>FR997808.1:0-5000000 GCA_905475355.2 Clostera curtula | reverse complement strand
ATTTCTGTACATTTGTTATTTTCCTATAATATTAAAAGTTTAACAGCTTGTATGTTAATTTATCCATCACGCTAAATCTGCTGAACTGGTCTGGTGAAAATTGTAGTTAGGTGCAATGTTAAGTTTAAGTTGTGCTAAGTAGAAAAAAAAATCTATTTACGCTATCTAATCAATTTTACGGAATTTCTTATTAGAATTAGTTCCAGTTAGACTTAGCGTATACAGAAAGAAGAAAGAAAGAAATATTTATTTGGGCAACGCACAGGAACCACAAAAACAAAACCAAATAATAGTAATAAAAAAACAAAAGAAAAAAAAAAACAATAATAATAATAAAACAATTAAAACAAAAGAATCTTAAAATTAAATTATTATATACTATAGACCTGTGCGAGGCCAAAAAGGCTCCTATCTCAGCATGATGCTGCGACAGATGCGGGACAAATACCGCAGCGCTGGTATACCACCAAGTTATGCAAGTGGCTGGATTTCAGCAGTCTGCACGGAATCGTAGTTTTTGACGATGTATGGTGGAAAAGTTAAAAGATAAAAGAGAGCAGATAAAAGTTTGAATTTATACTACTACTACTATTCAGCCCATAGATGACCCACCTTTGAGTCGGGCCTCCTCCAGTCACATGGAGAGCAGTTAACCTATTGTGCCACACTGGCCAGACAGTTTGGGATCCAAATCATATGTTGCTTCTCTTGCGGCTAGGTTAAGGCCTTGTCCTTTCCTTATGTCGGCTCTTACGGGACCTTCAGGATAGGATAGGGCGTAACAATATCCCTAGCAATAACAAAAACACCATAACGAAACGATCAGATCAGAGCAGTACTATCTGCTGGTATACCGTGTATACATTTCAGGAAAGCCAAAGCAATGTTTTTCTTAACATTTTGGAGACGAAAACATCAACTTTATAATCAGAACCTACATTTTTGATGTATTTTTAGGCGCAAAGTGATGATCATCTAGCCAGACAAGGTCGTTTGTCTGGCAGGGAGCCGGTGCCTATCTATCTGTCTATCAGCCACAGAAGTCCACTGCTGAACATAGGCCTCGCCCATAGATTTCCACAATGTGCGATCTCGTGCAGACCGCATCCACCGACTCCCAGCGACCTTTACAAGGTCGTCCGTCCACCTAGTTGGGAGTCTTCCCACGCTCCTCTTTCCCATACGTGGACGCCACTCCAAGACTTTTATGCCCCAGCGGCCATCTGTTCTTCGGGCTGCCGGTGCCTATCCCCCGAGAACTGTAGTCGGCGATTTCTTAATTGTGCAAATTGCTCTATAAACTTCGCTATCGCGGTGTAGGACTGTTTTGGTATTCTTCGCATTTGTGGGCGATATTTCTTGATTTTGACTGTCCAGATTTTTCGGGTAAATTGTGTAAAGTATGTAGCATGCTGATCGCTACATATTCATTGTGTAATCTAAATTCATCACAACACGGGCCCAGATAGTCTAATAAGATTCAATACCGGCAAAGCTCCACTCTATATCATTCCAATTATCCATCCTTAACCAATAGGCCATTCATTACGAAGAAGCATCGATGTTGCAAATAAATAAATTTAGTCTCTCCGTCGCCCACGTAGCGACTTCAATACATCTATTAGGATCCGATAGTTCCCTGGTATGAGTCAGTAGAAATTTAACGCAGAACATCATAATGTAATCATTTGTAGAGCTGTGTGCAATTCAACGGAGTAGATCACCTCTAATTAAAATGTTTTAATACAGGCACGAAAGGTTACGAAAGGTTTGCTAGCCAAATTCAAATCATTTATTTTGCTTGGGTCACGATGGACACTTACAAAAAGTCAACACAATATTTATAATGATACTATATAATAAAAATGATCTACCATTAGTCGGAACGCGACCACTGCTGAGAAGAACTGGCAAGAAACTCAGAGGGCTTGTCATTTTTTTTTGCATTGCGGTCCTATTTCTTATTTAAATAATACAATAACATAATTGAATAACATAAAAATACTGGCACTGAACAGCTTAGTCCCAAGCAGCTGTGTCGTTTACATAATCAGCAATGCGGTAATACGCTTTTTTGTAAAGTTTTGTCTTGACCGTCTTTTTAAAGGCATTGCGAGGCAAGTCTCTAAGTTGCATGGGCAGTTTGTTATAAAAGCGTATACATTTTATAACAAAAGTTGTACAAACTGCATGCTGTCTATCCTCCGCGATCCCTCTGGTGGGGCAACAGGTAATTATTTGATTAGAGCAGTCAATGCTGGTATTTAGCCACATAAGGATGTCCATGTGGTGACGGATTTAAAAAATACATAGTGTCACCACCCCATTTCATCCTGAGGGTGTCGTAAAAGCCGACAAAAGGAAATAATAAGGCTGAAAACCTAGCCGCAAGAGAAGGAAACCTTAACACAAACCCTGGGCCATTCCGTCTGGCCAGGGTTGCACAGTAGGATAATTACTCTCCATTTAACTGGAGGAGACCCGGCTCAGCAATGGACTGTGTATGGATGGGCTGAAAAGTAGAAAAGTAGTAGGTTACACTGGTGCCCCAATAAAACTGGGATGAAGAAGAAAAAGGGAAAAGTAATAGTTCGGGTATCAAGGAATATAATCCGAACTGCTAGAACCAGGACCGTGAAGTTGTGTACTGGTAATGAGGCTCCAAGTCCACACATATTCTCACTTTATACCATAACGCATATTTTTACATTGATCAGAAAAGTCCTTGTCATCCGATCTCGCGGTAGTCGAGTTACCTTTGTTGTTGGAAAAAAACCGAAGTTTTTGAATATCGAACGCAATGCGCGTACGCAGATGCAATGTCCACTTTTTATGCGTCATCGGAATGATCGAGTAGGTACCGTTATTTATGTTTTTTGTCATGTCAAGTTGTTGACAGATGGATTTTTTATTGTTATGATTTTGTAGGGATGTTTGAATAATTGATCATTGTTACGACCAAAAAATCTGTACAGCTTGTGTTTTTGTTCATTGCCGTACATTTTTAGGAATCTATGCGGGGTATACTTACTTGTAGATGAAATACAATACCTGGCCTAAATCACTAAACAAAATTACGTAGGTAGCTTTGGATATTGATGTAACTTTTTTGTTTATCGAACAACCATGTATGTATTAACTTTTTAGTAAACGAATTTTTGCTTTAAATACACGCCTTTTTTCCAGCAGGGGTAGGAAGAGATAACATCCTTCCATTTGCTACGATCCTGGCTCAAACCTTTCGCTTCTTCCACTTTCATCAACCTCTTTAAGCATGCTCGTCGATTTATGGTGCTTGTGACCTGACCTTATCTTGATATGAATAAACTTCCAGGGCTAGAACCGGAGGGATAAACTGGATGTAGTGGGAAGGCCTAATAATATAAATGTGGATGGATGGGTGTAAGTAAGAGTCGTGGGAGAAAAAGAGGCGGAGGGATGATGTAAATGACAATATGTGAATTCTATTAATAGTATGTTGTTAATTTGTAAGTGTCCACCTAAAGAAAATAAATGATTTGAATTTGGAATCAAAATGCATATAGCGTTCCGGAAGGCGCAGTGCTGGTAGGCCTCCCACACGGTGGACCGACGACCTGGTTAAGGTCACCGGAAAGCAGTGGATGCGGGCGGCCCAGGACCGACCTTTGTGGAGAGCCTTGGGGGTGGCCTTTGTCCAGCAGTAGACGTCTTTTGGCTGAAATGATGATGATGATGATGCATATCAAGACATGCACGTAGATATGACGCTGATTTGAGTACATGGAGACTACCACCTAGCGTGGGACAAGGCCCCAAAGATGATGATGGTAGTTATAAACATGATGATATTAAAGACTTTTGTGATAAAACCTACATGAATAAAGTTCCTTTTGAGTTTGAGTTTTAGTTTAATGCCGACTTTATCACTAGTACCTACCTAGTACAATACCGATACCTATCTATACGCCGATAAGGTTTGTTTTTCCATGGAAATGCGGGCATGAAACCTTATCACTAACGAGGTCAAATCTACGATGACCTCTGGACAACAGTAAATTTTATCAGTCTTCGGCCTTACGCTCCGTGCATATAGATGTGCGTTTTGCCCGCATTGTCTCTATTTATGCTTCAACGGAACATGCTAGCTGTTTAGAGTATGTGAACGTATTAGATTTTTATGAGATGACTAATCATTTTATTTCTCATTACCTTTATCGCAATTTAATTGGCTTCGTTACCGACTCACCTGATTATGCAAACTACCAGTATTTACATGGAGCGTCTGCCCTCTGCCACGCATCTAGTGGGACACCTGGTAATTATTTGATTCAAAGTCTAATCGTTTATTTTTTACGCTTAAAATTGTCAACTTATCAATAAAAATTGTATCTATCAGCCACAGAAGTCCACTGCTGAACACAGGCCTCCCCCATAGATTTTCACAACGCGCGATCTTGTACAGATTGCATCCACTGACTCCCAGCGACCTTCACAAGGTCGTCCGTTTACCTAGTCGGGGGTGTTCCCACGCTTCGCTTTCCCATACGTGGAATAAATGGTGGTAATTCTGGAGAAGAGCTTGCAAGAAGTTTAGAGGCCTTTTGATATTTTTGTTTATACTTTGCCGTTCTATTCAATATATGTAACTGGTAAAATAAACATAAACTCTTCAAAAAATATATAGCTGGTAACAATTTAATATAGTTAAAATAAAATACATAAGTCGGTAAACTTCTCTTTTTATGCCAATTGTCTTTAACTAAATAGTTTTTCGGTTACAAATATATACCTAGGTGAATCAAAAAATTCTTGGAATCAATATTAAAAAATGCAAAGATTTAAATAATAATATTTTATTTTTCTACATAATCTCCCTCCAATGCAATGCATTTAGAATAACGCGTTTCTAACTTCCTTATTCCTTGTGAAAAAAAATTATTTTCTTGACTCTCGAAAAAGTCCTCTACGGCAGCTATAACCGCGTCATTATCGTGAAATTTTGTTCCACGAATTTCCTCTTTTAATTTTGGAAATAAGTGAAAATCACTTGGGGCTAAGTCCGGAGAATATGGTGGGTGGTCAAGGAGATTGAAGCCAGCACAGCGGATTGCGTTGAGCGCAACTTCCGATCGATGGGCAGGAGCGTTATCTTGAAGGAACAACACGCCCAACGACAGTTTTCCACGACGTTTTTATTTAATCGCTTCACGCACTTTCGGGATTAAATTTGCATAATAGGGTCCAGTTATCGTCTGGCCTTTTGGCATGTAATCAATAAAAAGGATTCCTTCACTATCCCAGAACACAGAGGCCATAACTTTGCCAGCGGAAGGAGCAACTCGAAATTTCTTAATGGATGGAGAGGATGGTCGTTTCCAAGACATGCTTTGTCTTTTAGTTTCAGGATCAAAATGGTGGACCCACGTTTCATCCATGGTGACAAGACGACGGCAAAAATTATCCGAATCACGCTGGAACATTTCGAGATTACGCTTGGAAATTTCCAAACGTCGCTTTTTGTTTTCGTCGGTTAACATTCGTGGCACCCATCTTGCAGACACTTTTTTGAACCCCAGTGAATCAATTAAAATGGATTGAACGCTACCAAAAGATATCTTTAGGATCTCAGCTATATGTTTTATAGTCATTCTTCTGTCTTCCAAAACCAGATTCTCAACCTTTTTGACATTTTCTTCTGTAACGGAGGTTGAAGGCCGCCCAGAACGCGGGTCATCTTTACAGCTTGATCTACCTCTTTTAAATTCAGCCACCCAGTACGCAACCGTAGAATAGGGTACAGCATCACCCCCTAATGTCTGCTGAATGTCCAAAAAAATTTCCTTCGTAGACATTTTTTTCAAACTGAGATATTTTATCACCGCACGTAACTCACTTTTATCCATAATTTTGACTTTTTAGCAACTCGTTGCACAAAAAAATTTATTACATGCGAACGAACTGACAAAAACAAGTGACAGTCTGCATAAATATAGTGTGATAGACACTCTTTAATTTGAATATCGAACTTGATCCAAAAAGGTTTCATATATATGCACTTCTAAGAACTTTTTGATTCACCCTCGTACTCGTAATATAGACTGAGTGCTGACTGTTTGTAGCCGGGACCAACGGTTTTACGTACTCTCTGAATTACGGAGGAGGTGAGATATAAAAAATTACAGACCTATCCAACGTCCAGAAGATCTAGACGATGCTTAACGCGGGTTAAGCGTCGTCTAGATCTTCTGGCGACGACGATGAAGTGATTAAAAAATCTAGGTAGAAAATATTGCCATGGGATACGAGAACCTACATGTGGTAATTTATCCGGTTAGCATAATTGATTAGCCCAATTTGCATTAATCGATTAGGGAGTTTATTTATATGCAGAGAAGAAAAAACTTGTGTTGGCCAACCTGGATAGCTCGCTTTGTTTTTAAAACAAAATAGGCGTAAGTACATGTCCTTATGAGCTGTAGATGAAAACAATAATTAACTAGCTACCTAATGTGCTAGATATAAAGTTAAATTTTAAGTACATATATTTTTTTCTTTTTTTCGTTTTTAATTCTCTAGTCCGCTCCCACGGTTTTGGTCGCGTAGTTTTCCAGCTCTGTGGAAAGCTTAAGTAAATCGATCACAATATGACAACTAAAGCAACACACAATGTTATGAATAGAGCAACTTATGTCCATTTCTAGACGATATGTTATCTAGATGCCATACAGCTATAAAAACCTTCACATTTATAACAGCAGGACAATAAGAAATTAATCCAAAACATAATTGGCCGTACCCGTCACAAAATCGTGAGAACACTGACCAAAATCAATTTGCAAAATAACTATGCATATGTATATTATTACACGGTGTCCTTTATTAAAAAAAACACTATACAGTCGCGTTTTTGTGTGCCACCCCTCAAGGTTAGGACTCACATTTTTTACTTATTCAAATCGCAAGTAGCTTTACCCCACGTTTTTTAGCAAACAATACTCTCTTTTCTTCGGCCAAGTAATTTATTTTTTGTAACGGTACTGGCCTGGGGTCATAGGTGAAGCTTAGGATAGTTCTCATGAAAGTTTTTTAAAAATATCTCAGGGTCCTTTATCTTTTTCGCACATCTGCCCATCTTAAAAAGATACCGATGTTCCGCTATTTCAATTCGCGTGGGAAATCAATGATCGGCAATAATTGACAGCTTATTGTACTTTGTGTTGTTTTTAAAGGTTATTTTTGTTTTTTAACTAGCAGTATTTAGATATAACTAGTTAGAGACATAACCATTTAGTATGTTGCTTGACAGATGATAGTTTCATAAACTACGTATGTAAAAATAGTTTTTTTTTATGATGATGTGACTATGCACTCGTATTATGATGACAAATTATTGCCTTTAACTAATACATCTGGCCAAAGTAATTGTAAACAATGAAATTTTAATGAAATAACAATTATTTGCGAAAGATATTTTACACCGTGTTACTTAGGCAACTTTCATACAACAATTTTGTTAACATTGTTAGCAAAACATAGAACTGTGTTTTGTTGTCATCTTTATGAACCCAAAAGAAACAATGGCTTTATGTTCACGGCATTGGATGCTAGCTAATTTAATTTAAAGAAGAAGAATATTTCTGGTATTTAAATGTACAATAGAATACACTCTATTGTGAGCAAAAAAACCAAATATTACAACTAACATAACCAAGTTAGTACAATTGACAGACTTATTGCTCACAGCAACCTCTTCCAGACATTAAACATAAATAATGATATTTAATATAGACGGTATTAACTATAGTACGTCAATTAACCTGTATTCAAGAAACACTGATAGGAGAACGACCGATACGTCAATGCTTAATATTAAAAGCTTCTGGTGAGTGTTTAAAAGAAGGTAACATCTACCACTGGACATGAAAAATTGTTCTAAAACATCTGTATAGACAAACAAGTATTTTACAATTACTTGATGTATTATTGTAATTATTGATAACGCCACTGAATGCCCTCTACGCGGCGGCTAAAACAAAAACTCAACGTCCCGTGACGTCGCCGCGATAACTCATTTACGACTACCCGCATGCAAAGAGGACAATATGAGGACAATCGATAATGCTAAACGCGAACACGTGTGCCGCGGACTGTGAGAGCATTGTTTTTGTATTAAACTGATGGCAGGTAAATTGAGAGTGGCTAACCGATTGATTTCAAACCACCCTGTAGAAGAGTAAACAGGTTACAGTTCTATGTATATTGAAATGAGTACGTAGAAGATTTGAGAATCATGCCAGTTTCCACTTGTGATGAAATACAATTTGTCATCATACAATCGTAAATGATTAAAACTATAGTTTTAGATACACAAGAAGTTCAACTCATTGTAGACGTGAGAGAAGGTTCTCAAATCCTAAGAATATTTTCTATACATATATGCGATTATCGTTTGTACAATAAGATTTTGGGATTGTGGGTTTTATGAGTGATTTTGCATTATATAAATGCAAGAAACGCGTAAAAATTTTGAAGTTTATATCATAAATTCCAGCTGCAGGCAGCAGCTGGAATTTATGATATAAAGCTGGATGCGTCAAGCTGAAGACAGGGCGCTATGGCGCTCTTTAGGGGAGGCCTATGTCCAGCAGTGGACTAATTTGGGCTGATGATGATCCTAAATTGAAATTATTCTTATATGGTTATACCATGTGTGGTGGATTTCTTCGGTCGGTATGCTTGGTCGTTAAAACGTTTAAACACAGCTGGGCAAAGGCCTCCAGCACTAAAAGTTCGATGAGACTTTTAATTTAAAAAAAAGCATCTTCCGCGTCAACAATAGACCATTTCATGCGTTACATATCTTCTGAATAGCCAATAAGTATCCCAAAGGATTAACCATCTTTTATAACCATAGTTGCTGCAGATTTTTTTAATAAAACACACTAGTAGCACCTGGTGGCATATTTTTTCAACTGTCATGTCCCACAGATAACGTCAAAGGATTCTATAGATAAAAAATAGAGATTCGTTTTTAGTTAGGACGGGGCAGTTTTCGTAGGGTGCAGATTTTGAATTGAGTGTTTAAAACGGACCAAACAAAAAAGGATATGATTTGTGGAGTGAAAGATACGATAACTCGGCATTGTTATGCGGTGAAATGAGTTTGAGTGAACTCGATAACTTGAAAATTTTTATTTCGTCTGCACACGCATTAACCAGAATTCAAAATCACTGAGAAACAACTAATGCATTAATAGCCGAGAATCTTCACAAACCGAATATAAATGCAAACATGCAAAAAGCTGTCTATAAAAGCTTGAGGTAAAAAAATATTAAGAACCATTACCTTCACTAATTAAATATAGAAAGTGTCGTAAGAAATTGCTCAGGCAACTAATATTTTCTAATGAGAAAAATATCTCGAAAAAGAATCAATGTCTTCAGCGACGTAATAATACTATTGAGTAGGTAGATACTGCTATGGTTCAAACAATATTCCCGGACATTGGCCCAGAAGATTAAGAATATTGACTGGTGTGAACCTTTAAAAGAAGCTTTTTATTCAAGCCAAGTTATAGCAACAACAATGGACGTCTTTTGACTACTAATCCATCGTGCGAATCTAACCAATAATTTGAATAGTCAATACTTCGTTACATCAATACCGTATCCAATGCCATCCAAACAAAAACTAGTGACTGTTACTTGTGACCCCTAGTTTGAATAAAAAATCTCACCCCCAGGATTTTTTATAACCCTTTTATGCATATCCTGTGTCAAACGTGCAGTGTTACAAGTCAAATTTAAATAATTTATGTGATGTGGTCCGTTCGTTAGGATTTTGCATCTGCCTACTCCCAGATTGTGTCGTGTGCTGGCTTCTAGAAAGATTTATGGCGTTTCCATTATAGGGGTAATAATTATGACACTGCAATTATAAACGAGATTTTTATTTTGAATCCCAAAGTAATCTGGTGACACTATTTACTTATTTACTATGCCCCGAAGTAGATGATGATGCTTCATGCATTCAAATTGTGTTACTTTTATATGAGTACTATTCTTGACTGGAATTGCACTAATCTGTAGTATCCATCTAATACAAAATGAAAACGTTTCTTCATACTTTTGAGCTTAATTCTTTTGCAAATGATTAGCTCTTCAGCTTATAATCATCATATATGTCCATGTATGTCCAACTACTAAGTCGCGCTTTCTCCAAATTTGTGGAGAGATATTTGCCTGCTGTGTTACGCTGGTAAGATGTTTTGTTGGCGCAAAGTTGGTATCAAGTTTTTCTTCTCTTGCAGCTAGCTAATCTACGTCTTGCGTTCTTTTAGTCACCTCTTAAGATACCTCCAGGTTTATATGTTTTAGAGAAATTGTGTATTCTCAATCTGTCACCACACAGAGCATGTAGGAATTATTAAAAATTTGATTTAATTTGGATTAAAAAAGTCGAACAGTTTTAGAAAGGTCACCTATTTTTGGTTGGGATATAAAGCCCATGAACTGAAAGCTAAAGCTTTCAGGTTTGTTTTTCTTATAACATACTATGTTAGAAGAGAATATGATTAGTCATTTGAGCATTACAACAAAATTTCTAGTTGTAGACTTCTAAAAATTTCATCTTTAGTTAGTTGCATTGAAGTTAAATTTACACGGTGGTTGTCGAACGACGAACATCCCACCAGATTGTCAGTTCACTGAGATAGTTTGAAACTGTGAAGATTCCTTTAATCTCAACCAATTGTCTGACATCATTACTGTTATACAATAGGTACAAAATTAACTACAAACAGCATCCAACGTCTCAATTGACACATCGACCGTTGAAAGTGAAAGGGATGAACAAGCCATTGTCTGATTGTGGTTGTCTAAAGATCATGTCAGTCTCATTGCTGTGACGAAATGGAGCGATATCTATAATGTTGGGCACGCCCTAAGTATTGGCGATCGTGGCCAAGCAAATGGAAAAGGTCCAAGGTTCTAAGTTTAATGTCAAGAAGATCACTTGCAAAATTTCCAGAAGGCCAATTGTTGACTCATAGATTTATCCAAAAACAAAGCTACTACTATTTCAACACAAATAAAGAAGCCTCACTGTGCGTTCAAAATACTACGTCAAAGTATTACAATGTTAAAGCCATAAATCTGCTTTAAAACAAAATTAACCGGCTGTCCCAAAGCCCAGTTAGCTGGCGATAATAGGTCACAACGCTACCCCATTGTTTTACACCCTTTTAATTTTTTATTTCCCTCTCAGCTCACCCTTGGTCTTTTTCAGACACTTTTTGTACTCATTGGCTTTCTTGTCGTCTAGTTTATATTAAATTACCGTTTTTATAGTAATGAATATGCGGGAGCCCATTACATTATGCAATTGTACATTGAAAATGAGTGACTATTATCAGTGACGTTTTTTCTACGTTTGTTTTGTGGTGTCATTTTTTGGGTTGTATATAAATCAGAGGGCAGGATTAATGATTATGTTCTAAAGAATTAAATAGCGAATTGCATGGAATGCAATGCATCTGCAGGCAATGTCTGGCGCAGCCGCTTGTTGGATGGGTGTCCATCATACTAATCATCATTCGGAGGTCATCTAGCGCAGTCGAAACATGAGGTCAAAAACTGACAGCTCGGCTAAATACGGCCATCGCTCTGAAAGCTAATTCAGAATACTGCCTTATACAGTTCAGACAATATAACTGTATAATAATATACATGTTGTCTCTCTCTTTCTCTATATATCTGTATCCTCTTCTTGCCACTAATTGAATCAAATTATATTCCTAAATATCCTACTAAACGCGATAGTTTCTAAGAATGTATGCTTTTTACTCTTTCACGCAAAATCTACTGAATGGTCTTGTCACGAAATTTACACGTCAGAATAACACATAAAAATAACACATTCATAAAGATTCTATCGTCATTATCTCAATTTTCCATATTTTAGTAATATTACACACGTAAATAACTTCAAATTTTCGAGCGATTCACGAACAACTGCTTCTAAATATGAAAGCTCTTCAAACTTTTTTTTATAAAAATTATCAAATCAATACAACTCATACGTGAAATCAACAATGGCGACCGCGGATGTATCTACCCACAGATCGCATCCTGAATAGGACACTGCGTGAGAAAACTTAAAAAACATGCTCGCACATAAAAAATGCTCTTACACAATTATTAAAAACCCTCCGAGATGTCCTTGCACAATGCAATCTTGCGCACCTTGAATCTACCGAAGATACGCTCTTAAAAAATGTGCATATGTAATAAACAATTACGGGACTCTAAGGATGTTGAAAAAACGTGGGGTGCTTTCTAGTTCAAAAATTGGGGGACAGTGTCTGTCAAACTGTGACTAATGGTGTAAATGTTGACCTTACAACCAGAAAAAAAATCCGTTCTTAATAATCCGAATGCCAATTTACTAAAACAATTTTAATTTGAGCTTGAAACTATTGGTAAAATACTTTGTACCCGTTTTTACGAAAATTGCGCAGACGGTGGAGTATGAAATTTTTCACACATATAAGTATTTTTTATAAAAGGAGTGCAGAATGTTTATATTTTATAAAATTATTCATAAAAAATACATTAAATGATTAAAAGAAGAAATTATACGCTACTAGGTATTTGACACACACGCATATTGTTAGGGATTAGTCGCGGCGGCCAATAGGCCGCGTATGTGACGCGATGTTTTTCGTTGGCAGCGCGACCAATACTTGGCCGCGCGGCCTGGCCGCGTAATGCGCGCAGCTATATACATCGTAGAAGAATTAGTTGGCCGCAGAGACTTGGCCGCGCGGCCTGGCCGCATAATGCGCGGAGGCCCTAAAAGTCAGATTGAGAATATAAACTAACTATATCTATATGACTTTAAACTATAGAAAATAAAATATGGTCGAACTTCGACCTCGGGCGACAACTAGTATTAATAAATCAATTTTATAAAAAAAATATGAACAATAATTTTCAGTCTACGAATAAAGAACTTTGGTATAGAGCTCTTCTATTTTGACGAAAAAAAACTAGCCTACTGCACCACGTAAGACAGATGGGCTGGTTACAGTTGAAATGAATGCCAAATGTCAACGTCAAAACACACAAGTAAAAATTCATCGAATCACCCAAACAGCATTTTCATTAAAAATTAATATACCTGGCTAATATAATTATATGGTCATTTAAATGTCAAATGAGTTGCTCTCGTATCTCACGCGGATTACGTCATATATAAGTTCAACATATAATAACCCTTAAGCATAATTTTAATAACGTTACAGGTTGTTCATAACTTCATAGGTAAAAAAACCTCTTAGTATAATATTTCCTCCTTTAGTATAATATCTACAGCGCATCCTCTCATACTTAAGCCATGTAATACGAAGAGTGTTCGAGATTCAGGAGAACGTTATATTGTTAGGACGAGCGGAGGACAAGCTCGTGAGCATGACCCGCCTAGAGGAACCGACAAAAAAAAACAAATTTCGGTCAGCTATCACCGATGCCCTGACAGGAACCTACTACTCAGCCCATTAATGACCCACTGTAGAGTCAGGCCTCCCCTTATTACATGGAGGGTAATTAGCCTACTGGGCCAGACGCGTTCCTTCTCCAGGTATTCGGCCTTGTCATTTTCTTTCAACACCTTCATGCTGGACCACCCACTGGTTGACTACGATTGTCAGTGATCGGGAATAGCCCGAGAGAGCTATGTTGGTCATTAAAAAGTTGAGTATCACTGCATCGCTGTTATTTTATTTGATGTTTTTAGGACTTCTTTCTCCAAGTTTGCGTTTTAAGTTTTTTGTGCGGAAACAAACTGTACTTGGCTTCCGGGTCGTTTCATTCAATTTGATACGGAACGTTTAAAACCTTCATGGTATAGCCTAGTGACAGTTATCAATATCTCATATCCTTGTGGTGACGAATTTAGAATACATAGTGTCACCACCCCATTCTATCGTGAGGGTGTCCTGAGAGCCCACAAAATAAAATGACAAGGCCGAAAAGCTAGCCGCAATAGAAGGTAAACTTAAAAAAAAACCTTGTCCGAACCTGTCTGGCCAACGTGCCACAATACCCTCCACGTATTGGAGGAGGGAGGCCCGCCTCAACAGTGGGTCATTTTAATTAATAGAAACTTTATTTACAAAACACAGAACAATCGCAGAGAAACAGATGATTAAAATAAGAAAAAACGATGATATAAAAAAAACCTGTATTGAATATCCAGAATTTGTCCTAGGTCACGGATATCCAGAAAAAAGCCTTCATTCATAGGACCACGTTGATAAATCTTTCAGATAAATATCCGTTCATAAACTTTCATCTATGTCATCTAACATATTTACACTTACGCATCCTGCCGCACACTTTTAAAAATGTTCCCACAGTCTTTTTTTTTCACAGCTTTTTTTAATGTAGATTAGAATTAACGGTAAAAATCTCTCCCCTAAGGATACTCTAATTTATTTCTTTGGATTCACAAAAGGAGATGCGGTTGTTCTTTGTTTGTGACGTTAAAAAAGTGATGGCGCTATACGGTGCTTTTTTTTAAGTTTGCAAAGCTAGTGCCGTGACTGAAACGATTGATTGACAGTTAGTGATGATTATGAGAATTGGCAAAATAAGAAGTGAAAAAAAAACTGCCCGCCGCAATCTTAACGCGCGTAAGGCAATCGATCTGCAGGCGTGTTTCACCTGGGTCTGTTTAGATTGGTATCCATAACTCCTCATGGTCCGTTTGGTAATGGATTTAGAATACACAATGTCACCAACCCATACCACCCTGAGGGTGTCGTAAGAGGCGTCTAAAGGAACCCAAGAGCCGCAAAAGAAGGAAAACTTGAAAAATCCCTGAGGCTGGTGGAAAAGTAGGCCAATTTCCCTCCTTGTACTTGGAAGAGGCCCTATACTTAGTAGTGGGTCATTTATGGGCTGAAATTATGAATCCTTCATGGATGGAGACATCATTTTTGTGTAATAAATATCTGACCTCCTCGGTACACGATGTCAGTACCTAGCGTATAAATACCAGCTGGTCTAACCATCATTACCGGTCATCCCAGCAGATTGGTCACGGAGAGCAGACTGCAATCGATCCGTGTAAACCAGGTTCAACCAGTGCCAACTCCAATGGAGCAGGGAAAAAAGCGCGGGAGACATCATCATGATTATTTCAGCCAAGATACGTCCACTGCTGGGCACAGGCCTCCCCCAAGGATTTCCACGAAGGCTGGTCCTGGGCCGCCGAGGAAGATATAATCTTAAGCAATATAATATTGCAGAAAAATGTACTGCTTTAAAATCTGTATTTATGCTCAAAGAAGTAAGTATTTTGCTGAACTGAAAAGTTTAAGTTCAAGTTCAATTTATTTCGTTACTCAATAAACCACCTCAACTGTTGGAATAATATGAACAATTTAAAAAAAACTTGCGAGTGTTGTTTACTACGATTTTTAATTCAAGAAATATTTAAATTGGTAACGGTCTAATGTTTTTATAACAAAAAAACTGACTACCTATTTAAAAATAAAATTTATGCAACCGAAAATGCATAAATCAGCAATGCAATAATTTTTTTTTGACAACCGTGTTACGAGACTTTGTTTTTATAAACAATGTGCATGCAAAAAAGGTACGAAAATCAAACCCCAAAGGGTTCTTCAAATTAAACCGTCATTAGAAATTTTATAGAAAAAAAAACGCTAACGTGAGAAAATTAAACTTAGTTTTTATAATAAAGTAAAAAAAACTAGTTTTGAGATGCAACCGTTGCATTTAATTTGCATACCTTCTTGTGTAGTTCGAAATTCAAATATTTTTTACCCCTCACATTTTTTCTTCTTCAATTTCGGCGGCATATAATTAAAGTAAAAACCAGCATAGCTACTGCACCTATTCCGCCATGGTCCTTTATCCGACGGTCAGGTAAAGTGCACGAGTGTCGGATACAACAATGCACTCCGGATTTCCTCTCTTTAATACGAGGATCGACCTTTGGCTCACGTGCAGTTTTTGAACAGAAATCCGTCAATTTTCCATGGGCGTGATTGATTTTGGAGATAGTCTTGATGTTTTTTTTTTCCTTAACGATTGTATTGGCTATGGAACATTTGATATCGATCAGTTCCGGCAATTTGATTTCAAATCGTCGATCTATGTACATGCATTACCATTTATCAAGATAGTAAAATAATTTCGGCGAATATTTACATAAAAATAAATTAAAGTTGCATTTTTAATGTTGTTGATGATTTTTATTTGTACAATGTCGATTTTCAGTTTACATACTATATACCTTAACTCTTGGTTAAATTCTATAAGTACAAAAAACAAAACGTTCTAGAATGATCTAAGAAGTGATAAGTAACCTAAGTTTCATTTTTAAATACGAGTCATTCAATCCAATCATTCATATTAACTCGTAAAGCTAAGAAAATATGACGTTAACATTTTTCATGTTCTTTGCCAAATTATTTGTTAAGTAAAGAAAATTAAAAAAAAAAATATTAAAATAATTATATCTCATTCATGCTCTAGGGTTATAGGATATCATAAAACGCGCTTATCTGAGGTTAAACATTCATAGCCTGGAACTGAAATATATATTGGTATAAAATATATCTTAGTCTTTTAATTATTAATGTGTGCACAAAATCATTTAGTAAAGTTTAAATGATACTTCCTGTAGTGAAGACCACCCGATTTTGATCGTTTAATAAATTGTAGCCGGTCACATAGAATTAAGCACTCAACTAAACAAATCCTTTATAAAAAGTTAATTAATAAAATGACGTAATTAAACAAACCGACAAAGCGCAATAAAGTCAACAAAAGCATCCATAAATTGCGCAGATTATGCAAGGGCACGGCTTCCTGGCTTTGAGGCCATAAATTTCATTTAGCTGCAAGGTGGTCTGACAAATTTGCGGTCGCCACTAACCGGCAGTTTTACGCTATTAGACGAAGAAAAAAATGTCGTACAAAAGTTTGACAATACTTTCAGTTGGTCAAAGGCGTGCTTTGACGCTTTTGTTGACTGTGGACAGTCGATTATTGTGGGAGGATAACAATGTGTTTCTCTTACTAATCTGTTAGTATGGCAAAAAAACGAGGGGCAGCATCAATGAATGTTCGGACGTTTTTTTGGCACCCTGAGGACTTTGTCGTAATTGCTGCGTAATTGTTTTACAACAAGATGTTTATGTTTTGACTACTTCGACAGCAACATCTATCGTAATCAGATTTACGAGTTGTGTTTTTTTTTGGAAATGGATTTGTTTACGCACAGTTAGCGGCCTTTTTTTGTCCCGGGGTAAAATCCGGCCATCCGGTGTGTGGGAGTCTCCTCCGCCTCTGTGAGGAGACGGAGGCATACCCACTAATAGTTCCCGGGATGTACAGTCCCGCGCTTGTTGCCCCGTGGGCCCTGATCTCCAGCGTGACACAGGGTTTCGTATCAAGCTTTCTTTCTCTAGCGGGTAGGTTTTTGGCCTTGTCATTTCCTTTTGTCGACACTATGTATTCTAAATCCGTCACCACACGGACAAAAAAGGTCTTATTTGACCCTAAATAATATTTGGATCTGACCCTTCATAACACTTACTTAAAATTTGGATTTTTTCCGTTTAAAATAACTCAATAGTTTTTGGATTTGACTCTTTATAATATCCATAGTATTTTCACCTCTTCTATGGAGAGAAACGCAATATATATGCAAATTATAGTACAAGCTAAACACTGTACAGAAGCCACAAAGCCCAATTTACAACTGTTAGTGGTTTTCGTAATAGATACTTATTTGTTTTTTCATTTGTTGTATGAAAACCGTTAGTGTTTGACCTCTGCTTCCTTGATCATTTGTGGGCATCATCATCGTCAATTCAGCTCCTAAATTATAGTTTGAGTCGGTTTTCTTTCTTCTTCTTGATGCAGGGCCACTACTGTACCAACACAATGCTCTCGCGAAGTAGTGACGTCCTAAAAGATACCTCTGGAGTTTAAAGGCATACTGCCAGGCTTTCGAAAGCAGCTGGGTCGCACCGATTGTTCCAACATAACCTCTGACCCAACCCCGTGACAGACGATTTGTACGAAGGGTTTTCAGCGTTTTTAGAATACACAATGCCACTAATCCACACCATTCTGAGAGTATCTTATGAGTTAACAACCTAGCCGTTAGAGAAGTAAAACTTAATACAAACGTAGTGTCAACCGGTCTGGCTGGCACAGTGATCTTATTTCTCTCCATATATCAAATAAGGATTTTTTCTTGCGGTTATTTCTGCCTCTCTACTTTAATAACAACCTGGAATGAGTTGGTGAAACTACGTATTTTAAATCCTATAATTACCACATAAATTACTTCTGGTTTCTCTTACATTGTAGGTAGAAATTAGATGTGCCAAAAATCCAGTTCGAGATGGTGAGCTTCGCCAATCAGACCAGCCAGTATTTTATCACAGTTGTTTTGCAGTAAAACACCAAAGAAAAGAAAAATAATTTAAACGGTAATTTATGGATATCAAGGTTCTAACAGTTGTCAACGATCAGCAACCTCACTTAATGTGAATTATTGTAACCTATAGTTAGATTTTCCATTAGAATATAGTGAAGAAACTATGAGTTACAATGACTCTCTCACGATTTACCGCAATCTTTGCGGAGGACTGTATGAAAAGGTAAGAGCGTTCCCCAAATTAAACTGGGTTCTGTTATACTGTGGCTTAGTTAATAGTGACATTAGTGACTTAAACTTAAGGCCAGAGCAGGAGTCAATACCATGCTATAATTTTTATTTATCTTATGATCGCATAACGTAATTAAGATCGGATAGTGGAAATACGCTTAAAATATAAATTGTTATCTCTGGTTTTAATAATGTTCATAATATTTCTTTTGAATTATAATAATTATAGTTTTGACTGATTTTTATAGTACAAAATACTTTTATACACAAATTTCTAATGCAAGTAGCATTAATATCGGTATGACTATTTATAGATTTTTAGCAGTGCGAATTACTACACTTTCCATAAAGCAAAAATCAGTTTTTTTTTTAAATTGATTAATTTCAATGTTTCAAATTCGCGAAAATCTGAGACTCCGCCCGCGCCGTCTTGATATTACAATATTTGCAGTTTTTAAATGTGTACACATTTATACTGTAAAAGTACTGTATTCATAATAATGAAATAAATTATAATAATATATAATTCATAATAATAGCTAGTGCAGTTAGTTCGGCCCCAAACTGGAAAAGTCCGGGACCGGACAGTCTACACAATTTCTGGCTGAAACGGTTTCACAGTTCACACGTGCGTCTGGCAACACAATTCCAAAACGCTATTGCAACTGGATCTTTGCCTACGTTTTTGACTACCGGTGTCACATACCTCCTTTACAAATCTGGTAGTACCTCCGAACCGAAAAACTATCGACCAATTACTTGCTTGCCGACCACCTACAAGCTGCTTACCTCCATTTTAAAATTCAAAATTATGGAGCACATTTTGGCTAATAATATTATGGCGCCTGTACAAAATGGATGTAAGCCACGGTCTCGGGGTACTAAAGAACTCCTTCTTATTGACATGACTATTTGCCAACAAGTCCGTCGAGTCAAAAAAAATATTTCCATGGCCTGGATAGACTATAAAAAGGCGTATGATTCGGTGCCTCATTCATGGCTAAGTAGAGTACTGGATTTGTACCGTCTCCATCCAAATCTATGCTCTTTTCTTAGCGTATGCATGAGCCAGTGGACCACACGTCTCTGTCTGCCAGACATGGCGGGGTTTTCTGACTCCACAGGCTTATTAAGGATAAAGCGTGGAATTTTTCAAGGTGACAGCCTGAGTCCCTTGTGGTTCTGCCTAGCTATGAATCCATTAAGTACGCTACTAATGGATTCAAAGATAGGCTACCGACTCCGCAGAGATGGTGAGGTCATATCACATCTTTTATACATGGATGACCTCAAGTTGTATGCACCAAAGAAATCTGATTTGGTATCATTATTAAAGATCACAGAAAACTTTAGTAAGGATATTAAAATGGAGTTTGGTGTCGACAAATGTGCGGCCATTCATGTACAGAGGGGCAGAGTTGTAACTTCGGAAGAATTACAACTCTCTGAAAATATGTCACTCAGATGTCTCTCGGAGTCGGAAACCTATAGGTACCTTGGAATGGCAGAAGGACTAGGTATAGCTGACAAGGAGATAAAACAGTCATTGACAGCATGTTTCTTAAGCCGCCTTACAAAAGTACTGAAAAGTCTTCTGTCTGGAGGTAATAAGGCGCGCGCTGTCAATGGTTGGGTTATGCCTGCACTTGCTTACTCGTTTGGCATTCTAAGGTGGACTCAGTCTGAGTTAGACGCCTTGGATAGAAAGGTTCGTCGACAATTGACCTTATATCGAATGCACCACCCCCGTTCGTCTGTTATGAGGTTGTATATCCCACGGAAATGTGGGGGACGTGGTTATTTAAACGTCAAAAACCTACATAACCGCGAGGTATGCAATCTGCGGGAATACTTCCTACAGTCAACCGAGGATGTGCACCGAGATGTGGCCAATGTTGACAATTCCTTCACACCTTTATCCTTGGCAAAACAGAATTGGCGCAAGCCCCAGGTGTTAAGCATTTCGGACCGCACGACTATATGGAAGAGCAAGGAGTTACACGGAAGGTTCTACAAGGCTCTCACTGGGCCGGACGTAGACCAACTTGCTTCTGTGGCTTGGCTACGCTTCAGTAACCTCTTCGGGGAGACTGAAGGGTTTGTCTGTGCAATTATGGACGAAGTTATCATGACGAATAACTACCGGAGACATATCCTAAAGGACGGGACTGCCGACATTTGTCGAGCCTGTCATCGTCCAGGAGAGTCCATTAGGCATATCGTCTCTGGCTGTTCTCGTCTTGCTAACGGAGAATACTTGCACAGACACAACCAAGTGGCCAAGATAGTCCATCAACAACTTGCCCTTAAATATAGTCTTGTGGATACTGAAGTGCCCTACTACCAATACCAGCCTGCGCCAGTTCTCGACAATGGTCATGTCACGCTCTACTGGGATCGATCAATTATCACTGACAGGACTATTCCCGCTAATAAGCCTGATATAGTGATAATTGACCGATTGGCGAGCCGGGCAATGCTTGTTGACGTCACTATCCCGCATGACGAGAACCTCGTTAAAGCCGAAAAAGATAAACTCACCAAGTATCTCGATTTGGCACACGAGGTTACCGCAATGTGGCATGTTGATTCAACAATCATTGTGCCGATAGTCGTTTCAGTAAACGGTCTTATTGCGAAGAGTTTCGACCAACATCTCAAGAAACTCTCGCTGAGTTGCTGGATTAAGGGCCTGATACAAAAGGCAGTCATCCTGGATTCGGCAAGGATCGTGAGGAGGTTCCTCTCTCTGGAGCCCTGAACCGTCGGTAGCTTAGGTCATCGACCTCGTTGTCGACGGGTTTTCTATTATTTTATATATATTTTTTGAATAACAATGTTTTTTTAAGAATATATGTAAAAAAATATGAAATAAAAAGATATACAAATAAATTAATAAAATAACTTATCATAAATAACATCATCGTAAGGTTGTTTATGGAATTGTAAGTTAGTATAAAACTAGAGAAAAATACTAACCCTTAAGACCCTAAAAAGAGATTTGTTGTTATTAATTCTTGCGGAGAATGACCACAGAAATAATATAGGCCCATTTTGGCATCGTATCTCTTAGAGCGACTGACCACAATATAATATTGATGTATATTTGGTTCGTGGTCAGTGTTTGTCAGATTTGTAGAGTTAGTAGAAAACGAAACAGTTCTGTAATAATTTGTCGAAAGTAAATTATTGTTGTTATTATTATCGTGTGGTGACGGATTTAGAATACACAATGTCACCAACCCACATTACGCTGAGGGTGTCTTAAGAGGCGACGAAATGATTATTGTGTACCAATTGACTTTTTTAAATAAATCACTATCACTATCACTACATAGTATAAAACAAAGTCGCTGTCGTCTGTCCGTCCCTATGTATGCTTAAATCTTTAAAACTACGCAACGGATTTTGATATGGGTTTTTTTAATCGATAGAGTGATTCAAGAGGAAGGTTTATATGTATAACCCACCCCCGCTTTGCACGGGCGAAGCCAGGGCGGGCCACTAGTAATAAATAAATAAATATCGTTGGACATTTCACACAACGCCATCTCGTCCCAAGCTAAGCAACTCAATGCTTGTGTTATGGTAACGAGATGGATGATAAACTACTTATATACATTTTTTTTTTGTAAATACACACATGTTATAGATGGAAAAGACACCCAGACTCCGAGCCAGTGCTTCTGGTTTAGACAAAGACACTCGGCCGACCCCGGAATCGAACCCGGGGCCCGTTGATCCAAAGGCAGCACATCTAACCACTAGACCAACGAGGCCTAGACCAGCGAGGATAATGGAATATGTAAAATTTTCAGATATACTACTAATAGTCAGCCCATAAATGACCCAAAGCTGAGTCAGGCCTCCTCTCATTACAAGGAGTGTAATTCACCTACTATGCCAAGCTGGCCAGACAGGTTGGCACAGAGTTCCATATCATGTTTCCCTACTCTTGCAGCTAGTTCGCAAATTTAGGGAGTTTGACTTATACAGACTGAGATGATGAGAATGTAGTAATGTTGCCAATTTGGCTGACCAGCGTGGCACAGCTGGCCAGTTTCCTTTCATCCAATAAGAGGAGAATAGAGTAACTCACTTCTGAGATGGACATCTCAGAAGTGAGTTACTTATAGACTGGAAGAGACATTCCTTTTTGTATTGTGGGGGCTGTTTACAAACATGTCATTAGCCGCGTACTGACTGAGCGAGCAGCCTCGCGAGGCAGCCACGCGAGGCAAATCCTCGGTCTGTCAGGACGTGCCTCTCCCGAGTGTGCCTCGGCCCGAGCCGAGCGTTGTCGGTTTTTGTCCATGCTCAAAGGTGCCTCGGTAGGTTTGCCGCGCGCACTCAAAACTGTTGTGTTATGCCTCGCTTGTTTATCGAACACGGAATCATGGATAATGTTAGATACAAGATAAAAACCAATTTTAAGGCGAATATAGACTACTATGGGACGCGGAATGTCCTGATTATACAAACAGAGGACTGGAAGCAGGTGCGTGGAGAAACATAAACTGGGAAATGAACATTCCAATAACTAACTTAACAAAAATATGGAGTTTTTGTTAGGATCATATAGGAACAGAACTAAATATGCGATGCGAGTGGAACGATAGAATCGTTCTACTCTGGCTCAGCCTTGCTCCGGGTCGGCTTTGCCGCGCGAGGCAGCCTCGGTCTGTATTAAAACAGAACGTGGCTGCTTCGCGCGGCAAACGTCCGAGGCTGCCTCGCGAGGCTGCTCGCTCAGTCAGTATGCGGCTATTTGCGAAGCAAATGTCCGAGGCTGCCTCGCGAGGCTGCTCGCTCAGTCAGTACGCGGCTATTTGCGAACACAAATGACACCCAGACTCAGAGCAAGTGCCTCTGGCCCGAAAGACTCGGCGGAATCGGTATCGGACACAACCAACCATTACAAGGCAGTCAACAGTCTATCAGATAGTGACGCAAGGGAGTAACGACGTTATGGTTAGCTCTGATCTTTCAGCCATTATATTAGTGAAGTTTTGTAAACTGTATGTGAGTGCAGTTTAAGCACGCACTATGTAATTTGAGTAATTTTACAGATTTTTATATTAGTCTAATTTTTGACTATGCTACATGTTTATGTGTGTTATTGCTTTCACTAATCTGTCAGACTTGTTTGTACCACCATCCTTGTAACCCTTATAAAAGAGCAACCATGGAGTTTCTTGCCGGCTCTTCTCTGGGGAATGGCAATCGGAACTGCTGGTAAAAATGAAATGAGTAATTATTTTAATAATCTTTTTTGAATTATTTCTGTTATAATCTTTGACTATTTGAAAGCATTCGCAAGAATTTATACGATTTTTTTTATCCTATATATTCATATTGATATTTCACACAACGCCATCTCGTCCCAAGCTAAGCAACTTAATGCTTGTGTTATGGTAAATTTTTTTTGTAAATACATACATAATATTATAGATAGAAAACACCCAGACCCGGAACAAATACTTGTAGGTCGTACAAATATTTTCTTCCGTGCGGGAATCGTTTTAAAATAATAAAGTTTTGTCCAAACTTAATTATGTTAATCCATCCATTTTTGGCATAGCTAATCTCAGATTAAATACTCTTTCACAAGCGGTGTTTCGCCATAATCTAGCTACTGTTGCTAGTCTCAGTTTTAATTTCATGTTGCTCTGTCCAGACACAACCGCAATAATATAAGTACTGGGATACACAGTCACTGTACAAGACTTATTTTTAAATCGAAAATTCCCTGGCGTTCTTAGCACGCAAGCCTATGGTCAAGGTATACAAGTAATTGGTTAAAAAAACAAGCTTAATTTGATTAAACAATAGGTTTCCAAGAAAAAATCTAACGAAAAAAATATATACTTCCTTCCATCATTGTAACAATTTTCCATAATCACGCGGGAATTACCGCGGGGTTCAGCTAGTAAACAGCAAGAGGAGTTACTTTTTAACTGTCCGTGTGGTGACGGATTTAGAATACACAGTGTCACCGCCCCATTTCATCCTCAGGGTGTCGTAAGAGCCGACAAAAGAAAACGACAAGGCTGAAAACCGAGCCGCAACGGAAGGCCAACTTGAAGCGAAACCCTGTGCCAAACCGTCTGGCCAGCGAGGTACAGTAGGCTAATTACACTCCATGTAATGCGAGGAAGCCCGACCCAGCAGTGGGTCATTTAAATCAAATCAAAACTCATTTAATCATGTTGACTCATTATAGCTCTTTTGACATGTCAAACAACAAAATAAAATTTACCGCCTAAAACTGAAAATTGATTATCTACCACCGGCTCGGGATGCACCTCCACAGAGAATAGCCGGCAAAAACAGCGTAGTTTCTCTTTTTGGCGACACGGTCGGCGCAGTGGTTGAGCGATCGACTGCTGCGCAGCATGTCGCAGGTTCGATCCCCGCACGGAAGAAATATTTGTACGGCCTACAAGTATTTGTTCCGGGTCTGGGTGTTTTCTATCTATATTATGTATGTATTTACAAAAAAAAATATGTATTTAAGTAGTTTATCATCCATCTCTTTACCATAACACAAGCATTAAGTTGCTTAGCTTGGGACGAGATGGCGTTGCAAGTGCATGGCTCTCGAAACATCTTCAAAGGTCGCGCGCTCACCGATAACGACTGCGGCCTTCGCGGCGTGAAATTCGCGCTTGTGTGAAATGACCAAGGACCTAAAAATAAATAAATAAATTATTTATTTATTTTTCGGTACTAGACTGGATACAAGACATATTTGTAAGAGTAAACTCGCGCAATAGTCGCAAAGGGCCAAACATCATTTTTAAGCTGATAGTCCTTAACTAAAACTACTTCACGGTGTACCCACAGCCTAGGTTATTATTACAAGTTAGGATGGACGCAATTATGCTGCGGTGAGTGTTGCACCATGAGAATTATCCTGTAATGTTCTAGTCCCAGCTTTAAGGTGACTATAGTCCGCGTGGTGACGGATTTAGAATACAAAGAGTCACCACCCTATTCCTAGACCGAAAATCACAGAAAACTGGACACGAAACCCTTTGCCAATCAGTCTGACCAGCGGGGCCCATCAGGCTAATTACCGCCCATGTAATTGTTCAATTTCAATTCAATGTTTAATTCATTTTTGGGCCATGTTGGCGACCCGCAACCTATTTGGTCTTTTACTTCACTATCACTACATAGTATAAAACAAAGTCGCTGTCGTCTGTCCGTCCCTATGTATGCTTAAATCTTTAAAACTACGCAACAGATTTTGAAGCGGTTTTTTTTTTATAGATAGAGTGATTCAAGAGAAAGCTTTTTAAGTATATTACATGCATAATTGTGCCCGTGCAAAGTCGGGGCGGGTCGCTAGTTTATTATAATTTGAAATAGTGTTCGTTTTTAAGTTAGTTGTTTCTGTTTTTCTGTATTTCCAGTCAGTTTCTTGTAAAAGTTGGTAAGATGTGCACGTGCCAATAAAGTGTGCTAATATTGTGCCTCAACATGTTTGATTAACAAGCCCCGCCAACGTTAGTTCTCGTCCTTAACATATTTTTGATAGATACATCGGTTCTTAATTCCTAAGCATTTTATAGAAATACAACTATCGATAGAGTACAAAATCAATCGTCTATGCAGGTCACTTTATGCAAATGATACATCAATTGGAGGAAGGGTGACTCAGCTATAATTAATAAATAAATATCCTTGGACCTTTCACACACCGCCATCTCGTCCCAAGCTAAGCAACTTAATGCTTGTGTTATGGTAACGAGATGAATGATAAACTACTTATATATTTTTTTTTTGTAAATACATACATATTATAGATAGAAATGACACCCAGACTCCGAGCCAGTGCCTCTGGTTTAGACAAAGACCCGACCCCGGAATCGAACCCGGGACCCGTTGATCCAAAGGCGGCACATCTAACCACTAGACCAACGAGTGCTAGTAAGCTGTGGGTCATCTATGGACTGAGTAGTAGATTTTTAGTCCATACGGTGACCGATTTAGAAAACATAGTGTAACCACCCTATTCTATCCGAAAGATGTCGAAAGAGCCGATAAATGTAAATGACCTAGTCGCAAAAGAAGGAAAACTTGATACGAAACTCTGTGCCAAGGCGTCTGGCCAGCATAGCACAGTAAGCTTATTACCGTCTGTGTAATTAGCCTACTCGAGGCCTTAGTCAACTGTGGGTGTCTTATGCCATGAGTTGATGGTGATTTAATGGTTATGATGAATAACACACTATACTTGGGTGGTGTAGTGAATTTGCACGTAAGTTAGTTTACCAGAGTTCTATCAGGAGAAGAGTTGTGTTGGCAAAAGAAGGAGCCCTTACCTTTATATGCGTCATGCTTTCAGTTTAATTAGAACTGGTAGTCGCCCTGTAGTCGAAATTCAACCATTATTAATCTAAATTATAAGACTTAAGACGAAGAATTATAAAAATAAATTAACCTTTATAATGTGCGTGTGTGTGACAAATACATGGTGGTGTGGGTAATGTTGTTATATACTAATATGAGCATTCTGCACTGCTCCTCTTTATGAACTATAAGTGTGGGAAATTTCATAACCATCCGCCCGCGGATTGTTCGTAAAAAAGGTTACAACATTTTTGTTTCACGTAATAATTTATAGTTAATTAAATTGTAGGATATTTACCTGCAGTATTTCCTAAAGCTTAGGCTGCGGTCCTTGCCCAGTCGGTCGCAATTTGAGCGCTAGATATGATATATAGTTCGTTAGGCTTCTCGAAAAAGACCCATTTACTGACAAGCGCAGCTGTGCGCAAATACTAGTGTATAATATATGTAACCAGCACACGGCGATCTACTAGGAGTGACAAGCCAATTGAAATATGTGACCACCTCATTTGTAAACTGGGTTATTGTAAATTGGTTACAATTACCATAGATTAGGCGGCGGAATGTTTGCGTTTTCTTCGAAATAAGAAAATGTACAAATAAATGAATTTAAAAATAAGTAAGGTCAACGTTTTTTTTTAAACATCTCCGGTTAGACAGGTTTAATCTGTGTCGCGGGGGCAGTTTACAAACATGTAATTCACGAACACAATAATTTGTGTAATCACCCAGACTCGGAGCAAGTGCCACTGGTTTACACAAAGACACTTGCCCGGCCCCGGAATCGATCCCGGGACGCCGTGATCCAAAGGCGGCATATCAACCCCTAGACCAACGAGCCAGTCAGTTGACTTATCAGTAAGGTTCAGCGAGTTTTCGGCATTGTCAACTACATGTATTTTTACCAGACAAGGGCAAGTCTTTGTGCTGTTGAAATTCCACATATTCGCACTAAGCGTTTCGCTTCTTCGTTCTTGATGCGGACTGCTAAGGAGTGGAATTCGCTTCCTGCGTATTTCCAAGTAAATATGACTTGGATGCCTTCAAGTCTGGAGTGCAAAGGCTTTTACTGTCCCAGTGGGTTACACCGTCGGCCTCATTGTCACTTACCATCAGGTGCGATAGAGATCAACCGCTGGTCAGTCACTACATAGTATAAAACAAAGTCGCATTCTTCTGTCCGTCCCTATGTATGCATAAATCTTTAAAACTACGCAACGGATTTTGAAGCGGTTTTTTTTAATAGATAGAGTGATTCATGGGGAAGGTTTCTATGTATAACCCACCCCCGCTTTGCACGGGCGAAGCCGGGGCGGGCCACTAGTTGATAATAAAAAAACACCAGAGGCACTTGCTCTGTGTCTGGGTGTCTTAATTGTTCATGAATTTCATGTTTGTAAACAGACCCCGCTATACAGGTTACAGGTTAGGGTATAACCGACGATATGACGACCGATAGGTGTGTATGGAGACTACCACCTACCGTGGGACAAGGGTCGTAAGATAATAATGGTAATTTTAAATATGACGATTTAAAAGAGGTTTGTGATAAAACCTACGTAAATAAAGTTCCTTTTGAGTTTGAGCAGGGGTTTCGACACCCTCATGATGGGATGGGGTGGTGACCATGTAGTATAAATCCGTCACCACACGGAATACAACTAATTAGTTGGAATGGAAGTAAAGAATCATTAACTATCTGTATGACTTTAATTAATATAATAATTTATGTATGTATGTACGTAGTTTATGTATGTAGTATATACGTAGTATCATCATCATCATCATCATTTCAGCCAAAAGACGTCCACTGCTGGACATAGGCCTCCCCCAAGGATCTCCACAAAGGCCGGTCCTGGGCCGCCCGCATCCACTGCTTTCCGGCGACCTTAACCAGGTCGTCGGTCCACCGTGTGGGAGGCCTACCAGCACTGCGCCTTCCGGAACGCGGTCGCCACTCGAGGACTTTTCTGCCCCATCGGGCGTCGGTCCTGCGAGTATATAGGTATACTTATAAAAATTTACACCTACCACTCTTTGTCTCTGCACCACCCAAGGTAGACTGGCAGAAAATGCCTAAGGCATTAAGTCTGCCTTTGTACATTTTGTGCAGAAGTGTAAATAAATAAATACAACACTAAATTAAGTTATCAAAATCACAAACAAAATATTATATTCATTTCCATTGGGATTAGCAGGAAAGCGCCGTTAACAGATAACAGACCGAAACTAATCGTTGGTCTGTCTGTGCAATCATTAATACGCATCGATTCACGTCCGAATAAGCAATAACATTAGATACAACCCTCATAACAACTGTTTGAGTCGTTTCACGATGTCCAAATTTAATCCTTAAGCTTAAAGCAATAGATATTAATATCGTATAAATAATTGTCATTTTTGGGTTATGATTTGACGTTGGGAGTCTTGGACAATCATTAGCTTATTGATATATGGCAAAGTATAATGATGCAATAACTAAATTTCTATACATTTTTTTTGGTTGGGTTGTAAGTTATTGGGTGTAAGTTATTGGGTTGTAAGTTATAGAAAACTGAAATATTTACAAGTTTTCTAGAATTATTGCATTGTTTTTGATTGGTGCAAAGTTGAATAGGCAAGAACATTTTTAAGATTTCTTAGGTTTTCGCGATTATTACACATTGAAATTAAACACTTTTTAACGATTAGTAGATAAATAGATTAGATTTAATTGTTTCTTTGTACTTTTGAAGACAACTGTCATCTAGTCTCTCCCGTGACCACGACTGCTGCAAAGCATTCGAAACGTCGGCAATTAAATAATGAAATACACGCGACAAAACCGTTTAAAAGTGTTTATTTAAAAAAATAAATTCTTGATCTTAATTTATTAGTGTGTAAGTTAGAATTATTCGCAAGTTACAATTGAATAAAGTCAAATTAATCCCCATCGGGATCACCAGTGTTTTTTTTATATTATACACGTAAATATTCACAACACATTCATAGAAAAAAAAATGTAACAATTCTTAAATATCGGAGAACTCCCAAAAAATCACGCTCGCATCATTACATTCGCGCACAAAAGCGTTTTGCAAAAAGTAAATAAAAGAACAACCGTGATGTAGGTGGTCTCAATTTTATAGCGTAAAATAATAAGGGCATCTATGTGGATGCTATAGAGTGTAACAAAACCCCTATTTACATTCGGTGTACGGGCACAGGCAAAAGCAAAGGAGCAATTCTGCGTATAAATCTCTGTCTTGAAACATGAAGGAAAAAATATCGATAACTGGTCCAATATGTAATGACTCAAAAATCCCGCTTAGCTATCTTAATTACCAGACTACAGCCTTCATACATGTATGTACAAGCGTTTATTTGGAAAAACATTACAATGGAAAGAGCAGTCTCCATCTCTGACGTATTGTATATAATAAGAATACTGATAGATCAATACTACTGTATTGATCCCTTCGTTAAAAAATTTAGACAGCCTCGAATAACTAAATGTTTGCCAAGGCAATCTGTAAGAAATCCAATTTAGCGTAGAATAAAACCTGAAACTATAAATAAATAATAAATAAATATCCTTGGACATTTCACACAACGCCATCTCCTCCCAAGCTAAGCAACTTAATGCTTGTGTTATGGTAACGAGATGGATGATAAACTACTTATATAATTTTTTTTTTGTAAATACATACTTATTATAGATAGAAATGACACCCAGACTCCGAGCCAGTGCCTCTGGTTTAGACAAAGACACTCTCCCGACCCTGGAATCGAACCCGGGACCCGTAGATCCAGAGGCGGCACATCTAACCACTAGACCAACGAGGCAATCTGTTGTCCAAGCCAATCTGTAAGAAATCCAATTTAGCGTAGAATAAAACCTGCAACTATAATAGTCTGGTATACAGTAAAGATACTAATTTACACCAATTTTGTTACATCCTGTATAATAATGGGGGTACCATTTCTGTGGGCAGTGGTATAATAGTTGGTCGCGCAACGTACGCTGGGTGGTCGGATTATAACGCAAAGCTGAGGATTAAGACACATCGACACGTGTGCCTTTCTATGCCTCAAGTGGCTTTAGGCGGTTTTGTTCATGATTGTACTGTTTGTAATAAGGCGAGATGTTTTATTACCCTGAACAGTTTAATACTTGTAATACACACTCCTAAGTATCGCGCAGGACTGAACGCAGGCGATTTAAGGAATCTTATTCTCAGCAGTGGACATGACTGATAGAATAATAATTTAGTAGCCTGCCAGTAGTAGGGTAAGAAGAAAACAAGATTTTAATCAAACTCAAAAGGAACTTTATTTACGTAGGTTTTATCACAAAACTCTTAAAAATCGTCATATTTAAAATTACTATTATCATCATAGAGCCCCTGTCCCACGCTAGCTGGTAGTCTCCATCCACACCTATCAGACGGCATTAGCTACGTTTACACCTTTCTTAAACAATTCCTCATTCTTACAATCCATCCATCTCTTTTTATCACCTACAACCCTTGCATCCACCGTCATTCATGCAGAAACTACCATCGGTTCGGAAAGCTGCTCAACAGAGAAGAGCCGGCAAGAAACTCAGTAGTTCCTTTTTTCAATTTATTGGTCTTGTTTGCAAAAAGCACTAAACAGCATAGTGAGAGCAAGTTCGCCAGATGAGAGAAACACGCTACAGTTTAACGCAATGAATGATGAATAGGTCTTGACAGGGCCAATCAAATACAAATCCAAAATCAAATAATCTTTCAGTTGCTAAATTTAAAAATTGAATTGACCACTTTTTTATATAAGTATTTGTTCCGATACAAAATACGATTAACTTATTATGTAAGTGAGTATGTGTCATTTATGTTCAGACAAATTACACTCAAACTGAAAATAATATAATAAAAATATAGTATATAGATAAAAATACCTACCCAAAATTATGATGTGTACTCAGCTGACTTAGTTATGCCATTGTTAATTTTGGCCATATTGTATTTGGCTATCCGTGTAAGCGTACCAAATTATAATACCAACTTCTTGTTCCCCAAATCCAGAGAGAGGCTATAAACAATTTGGCTACCGTGAAGTTTTTACGTGTTTTTTCTTAAACAGTATAAAACCACTGTGCCTTTAGCATTAAATGTCTGCTACCTTATGTTCGTCTATGTAAGGATTAGAATCGGACATAAATAGTTTAAATGATTGAAGGTTGTATTTTGGTATTTCATGGTAAGTTACTATTCAAAACGTGAAACGAACCGCGAAGAATTTCGCCAAATCTAACACCAGTGTTTGCTTTGCGGACCTCAATGAGATACGGGATTCCTTAGCCGTAGTTTCTGTAAATAATAGTATTAAATTCTGCCCGGATCTGACCAGAATAATAGTGTTAAATTTCTTGGATCTATTGCCGAATATGATGAATCTGTCGGCGGAAGCTTTGTATTTTTTTTTTCGGTGGAACATCGACGTGCGCCGCCAAAGGGAACTTCAATTTGAGCTTGTTGATTTGTACTTGCTTCAAAGTACTCCTGTTTGATTGATGATAAGAATAAAATACGCAAAGATATTTCAAGTAGATTCTTCAACAAAAAAGATTTCACTCAATAGTCAATATCACTCAATAATGCATTCGATTTCAAACAGTGCATGGTCGCGTGTGGTGACGGATTTAGTTTACATAGTGTCTCCACCTCATTCCAACGCTCAGGTTCCATCCTTCCGTCCTGCGGGTGTCGTAAGAGCCGACAAAAGGAAATATCAAGGCCGAAAACCAAGCCACAACAGAACGAACGAGGACGATCAAAACGATGATGATGATGATGATGAAAAGCCCTAGGCCATCTGGCCACCTCAGGCTAATGTCTCTCTAACTAATTGGAGGAGGCGCGACCCAGCATTGGGTCTAATTATGGGCTCAGGTAACGATGAAAATGGAGACAAATAACCTTTCATCGCATACTCGATTAACTTTTAATCATGCAGTGGGTCAATCAACCTACTCAGCCCATAAATGGCCCACTGCTGAGTTGCTGAACTTCCTCCCATCATCATCATCATCATTAGCCTACTGTACCACGCTGGCCAGACAAGTTGGCACAGGGCTTCATTACAAGTTTTTCTGTCCTTACGGCTAGGTGGCCGGTCGTCTTATTTCCTTTTGTCGGCTCTTACGACACCCTCAGGATGGAACCGGGTGGTGACACCTTGTATTCTAAATCCGTCACCACACGGACACACACACACACATTTATTAAATTCAAGTCAAATTATTTTTTTTAGTAAATTTATCCTCTACCTGCCTTAGCACCATAATCGGATTGATAAATCTACCAAGAGGTCAGTACTCACCTAACCTAATTATAGTGTCGTGGTCAGACCGATCTGTTGTTTTATATTAAGACACATTAGCACAGCGAGTTGACAGTAATGCGCAATTTTCAATTAGCCATGGAAATAACATGCACGGCTTAGTGTTGGGACTGAATACTATCGATATAGTAAGCGCCATTGAGTTATTTAAGTGGTAATGGGCAGGGCTCATAGCACGCAGGATCGACGCCCGATGGGGTAGAAATGTCCTCGAGTGGCGACCACGTTCCGGGAAGTGTAATGCTGGTGGGCCTCCCACACGGTGGACCGATGACCTGGTTAAGGTCCGGAAAGCGTGTCGGCGGCTCAGGACCGGCCTTCAAGAACATCCTTGGGGGAGGCCTGTGTCTAGCAGTGGACGTCTTTTGGCTGGTATAATGATGATGATTGAGTTATTTTGCGCACAGTGAGGTATTGATATTTTAAATAATTTTTAACATTTTAAGTACACGTTGGTTTATATTCAGAATGTCTTGTAACAATCAAGTCGTGGACCTATGTCCTGTTGCTCCAGAATATTCCAAAAATATCCAATAGAATGTGATTACATTACATGTAAGTTTTTTGTTTCTGAAACTGTGAAATTACTGTATGCTTATAACAATTCACTAATTTCGTGCACCAAACACATATTTTCGATTTTTTTTTAATTTTAGCGTGAATGGTATTCTGATGTGTATACCTACCTACATAGCATAAATTATTGTAAAGTTTCATTAAAATGCATTCAGTAGTTTTTGCGTGAAAGAGTAACAAACATACATTTTAGTAGAAAGTAGGATGGTAAAGAAATACAATATATTAATTAATCACAGAAAAAAGTCAACAAACATTAAAAATGTAAAATACCTTCTTCGATATTAACTATTGGTTTTCCCATCCCTATGCAGTGGTGAGTGTCTCTAATGTTCACGAAATGGGTGATCATTATGTAATCTTCAAGGCTTTGGCACCACCAACACGGTTCTAAGAACCTAAGGTTAGAGGACCTAGGATACAAAATTTACATATATTCTGTCACGACCTCACTTGACGAAGAAATAGTCGTTTCATTTTTGAAAGAGTTGAGGCCGTTGTAGTTAGCCATCCAATTACGAATAAAAATGCTTCATAAAATGACTGAAATAATGCAACAGGTGTTAGATGTTAAGGGGCTACTACAGTAGAAACTACTGTAGATAATTAACACAAACTGAACATTGAAACATTTCAAAGAACATTTTTACATTGTCATTTCAACTATTTAGCCTATTGCTAAATAGTTGAAATGACAATGTAAAAATTACGTTTACGTTGAAAACAGAATTTAAAATATAAAAATTATGTTATCTGTAGTTTTCATAAGACTTTTCATCCTCACCATTATCATCATCATCAAAAGACGTCCACTGCTGGGCATAGCCCCCTCCTGCCATCATTATCCGGCGACCTTAATCAGGCCCATCCACCGTGTCCGACAGCCGTGGCCGGTACTGAGTTTTCTGCCCCATCGGGCGTCAGTCCTGCATTTTATATATTTTCATGTTACGTTTAATAACGAAGTTGAACGGTATAACTTGAAAGTTTAGTCACTTCAGTATTAATTTCAATATGCCAATCAAATTACCAGTATACCCAGTATCTTAATTGCCAAAGATTACTTGTGAGCAAAAAGGGAAAAATTTTAAGTCGCCGGCTTTCTGTCCAACCGGTATGCTTATCGGTACAAATTAACAATGTACCGGTCTAACAGCACGGTATCATCGGTAACATTAAGTATTGGTGTCGCTCTTTTAATTTCAGTTGGTCTTTATCTTATCTAAAGAGGACGTGCGGGTAGAATATAGGATGCTTCATTGTTGCTAACCGTTGCGTCCCGAGCCAAACGATATTGGACTATATTATTGTTAAGTACGGTTAATTTTTAATTGCCAAACGTCAAATTTTCTGCTAATTTTCTCCACAACGTTTAAAATGGGATATTGTATTTTATGCTTCTTGTGGTAAAGTTGATTTTGGTGTGTTTCGTGATGGGTTTTCCGGTGGTTTTATAACTGACAATGGGCAACTTGTTTGGCGATAGGTATGTAAATAGAGACGGATGGATGGACACAGACTAATACATTGACGAGGTGCGATATGCGTTAGAGATAATTTGAGGTTATTTTCGGTCAAACAATTGCCAAGTTAAAAATAAAACGGTGGCATTGAATTCACATTAATTTCGTGCAAAGTTCGCTCATGATACTGATTTTAAATACTAGATTAAAACCAGAGAACTCTACTAGATGCAGTGAGTTATAAAATTAATTACTTTACAAAGAGATATTCTTTATTGTATACAAAAATATTATGCATAGCAGACAAAATAGATCGTGCGACACGATGTTGCATTTAGAGGATATGCCTTTTTCTAAAGCGTTGTAAATAATAAGTACGTAGAGAATACTAAAACGTTTGTGTATTCCCTAGTGGTTCAACCTATCGATAGACAAACTGTTTATTCCGGAAACAGATATATTTTTCTTGAATTTTTGAAATACATACATACTTAAACCTTGAAATAATACAAAAACTTCTCACACAAGCTCACCGAATTGTTAACTAAGATGTGTATTAAGTAATTTAAAATAATGTCCAATTGATTGCTCGCTGATAATGTACGTATAGAAAATAGAATCAGACATAGGCAGTAATGGATACAGAAGTTGGTTATGTATACCGTTCCTATAGAGAGGTCGATGGGGTCCCAGTCTGTGCCATTCGCCGCTGACCGTCGTGTGCCCCACGTGACCTTTCACCTTAGGGGAGAGAACAGCGAAACACGTGGAATAGACCCGATTAATTGCCTTTTAAATTATCATGAAGCTGTAGTATTAAATTTGAGAGAAAACCCTGTTAGTACATTTTAATTTTAATCCTAATTGCGCTTTACCGTAATTTTATTACTTATCACAAACAAATGACCAATATTTATGCAAATCGTAAAATGTCTAGATAATAATTTATTGCGGGCAGGCAGTGTGAGGTTAGCTAGTGCTAAACTATACGTATAGCGCTAGGTATCCCCACTTCTGGACTGCATTTCCACTTAACATCAGGCGGAATACATCTGCCTGCTCTTACATAAATATATATCAGCGACAGACCTCCACTGCTGAACATAGATCTCCTCTATCAATTTACACTTTGTATGATCTTGTGCAGATTGATCCACAAACTCCCAGCGATGTTTGTAACAAACTACACAACATTTGAAAATACATATTTTATACCAAAAATATATATATTATCACTTAGAAAGCGACCGCTCAATGGTTTCCACCTGACAATAAATCGGTCGCAATATGAATAACTATCACAGATTACACTATTGATAAATGAACGTGCGCCAATTGCAGATGGCGAAAAAAATATTATGAATAGTAATTTATTTAGTTTTATGGCAGAAATCACGGTCTGCTGCTAATGGTCGTTGACCATAGACCTGAAACTAGGGCTACCAACATGTAGAGATTTGATGTCGAGATGTTCCTTTTTGTTTTGAAATTTGTATTTTTTCTTTTAAATAGTTATTCTTTCTATTTTCGAGACGTAACTCTTTTTTTGTTTTTTTTTTTTTGCGCCGTTAATATCCTTTGTGAACTATTCTCATCAGCCTGGGAAAGGCGAGTGCCTCCGGTGTACACAAAAACACTTTCCCGACCCCGGAATCGAACCGTGGGCCCGTTGATCCAAAAGAAGCACAACCAATCCCTTGACCAACAAGGTAACTCTGAACAGGGACCTAAATCAGCCTATTTAATTGAGTTTTCATGGTGATTTTGGTATTTTTGGTAACCTATAGCATTAGTTCGGATTGAGAATACAAAAGGTCACTAACCCTTACCATCGAGAGGGTGTCATAAAGGGACGCAAGGGGCAGGGCACCTAGCCGCAAGAGAAGGAAATCTTGGTACTAACCCTGTGCCAACCCATCTTACCGGCGTGGCACAGTAGGCTAATTTCCCTCTATGACTTCGGAGAAGTAGTGGGACATTTATGGGTTGAAGCAACAACGACAATTTAGCCCATAGATGACCCACTGTTCAGTCAGGCCTCCTCCAGTTCTTATGGAGTGTACGAAGCCTACTGTGCCACGCTGGCCAGAAGATTTCCTGTTTTTGCGGCCAGGTTATCTGCTTTATCATTTCCTTTTGTCGGCTCTTGCGACACACTCAGGATGGAATGGGGTGGTGACACTATGTATTCTAAATCTGTCGCCACACAGACGAATGAGACAGAGAATATAAAATTAGGTATTAAAAAAAACACAGATTAATGTTATGTATGACTGACATACGAAGGTATGAACTACACTGGGCTGCAAGACTAAGTATCACACTTTTAAAATTGCAATAACTTTTTAAGTCACAAGATATACTCTCGATATAAAAAGGAATCTAAAAAAGATTGTAGATTTTGCTATAGTTACATAGAAAGCTGATAATGATAATATTTGCTATAAAACGTTTTTTTTTATTTTAAATCTCTAACTTCTATAGTTTAGAAAAAAGATTATAAATTAAAAGTGTAGTACTTAGTATTGCAGGTCAGTGTATACTGCCAATCTTAAACCTCGATTATATCAATTACGTCAACACGAAGTATAAATCAGATTGAGTAGATATTTATTTAAAAAAATACAAGCATGTGACGACCCTAGCTGTTAGGCCAATAAGACCCAGGGTCCATTTTATTGCATTTTTTCGGCAGACGATTAACGAAACGAGCCCACGGCTTCCGTACAATACCCCACATAAATTATGTTGGACAAATAAAATATTTCCGTGTTCGTTATGCATATCGATATCTCTAGAGCGTGTTTGTAGCTGAAGTTTTGATCTAACCAACTGAGAGAAATAGGTAGATTTTTAATAAAACCTAAAAATAAAACATTTTTGTGTCATCACGTCAAATGCCAGTGTGTTGAAGGATTTAGAATACATAGGGAGGAAATTGGGCTCTTACGACTATGAGTTGAGAAAGAGAAATGACGAGGCCGAAAACCTAGCTACAAGAGATGGATAACTTGAAACGAAACCCTGTTGAAAAAAAAAATGACAAGCCCTCTGAGTTTCTTGCCAGTTCTTCTCAGCAGTGGTCGCTTTCCGAACTGGTGGTAGACGGTAGACCTTTTTTAACCCCCGACGCAAAAAGAGGGGTGTTATAAGTTTCACGTGTCTGTCTGTCTGTGTGTCTGTCTGTCGGTCTGTCTGTCTGTCTGTCTGTTTGTCTGTGGCAGCGTAGCTCGCGAACGGATGAAGCGATTTCAATAAAGTTTTTTTTTGTATGAAAGCTGAGTTACGGGCGAGTGTTCTTAGACATGTTTGATGAAAATCGGGTGAGCCGTTTAAAAGTTATGAGGGGTGACAGTGGGGAAGAATAACCGAATGTCTGCAAATATAATCGAGTGGGGTCTCAAATGAAAGCGCATCACGTGCAATTTAACAAAATCTACATTATAATAAGTATGTGCCTATAAAAAGTATAAAATAAAAATTAAATTAAAAATTTAAATAAACCCCCGACACAATAACCGTTAAAAAGTAAAAAATAAAAATAAATACTTCGCGTTGGGGGACCAGGGGTCAGGTAATAAATAAGTGAGAGTGGTCCCCCAACGCGAAGTATTTATTTTTATTTTTTACTTTTTAAAGGTTATTGTGTCGGGGGTTTATTTAAATTTTTAATTTAATTATTAGATAATATCACTATGAATAATGTGTTGACTTTTTGTAAGTGTCCACCGTAAACTAAAAAAATAAATGATTTGAATTGAATTTGAAATTTGTGCCAACCCGTCTGGTCAGCGTGGCATGGTAGGCTAATTTCCCTCCATGTAATAGTAGGAGGTCTCGGCAGTGGGTCATTTATGGCTTAGTATTTAATAGTAGTCATTACCTATATGACTAATCTCATCGACATTATTATACCAATGTCAAGATTTTCTTGCTGGTACGTCTTTGGTGGTAAGGAGTATAACATTTTAACCCTTGTATCGTATTTGGTGGTAAGGAGCATAATATTTTAACCCTTGTATCGTATTTGGTGGTAAAACGTGAAAATCTAAGACATCACCTTGTATCGTAACTTTGTGATTGTTAAGTATTTTAACGCCTTTAATACATTACTAAATATTTTAAGGTATTCCATCCATTCAATTTTCCATACATTGTACGAATCCCCAACAATATTCACAATAATAATCTTATTGATATGAGACCACCTAGCATTAACTACAGCGTTATCACGTTACGCAACACAAGAAATTCCGTCCATAACACAGCAATTAAACACAGCTCAAATAGATAAGTAGGGTGAGCTATAAACTTGTCTGTTTGCCTTCTTCATAATATTATTATAAGGATTCCGCGCACATCATTTAAAGGACATCGTGAGGTTATAAAAGATATCCAAACAATATTGTGCAATCACACGGACTCAAACAATACTATCATTAGCGTAGGTAAATACGGCTAGAATGTAGACAATCAAGAATTAAATAATCATGAAATGAGAGGCTTTACTAGCCTCTATAAATTACGACGTTATCTCGAGCTGACAAACAAGAGAATGACTACATTAAATAAAGCAACACGTTATCTAACAAACGTAACCTAAACGGACACAGGTCCACGGCAAATAAAAATGGTTAATATGCTGTGTAATGTACTGATAAAAAGAGATGTTCAGATAGTGTCACCTGCTGTGAATGGTGGTGAAATTATAGAAACAAAAGAATGTAGAGTAAATTCTATACATAGTTACTGCTCTGTCAGGGGTAACAGAAACATTGTGTGGGCAGCTTATGGAATTCACTTATGGTGATGAAATTGTAGAAACGAAAGAATTTTATGTAAATTCTATACATACTGCTTTGTCAGGGGTAACAGAAACACGGTGTTGGCAGCTTAAGGAGTTCACTTATGGTGATGAAATAGTAGAAAGGAAAGAATGAAATGTAAATTTTATACATACTGCTCAGGGTGGGCACAGTGTTTCGTATCAATATTTCCTTCTCTTGCGGCTTAGTTATCAACCCTCTATTTTTCTTTTGTCTAATTATGATACCCTCAGGATGGAACTGTCTGGTCACACGATGTATTATAAAACCGTCACCACGAGGACGGAATAAAAGCTATTCGCTGCAAATTCTCGCCTAACATAAATAAATCATTATTTATTCCTGCCTTATTATTCTGCAAATACACCTCACATAGAAACTCCTAATTCAAAAGTAAACCAACGCTGAATATTTACAAACCTGCCAGGTTGATAAGGCTGCGCTCTTAACAATCGCTGGTTGTTCCCGAGTTAAAAGAACGATAAAGGCTCCATCAATGTGGTCAAAGGAAGTGCCGATGTTTGTTTTTCTTATGTTAGATTTACAATCTGTTCCATCATTCATTTAAAAACATTTAGTTCATCTTACGATGGCCTTGTTGGTCTAGGGGCTAGTTGTGCCGCCTTTGGAACACGGCCCCTTGGTTCGATTCCCGGGTCACTTGTTATCGTGAATTTTATATCTATAAACTGCCCCCGCGATACGGGCTACACCTAGTCCAGAGGTGTCGTTTTTTTTTTAAAAAAGAAGGAATCAGAATTTGTGGTGCCAATTAATTCGAACCTTTAAATTTATCTCTATATATAAAAATGAATCGCTGTTCGTTAGTCTCGCTAAAACTCGAGAACGGCTGGAGCGATTTGGCTAATTTTGGTCTTGAAATATTCGTGTGAGTCCAGGGAAGGTTTAAGAGTTGAGAAAACATAGAAATATTGTAAGTAAAATAATAAATACAACAATTTTATTTTCCCATACAAACTGTTACCTGTCAAACATCTGACGTTCGTCCCGACGGTTCGGTAATCTTTATATCATAAACTAAGTAAATGATTATAATCGAATTTGCGCAACGTGTGTGTTTTTTGGTTTAGTTTGATCAAAATTAAGATAGCTTACATCTCAATTTATTAATATTATATTATTGCAACTTATTTGTCTATTATTTGACAGTTATAATCATATGTTCGCTCCAAACAATGGCGCTGTTGACTGTATTGTCTATATTGGAGTAAGTATTTAATAGATGGTGCTTTGTTAAAAGTACAAACGTTTCATAAATGTATATACAAATTAATTAAATAAATAGAAATAAAATAAAACAAATACGCGGAAAATTAGGAAAATAAAGAAGACTTAAACACCATGTAAAATTATTTCTAATCTAAAATTAAACTTTTTAAATGTAACCTCATTACGTTTGACATGAAATTAATAGAATGCGTGCTGCACATATTGTCAAAGAGGATGTAACAACTAAAAAGTATCGTTTAAAACAGATGCTTCGGTCGGAGTTACTTTATTTAAAAAATACATCTATCACTATCACTACATAGTATAAAACAAAGTCGATGTTTTCTGTCCGTCCCTATGTATGCTTAAATCTTTAAAACTACGCAACGGATTTTGAAGCGGTTTTTTTTATTAGATAGAGTGGTTCACGAGGTAGGTTTATATGTATAACACACCCCCGATTTGCACAAGCGAAGCCGGGGCGGGCCACTAGTTAAATTTATAAAATGTACCTATCGAATTTTATCTGCTATTTGTAAGATTTTATTTTGTTAATCACTACATCATCACTTCACTACATAGTATAAAACAAAGTCGCTGTCATCTGTCCGTCCCTATGTATGCATGAATCTTTAAAACTACGCAACGGATTGCGATTGAAGCGGTTTCTTTTAATAGATAGAGTGATTCAAGAGGTATATGTATAATACATGCATAATTGCACCCGTGCGAAGGTTCGCTAGTAATTAATAAAAAACATGTATTCCGTTACATACTACTTCGTCTTAGTTTGTGTTGTCCTTATAATGACGAATTTCGAATACATTGGGTCAACACCCCATTTATCCTGTGGGTGTCGTAACAGTCGACTTGGAATTACTTAATATAACTAAACTCCCTAGGAGCTGGATCGCGGTTCATGTTCTCCCATTAGGGAGCTCAACTCTTGTTTCTGAAGCGGGAAGTCAAGGAATGAAGTTTTAGTGGGTAGATCGGGGCGCTACTGATGGTAATATTTCCGTGCCCCAGCACGGCGTTCTACGTACCCCAGCACGTACCAACGGCCGGGTATCCACGAGGATTTCCGACGAAAAAGAGCATATGTGATGGAAGAAATAACAATTGAAACTTGTACTACTTTACAAGATCAATTTCTGACGGTGTTCCAGCCAGAAGAGCTAGATCGTCTTCGCTCGTTGCTCATAATTGCAACAAACGTTATCAGAACGCGGAAGCAACGGACACAGCACACCATAAGCTGTACTCGGAGCAATGGTCGCTGAGACAATTTGAGGAGCAGCAAAGCGTTAAGATCGTTAACTCATCCCGCTTGACGTTTGTCATTTGGACGTGGCTAATGTGCACGGTGAAACAGCTGGACCGAAACTGCAATTTTGATGCTCCTGGATACAGGAATTTTCGTCGACTTACTACTATTCAGCCCATAATGTCACAATGCTTAGTCGGGCCTCTTCCTATTACATGGAGCGTAATTAGCGTAATGTGCCACGCTGGCCAGACGGGTTGGCACAGGCTTTCTTATCAAGTTTTCCTTCTCTTGTGGCTAGGTTATCTGCCTTGTCACTTCCATTTGTTAGCTCTTACGATACCCTAAAGATAAGTCCAGTTACAAGTTGGTTGAGAAAACTGGTGATAGTCTCTTCACCAATTTTCTGGTACTACTATACTGGGAATATCCGTGTGGATTTAGAATACATAGTCTCTCCACGTCATTCCATCCAAAAGAAATGATAAAGCTGAAAACTTAGACGCAAGAGAAGGAAAACTTGAAACCCAGTGTAAATATAATTTAAATTCATTCTGGTTGAATTACGACCCAGCGGTCTCCAGTATTTAAATAATACACCATTCTTTTAAAATAATCTATTGACAAAAACTGTATCAAAATGTGGACTAGGACCATCAGAGCATGAACGTCAAATCAAAGGTAAAGCGAGCGTGACGTATGACAGTTGAATGCAAACATGAGTGGACACGCGCCCACTGAGCATCATGGAGGAACTAATCTGATGTACCGTAAGATTTTACGATCTTCCAATTTAAGTACATACTACGTTCCACACTTTGAGTAGGAGTGGGTACTAAAATGCTGCATGCAATCTAATGTTTGGAGCTGTGTAAATACAAGAAAGATATTTATTACGTAACCCATATAAATACATACAGAAAATATCCATAGTACTACTCAATTGAGAATGGGTACTAAGTGAAAAATAATATTTTGCGTTAGAAATCCACATGGAGTCCCGACCGTTGAGGGTTAGCTGGGAATTATGGAAATTACTCCTCAATGCTCCATGTCAGTGGGATGGGCCTTAGTCCACCTTTCAGCGGTCTCTGTGCGTTTATGGGTACCTACAAGTACCTCCATCATGCTCAGGTTCACCGTGGAAACAGGGCTAAATATTACGCTTCCCCAGAACGCTTGGTGCTAGGATTTACCTAATGGTCCGCCCGGCTCACATCTAAGTCCAGCGCCAAGCAGTTTTACTTTTTTTTGTCGCGTGTATGGGAGAGCAGGTGGCCGACAGGGCATTTTCTTGAATTGCCTCGTTGGTCTAGTGGTGGTCTAGTGGTCTAGTGGCCCGTTGATCCAAAGGCGGCACATCGCCGCCTTTGGATCAACGGGTCCCGGGTTCGATTCCGGGGTCCGGCAAGTGTCTTTGTCTAAACCAGAGGCACTGGCTCGGATTCTGGGTGTCATTTCTATCTATTACATGTAAGTACTTACAAAAAAAAAAATATATATAAGTAGTTTATCATCCATCTCGTTACCATAACACAAGCATTAAGTTGCTTAGCTTGGGACTAGATGGCGTTGTGTGAAATGTCCAAGGATGTTTATTTATTTATCTTCAACCTTTGTTTGCTTTCCATCACGCAAGCCTAGGGTCAAAGACATTCAAGTCACTGATAAGAAAAAAAAAGTTGTGAAGGTACCCAGCCTTGGCTTTGACTTTGCCGAAAGCCTGACTCAAGAGAGGTCCTTTTAGGGCTGTGAAAATGTTGGGAATATATCGTTTGGAAATAATCAACTAGGACTCACGAGAAAGACGAGGGGATTCGTTTAAAAAAAAGAACAATAAGAAATCACGCTTTGTTAAACAGGTTTCCAGCCAAAAATCACAATGAAAAAAAAGTTCTAAAACTATAAAAAAGTACTTGTATATTACCGTAAAACGACTGCAGTTATCTCGGGATCAAAGTCACGATTAAAAAAGTTGTTAGGGCTGTGTAATTTACATATTTCGCGAGAGAATGCATATGTGACAATTGTTTTTCTTAAGTTTTTTTATGACGTATCCATTGCTACTTACTTACCGTGTAATTTACAGTTTTGTTTGACGAAAAAAGTGGATTATGAAACATTGTCTGTGAGCGCAGGTTTTTCATAGCTATGATTTTTTTCGGTAACTTAAGTAACAATAAGATCCTTGCTTAGTGTATAATTTACAGTTTTGTATTGTATTATTTATTATTATTATTTATTATTCCGTGTGGTGACGGATTTGAAATACATAGTGTCACCACCCCATTTCGCCCTGAGGGTGTCGTAAGAGCCGACAACAGGAAATGATAATTCCGAAAACCCGGTCGCAAGAGAAGGAAAACTTGACACTAAACCCTATGCCTGTCTGGCCAGCATGTCATTACAGAAGTAGGCTAATTACCCTCCATGTAGTTGAAGGAGGCCCGACCTTGTGGTGACAGATTAAGGTGAATGCTCCAGAGTAGCCTGCGAAATTCAAATTTTCTTACGTTTTTTGCAATTTGCTGGTCAGTGCTAGGTTGTATGTTGATGCAAGAAAAACTTTTTCAAGCTCAAAGTCATTCTTGCACCTTTATGAGCTTGGAGGGTTGTATTGATGAGTTTGATGATTATAATTCTATAACTACATACGTCTTACAGTCGCGAATAACATTTTAATCAACATACAACCTAGCACTGACCTGCAAATTGCAAAAAACATACGAAAATTTTGATTTTCGCGGGCTACCCTGGAACATTCACCTTAAGAATTCATTCTATCACCATCCCCTTCCATCCTGAAGGTGACGTAAGAGTTGACAGAAAGAAATACTAAGGCCGAAGGTAAGCTTGACACAATATTTTTTTTGTTTTTTTTTTGTTTCCCGCGTTTATACCTTTAAGTGTCTCTCAGGCATACCCACAAAACATCGCCGGGGTACTACCTATCGCGCGTCCATGTTTGTGGAGCTTGACACAAACCCTTTTTTTTTGTCACTGGGGAAATGCTCTATGCATACCACCGCCCCCCCGGGGAGAGGTCGGTGATTATGTGGGACTCCGACAAGGGTCGTCTACCCAAGAGTCGTCTACCCACTAAAACCCCAGCGGTATACCCTCACACGGCTCGCTTGGGGCGCCACAAGTTCGCGTAAACGCATTCTACTGTGACGCCCCGGCGTGGTGCCCCGGAGAGGGCGTCAGGCGATGGCAGAAGGGGTTCGCATCGTCACGACCCACCCACCCCTGCCTCCGTCCGCGGCGCGGGTCAGCCGGAGCTCCCTCCTTTGCGACCCGCCCCGCAGCCCCCTTCTGCGACATAACGGCCTCGCAGAAGGAGGCTCGTCGAACCTCGGGTTAGCGACAACCCAAGGGCGTTGGTGCACCGCAGCGGTCCAGGACTCGCAGGGCAACTCTGAGGACCGAGGAGTCCCTGGAGCCCCAGTCCACTGCGGCGCTGGGTGCCGCTCTTCGTCTCACCTCTCCCCGTGGGCCCGCCCGGTGGTATGGCCCCACGGATCATTGAGGCACTCAAGCCCCCTCACCACGACAAGGTGGCAGCACAGTCGAGGGTGTTGACACAAACCCTATGCCAACCCGTCTGGCCAGCGTGGCACGTTAGGCTAAATTACCCTCCCTGTGATGGGAAAGGGCCCGACTCAGCGGTGGGTCATTTATGGGCTGAGTAGTGGTAGTACATAGTAGATACTACTGCTAAGCCCGTAAATAATTTGTCGGTTCTTACGATACCTTCAAGATGGAATGTATAATATTATATGCAGATACTAGCGACCCGCTCCAGCTTCGCACGGGTGCAATGATGAACATCTAAATTAATCTGTGTTTCTCTGCAATATTATTCATGTTTTATCACTACATAGTATAAAACAAACTCACTGTCCTCTGTCTGTCCCTATGTATGCTTAAATCTTTAAAACTACGCAACGGATTTTGAAGCGGTTTGTTTTAGTAGATAGATTGATTCAAGCGGAAGGTTTATAATGCATAATATTGTAGAGAAACACTGATAATTTTTAGATGTTCATCATTGCACCCATGCGAAGCCGGGGCGGGTCGCTAGTACATAATAAACCTTCCTCTTGATTCCCTTAATCTAACAAAAAAAAAACACTTCAAAATCCGTTGCGTAGTTTTAAAGATTTAAGCATACATAGGGACGGACAGACGACAGCGACTTTGTTTAATACTATGTAGTGATATTCATATGTAAATAGCAAATAGATTATTATATACATAGACACCGATCTTACATTTAGCAGAGCTAGACGTTTAAACTACAGATCGGTTGCGTTACGCACATTCCACTAAGTTGCCAACATACATTAACATATTTAACATAATCGAATGCCTTGTTGGTGCGGCGCATCCAACTCCTAGGGTTGGATGCGCCGCCTTTGGATTACGGGGCCCCGGGTTCGATTCCTGGTCCGGGCAAATGTCTTTGTGTAAACCAGAGGCACTTGCTCTGAGTCTGGGTGTCATTTGTGTTCGTGAATTTCATGTTTGTATACTGCCTCCGCGATACAGGTAAGTGCAGGGGTAACGTTTTAAAAAAAATATCAGCGTTGCAAGCACTGTAGCTTTTCCATGGACTTGTTCAAAATTATCATTTTCATTATCTGCGAATAAGAAGACTGCTATAGAGCCACGAAGACTACACGATTTGGCATTCGGTCTTAAAAATATTCTAGCCTAATTAAAAAGGAAACTCGAACATGAAACTTTATTGCCGAGGATCACAAACGTAATGCCAAAAAATTGATTTTTTATTATTTACACTACTACCTACTTCGCAGCCCACAAATGCCCCAATGCTAAGTCGTTCCTTCTCTCATCACAGGGAGGGTAATTTGCTTACTATGCCACGCTGGCCAGAAGGGTTGGCACAGGGTTTCATTTAACCCGGGGCGGGGTACGGGGTATGTCTCACCCCACACGGGATCTGAGGGGAAGCGACGTCCTGCCGGGTGCTCACGGCAGGACGTCGAGTGCTCGTAAAGAACCTGAGCAGAGGAGGAGGGCCTCGTCGTCTGCGGCGGCGTGGTTCTGCATCAGATCCCACAATGCCGCAACAGGACGCGAGTTGGAGCACCCCGGGGAGGTTTATGGGGAGAGTCCCCGGCCATCCCTCAGGAGCCGGCGAGGAAGTCCACAAAGGAATTTACCCCAGGTGAACAAAAAAAAAAACAAAAAGGGTTTCATTTAAAGTTTTCTTTCTCCTGCGGCTAGGTTATCGGCCTCATCATTTTCTTTTGTCGGCCTTTACTACACCCTCAGGAAGGAAAGGGATGGTGACACCATGTATTCTTAATCAGTCACCACGCATACATGGGTGAATTTCCCAAATGACTTTTTTTTTTGTCTTCGGTGAAATTAGTATTTGAAAAAAGGAATATTGTACCGAATTATTATTTTTAGTATTCAATAGGTTGTTATTGGGCTGTGGCAAAAATATAATTTGCATAGGACTATTACAAAAGGTAGAAAAAAAATTATAAACCTCTATTTTTTTCAAATCGGTGCTGTCCCTCTACTTTTTTTTACCAACAAAACAGCTTATAAACGTATAAAAATAAGTAAGATAAGTATATAACTTATTCTATTTTATAGGATATTAGTTTTTTTATTGATATATAGCATATTTTATGACATATTTTTTTATTATTATTACTGAGAGGCACAAACGTACTTGTCTTGCAAAAAGTTCTCATATCGGTGGACAAAAGTAATTTAAACCTAACTTTACATCGACGAGTCCGAAAGCGTCTCTACCCCAATTTTAATTCTCTCGTTAGTGTGTGCTATTGCCCAGTCTGGACGAATGCCTGTCAAATCGCTGCATATTCCCTCAAATAACGTATGTACGCCATTCCAGTTGCTCCCGGACAATTATTTTATACTATCGGTGGTTCAATTTTTTTAGTGTAATGAGTAGTTTTTTTATTGTTTTTTGGTTCTAACAGAGGTAGTAAGTGAATTAGTTTCATTGAGTATTATTGAATTCATCCTATATTTTATATTTTTTTTCTAATTTCCTAAAAAGTGTGTTATTTCTCACGTCGCTGTTCTAATATCGGTGTAATCGGTGGTCTTTATTACCACCGATGTGATAATTTACACCGAAATTATAAGAAAAAATCAATCGGTGTCCTATAACTAATATCGGTGTTTTGATTCATGATCAACACACAGTTTTGTAACATCGGTGACTTGCTTTATCATATCGGTGGATCCCGTGTCATTTCTATAAGTATACAAAGAAACAATGGAACATACAAACATACACAACCTACATAGACAGCCAAAATCATTACCACGATACCACTGGGTAGTAGAAGATGTATAAATGTATCATTACGTCTATAGGCTGAGATGTTGATGGTGAGGTGGAGCAATTGAACGCATTAACGTTTATCTGGAAAATATTTTCTAGTTAAAAAAATAATAAGTACATAATAAAACATAATAAATAGATAAATAGAAAACATCATAATAGCTTAATTTTGTATAAGAATGCCAAGGCCAAAACTAAAAGAGGAGGAGAAAAAAAGAGAGAAAGAGGTTGCTGGAACTAATACAAAAAGCTAAAATAAACATCTTTAACATACACATTCTTTTTTTAATTCTAAGTACCCATAGTATATATACTAAAAAGAAAATAAATATAATTAAATAGGTATGTACCTATTTCAAAAAATATATTCTGATCGGATTTCTAAGAACTCAGTTGTCTTTGGGTGTGATGCGAGTTCAGGTCTTCAGTTCTACGTCACCCTTGAAAAATATATAGGTATCTACTAACTATTTACTTTTTATATTCAAAAGTAGACAGATTATCATATCGCTGGATAAGTAAATCATTTCGGTGGATAAACTTATCATATCGGTGTACAGAAAAAATAATCGGTGCCGGTTTGTCATGTCGGTGGAAACCAGAATTCAAACTGTATTTTCTCCCTATTCTTAAATGATACGTCGATGATATTAAATTTGGAGATATTTGATTTCCTATAGATTACATAAAACCTGAAAAATATAAAAAATATATATAAATGAAAAAGTTCACCGATATGATAAAAATAATGGCATTTGTTGAAATTGACCCACATACATAACAACATGACGTGCAATACATAACAGTCTATAAAACAAAATGTGACGAAACACCTAGGATATTTTATTAACTGTGAGTGGGTAATATAGCGTAAAACATTACTCTAAGCCGATAAAATCAGCCTCGAAAGAACCTTTAAGCTCGCCCGTCGTGACCGAAGGCGGGCGGTAACCTGCCCCGAATAGCCACAGGCCACGCGCGGCGGCGACGTCTCCGCCCTATTGGACACCCCCCTGTGGGAGGAAAAAATAGGGGGGTGGGGGATAGTTTTGTTTATGGCGCTGTGGGAATGGGGGTGCAAAGATGTTTGTGTTTATAGGTAGACAAAGTAAACGGTTTTATGTGATGGTTGGGCATAAGCGGCAGTTTTACTCTTTCATGATTCTCTATAGATTTCTGTACAGGTCTCTCTCATCCATCTATTCTCACAGACCTTTAACAATGCTAAAATTAAATAATAAATATCCTTGGACATTCCACACAACGCCATCTCGTCCCAAGCTAAGCAACTTAATGATTGTGTTATGGTAACGAGATGGATGACATACTATTTTTTGTAAATACATACATATTATAGATAGAAAACACTCAGACCCGGAACAAATACTTGTAGGTCGTGACAAATATTTCTTCCGTGCGGGGACCGAACCCGCGACATGCTGCGCAGCAGTCGATCGCTCAACCATTAACATTATACGAAAATATCAAAATTCAGAGCGAACATGTACCGAGTTATGTAGAAAAAAAAAGAAAAGAAATATAATCAGCGCTCGATAAACTTCGTCAAGGAGATCTCAAATCAAATCAGTACAATTTGACCAAGTCGCACTTCTTCCTTCCAATAGTATACTTACTTTACGCCCATAAATGACCAAATGCGGGCCTCCTCCAATAAGATGGAGGGCAATTAGCCTACAGTACCACGCCGGTCAGATGGGTTTCGTTTCTGAAAGAAAGAAAGAAACACATTTATTCAGCAGAGATACAAGAAGTGCAAGATACATGATAATATTTTTTTTTTAAACAAAAGTAGGCGTGAAATCTACAGGTGACAAAAGGAAAAATAACAATAATTGTAGGGAACATAAAGTTTCAAGGTTGTTTCAAGGTGTCTTGCGGCTAGGTCTTCGGCCTTATCATTTCCTTTTGTCGACTCTCACGGCATCCTTAGGACGGACTGGGTGGTATTCTAAATCCGTTACCACATGGATACCCCCAGTGTCTCTCACAGCTTCACCAATTTTCTCAACCAACTTGTTACTGGCGCTATATTAATCAAGAGGCACATCAAATTAACTCTGGATATTCTTTTTTTTAAATACTTTCTTATTTTTGTTTCTTTCTTCCGTTGGATCCCATCCATGATGTGGCTTGACTTTATGGCTCAGCAAAAGATAAATTTTAATAAAAGTTGCTTTGTACTATAATATGTAACTTTACGACATGATGTGTCAACATAATTAAGGGTTGCACCTAGGATAGATCCGTTTATTAGAATTTATGTTTAGTTATTAGTTGTTACCTGTATTGTTGTCCAATAAATTAATAAATTTGATGTGAGATCTCCTTGAGGAAGTTTCGAACGCTGCTTATCTACATAAAGTCAGTACATGTACGATCTGAGTATGACCCACAGTCATTTGTGTGCTAATATGACGATGATGTTGATATTATTAAGAAAGTTTTCTTCTCTTGTGGCTGGTAGTAAGACCCCAACACAATGTACTTTATATAATATGGATATTGTATTGCTTGGATATTGATCACTACGGCTACTGACAGACCAGCGGCTCGGCGGGGCGGCGATGGCCGTGCCAGGACTTGTGACCCATGGCCTCTGCCCACAGTACAACCCATACGACGAAATGGGGTGCAAGATAAGTAATTAGATAAAATAAAAAAGGATGCAAGATAAGATAATTAAAATAGATAGAATAAAAAAATTAGTTTAATCACTACATATTATAAAATAAAGTCGCTATCGCCTGTCCGTCCCTATGTATGCTTAAATCTTTAAAACTACGCAACGGATTTTAAAGTGGTTTCTTTTAATAGATAGAGTGATTCAAGAGTTCAAGGTTTATATGTATAATACATGCATATTTTTACCCGTGCGAAGCCGGGGCGGGTCGCTAGTTTAGGATATTTTATTTTAGCAATGTGATGACAAATTTAGAATACTAAATGTCACCAACCCATACAACTCCGCGAGGGTTTCGAAAGAGGGATTATAGGAACGCAAGAAGCAGCTCATCTAGCCACTAGAGAAATAAAACTTGATACGAAACCCTGTGCCAGCCCGTCAGGCCAGAGTGGCACAGAAGGCTAATTAACCTCCATGTAACTGGAGGAGGCCCGACTCAGCACTGGGTCATGTATGGGCTGAGTCGTAGTAGTATAATTTTATCACCATGTTGACAATTTGTAAAATATTGTAAAACTAATGATTTCTTAGGTTTTCGCGATTATTACACATTGAAATTAAACACTTTTAACGGATTTATGGCGTGTATATTACGTTATTTAATTCCCGACGTTTCGAATGCTTTGCAGCAGTCGTGGTCGCGGGAGAGACTAGATGACAGTTACAATCTACCGCCTATAATTTTGTTTTCTACCTGCGTGTTGATGGAATTAGATAATTCACAAAATATCTTGTTAAATGGTAAATTGATAAATAAATGGCTTATGTGTTATTCTGAGGTATAAGCTATATTATTGTAAAGTTCCATTAAAATCCATCTAGTCGTTTTTACGTGAAAGAGTAACAAACATCCATCCATACTTACAAACTTTCGCCTGTATAATAACCTCTTAATTTATCGGTGTTTCTTCCTAATATTATGGATGTATTACACATATAAACCTTCCTCTTGAATCACTCTATTGCCTACACTCTACCGCTTCAAATCCGTTGCGTAGTTTTGAAGATTTAAGCATACATAGGGACGGACAGACGACAGCTACTTTGTTTTATAATATGTAGTTATAGTTTGTAGTAATAGTGATATATATCAGACCTAAGTAATACAGGATAACGATTTGAAGTTTCTATTTTTCCTTACGTTGTAGGTTATTATTAAACAAAAATATAATGGTTTTGTTAATTACTAGTATTGTTATATGTCGTCAATAATGATGCAATTTACTGACCCTATAGTTTGTGCGTTGTAGCATGGTGCGGGTGACAGTTTCGGTCACATTTCGTTTCACTCTTGAAAGTTGCCGCGATTTACAAATTAAGACTTTCATATTATGACATTCGTATTTCAGCTGTACCACATTTGTATTCGTGATATATTTAATCATTAATAATTGTAGAAAATTTAATGAAACCAACCAGAATGTTCTAGTTTACAAATAAAATCAAATTGAATGAAAAATTAAGCAAAGTGTTATGTGTATAACGTAACGCCATAGACGTATCTAGTGATGGAATGTACTGCTTCGATGGATAGTCGATATTTTTCATAATAAGAAACGTATATTGTGAGTAGGTCAATTTTTATTTTAAAGCTGGTCTATAATTATACAACAGAACATTTATAGGATAAGGTCGCTTATAATGTTGCTAAGAAAAAACAATGTAAACCCGATTTTGATTATTTTATATAAGTACAAACATAATTATTTAGCCATAAAACCTTTATATTGACAAGTTTATACACGTAGTTACACTAGACAACTGAATAACACACTAATGTCTATAACAATATTAAAGAGGACCAGATTTATGCTGCGAGTATCGTTAGCGATGAAAATGAATTGCATATCGTCACATCCCTAGTACTGTCATAATGGCAACTGTCATCCGCACCATGCTACAGCGCAAATAGTATAATAAATGTTTAATCCAAAACGATGCACTTCATTTGATCGTGTTGCGTATAATGTATATCTGTAGTCTGCAGGGTTACCAGCGTGTCGCACGGAACGTCCCGACAAATACGAAAGCAAATGGCTCACCGAGTCACGAAGGTCGCCGCGGATACCTGTCATGCAAGAACTAGAACTAGTGACTTCAAATAGTTGTTTATTTTCGCTTCTTAGTACCTTCTTTGAAGTCGGTATACATTTTGCAAATAAACGTAGGCTTCGTAAAGGATTCGAATAACAATATAGTCAACATATTTGTAATTTTACTACTACTCTTAGCCCATCATCCACTGCTGAGTCGGGCCTCCTCCAGTTAAATAGAGGTGAATTAACCTACTGCACCACGCTGACCAGACTGTTTGGCACGGGGTTTCGTTTCAAGTTTTCCTTCTCTTGCGGCTAGGTTTTCGGCCTTGTTTTTCCCTTTTGTCGGCTCCAACGACACCCTCAGGATGGAATGGGGTGGTGACACTATGTATTCTAAATCAATCGATTTAGAATACATAGTGTCACCACCCCATTTCAGCCTGAGGGTCTCGTAAGAGGCCACTAAAGGAACTTAAGAGGCAGATCACCTCGTCCCAAGAGAAGGAAAACTTGACACAATATTTTTTTTTTTCACCCGGGCTAAAATCCTTTATGGACTTCCTCGCCGGCCACGGGGATGGCCAGCGAGGGGAGTGTGGGACTCTCCCCCATAGTGGGGGCCTACCCACTAAACTTCCCCGGGGTGATCCAACTCGCGTCCTGTTGCGGCATTGTGGGATCTGATGTGTGTCTACCCGTCTGGCCAGCGTGGCACAGTGGGTTGATTACCCTCCGAGGGATTGGAGGAGGCCCGACTCAGCAGTGGGTCTTTTATGGGCTGAGACATAGTAGTTATTGTAATTCATCATCTTTCGTATACTTGCCAAATGTACTACATAGTGTATTAAACACACAATGCTTGTCACGTAACCGGGTCCGGTAGACTTGTCACCCGCACGCACATAAAGGTGTGTTTACACGGCGCTGCGGTGACGCGATCAATCTCCATCAGCCAACGGCGCGCTTTATCAGCGAGTATCCGCCGTGTATATAGCTTTACAAATGTGTAGACAGGACATGATGGCACGGCAATATGATATTTTTGTTCGTGTGAGTGAAAATATATGATTTAATATGTGTGTAAAGCGAATTATAATAAGGGTACATACAGAGTGTAACAAAAATTCTAAAGCCATAACGAAAAGATCGATAGTATTATAATTTAATTTTATATGAGACGTCACTGCAAAATTCGAGAAATAAAATGCTCAAAAGTCAAATGATTACTATATTCTATTATTTTATATATAGTCTACTCTAAATATGAAAAACCCTAATCTTATGTGTAAAAATGAATGTTTGTCTGTATGTCCTTTATAGAATCGTAAACTATGCTTTGATCATGTGAAGGTCTTCATGAAAATTGCTGTGCATGAGCCCAGGTTTCTGAACAAAAACAAAAATGAATATTTGTGTTATCTCTTTCCTTCAAATTTATTTTAGTTAGTGGCGTAGCAACGCGTGCAGGGTACAGCTAGTATTTTCGAAAAATGTGACCAGAACTTCAACGAAAATTTGACTTATAATTTTACCTTTTAATGCTGAAAGCAATTAGTTATTATTGAAATTGGTTGTTTTGGGCTGTCTATCCATGTTTTTTTACTCTATAACATCATATTAGTTATTAAAATTATGTTTGGCCACTGGCAGAATAATTTTGTTGCCGTGTCTATAACTTTAGTGTGCCACACGTGAGAACGCATTTTGACGCGATCGTCCATCACAGCTTTATCGCACATGCGTTCAACCCGTAACCTTATCTGCAGAGATGAAAGTGATGAAAATGTTTAGTGTACATAAACATTCGAGAAATCATTGTTTTTGGGAGCGCAAAACGTGAGGACAAGCCCTTGCGCTTACTGTAGGCGGTTGTTCTGCAAAGTTATCTGGAAGATAATCTGGCAATCACTTTACGAGGTGTATAAAATGACAATGGTTATAACGAGACCTGCTTATGTATTTAAGCTGAAACTTTAAAGTGTTATGTATTCTTAGGGGCTCTACTGGACAATAACATTAGTCGATAAAATTTATCTTTGATATATGGTCAATATTGACGATGTGATGATGATTTACACACAGACTAGCATTTTGGTGCATGGCATGGGTCTTCGCCAATTACGTACATACATTGTAATCACGCCTCTTTCCCGTAAGGGTAGGCAGAGACCACTTCTTTCCACTTGCTACGATCCTCACATACTTGTTTCGCTTCGTCCACTTTCATTATTCCCTTCATACATGCTCTTCAGTTTAAGGTACTCTTGACCTGGCCTTTTTTCAAAACGTCCCTGACGACCAATTATATTGAGATAAATTTGCCTACTCAGCCACGTTTAGGTGGGTTTCATAATATCAAACTAATAATCACTACATAGTGTAAAACAAAGTCGCTGTCGTCTGTCCGTCCCTATGTATGCTTAAATCTTTAAAACTACGCAACGGATTAGGTAGTGGTTTTTTTAATAGATAGATTGATTGAAGAAGAAGGTTTATATGTATAACCCACCCCCGCTTTGCACGGGCGAAGCCGGGGCGGGCCACTAGTAATAAATAAATAATATCTGCCTCTTGTTTCCTTTAGTCGCCTCATACGATATCCCCAGAATAAGTGATATTTCGTATCCTGAATCAAAAAGAAATTATACTATTCCTACTTAAAATCACTGGTCCACAAGGTAAGGTTCGGAAAAGACGGTCAGCTTTCCCGCATCAAACACTGATACTCAATCTCTATGCGATATGAGACAGTCCTCAGGCTCCTCGAAAAATCGGTATCCTTTAAGCAGTTCCCTAGCTAAACTAAGAAAACTATGTGGGACTCCGGGGCGCGGAATGATGGGTAATTTACGCCTCGAGCTGCCCACTAAAACCATCGGCGTTCTTCGACTGCTCGCTTTAGGTACACGGGTTGCGCTCCTCGGTGGGGGAACATGCTCTGCGATTTTGCGGGAAGCTTCGATTAATGGAGCCTCAACCTCCAAGCCCCTCAGCTAGCAAAGGGAACTTTCATTTAACATTGCCGAAACTTCCCGCTGTCCAAAATGTCAACTAGATACATACTAAGCCAGCTATTAATCTTCGGGATTATCCATTCATACGATGACAACTATATATAGTAATATTTCTTTTTAATGTCTCATTTGATTAAAGCCATGAGCTGTTAAGAGCACAAAAGAGCTAACTGTACCAAGAGGCTGTGACTACATTTGTTGAACATCGTGAAGATACGGCTCAGAATAAAAAAACATCTCCACTATAGCTAAATAATTAATAAATAAATAAATATCCTTGGACATTTCAAGGATATTTATTTATTTGAACGAGATAGATGATAAACTACTTATATACATTTTTTTTGTAAATACATACATATTATAGGTAGAAAACACCCAGACCCAGAAAAAATACTTGTAGGTCGTAGAAATATTTCTTCCGTGCGGGAATCGAACCTGCGACATGCTGCGCAGCAGTCGATCGCTCAACCACTGCGCTAACCGTGTCGTCAGCTACTACTTTTTAGCTCATAAATAACACTGCTGAGTCGGGCCTCTTCCAACTACATGGAGGGTCAATAGTCCACTGTGCCAGGCTGGCCATACAGGTTGGCATAGGGTTTCGTATCAAGTTTTCCATATCTTGCGGCTAGGTTTTCGGCCTTATTTCGGCATTTCCTTTTGTCGGCTCTAACGACATCCTCAGGATGAAAGATAAATAAATATAAATATCCTTGGACATTTCACACAACGCCATCTCGTCCCAAGCAACTTAATGCTTGTGTTATGGTAACGAGATGGATGATAAACTACTTACATAGGTACATTTTTTTTGTAAATACATACATATTATAGATAGAAAACATCCAGACCCGGAACAAATACTTGTAGGTCGTACAAATATTTCTTCCATGCGGGAATCGAATCCGCGACATGCGACGCAGCAGTCGATCGCTCAACCACTGCGCCAACCGTGTCGGGGTAGCTTTTGTTGTCGCCCCATTACAGCGTGAGCTGGCTTAGCAGTGCGTCATTTATAGGATGAGAAGTATATATATAAAAAAGATTTCCATTTATATGCTGACTCATCTCTGGAACCATATGGCACCGAGACTTGAAATTTAGTAGAAATATTTCTCTCAGCGAGCAGAGGCTAGCTAAGGATATCACTAAATTTGACCTATAAGCGGGGTCGCAGTTCATTAATTATATGTATGGCAACACAACGTTTGCGGTGTCAGCTATAATATAAGCAATTAAGAACTTATCACAATTAATATTCTGATAAAAACAAAAAAGGATCGCAAAAATTAAAATATAATACGGGTCATGTTTCTATCCCCATGCTAGCCTCATATGTAACGTTTTAGTTTGCAATTACTGTACACGCAAGGCTATTTTGCGATGATTTATAATTTGTTTAATTCAAATTTCGTGTCTTAAGATCTCTTCATAGTTTAGTTGGGGCTATTGTTGTAGTCAAGGTTTATATAACATTTTTTAAGTACGGATTTTTACAATAAGGAGCCGAGGAAAAGAATTTTACACCAATGTAAAAGAGGGAGTACTTAGTGTCACCACCCCATTCCATACTGAGGGTGTCGTAAGAGCGGGCAAAAGGAAATGACAAGGCCGGTAAACTAGCCAGAATAGAAGGAAAACTTTATATGAAACCCTGTGCCAATGCGTGTAGCCAGTGTGTAACAGTAGGATCATTACCGTTCATGTAACTGGAGGAGGCCTAACTCAAAAGTGGGTCATCTATGAGCTGAGTTGTAGTAGAAGGAGAAACATGTATCATGTGGTTATAGTGGAGATGTTGTGTGCATGTCCTACACCAACAATTTGGAACTTGCCGCTTGCACGGCTGATGACTTGAGAAGCAACCACCGTAAAGCGCAGTGCTAGTCCCTGTGGTGGGATGACTGGGTTTATCTAGCCAGAATCAGTATATGCGGACCGGCCTTTGTAATGTACGACAATAGTAACGTCTAAGGTTCCATAGAACTAATTCTAATTAAAACTACTAATGAAATAAATTCTAATTAAATAGTTTTATTTTTGTATTTTATTCCTTCAATTGACATTCCTTTTTTAAATTCAGACAACCGAAGATTCCAATAATAAAAATAACTCGCTAAGCATCATTCTTAATTTAAGAGTCCACAATCTTCACAATCTCGCAAGCATAGTAACTACGTCTTTTCAGCTGGAGTGAGATCAAAAGCTTGCCGACTCTAGTGCCAATCGAAGTGCTTTGAAATTAAAAAAATAAGTTCCTGTTTGGCAACCGAATGATTGAATGAATGTCATATCACAGCGCGGATCTCTGTGCAGTTTATTAACAAAAGGTGTATTTTGTGCAAATGCGGGGGTTGCCTACTTGGGTCTGCAGAATGGGGGCGGTGTGTTAATGGTATTCGATGATAAATTTATTGACTGAACCGATAGTTTGGAAAGGTAATTAGCTAAAGCATGCATTTATTCATTCACTTCAACTCTAAAATTATTGGCGGAAGAATTCCTGAATTTATTTCTGTACAAAACGTTACAACATCAAAGTACTTACTTACACTCACACGTCACCAAACGTTTGTTTTGTTGAAATTCTCATGGATACCCAGCCTTTTGAGAGTAGAGGGGAGTGTATAGAAGGGCTACTAATCAGCCATCAATGACCCACTGCTGAGTCGGGCATCACCCGTTACATAGAGGGTAATTAACCTACTGTGCCACGCTGGCCAGACGGGTTGACACAGGGTTTCCTATAATTGCTCTCAGCGGTCTTTGACCGCTTCGCAGAGGCTCGTGGCCGGGGCGAAACACCCATGGTGGATACGATCCAAGGTTGGCGAGCGCACGAGCGCGGGCTGCTGATGACAGCGTGGAGCGGGGCGTTGCAGGGGCCAACTGCGGGAATTGCCACCATAGCGGCCATCAGGCCGTTGTTGGAGGAATGGGTCACCAGGCGGCACGGGGTACTAAGCTAGCATCTCACGCAGGTCCTCTCGAGGCATGGCTGCTTCGGGAGGTACCTGCACCGGGTGGCGGTGAGGGAACCTACCCCAAACTGCCACCACTGTGCCGCCTTGGAAGACGACAGCCACCACACCGTATCGGAGTGCCCGGCCTGGCGCGATGAGCGTGCGACACTGGTTGCCGTGGTGGGACCTGACCTCTCACTTCCGATCCTGGTCGAGAAGATGGTCGGAAGTGAGATGGCATGGAAGGCCGTAGACGACTTCGCCAGTGTCGTCATGCGAGCCAAAGAGGAGGCAGAACGAGAGCGCGAGAGAGCTCCCGATGCGCACCCACTACGCCGGGCGCGCAGAGGGCGAAGGCGGATGGCCCATGTGCGCCACCTACCGCCCTAACTGGGGTCTCCGGGCGAGGGATTAGGGGAAATCCCTCCCCGATAGGAGAATACACCCCGGGGCGAAGGGTGCCATGCCACGTGTACCGGGCATGGCGCCGGAGCAGTAATTGCTCCAGAGGAGGTTGCTCCTGATAGGAGCCCATATTGGATGGGAGTCGGGCGGTCGCAAGGCCACTCCCCTCAGCGCACTCTGTCCCCGTGGAGTACAGTCAGGGCCCACGAGGCAGCAAGCGCGGGACGGTACACCCCGGGGATGTTTAGTGGGTACGCCTCTTCGGAGGAGAGTCCCACACGCCCCCCGTTGGCCATCCCCAGGCCGGCGGGGATAGTCCATAAAGGATTTTACCCCGGGCATCAAAAAAAGAAAAAAAAAAGGGTTTCCTATAAAATTTTCCTTCTCTTCCTTCTAGGTTTTCGGCCTATGGGGCGGTGACACTTTGTATTCTAAATCCGTGAGAAAACTCAGAAGATACTCAGAAGAGCATGCTAATTAATTCGGACTTCGTCGTTCGTCGTTTCAGCCCTTAAATAACCCATTATTGAGTCGGGCCTCCTCCAAACTCATGGAGGGAAATTAGCCTACTGCGACACGCTGGCAATTCGGACTTATTTAGTCACAATTGAATTTGTATTGAAATGTTTTGTCCGAATGCTATTAGACCAATTCAACTTCAAGTTACTAGACTTTATTGTACAGGAAGACGCATTGATTGGCCTGTTCTAAAAAACGTAGGTTATTAAATTACATAATACAGTTAGACAAAAAACGGGCACACAACACAAAACCGTTAGGACTATCCGTTTGCTGGTTCAATCGAAAATTTCATCGAGCCTATAGAAATCTACTAATACGCTAATTCAACATATTGTGAGGGGTTCAATAATAAAAAATGAGGGCCAGCCAAGGTAAGAAAGGGTCAGGCAACTGTTTTTTGTGAAAAAAAAGCCCTTGCCAGATGGCCGCGGCGTTTAGCGACAAAAAAGAGTTCGTGCCCAAATACGCGAGTAGTGTTAGCAACAACAATAATGAGAAATAATAACATACAATTAATTGATGATTTTGGTTACGTAGATTTAGCTTAAGAAATTGATTTCAATTATTGTTATTATTTAGGAAATAAAAACTTGCAAAATACATAGTGTCACTATCCCGTCCTGAGGGTGTCGTAAGAGTCGACAAAAGGAAATGCGGCTGTTAACTGTTAATTTAACCTAGCCGCAAGAGAAGGAAAATTTGATACGAAACCATTTTTTTTTGTTTTTGCCCTAGATTATATCCTTTATGGACTTCCTCGCTGGCCACGGGGATGGCCAGCGAGGGGAGTGTGGGACTCTCCCCATAATGGGGGCCTACCCACTAAACCTCCCCGGGGTGCTCCAACTCGCGTCCTGTTGCGGCATTGTGGGATCTGATGCAGAACCACGCCGCCGCAGACGTGATACGAAACCCTGTGCCAACCCAGCTCGGTACAGTAGGCTAATTATTACCAAGAATGTCTGTAAGAAATTATTTAGCATTTAGCGATACAACCGCTCCTTGTACAAATTGTTGTATATATTGTATCCTGTTTATATTTCTGGTATACAATAAAGAGTTTATCTAGTTACGCAGTGTGACCTAACCTTTAAATATCGGTAATGTGTAGCTCCTTTGTAGAGCTTCCATGTAATGCACTGCTAGTTATGCAGTGCGAACCAACCTTAAGTATCACTATGTATAACTCCTTTGTAGAGTGATGTAGGCTTAGATTAAGTCAGTTAGAAATAAATACTCTTCGTATTAAGACGTGCTTTTGAAAAACTTAAAAAGTCTTCCTGAATCCAAAACTATCTATCTACCCTTCTTTTAGTTGGAGTAGAGCGAGTTAGCAGTCTGTCATTTATGGACTGACAAATAGTTGTATTTTTTTACTATCTGTACAAAACATCATGGCGATTTGTCGTAAGATATAAATTTCTCTATAATTAATGGAAACAGCATACGATATTTTGATACAACAGGATTTATCGTAGACAACAGGTGGTCAGTTGATGCGCCTCGTCATGCACTTCTGCTCAAAATACCGTACACATATTAGGAGAATTAGTAACGAGATACGGTTAAGCAACTTTTTAAACAGCCACTTGCTCGCTTTGTACTTTTCTGTATAATACTAGAGATTTATTTAAGCTAACTTAATAAAACTTTACTTAACATGTAATTCACGAACACAAATTACAACCAGACTTAGAGCAAGTGCCTCTGGTTTACACCAGTGACAATTGCCCGACACCGGAGTCGAACCCGAGATCCAACGGCAACACATACAACCCCTACAAGGCATCCAGATCGCCAAGTTATCGTAATTCGACAAAATTACCTGCTCGGCCAAAACTTCATGCATTTACATAAAAACCTGTGTCGCTGTTAAAACATTTTGTGTAACTTTAAAGCTATACACATATATATATCCTTAGACATTTCACACAACGCCATCTCGCCCCAAGCTAAGCAACTTAATGCTTGTGTTATGGTAACGAGATGGATGATAAACTACATATATACATATTTTTTTTTGTAAATACATACATATTATAGATAGAAATGACACCCAGACTCCGAGCCAGTGTCTCTAGTTTAGACAAAGACACTTGCCCGACCCCGGAATCGAACCCGGGAACCGTTGATCCAAAGGCGGCACATATAACCACTAGACCAACGAGGCACTTTCATTGTAGAATGCGGTCGCAACTCGAGGGCTTTTCTGCTCCATCGGGCGTCAGTCCAGCGAGCTATGTGACCTGCCCACTGCCACATAGATTTGGAAATCCTGTTGGCTATGTCAGTGACCTAGTGAACTAGTCCTATGAAAGTCTTCCTCTTCAGAAGAAGAAGATAGATAGCCTCTTGCACTAAATATAATATGGTTTTTTTTAGGACATTTCACACAACGCCATCTCGCCCCAAGCTAAGCAAATTAATGCTTGTGTTATGGTAACGAGATGGATGATAAACTACTTATATACATTTTTTTTTGTAAATACATACATATTATAGATAGAAATGACACCCAGACTCCGAGCCAGTGCCTCTGGTTTAGACAAAGACACTTGCCCGACCCCGGAATCGAACCCGGGACCCGTTGATCCAAAGGCGGCACATCTAACCACTAGACCAACGAGGCAATCACTGGTGTGCAGAAGTAGAACCCCAAGCCCAGAACAGTGTTTATCTTCTTGTTTAACCAATCTTTACCCCAACACTAGCACGCACCATATTTCCAACAATTGGTGACCTGTTGGAAGTTTCGTTATAGCAATAAATCGGCGTCGCTTTACGAGCGGCCGGTGGAAGACGTGACCGACGCGAGATACGCACGTGATACCCATATTGGGTTATTGTTTATATCTTTACTGTTATTTTACCATCTTTCATATAATGTCATAGTCCGTTGGATTGCCCTAGGAACGTAACAAACCACTACTACTACTCCTTAGCCTATAAATGACCCACTACTGAGTCGGGCCTCCTCCAATTTTATGAAGGGTAATTGGCCTAATAGGTAGAGTTAGATATGACGACTGATAGGTGTGTAAGGAGACTACCAGCTAGCGTGGGACAGGGGTCGTAAGATGATAATGGTAATTTCAAAATAAAACTATTTATAAGGGGTTTGGATAACGACACGGTTAGCGCAGTGGTTGAGCGATCGACTGCTGGGCAGCATGTCGCGGGTTCGATCCCCGCACGGAAGAAATATTTGTACGACCTACAAGTATTTGTTCCGGGTCTGGGTGTTTTCTATCTATAACATGTATGTATTTACAAAAAAAAATGTATATAAGTAGTTTATCATCCATCTCGTTACCATAACACAAGCATTAAGTTGCTTAGCTTGGGACGAGATGGCGTTGTGTGAAATGTCCAAGGATATTTATTTATATTTATTTATTATATTTATAATGGAAATTTTAAATAGGAAGATTTTTTTTACCTACGAAAAAAAAACCTTTTGAGTTTTGAGTTTTAAATTGGCCCACTGTTGAGTCAGGCGTCCTCCATTTACATTGAGTTTTCCTTCTCTTGCAGCTAGGTTTTCGGTCTTAGCATTTCCTTCTGTACTCTTAGGACACACTCAGGAAGGAATGGGTTGGTGACACTGTGTATTCTAAATCCGCCACCACATGGAGCTGGTTATTACATACCTTACCTACATAATACCTAAAACTCACTGAAAATACCAACCACAATTTAATTACTGGCAAAGTCAATGTTGTATACTTAGATTAAGAAAAAATTGTGGACTATCTAAAAAATAATTATTTTAACATGGTGGTGATATTATTTCACTCAGCTTCACCTGCGCATTATAGCGCTCACACATGTGAAACTAGCTAAATTCGTTCGGTCCCAATAAGACGTCAAACATTTACACAGGCCAGTCAACACCACCTTATAATTTAACACCCATAACGACTGTCTAATATAAAACCTAAACCTTAATTAATAAACCAACAGCGACCATACATCCGTCTCAAGCAAACTTAGTCCGTCCACCAAAAAAACCTACCGAAATCTTTCCCACATGTGGTTACTCAACCAAAGTTCCATATGCACGCCAACAAATCCTGTTAACACTCTATGCACTTACAAATAAGGCCTTAAATAGCTGATTTAATTTTATTGCCACCAGCAAACGTAGCGTTGTCAGTGATTAGGTTTTTTTCATCGCCGGATAGAATAGGTCCAAGGTTATTTGAAGTTGCAAGGTGCAACGTCTAACGGAACATTTGGTGCCAAAATAAACGTGGCGACAATGTTTGACGTGTTCATGCTATTTGATAAAGGGAGATTTTGTTTTAGAGGATGGAAACCCGATAAGGCACCGATAGTTCTTTAACATTTCCCGTTGATTGCGGGGTCAGAGACAACTTGAAAGAATACGTTTTGTTGTATTAAGTTATTCTTTTTTTGACGGGTTTAGAATATATAGCGTCGTCTAATTAGCTAATTAGGCTAATTACCCTCCATGTAACTGGAGGAGGCCCAATTCAACAGTGGGTCATCTATGGCCTGAGTAGTATCCATAAATGTCATTATAATTTCCATAACATTAAGTAACGCGTATTCTGACCCATAAGCATACCATACAGCGTCTCCGTAGGCCAGACAGTGTTTAAAAATAGTAGTGTTAGTGGACAAAAAACCTCGGCTCATATGGCACAACACGCAATATGGTTTCTGACCTTATAACCGACGGATATTTGTTTTATCTACGACTTATCCTGTGGGATTTCGTTTCGGTCCTAGGGAAGTACGATAGTTGGCGTAATAAATAGTATCACCTTCTAGAAGACTAAAATCCAAATCAAAATGTTGTTTGGTCAAATATATTCTTACAATAAGAAAAAGCGAACATTTAAATTACGTTATTAAAAAATAATTAATCATTTAATCTTTACCACCGGTTGGGAATGCCATTTAACAGAGAAGAGCCGGCAAGAAACTCCGTGGTTGCTCTTTTAAGTAAAAGGGCTAAAATGATAGTGGTACAAACAAGTATGACAGCCAAAAAAAATATAATAATATAAAAATCATTGAAATTACACAAATTATATGGTTCGTACTCAAATTCTCACATAGTGTGTACAAAAAAAAACAAAAACTTAACAAATGTAACGGCTTAAAGATCAGAGCTAGATTAGACTAGGTTTCATAATATGTAGGAAGAAGCGCAAACTGTACTCACAAGAAGAAACCAAACATAACATACACGGAAGATTAGCGGTTGTAGCAGTCAAAAAACATTTCCCGCAGCAATCTGTTCCGACTGATTTCTTTTGTCGAGGAACCATGCGAACCCAATAACAATTATTATTGCAACAATAATTTCTCCATTTTAATAAAGCCGATGCACTCCTACGCACAGCTACGTTAGTACGAAAATCTCTTGATCGAAGTACGGGAGTACGAATTATTTATAGGGAATCGTCGTTTTTTAAAACGGGAAATTATGTCTGAGGATCGATTGCCGAAGCAAGTTGTTGTTTATTTTATTATGTGACATCAAGGATGGTCAGGTATTAAATTATTAGAAACATTTAATTTACCGGTGGTAAAGACTAAATGAGTAAATTATTTTGTTTTTTTACTGTTAGTTATTTTTTATTTATGTGTCTAATTGAAAGCATTGGTAAGAATATTCGAATAAAAAACATTTGGAGTATTGTAGATTGTAGCCTGACTGTCTTTTAAATATATTTACAACAGATTTTTTTATCGAATTGAAATCATGGAAGAATGGAACGCACTATTTATGTAATTATACAATTACATTTATTAATTAGTACATCTGTACTTATTAATAAATCAACACTAATTAATAAAACGATACACACTCAAAATAGGTAACCCTTCGTGGATTCCAACTATTCAGACAAAATAGAAACTTCACTATTATAAATGATTATATCATAACTTAAAATTGATTTTTATGATCACCAGCAACTGCGTGCACAGCTAGTTTTAAATAGGTATAACTGCACCGTTTGTCGGACTAACGTGCCGCGGCCCACGCCGTTTTTTGCCCTGATGCCAGGTCAGGGCGCACCACGGTAACGGTGAGAGCGCGAACGATTTCCAGATGTGTTGGTTAGCGGTATTGGTCGTGATTTTTTGTACAATTTCTTGTAGGGTTTGTGGCGGTGGGCGCTTGGAATACGTAAACAGGAGTTGAAGTTTTATTAGAACTAGTGGTCGCCCAACGGTTGAAATTCGACCTTATTTTTGTTTTTATTTAAAAAAAACGAAACCCCTGCACCAGGTATACCTGTGTCGCGGGGGCAGTTTCCAAACATGTATTTCACGAACACAAATGACACCCAGACTCAGAACTGGTGCCTCTGGTTTAGACAAAGACACTTGCCCGGCCCAGGAATCGAACCCGGGACCCATTGATCCAAAGGCGGCACTTCCAACCCCTAGACCACCAAGGCAGTCAAATTTAAAAATTTTATTTTTAGTAGTAAAGTGTGTAATGTTTTGTTTATTGAATTATTGTTATTTATTAATTTCAAGAAACGAAATAAATAATTAATGTATCTTAGTTAAATTCGCATTCTGAATTCCTTCTCATGCTCCTCCGTTGGCACAAGTTTCGTGGAAAGGGGTACAGAGCTTTTGCTTTAATATACTTAGAAAATTACATACGGAAAGAAGAAACCTATATATATATGTCATGCGGTGATTTTTAAGAATCGTTTCTAGTAAAGCTCTTTTTGGATACTTTGTACGAGTTTATGGAGAGTGATTTTTGTACTTCGAGATATTAGAGTTCAAAATTAAGCCAACGGATTTGTATAATTGTTGGCATTGATACAGTATATGTGGAGGCGGTTTACTGAAAGTTAATGGCATTAGAAAAAACAATGCAAATTAACTAGATTCCCAAATTCCGAATTCCGAATTAATATCCAAACAAAAGTTATGCAAAATAAACTCACCGTTTTTTAATTACAATTAACACCGAGATATTAGTTTGGGATAATTAAAAAACAGTTGTAGCAATCTGTATATTGTTTATTGAGTAACTAAGACGCATTACATCATCTTCATCAATTTACAGTGACCCATCTGGTCAGGCAAAATAAAATATGAAGTAGGTCTTGGGTACAGATATGAAGAGAAGTGGACTACATTTAAAATTTTGCTTAAACTTGTTAAAAATATAATAATGCAATTTAATACTTTTTGGTTTGCATCATCATCATCATCTTCTTCATTACAGCCAAAAATCTTTCCGGAACGCGGTCGCCACTCGAGGACTTTTCTGCCCCACCGGGCGTCAGTCCTGCGAGCTATGTTTGCTATATTCTCAAATATGTTATATAAAAAATGATTTCACTAATTTGCACAAAATGACTTGCACGTCAATCCAAAATAGTTGTCAGCCACTTGTATGGAAGAACCTTGTTTCCTAAAACACAGGCCCCTGGCCTAGTTTAGGAGACAGCAGTTTATCCCACATTTTGACAATGTACAACTTGACAACATTTCAGTGTACTGTTAGTCTACGTATATTTTGTACAAATAAAGCTTTTTACTATTATATTATTTTTTATTATTATGTGCCCTACCCATTGTCACTTAAGTGCCACTTAAGTGGGCTCCTGTGGGCTATGTTGGTAACTCTGATTCTCCTGCGTGTCTCTGTACCATTAAAAAAAGATAACATATCATGAGACAGATGCTACCACCACTACTAACATTACCACTCAGCCCATTGATAACCCACTGCTGAGTCCGCCCTCTGCCCAGTAATTGGAGGGTAATTATTCTACACTGCCAGGCTGGCCAGACAGGTTGGCACAGTGTTTTGTATCAAGTTTTCCTTCTCTTGCGGCGAGGTCATTGGCCTTATGATTTCCTTTTGTCGGCTCTTACGACACCCTCAGGATGTAACTCAAAATCCGTCTCCAAACCGATGCTGGCACTACACTAACTAAAATATAGACATAGCGAATTTGTCAAATAACTGCCTCGTTGGTCTAGTGGTTAGATGTGCCGCCTTTGGATCAACGGGTCCCGGGTTCGATTCCGGAGTCGGGCAAGTGTCTTTGTCTAAACCAGAGGCACTGGCTCGGAGTCTGGGTGTCATTTCTATCTATAATATGTATGTATTTACAAAAAAAAATGTATATGAGTAGTTTATCATCCAATCTCGTTACCATAACACAAGCATTAAGTTGCTTAGCTTGGGACGAGATGGCGTTGTGTGAAATGTCCAAGGATATTTATTTATTTATTTATATATTTATCCCTCTTTTTAATGGGAATAATCTAACACTTTTCGCTAGCACTGTACACGCTCTTAGTACCTATAGTGTACAGTGATGTCCACATGATATGTGGCTATTTGGAGTCGCCACATGTGATGTTCTGGCGGACACGTGTGCTCACACGTGTGGGAGACCTTACATCCCTCCTGTCACGGGTTGGAGTCCCGACTTATGTAGAGACAGCCCTCGATGACAAACGTTTATAATCTAATATGATTTTAATAAACTGCGTTCGGGGAACTTCTTGCATGATATGACCATGTTATTAAATTATTATTTTATTTATAAGTTACATACTAATCAGTCAACTGCTGAGCCCATAAATAACCCACTACTGAGTCGGGACTCCTCCACATTCATGGAGGGAAACTAACCTAATGTTCCACGCTGGCCAGAGAGGTAGGAACAGGGTGTTGTATTAAATTTTCCTTCACTTGCGGCTAGGTGATCTGCTTCTTGCGTTCCTTTAGACTCTTACGACACGCTCAGGATAGTATCGGTTAGTGACATTGTGTATCCTAATACCGTGTGGCCACACAGACAAGATCATTATTATCATCTATAATCAGCAATTAATTATCAGCACATAATTGACCCACTAATACTGAGTCGGGGAGCCTCCTCCAAATTCATGGTGGGAATTAGGCTACTGTATCACGCTGGCAAATCAGTTTATCATAGCGTCCTTTTTTGCGGCTAAATGATCTGCCTCTTGCGTTCCTTTTATCACCTCTTGCGACACCCTCAGTATGGAATGGGGTGGTGACACTATGTATTCTAAATCTATCACTGAAATACTACTTTGATAGAAACGAAAACAAAACATATTGGGCCACATATTGGCACTGGGTTTTCTACGTATGTTTTTTATCACTGTTAAATATATATTCGGAATTTATTGATGGAGACATCGTACATTTAAGGTGATTGCTTCAGGGTAGCCCGCGAAATTCAAATTTTCTTACGTTTTTTCCAATTTGCAGGCCAGTGCTATGATGATGAGTTATAATCATTAAACTCATCAATACAAACCTCCAAGCTCATAAAGGTGCAAGAATGACTTTGAATTCGAAAAAGTTTTTCTTGCACCTTTATGAGCTTGGAGGGTTGTATTGATGATTTTGATGATTATAATTCTATAACCACATACGTCTTACAGCCGCGAATAACATTTTAATCAACATACAACCTAGCACTGGCCTGCAAATTGCAAACAACGTAAGAAAATTTGAATTTCGCGGGCTACGCTGGAGCAATCACCTTAAAAACGTTACACATACAAACACAATCTTAGGATTGATACCCATACATACAGATACGGTAGGCAGATACCACTTCTTTCCACTTTCTACGATCCTTACATACTTGTTTCGCTTCGTCCACTTTCATTATTCCCTTCACACATGCTCTTCGGTATAGGGTACTATTGACCTGGTCTTTTTTCAAGACGTCCCTGATTTGATCTTGAAACGTCCGCCTAGGTTCCCTTCCCCTTCCAACACTTTCATGCACACTCGCCATAGACACTTTTTTCGTCAATCGTTCTTCATTCATTCTCTCGATATGGCCAAACCATCTCAGCATACCTTTCTCAATTATCTACCCATTATCTACTTAAAACTATAACGAAAAAAATCAGTAAAAAAACTTATCAGGACTAGGTATAACCTGTATCACGGAGCCAGTTCACAAACATGTAAGTCACGAACACAAATGACACAGAAGGGACTACTAATATTTTTATTCCACAAAAGACTTGATAAAGTTTTTTTTATAATTTATTATAAAAAGCAGAAGAAATGCAATGTCCATCGTATGACAAAGGCGAGAGGCGTGACGCCACGTTCCACACAAAAGGCTGAATATTTCGTGACAGGTTTTGAGCCATAAATCACTTGCTGCGTAAGAATCAAAGACCGTAAAGTGACCTACGTTTTGATCTGACTCAAAATATGAGAATTATACAATAGACTATGACAAAAAACAACACACTTTGTAAAATGTTTCTGTGTTAAAAACATAGCAATTATTGCTGACGCAATCAATCTAATGAAGTTTGAACTCGTAATAAACCCACTGCTGAGTCAAACCTTCTCCGGATACATGAAAAAATGTATACCGTGTGGTGACGGATTTAGAATACACAGTGTCACCAACCCATACAGTCCCAAGGGTGTCGTAAGAGGCGACTAAGGGAACCCAAGAGGCAGATCACGTAGCCGCAAGCCCTGTGCCAACCCGTCTTGCCAGCGTGGCACAGTAGCCTTCCTTCCATGAATTTGGAGGAGGCCCGACTCAGTAGTGGGTCACTCATGGGCTGAAGCGACGACTACTGATCAATATATACACTACTGAAGCCTCCTCCAATTACATGGGCGTAATTAACCAACTGTGTCACGCTGGCAAGACAGATCGGCGGTTTCGTATCAAGCTTACCTTCTCTTGAGGCTAGGTCTTACAAAACCCTCGAAATATACTAGGGTGGGAGACTCCCAGTCCCTCCTGCCAGCTTATGGGATAGCAGAAAATTGCAAAAAAAAACTTGGTAATTAATCTATCATGACATACAATTATTGGCATAATACTCGTATTATACCTAAAACACAAAAATAACGAAACTAACCTCATTAGAATACGCATTCTAAAAATATCGTGTCCTGAACTTATCGTCGACCAAGATCAAAACATCCCTCAGTTTTTCTACTGAAATAGATTTTTTGCGGTCTCCAAATTCTGGCGAGCCCAAAAAAGTTTACCGTTATGGACACACCGCACGTTTTGCGTAAATCATCACAAGTGGTTACGCAAGATTGTGTCCCTTGGATACTGGTATTGGTTTGAGTGAAAACGTTAAAGAGTTGACGAATAATAAGAGCATTTCTTTTTAATTTGTTTAGAGGTGCCCGCCCCAATCCGTCCTGAGGGTGTCGTAAGATACGACAAAAAAGAATTAACATGTCTGAAAACGTAGCCGGAAGAGAAGGAAAACTTGAATTGAAAAGCCTGTGAAAACTCGACTGGACAGCGTGGCGCAGTAGGCTAATTACCCTCCATATAATTGGAGGAGGTCCGACTCTGCAATGGGTCACGTATGGACTGAGTAGTAGTAATAAGTAAATATGTTGAAGGACACTATTTGTCGGTAACCAATTTTCCTCATCAATAACATCACATCAGCCAAAAGACGTCCAGTGCTGGACATAGGCCTACCCCAAGAATCTCAACAAAGGCCGGTCCTGGGCCGCCCAAGTTTATACTTTCAGTCGAGAGAGGAAAGACATGGCATTATAAGACCTTTGAAAAAGACGTTCTCAATTCGGTTGTATTTTATTTCATACTAGCGACCCGCCCTGGCTTTGCACGGGTGCAATGATGAACCTCTAAATTTATCAGTGTTTCTCTACAATATTATACATGTAATAAACATAAAAACCTTGAATCACTCTATCTATGAAAAAAACTACTTCAAAATCCGTTGCGTAGGTAGTTTTAAAGATTTAAGCATACATAGGGACGGACAGGCGACAGTGACTTTGTTTTATACTATGTAGTGATGATGTGTTACCGCATACATGCATCATTCGACAGAGTCATTATTTGTAAACTGGTTCGCAAAATTCTGCCATGCCAATTTAAATTGACACCGACGACGTTACTTAGGATACAGATAAGCGTAAGACTTCAATTGGTTCAATTTTTTCCATTTTTATTGCCTATTTTGTAGTAAGTTAACATTTTTTTATACAAAAACAATTGAAGTTTTACCACTCAATTGCGATTCTGACGACATATATTATAATAAATTCCAATTAAAGACCTCTGATAAAGTAACGAACTTATACCGTGTACCTCTTCCAAAAACCGTGGTAATTTTTGAACACCACTTAAAACGAAACAGAGCTAGTAAGGTTTTTTACCGGCGTCCTTAAAATCATTAGTGTGCACAACATGTGTTGCAGATACAATCTGAGACGGCAGAGGTGATTAAAAATAATGTTTATAGTCTCCGAGATCGCCAAACGGACAAAAAATAAAGGGACAAATTTAAAAATGACCGCTTCAGCAGTTAGAGATGTAAATGATAGTTTTGATCTTGATTTTTGAGAAACAAATCATGCTTGTAAACCCAAATACTGATGGCGGACCTATTGACGTTTGCTTTGAAATTTGCGGCAAAGACATTTGGTTTGTTTTTTTTATTGGAAAGCAAAAGTAACCCAAGTTTGTTTTAATTATATTATGGGAAGATAAAAAGGTTAATGAAAAATTATATATTAGCACGCTGACCAATAAAGGAATTTTGAAAGAAGCTAGTGCAATTACAATATACAACTTTCAAGGCAGGAATATTAAACGTAATCCAAGGAAAACTGTTTAAGATCGAGTCATTAAATAAAGTAATTATAATACTTACCATTTTTAAACTCAGGGCATAGGTATTTTACCAATAGCATTAGATATTGTTTAAACAAAAAGCTTTGAGATATTCGAGTTGGTATGAAACAACTTTAATAATCAATTTTATTTCTATAACGTTAGGCATGATGTAACAGCAGCAGTAATTTACGGTTTAAACAGACACACATTACATGTTTTTGGCAGAGTTCAGAACCTTACATGATGCATTAACTAGCACACGTTGCTACGCCACTAACTAAAATCAATTTGAAGGAAAGACATTAGACAAATATTATTCATTTTGGTCAGTAGCCATTGTGGGCTCATGCACAACACTTTGTTCAAGATCATCACATGATCACATGCATAGTTTACAATACTCTCAAGTATTTACAGACAAACATTCAATTTTATACACTCGTATATAGATAATGATGAGTTAATCCTGCAGAGTGGAATCGATTCTTTAATATTGAACCCATCATCTATCAACTCTTTTTTGGCATTTAACGCTAAAAAATGCCGGACAATGCAGACCCCAGTCCAACGGCGAACTCTATCAAAAAGAGATTAGATCGATAGCACAACAATGCCTGTGGGAGTTCAAAAATAGATCTTAAAAAAAGCTAAGAAACATGAAACGAGAGAATTATTCGCATGGATTCCTTTGAGATCTTATAGAACCGTTTTTTCGTTGCAAAAAAGCATAAATGAGGGTGGATCGTGAAAAAACTGGACAAAGCCCGTTGCACAAAGAGGTTTTTAATACGGTTTTTTTCTCTAAGCCCGTATAGTTTTTCTGTGCATATGCCCACATACGCCTACCTGTGATGTTGCTGGCAGTTTTATGAAAATTTACTACGAACAAGATCTTAGTAGTAGACAGTTTACACGGGAGTACCTGGGCTATATTTACATAGCGTGATGCTTCATAATCTATGAAAGCTTGATGTGCCGACTTTCGATCAGGGGCATCATTGGGTGTAATTTGTGTACGTGAATTTCATGTTTGTAAACTGCCCCCGCGATACAGATTATACCAAATGCAGGAGATTCGTTTTTATAAAAAAAAAACCTACGTTACATGAAAGGAATATGTTATTTTTTTAAGATCTGAAATGATTTGTTTCCATATTTGATAGCAGTTGCAATACAAATTGCAAAAGAAATTTTGTTAAAACGGATTGATGACTCATTCCGTCCTGAGGGTGCCGTAAGAGCAACTAAAAGAAATGATAAGGACGATAACCTAATGATAGCCGCAAGAGAAGGAAAACTTGATACAAAACCCTGTGCCCACCGGCTTGGCCAGCGTGTAGTAGCTTGGCCACAGTAGTCCTTACAACTGGAGGAGGTAACAATCAACAACTATAGAAAAAACTCTTGTATTGTACGTGCAAGTAGAAATTTAAATAAGTTATGTAAACAGCATGATATTGATGTGTTTAATACTAGTAAAGTCACGGCCAGGCGGCGCCTAAGTCTTGGGTTTTTCAGAGACCACGATGTGGAGTAATCACATATTGGATTATGTATGCTTGTTATTATATTAACTACTAAGTACTGTTTCTTAGTAATTTTTATTCTTCTCTTTCTAAATTGTAAGTTCATGGTTATGTTTTTTATACTCTAGTGTTAAACGTGAGGACTAGTTATTGACTGTCCGATTCCCGTTCAAAATTATTAGCATGTGTTTTATCTTGCTATAAGTATTCCATGCTGTATAAATAAATAAAAAAAAAAAAAAAATATAAATAGTGGCAATAAAAATATATGGGCGGTGCAAATCTGCAAGGCACCACGCCTTGCAGATTTGCAATGTGCAATGCTAACTTTATAGCAGGTATATCTCAGTATCCCACAATGCCGCAACAGGACGGGAGTTGGAGCACCCCGGGGAGATTTAGTGGGTAGGCCCCCACTATGGGGGAGGGTCCCACACTCCCCTCGCTGGCCATCCCCGTGGCCGGCGAGGAAGTCCATAAAGGAATTTACCCCGGGAGAAAAAGAAAACAAATTATATCTCAGTAAAATATACAATCTTTAACATCGTCATCCCAGTCCAGAGATCTTTGTGTAAAAATATGACCTGCAGCTGAGTCGGGCCTCCCCCAATTTAATGGAAGGAAGTTGTCCTAAGATACCACGCTGCCAATACGTTAATAGCCTTGCTCGACACTTACGGCACACTCAGTAAAGAATGCGTTGGCGATAGCATGTACTTAAAATCCATCACCATAGTCTCACCTATTTTTTTTTTTTTTTTTTTTTTTTTATTGCTCTTGGTGGCAAACGAGCTAGCGGCCCACCTGATGGTAAGTGTTGACCGCCGCCCATGGACATTGGCAGTGCCAGGGGCACAGCCAAGCCGTTGCCTACCGTGAAGTGAGTGCTCTTTTTAAACCTCGTTTAAAGGAGGACATGTCGTAGCGCTCGGGAAACACCGCCGCAGGTAGTTCATTCCAGAGTCTGCACGTACGAGGTAGGAATGATCGCTGGAAGCGTACCGTGCTGGACGTTATCGTTTCCAGGTGATATGGATGAACCCTGCTGCGATGTCGAGTTGTACGATGGTAGAAAGGTGACGGTGGTACCATTTCAAACAGTTCCTCGGAGCACTCCCCGTGGAACAGACGGTAGAGCACGCAGAGAGATCCAAAGTCTCTCCGTTGCTCCAACGTCCCCAGTTTGTCCGTGAGATTGGAATCCCCGACGATTCGAACAGCACGTCTTTGGAGGGAGTCAAGTGGATCGAGTTGGTATCTGGGCGCACCTGCCCACAGGTGAGAGCAGTATTCCACGTGCGGCCGAACCTGTGCTTTGTAGAGTGCAAGTCGTTGGCCGGGCGTGAAATACCCCCTGGCTCTGGTCAGAACGCCCATCTTTTTACTCGCCAATTTGGCTTTACCTTCCAGATGACTCCCAAATTGGACCTTGCTGGAAATATCGACACCGAGGATTCCAATATTCTCGGAGACACGAAGGGATACTCCTTGGAACTGAGGCGCTACGACAAAAGGGTCCTTCTTTGCAGTGAACGCGCACACCTGTGTCTTCATGGGGTTGAACTGAACTAAGTTCCTTTCACCCCATTTGGAGACACGCCCTAGAGTGTCCCCGACTTCAGACACAAGGTGTGATCGTCTTTCTACCATTTCGCACCGAGGGATATTCCGATGGCTGGTATATCGCGCATCAACCGTGCTGTCATCCGCATAGCAATGCATGCCGTCTGTGGACAGCAAATCATTGATATGCAGGATGAACAGCGTCGGGGAGAGCACCGAGCCTTGTGGTACGCCAGCATTAATGGTTTTGGTCTCGGAGCAGGAGCCGTCTACGACGACTTTGATGCTCCGACCATCCAAAAAGCTAGCGATCCATCTGCAGAGTCCCTCGGGGATTCCATACGATGGTAGCTTCGTAAGAAGGGCTCTGTGCCAGACCCTGTCAAAGGCCTTAGCGATATCGAGGCTCACGGCAAGTGCCTCGCCCCCGTCCTCCAAGGCTTCTGCCCAGCGGTGTGTTAGATACACAAGAAGATCACCAGCTGAACGACCGTGACGGAAACCGTACTGTCGGTCACTGATCAGCTGGCGATCCTCCAGGTACTGCAGTAGTCGGTGGTTGAGGACTCGCTCCATTACCTTGGAAAGCAGGGATGTTACCGCTATTGGTCTATAGTTTGACGGGTCCGACCGGTCACCTTTTTTGGGGACCGGCGTGACGTGAGCAACCTTCCACGAAGATGGAACCCGTTGGCTAGAGTATGAAAGACGATATAGGCGCGTTAAAACGGGGGTCAACTCAGGGGCGCACGTCTTCAACACCACAGCCGGGATGCCGTCCGGCCCACTCGACTTTCGGACGTCCAAAAGTTTAAGCTCCCTTCTGACCGCACGTTGCGTAATGCGGATTTCAGACAGGGAACTCTCACACCGTGGGATGGTGGATGGTGTGGCTCCTTTGTCGTCTAGGGTCGAGTTTGAGGCAAAGACTTGGCACAGGAGATCGGCCTTGTCTTTTGCGCTATGAGCCAGACTGTCATCGGACTTGCGCAGTGGTGGGAGATTGACTTGGCAGAAGTTGCCTTGCACAGCCTTGGCGAGCGACCAGAAAGCACGGCTCCCAGAGGGATAGCTTGCTAGCCGCTCGCCAGTTCTGGCGATGTGCTCTGCTTTGGCCTTGGCAGTGGCCCTCTTGCTGGATCTACTAGCGGCATTGTAAATCTGCTTCTTCTCCATAGCGCTCGGATCCCGGTGCTTCCTGGCGCTGTTCCACGCCAGGTATGCTGACTGTTTACGGTGCGCAGCCTCCCTACTGGTTTTGTTGAACCAGGGGCGACTGCGGCCGCCTACTGGAATTTTGGCGTTGGGGATGAATAATTCCATCCCCATAAGAACCGTTTCTGTGACGCAGTCAGCGCACGTGTCAGGATCCTCGGAGGCGAAGCAGAGCCGCTTCCATGGGAACGCCGCAAAGAACTCACGGAGCCCGTCCCAATCTGCGGACCTGTATCGCCAGACTCTGCGAAATCCGTTCGCCGGGGAGCGATCAGGTCGCGCAACAGGGGCTGCGCAACGGACAAGGCAGTGATCAGATGACCCAAGAGGGGCATCGACCACCACTCTGTAACCGTGCGGGTGAGTAGTCAGCAGAAGATCCAACAAGGAAGGTTCATGGCTCTCAATATCTGGGATGCGGGTAGGCTGCATCACCAGTTGGGAGAGTCCATATGCCGAGGCCATGCTGAAGACAGCTCGACCGCGGGGGTCGGTGGTCCGGGATCCCAACCACTCCTTATGGTGAGCGTTAAAATCACCGAGGACCACCACCTCCGCGGACGGGCATTGTTCCAGCATTTGGTCAATCCCCTTCTGGACGCTCTCGATTAGCTGAGCCGACCCCGAGTCACTGGCATGGGACCTGTAAAGGCACGCATAGATTCGGGTAAGACCCCCATGGTCTACGCGTAGCCATAACAGTGACAGGTCCCGATGCTCGAGGCCACGAAGGCGGCGACAGCATATATCACTCCGTACGTACACGCACACCCCGGCCTTACGAAGGAAAGAATGCTCTAGCTCGTAGCCGGGGTATTTAAGGTACGAAATATCGTCCGGGGTGGATATCTGCGTCTCCGTTAAAAAGAGCAAGGTAGGCCGCGCCGTCTCTAGGTGGTGATGGACGGCGTCGAGGTTGCTGTGTAGACCCCTGACATTGCAGAAATCCATGCTTGTGGATAGGGTGTCCGCCGAAAGAAACCTTCTCTTTTTATTTGCCTTCATTTAAAAATTTTGTAGAGCCTAGGATACAGAAGGGATGTGACGCAGAGCCCATGCGGCACCCAAAGTAAGAGCAGAGGCTTGGTACGCGGTTGATTCGTGAGTTGAGTGAGGGGCTGACGCGAGGTACGGAAGGGCCCCCGGTGCCCCCCCGCATGCAGTCGCCAGTATCCACTCCGGTTCCTGATCCGGCCCAACGACAACATCGCGGGATTTTCGCCGGTTATCTGGGACAGCCATCCCGGGCAGGAAGAGTTGGAAGTTCCCGGTCGGGTCCCATCGACTATCCGGCAGGTGGCCGGCGGTAGCCATTTCCACCGGGTCTCCCTGGACCACGCGTCAACTCATCACGCTCAACGTACCAGCCACTACTTTTGCCCCGCATGCCTCGAGTATCGCACAGCCTCCGAATCACATGGGAAGAAACGAAGGTAGGAGTAGCGGCTATTCTGCTCTTCAGCCGGAACGCAAAACTGCTTGGCGGCCGAAAAAAGCAGGACGGTGGTACCAATCCGCTCGGACCCAGCAGTATTGAGAGATATCAAATACTGCCGGATCCTTCCACCAGTGATAGGAAGGGGGGTATAGGGAAAGGACACTAATGCTGCGGATCGGAGATGGAGTGCAGCATCAGCGGCTCGAGAAGCCGGGGTCGCATGCCCGAGTCACCTGCGTAGTAACCGGACAGGCTACAGGCAGGATAACGGATTCCATGTCGCAATCGACCAAGCGTTCAATTTCGAACACAATAATTTGAGTTTGGAACGGGGTTGGGCGGCAACACATTCGCGTCCGTTAATGACAGGCCGCCGAAGCGCGTGTGTCCAGCCCGCGTTCATTCAATGCAAATCCATACTGTACGAACATATGAAAGTTTAGACATGGCAATCGTTCATAGAATGTTTTTTTCTACTTTATTGTATTTACAACACATTTAAGCACTCCATATTCTCGTGAAGGTGTCGTAGGAGTCGACAAAAGGGAATAACAATGGCAAAATGTTGGAGAAAAGGAAGACATTACCCTCCAAGTAATAAGAGGTGATCCGACAGAACAGTACTTCTACTTTCTTTAAGGGCATCTCTTATGGAAATTTCATGATAAAATACGTTGGTGAGTATTCTAAAGCCTACCACATGTTCTGTTCGTGTGGTGACCGATTAAGAATACGTGTTGTCTTCACCCCATTCCATCCTGAGTGTGTCATAGGTGTCGACAGAAAGAAATAACAAGGTCGTAAGCCTCGCCGCAAGAGAAGGAAAACTTGATACGAAACCTTTTGCCTACGTCTGGTCATCGTGGCTAATTTCACTCCAAGTAATAAGGTCTTATAGGGGCTCTTCTTACGGCACTCTCATGACAAAATGCGTTGGTGAGTATTCTAAAGTTACTACACGGACTAAAATCAATTCTTCTAAGACTACCACATCATGAATGAAGACATGTTAAACATCGGGCGATGTTAACATTGGCTCTATACTAGGGCAATGTTCGATTTGAGAGTCAATTGAATACAATATTTATGGATTGGAATTGACTGTCATGTATTGGATACTTTTATTACTTCCAGTCCGTACATGGCCAGTACATTGTTTTCTATTTTACAATCTCAATATTTTGATGCCTTTAATGTACTTAACGCTATTGTTCGTCAGTTTGGGAGTGTTAGTGTAAGTATAATACGTAACAAACGTGTGTTATCGACAACTTAAAATACAGTGCGAGTTGGAATGACCCTTTGTTGGTATGTATCTGTCAGCAAACTGTTCTCAATGTTCTCAAGTTTAAACCTGAATTCACTAAAATGCCTTTACGGTCTAGACTTCATGTGCGTCCGTTCATTACACATTCTCTGAAAGAAAGACGTTTGAACTCTGAAATAGAACATATATTCTTACTATAATCTAATGAGCCTTTTACGCGTGGGGAAGTAGTAGTAGAAATAAACCTTTTATTAAATATTACACTCAGTCAAAGACCTTTTTTACAGCCACGGTAAAATAAATTATCAATAAGGTTAGTTTTCAACACTACAATGCAGGCAGCTCACATTACTGCTCGTGTTCGATATTTGTGTTTGCTATGTTCTGTATAGTTTAACAAACATTCTATTGACACATGGCCCTTATTGCCAAATATGGCAAAATACGAATAGCCAAGTGACGGGGCACCATTACAGGTTTGCTTAAACATTTGGACAGAGTAATCTCACTCAGATTACTTCAGTAAGCTCAAAGCGGCATACCAGCTATCAGACCAGCGTCATCTGCTGTCTTATCTCTACCCTCCCACCATAAGGCACGACTGTTCTATAAAATGCTGCAGTCTTCATACTCGCACACAATGACCTCTCGCGATGACAGGCCCTCGGCCCACGCGGGCTCATTCTAATCACACCTATCTCGACGCTTGCGCTAGTGATGTTCCGAATCGGGGAAATTTGTCGATAATACCTGTACGATAGTATTATAATACATTGGGCAAACAAAGAGAAGAACAACACCAACCACTACATTCACTTATATAGAACTCAAATCATTACATTCTACGAATGATCCGCGACGCTATTAATATAAACCTCCAAATTTCAATAGAGATGGTTGGCAGATACCACCTTCTTGGGATCCAGTCATTAAATTGATCAAACCCCAAGCTCAACACTCAAATGCAAGATATTTGGACGACAGAAACGGCAGGAATTAAATAATGTTATAAACACGCGATAAATCCGTTAAAAAGTGTTTAATTTCAATAATATATTAATACCCCTGTGCGAACCCGTCTAGTCAGCGTGGCAAAGTAGGCTTATTTCTCTCCATATAACAGGAGTAGGCATTATTGGATGTGGTGACGGATTTAGAATGAATAGTGTCACCACCCCATTCCATCCTGAGGGTGTCGTAAGAGCCGACAAAAGGAAATGATAAGGCCTAGCCGTAAGAGACGGAAAACTTGATACAAAACCCTGTGTCAGTCAACCCGTCTGGCCATGGAACTAATACCTAAATTTGTCAAGATATTTGTCGAAATGATTTGACCAGATCATTTCGAGCATGTCTTGCATACCGCATGTTCGTTTTATCAAAAAGATTATGTAAATAAAATATTTAATCGATTACGTTTTCACTGTCGCCACATCCCTAAGTTCCACAGCTCGTCCATTCATACATATTTGGACTGATTTTTTTATAATTTTAAACGGTCACGAGTGGGCAGACGTTTTGTTTTATTGTACCTACGCGGCGATTGTGATCGATTAATGAATTACAAAAGTAATCTTGTGTGTTAAATCAACATTTCTTAAGTCACTTTTGATGAACTGCGTCGATATGACGTTTTATTTTTGTACTTGTTTTCCTGTTGTTTCGTGCAGTGATGCATTCAAAAAGAGTTAAGAGTTGCAGCAAGCAAGCTTTTACCACCGGCAATATTTCCGGCAATATTTTGCCAAATGTGTCGGAATTTCTCAGCCCATAAGGCTAGGGTTTCGGCCTAGTCGTTTCCTTTTGTCGGCTCTTACTACACCCCCAGTATGGAATGGGGTGATGACATAATGTATTCTAGACTGTTATACGCCTGGCCGCACATATGTGGTCTTGTGTATATTGCTATGTGTGTGTGTTAGGAATATTAGCAGCAACTACCTACATTTCAATCATAGATTGCAGTAAATACATAATTATATTCATTAGGCAATTTCAATGGTAAAATAATATCTATATATTGGTATCGAATCTAATAAAAGTTATTTAAAAATAGAACGTTAAAATGATTGCCATAATCTCTGTGTCAAGTATCAAATTTAGAATAATATATAATACATATGTCATCAAATGTCCTACTATGGAGGTGTCCTAGGCGACAGTGTTTCGATCACATCCTGTATCAAAAAAATTTTAAGGGAAAGGTTTTTAAAATTTTAATTTCGAACGCGACCACACTATGCTGACCAGTATGCTAATGCCGACAAAACGAAATGTCAGACCCCTCAAGTGTTATGTTGATGACTGTACACTTCTTTGGACACACCCTTTATTTGACGCGTGTTAAAAATAAATTCAATGGGTCATCGCTCAAGGGGAAGTCAAAACATCCTTTTTCTGTCAATCCATTCAAATCTTGCATAACAAATATCGTTTAACTGTTTATAAGTTGAGGGATCCGTGTGGTGACGAATTTAGAATGCATATTATTCTAAATTCGTCACCAACCTATTTCATCCTGAGTGTCGTAAGAGCCGACAAATGGACTAGACCGATAACCTAGGCACGAGAGAAGGAAAACTCGATACGAAACCCTGCGCTGACCCGCCTGGCCGCCACACTGGCCAGGCGGGACTGTAGGCTAATTACCAACAGTGAGTCATCTTTGGGCTCAGTAGAGGTATTAGTAGTGGGTAAATGTTATTATTGAATGGCAAGCCGTCGTTACACTGCCTATGCAGGCAATAGCTACACTGTGGGTTTATAATATGGTACTGTCATTGGCATATTAAAGGATGACTCACGCTAGACCGTGTCGGGTCCGAGCCGAGTGTCGGCCGTAGCACGGTCAACTAATATTACATATATTTTGTATGAACACACTCACGTTATACCGAGCGGCAACCGAGTGACGCCCGAGCAACGGACAACGCTCGGAAACAACACAGATTTTTGTCTAGTCTAGTTTGTCTGTCAGAGTATACTGTATCACAGCGCAACGATGATTGCCCGGTCGAGGCCCGTCTTAGTAATTTCAGACACAGAACCGGCTCGGTGACCGTGCTACGGCCGACACTCGGCTCGGACCCGACACGGTCTAGCGTGAGTCATCCTTAATTCGTCAAATGAAATCTATACTAATATTTTTTAGAGGAAATATTTGTATGTTTGTAATGAAAAAGATTTTAAAAATTCTTTCACCATTTGAATGCTACATTATTACTGATTAATAAACCTAGGCTATTTAAATTGCAAGAAAAACTTTAAAAAATAAATGTCCACCTATGCGCTGGTGGGACGGGCTGCTAGTGCGTTATATTTAAGGTCACTCTGTAAAATGGCAAAATTATTGGCTGGACTGATTATACAGGGTGCAACGTTACATCGGAAATTAGGCCAGATAGTGTTTCTTGGCGATTTTGTACACGATCCAAATTGTGCTTATTTCTCTAGTCATAGCAATTGCGTCACTAGCTAATAATCAACAGTTTAAGAAAAAAAATGCATATAATTTCCTAATTATTTGTTTACACATTTTGCAGAAAGCTCTATCCGTGTTGTGACGGATTAAGAATACGTAGTGTCACCACCCCATTTCATCCTGAGGGTGTTGTAAGAGCTGACGAAAGGAAATGACCAGGCCGAAAACCGAGCAAGAGAAGGAAAACTTGATACGAAACCCTGTGCCAACCCATCCGGCCAGCGTGGCACAGTATGCTAATGACCCTCCCTGTGCTGGAAGAAGGCCCGACTTAGCAGTGGGTCATTTATGGGCTGAGAAGTAATTAAGTAGTATCTATATCAGTATCGTCATCGATCCATTCCTTATAGCTATAGCGTATTTTTATCATCACCACCATTCATAAATGTCCTACTACTGTATTGGGCCTCCTCCTGTTTCGTGGAGGGAAACCAGCCTACTATACTGGGTTGGCGCAGGATGTGTATCAAGCATGCCTTGTCTTGTGGCTTGGTTTTCTGTCTTGATATTGCCTTCAGCCTCCACTTACGACAGTCGCAGACTGGAATGGGTGTGGTGTGTGTAATGTGAAAATAGTGATACAGTATATTCTAAATCCATCACCCACGGACACACTCATCGGATCGCCCACGGGGAGAGGCCAGATAAAGAGCGGCACATGGTTTCGTACCGGGTCCGGGCTCTGTCCTCAGAGTTGCCCTGCGAGCCCTAAAGCACTGCGGTGCACCAGTGTTCTCGGGCTCTAACCCGAGAACACAACCTGGTTGGTCGCTAAGCCGAGGTTTGGTCTGTGCGGGGTGGATCACAAGAATCTGGCTGACCTGCTTCTACCCTCGCCTTAGAGGCAAATGGTGGGTCGAGGAATTATCATCCACACAAGCCTCTGAGGGTGTCTAGTTACCCAGGATGCCCTCAGATAGTCGTAAGCTGTCTGGGCACCGCAGTAGAAGACGTCCTCCTGAATCTGTCTACGAGAGGTAGACATAGGATATTAAGTGACATAGGATAGTAAGCCGGAGGATATTAAGTGGCCCCCCAACCCACTTAATATCCTCCGGTGTACTGCGCATTGACTGAACCAATCGTTTTATGAAAATGTATGTACGATCCATTAATTAAACACTTAATTCATTGACTACTATTTGGTATTTACTTTTCTTCGCAACCGTACCTATCTGTACCTGAACTCACTAGCCTACGCACGCTGTGGGCAGACGGTCCGTTTAGCAACAAAGCTATCCGTTCATCACTATAACATTAATTACACGCCATTTACTTCTCATTATAAACAGACAAAACCAATTATCGTCTTTCCCAACATCTATAGTCGTATTGTGAGGCGTTATGATTTATTTCACCTTTTTGTTTTGTGCACGACTGTACAGCCAAATGAGGTTCGTGGAGTACCAAATTATAAATTGAAAGTAAGCTTTTGTAGCGGGGTTTTACTTTTTTCAACTATTGTGTGATGGATAAGTAACACGGATGCCCTACTTAACTGGTGACGGATTTAAAGGGTCACCAACCCACTTTATTTAGAATATGCTTAAAGTGGCTGAAGGAAACAGATTCCTAAATACTAATGTCACCACCCCATTCCATCCTGAGGTGCCCTAAGAGCTGAGAAAAGGAAATGACAAGGCCTAGAACCTAGCCGCAAGAGAAGCAAACCTTGATACGAAGCCCTGTGCCAACCGGCTGGCCTGCGTTGCACAGTAGGCTGATGACACTCCCTGTAAGGCCCGTCTCAGTAGTGGGTCATTTATGGTCTGAATAGTAGTCAGGCCCAACAAAAATTCTACAATATAATTTAGCATTCTAACCTGACTTCGATAGGTGGATAGTGGTCTGCCTTAAGAGATTCATGTTAACCAATGTTTTGAAAGAGGTCCCACTGGACACTAATAAAAAAAACAACATATTGCAGCCAACACCACCACAGGGTTCCAGCATATAAGTCACTGGATGTCCAGCTGAGAAGTAGCGGAATTAAAGGTTTTTTTTTCTTCCAGCGTAATACGACAGGTTACCAGGTCCCTAGGTGCACTGGTTTGGGCAGTCGAGTGAGTAGTTCGGGGCGCTAATTGTTATTTCTGCGCCCCGGAGTCCCACATAACCCGGCAAGTCCAAACGACACAGAATCAGAAGAAGAAAAAATGTTTTGACTATTATAATACCTTTTTTTTGTTTCGTTTGGGGACATTCTATAGGCATACATAGTTTAACGGATTTATCGCGTGTATATTACATTATTTCCGACTTTTCAAATGCCTTGCAGCAGTCGTGGTAATAATGTAAAATACACAACTTTAAATCCGGTAATAAGTCTTTAATTTCAAGACACACAAATGTATTTGTTTGTATCGATTGATCTCGTATCATGTAGCAGAATTGTATAGGACTACTATGCACCGAAGCCGAAGAAAAAAATTGTTTTGAATAAGTTATTAGCGAACAAAAATTATTCCTCATTCTTTCCGCATATGCTGTGATGATGATAAAACATGGAACATCCACACAATTCAAGGGAAAGTATACTGACCACCGTAAGTATTTCATTGGCAATAACCGCAAATGCTCACTTTTAAATTACATAATTTAAAAGCTACATGTTATTATCCACTAGCTTTTGCGCGCGGCTTCGCCCGCGTGGGCTTCGAACCCGTGCATATTTTTTATGAACATAAAATCGGTTATTGTGACTAAACTATGATAGTTAGATATGTGCTCTCGCGGACTTTATAAGACCTACAAACCCGTAGTACATCATTTTGTTCTATTGTCAATAGTTTTTGCAGCGCACGCATAAATAGGTTTTCGATTTTACACCTTGGTTTACAAAATCGCAATTTTCATACGGATCCCTAATTCTTTTGAAAATAAAATATAGCCTATAACCTTCCTCGATAAATGGACTATCTAACACTGAAAGATTTTTTGAAATCGGACCAGTAGTTCCTGAGATTAGCGCGTTCAAACAAACAAACAAACAAACAAATAAACAAACAAACAAACTCTGCAGCTTTATATATTAGTATAGAGTATAGATATGTCCGTATTCCAATATAAATATATCAATACGACTGTAATATTTAACAAGGTAGGCAGATGTGTATACACATCTTTGTGTATTACGACATAACCATGTTTTGTTTCATTCTATCTAAATAATTTTCCGTGTGGTGACGGATTTAGAATACATAGTGTCACCACCCCCAAGAAGGAAAACTTGATACGAATATCTAAAACAACCCGCCTGACCAGCATGGTGCAGTAGGCTGATTGTCCTCCATGTAACTGGAGGAGGCCTAACTCAGCTGTGGGTCATATATGTGTGAGGTGAGTATTAGTAGATAACCTACGGCTAAATAAATAGATGCACCTATCTGGTGGAATCTGAATTATCTAAATTAATTGTCTGAATAGATATATATATCTATCTAGCCAATATCCACTATAAACGCGCCATGACGAGTCACCATAGTTGTGACGTCATAATGTTAAAGCTATTTACTAACAGTTTAGCGTTTACGGCCATTACACGGTTAGACAATAAATATTGAATATTTATTGCTAAAAAACGTTGTTGTTAGTCGGTTCCGATTAGCTATGTGTGTTAAAGGATTTATTAAAGCAAGGTCTCATAATATTCCTGATGGTATAAATGAAACATTTAAAAACATATTGTCAGGAGTTGTTTTCGTAGTATTCGTACATCACTACACTACGTAATAACAAAGAAATAGAAAAGAAAATAGAAAGAAAGAAATAGAAATAGAAGAAATAGAAAATAAAACAAAGTCACTGTCGCCTGTCCGTCCCTATGTATGCTTAAATTTTTAAAAACTACGCAACGGATTTTTAATAGATAGAGTTTCGACATTTTCAATATAAGTTTGTTTAATAAATAATGACAACAAAATTAAATAGATCAAAACACTGTACTTATTATTTCTATATCAACTCCAATGAGTGAAAACTAACATTATGACGTCACACGCCCTCTGGTTTGTTCGGGAGCCGTCGTCGTGTCTTCGTGTACTGGTACAAAAGATAGTTTTTATTCTGACATAAATTTTGACATGACATAACTGAATTGTTTTGTTATAAAACTTATATTTTAATATGATATTTCCATTAATCAGAAAAAAACCCTTTAAAAACCCAAATAAGTTTTATTTTTCCTTAGTGACCTTTCAATCTACATATTATTCCAAAAACACATACATCTAAAATGATATTTGCTGACAGAATTTGACAATTAGATAAGGCAAAACTTATGTTCCTACATCATGTCACCACCCCTTTCCATTCTGAGAGTGCCGTAAGTACTGGTTAAAGGAAATAAAAATACCGAAATCCTAGCAACGATAAGATGGTAAATTTGCTACGAAACCCTTTTTTGTTGTCACCCCGAATATTTTTTTATGGACTATCCTCGTGTCCTTATATGCAGCAGCATGGGTACGTGAAGGCTCTATCCTTGCTGCTGCAGATGCTACGAAACTCTGTGCCAACCTGGTTAGCGTCACTCAATGACCTAATTTCCGTTCATGCCAGTAGATTATTAGTTTATTAATAGAATTCACACCGAATTAAATAATTGATTGTGTCTGTATAATACTTACATGTTGTAATTTACTTTCTCTACATCTTTTTGTATGATGTATGCCTACATTGAAAGTTTAAATTTGGCTCGTTTTGAATCCCGTATGTCAAGGTACTGTGTGTGGTAATCACTCTATTGACAATGCAAAACGTATACTTGTCCTGTCCAAGGATATTTACCTTGACTCGAACAAAAACTGAGTGGAGTGTCGTATTATACTTAAAAATGAAGATTTGTAGACCATGCAAAATAGAGAGACATCATCATCATCTCAGCCAAAAGACGTCCTGCTGGCCATAGGTCTCCCTCAAGGATTTCCACAAAGGTCAATCTGAGCCGCTCGCATCCATTGCTTTCTGTGGGTCCACCGTGAGACACATTAGTCCACTGCTGCTATAGGCCTCACCTAAAGAACGCCATAGCGCCCTGTCTTCGGCTTGACGCTTCCAGCTGCTGCCCGTAACCTTTCGCCGATCGTCGCTTCATCTAGCAGAGACATGGGACATAGTAGAACATTATTATTAATAATAATTTATCTCATCGTTTCTGCCCATAAATGAGGGAATTTAGCCTACTGTGCCACACTGGCAAGTCAGGTTGATTTGTATCAAGTTTTCCTTCTCTCGTGGCTGTGATCTGATTTTGCGTTCCTTTAGACAATCAATAAAATAATAATAAATAAACATTTACCTTTTTCGTTTTGATAGTATACAATATTTCAAATATAAGGCTGTTATGAAATGATTCCATCATAAGTTGATGTAGTCATTTCATACAAATCAGTCACCTGCACACAGACATAAAAAGGAAGTTATTTTTCAAGTTAAGTTTTTGAGTTAAGAACGAACAAGTAAAATTGAATGAATAATAAACTATTTACAAACTAAAAATATTAAAACTATTTCTTAATATTTTAACTAAAAAACGATAATTTTAAAATATGTAAATTTCGTTTCTACATATTTCTGTATCTTTGACCGCACTGCAGCATGTGGTCAAACCGCGAAAGTGGTACTGTTGGCAGCATTGTTTGACACAAGCTTTGCCACGAATGCAGTAATTTTATTTTTAAACTTTCCTTATTCTGTAATAATACCGGCCACTGTTGTGTCAAGTATTGTAGCTATTGGCCATAATAAAGAAGTTTCTTTTTAAATTGCTTTATTATTCGACAAAGAGGTATATAGTAGGTATTGCCAGTAACAAATGAAATTGCATTTTTGATGTTTATTATGAACTAGTGGCCCGCCCCGGCTTCGCCCGTGCAAAGCGGGGGTGGGTTATACATATAAACCTTCCTCTTGAATCACTCTATCTATTAAAAAAAACCGCTTCAAAATCCGTTGCGTAGTTTTAAAGATTTATGCATACATAGGGACGGACAGAAGAATGCGACTTTGTTTTATACTATGTAGTGATAGTGATGATGATAGTGATAAGATACATGGTTATAGATGGACAACCAATTTAAAACTAATGTTAAATAACGAAAACTCAGTTAAAACCAATGTTACGTTCATCTCTATATATAAAAATGAATAACTGTTCGTTAGTCTCGCTAAAACTCGAAAACGGCTGGAGCGATTTGGCTAATTTTGGTGTTGAAATATTCGTGTGAGTCCAGGGAAGGTTTAAGAGTCTAGAGAAAACATTGATATTGTAAGTAAAATAATAAAAACAACAATTTTATTTTCCCATACAAACTGTTACCTGTCAAACATTTGACGTTCGTCCCGACGGTTCGCTATTTTTGGCATAATTACTTTTTTTCTTTTTTAATTACATTAAATAAGGGATTGGAATCGATAAGAAAAGGCGGTATATTCATTTATTATTAATTATTCCAATTCGAATTCAATATTCATAGTTCAGACAGGACAACGTCTGTCGGGTCAGCTAGTAATAACATAAAAATTACTTCACTAGGTACTAAAATTCTGTAATGACAATATTACCGTTTATTAAAGATGTCCTATTCAATCTTAGTGACATTTTGCACGATATTTTTTTATTCTAAATTTGGTTTAACGCATACGAAAATATAAAAAAAATATAAGGACTATTGTCTAAGTGCAACGATCATATTCAATATTTTTTGTTTAAACTTTACAATATTGAAATACTTTATCATTACACTATTTTAAAACCGAATTTATTTTATTTTATAAATAAATCAATCAAAACAACCCATAACCAAACACGAATCGATTTATACGGCGGTCTATGGATAAGGATTCCAAATTCCAAATTTAAATTACGAACATGACCTCCAACCCACATAGCTGACGGCCCACACCGAGTATTTGCGATTCGGCCTGCGTGCCCATTGTTTTACTTTTATCCTGACTTTACTGACATTATCTCGCGTATTTACCTGTTTAGAGCTATTGTTTTATGAAATAATATTTTTTTTTTCATTTCACATTTTTATTTTGTGTTTAGAAATTAGGTATTTAGTTAAAATTATTTGTCCATGATTAGGATTATACTTTTTTGAGTTGTTCTTTGTCTGTGTGGTAATCACAGCACAGTGTCATCAAGAGAAATGTTAGACGTGACTAAAGAAGAAGAAGAAGAATAAAATAAACATTTTGATAACATCACACTCTGAAATATTCGATATGTTTATTTCTTGGCGTTATCCCGTACACGGAGAGACGGGCAGACGGGCAAGAAATTATATGTTAAGCTTAGTTAAAATGGCAGCTATTAGCTAAGACTGTCAGTGTACCGACCTTATTTGTACGGAACCTAAGCTTGAGTTACATCCTTGAATCTCGCAAACGTATTTTTGACACTTTCACTTGTTTACCAAAATGTTAGCAGTTCACCAACGTATACACTTACAACATCAACTACTTGATGATTGGTGACGCATGTAGTATAATCGGTGTCACCAATCCATATCGTATTGACGCAAACGATGGAAACTTAATATTTTATGCTACATTGGTGTACCATGAATCTGGCCAGCAGCGTACTCAATACGAGTTAATTCCTTCCATAATATCCGTTATTGCTGGAGACGACAATCTACCAGATATCTACTTTTAAACAACGAACAAATTCAAATAAGAATAGTATTTTTATATCACTCGAATGACACTTCAAGTATGCAACAAGTTTTTTTTATGGTCAAAGTTCAAATTACATCAAATGTTTTAAATGGACATACTTTTAATTTGATGCTCAATAATTTTAACGATAGCTATTTTCAAATATGTAATGACGTCATTTTATTGCAACGGGTGTTATCTGTAGATGCAAACTCAACTCACATACTCAACAATACATCTAAAACTATTGCCCAACCATTTGACGAGCTAGCGCATCAATACTGACATCTATCGAAAAAAAATAACTGACACTTCTTACTTTGCTTTTTTTTTCAGTAGTCCCATTATGTCTCCATTCTGCTACCAATTGTCCTTTAAGTAACTCAATATGGCGCAACGGACTTTTGTCAAAATATTTACTTTACCCGATAGAATTTAACAATAGAACTCTTAACGCTAATAATGCCATTTTGTTCATTCAAATTTGGTACGGCATGTAATTGTCATTTTAATTTCGCCTTTTCGTCTATGGGCGTCATTTTGTATGATAATACGTGTCATTCGAGAATCGATTTTCGATACGATGGCGATCTTAAGATAACACGATCGGTTCGTGTTTCGAATGCAGTTCTTTGCAACAAATGTTGACAAGAAATCGAATAATTTTGAATAAAAACGTTTAGTGTTACGTATAAATGGCATAAATCCATTTCACACATTATAAGGAGTAGGTTATATGAACACATTATAAGAAATATTTGTACGACCTACAAGTATTTGTTCCGGGCCTGGGTGTTTTCTATCTTTATTATGTATGTATTTACAAAAAAAAAATGTATCTATGTAGTTTATCATCCATCCCGTTACCATAACACAAGCATTAAGTTGCTTAGCTTGGGACGAGATGGCGTGGTGTGAAATGCACAATGACATTTTTTTTTATGTAATAAGTAGCTTGTTATTTGATTTTCATCCAATATGTATTCATTCATATTAACCTCGCTATATTCTTACCCTTATTATACGCAGCAATTGGACTCCAATTAAAATAAAACAGGTAATTTATTACACATTTTACATTTACTGTATCGTAAACCAGTTGAACTATAACCAACAGATGGCAATGTTTAAGATGCAAATATTATTTCCTCCAAACCACTAATTACCCAAATATTTTGTGTTAAATAATGCGTTACGGCTTGAACTTGACCACAAATAGTCATAGGTCAAGCGAGATTGACAGACAGTGACGTTAACGACTGATGTATTTGTGGGTGTTTTTTTTTTTCAGAGACAATTTTGAATGGTATTGGGTACTGCCACGTCAATGGCGACTTATGTTTTAAGGTCAAGTTTAGCATTCGAGTTTATAAATAGTTCGGTCTTCTGGCGATAGAGGATCATATCTATGGACCTATTATTATGTGGCGGGCTAGAGGGCTGACCGCCGATATTTATGTCAATCAACTCCGTTTGGTATTAATATATTCAAAAGGGATATTTACAGAAGACGACATATGTACAGAAAACTAAAAAGTAAAAGCTATAAAGCTTTGCAATAGAGCAGAAAAAAACGTATGTGACAGATAATAATAATGAAATACATAAAACAATATCGACTTTAAATATATTATAAAGATTAGACGCTGACGCGCCACAAGTTCTATTCCAAATTTAAACTGAACCGAATACGAAATCGGTTAAAATTTGAATCACAGAACTTAGTGAGTATAATATGGTGTCAAAAAGATTTTTTTCATTTATTAACGCATACGGCTCGCTTGATGTCCAGCTGTTATCGTTACATATAAACGTTTGTTTCCATATGTCAACGCAAAACAACAAGAACCGGAAATTTATAAATTTCCTAGGAAATTTATAAACGTCCGTAGGATTCCAAACGAGAGATAAATTGTATTATTTTACGCCCACATTTTCGGAAATTTATAAACTTACGACGTCTCGTCGTAAATTTATAAACTAACGGATATCCATTCGTAAGATTCTAAACGGTTCGACCAATCACAGTAGAGCTTTTAATTTTACGCTTCTACAAGATACGGCAAATAACAAACTGTTCTCTGATTAGTCGATGTTGATAGTGGCATGCTTGTGTCCATAGACATAGGTACAATTAGACTTGCCAAACTATAAATTTATCAGTACGTAACAGTATTTTTACTTTAAAACTAGGTAAGTACCTATAATACAGGGTTACTGTTTCACATAATATGCTAATGACCACTACTTCACTCTACCAAAATAAAACAATAGAAATAGAGTGAAGCGAAGTTAAAAAGTTTTATTAAAAAGAAAAACAATAAAGCCGGCCTTCTGCCAAAAAAACCAAACATTATAAAGTTTAATTAAAAAAAAAACGCGATTTGCGAGCGATCGCGATTGGCGAATTGCCAAACGCTAAGTACTTAATAAAAAAATGCTTAAAAACATGTAACAAATTAAACATAATAAAATAAGTATTTAACTTAAAAACCCCTGACATCGGACTGCATTATGGCTGAGTACACACACAATGTTCACTACATTGAAAGTCTACTCAGCCATAAATGTCAGGTACCTAACTTTTTTACATCTGTTTCATTGATACCCTTACACTGAGTCCAAACACGATCATCTACTGTAATTTGGTAAGGAGTTGGGTATCTTATAGATTCCTGATGATGCAGCAGGTATAGCTGATGATGCAGCAGTATCAGGTCTAGGTTACCACAATTAGACAATATCGATCAATGGCGGCGGAGAGGACGGAGAAGGAACACGTGACTTATTCAACCAATCAGAGCGCCCATGGCGTTTGGTTATTGCTACTTATTATTTTACGCGTGAGTTCAGTAAGTTTATAAATTTCCGAAAATGTGGGCGTAAAATAATACAATTTATCTCTAGTTTGGAATCCTACGGCCGTTTATAAATTTCCTAGGAAATTTATAAATTTCCGGTTCTTGTTGTTTTCCGTTGACACATATACTGTAAACTACTACCAACTAATAGTTACTAGTGGTAGTTTCAGTATGAATGTGGGTGGACGCAAGGGTTATGGGAGATCAAAATTTAAGGATGGATTCTGAGAATGAGAAAATGTGTATGAAAGATGTGAATGTAGATATGACGAACTATAGGTGCGTATCGAGACTACCACCTAGCGTGGGATATGGGCCGAAAGATGATATTGGTAGTTTTTAATATAAAGATCTTTATGATATTTGTGATATAACCTACGTAAATAAAGTTCCTTTTGAATTTGAATCGATTGACATGGCCTGTCAATGTTACACTTGGTTACAATGGTTACACTCCAAGTAAGGCTCATAAAGCATTATTGTATTGGATTGTAGATAACGCTTTATATTTTTAATGACAGTGTCTCACACTTTTAACCGACCTCAAAGGAGGAGGTTGTCAATTCGACTGTATGTCGACACAGACGATAATCGCTTGCTTAAGCGCTACGCTAGTGACATAAAATATATCGTATAGTTGTTATCCGATTACCCCAAAAGACATTCAGCCACCCTTGCCATGGGCGACTGTGGGTCAATATATGGTGCCACTACGTGCCATACACGTCGCGTCATCTTGGCAGTTAACGAACCGCTAGCCACTGAATTGCCACTATTTATTGGGGTAATACTGGTGATAAAGAGTAGGTATAACTGAACGGATCGTTTACCTATATTAATCGCGATTGAATTTGGAATCACAATTTAAAACCACAGATTTGGAACGTTTTTTGAGAAATGTGAGTTCTTATCTACATTTTTCATGGTATCTAATGTTTTACGAGTCTGTGTGTGGCATTGTATCTTCTGAATAGAGAAAAAAAATAGTAAAGTTTAGGTTTGAATTTTAAAAATTTAAATTTTTGAGTGATATTTTATTTGTTTAATTAGGGTTATGTCTTTAGAAATGTACCACGAACTTTGATAGCGTTAGCTCATAGAAAATTTATATAACGAGTAGTAGATCTCAAATTAAATAAAAAAAACTCAACTTATTAGGACTTCTCTAGCAAAATTAAAAAAAATCTTTGACCTGTTCGTAAAGTCTTTACTAATAAAAAAATAGCTTAGACAATAGGTACTAAGTTGAATATGGAACGCATTCGAATTTCAAGAGGTGTTCCACCTGAGTGACCTGGTGGGAAGGATTTACACTAGGTCATTTTGATTAATTCACACCATCATTAGGCCTGTCCTTTTATACGGCTGTGAAGCGTGGCCGGTATTGGAGCGTCACAAGCAAGAACTGAGTGTCACGGAGATGAATATGCTGCGGTGGATATGTGGAGTGACGCGGAAAGATCGCGTTAGGAACTCCCGCATTCGCGGCAGTCTTCATGACATTGCGGATAAATTGTAGGAGTGTTGGCTCCGTTGGTACGGCCACGTTTTGCGGCAACCGGATGCCTATGTGGGAAACAAATGTCTGGCCATGCCGCCTCCGCCGGGCCCCAGCAGGAGGGGTAGAACCAAAAAGTGCTGGCTTGACGTCGTAAAGGGTGATATGCGTACCAATGAACTCTACCAGTGATGCTGAAGACCGTGCGAAGTGGAGAGGAAAATGTCGGAAAGCGTTAATAAGTTGAAGCGAGAGTTTGGGCTGCAACCGGGATACACCGCAAAGATGATGATGATTTTGATTAATTCACACTTCAAAATTTAAGCTTGAAGTCAATAGGTTATTTGTTCAGAACAAAAACTTCAAGCCGAAAGCAAAAGCCATTAGCGTTGACTGTGCAAATACGAATCACACTCACAACTCGTTGTCTAAGGAAAGGTGGAGGGCGAGCGGCGAGGCGGTCGATCACCTGCGTGTTGGACGGACCTGCAACACTGACTACCATTATCCAGAGTTCCCGAGACGCTGGAGTTCGGAATAAGTGGAGAAGCATCGCGAGGGCTGCGTTAGCCAATAAAAATGCAGCATATTCAATCACGACTACTCTGCCAAGAGTAAACGACTAAGGTGGATATGTACGAGTGTATAGAATTTATGTTATTAGCAACCTGCTCTACTAATATGGACAGCAATATTAGGGAAAGCTCGGTGCAAGAGTAATAAAAATCACCTCGTGTGTAATGGTCCGTATCGCGGCCGGTCGGTCAATACCTGGTGCCTGCCACTGCCACCCGCTACTGCCACACTCTGATTTCGTGATCAGATTAAAAAAAGAATGATTTCAAATTATGTATTTTATTTGTGGCTATTCCTTGTATTGTTTTTAATTAAATTAACTGGCAAAGGGTGAAAAAAAAACGGTTAAAAATTAATCGTATATAAATTACTTTCTGTTTTTACTTTTCAGAACACGTAGTTTAGTTTTATTGTCTGAAATCTATCCTGAGGTTGACGCAAGAGGCGACTAATGGAACGCAAGAGGCAGACAACCGCAATAGAAAGAAAGTTAAGTAACAACCCAACGACTTGCCAGCGTGGCATGTTACGTTACATTCCCTCCATGAAATTAGGGGAGGGCTGGCGCAATAGTGGGTAATTTTTGGGGTGTAATGATGATGATTAATGAGCAATGTTCACTCTAAAGAAACATCATCTCAATAGTTATAGGTTCACACATGATATCTTTTATAAAGGTTCCTTTCTCTTGCTTTCTCCCTACCAAGTTCCTCTTTACACCCTTAAGATGGAATGAAATGGCGTTAATGGATATTCTTAATCATCATACAGACGCTTAATATAAACATGTATGTTTCTCTAAATGCTTCAATAGGTCGATTAAAATTTGTAGATACATTTTAATTACCATACAGACCAAGGCCTTTTTTCTTGTTGTACAATGCAGTATTCTAAAACCACTAGAAAGCAAAGCTACCCTTTGCATTCTAGTTTTGTCGATGTTTATCATCCGGTATCGCCCACTCACAATGCACGCGCCCACCGTACCGACCGGCGCTATTGTACTAAACACTCTTTTGTTTTTAAGAGCAGACCACTGGCTGATAAGAAAATAAAATTCAAATTTGGAAACCTTTGTGATATTCGTAATTTGGCGGTGATTTGAAACAATGGAATTTAACAGAAAAAAGTGTTTTAGCCAACTTACTTCGTTATCAATTTGTCAAAATCTTGTTATTGTTTTATGTATGGCAGTTTCCGCTCTAGGATAGGACACCTGAAAGATTTTTTTGTTTAATCCATTCTGTTCCATCCTGAGGGTGTCGTAAGAGCTGACAAAAGGAAATGACATGGCTAAAAACCGACCCTGCGAAGTTCGGCCTACGTGCCTTACGAAGCACCCCGACCTACGAAGTTAAGTGGCAATAAAGAAATCTATCTATCTATCTCTATCTAGTAAGATGGTTTGTCAGAACATGGCTTTATATCGAAAATATTAAATAAAAATCATATTTCACTCATATTTCCAGATGCTCTATGCTCTCTTGGGATAGCTATAGTGTTTTTGTTCCACCCTGGTATATTTCAAGGAAATTAACGGTGCGGGCTTGAAACGTACTAGACTGAAGCTAGTTGTATTATTTCATTATTAATTAAGCCAGAGAAATCTCAACTACTTCGAGATCTTTTCATAGGACAAGAACAAAGGTCGGGATCTCGCAATACCTGATGTAAGGTACGCAGCACAGAATAAATAATAGCAGTACACGCTTAAGCTGTGAGCTTCGCAACCGTGGTTTACTCACGCCCACACGACCGCGGGTGTTCTCAGAGTTACTCATCAATTGCAACACTCAATCCGTTTGTTAAGGCTGGTGCAGATGATCTGAAAGTGCCTTGACCTAATTAAAATTAACATATCGCTTAACCGACTTCAAACAACTTAATTCATCTGTATGTTTTTGTTTGTACGTGGGCTTTCGAACAATTCCGTCATTTGTAAAAACTCTTCAGCCTTCAGATTGGTCCAGGTAAATTTAACCGAAATAGGTTTAGTAGTTTGCTATAAAACTTGAAATAAGTAAACAAAAACATTTGCCGCAATGCAAATTTGGTTGTTTGTGGACCACATTGACACGGTGGTTGTAGAATTGCACAAAAAATAAAAAGTAACCACTGAACAACCATTGGTTTTTAGATATAGGTATACCCAAAGAATTGACTCCAGATCGTTATTTTTGGTGTTTTAATAGCTTTTGAAGTCAGTTAACAGTTTTTGGTAAAACGTTTTTATTTTGTTTGACGAACGCCGTGGTGTTAAGTGGGTAGGTTAACAGAAGCCAACTACCATCTTCTTGCGCCTCGGATTCCCACATAGCTCAGCTAGTCTCCAACGACCGGACACCCAAGAGCCCACATGAAAAGGGCCTTTTTAGAGACATTTTATGGACATTAATGGATATCTTTAAATTCCGACCCACAGAAAGTGTCTCTGGTTTAGTCACAGAAAGACCACCCTACTACTCAGCTCATACATGACCCACTGCCGAGCCTCCTACATTTACATGCAATTAGCCTACTGTGCCACGCTGGCCAGTCGGTTTGGCAGGTTTGGTATCTAGTTTTCCTTCTCTTGCGGCTAGGTTATCGGACTTGTCATTTCCCTCAGGATGGAATGGGGTGATGCCACTGTGTATTATAAAAGCTTGCGTAACAAATTGTATTTGAAATAACAGGTTGTTGTGGCTTTTAGGCCTAGAGGCAGTATCTCTAGATTTTCTCGATCCTGGCCTGGGCTGGTGACAAGGATTAATTTTCTTTATTCTAATATTTGATCTGATGATGCTGTCTGATACTCTGACCTAGAGAACGTGCCTTGGGCTCACAGAACATCTCAGCCCAACTCTGGAATCGAACCTGGGATCTCTTTTTCGATATGGTTTTTTGGCACTTGACCCTAGTATCTCACTAGACGTTCGTTGATTGAGGGATTTTGTTTAGTTTTTTATTCTACCAAACCAAATAAACAAGGTTCTGATGCCACATTCGATAACCAACCCCAAATAAATGGACTAAAATAAAAATAAATGCCCACAGTCTAAAATATGTATTACAAAAATCAAAACCACAATCCCGCGTCTTCGAGCGAGGAATTTGTATTGAAACACTTGAACTTTGAAGCTAACTAGATAGACATCTGTGCTACCGGCCATTTACTTGGGAGCTTGTAACAATAGCTCTACTGGAGTTAGAGATCATAGGAACGAACTCGAGGATAGGCACATTTGTATTTCTTCACGTACCTTCATCATCGTCATCAGACCACATTTCTCCACTGCTGGACATAGGCCTCCCGCAAGGAGCACCATAGCGCCCTGTCTTCTGCTTGACGCATCCAGCTGGTGCCGCAAACTTTCGCAGATCGTCGCTCCATCTAGCAGAGGGCCGTCCCACACTACGCTTGTCGATTCGCAGTCACCACTCAAGAACTCGTCTACGCCAGCGGTTGTCGGTTCTTCTACAGATATGACCACGTAGCTTAGCGAAATGCAAATGATTTTCAGATTAAGTAATATCTGTCTGAGCTGGTTATTGGAATAGTGATCATTGAATTTCAATAACAGAATTAACTTTACTCGGATGTTAAGCTAACATCTATTCAAAACAGGGAAGACTACCGGGAAGATCCGGCAAGACAGTCTGAAGAGCAACCTAACGCGTTTTTATTATAACTTTTTTAAATACTTAGTTCCTTGGCGCTTGAGTTATCATGGTCACTTTGACACTGATGGCGAATATACGAATGTAACGTGAAAATAAACCAGCATTTAAGTACAACCGGACTGATGTACGATTTTTTAAAATATCTGATTATTATATTCCTTTAATTACTAAAGCAGCAGATACATAAAGGAAAGTGCATGAAAGAGATATACAGCAATTATGAGAAGATAGCTCATCTTGTCAACTATATTGTTTATGCAGCATCCACGTTAGAGCCTAATTAGGATAAATGCTGCTAGTGTGAATCAACACGGCCTACGACCAGCACCTAATCAGTACCAAGCCAAATATGTCGGATAGTGATGTTCACTTATATATCGAGTGAAATGAAAATAAAAAATTCGTATCCTTATTGCGCTGAAAGTTAACATTAGCTTAAATTTTATTTTCTATAGACTAACTTTATTTATAAGTGTATGTTTTTGGCCAAATAACGTAAAGTTGAAATGTCTAATTTTACAGGCAGCTTTTTATGAATTTCAGGCCGAGCATAAAGCATTTATCACTCCCGATGATACTTAATTATAGGTCAAAAAATCTCAAACTCGATGGTTAGGGTGCAAGTGGTTTTTATCTTCTTTATTATTAATAACATACGTACAAAATACGTGTTTAATATTAGATTAGGTACTTAGTACATATTACATATACTTATTAGTAAATTAATTCCGTCTCATATTTATCGATAAATTTTCGCACTTCACTAAGCTCAAGTAAATCTAAGACGTCTAGAGCAAACAGTACGAAAGCGCTATACGTTGTGCCCGCCAATGTCAGCAATATATTTACTAAGCTTCACATTAATATTATGAAGATTTGCGATGTTTTATATTTATACATAAAAATAGCCAAACTTGTATTATCAAGTTACTATATAAGTATTTAATATATAAAATTCTTGTGTCACAGTTTTAGTGTTCATACTCCTCCGAAACGGCTTGACCGATTTTGATGAAGTTTCATATGTATATTAAGTAGGTATGAGAATTGGTTGTTAACTAATTTTTACACCCCTAAGTGTTAAGGGTAGTTCATACAAAAAATTTTTTTGTTAAAATACATTCACCCCTAAATTTTCACCCCCCTACGATCAACCCCTATTTAATTACATGGCAAAACAACGTTTGCGGGGTCAGATATTATATATATGCTGTTCTATAGAATGATTGACTCATTTTGATCTCTGAAGCCATAAGACCTAGAGACTTGAAATTTGGTAGGATTCTTTTCACCGAGTAGAGGTCAGTTAGGAACAGATTTTACGAAATTCCAAAAAAGGGGGGTTGCTGGATTTTCATTATTTGGCAAAACAACGTTTGCGGGATCAGCTAGTTATAAATAAAAATGTTTTGTGGTTATCTAATATATTAAGGAATCGTGAAGAAATCAGGCTTACGTGAATAATGTTTGTAGTCATCGTCATCGTCATTACAGCCCATCAATGACCCACTACTGGGTCGGGCCTTCTCCAACCAGATGGAGGGAAAATAGCCTACTGTACCACGCTGCCAAGACTGGTTGGCAAAGGGTTTGTATCAAGTTTTCCTTCTCTTGAGGCTAGGTGATCTGCCTCTTGCGTTGTTTTAGTCACCTCTTACGACACCCTAAAGACGGTATGGGTTGGTGACATTGTGTATTCTAAAACCGTGACCACACGGACAATGTCTGTAGTATCTGAGGCCTGAGGGTATTTAAAACAAACAAAAAAAACACAGAAAATTGAGAGAACAAGAGGGAATTAGAGAGTGTCAGTTGTAAATAACTTCAGTGTAGAGAGCGAATCGCTAGGTGAATGATGTTTATTCACCTAGCGTTAAGATGATCCGTGTGGATTTAGAATAATGTCACTACCCCATTCCATCCTGAGGGTGTGTAACCAGTCTGACCAGCGTGGGACTGTAGGCTAATTACACTCTCTGTGATAGGAGGAGGCCCGACTCAGCAGTGGGTCATTTATGGGCTGAGTAGTGGTCTCTAGTCTGCCTGTAGTAGATGGGCCCACAAGCAATTTGAATACTAACCAACCGTTATAAGACACAGTTTACTTTGCTAAAGTAGTGCGGTGCTTCTAGCTTGTAACACTTTGTAAAGATACAAAATCTCCTTGACATGTTAAAAATAGAGGGCCCAGTATTAAATGGCTTTTGCTTGTCCACTCCCAAAATAGAACTGTGAGGGGTGTAAAGGACTTCGTTTTCAGACCGTTATGGTGTAAACAAATAGTGACATTGTTCCATATTGTTCCGACTGCCTCGTTGGTCTAGTGGTCAGATGCGCCGCCTTTGGATCAACGGGTCCCGGGTTCGATTCCGGGGTCGGGCCATTGTCTTTGTCTAAACCAGAGGCACTGGCTCGGAGTCTGGGTGTCATTTCTATCTATAATATGTATGTATTTACAAAAAAAATGTATATAAGTAGTTTATCATCCATCTCGTTACCATAACACAAGCATTAAGTTGCCTATCTTGGGACGAGATGGCGTTGTGTGAAATGTCCAAGGATATTTATATGCCATAAGACGTTCAACATCATCAGCGCAGAAAAGATCGAATGCTCTATCGAGCCTTCCATGTATTTGGAGAAAAAATTGCCTCCAGTACTGTGCTGACAAGAGTGGTCATTGCAGTTTCGTATACGCTCCACTAAATAAAGGGTGGCGATGTCCTCGGGGTCCTGGAGCATGCTCTCCTATCGGGAAGTGAATCCTGTGGCCCTGGTACGGATAGTCGAGGATCGCCGTCGGTAAAAGTAGGTAGGTCAAGGCACAATTTACCATCTCTATACGCCCCGGACTGCCACATAACCCGGTCAGTTCCAGCGTCCGGGAATCTATGAGGATATGTTTCGTATACAGGTTTAAAAAACCGCGCGTTTTTCACGGTCACTGTGGACCGGTATTTCGGAGTATTTTTTTTGCCATTAGGTATATAAAATTTATTTAAAAACACATAACCCCGTATTTTTCGGGCTATATATATATACTACTAGCGACCCGCCCAGGCTTCGCACGAGTGCAATGATGAACATCTAAATTTAACAGTGTTTCTCTACAATATTATGCATGTATTATACATACATGCATAATATTGTAATATTACAGCCGCGAATAACATTTTAATCAACATACAACCTAGCACTGACCTGCAAATTGCAAAAAACGTACGAAAATTTGAATTTCGCGGGCTACCCTGGAACATTCACCTTAAAAAACCGCTTCAAAATCCGTTGCGTTGTTTTAAAGATTTAAGCATACATAGGGACGGACAGACGACAGCGACTTTGTTTTATACTATGTATTGAAGTGATATACTATTACTACTCAGTCCATGGATGACCCACTGCTGCGTCGGGCCTCCTCCAAATACATGGAGGGCAATTAGACTACTATACCACGCTGGCCAGACGGGTATCTTACCTTACTATAATAAACGCGATTTAGTCCGTGTGGTGATGGATTTAGAATACATAGTGTCACCACCCTATTCCACCCTAAGGGCGTCGTAAGAGCCGACAAAAGGAAATGTCAAGGTCAATAACCTAGGAGCAAATAATAATAATAATTTATTTATTTGCAGACAACAGAGGTCCATGGGTTAGTGACAGGCAGCTTAAAAACTATGTTAGTGTTTTACTAACATAGTTTTTAAGCTGCCTGTCAAGTGTAACAAGTGAAATATAATAAATAAAAAGACGGAAAATTTTATACGAAACCCTTTGCCAACTCGAAACTAAATAAGGCCGAAATCCTAGCCGCAAGAGAAAGAAATATTGACACGAAACCATATGCCAACCCTGGCCAGCGTGGCACAGTAGGGTAACTGCTCTCCATGTAACTGGAGGAGGCTGGACTCAACAGTGGGTTGTAGTAGCAGACTCGTTATTTACCTTTTTTATAATGGTAACACCAAAATGTGATTGTTATTTACAATTAACTTAATTGTTTAATTGCTTGTTGTTGCAATAACATATTTAATTACATTTAAGTATTATATAAAGTATATATAATTATTTATATAAAGGTTGATTTCTAAGAATTATTCAAGTTTTTGTAGTAGCAGACTATTTATTTACCTTTCTTATAATGGTAACCACACTATCCCAAGTTAAAAAGACGCCAGGCATCTTAAAAAAATATTATAAAACCCGAAGCCATAAATTATATGTCTAATTATCACACACTTACCCCTACCGTGGGTGTCTCAAAATAGAACCCGAGCTAGTCTCTCAAGGGCAACACGTGTGTCCGACAAACATCGACGTCACCCTCCTTAGAAGGGAGTTCTTTTTATATTACTGAAATAATACTACTTATTTCGCAGCCCATAGATTACCCACTGTTGTCTCGGCCTCCTCCAACTACATGGACGATAATTAGCCTGCTGTGCCACGCTGGCAAGACGGGTTGGCACATGGGTACGTATCAATTTTTCCATCTCTTGCGGCTACGGTTTCGGCCTTATCTTGTTGCCCTAGTTTTGATCTGCGTTAACTTTAGATTGAGTGTCGCGAGTTCGATTCCCGCACGGAAGAAATATTTGTACGATCTACAAGTATTTGTTCCAGGTCTGGGTGTTTTCTAGCTATATTATTTAAACTTCATTTATGGGGAACTGCATTAAATTTTACAGTAAAATACCTTCCAACATCCTTCAATTAAACGAGAAGAAGTTTAAAATATGTGTAAAACGCACATTATGTAGGCAGGCTTATTATAAATTAGATGAATATGTAGATGATAAAAATGCTTGGCGAAATGCTGGTCCAGCTCCGCAGCCACACTGAAATAGTCTTATGTGGTCTTCATATTTTGCTACTCCTATTTTGGAATAATTATTTAATTCCGGACTTTCACTAGGTCTTTTATTGACATGTACCTATCTGATAATATTATTTTTGACATCATGGATTTATTAAATATTCATGTTCCTTGTTTTTTTTTACCACTGAGTAGGACTAATTTGTCTTTGTTTTTTTATATCGAGTATACAGGACCTTCGTATTATACAGGACCTTTATCATTTTATTTTGTATAATTGTTTAGAAGTTTGGAATTGTAAATGTGAGCACTATGTAGTCACCGTATTTATATAACTTATCATATAAACAACCAGTTGAGAGTATGTCATGCTCGCTTAAGGTCATGCTGGTGGTGTCGTGTGTGTCGGGTCCTTCGGTTCCCTAAAATATGGTTGAGCTGGGGGATGGCTGGCACATGCGTCATGCTCGTGATCGGGTGCCGCCAGTTGGGGCCGGTCATCCCTTAACTGCTATTGACATACCTACATAGCTTTATATTGATCTCCTGGACACTTCTGTTGTGCAATATGTTACATTGTCCTCACATCTTAGCTTACTATAAATAAACACGAAATCAATGTAACCCAATCAGATGCTTGTAACAGAAAATATGATAAAAAGAGTGTCCATGGAGTTTCTTGCCTGTTCTTCTCCATAGGATCTACTTTTTGGAACATGCAACTAGATTCCTAACTTCACTTTTGACTTTTCAAAAACACCAGTAAATATGTTCAATTGAAATAAATGATTTGAGTTTGATTTTTGAGTTTGAATTAAGTATGTATTTACAAAAAAAAACCAGCCCATACCATATTGAGGGTGTCGTAAGAAGCGACTAAAAGAACGCATTAGGCAGATCAACTAGCCGCAACAGAAGGAAACCTTGAAGCAAACCTGTGTCAACCCGTCTTGGCTGCGTAGGCTAATCTCCCAACATGAACTTAGAGCAGTAGTGAGTCATTTATGGGCTGAAACGACGATAAAGACCCTGTAGTCCGGAAAACGATCACGCTTAGGTAAGTTTAGGTTAGTAGGCCTAACCGAGTTTTATGTATGAATTAACTCTGGCCTTGCTACGAAAGATCGTCCTTGAAAGATATCGAAGACACGCATAGCCATGTGTAATACCTTTTTAGAATCCCTATTAAATGCGCCAAAAATTGTGATACAGTGGCACTTTTCTGTAGAGTATTTTTTTTTCACAGTGGGGTCCGAAGTAAGTAACAAGTTTTGATTTAAGAATTATTGCTTTCGTAAAACTTAATATTATCTTCAACACACCCAATAAACTACCATAAATAGCATGTCTAACGACAGGACTTATCAGTACCAATCTAGTGAAAATTATAAAAAAGATACAGGGTGTAGATTTTACGAATTTTATCAAGTTTTAGTAAAAAAAAGACAATTTCTCATAAAAACACAAAATCTATTGTAACTCTGCAGGAGTTGACCCTAAGGACCTCCCGTAGAACAATTTTTTGCTGCTGATGGCCCCATCTAACCGCTGGTTTCGTTTGATCCACGACTTTTTGACCACCCTGTATAAGTAGTTTATCATTCATCTCGTTACCATAACACAAGCATTAAGTTGCTTAGCTTGGGACGAGATGGCGTTGTGTGAAATGTCCAAGGATATTTATATTTATTTATTGTCTTTTTGCTATAACTAGTACTACTACTCAGCCCATAAACGACCCACTACTGAGTCGGGCCTCCTCCAACTACATGGAAGGTAATTAGCCTACTATGCTACGCTGGCCGGACGGGTTGGCACAAGGTTTCGTATCAAGTTTTCCTTTTCTTCCGGGTAGGTTTCAGCCTTATCATTTCCTTTTGTCGGCTTTTACGACACCCTCAAGATGTAACGGGGGGTTGACACTTTGTATTCTAAATCCGTCACTAAACGGATATTGCTATAAATAGTTACTTTCAGAATTACAATATTAGTTAAATATCCCGCCTCGTTGGTCTAGGGATTACATGTGCCGACTTTGGATCAACGAGTCCCGGGTTTGAGTCCGAGGTCGGGCAGGTGTCTTTGTCTCTAGAGGTACTTGCTCTAAGTCTGAGTGTCATTTGTGTTCGTGAATTACATGTTTGTGACCTGTCCCCGCGTTACATGTTATACCTAGTGCAGAAGTATTTAAAAAACCTTAGGCTTGTGCGTACCAGCCTATGGTTTTTTTTTTGTTATTGTAATGCGTATTACAAGGATATAGAAATAAATTTACAACTTGCAACCTGCAATTTTAGCTCCAAAAAAGTACCGTCAACAAAAGTATGTAAACTAGACACAGCGGTGTTGCATTACGTGTCTCAAATTGAGCAATTTTCTGTATCCTGTCCCACATCTGTCAGGGAGTGGGACAAAAAAATATCCGTTGAAAAGTTCAATTATAGAATGTATCGGCTTCAACAGTCTAACAGAAAAAGTTCTGCGTACTTTAGCTCCCGTGTGACTGCAGTGATTTCCGTTAGGTTGATACGCATTTTAAAACAAAATGAATTTGGAGGAGGCCCGACCCAGTAGTGGGTCATTTATGGGCTAAAACGACAATAACACTAAATATATAATAAATATCCTTGGACATTTCACACAACGCCATCTCGTCCCAAGCTAAGCAACTTAATGCTTGTGTTATGGTAACGAGATGGATGATAAACTACTTATATACCTTTTTTTTGTAAATACATACATGTTATAGATAGAAATGACACCCAGACTCTGAGCCAGTGCCTTTGGCTTAGACAAAGATACTTGCCCGACCCCGAAATCGAACCCGGGACCCGTTGATCCAAAGGCGGCACATCTAACCACTAGACCAACGAGGCAGTCATCCTCCGAAATCCTCCGGCCGCGACTGCCTTTCTGTATACAGGATGTTACAAAAACTACAGCCATAACGAAAAGATCGATACTACTACTTCTCAGCCCATAAATGCTTAGTCTGGTCTCTTCCAGTCACATGGAGGGTAATTAGCCTACAGTGCCACGCTGGCCAGACGGGTTGGCACACGGTTTCGTACAACTTTTCCTTCTCTTGCGGCTAGGTCATCGGCCTTGCCATTTCCTTTTGTCGAGCCAACACCCTGAGGATAGAATGAGGTGGTGACACAATGTATTCTTTATCCGTCACCACGCGGATAATATCGATAAGGATCGATAGTACAACTGAAATAGATGTTGTTTCATGATTAAATTTCGGTGACCAACTGGTGACGGTATAGTTATAGCTAGAGAAGAAACACAGATACACCAGAAACGTTATGGGAGACAGGTTACAAAGCATATAGCATAATATATATACTATTATATAACTGCAGAGTTTGTTTGTTTGAACGCACTAATCTCAGGAACACCTGGTTAGATTTCAAAAAATCTTTCAGAGTTGGATAGTCTATTTATCGAAAACAGTTATAGGCAATTTTTTTATTTTTTGAAAATATCAATTCTATCACCACGCCGGTGACACAGCGGGGAGCAGCTAGTTAACGTATAAACGGCTTTTTTTAACTTAACCCTGCACTAGGTATGTATAACTCACGAACACAAATGAAACCACACTTTAGTCAACACAAAGTCACTTGCCCGACTCTGGAATCGAACCGGCGACCCAAGACCCAAACGCGGCACTTCCAACCAATAGACCAACAAGGGAGTCATTACCGACGTTACACATGTTGTGATTCAAAATTCGATCTTAAATAAGTCTAATACTCATTCATACAAAAAATAAAATTAAATTTGTACACACTAGTTTTCTGTATACTCTATGTAGGTCCCTATATGTGCATTTTTGTGATACTACTAAAGATACTGCACAGATTATAATTTTCTTTTGTAATAAAAATTAAAAAAAAAAAAAGGTTTTATTATAAAAGAAACCCATATTGATAAAAAATTGCTGCATTTGGATCACAGGTTCCCGGTTCTTTTCCGAGGTCGGGCAAGTATCATTGTCTAAGCCAGAGTTACTTGCTCTGAGTCCGGATGTCATTTGTACTCGTGAATTATATGTTTGTAAACTGCCCCACTATACATGTTGTACCTAAACCTAGAGTTTTAATTTTTATAAAAGAAATGAAAGACACTTACCTACTCGGCCTAAGTATATATATATATATATATATATATGCAAAGATGATATAGAAAAGTATGAAAATGTTAGTGACTTTAATATCACTCAATTAACCCGCCCAATAGAGGTTCCAGATGACATCCATAAAGGTTCAAATCTGAATCAATAAACTTAGAAGCAAACCCTTATTTTCCAAGCACGCAATTTTCCGCGCCGCCTAGCGGTGGGTAGCTAAGAAAATCAAACTCTCACAGCCCTCAGCATCGCATTCACCACCATCCCTTTCCACCCACTAACACACCCCTACACATGAACGAGATAGACATACATCGGTCATCATATCCAGATTTCCTCTCGAGAAAACGGACAACCCTTTAGCTGTCTCTATTAGCGCGGTCCATATGTGATAATTGGAAAGGGATAGATGTATCGCAGAGGTTGTAAGCGCTGGTCATCGGATTGACCAGGTTTATGGGGTCGCTTGTGGCCTATCACGACATGTTTGGTCAAGCCATTGAAATTATTAGGATGTGGACATAATGTATTTTCCATTCGTCAAAAAACGTTTAAAAAACAAATATACCTAATATCAATGCAAAGTTATAAAGAAAAAACTCTTCTTATTTAGTGGAAAATATATTTAATGTATTGTGTTACTAATTCAATGTAACATCTTGTTTATGTTCAAAATAATTGGAAATGTACATTTTACGCCTAGTCCGGATATTAGTTCTTAAACATTCCCTTGAATTGAATAACTCAACAATTTAGGTGTACCTCTGTAAATTCTCCGTAGAAAACATGTTCAAAAATGTTTCCCACGAAAAACAACAAACCCAATAATGAAATCAATAAACAATCAATCACACGGAACAATTTGAAATTTCAATAATCGAACGCCCCAAGTTCGCGAGCGAGAGTTGAGAAACAATTATGAAAAAGTTCTTTTTCGCCCGTTCTCGCGCCGGTTAAGTCTCGACTGACACTCATAAAACTTATTAAAGTCAAGGACCGACCGAGATAAGTTCCTCGTCTTAAGTAAAATAACGGCGGGTGGAGGAAAAAATGCGGTGTGGAAAGTTGCGAGCGAGAGTGAAGACTAAGCTTAAGTTACGTGTTGCTTTTTGCGTTCCTAGTTCGAATGTTGTTTATTTATGTGAATATTTGCATCTTTTTATTTGGTGTTCCACAAAGATATGTTTTTTAAGGATTAAAGTAATAGATATTCCGACATGCTGATATGATACTATGCTTTTACGCTAAGTGCTAGTGCTACGTCGGGACTACGATGCGCGTAGCACTCGGCTACGCTGTGCTTTAACAATGACGCCGTAGAAAAACTACGGCATTTACGGTACGGTACTAAAGGTTTAAGTCTGAATAAGTATAAGTCCAAATTTAAAGCATAACCGAAAATAAATGACATTTAATTTAATTGTAACTTTGTGTTTTATTTTTTTTATTATAATTTTCAAAACGATCGAGTCAAGTTCTATAATAAGGAACCTTTTTCGTAAATTATTTTTTAAACACACCTTTAAAACGCAAGCTGACCGCGCTTAGGTCCATTCAATTAAAAATTCCATCTCCTAATCGAGTCATGAAATATGCAAGCAAATATTATCCCTTTTCTTTTGTACGCGCTGCATCTTCGCCCCACCCGCGCACGCACACCGACGCACGGCACTTATTATGTGTATTCGTCTCGTTCCCACCCCCGTAAAGTGTGGGAGTGAATGGGTGACGCGATCTCTTTCTATCAGCCGAGACGGCGACCGCGAGTAACCCCTGGCCACTTCGTGTGGACTCGCACGCGCCGTCGTCGGCCGGCCGAGCGAGATAGAAACAGTTGTGGACATGCGGAGGCCGCGAAGCCCTCGCGCGAAGGAAGGGACACAGGACAGACGCTCTCGGACATCGGGCGAGAGCGGGCGGCCGGCCGTGCACCTGCCTCGCACCGTTCCGCACGCGACGTACTCGATCGCGAGACGATACATCGTAAACAAGCGAAAACATTTTCGAATTTGAATTATATTTTTGGTTTAGTTTGATTTTTAAACTTTATTTTAATAAAGGAATCGCCGCGTACTTTCCCACCGGGGTTCTATTAGATTTATTTTTTAAACGGACAGTGACTGAAATTTAGCGAACTGAAAAGTGACAAAGTTTGGTCTGATGCGATTATATGAAGTGTGATCGTTTGCCAAATCGGAGGATCGCCACTAGCTGCTGATTAGATAGAGCACTGAGACGGTCATTCAAGTGTTGATAAGGGCTTTATGACCGGCCGATTTTACGAGCAAACATTCCACTGACGTGTGCGCTGAATCATCAAATCATGAAAAGGAAAAAGTAAGATTTCGACTGTGGAACGAACATTTTGAAACATGGAGTTTTCGAGAAGATGACTAAAATTCTAATTGATGTTTACCGTCGGACTTTTGCTTGAGGATTTGTGACAGCCCGCGTTATCATAAACGTTTTAGAGCCGAATTTCAGCTTGACCGACGGGCTGTGTGAAGTGAGATAGAACTGTCTTTAGATAACAAGATAAACATTTCTGAGAAGAGTTATTGAAGATCTAAAAATAGGTGACCAAATCAAGATGAGAATCAAGATGCCAGCTGTACGCATCGCGCAAGGTAAGCTGACGAATAATTGCATTTTCATAAAATTAATACATTTTTAAAGTGCATAAAAATTATGTTGATCCATTAGTTATTTCATAGTTTATTTATTACAATATTCGGAAATTAAATATTTTTAGATCCAAATCTGACAAGGCCCTAAAATTCGAAATAATAATCTAGACAGATTTGTCAATATGCAATCCTGGCTTGGACACTACGCAAATTTTAACCTCGCAAAAAATCCAGCGCCCGTGTTACACTTTACACAAAATAATTTTAAACTAATTAGCTACATTAAAGTAGTTATTATAAGATGATAATATGTATTTTTATTCATAAAAAAATATGGCCATTGTTATTATCATACGCTTTGAAAACGTGTGTAGCTTCAACGACAAAAAAATATTCGGAATTCAAAAATATCTTTGGCCGACTTAGGAAATTTGTTTTTTTCTGCTTAAGTAACTAAAATTTAAATTTAGAATGTTATGGATTTTAATTCTTCATGGAGTTGTACAGTGTAGAAAATAGTCTTACCAAACACTAAGTCATATCCACACTATTCCACCCGCGCCGGGACTGTATTCAGCGCCAACGAGCTACTTAATACCCGGGCTTGGGACAATATTGACACAAGCCGCCCTGGTCATCTCGCTTGTCCGAAAGGGAAACTTGAAAAGAACTGAGTAGCCGCTATAAAACATTCATAACCTCTTTGTACGAACAACACTGGCTAAAACACGACTATAAAAAAGTTTTTTTAGCACAGAGTACTTTTCAAGCAAGCATGTTTTGAGGTATTTTTAAGCAAGCAAGTCTCATATGAATAAATAATTAAATTAGATTAAAAAATTAGTAAATTTTAAAAATCGCTTTTCTACATTCCTAATTTGAAATGTACCAAATATCATATCGAAGGGGTGGAAAAATAAAATTTAATATATTTTTCTGCAACCACAATATTGATTTTAAAATTGTTATTTTTTTATGTATGTACTCTACATTTTAAAAAACGTCCAATACTTTTTAAAATTAAGTAATTGCCAAAGAATACAGGTTTGAATCGAATAGGCAAGCAAGTCAAAATACAATAAGCAAAAATAGAGTGCTTAAGCAGTTAGATAAGAAATACGTGCGTCAATCACGACTTCAAGTAATAAAAATCTTGGTCATTGTAATGAACGTTAAAATTGTTATATAACATCTAAAAATATGAGCATAGCAATATATTTAAAATGTATATAACGTTAGACAGTAAAATTTAACTATAAATGGAAATATCCTCGTGTTCATAATTAATACAAATGTCATGCCTTTGAGGTCGTCGAGGTCGAGTTAAGTTACAATTATGTACAATGTATAAATTTATTCTTTACAATAATTTTAATAGCTGCACCGTGTTATATTTTATTACATACAAGTATAGCAAGTTAAAAAAAATGTAATTTCTGCAAATGTGATATCAAATAATTTTGTTTTAATCAAGTTTGGTATATTTTAGACCACAATCACACCACGAACCAATGTACCTTAACAACAAATTCATTACAATGTCAAATAATATTATTGCCGTTACCACTGTGATTCAATATAATAATAAAAATCTAATTACACAATCAGACGATGATTATGTAATTAGGTTTTTGTTATTATCATTTCAGACAAAAGACGTCCACTGCTGCACATAGGTTTCCCCCCAAGCATCTCCACAAATGCATAAAAAAAAACTAATTTATTCATTTGTCTCTTCCCAATACCAATAGTGTTGGTTGGTTACGTTTTAAATCTTTGGCTAAATATCATACTTTTTATCGGAGCATTTGCCGTCTGCCCGTTAATCATATAGACAAATTTCTCGTCCATAGATATCAGCATGACACACTGGACCGACGGATTGACGTGCTATGCTATGCTAGCATGAAACAAATTTGACGGTCACAGATCTAACATCAAAAGGTTCTTATACCTGCAATTAATTGCGCCCTTCTCTAATCATAGAATAACAATTTAATAACTTTTAAATTGTGCAAAAGGGTTTTACTCATGCGAATAAATTGCAACAATCTGATCTTAATTTAAAAAAAAAACCTGAAATCCATTAAAATTATCATGTTATTCAAGATATTAGAGATTTTTAAATATTTAACACTCCTACTCGGGGCAGTTCTTTATCTTCTTCTCAGAACGTAAAATACAGACTGGTGATCCCACCGCGCTAGTCAACTAGTTGGCAAAGATTATGTATCAAGATTTCTTACTTTTGAGGAAGTTATTTGCCTCCTAGGGCGCCCTTAGGTTAGAAAGGGTTAGTGACGACAGCTATAATTTAAATATAGAAACTATATTTCTGAAATCTAAACTGACCAAAAATTTTCTGAATTCTATGCCAATTAAAAACAGGAACTGCAAACATTAGAAACTATTTTCTGAATTTAAATGCCATCGTCCATTGTCTTCACCAAATTCCCACTGGCCGACAGTTATGTGTATTAATTAAAAATTATAAGCAAAAGTGTAAGCATTTGCATGTTTTTTTCACATGCTTTACTTCATACACAATGGATTGACCATTGAAATATACCCAAGCTCTCACAGTGTTTTTATTTTATGCTCAGTTAATTTTATCTAGAACAATATTTTTATCTTCCATTCTGATTAAAGATTGCCCTCATCGTAGGTTTGCCGCTATCACTTTTTCTATGAGTACCTAACGTAATTTGATTTGATCTTTTAATCGTAGCTTGGTGTCGCAATTGATCCTGTAAGTAAATAAACGTATGACTTTGCTGGGTGTTTATTTAAAGCCGTCGGTCGCTGGTGCCATTTTGACATAAAGGGCAGTCGAAGCGTGACGTCAGCTGATCTAACGAAATAATTACCGGTAGTGCCACTAGATGGGATGGGAGGGCAGGCAGTTATCTTTTCGTGTAAATACTGGTTAGCCAAATAGATTAACTGACCCTGTCCCTAAAGAAATTGGGAAAAAGCAAGGTAGTTTTGGTTAATTGTACCATGCTAGAGCACAATTAAGTGGGTCATATTAAAGGACTAGCTCATCAAACTTTCTCTGCTGAATTAGAACTCACTGTTCGTAATTTGACTTCACGGACATTTTAGCTTATTTTTCGATGACAGTCGTAAGTTTACCTTCAAATTGTAAATGTACCCACTCAGATAATTTTATCTATCTAGTCCGCTAGACTTGTAAGAAGGCTCTTTAGGGCTTTAATTCCAACTTTGTTTTTAATAACCACCAAATAGAGGTGGACCAGTTCAATATTGGACAATTTATGGACGAGAATGATAATGAAAGTTTTTGACATAAAAACATTTTTCATAAAGCCTTCGCAGTGTGTGTAGCGTAAGATTGTATTTTATGAGCGTGTGTGCATGCGCTCTCCCGTCCGTCAGTCGACTCTCGCGCACGGATTCCTCTCAAAACTAGCGTTATCGCACACATGGGCAATTAGTCCAAGTTGACCGGAGGCGACAGGCGACTGCCATTGGTCGGTGGCAACATGACGTCACCGACGTCTGCGGCCGTCGCGCCCGATTGGTCGACACGCGTCATTTAGCCGATGACACGTTTGTTCTTATTTCAAAAGCAAGAAGTTTGAGGTACTCGCGTTTTGTTGTGAGTAACAATGGGACCCCCTTGCCGGTACCTACATGAAATCTGATGCCATTATGTGTGGTTTACATATGTGTGAGTGCATACTACAAATACGACAATTATGGTAGAACAATAATTAAATATAGATAGAAGTCAAACAAGCAGTTTTTCGAAACAATTTACTGATATGGTCCAAATACCTCCATCAGTGCCTATCTTGAAATAAGTGAATGCTCTACCTTATTTATTATTTACATTAAAAAGATCATGTAGCTCCAGTTCTATTCACTAATACGACATTTTAATATAGTCTATCGAAACACCTACCTATAGGTTAACGATACTTGAGACCTATACGTTTTCCTATTTCAAAATTTATGAAGTCTAATCAGAAATGATGTTTAATTACTCTCTAGTTAAGTTTAGTAAAAAATATATCAACAAATAATATTAAAAAGAATATTCTGCAGTGAAGGGCTGGTCATCATAATAGTAAGTATTTTTTTGGAATTGTTGCAGAAATTAAATGCTTAAATGCAGAATTAAAAATAGTAGTCGAGTTTCAAAGCTATCCCAATTATGGGCGAAGACCGACAACCTGGCTTTTGAAACCCTCCTCAAAAGTGTGAATTAGGGAATCGTAAAATTACTTTATCAGGTGCGAGGCCAGACAGACGGGGATACCGCGGATGTAACTTTTGAGCAAACTTTTAAAAATCCAAGTTAACTTTGCTTCATGCCCGTCCGGATTCTAAATAAAACATTAACAGAGCCAGCGTTTTGTTTTTACTTCACGTTTGACGCTAATTGATATAGGTTTTTGTCCTCCTTCCACTTCATAATTGAATTTGTTTTTGTTTTACTCCAGACTCTTAACATCTTCATTAAAATGCTTCACATCTGGTTGATGTAGGTTAATCTTCTTATGAATATTTTAACTGTAGCGTTCCATGTGTTTTGTTTTTTTCATATCGATTTAATTGTTCCCTGGATTTGCCATTGTATTCGCTTCAATAACGGATGCTACTATTAAGGACCGCATGTCAATTTAAACATTGCTTATATCTTGTCCGCCGCCGATTCAATATGTCTTCATTAAGCGAATATCGAAGCATCGCATTTACAAGCGGAACTCTCAATCTTGATCCTTGGACAGGACCCAAGAGTAATTCCACAGTATTTGTTTCCTATACTTTTGTACTCTCAACGAGATCCAAAGAACTACTGGGTAGTATTTAGCTTCTGAAGACAGCATGTTACGCGTATGAAAGCTCGTTTACAAGAAGATGGATGTACCTATACTATATGGATAGAATAATATTATGAACAATTGATCATATTATCCAAAATGTACTTACTTATAATTGTTCAAAATTCTAGTTTAATATTAGAAATCATATAATAAAATGATGAAATAAAACTCAATAAATTGCATCCATTTCAACATTTTAAGTTTTGCAAAATCAAATGATGATCAACATCCATTACTTACAAAAGAAAGCAGAAAAAGTTTGACTTTATTTCTGCCCGAGATATTTAAATTATGGGAATAAAGTTAATTTTCTTATTTAGAATAATGACTACGAACGGCCACCGTGAGTTTCTGGACCGGACCAACTTTTGTATCTTTTTTTAGATGGCATCGATCGGCGTTTTGTATTTGTGATTCTGAAGATAAAGACGTATGGATTTACATATGTTATGTCAGCGGAGGTCCTGGTAACATTTAAATTGGATTTATTAGTCCGGTCCCATTAAACAGTGGAATACATCGTTGGAGGGATCTCGATGTGTGGGTTGATGAAGTAACAGTAGCCAATGTTAGCAGCTAGTTGAGTAAACATTTGTGAAAAAGATTTGCTTAATTTTTTTGTGAGGAAAGGCTTAACACCTACAACAATACAAATCTGGTTACAAACAATAACAACGGTAGCCTAAACACTTGTATTTTTTGCTTATGGTTTTCGACATAATCTGGAACGTTGTGATGGATCAATGAATACACTACTTTAAGCTTATCTTGTACAAGTAATCTGTCTTCGTTTATATTATAAATAAATACTTAAACCAAGTATACGTGACTGTTTTGCCATGACAGCGTTTGCAAAACTTGAAATTTGTGTAGTTGAATACAATTTTATACGCTAATGGGTTATCTTAGCTACGAATTTCATATCTGACAAATGTCTTAGACACTTCAATACAAATTTCACAAAATGTCTTGTCTTAGAATATATTAAAAAAACAATATCAATATTTATGCTGCACACAGCAATTTTACTTCCATCCGCACCTGGAGACTCCTTCTTTTGAAGCCTGTTTAAAGAAATAATAGAACTTCATAGCAAATGACACTACTACTTACTTACAATTAAGATATTGTTGTTAGTGTTTAATGTTAATTCATTTTACTTGTATTTAATTAAAATGTCTATGATCCCTATAAGGTATATACCAGATGTCTATATTGAAACCTATAAAGAATTCTAGATGTCTGCATGTAAAATCTCAAACACTGCAACCATTATACGAATTAATTAAGCAATTAAAAGAAACCTTATAAGAAAAATGTCAACCTATTCATTCCATCTCCTCTTTGACCAATGTCCGCCCATTAGACTCTATTACGAGCTTAAAATAAACACAGAGCCGAAATACAATAGAATAAAAAATGCTCATAACAAGAATTAATTTATTGTGCGCAGACCACGATCAATAGCCAGGGAGTGGGTGGACAGTTTCTCAAGTCCATCTTTGTCAGGCTTTGATACCAATTTGTTATTGTCGGCCTTTCAACGTTAGACGATTTAAAGTTTGGTAGGTGTTAGCCACATTTAGATTAAAGACTTCTCAAAGTACCTTTTACATTGAGCCTTTGAACGTATCGACCAGAAACAGTATTAAGAAATGTTAGAGAGACCTCAAATAGATTTTATCGAATATCAACATCGCAAACAGGTTAACAATGGTTTCGAATTCGATAAAAGCACCTGAATCTTCAATATTTTCCCATGGTCAATTTCGATAAACACCTCAACAAAAAATATATTCGTGCCTTTGACAAACAATTGGTCAAAAAGATTTTTTTTTGGCTAAACAGGCTCGGTCTGCACCTCATGTGGAGTTGGATCGCCGATAATGTTAACAATACAGAATAGGGTTGGTATCCGAAGGCAAAATAAGCATTATGCGCCATTATTTGACACCCTTTCATCAATTTTAATAGAAAAGGGCTTACAAGTGTCATTTTCTTCATAAAGGCAGTTTTTGTAGGATTTGCTCCATTTTCTAGTAACTAAAACGAAAATAGCGTAGTGTATTTTATGATTTATTCGAATAAATATTTTTTAATCTATTTGGTTGCTGCTACGTAAATGGGTACGTAAGTGGTAAAAATGTTTAATGACTATTTACCACGTACCTATAGGTCAAGTTAAGTATAACATCTCAAACATCTTGATTTATTAATAGACAGTTTATATTGCATAATACGTTAATTATCATGATAAATTGTAAAAGAGGATCTTAGATTATTGAAGAACGTTTCAGAAATTGAAATATTTCGTTAAACTTGAACGCAGGTACTGATTCTGCTGCCAAATGTTTGATTGAAGGGAAGATTGCTACGTGTCAGATCTACCTGATCTTTTATACCGTCAATTCTTCATCCTCCAAACGTCTGTCCACATGAATGATTTCTCGTGACCATTGTCCAATACCTTTTGATTCACCGTGATTTTAAAATCTTCTTTTTTTATCGCTATACGGCATACATGTCAGGTTGGATAAACGCGGTCTTTTAATAGACCATAGCTCTTTATATTGTGTTAAATTACAGCGAGATTTGGGATTTCTTTTTCTATTTAATTTGGGGTTTTGGCGGACGTTGTGTTTGGCAAGGCTTGCGTGAGCTCCTGTTATTTAATTTTTAACGGTTGCCAAAACTGAAACCTAGTATAAAATAGTGAAGTTTAATGACTTCCGTATAATATTTGAAAATATTGGGACATTTTGGATATGCTTCAGGACGAATCTTTGTTTTACTGGGGTTGGAAATAATGTTGTAATTGTGACTACCAAAATCTAGAAAATAGGTGATTGTGATAGACTGAAGACAATATATTTTAATTCCGCTATCAATGGGAATATCTGAAGTTAGGGAATATAATTCCGCTATCAGTGGGAAAATTGTTGCACACTCTGATCTACCTGCACTAGCCGTTAGTGCATTGAGAAATCGTAACATGTAAAATCTTCCTGAAGATATATGAGCAAATAAACTGCAATAATCTGTAAGCCTTATTGTTCCTTAGCTAGAGATTAAGTGGGTGTTAAAAATTGTAGGATACACAGCCGAAGGAGTGAAAGATGATGGCTCAGTGTACATTTATGATTTATACCGTGTTCAACACGGTGTCGGCTATTGTTCTTTGGCTCACGTGTACCGTGGGCGGCAAGTAGATTTATTGGAGATAGCCCTTCAACTAAACACTGTTGATGTCTTCTCGCAACAATAGCAATTCTATTATTTTTTCGGTGTTATTATCGCCAATATCCCGCCTTTGACTGTATACAATATTATTTATAATTATAGCCTTATGTTGGTAGAGATGTCAACGTATAGCTTACGTCCATCAATTATTGGTTTTGTCTGTATTGATCACAATTTTTGCGGAATGTTCAAATTATTTAGCGGGCTTGGTTTTTAGTATTTCGGTTAAATACCGAATAATTCGGGACGCAGGTATTATCTGCACTTCACTCAAAATGTCAAAACTCGCATATCAATGAAAATTACTAGTACAGCTTCATAGTGGGGACGTATGTCTTTCTTCTTGTTTTGTCTGTCTAACCTTGACTTCTATGATAATTTAGGAAAAATTGGTAAGCTATGCCTATGGATATGCTATCTATTGGTATGCTATCATATGCTACTATGCATTCTAAATTTTAGAACATTACCTTCTGATATTTATTGTAGCCTTAATTAATTCAATTGCAATTAAGATACAGCGGGTTAAAAAGTAGGTACTACATCTGTAGTATCTATCAACCGTCAAATAGATCTGACTTATGATCACAGACCAGTGCCATCTGGCTTCGCGTAGGTGTCAGCGTTGCATTTCCGGCTGCTCAGGCAGAAGGTCGTATCTGCATTTGTATGCTGGGAGCTTTCCCATACCGGGCACTTCGTGACCGCGCGCCTTGTTAGGCGATGACCCGACTTGAGATTATGCACTTACATCCGTCTGAATGATGACTGCTTAATTGAGGGCATGTGAAATGGGGAAGACAAAGATTTTGCACCTGCGTCTTTTTCGGCTGTTAATTCTAGGGCGATGAACACGAGTACTGGTGACAAAAAAGCCAAATCTTTGGTATCTGGTGTGCTTTGGCCAAATTTTAATATTTGATTCTATTGATTATTTTTGCGGAATATTTATAATTTTTTACTAATATTTTTAGGTACTTATGCTTTTAATGTACTTGTCTTATATAAAATAATCGCCATTCAGATCGTCTGGAAAAGCTTTTGCTTACTCATGATATTATTTTTAATAAGGTTTGAACAAACATTTAATTAAATAATCAAAGATATCTAATTAATTATAATATTAACGTTAGCCATATTTTTTTTAAGAATCGAAAACAATCATGATAATCTAAACCTATTGAAGCCCTTGTTTATTATGATAATGAGCGTCAAAAATCGCACTCCCGCGCCACAGAGCCACGAACTAACTGTAAATAGAGGTGAACAGCGATAAATTTAAAGCTGTGGCCGCAGAGATCGGCTTTCTTCCGATCTGTAGATAACCGACGACCCGTGTGCGAGCTCCCAACATGGCCTATTGTCTGCGCAAGAGTCGATTCTTGGGTACAGTCACCAAAAAAATCTTTCAAACCTGGGTATGACGGATTTTTTTTTTACTATAAATCAATATTTATTGTAAATTAAGCCACTATTATATATAATAATTATGGTATATGTACGTTTCTGATTTTTTTAAAGTACTTTCGTCTTCAAACGGGCAGAAAAAAATCGATGTCGAATGTTGTGATTTTTAATTACGTACTTACTTTTTTAATTCTCGTCAAAAGGCTAAAATACCTGATCGGTAATTGTGTTAGTATTTAATACATAAAACAACAAATGGTTAATGCTTCCCTAGTTATAGGAAATTGTTTACATTCATTTAAGAAATGATTTTTATTAAGTAACGAGATAACCATCAAAATGATAATTTAGGTTGACTCAACAAAACAACAATATAACTCTAATATACGCAGTTATTAGGACTGGTGTCCTTCCGTGTTTTGAATAAAATAATAAAGACACAATCTGTTTATTTGTTAACTGTACTTCAAATGCGTTGACTGCTATTAAGAACAAAGTAAGTTAATTGTTTATGATAGTTAACCACGCCGTGTTGATTAAATTATTGTTGGCAATTAAAGTAGTAAAGCAATAAAGTTCAGTGTACTACATTTTTTTTTAAATTACTAGGCTGTTGGAAATCTGTGTATTTTTTAATATTTTTTTTAAAAGACCCCATAATCGGATCAGCCTTCAATATTCAAAAACCAATTAGGTACAATATGCTATTTTATTATTTTCTTATGTACGCCGTTTTGCTTGCATTTGTGAGTCTGTACTACAAACTTTGTAATATACATCACTATAAAGTCGTCTATGAGCCTTTGTCAACTCTTATATAAAATAGTACACTTATTACTTAATAATTTCAGTAAATTGAAAGCTTAATCACGTATACCAAATATATTTATTTATTAAAAATTTTGGTAATAAAATTCCAATGAAAAAATATTTAAAGCTAGGGTTACTGTGATTTATATATGGACACCTCTACTATTTTTACTCAACTTACCGACACCAAATGATATTTATTTTCATCTCTAACTTTTTGATTCAGAAATAGCAGTGAACTATTTTTGCAAATAACTCAAATGGTCCCACGCTCTGTCAATTTTTTGTGGTGCAAGGTGTCATCTAACCCTTTAGAAGATATTCGATCAAAACACTTGACAATAGCCTCCACAATGTGCGCCTTGACCAGAATCGGAACACGTTTGTGGGAAGATTTTTTGTCCAGTCATATGTGAAAATCTGTAATGGGAATTTTATTGTAGATTTTCATCCTTTGAATTGTCATCATACAAAGATATCAAGACATAGAGCCATAAATTTATATAATGATACTAGAAATATGATACTTGAAGTAAGACTGAGACAGATTGAAGTAGCAATATGATAACTAAGTCTTACCGGCAACACAATATCTTTTTTGTGAAGTGCTTACTCAAACTTATGTAATTTTTACTATGCTAGTTGACTGCTTCGTTGGTGTAGGGGTTACATGTGCCGCCTACGGATCAACGGGTCCCGGGTTCGATTTCGTGATCGGGCAAGTGTCTTTGTCTAAATCAGAGACACTTGCTCCGAGTCTGAGTGTCATTTGTTTTCGTGAATTTTTGATGTAATACCCAAGCAGGGGTTTCGTTTGAAAAAAAAGTGTAAAATATAGGCAACACCAAATTATTTAATTGGTCAAAAAACTTAATCAATATAATGTACCATTTTTGTGAGTCCTAGTGTAAATAAATTTACTTTTAATGAAGATAAAACAAAAGTGATCCGATTTCCAAGAAAAACACTGATCCACTCCAAATAGCAGGTAAATTTTAAGAATGAGTACAATATTATAAATGAACGAGTCAAATTACGCAAAACGTTTCTGGTGCAATTTTACGGTTTTGTTCAAATGACAATACATCCATGGAGCCTCCACACCAAAATTATATTCTTATAAAAATACGCAATTCCGCAATGAAAACAATATCTCACAAAGGTGAACCGCACAATATCGCAGTACTCACATAAGAATTGAAACCGCGGATGCCTCCTTACGTGCACCAAAAATAATTGCACAGAAGATCCACTCCATTGTAGTCACACACGAACATGACGATGACGATACAATGTTGAGTGTGGTAACCACCTCTACACAAAGTTACAAAGCAGAAAATTAAAACAATACTTTTATAAAGATTTGGGTAAGTGACTAGGAGTTAAATGCAATATGGTCTGTTTCTAGTTCTGAAAATATTTATCAAGTACAGTCTCTCAAGCGTCTTCGTAAATACCTTATCCAAAGAAAATATGGAGTTTTCTAATAACTTATAATGAGGTAAACGTATTGTTTTTAATGTGTTAAAAGTAACTAGTAAGCTAGTTAGTTATCTTAGGTAAATAGGCAATGGTATTTTAAAGGCATGCAGAGTTATAATAGCATTACAGTGATCGCCATTTGTACCTTCTGCGCTTATAAATGATTTACTCACCTATAAACTCTCGCGCATCACGATCCGCTATTGTCCATCCATTCTATAATTACCGGGTCGGACGGAAGACGGACCGCAAACACCTGTTCCGTTTTCACACGGCCGCCAACAGGTAGGCTCTCTCGATTTCGGATCCGAATCTCGGACACCGAAACAGTTTATTTTTGTTTTTGTAATTTTTTGCACAGCATACTGTTCGTCTTTTTTTGTCATTAATGTCACATGACACCAGATACTTGACGACAAGCATTTTCAACTCACTCCAGGCTTGCATTCAAACGAGATTTGTGTCATGGTTATAGCGACTAAATTAAGGTACTTTTTTTCTTAATGCAAGAGTTTGCTATTACGATATGTAATCTATTTTCAAGTCCTTCAGCCAGTTCACTACTTTAAGGTCTCTGAAGATTTTAGAAAAAGACATCGTCAAAGAAGAGTCCTTTAACTGCAAATCCAAAATTTGAATTCTGACACTTCACTCCTGTATATTAGTGTTCAGTATTTGTGTTCGCTATGCGTGTTTGTTATTTTTTGTGGCTTTTTTGTCAATTATTCCATCCATGCGTGTAGTGAAGAACAACCAGATGAGTTTGAAAGCATTCCTCAACTGGCCAAAATACATCTGATATTTAGTAAAAACATTTCCGACCCGATGCAATTTGTCGCAGGAAAATCGAATTACATTATTTATCCCCATTATTTGCGTCATTCCAGATGTACAGATGTCAATCTTCCACGTTTGTTTACCTAGAAATAGCAAACATTATGCCACGCAGGGGTCACTTGTTCCGCTGGCAAAATTTGATTCTCATAATTTTATTATACGCAACGGGCGAAGGATTCTCGAGGCTATTTGCCATAACTGAATCATAATAATGAATAGCAAAAGCGACCGGCTCGGCTTTCTTCGATTAAATATAATATTAGATATTTTTGGATTTCTCAGTTCAACACATTTTACTTGGCAATGTTAGAGACATTACCAAGTAAAATGTGTATTCTAGATACTGATTTCAACTATATATTTTATAGTGTCATGGGAGAATGTGACTTAAGATGCTTCTATTTTATTCTCTGATGAAATTCCTGAATTTTGTAAGAGCTACAAAAAGTGTGGAAACAGCACTTTAGCAGTATCAACTTCTTAAACAGCTTGATGCAGATACCGATCCGCAAAGCTATAGGGACATTTACAATAACCACGTCAAACCAATAATTCATGCTCAATATACCGGAGCACAATTATAAGTCATCCATTCTGATCTGTGCAAAATCATATTCATCCACTAATACCATTTGCGAAATGACATGCACTTTTTGCTATTCAAATAGGGGACAGTTGTATTTTTTTTATATGGCCGGAGAATTCGTAGGACCCCATACACTGGGCTCTGTGGACGATTACGCATATTTTTGCTCACACGTATGGGGTGCTGTGTGTGAAAAAATCTACTATTATAAATAATAGGAGCCAACAAAGGGATGGGAGAGCGATCGGGGTCACTAGGAAACGGCGGTTTTGATACGGGAATTTTTTTACCTGGCACTTCGGGGGCGCTTTTTTCATTAAAATTTAGGGACTCATTTTTACAGAGGTAGCCAGTCAGTCTGTGTTCATCTGCGAAGATGATCACATGTTTTATGACTTCAAGGAACTTAGTTGCGAAGTGGCCAGTGGTTTTGGACTTTTGCTTTTTACGGTAGTGCCTGTTCCGTGCTTCATAGACTAAGTGACTCTGAACATTTCTCGGTGGAACTGTGTACAGTTTTGAAGAATGGATTTGTCATCAAGGAGTAAGTCAAGATTTTTCGACTCGGGCATCGATTTGCGACGAAAAGGTATTTTCGGTTTATCAAATACTTTCTGAATCACCGCATGTTGGTAAATCAGAGCTAATACAGCCGGGGGTGGTCATAAACGAGGCAATAACCAATACTAAAGACAAATTGGAAAGTAATAAGGCAGTGAAAACGATATCTGGCCCCGAAAGATATCTTTGTATGAATCTGAGGGAATCCAATGCCGTCGACATTAACATATAAATGAGTGCGTAAGTGGACTGAGCGTTATAGTGTAATATCCCTGCTATAGATTGGTCCTGAGTTATATGAGCTCTATAAATTGATACCATTTAATTTGGCTGTTATATTGATACCAGATGAATTGGTTATTTAATCAGAATCTCATTGGTTTTCATTACATATATCTGATGGTAAATCAACTGAAAGATAATCTTCGCTATTTTCCTTAGCTTCATAAACATCTAGTGCTATTTTAAATTTAAATTAAATTTTTGCACTTTATGCGTAGGTAAATTTAATCTACGTACCCCAATGCCGTCACAAACATTGGCCAATTCTATTTTACAAACCACTCAGTATATCGACGTAAAGACGATATTTAAAAGTCTATTTTGAATAAAACTGCATCTTCGCCGCATTGACCGCAAATACCCGGCCATGGAGGCAATATGTCAAAGTAATGACCACCACAAAGTAATAGGCGAAAAGGCTAGCCAGATTTGGTTGGTATCTTCGCAAGATTTGTACTATACAGAATGTATTAAACAGAAATACGTAACAGTTTGAAATTGGAATCGGTCACAGCAATTTTCTTTTTTATATTCAGAAACCTTCCAGGGCTCATGCACGCCACTTTGCAGGAGATCCTCACATGATCCTCATATGCATAGTTTACGATTCAGTAAAGGACATACAGACAAAAAATTGTTTTTATATATAGTGACCCGCCCCGGCTTCGCACGGGTGCAATTATGACATATAATCCTTCCTCTTGAATCACTCTATCTATTAAAAAAAAACGGTTCAAAATCCGTTGCGCAGTTTTGAAGATATAAGCATACATAGGGACGGACAGACGACAGCGACTTTGGTTAATAATAAGTAGTGAGTAGTGATAGTGTTTTATGAAGTTAACGTCTTTTATTTCATCGTTTTATTTATGGAAACATTGGTAAAAGTAAAAGTTTCAATGTAAAAGTATATTGCGTGTAGGCTAGTTTTATTTTTTATTTAATTTTGGTTCTGGATTAACATATCTGGCTTTAGCACTCAATACTGGACTGATGGCGTACAGCAGTTTAGATGTACAAATACCTTTGCTTAGTTTTTAAATAACACAGATTGCGATTTTGACTCCTAAAACTTATTAATCACATAAACTTACACCGACATAAACTCTGAGGAAAAGGTTAATAGCTTAATCATATTCTTGATTACCTCATCCTTCCGTGAAAATTTCAGGAAACTAAGAAAGCAGTATGGTTGAAAGACTCGAGTGTAAATAAAATAATGCCCCTGTCTCATATTATTAAAGTCTACGTCTGTAACGCTTGCCTATAGGTCTTGTCGCGAATATGCACTGGCAATGTTCCCAGTCTCGACCGGACGACAATGTATCACTTCTGCGTTTATAGCCTAGACTAGAAAAAATCTACCACTACATAGTATAAAACAAAGTCGCATTCTTCTGTCCGTCCCTATGTATGCATAAATCTTTAAAACTACGCAGCGGATTTTGAAGCGGTTTTTTTTAATAGATAGAGTGATTCAAGGGGATGGTTTTTATGAATAACCCACCCCCGCTTTGCACGGGCGAAGCCGGGGCGGGCCACTAGTTTATTTATAAATTTTAATACTACTACTCAGCCATATAAATCACTAGGAGGGAAATTAGCCTGCAATGCCACGCTAGCCAGGCGAGTTTTCCTTCTCTTGCGGCTAATTTAACAGCGTTCTCATTTCCTTTTGTCGGTTCTTACGACACCCTCAAAATAGAATGGGGTGGTGACACTATGTACTCTAAATCTGTCACAACACGGACTTACTGATAATACTAACGTCACCTAAATGAGCTCAGTAGTCCTATCGATTGGTTATGGATATAGGGTTTTTGTTTCACCATGTATATCTAGCATTCACACCTGCTGTTTTTGGAATAATAGGGAATCACTATCACTACATATTATAAAACAAAGTCACTGTCGTCTGTCCGTCCCTATGTATGCTTAAATCTTTAAAACTACCACTACTATTTTTTTAATAGATAGAGCGATTAAAGCGGAAGGTTTATATGTATAATACATCCATAATATTGTAGAGAAACATTGATGATTTAGATGTTTATCATTGCACCCGTGCGAAGCCGGGGCGGTCGCTAGTACATTATAAATAAGAAAACGATTTTTATATATAATCAGGGCTTGTCGGAATCCGTAAGTATCCGTTAATTTCATTTTTAAATAAATGTTGGTAAAACAAGCAAATCTTAAACTATTGTTAAATTGTTTCAAATAATTTGTATAAAATCATAATCATTAAATACCAATAAACAATGGCCACACTGAGTAAATGGCACTTGCAGTAATAAATACAGTCGGTAGCAATAATTATCCGTGGGCAGTTAACGGCAGAGCTGGAATTAAGATTTTTGCCATAAATGCCCGGGCCGCAGGAAAACTGCCGCGCCAGGGATTAGGGGTTAAGTGTCCGTTTTAACTGGTATTGTTCTAGGGAGGGGACATGGCGACCGATGTCGATAGAAATATCGGCTTCATAATATACTATTTTGTCGACAAGTACTATTGTTCCGTGTTGAAAATACACAAAAGAAATGCGCAGTATCGAACGTAATTGTATATTTTACATGGAATACATATAATGTTAGCCGATATTACGATAGCCATTCATGAGTTTTTATAATTTAGACATTTTGTTTGATTAATTTACATGACAGTACATGTTACCGTAAATATGTTTTATAGTTTTTGGTCCTCAAAAATTTATTATCATGCATTGGAAGCAAAACTTTAGAGTGCCGTGTGTGAGTTTTTTTTAGTAAAATAGTTCTATTGAAATTTAATTTTGTTTATTTTATAGATATCGTAGACAAATATTTTTATCGAATATGCATAATTGATCACTTATTTCACCACATCCCTAGTGTATCGTAGTGTAGTGGCTGGCAGTCCGGTGTGGCGTTTTTATTGACACTCGTGGCGTGACAAATATCTTCGGAAGTCTCCATACTCCCACTCTTCACCAGGGAGGTTCTTATACGGCACTTGTCTGTCGCTAGTTCATATACTAGGCAACGGGATAATGTCTTTATATATTTTATTGCGTGCTTCCTAATGAGATTCCTTTCTGAATATTTATGCTTATTTATCCGAAGTCAATACTTTTTTATTCTTATTAATAACAGAAGTATTTGCGTATTGGATTAGGAATGACGGTATACTAGGTACTTGTTTCGGTACTAAAATTATCTATGACTGGAATTGTAATAATTTCAGATTTAAGAAATATAAAAGAAACACCAACGTGAAAACCTGCTTTAATCGGCTTAACTAAACTCATAATAATTTTTTCATCATCATGTCAGTTAACAAATGACCCACTGCCGCAGTTGGGTGTCCTCAAATGTTAAAAGATTTATTAAACCTACTGTGTCATGCTGGCCAAGTGTGTTAGCAACTAGCTTAGACTTAGAAAGTACTTACTTATTTGTTCCGAACGTTGAGTGGATCATTAGCTCTCAAGCGAACAGACACAGCATTTTAAATGGGGTCTGGTAATATTAATTAATTCCATTTACAAAATGATCGATTGCCAATATCATCTCATAATCCAACCGACATTGATACCGTTGCGCGAAAAACGTCAATGTAATTCGTTTTTCAATTTTTACAACCAATATTTTTCTATTAAGAGCTGTCCACCCAACTCCCAAGGCGCGGAATCGAGTTACACACCTAGGAGCGAAAAAAGAGAAAAAAATTCAAATCCCTCTAACGAAGAGGCCAATACACTTGAGGCCTCTGTTTTTCTCCGAATATTCAGGCCGGTATTGGGTATCAGTAACACGATTACTGACCCGGCCTTAATTTGATCAGCCACCGGCGTGGCCGCGTATTTTTTCGTGTTGTCACCCCACTGGGAAAAGTATTTACCTGTTCTATGTACGAGTTATAAGGCTTTTCGGGTCATAGAATTTATAACTCCTTTTATATAATAACCAAGAATCACCGTTCAAATTATCTTGTTCTATTTTCAACATGTTTAAATTTAGAATCGTTAGCAGCCGTTCCAGTGTCACTGGCCAAATAAATACGGAATAAAACACGATTCTTTTTGGGGAAAAAAAGTAACAAATTTGGCGTTGGACAGTGATCCCTTTAGCTCCCTTGGGTCGAAAAAAAAAAACAAGATGAAGATAATCAGCCGTTTTTGTCGCTTGGAATTACGTCGGATAATTTGATTAGCTATCGGTGGGCGAGAACCGTCCCCTTAAGAGGTAATCCTATTTTGTAGGCAGGCCCTTTAATCTGATAGATGCTAGGTGTTTTATATTGGTTATTTCTGATTGTCTTGTGGTTATTGGTAACAATTATAACTTAATTGTCTGTATGCACGAATTTTCGATTATCACTTTGGAAAAGGCCTGCGGATTTAATTGAAGATCAACACTAAAATTTTCATAGTACAATAGCCTTAGTCGACAATTTTATTGTTAGTAACAAATTGTAAAAATAAACGCGTGTATTACAAATTATGTGTGCGTTTCGGCATTGTAGTGTGAGTAACGGTGCATATTTTTTTATGTTTTATAAAATATTTACACTCAGCGCTCCATGTAAACTTAAACTGTGCCAAAACATACAATACCGCCCGCGTAATTTTGATTAAAAAGGGCTTAAAAAGTTCATCCTTCTTATTCTAAACTTAAACGCAAATGTTTAAGTTCTTTATTAGAACAACCAACACAAGACGTGACCTTTGTCATACTATATACCCTAAAATATATACTGTAAGTAATTATAGGTAAAAAAGCAAGGGTTGCCGAGTGGGTATGTTGAGAGAAGTGACGTCATTAGCACGGTGTTGACATACCCCGCCTTGTGACGTGAATGGCAAGCTAAACTGGCTGGATGGGCGTTTCCAATATGGCCCTACGACCTTTGAGGAGTAATTATTAAAAAGCGCGTAAACTAGGGCAGTACCAATTAACACGGCACAACCCTAACCTTGGTTATGTAAACGAGATTTCGATACAATTATTAGCTTCGCAAAATTATCGGCCAAGGAAAAGCTGCCGATTAATAAAAAGAAAAACAATACGTAAAATAATTAGGCATTATGTAAACGTATAATCCAGTATTAAACGTAAATAAATTTAAATCCGTGTTAAGACTGATTCGGAATACCTAAAATCACCAAATCAACCCAACAACCATTTAGCTAGTATTAATTAATAGTTACTTATGTCATTTTTTTTTATTAAAACGAAATTAAAGGTATAACCTGAGTCGCGGGGGCAGTTTACAAACATGTAATTCACGAGCACAAATGACACCCAGACTCCGAGCCAGTGCCTCTGGGTTAGACAAAGACCCTTGCCCGACCCCGGAATCGAACCCGGGACCCGTTGTTCCAAAGGCGGCACATCTAACCACTAGACCAATGAGCTTTCTCATGCTATCTTTTGTTCTCTTTCATACATTTTTGGTTTGCATATTTTTACCTACGTATTATGTTCTCACCAATATTTCGGACTGTTTGGTAACTTAACGTTCATTATTTAAAAGAGCAATCACGTAGTTTCTTACCGGTGTTTCTCCTTCGGCCGTCTGAATCGATGCTAAATAAAATAAAAAAATCTGTTATCATCATGATACCAGTTCCGAATCGCTTGACCGACTTAAAGAGCGGTAAATCGATTTCCTTCTTTCGAATTGAGAGAGACATTACTCATCGGTAGGTCATTTGTGGGCAGAGAAGATTCATATTATATATATACAAGGTCACTTGTCCCAATCAATCACACACAAATCCTTAATACTAAGTACAAACACTACAGAAAATAAGGCTTAAAAAAGTAAGTCCTATATCGCAATTTGCCGACACAGACCATCTGAATAGCCTTTTATGTCCTATGTCCATTTCCGACAACTCGAGCCCTTGAATAAGTAGCTGTCAAAGGAGCCGATGTCAAAAATTCCTTGCCATTGAAAAGTTTGCAAACAAAACGAACGAAAACAAGACCAATAAAAACTGCACGAATCATTTACTAGAGTCCGATTAGTAGAGTGCGATGACAGATTTAGAAAAGAATATTTGAGTGGTATCAAAGTTCCACATATACTGTGATTATCCGAGTGGTGACGGATTTAGAATACATAGTGTCACCACGCTATTCCATCCTAAGGGTGTCGTAAGAGCTGACAAGGCTGAAAGCTTAGTTGCGAGAGAAGAAAAACTTATAGGCTAATTACCCTCCATGTAATGGGAGTAGTAAGTAGTAGTAATATATGCATCTTTCTACTACACATTTGGTGCATCATGAATATATATAGGTAATGAATGGATAGTTGGATAGCAGCATGTCGCGGGTTCGATTCCCGCACGGAAGAAATATTTGTACGAGCTACAAGTATTTGTTCCGGGTCTGGGTGTTTTCTATCTATAATATGCATGTATTTACAAAAAAATAAATGTACGAGTATATACTTAAGTAGTTTATCATCCATCTCGTTATTGGGCTGGCGTTGTGTGAAATGTCTGAGGATATTTATTTTTTTATTTAACGTCAGTGTCAATTTCAGATTTAAGACAAACAATTGAAGTGGTTCAAATGTTTGTTTTTCGGTTTTAGCGGTTCGTATACGGTTTATAAATTATTGATAAAAGTTTGGAATTTTACGAGTTTTAGTGAAAAATACGTTTAGTATGCTTTGTAAAGGACTCGAATAACAAGATCTTCAAATGCAACATCTGAAAAAATTACAAATTGAAAAAAAAAGAGAACTAAAAAGAACGAATTTCTGCGGCACTAAACATAAAACCAAGTTGGGATCACCTCAATTTGAAGTCATTTGAAAAAGGAATTTTCCAGTTCGAATCAGATATCGAATAGTCGGCATCGAGTTATAGCTGGATAATAATGCTATATTTCCCAAAATATGTTAGTGAGCGGCCACAATGAACTTTTGCAACAATGAGCGCCCCCGCAACATTTGATATCGATTCTTATTATTTTTATTTCGATTTACCATCGATAAAAACCGCGGTGATTCTATGCATCGATGCACAAGGGCTGATCCCCTGCCAATTAATATTGGACACGCTGGTCAGAGCTGTGTCAAAGTTGGACAGTTTTTGTCAAACGTTGGAACGACAGCGATCAATCTTTGGACACAAAGGTGAATCAGAATGATTGTATATTTCATAAAACTATGTATATAACAAAGGAAAAGACATAGCAGCTGTTCTTCTTATTTATAATAATGAATTTCGATTATTTCATTTCTTTAGATTTACTCTTTTAAAGTATTAATTAATGTAAATTACTTTTTTACATACAATAATAAATCGCTTCACTACTTATTATAAAACAGAGTCGCTTTCGTCTGTCCGTCCCTATGTATGCTTAAATCATTAAAACTACGCAACGGATTTTGAAGCGGTTTTTTAAAAATATGTAGAGTGATTCAAGAGGAAGCTTTTTAAGTAAAATACATGCATAAATTTAGATGTTCATCAATGCACCCGTGCGAAGCCGGGGCGGGTCGCTAGTAAATAATAATTTCTTAAATTCATGTCGTCGTTTTCTTAAAACGAAACTCTTGCACTAGGTAAGGGCTTTCGTTTAAATAACCTGTATCGCGGGGGCAGTTTGCAAACATGTAATTCACGAACACAAAATGACATCCAGACTCGGGGCAAGTGCCTCTGGTTTACACAAAGACACTTGGCCAACCCCGGAGACGAACCGGGGACCCGTGATCGAAAGGCGGCACAACCAATCCCTCCAGACCACAAGGCAGTCAATTTTGTTTATCAAATGCTAGCACTTCACATGACCACTCGTATGCGGTATTTCTGATGATCACAAAATTTCTATTCCCATATAGCTCTTAATCATATTTGATATGACGAATAGGAGGTGCTACCATCAGGTTTCTGTCTCTAAAATAATAAAAACTTTAGCCAACCCTTTACAGCCGCTAGAAACGTTTTACAAATTAACACAGTGGTTCAAAACAGGACGGTCGGGGACAAAATGTAATTAATATTTAATGCAACCAAGAAACTTCGCTAACGCAGAAGTTACTTGTTCCGGAGTGAAGCGTGACCTTTCTGTGAAAAAACAAACGTCGAAATATAACTGGCGTGTTACTCCGTGTGTAGTAACGAGCTAATTTAAACTTTTCGGTCTCTCAGTCCTTTCAGAGGGTGGCTCCCTTTGCGTCACCTGAGGCGAGTATCCTTGGTTAGACGACACTTTTCAATAAAACCGAAATAAAATTCATGTATCAGTTTTGGGTTAGCCATGATTGCTTTTCTTTTTGGCGTTTTATTGACAGCTCTATAAATAAACCGTTCCATCAGTAGCAATTCAGGACAATAAAATACATACATATGATTAAACTTTTAAAAGTGTTTAGTTTTTAATTTGGAAAAATAAATTATTTCAATGCTAATCAAGTTCGATTGGTATTTTTTCCTTTTTCTAAACTTGCATCAACAATATTAACGTTCTTCCGTGTGGTGCCGGATTTAGAATACGTAAGAGCCGACAAAAGGAAATGACAAGGCCGAAGAGCTAGCTAGGATAACTTGAAACGAGACCCTGTGTTAACCCGTCTGGCCGACGTGGCACAATAGGCTAAATAGCCTTCATGTAATTGGAGGAAGCCCGACTCAGTAGTGGTTCATGTATGGATAGTAGTAGTAGTAGTAATAATACGACTACTTTTGTCTATATTTAGATATGTGAACCAAAATTTTTAGAAAATTTGCGCGGACGGAGTATTATGAAATTTCCATACATTAAATTGATAAAAAAGACATTACACACACTACCATGTATTTCACACACACGCATATACACTCTTTTGTTTATTGATACGTAAAGTCTATCGTCAAATTGACAATAGAACTAAAATTTAAATTAAAAGGTCGAATTCCAACCACTACATTTTCTGAAAATTTATCTAATTGATATCACTAATTGATAGACCATCTTTTAGAAACCTAACATACCTATATTTAACAGTGACCATATTTAACTGGCATGTACACCAACGTTCTAATAAACTTTCAATGCGGTAAACGTCACCCATAAATCGTATCATCCCCCACCTCAAACGTTGCTCTCGATAAATCACTCAAATTTGAAAAGCAAACAGCGTGGGTGTAAATTTGTCTACGGCGCATGTGTGAGATGACCAGTGTCCAGTCATGTTTCAGTGGGTGTGGCTACTCGTCATTTGTCCAATCTGACCCACTGTGCACTTTGGGATTTTCCGTAAATAGTTATTGATAGAGTTCGATCACGTTTAGGTAATGGGCGTAGAGAGGTTGACTTTACTACACGCTTGAGTATTGTGTCATTCAAAAGATGTAATGTACAGTTTGTAAAGTTGATTTTAAATTACATTAACCAGTTTATTATGTTTTTTATTTATAATGCAAGGCTGTTATTACCTAGTCATTTTCATTTAATTTTCCCCTGTACTAGACGTAACCTGTATCGCGCGGGCACTTTACATATATATTCAAAAATGAATTCATTTATTGTCGTCATCGTTTCAGCCCATAAATGTCCCACTACTGAGTCAGCCCTCCTCCAAATTAATGGAGGGAAATTTAGACTACGGTGCCACAGCTTTGGTATCAATTTTTCGTTGTCTTCGATCTCCTTTTGCGTGTTTTTAATCGCTTCTTACGACACCCTCAGAATGGTATAGGTTAGTGACATTGTGAATTCTAAGCCGTCATCACACGGAACGAACTTACTATACAGAATGTTAATTGGCTTCAGTTACTTTCTGGTGAATGAAATTATTAGTCTGTTTTTGGAATGGGTTCTACTACTACTCAGCCCATAAATGACCCACCGCTGAGTCGGGCCTCTTCTCATCACAGCGAGGGTAATTAGCCTACTGTGCTACGCTGGCCAGACGGGTTGGCACAAGGTTTCGTATCAACTATTCCTTCTCTTGCGGCTAGGTTATTGGCCTTGTCATTTCCTATAGCAGTATTTCCGACAGCCTCAGTATAGTACCGGGTGTGTAAGTATAGTACCCCTTAAGTTAAATTAATTTTCACCTGCCGTATCATCATGACTTTATTTACACATACGACCGGATCCGACCCCCAATTTCCTATAGGAAGTAGCCCAAAAACCATCCATTTGCCACGAGCCGTCACTATTATACAAATCTGTTAAAAAACGCAGTGACATTTACATAATATAGCCCCCTAAACAAACTAGGTACAGTTCAAACAATGACGGCGAATCACATTTTTTCCCTGTATTAATTTGGTGCTCAAGTTTCACTGCCATCGTTAATAGGCTGGGAGGGTGTGAGCTATGGCGAGAACTGTTAAAAGTGTTTCGTCGACACAGACGAAAATTTACTATAGAGAGTAACTATTAAATTCTGTGTAGTCCGCATTACGGATTTAGAATATAGTGTCACCACCCTATTGCAAGCTGAGGGTGTCGTAAGAGGTGAAAAAAGGAAATGACAAGGTCGATAACCTAGCTGACTAGTTGGACTGTCTGTAGCCCGTCTAGGCAACATGGCATAGTAGGCTAATTACCCTACCTGTGGTTGGAGGAGGCTCGACTCCAAGGTGGGTTATTTGTGGCCTAATTAGTAGTAGAAATAACTTCTAGACACTTTTAAAAATCACCTAAACAGACACATCTAAGCCATGATTCAAAGTTACAGTAATTAAAATAAATTTAAACCGGCATTTTTTGAAAAAGGGGCTATAAATTATTTATTAGTTAAGCTAACAGTAAATACATTATAATTACGTAGATTATGATGACAAAATACATTTTAAAAAGCAAAATTTTTAAAATTATAAAATCACTTATCTATTTTTTCAAGTTGGTTCATCGGAGCTCATTTAACATGTCAATATACATTTACAATTTACTATACCACCGGTTGGGAAGGCTGCTCTACAGAGAAACTGCCAGCAAGAAACAGGGTAGTTTTTTTTAAATCGTCATTTTTGTATACATACAGAGATTGAACAGATTTGTGAGAGCAAGGTCGCGCAGTAGTCACAAACGGCCAACTTCAGCAGTATTTTGTCAGTATTTAAAACCTTATAAACATCTGTTATAAGAAGAAATTATTTCGTGTCAAAATGACACTTAAAATTGTGACCGCAAGCCGAGTCGCGAAGATAAAAGTGGTCAACCCTCCAACTGGCACCTTACGACACCGTGAACGTGACAACGTACAATTAAGTGTTATTAGGACAGTTAAATGATTGAAAGTATCATTGTCCATATGTTAGGGATATTGAGGAATGTTTTTTAACAAAATAATTACCACTGAGCCCTGTATAAACTGTGTCACGCTGTTTTGTGTCAGCTGTGCAAACGTGAAACAAAATTGGACTCTATTATGGTCTCTGCTACAAGGTTTTTGCGTATTTTTGCAGGCAACAATTTACTGTTTTATGGAAGAAGTAATGGTCATATTTTTGTAGTCAATATTAACTACTAACAGATTTCGCACCAGAATTAGTCAAAGGCTCACAATTTTAGTTAATAATTTACTCATTATATTTATAGTTATTTTTAATGTCGTTAAAATAATTTCGTTTTTAATTTATTTTCTAGTTCGGATATCAATCATTTTTTTATATTTTTTCATTTGCCCCCAGCGGATGCGGACAGCGCGGCAGAAGGAGGGGGGTCCCCAATCCCCGGAGTCCCGGCCGATACCTTGACTTGTGGGGCATGCCGCAGGGCTTTCGCTTTAGCAGACATAGTGCGGTTCATCCAGCACAAAGTGTCTTCTTGTGATAAAGATCTGACATCCTACCATTGCTACAGCACTGGTAAGTAAAAAACATATTCCCTTACATTATACTACTTACGTTAATTAAAACGTGTTTACAGAAAATTTTTCTCTACTTAGAATATAAACAAGGTTCAATATAAGTTCTGAAACTCGAGACAGTCATTTATGGGATTCCATAGAGGCTACTTATGCTCAGCGAGGACACGTACAACATAAAATACCCATTACATCATCTCATTAGTAAAATCATAAAAGCACTCATCTACATCTTATCAATACCAGGTCCAAACTCTGACCATGAAGATGGCTCAAGGCCCGGCCAGGTCTCAACAGGGAACACCAGCGCTAGAAGACCGTCACTACTCACCGCTCGACGGCCTCCTAGCAGCAGAATCCATACCCCTCCGCTGGCCAGTCCTTCCATTGCACCTCCCGACCTTTTAGAAGACGGAGGAGCTTCAAGTACTCCTAAAAGACTACTAGATGGTGAGTCTTCTGTCTAGCGTCAATTTTGACTTTAATCAGAGTCGGGATACCAACTAATGTTTCTGTTACACGTGTTCGTTATAAATGTCATTATGACACTTTAAACAATGATAGTGTCAAAGATTTCCTTCAATCGTATTGAAAGTTCTTATTAAGATTATGAGCAGATGAAGAGCCGTTGATTATATAATTCATGTCATTTTAAACTTTAATTCTCCATAAAAATACATTTATTAAATAAGTTTCTAGCTCTTTTCGTGAAAATTATAGAAATAAAAATAATACATGTTTTCATTATACAGAAGCTGATGCAGATGCTTCAACACCCAAACGGCGTGCATCAACTTCACCAATGCCATCAAGTTCTCCTGATGAAGACATCAAGCCTAAAATCAAACAAGAACATATGGATATAACAGGCTCACCCGATGATCAGAAAAAGTCGAGGACAGAAGTTGCTGATGCGGAATCTAACACGATGCATAGTGGTAAGTAAATTTGTTATTTGACAATTTTCCTATTTTAAATTGTTCCTAAAATACTATGGCATAGCACACACACCATTACACGTGTATTTTTCTAATACTGAGGCAAAGAATCATAATCGATCCAATATAAGAAATTTAGAGTCGATTATTACTTTTAATTTTCGAGTTATAACACTGTAAGTTTAAAATACAAAATTCAAGATAAGAAATGTTATCTAAACAAACTACAGGTTGAGTTTTAGTTCAAGAAGTAGAAGACGTCAAAAGTATGTCGACCAGTTAAAGCAATTTTCCATAACATAATGAATTAATTTCCTCATATAAATAGTCAAGAGATTATGATTTTCTTTACTACTCAAAAAACAGACATATTGTAAAGTACTAATACTAAAAACTTTAAGACAAACAAACAGTTCAATTTTATTTTATGGAATAAGAAATCATTAGCTAACCTGTTGTAAGCAAACACATTTGTTTTCGGAGCTTAAGTTAAAATGATCATTAGTAACAACTTGGTCATTAATAAAATTAAGAGACGGTGTTAGAAAATGTTGAAAGCAATTTGCATCAAATTCGTGGTCAGAGCGTTAGTAAAATTATATTTTAGAAGGTTTCTCGGTAATTTGGGTTGCTATTTAAAACTGCAAATTGTTCAGTGTCAATATTGTCTCTTCTACCATAATGACTGGTTAGTGAGTCAAATTCTCCGGAATCTTTATAGCTAGCCAGACGGAAAGCGCACGTGCGTTCGAAAAAATCCAATTTGTAAGAACTGCTACGTCATCGCCTTTTCGTGTTTAGTATTTTATTAATGAATTGTCAAAGGATTCTTCGGAGACAGTTTTATCTTCATGTTAGGATTCTTTTGTGTGGAAGCTTGCACAATGTGCGCGTTGGACGTTCGGGTAATGCTGACGTCATGTACCGTCCATACATTTCGGATTGGAACATAATCCCGATTTGGGAGAACAGGATGTTACCAAAAGTGTGGACTGATTTTACTTTAAAATCCCAATGCTTTTCTCCCAAACCTTGAATCAAGAAATTATTTGCTCTTGTTGAATTAAAAAAACTTTAATTTTCAGTTCGAGATGTATTCCTAAATTACCATAGACTTCGATAAAATTTTCATTATCAGAAACGTAACTTATATTCATAGCTCGTAAGGCGCCAAGAATACTTATTTATTTAAATTACTTACAGCAAATAGTAAACTAAATAATGAATATGTATGTTTTTGATAAAAGTAGGTACTGGCGTTAAGTAAACAAGTATTACACGAGATTCTCTTGCCCCAAAAGATAAGGCTAAGCTAAAAGCGACAATGATATCTACGTATAAAATTATATCTTGATATATTAGAGCACACGGCAAAACGCTTTATAAGTTGTTTAAAAAAAGAATAATATAATCCTATGAAATCAGCAAGTTCTTTTTAAATATAGTGTCAGTCTAAAATAAACAAAACGGAGGTAAGATTCTAAACATCTGTATAAGCGCAGTCTTGCGGGGGTTGTTCGAGAAATAATCTATCCAACCCTTTGTGCGACCAGATGGGCCGTCATTTGACACTTTTGTATTAAACCCGTTGCACAACAAAGCCTTTCTTAAACCGCCGAAAATTGTGCACCGTTCAAAATTTTAACCCGCATTCTCTCAACTTCTTTGTAAAATGCAGTGGGCAATAATGGAAATGGCAATACTGCATACTTTGTGCGGCAATACTTAATTCTAAATTACAAATAGTGCAAAATAATATTTCAATTTCAAAATAATGTACATACAACTTTCCATGATAGCATAATAATAAACTATGAACTATTAAAATATTACTTGCATATTATTTAATTCACCAATTAGATTTGTTTATACCACGATAATTGTAACTCTTTTATAAAAATAAAAAAACAAGCATGGAGCTGTTGCCGGCTCTTCTCTGTTGAATGTCATTCTGCACCGGTGGTAAAGACTAAAGGCTTAATTATCCTAAATTTCTTTAAATTTAATGAATCAGTCTAGTGACATTGAATAAAAAAATCCTTTCGTTTGATTTGACTAATGCTGTAAACAAAATGAATGGTCAGTTTTTTGACGCCTGTGATGATGTGCAAAAACTAGGTTGTAACTGAGCAATTGATATCTAATCATATAGATAATGATAATGTCAATTATTGAACGCTTATACCACTTCGATAGCTAAAAGATGACAACAAAAATATAAAATTAGGCAAAAAAACGTTGCTGTAAAGTTCAAAACATTTAGATTACGAGATGGAATCTTACATTTGATATCGCGTAAGTAAATAACACGTCATATTTATATCTGTACAGAAACGTTATTGCGTTGCCATGGGTTGAACTATCCAAGTGTCAATTGCAGGTTCCGACGAACACCAGTTGCTGCGCATTATTGCGAGCCCAAACGTTCATATTAACCCCTTGAAGAGAGCTGTCAAACCAGCCATTTTCAATAAACTATGAGGGTCTATAAACATATCAAATTGATAGCCAGAGACAATACGTTTGGAACCATAAATTTATTCGACTTTTGAAAACCGCATTCAAACGGAAGCTAAGTCAAAACATGGACATAATTCTAACGGTGACAGTAAGTCGCGACCTCTTGCCAACTTAAAAAGGGATTGTTAATTTTAATTTTATTACACCGTACATATTAATTAACCCCATCGCTTTACAGATAGATAAAGGGGATGCTTTAGAAGAAAAAATGTATTTGCATGAGCACACGATTGACGTGCGCGTATTGTTGTCATCTGCCTTTTGTGATGACCCTACGCTAACTGTGGCCAGGTTAATGATAAAACAGCTCATGTTTACGAAAACACTCATTTAATATTCATCTTTTACACAATGTATTAGAGTTCAATGTCGGGGGACATTTGATCTGCGGTAATGGCTCTCCATGACCCGCGGACGACGATATTATAATTGTCAAAGATGCTACCGAGGTTCCATTGTTGGAGAGGCCTTTTATAATTTTTTCAAAGATAAAAAATGTTTGGCGTGTTTCTGACACGTGGTACACGCGTATGCGTCGCCGTGACCTATGGAAGTCCTTTGAGCGTGACACAATGCTTGTAGATATTTTTAGTTTTTGTACGGACGGGAAGGTAGCTAAGTGGCTGGTTTTAAATAAGTGGGGTTTTAATTTTAGAAGTGATGTCTACGACTTATTTTGAGGTAAGGGGAGGGTTTGTCTCGTGCAGATCGCGTGCCCTTTCTTTGTGGTTACGGATTTATTTGAATACTTCTTAATGCATGTAAGAAGATAAATGCACAAGAATTTTTTTTTAAGTGATTAATAAAAAAATACCTTAGGCCTCCTCTTTTGAGATTGCAATCGTTCTGCATATGATTTCTTGCTGATGATATACTGGAAAACAACAACATCCTGCTACGTCATAACTACCTAATACACCATTGACGTTCACATTCAAACAAAGGAACAGACATGGAATCTGTGTCCACATACGATTACCATCACAAAGCCGGCTGCGGTGGTCGCTGCTTGTATCAGAGCAAATATTGTATCAAGTGTGGGCCAGTCGTTTGGACACTTGTTTGGCGTACAAATTAATGGATTGTTGCGATGATGTTCTGTATCGGACGTTCTATTTTAAGTAGTTGGGGAAAGCCAGTTTTTGTGTCTTCATTAGATTAATATGGTTCTATTTTATCAAGCCAGGGAGCTGGGTCTGGATAGTTATGGATAATTGTCATAGCATTCAGTGAATTATAAATTATTTGAGACTAAAGTGAAATTGTAACAGGTGATTACAATATAGGTTGAGGTAGACCTGTATTACACAATATAACAAATCCATCATATCCTGACTACACAATGGGAGTACAAATTTGCCTCACTGAATTTCTAGGAGGCCGACTCACTAGTGGGTCATTATATGGGCTGAAATTATTTTGTTGATTAAGATGTATTCTGCATTAGGTTTTTAATGTTATAATTGTCTAGTGTTGGTTTCATTCTTTGAAACTTATATGGTAAAATTATTCTGTGGCCTACTCGCTGGGAGTATTGCTTTAAAATTAGCTTTAAGACATGTGTTATTTTCACTTGTAAACTGTTCTTTCTTAGTTATTAAATGAACATTTTCTACAGAAAATAATAATACAAACGCTGCAGTGTTTTCTCGTTTATGTCATTAAACATTTTAGAGATTGTTAACCCATCCGCAATGTAAAAAGTCTAATCAAATTTGAAAACATTTCATCCTTTAAGTCTAACCACGTGCTTTGCACAATAAGCGTAGCGGTGTTAGCACCCCTGCAAAAAAATATCCTTTTCAACTCGAGAGGCCACGGTCTAGTGCATCACAAAACGAAGGTCCACCATCGAACTACGCTCTTTACTCGACCAACCACGCGAGATAAACGCCTACAATGAGCATCAAAAGAAAGCCAAATCTGTCTCAACTAATTACGTATTCATAGACCGCGCTGATAAGTGATCATCCCGTAAATGATTCCTCGATTAACTCCCGTCCAAGATATTTCCATATCAAGACATGTTTTCTTAAGGGTCGTCCACAAAAGGGCCATCGCGGCGCCCAATCTTTAATCCTATCTTGGGACCTTTGCGGGCGAATTTAAATTTCTTTAGAAATATCGTCCTTATTATGTACGTGCGGGTTTCTATTCCTCAGTTGTGGGTGAGATAACGTAACTTAAGTCCGAGAGGAGATTGTTGTGAAAAAACTACCGCCAACTTTGACGAGATCCCATCTGTGCAGGCGAGGCATGGGACTTTCGCTCCTAAATCTTGGTGGATACATTACATTTTCGTTCTCTCTTTCCAGGATTAGTAGAACCTTATTTTGTATATGAGGTGATAAGTCTTTATGAGGGGTCAACCTTTTCTATAGTGAACCTCACCCTTTTAGTGAAAAGAGACCGTTGATAGCTGATTTAGGAATGGTGATAATGCATTCAGTGTGTGTAAATATATCATAGATTTACCCTATGATAGATTGCTTCGAGAAGACTGTTAGATTTTGAGTAGGTCTTGTCAGAATTATTGAATGGCTATTGTTAAAATAAATTCTCTGTAATATTATCATAATGGTATTGAACTTTATCGTTGTGCATCTAATAAGATAATTTGTTTGTCATGTGACATTGTCATCTTGATGATAAAGGCTTGCTTGCTTTGTATGGGGTCTATTCCAGTTCGATGAATAGTTGTCTCCCATAAGTGACCCACTACGGGCCTCCTCCAAATTCATGAAATAGAATTAGCCAACTGTGTCACGCTGGAAAGGGTATAAAGTTTTCTTTCTTTCGCGGCTACGTGATCTGCCTTTTGCGTGTCTTATGACGACTCACTCGGGGCGGTATGTGTATTCTAAATGACCACAGGTTAATGTAAAGCTATATGGCCTGAAAAGTATTAAGGTAAATCTTGATGTTTCGAAGGCGGTCTGTCCATTAACATGGATTTCTGTCCAAGAGCTAAGATGATGAAAAGTTCAGCAAGAGCGAAATATTCATGTGCGTATTATACCTACACAAGGGGCCAATGAAACCTAGTGTATAAGTATTGAATTTGTGTGCAATTCCTGCATAGTTGCTTTGTGCACTACAGCGTCCAACTGACCAGACAGATAGGAATTTCATTAAAATACCCAGGACATTTCATACAGGGCCCATAACTATGCTCGCTTCTAATGGCATTGAGTTGCTAAGCTTTGTATAAATAAGAAGTATAAAGAAGAAGAAGAAAATTAGCCTACTGTGCCTCGCTGGTAAGACGGGTTGGTTTCGTCTCGAGTTTTCTCTCTTGCGACTAGGTTAGGTTAGATAGAAAACTCGACACGCCCTTGTCATTTCCTTTTGTCGGGTCTAAAACACTAGCGGCCTGCCCGGCTTCGCACGGGTATTAAAAAATAAAAACACAAACTATCACAGTTAGACATATATCTTTATAAATTAACCTATGTATTATTCTGAAGTCTAAGCTATATTATTGAAAAGTTTCAAAAAAATCGATTGAGTAGTTTTTGCGTGAAAGAGTAACAAACATTTATTTTTACAAACGTTGACGTTTATGATATTATTAGGATATTATCACAATTTCGCTACTCTTAGTTTGTCCAGCAATTATTTTTAAACATGCCATTGCTAATTTCGCCACTCTACAGTTTTCTTTGTCCAGCAAAAGCGTCAAATTTTAATACCAGCCTTCAAAAGGAGACACATAAAATAATGTGTACAGCAATATCGGTCCCAACACGTTGTGTCGGGTTATTTTAAACCCATAATGTCACATATGGGCCAGCCATTACCACATATTACAAAAAATGTTGGGAAAACAATAAAAATGTGGAGGGGACAGTGGTCGGAACTTTAAAATTGATGTCGCGCTGATGTTCTTGAGCGATGAGACGAGTTTATTGGATACTGGCGATCTGCTCCCGCTTTGCAATAGTGTAATTAACGGTGCACGCACATGGCAATATTATACCAGTTTATACCAGATAAGTCGAGTTCAACCTGTTTTGTTGTGTTTATAAACACAGAAATTAAACACTTTTTAAAGGATTTATCGCGTGTACATTACATTATTTAATTTAATTCTCGACGTTTCGAATGCTTTGCAGCAGTCTCGTGGTCACGTAAGAGACTTAAGTCTTCAAAAGAATAATGTAATAAACACGCGATAAATCCGTTAAAAAGTGTTAATATCAATGTATAACTACTCGTTGGTCTAGTGGTTAGATATGCCGCCTTTGGATCAACGGGTCCCGGGTTCGATTCCGGGGTCGGGCAAGTGTCTTTGTCTAAACCAGAGGCACTGGCTCGGAGTCTGGGTGTCATTTCTATCTATAATATGTATGTATTTTATCATCCATCTCGTTACCATAACACAAGCATTAAGTTGCTTAACTTGGGACGAGATGGCGTTGTGTGAAATGTCCAAGGATATTTATTATTATTTACTATTACCACTCAGCCTATAGATGGCCCACTGTTGAGTCGAACCACCTCAAATTAAATTGAGGGTAATTAGCCTACTGTGCCACGCTGGCAAGACGGGTTGACACAGGGTTTCAATCAAATTTTCGTTCCATTGCGGCCTGATCTGCCTCTTTCCTTCCATTAGTCGCCGCTTACAACACTGCCAGGATGGTATGGACTGATGAAATTGTGTATTCTAGGCTCTAAATCAAATTCGAATCAAATACAGAAGATCGTAAACACCAAAGGTGTGAATAGCACCAATTTGTGACTAACGCTAGTTTACCGAATCTGTACCGTGTCGGCCATATTGCCTTTATGGCGGAGTTAATCGCCGTTTAACTAATCACATGTTTGTTGTGGTTACAAATTGGGCCTTAACCTCTGATGTATTCACTTAATTGATTTGAATAGGTTTGTGTAAACCAATCGTGTAGTTAGATGGTGGGTGATATATTTTAATTACTGTTTATTAGGCACTTAGATATTTTTATTGATGATGAATGAAATTATGTAGCCTTTTAAGCATTTATGCTTAACTGAAGAATTTGTTATACAGATGTGTACAAGATTGCAGGAAAAAATAAACAATACTTTGTAAAAGAAATACAACACTTATAAGAAATATAAAATAAAAAAACAATGATTATATTTATTGGATTATAATCGGTTTAACTATTTCTGTGTGACGACGAATTCAGAATACACAATGTCACCAACTCGCACTATCCTGAGGGTGTCGTAAGAGGCAACTGAGGGAACGCTAGAAGCAGATCATTTATGCGCAAGAGATGGAAAACCTGATACAAACCCAGTCCCAACACGTCTACGCGAGTTTCCCTCCCATGAATTTGGAGGAGGCCTGACTCAGTAGTGGGTCATACATGCGCTGTAGAAAACTATTTCCAATTAAACTTTCTTTTTCTATTTTTAATTGATCCAGTTTCTCGTTCAATTATCGATATAATAAATTTATACTCTGAACAATTTATTTAGCTCTACCTCTTCAAGAGCATCGTTATATAATACATAATTAGGTAATTATATTAGTAATCCAACATCGTATATAAAATCCGACGTCCATAGTAGAGGTGTATTCGAAATTTGAATGTATTTTTTTTCTCTAAACGAAGTAGTTGCCGGTCTCGAGTAAATAATGGCAAACATTTCCATTATCCATACATAAATGCCATAATAGTCATTTCAGTAATGAATTCACGGTTCGGGGTCACTTTTTACAAAGCATCCTTTTGTTCTCTGTACACTTGTGTACAGCCACTGGCTGCGGTCAAATCGGTCAACTCCGCGTAGGTAAGGTAAAGGCACATCATTCCGTATTTAAATGGTATAAATATTTATTTGAAATTGTTTACATTGAATTTATTTTCATATATAAATGTATATGTTTATTTTGGTTTTACGACATTTAATGTGTTTTTATTTATCAATTTCAAACTTAAAACTAAGTCTAAAAAAATTAATAGTCAGGAGTAAAAAAACAAACTCATTCCCTCACATCCAGCCATTTGTAAATTTTTATATCGCATTATAATTTCATTTTTCGATGTCAGTGTGATGACAGATCCAGAATGCATAATGTCACCACCCTGTTCCATCCCGAGGGTGTCGTAAGAGCCGACGAAAGGAAATGATAAAGCCGAATACGAGAAGGAGAACTTGATACGAAAACGTGTGGCCAGCGAGGCATACTAGGCCTTTAATGCAATTGGAAGAGGCCCAACAGAGCAGCACTGAGTATATCATTTCAGCCAAAAGACGTCCACTGCTGGACATAGGCCTCCCCCAAAGATTTCCACAAAGGCCGGTCCTGGGCCGCCCGCATCCATCGTTTTCCGGCGACCTAAACCAGGTCATCGGTCCACCGTGTGGGAGGCCTACCAGCACTGCGCTTTCCGGAACGCGGTCGCCACTCGAGGACTTTTCTGCCCCATCGGGCATCGGTCCTGCGCGCTATGTGCCCTGCCCACTGCCACTTAAGTTTGGCAATCTTGTGGGCTATGTCGGTGACCCTGGTTTGCTTGCGTATCTCCTTATTTCTGATGCGATCTCGCAGGGAAACTCCGAGCATAGCCCTCTCCATTGCCCTTTGGGTGACTTTGAGCCTTCTGATGGAGCCCATAGTGAGCGACCACGTCACTGTTCCATATGTCATCACTGGCAACACACATTGGTTGAAGACTTTTGTCTGAGTATATGATCCATACTTATTGTATAGTAACTATCTGTTTAGTAAAGATGGTACTATGATGTAGATCCTACGCACATTTAAGGCGCATTACGCGCATTATAAGGTCTAAGCACATGTTACTCTGATCAGGTATCGAAGTGCGACGGTTTGTTTGGGTCCCTAGATTAGGGTCGAGCTACACAATGACTGATGCATGCGTGCCGTCAGATGTGACTGGTCTACCCCAAGCCACTACGGTTCTTTCTCCAAAAGGCCATTTCAGACATTGCCTTGCATTGTAACTCACATATATGATTTTAAATACTGTCTGGACTTTAAAAGAAATCATGATTCTCTGAGTTTGTTTCGGCATTTCTTCTCAGAGAGTTAGGAAACGCCGGAGCCATCTAGTTAAAAAAATATATGTAAAAACTTTGACTTGTAAGTGTCCTTAAAAGATCTCTTTATAGAAATAAACATCATTTATCCTAAAATTTTAGGTGAGTTTACCTTATTTGAACAATAAGTCACAAATTATTTTTGCAGTTGCGTTCGTACGACCCAGACAACATTGAAGGTATAAGTGACCTGAGTGCCTACGAAATAGTTTGTTTAGCTTGTGTTTGTCTTTTGTTTCGTACAGTTGCCGCCCGTGACTTCGTTTCTGTCTCCAACAGTTGTTTAGATAATTACAAGCTAAATTATCGAAAATATCCATGTAAAGGCCCTTAAATTGAGCAATGCGCAAAAGTCGATTTTTGTGTTGCTCTACCGGTGATTGGCGGATAAGAAGCGCGGAACCCACGCAATTGGTCCACGACATGCGCGAAGTATCCCTCGCTACGGCGCTTTGTGCTCAAGTTATTTGGCGTAGACACCGTCACCGTAGACACCGTAGACACCGACACACAAAATACAAAATACAAGTTAATTAATAGAAATATTCGGACAGGAACCTAAAAATAGTCCAGGTGTTATTTTAATCAGCGACTGCAGTTTTAGTTTAGGCAATTATTGTATAATATTATTAAGGTTGATGATTTAATATTGTTGCGATGGATGCGGGCGGCCCAGTACCGAACCTTTGTGGAGATCCTTAAAGTCCAGCAGTGGACGTCTTTTGGCTGAAATGATGATGATGATGATGATTGTTAAGGTTTTATTTTAGTGAAGCCAGTTTCGTAATGCACATAAAAATGTATGGGATTTGACATTGACAGGTCGTGATAAACCCATACCTTTGTTTTTCTATTCTACCAAAGCATGCTTTGCGGAAGCCTATAAGACCTTTATCTGAGCTGGTGCTAGACAAAAGTATTTTTTTTTATTACGAATGTATATTTCACAATTATTCGAGTTTTTTTACCTATTCGGGCATCATTCATAATAAAAATAAAACAATTCAAATTTGTTTTATTTTTAATTTTGAAATTCGTCTACCGAAATTGTCTCACGTCCGGTCGAGACAGTTCCATTTCTGAAATTTTATATTTTCATAGCAAACAACATGTCTTCTAGTTATGGGTCACAATTTGCACCATTCGGGGTTATAACTTCGCACTAGCGTAAGTTCCGGGTCTCACTGCGAGCGGGCTTCGGTAAAAATTAATTGTGTATATTGTATGATATCTTTTTCATAGAGTTAGGAAGAAAGAATAAGAGGAAATACCTACAGAACGGGAAGAAATTAGTTTATACCTCATTATCGTAATATTATATCGGCCTCTCAAGACTTAATTGTTAATACTACATTGTCACCATTTTGCAGAACCTACACGATAAAGTATCATAAATTACGTATCGTACTCTTTTTTAATTTAAAATAGGTGATCATTTTTGGATGTTTAGGATGTGTACATAAAGTAATGATTTCAATATAAATGAAACATATACCAAAAGGCATTATAATCTTATCATAACACGTATTTCAGCTTCACTTTATGAAATAAACTAGCTTTTGCGTGCGGCTTCGCCCGCGTGGGCTTCGAACCCGTGCATATTTTTTATGAACATAAAATCGGTTATTGTGACTAAACTATGATAGTTAGATATGTGCTCTCGCGGACTTTTTTGTAGATCTTTATAAGACCTACAAATCCGTAGTACATCATTTTGTTCTATTGTCAATAGTTTTTGCAGCGCACGCATAAATAGGTTTTCGATTTTACACCTTGGTTTACAAAATCGCAATTTTCATACGGATCCCTAATTCTTTTGAAAATAAAATATAGCCTATAACCTTCCTCGATAAATGGACTATCTAATACTGAAAGATTTTTTGAAATCGAACCAGTAGTTCCTGAGATTAGCGCGTTCAAACAAACAAACAAACAAATAAACAAACAAACTCTGCAGCTTTATATATTAGTATAGATTTCCGGAATATTTACCTAATAAAATTCCCATTTACAACTAAATTTATTTTTCGTATTCAAAGTAAAATATATAGCAACAAAATAGTTATTTGTTAGCCATGTAAGTAATAAGAGAAATATTAAACAATTTACAACTGGTCAAATGCTAGCAGTGGGACCACAGCTCAAGGGGGGTTAGCGTGGCGGGCGGAAGGGGAAGGCGGTCATTCAGCGCAGCGGCGCGACGGACATCCGCCGCATAACAAGTCGATGGCGAGTGTCGCTGGAACGCTGCCGTTCTTATTTCAAATTTTGCATGGATTCAAAAATAGAATGTGAATTAATTTAATTTTTGAAAAAAGAACGAATTGTCTATCGAAACGTAGATTTTTTCGCTTTTAGAGCTGCTCTACAAAGAATAGGTGGCAAGAAACTCTGCGCTGTCATTTAATTATTTGATCCGTGATCCATAGTGGATAAATTTCAATATCCTTTTTGCAAATTACTTTATCTATTGGGTATAGGTAAGTCAAACATGAGTCAACATTTTGTCCATCGCGATACTTATATTCAACCGATACTTCTTAACTGTATGATTGATTTTGATTTATTACATACAACCGTAATTATCTACCTAATGTCGTTTTGAAACATAATTCTGTTGTTATGTTATCAATATCTAGAATATTGAGACTACGAATCTACTACAATCCGAATCAATGGGAGTCTCAGTTCCACTGATTTGGAATGCTGCTCTACAGAGAAGAGTGACAAGAAACGCTGTAGATACTGCAAAATAAAAATGCAAAATAAATATGCTCCTTTTGTGCAGGCTCTATGCTGTCACTTTGGATGGCAATAGTGTTTTAGTTACATCATGTATATTTACAGGTGGTTATTAAAATCTGGTTAGACTACCGAGTACAAGAAAAAATAACTTTAAACAAAAAATACATATTAACACTATCTTCTATACCACTATTACAGTTTTATAGTATTAGTATAATAGCTTTTCGTAGCTCGCAGTAGTGTCCACGAGAGGCGCTGGGGTGCTAACAACTGTTGTCGTCACCGGAAACAGCGCCAGCGGCTTCCAGTCCGGGGCCGTGTTATATGGGCTTTTGGATTTTCCAGTAATATCTCTTTTTGTTTTTTAAAAACTACCACTAGTTCAGATATGTATTGTTGTATTTGTTGTACCGAGGGAGGTCATTAACATTTTAAGATTTAAATTGAGGATATTTTGAAATGTATTTGATGAGCTATCATCATCATGAATCCAGTCCATAGTTGACCCGACGCTGAGTCAGAACTTGTCCACGTTCATGAAGGGAAATTAGCTATACTTGGCACATTACTGAAACTGGCACGACGGAGTTTGTATGAAGTTTGTCATCTCTTTCGGTTTGCCTAGAGACATACCTTGTGACTGAAATAGATAGGTCTAAATCGAATGGAGATCCGTGTGGATACCGATTTAAAATAAAAAGTGTTTTCGCGTTCCATCCTGATTGTGTAGTAAGAGCCGACAAAAGAAAATTAAAAGGCAGAAAACCTAGACGCAAGAGAAGATAAACTTGAAATACAAACCTGCCGAGTAGAAATTTAGTAAATAGATTTTCACAATTTAGTGAATAGATTATATAAATTATGACCTGAATGAAAATCTTCTCATAGTTACACGAAATTTAAGTAAAGTATCAATAAAATATTTTTAAACTCACCATAACCTGACCATAGATGCGCGCCCACATAAATTACTGAAGGCGCGCAAATACGACAGACGGATACGCTTTTCCCGCTGCCCGGTAAGCGACTACCCCCACGACACAGTAAACTTGAAATAAAAAACAGTACCGCAATTGGTCTGACTGATTGCCTATATGTAATAATTAATTTGAATATTAGAATTCCGTTCTAATTACAAAATTTAAAATAACTTCCCGTTTAATGTAATGTTCAACCGGTGAGCCGAAGGCTGGTTATTATTTCGCTTAGCGATTTGCCATGTAACGTGGCAATGCTACTAGCTTTCTTGGCACCGTACTTAACGACAATCACCTGGCGCAAATTCCATCATAATAATTTACTAACGACTGCTAGAGCTGCTATAACGGGGTCTCGATTTGAAGTTAGGCATGTATGTTTGTATACAACAGAGCGTCACTTGTATACGTGAATTACATACTACTAAAAAGCCTCCGTGTATCGTTTCTTCTTTTTGAGACAGACTTAATAAACGGTTTAGTTACGCCTCTTTTCCAAAAATGATGGAGGGTTTAACTAAAAAAAAGTAAAGTAATAGTTTAAATAGCGCAATAATGTATAATAAGGATACATTTACGGGGTTCGTAGCAGTCTCGGCAAAAACGATATTTAGAGCATCGGTGTGAAATTGCCTTACGGCTACACTACACTTTCTGTGTACGGGAAGTGGGGGATGACCCCCGCGTTTAAAAATTTCACCCCCAACGAGTGCGGCCTGCACAATGCCCGGTAATCAGCGATCGCCTTTTGAAATCGAAACGCTTAAAATTACTCCTTTTTCTAGTCTGTTGGCTTAAACGCATAGGTGCTTCTATCTTGAACTCATATATAACATTTTCCCTTTCAGTCAGTTAAAAACAAAATGCGAATTTACTATATTTTAAAATAACTGCGACTTTATGCCTTAAAGATCCGTGTTGTGATAGATTTAGAATGCATGAGGGTATCGTAAGAGCCGACAAATCTAAAATCGAAGCCCAAATATCACTTGGGCCCAAAAACTACCTACTACTGAGTCGGGCCTCCTCCAAATTCATGGAGGAAATTAATAAGTAGGTATATAGGCTATTGGCTAAACGGGTTGGCATATGGTCTGTATCAAACATTCCTTCTCTTGCGTACCTTTAGCCACCTCATATGACACCCTCAGGATTGTACTACTTGGTGACAGTTTCTATTTTTACTATACACACTTAAAACCACATATACAATATTACCGTCTGATTCCTTGGCCACCCACATCATATCACACTCAATAATAATTATCACTCATACTAACACACTGTCACACACAATAATTAACACACACTAACTAACACGGACACACACACATGTTGACCACAGATGGTTATCGAAGAAACGATTGAAAATTACAACTGATTCGTATTTGGTTTAATCCGGCATCAATCGAATTGAGAATATTCGGTACCGCTGTTGACCCTACTTATGGTTCTCGGTAGCAACGTGAGTTGTATGGTTAGCGAAACAAATCAACTTCATGAGTATTATTATTACATTAGATGTTATAAAATATATTCTGCCATTCTGCCTACCCCTGCGGGAAAAAGGCGTGACTTTACGTATGTATTGTGCCACCTTCTAGCTAAAATGCTGTTATCCGGTATGGCACCAATTTTCATTTCCTGGCGAAATATCGGTCAGTTAAAAAATATCAATTATTCTGTCAAATCATATTTTCCTCCATTCTATATGCTGAATAAAAATCTATACAAATAAATAAAATTGTAGTGTCTGTTTGTATACACAATACCTATACCGAAAAATTTCTTTTACGTTTTTGTCTCTGTTTGTCTGTTTGTTTCCGCCAATCTCTGATAATGCAAATCCTACTTAATATTATAAACGTGAAAGTTTGTAAGTATGTATGGATGGATGGATGGATGGATGGATGGATGTTTGTTACTCTTTCACGTAAAAACGACTGAATGGATTTCAATGAAACTTTATAGTAATATAGCTTATACATCAGAATAACACATAGGCTACAATTTATAAAGATATTGTGTGTAAATTAATAGAGATATTAAGTAAAATTTTAATTTCTAATTGTCAAATTTTCAGCCATATTTAAATAATAGACAACATAAGATTTTGCTGTCAGTTGCACCACGTAGGTATTATATCACATTCTACGGGAACGGGATAAAAATCTTAGGTATCCTATGTCCGACTTTCTTTTATATATATAGATGTTGGACAATTCACAAAATCATACTAAATATTATAAACGTGAAAGTGTAAATGTGTGTAATCCCGTTCCGTGATATAAAACATCGTTTATCAAAATGCAACTGCTGGAATAACAAAACGTCACCGACAGCTAAACTTTATGTTGTCTATAGTTTGACAAATTTGACAATTAGAAATTTTGAAGTTGACCGGTTGATGTATTTATTTCGAGTAAATATTAGCTTATTGTGCCGAACAATGAAGAAGAACTAAATAATGCAGGTGAAGATCGCCGCATTAGTATGGCTTGAATCCGTGCTTCTCAATCACAAGAGCAAATCGAGGCTGCCCGTGAAACGGATCGATTGGGAATGCAAAATCGTCGAGCAAATTTAAGAGATCAACAACTAGATATTTCGAGGCACAAGAATAATTTTATAAAGTAGGTACTACATAATTTGGATCGAGCAACGTTTCGATACGGTGGCAGCACTAATTACTGCTTGCATACTTGCGTCCGCATTGGACCAATAGATGCCATGTAATATTACAAAACACTCCTCAGCGGCTAAAGCTTTATTAACATGGAAAATCGTCACCTGGGACGAATGCGAAATAGCGTATACACGTGCATTGGAAGCACTTATCCGATCCGACCGAACACCTACGCAATGACTCGAGACGTTTTGGAGGCGCAATGATGTTACTGTCTGGCTATTTCTGCCAAACACTGCCACTAATTCCAAGATCGACTGCTACCGCCGAAATAAGCGCTTGCCTCCAATCATCGAAATATGTGGATTGATTTTATTTTCTCAGAATTTCTGTTCATCGAAGGACGAACTAACAAACACAAAAATAATGAATGGTTGACTAAGCGAGCTGTTTTGGCGGCTAAGAATAAATATGAAGATGATATAAAGTAACTAACATAATTCAGAATGAAATCATTGGTGCACTGCATTAATTCAAATATAATAACTGTGTAAAAAAAGACTCCTTGGATGTGCCTGGCTTACCACCGCACAATTTACGACTAAAGGTTGGCTAAGTACTAAGTTTGCTTCCAAATAAAAAACAAAACCACCAAACCTGTGCAACGGAACGCGTTTGGTGGTAAGTGAATTGATGAACAATGGAATATACTCAAAGTAAAGTTGGAAGGTGAGGAAGTTCTCATCCGAGGATCCCGACGATATCAACTGATATACCGTTTTAAATTAATGATTTCCGATCCGTCGTGCATTCGACGTGAACATTAATAAATCACAGGGCCAATCCTGGAAAGTTTGTGGCCTAAATCTAGAAAATTCATGTATTTCCTAAGATCAATTATATGTGGCATGTTCCGGGTCAGAAGACCATCTGTGTTATTTGTTCATGCGCCTGATAATAAACCGAAAAATGTCGTCTGTCACAAGGTGATTCACTGAAAAGTGCAGTTACTAAAATAGATGGCCAATAAAGTATAATTAAAATCATAGATTTTTTATTTATATTCACCCTGATAAAAAATTGAAGTTAATAAAATCAAAAATCTGCTCATTTATTGCCTTTAAGGCGAAACAAAGTTCGCCGGGTCACCTAGTACACAATAAAAGCAATATAATTTTTAAATCGAAAAATGAACTTGTTTCACGTATTGCATTTTACATTAACAGTTAAAAGTTCCTTGATTTATTGTCAAAGTTTTGAAACATTTTTTTCAGGAATAGAGCACTAATTTATTTTTCGATTAGAATTTTTGTAATAGGTATCTTTTTATACGTTTAGTACCGTATGATGACCAAAAGTCGATACAATGAACAATGCTGCGGACAAAAAGGTCACAATATTGATATCGCGATAAATCTATCGGTATACAGGCTGTTCAAAAAGCACACCTTGATATAATAGTTTTTTAAACACAAAACTTACATCGATATTGATTCTAAGTTTTAAGTATTATTTTTAGTTATAATTCGCTAAGAGGAGGTTTTAAATGGAGAATCGATGTTTTTTTTCACGATCTGTGCTAGTGATGAATATTACAAAACAAAAGGAATTTACAAGGCCATGCACAAGAGAAGGAAATCTTGGTACGAAACCCTGGCTAGCGAAACTCAGTAGGCTAGACTCTATGTGATTGAATGAAGCTCGACTCGACGAAGTAGTAGAAGTAATTGTTAGGCTCTTTGCTGTTAAAATTAGCGATGGTAAAAATTTATACAAAATGACATTGTATAATAATAAGATCCGTTCTCGCATGACAATGCTGTAATCCCGACCTTATTGTTATCAAGATAGAACACAATATACATTAAGTTCGCCTTTAAATGACTCTCTCCTGTATCAGAGTCCAATTTAATGCAATTAATTTTCCCTATTTTGTCAGGTTCACTGTACAAGTTCGCACAGGGTGACATGTCATTTTTCTCGTTAAACCCTCATAATGGGGTTATACGAAGTCCATTACAAAATATACCCATTATACATACATAGGTAGTGTAATTATTGTTTGTCTCCGATTCGATTCCAGGGTCGGGCAATGTTCTTTGTGTAAACCAGAGACACTTGCTCTAAGTCTGGGTGTCATTTTTATTCGTGAATTATGTAGATACATGTTTGGAAACTGCCCTCGCAAAACAGATATATACATAGGGCCGGGGTTTCGATTCTAATAAACAATAATAAAATGGGTTTAAATTGACTGATAATTATAATCAGCCTGTAAACGCCGTCTTTCCGGTCGGTCACAATCTGACCGTTACATTTCAATAATCGTCTTAACAACCGAAGATGTTTATCGGGCCGCGCCTACCGCGTAGTGGCGAGCCGTATCGATATTATGATAATTGTATTTTTTGTTGGCATGATAACCGCACGGATTGTCGTTCTTAATTTACAATGAAATAAATCTTTTTTCGTATCAACCTGTATCTTACCAATAGCTAAAAGTCTAGAAAAACGATTTAACTTTGAAAAGGACTCGGTAAAGGGTGATTTTTGATAATATCTGAATGTATAAGCTATCCTATATTATTCAGTGTAATTAGTATAATACATCTACTTTTAATAATCAACTAAATACATATTTAATAAAAAAATCACTAAGTACATGTTATCTCCATTTGTCTATCTTATATGTGTGATAATTTTCAATCAACCGAGTTGATATTTTTTCAGGAGCACTATTAAGATAGTACAGGCAAATATTAAGAATACATAGTGGCACCACCCTATTCCCTCCTGAGGGTGTCGTAAAAGCCGACAAACGGAAATAACAAGGCCGAAACCCTAGCTGCAAAAGAAGGAAATCTTGAAATCCTCTGCTAGCGCCCCTGGCTAGCGTGGCACAGTAGTCTAATTACCATCCATTTATTGGAGGAAGACTGACTCAGCAGTGGGACATGATTGGGCTTAGTAGTAGTAGTATGTTCGCTCACTGCACCATCAATTATATTATACTAGTGGCCAGCCCCGGCTTCGCCCGTGCAAAGCGGGGGTGGATTATACATATAAACCTTCCTCTCGAATCACTCTATCCGCTTCAAAAACCGCTTCAAAATCCGTTGCGTAGTTAAAAAGATTTAAGCATACATAGCGACGGACAGCCGACAGCGACTTTGCCCTATACTATGTAGTGATCTTACTAATATTATAAACGTGAAAGTTTGTAAGTATGGATGGATGGATGGATGGATGGATAGATGGATGGATGGATGTTTGTTACTCTTTCACGTAAAAACTACTGAATGGATTTTAATGAAACTTTACAATAATATAGCTTATACATCAGAATAACACATAGGCTACAAGTTATAAAGATATTATGTGAATTACAACAATATAAACAAGTCGAATTCAAAATTTCTAAATGTCAAATTTTCGACCATATTAAACTATAGACAACATAATGTTTCGCTGTCAGTTGCGTTTTGTTAAAGTAGGTTTTATACGGACAGGATAAAAATCTCAGGTATCCTATGTCCAACTTTCTTTTTGTTTTAAATATATATAATGCGGAACAAAGTTCGCCGGGTCAGCTAGTATTCCATAATGCTAATATCCCGAAGCCGTCTTTAATAGTGACACTTATGACTTCAGAAATTATGTAAAGTTGTATTCAAGCTATCCACAAGTATTTGGACCATAAGTGTTGTATGTCGTATCGTATCGTATATCGTTTTGTAAAACTATAAGCTCAGTCGTTACTTATTAAAAAAACACTTAGTTTATAAATAAAAAACGTTTCTTTCTTTCTTCTTTCTTTCTTTTACTATTCGCTTGTTCAAATAACTTTAACCTAATTCTTAGAGTTCAAAAATAAAAACGTAGTTATCTAAGCACATCCTTAAGTGGATTGTCTACACAATAAAATGTGTGCGCGCAACAATGCGCCATCAAATCACGATCCGGATGAGTCTGGACCCACCTTGACCAATGATCTCATCTTTAAAGTTAAAGGTATACCGTGAAAATACTAACTACTACTACTCAGCCCATATATGACCCACTGCTGGGTCAGACCTCATATTTACATGGAGGGTAATCAGCCTACTGTGAAAATACAAAACTCTTTTATTTTACTGATAAAGCTACTGTGTGTAATCTTATAAACAAAACAAACATAAGCAACTTATTTTTCTTATAGTCAACAGCTGGACACAACTTGAAAAATAAGCATTTAAAGCCAATGAAATATAATGGAATTACAATTACTAATACAATTGTAATTCTACTTAATTGGTTTTCCATGGAACCTCAGTTACGTAACAAAATTCCCTCATACTTAAAAATAAATACCCATTATAAACACAGATCTGATTCTTTTGAGTAACTCAATGCCCTCACTATATTTAGTGATAGATGGCGATCGCTCCCTTTAAATATTGGTAATTAGCCAAATTAGGATCAACACCTGTGTTCAAATTACACTCAATCAAATCATTCAATCAAATTAGGAACTACACAGGTGTTGATCCTAATGAATTGAAAATAATATTTCACTATACAGTTTTATCTTAACTGTATTTGAAAATAAAAGAACCAATGAGATGAATATCCTATTCTTAAAAAACTCAAAGACTCAAAAGAACTTTATTTGCGTAGGTTTTTTCAAAAAATCTCTTACCATTTAGGTCATATTTAAATCTACCACAATTTTTCGCCCCTTGTCGCGTCGCCTCCGTACACTCCTATCGGTCGCCATAAATACATTCACACATAACATACACTTTTTCTCATTCAATCCATCCATCTTATTTGGTCTCTCACAACCGTCACGTCCACGTACTGATACGGAAACGACCACCGGGTCGGAATGCTGCTCTATAAAAAGGAGCCGATAATTATAATTATTCAATAATATTTAAGGCCGATAATTGTCTTAAATATTGTCAAATATTTACAAACATGTCATGTTTTTGACAAAAACAAACGATAATGTTATGCGTAATGACATTCTTGAGACTTAACCTTATGTATATGGTTTGTGATGTATTTCCTTAAGAAGTAAGAGACAGGGGATCTCGTATCGTTATGTATAAGAGTGACCACAATTATGATCTCATCTTTAAGTTGAAAGCGTTCTATTATCATATTTTAATAATATTAGAATATACAAGTCCGTTTAAAGGTACAACATTATTACTTACACAGTTGTTGATATCATTGAAAATGTTTACACCATTTGTACTTAAATACTTTCAAATATACTGATGGAAAAAAGCAGATTCTTTTTCATTTTACCCCTAGTAGGCTAGTGTTACATATAGATTTCAATATCAACAGTCTTAACCCGAACGTGGTACGTGATGCCAGCCCGCGTATATTTCATAAGATTTTAGAGGTGCATGAATCACGCCTAACACGGAGGGGCGATCAGTCACTACAGCGTACGAAAACCCTTGGACCTTCAGCTTATTAGCATGCGTACCACGCACTCCTCGCAGGCCCAACACTACGATATGTGAGAGCTATTACTAGACACTTTGCCCGTGTTAATATCGGTGTAAATCTTCCGATAGTGAGTATTCGTCTTGCTGAATTTATCATGTCTCTCCCTTGTCCACAGAACCGAGTAACTACGTGTGCTCCACGTGCAAAGCGCGTGTCCATTCCGCGTGGCGGCTACTCCAGCACGTTCAACACGTCCATGGCGTTAAGATTTACGTGGAAGCACTGCCTCAACAGCAACCCAATAAGCAAAACCATTCTTCTTCAAGCACCTCATCGTCGAGTTCAGGGTGCTCGTCAACAGGCGGACCTCTGCCGCCGCCTTCTTTACGTCATCACCCATTATTACCACCACCTGACATGCATTCACCATTTGGTGTTGGTGGTCTTCTAAGGATGCCGCTGCCAGGCAGTTTACCGCCTTTAGCGCATCCATCAGTCCCGCCTTCACCTTTGTTCGCTCGGCCTAATCACCACGACCATCGGTTTAGAATGGAACAACTAGTATCCGAGCAATTTCGTCATCATGGTCTCAACCTTGCTGCGGCAGCAGCTGCTGTAGCGGCAAATTCCTTACCTCCACATCAAGCATTCCCTTCTCCAGCTGACCGACCACCAGCTATTCCCACGTCAGTCTCAGGTCGAGAGAGACCTCCACCAGTGTCTCAACCCCTTTCACTTGAACCCCAGCTGGATTTTTACTCGCAGCGCTTGCGGCAACTGGCCGGTACGACCAGTCCAGGGGCGGCCACAGGCAATTCGAGCTCTCCTAGCCCCAGGAAGCATTCGCCGCCGTTCGCTTCCCCGTCGCCCTCCCGAGTCGGTCAGACTCCACCGGTGGGCGCCGGACCCGGAACGGTGGACGCGCCTCGCGATGCAACGAGGCCGCACAGTTCGACTTCGCCTGAGCGTCGCAATGAACCTCGAACAGCAGACGCACCTCCAATCGATCGCCCGTCGTCAACGCCACCCGTCAAGCGCAATAATGATGAAGCAATACATGCATGTCAATTCTGCGGAAAGAAATTCCGATATGAAAACAATTTAATTGTCCACCGACGAACACATACAGGTGAAAAACCCTTCAAGTGCACCGAGTGCGATGAAGCCTTTGAGAAAGCTTCGAAATTAAAGAGACACATGAAAGTCCATAGGCCTACAGATGCAAATACAGAAGATGGGGAATCTGGTGGCGACACTGGGGAAGATGACTCGGATGACGATTTGGAAGATGAGGAACTCGATGGTGAAGAGGACGAAGATAATGAAGAAGGAGACGATGTTGATGAAGCTGAAGATTTGACAGTTTCAAATCACAGTGCTCCTTCTGTTCCTACTAGAAAACAAACCCCTGCTATGCCTAACAACGGGCCAACTGCGTCCGTAGTTGGTGAATTGATGGATAAATTTGGGTTGTCTAATATTGCTCAATACAGTGAAGCTTTTAAGCAGGCATTACAAGAATCTGGAAACTCCTTGAAATGGCAACTAGCCAAAGATAGGGATAATAATAACGGTCCTCATAGTGATAAGCCTAATGGAATGCCGCCGACGGCAGCATTGCGGTTAAAAGAAGAATTCGCGAAGATGCCGCCCCAACCTCATCCATTGTTCAACCCTTTCGAAAACCCTTTTGAAGCTTCCAAGAGGATGAAATTGGACATGGAAAGGGGTGAAGGATGGTGGCTGCCCACTCTACATGCCCAGCGACCCCCAGAAAATATATTTGACGGACTAAAAAATAGTAGCAATGGACTACTCCAGAATCCGCTGCTAAAATCAAAAGAGGGACGCCGCAATGACACTTGCGAGTACTGTGGAAAAGTTTTCAAGAATTGCTCAAACTTGACTGTGCATCGGCGATCTCACACGGGAGAAAAACCATACAAATGTGAACTGTGCTCGTACGCTTGTGCACAGAGTTCAAAGCTGACGAGGCATATGAAGACGCATGGGAGGCTAGGAAAAGACGTATATCGTTGCAGGTTTTGCGAAATGCCCTTCTCTGTACCATCAACCCTCGAGAAGCATATGCGAAAGTGTGTTGTGAATCAAAGTAACGGTGCTCCCTTAGCTCTATCTGATGACTCTAACGCGTGCCGTGATGAAGCGTCGTGACTCTACCCGTGGGGTGGGCTCCGCCTGCCTCCGCCCGCGCCTCTCAGCCAGATCTTCTAAGGTCTACAGAGATCACGTGTTTCCTTGAGTTATACGGAACGTTTGCGTTGAGCGGACTCAGGTCAACCGTTGCTCGATTTCTAGTCTTAAGAATGGAATTTGGTGAAATTATAGTTTGCAATATAAGCCCAAAAGTTGCAGAGGGCATTAATTTAGGTACAGAAATCTTAAGCGATATCTTTTACGTGTACTCTCTGTTGGACTGAACCCGTTGCGTTGTTGTTAGATTACGAAGATTTTTGTTTGGTTTTTCGGACGCGAACGCGTCTACGATCTTTACGTTTCGATCTTGTTTTGTCATGTTTTTATTTATAGAAAAAATGTGGAAACCAATGCCAAAGTTAGCTATGTTGATTTAAATTTTTAGTTGTTAAGCTGTATAGTGTCAATTATATTAGAATCTTTTCCAATACTTTCTAGGGTCTTAATAGTTTGACGTAGTATGTGTTTGATGAGTAAGTTGTTTCGTAATTCTAGTTTAACGTGTACAATAATAAGCGAAATGTTTCCTATCCTAGATAAACAAACTTGTGTAAATATTTGGTGTAAGTTTATGTAAATGGAGTACCTACCTATGGATGTTCATATTTATAGGCAATAATGGTTTCGGTTATGACAAAATTTGAGAAAACGGTGAGTTCCCTGTAATCGATAACATTATTTAAGCGTTGTAGAAATCTAATTGGATTAATGGTAGGTGTCATATCTTTAGTAATTATTGAATTAACTCTGTCTGTGTGAGATACATGTTAATGTGGTATTATTTCATGCGGGCGGTAACTAGTTACTTTATTAAGACTGAAAATATTCCGGTTTTGTTTTAAATGTTTCATGGGTTGATCACTCGTACCTAAATTTAGTCCAAACGTGAAATCTTTCAGTATACGTACTTAATGTAAATTATAATAGAATTTATATTAGATAATTGTAAGTAAATTATAATAGAATCGTTTTGTCGTCCATCCCTGTCTTGTCATTGCTTAGGGCTCCTTCAAACGATGTGCCAGTGACATTAATTACGTTGTTTGAACGGGACCTAGATTTTTGGGCATTAAATGTTATTCCTGTTTGTGTTATAAAAATATTTTTTTCAAGCATATTGTAACTTAAAATAGTATTGCTTGGTGAGAATATTTTTAAAATATCATCTCTGACGTAATTAAAATGTGTTTAGCATAGTAAGCGTTATTATATTTTGATTTGTTTGTATGCGTAATTAAGAAGTTGAATAAGAATTTTTAAATTAGACCACAATTATCGGTTTCGTGCATACAAATGTCAAAATATTATAATGAGGGTAATTAATATTGACTCAACGTGGTAACTCTTAAAATATTTATGGCGACGAATGGAGACAAAATAGACAAAAAAAATAAGACAAATTTTATTGTGTAACTACGTGAAAGATGAATACTGTTTTTATTATTTTTTATTTTTATTTCAATAAATATCCACGATTTGTTAAACATTTCTGCAGTTTTATTGAGAATCCGATAAACAGTTTGAGTAATAAACACTTTCCCAAGATCATTATTAGTAAATATTTTTACACATATAGAAGCCGGCAAGTATCTCGAGCAAAACGTGCCGTGATAGAGGAAAGCTCGCACATATTATCCAATAAGCTTCACCGCTTATCAGACTAAAAATTCAACAACTACTAATACTACTCAGCCCATAAATGACCCACCGCTGAGTCGGGCCTCCTCCCATCACAAGGAGAGTCATTAGCCAACTGTGCCACGCTGGCCAGACGGGTTAGCACAGGATTTCGTTTCAAGTTTTCCTTCTCTTACGGCTAGCTTACCAGCCTTGTCATGTCCTTTTCTCCACTCTTAAGACACCCTCAGGATGGAATAGGGTGGTGACACTGTGTATTCTAAATCCGTCACCACACGGACTCGACAACTGCGTAGTCTTTGTTCAAGTTGTCTGCTGGTATTAAAGAACCTACGGGCTGTATCTAATATATAAAATTCTCGTGTCACAGTTTTAGATGCCAAACTCCTCCGAAACGGCTTGACCGATTTTGATGAAATTTTGTGAGCATATTGGGTAGGTATGAGAATAGGACAACGTCTATTTTTCATCCCCCTAAATTTTAAGGGGGGGGGGGGATTTTTTATTTTTACGTTTGCGATAGGAGATGTTCACGATATCTCTGGAACCATAAGACCTAGAGGGTTGCGCAGGGTGGGGGTTGCACGGAGTGGGTGTTGCGCGGGGTGGGGGTTGCGCGGGGAAGGGGGTTGCGCGGGGGATGGTTAATTATTTGGCTAAACAACGTTTGCCGGGGCAGCTAGTAGTCATATATAGAGATTTTTATTAGTATTTATCAGTTTATACATCTCAGCCCGTAAAAGATCTATTGTTGAGTTGCTACCCAATTACAGGAAATTACCCTACTGTGCCATGCTGGCCAGACGCGTTGGCACAGGGTTTTGTTTCAAGTTTTCCTTCTCTTAAAGCTAGGTTTACCATACCGCAGAGTTTGAAGACGAAAGTCTTCAACCAGTGCGTCCTACCCGTAGGTACTAACCTACGGTGCTGAAACGTGGACACTGACGGTGCGGCTAGTCCATCAGCTAAAAGTCGCTCAGCGAGCTATGGAGCGGGCTATGCTCGGTGTCTCGCTACGAGATAGAATTCGTAATGAAGTCATCCGAGCGAGAACGCGTGTCATCGACATAGCCCATAGGATTAGCAAGCTCAAGTGGCAATGGGCTGGCCACATCTGTCGTAGAACTGACGGCCGCTGGGGCAAACAGGTGCTACAGTGGAGACCACGTACTGGCAAACGTAGGGTGGGACGCCCCCCTGCTAGATGGAGCGACGATCTGCGACGGGCAGCCGGCAGCAACTGGATGCATAGAACCGAAGAGCGGGTTCAGTGGCGAGCCATGGGGGAGGCCTACGTCCAGCAGTGGACTGAAATAGGCTGATGATGATGATGATGATGAAAGCTAGGTTTTCCGCCATGTAATTTCCTTTAGTCTGCTATTACGACACATTATGTACTGTGACACTACTACACAGCCCATTTATGACCCACTGCTGAGTCGGGCCTCCTCCAGTTACATTAAGGGTAACTAATCTACTGTGCCACGCTAGCCAAACGGATTGGCACAAGGTTTAGTATCAAGTTTCCCTTCTCTCACGGCTCGCTTATCAGGCTTGTCATGCCCTTTTGTCGGCTCTTACGACACCCGCAGGATGGAATGGGGTAGTGCACTGTGTTTTCTTAATCAGTCATCACACGGACTATTAATATTTATTGATTTAGAAGGTTGCAAGAACAGATAGGGTAAGATCATAAATGACGCACTGCTTAGTCGTACCTGGGGCTGTCCATTAATCACGTGATCTTTTTTTAAAATTTTCAACCCGTCCCTCCCCCTTGGTGATACGTGAGGTTTAAAACTACAACCAATACTTAAAACGCCTCCTGCCAATTGAGGAGTATGGAGCAAGTATTTGTTACGATTTAGGCGACTTCTGAATCTGCCGCCCGTGGCACATGCACAGTTTGCTTCTCTAGGTATCAGATCCAGGCCTGCCTATCATGAAACACTGAGTTTTTTTTTATATATAGTAAACGGAATCTCGGTACTAGGTAAAACCTGTATTGCGGGGGCAGGAACACAAATGACACCCAGACTCGGAGCAAGTGCCTCAGGTTACACAAAGACACTTGCGAAATTAGAATTAGGTTTATATAGATATAAATAAATATCCTTGGACATTTCACACAACGCCATCTCGTCCCAAGCTAAGCAACTTAATGCTTGTGTTAATGCAACGAGATGGATGATAAACTACTTATATACATTTTTTTTTGTAAATACATACTTATTATAGATAGAAAACACCCAGACCCGGAACAAATACTTGTAGGTCGCACAAATATTTCTTCCGTGTGGGAACCCGCTCAACCACTGCGCCAGCCGCTTCGTCTGGTTGGTCTGGAATGCTTAATATTTAGCATCTGGCGCAGAACTGGCAGGTATGTTGTATAGTGATGACCATCAACTCGAGAGTTTTTTCCTTGGACATGTTGTATAACAATGATGGACAGGTCACGGGATAAATGTTGAGAGACTACTAATACAACTCAACCCATATAAAACCCGTCTTGTTTGGCACAGTACCTAGGTAAATTACCATCCATGCCAGTTAACTGTAGGTCACTTATGGGCGAGGTAGCAATAGTTGTCGATAAATTTGGCAGCTTGGTGACAGTATGAACTCGAAGAAAATTATTTGTTAACCGAACATTTTTTTTTACGTTGGAATCCTCATGGATATCCAGCTGCTAAACGCCAGCCGGGTTATGTGGGACTCCGAGCCGCGAAAATATGGTAATTGCGCCCCAACCTACCCACTAAAACCAACTGCCCGAGACAAGGCCACGTCTTTCACTCCACCCGATGGGGGAGCATGGTCCGTGACCCTGATGGGGCCTCCCCGTGAGTCCGCCCGCCATGGGTGAACCTGAGCTGGTATGGCCCCAACGGATCCTAAAGGAACGCAAGCCCCCTCAACATAACAAGGTGGAAGCACGGTCGAGGGGGTGTTAACAGAACATTAGTTAACATTACAGAAAGGTCTACCTAGTCTTGCCATAAACACTGAAACTAAAAAAATAATTTTTTCTACTGCAAATAGCATTTATTACATTTACCGGTAGGTGATATTAGTTTAACATATAAATATAAAACAATTTAAAATGTACATACTATAAAAAGCTTATTTGAATTGGTCTCCATTAGCTGCAATACGGTCCTTTAGACGTTGAGGCCAGTTATCAATAGACGCACGCACTCTTTCCATAGGAAATTCTCTGCTTCATTACCTTCTCAAGAATGGTATCTTGATACACTTGTGCCGATGTTTTGATACCTACTTTTTTTCACAAAAGTATGGCACCAGTGATGGTTTGGTGGGGTTTTAGCTATGAAGGAGTTCATAGCTAAAACCCCACCAAACCATCACTGAAGTCGGATAATGCCCTCGTTGCACTCTGTCGACTAATTGGGAATCTTTCTTAACGCTTTGAGCTTAAAGACGGTTAAAATGTTGCTAAATTGTAAAAATGTTCTCATGCGTAAACAAGTGTTTTATGTGACCTCCCTTTGCGTACCGCTTCAGTAGTTGTTTCGATTTAACCACCCAATGCTTTTTTAAATTACCAGTTAAGAAATGACCAGTACATCTCTTAAAGGCTGCAAGTCCTATGTCATCTTTTAAAATACGCGACATGTTTCTAGTTGCCATCTTCATCTCCAGAGATAAAATCTTTTGCTATCGGACAGGATTTCTTCGAATTCTTTCCCTTACTGCTTTGACCACCTTTTTCGTACGAACACTACGTGGACGGCCAGATCTTTTTCTGTCTCAAACACAGGAGGTCTCATTGTACCTATTAATAGCACCGGGCTAGCAGCACGCTTGGTATTAGTAAAATGTTTGTGTCGGTAGTTTTAAAAATTACATTTGGTTCCATACCTACTTTGCAATGCAATCACAGCGATTCGGTTCGCTATGAAATGGAGTGGGGTGACCCACACCATTATAATATTGTATATTATAGGTACAATGTATTGGCGTCAAAATGAGAAAACTCAATGAACAATCATAAAAAAATGACAGATTCCAAATTCTAATGTAAACTATACATATACATATATAAAGGAGCTGTTCTATAGACAGATTGACTCATCACGATATTTCTGGGTTGGATGTAAGGTTGGTTAATTATTTGGCAAAACCACGTTTGCGGGATCAGCTGGTATATTATGTATGTTTGTTTTTAATTGTAACAGTATTTAAGGACAGACTAAGTAACGCATTAACGAAGTGAAATTATAGATTAGAAAGTATACATTATAATTATGACTTAAAAAATTAAATTAAAAATTTAAATTAACCTCCGACACAATGACCTAAGTTCCCTTTAAAAAATAGAAAATAAAAATAAAATACATCGCGTTGGGGGACCGCTCCTACTTATTTATTACCTGACACCTGGTCCCCCAACGCGATGTATTTTATTTTTATTTTCTACTTTTTAAAGGGAACTTAGGTCATTGTGTCGGGGGTTAATTTAAATTTTTAATTTAATTTTTATTTTCTGCTTTTTATAGGTACACACTTATTATGATGTAGATGTATAAGTTGTCAGCTGATTTTCATGGAACATATTATTTTGTAATGTGCACGTGATGCGCTTTCATTTGAGACCCCACTCGATTATATTTGCAGACTTTCGATTATCCTTTCCCACTTTCACCCCCCATAACTGTTAAACGACTTAACCGATTTTCATCAAACATCTCTAAGAACACTCACCCGTAACTCACCTGTCATACAAAAAAAACTGTATTGAAATCGCTTTATCCGTTCGCGAGCTACGGTGCCACAGACAGACAGACAGACCGACAGACAGACAGACAGACACGTGAAACTTATAACACCCCTCTTTTTGCGTCGGGGGTTAAAAACAAAAGAAAATAATCATCTGTGTGTTGCGGTCACCACCCCATCTCATCTTGAGGGCGTCGTAAGAGCCGACAAATAATATCTAGTAATAGGCGGAGGCGCGACTCTACAGTTAGTAGTAGATATCAACAGTAACGAAACATTTTTTGGCGCACAAGCGTATCTATTGTCTATCAAATGGTACGATAAGAGGATATCGTCGCATAAGGACGATTGCAACACCAGGACCCTTAGACAAGTGGCTTTTGAAATGTACGCTTTGGTAGAATAGATCGATATCGACAAGTTGTGTCAATCCTTTTTCAAATCTGCTTTTGCGAAAACCAGGTGCACACAAGGGGGAGTTATACACCCGTTGCCAATCTTTAAAACTACATATAAACAAAATATTTTATCAAAATTTACAAAAAATAAATAAATGCAAACTTGTAAATAAATATTTGAAGCAAAAACTTTTCAACCCTTTTTTACGAAAATTTCGCGAAAACTTACGAAAAAATTAAAGAAAATTTACGAAAACTAAATAATAAATAAATAAATATCCTTGGACATTTCACACAACGCCATCTCGTCCCAAGTTAAGCAACTTAATGCTTGTGTTATGGTAACGAGATGGATGATAAACTACTTATATACATTTTTTTTGTAAATACATACATATTATAGATAGAAATGACACCCAGACTCCGAGCCAGTGCCTCTGGTTTAGACAAAGACACTGGCCCGACCCCGGAATCGAACCCGGGACCCGTTGATCCAAAGGCGGCACATCTGACCACTAGACCAACGAACGAGGCAGTCAGAAAACTACACTTGAATGCTTGATATTTTTTTATAATTAAGCATAAAAACACATTAAATTAATAAAAATTATATAAAACACCCTGTGTATTTGACGCACACACGCATACTATTTTGTTTATTGTTACAGTGTGAGGAAAATAATTGAGGTTATTATATTTATATTTACAGAATGGTCGAACTTCCACCGCTGGGCTATCACTAGTTCGTTGTACAGCTGTTTTTATTTAATTCAATATTCTTTTACTTAAAATTACATAACAATTTTTTTTACATTAACTACTATGTATTATGTTCTCTATTATTCCTCGCTGTGCTATACACGTTTATAATCTTTTCGGTTAGTCCCGTACCTCCTGCCCAAAAGTTTATTTATTTGGCTTCCATCGTCAGCTGATGATATTGCCACGACACATTCGGCCAATATGGCAGTCGCTAAAATAAGGCAGTAAAAGTGGCAACTGGTATATGGATTACCGGATCTCCCATTAGACGGGTCATACGAAAATATACATACACGAGCTACTTAAATAAAAAAAAACTTATTAAAACTAGATAACATTTTATGTGTTGTATTTTTAGTACAGAAGTAATAAACCTAATGAAAATATTAATAGTAACGCCTCAGTAACAAAATTATATATACAATTTGCATGAAATCTAATTTTATTTTAACAAACGTAAATATGTTAAATTTCATTAAACATTAATGCATATATTCGAATTTTGGATGACAAAACAATGAAACAAGTTATAACAACAAATAAGTTCGGTGATAGAAAAAATAAATGTACCTATTCAAGGCTACGAGTAAAATATTCGTAGACTCAAGGTACATATTTTTTCTATCACCGAACTTACAAGTGGCGAGAAAAGTAGACAACGATATTGGACTACGACACGGCTAGCGCCATCTGTTAGCGAGTAGCCAAAACGAATACCTGTCGACGTTGTTTTAATATTGCTACAATCTGAAATAGAACATAATTATTATTAATAAAACTATTTAATTTATATTTATCTCTACTTTCGTTATATTTTGCTGGGTTAGAGTAAACATAATTAAAATTAAATAATTGTTGTTTTATGACTTCAAGCGTTACTTAACTATATTTTTTAAATGTTTAAGCATATTAGAAAATTTGACATTAGTAATAGATTCGGATAAATTAATTAAATTATTTTATGTATTTAAAAATGAAGTCTTTCCTTTCTAAGCGTTTATATTGTTTTATAAATGTCACACAATAAAAAGTAGAACCAATAAACACTAATAAATAAAAAAAAAGAAATAATTCAATAAGCAAGGCCTGGTTTCCGTTTTCAGCCTAAAATCCACCTACCAAGGATGGGCACTGTATCTATCTAATAAAATATAATTATTATGGTTTTCGTCGATTTTGGGATGGTAAAAAGTCGACAAAACACTTGCTAAATGTATTTCCAACAAACAAGGCGCTTGCTGGATGTATTTCCTCTTCTTCAAGTAGGTTTTAGCTTCCATCGTTATACCAATGTTTGTGGTGACGGTTTTAGAATACATAGCGTCACCACCCCAATTTATCCTGAGCGTGGCGTAAGAGCTGAAAACGTAGTCGCAAGAGAAGGAAATATTAAAACGAAACCCTGTGCCACCCTGTCTGGCCAGCGTGGCACAGGAGATACAGTCAGGGCCCACGGGGCAGCAAGCGCGGGACATTACACCCCGGGGACGTTTAGTGGGTATGACTCCGTCTCCTCACAGGGGCGGAGGGGACTCCCACACACCCCCTGTTGGCCATCCCCAGGCTGGCAGGGATAGCCCATAAAGGATGTTACGACGGGTGAAAAAAAAAAACAAAAAAAAAGGCTGTTTACCCTCCATGTAAATGGAGAAGGCCCTCCTCCTATATGGAGGGTAATTACTGCCAGAGTAGGCAGTAGGCAGGCAGCCAGGCATGCCAGTTGGGAAGGCATAGGATTTCGTATAGGAATCAATGCAAAGCATCAAAGCACATATTAGAAAATATTGAGTTTAATATTTAAAGCCATAAAGTTCTTGACAACGAAACGTAAAAAAACGAGTATTTTGAAATTCCAACAAAAATGAAATACCAGTAATGAAATATCCATGAATACTTTCTTGTTAGTATATTTTAATAGAATCTCATTAGTTATAATCAAACTAAATCGTACAAAGGATCATAATAGAATCGTCAACGAAATCCCATTGATTTTTATTGATCAGTTCGAACATACTCTACTAGATGGCAATAGTAGTTGGAATGTATAAAACCTCTAACAATAATTGATAGATGGCGACAGTTAATGTATATCCAATTAGAATTTAGTTCCGTATGGTTACGGATTTACAATACATCACCACCCCATTCCATCCTTAGGGTGTCGTAAGAGCCGACAAAACGAAATGACCGATAGATAACCTATCTTTATGTGAAGGAAAACTTAATAACAAACCTTGTGCCAACACGGCTGGCCAGCACGGCAGAGAAGGGTAATTACCCTCCCTGTGATAGGAGGAGGCCAGACTTAACAGTGGGTTAATTATGGGCTGAGTAGTAGTATATAACTTCTTCAAACCATCTTCAAACTAACTGCTTCAAAGCAGAGAAACGTAATAAAACTATTAACGTTAACGTTAAAAAATATGTTTTCTGGTAATGAAACAAACATTCGCGCGCGACTTCGTATGGTGCCTATTTAAATACTTATTTTACTATTTTTACGATGATAAGTTTTTGTCAACTCATCATCATTTCGGCCAAAAGACGTCCACTGCTGGACATAGGCCTCCCCCAAGGATTTCCGCACTAGTAGATCATAATTTACATTGTATTTTACGTTGTCAACTAATAGATCATATTTAACGAAACAAAAAAAAATGGTTTGAAAGTGCTAACAGTGTTCCACACTAGTTACTAGGTCTACCTATCAGCACACTAGAAATGCACTCACATACTACCAATGCAGTCTGACCAGCAGTGTGAGTAATGATGATTCCACTAGGGTGGGTACTACGAAACTCATTCATCATTCAGAAGGGTCTAATAAGAATTGATATCACGTTACTGAACAGGGATCAGTTAGACATACATGTTAATTTGAATGTGTGTGTAACCTGTTACTGACCAATGGGCAGTGAGAATTGTGTGGCTCCGCCCACCGCGTGGACGGCGGTCAGTATCCGTGTTTGTGTGTATTATTTTTTGTGATGACGTAGTTTTTGTACTTGGTGTTTTAGTGATGAATTTTAAATAGCGTGAATTACCTGAAGACCGGTTATTTAGATGTTAAGATATTTTAATAGTCACACATACGTATACCATGCTGAGGGTGTCGTAAGAGGCGACTAAAGGAACGCAAGAAACAGATCACCTAGCCGCAAGGAAAGGAAAACTTGATGCAAACCCTGTGCCAACCCATCTTGCCAGCGTGGCGCAGTCGGCTAATTTCCCTCCATGAGTTTGGAGAAGGCATTTATCAGCTGAAATGATGTTGAGTTCTACAAATTACTAAATTTCAAAGAGACTTAAACACATTCACATAACATTTTTTTAAACATCCAGGTTTTTTTTTTTTTTTTTTTAACGTGGGGGAAACCTTTTATAGGTCCCCAGCCCGAGGGACGGGGGCTGGGGTATGTGGGAGTCCCGGTCGCGAGGAGATGGTAAGATGCGACCGGTGTACCCACTAAAACCTACCACGATATGTTCTTCTCGCGCTTGCTGCCGTACGGGTACTTCATGTGCTATCCATTTTGGCAGCAGCTTTAGCGGGGAGCTTCGCTCTACCCTTTGAAGGTGTTATTATGTGCCTGAGTGGCACTTTTCACTCTCGGAGACTTGTCTGCGCGGGCAAGGTTGTCCCTTCCCTTGTCCCAGTCTCAAAGGACTCCCACCACTGCTTTTTCCAGTATTTAGAAGCTTGACCACCTATTAGCTCCAACAGCCATTAGTTGGATTAAAGATTAAAGGATGTTTTTTTTAAAACGTATCCACTGCCCTAGCTATAACCTGTATCGCGGGAACAGTTGTCAACCATGTAATTAACGAACACAAATGACACCCAGACTCAGAGCGAGTGCCTCTGGTTTCATCCTCATTTCTGATTTCTGATCTCGCAGGGAAGCTCCGGGCATTGATAGCTAGCCTGTGGTTTAGACAAAGATAATTGCCTGGTCCTGGAATCGAACCCGGGACCCGTTGATCCAAAGACGCCACATCTAGCCCCAAGACCAACGAGGCAGTGAACGAGGTGGTCGACCATATGCTGTAGTCGCCACAATAACTAAATTTTTAATGCAAACCAAAAACTGGTTTTAAGAACAACCCTTTTTGGCAAAGTGCATGTGCAAAAAGTTGCATTGTCAAAATGGCAGATGGTCCGAATTGAAATTGCCATAACTAACAATATGGAAAATATTAACAATAACTTCTAACGGTCACCGTCCTGTTATTTTTCGAATATAGAACGTTTTTGATAGATACTTACGTTAAATTTATTTTTCATTGACGATCTCAAGTTATATATAGTATATGGAAAATATTAACAATAACTTCTAACGGTCAGTAAAAATGTCTCAGCCAACTGAGCCCTAACAACGGCATGGTCCAGGACGAAGGAACGTTACAAAAAACCTTGAAAAAGAAAACATGAGAAAAAACTCTGCTATGTTAAATTGGAGAAGTTTTGCTTTAGACGTGGGTCATTTGTATGTCGGGATAAGGAAAGACAGTACAATAGCATATATCAACATCATCGTCATCATTTCAGCCCAAAGACGTCCACTGCTGGACATAGGCCTCCCCCGAGGATTTCCACAAAGGCCGGTCCTGGGCCGCCCGCATCCATCGATTTCTGGCGACCTTAACCAGGTTATCGGTCCACCGTGTGGGAGGTCTACCAGCATTGCGCTTTCCGGAACGCGGTCGCCACTCGAGGACTTTTCTGCCCCAATGGGCGTCGGTCCTGCGCGCTATGTGCCCTGCCCACTGCCACTTAAGTTTGGCCACCCTGTGGGCTATGTCGGTGACCCTGGTTTTCCTGCAGTTCTCCTCATTTCTGATTCGATCTAGCAGGGAAATTGCATATATACAGAGTGTAAAAAAAGATATGCCCATAACGAAAGGATCTATTAGACAATATTTAGATGTTGTATGCAAAATCTCAGGAAAGAAGAAGAATATTCTTTTAGTAAAATTAAGGCACCAGCTGGTGTAACTAACTAACATAATTAGGGCAACACGCATTTACAACACACATAGTGGGCAACAGATTACGAAGCCAATAGTTCCATGTCAAGAATTTAAAAAAATATATTTATGGTCTAATGTGTTTTATATAACACATCAGACCATAAATCATAAACTAAAAAATACATCAACACATCAGAAGTAATAATAGGTGACACATGTTCCGTAATAGATAATAAACTTTTTATTATTGCAAAGAAACAACATTTTTACCCCACAAAGCGCACGCGACGTACGGTCGGTTTTAACTGAAAACGGGGAAAAAGGTCGATAAGGTCACTTTGGGACGGTATGAAGGGTTAAAACGCCCTAATAACTGGACACATGGGCCGGGGACACTTTGAGCATACACTGATGTAAACGCAACTTATAAATCGCCAGACTATAGTACGTCTGAATCGAGTCAGACTGCCTTGTAGGTCTAGGGTTAGATATGCCTTTGGATCAACGGGTCCCAGGTTCGATTCCGAAGTTGGGCATGTGTCTTTGTCTAAACCAGATGCACTTGCTCGAAGACTCGTTTGTGAATTACATGTTTGTAAGCCGCCCCCGCGACACAGGTTATACCTATTGCAGGGGTTTCGTTTTATAAAAAAAAAAGAGTCAGTGGATGGAACGCCACATACCAAAATTTCTACCTACGCAGCTAAGTAAAATCATCCCTAGGTGTTGTGGCAATGCCAGGGTCTAAGATGGCAGGCAATTCAAGGAAAAACCCTGACTGGCACCGGTTCTCACATGTACATGACGAACTACAGTGAAACTGCTTGGCGTGATGACTTAGATGTGAGGGTGGTAGATAGCCCGGCGGACCATTAGATCCTACCACCAAGCGTGCTGGGTTTTGTTGACTTTTACAACGCGTTATTTCCCAGCGTACGGTGGGGAAGTTTTATATTCTACCCCGTCCCGTGCAGAATTTATGATGTTTTAGGTGAAGTATTCGTGTGGTGACGGACTTAAAATACGTAGTGTCACCAGCCCATTGCATCATGAGGGTGTCTTAAGAGCCTACAAAACGAAATTATAAGGCTGATAACCTAGCTGCAAAAGAAGGAAAATTTAATACAAAACCCTCTGCCAACGCATTTGGCCATGGCAGCGCGGCATAGTAGGTTAGTTCGGTCGGTCTGTCTTACGACACCCTCAGGTTGGAATGGTGTACAGTATGTATTCGAAATCTGTCACCACACGGGCTACTACTACTACTCGTCTCTTCAACAAATTACCGGAAGCAGCATTGGATTGGTCGTTCGAGAAATTTAAAAGTTACTAGCTGTCCCGGCAAACGTTGTTTTGCCAAATAATTATCCATCCCCCGCGCAACCCCCTTCCCCGCGCAACCCCCACCCGCGCAACCCCCACCCCGCGAACCCCCTTCCCCGCGCAACCCCTTCCCTGTGCAAAACCCACCCGGCGCAACCCCCGCGCAACCCTCTAGGTCTTATGGTGCCAGAGATATCGTGATGACTCAATCTATCTATACAACATCTCCTATCGCAAACGTTGTTTTGCCATGTAATTAAATAGGGGTTGATGGTAGAGGGGTGAAAATTTAGGATTGTTAGTATTTTTTTATGCTGAATCTTAAAAAAATAAAAGCAAAACATTTTCTCTAAAAAATAAACAATTTTTTTTTTGATCCCACTCTTAAAATTTAGGGGGATGAAAAATAGATGTTGTCCTATTCTCATACCTACCCAATATGCTCACAAAATTTCATCAAAATCGGTCAAGCCGTTTCGGAGGAGTTTGGCATCTAAAACTGTGACACGAGAATTTTATATACACTCAAGAGCAATGAATCCGGGTCACTTAAAGAATGTAAAAAATCTCAGAAACTAAAAATGATAGGTTAATGCAATAAATTGTATTTAATAGACAATGTAATACTCCTTAAATGAAAGTAAAAAAAATAGGAGTCACCATACATTTTATCAACACAAAATTACATAAAGAAAAAAACTGCTGATCTCTCCTTAAAACAAAAATAGGAAACATGAAATTTTTGAACTTTATTACGATTTTCTTGAATTTTAATACTTCGTATTGCCTCCTCGTGCTTCCATTACTGCGTTTACGCGGTTTGGCATGCTGTACACCAAGTTCCTTATACGATTTTGGGGAATATTCTCCCATTCCTCTGTGAGAGCAATTTTGAGCTCACGAAGCGTGATTGGGGGAGGGTTTCGTTGTTTTACGCATCTGCCTAGCTCGTCCCAAGCATGCTCGATCGGGTTGATATCCGGGCTGCGCGCTGGCCACTCCATACGAGTAATGTTCATCTCCTGAAGGTAGTCATTCACAATCCTACCTGTATGAGGTCGGGCATTGTCATGCATAAATATAGCATCCTTACCTAAATTGACCATAAATGGACCAACGTGATCATTGAGGATTTCTTCTAAAAATCTTACGCTAGTTAAAGAGCCGTTTTCTATGATCACCAGCTCTGTGCGACTTTCAGAAGAAATTCCGGCCCACACAAGTACAGACCCACCACCGTAGGCTACTTTTTCTTCGATGCATGCTTGCTTGAATCTTTCCCCTGGTCTTCGATACACTCTGTGTCTTCCATTGTGCTTGTAGAGCATAAATTTTGATTCGTCGGAGAACATAACTTTTGACCAATCTTCAATACTCCAATTTACGTGGCTCTGGGCATATCTTAGTCTTGAAATACGATGCCCACGCTCCAGTTTAGGGCCGTTTGCAGGTCTAAGGGGTTTTAAGTTAGATTCAGCAAGCCGACGTCTTACTGTCCATTCACTTGGGTTACTTCCTCCGAGGCGTCGAAACTGATTTGTGAGTTCAGTTCCTGTGAGAAAGCGATTTCGAAGCATGGTGTTCACCAAGTATCGGTCTTCTCGTGCTGTGGTACACCTGGTTCTGCCCGTTCCTGGTCTGCGTAGGTTAGAACCAGTTTCTTCGTAACGTCGGAGAACTCTTTGTACTGTTGACAGCGACACACCGACAGTCCTGGCTGTATCGCGCTGACTCCGGCCGGTTTCCAGCATTGTAAGTATTCTGGTGCATTCTTCAGGCGTAAGCAACATAATTTCAGCTTGAATAATGAATATAGAGCACTATCAACATGGTTTATGTACCCACATAAATGACGGATTACAAACAAAAGCAAAACCAAATGCTGTAATTTCGTAGTTCCATCGTCGAAAGTGGCCCTTTTTCAAGTTTGATTTTTTTATGATATAACTTTACAATAACTAAGAAGTTTTAATACCTTCATTTAAGGAGTATTACATTGTCTATTAAATACGATTTATTGCATTAACCTAGCATTTTTAGTTTCCGAGATTTTTAGGATTCTTTAAGTGACCCGGATTCATTGCTCTCGAGTGTATTAGAAAGATAGATGTTAAGTCTAGTTTAATTAAAAAAGCTAATCAAGTTCAAACTCAAACTCAAAAGGAACTTTATTTACGTAGGTTTCATCACAAAACTCTTATAAATCGTCATATTTATAAACACCATTATCATCTTACGGCCCCTGTCCCACACCAGGTGGCAGTCTCCACACACACCTCTCAGTCGTCATACCTACATTCACACCTTTCACACACAACTCTGCACTCCTACAATCCCTCCATCTCCCCTGATCGCTCACAATCCCAGCGTTCACTCACATTCATGCCGAAACTACCACCGGTTCGGAAGGCTGCTCTACAGAGAAGAGCCGGCAAGAAACTCTGTAGTTGCTTTTTTTTAAATTATTGGTCTTAATGACTATCTATCAGATAGTGACACATGGGAGTAAAATTGGCTGTGTTATGCCTAGCTCTGATCTTTCAGCCATTACCTTATTGAAGTTTTGTAAACAGTATGTGAGTGCAGTTTCAGCAATCACCATGTAATTTATATTATTATATTTTTTGGATTTCATGCTACATGTTTATGCGTGTAATGGCTCTCACTAATCTGTCAGGCTTGTTTGTACCACCATCATTGTAACCCTTTTATTTCAAAGGGCAACCATAGGGTTTCTAGCCTGCTCTTCTCTGTGGAATGGCATTCCGAACCGGTGGTAAAAACTAAATGATTAATTATTTTTAATTTTAACATTTGACCATTTAAAAGGATTCGCAAGAATTTATTCGAATAAAATACACTTTGATTTTGATTTTGACTCAGTACATAAATTACCCATTGTTGAGTCGGGCCTCATCCCATTACATGGAGGGTGCAACGGTGTACAGTGCAACGATGGCCAGACGGATGGTCACAGGGTTTCGTTTCAAATATGCCTTCTCTGGCGGCTAGGTTATCAGCTTTGTTATTTCCTTTTGTCGGCACTTACGACACCCTCAGTGTGGGGTGGTGACACTATGTATTCTAAATCCGTCACCAAACGGACTTTCGCAGTGGCTGCGGCATACTCAATATATGTTATTATATTTACTCAAGTATACAACATTCAGCCTTGATTTTAAATTGTTTTCAAATATATATCGACTGCCTCGTTGGTCTAGTGGTTAGATGTGACGCCTTTAGATCAACGGGTCCCGGGTTAAATTCCGGTGCCGGGCAAGTGTCTTGGTCTAAACCAGAGGCACTGGCTCGGAGTCTGGGTGTCATTTCTATATATAATATGTATGTATTTACAAAAAAAAATGTATATAAGTAGTTTATCATCCATCTCGTTACCATAACACAAGCATTAAGTTGCTTAGCTTGGGACGAGATGGCGTTGTGTGAAATGTCCAAGGATATTTATTTTATTTTTTTATTTATTTATATATACTCAGTATAAACTCTGCCACTTAAGTTTGGCAATCCGGTGGCCTATGTCAGTGACCCTGGTTTTCCTGCGTATCTCCTCATTTCTGATTCGGTCTCGCAGGGAAACTCCGAGCATGAACTCTCATTGCCCTTTGGGTGACATTAGCTCGCAGGACCGACGCCCGATGGAGCAGAAAAGTCCTCGAGTGGCGACCGCGTTCCGGAAGGCGCAGTGCTGGTAGGCCTCCCACACAGTGAACCGACGACCTGGTTAAGGTTTGGAGATCCTTGGGGGACGCCTATTTCCAGCAGTGGACATCTTTTGGCTGAAATGATGATCATGATGAGTATAAACTCAATAATACGTCTACTTAACGCTAAACAGCCAAAACCACGCTTCGAACATTCAAAATCTTCATTAGGAACCATTCCGGAGAAAGTAATCAAAGCAATAGGCGAAATAGGTGTGCATAGTTACGCTAATCCAACCTATAATGAGCTCCCACCCCTCCCTTATACGTCTTGAAAACCGATTAGAGAGGTGTCAACAAAATATGCTCGGAGAGCTCCAATGTCGCTGGCCAAGTTCAACTCTACAATCCGAATCAAAATTCAAAACCGCGCGCTCTCTTAATCCCTGTTGAGGATCACAATAAAAGGTAATACATTTAAACTCCTGGCGCACTGTGATTGGATTTTGAACTTTATAGCGGTGAATTGAAGAGCTAAAGTTAGCCTGTGAAGGCAAAAATAAGATTATCCAAGCGAAAGTAGAAGGTGAAAGGGAGACATTTTGTTTTAAAGCTTAACGTATACTAACATTTTTAAGATCGCAACTTTAAATAAAATTTTGACGTCATATTTGTTGGGTAGCTCCCAGTTCTAGTATACTGACTTTCCGTGTGGTGGAATGAGAATACATAGTCACCACCCCATTCCAACCTGCAGGTGTGGTAAGAGCCCACAAAAGAAAATGACAAGGCGAGAAAACTAGCCGCAAGAGAAGGAAGACTTGATAAAAAACCCTGTGCCAACCCATCTAGACTGGGGGGCTAGTGTAATAAAAAAATGTCTGTCTTATATCTTTTTCTCTCTTCTTCTTATTCTGTCTTATATTTTTCTCTATATAAATTACTAGGGTGGGAAATGTCATACAATGAATAAAAGACTTTCCACAAATTTATTTCTTTTTTTAACAATCAATCGACTAATATGACTCAGTTGGTAAAGTTGCTTGCAGTTTTTGTATTTAAAATAATGAAGCATCTAATCTGCTACACAAAAAATACAAAAACAAAAACATTAGAGGTACAAAACACAAAAAAAAGGGGACAAAAGACAAAAAATATGGATTTTTATAAAATATACTTCAAAGTCCCATAACTTGAGAACGGTTAAGTTTGGGGTATGGGGTTCCATAGTCAAATCAGTCAGGAATGATGGAAACTACCACCTCTTAAAGGATTTAGGTCGACTTAACCTGTAACCCTGTATATTCTTATGTGTATTTGTTACCAAAATCAGTGTGCGGTGCTCTTTATCACAGGTGTCAGCCGGCTACGAGCGCTACGAACTACGCGACTCGCCACCACTCATTTGCGCGTAGCAATTAACTACGCGCTACGCCGCTCGTGACGCGAACGCGAATGGTGGTTACAGTCATCTACATTATTATTATGCCTAGGAACTTAGCATTTAAACATTAAATAACTTATGTCAGAAGCTAGGGAAAGCTAACTGATTGTGATATTAATTTTCCTTTTCATTACAACTTCGGAATAAAATCAATCATACATTTAATTTGGTTAAATCAATATGTGATGTTTTGTAATTTGTTTTTTTTTCTATTACAGTTGTGGTTTTATGAATTATTTATGAAAGTTTTTAATTGTTAGTATATACAACTCGGACCAACCACTAGTAAGTTGTCCGAAAATACTGAAATTGGCCTTGTAACAAATGTCTGTGCTTCACTTAATTTAAGGTTTATAGTAAACTACTAAACCGGTATTGATATATATATATATATATATATATATATATATTATATTCAAATTTAAATCGATTAAGAGGTTTTAGCACGCACGATATTGCAGCAACCATCGAGTTTCTAGCCGCCTCTCCTCCGTGGAATGGCATTCCAAACCCATGGTAAGCTGTGATCGGAGGAGGCCTGACTCAGCAGTAGGTCAATTATGGGCCGAGAGTAGTAGTAAGGGTGACCCATCCATAATCCAGCAGCACCTGAAAATCGAGTACGTTACGTACGTAGCGGACTGTACGTACGTTCGCTAGGATATCTCACACTACCATTGTTACAATACCAGAAAAAGTACGTACCAGGACACAAAACACAAACAGAGACGTCGCAGTACCTCATCACCCCACACTCAGGTATCGTGCGAGGTAAATAACAAAGAAATATGTAACAAAGGCAGTGGGGGGACGTGGACATTTTACACGAGTATTTACAGCCTCGATGTCCAACGGTCTGGGGAGTGCTGATAGTGATGGGACATCGATATCGATAAAAGTGACACAGCTAATTGCATAATTGTATTAACTAGTGGTCACGTAGAGGTCGAAATTTGACCATTATTTTAAATTATAGTTCGTTCGATTTTTTTTGTTCTATCTACAATACATGGTTATTCAACAACTTAAAAATTAATTATGACATATGTTACATTGAACATACAAATTTACTTTAAGTACATCATTTATAACTTATAAATATTATGTAGATTTCTCAAGTTATTTTTCTATACATCAGTTTTCTCTAACAGATAGGTTTTGTTACTTAAACAATTCAAACAAGAGATTTTTCACATTAGTTGTTCTATTTTAATATAATTCTATTTTCCTTCGCGTGTGGCTAGGTTTACGACCTTGGAATCTCCTTTTGTCGGCTCTTACGATACCCTCCGGATGGAATGGGTGGTAACACTATGCTCGAAAGCTCATCGGACTAAGGTTTATTTTAATCCAGAAGAGACTTTACAAGCAATAAAAAAATAGTAAACCATGTAAATTTTCAAAAAGGCACATGCTTATTTAATGATAAGCATTCCAGGGAATATGCCTGAAAACCTAAAAAGCAGTACGGCAGATTCGACATACCCTAATGATAGATTAACCAAAGCCCGATAAAATATCGACAATAACGTCCTATCACTACGTCGCCGTCATCAACACCGCATTCGGAAAATCTACACTTAACCAGAAGAGCCAGCCCTCCCATTTATCCTTACACTGGCTGTCCTAAAGTCTACGGTCTCACTGAAAGCGTGTAAAAAACAAATGAAATATCACAATGCTATTCCTGTTCTAACATGGCAAGTGACTATGCAAAGTCCAGAAAGGTTCAAATAACTGCGAAGCATTTATGAACCTATAAGAACGGAATATACAAATATATCCGCCAGATTGCCCGTGTCGAACGCCACCTTTGAGAAATAATGCATAACAAACGCGATTTAAGTTTCATCGACAACGTCGGGGTGTATACTCATAATTTCCACCTCTAAATTAGTCGGCCTTCCTCCAAATTTATGGTGCCACATAAGTTTTTATTCTTTTGCGTCTAGGTGATTTGTCTCTTGGGCTGGGTTGGTGACATTGCGTATTCTAAATCCGTCACCACGTGGAAATATACAATTCTATATCAAACAATGACGATCCTTCAAAAAGAGGTGGTAATCTTCAAACGGATGATCTGTGTTTCTTCAGGCGAATTTAACACTTAATCTATTGCAACTAAATTGATTCACCCATTCATAAAAATTATATATTTTTAATTTATTATAGTAGGTGTTGGAAGCCCGCTAACAGTAGGACCACAGCCCTAGGGAGACTCCCCAGTCAGTGGGGGCGTCTAATTCGGGGGCGAAAGGGCATCGCAGCTAAGCGCTACAAGCGCTGATTACCACTTCGGCTAAACTTTATTCTTCGTTTTTGGAGGATTTATGTTCTGTATATAGGTGAGGTAAGTTGTTGTGCGGTCGCTTTAAAGTTTCTTGTGACATTGCTGTGGTTGCTGAAATGAAATTAGTTGTGATTAAGATATGTTAGATTTAGTATACTACTACTCAGTCTATAGATGACCCACTGCCTCCTCCAGTTAGAGGGAACGTAATAAGCCTTCCCGCATAGCATTTAGAATACATAATGCCATTACACTTTTTCATCCTAAGCGTGTGGTAAGAGCCGAAAAAAGGAAATGATAAGGTCGAAAACTTAGCAAGAGAAGGAAAACTTGATACGAAACCCTATGGCCAGCGTGGCACAGTAGGCTAACTACCCTCCATTTAGTTGGAGGAGGCCCGACTCAGCTGTGCACCGTACTTAGATCATAGATGATGCACTGTTGAGTCGGTCCTCCCCTAGTTACATGGACGGCAACTAGCCTGCTATACAAGGTTTCCTTCATTTGCGGCTAGGCTTACTGCCTTGTAATTTCCTTCTGTCGGTTCCTACGACACCCTGAAGCTAGGGTGGTGAAATCCGTCACCACACAGACGAATCCCGTAAAAGAGTGAACAAATATACTACTACTACTCAGCCCATAAATGACCCACTGTTAAGTCGGGCGTAATCTCATCACAGGGAGGGTCATTAGCCTACTGTGCCAAGCTGGCCAGATGGGTTGGCAAAAAAAAAAAACTATCAAGTTCTCCTCCCTTGGCTCTTACAAAGAATGGATTGGGGTGGTGACACTATGTATTCTAAATCCGTCATCACACGACCATATTATGTATGTTGTTTATACATATTTATCCTGCCTAAAATGTAACACCCTGTCAAAAAATAACGCGTAATTAAACACCCATACGCGCCGTCGGGAAAGTTATCTGTACGTAAACCCACACCCCAGGGGGGGGCAGGCGTTCCAGCCCATCAGTCTGGCCACGGCAATTCGGATGATGAATTAATCCAACAAACGTGGCGCTATCACTTAGCCCTAATGTACGGGTATAATGTTACCCCCGCCTCTTCATTCGTCCTCTGAATCTTTGGCGACTTAAACGACACAATGTTTTCGTCTTGACTGTTGACGTTTAAAATGTAAAATGTTTTTGACTAACTCCGAAGTCAATTCTGCCTCTTTGGTGTAGGGGCTTTAGATCATGGCTTGCCGCCTTTAGATCAACGGGTCCCGGGTTCGATTCCGGGGTCGGGCAAGTGTCCTTGTCTAAACCAGAGACACTTGGTCTGAGTCTGGGTGTCACTTGTGTTCGTGAATTACATGTTGATAGACTGCCCCCGCGATAAAGGCATGGGCTTCGTTTATTAAAAAAAATGTGATATGCTCGGTTGGGTGGCAGTGTTTGTTTACCAGTACGTGAACTAGTGAAATTAAACCTTTCCTAGCTTTTTGCCTATGCTATAATGACACACATAGTGAAAGCAACCACGCATTTGAAATTCAGAATGTCTTGAATTATAAAATATATTGTTGACTCTGTTGTTCAACTTATTTATTCTAAACTAACGATAAATATGAATTGCGATGACCATGAAATCATTACTTTTAATCATAGTTCAAATTCAAAATTCCGTTATCGAATTTCGTTACTAAATCATAGATAGAAAAATACAAGAGAATGAAGTATTCTAAGTTGAAACGCTTCCTCAAATGCCGTTTTGCAAATTTCAATCTTAAACCCGTCTAAAAATATAGTGAAAATGCCAGGCCATGCAGATTAATAACTTTTTTATTCATTATTATGTAGCTCTTATTGCCAATATTATTTAGCAATAAGAGTACTACTACACTACATAATTAAGAAGATTAAGTGAGGTTGTGATACAGATTTTTCTTCATAAACTGGCTTCATAAACAAGTTCTAAATAGTAGAAGATAGGAATATAACTTTCTCTAATTAAAATAAACAAATGAATTTTGCACCGCGTTGTCAAGAAATCCACAAAACGTTATTCCACATTTGAAACTAAAACACACAAATGTGAGTCCTCGGAATAAAGGTGTTGTTTTAATTACATTATCAGGGCGCCACACTCGTGGAGAAGGGGGTGTAGAAGACCCTTCTCACGGCTTGAAAGACATTCAAATAATAGTCTTCGGAGAAAAGTGGGCCGAGAACGCGACGAGATATAAATTGGAACAGAATGGCGACTCGTTTTTTTTATCTTAGATCATATTACTTAAAAAAAATTCTCTCGTCAACTGCAACTGGTACTTTTATTAACTGTCTAGTCCCATTGGAAATCTTAAGCAAAGTAATATGTGAGAATATCCATTGACTAGCATTTAATGATAGTGTAAAGATTAGAATGGTAGGGTGTCGTAATGACCGACAAAAGGTTTTTTTTTTTTTTTTTTTTTTTAAGTTCAAAAAACATATCGCAGAGTTTATTCGATCATATAAAACTAGAACCAGAGAAGCCTTTGATGGCTTATATATGGCTAGTGAGTTCGGAAATTTTATATTTCTATTTTAATATTAAGAAGCAATTAGGCCACCCATTCATAAAATTTAAAAGACGCTATTTTAGTGAAGGAAAAAATTCGACTTTATATTAAAATATTAATTTGTACTATATAATATGACGTTACAAATGTCTTTTAACTTTAAGATATATAAGACTGAAAGCCTAGCCGCAAGAGAAGGAAAACTTGACACGAAACCGGGTGCTTACCCATCTGTCCAGCGTGGCACAGTAGGTTAATTACCCTCTATGTAATAGGAGAAGTCCCGACTTAGTAGTGGGTCATTTATTATTAGTAAAGGAAAAAATTGAACGATGTGAAGATGATGTTGTGTCTCTTACCTTAATAATGATTATTAGCATAATCTAAAACTCTTATATATGTTTCTGAAATACATTAACCCACAGCTTTTTAATGTTTTTCTACACTAGGTCACTACACTACACAATATTGGTGAAAAGATAAATGTCAAAAAACGTGTCTTTTTTTTAATTTACGCTACGTATACGAAATATTATTGCAATGCAGATGTAGAGTAAGATTTTACTTACCTCTCCATCTGAAAGTTTATCGTAATCGTTTCATCTATAATATGTATATATTTATAATACATGTTTTCTACCTATAATATGTACGTATTTACAAAAAAAAAATGTATTTAAGTAGTTTATCATTTATCTCGTTACCATAACACAAACATTCAGTTGCTTAGCTTGGAACGAGATGGCGTTGTGTGAAATGTCCAAGGATATTTTTTATTTTTTTATCCTACTGCGCCGCCAATACAATTGGCACAGGGTTTGTGTCAAGAATTCCTTGCATTCTTTTATTTGCCTCAAATTTCTGTCTTATCGATTTGGTGACATTTTGTATTTTAAATACGTCAACACAGGGCATTGGCACAAGGGATAAAGCCAATGGGCCATCGTTGCCAACAGGGGTCTAAAGACAAATGACTATCGAAAAAAAAAATTTACCAAACCCCAAACACCTAGGAAAAAAGTGATAATATTGAAACGGTCTTTTTATAGTAAAATTTCTTAGATATGAACACAGTCGAATACCTCAAAACAAAAATGATCAAATTAAAACGGGTTCGTTTAATGAGGAGCTATGTTGCCGTGGAAAGATAGTTGAAATCATAACCCCTCTGTTTCATTCTCAAAATCAAAGTCAAAAGGAACTTTCTTTACGTAGGTTTTATCACTACATCACAAAACTCTGTCATATTTAATATTACCAATATCATCTTACGACCCCTGTCCCACGCTACGTGGTAGTCTCCATACACACCTATCAGTCGTCATACCTACATTCACACCTATCAGTCGTCATACCTACATTCACACCTTCCATACACAATCCATCAATCTATTTTGATATCCACCCATTTATGCTGATCCTACCACCGGTTCGGAATGCTGCTCTACAAAGAAGAGCCGGCAAGAAACTCTGTAGTTGCTTTTTTTTCATATTATTGGTCTAGTTAACATAAAAATCACTAAACAGCATAGTGAGAGCATTGAGCTACAGAAATATGTAGGTACATTATTGGGAACGTTACCGAGTGTTCCTTCTGTGCTTAAATACGTAACGAAGAAACGGGCACAGTGTACCAAAGTACAGAAGTTTTGATTGCGTTTTGGCTGTCACGTGTGAAGGGTTCGATGAATTGTCCCGTCTGATATGTGGGGGAGGCCGTTTGTTTTTATGTGAGTTCCTAGGACCGGAATGGCGCACATCACTGCTTCTGCCATCTTAATAATAATATTTTTTTCGGCAAACATTTCGTTGAATATGATTGTACTTTTTTAATTTCATATAAATTCAACAGAACTGTCAGATATTAGTCCATCAATTATATATCAAATTATAATATTTTCCTTGATATACGAATATTATAAATAAATAAATATAAATATCCTTGGACATTTCACACAACGCCATCTCGTCCCAAGTTAAGCAACTTAATGCTTGTGTTATGGTAACGAGATGGATGATAAACTACTTATATAATATTTTTTTGTAAATACTTACATATTATAGATATAAATGACACCCAGACTCCGAGCCAGTGCCTCTGGTTTAACACACAAAGACACTTGCCCGACCCCGGAATCGAACCCGGGACCCGTTGATCCAAAGGCGGCACATCTAACCACTAGACCAACGAGGCAGTCTACGTTTTTTTTAACTATTGGAAATTCAAAATTAGTTATCTCTCCATATAACTCATGAGAAACTAGCACATACATAGGACGCCGGTAGGGCACTCCTGTGATCTATGTGTCCTGTATAACGCAGTGCTGGTAGGCCTCCCACTCGGTGGACCAATGACTTGATTATGATTCAGGGTGAGCCTTTGTGCAAAACCTTGGGGAAGGCCTATATCCAGCAGTGGACGTATTTTGGCTGAAATGATGACGATAATCCATATAGACAAAAAATTGTTTAAGAAGTTTACTAAAAGTCGTTTTTATTGTTGCTTTCTCATAATATGAAATAGTAACCTTCCTATTTAAGGTTAACACTCCATCGAACAAATTCGCCTCTCTTATGGGCAAAAAGCCTTCTCCTAACTGTGATTTAAGTAACACGGTGGATGATGTTTTTCATTGGCTAATGGAATGAGACAAATATAAAACGCAGCTAATACAATTTTTTCAAAATTCTGGCTTAAGTAATGTGCAAGTTGCCACATATGCTAGTATATTGTATACGCCGAATAGTCTGGAAGCCTGTAGGATATACAGTATGATTTTTGAGTAAGTTTTCTAGAATATGGTACTATAGGACTGGTACGTACAAAACTGATTAAAATCCTGTTTTACAAATAAAGATTAAAAAAAAATGGTTAACACTGAAAATGGTCATGGAAAAGAAAATACAACAAAATACTTAATTTCATATAAAATGTGACAGTAAGATGTGAGTACGCCTTAGTACTCCACCATGTACTCCATGGTCTACTTGTTAACAATGGAGTTGGACCCAAAAGTTTGTGTCAGATTCTGGTATAATTACCAGTGACACAAAGACAGACTATGTTCTAAAAATTCTAAAATCTTGCTCTCAGTGCTATTAAAATAACTTTTTTACACTAAAACCATAATTATTATTAAATACATATACTAATTTGGCATTTCTGCAGCAGTGGGTTTTTTAGTGACTGTTATACTGACGTTGATTGCAACAGTATCTGTTGAAATTAAAAAAAAAACATTAATATAATGATAGTGATCATATTTGATTACCGAAATAGATAGAAAATTCGTCTATTTTTTTATTATTGCATCTATAAAAAATAATACGTCCCTTTAGGAGATTTTTTAATAAAATTATTTATTTATTAATACAAGTTAATAGTGTATTGTTTTCCGTACACTGAAATTCGCCATCAGTCATCACAAATGTTTTAGTTCGAAGTATGTTTTATGTGGGAATGCATTAGATTTAATACCAGAGTTAAAACACAAACTTATGCTGACACCTTACTTATACACAACAGCCCTTTCTTGATAGCTGGTACCCGCGAAAAGGGTTTCTCCCCTACAAAAAAGGAGTAATCAAATATGATAACTTAAAGAAAAAAAATGTATGGGAAAGTAAAATATGTATAGAGCCTGTAAAGGTGAACCAATAATATTGTTAATTATTCTGTCTAGGGTTACTTGTCATTTTTAAGTGCATGCTGTGGCACCTTAATCTGTTGTACATTTAGATTTTATGACTTTTGAATATGTATTAGGTGTTTTTTTATTTAAATGTAACAACAACTGGTTGTCCTTAATATAAATAAATAAATAAATATTGTAAACGTCGCTGGGAGTTTGTTGATGCTGTCTGCTCAATATTATAAATTGTGGTGATTGGAGAGATTGTTCACGTACAAAAAAGGCTTGGTTCACATTATCCTTTGATCTTTTTTTAAATTTATTTCTTACAAACAATTACATCGTTACATAACAATTGCTCCCGGTGTAACCTGCATAGATTTGTCCATACACCGGTTTCTTTCATCTAAATCTAGTAATAATTAAAAAACAAAACACTACAATTACAAGCGACCAGACCGATGGCCAGTCTACCATTTCATAAACACAGATAACGTTTCGCAACAACCCTTTCACTCACACACGCAAACACACACAACCGTATCACTGTCCGCGGGGTACAGTTGACCAATCGCGCGAATTTACCCCTTCATTCGGCAGAGCAGTGCATTGTTTCAAATCCCTGAGTCCGCTCTTACGTTTGAATCAGGAACGCCATTTTGTTTTAAACGGACCGCACAATGGCTGACCTTTTGTTCGTGGAGAGCGGTCGACGGAGTCTGCACTTCAGTTCTCCGAGTTCATATTGTTCATTTTCTACGTGGTGAGTATGAATTTTGTTTCAAACTCAAAAGGAACTTTATTTACGTAGGTTTTATCACAAAACCCTTATGAATCGTTTTATTTATATTTACCATTTTCATCTTATGGCCCCTATCCCAAGCTAGATGGTAGTCTCGACACACACCTATCGGCCGTCATACTTACATTCGCACATTTCATACACAATTTCTCACTCCTACAATCGATCCATCTCCCTTGATCGCCCACAGCAACTGCGTCCACCCATATTCATGCTGAAACTACCACCTCGGAAAGCTGTTCTACAGAGAAGAGCCGACAAGAAACTCTGTAGTTTTCTTTTCATAGGAGATCATAGCCTGTGGATAATGTGGAACGCAATCGATTTGCAGGGTCTGCAGATTTGGGTCTGCTGGTTCGGTGTTCATAACTTAAACATCTGACCTCATTCGTATTTCGGTGCACGTATAGCATCTATGGCAGGTGATACAGGTAGTGAGTAGCGTAAAAGCAGTGCTGGTTTAAGCGAGTCAAATAATTACTGGTTAGGTGGGTCGCGGAGGGCAGAAGGCAATCCGTATAAATTGTCCAAGATTTGTCAAATAAGGTTCAGTCTAACCTAACCAATGACATTGAGAAAAAGGCAATAAAAGGAGATAATTCTCTCACATAATTTATCGCCACATGCGTCACGCTTTATTTCACTGCAATAATTCCAATCTTTTGAATTGGGATACACTTCGCTCTGAGGATAAGAATCACTGGTCAACGAGGGAATGCTGCTGGCCTTCTGGGCACTTTACTGAGTCTCACGGATTTATTTTAGTGTTTTTGTTGTTCAAGTTTACTTTAGTACTTTTAATCATTTTAAATTGTATAATTCCAATTGATTTTCGCCATAACTTCACAATTTACCTACAATCTACAATATTAACTATGGAACGTCATGATGTCTTATGGTTTCGCAATTATTATACATTGAAAATATTAAACACATTTTAACGGTTTTATCACGTGTAATTATAGGTCTCTACCACCTATTTAACTGCTTCTTTGTGTTTTGAAGACCACGGTTATCTAGTCCTTGACCACGACTGCTGCAAAGCCTTCGAAATATCGGGAATGAAATAATGTGAAAAATACGCGACAAATCCGTTATCCCGTGTTCAATAATTTTATTATGGAACATCAAAACATCTTCATCAAATTACATTAATTTTATTTTTTATAATTTTGATTCACCACATTGTTAATAATAGATTAATTTAAACGTTCAAGCTAGTTATTTTTTTTGTAGTTAGCTACAATTTTGTTTCACATTCAGAAAAGTGTCAAACACATTCACTTCCTATTAAATTTTAATATTTGGTGCTATATGCTTTGATCTCATGTTGTCTACTCTATTTTGTAAATATATTAATCCAAATTATTCCAAACTCGTGTCGAGCGTTTAAAAATCAATTCTATCAATCACTGACACCAAATAAAAATCCAAAAACCTGAATTTCAAGTTTGTATTGTCGCCCTTGTACGGCAATTTGGGGTCATAACAACTAGATCATTCTTTTGAACGGCCAACTGCGCGGTGGGCTCACAATAACGGTATAGGCCGGTATTGGGGTAATATTGTCCAATTTTCGGTAATAAAGTTTTGTCAACAGCGGGCGTGATAGACCGGGTTCTTTATTTAAGGGTTAACATTGACAAATTATTGGTAACTCGCAATGATGTGTTGATGTTTAGGAATTATGATTATCATCAAGTATGGGGTTTGTGTTATGGTATATCTCGTGTCAATATTAAAAAGGCTACAAAATAAAAATTCACTAAAAAGATACGTGTCAGCTGCTTCAACAGACATTCGAAGAAGAATAAGTAAAAAAAAAATTAATATATTACTATTCAATTAATTTTATAAATATTATTTATTAAATGAAAATTAATTAGCCGCGTGGTGATGGATTTAGAATACATGGTGTCACCGCCCCGTTCCATCCTGAGGGTGTCGTAATATCCGACAAAGGGAAATGATGACCTGGCCGCAAGAGAGGGAATACTATTAATCGAAACCCATTTTTTTTTTGTTCGCCCGGTGTAAAATCCTTTATGGACTTCATCGCCGACCACGGGGATGGTCAGCGAGGGGAGTGTGGGACTCTCCCCCATAGTGGGGGCCTACCCACTAAACCTCCCCAGGGTGCTCCAACTCGCGTCCTGTTGCGGCATTGTGGGATCTGATGCCTGTGCCAACTCGTCTGGCCAGCAAGGCACAGTACGGTAATACCTCTCCATGCTAATGTCCATTTAATTGGAGGAGGCCCGACTCAGCAGTGGATCATCTAAAGGTTGAGTGGTAGTTGCAGTTTTAATTTGTTGACAATTTGTAAGTATTAATTTTTTTTTTTTTTTTTTTTAATAAATATCTAATCCCGGACGAAATAAATTTTGACCTTGCACCTTAAATAGTTCTTCTGTTTTTTGGACCCACGCAGATGGTTGGCTTCAGATTTTGATAATACACTCAAATTACTTACTTACTTCTCGGCCCCTAAATAACCCACTGCTAAATCGGCCGTCCTCCCACTACATGGTGGGCAACTAGCCTCCTTTGCCGCGCTGGCCAGACGGGTTGTCAAAGAGTGTCGCATCAAGTTTTCATTTTCTTGCAACTAGGTTTTCGGCCTCATAATTTCCTTTTGTCGGTTCTTACGACACTCTCATCATGAAATGGGGTGGCGATACTGTGTATTCTGAATTGCAAAAGTCAGTTTATTTGACTGTTGTGATTCCCAATACCACCAATTCAGTCCAATCGAGTCCGTACTTCGATTAAGAACCAATCAATCAAGCTGAACTATCTGATCATGAAGATTGCTTTGAAATACGTCTACCCTTTGTCGAATTGAACGGTTTGTTCGTTATAAGGTTGAGTGAGTTGAAAGCAACACCTGTGACCAAAAGAACAGATTCATTCTTAGACTCTGGCAATCAACTTCACAGAAGTTGGCAGACTGGCACATTAATGTGAACAACAATAAAAAATATTATCAGCATCATGATTTTAGCCCATAAATGACCCACCACTGAGTCGGGAATATAATATGTTCAACACAAGTGTATTTATACTTACTTCTTACTTACTTCTCAGCTCATAAATGACCCACCGTTGAGTCAGGCCTCCTCCAACTACCTGAAGGGTAGTGCCACGGTGGCCAGACGGGTTGGCACAGTTTGTATCAAGTTTTCATTCACTTGCGGCTAGGCCTTATCATTTCCTTTTGTCAGCTCTTACGACACCCTCTGGATGGCATGGGTTGACATTGTGTATTCAAAATCCGTCGCTACACGGCAGTGAGTAGTGTTTTTTACTGCCCACGGAAAATAGTATCCGGGCCAACTAGTAAACATATAAAAAATCATGAAAGAATACTGCCAAGAGTCCGAGTTAATTGGCACATTGGCAACACAACGTGAATCCATTGGAGAGTGCCGGCAAAGCACCACAATAGCGGGAAAAAGTGGCAATTCCCAACCACTCAGAGCTGCCAGCATTGCACTAATTAAGGTGTTGCAATATCGCACCAACAGATGGGGTTAGTTTTAGGGGCCCAACCGCCAGTGATAAAAACGCTAGATTAAACTGTTCATGGTGGCATTTTACTTCGCTATTCGTATTCGTGTATCTATCTAAATCACTATAACACTTCACTGCTTTACGGTTTTAGTTACTACGAACTGTTGTAGCGACGTGTGGTGGGTCGACCACTTCCCGTTGATATGGTTGAGGATATCAATGGCTGCCACATGTGTTAAGCTTGTGAACAGGTGCCGCTGATTTGGTTGCTCGGCTCACTGGATTTAAGACTTATTATTTAATTTTGAATTACTGGGTGCTGTAAGAAACCCTATGGTCAGACAACTGGTTTTATGACAAGGATAACTTGATAGTAAACTAAGGAATGGCGCCTGATTAACGTGTCATAACAGGCTAATTTCAACATCAACTTTCAAACATTGGGTTCTAATTGGATCGCTATAAATTTAACTTTTATAGAGCTCTTTTGACAAGTCTAACAATAAAATAAAATCTACCATATAAAATTAAAATTGATAATCAAGTAATACCCGAAGTCATGTTTTTAAGTTTCTTATAACATTTCATATATTTTGATTGTCTTCTTAACGTTTCTAGAGAAATATATCCTGATTTAAACACAAAATTTCTATACGGAACCAGAGCGTGTAAAATTGATTCTGCCTTATATATTTTCACAACACGGCAACGGCTTACTAATTGGTAATTTACACTGTTTTCAAAGTACTTTATTGATGAATCAGTCTAGTAGCTTTTGTTCGGGCCTATGTATGATTTTAAAGTAAAAATTGTTTTACAGTCACATTTTTTTACCGTGACTTCGCCCACGTATTCGTTCCTATGCTAAACATCAGTCCGACTTTAAATTAGATCGCTCCATTTATGCAATTAAATGTTACTGCTTCAATTTTGTCCGTGTGGTCACGAATTTAGAATACATGGTGTCACCACCCCATTCGATTCTGAGGGTATTGTAAGAGCCGACAAAAGGAAATTAAATGGCCGAGAACCCAGCCGCAAGAGAAGGAAAACTTGGCACACACCCTGTGCCAACCCGTCTAGCCAGCGTGGCACAGTAGGCTTATTACCCTCCATGTAATGGTTGGCACAGGGTTTCGTATCAAGTTTTCCTTCTCTTGTGGCTAGGTTTTCGACCCGTCATTTCCTTTTGTCGGGTTTTACGACATCCTCAGGATGGAATGGGATGGTAACACTATGCATTCTAAATTCAATTCATCATGCATCATGCATGCACCATGTCACTTATTCACATTTTCAATGGTTCACACGGTGAGTTTTCTTTTCTAAATGTCACGAGCTTAAATGTCTGACATTACCAGTGGCTTATTGCCGTACGTACAGTCAGCATAAATAAAAACACTCAATAAGTCACAATCGTAAAAACTCGCGACGTTGCCCGCCGTTTCGATAAAACCACCTATGGTTTAAGAAGCAAAGCACTTAGTGAAGACGGTCTTATGCGAGATGAACGCAGCTTTCATTTTGTATTAGTGAATAATATATCAGACAGAATGCTGGAGTTGTTCTTGTATTATTTTCGTGACCTATTATGAACGTGAACTATCCGTATAGTCCTGTAGCCACATCTGTATGTATGTTGCGATAATCTCAAAATACACTGCACGGATTAGTATTCAGTTTTCACTTTGCCTAGTGAGTTGCTGTGGCTCACTGTAGTCTCTTCGGGTTGGCGGTCAACCTGATTCTTTGCAAGGCCAAGGGCTGGCGTGATTTCTTTCTGGGAGGCCGTTAGGTCCCAAAAGGCGGCGAGATCGGAAAGGAGGGGGTTTTGGCTGACCCACGCCGCGGGGGAGGGGGACGTCATGTTGGAACGTACTCTGGGATTTTAATGGGTAGTCAAGACCCACATCCATCCAGCGAAATAAAAATAAAACAAATTAATAAAGTGTTTTTTTTTTAATTTTCAAAACAGGTTATATTGCTGCCTCGTATTGTATTATGCCATCCTCACTTGCTGTCATTAAAAGGCTTTTAATTCTTGATGGCCGTGCTACTCCTGCAACAAATATGAAAAAAACATTTCAGTATAATATGACAATATTATATTGATCCAAAGTATAAAATTTATCGCGTACTAAGTTCTTCCAAGAACATTATTTCCACTGACATTTTCTCTGTGTTATCAGTAGAAGCGAGAATTGCTACTAGTACTCAACCCATAAATAACCCACTGCTGAGTCGAACCTCTTCCTATCACAGGGGGGAAATTAGCCCCCTCACCACAACAAGGTGGCAGCACGGTCGAGGCGGATACAATTAACTCTGTTCTGTTTATTTAAAAGAGTTATAGGAAACACTGAAAAGATCTTGTTCCAGACATAAACCTGCATTTTCATTATCCTGTTCTGCCTGACAGAATGTCTACAAAGCTAATCCTGTGTCCTCGCATCATTCTTTGAAAAATCTCAATTCAAAGGGCCTTTTGTGAACGCCTACCGTTCGCTACGTACAGTGTTCTAACCTACCTCGTTAACTGTTTCCTCTGAAGTTGACAAGCAGAAACTTAGGATATTGTATACTAACTAGCCAGAAAATATGCACGGGTGTGATGTTACCCGCGAGGCGAAGCTAGTCAAAGAAAGTAGCCTAAGTTACTCCTTATGTCATCAGTTCCAGAGATTACCCGGAACAAACAGACAGACAGACAGATAGACAAAAATATAAAAAAAATATTTTGGTCTATGTACTGTGTATACATACTTACGAATTTAGTAAAAAGTGGTTATTTTATTATTACAAACAGACACTCCAATTTTATTTATTTGTATGTAGTATGTATGTATGTATATATGTATATAGAGTATGTATAGAGTATAGATGTATAGATAGTGTCACCATCCTGTTCCATCCTGAAAATTACATGGCCGATATACTAGCCCCAGGAAAAGGAAAACTTAAAACGAAACCCTTTTGGCCAGTGTGGCACAGTAGGCTAATTATAGTGAGCAGTGAATTATGTCTAGGCTGTGAAGCAGTAGTAGCAATTATTAGTATGGTATGTAATAGTTACATTAAAATTATTACCTTATTATTGTTTTTGTATAACTATTGTTTTTGTAAGGCCTAATTGGAACATGTTCCAAAAATAAACATTAAATCGATTCGAATTTTATATTAAACTAGCGACCCGCATCGGCTTCGCACGCAAAACCTTCCTCTTGAATCACTCTATCTATTACAAAAAACCGCTTTCAAATCTGTTGCGTAGTTTTAAAGATTTAAGCATACATAGGGACGGACAGACGACAGCGACTTTGTTTTTTAATATGTAGTGATTATTAGCTTTTATAATAAATATTAATTATTGTTTTGTATAACTATTGTTTTTGTAAGGCCTAATTGGAACATGTTCCAAAAATAAACATTAAATCGATTAGAATTTTATATTAAACTAGGGCCCCCCCCGCTTCGCACGGGTGCAATTATGCACGTATTATACGTAAAAACCTTCCTCTTGAATCACGCTATCTATTACAAAAAACCGCTTTAAAATCTGTTGCGTAGTTTTAAAGATTTAAGCATACATAGGGACGGACAGACGACAGCGACTTTGTTTTTTAGGCGCAAAGGGATGATCATCCAGCCAGACGAGGTGTGATGTCTGGCTAGGGGTCGCAGCGCCTATTCCCCCTATAGTTGTAGTCGGGGATATCTTAACCTTGCGAATTGCTCTTGAAATTTCGCTATCGCGGTGTAGGACTTTTTCGTAATTATCGCATTTGTAGGCGATATTTCTTGATGCAATTAGTTCAGATTTTTCGGGTAAATTGTGTAAAGTATGTAGCATGCGGTCGCTACATGGCTCCCCCCCAAGACTGGAGGTCGATCCTCTTGAGATGCTGCAGTGTGACGAGCTTGCAAGTGCCAGGAGTGCTCGGAGTCTACGGTGAGTCGAGACTGAGCACCTCAACTGTGTAGTGGAGTTCACTGGGCGGTTGAGTGTCGTGCCGCAGAACCAGGTAGCACGGTGAGTCGGCTGGGCGTGGTCCTGTTAAGGCTGACGTCTTGGCTTGCTATGTAACGGCTGCTGCAGCTGCTGAGGAGTGTTCGTCTTTACCAGGTTGACCAGGCAGGAGGATGTTTCAGACTCGTCGGAAGGTTGCTCTGGAGTCCAAGGTCGGGGGTTACCACTTTTAAGGATCTTGCGTGTTCAGTTCACGTCGGGGTCACCACTTTAGGCGCAAAGGGATGATCATCCAGCCAGACGAGGTGTGATGTCTGGCTAGGGGTCGCAGCGCCTATTCCCCCTATAGTTGTAGTCGGGGATATCTTAACCTTGCGAATTGCTCTTGAAATTTCGCTATCGCGGTGTAGGACTTTTTCGTAATTATCGCATTTGTAGGCGATATTTCTTGATGCAATTAGTTCAGATTTTTCGGGTAAATTGTGTAAAGTATGTAGCATGCGGTCTTTACAGTTTCATACTATGTAGTGATGGTGATTAAGATACAAAATCAGTTCTTTACATCGAATATGACGTAATTCTGAACTATTCCAACGGTAATAATTGGGATCAATAAAGCAATTGGACGTTTAGAAAAAGAAATTATACTTTTATTATTATACATAAAATAATTACTTGTAATAACAAATACAGTGAATCATAAGCTTCTGAAGTCCTTTAATAAATTTACAAATAATATTATTGACTGCGTCACGAGATTTCTTGTTCGATAACAAGGCCAGAAAAGAGTAGGTATTTGTAAAAAGTAAAAATTGTCGTTGAGAATGCAAATTAAGGAAAGTTCGTGTAAAAAATCTGCATCATCTTTAATCAATCTTAGTTGTCATTCAACGTTTCTTTAGAAAAAAAACACATATTTGAAAAAAAAATAAAAAAAAACATTTCGTTTTACTTAAGGTAATATATACTTTTGTTCACATTGTAAAAATACTAAGACTGCAGTTTGTGAAAATGTATGGTAGGAAATATTTTAATGAGCCGGTTTCACAACGTCGGATGTATGACGTCGTTAGACCGCAGAAAATTCCAACAAAAGCATCTTTGCATTATAGTTTTCTGAAGAAATATCATGGAGAATGGCTGGAGTTAGATTTGAAAAGCCTTAAAATTTAAGAATAAATTATATTATATATATAAAATAAATTAAAATTTAAATCGTTTACATTTCATTGGTAGATGGAGGATGGTTGGGCTTTGTTTTTATACTAAGTGCTTACTTATCTATTTTGACCTTTGTCGGCTAATGAAGTTAAATATGGAATAAAAATCTTTATAAAACCTACTTCAAAAAATGCAATTTTTAAATCACGGAGGCGTAAGAGACTCTCTGACTGTCTCGTTGGTCTAGGGGTTGTGCTGCCTTTGGATCAACGGGTCCCAGGTTCGATTCCAGGTCGGGCAAGTGTCTTTTTCTAAACCAGAGGCACTTGCTCTGAGTCTGGGTGGTATTTGTGTTCATGGATAAAATTTTTGCACGGAGCCCGTATTTCATTTAAAAAAAAAGCTTTTTTTTCTCTCGCCACAAATAAACGGCTAATTCCCTAATGCCAGTACAAAAAGTCGGCATTCACAAAACGAGGGCAATGATAGTGCGTTGTGGGTACTCATGGTGCGCGAGCTTTGAGCGGCACTGCACATCGCTGGCTAATTTACAAGGCGCAGCCACAAAGAGAGATGCGCTAATTAAAAACTGAGACGGCACAAAGTGTCATGGCTGACTGTGAGGTGGAGTGACGGTATAAAGCTAGTTGGATGTTGGGATTCGTCATTTCTGTTCCAGTCGAGATCAATTTTCATCCAGCTTGGTTTCGTTACCTATCTATACATACATATACATATATCATAATTTCAGCCAAAAGACGTCCACTGCTGGACATAGGCCTCCCCCAAAGATTTCTACAAAGGCCGGTCCTGGGCCGCCCGCATCCATCGTTTTCCGGCGACTTTAACCAGGTCATCGGTCCACCGTGTGGGAGGCCTACCAGCACTGCGCTTTCCGGAACGCGGTCGCCACTCGAGGACTTTTCTGCCCCATCGGGCATCGGTCCTGCGCGCTATGTGCCCTGCCCACTGCCACTTAAGTTTGGCAATCTTGTGGGCTATGTCGGTGACCCTGGTTTGCCTGCGTATCTCCTCATTTCTGATTCGATCTCGCAGGGAAATTCCGAGCATAGCCCTCTCCATTGCCCATTGCCCTGTAGTATATACATATATACTACATACAAATAAATAAAATTGGAGTTCCTGTTTGTAATAATAAAATAACCACTTTTTACTAAATGCGTATTTATACACAGTACATAGACCAAAATAACATTTTTTCAAATGTTTGTCTGTCTGTTTGTTCCGGCTAATCTCTGGAACGGCTGGACCTATTTTGACGGGACTTTCACTGATAGGTAGCTGATGATATAAGCAGTAACTTAGGATACTTAGGATAACTAGCTTCGTCTCGCGGGCTTCACGTGCGGGTAACATCGTACCCGTGCGAAGCCGGGACGGGCCGCTAGTGACTAAATACAAATACTTATACTACTTATTGCTCAGCCCATGTGTTACCCACTGCTGAGTCGGGCCTCCTCCAGCTAGATGGAGGGTAATTATCCTACTGGCCAGGTTTGGGTTTGGTACAGGGTTTCTTAACAAGTTTTCCTTCTCTTGCGGCTAGGTTATCGGCCTTGTCATTTCCTTTTGTCGGCTCTTACGGCACCATTAGGATGAAATGGGGTGGTGAAACTTTTTATTCTAAATCCGTCACCACACTGAAAAACCGTCACCACCCAGATCCTCCCATCAGTACTCCCACCAGTACTGTGCTACGCTGTCCAGGCGGGTTGGTACAGGGTTTTATATCCGTGTCGTGACGGATTTAGAATACATACTGTCAGCACCCCATTCCATCCTGAGGGTGTCTGAAGGGCCGATAAAAGGTGCAAGAGAAGGTAATTTAGATTTAAACTGATTTAAAATACACAATGTTACCAACCCACACTATCGTTAGGGTACCATAAGTAAATAAAAATAAATAAATAAATATCCTTGGATATTTCACACAACGCCATCTCGTCCCAAGCTAAGCAATTTAATGCTTGTGTTATGGTAACGAGATGGATGATAAACTACTTATATACATTTTTTTTTGTAAATACATACATATTATAGATAGAAATGACACCCAGACTCCGAGCCAGTGCCTTCGGGTTAGGACACTGGCCCGACCCCGGAATCGAACCCGGGACCCGTTGATCCAAAGGCGGCACATCTAACCAGGCCCTGTACCAGGCGTTGCACGGTAGGCCAATTGCTTTCTAAGAATTTGTAGGAGGTTCGATTCAGTAGTGGGTTCCTTTTTCTATATTCCTTTTTCCATATGCTCTCTCCTTTTAACCCGAAGGTTGACTGGTGGAGAATGCCGCATGGCATTATGTCTGCCTTGTATACCAAGTTGTATATTAATAATAAATAAATAATGACTGTTCTTCTATACATTAATCATTTCAACTAATACAAATGTCTCAGTCCTGACTCTTGTTAGAGTCTTGACTTGCGTAAATTGTAAGTGGGGAAATTAGCCCACTGTACCACGTGGGTCAGCCAGGGATCTTACCAAGCTTCCCAGCTCATAAAGCTAGAATTTTTATGATTAAATTTGTCGCCTTGATTAACCCTCACAAAGGTTGTGACCTCCCAGACCGGCAATCGCTTCACGCTAAATTAAGCAAAAGAATTTGTTATCAAATATACATATTTTAATAAAGCGAGATGCATGGACAAAATGACACAAAAAAATATATAACTAGCGACCCGCCCCGGCTTCGCACGGGTGCAATGATGAATCTCTAAATTGGACGTATTATACATAGAAGGAAGGTTTCTATGTATAATACGTCCAATTTAGAGAATCTTGAAATCTTGAATCACTCTATCTATTTAAAGAAACCGATTCAAAATCCGTTGCGTAATTTTATATATTTAAGCATACATATTAGGGACGTACATACGACAGCGACTTTGTTTTATAATATTTATATAAAATATAATATAATAATAATATGTAGTGACAGTGATGATAGTGATAGTGATTTAAAACTAATATAATTTAAACTATAGAATGTCCTTAATTTAACAAACGTTGAATTGTGGCGCAGAAGTCTCTATTACGCATTACCTCAGTACTCCCAATTACTCAACCAAAGACTTAACTGCCTATCATTAAAACGTTCACCATATTTCACAACTAAAAGTTTCAGAGCGTAAATCTCCAAACAAACAACTCAAACACTACCCAAAGGCATTGTAGCACATTAGAATTTTAACTTCAGCAGTTTCAGCCGCGAAGATTAACAAATCCCAATCACGGGAGAGATTTGCGTATTCATACCCAAGTTTTCCTCCCACGAGCGAGAAGACACATAGCTCTTTCTATATGTGGATACAGGACGGACATATTTGAAGTAAGAGGGTAGGTACATGGGTCTGACATAATGATATATTAATTTCTGTCGTGAGCTCCTATTGTTTTGGTAGGTATTTTACAGCGTGACGCATGGTCATTAGGTTTTCATAGTTCCATAAAGACGCCTTCAGAGGCGTCTGCGTTGAAGGCTTTGTGCGTTTAACGATCAATGGTAATGATAAATTGCGGTATTGTGAATGGGATGTGTGTAAATATTTCGGGGTTTATGTCTAGCTTCTTGCCGACATTACGCCGAAGTCGGATTTAGAATACATAGAATAGAATAGAATACATAAAAGGTTAACATGGCATCATATAAATGTGACAAAGAAATTTACAATGGGCGGTCTTATCACACTAGGCGATTTCTTGCAGACCTTTGATGAATAGGAGGTATGAACGTTAAAACGGCAGGTGCAATAAATTATACAAGTATGACAAATACATGTAGTACATGAAACAAATTATTTATATATATAAAGCCTTATTCTAATATATATATAACTTTTAAATACTATAAGTCCCATGTAATAACAATAATATAATATGTATGAAGATACAGAAAAATATATAGTATATGTTTTCTAAGTAATTGTGTTCTACGTATATCCGTTTATAATTTACTAGCGACCCGCCCCGGCTTCGCACGGATGAAATGATGAACATCAAAATTTATCAGTGTTTCTCTAAAATATTATGTATGTATTGTACCTATAAACCTTCCTCTTGAATCACTCTATCTATTAAAAAACCGCATCAGAACCCGTTGCGTAGTTTTAAAGATTTAAGCATACATAGGGACGGACAGACGACAGCGACTTTGTTTTTTAATATGTAGTGATAGTGAAGTGATAATGAGGCTCTAGCTTTGACATCGATATCCTTGCGTAGAGAAAATGTACTAAATTATGGCGGTGAAACATAATCATACAACTAACGATTATTTAAGTTATTATTATAACGAGTGAATTAAGTATACAGGACGTAACAAAATCCCTACAACAATAGCGAAAGGATAAGGATAGCCACTTTATTTTTAATAAGCTATTGTATAGCTTTTATCGAGGGCTCTGAGCGCGGCGACCGAATCAAGAAATTCCTTAACGAAAATACAACCTAACACCCCCCACTCCACCTACACACACTGGGGAAACTTGACGCCAGCGCCATCTAGTTACATTAAATACAACTCGACATTAAACATACCGCCCACCAACGAAATATTATAAAATGAATTTCCTTCACATTAAATAAAAAATACTAATCAAATAAAAAATAAATAAATAATTGTAATTGCATAAGTTGATAAAAAATTCTATGCAATAGCTTTAACGCGGCAGTCCCCGGGTGACACAATTAGTTTTTTTTTAAATAATGGTCACCAGTCAGTGATGAACTCGAGAGATGAGCACAGAGAACTCAATAAAAAATATAGGATACGTTTCTAAGCTTGTAGCATAATTATAACTCTCAAATGGAACAACGTCGAATCAGTTGCATTGTCACTAAAAACTTCAAGCAACAGTAGCGACATGTGGCGGGTCGGCCTTTAATATAGTTGAGAAGATCGATGACTGCCAATGATATGCATCTGTGATGTCACTGGGTTCAAGAGTTATGATTCCACTTTTATTTCTCTTATTTAATTTTATTATTATAGCTGCGCTGCAGCTGAGCTCCTATCGAAAACAAAGAAAAAAAGTTAGTCATACATAAACGGTTATTGTAATATGGCGTGTCAATGAAAAGACAAGCCCACTGAGTTTCTTCCGCCAGGTTTTCTCAGCTGGTGCCGCGTTCATTTTTTTTTAAACGAACACAAATTACACCCTGACTCAACGCAAGTGTCTAGGTTTATACAAAGACACTAGCCCCCACCCCAGAATCAAACCGGGGACCCGTTGATCCAAAAGCGGTACATCCAAACCCTAGACCTAAATTATGCAACAAAGCATCTTTCTATTTCATTCCATTCATAGGTCATTCATAGGTGGTGATAACGAAACAGCATATGCGAGCTTCTCTCAAGTTCCCTTGCACCCTTCACATGCTCATCTGATCCATTACATGCCCCCATCGTGACTGGCATCGCCAAGGGTGCGGATTGGAGACGCTAATTATCGGGACCCTTGTGCTGTGACGTCATACTAATGACCTGCTAGTTTTTGACACGTGAGAGATTAATTTTAAACAAATTTATTAGGTTTCTGCCCATGTAGTGACGGATTTAGAATACACAACGTCCCCACCCCATTTCGTACTGCGGGTGCCGTAAGAGCTGACAAAAGGATATGGCACGTTGGCCAGACTGGCTTCTTCTCTTGATGAAATAGGGTGGTGACACAATGTATTCTAAATCCGTCACACGTCACGTCACGTCCATACGGACCACAGGCTACAAAGTATACAACATTAACTCAACGTTGCATATGCTGAGTAACAATAAGGCGTTGAATCGGAAACAGTACCCGCTCATCAAAGAGCAGTATCGTCAATTTGACGCATTAATTATTCTCAAATCGCCATAATCACCATAAACAAACAAAGGCTCCCCCATACGCAAACCAAATATTTCAAAGATATCCGACATTTCTTATCCCAACCCACTTAAAACCTTCGAAGGGCAATGGGTCCTCGGAGTGTCATTCATCAAGAACTCGCTACCAACTTTGCATGTACCCAAAACCTCTTATTATTTCCCACCCCACACGATAAAATTAGACCAAATGTGTCTCTGAGTTTGACCAGACAATCACCCTTATGCCTTTCGTATAAAGCTTAAATTCATGTGATGCTCGGATTTGAACACAGTCGTTTTGGAGCATTAATTATCGTTCGACCCCCAGTTTTAGGGTAAACCCTTTAGGAAATTTTCGTCCCTTACTGGTCACCCCTCGACGTCCAAACGTGCTTCCTCGTCATTAGTATGCGCTATGTAAACTAAGGTATGTTTAAAGGTTTGCTTTAATTTGAAGCTATTTGGTGTTTGATATGCTAAGAACTCATTACGGGTGTAAAACTAGACTAAAAGGGCACTTAGAAGTAAAAAATAACTAGACTTATGATCGTGAAATACAAATCATATTTATCATAAGTCAGGTTTTTGTCAATAAAAAATTATGTAATGCAACTTAAACAACAATTTTGCATAATTAATGTCTAGTTATGGCAGTTTCGTTAAAAGCCGGTAATCAAAACTTTAAATACAATTAAGAGAACGTAAGCTTGATACAAATTTCCGTGCCAGCCTATCTGGCCAGCGTGGCACATTAGGCTAATCATTAGTCATGTAACGGGGGAGGCCCGACTCAGCAGTGGCTGGTAGTAGTCTAGATATTTCGCACATCGTATCTCTAATAATCGTAGTATTATCGACCCTTTGAATATGGCTATAGGATTATTGTTACACCCTGTATAGAGTGGTTGGGAACTAACTGGGTTAGAAACTTCCCGAGCTTTGTTAATGTAGTGGGCTTAGTATTTAAAACCCAAATTGTACACACATATACACACCATCTCGACACTCGTTGTTAGAAATACTAATCTCCATTTCCGTCCACGAAAGTCGGGGCTACTCCAATATCCCTACTGCATCAAACTTATCATAGAGTATGACACAGTGTTTCATATCGAGTGTTTTTCTATTGTGAGTTTCTTTCCTTTGGTCGGCTCTTTCGACACCCTGAGCAAGAAATGAGGTAATAATATGTTAGTACAGTTAGTAAGTATATAAGGTTGTCTGTAAGAAATCGCATTCAGCGATAAGACCGCCACTTGTACAAATTGTTGCATAATATGCATGACTGTGTTCTGTCTATTTCTCTTGTGTACAATAAAGAGTTTGTCTATCTATCTATCGTCTTTCGTCGTTTTAGCCCATAAATGACCCACTACTGGGGCGGGCCTCCTCCAAATTCATGGAAGGGAATAAGTTTACTGTGCCATGCTGGCAAGACGGGTTGGCACAGGGTTTGTATCAAGTTTCCTTCTCTGGGGGTTAGGTGATCTGCCTCTTGCGTTATTTTAGTCGCCTCTTACGACACCCTAAATATGGTATGGGTTGGTGACACCGTGTATTCTGAATTCGTCACCATAGTACATATAGACGATTATACAATTGTAATGATATTATGCACACTTAAATAGCCCGTAAGCTCACCACTATTTTTCGCCACATCATATCAGCTGTCAACAAAAATTACCTGTCACATTCATGCACGCTTCGATGCGCTCCCTTGTATACAGTTATGCGAAATTAGTTTCCCAATACAAACCCCTTGTCTATGCGGTATTAGCTTATCTTTCCAGTTGGCACGCTATAAATTGGTCAAAATCTCGCTAGCTCCTCGACTTTGCCACGTATTACTAAGTGGTACGGTGACCATGGGATTGTAAATTAGTGCTACAAGTTTTCGTTGCAAAAATATATTAAACATTGAAATTAAACACATTTATAAAGGACTTATCGCGTGTATTTTACATTATTTAATTCCCGACGTTTCGAATGCTTTGCAGTAGTCGTGGTCACGGGAGAGACTAGATGACGGTTGTCTTCAACAGTAGAAAGAAACAGATAAAATCTACCGCCTATAATTTTGTTTTATTGATAACGTTCCCTGTGCACGCAGGTCGCTCACGGTGTCCAGAGGTCTTGCAGATGAGTGTTAAGCTTGAGATTTGATCAATTACTAACTGGATCCCAAGCAGGTGGTACTTGCCAACCATCATCTCTATTGCATTTCAATAGAGAGGAATTTGTTGGCAAGTCCCAACTAATATTAGTAAGTATAATAAAAATCCCTTATTTTATATATTAGCGACAGTGATCAGTTTTATTATATCTTTTGTCTGACTCTATATTTGTATGCGCATCAAGTCACTTCATAAAATTGGACACGGTTTCCATCAAATTTGAGTTGTCCGTTCAAAGATAAACATAAAGTTTTCTCAATTTTAGAATACTAAAATACTCTTAAACACACCTTATAAGTTTAAGGATACGAATAATATTCTTGGATATCAACTATTGTTATAGAAAATAAAATAATTCTACATATATTATCAACGTCAAAGTTCGAAAGAAAGTATGTTTGTTACTCTTACATGCAAAAATTACTGAATGGATTTTGATGAAGCTTTAAAATAAAATAGCTTAAACATCATAATAACACATAGGATATAATTTATAAAGATAATACACGCCCCGGCTTCGCACGGGCGCAATGATGAAACTCTAAATTTCTCAGTGTTTCTCTACAATATTAAGCATGTATTATATGAACCTTCCTCTTGAATCACTCTATCTATTACAAAAAACCGCTTCAAAATCCGTTGCGTAGTTTTAAAGATATAAGCATACATAGGGACGGACAGACGAAAGCGACTTTGTTTTATACTATGTAGTAATAGTGATATGTCTAAATGAAACGGATTTTTGTTAAATCCCATAATATACTTTAGGATTAGATTTCATTGAAGAGAGCTGTGATAATTACAAACATGATTCAACTGATATTATTATTTTGATTTAATCAGAGAAAGAAAGTACCTAATATATAATTTTGAAGAAATTAAGGGACACCCTACTGAGCAAGAGGCTCTTAAACGTATCACCAGTTCGTACTGTTCAACGGGTAGAAACTAGAAAGATAAAATCGGTACACTCGCCAAGAATATGCCTATTAATGTTTATGTACTCAACTGTATATGTATACACACGGTCGATACAAAGTTTGCTTCAATTTCATTTGATTATTTTTAAGAGTATTAGCATATAACAAGGATTTTGGTGTGTTTGATCTTGGTCTACAAAAATAGTGTTCATGTTTCACTGGGGTCATTGGTCTAAATTTTTTTTATAGTGGTGGAAACCTTTTAAAGGTCCCAGCCGGAGAACGGGGCTCGGTTATGTGGGAGTGCCGGTCGCGAGAAGATGATAAATTGCGACCGGTATAGCCACTAAAACCTATCCTCTTGGTGTTATCTGATATTCGGGAAACTAAAATCTGCTTTTTAGGAAGGGGTGTTTGTCTCTCTTCCCTCATTTTTGGTAAATAGCGCGACGCACCTTATTCTCTCTGGAACTCTACTATGGAGACAAACTGCCTCTCCACTGTCCCGATACATGGTGGGATCTAAACTGAAATATATACACTTTCAAACCCATTTGGCAATCAGAGTCACGTGCCTCGGTTTTTGGCACAACAATATTCATTATCAAACTAACACGCTAAACTAAGATAAGGCGCCACCCCGTACAAAGTAATCTTTACACACCCACCCAAGCTTCCGAACTCTGAAACAAAGTTGGAATAACTTTAGAAGACCAAGGGCTGTTTAGAAAGGACCACCAACTTGGCCCCGAACTGAAATATTAATGTAGTTTCACAGAATCGTATATGAGAGGCGTGCTCATTCGATATTTGCTAATGGCTGGCAACACGCGTCTTGTGATATCGATAAGTTCTTGGAATGTTAACAGGTCAGCGACTTTGGCAAAAGCGAGTTTGAATATGTTGTGGTTAGATATTAAAATTCCTGTCATTAAAAAAACTCTCAAAGTTTTTTAATTAGCCTATCGACTTGATAAACCGTTCGATATTTAAAATTATTTTATAATAATATAGGCCGCGGAAGTTTTAACTATCATTTAAAAAAGCGCTACTAACTGTTACAGTTGCAAGAAATAGTAAACGTCTAACGTAATTCAAGAAATAAGAGCATATACATAGTAGTTATGATACTAAAATTAAAAATACGATATTATTATTATACACTAATGGGATAATGTAATAATGATGATGGAAAGTATTTAATTTTTCGTCAGTTTATTTCTATTATCTTTACACTTATCGTTATAGTTTGGATAATTTACTCTTTAAACCTATAAATTATAGCATAAGTGTTATTCCGATGTGTAAGCTATATTATTGTAAAGTTTCATCGAAACCCATTCAATAGTTTTTGCGTGAAAGAGTAACCAATATACATTCTTTTCAACTTTCGCGTACCTATATAATAATTAGTAGGATAATATGTATATTTAAATTTATAAACATACTTCATTCTTGAACTCTGATCACGAAGTTATATTTAACAACATGAACATAGTCTACACGATTGGTAAAAAATAAAAGGAATTTTTGTCATGCATTTTGTTGTAATAAAACTATGCTCACCGAGCTAGCCATGCAAATAACACACACATATATCCGACACGTGTTCCGACGCAATACCCAATATACACATGCAAAATTCGCACACAAACACAATCGTCGGGCAAATTTTCAACATGGCACACGAAGGGGTGGACTTCACTCGTGTCCTTCCTTTTGATTGCAATTAATTCGGAAACTAAGGGGGGCGGGTGTAGGGGGACGGCCAAAGGGTTCGGCCAGTGCGCAGGGCCGCATTTGTGAAATGTTGGAGTTGCAAAGTTGGTCTTGTTCGGTTTGGTTAGCCGTACTTAGTTCGAGAGTTTTGTTTCTATTGATTTGTGATGAAGTTTTTGTGGTAGTTGCAAACTTAGGGGGTCGGGGATTGAAATTCGGGCCTAATTCAATGTAAGATGGATTCAGAAGTTTTTGAATTATGCCTAGGTTATCTTTACTATTATAAAGACGAATCAACTCAAAAACTACTGAACCAATTTCAAGAATTATTTCATCATTAGAATGCTATATGATTCCTGTCAAACATAAGCTATATGCAAAGCCAAGATAATCAAGGGTTTAAAGCCTACACGGGAAAAGCTGCGTGCTTAAGCTAGTAATGATATTTTTATGGTAACAGTGAAATAAAAGGTGAATGTAGGAACTAGATAAACAGAAAACTAGCCGCAGGACAATAAATTTTCTTCAGTTTTCTACCGTGATCCAGCACCCCAACAAGTTTGATGAATGTCACAGTTCGTTTCCTTCCAAAAAATTGGAGGAGGCCCGCCTCAGGGGTGGCCGATTTATCAGCTGAAACTAAAGTATTATAATGAAGAGTATCACAATCAATCAGGTATCAATATTAAGATGACGGCTTATTATGAAGCCAAAGTTAGTGAAGTTTATAAATCAAACTCTAAAACAAGATTTGTAAAAAGATATTTAATCCGACAATTCAACGTCAGAAATGCTTCTAAAATGTTCAACTTAATACCACCCTGGCTAGTAAGGCTGCCATTACTGGTGAAAAATATGCAGACATTTTTATCTAGCGCTTATGACCTGCGGGAAGATTTTCCTTTTACCAATTACGACCTTGATTCAAGTGGACCAGCCCTAAGGATTCATTTTTAGCATGACAGTGGGCTGTAAATATAAAACATGTAATTTATATAAATATTAAGTCGTGAGTTGTTAACACTTCGTATTCCGTGTGGTATTCCGTGTGGATTTAGAATATTCAATGTCACCAACTCATACCGTATTGAAGGTGTCGTAAGAGGCGACTAGCCGCAAAAGAAGGAAACTTGATACATATCGTGTGCCAACCCGTCTTGCAAGTTAGCTATTTTTCCTCTACGAATTTGGAAGAGAACCATCTCACTAGTGGGTCATTAATGGGCTGAAACGACTTCAAAATAGGAAATCAATAATAAAGTCAAAGTCAAATCATTTATTTTGCCTAAGACACTTACAAATTGTCAACATATTAATAAAATGTCTGCAAAGCAGTTATAAATTATTTTAGTTTACAACAACAACAAAAATCAGAGGGCTTGGTATTCTTTTTTTCATTACTTTACGGTCCTATTTAATAAATTAATATATATTTACCCAACAAATTCCTAAATCAAACTGTTCTATTGGATCTGGAAGGCGTCAACTAGAACGTGAATATTAAAACAATAAAAAATAAAACTTTAATACAATAAAATAAGTCTAGTGAGCCGACCGACCCCAAACAGCAGCACCTATTCACAAGTATAACGCATGTGACAGCCTTCGTATCATCAGCCATATTAAAGGGAAGTGACCGACCCGTCACACGTCGCTACCGCTGCTCAGAGTGTATTTGTGAGCATGACAACTCACAAACCAAAGCCCGATAATAAAAATAAAAGCTCAAATACACAGAATGGCTCCTTTCAATGAGCTAAATAATCACACTGCGATAACGATTGGTTTTTTGATAAATCCTGTATATTTGTATTGATTCGAAAATTTAAATAGTAGTAGATAACTATCACATTTATTATTTTCATCCCATTTTGACCTATGACATTTAATCCGACCCAAATAATTGTTAACCCTTCATCTCATCATTTGACCCTAACTGATCACCTATCGAGTTCCCCCAGCATCCCAAGTAACCTGTTGACCTGTCTTTGTATCCGTCCATAGAGATCATGACCCGGTCTGATCTGAAACTAACCAGTTTGAGATTTATCACATAAAAAGGACAGTAATTTTAGTAGGTATACAACACATTACCATAACCAACAAATCTTGCAATTTCTTTTAAACTTTAAGACTCGTATGAGGACTGTAAGAAGTAAGAACTACTGCTGAGTCAAGGCTCCACCAGTAACATGGAGTGTAATTAGCCTACTGTGCCCCGCTGGCCAGACTGGTTGGGCAGGTTTTCGTATCAAGATTTTCTTCTCTTGGGACTAGGTGTTCGACCTTATTATTTATTTTTGTCGGCTCTTACTATACCCTCAGGATGGAATGGGGCGGCAATTCTATGTATTCTAAAAAAATAGGCTTTAGCGATTTACACAAAAGATTTTAAATTGTTTGCAGTAATCGAAGTCATGAAAAAGCTACCTACTATATATACACTAACTACTAATTGTTATGAGCGCGTTCCCGAAAGCGCAATGCTGGTAGCCCTCCAACAAGGTGGATCGACGACCTGGTTAAGATCGCAGGAAAATATGGAACCGGCCTTCGTGGAAATCCTTGCCGTTGAGTGGACATCTTTTGGCTGAAATAAAGATTATGATGATGGATTTTATAATATTTATTCACAGTTTAAGTACTTTGTCCGTGTGGTGACGGATTTAGAATACATAATGTCACCAATACCATCTTTAGGGTGTCGATAGAGGCGACTAAACGAACGGAAGATGCAGATTACTTAGCCTGAAGAAAAGATACTTGATACGAACCATGTGGCAACCCGTCTTGCCAGTGGGGCATGGTAGGCTAATTTTCCCTTCATGGATTTGGTGGAGGCCCGACCCAGTAGTGAGTCATTTATGGGCTGAAACGACGTACTTTATTACTAACACGTTAAACTACGCTCTCTTATGTGCAAACTCCGGAAACAAAGCCAAATGTTACTCACACATTGAATCTAGGACATTGGCAGATAAAACAGTGATTAATTACACTAAAAGCTGATCAAGACATTGTTCATATGTTAATCTACCATATCTCCAAGTCTCGGAGACTTCGAGATCCCGCGGGCAGTGGTAGTTTAGCCAAAATATACTTACATACATGAGTCACAATTATTGCTCAACTTCAATTTAAATGAGAGTAGTTTTGGCTCGTACGTGATTCTCTGATTGCGTAGAAGCTTTCCAGAAAATGTGACATACGTGTTTTTATATATATTTTAAAGTGCTAGAATATGTGATTCAAAAGTATAGTTTCGAAGATATCATCAATCATAGTTAATTTAGGTCACAAATTGTAGTGGATAGTGAAGGGAAACGGTTGGCGCAGTGGTTGAACGATCGACTGCTGCGCAGCATGTCGCGGGTGCGATCCCCGCACGGAAGAAATATTTGTACGACCTACAAGTATTTGTTCCGGGTCTGGGTGTTTTCTATCTATAATATGTATGTATTTACGAAAAAAAATGTATATAAGTAGTTTATCGTCCATCTCGTTACCATAACACAAGCATTAAGTTGCTTAGCTTGGGACGAGATGGCGTTGTGTGAAATGTCCAAGGATATTTATGGATGAATACAAGTCCTTCAAACCAATCATTCATATTTAAAGCTAAGAATGTGCGACTTTGTCACTTTCACGTATGTTTTACATTAATAATCTTGACATATAAAAATACTAGCGACCCACCCCGGCTTCGCACGGGTGCAATGATGAACCTCTAAATTGATCAGTGTTTCTCTACAATATTATGGATGTATTATCCATATAAAACCTTCCTCTTGAATCACTCTATTTATTAAAAAACCGCTACAAAATCCGTTGCGTAATTTTAAAGATTTATGCATACATAGGGGCGGACAGACGACAGCGACATTGTTTTCTAATAATGTAGTGATCATTAAAAATAGATAAATACTAAAATATTTGTTTAATAAACCCACTAATACTATTATTATTCAACCCATAAATATCCCACGGCTGATTCGCGCCTCCTCCCATCACAGGGAGTGTAATTAGCCTACTGTCCACCACGCTGGCCAGATGGGTTGGCGCAGAGTTTTGTATCAACTTTTCCTTCTCTCGCGTCTAGGTTCTTGGCCTTGTCCTTTCCTTCTGTCGACTCTTACGACACCCTCAGGATGAAATGGGGTAGTGACACTATGTATTCTAAAACCACACCGATACGGATATGTCACCCACAAACTTGTTAATTACTCGTACTTTGATATTTCCATTTCTCAGAAATAGTCGTTTGTGATCAACTCAAGAGTGAATATACCTATCTTTCTTGTCATAAAATGTCATCAAATGTAAATGACATTCGATGTCATTAAATAGCACAGGTCACGTAACATAAGTATATTCAACCTAAAGCTTTTCTTCCATCTATTAAAAGTACATAAACAAAATATGACCGAAGTACCCAATTAATCATCCCAGTACACATTTATACCCCAATGAACACGTATGCACATTGTCCAGTCCAGGCGTAGACACACACATACATACACATATACCCTGGGCCCTAACCACAATGGTGGGACAGAGCATGAATACGCTCTAACCCTTCAGGTCCATGCGGCAATTATTCAAAGAGAATAGTTTAACAGAAAGGATTGTAAGGTCTACATATCAACCCTAAAACGCTTCACTGCACGATCGGATCCAATCAATCTTGAACTTTATCCCAATAGTTTAAAGTTGATGATTCATTGTATATCAACAAGGTGGTTATTTCGCGTATTGTACGTGCAGAAATTTCAGTATATTTAGAATATTTATACATTTGTCCGTGGTACGGACGGCGGATGAGACCTCCCAGTACATAATAGGTACAGTGATTTAGTACGGTGCTGCTGGTGATTTTAATGTAATTAGTCTAGCCGATTGTTGCCGTCGCACTGTTTGTTCCCGGCAACCCGGAAGCGTAATGCTCTTCCGGGGAATTCGAGATATTTCGGCAAGCGAACTGAATTATTTGCCAGATATAAATAAGGCACCAGGCGTTGGGTTTCGGCGATCCTTCATTTTGTGACTGCGAAATTGTGCACCATCCTATATTATATTCAATTTAAATTGGACAGGAACATAACCTAAAAATGTAGCTTGAGTTGTGAAACCCAGCAACAACGACTAGTGAACTAGATGCGGCTTCACTCGCGCAAACCTAAGATTGTATAATCATGGTAAAAACGGTAAAATGTATTATCATTCTCATATTTCTAAATGATAGTCTACATCAAATAACTTGAGCTAAATGTGCCATGGTGGAGGAAATTTCCCCCATTTCTTCAAAAAATATTTTATAACTAGCTTTTGGGCGCGGCTTCGCCCGCGTGGCCTTCGAACCCGTGCATATTTTTTATGAACATAATATCGGTTATTGTGACTAAACTATGATAGTTAGATATGTGCTCTCGCGGACTTTTTTGTAGATCTTTATAAGACCTACAAACCCGTAGTACATCATTTTGTTCTATTGTTAATAGTTTTTGCGGCGCACGCATAAATAGGTTTTCGATTTTACACCTTGGTTTACAAAATCGCAATTTCCATACGGATCCCTAATTCTTTTGAAAATAAAATATAGCCTATAACCTTCCTCGATAAATGGACTATCTAACATTGAAAGATTTTTTGAAATCGGACCAGTAGTTCCTGAGATTAGCGCGTTCAAACAAACAAACAAACAAACAAACAAACAAACAAACAAACTCTGTAGCTTTATATATTAGTATAGATTAGTATAGATTTCATTATTATTAGATGTCGCTTCGATCGATTTAAAATGCAGTGTCAAAATTTACAAAATATATAAATTGTATTTGACAGCGATCTGGCGCAAATTACTTTGTTATAATTTTAGTTATTTAATTTATTTTAGTAATTTAATTCAGTGTTTTTTTATGTTTTTTAGACATAAATGTTCGATGTTCTTTCTTCCAGTTGTATTTAAATATGTAGATACTAGCCGTAAGATTCCCGAATATGTAGTAATAAAATAATTGAAAAGTTTCTTTGTGACTCTTCTCCGTGGAATGGCCCTCCAAATCAGTGGTAAAAAACGACTATATTTAAAAGCACTTTTAGGAGCTCATCAATTAAAGAATTGATTGAGTGAATCTTGAGGGCAGGCGACTGAAAGAAATAGAGTTGCGGAAAATTTGGCTACAAGAGAAAAGAAGAAAATCTAAACCTAGTCGACAGCCCTTGGCTCTAAGAGCCTTAAAGTGCCCAGAAAAGGTTTCCGCTAGCTAAGAGGAGGAACGAGAAGTTTAAGGACGAAGAAGAAACGCCAGACCCAACTCAACTCCACCTGCGGTTTTGAACTAAGTGCAGTCCCTGTAGAACCAGAGTCGGAGCACAGGAGGTTTTAATGAGTAGCCGGAGTCCCCTTCTCCCCACCGAAGAAGCACAGTCTATTAATAACTGAACCACTTGTGCCCGTGATATCACGCGGACGCCATGAGCGGGTTTAAAAATATGCGTCATCAAAATGAGCCAATAACTGAAGAAGATCACAAATTTACAGTACGCCAAAGTCGTTAAGCATAGTACAAATATCATCCTGGACTTGGTGGGAAGAAGAAGAATTCTATTTAGAAGACTAAGAAGGTTCTATTAGAGGCCAAAGTTACCCTCATCGAGACAGTTGAGTGCTCCCGTGAACCTGAAGACGACTTAGTAGTGGACTTTGTAGGCTGAGATGACGATGATGGTGTTACTATATCACAAAAGTGACGAGGCATTCTAAATAAGGTAAAGTAGAAATAAACTAACACAATACACTGGCATAAATACTTTTTCTTGTACAACCTTTTGTGGTTTCATCTAATAATAACTCTTTTTCGAGTGACCTGTTTGTCTTGTTTTGTAACATTTCTATATTATATTGTTGCCGAATGAAATTACAAGCATGTAGTTTTACGTACACATAACACAGTATGTAATTACAGAACACAATTGTTCATTAAAACATCAGTGCGCGTTAAAACGAGTCGCGCAAAACATCAAATGTGCGTCCAAATTCTGCGCATTACTGCTGGTTCATGAAACGTGGAATAGACTTTTTATAAACCATACTATATAAGCTAGAAGATTATTTTATTAAATTGATAATTTTTAATAGGCAGTTTGACTGCAAAGGACTTTTCATTTTCAATTCAGTCACCCAAGGCAAATTTGTCAAGACGAATAACTGCTTGTTTTTACTAAAATTTTAGTAATATTATCACAATAAAGCATAAGCTATCATTTATAAAGATATCGTGTAAATTGGCGATATATTAACACTGCGCCGATGAAGTCACTGGCAGAAGCAGGGTGAACATAAATCGTAAAATCAAAATGTTTTTTATTCGCATAAATTCTTGCAAATGCTTTCAAATAGTCAAAGATTATAATAGAAAAATAGTATTTAAAAAGAAACATTAAGAATAATTAATTATTTAGTTTTTACCACCGGTTCAGAATGCCATACCACAGAGAAGAGCTGGCAAAAAAATCCTTGGTTGCTCTTTTAAAAAAAGGGTTACAATGATGGTGGTACAAACAAATCTGACAGATTAGTGAAAGCAATTACACGCATACACATGTAGCATAGTCCAAAATTCGTAGCAGCAAAGAAGGTCGTAGCTCGCCTGTAGGTTAAGCAATATTTGGCTCTCCTATATGTTGGTTCATGTCCATAATTTGTAACATTTGGCCTCCTCTGTGCTTTGAAATGAATATCAATCATCAATAGAATAGTATTGAGAAATGCTTCAATCGTCAACGGATACATAATTTTTATAACACACCTGGTCGGGACTTGACACCAACCGAGAGTCCTGGCGGAAAATACTCGGTAGGCTTGTTTTTTTTAACGCTATATAACAATGACCGTGTACATGTAACAAACTAGTTTCATTTAGTTCCGAAAGGTGCTCAACTTAAATATGAATTTTCCCAAAAAAAAGATAGAATAAATATAAATGAATTAAAAAGTCCAAAGGCCAGAATCCTGTGAGCCAACCAACCCGAAACAGTGGCACCTGTTCACAAGCATAACGCATGTTTCAGCCATCGGCCTCATTAACCATATTAAAGGGCCACCACACACGCAATGGCATTCAGTACCATTAAAACAGACGGCTGGTCTAAACAAAAGATACCCAGTTGCCCGACTAGATAGCTCATGAAGAAAAAGAAGAGCTTCGCGTTGGGCTGGGGCCAACCCTAATGTATAATAGAGAAAAGTGAATGAATATTGGTAATTTTTATTCAGCGAATATAGAATGTTTCTCGAATGTAATGTTAAATTAAGTAATAATTTACCCACCTTTTATAAAGAAGCCTATTCCTTGTTTTTAAGCCGTAGCTAGAGTACGACTGAAAATGTGAAGACGGCAATGACCATGCGAAATAGTGATCATCAAAATTCCATGAGCGAAGTACTATTAGCGCGAGCCGTGAGGGTTTAAACACTTACCCCTTTATGCCGGTCGGGTAATGACTATTCTTATTGGTCATTTTAACTTTAATTCTCATTATTATGGCTCCCCAGAAACTGAACTAAAATTGAGTTTTTAATTTTGAGTGATAAGGTTTTTATGTGTAGGTACCTATAGTACTTGTGGAAATCGTGCATTGTGGAAATCTATGGGGGAGGCCTATGTTCAGCAGTGATCTTCTCTGGCTGATAGATAGATAGATAGATAGTACTTGTGAACATTGGCAGTTGCATTGCTGTCTTTAACTACTGATCTACTGATAAAGACAGTCACCATAAACTGTCTTAAATTGAGAAATAACCAAAGATAACAATATCATCATCATCATCATTTTCAGTAGCGTGTTTGTTGCACCTTGTTGCACATCTTAACCTAAAAGCTATTTAAGAAAGAATGTAAACCGACTTCAAAACCAAAATTTGGGATCAACAGTATACTTTCATAAAAAATGTTGCAACTTATATTAGGTAATATAACAAACTATTAAGGTCGCTGGAAAACGATGGATGCGGGGGGGCCAGGACCGGCCTCTGTGGAAATCATTGGGAGAGGCCTATATCCAGAAGTGGACATCTTTTGGCTGAAATGATGATGATGAACAAACTATTAGCAGATTTCTAAACCAACACCACATACAATCAACACACAAAATTCCAGAAAAACACTGTTGGTACATTTCTACTGTTGCACTATCATACAAATTCCGTAGCACACACTACACTTCCAAGAATACAAACACATTGCCAAACAACGAAAACAATTATATCCACATACCGAGTCACGTGGCGTCTGGAAATTATGACTGGAAGAATGACCAGGCGGAATTTGGAGGCTCCAAATTCCTGGAAAGGGGGATCCCCAACCTAAGTTGGTATGTAGAAATTAGGAATGCAATCGTCGCTCTCGACTCAGGAATATTTTGTAGGACAACGTTTTTTGTTGGTTGTACCTTCGTTTCGTTGCTAGTTTATGTCCGTGACTTTGTCCGTACTGTCCTTAATTCCAAAACCCCTATAGGCATTACTGTCTTTAACTACTGAACTACTGATAAAGATATTCACCATGAAACTGTCTTAAATTGAGAAATAACCAAAGATAACAATATCATCATCATCATCATTTTTAGCCAATAGACGTCCACTGTTGGACATAGGCCTCCCCCAAGGAGCTCCACAAAGGCCGGTCCTGGGCCGCCCGCATCCATCGCTTTCCGGCGACCTTAACCAGGTCAGGCAGTGCTTGTAGGTCCTAGGAGGCCTACAAGCACTGCGCTTAATATAATGTGACTTAATTATTGACAGGACAACAAAACAGGGAACTGGTTGGCACAGACAGGGTTTGTCTCAAGTTTTCCTTCTCTTGTGCCTCTTGCATTCCTTTAGTCGCCTCTTGTGACACCCTCAGGATGGAATGGGGTGGTGAAATTATGTATTCTAAATTCGTCACCACACGGGTATTATAGAACAGCTTGTGTTGATTCGCTTTATGCTCTTACTTCGGATGGCAGTAGCGTTTTTGTTGCACCTTGTAATTAATACGTGATGCAAAAAGCGATAGTTAGTTTTACATTTTAAGACATATATATAATCACGCCTCGTTCCCGTAGGGGTAGGCAGAGACCACTTCTTTCATCCTGCTACGATCCTTACATACGTGTTTCGCTTCGTCCACTTTCATTATTCCCTTCATACATGCTCTTCCGTTTAGGGTACTCTTGACCTGGCCTTTTTCCATGACGTCCCTGACTGGCTAGGTCTACCCCTTCCAACACTTTTATTCTCACTCGCCTTAAACACTTTTAAAATACCTAATATCGCTACAAGTAACACATAAAATCATCACATAACAACAGATCAATTAACAAAAAGCAGTGTCCCCGAGATTGCGGGCGTAGGACGGTAGGAAGGGGGTACGCCGGCGCGGGCGGCGTTCCTACCGCCCGATGATTAACGACCGCCCGTTCCGGCCGCGTATCACGTGATTAATACGTAACTACGCAATGTGCGTTTTGGGTGTATGTGTTTGGGAGGAGGTAGAGATAACTTTTTTTCTGAGTATATTAATCCAAATATATCGCTGATGAACTCAAAGCTGGTTCCAGCCACAGTAGTCAAGTTTGATACAGGGATTTTTAACAGCCTTATTTAGTTTTTATGTATATATTTTACTACACGTGTGGGGACGGATCAAAATATTACACTTCCCCACCGCACGCCGGGAAAAAACGAGTGTTGTAAAACACAACAAAACCCAGCACGCTTGGTGGTAGCATCTAATGGTCCACCGGGCTAGCTAAAGCTAAACTACAGAGTTTTTTGCCTGCTCTTCTCTGTAGAGCAGCCTTCCGAACCGATGGTAACGCAGGGATTGTGAGCGATCAAGAGAGATGGAGGGATTGTAGGAGTGAGGAGTTGTGTGTGAAAGGTGTGAATGTAGGTATGACGACTGATAGGTGTGTGTGGAGACTACCACCTAGTGTCGGACAGGGGCCGTAAGATAATAATGGTATTTATAAATATGACGATTTATAAAAGTTTTGTGATGAAACCTACGTAAATAAAGTTCTTTTCGAGTTTGAGTTTCAGCTACCAGCCTCACATCTAAGTCCGGCACGAAGCAGTTTACTGTGTAACATACTTGTATACAAATCTTTCCTCTTTATAATATTAGTAAAGTAAACCAATAGGGAAAAAACCAATATTAATCTTTTTTATTTAAGTTCAAAAAATATATCGCAGAGTTTAATCAATCATATAAAACTAAAACGAAAGAAGCCTTTGATGGCATGGCTATTGAGTTCGGAAATTTTATGTTTCTATTTTAATACTAATAAATATAAATAAATATCCTTGGACATTTCACACAACGCCATCTCGTCCCAAGCTAAGCAATTTAATGCTTGTGTTATGGTAACGACTTATAAACATTTTTTTTTGTAAATACATACATATTATAGATAGAAATGACACCCAGACTCCGAGCCAGTGCCTCTGGTTTAGGCCACTTACTCATCATTATTATTATTATTACATAGTATAAAACATAAATAAGAAATAAAAATAAGAAATAAAGAGACATAAGAATAATAATATCCTTGGACATTTCACACAACGCCATCTCGTCCCAAGTTAAGCAACTTAATGCTTGTGTTATGGTAACGAGATGGATGATAAACTACTTATATACATTTTTTTTTTTGTAAATTCGTACATATTATAGATAGAAATGACAACCAGACTCCGAGCCAGTGCCTCTGGTTTAGACAAAGACACTGGCCCGACCCCGGAATCGAACCCGGGACCCGTTTAGTTTAGAGTGATTCAAGAGGAAGGTTTATAAGTATAATACATGTATAATATTACAGGGAAACACTGATAAATTTCGACGTTTATTGCACCCGTGCGAAGCCGGGGCGGGTCGCTAGTAAAATCTAAAGCACAACTTGACAGAGAGCTCCGCTGCTGCATGACTTGACTCTGCCTAATGCTACTAAACCCAAAGTTGAATCTGACCTCCTCCAATTACATGAAGGGTTATTAGTTACTGTACGTTAGCTAGACGGGTTGGCCCAGGGTTTTGTATCAAGTCTTTCTTCTCCTGCCGCTAGTTTTTCAGCCTTGTAATTTTCTATCGGCCCTTACGACACCCTGAGGATGTAATGGGGCGTTGAAACAATGTATTCTAAGTCCGTCACCACGCGCCAGAGTATCTTCGTACTACTTATTGAATTTGTATTTATCACCAAAAGCGCCATTTTTTTCTGAAACAAAATATTCCATAAGTTAATAGAATATTTGGTAAACATATTAGTCCTATTTTAAGTTGGACGCCCCACAATTTCAAGCAGGGAAATTATCACATTTGGTACAGTTTTGTTGAGTCCTTAGGGGGTCGAATGTGCCACCTTTGTATCACCGGTTGGGTTTAGTCCGGTACAAATCCGGGGTCGGGTAAGTGTCTTTTTTTCAAATAGAGATACTTTTTCTGCGGCGAATGTCGTGGACATTCTTGTATTGGTCATGAACCTATGTAAATAGCCCGGCAATACAAAGTTATTTTAAAAAAAATTTAAGTAACCTAGTTATTATCAATTACAAAGTGCAGAGGAGTATCTTCACTATCACTACATAGTATAAAACAAAGTCGCTGTCGTCTGTCCGTCTCTATGTATGCTTAAATCTTTAAAACTACGCAACGGATTTTGGAGCGGTTTTCTGTAATAGATAGAAGGATTCAAGAGGACGGTTTATATGTATAATACCGCATAATTGAACACGTGCGAAGCCAGGGCGGGTCGCTAGTTTAAAATAAATTAAAAACCATTTATCAATTTTACTTAGCAGGATTTTGTGTTCAACAAACTCTATAATCGCCTCTTATGACAAAAAAAATAATACGTAAGTTACATTATGTAGGTATCCACGTCACCAAAAATGTTTAATATTAGATGTTAATAGTGTTGCACTGTGCTTAGTGTTTTATAGTAAATTCTACATTACTAATAAACACTACTAAAAAAAAACAAAAACAAGAATAATTCACAATAATAATTATTATAAATAACGTTTTTTATTTATACGAATAAAGCCTTATTATAATATGCTAACTAAATATAACATAAAAATATATACAAAAAAAATTGATTTAAAAATGTAAGTAAGTCTTCGGTTTTAACACATAGTGCTAAAATAATACAGTACACGTATCAGGGTTGGCCCATCATTCAAGTTTTCTTCGACGGAATGAAATTATGTACGCAAAACACCTACATCATCCGCGCGTCCCATATTAATCATATCTCAGAGGGACTACTTTCACTAACAGTATACTTAAGAATTTGTAAAACAAATATTTTTACTGTGTCACTGTAATAAATACGTGTGTCAGTGTAATATATATTCATGTGTCAGTGTAATATATACGTGTGTCAGTGCAATAAATACGTGTGTCGGTGTAATAATTGTCAGTGTGATGACGGATTTAGAATACATTGTGTCACCATCCCATTTCATCCTGAGGGTGTCGTAAACTAGCCACAAGAGAAGGAAATCTTGATGTGATACCCTGTGCCAACCCGTAAGGCCAGCCTGGCACAGTAGGCCAATTATCCGCCGTGTAACTGGAATAGGCCCAACTCGGTATTGGGTCATTTATGGGTTGGTAGTAGTAATCAATAAATTATATTTTTGGTCAGGGTATTTTTTTTTTACTTGAATTCGCAACGTTATTGAAAGCTTTTATGCCAAATTTAACTATTGACATTGTATTTCTCGGGTACAACGAAATTATTTAAAAAAAAATTGACATCAGTCTAGTTCACTGGCTGACTTTCGATATCTATACTAATACTATAAAGCTGCAGAGTTTGTTTGTTTGTGTGTTTGTTTGAACGTTTGTTTGTTTGATCTCAGGTACTACTGGTCCGATTTCAAAAAATCTTTCAGTGTTAGATAGTCCATTTATTGAGGAAGGTTATAGGCTATATTTTATTTTCAAAGGAATTATGGATTTAAAAGAATTAGGGAACCTATTTTAGCTGGCGCTGTATAACTATAGACGATACAACAAAATAATGTACTACGAGTTTGTAGGTCTTATTAAGATCTACAAAAAAGTCTGCAAGAGCACATATCTAACTATGATAGTTAAGTCACAGTAACGGGTTGAATGTTCATAAAAAATATTAAATGATCTGAAGAAAGAAAACACATTTATGGTCTACTAGGTGACCCGGCGAACTTTGTTTCGCCTTAAAGGCAATAAATGAGCAGATTTTTGATTTTATTAACTTCAATTTTTTATCAGGGTGAATATAAATAAAAAATCTATGATTTTAATTATACTTTATTGGCCATCTATTTTAGTAACTGCACTTTTCAGTGAATCACCTTGTGACAGACGACATTTTTCGGTTTATTATCAGGCGCATGAACAAATAACACAGATGGTCTTCTGACCCGGAACATGCCACATATAATTGATCTTAGGAAATACATGAATTTTCTAGATTTAGGCCACAAACTTTCCAGGATTGGCCCTGTGATTTATTAATGTTCACGTCGAATGCACGACGGATCGGAAATCATTAATTTAAAACGGTATATCAGTTGATATCGTCGGGATCCTCGGATGAGAACTTCCTCACCTTCCAACTTTACTTTGAGTATATTCCATTGTTCATCAATTCACTTACCACCAAACGCGTTCCGTTGCACAGGTTTGGTGGTTTTGTTTTTTATTTGGAAGCAAACTTAGTACTTAGCCAACCTTTAGTCGTAAATTGTGCGGTGGTAAGCCAGGCACATCCAAGGAGTCTTTTTTTACACAGTTATTATATTTGAATTAATGCAGTGCACCAATGATTTCATTCTGAATTATGTTAGTTACTTTATATCATCTTCATATTTATTCTTAGCCGCCAAAACAGCTCGCTTAGTCAACCATTCATTATTTTTGTGTTTGTTAGTTCGTCCTTCGATGAACAGAAATTCTGAGAAAATAAAATCAATCCACATATTTCGATGATTGGAGGCAAGCGCTTATTTCGGCGGTAGCAGTCGATCTTGGAATTAGTGGCAGTGTTTGGCAGAAATAGCCAGACAGTAACATCATTGCGCCTCCAAAACGTCTCGAGTCATTGCGTAGGTGTTCGGTCGGATCGGATAAGTGCTTCCAATGCACGTGTATACGCTATTTCGCATTCGTCCCAGGTGACGATTTTCCATGTTAATAAAGCTTTAGCCGCTGAGGAGTGTTTTGTAATATTACATGGCATCTATTGGTCCAATGCGGACGCAAGTATGCAAGCAGTAATTAGTGCTGCCACCGTATCGAAACGTTGCTCGATCCAAATTATGTAGTACCTACTTTATAAAATTATTCTTGTGCCTCGAAATATCTAGTTGTTGATCTCTTAAATTTGCTCGACGATTTTGCATTCCCAATCGATCCGTTTCACGGGCAGCCTCGATTTGCTCTTGTGATTGAGAAGCACGGATTCAAGCCATACTAATGCGGCGATCTTCACCTGCATTATTTAGTTCTTCTTCATTGTTCGGCACAATAAGCTAATATTTACTCGAAATAAATACATCAACCGGTCAACTTCAAAATTTCTAATTGTCAAATTTGTCAAACTATAGACAACATAAAGTTTAGCTGTCGGTGACGTTTTGTTATTCCAGCAGTTGCATTTTGATAAACGATGTTTTATATCACGGAACGGGATTACACACATTTACACTTTCACGTTTATAATATTTAGTATGATTTTGTGAATTGTCCAACATCTATATATATAAAAGAAAGTCGGACATAGGATACCTAAGATTTTTATCCCGTTCCCGTAGAATGTGATATAATACCTACGTGGTGCAACTGACAGCAAAATCTTATGTTGTCTATTATTTAAATATGGCTGAAAATTTGACAATTAGAAATTAAAATTTTACTTAATATCTCTATTAATTTACACACAATATCTTTATAAATTGTAGCCTATGTGTTATTCTGATGTATAAGCTATATTACTATAAAGTTTCATTGAAATCCATTCAGTCGTTTTTACGTGAAAGAGTAACAAACATCCATCCATCCATCCATCCATCCATCCATACATACTTACAAACTTTCACGTTTATAATATTAGTAGGATATGCGAAGTGGAGATAAGCACGGGTTCGAAGCCCTCGTGGGCGAAGCCGCGCGCAATTGCTAGTCTAAATAATAAAACTTTTAAACAAAAAATGAAATGTTAGCAAAAACTAACCAAGACCGAACCGAACCAATAAAACTTAACAGCTATATTCACAAAAAAATTATTTTCCAAACCGGTTTATAAAGAAATCGATTAATTATCGCATTAATCGATTTCTAAAAGCCTATTGTGCACACATTTTAAAGTTCATAATTTATGCCATAAAAAGTTTTTGTAAATGTGTGCACAATAAAGTGTATTAAAGAGTTTGTATAGAAAATACAACTGAAACTTATCCACATAAAGTCTGTTAAAAATACATCCACACTATTGTAGAAATACATATTTTAAAAATCTGTTCGATTTTTAAAAATAATGTTCTATCCAAATTACTTCTCGGGTAACGAACACTCTTACCTAATCCAGGGGCAGTGGTAATAAGATACAAAAGGTGTCCCCTACAGAGGGCAGTTGTGGGTGGAGGGTGCAATGTGCGAGCGAGACGCAAGATAATAATGGATGGACACTAATGGCGTCATACAGGTCTTTGTTAAGAATAATGGCGATGTTTGAATGTAGCTTTATTTACAGGGGACAGCCTAATCTTGGTATATAATGGACAATACTCTAAGAATATGATTGACAGATGTTTGAGGGCAAATGACGTATTATGACCAAGTTATGCCTTATAAGAAGGTTCTAATAGTCTTCTTAGATATTAATAAATAATAATAAATAAATATCCTTGGACATTTCACACAACGCCATCTCGTCCCAAAGACACTTGCCCGACCCCGGAATCGAACCCGGGACCCGTTGATCCAAAGGCGGCACATCTAACCACTAGACCAACGAGGCAGTCAATAATAAGAGTTAGTTAAGTGGAAGAATATTCCACGTGGTGCCGGATTTGGAATACATACTATCGCCATCCCATTGCATCCTGAGTGTGTCGTACGGGCCGACAAAAACAAGGCTGATATCTTAGGCGCAAAAAAAGGAAAACTTGAAACGAAACTCTATGCCAACGCGTCTGGCCTGTGTGACACATCAATTACCCTCCATGTAACTGGAGAATGCTTAGCTGTTAGTCATCTATTGGCCGCGTTATATTATTATGTTTGGTTAGTATCGTTAGGGTCTATTTTCTTCGTCGTCGTCTCAACCCATGAATAATCTATACTCTATACTAATATATAAAGCTGCAGAGTTTGTTTGTTTGTTTGTTTGTTTGAACGCGCTAATCTCAGGAACTACTGGTCCGATTTCAAAAATTCTTTCAGTGTTAGATAGTCCATTTATCGAGGAAGGTTATAGGCTATGTTTTATTTTCAAAAGAATTAGGGATCCGTATGAAAATTGCGGTTTTGTAACCCAAGGTATAAAATCGAAAATCTATTTATGCGTGCGCTGCAAAAACGATTGACAATAGAACAAAATGAAGTATTACGAGTTTGTAGGTCTTATTAAAATCTACAAAAAAGTCCGCGAGAGCACATATCTAACTATCATAGTTTAGTCACAATAACCACTTTTATATTCATAAAAAAAAATGCATAGAGATAAGCACGGGTTCGAAGTCCACGCGAGCGAAGCCGCGCCCAAAAGCTAGTAAATAAATAAATATCCTTGGACATTTCACACAACGCCATCTCGTCCCAAGCTAAGCAACTTAATGCTTGTGTTATGGTAACGAGATGGATGATAAACAACTTATATACATTTTTTTTTTTGTAAATACATACATATTATAGATAGAAAGGACACCCAGGCTCTGAGCCAGTGCCTCTGGTTTAGACAAAGACACTTGCCCGACCCCGGGATCGAACCCGGGACCCGTTGATTCAAAGGCGGCACATCTAACCACTAGACCAACGAGGCAGGCCTTCTCCAGGCATGACCCACTACTGAGTCGGGCCTTCTCCAAATTCTTGGAGGGAAGTTAGCCTACTGTGCCACGCTGGCAAGACGGGTTGGCACAGGGTTTGTATCAAGTTTCCTTCTCTTGCGGCTAGGTGATTTGCCTCTTGCGTTCTCTAAATCTTAGGACACCCTAGGGATGGTATGGGTTGGTGACACTGCGTATTCTACATCCGTCATCACACGGAAAGAGTTTAAACTCATTATTTAATGTCTTCATTATGTAGATTACTGTTCTAATTTTTATTAATCTTTTTTTTAAGTGTTGGTTGCAGAACAACATACGTCACGTCTCTGCCGGACTTTCACGTTTAGTTTTGAAATTTTATTCACTACAGAATTTGGAATATGATATTCAATGTGGGGAAACACTTAAAAGACTTAATCTCTCAAAATGTTATGTTTTATTTTACAGATCAGATTTCAATATTACATTTACTCACGTCCCTATTTAATATTACGTTTGTCCGCGTGGTGACGGATTTGGAATACACAATGTCACCAACCCAAACCATCCTGAGGGTGTCGTAATTTCCGACTGAAAGAACGCAAGAGGCACACCACTTAGCAAGCAGCAGAAGGAAAATCTGTATCAACACGTCTTGCCAGCGTGACAGGGTCATTTGCCTCCATGAATTTGGAGGAGGCCCGACTCGACGAATAGTGGGCCATTATTCATTATTACGAATATATCGATGTGCTTATAGAAGTGAACTAAAACAAGCTTTGAAAATAGCGTCTATGTAAGTAAAATAAGTTTTTGAAGAACAAACGAGTTGAAAGGGCTTTGGATCTTACACACGAGAGCGCAAAAATAATGAGACGACTACCTATTTCACATAGACAACTTATCTGTTGAGTAGCTAATATAGTAGCTTTGGTCTACGTTACAGTGTTTTTGAGTGTATATAGTAGATTATTGTATGTGTTTCTTCATAGATGTAAAAATGAATGTTTGTTTTTACGTCATTTATTTTCTTCAGAAAAAGAGTTGTGCATGAGCCTAGGAAGATTTCTAACCGAAAAACAAACTAATTTGTGTAATGATATCTTTTGTGGCATAGCAACCCGCGCAGGGCACAGCTTTTTTATTATCTTATTGTTTAATACATTTATATAAAAAAATTAAACAATTTCATAAAATATCGTCGGGGAATAAACAATGCACGCGATAAATGCGTTGTAAAGTGTTTAATTTAAAAAAAAATAGAACTTATTAATTTCATGTACAATCATTTGGGCAATGGAGAGGGCTATGCTCGGAGTTTCCCTGCGAGATCGAATCAGAAATGAGGAGATACGCAGGCAAACCAGGGTCACTGACATAGCCCACAAGATTGCCAAACTTAAGTGGCTGTGGGCAGGGCACATAGCGCGCAGGACCGATGCCCGATGGGGCAGAAAAGTCCTCGAGTGGCGACCGCGTTCCGGAAAGCGCAGTGCTGGTAGGCCTCCCACACGGTGGACCGATGACCTGGTTAAGGTCGCCGGAAAACGATGGATGCGGGTGGCCCAGGACCGGCCTTTGTGGAAATCTTTGGGAGGCCTCCCCCAAAGATTTCCAGCAGAGTACGTCTTTTGGCTGAAATGATGATGATGACAATCATTTATTCACTGTAATATATATAAGTATATATATGTCTCAATTTAAGAATACTTCAAATATGAGGTTAGGTTCCACCCTCCGGACTGAATGTAGTGGTGGCACTATATTGTATTCTAAATCCGTCACCACACGGACAGTGCACAACGCTACTGATCAATCATGGTTGCAAGTCAATCGGCCGCGGGCGGATATGAACCCGCCACCGCCACCGCCCATTTTAACTGGCGCCATAACCGAGTTTTGCGCGGGAAATTGATAAATTTGTTGCCTCTAGCCACGGGTGAGGGTAGCTAATTGAGGACCAATTGCGATTTGGATGACTTAGATTTCTTACTTTTACGAATAGCAAAAAATCTTAAACGAACTCGTCTATTCCAATGGCTGGAGGAGACGACTGTTTGATGCCCCTCTGATCGATGAACGGGCGATCTGCAGAAAGGGTAGCAGCTGTATGCATCGAGCTGAAGTCAGTGTGATATGACGCTCAATAAAGGCCAGCAGTCCAGCTAGAGGTCATCAGAGTTCAGATGACTTAATCACGCGTGGGTTCCCTCTGCTGGCAGCTTCATGCTCTCTTCTCACTCTTTCTTGCACACCTCCATAGGTGACGATAGTCGCTTATCATCCAGCCAGCCCGTATGATTGAGCTTCGCCCTAGTGTGTTCCCGGAAGACCGGAAACTCTATTAGTTTCTGCCTCTACTGAATTGAATCAGAAACATTTTGATTAATTATGTTTTTATGATCGTATTGTTTTATTTAAACAACATGATCAAAACTGTAAAAAACATAATGTACAGCAATGTTCAAGGATCGTGAAAGCCTAACAAATAATTATGATCCAGGCATTTTTTTTTACTATTCACTTACATACACTAAATCTATTTAATTTCTTTCTTCTTCCTCCAATAATACTTAATACAGTGGCGGATTCTTCTCGGGGTGTAGTTCACCACAGTCTTCACAAAGTTTGCTAAAGAAGATGAAGTTACCCGACTTCGACATTTCAAGACAAGAAAAAGTTCGCGAATAGTGTTGCAAAGTTTACGAAGAAGCTTGCAATATCGCTTAAGCCTCGGCGTACTTTTTCACTTTCAATTTCAGTGAAGTTCGTTGCATTTTTCACGCCGCCGCGACTTGTTACTTTCACTTAGTCTTGAGACACGGTTAGTGGGTTTCAGAATACCGCGACATTTTTTAAGAACATACAAAGTTTAGTAATATTGTTTATTTTTAGCGCATTGTGTCATTGTTAAGACCATTTAATGTGTAACGAAGACTTTGGTTTTGCCCAATTGCTAAAACGTTAGATATTTTTGAGTATTTAGTAAAGTGGTTTACTTAGGAGTAAACGTGACATTCAAAAATATATACTGTATAAAAAAAGTACACATTTTGTTGAGCCCAATAGTATAGCTGAGAAAGAGTGTGTAAAATTTCAACAGTGTGTAGATATATTTTTTAACAATTTTATTGTAAAACTAGGTGACCCGGCGAACTTTGTTTCGCCTTAAAGGCAATAAATGAGCAGATTTTTGATTTTATTAACTTCAATTTTTTATCAGGGTGAATATAAATAAAAAATCTATGATTTTAATTATACTTTATTGGCCATCTATTTTAGTAACTGCACTTTTCAGTGAATCACCTTGTGACAGACGACATTTTTCGGTTTATTATCAGGCGCATGAACAAATAACACAGATGGTCTTCTGACCCGGAACATGCCACATATAATTGATCTTAGGAAATACATGAATTTTCTAGATTTAGGCCACAAACTTTCCAGGATTGGCCCTGTGATTTATTAATGTTCACGTCGAATGCACGACGGATCGGAAATCATTAATTTAAAACGGTATATCAGTTGATATCGTCGGGATCCTCGGATGAGAACTTCCTCACCTTCCAACTTTACTTTGAGTATATTCCATTGTTCATCAATTCACTTACCACCAAACGCGTTCCGTTGCACAGGTTTGGTGGTTTTGTTTTTTATTTGGAAGCAAACTTAGTACTTAGCCAACCTTTAGTCGTAAATTGTGCGGTGGTAAGCCAGGCACATCCAAGGAGTCTTTTTTTACACAGTTATTATATTTGAATTAATGCAGTGCACCAATGATTTCATTCTGAATTATGTTAGTTACTTTATATCATCTTCATATTTATTCTTAGCCGCCAAAACAGCTCGCTTAGTCAACCATTCATTATTTTTGTGTTTGTTAGTTCGTCCTTCGATGAACAGAAATTCTGAGAAAATAAAATCAATCCACATATTTCGATGATTGGAGGCAAGCGCTTATTTCGGCGGTAGCAGTCGATCTTGGAATTAGTGGCAGTGTTTGGCAGAAATAGCCAGACAGTAACATCATTGCGCCTCCAAAACGTCTCGAGTCATTGCGTAGGTGTTCGGTCGGATCGGATAAGTGCTTCCAATGCACGTGTATACGCTATTTCGCATTCGTCCCAGGTGACGATTTTCCATGTTAATAAAGCTTTAGCCGCTGAGGAGTGTTTTGTAATATTACATGGCATCTATTGGTCCAATGCGGACGCAAGTATGCAAGCAGTAATTAGTGCTGCCACCGTATCGAAACGTTGCTCGATCCAAATTATGTAGTACCTACTTTATAAAATTATTCTTGTGCCTCGAAATATCTAGTTGTTGATCTCTTAAATTTGCTCGACGATTTTGCATTCCCAATCGATCCGTTTCACGGGCAGCCTCGATTTGCTCTTGTGATTGAGAAGCACGGATTCAAGCCATACTAATGCGGCGATCTTCACCTGCATTATTTAGTTCTTCTTCATTGTTCGGCACAATAAGCTAATATTTACTCGAAATAAATACATCAACCGGTCAACTTCAAAATTTCTAATTGTCAAATTTGTCAAACTATAGACAACATAAAGTTTAGCTGTCGGTGACGTTTTGTTATTCCAGCAGTTGCATTTTGATAAACGATGTTTTATATCACGGAACGGGATTACACACATTTACACTTTCACGTTTATAATATTTAGTATGATTTTGTGAATTGTCCAACATCTATATATATAAAAGAAAGTCGGACATAGGATACCTAAGATTTTTATCCCGTTCCCGTAGAATGTGATATAATACCTACGTGGTGCAACTGACAGCAAAATCTTATGTTGTCTATTATTTAAATATGGCTGAAAATTTGACAATTAGAAATTAAAATTTTACTTAATATCTCTATTAATTTACACACAATATCTTTATAAATTGTAGCCTATGTGTTATTCTGATGTATAAGCTATATTACTATAAAGTTTCATTGAAATCCATTCAGTCGTTTTTACGTGAAAGAGTAACAAACATCCATCCATCCATCCATCCATCCATCCATACATACTTACAAACTTTCACGTTTATAATATTAGTAGGATTTTAGTTGTCCAATGTAATTGACAGACGATGTATGGTAGACCATAGGCTTATAAGCTTGTAGTATAGTATAATAATCACGAAAGATCGTATGTTTTTACATAGGTAATATACCAAAAAAAAACATACCAAGCGTTACTTAGACGATACATTTTATATAAGTAAGTATATTATAAGAGATGAAACCGTCCGTTACAAAACAGCATTGTTTCTTTGATGTATTGTAAAATAAAATTTGGATTTGGAATACATAGTGTCACCACCCCATTACATCCTGAGGGTATCGTAAGAGTCGAGAAAATGAAATGACAAGACCAATCATTAAACAAATTATATATTTCTAATTGAAAAACTTCAGATTTGCAGTAGGTACACGAAGTATTAAATAAAAATGACTGGCTTAATTAAAACTTTCCACTTTTAAGCTTAGAATTCTGTCTGGTAATCATTATCTTGTCATTATCCATTCAATAAGACCTTAAAAACGAGTTTTAAATGCATAATTAAGTTATAAACTTTCAATGAAATACATATAATATAGCTTTCTTAAATACCAAATACCTTAAAACATTATAACTGATCTAATTTTTAAACTTTACAGACATTATGAATGTACATAACCAAAATTGAACAAAAGAACACATACAATTACAAAACAGATAAACCAAATTTACCGAAACATATCTTATAAGAACCACCACATAAAATTGCATCATAGTGGAAATAATCGCTTAGGGGCAACGATACCACAGACATACACGACAAACTTATAAATCTTGAGGATCACTTCAAACAAGTTAAACGTGTATAGTAGCGCCCTCTGCGGCTTCATTAAACAACTCGCATTTCTGATTAGCTTGCGACGCCACATTGTTTAGCGTATTCTACTCACCAATAGATGGTGCTTTACAATTTCCAACTAGATTAATAACGCCAATAGATGATTTTTAATTTGCTATTCTATCTAGAAAATCGTTTATTAATTTGATATGTACATACCAATACGACAAATCTAAAGTTATTAGTAATTTTCCTATGAAAATATTTTCTTTAACATAAATACACCGGTGTAAACTAACACTAAGTGGGTATAAAATTTAAACCAGTTCTGTTTGAATGATTTATTTTAACCCCTAATAAGTTCCTAAAACAAAGTCGGATCATTCACAAATCTTTTTAATCTTCGTCCTTTTGCTTTATTTATCTCTATGAAAGCCGTGTGATGACGGATTTAGAATAGACAGTGTAGCCACCCCATGTCATCCTTGGGGTGTCGTAAGAGCTGACAAAAGGAAATGACAAGGCCGCTACCTAGCCGCAGGAAAACTTTAAACGACCTGTACCAACCCTTTTGACCAGCATGGCACTGTAGGCTAATTACCCTTCAATTAATGGGAGGAAGCCCGTCTCAGCAGTGGGTCATTTATGGGCTGAGTAGTAGTAATAGTAGTAGTCGTTTTTGTTGATGTTGTGACCTTAATGGAATCCACAAGTGTCATGTATCTATCTATCTATCAGCCACAGAAGTCAACTGCTGAACAAAGACCTCCCCTGTAGATTTCCACAATGTGCGATCTCGTGCAGACCGCATACACCGACTCCCAGCGACCTTCACAAGGTCACCCGTCCGCCTTGTCGGGGTCTTCCCACGCTTCTTTTTCCCGTACGTGGACGCCACTCCAAGACTTTTATGCCCCAGCGGCCATCCGTTCTTAAAGCCACGTGGCCTGTCCATTGCCACTTCAACTGTGCAATCCTTTTAGCTACGTCAGTCTCTTTAGTTCTTCTACGGATTCCCTAATTTCTGATTATATCGCGTAGAGTAACTCCGAGCATAGCTCTTTCCATCGCACGTTGAGTGACTCCCCTCCCCCCCATGTCATGTATATTTGAACTTAATAAATTAAGAAATAGACGCTACGTGGGATAGTTAAACATTTTTACTTCTCAGCCCTTATAAGACCCACTGCTGAGTCGGGCCTCCTCCACTTAAATGGAGGGTATTTATCCTACTGTGCCACACTGGTCAGATGGGTTGACACAGAGTTTCTTAACAAGTTTTCCTTCTCTTACAGCTAGGTGTTCGACCTTTCATTTCCTTTTGTCGCGTCTTAAGGCACCCTCAGGATGGAATGGGATGGTGAGATTGTGTATTCTAAATCCGTAACCATACGCGGTACATGGACTACAATACATCAATTAAGTCAAGTCAGTCAAGTCAATATGTTGACAGAAGACAGAAAGATGGTTTCTAAAAGTACGTGTCACATTTTATTAAAACAAATTAACTAATTTAACATATTTGACATGGCGCAGTCGTGCCAAACTGAGGATACGAACCTATGCTCCCACAGGGAATCTGATTTAGAATCAGATTATACAATGTATCATAAACTAGAAACAATTTTTCTTGACTCTAAGACCATCTCTCAGAATCTATGACTTCAAGAGCAATGCGAAGGTGCTTACTGGCCTTAGTTCTGCATGGCTTAATTAAATAGAACTCTGTTTTCAAAATAAACGCTTATCAAAACCTCATTACGCACAAAACATTTCCCGAAAAGGCCTCCAGAATGTACAGTCATGTACATAATACGTTGTGGAGCCACAAATAATGCGACAGTCGGCGAAATATCTATTTCGGACCGCGCCGGACCCGCGTCACGCTGTCACGGACGCCCGGAGGCTCGTAAGAGGTGTTGGTCTAAGTAACAAGCGATAGCGGTAAATATTTTTCTGAAATAACTTGTAGCGACAAGCATGCTACATACTTTACAAAATTTACCAGAAAAATCTGCACAACATCAAGAAAGATTGCCTACAAATACGAGATTTACCGAAAAGTCGTGCACCGCGATAGCGGAGTTTATAGAGCAATTCGCACCGTTAAGAAATCCCCGACTACAGTTATGGGGAATTTAGATATTTTTTACAATAAAGTGTGCTTCTTCAGAATGTCAACTTTAGACCCTTACGCTACAAGCTTTTTATTTATTTCCATAATAAAATTGCACTAATTTTACGATGAAAACATGTTCGAAATTTAATTTTCTATTGTTATTCAATAACGAATCATACCTTTTTGACATAGTATTTTGTCTATGATGTAATTCGAGATATTACATAATTGCTTTCTGCAGTCGATATGTTTATTTATAAAATATATATTTTAACTTTTGTAAAATGTAACTATGTATTTTGGGTAATGGAGATGCTATTTAATTCAAGTGTTGTTTTATACAAAAAACGTTCAACACGTTTTTGTTAATGAGTCTATTTGTATTGTGATGTATTTTTGTATACCCTCCGCGTGTAAGAAAATATGTCAGCAAATCTAAACAAATAAGCTGCAGCGACGTTTATGGCGATAAATACTCTATGATGTTTCACGTTATTTTTAATGCATAAACTGTGCGAATAAATGCGATACATTTTAAATAAAATTCCACACATTTTACACGATAACCAACAAATGCGTCACGCAAATAAATCTATACTAATATATAAAGCTGCAGAGTTTGTTTGTTTGTTTGAACGCGCTAATCTCAGGAACTACTGGTCCGATTTCAAAAAATCTTTCAGTGTTAGATAGTCCATTTATCGAGGAAGGTTATAGGCTATATTTTCAAAATAATTAGGGATCCATATGAAAATTGCGATTTTGTAAACCAAGGTGTAAAATCGAAAACCTATTTATGCGTGCGCTGCAAAAGCTATTGACAATAGAACAAAATAATGTACAACGGGTTTGTAGGTCTTATAAAGATCTACAAAAAAGTCTGCGAGAGCACATATCTAACTATCATAGTTTAGTCACAATAACCGATTTTATGTTCATAAAAAATATGCACGGGTTCAAAGCTCACGCGGGCGAAGCCGCGCGCAAAAGCTAGTAGATTATAGGTAGTTCTAGTAATACTAGTAGTAGTACTTTAAACTATATAGGTTATACAATAATTAATATAGGTTTAAATTTGAAAGGTGTAGGAGTTTCTTTCTCTATTTAAGAAAAACAAAACAAATATGTATTTGTAAATCGCTTGTCGCTTGTTACTCATGCCATTCGAAAATATAGCAAAGTTAACGTGAACACATGAAGGGGCATTTCTTCAGCTACGTGTAAACAGTGTCACTGTCATGCCAGAAAAAGGGTGAACAAAGCAATTTCTAGTTTCATGTTACTGTAATTTAGTGATATGTGTCAGGGAGTCTGTCCGTGTGGTGACGGGTTAAGAATACATAGTGTCACCACCCCATTCCATGCTGAGGGTGCCGTAAGAGCCGACCACAAGAAATTACTAGGCCGATGGAGGAGGCCCAATTCCGCAGTGGGTGATCTGTGGGCTAAGTAGTAGTAATAGTTAGGGGCAATGGAGAGGGCTATGCTCAGAGTTTCCCTGCGAGCATATCGCATATCGAATCAGAAATGAGGAGATACACAGGAAAACCAGGGTCACCGACATAGCCCACAGGATTGCCAAACTTAAGTGGCAGTGGGCAGGGCACATAGCGCGCAGGACCGACGCCCGATGGGGCAGAAAAGTCCTCGAGTGGCGACCGCGTTCCGGAAAGCGCAGTGCTGGTAGACCTCACACACGGTGGACCGATGACCTGGTTAAGGTCGCCGGAAAACGATGGATGCGGGCGGCCCAGGACCGGCCTTTGTGGAAATCCTTGGGGGTGGCCTATGTCCAGCAGTGGACGTCCACTGCTGCATTCACATCCAGTAGATGTCAATCATATGTATTTCTCTAAGTATTTATTCATTTGTGTATGTAAGATTGTACATCAGTTTTGTAAACCAATAAAAAAAAAAAAAAATATGATGATTATTTTGCTTGTGTCATGTTATAAAAACTGGAGACACGATGTCGTATGAGAGACAAACACGCATGTTTGCTGTTATTTTATATTTACTTAAGCTCTCAAGGTTTTATCAACAATTGCCAAAAACTGTTATAATATGCAACTATTATATGATAAGGCTCAATTTATATTTTAAGCCTTTAAACTAGTTATAAAGAACTGAATATCCTTTGAAAGAAAATTGGAAATGAAAGTAAAAAGTTCAGTATCTTGCGTTTGTAATAGGAATATTTATTAAAATTGATAAAAATGTAATTTAATGATTAATCTTTGAAAATGGTTCCTATTTAGTTTTACTTGAATTATATATTTATTAATATACCTACTTAGAGTATTTTACTCAATTCTAATACATATTCTATATCTGAATTTAAGTATTTTATTAAGGGTTTTCGTACATAACGAACTTAATTCAGTTATTCACTTGGCAATAAACTTCAGTTACATCAGAATTAATCCACCGATTGCCTGGAGGCATATCAAACAGAAAATAAATTCAACTATTTGACATTTCAAACTGCTACGTTATTCACAAGAACAACTTGAATCGTACTTTATTCATAGCACAGCCAATAACCGAATTTGGCAAATATTCCAAAGTCAAACATACGAAATAGAAATCAAAACTACACGATCGGTAGCCAGGGGTCGTTTGGGCCCCTCGTGGACCTTACCCACAAAGTTGCCTAACAAACAATACGGCATCTTAAAGTCTAAATGTTAAAGTTCAATTTCGGTTGACGAGGTGTGGTGGTTGTAATGTTTTTTGTTAAGACTGACTGTTTAGAGGGTGGACTGCCCACAGCTAGGGGGAACTGCCCGCAAGGGTCGGCCGATCCGTGCTGCGTTTGAACGCGATTGTTAAGTAGTCGAGCTAGCGAGTACATTATGCTAGTTTATTTGAAAGTGTGCGAGTAAAAAGTAAGTATACTCTATAGAATAACCGATAGTATTTACAGTGTGAATGAGTATTCCTTCTAAAGTGTGTGATAATAAATATATATATTTAAATTAACTGTCAATTAATTATCTTTGAAATTTTAATTTATGGAACTAGGTGCTTTCCTTCTAAAACTTCTAAATCACAAACATTTTAAACAAAGAATGAAAAACACTAGTCCGAATTTTTGCATATTAGAATTTTAAATTCATTGGGGATAAAAAGTAATATTATTGTTTTCTTTAATAAATAACAAAGCAAAACAAGATCTTACTTAATAATAATAGTATCTGTTAATCGAAGTACAACCAGTGGGACGTGAAATTATTTACCTACTCAAACTATGAACTTTAAAAGAACATTCAAATTGACTCGTTCTAATCAATTAGCAAGCTAGAACGGCACTCGAAGGGGTATATCTGTGCATACATTAGGCCCAGATATTGCAAAGCTTTTCGGTGGGATTAAATTAGTTAACTGATTTGGATACTTGTTTTGTGTTAGATAAGAGCCATTCGTAGCAGCTGAATAGGTTCATTCCTATCAGAACAGCTTGCTCTATGACGAATATTAGTACTCAGTCCAGTATATCACCAATATCTATTAGTATTAGGTATATATACAATAATTACTACCTAACGTTTGTTTGTCTTGCAAAAACTCGAGTTCGGGCAAAACGATTTCGCTAATTTTGTTTTTGAAATATTTTTACAAGTCCATTGAAAGTTAAAAGAGTTAAAAAAGTTAAAAACATACAGACATTGCAACGAAAGTAGTAAGAACACCTAGTTTTTTTTCAAACAAATGTTTATTATGTCAACGATCGATGCAATCAACGATCAACGAGGATGCGTTCAGAAATTATTTTTGCGAGACTACGCTTAAAAATCCATATTCATTTCTTTACTGTTTATAAAAAAATTTTACAGAAACTTTTGTTGGGGCTACGAAGATCACAGGTTCACATCCAGTATAATTCTGGTCTGGTTCTGGTCTACTTCTCACCCCACTGCTTAGTCGGGCCTCCTTCATCACAGGGAGGGTGTTTAGCCTACTGTACCACACTAGGCAGACGGATTGGCACAGAGCGTTTCGTTTCAAGTTTTCGTTCTCATGCAGCTCGGTTTCTGCCTTGTTATTTCCTTTTGTCATCCCTTACGACACCCTCAAGATGGAATTGGGCGGTGACACTATTCTAAATCCGTCACTGTATATTTTTGTGACAAGGTTTTAATTGTCGTCCATTTTGTATAAACACAAAGACAGTCTGGGTTTTTAGTTCAATGATTTTGGTGATGATTCATCTGGAAGAATCTTGTATGATGATAATAACATTATGTCTACAATCAGACCAATTTCACCTCTATCGTATATACCTCAAAAGCTGAGGCTGTATTAAACATTTTAATGGCTTCAGGGATCTGTAACGTGAGAATTTATTAACGGATTACGATAGTTGCCTATTAACAAATTTAACCCTACAGAGGTTATCCCACAGTATTTTGACCGACTTCTGAAATGCAGTATAATTAAATTTATGTGTGCGAGAGGGTCCGATGGGTCACCTAGCGGGCTGCGCGGACCGCAATCGATCTGCAAATGAAATCAAATCAAAATGTTTTTTATTCGAATAAATTCTTGAATGCTTTCAAATGGACAAAAAAATTAAGACAAAAATTAAAATTTAAAAACAAAATTAATCATTTGGTTTTTACCACCGGTTCGGAATACCGTTCCACAGAGAAAATCCGGTAAGAAACTACATGGCTGCTCTTTTAAATAAAAGAGTTAAAATGACGGTGGTACAAACAAGTCTGATTGATTATTGAAAGCAATTACGTATAAACATCTAGCGCATAAACGGCAGAGGAAAAGGCTATAGATTCCCTCCGAAGCACGGAGGAGGACCAGACAATTCATGGACAGGATGGACACCCATATGACATCCAACTTGCACGCACGATGCACTACTACTCAGCCCATAAATAACCCACTGCTGAGTCGGGCCTCCTCCCATCACAGGGAGGGAAAACAGCCTATTGTGCCACGCTGGCCGGACGGGTTGGCACAGGGTTTCGTATCAAGTTTTCCTTTTCTTACGGCTAAGTTTTCCGCCTTTTCGTTTCCTATTGTCGACTCTAATGACACCCTCAGGATGGAGTTGTGACACAGTGTATTCTAAATCCGTTATCACACGGACTTTCGGCCATTTTTTTTCACCAATTACTTGAATGCCTTTGACCATTGGTAGCTAGCCGGGTGGACCATTAGATCCTACCAAGCGGCGTGCTGGGTTTTGTTGACTTTTACAACACGCGTTTTTTCCCAGCGTGCAAAATGCGGTGGGGATGTCTTATATTATGACCGGTCCCCAAACAGGTAAAATTTCTAGCCTGAAGAAATTCCTCTAGCCTGATAAAAGACCCGACTTAAAAAACACGTATGCATCAAATAAATAAATAAATATCCTTGGACATTTCACACAACGCCATCTCGTCCCAAGCTAAGCAACTTAATGCTTGTGTTGTGGTAACGAGATGGATGATAAACTACTTATATTTTTTTTTTGTAAATACATACATATTATAGATACAAAACACCCAGACCCGGAACAAATATTTGTAGGTCGTACAAATATTTCATCCGTGCGGGAATCGAACCCGCGACATGCTGCGCAGCAGTCGATCGCTGAACCACTGCGCCAACCGTGTCGCATCTCTCCGTTGGAACCCCTATAATACAGCTGTGGTCTAATCTCCCTTCCTCACAACATTTAAAATTCGAATTTAATTATTCAAGTATACATTTATTGATGAACGATCTCAAGGTACCTGTAAGTACCTTAAGCAATTAGACGAAGGGAGGTAATCCACCCACGTGACCCCTGGGATGACCCCAACTAACGAACTGTGTCGGTATTAATAGATAGCCTGTGTAATGAGTAGTCCGTATAACCATGATAGTATCCGTGTGGTGACGGATTTAGAATACATAGTCACCAACCCATACCATCCTGAGGGTGTCGTAAGAGCCGACAATAGGAAATGGTAAGGTCAAACACCTAGGCGCAAGAGAAGGAAAACTTGATATGAATCCTGTGCTCGTGGCACAGTCACTGGTGGAGGTCTGACTCAGCAGTGGGTCATTTATGGGATGAGAAGTGGTAGTTATTTTCAAACTTTCGCGATTTGTACACATAATTAAAAACTTATCGGGACTTATCGCGCACAGAATGAACATGGTCGAAACGTCGAGCAAAAACAGGTATTCATTCTGTGCGCGATAAGTCCCGATAAGTTTTTAATTATGAGAAGTGGTAGTAGTCATGATAGTGTATACGACTATTCCATATTACGTCGTTCATCGTTTCAGCCCATAAATGACCCACTTCTGTGTTGGGTTTCCTCCAAATCCCACGCCACTCTGGCAAGACGGGTTGGCACAGGGTTTATATCAAGGTAATTGGCCTCTTGCTTTATTCACATCCTGAGAATGAAACCTCATGAAATTCATCACGGTATCAGTCAATTGGAATATATTTATCAGGCGGCCCAGGACCGGCCTTTGTGGGAATCCTTTGGGAGGCCTATGTCCAGCATTGGACGTCAATTGGCTGAAATGATGATGATGATATATATCTGCCTTATTTCAGGTCACCAAGACACAGACTTGCCTAGTTTGGGGCTATCGTGTAATTATTACTGTGTACACCATATTTATCACTACATAGTATAAAACAAAGTCGCTGTCGTCCGTCCGTCCCTATGTTGCTTAATTTTTTAAAACTGCGCAACGGATTTTGAAGCGGTTTTTTTAATAGGTAGAGTGATTCAAGAGGAAGGCATAATTGCACCCGTGCGAAGGGTACTAAATAGTAGTAAATAAAGTAAATAAATACATCAATAATGGTAAGGGTGACATTGTGTATTCTAAATCCGTCACCACACGGAACCCCATGACTTGGACTGCCTTGTTGGTCTAGCGATTAGATGCGTCTCCTTTTAATCCCGGTTCGATTCCAGAGCCAGGCATCAAAACTCGGAGCAAGTGCCTCTGGTTTACACAAATACGCTTGTCCGACCCCGGAATCAAACTGGGCATCTGTGATCCAAAGGTTCTAAAGACACATCCAACCCCTACAAGGTAGCCCAAACAAGGTGTAGCGACCAACATGCTACATACTTAACACAATCCACCCAAAAAATCTGAATTAATTACATAAAGAAATATCGCCTAGAAATGCGAGAATTGCCAAAAAGTCCTACACCGCGATAGCGAAATTTCAAGAGCAATTCGAACAGTTTAGATTTCCCCGACTACAACTATCGGGGGATAGGCGTTGCGACCTCTTACCAGACAGCCCACCTCATCTGGCTGGATGATCATCCCTTTGCGCCTAAAAAGGTTTACCATACTAGACTTAATATAGTAAAAGTGTCTAAACTCACCCGTCTGGCAATTAGCTGTTCAATCTAATAGGATCTCCAGAGGCTCTCGAACGTTCAATCAAAATGATAGGTAATTCAGTTACACAACCGCTGGACGCATACCTTTCCTCTTTGGTACTGTTGCCTCCAGAAGTGTGGAAGAACTCGCCAAATTAATCAATATCCTTGGACATTTCACACAACGCCATCTCGTCCCAATTTAAGCAACTTAATGCTTGTGTTATGGTAACGCGATGGATGATATACTACTTGTTATACATTTTTTTTGTAAATACATACATATTATAGATAGAAAACACCCAGACCCGGAACAAATACTTGTAGGTCGTACAAATATTTCTTCCGTGCGGGGATCGAACCCGCGACATGCTGCGCAGCAGTCGATCGCTCAACCACTGCGCCAACCGTGTCGTCAATATTATATTAGCAACTAAATTAAACGAAACTTCTGTCTTCTTAATCTTCTAGCCTGTATCGCGAGGGCTGTTCACAAACAAACACCCAGACTCAGATCAGACTCTGAATTTACACAATGACACTTGACCCGGACATCAAACCGAGGACCCGTGATCGAGAGGCGGCACATCCAACCTATAAACCAACAAGGAAGTTTCACTCACTCAATGAAAAGAGCATAGAATGGACTCTACCACACTACTTCATTTGGAAGGACTCTGGCGATCTAACTAACATTCCAGCACAAACATATTTAGATACAGAAGTCAACCTTCTGGCTTATATGAAAAAGCTAGCGTGGTAGAAGCAGTAGTGATTGATTGATTGTTGAGGATAACACGTAAATTAACTGAACTAAAACTTACAATACCCTTTTGATGTTACATCTTTGCATAATAATCATCACATAAGGCGTATCTGTAGCCACTCGCACTCGCACAGTTTTTTTTTGTATTTTTTAAATAATAAATAAATAAATATCCTTGGACATTTCACACAACGCCATCTCGTCCCAAGTTAAGCAACTTAATGCTTGTGTTATGGTAACGAGATGGATGATAAACTACTTATATAATTATTTTTTTGTAAATACATACATATTATAGATAGAAATGACACCCAGACTCCGAGCCAGTGCCTCTGGTTTAGACAAAGACACTTGCCCGACCCCGGAATCGAACCCGGGACCCGTTAATCCAAACGCGGCACATCTAACCACTAGACCAACGAGGCAATAAAACGAAACCCCTGCACTAGGTATAACCTGTATCGTGGGGGTGTTTACAAACATGTAATTCACGAGCACAAATGACACCCAGACTCGGACGGAATGACGGAATCGAACCCGGGACCCAATGATGCAAAGGCGGCACATCTAAGTTCTATTCATATTTATTTTGTGCTGTACCTTTTATATGGTGGAGTTACTATCCCAGTCGAATAGCTCCAGGTCGAGTGGTGGTTATATGTGGAACCCACCCTAGCATTTTTCCCAGTTTCATCTGGCTCAGAACCAGCGAAGCCATATTAAAGTTATTCGTCAGCCTAGAGACGCATAGTTATTAACCAAGGATAGGTAATCATTTTATTCGATCAGCTGTAATTTTTCACATTATTTTTTATCAGTTACTTGAATGCCTTTGACCCTAGGCTTGCGTGATGGAAAGCAATGCCAGGGCTTAAGATGGAGCAGGCAGTTCAAGGAAACGCCTTGTCGTGCACCGACTCTCACATACACTCGACGAAACACAGTAAAGCTGGGTGCCTAGATGTTAAGGCGGTAGCTAGCCGGGCGGACCTAGATCCTATCACCAAGCGTGCTGGGTTTTGTTGACATTTACAACACGCGTTTTTTCCCAGCGTGCGGTGGAGAAGTTTTATATACTGACTTGTACTGTAAAAAACTTGATTTCTAGTGCCGACTGTCATAGACGTAACAAAGGCATAGATCAAACAAAAGAATAAATTTAGAGTTAAGATTTATCCACAAATTGTAGTTACAACTCAAATCAATGTTCAACCAGTGACGTTTCTCAATACAGTTGTTCACGACAGTACATCTCGGTGGCTAGTGCTCGTATCCTCTAATTAATCGCGTATCGCACAAGATCCCGGATCTCTGTCCGTGGATGACCCGTTTTAACTCGTTTAGTTCTGTTTACGTACACAGCGCCATTTCGAACTTTATCCAATTCCGTAAAATGTGTATCAATTTGGTTCTTATAACATGACACGTTGTATAATACTTTTTCTCTATATTAAATATTTATTTTGGAAATGTTCTCTTCTGTTTATTTAGTTACGATCAGATTATTAAAAAAAATACTAATTCTTCTAACACCTTCTAATTTATGACTTAAATTATTGTCTTAGTGTACACACCCATTATGACGGAAAATGCTATGTTCCTCCATCAAATTGGAGATTGTAATGTTTAAATTGCAGCTGTTTTATTGTTATTTGTTCCTTTTAAATTTTTCCTTTGACTTTGGTTTTGTCGTGAAGTATGATTGTGAATAGAAAGATGTTTATTTCTTCCGCCGTATATTTCCCGTAGTTATTAGATAGCCACCATATATTTCTTAGCAACTCCGTAGTAACAATGCCTAAATGAAGAATTATTTAATACATGATGTGTTTGTTTCTAAAACAAGCGTAAAAGTATCATTTATTTTAAAGTATAGAACAGATAACAAATAAAACTAACTTAGACAAACAAAACTAGGTACAATATGCGAGAAACAAGGCCCGGGCAGGCTCGGACACCGCAATTTACAAACGCCCCGACGTAAGAAAGGGTTCGTAGGGCGATGTTATTGTATCGGAAGGTGGCCCCGACTTAACGGCCTCACAGCATAGAGTTGACAGCATTTAGAGAGGACCGCTTACGCAGTGTATTTACTTGTATTACACTTAATAAAATAAATAATACAAAAACCGAGGGCCCACAATATTATCTTATTTATTGAGATATACTTTGGCCATATTACTTTTAGCAGAACCCACTCTAGTTATTGGGAATAAATAATATTAAAAATTAAAAATAGATCGTCTTATTGCTGTGCACTTACGTTGTTTTAATATCAAAATATTATTAGCATAAATAGATAAAACTTTTTCAGTACTTTCATGTAACTTTGACCTATAAAGTTATCATGCAATCGATAGGGTATATTTAGTACAGGTTACATATACATAAGGGCAAAGGGAAATGGAGAGGGCTATGCTCGGAGTTTCCCTGCGAGATCGAATCAGAAATGAAGAGATACGCAGGCAAACCAGGGTCACCGACATAGCCCACAGGATTGCCAAACTTAAGTGGCAGTGGGCAGGACCGACGCCCGATGGAGCAGAAAAGTCCTCGAGTGGCGACCGCGTTCCGGAAAGCGCAGTGCTGGTAGGCCTTCCACACGGTGGACCGATGACCTGGTTAAGGTCGCCGTTGCGGTGTATGCGGGCGGCCCAGGACCAGCCTTTGTGGAAATCCTTGAGGGAGGCATAATGTCCAGCAGTGGACGTCTTTTGGCTGAAATGATGATGATGCCTATAAAAAATGTATGCTTAAACCTACACTTTCCCTTATATTTAAATCATTATAATAGTGAAATAGCTTTGTGCTATCAATATATTATGTATTTATTTGTTTGGTCAACTCTAAAATTTATTGTGTCTATGGGGTCACATTTGCAAATACAACTGTTACATCGGTGTGGGTGCATCCTCACGATCTGTCCCTTACCCACACATAGACAAAAGGGACAAAGGTCACCGGCCACAGCCTTCTTATATTTGTTTAAGACGTGTATTGTACCCCAAGACCCTTATTTTGGTACCTCTGTGTATAGCATTGTTATACCTGCTCTATACTAGATGGGAACATACGCTTATATTATTTGAGGAAATTGAATGTATTATAAGGCATTAGAAATGCTATTATTTTTAAAGTAGGTTGGGGCTTAACATGACTGTACAAGTCATTAGTGTTATGAGATATTACTTAGAACCGAAAGAAAAAAATATAGTATAAAAAATTTGAAGCAATAAGTCTTTCAGTAACTAATGAATCAAATTTGAGAGATGCCACCTATTTTGACTAATCGTTAGTCTAGTCTTATTGGTAATTAACTACTTGAAAATGTAGTATTTTATGTTGTTCCAGGTCAAAATTTATCTCTCCAATTTACTGGTCTGTTACAACACAGAGACTGAGAAAACTAATTTTAATTTTGGAACATTCGTGAAAATATTAATGAAAATTGTGAAAGTTGTTGCAAAAATCATCATCATCATCTGAGCCTTGTATCCCGGTTGCAGCCCAAACTCTCGTTTCGGCGCCCGGGGTCAGCTTTCCGGCTTTTTCTTCTCCACTTCGCACGGTCTTCAGCATCCCTGGTAGTGAGCCCATTGGCACGCATATCACCCTTTGCTGAAAGTTGTTGCAAAAATGACCTAAATGATGTGCTAATTTGGTAAAGTTTGTAAACTATTGAGATTTTGGACTTTGAAATTTCAGCCACATAGTTACTAAGAGTTGTGTGGGATCGGTGTTGGGTATATCAATTCCTTTTGCCAAGTTAGGTCTCTGAATCTACTAAAATGTGTGTTTTTATTCTAAATAAACCCGGATGACGGAAATGGTAGTGTCAATCGAGGTGGAACGACGACGGGAACACGCTGGAGTATACAACCCATAATGTATAAATGATATTACAAAGAAAAAGTCGAAAAAGTCGCTTATCTATACTAATATATAAAGCTGCAGAGTTTGTTTGTTTGTTTGTTTGAACGCGCTAATCTCAGGAACTACTGGACCGATTTCAAAAAATCTTTCAGTGTTATATAGTCCATTTATTGAGGAAGGTTATAGGCTATATTTTATTTTCAAAAGAATTAGGGATCCGTATGAAAATTGCGATTATGTAAACCAAGGTGTAAAATCGAGAACCTATTTATGCGTGCGCTGCAAAAACTATTAACAATAGAACAAAATGATGTACTACGGGTTTGTAGATCTTATAAAAATCTACAAAAAAGTCCGCGAGAGCACATATCTAACTATCATAGTTTAGTCACAATAACCGATTTTATGTTCATAAAAAAAATGCATAGAGATACGCGGGTTCAAAGCCCACGCGGGCGAAGCCGCGCGCAAAAGCTAGTCTTTTATAACGAACTAGCTTTTGCGCGCGGCTTCGCCCGCGTGGGCTTCGAACCCGTGCATATTTTTTATGAACATAAAATCGGTTATTGTGACTAAACTATGATAGTTAGATATATGCTCTATATATATGCTCTCGGACTTTTTTGTAGATCTTTATAAGACCTACAAACCCGTAGTACATCATTTTGTTCTATTGTCAATAGTTTTTGCAGCGCACGCATAAATAGGTTTTCGATTTTACACCTTGGTTTACAAAATCGCAATTTTCATACGGATCCCTAATTCTTTTGAAAATAAAATATAGCCTATAACCTTCCTCGATAAATGGAATATCTAACACTGAAAGATTTTTTGAAATCGGACCAGTAGTTCCTGAGCATAGCGCGTTCAAACAAACAAACAAACAAACAAACTCTGCAGCTTTATATATAACCTTCCTCGATAAATGGACTATCTAACACTGAAAGATTTTTTGAAATCGGTCCAGTAGTTCCTGAGATTAGCGCGTTCAAACAAACAAACAAACAAACAAACTCTGCAGCTTTATATATTAGTATAGATTACGTTACACGAATCGTAGAAAAGGTGGTGACTGGTATTCTAAATACCAAAATTGTTTCCAAATTTTCAGTAAAAAAAAATCGTTTTGCAACCCAATGAGGCTAAATCTAAATCCCAGCGATTCCTATATTATAATAGGGATCCTTTTCTTGGAGGAGGTCAGTAGTGAGTCGTGTATGGGCTGATTATTGGTAGTAGTAGATACATCACCACATAGTTTATATAAAATAAAGTCGCATTCTTCTGTCCGTCCCTATGTATGCATAAATCTTTAAAACTACGCAACGGATTTTGAAGCGGTTTTTTTTAATAGATAGAGTGATTCAAGGGGAAGGTTTATATGTATAACCCGCCCCCGCTTTGCACGGGCGAAGCCAGGGCGGGCCACTAATTTGCAACAGTTTGAAGTTAGCGCATTGTGCCACCCTAGCCAGATATATTGGCATAGTGATTTTCTCATTTGGTTTCTCATTTTCTCGTTGGTCTAGTGGTTAGATGTACCGCCTTTGGATCAACTCGAGTCCCGGGTACGATTCCGGGGTCGGGCAAGTGTCTTTGTCTAAACCAGAGGCACTGGCTCGGAGTCTGGGTGTCATTTCTATCTATAATATGTATGTATTTACAAAAAAAAAATGTATATAAGTAGTTTATCATCCGTCTCGTTACCATGACACAAGCATTAAGTTGCTTAGCTTGGGACGAGATGGCGTTGTGTGAAATGTCCAAGGATATTTATTTATTCATATTTAGGTATCTTCTCTTGCTGCTAGGTAGTCTACCCCTTGCGTTCCTTTATTCGTCTTTTATGACAGATCTAAGTCCGTCACCACACAGACCGTACAACACTTGAAGTGAAAATATTCACTTTAAAAGAACTAAGAGCGAACAATGGACAGCGGTTCTTAGATTACTGTTGCCACAAATTATATCAACTAATGAATTTCAGCTTAACCAACGAAAGTTTCGCTAAAATGTGTGCGTTTTCATCATCATTATTCATCATCATTTCAGCCAAAAGACTGCTGCTATGTCCACTGCTGGACATAGGCCTCCCCCAAGGATTTCTTCAAAGGCCGGTCCTGGGCTGCCCGCATCCCCTGCTTTCCGAAGACCTTAACCAGGTCGTCGGTCCAACGTGTGGGCGGCCTACCAACACTGCGCCTTCCGGAACAGGGTCGCCACTCTAGGACATTTCTGCCCCATCGGGCGTCGGTCCTGCGAGCTATGTGCCCTGCCCACTGCCATTTAAGTTTGGCAATCCGGTGGGCTATGTCGGGGACCCTGGTTTTCCTGCGTATCTCCTCATTTCTGATTCGATCTCACAGGCAAAGCCCTCTCCATTGCCCTTTGGGTGACTTTGAGCCTTCTAAGGGAGCCCATAGTCTGCCCACACTATGGCTGTGCGTTTTAATTTTTATTAAATTGTGATGGACAAATTAATTAATTGTAAAAAACGAAAATTCTATTCTCCCTTGAAGTTTTTTAATCGTATTAGTTGTAGGAACATAATCAGAAACACATTCCCACGCATTTAAAAATTAAATTTTCGTAATATGATGTTCGTAAGTTTAACCCTCAAGAGACAACGGGCAAAATTTTGCAAAAAGCTCTGTCTCGGTACTTCGGGCCGTGGAAAGTTAGCGGTGTAATCGATCCGGCCTTAGGGTTTTGGGTATAAATTAGAAGTTCCATCGATCACGGACGCCCTTTGCCCATTGGCTCGTACTTTATTGATAGTGAATGTTAACCGATAGTTCAGTGAGTTACGCAGTGTGGGACTTGTATTTTTGGGTTTATTTGCGTACAATATATAGACATCTTCCAATCAATTGGTTTTGCTTTTTCAATATTGGATTCAGTAATTATTGCAATGCCTAATATTGTTTTATTGACTATGCATCTATTCTTAAGACAGATTTATGAGTCTATATTTATTTTGCTGACATTTATTGGCCTGATAAATTAATTAATTAGTGTAAGAGACATATATGAGAAAAATACTGTGTGATCGAGGAACTTAATCCAAAAGTATTGTTCAATTTTATTATTCAGACTAGTGGCCCGCCCCGGCTTCGCCCGTGCAAAGCGGGGGTGGGTTATACATATAAACCTTCCTCTTGAATCACTCTATCTATTAAAGAAAACCGTATCAAAATCCGTTGCGTAGTTTTAAAGATTTAAGCATACATAGGGACGGACAGACGACAGCGACTTTGTTTTATACTATGTAGTGATAGTGATATATTAACATGTAAAAGAATATTTCATTACTTATTTAATTTCTATTAAGGAAATTTACTCTCAATCCATTTTGTAATTTGTTTCTAAGAAATATTTAGTTTTTTTACTTTGTTTAAGAGCAAATACGAGCAACTATAAGTATAAAAATGTAGTAGCTAATAAAATTTAAATACACTATCTAAATTTTATTCAACGATAAAAAGATACATAACCTTACAAATAAGGCGCTCGGCTCCACCAATAAACATACATAGGTAGAGGCAAAGAGTACTTAACGTTTCCTAAAGGATACATTATTGAGGAGTGCCCTAAAAACAACATTTTTACATCTTACGGTCCTGCCGCTCATATTTTATTGCGGGTTCGTTGGATGACCCCCACATGGACTATTATAGACCTAAGAAACTAGTAGACTTGGCACATAATCGCATTTTTAAGCTAACTAGCTAGCTTTGTTTTTTGAAGAGTAATTTTGGCACTCGTAGTAATTTTGGCCGTTTCATGCATATTGTAAGTAATTAAAATTAGTTTTTTACAATTACATTTAGTAATGAATTACTGAAGATAGTAACTTATTACAACGTAATTGTACAATACAATAAAGTGCAAATTTAACTTCTTTATCGCGATTTCTTAGTATTTCTATAAAACGTTGCTTGGAAAGTGGCAATCTTGGGCACAATAGACAAAATAAGCTTTTCTTAGTAAACTGAACTGAAGTAGTGTAAAAGCCGTGTAGCCGTGTGGTGAAGGATTAAGCATACAATGCTGTCACGATACCCTGACGCAAGAGATAGGAAAGCGAAGGGAAAATTGATAAATCCTTCTTTTTTGGTTTTGCTAGGGGAAAACTTTATATTTACTTAATGCAATGCCCCTCGGGGGTGGGACAGCGGTTATGTGGAACTCCGAAACACTCGAATACTCAGCGGTATACCCTCACACTTCTGGTTTGAGACGCCACGGGTTCGCCTCGACGGGTTACGACTACCAAAGGGCATCCTGGGTGACTGCGACTCCCTCAATCAATGATGCTTGTGTCAGTGGTAGGTTCCCCGACCCATCACCGGCCTCCACGGCGAGGGTAACGTCACGTCCCCGACTTGTCGAAATACTATAAAGATACTGTAGTTTATCACTAGATGACCCTTGTGAATATAATTGGGCATGATACTGATCGAATAAGTAATAAGACATTGCTTAGGAATAAGAAAATTTACATACATCTTTTTTTTATGTTTTTTTTTAAAGAAACGTAACCCCTGCTGTATCTTGTATTAACATGTGTGGCGGGGGCAGTTTACAAACATGAAATTCACGAACACAAATGACACCCAGACTCAGAGCAAGTGCCTTTGGTTTACACAAAGACTTGCCCGGCCCCGGAATCGAACCCGGGACCCCGTGATCCAAAGGCGGCACATCCAACCCCTAGGCCAACGAGGCAGTCTAACATCTGTAATACATTCCAGAAAATCGTTGCGTAAACGCTACTTTTTGTACCTATTTTTTTAATCTTAATATCATCTACAAGATCTCATTACATAAAACATGCCCTCTATAATGTTCTTAAGTCTCGGCCCACCTGGCCGGTCCCGTGAGGGCACGAGGCCTGATGGACCGCGCTCGCCGCGCAAGGGTTAACCTAAGTCAATATAAATATTTGAATACTTTCGCTACATGGGTGACTTTACGTATCAGCGTAGTGTCTTAACATTTTGTTGAACTTTTGTGAGAATTGGTAATGTACATAAATGAAGGCGGAGGATATTCAAAGTAAAAAATGCTGTAATTGTAAGGTCTCAATGTTTGTTCGTAAGCATTGTGTAAATGTTTATTGCCTGTCACTATTAAATAGTGCAATTTATTTTTACTAGCTTTTGGGCGCGGCTTCGCTCGCGTCGACTTCGAAGCCGTCCTTATCTCTATGCTTTTTTTTATGAATATAAAAGTGGTTATTGTGACTAAACTATGATAGTTAGACCTACAAACTCGTAGTACTTCATTTTGTTCTATTGTCAATAGTTTTTGCAGCGCACGCGTAAATAAGTTTTCGATTTTGCACCTTGGGTTACAAAATCGCAATTTTCATACGGATCCCTAATTTCTTTGAAAATGAAATATAGCCTTCCTCGATAAATGGACTATCTAACACTGAAAGAATTTTTGAAATCGGACCAGTAGTTCCTGAGATTAGCGCGTTCAAACAAACAAACAAACTCTGCAGCTTTATAGATTAGTATAGAGTATATATTTGTTTACTTATGTATTATTTAGTAATTGGACAATTCATTTTGAAGATCAGGGTTTCAACTCAACTAAGCCGCGGATAATTTATAGGCTGAATAGTAGTTGTGTTACAATAGTATAGACTAGATAATTGCGTACTAAGGTTTCGAATAAACTCATTTTTTATTAATGGTAAATGGTCTAAGATGGAGCAGGCAATTCAATGAAATGCCCTGTCGGGCACCGCCTCTCACATACACAAGACGAAACACAGAAAAACATCAAGGCACCGGACTTAGATGTGAGGGTGGTAGCTAGCCGGGTGGACTATTAGATCTCACCAACAAACGTGCTGGGGTTTGTTGACTTTTACAACACGCGTTATTTCGCAGCGTGTGCTGGGGCAGTTTTATATTCTGTACCGTCCCCACACGGGGGAAACCTGTTTGGCTTGCTTTCAAGGATCGCAGTCATCATAATCATCATGTTAGCAATCCGTTTTGTCTTCGCCGTCCTTTACAAAGCATACGTATATTTGCGATAAAAATAAAAAATAAATGTTATAAAGAGAAACAATACCATTACGTCACGAAAACGCATTACTATATTGAGACTATTCAAGTGGGGTTGGGGTAACACGTGAGAATCGCCCGAAGTTTTATCCGGGACGAACCCGCCCGTCCCTGGTGACCGTGGGCCGAAAACTTTACCTCTGACCCTCCCGAACAAGAATACTATAGAGCTGTCGTTTCCTATTGAACTTTTAATATCTGTTCATACGTTGCTATGTTACGTATGTCCGTGTGGTTACGGTGTTGGAATATATAGTGTCACCCTATTTCACCCACGATACCCATAGTAGGTAATGAAATTACAAAGTAGAAAACCTAGCCGCGAGGGAAGGAAAAGTTGAAACGAAACCCTTTGCCAACCTGTCTGGGCAACGTGGCACAGTAGGCTAATTACCCCCCATGATGGCCCCACTCAGTAGTGGGTCAATTATGAAATGATGATGATGATGATGATTAGCTACTACTGCGGGTAACGCGAAGTTTTATCAATCCACACAGACCAAAAAATAACTTACAGCAAGCAGCTCTATACTCAGCGCTAGTCCGAAACTCGGGACAGTGCCTCCAGTTTTCTTATCTACTCCTCCACCATCTATAGCTGAACGAGACTCCAGGGACCAGCCCAGCCTTTACAACCTGTCAATGAGTAGTAAAATTTAGAACCGGCCTACCATTGATATAAATGTTTTTTGTTCTCCCAAAACGGCCCTTCAAATTGTAATTTAGTAGAAGCCGGATGAAATGGTTGCGAAATGTTATGTGTTGTAATATCCATAGAGGTTGATATTGGACAGGGTAATAATGGCCGTAGGAAGAATAAGAATGGATCGGGATGAAACGTAGAAAAATAACTTTCATCCTATAAAACTCAACTAGGCATGTGAGTAGTATTTAGACTAGTATTTCCACAGGCCAGAAGTGTTTGTACTGTGTGTTGTTTTGTCTCTGGTTGCTAAACCTTAATTGAATTACGCCCGTAGGCTAAAGAGGTCATGTATGTTGGTCGTATCGAATAATATTATTTTTTAAATACAGAAGAAATTGTACGGTTTTTTGTCTGTCGGTTTTTTGTTTGTAAGTTGTCTGCTAGCCTCAAAGACAGTTGTGGTGTTTATAAAAATTGCAAACACACAACGGTCGGTCTCTTACACTTAGAATTAGGAACATAATATATAAGTACATAATATCTTTTATTGGTGGGCTCTTTGACTTCACTTGGATGTTTGAAAATTGTTTTTACACTCTTAGCTTGGAAAGTTGGTGACACTAAGTACATTAAAATAGTCACCAAACAAACGGTGTTATGCGTTTTAAAGCTAAGACTTGTGCTGAAAGGGACACGATAGACGGCGCCATTCCATTCGTGCATATCTGTGTACAATTTGCTTGATATTAAATTTCAAACGGATTTTTATCGCACGCCTACTTGACTACGAACCCGGCGATGTAAAGGGGAAAATACTTTATCAACAGATTTAAAAAAAGATTCCAGACATGTAGGTATAATGCTAGTAATATTGTCATTGGTAAATGGATTGAAATGAACTCAAATCTTCATACGTGTATGACGCAAACCATCTGGTCAGGGCAGCCAGTAGGCTTATTTTCCTACAGTAATGGAAGAAGGCCCGACTCGGCACTCTGGGCTGAGAATTACATAAGAAGAAGAAGAAGGAGGAATTTCAAAGGATACCTACAATAAAACAAATTTCCGTTAAGCAACTTCGTGTACAAATACAAACATTCAAAAAAAGAATTCGCACCTGGCGAAATTCGAAACAGCCAATCACGTCGAGTGAAACTTTTGACAGTACCGTCCCCTCACTGACCAATGGCTGACCGGTTATCGACCCTAATGGCGCGTGCCCAGTCCACTCTGAACGCTAGGGTAAATCACCCTATTCCAGTCTTTATACAGGTATAACGTTTTGATGGTGTATGAATTGATAATGGACCCGGGATGTTGGCAAGAATCACCAGGTGAATCCTTTTATCAATTCGAAACAGGTACTTATTCCACAAAAGTTTTGACACGGGCCGTTTATTTGACCACTTAGTGGCCAGCGCTGTCAAAAGGTTCAGGTTTTGTGGATTTCTCTCCCTAAACGATTATTTTTGTGTTGTCGCGTGTTACAGACCTGTTTTGGGATGATAGCGCACAATGGGAGTGTAGTTTGTAAATAATGGGATGAAAAAGATATTTAGAGATTTATATTGTTGGTGTTGGGGATTTAGAAGTTAAATGTTTTATGATTTATTTATGCTGTCATATTTATATTTTGTGTATGAATTTCGAGTCGTTTTACAAATTTCCAAAACCATATTTTATTAAACTTGTGTTTGTATATCAAACTCACTTTTGGCCGTGTGGTAAAGGATTTAGAATAGATATTGTCAACACCCCATTCCAGCCTGGGGGTGTTGTAAGAGCCGACAAAAGGCTGAAAAGCTACCCGCATTGGAAGGCCAATGTGGCTTTGGAGGCATATTTACATTTATTTTAAATGCAGCATAGATACGGTTTTGTCCGTGTGTGGTACACTGACAAAACATGTCTATGCTGCATTAGGCAATCACAAGAAAACATTTTTTTTGTCGTTCAAAAGTCATAATCATAACACATAAAACTTGGAAATTGTCCACAAACATGAAACGTTTCACGTGGGATTTAGAATATATCCCATTTTAAGTGTATTAATCGTTTTATCTGTCAGTATTGCCTTCGTTACGTTTCAAAAATCTCTCCATTAGTATTGTCCTAAGTCTGCTCGGTCGTCCAGAAACGAGAGTACCGAGGGCCACATTCCTCATAATCCCGCCCTAATGCCCTGTCCTCTGCAAGGGACATTTCCATTTATTATTGAGCACTTAATTTATGTGTTTTGTTATGGACCGACAACTGGCGTGGGTACCCTTAATAAACGCACAAACTCCTAATAGACCACACTTTAAATTCAACCTTAACGTAGTAATTTTAAATTTTATAGTTATTTTGGAAGGCACTGGCGATTGTGTTCTTTTTATTCAACCTCAAAAAAGTGCTTCATCGAACGTTTTTAAGTCGCCACAATTCAACGATTTCAATTTTAAAGTGCTATGTTAGAAAGTCCATTTCTGCTTGAGAACCTGAAACATAATTTAAGCCTTTTTGATTTCAGGTATAAATGGTTTTAAACGAAGAACGTTTGCAAATATTTGCAATATTTACTTTAAATGTCTGCTACACAAAGTTCATATTGCCTTTTCGTTTCTGTGATTTAAGTCATTATTCCAAAGGTTTTGATCACTTAGAATTGTTTAGACAATATACGCGGCAATCCGTTCGTTCAGAGCCAGGTTTTGTTTAAGAAGGGTGAAATGACAATTTGGATAACTAAATCCAAGGGACCATGTGGGGGTTAGAGGTCATTTTTCAAAATAAATAATCGGCTAACGGCTGCCATAGTCAGTATAAATTTGGATGAATGCGAAAAACTAATTTACAGATTCTTGCAGATTTTATTTTCACCAATCTGCATATTCGAAAAATATTAATTCCATTGACTGATTTAATAGCGAAAATAACTAAACTTGAAAAAAATGTGGAGTACGTTTAAGTTTATGCAGGGTGTTAAAAAGGGTAATTCTATCTTTAATTACCTTTTTGTGTATGCTATGTATGTTGTGTATTGAAGGCAAATTAAGTAGTACACTAATTGACTTTTACGACCTGAGAAGATTAAGTAGAGAATATTTTATAATATCGTCTAATTTGTCAATAAAAGAGATGCTCAAAATGCCCCAGTGCTGAGTCAAACCGCTTCTAATTTCACAGAGGAAAATTAACCTACTGTAGTACAAATAGACTTTGTTTTCGATATTCGACGATACCCACTGATTAGAATAGTTGGTGACATTAAATATTATATTCTAAATACGTTGCCACAACGTCGCTTACGTTTTCCTTTTAATCTACAACCGTTTCTCTTTCCTTCACAACACTTTAGAGATCAAATAGCTTCCACAAAGCGACGTGTGATCCGACTTTAATACACTTTACACAGACCTACAAACATATGTATGTGGATACATAATAATATAATATGTGTATGTTCACATTATGTCGTGCTCGTGTCTAATGTATACTATTTTTTAATACATCTACCTATCAACTCGTATTATGGACGAGTGAACTTGTAGCGTTAGCAGAGAAACCTGTACAATATTTTTTTAAATTAATTTTAGAAGATAATGGATAAAATTTTAGTTATGACGTAACAACTATTTATCATTTAGTATTCTTAGCCAATCATCATTCATCATCATCATTTTCATGTTTCAGTTTCATCCTTCGTTTAATAATAATTTGTGTTAACATACAAGACAACTTTTAAGAATTGTTTTTAACCCCCGACGCAAAAAGAGGGGTGTTATAAGTTTCACGTGTCTGTCTGTCTGTGGCACCGTAGCTCGCGAACGGATGAAGCGATTTCAATAAAGTTTTTTTTGTATGAAAGGTGAGTTACGGGCGAGTGTTCTTAGACATGTTTGATGAAAATCGGGTGAGCCGTTTAAAAGTTATGAGGGGTGAAAGTGGGGAAGAATAACCGAATGTCTGCAAATATAATCGAGTGGGGTCTCAAATGAAAGCGCATCGCGTGCAATTTAACAAAATCTATATTATAATAAGTATGACCTATAAAAAGTATAAAATAAAAATTTAATTAAAAATTTAAATAAACCCCCGACACAATAACCTTTAAAAAGTAAAAAAATAAAAATAAATACTTCGCGGTGGGGGGGGCAGGGATCAGGTAATAAATAAGTGGGAGTGGTCTCCCAACGCGAAGTATTTATTTTTACTTTTTAAAGGTTATTGTGTCGGGGGTTTATGCAATAGAATTAAACTCAAACTCAAGAGGAACTTTATTTACGTAGGTTTTTTCACAAATCTCTTATAAATCGTCATATTTATAAATACCATAATTATTTTACGGCCCCCCTAACCTATCAGTCGTCATACCTATATCCACACCTTTCATGCACAATTCCTCACTCCTACAATCCCTCCATCTCCCTTGATCGCTCACAATCCCTGCGTGCACTCACATTCAAGCTGAAACTACCACCGGTTCGGAAAGCTGCTCTACAGCGAAGAGCCAACAAGAAAGTCTGTAGTTGTTTTTTTTTATTCCACTTATTAATTCCATATGATGACAATGAAATTCGAAAGATTCTTTTTCAAATATGCAATTATACTTTGGCAGTAGGTGCAATTTTTATTATTTTATAAGGTAACAGAGATAACGTTTAGATTTTTTAACATTTTACATAAAAATAATTCTGAATTTTTAACGGCTTATTCAGTCATCAAAATCCAATTATAAATGCTGTCAGTACTAAATCTAATATATAAAATTCTCGTGTCACAATGTTCGTTCCCATACTCCTCCGAAACGGCTTGACTGATTCTCATTAATTTTTTTATGCATATTCAGTAAGCCTGAGAATCGGCTACTATCTATTTTTCATCCCCCTAAATTTTAAGGGGGGGTCCACAACAAAAATAATTGTTTACTTTTTAGACAATTTTTTTTGGTTTTAGTTTTTTAAGATGCAGCATACAAAAATACAAATAACCCTAAATGTTCACCGCTCTACGATCAACCCCTATTTAATTACATGGCAAAACAACGTTTGCGGGATCAGCTAGTTATAATATACATATATATCTTTCTTTTTTAAATTACAAATAAATTAATCTTACTATAAACTACATTATTTCCAACATAATAAGCTTCTAAAAAATATCATTTAGAATAGAATTATCATAATCGTACATTATACTTTTCTGCTAACGGTACCAAACTCGCCCATCCCCAGCAAATGTTGTGGTGAATTTCATATTTTTGTAAGTATCTACTCCGTATGTTTATTCTACATGTGTTTCGGTTCACATGGAGTTTTCTTGATTTTTTATGCTTTCATAGGCTTTATGTACCGTTCCATGTTGGAAGAGCTCTCTGAATATCACATTATGTCGATTTTCGCCGAGTCATTTAGTGTTTATTTCTTCTTTTTTATATTTTTGTTGCGAGAAAGTATTGCTGGCTCTGTATTTTCCCTGGTACTCTAAATATATTGTATTTCTTGCATGATAAGTATCAGACATAAGTAGCTATTTTCTTATTTTTGTCGTTGGAAATGCTCATGGATCCCGGCCGTGAGGGACTAGCCGGGGTATGTCGGACTCCGGGGCGCGGAAAGATGGCAATTAGCGACCCAATAAAACCAACGGCGGTCTTTGACTGCCCGCTTTAGGGATGCGGGTTGAGATCTATGTAGCCCGATAGAATCTAGATACCAGTGTGTTTTGTTCCCGTGTGGGGATGGACCAGAATGTACCTAAAATTTCCCCACCGAACGCTGGGAAATAACGCGTGTTGTAAAAGTCAACAAAACAACAAAAACAAGTCAACAAAAAAAAAAAAAAATAAGATCACGTAAGTGTGAAACATTGATCTTTTATATAGTGAGTATTAGTATTATACCTGTCGGGGATTGATGAAGTTTAATTATTTTAATTAAATAATAAATCGTCACCGGAAACGCAAGCGGCGCAGTACCTTCCGCTTGGACACGATCGTCGATTGAGCGGATGTAGCAAGAGACGGCGGCTAGATGGCGCTAGTAGAACGTGAACCGGGTGCACCATTGACAGCGATAGTCTTTATTTTATTTTTTATTTTATTTTATTTTATTTTATTTGACATATCAACAATATACATGCGGAATAACATTAAATAATAAAGCACACACATTCAAAGGCATTATGTCGTATGTATATCAATTACAGATATGCACAGCATTCCCATCCATATCCCTACATTAACAAAAAGAAAAGAAAAACTCGTAAACTTAATCTGATTTAAATATGACGTTAAATCAGCAAGCAAAGCATATAATACATTAATAATGACAACATAAAAAATTAAGGAACATATTCATTTAAAACTAATAAGTAATAATAATGCTCATAAACAGGAATTCCAAATAAATCATATTAAAACGAAATTAAATTAAATAAAAAATAACAATTAAATTAATAATTAAATACAAAATTAAATACAGAATTAAATACAAAATTAAATCAAATGAAACAATTTAAATGTCTGGAGTTATATGTCACAGAATGGGAGTCAAAGTCAACCAAAAATATTAATAAAAATATGCAATTTCATTCGGTGGTACTTAACAAGTTTGTTACATTAGTTTTATAAGTAATAAAACATTTCGTAAATAAATCAATTGTGACATCGGAACAGCACTCGTTCATTAATCTTGACAATCGCAATACCGGACTGTTATAAACAGTGTTCATTGTGACAATTGGTAACTCAAAAATACGAGGCTGTCTCTGCCCACGGTTACTTACTTTAAACTTGAAGTGACTGACCATCCCAGAGTCTTGTATGCCATGGACAATTTTGTACAGTATTAGGAGATCCGATATTTTACGTCGGTTCTCTAAACTTATCATATTAAAATGTATCAGTCGACTCTCGTAATCAGGTATGACTTTTCTTAATCCTAACCTTGTACATAAGTATCTAACAAATCTGATTTGGACAGACTCTATTCTTTTAATGTAAGTCGAGTAACAAGGATTCCATATAGACGCACAATATTCAAGTACACTCCTTACAAGGGTATAGTATAATATCATCATGCATTTAATATTATGAAAAGGTTTTAAGTGTCGTATTATAAATCCTAATAGTTTGTTTGCTTTAACTACCAACTGCTCATAGTGCAATCTAAAAGACATAGACGAGTCATAAATAACCCCTAAATCACGTACTGTAAATACTCTCCCTAGTGAGTACTGATTGATTTTGTAGTCATATCGTATATATGTTTTTTTGTTTGTGAATGTGATACATTGGCACTTGTTTATGTTCAGTTCCATTTTATTACGCGTACACCATTCCAATAGCGTGTTCAAGTCATTTTGGAGTAGTAGGCAATCATCAGCTGAGGCTATAGATTTATATATTTTTAAGTCGTCGGCATAACCAAGACATTCGCTGAGGAGTTTATGAAAGAGGTCATTTATGTATATTAAAAAGAGTAACGGGCCCAATCTGGAGCCTTGAGGTATTCCCGATTGCGGGACAAAAGGACATGATTCATAACCAGCCAGCGCTACAAATTGACTTCTGTTACCTATATAACTATGATACCATCTCAATAGACTTCCATGTATGCCGATGTGGTAAAGTTTTTTTAACAGTATGGAGTGATTCACTTTGTCAAATGCTTTGGTGAAGTCTGTGTAAATGGCGTCCACCTGACCCTTCCGCTCTATTACTTTGTATATATACGTGGAGTAAACTAGTAGGTTTGATTCAGTTGATCGGTTACTGACGAAACCATGCTGATTACTACTCAGTAAATGATTAAAATGTCTATATGTAAGATTATAAACAAAACCTTCAAATATTTTCGCAAAACATGAAATGATGGATATAGGTCTATAATTAGATACTTCCATTCTGTTGCCAGATTTGAGCACTGGTACAACTTTTGCGATTTTCCACAAAGTAGGGTAAACACCATCTCGCATAGACTTATTATAAATGATATGTAGAGGTTTGACCAGAGCTTCGGCACACATGCGTATAAAAAATGGTGGCAATCCATCAGGTCCGGCTCCTTTACTTAAGTCTAATCCATTTAGTTTACACTTAATATCTTCTTCCTGTATCACAAATGAGCCAATACTGTAACTAGAGGATGGAAAATCCGGTTCATATGAGGTAACAGTATCGTTATCGTACACCGAGGAAAAATATTTGGCAAATGCATTTGCAATGTTAACTCCACCTTCAACAATTACACCGTCAGAAGAGACATGCCCGGGGATAAAACTTGTATTTCTTTTTCGTTTAGTATATCTCCAAAAAGCCTTAACATTTGATGTCACTTCATTTTCAATACTCGATATGTATGCTCTAAAACAATTGTCTAATGCCGTTCTAGATCTATCGCGTAACATTGCAAAAGTATCATTATCTCTGGGATTCCCAAATTTACGAAATCTTTTCCTATATTTATTTTTTTCTTTTAATATTTTAATAAGAGATGGAGAAAACCAAATTGGAAAGCGTGAGCTTCTGGATCTTTTTTTTGGAGTATACTTTTCTATACTATTCCAAATAGTATTATAGAACGTTAAAACGAAATCATCACAGCTTAAGTGGGAGTGAGTATCCCAATTAATATTTTGTATATCGTCGATACAAGCCTTGAAGTCAGTATTTCTGAAAGAGTACCTATAGTTTGAACGGTTCATAATTGGTTTTAAGCAATTTCCCTTATTTATTACTATTTCTAAGGGTGGGTGATAACTGTCTTGTTTGCTCAGAGGTGAGGCACTTAGGAGTGTAATATTGTTGTCTTCACGAGTAATTACAAGGTCTAATACATTGTTCATGTTATTACATATATGGTTTATTTGCACCAATCCGGTAGCTGCTAAATATTCACGCAGCATGGACGATTTACTATCGGTGATTGAGTACACTGGATCACTTAATCGATCCCAAGATATTTGTGGTAAGTTAAAGTCGCCTATTATCAGATTCAAGTCATTCACGTGGTTCTGTGCCACTTCCTCCATTCTAGTGAGAAACGATATGAAATTCTCATTTGATAGGTAAGATGGCAAATATACTACACACAAATTTAAAAATCGTCTACCCAAATTTACGCGAATCCACAGATCCTCAACTGATGTTTGCCAGTCCTCCCTCACTATGTAACTTAGCTTTGTAGATACGGCGATGAGGACACCCCCACCATATTTTTTATTATATTTCCTTTTAAAATGATCCGAACGGTCCCTTCGTATGACAGAATAACGCTTATCAAAGTATTCTGTTGACATGATAGACGCATCCATCCATGTCTCACATACACATACTATATCATAATTGTTGATAAGTACTTCTTTTGAAAATTCTGAGTACTTTGTTTTTAGACCCCTAACGTTCTGATAAAATATTGACGTACACATGGCGATTAATATTTAAATTCTTAACGGCATTATTGTTTATGACAAGATACAAAACAAAAGTACATAAACATTCTTACACAATTTTCTTCAAACTGGCCTCATTGATTATTAGTATGTGCTGAGTAGTTTCTTCTTTACGAACATATATACGACCATTACGTACCCACACGTATTTGTAGGACTTTTCCTTTGCTAGTCGACGTGCAGCAGCGTGTAATGCTTTATTAGCCGGTGAGAGGTGTTCTGCCACGTAAATTGGTCGTCGCTCTCCTCCGATTCCAACGAGACTGGTATTCAATTTCTCCTCTCTATGTTGCTTGTTAAATTTTGAGACCGCTGAATACAATTCGTCTCGACATTTGGTGCTACGTAATTTGACAATTATGGATCGAGGGCGTGAGCTATTACGATCCGATTTTGCTACCCTTGTGCATTTTAATACGTCTGCTTCACTAAGTGGGGATGACACTACTTGTGATATTTTAGTTACGAGATTAAATATATTTTCATTTTTTTGCTCTGGTATCCCATTAATTTCGATATTAGAATCACGCATGTGCTGTTCCATTGTATTGATTTGAGTTGATAAGTTATTTACTGTCTCTTGTAGCTTTCTGTTATGTTCACGGACGTCTGTATTATCGTTCTTGATTGAATCAATTTGATCCTTCAAATCATTGTACTGACTTATGTCAAACAGAATGGAACTTTTTAAGTCTTCAATTTGTTCACGCACACTAGACAATTCGGCGTTGATTATCTCCCTAACAAGACTCTTTATTTCTATACGCATTGTGGTTCTTATTTCATTTTTGATTGCATCCATCATATTATTAATATCCTTCTCAGGGTCTGTATCTGAAGTTGTAAGGGCAGGTTTTATAGGTGTATTGGAGTTATCGCCTTTTGGTTGTTTTGTTACACAGGAAGGACATAGCCAATGTGCACGTTTATCTTTACTCAATCTTTTGAATGCCGTGCTACTGATATTTACACAAAGATGGTGAAATACCTTGGAACATTTGCAGCAATTGACTATTTCATGTGGTAGTGCATTTTTTGTACACGCTTCACAGTTATTCATTGTTACCTTTTATTCGCTTTTTGGTCTTTGGAACGAGGTTTGAACCTCGAGCGAACGCGCAATATATCTCGTCCGCGTCTGCCACTATGTGTTACTCGATGAGCCAAAACGCTATTAAGCTTTCATGCGAATTTGACGATACTTTTTAGTTTTAACCAGGTATTTTCTATTGACACAAGATGTCGTTACTTTTTCAATGAATTAAGTTCATTTATTTACAGATGGCACTGGCGTTCTATCTATTTCTATAAAGAATAAATTTACAACTGACCTCAAATTTACAATGTCATTATTGTAATATCACAGACTTCGTTATTAAAATGGTCTTTTATCGCACTTGATTCGCTTGAAAACACTCGTACGTAGACTTGTAATAACACTGATTGTAAAGCCACACACTGATTATAAGGAGCTCCGCTGTTGAATCGAGACAGACTTCTATCTGAGACGTAGCGGGGTACTGACCACTGCCTCAGACAATCAGTACTGTCTTTATTGTGGTGCGCTGTCTACGTCGGACGGTCTTGCATTACGCTCGGTGTCGACGCACGTGTTTGTTTCCATAATGTAGGAAGTCGTTAGTAAAAGAAAAATAAAGTTACTTTGATTAAAATTATCTTTCGTTCAAGTACCCAAGTCAGTGCCCACATCCATCTTAAACTATGTCAGATCATGATCAAGACAGGATGTTTCACATCTCGGCCACCCATCCATGATCTCATGAGGGTATCTGCGACATACCTATAAGAGATTGGTCAAGCTTTGCCAACATGTTGAAGTTACCAATCGACAAGACTGAAGGCGAAAACACACATTCAATAAAGGCTAAAGCGCTTATTAATAGATTCATTAGTAATTTTACTTCTGTCACAGCTACTTTTTGGAAAAAAAATATGCCACTGTCTTATTTAAATCCATTATCGTAAGAATATTTATCTTAAATATTGTCCCTCCATCACTACATAGTATAAAACAAAGTCGCTGTCGTCTGTCCGTCCCTATGTATGCTTAAATCTTTAAAACTACGCAACGGATTTTGATGCCGTTTTTTTTAATAGTTAGAGTGATTCAAGAGGAAGGTTTTTAAGTATAATACATGCATAATTGCACACGTGCGAAGCCGGGGCGGGTCGCCAGTTTAATATAAATATAATTTCTGTTTACCACCTCATTCCATCCTGACGGTGTTGTAAGAACTGACAAAAGGAAATGCCAATTCCGATAACCTAGCTACAAGAGAAGGAAAACTTGATACGAAACCTTATGCCAACCCGTCTGGCCAGTCCCGTCTCAGTGGGTCGTAGGAAATGGTATTATCTGTTGACAAATTAAAGACGAACGTTAATATGTTGGCTTATAATGGCTTGAAGTTTAGAATGTTTCATATTCTCTACAAAAGTAAATTTTAATCTGACGCAAAAAACCCGAAGGCAAACCATATAGCTATTTTAAACAAATAGACATCGCTAAACCGTTGACTGCGAATCCCGGTCCAAAATACCCCAAGTACTTTATAAAAATATAATGGGAATCACATAAATAACTGTCGGTATGTTCACCCTAAACAAACAATTCTTGACACCTCCACACCGAACTCATTCCTATATTGCCATGACAAAATACCATCATAAGACGAAACCCAAAAAACTGGACCCCTGTAACTGCACGTAATTTATCTCGAGCACTGAAAACGTCTTCAGTTTAACCCAATACTTGGTCCTAAGTAAACTTTAGGTAAACTTAAACGGCCGAGTCCCTTTCTCGGCCACATTCTAAATAAATAACATCTAATGGGGGACATTCATCAGTGTTTCCACGTTTTTAGGTGGGTAGACCTCACTCCCCCTGCTGTCTGCTGTTTTCGAAACACCTTTAACAACAAATCCAGAAGACAATTCATGTCAATTTGGACCTTATTACAAGGTGATAAATCTTGGTTTAGGTTGGGTGATGAGGGTTTAAAATACGTTTGTCAAATGTAGAGATTAGCGTTGGCGAGTGCAGAGATATGAGAGGGGGAAAGAATGGTGGGCGGCGGGTGGTACGGGGGTCGAACCGACACCCCTTTTTGTTTTTTGTTGCAGTTTTTTTCCGAGGCGCGTGCACGGTTTTCTGGACTGCATAGGTAAGTAGTTGGACAGAATTAATTTCTGTATGTCTATTTTTCGTTACCAAATAAGATATCTGCTTTTTTGAACAACTTAAAATTGTTACTACTACCTACTTAACTACTTTTGATAATATACTATACTAGCGACCCGCCCCGGCTTCACACGGGTGCAATTATGCATGTATTATACTTAAAAACCTTCCTCTTGAATCACTCTAACTATTATGAAAAACCGCTTCAAAATCTGTTGCGTAGTTTTAAAGATTTAAGCATAAATAGGGACGGACAGACAGCAGTGACTTTGTTTTATAATATGTAGTGATGATATATAAGTAGATACTTAATAGCAATATCAATTTTTAAACCTTTTTTATTAATATTTATATATTTTGTCCTCACCATCTTTATTAGTCCAATAGTATCATAAAACAGTAGGTATATTTTAAGCTATTGTATATATTTATTAAACATGGTAAATTTAAAAAAAATATACAATATCTTATTAACATCGATAGTTTATCTACATTATACATGATGTTACCACCCCATTGCACACTGAGGGTGCCATAAGAGCCGACTAACGACTGCTGCAAAGCATTTAATTTCACTTTGTAATACTTCCGAAAACCTAAGAAATCATAACATAATAATTGCTTTGCAACGATACATACATTCCTCGACCGTAACCTAAGAATTTGGAAAGAAATGAGGCGAGGTAACAAATAAATAGTTTCTATTTATAGGTGATGATGCTTAGGGTACCTGCAGACAGGCGACGTTGAAAAATATCCACTTTTATTTGCAAACTTCATATTCCAAAATAATTACATTAAATGTACGCTATATGTATGCACGCTTATGTGTATATGTCACTGAACTCCTCCTAAACGGCTGGACCGTTTGGAATGTTTTGGCACCGAGCTGCAGTCGGTAAACGACAAGACAACGTCTGCCCGGTCAGCTTATATATCTATAATTATTTTCATTAATTAGGTAAGTTGAAGTGAAATTTGATACTAAAAATGTCGTTCAATAATGTACTTTTGAATAAACGATATAAAAAACTCTTAATTCAGGTTTTTTTAAATGTATGCTTTTGACAATATTTTTTAATCCACGCTGGTTTTTCTGTTATATGACCCGGCAGCGCTTAGCTGCCTAAAACGTCTTGCCAAGCCATATCACTAGTATGCAAGAACCCTTAAAAACTGTACAGAAGTGACCCTCATCACGTTCTATCTTGGGGCACATACCAGGGTGTGACGTCGGCCTTATCTCTGGACCTTTTTCATATCCTCACGCTAAACGCCACATGGCTTAGACAGTAATAGGGCACTCTGGGTTTTCAAGTAAAACATTAAACACTTTGAATAGGGACCGTTTGTGCCCTTTTCATGAGCACCAAAAAAGTATTAATTTAGCTTATAACCAGACTATGCCTGTAGGAGCACCAAAAAAGTATTAGTTTAGCCTATTACCAGACTGTGGCCTGTAGGACCTCTTTCATATTCATAGCGAGAAATTTGCGATCCTGCCAGCAAGAAGAGATGACACAGATTCAAATTGAAATTGTACTCTAGGTTTTTAGTTGTGGAGCGATGTAATTCCTCACAATTCGGAATATGTTGATGAAAAGCATCATCATCATTTCCAGCAAAACTAGTCCACTACTACTATTCAGACCATAAATTACACAATGCTGAGTCGGGCCTCCCCCTACTTGGAGGGGAATTAGCCTACTGTGCCACGCTGGCCAGACAAGTTGGCACAGGGTTTTCGTATCACCCCCTCGACTGTGCTGCCACCTTGCTGTGGTGAGGGGGCTTGAGTGCCTCAATGATCCGTGGGGCCATACCGGCCAGGGCCTCCCATGCCGGGCGGGCCCACGGGGAGAGGTGAGACGAAGAGCGGCACCCAGCGTCGTGGCGGGTTGCGGCTCCGGGGACTCCTCTGTCCTCAGAGCTGCCTTGGGAGTCGTAAACCGCTGCGGCGCACCATGAGGTCCTCGGGTTGGCGCTCAACTTAGTTGGCCGTCAAACCGAGTCCTCACTCAACGTCCTCAGGTTGGCGCCGGCCGAGGGCTGACGGGCCTCCTCTGCGAGGCCGTATGTCGCAGAAGGGGGCTGCGGGACGGATCGCTGGTGCGCTGCGGTAGATTGGGGCTGCGGGGACTTGGGTGGATGGGGACCCTGTCCCCAGTGTCTCGCTGCGAGCCCTGGACGGGGGCTCCGGGGACCTGGGTAGACGGTGGACCCTGTTCTAAGGGTTTCCCTGCGGGCCCTGGACGGCTGCGGTGCGCCGGTGTCCTTTGGTTGGCGCCGGCCCGAGGGCTGACGGGCCTCCTTCTGCGGGGCCGATGTCGCAGAAGGGGGCAGCGGGGCGGGTCGCAAGGGAGGGAGCTCCGGGTGACCCGCGCCGCGGACGGAGGCGGGGTTGGAGGGGGGTTCGTGACGATGCGGGCCCCTTCTGCCCTCGCCTAGGAGGCCGGTGGTGGTTCGGGGGAGCCACCACCGACGAAAGCCTCGATGACTGAGGGCGTCCCAGTATACCGGGACGCCCTCTCTGATAGTCGCTTGCCCGCGTTGCGGGCACCACGCCGGGGCGTCACAGTAGAATGCGTTTACGCGAACTTGTGGCGCCCCAAGCGCGTCGTGTGAGGGTATGCCGCTGGGGTTTTAGTGGGTAAACGACTCTTGGGTAGACGACCCTTGTCGGAGTCCCACATAATCACCGACCTTTCCCCCGGGGTGCGGTGGTATGCATAAAGCATTTCCCCAGCGAAAACAAAAAAAAAAAAAAAAAAAAAAACAAAAGGGTTTTCGTATCAAGCTTTCCTTCTCTTACGGCTGGCTTATCGGCCTTGTCATTTCCTTTTATCGGTCCTTACAACACCCTCAAGATGGAATGGGGTGGTGATAATATGTGTTCTAAATCAGTCCCCACAGGGAACTCAAATAAGATAGCCTCGTGGGTCTAGTGGTTAGATGTGCCGTCTTTGGATGAACGGGTCCCGGGTTCGATTCCGGGGTCGGGCAAGTGTCTTTGTCTAAACCAGAGGCACTGGCTCGGAGTCTGGGTGTCATTTCTATCTATAGTATGTATGTATTTACAAAAAAAAATGTATATAAGTAGTTTATCATCCATCTGGTTACCATAACACAAGCATTAAGTTGCTTAGCTTAGGACGAGATGGCGTTGTGTGAAATGTCCAAGGATATTTATATTTATACATGTTACCTACTGTGCATTCAACCAATTTCGTCTAAAACATTATAAACGAAAAAGTTTGTATGAGTGTGTGGATGTATGGATGGATATTTGTTAGCGCCTGTACGCAATAGCGGTTGAACCGCCTAGGCGGCTAGCCGCGCGGCCTGTCGCTTTTGTAATTTAATATGCAACCGCTTATGTCTGTACGCACTAGCGGTTGAAATTTTGTGGCGGTTTAGTAGGCCGCTAGTGCGTACAGAGGCTAACAGTCTCAACCTTACAATATTAAAGCACATACAACAGAATCAGAAATAGGGTTTTACATATATAAAAATGAATGTTTGTTTGTATGTCCTTTATCGATTTGTGCATTTGATCATGTGATGATCTTCAGCAAAGGGTTGTGCATGAGCCCACGAAGGCTTCTGAGTTGGTACGGCTTAATTTTTTTGTATTAATCATACCTAGCCGAATTCAATATTAATAAAATTAGTGGTAATGGTGATTAGTGGTAATGGTTATTAGTGGCAAAAACTAAATGATTCGTTATTTTTATATTTCTTTTAAATTTAATACATTTTGTTTTACTGTTTGAATGCATTCGCAAGAATTTATTCGAATAAAAAACATTTTGATTTTGATAGTTAAGACAGGACAACGTCTCGTGTGTCAGCTAGTAATTTATAAAGATATCGTGTAAATTTGGTGTTGTAATAAAAATACGCAAGCCAAGATGCGGGCAGAAGCTAGCTAGTGTTATAATAATCACACAGTTTGTAGGCAATATACAAAAATACAGCATGCAGACATGCAATACTCCGAGTTCTGAAACCAACCGGTAGCAAGTTTCTCTATGTTTTACCTCTATAGATACTGTCACCATAATTTTCGTCTAGTATGAGACATTATTAAATGGATTCATCTCTTCCAAAATGATAAATGTGCTCTTGTTTAACTATCAAACATATATGTGTGTACCCAAATACTAATAAAATAACTCAAAAACAATGGTAAAAATGTACTTAAGTTTTTTTTTTCACCAAATTGTCTTGCAACTTAAAAATGTTTATGTTATTGTGACCTTATTACGTTTCTATTGATCTCAGAAAAGAAGTATATCATCAGAGCCTTAACGTTTTTATTATTTGAGATGTGATTTGGTGACAAAGAAATCCATTTGGTCAATTCTATGATCCCTTTCCGAGTTGATATGTGTGATACGACCTTTAAAAATATTTCTTGAAACATATACTACATTGGAATTAAACACTATTTCCGATGTTACAAATGCTTTGCAACAATCTTGGTCACTGGACTGGACACCGTGAGCAATTTCTACATGCACGAGGAACATTATTAACAAAACTAAATTATACCCTAAACTAACTAAACTAGACCACGTCTGCTAGAAACGTCTGGAATTAAATAATGCAATACACACGCGATAAATCCGTTAAAAACTGTTAATTATTGTTGATATAATTTTAATGCCAAAAAGATAAATATCATAGGGAAATGAATAGATAAAATGTCCCAAAAACAAACATCGTATGGTTACCATATCGAAGCATCTGCCAAAGGCTAGGGATGAAACGGTAACTGAATGGAACTAAATTCCAGCCGTTCGCAATGTCTGCACAGTCGCCATTCACTGGACTTCGTGGAACGCAACTAGTTCTGGACTCGATTGTACATTGCATAAGTCATGCAATGTACAATCATAAATTATGGGTTTGGTTATTTTTTTCCTCTGTCTTGGCAACGTGTGGTGATAGATACACAGGTGAGAGAATACACCGTCACCTCATCGTAAGGTGCATCACAAGAGCCAACGTTTTATCCAACTGCCAAACACTCGCTAGAAGTGTTCCTCATGTGTTACTGACCCTCTAAGAAGTTGAAGTATTACAGCAACAGTGGCAACGTGGAACCCTTTCTGGAACCATTGAAAAGCTGACAACATCATACTACGCCCGGTAGAACACTAGAGACATTACACACGTGCACAACAACTTACTATGTTGTTATCAGTGTAGAGACCAATTTAGAATACATCCAATCCATCCTAAGGGTATCAAAGGATGTGACAGGCCAAAAATCTAGCCACAAGAGAAGGAAAACTTCCACACTCTGTGCCAACTCGTCAGGCCAGCGTGGCACAGTACCTGGGTGAATCCAAACTAATGCTGATATTCGGTAGGACATGCAGAAATACTTAATCTTCACTATCACTATCACTACATATTATAAAACAAAGTCACTGTCGTCTGTCCGTCCCTATGTATGCTTAAATCTTTAAAACTACGCAACGGATTTTGTAGCGGTTTTTTTAATACATAGAGTGTTTCAAGAGGAAGGTTTATATCATCACTACATAGTATAAAACAAAGTCGCATTCTTCTGTCCGTCCCTATGTATGCATAAATCTTTAAAACTACGCAACGGATTTTGAAGCGGTTTTTTTTTAATAGATAGAGTGATTCAAGGGGAAGGTTTATATGTATAACCCACCCCCGCTTTGCACGGGCGAAGCCGGGGTGGGCCACTAGTTTATAATAAATCCATAATATTGTAGGGAAACACTGATAAATTTATAGGTTCATCATTGCACCCGTGCGAAGCTGGGGCGGGTCGCTAGTTTATAATAGAGCACACACTGAATGAAAAAAAATATAGGTTTTGATATTTTAAGTTATTTTGTTTCTTTTCTTTCTTGTATGTCCTATTGCCGCATAAATGTATTTTCATTATTTTTTCACTTTCTTACCTTCCAAGTAAAGGGAAGAGGCCTGACTGGCATTGGGTAATTTATGGGCTGACTAGTATAAATAAATAAATATCCTTGGACATTTCACACAACGCCATCTCGTCCCAAGCTAAGCAACTTAATGCTTGTGTTATGGTACCGAGATGGATGATAAACTACTAATATACTTTTTTTGTAAATACATACACATTATAGATAGAAAACACCCAGACCCGGAACAAATACATGTAGGTCGTACAAATATTTAGAAAAAAAATGTAACTAACTTATACCATTCTGAAAGTGGCGACTAAAGGAACGTAAGAGTCACTAAAATGCTAGAGAATGAGACTTGCTAATTTCCCTCCAAGAAGTCGGAGGAGAAGGATTTTAGTAGATCGCTGACATCTCCCATAAATGTTACGATTATTTAGCTCAAAGAATAACACCCACAGAATATCGTAAAATATACTATGAAAACGCAAAAGTAAAAACCCGAAATAAGAAACCGCCTTGTGTTTTCATTGTCTATGTACCTATAACGAGAACTGAGGTAGCAAAAACAAAAGAAAATGGCTCTATTATGTGAAAACAACGCAGAGACTACTACGTTTATATTCACCCGTGGGCTGAATTTATACGATATATTTTGTATTCAGTTAACCAACGTAACGTGAGATCTCACATGCGTCCAAAACTACTGAGGCTGATGAAAATATTGAGTCGTGAAAGGTCAAGTGCGGTTGGTTATTGGAACATATTTCGAATATCCAAAAGTATAAATTTCTTCGGTAAGCTTACTTACTTTTTATATTTCAAGAAATCGTGGTACCCAAAATGGGGTACTGTTTTTAAGACAAACATAGATCGTTTCATGTCTTTCAGACTGTTATTGTTGTATGTTTTTGTTAAAGATTTTTGTGGCTGGCAGTTATCTACTGCATAGCAGTTACTCAATAAAATATAATACTCACAAAAATATAGTATTTTGTTAATACAATATGAGATACAATAATAAACAGACACACAACCTTGTGTATATTTCAATTAGTACATCGACATAAATACTTCAAAGACATTTATGTTCATGGTCATCGTTCCGTCAACAGAAACTACTGTTCTTAATTCAATATTTTCTCGATTTTCATAAGCTTACCGCCACTATTTGAATAGATAAATTAAGATACCTAAAAAACTCTGACTAACCCTGCATGTACGAAAAAGATGCAGTCTGGTACAAACCGATTCAAGACACCCATAAAACCGATTCCAAACATCAAACCGATTCGTTCTATATTTAAGCCAACACACATAAACACATCCATACCCACAAGTAGTTAGTACAAGACGCCACAACAAAAGCGGTCTCCTAATGCCTGCGTTCCAAGCCTTAATCTTTTTGTACCTCTAATTAAATTAGCAAGCCCAGGAGCGCGGAAACTGGACACCCACACAAAGAAAAGATCCCTGTAACCCAACTCACACAGACGAGACTTTAAGTGTAAAGGACTATTATGTGAAAGGTTGGGTATGTGTGAGTGATCGTCGTGTATGTGTATGTGTGTGTTTTAGTTAAGGGTCGTCATTTCTCTTGGACCCTCCCCCCGTAGTGTCCGCAGAAAGGTGAGTTAAGATGGAGTGATATAGAGATGATAAATACACATTTTTGTCTTTTATAGGTATTAGCACAAACATTTTGGTGAGTCAAAGGTTATAATAAAATAGGGAGCTTAGAATAGCAGTATTATTTATATTTTTAATTGCTAGCTTTATTGAACAGTAAGCATTTAAAGCAGTGCCTAAATATTTATTTAGTAACATAAGATTATGGTTACGTTATCCATATAATTTTCATCATGATTCTGGTAGTAACATACCAGTTTTCCAAGCCTGCTAATTTCTATTCAAGTAGCCATCTGACACGATGTATTTAATCCCCTCCCGTTTGGACCTTTGTCGACGTTAGACGTGTGCTTAGTACGCTCGGCCGGTTGTAGAAAAATATATTATAAATTAAATACGTGTTAGTGCAGTGCGCGAACGAGTCAGTGTTAATAAGCCAGCAGCTCAGTGCGACCACTGTAACTACGAACACTAAACGCGCATAACAATCAAGATGCAGAGATCACCGCCTGGCAACAAAGGGGTACACCTAGTCTCTTCTGAAGGGGACATCACCACTTTAGACCTGGAAGATCCCTTAAACTTTACGGGTCCTAGAAGGATTGCGAAGAGACCGCGGAATGAAAATACAACACCATCTGATGCATTATCTTTACGGGACGAAATACTTAGCATGCTTCAAAACTGGAAAAAAGAACAGGATATAGCCATTTCAAAGCTGTCCTCGGATATCGCGGAGCTCAAAGTACAGAACTCTGGTATTCACCTAAGCACCGCTGAACTGGAGAAATCCATAAAATTTATTTCCAAGCAGTACGATGATTTAAATTCATCATTGATTCTCATGGAACGTGAACGCAAGGAGAACTTGAATCGCATTACTGAACTTGACGAAAAAATTAATGTACTCCAAAAGAGGCTCAAGTTCTCAGTTATCGAGATTCGCAACATACCGTGCACGGCAAGCCAAGCGGACGGTCGACCCGCTCCGCGCGAGACGCAGCAAGACCTCTGCGATCTAATAAATAAATTATGCACAGCCTGCGATACCTCCCTGAACCAATCAGAGATCAAAGATATTTACAGAGTCCAAAATAAATCAGGCTCATCAACGATAATTACCGAATTCACGACAGTGTTTACCAGAAATAAAGTACTAAACGCCGTTAAATCCTTTAATAAAATGCACCCTCAAAGCAAATTGTCCTCGAAGTCTATTGGCATGCCTGGACCCGAGGTACCTATTTATATCACCGAGAGTTTAACCCACAAGGATCGCAAACTTTATGGATTGGCTCGTGAACACGCAAAATCGCACAATTACAAGTATTGTTGGGTAAATAACGGCAGTATTTACCTGAGGAAAATTGACGGTGGCCGCAGAGTCGAAGTTAAAAGTGAATGTGACCTGCTTGCTTTAAAAAATAAGTGACTGCTATCTTTTACTATTATAATTACTGTCCTGCCGCTAAGCTTGGGCCATTTATATTGCATGAAGATATTGTTTTTTACATGTGTCAAATGCAATGGTCGTTTTATACACTCTAACACTTTATTTTTACTACGAAATATTTACAGTTTTGTTAAAGTTTTCCCACACACATACAATTCACATATGCACACACTTTTTTCTACTAATCGTTATGGATGGCACTACCTAATTACAAATGATGCCTACTTCATACACTATGGGTCTTTAATGTATCAAACCACTGTACGGTGGTCGCGACTGTTCATGGAACCACTAATGCGGGTAAGATTGTTTGCGCCGACTTGTAACAAGTGCCCCTCGCTGACTATTCATTGCTCGAATATGTTAATAACTTTTTTGGCTTTTATTGGCAAAATATTGAATATTAAGCTACACTATGTCAGTGAAATATGCTATATATCAACTAAAATTCGCTGCTGTTAATGATTTTATGACATCCCTGGACAACCTGTCTTTTTGCAGTTCATGTTTATGCTCCCCGGATGAATGTTCTAATGCTATTCCAAGGGCAGGACTCAATTTTAACATACTGTCGCAAAATGTGCGTAGTGTTAAGGCAAATTTCTCCGGATTTTTAACCCTATTAGAAAGAATTTATATTAGTTGCGACATTATAGTTTTATCGGAATGCTGGTTGTCACGTAATCATTTAATTCCTAGTCTAAAGGGATATACCCACCATATTACTCTCAAAATTTTTAATCAGAATGATGGGGTTTTATACTTTATATCAAGAACACATTAAGAAATGTCAAAGTTACTGAGCCCGATATTTTAGATGCTAATTGTTTGATTGCAACCATCGGTACTGAGACTGCTCTTGTTGCTATATATAGACCTTACTGCTTCAACGATCCCACAAACTTTTTACAATCTTTGGATCGTATACTTGGTGACTTAAAGTCATTTAGGGATATAATTCTTCTTGGTGACATTAATATCGACATAACTAGTAATAATCACTCTACCACATCAATGGAATATTTAAATACGCTTGCTCTTCACGGTCTCACTGCAGGTCACACTTTTGCCACTCATGGCCTTACTTGTCTTGATCACGCAAACCTGAAAACTAAGCATACCTGCACAATTCTCGTGCTCGAGTCTACCGTTACTGACCATTTCTCTGTTTTGGTTTCCTTGAATAAACCTAAAAGCATAACAACAAGTCGAGCGTATATCACGAAGGTTAATGAAAAAGCCCTAACTGACGAACTTCTAGGAATTGATCTTACCGAAATATATTCATCTAGTGACCCTAACGCTGCTACAAAACACTTAATCGAACAAATCTCTTACGCTATCATTAATAACACCAGCCGCATGACAGTCTCATGCAGACGTAGATCAATAAAACCTTGGATTACCCCAGGACTATTGAAATGCATGAGGCATCGGGATTCTTTATACAAAAAACATAAAAGACATCCTTTAGATGTATCTCACGCTATGATTTATAAGAGGTACCGTAACTTTTGCACCACAATACTGCGTAAAGCTAAGCGGGATTACGAAAAATTCGAATTCTCAAAAGCTGGCAATAACTCTAAAAAGATCTGGGAAGCAATTAAAAATGTCACCGATGTATGTAAAACTCATGTAATGGCATCAGAACTCTTAAATCTAAAGGATGATCCTTTGGATTCCATTAATTTTGTCAATAATTACTTCTCTGGAATAGGTGCAAAACTGGCTCAAGTCTTTGATGATAGTTATAACTTCTCATCCGCCTCGAAGCTTGCACAGTCTTTTGTTTTGTACGAAACTGATAATCGAGAAATAGAGAGACTAATTCAAACTTTGAAGAGTAACAGCGCTACTGGCATTGACGGTATTTCTACCGATTTTTTAAAAAATCACCAGGATTTTGTTGTGGCTCCTCTGACTTATATATTTAACTGGTGTTTAAATACTGGTACTTTTCCTGATTCCTTTAAAAAAGCGCTTCTTCACCCCATTCACAAATCAGGAGATAGAGCAGCTTTGGATAACTACAGACCTATTTCAGTTTTACCTGCTATGTCTAAGGTCCTGGAGAGATTAATCAACAATAGGCTGGTTAATTATCTAGAATTTAACAACATCTTATCTAATAATCAATATGGTTTCAGAAATAATTTATCAACGGATGATGCTGTCTCTAAACTTGTCGATACAGTCGTTACTAACTTAGACAAAAACAAAAAATGTCTTGCTCTGTTCCTAGATATAAAAAAAGCCTTCGACACGGTCTCCTTGTCAATCTTATCCTCGAAACTTGAATCTATAGGTGTAAGAGGAGCCCAGTTACGTTTATTTGTCAGCTACCTAACTGGACGCACGCAATGTACTAAGATAGGGCCGCACATTAGCTCCGAATTACCCATCACATGTGGTGTCCCTCAGGGCAGTATACTGGGTCCTACGCTATTTTTAATATATATAAATGGCTTATGCAATCTTTCCCTTGATAATGCCTCAATTTTTTCGTACGCTGATGATACTGCTATAGTTTTTTCGGCTGACACATGGACAGATACCTACCGACTGGCACAAAAAGGCTTCAACGAAGTCGCTAACTGGTTAGGGACAAACAAACTTACCTTGAATGTGTCTAAAACTAACTTAGTCAACTTTTCTATTCGTAATATTACAAATCCTTTACTTCATTCATTGCATATTTTTTCTAAACCACCCCAATGTGTATTGAACGATTCTCGTGACACCGAGCTTCTGCCTATCGAAGAGGTGTCGTATGTGAAATATCTTGGTGTGCATATTGACTCTAATTTGAACTTTAAAATGCACATTCAGCAAGTTTCATGTAGAATGCGTAAGCTCATGTTTGTTCTCAAACTGTTGCGATCATCTGCTGGATTTGATATTATGAACATGGTATACAAGACTCTGTGTCAGCCCATTTTAAACTACTGCATTTCTAGTTGGGGTGGCGCAGCCAAATCACACCTTTTAAATCTGGAACGCGCCCAACGATCCGTATTGAAGGTTTGTTACTCTAAGCCGCGGCTTTATCCAACAGTGCTGCTGTATGAGCTTGGCGCAGTGTTAACAGTACGTCAACTTTTTATTGTAGCCTGCGTTCTGAGACAGCATTCTCTGACATTTTACTCAGATGTTTCCACTCGTCGTAATCATCTTGTCGCACCCTCTGTTCCTACACGCACTACTTTTAGCCATCGATTCTTTATGTTTCTCGGACCTTACCTTTTCAATACCTTACACAGAGTGTTGAAAGTACACAATTTAAATTCATATAACTTAAAAATCGTCCTCCGGTCTTGGCTTTTAAAACAAACCTATCAGGCCACTGAAGACCTTCTAGTTCCTTGCTCTTAGAGATTTGCTCACTTTTTGATACATACACGTTACCAATATTCACCCAAACATACACAACACACACACACACACACATATACATTACTCCTTTTTGATTTAATTTTAGATGTAGTTTTATAGTTCAGTTTCTTCTTTAGCTAGAGTAGATTTTCCTTTTTCTGTAACTTGCCACACACATATTTGTACTAGAATAAGCACAGCTAACTTGTTTTGTTTGTTTCCTAAGTATGGGGGTCCTGGTGCCTGTAACACAGGTTTCTTACCTACCACAGGCTCCAGCGATCCACAAACAAAGTTTATATTAAGTTTAGCCACGTAAGTTCCATTTTGTGTGTAATTTGTCTTTGTTTGTGGAAAGAAAATAAAGAATTATTATTATTATTATTATTATTATTTGCTACTAGCAAAAAGTAATCTCCAAAAGTGTATGTCTAGTCATTGTGCCACAGGTGTGTCCCGAACTGACTAGTAGGTTAGAAAAACTGACAAAACCGCCCGGTTAAATTAAAAGGTTTCGGTGACTAGTGAGTAAACAACAAACTGAACAGATGACGTAAGCCGGAAAAGAGAGTTAGTACGGTAGTTCATATTATTCATGAAAAATGTCTGTGGTTACTGTGTCAGTGGTTTCCTAACTGACCGGAGTCATTTTAATAAAATTACGTGTTCGAAATTCAACCATATTTAATTTTAATTATAGTTCTTTATATAAACTTCTGTGTGTCATTTATGGTAGTGTTATTTATTTATTTAATCAATTTTTATGCATATTAAAAAAATATCAGCATTCTGCACTCTTATTTCTTTCTTTCTTCTTTAAATAAACTATAAGTGTCGGAATTAAATATAGTGTCAAGTGGAATACCAGAGATAGATCACCCCTTGGGGTACACGAATCACCTCCATGTATGTTCTGCGATTTTTCATAGTTTAGTACCCTGTATAGATATAAAATAACAATGTACAATAAAACAATCACAATTAAACTGTTACATACATGTTCATACATGTACAGATTATAAACTGACACATTTTATAGTCAGACTTGTATTATCAGCTCTATAAATATAAGACAGACAAACAGACATCCCCCGGCATCCTCCCTCGGACTTTAATATTGATCAGTGTCCGGTCGCGGTCAGGTAGCTGGCCACCGGCCGGCGCATGCGCCGTGTCTGCCCTTTGAGCTTATTTACACAATATGTTAGCATGAAAGGTACTACGTGTATGTCTATTGACAGTTGTCAGAATATTTCATTTAGATCCGTCAGTCAAATGTTATTATATTATGTATTTTGAATACGCAGTGTCACTTACGTAATCTGAGGGTAGGTACTATACTGTTCTCACTTCACTTCACTTCTTAGAAGTGGAAAAATAAACATAGTATAAAAACGAAGTCGCTGTCGTCTGTCCGTCCCTATGTATGCTTAATTCTTTTTAAATAAGCAACGGATTTGAAGCTGTATTTTTTAATAGAGAGACTATTTCAAGAGGTAGATTGATATATGTAGGTAATACATGCATAATTGCACCTATGCGAAGCCAGGGCGGGTAGTAAAAAAATAAATTGATGCATATTGCCATAATAAAAAAGAAATTAACACCGCTGAAAGAAAACCCTGTGTTCACTCATCTGGCCAGCCCGGCAGGGCAGAACAATTTTCCTAGGAACTGCCCTGTCACATGCGTGGTCACAATCAATGAGACGCAGTAACTACGACTATTATTAACCGACTTAAGAAAATGGAGGAGGTTGTGAATTCATCTTTCGTAAAATCTTTTCTTCTCTTTAAAGTCACTTCTTGCTTTGTTTCAAATAGTATATTTCTTACTAGTGGCCCGCCCCGGCTTCGCCCGTGCAAAGCGGGGGTGGGTTATACATATAACCGCTTCAAAATCCGTTGCGTAGTTTTGAAGATTTAAGCTACATAGGGACGGACAGACGACAGCGACTTTGTTTTATAATATGTAGTGATAGTGATTTGGCCCCATTAAAAATTTATCGGTTTTTTTTTATCTATACAGTTCAGTAAGGTTTTATGTTCGAGCTTTTATACAGGTTGTAACAAAAACGTTATATATATAGCAAAAGACTCTGTTATAGTATTAATGCAAATACTATGTTCAGCATCTCAGTAAGAATATAATTTTGTTTACGTTTATAAAAAAATACTGAAAGTGATATTTTAATATCATTATTTCGGAGATATTAATAAAATTTGCATATAGCAAGCTTTATCAGATAGTATATAATTAGGTTATATTGTCTGAGATACTTTTAAAAATATTAACATATAAATAGAAAAAAAGAAATAGAATGCTTAATAATAAAAATGAATTAATTAATAATTATTTAATTAATAAAAATAGAATGCTGAATAACCAGGAATCATATCATGCACATTGTAAAACATTCGCATTTAAAATCCGCAAACAAAATATGAAGCCCAGTAACGTCTTCAAGAAATCACGACAGAGCAACCATGTTACAGCCACACAAAAAAACATTATAGTAATAAGATTCCTCGATTTAATATCCGAAAGAAGTCCCTAAATTCCGTATCATGTAAAAGAACACTTTCAATATTTGGGATTGGTATCCCTTTGGCCGTAACAAGGTTTTATTAGATCCCACTAAAGGGCATCCCCGCACAAAGGTAGCACAAGGAACCCTTTTTCTACCTTACTTCAAATATATTAACTGTCCCACTACCTTTCATGACAAAGACCTAAGAGCTTACTAGAAGGGATATTTATTAATATCATCGTTATCGTTATTCATAACGTAACACCTAAATTAACCATGGGTGAACAAATACTTAACTTTGTAAAAAATTTGTTCTATCATAAGGTAAATACGTGAATCAAAAAGAGTGCAGAATGCTGATACGGTTGGCGCAGTGGTTGAGCGATCGACTGCTGCGCAGGATGTCGCGGGTTCGATTCCCGCACGGAAGAAATATTTGTACGACCTACAAGTATTTATTCCAGGTCTGGGTGTTTTCTATCTATAATATGTATGTATTTACAAAAAAAACTATTTAAGTAGTTTATCATCCATATCGTTACCATAACACAAGCATTAAGTTGCTTAGCTTGGGACGAGATGGCATTGTGTGAAATGTCCAAGGATATTTATATTGTTAGCAAGTTGAAGAGTGTTGTGGCCGATCCGAGCCGTGCCTATATAAGGCACAGCGACGAGGCGGCTCGGGCACTTCCCTGCCAGACACTCGCCGGAGCGGACGTGTTGTTGCGCTGCTGCGCAATTACTTTTTTATTTCAGGGTTTTGTTGATTTAGTTGTGGTGTAATTAATTTTTAATTGTAATTTCAATTGGTTTAAGTAAACGGTTATATATTTTTTTAATTATTTTTCATTTCTGGTTTCCAAAAATATATTATTAATATTTTTATAAAGTGATTCATAAACAATAAACATTTAATCAATAAAACATTACACACACTACCGTGCATTTGACACACTTATTAATACTCTTTCGATTATTGTAAAAGTCGGTGAAAATCGGTAAAAACTTGAAAATAGAACTATAATTTAAGTCGAATTTCAACCGCTAGGCGACCACTATAGTTAGGTAAAATTCGTCTTTTTTTTTAAACGAACCCCCTGCATTTCCTTTAGCCTGTATCGCGGGGATAGTTTCTCCTCCAAATTCATGGAGGGAAATTAGCCTACTGTGCCACGCTGTTGGCAAAGGGTTTGTATCAAGTTTTCCTTCTCTTGGGGCTAGGTGATCTGCCTCTTGCGTTCTGTTAGTCGCCTCTTACGACACCCTAAAGACGGTATGGGTTGGTAACATTGAGTAATCTAAATCCGTCACCACACGGACAGCGAGGCAGTCAAATTCACATGATGATATTCAATTTTTTTAAATATATTTGGTTAGGGGCTTATCTGCCATTGGACAAGTCAGCCCCAGCGTTACCCTTACTAACTATTAAATACAATTTATTTATGTACTAGGAATATCAGGAATCATTGATGCAAAATCATATTATCTATTAAAAATTTTGCAACATCAGATGATGGTCTCGCTAATATACTTAAAAAGGCTCCCTGATCATATCTATTTATGTGGAAATTTTGCATCAATGTTTCTCTCGCCCTCTGGTATTTAATACATTCCACAAGAATGTGTTGGACATCACCTTATCACACGTATCACAATTGGGAGAATCAATCTTCTTCATTAAAAATCCAAACTTTTTCGATGGATAATGTCCAGATCGTAATCTATTTAATGCTACAATATATGATCTACTGGACTTACTATTATAAAACCAAGGTATTTTAGGAGGCTGACACTGAATTGTTTTAAACCATATACCTTTTTCTTTACTTCTTTCATCAAAGTATTCTTTAAATTTAGAATAACAATTCTCTTTAAACTTAACAAGTCCTTCCGATTCAATTTTCTTAAAATAAAAAGGTGTCATAAATTACAAGAAATACTTTACAATTCATCAACTGACAATCTCCTGACCAATTGTTCAGAATTTCAAATATAGAGACCACCCATTTTATAGACTTTTCATAGTTTAATTATTGTATAGATGTGTGTAATAAAGAGTACATATATAAATAAACAATAAATTACGGAATAGCTAATAAGATGATAATAATAAATTAATGATTTACTTCGAACCATATTGTGATGGTGTTACATATCACTGTGTTAACATATAAGTTAACAAGTTCACGGATTTAAACCGCATTGTACCGTAAACTTAGAAATATTGAAAATAAAATTTTATTTGCAATCTTATCCAGCTCACGAAAATCTACGTTCAGCCGGCTATTTGTATCTCTTGCGCTTTTGTCAGGGGAAATCATGCCTTATGTACACAAGTATATAGACTAATACGCTGTTGCCCGGGCGTTGCGATGGTGACCGCCGATTATACACAGATATAAGCCAATATGGACTAGAATGTATCGCGTTCAATATAAAGATGGAATGTTGCGTCGATTTCGGAGTTTTATTTGACTGTATGATTACATTTGACCTTGTATTGGTAATATGTGCGTAGTTTGATCTTATTTGCCCCTATATGAATATGACTATTCTATAAATTTATGTGTCTATGTTCCCTATAGACATAAATATGACTTGAGCCAGGTTTCGATGAAATTTACCGCCAATCTTACCACAGTATACTCTACTTTGTTTGTTCCTTTTTTGCTACTAAACATTTTTTCATGAATTTTGTTAAGTACTTGAATAAAGCAGGTTTTAACTAATAAGCAGCCGGCCTATGTAAAGTAAATAGGACACAGTAATGCACAGATGCATACATTTTGTAAGACAGCTCAATTAGTTAGGTTATGTAGTATAAAACATCTCGAAAAACGTTTGCTCCATGCATATTCAAATAAAAAAAGTAAAACAAACGTCAAACAATTCCAAAGACAAATCGCGAAACTCAATTTACTCGAATATGGAACAGGGTGGAATCAATTAGAGCGAACACAGATTTCAAATTTGGAACTGGCCAAACGGCCAATAAACTAAATGGCGCGATAGAACATTTAGATCTACACATCCAATATAACTTGGCCTGTGTTGGACTAATATAAATAAGATCTTTGTATGTGTGAGTTAGTGTATCTTCCAATGTGGCATAATCTTGGGGAGGACTGGTGTGATATGGTAACAAAATTATACAACATTCTGCATCCGCGTGGTGACGGATTTAGAATATATAGGTGACATAGCCCATCAGTAATTCCATCCTGAGGGTGTCTTAGGAGTATTACTACTAGTAGTAGTTGAGTAACTACTACTACTCAGCCCATAAATGACCCACTACTGTACTATGGCAGTCGTTACATGTAGTCAGTAGTATGTAATGACGGCTGGTTTAACCGTACAATAAGCGGCGGTCTTAGTTTCGACCGCGTAAAATGACCCTATTCAGATTTCGCTATTAAAAGTTTAGAACTATTTAATACCTTATTTAATGTTTATTATCGCGATAAAAAGTATTTTATGTTATGTCCAAGTTTTTGTCCAGACTTAGTCAAAATGTAGACATTTTTAGATATAAATTTACTAGCAGATGGGCTGAAAGAGTTGCATTTACAATATTAGTTTGGTTGCGCGGATCCCCGACAGGTCAGCTTACGCTGGTCGTGTGTACGCAACTTTATGGTGCTATTAGCGTGTTTGCTGTCGCCGGCCGTTCATTTTTACTATAACACCGTATTTGGACGTCTCTCTTATTGCTACAGTTATGTGTGTGTTTGTACACAGCATTACACACAGAGTGGAAAGTAATAGAATCGTTTATTTTGTTTTTCATATTTGGAAGTTATTACTGGCACTTCACATAGCCATTTATGTTCGCTACGACTTGTACTCGGTAAAACTTATAGTTATAAATAAATGTTATAAAATAATAAAAGTTTTAGTTATATTATAATAGATTGCTACTGTTAATTTAACATTCGTAGCTGTTTCGTAGTCCGTAGTAAATGTAGCGGCTACGTTCCCGTAGCATAGTCAGGGTGTCAGACTCAGGGTTCCCAGCCGTCTTTATTTTAAGAGAAATTTTAATATATGTGTAACTGTAATCTGATCAAATTTAAAAATGGTACATATTTACACTGTCAAAAATAATTAAAATGAAATTGCTCTATTTTATATTACTGACAAAAATAATGTGACAGAAATCGATGACAAAAATCCGGACGGATAATGTCCGATTTTTTTTTTCAGATTTAGTGTAACTACATCATTGCATTCCACTCATGATATCGTAAGAGCTAAGAGCAGAAGAAAAAAAAAGGACTAGATACGAAATCTTATGCCAACCTGTAAGCCTGACCTAGTAGACGAAGGTCCATTATTATTTAAATTTTATTAACCATTTATTCACTCAGATACCACTCTATAACAATACCAACATTTGTATTTTTTGTCAAATCGAGACGATAATATAATTATAAATGTGCAAATTGTTGTGTGCCAACCCTAGTAGAGCATGGGTGGACTGACCGCGACATTTGTTGCCGTCCACCCCACTGTCTCGGCCGCCTTAATGTGTTTAAATATGTGTGTGTACAGTCGTATATGTGTGGGTTTAATGAAAGCTTTTGTATTAGGTTTATAGTGAAGGGGTAGTGCGAAATGCATTCGATCTGCAGGTTAAGCAACGCCTGCTTTGCTAGATGTTGGATGTTGGCTTTGGAGGCCACACAAAGGCTCTGTACTGTTATTCTAACATCTATAGCAGTTGGAGTCAGTAGCGTGAAAACCCACCGTCAGTCTAACCATTGTGATTACCGGTAGTGCCAATACATGGTACTCGGACAAGGTGTCAAATGGCAATCAATACATGTAAATTCTGAAAGTAGTCAAATCAGGTTAAACCAGTGCTGATACCAATGAAATTGAGAAATTTGTGACCGATCTATTGGGGTTACCGGTATTTTTTGGTCAGGCCGTTTGTCAGTTTTCACGCTACTGTGGCCGACGTTACACGAAGTACGTGTGACATCTTACTAATATTATAAACGTGAAAGTTTGTAAGTATGGATGGATGGATGGATGGATGTTTGTTACTCTTTCACGTAAAAACTACCGAATGGATTTTAATGAAACTTTACAATAATATTGCTTATACATCAGAATAACACATAGGCTACAAGTTATAAAGATATATTATGTCCAACTTTCTTTTTGTTTTAAATATTTATAATGCGGAACAAAGTTCGCCGGGTCAGCTAGTCTGCCATAAATTGTAGAATACTACTAGCGTAGTTGTTTTGCCTGTAGAAGAACAGAAAAGGCTTCCTTTAATATAACTCACAGAAAACGGCATAAATACTCTGATAGACTGTGCCAAAAGGAAATACTTTTTACGCAATAATAAAGTTAATAGCGTTCTCCCAAATTAATTACCGTTCAATGCCAGCATGCTACTTACCCGAAAAATCTGAACCATCAACATCAAGAAATACCGCCTGCAATTGCGAGAATTAGCAAAAAGTCCTACACCGCGATAGCGAAGTTTACAGAGCAATTTCCACTGTTTAAAAATCCCCAAATACAGTTATATGGGTATAGGCGCCGCGGCCCCCCTGCCATATTACCTCGTCTTGCTGGACGATCATACCTATGCGCTTAAAGGCTTTATGTGGCGCCTTTGGGCCCGGGTTCCTGCTTCGGTTTCAGGATGGGCAAGTGTCTTTGTGGAAACCGACAAATAGAGAGGTAGGCAGGGCATAGCAGATTCCGCTTGAACCGGAGCAGCCCAGCTGGGGAAGTATCTGCAGCTTACAGAATACTGCAACCAATTAAAACCTTCCTTGGCTGGTGTTGTGTTAGTGGCCACGGTTCCTAGAGCTCCATTAGACGAAGGAACGTTTCCTTTTTGCTGCCAGCGTCACGCTTTTGTAATCGCATTACCAGATTAAAAAAAAAAGCAAGTTTTTTTTTAAATATGGCAATGTAATTGCGCCTCCTCTGGTGTTGCAGGTTATAAACTTGCTCTGGTTCTGATGTCTTTGTGTTCGCGAATCATATGTATGTTAAGAGTTAGGTATACATATGTTGTCTGCGTGGTGTGGGATTGAAAAAAACATAGTGTCACCATCCCATTCCATCCTGAGGTTGTCGTAAGAACGATAAAAGGAAATGACAAGGTCGATAACCTAGCCTATTAAGATATGGCAAATTTGATACGAAACGCCGACCCTTCTGGAAAGCGAGGCACACTAGGCTAATTACCCCCCCATGTAACTGGAGGAGGCCCGACTCGGCAGTGGGTCATATATGGGCTGAGTAGTAGTAGTAGTATATTTATAACCACTGAGTAGGTCTAGTGGTTAGATGTGCCGCCTTTAGATCAACGGGTCCCGGGTTCGATTCCGGGGTCGGGCAAGTGTCTTTGTCTAAACCAGAGGCACTGGCTCAGAGTCTGGGTGTCATTTCTATCTATAATATGTATGTATTTACAAAAAAAAATATATATAAGTAGTTTATCATCCATCTCGTTACACAAGCAATAAGTTGCTTAGCTTGGGACGAGATGGAGTTGTGTGAAATGTCCAAGGATAATTATTTATTTTATTTTACACTGAAGCACCAATAAAACACAATTTTAATATTAAATACTCAAAAACCCAAATAAATATACCAAGAGAATGAAACCGGGTCCGCCATGTCGCGTGCAAATAAAATCTGCAGTAAATAAGCTCGAGGGGGCGAGGGGTGTCGGTCAGTTCACCCCACTAGACCCGCCCCCGTGGGGACAACTAGTCCAGTCAAAAGCACCCCCGTCATCAAAACAGGGTTGGGTCGATTCCGTTTTTAAAGATATATTTTTTTATTTATCTTCTATACTTATAATAAATCTGTAGAGAGGTCAATTCTGTACATGAAATATATCTCCAAAATAACTATCAGCGGGTGATTAGTGATCGATACTGACGCCAAAAATGCAATCAGTAAAATTTTTGTCTGTCTGTCTGTCTGTCTGTCTGTCTGTCTGTCTGTCTGTCTGTATGTTCGTTATAGAAACAAAAACCACTCGACGGATTTCAACAAAACTTGGTACAATTGTTCTTCATACTCCTGGGCAGGTTATAGTATACTTTTCATCACGCTACGATCAATAGGAGCAGAGCAGTGAAGGGAAATGTTGGGAAAACAGGAGAACTTACTCCATTTTTTAAGCTTCCGCCGCGTGTGCAGCCTTAATAGTTAAAGCTACACAGAAATCATGTATGACGGAAATGTTCTCCTTAAAATTATATAAAAAATATTCCACGACAGCAAATGTCTATCTTTTAAGGTTGACTCACAATTACACGTGTAACTCCCGATAGCTTAGCAGTTCAGAGCTTTCTGATTATATTTTGTCTACTCTTACGTGTATAACACTCTCAATCATCCCTTATTAATAAATTTTAACATTATTACCTATTTAATAAAAAAAGAATCATAGAAATCGGTACAGAAACACCAAAGTTATACATGAAATACCTACGCTAATAAGCCATCGCGCGTGAATACTGAATCATGCTATAAGGATTATTTTTGTGTAAGCGTCGCGTCGGGTCGCCGCGTGAGGTATAAAATGGCGGGGGAACTTCATACAATATTTGGCTGTTGATGCGAGTAGACGTTCCGAGCATTCGACCTTATTGACAGGCAATATTGTTTATCAGCGCGACTTTTAGTCTTTAAATTAATTTAGTTTTCTTTTGTTGTTATTTCATAAAATAGGTATTAGTTATTTTGGTAGCGTGTTATATACGAGCCACTAATTACCCGATAGAATTTTTAAATTCTTTAAATAAATAAAGTACGGGCAGGACTTCCTTCTCATGAAATTTGTTTAAAAATTGGCATTCCTATAATTCTGCTCCGAAATTTAAGACCACCACAACTTTGCAATGGAACTCGGCTAAAAGTAACCCAGTTGCAACAAAATATAATCGAGGCTCAAATTTTAACAGGTTGCGGTGCAGGAGAAACCGTCTTTATTCCCATAATACCAAACAATTTTCCATTCCAATTTAAAAGAACGCAATTCCCAGTATCGGTGTGATAAGCAATGACAGTTAATAAGGCTCAAGGGCAGACTTTTCGTGTTGCTGGAGTAGATCTCAGTGTCAGTTGTTTCTCGCATGGTCAGTTGTACGTCGGTCTTTCCCGGGTTAGCAGTTCTAGAAATCTTTATGTTCACGTGCCGGACGGGTCGACTTTCAACATATGTAGTTGACCCGGAAGTTTTATTTACGTTGTATAGGTACTTAAGCCTCATGTGCACGTGATCTTAACAATATTACCAATACATTAACTTAATAACACACAAGGAATTACACACTGACGGAGTTGCGGGCACAGCTATCTATATCTATGTATATAAATAAAACTCTTCCGTTACTGAGTGACTGACAGACAACGCACAGCCGAAACTACTGACAGTAGAGAGCTGAAATTTGGCCAGTGTGTTTGTTGGAAAGTAGGCTACCACTAAGAGAGGATTATTGGAAATTCCCTCCCAACGGGGAGAAAAGGGGGATAAATAGTTTTTTTCCGGAAGTCATTAGTCCACGCGGACGAAGTCGCGGGCAAAAGCTAGTAGTTAATATATTTATAACATCAAACATTCAGTATTCAGAATGTCACCACCCAATTCCAAACTGAGGGTGTCGTAAGAGCCGACAAAAGGACCCGATGATGCCAAAAATCTAGCCGCAAGAGAGTTTCGTTTTCATGTGTCCCTACATGAAGACGAAACTGTGCCAACCCGCCTGGCTAGCGTGGAACAGTAGGTTATTTACTAGTTACCCTCCTTGTGATGGGAGGAGGCCCAACTCAGCGTTGGGTAATTTATGGCCTGATTACTAGTAGTATGCTGTCTCATATCAACAGCTAATTATAAATGTCCCTCACAATAAATATACGGACACAAAATGTATATAAAAGTTGGCATCACTGTAATAAGCATGCCACTCGTCGAGAAACTACGTTGGCAAACTAACATGACAAATATTTTCCATGTCGCGAAATAATTGGAGGCATCCGAGCGACTTGAGAATAATACGAGCCATCTCCTCAAAAATATGTTACGTCTCCGAACCATTGTCCTTTGAAAAAAGAATATCACATAACGAAGTTGAGTTCCGACTTTATATCAAATATCACGCATGACGCGATCTCCCCCCTCGCCACCCAGTGGGAGGGCAATAAAAAATAATATATTGGAATATGTTGGAAATAACAGCGTATCATCCTTTGGATACCGGGCTTCCACGAGGACATTCATACTCAGACGTGTCCAGCCTCCTTTTATTGTTTTAGAGAAACTGCTGACAAACGAAACGATTTCTTGTTTGTTACATTTTGTTTTGTAAATATAACTAGCTGCTACTCGCGACTTCGTCCGTGTAGTATTTAGTAATGTAGAAACTGAGAACTATTTGGTTAAGTGTAATTGGTAGATTGTAATTTTTCTTTCTTTCTTTTATACTGTTTGTATCTATATGTCATGAGTGTATTTGTTACAAATAAAACTTTTTTTCTATTCTATTCTATTTGCTCCTGAAAAGCGGAGAGGGTGTCAATAATAATAGCCTACATTAGTTCACGTTACATCAGCTATCTGCCGGTGAAAGTCCCGACAATATCGTTCCAGCCACTTCCAAGATTAACCCAAACAATCAGACAGACAAAAGATTAAAAAAATGTTGTTTAACATAATATTTATGTAGCGTGAGAAACAGACAGACAATAATTGTAAAAAAAAATGTTTGGTATTTGTAGCGTGTATGCACTTAGTAAAAAGCTATTATTTTAATATTACATACAGTCACTCCAATTTTATTTCTTTGTATAGATTACAACAGTTTCTGTATATGGCAGGAAGAAAATTCAAAGTGGTGGCAATGGTTTAATAGTGTTCCAAATTCGTCTACAAAAGAAAAATAAGTTAATTACTATTACTACTACTTCACTCGGCCCATAGATGACCCACTGCTGAGTCGGGCCACCTCCAGTTAGGTGGAGGGTAATTAACCTACTGTACCAAGCTGGTCAGACGGGTTAGCAAGATATTTTTTATTTAATTACTGACAGGTTTAGGGTTGCCAACTAACCAACTATACTGTTTTGAACAGTATTATACTGTTTTTCGCTAAATTATACTTTTTACTGTTGAAAAAAAATAAAGTATGCAAAATACTGTTTTCAGCATCAAAATGCAAACACATTATTAGGTGTTATACTTAGACGGCCACACACTTTTTTTCAGTAATGAATGCTAAGTGAAGTTAGGATAGAAATAGAGATTTAAAAAAAAAGATTATAAACTAGCAACTTGTGCGAGAAGCTCTAAAAAATATGTATTTAAAACAATAAATAAATAAAATACTGTTCATTTTTCTAAAATACTGTTTAATATTCTATATAAAGCTGAATATACTTTATTTCTTGTAAAAAAAGTTGGCAACCCTAGACAGGTTCCAATTCAAATTATTAACGAGACTACAACGGAAGAACTAAATACTATCCAATATAAAAACTTCTACTTCTATAGGTATTTATAGATACGATAGATAGTCTGCATAGCGTAATTATACTACAAAGAAGTGACGATCCTTGTAGTGACGAATTTAAAATGCACAATGACACCAATCCACCCTATACTGAGGGTGTCGTAAGAGGCGACTATAGGAACGCAAAAGACAGGTTAGCCGCAAGGGAAGAAAATCTTGATACTAATCATGTGACACAGTAGGCTAATTTTCCTTCTTGTAATTCGAGGACACCCTCAGCTCAGTGTGAGTTGGTGAAATTATGTATTCTAAATCCGTCACCACATGGAAAAGGTAGTATGTATTTAATTTACTTAAATAATTTGTATGTTTTTGTGTAGATTAAAAAGGATCTTTTGTTTTACAGAGCCTGTTCTTAATTTAATTTTTATTAATCACTCTTTTCCTATTACTTTGTTATTAGCCTTAATAGTAATTTAAGGTAAATTCAAATAACACTGAAGCGTGCGGCAATTAAACTTACCGCTTCACCTAAAAATCACTTCACATAAAAATTTGCACCTTCATCTTTAGACGTACACATCGCGAATCGAACTTTTAAAAATCGAACACTGGTAAATCAAATGCGCACACGCACTCGTGAGACTCGAAAAGGAATGAATCAGGAAGTAAGGTAGACCCCGCCGGGGTCAGGTAGCGGGCTTAAGAATTAGCGACGCGTTAAAGGGTTAACTTACAAAAGGTGTAATTATTATTAGAGGGTTAAGGGACACAAAAGAAGCTCTCTGAGACGAGGTTCAGGTTACGTTGAGGTTGAAAACGGTGTTAGGCGAGTTGGAAATAATTTTATTAGGTGACTACCGAGATCCTTTTATGGCGTACTTGAGTTCTTCTCTCAAAATTCTAAATGTGACTAGCTGACTCTTCGAACTTTGGAGAGTTAATGAATGTGAGTAAGTTTTACTACATTACTTTGTTCAATCTTATAAATAAAAAGAAACCTGCTTTGGATTCCTACAAATATTTATATCATCATCATCAGCCCACATTAGTCCACTGCTGGACATAGGCCTCCCCTAAAGAGCGCCATAGCGCCCTGTCTTCAGCTTGACGCATCCAGCTGCTGCCCGCAACCTTTTGCAGATAAATATTTATATAAATTAGCTAATTCAGTCGAGCCGTTCTCTAGTTTTTCTGACACTAACAAACATTGATACATGTCAAGTTCTTTAGTAACAATATTACACGAATCTTACTAATATTATAAACGTGAAAGTTTGTAAGTGTGGATGGATGGATGTTTGTTACTCTTTCACGTAAAAACTACTAAATAGATTTTAATGAAACTTTACAATAATATAGCTTATACATCAGAATAACACATAGGCTACAAGTTATAAAGATATTATGTGAATTACAACAATATAAACAAGTCGAATTCAAAATTTCTAATTGTCAAATTTTCGACCATATTAAACTATAGACAACATAACGTTTCGCTGTCAGTTGCGTTTTGTTAAAGTAGGTTTTATACGGACGGGATAAAAATCTCAGGTATCCTATGTCCAACTTTCTTTTTGTTTTAAATATATATAATGCGGAACAAAGTTCGCCGGGTCAGCTAGTTAATGATAAAACTACCGTTACACGTAAGAATTCTTCAAACGGCACATTGTCTTAAACATTTACTTTAACGCTTTCCTTTAATAAACATCTAAATCAAAGTAAACTAAATCAATATTTGATTTGAATGATTCTGTGTGGTGACAATTTAGAATAGTGTGGTAATAAAAAAATAAAAAAATACATCGCGTTGGGGGACCGCTCCTATTTATTTATTACCTGACCCTCGTCCCCCAACGCGATGTATTTTTTTATTTTTTACTTTTTATAGGATACCTAGGTCATTGTGTCAGGGGTTTGTTTAAATTTTTAATTTAAATTTTATTTTTTGCTTTTTATATGTACATGCTTATTATGATGTTTGTAATGTGCACGTGATGCGCTTTCATTTGAGACCCCACTCGATTATATTTGCAGACTTTCGGTTAGTCTTCCCCACTTTCACCCCCCATAACTTTTAAACGACTCAACCGCTTTTCATCAAACATGTCTAAGAACACTCGCCCGTAACTCACCTGTCATACAAAAAAAACTGTATTGAAATCGCTTCATCCGTTCGCGAGCTACGGTGCCACAGACAGACAGACAGACACGTCAAACTTATAACACCCCTCGTTTTGCGTCGGGGGTTAAATAGTAGGGTCACCACACCATTTCATCCTGAGCGTGCTGACAAAAAGAAATGTTATGGCCAAAAACCTAGCCGCAATAAAACTTAATACGAAATCGTTTTTTTATTTACGTCGGAGATCCTCATGGTTACCCGGCCGTTGGGGACTGGCCGGGGTATATGGGACTCCGGGGCGCGTAGAGATGGTGAATTGCGCCCCGACCTACCCGCTAAAACCGACGGCGATCCTCGACTGCCCAAACCAGGGCCACGAGATTCACTCCCGTTACGGGAGCATGCTCCGTGACCCTGATGCCAACCCGTCTGGCAAGCGTGGCACAGTAAGATTACCCTCCATGTAATTGGTGGAAGTCCGACTCAGCAGTGGGCCATTTAAGGGCTGAGAAATAGTAGATGAGGCTCCGTATGTTGTTGTCAACAAAAATAACTTAGAACAATTAGGTACATATATCTTAGCTTACCTTGAAAGGCTTATTATACTTGCAATTAAGTCCATCACTCAAAATTACTAAACATTTCAACACCCCTAACTAAAATAATATTATTATGAAAAATTCAAGTCTTCCATTAAATTTTAATTGCACTAATCTGACTAATTTATCACTATAGATATAACGTCGCGGCAAAATTTGCTTTTTTGCACAAGTTTTCTACCTGGTTGCACTTTCGCGTGTGAAACTAGCAACTGTATTGCACAATATCACTGTACTAACCCTTCACATGTCACCTAATGTACCTGAAACATCCCAACCCAATAATTCATTATCAAACAATAGCACTTTCCGAGTAATAGTAATAACCCTTTTTCGCCATACCGTTGTCTGTGGGACCCCTTGCGAATTTTTTGACACAAATAAAACACCCGTTCCAAACACAAATATTTAAGATGAAAAAAATTGCGTTCGATTTTTAACTTTGTCTCTGGCCATAAATCAGTTGAAAAATAACAAACCGTTGCAGTTATACGTTCGATATTTCAATTGAAGCGTACTCAAATTGTCAGTTGAATTTATTTTGCTTGAATCTTCTTTGTAGTGACGAAATTCCTTGTTGCGATGGGTGTGTCTGATAGAATTAAAACACACAACCCATTCCATCATAAGTAACTTTATTAATTATTATCTAGAGTAAAACGCAGCTAAAGGCAAGGTTAGGCTAATTAGCGTTAACTGTCAACTCGTTTGTCCAGTGAGGCGTAGTTGGTTATCCTTAGAAGTCATTCGATTAATTTATGGCATAAGAGATTTATGGTGAAACAAAGTATAGTATTGAGCACATAGTTTGTAAATTAACTATATTGTATATTTTCTATAATATTAGTCAACAGTATTAAATCTCAACAATATTCTGATATAATGCTGCTTGCATTATAAAGTGAATATTGAACACTATGAACAATAAAAAATAAAGTACTTCTGGTCTAATTCAACAATAAAAGCACGACAATTTGTCAAGAGCTCTCATAACTAAACGCGTAGATCTTAGATAAGGTTCAGGTTTAATGATTTTGTACTTGACGTGTGCTGCTGAATACACTTGAATTATTCGCCCAATTTATTTTTATGCAGATTGTTGAGTATTAGATAAGTAAAGAGGTGTTTTCGTTTTATATTGTCTAATGGACGAAGGGTATTTTGAAATTTATAAAGGGTAGCAATAGGTTGATAGTTTTTTTCATTTATATACATGTAATTTTATTTTATATAATATTATATTATATAATATTATTTTATTTTATTTTATATAATATTATATATTATAATATTATACTACTACTCTGCCCATACATTATCTACCGGAGAGTTGGACCTTCGCCAATCACATGGAGGCCAATTAGCCTACTTTGCCTACGTCGCCAGACGGGTTGGTACTTGTCGGCTCTTATGACAACCTCAGAATAAAATAGGGTGGTGACACCGTGTCCTCTAAATCCATTAACAAGACAGTATACAAAGACTAAAGATAAAATACCTGGATGAACCTCAAAGCAAACACTCATTGACTTCGTGTTACTTAACAACGCCATTGTTGTGCTCAAAAAAAGTATATTAAAGTATTATTATTTGCCAATAGATGTCAGGATTCCTAGCTAGATCGATTTATCGCCCCCGAAGCCCGAATAAAATGATATTTTCTAAAAATGATTCCTAGCTAGAACGATTTATCGCCCCAAAACCCCCTATATACTAAATTTCATGCAAATCGTTGGAGCCGATTCCGAGATTCCAATTATATATATATATATATATATATATATATATAAGAATTGCTCATTTAAAGATATAAGATATAGTCATTAAAATACTGAGGAACTTTTCTTAAGCCTACCGAAAGTTCTCTCGGTTTAAATAAGTTTCTAACAAAGCAATTTTATTGGTTCATCTTTTCAGGAGTTCTCATATTATACTAATTTTTTTAGACATTTTTGTCTTGCGTTAATTTGCTTTGGAGCTTTGGAGAGCTTTGGAGTCAATCTCAATATATAAATAGATGAATTATTTTGTGATGAGTACTCGATATTATTTTACAAAATATGAGATATCAAGAATGTTATCACAATCACTTTTCATTTGTCTAATGATAATATGTATTATAAAGATACATTATGGATTTATTGTGGATATTTTCTTCAACTAGATAACTATTTTATTGATGATATATGATAATCCAAAAGAAATTCTTAACAGACATCTGCCGCACACACCGCCTTTCAATATTCTACCCATTCATTAGAATAAGCCCTTCTATGCAAAAATTGAATAGCGCATTCGCCACCCTATTATCATAGATCAGGTATACGCAAAAATCGCAACATTCAAATTAATAAAATAATAAAACTAGTCCATGATCCATGGAAGGGTTAGAACCATTGTTAGTTGCAGTGGGGTCTTACTGCATATTTCGTAACGGTTCTGCAAGAGGTGAATATTGGCTAAAGAGGAAATTTGCTGACGGATTTAGAATACATATTGTCACCACCCCATTCTATCCTGAGGGTGTCGTAAGAGCCGACAAAAGGAAATGAGCAGGCCGAAAACCCAGACTGAAGAGAAGGAAAACTTGATACCAAATCCTGTGCCAACCCGTTTGGCTAGCGTGGCACAGTAGGCTAATTAACCTCCATGTAGTTGGAGGAGGCCCGACTCAGCAGTGGGTAGTTTATGGGTTGAGAAGAAGTAAGTAGAAGTAGTCTGTGTCGTGACGGATTTAGAATACTCAGTGTCACCAACTTACACTATACTATGAGTGTTATAAGAGCAGGAAATGACGAGGCCGAAAACCTAACGGCAAGAGAAGGCAAGCTTGAGACGAAATCCTGTGCCAACCAATCTGGCCAGCGTGGCATAGTAGGCTAACCACCCCTTCATGTGAGGGAGGAGGTCCGACTCAGCAGTGGGTCATTTATGGACTGAGTAGTAGTAGTACATGTAATTTTAATTTATTAAGGGGTCATGAGAATCCTGAATGCAACAAATAATTTCACACCGATCGCTTTTTCACACCATAAAACATTGTGATTATTCGAAACGGGGCAAAAAAATACCCATTCGGGGAAACGGGGTTAAAGTACGTGTTTTGGGGTAAACTTGATATATTATTTTGAACAACACTAATTATATTTGTATAGCAGTTTAGATATATGGGGTCATTTTTTGTCTCCTTTTTATTGTAATTGATAGCGTTTAAGTATTTTGACGTTTTGGAATGTTTTCTGCGTTAATGATGTAGAATTTATTAGATTTGCTTTCGGTGGGAAGTTTTAACCGATTTGAGATCACTTTAGATCAAATCATTTTATCCATTTGTAATAATATATGTTAATTGTAATAACTACACTCATTATTGAAAATTTCACCATTAAAAATAATTCAAAAGGTCAAATTCAAAAGGTCGTTATTCTGGATTCGACCAGGATCGTGAGGAGGTTCCTCTCTCTGGAGCCCTGAACCGTGTCGACAGCTCAGATCATAGACCTCATGTAGACGAATTTTCTATTTTTATAATATCTATATTATCTTAGGTTTTCACAATCTTTGCACATTGCAGGAAATGCTTTCTTGACGGTTCAAATCGTGTTCTTATATTTAAATCCCAACGTTTCAGATACTTTGCAGTGTCCGCGACCGTCAAGTAATTATTTCCTACAATTAGTATGTTATTTAAATAAAATACATATCATTACATAGTATAAAACAAAGTAGCTGTCGTCTGTCCGTCCCTATGTATGCTTTAATCTTTAAAATTACGCAACGGATTTTGATGCGGTTTTTTTTAATAGATAGTGTGATTTAAGAGGAAGGTTTTTATATATGTCATCTTAGCACCCGTGCGAAGCCGGGGCGGGTCGCTAGTAGAAGATATGAAATAAAAAATATGTGTATATTTATTATTATAGAATAAAAATAAACATATACCGTTCTTTACATATTCTTACTAAAGTCTGTTAAAGCATTTGAAATTACGGCAATTTAGTGTTACATAAATTTATGTATATCCCAACCCTTTGGCTGCGATATCAAAAAAATACAATTGTTAGTATTTTGTATTACGGTAGCTTACATGGCTACCAACACTTTGAAAGCATTGAAATATTTTTTGTTGCAGAACTATTGTAACTTTTTGCAAGAGTCAACGAGTGTGTTTTTTTCTCCACTTTTTTTCAAATCCTATTTCTCGGATTAAAAAGGATTTAGACACTTTGTTGTGGCAACAATGATGTTTTGTGGAGATTGATATTTGTTATGATTTTAGAATTCTGGAAATTCTCACGATATTGCGTCATTACAAATTCAAAAGGTTGATTGGTCGTAGTCTATATTGGTAATCTTCATATTATATTCTTCTCTAGATCTCTAGTCTAGTTCATAGTATAGATCTTCATATTTCATAACTTATAGACTACTCCGTATGGTGACGGGTTTAGGTTACACAATGTCACCAACCCATACCATCCTGAGAGTGCCGTGAGAGGTGACTAAAGGAATGGAAAAGGCAGACAACTTACCCATACAGAAGGAAAACTTGATACCAAACATTGTGCCAAGCCGTCTGGCCAGCGTGGTCCAGCAGCCTACTTTACCCTCCTTGTAATTGGAGGAGACCCGACTCAACAGTGGGTCACCTATGGAATGAGTAGTTGTAGTTTTCGCTCCTTCGCCTATACATGCACATACATACAGGATATCCAAGCAATAATATTCTTCCAATTCGTAGTTCAAAAAATTGGTACTTTAAAACATCAGACTGCCTTGTTGGTCTACGGGTTGGATGTGTGGCCTTTGGATGACAAGTCCCCAGTTCAATTCCGGGATCGGCCAAGTGTCTTTGTGTGAAACAGAGGCACTAGAATGAATCTGGTTGTTATTCGTGTTCGTGAATTAGATACATATTTGTAAACAGCCACGGCGATACAGAAATTCCCTAGGGCAGGGTTTGTTTTTTTTAAGAAGAAGAAGAAAAAACAAGTCACGCCAAGTATATTTTTATAATACCTAGATTAGAAAAAGGTTTTTTTAATATATTATTCCCATCACTGCCCTCTACGATCTTTTTCCATGGCAAATTGTTATATCAAAATGTTATTTGCCCAATCCAGTTTGCTGAACCTTCACAAATAAGTTATCATAACTCGTTATAACGTAGCGAAAGCAAAAAAATATGTTCATGTTTGTTCGCTCCGAAATGTACAGCACTAAAGCGTTCGTGAATAAATATAGAATAGATGCGACACTCATTTGAAAAATCTTTTGTACCTATAGCTATGAAAGGTCATAAATAATGAGACTACTACTCAGCCCATCAATGCCCCTACATAACCCGGATGACGCTTAGGGTGTTACCACGACAATCGATCGATAGCAGACCGATGGTATCGGTCGACGTTGGGATGGCATCTGTCGACGACAATAGGGAGCTCAAGCAGCTAGATTGACGTCGACTAATCCATTCTACCATCGATCGATGACATCGATCGATTGGTGTGGTAACACCCTTAGTGGCCGGGCATCCATCAGGATTTCCAACGTAAAAACCCGGTTTCGTATCAAGTCTTCCTTCTCTTGTAGCTAGATTTTCGGCCTTGTCATTTCCTTCCGTCGGCTCGTAAACCAACGCATAACACGTTATTTTCGTGGTTAAAGGTGATATCAGACGGTTCTCGAGTGTACTCGAGTGAATATTCACACGAGTAAATGTTTCATTTTTCTTTCATTCCATGTTCACACGACTTTGTGGGGAAGAAGAAAAGAACATTCACCTGTTATTTTTTAGAATATGTAATCGCGTGATGTCTTGCGTCTTGGAATCAGTTTAATTTGTGATCATTTAATCAAAAAGTTAGACCGAAAAGAACATTAACTCGTTCTTTTTTAAATATGCGCGTAATGTTCTGTCCTTGTATTCGTCTAGTTTGTAAGTTCATATACATTGATAATTCTTAAAAATCTCCAAAAACAGCAGTGTACTTTGCTCATTCCACTTGAACACCACTTTGGCGCCAATTTGCGGTGACGCAGCATGACGTCCGTCTCCTAAGGGCTCGAGACAAAATGGCAGAATCCGAGTGAACGTTCTCTCTGTGTGCAGACAGTTCATTTTTCGTTCATTCGGATTGCAAGTGAAAGATGCCGAATGAAAAAATCCAACATCGTTGGATCGGTCTATTAATGAATTCATTCGTCACTCTTGTTTCATTTTGAATTCAGATGTATCATTTCGAGTGAAAGCTACCGAATGAAAGGCGAAAAGGAACGAAAAATGAACCGTCTGATATCACCCAATGGTACATATGTACGAGCGTACGCTCGTAGGTACAAAACGTTGTCGCAACGGTCTCGCATATTCAGTCGGCAAAGACAGTCAATCACGCACGCCCGTCGAGTCTTCACCTCGCTCCGTGTACCGGAATAAAAGGCTCGCATGACCCAAACAGACACCGTTATCTTTCTCATCTGTTTATCTGTTTGCTTTTACGATCTATGTTCCTCATTCTATTTTTGGAATATTTCTAGAAACTAATTAGATATAGAAATAGTGGTGTCTACCGAAGCTTTGGATATTTTTTTGGACCTAAATTTGTCTTCCGACAAATGGCAATACTATTTCCATTCTACTACTACTCAGCCCACAAAAGACCCACTGCTGAGTCGGGCCTCCTCCAATTACATGGAAGGTAATTAGCCTACTGTGCCACGCTGGCCATACGGGTTGGCACAGGACTTGCGTCTAACTTTCCTTCTCTTGGGACGAGGTGATCTGCCTGTTATACTCCACTAGCGATCCGGCCCGGCTTCGCCCGGGTGCAATTATGCATGTATTATACACTAGCTGACCCGGCGAACTTTGTTCCGCATTATAAATATTTAAAACAAAAAGAAAGTTGGACATAGGATACCTGAGATTTTTATCCCGTCCGTATAAAACCTACTTTAACAAAACGCAACTGACAGCAAAACATTATGTTGTCTATAGTTTAATATGGCCGAAAATTTGACAATTAGAAATTTTGAATTCGACTTGTTTATATTGTTGTAATTCACATAATATCTTTATAACTTGTAGCCTATGTGTTATTCTGATGTATAAGCAATATTATTGTAAAGTTTCATTAAAATCCATTCGGTAGTTTTTACGTGAAAGAGTAACAAACATCCATCCATCCATCCACCCATACTTACAAACTTTCACGTTTATAATATTAGTAAGATAAATAAACCTTCCTCTTGTCTATCCTATCTATTAAAAAAACCGCTTCAAAATCCGTTGCGTAGTTTTAAAGATTTATGCATACATAAGAACGGACAGACGACAGCGACTTTGTTTTATACTACAAAAAAAAAAGTCGCTGTCGTCTGTCCGTCCCTATGTATGATTAGTCTATTTCCATTCGCTCTTTCAATATTATTTGTAGCAAACTAATGAACCAAGCGAAAAAAAGAAATATTATCAAATTGGTTTTTAAATAACGAACATAGGAGGTGCATCATTAATACAAAAAAAAATATAGACGAATTGAACACACCTCCCAACTTGAAGTCTGTTGAAAACTGGAATTAAACTTTGGAGACTCGATTTTCTATTTGCACTGTTTGAATGTTTGGTTTTTTTTCAAATGAAGTGCATCAATAACAAAAAGTCACTTCCAAAAATAAGATTAAATAAATACAAATAGGAAGCCATATTTTCCACCGACATCCACCCAGTCGTGCGTCCGAAAAAATGGTAGATAATCTAACTTTCCTAACGCCCCTGGTAGAATTACTGACCACTATAACCTGAACTGCACCTAACAACGTATTCAAAGTTTTGCGAGTTCAATACTGCTTAGTAGTTTTCTCGGGGGCGTAGGGAAGGGAAACGGTAGCAAATCATTACTGACAGTTGACCAAACGGGGTGTGGGGCCCCTAAAATATGTATGAGGCTAGGAAAGGCCTGTTATGGTGTCCGAATGCTGATAAGCCAAGTATTGGGACCGAATTGGATGCCAATATCAGGGAGGGTGAATTAGGATTTGTCGCGACTTTTTTTTCTACCCGAGAATTGGAGGGATTTGGAGGCATGGAATTTTTGATGATCATGAATATTGTATTAGGAACTTTTATCTGTAGGTGTGCCATTTTTGTTCTATCGCTTCATCGAGGGTTGTTGCGAAAATTTGTATCGATTAATAGATAGAAATAAAGTTATTTTATTATGTTATATTACTCAAAAACTCAAGAGGGACTTTATTTGCGTAGATTTTATCACAAAACTTATAAATCGTATTATTTGAAATTCCCATTATAATCTTACGGCGTCCCACGCTAGGTACTAAAACCTCCATACACACCTATCATGATGATCATCATGATGACGACTCAATAGATAGCTATGTCTACATTCACACCGTTCATACACAATTCCTCATTCTTACAATTCATCCTTCTCTTTTGATCTCCCCCAACCCTTGCGAGCACCCACATTTATGCTGAAACTACGACCGGTTCGGAATGCTGCTCTACAGAGAATAGCCGGCAAGAAACTCAGATTATTATTGGTCTTGATTTTTTTTTTTTTTTTTTTTTTATTCTGTTATTACACCACAGACTTGTAGTCCGTGTTCTTTTTAGCAATGAATGGTAGTTATTTGCTCTTTTTTTTTTTCTTTCGTCTGTCGTACCCTGCGCCTCGGCACCTGGGACATTGGTGTTTCATTTAACCTACTCTCAGTAGGTGCTTCCTTAGCTTATGTGTCTTGATATATTGGTCTTGATTTTATGACGTTATGAATGTTTGAATACGTTTCACGTTATGAAATGTATTATGAAGACAAGTATACTTAGACATAGATATAATGTTTAGTGTGGCAAAAATACAAGAATAATAAAACTAGCCACTAAACTAAATGTAAGAAAGCTTTCCTGCCCCAAACCGTCCCAAAATATTTTAACAATAATAGCTGTTTTACATTAACCCTACTACTTTCTGATGAAACTAATTCTAGCAAAGAGTACCCCAAGGCTCCATTCTTCGCCCACATTATTTCCAGCTTTACAGTAACGTGATAGCCGACGCAAGATGTTTGCCGAGCCGCAAATGCTATTTGCAGTGCCGAATCCAACGGCCAATAGCGGTGTCACGTTGCGATAACCAAATAAACCTAAATGTTTGTTTGTGCAAGGAAAACCTGCGACTGACGGCGATATTTTCATTGGTAGGTTAATAGCTTTAGCATTAGGGACTTGGCAAATTCGACATGTGAAGTAGGTCGCCACAATGTAGTCGTGAGTTTGTCATGTTGGTTTTTAATATCATTGAAATCATCATCATCATAATCTCAGCCTAGTATGGTGACAGATTTAGAATACTATGTCATCAACCCATACTTTCCTGCGGGTGTTATAAAGGAACGCAGGCAACACACCTAGCTGCAAGAGGCTTTCTTTCTCCTGCAGCTAGGTGATCTGCCTCTTGTGTTTTTTTAGTCGCCTCTTACGACACCCTCAGGATAGTGTGATTTGGTGACATTATGTATACTAAATCCGTCACCGCATGGACTCTTCGACTCAGTAGTGAGCTGTTTCTAATACCTACTAATAAATATTTTTTTCACACAATAAATACGTAATAATTTTGATTGTTTGCCTATACGTTTATTCCGGCTCATCTCTAATCCTGCTGAAACCATTTCAGTGGGATTTTTCAAATATATTAGTTCCTAACATATTGGTGTAATAATCGCGAAAACCTAAGAAATCATTAGGAACTAATATATTTTAATTTCAATAAATTAAACACTTTTTAACGTATTTATCGCGTGTATATAACGTATTAAATAATATAATATACACGCGATAAATCCGTTAAAAAGTGTTTAATTTCAATATATTAGTTCCTCCTATAATTTTGAGTTAATCGAGGACATAACATCCTCCCTGAACCCACGGTTTGTAGCTAGTCTAACATATTTTTACGACAGATTCTACAGAATCATTCAATACGTCTTAACTGCAATTGACTTGCGTAACCCTGCAAACTGCATCTGCAAACACAGCCACCAATACAACCCTTCTAAAAATCGGCAAATCTTCATCGTGGGAACACGGAAGAGGCTAAAAGCACCTGGTATCATCGTAATATAACTGTTACACAAACAATAGGGTTCGGGTCTGAGAGATCCCTTTGAGGTTAGGGTCTTAGAGACCCGAAGGAAGCAAAAGGGTAATCAAGGGTTACGCAACGTCAGGTGGCGACAGATGGATCCTTATTCGCGTGAAATTATTTTCTTTTCAACCGATTTTTTTGTCTGTAAATAATCACGCTACGACTGATGAACTGTGAAAATTAATGAGTTTCTTTTCAATTTTGAAATCTAAAAAGTGTAGAGGTTCAATCATTATGGTAGTCAACTAGTTTTGGGTTTTTATAATGCTGTAAATTAGATATGAGGCTTCTAACCTAAAATTATTCTTTGAGATGTAATTTTACAGAATGTGATAGTACAGTCCGTGTGGTAGTTGTTATAATACATAGTGTCACCACCCCATTCCGTACTAAAGGTGTCGTAAGAGACGACAAAGGGAAATAACAAGGCTGCAAACCTAGGCACAAGAGAAGGACAACTTCAAACGAAACCCTGTGCCAACCCGTCTGTCCAGCGTGGCACAGTAGAATAATTACCCTCCACGTAATTGGAGGAGGTCCGACTCAGCTGTGGGTCACCCTGGTAAGACTGGTTGGCATAGGGTTTGTATCAAGTTTTCCTTCTCATACGGCTAGGTGGTGACTCTTACGATCATTTAGTCGCCTCCTACGACACCCTCAGGATAGTGTGCGTTCGTGACATTGTATTCGTATTCTAAATCCGTCACTAAACGGACGGTTGTGTTGTTTGGCTGAAATTTCCCCTGTTCACTTCATTAATCTCACAATAAGTTTTCTAATTCTTAATACGCACTTCAACCGCCTACAATCCACGTCACTCGTCAATCGAAATCCACTCGAAGTAATTAATACTCATTGAGAACGGTCAACCCTTCAAACGTAAAAAGACTCCGGATATAAACTAACCGCCTTTTCTTTGCGCGAACAAAAAATATAAAAGAGAAGCCGCGGAAGGGTTGCTTAAAAAATAAAAACGGGTATGCACGAGCTGTTCAATATGGTGGGTTCTGTAGATTTGATAAAAAATATAAGAACATTTATTTATAATTTTACTAGCGACCCGCCCCGGCTTCACACGTGTGCAATTATGCATGTATTATACATAAAAACCTTCCTCTTGAATCACTCTATAGTTTTAAAGATTTAAAGTTTTAATGATTTAGATTGGCATACATAGGGACGGACAGACGACAGCGATTTTGGTTTATACTATGTAGTGATGATGATATGATATTATAAAATGCAGCAAATACAACATATATATTCTAAATCCGACACCACACGGAAATCATCATCTCCACCCCATTCATCCTGAGTGTGTCGTTAGATTCGACAAAAGAAAATGCAAAAACAATTGCCCTACATGTATTTGTCTGTCTGTCTGTTTGTTCCGGCTAATCTCTGGAACGACTGGACCGATTTTGACAGGACTTTCACTGACAGGTAGCTGATGATATAAGGAGTAACTTAGGCTACTTTTTTTTGACTAGCTTCTCCCCACGGCGTCACCCGCGGGTAAAATCACACCCGAGCGAAGCCGGGATGGGCCGCTAGTACTACATATATCCAATAACTCGCCTTTTATATTAAAACGAACCCTAAACATGGATAAAACTTACCTTGGCAATGTTACGCCAATTTTGCTTTCAAGAGAAATTAGATATCCTCTCACAATAGACTTAACCCTTTGTGCGCATGTGGGAAAAATTGCGAAAGCGTATTAGATGTCCCGGGCTAACGGGAACATCTTACGGTTGTTAGCACCTGACGTGATGTGCCATAGCGAAATGTAATTTACTGTTAGGTCTTGCACTGGAACTTTTTAAAAAGTTTATGTTTTACGGAAAAATAAACCGACCAACTGTTAGTCTGGGAAGTGTGTAAATAGAATTGCATTGAAATACTGCAAGGTCGTACAAATTGCAGTATTTCAATGTACGTTGGTTTCTACATAAATTTTGTACATTGTGTACTACATAAATTTTGTCGAGTCCGCATTTTTTTTTTATTTTATTCAAAATCTCTACGTTATTGCTCACCTAATGATAAGCGGTTGCCGTTGCCTAAGAAAGTTTGGAACACCGGAGGTGCCGCCACTTCTACTTGGCAGCCCATCAATGAGTCGGGCCTCCTCCAATTACGTGGAGAGTAATTAGCCTACTGTGCCACGTTGCCCATACGGGTTGGCACAGGGTTTCGTATCAAGTTTTCCTTCTCTTGCAGCTTTTCTGCCTCGTCATTTCCTTCTATCGACTAATCCATGTTTTTTTAATTCATCACCATACGAGATACCGCTAATATACCTAGATCTGCCAGTTTGAATATTTTCTAAATAAATTTAAATATTTCATGATATCTTAGATCAAAAGAATGATAATTGATTCTTAGTTTAAAATATAGTTACATGTTTAGCAAACATTAACGTGAGTAAAATTATTTACAAAAAACTACTTTTAGTCAATTCATCTTGAACTATTTTCATCTGCAATTTTAAATGCTGCTTAATTTTGAATCTGAAATGAGTGTAGCTCCAAAATGTTTAATAATTGGAAGAATTTTTTTTAGGTGTGGAAATAGATTTCTCTATAAATGTTACCCTACAAGCCGTTTACGTAATTTCCCCTAGGATGGTTTGGACGATATGTTTTAGAAATATGACTGAATAGATAATGTACATTAAAGCTTAAGTCGCCTAGATGGTATGTGGGTCCAGTTTTTAAATTAACAGATCCTTCGGAGCTAAGATTAAGATATTTATTATAAATAAATACTTATATTCTTTAGATGATTTAAAAATGGGAAATGTATATTTGTAACGTCATAATGACAGGTGTATTTAATAATGAATTGAAAAATAAAATTACAATGTTATTGATGAATTATAAAATCTGCGGCACATCGAAAATTTTATTTAAATAATTAATGAAATAAATAAATGTCAAATTGTATTATAAAAAAAACCTATGAGAAGGTGCCTCTGGTTTACACGAAGACATTTGCCCGACCCGGAATACCAACAAGGCAGTAAAGATAAGCCAAAAACTGCGAATTTATATCACAAGTTAAACCCAGTACAAAATAATCTAATAATAAATTTGTACAACATCCGAGAATATTCTTCATCCAAACCTTCTTCGCTAACAGCATAATGACAGTAGCATTTTCAGATGATAGACTGCTTGCTCACAATGCGGAGTTTGCGTAATCGAATTACCGATACATAATCGATACATGGGATATCGAATCGAATACTTGGACGTAATGCTATATTGATGATTCTGGTACAGACTGATTAATGGTTTACCAGAGTTGGGTACAATAAGAATGTGTATCCGCGAGCATTTTAGGGTTGAAAATAAATTCATTTATCGCAATGTTCATCATCCATTGCCTGGTTTATGTTAAAAATGTACAATTAAAGAGGTTTTATTGTATTTTTCTTAAATGTGTGAGGTTTTAATTTTGACACTGGCTGCCGTCTTCTTGCACAGCATAGCTCCCTTCGTTGCGTCAGCCCATAATTGACCCACTACTGAGTTAAGCCTCCTCCGAATTCATAGAGGCAAGTAAGCCTACTGTGGCAGCCTGGCAAGACGGTTTGGCACAGGGTTTCTGTCAAGTTTTCATTCTCTTACCCTGCTTCTTGCGGTCCTTCACACCCTTGGGATGGTACGGGCTGGTGACATCGTGAAAACGATGTAAATCTGTCACCTCACGAAAACATATAGTCTTAATTACCTCAAATATGATATTCATCAACATCCACCAGCAGTGAACAGTAAGGCTCTGAAATAACTTGCTATAAAATAACACCTGAATACACTATAAACTGGAGTTAATGAAAAAAAACTCTTCATACAAAAACGTCAATGGATTCATTTTTTTCGTATTAGTCGTAAGTGTACGAGTTTCATTTTTAGTACCAAGGCAGAATATAGGGTTGTCGCCAGAACGGTGACTTGTAGTTTTGCGTTGTGTATTATGTTGCGTTGGGAAATATAGTGGAGATGGACTTAATGTTTATCCTATTCTTCGGTGGATGAAAATCTTTTTATACAGCGTATTTGACCTACATTGTTATTGATGAGCAGCCTTAGCTTGTATTCTTAAATAAGACTGGCTGTTGCTCGCGACTTCATCCTCGTGGTGTTTAACAATGTGGAAAACTCCTGAAAAACGGGGCTTCAATAACAGTAGCCTAAGTACTAAGTTAAGTTAATTAAATAGCCCATATTCCTAAAAAGTTTTTAGATACATTATCGGACTAGGTCTCGTGTCTTGACTGGATTTAGAATACCCAGTGTCACCACCCCTTTCCGTTCTGAGGGTAACGTAAGAGGCGACCAAAGGGAACGACAAGGCCGAAGACCTGACTGCACAAGAAGGAGAAGTTGATATCAAACCCTTTGCCAACCCTTCTGGCCAGTGTGGCATAGTCTAATTGCCATCCATGTAATGGGAGGAGGCCCGACTAAGCAGTGGGTAATTTTTTTTTCTTTTTCTAATTTTGATTTTTTTTTCTACTCAATTATGCCTTTTCGCGGAGCTGGTTACCCCTTTACCTGTGTTCTATTCGCCGTTGGGGTTCATCACCTACCCGTGGCGCCCAAATTACTGCTCAGTGGGCGGCGACTCACTGTAATTGAAATCGACGCATTAAAAAATAACCATTTAAATTATATTTAGAAATAATGGAGTCCATCAGGAAAATAGATGAAGGTACATGGAGTCTTTATATAAAAATGTACCATGTAAGAAAGAAAACTAGGTTCAATTTAGGAAAACTAGTTTGGAAGGAGCCACCTTTTTCTTTTTTTCTTTTACAGCACTATGCAAAATTTAAGACACTATAAAGTAGTGTGAGCCATATACAATGTTGTGGACATCCGAGTCTTTTTTAATAATGCTTTCATTTGTGACTTAGAATATGACCTACCAGTAGGCTTAATTTCCTTGTGGTGACGCAATTAGAATACATAGTCTCGCCACACCATTTCATCCTGAGGGTGTCCTAAAGCCGCAAGACAATAAAAGCTTCCTACTAAACCGGCTGGCCAGCGTGGTACAGTAGTCTAATCACCTTCCATGTAGTTAGAGGAGGTCCGACTCAGCTGTGGGTCATTTATGGACTGAATAGTAGTGTAGTAGAATTTGACCTTTATCAGCGATGCTGTCTTAGCATGTAATAATACAGTATTAGCTTTGTCGTCTTTACGAGAATTAAACTTATGAATGTTAAAAAATGTGAAAATAACAGTTTTGTCAAAGCAGACTAAAATCTGACTCTGCATACATTTATAGAAATCAAAAAACTTATCATGATGCATACCTACATTTAACTATTCAGGCCTTCAATATAATATTAATGGACGTATTAAGTACAAGTGTATCTGTTAACATCCTTACACAGTACTAAGATATCATTCAACTGCTAAAACTATTGACCTTGAAAAAGAATTATCCTACTTAATTATGACAAAGCACCTTCTCCTATTTATTGGAACAGACGATGCTCGCAAGCTGTCGTCCAAAATCAATGGGCTTTTATTATTAATGGATAACCCTTCGAACGCGCCACCAATCGATTCCCGAACCCCGTTCAATACAATGCCCATTTTAAAATTTAAAATCCGATATCTGTATGGAACGTTTTTTATGCGACTACGATGCAGTTTTAACCCTTCAACGAACCAGCGTATGTCTATTTGGCAGCGATTCTCAACTGAGTAATTTCAAAATACGAACATATCTTCGTAAAAATGTATGATGATGAGGGTTGTAAATAAGCCCAATTTCTCCTCTTTCTTTTTCTTTCCTTTGTATCTCCTTCATACTTCAAAATAGAATGATAATTCATACTGAGGACTGCGTCATTTATGACGATAGGTGCCAATATTAAAGGAGTCTTTTTTTTAATTGTGAGGGTAAATTGCTTAATTGTTAGCCGATTCCGTTGATTCCTTGAAACTGGTTATACGAAGTAACGAGACGAGATACGACGAGATACAAACTTATTTCTCTCCATTTCTCATAATAAAAAAAATCTGGTACGTTCACATACATAGAATAGTTATTTAATATGAATGTACAATTGTACACTGCCCAATGTTAACTTTAATTTAAAAATACTTTATTTTAAGTATCTGATTTTCGTTTGGTGTGCCATAACGAGTTCATAAATAAATATGTTTATTATCACAATAAACACAATCGGCAAAATATTATAATATGTTCCTAGCTTAATTATCTCTGTATGAAAGTAATTAATAAAAGTTTGGTATTCGGTGTACGGGGATTGTGTAACCAAGCTATGTCTGTACGTGACAATTTAAACAAATTCTGGGCCATTTGGCTTCTGGGGTGGCAAGCGTTTTTTTTTCGAGGACTTATTTTAAATAAAAAACGCCATTGAGCCACATTCACCCGGGGATGGGATGCGGGTTGAGTGTGTGGTCTATAATGCCTCCCATGTTTATTATGCGTATGCAGAGTATTAAGCAGAATTCTTTTTAGTCAACTAAAAAGGAGAAGGTTAGCTTAGTTGATATTACAGAATGCTCGCTTCTTAGTCCATAATGTACCCACTACTGAATCGGGCCTCCTCCAATTACAAGAGGGAAATTAGGGTACTGCCAATACATCTGGATTAGTTTCAAGTTATTCTTCTCTTGCGGCTAGGTTCTTTGCCATGTAATTTCCTATAATCGGCTCCTACGACACCCTCGGGATGGAATGGGATGGTGACCTAATGTATTCCACATCCGTCACCATAATACAGAATGCATCTTCAGGTATGTTAAATTAAAAGATATCTCACTCGAAAGTTGGATGTGAGACCATTGTCACAGAGTAACAGTGGTCTAAGCTTTTTTTTTGACCCGGCGTAAAACCTTTATGGATTATCCCTGCCAGCCTGAGGATGGCCAGCAGGGGATGTGTGGAAGTCCCCTCCGCATCAGTGTGGAAAAGGAGGCATACCCACTAAACGTCCCCGAGGTGTACCGTCCCGCACTTGCTGCCCCGTGAGCCCTGACTGTATCTCTACGGGGACAGCAGTGGTTTTACCTTTTTTTTCATTGCCCGGTGTAAAATCCTTTATGGACTTCCCGTCCGACGTTCCGACGGGGGAGTGTGGGAATCTCCTCCAGAGTGGAGGCATACCCACTAAACGTCTCCGGGGTGTTCCTTCTTAGGGTTTTAGGTGCAGCGCCGTGGGAACGATAGTTAGAGTACTGCCTTACCACATTGCTGTAACCAGAGGCTTTGAATCCTCGTACGACTCTTGCTCCGACTGAGCATTACAAATCGGGAGCGTGTTCGCTCCATCGGCATCTCGCCAGGAACACGTGGCGAGACGCCGGGTCTCTCGGGGTCTCTTGCATCAGTGGTTTTACCTGTTGTGCACATAATTCGATCGAGTGTCATTTTTACGTTTTACGTGGCAGTTACAGAAAGAAAGAAAGAAAGATGGAGTGGTGACACTTTGTACTCTAAATCCGTCACCACACAGATAACCGTGTGATTGGAGGTAGCCGAATTCAGCAGTGGATCTATCGTGAGCTGAGATGTGATGCAAGTTACGTTTAGTGACTTAAACATCCTAGATTTGGATGAACATGGAGAAACCATTATGTGTTTCTATTCAAAAAGCGTTGAATATTTAATAAGTTAACGCCATATGCGATCTCCATTGACAATGGCGACTGGATCCCGTCCGGAGCCTGAGCTTTCTTCCAATAATCCCACACCCTAGTAACCCCATAGACACAGGAAATATTACAAGCAGTAATATAACTGAAGACAACATGTTACTAAATATTACAAGCGCTATCTTCAGATTGCGGTTCCTTAATTCAGCGCCGAGGTCAATAACGTGTCTTGTTTACACCAGATATACTTACTTTGGGTTTGAGTGACATCTGTGTTCGTGTGTTCTGGTAGGCCGACAGTTCTAAAGAAACGATTATGTATATATAATCAGTACTCTACAGCCAATTAGCAGATGTGGCTGTGTGATGCTAATTGGCGACAGCAAGACCTAAAGTAACATGAATTCATGGATTGCTGATTACAGAAATGGAATAATAGAAACATACCTTGGCGTTAAGGATGGCGGAGCCGTATTATAATGAAATAGAATAACTTTTATTCAGAGAATACTGCACACAAAACACAATATAAGGTTATACAAATAGAAAGATACACATTACATTAAAGTCTTACAGGTAATAGGTATTTCTATATAAACGGTTACAGAAAAATTATATGCTGTATACAGTATTGCCAGAAATTGACTGAGCTCAGCATATGTTGTAGATACATACACAACGCTGATTTTCAACTCAGCCATGCGTACCGCATAAATAAGAAAGCTAAACATATACACCTAGTACACGACACATTATCCCTCCCAAATAATGTACATTTATTCTATTTACCATAAAGTTTTCATGATAAGAAACTCGGACAAGGCTTTGGTGAATGTTAATAAGAATTCGAATTACTGATTAGCTTATATGTATACTGTGGTTCAGGAGAGGATTCGGAGATTGCCGAGACGTATAAAAATTGATGCGCGCACTGATAGGGTTCATATTTTCGGATTTGCTGACGTCATCGTGTTGACGTAAGCAATGTGGACTTTTTCGTAAGGGATGATAAGGTTTCCAAAATGGTATGAATATTGTATACACGGGTATATATTTTAGAAACTTTGGTCTATTTTTGTGTCGTGTTAATTTTTTTACTGGCATACATATAGAAATTGAACATTTAGTAAGGTTATCAAATTAATTGGCAGCTTTAGTAGAATAGGTACTAATAAAAAAAATCGAAAAAATTTAAATACCTACTTACGATAATAATTTCAGTATTTACGCTTTACGAAAATTGTTCCATTTACAGGATTCTATTTATGCACTTTTGTGCGATATTTTCTGTATGGATACAGATTAAAAATACATAATGTCATCCCCATTTCAGCCTTAGGATATCGTAAGAGCCGACAAAAGGAAATGACAAGGCCGATAAACTAGCTGCAAGAGAACTGCACCAACCCGTCTAACCAACGTAACACAGTAGGCTAATTCCCCCCAATCTAACTGGGGGAGGGTCAACTCAACAGTGGGTCATCTATGGGCTGAGTAGTGGAGTAGTAGTTTGAATAGTTTGCTGTGTGTTCTACGGCACTAACTTTTATTTTTCATCATTTTTCATGATGACGACACGGTTGGCACAGTGGTTGAGCGATCGACTGCTGCGCAGCATGTCGCGGGTTCGATCCCCGCACGGAAGAAATATTTGTACGACCTACAAGTATTTGTTCCGGGTCTGGGTGTTTTCTATCTATAATATGTATGTATTTACAAAAAAAAAGTATATAAGTAGTTTATCATCCATCTCGTTACCATAACACAAGCATTAAGTTGCTTAGCTTGGGACGAGATGGCGTTGTGTGTATTTATTTATTTATGATCAACATCATTTTAGCCAAAAGACATCCACTCCTGGTCATAGGCCTCCCCCAAGGATTTCCACGAAGGCCGGTCCTGAGCCGCCCGCATAATAATAAATAATTTGAATTCGATACCAAATCTGTCATCGGTTCATACATATACCATTTATACAATTTTGGTCCCAAAATGCGTAAAGTTGAATTACCAATCACATTGCAGTGGCATGTCATCAATCAGGCACACCGCCCACACCGTGTTGCTCTCTAGCTATCATTTATTAGGGACAGACAGACCAATTTATATAGAGAAACGAGGGTCACTTATAATTGAATGTAAAAAATCGCCCAATTGCTACTATCGAGGGGGATAGCGTCGACACGGTTATATAATTTTAATATTAAATGATGCGCGGCATATGGTGGCCTCATGTGTATGCGATGATACTTTTGTAACAAAATACACTAAGCTATCGTCATTATCATTCCAGCTCATAGAAGAACCACTGCTAAGTTCAGCCTCCGCCAACTTCATAGAGAGGTATAAGATAAATGATCCTTTATCATCATTCTTTTTTTTTATTTCTTACTAGCGACCCGCCCGGCTTCGCACGGGTGCAATGATGAACATCTAAATTTATCAGTGTTTCTCTACAATATTCCTCTTGAATTACACTATCTATTAAAAAAAATGCTTCAAAATCTGTTGCGTAGTTTTAAAGATTTAAGCATACATATGGACGGACAGACGACAGCGACTTTGTTTTATACTAAGTAGTGATAGTGATAGTGTAACAAAAACCTACACAAATTTGTCCGTACACCGGTTCTCGTAATAAGCGGTAGATTTGAGTTTATCTAACATTATATTATTATTTGACTGCCTCGTTGGTCTAGTGGTTAGATGTGCCGCCTTTGGATCAACGGGTCCCGGGTTCGATTCCGGGGTCGGGCGAGCGTCTTTGTCTAAACCAGAGGCACTGGCTCGGAGTCTGGGTGTCATTTCTATCTATAATATGTATGTATTTACAAAAAAAAAAGTATATAAGTAGTTTATCATCCATCTCGTTACCATAACACAAGCATTAAGTTGCTTAGCTTGGGACGAGATGGCGTTGTGTGAAATGTCCAACGATATTTATTTTATATTTATTTATTTTTTAAAGCTTGCTCGTTGCAGCCTATGGAAGACCTTCTCCTCCACCAGGTTTGAATATTAAATAAATATATTTAAAATTTAAAGTTGCGTATGTGACAAAAAATCATATTCAACTAATAAAAATAATGGCAGCAAGCACAGTACGATCTTGAAAAATTACCTCCTGACTTTCAAACTCGTTGAGTCCGCGTCACCCTCTCGGACAAGCCAAGCTGGGTAGCTTATATCTTCCAGAAACCCCATATCACCCTTCAGGAATCACACGGTCGCCCGCACACGCCTACGTACACCTATGTGACAGGACATAGAGATACTAGATATGCTCATAGTCAATTAAACTTTTTTTTACTTTATTTATCACTAGCGACCTGGCCCGGCTCCGCACGGGTGCAATTATACATATAAACCTTCCTCTCAAATCACTCTATCTATTAAAAAAAACCGCTTCAAAATCCGTTGCGTAGTTTTAAAGATTTAAGCATACATAGGGACGGACAGACGACAGCGACTTTGTTTTATACTATGTAGTGAAGTTATCATCATTGTTTCAGCCAAAAGACGTCCACTGCTAGACATAAGCATTCCCACGAAAATCCCTGAGGTCTAAAGCCGCCCTGTTCATCAGTCCTGCAGCCTATGAGCCCTATACACTGCAGCTTAAGGTTTGTAGTCGTGTTGCCTATGATTGTTATCAGGCTCGCATGCATAGATTCTCGTTTGTGGTTCTATCTCACAAATAAACTCCGAGCATTTTTAGCAAGAGTAAATGGGCAATGATCGGTGCCAGTGTCTATACAAAATTCAAGGTCCAAGAAACAAAGAAAGAGCGAGCAAGAGGTGGGTAAGGTGCAATGTAATGCAAACAGATAGGAAAATGTTTTGTTACCAAAAGTCTCTTAACCAGAACCCCTTTGCCGTCGTACCCGATGAAAAACCTTTTAATTTATTCTTTAAACTAATAAACACAGCAAAGATTTACAAAATCTGACGGTTTTTAAAGCCTATGCTATATTAAATCGATAGTTTTGAGCGATTAAATATTACAAAACAGCCTTGGCACTTCCAGCCAGTCTACATCTACGAGCAAAGACAGTCACAATACTACTTTTTTATACATTTTCTGATACATTTCATTTCCAATGCATCTTCAGAGCGATATTATAGGGATAGTGTTGGTGATGCGTTATGAATACAGAGTATGTTTAATAAACTAGCTACGAGTTTTGATCCTGTTTTGTTTGATCTATTATTATAACCTATACAAAAAGAAACTGTTCACATTGAAATGTGAAACGCCTATAGAAATTTTTTATATTAATCAACGACAAGGCCCTATGACGATCTTTGCGGAAACCTATGTACAGTAATGGGTTGCAGTGGAATACTGATGATGTTAACAAATTTATTTGTGGTCACATCAATGTTGTAAACAAATAAAATTCTGCGTTAAGACCGTATTTGGTATGTTATTTACTTGGTGTACAATAAATAGTTTGTTGTGAAGAATAAAACTCTTAGAGAAAAAAAATTAAGTAGTCTATGTGAAAAATAAATTAAAAACGTAAGTAGTAAAAATACCTCTTACTTAACAAATACTAACACTTGTTGTTTTGTCGAAAAAAACTTATAAAAATGTACTGCCGTGTACTAAAAAGTAAAGAAACACGTACCTTCGATATTTAAAAAAAAATTTGGTATCCTAACAAACCGTTTTATATCCAACACAAGTGCGACACACCTTAGAACCCGCATAAAACCCTTGAATGTGCTACAACCAAATAGCACCTAAATATCTAACAGAATCATAGCATTTAACATCACCTCACGTACAACTTATACAAGTAAAGCCTCATATTCTTTACGAGGTGTGAGGCGAGGTGGCTTCATAAGCGAATAGCGGGAAAACTTAGCTCAATGTGATAATAAATAAAATCAGAATTATTACCAATCGGAAAGTGAATGGACAGACGACAGCGATTTTGGTTTAAAATAAGTAGTGATGATGTTATAAAAAAATAACAAACAGTTCGATGTACTTTTAGTAGTAAAAGTATTAAAGAAATTATTTCCAATTTCATTCAGACTGCCTATGAATAGTTCATCATCCGCTTAACACAGCCTACTGCTATAAATAGACCACTCCCAAAATTGGCCAGTAAACTCGAGTTCTTGGTTACGCACAGTATAATATATAGTTATAATAGGTAAATAAAGTTACAATCGCTAACCGCTCTCTCTATAGCCAGTCTTTACCCGATTGGTTCAACGCTGTAGCTGTTACGTGCTCCTGATGCTATGGAGGGATTTTTGGAGACAACCTTCAGTGAGCAGCAAACATGGGTGAATCACACCAAATGCTTATGTAAAGTGTTGAGGGTTGTAGCACTGAATATTGCGCTATGATTGCATTTATGCTATAGAGGAAAATATGGTTTGTTTTGTGATACGTGAGAAATGTTTAGGCGAAGATGGTTGTAACCAACTTTAAAAAGGAGGTTCTTAATTCAAGGGTTTCTTTTTAATACGAAACCCCTACACTAGGTATAAACTTGTATCGCGGGGGCAGTTTACAAATACGTAATTACGAATACAAATGCCACCCCAGACTCAAAGCAAGTGCCACTTGTTTACAAAAATACTTTTACCCATCCCCGGAATCGAATTCGGACCTGTGATCCAAAAGCGGCACATCCAACCCCTAAACCAACACGGCAGTCAATGTATGTTATTTTTCGCTTAAAACTTTTATTTTTGTTTGGTGCTTATATAATTTTACCGAGATAGGTTCGGTACCTAGCTATTGTTATTCGAGTCCAAAAAAAACTATAATTGCAACACAATAGAAAATGTTTTTTTTTTATCTAAGCAACCCTTGGGAGTCGGTGCCAACTGAAATTGACACCGTCGTCAATTAGGACGATTAGGATATTCTCATATTTAACGTGTCTCGTTGTAATTGTCGCTTTAAATATGCATTGGTAACTTTCTCTACTTAAAAACTAATCTGCCAACATTAAACAGTTTATTGTCAAAAAAAATTAGAATTTTAATTAAACATTTAGGGAACTCTACCTTGTTACTGTGGTTTAGCACATTTATATAATTTGTAAATATTTATTTTTAAGTAGGTTATTTTCATCTTAACTATCACTATCACTACATAGTATAAAACAACGTCGCTGCCGTCTGTCCGTCCCTATGTATGCTTAAATCTTTAAAGCTACGCAACGGATTTTGAAGCGGTTTTTTTTAATAGATAGAGTGATTCAAGAGGAAGGTTTATATGTATAACCCACCTCCGCTTTGCACAGGCGAAGCCGGGGTGGGCCACTAGTATATTATAAAACAAAGTCGCTGTCGTATGTCCGTCTCTATGTATGCTTAAATCTTTAAAACTACGTAACGGATTTTGAAGCGGTTTTCTTTAATAGATAGAGTGATTCAAGAGCAAGGTTTCTAAGCATAACTGCACCCGTGCGAAGCCGGGGCGGGTCGCTAGTAAATTATATTTTATTATTTGGTTTTATTTAAGTTTTACTTTATAATACCAGATTGTTTTTTTGTAACTGGAGAAATAAATGTGTGATTATATTCAAAATAGTATTGTAAACATAAGTGATAGAGCATAATTTTTCGAAGTAGTGTCGAATGTGCCAAACCGCGTGACTTAGTAAGACAATTATCCCCCATATTAGAGGGGGCGCGATTCAGCAGTGGGTAAAGTATGGACTGAGTAGTAGTTATATTAGTCCCAGGTCGTTACATATACCATTACCTTTTTTATACTTTCAGACGAGTAAAACGGAACATTGGCTGTCAGCGTCACATATTTATCGCCGCGTTCATAATTCAGTGTAGGGGGCATGTGGTGGCGTTTTTATTTTGACGCAATGCTTCAACATTCATGATGGGAAGAAAGAGATAGCAACACATAGGATATAACAAAAGGTTATGTGATGACATGTGTGATAGAATTATTTATTTCAACTTAATCAACATCTTTTTTTACGTTGAAGATCATCATGGATACCCGACCGCTATACGCCAGCTGGGTTATGTAGGACTCCGGGGCGCGCAAAGATGGTAGTTGCGCCCCAACCTACCCACTAAAACCAACGGTGTCCCTCGACTGCCCGAAACAGGGCCACGGGTTTCACTCCCCAGTGCCCCGTGCCCCCGTCAGGCGCCGGATGAACTGGCGCCCGACCAACGCGGTTGCGGCGGCAGCCGTGGCACGCCAGCCTGGCCGCCCCTCCGCTGCTAGTGGTGGCAGCCCTGGCCTTAACGCCTGGCCGCCCTCCACTGCAATGACCACGCCGTGTGTCGCGGCAGGTTAAGGCTTCCGACCACAAATCCTTGTGCCGCTCTTTGTCTAGCCTCTCCCCGTGTGCCCACCCGGAATGGGTGACCCTGAGCCGGTATGGCCCCAACGGATCATAAAGGCACGCAAGCCCCCTAACCACAACAAGGTGGCAGCACGATCGACAGTGTTAATCAACATATTATCATAACGGTTCTGAACGTGTTCTTACAACCAACAAACCAAAGACATAATTTTAATCAACATAGTTTACTTTTAAATTTTTATAAGTCATAACATCAATTGTTTTTCTACCTCTGCCTCACACAAAGATTATAGGCTAGATAATGCTTATAGGCATGAAGTCCATGTACATAGTTGCATGAAGCGTTTATATAAAAAAAATAATAGTAGGTACCATTTATAAGGATTCTGTTTACAAAACTTAATGAAGTAAGCGGCTTTATTATAATTTACTAGTGGCCCGCCCCGGCTTCGCCCGAGCAAAGCGGGGGTGGGTTATACATATAAACCTTCCTCTTGAATCACTCTATCTATTAAAAAAAACGCATCAAAATCCTTTGCGTAGTTTTAAAGATTTAAGCATACATAGAGACGGACAGGCGACAGCGACTTTGTTTTATACTATGTAGTGATGAAAAATAGTTTATCAAAATACTTAATACGACTACAGAAAAAATATCGAGAACGACATTACGCTTATGCCAATACTTAATTCCAGACTGCGTTGTTGGTCTAGGGGTTGGATTGTCCCACCTTTAGATCACGGGTTCCCGGTTTGATTCCGCGGTCGAGCGTCTTTGTGTAAACCCAGGTGATTCAGGTTTTAAAGTAGAATTTGTTTATTACTTCAAAAAAAATTGCGCTTGGCATTATAGGTAATTGGAACCAAGATCAAATCATCATGGTGAATTTTTCATCATACCTACTGAAATACTTAAAAACACATTAATATCATGGAATATAAATATAAATTTTGTATGTTCTTGTGTTGAGAACTGAACTGACACTACCGACATAATCTTTGGTCATCTTTAAACTCACTGTAATGCTTTTATTTTGCTTTAATTGCGATTGTGACTGATTAAAAATTCATAGTATCACCAGGTTGTTCTATCACGAGGGTGTCATACAAGGATATCTATTTATGCAAAAATGAATGTTTGTCTATATGTCTTTTATAGAATCGTGCACTTTGCATTTGATCAGTGATGATCTTCAGCAAAGTGTTGTGCATGAGCCCACGAAATTGGCACGAGTAAAATTTGTTTTTATTAATTATACATACATATAATCACGCCTCTTTCCCGTAGGGGTAGGCAGAGACCACTTCTTTCCACTTGCTACGATACTTACATACTTGTTTCGCTTCGTCCACTTTCATTATTCCCTTCATACATGCTCTTCGGTTTAGGGTACTCTTGACCTGGCCTTTTTTCAAGACCTGATTCCGGTACCCCAAGGGGTGCTCTATCTCTGGAATTCCGCTTGACACTATTTTTTTGGACATCCTGTATAATTCAACGAAAAATGTCCACCTTCCAATGACCCCCGTGAAGCCGTACGCTAATTTCACCCCATTAGGTTGGAATCATCTCAACACGGGTTCGAAGCCTACAGGCCCAAAACCACGGGCAGAAGCAAGTAACATCAGTAACATGTATTTTAGTAATATCATAAAAAATATTATCAGCACACGAACATATTATGTCCAAATCTACCCCACAGGCTTACAGGGAGATACGAGGCTTGGGGTGGGAATAATAATAAAGGTAGTTTTACACAGGTAGGTATTTGTTATCTTTGTGCAAAAATACATTAAAAAATACGACAATTTGCCATAACAGTTGGTTTGGTGATGCATGGTATAAGAATACTCTTCTGTTTTCATTATGCTGTGTCCGTGACATATCTATGTAGCTACAAGTTCTGTCTACATATTTTTTTTGCCATATTAAGATATATATTCCCTAAGTCGCTAGCGACTAACATTAGAAAAATATTTGAAGACGAAGCATACCTCGTTCGCGTTAACAATACAGTGAACCATCTTTGTTCGCCGGCTTAGCCACGCCCTATAACCAAACAAATAATTCCAAATTATTGCTTAGGTTTCGCGATTATTACATATTGAAATTAGACAGTTTTTAACGTATTTATCGCGTGTATATTACATTATTATAGGCGGTAGATTTCAACTGTTTCTTTGTACTTTTGATGACAACTGCCATCTAGTCTCTCCCGCGACCACGACTGCTGCAAAGCATTCGAAACGTCGGGAATTATATAATGTAATATACACGCGATAAATCCGTTAAAACGTGTATAATTTCAACATTCCGAATTAGTAAGTCACGTTCATGGTGACCTGTTGAAGTTTTATACTTTCGAACGAAACAGTTGTGTCCTGTGATTTATCCTTTAAATATATAAAATACACCTATAATTATTGCATTCTAAACGCGAGCGAACTATAGATTCGTTATTGTCTATCATACTTTAATGATAATATCTCAAAAGCAGTAAAACCATCACCTATGTAGTAGAACCTTCTCATCTCAAACATCTTTACTAGCTAGTATTAAAAATAAACTAACTAACTGTAATATTCCATCTAGATCTAAAGAACGTGACCTACCATTCTACGTATTTTTTTCCTTTTTTTTTTATTAACCTGTATCGCGGGGGCAGTTTACAAACATGTAATTCACGAGCATAAATGACACCCAGACTCCGAGCAAGTGCCTCTGGCTTAGACAAAGAAACTTGCCCGACCCCGGAATCGAACCCAGGACCCATTGATCCTCCAAAGGCGGCACATCTAACCCCTAGACCAACAAAGCAGTTTAAAAAAAAACTTAACAAAAAAGGAAATGAACGGAAAAAGGAAACCTAGACGAAGGAAAAATATCTTTGGTTTACACAAAGACACTTGGTTGACCCCGGAACCCAACCTTTAGCCGTGATATAAAGGCATCACTTGAAGTCCAGAAGCATGTTTGTCCAGTTATACATACATAAAAGTCACGCCTTTTTCCCGCTGGGGTAGGCAGAGATCACATCCTTCCACTTGCTACGATCCTGGCTCACAACATCCGCTTCTTCCACTTTCATTAACCTCTTCATGCATACTCGTCGGTTTAGGGTGCTTCTGACCTGACCTTTCTTTAGGACATCACCTATTTGGTAATGGAATGTCCTTCTTGGCCTGCCCCTTCCAACGTTCCCATTCACACTTCCGCTATTATATTTCTTTCGTAAGTCTATTTTCACTCATCCTCTCAATATGACCAAACCATCTAAGCATACCTTTCTCAATTCTAGTCACTACATCTTCATTCAAACCACAAAGCTCTCCTATAGTTTCATTCCAGTTATACTAGGTCTATATTGGTATTGCCTGTTGCCTATACGCATGGCGTAAGCAAAGGGGTTTAGTCAAGGTATATTATAATAGGGCGGTAAGTACATCTCCCCCGCTCTCCGCGGCCTACGCTGCTTCTATTTTTATTTGCAGCGAGAGATGTTCCACGAGGTAGCCTCCAGTGAAGCAAAGTGGGACAAGTCTATTTTATGATATTTTTATTTAGTAGTGGGTCATTTATGTGCTGAATTATGATGATGGTTGCGAAAAGTATGATTACGAAAATAAATTTCGGTTTGCCTTATTTTTAAGTGCGAATGGTCAAATTTGATAAAGCTTTCGGTCTTTCAAAAACTCATTTCCGTTTGGGGAAACAGACTTACTTACTAAATATATTGTTATAGCTCCAAATATTTAGTACTTATTCTCATATTGTGTATACTGATAAAAACCATTAAAACTATAGTTAAATACAACCATAATCGCTATTTGAAAGTCGATATTGAAAACCTGACTGGTGGAAAATTGAAATTATTGATAAACAAATTTCAGATACGGCTCCAAAGTTGGCTATGAAATTGTATGAAGGTGATGAACTAACGAGGTGGCATTTTTTCATATTGAAATACCGTTATTTATTCTTCATATCAGTCCCTAACTCAATAAATGAAAATAAAAATGTCAGCGCTTTTTGCGGCAATTTTAATAATTTCTGAGTTATACGCTCCACGCGCTTTTCGCAATGGAGAGCTCACATTATTACCGATAAGTATATGGGGCGGTATGCTCGACTGTGGATTTTGAATAATATATTATTTTCTTATGTAAAATGCCCGATTACTGCCATCCCAGAGATTTCAGCGACGCCACAAAGGAAAGCTCCTTTATGGCACTTTATACGTTTTTGTTCTTAAATTTTTGTTATTTCACGTACATACCACGCCTGGGCCTTTGCGAAATGAAAAAACTTTTTTCTGTTGCCAACTAAATGGAGGAAAATACTACTTCTCCACCATTTTTATTATACCATTCGGTAGGCTAGATCAGTATTGTGTCTGGCGTGTGGTATCATATGCTAGCATCTATTTATTTATTTAAAGGACAATAAAACAGGCAACCACTAGCAACTAAACAAATAATTTAAAAAACGAAATAAATCTAGGTTGGACCACTTAATAATGTTGACACGTCATGTCATATGGTTACTTAAAAGAGTAGTAGAGAGTAAGAGAGTTTAATCTAAAAAATATATGTCATTATAAACTTGTGTATTCATACAAATAAATAAATGATTAACTAGTAGTAAATATCATAAACCAATCTGATATTTTCATAATCTGCAAAAGTAAAAAAAATGCCAAGTTCTTGTGTTACCAGCGTACCAAAGCCCACTAACACTATTGTACTACTACTCCTCAGTCCATAAATGACCCACTACTGAGTCAAACCTCCCCCCTTTCCATGGAGGGTAATTAGCCTGTGCCACGCTGGCCAGACGGGTTGACATGTTTCACGTTTTCCTTCTCTTGTGGCTAGGTTTTTGGCCTTGTCGTTACCTTTTGTCGGCTCTTACAACCCCTACAGGATGAAATGGGGTAGTGACACATTGTATTCTAAAACCGTCGCCACATGGAACTGTAGTAGGTAATAGGTTGCCCAAACTGTCAAAATCAACAAAAGTCACGTTTATTGTTGACTTTTGATTTTTAATAGCCGTTTTGGATTTGGTCCTGACCAAACGTAAGAAATCTTAGACCCCAAGGACGAATTGCAATTATCATAAAGATGGAGATAAAATCAATTAGATTTCTAAAGCTAAATTCAATTAGTCAAACACCATAAACATGGTTCATAGATAATAACGATGCCGACTGTGTTTTAAGTGTTGCTCGATTTATAAATTTGAACATATCAAATTTACCGCATATCATTTGCTCAAACTATATATAATTTGAACACAAGATAATCCAAATGTAATTTAAAATGAGAGGGTAATATATCTTTAAATTTAAAATAGAACACTTAATAAAACTACATTTAGATACGCTGAGTTCGGGCTTACATTGTGATCCTTGGAATAAAGAATATGATTGTATGGTTTTCTTTCAACTATTCCAATTCAACTGTAGGTTTCAACCTATTTCAAGCGGTAAAATAGTTTTCAACTGTAAATTTCAACTATACGACACAATACATACCTTAAGCCATTTGCGTTTATTTCACACGTAATAATTAAATGAACCATCCCGCACCTCAGGGGTGGCCGCGACCCCGAAAGAGGCAGCGTAAAAAGAGGTATATTATTTTATTATCTGAAGCCAGCCAGGACGGGAGACGCCAATATCACCGTATATAGATTCGATTTTCTACGTGAATTCGTTTGACGGCCTTCATAATGCGACATATAAAACTGGGGACTTACGGACCCCAAAACCAATTTCGGGTTATGACCCGACGACTCTCTGATAATATTCTTGGGTTATTAGGTACGGATAGGAGTTTTTACTGTGGCTATTTTTTCCGCCGACGTCGGATTATTGGTAGCGAGTTTACGAGCTACTGTTCTGTGCTTCTCCTGTGGGTTGGCATTTGTTTTATGACGTCATCCGCCGGTGGTTCTTCGCGGGCCAATAGTTTATTTGCTACTAAGGTACAGTCAAATAAATACGGGTAGCAGATCAGTTTTAAGAGTCTTGGGATAGTACTTAATGTCAGTTTATTCGCAAAGATAACAACAGTGAACGAAGTTTACCCGTATAAGAATATACGATGGAGTCTCAATTCTATTTACTGCTATCTCTGATGTCTTCTGGACCTTCTGGTAATGCGTGGAATAGGGCCCGGAACATGATGATGGTAATTTTAAACAAGATGATTTGTAAGAGTTTTGTGATAAAATCAAAATGAATAAAGTTGCTTTTGAGTTTGAATCAATACGTATCTTACAAAGCTTTACTTTAACTTATAAAATACCATCTATCATAATTTGTAGGCTCTACTACAGCTGACATTATTATTTCAGATTCACGTAGGTACATCATAAACCTACAACTATAAGTCAGCTTAATACGCTCCCAGAACTGTTTAGCCGACTGAACAAACGATGACAATTTCTGGTCATCTTAAACAGGCTTCTAAGGGGAAATGGGCGTACGCAGGGTAGCGTCGGCTCTATCTTTGTTTACATCTGCAAGTTACAAATGTGTTACATCAGCGGTGGCGAAGCGTACACTTATCTGGTCCTATGTTGTACAGGGCTGTCAATATTTGAAGAAATAAATATTATTTCGTAATGATTTGACCCCGAAGAAGATCTTTTTTGTTTCGTTGGGGACATTCTTTATGCTTACAGCTGCCGCACGGGGATGGGGTCAGCATTCAACCAACTAAAATCCGCTACAGGATCGCGTATTGGAGGGCATCCCGAGCCTCTGGGACGCCTTCAGTCAATGAGGCTGGTGTCAGCATGGACCATGAGCCGGCGTGGCCTCAACGGATCATATAGACATGCATGGTAAGGTAGGGCCTCAGAACCCATACCGGTTGGTGACATTGTGAATTCTGAATCCGTCACCATACAGGCTAGAACTCAGTAACATGAGATATCACTCCTAAAAATGACTTTCACTTGTTGAAACCTGTTGAAATTATACATCAATTCAACACAAGTATCAAGCTATGACCCCTAAAGATTAAATTAAATCTGTCCACGCTTTATCACCAATAATCGAGAATATCTATAAAAGTACCCCAATAATAGGATTAACAAGCAGTTTCACCTTTGACCTCTGCACAGCATCCCTTGATCCAATTTTGATCTCACCTTTCATAATGAGAATGTTTGTCCAAAACTAGTTTGGTCAGCGATCCTGACCTTTGCTTTTGAAAGATCAGCCTCAGTTTAATATACATTTAGTCTCTATTTAAATATAAAATGGATTCTTTAAACAGAATGGGTCTTTATAGTGTTTAAGTTAAAACTTGGGGTTGCTCTGATGTTCACAGATGTATTGTTCTCTTGTAGTTGTTCAATGGCTGTGTTGGGCAATGTTTGACATAGGCCGAGCTTAACCAGAGCTTTCCAGAGTATATTTACTTTTATTACTTTTACTTTCATACCTCATGTTACCTTTTTGTAATGAAACCCAGATCATTTGAGAGAAGCAGTTTCTTGATCACTCTTCTCGGTATTGCGGCATTCCGAACCACTGGTACTAGGCAGAAACACGCGGAGACGTGCCAGTTGCAGGCAGCATTTGTTCAAATTGGTGTTAAATACGCTCCATATTCTGCGTGTACTAATTTGAACATTACGAAGAAACCGTCTAACCACGATTACAATTCTGCTGTTTGTGTGTTTTCGCCTTCAGTCCTGAAGACTTGTAAGAGCTACCAACAAAAAATCCTATACACATAACTTTTGAAATTGATTTTATAAAGAGTTTTCATGATTCTGCCTTTGAGCAATACGGAGCCTTTGACCAGTTAATATTATTATGTAACTATACTTAAACTACTCGTAAATCTGACAGCCCTGAAAGAACCGGTTAAACGCGTCATTCGTATGTTTCAGACAGTGACCAAACACCCACACAATGAGCGGACCTGCCGAAATTTAAAGACAACAAAACTAAAGAGTCGGGAGATAAAATATTTTATTTAAAAAATATTTAAGGTGCCATTGTCAGCCCGAAGACGTATGCTGATATTAAAGGTAGACTTGTCACAATTTTTGACTGCCAACGAAAGGTAAACACCAAACTTATTTTATCAGTAGAAACTTATAAATGGCCAACATTATTTCTATAAGTTGTATTTAATTAAGTACTAACTGTAAGTTTTTTTTTAAACTCACCAATATTAAAAGAGCTACATTATATAGTGTACACGTACTCCTTCAATTATAGGAAATCACAGCGTGCATATAATGAAACAACTAAACAATCATATACAAAAATTATCAAATTTACTCAGCAGTGGGTCATTTATGGGTTCAGATGTAGTAGTGGTAGTATTCACTGCCTCGTTGGTCTAGTGGTTAGATGTGCCGTCTTTGGATCAACGGGTCCCGGGTTCGATTCCGGGGTCGGGCAAGTGTCTTTGTCTAAACCAGAGGCACTGGCTCGGAGTCTGGGTGTCATTTCTATCTTCAATATGTATGTATTTACAAAAAAAAATGTATATAAGTAGTTTATCATCCATCTCGTTACCATAACACAAGCATTTAGTTGCTTAGCTTGGGACGAGATGGCGTTGTGTGAAATGTCCAAGGATATTTATTTATTTATTCAGTAAAAATACACAACATAATCGAGAGATAATAAAAAAATAAAACCAGACCCTACTACTAATTTATTATATCTAATGGTAGAATTAATTGAATAAATTTCGAATTTATTTGTCACAATTTACATACTTCAATTATTATTACATATTAACAAGACTAAAAATACCAATTAACCTAAAATTTAAATACTAAAATATATTATTTAAAGGAGTCCCTTTAGGCAAGGTTCCGAAGATACTAGCAGCGTTCCCCCTTTGAATCGCTAGACTGATTCTTTGTCCGAGGTAGCTACCAGCTCTTCGGTCTCCTGTGATGTCGACTAACCTTTTTGCTATTCCCTATAAAGTCTACAAGCACATAAAATTTTATCACTAAAGGTTTTTAATGTTTAATTTGTGTTAGTCCTTGCTTAAATATCTTTAAGAAAAAAACAACTAGGCTCACTTATTGGCTCTTCTCAATAGAGCAGCATTTCGAATCGATGCTAGTTTCAGTATAATTGTGGATGGACACAGAACTGAACTGAATTTGGACAATACATTTTTAACAAATCTAAGTTATTTCTACTCCACAGTTTCCTGTGTTGCAATCACATTCTTGCCCGCACATTTAACAAGCTGATCCTGTGCTAGGCTAAATAAGTAACGCGACACACTAAAGGACCCCTGTACGTTGTAAGGCCCTAATCCCTTACATTCGTTAGTGTCAACATTATGCAATTTCTTCAGTACTATTAACTCGATAGTCAATTTTCTGTTATAAAAAGGAAAAATATGTATGCAATAATGGTTGTCCGTTATGACAACGCCAAAAACCTAGCAGCAAGTGAAAGGAAACTTGATACGAAACCCTGGCGTGGCACAAGGCTAATTACCTTCCATGTAACTGGAGGAGGCACGACTCAACAGTGGGTACGTATTGACGACTTTAGAATACATATGGCCACCAACCCATTCCAGCATGAGGGTGTCTTAAGACAAAACACCTAGCCGCAAGCGAAGGAAACTTCTTACGGAATCCTTTGTCAACCCGTCAGGTCCCAAGGATGCTATTTCAATAGACTCAATGGACAATCAATGGCTCGGCGATGGCCTTTTTGGTTGAAATGACAGTTTTGGTGAACGCAAGATATGATGTGCTAATAGAATCGTACTGTGACTTCGTGACATATGCCACAAGTTTTTGACACAATACTTGGCAAGCTACTTAGACCTCCTCATAATAAATTAAAACCCCCCCGATGCTTGAAGATTTTCCTTTATTGGAAATTCTTTAAAATTTAAATGATTTCTTAGGTTTTCGCAATTATTACAGGGCGACTCTCCCGTGATCAGGACTTCTGCAAAGCATTCGAAATGTCGGGAATTAAATATTGTAGAAAACACGCGATAAATTCGCTAAAAGTGTTTAATTTCAATGTTACATTTTATTTATTTTTTCTTAGGTACAGCTTTAATTCGTTAAACCTTGTTTAACAGACAGATTCAGAACTGTCTGGTCTCTTCATTATTTATCTTCAACACTCGACTAAAGACATAACAACACACCAAAGAAGAAAAATAATATAGTAGAATTTCGACAGGGGAACAACATGTTGGATCTCACGTCAATAGAGAATATCCCCATTCAATCTTATGTCGTAAGAGCCGACTTCAGGTAATGAAGAAGGCTGATAATCTGGCCGTAAGAGGAGAAAAACTTGATACGAATCCCTGTGCCAACCCGTCTGACCAGCGTGGCCAGGCTAATTACTCTCCATGTATGTAACGGGCGGAGGCTCGACTCAGTAGTGGGTCATCTATGGGCAGTGTGGTGTGACACAATAAGTTAATAAATAAGCATCTTCTATAAAAGAAGTGAGGTTTGTAGGAGTGAGGAATTGTGTATGAAAGGTGTTAATGCAGGTATGACGACTGATAAGTGTGTGTGGAGACTACCACCTAGTGTGGGACAGGGGCCGTAAGATGATAATGGTATTTATAAATATGACGATTTATAAGAGTTTTGTGGTGAAACCTACGTAAATAAAGTTCCTTTTGAGTTTGAGTTGTTATTGGGTCAGCAGAAAATTGTGATGATGATTAAGACTGCTCCAGGGTAGCCCGCGAAATTCAAATTTTCTTACGTTTTTTGCAATTTGCAGGTCAGTGCTAGGTTGTATGTTGATTAAAATGTTATTCGTGGCTGTAAGACGTATGTAGTTATAGAATTTTAATCATCAATACAACCCTCCAAGCTCATAAAGGTGCAAGAAAAACTTTTTCAACGTCAAAGTCATTCTTGCACCTTTATGAGCTTAGAGGGTGGTTGTATTGGTATTGGAGGGTTATATTGATGATTATAACTCTGTAACTACAAACGTCTTACAGCCGCGAATTAAATATTCATCATCATACAACCTAGCACTGCCCTGCAAATTGCAAAAAACGTAAGAAAATTTGAATTTCGCGGCCTACCCTGGAGCCTCCACCTTAAGACAAATAATAGTTTTATTAACATATCTACTGTTCTATAGTGACTGTAAATCAACGATACACATTTGTGGTGAGTCCTTATCTATATAACAGTAGTGTGTCGGGACGAAATCTGTAATATCACTTTAAACAAGCGTCCCAGCACCCCAAAGTTTTAGGACCGGCACTGCCGTCCTTCTAGTTGGAACCAGTCGCTATCACTGCAAACATTTGGCTGTGTAATACACAATGACTAATGGCATACACAATTAACTTCCTTTACTTAGAAATGATCGTAATTCGTGTGGTGACGAATTTAGAATGGGGTGGTGACACTGGGTATTCTAAATTCGTCACATCACGGCCATCTTACTATGACACTTAACCCCCGTGCTTCGGAAGCCACGTATAAGCCATCTAAGCTGTCATTCATTCGACTGGCAGGCGATACATGATGTTAGTAACCTAAAATCCTACCCAGGAAGGTCCAGTAATTATTGGTGGTTTTCCATGTTAGTTTTATTTTTCTCACACAAGCCCCTTTTTTTTCTCCGCCCACGTCACTACACATACAGAAAGCATAATACTACACCTTTATAAAACCTCGTGAGCGTGTGTGAGTGTATCCCTTGCTCAGCCAATGGTCAAGCGGTCAGCATAAAGAGAGACAGAATATATTCATTGATAGCGCGAGTAAATGGGATAAAGGATTTATAGGGAAAGCTTAACCCTCTCTCTAACTCTTTTTATTGGGGATAGTTTGGCAAAAGTACGTCAAATAATAGTATACTTTTGAACATTAAATAAATATGCGTCGATTGATACGATTTTCATCATCATCGTCTTCAAATGTATCAATAATGATTTGTAGTATACTTCTTCTCTGCAAGACCAATTCAGACCCAGACCTAGAAGCGGCAAATTAGCTTTCCTTATGTTATGGCTAGTTTCTGCCACGTCATTTCCTTTTTTTTATTTTATTAGGCTTGCGTGGTGGAGAGCAACGTCAGGGTCTAAGATGGAGCAGGCAATTCAAGAAATGCCCTGTCGGGCACCGGCTCTCACATACACACGACGAAACAGTAAAACTGCTTGACCGGACTTAAATGTGAGGGTGGTAGCTAGTCGAGCGGACCATTAGATCCTACCAACAAGCGAGCTGGGTTTTGTTGACTTTATATTTATATTCTGACCCCACACGTTCTTTATTCGGCTCTTACGACACCCTCAGTATGGAGTACTATGATGACATTATGCGTAGTGCATTTTGAGCAAACATAAACAAATAATAAATAAATATCCTTGGACATTTAACACAACGCCATCTAGTCCCAAGCTAAGCAACTTAATGCTTGTGTTATGGTAACAAGATGGATGATAAACTACTTATATACATATTTTTTTTGTAAATACATACGTATTATAGATAGAAAACACCCAGACCCGGAACACATACTTGTAGGTCGTACAAATATTTCTTCCGTGCAGGGATCGAACCCGCGACATGTTGCGCAGCAGTCGATCGCTCAACCACTGCGCCAATCGTGTCATTCTAACAACAATAGTATATCACACAGTACATTGCTTCATTTTTCTATATTAATGGTTTTATCATAAATATTTTCCATTTTGTATTTAAATTCATACCTTTCTTACGCTTGTCCTCATTCACAAAATCGATACATCTCTTTACCCATTTGCCACGACTACAATCGATTAAACTCTTAAAATAGTAATTCGATTCGATTTAATCCGAAGACTACGTAGGTATCTTCCAAGATGTAACAGCTGTAGGTATATATTTTTCAAGGGCCAAGGGATTACCCACAGAATTACTATTGATTTGGGAGCGTACCCGCTCGGCCGCCTTTCAAATGAGCAGGCCGAAATTATTTTTATAGAGCTGCTAAATATATTTACGGATTTAGAATACATAGTGTCCCCTTTCGATACTGAGGGTTTCGTAATAGCCGACAATAGGATATATCAAGGCCGAAAACCTAGCCACAAGAGGTACCATTGCATTCCAACGTACTTTGGAGTAATGATTTCTTAGGTTTTCGCGATTATTAAACATTGAAATTAAACACTTTTAACAGATTAAATATTGTATTATACACGCGATAAATCTGTTAAAAGTGTTTAAATTAAATGTAGGTACTTTGGAATGCAATGGACCTGTATGCTGGTTGTTGGATGGATTGGATGTCCATCAAGTCCATTTTGTTGAAATCGATACACGGGGTCAGTGGCGTGATATTTGACTGCTGGTCGAACCCAATTATTACCAGTTGTCTTACTACATGGTTATTGGAGGGCAGACGGCAATCGCCCCTCGTGAATACTAGTAATTAGCAATACCTACCTGTGCCAACTCCTATGGTATGGGATCTCACTCTGGGTTAATGCTACCGATATTCAAAACATATATTCTACTGAAGCTCGCGTTACGTACGATAAATAAATAATTTAGGACCTAAAGAATCGTGACGTTTCACCCTCCAATATCTAGACAAGATATAGGCTAGTTACACCATTCTACCGGCTACAAAAAGCACTATGGTCCTATATGGGACAATTGCAAAAGTCCAATTATAATCAAGTTATCAGTTATGATTCAATACAAAAATAGTAATTAATGAGACAAAGTTGAGTATAAACGCTGGGATGGGCCATGGGTTTGTTTGTCATCATAATCATTATCCGCACTTTATCTTTGCGATCCAGACCCGTGTCATAAATATAAAAAAACATTAACCATACCACCGATAAAATTTCATCATCATCATCAGTGACAGTTAGTAACTGCAGCCAAAAATAAGTTTACATTCTGTGATAGTAGCTGTCACTACTATTATATTAAATTAACGAAGAAATTAATATATTTTCCGTTTCCTTTTTAATGTTATTAATTTTCAATATACCAGTTTGACAGCTCTATACAGATCCATGACAAAGTTCCCGAGACCCAACCTGAATTTATTAAGCCGGACCCTAGAAAGGTTTGCCGTATGCAGATAAGGGATTTATTTAGCGGAAAGGTCCGTCCCTGGGTTAACGCTAAAACGCCTTTTGGGTCTAAGATGACCAGGATTGGGAGGAAATTTATTGTCGGCTTTCCCGTTGATTTATGCGGCCTACGCTGAATGGAGGCGGCGGCCCGGTTGATAATAACTTTTGCTACAATGGTTTTTGCTGCTTGAATATTTGTTAGTTGCGTGGAAATGGATAGATAGTATCGTAGAAGTTTAAAGAAATATTAAGCTTACTGGTTGAGTAGGTGTCACAGGTTGAGTAAGTCTCAAGGATTACTTGGGAATGTCTGTTACTTTTATTGGTATATGGACTTAGATTACAAGCTCACATTGAAATAATTTTATTAAATTATATTTAGTAGTGTGACGTAACGATATGCACGTTAGTGTGTGGTAGTGTTTAGCTAAATTAAAATAATTGTGACGTGTGGTGTACTCACACAGTAATATATTTTTCAATACGTTTCCTATGCTATAGGAACGGTTGTGGAAAATCTCTTCCTTCTTAAGAAGAAAGATTAGCGAAATTCAATGTTACTGCACTTAAAATACGTAGAAAACCTACGACTTACGTTTCTTACATAAACTTATACACAACCAAGTTGATTCACCTTAATATAATATTTTTTTCTTTTATATAGAACGTTACCCGTACAGATTCTTGTATCGTACCTATATTCACATGAACTTTACGAACACAAATGACACCCAGACTCAGAGCAAGTGCCTCTGGTATACACAAAGACACTTGCCAGGCCCCGGAATCGAACCCGGGTGGCCGTGATCCAAAGGCGGCACATCCAACCCCTAGACCAATTAGTATGATCAGATGCACGGCGATAGTCCTCTTTGGCCGTAAACTTCATAGGCTAATACAATCTGGTCCGTTGTTAAATCTTTTAAAGATGTCGGTTAGCAGAGCAGCTTACGAGTTTGATAAGCAATTTACTTACAATTTAGAATACACAATGTCACCACCCTAAACTATCCTGAGGATGTCGTAAGAGGCGACTAAAAGAACGCACACAAACCTGGTGCCAACCCGTCTTGCCAGCATACAGTAGGCTAATTTCCCTCCATGAATTTGGATGAGGCCCAATTCAGTAGTGAGTCAATGTCGCTTTAAGAGAAATAATCCGGTGCCCTGGTCGCCAGAACACGAGTGTCGGGTTTGGTGAAAGCCCGTGGACCCCTAGTAGTGATAAGAAAAGATAATCATTTATTCGGTTATAATAACAAGACACAAAATAAGTTATTAACAATAAACAAAAATACAATTTCATAATATTAATAACAATGAGATTGAATATTAAAAGAATATTAATAATCAATAATAGTAATAATCAATTTGAGCAATATCCATAATATAAAACCAAAGAATAAAATAAAAACCAAAATAAAAAAAAAAATCGTAATGATTCTTCTTCTTTTGCCTGGCGTTAATCCCGGCTATGGCCAGGGTCCGTCTATTTTTTTTTGTAATGACTATGATGATGATATTAAGAACCTGGAAACGTACACTACGTTCCCCAATAACAGTTTCGTAGTTTACAGGCGCCATATTGGCTGAAATCGTGCCATATTTGGCCGCGGGTCCGTAAATGGCGCAATTACGCGCCGGCCGCTACGTGATGCGCGTAGGAATGGAGAGACCAGCGCGTAAGATTTGTACGGACATTATTTTATTCATTTTTGTAGCGCATTCATCATCATCATCATTATCAGCCCACATTAGTCCACTGCTGGGCATAGGCTTCCCTTAAATTCAAATTTCAAAGTCATTTATTTATTGCATAAACATCAATTCTTAATCCTAGGTATTTTATAAAACACAATAATAGGTAGAGTATAAAATCAATCGTCTATGCAGGACATTAATGGCAAATGGTACATCGCTTGTACAATAGTGAGATATGATTACCAAAGACATACCTAGGCGGTGTACTGTCCCTCACACTAGGAAAATCCTGTACAGTGAGGTTACAAGGAGCACCTCAGTGCATAATTGGTAAAATGTACAAAATAAGATGAACATGATGTGTGTATGTATGCTTTTTTGTTTTCGCCGATTGCTTTAGACATATAAGCTTGTAAATAACCTAAATTTTATAACAGTATAATTCCTTATTTCAGCTCACTTGTATAAATATAATATGTGTGTTTGATGTGAGAGTATTTGTGGTGTTGTGAGTATGTGTAGTGTTACGATAAATGTATTAGCTAAAGAGCGCCATAGGGCCCTGTCTTCTACTTGACGCATCCAGCTGCTGCCTGCAACCTTTCGCAGATCGTCGCTCTATCTAGCAGAGGGCCGTCCTACACTACGCTTGCCGAGCGATTTTATATCCTGTGGCAATTTGTACAGTTACTACTCAGCCCATATATGACCCACTGCTGAGTCGGACCTCCTCCCACTACATGGAGGGTAGCCATACTGTGCCACGCTGGTTAGACGGGCACAGTTGGGACAGGATTTTGTTTCAATTTTCCTCCACTTGTGGATAGGTTATCGGCCTTGTCATTTCCTTTTGTCGGCTCTTGCGACACTCTCAGGATGGTATGGGGTGGTGAAACTATATATTCGATATCCGTCACCATATTGACAATTCTGCAGGGATGCTAAGATGGTATCTGGAAAGGTTATAACGGTTTGGACATGCAATAAGAAGAGATGACAATTATTCTACTAGTTAGTCAAAAAAAAAAGAATATCGACGGTTCTAGAAAGAAAGGTAGGCCAATTAAGAGGGGAATGGATTACGTGAATGGAGATAGGAAAGGAATAGGCGTCGTTTGAAATGTACAAATACAGGCTGTAGCAAAATCACTACAGCCATCCGAAGTGAGGGCATAGAGCTCATCAAAATAAATAGTTTTGGTTTTAAAATATTTTGCTATCTGAAAATATTATCGTTTGAGCGAAATACCAACATTTTCCTAAACCATGTTTAAAAATACCCTTATTCTATACCCAGTAAACTAGATATTATTATGAATTAACTTGTTAATATTATTTTACAAGCTTATAAATTCAATAATATCTTGTTGGGTTCTTTACTCATCAAGAGCACAAAGTACTATCGATATGTTTAACAATTTGTAAATGCACATTGTCCTATTTGATTAAGAAGGCTGGTCTAAGCGAAGCAACCTGCGCGTGACACAATCAAATATAGTGAAAAATTGCTGCAATTTTGATCGGATCAGAGTTTTTACCCAACATCTTACAAATATTTTGTTTATAATATTTAAGTATCGACTTGTTAAAAGCAACATTTTAGCGCTCCTCATAAGAGTGATCTTATTGGATTTTATAGATGCCATCTATTACACGCCAATGTCAAACTAATGCAATATGATTTTAATTTTCCTATCGGCCACTAGATGTCGCAGAGTATATTTTATGCTCAGATTTACAAAATCTTTTAAGGCAAATAAAAGTTTTAAATGGTCTATTACTACTATTTTATTTATCTATTATTAGATTATTATATAAATCCCTCCGATCGATGCCAATGCACCGCTTAGGTACTAGTACTTACCTACTTGTTGCGAATAGAAACTTTTTATAAATTTAATAATGTCTGGCTGTTATATGTTATACCCTTTTTATTTAAATATCTGTCAATGTATAATTCTACTGTCTTGTCTCATTCTGTCTGTGTAAAATATATGATGTTCTCCATGTTTTACTTTCTCTAAATATAGTAATTAGCTTCCTAAACTGCCGCTCTGTGAAACTACGGTTTCACAGGTTATGGTCCCTCTATTTACTTTATAGAAGAGAGTAAACCGCATCAGGATGAATAAAGCCTCGTCGTCGATACCACAGCCTTCCCAGACTGCCTCTGACGCATCTCAGGTAGTGGTCAACAGCAGCATGCCTAATTTCACAAAACTCCAAGGTAGCTGCAATTACGCGACGTGGAGTTTCGCAATGAAAATGTATTTAATAGACACCGAACTATGGGAATGTGTCATTTCAACGCAGGAAGAAATTCCAGACGCTGAATTTCGACGCAAGGATGCAAAAGCAAGGTCCAAAATTTGTCTAAACATAAGTGAGCATCTTTACCCTATAGTTATGACAGCTGAAACGTCTAGAGAAACGTGGAATCGTCTCCAGGAGTCATACGCCGATAGCGGATTAGCCCGACGGTTGAAACTCATGAAGAGATTGCTTGGTTCCAAACTTGAAACGTACGTGAGTATGGAGGCCTACGTGAATGACATACGTCATGTTCAACATCAGCTGGTCGCCATCCAAGCTGGTCTGGACGACGAACTCGTTGGCGTGATTATGCTGGCAGGACTTGACGACAGCTACAGTCCGATGGTGATGGCAATAGAGCATTCTGGCACGCGGATAACTACAGACGCAGTTGCATCGATATTACTCAAGGAGGAACGTCGAGATGTCTCTGCCACGTCTAGTTCTTTATTATCTCGTGTTTCGTTTTCTAATAACAATACTAATGTATCATGCTCTTATTGCAAAAAGATAGGCCATGTAGTGTCTCAGTGTAGGAAACGTCTTAACCGACAAAAGTGTCAATCGTCATCCGATTCATCATCTCATACATGCAACAATACATCTGACTTTACACTTTCATCGGCTTTTAATATTGACATCCCTACAGGCTTTTCTACGTCGTCAGGCTGTACCTCAAGTGAATGGTTCGTTGACTCTGGTGCTACAATTCATATGAGCAACAAGAAAGATTGGTTTTTGGACCTCAAGCAGGAGTCTAAACCAGTTACTGTCGCAAATGGCCAGCAAGTCAAAAGTAAAGGAAAAGGTACCATCTCATTAAATGTTTCTGATAGAATTAAGCAAATTTCTGATGTTTTGTACGTTCCAGATCTAGCTGTAAATTTACTATCGGTACATAGCTTAGTTCGGAAAGGGCTGACAGTTGTTTTTACTGAAAATGGTGCCTCTATCCTTTTAAATGAAGGATGCAAAGTGACAGGCTCTGTCGTTGCAACAGCATCAAACTATAATAATATGTACAGATTAGATACGGCGCAATATAGCGCTAATCTCACACAAACTAAAGAGTCTGCATTACTGTGGCATAGACGTCTTGCACATCTGCATTCAAATGCACTTAATATCTTAAAAAATAAAGATATTGGTATAGATTATACAACTTCATCGTTTAATGAATTACATAAAACCTGCGTGCCGTGTCTTCAAGGCAAAATGTCGAAAAGGCCATTCGATGTTTCTCAAAGTAGGTCCAAGTCCAAACTGGAGTTGGTACATACAGACCTGTGTGGACCAATGAGTACCCACTCATGGGGTGGTGCCCTTTACCTATTAACTTTTACAGATGATTTTTCGCGTAAGACTTTTGGTTATTTGCTGAAATCGAAAAGCGAAGTATTTTGTAAGTTCGTTGAATTTAAAAGTCTTGTAGAAAATCAAACGGGTCTAAAAATTAAAATATTACGTTCTGACAATGGGAAAGAGTTTGTTAATCATAACTTGAACCGTTTTCTCAAAGAAAATGGTATTGTACATCAGACTACAGTGCCATATACTCCACAACAAAATGGAGTATCAGAGCGAGTAAATAGGACCGTTATTGAGAAAGCTAGAACTATGCTACAAGATTCTGGTTTACCACGAGCATATTGGGGTGAAGCTGTATCTACAGCGATATATCTTAAAAATCTCTCACCAACGCAAGCTTTGAATAATAAAATTCCTGAAGAGATATGGACTGGTAAGAAAGTGGATCTACGTCATCTACGAGTTTTTGGCTCTGAAGCCCATGTCTTGATCGCAACAGAAAAACGAAGGAAACTCGACTCCAAGACTCAAACTTGTATATTTGTTGGATACTCTGCAGATACTAAAGGATATCGACTTATTGATCCTCAGAATCCACGGAACATTATCGTTGCGAGAGATGTCGTCTTCGTCGAAGACAAGCCATCATCTATAGAATCTGATGAAGACAATGAACAGTTGCCTGAATATCGTTCTGAAAATATTGAAGTTACCCAGAATTTATCGCCATGCGTCAACGTGCACCCTCTTGAGCTTCCTACTGTAGAAGCTTCCGAATCTCTTAGTGAAGACCATACTGAGTCTCCCTCTGAAGACCAAGCCGAGTCGTCTTGTGAAGACCATACTGTGTCTCCTTCTGAAGATAGCATGGAGTCTCTTACTGAAGAGCTTACTAGTCCTGAATCAGAATCCGAGGCCTTCGGCGATGCTCAAGATATTCCTGTAGATGTGCAACCAGTGACGCACAGTTCTGAAGATGTAATTTCCAGACGATATCCTCTTAGAGACCGTCGTGCACCAGTAAGATATTCAGACTTAAATTACGCAAATATAATTAGTACTGACAGCGAGCCGCAGACGTACAAACAAGCTCTAGAAGACAGTAATAGCAAAGATTGGCTTAAAGCTATGCAGTGTGAACATGATTCACTGCAAAAGCATGGGACCTGGATTCTTGTAAATAAACCAGCAGCTAGAAAAATTATTAAATGTAAGTGGGTATATAAAATCAAGAGAGATACGAATGGAAATATTGTAAAATATAAGGCAAGGCTTGTGGCTAAAGGATTCACGCAAGTCCATGGAGTTGACTACGGTGAAACCTTTGCTCCGGTTGCAAGATTATCGTCAATTCGTCTTCTACTAGCCTTTGCCACTAAGCTCAACTTGGAAGTTGATCACCTAGACGTAGAGACAGCATTCCTGAATGGTGATCTAGAGGAAGAGATTTTCATGGAGCAACCTGAAGGTTTTTCCACTGACAAATCTAAGGTTTGTCTCCTCAAAAAGTCTCTTTATGGATTAAAACAAGCTCCACGACAATGGAACAAAAAAGTTTGTGAAGCAATGGACAAACTTTTATTCAAACGTTCAGAAAAAGAACACTGTATTTATTATAAGCACCAAGGTGAAAAAATGCTAATCGTAGCTGTATTCGTTGATGATTTATTTTTGTTCAGCAATGATAAGAAGATGAAACAAGATTTCAAAGACGAAATGAAAAACACATTTGCAATAAAAGATTTAGGCCCCCTGAAGGATTGCCTTGGCATGAGAGTGACAAGAAAGGATGGCACGCTATCACTTGACCAGACTAAATACATTGAGCAAATGATAGAGAAATTTGGGATGAAAGACGCTATCCCTGTATCCACTCCTATGGACATGGGTACGAAACTTGTCCAGCCAAATCCAGGAGATGAAAAACCGGAATTACCTTACCAGCAGCTCATTGGCTCACTAATGTACCTTGCCATTGGTACCAGACCAGATATTGCTTATACGGTATCCGCTCTGAGCCAATTCAATGTACATTACGGGGAGGTCCACTGGAGAGCTGCGAAGCGTGTTCTACGTTATCTCAAGGCCACGAAAGACAAAACACTTACGTATAATAGCACTGGCGATGGAATGGGATACGCTGATGCTGATTACGCAAGTAATCTGGTAGACCGACCGTCCTACACGGGATATGTGTTCCAGATGAGCGGTTCATCAGTGTCGTGGGAGTCACGCAAACAAAGAACTGTGGCTCAGTCTACGACAGAGGCGGAGTATATGGCTCTTGGCGAGGCTTGTAAGGAGGCTATATATATCCGATCTCTCATTAATGATGTTTTTCGATCATCTTTACCTTTGACCATCATGTGTGATAATCAGAGTGCAATTTCACTCACTAAAAACAATACACATCACTCTCGTACTAAACATATTGACATTCGACATCATTTCATTCGTGAGTGCATTTCCACAAAGCAGGTTTTAGTTAAATTCACACCATCTTCTCAACAAACAGCAGACATTCTCACTAAGGCATTACCTAAGCTGAGACATTATAAATGTCTAAGTTCTTTAGGATTAAGTTAGCGTTATTATAGTTATAGTTTTGGTCTGTTTTGTAGATAATTATTGAATCCTAAATGTAAAAAGGCTTACATTATAAAATTTACGTGGGAGTGTTGCGAATAGAAACTTTTTATAAATTTAATAATGTCTGGCTGTTATATGTTATACCCTTTTTATTTAAATATCTGTCAATGTATAATTCTACTTACTTGTCTCATTCTGTCTGTGTAAAATATATGATGTACTCCATGTTTTACTTTCTCTAAATATAGTAATTAGCTTTCTAAACTGCCACTGGAGAGCTGCGAAACGTGTTCTGCGTTATTTAAAGGCCACAAAGGACAAGAAACTTACGTACAGGAGCACTGGTGATGATATGGGATACGCTGATGCCGATTATGCGAGTAATTTGGTAGACCGACGGTCCTACACGGGGTATGTGTTCCAGATGAGCGGTTCATCAGTGTCGTGGGAGTCACGCAAACAAAGAACTGTGGCTCAGTCTACAACAGAGGCGGAGTATATGGCTCTTGGCGAAGCTTGTAAAGAGGCCATTTATATACGATCTCTCATTAATGATCTGTTTCAATCATCATCACCTTTAACCATCATGTGCGACAATCAAAGTGCGATTTCACTCACTAAAAATAACACACAGCATTCTCGCACTAAACATATTGACATTCGACATCATTTCATACGTGAGTGCATCTTCACAAAACAAGTTCATATAAAATTCGTACCATCATGTCACCAAACAGCAGACATTCTCACTAAGGCATTACCTAAGCTGAGACACTACAAATGCCTAACATCTTTAGGATTAAGTTAGTGTTTGTTATAGTATTTTGTAGGTATTATTGATGTGTATATTTTTATATAGGGGTTTACATTATAAAATTTACGTGGGAGTGTTGCAAATAGGAACTTTTTGTATAAATTTTATGATGTCTGGCCATTGATACCTTTTATATTTGAATATCTGTCTATGTATACTTCTACTTACTTGTCTCATTCTGTCTGTGTAAAATATATGATGTACTCCATGTTTTACTTTCTCTAAATATAGTAATTAGCTTCCTAAACTGCCGCTCTGTGAAACTACGGTTTCACACCTGTGAAAACTACTGATTTCTCTTTTTAATTGGAAATTTGTATATCCAGTAAAATGAATCATCTAGATATAATTTCTAAGTAATTTTTAATCTGTTTTCTAAGTAAGTAATATGTTTCAAAGTGCTAAGTATAGAAGTTGTCGATTACTTTTTCCATCGAGTGAAATGATTTAAATAATAAATAAATATTATTGGACATTTCACACAACACTATCTCGTCCCAAGCTAAGCAACTTATTGCTTGTGTTATGTTAACGAGATGGATGATAAACTACTTATATACATTTTTTTTGTAAATACATACATATTATAGATATGTATGTATGTATTTACAAAAATATTTTGACGTATATTAGTTACTTAAAACATCTTCAACTTTATTGTGTGTACTACCGGTTCAGAATGCCATTCGACTGCGAAGAGTGGGGACGAAACTCCGTCGGTGGCTCTTTTATATAGTAAAGATTACAGTGGTGATGATTAAGATCAGCAAAGATTATATTTTTTTATAAATAATAATAAATATCCTTGGACATTTCACACAACGCCATCTCGTCCCAAGCTAAGCAACTTAATGCTTGTGTTATGGTAACGAGATGGATGATAAACTACTTAAATACATTTTTTTTTTGTAAATACATACATATTATAGATAGAAATGACACCCAGACTCCGAGCCAGTGCCTCTGGTTTAGACAAAGACACTTGCTCGACCCTGGAATCGAACCCGGGACCCGTTGATCCAAAGGCGGCACATCTAACCACTAGACCAACGAGGCAGTAAATTTTTTTACACCGGGTGAAAAAATAAAAAAAAAATGTTTCGTTTCAAGTTTTCCTTCTCTTGCGGCTAGGTTTTTCAAATTCAATTCAAATTCAAAACTCATTTAATCAAGTTGGTTCATTAGAGCTCCTTTGACAAGACAAACAACAAAAAAATTAAATTTACCATCTACCACCGGTTCGGAATGCAGTTCTACAGAAAGGAGCCGGCAAGACTCTGTAGTTGTTCTTTTTAGATCGCCATTTTTAGGTACAAGGCCGTGTTAAGACAGTTTGTGAGAGTAAACTCGCGCAATAGTCGCAAAGGGCCAAACAACAGCCAGATCTAATCAACAACACTAACCTTCTAACGCCCGATAATTTTGGTCTTATCATTTCCTTTTGTCGGCTTTCACGACACCCACAGGATGGAATGGGGTGGTGACACTATGTATTCTAAATCCGTCACCACATGGACCATTGCAACTTGTGGGTATGTCCATATGTTGCGACCGTCGAGCCTATTCGGACGGTCCTAACCCAAAAGTTCGCCCTTCGTAGAACACATGTAGCTCGGCCAAAACATGTGTGTTTTACGACTTGAGGGTAGCACGGGCATTGAAGGAAGCCGCGAATGGAGGCGCCCCGCCATATCTAGGGTTCCGTGTACATTGGGAAAAACTTTGGGAAAACCCTAACAAAGTGTCGACACCCTATTTCATCTGGAGGCTGTCGCAAGAGCTGACGTAGTCGTAAGCAGTAAGGTGGTATAGACGGTAGATCTTTTTTTATTGGCTTCGCACGGGTGCAATATTTATAAACCTTCCTCTTGAATCACTCTATCTATTAAAAAAAGTCGCTTTTTACAATCTGTTGCGTAGTTTTGAAGATTTAAGCATACATAGGGACGGACAGACGACAGCGACTTTGTTTTATAATATGTAGTGATAATAATTAAGAATCATGTGTTGACTATTTGTAAGTGTTCACCGTGACCCAAACAAAATAAATGATTTGAATTTGAGTCAAAAGTAAGTGTAAATGTAAGTGTAAAGTAAACGATAAGGGGGATAGTCAGGTTCACTAGGTTTTCCGCCTTATATTTAACTAGTGGCCCGCCCCGGCTTCGCCCGTGGAAAGCGGGGGTGGGTTATACATATAAACCTTCCCCTTGAATCACTCTATCTATTAAAAAAACCGCTTCAAAATCCGTTGCGTAGTTTTAAAGATTTATGCATACATAGGGATGGACAGAAGAATGCGACTTTGTTTTATACTATGTAGTGATGATGATTTACTTTTAACAGTTTTGGCAACCTAGAAAGTAAAACACTCGTAGTTCCGTGTGGTGACGACCTTGGGATTCATAGTGTCACCACCCCATTCCAACATGTGGGTGTCGTAAGTCGCCGACAAAAGGAAACGACAAGGCAAACACCTAGCCGCAAGAGAAGGTTCTCTTGTAATAACCCTGTGCCAACTCGTCTGGCCATGTGGCACAGTAGGCTAATTACCATCCATGTAGTTGGAGAGGCTGAATCAGCAGTGGAAAATAAAATAAATTGATATAATTCACGTACACAAAATGACACCCAGCCTCAGAGCAAATGCCTCTGGTTTACACAAAGACACTTGCCTAACCCTGGAATCGAACCGAGGTCCTGCGACATCCAACCCTTTACACGATGCTTAGCGAGTTTAGATGGAACTCACAGAAATTACCCACTACCGAGCAGGCTTCCTCCCATAATAAGGAGGGTAATTAGCCTACTGTGCGACGCTAGCCAGACGGGTTAGCAAAGGGTTCCGTTTCAAGATTTCCTTTTGTCGGCTCTTACGACACCCTCAGAATGGAATGGGGTGGTGACTCTATCTATTCTAAATCCTTCACCATACGGTGGACCTACACCAGACAGGCTGCTTAGCGAGTTTAGACGGAACCCATAGAAATGGGAGCTACTCGTTCTGAGCATATCACCTTCGCGTGATATACGAGCCGATGCCGTATGACCGAGACACAAGATTCTGTTTGTGTAGGCTGTTTGTTGGACATTCGGATTTGATGGATGGACCCAATATGTTAAGGTTTCGGCGCCCTACGTCGAGCGTCGGGCATCAGGTATTTTGTATAAGACATTATATTTCATATGATTTATAAAACTTAGGTCGTTTTTCTTGAATGTATGACAGGTATTTTTGTATTTATACAATGTCACAAAAAGGGTATACCAACAGGCCTTAAAAGTCCTATTACCATAATGAAACAATCATCATTTCAGCTAAAACACGTCCACTGCTGGACATAGGCCTCCCCCAAGGATTCCTCCCACAAAGGCCGGGCCGCCCGCGTAGATTGCTTTCCGGCGACCTTAACCAGGTCGTCGGTCCACCATGTGGGAGGCCTACCAGCACTGCGCCTTCTGGAACGCGGTCGCCACTCGAGGACTTTCCTGTCCCATCGGGCGTCGGTCCTGCGAGCTAAGTGCCCTGCCCACTGCCACTTAAATTTGGCAATCCGGTGGGATATGTCAGTGACTCTGGTTTTCCTGCGTATGTCCTCATTTCTGATTCGATCTCGCAGGGAAAGTCCGAGCATAGCCCTCTCCATTGCCCTTTGGCTGATTTCGAGCCTTCTGATGCAGCCCATATTGAGTAACCACGTCTCTGTACCTTATGTCGTTTAATGAAACGATAGTTAGATACAACTGCTATAGACATCTGCCTCGCCTTTTCACCAATTTAATTATAAATGGCTATCTACCAGTCTATACACGCAGCTATTGCCGTCTGTTTTGCCTTCCAGGACCCATCTAGTGAGACCAACGGTAATAACATGGTTTGACCAGCGGTAAATTTTCATGGTTTCAGGAAGCCCGACACAGCAGCGAGTCATTTATGGGCTGAATAGTAGTAATAGTTGTTAGATAATATTCTCTCTTCTATATCTCACACATATATTGATAGCGAATTTAATGAACTGTAATTGAAAAATTTACTGCCTCGTTGTCTAGGGGTTGTATGTGCCGCCTTTGGATTAACGGGTCCCGGGTCGATTCCAGGGTCGGGCAAGTTTCTTTGTCTAAACCAGAGGCACTTGCTCTGAGTATGGGTGTCATTTGTGTTCGTAAATTATATGTTTGTAAACTGCCCCCGCGACACAGGTTACAAATAGGATTTAGAATAATTAGTGTCACCAACCCATACCATCTTTAAGGTGTCGAAAGAGGCAGATCACCTAGCCCCAAGAGAAGGAAAACTTAATACAAACCATGTGCCAACCAATCTTGCCAGCGTGGCACAGTAGGAAAATTTCCCTCCATGAATGTGGAGGAGGCCCGACCCAGTAGTGGGTCATTAATGGGCTGAAACGACGATCAGCGGTTTAACCAATGATCAGTGATTTTGCTTTACAAGCGCTAAGTGACAACGTAAAACGTACCTATACTAAAACAAACAATATTAACAAAATATAAATTTATTTACAACAACTTCATCATTCGTACTTACAAACTGGTCTATATTTACCATACAAATACACAATATTGTACATTATTACAGGTAGCTATTAAACTCGTATAATTTATTATTCCGTTACATTTGTTAATAAATAATAATATACTGGATCGGTTATTTGTATAAATTAATTACATTCGAAATTTCGCTAATACAATAAAATCACAATGATAAATATGCACCACAAAGATTACTAATATTAGAGAGAATACAAGAAATATAAATACGGATAACACTATTGACACAGAAAGGTAATCTTTAATATCACAAACTAGAATATCAACTAATAAGTCATACATTATTTTTCATCCCACCTATTCGAAAAGTGTCGTTTTGTTCCTCTTTAAGTAAGCAAAGTTTAAGGGAGCAAAGTAGCTCTTTTCTGTTCTAGACTTTTTACCTTTTTAGCGGTCAGTAATGAGTTTTTAATCCTCGTTATGTTCGTAAGTGCGCCGCAATTTACTTTGCCACGAACTTTTTGATTTTGGAACGTCTAAGCGTTTCAAATGTTAAATATAATGTTAATTTTAGTTGTTTTATTATTATTTTAATTTAGTTGTCACTATATGTTCGATTGAATAATAATATTATAATAAAATATAAGGCGCCTCTTATTTTCTCATAGAGGGTAATGAAAAGTAGAGTGTATCACTCGAGCGCAAAATATTTTTTGGCTCCGGCGACGTACTTTGAATCCCTAGCTACGTCCAGGATTCTAGTAAAGAATCCCTCGCTAAGCTCGGGATTCTACTCTAGAATCCCGCACTTCGCTATGGATTCAAAAAAGCGCCCTCGCCGTAAAAATATTACTTTTCTCCCTTGTGATACAATCTACTAGAGTCTAGTAGATTGTATCACAAGGGAGAAAAGTGAAAAGGTCTAGTAACTAGACCAACTCATCTGTTTTGTTTGTAAATTCATAATTTTACATTTAGCTATATTGACATTTATTAATGTTATACATAATATGCTTTATGATAGGACATGTAAAACAGTATTATGGCGACGGGGATTAGTACTCGTTTTTCAAAAGGTGTAATGCAACTATGACTTAGGTCTAATCATTAAATTGATCAAATCTCAAGCTTAAAACTTAGCTGCAAGACCTCTGGCCACTGCGTGCGATTTCTGGGCACAGGGAACGTTATCAATAAAACACATTTACAGGCGGTAGAATTAATTGCTTCTTTTAGGCAAAATCCCTGGCCAATGTATTGATGGGAGACAGCAATAGAACTCGTAGATATAACACATAATATATAGTATATATATAATAATATACAATATACAATATATATTATGTGTTATAAGTGAGAAATATATATTCTCACTTTTAGGTGCTGCTTGTTCATATTTATTATTACTTTTTACTTTATGTCAACCAATATGTAGGTGGTGTAATGTAATAATCTGCAATTAAATATGAATAAGATAAAGAAGAACAGCAAACCTAACCAGCCCACTGGTAAAATATCACTGTGACGACAGATCGGAGTGTAGCGTGAGCCAAAAAAAGAATTAAACATGATCATTTAAATGATTTTTAATAAATATGTTGCCTCGTAGAATTTACTGAAGAGTCAAAATTATTGCATACAACAATTACACTTTACCAGTGCAGACGAAAACATAGGGCACGTGGTCGTTGCTGATGCACCCCGCGTCAAATACCGCGCTCTTAAGTATGTACTAACCACTACAAAAGACTTTACTCCAGTTTAGTCTTTAGTAACAATTTGGACTATCGTCTTTATGATCCGGTTGCCTTTTTCGTAGTGTAGCAGGTTCAAACTTGGGTCATTGATTTTCTCTTCTAAAAGATTGATAAGCTCGACCCTGATAGTTTTCAGCATTTCAGCTACCTGAAAACATACATACGCACATCAACCTACAATATAATAATATAATATCCTTGGACATTTCACACAGCGCCATCTCGTCCCAAGCTAAGCAACTTAAAGCTAAACTACTTATGTACATTTATTTTTGTAAATACATACATATTATAGGTAGAAAACACCCAGACCCGGAACAAATACTTGTAGTTCGTACAAATATTTTTTCCGTGCGAGAATCCAACCCGCGACATGCTGCGCAGCAGTCGATCAATCAATCAATCAAAACTCATTTAATCAAGTTGGCTCATTAGAGCTCTTTTGACAAGTCAAAAAAAAAAAAAAACGCTCAACCACTGCGCCAACCGTGTCGTCGAGGGTGTCTATCGTAAGAAGCGACTAGATACAATAGAAGGATACAAATAAACGTTTCTTTTTGGTGATGCTGGGCAGACGCTATATGCATAACACCGTCCCTCGGGGGTGGGGTGGGCGATAATGTGGGCCTCCGGAAATTACTCGTCTAACCACTAAAACCCCAGCGGAATACCCTCAAACGTCACGCTTGGGGCGCCATAGGATCATGCCATAGGTTCATACAAACAAAACCTTCTTTTTTTTTCGCCCGGGGTAATATCCTTTATGGACTTCCTCGCCGGCCACGGGGATGGCCAGCGAGGGGAGTGTGGGACTCTCCCCCATAGTGGGGGCCTACCCACTAAACCTCCCCGGGGTGCTCCAACTCGCGTCCTGTTGCGGAACTGTGCCAACCCGCCGTGCCAGCGTGGCACAGTAGGCTAATCAGCCTCGACCCGACTCAGCACTGGGTCACGAATGAGTTGAGTACTAGTAGAACAAATCTAAACTGCCTCGTTGGTCTAGAGGTTGGATGTGCCGCCTTTGGACCACGCATCACGGGTTCGGTTCGGGTGAGTGTCTATGTGTATACCAGAAGCACTAACTCCGAGTCTGGGTGACATTTATGTTCATGACTTGCATGTTTGTAAACAAGCCCCGCGATACAGATACAGTCTTTTTTATAAAAACTAGCGACCCGACCCGGCTTCGCCCGGGTGCAATTATGCATGTATTATACATATAAACCTTCCTCTTGAAACACTAAGAAGCCGCATCAAAATCCGTTGCGTAGTTTTAAAGATTTAAGCATACATAGGGACGGACAGACGACAGCGACTTTGTTTTATAGTATGTAGTGATGATAAGAAAATATAAATTACTTCGTGTTTCTCCACCTGGAACATAATCCATCCATCTTCTAAGGAGACGATGAAAGTGCCGTTGTGAAGTTCCACAGCTAAGGTACAACCTGCAAACAATACATCAAATCAAATCAAATTTCATTTAATCAACTTGGCTCACGTAAGCACATTTGGCAGGTCAAAAGTATTATTATTAAATTCCACTATTTCCATTATACACGCGTTACTCCAACGGTCTTGTCGGCGCACGCCACAGTAGCTCGCAGATGGCAGATTATTTTCCTACTTACTTGACACTTATCGTTATATACCTTGTATAATTCGCACTACATCTTTGTAAATGATACTTTCCACATATAAGTGTGGAAAGTATAATTTACAAAGAAGTGCAGTGGTTGAGCGATCGACTGCCGCGCAGCCTGTCGCGGGTTCGATCCCCGCACGGAAGAAATATTTGTACGACCTACAAGTATTTGTTTCGGGTCTGGGTGTTTTCTATCTATAATATGTATGTATTTACAAAAAAAAATTATACGAGTATAAGTAGTTTATCATCCATCTCGTTACCATAACACAAGCATTAAGTTGCTTAGCTTGTGACGAGATGGCGTTGTGTGAGATGTCCAAGGATATTTATTTATTTATATGTGTAAGCTATATTATATTTATATGTGTAGCTATGGTCCCACACGGTGGACCGACGACCTGGTTAAGATCGCCGGAAAGCAGTGGATGCGGGCGGCCCAGGACCGGCCTTTGTGGAGATCCTTGGGGAAGGCCTATGTTCAGCAGTGGACGTCTTTTGGCTGAAATGATGATGATGATATTATAGTACAGTTTTATCAAAATTGATTCAGTCGTTTTCCGTGAAAGAGTAACAAGTATACACGACAGCCATACATTATTTCGTGTTTATAATTTTTTAACGCCTTTTTCAGTTACTTAACGAACTAATCCGTGTGCTAGAATACACAGTGTCGCCACCCCATTTCATCCTGAGGGTGTCCGAAGAGCCGACAAACGGAAATAATATGGCGAAACGCTAAGCCACAAGAGAAGGAAAACTCGATACGAAACCCTGTACCAACTCGTCGGGCCAGCGTGGCACAGTAGGCTAATTACCCTCCATCTTTTAGTCGGCTCATACAACACCCTCAATATGGAATGGGGTGATGACATTATGTATTCTAAATCCGTCACTGAGATTCGTATCAACTTCGAAATCAGTATCTAGTCAATAATAATAATAGAACGAGATAGGCTTAACTTCGACTCACCAGAGAACAAGACCAAAGGCAGTTGAGGCACCATGGAACATTCTCGAATGAACACCCTTGAAGTTTTCATCTTCTCCTGGTACACCAAGTACGGGCTTCCAAAGTGGCCAATTGTGGAATTTATGGAAGACGGATGGAGAGCCACATAGCCGTCCGATTTCGTCTTGAACTTGAGCTCATCTGGGGTCGGTTGGCGGGGTATAGCGCCACCAGCTTGCATATGAAAGGATTTTTCCGGGGTCAGTACCTGGCCAAAATTGGTTAGTAGTATAATATGATGGGAGATTCATAATATATTTAAAAAAAGAAATAAAAAAATACGAGAATATAACCAAACGGTTTGTTTAAAACGTAATTCTCTGCTTCTGCCTAGTCGGTATGGGGGTTGGATGTGCCGCCTGTGGATCACAGGATCCCGGGTTCGATTCCGGGGCCGGGCAAGTGTCTTTGTGTACACCAGAGGCACATGCTCCGAGTCTGGATGTCATTTGTGATCGTGAATTTCATGTTTGTAAACGTAAACGTTTCGTTAAAAAAAAGAACACATTATGATACCCAGACTCAGAGCAACTGCTCGGGTTTACATAAATACAGCTATAGGGTTTTCGTTTACCCAACAGTCCAGTCAATTTCACTGTCTGTATGTCCTCTAATTCCTCCTACACTACACCCCCATCTGACAAAGATAGAGAAGAGAAGAGAAACAAATGTAATAAAAACTCACTTTGACGACATTTGGATAGAGAGCTGCACACAAAATGGCTGCTAGTAACTTGTCATTGTTGCCGTTGGTGTTCAACTGAAATAGAAACAAACTCAATTGGAGCAAGCCCGAATAAACAGGCTTAATTTGCTGTAGTACCGATTACTACCACTACTTCTCAGCTCATTACCCACTGTTGAGTCGGGCCTCCTCCAGTGCGGAAGAAAGGAGATAAAAGGAAATGTCACGGCAGGTAACCTAGCCACCAGAGAAGGAAAACTTGATACGAAATCCTGTGACCTGTGACATGCTGCGCAACATGTCGCGGGTTCGATCCCCGCACGGAAGAAATATTTGTACGACCTACAAGTATTTGTTCCGGGTCTGGGTGTTTGCTATCTATAATACGTATGTATTTACAAAAAAAAATGTATATAAGTAGTTTATCTCGTTACCATAACACAAGCATTAAGTTGCTTAGCTTGGGACGAGATGGCGTTGGGTGAAATGTCCAAGGATATTTATTTATTTATAACTCGTCTGGTTAGCGTGGTTCGGTAGGCCAATCACCCTCCATGTAATTAATAGGACGAGGCACGACCCAGCAGTGGGTCATCTATGGGCTGATTATTACTAGGCTTTCAGGCTAGATTTATTCAAGATAATTTATTTTGCAAATATGGATATACAGAGTGTGGTCTTATACATATAAATGATAACCACTATACCCTGTACACGTTAGCTTGATCTTTTTGACAGACGGGCTAAATATCTAGTAGTCCAAAAAATAACGTTTTGTAATGGTGTGGGTATATTATGTGTGAAATTCTTTATTGCACTAAACATATAAAACATTGGGTAGATAAGCGACGGTGGGTTATTATTCATAATAAGTGCCTATTTAAATTATTAATTTTTATATTAAATTAACTGCCTCGTTGGTCTAGTGGTTAGATGTGCCGCCTTGGATCAACGGGTCCCCGGTTCGATTCCAGGGTCGGGGTCGGGCAAGTGTCTGTGTCTAAACCAGAGGCACTGGCTCGGAGTCTGGGTGTCATTTCTATCTATAATATGTATGTATTTACAAAAAAAAATATGTAAAAAGTAGTTTATCATCCATCTCGTTACTATAACACAAGCATTATGTTGCTTAGCTTGGGACGAGATGTCGTTGTGTGAAATGTCCAAGGATATTTATTATTTATTTATTTATAATTTACCTATTTTGGTTTACTATAATTTATACTGCCAAATTGAAATACCATGAAAGTAAGCAACTTTCCCAAAGAAACACGCGTTGAAAAGTGAAAAAAAAAATCAGACCTTTCATACGAAATCGACCACGTGATCAAGCAGTTTTCTATGGGAGGGTCAAGTTTCTTTTTTTACTTTTCGATCCGTGTTTTTAAATGATATCAGTTTAAAATGTTATTTTTTGGGCTACTAGATATGTTCTGTTTTCTATCACTAGCCCGTCTGTCAATATTTTCGTCATTGCAAATTATGTCGATCAGAAAAATTTACCACTGTCAAAAAGATCAAGCTAATTTGTACAGGGTATAGTGGTAAAAATACATACCTCATCCCCAGTTAGACTGGCGACAGAGTCTTTGCGCATCTTCTTCCTCAACGCCGGCATGTCAGGGACGAACCCTATGGAGGCCAGCAAGCCTAAGAGCTGGTGTTTTATATCAGCCAACATGGACAGGGTCTTGTGGGAGAGGAAGTTTTCATTGGCAAACACAAGTGCCGCGTGTGTACTCGACGCCATTGCTAACTGCCATTTCTGAGGATGTAAATTCTAATCATTTATTTTGTTTTGGTCAACATTATGCATAACATATTATACAATAAAAAATTCGATCGTCTACCACCAGTGCGGAACGCGACCACTGCTGAGAAGAGGTGGCAAGAAACTCGGAGGGCTTGTAATTTCTTTTTCTTTGCGATCCTATTTTATATTATGTACAATAACATAAATAACGTATATAGAATATTAACACTGAACAGCTTAGACATAAGCAGCTGGGTTGTTTACATAATAGAAAACAGAAGGTTTATTGATTTACTTGTACTTGTAAACAAGACCAATAATTTGAAAAAAAAAAGCAACTACTGAGTTTCTTGCCGGCTCTTCTCTATAGAGCAGTAGAATATCATTCCAAACTAGTCGTAGTTTCAGCATGAATCCACATTCATGCTGAAACTACGACTAGGGCCGCAAGGTTTGTGGGAGATCAAAAGAGATGGATGAATTGTAAGAATGAGGAATTGTGTATGACGACTAATAGGTGTGTGACGACTGATGGAGATTACGACCTAGTGTGGGACAGGGCCCTTTCCGTTTTAGTTCTGGAAGGCGCAGTGCTGGTAGGCCTCCCACACGGTGGACCGACGACCTGGTTAAGGTCGCCGGAAAGCAGTGGATGCGCGCGGCCCAGGCCCGGCCTTTGTGGAGATCCTTGGGGGAGGCCTATGTCCAGCAGTGGACGTCTTTTGGCTGAAATGATGATGATGAGACAGGGCCGTAAGATGATAATTTTAAATATGACGATTTATTATAGTTTTGTAATAAATAAATAATAATAAATAAATATCCTTGGACATTTCACACAACGCCATCTCGTCCCAAGTTAAGCAACTTAATGCTTGTGTTATGGTAACGAGATGGATGATAAACTACTTATATACATTTTTTTTTTGTAAATACATATTATAGTTAGAAATGACACCCAGACTCCGAGCCAGTGCCTCTGGTTTAGACAAAGACACTTGCCCGACCCCGGAATCGAACCCGGGACCCGTTGATCCAAAGGCGTCACATCTAACCACTAGACCAACGTAAATTTGCCTACCACGCACTGTGGGGGTAACTTGAAACGATACCCTGTTCCAACCCGTCAGGCCAGCGTAGCACAGTAGGCTAATAATTGTCCCTGTGATGAGAGGAGGCCCGGATCAGCAATGTGTCATTAATGGCCTGACTAGAAGTAATAGTAGTACCACGCTGGTCAAATGGGTTAGCACATGGTTTCGTATTATGTCTTCTTTCTCTTGCCTAGCCGTTTTCGGCCTTGCCGCGGGCTCGATTCCCGCACGGAAGAAATATTTGTACGACCTACAAGTATTTGTTCCGGGCCTGGGGGTTTTCTACCTTTAATATGTATGTATTTACAAAAAAAAAGTAAATACATACATATTATATATTATACATATATAAAAAGTATATAAGTAGTTTATCATCCATCTCGTTACCATAACACAAGCATCAAGTTGCTTAGCTTGGGACGAGATGGCGTTGTGTGAAATGGCCAAGGATATTTATTTATTACTAGCGACCCGCCCCGGCTTCGCACGGGTGCAATGATGAACATCTAAATTTATCAGTGTTTCTCTACATTATTATGCATACTTAAAAACCTTCCTCTATCTATTGAAAAAAACCGCTTCAAAATCAGTTGCGTAGTTTTAAAGATTTAAGCATACATAGGGACGGACAGACGACAGCGACTTTGTTTTATACTATGTAGTGATGTCTAAACTATCAATCCTTGTGAATATTTTTAACCAACTTCAAAAAAGGAAGAGATTAATTCCGTGGTTTAAAAACCGATTTGGGGAATTCATTTTATTCGATACCTAGTTATTGCCTTTTATTTGTCCATGTGGTGACGGATTAATAATACATTGTGTTACCACCACATTACATTCTGAGGGTGTCGTAAGAGCCGAAAATAGGAAATGACAAGGCTGACAACCTAGCCGCAAGAGAAAGAAATCTTGATACAAAACCCAGTGCCAACTCGTTGTACACTATGTATTCTAAATTCGTCATCACACAGACAGATATAGAAAATTAGTTATCAGTTGATACTGATTTAGCGGCCATATTTCTCTGAAGTTGACAGTCAATAAATTAATGACATCCGAAGGATGACGTTTCATGTTTGATTTTTTTTATCACCGACTTGAATGCCTTTGACCCTAGGCTTAGAAAGCAACGCCAGGGTCTAAGATGTAGCAGGCCATTCAAGGAAATGCCCCGTCGGGCACCCGCTCGCACATACACAGTAAAACTGCTTTGCGCCGGACTTAGATGTGAGGTTGGTAGCTAGCCGGGCGGACCATTAGATCCTAACACCAAGTATCGAACTTGATACAAACCCTGAGATAATCCACCTGACCAGAGTCGAACCGTAGGCTAATTTAGATGAAGATGATGATGAAATAGCCCACACGATTCACATATGTCTCGTAAAAGGTAGTCTTTCAAAATAACTATAAAGCCAATATTATGAAGATAAAACTTATATAAATTAAATATCAAGACCAAATAACTATTACCAAACATAAGCTAAGGAAGCACCTACTGAGAGTAAGTTAAATGAAACACCAATGTCCCAGGTGCCAAGGCACTGGGTACGACAGACGAAAGGAAAAAAAAGAAGAGCAAATAATTACCATTCATTGCTAAAAAGGACACGGACTACAAGTCTGTGGTGTTGTCACAAATAAAACTAAAAAAAAAAAAGATAAAACTTTGTTTACGTTCGAAACTGTTAATTAAGCCTTTCCCTACCTGCATTGTTCTACCATTATCTAATAACTTCTAATCTGATTACTTGGCGGATATTTTGAACGCCTTTTGAGTCGATTTCTTAATGACAACTATCAATTAGTTAATCATGTTATTTGTTTGCACAGTCTTCGGTTTCACTATAAAAACGAACATTATCAAAATCCATCATTCAGTGTACTGGACGTTTTGAGTGGAGAGGACATTTAGCTAACCGCGTGAATATGGAAGAATTTATTTATTTTGTAACAGTAAAGTTACTACACATAGTCGACAACAAGAAGACGGAGGAATATCGTGAAAGTGAGTATTTTTTTTAACTAGCTGCGAACCGTTTGTGTACCCTGATCTAGATTTCCGAACATCTTTGTATAACATATGTAAAACTAATCATTCTAAAGATGCGGTTACGATCCGACTTTCACGAGCTATATGTAGCGGTCTAAAATCAAACTTGGTCACTGCCTCGTTGGTCTAGTGGTCAGATGTGCCGCCTTTGGATCAACGGGTCCCGGGTTCGATTCCGGGGTCGGGCCAGTGTGTTTGTCTAAACCAGAGGCACTGGCTCGGAGTCTGGGTGTCATTTCTATCTATAATATGTATGTATTTACAAAAAAATATGTATATAAGTAGTTTATCATCCATCTCGTTACCATAACACAAGCATTAAGTTGCTTAGCTTGGGACGAGATGGCGTTGTGTGAAATGTCCAAGGATATTTATTTATTTATTTATTAATCAAATAAATTAAATACGGTTATTAAAATTTACGAATAGATGGATATGAAAGAATGAGATTTGTTTGGACACTTTAAAATGTATTAATTTGTATATTATTTAAAGAAAGAAAGGGAAAAAATTTAACGAAGCCCTATGCAGTGGGTCATTTATGGGCTGATTAGTAGTAGTATAAAAAACGGATGGTTTTACATTCAAAGTAATCAATTCAACGCGTGTGAATTATTTTCTAGTCTTTTATTATTTTAGATATTTTGATCAACTTTTTTGGAACATGTATTTCAACGACACAGTTTGAGCAGATCATTTAAGAGGTGGAATGTCATGTTCGGCCGTGTGTGTATTTTTAACGCATGTTCATAATTTGTATAAATATTGAACTAATAGGTTTACACTACAATTTTATTTTTCAGGACTTATATTAAAATTCTGCAGCTCGTAAAAAAATATATATAATGTTTTAGACATATTTATTTATAATGGGTATAAACCTTTCTTTCAGAAATAAAAGGAACGCCATTTGTGAAGCCAACACTCTGGTCACCTGACGTGGAAATGCGATCTCCATCGATCTCCGAGGACTCTACTGAACAACAACTTGAACCGAATGAGAAACCAAAACCAATATACACAACACCAAAGTCTAGAAGGTTCCGGAGCATTTTGCCCAGACCTAGACGAATCGATTTCTCAATTCCCGAAGAAGATGACCAGATAGAGTACATAGAAATGACAACAGACTTAAAAAGACGATAAGAACTGGCGCGAGAAAGCTAAATAAAAAAAAGAAAGCGAATTTATACTCGAGCATATAGATTAGAAATTAGCCTACTATATTGTTTTGACGGATTTTGAATACATAATGTACTATATAATGAGCTGATTAAAGGAAAGTACGTGGCAGAAAAACTAGCCGCAAATTAAGGAAATCTCGAAGCCTCGTTGGTCTAGTGGTTAGATGTGCCGCCTTTGGATCAACGGGTCCCGGGTTCGATTCCGGGGTCGGGCAAGTGTCTTTGTCTAAACCAGAGGCACTGGCTCGGAGTCTGGGTGTCATTTCTATCTATAATATAGAAATGACACCCAGACCATATATATTGTATGTATTTACAAAAAAAAATGTATCTAAGTAGTTTATCATCCATCTCGTTACCATAACACAAGCATTAAGTTGCTTAGCTTGGGACGAGATGGCGTTGTGTGAAATGTCCAAGGATATTTATTTATTTATAAACCCTGTGCCACGCTGGCCAGATGGGAGTAGGCTAATTTCCATCCTGTATTTGGAGGATGCACGACTCAGTAGTGCCAATGACAGGCTGAGAAGTATGTAATCCGCGGTGGCCAGGCAGGTTGGCAAAGGGTTTCGCAGCGTTTTTCGACTTTGTCACTCCATTTTATCATCCGACGATCTCGGTGTAAAATTGATTCATTTTACACTGATCGTCTCGGACGCAATTTGGTACTAGCTATCAAAACTTTTGGGATAAAATTACCACCAGTTGAGAAGGTCTTCCCACAGAACTGGAACGTATTCTGAAGTATACAAGAATATCAGTCAATAGGTCAATTAATGTTCTTAGTAACATTCAAGCGGTGATTAGGGAATAATATTTGTGTAGTTTTGTAATGTTATTTATTTTAATTTATTATTTATTAAGAAATAAATTATTGGGAAAGATAAACATGTTGTTACTGCTTTAAATTTATAATCTTAATTAACATTGTATGAAAACTTAAACTGACTGTTAGCATACTTCATGTTTATATGGAGGAGTGCAGAAGCTATTTTTATAAAAAAAAAAAACACACCCCACATGCATGTGACACACACACATAAAATGACATGTTAATGGTGAATGTATTGTTTTGCACGACTTTCAAAATCATCACCTTCATTTCATTCCATAAATTACCCACTACTAAATCGAGCCTCCCCCAAACTCATGGAAGGAAATTAGTCGAAAGAGCCAAGCTGGCAAACATAAGCTAAGGAAGCACCTACTGAGAGTAGGTTAAATGAAACACCAATGTCCCAGGTGCCAAGGCGCTGGGTACGACAGACGAAAGGAAAAAAAAGAAGAAGAGCAAATAATTACCATTCATTGCTAAAAAGGACACGGACTACAAGTCCGTGGTGTTGTCACAAAATAAATAAAAAAAAAAGCTGGCAAGAATAGAATACTCTTTATTGTACACCAATAATATTATAAGTTAACATGGCAACAGAGAAATACAATAAAGAAATGTACAATGGGCGGTCTTATCGCACAAGGCGATTTCTTCCAGACAACCTTTGGATGGATAGGAGTTGTGAATGTTAAAACGGCAGGTAGAGGTGTCCAATAAACTAAAGAAGTACGACAAATACATGTAGATGAGTACATGAAAAAAAATTTAAATAAACCCCCGACACAATTACCTAAGTTCCCTTTAAAAAGTAGAAAATAAAAATAAAATACATCGCGTTGGGGGACCGCTCCTACTTATTTATTACCTGACCCCTGGTCCCCCAACGCGTTTATTATATTTTTATTTTCTACTTTTTAAGGGGAACTTAGGTAATTGTGTCGGGGGTTTATTTAAATTTTTAATAAAAAAATTATTTTCTTCTTTTTATAGGTACACGCTTATTATGATGTAGATGTATAAGTTGTCAGCTGATTTTCATGGAACATATTATTTTGTAATGTGCACGTGATGCGCTTTCATTTGAGACGGCACTCGATTATATTTGCAGACTTTCGGTTATTCTTCCCCACTTTCACCCCCCATAACTTTTAAACTACTTAACCGATTTTTATCAAACATGTCTAAGAACACTCGCCTGTAACTCTCACCTGTCATACAAAAAAAACTGTATTGAAATCGCTTCATCCGTTCGCGAGCTACGGTGCCACAGACAGACAGACAGACACGTGAAACTTGTAACACCCCTCTTTTTGCGTCGGGGGTTAAAAATAATAAATTATAAAGCCCTATTCTAATTTGAAGTATCAAAAGACAAAACTTGATACAAATCCTGTGCCCAAGGTGGATTGGCACAGGATTTGTACCAAGTTTTCCTTCACTTGCGGCTAGATGATATGCCTCTTGCGTTCCTCTAGTAGCCTTACGAAACCCTCAGCATGTCAAATGTCTCCAACACATACGACATAGTGACGTTTTGTAATGTTAGAAATAAAAATGTGTATGCTGAAACATTCCACAAGTTCCGTACATTTCCAGAAAATATAATTAGCAAAAATAATACTTACTCTATATGCTCTTAAGGTGGTTAATTGATCGCTGTACGAGCAAGCAAACTCTCTGCGTTTCGCGTCAGCTTCTGCCTAAAAATGATTACAAAAAGTTAGGTTATGATCAGAAGTCGTTACAAATTTCGGAAGGGTCAAAAAAATAATGATAACGAACCTTGTGCGTTAATATTCAGGAAAGCTATAGAATTTAGAATTCACAATGCCACCAACCCATGCCAACTTGAGAGTGACGCAAGAGTCGACTGAAGAAATCCAAAAGGCAGATTAGCTAGCCGCGAAAGAAGGAAAACTTGATACAAACCCTGTGCCAACCCATCGTGCCAGTGTGATACAGTACACTATTTTCCCTCCATTAATTTGGAGGAGACTCGACGCAGTATGGATCATTTCTGGGCTAAAACGACGAGATGTCACATCACTACATAGTATAAAACAAAGTCGCGTTTTTCTGTCCGTCCGTAATTCAAGAGGAAGGTTTATAGGTATAATATAAAATAATTGCAACCGTGCGAAGCTGGGGCGGGTCGCTAGTTTAATAGAAATTCGGTCAAAAGTCTGTGTCTTTTGATACTTCAAAATAGAAAATTAACTTATACACAGAATGGGACCTATCACATCACATCTATGGCTATAAGGTTGTAACACCCTGTATATTTACGTTATTAGGTAAACACACGTACGTACCTTCTTCCCAAAAGGCGCCACAAACGGACTCTTATGGCTCAGAAAAGCCGCCATTGTCAACGCACTATCCACGCAGCAGAAAATAGCACCAAACAGCATCAGTTTGCCTATCCTCACATCTACTGGCAAAGCTGCCAAATGCTTCCCAAGAGCCGTGAGGGTATAAACTTTGTCTAAAGCGCCCACATCTTGTAGACGTAATAGAGCGCCATCTATGTTCGATTTCGTTGGCGGTTCGACGGTTTTACCTGGAAAACAGGATTATGTACAAATGGTCCTGCAACGGTGGACTTGATTTATCCTGAGAGAGAAAAAATAGTTTTCATCAGGGGACAGGGCCTGGTTATGTGAGAGTCCGAGGTGCGAAAAGTCAGTCGTTGCACTGCCACCACCACGGTTACTCAGTAAGCCCCTCGGAATATCCATTTGCTAGAGCTAGTGTTTCTCACGTTTCCGATCGCAGCGCCACAGGTTTCACCTCTCCCAATCCTGAGGATGTCGCGATAGGCAACTTACGGAATGCAAGGGGCAGATCACTAGGATGCAAGAGAAGGAAAACTTGATACAAATCGAGTGATTACTATCATTCGTACGCTAGGCGAAATAAGGCTAGGCGCGTAACCAACCTTTTGAACCGTGCTTTTGAATCATGATAACAACTGCGAAGCCCGGGCGACTTCAAAAACGAGGATATTCCGTGCTTGGATGTATTGATGCTTTTAAAATGTTGTTTCTGCCACAACCTAGTACACAAAAAGTCTTACCTAAAACCTCATGCACGCTCATGTCCTGAAAAAGTGGCAGTATTTTGATTTTCAGCACCAATTGTTCTAGAGGGACCCTATGTATCTCAGGCACCGGTTGCTCTAGTATATGATGATGATATCTGTGTGACGTCATCAGATGGATGCATACTCCAGGCATTACTCTTCCGGCCCGACCTTTTCGTTGTTTGGCATTGGCGCGAGACTCCCACACTAAGTCCAGAGACTCCATGTTACGGTTAGAGTCAAACCTGTAGGGACAATCAACCTGTAGGGTAGTTTGGACTCAGTGATCCTAATCTGTCCGGTGACGGATCTATAATTTGCTCGCATTAAGAATTCAGTGAGCAAATGCAGGGTAAAGGCTAGGATACCAGCGTTGCGTTCGAAAGTATATCTACTTCATCTGTGAACTTGACTTTATAAATTAGGAACGGAACTATTTGATTGGTTAGGGGGCGTGGCTAGGAAGCCGGACAATGATGACTCACCGCATTCGTAACGGGAACCACGTAATTTTAACAAAAGCGGTGCACTAATCTGATATGATATAAAACAAGAAATAAGTGAACACAGGTTATTACGTCCGCCTGACGGCGGGTAACAAAGAAAAGGAAAAAAAAACAATTACAAAATTTACAAGATTTATTTATGTCTTTACAATGTATCACCAAAAATTAATGTCTCTAAGCACGAAAAAATCTCGACATCACAGGGATGAGTTCTCGGCACAGGGAAGCTTGTGGTCAGTAAAAAAAACCTAAATGCGCTGGGGACTTATCTCATCCGACTATTTGGCATTAGCCGGTTGGGTCACTTCCGGGCGTAGGACGCGCAGCCGTAACGCGATTCGGACGGGGACGTGTGGCACGTAGACCTCAGCTCATAGGTGGTGTGCGGCTGTGTACATCTCAGCGCGGAGTGCGTTCAGCCTCGTGGCCGTCGGCAGCATGAAAAGCCTCCAAACGTACGGCGGTCTTCTACTCGTCCGGAGAATCCCAGCCCGTACAGAGGTCCCCCAGTTTCCAAGGGGGATGATCAGAAGTATGACTAGTAGTTTTTTCAGAAATCGGGCTCCTAACTACCGCTCCCGCTATTTATTAACTGCCCTTGTTTTTTTTTTGAAGTGGCATGTGGAGGGGTTCCCTTGTTGGTGGGAGGACACGCCCCACACTATTGTCTGGTTCATCGTACGATTTTGTAGGAAGGAGAAGACGATATGCTAATGAACGAAATAGAATTATTTCCCTTGTTTTATCCTTTGTTCTTTATTCTCGAACTTTCTATGCACCTATGCCTTGTGGGCGTTACCAATCCGTTGTTCTAGAAAGTTTTCGCCTTCGGACGCGAAGATCACCATATATGGTTATGAACGATGCCAACACTAGTTAATGCGCGCGGATTCAGTTTGATAGTAATAAAACGTTGGTTTGTTTGTCTGTTGTAAAAATATTTGATATGAAAATTTTATATTATATTTTATCTCGTTACAACGTAACAATACCCCCTCTCCCAGAGAAAGGATTTTACGTAGTAAAATCCGCTGCGGTAAGCGCCTAATAAGTCTAGAACCGCCTAGTAACTGTCTTACATCCATTCATCCACTACCAAATACCTAACACGCGACCTAGCATACGACCTGTCACAGTTGTCTGAGGAAATTTCTAAATCAACAGACTACCACACAACTAGAGTACGAATCTATTAAAAGATTGGACTCAAGAACAGTACTGCCTGACAATGAGCTACTAAAAAGGGAGAATATTGCTACATGAGACATTCTAACGAATCGGCCCTAAGATATACGCTGGTCTTTGATGAATTTGTTGCAATCACGACCCGTTGCAACGAGAAAAATAAAATCGGTGTAGGCTTATTTAAAGAGTTACCATCCGCTCTTTACGCGCATAACAATACGCATGAGACCCATGCCAGGGTCAAACCCTATAAATGCGCAAAACGCCAACAAAACAAAAAAAAAAAATAACGAATTAGGCCTATTCAAGGCACCTAACCCGCCACAAAGCGCAAACGCAAAAACAATCTCCCAGCTAAACGACAATATCCGTGTAGGCTTACTTTAATTCATCAAAGACAACACAATCAAGGCCGAAGCGCGAAACTTTACATAAAAGAAAATTAATACAATAATTCAACACTACGTATAAAACAAAAATCGAAAACGAACATGTCGAATAAATTAACAATTTATTAAACAAATATACTAAGCCACATTGCGAGTATGCCCGTCTCTAGCGAATCCGTTCCGGTCACGACCCGCCGAAACGAAAAGAAACAGCAGACGAGTAGACCTATACCAAGAAACTGTCATACTCCGCTAAAAATTTGCAAAACGCAAATAAACAAAACGTGTGCAGACCTATACAGTAGTCATACAACACTAACAACTCCCAATCAACATCAAAATTCGTGTAGGCTTATTTAATTCGCTAGAGACAAACGTAATCACTAATGAAACATAATAATGTTGAACTAGATAGAAAAAGTCGTTAATGTAATAATTAACAAAAATTAAAATTTGGGTCGAACCCACGAAACAAAATTATAGTTAAAAGGTGTATAAACCACGTAAATATAAACAAACTACAAAAAGAAAAAAAATTAAGAACGGTAATTTAAAACGTTGATTAACAACCAAAAAAAAAATTAAACGAAAAACAGACGAAACAGAACCCGTGCGCATATGACAATGTACCACAAAAGAAAGAAATACTAATGTGAAAGAAAAGTTAAACGCGACCACAAGTTAAAATACTAATAATATTTGATAATCATGATTAGTTATTAAAGCCATTTCATAAAAAAAAATAAAAAAAAAGAATGGTATCACAGTCAAGATGAAGTTACTTTAATTCAATAAATTAAAATTTTAATTTTCAATTTTTAAAATTTATTTAAATCCTAATGTCTAAAAAAGTAACTATCATGGTTATTGACTAGAACTTCTGCATTAAAGTCTACAGTTTTCCTGCGTAATTTGTAATGTCGCGAGCTTTTGACATGGCTGTTATACAGAGATAGCTGGACTTTATCGAATATTTTCGCCAAACAGCCTAGGTTTTCCGCATATTCATTGCGTGGCGAGAACACCAGATCACTTGGGTCTACATCTGTAGAGTAATGCGACCCGCATGGTACGGTTTCCCTACCGTACACTAGAAACGCCGGTTTAGTCAAATGCAAATATTTAATAGAACGGTCCATGTCTAGATAAAATAATTTTAAAGAAATTATTAGAAGTCAGAATGGCTCAACATATAATGATCCGAAGTAAAAAAATAGTGACTGCTATTACTACGCGGCGGAATGTGACGCGGTTGTGGGTAATTTAAAAATTTAGACGTAATATAACTATGTACGTAACTGCTATTCTCTGTCAGGGCAACAAAATAAAATTGCAACATAATAGTTTGCAATAACGAAAAAATGAATAAAAGCAATAAATGCTGAAAAAATAAAAAAAAATAAACCTGAAAGAAAAGTCAGTTACGCCACAATTGACGAAAAGATAAAATGCAAATGCACACACAAAAACAGAAACCAATAATATAAAAATAAAAAAAAAATATTAAAAAATATATGTCCACTGTGCCGTACACGCGCAATTGGGTAATCTTTGTTGTAAATGACTACCCGGCGGAACCAGACGACAATAGTCGGCTACCCGCTCCCCTATAAGGAGAAACGGGTCGGTGGTACCTCCCCGTTCAGCCTCGTCCGCAAAGGCTTACCACCTGGAAGGAAAAACACCGACACCACAAGACTACCAAACTTCCCTGTGCTTGCCTTTAATACGGGGCGCCACTTGTTACGTCCGCCTGACGGCGGGTAACAAAGAAAAGGAAAAAAAAACAATTACAAAATTTACAAGATTTATTTATGTCTTTACAATGTATCACCAAAAATTAATGTCTCTAAGCACGAAAAAATCTCGACATCACAGGGATGAGTTCTCGGCACAGGGAAGCTTGTGGTCAGTAAAAAAAACCTAAATGCGCTGGGGACTTATCTCATCCGACTATTTGGCATTAGCCGGTTGGGTCACTTCCGGGCGTAGGACGCGCAGCCGTAACGCGATTCGGACGGGGACGTGTGGCACGTAGACCTCAGCTCATAGGTGGTGTGCGGCTGTGTACATCTCAGCGCGGAGTGCGTTCAGCCTCGTGGCCGTCGGCAGCATGAAAAGCCTCCAAACGTACGGCGGTCTTCTACTCGTCCGGAGAATCCCAGCCCGTACAGAGGTCCCCCAGTTTCCAAGGGGGATGATCAGAAGTATGACTAGTAGTTTTTTCAGAAATCGGGCTCCTAACTACCGCTCCCGCTATTTATTAACTGCCCTTGTTTTTTTTTTGAAGTGGCATGTGGAGGGGTTCCCTTGTTGGTGAGAGGACACGCCCCACACTATTGTCTGGTTCATCGTACGATTTTGTAGGAAGGAGAAGACGATATGCTAATGAACGAAATAGAATTATTTCCCTTGTTTTATCCTTTGTTCTTTATTCTCGAACTTTCTATGCACCTATGCCTTGTGGGCGTTACCAATCCGTTGTTCTAGAAAGTTTTCGCCTTCGGACGCGAAGATCACCATATATGGTTATGAACGATGCCAACACTAGTTAATGCGCGCGGATTCAGTTTGATAGTAATAAAACGTTGGTTTGTTTGTCTGTTGTAAAAATATTTGATATGAAAATTTTATATTATATTTTATCTCGTTACAACGTAACAAGGTATAGTTGTCAAAACCAAATTTGGGTATTCCTGGACGACTCACTAGTCATTTGTTCCGAGATAACTACACAAAATAATAACAAAAAAACGCTTAGCCAAGGCACCGACTTTTAATGGAAAAAATATTGGTTATTTTTAGTTTTACACATTTTAGTTATTTTTATTGTATTCGAAGTCGGTATCACTACATATTATAAAACAAAGTCGCTGTCGTCTGTCCGTCCCTATGTATGCTTAAATCTTTAAAACTACGCAACGGATTTTGAAGAGATTTTAATGGATAGAGTAATTCAAGACGAAGGTTTATATTTATCATCATCATCATCATCATCAGCCCACATTAGTCCACTGCTGGACATAGGCCTCCCCCAAAGAGCGCCATAGCGCCCTGTCCTCGGCCTGACGCATCCAGCCGCTGCCCGCAGCCTTTCGCAGATCGTCGCTCCATCTAGCAGAGGGTCGTCGGAACTAGTCTACCCCCGCGGTTGTCGGTTCTTCTACAGATATGACCAGCCCACTGCCACTTCAGTCTGCTAATTCTCTGAGCTATGTCGGTGACTTTGGTTCTCTGTCGGATAATCTCGGATCTTTCAGAGAAACTCCCAACATAGCATAATATATGTATAATACATTCATAATGTTGTAGAGAAACACTGATCAATTTAGGTCGCTAGTGTTTATATAATACGGCTCAGAATGGAGTGAAATTGACTGCCTAGTTGGTCTAGAGGTTGGATGTGCCGCTTTGGGTCAGAGGCACTTGCTCCGAGTCTGGGTGTCATTTGTGTTCGTGAATTACATGTTTGTAAACTGCCCCCGCGATACAGGTTATACATAGAGCCGAGGTTACGGTTCTTTGTTTAAAAAAAAAGAAACAAATGTATCATAATTCATCATCATCATCATAGAATCTTACCGTTTCTCCTTCATCCTTCCGCAGTCTATAACAAAAACACAATCGTCGATAGTCACCGAAGTCTCGGCTATATTTGTAGATAGGACTATCTTGCGGGCACCAGGCCTAGGTTTCTTGAACACGAGAGCTTGTTCCTCGCTGGAGAGTGTCGAATGAAGCGGCACTAACACATAGTTCCCAGTTCTGTAATGGTATAAAATAAATATCATCATCATATCAACATCAGGCCGCCTCCAAACTCATGGAGCTAAATTAGCCTACCATGCCAGGCTGGTTTATTTGTATCAAATTTTCCTTCTTGTGCACCTAGGTAATCTGCTGTTTGCGTTCCTTTAGTCGCCTCTTGCAACAATCTCAGGATAGTATGGGTTGGTGACATTGTGTATTCTTAATATATTACGTTACCTACCACACCGATGACATACTAATATTTTAAAGCAAAATATTTAGTTTGGTTGAACGCGCTAATCTCAGTAACTCTCATTGTATCATCGGTGTGGTGGCAGATTAAGAATACGCAATATCACCAACCCATACTATACTGAGGGTGTCGTAAGAGGCGACTAAAGCAACGCAAGCGGTAGACCACCCAGGCGCATGAGAAGGAAAATTTACGTGCATACGGAGAGCGAAATGAGGTGGAACCATTAGAAACTGTCGAATCCCCCATACACATGATATATTTTTGGAAAATTTGTCGGGGTTTGGAGAACCATCTACACGTATTACCGGTATTAGTCTAGTTAGACCTTCTGTCAGTTTACTGCCTTTGATGTTAGGATAATAGGCAGGTCCAACAACTCCACATACTTTTCAAACAAGCACAAAAATACTTATTTTTTTGATAGTAGATAGCAACATATAACAAAATGTTATCCTAAGATTGAAAAATAAAATACTCACTTGGGACTGAAAGTACGGCTCTCCTTAAGCTGGTCGTGTAAGGACATTATTTCTCCTATGCCTGGAAGAAACACCAAAATAGCGCCCTCTCTTGGCCAACTGTGGTCTCCACTCACCAAGTAGGTCAGTATGTGTTCTATTAGTTCTGAGTTTATCTAAAACAGACAAAAGTTATCATCATCTTACCGGGGCCACTCACATGCGCGCAAACATTCGTACATTGTACGAATGTTTGCGCGCATGTGAAGGGCCGACAAATTCATTCGCAAATTTAGCGGCTATGCGAATGGGTTCGCATATCAATTCGCGAATGGGTTCGCAAACCTGTTTGCGCTTCCTCCTGCACATGTTTACGAATGTCATAAGAATCATTATTTTTTTTAAGTATAAGCGGCCATTAGAGAATTTCTCTTCTTTTTTAATTCGTCAATAGATATTGTAGAAAAAAAGATACCCAATATCTGCAAATATATGTGGTGGGGAGAAAATTAGGAAGCGGCAAGAATCTATGTATTGACAACGTATACATCTACATCATAATAAGCATGTGCCTATTAAAAGCAGAAAATAAAATATATTTATATGGGGTTTATTTAAATGTTTAATTTAATTTTTTATATAGGATTTCTTTTGATGATCCCATATTCATTGTGCAGGAGTTAAAAAAAGGATTTCAATGAACTCCATCATCTTGGTGTTATTCCAATCCATTATGAAGGTACGATAAACAAGAGTCGTCACGAACTATGAAAATAGCGACACGTCCGTTACCTTCGCAATCGTGGGCGCAACTGGTCACACGAATGTGTGGGAGACTAAGGCCGGCCTAAGGCCGGTCACTCACATTCGCACGAATACGCGAACCCACAAGTGTAGGACGACATTCGCGAATGGGTTCGCGAAGTTTTTGCCGCATTCGTGCTTTTCCAAGCGGTGTCGGTTTTTTAACGCACATCAAAGCGCGCGAACCGCGAACCTTCGCGTAGTCTCCCACACATTCGTGTGACCAGTTGCGCCCACGATTGCGAAGGTAACGGATGTGTCGCTATTTTCATAGTTCGTGACGACTCTTGTTTAGCGTACCTTTATAACGGATTGGAATAACACCAAGATGATGGAGTTCATTGAAATCCTTTTTTTAAACTCCTGCACAATGAATTAAAATTCTTCTTTTCTTCAATGTTCTATTGACGAAAAAAATAAATAATAGTTTAAAAAAACTAAAAAATACGCTTTTATAGAAACTCAAACTAAAAAATAGAATATAAATTTTAATACATTTTAATTAAAAATAATGTCAAAAAAAATGATTTTATTGTAAAAAAAGCCTGGGCTGCTTTTCAGGATATTATCAAAATAACCCTTCTAGTCATCTGTTCATAAAATATTTAGATATTTAAATATTTAGAAAAATATTTAGACATTCGTAAACATGTGCAGGAGGAAGCGCAAACAGGTTTGCGAACCCATTCGCATAGCCGCTAAGTTTGCGAATGAATTTGTCGGCCCTTCACATGCGCGCAAACATTCGTACAATGTACGAATGTTTGCGCGCATGTGAGTGGCCCCGGTTAGCTAGTACATATCTCGCCATGGAATAAATAAGGTCTTGTTAAATTTACAACCGATTTTAACACGAAGTTCTCAAGTAGGATGTATTTTTTTAGGTTGTATATTTTTACTTTTCTGTCAATAAATTCTTGGTTCGTTATATACATTGCTATCTGTATTATCTTTCAAAAATTCGAATGTAAAACATGAACCCCTGAAAGTTTTGGATTATTCCGTTGTGGGACGGATTTAGAATACATAGTGTCACCACCCCATTCCATCCTGAGGGTGTAGTAAGAGCTCACAAAAGGAAATGACAAGGCCTAAAACCTAGCCCTAGCCGCAGGAGAAGGAAAACTTTATACGAAACCCTGTGCCAAAGACATTGCCCGACCCGTCATCCAACGGTGACACATCCCCTAGACCAACAAGGTTACACGAGTCATTTGGAAATTTGAATACCGAGCTTTAATTTTGAAGAACGTCGTGAGAGCGACATCTATTGTTAAATAAAGTAGTTAACGAGGTCAAGTAAAATATTTCTACATTTCTGATTAAGTTGAATAATGATGTTCATTTCTCACCTTCTCAGTATCCATAAGGTATAAATTCTTGCAGGTCGTTTTGCTGCACTTCGGGTAACGCGCTATGACCTGTCCTATATTAAGGTTATCGTCTCGTATCGATGTTTTAGGCGGCTCAGTGGCTTCGGCCCTAACGTCGCACGTTTCTAGTTCCACTTCTAAGTCTTGCTTTTTGTCTCCTATATTATAGAATAGAAATATATATATTTTTTTCATAATATAGGCATACTTTTGATCTCAATCTCGCTTGATGGAAGGCGATGATGAGCCCTAAGATGGTACACGTTTGCCTAGAAGGTGTTTGTTCACTTTGGCCTTAAAGAAGTCCAGATAATAGCGTTCCGGAAAAAGTGAAAAGTAAAAACTTGTGGAATGTGAAAACACTGTCTACACTTTAAAAACAAATACTAATCTTACCTTTTTTGATTTTCCGAGTAAAAGGCCCATTTTCTTCTAAAACGTAATTAGTTTTCTCCATAATATCTTCTAAAAATAACTGTTCCACTGGGAAAGTTCTACCTGCAAACAAATTTCGACTTTATCATTTTCGCTGCTAAGCTCAATTTTAATCAACATTCCAAATGGCATTCCATGTGGTGACGGATGTAGAACAGCCACTCAATGTCACCAACCCATACCATCTTGAGGGTGTCGTAAGAGGCGGCCAAAGAAACGCAATAAGCAGATCAGTTAGTAGGAAGAGAAGAAAAACTTGATACAAATCCTGTATCAATCTGTCTTGCTGGCAAAGCACTACGCTAATCTCCCTCCATGAATTCGGAAGAGGCCCGACTCAGTAGTGGGTCATCTATGTGCTGAAAATGGTTACCTGGTATCTCCAACACTGGTATTTTTTCAAAGTAATCCGAAAACAGATCGGCATTCAAAGTCGCACTCATTAGTATGATAGTCAAATCCTTCCTCACTTTGACAAGGTCCCTTAATATGAGTAAGAGAAAATCGCTCTCTTCAGATCTCTCGTGAACTTCGTCTACTAAAATGTGCGTCACTGACTTAAGTTGAGGATCGTACTCCAGTCTTCGTAGCAATATACCCGTTGTACAAAACGTTAACCGGGTTTTTGAAGACACTTTGCTCTCTAAACGAATCTAAAAAGAATACAGTTTTTGAAACACAATCTTTGTCAAAAAACAGCTTAAAAATAAAATAAAAACTATAATTAAAAGTAATTATTACATACACCATCCAATAGCAACTTTATTAATCTAAGGAACATTCCTTGATTTGGTATTTGTACCAGATCAAGAAAATAGCTAATTTTTATCAAATACGAAAACTTTGCAGTCGTCTAAGGTAATACATATTATACTCGTAAGATTTCATTGTTTGTTCCCATTAAAGGCCCTGAAAGTTCTCGACCGATTTGAAAAATTCAATCACCAATAGAATGCTATATTATTATGAACATAGGTGAATGAGCGATATTTTTTTTTAATTCCCATTGAAGCCGGGGAGGGCCGCTAGTAAAAATATATAGCTATAGGAGCACGGCCACAGCTGCAGGCTAGTGAATTTTGTGATTTGGTTACCATGGTAACTAAATTTAGCTTACCTGATATCCAACCACTTGTCCGGTCTTCTCAACTCTCTCCTCGGCTACTCTATCAGCCACGCCAATAGCAGATATCCTTCTTGGTTGAGTGCACACAATCTCTACATGTTCTGGCCCTTCTTTATTGAAGTTCTCCAGCCAATTGTCCAGGATGAATTGGGGCACTTGGGTACTCTTGCCACAGCCAGTTTCCCCACTTATCACAACTACCTAAGGTTCAAAATTTGGTTACAATAACATATACCTATCTAAGAGCCAGTTTAAGATCAGTTTTAGCATACAGCCACCTCCAAATTCATGGAGGGAAAATTGCCTACTGTATCACACACACTGGTTGTCACAGAGTTGGTATGAAGATTTCCTTCACTTGTGGCTAGGTGATCTTCCTCCTTCGTTCCTTTACCAGCCTCTTACGACACCCTCAGGATGGCAGGGTTTGGTTACATTTAGTTTTTTACAAAGATTTTGTGTTTTTATTTTGTTTTTACGATACATAATTTATGCAAATCAATTATTTATGTACTTTTTCTACTTGATACAAAGCTCAGCTCTTTGAGAAAATTCACCCAACGGGTACAGCACTGATTAAACAAACCAAATTAAGTTACATAATATGCAATATTCAATTATATGAAAGAGCTGGCCTAAGTTATTCACAAACCATTTAGAATTATATTATAATATACTTAATAAGGCCCAATTTATTAATACAAGTTACCTGTGATTTTTTAATTGCATTCAATATTTCATTCCTCTTTTGCCATGCTGGTAAATTTCTTCTACTTTTCATCATTCTATTATACCTATCATTGTCAGGCTTCTCAACCCATCTTCTAAAAATTTCTCTATTTTCTCTTAAGACTTCATCATAATTCACATTATTCCTATTATCTTTGATTTGTCCTTTCTTATAATGTAATGGTAACTTCTCTTTAGTTATACTAGTATTCTCTATTAGTTGAGGAAATAATAAATCTGAAGGGTCAGGAAAACCTCTAGTATCAAATTGTATAAAATTTAATACCTCTTCTTCATTACTTAATAATTCGACTAGAGAGTATATACATGGTATACCATCTTGCACTAACGTTTTAGCTTCATCTAACAATCTAGCTGTTATTTTCAAAAGGGTAAGCTCAGGTACAACACTGGATGGATTTTCCGTTTTAAAAAACAACAAGGGAGTTTGATATGGGTAAACTGTGTCCTCTGGAAACCGTATTTCTAATTCATACGTTATTTTCGTAGTTTCTTTCGCGTCTGATTTATCTATATCATTATTTACTTGTTTAACTTCATGTAAAAATTTGCACTTCGCCCCAAACCTGCAAGGACCTTTAAGAAACAGTTTGCAAACCTCTTTAGGTTTCGTTTTGAAGTTGCTATTGTAGTTTATATTATGTTTTTTCTTTGGAACGTCTACTTTATTAGCATACATCTTGGTGAGGTAATCTAAATTCATTTTCACAATCCAAACATTGTCGGCTTTTATCTTAAAGCTGGTGTCATAAATAGATTCTAGCACAGCCTTTTCATCCATTCTCATTTCTAATAACTCAGCAGCTGATGGTACGCCCTCTGGTTTTTTTTGTAAATCTACTTTAAAATATTTGAGGAAAAGTATCTCTAAGGCTTTATCTATGTTCTCGGCAGCTACTTCTAACGCTTGTGAACAGTGGGCCTTGTGAAAGTTGTACCTGTAATAAAATACACTTGCATCACATGACAACATAACGTCCCCGTAGAGCGAGAATTAAGTAAGTCTTCATAATGATGTAATTAATTTTCGACCTAAGATATCAGCAACTTAAGTTGAAAATGGCCAAACATGTTTTTAAGACTTAGTTACTTCTTCCTCTACCGAGACGATAATTACAGTACATTTTATAAACTTTAAAAGCAGCACTATACTCAATTTATACTTTTCGTAATCATATACACCTTGACTGGGTAAAACTGTTAAGCTGGGTACTGACCGGCGATACGGGGCGTAATGTAACGTGTTACACAACGAACATTCGCTTGTTGCTCGCTTTGAGCGCTCCACCCGGCTGTCGGGTTTTAGGCAAGTCCTTTGACTGTTACGCGGTTCAGTCAGTACGTCATTCCTCTCATAATTATTTCGTTTAATTCTTAAGTCATTCACATGGAGTGGAACAAAGACAAAACTATGTATTTTATAGAAAAATACAGAGAAGATCTAGTGTTGTGGTAACCATCTCATCCAGAGCATTATAACAAATTAAAGAAAGATAAACACCTTTTTCTTCTACCTACTTGATTTGGATGAAACAATAATTAACTAGTATCAAAGATAACAACACGTCCTCGCTGTCTGCCATCTTGAGTAACGGTGAAAACGGAGCACAGAGTTTTGACGAGCATCTTACGCCGATTTTATAACACAGCGTAACATGCCCCATGTGCTGGTACATTACACCTCATAACGTTGGTCAGTACCCACCTTTATATTTTACAGTTACTTTACAAACAAACAACATTGAAAGGTGACTTCCAGGACTGGAAGGAAAGGGAAGAGGAGCCCATGTATTGGGAAAAGCTGGACACAGGAAACAAGGAATCCAACAGCATAGATATATTAATTAAAGAACCCGAAACATACCATTTACTGTTTTTAATTCTCCATCTCCTTTTGCCCAATGTCATAAGTGTCTGCTACAGGTCTAACCTTGTTTGGCTGACTAACAGTATTTACACAGAGTGATAATTATATGGTTAGACCAGACGTCAGTTTTCATGCCAGTGACATGTAACAACTGACTTAGATGGTATAATGGACTATAAAAGGCTCAATATTGGGTGTAAAACAATATTACTCAAATGTGTATGGTGCTCACTATTCATTACTCACCTCTCTAATTTTGCTAAAGCAAACTGCCTTAGTCGGGCTTCCGAGGTCTCAATATCAGGTTTCACCGATAATGAATAATCACATCCACCTTGTACCACCAGGTTTCCTCTTTCCATCCAAAACCTATTGCCTAGATTTGTTCCTTTATCCTGGAGAGCAAGAAATAGCATACCATTTACATAGCTCCATGTGACCAGCCCACACCATCTTGAATCTGTTGTAAGAGCCAACAAAAGGAAATGACAAGGCCAATAACCTAGCAGCAAGTGAGGAAAAACTTGGTACAAAAACCTGTGTAAACCCTTCTGGCCAGCATTACCCAGTGGGTTTACCCTCCATGTAATTGGAGGAGGCCCGACTCAGCAGTGCATCATATATGGACTGAGTAGTAGTAGTTACATCTCTCTCTCTCTAGTCAGTCCCTCATGACTGAGGTCATCAGTGGTCATCAGTGGATGTGTTACATAAAGTCCTATCCATGGCTTCCCTAGCAATACAACAAAGCTTGGAGGAGTACGTGTCTAGTAGTTACATAGCTACAGAAAATTGTTGCTATAGAATATTTCCAGCAAAAAGTGACAGAATAAGTAATAGTGAGATAAGGAAAATTGGTGGTCTGACAGTAGATGTAGTATGTAGATGAGATGAATGATACTATACATTTTTAAATTATTATTCATTTGCATTTTTAATGAAGTAGTTATTATAAATTTACTGTCCATCATTTTAATTTCCAAAACATAAATAAAAATTCTTAAAAAAGAACACCTGTTATCATTACTGATTCTACAAAATTGATTAACTACTATATCTATGAAATAAATGTAGTCTAGTTGTACTTAAATATATAACACATATAAATAGAAATATGTATTGAAGCTATATTATGTGTTTATAAAACAAATAACTAATATGTATAACCTAGAATTATTTGCATTAAAAAGAAGTTAATAGTTATACCGAAAACAATTAACTTATGCTCTTTTTTATTCTAGTGAATATAAAACAAATACAACTAAATAATTACCTTGTAAAGGCCAGCACTTTGAAGCTTAAAATCGGGGCCATGAATAAACCTTAGAGTATCCAAAACTAGCTTCTGTGAATCTGGATTTAGCCGCACAGTTTGCAGTTCCACTTTAAGCTTGGGATGCGGCTCTTCTTGAGTCTCTTTTTTAGGTTTTCTACAAAATAATACAGAAGTTCAACATTGGCTCCTAATGTTAGGCAATATTCATGTAGACTTATATACCTGACGCGCGCATCAACGGGCTCCCGAAGAAATAAATCTTCAGCTAATTGTCTACTTTGATAATCCATCACAATAATTTCAGGAATTCAGTGAAATACGAAATATAATATTAATTTAGAAAATACAACGAACAAGATGTTCACTAAGCAAAGGCATGCAACGTCTACTGTCAAATAAATTACGTTTTGTGTATGCTGTTTGTTTGTAATAATTCATACGTTTGTGTAAATTATTTAAAATATAGAGAAACTTATAATCGATGCGAACTTTTTATAATATGTTATTAAAATTGGGGCTTGCTTGCTAGTTTATTTGTACACGAATGACGTTAGCTAACTTTGCTAATGATAATTCTCTTAGATTTAAACAATATAGGAACCATAAATTAACGAAACGTTTTTGTTACGATTCCCTTTACGCAAAATTCAATTCGTGATTGCAAAAAAATGACAGAAGATTTTTGATTTGAACAGAAGTATTTTAAAGGTTACTAAATCTGTACTAATATATAAAGCTGCAGAGTTTGTATGTTTGTTTGTTTGTTTGTTTGAACGCGCTAATCTCAGGAACTACTGGTCCGATTTCAAAAAATCTTTCAGTTTTAGATAGTCCATTTATCGAGGAAGGTTATAGGCTATATTTTATTTTCATAAGAATTAGGGACCCGTATGAAAATTGCGATTTTGTAAACCAAGGTGTAAAATCGAAAACCTATTTATGCGTGCGCTGCAAAAACTATTGACAATAGAACAAAATGATGTACTACGGGTTTGTAGGTCTTATAAAGATCTACAAAAAAGTCCGCGAGAGCACATATCTAACTATCATAGTTTAGTCGCAATAACCGCTTTTATGTTCATAAAAAATATGCACAGAGATAAGCACGGGTTCGAAGCCCACGCGGGCGAAGCCGCGCACAAAAGCTAGTACATACAGTAAATACTGTTATCATTGTCGTCAAAGCTCTAATTACTTTACAAATATAATGACGCAGAGTCGGTCGTCATGAGATTTATAATATATATTATTTAATACCTGAAAAGGTATAAGTGGATTTATCTCATTTGATTAACAGAGGTGGGTAAATGTTTAAGCAGGTATATTTAGTAGCGAAAACAGTCCCGTATCTGTCAAAATATGAAAAAAAGTTCATTTTAAATTATTAATAATTAAAAATATTCTATTTTTTTTTTATTTTAACATGAAGGGCTATGAGTGGGTGGCACATTTGTCAAAAAAGTCATACAAAAATTGCAAACAGGAGCAGAGCAAACTCTTCACTTATATTATCACATACGAATGGCGAACCCGAATGTCTATGCCAGCAATATATTAACCAACGGAACTTGTATCGCAAGCGAGGGCTATAACTACTAAAACTTAAATAAATTATCTAATACCAAGACCTAAAGACTGCCTTAGTTAAAGAAAATTTTCCTTTTAAGACACTTGGGAATTAAGAGCTTTATTGTTTGTTGGACCACATACTCAATAGTACATTACATTACTCAGTACATTACTCAATAAACCCCCTCGGAATGTCCATTCAAATTGCCATTCGGGTAACAGCGCCAAGACCCCGGCTCCTATACAAATATGGTACAGTTACTGTTGCTACCCCGTAGGGGTAGGAAATGCTGGTCCCTCTCGCTCGCGCCAACAAGACATATAATATACGTTTAGTTTCTTGTATAGTTGTTGGCTTCGAAGCCTTGAAGTCCGATTCAAATCTTATTGGGAAGTAAAATGGAAAGGATGTTCAGGTGATAACGTGCTGCGTTCGTTAACAATTCCGTGATAATGAATCTCACGAACCAATTTGATTTAGGTAAGCACTGCGCTGCTAATTGTAGTGCTAATTGTATCTGGTTTAAAGCGCACTATTTAACAGCCACTAGCCCATGAAGTGGACACTGCTGAATTTAATTAGTATCCGGAAGATTCAGATTACGCTAAAGCGTACCAGCCGCGCCGCGTGTACCGGGGCCTTCATGACCGCCGACCCCAATCCGAGAAGCGACGTAATGGTATAAGCATTTCCCCAGCGAAACTAAGAAATAGCATGTCGATTTTGGAAAGCCATTTACATGAGAATATTACAAAATCTCTATTTAAAATAATAAATGCTGGAGCCCCCTACCCAACTGCGGCTCAATGGAAGCTAAAAAAACTAGGTAGCTAGTTTGACTATTATCTGAACTATTTACCTATCAACATACCAGCCTAGTGTATAGCCCAATTATAATGCAATATTTTTTAACTGACGTCATAATATGAGACCCGACTGAGCTGAAGTGGTTTACTATTAAGAGATATCTTGTGAGTAAACTTAGGCTGGTAAGTAGGAAAAAGGCACGAGTCTTCCACGGCCATGCTTGGTTGTCGAAATATCAGTAGTTGGACTTACCCGTCCCCTTAATCATTTACAGCGGATTAGTATGGAACCTTGGTCATCGTTTTATTGTTTAAGCAAGGAAATAACCATATCGGAACGAGGATACATGAATTGCCTTGGTTTTATTGCCAAATTATGGGTTCAAGGTATTTTGAATACAAATACATGAACATTTCTCTTAGGAATAAGCAGGTTTAAATAAACAAAATAAAATGTTGCTAGGAAGCCCTCAATACGTGGATTGGGATCTACTACAGGATGACCCCAGGGTCCTAGGGCGCTGCAGACATTTTGGTAGTGAAATTCCGTTGGCTGCTAAATGGCACGAGATGGAACATAAAAGAATTTTAATGGGCAGAGAAGGAAGGTGGCCGACCAATGAGGCTCCCTCGAGTCAAAGATATAATAATAATAAAAAATACAAAGACCCAACAGCATTCCTCCTCTTAAAAAAAAGGGGCCCAGATGGAGCCCACCCTGTACGCCGCCTCTGATCGACAGCTTTGTGTTGATTACATTTCGTCAAGATAATGGATTTTTTTCACAAGATACGGATTAGTTAAACGCGGAAATTTTGTTCTTCAGAAGATCATCGCCCTTGAGGTGCCGGTCACCAAAATACTGTTCGTCATTACTGTCACAAATATTTGCTCTCCCAGCCTTAATCCTGTTGCTAATCCAGCGTGAGGTGTTAAGGAATTATCGTGAAAGCCAGCCTCGTGTGCGTCATGTGGCTGGAAGGTTATACAATGTTATTAAGGTTTATTGGCAGCAATCCGTCGGTATCTTTGGGGAAAATGGAACGGAGATTGGGGTTTTCTTTGGACTAGATTATTTTCACAAGGTGTTATTGAAGGTTATGTGACGGATTTAGAATACAGAATACATTGTGTCACCACCCCATTCTATCCTGAGGGTGTCGTAAAAGCCGACAAAAGGCCTCTCTTGCGGCTAGGTTATGACAAGGCCGATAACCTAGCCCCAAGAGAAAGAAGACTTGATACGAAACTCTGTGCCAACCCGTCTGGCACAGTAGGCTAATGACCCTCCATGTAATTGTAGGAGGCCTAACTCAGCAGTGGGTCATGTACCTATGGGCTGACTGAGTAGTATTTTACAAGACATTCTTGGGATTACATATTTTACTCGGACTATGGTTGCATTTTGGTTGCATGTGGTGAAAGATTAATCTATTATAGAATGAACTAGCTGGTCTTTCTGTGGTATAACGGTATACAGAAGGACCGTGGCAGAACAAGGTTGAAGGCCAACCCTACGACACTATTCAAACGCAGCGGCTTAGGACTCACAGGGGTCCCCGGAGTCCGAACCCGCTACTACACTGGGCGCCGGTATGGCCCCAACTGATCTTGAAGGCACGCAAGCCCACAGCGGCAAGGTAGCAGCACAGTTCAGGGGATAGATACCTAAACTGTCTACAAAGGATTTTACCCACGCAAAAAGAAATGCGCACCTGCAGGTTCTTGGGGATCTTGAAGATCTGGTTTTTCTTGTAGAGCGAACCAGTACTCAAATGACACCCAGACTCAGAGCAATTAGTGTGTCTGGCGTATACAAAAATATCCTTAAATAAAACCCGGGACCAATCATTAATTAAATAGTGCTTTACACATATGATTCATTACCTAACAATGATTCGAACTTCGGATTTCAGATGCATTGCGTCTACACATCATTCCATCCAAAGGGGTTTTTTAAACGTAAAAAGCACTAGCTGTAACCTGTAACCTCATAAGAGTTGACAAAAGGAAATGACAAGGCGGATATCCTAGCCACAATAGAAGGAAAACTTAATACGAAACCCTGTGTCAAACCCGTCTGGTCAGCGTTGCACAGTGGACTAAGTACAGCTAATTACAGCAGTCGGTCATTTATAGGCTGAATAGTAGTAGTTAGTAGTTTTTGTACCTCCATATTAACCTATCGCTAACAACTTAATAACTTAAAACCTCTATAACTTAAAATATGTTGTGTTTCCCTTGGATTATAACTTATCGAGGTTCTACTGTAATTCCTAATGATCAATTTTATCTCGCTCTTAATATCTCGTATATCATCAATATTTGACATTGCATATAAAGCTTGCCAATAAAAAATACATGGTTTGTACCACGTTTCAATGATTAAACGTAAAGTTTATTATACCTGCAACATAAACAGTGTTTAGTTGGCGAACGTCACGTTTACTGCGGGGCATTCCTATACGAAATGGGAAGTTATCTAACATTTTGCCACGACTCTAGTCGTATGGAACTTTAGGGAATGAATGTGGGTGGACGCAAGGGTTGTGGGAGATCAAAAGAGATGGATGGATTGGAAGAATGAGGAATTGTTTATGAAATGTGTGAATGTAGATAGATATGCCGACTGATAGGTGTGTATAAAGACTACCACCTAGCACAGGGGAGAGGATGATTTAAAATATGACGATTTATAATAGTTTTGTGATAAAACCTACGTAATAAATAAAGTTCCTTTTGAGTGTGAACCCAAGCGGAGCTTCTAAGAATATTATGGTGAAACATAATGTATAGTAACTTACAAACATCTTGAACCAAAAACGCTAAGTGGGGGAAAGTTCACGCACGCCATTAACCAATTGCGCGGTTTACGCCTCCCTTCCCCGTCTTTTTTTGAATTATGTCCCAAGTTATTTTTTAACTGCCATACTGACCATAGATGTCAGGGAAATATAGTTCAACATACATTCTACTACTACTCAACCCAAGAAAGACCTCGAGTCAGTCTTGAGTTGGATCTCCTCCAGTCACATGTTGCAGTTAGTTGGCCAAACGGGTACAGGGTTACGTATTAAGTTTTCCTTCTCTTGTGGCTAGGTTATCGGCCTTGTCATCTCCGTATGTCGAATCTTGCGACACCCTCAGGATGGAAGGGGTGGTGACACTGTGTATTCTAAACCCGCCAGCACAAGTAGAATCACGGATCTGTGTGAACTTATTAAAAAACTAGCTGCGCCCCGCGGTTTTACCCGCACGCCGGTGGACGCCGCGGGGCGAAGCTAGCTTCATAAAACAAAAAGTAAGTTACTAAATAACTCCATAAATCATCAGCTACCTATCAGTGAAAGTATCAATTTTGGTAAATTCGTCGTCAAACATGACTAACGGTGACTACAATAACAATACAGTTTTTTTTCAAATACCTAGTACTACTTAGCACCACGCATTGAGAATTCCGCCCAGTGGTTTTGTACGTAGTTAGTATTTAATTTACCTAGTATATTCCATGATTCCACGTAATAGAGCAAAATATACGTGATATGGATCACGGGTGGCTTCACGTGACTATTTTTATAAGATCCACCAAAACTTTATATTTTGTACATTCACAGAGGTCGTTGTGTGGTAAAAGTGTCTATAAAATCTAGTTATATACATAAATAAAAATGAATGTTTGTCTGTGTTTACTATAGAGAATCGTAAACTACGCATTTGATCATGTAATGATCATAATGACTGAACCAAAAAAAAAAAAAAATTCATTAAATTATTAGCTGCATGACCTCTACTCGGTGAAAAGAATATTCTACGAAATTTAAAGTCTAAGTCTTAAGGTTCCAGAGATATCGTGATGAGTGACTTTTTATGTGGAATCTAATCTATCTATCTAGCTGCTTGAACGATAAAATAATCTTGAAATTTGAACGTCTAATTCGACAATCAATTTGTTGCCTTGTTGGTCTAGGAGTAAAATGTGCCGTAAACCAGAGGCACTTGATCTAAGTGTGGGTGTAATTTGTGTTCGTGAATTACATGTTTGCAAAAAAAGGAAAATAACGATAAAACATAATATCTAATTAAATTTAAATTTTGAAAATAATTTCTGTATACCTTTTTTGACGAATATTCTCGAATACGAATATCTCAATGTGCCAATTGCCACCAGAAACTTTTTTCTTGAGACTGCTTTTCGAGATTGAACCATCCTCATTTTGCTTTCGTGGAAAATCTTTATGGATTTCCCGCCATTGGGGACTACCCGGCACCGGGGCGCGAGAGTATGGTCGTTGTCGTTTCAGCCCATGAATGACCCACTACTGAGTCGGGTCTCTTCCAAATTCATGGAGGTAAATTAGCCTACTGTGCCACGCTGGCAAACGGGTTGGCACAGGGTTTGTATCAAGTTTTCCTTCTCTTGCGGCTAGGTGATTTGCCTCTTTTGTTCCCTTAGTCGCCTCTTACGACACCCTCGGGATGGTATGGGTTGGTGACACTGCGTATTCTAAATCCGTCACCACACGGAAAAGAGAGTATGGTCAATGCACCCCAACCTACCCACTAAATCCCACCGTGTTACATGACTCCCCAGTTTAGGGCTGCGTGTTACGTTACCAAAGGGGAGACCCTGGAGATTTCGCGACCCTGTTACCCTGGGCCCGCCTAGATTAGCGAAGCCTCAATCTCCGAGGCTGAAATGGAAATAAGAAGTTAATAAACCAAAAGTCGTAGAAAACTAAATATTTGAGGTCATGTTTTGTTTTTCCTTAGTAAAAAATGTCTGAATGATGAAGTGACTGTTGCGTATTTTTTGCTTCATTTTTTGCCTGTAATCCGATAAAATTCAGTAAGTAATGCAATTCGTTGTAACTAAGTAAAGTCGCTTATTTAGCTGTAAAAAATCGCCGGCGTGTCTGTGTATGTATTCGTGTACAGAGTCGTAAGTGCATTTTGTAATTATTGTTTTAAATTACCAGAATTAAATTGCAAATAAAAAGAAGAAAGTTTGAATACATACGGTATATTTCGGCCTAAATCCGTACCAGCTAAATTTTTAATAAACAATCGACTTTGTTTTCTGAAAACTTAAGTTCAATAAAGTTTCGCTGCCTTCTTGGTCTAGTGGTAGGATGTGCCGCCTTTGGATCACGATTCCGGGGTCAGCCAAGTGACTTTGTGTCAACCAGAAGTTTGAATACATACGGTATATTTCGGCCTAAATCCGTACCAGCTAAATTTTTAATAAAAAATCGACTTTGTTTTCTGAAAACTTAAGTTCAATAAAGTTTGGCTGCCTTCTTGGTCTAGTGGTAGGATGTGCCGCCTTTGGATCACGATTCCGGGGTCAGCCAAGTGACTTTGTGTCAACCAGAAGCATTGGCTCTGAGTCTGGGTATATTTTGTATTCGTGAATTACATGTTTGTCAAACTTAAGTGGCAGTGGGCAGGGCACATAGCTCGCAGGACCGACGTCCGATGGGGCAGAAAAGTCCTCGAGTGGCGACCGCGTTCCGGAAGGCGCAGTGCTGGTAGGCCTCCCACACGGTGGACCGACGACCTGGTTAAGATCGCCGGAAAGCAGTGGATGCGGGCGGCCCAGGACCGGCCTTTGTGGAAATCCTTGGGGGAGGCCTATGTCCAGCAGTGGACGTCTTTTGGCTGAAATGATGATGATGATGATGAAACTGCGCCCAAGATACAGGTACACAACACATAAGTTACAACTTTTTTTAAATATTAAGTACACCCCTACTGTGTAATATTATAAAACAAATTGTAACTTTGTTGTAAACTTGAAATTTTGTAAAAAGATTGTATTAGAAAAGTTAAATAGGTATTAAATCCACTGTTTTCACTTTTTGCTTTCTGTGAGACTTCGGGAAATAAATGATTTAAAGGAGTCTTAGTATTCATCGACCTTATTAAAAAAAAATATGGCCTAGAACTCACTTTTCAGTTCAGTGGCACATTTTGCGCAATCGCTTGTAGACACTTTTTGTAGTGGGGAAAAACATGAATGCATGAAAAACATGAATGCCCGGGAGACAACACGGTGAACGCAGCCGACCAACACCATAATATATACGAGAAAGTCTTCTCACCTAAACTCACGGTGACGGATTAAGAATACATTGTGTCACCACCCCATTCTATCCAGAGGGTGTCGTAAGACCCAAAAAAAAAAGGAATGTCAAGGCCGATGACCTAGCCGCAAGAGAAAGAAAACTTGTAACGAAACACTGACATTACATACAGAAAACATTACTGTACCAGGCTGGGTTGGTCTAGTGGTTAGATGTGCCGCCTTTGGATCAACGGGTCCCGGGTTCGATTCCGGGGTCGGGCAAGTGTCTTTGTCTAAACCAGAGGCACTGGCTCGGAGTCTGGGTGTCATTTCTATCTATAATATGTATGTATTTACAAAAAAAAATGTATATAAGTAGTTTATTATCCATCTCGTTACCATAACATAAGCATTAAGTTGCTTAGCTTGGGACGAGATGGCGTTGTGTGAAATGTCCAAGGATATTTATTTATCCAAGGATATTTATTTAATTTTTGAATATTGGTTATTCCTACATGCGACAACCTATAATAATATATCTGTATTCATGCATACGTGTAATTTGTCGTCTAATTGGTGACGACATTATATAAAATGTGGTTCAATTGTTGGGTACCACGTGATTCAGTTGTGACGTTTCAAGGATTTCCTTTTTTGCTGATAGCGGGCAATTACGGCACATAATTTTACCTTAAAATAGTCTACGCACATAATGTGATATGTGATTGATTACTACTACTATTACTTAGTCCATACATGACCCACTGTTGAGTCGGGCCTCCTACAATTGTGGAGGGTAATTAGTTAGCTTACTGTGCCACGCTGGCCAGACGGGTTGGCACAGGGTTTCGTATCACGGAATCTCTGACGGCCCGTAACGTTGCCCTGCTGCGCAGACCGCAGCAGGTGATGGCCGTCAGGGTAATCAGGGGGAACCGCACGACCTCCTTCGAAGCAGCAGGCCTCCTGGCTGGGCTGCCCCCGTGGGAGCTCGAGGCTAAAGCCCTCGCCACCCTGTACAAGTGGCGAGCGGCAGAGGTGGCGCAGGGACGGCGTCCCCTTCCTAGGGATGTAGAGGAGCGACGGACCGAGCTGCGTGCTACGGTCCGCCAGGAGTGGATGGAACGGCTGGCGAGCCCTAGTGCAGGGAATGCCATCGTAGAAGCCATTCGTCCCGTATTGGACGAATGGCTGGAGAGGAGGCATGGCGCACTCTCCTTCCGGCTGACGCAGGTTTTGTCCGGGCACGGGTGTTTTGGAAAGTACCTGTGCCGCATCGGCCAGGAGGAGAACCCGGGGTGTCACCACTGCGCGGATGGTGCTGAGGACTCCGCGCAGCATACCCTGGAGGTGTGCCGTGCGTGGCGCGACCTTGTCAGCGTCGTGGGGAGCCTCTCGCTGCCGGATCTCGTTAGATCCATGGTCCGGAGCGAGAGGGCTTGGAGGGAGACGGCCTCATTCTGTGAGGTCGTCATGACAGCCAAGGAGGAGGCTGAACGGGCCAGAGAGTTGGCCTCCCAGCGCCCAAACCGCCAGCGCCGCAACAGGCGTCGGAGGGCGCTGGCTGACCTCCGTCCGCTGTAAGTGGGCCTGTGGGCGATTGACCTGGGAAAGTCCGTCGCCTGCGCAAAACAGGCCCCGGGAGGAAGACGCGCTGCGATTCGCGCGCGCCTCCCAGCGGTGGAATGGGGAGGGCAATACAGCCCCCCCCCCACTTCATAATCGGAGGGGCCCGCCTCGGAGCATGGGGCTCCACTATGAGGCGGGCCGAGGCCCCCAGGGACACGGAGCATGCTCTCTGCAATGGGAGTGAATCCCGTGGCCCTGGCTTGGGCAGGTAAGGATCGCCGTCGGTTTTAGTGGGTAGGTCGGGGCGCAATTTACCATCTATACGCGCCCCGGAGTCCCACATACCCCGGCCATTTCCCAAAGGCCGGGTATCCATGAGGATCTCAGACGTAAAAAAAAAAAAAAATTGGGTTTCGTATCAAAATTTTCTTCTCTGCGGCTAGGTTACAGGCCTTGTCATTTCCTTTTATCAGTTATCAGGACACCCTCAGGATGGAATAAGGTGGTGACATTTTGACGCACGGTAAACAAAAGGCAGCGTTGGTAGGCCTCCTATACGATGGTCGACGACCTATTGAAAGTCGCCGTTATCTAATGGGAATGGGACCGGCTATTTTGGAAATATTTGAGGGGAAGTTTTCGTCCGTGTGCTGATGGATTTATTTATTTATTTATACTTTAGGATCTCCAACAAAGAATACACGATTTAAATTACTGTTATAAAAAATTACATATCGGTCTTAATTCTAGTGTTTCTTCAATTAAAGGAGATCACAGCATGCACAAAACATAACATAAAATATAAAACCTGCTGGATAGACATTGAAATAGGAAATTAAAATTAAATTAAAATTGTATTATGAAATATATTTAGAAAAAATAGTGTGACCACCCCATTCCATCCTGAAGGTGTCGTAAGAGCCGACAAAGGGATATGATAAGGCTGATAATCACCGCAAGAGAAGGAAAACTACACACGAAACTATGTGCCAACCCGACTGGCCAGCGTGGCACAGTAGGCTAATTCACTTGGTGGTAGGATCTAATGGTCCGCCCGGCTAGCTACCACCCTCACATCTAAGTCCGGTGCCAAGCAGGTTTGGTGTGTTTCGTTGTGTGTATGCGAGAGCCGGTGCCCGTTGCATAAATGTATTTTATTGTAACAGTGACTTGAATGCCTTTGACCCTAGGCTTGCGTGCTAGGAAGCAACGACAGGGTCTAAGATGGAGCAGCCTATTCAAGGAAATTCCCCGTCGGACACATACACACGACGAAACACAGTTAAACTGCTTGGCGCCGGACCAGCCGAACTTAGATGTGAGGGAGGTAACTAGCCGGGCGAGCCATTAGATTCTACCACCAAGCAAGTTATCTGGATTACATCAGGTAGACTATAATATACTAAAATTACAACGTCCACGTGAATAAAAATGTTATTTTTATGGGACTAAACAGCAAATATTATTCCTAATCAAACTAGAGAAGAATCAGATCATAAATCTCAGGGCATTCGGTGTACATACATAAAAAATACCAATCGTATTGAAAACCTCTTCCTTTGTTAAGTCGGTTAAAATAAGTAATGTAGGCTTTATGGAACAGTGGTGACTGTTGGAATTTTCCTTGTAACTATATAACTGCGATTTTACGCGTGTGTGTTTCATGTGTGGTTTTTTTTGGTAGAAATTCCCCTGTTCACGTTACAGCGATTGCACATAGTCGTGGAAGATGACGAATGCATTATGAAAATGCATATTTTTAAATAAAATATCTATAATAAGGGCTTTTTAAATAATATATATTAGAAATAGAACTAAAAAAAAATACGTCGGTGGCAATTTAAGTTGGCACCGACTTCAAATGGTTAATTTTAGTTATTTTTCGCTTTTTATTGCCTGTTTTGAAGTCGATTAATATTATTTTTAGAAAGAAAGAAGAAAGAAAATAACTTTATTCTCACAGGACACACAAAAAGATAACAAAAACAGTTTGGTTTTTTTTTTAACAGGGACTTTGCACAATTATAATTTATTTTTAATTATAAGTTATTAAGTATATCTGCATGTCCTGCCGAATAGGTCCCCATCTCAGCATTAGCTGGGTTTCACCCAGCGCTGATCTTCCGTTTTACATGTTTATTACTACTACTACATACTATTAGCTCAGCTTACCAACCCAATACTGAGTCGGAAATCCTCAAGTTAAATGGAGGTTATATATAAAGGCCTACTGTGCCCCCCTCGACAGTGCTGCCACCTTGTTGTGGTGAGGGGGTTTGCCTAGTGGTTTTGGCTCCGGGGAATCCTGTGTCCTCAGCCTCGAAAGCCTTAAACTGCCGCGACATAGGCGGGCCAGAGCTGCCGTCGCTAGCAGCGGAGGCTCGGCCAGGAAGCTGGCACGTGCAATGTCCCGTACGTGCCTCTCGATGGGTTGAGGAGCGTCCAGAGCTCCCCTCAAAGCATGGTGCCCGCTGTCCATGCAGGCCAAGGCCCTGTCAGGGTCGCGGCGCATTCTCCCCATCGGGAGTTAAACCCGTGGCCCTGTATCGGTAGGTTGGGGCGCAATTACCATCTTTCCGGGCCTTGGAGTCCCTCATAACCCGGCTGGCGTTTAGCGCTAACCTATCCATGAGGATTTCCAACGTAAAAAAGCCTACTATGCCACGCTGGCCAGACGGGTTGGCACAGGGTTTCGTATCAAGTTAAGGAAAACTTGATACGAAACCCTGTGCCTTGCGGCTAGATAATTTGCCTCTTGCGTTCCTCTACTAGCCTTACGACACCCTCAGAATGTCCAGTATGTTGACCCCAAACGACAATTTGGTTACAATACGTAACCAACTCGGGAATGAAACGACACCCACAGGATGGAACGGTGTATTTAGTGCATATAACCGTATATTTTGAAAAGGAGTCTAAATACGCCCCTTTTTTCCACTTAATTTTTCATATTTTTTTTACGTTCTCAGTCAGAATTCATTTTTTGTTTGTTCAGTAACCTTCCTGGGCTCATGCACGTGCTGTGTATATGAGCACTATACATTTCAACTATACATTTGGTCGTGCATGCATGACCAAATGTATAGTTTACGATTCTATAAAGACATACAGACAAACTATTTTTTTATTCGTATTATGACGAACGACGAACGACTTCATGAAGGGAAATTAGCATACTTTGCGATTTGAAGAATAGCACAAGAGTTGTATCAAGTTTCCTTCTCTTGTAGCTGGTTCTGGGATCAGGCAAGTGTCTTTGTCTAAAACAGTGGCACTTGTTCGGAGTCTGGGTGTCATTTGTGCTCGTGAATTACATGTTTGTAAACTGCCGCCGCGATACAGGTTATAGGTAGTCCAGGGGATTGGCTTAAAAAAAAGACAAAAAAAAAAATTGTCGCCTCTTACGACACCCTCAGGATAATATAGGCTGGTGTCATTATGTATTGTATCATTCACCACACCACAATAGCTTATGATATAGCGACATATATCCTAAAGAGCTTATCATTTTTGTATGTTTATTATTTTCTCACATAAACCAATGCCTGCTCCACAACGCGGTAAGGTTTCAACTGAGGCTGCGTTATCTGGCAAATGATGTAACGCCATTATCAAACGCAGAATCCTCTTAATCCCAGCTATAAACGAAATCTTTCGCCTCGTATGTTAGCATTATCACTGCGTCAGCACAGCTATAACTATGTCGGCAATAACCTTACTCATTATCCTTTGCGACGAGCTAATTCGCGACGTTGTCACTCTAATATTTAGAGCTGGTATAAGAAAGGACGCGGCAATAGGCGGTTTGATTTGTAAGGCGCGCGCGCAGGGTAAATCATTCGATCGGATCGACCACTCGGTCCGAACGTCAGTTGTTCGGGAAATGTCAACCTAAGGAAAACTCGCAAGATGCGAAACGGCCTAACACGACATCAACGAAGACATTAACATGTGCTACAAAAAGAAGCGTGTTTGTGTCCACCATATCAGTACATATCTGGACAGTTTCAGTGAACCATTAGGGATATTCATATCTTCAAATGCTTCGTTCAGTGCGGTCTCACTATCGGACGAAATGGATTTTGAAATGTTTGTGATGATTAGAACTCTTTGACGGTCTTCGAAAACTTTTGTGCTTTCTTTTGGTGTTTATTTTCGGGGATTTTTGACTTGTCAAGATGATGTCCAAGAAGCAATTGACGTGTATGCTGGCGCTGCATATTATGTATCTGCTAGTGGGAGCCAGTATATTCTATCACATAGAGAGTCCGTTAGAACTAAAACAAAGGGAAGATGATAAAATGGAAAGAATCGAAATTCAAAGTAAGTCCAATTCTTTTCTTTTTTTAAATTTATATTCTTTATTTTTATTCGAATTAAATTAATTTAATTTTCATATAGCAATACGATAGTATAGCGGCTATGTGTATTGCAGTATTGTCTATGCATCTAACGGTTAATACGAGTATTGTTTATATGTACTCCGTAAAGGAATTTGGATGGACACCCGTGTGACCATCCCCGGGTTTCGCGCGTAAAGCCTTTGGTCTCGACTGACATTCTACTACTACCATCTATAGTAGCGTAAAAACTGACAGCTGGTCTAACCACATAACTACCGCTTCTCCCATATTGGTGGTGGAGGGCAGACGCAGAGCAGACAGAATGAAATTGGGAAAACGGTGACAAAGATAAAGAACGGACTTTGTTACATATAAACAAACCCCCCTAAATAAATATTTATTTTCTTCTTTTATTATTTTTATTTTACTCGGACAACTTGTATCCATTTTGAAATAGGTGTCCATGATTTTATAGGACCTTAGTCTACAATCAATTAATGCGAATCAAAAAAATACTCAAATGACAATATACTTATCAAGTGCAAACGTAAATAAAACATGTGTAAAATTATCTGGAATTAAATCTTCGAACGTAACTCATTACGTCCTGCAAAAAGATATGGATGTTTATTTAAAAAAGAGCACTACATTGCTTGGTACTTATCAAAATAAATTATGTCAACGTTAAAACCAACTCGAAGTTGTATAGTGTAATAAAAAAACGTTCTATTTTCCTTGCCCTAAAAGTGAATTTACATCGAATTCGCTCATCCAAAACGGCTAAATGTCTGGTTGTTGCACTTATTTTTGTTTACTATAGGACAGAAGTCACAGGATAACACTGGCCAGTGATAATACAGGATTCAGTAGCTATGTCATACACTCTAAATATTTGCTTTCAATCTATTTATCCACTTGTACTCATTCCCCCACTCGGTATTTACGAGTAGGTACGTACGATACGGTATTGTGGAGATTTCACAATAACAAATTAATTTATAAAGTACAGTCAATCAGAGTAACTTTTCTCAATCTGCGTAAAAGTATTTAGACTGTACTGTCGTATATGGAATGCTCAGTTTTAGTAAATTGCCAAAGGTATTTCGGAACGCGACCACTGCTGGAAAAACTGGCAAGTAACTCAGGCTTGTAATTTATATTTTTGCGGTCCTATATGAAGTTTAACATTTTAAGACATCATATGGTTTCATAAAATATTAAATGACACACATTGTTTTTTTTAAACGAAACTCCTGCACTAGGTGTGAACTGTGTCGCGGGGGCAGTTTACAAACATGTAATTCACGAGCACAAATGACACCCAGACTCCGAGCCAGCGCCTCTGGTTTAGACAAAGACACTTGCCCGACCGCGGAATCGAACCCGGGACTCGTTGATCCAAAGGCAGTAACGGCATCTAACCACTAGACCAACGAGGCAGTCAAATTTGTCACCGTGGTATTTGTTCTGTGAAAGGCAAGGCATACAGAATACCACAATCAAATAAATAGCATCACCCAAAGGTGACCATAATAGGGTGGACTAGGATTGTGACAGTATGTGTTATAAATCCGTCACCACACTGCTTTTCTTCTTCTTCTCAGCCCATAAATGAGCCACTGCTGTGTCCGGCCTCCTCTCCTCACAGGGAGGGTAATTATCCTACTGTGCCACGCTGGCCAGGCAGGTTGACTGGTGTGTTTGTGTGTGGTTTTGTATCAAATTTTCCGTCTCTTGTGGTCTAGTGGTTTGATGTGCCGCCTTTGGATCAACGGGTCCCGGGTTCGATTCCGGGGTCGGGCAAGTGTCTTTGTCGAAACCAGAGGCACTGGCTCGGAGTCTGGGTGTCATTTCTATCTATAATATGTATGTATTTACAAAAAAAAATGTATTTAAGCAGTTTATAATCCATCTCGTTACCATAACACAAGCATTAAGTTGCTTAGCTTGGGACGAGATGGCGTTGTGTGAAATGTCCAAGGATATTTATTATTTTATTTATTATTATTATTAGGTTTTCGGCCTTGTCACTTCGTCCTGTCGGCTCTTATGACACCCTGAAGCTGGAATGGGTTGGTGACGTAATGTTCACTTATTTTATAATATCGAATCATCATCATAGATTGATTTCCTTTTCTTGCGTTTGCATTATCTGCCTGTTTGCCCGTGTAGAGAGACTACCACGAAAATTCTGGGTATTTTTTCAGTTACGAATTTATTTAACCATGTAAGTCAACATAATATACATTCAATAAAAACAATATACTAACTTAACTAATATATTAGGCAGTATTAGCAAGAAGTTAAACAAACTAAACTTTTTGGTGTTTACAAGTAAAACGAAAGTACTTAGGTATTTATTGTAAGTGTCGTCGTCGTTTCAGTCCATAAATGATCCACTACTCAGTCGGGCCTCCTCCAAATTCATGGAGGGAATTAGCCTACAGTTGTAAGTATGTATGTACCTAATATTTCTTAAAAGTAATTTCAGCTCCGTCGCCTACAAAAGAGATTGAAATTATCTTTTAAGAGATGCGTCTATATATTTTTACGACTATGTAGATTAATTGAGATTAATTTGCGTAATCTCGAACGATATTTTACAAAGACGCGTTAGTAAGCCAAGCTGAGCCGTGAATAAAAGCAGCTAAGATGAAAAGTGATGATTCTTAGATTTTACGTAACTATTATTGAACCTCCTAGAAATAAGCGATTTGATGTAAACGTAAAGCCTTACTAGGCATTTAAATTAAATACCTACTATAGATTAACTATAAGAAAATAATACTAATTATTTTCTTCTTTCTCTCTGGAATGGCATTCCGAACCGGTGGTAAAATCTAAATGATTAATTATTATTTTCTTTTTAAATTTTAATTTTTGTGTTATATTTTTTTGACTATGTGAAAGCATTCGCAAGAATTTATTCGAATAAAAAACATTTTGATTTGATTTGATTACTCACGCATAGGCATGTGATCCCAACGTCACCAACTGTATCTGAATGCTCTCGCCATTCAACCACTAGACATAAATGGAGGAAAGTTACTAAAGCTACAACCACATACTAGAGCAACCACTCTGTCAGGAGTGAGCAACTATTACGCACTCGATTCTGATTTTGAATCGGTCACAAATAGTTCGATGAATAGCTTCAATTTAAAACAATATTTTTAAGTTGTACCTACAGTCTTACTTCAACGATTTTTATGTAAATTGCTCTCTTAAATAAATGAATGAGGTCATTTAAAACCTGAAAACACTTCAATTGGCTACGTAAACCGCTACCAGCGATATCCATATTCCTTTGATATTTACTTTAAAGGTTGGTAGAAATGTTACTCTATTTCCTCTATTAATATCCCATTGTTTATTACCACGCGATGCGATAAATGTACTCCAAGTAAGTTCTCTATATCGAGAGTTCCTATGAAACACTCGTTATAGAGTGCACATGAAATATGACAGGAAATTAATGCTTCTGTTGTTCGTGTTTAAACAGTTTAGACTAAGATAAAGTCAAATAGTTCAGCAGGATCTAGATTTTTTGCATTTCCACAATGTTAGTGGAAACCTAATTGTGCTAATCTACATAAACTTATCTATACTAATATATAAAGCTGCAGAGTTTGTTTGTTTGTGTGTTTGTTTGTTTGTTTGTTTGTTTGAACGCGCTAATCTCAGGAACTAATGGTCCGATTTCAAAAAATCTTTCAGTGTTAGTCCATTTATCAAGGAAGGTTATAGGCTAAATTTTATTTTCAAAAGAATCAGGGATCCGTATGAAAATTGCGATTTTGTAACCCAAGGAGTAAAATCCAAAACCTATTTAAGCGTGCGCTGCAAAAACTATAGACAATAGAACAAAATAATGTACTACGAGTTAGTAGGTAATTATTAAGCTCTACAAAAAAGTCCGCGAGAGCACATATCTAACTATGATAGTTTAGTCACAGTAAACGATTGAATGTTCATAAAAATTTATAATCATCTGGAGAAAGAGGCTATACGCGAAGAGGAGATAAGCACGGGCTCGAAGCCCACGTGGGCGAAGCGGCGCGCAATTGCTAGTTACCAATATATACCCAAAATTAGTATATCCCGGCAAGCCTCCAACGGCCGGGATAAGGGGATTAGCAAACGGAAAATGGTTACCTTACATTCCTTATAGTTACTTCATTCGTCTGGTATAACAATCTTAGTACCTATATACCATACTCAGGTAGATTGAAAAAACTATGCATTATTGTAGATCCGGTATCACACAGATTTATACTTTATTATTTATAGGTGTATGTGTAGAGGCGACAAGGAATTTCAATGGGAAAACTTGCACTACGTATGAAGCCTGTTTAATCTATATCTATACTAATATATAAAGCTGCAGAGTTTGTTTGTTTGTTTGTTTGTTTGTTTGAACGCGCTAATCTCAGGAACTACTGGTCCGATTTCAAAAATTCTTTCAGTGTTAGATAGTCCATTTATCGAGGAAGGTTATAGGCTATATTTTATTTTCAAAAGAATTAGGGATCCGTATGAAAATTGCGATTTTGTAACCCAAGGTGTAAAATCGAAAACCTATTTATGCGTGCGCTGCAAAAACGATTGACAATAGAACAAAATGAAGTACTACGAGTTTGTAGGTCTTATTAAAATCTACAAAAAAGTCCGCGAGAGCACATATCTAACTATCATAGTTTAGTCACAATAACCACTTTTATATTCATAAAAAAAAATGCATGCACGGGTTCGAGGTCCACGCGAGCGAAGCCGCGCCCAAAAGCTAGTATGTCAATAACAAACATAAATTATGTACGGATTTTAATCTACAACAATTAATAGTTAATTAATATTGTACATCAATTATAATAGTTATTGTTTTAGTATAAATAGTTACATAGCGGTAACATAAATTTTATTTTAATTTAACACTTATACTTTAACAATAGTTTAATAATTTGGTAGAGCTTCAGTTAAAACCAAAATTACTACTACCAAAACTCATCACATAAATTACCTACTGCTGAGTCGGGCCTCCTCCCATTATATGGAGGGTAAATAGCCTACTGTGCCACGCTGGCCAGACGGGTTGGCACAGTCTTTTGTTTAAAAAAAAACAAAATCGTTTTAAATTTTCGTTCTCTTGCGGCTAGGTTTTTGGCCTTGCCATTTCCTTTTGTCGGCTCTTACGACACCCTCAGGATGGAATGGGGTGGTGACCCATGTATTTTAAACAGTTACCACACGCCGTATCTAGTGCTACTTACACCGAATTACTCTCGCGTCTAATGTTGTTTGTACAAACGCGTTTTCACTATTTTCAGTCCATTCATAATAACATCCTTGAGCGAATCTATTTGTATCGATACCATAGTAATAATGGGCGATAATTAACGACACACAACTCTGGCATTGTCATTTACCTCATACTTGAGAGATGCCATTGTTGCATACAGTTTCTTGTTATTGTGCAGCTCATTAATTATTGTAATCATTGCCAGTTTTCCTTCACATAGAGAAGGAAATAGAAAGTGTTTTTAATACAAATATCTTAGTAACACTTGGTTACGGCCTGGGGATTGGAAGTGATTGTGCTCAGTATGTTTCTTTTTAAATATTATAGTGGGGGAAACCTTTTATAGGTCCCCAGCCGGGCGACGCGGCTGGGGTATGTGGGAGTCCCCATGGTGATTGCGACCGATAAACCTTCCACTATTTGTCTGCGCCATCTGTCGTTTGGGAAACTTCGTAAACGAGCCATTCGACAGTGGCTTAGAGAGGGGAGCCTTGCTCTACCCTCAGATGTTCGACCAAAGCGCTTGGAAGCGCTTCCCTCTAGGAATGAATTACGAAGACAAATGACACCCAGACTCAGAGCAAGTGCCCCTGGTTTACACAAAGACACTTGCCCGGCTCGGAACCGAACCCGGGACCCCGTGAGCCAAAGGGGCCGCCTCTAGACCAAAAAGGCTGTTTTGCTCTGTATGTACATAATTTATATCATTCTAACGCGTTATTGTTTTAATTCTGTAATTGGGATTAATTCTGTTATCATGCTCACTCAAAGACTCATGGCAATGTGACGGGTCACCCTCTTCCCTACAACATGCTTGAGAGGGCGATGGCTGTCACAGGCGTCAATCATCGGTCAGCTCAGGGATGCAGTACTAAATACTGACAAAATACTGCAGATGTTTGGCCCTTTGTGACAATTAAGCGGGCGCTTTTTTTAAATGTAAATTAAAAAAAAAGGAATTACTGTATCTTGCCGGCTCTTCTCTGTAGAGCAGCCTTCCGAACCGGGGGGTAAATGGCAATTAATAAATGTATATTGACGTGTCAAAAGAGCTCAGATACGCCAACTTGTTTAAATAGATTTTTGATTTTATAGTCCGCTGTGTGACGGATTTAAGACACAGTGTAATCCGCATATCAGCAGATTCCGTCCCTCTGATCCTTCTGGAGCACGGATATGGTATCTACAGACGACATCGTAGCTCAGTAGGCTAATTTTCATCCATTTAATAGGAGAAAGTCTGAAGAGGTGAGACCAAAACACCACAGGCTTGCCCGCAGGACAATGGTATCAAACCTACCATTTTTTTTACCAGTTACTTTGAAATAGTTAGTATACCAGTTAATTGAATACCTTTCACCCTTGGCTGGCGTGATGGAAAGCAACGCCAGGGTCTAAGATGGTTCAGGCAATTCAAGGAAATGTTCTGTCGGGTAGCGGCTCTTACATACCTAATACACACTACGAAACACAGTAAAACTACTTGGCGCCGGACTTTGATGTGAAGGTGGTAGCTAGCCGGGCGGAACATTAGATCCTACCACCAAGCGTGCTGGGTTTTGTTGATTTTCCAACACGCGTCTTATTTCAGCGTGGGGTGGGGAAGTGTAATATTCTGACCCTTCCCCACACGGGTCAGAATATTACACAAGCCGCCATCTTGAATACGATCCTGAATCAGGACAATAGCCGTGACGCAGTCAGCTAACCACATGATTATCTGCAAATGTGTTCTTTAATTGCGCAAATATTAGCAATAATTGCTTATCTTTAGGCTTTTGTGCTCCATTTATTGCCAGCGTTGCTGTCACAACATTAAAATAATTGTATTCCGTTTACGCGTTGTATTGTTAAGTAATAATTTACACATCTATTTGTGTTTTTCTTGTGGCTTTTATAGATATAAGACGTAAATACGTGATCTAGTTCTATGGCAGTCATTCTCAGTCTTTGTATATTTTTGCACATAGAAGTAATTAGTAATAGTAGTTAGTACCTAATTCAAACTCTTAAAATGTGTATTAGGACTAAAAAGATTCATGGTGAATAAATCTGTAAGCATACAAAGTTTACTAAAGTTGGACTATACTATAAGATAATCATACACTAACTACATAAAGTAAATAACTAAAATTACAACATAGTTATAATTTGCGCCGCTCTTAAAATAACTCTAATATAATAGTCATATTTAAAATTTATTTTTGTTCTTGTCCCACGTTAAATGGATAACTCACACTAAAAAGGAACTTTATTTACGTAGGTTTTATCACAAAACTCTTACAAATCGTCATATTAAAAATTACGGCCCCTGTCACTCGCTAGGTGGTAGTCTCCATACACACCTTTCATACTCATGTCTCCATTCTCACAATACATTCATCTCTTTTGATGTTCCACCAAAAAAAATCTTACTTATTCTTTTTTGGATGTGTGGATGGTTAAATTCAAACATCATCAAAAACAAAATCTTCGTTTTTCTTCTCTTCTTCTCAGCCAGTACAATCATCATCATCATCATAATTTCAGCCAAAAGTCCACTGCTGGACATAGGCCTCCCCCAAGGATCTCCACAAAGGCCGGTCCTGGGCCGCCCGCATCCACTGCTTTCCGGTACAATATCCACTGCTAATTCTGACCTCTTTTCTTTAATCAGCTTTTACGACATCATTAGGATGGAATGGGGTGGTGACACTATGGATTCTAAATCCGTCACCAAATTAATAAAAGCAGGCGGTTTTACGCCTATAATCGAGCCAGATTACCTTAAACTCTATGATTAAGTGCGAACCATGTTCATAAGCAAATAGTCTCTAATCGATTGGCTAAGCTGTCGATAATTTTAGTAGGTTTATCATTAATTTGAAAATTTATGGTACAAGCTCGCACGCACATAACCATCATTATCCACAAATTTACTTTAATGAAATACATTTGCTATACAAGTTCTTTTGAATAGTCAGTCCAATGTGAAGTTACGTTAACAAAGATTCTTTTTTATTTGAAGGTACGTAATATAAATTGATCGACTACATAGCTCACAGCTGTTTCAGGACAAGATTTTAGTTTAGTTCTTTTTTTTATAAATACTTTTATTTTATCGCTCGGACTGTTTACAAACATGTAATTCAGACCCAGAACAAGTGCCTCTGGTTTACATATAGACACTTGCCCGACCCCGGAACCGATTCGGGATCTGATCCACAGGCGGTACATCCAACCCTTAAACCAATAAGGACCGTCCAAGTCAAGTGCCTTAAGGTGGATGCTCCAGGGTAGCCAGCGAAATTCAAATTTTCTTACGTTTTTTGCAATTTGCAGGGCAGTGCTAGGTTGTATGATGATGAACATTTGATTCGCGGCTATAAGACGTATGTAGTTACAGAGTTATAATCATCAATCTCATCAATACAACCCTCCAAGCTCATAAAGGTGCAAGAATGACTTTGACGTTGAAAAAGTTTTTCTTGCACCTTTATGAGCTTGGAGGGTTGTATTTGATGATTATAATTCTATAACTACATACGTCTTACAGCCGCGAATAACATTTTAATCAACATACAACCTAGCACTGACCTGTAAATTGCAAAAAAACGTAAGAAAATTTGAATTTCGCGGGCTACCCTGGAGCATCCACCTTAATGCTTATCTTTAAAGGATAGCACCGAAACACAGTAGTTCTTTTTTTAAATTAATCATCTTGGTTAAATTAAATTACTATACTGCATAGGGAGAGCAAGTACGACAAATAAAATAACTACTACTCAGTCCATACGTAAATGACCCACTGCTGCGTCGGGCCCACTCCCATTACATGGATCGTAATTAGCCTACAGAGTCACGTTGGCCAGACAGGTTTGCATAGGGTATCGTGTCAGTCACGGAGCATGCTCTCTGCAATGGCAGTGAATCCCGTGGCCCTGGCTTGGGCAGTTAAGGATCGCCGTCGGGTTTAGTGGATAGGTCGGGGCGCAATTTACCATCTATACGCGCCCCGGAGTCCCACATACCCCGGCCATTTCCCAACAGCCGGGTATCCATGAGGATCTCCGACGTAACAAAAAAAGGGTATCGTGTCAAATTTTCCTTCTCTTGTGGCTCGGTTATCGGCCTTGACATACCCTTATGTCGGCTCTTACGACACCCTCATAATGGAAGGGGGTGGTGCTACTATGTATTCTAAATCCGTCACCACAAAGTAACTATGCTGTGAAATCTCAAGCCTAAAAATGATGTTAGGTTTAAAAAATGGCGAATCTAGTTTTTATTGCCCATAGCTTCAAAGCTGGTTAGCTATACTTGGTAGTAGCAACATTTCATGTGCGTACTATTGCTGATTTACGCGTACAACTTGACGTACAAGTTATAAGTGCAAACAACTTGAAACATGACCTTGAATGCGCGCTAGGAACACTCAAGACCTGACCAGAACCAAATAGGTGGCACAGTAGACTAAATTCCCTCCTGTATTTAGAGTTTTTTTTTAATCGTAGGGTTAACTTAACAAGGTATAACTTTCCCCCACCAGTACACTGTGGCAGGTCGACCACTTACTTCCCTTTGGTAAGGTTGAGGAGATCGATGGCTTCCACATGCGTTATGCTTGTGAACAGATGCCGCTGTTTGGAGTTGGTCGGCTCACTGCATTCAATTTTTTTTCTATAAAATTCGTATTTCTGTTGGGCGCTTTTCCGAACCTAACGAAACTAGTTGTTAAATGAACACGGTCATTGTAATATGGCGTTTAAAAAAAAGGACGCCCTCTGTGTTTCTTCCGCCAGGTCTTCTCGGTTGGTGCCACGTTCCGACCTGGTAGTAGTTAGTATTATAAAAATGATGTATCCGTTGACGATTGTGAACGCCATAATTGGTATAAACAATAAATAATTTTTCTATTCTATTCTATTCACTTTTTGCTGTTGATATTGGCCGGCTGCTTTAAATAAACCATAAGTCATCCCGTACAACCCATTAATCCTGATGGTGTCTTAGGAGGCGTCTAAAGGAACGCAAGATTCAGATCACCAAGCTGCAAGAAAAGGAAAACTTGACACAGACCCTCTATCAACCCGTGTTGCCGGCGTGGCAAACTGGGCTTATTTCCCGCCATGTACTTGGAGTAGGCCCGACTCAGTGGTGGGTCATTTATGGGTTGAAACGACGACGACGAATGACGTCACAAAAATGTCCAATCCTAATGACACACAAATTAGTATTCGTGTAATGTGTGAGGAAGACACGAGGAAAATGGAGTACCCTGAGGCCGGGTCGTCTCAAATGTCCTCAACTCCTCAGTGTCGGCGACTGAATCTTTGATGATGGATGGCGGAGACGGGAAATGGCACAATAAGAATACATGTCACGCGCCTCACTGAGCTATTACGGTACCTGTAGCACGAACGCTTGAATTACGTAGTCTTTAAGTCATTTGTTTTATTGGGCTCGAGATCTCATTTGTCCTTAAAATCCTTATGGTACTTCTATTAAACTATATTTATAAAACTAACTTATGGTTTCATTAGGTTTTCGCGATTATTACACATTGAAATTAAACACTTTTTAACGGATTTACCGCGTGTCTATTCATTATATAAATCCCGACGTTTCGAATGCTTTGCAGCGGTCGTGGTCGCAGGATAGATGACAGTTGTCTTCAAAAGAACAGAAATAAACAGTGAAAATAATTTGAAACGTCGGGAATTAAATAATGTAATATACACGCGATAAATCCGTTAAAAAGTGTTTAGTTTCAAAGTTAACTTATTCTTAAATAGCGACTGACTGACGTCAACTAATATTGCTTTAAAAAGAAAGATGCTTTAACACACCTTTGTAGAATGGTCTAATTGTGTATCTCATATATTTTATTTGTACTGAGACTAATCACACCGAATAGAATATTTCTACTTTAAAAATATATTATTTTCAAATTATGTTTTTAATAGCTTCTCTTCTCAGCCCATAAATGACCCACTGCCGAGTTGGGCCTCCTCAATTATTTAGTAGGAAACTGTAAAATGTGTTTTGAAATATTGTCTATTGATATGTCTCAAAGCAATGGTATGGATTATTAGCATAATCATCATCATCATCATCAGCCTATTTCAGTCCACTGCTGGACGTAGGCCTCCCCCATGGCTCGCCACTGAACCCGGTCTTCGGTTCTATGCATCTAGTTGCTGCCGGCTGCTCGTCGCAGATCGTCGCTCCATCTAGCAGGGGGGCGTCCCACCCTACGTTTGCCAGTACGTCGTCTCCACTGTAGCACCTGTTTGCCACAACGGCCTTCAGTTCTACGAAAGATGTGGCCAACCCATTGCCACTTAGCATAATATGAGATTCGAAATGCCGTTCGTCTTCGTCCCGACCATTACAGAAAAGTTATTATAGCTTTCCTATTCAGGGTAATCGAAGATCTTTGTCCTCATTGAGACAGTACTTATAAAAAACCTAGCATAAAAAAGACAAGCCTTTATAGCAGTACAATTGCACTGTGATAAACTTTACAATACATTTACAACAGCACTCAAACTTTTGTCTTTGTTTTTACCACTAATCCTGAATTAGTGCTATATGCACTTTGTTGTACCTACTTAAGCGACTAAACAGTTCCGAAACGTACCCTCGGGTCAAGTTGGACCGCCATCTGTTGATCGTGCTGATTTTCCTAGGCGCCTACGGTGAAGACCTGCGACGGGTGTTTATCTTAATGTAGATCTTAATCTCGAGAGCTTGTATTTCCACTTGTCAAGAAAATGTTAACTCGTTGACCTACTTTGTGTTGTAGGCATTTTGTAGAATATGCGGGCTTATTATTGTTTGATTGTAAGTAAAGTATTTTTTTATTGTTTCAACGTTTTTACTATGTAACAGTATTTCATTTAAATAGTTACAGTATTTAATCACAGCATATTTTTTATGCTTGAGATTTTAAATTGGGACTGTGAGTCGGGCAAGTGTCTTTGTCTAAACCAGAGGCACTGGCTCGGAGTCTGGGTGTCATTTCTATCTATAATATGTATGTATTTACAAAAAAAAAATGTGTACTTTATCATCCATCTCGTTACCATAACACAAGCATTAAGTTGCTTAGCTTGGGACGAGATGGCGTTGTGTGAAATGTCCAAGGATATATTTACACCGTGTCACCCCATTCCATTCGGAGGGTGTCGTAAGAGCCGACAAAGGGAAATAATAAGGCCGAAAACAGAGCAGCAAGACAAAGAAAACTTGACATGAAACCCTGTGCCAACCCGTCTGGCCAGCGTGGCTTAGTAGGCTAATTACTCTCCATGTAATGGGAGGAGGCCCGACTCAGCACTGGGTCAATTATGGGCTAAGTAGTAGTTGAGCAGTAGTAGAGTACACTATTTTCGCAATAAACTTTTGCATACATTGTCGTTAGGGTTGGTATATTCCTTATAGCTACTACTACAATTCAGCCCTTAAATGATCCACTACTGAGTCGAGTCGTAGTATTAGTTGCTTCCTTTAACTTCCATCTGTTAGGTGAAGAAACGAAAGCTGCGGGCAGCAGCTTATAACTTTAAGGTGTTCATTAGTCTAACCTATTTATAGTTTACAAAAGTTAGACAAAAGTCTTCAACCAATGTGTGTTGCCAGTGATGACTTATGGAACAGAGACGTGGTCGCTCACTATGGGCTCCATCAGAAGGCTCAAAGTCACCCAAAGGGCAATGGAGAGGGCTATGTTCGGAATTTCCCTGCGAGATCGAATCAGAAATGAGGAGATACGCAGGCAAACCAGGGTCACCGACATAGCCCACTGGATAGCCAAACTTAAGTGGCAGTGGCCAGGGCACATAGCTCGCAGGACCGACGCCCGATGGGGCAAAAAAGTCCCCGAGTGGTGACCGCGTTCCGGAAGGCGCAGTGCTGGTAGGCCTCCCACACGGTGGACCGACGACCTGGTTAAGGTCGCCGGAAAGCAGTGGATGCGGGCGGCCCAGGACCGGCTTTTGTGGAGATCCTTGGGGGAGGCCTATGTCCAGCAGTGGACGTCTTTTGGCTGAAATGATGATGATGATTTATAGTTTCCCAAGAACTACAAATCCTTTTAGATTTTCAGTCATCTTTCAAGAGAGTTTCACAAGACTATGAATACGTCACAGTTTCTAGTGCCAACTTATCTTTACGTTTTACAACCTTAACCTCCAACCGCGTAGTTGCAATTCCACGCTCATACAACCTTTGCTCGTCTGCATTTCCTCCAAAACAAGGTAGTTTTCCAACAAACTTGAATCCATTAAAATCATGTTAGCACCATGTGACATTACGCTGAGTAAACAGCCTGCGAACTGTACAAACTGTTCGTCGTGATGTTAAAATTTGTTTTTAATTAGACAGACGTCTTGGTTGACAGATTTCAGCCGGCATTTACTAAAATATTTAGTATATTGGCACAGCAATTAGCGGGATGATGGTGTATGTTCAGGGTTTTGATCTTGGAGTGAGGAGACCTTGTGAACGTTGCACAAATCAAGGATATTATGCCCAAGCTTTATTGTACGGGTTTGTATAACCTGCAAGTCCGTGTGTTGACGGATTTAGAATACACATTGTCACCAACCACACGACACCCTCAGCAATATGTGTGTCGTAAGAAGTGGTCAAAAGCAGATCACCTAGCCGCTTCATAATAGAAGGAAAACTTGATGCAAACCCTGTGCCCCAACTTGAATGACTGGAGTCATAATAAAAAAAAAATGTTTGCAACATTACGCATTTCACACATCTGCAACATTTCAAAAAAAGCATGTTTTAGAAAAATGCTGGCCGCATAATCGAAAAGCGGGTGGCTTCTGCTGCACTAGGCTTCTCTTGATATAGCACTCTCATATGGGCATGAACGAGGAAGTGCCTATAGAACACCGCAGCAATATTCATTCCAATTTGAGCTGCTGGTTAGCCAAGCAGCAGAACAGGACAAGTTCTGACAGCTACAGCTCAAGTTGAAGCAGTGATTATCCGTTGTACCTCTCTTTATAATGATCATGATAGCAGGCATTGCAGGCATGTTCTTATAATTTCAGGAACGCCGTTTTAGTGCCCGACTCTCAATGACTTGTTCAAGCAAGTTCGCGATAAACTTGGCACGAACAAATTTTTGATGATAATTATTACGTAACTTTTACGACGACCAAGTTTCGTGTTGATCAAGTTAGGGACGCAAAGGCCGTCCTGTGGAAGGCAAAAACGACGACCATGCACTATAAGAATTTTAATATAAAAGATACAATTACTAAGAAACTTGCTAACGAATACGTCACACACGTTTTAGGGGCCAATGTGTTAAGAATTTAAATGATCGTGAGCCTACGTGGTTAACTACAAAAGGCACTTTAAGCGACAATAAAGCTCATAATGGGACTTGAATTTACAAAACGTTTTTCATATTGACTGCTATAAGAGCAGTCGATTATTTGCACAATTATTACGATTTGAAAATGATGCTGTCCGGTATGAAAAATATGGTGAAGGACTCAGACTTAACAATGAATACTTGATAAAAACCCTGTGCTTCTGGGAACACTACTGGCAGCGTGGCACATAAGGCATTTTTTGGTCTTGGCTTGCTAAGTGACTGCTGCTGTTGAGAAGTGTTCGTCTTTACCAGGTTGACCAGGCAGGAGGATGTTGCAGACTCGTTGGAAGGTTTCTCTGGAGTCCAATGTTGAGGGTCACCACTTTAGGCGCAAGGAATGGTCATCCAGCCAGATGTGGTGTTATGTCTGGCTAGGGGTCGCAGCGCCTATCCCCCTATAGTTGTAGTCGGGGAAATCTTAACCTGTTCGAATTGCTCTTGGAATTTCGCTATCGCGGTGTAGGACTTTTTCGTAATTATCGCATTTGTAGGCGATATTTATTGATGCAATTAGTTCAGATTTTTCGGGTAAATTGTGTAAAGTATGTAGCACACGACACGACTATTACCATATCATTTTATTGTTGTAATAATTTTAGCTTAGTATGGGTTATACTTTCTTAGTTAGTAATGATCTTAGGATGGATTGTAAGAATGAGGAATTGTGTATGAAAGGTGTGACTGTAGATATGACGACTGATAGGTGTTTAAGGAGACTACACACCTATCAGTATGGGACAGGGGTCTTAAGATGATAATGGTAATTTTATACGATTTATAAGAGTTTTGTGATAAAACATACGTAAATAAAGTTCCTTTTGAGTTTGAGAGTAAAGCTTTGACTAGGCGATAGTCGTGAACTAAACTTATAGAAAAAATAAACTAAAATGTAATAAATAGCTAATTAGCCAGTGCCACGCTGGCCAGACGTATTGGCACATGGCTTCGTTTGCCATTTATTGCGGCTACGTTGTAGACCATGTCAATTCCTTTTGACCACTCTTATGACATGCTCAAGATGTAATGGGGAAATAGTTAATTAATTATTAGTATTAATAATAATTTTATTATCTGTGGAATGCCAATGACTTAATCTATTTGATAAGACTCCAACTCATAGATGTTTAATAGATTGTGAACAATGAAGTATTAATGATAAATGAGATACATTGATGGATGTAGTCAACACAATGGGGTGATAAATTTGCATGTGTTAGTGAACCATTTGACTGGCAGTACGATTTGACGATTTATCGATAAGACTCTCGCTGCTTGTGTGCAGTTATCGCTTTTCTTTTAAAATATACTTATTCTAAGATTCAGTTGTGCATGTGGTGACGGATTTAGAATACACAGGATCACCAGCTTAAACCATTTTATTGATATATTAATAAATATAAATATCCTTGGACATTTCACACAACGCCATCTCGTCCCAAGCTAAGCAACTTAATGCTTGTGTTATGGTAACGAGATGGATGATAAACTACTTATATACATTTTTTTTTGTAAATACATATGTATTATAGATAGAAAACACCCAGACCCGGAACAAATACTTGTAGGTCGTACAAATATTTCTTCCGTGCGGGGAATCGAACCCGCGACATGCTGCGCAGCAGTCGATCGCTCAACCATAACAATAGATGTCGTAGAGGTAGATCACCTAGCCGCTAGAGAAGGAAAACTTGATACGAAATCCTGTGCCAACCCGTCTTGCAATGCCTAAATGTAACTGAAGGGGGCCGACTCAACAGTGGGTCATCTATGGGTTAACTAGTATCAGATCCTCATATACTTCTCAGCCCTTCTGTTCCACGCTGGCCAGACGGGTTTTGTTACCAAGTTTACCTTCTCTTGCAGCTAGGTTTTCGGCCTTGTCATTTCCTTTTGTCGATTCTTACGGCACCCTTAGGACGGAATGGGGTGGTGATACTATATATTCTAAATCCGTCACCACACGGATGGTTTGTAAAACCTAGCGGTATTCGGCCATGTCATTTCCTTTTTTCGGCTCTTACGACACCCTCAGTATAGGGTAGGGTGGTGACACTATATATTCTCAATCCGTCACCGCACGGACAGATGCTCATATACTTAGTAATTGTTTATATTTCTTTTTTATACAAAACGTGTACCCTGCATTAGATAGGTACAAACATGAAATTCACGAACGCAAATGACGCCCAGACTCTGAGCAGATGCCTCTGGCAAAGACACTTCCCCAGCCCCTGAATCGAACCCGGGACCCTGTGATTTAAAGGAGGCACATCCAACCCCTTTTTATTGGTTTGGCGGGAACAAAGCCTGACCGCACATCCCGCGCCCGGGAAGACTACGGGGTAGTGTGGGGCCCTCACCCACTGAAATAACCCGCTGTGCCCCGACACCGGCCCTCACGCGCGGACCATGGGTACCGCGTACGTTGCTACCGTGGTCCGCAGGCGGCAGCCCATCGGGCACCCTCTCCCGTGCAACGCCTCGCGCACGTGGGCGTCACACCTTCGCGGTAGGCTATACCGGCGGACGGTGGGCTGGCACATCCAACCCCTAGACCAACGAGCCAGTCCTTTTCTTTAATTGTTGCTCGTTGATCGTGATCGTTGAATTGATCGTGTACTGCACTGATCTTGACAGTGACATCAGCCATCGTCGGTCAAACCACAATGACACCATTGAATTGGTATATCGTAAATCGGTTTATATGCGTGCTATGATAATGGGACATTGATTGCACGACCGCGCCTTCTGTTGAGTACCTGTATTATAAATAGACGAATGGTCTTCCATGCAGCTGTTCTTTTGTATGGGGAACCACTAATGGCTTCCGTTGCTTTATTTGAAATCTATTTGGTACAGTTGACGGAAACTGCCTTGTGCCTCTAGTGGTTGGTTTTGAAACACTGGTCCCTGATTCGATTCCCGGGTCGGTATTGAGGAAACCACAGGCACTTGATCGGAGTCTGGGTGCCATTTGTGCTCGTGAATTACATGTTTGTAAACAGCCCCGGGTTAATACATAGGCAGCGGTTTGGTTTTCATCAAAACCACAGATTTTTTGTAATATTAGGGTTTTTTAACTGTGCATATTTTTTTACTAAATATACTATTTTTTTATTTAAGTAGTTTTATTGATAAAAAACTATTTATACATTTCGTACGTCATCGTATACACCTTTTAACGGATTTATCGAGAGAGACTGACCAAGACTGCTGCAAAGCGTTCGAGGCGTCGCGAAAAAGTGTAACTTAACACTTTTTTGTATTAATTATAATACAATTGTCCATTACCGTGTGGTGATGGATTTATAATATATATTGTCACCACTCCATTCCATCCTGTGGGTGTCGTAAGAGCCGACAATGGGAAATGACAAAGCCAAAAACCTAGCCGCAAGAGAAGGAAAACTTGGTAACAAAGCCCTTTTTTTTTTGTTCGCTCGGGGTCAAATCCTTTATGGACTATCCCCGTCGGCCACGGGGATGGCCGAGGGGGGGCGTGTGGGACTCTCCCCCAGAGTGGGGGCCTACCCACTAAACATCCCCGGAGTGCTCCCACTCGCGTCCTGTTGCGGCATTGTGGGATCTGGTGCAGAACCACGGTAACAAAGCCCTGTGCCAACCCGTTTGGCCAGCGTGCGCGAGGGTTAATTTCGCTCCTGTAATTGGAGAAGGCCCAACCGACGGCATTGGATCTTTTACGGGCTGCGGCAAGTATCGATTCCAAGTTCTATGAGAATATCAATCGATAAAATCGAATAAATTCATTTCGAGTATACACTACCCTCACCTCTAATGTGACCAGTCAAAAGTATCAAGCTTTATTTGACAAATTATAGTTAGAAACCAAGATGAGGAACTCCTCAACAACACTGACACAAAGTACAAAATAATTAGGTACAGAAGTTATGTTAATTTACTCAGGTACATAATATAAGCTCGCGCTAGGATTATCAACACTTATTTAATCAACACAATTACATATGATGTCTTAGGTTTTCACGTTTTTTACACATTGCAGAAAATGATTTCTTCACGGTTCTGATAGTTTTATTTTATTTAATTCCCAACGTTACAGACACTTTGCAACAATTACACATAAGCTAAAATCTGTCGTCGTGGTAGTGCCACTCGTATAGAGGTCCGATTGCTTGTAGAGAAAAAAAAACTCCCGACTCTATCTCACTCTCGCTCTCGCACTGTGTCGGTGCGCGAGGTCTATGTATGCGTTGCTGATGCGCGCGTTGTATGCAGCTTGACTTCTGCATTTGACTATTTCGTGTACAATCTATGAGTAGTAGCCATTGATGAAAATGATTCATGCTTTAAACCTATTGTCATACTTACCTAACCTAACCAACTTACAGCAAAAAAGCACATAAAAAGCAAGACAACGCTCTAGTTTTTCATCCAATCAACACTTGCAAACGTACGCCGTTCAACGGTAAAAACTTCTAATTTGAGTTGAATCACCCGTAAAATTGTGCTTGGACAAAAAGTCTTAATTAATGACATTGGGTTATTTAATAACATACTGCGGTCGAATAGTATTTCATCTATACAAATTAATTAGGAATGCTTATCCCAAATTCTATCGTTAAGGCATTTGAGGATCGCCGTCGGTTTTGGCCAATACAAACTTTACGCGCCCCGGGGTCACCCTTAATCCGGCCAGCCTCCAACGGCAGGGTTAACTTAAGGTTTTACGTAAAAAAAACATTAAGTTCACGCGAGCCGCACAGGTAGTAGGACGTTAAAAATAAATAAGATATCGGAATACAAGTCTATCACATTAAAAGAGCCTGTGATTTACAAAAGCAGCGAAACAGGGCTCTGAACTGGTTAATTCATTATACCCAAAATCAGCTTGAGGCGCAAAGGGATGATCATCCAGCCAGACGAGGTTTGTCTGACAGGGGCCCGCGGTGCCTATCCGCCGATAACTGTATTCGGCAATTTCTTAACTGTGCGAATTTCTCTGTAAACTTCGCTATCGCGATGTAGGTCTTTTTGGTAATTCTCTTATTTATAGGCCCTATTTCCTGATGTTGATTTTCCGTGGAAATTATGTAAAATATGTAGCATGTTGGGCGCTACACAGCAATCACCGAGCCTTTGATTATCGGAATTACTATTATTTATGTTTAGTTTGACTGTTTTGGTAACCTACTAATACTGTGCCAATTTGGGACGTATGCGCCACACGCTTTTGGCACAAGAACTTAGGAAGCTCATTTGAATTTAGCAGATTACGACTAGCAATTGTATCGTGTAGAATAGTTACTTCAATTTGTGGTTTGATCTATTGTTCGATTATGGTAGTAAGGCTCTGGGGCTCTGTAGAGAGAAGCCTGTGCTTCTCTCTACAGAACGTTAGCTGTGGCCGACATCTGTTCTTTTCTGCGAGCTTACCCATTAGATACATATTATGCTTCAGCAGCACCCATAGAAATTGTTATGTATGGTTTTGTTAACAGATCAAGACAAGAGACAATCTTAATATTTTAAGTGTGTTATGTTTAGGACCACCTGTTGTTAGTTCGGGCTTTGATACATAGTTGTTAATTAGTTGCAGAATTCTCTCTAGGCGTGTCTCAATATAAATATGTATTGGTACGAAAAGGAATACTTTATGTTTATTTTCTAGCATAACATAATCAGCGGACGCACGGAAAAATTAAGAAAAAAATAAACTAAAAAATATTAAGAAAATAGCTTGGCGATCTTTGCACACACAAAAGTATTGCAGACGGTTTCGATCGTATTGTCTCATTTAAAACTTGCAGTGTCAAAGGTTGCGGGTCGTCAAGATAACGGATACGTCAAAAATATTTTAGTATAATGTTAAATAACTCTACGTTGTGTCAAAACATTGAATTGAGTGAGAAATCACGACAATTAACTACTACAGTGTTTTCGTTAGTTTTACATCAAAATCGTTAAATAAACAATCACGATTTCAATACTATCCTACAGTTAATAATTCAATCACACAGAAGGGTTAAGTTCCGGAATATTATTAATTTTAATATTTTAATCAAAGGACGGTTCTTGAATATTTAATAAACCTACATCGAAGTAACTAAAATATTAACCAGAATCTTAATCAAAACGTTTTATTCGAATAATTTATTAAGAATATTTTTAAATAATAAAAAAGAAGTCTTTACTTTTACCATCGTTTCAAAAAAGCAACTGAATTAGGCAATTTATTGTAAAATCAAAAATGCTTGGAGTTGCAATTATATTGTGGCTCGCCAACGAAATAAAAGTTCTAATAAAATTATCTTCTTTTACACTGCTCAATGTATATCTTACTAATATTATAAACGTGAAAGTTTGTAAGTATGGATGGATGGATGGATGGATGTTTGTTACTCTTTCACGTAAAAACTACTGAATGGATTTTAATGAAACTTTACAATAATATAGCTTATACATCAGAATGACACATAGGCTACAAGTTATAAAGATATTATGTGAATTACAACAATATAAACAAGTCGAATTCAAAATTTCTAATTGTCAAATTTTCGACCATATTAAACTATAGACAACATAACGTTTCGCTGTCAGTTGCGTTTTGTTAAAGTAGGTTTTATACGGATCCCCCTCGACTGTGCTGCCACCTTGCTGTGGTGAGGGGGCTTGAGTGCCTCAATGATCCGTGGGGCCATACCGGCCAGGGCCCCTTCTGCCCTCGCCTAAGAGGCCGGTGGTGGTTCGGGGGAACCGTCACCGACGAAAGCCTCGATGACTGAGGGCGTCCCAGTGTACCGGGACGCCCTCTCTGATAGTCGTTTGCCTGCGTAGCGGGCACCACGCCGGGGCTTCACAGTAGACTGCGTTTACGCGAACTTGTGGCGCCCCAAGCGCGTCGTGTGAGGGTATACCGCTGGGGTTTTAGTTGGTAGACGGCTCTTGGGTAGACGACCCTTGTCGGAGTCCCACATAATCACCGACCTCTCCCCCGGGGGGCGGTGGTATGCATAAAGCATTTCCACAGCGACAACAAAAAAAAAAGGTGCGCTGACCAGACAAGTTGGCACTGGGTATCGTTTCAAGTTTTCCTTCTCTGTCGGATCTTACGGTACCCTAGAATGAAATGGAGTGGTGAAATTTTGTATTCTAAAGCCACACGGATAAGTGATGAATTTAGAACCCTGGAATATCTTACCTTGATATATTAATATATTTATCTTCTTTTATTTCAGAGCTACTTCACGACCACTACATCCCTGATGATCCGGAGAAGCAAGACACGATTCTCCGCAAGCTCTCCGATTACTGTGGAAAGTCTATGTTCAACTACACCACAGAAGATACGGAGCCTCCTTACAGATGGGACTTCTACCATTCTTTCTTTTTTTCATATACCGTCGTTAGTACTATTGGTAAGTGGCAATTCATGTAAATTCGATTTATAAACTTTAATCTGCTCCAACGATCTAACCGCTAGAGCAAAAAGGATTAGAAGAAAACCGACTCTCTCATGCCAAGTTTTTCTTTAACTAAGTCATTAACTGACAAATGACTGCAAATATTTCTGCATTAAAACATTTACCCCAGTTATTTTAACATACGTAATAATTACAGACGATCTTTTAAAATAAATATCAATCGATTTATTTCTTCTGTGTCTTTAAACTTTGTAGTTACAGCGTCAGTTTATTATATGAGCTTCCTAAATGAGCTCTATTCAGTAATATAAATAAGCACTAAGCTTTGAAGCAGTTAATGATCAAAATATACACGTGAATTGACGTCATAATTATTACCCTAATATTACGAACCGTATCGTAACCGCTACATGTTCTTCATTGTGACTTATTGAATGTAGTTTTATGTCATGTATAGTTTCTGTATTTAGATGACTGTTTTTATTTTTGCCCCTCTAAACACTGGTATATTTGCCAGTGCCTACTACTAACTGTTATTATTCCATGGATCCCCACAATCCATACTAGCTATATATGTAACAATATTAAATCCACTTCCGGCCAAACAAATAATATAATGCATAATCTTAATCTTTCAGGTTATGGTAATCTGGCTCCTACAACACATCTCTCAAGAATCCTCATGATATTCTATGGCTTGTTCGGCATACCTATCAACGGTATTCTCCTTGCAAATCTTGGCGAATATTTCGGCCTTCAGGTACCTTATTGTTTTTATGATCTTTGTTTTTACACACTGTATTTAGAACAAAATAAAATGACCAAAAATACTTTCGAATCTCATAATATCATTGCTGACCACTTTCGGAAATTTATTTCATCTGTTTTGAGTTTGGCACTCAATGCGGAATCTGTTACTTTTGCAATTTTATTATTATTTTATTGTATGAAATTTCTGGAAAATATCCGATATACTTTAAATCTTTGGTGGGTGCATAATCCCTATTATAAAGTTAAATTATAATTTTTACATGGCTTTAGTATCTTTTAATACACAAAAACATCTTTACCTGACTCAAAGTATTAATGAATTTATGTTTGTCAATTTCAGCTTATATCAGTATACCGCAAGTACAAGAGACGTAATGTAAAAAGGGCTCACAGTTTAGGCTACTACTTCACCAACCTTGGCATGCTTGGCCAGATCTTCTTGTATCTTATCCCTGGTTTCTTATTCTTCATCTTCTTACCCGCCTGCATCTTTGTCGTTTTCGAAGGCTGGGACTACGTGGCTTCAATTTATTACGCCTTTGTTACTTTAACTACCATCGGCTTCGGTGATCTAGTTGCAGGTATTTTTTTAAGTATTTTAAGTATTTTATTGATTTAGTTTGGATGTAGCCTGTTTATTATTAGATTTCTAATATAATTAAATAATTTGTCTTTACCTACAAAGTAGAAGTTGTAGCTTACCGGCAGAGAGTGACGCAAACGATCTACAGGTAAAGCGACGTCTGGCTCTGCTGAATGTTGAATGGGTATCCATCATTTGAAATATCTGACCTCCTTCTTGCTTCAGAGGGCAAGAATACTACTATGAAATATACCAGTCAAATACACCTAAAGTAATGGTAGACAATTTATAATTTCCAGGTACAGTTAACAACGGATTCAAATATGGCTACTACTTCACCTACCAGATTTTCCTCATCGTTTGGATAACCTTTGGTCTTGGTTACATTGTGATGTTGCTTGGCTTCATTACTAGTGGGATGAGATCTGAAAGGATTCATAAAATTGAGCAGAAGTTCGCTTGTCAGTTCAAAAACACGCAGAACAAAATTCTACAAGGCTTCACTAAGGATTTGTCGGCATTAAGAAAGATCATTAATGAAGCCAACCTCATCAAAATAAAGGTATTAATCATAAAATGTCAAATTATGTCTAAATATCAACTAAATATCAATATATTTAATCATTGTAATGAAATATTTATCATATTAATGTTTCAAGAGCAGGAATGTCTAAAAAGTGAATCATAAACAATAGTGTCATTCACATAAATTAAATAATACAATAAGTTATATAATTGTACGGACCGGAAATATCTTGAAACTAACTACAGTTCCTTTATTTCAGCCAGTTTACGTGGAAACATCTCCACATCTTATCCGAAGTGTTAGCTGCCCTATTTTCACGTTTGACGTAGAACCAAGAGGACCAGTCGTGAAAAGAAAACGAGCCAACTCCGAAAATATACAGCTTTCCGCCAAAGATATGCTCCGAATACAATCCGATACTGATTTATTGGGAATAGACAAAGAAAAAACCTTTACAGCGTCTGCAATTGTTAAACCCGCCGAATTGTTAGCTAGAGTTGTTAATGTACTAGGTGGGTTAGATCACTCACAACATGATAAAGGAGTCCACTTATTTGATGACGAACATATTTTGGCAAATGAAAAGCCACCAATGTTTAGTATAGGTGGGCAAAACTTTTTAACGAGTTCTCCTAAACGAACTAGAGCATTAAGCGTTGCTGTACCCAATTACAGAAAGGACTCAATTGCAAAAGATATACATGATTATACATGGACTAATGGGGAATCAGCTGAAAAGTTCAGAAAAGAGGCCAATATAAGAAGTGGAAAGTTTTCGTTGCCTTCTAAAATACCTAATGAACCGAATTCACAACCTCAAAGTATTATATCAAGACTTTTTTTTAGAAAACCTAGTACAACTGAAAGTCCTGCTGAATATATTAAAAATACTATGAAAGGTAGAGTAAGTAGCGCCCAAGCAGTAAATGAAAATGTAAAAGAGAGTTCTAAGCCTAGACGTGGAAGTATTTTTCCATCTTTCAATTTGGGGTCCGATGATAGAAGTGATGCAGATGCTTACAAAGAAAAAACTAAAAGAGGCAGACACAGTATATTCCCAACCTTTGATTTTAACCGAGAGAACGATGAAGATTATTTAGCAAATTCTTATTTAGATAGAACGAGTAGAGGTCGACACAGTATATTCCCAGCATTTGATTTTTCTGATGACGAAGATACGAATACTATGAAAGCATATCAGCATAAAACGAAACGTCACAGTATATTTCCAACATTTGATTTTAGTGATCCCGAAAGTGACGCAGAACGTTACAAAGAAAATACAAGGAATGGTCGTAAAAGTTTCTTTCCTACATTTAACTTTAGCGGACTTGCAAGCAATGACGAAGATACTGTAGATGAAGACGAAGTGCTAAAATATCAAAATCGAACGAAACAAGGACGTTTCAGTTTATTCCCAACATTTGGAAGGTCTAAGAAAAATGATGATGATGTAATGCCAGAAAGCTCTGACGAGCTGGTCGACTATAAAAACAAAACGAGGTCTGGTCGCAGTAGTCTTTTCCCATCATTTGGTAAACATCGAAAGAATAGTTCTCCCGAAGAAAGCTCAAGCGATTTAGAGAAAAGTATCAAACAATATAATCAGAGTCGACAAAATCGTAGGCCATCTGCTAGCGACACCGAAGACTTTTCTGATGACTTAGACAGATACAGAAATCGAACTAGACATGGGCGACGCAGTCTTTTTGACCCTGACGTAAATATAACTAACCTTCCTGAAGCAGAACAAGTTGAAGTTCTGGAAAATACAAGCGTGGCTGATTTACTAAGAGCCCTGGCCGTTCTAGAAACAGCCGCACATGGACCTACGGGTTCAGACCCACCTGGCTTATTAGACCTGATAACGGAACCCACCGCAATATCGTCAAGAAGATATGGATCGTCAAGGAATGATTTTGCTATACCAACACCACCAAGCAGAGGTGAGAGTGCCGATGATTTAAGATTAAGGCGAGCAGAAGATTCAGGCCCACGACGCAGAAGGGTGTCAGCGAGGGCTGCTGTACCACAATTTACTCCTACATTGGCTACTGTGGTTGCTGGAGCAGAACTAAAAATACCAACCGCCACGTCTGCAAGAGAAAATCGCATGTCAATGCTGTCGCAGCCACCTCCTCCATATTCAGAAACGCCAAATGAAGACGAGATACAGAAACCTCGAACAAGGAGATACTCTCCCGCTCCTGTAGATTCTAGTAGATCTAGTGGCCATGTGTCAAGACTCTTTTCACGTATCTCAAGAAGGGAGAACACCAATAACGACGATTCCAGTTCTGGAGATTCTAGACGTTGCAGTCTTACTGATGTAGTTGTAGACAATTTAAAAGACAAAGATAATACGTAACAATGTGCCTTTTTAGATATTTTTGATAGCATTGTAATTATTTATTGTATTTTAAGCATAGTTGTAAGTCATCAAATACTACGCCGTCCAAATATGTTCAACGCTTGTATTTTCACTGTTCTAAACTTAATCCAAAAGAATAAAATGGATAATGACTATTGTAACTTTTCATTAATATTCCCGGAAGATCTTATTAGTGCTACTGAGATAGTTTCAATTTCAGTTTTACTGCGAATTCCTATCGTTAATGTAGAATAGATCTTCTCCACGTGTTATAATTTACTTACCACAACAAGAACATGTTATATCATAATTGATCTAGAATATTTTTTAGTTAGTTAGTTAGATGATTTCTTAATGGATTTAAGAAATCATCTACATACTATACGCAGATAAACCAATCCATTTTTATCTGAGTCCACAAAAAGTTCACAAGTTTAGTTTTCTGTAATTATTAAGAAAACCAGTGTCACGCTCACGGGATAGTTAGATAGAGGTCAAGAGGTCAAGAGGAATATCAAGAGTTTCTTCTCTTACGATACCGTCAGATTACAGTGTCACCGACATAGCCCACCAGATTGCCAAACTTAAGTGGCAGTTGTGTGGTACTGGCCGTTTATGATTTTAGAATAAAAAAGATGTAAATAGACTTGTGAGATTAAAGATGGTTTCCAAATGCACGTATCGTATTTTATTAAAATAAATTTGATTTAACTTATTTGACAGCAGTGGGCAGGGCACATAGCTCGCAGGACCGACGCCCGATGGGCAGAAAAGTCCTCGAGTGGCGACCGCGCTCCGGAAGGCGCAGTGCTGGTAGGCCTCCCACACGGTGGACCGACGACCTGGTTAAGGTCGCCGGAAAGCAGTGGATGCGGGCGGCCCAGGACCGGCCTTTGTGGAAATCCTTGGGGGAGGCCTATGTCCAGCAGTGGACGTCTTTTGGCTGAAATGATGATGATGACTCTGCCCATACATCACCCACTGCTAAGTCAGACCTCTTACGGTTACACGGAGCCTACTCTACTCTTACGACACCCTCAGGATGGAATGAGGTGGTGACATTATTTTTTTCTAAATTCACAACAACAACATAAGATTAACAAGTAAGACATCTTAATTAACAAATACGTTTTAAGTCCCTCGTATTCATATTCGATACTTCAAAGCTAATTTTAATGATTTGGGAACAATCACATCTACCTTATGTGTTTTGTATGCATAAATCTATTTACAAATATAGTCATTATCTTTTCTCGGGTCAAGATCGACAGTCAAGTGCCAAACTAAGCATGTTGCCTACGAGCATTTTTAAGGCTCTAGTGGTTGGACTAGTACTCATCAGTCGACTCATCAACAATGTCAAATCTGTGTTAGTGTTAGGAAATTGTACAGAAAAACACAAAATATAAAATTATTACTTTATGTAGTACCTTCAGTTGTATATTTGCAGTATTTTAATAAATCACACTAATATAGTGTACTTACAATATTATAAATACCTATTCGTCTTTAGTTGATTCGCAATTCAGAAATATAAATTAATATTTAGAAAGAGTCTCTGACATATTTGATCAAATTATTATTGAATTTACGTAAACAGGTATCTAATAAAAATTATTAACATTAGTGATAAAAATGATTAACACTATTGGTGGTGCCCAAAATCTACGCACTAAATATGAGTATTATAAACTTAACATTAATACGAAAGATTCTATAATACTACGGATTATTTACAAAATAATAACAAAATAGGTACGTAGTCGTGAAAGCGATCGCGTCATTTCATCTGTCTTTTCAAGGCTTAATTTTCACTAAGACCAGAAATGTTTAACAATATAAGTATATTTAGGTCATATTCATCCTTCGTTTCTTGATCCAAAATTAAGCCTCCAAAAGCAAGTATTCAGATCTATTCAACACAGTATATCTACTGCAAACTTGTCAACACAAAACGTGTCACTGTCACTGTCAGTTCTCTGTAGAGATCTCTGGATACTTCAAGTATCAAAGCTATCTTTCCTAAGATTTTTGTCTAAACTAACATCTGAATAACATTGATCAATGTTACCATTGTCGTCCTTACTGATCGATTCAAAGATAGAGATTAGGTTATTCAGTCCAATGAGGTAGCCATCTTCGTGGTTGCCGACCTTCCAGGCAGAGTTATGGTCGATATTGACATTATCTGGTACTGGAACTGTCTTCGCGAAGTCTATCATCCAGATGGATGCCTTACGTTTGTCGTGAACGAAGAGGAGTGAACTGCCAATGAGTTCGTGTGATCGGAAGAAGTGAGAATCCTGGAGGGTCTCCTTGATTGTCTTCAACCGTTCCAAATACTTGGGCTGTAAAGATACAAAAATAATATTAAAATCATTATTTTATCAACTGGTAATCTGTATTTTACTGAAGGAGATTGCAATATAATGTACTTTTCTAAATTTCAAATTAACTAGTCGTTACGGCAAAGTAGACAAATTGGCATTACAATGACACATCAGTCATTTTAATGCCAATTTAATCAAACTAAAAAAACTGGTATTGTATTTGATGCGTTAAAATAAATCTTGATAAATTAAGAATGAAGTTAATACTACCCAATTACAAATAATTATAGCGTGAGTTAACTATCTACAAAGTGTTACTTGAAAGTGGCAATTCTAATGCTGTAATTTAATAATTTCGCAATCAATGTAAAAGGTAGATTTATTGGTATTAGCGGGTAGGTTACTGATGAGGAAACTTACCGAACAGCTCGGGAAGTCATTGATGAAGTCTTTGAAGGCTTCGGCAATCTGATCTCTAGTCTTCGTAGTCTTAAAGTCTTTGGAACTGGTTCCATCGGCTTTCTTTACGCCATCGATTCTGAAGCCGAGAGTTGAGGTAGAAGATATTGTCTCTCGCCAAATCATGTACCTGGGCTTAGTCACGCCCTTACTTCGATGCTCTTCTTCTGACGGCGCTTTTGGGTCAATTTGAATCATCTTTTCGTACATGTCCTGGAAAAAGACAATTAGAATATTAAATAACAATACATAATCATCAATAAATATCAATTGTAATAATTATATAGGTCTACAACTTAGGTCATCGACCTCGTTGTCGACGGTTTTTCTATTTTTTTATGTATATTTTTTTAAATAACTATGTTTTTTTAAAGAATATATGAAAAAAAGTATGAAATAAAGAGATATATTGATTTATAATATAGGTCTACAATATAATTCTATTTTATTTTATTTTAATACTTTGAAAGAAATAAATCTATGCTGAAATGCCTAAAGTAGTATCTCATTAAAAAATTAAATGAAATCACAATTTAATTGCAGATTCATAAAAAAACAACTATTAAACGGCTAAAAAATATATATCAAAAGTTAAAGAAAAAAACGTAAACAGACGATGAAACTGTGCGAGAAGATGTACCTACATTAGCCATAAAACAAAGACTGATAAATTAATAAAATTCTGTGACACAAATATGGCAATCAAATCCGTAAACTTTTATTACGGATCAAACTGCTATTACTAGTTACTGCATTGAACTTCGATACCATTTATGACGATACTAGAATAACATTATAATGTGAAGTATTTGCATAAACACTTATAATGCGTTTATTTTTAGTTTTCAAGACCTTTAATATAAAGAAAAAGATATAAATAAGTCGAGGGTTGCGTCTGACGCAAATATCCAGTTAATTAAAGTTTTATCGCAATAATTGTGCTTATTCTCTGACATTGGTGGATAAGCAGTGAACCATGAATATTGATAACGATATCTTTGCTATTGAAAGTAAAATGGTGTGTCTATACATTGATGATGCCAAAGTACCAAGCTTCGAGATTTGTTTAAATTTCTTAACGCAAAATTATCATAGATCATCAAAATTGCACATAAACAAAAGCCGTTTGAATTATATTTACAAAGTCAACAGGCAACAGTCCAGAAATCTGATATCTAATTCTCGTGATGTTTAGGTAATAAAACTAAATATATCTCAAAAGATTTCTCTACTGTGTGAATTATACAAATATAAACAAAATATTTTATTTTTAAGTTTTCATCTTTATCTCCTACTATGTGCCTTCTCCATTTTGTTACTTTAGTACGTATACAAAAATCTGGAATAATCATTTGTAAAATAACATTGAAGAAGCTAAATTAAAAGTTAACAATGTCTCATGGTATTTGAGTAAGAGGAGTCAGACTTACACCAAATCATTACAGAGTTTAAAACAAAGTCGCTGTCGTCTGTCCGTCCCTATGTATGCTTAAATCTTTAAAACTACGCAACGGATTTTGAAGCGGCTTTTGTTAATAGATAGAGTGATTCAAGAGGAAGGTTTATTGCACCCGTGCGAAGCCGGGGCGAGTCGCTAGTTATTTAATATAACAAACACAGACAAGATTCTAATTCAGGTTGTGTGCTTTGATCATTAATAACTATATTGAATAATAAAATAAAAAAATATATTGACCTTTTCCGTAATCAACTTTTCCTAGACCACATACCATTTTGTACAGTGTAATTTTAGTAATATTTGAGTCTCTTACGTGGAAGTTAAAATTAGAATTTACTTACTTTTCTTAGTTTTGTCTTTTCCTTGGCTTTGGCAAGTTCCTCTTCCAAGTATGTTCGGACGCCGATTTTGCAGTCCATAACGCATGGACTGTCGAAGTCACTCAATAAGTCTTGCAGTTGCAGATATACTGTTCGGTAATGCTGAGTCAAGGAATTTAAATTGCGGTACAGGAAATTCTATGTAAATTCGAAAAGAATGACAAACTTTCTACAGCTTTATTGAGAAAAGTAGATTTGGCACTAGAATCCATTTTAAATTCTTAGAGCAAATCTTTCATGATTTACTATAGGAAATAAACAGTGTTATGTAAAATCTAAGGTGATATACAGGGTTGATACGACATAGGAGCATTTTTTAACTGCCTATACTAGGTATCATGTGCAGGGTCTGTACCAAAAATCAATTAAATTGGAGCAATAGTTTAGCCGCAAATGATTTTTTTAAGTTTTGCCTCATTTGAACATGATGTATCTTTCCTAACAGATGTTTATGCCTAACGCATCGTTTATTAACCTCAGGGGCTGTCCATTAATCACGTGATGTTTTTTAACATTTTTTTACCCCTCCCTTCCTCTTGGTGATATCTGGTGAGGTTTAAGACTACCCCTCCACCCCCCATGAAAAATCACGTGTATTTTTTTTGTACCGTTTCGAATTCATACCAATCACATATAGTATACGTAGTGTAATTTAATGCCCCTCTGTCATATCAACTATGTATAATTTTTTTCCGTTACTCAGTTAGAGTTTATTTGTTAAAAGGATACGTTCTCCATCATCGCACGTGACTTGTCCTTTGTACTCTGGGACAAACGGCCGTAGGACGTCTTTCATCAGCAACTGGAAACAAATAAAATATATATATAAAACCTTTAAGAAAACTTACTTACATTTTAAAAGCACCTTATCTCCAGTAAAAAAATACTCCATGCGTCCGGTTTGCAAGGTACAAATTGTTATTTATTTTCAACTAGCGACAAGCACCGGCTTCGCACGGGTGCAATGATGATCCTCTAAATTTAGCAGTGTTTCTCCACAATATAATGCATTTAATATACATAAAAACCTCTATCTACTAAAAAAACAGCTTCAAAATCCGTTGCGTAGTTTTGAAGATTTAAGCATACATAGGGAAGGACAGACGATAGCGACTTTGTTTTATAATATGTAGTTATAGAATTTAAAGTTCGATCTGTAGTTTTTTGTACAGTCTTTTGGACATATTGATTGTAGTAATTCGCAAAAGTATCTTAAATTACATGACTTGAACAAGTTAACATGTTTGTTACAGAACATAACCAAATTCGGTTATGCAATCTTATTATTGCCGATTATGGATAAGTGGTTAATCGCTTCACTTTTTTAATTCAAGTTTTCGATAAGCAAGCCTTATTTGGTAATTTGTATTAAAACATCACACCGTTCACGTTGTAGGTACTGAATCAACTTTTCAATATCTCGGCCCATAAATTAAGGGCTGTCCATTAATTACGTGATTTTTCTTTGAAGTGATGTTTTTCCATTAGTCACGTGATGTTTTTTTGGAGTTGAACCTCCTCCAATTTCAGGGTGGGATATCATCATACTATAGTATAAGCAGACAAGTTGCCGTTTTTACTTATATTTCTGTTAGATTGATTGACTGCATATGAAATTCCTTTTGACAACTCGTTCTAAACCCTCAGGATTGAATATCCTGTCTAAATATAAAATTCTAAATCCAATACGTGAACAAAAATGTTTTCAAACAGGTTTCGTCGAACAATAGCGTTGTTAGTTCTCGTGACTTTCAACTTATCTTTGTAATGTTATCAACAATAAAATTTACACTTCCAAATTGACTATAGTGACATCACATTGACGTCAATGTATTATCTAAATAGAGTGAAACTTAATTGTCATAAAATCTTTTCATTTGCCAGCCGGCGTAGCCAACTGTATTTGAAACGTTAACGGCCATAAGGCTTAAAGAGGAGTATCGCTGATTGTAGTTGTTAGCCTTAAGACTTACACCGGCCGCTAGCCTTAAGACATACACCTGCCTTAAATCCTTATGTGGGAACCTTGCTCCGTTACTTCTGTTTTTATATACATCAGAGGGGGAGGGTAGTGTACGTATTCGGACTTCATTTGTTCTATACGGATATTCTGTGACACAATATCGTATTGAAGCAATTAAAGACTTAAATTCATGCCACAATATTAACGCGTTCGTGAGTGTGTGTTAACTAAAATTATAGCGTGGCGGTCACTCACACATTGAACCATTTTAGGCTTAACTTATAAATAATATTTGTATGATAATACCACTCAACGTGTTATACTCTAAGTTTACGATAGTGTATGAGTTTTCTTTTTAAAACGAACACAAAGCGCAGTGTGAGATCAGTAACCTTCATTATAGAATGAATGGACTCCGGAATTACGTCAATGACTTAAAAAGTAGTATTATTGAATAATTGTGACTTGAAACTTTTTCGCCAACTACATATATTAAAAACAAGAAAGCGTTCTGGCAGGCTTACAGCCGCAGCGAGTACATAGATTTTGTTTTCTTTTCTGTTTACACAAAACCTTGCTATAATCATATTAAAAAAATATGCAGGTGTAATATCAAATAATACCCGAAAAAAATTACGCGTTCGTATTTATCTAACTACGTAATATTCCTAATTGACGCACTTCATAAGAGTATGCGAACACTTCATCGTATTTCTTTTTTGCATAACATGTTTTATTTTTATAACACATAAATAAGCATCAATAGCGTCATATTACTATGGTTGTATTTAAAAAAAGTTAAAAAGTTTTCAAATCTGTTTATTTATTTAATTGGCTAAACATTTTAAAAGTTTGTCAAGTAACGTTATAAGAATATTTTAAACTACTGAAAGTTTGAATCTGTTTTTTCGACGGCAATCCTCGACTGCCCGAACCAGGTAGAATTAGATTTTTTTTTATTGTAGAAACCAGTTATGGGGTTCACAATCGCCAACGGATACATCTTCGCGAACCGAAAAGAATCTGGCAAAAGAAACTTAGTGGCCTTGTCTTTTTTTAAATGTTAAATTACAATAACCATGTAATGCTGACTGCCTCGTTGGTCTAGTGGTTAGATGTACCGCCTTTGGATCAACGGGTCCCGGGTTCGATTCCGGGGTCGGGCAAGTGTCTTTGTCTAAACCAGAGGCACTGGCTCGGAGTCTGGGTGTCATTTCTATGTATAATATGTATGTATTTACAAAAAATTATATATAAGTAGTTTATCATCCATCTCGTTACCATAACACAAGCATTAAGTTGCTTAGCTTGGGACGAGATGGCGTTGTGTGAAATGTCAAAAAAAAAACTATTATGATTATTTCTCTGATTCCGAAAGGCGTTCAATTGAAATTGAATTTCGAAGTCCATGGCCCTGATTATGCGCTAATGCTCCGAGAAAAGGCATGAATCTTAATAAAGCAGCTACAACATCGTTAAGACAAAAAATACCTTTGGAATCGTTTGTGTCACCTGTTACGTAAGTACTTGAACGAACAGAACCAGTTAAATATCCTTGGACATTTCACACAACGCCATCTCGTCCCAAGCTAAGCAACTAAATGCTTGTGTTATGGTAACGAGATAGATGATAAACTACTTAAATACATATTTTTTTTGTAAAAACATACATATATTATTATAGATAGAAATGACACCCAGACCCCGAGCCAGTGCCTCTGGTTTAGACAAAGACACTTGCCCAACCCCGGAATCGAACCCGGGACCCGTTGAGCCAAAGGCGGCACATCTAACCACTAGACCAACGAGGCAGTCAAACAGCAGTTGCAAATACCTTTTATTTTTAGACCTAGTGATGGTGCTGTTTTTGTGGGGGGTAATATCCTAAGTGGATTATGGATTATTCACACGGGCCTGGAAGGTCAGCTTGGGGTGTGTGGGACTCTGGTCCGCCAATCTGTTATATCGCGTCCCCATACCCACCAAACATCCCCCCGGTGTACCGTCACGCGCCGCGCCGCGCGTACCGTCACGCGTCTCGTGAGTCCCAACTGTGTCTCCGCGGGTAGAGATGGCGCCTATCTAACAACCCACTTCATGGTAAGCGGTTATCGTGGCCCAGGCGGACTATCCCGTGCCGCCGACTCAAGTAATCGAAATCAAGACTCAAGACGACCGAAATGTTGTAAGTTTTGTTTCAACCAACCTGAAAACATTTCTCCTCTTGAGGACACAGCTTCTTTAGTATGGTGCCCTGGTCTGGGCCCGCTTTGAAGTTGCCCTGGTGCCCAGCAAGCTGTATCCAGGGATACCTCTGCTTCTTGTACGTTTGGAAGAAGGGTGTCCATTGGACAATGTTCCGAAGTTTACGCCATCTCTCTGATTGCTGGAATAGAAAATACATGTAATGAGTAAATATGCAGATAACGAAAATAAGCTATGCACATTTTAAACTTTGTCTCAATGGTATAGGGTTGAAATTTTATTAGAACGAGACAGAAAAGACTCTGATAGTTTAAATACCAAATAATGTACGACAAGGATTTATTTTGCATATTGCGTCAAATACTTCCAAATTTTTTTAAAGTACAAATGTCGTAGATGTGTATGTGACGCTTTTTGCCATCATTATGACATCATTAAAGTAGCAAAGTTAATTAAAACAACATAAACTACAGATAATTATAACATCATTGTAAACTTCATATCTATAAGACCGTCTTTATATCTTTCCCACGTTATTAACTGTACGCGTGTAAAGAAACTGCGCTATAGATGAATGGCGGTTGATCGCACTGAAAACGAACAGATTAAATACTGAACTATATTAAGCATGTAAAAAAACCCAATAGCCATCGGAAGTGAAAGCGAAAAAGGCAGTTCTATAGACCTCTTTTTTTTAAGTGGGTTATACTTTTTATTGACCAGGGTTGGGATTTGTGGAAGTCTATGAGCGCGAAAAGATGGTGAGCTACATCCGGGTAGATAGAGACTACCGAAAGAAGCAGTTCTATGTATAAATTATTTTGAAAACGAAACGAAAAAGAAACGTTGCTATGATCCAATTTTTTATCACAATAATATATGCGTGTCATTAGCTTTGTGTTATACTTTCCACAATGCATCTTAGGGTTTCTGTGCTTACAGTAATTTGTCATTATGGTCATCAGATAGTGACTAAAATGTTGAGAAAAGACCCTTTTTTTCTTGTCAATTTGGACACAACATCTAGTGGTACTATCTAATCCTAATCCTTTCCTCATTTCCTTCTATAAAAATGTTTGGCCATTTAATGCAATAATATTGCATTTAAACAGAATTAGGAAAGAAAAAATTAGAAAATAAAACAAAGTCGCTGTCGTCTGTCCGTCCTTAAGTATGCTTAAATCTTTAAAACTACGCAACGGATTTTGAAGCGGTTTTTTTAGTAGATAGTATGATTCAAATGAATGAATTTTTAACACGACTATTTACGTATTGTTGCATAGACCGAAGTAATATTCATTAAGTAATTTCTTCTTGTTCCTAAATTTCGTTAAATTATATTATATGCGAGGCCTAAAAAAAATATGAATACTACATTGCAATTTGCCTAATGTCAGTGAACTTGCAATATGGCCCTTGCTTGAAACATGGGCGATAATATATCCGTATTATTTAAGTTTATATAGCCGTTTGAAAAGTACCTATAACTTTTTTTCGACTTTTGTGGGGTGGAGAGGGCCATGTTGAATTATACTATAAATGTATGAAATAAATATTATATTATCCTTTTATTAATTATTTAGTATTCGTGTATATTCTTTATTCATATTTTTTACATAATATTTATAAAAAAGAGAAAAACATTTTTTTTAAATATTATATAAAAATCATAGCAGCCCTAGGGGCGGAAAATTTTTTCAAGCCGCCTAGTGGTTAGTGTTTCAAAGAGAGGAACCGCCTAACAATGCGCGCCGTCTCAAGTAAAACTGCCTTTTGCATCAGACGCTTCACCCAACCGGATATCGAGAGTTGATTGAGATGTCCATCAAAACTTTTCGATATCAAACCATGCACTGATAAAACGATCGGAATAATACTGGTTGACTCAGCACTCCACATGGCGGTCACCTCATGGGCCAGGTCTAAATATTTAATCATTTTTTCTTTTTCCGCCTTCACGAGGTTCTCATCATGCGGAATGGTGATGTCAACCAATTATTTTATTATTACTAGTGACCAGAACCAGTCACTAGTAATAGGGAATGGGTAAATATATTTTTAAAACCCGTAAGCTTTGCCGATGCTATTCGCTGCGGAGACGACAACAAATCATCATTAAACTCCTGACGGTCTCGGTTTTAAAAGGTGCAATTAATCAGATTTGGTTTTATATGAACATAAAGTTTTTTACTTTTTTTTAACCTACTTTCTACCATTAAAATACCGTACTGCATTTACCGTACTGTCCCGTTTTACAGAAATACTGGTCTCTGTTGGAACATGGTCTATGTTTGACGCGTCCGATAATGTGCGTTGGCCTTAATCATTACTATCAATATCTATCATACATGGCTCAGTCACGTACGGTCCTCGCAAGGGTTTTTGCCTCACCTTATACAGTTGCAAGCATTTCGTCATCAAAGACGTCAATCGCTGCTTTCAATACTCAGAACGTGTGGAAAGGCACGTCAGTTGTACGCTAAGTGGAGATTTTTATATGAAGCAGTAACTATAGTCACGCCTACTACTATGATAGGAAGGAGCAGATGTGAACAACTATCTATCAACTAGACTAAGAGAATATGTTACTGGTCTAAAGATTTTCAGCTCTCTTTTTGGATTATGGCTCCTCGTGTGGTTTCAATATAGGGTTTTATATGAGTGGAATCCTTTTTTTTAACTCACTGTTACCCTCTACACCGTCCACGTGGTGTTTCAAAATAAATATCCTTGGACATTCCACACAACGCCATCTCGTCTCAAGCTAAGCAACTAAATGCTTGTGTTATGGTAACGAGATGGATGATAAACTACCTATATACATTTTTTTTGTAAACACATACATATTATAGACTAGCTGACCCGGCGAACTTTGTTCCGCATTATATATATTTAAAACAAAAAGAAAGTTGGACATAGGATACCTGAGATTTTTATCCCGTCCGTATAAAACCTACTTTAACAAAACGCAACTGACAAACGAAACGAAACGGTATGTTGTCTATAGTCTAATATGGTCGAAAATTTGACATTTAGAAATTTTGAATTCGACTTGTATAAATTGTTGTAATTCACATAATATCTTTATAACTTGTAGCCTATGTGTTATTCTGATGTATGAGCTATATTATTGTAAAGTTTCATTAAAATCCATTCAGTAGTTTTTACGTGAAAGAGTAACAAACATCCATCCATCCATCTATCCATCCATCTATCCATCCATCCATCCATCCATACTTACAAACTTTCACGTTTATAATATTAGTAAGATATAAATGACACCCAGACTCCGAGTCAGTGCCTCTGGTTTAGACAAAGACACTTGCCCGACCCCGGAATCGAACCCGGGACCCGTTGATCCAAAGGCAGCACATCTAACCACTAGACCAACGAGGCAGTCAAAAATGTACAAATCTCAATAACTATGGGCTCCTGAAAAGTGGGAGGTGTCAATAAATTTAGCCTAATTTACTCCTAGTTACATCAGCTATCTGCCAGTGCAAGTACCGTCAAAATCGCTCCAACAAGTTTAGAGTTTAGCCCAAACAAACAGACAGACAGACAAACAATTTACAAAATGATGTTTTGGTTTAGGTAAATTGAAAACGCACTTCAATCCAAATGCACTTAGCATAATTTCATTTATTTGTTTAAAGGAAGACTTTTTAATTTTCGTTTATTAAACTACTGTCTGATTTGTTCTCTCTCTTGCAGCTGTGTGCATCTACCCGTCTACTGCTTCTCTGCATCATCCAAAGGTTGACTGGTTGATAATGCCTAATGGCATTAAGTACCATGATATATAAAGAATTTAAATAAAATAAATAAATAAGACTTTATACATTCTACGTAATCTAGACTTTTAAATCGGCGTGTGCCTCAAATAGAAGTTCTTTTTTTCAGCTTTGCTGTAGCTGTTCAACTTATTTAGTTCTACCTTTTGCGGTAAGAAGATAAAATACGAAACGTTGACCACACCAACGAGACACAATATAACAGCAATGGAATATTTTATGCCAAACTGTGATAATATTTAACGTGTATATTGCAAATAATACAATTCATTATAATTAAGTAAACACGTTTAAGGATAAGGCCAGCCACTAACTTACTATGGGTTGGTTACGAAGGACAATTAGAATATCTGTAGTATTATTAATTACATAGCTATTAAAAAGGTTATCTGAGTGGTGACGGATTTAGAATACATAGTGTCACCACCCCATTCCGACAAGCCGACAAGGCCGAAAACCTAGCCGCAAGAGAAGGAAACTTGATACAAACCCTTTTTTTATTTTTTTTTCGCCGGGGTAAAATCCGTTATTGTCTATCCCCGTCGGCCACGGGGATGGCCGAGGGGGGGGGTGTAGGACTCTCCCCCAGTGTGGGGGCCTACCCACTAAACATCCCCGGAGTGCTCCAACTCGCTTCCTGTTGCGGCATGGTGGGATCTGAAGCAGAAAAGCCGCCGCAGACGAGGAGGCCCTCCTCCTCACCTCATGCTCCTACGAGATCTCGACGGTCTGCCGTGAGCACCCGACAGGACGTCGCATCTCCTCATTGATACAAACCCTGTGCCAACCCTTCTTGCTAGCGTGGCACAGTAGGCTAATTTCCCTCCACGAAACGGGGGAGGCTCGACTCAGCATTGGGTCATTTACGGTCTGAGTAGTAGTAGTATAATTTAAAGTATAAAGTAGTTCTATAAAGGGTTTTAAATCTGCTACTGGGTGGTACTAGCACCGCAGTTATCATAACAGGAATATTATTAGTTTCATGTGAATTGCGTCTCGATAGGATACGACCATTACGATATATTATTATACTTAGTGTAATCGATCTGTGGGTTAAGCAACGTCTGACTCTGCTGGGCTTGAATACAGTTTGGTGAGCTAGAGCTCTACAATTTTGTTTCGTTTTTCGTCGGATATCCTCATGGATACCCGGCCGTTGGAGACTGGCTGATTTATATGGGACTCCGGGGCGCGTGGAGATGGTTAGTTGCAACTCCAGGGCCACGGGGTTCACACTTCCCGATGGGGGAGTATGCTCCGCGACGCTGGTGGGCCTTGACGCGCAGAGCTCTACACTCGTATAATAATATCCAAGTATCATTATCACATTATCATACGTCATTTATAAATATGATAGTGTTGAGCGATCGACTGCTGAGCAGCATGTCGCGGGTTCGATCCCCGCACGGAAGAAATATTTGAGCGACTTACAAGTATTTGTTCCGGGCCTGGGTGTTTTCTATCTATAATATGTATGTATTTACAAAAAAAAAATTATATAAGTAGTTTATCATCCATCTCGTTTCCATAACACAACCGTTAAGTTTCTTAGCTTGGGACGAGATGGCGTTGTGTGAAAATGTCCAAGGATATTTATTATTTATAATATAATCTGTTTGAAATGTTCTAGGAAATTTGAGGTACTTGCTACACGTCATTTATGGATTAAGGTTTAAAACTACAAACAACTGGTACAGTAGTTTTAACAGACACAGTTATGTCATTAAATGACACATTTGGCGCACATTTTTATAATAAAAAGAAAACTCCACAAACCTTCGTGCTTTTGTACACATAAACGTAGAACACGACGTCCATAAAATCCTCAATGTTCACACAAATATTCGCGGAGTACATCATGTTTGATCACAACTAAAAATGCGTTAATCACAAGCGTGTATGCGTCGCGACGTCAGTCAACACACTGAAGTATGGGTGCCTATATGTTCAATATAAACCACGTTCAGTCCCTGACTCACAAGCTAGACCGCACCACTGAACCTCAATGACGTCGGTAGAGCGTCAAACAACTGGCTATTGGCGGAAAACCAGTCTGCGGATGGGTGTCTACCGACGAACCCCAGAATCGGGGGCTTTGGTCTTACGTGTTAGAAAATGGCGTGCTATCACAAAACACTGGGTATATTTTTTTTAAGTTAGTTTTGACTACGAAGAAGTTCGTGTTGTGACGGATTTAGAATACATAGTTTCACCAACCTATTCCATACTATAAAGGTCATAAGAGCCGACGAAAGGAAATCAAGGAAACTTTGAAGGTAAACCCTGTACCAGCCATCCTGGACAGCGTGGCACAGTTGGTTAATTATCCTCAATGTAGTTGGAGGAGGCCCAACTCAGCCGTGGGTCATTTATGGGCTGAGAAAAATATGAGAGAAGAGAAAATTATTATTTAGCGATTTTTTAAAATGAGGCGACAGTGCAATGCACGTATATGGGCAAATGTATACTATTTGACCGAGTAATGCATGCCACTTAAATGCATGCTTGAATCCACATGGAAGATAGATTCTGATGTGTATGATGAGTTGAGAGTTATTTTAAAGGCGGAAAGGCCTTCCGAATTACCATTTTTTAAAATGAGGCGACAGTGCAGTACTCTTTTATGGGCAAATTTATACTAACTATTTGAACGAGTAGGTAATACATGCCACTTAATGCATGCTTGAATCCACATGATGGATGTGTATGATGAGTTGAGAGTTATTTTAAAGGCGGAAAGGCCTTCCGAATTACCATTTTTTAAAATGAGGCGACAGTGCAGTACTCTTTTATGGGCAAATTTATACTAACTATTTGAACGAGTAGGTAATACATGCCACTTAATGCATGCTTGAATCCACATGATGGATGTGTATGATGAGTTGAGAGTTATTTTAAAGGCGGAAAGGCCTTCCGAATTACCATCGCTCCGCCTGGACCCACGTAAATGGGAAAGACTTCCACCTTTTAAAATACACACAGACACTGGCGGAGGTGTGCCGGAGAAGGATTTTGTTACTTTGAAAAACTATACACACAATTCGGAGAGTATTTCGAACCAGAACGTCAGAATCGTTTCGTTACGTCTCCGGAACGTCTCCAGCATGTCTCCTGCACGTCTTTAGCACGTCTCCGGCACGTCTCCAGCACGACTCCGGCTTGTCTCCGGGGTCTGTGTGTTTAAACCCTATATAAGTTCGCTAGAAATATATCAGGAAATTTGTTTACGTAAATTATTACTGTTACATAATTATGTGGTTTCGGTTGCCTCTGGGGGTCGATTGGCTCGACGGGTCGGTTGCTTCTGCGGGTCGGATGGCTCTACGGGTCGGTTATTGACTAGATGTTGCTGATGTTTGGCCCTTTGCGACCATTGCGCAAGTTTGCTCTCACAAATATGTCTTATCCCAAACTTGTACTTCTAAAAAAAATCAACTACAGAGTTTCTTGCCGGCTCTTCTCTGTGAAGCTGCATTCCAAACGGGTGGTTAAATGACAATTTTATTTCATAGTTTGACTTGTCACTATGCTCTAATGAGTGAACTTGATTAAATGAATTTTGATAGCTGGAGGGTCATTTGTGGCCAGAGATAGTACAAAAATATTATTCCACAACGACTGTTTTAATTAAGCAGTTGTCAAATTATCTCATAGTTATTAATAACACATTATTAGTGACGGATTTAGAATACATAATGTCACCACTCCTGAGGGTGTCGTAAGAGGCGACTAAAGGAACGTAAGAGATGACCTAGCGTCAAGAGAAGGAAATCTTGTGACTAACCATTATTTTCTTTTTTTTCTTTTTCATTTTTGCCCTGGGTAAAATCCTTTATGGACTTCCTCGCCGGCCACGGGGATGGCCAGCGAGGGGAGTGTGGGACTCTCCCCCAGAGTGGGGTCCTACCCACTAAACATCCCCGGGTTGCTCCAATTCGCGTCCTGTTGCGGCATTGTGGGATCTGTACACAGAACCACGTTGTGACTAACCCTGTGCCAACCCGTCTTGCCAGCGTGGCACAGTAGGATAATTTCCCTCCATGATTTTGGAGGAGGCCTCACTCATTAGTGGGTCATTATGGGCTGAAATGATGATGATGAATCCATAATTTATTCTCAATTATGTAAAAGTATATAAATTCTCATTTGGTTGTTTATTTGTTTCGCATTGACGCACGTTGGTTGACATATTAGATTTCGTTGATTTAATTATCATGTTAATTTTGTCGCCTTGTCTGGCACCAAATGACGTTGTGAGAATTGTTTGCTAAATTATTTACCCACAATAAAAAAAGCTTTATTTTTTAAAAAGATTACATAACTCTCGCTCTTAATCGCAGTGACCTACGATTTATTATCAATCATTTCGTCTTTGTCATCATAGATCCTTTCATTCTTGAAACACCTCTCTACTGCTCAACACCGGCTATAGATTGTCAATTAGCTGATTAATTCTGATGAGCTTCGAATCTTTTTAATGTCTTTGACTTGGCTCAAAGCTGTTTGGGAACAATTTGCTATTGATGATTGATATACTCGGTATGGAGAAATACTCGCACAAACACAATATCACTTACTTTTAGGAGTCTGACCTGATTGGGTCGTCTAACTTCCGAGATCCGCGGGACTACCGGTAATAGTTATATTTAACCAGCTGTCAATGTTAGGCTATAGTATTGGTGTGAAAACTGCTATAAGTATAAGTTATAACAGCCGGGATCAGCGGCTCTACATGCCTTCGTAAATACGGCAGAGATCATATCTAAGTATCGATTGAACCAGGCGTCCCTTATCTTGCAGATCAATTGCATCCTTCGTTATCCGCTAGCAAAGCTTCTCATAATAATAAGTGTGGTGTCGGATTTAGAATACACAATGTCACCAACCCATACCATTTTTAGGGTGTCGTAAGTGGCGACTATAAGAACGCAAGAGGCAAATCACCTAGCCCCAAAAGAAGGAAAACTTGATACAAACCCTGTGCCAACACGCTTTGCCAGCGTGGCACAGTGGGCTAATTTCCCTCCATTAATGAATTTGGAGGAGACCTGACCCAGTAGTGGGTCATTTATGGGCTGTAACGAAATAACAAATCCTAAACGGTTACAAACAGCTCTGGGTTAACTTAACCCGTTCCGTTTCATTTACTACAGCTTTCCTTTTATTTGATTATTTATGACCAAGAATGCACCAAGAAAATCCCTATCAGTAATTTGCAGTTTCCAGACAAAATGAGTCATCAACACACCGCGTCATCATCAAATATTTTCAATGGAGCCACGAGCGTGACGATGCTATACGTCATTACTTAATTCTTCGTAAACATCAATGAAACATCAACTAATTAAATGTAGACCTACTGCATAGTACAACTACAACTTTTTACACCTGACGAAACGGGTATTAGGTACTACAACCTTAAAATAGCATCCACAACAGTGAAGCCTTGTCACGTCACTTAATTGCTAAATTGTAAATTCATCATCATCAACTCTTTACATTTCAAGTAGAGACGTTAATATACATATTATGTCGAGCGAGCTAGCGGGATAAAAAAGTAGGCTTATGATTTCAAATGACATACATTTCTTGTTTTTTGAGGTTTTCATGTGTTCTGTATCGATCCTTAGTCATCCTATAGGCTATATGGTATGGTATCTACGTCGTAACATTAATGGGCGGAAATTTCTCAGAGTCACTACCCAGCCCATAAATGACCCACTGCTGAGTCGGGCATCCACCCAATCATGGAGGGAAATTAGTCTACTCTGCGACACTGGTAAGACTTGTTAGCACCGGTACCCTCGGGATGTAATGGGGAGTTGACGCTATGTATTCTGTCACCACACCACACGGATTAAATCATAATAAACTATATATTAATACGTGACGCAAAAACTTAGTGCCCTTTTTACGAAAATTGCGCGGAAGAAGTGCAGAATGCTAATATTTTTAATTTCGCACAAAAATACATTGTTAATAAGTTTCTTTTTAATTTTTTTGTTTCTTTATATATATGCACAATAAAGAATATTCTATCTATCTATCTAATACATTACAATATCACTAGGAAATGGAAATTACACCCGCTACCATGTATCTGCCACAGACACACTTTTAAACTCTTACCTTTAAGTCTGTGGGCAAATTGAAAATAGAACAACATTTATATACATTTAATTTAAATTAATTAAACTCAAACTCAAAAGGAACTTTATTTACGTATGTTTCATCACAAAACTCTTATAAATCGTCATATTTATAAATACCATTATCATCTTACGGCCCCTGTCCCACACTAGGTGGTAGTCTCCACACACACCTATCAGTCGTCATACATTCACACCTTTCACACACAACTCCTCACTCCTACAATTATGGTGGAACTTCGACCACTGGGCGACGACTTGTTATAAAACATACCTGACTATCAGATACAAATATTCTGAAGATTGTGGATAATGCGATGTTACTATCGAATGAAATGAATGAAAACTTTCATCGTCAGTATTCTTACTACATGTCCAATGATGTCTTACGTTTCACGATCTTTGCACATTGCAGAAATGATTGGTGATCCAGCGACCACGGACACTGCAAAGTACCTTAAAAGTTGGGATTTATATATAAAAACACGATCAGAACCGTCTAGAAATCATTTCCTAGATGTCCACTGTTTCGTATAATGGCTTTCATAAGCATCTCAACAATATACGCCTTCTGCAATTCTTTCTCACGATTTCATTCACTATATATTGCAGGAAACTTACGAACACACATTCATATTATTTAGACCAGTTTTTCTGGTACCGTTCGCTAAATCCACATTCCAATTTTAAAAGCATCTCTCAGAATGTGCTGCCGTCATCAATTAAAACGGATTGTTTCCTCGAATGTGGTTAGAACCCATTAAACATGACGCCATGATGCTCTTGTAGTGATGAGCCCACCAATCAGTATGTGAGATATATTGATTGATAGCGATTATGAATTAATGTGGGCAGTTATTTAGAGATGGAAGTAGAGTGTAAAGTTTCACTAATCGATTTGAAACTGAGAACTATTTTATTAAATACTACTTACTACCTGATTGCCAAACTTAAGTGGCAGTGGGCAGGGCACATAGCTTGCAGGCGCAGTGCTGGTAGGCCTCCCACACGATGGACCGACGACCTGGTTAAGGTCGCTGGTAAGCAATGGATGCGGGCGGCCAGGACCGGCCTTTGTGGGATCCTTGGGGGATGCCCATGCCTAGCAGTGGACGTCTTTTGGCTGAAATGATGATGATGATGACTACTGCTACTAGTCTACTACTCAGCCCAAAAACGTCTGGGTCTTAGGGGAAGGTCGGCAGATTTTGGGGGTGGCAAATTTGAATCAAAACTCCTACTCTTCTTCTCAGCCCGTACTCCAAATGGCTGTTTATAAAGGTCTACCTTTGAATTTTTTTTGTTATCGATATGGATGTTTTTTTATTACGTTTTTATGTATTGTCCACCGATCACTCGAGGGTGCTTGAACCAATTTAAACAAGTTTTTTTTTTTGTTTCAAAGGTCACATTTAAATTTTCGATCGAAATCAAGGGACCTAACTGAGGTCCCCTGAATTAACCTTAAATATTGTTTTGTGTTTAGTTTCTGTTATTTAGTGTGTTTGGACTGAACCTTATAATCTTGTGCACAATGTTGATAACCTGTCATGATTAGTGTGTGATGTTTAGTGAGGTCTAAATATAACGTTATGACAATGATTTCTTAGGCTTTCTCGATTATTACACATTGAAATTAAACAAACACTTTTTAACGGATTTATCGCGTGTATATTACAATAAGACCTCACCAGTGGCGGATTTACCAATAGGCTGAATAGACTGGAGCCTAGGGCGGCATATTTTAAGGGGCGGCAGATTTAGGACGTCTAAAAGAGTGGACGTCTAAAAGAGTGGACGTCTAAAAAAAAGGTCGTCAAAAGAACTGTAGAGGCGGCATAAAAAGCCTACAGGCGGCAAATCTGTAAATCCGCCACTGTTTAGAGGCGCAAAAATTTTATAGCCTAAGGGAGGCAAATCTGTAAATCCGACACTGGACCTCACTAAACTCACAAATTTATCACTGGCGACCAAATAGATACACGCAATGTCTTCGAGGTAACAATTACTTAGATTTAAAAAAAAAAAATAACGCGTGGTGACGGATTTAGAATACATTGTGTCACCATCCTGAGCAGATAACCTAGCTGCAAAATGAGGAAATTTTTTACAAGACCAAATTTTTTTTTTCTTTTTTTTACGTCGGAGATCGGGGTATGTGGGGTACTCCGGGGCGCGTAGAGATGGTAAATTGCGCCCCGACCTACCCACTAAAACTGACGGCGATCCTTGACTGCCCAAGCCAGGGCCACGGGATTTACTCCCATTGCAGAGAGCATGCTCCGTGACCCTGGGTACAAGTCCCTGTGCCAACCCTCGTCTGGCCATCTTGGCACAGTATGTCAATTAAAAATTAAAGCCGTGGATTATTTAGGGACTGATTAGTAGTATTTTGATATTATAGCTGTAATTTTTAGCTACTATTTGTACAAGCTGTAGAGACAAGCTTGTTTCACAATCTCGTATGGCAAGAAATATTCTAAGCCTATTGTAAATAGCAATTATAAATCAACCGAAAATACGGCCTAATACCATTCGTCAAAGTCAAATCAATTGTTGGGGTAACCAACTGACACCTAATTAACGTGTCATCGAGAACAAAGATCCAATCTATAACGAAACCGCAAAAAGGATGTTATCGTGGTCCAGAGAATTTGTTGACCTTTGGACGCAAAGTTGCAAATCATTTCCACTTTTTTTATTCGAGTCAATGTCTTGTAGTAACCATTTTGTTTCTAGAATGTTCCATCGAAAATTAGGTAAGTACTTCGTTTAAAGTAAGACGATTTTTGAGTGATTGCCGGAGAATACGATCGTCCTTTGTTATCTTTGGTGGAGGCCTATGTTCAGTAGTGGATCAGTGTCTATATATACCCTTTAAGCTTACCCCTAGTATTAGAAAGCACTAAGAGCCCAAATGTTTTAAATAATTTGTACGAGGGTGAATCAAAAAGTTCTTAGAAGTGCATATATATGAAACCTTTTTGGATCAAGTTCGATATTCAAATTAAAGAGTGTCTATCACACTATATTTATGCAGACTGTCACTTGTTTTTGTCAGTTCGTTCGCATGTAATAATTTTTTTTGTGCAACGAGTTGCTAAAAAGTCAAAATTATGGATAAAAGTGAGTTACGTGCGGTGATAAAATATCTCAGTTTGAAAAAAATGTCTACGAAGGAAATTTTTTTGGACATTCAGCAGACATTAGGGGGTGATGCTGTACCCTATTCTACGGTTGCGTACTGGGTGGCTGAATTTAAAAGAGGTAGATCAAGCTGTAAAGATGACCCGCGTTCTGGGCGGCCTTCAACCTCCGTTACAGAAGAAAATGTCAAAAAGGTTGAGAATCTGGTTTTGGAAGACAGAAGAATGACTATAAAACATATAGCTGAGATCCTAAAGATATCTTTTGGTAGCGTTCAATCCATTTTAATTGATTCACTGGGGTTCAAAAAAGTGTCTGCAAGATGGGTGCCACGAATGTTAACCGACGAAAACAAAAAGCGACGTTTGGAAATTTCCAAGCGTAATCTCGAAATGTTCCAGCGTGATTCGGATAATTTTTGCCGTCGTCTTGTCACCATGGATGAAACGTGGGTCCACCATTTTGATCCTGAAACTAAAAGACAAAGCATGTCTTGGAAACGACCATCCTCTCCATCCATTAAGAAATTTCGAGTTGCTCCTTCCGCTGGCAAAGTTATGGCCTCTGTGTTCTGGGATAGTGAAGGAATCCTTTTTATTGATTACATGCCAAAAGGCCAGACGATAACTGGACCCTATTATGCAAATTTAATCCCGAAAGTGCGTGAAGCGATTAAAGAAAAACGTCGTGGAAAACTGTCGTTGGGCGTGTTGTTCCTTCAAGATAACGCTCCTGCCCATCGATCGGAAGTTGCGCTCAACGCAATCCGCTGTGCTGGCTTCAATCTCCTTGACCACCCACCATATTCTCCGGACTTAGCCCCAAGTGATTTTCACTTATTTCCAAAATTAAAAGAGGAAATTCAAGAAAAAAAAGTCAAGAAAAAAATTTTTTTTCACAAGGAATAAGGAAGTTAGAAACGCGTTATTCTAAATGCATTGCATTGGAGGGAGATTATGTAGAAAAATAAAATATTATTATTTAAATCTTTGCATTTTTTAATATTGATTCCAAGAATTTTTTGATTCACCCTCGTACATGGGGTAATCAATAGTATAGTGTGATATCATTTAGTTGTAACCTCACCTTGAACTTCAGAGTTACACCAATCTAATCTAACCTTGCCAGCTCTCAAGGATCCGAGTTGTTTTTGTACGGATAATTTTTTATATGTAATGCGGTTTGGCTAGATGTCGAGCCTTCATTACCATTTACCATAAAGAATTTTTTTTCATATTATGAAACCAATATTGTAGCCGGGGGACGGGGCTGGGGTATGTGGGAGTCCAGGTCGCGATGAGATGGTGATTGCGACCGGTTTACCCAATAAAATCTACCACTATTTGTCTGCGCGGGCCATCTGTCGTTTGGAAAACTTCGTAAACGAGCCATTTGACACTGGCAATACGAAACCCCTGCACTAGTTATAACCTGTATCGCGGGGCAGATTACAAATATGTAATTCGCGAACACAAATGACACCCAGACTCGGATCGTTTATCGAAGTTTATCGAGAAAGAGTGAACAATGATGATGTATCTTTTTATTAGGCATAAAAATACACTAAGTCAATAATAAATTATTACACACACTACCATTTATTTGACGCACACACGCAAAGAAAAAAGTATAAGCATACTTTTTTCTTTATTGTTATAGTCTGTAGTCAAATTGAGAATAGAAATATATTTATGGAGCTATAATTTAAAATTTTAGGGTCGAATATTGACCACTGTGCGACCGCTGGTACTTTTTAATACTTGCGTATTCCTAATGTATTAGGAAATTTAACTTGTAAAGGTTAGTTAGTAAAAGGCTTGTGAAAGTTTAGTCTACTAATCATTCCGGAGCAGGAGCAATCGAACAGCCATTTTTGGCAATGACTTTGGGCAAAATTATAGCAACAATAACCTTATAGCATAATATGACCAGGCCTGATATAAATCCCCATTTAATCCTGAGGGTGTCGTAAAAGAGGCAGATCACCTTGTCCCAAGAGGAGGAAAACTTGACACAAACCCTGTGCCAACCTGTCTGGCCAGCGTGGCACAATCGACTTATTACCCTCCATGTAATTGGAGGAAGCCTGACTCAACAGTGGGTCAATTATGAACTGAGTAGTAATAGTTATTTATAATACTAGGCACAGGGTCTCGTCGTTTTGTCGCTTCCTAAAACACCCTTAGGGTGGAATGGGGTGGGGACACAATGTATTTTAAATCCGTCACCACATGGACTAATATAAATAAACATTAAAAAACAACCCAAAATAGGTTACATTAAAAGAAAATAAAAATAAATATCATATTCTATTTTTAAATTGATGCACTCGCTGACTTGTGCGTTTGAAAATGCTGTCTTTGTTTGCTGAAGGTCAAGTTTATGTTGTGAGAAAGAGACAGAAGCCAAAGGTTCACGTGCTTGGAAGTGGGAGGCAGATGCTGTTATTTCAAGTACGTGAATGACGCACGAGATGGCTTTGACAAACGCATCTGTTAACTGCTAACTCGAACCTTTATGTACAGAACGTAATAATTATAAGCAGTAAGACAACTTTTTATGTAGGTGAAGCCCCATTGTGCACGCCTACAATTCACAATGGCGCTTATTACGCGACTGAGAGTCACTCAACTCAGAGAGCAATGCTCGGAGTCTCGGAGTTACTCTGCGTGATTGAATCAGAAATGAGGAAATCCGTAGAAGAACCAAAGTGACTGACATAGCTATAAAGATTGCAGGATATTTAAGGTCTGGGCAAACAGCGGACGGGGCGGGACGGCGACGCGACGCTGGCGGGACGTGAAGAGTTGTAATGTATTAGTTAATGTTGAATAGGTCACATAGAGCCGTCGCGCTCGGCGCGAGAGTAGCGGTCGCGTCGCGTCGCCTCTGTGTGACATATTCTACATTAACTAATACATTACAACTCTTCACGTCCCGCCAGCGTCGCGTCGCCGTCCCGCCCCGTCCGCTGTTTGCCCAGACCTTTAAGGAGCATACAAGTCTTGGAGTGGCGTGTGGCATCCACATATGGGAAAGCAAAGCGTGGGCAGACCAGGTGGACGGACGACCTTGTGAAGGTCGCTGGGAGTCGGTGGATGCTGTCTGCACGAAATCGTGCATTGCGGAAATCTATGGCGGAGGCATATGTTCAGCGGTGTACTTGTGTGGCTGATAGATAGATAGGTAGGTAAACTCAAATCATTTATTTCACTTGATCCTATTTACAGGTGTTTTTGAAAGGTCAAAAGTGAAGTTAGGTATCTAGTTGCTTGTTCCAAAAAGTAGATCCTATGGAGAAGAACAGGCAAGAAACTCCATGGACACTCTTTTTATCATATTTTCTGTCTGGTAGTTAAAGGTATTTCAATATTTAAAAAACAATCCTGTTTAAATACCGGTCCGTAGCTAGACAACTGTAGCAGATTAAACTGGTGCCGTTCCCAAACAAGTTGGGCAAAGGCAGGATAGATTCGATTCACGCACGGAATAAATATTTGTACGACCTACAAGTATTTGTTCCGGGTCTGGGTGTTTTCTATCCATAAAAAAAAATTATATAACTAAGTAGTTTATCATCCATCTCGTTACCATAACGTAAGCATTAAGTTGCTTAGCTTGGGACGAGATGGCGTTGTGTGAAATGTCCAAGGATATTTATTTATTTATTATTTGAAAGCCAATGTTTTTGGTTTAAGAGCTTGTAGACTGAGTCGTAGACTGACGTCAGGTCTTCTTTTTAGCCCATAAATATCGACCGCTGAGTCGAGATTTCTCCAACTACATGGTATTAACCTTCTGTGCCACGCTGGCCAGACGGGTTGGCATAGGGTTTCGTATCAAGTTTCCCTTCAGTTGCGGTTTGGTTTCGATCATTTTGTCAGCTCTTACGACTCTCAGGATGAAATGGGGTGGCAACACTATGTACTAAATTCGTCATTGCACGTTCAGAAACACCACACAAGTTCAGGTACTGTTTATAAATCACACTGTGGCTTTACACTTATTTGAAATTTATTGTTTACCCTTTTCATTAATTCGTTTACTCAAAATGGTACCTATATTTGGGAACGGCTAGCGTCAGAGAACACTTTTATTTGTCCCAATACTTATGTTATGTTAAGTAAATAAATTTTTTTTTATAGCCTTTGCTTAACGAATCAGTGTGGTGACGGATTTGGTATACATAGTGTCACCAGCCCAGGGAAATAATAAGGCCAAAACCTAGTCATAAGAGATGGAAAACTTGATACTAAATCCTGTGCTAATCCGTGTGGCCAGCGTTGCACAGTAGAGTACCCTCCATATAATTGGAGGAGTCAGTCATCGATGGGCTGAGTAGAGAATAGAGACATCATCATCATTTCAGCCAAAAGACGTCCACTGCTGGACATAGGCCTCCCCCAAGGATCTCCACAAAGTCCTGTCCTGGGCCGCCCGCATCCACTGCTTTCCGGCCTTAACCAGGTCGTCGGTCCACCGTGTGGGAGGCCTACCAGCACTGCGCCTTCCGGAACGCGGTCGCCACTCGAGGACTTTTCTGCCCCATCGGGCGTTCCATATATAGCCTATATGTAATAGAGACATACATAAATATAAAATTATTTTTTTCGTTTGTAGAGATTGCGCCAATAATATACTGAACTTTGAGAAATTTACACAAATTGGATAAAAAACCGAAAAAAATTCACTGCTGAGTCTTGATGATCTGGAAGGAAATTCGCCAACTGTGCCACGCTGGCCAGACGGGTTCGCCAGACAACATTTAACCTTCTAGTGGTTAGGTTAATAAACATAGTGTCACCACCCAAATCCATCCTGCGGGTGTCGTAAGAGCCGACAAAAGGAAATAATAAGGCCGAAAACCTAGCTGCAACAGAAGGGCAAATTGAAACGAGATCCTGTGCCAATCCGTTTGGCCAGCGTGGCACAGTAGGCCAATTACCCTTGGAGGAGGCCCGACTCAATAGTGGGTCATTTAAGGGCAAAGAGGAGGAGTCTCTAGGTTTCCTGATGGTAGTATATTCCAAATTAGTCATATTAATCAGATTATAGTGTCGCTATTGTGTAGAGTTTTGCTGTTGTCCCACGCAGATTATTCGTACGGGCTACTTTACAACAGAACCGGAATGCAGCCCGCTTCTGAGTCCCAGTTACAACATTGTACTGTGCGTGGGTTTTTAATAAGTGGTTCGTAATATACCGCAATGAGACCTCATTATGTGGCTGAGCATCAACGTTCCATGGAGAGAGCATTATATTTGGACCGTACGTCAAAGAAACAGGAACGACAAATTCCGCTGAAGTTTCAGCGACATACTTCCACTCTCTTTCTATCCTCCACACATTATAAATAAATATAAATATCCTTGGACATTTCACACAACGCCATCTCGTCCCAAGCTAAGCAACTTAATGCTTGTGTTATGGTAACGAGATGGATGATAAACTACTTATATACATAATTTTTTTGTAAATACATACATATTATAGATAGAAAACACCCAGACCCGGAACAAATACTTGTAGGTCGTACAAATATTTCTTCCGTGCGGGGATCGAACCCGCGAAATGCTTAAAATACCTAGTTATTTTTGCAACAACAGAGCAAAGTCGTTTTTTGCTGCGAGTGCTGATTTTGAATCCTGAGTAAGCGAAGGATTTATTTAGTGAATCACGAGCGTAGCAAGTGATTCTGAAGCTGAGCTTAGTGTAGTGAGATTCAAACACATATAACTTTTCACTTCAGCAGCGAGAACACATGTTGGCAGGCTGTGACAATCTTGATACAGAGCTTGTATCAAGATTTCATTATCTTGAGGCTTGGTTGTGTACCTATTGAGCCCCCTTAAGCGCCTCATAAGACACCCTCAGGATGGAATGGGTGTACATTAAAAAACCGTCTCGGTCTATCGATACAAACACGGGCTCCAAATATCCAAATCACCCATTGACATAGCTTCCGTTCCATAAATAGAAACAATGGACTATCGCGTGCTCTCAGACACAAATTGATCTATTATATTAATTTGCGGGACCTTGAGGTCGTAGACTTCAATCCATTCACGTTCGTGTGGTATGTAAATTCGATCAGTTACTTTGTTACGATCGTATTACGGTAAGTTAGGTAGCATAGAAAAAAAAGGCTTGAATATACAGTACAGTGCGTATGGACGCTTTGTACTGTATAATAAACTAGCGGCCCGGCCCGACTTCGCACGGTGGGTCATTTTTTTTTCTTGCAATTAAAATAGCCTATCCTATCATAATAATAATCAGTGATAATGTAGCATTCAAATGGTGAAAGAATTTTACTGGACTTGGACTTTTTGAGCCAATTCGTTACAAACATACTTACAATTTTTAAGGCCGCTCTGAATGTAGCCGTGGGTACGAACGAACTTGCGCATCGTACATTTCATAACCAATACGAATGATGTACTAACATGCGGGTGGCGAAGGCACTTGCGGGTGAAAAGGGGCGCGTTCCCCACCCACGGCTACATTCAGACCGGCCATAAATAAAGATTGGCGCGGACTGTAGATATCACGCTGATAGGACAGTGTAAGGAGACTGCCACCTATCGCCGGACAAGGACCAAAAGATTTTAGTTTTAAATATGACGAATTATACGAGTTTTGTGATAAAACCTACATAAATAAAGTTCCATTTGTATAACTAAATTAAGTTGTATCATACTATCGCGACTGAATTTTTCGATAAAATCACAGTAGAATTTATAAGACTCAAGGGGCTGTCCATTAATCACGTGATGTTTTATTTATCATTTAACCCCTACCTCCCCCTTGGTAATACGTGGTGAGTTTTAAGACTACCGGGGGGGGTAGTCTTAAAACTCACCCCCAATAAAAATCACGTGTATTTTTTAGTATCTGCGGAGAATATCACACTCAAAGGTAACGACAATACACGCAGCTTTTCTGTTTAAAAAATCACGCGTTTGACGAAAAAATTAATACACGTGATATCTTTGAGATATTTCGTGATTTTTGTCGGATCCCTCCATCCCCCTTTCGAACCTCACGTGATTAATGGACAGCCCCCAAGATGCTATTTGCATTAATTGTTTTTGAGACATCTTTAGCGTTTTTTTAACAATAAGTGGTATGGTTACTACTACTACTACTATGGCCTATGATACTACTATGGCCTATGATACTACTATGGCCTATGATACTACTATGGCCTATGATACTACTATGGCCTATGATTCTACTATGGCCTACGATACTACTATGGCCTACGATACTACTATGGCCTATGATACTACTATGGCCTATGATACTACTATGGCCTATGATACTACTATGGCCTATGATACTACTATGGCCTATGATACTACTATGGCCTACGATTCTACTATGGCCTACGATACTACTATGGCCTATGATACTACTATGGCCTATGATACTACTATGGCCTATGATACTACTATGGCCTATGATACTACTATGGCCTATGATACTACTATGGCCTATGATACTACTATGGCCTATGATTCTACTATGGCCTATGATACTACTATGTCCTATGATTCTACTATGGCCTATGATACTACTATGGCCTATGATACTACTATGGCCTATGATACTACTATGGCCTATGATACTACTATGGCCTATGATTTTACTATGGCCTATGATACTACTATGGCATATGATACTACTATGGCCTATGATTTTACTATGGCCTATGATACTACTATGGCATATGATACTACTATGGCCTATGATTTTACTATGGCCTATGATACTACTATGGCCTATGATACTACTATGGCCTATGATACTACTATGGCCTATGATTCTACTATGGCCTATGATACTACTATGGCATATGATACTACTATGGCCTATGATACTACTATGGCCTATGATACTACTATGGCCTATGATACTACTATGGCCTATGATACTACTATGGCCTTTGATACTACTATGGCCTATGATACTACTATGGCCTATGATTTTACTATGGCCTATGATACTACTATGGCATATGATACTACTATGGCCTATGATACTACTATGGCCTATGATACTACTATGGCCTATGATTCTACTATGGCCTATGATACTACTATGGCATATGATACTACTATGGCCTATGATACTACTATGGCCTATGATACTACTATGGCCTATGATACTACTATGGCCTATGATACTACTATGGCCTTTGATACTACTATGGCCTATGATACTACTATGGCCTATGATTTTACTATGGCCTATGATACTACTATGGCATATGATACTACTATGGCCTTTGATACTACTATGGCCTATGATACTACTATGGCCTATGATACTACTATGGCCTATGATTCTACTATGGCCTACGATACTACTATGGCATATGATACTACTATGGCCTATGATTTTACTATGGCCTATGATACTACTATGGCCTATGATACTACTATGGCCTATGATACTACTATGGCATATGATACTACTATGGCCTATGATACTACTATGGCCTATGATACTACTATGGCCTATGATACTACTATGGCCTATGATACTACTACGGCCTATGATACTACTATGGCCTATGATACTACTATGGCCTATGATACTACTATGGCCTATGATACTACTATGGCCTATGATACTACTATGGCCTATGATACTACTATGGCCTATGATACTACTATGGCCTATGATTCTACTATGGCCTACGATACTACTATGGCCTATGATACTACTATGGCCTATGATACTACTATGGCCTACGATACTACTATGGCCTATGATACTACTATGGGCTTTGATACTACTATGGCCTATGATACTACTACTACTACTATTTTGTCCTTATTTGACCCACTGCTGTATCCTCCTCCAGTTATATGAAGGGTTAGCCTACTGTACCACGCTGGCCTGATGGGTAGGCACAGGGTTTCTTTTTCCAATTGTCCTTCCCTTGCGGCTAGGTTATCGGCCTTCTTTTTATTTTATCATCTCTTTATTTCGGCTCTAACGACACCCTCAAATGGAAGGGGGTGGTGACACCATAGATATAAATATTTACGTATACGTAAATAACGTTTACTCTTTTCAAATATGGTGTTATTTGAAAAGAGTAAACGTCATTTATTTTACATATCACTAAGAACGTGTGTGCCACATTTATCCGTGTGGTGACGGATTTAGAATACGCAGTGTCACCAACCCATACCATACTGAGGGTGTCGTAGGAGGCGATTAAAGTAACGCCATAGTCAGATCACCTAGCCGGGAAAGAAGTTTTGCCGTTTTGCCAGCGTGAGACAGTAGGCTAATTGCCCTCCATGAGTTTGGAGGAGGCCTGACTCAGTAGTGGGCCATTTATAGCTTGAAGCGACGAAGAACATGTGTTTCATTACAATTTTTATGGACACGCAGAAGGGTACATTTTGAGGTTGTTTGACTGTAATAAATTGAAATGTACAGATTACAAACATTATCTCACCATTTATACGTACGTTGCTAATGCTTCGGGCAATATTCCGTAATAGGTTTAATATTGACGCACATTACGATTAATTATAAAGGGAAATTAATAGGAATAACGTTGTAAGTTATGCGCAATACCACTGATATGAACAAATCATTGACTGCCTTGTTGGTCTCCGAGTTAGAGGTGCCGCCTTTAAATTGTGCGTTCCCGGTTCGATTCCTGGGTCAGTAATGTCTCTATTAGCCCAGAAGTAGGAGTAGCAGGAGTTTTCAATTCCAACTACCACTACTCTTCCTTTCTCATCTCCCATAGAGGCAGATAAATAGTACTGTACTTTTTATGTGTATATGTATATGTATGTATAAGAAAATAAGTAAGTACAACTCAAGAATAAAAATACTAAGTTTCTAAATTCACAACATCAATTCGAAGTATTGAGTAAATTATTAAGGCAAAACGCGTTTCGCGCTTTATTTTTTGCTAATTCCTAAACTTTTTTTATTTTTTTCCGCACGGGGATTCTCTATAAAAACTGTCAGCTAGTGATCTCTTAGGTGATTGACACTTTTACTAAAAAAATCCACATTCCAAATTCGATTCTTAGGGACGAAAAGGCCTGCTCACGAAGAACCAACCTTTTTTTAACAAATGTGATAGAAACCTACTATCGTACTATTTTAAAGCTTAACTGATATCTGTTTTTAACATTTCCGATACAAAGTTATATCGGAAGCGCGCACGATTAACTATTAAGGTAAACACTGAATAAAAAAACCGTTGGTTATTTTGCATACCGTAAACTCAATGCCATGTCCTTTATCAAACATGTCAAGAGCTATTGTGACATTAATATGCATTACATCGGCATCACGTTACTCAGATGACGATGTCATATTTGAAACTGACGGTCGCGTGTATCTTGTTAACCACGTGGACATACAAACTGTGGCCCTACTTTTGAATCCAATAACAATTTCAATCCAATGTCAATTCCGATCCAATTCATAACCAATCCTGGCAAATTACCGTACTCTTGAAAACAATACTATCAACATTGGATTGCAATCGGTATTGGCCAACTATTGCGTTAATACTGATGTTAATTGAATATTGCCTCACTATTACTTCTCAGTGACCCACTTCTCCATAAATGACCCACTGCTGAGTCGGGCTCCTCCAACTACAAGGAGGGTAATTAGCCTACTATACCACAGTGCCCAGAGGCATAGAGTTTCGTATCAAGTTTTCCTTTGGTCGGCTTACGACACCCTCAGGCTGAAATGGGGTGGCGACACTATGGGTGCGTTCCACTTAGTGTTCACAACGCCTAAAATGCTCAATCAGGCGTTCCACATGGCGACCACGATCATTGTGGTCGTGGCGAAAACGTCATTGATGACGTCATTACTTATGCTCACGCCGAGCTCACGACGCCCCATCTCAAAAGGATTTGAGACTTTGAGCACCAATTTTAAAAACTAAAAGCAGAAACATGGCGACAATAACAATATCGTTTTATTGTGCCGAACAACATCGGACGACATTATCGTAATCAATAATACGTGATCTAACTGTTCGTATTTCACGATTATATTTTTGTAAAATTGTATTTCTTTCTTCATCTGAACTGGACGAACTTTTATTTCGACGCACCAACTAATTTCCAACTGCCCCCGTAAAAGGCATTTTTATTCTAAACGATTAAAATTAGGTAAATACTCCTTGAAAATTAAAGTACTTATTTATATATTTTTTAATAAATCATCTTAACCAATATTTATTAGAACTTAAACCACTTTTTCTGTTTCGTAAACTATGTTTCGTTTTTTTTTCGCCCAAAACGCTCCAAAATTTATTCCACTTGAGTATATGATTGTGACGCCCAGAACCAAGTGGAACGGCGAAAACCGTGGTCGTGAGCGTGGTCGTTGTGAGTGCTAAGTGGAACGCACCCTATGTATTCTCTTCAATACTGTCCCGACGGATTGCCAGCGTGGCACACTAGGCTAGTTACCCTCCTCGTAATTGGAGGAGGTCCGACTCACCAGTGGGCCGTTAATGGGTTGAGTAGTAATAGTAGATCGTAAATTATGACTTAAATAAGACAAGAACGTAATGCTATTAGTTTTTGGCCAATGTAATGTTACCAAACGTTGACCGGTTCAATCTGGTTTTAGACAAAAACATCGTCATAAAAACCTGTACTTTGAATTTTAATTCCACTTTAACAACTACCAACTGGTGTTAATCTCGACATAACAGTATTTTTTTTATTGTAAATAATAAATGTAAAAATAGAGAAAGAGAGATAAGCATGGATGAAATAGTGAAAGCGTTGAAAAGTATGAGATTAGGCAAGGCTGCAGGGTATGACAGGATTACCGTCGAGATGCTGAGGGCTGGACAGGGCATAGTGGCTAGCCAGCTGTACCGCCTTTTCAATTTGTGCTGGCGAAATGGGCAAGTACCGGGAGACTGGTGCAGAGCCGTAATAGTGCTATTATATAAGGGAAAAGGGTCACGGCAAGAGTGCATAAATTACCGCGGTATAAGCCTTCTCAGCGTCGTCGGTAAATTGTACGCGAAAGTGTTAATTGAAAGGGTTGTGAATGAAACAGATGAAAAAGTGTGGGATGCACAAGCGGGATTTAGAAAGGGAATGGGATGTACGGATCAGGTCTTTTCCTTGCGGTGCATAGCCGAAAAGTGTTTGGCTAAAACCAAGAAGGTCTATTGCGCGTTCGTGGATCTAGAAAAGGCCTATGATAGAGTGGTGCGGAATGAATTGTGGTCAGCATTGTCCGTGAACGGTGTGAGCAGTATCCTTATACGAGCATTGCAATCTCTTTATAGGGACTCCAGTGCTTGTGTAAGGATAAACGGGGCATACACTGAATTGTTTAATATCGAAAAGGGTGTTAGACAGGGATGTGTAGCGTCACCGTGGCTGTTTAATCTGTTCATGAACAATTGCTTGACAGATTTAAAAGAGAATGAAAGTGGGTTGAGAATGAATGAGTTACTCGTCAAATGTTTTCTCTATGCTGATGACCAAGTATTACTTACGTCTTCGGCCGAGGAGTTGCAGGAGATGGTAACTGCTATGAGTGGAGCTTTTGCTAGAAAGGGAATGAAGATTAATGTTAAGAAGACGAAAGTGATGGTGTTTGAAAGAGATGAGGCAGTGACAGTCTGCAATATCGTGATTGGAGATGAACAAGTTGAACAGGTGAATGAGTTTGTGTATCTGGGTTCAAAGTTTACAAGAGATGGAAAGTGTGAGAGTGATATCGAAAGAAGAGTGAATGCAGGGAACATGGTGAACGGAGCTTTGCACTCCTTTATGAGCAGTCGGAAGGTGTCTAACAAGGCTCGTTTGGCTGTGCATGAGGGAGTGTTGGTTCCGACACTCATGTATGGAAGTGAAAGTTGGGTATGGCAGAAGAAACATGAAAGCAGAATAAATGCAGTTGAGATGAGAGCGTTAAGAAGTATGATAGGAGTTAAACTGAGTGACAGGATAAGAAATAGTGAGATAAGGAAGCGTTGTGGTCTGAAAGAAGATGTAGTGACAAAAATTGAGAAAGGTATGCTGAGATGGTTTGGCCATGTCGAGAGAATGAATGAAGAACGATTGACGAAAAAAGTGTATAAGGCGAGTGTGGATGAAAGTGTTGGAAGGGGAAGACCTAGGCGGACGTTTAAAGACCAAATCAGGGACGTCTTGAAAAAAGGCCAGGTCAAGAGTACCCTAAACCGAAGAGCATGTATGAAGGGAATAATGAAAGTGGACGAAGCGAAACAAGTATGTATGGATCGTAGCAAGTGGAAAGAAGTGGTCTCTGCCTACCCCTACGGGAAAGAGGCGTGATTATATGTATGTATATGTATGTATATGTATATTTCGAATATTTTACTGTAAATACATCCTCAGGGTGAAATTAAACACTTTTTAACGGATTTATCGCGTGTATATTACATTATTTAATTCCCGACGTTTCGAATGCTTTGCAGCAGACGTGGTCCCGGGAGAGACTAGATGACAGTTGTCTTCAAAAGTACAAAGAAACAGTTAAAATCTACCGCCTATAATTTTGTTTTATTGATAACGTTCCCTGTGCACGCAGAAATCGCTCACGGTGTCCAGAGGTCTTGCAGATGAGTGTTTTGCTTGAGATTTGATCAATTTAATGACTGGATCCCAAGCAGGTGGTACTTGCCAACCATCCTCTCTATTGAAATTTGGATGTTTTTTAATCTCAATAGCCTCGCGGATCATTCTTGGAATGTAATAACATCCTCAGGGTGTCGTATGAGCCGGCAAAAGGAACTGACTTGTTTTTTACACAGGCTCAATTTTGTAAATTGAATTAAATTGCAGAAGCAAAATTTGTCTGTAAGATCGCAATTGTTAGAAACATAGTTGATACAAAACTAGTGCCTCCATGTATCACTATTACTATTACTTACTATCACTATTACTATCACTATCACTATTACTATCACTATTACTATCACTATTACTATCACTATCACTATTACTATCACTATTACTATCACTATTACTATCACTATCACTATTACTATCACTATTACTATCACGATTACTATCACTATCACTACATATTATAAAGCAAAGTCGCTGTCGCTGCCCGTCCCTATGTATGCTTAAATCTTTAAAACACGCAACGGATGTTTGAATTTTGAAGCGGTTTTTTTTAATACATAGAGTGATTCAAGAGGAAGGTTTATATGTATAATACATGCATAATATTGTAGAGAAACACTGATAAATTTAGATGTGCATCATTGCATCCGAGCGAAGCTGGGGCGGGTCGCTAGTTTAAAATAAATTACTTTATGGCTCAAACTTGGAGATCGAACCCGATCGTACAGTCAGAACGCAATACATAAGCAGATTAGACAACGTCTGGCTCTCCGGTCCTGTGCTTATGACGGCATTAAAGCCGTCGATCCCCGCTGCCGGATTGGCGGGGACTGTACACGAAGTACAGTCAAAACAAAAAATCTGGTATCAGCGGGAGGCGTTTTTCACCCGCAAGCGTCCTCGCCACCCGCGTGTCAGTGTGAGTGACCTACGTTCGTATTATCGTAAAATGTACGGTGCGCAAGTTCGTACACAGGGCTACATTCAGAGGGGCCATAAAGATTGGCGGGGACTGTAAGTAGTATTAACTGACAGCTAGTCTCACCAAATAATAACCGGTTTTGCCACTAGATGGGTCGGGGATTGCAATCTGCATCTACAATTTCTCAACCCATAAATGACCCACTACTGAGTCGGGCTCCAATCATATGGAGGGTACTGAGCCTACTGTGCCACGCTGGCAAGACGGGTTGGCACAGGGATTCGTTTCAAGTTGTCCTTGTAGGTTAGGCCTTATTATTTCATATTGTCGGCTCTTATGACACCCTCAGAAGTCAGAATGGAATGGGGTGGTGACACTATGTATTCTAAATCCGTCACCACAACTATACATACTATTGACAAATAAAAAGTAAAAATACATTAAAATGTATTCAAGTTTCGTAACGTTAGCATAACATGGTAATTCTACATTGCATGTAGGTACACGTGTTTAAGGGGGTACATAAAAAACGCAGCTCCTTATCCATTTTTGTAACTGTAAAGATCTGTTTACATTGCAAGTCGATTTGAAATAATTGGCACATACCTATCTATCTTGCCTTTTCCCATCGTTTTGGGGTTCAACATTCTGACATAATTAGGCCAACTATTTGTACCAATCGAGCCAGTAATCATTTGGTTTCTCTTCTTTTTCGATTATCATTGGTTCCAGATAAAATCAAATGCAACTTAATTTGCGGTTTTACGGTTTTTTTTACCAATTACTTGAATGGCTTTGACCCTAGGCTTGCTTGATGGAAAGCAACGCCAGGGTCTAAGATGGGGCAGGCAATTCAAGGAAATGCCCTGTTGGTCACCGGCTCTCACATACACAAGACGGAACACAGTAAAACTGCTTGGTGCCGGACTTAGATGTGAGGGTGGTAGCTAGCCGGGTGGACCACTCGATTCTACCACCAATCGTGATGGGTTTGGTTGACTTTTAACACGTGTTTTTTCCCAGCGTGCGCTGGGGAAGTTTTATCACAAATCTCTTAAAAATCTGTATATTTAAAATAGCAATTATCACCTTACAGCCCTTGTTATATAGTGTGTGAATATTGTGAGCTGCAATAAAATTATGTTCTTTCTTTCTTTCTTGTCCCACGCTATGTGGTAGTCGCCATACACAACTATCAGTCGTCATATCTATATTCACACATTTCATACACAATTCCTCTTTCATAAAATCCTTTCTCTCTTTTGATCTACCACAACCCTTGCGTCCACCCACATTTATACTGAAACTATCATCGGTTCGGAAGAGACTGAAGAGGGCCTTCTAACATTAGATGAAGGGTAAATAGTCAACTGTGTCACCTGACGGGTTGACACAGGGTACGTTTTATGATTACTATTTTCATTTTGTCGCCTCTTACGAGACCTTCAGAGTATAATGGGGTGGTGACACTGTGTATTCGAAATTCATCACCACAGGGTAAAGGTCCATTAAAAAGTGTTTAGTGTGAAGCAGCCCTTTATCAATAGACGTCTATTAATTGGTAATGTACGTAAGTAGGTTAAAAACCAGTAATTGGTTTTGGCAACTTGGATCGTAAATTGACGTTTAATGTATTAAATACATGCCACTTTTAAGTATTCAAGTATTAAAGGTACACTGTTTAAGTAACTAACTTATTCAGGTATGTAGTTTCAAATTAAACTACTGTATAAGTTGTGTACAATTTTCTATACTTTGTAAGCTTGTGACTATATTGCGAGCTTTTTTTCACAGATATGATTTACAAATACATATATCTCGTATAAACAGGAAAGAAAAACTAAAAAAAATAATTAAAAAATCCTTCATAGCAGGACAATTATCGATAACATAGGAATTTAGTCTAATACAGCGTTGTACAATTATTATAACCTGTTTTATGTAAATCACGTTTCTGAACACACCTACACACATCCTGTATAATAATGTTCTTATATAGTCGCCGGCTACATTATTATATAGTCGCGGGTTGTTGTATAATAATTATATTATACATTATTATACAACAACCCGCGACTTTATTCGGGTGGTATATAACAATGTAGAAAACACAGTAACTATTGTAGCTCCTGAAAAGTGAGGGAGGTCAATAAAAGTAGACTAAGTTCAACCATGTTACATCAGCTACCTTTTTTTTCTTTTTATAGTGGGGGAAACCTTTTATAGGCCCCCAGCCGAATTGGGACGGGGCTGGGGTATGTGGGAGTCCCCGGTCGTGTTGAGATGGTGAGCAGCGACCGGTATACCCACTAAAACCTACCACTGTTGTCAGCGCGTGTCATTCTGCCGTTCGGGAAACTGCGTAGTCTATCAGTGGAATGCCTGTCAAAATCGATTCAACCATTTCAGAGATTAGTCGAAACAGAACCAGACAAAAATTTAAAAATATGTTGTTTTGTACTTGCTAAAAAGCGGCTATTTAATATTACAAACATACACTACAATTTTACTTATTTGTAAAAATTAAATTGCTTCTGAGTGCAATAAATTAAAAATGTATAAAATGTACTTACGAGTATACATTAGGCTGCCAAAATAACGCGAAAGTCATTACCTGAAAAAGAACAATAACTTCGTAAGCAGATCATTACACAGTCCTCCATTATCCCCAAACCAATAGCCTCGTTGGTCTAGTGGTTAGATGTGCCGCCTTTGGATCAACGGGTCCCGGGTTCGATTCCGGGGTCGGGCGAGTGTCTTTGTCTAAACCAGAGGCACTGTGGCTCGGAGTCTGGGTGTCATTTCTATCTATAATATGTATGTATTTACAAAAAAAAAATGTATATAAGTAGTTTATCATCCATCTCGTTACCATAACACAAGCATTAAGTTGCTTAGCTTGGGACGAGATGGCGTTGTATGAAATGTCCAAGGATATTTATTTATTAAGGATAATTTATTCTCTCATCTTGTGAGCTTGCTCTCACTATGCTGTTTAGTGCTTTTTGTAAACAAGACCAATAATTTAAAAACAAACAACTACAGAGTTTCTTGCCGGCTCTTCTCTGTAGAGCAGCCTTCCGATCCGGTGGTAGTTTCGGCATGAATGTGAGTGAACGCAGGGATTGTGAGCGATCAGGGGAGATGAATGGATTGTAGGAGTGAAGAGTTGTGTGTGAAAGGTGTGAATGTAGGTATGACGACTGATAGGTGTGTGTGGAGACTACCACTCAGTGTGGGACAGGGGCCGTAAGGTGATAATGGTGTTTATAAATATGACGATTTATAAGAGTTTTGTGATGGTAGGTTTCATATATTCAAATAAAGTTCCTTTTGAGTTTGAGTTTGAACTAAACAACCTTCAGGAGCAAATTAAATTACACAATAATTTGGCAGTACAAAAACACAATTGAAATTTTTCATCGATTGACGTAAATTGAGTCCGGAAATTGAACGGAAAAAATTGCCATTGGTGAGCACTCGAGCGCAGCGAACCGAATATGAGACTTTTATGATTATTAGGGCCGGCGTATCTTGGCGAGTCTTACTGAACATAGCTCTGCGAACTTTAGCGCATGTACACTCGTGAAGAAAAGTGTTATTATCATTTTTTTACATTTATTTAATTTGTTATTAATGGGTACTGTATTAGAGAATAGTAACAGACGGTTTCAGAGATCTTGAAGGTAATCATAGTTATGAACAGAGTTTTGTAAGACTTACTAATGAGAAATGGTAAATCATTATCAATATTCTCATTTCAGCCAAAAAAAAAACACTGCTGGAAATGGGCGTGGAACCCACACTCGACCATCGGTTCCAATTTGTCGGTCTACCTAGACTTAAAATATCTGGAGCCAATAAAACAGTAGGTTCCAGTAACCTAAGGGCCCCCGCGCATTTAGGCGGCCAGGCCGCGCGGCCAGTGGCGCGGCCTGGCCGCATAATGCGCGGATTGGTCGCGGCGGCCAATAGGCCGCGTATGTGACGCGATGTTTATCGATGTTACATCGTAGAAGAATTAGTTGGCCGCAGCGACTTGGCCGCATAATGCGCGGAGGCCCTAAATTACTGTACAATCAAATGTAGTCCAAAATAGACATAAGATAAGATTCTAAGTTCAATGTAGACTACATCATGGAAGACTCTTGTGAAAGTGCTAATAACAAAAATACATCAAATGTTTGCATGGAACCCAGATAGCCCAGTCATAGGTTTACTGTATTATTCTAAAGTCAAATAAATGGGAGTTCCATTTTCAAATTCCTTAATCGCTTTGTTTATATTATAGGACGTGGCCAGTTTACTAAAAAATCTACTTGAATTTTTAGTAAACTGGCCACTTATAATAATGTAGGATACTCAGAACGTGTTGCTTTCTATGTAATATAGTATATTTTAGTATAAGTCGTTCAATTCAAATCAAATGCAAAACACAATCTTGGCGCTTATCTTAATTTGCCTACCACTTGACCAATTAGTGCCGAAATTTCATCATACCGTGTGAATAAAACCTGTTACTAAACTAGCTTCATAATCATTGAATCAACTTTAAAATTGTTTCTCTATTTATTACACAGTTACTCTATTTTCAAAAAATAAAAGCGATGCATTTGTAACTCACAGTATCTAAGTCGTGTGTTTTATACATAGTGGGGAAAGGGAGAAAATATATACAGGTAGGAAAACTGCAGATGAAAGATGTACAATTTGGTACACACACACACAGTCTGTGTGTGCGTGTATACCTAATTGTACATCTCATCTTATCTATATATCTTATCTGATCTTATGTATCTTATCGTATACACATACACAGTCTCTCTGTGTGTGTGTGTGTGTGTACCAAATTGTACACACTGTCTGTGTGTGTGTGTAGTGTAAATGTGGCATGTGACACAGTCTCAAGAATCTTGTGCCCGTAATAAATACATATATGATATGTTATATATTAAATTTATTTAATTAAATATATTATATATTAGAATGTATATTAAGAAAAATAATGGTAGTAACCCAAATCAGGTTACTACTACTCAGTGCATTGATGACCCAGCGCTGAGTCGGGCCTCCTCTAGTTACATAGAGGGTAATAAGCCTACTGGTCGGACGCGTTTGCACAGGGTTTCATATCAAGCCATCAAGCATTATCGGCCTTGCCATTTCCCTTAGTCGGCTGTTACGAAACACTCAGGATGGAATGGGGTGGTGACATTATGTTTTCTACATCTGTCACCGCACGGATAAAATCAGGGTTGGTTGGTCCCAATTATAGGTATTAGAAAAACGTAGATAGATATTTACAATGTAGTAAGAGTTTTTAATAATCATCACTATCAAATGACTGACTTATGCGCTTTAATTGGCGCGTAAATGTACATAATAAATGACTTTTAAGTATCAGTAATTTAAATAAAGTTGATACAAGTATAGTCACCTTGTCCCACTTGAAGAAAATTGAACTTTATTAGGCTTGTAATTAAATATAATTGCTGTTATTTGGCGGTAAGTGTTGGTGGATGGATGTTTTTAAAATTTATATTAAAAACAAAAACGAAGAACGACGCGGCCTTGGCTCTTATATGAGCCCGTGTGTGGCTGGTCAGAATATAAAACTTCCCCACCGCACGCTGGGAAATAACGCGTGTTGTAAAAGTCAACAAAATCCAGCACGCATGGTTGTAGGATCGAATGGTCCGCCCGGCTAGCTACCACCCTCACATCTAAGTCGCGCCAAGCAGTTTTACTGTGTTCCGTCGTGTGTATGTGAGAGCTAGTGCCTTCAATTGTCTGCTCCATCTTAGACCCTGGCGTTGCTCTCCATCATGCTAGCCTAGGGCCAAAGGCATTCAAGTCACTGATAAAAAAAAAGCCGAGACGTTGACCATGATGAGTTTATTATGTTCAATTGCAGTTTCCGTGTGGTGATGGATTTAGAATACACAGTGTCACCACCCCATTCCACCCTGAATGGTCGTAAGAGCCGACAAAAGGAACACACACACATAGCACACACACACATAGCCTAATTTCCAGGCTAAATAAAGGCACAGCGTTTCGGTACAAGTTTTCCTATGGAGCTAGGTTTTCTGACTTGTAATTTCCTTTAGTCAGCTCTTACAACGCCTTTAGGATAGAATAAACTCGTATCACGGTGTTTGTTATTAAACTCCTCCGAAATGGCTCGACCGATTTTGATGAAATTTTATATTCACATTTGGTAGGTCTACGAATGGGAAAACATCTATTTTCATCCCCCTAAATGTTAAGGGCCCTTTATGATTTTTTTCTTGTTTTTATTTTTATGATACAGTATACAGAATTACATACAACCCTAAATTTTCTCCCCTCTACGATCTACCCCTATTTTTCAATAGCGATATTTATATGCCAACACAACGTTTGCGTTGTCAGCTAGTTATCTATAAACAGTCTAAATATGTTACTGCCCGAGTAATATAAACACATACACGTGCTAATAAAATAACCTTTTTACACAGAATGAACACAGACAGGTACCTACAAGTGTCTTCTTCAAACATTAGTACAATAGCGTCTATGTTTATGTATGATATTGTAAGTAGGGCAGTAATGCCGTCACACGCACACTAACTACGCGACCTATGAAAATTCATCATATTAGTATTAAAGGGAATTCTCCGTGTGGTGACGGATTTAGGTCAATTGTGTCACCACCCCATACCATCCTGAGGGTGTCGTAAGAGTCGAAAATAGGAAATGACTAGGCCGAGAACCTAGCCGCAAGAGAAGGATAACTTGATACAAAAGCCGGTGCGAACCCGCCTGGCATACGTGGCACAGTAGGCTAATTACCCTCCTTGTAATTGGAGGAGGCCCGACTCAGCAGTGGGACATGTATGAGCTGATAGTTAAGGCGACGTTTTCCAACAGCGCCCTGCGCTACCAATCCAAGTGTACGACACTTTAGTAATTGTTCTTCACTATCACTATCACTACATAGTATAAAACAAAGTCGCTGTCGTCTGTCCGTCCCTATGTATGCTAAAATCTATAAAACTACGCAACGGATTTTGAAGTTTTTTGTAATAGATAGAGTGATTCAAGAGGAAGGTTAATTATGTTCATCATTGCAACCGTGCGAAGCTGGGCGGGTCGCTAGTAGTTACTAATGTAAAGTAAAAAGTCGTTTAAATACTTTTTCATTCTAATCAGATTTATAGAATCACTTCTGTGTTTAACATTTTCTATGTTGAAATAGTTTTACGTCAACTTCATTGTTACATGGCGTAACTCATTAAATTTTGTGAAACGAATCGCACACTACGTCCCACGTCACGTCCACAGAAATCCGACGAAAACAAACACAAAACATACCCTCATACATATGCACAACGCTAAAATATGTTAAACGGAACGGAAAATGGTAATAATCTACGTCTTCGTTACATAAAGTTTTTGTCCGAGGCTACGTTTTTGTGGGAGCCCTAAGTAATGACATTATAGTCTCTTATGTTACAAGTTAAGGTGGATGCTCCAGGGTAGCCCGCGAAATTCAAATTTTCTTACGTTTTTTTTCAATTTGCAGGGCAGTGCTAGGTTGTATGATGATGAACATTTGATTTGCGGCTGTAAGACGTATGTAGTTATAGAAATATAATCATCAAAATCATCAATACAACCCTCCAAGCTCATAAAGGTGCAAGAAAAAGTTTTTCAACGTCAAAGTCATTCTTGCAATCATTCTTGCATGAATAACATTTTAATCAACATACAACCTAGCACTGACCTGCAAATTGCAAAAAACGTAAGAAAATTTGAATTTCGTGGGCTACCCTGGAACATTCACCTTAAACAAACTCAGTATAAGCTCAGTATATAATCCATGTTGTGACGGATTTAGACTACACAGTGTCACCACCCTATTCCATCCTGAGGATGTCGTAAGAGCCGACAAAAGGAAATGACAAGGCCGAAACCTGCAGCTGCAAGAGTAGCCTAATTACCCTCCATGTAATGGAAGGAGGTACGACTCAGCAGTGAGTCATTTATGGGCTTAGTAATAGTCGTATATAATCTATACATTGACAAGCTGTCATAAAATATATAATAATAATAATATCAATATGCAAAAGGCAGTTTTACTTGAGACCGCGCGCATTGTTAGGCGGTTCCTCTCTTTGAAACACTAACCACTAGGCGGCTTGAAAAAATTTTCCGCCCCTAGGGCTGCTATAATTTTTATATAATATTTAAAAAAAATGTTTTTCTCTTTTTTATAAATATTATGTAAAAAATATGAATAAAGAATATACAGTACAATAATATCCTTGGACATTTCACACAACACCATCTCGTCCCAAGCTAAGCAACTTAATGCTTGTGTTATGGTAACGAAATGGATGATAGACCACCTAAATACATTTTTGTTTTGTAAATACATACTTTTTGTTTTAAGCCTTTAGACGAGCAATTGCCGTCTATCGTCCGCGGCGCCATCGCCACTAGTGAGAGAACTGACTATTATTTGGTTAGACCATCAGACATTTTCACGCTATTGACTACGTGTCACAACTGCCATAGATTAGAATAACAGCTGGGACCGACGGCTCTGTGTAACATCCGAAGAACAGAAGAGACATCCGACCATGACATTTAATAAATAGAAGTATATTGGGTGTATTAAAACCTCTGTAGTCATCTATACTCTATACATACAAATACAAATAAATATAAAATTGGAGTGTCTGTTTGTAATAATAAAATAACCACTTTTTACTAAATGCGTAAGTATGTATACACAGTACATAGACCAAAACAATTTTTTTTTTTAATTGTCTGTCTGTCTTTCTGTCTATCTGTCTGTCTGTCTGTTTGTTCCGGCTAATCTCTGGAATGACTGGACCGATTTTGACGGGACTTTCACTGATAGGTAGCTGATAATTTAAGGAGTAACTTACGCAATGTTTTTTTTGACTAGCTTCGCCCCGCGGCGTCCCCCGCGGGTAACATCCCACCCGTGCGAAGCCGGGACGGGCCGCTAGTACAAAATATAGAGCTAATTAAAAGAAGGAGTTCTATATTTAAATTGGCTTATTAAAGATGTTTTTTTAATCAGTGACTTGATTGATTTTGACCCAAGGCTTGCGTGATGGAAAGCAACGCCAGGGTCTAGGAGCAAGTAATTCAAGGAAATGTACTGTCGGGCACCGGCTCTCGCATACACACCGACGAAACACAGTAAAACTGCTTGGCGCCGGAATTAGATACGAGGGTGGTAGCTAGCCGGGCGGACCACCAGCTGCTGGGTTTTGTTGACTTTTACAACACGCGTTATATCCCAGCGTGCGGTGGGGAAGTTTTATATACTGCCCCGTCCCCATACAGGATTTTACACTTGTTTATGAACGATCTACTTAAGTAAAACATGTTTAAATATTAGTAGCCTTTTTACGTAGATAGATAATGGTAGAAACATGATTTATTGTCAGCGAACAATAAATCATGTTTCTGTATTATTATAAAAAATAATAGTCCCTAGACTAGTCGTGCGCTTATTTTCACATATTGACAGTCTTGTTTGTGTGAGTGACGCCTATGACGTCAATAGGCAGTGATTTATCTTTATATTTATTAATACGTGTAGCAAAAACTTTATACCTCTTTTTACGATAATTGGGCGAGCAAATGGGTATGAAATTTCTCATACTTATAGTTTATATAGAGAAGGAGTGTAGAATGATATTGATATGTTTTTTTAAAACAATGCATAAAATACATTAAATCCATAAAAATCACATTACACACATCGCCATGAGTATTTGACACACACACACACACACACACACGCATGAAACTGTATGTTTTAGTGGGTGAGGCCCCACACTACCCCGTAGTCTCCCCGGACGCGGGATGTGCGGTCAGGCATTTTTTCCCGCTAAACCAAAAAGGGTCTACAATAAAAAAGAACTATAATTTAAATTAATTTGTTGTCGAATTTTCACCGTTGGGCGAGCACTAGAATTGTTACAACCAATATTTTTTTTTTATTAATTTTTATCTATTTACTAGCTGACCCGGCAAACTTCGTACCGCCTCAGAATCAATAAATAAAAAACCTGAATATTTTTCATTTTAAACTTTTCCTGGACTTCCACGAATATTTCAAGACCAAAATTGGCCAAATCGGTCCAGCCGTTCTCGAGATTTAGCGAGTCTAACGAACAGCAATTCATTTTTATTTATATAGATATATAGATTCATCCTATTCTTTTGAATAAGCTTAAATGTTGTCCATATCTTTAACTGAAGCAATACTCAATTACATCGAACTAAAGCAGTATGTAATTCCCCATTTGCGTATGCCAAGTGTTTGAGCTTGCGCACCACCTGTCAACACAGTCTGCGCAAATTGTTGCCGTAAGGCGCATCATAATTTAAAGGCGGAATGCGACCACAAACTTTGCTGCTAGCCAATAAATGATAGCTTAAGGTTAAGCCTAAAAACTACGAAAATACCTATTCTGCCATACGGGAATAAAAAATTAACTAAGCAGATTATATTATGATAAAAGAAAAAACTAGGGTGGCAGTTATGCATCTAGTACGATGGTAAACGGTCAGCATCTCTAGCGATACTCTAGCCTTGCGAAGAGACGTGGCGTCTCTATGTATTTTCTATCGCATTTATCACGGGGAGTGTTCTGAGGAATTGTTCGATCTTGTTCCTTGTCCTTTCCGCCACAGATCCACCCGCCAGAAATACCATCAATTTCATCTGGACGAATGGGTGTCCACCACCGTGCGTTTTTCAAGAAACTTTAACCTCTGTGTGGTATCAATTACCAGTGGAGGTATTCCCGAACCGGTACGACATGGCAACCTTCAAGAAACGAGCCTATTCCTTCCTTAAAGGCCGGTAACGCACTTGCAACCCCTCTGGTGTTGTGGGTGTCCATGGACGGCGGTGATCACTTACCATCAGGTGACCCGCTTGCTCGTTTGCCTCCCTCTTTCATAAAAAAAAAGCATCGTCTAATTATGTTTGCGTACTACTACTTCAACCAATATGTGTTGCCAGTGATTACGTATGGCTCCATCAGAATGCTCATTGTCAACCAAAGGGCAATGGAGGAGGGCTATGCTCGGAGTTTCCCTGCTAGATCGAATCAGAAATGAGGTTCACGCAGGAAAACCAGGTTCACCGATATAGCCCACAGTATTGCTAAACTTAAGTGGCAGTGGACAAATCACATAGCGCAGGACCACCGCCCGATGGGGCAGAAAAGTCCTCGAGTGGCGACCGCGTTCCGGAAAGCGCAGTGCTGGTAGGCCTCCCACACGGTGAACCGACGACCTGGTTAAGGTCGCCGTTGCGGTGGATGTGGGCGGCTCATGACCGGCCTTCGTGGAAACCTTACAGGTCGGCACAGGGTTTCGTATCAAATCAAGTCTCCCTTCTCTTGTGGCAAGATTTTCGGCATCGACCAATACGACTAGTATTAATTAATCCACATGAAAGTGTTGCTAGCTTAGCTATAAGTTTTTCGAAGTTGTGCAATCATCAAATTATTATTAAATCGTAAAAATAATTTGGTTTTAAAGGATGTTGTAAAAACTATAATCGATGGCGTCAGATGAATACTAATTGGCAAATTTGGTAATCTTATTGCGGTTGAAACCGCATTGAATCCGGGAAAAGTGATAAAATGTCGGATTTGTCATCGAAATACCGATAGACGAGTTATATGCGATTGAAAAGAGCATACAGATCTGGTGCTTCTGAGAATTTAAGGGATTAACAACATTTTTACCACTAAGGTTATGGAAGACGTCAGCCCAACAAGCTACATACTTTACACAATTTACCCGGAAAATCTGAACTAATTGCATCAAGAAATATCGCATGCAAATGCGAGAATTACCAAAAAGTCCTACACCGCGATAGCGAAATTTCAAGAGCAATTCGAACAGTTAATATTTCCCCGACTACAACTATCGGTGGATAGGCGCTGCGACCCCTAGCCAGACATAACACCTCGTCTGGCTGGATGATCATCCCTTTGCGGCTAAAGCGCTATGCTCGTAATACCAATAGTATTTTTAATAGTCTAAATAGTTTTTCCAGCTTTGTCACGCCCATACAAGATCCAGTCAACGTAATCTATTGCTATTCTAAATCTATTGCTGAGTACTCCTCCAGATATACCTGGAGGATAATTAGCCAACTGTTCCACGCTGGACGCGTTGGCACATGGTTTCGCATCAAGCCATCAAGCATTATCGGCCTTGTCATTTCCGTCAGTCCGCCCTTACGACACTCTTATGTATCTGACGCTTCCTTGATAAAACGGTGCATGATGTCAATGAGTGTTGGTGTAAAGTGAAATGTTAAGGTCTGGGCAAACAGCGGGCGGGACGGCGACGCGACGCTGGCGGGACGTGAAGAGTTGACGCGACCGCTAGTCGAACGCCGAGCGCGACGGCTCTATGTGACATGTTCAACATTAACTAATATATTACAACTCATTACGTCCCGCCAGTGTCCCGTCGCCGTCGCGCCCCGTCGCCGTCGCGCCCCGTCCGCTGTTTGACGACCTTTAAGGGATGAAAATTGAGTGTTGGTGTAAAGTGAAATGTTAAGGGCTGAAAATTAACTTCAAAGTTGGAAGTCATGCACGGGAAGCTGTATTATGCCGTCGTCGTTTCAGCCCATGAGTGACCCACTACTGAGTCGGGCCTCCTCCAAATTCATGGAGGGAAATTAGCCTACTGTGCTACTCTGGCAAGACGGGTTAGCACAGGGTTTGTATCAAGTTTTCCTTCTCGTGCGGCTGCCTCTTGCATTCTTTTAGTCGCCTCTTACGACATTCTCGGGATTGGTATGGGGTGGTTACACTGTGTATGCTAAATCCGTTATCACTCGTAAAACCACTTTAACACCGAAAGGCTCGACTTCGACCGAAAGAGTTAGGTTCGACTAGTCTGACTAATAACGCTAATGACGCTATAATCACTACTAACTGTCACAATTGCCATCAAGTGTCTAATGACTACTTAACTGCCAGTATCGTTTTCGGTGACGTCCATGTAGTAGCCAGTCAGCTATCTTTTACGGAGTGGTATTTACGTGTACTATAATCAGTTGCTAATTACTTAAACGCAAGCACTAATTAGCCCATTGCGGAAAATGATGTCATAACGGTTATGACCGTGTTGTTTTTGTTCAAATGCTCGCAGCGACAACCGTCAACTAGACGCCCCGCGATCACCAAGACCAAAGTTTCGGACATTTTGCAGTGTCCGAAACTTTGGGATGATTCTAGTAGCTTACTTACTAGTACTGACTAACTGAACTAGAAGAATTATATTTATTTTGTGGTACTTTTAATAAGTTTCTGCAAATAGTCAAAATTAAAGCTGGCTACTTAATACACTCGTATGTGTGGTGACGGATTTAGAATACACAGTGTCACCAACCCATACCAATCCCGAGGATGTCGTAAGAGGCGACTAAAAGAATGCAAGAGGCAGATCACGTAGCCGCACGAGATGGAAAACTTGATACAAACCCTGTGCCAACCCGTCTTGCCAGCGTGGCGTAATAGGCTCATTTCCCTCCATGAATTTGGAGGAGGCCCGACTCAGTAGTGGGTCACTCATGGGCTGAAACGACGACGGCTTAATACAGCTTCCCGTGCATGACTTCCAACTTTGAAGTTAATTTTCATCCCTTAACCTTTCTCTTCACACCAAGACTCATTGACATCATTTGCACCGTTTTATCAAGAAAGCGTCAGATACTTAAACACTTTCGCATTTAGGTCTTTTACCAAAACTACGTCCACAAGCGGATGTTTAGCTTATTTTCCAACATCATGTGTGTCTGTATTATTTACACCTATCAGTCGACTAATGGGTTCGTACTGAATAATAAAATTGCACGTAAAAATTTCAAGAAGGGCTTAAACGTTTGGTGTTCGATATCCAAATGTCAACCTTTGCATGTGATGTTAAAGATCAATTTCCAAAAAGGTTATCATTAGCGGTTTAGATTGTTTCAGCAAAATTGGACATTGATAATCTTCTCACGTACCACATAATATATGGCTGCGCTAATATCACAGACCACCTCAACGCAGGGTTTATTACTTGCGTAAAACCTGACTTGTATATTAATCATAAATCATTGTTGTAAAGTAACACTCTTTTATTAATTACTAGCGACCCGCCCCGGCTTCACACGGGTGCAATTATATTATACATATAAACCTTCCTCTTGAATTACTCTATCTATTAAAAAAAACCGCTTCAAAATCCATTGCGTAGTTTTAAAGTTTTATGCATACATAGGGACGGACAGAAGAATGCGACTTTGTTTTATACTATGTAATGATAATGATGTAGTGATAGTGAAGCAACTAGTGACGTCTACTCCGAAATACCCAATATTGCCAAAAAGTCATGAATAGAGGGCTAATTTCCGTCCATGATTTCGGACGAGGCGCGAACCATTAATATACGTACATCATAGAACCAAATGTTTCTTGTTTTCATTCTTAAGCTATCACGAAGAAAATAGAAGGGGCGTTATAATATACACTTCAAGAGTAACATTTGCAGATTCAACCAAGCTTACCTATGGCTTTCCTACAATCTTCTGACCTTTCTGTATAACAATCATGTCTTTCAAGAGTAATACGACACGACAAAAACTCCATTTATCGTAATGAGTAGGCACTTAACATGGCAAAAGCTGAATGCCAAACAGTAATCTGTGCACACTAATGGACAGATAAACACAAAATTATTGTATTTATAATTTAAACAACATTGCTGTATGATTCACATTTACTTTATTTTATTCTTAAAAAAATGTCATATGAAAGTTTAAATAATTAATTAAGGTTTACTTTTTGCATTTAATTACTTACTTCTTAGCCCTTAAATGACCCACTGTTGAGTCGGGCCTCCTCGAAGCACATGGAGGGTAATTCGCCTACTATGCCACGCTGGCCAGACGGGTTGGCATAGGGGTTCGTGTCAAGTTTTCCTTCTCTCGTGGCCAGGTTTTCGCCTATTTCATTTCCGTTTGTGGGCTAAATCTTTGGGATTCTAAATCCATCACCACACGGAAATTTTGCATTTACCAAGATCATTTCAAATTCAAAGTCAAATCATTTATTATGCACTAGCGACCCGCGCCGGCTTCGCACTGGTGCAATATGCATGTATTATACATGTAAACCTTCCTCGTGAATCACTCTATCTATTAAAAAAACCGCTTCAAAATCCGTTGCGTAGTTTTAAAGATATAAGCATACATAGGGACGGACAGACGACAGCGACTTTGTTTTATACTATGTAGTGATAGTGATAGGACACAATGGACACTTAAAATTGTCAACATATTAATAAAATTTATAAAATGCAAAGTAATATACTTTACCACTAGTTCGGAACGCGACCACCGCTGAAAAGGACTGGCAAGAAACTCAGAGGGCTTGTCATTTTTTCTTTTTTGGGTCAATTTCAACAAATGCCATTTTTTTTATCATATCGGTGAACTTTTTCATTTAAATATATTTTGTATATTTTTCAGGTTTTATGTAATCTATAGGACATCAAATATCTCCAAATTTAATATCATCGACTTATCATTTAAAAATAGGGAGAAAATTCAGTTTGAATTCTGGTTTCCACCGACATGACAAACTGGCACCGATTATTTTTTATGTACACCGATATGATAAGTTTATCCACCGAAATGATTTACATATCCAGCGATATGATAATCCACCTTTGAATATAAAAAGTAAATAGTTAGTAGATGCCTATATATTTTTACAAGGGTGACGTAGAACTGAAAACCTGAACTCACATCACATGCAAAGAGAACCGAGTTCTTAGAAATCCAATCAAAATATTTTTTTTGAAATAGGTAGTATTTTATTATATGTATTTATTTTCTTTTTATTATAATTACTATGGGTACTTAGAATTAAAAAAGAATGTTTATTTTAGCTTTTCATATTCGTTCCAGCAACATCTCTCTCTTTTTTTCTTCTCCTCTTTTAGTTTTGGCCTTGGCATTCTTAAACAAAATTAAGGTAATGTGATGTTTTCTATTTTAAAAAATCTTTAATGCGTTCAATCGCTCCACCTCACCATCATCATCTCAGCCTATAGACGTACGTTACCGAGTACAGACCTCCCCTACTGATACATTTATACATCTTCTACTACCCAGTGATATCGTGGTAATGAATTTAGCAGTCTATGTAGGTAGTATGTATGTTTGTAAGTTCCATTGTTTCTTTGTATACTTAAAGAAATGACACGGGTTCTACCGATATGATATAGCAAGCCACCGATATGACAAAACTGTGCGTTGATCATGAATCAAAACACCGATATTAGATATAAGACACCGATTGATTTTTTCTTATAATTTCGGTGTAAATTATCACATCGGTGGTAATAAAGCCCACCGATTACACCGATATGTGAACACCGACGTGAGAAATAACACACTTTTTAGGAAATTAGAACAAATGCATAAAATATAGGATAAATTCAATAATACTCAATGAAGCTAATTCACTTACTACCTCTGTTAGAACCAAACAAAAACAATAAAACTACTCATTACACTAAAAAAATGCAACCACCGCTAGTATAAAATAATTGTCCGGGAGCAACGGGAATGTCGTACTTACGTTATTTGCGGGAATATGAAGCGATTTAACAGGCATTCGTCCTGACTGCGCAATAGCACACACTAACGAGAGAATTAAAATTGGGGTTGAGACGCTTTAGGACTCGTCGATGTAAAGTTAGGTTTAAATTACTTTTGTCCACCGATATGAAATCATATTGCAAGACAAGTACGTTTGTGCCTCTCAGTAATAATAATAATTAATTATGTAATAAAATATGCTATATATTGATAACAAAACTAATATTCTATGAAATAGAATAAGTTATATACTTATATTACTTATTTTTATTCGTGTATAAGCTGTTTTGTTTGTAAAAAAAGTAGAGGGACAGCACCGATTTGAAAAAAATAGTGGTTTATAATTTTTTTTCTACCTTTTGTAATAGTCCTATGCAAATCATATTTTTGCCACAGCCCAATAACAACCTATTGAATACTAAAAAAAATAATTCAGAACAATATTCCTTTTTTCCAATACTAATTTCACCGAAGACAAAAAAAAAGTCATTTGGGAAATTCACCCTTTTATTACTTTGCGGTCCTATTCTGAATGTAATATGTATATATTTACCCAACCAATTCCATATAACAAACTGTTCTATCGGATCTGGAAGGCGTCCGCTGAAATGTGAATATTAAAACAATACAAAACGAACTGAGCCAACCAACCCCAAACAGCAGCACCTGTTTACAAGTATAACGCATGTGACAGCCATCGGTCTCCTCAACCATATTAAAGGGAAGTGACCGACCCGTCACATGTCGCTACCGCTGCTCAGAGTATTGTAGTGAACATGACAACTCACAAAACCAATTGTTTACTATTATCTATCATCTATGAAATTCTATTCAAAACAGAATAAAACATTATATTCAAAAAGTTTAAAGGTACCTACTCCGTGTGGTTTTAGAATACATAGTGTCACCACCCTATTTCAACCTGAGGGTATTGTAAGACCCGACAAAAAGAGGTGACAGGGCCGATAACCTAACCGCAAGAGAAGGAAAACTTGATACCTGTGAAACCCTGTGCAAACCCGTCTGGCCAGCGTGGACCAGTAGGCTAATTACTGTGTAACTGGAGGAGGCCTGACTCAGCAGTGGGTCATCTATGGGCCTATGGGCTGAGTAGTAGTAGTAAATGCCATTATTTACTTCTTTTTTTTATTTTTTTGGTATTTATGTGGGCTCCTTTATTCGTCGTAGTGGTAAGAGATATTTACAAAATATGTAGCTTTTTTTAAGACCACAAAAGAAATTCGAAATTTCAAAAGCTTAAATTTCGTACTGTGTACAAGCTGTCACATTCAAATGGAAAGTTGTGAAAGCGTAATGCATGCATTGAGAGCATATGGGTCGTGCGTCATTGTGACGTCATCGCATGCATAATCATGGTTAAAATAATATTGTTAAACAATTCGTTAGTAAAACAGGAATAAAAATAACGTCAAACGATATGCCAAACGATTAATCGCAGTTATTATATTATAAACTAGCGGCCCGTCCCGGCTTCGCACGGGTGTGATGTTACCCGTGGGTGACGCCGCGGGGCAAAGCTAGTGTACAAAAAGTAAGCCTAAGTTACCTAAGGTACTCCTTATATCACCAGCTACCTTTCAGTGAAAGTCTCGTCAAAAACGGTCCAGCCGTTCCAGGGATTAGCCGGAACAAACAGACAGACATGCAGACAGACAAAAATTTAAGAAAATGTTATTTTGGTCTATGTACTGTGTATACATACTAACGCATTTAGTAAAAAGTGGTTATTTTATCATTACAAACAGACACTCCAATTTTATTTACTTGTATGTATGTATGTATGTACACATAAATAAATAAATAAATATCCTTGGACATTTCACACAACGCCATCTCGTCACAAGCTAAGCAACTTAATGCTTGTGTTATGGTAACGAGATGGATGATAAACTACTTATATACTTTTTTTTTTTTGTAAATACATACATTATTATAGATAGAAATGACACCCAGACTCCGAGCCAGTGCCTCTGGTTTAGACAAAGACACTTGCCCGACCCCGGAATCGAACCCGGGACCAGTTGATCCAAAGGCGGCACATCTAACCACTAGACCAACGAGGCACGTTCATTAGACATACCAGTACCTAATGAACGTGCCTTAGTCATATTTCACACATCACAGTCAAAATACAGATAAATATTATGTATCTATAGATGTGAAAGATCGTTTATATGGTTCCCTCCTCCTCCCTATATATAAACCCTACCTCACTATATAAATTTAGATATTATGTGCTATTTTCGTAATCTACTCATCATCAATATCAGCACATAGAAGACCAACTTCTAAGTCGAGCTTCCTGCAAATACAAGCAGTGAAAATAGCCTACTGTGTTTGAAACTAAGAAGAAGTACTATCGAATAAATACATGGTGGACAGACGACTTGGTCAAGGTCGCCGGAATGCGATGGATGGATTGAGCGAGGCTTGTGTCCAACAGTGGACGTCTTTTGGCTGAAATGATGAAGATGAAAATACCCAATCTCACCCTTCTTTTAAATCCTTATCAGGACGATGTTAAAACAGTAACACATTTTGTACTGCTCAAATCTGTAACTAATAAGGACTACATTTTGGGAAGTAGTGTCATAAGCCAAATAATTATGAAAGGTAAGTTTTAACTTAAATAAGCATTTAGCATTAGTAAACGAGGAATCGTTGCCACAAACTAAAAATCTGCAATTTACTGCAATTGCGGCTTTGTAACGTCAATTAAATGTCTTATATCTAGATAATTAAGTCAAATCAAATAGGACACAATGGACAAATTGTCACCTTATTAATAAAATTAATAAAGCTTAGCTTAATTAATAAAATTAATAAAATATTAAAGCTTAGGTCATCGACGGTTCTTGTCTATTTTTATGTATGTATATATTTATTTAATAATAATAATAATAATAATAATAATATCCTTGGACATTTCACACAACGCCATCTCGTCCCAAGTTAAGCAACTTAATGCTTGTGTTATGGTAACGAGATGGATGATAAACTACATAAATACATTTTTTTTTTGTAAATAAAAATATAAAAATTTTTGTTTTTTTTTATTTCAGTAAAAATAAGAAATAGAGAGATACGATAAATTAATAAACATGTTAATATATTTTAGTTTACTATCAGTTCGGAACACGACCACTGCTGAGAAGAACTGGCGAGAAACTCAGAGAGCTTGATTAATTCCACATAGCTCGCAGGACTGACGGGCGATGGGTCAGAAAGGTGCTCGAGAGTCTTCCCACACGGTGGACCGACGACAACCTGGTCAAGGTTGCCGGAAACCGATGGATGCGAGCGGCTCAGGGCCAGCCTTTATGGAAATCCTTGGCTTAAGTCTAACATTGGACTCTTTTGGTTGAGATGATTACCAGTAATTCAGTGGTAAAAATTCATAACATTGATTTTATTTGTATCGAGAGGTACAGTCCGCGCCAATCTTTATGGCCGGTCTGAATGTAGCCGCATTACGCTGCGCACAACCAAAATCAGGTGTCAGCGGGACGTACACTGGGCGGGGAGGCAGTGCACGCCCATTTTCACCCGCAAGCGCCCTCGCCACCCGCGTGTTAGTCTGAGTGAGCTACGTTCGTATCGGTTATGAAATGTACGATGCGCAAGTTCGTACTCACGGCCACATTCAGACCGGCTATAAAGATTGGCGCGGACGTAGTTATTGTACGCAATTAATGTCATATCGGTGTGAGGAAAATTTGTACACGAAACATAATGGTATTGTTGGATCTGTGTATTGTAATTCCCTACGACCACAAGCATTACTACCACTCGCCATAATCACTTCATATTTGTAGAATAATTAAAAATTTTTTGAGACGTACGAATAGGAGGGTGTGAGCCCGGCTCTGCATTTTTTCTTAAATAAAATCGAATTAATAAGAATTAATTTATTGTATCATAAGCTATTTGTTAATTATTTTATTTTAAACTAGCTGTGCCCGCGGTTTCATCCGCTTTGTGAATTGTTTAAATACCAGATGTTAAAGTATTTATTTTTATTTTGAAATCAATTTGTTACTACTGTTGGAAACACCAACAAAAACATATTATGTAATAAGGTAGCTATTCTAATTTTAAGATGGTAACATTTACTATTTTCCATTCACTCGCTGTACCTTATTTGACTCTCTCGGATTTTGGATCGCCGACAAGGCAGATGTGTTTCTATAAGTGTTTAAAAGTAATAAACAGTTAAGTTTAATAAAAAACCATCGTTTGCATTATAAATCGCCATCAAGCCAACCGCCCACTATCTATCAGCAATCAAAAATACAGTCCACTCAAGAACTATAATTCCACTACTACCATGTGCGTTAGAAATCATCACTATCACTACATAGTTAAAACAAAGTCGCTGTTGTCTGTCCGTCCCTATGTATGCTTTAATCTTTAAAACTAGGCAACGGATTTTGAAGCGGTTTTTTAATAGATAGAGTGATTCAAGAGGAACATTTATATGTATAATACATGCATTAATATTGTAGAGAAACCCTGATAAATTTAGATGTTCATCATTGCACCCGTGCGAAGCCGGGGCGGGTCGCTAGTAGATTATAAATTTGTATTGTATTTATGGTTCACTATTTTGGCGATAATTACTACAATTATAATTTACTTTTAAAAAAGGTATTTTATAATATGTCCTGCTCCGCGTGGTGACGGATTAAGAATACAATGCGGTGTCACCATTCCATCCTAACGTTGTCATAAGAGCCGATGGAAGGGAAGCAAAAGAAAGAAAACTTGAAGCCAAACCGTGTGCCATATCATCTGGCCAGATGATATGGCACATAGGCTAATTACTACTACTCAGCCCATATATGACCCACTGCTGGTCGGGCCTTCTCCAGTTACATGGAGGGTAATTGGCCTACTGTGCCACGCTGGCCAGACGGTTTGGCACAGGGTTTTGTATCAGGTTTTCCTTCTCTTGCGGCTGGGTTTTCAGCCTTCATTTCCTTTTGTCGCCTCTTACCACACCCTCAGGACGGAATGGGGTGGTGGCACTATGTTTTTTAAATCCGACACCACACGGAGAATAGGCTAATTGTGGATTTGTAATTGCAAGATTGGGCTAATAATATAATTGGAGTAACTCTGACTCGAAAGAGAGTAGATGAAGAGGGACAGTTTTTATTTATATTTTATCTCTTTATGAAACAGCGACATCTATTTGCAAAAAAAAGATAATAATCTTCAAACTTACCCGCATATCAGGTAGTTTAGATATAATTGAAATAAATTAACTGCCATTGAAATCGTAATGTGTAATTTATTTATAATTAATCTCATACAATTTTCCCATTATTATAATGGCGTGTGAGGCAAGAAAACCAACCGCAGAGCTATATTTAATAACAATAATGCGTCAATGGATACGAAAATTAACCTTCACAAAAACCGACCTCAATGATGTAGGATGTAGGTATGTGTATCAAAGGTTTTTTAATAAAATATATTTTAAGGCGCAAAGGAGTTTATATTAAGCCAAACGACGTGGTTTACCCGGTAGAGGCCGCGCGGCATATCTATCAGTAACTATTGACGGGATATTTGATTGTTTGTTTGCATTGAATTGGCTCAGAAACTACTAAACTAATTTGAAAAATTATTTCACCATTAGAATCCTACATTAACATAGGCGATGCAATATTATATTTTTGTAAATACCCGTGCGAAGCCGTGGCGGACCGTTGTATTTCCAAATAGTCAAATTAGTCATTTAGCATTTACCACCGTGGTGATAGAACTAAATAAAATCTAGCCATAAGAACGAAAACTGCTAACCTATCTGGCCGTGGCGGAGTTAGTTAATTTTCTTCCATGAAGATAGATGGAGCCATTGAACGATGACGTTATCACAATTAACCTGTATTGAAAAACATGAAAGGTTGCAACAATCGACAAAATATCACACACTTCTTGCTTCTTTATAACGCTACCTACCTACAAGAAAAAATAGTCTCTATGATCGAAGACATAAAAGTTATATGGAAATGAGTCATGGCGTTCGAAAAACAAGTCACTTAATGTGTATGCACTAATTCCCAAAATGAGTGGGGTTATTGTTTGCTCGATTTTGTTGTACTGAGTCACTGAATAACTTCGGGATGAGTGGCTGAGCTAACCACAGGGCAACATTATTATGACTAGTGTTACCCATAACTTGATCTTGAATTTCGCATTCTACCATTTTTTATTTTAAATCATGACCCTGCGGTAGATTATAACCTGTATCGCGGGGGCAGTTTATAAACATGATATTCACGAACACAAATTCAAATTCAAATCATTTATTTTGCTTGGGTCACGATGGACACTTACAAAAAGTCAACACAATATACATAATGAGTCTATATAAAACAAATGGTCTACCATCTACCACCAGTTCGGAACGCGACCACTGCTGAGAAGAACTGGCAAGAAACTCAGAGGGCCTGTCATTTTTTTTTTGCTTTGCGGTCCTAACTCTTATGTATTTAAACAATAACATAATTGAGTAACATAAAAATACTGGCACTGAACAGCTTATTTCCAAGCAGCTGTGTCGTTTACATAATCAGCAATGCGGTAATACGCTTTTTTTGTCAAATGACACCCAGACTCAGAGCAAGTGCCTCTGGTTTACACAAAGCCACTTGCCCAGCCCTGGAATCGAACCTGGAACCCCGTGATCCAAACGCGGCACATTCAACCCAGGTCCAGGTCACATCCCAAGCCCAGGCCCATCTAGGGTAGTTTGTAATTTGCAATAATAGATGTTCCATAATTATCATAATGGCACCCAAATACGTCCACTGCAGAAGCGCCCGCATCCTTCGCCTTCCGGTTATATTAACTAGGTCGGGCTAGCCGGCCTTCTCATTTCCTTTTGTCAGCTTTTACGACACCCTAGGGATGGTATAGGGTTGTGACACTATTGCTTCTAAATACGACCACACGGACAAAAAAAACTTTTATACAAAAATTTCAATACTTTCACGCTAATGTGGATCTTAAGGGAGGTCATATGTTATCGCATTTGTTGTCGAAATATAAAAAATGCTTGTCTTATGCCCTACGGAATAAAGTCCAGTTTCACGTATGTTTTACTTGGTAGTTGACCCCAATAAGCGTAGACAGACCAATAGGGTTATCAATGTTGTTACAGACTGAAGTTACGTAATTCCAACCTCGTATTTGGCTCAAGGAAGAGCTTGACATGACCCTATTCCTAAATAGATATTCAGTGGCCTCAACAATAGGGTACATTTTCCCTCGAGTGGATAATTTATGGGCCGAGATGACGACGACCCAAAGATTGCACAGTTTACAGTGATTAGATTAAAGAAAACATAGCACACCACATTGCTTTCTGAGAGTGTCATTTAATGCAATTGAACCTAGCCAACGTGGCATAAGCGCCAGACCGGCAGGCCGTTTTAGCGACGGATTTTGAATACATAGTGTCACCACCCCATTCCATCCTGAAGGTGTCTTAAGTGCCGACAAGAGGAAATGACAAGGCCGAAAACCTAGCCTCAAGAGAAGGAAAACTCGATATAAAAATGTCCCTGTGTCAACCAGTCTGGCCAGCGTGGCACAGTAGGCTAATTACCCCCCCTTGTTATGGGAGGAGGTCCAACTCAGCAGTGGGTCATTTATGGGCTGAGTAGTAGTAGTAGAAGTGACACTGGTCCATCCTAAGGGTGTCGTTAGAGCCGACATCGTGGCACAGTAGGCTAATTACTCTCCGTGTAACTGGAGGAGGCCCAACTCAATAGTGGATCATCTATGTGCTGAGCAATAGTAGTAGTAATATTATCAATTTGTTCCCCCCATCAAATTGATGGCGAGCCGACTATTGTAGGATAATTGTGGGGCTTATACCGATAGCGCGTACATTTAAAAAAGTTCCATTAAACATGGAGCTGATCAACAAAAGCCATTTTTAATATGGTTTTCTATCTTGAATCAATCGATGCAATCGACGTTTTCCTAAACCAGACATTTACTACAAAACCGCCAATGAATACCAACCAACTAACTAGCGAGATTATATGTATAGATTCCATACAAAAACATCTAAAATTCGTTTCGTTCGGTGCTTAGAAATGTGTTATAACCTTTAAGCCGAACTTCCACCGCCAGCTAAAATTAGTTAGTTTAGTTTAGCTTGCATAGTAACTAGCTTGTATGCAAAACTGGCTCAACTATGCAAGCTAAACTAAACTAACTAATTTTAGCTGGCGGTGGAAGATTTCATCCGTCCACACCATTCATCCCCTTACAGAGAACTCTGGCGACCCAAGGCTGTTATCATTTGGCTACGGTATCCTGTAAGGTTTTTTTTATATTCAGACAGTCCCACCTTGACCAGTAATAGTCAGCTAAGCTAAGTCCTATCGCTTTTGTTCAGACATCGCATTAACACATACCATCGCCTTAACCACCGGTGCTGCCTAAACACTACAGCGATTGGTCGCCCACGGGTGCCACCGACAAATCACCGTCATCAATCTTTATTCTTTTGAGTTTTTTACTCTGATTCTTTTTTTGCAGCGCACGCACATACTTTTAATATTTTTGTAATTTGTCAAGGTATCCGCAATGTTCTGAATTTAAAAGTAATTCCTGATGTCGACTACGTCATTTCGAGCACACACAACAGAGCGGACACTCCAACAATTTATAAGCTACCAAACTTTTTAATGTGGACCAGCAATATTGACTTAGGTTTCAAATCTTGTTCTAAACGTTGTTCAAAATATGTGGCCGTTATTTTTAGTTATGATCGTGTTTAGCAAGTTATTGGGCTACAGCTGCAACTGTAAATTTCTGGCAATATTTATTGCAAGGTGAGCCAAACGTCATATAAATAATGAATTCAGTTTTAGTCAGAGTAGGATTTATTTGACTGTTGGACGACTAACATGTTCATAGTACTGCACGGCTGAAATTACATTATTTGGACGAATTAAACTATTAGTCTAAAACTTTTGGAATTTAATGACAAAGAATAATATAAAAGAAATTGTAGGGTATTTTTGACGCCTTAAAGACATTAAAATTAAACACTTTTTAACGTATTGATCGCGTATATATTACATTATTTAATTCCCGACGTTTACTTATTAAATACACGCGAGAAATCCGTTAAAAAGTTAATTTAATTTAATGTAGTAGTTTAATTTCAATGTGTAATAATCGCGGAAACCTAAGAAGGCCATAAAGTCAACTCCATACTGACCATTACTAGTTGCGCCCCGCGGTTTCGCCCGAGCTTACTGGACACTTATCGTTATAATCTGGCTAAATATTATGGCTAATTATTCTGATGTATAAGCTATGTTATTGTAAACTTTCATTAAAATCCATTCAGTAGTTTTTACGTGAAATAGTAACAAACATCCATCCATCCATACATACTTACAAACTTTGCCATGTGTAGACGAAATAAAATAATAAACAGATTTGTGATATCAAACTCGCGAAGGTTTTGTGGATCGCTTGTTTCGCGGTTTAATTCTGGGGATAGGTTATAAAGACCATAGACATTAATTGTTCTGTTTTGTTCTAATTGCCAGTTTTTAATATGTTTCTTGTAAAACTTAAACAGACATGTAAAACTACACATCCAACAAAACAAGAATCTTGTTTTCCGTCTAGCCTTGGCCATACATCGTTGCTGGCATCAAATATTTGCTGTTCGCATTTCGTGTGCCCAAATGTTTAAGCCAAGGTATTGTGCGGGTGTAAGTTGAAATCAATTGCCAATATTTGCTTTCCTTTCCCGCGTTTATTTGGTTCAAGGTTTCAACCTTGTAGTGTAACGAAGGCACTGAGTACTACCAAATCTTTATACAGCTAATCTAGATAGTTAGGCATCTAGTCTTTTTAAAAAAAAATAACTGGCTAAAATAGATACGAGTAAACGTTTACTGTAGACAGATGTCTTACCTTTTCGTTTAATTATAATCCCATGGCAAGACTGTGTCGCCTCTCTAATTGTGATTCTTTATGAAACTATGTTGTAGTCATCAAAATTTAGATATCTTCTCGCCGAATCAAAATTATTGCCATGATACATTCCGAAAGGTAACATAGATAAGATTTAGGACTTAAAAAATATAAATAATAAAAAAAATTAAGGTTATCACTATCACTACATAGTATAAAACAAAGTCGCTGTCTGTCCGTCCCTATGTAGGTACTCGTATGCTTAAATCTTCAAAACTACGTAACGGATTTTGAAGCGGTTGTTTTAATAGATAGAGTGATTCAAGATGAATGTTTATATGTCAATATTGCACCTGTGCGAATCCGGGGCGGGTCGCTAGTACTGAATAAATTAAAACAATAGTTGCTTTTCATTATGTCAAGTAAATATATGATGTGTTGTGCCAACATGTTTAAAGGTTCCAACGTAGATCCGCCTATTACAATTACTTGTTTAGTTGCTAGTTACCTGTTTTATTGTCCATTATTTATTTATTTACAGTTTTTGTTTCAAAGGCACATTCTTAATTTTGTTGGTTAATTTCAGCTATAAGCCCAATTCAGGCTACAACGGGCCGTGCTCCGTACGTGCCCCGTGCGGCGAATTTTGTATGAAGTGGTCCCGGCCGGGGCACGGCCGAGCCGCGTTCAAACATGAATCAATTCATACAAAATGTATACCAATAATGTCCGACGTCCAGGCCCCGTACGGGGCACGGCCCGTTGTAGCGTGAATCGGGCTTTAAAATACACAAACATTTATTCAGACATTCCCGATAAAACATGCGTAGTGGCCGGTTTTAAATTAATTTGTGCGCAGTTCACAAGATATGTATTATACCTACAACATAGACCGGCTACGTAATGATCTTGATATAGCATAATTTAATATATATTTTTTTACAATACCGGTTTCTGGTCCGTTCTTATTTTATAATACAAGTTACGGCCAACAAAAAGGTGGTCTAACTTTTTGTGAACAAAATCGAATTTAGTTTTAGATAATTGAATAAAATTTTTATTAAAAAAAAACACGCTCTTGATGCGTAGCGGAAACAGTTATAGTATACACGTGAATTCAGAGAAGGCACTGTACCATTTTAAATTTATTTTGTGTGATTTTTATAACCTAGAGAAGGAAAATTTTAAATGCAACCCTGGCCAGCGTGGAACATTACCTCACACCCAGCTTGTGCCCTAGAATAGAATATCATCCAATTCCGTACTTAACAGCTTGTCACGGACAAATTGTATTCTGGAACATTCTATGCCGTCACATCTAATTTTATTACCGCTTGGCGGATCCACTCACATAAACTGTCAGGTTATCGAAGATATAAGAAATGTTTTTATATTACACTTTGAATTTTCATCAAGATTGGCCATTTTGCCATTTATCCGTCAACACTAAATTGTAGAGTTATTTCCAGTTGTATTCAAGCCGTTTCGGAGACAGGCGTATAAATGAGTCGACCCTCATTCAAATATAGTAGGTAGGAGGAAATTCTGTGCACTGGTCAGAGAACTAATAAAAAAACCTATTAAATAAAACAAAAAGAAGGAGAAAAGAAGAAAAAATCACAACACAAACAAATTACAAGCATTAATATGTTGTTAATCAAATTAAATGCTTTGAATTTGAATTTAGACATTAAAATTAAACACTTAACGGATTTATCGTGAAGGCTTCACAGCAGACGTGGTCACGTGTCGCACAATGTGTATTAATGGCGAGAACCTAAGACATCATTAAACCTGTTAGCATGCATACGGTGTTCTTATTTTGAATTTGTTTTGATAAGTTAAACACTTTTAACATTTTTTTTGTGTATTTTTACATTATTTTAATTTCGCTACCAAAGATATTGACGAGAATAGAAGTATTACCCACTTCATTTATTTTGTTTTGACTGCAGGAATAATTATTTCGTCCTTGCCGTCTAACAACGGGAGGAGTCACTTGTTATCATCACTTGGTGGACCGTAAGCAATTGATGTCACGTTTAATTATAGCAACTTATTTTTAAAGATAATGTGACTTGGGTATTTATGAACATTTCAGCCAAAAGACGTCCACTGCTGGACATGGAGGAGCCAAGGGATTCCACAAAGGCCGGTTTTCTGGGGACCTTAACCAGGTCATTGGTCCACCGTGTGGGCGGCCTACCAGCACTGCGCTTTCCGGAACGCGGTCGCCACTCGAGGTCTTTTATATATGCCCTGCCCATTGCCACTTAAGTTTGGCAATCCTGTGGGTTTATCGGTTTATAGGTATATCGGTAACTCTTTCTGATTCGAATTCCTTAGGCATTTTCAGCCAGTCTACCTTACGGTGATGCAGACCAAACGCTGAGGGGCAGGTGCACTTAATTAACTAGTCTAACAGTATAATATATATATATACTCATAATAATATAATACATACTCGTATACTACATACACACTAAATACTCAAAGCTGTGTGTATTCCAAAAACACTTCCTCTTGAAGTACGAGTATAGCGACTATTGACCATCCTGATTTCCAGAGGCAGCGTAGCTTTTATTGGGACTAAGTATTATGTTTTTGGTTGCAAAGTTCGTTATTGCGAGATATCAGATGGCAAGAAGGATCATATTATTATTAGAAAAGGTTCTAGTGTTATTTTCCGGGAGGTTCCATTCCGAGAGTTCTAAATGTTTCATGATGAATGTGTATAAAAAACTACGTGTAAATTCAACAGACTACATACGCGGAGTATACATAAGCGACATCCCAGTAACGTAAAAAATGATAAGTGGACGCAATTGAGTGATAACCTTAATAGGCTAGTGTAAATCACATTTATTTCAGTTCAAAGTTTCATTAAACTCAGTACCTTGACCGGTCGGTATAATGCAATAAAAAACAACGCGTTTTATCCATTCTCATTTTTGTATTCTCTATTTTTTTCTGTGCTCGCGTTTTAGAGTACATGTCTTCGTCACGTGTGCAAATTGTATACAAATTAAAATTAATCGCCGAAATATTCATAAATGTATAAGCGCATAACTAGCGAACGACTGAACCAAATTTGATAATTCAGTTTTGTATTTTTTAAAAGAAAATAAAAAAGGAAACAATTATAAATAAATAAATATCCTTGGACATTTCACACAACGCCATCTCGTCCCAAGCTAAGCAACTTAATGCTTGTGTTATGGTAACGAGATGGATGATAAACTACTTAGATATTTTTTTTTGTAAATACATACATATTATAGATAGAAATGACACCCAGACTCCGAGCCAGTGCCTCTGGTTTAGACAAAGACACTTGCCCGACCCCGGAATCGAACCCGGGACCCGTTGATCCAAAGGCGGCACATCTAGCCACTAGACCAACGAGGCAGTCTTTGTTTTTTCAGAGCAATTGTTTTTGGCGGTACAATAAAATATACATTGCATATCAGATTTTACAACAAATAGTAACCTATGCCATCCGCTGACACTGAAAATTTTCCCGCGGTCGAAATCAATTTCCGAAAGTTAATTTTATTACTACTACTCAGCCCATAAGTGACCCACTGGTGAGTCGGGCCTACTCCAATTACTTGGAGGGTAATGTATAGTAGGCCGGTCTACTGTGCCGCGCTAGCCAGACGGGTTGGCACACGGCTTTCATATCAAGGGAAAGAAGAAATTATACGAAACTTAAGTAATTTTGACTGCCTCGTTGGTCTAGTGGTTAGATGTGCCGCCTTTGGATCAACGGGTCTCGGGTTCGATTCCGGGGTCGGGCAAGTGTCTTTGTCTAAACCAGAGGCACTGGCTCGGAGTCTGGGTGTCATTTCTATCTATAATATGTATGTATTTACAAAAAAAAATGTATTTAAGTAGTTTATCATCCATCTCGTTACCATAACACAAGCATTAAGTTGCTTAGCTTGGGACGAGATGGCGTTGTGTGAAATGTCCAAGGATATTTATTTATTTATTATTTATTTAATAATTTTATTTAAAAATTATCATTAAAAAAATCCTTAATTTGTAGTCTTTAATATTTGTCGTATGGCCGATCTTCACACTTTTAGCTCACATGATGACTTTGAGTTTCATTCTCGTTATTTTTAGTTTAATGTTTTTATTAAAAGAGGTATTATCACCACATATAGTGCGCTAAAGAACATCAGCTTGTATACAATCTCGTATTATCGTATATTTATCAAATAATTGGTATTTTAATGTGTATTGATAATGATTGGCGTGGTGAACACGCGCCTTTATAATGAAGTCGACCATTGGAGTCATTAGCGTGATTGGTCATTTGATTGATGACGTAGGTACTTTACTTTATTTATGACATACATTTTACGTCAATGACGTCAGCAAATACACTAGTATTCTACTTAATGTGTGCTAGATTTTTCATTCCAACGCAATATCATTGGACAATTAATAAAGTTCTTCCACAAAAATATTTCAGCAGATTAATTCATTCTTATTTTATTTGGATACTTTGGTACGTCATTCAGTTTGTCTATGAGGCTTCTATTACTACTAATATTCATCCCTTATATGACCCTCTACTGAGTCGGACCTCCTCCAGTTACATGGAGGGTAATTAGCCTACTATACCACGCTGGCCAGACGGGTTGGCACGGGGTTTCCTGACAAGTTTTAATTCTCTTATGGTTATGTTGTCGGCCTTGTCATTTCCTTATGTCGGCTATTACGATACCCTCAGGATGGAATGGAATGATAAATTTTTACGATTATCCGAGTGGTGACTGATTTTGAATATATAGTGTCAACCCCTATTTTATCCTAAGAGTGTCGTAAGAGCCGTCAGAAGGAATGATATGACTGCCTCGTTGGTCTAGTGGTTAGATGTGCCGCCTTTGGGTCAACGGGTCCCGGGTTCGATTCCGGGTCGGGCAAGTGTCTTTGTCTAAACCAGAGGCACTGGCTCGGAGTCTGGGTGTTTTCTATCTAAAATATGTATGTATTTACAAAAAAAAATGTATATAAGTAGTTTATCATCCATCTCGTTACCATAACACAAGCATTAAGTTGCTTAGCTTGGGACGAGATGGCGTTGTGTGAAATGTCCAAGGATATTATATTATATATATTATATACTAGCTGACCCGGCGAACTTTGTTTCGCCTTAAAGGCAATAAATGAGCAGATTTCTGATTTTATTAACTTCAATTTTTTATCAGGATAAATATAAATAAAAAATCTATAATTTTAATTATACTTTATTGGCCATCTATTTTAGTAACTGCACTTTTCAGTGAATCACCTTGTGACAGACGACATTTTTCGGTTTATTATTAGGCGCATGAACATATAACGCAGATGGTCTTCTGACCCGGAACATGCCACATATAATTGATCTTGGGAAATACATGAATTTTCTAGATTTAGGCCACAAACTTTCCAGGATTGGCCCTGTGATTTATTAATGGTCACGGCGAATGCACGACGGATCGGAAATAATTAAAACTGAAACGGTATATCAGTTGATATCGTCGGGATCCTCGGATGAGAACTTCCTCACCTTCCAACTTTACTTTGAGTATATTCCATTGTTCATCAATTCACTTACCACCAAACGCGTTCCTTTGCACAGGTTTGGTGGTTTTGGTTTATATTTGGAAGCAAACTTAGTACGTAGCCAACCTTTAGTCGTAAATTGTGCGGTAGTAAGCCAGGCACATCCAAGGAGTCTTTTTTTACAAAGTCAATGTATTTGATTTAATGTAAGTGTAATTATGTTAGTTACTTTATGTCATCTACATATTTATTCTTAGCCGCCAAAATTGCTCGCTCAGTCAACCATTCATTATTTTCGTGTTTGTGAGTTCGTCCTTCGATGAACATACATTCTGAGAAAATAAAATCAATCCACATATTTCGATGATTTGAGGCAAGCGCTTATAAAGGTGGCAGCAGTCGATCTTGGAATTCGTGGCAGTGTTTGGAAGAAAAAGTCAGGCAGTAAAATAATTGCGCCTCCAAAACATCTCATGCACGTGTATGCGCTATTGTACATTCGTCCCAGATGACGATTTTCCATTTTGATAAAACTTTAGCCGCTGAGGAGTGTTTTGTAATATTACATGACATCTATTGGTCCAATGCCTGCATCGTATCGAAACGTTGCTAGATCCAAATTCAGTATTTACTCGAAATAAATACATCAACCGGTCAACTTCAAAATGTCTAATTGTCAAATTTGTCAAACTATAGACAACATAACGTTTAGCTGTCAGAGACGTTTTGTTATTCCAGCAATTGCATTTTGATATACGATGTTTTATATCACGGAACGGGATTACACACATTTACACTTTCACGTTTATAATATTAAGTATGATTTTATGAATTGTCCAACGTCTTTATATATAAAAGAAAGTCGGACATAGGATACCTGAGATTTTTATCCCGTTCCCGTAGAATGTGATATATTACGTGGTATAACAAAACGTAACTGACAGCGAAATCCTATGTTGTCTATAATTAAATATGGCTGAAAATTTGACAATTAGAAATTTAAATTTAACTGAATATCTCTATAAATTTACACACAATATCTTTATAAATTGTAGCCTATGTGTTATTCTGATGTATAAGCTATATTATTATAAAGTTTCATTAAAATCCATTCAGTCGTTTTTACGTGAAAGAGTAACAAACATCCATCCATCCATCCATCCATCTATCCATCCATCCATCCATCCATACTTACAAACTTTCACGTTTATAATATTAGTAGGATGGTTAATAGCCGTAAGAGAGGAAAAACATGATACGAAACCCTATACTAACCCGTTTGCCCAGCGTGGCACAGTAGATTAAGTACCGCCCCCCTAACTGAAGGAGGCCTGACCCAACGATGGGTTATCTATGGGCTGAATAGTAATAGTAGTGTACTCGTTTCCGCAGAATAACTCATTGCATGGGTCAATGTATACACTTTTATAACAAATTGCCCATGCAACTTAGAGAATTGCCTCGCAATGCCTTTAAAAAGACTGTTAAGACAAAACTTTTCAAAAAAGCATATTACCGCATTGCTGATTATTTAAACGACCCAGCTGCTTGGGACTAGGCTGTTCAGTGTCAGTGTATTTTTTATGTTCTTTATTTATGTTACTAGTCATATAGGACCGCAATGAAAAAAAAAAATTGACAAGCCCTCTGAGTTTCTTGCCTGTTCTTCTCAGCAGTGGTCGCGTTCCGAACTGGTGGTAGACGGTCGATTTTTTTTATTGTATAATATGACAATGTGTTGACTATTTGTAAGTGTCCATCGTGACCCACACAAAATAAATGATTTATCTAAGATTTTAAACTTCATACGAAGTCTCACGTAGTTATTTGTCTAAAGAATTCAGTGTCGAACAAAAGCTGCGCGGGTGTCGTGAAAGTAACTAGGTCACCGCGCGTTGGAGAAAGCATCATCGACGATCGATCGATCGATAAATCGGATTATGCGGGTACACTCAATCATTTAAGCCGATAGCTACAAGCTATATGATTACTTACATCATCATCTTTCGAGCCCATAAATGGAATGGCATTCTGAACCGGTAGTAAAGACAAATTACGGTTAATTATGATTATTATTCATTTTTAACTAGCGACCCGCCCCGGATTCGCACGGCTGAAATTATGTATGTATTATACTTAAAAACCTTCCTCTTGAATCACTCTATCTATTAAAGAAAACCGCTTCAAAATCCGTTGCGTAGTTTTGAAGATTCAAGCATACATAGGGACGGACAGGCGACAGCGACTTTGTTTTATACTATGTAGTGATGTTTGTGTTATTTTTTTATTAATAAACTATTTGAAAGTATTCGTAAGAATTTATTCAAATAAAGAATAGTTTGATTTTGATAAATGACTCGGTCCTGCTCCAAGTTCATGGAGGGCACGTCTTATTAAGCCGGATTCACACTAGAACGGGTCGTGCACCAGACGGGGCCCGGCCGGAGGATTTTGTATGAAGTGGTCCCGTTGTAGCGCAAATCGGGCTTTACTTTACGACAAGTCTTAATCCCAAGGTTGGATTATCAATAATAAATGTGTTTTACAACTAAATGTGCTAACCAGTCTGGCTAGCGTGGTACTCTAAACAAATCTCATAAAAACGAAAGGATTTAAAAAAAAATTGGTCTAGGGGTTTGAGTCCAGGGTAGGTAAGTGTCTTTGGGTAAACAAGAGGCCCTCGCTCCGAGTCTGGGTGACGTTTGTGTGGAAATATTGATACTAGTGTGTGCTCCGTCTAAGAATTACACATGATTGTGTAAAAATATGACAATGAACAAGTGACAGACGCAAGATATATGTCGCGGATAAACAATGCAAATTCTCAAACGCATTCAGCATGTTTAACGTAAATATCTATCAATCATTTGCGTATTGCGTCACTTGTCAGTTTTTGTATAAGAGTTAAATCAAAATAATTATGCCCGAATTCTTTTCATGGACCACAGCTATGTGACCGCAGTTTTTTTACTTTGTTATACTTAAATTTATTTTATGACGATGTTGAATGTGACCAGTCTCACATGTGTACAGGTGTAACAAAAACACTACATCTACCTATAAGACTAGTGATACAGATGTTGTATATAAAATTATAGGAAATTAAAAGATTACTTAAGCTTTTTTAAAATTGTTAATCGACTCGTAACGATAGCTCCATAGATTGAGCAATAAGCACAGATAAACCAAGAAATTATATGCAATAATAACAACAAGACTTACCACTGAGTCAGCCCATATATGACCCCAACTGAATTTATTGGCCAGACACGTTGGCACAGGGTTTCGTGTCAAGTTTTCGTTCTCTTGCAGCTAGGTTATCGGCCTAGTCATTTCCTTTTGTCGGCTCTTACTACACCCTCAGGATGGAATGGGGTGGTGACACTATGTATTCTAAATGCGACACCACACGGACAACAACAAGTTGGTTGGTTTTCACTTAAATTCTTGCTTTGTAATAGAACCTAGGTCCAGAAAAAGTACAATATCTCACATATAATTTATCAAAATCAAAATGTTTTTATTGGAATAAATTCTTGCGAATGCTTACTAATAGTCATAAAATGTAATACAAATACATATTAAATTAATAAGAAAAATAAAAATAATTAATCATTTAGATTTCATTTTTATTTTAACTGATTAGTGAAAGCAATAACACGCTTAAACATGTAGCATAATAAAAAAAATCTGTGAAAAACAATTTACAAACTTTTAAAATACAGAACTGCGTCTTTTGTTTTTGTCTCACCCTGTATATCCAACCATAAAAACTCAGTCATTATACGGTGGAATCTTACCTTATATACAGGATCACATGATAAAAACTTATTGAGGTTTTAACCAATAAATTCTGCAAGTTTTTGTACTGGACATGTCTGGCATTTAGGTTTGCTTTACTGATCATTTTACATTATTTATGACCAGCGGATTGCAAGTAATTGATACAATAAAGTGTCAGGACTAATGAAACTCTACCTTAATGATTTTCTATTTCATCTATACAGAACGTAACAAAAACCCTACGGCAATAATGAATGGGTCAATAGTTCTAGTGATATAAATTTTCCCTGCAAAAAGTGTGCTTTAGACCACCCCATTGTAGTTAAACTTATTAAAGTAACTATGAATTTGCAATTTTATTGACTTTAAACGTAGAATATTTAATGTATTAAACAAATTGTTCAAGAACAAAATTAAATTACGAAATAAACAAGAAATCACCGTTCATGTAACGCTAGCAAACTCACAAACAAACTACTGGTTGAGATAATATTGTATTTCATGCGGTGGCTATGAGAGAATGAGAGAAAGAAATTAGGTGCGCGCTCCTCTCTCTCTTGCCCTTACAGTAATATACGAAACGAAACTCTCTTTCTATCTTCACTAACTTACATCTCTCTTCAGAAAATAACTTTTAAACGTTATATTCACAACTCTTATCGTTTTATTAAATAAAATAAAACGATCAAAACCGTTAAGAAGTTATTTCCTGCAATGTGCAAAGATCGTGAAAACCTAAGACATCATTACATTACCTCTCTCTCAACGTAACGCTCTCGTCACGAATTCACCAGCTTCCTCCCCAAGTCCAGTGTGCTTAAAGATTTTTTACTTCAATAACTACGCACGAAGCTTGTAGGATACTATCCATCATAGCCAGTTAGTCCATTTCCGATGGAACACACTATTAGTGACAGAAAAATGGATTGCAAAAATGTGTGTTTTTTTACCCAAACCGAACGATTACTACTTGACCCACTCGATACGTCGAAGAGGTCAGACAGCTATCGCTCTCTGTCTGACTGATAAATTAGCCGAATCGGGTTAGACTGGTGTTCGACCCCAATGTTACTGAGAAAATGCAAGGTAGATTACAACTCCTACCATTACCTACCTGGTTAAAATAATGGTAACATAATTTTTGTCAGCAAGTTACGATTCAAGGAGTAAAAGGAGTAAACTAACATTTAAACATTTTAAATTTTCATAACTGCCTGTTTTATATGCAAAACATTGAACTGGACCACTAAGGATCTTCCTGTACAAAACTGGTTTGAAAACCGGTGAGAAGAGGTTAATACGTTTATTTTTATCTTATTTAGATCGTTAATAGTTAAAACGCTAACGATTTTGTCTAGAACGTACTATTTCAATCTTACTATAGTTCGCTCACGTTAAGAATGCAGTAAATAAAGGTTTATATTTCAAGGATAAAGGACACAGGAAGTTTGTTTGGCATTTGGCAATTACATTGAACATTTTTAACGCGAACAAAGTATAGTAGTACCTTAACAAACGTTTACATGGATATCTATTACCTAATCACAACAAAAACAGCTAAACTGGTCCGGATTCAACTTGGCTCACACATAACCCAATCTTAAAAAACACTAGCAAAATGTTGTCCTGGAATAGTGTACGATTCTGTTGGTATATATATTATTGGGCTGAAAGACAGGCAGTCGTAGACAAACTAGTTTTTATAAGTTTTGAATAAATAAAAAGGCTACGTCACAATTCACAATTAATTTGTTGGACAAATAAAAATATTGCTCATAATCATTTGCCGAAAACATGTTGTTACATTGTTAAAATTCAACCGGTTTCCGAAAAATTCCACACAACACATACACAAAGAAGTTGTTTTTTTTTATATTGTAAGAATCAACTGGCTTATGAGAACGTGCATTTATATTTCGCCTCTTTTTGTCTTTAGTAGCATAGTAATTTTATGTTAGAGTAACGGACTTAGAAACGAGTCGAGGAACGCCTATGAAGTCTTAGGTTTTCACAATCTTTACACATTTTCTGCAAAACGCCTATGAATTTAGTGGGTAAGGGCGCTAATTGCCGTCTTTCCGCGCCCCGTAGACCCACATACCCAGCTAGCCTTCAAAGGCTGGGCATCCATGACAATTTCCAACAAAAAAAACCAAAAGATTTCCGTAGACTTGGCACATACAAAAAAATAAAACGAACTTATTCCTTTGGATAACAATCGTGACAAACGAGTAAGCACCTTAATGTTTATTTTACTACGGTCCATTGTAAAACTTATTGGAGTCATTAGGTTTCATTTTGAATATGGTTCTACTATACGCTTATTGGTAATATCTGCAGGATTATTGTTTCGTAGAGGCTAAACTTAGTAGACTCAAACACGTGTTGTTTCAAAACATAAACTTTTATGGATGACTTTATTATATTTTAATTAAAACGTACCACCACGCAGGGTGAGGTAGGTATCCAAATACTTAATTAAAAATGGGCGATATCCAAATTTAACTTTTATCTACTACTAGTAGTATTTCAACTACTCAGCTCAGCTCATGTAGCGCTCATACACACGAACGGCATGTTGTCAACGGCACATACAACTGCAGCCGTCGACTGCCGTTGGCTGCCGTCGATTGCCGTTGACGGCACTCGCCGACGCGTCGACGGCTATAGTTGTCTGTGCCGTTGGTAACATGCCGTTCGTGTGTATGAGCGCGTATCACTACTCACTACATATTATAAAACAAAGTCGCTGTCGTCTGTCCGTCCCTATGTATGCTTAATTCTTTAAAACTACGCAACGGATTTTGAAGCGGTTTTTTTTATAGATAGAGTGATTCAAGAGGAAGGTTTATATGTATAATACATCCATAATATAGTAGAGAAACACTGATAAGTTTAGAGGTTCATCATTGCACCTGTGCGAAGCCGGGGCGGGGAGCCAGTATTACATAAATCCTTCACCAGACTGATATTCTTATGACTTTTTATGAAATTATACAAGCGAAGTTATCAGTATAATGATAGTCGGTAAAAAATATTCAAGCTGTTATCTTAATTCTTTGAGTAGAAAACATATACATTTGCAAACTTTATCACTATCACTACATAGTATAAAACAAAGTCGCATTCTTCTGTCCGTCCCTATGTATGCATAAATCTTTAAAACTACGCAACGGATTTTGAAGCGGTTTTTTTTAATAGATAGAGTGATTCAAGGGGAAGGTTTATATGTATAACCCACCCCCGCTTTGCACGGGCGAAGCTGGGGCGGGCCACTAGTTAAGAATAATTAAATAATTTGCTAGACCGAATACAGTGCCGCTTCGCCTGATTAATATAAATATGATGTTTGAAATAATAACAGCACTTCAAACCATTATAAATCTTCTTTTTAATAACTTAATTTTAAGCAAACAATATACTCTCTCGCCCAAAGGATTAACATAGCAATATTGCTGTGACTATATATTTTTTATCGATGATTATTTAGTTGTATTTTGTTTGTTCAAAATTATACCTAGATATATAACAACCTAGTTATGTAATAAGTAGTACATTTATACCTAAAAACTTTGATAATAGTATGGTTTTGTAGAAATGTAACAACTACTGAATATGCTTAATTAATAAATGTTCTTTATATTATTCTACTGGATGCGCTAATCCAGTAGAATATACATGTAAACGCATGGAAATACAATGTATGCATTACAGAGATGTGGTGTTTAGCAGTGTTTATCATTCAATACAAAGTTACAGACACATTTTACCTCGTGGCATAACACGCTCTACATTAATGACTATAATGAGAGTACGTTTAGTGAACTTGTAACGGTTTTTACTAATTATGTTTCTATTATAAATACGTACGAAATAGTTTTGATATAGGATCTTTTATGTTCGTATTATCAGTTCGGTCTTGTGTATTTCATGTACAAAAACGCGTGGGCCATGTCTCATAAATGACTCGAAATACAGTTTGCTCAAATTATCCACGTGACAACGTTAAATGCGAAAACACACAGACTCTGAAGCAGGGGCGTTCCGGAGACGGTTTTTTGTGTGGTTCGAATTAATATGAACAACTACACCTACAATGCGACGCGTATTTCATATTAATTCGACAAAAACCGTCTGGTACGGAACGCCTTCACTCCGTTCGTGTGTTTTCACAGCCACAGTTTACTTGACATAGTTTACCTTTGGTGGAGCAGGCTCAGGAACATCGGAATCCCACTCGGAGCTCAAATCGTCGCTTGAGGCTTCAGTGTAATCCTCACACCATGGCACTTCCAATAGGGACATTTTCATCTGATCGTAGCCAGGAGACATTGTCTGAGGACCGTAGCCCGGAGGCAATGGACTGGTAGCCCGACAGTCTTCGCAATTACACGGTTTCAGTCCAAACTCCTTTGTGTGAGAGTCATCTTTAAGGCTCGCTTTGGAATGTCTCTTTCTAGCGCTTCGTGGTGACAGTCTATTTTTGCACTGCGGCGGTATATAATACCTCGTCGGCTCCGAGGATCTTCTTCCAGTCCTCCCGCCGTCTGGCGTCTCAATTTTGACAGGAGTCAATAGAGACATCTTCTTCGTCATCGCCTGCCTCTCCGCGTCTGTTGGCCGGTCATCCTCCATCGTGTACCTTATGATTGGGATTGTGAAAGCGAACTGTTCCGTGGACTCTGGCATTATTATGGAGCTCGGAGTTCCAAGCAGGGTATCATTTTTATTCGAACACAAGCACTGTTTTGTGGTAACGTGAGCCCGGCGAGTCGCGGCGGCACTGAGGCGGCGGGCAGTGGCCGTGGCGCCCGCGCAACTGAGCTGCTCCAACAAATTGTAAATACTGCCAACTGTCTGATATGCGGGTGATAGTGTGGAGTTACTTCGTCAAGTCGTCAAACTGATAGCCGTGCTATTCGGTCAACTGGGCCTGAAATTCCATCACTGCAATCCGGATTCGCTTAAAATTCTTGTCTTTGGCTATTTACGTTTATTTTACTTATTTATCTCCGTAAATATTTTCCTTGTATTGTTGTAGCCGTATGCTGAATCTTTATTCAAATTCAACATCTATATATCCATTAAACTGCTGAGTTTTAAGAATAGGTATTGTTTGTTTGAACGTAAAAAGAAGTAATTATAAAATAGAGTCAGATTCAATTTTTTTTAATGTGTTTTAATAAATGTGTTTCAAGTTTAGAGGCAAAATTACTTATGCCTTGGTTGTTATACGGCAATTATCACAAAAATACATAATTAATGTATAGATTCCTCTATTTTATATATTACAATAACAAATCCGTTAATTACATAACAAATCCGGGTGAAGACGTCAAAGTGTAGAAATATTTTTACCCTATTTATATATTTTGCGAAAGGTTATTTTTGTTCCGGGAAAAGAGCAGAATCGAAAAGTAAACCTAAAATCTACGTTGATTTGTGGTTTAAAAGTGAGACGGCAAATATTTTTACGTTTTCCTTTTTTAATTATTGCGTATTAATAAATGTCCTATGTGAGTCACCGTTGAACGTAAAAGGGGTTCAGGTGTTGGAAGGCTGGGGTATGTGGAAGCCAACTGGCGCGAGGAGATAGTAAGCCTGTTGTTCGCACTAAAATATATCACTTATATGGCATTTTCCATTCGCCAAATCTACATAACCTGTCTATTTGTCAGTGTCTGATATTTTTTAAGTGTGACTTTTATAGGTTTCTAGCTGGGAAACGGAACTAGGTATGTGGAAGTCCACAGGCGTCAGATGAGTTGAGTTGCACCCGGGTACCCACTAAAACTCTACCACTCTTGTTAGTCTCGAGCCGCCTGCCGTACGAGTAACTATACCCTGTTATAGAGCGGCTATACCTGAGCGGGTTTCTTGTCTCATCTGCAGTCATCATCATATCCGCTCTCAAACTACCCACTACTCGGGTTTCCTCCAAATTCATGGAGGGAAATTAGCCTACTTATTAAACATCCCCCGGTGCACCCTCCCACGCCGTCTGCCTCGTGGGTCCCGACTGTGTATCCATAAGGGATATTAGCCTACGCTGGCCAAACCGGCTGCCCGAAGGTTTGTATCAAGTTTTCCTTTTCCTTCAGGTAGGTGATCTCTCCTTGCGCTCCTTTAGTCGTCTCTTACGACAGCCAGTAGTACACATCATAATTCTTCTTCCTAAACACTTATAAAAATGAATGTTTGTCTGAATGTATGAATAGAATCGTAAACTATGCATTTGATCATGTGATGATCTTTATGAAAATGGTTGAGCATGAGCCCAGGAACGTTTCTGAACAAAATAAAATATATTTGTATATATCTATCGTGGCGAAACACCGCGCACAGAATACAGCTAGTATATTATAAAATAGTATTTATCTTTTATCCAATAACACAATTATTCCTTTTTCAAATAAAACACCTGTCTTCCTATTGAACCACAGATCCCAACTACAGATAGCTGCAAAAGAAATTACAATTATAGCCCTTACTACAATTTCTACAGGACTCACGTTTCAATGAACCACCTCCATAGGACCGCTTCATTTAGAAATCAGTTACACGATCGTGACTGACATGTGAAATGCCGCCGACTTGTGTGCAACAATTCGTAATGTTCACGCTGACGTCAATGGTGCCTGAATGGTAATTAATGACTGCAATAAATAGTAAAGGCATGCGTTTTACACCTTTATTATCCGCTATTTAATTCTATGCCTCAGCAAGTTTTTTTTTCTTTTTTTCTCTCTTCTATCTGCTATCAGCCTGTAGCTATAATCAGATTTGTTGTTTGTATTTGTTTTGTTTTGGAGATATGCACATCCAATGATGTGTCATCTCATATTAAAATGGCTAGATTGTAGCCAGTCGCGATCTTTTAAGCCGGAAAACGCAGTCGCTGGTATCCAATAGCGACGCCGCGAGGTGATTACCGTGTAGCCCAAGTCTTTGTTTACCTATAGGCTTTGCAAGCCTTTTCAGCCAATTCGTTACAATACATACAAATCTATCCTCTTTATAATATTAGTATAGAAAAAAAAAACTAAACATCAATAAAACAATAGTACACACACTGTACCATGTATTTGACACACACACACATACACATCTATACTCTTGTTTATTGTTAACTAGCGGCCCGTCCCAGCTTCGCACGGGTGCAATTATGCATGTATTATACTTAAAAGCCTTCCTCTTGAATCACTCTATCTATTAAAAAAACCGTTCCAAAATCCGTTGCGTTGAGTTTTAAAGATTTAAGCATAGGTACATAGGGACGGACAGACGACAGCGTCTTTGTTATAGACTATGTAGTGATAGTGATAGTGAAGTCTGCGATCAAATTAGGGTAGAACTATGTATATTTATAGAGCTATAGTTCTGGTAGAATTTCGACCACTGGACAATAAGTAAAACCTCTAAACTCAGACACCGTAAAGATGATTGTGAACATAATATAAAAACTGTATTCCACATCTCCATTCGATTACAGTCAAAAGCGTTCATAAACGTACAAAAATAGTACTTCAAAATCTTCCTCACTAACAATATCATTCAGTTTATATGTTTCGTTTAGATTTGATTTAGTTACAATAACATTTAAATATGTATTTTCCCAATCAAATCCGTATAACAAACTGTTCTTAATGGCTCGGGAAGGCGTCAACTGAAATGTGAATATTAAAACCACACAAAAAAAAACTTTTATGAAAAATCCTTGGTACAGTGAGCTGACCAATCCCAAATAGCAGCACATGTTCACAAGTAAATATAATGCACGTGACAGCCGTCGTTATCTTCAGACATATAAAATGGTCGGACTGTCCGTGCGCTGACGGATTTAGAATACATAGAGTCACCACCCCATTCCAGTGTAAGCTAGTGTAAGCTGAGGGTGTTGTAAGAGTCGACAAAAGGAAAAGACAGGACTGAAAACATAGCCGCAAGAGAAGGAAAACTTGAAACGAAACCCTGTGCCAACCCGTCTGGTCAGCGTGGCACAATAGGCTAATTAGATACCCTCCGTATGTTGGGAGGAGGCCCGACTCAGCAGTGGGTAAATTATGGGCTGAGTAGTAGTAGTATGTTAAAGGGAAGTTACCGACCCGGCATGACCCGTGTGTTAGGGGATAAACCTTTTTGGCGGGATTCCCCTCACGAAATTAGATATGCGGACTCGTGGGCAATACATAGTTAATGAGATATACAGTTTTATTGACACGGTTGGCGCAGTGGTTGTGTGATCGACTGCTGCGCAGCATGTCGCGGGTTCGATCCCCGCACGGAAGAAATATTTGTACGACCTACAAGTATTTGTTCCGGGTCTGAGTGTTTTCTAGCTATAACATGTATGTATTTACAAAAAAAAAATGTATATAAGTAGTTTATCATCCATCTCGTTACCATAACACAAGCATTCAGTTGCTTAGCTTGGGACGAGATGGCGTTGTGTGATAATATGTCCAAGGATATTTATTTATTTGTATTAATTTTACAACAATGTATTATTTTATTTTTGAGGTTTTAGATGTAGTTTTTTTGGTCCAATAAATTATATTATGTAAGGGTAGCCATAGCCGACATAGTCCACAGGATTGCCAAACTTAAGTGGCAGTGGGCAGGGCACATAGCGCGCAGGACCGACGCCCGATGGGGCAGAAAAGCCCTCGAGTGGCGACTTTGTTCCGGAAAGCGCAGTGCTGGTAGGCCTCCCACACGGTGGACCGATGACCTGGTTAAGGTCGCCGGAAAACGATGGATGCGGGCGGCCCAGGACCGGCCTTTGTGGAAATACTTGGGGGTGGCCTATGTCCAGCAGTGGACGTCTTTTGGCTGAAATGATGATGATGACGATGATGATGATGAAGGGTATAAATCATAAAATGTAATATAAATATAATATACTTAGTACAGGAGTACCGTTACGAGTATCTCAAAAAGAAATCGTCAGCTATCGGTATACTCGTGTTTTTGTTGTTGTTGGCACTTGACATTGTCATTCGTGTGTCCTTAATGTCAAATATAACAGATACCCGAATACGAATAGCAAGTTGAAATGCAACCCTATGTAATGGTACCTATTTTGTGTAGCGACATAACAGCATGCAGACATGTAAAAGAAGCCATCACGGCATTGCGATACATGCGGCGTAATAGAAGATAATATACACCATTTGTTGAAGGAGTGTGTACGGTATCGAGAACAATGATTGCAAATTGTCCAAACTCTAGGTTTAAATATTTCACAATTATGTATCCATCAAGATTTATTGTCAAATCCCAGCAGTAGTGAGGCATGTCAAATATATAAAATGTTCAGTCATTTTCAATATAAAAAATATTAATTCTTGGCACTTAATAATACCTACCACTGACAATGTTTCCAGCCTTACACGCCCCCTTAAATAGAGTAATAAATCAAGGGGCTGAGAAAAACGTCTTCCTGACAATCATAAATATTCAATACATTGTATTGTCGTTGTTGTATTAATCCTGTACTTGAATTCGATTGCGACATTCATTCGCGACGTTGGCCGATTCAGAAGAACAAATATCTCAAATAATTTGTACACAATTTACTGAACGCTCAAAATTATTTTAATCAAGTTGGTTCATTAGTTAGTACTCGTTACTATTTACGGTTCCGAATGCAGCTCTACAAAGAAGACCCGATTAGAATCGGTATGTTTTTTAAGATCGCCATTTTTGGATACAAGGCAGGCATAAAACTCGCCCAATAGACGCAAAGGGTCAAACATTATAACATCTAATCAATAATTCTACGTTGCGGTCGTTCCCACGATTTATTTTCGGTATCCCTACCGAAAATAAATCTGACTGCAAATACGTCTGGAGGGAATGTGGCTTTAAAAATCTGGAAGGTTCCATACGGGCCACATAAAGTGGATCACCGTAGACAAAAAGCATCCTAGCATAATGCCGATGCCGTGACCGATGTGGGTCAAAATAACAGATTGAGGACTACATTTGAACGGAGCTGTCTGGCGAAATGTAACTTAATACATAGTAACTTTTTAATGCTTGAGCCAAATGACCCCCAGCATTGGGATCTATTGACAAGCATAATGCATGTGGCAGCCATCTCTCCTCAACCATATGGCAGGGAAGAGAACGACCCATCACACGACGATGAATCTTTCATCATCATTATCATCATCTCCAAAGATGAATCTTTAAGTGACCATAATAAATCGAACACCAAGCTACTTAAAATTTATACAATACATTCACATGGGTATGTCGGACTGAAACAACGCCTCGTTAAGTTTTTTCATCATACATGTATGTTAAACCCATTTGGTTAACAATGTGAATACCTTGGCCACTCTGCTGTTCTTTGTATCATAAACCACGCTCGGCTAAACACGTATCTTTTAGCTGACTGTTTAAAATACAATGTAGTAATTAAATAAAACAATATTTTTTATCCAACTATACTTAAGAATCATCATCATAGGCCTTTCTACATCTTTTCTGATGATCTAAACAGCGTCAAGAGTAATCACACTTTTGGTGACTAAATGTGCAAATACGGGAACTGCAGCATCGACTACACCGATAGCATGTGGGACTTTGTGGGTTTGTGGGAGGCACTAACGTGTCATCTGTATCGTGTCTGCGCGCGCGTTGTTTTGACGACATACCTCACGTGCCACAGGATAAGTAAACATAGCAGTGCCGGGTTAATCACATAGCAAGAGTAGCAATTGTTACGAGCCCCGCGCGAATGGGGTCCCCGCGCGAATGGTGTCCCCGCATATTTAAACCCACTCATCTCTGCCTGAGCGTAATTTTTGGAGTGAAACTTATTAAGGTGTGGTATGTATTAATTACCTACAAAATGGTAACATATAGATAGCAAATAAACGTATTGAGTATTGAATTGTATTTTTATATTACTTTATACTTAAGAACCCATAGCAGATCAAGGGCTCTTTGAAAGAATTTGCTACAGGCTCCGCGCTTGCGTAACCCGACACTGATACTTATCTAGACAAATTTATTTAATAATTCACTAAAATAAATAGGTCGTGATTCCTCGAATTGAAAATATCAAATGTGCTTACATTCTATTAATCCACATGTGGATAAATAGCCTCTTTTTAAGCTGGAACACTGTTAATTCATTTCTCAAAAACCGTTACCGTCTCTAGAAGATTTTGTTCTGTTCGTTGCAAGTCACTGTCGGGTCTGTCATTTAATTATACCGTCACCATTTTAATTACACTTTCTGGTATCCTTTTGTAAGGCTATCTCATTTCGATATTTCCAGTGAACAATAGGAATTTCCCAATTGACAACTGATTTTATAGTAACAAGCTGTAGTATGCAGCGTTGCCCGCGCGGATTGTGAATATGCATTTTATAAATTAGACTTGTAGTACATATCGATCTAGATTCTGTATTATTTTCCGTGATAGGACTAAGCTAAAACTTAGCCGGATAGATAGATAAACGAAATCAGTGGCACATTATAATAATCATTTCCCTTTGTAAAACATGATATATGTTTAAGAGAAAAATATTCCATGTTCGAATCTTTAATATCTTCTATACTAATCTATACTAATATATAAAGCTGCAGAGTTTGTTTGTTTGTTTGTTTGAACGCGCTAATCTCAGGAACTACTGGTCCGATTTCAAAAAATCTTTCAGTGTTAGATAGTCCATTTATCGAGGAAGGTTATAGGCTATATTTTATTTTCAAAAGAATTAGGGATCCGTATGAAAATTACGATTTTGTAAACCAAGGTGTAAAATCGAAAACCTATTTATGCGTGCGCTGCAAAAACTATTGACAATAGAACAAAATGATGTACTACGGGTTTGTAGGTCTTATAAAGATCTACAAAAAAGTCCGCGAGCGCACATATCTAACTATCATAGTTTAGTCACAATAACCGATTTTATGTTCATAAAAAATATGCACGGGTTCGAAGCCCACGCGGGCGAAGCCGCGCGCAAAAGCTAGTTTATAAATATAGGTACAATTCTCGTGTAACAGTGTTAGTTACCATACACCTCCGAAACGGCTCAACCGATTCTCATGAAATTTTGTGTGCATATTGGGTAGGTCAGAGAATCAGACATCATCTATTTTTCATCCCCCTAATTTTTAAGGGTCCACACCAAAAAAACTTGTTTCATTTTTAGACATTTTTTTTTTTGTTTTTATGATTCAGCATACAAAAGTCATACAACCATAAAATTTCTCTCCTTTACAATCAACCTCTATTTTATTACATGGCAAAACAACGATGCCGGGTCAGTAACAAATAAATTTGCATATTTATGTGCAAATTGACATACAAATCCGTATAATCGTTTATTACCGTGGTAAAGTTTTAAACATCCAAACAAATTACGGACTTAAGTGTTCCTTAATTGGTGGACGACCTCGTTGTAGCCGTTGTAGTAAAATTTTCACAAGATGAGATTCACGTAATCTCCAAACCTCGTCACCAATTTTAGTAATACTACCAGTGTCTCTCTAGTACATGGTAGATATTTCACCGTCGCGTACGAAGCGCTTCGGTACCACATTCGTCTTGAGTACCGCCAAGGAGTGGAATGCATTGCTTGAGTCTAAGATTCCAAGTAACTATAACCTGGATGTCAAGTCGAGAGTGAACAGTTATTAGTTATTCACTAATCATCGGGTTACAGGTAATAGTGATGAAACGCATATGAACGCAATAAAAACATGTAAAATGGCTAACCAAAATAAGTCCCCGAAAACACATAAATTTACAAAAAAATATCCTAGATCATTTGTTTTCAAAATAAAACCGTTATTTCAGCTTAGTTATTCCCTTGTAAACGGAATGTTCACGGAGCATACTCCCCCTGTCGGGAAGAGTGAAAACTTTGACCCTGGAATCAAAGTCGAGGTACGCCTTGGGTTCTAATAGGTAGGTTGGGTTACTATCATCCCGCGCCCCGGAGTGCGAGTATACCTACCACACAAAACATAACTAATAGTCTTACCGAATTCAGAACTAGAATTCGCAACATTCTAAATCAAAACTGTTAGCTACGAAACATTTACTTTAATTAACTATACTATTACACATTTTGCTTTATAATGATATGTCAATGCCTTTTGGAATTTGATCTAGCCCATACATCTACATGTTTTAATATATTTTGCTATTTATCTCATTATTTTCTGTTGCATTGTCCAAATAAACTCAAAACTGCTAGGCCCCAAAGGGCGTTCCAATGTAAACTGGTTATGCTCATACTAGCTTTTGCGCGCGGCTTCGCCCGCGTGGGCTTCGAACCCGTGCATATTTTTTATGAACATAAAATCGGTTATTGTGACTAAACTATGATAGTTAGATATGTGCTCTCTTTATGTGCGTACTTTTTTGTAGATCTTTATAAGACCTACAAACCTGTAGTACATCATTTTGTTCTATTGTCAATAGTTTTTGCAGCGCACGCATAAATAGGTTTTCGATTTTACACCTTGGTTTACAAAATCGCAATTTTCATACCTATCCCTAAATCTTTTGAAAATAAAATATAGCCTATAACCTTCGTCGATAAATGGACTATCTAACACTGAAAGATTTTTTGAAATCAGACCAGTAGTTCCTGAGATTAGCGCGTTCAAACAAACAAACAAACTCTGCAGCTTTATATATTAGTATAGATTAAGAATACACAGGCTATAGCAAAAACTCGATAGGTATCCATAACGATATGATCGATCGACGATTATGATGTCAGTAAATAATAAAGATACAGTGTGCATAATTTTCAACATTATTCGGGTGGTGACGGATTTAAAATACATAGTGTCACCAGCCTATTCCATCCTGCAGGAGACGTACGAGCCGGTAAAAGGAAATGACAAGACTGAAAACCTAGCCGCCAGAGAAGCAAAACTTGTTGCAAAACGGCTAAAATCCTTTAAGGACTTCCTCGCCGGCCACGGGGATGGCCAGCGAGGGAGTGTGGGACTCTCCCCCATAGTGGGCGCCTACCCACTAAACCTCCCCGGGGTGCTCCAACTCGCGCCCTGTTGCGGCATTGTGGGACCTGTTGCGGCATTGTGGGACCTGTTGCGGCATTGTGCCAACCGGTTTGGTAACGTGACACAGTGGGCTTATTACCATCCATGTAATGGGAAGAGGCCCGACTCAACAATGGAAAATTTTAAGAAAAAATGAGCTACTTTATTATTGTAGTCACTAGCTGGTGACAAAATTGGCATAAATATGTATATAAATAAGCACCTCGGGACCAAGATTGGATCTTGTTCTCGATCTAGACTAGATTATTGTTGACTAGATCTGGCTGATGTTTGGCCCTTTGCAACTATTGCGCGAGTTTGCTCTCACAAATCTATTATAGCCAGTTTTGTACCAAAAAATGGCGATCTAAAAAGAGCAACTACAGAGTTTCTTGCCGGCTCTTCTCTGTAGAGGTGCATTCCGAACCGGTGGTAGATGGTAAATAATTAATTTTAAATGGTAAATTTTATTATATTTTATTTTTTGACTTGTCTAAAGAATGAGCCAACTTGATTAAATGAGTTTTGATGTTGATTTTGACTAAAAGCCCATCGGTTCAAAGTTTCATTAGAAAATAGACCATCTCTCTCATACCACAAGATGGAAAATAAATTGTTCAGTTGGTCGCTCAGTTAGATCGTTATAAGTATTTGTTACAACCTTTAAAAACTCTTTTTGCTAACTAAACATTGTGTGCTTATTAGGGTTCATGATTTCTCGAGCTTTTCAATTTCTCGGGTCTCGAGAATTCTCGAGGCTAATTTCTCGGGACTCTCGGGTTGTCGAGAAATTTACATTTACGTACGTTTTCTCATATTATTTGGTTCCAATTGCGTCTAAAAATCAGTGGTTTTCCTCTCAAATAAAAGTATCAAATTAATTATAAAATTTTCATCGATGTTATTCAAAAACGTTAATCTTATAAATATTGTTTTATAAAGTATTACAGAAAAAAATATTATTCATGACTCATAATCATAATGAAAGCACCATTTTTAGTTGGTTATTTAGAACTTAAACTAAACAAAAAATCAACATGAAAGAAAACGTAAATATTAGGTTGGGGAAAAACTCTTTTCGCATTATAGTATGTATGAACTTGTAATAAAATCTTCAGTCCTGATCTTGCACCTTCAGATTTCCACATGTTTCGGTCTCTTCTGAATTCTTTAGGCAGTGTCAGGTAAACATCGCGAGAGGACTGCCAAAACCACTTGTCGCGGTATTTTGATCAGTAGTCCCAAAATGTCTATAGCAATGGGATCATGTCCCTACCTACAAGATGGCAAAAAGTTATTGAACAAAATGGTAGCTACATACTTTAGTTAAATGTAAATAAACGATATTAAAAAATGTTTTGAAATTTCTTAAAAAATGCGACGAAACTTTTTCCCTATTATCTTAACTTACATTACATTAGGATCACAGCACAATTTTGGGCTGGTTATTTAGAAAAAAAATCAACTTAAATCTTGTAAACAAAATAGCTTCTATAAAACACGAAAGAAATCTTTAATATCTTAAACTCGGGTAGAAAGTAATTGTAAATTATAATTACATTACAATCATAGCACCATTTATGGCATGTTAGTAGAATATAAACAAATTAAAACTGCAAGTTTATTTTCTACAAACGTACATGATTTCTCGAGTTCTCGACTTTTCTCGAGCTTGATTTCCCGGGAACACAGCCCAACGATTTCCCGGGAATTCTCGGCTCGAGAATTCCCGGGAATGAACCCTAGTGCTTATAGAAGCATCCAAGTTGTTGTATAATACATCTATTCTAGTTTGGTTCACACGTTTTTCAATAGCGCAAATAGCGGGCCTCTTGGGTAATTTAATACACACGATTGTATTCGTGTGAATGGAGTAGATGGCGATATAATAATACTTTCAGGCTCAAAGGTATGATGATCCAGCCAGGCTGGACAATCCCCGATAGCAGGGGATTTATTATCCCTGCGAATTTCTCTGTAAACTTTGCCATCGCGATGTAGGACTTTTTGGTTAATCTCGTGTTTGTAGGCAAATTTCTTGATGCTTGTTTAGATTTTTTTCCTTATAGTATTTACCATTCTGGACGCCACATACTAAAATATACTATAGAGTAAACAACGAAGTATACAATGATGATGGGAGCGTTATAAGCCTTACCTTACGTATCTGTACGTTGTACGTGGTATTGAATAGAAAGGCAAGTTTTTACCGATAAAGTTTAGCTCCGATAATTTAATATCGTTGGTGCAAATCCGCGTAACTAGCATTGTATAATTCCGCGTATCTGGCAAATGTAGCCAATTTGAAACGTCGCGGGAAATGCACGCAAGATCTTAAATTTTAATAAGACTAATATATTTCTACTGTTAACAATACACAGACAAATAAACGAATACTCTTCCACTGTAAAAATTATGTCAAAAGCCGTTGAAATAACAACAAATATAAACTTAACTTTTTACGATCTCCTGTAAACCTACAAGCTGTGCAGATACGCGCATTTTACGTATGGCAGATTCACGTACTATCCCCGACGATATGACACTAATAAAATATCTTTATTCAAGAAACTACCTTCATAACATTGGAGGATGCCTTATACTGAGCATAAAAAAAAACTTTTATAAAAACTTGCAACAAATGTGAAACGGTAACTTAGTGCGGTTTATGCAATACAGATAAAAGAGCTGGTCATGACCGGGTGTTGACCTCCGAAAGGCTAAGGACATGTTACAGGTCATAGAGGTCACTTAGATAACTGACTGATTACCTTACGAATTGTTTTCATATTTCAACTAGATACATTATCTCCCGAATTTATTTGCTGACTTATTAATTTATTATTAGGACAGTAATACTATCAACGATCAACGAAATTTCAATAATTCTAATAGAGGGATCTCATCAAGTCAAATAAAAAATCTCTTCATTAAGTTAGGTCAACTGTACTCTTTTGACATATTTGCTAATTACCACCGGTTCGCATGAATCTCTCTCGCTCGGAATGCATCTCTACAGAGAATAGCCGGCAAAAAACTCTAGAATTGCATTAGGTACAGGGCCGGGATAAAACAGATGCGCAACTCTACATTTTTTTTTGGAAAAACATAATACTGGTTGAAGGCCGGGATAAAACAGATTTGTGATAGCAAACTCGCGCAAAGGGCCAAATAACGCAACGTCTAGTCAATAATGGTAGCCTTTTTATTTTTATTTTAATGCCTGAGCGAACCGACCACCGGCAACAGCACTTGTTCACAAGCATGACGCCATATGCGTCCGCCATCCGCTTCTAGACCATGGCGGAAGCTTGAGAAAATGGTAAAAAGTGAAAGAAAATTATAGTAGGTTGAAACCCATTTTAAAATAAAGATAATATTACAAAAAATATAGGAAAAAAATTTACGGGCGCTCTGAGGTCAGGAAGTGGGGAGGGGGGTGATTTTAAGGGTATGAAACGGTTTATCTCGATTAAGGAACTAAATACTTAAAAAACTAAGTAATAACAATAACGCACTACACGCATTGACAGTTGTACAATCATGATTAGAACACGATTCGATTCATTAATCTAAATAATCTGTGAAATTTTATTTCGAGACGAATAATAAATGTAGTATACAAACAAACTTGCGCATCGTACATTTCATAACTAATACGAACGTAGCTCCCTCACACTGGCATGCGGGTGGCGAGAGCGCTTGCGGGTGAAAACTTCGCGCGCGGGCGTGCCCTGCCTTCCCGCCCAGTGTACGTCCCGCTGATACCTGATTTTGTGTTGTGTGCAGCTTAATGCGGCTACAACGGGTCCCGGGTTCGATTCCGGGGTCGGGCCAGTGTCTTTGTCTAAACCAGAGGCACTGGCTCGGAGTCTGGGTGTCATTTCTATCTATATAATATGTATGTATTTACAAAAAAAAAAAGTATATAAGTAGTTTATCATCCATCTCGTTACCATAACACAAGCATTAAGTTGCTTAGCTTGGGACGAGATGGCGTTGTGTGAAATGTCCAAGGATATTTATTTTATATACATTCGGACCGGATGTTTGACATGCTCGCAATTGCATCAAATTCGTTTGGAAAATAACAGAATTCCGGTTTGCTGGCACTGCACATCGCTATCCGTAGTCGCGTATTTGGCATTCTGATTCATGATGATGGATGTTTATTACTCTTTCAATTACTGCCTAGATGAGGTCGTTAAGTAGTACAACAAATTTAATAGTTTATTTTATCAATATACATATATACAAAATCTATAATGAGACAACTTGATTATATGATTTTGATTCGGTTTGAATATAAAACTGTCAAATCGATAATCAACGTGCCTTAGAGCGTTGATTATGTATGAGTCATAATCAAGGATCTAAGGCGTAATTGAAAGGGTCATAATTTATGACCCTATTGTATTATCAGTTTTGGCCCCGGTCCGCTATACTCGAAGGCGCGTAAACATAAAAATTAGAGCGTCTTCGGGCAAGTTAACAGTCGCATACTAAATAAAACTCTGTGGCAAGACCATCCAATGACGCACAAAATTATTGCTTGTACGCAAAACGTGGTGGAAAGAGCCTTGAGAAATAAATAAATACAACAGTACAATGGTTAACACGTCGAATATTAATGTTGAAAAAAATTCAGATACCCGAGTGCATTGTTTCAAAATTTAAAAAGGTGAACACGTCGTCGATTTATCGTGTAACGCACTTTTTTATTTATTATACGCGATACCATGGATGCTAATCCATAACTTTTTTTAAATTCAACATCAAAACTAATTTAATTAAGTTGGCTCATTAGACAAGTCAAACAATTGGTCTAGTGGTTAGATGTGCTGCCTTTGGATCAACGGGTCCCGGGTTCGATTCCGGGGTCGGGCAAGTGTCTTTGTCTAAACCAGAGGCACTGGCTCGGAGTCTGGGTGTCATTTCTATCTATAATATGTATGTAATTACAAAAAAAAATGTATATAAGTAGTTTATCATCCATCTCGTTACCATAACACAAGCATTAAGTTGCTTAGCTTGGGACGAGATGGCGTTGTGTGAAATGTCCAAGGATATTTATAAAAAAAAAAAAAAAAAATGCCATCTACCACCACCGGTTCGGAATGCAGCTCTATAGAGAAGAAGAAACTCTGTAGTTGCTCTTTGTAGATCGCGATCTTTAGGTACAAGGCCGACTATAACTAGCGCAATAGACGCAAAGGGAGGTAATATATACCTTCCTAACCTATTCGAGCCTTGGACCCTAAACACTCTGCAAAGGCTAATCAATGCAGCAACGTCTGGCTGGCCCTCAACGGATATATTACAAAACCGACCAAGCCCTTATCAAGGATTTACTACTCCTCAGCCCATAAATTACCCACTGCTGAATCAGCCCTCCTCCAGTTACATGGAGGGTAATTAGTCTACTGTGCCACGCTGCCTGGCCAGACGAGTTGGCACAAGAACAGGTAATTATAGTACATACTACATAGTTTCATAGAACTATACATTAATTATGATAGAATTTCGGCTACTGGGCGACAACTAATTTAATTCAATCGGCTCTCACGACACCCTCAGGATGGAATAGGGTGGTGACATTATATATTCTAAAACTGTCACCATACTTTCTAATTTATTAAATTGTTTTAACTTCATCACGTGCCTACCTCCCCGGCCATATTCCGCGAAACGTCTACTAAACCGGCGGTATAAAGCCTTAAAGAGAGAGCCAGTGACGTCACAATGACGCACGAGAACCGGCGCAGTATTCGGAGCGTGTCCAATTGCGTCATAGGAGCAGGATTGCCAATTGCCCATACTACAACCTTAAAGAAGCATACCCACTACACCATCTCATACCCTGTAGCTATGCTTGTATGTGTAGTGACGGTTCTTTTACATCTACAGGATGTCGTAAACGCACCGTCGTGTAAGAAATTGTTATAGTCGTCTAAAGGACTTACGCCAAATCTCATTTAAAAAACCAAGCCAAGCACGACAAATATATATCAGAGCAATAAAAGCAGAAACCCGCAACCAACGAAAACCAACGAGGCATTCAGTCTATAATCCTATATGTACTCCGCGTGTTTCTTTCAATTTTGTTTTTGCTTGTCACGGACTTGAAACGGTCATGGGATGATACGCTGTAGTGGGCAAGCGCCTTTATGTCCAACTAATTTTATTTACATTACTTTACTATTACCCAATAGTTCTCTAAAGGATCTTACAGATTCATATAAATATTGTAGTACCGCAAGTAATAGTAAATTTATGTGCATACATGCATCTGAAACTTTTGTATTACCATTCGACATTCCGATATTTAATTCAGTAGTACTGTTGTATTTTTCTATGAATTCATTCGTATTTAACCTTTCAAATGTTGCGTGGGTTCAGTTCCTTTTTTAATACTATTTATATTCCATTTTATCGGCCCACAAATTATCCTCTACTCACTCGGGCCTCCTCCAAATTCATGGAGGGATATTAGTCTACTGTGCTACACTGGCATGACGGGTTGGCACAGGGTTTGTATTAAGATTTCCTTCTCTTGCGGGTGGGCCTCTCGCGCTTCTTTAATCGCCTCTTACAACACCCTCCGAAAGGCATGCTTTGGTGATATTGTGTATTCTAAGTCTGTTACTTTATGGACAATTTCTACTGTAATTACTCTGAAATCGGAGATACATTTCTGCTGCCCGCGCTTGGGTATTTTTATTGGAAATTGGCGGATGTCCTTTGGATGACTATAACAATTTCATAATGGTCTTTTCCAAATAATCTTTGTGAAGTCAGTGAGGTTTGAAATTGTGAGTCAGTTGGATTCTTAAAAACTCAATGCAATAAAACAGGTAAGTTTAATTACGTATTTGAGACCTTGAATACGACTAGCAATTCATCATCATGTGCTCAGCACCCTGATGAGTAAGCCCCTACGATTTGGCGGAAAAAATATATACATTCATAAGTAATTTTCTGTATGCTGACGAATATTTATAATACATAGTATTGTAGAATACATCACTTCACTATCACTACATGGTATAAAACAAAGTCGCATTCTTCTGTCCGTCCCTATGTATGCATAAATCTTTAAAACTACGCAACGGATTTTGAAGCGGTTTTTTTAATAGATAGAGTGATTCAAGGGGAAGGTTTATATGTATAACTTACCCCCGCTTTGCACGGGCGAAGCCGGGGCGGGCCACTAATACATAGTATTGTAGAATACATGGACTAATAAAAAATAAAAATAAAAAATCCTTGGACATTTCACACAACGCCATCTCGTCCCAAGCTAAGCAACTCAATGCTTGTGTTATGGTAACGAGATGGATGATAAACTAAATATATACATTTTTTTTTTGTAAATACATACTTATTATAGATAGAAAACACCCAGACTCGGAACAAATACTTATAGGTCGTACAAATATTTCTTCCGTGCGGGAATCGAACCCGCGACATGCTGCGCAGCAATCGATCGCTCAACCACTGCGCTAATTAAAACGATCAACTCGCCGTCAGTCCTTTTATGCAGCGCCATCTAGTTTAATCAACTTGCACTTAAACATGTCAAGCGCGCAGTAAGTTACTTTACTACAAACTTGATCACAACACAAGTACTTACGAAATCGAACCACTAGATGGCGTTGTTAGTATATATTGCACATATTAAACAAAATTTTTGTGAACCTTTTATTATTATTTTTCATAGTTATATCGCCTTTTGAGTGTTGTCTTTGCAGAAGTAAATCTAGAAATATAGTTCAAATAGTAGTGCAGAGTACTTTACAAACATCTTGCACAAAAAGCGCAGGGCTGCAGTCTCGACATAGATAGCATTGACATTACGTTACGGTGTCGGAACGCTAACGAAAACCATATTCATAGTTCGGTGATTTTTGTGGAAAAATATTAGCTATTAAAAAATCTCCCTCTTTTGTAGGGAATATTTATAAACATTACTTAGCATATATTAATGTTTTTATTTTAAAATTATACAAAATCTATGTAAACCTTACCTTGAAAATATATTTTTGTATTTACTACTACTGCTACTTTTACTGTTTTTAAGAAACACATACATTTGATAAATATCATTGGACATTAAAGTTTGCCTCCTTGCAACAGTAGTAAACTGATGTCAAAGCTGTCAAAGTTTTGTTGAGTCGAACTAAAAAAACCTGTTGTGATTGTATTATTATCCTAACATTATTAAAACCATGGAGGGGGAAAATGACGCAGTCACAGGGCAGTACGCAAGCCCCCGAGCGAGCTGCGTCAGGTAAGTAAGTTCAGCCAACACATATCTTAAAATGTAATTTGTTAAATGTTGACCACAACTTTATACTTACATGAAATGAAATGTATTTATACTACATTACGCCTGAGTAATATACTGATACATTTTTAATATTTGCTGATATTTTTCAGACGTAAACGTGCACCACGTGTAACAAGTGGGCAACTGGACGAGCTGTTAGCAATTTTGGAAGCTCGTCCATACTTATTCACGAGAAAGTTTACCGGCCTTCAGGGCCGTGATAATTTTGAAACGGATTGGAAAGAGGTGGCAGAACGATTAAATTCACTCCCCAACGGATCGGTCAAGGCGCCTGAGCAGTGGATGACGGTTTGGAGGGACTTCAAAAGTCGGGCTTGCACTAAAGCAGCAAAACTAAAAAAAGATAAGCTGCAAACTGGCAATCGCACCATTACCACAGCTCTTTGACTGAGGTGGAAAAAAGAATAGTCTCCCTCATTGGTGTGGAGTATACTCTTGGCACCAACTGCCCGGACTCTATGCCAGCAGAAGATATGGTACAAATTGAAATGGAGTCAGGAGTGACTGTCAAAGAAGTGATAAGCAGCAGAGCAGCTGTTGCCACACCACCAAAGAGAAATAGGAATCTGAATCCTCGCCGAAGTGTTGCTGAGCAGCACAACGTAGCTCGGAGGGACTTTCTTGCCGTAGCGGAAAGTAATGCCGAATCCATGAGGATGCTGGCAGCTGCATCAGATGCAACCAGAGGCTGCTAAAATGCAGGCTGAGGCAGCCAAGGCGCAAGCTGAAGCATCAATTCTACTTGCACAGGCATTAAGTAAAATTGGAGACGCAATGTTGCAGTATATTAATAAAAATAATAAAATTAATTATTTTTTTATTGTAATGAAGGTTTACACATTGTTATGTTAATTATATAGGTAAGTAAAATGAGTTTGAATCAGTCGCCTTTGTATGCGCTATGCAACAGCTCGCCCAGTGCCAGTTCCTGTAATAAAACAAAATGTTAAGATGATTCGGATAACACCTAAATAATAAATTGTATAACATATTATCTAAACAATATTAATACCTGTCTCTTCTAATCCATCATCAGTAAGTCTATCATTATTCTCAATCGTTGAAGTCATAATATCGTTGGTATATTCAACCTGTGTTTTATACGCATGTTGTGTAGCACTGCACATGCATTCACAATAAGGCCAGCAGTGTATAGCTCATACATTAGCTGTCGTTGGTGAGACAGACACCTAAAATCAGACTTGAGTACACCGAAGCACCTTTCTATAACATTTCTAGCTGAGCAGTGAGCATCTGTGTATCGGTGCTCCAGTGCCCCAATCTGTTGGTTCTTAATTGGGGTCATTAGCCATGGCTCAAGAGGATATCCATCATCACCTGTAAGATTTAAAAAGATTATATGGTTAAAACAGTCAGTGGTCTTAACTTTCATCCAACCAATCTTGGCCTCATACTTACCAACGAACGGGTATGTTCGAGCATAACCAAATCCCACGCTAAATATTCTTCCGCCATGATTTCATTAAGATTTTTGGTTTAATTTCGTAACCTTAGCAAAAAAAATTGATGCTAACGATCGTAGCTATCACTTTGCGGGCTGTCAAAAATGGTCGCAAAGTTATTCGTAAACATTACGAATTATCGTAAAGTTTGCAACAAAAATTGTTAAGATACCGATGACATTGGTTAGCTTTGACCGTAGAGACTGCCAAATATCGCTATGATCGGATCGTTAGGACTTAACGACCGAATTCGGTCGCAAAGTGATCGTTATCAATGTCGAGACTGCAGCCGCAGGGGCTGCAGTCTCGACATAGATAGCGATGTTATCGCAAACTAACGATCGCTAAGTCTTACCGAAAAAAATCGGTTGCCGTAACGATGCTTACGTCAAATGCAAGTCTCTACAGTCGAGATACCGAGAAAAATCGTTGCTAAACTTGACATTACGGTGTCGGAACGCTAACGAAAACCATATTCATAGTTCGGTGATTTTTGTGGAAAAATATTAGCTATTAAAAAATCTCCCTCTTTTGTAGGGAAAATTTATAAACATTCCTTAGCATAAATTAATGTTTTTATTTTAAAATTATACAAAATCTAGGTAAACCTTACCTTGACAATATATTTTTGTATTTACTGTTATATTATTCTTTTACTGTTTTTAAGAATCACATACATTTGATAAATATCATTGGACATTAAAGTTTGCCTCCTTGCAACAGTAGTAAACTGATGTCAAAGCTGTCAAAGTTTTGTTGATTCGAACTAAAAAAACCTGTTGTGATTTTATTATTATCCTAACATTATTAAAACCATGGAGGGGGAAAATGACGCAGTGACAGGGCAGTACGCAAGTCCCCGAGCGAGCTGCGTCAGGTAAGTTCAGCCAACACATATCTTAAAATGTAATTTGTTAAATGTTGACGACAACTTTATACTTACATGAAATGAAATGTATTTATACTACATTACGCCTGAGTAATATACTGATACATTTTTAATATTTGCTGATATTTTTCAGACGTAAACGTGCACCACGTGTAACAAGTGGGCAACTGGACGAGCTGTTAGCAATTTTGGAAGCTCGTCCATACTTATTCACGAGAAAGTTTACCGGCCTTCAGGGCCGTGATAATTTTGAAACGGGTTGGAAAGATGTGGCAGAACGATTAAATTCACTCCCCAACGGATCGGTCAAGACGCCTGAGCAGTGGATGACGGTTTGGAGGGACTTCAAAAGCCGGGCTTGCACTAAAGCAGCAAAACTAAAAAAAGATAAGCTGCAAACTGGCAATCGCACCATTACCACAGCTCTTTGAGGTGGAAAAAAGAATAGTCTCCCTCATTGGTGTGGAGTATACTCTTGGCACCAACTGCCCGGACTCTATGCCAGCAAAAGATATGGTACAAATTGAAATGAAGTCAGGAGTGACTGTCAAAGAAGTGATAAGGAGCAGAGCAGCTGTTGCCACATCACCAAAGAGAAATAGGAATCTGAATCCTCGCAGAAGTGTTGCTGAGCAGCACAACATAGCTCGGAGGGACTTTCTTGTCGTAGCGGAAAGTAATGCCGAATCCATGAGGATGCTGGCAGCTGCATCTCAGATGCAACCAGAGGCTGCTAAAATGCAGGCTGAGTCAGCCAAGGCGCAAGCTGAAGCATCAATTCTACTTGCACTGGCATTAAGTAAAATTGGAGATGCAATGTTGCAGTATATTAATAAAAATAATAAAAATAATTAATTTTTTATTGTAATGAAGGTTTACACATTGTTATGTTAATTATATAGGTACTAAGTAAAATAAGTTTGAATGAGTCGCCATTGTATGCGCTCTGCAACAGCTCGCCCAGTGCCAGTTCCTGTAATAAAACAAAATGTTAAGATCATTCGGATAACACCTAAATAATAAATTGTATAAAATATTATCTAAACAATATTAATACCTGTCTTTTCTAATCCATCATCAGTAAGTCTATCATTATTCTCAATCGTTGAAGTCATAATATCTGTTGGTATATTCAACATGTGTTTTACACGCATGTTGTGTAGCACTGCACATGCATTCACAATAAGGCCAGCAGTGTATGGCTCATACATTAGCTGTCGTTGGTGAGACAGACACCTAAAATCAGACTTGAGTACACCGAAGCACCTTTCTATAACATTTCTAGCTGAGCAGTGAGCATCTGTGTATCGGTGCTCCGGTGCCCCAATCTGTTGGTTCTTAATTGGGGTCATTAGCCACGGCTCAAGAGGATATCCATCATCACCTGTAAGATTTAAAAAGATTATATGGTTAAAACAGTCAGTGGTCTTAACTTTCATCCAACCAATCTTGGCCTCATACTTACCAAGTAACCATGTATGGCGGTATGTTCGAGCATGACCAAATCCCACGCTAAATATTCTTCCGCCATTATTTCATTAAGATTTTTGGTTTAATTTCGTAACCTTAGCAAAAAAAATTGATGTTAACGATCGTAGCTATCACTTTGCGGGCTGTCAAAAACAGTCGCAAAGTTATTCGTAAACATTACGAATTATCGTAAAGTTTGCAACAAAAATTGTTAAGATACCGATGACATTGGTTAGCTTTGACCGTAGAGACTGCCAAATATCGCTATGATCGGATCGTTAGGACTTAACGACCGAATTCGGTCGCAAAGTGATCGTTATCAATGTCGAGACTGCAGCCGCTGGTGGACTAAGCATCGCGCATGCGCTTCTTTGCCAATAACAGCTAAAGAGATCCAAAAACGGACGCGGTAGCGACCGAGAAGACCTGGAGGAATAACATCGGTGAGCTGCTCTTTTTTTTAAATTTGTACGGATTTTATAGTATATTCAATTACATTGAATTACTAATTCTATTGAGACGAGTACGATATAAAACAAGCCTATTACTAGTATTTACAATTCTCGTAAACTATTTTAAACTAGCATAAGTATCCATAACAGTAGTGCCTATCTGAAGCAATATTATTATCTCAGCAATGACACACTGCTGAGTCGAGCCTCCTCCAGCTACATCACAATCACTATCACTACATAGTATAAAACAAAGTCGCTGTCGTCTGTCCGTCCCTATGTATGCTTAAATCTTCAAAACTACACAACGGATTTTGAAGCGGTTTTTTTTAATAGATAGAGTGATTCAAGAGGAAGTTGTATATGTCATAATTGCACCTGTGCGAAGCCGGGGCGGGTCGCTAGTGGAGTATAATTAACTACTGTACCACGCTGGCTAGGCAGGTTATAGGGTTACTGACATGTATAATGCTGGCCGATAACAAATTTAAAAATGGAATGCCACGGTCTACGCATCTGTGCCATCTTTTGTTTTTGGCGTCATTCTGGATTTGACGAACTACAAGTTTGGTTGATTTTTAAACAGTGATTTTATTTATTATTCAAAGACTATATACATTTCAGTTACGCATCAAGGTTTCCTCTTGGTTTCCAGCCTTATCATTTCTTGTTGTCGACTCCTACGACATCTTCAGAATGAAATAGGGGGCGACATTCTGTATTCTAAATCCGTCACTGAAAGTATTAGAGGCGTATCAATAAAGTTCGTTATAGTAAAAATTCAAACAAAAACATACCTTTCTCAACGCCTTGTTGAACTCTGAAGGGTTGGGCATGTAGAAATCCACGATGCCAAGGAGGCAGTCATCACACCGACACACGTCGCTTGGCAGCGAAGACATGGATCCGAAGCTGCTACAGCTGTCCATAGAATCCGTCCGCACCAGCTTTCCGGTACTTAAAGCCTCCATCTTTGCTACCAGCAGCGATTCCATTAAAGACCTAGGTTTCGCTGGAGACCGAGAGCGTCGTGCGAAGTCAGGCGATAATGGGCGATAATGTTCCAAAACATCTGGCGATAAAGGTGCATGTCGCGTGAACGCAAGCGACAGATCAGGAGACATGGCCCTCCTTGACAGGTCTGGTGTTAATGGACTTGTTACGCGGTCCGTCGATGAAGTCCGGGATAAAGGTGGGGTGACACTGCGGCAGTGCGATGACGTCATCTTTGTAGCCCTCATTGGTGACTGATTTAGTGCACTTCACTTGATTACCTAAACAGACGTGGGTAATGGAGACCATGATTGAATTTCGATAATACATACAAGTTAAAATACTTTTGCAGATTTATACGGACAACATTCCAAAGGATCCAATGAAACATTTCAAGAACTCACGTTAGATATCCACAGTTTTTTATTTATTGCAATAGGATAGCAATAATATAATAGTATACCTAATTAACATCAATATCTTGTCATCAGCAAAAATATTTATCATTAATCTGGGTTAGATTATTCCAAAGTTAACTACTTAAAACGTTATAACTTGAACAAAAATCGAAGTACAAATTAAAATAGAGGACTTAAGTAGAGTTTAATCATTAGAAAGATAAGACTGAGTAATTAAAATGAAATCATGAGATCCATTATCAGTATTCACTTCGAAAAAAAAAATATGCATCAGTAATTTATACATTTTATTGCCACAACTCGACTGAAATCATTGTAAATCAATTTAATATGCTTTATTGGCTCGTTTCTGGTTGTTTATTCGGAATATGGGGTATTAATTGTAGTGATAAATTGTCTGCTTTTGTGTTGGTAACATTTTATGCAGTAATACCCGATCTTAATGTGCAAACCGCGCCTGCGGTGAGTTAAATTAACATAAGGTTTCGATTTCACAATTGTTTTCACAAAATCGCTTGCCGTTTGCGTGGAAAGAGATTTATGATCGTCATCATTTCAGCTAAAAGGCCCAGGGAACGCGGTCGCCACTCGAGGACTTTCCTGACATCAGGCGTCGGTCTTGCGCGCGATGGGTCCTGCCGACTGCCCTGTGGGCTATTTCGGTGACCCTGGCTCGCCTACGTATCTCCTCATTTCTGATTCGATCTCGCAGGGAAACTCCGAGCATAGCCCTCTCCATTGATTTGTAATAGCTTTTATTAGGATTGTACTATTATTCAGTCCATAAATGACCCACTACTGCTGAGTCGGGCCGCCTCTAACAACATGGCGGGTCATAAGCATACTGAGCCGTGCTGGCCAGGCGGGTTGGCACAGAGTTTCGTATGAAGTTTTGCCTTCGCTTGTGGCTAAGTTATTGGACTTGTCATTTCGTTTTGTCGACTCTTACGACACCCTCAGGATGGAATGGGGTGGTGACACTATGTATTCTGAATACGTCACCACACGGATCACAATGTAACGACACAATTAGCACGAATTCAACGCACATGACCAGTTTGATTGCCTAACGTAAAGACGACAAATTAACACTTTTTATTAGCTTAGGCATTATCTTCATTTATATGTGTGTAGGTATCCATTCAATAAAAGATAGGTAAATAATAGTTATTTGTTATACAAGAGTGCAAAGTTGCTTTTTAACCGCGTGTTCAATTTTGATGACCGAGCAAGCGAAGGATTCTAAAATTGAATCACGAGCGCAGCGAGTGATTCAAAATTAGAATCCTGAACGTTAGGGGGAACGAGGGAATCAAAAGAGCACGAGGTGAAAAATCTTTGCACTCGAGTGCAACACGTAACTTTTCATTCCACCTCAGCGAGGAAATGACTAAATGCAAAAAAAAAACGTTTACAATCACAAGATAGGTACACTTTTATTTCAGTTTAGGTATTAATTACTACATTATGACAGGTAAGTATTACAGAATAATCTTTACTTTATTCTCTAGCGAATAAAAACGGCTTTTGCACTCAGATATCGAAGAGCAAAAATACTCTTTCCGAGATGGGGGGATGAAAAAGATATTTGTCAATATCTACACCGCAAGATTACATTGTATCTTTCTTTTGTTTTCGTGGTCTAGGTGTCTATTAATGGCGAGGATTTTCTACACATAATTATGTCCATTGTTGAACTAAGACCTCCCCGAATTCCCCGATAGACCGCCACAAATTACTGCCTTGTTGCTCTAGGGGTTGGATGCGCCGCCTTTGGATTACGGGGTATCGGGTTCGATTCCGGGGCTGGGCAAGTGTGTGTAAATCAGAGGCACTTGCTCCGAGTCTGGGTGTCTTTTGTATTCGTGAATTTCATGTTTGTAAACTGCCCCCGCGATACAGGGTGGGCAGGAGTTTCGTTATTAAAGTAAATATCCTTGGACTTTTCACACAACGCCATCTCGTCCCAAGCTAAGCAACTCAATTCTTGTGTTATGGTAACGAGATGGATGATAAACTACTTAGATACTTTTTTTTTTTTGTAAACACATACATATTATCGATAGAAAACACCCAGACCCGGAACAAATACTTGTAGGTCGTACAAATATTTCTTCCGTGCGAACCCGCGACATGCTGCGCTGCAGTCGATCGCTCAACCACTGCGCCAACCGTGTCGTCCTGATTAAGATGATGAGCAGACTGCATCAACCGGTACCCAGCGAGCTATAGAAGATCTAGTCGGAGGACCTTCTCATCCGCAACTTAAGGACTATTTTGGCCTGACACATAATTCACGAGCACAAAATATGATACCTCAGAATTAGTAAATAGGTATTTCTGGCTGAATAAGGTACTAGCCTGACCACGGAATCTTCCAAACCACAAATTCGTTGCGTAGTTTGAAATGTTAAAAGTCTGTTAGTTTTCAGTATGAATAAATAATAATTATCCTTGGACATTTCACACAACGCCATCTCGTCCCAAGCTAAGCAACTTAATGCTTGTGTTATGGTAACGAGATGGATGATAAACTACATAAATACATTATTATTTTTTTGTAAATAAATACATATTATTAATAGAAAACACCCAGACCCGGAACAAATACTTGTAGGCCGTACAAATATTTCTTCCGTGCGGGAATCGATCCCGCGACATGCGGCGCAGCAGTCGATCTCTCAACCACTGCGCCAACTGTGTCGTCGCATACCAGAAAATCCGCGTGGTGACGGATTTAGAATACACTGTGTCACCACCCCATTCCATTCCACGTTCCTAGTCAGTCACATACGGGCTGAGAAGTAAGTAGATATAATATAATGAAGAATAATAAACGCAGGCAAAGCCGATTGTGGGACCTAAGTTGTATATATTTTATGAGCATTACTTGAGTTAAATACCACTTAATCTAGCTATTCGACGCAATTTATCTAGGCTTGGCTATAGAAAGAATGTAAACATTCAGACATTTTACGGTATTTGAACTCTTTTTTATTCTATCAACCATATTATCTTTTTTTATCCCTTTACTTTTTATCCTAATGATAAGAAATCAACTTGTAAGGTATTTCTTAAATTAGAATTGGAAATAGCATTGAAGCGGAATTTTAAATAAAAACTACTCCTGATTTAACTCGAAAATTAGTATGTATTTAGTATTCAATCTATACTAATTAATATTTTAAAGCTCCAGAGTTTGTTTGTTTGACGGCGCTAATCTCAGGAGCTACAGGTCCGATTTCATAAAATCTTTCATTGTTGGATAGTCCATTTATCGAGGAAGGATAGAGGATTTTATTTAAAAAAAAAATAAGGATCCGTAAGAAAATTCCGATTTTGTAAAAGAAGGTGGGTTTTGGGTTTTGTTCCGAAGGTGTAAAATTTTATTTTATTTTCAAACTCCATTCACAATCATTTACATCTTATATGTATTATCTCTAAGCAGCATAGCCTATTTATGAAGCGGAGATAAGCACGGCTTCGAAGCCCACGCTGGCGAAGCCGCGGGCAAAAGCTAGTGTGTAATAAATTGCGTAAATCTAAGATACAATTATTCGTTGCTGCGAAAAAAGTCATAAATATCTGCGTTTACAGGACTGTTCATTATTTTGAATTCAATAAATATACATATACCTACTAGCGACCCGGTTTCGCAGGGGTGCAATTACGTAATATACATATAAACCTTCCTCTTGAATCACATTATCTATTAAAAAAATCGCTTCAAAATGCGTTGCGAAGTTTTAAAGTTTTAAGCATACATAGGGACGGACAGACGACAGCGACTTTGTTTTATACTATGTAGTGATGTACCTTGTGTCTTCGGAATCTTCGTATTTTTTGTTATCTACTGTTTGTCGAACATACAGTTTTTCATATTTAAAATTGTTTGTACTCGTATATATTTGCGCCATATTGGGTTGAATCAATCGTAAATTTATCTGACCAAGCGCATGCGCAGCAGGTGGTCACCCTGCGACCGTGTTGCCTGTCTCACACTGATTTGTTCATCACTCACGGGACTAGTGCGTAACACACAGACACACAAACCTATTTTATCGTGATTAATACAATCACTGTATGCTTTAATTAAAGCGAATTATTTTTAGAATAGAGTAAAAAAGTATTTATATCCTTCAACGAAAAAGATTAATTTATTTACTAGAAATATTCAGGTACGATGGCGGCCAAATAACTTGAGTACAAAGTGCGGAAATAGGGGAATGTTCGAGCATGGCTTCAACCAATTGCGTGCGTTACGCGCTCCTTCTCTGACAATCACCGCCAATGGGACACAAAACTCGACTCTTGCGCATTGCTGAAGTTATTTGGCATAGACTGTACAGTGAATATAATCTACACCAAACCCTCTGCTGCGTTCACTGCAGTGACAACTGATTACTAGTCACTCTTACAAGCTTTCCTCGGCTTTGGCAATTTTTTTAAACAGACCCAGGACGCCTGTTTAGCTGAAGTTTTGACCGTATGATCTTTGGTTAGCTAAGACAGCAGCTATTTCGCTAACTACCACGTCCTTGTCAGACCATATCGGTAAGATCGATGCCCTATCGATTAGCGATCGCTTCGCACAATCCATCAAAGTGACAACTCGCAATTTGTAGTGACGATGATCGCTGATGCAATGCGGTATGACGAAAGAAATGACGATGTCGTGCAAGATTTATTACAGGAAATTAGTAATTGAGGGAACCAAGGACAAAGTTATTAACCGATGCAAAGTGACGCATATTTACAATGTCGGATGGTAAAACATAGGACCTTTTATTTCATACGAGAGATGAATAGAGTTTAAAAGCCTTAGCCCAAGCCTTACATAGCCGTAAAAAAATTTGAAGGTACCATAGTTTTGATAATTTAGCCCTTAAGTAGATGTCCACTGTTGAGTCAGGCCTCCAGCTACATGGAGGGACCCTACTGTGCCACTCTGGCCAGACAGATTGGCACATGTTTAGTATCAAGTTCTCCTTCTCTTTCGGCTAGGTTTTCAGCCTTGTCATTTCCTTTTGTCAGCTCTTACGACACCCTCAGAGTGGAATGGGGTGGCGACACTATGTATTCTAAATCTGTCACCAGACGAACACGAGTGGATAGCATTCTTACAACATAAAAACTGAGTAATCAATTCCTAAATATAAAAAGGCATCCTCTCTAGATTCCTCAGCATTCCGATCGAGGGTTGAAAGGTAAGGACAACTTTTTGCTACTACAAAAAGGTAATTGCAGGAAACAACGCTCGGCGTCACATAATTGCAGCCACTTTACAAATCCACAGGGTCGCATTAACTTACACAGTGCACACATAAGCAGTAGCTTCATAGACGTTACAAAACACACACACACACACACACACACACACACGCGCGCGCACATTTATTAACAGAATTAAAAACAATTGAAGTATTTGTTTAATTAAAGTATGAGCTACTACTACTCAGCCCATAGGTGGCTAACTGCTGAGTCGGGCCTCCTCCAGTTACATGCCGGGACATTAGCATACTGTGCCACGCTGGCCAGACGGTTTGGCACAGCGTTTCGTATAAAGTTTTGCTTGTCTTGCCGCTAGATTATCGGCCTTTCCTTTTGTCGGCTCTTGCGAAACCCTCGGGATAGAATGGGGTGGTGAAATTATGTATTCTAAATCCGTATCATACATACTTATGAATGAGTTATTCAGTAAAAACTATTACGGAAAAGAAGATAAATAAATAAATATCCTTGGGCATTTCACACAACGCCATCTCGTCCCAAGCTAAGCAACTTAATGCCTGTGTTATGGTAACGAGATGGATGATATAAACTACTTATATACATTTTTATTGTAAATACATACATATTATAGATAGAAATGACACCCAGACTCCGAGCCAGTGCCTCTGGTTTAGACAAAGACACTTGCCCGACCCCGGAATCGAACCCGGGACCCGTTGATCCAAAGGCGGCACATCTAACCACTAGACCAACGAGGCAGTCAAGATATTTTTGTTTTTTCACTATCGGTTTACACAGCGTAATCTTCAAATATATTGTAAAACTTTCAAAAATAACGGACGATTGGAGCTTCGTTTGAATATTAGTGAGTTGAAAAATTTTTTTTCGGAATGCTGGACTGTCGCTGCTATAAGACGCAAATCCATTTAAGTCAGGAAACAATTGAATGAGAATGAATAACACGCATTAGACACTATGTATTATTATATGTAATGATGTCTTAGGTTTTCACGATCATTGCGGGAAATTATTTCTTGTCGGTGTTCAGAACACGATCAGAACCGTCGAAAACGTATGCATTATGTTTTGCCTTTAACGTTGTTTTTGAAGAATGTTCTGTGCATGTACTGTTTACGTATGTTTACTGTGACATTATGTCAAACAGCAAGAGTTATTTTGAGGAAAAAATAACAATAATATTTATCACCGCGCTCGTTAAAATAACGCTAGTTATTTTAGGCACACGTCTAAAGATATTTTAGTTTCCAATAGATTTAGAATTTTGTCATCGTATTTGGGGACGGCATAAACAGCCTCAGTGCTCATATTATCCCCAATCGGAAATTAGCCCACTCTGCTACGCTGGCCACATGGGTTGCAGGGTTTCTTATGATTTTTTCTTTCCTTCTGGAAAACCACGCTGGTGACATGGGTTGCCACAGGGTTTCTTAATTTTTTCATTCCTTCTGGAAAACCTAGTTTCTGCCTTGCCATATCCTTGGTGGTGACACTATATCCTAAATCCGTCACCACAGGCATTCATCCTTTTCTTACACGCTCATAATAAACTTGTCGAAGTGCTACATTATCAAAAATAGTAAATAAACTTAATTCCGTTCACGTCCTTTATCGTTTCAGCCCGTAAATGACCTCCTGCTGAGTCGCGCCTCCTCCAAATTCATGGAGAGACATAGCTAACGGTGGCGCAGGGTCTGTATTAAGTTTTCCTTCTCTTGCGGCTAGGTGACCTGCCTCTTGCTTTTTTTTATCAGTGACTTGAATGCCTTTGACCCTAGGCTTGCGTGATGGAGAGCTACGCCAGGGTCTAAGATGGAGCAGGCAATTCAAGGTATTGGCCTGTCGGGCACCGGCTCTCACATACACACGACGGAACACAGTAAAACTACTTAGCGTCGGACTTAAATGTGAGGTTGGTAGCCAGCCGGGCGGACCGTTCGATCCTACCACCAAGCGTGCTGGGTTTTGTTGACTTTTACAACACGCGTTATTTCCCAGCGTGCGGTGGGGAAGTTTTATATTCTTTTCCCGTGTGGGGACACGGGAAAAGTTATTTTAGTCACCTCTTACGACACCCTCGAAGTGGTATAAGTTACCATTGTGTGTGTTACAATAATATCAAAATACTCCTAATGCCAACACTGAGATCTCCTATTAGCTATAAGATAACTAGATAGTTTTGAGATAAATTCTATTCAACAAATATACAAATATGTACAACAAACACGATTTCATATTCATTGGTATTGCAATACAACTGTAAATCAAACCGCTTGTCACGAATCACCTGCGCCTTATGAATTGCGAGCCATTCAATTTAATGTAATATGAATTATGGTCCAAGGCATACGCTTGTAGAATATTAACTAGGTGTGTCAATTTACTTGGGATTAATATTGTTTGCTTTGTTATGAAATTGATGTATTGTTAGTTTCTAACTATAGTGGGCAGGCCACGTAGCCTTGCGTTAACGCCAACCTGTGGCGCCCCAAGCGTGTCGAGTGCGGGTATACCGCTGGGGCTTTAGTGGGTAGACGCAACAGGTTCGTGTAAACGCATTCCAATGAGACGCCCCATTGAAACGAAACCCTTAGCCAACCCGTCTAGCCAGAGTGGGACATTGCCCGACTGAGCAGTGGGTCATTCACGGACTGAGTAGTAGTCTAAATATATAACGTAACGTACAATCTTCGCCAAACTTTATGGCCGCTCTGAATGTAGCCGCATTACGCTGCGCAGAACACTAAGCCCCGCCGCACATGCTCAGACTCGCATTGGCTGTCACGAGCCGCGTGCGAGTGGCAGTATTTAAAACCTATGGCGCAGTACCAAGCTCCGCATTTGCTCTCACGTGTCGACGCACAAGCGTACATGTGGAGTTTGGTACTGCTGCGCCTCGCACGCGGCGCGTGACAGCCAATGCTAGTGTGAGAATGTGCGGCGGGGCAAAATCAGGTAACAGCGGGACGTACGCGGAGGGTGGAGGCAGGGCACGCCCGGACTCCCCGCCTTCCACCCGCAAGCGTCCTCGCTCCCGTGCGTTAGTGTGAGTGTCATCATCATTCATCATCATTTCAGCCAAAAGACGTCCACTGCTGGACATAGGCCTCCCCCAAGGATCTCCACAAAGGCCGGTCCTGGGCCGCCCGCATCCACTGCTTTCCGGCGACCTTAACCAGGTCGTCGGTCCACCGTGTGGGAGGCCTACCAGCACTGCGCCTTCCGGAACGCGGTCGCCACTCGAGGACTTTTCTGCCCCATCGGGCGTCGGTCCTGCGAGCTATGTGCCCTGCCCACTGCTGCCACTTAAGTTTGGCAATCCTGTGGGCTATGTCGGTGACCCTGGTTTTCCTGCGTATCTCCTCATTTCTGATTCGATCTCGCAGGGAAACTCCGAGCATAGCCCTCTCCATTGCCCTTTGGGTGACTTTGAGTGTGCTACGTTCGTATTAGTTATGAAATGTATGATGCGCAAGTTCGCACTGACGGCAAAAGCTGAAGTGACTAGGTGCACAAAAAATTGACGGCCTCAAGCCTGTAATTTGGATGTCATAACTCGAGATAATATGTGGTGTTAAATAATATCTGCTAACATGTCCCAACGGTTTTATAAACGCGTGTTTTGCATACAATTACTGATCATTTATTCGCACTGTAATTTGAATATCGAGGTACAAGATAATTTTAAGGTAGTTCAATTCATCCTGTATATAAACTTTATTATGTACGAATATGTTAGTTAGTATGGTGACGGATTTAGAATACGCAGTGTCACCAACCCATACCATCCCGAGGGTGTCGTAAGAGGCGACTAAGGGAACAAAAGAGGCAAATCACCTAGCCGCAAGAGAAGGAAAACTTGATACAAACCCTGTGCCAACCCGTCTTGCCAGCGTGGCACAGTAGGCTAATTTACCTCCATGAATTTGGAGGAGGCCCGTCTCAGTAGTGGGTCATTCATGGGCTGAAACGACAAAACGTTAGTTGTAGTCCGTGTGGTGACGGATTTAGAATACATAGTGTCACCACCCTTTTGCATCCTGAGGGTGTCGTAAGAGCCGACTAAAGATAATTGCACCACAGAAAACCTAGCCGCCAGAGAAGGAAAACTTGAAACGAAACCCTGTGCCAACCCGTCTGGCCAGCGTGGCACTGTAGGCTAATGTCTCTCCTGTAATGGAGCTTTTACGGGCTGAGATGATGTTGATGTATGGAAGACCAACCTTGGCTGGCTAGCCAACAATATGCTGAGTTGGTACCTATTTGTAACACCTACCTATCCGATCACAAACAAGAAACCTGATTATCACTATCACTACTTAATATAAAACAATGTCGCTGTCGTCTGACCGTCCCTATGTATGCTTAAATCTTTAAAACTACGCAACGGATTTGGAAGCGGTTTGTTTTATTAGATAGAGTGATTCAAGAGGAAGGTTTATACGTATAATACATGCACAATATTGTAGAGAAACACTGATAAATTTAGATGTTGATCATTGCACCCGTGCGAAGCCGGGGCGGGTCGCTAGTTTTTTTTATAATACACTAGCGACCCGCCCCGGCTTCGCACGGGTGCAATGATGAACCTCTAAATTTATCCGTGTTTGTCTACAATATTATACATATAAACCTTCCTCATGCAACAATCTATCTATTAAAAAAACCGCTTCAAAATCCGTTGCGTAGTTTTAAAGATATACCTATGCATACATAGGGACGGACAGACGACAGCGACTTTGTTTTATACTATGTAGTGATGATATTATGTGATGATACTAGCAGCCCGCCCCAGTTATTTAACCCTTCGGTTATTTAACAAAAAATATAAAAATCTGTTTTATTAATTATATCTTTAAATTTACATTAATTATAGCCTATGTGTCATTCTGATGTTTAATTAATATTATTGTTTGTATAGTAAAGTCTCATCAAAAATCCACTCAATAGTTTTTGCGTTTATTACTTAGTAGGATTCGTGGTTGATTTTTTTACAAACAAAAACTCTTTTACTCATTTCTTCAATTAAAGTCGTCTACACCAGTATACTTTATATGCAACTACTAAATAACATTATTTTATTGACAATGATAAAGATAATTGGTCCATAAAATAAATCGGACATAAAATGATTTTATCGCGCTTTTATTAAACTCGAACACACAACTGCCGATATTAAGTGGTGTTCTTGATATAAGAGACAGTGAGGCAGTTCTCCGTGTGGTGATTTAAAATATATAGTGTCTTCTCCCATTTCAATCATGAGGGTGTCTTAAGACAAAAGGAAATAACCAGGCCGATAACCTAGCCACAAGAGAAACAATATTTGTAAGAATGAGGAATTGTATGGAAGGCGTGAATGTAGATACGATGACTGATGGGTGTGTATGTCCGTTTGGTGACGGATTTAGAATACATAGATAGATAGATTCTAAATCCGTTTAATCACATTTTAAAATTATACATTTATTAAAAAAAAAACCTACATGTGTTCAAAATATTCTTCAGTTTTTTTTCATTCGGTTTACCATACAATGTTCGTGAAGACTTAAACAATCAACAATTTATTTATTTACCATATCGGATAGGTCAAGACAAAAATTAACGCTTTAAATTTACTATACAGCGTATAACAAAGCTCGTATAGTCCTAACGAATGTAATAAGCACAGAAACTATAATAATCAAATTAAACAAAAAAATTAAAAATCAATTTTCTTATACAATTTTTGTCCGTCGGAAATGGTTGATTTTGACGGGGCTTTCACTGGCAGATAATTTTCATTTACTTTTTTGTTAAATACCACGCGAACGAAGTCGTATGTAACAGCTAGTTAAATATATATTTGTTTGATAATTCACCGAAGATAGACGACGACTCCATTATGATACTAGAAGCCATTTTGAGATCTACGATTGAATGGACGAAACCAAGAAAACGTCGTTTCGCCCTCATATCTTAATATGTAAATTAGAAGTCCCGTTGTTTGTCACATACTTAACTGATTTTACGAAATACCTGGAGCAGGCTGGCAAGAGACAGAGCGAAATGGAAGGAAATGGAGGAGGCTTTCACCGCCAGAGCGGTCCTTACAACAAAACGCACTAACGCAGTTTAATAACATGTACTAACAAACTAGAATAAGTATAATACTAACTCTATAAATAATGCTTAGAATTAATGTAAACTACGTGTAAGGAATAAATAAAGCTTTATTATTATTATTATGTTAAATGTAATATAACAAAAACCTTAGCCACAGAAACGCGTGGCCGGGAATGCTAGTTACAAAATAGAAAAATAATTAAAACAAAAAATGCTCCTCTCGGGAGCATCCATCACCTGTTCGGATAGTTATGGGATTTTTGTTACACCCTGTATATCGTAAACTTATTGAAAGTTGAAACAGAATTGCCGCGCCGCAATTACTACGTCTTTATGACGTGGTTTATTAATATTGATTGTATGCTGGTACCTTAATATTTAATGGCTGTGGCGGAAAAGTCCTGGTAAAAACGTAGTTTTTTTAAAACGTTCCTCTGCACTAAGTACGTCCTGTATCGCGGGGGCTGTTTCTTCTCAGCCCATAAATGACCCACTGCTGAGTCGGACCATCTCCAACTACATGAAGGGTAATTAGCCTACTGTGCCACGCTGTCCAGACGAGTTGGCACAGGGTTTCCTTTCAAGTTTTCCTTGTCTTACGGCTAGGTTTTCGGTAATTTCCTTCAAATGGCTCTTACGACAACCTCGGGATGGAATAGGGTGGTGACACTATGTATTCTAAATCCGACACTGCAAGGAACTTAAACAGTTGCAATTTATTGTTAACTTATCTTGTTAAACATAAAGCCGGCTCTACACTCGCGCCGCGAACTGCCGCGATAGCCCGCGACAACTGCGAATCTCGAGTAGTGTTGCCCAAATGCAAGAACAAGACGAGACTTAGCCAGTCTTGGTCTTGGTCTTGCGCCAATACACCTGGTCTTGGTCTTGGTCTTGGTCTTGCGCTCCCAGTCTTGGTCTTGGTCTTGGTCTTGCAGCAAGAGTCTTGCAAGTCTTGCAATTACCTATTAGTCTATTACTATTTATTAAAGTGTAACGTTATTGTTACATATCTCAATTTCTAATTAATAATATAATAATAATAAACATTAAATCAGAATTAAATCAGTTAAATTTCTTTTCATTTCATTCCATATAAGTAATCAATATTATAATATATACTTACTATGATGAATTAATATGACATCTACTACCTATCCTTACCATTTTATCCTAATCATAATACTACTTGCGTGATCAGTATAATGTATTCATTTTCATTCTAAGCACTCTGAAACTTATTTATTCTTTGGAACACCTGTAGGTACTCTACTAGGAAATTATTTTGCATGAGTATACCTACGCCCTATGGCGGCAATCAAATAGTGTCAAATGTTATGATTTGGCGTGGCGGCAACGATTGTTTTAGATTTCAAAAGAAGCCGCCGGCGCGTGTATCATAACCATGTACTTCCGAAAAGCGGCAAATTTCTTTGAGAAGTAAGTACAAAACCTTTGATGCCGCATTATCAAAGTGCCGATGGTTAAAACATAACTATGCATGCACTCAGTTTGATTTTAATAGATATTTTTTTATTCGCTATGTTTATGGTATTAGTCGTAATGCGCATAGGTCCAGTTTTTCATATTCTTTGATACAGTTTTTTGCGTCTCATAGAATTCCTAAGCGTAGGTACCTATACACCGAACTGTTACACGTAACTACTCAGTGAAATAGCGCTAAGTCCTAGCTGCAAGACCCAAGAGTCTTGCAGGCTATGTCTTGTTCTTGCTCAAGTCTTGCACGGTCAGTCTTGGTCTTGGTCTTGCTAAAAATACGCGGTCTTGTTCTTGGTCTTGGTCTTGCAAAAACGCAAGAACAAGACCAAGACTGCAAGACCAAGACTGAATTTGGGCAACACTAATCTCGAGTGTAGATGTTGTTCACGCCTTCTCGTTCGCGCTTCACACCGTTCCCCGATCAGTGTCGGTTTTTGGCCCGCGTCAAAGGATTTTCTTTAGAAATCGCGTCGTCGTCCATCATAGTCGTGAACACGCAGATCACAGCGTTCATTCACGGCGTGAATTCTCGGCGCGACGTCACGCGTGAGTGTAGAGCCGGCCTAATAAAATATCACAAACTGTAATTTTTTTTTCAATTTTACTTAGTATTTTTTTACTTTCGCAATAGCCGTACTCCTGGAAATACAGTGTCAGTTCAGGTATGCCTCACACGTATGGCCAGCGTGGTGCACTAGGCTAACTATCCTCTATGCCCATGTGCATTTAATTGGATGAGGCAAAGCTCAGCAATTATTAAGTTACAAAATAGATAGTTAATAGAACATTGAAGATCGATTGAGACTATTGCAATAGCAAGATTGATGCCCTGACCAAGTGGATGGTGAATTTCGAAAAGGTCTTTGGGATTAAGTGACAATGCTGCCTGCACAAAATCATGATCCTAGTAATATTATAATTATATACGAAAGTTTGTAAGTATGGATCAGATGGATGTTTGTTACTCTGTCACGTAAAACCTACTGAATGGATTTTAATGAAACTTTCTGATGAAACTGGAGGAAAGATTTGTATGTATGTTGGTAACGAATTGGCTCGAAAAGTACAGGGCCGATTTTAAAAATTCTTTCACCATTTTAATGCTACATTATAACTGACTAATATAGGCTATTTTAATTGCAAGAAAAATTAAAATCTAAATGTCCACCCGTGCGAAGCCGGGATGGGCCGCTAGTAACTTATAGCTAAAATTTATAAAGATATTGTGTCAATTGTCCAAAATAAAACAATAAGTGTCAAGTAAGTAGAAAAAATATCTGACGACTTCTTCTTCTTCTTTTAAATAAAAATGAATTGCTGTTCGTTAGTCTCGCTAGAACTCGAGAACGGCTGGAGCGATTTGGCTAATTTTGGTCTTGAAATATTCGTGTGAGTCCAGGGAAGGTTTAAAAGGTGAGATTATTTATTGATTCGGAGAAGGTACGAAGTTTGCCGGGTCAGCTAGTATGTTATAAATTCCGTCACCAAGCAGGTGAAACCAAGGGGCGAAGCTAGTCTCAAATACGTCTCTTGTAGCTATTCATTCATTTGTATCTGGTATCTAAATGGATTTATTTCACTATGTATTCTTGTTCCATGTGCCGTTTACCATCAGTTAAATGTCATATGTCAATCTTATTTTATTTGTTTACATATCAACATTACAAACTTGTGACATGAAGGCTTTTCTCATTAAGCTTACGTAATTTTCGCCTGTCCATTTTTGCATATGCACTGCCAAACTAGTTCAGTCCGAGAGATAACGGTCTAAAATTATATAACATTAAACTACATGAGCATAATATTAGCAGACTGAAGTGGCAGTGGGCTGGTCATATCTGTAGAAGAATCGACAACCGCTGGGGTAAACGCGGTCTTGAGTGGAGACCGCGAATCGGCAAGCGTAGTGTGGGACGGCCCTCTGCTAGATGGATCGACGAAAGGTCGCGGGCAGCAGCTGGATGCGTCAAGCTGGATGCGACAGGGCGCTATGGAGCGCCTTAGGGGAGGCTAAGTCCAGCAGTGGACTAATGTGGGCTGATGATGATGATGATGATTAAACTACATGAATAAAATTTTCTTATCGTGATAAATTAAAAGTGACTTTACAAAGATAGACTTTATTTTGTTCGAACTAAAATTCCAGTTTACGGAAAAAACATCTTGGTTTATGATACATTGTTAATATTTAAGTATTATTGTAAGAATCCGTTGTATTAATCAATTAATAACAAAAAAAAAATATACGATAGCTCATTTGATCCTAACCTGCCTGGTATAAAATATGATGATATTTTAGATCATCGCTATCATTGTACATTATTCTACGAATGCTTTCAGGGGGCAGACTGGGTATTATGAACCAGAAATTAAATTAAATTTCAATTCCAAAAAAACAGTGGATAATATCTGATCCGCAGAGCAAGCATGTGAACCCTGAGGCAGTTTTTCTGGGTAGTGGTGAACTTGTTTACCAAATATAATTTCAGCACTGTCAAAATCAGGGTTTTATAATAGTTAAATTTATGCGTTTGCCTCTCGGACTACGCAGTTAATCATGACGTCTAATTATATTATCCGCAGACCTGTTCTCTTGAAAAGTATGGTGTAATTGAGGTGACAACATTAAATACTGTCATGCTCGTAGTTTTATCGAGGCTAACATCTAATTACTTGATTGCACAGAAATTATTCAATTTCCAATAAACCGTTTTCCTTTTGTAAACATTGACTTTTGAACTTTGTTAATGAGGTCATTTTAATTTGGGTTCTTGCATTTTTTTGCATTTTTGGTCCTTGATTTTCGCGAGAAGTTAACATGAGTATGAAATGCGGTAGAACAAGGAAATATATTTCTTTTTCTGCCAAAAAAAAAGGTATAATTTAATTTGCGGTAGTAATAAAGATCCTACCCCAGGAGTTCCTATAATTGTATTTATGCATATATTTATGGTTACAACTGTATTTATTCATGTAACCAATAAACTCAAAAACTAATGAACCGTTTTCTAAATTCTTTTTCACCAATAGAATGCTATATTATCCCTTAGTCACATAGGTTTCCGTGTGATGACGGATTTAAAAAATCGACTGCTGCGCAACATGTCGCGGGTTCGATCCCCGCACGGAAGAAATATTTGTACGACCTACAAGTATTTGTTCCGGGTCTAGGTGTTTTCTATCTATAATATGAATGTATTTACAAAAAAAAAATGTAAGTAATATAAGTAGTTTATCATCCATCTCGTTACCATAACACAAGCATTAAGTTGCTTAGCTTGGGACGAGATGGCGTTGTGTGAAATGTCCAAGGATATTTATATTTATTTATACCATCCTGAGGGTATCGTAAGAGGCGACTAAGGGGACGTTAGAGGCAGATCAAACTTGACACAAACCCTGTGCCAACCCGTCTTGCCAGCGTGGCACAGTAGGCTAAGTTCCCGACATTTAATTGGAGGAGGCCCGACTCAGTAGTGGGTCATTTATTGGTGGAAATGATGAACATAGGTTTTAAGCGAGTTTAAAGCGCGAAGCCGCACGCATATGCTAATCATCGCATCAATTTAGAAGCACATGTCAACCCAGTAAATAGTAATTCTTGGGCGTACAACATTAAATTGGAAAGTAAATCGATTTACCAAAAAAGAAAAATACCGATCGTAAACTCGAATGGATATCGCATTGACATTTAAAAAATATTTTTACCTCGTAAATAGTGTCAAATGGCGGATAAGGGTGTCCAATTATATGTTGACACTCGTTACTTTTAAGACTTAATTTTCCATTTATTGTTGATAATTTAAACGTATAAAATGTGTAATTATCGGTTTTATTAAGAGACAGTGTGTCAGTTTGAAGTGATGTGTATTTATCTCTCGAGTTTGTTAACTAAGAACTAGTTACCAACATTTAAAATTTTCGAAACATGTTTGATGATTTAGAACTGGGCATTCGTATATGAGAGCTATACAAAAAATTTCTGTTATTTTTATGTCCACATAAAAGCTTTCTCCCAGCTGGATCTACACAAATTAATGAATTTAAAAGTAACTGAAAAAAAATCCACGGCCCGCGGGGATGGCCAGCGAGGGGCGTGTGGGGGCCTACCCACTAAACCTCCCCGGGGTGCACCAACTCACGTCCTGTTGCGGCATTGTGGGATCTGATGCAGGACCACGCCGCCGCAGACGGTCACCACCATCCTGAAGGTGTTGTAAGAACCGACTAAAAGAAACTACATGGCACAAAACCTAGTCGCAAGAGAAGGAAAACTTGAAACATAACCCTGTGCCAACCCGTCTGGCCTTCGTGGCTCAGTGGGGTAGTTTCCCTCCTTTAATTAGACCCGAGTCAGACATTTCTAAATGTTGGAATCGGATTATAATTTACTAGCGACCCGCCCCTTCGCACGGGTGCAATGATGAACATCTAAATTTATCAGTGTTTCTCTACAATATTATGCATGTATTAGGTATACATATAAACCTTCCTCTTGAATCACTCTATCTGATAAAAAAACCGCTTCAAAATCCGTTGTGTAGTTTTAAAGATTTAAGCATACATAGGGACGGACAGACGACAGCGACTTTCTTTTATACTATGTAGTGATATCTTTAAATTTACATTAATTATAGCCAATGTGTCATTCTGATATTTAATTAATATTATTGTTTGTATAGTAAAGTCTCATCAAAAATCCACTCAATAGTGTTTGCGTTTATTAGTAGGATTCGTGGTTGATTTTTTTACAAACAAAAACTCTTTAATTCATTTCTTCGACTTTGTTTTACACTTTGTAGTGATAGTGATAGTGAATAGCAACGACATCTCAAACTCGACGTTAGTCAAAGTAATTAGTATTTTAATCGAGTAAAGATTTCGGGAATTAAAACTACAATAGATCAAAGTTCCAGGCCAGTGAAGCATATCCTACTCTGGAGATACAGTCAGGGCCCACGTGGCAGCACGCAGCAGGCGCGGGACGGTACATCCCGGGGACGTTTAGTCTGCTCACGGAGGCGGAGAGGACTCCCACACACCTGCTGCTGGCCATCCCCAGACTGGCGGGGATAGTCCATAAAGGATTGTAACCCGGGTCTCATAAAGAAGCAGTTTCGAAACATGTAATTCTTCACGACGACGTCCAGAAATGACAACTAGACAACAAGAAGAGAACAACAAGTATCTCTAGTTTATACAAAGCTACTTACCCGACCCGGGAATCGACCGGGGTTCGGTGATCCAAAGGCGACACATCCAACCCCTAGACCAACAAGACAAGATTTTTTTTAAATCGGGTAACTGCGAACTTTCTCCTTTTTTGTAGTCAATTAATCATCAAGATACCGAGTAAACTGGCGATATTAAAAAAACTGGCCGCACAAACCTGACACCCACACAGACGAAACTTGCATATTGATAAATTACTACTAAATAGTAGTAACAGCCAAAACGAGTTTCACTTATAAAAAACGATACTGATAATTGTAACATTTAAAATTAATTAATCGTATGTACCTTTCTTTCTTTTACGGCGCAGTGGTAGAGCGATCGACTGCTGTGCAGCATGTCGCGGGTTCGATCCCCGCACGGAAGAAATATTTGTACGACCTACAAGTATTTGTTCCGGGTCTGGGTGTTTTCTATCTATAATATGTATGTATTTACAAAAAAAAATGTATCTAAGTGGTTTATCAACCATGTCGTTACCATAACACAAGCATTTAGTTGCTTAGCTTGGGACGAGATGGCGTTGTGTCCCATTCGGTGTCGAGACCCTTGGTCCGTGGGGTCCTAGCGCTATAAGCCTTTTTAAGGAAATAGCAAAAAGGTTAGTCCATATCAGAGACCGAAGAGCTGGCAGCTACCTCGGACAAAGAACTAATTCTTTGTCCAGCTATTCAAAGGGGGAACGCTGCCAGTATCTTCGGAACCTTGATTATAGGGACTCCTTTTAATAATATATTTTAGTTATTAGAAATAATCTATACTCTGTGCGCTGTAGCATGGTGCGGGTGACAGTTTCAATAACATTTCGTTTCACTCTTGAAAGTTGCTGCGATTTACAAATTATGACTTAGTGTTTCAGCTATACCACATTCGTAATATATTAAATCATTAAGAACTGTAATAATAACTGTAAATTAAATTAAACCAACCAGAATGCGCTAGTTTACAAATAAAATCAAATTGGGTGAAAAATTACGCAGTGTTATGCGTATAACGTAACGCCATAGACGTATTTAGTGTTGGGATGTACTGCTACGATGGATAGTCGATATTTTTCATAATAAGAAACGTATATTGTGTATTTTTTATTGTTAAAATTGGTCTTTAATTGTACAACAGAACATTTATAGGGTAATAAATATAGGCTATAATTAAAGGCTGCTAAGAAAAAAAACGTAAACCCGATTTTCATTATACAAAGGCTTACTTAAAATCTCGTCGTCAACGAAAACGTTTCCGTTTCGAAGGCTTCTATCACTATGATTAAATAGATGACTACTCGTTACAAAATCTATCAGACAATTAATTACGTACCATCGCACACATAAATTACTACCAGTTGAATACTACTTTTGTCGGTGCCTCCTAACGGATTTTGGCTTGGGGCGACGTGAATACGAGTACAAACAATATACCTTATCTTGTTGTAAAAGCATTGGGTTGAATTTATTTCATTTAGATCTCGCGCGTGAGTAGCGCAATAACATAAGAAAGATCCCGTACGTTACGAAAATAATAATAATTTTAGAATGCTCGTTATAGACAATATTTGAGCGTATCAAAACATTGAATTTGTGTTCATGTGTGGAGTTTTCTTTACATAGTAGTTTTTGCGTCTGCATGTTAGGGATCCCTAAAATCGTGACAGACAATTGGGAATGACAGTAAATAAATGCCGACCGCTCTCTCATTCATCTAATTGCCCTCTATTGGTTATTTAGATGGGAGATAAACGCTACCACTATTTGTCTCAATCTGTTTCAGCTTAGCACATGCCCGATTATGAGTATAGCCTGCGGTATCATAAATCATTAGGGTAACTATATTATTAAAAGTTTGAAGTCTTGTTTATTAAATCGTGTCGATGAGATATTCAGATAACAATGTAGTTGAATAAACAAGGAAGCGCTATTTTAGAGATTAACGGTCGCTTGCCTTAGCCTAGTGAATGTTGATCACGTTAAGAATTAGACCAATGCTTAAGTTCATCATAAATATCGTATAAGCCACGGTACTTAGAAAATATAAGGAATATTCACTGGCTTTTGACTGTGTATTTTTGCGTATGAATGTTAGACAGGTAATCACGGTTTTAGGCGTTTTAGTTTTTTAAAATAAAACTTGTACCAACTAGATTATAAGTCATTATCTCAGGAAAAAGACGATGACGTCCAAATACGAATATCTTCCAAAATCTCCACAATGATTTAAACATACAAGGTTACTATGAAAATGAAAACTTTTCATATCATTCCTATTATACATTTCATATTCCTTTAGCGAATTCAAAAATTTTTAATTCGTTCTGCCGGCACTAGTTCTGAATGCCCTGTGCCAACCCACCAATGTATTTGTTGTTCTATGTAGTAATTGCTGTTTGTAAAATACCATCAAAATTCTTTCCATATTCTTTTTGCTTCAGACTCCTTAACCATCTCTCATAGAGAGGAACAGTTAAAGCTCTCTTTCCCACTATCCAGGGTTGCAATTAGTCATCAAAACTAAGGAATAATGTGTTTGTAAAGTGCCTCTGCGATACAGGTTATACCTAGTGTAGGGCGGAAGCTTGAGAAAATTGTAAAAAGTGAAAGAAAATAATAGTAGGATGAAACCCGTTGAAAAGGGAAGAGAATATGACAAAATACCTACAACTATGTCATATATTTTTTTCTAAAGGACTTGTAGTTTTGCCGGAACTCGAGATAAACCGTTTTTTAACCTTAAAATCCTCCCTCACTTCCCGACCTCAGATCGCCCGTAAATTATTTTTCCTATAATCTTTGTTATATTCTCTTTCTTTTAAAACAGATTTCAACCTACAATATTTTTTGTTTCAGAATTTATCAACACTGGTCTAGTGCAACTGCAGTCGAGAATAAGACTATGATATGCATCAAAAAATTCCGTTTAAGAGTGAGTGACAACACAATCCAAATAGATAAATTACAATTCAATAAATAAAAACTGCAGCAATAATTCACGGAGTAAGCTACCAAAACCAGTGAGCTAACAGCGGACATGAACACAGTTAGGGTTGCTTCACGGTCAAAAACATAGCATTGCATCCAAGTTCGTCGTCTTCTCGATCCTAAAACGTGTAACTACAGAGAACCACGCTTGTCTCAGCATCTCCAAATTGAATAAAGGAAATTACATTGATATTAATGATGTTATTTTATTCCTCTGTTCTGTCATGTGCAAGACATCTGAGCCTATCGCCAAGTAGGCTGTTGTGTCTTTTGGAAGACTTGGTAGAATAAAAAACAAATGCATGGGATTAAACCTATCAATGCCATATTTTCCGCATAATAAAATGCCGCGGAAAGAGAGCTTTTTTTAATCTGCTTCTTACTTTTTTTCGTTGCCTCTCACGACTCGGAATTAATGGCATCGGTTTGTAACATTGTGCAGATTCTGCTACCATATCCATTACTGTAATTATCGAGATGAATCTCTGACTAGGCGTTCCTTTATCGCAAGGACTCTATCACCATGATAATGATGATACCACCTAGCGTGGGACAAGGGCCGAAAGTTGATTTATGGGTATTTATAAGAGTTTTGTGATAAAACCTACATGAATAAAGTTCATTTTGAGTTTGCGTTTGAGTTTGGTACTGGTGCTCCATCCTTCACAGGACACGGAAGACCGACGATTCTGGGTACAGCCGTCCTTACACGTAGTCAATAGCGTAAAATTTGACAACTGATCTAAATCTGTATCTTGGCGGAGGGCAAATGGCAATCGCTCTTACAGTCTTGTTACAGTGGGCACCACTTTATCAAGACCCCAATGATAAACACGAGAAAGAAGAAGATGTGAATGATGATAACAGTGGTAATGATGATGACGTGAGTGGTATAAAAGTCTAAGTCCATAAATTTACCAACCCTGAATATGTAACATATCACAAAGCCTAGACAGCGAGCGTAACAAATCACTTGCACGCTGGTAGCCATAAGCGTGGTATGGGAAAAAAACGTGCGTCCAAGCCGTTCCGTCAACGTCAAAGCCGCTGCTACACATTCTCGGCGAAAACAAACTGGATACGACACTGTACAGCCAAGACCACTGGGCAAAAACCAAATGAAATTTGGTTCGGCCGCGCCCGATCTGGGTTCAACCGCCAGAGAATTGTTTGAGTCGATAAAGTATAGATTGTTTTGTATAGATAACGAAAGAAATTTGTCTTTAGTATCAAGAATATAATACTGTATAACACGACGTTTTCCGTGTGGTGGCGGATTTAGAATTTTTGACTGCCTCGTTGATCTAGTGGTTAGATGTGCCGCCTTTGGATCAACGGGTCCCGGGTTCGATTCCAGGGTCGGGCAAGTGTCTTTATCTAAACCAGAGGCACTGGCTCGGAGTCTGGGTGTCATTTCTATCTATAATATGTATGTATTTACAAAAAAAAAAGTATATAAGTAATTTATCATCCATCTCGTTACCATAACACAAGCATTAAGTTGCTTAGCTTGGGACGAGATGTCGTTGTGTGAAATGTCCAAGGATATTATATTATTATTAAAAAAAAAAAAAAAAAAAAAGAATACATAGTATCGCCACCCAAATTCTTCCTGAGGGTGTCAACAAATGGAAATGATAATGCCGAAAACCTAGCCGCAATAGAAGGAAAACTTGATACGAAACTTTATGCCAACCCGTTCGGCCAGCGTCGCACAGTAGGCTTAATGAGCTTGGAAGTAGTAGTAGACCTAAGCAAGTGGATACGGATGTTTAAGATAATCACGTAAAAGTAGTTCAATAAAATAAATAATAATGTAATGAAGTAAATATGACTCCGTGTATAATCGAATACTTAATATCATCGTATGTGGAACAATTTAAAAGTAGACACATAATTAAACCAAATGGCTTTACACCTTCCAGTCGCCAACATTTTTCGTGGGCTGGTCGTTGCGTGGGTAATTTGGAACACATATTATACAGTATACGAAGAACACACATAATGTTAGATATGGGAAATCCGTTCCTTAAATTACAACAAGTCTATTTTCTGACTGTTGAAAATTAATTTGGTCATAATCTACCTATCAATCAGTTGGACTCTACCAATATATCAGTTGAATTGTGACAAACTGGATGCAGCCTACACCTAACAAACGCACAGATTTATCACCTATTCCGAAATGTTTAAGGCTCTATATTAAAAATATCCTTATTAGTATAAATAAGTAAATTATGCAGTAACGCTTCTGAAAAAAGATTGCCTTCTGTCTCTCATACTCAATTTAATTGGTGGAAGTATTTGGAAGTATACTATATTATCGTATAGTATTTCTATACGAAAAAAAATATTGTATATTGTAGTGTGAGGACGTTCCGTAAAGTGGCTATAAGAACAGTACTAAATTAGGATCTTCTCAATCCATAAAAGACGCAATGCCTCTGAAAAGCCCTCTTGAGTTTCTTGCCGGTTCTTCTCAGTTGTATGGTAAACTGTATAATACTTTGCATTAAACAATATTTATTATTAACATGCTGACTATTTGTAAGTGACTATTGTGTCCTATGCAAAATAATTGATTTGACTTTGAATGTGGGAAGGAGCTCTAATTTCGTGGGTTTCGTTACACACTTTAAAATAATAAATCCGCAAAGATTTAGAAAACAATAGACGAGTCTATTGTTTTCTGGTACTTCCTTAAACTGGTGACACGATCCGCCATCACTCTTGCGACAATATATTTTATAAGCTGCACACAATCTAACTAGGTTATTCAAATCCAGTTGATTTAAATACAATTCTTGTCTCAGGGGACGTCGATCAACGTAATAAATGATTATTGAATAGCTTTAAGACAGAGCTGATATGGAAGACCGATGCATCAATACTATTACCACAGAGTATACTGCGTGACGTGACGGATTTAGAATACACAGTGTCACCAACCCGTACCATCCCGAGTGTGCCGTAAAAGGCGACTAAGGGAACGCAAGAGACAGATCACGTAGCCGCAAGAGAAGGAAAACTTGATACAAACCCTATGCCAAGTGCCAGCGTGGCGCAGTAGATTAATTTCCCTCCATGAATTTAGAGGAGGCCCGACTCAGTAGTGGGTCACTCATGGGCTGAAACGACGACTTACTAAGAGCGATCAACGTGATTGAATTCGAGTAATTTTCGTTGGGCAAAGGGATCAAAAGGCAATAGAGAGAGCTATGCTCTGAGTTTCCCTGCGAGATGAATCAGAAATGCGTAAATGGAATCGGACATACGCAGTAGAACCAGAGTTACCAATATAGCCTACTTAAGGATAAGAGAGGATTACTAGGATTGCCAAACTTAAGTGTCAGTGGGCAGGGCACATAGCACGCAGGACTAACGCTCGATGGGGCAGAAAAATCCTTGAGGGGCGACCGCGTTCCGGAAAGCGCAGTGCTGATAGGCCTCCCACGCGGTGGACCGATGACCGGCCTTTGTGGAAATCCTTGAGGGAGGCCTATGTCCAGAAGTGGACGGCTTTTGGCTGATATTATGATGAATGATCGTAACTCGGAATTACATATTACCTCGTTGGAGCTGTCTGACAATGGCTAGAACTCTACCTTAAAGAATACCGCAAAGTCCACAGTCATATAGCATTCATGGCCAGGGTATATGACTGTGGACTTATACTGTGGGGTAAAGTAAATTGCAAGATAGACAACCCAGACGCAAACAAAAGGACAACTTGTTACGAAAGACTTTTTTTTTTACTTGGGGAAACCTTTTATTGGTCACCAGCCGGAGGACAGCGGGTGGGGTATGTGGGAGGCCCAGTCGCGAGGGGATGGTAAGATGCGACTGGTGTACCCACTAAAACCTAGCACGAATGCTTTGTAATGCTTTGCCATTGCCGGTAAGGTGCGCTCAATCCTTGACGATCTTCAAAAGAATGGTGAAGGAGCATTACATGTCCTTGTGTTTAAGTCGTACTTAATATGTTTATTTATTTATATGTATGTATGTGTTTTCTTGTTATTATCTATATATGTATCACTAGCTTTTGCCCGCGGCTTCGCTCGCGTTATGAAGTATTATTATTAATTAGTCGTAGTTTTTGCAGCAGGAATTTATCAAAATCCTTTCTTCGCTGATGCCTACGTCATAGCATCTACCTGCATGCCAAATTTTATGTGCGTTGATAGATCACTATGTCAGTCAGTCAGTCAGTCACCTTTGAGTTTTATATATATAGATATATAGATAGATATGTACACTGTAACTACTCAGATTGGTTTCTTGTTCTTGCCAAGTCCATCCAACGGTTGTCTGGAAGAAATTGCTTTTAGCAATAAGACCGCCATTTGTACTGTACAATGTTAGTGTTTAAGTTACTTTTTTGTTACTTTTGTGTACGTGTACAATAAAGAATATCTTCACGGTTGGCGCTGTGGTTGAGCGATCGACTGCTGCGCAACATGTCGCGGGATCGATCCCCGCACGGAAGAAATATTTGTACGACCTACAAGTATTTGTTCCGGGTCTGGGTGTTTTTCTATCTATAATATGGATATATTTATAAAAAAAAAATGTATATAAGTAGTTTATCATCCATCTCGTTACCATAACACAAGCATTAAGTTGCTTAACTTGGGACGAGATGGCGTTGTGTGAAATGTCCAAGGATATTTATTTAAAAATTAAAAAAAAAAAACTATCTATCTATCTAAACGCGCCAACCCGTCTGGCCAGCACAGCACTGTAGACTAGCATTGGATCATGCATGTGCTGAGTAGTAGTCAATGTATATCCCCATTAACAGTATTTAATTATACAAAACGCGCTTAAGGTGAATGTTCCAGGGTAGCCCGCGAAATTCAAATTTTCTTACGTTTTTTGCAATTTGCAGGTAAGTGCTAGGTTGTATGTTGATTAAAATGTTATTCGCGGCTGTAAGACGTAGTTATGTAGTTATAGAATTATAATCATCAAAATCATCAATACAACCCTCCAAGCTCATAAAGGTGCAAGAAAAACTTTTTAAACGTCCAAGCATCCACCTTAAGCCACTTGCCTAGCTATCGCCCCGGGCACAGGAGTAGGTACCCCGGGTCATGCGAAACAATATTAAATTAACCGTCTCATCGACAATCATGAGATGGGAAAATCGACCGTATTTTAAGTGGGTCATGATATAATATAGAACGAGTTTTACAAGGTAAAGCAATATTGAAAAGTCCGCCAGTGTTTTTTTTTTACTTCATAGCATAATGAACCGACATTCAATTCGCACAACAATAAAGCTGTTATCAGGAAGCGAATATAAAAATAATTACTGACTTATCGAAGGCAGCAATCTATTCTACGATACGAGGATATTATGAAGAAATCACTATCACTACATATTATAAAACAAAGCAACGGATTTTGAAGCGGTTTTTTTAATAGATAGAGTGATTCAAGGGGAAACACTGATAATTTTAGAGGTTCATCATTACACCCGTGCGAAGCCGGGGCGGGTCGCTAGTTGATAATAAATAGCTATTTACTCTATTTGCTCTGTACTCTATTTTATTTAGGCATGGCGCCGTATTTTGTATCAAGCTTTCCTATCATCCTTCTCGTTTCCTTTTGTCGGCTTTTACGCCACTCTAAGGATGGAATGCGGTGGTATGGTATTCTAAATTCGTCACCACACGGACATACCGAAGTTTACACGCTCCATATTAGAACATAGTTATAATATTTCAAACCGCCAAACAACCAATCTGGCAAAATAATGCCCCGCCTTAAAATCTACAAGTTGTTGAAGCCCCGCCCCGCCAATTATTATTCATCAACCATAGAGAATTCTAACAATTTGTCGAGTGCCGTATTTGGTGGATTTATTGCCAACCCTTATTAGGATAATTTTGCCTTATATTGCCGCCTTATCTGGGCGTTCTGATAGCTTTATTTCGCCATTTTAATCCTCATTTACTGAGTACTGATATAATGTGACTAGTCTAAGCCCGCAGCTTTGTGCGACATACGAACTTTGAATTTTACAAAAATGACGTCTTCTCCTATGAATCTTAGCCATATTCGGGGTGAAAATGAAATTTAAGGTTCTATATATGACCATTTTTGTAGATACCCTACTACTACCCAGCTCATAAATGACCCACTGCTGAGTTGAGCCGCATGGAGAGTAATAGATACCCTAAACATTGTAATTTTAATTTAAGAATACCCTTATTACCTCCCTTAAAATATTTTTGGTGAGAAATTTTAGTACCTACACAATATTTCTACAATTTCCCGGATGCACAGTTATTGCGCGTTACGGCTAAATGTCTAATTTCTTCAGTTAATTTATTGAAACAATTATTTGAATAAACAGGATTCTGAATTACTGGGGTCCAAATAAAAAAAAATGTCATCAAAAAGTTGTTTTCCTCGAAACCGATGAAGGGCATGCATACATGATTCCAATTTTAAAAAGGTTTCATCATGGTCTGGTTCTGTCAATTGGTCCCGTATTATATTCAAACTAGCTGACTCCGCAAACGTTGTTTCGCCGTAAGAAAACAAAATAAGATATCTATAAATTATAAATATACATTTTGGGGTGGACCACCCTTAACATTTAGGGGGATAAAAAATACCGAATGGCAATATAAAATTTCATCAAAATCGGTGGAGCCATTTTCGTGGAAATTAATAAAAAACACCGTGACACGAGAATTTCATCATCCAACGGTTTTATCTTTAAATTATGAACTGCCCATTATGAATATAATTTCAAAATATTGGATATACATAATTGTCAATGTTGCACTTGACAATGTAAAGTATTTTATGAAACAGATTTTTAAAAGAAACGTGATTTATGAGTGCTTACACTATCAAAAAAATACCTCAACATTAGGGAGACACGTTTTTATGAAACGTTTAATATTTGCTGTAATCCACCTGTAAAGTAAAATCATATTCAAATTACGCAACGCCATTGTCGATCGTAAATTACACAGTTAAAAAAAACGTTCGAAAATAACTCACTCGAAAATTGCACGGCGAAATAATGTTGCTAATGGACCCTATACTTACAACTGCGTAAATCGTTTGGTAAAACTTATCGAAGTTCAACTAATTGATGTGTCGAATATGGAGAGGGCACCTCGAGTCGACTTCTTGTCATTATTTCGTCATGTTCCTCAATATACATAAGTTCTGTTCACGTACATATGCCGCATCGCAGCTTAATTATTCGGAGATCCCAATGTATTTAAAAAGGTTTAGATTAACAACGTTTTGTCGCCAACATATCTCACAAATATCATATTGAACTAGCAGGGCATATCTGTAGAAGAACCGACATTTACTAGTATAGAACAGTTCGTGAATCGAGAAGCTTAGCCCGCTTCTCTGTTAGAGAGAGAGCGACTAAAGGCTACGGGCAGCAGCGGGATGCGTCAAGCTGAAGACAGGACGCTGTGGTGGTCAATGGGAGAGGCCTATGTCCAGTAGTGCACTAGAGCAAGCTCATAATGACTTTGATAATAACGTGATATCTATAATTAATAAAGCGGACTCTATAATACTAGAAGTTAAGAGACTTGTTGGAATAATAAAAATACATTAAATTCAATGATGGTCTTTACTACAGAGGGTATTATAAACACCAACAAATAGAATCGTGGCCGAGAGTGACCGTGAGTACCTTTGTAATTTTGAACCGAAAATGCTTAATATTTCTAAACTGGTCGCGAATAAACACTTTCAGACTGCGTTCGAAAACCAGAGATTACTTTCTAGTAAAGGTAAGACTTTCTAAACCCTATACCGAATCCCATTTGTAATTCCTAGACGCTGAAGTGAAACTGAGGTGAATCATTCAGTTGTTTTTGGCTATCAATTTGACAGTTTTTGAATGAGCAGAATAAAAATTAGCATGTGGCCATTTCAAGTGGTTCCGTTGTTTAAACGTCAACAACCAACGTTTGGGTAGTTCCTAAAATTCACTCTTTTCTAGGTAAACCTAGTCCAACATAAACGGTGTACTCTAATAGAAATAATAAACAAAAGCGAATCCCAAGTTAAAATTGTTTAGGCAAAGAATCCTTGGTTTTTGTACTACATGACTGAATCAATACACTTTAATCATTGGTCAAAGACATTTTGAATTGAAATTTGGATTCAATGTGTCATAACTTTGACGTGTCGGCAGCATCATTCCTTAAGAACAGAAGACCTGACATGGCTTTGAAACATATGTTGATCGAGTTATAGTTATGTTAGAACAAACTGGCGTTATTTTTTTTAAGTTTTTTTTTAAATACAGCTATAAAGTACATCAAACTTGACCGTTATCTATGCGCACAAGACAAACTAGGCATGAATAACATACCACATAGATTTATATTTAATATATATGTAGATATAAATTACGCGTCACGTTTTTTGTCCGCGATAGACTCCTAAACTACTTAACCGATTTTAATCAATTTTGTACACCGTGTGCAGATTTATCCAACTTGAAAGATAGGATAGGTTACATCAGAATTTATAGTCGCCATATTATTTTATTGCAAATTATTTGACAGTCACAATTATATGTTACCTCCAAACAATTCTAAAGCCGTTAATTAATATACGTTGGCCTAGCATTGCCGAGTGAACGCCAATACCGACGTATAGACGGTATATTTGCATTGTCTGGCCATTGCTCGGTGTCGCTCGCCTAGTTGGTTTCGATACACTTGCCCAACGTGTAGGCAGTAGCACTTGCCTTGTATTAAATTGCCTACGCTCGCGTTGGCCTAAGCTCGGCCAACGTGTATTGCTGGCATAACAAATAGCGATATCTGTTGACTGGATTGATTAAGGAAATATAGATGGCGCTATGTTAAAAGTTAATTTTTTTTTTCTTCCTTGTGGCTCTCACGGTTTGTGTTCAGCCAATGTCAAGTTACTTTGTATCATTTCAACGCGGCAACAGTTTGTAAAATCAAAAAGTTAAATTAATGTTTTTTAATGTTAACTATAAATAAATAATAATAAATATCCTTGGACATTTCACACGACGCCATCTCGTCCCAAGCTAAGCAACTTAATGCTTGTGTTATGGTAACGAGATGGATGATAAACTACTTATATACATTTTTTTTGTAAATACATACATATTATAGATAGAAATGACACCCAGACTCCGAGCCAGTGCCTCTGGTTTAGACAAAGACACTGGCCCGACCCCGGAATCGAACCCGGGACCCGTTGATCCAAAGGCGGCACATCTAACCACTAGACCAACGAGGCAGTCAACTGTATTATAAGTTATAACAAAAACCTTAACCACAGTAACGCGTGACCAGGTCTGAAAGTATATTAAAGAAAGTGCTAGCTGTTCTAAAAAAAAGCGTAGAACATTTAACAAAATGTATAATTTCATACGTCAATGATCCGTTCATGTTTATTGTCGATGCCATGAATTTTTTCCTCGTCCCATCGCCGTGGGAGATCGTCCGTCGGAATGTTAAAGGTAAATGCTTCGAAATCTCAGTCCACAACCAGAAATTAAATTAATTGTGAGCAATCCAAGTTGCTCGTTTCTTGCCTAGAACAGCGCATGGCGCATTCGCAGACACGCCTATAAATGTACCATGAGAATGTTGACATACTGCAAACGGTATTTTTTCATTAGTACTAATAAAATAACTAATTCCTTCCATGAATTTGGAGAAGGTCCGACTCAGTAGTGGGTCATTTATGGGCTGAAATGACGACGACTAATAAAACAAAGTATACAATAATAATATTACTAACGTGAAAGTTTGCTTGCGTATGGATGGATCTTTGTTACTCTTTCACGCAAAAACGGCTAAATTAATTCTGATGAAACTTTATAACAGTGTAGCCTGGCGTAATTTGGCGATATACTAATATTGCACAGATAAAGTCGCGGACGGCAGCTAATACAACATAAGATCATGAAGGGTAATGCAGCCTGGCGTTAATTGGCGACATACTAATATTGCCCAAATAAAGTCACAGAGGGTTGCTGGAAGAGCAGCTTTGCTTTTCAGATGCTTGGAGTGGCTATTACTACTTCTCAACCCATATATGGGTCACTGCTGAGTCGGGCCATTACATGGAGGGTAATAAGCCTACAGTGCAACGCTGGCCAGTCGCGTTGGCACAGGATTTCGTTTCATAATTTCGTTCTCTTGCTAGCTTTGCTGCCTTGTCATTTCCTTTCGTCGGGGTAGTGACACATTCTAAATCCATCACCACTCGCAGTGGCTTTTCTCATGAAACTGTCGGATCACAATGCTTCTTTATTATCTGGACTCCGTTAAGGAGTTGTTGGTAATCATGAATAATATGCCATGTACCGTTTAGAGCACCCGATCTTCTGATAAATGGTAACAACTATCGGTGCGACCTTTTTAAAATGTCAGCGCCAATTTGGAGCAAACTGATTCTTAGCTTTAACCTTAATGAAAACCTTAAAACGCTACGCATACGGTCTTATTACCAGTAGCATACACTAGCGACCACAATGCGAGGTATTTTAACGAAACCGTGTAAAAATTTAATTGATAAAAATCAACAAATGATAATTCCGATAATGTTTAGCATATAACGGTCTGGTCCCCTTTTTAACCGCTAACAAAAAGAGCAGTGTTATAAATTTAACGTGTATGTGTGCTATCGTAGCTCCTAAACGAATTATGGATATAGGACCGAGCGTCATGTGTCGTCGTTATCGTTTTAGCCCCTAAATGACCCACTACTGAGGCCTCCTCCAAATTCATGGAGGGAAAGTCTACTATGTCTATCAACTTTTACTTCTCTCGCGGCTCTCTCTTTAAATATAGGTTTTTATTAGACTAGGTACCTAAACATGTTTTCATTTTTAACCCCCGACGCAAAAAGAGGGGTGTTATAAGTTTGACGTGTCTGTCTGTCTGTCGGTCTGTCTGTCTGTCTGTGGCACCGTAGCTCGCGAACGGATGAAGCGATTTCAATATAGTTTTTTGTATGAAAGGTGAGTTACGGGCGAGTGTTGTTAGACATGTTTGATGAAAATCGGTTAAGCCGTTTAAAAGTTATGAGGGGTGAAAGTGGGGAAGAATAACCGAATGTCTGCAAATATAATCGAGTGGGGTCTCAAATGAAAGCGCATCACGTGCAATTTAACAAAATCTACATTATAATAAGTGTGTACCTATAAATAGTATAAAATATAAATTAAATTAAAAACCGCTCCCACTTATTTATTACCTGACCCCTGGTCCCCCAACGCGATGTATTTATTTTTTACTTTTTAAAGGTTATTGTGTCGGGGGTTTTTTTTAATTTTTAATCTGTTCTCTAGATGTACCGGGATCCTTAGTTTTTAGTTACTAAATATGCCTTAGCCTCCTGCGCCACTCTAGTCAGACGGGTTGGCACAGGGTTTTGTGTTAAGTTTCCTACCCTTGTTTCTGTCATGTAATATCCTATAGTGGGCTGTTACGACACCTTCAGGATGGAATAGCGTGGTCACCACATAGATAAAGACAAACAACAATCAGATATACTTGTAGTCAAATTTAAGACAATATTTCAGCTAAAATACGTGCACTGCTGGACTTGGGCGCCCTCGAGGATTTCCACGAAGGCTGGTCCTGAGCCCGTAACCCGGCGACCTTAACCAGGTCGTCGGTCCACCATGAGGGAGGCCAGAACTGCGCTTACCCGAACGCAGTGGCCACTTTTTTTAGGTTGTATTAGGTTGTCTGTCCTGTGAGCTAAGCCTTGCCCACCGCCACTTAAGTTTGACAATCCTGTGGGCTATGTCGGTAACTCTGACAATTTGTAATAACAATAAAAAATAGAGAATTCTAGTTTTATTTTTAATCGACTAAGCAAGTAAACCCTCAAAATGGCCTTCGTTAGTGACGCAGCGAAGTCCTAATTCATTATAACCTTTTTTCAACCTTACTTTTCTATTAGAGTCAACCTAAGAATAGGTATCTTAAATCTTTAACATCCCTGACATTTCATTGTTTATATTTCTATCGAGATGAACATACCAACGTTTTATCATTAAAACAATGGGAGGTCTATTGTTCAAAGACTCCTACACCCCTACTTACATATTACGCCCAAACAAAACCACGGTATAAACATGTTAAACTACGCCTCATTACAGTAACAAGAGATTGTTCAATGTGGATGTGTAGGGTCAGCAAATATATTCGAACCGCCATGATATTTTAACCCCTGACTAAAAGAGAGGTGTTATATGCCTATGTGTGTATCTGTGGCGATATCACACCTGAATTTATGGTCCGGTTTTAACTTGATAATAGGCGTCTAGCGACGATTCTTTTTTCACGTTCCTTGCACGTGGCGGTAAATTATGTTTTAACGGAACTGATCGTTTTCTTTTATTTAAATCCCAAGGTTTCAGACACTTTGCAGTGTCGGTGGTCGACTCAGCTGAGTCCGGCCTTCAAATACATGGAGGGTAACTAGCCTACTGTGCCACGGTGGCCAGACGGGTTGGCACAGGATTTGTATCAAGCTTTCCTTCTCTTGCGGCTAGGTGATCTGCCTTGTAATTTCCTTTCGGCACCCTCAGGATGGAATGGGGTGGTGACACTTAGTATTCTAAATCCGTCACCACACTATGACACTATGTAATCTAAATCCACACTGACTATTCGGACACGCTTTGTGATTAGAAAGAAAGAAAGAAAATTCATTTATTGATACTAATAAAACTAATTTAACAGGAAAATGTAAACAGTTAAACTGAGTGACAGGATAAGAAATAGTGAGATAAGGAAGCGTTGTGGTCTGAAAGACGATGTAGTGACAAAAATTGAGAAAGGTATGCTGAGATGGTTTGGCCATGTCGAGAGAATGAATGAAGAACGATTGACGAAAAAAGTGTATAAGGCGAGTGTGAATGAAAGTGTTGGAAGGGGAAGGCCTAGGCGGACGTTTCAAGACCAAATCAGGGACGTCTTGAAAAAAGGCCAGGTCAAGAGTACCCTAAACCAAAGAGCATGTATGAAGGGAATAATGAAAGTGGACGAAGCGAAACACGTATGTAAGGATCGTAGCAAGTGGAAAGAAGTAGTCTCTGCCTACCCCTACGGGAAAGAGGCATGATTATATTATAATAATAATAATAATATAAATACAAAATGAGAATTAGCGTCAAAGGGTCACCAGCTCAGCATTATGTTAGGTATCTGCACAAGTACAAATACCTAACGCTGATTTTCAGCTGTGACCCACGAGTGCCATACGCTCCAAACTGACAAATGTTGTAAACAATAAATGCACACGCACACACACACAATACAGATGGAATATCAGAATATTTACCAAATAGTTAAATAAAATTCAAATATACCTGATAAAAATACCATCTTTATAATTATTTTATTTGATTCATAAAACGAAAGTGTGTTTTCCCTACTTTCCTGTCCTACAATTACAATATATAATTTCAGTAAGATTGATATTTATATATACATACAAGAACTTTCCCTAATGAAGTTGGGAGAGCAAGAGAGGCAGGTGAAAAAATCACATAACGTGAATACCTACTAAAATTGCCTCTGTAAAATTATGCTTCTCTTATTTAACCAGTGGTGACGGATTTATAATACAAAGTGCCACCACCCCATTCTATGCTGAGAGTCGACAAATAATAAATAAATAAATAATAAATATCCTTGGACATTTCACACAACGCCATCTCGTCCCAAGCTAAGCGTTAAGTTAAGTTGACTCCGAGCCAGTGCCTCTGGTTTAGACAAAGACACATGCCCGACCCCGGAATCGAACCCGGGACCCGTTGATCCAAAGGCGGCACATCTAACCACTAGCCACGGCTGAAAACCTAGCCGCAAGAGGAGGAACACTTGATACGAAATCCTGTGCCGACCCGTCTGGCCAGCGTCGCACAGTAGGCTAATTACCCACCCTGTGATGAGAGGAGGCCCGACTTAACAGCGGGTGATGTATGGGCTGATTAGTACTAGTAGTATTTATCAACAATGCTCCGATTGCTGCGAACGGTACCCGTTATTCTCATTGCAATAGACAAACACTGACAATTGGCAGATCTGGCGGTGATAAGACACGTCGAGCCTCTGAACCGTTAAACGTTAACAGACAGACTTACATGTGAGCTTTCGATTGCGAGAGTGCTATTTCACACTCTCCGGTAGCCATTTGACGCATTCTGTTTTTAAATCGTTTAAGCGTGTATGGTACTTATGTCGTGACGGATTTTGAATACTTAAGCGCGTCGTCCACGGAGAGAGAATAGAGCTAGACAGCTTGACGACTAATCTAATCTATATTCTAAAGGCCCCCGCGCATTTAACGGCCAGGCCACGCGGCCAGTCGCGCAGCCTGGCCGCATAATGCGCGAATTGGTCGCGGCGGCCAATAGGCCGCGTATGTGACGCGATGTTTTTCGTTGGCCGCGCGACCAAAACTTGGCCGCGTAATGCGCGCAGCTATATACATCGTAGAAGAATTAGTTGGCCGCAGCGACTTGGCCGCGCGGCCTGGCCGCATAATGCGCGGAGGCCCTAATTTCTAGGTACACGTAGAGATCAATAGAGTGCCATATTGCAGCTTTTTGCCCAATCGTAGGGTAGCTATATCATAGTGATATTTTGGCCTGCGAACACTACACTAATCGTGGACTAGATATTCATATATAATCAGTAAATGTCAGTTGACTACGTATAATTAAAAATACGTCTAAAACTAAATTTTCTAAATTTGTAATCGTTCTGTAACTCCTATGTCCTAACTATATTATGTAATTTTGCAGCTTTAAACGAATTGTATTTATTTATTTAGCTAGACTGATCTATGGCATGTAGATAATTCAAGAGCTCTCTATTCGCATCGCTTGTCTCGCTCTCGTACCTGCATCCACGACGCCTTCCGAGAGTAGCCGAGCTTGTCTACTTAGACTGTAGTGACACATTAGCTAGGGTAGTCTCGCTACTATGTACACGTCGTAGATTGCCCTATGGGAGTCGCTCTCCGTAAGTTTAATCTATCGTGGACAAGGCGCTTTAGTCTCGCCACCACATTACATCCTGAAGCCCTGAAGGTGTAAGAACACATTTGTAACCGCTGAATGAAGAAAATTTTTGAATTCTAATATGTCTTCCTCGTTCCTAAAATTACTTTTTTTGTTTTCTTATAAAATGTAAAGCCTTATGGCAGACACACTTTTATCGGCTGCCTATCCACATCACACATTAATAACGGTTGTATCACGACCATATACAAATTATATCTTGACCTAATAATACATCGCGAAAACGGTGTACAATATTAATAGCTGGCAATAACAGGTGCATAAATCATATGCAGAATTAATGACTTGGTCATTGGCCATAGACATTTACACGGTGGCCGTTTGAACTCCATTTTATGGGATTTGCATATAATATTGGCCTCAATATTAATAACTTTATCTATGTACAGTGTGTAAATAAATAACTAAATAAATATCCTTGGACATTTCACACAACGCCATCTCGTCCCAAGCTAAGCAACTTTATGCTTGTGTTATGGTAACGAGATGGATGATAAACTACTTAAATACATTTTTTTTTGTAAATACGTACATATTAAAGAGAGAAAACACCCAGACCCGGAACAAGTACTTGTAGGTCGTACAAATATTTCTTCCGTGCGGGAATCGAACCCGCGACATGTCAAGTCCTTTACATGAAAAATCAAAACTCAGTTAATTAAGTTGTCTTAATAGAGCTCTGTTGAAATAAACACTTTTTAACGGATTTATCGCGTGTATATTACATTATTTAATTCCCGACGTTTCGAATGCTTTGCAGCAGTCGTGGCCGCCGGAGAAACTAGATGACAGTTGTCTTCAAGTACAAAGAAACAGTTAAAATCTACCGCCTATAATTTTGTTTTATTGATAACGTTCCCTGTGCACGCAGAAATCGCTCACCGTGTCCAGAGGTATTTTGCAGATGAGTATTTTGCTTGAGATTTGATCAATTTAATGACTGGATCACAAGCAGGTGGTACTTGCCAACCATCCTCTCTATTGAAATTTGGATGTTTTTTAATCTCAATAGCCTCGCGGATCATTCTTGGAATGTAATGATTTTCCTTGGCAAGGATTTGAGGTCTATCAAAGTGGATGTAGTGGTTGGTCTTGTTGAATGAAAACAAAATTATAGGCGGTAGATTTTAACTGTTTCTCTGTACTTTTGAAGACAACTGTCATCTAGGCGACTACGACACTATAAAATAAGATAAAAAAATAGCATTCAAAGTTAAAAAAATACCACCGGTTCGAAATACAGCGCTACAGCGAAGAGCCGGCAAGAAACTCCAGAGTTGCCCTCTTTAGATTGCTATTTTTAGGTACAAGGCAGGGATAGGACAGATTTATTAGAGCAATCTCGCGTAATTAAAGAAAAGAATCGATACCTTGTTATGAATCAACTGCCTTGTTGGTCTAGGTATCGGATTTGACTTTAGATCATGAGTCCCCGGTTCGATTCCAGGGTCAGGCAATTGTATTTGTGTAAACCAGAGGCACTTCCTCTGAGTCTGGGTGTCATTTGTGTTTGTGAATTACATAATAAATATAAATAAATATCATTGGACATTTCACACAACGCCATCTCGTCCCAAGCTAAGCAACTTAATGCTTGTGTTATGGTAACGAGAGATTTTGCTGTCAGTATTTATATTACTACGTGCGGTGACGGATTTAGAATACACAGTGTCACCAACCCATATCATCTCGAGGGTGTCGTAAGAGGCGACTAAAGGAATGCAAGAAGCAGACCACCTAGTCGCCATAGAAGGAAAACTTCCCGTCTTTTCAGCGTGATTCACTGCTGAGTCAAGCCTCCTCCAACCATATGGAGGGTAATTAACCTACTGTGCCGCTGGCCAGACGGGTTGGCACAAAGGGGTGGTGACACTATGCATTCTAAATCCGTCACCACACGTACAGTTGTACTAACAACCCTTATTTTTTGTTTCAACTTGCTTTTTGTGTGTTTCCACCGTCACTGTATCTTTTATTTAAAAGATTACTCCTATGGAGAGCCGGCAAGGAACTCCATGGGAGTTCCTTGCCGGCTCTTTTTCCGTGAAATGGCATTCCGAACTACTGGTAAAGACTTTGTTGTGTTTTGTTTTTCTACTATTTGACTTTCTTTCTTACGTCTTTCTCAAGCTAAAGCTTTCTTAGCAATTTATTTGAATAAAAATTGGATTTTGGTTGGCGCAGTGGTTGAGCGATCGACTGCTGCGCAGCATGTCGCGGGTTCGATCCCCGCACGGAAGAAATATTTGTACGACCTACAAGTATTTGTTCCGGGTCTGGGTGTTTTCTATCTATAATATGTATGTATATAAGTAGTTTATCATCCATCTCGTTACCATAACACAAGCATTAAGTTGCTTAGCTTGGGACGAGATGGCGTTGTGTGAAATGTCCAAGGATATTTATTTATTTATTATTTTATTTATTCAGCCGCAAATAATATAGTAACTTTTGACTGAAAAAAATAACGTAACGGGTTATCATTTATTTCTGTCATTAAATACTAATATGTAATTTGTTATAGGTAGATCTACAAAATATTGTGAATTATGGAAAAAAATCTTTTTTTTATAGATCTCAATAAGTAAAACAAAGCAACGGAAGTCGTTATTTTGATGAAAGTATTCGTTTTTTTTCTACTGCTAGTTATGTCATAATTAGCATGGGAACATTTTTGTCAAGGCTCCTGATGGTAAGCGACACCGTGTTTTCGACCACGATCAGGTAGTGGCCCTGGGCGCCGAGCACGGCAAGTCAGTTGAAGCTTCCTCAAGTAATAGTACCCAAGCGCCCATCGTGAAAGGTAAACCAGCGGCTTCGCAGATGTCGACAAGACCGAAGAGGACTATCGTGAAGACCAAATGATAATTTGTCCTGCCGAGGTGATTTTGGTTGTCATTTGTGCAGGTAGACGTAATTCCTGGTTTTGTTTTCGTTGACTTTTTCACACACATCTGTTGACATTATATCACTAACTGTCAGGTGTCACAAACCCTGCATGACATTGACAGCCAACTTCACGTTCGGAAATACGTCTTGTTTTATTTTTTGTTTCTCCAGTCGGCCGGCAGGTTATATTGTTGAATTTATAATCAGTCTTTTCTTTTATTATTTTTGTAGTCGAAGTTGCTATATTCTATATTCATATTTATTATAATATTTTATAATTATACTTATTTATTATTATTTTTGTTGTTATGTCTGACGAAGATTCTTTTTATTCGGCATGTGATGATTCTTTTGCAAGTACTGAAAATTCTTTTACTGCTAATAGTTTCCTAACATATGAGTTTCAACGTTTCCCACATCATCTTAGTGTTTGCCACGTGAACGCGCAAAGCATACCTCAGCATCATTCCGAGATGTTGGATTTGTTTAACAATGTATCAGTTCACGCTATTCTTGTGTCTGAGAGTTGGCTCAAACCCGAACTTCCTTCTACGTCTTTTAGTCTACCAGGCTTTATCCTTATTCGCAACGACCGCACAGGGAAAAGAGCCGGGGGTGTTGCTATCTACCTTCGGAGCAACATTCCCCACAAAATTTTATTTTCTTCGCCGTCCTCTTATAGTGGAAATCCTGAATACTTATTCCTTGAAATAAATGTCAAGGGGGTTAATGCCGTTCTCGGAGTCATCTATTGTCCACCCACTATCGACTATTTCTCCAACCTGGACACCCTCTTCGAGTCTGTTTCTACTGACTACAAACATCTCATAATTATGGGCGACTTCAACACGGACCTGGCAAGGAATACCCCTAGATCACGTCGGTTGGGATCAACCCTCGAGTCGGCTAGCTTGTTACCGCTCGCATTAAATCCCACTCATCATAACACGGAAGCTGATGACTCGTGGCTTGATCTTATTCTGGTGTCCTCTGTTGGCTTTGTTGACAACCATGGTCAGATGGCGGTCCCAGGTCTTTCTCGACACGACTTGGTTTATTTAAGTTATAAAATTAAGCCACCAAAACAGCGGCCTGCCGTTGTCCCTCTACGTTGCTTTGCAAAATTAGACAATGGGAAATTAACCTCAGACGCACTAAAATTGGACTGGACTAATCTACTACAGGCACCCACGATTGACGAGAAAGTGACTATCTTTAATGAAAACATATTAAAATTATATGATACACACGCCCCTCTAAGAGCTGTTCGATTAAAACGCCCGCCAGCACCTTGGATTACCTTGGGTGTACGAATGGCTATGCGGCGTAGGGACAGAGCGTTTCGTAGATTTAGGCGAGACCGCTGCGAGGAGCACTGGTGCATGTATAAATTAGCCCGAAATCGCTGTAACCAGATGGTAAGAGTTGCAAAACGCCGATATATCTATGAAAATGTTTCCGATTCTTCTACGGCCGATATATGGAAGTTTCTCAAAACTCTTGGAGTTTGCAAATCTCCCGTTAATATAATTCCCACTAATTTTACTTTGAACGACCTTAACGTTCATTTTGCCTCATCAACACCTCTGCCTCTGTCAGTAAAAGCAGAGACAATACATAAGATAACTTCCGGGCCAATATTGCCTCCCAATTCTTTTGCTTTTTCTCCTGTGAGTAATGACGAGGTCCTCAATGCGTTTAAATCCATTAAGTCAAAAGCTGTTGGTTGTGACGGCATTAGCAGGATAATGATATCCCTCATTCTGGATGCTATACTTCCTATATTTACTCATATAATCAATTTTTCTCTGCAGACTGGGGCGTTCCCTTTTTTCTGGCGTAAGGCTTTTATCATCCCACTTCCAAAAATCGCTAATCCCAGTCTTGTCAATCACTACAGGCCAATTTCTATCCTTCCATTTCAGTCCAAAGTTCTTGAATCAATAGCTTTCAAGCAAATTTCTGCATTTGTGCACAGCAATACGCTTCTCTCTCCTTATCAGTCCGGCTTTCGGCCAGGGCATAGTACTTGTACAGCTCTGCTAAAAATTATAGAAGACGTCAGGGCCGGCATGGAGGACTCCAAGTTGACAGTGCTGGTATTAATCGACTTCTCCAACGCTTTCAACGCTGTTGACCACGATGTCCTCCTTGCCCTTCTGTCACAAATTGGAATCTCGTCATATTCGCAAGATTGGTTTTCCTCATACCTTCGTGGTCGCCAGCAAGCGATACGTGTTGGCTTGACATTCTCGGATTGCTGCAGCTTAGCATCTGGTGTTCCACAAGGCGGTATACTCTCTCCAATTTTGTTTTCGCTATTTATAAACTCCATTACCAAATCACTCAAAGGCTCTTACCATCTGTACGCTGATGATCTGCAATTATACTGTCAAGCGGATATTAGTGGAATAAATGACTGCATAAATAAAATAAACGCGGATCTTACTGCCATCTCGGAGTGGTCTCAAAAATTCGGTATTAGTGTTAATGTTTCTAAATGTCACGCTATCCTTATCGGTAGTGTTTTCCAACTTCGTAACATAGACTCCAGTCAACTTCCACATATAGTGTTTAATAATGCACAAATTAATCTAACATCTCATGTTAAAGATCTGGGTCTATACATTGATGACAGTTTAAGTTGGAACAAATACGTATCTAATGTTAGTCAAAATGTCACGTCAATATTACGTTCTCTCTATAGATTTAAAAATTTCCTCCCATCCAAAATTAAATCCCTGCTTGTTCATGCCCTCGTTCTCCCCATTATTGATTATGCAGATGTTTGTAGCTCAGACCTATCACAAGAACTTCTAAACAAATTGGATCGACTTCTCAACAACTCTATACGTTTCATTTTTGGTCTGCGTAAGTATGATCATATTTCCTCTTCTCGTGCTCAGCTTAAATGGCTTCCTATCCGACAGAGACGATCTCTCAGATATCTCTGTATGCTTTATTCTGTCATGAACGATCCTTGTACTCCGGAATATCTCAAAAGTTATTTTCTAGTCTTGGGTGGCTCTCATTGCCTAAATCTTCGTTCTGCTGACAATTTACTCCTTGAGATTCCTTTGCATCGTACCAATTTCATTTCTAATTCTTTCGCTGTTACGGCGATCAAGCTCTGGAACGCGCTCCCTCTTGACATTAGAAAAGCTCAGACCAAACTTACATTTAAGCGCAAAGTTAAGCAACACTATTTTCTAACACTGCCTCAGACTTGATTAATCTTCGTCACGTTGAAATTGTATTTTTCATATATATTACGTATATTGTAAAAATTTATAGTATTATAGTATGTATTCATTAAATTTGTATGTATTTATATATATTTATGTGTGTGTATATACATATATATATGTCTGGTATTCCTTTTGTACCCCATATGCTCTTTCCTTTTAACCCGAAGGTTGACTGGCAGAGAATGCCGCATGGCATTAAGTCCGCCTTGTGTACCGAGTTTGTAGTACATAAAGAGTAAATAAATAAATAAATAAACATATCGATATTCAGTAACACGCCTATAAACATCTCATCGCCTCTACATAAGGCGCTCCAACACACATCTGCGTAACATGTTGTCTATTTAGAATTCACTGTACCAACAAATCCACCGTGTCTGCTACATAATTTATGTTTTGTTTGTTTATATACAAGACGCAAATTGAAACGTGCACACAAACAGAATACAATTTATTTGACCATTAAAAAGCTATTCATCTAATTCACACTCCACAATCGAACGAGTTTCAATGCATCGATAAGAATCGTGATTTTTATATCGATAAATCATGGTGGCAATTAGCGTCACGGACAGCGTGAAGATCAATTCCGAGATAACTTCAATCAAACCAAATCCTAGTTGAAATAGGTCTTATTCCTGATTCAATGTTTCTTTAAAAAAAATCCATTGTCAAATATTTAAATTAAATTGATCGATTCTGATACTACAAATATCCGCATTGTGACTACCATTTTCCGGAATAAGGATTTTTTTAATGCAACACCAAGCTGATTAAAAAAAACTAAGCTAATACTCTCCATCAATTCCTTGTAATATGATGTTGAAAATAGTGATTTACATATTAGCTGAGAAATAGAGACAACAATGACTTAATTTTTAATCAAACTAAAGTATTATAGTTATTTTCATTTAGGTACAATCATGAACCTTTAACATAGTCTTAGTATACATACATTTAATGGCGATTCAATTCTCATAATACTCTATGCCAGATGGTCTTATGTCCCCAATACATAGATTTCAAGCCTTCTCAATTGATTAAGCGGTTGATTTCATTCATAAAAATAATTTAGAAGTCGAGTTATGGCAATAAATACCGAAACTTCTGCTTAGTCGAGCCTCAATCGGTCCACATGTCACTAGCATGCGTTACGTCAATCCGAATTAAAAAAATTGTAACACATAATGCCGGCACTATTAATCGGTATGAATGATCCGATTAATTAAGAATCACTGTCACCAATCGAATCACTACACTGTTGGTTACTAATCTATGTTCAATCGTTCGTCACTAGGTATTCGAAAATCGAATATTAAGTTCGAAATATCGAATGCGTGTAAGCGGTACACGAGTTGTTCGACTACTGAGTACTGGCTTAGCTTAGTACTATGCCGCACCGTCTTAGGTCAGTCTCAGTGCTTGTGGGGTATATCTATATTAATAATATAAACGCGAAAGTTTGTAAGAATGTTTGTTACGCAAAAAATACTGAATGGATTTCGTTGAAAAGTTGCTTTAATATAGCTTACACATCAGAATAACACATAGGCTATAATTGTTATAGATAAAGTGTAAAACCTTAAATACAATAAAATTTATACTTTCTATGATCATTATCACCTAACACCAACCGGATGGAACAGTAGGGCGCAGCTAGTAAAATCCAGCAGCTCGTTGGTCTAGGCGTTACATGTGCCGCCTTCGGATCAACGGGTCCCGGGTTCGATTCTGGGTCGGGTAAGCTCTTTGCCTAAACCAGAGGCACTTGCTCTGAGTCTGAGTGCCATTTGTGTTCGTGACTTTCATGTTTATAAACTGCCCCAGCAATCCAGGATATACCTAGTACAGGGGTTACGTGTTTTAAAAAAAAATGGTACTGTCTGTTTATAATGTGGAAGTAACAATATTTCGTAGAAAGTATAACTAAAAATATTTATTGTTGCACATTTTTGCGTTAAGACCAATTTTGACGACTGTGTGTATTTTAAAAGGTGGACGTCTTTCCCATTCTCGTGGGTCTAGGCGGAGCGATGGTATTTCGGAAGGCCTTTCCGCTTCACTATCACTATCACTACATAGTATAAAACAAAGTCGCTGTCGTCTGTCCGTCCCTATGTATGCTTAAATCTTTACAATTACGCAACGGATTTTGATGCGGTTTTTTTTAATAGATAGAGTTATTCAAGAGGAAGGTTTATATGTATAATACATCCATAGTATTGCAAAGAAACACTGATAAATTTAGAGGTCCATCTTTGCACCCGTGCGAAGCCGGGGCGGGTCGCTAGTTGTAAAATAAACATAAGAGTTATAAAGAGAAAGAGCGCTAATGCATGCGCTGCGTTCCCCTAATTTCCCCTCATCACACTATGGCCAAGTTTAACACGGATTCAAAAACCACACAGATCACGTCAATGCCTCAGCCCATATATGACGCACTGCTTTGTCTTGCCTCCTCCAGTTACATGAAGCGTAATTAGCCTACTGTGCCACGCTGGCCAGACGGGTTGGCACAGGGTTTCGTTTCAAGTCATACTTCTCTTACGGCTAGGTTAACGACCTTGTCTTTTCCTTTTATCAGCTCTTACGAAACCGTCAGGATGGAATGGGGTGGTGACGCCATGTATTCTAAATAAATAAATATCCTTGGACATTTCACACAACGCCATCTCGTCCCAAGTTAAGCAACTTAATGCTTGTGTTATGGTAACGAGATGGATGATAAACTACTTATATACATTTTTTTTTTGTAAATACATTCATATTATGGATAGAAATGACACCCAGACTCCGAGCCAGTGCCTCTGGTTTAGACAAAGACACTTGCCCGACCCCGGAATCGAACCCGGGACCCGTTGATCCAAAGGCACATCTAACCACTAGGCCAACGAGGCAGTCATGGCAGTCAAATCCGTCACCACACTTCAGATGTCACATTTTTTTAAACAAGCTGCAGTTTCTAAACACTGTTTATAGGATTTATCGCGTGTATTTTACATTATGTAATTACATACGGACGTTTCAATGTCAGTCGTGGTCAGGGGAGAGACTAGACGACAGTAGTCTTCAAATGTACAAAGAAGCAATTAATTCTACTGCTTAACCGTATGCTTTAATGACAACGTTCCTTATGCACGCGGGAATCGCTCACGGTCTTCAAAAGTCTTGCAGATGCATGTTGAGCTTCAAGTTTGATCAATGTAATAACCGGATCTCAAGCAGGTAGTACTTGCCAACTATCCTCACCACTGAACATTTACTCCTTTCGTTACATTTACTTTCATCATCATCAGCCCACTTTAGTCCACTGCTGGACATAGGTCTGTCCTAAAGAACGCCATATCGCCCTGTCTTCAGCTTGACGCATGCAGCTGCTGCCCGCAACTTTTTGCAGATCGTGGCTCCATCTAGCAGAGGGTCGTCCCACACTACGCTTGCCGATTCGCGGTCTCCGCTCAAGACCTCGTTTGCTCCGGAGCGGTTGTCGGTTCTTCTACAGATATGACCAGCCCACAGCCACTTCCATCTGCTGATTCTCTGAGCTATGTGGTTGACTCTGGTCCTCTGTCGGATAGTCGTTGCCGATCCTATCTTTCAGAGAAACTCCAATCATAGCTCGGTTTATACTACGCTGGACGGCTTTAAACTGGTGGACTTGTCTCACAGTGAGTGTCCACGTTTCGCCGCCGTAGGTATTTACTTAGATAGAACTCAAATCCTTGCCAAGGAATATTATGCCATCACAAAAATGAACCGCACAAATTATGTTTGATTAGCTTTCACTTTGATTGAATGTGCATAGGACTCACGTTACGCGCTGTATTTGACTTTGAATGTTTGATCGATGGCCGCAATTAATGCTTAATTTGACAAAATGACTGATTATAATTAGCTACTCTATAATAAATAAACATAGATTTAATGAGATATTCGCTAATCCGCGACAGATCAAGGTGACCACGGGATAAAAAAAATGTGTGAAAAAGTTATTATTTATTTGGAATCAACTGCGTTTCATACTAGTGCCTTGGCTATGGCCACGTCTCTATTTTATTGGCAATATACATATGTATACTAATTATAAACCTAATCAATAACAACACTAATACCTAATTACTATCACTACATAGTATAAAACAAAGTCGCTGACCTCTGTCCGTCCATAAGTATGCTTAAATCTTTAACAATACGCAACTGAATTTGAAGCGGTTTTTTGTAATAGATAGAGTGATTCAAGAGGAAGGTTTATATGTTTAGAGATTCTTCATTGCACTCGTGCGAAGCCGGAGCGGGTCGCTAGTCTTTTTTTTTTATATAGGTAAGAATAGGCTTACGTTTGACCTCAATCTCGCTTGATGGAAGGCGAAGATGAGGCCTAAAATGGTACACGTTTGCCTAGAAGGTGTCTGTTCACTTTGGCCTTAAATAGGTCCAGATTATATCTATCCGGAAAAACAGACCTCGGCAGAGAGTTCCACTCCTTAGCTGTTCGCATAATGTATGAAGACGCAAACCGCTTCGTGCGTCATGGTGGGATGTCTACAACGTAAGGGTGAAACTGCGCGCCGTGTCTAGTCGGTCGATGATGGAAAGGGGAACGGGGTATTAGGTTATGCAAAACCTCCGCTAATAATAAAACTAAAAAATAGTCAATAATAACACTAAAAAGTAATGAAAAAAAAATTAATAAACTACATGCCGAGCTGACAAAGGGAAATTACAAGTATATAACCCTTTAACCTAACCGCAAGGGAAGGAAAACTTGATACGAAACTCTATGCCAACCCGTTTGGCCAGTGTGGCTCAGTAGGCAAATTACCCTTGATGTAATTTGAGTATGGCCCGATTCAGCAGTGGGTCATCTATGGGCTGAGTAGTAATAGATCATCATCATCATTTCAGCCAAAAGACGTCCACTGCTGGACATAGGCCTCCCCCAAAGATTTCCACAAAGGCCGGTCCTGGGCCGCCCGCATCCATCGTTTTCCGGCGACCTTAATCAGGTTATCGGTCCACCGTGTGGGAGGCCTACCAGCCTATCACCACCTACCACCAAGCGCAGTAATAGATACTAGCCGCAACTAGAAATGTCCACTCGGTTACAGTCGCCAACCATTGAATATAGACATGCCCCGCAATACTTATTCATATTAATGTCCAAGTCATATTCGTAATATTATGGTCAGCTCTGATCAGGTATTTATGATATGAATTCGCTTTTACAAGCAGTTTAAACGTGCACAAAAGTAATTTGTAGTTGTCACGTTCGCATTATTTTGCACATATTTTCTCAATATAGTATTACGGTATTACTTTATTTGATGGTATGAACTTATTAACTAGCTTCTACATGTGGGTTTTCTCGCGTAGGTTTCCAGCCTTTACCTAATATTAAACTAGTAAAAAGAGAAACCTTATTGAACATCTATCATCACTACATATTATAAAACAAAGTCGCTGTTATCTGTCCGTCCCTATGTATGCTTAAATCTTTAAAACTACGCAACGGATTTTGAAGCGGTTTTTATCAATAGATAGAGTGATTCGAGAGGAAGGTATAAACGTATAATACATCCATAATATTAATTGTAGAGAAACACTGATAAATTTAAAGGTTCATCATTGCACCCTTGCGAAGCTGGAGCGGGTAGCTAGTTAGAAATATATGTAACCTTCCTGTTTCACAAATAATGAAGTTTTTAAATGAAACCTCTGCGCTAAGTATGACATACTCGTATATCGCGAGGGCAGTTTAACTAATGAAATCCTGATGTAACTCTGGTTTACTTAAAGACACTAGCCCGACCCTGGAATCGAACCGGGGACCCATGATCTAAAGGCGACAAATATAACCGACACGGTTGGCGCAGTGGTTGAGCGATCGACCGCTGCGCAGCATGTCGCGGGTTCGATTCCCGCACGGAAGAAATATTTGTACGACCTACAAGTATTTGTTCCGGGTCGCGAATATCGAAATGCTCATTCAGTACGTCCCCTCCGCCTGAGACGAACTCGATTAGCATTTCCAAGCTCTTTTAATGAAAAAACATAACAAACAAACGCGTAAATGCTGGTCCAATACGTCCCACAGGGTGACGTACTGCAGTAGGATTTCTAAGTCTAAACGCAATAAAACATATTAGAAACCCTCATCATCCATCTCGTTACCATAACAAAAGCATTAAGTTGCTTAGCTTGGGACAAGATGGCGTTGTGTGAAATGTTCATGGATATTTATAACCCTTTTTTAGTTTCTCTGGGAAAATCTTTACGCATACCGTTGCCCCTCAAGTGTAGGGTCAGCGATAATGTGGGACTCCGGAAACTACTCGTCTACCCACTAAAACCTCAGCGGTATACCCTCACACGTCACGCTTGGGCCGCCACAGGTTCGCGTGAACGCATCTAACTGTGTCTGTGACGACCGCTGACCGCTAAGCGGGCAAGCGACTATCGGAGGGCAGGTAACTGCGACACCCTCAGTCAGTGAGGCTTTCGTTGGTGGTGGGTGTTACATCTAGCCACTAGACCAGGGCACTGTAGCGACCGCATGCTACATACTGTACACAATTTACGCGAAAAATCTGAACTAATTGCATCAAGAAACATGGCCTACAAATGCGAGAATTACCAAAAAGTCCTACACCGCGATAGCAAAGTTTCAAGAGCAATTCGCACAGTTAAGAATTCCCCGACTATAACTATAGGGGGTATAGGCGCTGCGACCCCTAGACAGACATACCAACTCGTCTGGCTGGATGATCATCCATTTGCGCATAATAGCGCAATTCTCACCGTAATTGCATATTTTCGGCATTAAACACATTTCAATTAAATATCTATGGCAAGGTGGCTACAATACATTGTCGGCGGGTACTTCTCCCCGAACAGAAGTCTCGCCGACTTCAAGGAGTACCTCAGACAGCTCGGTGCAATAATTATGGGTCGTAGAACGAGACACGTACTCCTCGCGGGGGACCTCAACGCCAAGTCCGTGGCGTGGGGATCCCCAGCGAGTGACGCACGTGGCAATGAATTATTGGAGTGGACCCTGATAATGAGTCTTAGGACCATCAATGTCGGAACAGTGCAAACATGTATACGGAGAAACGGCGGGTCCATCGTGGATGTAGGTTTTGCGAGTGCTCAACTTGCTCGCAGGATTCGCGATTGGAGAGTCCTGGAGGGTGTGGAGACAATGTCCGACCACAGATACATCAGGTTCGAGGTCTCCGCCCTCCTGAACCCTATATCGATGATGCCGCTACCAGGGGATCCTCCACGATGGGCCCTTAAAAAACTGGACATGACAAAGCTGCGTTTGGCGGCTCTCACAGAGTCTTGGAACCATGGACCAAACCAAGCAATGACAGCCAACGTAGCACAAGAGACGGAAAACCTGACTGAGACACTAACCCGGGTATGCGATGCAGCAATGCCCAGGCAGCGTGAAATGGGGCCTCGTAGGCGAGTCCATTGGTGGACAGAGGAAATAGCTCAATTGAGATCGGAGAGCACAGCTGCCAGGCGGTCTTACACGAGATACAGGCGCAGACTTCACAGACACGAAGCCGAGGAGGGTCGTCTATACGCCATATACAGGGCAAAGATAGACGCGATGAAAAAGGAAATTGGGAAAGCCAAAGCTGGGTCATATGAGGCCTTTCTGGAGACGCTTAACGACGACCCTTGGGGCCGTCCCTATAAAGCGGTCAGACAGAAGCATAGACCCTGGGCTCCACCATTGACACGCACAATGGAGCCCATGCAAGTCCAGCAAGTGCTACAGGGTCTTTTCCCAAGAGTGGACGAGGTACGCGTCCCATTTTCGCTGCCACCCACCGATGTTGAAGAAGTAGAGGTTCCCCCCATAAGTGAGGCGGAATTTAACGTTGCCCTCACTAAAGCCCGGTCAAACAACAAGGCACCGGGTCTGGACGGGATACCTGGTCGGGTCCTTGCAATGTCAATGCAGGACCTTGGTGATCGAACACGGAAACTAATGGACGCGTGCCTCGTCCAAGGACAGTTCCCGAGTCGATGGAAAGAGGGGAGACTTGTTCTCCTGCGTAAGGATGGTCGACCTGCGGAGGCCCCATCGGCCTACAGACCAATCGTTTTGCTGGACGAGATGGGCAAGCTCCTCGAGCGCATAATAGCTGCCCGCCTCGTCCAGCACATGGAAGAGGTAGGGCCAAACCTGTCCAACGTACAGTTTGGGTTCCGGCGCGCCCACTCAACAATAGGCGCAATCGAACGGGTGAAGGTGATGGCGGAGGAGGCGATCGCCCAGGGTGACGTGGTGCTGGCGGTGTCCTTGGACATCGCCAACGCTTTTAACTCTCTCCCCTGGGCGTGCATACTCGAGGCACTCCGCTATCACAGATTCCCACCTTATATGTATCGGGTTGTGGAGTCGTACTTGTCGGAAAGACGGATTAGGTTCCCAACGAGCTCCGGATGGGAAACCAGGGAAATTGAGCGCGGTGTTCCACAGGGGTCGGTTCTAGGCCCTCTCCTGTGGAACATCGGATTCGATTGGGTGTTACGGGGACATCTGCTGCGGGGAGTGACAATCATTTGCTACGCAGACGACACCCTTGTCACTGCCCGTGGCAGTGACTTTCGAGACGCGTCGATCAGAGCGACGGCCGGTGTCGCCCAAGTGGTGTACCGAATAAGACGTCTAGGACTGGACGTAGCATTGGCTAAGTCGGAGGCCATTTGCATACATGGACCGCGGCGACGGCCACCGGGAGACTCTAGAATAACTGTGGGCGGGGTCGGGATTGACATCGGGACAGCCATGAGCTACCTTGGCGTCACTCTCGACTCACGCCTTTCGTTTAGGGAACACTTCAAGAGATTAGGCCCTAAACTGGTTCGAGCAGCTGGAGCCCTTAGCGGGCTATTAAGAAATATCGGTGGCGCGAACATAACTTGTCGCAGGCTATACGCCAATGTAGTCAGGTCCATGGCCCTCTATGGGGCACCCATATGGGTTAATGCCCTCAACAACCGCAACGTGGCTCTCCTGCGTAGTCCACAGAGGGTCATGGCAATTAGAATGGTGAGAGGCTACCGCACCATCTCCTTCATGGCGGCTACTGCGCTCGCCGGGACGCCTCCCTGGGAGCTGGAGGCCCGGGTCTTAGCCTCCGTCTACCATCTGGTCGCTGAGGCCCGGAGCAGAGGTGACTCTCCCTCTTTCGAAGAGATACAGAACTGGCGAGCGCAGGAGCGCAGCCATCTGCTAATAAACTGGCTTGAGATGATGCGAGAGCCAAGCACTGGTGTGCGAGTTGTGGAGGCCCTGAGGCCTATTTTGGAACGATGGGTGCTTAAGAAACATGGCGCTCTCTCGTACCACTTGACGCAGATATTCACCAATCATGGCTGCTTCGGCAAATATCTTCATGACATAGTGGGCAGAGAGAGTACGAGAGAGTGTCATCACTGTAATAGCCTAGAAGATGACGCAGATCACACACTGCAAATGTGTTCCTCTTGGACTGAAGAGCGAGCGACACTCGTCGCAGTCGTTGGTAATGATCTGTCGCTCCCGACCCTGGCTGAGAAGATGGTCGAAAGCGACAGATCTTGGAAGGCTCTGGCAAAATTCGCCGGAGCCGTTATGAGGAAGAAGGAGGAGGTGGAGCGCGAGCGTGAACGCGCCCCTGGCGCACCGCCGCAGCGCCGGGCACACATTGGGCGTTGCCGTCTGGCCCAGGACCGCCGCCCTCCTTGAAGTGGGTCTCCGGGTGAGGGATTAGGGGAAATCCCTCACCCATCGGAGTAAGAGACCCCGAGAGACCCGGCGTCTCGCCACGTGTTCCTGGCGAGACGCCGATGGAGCGAACATGCTCCCGATTTGTAATGCTCAGTCTGAGCAAGAGTCGTACGAGGATTCAAAGCCTCTGGTTACAGCAATGTGGTAAGGCAGTACTATAACTATCGTTCCCACGGCGCTGCACCTAAAACCCTGAGAAGGAACACCCCGGAGATGTTTAGTGGGTATGCCTCCACTCTGGAGGAGATTCCCACACTCCCCCGTCGGCCATCCTCAGGCTGACGGGAAGTCCACAAAGGATTTTACTCCGGGCAACAAAAAAAAAAAATAAAAAAAAAAGGTGGCTATAATACATGGTACATAACCTCCTTGCCATAACTCGGAGATTGATAAACACAAAAATCTATGGTTCACTTTTGACAGCTGCTGTCATTTATTGTAAATGGCTAAAATTCAGAATTTTTATCGTGAATTTATATAAAATGCTATGGGCTTCGGCGACTATCCCAAGGAATATGACCCGGCGGCTCACGGGCCGTACGACCCGGCACGCTACTACGGGAAAGCCGACACCCCTTTCGGCCAAGTCAAGCTGATGGATTTGCCGCAATGGTTCTCGAGGAGGGAGAAAACTCCTGGCGCGGTGATCCGTGCTTGCAGCAGAGCCTACTGGCGTTGGCAGCATAAGTACATGCAAGCTAGAAAGGTGGGAGTCGCACCCTTCCTCCATGTCCTGGTCGCCAGTATGACTACCTTCTACATCTTTAACTATGGGCGAACTAAGCATCATAGGAATTACAAATATCATTAGTAGGTACTCTGTGAATTAACGAGATGATATTAAATAAATGAGCAGTTTAGAAATAAAGGTTTATTCATTACTAGCTACACACGCCGGCTTAGCACGGGTATTTTACAACAAAAAAAAATACAAAAATCTGTTATAGTTACACATTTATAAACTAACTAGCGACCCGCCCCGGCTTCGCACGTGTGCCATGATGACCCTCTAAATGCATCAGTGTTTCTCTACTATATTATAGATGTATTATACATTAAACCTTCCTCTTGAATCACTCTATCTATTAAAAAAACGCATCAAAACCCGTTGCGTAGTTTTAAAGATTTAAGCATACATAGGGACGGACAGACGACAGTGACTTTTTTTTTAAATATGTAGTGTTAGTGATATGTAGTGAAGCCTATGTGTCATTCTTATTGTAAAATTTTATAAAAAACCATTCATTAGTTATTGCATGAAAGGGTACCTAACAAACATAAAATACATCCTTACATACTTTCACGTTTATTATATTAGTAGGACGAAATATGTCCGCAGCTTCGTGGATTACTGAAGTTAATTGTAAATTCCATCCTAAGAGTGTCGTAAGAGCCGATAAAAGTAAGACAAGGCCGATAACCTAGCCGTAAGAGAAAGACGGAGGAGATAACTTGATACGACAACTCTGTGCCAACTCGCCTCTATTAGCTTGTGCATTGAATGTGTTGTATTCGACATCAGATATCATCTAAATTTATATTAGCGACCCGCCCCGGCTTCGCACGGGTGTAATAATGATATAGATAAAAACCTTCCTCTTGAATCACACTATCTATTAAAGAAAACCGCATAAAAATCCGTTGCGTAGTTTTAAAGATTTAAGCATACATAGGGACGGACAGGCGACACCGACTTTGTTTTATAATATGTAGTGATGCAGTGATGATATATTATTGAATGTTTGTCTGTAGGTACGTCCTTTAAAGAATCGTAAACTATGCATTTGATTATGTGATGATCTTCAGCAAAGTGTTGTGCATGCCCACGGAAGTTTCTAAACAAAAAAAATGAATATTTGTGTAATGTCTTTCCTTAATTTTTTTTAGTTAGTGGCGTACCAACCCGCCCTGGGTACAGCTAGTATAAAATGAGAAATCATTGCTAGTTGTTAATTTACCACATACAATTTCCATCTTGTAACGAATTTGCTAATGTTCTTGCCAGTATGCATTTCGAATATTTATTGTAAAGTAAGTAAAAATTTAGTAAAGCATTATTGTGTGCGGTAACTTGGTGAATTAAGTGCCTGTCAAGTTTTTATAGCATGATACATGTTGTATTTCTTTTCATAATTACGCCTACCTGAAAACTAATAGCAATATTCATTGGATCACTTGCAGCGCTGTGTGACTTGCTACATGATAAACTCAAACTCAAATCATTTATTTCAATTGAACCTATTTACTGGTGTTTTTGAAAAGTCAAAAGTGAAATTAGGAATCTAGTTGCATGTTCCAAAAAGTAGATCCTATGGAGAAGAACAGGCAAGAAACTCCATGGACACTCTTTGGATATCTCTTTGAATATTACTTACTACTGTTACTATTATTGAGTACTTTCGATGTGCCTTTGGATCAACGTGTCCCAGGTTCGATTCCGGGGTCCGGCAAGTGTCTTTATCTAAATCAAAGGCACTTGCTCCTAGTCTGGGTGTCATTTGTGTTCGTGAACCACATATTTGTAAACTGCCCACGCGATACAGGGTTCTGTTTTAAATAAAAACTAAAACTTATCTTAGTAACTTAATAAAAGTAACTATTGACTAGATGTTGCTGTTGTTTAGCCCTTTGCGACTATGGCGCAAGTTTGCTCTCACAACTATGTCTTATCCCGGGCTTACACCTAAAAATGGTCATCAAAAAAAGCCACTACAGAGTTTCTTGGGGGCTCTTCTCTGTAGAGTGGTACTCCAAACCGGTGGTAACTGGTAGCTATTAAATGTTAGATTTCAAATATTAATGAACTACACTAAATATAACTTCAAATACTAGTATTTTATTAGCAGAAATATTGAATTGAAATAATGTGTAGAAGATAAAAAATCCTTTCTTCATATTCATTAGGTTATTTTTTACCGTGTTAAATTGGTAAAAGCCTCATTTGTAACGTAAAAAAGAATGAGGGATTGCATGCACTATGGATCGTCTCCCTAAGTATTTTGACATTTGTTTTGTATAGTTGACCTCAATCATCAACGTATGCACAGTTCTGTCTGTGGTGGAGAGTTCGCGCATGTCTTTTACCCGTGTGGGGACTGGTCACCGCACGCTGGGAAAAACGAGTGTTGTAAAAGTCAACAAAACCCAGCACGCTTGATGGTAGGATCTAATGGTCCGCCCGGCTAGCTACCACCCTCACATCAAGTCCAGCGCCAAGCAGTTCTACTGTGTTTCGTCGTGTGTATGTAAAAGCCGGTGCTCGACAGGGCATTTCCTTAAATTGCCTGCTCCATCTTAGACCCTGGCGTTGCTTTCCATTACGCAAGCCTGGGGTCAAAGGCATTCGAGTAACTAATAAAATAAACACTCGTCCATTCTCCGCCTAACTCAATTTGCGCATTGCTTAACTGTAATATGTAGTTTCTATTACACATATTTTTGTAGTTAGTCAAAATAAAGATACCTTGGAGTTTGATATTTTACTCGGGACATATTGCATAATAAACTAGAAAGAGACGCCATAATCACTTTTCACATCACTTAAACAGCATACCTGATGCAAGAGGGAGACAGCTACATAACCCACGTGCGACCGAGGTCACTTAGCGCGTCATCACGGAGGTCTGCGATGCAATCATTGTATGAAAAGGGCTTTGGAACAAAGGGAATCATTTCCATAGCACTACGCCAACCATCAATTTGAACTCAAACTATTGGGATTACGGTTAATTATTGCTTGGTGGTTAGGTTTTCTGTTGCCTAATCCATCCGAGGTGTATTATATATAAGTTAAGAGTACATTTTTATCGACGCCTTTAGACGTGATAGTATTTTCTTTAATAAGTTGTCAACTTTATAAGGTTATTCAATTATTTGCACATTACGCGCGTGGAAAAGGAGATTCCGGAAGAAAGAATCTCAATGAAAATAAATTAGCAACACAAAGTTGAGGCGAATATAAAAAGAAAGAGAAATTTTCCACATTGAAGTAGCATGCAGACCAGCGCACAATGTTCTGTCTCTTTTCACTCATAACAACCGTCATAATATATCTACATTGACATATTTCAGACGCATATCCTCATTCACACAATCTATCCATCTTTTTTTGGGTCTCTGGAATATTTAAAGTCAATAAATAAAATCACTGTTTAAAAATCAACCAAACTTGTAATTCGTAAAATCCAGAATGTCGCCAAAACAAAAGTAGTCACTGAAGCGTTGGCCGTGGCATTCCATTTTTAAATTTTTTATCGGCCAGCGTTATATCATATCAGTCTCCCACGACTCTTACATTATATCTTTATACAATTTGTAACAAAAACGCTTCAGAACCTGCCTCGTTGGTCTAGGGGTAAGATGTGCCGCCTTTGGATCAACGAGTCCCGGGTTCGATTTCGGGTGCGGGCAAGTGTCTATGTCTAGACCAGAGGCACTTGCTCTGAGTCTCGTTGTCATTTGTGTTCGTGAATTACATGTTTTAAACTACCCACCCGATGCAGGTTATGCCTAGTGCAGGGGTTTCTTTATTTTTCTCAAAAAACAAACATTTCTTAGTGTCAGATTTTCGGGGCTGTTAACCTGCCAATTCAATAGATAGAGTGACATTCACCGTACCTTTGATTGTCGATAACCAACTAACTCTATGTCAGTTCGTGACATATGCTACACGCTTTTGACACAATAACTTTAGAATTGAAGTGCCTATCAAAATTCGTAATTAGCAGATTACGAATTTTTATAGGATTATAAAAAAAGAGGAAGTTCAAATAGTCTGTATGTTTTTTATTTATTTGTGTGTATGTCTGTGTGTTAGCGCTAAGTCCATCATTTACCAATTTATTATATTCGATTGGCCCTTTGGAAATTTTACAGAAATCGGTTTAAGTAACAAAACCATTTAGCTACTACTCGCTTTTAGTTTTTTTTTTATAGCTTTGAAGTTGATTTAAAATACATCTAAATCAAATTCATGCAACTAATGTAGTTCTTAATCTTCTTTCATCAATTTACTATAAACTAACTGACCTTCCCTGGTCTTCCACGAACATTTCAAGACCAAAATTAGCGAAATTGATCCAGCCGTTCTCGAGTTTTAGCGAGACTAACAAACAGCAATTCATTTTTATTTAAATAGATAGAAGATAGATATCGCTATTTTATGGCCTGTACACACCACGTTTTATAAACGCGCCGTTGACGCGCGTTTATAAAACGCTACACAGTCGCTACACAGACGCGATAGGCACGCAAGTCAGACGCAGCCTGTAGACCTTTGCACACCTGTATAAATTCAAATACGCGTTTTAATCGATACAGACGCGCGTGTGTAGCGATGCAGACAACAGATTGAATCGATACAAACGACGACAAACTGCCCTGTAGGTGAAAGACGTGGTGTGCACAGGGCTATATGGCTGTTATGACAATGAAATGACAATACATTTATGTTAAGTCGTGTTCGGGCTTTGTAACCCAGTAAAAACAAAATAATAACAAATAAAGTTTATTCGTAAATATTAGAAACTAAATAATTTGAAACATATTATCCTACAGCTGCCCTCTTATCAAACAACAAAACATAATCCAACTTATCGACACCCAGTACTATTTAAAAACTCATTTATTTTTAGAGATGACTGACGGCTCTTTACAACCACATTCGAACTTCACTGGTTAGTTCGTTCAATCATTTAAGAATCTGAAATCATAGTAATAATAAGCTTAGAAGAATTAGCTTTCGCCACTTTTGGTAAGCCTTTAAAGAATCACAATATTTTTGACATACCCAATAAGACGATCTAGTAATATTTTTTCCGAGAGAAAATTTATAGTTATATACTTATAATATATATATATATAAGTATTAACGCATTGGTGTTTATATATAGTATTATTTTTCTACTTATTTATAGATTTTAGGCAATTTTTACATAAAGTGATAGTTGTCACTAAGTGAAATTACGCTAAATTCAACAACTTCGATCCAACTTCACCGGTAAGTTCGTTTAATCGTACAAATAGCCTCAAATAACGTTTGACGTCAATCTTAAATGGAATGTAATTATTATAATACTTAATTAATCTCATAAGGCAAGATATTTTGGTATATAAACAAGATACAAACTAATGAATCTAAATAAAAACATCTAGAAATCTTTAATAATACATTGAAATGATATGTTATATTCTTTGACGTTCTTGATTGTTAACACAGTTAATTAATTTAACGAATTATTATAATAAATAAGAATGATGATCTATACTAAAATATAATATTACACGGTAAACAGAATACTATAAACAATAATATATAATCATTAATTTCGTTATAAACGTTAAAATAGATCTAAAATTCATAATATTAATATCGTTGTTATACTATATTCGACTAACAATGAGAAATCGGTAGCCTCCATTATATCACATGCACTAAACTGTATCAATTAAAATGAGTTCTCTTTCCCAAATTACAATATAGATAAATATCATATGAATATTGCTTAAACCTTACCTTACCAAAATAATTTTATAAGCCTCATTTAGTTAACTTAAAGTTTAGTATTTATATTTGGCAAAAGTGTATCCCTTTGTAATCACTGGCCGATAACGCAATTATGCTAAGTCAGCCTAACAAGTTAGATTGTATAAAGGATGTAATAAAAAACCTATACCATACGAAGTGAGAGCAAAGCTAATCAATAGAAACAGTTTTGTATTTAAAATGTTTTTTTTTTTAATTTTGAAGTGTGATTGAGATATCAGCGTTTTTATAAACCAGGTTTTTGTTATACATTTTGCGTTCCGTTGAAAATTAAACAAATAGCTATCGTTATTATTATTTTACAAGCTTAGTTATCTGAGTACCAGGATGTTTCTTGGGTTGCTAATTTCCCGAGCTATAATGCTATCGTAACCAGCTGGAGACCAAAATATCAGCAAAAATGAATATATTTTTTTCTTAAATTTTGCACTCAGTCTAGGTATATCGGCACTACTATTGACCCTTTCTTTATGGCTATAGGGTTTTTTTTACACCATATATGTACTGTAAAGACAGCCTTAAAGGACTTGTAATTGTAATTAATTCAACAGACTTTACTCTAGTTAGTTTCTATTCTACTCAATACAGCAACGTACTAAGCAAACAAATAAATATAACGGTTTTATTTTAAAGTCAACTATGTTCATGTGCACTAAGACTTGTTTTTCAATGCAATGAATTATAAAAAAAATTAAAATTATTGTAATACTAAAAGTTAATAACAAGTATTATACGATTTCATTTATTTTAACATCAACATGCATCACAGATTATCTCACAGAAATGATAAAAACACAACCAATATGAATAGGATATACTTATTTAGATTTAAAAAAGGACACTTCATAGTATTTTGGTCTTTGAAAAAGATACTACATGTTAAAAAATGTACAAATGTAATTAAGAATTACCCGCCGATCACTGTAAAATGGAGATAAACTTATTATTTTTGGGCACAAATCTAATTTTATAAGATTTATTCTTCTTGTTTAAGGCATTAGTAATATCGATAGTTTACTTTTTCTCCATGACTGTACGTTACTCATTGATTAATAAAGAAAAAATTGTGAAAAACAAGAAATAACTTAGCCAATTTGTGTCTATAATTTGGCGCCATTTATTAATGCTTTGCCGTTTTAATAATACTATAATTTTGGGCACTCTTGGGCCTATAGTCCTAGAGCGAGTTTTATAGTTAAAATAAAAAAACTTGAGCAATCTTTAAAAGTCGAAGTCGAAGTCTCACTGACGATGATTGGCGGGAAGGGACGTGTAGCACACACGATGTGTTGATGACAAGCGCGACTTTCCCCCACTTGTGCTCAAGTTCTTTAGCAATCATTCAACAAAGATAATCTGCATCCATATAACGACAGTTCCCGATACTCGCTGTAAGAGAAAAGACGTCCCGAAGCGTAGCTCTTGGCAGCGTCGTCACCAGGTCGCTCAGGAGTCAGGCCCTCACTCCGTATTAAGCATCTGGAACAAGGAATTTTACTTGTTTAATTTCACTTCAAATATTATATTGTAAGGGTAGATAGTCCTGAGCGACCTGTACGACAAAAAAAGTTTTAACACATAATCATTTTTTAATCGCCTTCAATATTCAGGAGGGCACATGGCTATACAGGTTTTCTTCAAATATCACTAAGAACACTTTCCATTATCGCTACTTTCTGAATTAATTTGGAATCTTTGATGCCACAGATTATCACACAAGTAGATACGTCAAACAGACACCAGACAAATTGGAACACGCCTTAAGATAATGTGCTTCTGTAATAATATTTACTCTTTGACTTTCTGTTACGCACGGCACATTTTAAATGTCATTATGATTTACCAATGTTATCTAATTAATAACGAATAACGAAACTTTGACTTTGAATCTCAAGTTAAGTTTTGATCAATACGATGTAACTCGATTGGAAAATTAATGCATGTCCAAATTAGATTTATGATGGGATACTGATTTAATGTTTTAGCATTTTGATTTTAGAATAGGGTTTTTATATTTGGCTAATATAATCTATTATACTTTTTATGTATTTTTCACACTTAAATCATAAACAAAACGTGGCATGTAGTTACTATAAAAAAATTGCAACTTTCTATAATATTTGTTTACATACACTGGAGAACGATACTATATATCTTCCATAATATGGTTGGCCTATAATAAATGAAATCGAATAATCAATTAATCAAATTTATAGACCATTACGTTATTAAACCATTAAACCTTAGATGAAATTCATATGATCAAAAGAAATTGTAATAAATTTATATTTATTTTAATTAATAAAATCATGAATAAATTACACTATGAGTTATAAAGATATAAAATGGGCAATAAAAACTAAATTAGAAAGAGAGCAAATATAAAAAATAGAAAAACGTAGTCAACGCTGTTGCTATTTTTATATTTAAGTAACTAGCTGTAGGTACCTACTCTAAGCCCCTGGGAGCGTTGCTACGTCACTAACTAAAATAAATTTTAAGGAAAGTCTACACACTTTTTTCTTGTTCTGGAGCCTACTTGGCGCCACACTTTGCTGAAGATCACCATACAGACAAAAATCCATTTTTATATACATAGATTTATAAAGTTATGTAAAACGAAATCTTTGTGAAATTTTATTAGTCTAAATTTTGAAAAGAAATTAGACTTATTACTAACGGATACCTAATTAAAAACGTATAATGTTTCCATATGAAAATTCTTCTTTGTTTTAAAAAATTATTTTCTCTTTACCAGCACATAAATGGAAAATCCTTTTTCTTCGTGCGTATTGGTGTACCTAATACGAGTATGCGCTACTTAGACCAAATATAACCTATGAAATTAATTCTTAGGAATTTTAACTTCAGTCGTACGTGTAAGTAAGTCAAACTTTTAGATATACATTATAACTATTGCTTGCAGATAGCATTTCCTAATATCCGCCTGCACCATGTCTGCGTAACGCACGCGACAAAGCAATTTGAGCCTTATTTAAATGAGGAGAAATGGTCGGGCCAGATGGATTGCCTTGACTTTTAACGCATCAATAACCAAAGGGCAAGTGGCTCTTGAAATATGAGGAAGAGAGAACCGGCGTAATTGCTTTTTGACAACATCCAGGAAATGTATGACGGCTTCAATAATAATGGCATTTTATGGCGGCTTATTGATATTTTAAGACTTTGGTAATGGCAGTAGTTATCGTCATGTTGCCTACAAAACGACCGAATCTGACCTCATCCATGTTTTTGGCGCAAAGGGATGGTAATCCAGGCACTCGAGGTGGTATGTATGGCAGGTCACCGTGGAGATTCAGTCAGGGCCCACGGGGCAGCAAGTGCGGGAAGGTATACCCCGGGGACGTTTAGTGGGTATGACTCCGTCTCCTCACAGAAGCGGAGGGGACTCCCTCACACTCCCTGTTGGCCATCCCAAGGCTAGTAGGCTGGCAGGGATAGTCCATAAAGGATTTTACCCCGGGTCAAAAAAAGGGGCCCGCGGTGCCTATCCCCCTATGACTATAGTCGGGGATTTATTAACGGTGCGAATTACTCTGTAAACTTCGCTATCGCGGTGTAGGACTTTTTGGCAATACTCGAATTTACAGGTGATATTGCTTGGTGTTGATAGTTCTGATTTTTCGGGTAAAGTATGTAGCTTAATCGACCAATGAATTAATTAACATCGCTGGGATTTAATCAATGGGGCTAAAGGTTTAAAATGGAAACTCTTGTCCCAGCGACGTACTTCCTTTACTTAAAATAATTATGTATTTTAAACCCACATGGTCCAACCTAAGCGGGCGAAGCCGCAAGCAGACGCTAGTTAATGATAAACATACGAGAAGGGACAGCATGTTGCATGCGCGGGGGCACGGCACACATACAGGGACATGTAAGCACAGCACACATTTGTAATTTAGTACCTATTCGGATGAGTAGATATAAGTGATTTGATACGCGTTCAATCTTAGGGTTGTTGTTCCGAGAATATCCGATTTCGGGAGGATAATTACAGAGTGTGGAAAGTCAGTGAGCGAGACACGCCATGCTTATATGCCTCTGTGAAATCAGGCCCAACTCAGAAATGGGTAACTCACTGGGTTGCTGAAGGGAGATAAATAGTGAAATCAAATCAAAATTAACTTCATTCAAACAGATACTTATGAAGGGCGAATACATGGCAGGTGCCTTCGTCATTTGTGGCTATTACCATCTATAGCAGGTGTTACACGTACTAAAGAATATTCTTAATTGCACTTTAAGAAAATAACAACACAACTACATATATAAATAAAAAATACTGTTTGCCTGCATGTCCTTTAAAGAAATGTAAATCATTTGTGATGAGGTTCAGTAAAGTGTTGTGGCAAGGAAGGTTGCTGGACAAAACAAAAATTATGTTTCCTGCAAATTTATTTTAGTTAATGTAGTAGAACCTCGCGGTATTTACAGCTGTAGTATAACATACAACAAATAACAAACATAGAAAAGAAAACAAAATTAAACAGAAAGTAGTGGGCTTGACGGCCTTCTTCCAGCCAACCAAGTCAGTAGCGTGAAAACTAACAGCTGGTTAAACCATAAATTACCGGTTGTCCCACTAGATCGGTCGCGGGAGACAGATAGTAATCGCTCCGTGCAATTAATACGTGTAATTACTGGTAATTAGCCAAATCCGGATGGACTGGTGCCGACGTGAATCAAATTGGGAAAAGGTCATATTTTTTCTTGTTAATCTTGCTGGAATTTTGTACGTAATTTATTCTTATGTAACAGGACAACAAGGACTCAACTAGTTAACCGCAAAATCGACAATACAGTTACTTATGCAAATAGACAACCCTGCGTACACAAGCACAGAAGGCGCGCACACATACAAAGTCTAACCGGTCGATTGACGTCATTGGGAGGTGGAAACGAGGATATAAAAAAAGCTATCAGTTTACTACAGAAAACGATGTACAAACATAACACCGCATTGTTCCTTACCAACGTAACGATTTGCATGGATTAATGACGAATCGGGTTCGTGAGTAATCTCGGATTTTATATGGGCCCATTGTATGTTTCAATAAGATAGTGTTGATTTTTTTTGTGGAGGACGAAATGAGGCTCATAAACTAATAAAAAATAAATTAAATATTTAAATAAACCCCCGACACAAGGACCTATGTTCCCTTTAAAATGTAAAAAAAAAAAAAAATACATCGCGTTAGGGGACCGCTCCTACTTATTTATTACCTGACACCTGGTCCCCCAGCGCGATGTATTTTTTTTATTTTTACTTTTTAAAGGGAACATAGGTCCTTGTGTCGGGGGTTTATTAAAATGTTTAATTTAATTTTTATTTTCTGCTTTTTATAGGTACACGCTTATTATGATGTCATTTTCACCCCCCATAACTTTTAAACGACTTAACCGATTTTGATCAAACATGTCTAAGAAGACTCGCCCGTAACTCACCTGTCATACAAAAAAAACTGTGTTGCTTCGCTCGCAAATCGCTTCATCCGTTCACGAGCTACGGAGCCACAGACAGACAGACACGTCAAACTTATAACACCCCTCTTTTTGCGTGGGGGGTTAAAAAAAGCACTATCTATACATCATATAAGAAACCCAGAACTGAGCAAGCGTCGTAAACTAGACTAATTACCCTCCATATAACTAAAGGAGGCCCGACTCAGCAATGGGACATCTATTGGCTGATTAGTAGTATTAATAACACTGTGCATCTTATGTGGTGGCAGATTTCATATAATGACGTCATTACTCCAGTTCTAATGAACTCGTAAAAGAGCCGACTATAGGAAATGACAATGCAGAAAACCTAACCGTAACAAAAAGGAATAAATAAAAAAAATACATGTAATTGGAGAAGGACCGAGCAGTGGGTCTTATAAAGGCTGAGATGATATTGATGATGATAGTAATTACATTTTAGTTCCGTATGAGTATTAGTTTAATATTGAAGCCGATCAAAGTGAATAATCAATGTGTGAGTGCCTCGTAATTACTTTAGTTCACAAACACACTGACGTCAATAATTATGTTAGAAAGATAAACTCAAACTCAAAAAAACTTTATTTACGTAGGTTTTATCACAAAACTCTTATAAATCTTCATATTTAAAATGGTCACTGTTATCATCTTACGACCCTTATCCCACGCTTGGTGGTAGTCTCCATACATCTATCAGTCGTCATATCTACAGTCACACCTTTCATACACAATTCCTCATTCTTACAATCCATCCATCTCTTTGATCTCTCACAACCCTTGCGTCTACCCATATTCATGCTGAAACTACCACCGGTTCGGAATTCTGCTCTACAGAGAAGAGCCGACAAGAAACCCTGTAGTTGCTTTTTTTTATTCAAATCATTTTTCTTGTTTACGAAAAGCACTTAACAGCATAGTGAGGGCAATAGTACCATAAACAACGCATAAACAACCATGAAGCAGCACGGTTTCAACTAATTATAGGCCTAAACAGGTATTAATTCTGTGCGCGATAAGTCCCGATAAGCTAAACAAAAGTGTTAACTTAAAAGGGAATTAACCTTTGAAAACATACAAATAAAAATCAAAATTCGTATGCACCACAATCAATAAATAATAAATAAATATCCTTGGACATTTCACACAACGCCATCTCGTCCCAAGCTAAGCAACTTAATGCTTGTGTATGGTAACGAGATGAATGATAAACTACTTATATACATATTTTTTTTTAAATATATACATATTATAGATAGAAATGACACCCAGACTCCGAGCCAGTGCCTCTGGTTTAGACAAAGACACTTGCCCGACCCCGGAATCTAACCTGGGATCCGGGACCCGTCTATTATCATTCATAGCTACAGCCTCTCATATAAATAAGACGAACAACTTACAATATAGATAAATAATGTTGTCCAAATCAAATATTAATTTTCTATAATATAAAATACGAGCTTATTAAAATTCATCCAACATAATTTTAAAACTAGGTGGTGAAAAACAAGCTGTGTGCGGCGAACAAAGTACAAAATTGCGTCATACATCTTTGTAAAGACATGAATTATTATAAACCACTTTAATTTCAGTAAAGAAGGTCAAGCGATCAAAGCTCAATATCAGTAGAACTGAACAGAAAATAAAACAGAAGGTAAAACGAGAAGAGAAAGAAATAGAAGGAACTTTTTCGACAACTCAGATACACTGAACATCATGTAGTATCAACAATACAAAGGAAAGGCATATCGCAAAGATGGAAATTACTAAACTGACAAGAGCGAAGCGCTCTTTATTAAAAACGACTAAGTTCGAAGTTGTATGCATTGATTTGCTTCAACTTTAAACGCGACACACTTAACTATTTACATATTGCATAAGACCGAATGAATAGTCATTCAGCCACTTTCAGTTAATATTAATAGGTAAATAAAGAACTGTCAAAATAAATATAAACATTTGAAGAAAATCTTAACACACCCAGTAAATAATTTATAATAAGTAGGCCGTCTGAATAAATTGGTAAGATATTAATCGATTTCAAATTTAGAATGTGGTGATGGATTTAGAATACACAAGGTCAACAACCCATGCCATCCCGAGGATGTCGAAAGAGGCGACTAAAAGAACGCAAGTAGATCACCTAGCCACAAGCGAAGGAAAATATGCAATTTCTATAACACAGCAAATAATGTAAATAGATCCAAGTGTTTAATAAGGTAAGAATTTATTTCCTCTCTTAATACCTACTCGTCAGGACAACAGATAGTAGAGACAACGCTTCCAAGCGCATATGGCATGATGTCCTCTAGCTATGACGCAGGAAGACTGAGAAGTCTTTCTGCGTAGGTGTCAAACTTCGCGAAACTCTCATCATCTAGAGAAGTCATTTATCATTTGCCGCCAATTCCAACTTTGTCAATATCTGTCAATGTTTTTTGCAGTATCTTTAAATCGGCGTTCCTCTGTTGCCGACTTCTTCACAAAATAATGCTACAACATTGAATACACCGTATTATAGATGAAATTTTAGTTAGTGCTCTGGGCTACTAAAATTTGTCATTGAAAAGCAATTTTTGGAACTTCTATTCCAAAAATTGCTTCAAGCCTTATCTTTTTCGTGATTTACTATATTAATGCACAATAATATCTATATAATACAAAGAAAGCCTTACGATATCGTTAGAAAAGACAAAATGTACACATGCCACTTTTTCACGCGGTCTGATTATTTTCAATGGGTATCTATTATGTTCTAGTTCACGAGTACAATAGATAGTTGTTTCTCGAATTGCGTCATAGTACGATATTAATAGAACTGTTAAATGTCTTTTTTATAACCTTTCTGATAATTGGTGCAACGACTGTGTAGGAGATAAAAATGATACTCATACAGTTGATATTAGCTGTGTAACATAATATTAACGTCTCGAACCCAATTTAACAAAACCAAATTGGGAATTTTCTGAGTCCTATGCATTACCAACTAAGGTACTACTAATTATTGATGTTGAAATTCAGTTGTTAATCCGGACGTAATGGTTTGACCAGCATTAATCACTGATGAATTAGATTCTATTCACTATGGGCTCCAACAGAAGGCTCAAAGTCACCCAAAGGGCAATGGAGAGGGCTATGCTCCGAGTTTCCCTGCGAGATCGAATAAGAAATGCGGAGATACGCAGGCAAACCAGGGTCACCAACATAGCCCACAGGATTACCAAACTTAAGTGGCAGTGGGCAGGGCACATAGCGCGCAGGACCGACGCCCGATGGGGCAGACAAGTCCTCGAGTGGCGAACACGTCCTCCCACGCGGTGGACCGATGACTTGGTTAAGGTCGCCGGAAAACGATGGATGCGGGCGGCCCAGGACCGGCCTTTGTGGAAATCCTTGGGGGAGGCCTATGTCCAGCAGTGGACGTCCTGGCTGAAATGATGATGATGAATTAGATTCTCCGTTAGCCCATAAGTATTTTTACAGTCAAGTCCCATAATATAACTTTCAAGATGTAATGCTGACAGGCATAACAATAATATTTTAGTTCAGATAATTACGGCAGTGGACTCACTTCAAACTTGAAAACCCCTAATTAGACAAAATACTTGGAAATGTGTATAGTTTCCTTCAACTGGTTTTGTAAAGTCCTGTGATAGGTTTTCCCGTTGCACTTTATAAGAATTAATGATTACACGGTTTAAAATAATTAGCAGTTATTATAATAGGAATATCCATAAAATTGTGAATTCCAGAGTTCATAATATGAATTTATTTCATTATCACTGAAAGTATGAAACGTTATCGTTGTTTTTAAACTCTAAATCGTAGATAAAGGGCTCCCCTTAATTGTCTAGGAGCTACAAGTGCAGTCTTTGGATCAAGCATCCCGGTTTTCCATTCCGGGTTAGGATAGTGGGTTTCGTTTTGTCGGAGAAATAGGTGTGCAGTACAGAAATTCCTAATGAGAATGAGCGGCCCGCATCCATCGGCTCTCAGCGACCTTGACGAGGTCGTTGGCCCACCTGGAGCTATACCAGAACTGAGCAGCAAATAGTAATAAGATATTTTCTAGAATACTAGCTGATCCGGCAAACGTTGTTTTGCCATTTAAATATCGCTATTAAAAAATAGGGGTTTATCGTAAAGAAGTGAAAAACTGCTGTAACAAAAAAAAATGTATTCAAAAAAATAAAAGTAAAACTTGGTGTGGACCACCTTTAACATTTAAGGGGATGAAAAAAAGATGTCGGAATCGCAGAACTTACCGATATGCACACAAAATTTCCCAAAAAAAGGTCGAGCCATTTCGGAGGAGTTCAATAACAAACACGAGAATTTTATATATTAGATCACAAGTACCACTAAATGGATTCTAAAGCCAACGATTCGACAGAAAAATTAAGTAACAACAACAAGATGTACTCTAACCCATAACACCTACATAAACCAAATCATGACTAATGCAAGTCATATTTCACATAATTCTTAGCCCAATTAGGCGTATAGAAGGCTTAGTTTTTTGTGTGTGTTCCTAAATTAGCAAGCGTCGTCGTATTTGCGGACGCGCTCAAGCAACGCATTCCTCGTTAGGGTCAAACTGTCCAAACGTTATTTGAACACCCGCTCACTGACGTCAATAGCGTCCGTGAGATCTTCTCGAGTATGTGACACTTTATTATTATTATGTTGCTGTGTGTACTCTTTGGCATTTCAAGCATTGACTTGTGCAATCCAATTACATATTTGGAACTCCATCGGGATCTAGGGTGTTATTAAATTTTCTGCTTGTTAAATTGTTTATCGTTCGGCTTAAAGATTCTTTATTTATTCTAAAAGATTTGATTTCATTGTTCACTTAGCAAATAAATATGTATATAACTAAGGTAGATGTCATTTAAAATACACTGTTTATCGTTGAAGTTCATTATAAAATAATTTGAAATAGTTTGATTGGATAACACAATATGTCTGGGCAAGGTTGGTACATTTAGAAGGAGTAAATGTACCACAATTTTAGACAAGGCGGGAATCAAACAGTAAACTTAAACGAAAGTTATGCGTAGGTATTGGCTGTTCTTACATGACAAAACAGCCAATGCACACTGATTTTAAAACTTTCTCTAAGATGTTTTTTAAGCCACACTAGCGACCCACCCCGGCTTCGCATGGGTGCAATTATGCATGTAATATAGGTACATATAAACCTTCCTCTTGAATCACTCTCTCTATTAAAAATAACCGTTTCAATAGCCGCTTTAAAATTGCGTAGTTTAAAAGATTTAAGCATACATAGGGACGGACAGACGACAGCGACTTTGTTTTATAATAAGTAGTTATGATGAAGAACAATATTTGATTGAATAGCATACGTAAACAACAGAGACGTTAAATGATTAATACATTTGTTTAAAATAGGAAATAGTAAATTAAGTTGACAAATCCTATTCTAGGGTAAGTGCTTAGTATTGAAGGTTAAAGAAAAAGACGAACATTTAAAATAGTAAATTACCGTCATTATTTTTATGACTCGCAAAAACAATGGGCTCAAGATGCAACCTTGAAGAAGACCAATTGAATTTTTCGGCGGTACCTACTACGTGTAGTCTGTTAATTACAACACTTTATTTTCTTAACCACTTTGTTTAGTGGGCAAATCATGAAATACGTCAAGAAGTGTGAACAAAAAGTATAATGACAACTAAATGATCGTAATATATTGCTGTCTGTGCAATTGTTGTGTCGGTATGTGTAACTGATAATGTCATAAAAAATGTTTCAAAATTTTGCTTTATATCACCGATGCGTCTTTGCGTATACTTCAAAGCGTTCCACAATTCATGATTCAACGAAAAGCTTCATCAATTTGTAATAGTTTTAAAAACAGTCAGGTTTAGAAGGACACGTCACGGACAAGACCATGCAATAAATTGTGGCTCTTTTAAGCGATAAAATGTATCGACGATGGTGTCACAGACAAACCGGACAAAACAATGAAAACAAGTTAGGTATGATATATGTATACAAATTTTAATATAAGTCGGCAACAAAAATTTAACCAACTCGTTAAAAGTAAAGTACAGCAAACAGTATATAGTCCAGACGACAATTGTCAATTATGTGGTGTAACTAATGCATTCTCGCTCCACTTACATTATACAATAAAGTGAGCACGTAAATGACGGATGCCGGCATCCGCTTAACATATTAAATAACGGAGTTCCATTGCAATGCCAGGAAACCCTCGGATTAAAAGATAATGTTATCAGCAATTCTATGAAACATAAACATCACGTTTCGTCGAATAGGTATGATTACCTACTGATCTCAATTATTATGTAATAACAGTAATCGTTGCTATGACAAATGCAAATCAAATGGATAACTAGGGTTCAAATGTTACTGATAATGAATCGTGCCTTCTGATTTTAATTCTATCGCTTTTATATTATGTATTAACTGTACTGGCGCTAGTTATACAATACGATCTTCGAAAGGCTGTGGAGATGGATGTATCACGTTTGGAGGATACATCCATCTAAGGCGTTTGGATAACGCCTATGTTCAGTAGCCTTGATTAGGCTGATGATAATTGACAAAAATCTTAAACAGTTGGTCTAACCTGAGAGTTACTACCGGCATAATGGGGGCAGATGGCAATGGCTATAAGTCTTCTTAGTCTTCCGTGTGACGGATTAAGAATACTTAAGTGTTACCACCCCGTTCTGTCCTGACGGTGTCGTAAGAGCTGACTAAGCAAGTGAAGGGAAAATGACACGAAACCCTGTGCCAAGCCGTCTGGCCAGCGTTTCACAATAGGCTAATTACCCTCCATGTGATTGGAGGAGGCCCGACTCAGCATTGGGTCTTAAATAGGCTGAGTAGTAGTAGTAATTAGCCAAACCAAGTTAGACTGGAATCCTACATCAATAAATTTAGAAAAAGAAAAAGTAGATAAAGTAATACATCAAAATAGAATAGAATTTTATTAGTATAGAATAGAATATTAGATAACTAATACAATAGAATAACAATAGAAGTTTATTTATAATACAATTGAATGAATTGAATAGAATATAATAAGAATTTCTATTATCATAAAATTCTCCAACAACATTTTCTGGCACACAGAATTAGTCAATCGTAAAAAATCAAGAAGCTTTTATAGTGACTTTAACTACTAACATCTTAACCACGAGATGAGCCATTTGGACTGACCTAAAAACGAATGTACAAAAGGCATCGTTAACAAATGAAACGTGACCAGACATCTTTATAGGAATGAGACCGTTGACTATAAAATTGTTTATTAAAGTAACTACATACGTGTACCGGCTTCAGAGGTAGAATTGGCTCTTAGAATAAAAGATTTTTATTACCATTGGTAGGTTCCACTCGCGGAGTTTTATTTATTTAATTCTCTACTAACCCTGGCAGGTCACGGGTAGTAAAAAGTTTCACTTCTACAGATTTAGTATCTTACTAATCTTACTAATATTATAAACGTGAAAGTTTGTAAGTATGGATGGATGGATGGATGGATGGATGTTTGTTACTGTTTTGGCTCCGACTTGTAATTGAATAAATCTGACTCCAATAAGATTTTATACTTGTTTATTACAAATTAATATTAGTTACAATGATTGCACATAAAAGACGTTATTACAGCTTGCTGGTTTGTATAGTGAATGACCGAGTGAAAGATGAAGGCAAACGAGTGCGGACGATCATTCATTCGCTCGAACATCCTCCGGGGCCGCGAATAGAAGTTGCGCAGCTCATCATTTTTCTATTCTTCTTTGGCGGTGTCTGAGGTTTTGGTCATGTATGCAGACTCTTCGGAGGGATCCAGTAGTGGACATAAATATTTTATAGCTCTTCTATAAATGCCCGTTGCAGTCCTAACTTCTGCGACGCGGGCGACTCCGTCCTTCCCAGGATACAATGCTGCTATGCGTCCCATCTTCCAATGCATGGGTGGGGCGTTGTCGTCTTTCAATAAAACAAGCTCTCCCACTTGGAGCTGTCGTCCCGGGCTTCGCCATTTTTGGCGCTGCTGAAGCTCAGCTATATATTCTGATTGCCAGCGCCTCCAAAAGTGTTGTTGTATCATCATGAGTTGTTGGAAGCGATTTAATCTGTGGATCTTTGCATTTGATAAGTCAGGTGACGGTATTGACGTTAATGGACGGCCAATTAGAAAGTGCCCAGGAGTTAAGGTTTGGAAATCATCAGGACTGCAGGATAATGGATATAAGGGTCTGCTATTTAATACAGCCTCAATTTGACTAAAGAGCGTAGCTAACTCCTCAAACGTTAAATGTGTATTACCTAAGATTCTTTTCAAATGAAACTTAGCGGATTTCACTCCGGCTTCCCATAGTCCCCCAAAGTGCGGAGCATACGCTGGCTGAAATCTAAATTTAATACCTTCACTCGAAGTGAAGCTTGCAATGTCATCAGAATGGGAGACCATCAAATCTCGCATTTCCTTATCTGCAGCTACGAAGTTTCGACCGTTGTCACAGAAGATTTCTGAAGGCCTACCTCTACGAGAGATAAAGCGTTTCAAAGCGAGTATAAATGTATCTTTGGTCAGTTCGCTCACTGCTTCAAGATGTAAACACTTATAGCGCATGCATACAAAAATGCAGAGATAGCACTTGTTAATCTTACATCCTCTCCCCTTTCTATCTGTTATCAAAAACGGTCCAGCCATATCGATGCCCGTACTAACAAACGGGAAATCAGGTGTCACACGCTCTTCAGGTAATGAACCCATGATGGGTGACGACGTATGCCCACTAGCCTTCCTACAAACAACACATTGCCTGGCTGTAGTGCGCGCAAGATCTCTGCCAGCAATTGGCCAAAGAAACTCACGAATTGATGCAAGAAGCAGCTGTGGACCAGCATGGAGAAGACGCAGATGTTCATGCTGAAATAATAACTTGGCGAGCCTATGCTTAGCGTGCAATAACATAGGGTGTCGCTTTTCAAATGGATAATTTGAATATTTGAGACGTCCTCCAACTCTCATTATATTGTTACTATCTATGAAGGGGCTCAATGATAACAATGGATGTTTACTACTTAGTCTGTTATGAGTGCGAAGTGTTTTTATTTCAGAGTTATAAAGTTCACTTTGAGCTAAACGAACAAGCGCCTGAAGAGATGATTTAAGTTCGTCCGGCTGCAAACAGCCAGTATGTTTATTGCGCGGGTTTTTACAGTTATGCACGAAACGAAGTAAATACGCAAAGGATCTTTGTAGTGCAGATAATTTTGAATATCTACTGAAATCAATTAATTCATTTTTATTATCTTCTTCGGTAGTGCATACAGTTAATTTTATTTCCGGTAAATTACTTGCTATATGATTATTGGAAGGCCACATATCTTCCGATTGAAGTAAAAAGTTGGGACCGTTCCACCAAAGCTTATGACAATTGGTTTTCATTTCGTCTACGCCTCGCGACGCCAAGTCTGCCGGGTTGAGAGAGGTGGGCACGTGACGCCATTCTGATCCATCGGTAATCTCTAAGATGCTGCACACCCTATTAGCAACAAATGTTTTTAATTTGTCATACCTAGTGTTTAACCAGGCTAGAGCGATGGTTGAATCAGTCCAGAATATCTTGCGCGTGATAATACACCGCAGTGCGCGACTGGCCGCCGCGGCGAGCTGAGCTCCTAACAGGCACGCGCACAACTCGAGCCTAGGAATAGTTATAGGCTTAACTGTGGCCACGCGAGCCTTCGCACATAATAAGCGCACGATGACGTCATCAGACTTGTTTGACGACTTTAAATAAATACATGCTGCATACGCGGCAGTAGATGAATCGCAAAAACAATGCATTTCTATAAATGCAGGATTTTTACATAATACATGACGGGGAATGTATAAATTACTAATATTATTGGACATATTGTTGATAAAGCCTCGCCATGATTGAAGTATGTCTGAAGGTACGAGTTCATCCCAATCGACCTTTAGCACCCATAGCTTTTGTATTAATATTTTAGGTTTGATTGTATACAAACTTAATAGACCGAGCGGATCAAAAACCTTGCAAGAATCAGACAGAATTGACCTTTTAGTAGGGTTGTCATTACTATTTTGGTAATTGGTGGGAAAGTGTATGTAATCGTTGTTCGGATTCCAACCTACGCCTAATGTATGCAATGACGAACTAATTATCAAATCGCGTTGATTATTTTTTGAAGAACATATTAAGGCACGCGAATTAGAGCGATATTTGCGCAAACTAAACTTACCAGCTGACAAAGCGGTTTCTATCGCCCCTTTAATTTGAATTAATTGAGTTTCGCTATCGCAACCTGTCAATAAATCGTCCACAAGAAAGTCATTTTGTATTATTGTTCTTATGTTTAAATCTTCGCAATCTTCGCCTAATTGCCACAAACAACGAGTGCTTAAAAAACTGGAGCTAGTGTACCCATACGTAACTGTGTTTAGTTTTAATGATTTCAAGGGATCGGTTTCACAGCTGCGCCATAAAATCAATTGCAAATTACGATGTTGCTCGTGAACAAGTACTTGCCTGTACATTTTCTCTATGTCACCAGACAAAACATAAGCATGTTGGCGAAACCTAAGCAAAATATTTAATAAAGAATCTTGAATGTTAGGACCGGTTAACTGTAAGTCATTTATTGAGTAACCAGATGTCGTAGGGGCGCTGCCGTTGAACACCACTCGCAATTTGGTCGATTCACTGGTGGGTCGTAATACAGCGTGATGGGGTACAAAGTATGACTGTTTAGGAATAAGGACACTAGATTCGGATAAATGTCCTAAGTCATGATACTCTTGGATAAACTTTGAATACATGTATTTTAGTTCTGGATTTCTGTGAAAACGTTTTTCGAGTGAAAAAAATTGGCTTTTGGCAGTGACAAATGAATCGCCTAAACAATCAGGTTCCGTATGAAGAGGTAGTTTAACTATGAACCTGCCTTCATTATTTCGAGTAGTATTTGCGATAAAGTGATTTTCGCATGCAATTGCGTCCTCAGTTTGCGGTGGGTTTAATTGAGGAATTTGTTCCAATTCCCACAGCCTTGTTAACATTTTGTTTAAAGATGCATCAGAGCCACAATTGTCTGATGATTCAACAATAACATGATTGCAATTTATCGACCTTTTTTGTGATGTACAGTTATTTTTTATAAACAGTGGGCCTGCCAACAACCAACCTAGCTTTGACTTACGCATGATTGGTTGGTTGTGCCCTAAAGATAATTGTTCACCCTCTATCACTGACCAAAATAAATCAACACCTATTATCATGTCTACCCTTGTAGATTGATGAAAATTAGGATCAGCCAATTGTCTATTTGGTGGTAGCTTGAGATGTGAAATATTGAGTGTATTCTTTGGTAAATTACTGGTTAACTGAGGCAACACTAAACATGATACACTTGCTTGAAAATTATTATACCTAGACTTCATTTGTACCGTGCACCTGTGTAATGAATGAGAGTTGGAGACGTTTCCTATACCTACAATATCGACCTGGATTGGCTGAGAAGTCAACTGTAACTTATTTTTTAAGCTATCAGTTATTAAAGAAGACTGACTTCCGCTGTCTAGCAGAGCTCGAATTGTGGTCGAATGTTTTGTCACAGGATTATATATGTCAACCAAAGCAGTTGATAATAAGAAGTTGGGGTTAGTGTTGACTGACATGCTGACCACATTGTCAGTACAGCCACTATCATTGGGCAATTCAACAACATTATTTTCATTTGAAGAAGATGTGTTAACGCTTGTCGAGCCCACAGTTTGCTCGAATTCTCGATGCAGTAATGTGTTATGTCGTTTCCTACAAATAGAACATGGACCTAACCTGCACAGGCGCGCCGAATGTCCTTGACGCAAGCAGTTGAGACATAGTTTTAATTTCATCACCTCTGAAGCCCGATCCTCAGGTGACTTGGCCAAGAAAGACGCGCAATTGTACAAACGATGACTGCCCTTGCACAGGATGCATGCAACAGAAGTGTCCATATCTGCTGAAACCACAAACGATTTTACATGAGATTTATCCCATTTGTGAGAAGAGGAACTGAAGTCCACCTTTTGATTTAACTGACGTTCCGTCTTGTTACCTTGTATTGATTCTAAAATGTCAGCACGGCTTTTCAAAAATGTGAAGAAATCTTTTAAGTTAGGAGATTTCTCAAAAGAACTTATATGCTCCTCCCATTTGAACCTTGTACTACCATCGAGTTTGGTTGTCACCAAATGAACGACTAGAGTGTCCCACGAGTCGGTGGGCTCACCCAAATTTTTTAGAGCACGCAAGTTTTTTGAAACATGATCAATTAAATATCGCAAAGATTTAGCAGAATCACGAGAAGTTGGTGGAAGATTAAACAAGGATATTAAATGATTTTTCTTTAATTGTTTTTCATTGTTGTATCTCTCGCAGAGGAGTGTCCACGCATCTTCATAATTCGCGGAGCATATTGATAAATTGCTGATGACACGGGAAGCCTCTCCTTCGAGATATGAATTTAGGTAATGAAATTTATGAATTGGCTCAATCCTATCATTGCTGTGTATTAAGGAGTTATAAGTATCCCTGAATTCTATCCATTTAAAAAAGTCACCATCAAATTTAAGTATTTTTATTTGAGGCAATTTGAAACCCATGGATTTTTGTTCACAGCATTTAGAACCTTGTAAAGACTGAGAGTCTTCTGACGGGGTACTTAACCTTTTACTGTGAACATCAATAAATAACCTTGCCTTGGCAATCAGTGAGCTAAACTCGCCTTCTATTATGTCTCTAGTATCGAGCTCACTATCCATATCTGAGGAATTTAATATTTCTATTTGTGTTTGCAAATCATCAAAATAGACAAAAAGTTCACGGAATCTCTCAAACCGGTTTACTAATGTTTGTATTTCGGCTTCAGTAGGCCTTTCCAGTAAGGTTACATCGTTAAAATAATTTCTAAACCTCGTAACACGGCCCTTGACAGAGCTACGTTTTGCACATAATTCTTTTAAATCGGTTTTTAAAGTAGGAACTTGAATCTTAATATTTTCTAACGGCGACTTAGGATACTGATCGCTAGTACTTGTGTGTGACATTTCAAAACTGCGCTAATAAATTAAAACAAATATGTGAAATAAGAAGTGACAAAAATACTTAAGTTTTAGCCAGCGTATGATTTGATGATTCACTATCGAGATAACGGCGCTCCCAGCTGATGGCTTGATAAATCGATAAAGTGGGTAACTTGTGATCTCAACTTGAATTTAAAATACCACTGGAATGTAAACGAATTATAATTAGATTTTGTTGTTAGGTACTTGGTGATTTATAAAACTGCTTAAAGATTAGCTGCGTTAATAGAAATATATTGAATGAATAAAATATAAATATGAAATAGTTTAAATGACTTCCGATATAGTTTAAATTTTAATTAATGAATAACTCGAGTCTAGAAGGCTATTAAATCACAGTACCTAAAGAAGTGGATTAGGATAATAAGACGGAATTAATATAGGAATAGGTCACTTCCCTGGCTCACTATGCTTCCTTTGATTGTTGCACTTGCTGCGTTATTATTTTCCTCTGCATATATTTTAATCGTCAATCTCCAATACAATTCACGTTATCAACGTGTTATTCAGATGGGTTTCATTTAATTTCTTCGGTTGGATGTTTGAATGGTGTTCACAAAATGGCGAATCCACTGCCTTGGCTGCGATACTTTGAATTAACTGCTATAATTAGCTGATCGGCCGGCAACTGCTATTTAGCACGTCATGGTTACCATATTTGCGAGTGGTTTCTTCGATTTATATTTTGAACGGCGTTTACGAAGTGACGAATGCACTGCTTTGGCTGCGACGCTTGGAATTAACTGATTCGATTTGCTGATCGGCCGGCAACTGCACTTTATCACGTCGTGGTCACCATGTGTTGGCTCCGACTTGTAATTGAATAAATCTGACTCCAATAAGATTTTATACTTGTTTATTACAAATTAATATTAGTTACAATGATTGCACATAAAAGACGTTATTACAGCTTGCTGGTTTGTATAGTGAATGACCGAGTGAAAGATGAAGGCAAACGAGTGCGGACGATCATTCATTCGCTCGAACAGTTACTCTTTCACGTAAAAACTACTGAATGGATTTTAATGAAACTTTACAATAATATAGCTTATACATCAGAATAACACATAGGCTACAAGTTATAAAGGTATTATGTGAATTACAACAATATAAACAAGTCGAATTCAAAATTTCTAATTGTCAAATTTTCGACCATATTAAACTATAGACAACATACCGTTTCGCTGTCAGTTGCGTTTTGTTAAAGTAGGTTTTATACGGACGGGATAAAAATCTCAGGTATCCTATGTCCAACTTTCTGTTTGTTTTAAATAAATATAATGCGGAACAAAGTTCGCCGGTTCAGCTAGTAATACATATCTCAAGCTGTATACGCAGCGTTTGCAGTAACATCTTCCAGACAGTTTATTATTACATACTATTTTAATATTATTACGTATTAAATTATTACTTTGTTTTATTTTATAATATGCAAGTACTAGATAATGAAGTCTTGCCACAATAAGCTGATTGTCGGGACATAGAAGTGAATCATTTATGGACTCTAACTTCGGCGCCAATTTAAGAAAACACTGTATTTGATATGTGACGGTGGAAAGAAGGCTGTTCAGAATTAGCTGTATTTAAAGTCTGTGACTGTTAGTCTGCATGACAGTTTTAATGCTACCAACTCAATCCATTCAATTTGTTGGACTAATAAAGGTAACACAAATTCTCAAGACTAAGAAACTGAGATGAAACCCCATATTTTGTTGGAAGCCTTACGCAGCAGTGGCCAGTGACTGATACCTAGACAATTAACAAAATTGGTACGGAGAAATAACAAAACTATAAATAAACATATGAAGTTATTCAAAAATCCGAACGAGTATTTTTAAGAAATATTTCTGTGGAAAGATACGTCGCCGTCGTAAGCCAAGATTCTGTATAATAACAATTGTTCTGATTATTGTAGATATGTGTTTAAGACAATTAACAATAAGACAATATAAATCCACATCAGAACAGATTTGTGTTTAGAGATGTCACTAATAACTTACAATAAATGGCATTACTTTCCCACGCTTCAATAAAATAAACGATGAGAATCTCTTTCATAAACATGATTATATGTTTATCAAACGTATAAATTAGTAATTTGATTAATTTAATTGAATTTGTGTTACCGGGGTTTTAATATAGGATTGATCCATATTGATGCTACTCAAAGTGATAATGATTAAACATTTTAAATTGCAGCTATATACAAAGGGACAAAGGTTGAAATTGTTTTGAACCGATTTCATAAGTACATAATTAATTATACGAGTAGTATGCGTCAAGCCGAAGACAGTGCGCTATGGCGCTCTTTAGGGGCGGCCTATGTCCAGCAGTGGACTAATGTGGGCTGACGATGATGATGATGGTAGTATTTACACTTAGGTATCGTCGACGAAGAAATTATTTTTATCAATTCATAACTTTATGAAAAGGCATCTCTTAGCACTCAATTAAGATAAATAAATATATGTAAAAAGCCTACAGAGCTGTCAGGTTAACCAGGGGCTGGCAGCTTCCTCGGCCGGCGCAAAAGCCATACAATGGGGAAATGTTGCCAGTACATTAGACGATATAATATAATTTTACAATATCTTTCTATATGTTCTTGCTTTTAATTAAATTAAATTCGAAATGACCCATTTTTATCTTGAATGTCAATAAGAAATGTTAAAATTGGCTACATTTAAAAGTACTTCTAGAAGAGCTCGGTTAATGGAATTCGATGAAAAATAGGGAAGATACATGAAGCTAGTCAATAAAAAAATCTGACTAACCTTTTTGTTAATTGTAGGCGATTCAATGAGTAACTCCTCATCATCCCGGCTGGACAGCGTCGAGCACGACGAACAAGCCGAGTCCGCAGACAGTGACCTCGCTCGCAGCCAATCCACTTCCTCCTCAGTGGCACCCACTGCCACACCATCAGAGTAGTCGCTGACAACAACGCTCGGCGTCCTTACGCACCGTCCCCTAATCTCACATCCCTCACTGCTCCTCCGCCCTAATTCTACCACATGAGCCTCAATCAAGGTCCTTTCTCTTCTAGGTGACATCGCGTCTGGAGGAGGAGTGATATCGCGAGGATGCGAGTGCCTCCGCAAACGCGTTTCGAGTTCAACAGCGGAGTCGTCACTTAGGTCTCTGCTGCGTCGTCTCACAGCAGCTCTGTCGTCGTCGTCTGATGAGGAGATGTCTTCGGGCGGGGAGGAGGTCCGCGGGGGGCGGAGGTACTGCATCGGACTCGGTTCGAAGCGCCTCAGGAGTTCGGAAACGCGAGGTTGCGCGTTGCGGGTAACGCGGCCTACCGGCGGCGCGCGTGCGCCCGCACTGTCGCTCGCTCGGCGTTTGGGTTGAACAGCTCCCCGAGCATGCTCAGGCGCTACTCCTGCGCTCAGTTTCATGTAGAACAGACTGTGCGTGAGCGCCTTCTCGCGTAGGACACGCCGAAAGTCCTCTGGTGGTGGTTGTTCGAGCCGTGGCATTGTGGCTGTAAATCGAAAATGTACTGTTAATTTCGCTTTAATAAGGTCAACTAAATATACACATTGCGTAACTTTGCGACTGCCTCGTTGGTCCAGTGGTTAGATGTGCCGCCTTTGGATCAACGGGTCCCGGGTTCGATTCCGGGGTCGGGCAAGTGTCTTTGTCTAAACCAGAGGCACTGGCTCGGAGTCTGGGTGTCATTTCTATCTATAATATGTATGTATTTACAAAAAACATATGTATTTAAGTAGTTTATCGTCCATCTCGTTACCATAACACAAGCATTAAGTTGCTTAGCTTGGGACGAGATGGCGTTGTGTGAAATGTCCAAGGATATTTATTTATTTTATTTATTTATTATAGTAAGTACCATTTTCTTTTCTACTAAAATATACTTTTGAAAAAATAAATACCTACCTGTTTACTTTTCATTGGGAACATCACTGATAATGCAACACATAAGAAAACAAAACAAACACACACAGATTTTAAAAGGGAAGAATTAGATACGTCGTTCTGTAATCTTATTATATTCTTTTATCTTAAAAAACAGCTATGAATCATGACAATAAGCATCATTATGAAAAGAACACTTACATAAAATAAAAGTAAACTTCAGTAAAACTTAAACACACTTTATCTACAGCTCATTCCGCACTATCTGAAACAAGCAAAACAATTGTTTCATTAAATAACATCTTGCACAAAGAAAGAACAACCTTTGCATTTCAAAACAGTGAAAACACAGATAAAATAATTATTTTTCAGTGAATTAATGAATTAATTATGAGTTAATGGCTATAATAATAATCATCTTGTAGACAACATAGATACATATAACAATTCTTTCAGTAAATAAAAAACATCTTGTACAAAAACACCTTTAGCATTTCAACACAGTAAAAACAATAAAAAAAAATCACGTGAATTAATGAATTAATAATGGCTATAATAATAAACTATTAGACAATATAGATATACAATATAGACAATATAGATAGACAATACACAATGCCACCAACTATTCCATTCTGAGGATGTCATATGAGGCAACTAAAGTAATGCAAGAGGCAAGATCACCTAGCCGCCTTGCCAGCGTGGCATGGTAGTAAGCTCCTTGAATTTGGAGGAGGGCCGACATAATAGTGGGTGACTTTTGTGCTTATTAGGACTCAAATATCCTCTAACGGTATTGGACATTCCTTAAATGTTTGAAACAACAAGTTGAGGTGTCTATAATTCAAACACAACAGAATTATAGACACCTCAACTTGTTGTTTATTTTTATAGACTTCTTTTATAGGCTTCAAAAATGTTTCAAATGTGTGACAGCGATACTGTATGTCTAAACAAATATTGACTAGGAAAAACCAGTAATAGGAGACGTTTTTTTATTAGTATAACTATACATCATTTTGAACTAATTCTTGTTTAAACAGCATAGCTGTAAGTTTATCATTAGTTTACATAACGCTCTTGGAAAACCGTTTACAACTGTTAAATATTGACCTAAAGTTAAAAATTAATATATTTTTTAAGAATTCGGCAGTAAAACTTTGTCTTGTATTAAATACTTTTGAAATTGAATTACTAACAATCACGTCGAAACGAAACCTAATAAAACTAGACTGTGTCTGTGACGCTGTGTCTTCTGAAACCAGGAAAGAATAGATTATGTATTAAAATTTTTTTTGGCGAAATACCTTTTTTTTTTAGTGACGGGGTTGGGGTATGTGGGAGTCCCGGTCGCGATGAGATGGTGATTGCGAACGGTTTACCCACTAAAACCTACCACTAATTGTCCGCGCGGGCCATCTGTCGTTTGGGAAACTTCGTAATCGATCCATTCGACAGTGGCTTAGCGAGGGGAGCCTTGCTCTAGCTCTTGGTATAACCTGTATAGAAACATGTAATTCACGAACACAAATGACACCCAGTACAAATGGCACTATGCCAGGCAGATTTGTTTGTTTGATCGCGCTAATCTCAGGAACTAATCCGATTTGATAAATTCTTGGGCATTTCTTAGCCTGTTTAAGAACGACTATATACAGGGTGAAACAAGAAACCCTAATCCACATGGTAACGAGATGGATGATACACTACTTAACATTTTTTTTTTGTAAATATACGTACATATTAAAGATAGAAAACACCCAGACCCGGAACAAATACTTGTAGGTCGTACAAATATAATATATATTTTATATATTCTTTTTGTTTTAGAAATTATTGACTCTGGTCTATTATCTATCACACAATGGCCATGTTTAACACCAATTCAAAGAATAAGCAGGCCAGGTGTATGGTTTTCGGGCTTCGATTTGTCGGCTCTTACCAGTGCCAGACTAAGCAAGCGCGGGGCCCATAGTAAAGCGTGGGGCCCGTAGCAAACTCTGTCAAAGGGCCTTTGATCTGCTATGGGTTCTTAATCACTATCACTACATAGTATAAAACAAAGTCACTGACGTCTGTCCGTCCCTATGTATGCTTAAATCTTTAAATCTACGCAACGGATTTTAAACCGTTTTTTTTTAATAAATAGAATGATTCGAGAGGTAGGTTTTAAGTATAATACATGCATAATTGCACCCGTGCGAAGCCGGCGCGGGTCGCTAGTATATGTATAAAGTGATAAAAACAATTCAATACTCATATTTGCTATCTATAGGTAACAAATTTGTGGGTAATTAAGGCAGAGATGAGTGGGTTTAAATATGCGGGGGCCCCTTTCGCTCGGGGACCGTAGCAATTGCTACTCTTGCTACGTGGCTAATCCGGCACTGGCTCTTACGACTCAGGGTGGAATGGAGTGGTGACACTATGTATTAAATCTGTAAACGGATACCCCGTATACGCACGCGTTGCCCAAGCGAGCGAAGCATTGTCCAAAGATTTTATCAAATCGTGTAGACTAGAAAGTCGGGAAAAAGTTTGGCTCGAAACGACACTGACAAACCGACTGACAGCTCAGACGCTAGTTTTAAAGCGGATCGGTACAAATTTGGATTCATCGGTGGTTTCTTTTGAATTGTACCAAAGTCATGTCCTCATGTTCTGATGACGTCAAATTTAGCCTTGTCTGCAGTCAATTCAAACTACATACAGTAAATTGCTTAATTCAGACAATTGCAGTATTAAGGGGAACGTACATTATAGCAATATCCCCTGCTTAGGGGCTGTCCATTAATCATTGTGAGGTTTGAAAGGGGGGGAGGGGTTCGGCAAAACTCTCGAAATATCACATATTTGCCTCGTTGGTCTAATGGTTAGATGTGCCGCCTTTGGATCAACGGGTCCCGGGTTCAATTCCGGGGTCGGGCAAGTGTCTTTGTCTAAACCAGAGGCACTGGCTCGGAGTCTAGGTGTCATTTCTATCTATTATAAGTATGTATTTACAAAAATAAAATGTGTCTAAGTAGTTTATCATCCATCTCGTTACCATAACACAAGCATTAAGTTGCTTAACTTGGGACGAGATGGCGTTGTGTGAAATGTCCAAGGATATTTATATATCTATTATATATTTATTGTGGTAAGATATCACGTGTATTTATTTTTTCGTCAAATGCGTGTTTTCTAAACCGAAAAGCGGCGTGTATTGTAAGATTCTTAGGTAGGTACTAAAAATACACGTGATTTTTAATGGGGGGGCGTCCTAAACCTCTCCACGTATCAATAGCTGGTAGCTGAAAATCAGCTCTACAAGACACTGTAGTATGATGCTGAGATGCAGCCATTTAGACACATTACAGTATACCTTGCTTTCTGTTTTATTATATAAGGTTTTTATTTTTTGTGTCTAATAAACATTTTCTTTCTTTCTTTCTTTCTTTCACTAAGGGGGAGGGAGGTGTTAAAAAAATGTTCCGTGATTAATGGACGGCCGGAGACCCTTACGTCATCCTCAGATTGAATGAGGCTTGTGTCGGCGATAGGTCCCTCGACCCACCACTGGCCTTTAAGACGAGGGTAGAAAGTGGGCGTAATGACGACTAGGGTAGAAGATGGGTGTTTAATTATTTCATGAGCACACCAACAACAAAAAACACATTGCTATTAATATCGTGACGTTTACAGCAAAGAACAATGCGATGTTAATTTATGTTAATAACAGGTATTCTTAAACTGTCAAAATGAAAAAAAAAGTGATATATTGTTTTTTTTCCAAATACTTTGTTTTTTTAACGAAGCTATCATAGGTATTTTTTTGTAGATAAATGTTGACAGCTCTACTGGCATGGGTGATCCTGAGCCGTTATGGCCCCAAAGCCAGGGGGGCTTTGGCCAGGGAGCCCGAAGTGCAGCACAGTCGGGGGGGGGGGGGGTACTGGAAGGGTAATTCTTGAGCCGAGTGGAATGAATACATGAATAGTCCGTGACAATCAATATAAGACCATGATATCTACGTTATTGTTACTCGTTCTAATGGAATAGGTATCGGTACAAAAATCCATCTAATTTCATAACGCATCATTTAATTTTAAACTATGCAATAATTCACGCAAGAGCGACCGGGCGTAAAGCTTGTTGCATTGCTAGAGGAGCTGTTGGCCTACATCGAAGCAGATAAAACCCGATAAGGTTAAATTAAAAAAGAGTACGCATTGTGCTGTTCCCATTCCGTCCCTAAAGACTGTTGTAAAAAAAATAAAATTAAATATTATGTTATTAGGCAGGGGAGAAAACTAGCCCCGTGAAGATTCAGTCAGGGCTCACAGAGGTGGAGGTGACTCCCCCACACCCCTGTTGGCCATCCCCAGTCTGGCGGGAACTTTCGATTTCCCCGGGTCAAAAAAAGGGGAGTAAACTAAAAGAGACGTGTTTAGCACTATACTATTTAGCAGAGCGTGGTTTATTTCGAAATAAAATAGAATATGAAAAAACATATATGTAAAGAAATGAATATTGACATAGAATTACAGAATATGACAGAACATTTAAGTAAAGAAATGAATATTGCAAAAAACATCAGAGTGGCCAGGGTGACCCTGGCCACTCTGATTCACATTGTTAACACACAGAGGTTTAACAAATTTATTAATCATAAATGCGAACATTCAAATGGTTGGATATTTGTTACCCGCCAAAAACATGGTGCCAATGTGGATGATGTAAACAGACTTCAAGGTAGGCACTAAACTGCGGAACATAACGAAGGTCAGTGCCAAATTAAATTGAGGCAAGTAATGTGGGACTCACAAAACACGCGGCTTCCCACTTAAACCCCACAGTCTGGGACGCTACAGGTGTACGAGAACTTAAATGTGGCCGTGCCGCCCGATAGGTTGCCCGCTAAGTGGTCAAGTCACCGGCAGGTCCCACCACCGGCTCTTAGGGTGGGGCTGGGAGGTGGGCGTAAGTGTCAACCAGAGCGTCATCCTTCGCACCCCTCCCAGAGGCCTCCCTATGCGACGTAACAGCATCGAAGGAATCACTTGCCTTAGTGGTAGAGTTTAAGGCTCGCAGGGCAACTCTTCGAACAGAGAAGTCCCCGGAGCCTTAACCCGCAACTACACCGCGTGCCGCTCTTCACTTAGCTTCTCCCCTTGGGCATTAGTGGGTAGTCCTGAGCCAGTATGGCCGCAACATAAACCCCCCACATCAAGTCGATTACTTCATCATTCATAATTTCAGCCCATAAATGACTCACTACTGAGTCGGGCGTCCTCCAAGCTCATGGAGGGAAATTAGAAAGAAAGAAAGAAAAATAATTTATTCAGCACAATTTTACCTTAAATACTAACTATAATACTACGCCACGCTGGCAAGACGGTTTGGCCCAAGGTTTGTATCAAGTTTTCCGTTAGCGGCTAGGCGACCTTACGCTCCTTTTGTCGCCTCATACAACACCCTCAGGATGCTATGGGTTGGTGACATTTTGTATTCTAAATCTGTCACCAAATTAAAATTTACTTATATGTATCTGGCATGCCTCACTATTTTATGTAGGTCGAAATAACTTTGCATGTCGCACAGCAAGGTCGTAGAATTGAGTTGCAACTATCGACTGGTGACGTCAATGTGCAATAAAACTACGTCATTAGAAGACGAGACTAATGCATTCTTGGGCATTTGTGGAAATGCAAATGACCGCGCGTCTGGTCTTGCAGATTTAAAATTAACAACATCGCGTAATTCCTCGCCCTTACACAAAGCAAAATAATAAGAACATTTTGAAGATATCCTTTATGGATTTAGAATACACAATGTCACCAACCCATACCATCTTTAGGGTGTCGTAAGAGGCGACTAAAAGCACGGAAGAGGTCGATCACCTACCCCAAGAAAGAAAACTTGATACAAACCCATCTTGCCAGCGTGGCACAGTAGGCTAATTTCCCTCCATCAATTTGGAGGAGGCCCGACCCAGTAGTCGGTCATGTATGGGCTGAAACGACAACGACTACTCAGCCTACTAAGCGCAGTGCTGGTAGGCCTCACACACGGTGGACCAACGACCTAGTTAAGGTCGCTGGAAATCCATCCGCCGCAGCTCAGGACCGGCATTCGTGGAAATCCTTGGTTAGGCCGATGTTCAGCAGTGGACGTCTTTTGAATGAAATGATGATGACTACTCAGCCCATAAAGGACCCGCTGCTGAGTCGGGCCTCCTCACATTACATGGAGGGGAATTAGCCCACTTTGCCACGCTGGCAAGACGAGTTAGCACAGGGTTTATATGTATCAAGTTTTCCTTCTCTTACGGCTAGGTGATTTGCCTCTTGCGTTCCTTTAGTCGCCTCTTACGACACCCTCGGGATGATATGAGTTGGTGACACTGCGTATTCTAAATCCGTCAATACACAAACGGAATCACGCACTATCCTTCATGTAATGGGCGGGCGGAGGCCCGACTCAACAGTTTGTTCATTCATGGGCTGAGTAATATCAGTAGTAGATTGTTACAATATTAAAATATATCTACAAATACAGAGTAATATTAGTAGTAGAGTGTTACAATATTAAAATATATCTACAAATACTGAGTAATATTAGTAGTAGATTGTTACAATATTAAAATATATCTACAAATACTGAGTGATATTAGTAGTAGATTGTTACAATATTAAAATATATCTACAAATACTGAGTAATATTAGTAGTAGATTGTTACAATATTAAAATATATCTACAAATATTTTCCATGTTAACACAATAGTCACAAGGACACGCTGTGCGAGTAGTAAACAATATCTAGTATTTAAATAAATGTCGATAGTCGGCGTGCGTAATTTGTTAAACTGATGAGCTTTGTGCGGACGTAAAGGCGTATTTCCATCGGATAGTAGACAAATCTTGCAATGGGCTTCACTTCATTATACGCATCCACCACCTGTCCTACTAAATTCGAATTTTGAAAGTAATCGTACAACTACGGATTAATTCCATTTTATGCTGTAATTTGTAAATGGCGACCTGAAAAGAGCAACTAAACTACAGAGTTTCTTGCCGGCTCTTCTCTGTAGAGGTGCATTCGAAACCGATGGTAGATGGTAAATAATAACTTTTCAATTTTATGAGGTAATTTTTTTTTGTTGTTCGACTCGTCAAAATAGCTCTATTGAGCCATGCGGTCTGGTTTGATTTGATTGATTTAAATAAGTGATTATTTCGTGTTAAAATAAAACCATAACCCAGCTATTTGAGAGTTATGTAAGCATGTAGGAATAACATTATTTTTAAATATTAACTTAATCAACCTCTGTCTATTTACTGCCTTTTTTCACCTTGTCGATAGGTACTCGTATTTATGGTGATAAGGAGAACAGTGCGTGAAACTCATATTAATCATCTTACAAACTCATAAATGACCCACTGCTGAGCCGCACCTCCTCCAATTTCATGGAGGGATATTAGTCTACTGTTTCACTTTGGCAAGACGGGTTGACACATAACTAATTGGCAGTTACTTTCGCGATAAATTACAAAAAGCCATTAACGTCACAATAAAAAAATGGAATGTCAGTTTGAGCATGTAGACAGAAGAGCACCTTTACCTTAGAAGGTTAAAGGCCTCGTTTTCGTAATATTTATTTATGTTAATCTTTACTCCATTGACACAATCGTTCCCATCACATCAATGAAAATGTTACTGAAATAAAAACAAACTGTACGACACAATTTACGTGTAAACGAATGTAGTCATCATTGTCGAGATACCCACTACTGAGCTGAGCCTCTTCCAATCTTAAGGAGGGAAATTTACCTATAGTGCCATGCTGGCATATTGGGTTAGCACAGAGCTTCGTGTCAGTTTTCCTTCCATTTACCTGAGTTTTCTGCCTTATAATTTTGATTTTAAGGCAGAAAACTTGTCGGCCCACTTGGGTGTTGTAGTCTTGACTACAAGTTGTAGTACAATGACACAACTTGACTATTTGGCTGTGGCACTTTGTAATTGTGTGGTGACAGATTTAGAATAGTGTCACCAGCCATTCCATCCTAATGGTGTCGTAAGACCAGACTACAGAAAATGACATGGCCGAAAACCTAGCCAAAAGAGCTGGAAAGTTTGATATAAAACACCGTGCCAACCCGTCTGGCGAGTATGGCACAGTAGGCTAATTCCCTCAATTTAATGAGGCTCGACTCATCAGTGAGTCTTCTGTGAACTGGGAAGAAAAATGATTTTATAATGTGGAAGTCCTTCCCTTCCAATTCCAACTAGTTTGAGTGCTTGTTACACATCTCCGTAGTATACGTATAGTCCGGGTGATGACAGATTTTGAATGTCTAGTGTCACCACTCTATTCCACCCTGAGGGTGTCGTGAGAGCTGACAAAAGGAAATAACAAGGCCGTAAATTTTGCCGCCAGAGAAGGAAGCACTTGAAACAAATCCTGTGCCAGTTGGAAATCTACTTTTTTTCGTCGTTTTGTTTCCCTGTGAAACCTTGTGCCAACCCGTCTGGCTACCGTGGTACAATAGGTGCAGTACTAAAATAGATGGCCATTAAAGTATAATTAAAATCATAGTTTTGCAACTCACACTTGGCTACCTACAAAAGACGAACCGTGACCTGTTCCACCTATATTAATTCTTTCGCAGAACAAATATTAATAATTGCTCCTATTATTGAGGTATTTATAATGTCGATATTTTTTACGATTTAATTAAAGTGTTATTCAATTGTTTTTGTGTATATATTTTTTAAATTCGTATGACGCACGCGTGTAGGACCTACATTGTTGTTGAAAGCCTAAGCGGTCATACACACGAATGGCATGTTGCCAAAGGCAGACAACTGCAGCCGTCGACGCAGGTCGGCGGCAGCCGTCGACGCGTCGGCGAGTCCCGTCAACAGCAGCTGACGGCAGTCGACGGCAGCCGTCTGCAGTTGTCTGTGCCGTTGACAACATGCCGTTCGTGTGTATGAGCGCTAACTCGTTTTGAGTTCATCGTTTAAAATTAACAAAGTAATACGTGTGATAGTGTTACGATATCAAGAAAAAAAGTAATAAACAGCAAAATATGTAGGAGGCCATAATAAGTTTAGTTGTTTTACGTGTGGTGACAGATTTAGTATACATAGTGTCACCACCCCATTCCATCCTTAGGGTGTCGTAAGAGATGACAAAGGGAAACGAAAACCTAGCCGCAAGAGCCGTATAGCCAGTGTGGCATAGTAGGCTAATTACCCTCCATGTAGTTGGAGGAGGCCCGACTCAGCAGTGGGTCATATACGGGCTCTAGTAGAATCTAAATAAAGCCATAACTCATTGCCATAACCCTTACGCCATTCGACACGCCGAAAGGCAATTATTTTACGTTATAAGAAGGCAATTAATGTAATACTCATCATTAAAATTATCTTTCTGTACTTCCCCCAACCTTAGTGGTAAATTGTGGCGTTTAATTAGTGGTTCAATGGTATTACGACTCAAATATTTCTCCATTATAAAGTAACTAGCGACCCGCCCCGGCTTCGCACGCGTGCAATGATGAATTTATCAGTGTTTCTCTACAATATTATGCATGTATTTTATATAAACCTTCCTCTAGAATCAAACTCCGTTCACCAAAATCCGTTGCGTAGTTTTAAAAATTTAAGCATACATAGGGACGGACAGACGACAGCGACTTTGTTTTAAACTATGTAGTGATAGCGATTGTTACGAAAGAAATTTGTTACGAAATATAAATAAGAGGGTTCCTTAAAAAAATAGTTCGCATGGTACGGATTTAGATTACCTACTATGCGACGCTGGCCAAACTGGTTGGCACAGGGTTTTTCTAGAAAGTATTCCTCTCTTTTGCGGCTGGTTGGTCTGCCTCTGCCGTTCCTATGGTCTTCGTATAGACAGCAAAAATCACTCTATTCATAATATGTACCAAAATGAACCAACATTATATTCACCAAAAGAGTCGAAATTTTTACTACCTTGGTGGTTTAGAGGTTAGATGTGCCGACTTTGGATCACGGGTCGTCGGTTCAATTCGTCTTTGTGTAAACCAGAGCTGCTCGGAATCTAGTTGTCATTTGTGTTCGTAAATTTCATGTTTGTATATCATCATCATCATTTCAGCCAAAAGACGTCCACTGCTGGACATAGGCCTTCCCAAGGATTTCCACAAAGGCCGGTCCTGGGCCGCCCGCATCCATCGTTTTCCGGCGACCTTAACCTGGTCATCGGTCCACCGTGTCGGAGGCCTACCAGTACTGCGCTTTCCGGAACGCGGTCGCCACTCGAGGACTTTTCTGCCCCATCGGGCGTCGGTCCTGTGCGCTATGTGCCCTGCCCACTGCCACTTAAGTTTGGCAACCCTGTGTGTGGGCTATGTCGGTGACCCTGGTTTGCCTGCGAATCTCCTCATTTCTGATTCGATCTCGCAGGGAAACTCCGAGCATAGCCCAAATCAGTACAGTACATTAACACATTACAGGAATTTAGTTACAAATATTTGTTATACAACACGCAAACCACTGACAATCTACCGAGTATTGAACCAATGTAATACAAATACAAATACAAATTAACTATCAACAGTAAAAACATCTACACACGAGAAGATCCTTATGACCACATGCAAACTATTCCACGCGGCCTTCGGTGAAATACGCAAAAGATACCGTAAATTCGAATTTGACTTCTACATACTGGTGATAAAGTTGAAAATGTTTTAACTGCAGATTTGTCACCGTTATCAAAATTAAACAAGCACCATTGTTCTACTCACATCCCATGATATGTAGCGATAAAACCGACTGCGTGATAACGCCTCTAATTGAATGTACCAACAATATTGTCACAGTGGAGAGACTTTGCAGTATCCTGATTTGGCAACATTACAAAAGGGACGATTAGGTGAAAAACTAACGGCTACTAAAATGGGACTCCGCCAAAATGGTGGTTGTTTTTTATAAACTTTTAATTTTCTCGCACCTGTTGTTTTTAACTTGTGTAATCAAGTAAGTGAGGAAAACAATCCAATCAAATTTTTGCTGTGCAAGAAGTTCTTGCACAGCTTCGCTTCCATCAAGCGAGATTGAGGTCTAACGTAAGCCTCTTAATCTTAGAATAGAATAAAATACTCTTTATTGTACATCAATAATATTAAATGTTAAAATGGCAACAGAGAAATACAACAAAGAAATGTACAATGACCTTTGGATGGATAGGAGTTGTGAATGTTAAAACGGTAGAGGTGTCCAATAAACTTAAGAAATACGACAAATACATGTAAATGAGTACATGAAAAGTTAATACATTACATAGCCCTATTCTAATACATATCCGAGGTCTGATTTGCGGGGAACGGGATGATTATGACCTGGTGACTACATTATTATTAATCTGTGACCACACACACTGTAGAACACGCCCAAAATGCTGCCTATAAAAAGATATCTTAGGTTTTGACGAACCTTGCGCATATAAAATATTTTATGACAGATTATGGTTGTGTTATTTTTGATGATTATTTACTAACTGTCACCCGGGACTTCGCCTGCGTGGTATTTAACAATGTGGAAACGTCAGGCGGGAAGGCGGGGAGGACAATAAAATTTATGGGCTGAAACGACGAACGACCACGACTGCTTGTTACATAAAGCCAGTGAATGTCCTGTCATAATCGGTGCAGTCATTCACAGATAGACAAAAATTTTAAAAAAAGTTTTCGTATATGTACCGTGTATCCAAATGCACTTAGTAAATAGCGGTTTTTTTAATATTACAAACAGGCACTCCAATTTTACTTGTATGTATAGATGTGTAGACTTCGTTTTTGAGACAGGGAAAGTGGACCTACTGATTGTGACATTTTCTGTGACATTATGGTGCTTGTGATAAAAACCTGTGACGTCAATCCTATCGGAGTTACGGGAGCGTAAACGTTGATAATGTTAATTATAATTTATGACCCCACAAAATAGAAGCTTTGTTTACATGTTCAAAATAAAAGCTTTCAAAGTTTATTCTTTAACTTAAGTTTAGTTTCTATTAAAACTTCCGAGTCGGGCCTTCCACCACATGGAGGGTAATTAGCCTAATGTGCCACACTGGCCAGACGGGTTGGCACAGGTTTTCGTTTAAAATGTTCCTTCTCTTATGGCTAGGTTATCAGCCGTCATTTCCTTTTGTCGGCTCTTACGACACCGTCAGGATGAAATGGGATGGTGACACGATGTATACTAAATCTGTTACCACACGGAATTCCACACAAAATCTCACACAAATAAGTACACCCGTACTATATTGATAATCTTTATATATATAATTATACTGTACGTGTGTATGTCACTGAATTACTCCTAAACGGCTGGACTGATTTGAATGAAATGTTTGTATGCAATCCTCCAAGCTCATAAAGGTGCAAGAATGACTTTGAGCTTGAAAAAGTTTTTCTTGCACCTTTATGAGCTTGGAGGGTTGTATTGATGATTTTGATGATTATAATTCTATAACTACATACGTCTACTACTTACAGCCGCGAATAACATTTTAATCAACATACAACCTAGCACTGACCTGCAAATTGCAAAAAACTTAAGAAAAATTGAATTTCGCTGGCTACCCTGGAGCAATCTTAACCGAGGATAGTTCAGATTCACAAGTCAGCCCGACAGATGGCGCTGCAGTCAGTAAACGAATATCATGCAACACAACGTCTGCCCGGTCAGCTAGTTATGTATAAAATAATCGTTTATGCGATGAGGACGCATCGCGCGTCCACTAGTTATTGTGTAATATCTTTGTGGAAACACGAAGCGGACATTTGTTGAATAATGCAACTGTTCATTGATGACGTCAATGTCGATAAGAGGGCCTTGGGACATATTTTTCGCATCCTTGCGAATTTCAATGTTTCGCAACAGCAATATGGAACACGCATTAAGTTGATAATAATACGTTGAGGCACAATTTTTGGTGTTGTTTGTCATATAACATGTGTTAAATATTGTACATATTGACTGCCTCGTTGGTCTAGGGGTTAGATGTGCAGCCTTTGTATCAACGGGTCCCGGGTTCGATTCCGGGGTCAGGCAAGTGTCTGTGTCTAAACCAGAGGCACTTGCTCCGCGTCTGGGTGTCATTTGTGTTCGTGAATTATATATTTATAAACTGCCGGCGATACATGTTATAACTAGTGCAGGGGTTTCGTATTGCCACCGTCAAATGGATCGTTTACGAAGTTTCCCAAAAGACAGATGGCCCGCGCAGACAATAAATAGTGGTAGATTTTAGTGGGTAAATCGGTCGCAACCACCATCTCATCGCGACCGGGACTCACATATACCCCATATATATAATACCCCGGCTGTAACCTATAAAAGGGATCCCCCACTATAAAAAAAATAAAAATGTTACATAATGTAACTAATAAACAGAGGACATGGATTAACTGTCTTCAGCTTGACGCATCCAGCTGAAGACAGGGCGCTATGGCGCTCTTTAGGGGGGTCCAGCAGTGGACTAATGTGGGCTGATGATGATGGATTAACTTAGTCTAAGAGAAGGCTCAAGAGAAGGAAACTTGATACGAAACCCTGTGCCAACCCGTCTGGCCAGCGTGGCATAGTAGGCAAATGGCCCTCCCTGTGATGGGAGAAGGCCCGATTCAGCAGTGGGTCATTTATGGGCTGAGTAGTAGTAGTGAGATTTGAAATTATCAATCTGGAACCAAAACTGCACATGTAGACGTTTCCCATATATGGCTACAGTTGATTTCGTTGGAAATCCTCATGCATACCCTGGTATCTGGGTATCTGGGACTCCCGGGTGCGGAAAGACGAAATACTATTCCAGCAAAAAATATTGGCTCATCATCATCATTACAGTGACTGCCTCGTTGGTCTAGTGGTTAGATGTGCCGCCTTTGGATCAACGGGTCCCGGGTTCGATTCCGGGGTCGGGCAAGTGTCTTTGTCTAAACCAGAGGCACTGGCTCGGAGTCTGGGTGTCATTTCTATCTATAATATGTATGTATTTACAAAAAAAAAATGTATATAAGTAGTTTATCATCCATCTCGTTACCATAACACAAGCATTAAGTTGCTTAACTTGTGACGAGATGGCGTTGTGTGAAATGTCCAAGGATATTTATTATATTTATTATTACATAGTAAAAAACAAAGTCGCTGTCGTTTGTCGTCCCTATGCATGCTTAAATCTTTAAAACTACGCAACGGATTTTGAAGTGTTTTTTTTTAATAGATGGAGTGATTCAAGAGGAAGGTTTGGAAATACATGCATAATGTTTTAGAGAAACACTATTAAATTTAGATGTTCATCATTGCACCCGTGCGAAGCCAGGGCGGGTCGCTAGTTCATAATATTATAGATGTTGGTCTTTTTGTACAAAAATAATATTAAAAATTAACATGGCAACAGAGAAATACAACAAAGAAATGTACAATGGGCCATTTCTTAGTCTTATCGCACTAGGCCATTTCTTCCAGACAACCTTTACAGATACACAGGAACAGAGTAAAAGTATTTATCATCAGTAAATGGTACATTGGAACGGAAAAGGAAACGCATAGTTGTTGTATGCAACACTGATTAAATTCAGTAATTTTTCCATCATTACTTAGACAGGAAACTAATTTATTATTGGGTAGATAAGCTACCGCTTTCTACTTTACTGATTAACTTGTTTTTGTTTCATAATTAGTGAACATAATTAGTAGTACATATTACGAACTCAAATGAATACAAAAGAAATAAATAATAACTTAAAATAAAATCTTAATGCATAACCCCATGTATGTACAAAATTAGAAATAATCATAAATATAAAATTCTCGTGTCACAATGTTCGTTCCCATACCTACTCCTCCGAAACGGCTTGACCGATTCTCATGAAATTTTGTGAGCATATTGGGTAGGTCTGAGAATCGGCTACTATCTATTTTCATCCCCCTAAATTTTAAGGGGGGGTCCACACCAAAAATAATTGTTTATTTTTCAGACAAATTTTTTTGCTTTTATGTTTTTAAGATGCAGCATACAAAAATACAAACAACCCAAAATTTTCACCCCTCTACGATCAACCCCTATTTAATTACAAGGCAAAACAACATTTGCGATAGGAGCTGTTGTATAGATAGATTGAGTCATCACGATATCTCTGGAACCATAAGACCTAGAGACTTGATATTTGGTAGGAATTTCCAAAAAAAGGGGGGTTGGGGCGTTTGCGGGGGGGACATTTAAAACAAGCTCTCTAAAAAGCTTAGAGGTGTCAGGCGACCCAAGCGCTGACAGCTTCCACAGCCAGCGGATAAGCCTGGCCATTCAAAGGAGAAAGGCAAGGATGCTGCCAGTATTTTAGGCACATTACCACATGGGCCTAATTTATTAAGTTAGTTTTATTATATTACTAACGACCGGCCCCGGCTTCGCACGGGTGCAATGATGAACATCTAAATTTATCAGTGTTTCTCTACAATATTATGCATGTATTAAACATAACTATAAATCTTCCTCTTGAATCACTCTAAGATATCTATTAAAAAAACCGCTTCAAACCGGCTCTACCTCCGAGGGGCAGCGGTCTGCATAAAGCATTTCCCCAGCATAACCAAAAAAAGGCCTCCTTAAATTAAATGGAGGGAAATTAAATAAATAAATAAATATCCTTGGACATTTCACACAACGCCATCTAGTCCCAAGCTAAGCAACTTAATGCTTGTGTTATGGTAACGAGATGGATGATAAACTACATTTTATTTTTGTAAATACATACATATTATAGATAGAAAACACCCAGACCCGGAACAAATACTTGTAGGTCATACAAATATTTCTTCCGTGCGGGGATCAAACCCGCGACATGCTGCGCAGCAGTCGGTCGCTCAACCACTGCGCCAACCGTGTCGTCCGTCCCAAATTAGCCCACTGTCATACTTAGAACCAGATTATTACTACTACTACTACTCAGCCCATAAATGACCCACTGCTGAGTCGGGCCTCCTCCCATAACATCAGGCCACGCTGGCCAAACGGGTTGTTGGCACAGGGTTTCGTTTCAAGTTTTACTTCTCTTGCGGTTAGCTTTTCGGCTTTGCCCTTTTGTCGGCTCCTACGACACCCTAAGGAAGTAATGGGATGGCGACACTATGTATTACAAATCCGTCACCACACGGACTATCATTACATATTATAAAACAAAGTCGCTGTCGTCTGTCCGTCCCTATGTATGCTTAAATCTTTAGAACCACGCAACGGATTTTGAAGCGGTTTTTTTTAACAGATAGAGTGATTCAAGAGGAATGTTTATATGTATAGCACATGCATAATTGCACCCGTGCGCAGCCGGGGCGGGTCGCTAGTTAGTAAATATAAATAAAATATAAATATCCTTAGACATTTCACACAACACCATCTCGTCCCAAGGTAAGCAACTTAATGCTTGTGTTATGGTAACGAGATGGATGATAAACTTATACTTAAATATATTTTTTTTGTAAATACATTATTATAGACAGTATTATAGATAGAAAACACCCAGAACCGGAACAAATACTTGTAGCTCGTACAAATATTTTTTCCGTGCGGGGATCGAACATTTACAAGATTATTAAACTGCTTGTAATATATTATTTTCTGCGATTTAAGTTTCCTCTACGATTGCGGCTAGGCGATCATTACTAACCGGAAATGTATAGGTTCGCATGTAAACAATGAAGGTATTAAGCACAACGATAAAGAAACTTGACACTCTGTTCCCATGCTTTTTTCGTAACTGAAGCTGCACGATTCGTCAGCCATCGCTTAATCTACAGGGAGGAAGCGAAAGGGTATTATTACATATATCATTTCGAATTTTTTTTATAGAATAGCGCTACCAAAGTTGGAAACACTGGTCCCAAGACCTACTTACTACTAATTGCATCACAGGGAGGGTAATTAGCATACTGTGCCACGCTGGCCAGACGGGTTGGCCAGGGTTTCGTCCAAGGCCCCCAGGGTCACGGAGCATGCTCTCTGCAATGGCTTGACTGCCTCGTTGGTCTAGTGGTCAGATGTGCCGCCTTTGGATCAACGGGTCCCGGGTTCGATTCCGGGGTCGGGCCAGTGTCTTTGTCTAAACCAGAGGCACTGGCTCGGAGTCTGGGTGTCATTTCTATCTATAATATGTATGTATTTACAAAAAAAAAATGTATATACGTAGTTTATCATCCATCTCGTTACCATAACACAAGCATTAATTTGCTTAACTTGGGACGAGATGGCGTTGTGTGAAATGTCCAAGGATAAAAAAAAAAAAAAAAAAAAGGGAGTGAATCCCGTGGCCCTGGCTTGGGCAGTCAAGGATCGCCGTCGGTTTTAGTGGGTAGGTCGGGGCGCAATTTACGGAGTCCCACATACCCCGGCCATTTCCCAACGGCCGGGTATCAATGAGGATCTCCAACGTAAAAAAAAATTGGGTTTCGTACAAAATGTTCCTTCTCTTGCGGCTTATCATTTCCTTTTATCGGCTTTTACGACACCCTCGTAATGGAATGGTGTGGTGACATGGTTCCTTCAGTTGTCTCTTAGGGTGGCGTGGGTTCGTGACATTTTGTATTCTAAATACTAATAATAATTAAATATTTTTAATTTTGCAGTTATAATCTTCGACTATTTGAAAGCATTCGCAAGAATTAATTCGAATAAAAATCATAAATAAATAAATAAATATCTTTGGACATTTCACACAACGCCATCTCGTCCCAAGCTAAGCAACTTAATGCTTATGTTATGGTAACGAGATGGATGATAAACTACTTATATATATATTTTGTAAATACATACATATTATAGATAGAAAAGACACCCAGACTCCACGACCCAGGAATCGAACCCGGGAACCGTTGATCCAAAGGCGGCACATCTATTTCAAATAGTCAAAGATTATAACAGCAAAATTAAAAATATTTAATTATTATTAGTATTTAGAATACAAAATGTCACGAACCCACGCCACCCTAAGAGACAACTGAAGGAAAAAATAAAAATAAAATAAAATCTAACACCGATTCTGACACCGAAACATATAATGTCCTTAGTTTACAACTATTTACAATGCAGGTCTAAACGAACAATGTTCGTCATAATGGCTCAATATATCCCAATTGCTTGCCCCTGCGGATGAATTCATTTCTGTACAGGATATTACGTGGGAGATGACGACATTTATACGGATGCATGAACTCTAACCGCCTCTCTCAAGTGCTCGATGATGTATGATATCAGTGCAGTTGCAGTGGTGACGGATTTTGAATACACAATGTCACCAACCCATACCATCCTGCGACTAACGGAACGGAACGCACTTTGAGAAGGCAAATTTGATACAAACACTGTGTCAACCAGTCCTACCCGCGTAGCACCATACGCTAATTTACCTCCATGAATTTGGAGGAGGCCTGACTCAGCAGTGGGTCATTTAGTCGGCAATTAAGACACCCTCTGGAATGAAATGGGGTGGTGACATAATGTATTCTGAATCCGTCACCACACGGACAAAAAAATACTACTACTTCGGAACCAAACTAGTTAGTTACATGTAACTGTCATTGTAAAATGGCGTTTAGAAAAAAAAGACAGGCCCACAGATCTTCTTCCGCCAGGTCTTCTCGGTTGGTGCCGCGTTCTGACCTGGTAGTAGTGTTAAGAAAATGATGTATCCGTTGTCGATTGTGAACGCCTTAATTGGTATATGCCACAGAAATAGCAAACCCGAATAGACCTTTTTATAGTATGTTAGCGCAGGCGCGTCCGCCATGTCAAAAACGCAGCAATATGACAGTTTCGGGCACTCACTTTTCTTAGAGCTAACTATGGCTGGGCAACAAGCATTATCACTTATAATATCAGTGCAATTATATGAAAAATTAATTGACGACGGTGCTTCCTACTATAGAAGCCCACAACTGTGTTCAGTTACGACGATGGTTGAAGCGCCATGGTCGTCCTCAAGGAGGAATTAAAGCCGAATTACTTGAGAGGTTAGGATGATAATAATTTAATAGTACCTAATAAGTGAAAGTAATTACTAAATAGAAAACATATTTATTTTATTTATATTACTTCTATATCTTTTAGGGTCAATAACGCTCTGCATAATTGTGTCAAAGGAAAATTGATAAGCTACGCTGTTCGTGCAATGATAAATGCTGAAAGTGGAAGCATTTTGCGAGGGACCTGTGAATGCAAAGCATCGAGTTTAGGATGTTGTGCCCACGTTGCTGCTCTCCTGCATATTTAGTTGAAGCAATTTAAAGAAGCTGCCAAAGAAAACGTCGCTTGTACAAGTCAGCTTGGTGTTTGGAATCAAGGGTCTAAGAAGAAAATAGCTCCTAAAGCTGATTACCAATATAACATCGACAAAATAGATAATAACAATAGAAATTACGTGATGATTAAATACCTATAATATTACCTTAGCACTATTTTTTTTATTTTACACAACTGATGGGGTCTGGATATTCGGTTGTTGGACCAGATTTTCCTTCAAAATTAAGTGAACAAATATATGTGTCTTTATTTAAATTATCAATTCCTTGAAATCGACCATTACCTCGTCCACACCGCTTTACCCACAAATCACATTTAGCACATTGGTAACAAACTTTTAAGTGCTTTTGCTTAATTGTTTTAATGAGTTTCCGTCGATATTCTAAGCAAGGTTTTGGAAAAATAATAAAATAATATAAATACTGCTGAAAGGATTTACTACGTGTTTGTGTGTTTACCCCGTTTCCATGTAGATAACATTATATATTTTAATTCAAATACTTGTAAAATTATTGTATCATGTATGCACAATAATTTTAATTGGACTGTTTATAAAAAAATATATTTATTTGCCAATTTATTTATAAACATATGTATGAGCACATTTATAAGTGACCGAAAACATGGCGGAAGTTCGGGCATGCGCACAAAATATTTTCAACTATTACCAGGACTATAGCCATGTGATGTACCATCATAAGATAAAAATGGGTTTTTCCGCGCAATCTAAAGACAATCACTTAGCATACAATTAATGTCATCACGCTACTCGCTAACAACTCGATAAACATCTCGCATGATCCAGTTAAAGTAGATTTATTGTACTGTCATGTCACCTCACTACTTTCCGCGGGCTTTCTCGATTTTCACAATTCTCTGAATAAAAATCGAACATATTTGACTGATTTACACGCGATGTCGGGACAACTAGTGTTAAAAATAGTTCTTATAATTTTCTTAGCGTTTCTATATTATTTATACGTTAATATAACGGATTTCCTCTGACAACAACATTTTCCATCCTAAGGTTGGAAGAGATTACAGTTTGCAATAAGGCCGGCCATTGTACATATTGTCATATGGTCTCTCAAAAGTTAATGTTTGGAACTGTCACGAGGGAACTGAAGCGTACATAACATTTGTTGGAGTCTTGATTTGTTCAAGAATAGTTTCACTGTCAAGTTTATCCAGAGGTTGTCATGAGAAGTATCTTATAATAATAAGGATGATTACTTAATCTATTAGAAATGGACAATATGACCTTCAATTTTATCTCCGAAATTTCGAAACAGGCCGCTATTGTTGCTAATTTGTGATTTCTCGGTAAGACAATGGGGATATAAAATCTTATAAAAGATTTTTCAGGTTATAATTAATTGAAAGGAGGAAACGAAGGCATTTATTGTTCTGCAGTACAATATTATAGATTTTAAATAGAGATAGCAAAGGCAACACTTTACTGCCTGTCGACTAAAGTTGATGCAATAAAGTATTGTATTTCATGCTTGGTAAGGTTAACACTTGCTTGCAATTTTGATGTTTTTTTATATGTACTGACCTTAGATAATGTTCTAAGCTACTTTTGTGGCAGAAACAAAACAGTGAATTGAATAGTATGGAACCAAAAGCCACCCAAACAAACACACGAACAGTATTGAGAATACACCACCACCTACAATGTACGCCCATGTAACAGTAATACAAAACAATAGACAAGACACATTGGCCCATTCTCAATAACCAGGTAACTGACAATTTCAACAACCAAAAAAATACATGGAAATTAGCAACACTCGGAAGCTCTATTACGGTCATTTGAGTTCCGTACTATAATAGTCACGCAACGCAGAACATACAGTGCGGGGTCTAATCGATTCATTCGCTTCCGTACGTGTCTATTATCAACTTAACTAATTTAATTATTCGAAAGTCACTGTGGAGAATTATTAGAGCTTTTTGTGAGGCAATTGGGTGACGTAACGGTATTAAGATTTAATTGTTAGGTTTTGAATTTCCAGTGTAGACGCTGCAAAGTTCTTACGGATCTTAATTTGAACATTGTTTTAGAGAACTTCAAATTCTACTATGTCTACAATTAAAACTATGTGTGTTTTAAAAAAAAAAGTTATACTTTTTAAATCCCCATAGTATGACGAAATATATTATTTTGTTAGGGGCCATGTCTACTTGTTTTCTAATACTTTTTTTAGAGGATATACAAATATGTACCTAACCATAATATGGATAATATTACACCACTTATATACCAAATGGGGCCATCTTGCAACTGGAACATACCAAGGACTGACATAAAGTCCCCGCTTCAGTTCCCTCGTGACAGTTCCAAACATTAACTTTTGAGAGACCATATGACAATTTGTACAATGGCCGGCCTTATTGCAAACTGCAATCTCTTCCAACCTTAGGATGGAAAATGTTGTTGTCAGAGGAAATCCGTTGTATTTTTATAGATAAGCGATAAATTGAAATAAATCTTAGTTAAAAATTCATCCACAATAACCCGCATTCATGAAGGCTCGGCTGCTTTTATTTTTGTTGCAAAAAACTTTTTAGAAATGTCCAGGGAAAAAACCATATTTTGCCAAAATATCCAGGATTTTCGCCGTGTTTATCCGTCTGCAATTTTGGGTGATGGCAGCCCTAACTATGCGGAACACAATCGATCTGGATGTTGGATCTGAACTCCTACGTACCTCGGAGTGCTCTTAAAGCCGTCGGTACCAGCTGCCATTCTACTGTCTATAGCAGTTGTTACACGTATTGTGAAACTGACAGCTGGTCCAACCAGATTGATGTGTTGTAACCAAGGCTCTAAACATCTAGCTACTTTCCAGATAGCCAGCCGTTGGAGATAACCAGGTTATTTGGGAGTTGAGGTCAAGAAACCTCAGAAAAGTAGTAGGTCGATTTTAAAAATGGAATGCTTGCAACGCAACTGGCGCTTATTTTTGAATAAAGTTCATTCATAATCATAACCCACAACGCTATAAGAATGTTAGAAGTTTAAGCACCATGTGAGTGTCTGTGTGTGTTTTTTTAATTGAAAGCAGGTTTTGTAATTACAAGGTCGTCAGCAAATTTATAGTCTAAAATGTTAAGAGCCGACTAAATGACCCACTGCCGAGTCGGGCCTCCACAACTACATGGTGAGTAATAAAAGTCCACTGTACCACGTAGACCAGACGGGTTTTGTATCAAGTTTTCCTTCTCTTACGGCTACGTTACCGGCATTGTCATTTCCTTTTATCGGCTGTTACAACACCCTCAGGATGGAATGGGGTAGTGACGCTATGTATTCTAAATCTGTCAACACACGAACTTAATATCGAGACAAACCTCAGGTCTGTAACTGCGTTTCAAGTCTGCACGTACTTTAGTTATTTCCATTGAATAAAAAATAATCTGTGTCGGATCTGTTGTTCTCAGTAAATCACGCACGATCACCGTCACGGCTGTAGACCAGGGCATTGCTCTTAGCTGCCCAGTGCCGGCGAAACGTGGGTCGAGAACGGTGTTACCAAACCTACAGTTGTAGTTACGTACAAAAGGATAAAATCTAACATCAAAATGTTTGTTATTCAAATAGTGTAAAAACAACACACAACAATTAAAATTGAAAAAGATAAATTAAAAATATTAATATGATAATGGCACTTCACATAGCTATTCATGTTCGCTAGAGGTATTATTTTTTATTGAATAAAACATTCAAATTAAAATATGTATTTAAAAATTATAAAATAAATTATGATTACAAGCTGACTAAAACTAAAACATTAAAATATGTACAAGTAAAATTAGATTTAAAAAACCTCAGATATCTTTTAGTAGTCTAGATGGCTCTTGGAAGGCTGACGGTAATCGCGCCGTGTAAATACTGGTAAGTAGTCAATCAAATCAAGCTAGACTGGTATCAATCTTAATGGAATACCAAAGGCAAAGTGTGTTTATGGTGGATGCTCCAGGGTAGCCCGCGAAATTCAAATTTTCTTACGTTTTTTGCAATTTGCAGGTCAGTGCTAGTGTATGTTGATTAAAATGTTATTCGCGGCTGTAAGACTTATGTAGTTATAGAATTATAATCGTCAAAATCATCAATACAACCCTCCAAGCTCATAAAGGTGCAAGAAAAACTTTTTCAACGTCAAAGTCATTCTTGCACCTAGCACTGCCCTGAAAATTGCAAAAAAAAGTAAGAAAATTTGAATTTCGCGGGCTACCCTGGAGCATCCACCTTAATAGCCCGCCGTTTTATGGAAGTCGTGAGAGACTTCAAATTAAATCCAGTTTAGTCCAGTGTTCTTAATGTCATGAGATATTACCGAAATGCCACAGTTAATTAGGTATTATCTATGCATTTGATCTTAAATCTTTAATACTGTTGTTGGCTAATCAAAATATTCTCAAGCAATTTTTTTTTTACACCCCTCTGCTCCTATCACCGTGTGTGTTGCGGCAGTTTAAGGCTCCCGACGCAACTTCGAGGACAGAGGAGGCCCCAGAGCCAAACACAACCGTGACCCCCCGTGGGCCCGCCCGGCCGGGTGAGCCGGAGCCGGCCCCAACGGATCTTAAAGTCACGCAAGACCCCTTTTTTATAATTTAACTATAATTATAATTTATCATAATTGGGATTTTAAAATTATTTTAATTGGCTTATGTGCCCTGTGACAATATTCAATTCAATACTATCCAATAATTAATTAATTATTTATTATTCACATTTTTATTCATTTCAGCCTTATTATTAACAATCATTATTTAGTTATGTTAATTAATTATCATTATAATACTCAATGACTTATATTTTAATAATGTCAATTCCTGTATACTCTCTGTAACATACAGATTTGTTTAATCTGTTTTTATCAAATCATTACGCCTTCAATTGAGAAATGTTTTAATAATTTATAATTTGTAACTTAAACTTCATAAACTCTGTTTAGCTTTATAATTTGTTTAGTTTCTGGTTTCCGGGCTGGAGCTGAAAATCAGTGCTGCAGAAACCTGCAGTGTATGCTGAGCTCCTGCCTTTTAGACACTATATTGTGACCTAAATTGTTTTACTATCCTGTATGTGTGTGTCTAATAAAAGTTTTTTCTTTCTTTCTTTCTTTCTTTATGAGGGCGTCGAAAGAGATCACTAAAGGAACGCAGGAGAAGGAATATAAACAATATGCCAACCTGTTATTCCAGCGTGTTAAAGTAGGCTAAATTGTCTCCATAAATTTGAAGAGGCCGTTAAGGGCTGAAAATTCGACTCGTGTAAAGAGTGTATGTGTTTGTGTCTTTTATATTCCACAAAACGATTTCATACCGAAGCTAAGTAAAAATATTATTAGGGATATTGGCCCGTCTAATATTTCAATTCTGCAGTATTTTAGCAAGGGCAACACTGGCAACACATGTTTTTGTCACTTGATAGAATTTGCATTTTTGTCAACACTTGCCGAGAGTCAACGTGTTTTTGTCACTTAGAATTAACTGCAAGTGATGCATTTTCGTCATGAACAAGACAGAGACAAGAAGCGCATCGCAATAACTCGGCCCATATTCACAATTCAAACGTTAAATGTTTCTTTTGAAATTTCGATTGCGGTACGAATATCGGCAGTTCGACTAGTTAATATGTAGTAGTCCTGCAGACACGAACTTATGTCCTATATGACCTTTACCAGGGACCAAGGTACAAAATATGCATATAACTGATCACTTAGGGCTTGACTTTCGAATTATGAACTATTATCTATGTTGATTCGCTGGATTATTAACGCGATCGAAGTATAGGTTGTTTTATGTCACTAATAAAAGAGCGAATAACATGTTGTGGGCAGCATATAGAATTAATCAGTGCTGGACTTACCGGTATGCGGAGAAGGCTAGTCTAGGGCGGCAATTTTATGGGGTGGCAAATTTAAATGAAAATCATCTTTTTTTTAAACTGCACATATGGGTAAGAGATTTAACGGTGTATTAGTACGACTTAATAAATTTTGTAATTAGTTTATTAGTACAAATCCTTGTATGATACAATTCTTTACTCAGAATTTATAATTACCATAGCCTAGTATTTAGTCATAAAAATATGCTTTCATTTATTACTTCATGTATTCGAAATTTTAAAATAACCGAGCACCGCCGAGTGCCAAATACCCACATTTGAAAATGGAACGACCGATTAGTTTGAAAATCGAACTAAACTCACACTTTAAAAGCTTGTCCACTATAATTAGGGAAAAGGTCACCTTACCTATAGGCACACACCTCCGATTTACACTAGCACTACACTAAACTGTTATCACTTAACGAAACGCTCAATATTATACGACCGCCGGCAACCAGTTCCGCTAACCGACTATGCATAAACACACTCGCTTCTCGAGATAAGTTGAACTAGATAGTGCAGAAAGGTAAAAGCAGGTAAAGGCGTGCACACACCTGCTAACTCTGTGTAATTTTGATCAATTTTATTAACTCGTTCCTGCGAACTGGCTTTAGGGAAACTATTCTGAATACAGTCATTATACACCTATAAGTTGAATGTAAAATGATTGAAACGATGTATGAATTTTTAGGCCTCGTTGGTCTAGTGGTTAGATGTGCCGCCTTTGGATCAACGGGTCCAGGGTTCGATTCCGGGGTCGGGCAAGTGTCTTTGTCTAAACCAGAGGCACTGGCTCGGAGTCTGGGTGTCATTTCTATCTATAATATGTATGTATTTACAAAAACATAAATGTATTTAAGTAGTTTATCATTCATCTCGTTACCATAACACAAGCATTAAGTTGCTTAGCTTGGGACGAGATGGCGTTGTGTGAAATGTCCAAAGATATTAAAAAAAAATGGTAATTTTTATCGGAGCCATTGAATTCTATGTAGGAGGGCGATTGGTAATCACATTAGAATAGCTGACAGTTTTCACCTAACTATGTTATCATCATATTACATTACACATGTTTTTACGATGTAGGTTTAGAAATAACTTCATAATAGCTTTTACGCGCGGCTGCTTGGGCTAAGAGCCTTTGTTACTAAGAGATAATATAAGATGTAAATTGTGAATGGATTTTGAAAATAAAACAAACATTTTGTATAGCGATTTTGTAACCTTGGGTTACAAAATCGCAATCACCTTACGGATCTCTATTTAAAAAAAAAATTATAGCCTTCCTCGATGAATGGACTATCCAACACTCAAAGATTTTTTGTAATCGGACCTGTAGTTCCTGCGATTAGTGCGTTCAAACAAACAAACTCTGCAGCTTTATAATATTAGTATAGATTCAAAACAACATTGAATAATGTGTTTCTCAAAATGTTCAAAATAACTGTAGCGTCAGCAATAGGTATTGGATTGACCCTAGCTGAGGATCACATCCAGTGGAGGGTCTGGAGTTTCGTAGACCATAACTTAAGCTCCTGGGACTAAACCTCATAAATACGGTGTAACAAAAATCCCGTAGACGAACGGATTGACATGATGTACTGTATGCAAATATCAATTCCGGGGTCGGGCAAGTGTCTTTGTCAAAACCAGAGGCACTTGCTCTGAGTTTGAGTGTCATTTGTGTTCGTGAATTACATTGTTGTGTGAATTGTTTGGAAACTGCCCCCGCGATTCAGATTATAGGATACCAAGTGCAGCGGTTTAAAAAAATAGTAACAAATAAGATTTTTTTTATGTTGTGCCATAACTAGAGAAATCGCCACGTAAGCCCCAAGAAACATTGTGGGACACCAACTATGTAGCTTGTTGAGTCGTAATATTGCGAGCGTGTCGTAATATTCACGATAGTTAAACGCAATTCTACTACAGTCCGCGCCAATCTTTATAAAATAATAGTGGTGGAAATTCGACTTTAAATAATGTAATTTATAAGTAGTCCTATTTAAATTGTTTTTTTTTCTTTGTGGGTAGTTAAAACATCAACAGTAATTTAATAAGCTCTTACATTTATTTTAATTAAATACATATTATTATAAAGTACTTACACTTACATATGCAGTAAATTAAGTAACTAACTCACTACTTCTCGTTTTGCAAATAACTTCCACTTTACTTTCACTTTTCATCACTGTCTTCACTCAAGAACTATGGACGGGAAACTTGAAGCTGGATTAGCTGAATTGGAGAAGGTTTTTAGTTCCCGAATGCGTGATTATGACAGCAAACTTCAGGCTGCCACATCAGCTGGAACCACTACTCATCCAGATCTGCCATCGCTCTCAAGGGACTTCACAGAATTCAAATCCTTCATGTGGCAAAGTTTCACTGCTCTGAAGGCCCAAATTGAAATCCTGTCTCTGGGTTTGGACCGGCATGAAATGGCAATGCGCCGGAAGGTGCTTCTACTGCACGGAGTTCCAGAAAAACCCAACGAAAAGGTGACCGATGTGTGTCTAAAAATATTTAACACCAAACTGAAACTCGATGACATTGCACCACACAACATCTACGCCTGCCATCGCCTCGGTAACGTTCAGGGTAAAACTCGTCCGATTTTAGTGAGGTTCAGGGACATAGAATCACGCCATACAGTATGGGACACCAAGACATCTCTCAAAGATACTGGTATAACGGTGTCTGAATTCTTGACACGGCCCAGGCACCGGGTTTTTGTTGCAGCACGTAACCACTTCGGCATCAAAAATTGCTGGTCGTCCGAGGGGCGCATTATTATTGCTACACCCAACAAAGTCCGTCACAAAGTCGAGTCTTTTAGTGAGCTGGAATCGCTTATTAACCGTTTTCCTACTGCCGCTGCCAGCCCGACGGCCGCAACAGCATCATCCACAATCGAGGCTGCGAAGACCTCTGCTAAAGTCCAGCGGAAGACCAGAAGACTATAGTAGCTACTTCCTATCATTTTTTTAATTTTTTATCATACATAACTTTTACCGACTTTTACGTTCTTGTTTATTGTTTTCACCGGGGGGTACTTCAGTCTCACGTCATTATATTGTTATCAAACTTGAGACTGATTACTGATGTGCGTTGACGTTGTACTCTTGGCAATCAGTACAATGTGCCGCGGTTTGTGCCCTTACCTCGTTTTTGTTTCATATTGTTTGTTTGTCTTGTATGTTTCCTTTTTTATTTCTTTCTGTTATTTGTAAGTGAAAGTTTTTTTTTCTCTTCGTTTTAATCTCTTTCAACAGTATGGTGAGTTAGTAACTATATATTTAGTATTAAGTACTTTTTATAGTATTTGTAGTCTTTTAATATTAGTTTAATACAATTTATTATAGTTTTTAAATATATATATTTATTTATATATTATTTTGTATTTTAGTATATATATAAATATAGTTACCTATTTAGTATATGTCAAACCTATGTACAGAACTTGATTCTTTTCTATCCTGTACATCCTCGTCAGCTAGTTTCGTCAGTGCGGGCAGCGTTGCTTCGGAATTATCCTCGGATGAAGATATTTCATCTATATTTTCCAATTTACCTAGTAACCTTAATATAGTACATATCAATGTTCAAAGCGTTCCTGCTCACTACCATGATCTTCTGGCTTACTTTGGTAACTGCCGTCTTGATGCCATTCTCATGTCTGAATCTTTTCTCAAACCATCCCTTGTTTCTGCTCACTATGTTTTGCCTGGCTTTGTACTTATACGTAATGATCGCACTGGAAAGGGTGGCGGTGGTGTTGCCATCTACCTACGTTCCAATATACCCTACAAAGTTTTAAGCGTATCACCCTCCCAGTACAGTGCTTCAGCTGAGCATCTCTTTCTTGAAATTTCGTTACGTCATTCCAAATTTTTACTTGGTGTCTATTACTGCCCCAATCTTAATATTAGCTATTTTGATTCATTTGATTCTCTCTTAAACGATTATGCCTCTCTTTATACTCAGGTAGTCATTATGGGCGATTTTAATACATGCCTTCTAAAAAACGATGTCCGTTCTCGTAGACTTACTTCCGTACTAAGCTCTTATAATCTTCACGTTTTAAGTCTTGCTGCTACTCACCATTTCCCCCACTGTATCCCTTCACTATTAGATCTTATGATTGTCTCTTCTCCCAGTTTGATTACTACTCATGGGCAGCTCTCTGCTCCTTTCTCTTACCACGATCTCATCTTCTTATCTTATGATATTCGCCCTCCCAAAAGACAAGTGCAATCTCTCCTTCTTCGGAACTACAGGAATATTGATTTGGAGATATTGCAGCGTGATGCTTCTGAGATTGACTGGAACCCCTTATTCTGCGCCACCTGTACTGATGACAAGGTGCAATATCTCAACAATAGGCTGATACAGCTATACGACAGGCATGCCCCTTTGCGCCGAGTTAAATTAAAACACGTTCCAGCTCCTTGGCTCACCCCTGCAATCAAGGAAACTATGGCACGAAGGGATAATGCTAAGAAAAAGTGTAAGCGCAATCCTACGGACATCAACGTAAGTCGTTTCAAAATTCTTCGCAACCGCTGTAGTCGTCTGTGTAGGGACGCTAAGAGGCGCCATTTTCATTCTTCTCTCACCAACCGCAAAGCTACTGAAGTTTGGCATTTTTTGAAAGCTAATGGTGTTGGAAAATCCTCTCATCATGACTGCCTTAACTTCGATCTGAACTCTCTGAATCAACATTTCTCTATTCCCCCTGTAACCCTTGATTCAGAGACAAAACGGAACACTCTACATACTTTGTCCAATAACCCGATCCCTAACTGCACCCCCTTCACTTTTAGCACAATCACTTCTGATGATGCTCAAAAGTCACTCACAGCCATCTCTTCTACTGCTATTGGCAGTGATAACTTGTGCTCAAGGATGCTTACTCCTATTCTGACCGTCGTACTCCCCATCCTTACTCATATTTTCAACCATTCCTTATCATCTAGTCTCTTCCCTGCATGTTGGAAAAAAGCACATATAATACCGTTACCCAAAATGTCTAGTCCTACCCTTCCCTGTAATTTTCGACCTATTTCTATCCTTCCTTTCCTTTCTAAGGTACTTGAGCACATTGTTCACCGACAACTCTCTTCCTACTTACATGAGAATAATCTTCTTAGCCCTTTTCAATCGGGATTTCGTGCTGGACATAGCACAGTTACCGCTCTTCTTAAAATTACTGACGACATCCGATGGGCTATGGAGAAAAAATGTCTCACCCTATTAATACTGCTTGACTTCAGTAGCGCTTTCAATTCAGTTAACTTTGATATTCTTCTCGGTACCCTTCAATCCCTTAATGTTTCTCCTTCTTGTATTAATTGGTTTGATTCCTATCTCCGAGGCCGCTCGCAGTGCGTAACTCATAATGAGGTATTCTCTGATTGGTTTTCCTTAACCGCGGGCGTGCCTCAAGGCGGCGTCCTATCTCCTCTACTATTCACGATATACATTAACTCTGTTACCAGAGTGATATCTTCTCATTTTCATCTCTACGCAGACGACTTACAAATTTACCGCCATTTCTCGATGGATGAAGCTGCAGTTGCGATATCTGCCTTAAATAATGACCTGCTCAATATTAGTAGTTGGGCTAAATGCTTTGGCTTGCACATCAATCCTAGCAAATCGCAGGCCATCATCGTCGGCAGCAGATATTTTACTTCACTCCTTGACGTGGATTCCCTTCCAGATGTGGTACTCGATGGTTCCATTATTGCGCTTACCGATTCTGCTAAAAATCTAGGTGTTTTACTTGATCCCAACTTGACTTGGAGCACGCACATCAGCAGCATCAGCAGCAAGGTCTTTTTTACTTTTCATTCGCTGAAATGTCTCCAAAGCTTTCTGCCTGTAGAAACCAAAATCCTTCTTGCACAAACCCTTATTCTGCCCATAATAGACTACGCAGACAGCTGTTACCTTGATGCCAATGAGGAGCTTCTAAATAAGCTTGAGCGATTGCAAAATTTGTGTATTAGATTCATTTATTCTTTAAAAAAATACGACCATGTATCTCATTTTCGCAAAATACTCAAGTGGCTCCCGATCCGCCTTCGCAGGAATTCTCGAATACTTTGTGTACTTTATAATATCCTTTATAACCCTTCATCTCCTTCCTATTTACGTGAACGCTTCTCCTTTAGCCACCCTGTCGACGTCCCTTGCAGAAATCATCTTCGCTCTCTCCTTCAATTCCCTTCCCACACCACAGATTTCTATTCATTTTCCTTTTCTGTGCACGCTGTTCGTCTATGGAATTCACTTCCAGCTGACATCAGAAACTCTGACTCGATTTTCATCTTTAAAAGACGAGTGAAAGAATTTTATCTCTCCTTGGCCTAGTCATTGATGATCAATTGTATTATGCATTTTAGTTTGTATGTTAGTACCTATTATATATAATTACTTTACATATACGATTATTTTTGTTTTAATTATCATATTATATGTATTATATATATATATTTAGTATATGTATGTATATATGTATGTATACACTACACCCCTATATGTTCTATTTCAATGTTTCCACTCCCGGGCCTGCTGGAAGAGATTTCATTAGAAATAAGCTGTGCCTTTGTACAAATGTGTCCTATATTTCCAAGTTTTCTATCTATGTTTTGTATGTGTACATAAATTGTTAAATAAATAAATAAATAAATAAATAAATTGTTCTATTTTCAATTTGAACAGACTTTAACAATAAACAAAAGAGTATACATATGTGTGTGTGTCAAATAAATGATAGTATGTGTAATGTTATTTTATTGACGCAATGGTACTTGTGATGCATATGAAAAAAAAGCATTCTAAACTCCTTCTCTGTATAAACTTTATGTGTGGAAAATTTCAATTGCAATTTGTAATTTTCGTAAAAAGTTGTTAAAGTTTTTGCTTCACCTATCTTTTAGACATCACAATGTGGTTAAGTGCTCTACTATTAATACTGGTAGTAGTACTCAGTAGATGACCGACTCCTCCAGTTACATGGAGGGTAAAGAGATGCTCTAGTCATTATTATTTCTTCTCATCAATTTACAACCGCGCTAATGGATTTACCGCTTACAGTTACGGTTATTTGTACTTTTTTAATATGCCATCCTTATACCTCTTCCTTACCTCATCTCTACCTAAATATATCTACTTTAGACATTACGCTTTGCCAGTGGGATGGGATTCTTAAAGTTCTAATGGCATGAACCAAAAGTAATGAAACACGGTGTATTGCAAAGTCTGTGTGGCGTTAAATTAATATGGGTTTAGTATACGATAATGCCAATCATACTATAACTTACCTCATTCAGGCAATAAATATTCCCAATAGACACTGAGCAACTAACTTCTGCATTGCAAATAACGTTGCAAAACATAGCTACACGATTTCAATATTCAAAATTAATATAAACAGTCATTCGTTTTTGTGTCGCACTTTTTACAGTAATTTAAATATATATTTTTTATTTCACGGTAGATAATGTTTATGATCTATCGTTGAATATTTAATTTTATATGCATCGTAATTAAAATGAACGATTTATTCCCGAGCACACGTTTGATCTTTGAATTGCTTTTCCATCGACTACAGTTCTACTGTTACTTTTGAATGTCAAAATAACCGGTTCTGGCCAGTAATTTGATTTGTTATTATTTCAAATAATGTGGATGTGTTTTTGTCTATGGGTGCATAATACAAAGATACAACATTCGCGATTGACGCAGTTCCTTGGTTTTATCTGTAGAAGTTTCAGGACGTCCCGTCGCGAAGCTGATGCTAAGCTGTTCAGCACCTGTTGCAGCTCCTATGTTCCAAAAGGATCATAACCAACAAGACAGTCCTAATAATAATGTAGTATTTTTTTAAAAACGAAAGCCCTGTTCTGCATGTACCTATGTAGCGAGGACAGTTTAAAACACGAAATTCGCGAATACAAATGACACCCGGACACAGAGCAAGTCCAAGAATTTGGAGGACGCTTAACTTAATTGCATGTTTGTTATTTGCTGGTGATACTTTTTTTTTTAATAAATAAATAAATATCCTTGGACATTTCACACAACGCCATCTCGTCCCAAGCTAAGCAACTTAATGCTTGTGTTATGGTAACGAGATGGATGATAAACTACTTATATACATATTTTTTTTTGTAAATACATACATATTATAGATAGAAATGACACCCAGATTCCGAGCCAGTGCCTCTGGTGTAGACAAAGACACTTGCCCGACCCCGGAATCGAACCCGGGACACGTTGATCCAAAGGCGGCACACATCTATGATGTAACCAATAAATATTAAATTTCGGGCTAAAGTAGAACCACTTATAATCCCTTCTTGAATTTAGAAGAGTAGCTTACTAAGTCAGCCGATCTGGCAGCAGTGGGTCATCTGCTCAGTCGGTCCTCCTTGAATTACATGAAGGGTTGGCAAAGGGTTTCGTGACAAATTTTCCTTCTCTTGCGGCTAGGGTTTCGGCCTTGTCATTTCCATATGTCGGCTCTTACCGCACCCTCAAGATGAATTGGGATGGTGGTACTATGTATTGTAAAACCGTCACCAGACGGACTAGTAGCTTACTAGTGGTTCTTCAATGACTGAAAAGGTCATTGCCCCTTACAATGTACAAAATGGTATTTTCGAAACTGGATTTGACTGGTATTCGTTTTAGTCATAAAAAATGTAATCAATAGACATTCCAGTATTTTTTAGTCCGACTAGATACAATCTAGCAAAAACAAAGTGACCTTAGATCCAACTTAGGTCTTGCTTCAAAAAATGACTATATTTTTGTTCATTTACCCATCACTAGTCTTATTATTACTTCTAGGATAATATATACATACTCTATACAGCTATATCTATACATACAAATAAATAAAATTGGAGTGTCTGTTTGTAATAACAAAATAATCACTTTTTACTAAATGCGTAAGTATGTATACACAGTACATATACCAAAATTATTATTTTTTAACCCCCGACGCAAAAAGAGGGGTGTTATAAGTTTCACGTGTCTGTCTGTCGGTCTGTCTGTCTGTCTGTCTGTGGCACCGTAGCTCGCGAACGGATGAAGCGATTTCAATAAAGTTTTTTTTGTATGAAAGGTGAGTTACGGGCGAGTGTTCTTAGACATGTTTGATGAAAATCGGGTGAGCCGTTTAAAAGTTATGAGGGGTGAAAGTGGGGAAGAATAACCGAATGTCTGCAAATATAATCGAGTGGGGTCTCAAATGAAAGCGCATCACGTGCAATTTAACAAAATCTACATTATACTCGTAATAAGTGGTACATACTTATATAAACACATACATACATAATACACATAGTACATATTTATAAATATGTACTATGTGTAATATAAAAAGTACATATAAAAAGTATAAAATAAAAATTAAATTAAAAATTTAAATAAACCCCCGACACAATAACCTTTAAAAAGTAAAAAATAAAAATAAGTACTTCGCGTTGGGGGACCAGGGGTCAGGTAATAAATAAGTGGGAGTGGTCCCCCAACGCGAAGTATTTATTTTTATTTTTTACCGTTTAAAGGTTATTGTGTCGGGGGTTTATTTAAATTTTAATTTAATTTTTTTTTGACTAGATTCACCCCACGCCGTCACCCGCGGGTAATATCCCACCCGTGCGAAGCCGGGATGGGCCGCTAGTTTAGAATATACTTAATGTCATCCTGTGAGTGCCGTAAGAGAAACGTAACAGGCAGATAGCCGCGAGAGGAGAAAATCTTGATACAAGCCGTGTGCCAACCCATCTGGCCAGCGTGGTACAGTAGACTAAGTTCACTCCAAGGATTTGGAGGAGCCTGACACAGAAGTGTGTAATTTAAGGGATGAGAAGCTAATGTAATTTGCACTTTAATATTTTTAATTTAAATATTTACTAGCGACCCGCCCCGGCTTCGCACGGGTGCAATGATGAACCTCTAAATTTATCAGTGTTTCTCAACAATATTATGCATGTATTATACATATAAACCTTCCTCTTGAATCACTCTATCTGTTAAAAAAAACCGCTTCATAACCCGTTGCGTTGTTTTAAAGATTTAAGCATACATAGGGAAGGACAGACGACAGCGACTGTTTTTTAATATGTAGTGATGGTGATAGTGATAATTCTAACCCCCAGTTGATTAAATGAATTTATTGAACGAATAAAAGTTTATTTACAACACGTACCTCATGTCCTATTTACTCGTCCATTACGTAATATAACAGGATTTTTGTACAAATGAAATTGTTAGATGCACACTCATACGTTTTCGTCACAAATCGGCTCCAATTTTGCCGCTGGTCTTCCGCTGGAATGTCGCGGTGGGTTCAGTTACTACTCAGCCCATAAATGACCCACTGCTGAGTCGGGCCTCCTCCCATAACAGGGAGGGAAATTAGCCTACTGTGCCACGCTGGCCAGACGGGTTACCACGGGGTATCGTATCGTACCAAGGTTTCCTTCTCTTGCGGCTAGGTGTTCGCCTTGTCATTTCCTTTTGTCGGTTCTTACGACACCCGCAAGACGGAATGGGGCGGTGACAATGTAAGAGTACCAGAAACGTAATGGATTCCTTTGGATCAACGGGTCCCGAGTTCGATTCCGGGGTCGGGCAAGTGTCTTTGTCTAAACCAGAGGCACTGGCTCGGAGTTTGGGTGTCATTTCTATCTATTATAAGTATGTATTTACAAAAAAAATGTATCTAAGTAGTTTATCATCCATCTCGTTACCATAACACAAGCATTAAGTTGCTTAGCTTGGGACGAGATGGCGTTGTGTGAAATGTCCAAGGTTATTTATTTAGAAGTATATGTGTTTGACGAGCGAGTCCGTGTGGTTTCGGATTAAGAATACATGGTATCGTAACAGCCATAAAAAGAAAATGACAAGGGTCGGAAATGTTGCTGTATGAGGAGGAAAATTGAGATACGAAACCCTGTGCCAACCCGTCTGGCTGGCGTGGCACATTAGGCTAATTACCCTCCCAGTTATGGGAGGAGGCCTGACTCAGCAGTGGGTAATTTATAGTCTGAATAGTAGTAGTAGGTATGATAATTTTTTTTTTATATATATACATGGACATTTCACACAACGCCATCTCGGCCCAAGCTAAGCAACTTAATGCTTGTGTTATGGTAACGAGATGGATGATACACTACTTATATAAATTTTTTTTAATACATACATATTATAGATATGTATAACCTTTATAACCGCGTTCCGGAAAGCGCAGTGCTGGTAGGCCTCCCACACGGTGGACCGATGACCTGGTGAAGGTCGCTGGGAAATGGATGCGGGCGGCCCAGGACCGGCCTCCGTGGAAATCCTCGGGGGATGCCTATGTCCGGCAGTGGACGTCATTTGGCTGAAATGATAATGATGATAAGACAACTGTCTCCCGTGACCACGATTACTGCAAAACATTCGAAATAAATAATGTAAAATACACGCGTGAAATCCGTTAAGTACTAACTATTTTTAATTTCAATTTATAACAATAGTTAGTGTTCTACATAATTTAAAAAAGGGCAGCTAAATCTATGGTCGTTGTGAATGCTGCCTAATGCTGCACATCACCATTTCACGCCATTTTCTTTTTTGCGCGGTCACTGCCTTGTCCCTGAGCCGTGAAAAGACAACCTTGTATTTCTCTAATTACCTTTATTTTTGCACTAAGTGCTAAATGAATCCGCACACACAATTTAGGAAAAGGGGACTCCCCTAAACTCTAACAGTACATTTTGGGTTTTTTGCTTGTGAAACTGATTAGGCTAATTGCATAAATCCTGTATTCCTGAATCCTATTTCCTACTAATATTATAAACGTGAAAGTTTTTTGTAATAAATAATAGTTTAAAAAAACTAAAAACATACGCTTTTACTAAAAAATAGAAAATAAATTTGATTCAAAAATAGTGTCAGAAAAAATGATTTTAGTGTAAAAAAAAGCGGGGAGTGCTTTTCAGGATATTATCAAAATAACCCTTCTAGTCATATCTGTTCATAAAATATTTAGGACTATTGATACCATGCACCCCACGCTTTTTTTTACAATAAAATCATTTTTTCTGACATTTTTTTTTATTTAAATTTATTAAAATGTATTTTCTATTTCTTAGTAAAAGCGTATTTTTTTAGTTTTTTTAAACTATTATTTATTTTTAATTTTTTAGGTATCGACAAATAGGTGATCTGCGCGCCTGGTAGATTCCTTTATTGGTCTTGACGCAGACACTCCGCGTCTCAGGAAACATAAATCGCTGATCCTGATTATTATTATCCTAGTAAGGTTAACGGGTCAAAATGTTTAAAATATTGAATTGTCATCGGACTTTAATAAGTATGCCAGATTTCGAGTTAATCCGACGTTTTGAAGGTGGTCAAAATCATGTTCAAAGATTACGTACATGTTACATACTATTTCATACGTCAGAAGCTAATAAAAGCGTATTAAAATGTACTCTTTCACGCAAACACTACTGAATGGATGTTGATGAAACTTTACAATAATATAGCTTAAATATCAGCTTAACACACATACTATAATTTATAAAGATATTTAGACATTTATTTTTACCTATATTATTGACTTGACTTTCTTGGTGATATGTAATAGTATCTATGACAGATTTTAGATTTTTTTGTTAGATCTCCGTCTGTCAACCGTGTCATGATGTGCCAACATATTATCGATATAGGTTCCAACTTATTTGAGACATTCATGTGCAAGGATTCTGAAAGCCATAGAGATCATTAGAGCTGTTAGTTAAAATTTGCATTTGTCTTGTTATTAGTTGTTACATATTATAATAAAGTTAAATTATTTATTACTAGTGGCCCGCCCCGGCTTCGCCCGTGCAAATTGGGGGTGGGTTATACATATAAACCTTCCTCTTGAATCACTCTATCTATTAAAACAAACCGCTTCAAAATCCGTTGCGTAGTTTTGAAGATTTAAGCATATATAGGGACGGACAGACGACAGCGACTTTGTTTTATAATATGTAGTGATGATAGTGATAGTGATATTATAGTTAAATACATAATATATTATAGCTATCGCATTTGCGCTTCAACAATGGAGGGCAGATGTAACTCGTATGATTCAGTGCCGTCACGGGGATTTCTGAGCTTCATATAATCAGGATACGTCCATCCACCAGTACCTATGAAATAGCATCCGCTTTGCGGTTTTTGTACAAATTAAAACGTTTATTAATAACGCACTTTTCCTTGTACAGTTTTGGATAGTTCATAAGGCCTAATGTAATAGAATAGAATACTCTTTATTGTACACCAATAATATAAAAGGTTAACATAGCATTAGATTTAAATAATGTTGATTTAGAAATCAAAACCAAAATGTTTTTAGACCAATCAGCCCTTTCAGTCAGATTAGTATTTTTTTTCTGTGCCACCGGTTCGAATGACCGCTCTACGAGGCAAAACTGGCAGGAATCTCCGTGGTTGCTCTTTTAGCTATTAAAGATCTGGCGGACTTGTTAGTACAACCATCAATGTATGATGGTGGTACTAACCATCAATGTATGATAGTGGTACTAATAAGGCCGGCAGATATCTGACTTCTGCGCTTTAGAAGGAAGGTCAAGCCATCGGTCTCAGCTGCCATCAACCCACCTACGACAGTCGTTACATTTAGGCAGTAGCGTGAAAACTGACAGTTGGTTTAACCATATAATTACCTACTGGTTGTCCTATCTAATCCCTAAGTAAACGCACGTAGTTAGCTTTGACCGTTAACAGTCCTAACGAATTTGGGAAAAAGGCGCCGAAGATTAAGGAAGAGTGCCTACTCTTTCTTAATTGGCGCTTGATTCCAGGACTACGAGGTTCACTTCCCCTAACAGGAGCCCTCCGAGAATTCTTAGTGAATTAATTCTCAATGTTTTTCTTTATTAGCTGAGGAAATGCTTAATGTATACTCTCTGGAACTCTCCACTGCCCACTAAAACCTCAGCAGTACACACGTCTGGTATGGGACACCACAGATCGCGAGGACGCATTCTACTGTGGTGCTCCGACGGGTTGCAACTTTATCCCGGGTAACTGGTACATATACGATCACAACTAGTGGATCATGGATACAAATTCATGGAGGGAAATTAGCCTACTGTGCCACGCTGGCAAGACGGGTTGGCACAGGGTTTGTATCAAGTTTTCTTTCTCTTGGGGCTAGGTGATCTGTCTCTTGCGTTATTTTTCATCGTCTCTTACAACACCCTTAAGACGGTATGGGATGGTGACACTGTATATTCTAAATGGACGCATACGAAAATAAAATTCCGTTACAAAGAAAGATAAAAATATAGTCATCTACGTAAGTAACATTAACTTTAAAGTGTCGATCAAACACCGACCGTGTTACTTAGAAATGTTATCTTGAGTCAACAGTGTGGCTGAAGATTTTCCTCTCGTTTCCCATGATGAATTGCCGAGTTCAACGGTCCAGTGCCCCACAACTTCGTGATCAAACCTCGTGCGTGCCTCAACAGAGATTTATGACTCTTGGTCTAAACTTTTAAACTCATGACTTACCGCTAAGTCTCTTCGATTGAATGGGGATTCCTACTGCGCCAAGCTAGGTCAATAATACACAGAATTGCAAAAATCTCGAAAGTAAACATTTATCTATTTCTGGGTAAGACTCGATATTTGTTGTCATTTGTGTGCTCTCAATTTGATCAGAGTTAAAAATAATACTCATAATGTGTACATACCTCGACCACAAATAACCTGAAAATTATTTAGACGTTTGGTACTCGTTCAACTAGATTTTATGGACCGAAAAAAAAACAATATTTAAGTACATTTTCTCAGCGGAGTAAATAATATATCGACCAGTACTTTAACTGACAACTTGTCTTAGATTAGTATACCTACTCCGTGGTAGAAGTTTACCTGAGATGCGATTACATATCAGCCCGTAATAGACCTGTTGCCGAGTCGGGCCTCCTCCGTTTACAGGAGGGAAACTAGCCTACTGTATCACTCTGGCCAGGCGGGTTGCCCTGTGGTTTCCTTACAAGTTTTAATTCTCTTGCGGCTAGGTTTTGTTAAGTCGGCTCTTACGACACCCCCAGGATAGAATGGGGTGATGACACTATGTATTCTAAACCTGTCACTACACGGACTGGGTTGGGATTATAAATGGTAGAATTTATGAACGTGAGCGAAGTAATATGACGTCACTATGAAGTTCCTTTTCATTGCATTTCAGCACAAACAAAAAGCGCTGCAAAACAATTTTATGATACTCATCTAAATAAATAAGCTCGTTATATCTTTGCACTTAATGCCACAATTAAAGAAATAACATAGATAAATTTATCACGCATTTTTTGCAACCAGAACTCTTAGGCAAATGTTAACAGAAGATAACCGTCATGAGACTATATTATCGGTATGCACACACATACACACTTAATTAGGCAACCGTAATACAATAAAAAATACCAGAACTAGCACCAATGTAGACTATTCTTGACCCCATTACTACCTATCAACTAAAACCTTCAACGTCTATTTTAAGTAGGTAATCACTGATATCGTAAATGCGAAAGTTTGTGTGTTGACTCAATCACACCATGAAATCAGAGCACATCAGAGCTATGCGCGGGATATCATGGGTAGCAATGAAGTTATGTGATTCCAAGGCCCTCACATTCACAGGACTCAACCGTTGCGTTAAAAAATTTGGTATCAACTGGTCACTGATTACGTGATTTTCTAATTTGGCACTTTTTAATTAGTTACCCACAATACCGCAGTGTCTGAAGACAAAAGTCTTCAACCAATGTGTGTTGCCAGTGATGACATATGGAACTGAGACGTGGTCGCTCACTATGGGCTCCATCAGAAGGCTCAAAGTCACCCAAAGGGCAATGGATAGGGCTATGCTCGGAGTTTCCCTGCGAGATCGAATCAGAAATGAGGAGATACGCAGGAAAACCAGGGTCACCGACATAGCCCACCGGATTGTCAAACTTAAGTGGCAGTGGGCAGGGCACATAGCTCGCAGGACCGACGTCCGATGGGGCAGAAAAGTCCTCGAGTGGCGACCGCGTTCCGGAAGGCGCAGTGCTGGTAGGCCTCCCACACGGTGGACCGACGACCTGGTTAAGATCGCCGGAAAGCAGTGGATGCGGGCGGCCCAGGACCGGCCTTTGTGGAAATCCTTGGGGGAGGCCTATGTCCAGCAGTGGACGTCTTTTGGCTGAAATGATGATGATGATGATGAATTGGTTACATGACAAGGCTAAGCCATTGGACAATGATTCTTAACGTGAACTATGTACCTATACAATATGTATTTTATTTGCCATCGTGCACAGGTGACTCCGGGGCGGGAAGCTAGTTTACTAATAAAAAAAGGTGTGCCAACTGATAGTAGATAATAATTACCTTGCTATCTTATTTTAATCAGGTTGAAGACAAACAATGCCTCAGGTTGATAGTCAGATTGACGCACAGAAAATCTCTGTTTACATTTTTATCTAGATTACTCGGTATGGTTGGCGTCACCGTGATAAAACGTGAATGGTCTGTAATTAGCGTAATTTACGACGGATTAAATTATCATTTCAAGACATTTTAATGTGAATTTAAACATTAAAGTGCCCTTATATGACCCTAATGATAGTGACTGAACATATTTTGAAATGTTAATTGAAACTAGTAGTTAATCTCTATCTATCTTTGATCGATCCAATAATTTGAAAAAGAGTAAATGCAACTACAGATTTTCTTGCCGGCTCTTCTCTGTAGAGCAGCATTCCGAACCGATGGTAGTTTCAGTATAAATGTGGATGGATGCAAGGGTTGTGGGAGATCAAAAGATGGATGGATTGTAAGAATGAGGAATTGTGTATGAAAGGAGTGAATGTAGATATGACGACTGATAGGTGTGTATGGAGACTACCACCTAGCGTGAGACAGGGGTAAGATGATAATGGTACCTAATTTTAAATATGACGATTTATAAGACTTTTGGGATAAAACCTACGTTAATTAAGTTCCATTCGAGTTTGAGTTTTTTATCTGTGTATGTTGATTTGGTTCCATCTGTGTGTGCTATTACGCACGCATCCACACGATTCTCTATCCTCACACGTGACGCTGGCGCCACAGGTTCGCGTAAATGCATTATACTGTGACGCCCCGTTACTACAACAGTACACCAGTAAACCGGTCTGGCCAGCGTGGCGCCGTGGGGACACAGCAATGGGTCATGTACTAGTATGGTAGTCTTGGATAGACAATAATCAAGAATAAACTCTGTACTTGTTTTCTGCACGCCTATTTAGTTAGTTTGCCACTAGAATATAAGCATTGCAGTCCATAAATCACTCACTATAGAATCGGGCCTCCTTCATTCGTGGAAGGACATTAGCCTACTGTGCCACACTAGCTACAGTCCGCGCCAATCTTTATGGCCGCTCTGAATGTAGCCGCATTACGCTGCGCAGAACACAAAATCAGGTATCAGCGGGACTTACGCGGGACGTGGAGGCATGGCACCCCCGCGCGCGCCATTCCCCACCCGCAAGCGCCCTCGCATCCGGCGCGCTAGTGAGTGAGCTACGTTCGTATTAAAAAAATTGTGACGCGCAAGTTGTACACACCCACGGCTAAATTCGAAGCGGCCATAAAGATTGGCGCGGGCTGTACATGGGCTTTTATAGAGTTCTCCTGTTCTTTCGGCTAGGTTCCTTTAGTCGCCTCTAACGATACGCTCAGGATGCTTTAGGTTGGTAACATTATGCATTCTAAATCATCGTCATCACACAAAATAATTAATATTTATAATTAATTGCGGTTCAAACCCTACTACCCACCGAATCACTACCCTCAAATAGTCAACACAGAGTTCATTATTCATTAAATAAAACACAATGTGATCAAAAATGTTTTAATTACTTTCTGTAACAGTCTTAGTCTTATATCCTCATTTCCCTAATCCCCTCCCGGCCACATTGGGAACGATATCCATCCACGCACGGCCAGTAAAAAAGTGCCTTCGTACACACGGTGAAATAAACTCACTATGCAACTAGCCCACTAGGAATAACTTCCATAGGGGTTCCGTCGCATTTCGCAAAGGCGCTGTTCATTGTCTTGCGCACTATGCCACACGGCTGGGTCACATTCAAACCCAGCATTGTACATCGGGCACTATAAACCTGCCGTTCTGCATGGAACAACTGGCATATGCGTTCACCAATCACGCAGCCCTTCACCCCAATCAGAAAATCTCAAAACAACATGTACAATAACCGTTTGAAATTCAACATTAAATGTCTATTTCACAGACATACTTCAAAAAGTTACCTTTTCTTTCATCTTAACAATATTACTACTTGGTGTGCAAATTAGATGACAAATATCGTTTAATCGGGTGCAAATAATGTCCTCATAATGCATTTTTTCACTACAAAGAAAATATAGTTTGTTTTGTACATTGCCAAAATACATTACAATAATTGGTGTTTTACGACTACTGCTTTTACAATCAAACGTATCCGATTTAAAAAAACATAAGGATTTTACAGCTGGGTAAAGGACTGCATACTCACAAAACTTAATAAAACGAAATCAGAATGCAGTCACCTTTACTGCTGGGAAAACCTTATAGCTGTTTGCCTATGACGACGTGAAGAGAACACACCTCAATCTAGGTAAATAAATAAATATACACTCATTTTGTAACTTCCTTGACAATCTACAACGGTAAAAAACAGCAAATCCCGGATGTTCTAAGGCGTTATTGAAGATGCTAAATTGATTTGCGTGGACAGGAAAATCGTAACATTCTTACGAATAAGCGTCATTAAAATAGTACTTTTGACAGATTCCTATATGATGAAGATATTATACAATAATGGTAGGTATATAATAATAGTAGGTATACAATACAAGAAACTGGCTTTCTGTCTGTTACAGTACCTTTGAACATAAAAGAAATGAGAATATTTAATTAAAAGTAACAAAAAAGATCTACTATGCTTGGCTTTACCACTCAAGCCATTTGTTATTCATATAATGGTAGGTTAATAGAACATTTATGTACAATCGTCTCCACACAATTCAATATATCTATAAAAGAAATATTATTTTATCGACAACTAATCTCTGTTGAAGACGATACAATTTGCACGTAAATTTAATACACCTCACTATACAGTGACGAGGAGTAGATGGAGACCATCATAAATAAATGATAATTATGTAAAAATGCAATAAGAATAACATTTTGAAACATGTTTTGTCAGAAATTTGGCCGAAGACAGCAGATAATTATAGATAAATGCGCTATATAAATAATCTGATTGATATTAGTTATATCATTCCTAACTGCAAAAACTTTTAAATTCAAAATTGAAATAAACACTAGCAATCGTTATAACTACAAAAGTGATTAGTTTCAATATGCAATCATTTTATTAAAATTAATTGGTTTTACAAACAATGTAAAAGCATGAAAAATCATAAAGGTTTACGGTATTGACTTGTATGACATGTTACATGGATAATATGTTTACTCATCATAATCTTGACTTTATTATTGGGAAAGACCCCCATGCGGGGTTTATCAGAATCCATTGTGAAATATTTTAGTCGATCGTAATACATATTACATAAACAAGTACTTAGTTTTATTCGAACTTTTGTGTAAATTAAAGAGATTCTATTATTCTTTTAAAAACTAAAGGCCATTATCTACATCTTGAACAATAAGCTTAGCAGAAGTTTTTAGACATAGCAGAGGTCTATTGTAGAAATCCTGCTTGGTCATTTATTGAATACCAAGACTGATAAAACATTATCAATGCCCTGCAAAACTTATTCCTCAAGGTTCTCAAGTAAACTCTGTGGTACATTCCAATATAAATAATAAACAAGTTTGACTCAGTACCATACCCTGGGTAATCGACAATAAATGAGGACAATTTCCTTAAAAAAGATGCACACCAAAGTATTACAGTTAGAATAATATTTACAATGTTACATAAAACTATTCTATAACTAACTAGGACTTACATAAAACTATGTAGACTTAAATAATTGTAGACTCTTCGTATTTTCTTGAGGTCTTGTATTGGGGTTTCACCGATTATGTGGTGATGTAAAAAAATAATCTGATTTTTATAATGTGATAATTTCGTTTTAATGCCATTAATCTCTTGAGCATTTGCGCTTGGTCATTACCCAAATAAGCACTCGTTGTCATGTAAAAGATGTTACATTTCACAGTATGCTGTGCTGCATACAGCTGGCTAATACTGAAAAGCCACCATAGATCGAAATTCGGAATTGGGCGTTATTGACACCTGGGTTTTCTCTTTTTTTTTCGACTTTTTTTATATGTTTTTTTATGTGTACGTGATTCCGATGCCTGCACCTTCGTGTTTGTCCAGTGTCCAACAACAATTTTGATTATTATATTTCTCTTCGGCTTTTTTAATGCACATGTTCATTGCTGAAATTTGATTGTTCGTAGACTTTGTAGTCAATACGTTTTAGAATACAGTTACCAAAACAGGATTACTTGTGCGTGTAAATGGATCTCACGTTACGCAGATCTGCGTCTTCTAAACCCTAGCATAATTATTCACTTTCTCTTTGCTGTACTAATTCTAACAAAATGTTAATGTACTAATTAATGTACTATTAGTAACATTCGTTTAGCAAGAAATATGTTCTTTGCTTCGCACAATCCGTTGGAGGAATCAATCTTCATTCACAATCACATTTTCTTTTTTAAAATTTTTCATTACTTTTATTCTCACACTTCTGTCGTCAAACAGCCAGTTAAACAATATACCATAAGCATGTCAGAATAGTTCACTTTAGTTGTCACTAAGCTTGAGCTAATCACTGCAATAAGTCTCAATTGACAAATGCATCAGGAGGAATCTTCCCTTCAGAGTTCAATTGATTGAACACAAATAAGGCTCGCTGGTAGTCCCAACCGGTTTCGGTTAGGCAGCTGTAACAATAATATAATAACATATTGACATGTGTCCAGAGGGGTTTGGAAAAGTGTCATCAATCATTCCCTTATGAGGCTCTCAATGGAACTAGGATAGCAGGAAATCTAGCCATAGAAAACGTATCGAATGTAGCATAGAGGCAAATGTCGGTCATCCCGGTGGGTCATAAATGAGCTTAAAATACTTATCGCAAAAACAATTGATATCAGTGAGAAATTAATTAAATGACGAGTTATTTGTGCATGTAATTTCTAATTTTGCATTGGAATTCAAATAATAAATCATACGTAATTTGTTAATAGAGGATGAATAATTCAATCCACCATCCATTGGTCAAAATCGAAACTATGTTAGGAAAAAAGCTCAAAAGAGTCTCCTGCCCAATTTTGTTGCCAAACGGAAGCATTACATTTATGATTTGCCCTGTATTATTGCACCATCTGACAGCGTTCCCAATAAGTTTCAGTGTTCCCGTCTAGGTTTCAGGCAAGACAATAAAATCCTGATAATAATTAATATAATAAGAACTTTTAACACTCCCAATAAAGTCTGAGATTAGAACTAAGCTGAGATGAATAAAATCATTGGTAGTTACAACTGTTTTAACACCTTTATAGGGTGGATGTTTCCTGCGAAATCGAATGAGAAATGAGAGATTGGCCACTGCCTATCTCTCATTTCTCACTGCCAGGGCACATATCTCGCAGAACTGATGACCGATTCGACAGGAAAGTCCTCGAGTGCGTACCGGACAGCGCAATGCTGGCAGGTCTCCCACGTGGTAGACCAGCGACATAGTTAAACCTTTTTGGAAATCCTGAGGGCCTCCCCGTTATGTCCAGCAGTGGACTTCTTTTGACTGAAATGATGACCTAAGGAAACATCATGCTAGGAGCACTCACTTGACGCTCCAGTGCTCGTTCATGCCCGTCTGCTGGCGAAGCAAGGCGAGCAAGCTCATCTTGTGCGCGTCGTCGGTGGCCGCGGCGGGGGCGGGGCCGGGGGCGGGGGCGGGGGTGGGCGCGGGGGCGGGCGCGGCCGCGGGGGGCGGGGCCTGCGCGGCGCCTGTCGCGAACGCCTTCTCGTCCTGCGTTCAATTATAGGGGGCTTCCAATCAACCAACCAGACTACTCGGTTTCTTCATTGTCAAGACAATTAAAAATGTGCCAACCAACCACCTGTGCCCCAATCCTTTTAGGCACAGATGATAAGCGTATATTCTTTGAAGATCGTTTTAGCCTTTGAGTCCCCATTTTGAAGATACAATTATTGTTACCAAGGTTTTAAAACTAGGTGGTCTGCCTTTTGTGTTCCTTTAGTCGCCTCTTACGACACCCACAGGATAGTGTGGGTTGGTGACATTGTGTATTCTAAATCCGTCACTACACGGACCGAAATTAAATCCATATGGAATGTTTGCAATATTCTTACCTGTTCCTTAGACGTGTTGGTGACATACAGCATGTCGTTGATGATACAGAAGCCACCACCGGAATTCGGTACAATTACAAATGTTCTGTGGAATGATCGAGTCGGGTTCCCTTGTGTGTTTGTCTCCTTGTAAACGCCGTTCATCGTTAGCACTATCATTGTAGGCTGTAAAAGAAAATATGGTATAAGCAAAGAAGCTGATCGAGTTCAGGACGACATGCTTTTCGTCATCTCAACCACTGAAGAATTTTTGGTTGTTTTTCTTTTCTTGCCACTTTTTACAATGTTAGGGGAACCTACATTTGGGGTATCTGAGATTTGTACTACAAAATAATCCACTGTGTATACTTGTCGATAATGTTCACCAATAAAAAAATCCACATAAGTAATAAAAATATTTCAATTGTGTGAAATCAATTACAATTCTTAATTACTCAGCCCATAAATAACCCACTGCTGAATAAGGCTTCCTTTACTTCATGGAGGGGAATTATGGTTACCTACCACAGGATATTATTATCAAGTCTTTTTCTGCGAGGACGTTATGTCACAAAAGGAGGCGGCGGACCGGGTCAGAGACGAGGATGCTGACCCGCGCCGCAGACGGAGGAGGCGACTCTACGCCCACCTCCAGCCCCCGCCATAGAAGCCGGTGGGGAGTCGGGGAACCCGGCGCCAACGAAAACCTCACTGAGGGCGTCCCCATAGCCTTTTTCAACTGTTTGGTCATTGGTCGTCGTTTCAGCCCATAACTGACCCACTACTGAGTCGGGCCTCCTCCAAATTCATGGAGGAGGAGGCAAGATTGGTTGGCACAGGGTTTGCATAAAGTTTTCCTTCTCATATGGCTAGGTGATCTGCCCCTTGCACTCCTTTAGTCGCCTCTTACGACACCCTCGGGATAGCGTGGGTTGGTGACATTGTACATATATTATAAATCCGTCACCACACGACATATGTTTGGTAACAAAAAAAAACTTTGTAAAAATTTTCAACTTACAGTGAACACAATAAGATCGACAGCGAATCCCATCAAGTCATGCGTCGTCTTCGGCAGGTCCGATAGAAACGACACAACTTGCAACCGTCCATTGCGAAGGTAGCGCCTCCTCGATTCACGTTCCGTAATGCGCAATATGTTCCGACTGTTTGGGATGTACGAATTTAATCTGGAACCAAATGTCATTTTGCTGTCACCTAAACTGTGCCCAGTGCTGGTAGGCCTCCCACGCGGTGGACCAACGACCTAGTTAATAATCAAAATCTAAATGATTTTTATTCGAATAAATTCTTACGAATGCTTTCTATATATATGTAGTAAAAAATATGTAGTAAATATGTAGTAAAAAAATATAACACAAATTAAATTTAAACGATAAATCAAGAATAATTAATCATTTAGTTTTTACCACCGGTTCGGAATGCCGTTCCACAGAGAAGAGCAGGCAAGAAACTCCATGGTTGCTCTTTTAAATTTTGTGATACAAACAAGTCTTAGAGATTAGTGAAAGCAATTAATGGTGATTAAGGTCTCAGGACCGGCCTTCGTGGAAATAGTTGGGGGAGGCCGATGTCCAGCAGTGGACTGCTTTTGGCTGAAATGATGATGATACCAATAAGGTTGGTGTCGCCAACCCTGTAAAGAGTGAAAGCATGACGCTGCCAACAGAGGAAAGTAGATTCCTTCAGCCGACTAAACTCGGGCCCCCAAACCTGCTAATACAAAAGAGTATTTTTGTCCATTTCATTTTTTCTACTAACTAAACCCCTTTTTTATATAGAAGTGGTAACCTTTTATAGGTCCCCGGCCGGAGCGACGGGGCTGGGGTATGTGGGAGTTCCGGTCGCGTGGAGATGGTGAGTTGCAAATCGGTTTATCCACTAAAACCTACCACTATGTGTCTGCACGTGCCGTCTGTCATTCAGGAAACTCCGTAGACTACACTTGACACTTGGAAGCTGAACTCTACCGCTTTAGGTATAACCTACATCGCGGGGGTATTTTACAAACATGTAATTCACGAACACAAATAACACCCAGAACTATTTTCATCTATGAAACTGAGGAGGGCCAGGATCTGGAATAACGCCGGGATAAACGTGTCTAGATTGACATTAATAATAATAATAATAATATAATATCCTTGGACATTTCACACAACGCCATCTCGTCCCAAGCTAAGCAACTTAATGCTTGTGTTATGGTAACGAGATGGATGATAAACTACTTATATACATTTTTTTTTTGTAAATACATACATATTATAGATAGAAATTACACCCAGACTCCGAGCCAGTACGTCTGGTTTAGACAAAGACACTTGCCCGACCCCGGAATCGAACCCGGGACCCGTTGATCCAAAGGCGGCACATCTAACCACTAGACCAACGAGGCAGTCAAACATTGAAGGTAAACGTGGCTGAACAGCAACATAAATGGCACTAACCTTTGCGAAACCGCGTTCCTGTTGTCGCTGGTCAAGTAGTTTGCGGCCAAGGACATAGTTGCGTGTTCGTGGTAGGCCTCTAGCAGTGCCTGCCTGGACTCTGCGTCGTATATGGCGAAGTATTGTGTCAGGAACTCACGGACTAAGCCTTGTCCGGCCTAGATGAAGGAACGTAATCATAAAGATGAAGTAGCAAAAAAAATCATTTATTTAAAAAAAAATGTCGTGGTTCAAATATTTTCGTTTGTTATGTGGAATTTTATATTAGCGAAATTTTAGATACAAAATCCTAACATTATAAATAAATAAATATCCTTGGACATTTCACACAACGCCATCTCGTCCTAAGCTAAGCAACTTAATGCTTGTGTTATGGTAACGAGATGGATGATAAACTACTTATATACATTTTTTTTTTTGTAAATTCATACTTATTATACCTACATAGAAAACACCCAGACACGGAACAAATACTTGTAAGCCGTACAAATATTTCTTCCGTGCGGGGATCGAACCCGCGACATGCTGCGCAGCAGTCGATCGCTCAACCACTGCGCCAACCGTGTCGTCATCGTTATCTACTGGTATACAGAGTGAATTATTGTGTAGTACAAATCTCAACCCAGCAATATACGTTGGCCTAGCATTGCCGAGTGAACGCCAATACCAATGTATAGACGGTATATTTGCATTGTCTGGCCATCGCTCGGTGTCGCTCGCCTAGTTGGTTTCGATACACTTGCCCAACGTGTAGGCAGTAGCACTTGCCTTGTATTAAATTGCCTACGCTCGCGTTGGCCTAAGCTCGGCCAACGTGTATTGCTGGCATCAGATAGCCGAAATATATTTTCCCCTGACATTGTTAAAATATGAAAGAAAAATAATCTGTCACCTAACAAATTAAAACAATGTGACCAAAAATTCTGAGAATGAATGAACAACTATTAATTCCGTCTTAGGCAGCAATTTTTATATACATAGTTGTATCGTTACGGATTATGGGCACAACTATTTTCAGACATTCCTATACCCTGTACCACATAGTATAGCTAGTTTGTCAATCACTAACAGCTAAATATGGTTTTGAATATGAATTGTAACTACCGCCCGGGCCGTTATGACGTTAAATAACATAATAATTATTTATGTTGCCGTTTTTTTATACGGTTCACTTGAATGTCTTTGACCCTAGGCTTGCGTGATGGAAAGCAACGCTAGGGTCTAAGATGGAGCAGTCAATTCAAGGAAATGCCCTGTCGGGCACCGGCTCTCACATACACACGACGAAACACAGTAAAACTGCTTAGCCGGACTTAAATGTGAGGGTAGCTAACCGAGCGGACCATTAGATCTTACCACCAAGCATTCCTATTTCCTAATAGAATTACTTAGAGTAACTGCATAGAGAACCTTTTCTATTGCACGTTGAGTGACTCTCAGGCGTCTATTATCTCACATTATAAGCGACCATGTTAATTATTTTACAACAATTAATCTGTAGTTCGTTCGCGTTAAAATTCGCCTAATGCCTAATTCAGAAAGCAGTAAAGACGCTCAGTTACCTGGTCAACCAGAAATGATTGCTGCGCTGGTGGTAATGTCACATCTTCGGAGACATCGAAGCCAATAGCCGGCGGCAGGTCCGCTCCATCCTAAAGTATACATTAGGCACATATTTAGAAGTTCTTGTTTCCTATTTCAAAAATAGTGAATGGTGATAAATCAATTTCAGGTTTTCAGTGAGAATACTTACGTTTCAGACTTAATTCAGATTCACACACACTCAGAAACACAATCAGATGTTTATTGCAAAAAGCAAGAAATTGATTACTAAAAACCCAAACCAATTATCCGTGTGATGACAGATTTAGAATACATTGTGTGGCTACCCATTTCATCCTGAGGGTGTCGTAAGAGTCGACTGGAAATGATAAGGCCGAAAACCTAGCCGCAAGAGAAGGAAAGTTGATACGAAACACTATGCCAGCGTGACACAGTGGGCTAATTACCCTACATGTAGTTGGAGATGACCCGAATCAGCAATAGGTCATTGATGGGCTGAGAGGTACAGAACGCGTCAATCTTTATGGCCAGTCTGAATGTATGAGGTACGAACTTGCGCATCGTAAATTTCAAAACCTCACACTAACGTGCGAACGTCACAACGGCGATGGCGAGGACGCTTGCGGATGAAAAACCGCGCGCGCGGGCGTACCATGCCTCCCCGCCCCACGCCCCGCTGATACCTAATTTTGAGTTGTGCGCAGCGTAATGCGGCTACATTCAGACCAGCCATAAAGATTGGCGCGGACTGTAGTATGTATATCAAGTATTTTATGAGTAGGCTTTACTTCTTTTTTCATTCTAAAACAACTCTTAGTTCCAGAGGTCAATACCTCTAATCCATAATTTAACTACGACTTATATAAAGTCAAGGACTCCAATATTGAACACAGGACTCGTGACCCAAAAGCAGTGCTCACAGTCCCAGACCAATAAGGCATATCAATATATTTTTTTAATAAAACTTACCAGTCTGGTCAGCTTGGGAAACTTCTTGCGGACATCGCTGGAGACAAAACAACATGGCAACACACGTCAATAATTAATGCCTCTGAAACTCACATGAACAGTAATGTTAGTTTCAGTACACAAAGTGTATGCAACAGAAACAAAAAAAGGACGCAATCCAAAAAATATTTAAAGTTTAGTAATTTTCATGATTTCTTAGGTTTCCGCGATTATTACACATTGAAATTAAACACTCTTCGCACAGGAAACGTTATCAATTTAACAAAATTGTAGACGGCAGATTTTAACTGTTTCTTTGTACTTCTGTCATCTAGTCTATCCCGTGACCACCCATGACTGCTGCAAAGCATTCAAAGAGACATATTAAGTAATGTAATTTAAACGTTAAAAAGTGTTTAATTTTAATTAGTAATTTTCAGTTAAAAAATAGCTGTTACAAATATGTTTTGGTTTGCATCTATAGAAAATTATGTTATGATTTTATTAAATTATAGAACTAAAGAAGCATGAAATATACATGAGTATGTATGATTAAAAAAAATATCCTGTTAAACAAGTATACAGTAACATACAGTCAAATTGCAGTGTACATTATGTATATAAGAAAAAGTAATCAAAGTAGCTAATGATAATATGTACAATTATCCGTAAATATTTCTTTAATTTTTAATGTTACTGCAATCTTATGTAGCAGGGTAGAATCTCAGGGAAACATTTCTTGTTTTTATAGTTATTTATACTTTTCAAAAGTTCAAGTTTCCATCGTGCCTCAGTAGTCCTAACCTAGTGACGACCACTAGGCAGGATCATGCGCTGACGGTAGCAAATTCTGGAATCAAGAATCATCAAGACAAACAAGAGCAAATATGTACATATGAGTTTTTCTTTATTTACTTGAAACCCCTGCACTACAGACATGAAATCCACGAACACGAATAACGCCCAGACTCAGAGCAAGTGCATCTGATTTACACATGATCACTTGCCCGACCCCGGACGCGAACCCGGGACCCTTTGATCCACAGGTGGCGCAGTCAAGTTGGTTAATGTGGAACTACAAAATAATGTACAAAGTGCTGTAATATAGTCTTTCTAAGGTTCACATTCACCAGGGTTATGGTTCACAAAAATATGCCTCAAGTGAACCACATGTTGTCTACTAAAATCATCCTAATTTGTTTATTGTATAAAGTACATTATACTTAATCATCATAATATTGCTAATAGTTAACAAGGTTGCTCCCAATGTTGATTCTATCAGCTCGATTCCATAAATGCTACAGTACAATAAATTATATTACATGTTATATTGTTACATGCTGTACCATCCAGTGATTTTGATTTCCTGATCAAATATATGAAGGAGCCTTTAAAGCTATGAGCTTTACTTGCAACTGATTTCTCCAAAGAATAAATAAATAATAAATAAATAAATATCCTTGGACATTTCACACAACGCCATCTCGTCCCAAGCTAAGCAACTTAATGCTTGTGTTATGGTAACGAGATGGATGATAAACTACATAAATACATTTTTTTTTGTAAATACATACATATTATAGATAGAAATGACACCCAGACTCCGAGCCAGTGCCTCTGGTTTAGACAAAGACACTTGCCCGACCCCGGAATCCAACCCGGGACCCGTTGATCCAAAGACGGCACATCTAACCACTAGACCAACGAGGCAGTCAAAGAAAAATGTACTAAATCAGTGATATGTTATCTATGCCTTTCAAGTAGGTACTTGAACAATCAGTTACTTCTTTGATAAAGTCTCTTTCTCCACTACATATTCTTGTAGCCCAAGACTTTCACAGAAAATGGTTCCAACCATGTGTAGTAGATACTGTTACCTGACGTAAATTTCATGGTCCTGAAACCTATTGAGCAGAGGGTTTCCTTTCAGGTATAACTCGACCAGCTGCAGGGGCTTCAGTGGATCCAATGAACCGAGGAATGGAATCTAAAAATAAAACAAATTGTATTAAGCACCTAGGTTTTAAGAATAACACAATTGTATAATCTTAGGTCTACTTATGAGCAAAGTTGGGCCAAAATGAGCAATAGAATTACACTTAGTAGCTTGTAAGTGAAAGCTGGTCTAACCATATAATTACTGGTGCTCCCATTAGATGCATTGCGGAGGGCAGATGGCAAACGCTTAGCTTAGTATAAATGCTGGTAGTTAGTTAGTTATCAGGTTATACCCAGCCCAAATGGAATTGGGAAAGAGGTGAGATAATTTTTTTTTAGCGATCGACTTCTGCTCAGCATGTCGCCGGTCGATCCCCGCACGGAAGAAATATTTGTACGACCTACAAGTATTTGTTCCGGGTCTGGGTGTTTTATATCTATAATATGTATGTATTTATAAAAAAAAATGTATATAAGTAGTTTATCATCCACCTCATTACCATAACACAAGCATTAAGTTGCTTAGCTTGGGACGAGATGGGGTGTTGTGTGTGAAAAAAAATGTCCATTTATTTTTTTATACATCTCAGAATAGAGTTCCTCCTCCATTTACATAGAGGGTAATTAGCTTATTATGCCATGGTTGCAAGATGGGTTAGCTCAAGGTTTCACATCAAATTTATTGTATCTCTTGTGGCTAGGTTTTCGGCTTTTGGCTTGTCAGTTCCTTTTGTCAGCCCTTACAACACCCTCAGTAAAGAATAGGGTGGTGACACTTTGTATTCTACATCAGTTGCCACACAGACATATGTAGTACTCAGAATATTACTTACTCTATTATCCCCCATATACAATATTTTCAAATTTTTCAATTTTGTGGGTAAAATCTTGAGATGGTCAATGCTGTGTAGCTTGTTGTCATTAAGGTTGAGAGCTTCTATGTCAGGGATGTTTTCAGCAATTATGTCAATGGCCGCCAGCATTATCATTGGACGGAAAAGTGCACAAAAAATATCTGCCAAATCTGAAACATATATTTAGATATAGGACAGCTAAAATTGGTTATATTCAAAATCATAGACTAGTCTTAGATACACACTCAGCAGTCCATAGGATATAAGGGGCACATTGAAAAATTGATGCAAGCTTTTTAGCACATCTGGAAATTAAGGCCTTAAAACAAACAACAGCAGATAATATCCTTGGACATTTCACACAACGCCATCTCGTCCCAAACTAAGCAACTTAATGCTTGTGTTATGGTAATGAGATGGATGATAAACTACTTATATACATTTTTTTTTTGTAAATACATACATATTATAGATAGAAATGACACCCAGACTCCGAGCCAGTGCCTCTGGTTTAGACAAAGACACTTGCCCGACCCCGGAATCGAACCCGGGACCCGTTGATCCAAAGGCGGCACATCTAACCACTAGACCAACGAGGCAGTATATATGTATGTGTTGTATGTTTGTAGATGGGTAGACTCCACTTAAATGAATGACCCTATTGTCCCAAGCTGGCCAGACAGGTTGGCACAGGGTTTGTTAAGTGTTCTTTATTTTTCAGCCTTGTCATTTCGATTTGTCAGCTATTACAACACACTTGCAATGGGATACTGACACTATGTATGGATCAAGGTGTTAAATATGCCAAAATACACATAAAGGTAATAAAAAATGCATGTAATTAATTATTCATAATAGAAGTGATTGTTTTGTTGTAGTTACTAAAGCAATCATAAATTTATAGTGTTGCTGCCAATCTATTATTCTTCATTAATCATCTCAACAGGCAGTACAGTTAAAATCCACATGTCAAATATTCCGCAGATAACATGACGGTTCTATATGTCGCTTAATAAGCATTTTATGAGGATTATTATTATTCAGTCCTGTTCATTGTGACTTACCAGGGTCCACATGGAATTTGGTCAAGTCTAGTGCCTTAGTAGTAGCATTGTACCGTCTCGCCATAGCCAACTTCATTTTCTCCTTCATTTCAGCATCAATTGTTACATTGGGTACTGAATTTCTTACAATCACAACCAATTTGAAGCCATCTGACATTACAATCTTGCGGTCGGCATGGAACAGCTTCTCAGCAATTTTGACATCATCCACAAAAAAAACAGCTGCATTACCATTTATTTTGTAGTAGTGCGGAATAAAAACGTCTGGTGATATATGACTTAGTAGTGCCCGCAGAACTACATCTTTCTCATGTTTCGCACCATATGGAATGATAATTTGGTACCATGGAAGTAATCCAGAAATAAACTTCTTTTTAGGAACTCCATGAGTTCTGGGTACAGGTGAGTTTAGACGTCCTCCTCTCCCCCTGAAGTTCCCTTTACGGTTCTGAACGGCAGAACCAACCATGTCAATATCGTCATCAAGAAAAAGTTTGGCATTGTTAAATTTATTTTTGCCCTTGCTTGTTCCAGGTTTGAAGCTAACACGTCGAGTGTTATTGGTGTGTCCGCGATCGTCGTGTTCTACAAACAAAACAATAATGACGTGAAAGTTACTAGACCAATCTTTAACACAACATGAACATTTTGTTATGTGTTTATTAATTGGTATTGCACCACAACATGGCGATCGTTTTTAGCTAATATTACTAATTATTAACCATAGTAACTACTTACCATAATGTTCATTGTTACCCTTCCAATTCCGTACTCTTCCACCACGTTTAGGCATTATAACCTTAAACTGAATGATTATAAAAACAACACAAAGTCACAAAGGTTATTCTCTGTTGTGGTGACGCACACACATCGAAGGAAAATGAACTCAGTTATATTGTTTGCTCTAAATACTGAATATCGTGTCAAATAGTTAATCCACTTATTTCAGCCTAGTAACCAAGTAATTTGTATGATTTATCAAATTAGCAGCGCCTTATTTTGCAGTTATTCATTTAGGAAAAACCTTCCCCATATGTTAGGTTAGGTTAGCTAGCGTTGACAGCGTTGTCTTCTTGTCTTGTCTGTCAATATTAGTTTACCATTACCAAAAAAACAGAAAGATAAATTTTAGTGGTGGTATTCTTGTAATATATAGTCGATTATTATATAATGGTTGCCAGGGATCCGGTAACTATATTACTACGGAAATATAGATATATATAAAATTGTCTATTAACACATTTTATTCCGATTGAAAAATAATAAGAAATTCGCTAAAGATTATTCACCAATATCCGCCTTTTGATTAGTACTCCCTCCAATGATAATATAATACTTTAGCAGATTGGATGATATAGTCTGGCCAGCGAAAGCTGTCCAAGAAAATAGGCGGGAATTTTATAAAATCAAGAGCTGTTAACCCCGACTATACACTGCCTAACTAAGCGGAGTTGATATTAATTTGCAAGTTTTTTTTAATTTATGTACTGTAATTTTCGTGTAGGTATACTATGAAGAATATTAAATAAGTACTTTTAATTCTGCCTTTTTATTATTTTTATTAATGATAATTTTTAAAATGCTATAATACTATTGCGTTCAATGATTTTATATTACTAGATATTTTATCTTCATACTAACCGACTCTTCAAATTTGATCCTGCCATAAATACATACCGATATAGTGCGCAATGTTGACAAGTAGCATTAATTAAAAGTACAAAAGATGGGCTAAGCACGTGAGTAAAAAAGATAGCTATAATGGAACGATTGCACTTCAAGTGTTATGTCGAACCATAGATTACGTTTTTGTTGAACAGAAGAATATTTCGATAGGAACTAGGTAAATTTGATGAAACAGTTAATATGTACAAGGAAATTAAACACTTTTTAACGGATTTATCGCGTTTATTACATTATTGGTTAAGATCGCCGGAAAGCAGTGGATGCGGGCGGCCCAGGACCGGCCTTTGTTGAAATCCTTGGGGGAGGCCTATGTCCAGCAGTGGACGTCTTTTGGCCGAAATGATGATGATGATGATTACATTATTTCGAATTCTTTGCAGCAGTCGTGGGTGGGTCGATATGTTTAAGTGGGTAATACATATTTATTTATTATCCATTTAAATTCAAATCTCATATAATCAAGTTGCCTCATTATAGCACGTACGACAAGTCGAGCAATAAAATAAAATTTAAAATTAACCATCTACCATCGGTTCGGAATGCACCTCTACAGAGAAGAGCCGGCAAGAAACTCTGTAGTTGCTCTTTTTAGATCGCCATTTTCATCGCCAACAATTAATTACCATAGTAACACAATAGTCAATAATTAAACACCTTTGAATTTATTTCTTTTCTGCCTGGTCTATGACAAATATTCATCATCATCATCATCATCATCATTTCAGCCAAAGGACGTCCACTGCTGGACATAGGCCTCCCCCAAGGATTTCCACAAAGGCCGGTCCTGGGCCGCCCGCATCCACTGCTTTCCGGCGATCTTAACCAGGTCGTCGGTCCACCGTGTGGGAGGCCTACCAGCACTGCGCCTTCCGGAACGCGGTCGCCACTCGAGGACTTTTCTGCCCCATCGGGCGTCGGTCCTGCGAGCTATGTGCCCTGCCCACTGCCACTTAAGTTTGGCAATCCGGTGGGCTATGTCGGTGACCCTGGTTTTCCTGCGTATCTCCTCATTTCTGATTCGATCTCGCAGGGAAACTCCGAGCATAGCCCTCTCCATTGCCCTTTGGGTGACTTTGATGACATATGGAACTGAGACGTGGTCGCTCACTATGGGCTCCATCAGAAGACAAATATTAAAACATCACAAATAATTAAACAACAAAAAATATTAACAATCATTTGTACACTTTCTAAACACACAGGACGGCATTTTTGTTATTATTCTAAAATTCACTAGACGTGACAACTTTGTGTGTGGTTAGACGCGACTAAAGTCGAAACGTCCCAATTGGCCTGTTTTCGTGTTGGCGTGCGCTTGAAACATATCTACCTCTTTTTATTTATATAATATCATTAATTGCGTTGCCTACAAAATGATATGAATTTCAATAAACAGGATAGCCAGTAGTGCTTCGCGTTTGCTATAACACTGTCTTCTCCTCTAGAAACTTCAAAATCGTTATTAACGTATTTTTATTTATTTGACACAGGCACAAATTAAAATTATAAATTACCGAAAAGTTACAAAGTTAAAATTGCATTGTGAAGAAACATGGAAGAATAGTTCAGATATTCTGTCAAAACGACCACAGTTGAACAGTTAATTGTCAACTTACCAAACTTATGATAAAGACTTTCATTCATTATTGACAAAGTTATTAACATTCGACAACGTGATTCCATAACTGAAATACACATACAATCATTTATAGGGTGATCGATCACTCATATTTTATGACAATCCACAAAAGTGAACCATATTATCATAAAGTAAGTTTGTGAATTTTATTAGGTCAAAATATCACATAGAGGCCAAAGTCGATTATGTTGAAGATTTATAGTAATAAAAAAGTACACTATGTGCAAAAATCGCCTATTAATATGGGTGGATACTCGTTACGATTGAAATTGGACATCCTTGTTAGTTGAATATCAATGTTGTCAGTTTATAATATATTTTTAAGCTATTCATTGTTATATTCTAAATTTCTTAATTCTATAATTATATTATTTGAATGCTTCTTATTTTAATATTTTTATTTTGTTCTTTTTTATTTGCAATGCGTTAAATGTTACTGCATTTTAACATCTTTTTTTATAACGAAAATTATTGCGTTACATTCTAATCAGTGTATTTCGTATTTTAATATTTTACTGTGTTAATTATCATAAATAAATGAGTAAGCGCGGATGAATATGTAAGAAGTTGTGTAACATAATAACTAGCTATAGGACGTTTTCTTTTTGCTGGCAATATTAAAATGTCTATACTCTATAGTTTATGGTGCAAGCTAATGTCGTTTCTTTTGACGCAGTAAATATCTTGAAGGCAAAAGTAAATAGCAAAATGTTAATAAAACTATCGCTAAAATATTTTATGAGTTGAAAATTATCAGTAGTTACTATATTTTATGGTAACAATAAAATTGTAAGATATTCTTCAAATACTGGGACTTTATTCGCAGTTGTATAGTATATACGTTAGCGTGGAACGAATTTACACAAGCAGCCATAGCATTTAAAAACATAAAATGACCACAGACAAAATTTCGTGTGCTTTTCGGTCTGCCATGTTTTGTCCTATTTGTCGCGCTTGATGAACGCGTTCGAGTTTTGCGATAAATACTGAAAATCTTGAAAGTATTGCGGGAAGTGTTTTGTTTACAAATAGTGTACGAAAAAGTGTTCAAAATTTTACGCATTGACATTCGGTTAAACGCTTCTGCTAACGTGAGTGCGTCAGTGTAGTTCATATTTCATACATTTTTTTATTATTAGGCTTCCTAACTTGTCCTTTGAGTTGAGTTGCATTATTGGAAACATTCACACTAGCTGCAGTGTTTTCATATTATTTCATCGGCCGTTAGTGTGACGCAACCCACGTGCACACAATATTAGAGCGAGTATCTCATGCACATTTGTTATTATTTTGTTCGCGAGTTCGATTCGGAGCAGTAAGGATCGAATCGGCGAAGGGTAACCGCGTCGCGCGTTCGCTCGCTCCTAGCGTGTTTATTTCAATTTGGTATTTTGATTGATTATTCGTCGGTGATATTTAAAGTGTGATTGCTTGTATTTTTTGTGGGCTTGTATCGGTGCAGTGCACACGTGACTCGGGGCGATTGTTTGGGTGGCAGTCGGCTGCGGCTCGCGGGCGCCGCTGGGCCGCCACAGTCCGCCTGCAGTGCGGAGCGCGTCGTCCGTCGAGGTGAATCACCGCCAGGTGCCGTTTTGATCGTGCTTGTTTACTCGCGAGTGTCGAAGTGTGAACGGAAGTGCAAGGAATGCGCGTGGCGCGCTACCGCCGCTGACACCGCCGTCCGCTGTGACGGCGCCCTAAGCGCGAGTTGGTGATCACTATGTACCTCGGGTTATGAGTGTGTGACAAAGTTGTAGTGCGTCGAAGACACTGGAGCCCCTAGACGGGGTTGGGCCCGCCGGGGCGGCCCTGGTGCTTCTTGGGGCTCCTCACGAAGGCAAAATGGCTGCGTGGAACCGCCACCACCACTTCAACATGATCATGGACGAGAATGCCAAAAATAAATGTGAGTAGTACAATATTTCACATTTTGTTTTTATCAGGTGTTATTTAGCTTGTATGGACTTGAATTTTATGTATTATTTTATGGAACTGACTGTATCAATTCTTGTTTACTATCAAGTATATTTTTATGCAAATTTATTATACAATGGGGTATGAATTTAGAAAATACCCTACAATCTTTGTATACTTTGGTACAACCAGAAGATGTTAGATAATGAAGAAAATATAGTGTAATTAGATAAATTGTATAGTGCTCTAATAGGCCAATATGTATGCAATGGCGGTTTCTTTTTAGTAGGAAATTTTTATCCGTGTGCTTACAGATTTCGAATACATAGTGTCACCACTCCATTCCATCCTGACGGTGTCAAGAGCTGACAGAAGGAAATTACAAGGCAGATCCCCTAGCCGCAAGAAGGAAACCTTGATACAAAACCTGTTACCCTCCATGTAATTGGAGGAGGCCCGACCCAGTAGTGGGCCATGTATGGGCTGTGTAGTATTAGTAGGAAAATGTTCAATTATTTATATTTCAATAAGCCGGCTTGGTACTCATTTCATCTGTGCTTAGGACATTCTTGCATTCATCTAAACATTGCCAATTCAGTTGATAATCTACTTATTGGAGATGAAAAACACAAATATGGCAAAACAATTAGGTATACATATTAAATTTACAAAATATTACACACTTACCTGTAGCATTTTACAGCAATGTCAAAATTGTAATATTGGTTGCGCAATTTCCTGACATTATGTTTCAATTTCCATAGTCTGTGTATGGTAGAACTACATTTTACTATGCTATTACAATAAAAACATTGTTAAACTTGTTACTGAAACCTTGGTGATCATTACAATTTTTGTTATTTAGTAGCCTGCACAAATCTTATGTTTGTTGAGTATGGTTTATTTTTAAATGATATTAGCCATTTATTTGATTTTAACTTTTACCCGCAAACCCTTTTGGCCTGCTTAATACCCATGCTTAACTCAGCTTTGCATAATATAGGAATTGTTACTTAATGTAGTATTCTAATCAGAAAGAATTTTATTATTGGTCAAGTCATTTTGAGTTTATTTGTTACAAATAAACATACATTCAATATTACTTTCATAAACATACTTTCCTCTTTATAATATTAGTTTAGATTAGCCCAAAAATTTATCAGGTCCTAGCCTGATGCACATGGCTCTTCAGAGCTTAAATACTACTGTACTTACTAAGGATGCATTTAGTCAGATATGTAATATTATCAGGGGAAACAAACCAAGAAGAAAAACTGTCTAACTTGAATAGTATTTCCCTCCAATACAGGCTTAATTAGATATGATTTGTGAGAATTTAACTTGTTGCTACAAGTAAATAGTAGTAATTAAATAATTCCTTCCTAATAAAGCCTTCATGACATTATTCCTGAAACCAAAAGTTATCAGGAGACTGGTTCTGAATATCTGAATATTGTATTAATGCTATTTACACGATAATGCTAAAATATATTGAACTATATTCCAACAACAACATGGTCTAAGCATTGTTTAATGCCATAATTGGCTTCGTATTTAATGCGAATTATGATCGGTCCATAAAGCCGCGACCCTTAAAACGTTTAACGTACGTCGTCGAGCTCGCCAACCTTTAACCCAATTCTGTGTTCGGCCCTCGCAGATAGGCGCTTGCATTTATGCTTTTATTTAATGTTTGACATCTGTGAAAGCATGACAATATTCAATTGGGATATAATACAACACTTATTTGAAGCCCAAAGCGTATTTGAATCACTTCATTTAATGCGTTTTATTCGTTTACATACAGGGTGCGGGCCGTCACTTACAATAACTATCAATGGTTACATTTAAATTAATTTATTGTTCTGCAATTTAATAACCATTTGTTTGAATAGGGCTGCACGTGTTTCGACTTTGTGCTTCGGTGGGCACATAATCTTTTATGGCAGTCGATACACAATAACAGTAACGCGAAAACTGACAACTGCAAGTCTAATTATAGCGGTTATCGATGGTTCCACAGACTTTAATTGCTGCTTGTTATGCCTAGTAATCAATCAACCGTGTTGCAAACCCTAAGAGAATAGGGAAAAGGTTACTGAGATGATGCACCTATTTCAACTCCGTTTATACGATGCTTGTAGTTCATTTGAGTGCGATCCCTCCCACGCTTTTGGCACTCGAAAGATCGTTGCATTCGCCTGTTCTAAATAACACAAAGACACTGCTCCTGATATCCAGTTCCTGGCAAATTCAAACCAGCTCACTGTATGTAAGCCATTGAACAATATCTACATCCTTATTTGAGCAGAAACAGTCTGCGCTTTACTCGACATATTCTCTGCAATTAGTGCATTGGTTTTATTTACGGAACAATGTATGCTTCCGTAAAAGAGCATTAGCCAGAAAATATGTTGGACTAAGCTCCTTTGGCACTGTTTACTCCGGCACGGGCTTTCCAAATAATCATCAGGGATTCTGTGGAAGTCGCACGGCTAAATCTTCCTTGCTTATAAGGATAACGATGGAGGCTCGGGACAAATTCGCTAACATCCTGTTTGAGATTCATGAATGCGAAATAAAACATGCTAATTTATCTCAGAATGGTCGAGGAAACAAAATTTTAGTTGAATAAATTAGGAGGAGCAAATGCGCCCGGCTACGGTTTAAAAAGAGGACACGAGAGGGTAATAACTTTGAAGGTCATAGTAGAAAAGTGAATGGTATTCACATTCTTCTTTATATGCAGCCAACCTTCTATGTAGATTTTTAGTTTTATTAACGCATTTATAGAATGGCGTGGTTTCTATTACACTCCATTGGTCTATATTTACGTCTGTTAAGCAAGCAGATCATCATGAGGCCTCCCGTTAAAGCGCTATAGTCCCCAGTCTTCAGCTTGATGCATCCAGCTGCAGCCAATTGACCATGATAGCTTCACAGACGTTACATACTTGCATTTCCCTATTTCATAGAGGTAACCACCAGCCAAATCGGATTTTTGCCAACTACTTGCATTTACAGGAAGCAATGTGTGTACCGGTATTCATTTGGATAATTTCTAGTCTCCACGGATGTGCGAATGACAATGACCTACGGTGTTGACGCGCCCTCCGAAACAAGACGATGATCTCATATGCACCCGCCCATACGTCATCCGGCTAAGTCAATCGCTGCATAACCTGATTAGTTACATTCCACTTTATGCGCTTCTTAATATTCAATGGCCGATAAGAATTTAGGTAACTATTTTCAAAGAGTGTGGGAATTTTCTCATAATCTTTTCTTGCCTACTTCAATGTCAAACCTTGACAGATGTTTGGCATGGTAACTTTTCTGTCCGATTGTATCTTGAAAGTTCTCCGCGTATCGGCCGATTGGGATCGAAGTACCAAATGTTTTTGGTTGCTGCCGGAACTAGCGGCGAACTCCCATTTTTTCGCCGCGCTCAACTTTCATTTACTGTCTGAAAGCTGTTGCTACGCGGATACTGGCCTCACCGTTCCGTCACTAACCCTCTGTACGCGTGGTCATCATATAACCTTTATTTATTTACAAATTGTGTTCTTATAAAACAAATTTCGTCACAGACGTGCCTTTTAAATCGTCTATTAGTATCACGTGTTTATATACTATTAGTAAAGTTACCACTTATTAAGAGTTCTGGATATTGATGGGTGATATAAAGGATAATCTTAATATTCCCTAGTAACAATGTTTACCTAACCTATGAAATCATGTGACAGCTCTTATAGCCATACATATATTACATACATAAAGTCACGCCTTTTTCCCGCAGGGGTAGGCAGAGATCACATCCTTCCACTTGCTACGATCCTGGCTCACAACTTTCCCTTCTTCCACTTTCATTAACCTCTTCATGCATACTCGTCGGTTTAGGGTGCTTCTGACCTGACCTTTCTTTAGGACATCACCTATTTGGTCATGGAATGTCCTTCTTGGCCTGCCCTTTCAAACGTTCCCATTCACACTACCGCTATATATTTCTTTCGTAAGTCTACTTTCACTCCTCCTCTCAATATGACCAAACCATCTTAGGCCCGTATTAATAGACGTTACTCAGCCCAAGATACCGCACTTGATATGAATATTGAGATCCTCATCGTATTAATAAACGTGACTCAAGTTGCAGATTAGGTTTACGTCATCATCTGAGTGATGGACTTGAGTGCAGACAGTCTCAGTTCTCTCGGACTTTGAAGTTACATAATTCGAAAAGTAATGCGATAACCTATAGATATTATTGTTAAAAATTATTCAAGGGGTAATCATTTATCCAAAAAATAAAGAAAAGCATATTTCTTAATAAAAAAATATTTATTTTAGGCCCAAAACTGACCATTATATTTTTTGGGTTCTCTCGGACTTTGAAGTTATATATTTCGAAAAGTAATGCGATAACCTATAGATATTATTGTTTTAAATGATTCAAGGTGTAATAATTTATCCTAAAAATAAAGAAAAGCATATTTCATAGTAAAAAAATATTTGTGTACAAGCCCAAAACTGACCATTATATTTTTTTGGGTACTCTCGGACTTTGAAGTTATATATTTCGAAAAGTAATACGATAACCTATAGATATTATTGTTTAAAATGATCCAAGGGGTAATCATTTATCCTAAAAATAAATATAACCATATTACATAGTAAAAAAATATTTATGTACAAGCCCAAAACTGACTGTACAAATTTGACGTCAGATGAATTTTTATCACCCAAACTTAAAAATTAATGTAAACTACATCTTTACAGAAAAACTAAAAATATGAACACTAACTGAACGCTTAGTTCTTAAACTAACATATTTGTAAAAATCGTGTCAAGAGATAAAGCGATTACTGAAAAATATGGATTTGATTGTAGTAACTACCATTTTCGTAATACGACATGGTGCGTTTCTGAAGATATTTTGATAAGTATAGTTTAGATAAATAAAGTACAGTTTAAACGACTGTAAACAACAAGAAAATCCCTTTCCAACGATATTTATCACATCATCATCATCAACCCACATTAGTCCACTGCTGGACATAGGCCTCCCCTCAAGAGCGCCATAGCGCCCTGTCTTCAGCTTGACGCATCCAGCTGCTGCCCGCAACCTTTCGCAATAGTGTTCAGTAATCGGTAACGCGAGTAATGAGCAGAGTTACATAGCAAGTAGTCGTATTCAGTCAATCACGTCAGTACGCGCTCAAAACGTTCGTCATACTAATTATTTACTGTGTAGAATGGTTCGTTTAGAAAGAGATAGAATAATAGTTAGCCATGTGATTTAACAAAAAAATATATTAATAAAATTATAAAGCGGACCGGTCGCAAATAGGGAGCCGGCTCCCTGCTTACTGAGATAAGTAGTAAACAATTATGTCGTATTGGGAAATAAATACAGGACCTTTTTAACAATTTAACGCTCTTTTGGGTAGCAATCCACTATATAACGTGTATTAGCGCTATTTATTAAATAAGTATTTAAATTAAAGTATTTCAATCAAAAGTTTTACATCTTTTGACATAGAAATAACGAAATGCGACAAGTCTCATTCAAAATTGGTTACTGAGATGTGTCTATTAATTAGCTATAATCTTAAGATGCTGATGACGTCATAATGGCGTATCAAATGATAACGCACTTGAGTACGTTTTTGAGTGACGACTATTAATATGGGCCTTAGCATACCTTTCTCAATTCTAGTCATTATCATAATATTATAAATACATAAAAGTTGACATATGTTAACGTGGTGTGTACAATTCTTGAAAGATATCAAATTGCTGAATATTTGTGTCTTGTGATTCAGGGTGCGGCCACCCACGGTGTCGCCCGTTTGTGTATCGTGCCAATTGTAATAGCTTTGTCCGCAAAATTATCGGAATTGAATGCAACATTTCATTCCCCATTTTAAATAAAACTTGGGGGTTTTCTTTGGCGAAAAAAGTAGCCTATGTTCTCTTTAAAAGCCCCACGTATTTGATCACACAAATGCCTCATAATGTTGTATATTGGGATAGACGGATCGAGTAAGGGTTAAAACAAACGCTCGTGCACCGCCTCGCCGTCATTTAGATGATATCGTGCTCTTTGGAAAGTAGTCGCTTACAACACTTACATTATTTAGTTCCGTAGTGCTTGCGGTATCGTTTTCACGTTTTCCTTTACAAGTTCCGCGCCGATACTAAATCTTATTGAGTCGTGCTTGCCCGATAAAATTTAGTTAGTACACATCTGATAATATTACAGCTAACCCAAATTAAAACTTTCATTTCTCAAACATGAATAATGTACCGAAATGTATGAGCCAACGGTACCTGTACGAGCTGTGCGAATACTATAAAAAGTTAATATGTTCACATGATAACGCAGCCGATTACAACCAGTTACTTATACCGTGTCGGTGGGAAGGCGAGTCATGCCACAAAATAAATTAATACGGAGATTCCGATCCCAAAAGTGCTTCCTTTTCCTGCAATATAGCGTCACATCAGAAGTCTTGCACATTTTATGGTAACTATTATAGATCGAGCTTAATTGTCGTTTTTTTTGCAACATAAAAGTGACATCTCCAAACAATGATACGTTTGATTATGAACCTTGTTTTACTGGTTGATTTTAATTTAAAAAAAAAATAATTTTAAGGTAGTACGTTGTACTTGCAAACAGACGTTATGTAGTAGACATTCTGCATGTGTATATTTAATTTAGTGTCGAGTCACGCCGGCCGGTGAATGGTCACCTTTCTCCGACACACAGTCTAGACGACTTCGCTCCGACCCGTGAATGAATTCTACATTGGAATGCGGAACGACGAATTTATCACCCCCCACCAAAATTATTTGCACGCATTGCGCTGGTGAAATTGTCTGGAATAATTAGAAATTTCTTAGGTTGTGATAAAGCTACATTAAGGCGGCGAAAGCTACGCGTTTTAATTACTTTTACGACTGTCGTTTAATATGATTGCCGTGTTGGGATGTGTCAATCGTCAATTGAAAGCGTGTTATTTCTACATCCCCATTGCTTCGTTTTTGAACTGGTCGAAGTTTTATTGTCAAACAAAGATTAGGTCCTAAAATCCATAATATGTACCTCCCTTTTAATTTGTCAGTATTCAAAGCCACTCGAATTTTCCTACTTACGTAAAGTCGGCCTTTGCTCGGCGATCGTGTTTTCCGATGAATTAATTAACAGGATTATCAACTAATATCCACGGCTCATTACGAAATATGCCTGTGAATAATATTCCGTACTTCAAATCAGTAGTAGTAGTACATGGACATATAAAAAAAGTCGGACAGAGTCTCGCTAACTAAAAACTGTGACATCATAGTCGGCCAGCTTAGCTATATGTACAGGCCAGCACGCACACTTTCACACATTAGTCGGCCATTACACGCGCGAACATCGAAGCATCGAGACGCAATATGCGGCGAAAAAATAAAAAATATAAATCATGTCTTGCGTGGTAAAATGGTGTAAAAACCGTAGTGACCGAAAGAAAAACAATCCAGGAATCACGTTTCATACGTAAATGAATCATTCAATCACTTATTTCCAGATTATATACATTAAAATCAATTTGTGTTTGCTAGAACAAAACAATTAATTTTAATTTCAGTGTTGCCAATATTCACGTGTGCAAATTAACCGAAATATGGGCAATTTTTGGTTTATTATAAAAAATCAATATATTATTATGGTTAATTATTTAATAGTTACTACTGGGTATTTTATTTCATATTCCTTTTGCTAGTTTTTCTAATGAAAATTAAGTATGGAGAAATGATTGAATTCAAATTACTTAGTAGAAATTGTAATGGTGAAAACGATTAGATTCCAAACAAATAGAGTGTCGGTTGCAGTAAACATTTTGATGCGAATGACTTATATGCAACTAAAGGAGGACTCCGGCGTGTTGTTACTTATGCAGTACCTCAAAATGTAAATTATCAATCTAACAAGACGTGGTTTTTATAAAAAAAAAGAAACATTGCCGCTTACTTTTTCAAAATTAATATACCTAGAAACTAGAGGAACTAGAGGCCTACATTTACCATCGAAAGATATATTCGATATTTGTTGTATTTGCGAAATGGTCATACGAAAAATTATAAAAGAAAGCATATGATTGTACAACGAAAGGCAACATAAATATATTATCACAAAAATTCAAGAAAAACTTGTAGGCAATGAAAGCGTTTTTTTAACTTGGAATCTGAACATACTTTCGCCGGAATAGAACACAACATTTTAAAATATATAGCGGAAAAATATCTAACGATTCGGTTTCACCGCATCTCGAAATTAAAAGAAATTTCAAGAACGTCTCAAAGTAAAATACATTATTATAAAAAAATTACTCAGCATTTGGGATATTATATTAATAATAAATAAATAAATATCCTTGGACATTTCACACAACGCCATCTCGTCCCAAGCTAACTAACTTAATGCTTGTGTTATGGTAACGAGATGGATGATAAACTACTTATATACATTTTTTTTTTGTAAATACATACATATTATAGATAGAAATGACACCCAGACTCCGAGCCAGTGCCTCTGGTTTAGACAAAGACACTTGCCCGACCCCAGAATCGAACCCGGGACCCGTTGATCCAAAGGCGGCACATCTAAATTAAATTAAATAGGACCGCAAATTATTAAAAAAACAATTACAAGCCCTCTGATTTTCGTGCCAGTTCTCCTCAGCAGTGGTGGCGTTCCGAACTGGTGGTAAACTAGAGTATATTACTTTGCATTCTATACATTTTTTTAATATGTTGACAATTTATAAGTGTCCATTGTGTCCTACACAAAATAAATTATTTGACTTTGACTTAAACATTACAATTTCGAACAATACATTTTTTTTATTACGTTTTCCGTGTTTTATTGGCAAATTTTTGTGTAACTTGGCCACCCCAAAATTAACTCACACATAAAGAGCGGCCGCCATCTTGGCGTCTCACTTTTGTCTTAGCGAGAGTTCCGTCCGCCTTTTTTTATACGTCCATGTAGTAGTAGTATAATAAGGCCGTTGCTAATACATCAGAGCTCTATGTGGGTATACGTGTGGGCATTCAGGTACCCTATACAAATGCTTATGATTTCTCTGCGGAGGCAGTGATATCGACAAATGACTTCAGCCCATTATTAAATATTGCGGGCATTACTTTAAAATGTATATACTCCTACTAAATGACCCACTGCCGAGTCGGGTCTCCTCCCAATGCATGGACTGTAATTAGTCTACTGTGCCACGCTGGCAAGATGGGTTGGCACAGTTTGGTTTTAAGTTTTCTGCTCTTGCAGCTAAGTTATCCTCTTGCAGCTAAGTTATCCTCTTGCGGCTAAGTTATTCTAAGGCATATCCTTTTGTCGGCTCTTACGACAGCCTCAAGATGGATTGGGGTAGTGACGCTATGTATTCTAAATCCACATGGATAATATATAAAAATTATAAAATACTCGTACTATTAGATGGTTTAATACAAGATGTGCTAATTTTCACGTGTTTAGGGGTCTGCTTGATCTTTCAAAAATCTCGGTTTTGATTTTCGTAGTGACTGATTTCCTTAGTGTTTGGCTTTATTTCTTATAGTTTTCGATTCGGCTACCTCCGCCGATGTGGTCCTATACACTTTGATGTAAACGAAGACGGTTTTATTTCGCATGTCCATAGATAACTATTGTGATTTCCATTTCCTGAAAAGAAACTACAAAACGCTCACGTCTTACCTTCGTGAACTGAATAAGATGATGATGATAGAGTAAAAATAACCTAACTCGAGCCTCTTGTCTACATTGTGATACCAAGTCTGCGGCGCACAATGAACAAGCTATGTACACTGTTTAGAAAGTAATTGATTAGAAATCAATGAACTGGCCATGCGGGCAAATCCTAACGTGAAGTTTATAAGGAAAATAAATGAAATAATGTATCTGCTTGTGCGTTGAGGTGTGACGAGTCAGCCCTAAAGTGCCCCCTGGTGTCATCGACCGGCGGCTAAGGTTTTTGCGCGTCGACCGGTGCTGTTATTTTAATAATTGAATGAGTATGGAAAGCACTGAGACTTAACGGTAAACGAATGGATGTGTGACGTTGCTAGTCCACTCTTAATATTTTAAATGCGAAAGTAAAATGGCCCGTCTGTATGCAATCAACCGCTGATTCCATTTTTAGTGTTATTTGTATCGAGATACATGGGATTTTCGAGAACTTTCTGACACGATAATGTTACTGGAAGAATGTTTAGTGTTTAAGGGAAGTGTTTTTTTAAAATACACACGTCATTGGGTTTGAACAAAGCAGCGTGCCTGATTGAGTGAACTGTTGCTCTGTAAAAGATTATTACACTATATTGGGAAATGGTACAATGTATGTGTACCCTTTTAATGATATCCATTGTATGGCTATCTTTAAAAGGTGACATCGGGTTTAATTTAATAGGATAAACATATCATTCGGACAGAAGCTGCGGAGTTAGAAATTAATTACCAAAACTCTTTCCATTCACACGCATGCTGCCTGGTTTCTTAGTCATGGACATATTAAAATTCCTTATACCTACTATAATTATTTTATTTGTATCCTTGTCGAAACATTAAGAATATAACTTCAGATCACATGAATCGACGCCATACGTTTCACAGATTATTCAAGTTCGCGCCGATACGAACGTACCTATTTGGTTATTTATTTTCGCGACCTTCACACTCGAGTGTTCATTGCCCTTAGCAAAACTTCCTGCTCCGGGGCCTTTCAATACCAAACTAAATTGATAGTCATTTTAATGGATATCAGATATGTACAGCGGTTTGGCTTCGGTCGCAAAGAAGTATAATGAAGTATTAGCATACATTTAACTTTTATTGCGACAGTTTAACGTGAACTTGGATTTTGCTAGAGATAGAATTAGGCGAAATATCTCATTTATGACGGTACACGTTGACCGAGGGCACATTCTGTCTCCTCTAATAGTTCTTAATACATGTGTGTTAGATTCTATGCTAAATTTTTTATTCTACTGAACCGATATTGATTAAAAATGACAGCATCTTCGTTTGAGGAAAGTATTCTTGCTTTCAATTTTGTAATTGTCCATAGCGACACTTTTTGTTTGTGCTAAATTAGGCGCAAGGGAAGGAAAAAATGATACGAAACCCTGTGCCAACCCGTCTGACCAGTGTGAATAGTAGGCTAATTATCCTCCATGTAACTAGAGGACCCCAACTCAGCAGTGGGTCATCTATGGGTTGTGTAGTAGTAGATACATATACCAACAATACCAATATACGCCGTAGCACAATAAGTCAAGTTTGAATTGAACGATTAAAGATGTGTTCTTCATCACATTAAGATCATGGACGATGAGTAACAAAGCCAGATTCGGTGGCGCATCCCCATCGGGCCCCAGCCGATGACCGCCACCGCTTTTTGCACATCTCCGCAACGGTGGCTTGCACAATCTAGAACGACATCACAGTATACATACATCTAAAGTAGTTGCAATCGACTTCTCTTTTTAAATACTGATGGCTCATGAAGAATAGTAGCTGCGTGTTCCATATTCAAACGCTACGACATGCGATAGCATCGGTGCATAGTTCGATATTTATTTATTTACTACATAGCTGCACATGTCTGTGAGTGTGTAATTTATACATTTGTAATAGCAGTATAAAGTTTTACTGTTTTGTAATTATATATTCTGTGGCGACACACTTACATCTGAAGCACGATTTGCACTGTTAGAGAAACAGATTCCAGCAGTGTGGTATCTTCGGCACTTTATCACCCGTAAATGTTAAGTTTCAAAAACGGTACTACATAAACTATGTCACACTTTTAAGTTATATGGTGTTCTTAGTACTACTTAAGTAGGAGTATTAAGTAGGGTAGTACCATGCTATTTAATAAACGCTAATGGTGTAAATAAAATGTTTAAAACATACTGAACGAGCAATAACCTGAAACCCGATAGTAAAACATGGTTCATATCTAATTAACGTCATTTATTCGTGATAGACGTAAAAATTATTAAAGGCCTTAAGGTATGTATCAAATCTAGGCAATACTAGTAACATTGTTGCAGTCTCAAGTATGAAATTCTATCCAATATTATATATAAATATACAATATTCGTTAGTAGTATCAGCTACGCTGGCAGAGGACGCGACACTTTACACTGGACACTAGTCAGTGAGGCTGTCTCGCGCGTTGAGGAAGTTTCTTGCTTAATACATACACTGGAACTAATTGGCTTCGATGCTAAACTTGGTTGTTATGAGGAAAACAATAATTTTCTGTCACCTCTTATTAATTACGCACGAAAATCAGTTTCCAACCAAGTAAGGTTCCAAATTAAGTATATTCCTTATTTAAAATAAAGATTTTATACCAATTTATTGCGTATATTTGACATTAGTGATAGAGTTTCTACAACGCATACGAAACCTTGGGAATAAAATACACACGATAAATGAACTAAACATTTTGAAACATAATATACCAGCACCCATCATGTCTACAAATACGCAAATAATTCTTTCGCAAATAAATTATCCAAATGAGTCTTAGAGGTATCGACCATAACAAAGAGAGACCTATTTTACAAACATGTAGTTCACGAACACAATTCACACCCAGACTCACTGAGCGAGTGCCTGTGGTTTACACAAAGACTTGCCTAACCCTGGAATCCAACCGCGAACCCGTGATCCAATGGCACTTCCAACCCCTAGACCAACTAGGCAGTTTACCGCTACAGTAAGAACAGATTGTCTATTACAAGAACAACGCTTATTGTTTGTTTACCAACAGCGAAAAGTGTTTGCTTTTAATGAATAATAAATCAAATCGGCCTTACAATATCAATAATCGTTGTTTCAACAACAAAAGACGTGGATTTACCACGCGACGCTCAAGCAACTCATTAACAATCGCTGTTATTGTTTACGGATAATCTCTTCCTTGGCAGAGAAATTGAGAGAATCGTCGGTGTTAAGATTTATAATGGGTGAATGTGAAAACGCACCTTTTATTTACCTCAAAGTTTGTGCTATTGGATATACTGATCATTTTTTTATAACAAATGAAGGAAATGTACGTCGTACTGACCATAGTATATTAAATAAGCATCATATTGCCGATACAAAACTATGTAATAATTTAAGGTATCATATAAAGCATAGGATAAGGCATAGAATAGTTTATCACTTCCTTGTGTCATTTTCTTAACGCTCAACGATACGTCCTTTGCATTCAGCCAACAACAGAAAGAGATATAACGACAAAGGAAAACGGGTCTGCTACATGTAGTTTAAATGATAGCCACTAAACAAACAGATGCAGAGTATTCGGTCCACTTAACTTTATTTAGTCGCCTCTTACTACATCCTCAAGATGGCGTGGGTTGGTGACATTGTGTATTTTAAATCCGTCACCACAGAGACTTCATACCTGTAACCTTCTCACACTATGATAGAATGCATTTCCAAGCCTCATGGAATACTAGTTCCCATTAACCCGTCGGTCTAGAAAGGCACAGGTACTGGAGTACCTCAAGAGCCTCTAAACATAAGTGAGTCAATAAAAGGTTAACATGATGATGATGTGTGCCGAATATTCTAACAGCTGTAATGAGCGAGCCTTCGGTGATTAGTTTGTGTGATAACGGCGCGGGCGCGGTGTTTTCGCGCACGTTTCGCCCCCGCGCGGGCCTCGGGTGAATGGCCAGACGGGCTGGCCGGCCGTTAAACCTGCCTTGGACCCGTCCTGTGGCCTCGCTGCCTTGCATCGCGTGGCGTCTGACGATGCTTGGTGGCTGTCTTGGAGGCTACAGTGTCTTAGATACTGTTGAGAGCTCACATAGGAAATGATAAAATCGAACCCCTAGCAGCAAGAGAAGGAAAACTTGATATGAGACCCTGTGCCAACCCGGCCAGCGTAGCGTAGAAGACTAATCCAGAAGAGTAGGCCTCCACGTAACTCTGCAGTCATTTATGGACTGAGAAGTAATAGTATGACTTATCTGAGATACTGCGCCGGGGACTTGGGATCAGGCCAAGAAGATGATGATGGTATCATAAGTTTATTTCAAAAATCGATGTACGTACATATTGTTGTTGACTGAATATCCCTTTTTTCTTTCTTTTTCTGCGAATGTAAATGCGAGTCCGTTGACAGTAGAGATTGTAGAATTTTCTTCATTGTAGGTAAATGTTATAAGAACAGTCAGTAAATTGATTTTGATAAATCCGGTCAACTCGCTACACCTATTAATCAACCGTGTTGTGACCTTTGTGCACCCTGACAGCAATGACCCAGAAATTGCAGTTCACATGCACTTTTATAATTCAGTTCCTTTCGTGGGTATCTATGTGCCCGAAATCCTTTTATTGGTCTCCAGCCAGCTGGGGACGAGGCTGGGGTGACTCCCGAGGCTTGTTCGTCTCGAGCCGTTTGCCGTACCGGTAACTATCTATACCTCCCGTTTTGGCAGCGACGACGTTAGAAGGCGAGTACGCCTCTACTCTCTGATGTTGGTTACAGTTACAGCGTTGTGTGTGCACTTTCGTGTCCCGATGTGGACACATGAAGAACTTTCAATTAGCTTACTATGTATGGAACCTATCAGTAAAACGCTCATTTGCATCTTATATTGAGGGAATTCGATGGAACAATCGCAAATGTTGTGTTGCCATGTGAATTTACTATTGTCTACTAACTAATGGAAGTGACGTTTATGAATAATTTCAATAAGTTATCAGTAAGACGGAGCTATTTATGCAAAGGCGGTCATTTATAATTCAACAATATATTATATAGGTCATATAATATCTATACACATTAGGGTTGTCAATGTTTTTGATGTGAAAGTCCATCCGTCAGATATTTTCGCGTAGTCATCTCAGGTTCACTTGATTAGATTAAATGTTCTTATTATTTCCTATAGTACTTTTTAACCATTTCGTTTTGTTTTGGAATTACTACTTACCAAAATATTTACACTACTTACCTAATATGTATTTCCAAAAACATCATTTTGAAGATAAAAAACGGAACTTAATTGGCAAACGTCGATGCGCAAATTATTCCTGTAGTAGTCTTGTTTGTAAGCCTTCTCCTCGGTCATTTTGTCCGGTTGGTTTCCTTCGGCAGCTTGTTTATTTTCTCTCAATATCATTGGTTGTGGCACCAATCAAATCTGATTCTCCACCTTGCTCCTCTTCTCGTCCGATCTCCTGTTAATATTTTGGTTACAATTTCTTTAATTTCTGCTAGCCAAACGGGTTGGTCAAACAATATTTATATATTCCTATTTCTCGGGTAACGCTTTATTATACGAGAGATTAAGCCAGGTTTGCACCAGATGGCACAGGCCGAAGTAATGCAAATGTCACCCCGAATGCTTCTCCATGTTTATCCTACACACCACCAAGCTCCTCGACGCTATGAAAGTCTACTAGATGCATTATTCTTCTAAGTGCTCAATAGAATACCCTCTGAATAATTCACTAGTCGAAGACAGCTAATAAAAGCGTGCTCGACAAGACGATGGCGGTCGATACGTAAAGTGATGAGATCTATTCAGACACATATTATTGTTTGTCCGATGAAACAAGTATTTTTGGTCTATAAATATGGTTGTATCGAATATTTTTCACTGCATCGCGACTAGGATTGATTTATATGGATTAGGAGACCGTTACTCAGATTTTAATGTAAATAGCAGTTATAGGTGCTTAGACCTACATTGGTGAGCCCTATTCAGGCAGACCTGCGAGAGAATTAGAACTCAATAAGTTTGCCGAGCGACAGTAGATGCATACCGAATTGTGTCAATGTTAAGCCAAATCTATCATTGGATATAATTTTTTCATATTTAAAATACACAGATAAAGGCCGTAAAGTATTTTAATCCAGCAAAACGCTGGAAATCTTACTTACTCCCCTTACCGTTATCCAAGTTTACAGCAGTGCTTTCGATAAGATTGCGTTTCTATGCAATGTTAGTCTGTGTATACCTCAGTCGGACCCAAACCAAACAGGGGGACACAGGTGGGATAGAGAATACGTCTGCCTCAGTGCTTTTTTTTTTGTTTGTGTTTTGGATTTGCATACAATCATACAATCGAAAAAGTTGCGTGGCTTTGGGGGCAAAATCGGGTAGTGCACATGTAATGCTAGCATCTAAATGAGAAATGTTTGGCTAGTCTCAATTTTTAAATCAATTTAATGCTACCTATATTAATTCACAGTTTCGTTAATTTTATTATACAGATAACATACGTGGTGAACGGAGAAAACTGAGAACTTATTTTACATTTACTTCGATAGTTTTACTTTGTTGGCTTAAATATAAACTTGTACACGTATGATATTAATTACAAACAACACCATTTAAAATGTGCCCTTCTTATTCTAGCACACACATCCGTCTACACTGCCTTAAAAAGTAACGCTATTATAAACAGCGATAGTTATAACTAGTGGTATGACACTACCTTATTGGAAGCGGCGGGCAGGTCGCGTCACTATCCTTATCGTCTATGAAATGCGCATCAACGTGTCCACGTGTTCAAACATTGTATCACAACAACAACATGCGGGTGACGCGGGCAAGGACGCCGTGCCGTCGCACTCTGCGCCGCTCACCGACAGATTGATCGCTCGAACCCACCACCAAAATGCCTGCGACTGTGAGACAGTAAAAAAGCATCGCTATCACGTGTTGTTGTGACTTCTATCGTGCAACAGTACGTTAGTGACAGCGAATTAACTGCGCACCTAGACGGTGCAACCGTTCGTCGCTATGTGGCAAAATAAGTACATAATATACGCTCAAATTAGCCGACTGCGTCGCAGCTAACGGTCTCTATTTGAATTGTGTTGAAACCCGAATGTTTTTCTTCGAAATGGTATACATCATTCAATCTAAAATAGGTGAAGTTCAGCGTCTTTCGAATGTCATCGTCATCATCATCATCATTACATTAATTACCCACTAAGGCGGGCATCCAAATTCATGGATGGTAATTAGCCTACTGTGCCACGCTGGGGACACTGGTTGGCACAGGGTTTGTTTGTATCTTGTTTATTATTAATTTTCCTTCTCGTGCCGCTAGATGATCTACCTCTAGTGTTCTAGGATGTTGTGGATTGGTGATATCACTACATAGTATAAAACAAAGTCGCTGTCGTCTGTCCGTCCCTATGTATGCTTAAATCTTTAAAACTACGCAACGAATTTTGATGCGGTTTTCTTTAATAGATAGTGATTTAAGAGGAAGGTTTTTATCTATATCACTATTGCACCCATGCGAAGCTAGGGCGGGTCGCTAGTTGTGTATAACAAATCCTTCGATTTAAAATAAGTTTAAAAGCTTGCTAACAGTGTCGTCTAAGTTAAACGCTATTTTTAAGTATGTCCTTAATCGGTAACGTACGTGAAAAATACGAACACACTTCCAAAAGGTCTCAAGGAAGGACGTCATGCGAAACGCCTAATTATAAAGTGCATACATTGCACTACGAACGATCTTGTTTTTCAAACATCGCCCGATTGCCGTCCTCGCTACGCCGCGCTACCAATGCCTTTTGCGTCAAGGAGATTGCTGTAATGGATTCCTCGAATGATGACCCGAGAACTGCGCAGTAACATTCAACTCTGATCGGTCACACGTTTGATTTAAACTTCCATGTCACGCTTTTAATGTGGCCTTGTGCTTAATAACATTGATTGGAATACTTAGCGAGTATTTTACCAGTTAATTGACCTGAATTTAAAAATCATGTTATCGATTGAAAAATATTGGTTATCAGGTACATTTTATGTTTGCCTGTGTGTATGTGTTAGATTGTAATAGGGCTGCAATTATTTATTGGTCTTAAACAACTATCAAGTTTGTGTCAATTCGTAGGTAATTACATTAAGTTTCAATAATGGCTGTAACAGTGCATGGAGATAGTCTAAAACCCTTTATAATGCCCATGCGCGATGTCCACACGAGAAGTTGAAACGAATGATATTCAACATGACGTCATCATGACGTAAGCGTTAATTGAGTTAAATTTTCGCAAAATACGCAGATGATCAACAATCAATGATTGCACCTCGCAGCCTCCCACGCCGCTCTGCGACTAGTCGCATTCCTGAGATTCCTGACCGGGTTGCCGGCTTCGCGGCCGGTTCCGAACCACTGTGATAATGGCGCAGCAGTGCTCGATCTTAGACTTTTGCCCTTATACCTTTATGGTTTACATCTAAATAATGAAGATATATTTCTATCAATATCGCCAGAGGCTGATGCATTTTAGGTTCATATTAGAAGCTAACGCTGGTAAAAATGTGCTTCTGATTTTATAAATGTGACTGAAAATGTTTTTGGGCAAGTTATTTACGCCCGCTGCACAATGAATGCTTTGAATTATTTTTTAAATCACTCTAACCTGCTTTTGTTTGAAGTAATGTTCAGAAGTACTAGTAAGTTAAAATGGATTATATAATTTAATGTCATCTACACATTGCAACACGAGACTCAAGGAAAATAGCAAACATAGCCACAAGTACCTGTCACCCTTTTTTTACGTCGGAGATCCTCATTGATTCCCGGCCGTTGGGACTACGGGGCACGTAGAGGTGGAACATTGCGCCCCGACCTATCCACTAAAATGGACTTCCTAGGTCTTTCGCCCTCAGACGTACTTATGGCGGGCGGAGGCCACCCGCGCCGAGGTCCCCGTAACCCTGTGATTTTGAAGCATTATAGCTATCAACGCAACACCATAAGATTTCAAGTTTACTAGTACCAATTTTACATTTCTTCGACATCTCAATTTAAATGTAAATGATTTATAAAACCGAATATCGATATGTAGTATCGCGTGGGCTTTCCCTGCGTGCCGTGCCGCCTTTCTACGCCCAACCAAGATTTGGCCTGACGTTTTCCGCGACGCGCCACGGACTTGAAAGGGAAACTGCATTTTATTCGTCATTGGAAGATGTTCAAGTTGTACAAATATTTTATGTTTAAAATCAAACCATATACGTTCATGAGTATTCAATGAAAGCTACATGGCGCGACTATATTAGGTTCAATCATATATTTTCAATTCACTTGCTCTAGTCTGTTAGCTGGGCTATGCTATATGGTAATTTGACGTTATATATAACATTCTATACTCTCCTCCTTAGTCATTCACTCCTGACGGAGTGGTCGTGGTTGATGATGCTGCATTTTCACTGGCCACAGCAGCCCCCGCGATGCCTCTCCACTTTTTACGGTCTTCAGCGTCTCGGGAACTTTGGACTATAGTCGTTTGAGTCGCAGCCTTAATGAGGTCTGTCCAACGCGTAGGTGATCGACCACGTGATCGCTTGCCCTCCACATGCCCCCGGACAACGAGCCGGTCCATGGAGTTTTCGTTTCGAACAACGTGTCCGAAATACTTGAGGATTCTATACACGACCGATTAAAAAAGAAACCAGTTTCCTGTTGGTTTCCTCTGTAGAGCAGCATTTCACAACCATCAGTAGTTTCATACCCGAAAAGGCTAATTAATAAGCGTGACTTTATTTAAAATGCCATAGTTGCCATTTTGAAGTATGTGTAATAAAATAAATAATCAAAATCATTCGCGTTACCAGTTACGATCTAATAGAAATAAATACATTCAGTTACAAATTGTGCCGTCTGTTCGGAACTCGTAAGAATGTTTACAATGCTAATAGGCGGATGTGGCCTGATTTTCAATCGGTGCCTCGTCGTACATTCATTCATCCGACCGTCCAGAGACTTATCCGGATGTAGATAATTTTAACGTATGCCGCGAGAAATCTCAATGGTTTGATGTTTTTGAAACTCTAGTGTTGTTTGTTCTGTTTCCACACAATAAATTGTTTAATTATGGGATCTGGAGTATGTTTGCTCGTTATATTTGCCTATACAGTATTAAGCTGTGTGGTGGGTACATTGGTAACGACATCAATTGACACTACTACTCAGCACATAAATGACCCACTGCTCAGTCGGACCTCTTCCCATTTTATACATATAGAGATCATTAGCCTATTGACAGCTTTGTCCAATATAAAAGTAGTCTGTAAGAAGCCTCGTCATTAGCAATACGCCTGTTAAATTAATGGCCTAATTAACGCACTGACCATTGTTTTAGTTATAAATTCCATAAAATATTTTAATGTTTAATTTATACAAATTAATACGTTTGAAAATCTATACTTAATAAAGCTGCAGAGTTTGTTTGTTTGAACGCGCTAATCTCAGGAACTACTGGTCCGATTTCAAAAATTCTTTCAGTGTTAGATAATCCATTTAACGAGGAAAGTTATAGGCTATTATTCAAAAGAATTAGGGATCCGTATGAAAATTGCGATTTTGTAAACCAATGTGTAAAATCGAAAACCTATTTATGCATGCGCTGCAAAAACTATTGATAATAGAACAAAATTATGTACTACGGGTTTGTAGGCACATATCTAACTATCATAGTTTAGTAACAATAACCGCTTTTATGTTCATAAAAAAATATGCATAGAGATAAGCACGGGTTCGAAGCCAACGCGGGCGAAGCCGCGCGCAAAAGCTAGTTACTACTAAAATTAATGCTACCATCATATCCAGGCCTTTGAAAATGTTAACATGGTATTTATTTAGGTATTTCGGATTTGTTTCAAGGCCGTTGTATTATATCGTCTTTATTACTACGAAGTAAATATTTCGCGAAATATTTTTCTATCCGAATCTAGATCCGAGCGAAGCCGTCAGTAGCAATTAGTACTTTCATGTAAGACATTATACGTGGTTTCAAGTATCAAATCTCCTTTCTGGTTCATTTTAAACAAAGACTAATTATAAGCAAATAAATCAAAACGTAGACGACAGAGGAATTACCTTCAGTGAATTTGTATTATCACTTTTTATTTGTGGGAGTGCAACAGTGGGAGGCTAACCAAAATATCTCGATTGCTCTTGTTGTTGTGTTTGTGATGATGAAGATGGTTTTTATGTAAGAAAATATTTGCAAATACGCCTTTCCCGTTGATTACCATGCCAAACATTTACTGCGATGGGCAAAAGACAAAGACCTGTAATGAGAGCTCGCGAGACGTTCCACAAACTTCGTTTAGCGTGTAGCTACCGAGGCTCAAGTCGGAGGTTTTATTATAAAATGTCATAGTGTGCCAGACGCTACATAAATAAGACTGAATTAACTTGTCTGCGACCTCTGGATACGACGCAATAAAGTTCAAATTCATACCCCGTATTACATGTTAACATAAATAACACGCCACGAAATAGTGTTTATCTTGTAGCTGGACTTTGGGTTGACTTGACAGCGTTGCCTGTGGAGCACGGGTCAGTGTTTTACTCTGGTGGCAAAGACAAGATTGTAAAGATACATTGTGTAAGCCAGAAATAAAGTGGTCTACGGCTAGGGTATTTATCTGTGTTCGTTAAATACTTGTTTGCAAATAATCCAGGGTTATTTGACATGACCAGGAAGGGAGTAGATTATCTTTCTCTATAACGCTCGGTTTTTAAATTTTCAACGCAGTATACCTATTATCAAATTGCCGCAGAGGGAATGAATAGATCCTACTAATATTATAAACGCGACAGTTTGTAAGTATGGATGGATCTATGTTTGATACTCTTTCACGTCTCTAGTCGTAAAATTTACTCAATGGATTTTAAAGAAACTTTACAATAATATGGCTTAAACATCAGAATAACACATTGGCTACAATTTAAATGTCAAGTAAGTAGAAAAAAATCGAAACGTCGGGAATTAAATAATGTAATATACACGCGATAAATCCGTTAAAAAGTGTTTAATTTCAATGTGTAACAATCGCGAAAACCTAAGAAATCAAAATCTGACGAGAAAATTAATACCATCACCACGCGGGTATAACAGCGGGGCGCAGCTAGTGATTAATTATTTTCAGAATAATTATTATATTGGTAGGATTATAGATATAAAGTACTTTATAGGTGCTTTATTTAAAAGTATAGAGCGAAAGAGTTGTATTGTATATGGATCGTATATTTTTTTGTATACCTCAAGGGACGTGTTATGGTTGTCAATCGTTACATTTCTTGACCAACTCCCATTGGGCCGCCTCCTAACCGCAGACACTTTATTGGGTAATTTATTTTTAGGGGTTTAAATGAATTTTTCATGTGCTTTAAAACATTGATGACGGACATTTACCGCCATCAAGCCACAAATTAGCCGCAAAATTTCTGTAAAATCGTTTGGAATATGTATTTAAAATTGTGATGAAATTTGTACTCGCCGTGCCGTTCCCAGTTGAGCGACAATTATATTGTACGGAGTTTAAAAGACGTTGGACAATCGTTACAAGTCATATCTTTTTCTTTTATTTACTAACAATGACATCGGCATGTATCAATTGTACCCGGTGTAAGAAAAACGCGAATGAAGTGTCAATTTATCTCGTTTCTCGAATAGCACACTTGGATTTATCCATTAGTTAGAGAGGTCAAAATTGTCTAGGCAATGGAACATTTGAAAGGCCTCTATAAATAAGTTCGGTAGACTGTATGTAATATTAACTGCATTTTAACTTTCTTTCTGATATTTACAAATAAACAGCAGTTCTTGGAAATAGCTACGGTTTCCGGGTAAAAAAGATTATGACAATCTTACAAAATTCTATTTTTTTTGTATTTAACTTGACGTCAACGACATCCTACTAATATTTTAAACGCGAACTTTCTATGGATGTATATTTGTTTATCTCTTACGCAAACGCACCGAATGAATTTTGATAAATTTACAGTAATATAGCTAATACATCAGATTAACTTACAAAGATATGGTGATGTACTAATACTGCGCAGACGAAGTCAAGGCACAAGCTAGTATGAAATATTTCCATTACATGCTTTATTCACTAGTAGGGATTTTAAGTTTAAGGTCGCAGGCATCACTTGGACGCAGAAGTTGCAAGTTTATGAAGCACTTTTGACGTTTCAAACTGCCTCCTTTTTTAAAACAAGGATAATGCATAAATATTTCGCGCGTCAAATTTGTTAATATTTAAATTGCATCCTACTAAACAGTTTCCAGCGAATTTCCAAAAGCGGATAGATGACGTAGTCGTAACGAGTTTTATTTGAATGATTCATTCACCTCTACAGTTGAGATCCGGTAACGCGTGGGCGATGATCAGGTGGTTGACGATCGGTTCACACGACAATTGGATTTATTGCTATATCACAATGATAGACGCCTCGCCCGCGCACTCGGTCCGCTAATCACATTAACAAATAAATGACTACTAACTGGTTTTTGAGTGGATGTCGCATTGCCATAATACCTAAAAACTGTTGCAAATAAACTGGCAATAAATTACAAAATCTTTCGCTCTTGTGGCTCTGGAAGCAACTATGAGGTGTTCAAAATTACTCTATTAATTCTAGCTTCAGTTAATACATTTCGAAGCATTGTGTGTGATATACGCTTCTGTCTAATCTCAGGTCAATATTACCCTTACCTAGAATCACCATTTTAGTTGTTTGCTTTCTATTCATCACTATTTTTAGTATTTCTGCATTCACACCCACATTCTAAAACTTTTGTACAGATTCTATCTACCTATCTTGGTCTTCCTCTCGTCTTTCTATAATACTTAAATAATTGTTAATTTGTCCTCCCACTTGATTTGCGCCAACGGCGCTGTAAATGCCGCAAGGAGTTCGTTGTTAACACAACTAGAACCTTCGTGTTCCACTTGAGAACTTTGGACAGACCTATTACAGACAGTGAATATTTTAAATTGAATTTTGAGGAAGACAGCTAATTTTGTCACCCTAGTAATAAGTTGTTACATAGAAATACATAGAGATTATATTCTAGATATATTAATAGTACAAAATTGTTTCAAACACTCTCAATCTGTCTTGATTAAGGCACATAAATTATAGTCCAAAATAGAAATGCAAATGAGAGTTCGTGGAATTTCGTGTTTACGCAAGACGGCTATTGCCGCCATCCAAATAAGTCTATAATTGGTATTGTTGATTATGACAGTATTCCCCAACTGTACCATAACTTTTGTTGCCTCTTCTACTAGGTTAATAAACTGGTAATCGATTTTTTTCTTAGGGCATAGCGGGTAACCGCTAGAACTAGAGCTATCCGACGCGGGGAAGTATAACCTTGTAGAAAACTACAGCAAAATAACACCATACTCGGTCTGTGTTGTGTTCGTGAGCATGAGCGCAAGGTCGTCGGTCGGTCGTTCCTTTTTTTGCTGGGAATTGGGATTTTTAGTAGGTGGTCCATCATAACCCTACTTGCTCTATCCGTTCTAGAAGCAAAGCATACCATTACGCATTTTCTCACTTACATATATCTACTCATACATTTCCCTAGAAAAGAATCTTCAGCCATTTGTTTTGCCTGTTCTCTGTAATACTCATTGAGATATGTTTTGTTCCAGTGGGCGTGGTAGGCGGCGGCATGCCCGAGGCCGCTGGGGGCGAGAGGCGGCATGTGCCCCTGTACGGGCGCCTCGTCGCCGAAGACCAGCTGGCCTCCATGAGTGCGCCGTCAGACATTCAGGTGAGCGCCCCAGCGCGCGACCATCGGGCTTTCGGCAGCTACCGTACCCCCGCACAGGTAAATGATGCACGAGGCAGTTTGGTGGGGACACGCCTAATGAGCAATACTTTGCCGGGAACCAGTGTTGCTGTACCAAAGATCGCGAGTTTAATCATTTAAAGTTTAAAGAGTGCCATTCGATGTCGGTCTACCAATAACTGAAGTAACTCTGTCCTTACAGTCTGGCGAATGATCCAAAGTTGTCAAGTCAAAATGCTGTTGAAATAAACGGGTGCTGGTTGTAAATAAGCTTTTCGTCTGTATTATTGTCGTTTTAAATTGTGAAATAAAATGTATAACCTGTCTTATGACTATTGATGATACTCTGAAAAGACAAACGTGAAAGAATACAATTAAAAATAGTGTGAAGTGCTTTTGAAATTACTCAATAATAATCTCATATGATTTGGAAACGGTCACAAATACCTACTAAGGTTCTCGCATCTCTACAATATTAACATATTTGTTTTCATACGTAACCAGTTAAGAACACTACGAACGGAACAAGTCCCGTCGTAACAACGTATTGCACAGAAAAAACCTTTACAACAAAGGCCTTAAACTCGTGACTTGCACCGCACCTATTGTTTTATTAAAAGACCCATTTACCACGCACGTCTAGACATTACGCGTAGGTAAATAAATTAGTTAGTAAAGTGCCACTAATTACCCGCTAAAACTAAGTTCTCTTTCGCTGAAACGCTAGTGATGTATTTGGTTTGTCTAGTACGGACAGCTAGCGATCGATGGCACTCGTCGTCTAGACTAGGTAAATTAATAAATGTACTCGAACACTGTTCTACAGGCGAAAAGATTCCAAGCTCTGTGACAGCACCAATTTTAGTTCGAACGTTGGATAAAGTTACTGTTATCTCTTTAATGCGTATTGCAAGGCGGTGACGACCGGTCTTGAAGACGCTAAAATGTGACTGTCGTATCTTTGGCGAATTTATGTCATCACGACAGCTGAGTTAATAAAGACGTCACGCGCAGGTCGCTTCAGGTGCCCGTCATTGTTCAATAATGTTATTTAATAATTATACAAACAAACCGTCTCGTGTATTAAGACCGTCTTCATGTCTATGTAGTTTAGTGAACCCCTCCGCTAGTTTCATTTTGTTTTTCGCACTATACTTCACAATACAAGCCTTTTTCTTTTGTTTCTATACCATTTTGCAACAACACCACTTGTGTTTTTATTCGCCTACATGCGCTTCCTTAGTTGTTTAGGGGATGCTTCAATGTCCTGGCTTTTTTGGCTTGCATTATATGTTTAGCCTAACATTCGTGGTACATTAATGGTTTCTTCTCGCTTGCCCAGGCTATGCAAGCCCGAATACCACACCACTTTCGGGATCCTTCAACGGCTCCTCTAAGGAAACTCAGCGTAGACCTCATCAAAACCTACAAACATATAAACGAGGTGAGTGATATAGTTTAAAATAATCTGTGTAATTAATTCTAATAATTTAATAATTAATATGTTTTTGGGTATAAATTTCTATAAATAATTTACTTTCATAATCTTTGTCAAACAACAATTTATCCTTTGCATTCATAAAACCAAAATAAATCTTTGGCCAAATTCTGTTTACAATTAAAATGTTGCGATTGTTCGATGGATTCGAAAACAACAGTGTTATCTGCGGTTGACAAAATCTACTTATTGCCATACCGCGATCGCAATGGTTGGTCCGGCTCAAAGTCATTAAACTCTGAGTACTTTCGTAATTATTGTTTACAATATGTCGGATATTTCTTGTCAACCTTGCTAATTGTTTATGGTGTACTCCTCTTAGTTTTACTCTATAATTTAAACTAAGTAGTCCGTCATTGATTTAATACTTGTGAGGAAACGTTTAGACAGATTTTACATAGAAACGCAACGAAACTTGCGATTTAGTTCACGTTTGAAATGGTAATTGGTCCACAAATAGATATTGTAAACTAGGTTTACCAATTATTACAAAGCACTAAAAAAAACCCACACACACACACATACAAGACCGAACATGAAAGTTCATCTTTTAGAATTTTGTTACTATTGAGTTATGCAGGAAACTCCAACCAAACTGATCAAAATGTATCGTCGCAATTCGTACTTGTGTGAAACGACGCAATTTTACCGTAAATTTCATTAGCCTACTTCGATATTATAAAGTGGTTTAAATATAACCCGGTAAATAAAAAAAATACTTTGTTATTTTCATGGGGAAAGTAAGACAATTGTATAAATTAAATTTACTAGTGTTATCATTGCTTTTTCTTTTACTGGCAACAATAGTAACATCCAAACGTCCAAATCACTATCACTACTCACTACATATTATAAAACAAAGTCGCTGTCGTCTGTCCGTCCCTATGTATGCTTAAATCTTTAAAACTACGCAACGGATTGAAGCGGGTTTTTTTAATAGATAGAGTGATTCATGAGGAAGGTTTATATGAATAATACATCCATAATATTGTAGAGAAACACTGATCAATTTAGAGGATCGTCATTGCACCCGTGCGAAGCGGGTTGCTAGTTTATAATAATAACAAGATATTCTCACTACATGAGGCTTTCAAGTGTCACGTTACATATCTCTGGGATATATTGAATATAATTTCATTATCAATACTCGAGAGTGGCCTAGTGTGATAAAGTATCTGCATTTTTTTGTGCAATATGCAACACACGGCACATAAAAATATTGGGCATAGGCTCAGTCTGCTAATTGTATCGCGATTCAAAGCAAGTACATCGGCCCACATAAGGGCAAGCAAACGGCACTGTCCTTTTTCGTTGTTGGTGGGTGGGATGGTAGGAAGATACCGGAACGCGTGGGAGCAGATTTATTGCATTGTCGTAAAGAAATCGATGAACTATAACTAGTATTTTTTTATACCAAATACTTGAATGTCTTTGACCTTAGGATTGAGTGATGGAAAGCAACGCCAGGATCTAAGATGGGGCAGGCAATTCAAGGAAATACCCTGTTAGGAGGGTGGTAGCTAGCTGGGCGGACCATTCGATCCATTCGGACCACCGAGCGTGTTGGATTTTGTTGACTTTTACAACACGCGTTTTTTCCCAGCGTGCGGTGGGGAAGCTTCGTTATCGTGCTCCTACCAAAATAAACCGTTTTGCTTTACAAAGGTAGGTACTGTATCTAATTTATGTTTTTAAAAGAGACAAAAAAAACTATAACTTAATTGGTCTGTGCTGCGCACTTAACGCCCCTACGCGAAAAAGACGAAACTTATTACCACCCAGGTGTTCAAGCCCAAGGCCTATAGATTTAATTATTATTCCAAATTATTTTGTTCTTACGATTAATTTTAATATGTGCACCGTGTTGAATGTTGTTATACAGCCGCCCATGTGCTTGCTGCGTGGGCAGCACGGCGGTTATTGTTCTAGGAAGCCGATTTTCTCGCGACTCAAATCATTTCTTTCACCATACGGCTTCTTCATTGTGGAGTAAGGCTGCTTGTGACATTTTGCCGTCACGTGGTTAAACTGCCAAGCGCGCTGGTATATTTTGTTATGTTGTTTATCGTAGGCTAGTAAATAGGTAATATATTCTAGGTCTATCGATCTACCTCTCCTGCGCACCGCCAAGAAGTGGAACGCATTTCCTAAGTCTGTTTTTTGGTACCTGTAATCGGGGTATTTTCAAGTCTAGAGTGAACAGGGAATCTCTTACAAAAACATCGCCAACGGTATCCCCAACGCTATAATGTGTTTGATGACATATAGTCACAAGACTTTTGCAATGTCATCCCATATGCGCTGCGGATTCCGTTAGCGATGTTTTTGTGTGTGTCACCTAGGTATCTTCTAGGTAAGCGTGCTACATCGTAATTGCATCTTCACTTAACATCAGGTGAGATAGTGGGCAAACGCTTACCTATCTGCAGTAAAAAATGGAATTTCTCGTATACTAGCTTTTGCGCGCGGCTTCGCCCGCGTGGGCTTCGAACCCGTGCATATTTTTTATGAACATAAAATCGGTTATTGTGCCTAAACTATGATAGTTAGATATGTGCTCTCCTTTATAAGACCTACAAACACGTAGTACATCATTTTGTTCTATTGTCAATAGTTTTTGCAGCGCACACATAAATAGGTTTTCGATTTTACACCTTGGTTTACAAAATCGCAATTTTCATACGGATCCCTAATTCTTTTGAAAATAAAATATAGCCTATAACCTTCCTCGATAAATGGGCTATCTAACACTGATTTTTTTTGAAATCGGACCAGTAGTTCCTGAGATTAGCGCGTTCAAACAAACAAACAAACTCTGCAGCTTTATATATTAGTATAGATTACTGCGCTTATTTTCGAATTTAGATAATTAATACATATGATCTTGTCTCCCCTTACTTTCTTTCGGTAGGATATACATTATATGTTGTTGTCTAGATTTCGTTGAACGTAATACAATATAGTTAAATTTATTCCGGGGTCGGGCAAGTGTCTTTGTCTAAACCAGAGGCACTGGCTCGGAGTCTGGGTGTCATTTCTATCTATAATAAGTATGTATTTACAAAAAAAAAATGTATATAAGTAGTTTATCATCCATCTCGTTACCATAACACAAGCATTAAGTTGCTTAGCTTGGGACGAGATGGCGTTGTGTGAAATGTCCAAGGATATTTATTTACTGCGTATGAAAATTCTTAATACTTGCTATTTTTTTATAAAAGTTAAGTTCCACAATGCAAACTAATAGTTAAGAGAAAATGGTGTCTATTTTAATTTTCGTGTGGCGTACATAGCTGTTCCGATTATGATAAAGTAACGATATTACAGATTTGTAAATTGGTCTTAAGTATGGGCCCAAAGCCTTTGCGCTTGCAATAAATTATTATATTCGTCGGTAACATTTATGCAACTCTAGATGCGTTTTGCCAAATTAATGATTTTTTAAGACCTTTGAGTGGCTCTCGGGCAAAAACGTGATCCTGATGTATGGAAAAAATCGAAAATCAATCTCAAAAAAATATCCCACAATAACAATTTAAAGGGTAGGCTGTATGCATTATTGTGGCCATGATTTTATGCCAAACTTTTACTTGTTATTGTATACCTTGTCATTATTGAGCAAAAAAAGTTTCAACTAAATATTTAGGATCTATTAGCATAAGACTGACTACCCGATTTCTTTTTCTGGTAATTAAAAAATAGCGGTGTATACAAGGCATAACAAAAACTTTATAGCCCTAATGAAAAATTCGACCGTACTACTGATATAGCTATAGTGAACAAAATCTTTTTTTGTTTCATAGCTGGTTAGGAATGTGTGAAAAATGAAAAAACAAGTGAAATAAACAAAGAAATCCCCAAAAAAACGTGGTATACAGATTTCCGACCTTTTGGTGTAGGGAATTCCCAATAGCTAGGCGGCATATTTCCGATGGAGCACATTTTGTAATTAAAAGTTGGATGATAAAAACGTTTGTTTCTTCCTCATACTTCAATATTATTAAGTTTTTATTTTTATTAGAGTAAATATTTTTGAAGGGCACTTACTACGGTAATAGCTTTCTGTACACTCTGTGAATAGAAGCATGATTGTAATTATTTGATTAGCATGAACCACATTATACATGAAGCATGATCGTAGTTATATGACTGTTGCTGGCTATTTATAGCGGCGGCCTGACGACGTCGCAATAAACGCTGCGTCACAACTCTGCTCATACACGAGTCGCAAATGACGCCGCGAAGTACCCCGGAAACTTTGACGTACGGCACTTACATAGTGATAGATCTTCATTTTATACGCGTGTTTTCGAAAGTCACTGTGAATCATGTTCGGTAAAGTTGATACATCATGTTCGTGAGTTTTGTCGGTTTCATTTCAAGCCAATTTAAATTACAGTAGGTACCTTTTCCGTGCGGCTGCCCTAAAAATGCCACTTAATCAATTATTGCCTGGCAACGTATTTGCCTACGGTTTGATTTCGGGTCGGGCAAGTGTCTCTGTAAACCAGGGGCACTTGCTCTGTCGGGTCGAGTCGGGGTGTCATTTGTGTTTTTCATGTTTGTAAATACTCCCCGCAATACAGTTTATAGTTTCCTTTTTTTGATAAGGAAACGTAATAAAATAGTAAAGTATTCATTCGATATCTATTCGTACTATAGACGTACCCTAAGATATTTAGTCAATTTACACGATTTATTTGATCCTGACTGAAATATAAAGTCCTGGAATTTACTCACCTTTTCCATAAAAGTAACATAGTGGCTTCAAATATATCAAAATCTACTCTTTCAATCGCACAAAAATATTATATATCACCCCACTGACCCCATGCCCAAATATCGTAAGCCGTATTAGAATAAAATATCGTGGTTTCGTCCAATCCCAGATGTACAAGCTAAATATAATCTTAACAAAATCTTGTTTACGCCGGCGATCAGAGAAGAGTTATTTTTGTCTTAATCCATTGACAAAAGAGCAGCTGAGATGATAATGTTTCGGGTTAATCCAGATTTTGACGATAACCTCGCATTAATCAAATTGCTTTGATAACCTTATTACATATTTTGTTTGATAAAATGTAGATCAAAGTACTTCATTACATTTATTACGACAGGCATATTCATAATGATTACTTACAACCGTTACTTTGTCTCGTATGTTTATAAAATTTGAATTATTTTTGCATACTTAACAGTGAAAATATTTCGGACACGATTTTGAAAAAAAAAAATTCGTTTAAATGAAATAAAATTTCCATTAAAATGTAATTTTACATTTCAATTTACTCTACATTTTAGCTTTCTAATATTTTCTACAGATTATTTTGCAGCTTAAAAATATATGGCATTACGTATTAATAATGCATTACGTAATAACGTATAAACGTATTATAAGCCGAATTAAAAATAATTAGTATTCTAGATTTGATGGTACGGTGTCATCTTAAGTTTTGAATGTTATTGTTTGTTGTACATCATAAAGACGTCAAAAAGGATGATAATTTGCCTTTGGCTGCTCAACTAAAGTTTGTTTTGTTTGAAGTGTTCAAAAAGTAAACTTTGAAAGAGCGAGATGTTTGAAAACATCGAGTGTTGCTCGCCGAAGTGGAGGCAATTAATCTTAGTGCCGGAGGGACACGTGGTGTCTCCCCTCGTTCAGTTTATTCCCGAACCCGATTATTATTAGAAAATATTCTATTTATATTCGTGAGCTGGTCATTGCCCTATTTGGTGGTGTGTTTACATGGAATCCTGCCAATGATGCATGCTGATGTGCACATGCTTTGAGAATGTGCGCTGCATTTATCAATGTCTTTTGTCGCTTTCATTTACTATTGCTTTCTTTGCTTCTTTGAACGTAAAGTGAATCGTACAAAGAAAGATAAATGTGATAATTTTCTTTCATACGATTCGACTGGATTGCACCAATCGTAGTAAATCTTCTACGGTAAAGTCCAACATTGTCAATTTTTCTTACTTGTAGTGTTAATTTTCGATCGTCTGCGTCTCTTTTTATTAGAGTTGGAATTTTGGGGCATCAAATGCGGTACATATTCACATCATTTCCATTTCGCACATGCAAATTGACTAATTCTTGTGCAGTTAGTATAATCCTACCTTTTTTATTTCTTTTTAAAATACTATTAATAGTATTTTTGTTTCGCTTCAGTATTATACAGTTAAGAATTAAATTGATTGAATCAAGCGTGAAAGTGCGTGACTGTTTTGATCAAGCTTCGATCCAACAGTTCCAAAATCATATTATATGTACACACGCACAATAACTTATTCCGTGTTCATATCAATAGTATGACGTGTAACCTGTGCTAAATACGTTCGTTGAAATTCCACAATGCTCGTGCTAATTGATCAATATAAGGCCGATACGATGTTGTAACTCAGTTTTGAGGTCAATACGTCATTCCTCCGTTATGTTTGTATAGATGTCTGTAGACGCATATTCTAGTATTACTATTCCATATTTTTTCTGAGTTTTCACTGACCTTTTCCCAATGTCAATCGCATGGTTCTCATCATCATCATCATCTTCGCGTTATATCCCGTTTGCAGCCTAAACTCTCGCTTCGGCGCCCGGGGTCCGCTTTCCGACTTTTTCTTCTCCACTTCGCACGGTCTTCAGCATCGCTGGTAGTGAGCCCATTGGCACGCATATCAATGTCAATCGCATGTTTCTATTGGTCCGTTAACCAGTCAGTTTTCAAAATACTTCGTGTGTCGTCTACTACTGTGATTGTCAGGTGTTTTAATATCATGGTCACTCATACAACATCCAGTTGCCAGAATTGCTTAATCTGTAGATAGAAACAACTGCGGTAAAATAAAAAAAAACCATCTTAGTGTTATCACCACTGGCTCAAAAAAGCCGTTGTACTCGTTCGATTCGCCACGCCAAAGACTATATCGTCACTTAGTAATTGTTTCATAAACTAAAAGAAACAACTGCAACTAGATGCACTGTTAATTGGCGGTTATTAGCAAAGACGTGGTTGCCACTGCACCACACAATAGTATATATAATCATTGCCATCTGTAGATTGGCAACCTTCATGCATAAACTCAAAGATTCAGGAATCTAATTGGCAGCCTCTGTATGTCTCTTCAATAGCCGCGTACTGACTGAGCGAGCACCCTCGCGAGGCAAATCCTCGGTCTGTCAGGACGTGCCTCGCCCGAGGCAAACGCACGTGCTGCCTCGCCCGAGTGTGCCTCGGCCCGAGCCGAGCGTTGTCGGTTTTTGTCCATGCTCAAAGGTGCCTCGGTAGGTTTGCCGCGCGCACTCAAGACTGTTGTGCTATGCCTCGCTTGTTTATCGAACACGGAATCATGGATAATGATAGATAGATAAAAAACAATTTTAAGGCGAATATAAACTACTATGGGACGCGCAATGTCCTGATTATACAAACAGAGGACTGGGTCGCTCTCGCTCCGGGTCGGCTTTGACGCGCGAGGCAGCCTCGGTCTTTATTAAAACAGAACGAGGCTGGCTCGCGCGGCAAAAGTTGCGAATCAAACGTCCGAGGCTGCCTTGCGGGGCTGCTCGCTCAGTCAGTACGCGGCTAATGACACGAGGATAAACATTTATACAGTGCAGTGACGACTCGCACTGTATTCTACGTTTCAATATTCGACGCGGCATGGTGAACGATCAAAACAAATGCCAAGTCGCTTGCTTGTAAATTAGGTTGGGTTTTATTTTGGTGCCAGTGTTACGGTAAACACCAATGGCTTCAGTTATCGTAATCTAACTGGAGTTATTTGGTTTTGGATTTATTTAAGTAACAACACACTATAAGAACAACTTAAAAAACACCTTTTTTACGTCCGAGATCCTCATGGATACCCGGCCGTTGGGGCTGGCCGTGTCATATGGGACTCCGGGGCGCGTTTTTAGTGGGTAGGTCGGGGCCTAATGTACCGTCATTACGCCCTACCCACTAAAAGCGACGAACCAAAGCCACGTGATTCGCTCCCTGTTATAAGAACAAACCCGAGAACCTGCGGTACATGCCCGTACTAAAAAAAAAGCACCTTTCCGAATACCGCAGTCGAATGGCCAACCACCCTTGAGTGGTGTTGTTACTGCGCGCGTATTTCCAGGCCGCTAGCATGTTTCTCCCCATGGTGTTGGCAGCGGAAAAAACTCTGTTTTCTTTTTAGTTGCTACTATCATGCTTTCCATTTTTGCAGGATCGACGCGTCGAGTGACATTTATATTATAGCATCAGACAAACATTGTACTTAATACGCCACCCGAGTGGTACAGAAAATTAATTGTAGTTAAAAATAATAAACAACAACAATTTATGTATATCATCATCATCATCATTTCAGCCAAAAGACGTCCACTGCTGGACATAGGCCTCCCCCAAAGAACATCTTTATGTATATATTAAGATATATTATTTAATTCACATATATCTTTATTAATCATATTTTACAAATATTTTTTTAAAATAAATATGAATTAAATAATATAATATTTATATTATTTAATTCATTATTAGATACATAAGCCAAGGCAGAGTAAACCCTGATCTGATTTCGTAAAAATAAGCTACTTAATTCAATTATTACCCACAACACTAAACCTATTATGTAGATATAATTGATATTTTACTGAAAATGATAATTGTTTAGTGACTTTCATACTAATTTTAAAGTATAAAACATTATGTCCATCTACAAATATTAACACTCAAATGAACTATAATTTCTTTTTATTATGTATGTTTAAAATTAATTCTAAGTCTTTTGGATATTTTTTGTCAGGTTACAATGTGGGGTCACGGGGTCCCTTGCTTCAGTAAAAATAGTAGAAATGCAGTGCGTTGGCCGCCGAGAATCGTGGGTATGTGGACACATGGCGTTTGGCGCAGCCCGCTGGACCCAAGTTCTTGACGGACACACGGTGTCCGTCGTGGCCGTGTTAAAACAATATCTTCAAAGCTAATCCATAAAGATATTGTAAATTGATTGGGCGAATTTCACCACAAGTTGAACAGTAAAGCACTACATCTAGTATAAGAAGCAATCTCGATTGGCGTCTGTCCGTGGCTAGATGTCTATTAATACCAAATTGCGGTCTGGCCGGCCAACTTATTGGTTTCAAATGACCCAGTTGCGTCATGTTTTTTGCATTCCGCTGACGGACAATAGATTTGTACATTTGCTTTAGTGAAACTCGTGTTGACCTGATAAATGTTTTTCTTTCAAATTCGCGCGAACCTACATGTCAGGTGTCTTGTTTCCGATTATTGACAAGTGTGCTATCTTCGGTATAAGAAACTTTGTATTCGTTTTTAAACAAAATAATTCCTATGGTCTTTTTGGTGATTTGGAATCAAATAGCCGAATATCTGATCTATCGAAATGGTTTACCTGTATCTCCACTTTCTACTAGAAGTCAGGGTGATTTAATACTGATACTTTGCTTAGTCAGGTTAGACGGTGAACACGGTTAAATTAGAAAAAAACTTATCTTAGGCATGATATATAATGACGGTAAATTGAATCGGTTAACTTCGTTCGACTCTTTAAAATAATCATCGACAAAAGCAACGATGCAATTCTACTAGCCAATACATCATGCTAGCTTATCTAACCAGGAATCAGCGCATGATTCAAAACACTGAAGTCACTTACCTAACCGCGCACAATACCTCGTCAATACTCTCTCAAATGGAGCAAATAAAGCTGCGTACACACTTACTAACTATTTTTAAAATGTTGTGACATTGTAAATCTGGTTTAAGCAAGTAGAAATTGCAAATACGACGCATGAAGTTTATTTATATGCGACTCATTATGTTTATGTGCATTTTGTTTTTGTAATTATTAAGTAATCTTGAGTTTTTTATTCATTGCATTTGTTAAAATGCTAATACATAATATTTAAACACATAAAGAAAATGACTTAAATAGCTATAGAAATTATTTTTCTTATAGTAGGCATGTACGTAATAATTTCTTAGGTTTTCGCGATTATTACATTACATTTACATCAAACGCTTATTTCAACAATTAAATAATGTAATATACACGCGATAAATCCGTTAAAAAGTGTTTAATTTCAATAGGTATGTACGGCTTACAATATGTCCAGTCCCGTGGGTAGGTATGACTGAAACCTAACAGTGTGAAGCAACGGCTGTCTGCCTGCATTCAGTGCAATAGGCGACAATGACTAACGCCGCAGGCCTGTAGGCGAATTTCGCAACCGAAACGTCGATGCCAATACGAGTCAAGGAGATATGCTAGTGCTGTATAGGCTAGTGACGTGCGTGGTTTCACTGAATGTCGAGTGCAGTTGAGCATTCGATGTTCGAACGTATGACAGGCGCAACTATAGATGATATATTGATATTTCACTATGGAAACTGATGATCGATAAGATATGAAATACTCCGCATTACAATGGCAGTGTGGTGATAAATTTTGAATACTTTGGGTCACTGCAATTGTTTCAAGTAATCTTAAAGGTGTCGAAGGTTTCTCTATACCATATGCAAGAAGTCCAAGTAGCTAGCAGTGTGTGACACAGTAGGCTAATTTCTCTAAGCAAAATTATATGGATAGCCGACTCAGCAATTGGTTGAGATGAGACTGATGATGAAAATCGCTTTATTTATTTATTTATTTACTCTTTATGTACTACAAACACGGTACACAAGGCGGACTTAATGCCATGCGGCATTCTCTGCCAGTCAACCTTCGGGTTAAAAGGAAAGAGCATATGGGGTACAAAAGGAATACCAGATATATATATATATACACATAAATATATATAAACACATACAAATATAATGAATACATACTAAAATATTAATATATAAAATTTACAATATACGTAATATATATAAAAAATACAATTTCAACGAGACGAAGATTAATCAAGTCTGAGGCAGTGTTAGAAAATAGTGTTGCTTAACTTTGAGCTTAAATGTAAGTTTGGTCTGAGCTTTTCTAATGTCAAGAGGGAGCGCGTTCCAGAGCTTGATCGCCGTAACAGCGAAAGAATTAGAAATGAAATTGGTACGATGCAAAATTTTATGCCAATCTAAACGTTGATATTGGATCTCTCCACGACAGACAGCATTTACGCGATTGATATACAAAATATTTTACGAATTGTATATTCGATTTTATAATCGTAACCGATGTATTTTACATTGCTATTCGTAACATCTCTATTCTCAGCCGAGCACAGTGCCAGATCGAAATCTCTGTTGTACACTTAGCGATTGCGGTTGCCGACTTTTTATTCTCGTCGTCTAGACTTGTGTGTGATGTGATGAGACTGCGATCGATACTATATTAAACGGGACCATTTACCGCGCTGTATTAAAAGGTGTTCAAGAAATGAAAGGTTGTTTTTTTAGGGGCGCGAAGCGCAATTTTAAGGGTTCACCTTTTGCGATAAAAGGGAGGATCCGGATGATTTGTTACCGCGACCACCTTCATTAAATTAATGTCGATTAGACAAAAAACTGGCCGACAAAATAATTAATATTTATAAGCAGCCTTGCTGGTAGGCCTCCCAAACGGCGGACCTATGACCTGGTTATGGTCGTCGGAAAACGTTGGTTGCGGCGGCTCAGGATCGGCCTTTGTGGAAATCCCTGAGGGAGGCCTATGCCCAGCAGTGGACGTCTTTTGGCTCAAATGTTGATGATGCTACAAAAACACCATTGATATGAAACAAAACAAGATAGGTAGGACAAAGCTGATTACCAACTGCCCACTGGAGCCTGACTTTGGACCAGCCTCCACTATACAGAATATTGCAGCCAAATATGTAACATCACCCTTGGGTGGTGTTACAGTAGTATGATCTACTACTTCTACCCATTAATGACCCACTGTTGTCTCCTCCAACAAATTAGCCTACTGTGCCTCGCTGGACAGACAGGTTGGGTTGGCATATACCATAGGGTTTCCTTCCAAGGTATCGATCTCTTGCGGCTAGGTATTCGGCCTACTCTTTTCTTTCGTCCGCTCCTACGACTCCCTTTGGGTGTAATGTGGTGGCGACATTATGTATTTTAAATCCGTCAGCACACGGAATAGTAATGAGTAGTGGTGAGTAACATCGCCAAAGCTCAGTCAGAGGAAGAATGGTATTGACAGGAGAAACTCAATATTCCCTCTGATGCCAGCCATCCGTTCACTTATTACAAGGTCGACGACGCGTAGGTGACGCTTTTGGTGTTACCAACGTCCACTTAAGGTGAATGTTCCAGGGTAGCCATCATACAACGTAGCACTGCCCTGCAAATTGCAAAAAACGTAAGAAAATTTGAATTTCGCGGGCCACCCTGGAGCATCCACCTTAATACCGAACATAACCACCGTAGTGGAATAAAAAAAAAGTTAGAATTTTTGAAAACCATTGTGTAGCCCTGATCGCGGCGCATCATTTGTGCCAGCTATGTGTGGCATTTGGAGATATCACCCATTCAAGCCAACGATGCGGCTAGTTTCACGAGAAATTATCCAATTATATCTCTTACGATGTTCGCTAGTACGCAATGAGCGTCGAGATTCCGCGAGCCTATCGACCTGGGAATATTTCCATGAAATATTCTCCGGCCGAGTGTGCCTGCGAACTTTTGAAGTAGGTAATTCAATTGTTGATCGTCCCGTGTCCATAGGCATCAAAATAATGTAGGTAATATGATATGTTTTAATAATATAAAGAAAAATGAAAATCCTTTACCTACATTTTCAGACTGTTGCCTGTAACTCCTGTTTTCTATCATCATCAGCCCACATTAGTCCACTGCTGGACATAAAGAGCGCCATAGCGCCCTGTCTTCAGCTTGACGCATCCTGTTTTGTATATATGGTTATTATTTAGTTGTTCCGTGTGGTGACATATTGGAATACATAATGTCGCCACCCCATTTCATCCTGAGGGTGGTCGTAAGAACCGACTAAAGGAAATGATAACATCTAGCCACAAGGAAGGAAAACTTGGAAATCCTGTGTTTAATCTATCTGGCCAGCGTGGCACAGTAGGCTAATTATCCTCCATGTAGTTGGAGGAGACCCGACTCAACAGTGGGTAATTTATGGACTGAGAAGTAGTAGTAGTAGGGAATTTGGGCAGCCTATTTTTTTAAACGAAACCCCTGCCCTAGGTATTACCTGTATCGCGGGGGCAGTTTACAAACAAGCATGTAATTCACGAACACAAATGACACCCAGACTCAGAGCAAGTGCCTCTGCTTTACACAAAGACACTTGCCCCACCCCGGAATCGAACCCGGGATCCGTTGAGCCAAAGGCGGCACATCTAACCAATAGACCTAGTTTTAATGAAACTTATTTTTACTAGATATTCGTTTAGTAGATGATGTGTTCTTCTCTAATACTTTTATCAAACGCTATCTGCTCACATCAAATGACGAACACGCCATTACGTATTTTTGTACATAGTGACTATGCTGTTCTATACTAATCACACGCACACGTCGCGGCGTCGGGTAAACACTGTAATGGAAACGGGGTAGCCAAAGTGAGTCAAGGTGAGCCCACGTCACTCACTGTTGCGATCCGGACCATGCACTGTGGGATTCACAAACTTTTTATTAAATAGGTCTATTTGTGTACTTACACCCTTCTCGAGGGTGTAGTAAGAGCCATCTGAAGAAAACTTCGAGAAACTCTGGGCGTAAGAGAAGAAAACCTTGATATGCCAACCTGTGCCAAAGCTTCTGGCCAGAGGAGGTTGCCTTATTTTTTGTTGCTAAGGATTAATCTGGACTATCCACACCGGTCCGGCCGAAATCTCGCCCCATACCCACTAAAAGTATGATTAATGCTACACCGGGCCCTGCGCTGTCTTGTGGGTCCTGACTGTATCTCCACGGGGAAGCGGAGGAGGCCTGACTCAGCAGTGGATCATTTGAGATGATGATGGTATATTGCCAATTCAACACCAGAAGACAGAAAAAAGGCATGTCAAACATTTGACTAGACTGTGGAGTCATAGCTCCTGGCGGGGTGACGTCCATATATAATAAAATCGCTATAATTAAACGACGGTGGTAAATTTATAGGAAAATAGGTTATAATTTTTTTCTTCTATAGGTATTTTCCTACTGTAAAATTATCATTGTGGAAAGTGCATGCTGAATAAATATTTGTTATGCTTACCCAACTCACACAAGTTAAGTCAATTCGATGTTGACGTCACTCGCCGGTAACCGTTGCTAGCCGCGTCATTGCATTGTCAGTATTGCCAGCATTTAAATTGTAACCCGTCATTTTTGTGTTATCTAATCTCTTCGAATGTGTCATAAAGTATTCTCTGATTGAAAAAGTGGACCTGTAGACAGTACCTAGGTTATTTTACTTGTTTACATGCGAAAACACATAGACAGCGGAGACGCTTTTTTGTAATGTTCGAATTTGTAAGAAAGACATGAAGACAGATACAAAGACAGAAATTGTACACAAAATTCGGAGCGTAGTTCATACTAATTCGAACTTAAAAAACGGTCACCGTCTCCGAAACGCCTGCGCTCCGTCGTCTGTCACAATACCATCGTTTAGTTCTGTTTTACACCAATTTACCATCTTCTCGTGTCCAGTAGTCCCACATAAACTCAAACTCAAATCATTTATTTCAATTGAACCTATTTACTGGTGTTTTTGAAAAGTCAAAAGTGAAGTTAGGAATCTAGTTGCATGTTCCAAAAAGTAGATCCTATGGAGAAGAACAAGCAAGAAACTCCATGGACACTCTTTTTATCATATTTTCTGTTACAAGCATCTGATTGGGTTACATTGATTTCGTGTTTATTTATAGTAAGCTAAGATGTGAGGACAATGTAACATATTGCACAACAGAAGTGTCCAGGAGATCAATATAAAGCTATGTAGATATGTCAATAGCAGTTAAGGGATGACCGGCCGGCGGCACCCGATCACGAGCATGACGCATGTGCCAGCCATCCCCCAGCTCAACCATATTTTAGGGAACCGAAGGACCCGACACACACGACACCACCAGCATGACCTTTAAGCGAGCATGACATACTCTCAACTGCTTGTTTATATGATAAGTTATATAAATACGGTGACTACATAACCAGTCTACTCTACCTACGGGCGGGAATCCATGAGGTCCCACAAAATATGACAATATGGGAATAAATGAGATCAAAATGGTTGTATTTTCCTTAAATAATAATTAAATTTAGCCTCGATATCACACTAAATTTGCTAGTAGGTATTAGTAAGAAACAACATCTGGAAATCACAGCTGGGATAAAATTTTATGTATATGGGTAAACCCATGTCTACGTATATTGTTACATGTTATGCGTCAATTAATGTACTTACCGGCCTACTTATGTGAGGCAAGGTGACCGCGCAACGTCATCGCCCTGTTGCCATCCGGATAATATAATCACTAGTGTGTTGCCATCTTAAAATATAATAAATAAGAAAGCATTAATAGTTTCCTGATTATAACTTTTTTTTTTAATGAAGTCGTACTTCCTACTGCGATGCCAAAAAATGAATTCTTGTATCTTATATGGATTTAATGTCGGTATTGATTTTGGAGTGCCTGTGAGGACAGATTTTTAATACACAATATCACCAATCTATATCGTCCTAAGGGTGTCATAAGAAGCGACTAAAGAGACGCAAGGCGCTAGATCACCTAGCCTTAAAAGAAGGAAAATATGACACAAACTCTGGACCACCCCGGTTTGCCAGCGTGGTTCACACAGCTAATTTCCCTTCAAGAATTTGAAGGAGGCCTGAATTTATTGTTTAGTTAGAATAAACGATATATTTTACTGAAACCTGGTAACCCTATAAACTGGCTGCTGGCGCCGGGCTGCCGGTATGCGGTCTGCCTTCTTGGAAATGGACACGCTTTTCCATGTACACTAGATAAAATGTCCTTGTGAATAACTATTCAGCTATCTAGCTCTAATAAAATATGTAATGAGTAAATTTATCCCTAGTGTGCTTTCATTTACAGACTGTATAAACGTATAGCCCCAAGTTGCTAGCGGCAGAAGCACGCGACTGGTCTTATCAGAGGTCCTTGGAGACCAATTCCAACAGTAACAGTTGACGCATTTAGTTCTAGATGCGGTTTTATATGTACCAAATATGTTCCTTAAAATGTTAGTTCTGATATATTTTGTTTGGTCTCTATGTGACATTATTTATTTTGTTAGGCACGCTAATGGACAGTGTATTAATAAATAATTAGGTATTGACATCTCTGAAGTTCAGCTTTAATTTTCATAAAAATCGAGCTCAATAATGAGGGTTTTCTATATTTCTTATAGCCAAAATATTGGCCTACGACGTCCACTTAAAATGTCTCCCTGTATGCATACATCGTACACTTTGATTCAAGGGATGTTATAAACAAGACCTTGGATTATATGGGTTTGTGATAAAATGTACTTTTATCGTAAGCTTTGTAAGTCGTAGTTTTTCAATGATCATAGGGCCGTTTCGGTGTTTGTGTGCGCCACTACATATAATTCATTGATTGCGAACTTTTCATTTCCAATTAACATACGCACACCGTGATCGGACTTTGACTGTAAAGTTTACACAATGCCAATAAAAATATCGATTGGAATTTTAATTACTCGTAAGCCAATGCCACTATCGCATTTGGTAATACCCGAACGTATGGCTAAACTAGTGGCAGGGGTAGTTGTGATTTCAACCATTCTCATATTCATAATCAAATGGGCCAGAAATGGTGGACGTATCTAAAATAAAATGGACGGTTGTGAATTTTATGTACAACTAGCTGCAACTCGTGACTTCATCTGCTTGCTGAGTGTCATCTTCACTCCATAAAATACCTACTGCTGAGCCGGACCTTCTGTCATTTCTTTTAAGACACATTTAGGGTGGATCTAAATCAGCCACGACACTGCGATGCCTTTAGATTGGGTTAATTCCATTTTTGCGAATAGATAACACTGCTTAAACTATTATCACGAAAGAACCATGTTTTTACTAATTGCTGCAAGAGACGGACTGAACAGTAGTTCAGATTCTTTCCGACTTTCCTAGTAATATTACCAACTTTGAAATTGGTATTTCCTGGTCATTGTATCTTGTGCAATTATCCTGTTACTTTGTTTATCTAAATCAGTGGGCAGACAGTTACTTTCTCTTGGATTGCTAGATACAGAATCCTAGAACACTTGCTAAGAGGATCAACCAAATACTAGTTGATAAAATCCATATATCCCTAAGACATCTGACCGATCCGTGCCAAGGTAGCCGTCGGTGTACTAATTGCGTGTTAAAATTTACTTGACATCGCTCAACCTTCGCTTACAACCAACAAATGGAGAACTCCATTGCGCGCCTGCATCTTATCGCAAACAATGAGCGTGGACAGATCCACCGAAGCTGGTCCTCGTTCACGATTTACTCGGAAACGTCTACGTTTACGTCGTTTCTCAGGTGGTCCTCTGCTTACAACCTTGTCACAGATAACCCCAATAGCGAGGTATTGAAAGTTCCGCGGGAATGAGGACGCCGCTTGTCACTAGCTCAGGCCGCTTTGTTTAATTAATGAATTGTCGGCCGTTATTTTCTTTCATGAACGTTTGGTAAGCCCGTGTGATCGATTACACACTGTTCCATTTATATGTACAGTTTCAAAGGCAACAAATGCACAGAATCGTCTACATTGACGGCGACACTTTTTATTGCTTGTACACAACATTTGTTAAACATCTTATCGCTAAAACCTCCTTGAAAACTATGAGCATGATTGTTTTGTATCTATTGTTTTATTGGTAGAGCCTAATAAACTTATTGGATTATGTCTGGTGTTCGAGGTTTCCTTTTTCTTAAATGTATAGACTTGAATGCGTTTTTAAAATAAGTTAAATCGATGAGAAATTTAGTGATTGAACTTGATAATTAAGATCTACACAGTGGGATTAGGAATGTAATGTTACCAATACTGACGGTGGGTTGAGATATCTCGAGTTAGGAAAATAGATGAAAGTTGAGTGAATAGTGTAATGAAGATAATAAACATGTAAAACTATACTCCGAATAATAATCATCATCATTTCAGCCCAAAGACGTCCACTGCGGGACCGCTGGCCTATATACACCGAATAATCTCAAAATTTAATACTTTAGAATGTACCAATGAATAAATGATTCTGCAAAAATACATTGTTTACTAAACTTATCAATCACATTTAATCAGTTTATTTTTTACACGATACACTTAGCTATTTTTAGTAAGTCCTGTAATGTATGATGCTAGTTAACGGTGTTTACCGTGAAATGTGTGTCACGCCCATAACCCGTCTGATAATAAAGTGTTTCAAGGAGACGATTAAGTAACTTTATGACTTATTACACTTGCGTGCACTATCCGCCGTGGCGCGCTTTCATATCTCTTATTTATACTATTCTAAGGCATATTTTCTCTTGTAAAGCTATTTCCCTAATCGCCTTGGAGTTGCGCTTTTAATTTTGATTTGTTTACACACTTTATTACTATCAATTTCTCTCAAAAAGTGTTTAATACTGTTACATGCTTGATAATTAGCACTATATGTTGTTATTGTGTCGTTTTTTATACGAAATCATTATCATCATTTGCCTATGCTTCTTGAAGTTTTTCTAATTTACTAAGTACTCGAAGATATACTCGTACATACAAACAAGCCTTTTCACCGTTCTTTTGTTGTGCTTTTTAAGCCTATTTCATATAGGCATCAAGATTGTGTAATACGTAAACATCCGGAAACGCAGAGATCGACAATAACGATACATCCATAATTAAACATGAACAAATTCAACGCCATAATTTTCTGCGGTTTGCACATGGTAAATTGAAACAAATTGTAGGTTTTATTATCGTACATTGTGTAATAAAATCCGTATTATTGTTACAACGAAGACTGAAGCTAGTTTTGATGCTGCTAATAGCCCAGAACTTGTTCTATGAACTGATCATAGCTTCCAAGCAATTTCCGTCTTTATGAAAGATGAAAATGAAAACGATATAAGAATATTGTTTAGGAACTTAACATTTCAAAACAAACCGGCGGCTTTTATTTCATTCCCGAAATTATGTCTTCATTCAAATTTCGGGGGAAATATAATTTGTCGTGTCTTAATTAATTTCCGAGTCAGATATAATAGCGCCTTATTATATGTGGCATATTTTGTTTTTGTCATAAAATAGAGGGAGACACTTATACATAACTAGTGGCCCGCCCCGGCTTCGCCTGTGCAAAGCGGGTGTGGGTTATACATATAAACATTCCCCTTGAATCACTCTCTCTATTAAAAAAAACCGCTTCAAAATCCGTTGCGTAGTTTTAAAGATTTATGCATCTATGTATGCACGGACGGACAGAAGAATGCGACTTTATTTTATACTATGTAGTGATAATAAATAACATTTTTAAATGTACCGGCGAAATAGCGCATTACGTTTGACGTTTTGTCCTCTAAGCACTTGTCCACGTAATAAAGTACTTAAAGAAGTTACGAATACATCCATAATGATCGTCAAATTGTAATTATTAACGGTAAACCAATTAGTAAACCATAAATTAACAATAAATTTACATGAACAAACAAATTAATAAATTATTCGACGTAAAATAATGCAGTCACGTTACGGTTACTAGAAACCTTGTTCTAAATTAACTGACATTGGGAACAATACGAAATATACGTCTAGTTTCTAATTGCAAATAGGCTAGTCAAAGCCGTATAGTATTTCAAAGAAAAGTTGAAAATTGTGAGGCAAGTTTTAAGCGGGACGCTTACAAAAAGAACACAGAACTTTTGTACTTTTTTTAAATAACAATCCCTGTTTATAATTTGATTGCGTCAGGAACTTTCTGATGAAAGTGGAAACAAATGTCTAGACAGGTTCGATTTAGTCTTTGAGGCGAGGTCTGAATTTGTTTTTAGATTAATCAGACGAGACATTTGAAACCTTTATACCTTTCTATTGTCGGACCTGGGACCCAATTCTCATACATTCCAAGAAGTTTCGAACTCGAGATAATGTTAGATTTCTTACATTAAATCGATATGAAGTCTACATGAGCTATTCTAGACATGTCTCACCCGATATTTCTCAAATGAAAGATGTCCGAATCATTCCGAATGGTCGGGAGTGGTCGAGTGGCGCGGTAATAGTTTATTGATATATTAAATACTTTTAATGTTACCTATATTCAATATTACTTTTAATATATTGATTTGGCCATTCAAAGGCGCATTCAAAGCAACGACTTCAACAACTTACCACTGTTGCCGCATTTCAAATAAGCGACACTGAATTATAAATGTACTTTCGGCATTTGTTGGAAATATTGATTGATTAAATTAAGCCTATGGAACCGATTCCATCTCCGTTCACTTTCTTTCTTTGCGAAGTTGGCCGAAATTTGCCACTCCACAATTATTGTGGATCAACCTCTATTAAATGTATTAAAAGTTGTATCAGCTGCTGTGCCGTCAAGTATTTTTTTTACTCGTTGTTCCTAGTTTGTAAAATGCTGCTTCATTTTTATACCTTACCCATATTCAAATTGAATTTATATATTTACTAATATTTTATTAGTAAGTAGATAGATAGATAGATTATAGATTATGATTTACAATTAATATTACTTAGCCTCTCAACGCACTAGTGGCTGGCCGCCTAGGCGGCTAGCCGCGCGGCCTACTAAACCGCCACAAAATTTCAACCGCCAGTGCGTACAGACATATGCGGTTGCATATTAAATTAGAAAAGTGGCAGGCCGCGCGGCTAGCCGCCTAGGCGGTTCAACCGCTTGTGCGTACAGCTACTTATACCAAAAACGAAGTAGAAGTAAAATATTTTCTTTTTTCGATACTATTATAAAATATATTAATTCTTTTAAAAAAAAAATGCTATAATAATATTAAGGATATAAAAAGCTAATGCCGTTCCAAATCCGGATGAATCGTGTGAAACGGAATGCGTAAGGTTATCGTATTATAATGCTTTACTGGCAACATTTTACACTACCACTCGAATAGAATAGAATGGTCCGATTTGTGGTGAGAATCTGAGAATAGGTTAAGTGCAATAACAATTTCGGGTTATATGATCGATATAGGGATAGAAGTGAAAACTCGAATTCGACATGCTTTCGAAGCAGCCGATAACTGGGTCCCTGGTCATTACGTACGTAAAACTGGAATAACAGGCTTAAGAGTTAATTTATAAAATAATTTTTATGCCCAATGTTTCGAATACAGGAATGGTAGTCAGATTCAATATTAGTCATCGTTCATCAGACTGATGTCTTAGAAAGCACCTTAAACGTTTCTAAGAAACGACTGAGCTTGTTTTAAATTAAATACATATTATTGTGACTCATGTACTTAATTTAACCAATACCCATATCGTATAGGCTTAATTGGAGTCTCTTAACACTGTTGGTCACTTAATAGCGTCGATTTTATGATGATCATATACTTGCAGCACATAAAATGTTGTTCCGCATCTTCCTAATAAAATAAGTCCATTAGTGGTGTTGTAAAAGGAATGAAACCCCGCGGTAAACACAGCCATCCTCGTTTAGTGCCTCTACACTGAGCGTTAATCTCGTTTTTCGCAATTAGTTGGCTGCTCCCTCTATTGCCCGCCCCAGCTTGGCGGCGGCGGGAGTAAATGCGTCGGATTTTTTTAAACGTTTTCTCTTACTAACTCTTAACAAACATTTTTTTGTAGTTAGCTATCTTTGCTGTGTTCACGAGGATTTTGTCTTGCGTATTTTTAGGAACGTTTCATGTCCTATTTAAGTGATCATTTGATTCGAATGACTTCTTGATTGGTTTGTGTTAGTACTTGTGCCAGTCAGAATAAAAGACGGGTGAATTCCAGTTTGAATAAAAAGATCATCATATCATCATGATCTGCCTATAAGTTTACCCATATACGATCCTAGCTTTCTCATATTTTATGAAGGAAAAACTTTGCCAGTAAGGCTGTCCTACGAAAGCATAAAGCCGTATATCTTCTTTTGCTGGATTGGATGGGCAGACTCATTGCTACAGTATTTCGAACACTAGATATAGTGTAGTTGTAACTAATTAAATATTGCTTGTTCGTGGTCTTATAAATAGTTATCATCCTTTTTTATATTGAAAATAAATGTGTGAATGGGAAGACATTCGTTTTGTTTTGGAGTTTTGAAAATAATTCTGTTCTCACTGCAAACACACAAGTTGCCTTGTTAGAAATGACGTGGAAAAGCCAAGTAAACTGTTCGGTTCATCAAACTGTTTTGTTAGTCGAGTGCGGGTCACCTTCGGGTCGCCGATGTCACCTTGTACCAAAAGTTGATCGGCAACAGTTATCGCGTTTACAAACCTACTGACTTTCATTCATCATTGTTACTATTACTACGCGTTTCACTTAAAAATGTTTCACGCCTAACACAATGTTATCACCGAGCGAAATCGTCAGTTGGGTCACCTCTGTGACTGATCTTATTAATACGAACGATGCTTGTGTGTTTATTTAGATCATACTTGACTGTTTAAAAAACAGAGCAGGTTCCGGGTTGGTTGACAATATACCTCTTTTACTAAGCATATCTTTTATGTGCTCAACAATATTTTTGTCAATTATAAACTATTGGTTTCGAAGCTCAAAAATTACTCCAAAGGTTAAGGACCTGCTTAAAAAAAACAAATGACTTTTTTATGGAAATCACAACACTTCGAGCATAGCAGCTGTAAGAAGTACCAATGATCCGAATGTCGTGACAAGTAAAGATGCAACCGCGTACAGGTGCACTTATCAGCTGTTAGACAATGGCCGGCGCGGTGATTCAGCGCCAACAGCTGATTCACTCGGGCCAGCAGCGGCCTTGCCTGTGCCGGCTGCAGACACGAATACACGGGCAATATTAATCACCGGAGTTGCCAGGTGCGGTTAGCGGAGCACCGACATAAGGCGATATGTACAATGGAAACTGGTAACTGCTGGATAAAGCGACGGGCGGCGAAAGACTGGCAGCAGCTGGATGTGTCAAGCTGAGGACGCGGTGCATTTGATGCCCATTAAAGAAGGCTTATATCCAACAGTGTCCAGATGGTGATGTACCATAAATAAAAGAAATAAGTAAACGTTCCATCATCTCGGCTCATAAAAACTAATGAGTCGTACTTTTTTTTTAATAAATAAAAATAAATTATGTCAAGGGATGTTCATTTGTCTACTGTGCTTCACTAGCCAGTGGGGGGTTACAACAAGTTTGCTTGTGGTCAACTCTTCTTATTTATATAGGTCCTTTAATCGCCTTCTACGACACCTCTAAACTTATACTAATTATCATAAGAAACTTGATCGTTTACACCCTAGTGGTAGATAATTTTGAGAACCTCAAAATGATACACTCAGAATGACGAATAAATGATTTATGATTTAATTCATGATAGCATTGGATAATACAATGTGGTGACATTGTATTCTAAACCCTCTGCTTCTCATTGTCATCCATGACAGAAGTAATGCCAGCTTTGTTTGATTATAACTAAGTGAAAATAAATGCGATATATATGTCTCCAAATACTCCGTATTCGCAGAGTAAATTTTTAGGGAAACGGTTCTCACCGGACGCTGTCTTAAATTAAGTTATAGCTGAAACTAAACGATAAGGCTTGCTTAAATGCCCATATATTCATAAAACGAGGTATCGGCCCATTACGGCGTTGTAAGTGGTCACGACAAATATACCGCAACGCACACTAGTTCCGTCCAGAGTTAAATACGAAAATAGGTTTGACCTGGCTGGCTACTGTGATCGCGTGGGATTGCGGATGTGTCGCTGGCCGCACCGGAAAAAACTGAGTACACCATGCTCAACAAACATTGTTTAGCGTCAATAAAATGTATTCAGTTACAGCTTTTGTTGTGCGCTTCGTGCGAAACATGTATTTATCGCAGCTTGTCGAAGTGCTTCAGATATTGGTTTTGACTTTTACCGATTATGGTTTTGCAATTTCTAGTTCAGCCATCGGACCATCTTATTATAAGATCTGACCTCCACCGTACTTAAGAGGACACGTATAAGCCATTGCCCCGGCTATCGTCGTAACGTCTATGGCAGTCAACAGACGATGTCTATGACGCGAATAAAGATAGCAGGTCTAATAGAATGGTTCATCAGTAGTTCAATGAGATAGGCATCGGTGGGCAGACGGCGATCGCTCCGTCATATAGCTTTTAATTAATTTAATCTTAGCTTATACCGAGCACCAAGCTTATACCGATGCAGACTCAAATGAATTGATGACATAATGTTAAATCGACATTTTGTTATCATCATAAACTGATAGTTGCTCATCAATCTATCAAAGGTTGCTAAAGATTTGATAGCCTCTAAGAAGGTAATTGGGCTAACAAACGATGACACAATAATTCTGCACAAAAATACCAGAGTCGCGAATTAAATTACTTTAACCCTGCCTATAGAAATTATTTAGGCATGAACCCATTCTATCCCGTTAAAGGCATAACTAGCATAGTACGTATAAGATTATGGACGAACACAATGGATTTCCCATTCTCCACTCGCCTGTGCCGCCGCTGAATGAGTCAGCTGATGTAGCAATGCCCTTAAGTGAGTCATTGTTGGTATTCACAATGTACGAATAGACCCACGGATGCGGCATACTCTCGATCGCGAATGATCTTAGGTTGTAGCTACGAAAACTAAGATTGGAACAGTAATGTAGAAAATCGGACCTTTTCCGTAATCATATTTCCTTGTCAATTATCAATTTGGCCGCAGAACTTCCATAATCATGTCAGTCCATGAATGACCCACTGCTCAGTCTGAAATTGACTAGTTTGTCTGCGTCATACTACAACTATGTACTATAGAGCCCATAAATAAGCGACTACTGTATCGGGCCTCTTCCATTTACTTGGAAACGATCAAGCCTACTGTGCCACGCTGGCCACACGGGTTGGCACAAGGTTTCGTATCAAGTTTTCCTTCACTTGCGGCTAGGTTATCGGCCTTGTCATTTCATTTGTCGGCTCTTGCGACGCTCTCAGATTGTCCACACGTACCATACGTACCACACGTACCATACGCATAGATCGGATGGATTGGTAACATTATGCTAAAACACCACGCATTCAACATATTTTTACATATTTCAATAACATTAATTTCTTTAATTTGGGCTGAAATAGGATTACTCCAAAGAATTTTGGTTTTATTTGCGTTAGTTCATTGTGCGATTGTCATGTTTTACCCGCATAGTGATTCGTAGATCGTTGTTCGCAACAGGCGAGTGCGTTTGCAGATTTCGCCGAGTTCTCGTCATTAACGATGTACTTGAAACTATGTTTTGTGTTCAATCACGATCAGAATTAACATTTGTGGGAAAGGCTAGCTGGCGGTTACGTACAAGTACACATTTTGATAATGGCATGACGCAAATGAATTTATTATTTAGCTTAATTCTAGCTACATAGGAACTTATTGCAATGCAAGTGTTAATTGTGAGATGCCCAGCAATACCTTCTGCTATGATCCTACTAATAAAAGTGACTGAACTCCGTCTTCTGCATCTATTTGCAAAATAGCGGAATTAACTCGATTTAAAGTCAACGTAGATGAAGACTGTGTGTTGTGCATAATTGTGAATATTACTTCTAGCGTCCTAGTAGTAAACATTTAGTTAAAAAAATCGCGATATCGCCAAAAAGTTGTTTCGAACTGGAACCGAACATAAACGATGATCATTCCTATTGAAATCAACCGATAAAGCCACCATCTAAGAAATAAATAATTATACCATACGGCATCGACGAAGAGGTTGCTCTTAAAACCTTGTTTATCCGCATTTTAGTGCGAGATGCTCTACTTTTAATTTGTTTGCAAACCACAAGTCAACAGATTCGATCTTCGAATCCTGAATGATGTAATCGATTTGATTTGTTTCGATAAACAATTGACTCTATGAATTGTAGGCTTACGCAATGTTGACGTAACTTGCGGACACGGCGTGACGCGGTATGAGCCGCGGGCACCGATAACCACCTACTCTCGATTTCGCGCTGACGTCGGCTATGATAAGCCGATTCGCGTGCACATAAGTAGCTTAACATGTGAAAGTGCGCGGGGTCATACGCGCCCAACGATACCTTTTTCATCGACATCGATAGAAGTTTATCCTATTAAATTCACCAGATCCCTTTACTACGTGCAGTCACCTCATTTTTGTTTCATTTTATCGACATAGCTACATTATCAACTCTAAAGGACATTGTGCGTCCGGATCGATATGTACATCTCGTAATCAATTACCATATGTGACGTGTCGTATGACTAATGAAATATATTTTTACTTTGTGATCGTTCTGATTTATGGAATTGTCACTAATCAAACTAAGGAGACCCAAGTATGTCATTGCTTGCGAGAATTTTGATTCTGATTACTCGATTAATTTCAGTTTGATTGAATATTCATATTGTTTTGTCGTCAATATCAAGTATCAATTAGCAATGATATACAATCAAAGTACCGGTCCTTTGAAATGTAGTTGTTCCTCACAGTTCAGGATATGGTTATCTTTCTCCGGTCCGTTCTACACTCATGCCATTATTTTTAAACAAAACTGCACTAGTTATTTGTATGGCGGAAACATGTAATTCGCGAACACAAATGACCCAGAATCGGAGCCAGTGCTTCTGATTTACAGATTAACAGACACCTGCCCGAAACCGGAGTCGAACCGGGTCCCGTGATTCAAAGGCGGCGCATCCAATAGTACGTAGTTCAAGAAATTATTTATTTCTAAATATGTTAAAATTACGTACAAAATCATACAAACGAATAGAAAACGACTTTTTCTCCTTATTACAAAGGAAATACTAAGATGCTCTGAATACCAAAAATAGCTTCATACTCACTGCTATTAATTTGGCAACTAAACTAGCAATGTCTGTTCAATGTCAGGGTTCAATGAACCGAGAACATTTTACCTATCTGTTTGTGCAAACATCCGTCGCGAGGCGATACGTGGGGAGCACCTTGCGATGTTTAGCGGTCAGGCCGGTGGCCGGCGCTTAACTACGTATGTGTTTCTGTTTTTGTCACTTACCATATCATGTTTAACCCCAGAGAAAAAGAATTTGTTAGGAGAAGTTTCTGTGTGGTGAAGGATTTAGTATGTGTACTGAGTGTGTCGAAAAAGCCTACTAACGGAACTCGAGAAGCAGATAACCTAGCCGTTAGAGAAGGAAATATTATACTGTATAGTAAGAAACCCCATGCCTACCTGTCTGACCAGCGTGGCACAAGAGGCATTATGTATTATTTTGATTAAAATAGTTTTTTTTTCTTTTTGGTAATTATATTTGTGGCCTATTAATGTTATAATTCTTTATGAAGTAATTTTAATTTGAAATTTGCACTAACCCAATTTGAAGTTAACGCGACGAAGACTTTGGTAACGGCTGGTTTTTTATAGTCAGAAAAATAATAAACTGCCGAAATATAGGAAAACAACATAAGTACCTACTCGAGATCAACACAAAACTGTGTTCGAAACTAACAGTGGCATCGCAAATTGGGTTGAAAGAAAAAAAAGCGAAACAGGAAAAATCTCCCAACTTAAGCTTCCGCTAGGTGACTGGAATACGAAATGTTGTCTCTCAACGCGACATACATTATAATATTATTGTTATCTCCTTTGATGTGAAACGAATGGGGATCGTGAACAAGGCTGTAAAGTAAAAAATGGCATTATCTTTTTATAAGAAAAAAGAAACGTATCCGACGCCCATGTTCATGGTTGATGATTGTGTGTGACATTATTATACTTACTTATTTCCCAGCCTGTAAAAGGGCCCACTATTGAGTCAAATAGAGCATGGAGGGTAATAAGCCTAGTGGGCCACGCTGGCCAGCTCGGTTGGCACAGTTTCGTTTCAAGTTCTCCTTCTCTTGCAGTTGTCATTTCTGTTTGTCTGGTCTTGCGACACTCAGGATGGAATAGGGTGGTGACCCGTCTGGTCAGCGTGGCACAGTAGACCAATTACCCTCCATGATGTTGGAGGAGGCCCGACTCAACAGTGGGTCATTTGTGGGCTGAGAAGTAGAAGCCTCTGTCTAATGGCCGTTGATTGTTTTTTTTTATTCCAGATTTTTTACGATTGAAGCCGTTTTCTTATAGAACTTACAGGTGTCTTTTCATTTTAACTTTGGCCGGATATGCCATCGATTATAAGGTTAATCTTGATCCACCGTGAACAATGCCACACACGACCAAACATCCGTTCTGTTATCGCGCGAAAGTGTTACTGGAAATATAAATGTGTAAGTCTTTAATGAATGGAATATCTTTATTTTGGGTTCGTGTATGACCGCATCTTGGCAATACAGTGGGGACCCTGTTAGCTGCTATAGCATGAGACGGAACAGGGGAATTTTAGTGGGTAACCCCTTGAGGGGAGGGTGCACCAATGTAGCGCATTGCATATTGCAAATATATGTTGGCTTCCTCGATTTTTAACAGGACTTGTACAAATTGATGCATAGTACGGAATTAATAGTTGTTCAGTTACATTCAGAATTAGAATATTAGTTGGATGCGTGCGTACTAAAACAAAATGTATTCCTTAAATATCCTTGGACATTTCACACAACGCCATCTCGCTCGTCCCAAGCGAAGCAACTTAATGCTTGTGTTATGGTAACGAGATGGATTCTAAGTTAGAATTGCTACAATCTCTGAATATTGCGATTTGTGCATTAATTTAGTGTTATGTACAAATAAAAACAATGTATTGCTTTTAAATAACTATGAACATCTACACACAGACACCAGTCTAGATAGGGCTTTCCCATGCGAATTTCGTATGGGAATGGGGACAAACCACAAGATTACATCTGGCATATATACTAATAAACTTCTTGTCTTTCTGTGCGGAGTTTAAATATATTTTTTTCGTACATTTATTGAAAATCATTGATTCGCGTAGATCCTTAAAGCTATATCAGAAATGTTGCTCTAGATGTTGCAAATCTAGTCTGTTGCCAAGCGTTGCAAGCATGCGCCGGATGAATGGTGGTCACCATGCGCGTGAGTTGGTTGCGCAACGGTTTGTGACGTAACTTGTCGAATCTGCATGGCAACGGTCCTCGTCAAGGGTTGCCATACCGATCAAATTATTATCCGAAAATTACATAAGAAAGGGAACAACCAAAATTGTTTGGTGCCATAAAGTCGATGGCAAGTATTATACGGTTTATAAATTACGGGTTCTAAAAGTAAAACTTTAAGATTTGATTCTAAAAGAGATCAATCAAATGTTATACTATCTAGAATGAAAACGCTCAAAATCTTTCTTGCCTCTATTTTTAATCGACCTCATTGTTTTTAAATTCTTATCCAACAGACAGCAAGCCCCTTTTCTTGGAGTACACGTAAAATATGCGCTATAAAAGTTAAGTTGTGAACAGATTTTTTAGAGCACATAACGATAACAACGATATTTGACATTCACAGGAAAATAAATTGGTCAGCTCGTAAATTACCTACTACAAAGTCGGGTCTCCTGAATTTGGAGGAGGCCCGACTCAGTAGCGGGTCACTTATGAGCTAAAATGATGATCCCGTATTTATTAGCGTTCGCAGCAATTTAATAACATTATGTCTCTGAGTCGGATGCGTGCCAAATTGTAATATTTATCGAGTCTATTGACTAAGTATGTCGGAGACAGAGAATTATTATTGTCCCCTTTAATTACGGACTTTTAGAAAGTCATACACGTTTGGTATGCCGCTCTTCGCTTCTGAAAAAATAAATTGACACTGACACATGACACAATTGATCGTACTTTAACGGTAACGATGAACATAATCCATTAAACACACATTTGAATAATTTGCTTTAATCATCGATTAAAATAAAATTCAGTATTCTCATTCTATGTAGGTACGTAACACTTGGTTAACTAAATTAAAGTAAGCCCTCAGGTGTTTAAATTAGATTGAATTTATTCGTTCCAACTAGGGTTCTCATTAATCCTAAATCTACTCTTAATTGTCGGTAAAATTAGAATTTACGATTATGGTACCCACAAACTTTTACTTTACATAAAACCTTTTTTATAGAGTCCTGTTTGGGATAATAAAAATAAATGCAAGTGCCGCTCTTGATATCAAGGTTTTTGATTATAGTATCCATAAATAGTTCCGTAAAAAATTAGTGGCTGTCGGTAAAATAATATTAAAAGAAATACTGTGTGTTATGGCGTATATTATTTATTTTGGCGCTTTTAGAAAAGATAGGACTACGTGTTCCTGCAGCAATGTTGAGGAAGCACAAACTCCTCGATGTACCCGTAGCACGCACTACCTACAGACAGAATAGCTACATGATAAGTGTGGCCAGGGCATACAGCATTGCGTGTGAGAGGATAGACTTCGACCTGTTCAGTGATAGCTTAAGTATCCTGAAAAAGAATATGGCGGCAATTTTTTTTCAATAATAATTAGCTTTAAGTTACTTCTGGTGGTGGCTTCTGTCTTTGTTTCCTTTTTTCTTTTGTTCTTCCGTCTAGCTTGTCGTTTTTATGTGTTCTAATGTATGTATTATATGTGAAAACTTGTAATTGGCCTTCGTCTACTATTTTATGTTCTATGTTTATACTAGCTGTAAGTTTTCGAAATAAATAAAATAAAATAAATATATTCGTAGGCTACTGCTATCTTGGTAAATGTCAAACCCAACAATATTTGTTTGTTAATAAAGTTGTACGAAAGTAGCAAAAGTGCGCGGTGATGTGCGTCTAGTACAAAACATCCTTGGGGTAACCTTTTAAATTGTCAAAGATTGTCACACGTAGGCTTATGTGAGAAAGTTTTGGCGCCACCTGATGGCACCTCGTCACGTCACGTTTATGCTTCAGCGATTCTGTCCCAACAGTGGGAACACCGCCATGAGTTTTCATCGGATTACTGTGCTGTAAAAGTGAACACGACGTCTCCAACGTCTTGCGTGTTACATCTTACAAACTTTGCCATTAACATTTCAGATATACAGCCATAGTTAATAATACCCTTGTTAACCATATTATCGTGTACAACGTATGTATTAATAACATGGTAAACATTGATTGAGTACCTATAAAGAAAAACTAATCGCATTAAGTAGCATATTCGCAAGTTAAACAGCGTTGAGCAGTTCACAAAAAAAAAACAAGTTTAATAACCTCTCGGTCGACGCCTCTAGGGGCCAGGTGAACATCCCAGAAACTTCAAAACATTGTCTTTCAAAAGAATTGTACTATGAACCGAAGCACCACAAACCATGCCCTTGACGCCTTTCTGCGGCTGTTAGCTATTGTAGTCCAAATGACACATTTTTATAAACGACATAACTACCAGGAAAATATCTGCATTGAATTGGTTCACAATCACGCAAAAATACTGCAAAAGAGACCGATGCATTCTGAGAACTGCATTGAAGCACACTGTATAAGATGCCTGGTCCAACTATCTCTTAACATGTTTCGCCATAATAAGACTACTGGCGCTATCAATACGGGCGACTTTACTGTGTCATCTCGGGGAAACACTGAGGGGCGTTGGCCTGCTGGGAATGTTTGCCGCTGACCTAAGTGGTCAATAATGATCTGTTATACTGTCTATACTACGCATTTTCTTTACTGTTTCTCGATAACGCGAGAGAGCTATTATTTTTAAGAGATTGCCATTCGTTTGATGTTGTGATAGCGGTGTATTTTAGCATCAAACTTGACCATTTCTGGTGCAATTAAAACGGGCAATTGCAAGCGTACTTCATTATAAGACAATCAGTGCACGGAGAAACAGTTACCTTAGTGAAAAGCGAGTACCTACGTTAAATAATAGTTTCGCTTTTACACGCTCATTCAGAATTCAACTCGCGAAGCGTAGGTACATGGTCTTCAATTAATTTCAACGTTCCCCTAATTAACTGAGACGTAGCTAAAAGATCTCAAAAAAAACGGTTAAACAAAAAATATTTATCCGACGGTAGTATTAAAACGACTAGAGGTGCGCCCGGTTTTTTTTTCTGGTAGCTCTGTCAAAGTCCCGTTTTGATAAATACGGTTATTAAATTTTACAAATTACTCAAGCTAAAATTCTGTCATTATCATTATAATTTAAGCTATAATAGGAAATACTGTATACGCGAGCTGCAATCTGAAAGGGATTTGGAATCAACAAATTTGCCGCAGAAAAATTATCAAGATAATTTACACACGCTTGGCTGCTAATATGACGCCGACTCATCTCTAGTAATGAGCATGCAAATAAGTATTAGCACGGCTCGGTAACATGTTGTTGTCATCGCTGCGTCGTGTGGAGTGTGTACCGTGTCCCACTTTACCCGCCCTGGGTGGTCTCCCGATTCCTCCGCGTATTTGTGCTCAAATTGTCGGCTTCTCTCGATTCGCCACTTTTTACCTGCTGTATACACGTCGATGAAATTGTCCGGGGCAGAGCCGAGATTGCTTTTAAACTTTTAAAAGTTGGAATATTTTTAGTTCTTTTCCGGGACGATTAACTTCGACGGCTAGGCAGTATCGTAAATTAAAATGGAGCAATGAATCATTAAATTCAATTTGCCGCTTTGCTTTGGCTTCCAGGGAATCTCCTGGCTTTTGTTTTGGTATCTTTTTAATTTGAGCCGTTTGTGCCTTCAATATTCTCGGATAACGTAGGTGTTTAATACCGCGAGTGTATTTGTCAAGAACATGTAATTATTTTGGTTTATATGAGATTGTATGAATGTTGTTAATATTATTTGTACTTTGAATTAAATGGAGTGAAGATCGATATTTTGTCTTATATTTTGTTGTATTTGTCTATCTATTTTTTTTTTATTGTAATTATTTTTTTATAATAAGTATTCACGTATAAAAAGTGTTTAGTTACAATGTGAATAAAAGCCCGAAGCCGAAAATCTATAACATCATGATTTAGCTGGTTTCCGAGCCAGCGTTCAATATTCGCAACAAATAAAATATGCACTATAAATCCGTTAAAAAAGTGTTTAATTTCAAAACTAAATTATTTTAAAATTATAAATACATAAATCTATAAATATTTTTATGTTGTACATTTGTTTTGCTATTGTTGGCATTTCTATTAAATAAAACTTTTATAGTGGGAATGACTTTCTAAACATGTAACAAAACACCCACTTTAGTCGAAACTAGATGTTTCGGTATCCAAGGACAGTCGACAGAAATAGACATTGGAGCTTCATTCATAAAACTCCTTTACCTATAGATTGCGAGGCGCGATCCCGAGATGCGTAGGTGTTGCCATGGGAGACGATCCACTAAGGCATCAGCTATTTATAAACTCTTTAAACAAACAGGCAAAAATAGGTATCGAGGCCGGAATGTCTCGGATTATTATACCAATAAAAGACTGGGTTATAATGGAATATTGCAAATGTCGGGGGCGTTGAATGACACAAATAAACTATCACTATCACTACATAGTATAAAACAAAGTCGCTGTCGTCTGTCCGTCCCTTTGTATGCTTAAATCGTTAAAACGACGCAACGGATTGAGAAGCGGTTTTTTTAATAAATAGAGTGATTCAACAGGAAGGTTTGTATGTATAATACATTCATAATATTGTAGAGAAACACTGATAAATTTAGAGGTACATCATTGCACCCGTGCGAAGCCGGGGCGGGTCGCTAGTTTTAGATAAATGGGTTATTATTGGAGGGTAATAATACGCTAATAGCTATAGTATTTGCTTGTGCAAACGCTTCTGCAAAAATGTTATTCGGTGTTGGGTGATACATAGTCATCACCCCATTCAATCCTGAGGGTGTAGTAAGAGTCGACAAAACGAAATGACAAGGCCGAAAACCTAGCCGCAAGCGAAGGAAAACTGGTCAATTTTTATTATCATGACCACTGCAAAGTTCAGGTCTACTGGAAGAACAATATTCTGCAATGAATTGACGATGATCTTATTTTATTTGTCTTATAATCACACGTATATCTGCCGAGACCGCGTGGGCAGTTATATAGGCTTAGCTTCCGATTCCGCTAGATGTGCGTCATACACTCGACGCCGATGACGTAGGGCTTGCACTTCAGTTACAGCGGAACGAGTATCTGATTATGGCGCTCGGGTGTATATGACTGATGCCGAAAATAGTTTACTGTTTCGTATATTCCTTTCATTAATTGTGGGGAATCCCACATCTAGTGTGAGTATTTATTTTAGTAGTAGGAAAACCAGAAGTTGTCTATACATGTGACAGATATAATGTCTCGCTATGCCCATGATCTTCTCAGTCCATTGCCTCAATGTTGATACTAGAGACGGTTTTTTTATTCGATGAACAGAAATTAGCCTACTCATAGAATTGTGATGGCCTAACATGTTGTTTAGGTTCGAGAGTTGCTTTTTCTTTGGATTGTCAAATTTGCTCGACTCTCTAGTAACTAGCCTTTTCCTGGATGGAAAATATTGTTTGCGCTACTCTAAACCTTCGAAATCAAAAATATCAATCGTTGATAAATGTGGTACCCTCAGAGTGGTGGAGCATGCCCCCCCCCCATGCCGGGGAGTTGGAACAAGTTCTGGTTTGGGCAGTAGAGGATCGCCGTTGGTTTTAGTGTAGTTCGGGGCACAAATTTCGACCTTTCCGCGCCCCGGAGTTCCACATAACCCGGCTAGCCCCATACGAACGGGTATCCATGAGGATTTCGAACGTATATCTTACTAATATTATAAACGTGAAAGTTTGTAAGTATGGATGGATGGATGTTTGTTACTCTTTCACGTAAAAACTACTGAACGCATTTTAATGAAACTTTACAATAATATAGCTTATACATCAGAATAACACATAGGCTACAAGTTATAAAGATATTATGTGAATTACAACAATATAAACAAGTCGAATTCAAAATTTCTAATCGTCAAATTTTCGACCATATTAAACTATAGACAACATAACGTTTCGCTGTCAGTTGCGTTTTGTTAAAGTAGGTTTTATACGGACGGGATAAAAATCTCAGGTATCCTATGTCCAACTTTCTTTTTGTTTTAAATATATATAATGCGGAACAAAGTTCGCCGGGTCAGCTAGTACATTTATATTTGGTTGCTACGACGTTATGCAACAAGTTTTTAATTCAACACCTTGGTTGTATTTCCATTTACACTGGGTTTCGAGTCCAATGACATATCTGTAAATGATTTATGCCATTCGATTTCCCAACCGCAATTCACTTTGTCATGATAAGGTCGGGTTCTACGAATGCAATCGATAGAACATATTGGAAATAACCAGTTGCACATGCAGGCGCCTCTGTCAACTTTTTTCCTCAACAAAATGTATTCGTTCAGTACTATTTATACTGCGGTCTGTGTCGATCGAGCTGTCGTCTGTATGGTGTGAATGCATTTCTTATACTTATAGTTTGTTCAGTTTATGTCCTTGTTTTGACGTTCTTGTACTTATATTATTAACTAGCGACCCGCCCCGGCTTCGCACGGGTGCAATGATGAACCTCTAAATATATCATTGTTTCTCTACTATATTATGGATGTATTATACATATGAAGCATCCTCTTGAATCACTCTATCTATAAAAAAATCCGTTGCGTAGTTTTAAAGATTTAAGCATACATAGGGACAGACAGACGACAGTGACTTTGTTTTATATTGGCCGGGGCCTTTGGATCAACGGGTCCCGGGTTCGATTCCGGGGTCGGGCAAGTGTCTTTTTCTAAACCAGAGGCACTGGCTCGGAGTCTGGGTGTCATTTGTGCTCGTGAATTACATGTTTGTAAACTGCCCCCGCGACACAGGTTATACCTAATGCAGGGGTTTCGTTTTATAAAAAAAAAACTGGATTTATATCTCTGTTTGAATTAAGTTGACTAGTATGTGTCTCTGAAAGAATACTCAATTATGATTAAATTATTCTCTTCTATAGTACTACTTACCCAAAGATGACTCAGTCTGCTAAGTCCGACCTCTTCCAGTCACATGTAGGGTAATTAGCCCACTGTGCCACGCTGGCCAGACGGGTTTCGGATACCTTCAGGATGAAACCACCCAGATTCTTTATTCCAAAATTATTAATTATTTTACCTCTATCAAGTTATTTTTCTAAAGTTGCTGCAGTAATCTAAAGCTAGGTATAATTTAGTAGTTCTAATTAATTCAACAATTTCTCAAGGTCATATTGGTTAATATGACATGGACAAGAAATGTAACAAATTAATACCCAGGCTTTTTGCTAAGTTAGTGACCTATATACATTGATCGAATTTCCACAATAGGAAAGGCGCCAGCTAGATTGCTGAATTTGCAGATTCATAATCCCGAAATGTCTGCCAGCATATTTTAAGTATACACATTACATAAACATTTGATAAAAAGAAACTATCCTTAAATAAGTTGTTACTTAAGCGCGTCGTCCACGCAGAGAGAATAGAGCTAGACAGCTTGACAACTTCTATTCTATACTCTAATTTCTACGTACACGTAGCCGAGAATAGCCGAGCCTGTCTACGTAGACTGTAGTGACACATTACCCTAGGGTCCATAACCCTATGACAGTCGCTCTCCGTAATTTTAATCTATCGTGGACGAGGCGCTTTACAGTTGATGACTAAAATATTATCGTAGAGGTAAGACATTATAGTCAATTCAAAAAGATCCCCTTTGTCATTCAAAGTCAAGTTATCTTGAATACTTTAATAGTAGGTAGTTAGGACAGTAGTAATGTTAGTCAGTTATTAGTTCAATCCACTGCCAAATATTTATAAAACTATTTGAACTACCACGATACCGATAACCGTACGGTCGTGTTACTGGGAAACATGAGGGTTGTTTGTTGACGGAGTGTGCTAGCTGGCGCCGCCGATAACTTATCTATTAGTTCCTATTACTGTTGACACTGCCACTGAGTCATTCTAAGCGTGAAATGGATTTGTGAATCCAGTGGCACAGGTGGATTTCTTACAGGATCATTAATTCTAACTCTTTACTGGGCCGAGAAATCACCTGAGGAGATCGTAGCGGGCTGTGTGGAATTACAACAATTATTTAGTACATGTTTTTTAAAGGTGATATTAGATGAAAATAAAATATTGCTGAAAAACTGCTACTCGCGCCCCGACCGGCGCAGACGCTAGGTGGCAAAGTTAAACATGCGATAAGAGCACATAAAAATCTATAAGATTTTACCAATTTTTAAAACTCCCTGCATATTTACCAGATACAAATATCAAATTATTGAACCATACATGATTGTGTTCATATACTTCTCATCAGAAAAATCGAAACAGTTCCCTTTTAATGGTTGTTAAACAAAATACGAAACTTATGAAAGTTTAATTTGAATTTAGAACATTAACATTAGGATTTGAAAACCTTTTGATGTTCACTATTAAATGATATTTGACATTATGTATATTCCTAATTATATACCTTTTTCTGATAATCCTTTCAAAACATAAATTTACAAGGTGTTTCGATTTTTCTGATGTGAAGTGTATGGTTTTCAGCCCTCGAGACAACTGTTCTAAAAGTGCGTGCGTTATCCGAGTGATGAAAATACATATACTTCACCAGTAATCCATGCAATTCGTCACATCCTTAATCACTTCTTGATGTTTTTAATATAAGTTAACATATTATTAACTAGCTGCTGCCCGCGGCTTCGCTCATAAACGTAGATCCTAAATTCATAGTACAGAAGCTATAAAACGAACAACCATATCGCCTTCTTCTATATATCGATACCTTTGGGTAGAAAGGTCGTATAAACCAAAACCCGACTTTTCAGGAGAGCAGAAAAACGTTTTTTTTTTTACATAAAAATTCATAACTTTTTTGTTTTCGAAGTTATAAAAAAATGATCTATGGGAAAAGTTCTTACAATTTGCGAATGAAAAAGGTTGAATCATCAAAACCTGTCTATCCTCGTTAGTTTTAAAGTTAGCCTGGATTTACATCTAAGAAAACATCAATTGTTGGTTAATACACCCCATGAAAATGTACTTAAAAAAAATGTATAGGTCGTATATCAATTTTTGGTAAGCATTCACTGGCTTTAAATCCCATAGATGTAGTTTTTATCGTATTAAAAACCATTTATAATCATAGATTAATTGAATTCTCAATAATAAACAGCCATGTTACTCTCAGAATTAGTAGGAACTCAATTATTATTATTCTTCTACCCAATAATGATCGATTCAAATAAAATAAAACTACCTGCAATACGAAATCAACATTTATTAGGTATACTTTTTAATCAACATTTACTAATATTTTAATAATTCAACATACCTTACAGGTTTAACATTTTTAAATTGAAAGAATATAACCACTTAAACTGAAAACTGAAATAAAAAAAATCTACTTAGTCATAAAAAACAAAAATTATGCAATCTTCTTCTAATTTAAACTAATCAGCCATTTTTATTATTTATAAAATTATGACTTGATCGATCTTTTTTGTACATACTTAAATGTAATTCAATAAATTATTGAATTAAGCCTTTGTACTAAGGCTTACTTTCTAAGTAATTTATTGAATTACAACTAAATAAAAAAAAAACTATCAAGCACTAAACTTAACTAGCGTATAAACTAAAAAGTTACTTAATTGTGATTTCAATTTGTATTCATAATTAGTTTAAAATTATTTTAATGAATTGTTACCATAAATTATTGTAATTACTATTGTAAATTATTTTAAAACGAATTATATATTCGTTTGAAATATATTATTATTACAAAAAAATAAATGTAGGTGACAAAGAATACAATCATTTTACAAAGTCTTGTTTTTTACTGAATAATAAATTTAGCTTACGAACAAAATATGAAATTACGTATATAAGAAAACCTATTATTATTTATATTTTTATAATAATAAGTAATTGAATTATTCAATTAGCTCTTTCTCGTCTTCTTCGTCGGTTAGAGTAAGAGAGTCAGTCACATTTCCATGGGGTAAGTCAAGATAATCATGGTGGTACCTTTTCGGTATGATTCCATTATCACATAGACGTTTTAAATCCTTATATTTTGCATCCGATATTTGCAATTTGTTTTTATAAAGTACAGTTGGGGACATAGTCATCACCCTTTTATGTGTATCATTGCTTACACCTTGTTCGGGTAATATCGCACGGCTTTTCGATCTTCCTTTACCTCTACCCTTACCTTTTTCTTTATTGCCAGATTTTTTAAATAATAGTACTTTATCAGGTGACGTCTCTTCTTTCATTGAATATTTAATGTACATTTCATTTGGATTCTTTTTCTTCAACGTTATAATTCGGATGTTTCGCATTTTCAGGGCTTTGGAAGTTTCATTTGTAAATGTCTCAGCTGTTATTTCATTCCAATTGAGAAAATCAGAATACTCCATTACATTAACATTATAAGGCCTAGGATTTTTTCTCGCAGCCTCAATGTATGATGGCCATTGTGTTGGACTCCAGACAGTAATTTCACGTTTTCATAGGTTTTAACCGTCGACTTTCGTATAATAATATTGAACTAAGCACTTGCCTCCGTCGAAGTAAAGCATCCAGGGTTCCTTTTTTAGTGTCTCCCTCCATTTTACAGAATATAACGTTATTATTTAGTCACTACTTTATATTCATTTGTTGTAATAACAATAAAACTTGTAAACGAAACTTGTGACGAAACGCTCTGTGCGCGAACTCGCATCAAAGTAAACAAAGTCGCCGGGTAAGTACTCGTATGTCCATCCCGCTCGCTCTTCGTCTTGTCGCTGCCCGCCCAAAGGCTTTTGTTTTTTGAAATGCGAGCTTGTGTGTTGGTCGTAAAGTGCTTCTTGCAATGAATATGGTTTATACACCAACGTCGCGACCTGCCTTTGGATTTACGACGTCGAATTTAAACTATGTTTAGGTAATGCATTTAACACGTTAGGGTGTATAAACCATTTACAATGAACGACTATTTTTACGCCCTGAGTTAATATTTATTATGGTCACTACATCATAACAAAACTACAAAAAAAAAACTATTCGGCTTGTACACTGAAAATTTACCTTTTTTAAGAGGCTATGACCGAAAATTTCTAGGTCTTATTAACCATTTTTGGGCGAATTTCTACATTTTATATATACAGATCGATAGAGAAAAAAAATCTGATAAAAATGGTATATATAACTCTATTTGGCCAAAATGGTTTATACGACCTTTCTACCCAAAGGTATCGATATGTATTAACAGTGGCAAACTGACAAGGCGCGGCCAAGAATCCAACTAACCTTCTTTGATAAAAAGATGTCCCTTCGATTGAATTGATACCAGTGTGAAAATTTACAAAGGGCTGGATAATGTTTTCATTCACTTAAATTGATTAATTTGTATAGATCAGAATACATACTAGTGTCGACCTTATCGGGCAAAGGTACGTTGTGATACAATGTTTGTGGTTTGATCATGTTACCTCACATATTACGTACGGCCTGGTCTTTATACCAGACAGATTTCTTTTTTTAAACCAGATTTATGGGAATATGTGATTTTATTTGTTTTTGAACAAATCTATCAAATACTTAAAGTACCTATGAGGCGTAATTAAACTGCGGCCACGTCTTCTTTGTCCTACATTCACAGAAGGGGTATTCGCCTACTATGTCACGCTGCCCCAGGCATTTGTTTCGAATGTTTCTTCTCTTGAGGCTAGTTTGTCAGCTTCTTGCATTGTATAACGATTCTCGCCAAGAAAATCTTTATTTATACATTCTTTATTGCACAGATATAACAATAATACAAACTTTGTTTTGCGAATGACAAAGTATTCCATGCCGTGTAATGTTGTATTGTTTGTTATCTACGGTAGGCAGCGGGTCTAATTAGCTATCCAGTTATTCTCCTACTTAAGTTATTATCCGGTTGCCAAGGGTAACCTAAATACGTTGGACTGTGAAATAAATATTGGGTAGATTATATGGCGGTTTGTCATTTTATTTTACACCAAACGTTTAAATATTTAAGGGGTACATTAGGGTCTCGCTAAGGCTCTATTTTGTTTAATAAATAATTTAAAACGGACATGGTACCGTTTACATATAGAAAAACTATGATTCGTAAATTTTCCTTGAGTAGGCTCTTGCAACTTTCTCAATATAACTAGTAGTATAGATATTTGTAGTATCGGACCGAAGACCACTGATTTCGGTTTCACGTGCTGCGTTAACGTCTTTATTTGTCACTAGCGACCCGCCCCGGCTTCGCACGGGTGCAATTATGCATGTATTATACCTATAAACCTGCCTCTTGAATCACTCTATCTATTAAAAAAAACCGCGTCTAAATCCGTTGCGTAGTTTTAAAGATTTAAGCATACATAGGGACGGACAGACGACAGCGACTTTGTTTTATACTATGTAGTGATAGTGATGTTACGTGTCTGATTAGCGATAGTAGGTTAGGTTCATTTTATTTCCCAACGCCTCCACGATGGCCTGCATATGGGTTACATAGAACGTAGTTTAGTGCAGTCTTCATAAAGACCAGTCTCACACAAAATCTAGGAACATAGTTCCTTAAACTGCCGCGCCGTCGTAATATCCCGCTATCTCCTAATTAATTAATAATTCATCTTGGCAACAAATTAGCCTTCTTGTAAATCAGACATGTTTCAGTTCGTTGAACACTAATTCTAACAGAGTCTAGACAAGTCTATAGCTAAGATATGCAAATAACCCGAGTAACAGCGCTTCATAACTGTTTCGAAGTATAACCAGACGGGGCGCCGATAACTTATTTACTTCAAACAGTGTAAATCAAATTTAGGGATCGTGTCTTATCTATTTAAATCTACGGATTTTCTCGACAATTATATTACGATAACTTATCTTAATTTGTCATTTTGTAAATTAGTAATAAGTATTATTAACCCCAGCTTTTGAGTAAATTCTTTAATATAACATTTTCTCTTTTTTCTAATTATTTTATGTAGGTATTTATATCCATTAAATTATTTAATTTTGTTTAACATTTGCACTCAAAATGTCTAACCACAACTCTGTGCTTATCCTTCTATAAATGCTATGCATACCTGTAATTAACATAATTACTATAGTAATGTTTAATTGTTGTTTGTCATATTATTAATGTCAATGTAATTTATGTTGTTCGTGTGCTCATGAAATAAATAAATAATAATACATATATTTTTAACAAAATAGCGATAAAAAAATGATTGAATGTGTGAATAAAATACATACCAACATTAAATCATTTGACCCATTCTTCTGTTGAAGTATTTCTTCAATAACGATTTTGAAGAGTCCCTTGAATGCTAACAGATTTATTATAAGGGGCCGCTAACCTGGAATAGGTTCCTGTGGTTGCCGATAGCCAGAAACCCGTATGAAAAATGTATTCCTTTGACCTCCATGAAATTAGAGTAGAATCTCGGCATTAGGTTATTTATGATTTGTTATCTACATTAAAGTATTGCTAAGGTTACACACTTCTACATTATTTTTAATTTCCGTAAATTACAACGTAAGTTCCTGTTCAAAGCTATATTCATCTTCTCTACGTGAAGGAATATGAATAAAATTAATTCACCGCTAATTTTAATACCAGACGAACATTATGCAATATATTATTCTTATTAGATTGTAATTTTTTAGCTTACACTTGGTTTTACTCAACAATGACAAAGTTAACAAGTGAAAGTTTCGCATAAAATCATGGCCACAATATCGGTTACAACCTATTAAGTCTTGTTTATTGTGGTTGTGATAGTTGTGACAGAAAAATATTTCTTTCTGGTACTTAATTAAAAAATTGTAGTGTTTAAGTATTTTTTATAGAAAATGAAATCATATGTTTTGTGAGTTGAATACCAAAAATGTGACCTTTGCGTTTGGTATGGTTTATAATGGAAACTTTTCTGAGCGAAACATGAACTTTGCAAGGTTAAGGCCCGATATACTTTATTAATGTGCGTGTATTATTATCGTGTACAAGGTTTTGCTTATAACAAATATTTGCCATGAATCGCGACACAAAATCGGAAATTTTTAAAAGAGGGAGCGAATCCCGTCGTCCTGGATCGGGCAGTTGAGGATCGACGTCGGTTATAGTGGGTAGGTTGGAGCGCAACTTACATCTCCACACGCCCCGGGGTCCCACATTACCCGGCCAGTCCCCAACGGCCGCGTAACCATGAGAATTACCGACGAAAAAAAAGGGGTTGCCCACACCATGGCACTTCTATACTCGTCATTTCTTAAGAAAGTTAGTGTGATCGATTGTCAAATTGTTTTAATGTGTTCTAGATTATGAAATACAAAAGAATGAATATCTACTTTACCCCTCATACGTATTATATTTGACAACTTTGCACAAATAAAGTTTATTTCCAAAAGTACAATAAATTAATGAATTTCGAATAAGTTAAAAAAAGAAATTCAATACTAACTTGTTTTAATTTTTTTGTTTCAGGTATGTATCTTAATCGCTACTACAGTAACTTCGCAGCTCATTTAGTGCCAGGTAGAAAGCATGCTTGAGCATGATGTTTCTATGGTTTTAACATAGTATAAGCTAGCAACACGGGTTTGATTCACGTCAGAGATTTGAAGATGAATATATTTATTATAATACGTGCCGAAATATCCAACTAAACAACTTGAATTGCGAAAGTTGTCTTGCCACTAATATACCCCTACAAACAAATGACCCGCTTCCGAGTCGCGTCAAAGTCTCCCCATATTCCTTGGAACCAATAGTGGCCAAAGGGAGCTCAGTTTGAGCTCCCTTTGGTTTCAAGATTTCGTCTTCGTGCGCATAAATTGTCTTGTTTCATAACAAGATGTTGTCACCGTAAAATGTTGCCATACGTATAAAAAACCGTATTGCATCCCACCTCCAGAGCACATTCGCAACGCGTGCTGATAAGATTTATCACCCAACAAAGTAGCAATTGACGACAACCTGTTGCCATAACGTTTTATCAAGACGACACGCGCTGTTATCCAAATTCCTCAAAGGATAATACCAGTTGCTTTATCTCGTAATAAAACGGTGACATGCGACAATGTGAGGCGCATAGCAAAAGTGTACTCTGCATACGCTAAACATGTGACTCACTTGACGACGGCAGCTTTTACGAAGTATCAAATTCAAATAGGAGGAAATTCTCCTTTTGGCTGTACTTATTTGAGTAACGCCTACAAAGTTATGTAATTTAAAAAACACAGCTTTACATAAGAGCACTGTATTTGAAAAACAATTATTTAAACTAATGTGTAGCTCCATAATATCCTCCCCAGTTGTTTAAAAACATTATGGTACCATAGTACCTTTTAAAAGTACTAATATTATAAATGTTAAAGTTTTAATGGATGTAAATTTGTTAAATTTGACACAGATATATCTTGTCTCGAACAGCTGTGACTATTCACTACGCAAAATAGGCCGTCACTAGACGATGCCAACAGATATATCCACAAGCAAAGGTGCATGAGTCACCAATACTTATCGACTATTGGCTCTCGGCACGCCCTGACCGGCCCGCACTTTGCACTCTGCTGGCCACCGTCTAATCTCCTTGATTACGGAGCTAGACATTATAAACTAATCGCTATTGCTAAGTGGATTACCCCCCGCCCGTGACTTGCTTGCTATTTTTCACTTGCACTGATGTTAATTTGAAACGGCGGTACTGTGGATCTGCGTTTGCTTTTTTTATTTCTATGGATGTTTATGTGTGCTTTTATTTTTTTTAAGAATTCACTCTCACGCAAGGCGTGGGCAACTTTAAATATACGCACTTATATGTTGTTCACAATTTAATTTCGGAAATATTGACACAAGGTCTGATGCAGATTTTTTGCATAGTTTACTGATTTTTGCATTTGATTGCATTTCAGGCTCGTTGTTGGAGTAAGAAGCTCAATGTAAATTTAACCCAGGGTTAGTTGGAGTAAACTTACTATGTATATAGAACACAATGTGGATTATATATCCTTATTTCGGTAATATAAAAATTGTCATTATATCCCAATCAGCCTCTTCCATCCGATTATAATAGATCGGGACTACAATATCGCGTCCGCAAAGATCATACGAGGCGCTCATTCGATAGGTTCTGTTACATCACGACAACGCGTCGTGTTCAGTGCGTTTGTACTGGCAACAAGGTGATATTTATAGATAGTGTTTATTTGCACAGTGTCTGCGCTCGCATACTGACCTATTAAACGTTTACATCAAAAGAACAATACTTTCTCACAATATTATCGTAATTTGACGACAATCATTCCGTTGCACAATATTGGAACCCTATCGAAATCGACGGTCATAGGCCGGTTTGACAGTTTTGTTAATCTTAATTAATAAAAAACACAGACAATGTGAGTTCGGCACCTATATCACTAGATTCGTATAATCTTAAATCAGTTTGTGCCTTTTATCCTATTTGCATCACTGTAACCTTTCTACGCCGATTTCGAGAATTTAGCAGACTAACGATTTATGACAGACTTGCATTGTTGTAGCGTTTTGGATGGGCACGTCAATAGAAGTGTCGATAGAGCCCTGGCCCATAGATATTTTCCTTTTTTTGCAACTATATTTTTGCGTTATTTTTATAACAACCCGTTTGTTTTTGCGTAAAACTTAATGCTGCTAGTAAACTCGTAGTAAGTTGGATAACCGGTAGGTAAGGCCTATTATTATCCTTATTATCTCTCCAGCTCGATTATCTTCTATCTGAAGGTTTATTACAGAAGGTTTGGTAAAATCATGACACTTCTATTCATGTAGCACGAGCCAGTAAACATTACATTAATTTCAAATTAACAAAATAATGCATGCAATTAAAGTTCCATTTATTTGAGCCTCAGTCAAGATTTTCCTGTCACGACAATTGCACTTTATCCGATGAATAGGTCGGTTCAAATACGATTTGTCGTCACCAGACACTCTACAAAGGGCAATTGATAGATTTGCCTCACACATAGATTAAATAAACACCTTTAAGAGACATCTAACTAATGGTATAATTTTCCAAGCTAACTAGCTGCATTGTTAGATGAGAGATTTGATATGTAACTGCGCAGCTTTATCCAATGAAACCAAAGTTGTGTTAGACGTGTGTCTAATAATATTTAAGAAGCTGCAATAGGTATTCATGTCTTGCTTTTTAGAAACATTTAGTTTAAGGACACCAGACCCTGGGTCTACAACGTCTTACACAGAAACTTGTCCGATCTTGGAAATGAATCGGGAACCTATAATGGAAAGCTGTGTATAGAGTGCAGACTCCAGAAAGGACTCTTTGTTAATAAACAAAGAGTCCTTTCTGGATGATAAATAATCATAATGGCACAGTTTGATGGCAAATCACTGAACGCATAAATAGACTCATCATCCGAGCCCTCCGAGGTACAGATACTAATCGTCGTTTCAGCCCATAAATGATCCACTAATGGGTCTGGCCTCCTCCAAATTATAGAGGGAAATCAGCTTTCTGTGCCACTCTGGCAAGACGGGTTGGCACAGGGTTTGCATTAAGTTTTCCTTCTCTGGGGTTAGCTGACCTGCCTCTTGCGTTCTTTTAGTCGCCTCTTACGACATACTCAAGATGGTATGTATTAACAGTATTAACTTACTATCGAACAGAAGTCAGTTCAACTAAAGAAGCAATTGTCAATGTTCTTGTCCGATACATCAATTTCTGTGACGCTTATGCAGTTATTGTTTTACGCCGAGTGATTCAGCTAAATAATATTGAGGCGCCAAACTTAATCTTATCAGTGCCGAGTACGTGGAAACTAGTTCACCGCATATCTGCAGACGTCAAGGCGAACATTACCAGGTAACTGGCTGGCGATAAGGAATTTATTTATTCATTGATAAACGAATAATAATGTTGGAATTGTTGTGGAACTTGTTTATCCGTGGAATTGACGTTGTAAATTGTTTTACTGTTTGTTACCAGGCGAGGGAATAATTTGTTGGTGCTTTGTGGATTTAGGCCCACCAATCAAATTGAGCTTTTAATTTTCCTCTTATTGTTTTTATTTTTTATTTTTACAGCCAGTACGTTTCGTCCTATATCTCTCGCTCTTACCCAGAAGTGAACGAATCTAAATACACTAGGCATGCTTGACCCGTCTGGCAAGCATTGCACTTTAGGCTGTCTGAAAATAGAAGAGGGCGTGACTCAATCATTGTTCTGCTTCTTATTTCCTGTCATCATCATCATTTCATCCAAAAGACGTCCACTGCTGGACATAGGCCTCTCCCAAGGATTTCCACAAAGGCCGGTCCTGGGCCGCCCGCATCCATCGTTTTCCGGCGACCTTAATCAGGTCATCGGTCCACCGTGTGGGAGGCCTACCAGCACTACGCTTTCCGGAACGCGGTCGCCATTATTTCCTGTAGTTGTCTCAAATTCTTTTACTCATTTATTTATGGGAAATGTCGTCATAAATATATTTCATCATCATCATCATTTCGGCCCATAAATGACCCACTACTGAGTCGGGCCTCCTCCAAGTTCATGGAGGGAAATTAGCCTACTGTGCCACGCTGGCAAGACGGCAAGAGGCACAGGGTTTGTATCAAGTTTTCCTTCTTTTGCGGCTAGGTGATCTGCCTCTTGCGTTTCTTAAGTCGCCTCTTACGACCTCCTCAGGGTTGGTGACATTTCGTATTCTAAATCCGAAAATCTCTATATATAAAAATGAATAGCTGTTCGTTAGTCTCGCTAAAACTCGAAAAGCCGTTTGAGCGATTTGGCTAATTTTGGTCTTGAAATATTCGTGTGAGTCCAGGGAAGGTTTAAGAGTCTAGAGAAAACATTGATATTGTAAGTAAAATAATAAAAACAACAATTTTATTTTCCCATACAAACTGTTACCTGTCAAACATTTGACGTTCGTCCCGACGGTTCGCTATTTTTGGCATAATTACTTTTTTTCTTTTTTAATTACATTAAATAAGGGATTGAAATCGATAAGAAAAGGCGGTATATTAATTTATTATTAATTATTCCAATTCGAGTTCAATATTCATAGTTCAGACAGGACAACGTCTGTCGGGTCAGCTAGTATATTTATAAAAATAAAACGATTTTACGAAACCAAGTCACCTTCGTGGTGTGGGCAATTTATATTTGCTTTATCGGCGAGCTGCAAAACTGCACATAATTACCTATGTGTCGACAACCGTCTTATTATTAGATGATTATTAAATTAGAGAGGGCGACGAAGTCGGGCAACCTTGATTTTAAACTGGTTGGTATTCATTCAGTGCAGTGCAAATCTAGACGCACGCGTTTTTGTCGATTGCAAAGATGATGAGCTGAGACGAAGAGAACCTTGATGCAGATTATAATTGTATAACAAAGTTTGGCTGATGATTTAACAAATATCTATATCTAACATTTTTACATGTGAAGGTGATATTTAATCGTCTTGATTCTGGCTTTCAAATCACACACGTTTTGTATCAATAGACTGACTCGAAAACAATCTTAAATACTCACCATCGACCTTTGGATGTTCAAAGATACGTTATGGGTCATGTCTTCTACGGGACATTGAATTGAACCGTTCAATAATTAATTAGAAAGTGGGCTAATTATTGTAAAGCTTAAATAATTTTACTGAACTTCTTGTATTGACCGTATCCGTGACGGATTTAGAATAGTGTCACCATTACATTCCATCCTGTGTGTGTCGAAAGACAAAAGGAAATGACAAGGCAGACAAACTAAACCCGGTGCCCATCCTTCTGGCCATCCCCACCGCACGCTGGGAAAAAACGCCAGTTTTAACAGTCAACAAAACCCAGCACGTTTGGTGTTAGGATCTAATGGCCCGCCAAGCTAGCTACTATCTGAGTCCGGCGCCAAGCAGTTATACTGTGTTCCGTCGTGTATATGTGAGAGCCGGTGCCTGACAGGGCATTTCCTTGAATTGCCTTTTTTTACGTTGGAAATCCTCATGGATACTCTCCCGCTAAACGCCAGCCGGGTCATGTTGGACTCCGGGGCACGGAAATATGGTAGTTGCGCCCCAACCTTCCCACTAAAACCAACGGTGTCCCTCAATTGCCCGAAACAGGGCCACGGGTGTCACTCCCGATGGGAGAGCATACTCCGCGACCCTGATGGAGCCTTGGCCCGCTTTTACAAGCGGACCCCACGCTTTGATGGGGAGCCCTGCAGGCGCCGGATGAAGTGGCGCCTGACCCGCCCTCTGCTACTAGTGGCGGCAGCCCTGGTCTTAACGCCTGGCCGCCCTTCAGCCTTCCGAGGCAACTCTGAGGACACCACCATGACTCCGTGTGCCCCTCTTCGTCTGGCCGCTCTCCGTGGGTCCGCCCGGCATGGGTGACCCTGAGCCTAAACGGGCCGGACGCCAACGGATCCTAAAGGCACACAAGCCTCCTCACCACAACAAGGTGGCAGCACGGTCGAGGGGGGAGATTACAATACGAACATATCTTATTTTAACTCTGCTTCCCTCCGTTGTTTGAACGCATTTCCGTTTCTTGAACCGCCCCGGGGAAATTACCCGCCGACTAACAATTCTCCGTAGTTGTAGTAGCAAAATTAATTAATAACATGTTCGAATAAAAAAATAACTTAAAAATACGTTATTTGTCATTACTTAGCATCGCGACATGCACAATGTAAGCCTGTTTTCGAATTAATTTCACTAGCTACTGATCGGTTTCGGTTAACCTAGTAATTGCATTTTTGTGACGCTTGATTACGTTCAGGAACTTAAAAATACTTTGTACATGTTCTTTTTTTTATAAATAAAGTGTGTTTTTGATGTTAGTGACAATTAAAAACAATTTTAAAATGTTAATCAATATTAATGCATTCATTGACGCCAATTGTCACAGAATAAAATGTGTGATAAAATCAGATAATTAAATGGAACCATTAAATTCATAACTATATAAACACGGCACTGTTTAGTTCACTCGTCATCGAAGTTGTGTGCGTTTAAACACGATAGTTGCTTTTAAAACACTTTTCCATGAATACCTACTTACTACTTACACGTCCAGCAATCCTATTTCTTGTAATTAACTACCCATATCGATACGGGGTCTAGCTTGCAAAGCGCTTGTAGCAATTATGTTAAAAAAACGTAGCTACCTCTCGCTTGGCGGGCGGAGGACCACCTGTCTCTATGGTAACAGGTTTTTGGCTTGCTCGCCTCAGTGCCGTGTGAATGAAGGTGATGACTCTACTCATAAGTACTAAAACTGGTTCCTTGGGAATGTTTCAATCAGCGACTCCGGGATTTGCCTCTAAACCTTGTCGTTATACTAATAAATGAGTCTTCCGATAGAATAATATAATGCTGAGTGTTAGTAATGATGAATAATTGGACTATTCCGAAGAATAAAGACCTATGATATGCACCTACACCTTTGAAACCGTTTTGAACAATATATATATGAAGAATAGAGTTCAAAATGGTGCCAAAGTAGTATTGTAGATAGGTATTTATTCTTCGGATAAATGAATATACTGTATATTAAACAGTATAATTCATTAATAATGTTCAGCATTGTATTTGGAGCTTTAATTGGACGTTCATTGAACATCTTGAACTTGGATGTCTTAGGTATTCGCGATTATTATACATTGAAATTAATCACATTTTAACGGATTTGTCGCGTGTATATTTCCCCTTAATTTTAGAGGACAAACGAGTGGGGATTTTTACTACCGTGATATTTGGATAAAATATTGCCTGGGACTTGGCAACAATGGATGACGCGTGTGCGACGAGTGTGCTGCGCTCCTTGAGCGATCAGAAAGGAACCGGGGACACTCGCGTGTGCATAATGTAGATGTAGGGCCGAGAGCGGTGGCCCCCGCGGCGCGGCGCCGCGTCAACGACCCGCCGAGTCAAGGACGCGCGCCCGACCGGTGACAGCGCCACTGCGATGAGACCGCGATAAAACCACGACACAGCATGCGAGTGTAACGTGCAGTAGCAAATCTTCAACATCGTCATCATTTCAGTCTGTAAATGATTCGCGACTGAGTCGGTACCTCCTTCGATTTCATGGAAGGAAATAATAATAATAAATAAATAAACACTATTTGTCCAAAATATATGAGTAGAACTAACTTAAGATATTGCGGTAGACTGATGAAATTGATTTCATATAAAGGATTTTATCTTGCGGCTAGATTTTAATTCTGTCTGCCTTATCGCTTCGTACATTTAGAATAGACTGGTGACACCATGTATTTAAATCTGTGGCCACACGATATGCAATGCGTAATATTAAATTTAATACGAAGATATTCGCCTTAATGAATCTATTTTTATGACATTTATACACACGTAATATGAATGGTATTAATGAAGTTAGCAGCTGAATTGAGTTACCGCTTTAGTTTACAATCTACCATGACCGCGCACTGCCCTTCGTACCGCGCCGCAACTACATACATTTTAATATGCCTATAAAAAGTGCGGATCGTAAATGCTGGTAAGGCTGCGGCGCACGCTTCCTCCCTCTCCACAGAACGCGGAGACGTTTAAAAATTTTGTTTTTTAAATGTCATGTTCTCATGACTTTTGGTAAACAAGGGTATTTATTATCTTTACAAATCACCATTATTGGACATAGTAACAGCAAAAATCGGAGAGAGATAAAGTTTTATCGTCGTATCAAAAATGTATACTTTATTATTTTCATTTAACCATTTCAGTACCTAAAACATTCTATCGAAAATAATATCACGCCGAGCAACCACAGACCCACAATCAAATGGAAATTTCTAGACGTGAAAAAATTCTTTCACCATTCTATTTTAGTACACTTTCGAACTGTAGCTATCAATTAAAGATAATACGACTTGCCTGCTAATTATGATAGATTAGTTCGCGGCGCGTTTATTTTGAGTTTGTCTTACGTACAATCGCGTTGGGAATTTTAATGTCTAAAGAGTGATGCAGAAACGATTTAATTAGGCACCTGTTTTCCGATGTCAACGCACTATGTCCTGATCGCCTACATATATATCGGTGAGCTAATCCTTTGAGGCCCGAGGTAGGTACCTTACAATCTCATTGACCCCTGGCTACTAGCTAGTATTTGCATAATTTGTTATTGAGTAGCACGGTTGGGAACATAAACAAACTTCAGTTACCGTGTAATGACAACTTTGTTGTGAAGATTAAAATCGTGTACATTTTTCTATAGGTTTTTTTTTATACACGGTCAACAATTCAACTCAATAATATAATATTAGCGGCTACATCTTTGTTAGGCCATCGTTCTCATTAACTGTAAATAAATAGGTGCACAGTCCAAACTCTTATTAACGTATCACTTTTAAGCTAGTTGTTAAAATTCGTTGGTGGTTTCGGAAAATACGTGACTACAGTAGTTTATTTAGAATGTTTTTAGATTTGAATGAGTCGCAAAAACATAATAAGAGATTAGATACTTTGTTTCTAACATTTTCTGACACAAATTTTGTACTCGTATGTAATTCACTAGATATTTTAGGTAAACTTTGAAGGCAATGAAAAAGCTTAGCTTTTCTGTATTAATTAGGTTAGGAATGCCAACATGAAAGTATCATACCAACAATACCACATAAATCACTTAACAGTTAAACAGTCTATTAAATCTAGCATTCCACTTAGTGCCTAATTGCGTCAATAAGGGCTAATCACGCGAACAGTGTGAATACGACGCGTCAAGTGTGAGCTTGACAAGTGAGAGGCAATTTCTGTAAGGCCCAAGTGTTTGATCAGTAATAGCTGACGGCACCACTCGTGTTACGATGAGTTAGCGTTAGAAGATCAATACGTGCAATAAATTTCACTGTTCGGTAACTCTATCAGAAGATACTCTATCAGAAGTTGCAAAAGTCCGGAATGTTAGTAAGAATATGTTTTTATTTGCATTTGGGCACTTTTCCCATTCATCATCATCATCATTTCAGCCAAAAGACGTCTACTGCTGGACATAGGTCTCCCCCAAGGATTTCCACAAAGGCCGGTCCTGGGCCGCCCGCATTCATCGTTTTATAATATTTCTTGGAGAATTTGTAGTAAACATCTCTAAATATAGGCACTAGAGGTCACCCGCTGTCTTCTTCAGCGTTGACATTTAATTGGGGTAATTCCTTTATCCCGGTGGGTTTTTTATTTGTTTGTTGCAGTAGATGGTTTTTTTTTATGTTAGAGATGACTACAATCCGCCATGAAGATAATTCAGTTTAGGAAAATAATATTAGTAGGATATGTAATGTCGAATACACACATGCTAGATGTATCTGCGAGATTAGTCTTGGTAGGAACATCCCTAAGATGGGCGGAATGATGTATATCTATCATCATAGACTTTTCTATAATAAAATGAATGTGACACATGCCTTATATTAAACAAAGGCAGAGAAGCCCTAAGTGCGCTCTTGGAACCGGACACCGACCGACTGTCGAAAAACTATCCATGTCTAATATCAGATGACGTGAAAGCCGTGACATGCTACCCTATTTTGGTGTTGACAGTATTTGATACTTAACCACTTTAACACCACATTTTGTTATTGTTTTTTAATGTATAGAATTACTGTATAGGTGTCGGTGTGAGTTGCAAGCGGACTCGGTGAATGGACTGTTTATGGGAAAATAACGCTTTCAATTCAATAAATGAAGAAGTATTTTTGATAAAAAACTAAACTGCTTAATCTCAAACAACTTCATATTTATAAAACTTGCATTCTTATTAAAACATAATCTCCAATTCCATTCAATCCAACACACAACTACGTAAAAAAAGCATGTCACATAATTTACGAAATAAAAATAAACTGCAACTGATAAACGTTCGGACTAATTACGGTAAGAAAACCGTACTGTTTGAAGGAGCACAGCTGTACAACAGATTACCCGAAGCTATTATAGAATGTGAAAAAATGGATATATTTAAAAATAAACTTAGGGAATATGTTTGCAATGTATCAATTTAAAAGTAAACCGCCAGAAGAGAAGAAAACGTTAATTTGTTAATTGTATGTACCTACTTTGTAATCTCATTTTAAGTGGACTGTAAGTTCTTATGAGAAATAAATTTCTTTAAACCTATGTTACTAGGATTCATGCGAAATATATTAGGATACTATGTTTTTTTTCGTATTAACATTCTGGCACCAGCACCGTCCGAGTGGCTTCGTAGGGAATCCTTGTAATTTAAGATTAAAGGTAATGCCTGCGACGATGCAACTATGACATCCGACTTCGTGCAGTAGTTATTGCGTGATCTGGCTATAGATTAAATAATTTTCATAAAATAATTCTATTGCTTTTGTAAAGGCCGGAAATAGACAAAGAAATATCCAACCACACGATGCCAATATGCTAAGAAAATGATTTACTGTCTAGTAAATGACTACAGTAAAATATTTTAAATACAGAACTGCTTCTTTTGTACAGCTCTACGCCCTCAATTATAATGGCTATGGGTTATTATTACACTCTGTACCTATAGAGGGCTCGTTACACACTAAACTTATACTAAAAGGCAAAATAAGAGTACCGCAACAAAATCTTTTCCGTTTACAGCATATTCCTAAGTAAGCCTAAGGAATTAATTGTTTTTTTTTTAATGCCACTTATCTAACTGGCTGTTTATTTTTATTGGAACAATTCCATTAATATGAACTGCGTATTCTTATTCCGCGTCATCAACAGGCAATATCGCGTGTATGTGATTCATGCCCCAAATAACTTTGTTTGTAAACAATTAGATATTCATTGCGCTCTTAAATATATGTTTTTACCTTGTATATATAATATTCACGTAGACATACCAACAGGCCCGTAAATTTCTGTGGTTAGCACAAGATTTCGTATGTTATAGAGATTTGGATGGATACCTAGCTCTTTTTTTATCGCCTTTTACAATAATATCAAGCCCCGAATATGTTGGCGACACCTCAGACAAAAGTACGGGATACACAAATTCGTTACTCATGCAGTACGTACAACTGCGGATGAACTGACCTTTAGATTTGTGAAGGCTTTAAAGAAGTTTTATATATAATTACATGGTGGATTGTAACTGTTGCTTATACATACTTAGAGCTTTTAAAGATGTCTGGTTTTGCCGTAAGAACTTGGTCATAAACCGATTTCATGTTAACATAATGGTTGGTTTATTTAAATCGGTGCGTTACGTTAAGTAAACAACCGCAATTTCCATTTGTTAACGTGCCGATTACAGTCGCAGAACTGGCACAGGCAATCGATCTATCGATCACGCGTGCATTTATGATTGCTATATACACGGGTGGCCGTAGAAACCACCGACAACCGCGCATTACCTGTAATTGAGTCTTGAAAATAATTAACATGATATGTGCGGACTCGACGCAGCGGGTGGGTGTATTTTAACTGAAAGCTGTTTCAAAATGCTCTATAGTGTATAGTAGGAATCGGTACGTTGCAGGTGGTGCAAAAAAAATAGTTTCTTCGGTCTACTCTCATACCTTATCTGCAGGTTAACAGAGATTAGCCCACTTGATTTTGATGATGAATAATATTTTCATTAGAAACTGAAATTATACTCTACCCTCTTATCAATTTTTTGTTTTTTATTTGAGTATCAATAATCTAAATGGTAATTCCAATAATATGACTATACTTAAAAAAAAAGACAAAAAATATAATTGACCCAACTTACCACCAGGCATTGTGCCCAGAAGTTGCCCCCTGAATAGCTATGCTTATTCTTTGCGCGAGATAGCTGCCAGCCCTTTGCTCACAAGTCGAGTCGACCAGTCTTAATTGATCGGCTCCACTTTATTCATACCCAAGTAGTACCATTTTGTAGATTCTGATGGAAATCCTAAATATTTCTATATAAATAAATATAAATATCCTTGGACATTTCACACAACGCCATCTCGTCCCAAGCTAAGCAACTTAATGCTTGTGTTATGGTAACGAGATGGATGATAAACTACTTATATACATATTTTTTTTGTAAATACATACATATTATAGATAGAAAACACCCAGACCCGGAACAAATACTTGTAGGTCGTACAAATATTTCTACCGTGCGGGGATCGAACCCGCGACATGCTGCGCAGCAGTCGATCGCTTCTATGTATAGGATGTATCAACTAAAAGAGCAATCAATCTTTCCTAGTATTATTTATAATCGATGCTAATGAGATGTTACCCTCGACATTATTTCAGAATATTTAAAGGCATGTACGGCGAGTATATCGTGTTATTACAGCGGCTATTGCACTGTGAACCAAAACAAGGCAGTCACGCTACGGCGCGACAACATCGGCGCCGCCGCTGGGGATTCCCCACTGTGTAGATATTTTACTTTGCGCACGTGCAATTTGCTTTAACAACATGGAAACATATTAACCGCACATAAAACTGCTGCATTTAATATTTGTGTAGATGTGATTATACGTGTACGTGCGCCACGAAACCGCGGCCACATCTTAGTCTATGGACTGAGGTTATGGCCGTAGAAGTTTTATTAGTCAGAGGGCTAGGGGCCCTGGGCCGTGGTGCTTGGCGCTCTTCTAACGGAGGTGGGTTATAGACGAGGGTCACGGAGCATATATAAAATGATGATTTCTACCAAACGACCTCTTTAAAAGTATCAACCTCTTTAAAAGTTTCCGTCAAAACACTCTTCTCTTATCACGATACTTTTAAGTTTCAACCAAGATAATTATTAGAATAGAAGTCAGTTTTACCATAATCAAAACATTCTTGAACTAAAGGCTGTAGCTGAGAACAGAGACTTTAGTGATTAAGCTTTCCATTACAGTACAGTGACTAAATGACAAGGTAGAAATTCTAGCCGTGAAAGAATGAAAATTTGATACGAAACCAACCCATCTGGCCAGCGTGGCACAGTAGATAGAGTTAGAGAATAATTAAAATACTAACTGATGGAATATACATCCGACTGTATAATGTGGGCTGAAGTAAAGCTAGTGTGAAATGTCTTGTTTCATTGAGGTTTACGTCCATACACGAGAATTTCCTAAGGCGATGTTATACTGGATATAAGCTTCTCAGAATGTGTTGTGGTGTATGCTTCTCAGAAAGTGTTTTGGACTAATGATCTTAATACAGCAGAGAATCACTGTAGTTCAAAACACTTCTTCGAAACGTAGAAATGTTCTATTTTTATGCGACTTCAAAAAAGGAGAAGGTTCTCTGTTCGGTTTGAGACCTGCATGTTACCACATAACTACGTTATTTATAAACGGATATGTAACATTATTTTTTTATTTCAATGGAATCTGCCTCCAGATTGGGTCCTATAATAATATTTTGCCAGAAACGTTTCAGAAATTTTATATAATTTTTAACTATGTGATCAACATACATTTGTCGTAAGACAAATAAAACTCGAAAATCGAAGACATACATGAAGATTTTACTGGATTTACACGTGATATCGTCAGCATCTTGTCAGCCGTTATGTAATCCACTGCAGAGGCATCCTCCAACAGGATGGAGGGAAATTATCATGCTCTGCCGCGATTGCAAGCAAGTTTCCTTTCCTTTCGGCTACTATGACATACGATATAAATCCTTCAATAGTATATTTATTTGTGTGCAGAAATGATATTGAAATAAAAATATTTCGTTTCCAGCTAACCCCTTCTTTCTTCCCAGAGGAAATTAGTTTCTTATGTTTCACGCGTTTCTATCGCTCGCGGCCAATTGGATCTTTCCAACGCAAATTGATATTTTTTGTGACACTCCGATTGCCCGATGCAATTTCCGACGTCTGGCTGGCCTTCGACGCCGTCTTAAAAACAGGGACGCGGAATCATTCCATTCTTATTCAAACATCATACAAATAACAAATAAAAAAAAAAGGTTGTCACTAAATCTAGGTATGAAATGATTCATGAAATAATTTTCTAAAGGTAACTAACGAATAACTTCTTACATGCTGCTGAAAGATCTACATGTATTCTCCTACCTTCTGCCACAGAGGCGGTCCATGCTAAAACTTATTTGACCAATGATTGTAACGCCCTTCGTTTTGTGGGGCACATTTTTTTATTCCGTGACTCGTCACCAATACCAGAATAACCATACGATTATCGATTCGGTAAGCATGTTACGTGTTTCTGGGACCCCATAAAGCTGTGTTTCCGCACTGCGCCTATTATAACTGGTTTACGACTGTTGTCGACGAGGTATACTCGTACATAATCCCTACGATGCCAACTACACCCCACAAACTTACAGTGCAAATTATCAGATGTCAGTTTCTGTAACGTCTTCTGCTGTTCTAAGATACGCAAGCCTGACAGGTTATCAAGTATCTTTGTGTATACCGGATGCTTGTTCTGTCAGAATCTGGAAGTTATTTACTTTCGTGAACTACATCTTTGTAAAGAGCCAAACCGCGGAAACGTTAACATTTTGTTCAACATTTAGACATAAACGGTTAATTGTGTTGCCACCTTCCTTTTTATTCTCTTTTGACTTTTATTGTGTCTATAAAACATTTTCTTTCTTTCTTTCAATCGTCATTTTATAGTCTTATATTTGATCAAAACTAATTGTATACATAAAGTTCCTTTAGAAATTGACTTCCACGAACATGAAATTTAATTACACTGTCTCGTTCATCTATGGTTTGGATGTGTCGCCTTCGGACCACTGGGTGCCGGGTTCGATTCCCGGGCCGGGCAAGTGTCTTTGTGTCACTTTCTCTTAGTCTGGGTGTCTGCTGCCTGCCTCGCGATATAGGTTATAACCTACTGCAGATATCGTTTATTTTTTTAAATTTAGCCTTAGAACAAGTAAAAGAATCGATTTATTTTGTGGTCTCGAAAAATATGTGGTTACTATGTGTCGTATATTTGCCGAAAATAATAATTATGGTAGTTCCGGACCCATAAAGTCTCATCAAGCTTTATAGGGCTGGCTGCACCGAAGTACATTTCTTGGCGGTAAACATGTAACGATATAATCGGGTTTATTTTATGGGGGCAATATTCGGGGCGATTGGGTTTGGGGGCCGTCGCGGCACCGTCCACTTTGGATTTACTAGGAACTTGAGTCTAACCAAAGTAACAATGGCTAATTTTTTTCACCCTGACCAGATCGGGTGGATATTTGATACATTCGGGTGGATTTTTTTTGTTTGAACGCTGATGTGGTCGCCCATCTGCCCAAGATCGTACGTTGTGGAAATCTATGGGGCAGGACAATGTTCAGCGGTAGACGTGTGTGGCTGGTACGATAATCTTAAACTATACATTTTGATTACTTTCAGTGATCATGATTTAAGAGTGCATCCCATTCCAAGTATATGTCACACACAAACCAATAAAAAAAATACAGATAGTGATGAACCAAAAATTTAAAGAACGATTTGCAAATTGCAATTTGCATTTGCAGTCGTGTTTTCATAGAGTTCATAAACAGAACATAGCTATCTTTAGTCAATATTGTATTTGTTTGAAAATAGAGACGATATTAATTTAGCACAGACATAATATAATACAATTTGCGTCAAAGTGCCCTTAAATCAACCCACTCAAAATACTCGAAAATTTACCAAATAAAGATAGCGCTACAAGATTGGCGTTCGCTATTGAATCGGTTACCTGGCAACAACAAATTATGCTAATAATATCGAGATAGGTGCGTTAGGGATTCTTACCCTTTCTTGGTAAGAGATTTGTGGGCGTCTACACGTTTAACGCCTACTTTATACAGATATATAATATAATTGAGGCCTCACTTTTTATTCAAAATAATAATAAACCTCAAACGAACTGTAGTACTTTCTGCCTTACAATTTCAATGGGATCGGCGGTAGACTGGCTGGTTGCCGTCCCATAATGAGATAATCGGTAATCGTTTGGTTTTACAAAATTTTCGCTCTACTAATTTCGTATGATGATTGATATTATAGATATTAGGGAGACAGGCCGGAGCGTCAACTTGACGTGTCTTCCGAAGCATTTCGGTGAGATGTTTCGATATATGTAATTATAAATAATGATCAGAGTTTCAATAGCTGGCTGAGTCAGATATAGCTGTCGATTTATTTCCATTCCGCATAAATTGAGGTGAATGCAATAAATAAAACAGTTAGTTTTAAGTAGGCAGGCACTTAAAAAAAAATTATGTTCTGATTACCTTATCAGAACAAATTTTTTTGGACTTTGTCCGATTTTTACGTCCCTTTTTTCACAAATGTTACATATCTTTCGGCGAGTTTCTCGTGATCCGGCTTCATCATCATCATCAGTCCACTGCTGGACATAGGCCTCCCCTAAAGAGTCCCATAGCGCCCTGTCTTCTGCTTGACGCATCCAGTTGCTGCACAAAAGTGAACCGGCTTATTAATTGAAAAAGAGCGCGATCATTGTATTTATGCTGACCAAAGCGAGTAGCGAATAACCCAAGCTTTAATGGCCGATAATGGTACTTGTACGGTCGTTGGGGCACTATATCAAAGTGATTGCTGGTACATTAGGACATACCGCGGTCAACCCGCCTTCGTCTAGACGTCTATTAATTTTGAGTCCCAACATCTTTTTGCAAATCGTGTTTCGTTGAAAATACTGCCGATGTTGAAAGGAAGCAGTTTTTCGGGCGCAGCCCTAATCATAAACCTAGGGTAATGAATAATACCTACACACTTTTTACTCACAAACTTTGCCCAGTTCAGTTATGCTGTTACTGACTTAGTGTTATAATGACCTTATATGTTAAATTGCCACTAGATACCGACGGCTTTTTAAAGTCTCGGTAGCACAAGCTTAGATCAATAGTTCATAAATGACAATGGTCATCCATCCACATGTTGCTTAACTTGCAAATAAATTGCATTCAGAACTAACTACAAGGCTACGCCCTCATCAACGATCTTCATAATAGTCTAATTTTGAAACATATATTAACACGCTACTAACAAAAAGAACCCAATAGCACTGGCTACAAGAAGCTATATACTTTACATCGTATGGTATCCCCTTAATATATGTCGCGGAATAGCCCAGGAAGTCGGCCTGCTATTCCCGGAATGCGTATTCGGGACGTTACAAGCACGAAACAAACTACGGATTACGCAAGTCGTATTAGCATATAATGGCGTTATTTGCATTCGGCCCCCGAGAGCCTTGTTTTACGCCCTCTTATTTTTCAGAAATCCAACCCGTTGGCTGCACTGTAATTTATGCAAAATACCGCACATGATTGGTCGGCACACCCCATTAAACCTCTTTACGGTTGGGTTGTAAAGTACAGCCGAAATTGGCGACTCTACCGCTTAACAAACTATGTGACTACTTGTGAATTAGTTCTCGTGTGGTGACAGAGTTGGTATGGACTAAACAAGCGGGTTAGGCTACAAATCCGGCTACAAGAGAAGAAAATCTTGAGATGGCATGGTATCCTGTGGCAACACCAGCGTAGGACAGTGGAATATCCCTCTATGTTATTGGAGGAAGCCTAACTGAGTCAATCATGGGATGATTATAAATTACTTCAGTTTCCGGGTCTAGACAAGGATGTGATATATGTCTTAATTCGCCACTCTTCAATACAATGCTACGATGTGATTTGATGTTCGTTCGAATTGAAATATAAATGGCCAGACAGGAAATGCCTGGGATTTTATTGTTTGACTAACCGGTCCGCTTTTGGCTTGACGTAGTTACTGTGGTGAGGTAAGATATAGATTTTTGGATTACTTACTGTTTCCTCGAACATGTTATAAATTTAGATTAAATTAAATCATCGACAGATATTTCATGACTGTTGTTGATTTACCCGACCCGATTCAAATGTTCATGTTGAAAACATATTACCATAATAATTTTGGTCTCACAAAACAACCCCTAGTTTGCTACAATCCAATTGAAGAATTTCTAGCACAATTAAACGAATCTAAATTGCTTTCCTAGAGAACGCGGCGAGCTTAAGAATTTTAGTTGGAAACCGATGCCGGCTCGAATATCGCAGATGCTTCCAGTGCGACGCCGCTGACACGCGGATGCGGGAAAGAATTTCAATAAGTTGTGTTCATTTGCAAATTGCGCACCGCGGCGACACCTTAGGCCCTATGCACACGGCGTGTTTTAACGCGAAGATGAATTTCAGTTCGCTAACACGCTTTGATTTGGCACACATGCTTGAAGCTCAAACACAAATTTACTAATTTGTAGTCGCGGAAATGTATTGTAATACCTTTGCATCATCAGCAGACTCTCACCTCATTTGCAGTTTGAATGGGTACAATTGTTACAATCTGCTTTTTAGTACACGCGTTCGCTAAAAGTACGTCGTCGGTTCGTTAAAAATACGCCGTGTGCATAGGCCCTAATGAAATAGGAATGTAGAGGACGGCGGCGTGCCGGCCGTCGCACCAGTTCCACTTATTGGATTATAAAGAGCACTCTCGATGCGTTGCCCAGCCCACGCCGATTTTCCGCTAATGCGTTTTCCGACCAACCAACTCTACTAATAACAGCTTTGCTTACCAGCTTAAATTGACAGATCTACGTTGATGAGTTGTCCATTTGTTGGCAGATTTATTGCAATTTTTAAGGGTCGACACAACACTTATCTTAAAACTGTGCCGCTAAAAGTGCAAGAGGAATCAGACAAACTAGTCGATAAGGAGGAAAACTACATACACACAGTCCGTACAGCGTGGGTAATAGCCAGGCTAATTTCCCTCCTTGACATTTGACGAGGCTTGACTCCTCAGCAATAATTCATTAAGAGCTTGAGATGATGATGTAATGAATGCTGGTCATCCTAGCCAATAAATTACCAATTGCTGAATCAATCGAGTCTCATGTATTGCAGGGATTATCATAGTTTCGTATCAAGTTTTTCTTATCGTGTGCTCTTTTGCGAATCCACTTAATTTAATAACCTAGCATGATAATCCAGAATAAAATGTTGCTGGCACTGTCTAAATAGGACAACTAATAAGATTGTGATATGGATAATTTGGGCTGTACTTATCGATCGAATATCGAGAACGTATCAAGAGCGTTTTCTTGTCTGCGATTCGAATACCCAAACTGTTCACACTCTCTGATGTCGTCGATGTATATTAGTTTTCTTCGCAGTTGAAAAAGGATCGTGTCGTCGGGAAGTGCGGTGGTGAAAAATGCGAACGTCGCGTTATTAGCATCTCCGGGACAAATTGGTATGCCGCGGGCATGTTCCGTTCGACCGCCATTATTCATTTATTCATGGGGCTTATGTATTAGGCACCGGCGGAAACTCGCTATGTTTTATACCTAGTTAGTTGATAGTCTGACTAGCTTTAAGCACTATGAAATATATGGGACTTGGCAATCATCATTCATCATAATCATTTCAGCTAAAAGACGTCCACTGCTGGACATAGGCCTCCCCCAAGGATTTCCACAAAGGCCGGTCCTGGGCCGCCCGTATTCATCGTTTTCCGGCGACCTTAACCAGGTCATCGGTCCACCGTGTGGGAGGCCTACCAGCACTGCGCTTTCCGGAACGCGGTCGCCACTCGAGGACTTTTCTGCCCCATCGGGCGTCGGTCCTGCGCGCTATGTGCCCTGCCCACTGCCACTTAAGTTTGACAATCCGGTGGGCTATGTCAGTGACCCTGGTTTGCCTGCGTATCTCCTCATTTCTGATTCGATCTCGCATGGAAACTCCGAGCTTAGCCCTCTCCATTGCCCTTTGGGTGACTTTGAGCCTCCTGATGGAGCCCATAGTGAGCGGCCACGTCTCCATATGTTCCATATGTCATCAGTGATGAACTTTCTAATATTATGAACTAAATACATATGACGGCACATTCTTGACCTGAAATTAAAAAAGAAATACATTCTTGCTGAGCCATTCATTGTCAGTATACTGCGGTGATAGGTTTATATAACTAGAACTATTTACTTGAAAAATAGACAAATCCACGAGTCCGTGATCATTGTGGACTTGTTAATTGGAGATTAGTTTTGTCTGATGTGATTTTCGTGTAGAAGCTATTTCAGTCTCAAGGGATAAGCGAAAGTTGAATAATAGTTTGATAAATTAGTCCGGTAGTTGAGAGTTTCCTTTAGATTAAAGTAGTTTCCGACTGTTAACAAGGGATGGTTTCCGTTCTGTCTCAAGGAACCTTCTGTGATGAATTTATTGTAGAATGTGCACAAAGGTAACTCCGTGAATACGGCATTTATTGAATACTAGCGACCCAACCCGGCTTCGCACGGGTGCAATGATGAACATCTTAATTTATCAGTGTTTCTCTACAATACTATGCATGTATTATACATATAAACCTTCCTCTTTAATCACTCTATCTATTAAAAAAACGCTTCCAAATCCGTTGCGTAGTTTTAAAGATTTAAGCATACATAGGACGGACAGACGATAGCGACTTTGTTTTATACTATGTAGTGATAGTGACTAGTGTTCGCCCAGTGGTCGACCATACTTAATTGAAATTATAAGTTTGAACATTTATTAATATCAATTTGACCACAGACTTTAACAATAAACAAAAGAGTGTATATGCGCGCGTGTCTGTGGAAATTTCATCTTCAGCTATCCGCGTAATTTTCATAAAAGAGGGTACAAAGATATTGCAGAGGAAGGTTTTTATGTATGATAAATTCATAATATTGTAGAGAAACACTGATAAATTTAGAGGTTCATCATTGCACCAGTGCGAAGACGGGGCTGGTCGCTAGTTAATATATATTTAGTAGATTATATAATTATGTTCATTCTGGAACCTGTGTGTTTATCGCCTTAAGTCCTAACGATTTGTAAGAGCTTTGTGTGTAATGTAATTCATATACAAATAAAGTTACTTTTGAGTATCCGCAACAAACAATGTTTGCTGATAAGAAAACGTAGTGTGGACCGTTTCCCCTGCTACGCTTTTACCGTCTTTCTATTCGTTTGAAATGTATACGCTCACATTTGTGCTTAAACATGCATTGCTTTTTTAAGCACTAATCATGAGCTAAACTGTGGCGTCGGGTATTATGCAAATACTTAACGGTATTCCCGACGACGGAACGCGGAAGCGAGTTTCCAATAACTCGAGCAATAAACGCCGTACTCGTGACCGCAGTCACAGAATATGCATCGCAAGCAGTAGGCAAACTCTAAAGTGCGACTCGATTCTGATGTAAAGCTCTAAGACCGACCGACAATGAAAGTTACGCCCAGATCAGGAACTGACTATTTACTGAACTATTTAATTTACCAATTGTTTTTAACATTATTTTATTAATGTGATAGTCTAATTAATGATCAGCATCCATTTATCAAGCGGCCGGAACCAGAATGGCACACAGTATAACGTTGTTTCTGGTGAATGAGTTCAGAAGTGATGACGTCATGGTCCAGTAAATGGATGCCAACCTGAGCACTGGAGCACTTGAGTTGGATATCTGTATTGGCTAGAACATCCAAATGGACAGTTTAGCTACTGTTTTGGTTTTATGTATACTGTGCCGTAATGCAAACTGTCGTCTTGCACACTTGCGGCCACTGCGACGACCACACATTCCTCACCAGGAATGCTGTGAATGATGGATATCGTTAATACACCATTATATGCTAACTATCCATGTTGAGATTCCTCAGTAATTGTCAAATACTACGTGAATCTAGTATTCCAACTTAGATACAGCAAAATGCGCAAAAGTCGTTTTTTGTTTGGAACTGGCGGAGAAGGAACTCACTACGACACTCTGGTCTGTACTCACTCAGGTACCAATGCCTAAGCTTCACTAGGTATGATATAAATATGGTTATGGAAAAATATACACAGTAGAATTAAGAGCCTCCTGCTTTTTTGAAATCGTTTAAAAAGCACGCCGTAAGTATCCAAAAATTAATATGACAATTCATATAATATACAACTTGCTTTTTAAACCATTATCGGGTATAGTACTGCATGTACTATACCCGTACTGCATAACTGCATTTTTATAGAATGCGCTATTAATAAGATTAAAATCAAGTCAGAGGGAGGTGTCAAAATTAACGGTGAAAAGATACACTTCATAAGATTCGCGGATGATATAGCAGCTTTAGCAGAAAGTAGAGACCAATTACAAAAACTTTTGGAGTCCATGAACAAAATTTTCAGAGAATTCAGCCTAAAAATAAACGAAACAAAAACAAAAATTTTAGTAACATCCAAAAATACACGCTTACACACACCAATTATTCTAAATTCCAAACCAATCCAACAAGTAGACAATTTTAAATATTTAGGCAGCTCTATAACTCATGAAGCCAGATGTACGGCAGATATAATTACTCGAATAGCAATAGCAAAAGCAGCATTTAACAACAAAAAACACTTATTCGGCTCTAAAATAGCAAAGAACATAAGAAAACGCTTAATTAAAACGTACATCTGGAGCATAGCACTGTACGGATCAGAGACGTGGACAATGACACAAAGAGACAGAGAAAGATTGGAAGCATTTGAAATGTGGTGCTGGAGGAGGATGGAAAGAATAAGCTGGATGGAAAAACTAACAAACCAAGAAGTATTAGAAAGAGTAGAAGAAAGTAGAAGCCTGTTGACCTGCATAGACAACAGAAGAGGAAAGATGATTGGGCATTTGATACGACACGACACACTTATGACAACTATCATAGAAGGGAAGGTAGAAGGGAAGAGAGGACGAGGAAGACCTAGGAGAAGCTTTTTCGATCAAATTAAGGAAAAAGTGAATGTCGGTTCGTATCAAATGGTCAAGGAGCTAGCAGAAGATCGAGATGCTTGGAAGAAACTCCACCGACAAGAGCATGGCTCTTAAATTTAAGAAGAAGAAGATCGGGTATAAAAAGCAAGTTAGCAACTTTAAGATATGAATGAGACCATATTATTATATTACCATTGTATTCATTTTAAAATTCAAATAAAATTCGACAATGTCATGACTATTTATGTAGAGTCGTCGTTTCAGCCCATAAATGACCCAATACTGAGTCAGGCCTCCTCCAAATCCATGGAGGAAAATTAGCCTACTGTGCCACGCTGGCTAGACGAGTTGGCACAGGGTTTGTATCAAGTTTTACTTCTCTTGCGGCTAGGTGATCTGCCTCTTACGATCCTTTAGTCGCCTCTTACCACACCCTCTTACGATCCTTTAGTCGCGTCTTACCACACCCTCAGTATATATGTGTGGGTTTGTGACATTGTGTATTCTAAATCCGTCACCACACGGCTAAAACGGACTTTTTGTGTTATTTTTACTTAAAGAACGTAACCCTAGAGCTACGGCATATATGAAAGAAACATGTTGTACAGTTACGGTAGATGTGAAAACAACTCTAAGAGAACAACAGAAATTCTCGTATCAATACCGATATACAGCTATTGTATATTAACTGAACGCGTTTAGACCCTTCCAAGTGTTGGCAACAGGATTCTTTTCCGATATTAAGGACCGAAAGTTTGTTTCGTATGTTGAGGTAATCGCGATAGCGGATCTGTGTTTATGTTTCTCTATGACAACACTTGAAAACGTTTTCCCTTTTGTCCGACGCAATTGTATTACAATATTAAGACATTGGCGTTGTTTTTTGACAAACGTGCTAGTTACGGTTGGTAATTTTTCTCACATATGAGTTCTTTACTCATATGTGAGAAAAATTAATCTCATCTCGTCGCCCTTCAATTTAGAGAAAATATTGGTTACTAAACGATCAATGTCTTATTGATCGAGGACACTTGATTTTCCTATGTGGGGCAATAATCTTCTTGCAAGCGTGAAACGGATGTGCCGTTGTACATGTATATTACATAGTAAGAGTCTTTAAAAAACCTACTCTTCTGCCCTAAAACACACAAAATATAATTCTATTCTACAACCGACTCAAGGCGGAATACATCAAGGCAAGATATTAAACGTAATTTATTACTTTACTCAATAGAATAATTTAAGATTTCCGGGTTGTGATTGTCATTGCGTTATCACAATGGCTAGCGTCATCTGTTGCCTTCCGTAACAATTTAATCATTCCCCTTGGATCATTGGCTCCGAACTGTATAATTTTGGCTTCCATAGCAACAGAAAATACACCAGTTGGTATAAATTAACCAACATGTAACGGGTACTTTAAAGAATTTCAAATCGCTATTCGTATTACCATATTTGCCATATTTGATATTAGGCACCACGTGTGTATGCAATATTTGTAAAAAAAAATGCACACAACAATAGTAAACGCTAAGCCATTTGACTACAAATGCCACATTTAATGCTGTTTTAAATAGTTCAATGTATTGGTTTGTTTGTACTACAATGTAATGTATTGGTTTGTTGATACTTCCTGATCGGTATTGACAACGGTTAACCGAAACCGTGTAAGGTGAAAATTCATAGAAGCAGTCACAAAAAATATGTATAGCTGTTTATTATTTTAATGACGTATACAACAATGAATACATTTCAATGAAGCTTCATTACTACCAGTAATGTGATTAGATTTCTGAGATTTAATTAATATATTATAAATAAATCAACATTAACGAACTGGATAGACAGTATTCATCTCTATGCTGTATCCATTATACGCATTATTTCGCGTGCTTAAATAAAACATTGACGTTACGCGTCCATTTAGGGGTTTCAAAGAAGTCGTCTTTGTCACGATTTACGGGTATTGAACCCAACGAACAGATGGGAAATGCTAAATGTCGTCGATTCCCTACCTTTATTTATATTTAGTGCCTTTATTTATGCCCCGTTCGGAGTATGCTAATGCACCCAAACGGGATGTAGACAGCCCGAAATAGCTGCTTACTTGTCACGACAATCTGCCCCTATAAGCAACGCCAGTGGGTGAATACATTGTACAGTTGCCGCATTATTTCTGTTAGTCAGTGCAGCGCTGTGGTTTGTATGGTAATGAGAATGCGGTTACGAGAGAAAACTACTTGCTACATCTATTAAATACTAATAAGTTTCTCCAAAATACCAACCAACGTTCCATTCAGGTAACGAATTTTTTTTTTTAATAAACAGACTATTAAACGATTACGAACAGACCCTCGACGAAGTCTGCAGTTAGTGAGCACACATTTGACACGACCAACCATTACATTTGTTTTGATAGACCTCAAATCCTTGCCAAAGAAAATCATTACATTCCAATAATGATCCGTGTGGCTATTTAGTTTAAAAAACATCCAAATTCCAATAAAGAGGATGGTTGGCAGGGCCACCTGCTTGGGATCCAGTCATTAAATTGATCAAATCTCAAGCACAACACTTCATCTGCAAGACGTCTGGACACCGTGAGCGATTTCTGTGTGCATAGGGAACGTTATCAATAAAACATAATTATAGGCTGTAGATTTTAACTGTTTCTTTGTACTTTTGAAGACAATGGTCATCTAGTCTCTCCCGCGATCACGACTGCTACAAAGCATTCGAAACGTCGGGAATTAAATAATAAATAATAATATACACGCGATAAGTCCATTAAAAAGTGTTTAATTCTTTCAATCTGTAATAATCTCGAAAACCTTAGAAATCATTAAACACAATTCGGTAATTAATGGCGCTTGTTAAATTAACAAAAAAAAAGCTGTTGATCCTTCTCTATTTGTATTTATTATCCTGATACTTTTTATTAATAATGCCCGGCGGGCTTCCCCAGGTAAGCAAGGTTTATTTTTTAAGCGTATAAAAGTTTTTAGGAATATCTTAGCTCAACGTTAGGTCCGGAGCGCAAAATCTTTTCCTGTGAGAGAAAAATCGGTGCAGTTTTAATCAAATTATAAGTTTCTTTTGAGTAGCAGAGCTCTTCCAGACTATCGGTTTTAATTTATGATATACTACTATCATAGCTGAAATATATTGCCGTGAACTAAATATTTTGGCTTGTTTATATTAGGTACAATTAATTGTTTGCTTTCTCCTTTGTTCTTACTGAAATGGAATCCCTCGAAATTCGCAATTCAAAGTTAAGCGTATAATTGCTAAAACCGCTAAAGTACATAGTCACGCACAATTATACGGTAACGTGAGTCTTATGTTTTTTTTTTCATATTTGTTGAACTCGACACAATGATAAATATTTCCTACGTTTAATTGAGAAAAAAGTAACGGGCTAAGCTCTTCGTGGAAGTCAAAGCGGGCGTACAAATGCAACTTACTACGTAGTACTCAATCTCGCCTCGCCGTGACCCGATTTGAGGGCTCGTATAAAAATGCATTTGATCAAGGACTCACTCGTCTCTAAAAGCGTTTTCTAGAAGAGTCAAGGAGCACGGAAGAATATATTCGTGACGTGAAATCATAATGATGGAATGAGGTGGTGACACTGTGTATTGTAAATCCGTGAGATGCTCTTACACTTCCTTGACGTGATACCTGACAGCTTAAACGTTGGGCCACATAGCTCAAACTAAACTTTCGGCATCTGAGTCAACAGGCGAAGCGGCGCTGGTCGGGTGAGCCTATAATGGACGAAATCCCTAAATATAACTTACCGTGTAAAATTAATTAAACCATATATCTAAGCTCCTAATAAGTTGTAATATGCATGTAATAAGTTATTTTTCAAAAATTTTCCCCACGAATATCAATGAAGCAGTTAAACATGTTCTACTTCAGAACAATCTTGAATTTTTATTCAACCGCATAAAACAATGGTTCACTATCGTGACATTTGCAACTTGCGCCAATTTGTTGCGTATCTGAAGAAGCCTCTCGTTCCTTGTATCTAAACGTATGGCTACAGTCTTCGCAGTGTGCTAGGGACTTTATTTTAAAGCAGTTTCAGACGTGCCTGTGCTCGTCTGTCAAGCCTCGTTATCTCCAACGGTTTATCTATACATTTAATAAAATAGATATACTCGTATGAATCTGTATTAAGATTTTTATATGTTATTTAAACCAAAGCAATTATAAGATTCGTTTTTAGGTGCATAAAAATCTTACACTTACCGACTGAAAAGTGAAAAGAAAAAATATGGTTAATAGAGATTGTTAGCTTATGTTTAATAAATGGTCCGAGAAATATCTTGTTTTGCACATCTAGATTAGCATTCTAGTATATGCATAATCAATCTACCGTGGAAGATAAATAGATGACCATTAATTACTTCCTCAATGGTATATTGCTTTGATAAAAAATGCAATCTACCGTCACAGCTCATCGGCTCACGCTAACTCTTTGTCTGTCTTTATATTCAGCGCCTCTAATAAGATGTGCAGCTTATAACTTTGATTGCCTCGTTGGTCTAGTGGTTAGATGTGCCGCCTTTGGATCAACGGGTCCCGGGTTCGATTCCCGGGTCGGGCAAGTGTCTTTGTCTAAAACAGAGGCACTGGCTCGGAGTCTGGGTGTCATTTCTATCTATAATATGTATGTATTTACAAAAAAAAATGTATATAAGTAGTTTATCATCCATCTCGTTACCATAACACAAGCATTAAGTTGCTTAGCTTGGGACGAGATGGCGTTGTGTGAAATGTCCAAGGATATTTATTATTTATTTATTTAACTAGATAATTTGCATACAGACTGTCTCTCTCAGCCTCTCAAATCTGTCAATTTATTCTGAAATCCTTTTTTTAATCTGTTACTTGAATGCCTTTGACCCTAGGCTTGCGTGATGGAGAGTAACGCCAGGGTCTAAGATGGAGCAGGAAATTCAAGGAAATGCCCGACCGGCTCTCACATACACACGACGAAACAGAGTAAAACTGCTTGGCTTTACCGACTTACATGTGAGGGGGGTAGTAGCTACCTTTAGACGGGCGGACCTTTAGATCCTAGCACCAAGCAAGTTCCTCCGGTTTATTGCCTGCTTGATTGCGAACTTGCTCTGACAAATATGTATAATTCCTTATTTTAAATAGCTTCCCTCCGACACTCTGTAGAACCGGTGGTAGTTTCTTAGCAGACGATTTAAAACCGCAGATTATTTTTATTCTCTCTCTCTGTCTATTACCTTCGTATACACCTTCAAGGAATCGTCATATTAATTATACAGATAGCTACTGAGTCGGCATCTGAGTCAACAGGCGAAGCGGCGCTGGTCGGGTGAGCCTATAATGGACGAAATCTCTAAATATAACTTACCTTGTAAAATTAATTAAACCATATATCTAAGCTCCTAATAAGTTGTAATATGCATGTAATAAGTTATTTTTCAAAAATTTTCCCCACGAATATCAATGAAGCAGTTAAACATGTTCTACTTCAGAACAATCTTGAATTTTTATTCAACCGCATAAAATAATGGTTCACTATCGTGACATTTGCAACTTGCGCCAATTTGTTGCGTATCTGAAGAAGCCTCTCGTTCCTTGTATCTAAAAGTATGTCTTCGCAGTGTGCTAGGGACTTTATTTTAAAGCAGTTTCAGACGTGCCTGCTCGTCTGTCAAGCCTCGTTATCTCCAACGGTTTATCTATACATTTAATAAAATAGATACTCGTATGAATCTGTATTAAGATTTTTTTATCTTATTTAAACCAAAGCAATTATAAGATTCGTTTTTAGGTGCATAAAAATCTTACACTTACCGACTGAAAAGTGAAAAGAAAAAATATGGTTAATAGAGATTGTTAGCTTATGTTTAATAAATGGTCCGAGAAATATCTTGTTTTGCACATCTAGATTAGCATTCTAGTATATGCATAATCAATCTACCGTGGAAGATAAATAGATGACCATTAATTACTTCCTCAATGGTATATTGCTTTGATAAAAAATGCAATCTACCGTCACAGCTCATCGGCTCACGCTAACTCTTTGTCTGTCTTTATATTCAGCGCCTCTAATAAGATGTGCAGCTTATAACTTTGATTGCCTCGTTGGTCTAGTGGTTAGATGTGCCGCCTTTGGATCAACGGGTCCCGGGTTCGATTCCCGGGTCGGGCAAGTGTCTTTGTCTAAAACAGAGGCACTGGCTCGGAGTCTGGGTGTCATTTCTATCTATAATATGTATGTATTTACAAAAAAAAATGTATTAAAGTAGTTTATCATCCATCTCGTTACCATAACACAAGCATTAAGTTGCTTAGCTTGGGAAGAGATGGCGTTGTGTGAAATGTCCAAGGATATTTATTATTTATTTATTTAACTAGATAATTTGCATACAGACTGTCTCTCTCAGCCTCTCAAATCTGTCAATTTATTCTGAAATCCTTTTTTTAATCTGTTACTTGAATGCCTTTGACCCTAGGCTTGCGTGATGGAGAGTAACGCCAGGGTCTAAGATGGAGCAGGAAATTCAAGGAAATGCCCGACCGGCTCTCACATACACACGACGAAACAGAGTAAAACTGCTTGGCTTTACCGACTTACATGTGAGGGTAGTAGCTACCTTTAGACGGGCGGACCTTTAGATCCTAGCACCAAGCAAGTTCCTCCGGTTTATTGCCTGCTTGATTGCGAACTTGCTCTGACAAATATGTATATTTCCTTATTATATATAGCTTCCCTCCGACATTCTGTGGAACCGGTGGTAGTTTCTTAGCAGACGATTTAAAACCGCAGATTATAAACCGCAGATTATTTTTATTCTCTCTCTCTCTCTCTCTCTCTCTCTGTCTATTACCTTCGTATACACCTTCAAGGAATCGACATATTAATTATACAGATAGCTACGGATTTCGCTTTTCGTCATAGCTTCGTCAATGGCATTCCGAAATCCGCATCTTAAACCTAAATGTTATTACAAGAAGAAGAAGAAACATAAACGTTCTACGCGTAATGACCATTCGTTAGTCAAACATAGATTTAATACGTTTTGTTCAGCCGATATGATTGACAGCTAGGTATAAGGGCCTCCGCGCATTATGCGCCGCGCGGCTAACTAATTCTTCTACGATGTATATAGCTGCGCGCATTACGCGGCCAGGCCGCGCGGCCAAGTTTTGGTCGCGCGGCCAACGAAAAACATCGCGTCACATACGCGGCCTATTGGCCGCCGCGCATTATGCCGCTTAAATGCGCGGGGGCCTTATATTTGTCGGCATACCCTTGTTACGTGGACATATTTATAGTGGCAAATTAAACGTCTACTTATAACAACGACAGTAACTTGACATGCCCCTGATTAGGTAGGTTGATAAGCTTAAGAGAAATATTTCGAGTTATTGTAGAGCTTCGGCATAGAGCCATACAAACAGTCTGCGATGCAAAGTTTTATCTATGGTCTATATCTGCAACACCTATAATCTTTATTTATTTTTAAATCTAAGCAAAAATAAGGAGTTTATCTGCGTCTAAAAAAATATACACCATGATTCCATATTGTCGATAGCTATTATATCCATATTAAACGCAATTCGAGTACCGTGGCGATGTTATCCATTGAACACTATTAAACGGGCTGGGAAAGGTAGGAACTGAAATATTTTAAAATATTAAGTGAATGAAAGCCAATATACAGCACGGACGGATAGCCAATTTTAAAACTAAAATAGCTGCCGTCTTTCCTCAGATTAAGTTAAGATAACTGTGCATAATAATAACGCGTTAGGGTGCTGTCACATACCATGTATAAACATCATAGTTAAGACTGGCTTATGAAACTATTATGAATAAGGCCGTTAGTGTGTGGCAACCCTTTTGCCTTTATTAATTCGCGAAAGTAAAAACATTATGTTATAACCGAGGCTTATCGGATTATTAATACATTTACATAATGAACACAGTACGGGTGTCCGATATGCTTTATTATACGGCCGACACAAGTTTAATAACGAGCCGGGAGTTTTGACCCCAACATTTATTTGTACATGTAAATAAAGTGTAAATTGAAAGTAATGTAATCGATCATTTTTACTCACGACTACACTTACGACTTAAACAAACGAATGTTTGTTTTACATTCGGCACGACATGATTTTTGCTGTGACAGTGAACCATGTGGTTGCGTATATATGAAGTTTATCTGCTGAGGTTTGTTTTGGATCTGAGTAATGTAAAATGGTCAAGTTTATGACGGATATATATATTCCTTACTATGAATACTTAATTGTTTTTTGAAAATATTACAAAATATATTATGCTAATTTCCTGTGTCGCAGAGGCAGTTCACAAACATGTAATTCACGAACACAAATGCCACTCAGACTCGGAGCAAGTGCCTCTTTACACGGTTTACACAAAGAGACTTGCCCAACCCTGGAATGAACCAGGGACACGTGATCTAAAGGCGACACATCCAACCCTTAGACCAACATGGCAATTGAAAATGATATCGTTTTGCATAAAGACTCATTGACACTGCATAAAGATTTACAAAACATTACCAACTATACCAGCCTGGTTCGCACACGGTTGCATCCCTTGACTCTGCATTTAAGGTACTCGTGGATTTGTATATGTTCTTCTCTCTTTAATCATTTTATACTATTACTACTCAGCACATACATGCCTGTTCGGTAATCGGGTGTAATTCTCCTCCAATTACATGGAGGGTAATTAAACGCTGGCCACACGGGTTGGCACAGAATTTCGTATCGTAGTTTTCTTTCTCTTTCGGCTAGGTTTTTGGCTTTGTCATTTGCTAAAGTCGGTCAAGTACTACAGCCTCAGGGTGTAATGGGATGGTGACACTATGTATTCTAAATCCATCACCACACGGAATATATTGTATCACTATCACTACATAATATAAAACAAAAACAGTGTCGTCTGTCCGTCCCTGTGTATGCTTAAATCTTAAAAACTACACAACGGATTTTGAAGCGGTTTTTTTTAATAGATAGAGTGATTCAAGAGGAAGGTTTATATGTATAATACATCCATAATTATCGTAGAGAAACACTGATAAGTTGAGAGGTTCATCATTGCACCCGTGCGAAGCCGGGGCGGGTCGCTGGTTTATAGATATTTCCAACGAATCACTTTATAGAAAAGCTAAATTATAGTGATTACTCAAAAAGATTGTTATGGAAATAGAATATAATTTTGTAATTAAAATTAATTGTTACACTAGTAAGCTAACAAATATAAAAAAGGGCTCCGTAAATTACCGCGGTATTGATTCCAATTGCCACATTGTATAAGCATGGGATGCGGGCGCGTCCGTGTCCACATAAATCTCTGGTGATAAATTAGACGATCCACGAGATAGGGTGCACGCGCCGCCCTGTAGGGCACGTTTGCTGTGATAATCGAAGGGCCCCGTTGCAATTTGCCATTGGCTCTTTTTCATCTTGCGCACATATTTCTATCTAGTGAATTATACCTGGAAGAAACATGTGGAATTCTGCAATCGAAACATGTGCTATTTGATCAGAACACTGCGTAGCATGGTTGAGTCTTATACATGAATGGCAATATGTAATTATATATTACTAGCTACCCGCCCCGGCTACGCACGGGGTATTATGCATATAAACCTTCCTCTTGAATCACTTCATCTATTAAAAAAAACCGCTTCAAAATCCGTTGCGTAGTTTTAAAGATTTAAGCATACATAGGGACGGACAGACGACAGCGACTTTGTTTTATACTATGTAGTGATAGTGATAAGTAGTTTTATAATGCTATAAAAATAACAAATATGTATCCTCAAAGTGCGATCGTGTATTCTTTATTCTTCTTATTTTCATCACATAATGGGCATACGGCTGCCGTGAGCCGCCTGTATTAAGTTTTCTTTCCCTTGTGGATATATTTACGTCGTAAGTGGTTCCTTTTGCCCCGTAAGGCACCCACAGGATTGAGTGGGTTGGTAGCACTATATGTTCTACTTCACACGGACGATTTTAAAATGATCTCACGAAAATATTGTTTATGAAATCTCCCAACACTCTAAATTACAGCCTCTAAATATACACCAGATTGTTTTTCTTTAATTCCCTAGGTAGCACAAAAACATGTCTTATCTCAGATCACTACCAAAAATGCTGTTATGTCGCCGGCCCATGTTTTGGTATGTATATTTTACAGGCGTTCATGAAGGGTTCTGCCGTATCGTTCTGCTAAGGATCGATAAATCATTAACTTTACTTTTATATTTGCACTTTGTGTAAAATTATGGCTACTCATACAAAAATCCAATGTTGTTGACTCAAGAAATTTATCGGCTTCGTGCCACCAGGAATAAAAATCTCCTGAACGCGATGGATTCCAAATCAAGTTCCTTTAAAACAGTCTATGTAAGTTTAACAGTGCATTGCAAGTAACAACAATCTTACTAATATTATAAACGTGAAAGTTTGTAAGTAAGGATGGATGGATGGATGGATGGATGGATGGATGGATGGATGGATGGATGGATGTTTGTTACTCTTTCACGTAAAAACTACTGAATGGATTTTAATGAAACTTTACAATAATATAGCTTATACATCAGAATAACACATAGGCTACAAGTTATAAAGATATTATGTGAATTACAACAATATAAACAAGTCGAATTAAAAGTTTCTAATTGACAAATTTTCGGCCATATTAAACTACTTATACTCGTAGACAACATAACGTTTCGCTGTCAGTTGCGTTTTGTTAAAGTAGGTTTTATACGGACGGAATAAAAATCTCAGGTATCCTATGTCCGACTTTCTTTTTGTTTTAAATATTTACTAGCTGACCGGGCAGACGTTGTCCTGCATGATATTTGTTTACCGACTGCAGCGCCATCTGTCGGGCTGATTTGTGAATCTAAACCATCCTCGGTGCCACCCAAACGCATACAAAAAATTTCATTCAAATCGGTTCAGCCGTTTAGGAGGACTTCAGTCACATACACACGCACACAAGAAATATATATATTAAGATAATGCGGAACAAAGTTCGCCGGGTCAGCTAGTTAAATAATATAGATATTATGAGCAATTGTAAATGCTATTTTGTAGACACATTCCATATTTATTTTCCTAGGCAGCACTTTTATTCGACAATTATGATATTCTACACAGCTATCTATAAGCACGCGTCTAGAAATAAACAAAAATTACATAACATGTGGGCTGCCGTTGTGAATCATCTACTGATTCACAACGGCAGCGCACGCAGATAGACAACAAATTGATCGAAAAAAAAAACTATCACCATCCAGCTCATCCGACATAATAGCGGCTATACGAGGGTGAATCAAAAAGTTCTTAGAAGTGCATATATATGAAACCTTTTTGGATCAAGTTCGATATTCAAATTAAAGAGTGTCTATCACACTATATTTATGCAGACTGTCACTTGTTTTTGTCAGTTCGTTCGCATGTAATAATTTTTTTTGTGCAACGAGTTGCTAAAAAGTCAAAATTATGGATAAAAGTGAGTTACGTGCGGTGATAAAATATCTCAGTTTGAAAAAAATGTCTACGAAGGAAATTTTTTTGGACATTCAGCAGACATTAGGGGGTGATGCTGTACCCTATTCTACGGTTGCGTACTGGGTGGCTGAATTTAAAAGAGGTAGATCAAGCTGTAAAGATGACCCGCGTTCTGGGCGGCCTTCAACCTCCGTTACAGAAGAAAATGTCAAAAAGGTTGAGAATCTGGTTTTGGAAGACAGAAGAATGACTATAAAACATATAGCTGAGATCCTAAAGATATCTTTTGGTAGCGTTCAATCCATTTTAATTGATTCACTGGGGTTCAAAAAAGTGTCTGCAAGATGGGTGCCACGAATGTTAACCGACGAAAACAAAAAGCGACGTTTGGAAATTTCCAAGCGTAATCTCGAAATGTTCCAGCGTGATTCGGATAATTTTTGCCGTCGTCTTGTCACCATGGATGAAACGTGGGTCCACCATTTTGATCCTGAAACTAAAAGACAAAGCATGTCTTGGAAACGACCATCCTCTCCATCCATTAAGAAATTTCGAGTTGCTCCTTCCGCTGGCAAAGTTATGGCCTCTGTGTTCTGGGATAGTGAAGGAATCCTTTTTATTGATTACATGCCAAAAGGCCAGACGATAACTGGACCCTATTATGCAAATTTAATCCCGAAAGTGCGTGAAGCGATTAAAGAAAAACGTCGTGGAAAACTGTCGTTGGGCGTGTTGTTCCTTCAAGATAACGCTCCTGCCCATCGATCGGAAGTTGCGCTCAACGCAATCCGCTGTGCTGGCTTCAATCTCCTTGACCACCCACCATATTCTCCGGACTTAGCCCCAAGTGATTTTCACTTATTTCCAAAATTAAAAGAGGAAATTCGTGGAACAAAATTTCACGATAATGACGCGTTTATAGCTGCCGTAGAGGACTTTTTCGAGAGTCAAGAAAATAATTTTTTTTCACAAGGAATAAGGAAGTTAGAAACGCGTTATTCTAAATGCATTGCATTGGAGGGAGATTATGTAGAAAAATAAAATATTATTATTTAAATCTTTGCATTTTTTAATATTGATTCCAAGAATTTTTTGATTCACCTAGTACATAGTTTGATTGATAGTACTGTTACAAATACTGTTTCCGAAATTTCCGTTAAATATAATAATATAATGAGAGGTTCTCTTTATAATTTTGCCAATATCTGACTGACGTAAATAAGCATGGACCCAAGGAACATAGCAGTACAATAATGCTTATTTCAGCCCTCTTTGGATTAGTTTACGACATTGCTTTGTTGCGAAAGGTTGCGGGCAGCAACTGGATGCGTCAAGCTGAAGACAGGGCGCTATGGCGCTCTTTAGGGGAGGCCTATGTCCAGCAGTGGACTAATGTGGGCTGATGATGATGATGTTTGATTTGTTACGCCCAACAGGGTCGCGGAATTATTCCCCCACTCCCGGAGAGTTAAATACGTGAACCTATCCTAAGTATCTGCTTTGGACGCCATATTAATCATTGGCCCCCAGAGGCTCACATAGCCTGGCTAACCGTAGTCGGTTCCCTTATTAAAAAGGGGTTTTTGTTACAGCCTGTATAATTTGAGACGTCATTATGACGGTGGGTACGTCAAAACAGCGCTATGTTGACGACCCCGATGACTTGCACGATGCCGGCTATCTGCTATCGATCCAGTTCTACCGCGAACTATATACCCGCGCTAATAATATTTTTTGTGTTTGTTACAGGTAAGACACGCAATTGGATGATAGAGAAGCCCTATATGTCGTTGACGCGTAACGAGAGGTTTATGTCGAAAAGTAATTAAGCCCAGGTAAAATATCCGACTTCATCATATTCTTGGTTCGTTCGACTTCCTGGAATCCTTGGAAAGCTTATTTTGTGTAAGAGACGTAGGGCAAAACCATGTTATTGTTATGTCGACAAGGCCTCTATGTCGTTCAAAACACCACAGCCTTAGATGGTGTGGTTTTTTTTTTTGGCCGTAAGTAAGGTCAGTGAACGTTAGACGATGGCAGCGAAAGAAATTATTTTGCTATTTTTGCTTCAACATCATGCTTTCCCTTCTTACAGGGCGAACGACGCGTGATTGACATTTCTGGTGTTCATAAGTGACAGGAATGCTTGGGCTAATACAATAGTCTATGAAATTTTCCTGTTAATATTTTTACCATAAAGATTTCCAATAAGCGGAGCAACTCGATATTATCGAAACCAATCATCATAAATTAATAATGAGGTTGCCCGATACGTCATAGGCATCGGCTTGGCCGATATCGATTCCAAATTTAAAATTAGGCTCTTGTTTGGAGAACTGGTGTAATTTTCCCCATGAGGTTCCGGAGTTTACGTCGTAACGTAACGTCAATGATGTTGTTAAACAAATCCTAAGCTGGTCTATCCGAATGATTACCAAGTTAGCCAAGTCTAGTAAGACTGCTGCAGACCAGACCAGGCAAACCCAAGGCAGGTTAATCATACGCACGTCATTAACTGATTCCAATTGTATTCTTTACCAGAGAAAATAATTGTCATTCAAATAGTTTATAACGTGGAAATAAAATCTTTATTTTTCATTTCATTAATTGACTCCTGAGCGAAAGCCATAATGTCGCGCAAAAGAAATACCGCAGTTAAATATTAACACCACAATAAACCTTAATACAAAAATTAAATTTCTTGGAGTAAACGGTGAGAGACACTTAAACCGCCGCCCTATTCAGTGGAGTTTCCCTTTGATCCTTCAATAACAACGTGAACGCTGTTACGCAGTTTTCCCAACACCCTTATATATTTTTGACCCGTAGGTATATGTTATATAATCACTACATCAACCTTAAAAATAAATCAGCATGAAGTGACGTCAAGTACTGTGATGATAAGATTTATTCTTTCTTTATTAATGTTAATAATTGCTGATAAAAAAAATGGGATGTTATGAGTTTGACGAGCCTTTATGATCTTTTTTGTGCTGCGTTTAAATGTTAAGTAACTACTTATCTTCATCTAAAATATTCAGTTAAAATATAAAGCCATAGGAAATTCCAATTATATTCTACCTTCTTTAAATATTTCCCTAATATTTAGAATCATAAGACAACATTTCGTTAGTACGTCCAATTCCTACGGTCTGAAAACAACTTGAGATTGTTATCCTGATGTAACCAATAAATTGAAATGCATCGAAGTAGAGTCGAATTCGGCTCGCAATTCGAATAAAATAGATGGGAAGGCCAATATCGTAATGCGAAACACGGCACACCACCGGACTACCATTCTGAGACCGTATCGCTCGCCTGATCTATTTGATGGAGTCGGTACTGCGGTACCGAACAAGCTTGATATTGTGAAAAAGCTATCGCTGAAGCGGAATTATTTGGCACATTCCAAACTAGTTAACTATTCACTTCGAAATGTCGATGTGGAAATTGGTTGCTTTTGCGGCCGAAGTTTCTAGAAACACAAACGCCACCAATGTTATATGGTATTTTAATGTTATTATTTGGACATGGTCATCTTCCAGATCTAAGACTATGGACACCCTTACCTGCCGTTTTAACGTTTACAAGTCCTATCCATCCAAAGGTTGTCTGGAAGAAATCTCGCCTAGTGCGATAAGACCGCCCATTGTACATTTTCTTTGTTGTATTTCTCTGATGCCATGTTAACCTTTAATTTTATTGGTGTATAATAAAGAGTATTCTATTGTATTCATTTTCATGCGGACACTGTGGATTAGTTGTACGAGTATCATTTATCATATTACTTTTATTAAGTAAATTTCTCACCGGGTCTTCTCCGTAAACTTTTTAGCTAATGGTAATGACTTTAAGTAGTTTATTTGGATATCAATTATTTTGTTTTTATTGAGTTAGCCAAGCGATACATAAAACTTAATTCCAGTATTAATAATGACATTCAAAGACATTACGAGAAATGTAGACACCCAAGAGCAAAGTATGATGGAAAATATCGTCAAATATTATGAAGTTTTTAAATACTCATCTTTTGCAACCGCTCAGCTATGTTTACACCGGCAACACCCTTACTTCACCCCATGCGCTGAACGCTAATCACGTTATGTGATCTGTGGAGTTTGGAGTAATTGGCAAATTCCCTAGTATTATTTCAATGCTTTCTAACTGTCAATTCCAATTACAGTAGTTATACCAATTTGAGATACTATCTATCCATTTTAATGCAATACTAAAAGCAAGCTAGACGAATTTGAACTATTAACCCCCTATCTCATGCAATAAACTTCTTGGAGAAGAATTGGAAAGTTTCCTTCTCTTACAGCGTCTTACATTATTTTAGTCACCTCATACGACATCCTCAAGTTGGAAGGGGTTCTTGACATTGTATATTATAAATCCTTCATCACGGAGGATGCAATACTATGTATTCACTTAAAGTGGATAATATACAATGTTGTATTGCAGCTTGTGATGTGATGTTTGTTAGAAACTTTAGATCGAGCAGATTTTACAAAGTTTTCCAATAACAAAGTTCAGTCGTGTGTGGCTGCATCCTAAGATAACAACAGCACAGAAATCTGTTTGACATTGTTGACACTTGGATAAAAATACCATAGTAAAACTTTAGTAAAAGTTTAGTTAACTTTTTTCTGTTATCGAATTCCTAATAATGTCCATCTCAAGGTTGTCTGTAAGAAATCGCATTTAGTGATAAGACCGCCCCTTGTACAAATTGTTGTGTATATTGTGGTCTGTTTTTATTTATTTTATACAATAAAGAGTTGATCCATCTATCTATAAAAATGACAACTCCGCAAACCTAACCGCAAGAACCTTTTGCCAACCCGTCTGGTCAGCGTAGCACAGTAGTCCAATTACCCTCTCATAAATTTGGAGGCGGCTTGACTCAGCGGTGGGTCATGTATGTGCTGAGCCGTAGTAGTCGATTAATCCAGCAGAAACAAGCGATAGCCACTATGCTTATGTTACACAAACGGCATCAGGAACTTTCTAGGATGACGTATATCATCATCAGGCGCTGTTTCTTCTATCAGCCTGGCATACGTTACACATAATAAAAATGTTATTAGCAAATTAAGTGCCAATTTACTTTCAAAATAGATGTCCGGATTTCAATGTTGCCAAGAGAGTATTAATTTTGTAGTCTTCTGGCACAGAAAATGGTTTTGTATGATATGAGAGCTGGTCATATCTTTACGAGAACCTAAAACTCAGATGCATTAAACGGGGTCTTAAAGCAGACCGCGACACGCTAGGGTAGTGTAGGACACATACCTGCTAGGTGCAGCGACGATATGCAAAAGGCATACATCAAGCTGAAAAAAAAAAACAAAAAGACAATTTATACTTAAATTGCCAAAATTCACTTCGTTGATTCAGAGTCGTCGCAAGTCTCGCTAATTGTCAACACTCGCTAGTAACGTTAGCTGTAACGAGCTCGGTAGGAACAATAAAATTGCGCATGCGCCGCCCGTTGGCCGCTGGCGCCGTGTCGCTCCAGTTATGCGCGCCCGCTTAGCAGACCAAATCAGCAAATGCGACAGGTAACTTGGCTGGGTTGCCCTGTTTTACTGCACTTTCTTTGCAGAGGGTTTCGGAATACGTAAAACACTTGTAAGACCAGTACTGATTATTTGAGGCAGTGTATACTTGGGTCAATTATGGGCTGAGAAGTAGCAGTACTAAGACTAGCGTTAGTTGTTGTTGTAGTTGTTAATTCTCTCAGCAACATTGGAACATCTACACTTTGTGTAACACAACACATTTACTGTACTTCGCTTAAATAAATAAGTATCTAGTATATCCGCTAGTTGTCGACCGTTTCTATAATGTACATGAGCTGCTACATCAGCTAGGGCAGCGATAACTAGTCATGGAGGTTACGAAATACTCGATCATTCTCTACACCACGATCAGTACTTTGTTTTTATTTTTCAAAAATAGTTTTTGAACGTGTAATTGGCTCTAAATAGAACTCAGGGAGAAATCGCTCGCAAATCTAAATAAAGAATTATCAGTTTTCGTCTGCTCCACACTCGCCGTGTACGTGCTGTTTCTCCTCATTAAACATAAACCATACAGACGACAACCATGATGACCTACCTCAGAAAAGTAAGATTTATTTATCTGTAACCAAGCTTTCCTTTTCGAAACTCCCAATAACCGATATTCTAAAAATAAAACATCTATTTTAGGTATCTCTATTTTGAATATGGTTTATCTTGAAATGTCAGGTGGCTCGAATTTCGTTGAACAGAAAATAAGAATCAAAGAGACTGCTCTTACTGCGTAGGCGGTTACACAACGACAATCATACATAGGGGAATGTGAATGATTTAAGCTTTTACTTGGCAATATGACGAAACAAGTCCGAGAATTACCGAAATAAATTAACTCCCCTGTGTTTACGTCTTTAGTTTTTCGTAAAAATATATTTTTGTTCGTCGTTGACCGCGTTACGGGTTTAATGGGCTGGAGAAGAACACCGTGCCATTCAAAATATCTATCTGGAGCGCACTTAGTATTTTTTTGTGATGTACCATTTTTCCCTGGAAAACACGAGGAGTCATACTGAACATATTTTAATGGTTGATTCCACTTCAAGACAGGGAACTTAGGTTCATTTAGATTGTCCATCCCTCAATTAAATGAGCACCAAACTGTCTGTATAACAATCTTCAGAGTTCCTACTTGTTAGCCAACTTTGCAAACCGTTGACACGATTCACTGCGATCAAGATCCGGCCACTACTTTTTTGGTCTTGAAACACCAATTGAAACTTTCTCGTACCCTTACGCTGGTGAATTGCATATCAATGTGACTTTCAGAGCCTCACGCAAACTAGTACCATTTACAACTACCGGAGGTTTTTAACTATCGATCTTCCTGTCTGTGGCATCATAGCTACGGATGAATAATCCTATTTTGATATAGCTTCTTTTTGTTTGAAACGTGCATTTATCGAGAGTATGTCCTTTACTATGATCAAAACCTACTAAGCTGCTTGGAGACTATAATCTCTTTTTTAGTTATATCCGGAGTTTCTCAAATTTATCGATTTACGTATCATCACCCCATTCCACGTCATAAGAGTTGAGGCTGGTAACGTAGCCAGAAGAGAAAGAAAACTTGATACGAAACCCTGTGTCAATCCATCTAGCCAGCGTGGTACAATACGCTGCACGGATTTGAGAAGGCTTGACTCAACAGTGGGTAATTTGTGAGCTGAATAGTAGTATTAGCAGTGCAAAAAAAGTAAAAGTGAGCTAAATAACGGAAATTTACGATTACGGTGTAATGCCGACTGACTTGCTGCTAGTATTTCTTCGGAGGGCCTTGTTAGCTGCGATTAGTCAAATATAGAAACAGGTTCCAAAGGCATTTCATGATACATGGCAGGTCATGAAGAGGGCACAGGTCGATCGGCGACCTTGTGGGTGTATTTTGAGCTAGCTCAAATGCTATTCTGGCACGTTGTCATCTGCACAACCAACAAATTGGGGCGACCCTATTGGCACCCGTGATGCACCGTCGAATTCAATGATTGCAAGATCTGCGACTTTGGACTGACAATAATTAAGTCCACTGTACGTTCTCTTCTAAATTTATTCTTATTACTAGCTCAATTAAGGTACGCATTAATTCTTGACTAGCTTCTGCCCATAGCGTGAAATGTAACTCTTGATTTTCTCGACTTTCTAGTCTGCCTGATTTGCTGACATGTACCTACTACTCCGCTACCTCATATTATTTTCTACGTTTTGAATTCCACGGATCGCGTTAGACAGCTCTGTCTTTTTAAATAACATTATATTTTTGAATGGAGTTGACATTATGTCTTATTAAGTGTTAAAATATGACTTGACCGTCTACTGCTTTATCAACACAAAATCCCCGTACCGTTGTAATTTCAACTCGTGAGAATAGCGGTTTAAGTTTCACTTTTATACGCCTCGGCACTCTTTTCTTATTACTTAATTGGCGTAGAAGTTTGCCGCTTGGCGACAATTGCGCGCGTATTTTTGGACAACCGCGTTGGAGCTAAGCTTCTTGGGTTGTGCTTATACCAGCGGCATCGCCCGTGTAGATTTCGAACATATGGTCATTTTGCCTTCCTACAGTTTCTAGTCTGCCCTATTGGTTGACATTTATGAGTGGTGCTACGTGCCCTCGGGAGCATGATGATTTTTATGGGAAATAAAAAGAGATCCAGAAGTTTCCCAACATACCATCTTTCAGCTTTATAATAGTATGACTAGCTAGTATGACTAGCTTCTAGTAGGTACCTATATAATAATATAGGTACCTACTAGAAGCTAGTTTTATATTAAGAAAATCATTTAGAGAAAGTTTCACCAAAGCTTGAAAATTCAAACTCGGCGTCAAGTAGAGTGTTTTGGAAGGCGTATCTATAGTGCATACCCGGTAACAACGAGACTGTGATATCAAATTATATAATTACGAATGTAAACGGTCTGGCTAGTGTTGTTAGGTCGTAAATTGTGACGTTGGCGTCGTCGGTACACACGAGCTATGAGCACGCCGCCTTACGTACGTTATGGTGACGATGTAATGTTTGTTGCTAACCAATAATTCGAACGTAGTTACTATGTTCGGTGAAATGTACACGGTACGTCATTACGGCTCTTCTTGCGAGGCGTATTGGGTTATTGTTAAATTTGGGTGTCTACATACTGACATGACATACTCAAAAACATCTATTTAATTACCGTATTACTATAATTAAATAAATAGTGTTTTGCTTATATTCAGAGTACTTCACTTATTCTTAGTTTCACCAAACTTTTTAACATGTTATATCGTCACAGAAAATACTTATGTTTGATTATGATCGTACATTTGAGTGAAACAATACTATTTACCCTTGTATACATTTTATTTTTGTAATACCTATATCTATCTAATATGACATTTCTCTTCGGTTTATTGTAATCATAGCTATTGTAAAGTGAATTTTCTTACCTTGTAATTTGATACATAAATTACTTCGGAGTTCCTTCAGAGAGTCTGATCTTTAAAAGTCTTATCAAATCCAATTTTGCGGTACACTTGGCCAATCTGCTACGATTAAATTTATCGGTTATAGCAATAAATTATTCATGACTTCATTGCTCGTAAATCTCGTTTAGGCTCACCTGTTCTATTACTAGGCGACTTTCGTTCTCGTAACTTTTATTCACAAATGCCAGATTTATCCGAAACACTCTCAGAAGATAATTTAAAACAGTGGTTTCGGAAGAATCATTGTGGAGGTTTAACTACTATTACGGATGAAATAAAATAAAGTACATATTTCCAAAATTAAACACATAGGTTTTATTATTGCAACGATCGGGAATTAGAATAATGTTATATTATTCTAATTCCGGACGTTTGGAGTACTTTGCTGCAACCGTGGTCTCGTTGGATACTGCATCACGTTCATTACTTTTAAGTGTTTTATTAATATCTGGAGAAGCTTATGTTACTTGTGCGAAGCCGGGGCTCGATACTATTGTTATATGTATCCTAACAAGTTTCTTTGTTTAATGATTGTCGTCATTACCGAAGTAAGGTTGGCAAATAGTGGACTTTATAAAAAAATATTTAAAAGCGTTGTATAATCTTAGTTTTGCCGCTAAATATGTCCATATCATTGATCTCGTTTATAAATAGACGTGGCCGCAGGTCTTAATTTGAATCTCACCAGCTATAGCTAAATTATGATAAGATAGTGCGACATTGGCCAAAATTCTCGCACAGTTGAGTGGCTCGCTGGCTCAAGGTGACCGCCGGGTGCGTTGACATTCAGACGTCTTTATCAGTACGCTCGGGTTCACGGCGCGTCTATGTTATGAGTAGCCGGATCGCCCAATGTATTACTAAAAATGCTGCCTAAGAATCACAAGCTCCTGCTGTCTTGGCGTGGTATTAGCTTTATTTTTATGAAACTCATCAATCATTACAATTTACCGAAAAGTGTCATGGGTTCACAATCGCAACGTTCGGGTATTAGGCGACATGATTCCTAAAATTACTTTGTACTTTTGCTGTTCATACAACTTCGCTATCCATTATACCTGGCAAGCATCCTTGATCTAAACTCTAATAGGAGACCATCGCCATCCGTCATGAAAGGCATTTCGAATTAGAAAGTTCTTAAAAAAATCGCAGTAACCATAAATATTCCCGAAACATTTCCAAACTTTATGCAATCTGTTACAAGCAAACCGACGGCAGCGAGGACGCGTGACGATATAAAGAATTAATTAAAACTCCACTACAATGTGTTGTCAAGTTGATAAGATCATAATGAACGCGCTCGAACGCGTTTATGGCCAACGTAATTAATCGTCTGTTTGTTTTCATCATCGCGATTTTATGCGTGCCGTCATCATATTGATCATCGTTAATTAGGTGATAAGCGGAACATTTTCTCGCCTGCATCACTATTTCATTACGCATAATACTATTATTACGCCAGCAACACTTGCACTTCACGCATAATCTATCATATCTAACAGACCCAGTCTGTGATATAATTCTACTTTTTTTTTGTATTTTTGTTTTCTATGCATAAGTAATGTTGCTCGTTCGGAATCCAGGGAAGCATGATTTGATGTCATCATGTCACTTTCACTGTTTACAGGGTCTTCCTAATATTTATGCTTTTACAAACGTATAGGTAACGGTAATTCCGCTCTTCTGTAACTGCCCTTATTGTCGCTTCATTCTATAACTGTCCGACAAAATGACAAAAACTAACAAACAACCTGCTTAGTAATCTAAATACTGGTATGGCTGTGTTAATCGGTAGATTAACCGACCACACAACTACTTAAGCGTCCGACTATCGCATAATTACACAGCAGTTAGTGTCCCCGTTGGTAACAGTTGCATATTTGCATTTCTATTTTGGCGCAGCGCTTGAAGGCCGGTCGGACTGTGGCATTCGTCGCTGCGGAATTTACTATCGTCTTGCTCGTAGCCAACCCGTTAGCTAATATCTACGATCTAGGGTTGCTGACTGTACTGTATTGTGCAAATAATCAAATGATGTCTGCCATATTCTTCTTCTTCGGCCCCATAATGCAATGTTTCTTCGACCACATTACATAAATTATATATAATAACCTGGCATTTAAGTGATGCTGTGTTTTTATTGGAGACTATTTGCAATAACTGTCGACTTCGCCTGATGGAAAGCGATCCTGAGGACGATGGTGAAGTACTCACAGTCAAAAGATGCCTGTTTTCCCTTTGCTACTAGTGTCATGCTTTCTCTTTAGTAGGCTTTCCTCGGCGACGCGTGAGTACCATCTTTGGTGTTACAAACGTCCAAAGTCGATCTCGGGTAACCCTAAACCTGCTAATTAGATTGAGTCAAAATCAACAATCACCGTGCCTGCCGTGACAATCATCGCCGATATAGACAGTTTTGGTAAACTTCTAATACTACAGAGTCAGTTCGGGAACTATGCAACACGCTTCTCACACAATACCTTGAATTTAGCAGATTACATATTTTAAGTATATTGCATTGTCCGTCTGGTGACGGATTAAGAATACAACGTTGTTACCATTCCATCCTGAGGGAATGATAATTATACTAATACAATGTAATGATATGATAAGATCCTACAGAAGGAAAATACAAGGCTAAAGATCTAGCCGCAAGGAAAATTGGAGGGGGCCCGACTCAGCGTACTAGATTGCATTTTGACAGGAGCATTAGAATATAGCAGGCTAGATGCTTAAGCTTGGCATATAATGGCATAAAAAGAAGGCTGCTTGCATGTTTCCTTTTATCGTATTGTATTAATGACGGAACGTTACTTATATGTACCTAATGCATTGGCAGGAAAGCGAATGAGAATTCTGGGTACGACATATGCGGGACTAAAAGAATACAGGCTCCTACAGCTTTAATCCATCATAAAACTCATTGAGTGTTCTTGATGAGAAATATAAGTAGGAGGGTACGATAAGTACGATAACATAAATACAATCTTATGACGGATATAAAGACGGAACTTTGAATCACATTAAAAACTTTTTCATTAAATTACGGTCACTGAGCTGTTACAAGAAGAATCAAGAAACCGTTGTTATTTAAAAATGGTTTTATTTTCTGTATACTATGTATATAGAAAAGGCGTGTATTCTCCAATATGAAGACGGTGTCATATTGTCAGCCGTAGGGTATATGGCTCCTTTTATCTGGGAATTTAATACATGCTGTGGTATTTGTTTACCTGTCTATCGTAAAAATATATATATTTCGACACTACCCGTTCACTCTACAGACAGCGCGAAGACAACACTGTCTAGCACATATGAGTTCAGTTACCCATAGTACGTGTGAATTGACGACTGCGTTAGAGATGTACCACGTGCTAGTTTACATTATATTATTCACAAGCAAGTGCGTTTTAACGTTTGTAAAATAACTTAAAATGACGACCTTTACGCAGTAATTCAAATAAAGCTGTTTTATACAGTTTAGGTTTTCACAATAAACCACCGCAAAAAAATATGCCATCGAGAACAGAGTTAACATCTTCGTATGTATGTACTGTAAGTTACCAGCATGGTCTGACACCAAGTCAACTTGTCGTAATTGTATGAAAATACTTGGATATTTCCATAGAAATATTTGGGTACCTATATACCTTATACATTCAATGTATATTCACTTTGTTTACAATAGCGACAGATGCGACTCGAACAGCGAGATTTCATCATCATCATCATCATTTCAGCCAAAAGACGTCCACTGCTGGACATAGGCCTCCCCCAAAGATTTCCACAAAGGTCGGTCCTGGGCCGCCCGTATCCATCGTTTTCCGGCGACCTTAATCAGGTCATCGGTCCACCGTGTGGGAGGCCTACCAGCACGAGATTTAGATGAAATCAAATATTTAATATGCGTGTTGTGAGTTTTTGGGAAAAGGTCAATCATGTGCCTGTAAAGCGATAAAACGCCAATATTAATGGACCAACCTGGCAATGATAGGTCATAAAACGTACACTGGGGCCGGACAAATATATTTATCTAAGATCGGGATCAAAAGGTACCGCTTTCAAACCCTAAATTAACGCGTCTAGCTTAAAAAAATCATGCTTATAATACTTGAAACTTAAACCGTCCATGTGTGTGTTGATGGATTTATAATACACTGGGTCACCACACTGCTAGTGTGAGAGTAGTCTAAAGAATGCTGATGATAAACGTAATACGTAATGGTCGTATTACGTTTTGGTTTATATTGATTACAAAAGACCCAAGGATTCATGGACTCTGGCGACTTTGACCAAGACGTCGACCGTGAGGGAGGCCTAATCAGGCTATACCTATCTAAAATAGTGCCGCAAGGCAAGGCATCTTTCCCGGCCCATTAAATCTCCCAATTGGCTCCATCGATACATTTTCGCGGGAAGATAATTCCCATCTCGCCTTAAGGCGCCGTCCTATTGCCATCGCTCGCGCGATGATGCGTCCGGCCGACGAAAAATATCCTGCGACCGTGCGTTCAAACATACTGATATCTACTGAATGTCCTATTGAGGGTCATGCGATCATGCGATGCGACCAAATTGTTTGAACGCATCGTATTGAACGCACGACCGTGCGTTCAAACATACTGATAAATACTGAATGTCCTATGAGGGTCGTGCGATCATGCGATGCGACCAAATTGTTTGTTGAACGCATCGTATTAATCGCACGAGGGTGAGTTCAAAATATTGAATGTCCTATTATTCGACGGCGTGGATTCGTAAGACGACGTTTGAAGAAAACTTAGCTAATGAAGTGCGTGCTCATCCCGTTGTTTGAAATAAATGGAGTGAAGATTATAAAAACAGGCTTAAGAATGATAAAGGGTGGGCAGTAGAAACTGTGCATCTCTGCTAAGAGCCATTTAGAGAGTAATCGCTCAAGAACAAACGTGTTCCTCATCTTCTTCGCGCGATCGGTTTCATCGTACGATGAAATCGCATCGCATCATCGCAAGAGCGTAACAGGACAAAAAAAATCTCATCGCGCGATCGGTTTCATCGCACGATGAAATCGGATCGCAGCATCGCACGAGCGATGACAATAAATAGGACGGCGCTTTAGTCTCTTAATTTGAATGGGATCAAATTATTACCAAATCAACAGGTATAATTGTGTCATAACGATATAGTCGGATGGTGAGATTAAATCTTTGGCGCATTTCATGTTTTTATCAAACCATCATTAGAAATTCTAGGAGTCTTTTCCATTACAAATGTCGTAATAGTTTTTTTTTTATTTCTAACATAGTGTTCCAGAATACAACAGTTAGACTGTCCCATTTTCTACTAGACTATGCCTGGATGTTACAACGATGGTACATTTCATTATTAATTTTTGGGATCGTTTTTAGAAGTAATAAATATGAATAGATATAACACATAGTATATTTTGTTCGTGGTGCACTACTATCATATTAGAGCCATATTTATCTGGCTGGCTTATTTTTCCACCAATTTCCCATAGCTGTGCCTCGGTTAGGCCTCGGGCGATCAGATCGCGAGATGTCGAGATTCTATCTCTGGTTTAATAGAGTTCTTCGGTGCACACAATCAGTGAGCTGTAGTCTGCAGCCGTATCACAAATTGAAAAAAAAGAACATCCTGCTGTATTTTATTTGAAAATGGTCTGATTTTCAAAATTAATTTAAATTAGCGACCCGCCGTGCGAAGCGGCATGGGTGCAATGATGAACATCTAAATTTATCACTGTTTCTCTACAATAGTATGGATGTTTTATACATATAAACCTTCCTCTTGGATCACTCTATCTATTAAAGAAAACCGCTTCAAAATCCGTTGCGTAGTTTTAAAGATTTAAGCATACATAGGGACGGACAGATAATAAAGATTCACTATGTATATTGTAAAAAACCTATGTTTTTTGTAATCGTCATCTAGTCTATAACAAATGGAACCGATATTTGTTGTATCCCTATGGAGTCATATTTATTTAAATTTGCTTTCCCATCGAATTATGTGGATTGTACGCGTGTAGAATTACTTATTTTCCTAATACGGGCGTGGAACTCGTCACCCAACAACGGTAATTTAATAACTATAATTTGCCCGTGGAGCATATTCACAAACGTATTAAAATTAACGAGCTCGCGTTACCGACACGTAGTGGGCGATTTTGTTTTCACCAACCTGATTCGGACGTGCGTCGATCGATTTGCTTTTGTGAACTTTTTCACATTAGAGTCCTTTTAAGGCTCTCCTCTGACCTCTATGAAATTATATCGTTCGTATCTTGAAAAGCGTAATAGGTATAAATCGAAAAAAATACACAATACACTTAAATATATTATTTAGCGAACGGTAAAACTAGAACGTGATTAGCACTTTAAAAGTTTGATTTCGTGGAAAACATGGAAAACAGAGTAAAAATTATACCTTGATTTTTTTTTGTATACGCAAAAAATCGCCTAGTATTTTGGCGTTGGGTGTCGCGGCGGGCGGTGCGTTGGTAGCTCAGAGAGTTATTTACCTATCTCTGCCTTTGGAAAACCTCGCCTTATGTGTTTTGTTAATGGCCTTCGATGAAGTGTTTAATGGCGATAAACCGCACCTAAAACTATTTAGTTTTCAAACTTTGCAACGATTCAACTAGAGGTTTCACAAGTTTTGTATATTTTCCGTCGACATTTAATTTATTTGATTCGTTTTCTTTCGTTTCGTCTCGTTCTTTCGTTTCGTTTATAAGTTCACATAGCATAAAAACTGTGTAAGTTCTATTGTAAAAACATAATTCGGTTTCCAAAGCACCTTGTTCAAGAAATCAAACACTTTGTGTATTGTTTCCTTTTATTGGCCAATCAATACTTTAACTCAATAAAACTATCGTAACAATAACATGTAACGATTCCGCTAAGAAACGTGTGATAAGGTCGCTGATACAATCTTACACATGGAGCGGATTGTAATCTTTTCCGACTCATATAATCTATTTTATGATATTGGTTATGTATTTTATACGTTACGGTACCGGTACAAGGTTGTCCTTTATACAACTGGTGGAGGCTCCGTTTTAATAATTTTATTATTAGGATGTACTTATGATTCAGCGACAGGCAAATTTAAATTATAAATTGTTTAAAGAGATTTGGTGAAAAGTTCTTTTTCGGTGTAAAGTTGCTATTTACTTTTGTTTAAAGATGCTGCAGATGTAGATACACAACACAGTTGGAACTGTTAATACAAACGACTTTCACTTGTACTAGTCACATTTTTTTTTATTTGTAATTATGTCATCTTAATTTGTACAAGTCTATATAATACTCAAGTACTTAATATATATAAAATAAACAAATAAAGAAAAGCTTAAAAAAACTCGGGTGTTGGTATATGTAGATACACAACACAGTTGGAACTGTTAATACAAACGACTTTCACTTGTACTAGTCACTTTTTTTTTTATTTGTAATTATGTCATCTTAATTTGTACAAGTCTATATAATACTCAATTACTTAATATATATAAAATAAACAAATAAAGAAAAGCTTAAAAAAACTCGGGTGTTGGTATGGTTTACCTATATCCTAATTAACGTGATTGTCAATTTAAGATAATTTAAGATTAAAAAAAAATTCAATTTAACTTCAAATGGTTATTTTATGCTTTTTTTTGTACTTGAAGTCGGTTTACTTTTTTTTGCTAAAAGGCTTTTTATTTTTATTGCACGTACGTAGCTCGGGAACAAAACCGGAATGTCGTCTAAAAATATCCAAATTTGCCAGCGCATGTTTTTGTTTTGTTGGTTTTGTTCACCGGAACCCACCTGAATTCAATCGGTTTATAAATAAATAAGTTGTGCGGTAACACTCCTAAAAAAACATACAGATGATTTTGATGATTACGGTACTTCCTCCTTTTTAAAGCCTGATAATGGTAACGCTATATCTTCTAATTATCGATATGGATATCAATTGAGTCAAACTACATACTGTGCAGGTATACCCTACCGGATATACATTCTTCTGGGTTAAGCCCCTTCTATACATCACATTGCATCATCTGCACTTTTGTCTACAAATTATAATCACTATCACTTCACTACATAGTATAAAACAAAGTCGCATTCTTCTGTCCGTCCCTATGTATGCATAAATCTTTAAAACTACGCAACGGATTTTGAAGCGGTTTTTTTTAATAGATAGAGTGATTCAAGGGGAAGGTTTATATGTATAACCCACCCCCGCTTTGCACGGGCGAAGCCGGGGCGGGCCACTAGTCATAGTATAAAACAAAGTCGCTGTCGTCTGTCCGTCCCTATGTATGCTTAAATCTTTAAAACTACGCAACGGATTTTGAAGCGGTTTTTTTTAATAGATAGAGTGATTCAAGAGGAAGGTTTATATGTATAATACATGCGCATAATTGCACGCGTGCGAAGCCGGGGCGGGTCGCTAGTAATAACAATAAGAAAACTCGACCATAATTAGTTGTCGGTTAATAGCTAATTGGTCCGTGTGGTGAAGGATTTAGAATACACATACAGTCGTCGTCGTTTCAGCCCATAAATTACCCACTACTGAGTCGGGCCTCCTCCAAATCCATGGAGGAAAATTAGCCTACTATGCCACGCTGGCAAGACGGGTTGGCACAGGGTTTGTATCAAGTTTTCCTTCTCTTGCGGCTAAGTGATCTGCCTCTTGCGTTCTTTTAGTCGCCTCTTACGACACCCTTAAGATGTATGGGTTGGTGACATTGTGTATTCTACATCCATCAGTATTTCATAGTGTTACCACCCAAATCCATCCTGAGGGTGTTGTAAGAGCCGAAAAAGGAAATGACAAGGCCGAACGAGAAAACTTGAAACGAAACCCTGTGCCAACCAGTCTGGCCAACGTGGCACAGTAGGCTAAATTATCCTCCTCCTCATTTCTGACCTGAGTAGTAGTAATAGCTAATTTAAAGAAAATTTAAACGGTTGACGCCGCTTTGGCAGCCAGTCGAGCGAACCCTTATTCGTACACGCTAATAGGTTCACGCGATGTCACTAAGAAAACTAATTTTCTGACTATAACAACGAGTATAAGCTCGAACTTTTTACTTTCACAGATTAACGTTTATGTGGTGTGTGTTTATATTACACCAAATTATTTGTGTATTTTATAAAACACAAAACATTTCTCACTATTAATAAAACTAGTAATAAGTAACAATAAAAAAGTATTCTGTTAATACATTGGTCCTTATATGTCATGGCATTTATCTATTAAACATAGCTTTATACAAATACTCCAAAAGAAAACAATTTTCAGAACAAATCAAGGGACACTATGTGTGCATTGAGTGCAAGTAATCGGTACCGCGCAGTGAAAATCGAATTCCGCTTAATCCGATGCGAATGAAATGAAATTCTCTAAACTGCATGCTCTATCTAGGAATGGTCGGGATGCCGACTACGAGGCGACGCGACGCCTCCTATGCACTGACTTACAACACGTAATGAACGCACGGAGCATCCGCGAAATGCAATCGTATTTGCTCTAGCATAAGAACTTGACGTTTTACATTGCCTAGTGTCCTTTCATTCCGTGATTGGTGAATAAACCCCATTCGGGTAGAGTGAAACCCATGGCCCCGAATGAGCAATCTGAAGACCGCAGTGCCTTGTACGTCTATCATACGGCTGTGATTTCCCCGTAGACGGGTGTGGAAAAATGCGTTTTAACAATAGGTGGACATTGTAAGATTGTTCCAAAAATAATCCTACATACAACCAGACGGTGACCTTATATCATTTTTTACGATGTAAGTGATTTTAGCATAGTGCCAATAACGACTCATTTAAAAGAGTCTTCATTGACCAGTTCGAAGTGGCTTATAGTTTTTTGTGGGCTCTTCATTTGCTGCACACCAATAATAGAAGCCATCGTTTTAACTTTGTCACGTTAACTTACACGTGGCCGCGCAATGTCAATATTATTCTACATTGTTAGATAATATTAGAACTGTAATGAAATCGTTCGCTATCATGTAGTCTTGACTTAAACAATGGTTTTGTGTTGTGTTGAAGGACATTTTACTGTATCCTTTCTTTCTGACGTTGGGGAAATCGGTAAAATTTGATTAAACAATTCACTGTAAAATTATTTCTAATCAGTTTTTCCACAAAATACACTCATATTTTATACACGGGCTGTAACAAAAACCCTATAGCCATACCGAAAGAGTCGATTGGCCAACTACATAAAGTAACTAATAATAAAAGCAACTTTCTTCTTAACATTTCGGTCGACACCTTAAGTGTCATAAGCTTAACTACAGAAATAACGCACAGAAAATTTATTCTGCATAAGAATAATTGTGGAAAACACTTAACCTGGTTAATATGCCTTATGGATAATATTGAGGGCTCATATCCCATGCAATAGACATTTTTTTAAATAAAAAATGAATCACAAAAACGTTTGTGTCTCACTACTGCTTCAAAATAGAAATATATTTTATACACAGAACTGGTCCTTTCGGTAGATTTTATGTCCTGACTTGGATAGCTATATGGTTTTTGTTTCACTCATCCAACAGTCTTAACCAAAATTTGTACATCTAAATCGGTTTAATAGTTTAGCGTAGCAAGTGTAAATGGTTTTGGAATTGACAATATTAGATTACAGATAAGAATGCATAGTAAAATAATTATTGAACGTCGTTGCAGTCGAGCAACTAATGAAGGTTCATTACAGCAACGTTGAATGCACAGCAGTTCGATTTAAACAGACCTTGCGAGCGCAATCGTTGTTTTGTGTTATTCCCTGTTGATTGCGTGCTTTATCTTGGAAATTGCTACTAGAGCAGCTGTGGCTCCGTGTAGTTGGCACGTGTGGCCTGTACGCGTCCCATTGCGGTATATGCTTATCATTTGCCATCTGATATCGCTTTTTGCGTGACTGAGCAGTTTATAATGTTCAATATTTTCGTCGAATAGGGATCATCATCGACAACACGTGAGGCGGACCAAATTTTAAAGATGCGGATGGAATATTTTAACGAAGTTGTGAAAGAACCGGGTTTGAAAGGAGATAGGTGATTTAGGGCTAAAAAAATGTTACCGAGCGTACATAGTGGTGTGAGGACAAGGACTACAAGTAAAAACACTGATACTGATCTGGCATGTATGTTATATTAGAGATCCTTCAGCAGTGGAAGAATACCAGACGTGGCTCTTCCCGTACCAGCATTTGATAGGCTCTAGGGTAAAAATAATTGATTAAAAAAAAAAGAAAAACAATAGTTTCTTTTTGTTAAAATCAATTCTTTTTACTCTAGCTTTATTTTGATATAGTATAGAACATAGAGAGATAGTGAATATTAACATAATAAACAATATTGTATTTTTTTCTCGACATCCTTCACTACCATGGTGATAAGATTTTCCCGCCCTGATACTACACACTCGTCTTCGCAACGTGAACCTTATCTCTGTAGTTCAATAATAATAAAATAATGTATTTCTACGAAGTCACGATTCCGCCTTTGATTCTATTCATAGATAATAAACACAAACTTACAACTAACCTAAACAAATGGATGAACATAATGCCTGACGGTACACTGTAATTAGCGTAGCGGAGTATGCTTTGAAGATTACGAAAATTACTGACATAATCTATAGGAGGCGCCGAAGCTACAAATGACGCCAAGAATTCCCGGTATTCAATTTCCTGACGAACAATAGACGCGTTTACAGTTTAGTAGGATTAATCGGTAGAGATTTGTGTCAGAAATACCACCTTAATGTTGACTACGTAGATGTAAAAAAAAAAAAAATTTGATGTAAATAGATTTGTGTTAGACACTTCATGATCATTCAAAAACGTCCACTGCGGGACATTACCACAATAACCAGTCGTGAGCCCCTCAACTATCGGATCCAGGCGACCTTTTAAAGGTCCACCGTGTAGGAAGCTTATCAGAACTTCGCAGGAAGATACTTGTTTTCATTATATGGTATTGAAGGATTTCTAAAACCACTAATTATTCTATGAAATCTCCTTATTCGTTCCATACTATGCATTGACGTAACAATTTGCGTACTTTTAACACACATCATTGTTTGGTTCAATGGCAGGTCCGTGGCACGGTTTGATGGGCAGACAAACAAGTTGTTTTAAATCTTGATTATCACCAATTTATTCCATTATATTTACAGATCCATTGAAGTTTTATCGAAAAGGTGTACTCAATAGCGCCGATAGCTGCCGGCGTTTTCTATGTCTACTTATAAGTATATTTAAAGTAACAGAAGTAGAAAGAATTTTAATGTGGTTTGTCACTTAAATCTAATTATAGTATGAGAGCTCAAAATTAATGACCACAATAAAATGCGGGCATTTCACATGGCTTTTAAATTTTATTTAATTTCTTAACACTTATCAGTGCCAAATAAAACAGTATGCTTAACTGTAATTATTTATATAACATATTATGTGTTGTTATTTTAAAATGTTAAGAAGAAGAATCAATTAGCTATTCGCCGGCAAAAATATCCCTGTCAACGACCTAATACCCGATATAGTTCAAACCCGTTATATTAGCCGAGTGTTCGAGCTGGACTCCTGCCATAGTCCAGGCGCCCCGCTAATTGTAAACACTCGCTCACACAATAAACAACTCAATGTCAATCGCAACAAACAATAAATTAACACTTACATTTTGAGATATGGCCATAGCTATTGGCTTGTACAAACCCTTCCACAAATCTACATGATAATTAAAGAGTAAGTATTTTTTTATTGAGAAGTAGTTAAAAACCTTTAAGATGTGACTCCGTTTTTTCTTGACAGTTGTTTAGGCGACTCAGCTATATTGTATAAAACAGTTTGACTCCAGTCCATATTTCATAAGGAAGGCCCATTCTTATGCAATCAAAGGTTTTACAAAATGTTTTCTATTTATAATTGTATATATAAATTTATCTCTGCATAGCAGCACTTTACCACAATTTATCTAATAAATTGATGACCTGTGATATAAGAAATATAACAAGACCGTTTGCTATTTCTGTTTCTTGTGACGTAGACCTAAAGAATTTCGGCAATTCTCTTTCTAAAAATACCTTTCAACTAGAACTGCGTTGACGTGAAAAATATGCCCAGATTCCCGAAGTGGCACATGTGGGACGCGCGTCCACCAAAACAACGGGGTCGGTCTTGAATCATGTATACGGAATCGTCTACTTGAGCTGGAGAATAGGTATTGCTGCGATAACGTGCCAGTCGTGTCCTCGCGGTCGATTATTGCGGTTGCTACATCAATATATTTGTTTTCGCACAATTTAACCGCTGAAAATACATTCGCACTCACAAGGGCTCGGTCGACGCGCGTGAAGCCAGGTGTCTCGGTAGAAATCTACCGTCTAGCCTTGCGTTTAAAAGTGTCAAGGCAAGCGTGGATTGGGTGCAGCGTGCGAACCGTTCGGCTGGACGGCCTAGCAGTGGTGCAGTGACCCATCAGCCGTGCGTGAAGACGGGACGATGGTGCGCAAGGGGGAGACGTCCACTCGCGCCCTATTCAGGAGCCTAGCCGATGCGCTCCGCTGGCGTTCCCTCCGCGCAGCCACAACGGTGCGTTCGGTAAGCAACAGACGCTCTGCTTGGACGCGCTCCCAATACGAAGGGATGTCGTTGCCCGCTTACCGACTTAATTAACATTTGTTTTCTGTGTTGACCCCATGTTCAAATTTATGTCAGACATACTAACTAATACTATGTTATCATCATATGGTATCATACCCTGAACTGTATGACTGTCTGGCTTACTTGTTTAAATGTATGATTTATGGTTGTAAACACAAGAAATTCACGATGGTGAGGGTTTTTCTATTTGAGAGCTACTGTATAAGCAAAAAATTTATTATTAAGGTGGATGTTCCAGGGTAGCCCGCGAAATTCAAAAATTCTTACGTTTTTTGCAATTTGCAGGGCAGTGCTAGGTTGTATGTTGATTAAAATGTTATTCGCGGCTGTAAGACGTATGTATTTATATAATTATAATCATAAAAACCATCAATACAACCCTCGAAGCTCATAAAGGTGCAAGAAAAACTTTTTCAACGTCAAAGTCATTCTTGCACCTTTATGAGCTTGGAGGGTTGTATTGATGAGTTTGATGATTATAACTCTATAACTACATACGTCTTCCAGCCGCGAATCAAATGTTCATCATCATACAACCTAGCACTGCCCTGCAAATTGCAAAAAACGTAAGAATTTTTGAATTTCGCGGGCTACCCTGGAACATCCACCTTAAGTAACGTCGTATTTTCTTTCTGTTAGTTGGTATATTATGATCAAAACAATAATACTTGTCCATTCGTCAGTAACAGCAATCTACAATTATTCTATAATTCCATTTACTTGCGCGCGTGCTCATGTATGAACAAGTGTACAACATCGACGTCTTTTATGTGTGTTTATCATAACATTGACGTCACTACAACGCGTAAAAGTTGTAGATTATACGCAGATAAAATATTTCCTATCTATTGAGATCTATTGACATGTGCTCACTCAAGCGTCTAGTGCTATCACTGATAAGCCATATTAACATTCTTTTCACCCATATGGTGACTGATAGAAGATCACTATGTTTTCTTCTTCTAATCATGAAATATGTATTAAGTTACTAGTTTCCAACTCCAACCTCGTAAATTCAAGAACTGCTCATGGCGAATTCAACAATTCAATATAGCTTCCCTATGTTCTTTGCAAATATCTATCGTATATCAAACCCAACATTATAATGTTCGTGTGATAACGTGATAATTAGGCAGTGCGCATTTATATTATTGGTTCCGATTCGCATTTGTCAGGATGCGTATGTTATCTGGATGAGAATCGTGAACAGTCACCGTCTTTTGTGTGTGAGGAAATCGACCAAAATGCATATTGTCACGTGTAGGTGAGCAATTTGCACTAATCGACGAAAAGTACAATATTGCAAAGGCTAGCTGATGTTGCACTCGACAAATAATTGGGTCACATAAACCTCGCGCCCATGCATGTGTAACCTAGAACGGCAAGAGTATTGTCGCATTTTGTTTACATACACGTGCATGTAACGTGTAGATACAGGTGCAGACGTCGTCGGCCCGGTTTGGGTTGACCCACTTCCAACACGCCATTCCTTATCTATTCTACTGCCGACGGGAACGACCAGTCTGCTAGAAACTTCTTTTCTTGTTAGCCTCTAATATGCGAATAGTTTGCAAAGTTGTGGAGTAAGGTAATTGTGACTGTGACTCGGATCCACACAATGCTTTTTAGCTGGTGTTTAAACTCTAGAAATTACCAGACTCCGGGCGCAAAGGACTTTGTTTGCTCACAACTACATTGGATTCCATAGCGCTACGTTTCAGTTTGACTTACTTCCAGTACGTAATTCGTTGACTCATTATTCTACTGCACATGATAACGACCGGACGGGTTGGAACTTATTTTCTTCTTGGTTTCTGAACTACCAATAAACTGAACAATTGTGGTCTAAACCGTCTGCTTGAAATTCTCGTGCTCACAATTCTACTATTTAGCTGGTGTTTGAACTTCAGAAACCAGTTAGATCAGATATCGGACAATAAAAATGAAAAAGGATTTTATTTGTCAAGTGAAATATGTATGACGATGTTTTTACTATTTTCTAGATTGCGGTAAATTAGTCGTAACTCGAATTTTGGCTTAAGTTTATTCACTAAAAGGAATAAGTCACTGTGAGAAGTTAAAAGTAATGATTTTAACCTTATTTAAGGCGATTTTCATTTTTTTTTGTAACCGGATATAAATATTCCAGGTAAATTATTCATAAGCATAAACACTCTCTGAAGTTGAGCATGCCCACTAACTCACATACTGTTATTGCTTACTCATAAACATACGGTGAAACTGCATTTATGACAGACACTGTCACGTTTACTAAATATGAACTCATCGATGACGATACAGCAAATGTCAACCTTTTTTCAAAACTGCTAAATTGAATGTGCTAATATGTATTAAAATTACAATGATCCTTTTACGAACCTTTTTTTAAATGTTATTGAACCACGGAGCTTGATGTTCGTAGGTTTTAATTAGGGTCCCAATTGTCAGCGGTTCTGGAACACTACGTGAAATTTTCGCAAAACTCGGTAAATTACAGGCCATTTTTTTGCTGAGCATTTACGAATGTCATCCTTCCAATTATTTACGACACCAAGATCATCTGTCAGCCTCGGTATAACTACAGCGACAAAGCTCAGCTGTTGTGACGGTATCGTCTGGTCGCTATTAATAAAGCTCTTAAAACCGACAGACACATCCATCCGACACCGTCACACCGACACGGCTCGATGGGAGTTCATCGAGGTTGTTAATTCTTTGCTCCTCTAGTTCACCGGATAGCTACGAAGGTTTACCAGAAAATATGAAAATACTTCTATTGTATTTGTTACTGACTGTGGTTATGCAGAGCATCTGAAGTAATTCTTGTTATAATTGTTATCCAAATAGCTGCCAGAATGTTTCTTGCGCCGTACAATGACCTTCTAAACTAGATGTGTTAATTAACCTACATCTAAAGAAAGTGTTCTGCGTTAATCCAATTCTGCGGTGTTCTAAGCTATGTCCGAAGTATATCTATGTGTAGGTACTATTATATACTACAATAGTGTATGTGTGTTGGCGGATACCTTACTAAGTGACTATTTTGGGATAAATTTAACTGCTGTTAATTAGAGAAATCTATTTTTGAGTTGGAAATGTTGTCGTTGGACTATTTTAGTAACACTTCGTTAACATCGACACATTATTAGTGAATATTTTTTTTATTTTGCCAAAACTTTTTTTGAAATATCTTTAACGCTATGAAGTACATTCTAAAAGCAGCTGGTATTCAGTTTATTTAATTTAGAGTCTAAGTTAAAATAGTTGGTGTTACGTTATTCCCCAGAGTCATGTATTTTAATGGCTAGTTGTTGATTCGAGAACTTATTAGGCATACGCAAAAATGTTGAGAACCGTGTAGGTGGTTTTTGATTGATATTCCGCGTGGTACGTAAGCGACAACCACATCCTTTCAAATCAGCGGTGGGAGGAAAATCTAGCCTTCGGAGAATTCGTAGGTCAAAATCCGTGTATATATTTTTGCCGCCGACCAAAACAGACTAGTCGTCTGTCTGTGTCTATCTATGACATGATAGCTACTGAAAGTTTGAGTTGATTTTGATGTTAAGTCTAAGGTTTAGTTTATTTAGCTGTATTTGAAGATCAGATCAACCGTTTGGTTATTGTAATCTGTAACAACTAATCTAAATGTGTCGGGAATCCTTAAGAATTGGTCTCTATTTTAATAGTTTTATTTTCCCGCCATTACTATTTCATCTTTGCAATGTTTATGCGCCAGTGTAACAGATTAAAATTAAAGTTCGATCTTAGTATGACTTCTATGGATCTAGCCAGAAGTTCCTACATATCTGTACTTCACATATACCACAGGAATGTTGTCCGTGGCATGGCAAATCGTGTTCTGGTTCCGACCAATCGCCTCCTCCATGTTAAACATTGCCATGTCCACGGCGCGCTTTGGCAAGTGTACTTCCGCGACGCGGCGGTACCAGCACGCCATCCGTAGAGATGACTATGCTCGCTCTCATTCATTAGAGGGACGCGCGGGAGGGGGGCAAGACGTCGCGCGCCGCCCGACTCTATCGATTTTGTCCCGCACTCCGCCCGCACAACCGACACCCCCGCACTCAGCATCCGACCTCGAGTGCTCTCCTCTCGCGCCTACCGAACACCTCCGACACAATCTACGCCTTAACGACACCGAACACAGCTCAAAATTCCTTCACTCAACCATCACACCATGCCCTCCCAACAAGCCCTAATGGACTCTCTGGCCGAAAGTCACTCGGTCGAGATTACAACATCAGCGGCGCCGTCCACGTCGCACGAAAAAATAAGCTTTTTGTTACAATTAAAATGGTAAATCAAACCAATTTTAGTAATTGCGAGGTCAAACTTTCAAGCGGCGCCCGAGGGTGGGCTTTATGGATACATATGATTTTAATGAGTCCCTCTTGATCTTGTTCGTCGTGTGACGTCGATCGGTTATCTCCACCAATCTAAATGTCAACGTAGATCGGATAAGATGTTTAAATTATTTTTATATGTTTGAAGTCCCGTCTATAAATTCTACATTTATATGTAAATAAATAAATAAATAAATATCCTTGGACATTTCACACAATGCCATTTCGTGTCCCAAGCTAAGCAACTTAATGCTTGTGTTATGGTAACGAGATGGATGATAAACTACTTATATACTTTTTTTTTTGTAAATACATACATATTATAGATAGAAATGACACCCAGACTCCGAGCGAGTGCCTCTGGTTTAGACAAAGACACTTGCCCGACCCCGGAATCGAACCCGGGACCTGTTGATCCAAAGGCGGCACATCTAACCACTAGACAACTGATATTACATGTCGCTAATGTATATTACATATGAGTGTGGTGACGGATTTAGAATATACAATATCAACCCATACTATCCTAAACCTGTCGTTAGAGGTGACTAAATGAACATAAAAGGCAGACAACCTAGCCACAAAACAAGAAAATCTTGATACAAACCCTCTGCCAATCTTATTTCCCCCTATGAATTTGGAGGAGGCCCGTCTCAGCAGTGGGTAATTTATGGGCCGAATTGATGATGGTGAATGGAAATAATAAAAGTTACACTCAATCGTCAAATGTCAGATCAGTCCAAACACCTATTACTTCCACAATTATGTCTACAACGAATAACCACAATCTAACTTAAACCTCATTGAAATACAACTTCTTAATTTCCAAATTTCACAATGGCTAATCAGCAACTTTATACGAATATAAAGAGGATTGCTAAAGCGCCGAACTTTAATGGAAAAGACACAATGTACCTCCCATTAACATATAACTAAACACTTGCTCGGAGACTACATACTATGCATGGTGTGGTCTATAAAATGCATTCTATTCATAGCTAGTCCCGCTATTTGCGCTGCCTATCGACTGGACGGTTGCCTAGAGCGGCTTTGAGGCGAAAAACACGGGCTAAGACCGTGGCTTCTGAGCGCAAATGGGTTCCGTAGTTTCAAACCTCTTTCCCAAATCTTCAAGTAGAACAACCGGCTTCCGTCTGTTGCTCCTCTATCGTATATTGCGATAGCCTTTAATTTTACTTCCTCATGTTCTGTATTTTAATTTTATCGTCCCCAGCCGATAAAATTAAAGTACAGGACATGAACATGAAGCAGTTATTTAACACATTGCGAATGTTGTCGTACGCACGAGACTGTGGAACGGTTCACTCGTTAAAAGTAGCGTTTGGTGTTTAACAAGTTTTTTTTAACCGACTGGTAGATAAATATGTAAGTGTATCAATGATAAAAAAGTGACCATTTTTTTTTTTTTTTTTTGTTATAGTGGGGGAAACCTTTTATAGGTCCCCAGCCGGTGGGACGGGGCTGGGGAAAGGTAAAAAGGTGACCTGCGTTGACTTACAACCCTATAAAGCTGAGTTGGGATTTATTTGTGACAAGAACAATTAGGAATTAGGATTTTACACACTGTAAATTTAGACTCTCAGACTCTCAGTAAAATTTAAAGTGCGCTATGAAAAGGTATTTATTACGAAGCGGCGCAACCCTACATTTGCGAATAAAACAAGCGGTTGATGCATTATTCCGCTCATATAGAGTGACGTCATCGTGATACTTTAGACATAATATGGGTCTATTTGTGGTAGGTTCATCAATTCATTTAATACAATACCTTAAATAATAGCATTATATCAAAATAATGTTTCATGATATGCATTATCTGAGGCAACTTAAATACATCTATTGATATGCCAAAATATTATAATATTCAAGTATGATTTTACTAGATGAAATGAACTGAAAGAATGTCGGCCTTAATTGAGTGCTTTATATTAGGGAAGTCTTCAACGTCCAAAAACGCGTTGTTGTATAACCAGTTTAAAATATGGAATCCTCTCCCGCTTTAGATAACCCTGTATTGTGAGTGATCTATACTTATTTACATTAATTCAATAAAAACGACACTTCTCGGAACTAGTATCTCTCTCTTTGTTTAATGGTATACGCCAAGTATTTTAGTCCCCGACCCCGGAATTGAACCGGACATCCAGAAGACACATGCATGGTATGTAAACCAAGTCGTTTAGCTTTGATTTATTTCGTAGGTAATTTTTGTGGTCAGTGTAGACAGCCAGTATTTCTGCTAAATTAGTGATTGTATACTGTCCTCCCCTTCGTCCGGGGGAATGAAAAGGGGAAATCCTGGCGTTAATCAGTGCTTAGTACGTACTGAGTGGGATTAAACTTCTATACGAGCTGTGTCCGGCTTTCCTAACTAATCGTAAAGCCCACAATTACGCTGCTAATGGCTTTTTTTAATTTGTAATTGAGGTGTTTCAATTCAATAGCTGTCCTTGTCCGTGTGGTGACGGATTTTGCATACACACAGTCACCAATCCATACCGTCTTTAGGGTGTCGTAAGAGGCGACTAAAAGAACGCAAGAGACTGATCTAGGTGATCCAAGAGAAGGAAAACTTGATACAAACCCTGTGCCAACCCGTCTTGCTAGCGTGGCACAGTAGGCTAATTTCCCTCCATGAATTTGGAGGAGGCTGTTACGAAGACGACAAATCCTTGTAGGTAAAGTCGAAAACTAAACATTCGTCATGGTAATTTTCTTATCGTTTTTGTTTTAGGTATGATACACGAAATAGTATAAAATAAATAAATAACTTTTCAATACACGCAGCTGAATAGTTAATTAAATTAAATAAAAAAATATCAATGGCAAAGCATAATAGTTGAATTGCCCTGTAGTGTTGCGCGCAGATTTTCCACCCCTTTTCACTGTTCATTAAATGTCACACTACCCGTCGCAATTTCAAAGGCATAGACACAAGATATTTTATTAACACGAATATCAACATTTAGTTCGGTTATTATGGTAATGACCCATCAAAGGCGTCTGCCCGGACCTTCCCCAACTAGGGAACGCTTCGGGTAGGTTGGCGTTGCACTCGCCTATGCTCCTTGCAGTGGGGTGGTGCATAAGTACAGCACTGTTTATAGTTTGTAGGCCTCAATGTGGCTGTCTAACCGTTGGATTTATGAATGCAGGGGTGCAATTATGACGTTTGTGCCTGTGTGTGTTTAAGCCCGTCTCGATTGCTATGCGATATGATATAGTGAAATATATCAACTGTATTATGTATGTGTGGAGCGAGCTGTATTACTGTGTGAATCGGTAAATCACGTTATATGATTTTGTTTTAGTTGTGGTTGGGATATGTGGATAATGGAAAATGTATGTATTTAAGGCACTGTAATTAATACACATACAGGGTTGATACGACATAGGGGCATTTTTTTAACTGGCTATACTAGGTATCATTTCCAGGCTCTGTACCAAAAATCAATTAAATTGGAGCAATAGTTTAGCCGCAAAAGATTTTTTAAATTTTTGCCTCATTTGAACATGATGTATCTTTCCTAACATATGTTTATGCCTAACGCATCGTCTATTAACCTTAGGGGCTGTCCATTAATCACGTAATGTTTTTTTAATATGTTTAGCCCCTCCCTCCCCCTTGATGATACCTGGTAAGGTTTAAGACTACCCCTCCACCCCCCATGAAAAATCACGTGTAATTTTTTTTGTACCGTTTCGAATTCATACTAATCACATATATTATACGTAGTATACGTAATTTAATGTCCCTCTGTCATATCAACTCTGTATAATAAATTGCCTTGTTGGTCTAGGGGTTGTATGTGTCGCCTTTATATCACGGGTCCCCGGTTCGATTCCGGGGTCTTTGTGTAAATCTGAGGCACTTGCTCTTGAGTCTGAGTGTGATTTGTGTCAGTTAATTTCATGTTTGTAAAGAAATGGGGTTTAGTAAAAAAAATTGAATCTAATAAATGTATAGATATCCTGGGTATAGGAATATATGAATGTTATATTTTTCAAAATTAATTAACATTATTCTTATCAACGTAGTTATTCCGACCGGCCAAGTTTTTTGTAAGATATTAGTTAGTTGTGAGGTAAAACTTTTAGAACAGATTAGTTGGCTCATAATATTGCGGATTACGTGTAAAATTCAAGTTGCCCCATTGACTGCTGTAAATAAGTTTAAAGCAAACTACAAACGTTAACTATTGTTTCCAATTTCATCGATCACAGGTACATTTTCGTTTGTTATAAATATTAAATCAGTTATCCTAGACTGGTTTGGAAATAAACAAAGATCGATATTGCTTCGGTGAAGGCTGTGAAGTAAGTAGTTGTGGTATCCAAATCAGTACCTACTAATGTTTCCTGGACAAACTTGCAAAGTGTTGACAATAAATTTTAATGGCAACACAGTTTCCGTGTTCAAGGATTATTTTATACAAGAAAGTAATTTACTAATTAGACCCAGGTCGAGAGCAAAGACAGTCCGTTCCTGGAATTGAACCAAGGTCCACTAGGTCCAAACAACCTCGAGAATATCATCCATTATTATTTCACACATCAGTTCTTGTATGGACATTAGCCTACAGTGTTACGCTGGCCAGAGCATTGCTCAAGTTTTCCATCTCTCGAGGCTAGGTTCATTTAGTAACCTTAACGACACCCTCGATATTAAATAGGTTGGTGACATTGTTTGTTCTGAATCCGTAATCACAGACGCCTCAAGTGGACAAACCAATTCAATGGGTCCGTGAAAGCGATATGCTATGCGTTTTTTTGCATTGTGAGTGTGTAATTAATGACACGGGCCCGGCTCGTGCGTCGCGGCGCCAGCGGCGGCCTAGGTACGCGGGCCTTGCATTGGGTCGGGTCAACGACCTCGCCCGCCCACTATCGGGGTAAATATGCCGAATGCACACAGATGCGCGCGCCGCCTCAGCTCTGCACTCCCTAGAGCCACCCCGGCCAGCCGCTGCACTCACGCACACACCCACCGACCCCTCTTAAAACTCCTCTAATTGATTGCACAAATTTTCTCGCAATAACTGTCTTTTTATCGTGCTAATGATGTAAGTTGCGCAATTTCGGCGCCTCTAATTGATGTTCGGCGAGATGTAAAATCGCAGTAGAGCGTACGCGCGACTAACACCCCATTAGCGTATCAAGTTATAGTGAAATTACACTGTAAATGAGAATTTCATATACTCGTACATGTACTCGTGTAACAAATTTTAGTGTTATGGCCAAAAATGGACAATATGTGAATCAGCGCTACATTTTTTAGAAACACACTAACGCTATAATTTAAGTATATCTAGGAAATGAAAAACAAATTGCTTGAATGCGAGCTCGTCATACTAAAACATTACATCGAGTATCTACTAACTATCAGACCAAATTATGAAGTAAGCCCACAGGCTCACTTAAAATGGCTTCAATCGCCGACACCTACTTGACCTTTGAGCGTGTCATGTCTTCTACGCGTATCTACGTAATACTTTTCAAGTTCGTTCGTTTACTCCAACTTTACTGTTATTAGTTTAGAAAACATAGTGACGCCAACCCAAATTCTTCCTGAGGGTGTCGTAAGAACCGACAAAAAGAAATGGTAAGGCCGAAAACCTAGCCGCAATATTCAAGTACAATAATTTCAAACCAAAATGAACGAGGTGTTTGCACTTTCACATGCACCGCAAGATGACGTCATCGTGATCTCATCTGAATGCATTTGGTGATGTAATATTGAATCACCGATATTTTGATTGGTATTCCCAGGTATCTTACAAGGCACGTGTTGATTTCATGACTGATACCGATATCACTTAAAATAGTACGTTTACTAAAATTGAACGTAATAATAGCAAGCAAAGCGTACAAGAAAATGGCATTTGTATAGTATGTAATTACTAATAATAACTACTTCTACTTTTAACCCCATATATGACCCACTGCTGTATCGGGTCTCCTAAAACTACATAAAAGATAATTAGCCTACTGTGCCACGATGGCCAGCCTGGTTCGCATAGGGTTTCGTATCAAGTTTGCCTTTTCTCATACTGATGTCTTAGGTTTTCGAGATTATTACTGTAATAGTCTGTGTGTACACACGATAAATCCTCTTGTAAAAAAGTAGTACCCGTTGGTAAGAATACCGGAATTAAGCGACGTGTTTTCCATCATATAATAAAATCGGTCGTGAGGCGTCTCATAACACAGCCGTTTTTCATCACGACGTACTGAAGCGGACAATAAAATGCGCCGAATTTCTTCCGATGCCAACATTCTCCCATAACGCACAATGAATTCGTGCAATAAAAATCGCATAGAATTGCATTGGGCCCATAAACGTGCCCGTTTTGGCATCATTACCTTACGTCGGTCGAGCTTTGAATGCGTCGACATCTCAAATGGGTGGCTCTTTTCCCCAAATGGTTGGTCTTTTCTCCTAATGGGTATACCATTGTTTCCAGATCGAATTCGAGTTGGACAAGTTTGATCCTTTTTTGAGATAAGACGTGGTCGTGGCTGTTTTGGTTACTAAAGGAATAGTGGTACTCACAATATCCAGAATTTGATGCGTACAAGCTTCCCACTTTAGAATGCTCGAGTACCGAAATATCAGGGATGTATCAGATCTCGGTCTATTACTGCTGATGCGGCCTTCTCCAATTTATTAGAGGGACTTCTTGTTAGCACAGGTTTGGTTGCAAGTTTTCCTTGTTTTACAACGAAGTTGTTTGGCACTCTGGTTTATTGTTCACTTAGTACGACACCCTCAGGAAGGGTTGGTCACATAATGTATTGCCTTCTGATTATTTCCCTATGGGGAGCGGGCTTATAATGGTATAATTGTCATCAACAGACTATTACTCGTATAACCCACTGCAACACAGACCCAAATCACAGGGCAAAAAAATCTATAAAAAATATTGTCCATTTTTATAAAAAATATTGTCATTAGGACTGGATATCGAATTATACGATAAAGTAGTCTAATTACCCTCCATCACCAGTTGGAACTTCCCCACCGCACGCTGCGAAAAAACGCGTGTTGTCAACAAAACCCAGCACGCTTTATCGAATGGTCATTCGTTCATGGCCACAGGATCGAATGGTCCGCCCGGCTAGCTACCAATCCTCACATCCAAGTCCGGCGCCAAGCAGTTTTACTTTGTTCCGTCGTGTGTATGTGAGAGCCGGTGCCCGACAGGGCATTTCCTTGAATTGCCTACCCCATCTTAGACCCTGGCGTTACTTTCCATCACGCAAGCCTAAGGTCAAAGGCATTCAAGTAATTGGTAATAAAAGTGGGTAATTCATGGACTGAGATGTATAACGTCGCTTTAATGAACAGTCAATCAAGACAATATCCCAAAGATTAACTCCAATAAAAATCTACCTATATTATTCGACAAAAAAGGCATCTGTTATTTACAGGTTGGGCCACGAGTAACAAATTATACTCTTTTGTCAACTGAATGACGAATTTGGTCCACGTGCCATTTCAATAGGCTTTTCAGGTCCCGGAAAATGTAGAAGCATAATGGATATAAAGGGTTGAACGACATATTAGATATCCACTTTCATTAAAATCTGTGATTTATAATTTTATTGACTTGACTCACAGTATAATAATTAGAAGTTGTTTTGAATTATGCTAATAAAACAAAATGTCTTTCAGGTTTTGTAGCCGAAGTACTAGTATTAAGGAGTCCACTATAAATACTAAAGTTCATATCCATTACTAATGTCTATACAAAAGACGATATTCAAACTATCGCCTTTCAATGTCGAGCAGCTTTAAAGTATTTTTATTCGTATTTGAACCCCAACATCTCAATCATACTATTTGCACGTTCTTAACGCCATTAAAGTTCATTTACCACAATGCGCAAGGATCGTGCAAGACTAAGATATAATCTTCTCGGTACTTCATATTTAGTAAATTTTCTGCTGGTTCACATTTGGCGGAAAATATCGGTGTTTTATTGCCAAACGTCTCTTTTGCACGTCTAGTACTATTTATTCTTATACATAGTAACGTAAACCTCCCCCCCATAGGAGCAAGTGTCGTTTAAGATACTGCGAACGGATCTATACTTTCGCAAAGTCAGCGGCAAAATACGTTAATGTACTTTGAGAGTTGTATGACGCTACGAAATCTGCTGGGATGAAAAAGAGCAAAGGAACCTCTTAATTTTAAGTCAAAACACTCGTAAGAGCTTTAACAGGTACACAAGGCGCATTAATCTAATCTGGCCACGTGTATGTTACAAGGAAAGTATACGGTGTTATTTTCACTTGAATTATATTCATACTAATGTTTACTCGGAATTTGGTTTAGCGCGAAATTTTCCTCTTCTTTCTGGGATTGTGACAAGAAATTGGCATATACTTTTTATATTACATATTTGTATTTTAGGTGTATGAATTATTAGTATACTCTTTAAAAAGACTATGAAACTTTTTATTAGAAATTAAGTATGATTAATTAATGTTAGAGGTAGTCGCTTTATGTCATTCCATTGGAAAATATCCTTAGTCCTACTTCTTCTTAATACTCAGCCCATAAATGACCCATAGCTTAGTGGGGTCTCCTCCCATCACAGGGAGGGAAATTCGCCCCGATACCCCTCAGGGTAGCTACGCTGGCCAGACAGGTCAAGGTTCTGTTTCATAGTTTCCTTCTCTTGCGGCTAGGTTTTTGACTTTGTCATTTCCTTTTGTCGGTTCTTACGACGCCCTCAGCATGGGATGGGGAGGCGACACTATGTGTTCCAAATCCGTCACGAAACGAAGAATTTTCATAGTCCTACTATGACAACATTTTGCAATGATATTCACAATAAACGTTTTTGTCGACATGATCGCATTGATTTATATTTAATTTAATTGTATTGTATATTAAAATAAAAAATCATTTTTCAAAATATTATATTAAAATCATAATAGCCCTAGGGGCGGAATTTTTTTCAAGCCGCCTAGTGGTTTGTGCTGCAAAGAGAGGAATCGCCTAACAATGCGCGCCGTCTCAAGTAAAACTGCCTTTTGCATCAGACGCTTTACCCAACCGGATATCGAGAGTTGATTGAGATGTCCATCAAAACTTTAATTTAATTTCTTGTTATAATTATTAAAAGAAAATCGTTCCTGTGTGTAAACTCTCACTTGATATGACAACAATAATAATTCTCCGCCCGTGCAAGTATGTGTACCGACCGCATGCTACATACTTTACACAATTTACCCGAAAAATCTGAACTAATTGCATCAAGAAATATCGCCTACAAATGCGATAATTACGAAAAAGTCCTACACCGCGATAGCGAAATTTCAAGAGCAATTCGCAAGGTTAAGATATCCCCGACTACAACTATCGGGGGGGATAGGCGCTGCGACCCCTAGCCAGACATCACACCTCGTCTGGCTGGATGATCATCCCTTTGCGCCTAAAGTGGTGACCCCGACGTGATGTGAACACGCAAGATCCTTGAAGTGGTAACCCTCGACATTGGACTCCAGAGCAACCTTCCAACGAGTCTGCAACATCCTCCTGCCTGGTCAACCTGGTAAAAACAAACACTCCTCAGCAGCAGCAGCCGTTACTTAGCAAGCCAAGACGTCAGCCTTAACAGGACCACGCCCAGCCGACTCACCGTGCTACCTGGTTCTGCGGCACGACACTCAACCGCCCAGTGAACTCCACTACACAGTTGAGGTGCTCAGTCTCGACTCACCGTAGACTCCGAGCGCTCCTGGCACTTGCAAGCTCATTACACTGCAGCGATTCAAGAGGATCGACCTCCGGTCTGAGGGGGGAGCCATGTAGCGACCGCATGCTACATACTTTACACAATTTACCCGAAAAATCTGAACTAATTGCATCAAGAAATATCGCCTACAAATGCGATAATTACGAAAAAGTCCTACACCGCGATAGCGAAATTTCAAGAGCAATTCGCAAGGTTAAGATATCCCCGACTACAACTATTGGGGGATAGGCGCTGCGACCCCTAGCCAGACATCACACCTCGTCTGGCTGGATGATCATCCCTTTGCGCCTAAATATGTATCACTACATAGTATATAACAAAGTCGCTGTCGTCTGTCCGTCCCTATGTATGTTTAAATCTTTAAAACTACGCAACGGATTATGAAGCGTTTTTTTTAATGGGTAGAGTGATTCAAGAGGAAGGTTTATATGTATAATAAATTCATAAATATTGCAGAGGAACACGCATAAATTGAGAGAATCGTCATTGCACCCGTGCGATACGGACGGGTCGCTAGTTAATATATAGATTACGAGTACTAATGAACTTAGTACAAAAATGGGTGTTCCCCGAATACTGATTAAACAAACCTTTATATCTTGTTACCAGGCGAAACTTCCTCAAAAGTGTGTAAAGCAGGAAAACTCGCAACAAGCGCTGACCTCATTATTCACCGGTGGCTTTAGTAATTGGATAAGTGCTGACATTAAATAACCACGTGACAATCAATCCAATAAACCGTTGTCGCCTTTCGTCAACTGAAAAAGAATAAAAAAAAAAAAAAAAAAAAATTATCCTTGGACATTTCACACAACGCCATCTCGTCCCAAGCTAAGCAACATAATGCTTGTGTTATGGTAACGAGATGGATGATAAACTACTTATATACATTTTTTTTTGTAAATACATACTTATTATAGATAGAAATGACACCCAGACTCCGAGCCAGTGCCTTTGGTTTAGACAAAGACACTTGCCCGACCCCGGAATCGAACCCGGGACCCGTTGATCCAAAGGCGGCACATCTAAACAAGAAATGTATCGATTGATCGCACATGACAGCAGTGTCTGATGTCACAGCATTTTAGTTTCCATGGAGCCTGGTCTAATTTATTTGAGTTTTTTCAAATCACTGTCGCTAAAGTATAAACCAATTTTTTCGGATACTGTTACGGATTTGGTTTACTTCATAATAAAAACGCCACGTGTATGTTTTCTCGTTCGATCTGTACAGCAAATGATTAGGTAAATTCTAGTCATGGAAATAGAAAAAAATATGATTAAGAAATAATTATGACCTCGTTGGTCTAGTGGTTAGATGTGCCGCCTTTGGACCAACGGGTCCCGGGTTCGATTCCGGGGTCGGGCAAGTGTCTTTGTCTAAACCAGAGGCACTGGCTCGGAGTCTGGGTGTCATTTCATAAAAAAAAAATGTATCTAAGTAGTTTATCATCCTTCTCGTTACCATAACACAAGCATTAAGTTGCTTAACTTGGGACGAGATGGCGTTGTGTGAAATGTCCAAGGATATTTATTTATTTATTTACTTAAGTATAGTATATTGAGATACAAGGGCCCATTTCCTATGTATCACAACTATTTAACCCTTAATAGAGAAACCGATACCAGTCTATGTCGTGACTTTTTTTTAAACGTAACCCCTGCTCTGTAACCTGTATCGCGGGGGCTGTTTTCAAACATGTAATTCACTCTGCTACTCTTATAAATAAAAGGCTAAGTATTTTAATAACTTAGTAGCGAGTTTTCCAGCGTAACATTGTCATAGTGTAAATATGTCACAATATTTCCATTTAACGTTAAATTTTCGTCAACAGAAAGCAGTAAACAATATGCCAAAGTGAAACAGTAACGTGGGCAGAGACACGTTCCTGTGATTAAGGTTACCACAAATATGCTGATAAGTCATTTGGTGCTTAATCTAGTAATAAACACTTCTAGATATACTAACAGTTGGCCAAACTTTCACTCGCTTGCACCAGACCTGGATTTTTGAACTTTATATTACAAAATAACTAAAAAATTTTGGTTTACATTTTATACTAAACCATCCTCTAAATTTGATGGCTTTCACGATAGCGAATTTTACATAAAGTTTGTTTATTTAAGTATTTATATCTATTTGGACAATTATAATAAAGATTTTTACGAGTCTTAAAAGGAATATATTGTAATGTTAGATCTATGTTTGTACAAAAAGGCAATCGATTTTTTTTGCGAGTTTCAGGGCAGTTTAGGAGTAACTGCCCTGAAACTCGCAACTTCTGTTATTAACTGTTGATTATCATATATAACTATACACTATCGATATCGCCTTAATTCATCGATACCTGAACTTTCCACAAATTTTCCCCATTCAATTCAAATTTGACAACCCTGCGTGATCGTATCCGGCTTAACCAGACATTATCTCGCGAAACCTGAATTATATTTCCTGCTAGCTAACGCATTGTTTTCGTTACCTATCGAGAAGCGAGCATTCGTATTGTTCCCGTTAACACCAAGTTGATTTCGCTACACGCTTATGAGTTTTGACGTAGTTAGCAGATTTGATTCCAACTCGCCGGCGACAACTGCCTCCCTACTTGTGCTCCTCGCGCGATCTCTGGCCACATTCATTAGATAGTTAGCCGTCGAATGGATGGATCACGTCTCGCCATCAGGTGAGCTGCAAACAAAACGCCGGGTTAAACATGCACGACGGGTGTACGGGTATAATTAAAGTTTAGGAGACGCTCACGTCGCCCGTTAACCTCGTTATCGGGCGCTCGAAGTGGGTGAGACGCGGTGGGGAGGGAGCCAGCCTCGGGGTGAAGGGGGGAAACGGGGAAAATCAATGACAGGCGCCGCGCGCCGTCTCTCCCCGGCCCGACGCGTTCATCTCGCGACCACGTGCCTCGGTCACTGGCCCGCCGAGCCGCAGCGTCCTCATCCGACACCGATGATTTACCTCCATGCATCGACCTCCTGACAGCCATGGCAACATTAATCACCGAATCTACTTACTGGTCGATATGCTAACGGAGTTCTGTCAAGCGACGTTAAGACTCTTAGTTCAAAATTTGAGTATGCAAATACTGAACAATCATGCAAACCAAGTACTAGCAAGGGACACTGTAGCGTATGAACGTTGTACTTATGTAATATGGTAATTAAAAGGAAACACTACATCTTAATTGGTATGTTTTATTGTATGTGCTAAGTTCACTCAAATCGTCGATAAGTAAACATTTCGGTAACACCGAAAGGTGTGTTGCAGGAAGGCTCGCCGCTAGAGCTCTCCAGTAAAATATACAGTCGTAATATGTAGGTCGGTCGCGCAAATTTGGGTTATCGTTCGGTCGCGTCGATATGCGACGCTTCCGCATGGGCCGTGTTGCGACTGTTCATAGACCGATAATTCGAATTTATTGTTCTATCTTGGAGATCAATTTAAGGAGAAAAGTTATTAGAATAATTTCGTATAAGAAAATATATTGATCATTTTTTCGTATCTGTTCACATTTTACTAACACCGTAAAATACACAGGTAGGTGATATAATTTAGTTTATGTTTCAAACACGTCATTGTCGTTATTCTGCAATCAATTCTACGATATTGTCTCTGGGTTATGCAATACTGGAATGACTAGGCAATTTGGTCATGTGCTTGCTTTAGGACCGATTTATGCATCCGAAGTTCTATATTTATCATACACTCACACTACGAAGGAGCTACTATCTACCAAGCCAACTTGACATATAAAACAGATTCAGTATCGCGCTGAAGAAAGGTCGATCCCCAACATTAGTATCGATATATTTGCCAAGATCGAATTTCTAAACAAGCTTACTATAAAGTTCCCGATGCCACCGCAAACAATGAGTCATGCTCGTGATTCCACGATGGCACAAAAAATCTGTAGCAATGAACTTCCTAGTCCCCAATCCATGTGCTTAGTGCGTCGCTGGTACGAATGTTTTATACAAGCATATCGCGACCCGTCGTCGATCAATGTCAACCGCATATTTGGGTCAACGTCCGACAGGCCGAATTCCCTCGTTCCACTCTGTCTACTCTTCATTTCCTATAACGCATGCGATAGCTTTATTGTGCCCTGTTTAGGGGTGCTTTGTAGGCTTTCTTTTTTGAGGGAACAATCACGGCGCGGTTTTGATTTGTGATCTATGATTGTTCCGCTTTAGACCGCGATGGAACGATCTCTTTATAGCAATGGAGTATCTTCAAGTTGATCGGAAGAAAACTGCATTATAGTTTCGGAAAGTTTTGTTATTGCACTGTCTACGACTTTTTTGCTTAGAAACTTTGTTCTCTTTTTCCCTTGATAAAATATTTATTGTTTAACATTAATGACGTTTGTCAGATTAAGTGTCAGTGTTTAATATGACATTGGATTTTATTAGAATTTGCGAATGATTGCCTTTGCAACTGGAATTATTAGTTGCAATTCATTAAACACTGGGAAACAAGAGGTCCATTACCGAGGTGAATGTATAAAATAACTTACCAATATGTAAAATGTTATACGACCACATGTTAGTCTTCTGAAATACTGCTTGTATCATAGCGGAACCACCGCCAACTTAAATGTTTACCACATTTTAAGAATCTACGCTGGAACAAACTTCTAATTACTATTTGGATGTGAATTGTTCTGATTACATCTGATTCTTTTTCCTCGTAATTTTTCCCCAAGGCAGGCACCACTCTTACTTTATATGGCTAACTACCAGTATTTACAGGAAGCGAATGCCGTCTGCCCGCCGCGACCTAACCATGACAAACAGTCATGGTTAGACCAGTTGTCAGTTAAATTACACTACTGATTACGTGTAACGACTGGCATAGATTGTAGAATGGCAACCAAGACGGACCGGACCGCTTTACGTACCCTTCGAAGCAACCATATTCATTTGTTTACTAACCGTTGAAACAAATAAGCTACAATGGTCGTTTATTGTCCTCAGGTATACTATGCGAAGAAGAAGCGGAGAGCGCAACAGTACCTGGGTGAAGACGGCTCGCACAAGAAGGAGAAGAAGCTATACAATGATGGATACGATGACGATAACCACGACTACATCATCAAGCAGGGCGAGAAGTTTCTGGACCGGTACGAGATTTCTTCACCGATCGGCAAAGGCTCTTTTGGGCAGGTCAGTACATTTAATAGCGTATGTGAATGTGTATTCGCTCTTAAAAAATAAACAACTGCATATTTATCTAGTACTGAATGATTGAATGGTGTCATGGTAGTATATTTGGCACTTGCAAAAAAAAACGATTTGGGATCTTGTGCCGACCCATGGAATGGAATTGGTTGACGACTCTATTCATTATAATTGCGCCGCCGAACCGTAAACTTACCGCCATAATAGCTCATTTTAAATAAAAACACACTAAACAGAAATTAGAGCACGTGATCTAGGTATCTAACTCGAGACGTGTATGATCGCGAGACTAACAAGTCTATAATCATATTTGAATGGCAATGTGTAAGAGCGCTTACATCGTGTGTGAGGCCAAATTGGTTGTGTTCAATAGCCTGATCATCTCAAAGCGCAATCACACGATCTCTTAACACGATATTGTTTATCCTAGGGGATTACTTAGGGGCATGTACATTCCATCTTTTATAGCGTTAGCCTTATTGTATAAGTATATTATCATTTTGATGTTCTTTTTCTTGCCCGCCGTGTTTCCAATTTCATTGGGGTCGGCGCCAGTCCTACCTGATTTGGCTAACTACCAGTATTTACGAGAAACGATTCCATCCTCATCCCTACTAGTGGGACAACCGGTAATTAGTACGTGGTTGGACTAGCTGTCAGTTTTCACACTACTGACTTCGTGTAACAACTTTGTGTGACTTGGCGGAGGTCTGGTCAGCAATTGATAGTTTAAGGGCCCTGAAATCAATGCTCGAATCCCCCTCCCGTCTCTCTGTGTTTGTAGATATAAACTTAGCCTTGCGTGTAAGACAATCCGTCTGGCGTAAAATCCAGTTTACAATAACGCGCTACTAATTCTGTTTTTATTAAGAGTAGGGGTAAGGTTGCTTTAATTAGGTGTTTCGTAGCTTATTTTTTCAACAAGTATTGTCATAAGGAGTTTAAAAGTTAATACAACGTGTGAAATATAAAATATATCCAGCACAAGGGCGTGACGGTCCTAAATATTTACTGACATTTCTGAGATATCTAGATATCGAAAAGAAGTTCTTGATATCTGTAAAAATATATATACATATTTAGAATATGATTGACACAACTGGAATATAGAGAGTCACGGTCGATATTTAAAAGTTGAATAACTTTATCCTAACTTTTAACACCAAAAATGAATAATTAATGACGACACCAGCGAGGTGTGGCGTGGCACGCAGCATGAGCAGCTAAGTCGATGGGTTTCCCTATACATTTCCCTATACCGCGCTCTTAAACCTGGCGAAATAATTACACTTCAATAGAACATTCATCGTGTTTCTCAAGGGCATCGTTGAATCAGTTCGCCAATTATTACGCTTGCGTCGGCTAATGGTAGGATTACAGCATACATCTGTTGCCGATTATAACACTATTTCATGATTCTATTTGTGATTTTTTGTAGACTAAACCGTAGGGAGAAAAATTACTTATTCCAATTTGTATTTGAATTGTGTGTTCCAGTCTTAGGAACAAAGCCTCAAGGATCTCATTATCATCTTCGTCCATAAATAACTCACTGCCGAGTCAGATCTCTCCTTATTGGATGGCCTACATTGGTGTGTCAGGCTAGATAATATTGTCTGCCCATTACATTGCTGTACGATACGAGTACCACATGGATAACCATGGCTCATTATTTTTCTTTCTTAATCTGATTCGTCATGTTCTATCGTTGGTCTAGTTTTGGATCAGCGGTCCCCGGCTCGATTCCGGGGTCGGGCAAGTGTCATTGTGTAAACCACAGGCACTTGCTCTCTGAGTCTGGGTGTCATTTGTAATTACATGTTTGTAAAATGCCCCCCGCGGTACAGGATGTTTGTTGAACATACTTCTATGTATTTAAGATTCTTTATTTATTTTTTATCACTTTTTTGTACATTAAATACTTATAAACATAAAACATAGCTAGAAAATAACAAAGTACATTTAGGCGGCCTTATCGCTAGCAAGCGATCTCTTCCAGGCAACCTTAAGGCGAAAGAAGCTTTGTTTATATTATAGGAATATTGTCAACGATAGAAGGTGATTAGTATTAAAGTAATTATAATTCTGTTACAGGTTGTGAAAGCGTATGACCACGAGGAGCAGTGTCAAGTAGCGATTAAAATAATTAAGAATAAGAAACCCTTCCTAAATCAGGCACAAATAGAAGTCAAGTTACTAAAAATGATGAACAGAGCAGACCCTGAAAATAAGTATTATATAGGTAAGTCGTATTAAACTGTTTGTGTGCCTGTGGTAATTTCAGTGAGCATCCTGAAATCATGCATTTGTTAACACAAGTTCATAAAATAATTAATATCTTAGACAAGAAATCTTGGTAGTGAGAACTTGATATTGATTTAAATAAAAATTATTCCAACAAATTCCACTAAACATACAAATTAGCATAATGCTACCACTTCACATGGCCATTCGTGCTCTCTATTCGTATGCGGTATTTATGTGCGCTACTCTTTTATGACTTTTTTCTGTTCTATCCACACATAGTGCTTAATGTCAAATATGACAGATACGAATAGCGAAGTGACGCGCCACCTTATGTATACATACACAAGCAACACGCATTGGTGCTATACTATCGCATTTCTTCGGAACGGTATACATGCCCGGATTATCTTCAGTCCATTGAACACATTACAATATGTATACTATTCGTATGGAGTACAACACTGACTTTTCATATGTTAGGTATTTGTATGGAAGCCTTAAAACGGTGATTGACTTCTAAACTCTCTTCGCCTTGAAGATTCCTTGGGGAAACCAAGATCCTAGGCCAGGAGTGTCAATGTAATTAGCGTATAAAATAAACTAGTGCTCGCCCAGCGGTCGATATTCGACCATAATCAATTTAAATTATAGACCTATAAATATATGTAGTTCCATTCTCATTTTGACCACAGACTTCACTATCACTATCACTACATAGTATAAAATAAAGTCGCTGTCGTCTGTCCGTCCCTATGTATGATCTTCCCTTAAATCTTCTAAACTACGCGACGGATTTTGAAGCGGTTTTATGTAATATATAGAGTGATTCAAGCGGAAGGTTTATACGTCATAATTGCACCCGTGCGAAGCCGGGGCGGGTCGCTAGTTAACAATAAACAAAAGAGTATACATTATATGCGTGTGGTTGCCAAATACATGGTAGTGTGTATATTTTTATTAATTTAATGTATTTTTCTGTATTACTCCTTTTCTATATAAAATTTAATTCTCCTGCGACCGCGCAATTTTCGTAAAAAGGGATACAAAGTTTCGCGTATTAATTTATGGATAATATGATTTTATTTTGTTGCAGTTAAACTCAAATGCCACTTTATGTGGCGGAATCACCTGTGCCTAGTGTTCGAACTACTGTCGTACAATCTGTACGATCTGTTGCGAAACACGAATTTCCGCGGCGTGTCGCTCAACCTCACGCGGAAGTTTGCGCAGCAGCTATGCACCGCGTTACTGTTCCTTAGTCAACCTGGTAAGTCTTTTCAATACTTAATGCCTACTTTCACTGTACCCGATATCAAATTATCTACAACGTGTTTAAATAACAGGTATATCTGACTTCAATATGAGCCCCGCGACACACGTTAAACCTAATGCTGGAGAATCGTCTCTAAGAAAAGATGGGTTTTAGTGGGTTTGCTTTTTTTTCTATAGCATTAAGTACCGAATTTCCATCTCTTTGGCCGCTCAAAATATACACTCGGTACCTAAATAGCTTCTGCATACACCTTGCTGTGTCTTTTATGGCCAAGCAGTAATAATCGCACTGCTGTGTGTCTCTGTCTACTAAAGAGGACTTTTACATAAAGTGATACTAAAATGTCCGATTAAATGCTGCAGAATAGCTAAATATTTAGGTAAATATTCTCTAAATTTCCATGTACCGCTGGTATTAGATAATTTGCATGTTTGATCAATATCTCTTAGCAAACAATAAAGTAACCCTAATCACAAACCCATTAAACTTATATTAACACCGAATTTTACAGATGAAATCTTAATGCTCAAAATCATTTCAGTCACAGCACTGCGCGATCTTGTCACCTGTTTCCAGGAATATTCCATTAAGCGACAATACTATTATACCTAACATAATGCCTAACAATTTCGAAGACCTCTTTTCATAAATCCTGTATTCTTCACTTAATTGTTCCTTATCGCAAAGACGGTTAGTCTTATCCTAATAATAGACTAAGAAAATCTTCCCAAATGCCATTGTTCCCCAATTCTTGATGAGAACGTTCATTTACGAAATACTGATGACTTTTTCTCTTTTGTTTTACAGAACTAAATATAATTCACTGTGATCTTAAACCCGAGAATATACTACTGTGCAATCCGAAGAGGTCGGCCATTAAAATCGTGGACTTCGGCAGTTCGTGTCAACTAGGTCAAAGGGTGAGTTTCCATATGTCTATGAATACGTCGATATTTGGCGTATTTAATGCGCCAAAATATACACTGGTAGCGAAAAATACCGATTACATTCTTAAAATAAATAAAAAATAAGAGATATTTCACTAATGCATCTCGCTGGTCATATAGCCTGGTATAGAGTTTCATATAAATATTACCATATCTTGTCTGTCTATTTAACTGTAAAGCTTCCTCAGTTTTACAGTTACCCTTGCAGGTAATCATAGCTATACACACTCTCAATGTCTTATTAAAAGAATCTACAAAGATGGGGACATAATTTGAGCTTGCCTTTTCCTAATTTAATTGAGATCGGCACCGGTTGCACCTGATTCTGCTATTACCAACATTTATTGCATGGCACGATTGTCATTGACACTTAGTGGGACTACCGATAACAATCATTTGGTTATACTAGTCGTCAGTCACGTTGCTGCGCTCGAGTATCAACTGTCATATATGTTCAAATGACACGCAGGAACGACACGACGGCTTACACGTGCCTGAAGCACGGAGGAGATGTTGTAAAATGATGGCCAACCATCCAACAACCGGCTAAGCCAGGTGTGCCACTTATAGAGATCAATTGCATATTTCATATGCTACGATGTCATCTAATTTTATTTCATTCCTATGGTACAAAAACATCTCATCGTCTAAATCTGTTGTTGGCAACCCTTTTGCAAGCATGGGCCACATAATGAGACAATAAGATGTCGGAGGGCCGCACTTGAATAATATTATTATACACCATAGTTTCATATTCATCATATTTTACAAATATTTTTTTTAAATAAACTAATAATAAAAAACATTTATTTAAAAAAAAATACATACAAAATAGAAAAAAATCAAACCACCGGTGGTCAGGGATCCAGAGTGAGGAACCTCCTCACAATATTATTATAAAATATTATTTTAATATGTTATTATAATATGTTAGTACGACCTACAAGTATTTGTTCCGGGTCTGGGTGATTTCTATCTACAATAATGTATGTATTTATAAAAAAAAAAAATTATATATGAAGTTTATCATCCATCTCGTTACACAAGCATTAAGTTGCTTAGCATGGGACGAGATGGCGTTGTGTGAAATGTCCAAGGATATTTATTTATTTATTATCGTGGCCCAGTAGGCCTTAGCCTTCATGTAATTGGAGGAGGCCTGACTCAGCAGTGGGTCATGTATGGGCTGAGTAATCGTATTATCTATCCACGTAGATTATATAAAGTGCAAAAAAAAAATACTAAACAGTCGCGGGCTACATGTGGCCCGTGGGCCACAAGTTGCCGACCACTGATCTAAATGAAATAATAACATTTGTGAATGATATAGGAGACATAAGGAGTAGGAAAATATTTGTCCAACGTGTATTGCGTGAAATTGGTTTAACATTCGCTCTGGCTGTCGGTGTATTTGCATCGCATGACCTCCAGAAGTCATTTGTTACTCCAGACGATGTCATATTTTAAAATGAACGCATTATTCATCAACGTTTTGAATGTGCATGAAAACGTACGATATAATTCTGGCCTCTTTGAAGTTAAATGTCTTTGATGTCTGAGTGAAACTTTGTTTAACTTGATTGGTTACTATATATCGTAATACATGTTTTAGTATGATTAAGCCTTTTTTATAAGTACATATTAAAATGTCATACGACTTTTACATTTTGTTGTTGAATTTTACTTAATTATTTTATTTTCGCTTGGAACGAATAAGTTAAAACTCAAATTCGAATGTGAATAAAATGTTCCTTTGGTTGATACTCTTAGTTTGGTTATTTGTTTATGAAATAATAAATAAAACAACAATAGAGCTGATAACAGACACTATATTATGATGTGAAACTGTTTCTCTGAACATATACATATAAATACAAATAGATATGTTTCAAATTATTTTTATTCAGATGTAAACTCTTACAACGTTCCATCTTTTAGATATCATTACTTGTGAAATGTATGTACTCAATTACGCAAATAAAACTAAACAACTCTCCATACACAAAAAGTTTGACTGTATTAGAACATAGTATACTTTTTAATTTGTAAAAATAGGGCATTTTTTAGAAATATCGTAATTTGAAATATGTGTTACATGTAACATGTATGTCGCTGCAACTGTGTTCTCTCCATATGCTGATCAAATGTTATACTACAATAGACATTAAGTACAAGTTTTAAATCCGCAGAGCGAACGCTATACATAATTATATCTACTGCTATTAGTTTAAGTATCACTACATGTCACCAGCTGATAAAACTCCATTCATAAAACTGCTTTAGCCAACATATTACTGTTTTATTATTGTCGCGGGATATATAACTGGATATTAATGTGTCGTTTGCTAAAGTTTCATAATATGTATTACTTAACTAGCTTCAGCCCGTGGCTTCCGGAGGCTTTATAATTTCATAGGATCACTTGGTCACTAAGTCTTTTGCCCTGGAATAATTCACACAATATATTTTTAAATTATAGCCCATGTGTTATTCTGATATATAACGCTATTTATTGTAAAGTTTCATTAAAAATCCATTCAGTAGAGTTTACGTGAAAGAGTAACAAAATCCATTCATCCATACTTACAAACTTTCGCTTAAATAATATTAGTAGGATAGTATTTCTTAAAGATATCGTAACATTAACTTGTATCTCTCATATCGGCCTTTGGGTAAGGTCGCGCCACGGACTTGAACGCCTCATATCTGCCCTTAGCCGACACGGTTCTAGGAATCCGTAAATTGTGTTGTTATGTAAACAAACTGATAATAGTGAATGAAACGGAATATTTGTAAATGTTAAACTATTTTGTTCTTGCGGTCTTCTTCGTGTTCTTCATTACTGAAGACCGTGCGCGTCCTGAAATGCCTTCATTTAACCGATCACCAGCTACTTCTATTCCATTATGTCTTCAGCTTGTCACACTAGCTAACCATCCCCGTGCTAAATGTCCCGTTAAATGGGCGTATATTTTTACTAATGTATGCGAAGGGTTTTTTATTTACTCTACAACGGTTCAGGCTAGATGTATATTCTCGACGTTTCTCTATTTACTTAATTTAAAATGAGTTCTATTGTTATCAAGGTTCCACCACAAATATACTACCTACTTTCCTGTACCTACCTTTTTTTCTCGTTCCATTTTGTATTTCACCTATTTGTTTATATCATTGGTATATCCCCTATTTATTATTCCGTGTGGTGATGGATTTAGAATGACAAGGCCGATAACCTAGCCGCAAGATAAGGAAAACTTGATACAAACCCGTCTGGCCAGCGTGGCGCAGTGGACTAATTTCCCTCCATGTAGTTGGAGGAGGCTCGACTTAACAGTCGGTTTTTTAAGGCTGAGGAGTAGTAGTAGTATATCCCCTATTGATGTCCACCGCTTAAATCTTCCATACATCTCCACAAAGACGGCATACATCGAACCTTAGGACGGCCAAAACAAGATGTGTACTTTATTTTATGATAATATGTAACATAAATCAATTTAAGAACCGACTGGACAAATCATCATCATCATCATCATCATTTCAGCTGAAAGACGTCCACTGCTGGACATAGGCCTCCCCCAAGGATTTCCACAAAGGCCGGTCCTGGGCCGCCCGCATCCACTGCTTTCCGGCGACCTTAACCAGGTCGTCGGTCCACCGTGTGGGAGGCCTACCAGCACTGCGCCTTCCGTAACGCGGTCGCCACTCGAGGACTTTTCTGCCCCATCGGGCGTCGGTCCTGCGAGCTATGTGCCCTGCCCACTGCCACTTAAGTTTGGCAATCCGGTGGGCTATGTCGGTGACCCTGGTTTTCCTGCGTATCTCCTCATTTCTGATTCGATCTCGCAGGGAAACTCCGACTGGACAAATACTTAGCTGCAAATGAAAACCAGTAGAAAATATCGAGATACGGGCATCATCAGTTGTCTCAACTGCCTGCCTGATTAAATATAATAATATTTATTTATTTATTTTGTGTGATTTTCACATCGGAAACAAACATTTAGCTTACAGGTTTAGGATATTAATGCGAAGAACGTGCGAACACGTCTAGCCACAGTACAGATGGCTAATTTCCATACCCCATACCTGGGTAGAGACAATATAATATTTCCCTCTTCGGTTACAATACCACAATTTGTTCCAGATATACCAATACATACAGTCGAGGTTCTACCGTTCGCCAGAGGTCTTACTGGGCGTGCCATACGACCTCGCGATAGACATGTGGTCGCTCGGGTGCATACTGGTCGAGATGCACACGGGCGAGCCCTTGTTCAGCGGCGCCAACGAGGTGGACCAGATGAACAAGATCGTCGAGGTCCTCGGCATGCCGCCTGACCATTTACTTGACCAGGTAATCATCATCTCTACTCCAGATGTGTCGGGAGTATTTTTCAAATATTATGGTCATTTCACATTGTGGCTCTGGATATCCCTGTATTGTACCAGACAAACACATAAATAGATGCCTCGAAATTCCAACACTCAAATCTGATTTAGACTAATCAAATTCTTCGTTTGATGACGTAGGAGAAATATAGGGCACGTAGTCTACCAGTAAATTTGTGTCATAAATGTATATAACTAAATCTGACCTACTGACCCGCTGATCAATGAAATATTTAACAATATGCATTTATTTTCAGGCTCACAAAACAAGGAAGTTCTTTGACAAACTACCAGCGTCAGAGGGCGGTGGTTACGTTCTAAAGAAAGTCAATGGCAAAGATGGAAGGTAGGTTTAGCAGTGATGCGTATATGTTGTAACAAGTAGAATTTACTTCTTAATAATTATTAAATGCTGAATGGTATATATTGCACAAGTTCTTAATAGTTGCCATTGTGTGTTTTAGAAAGTACAGGGCGCCTGGCACGCGGCGGCTACACGACATCCTTGGCGTAGAGGGAGGTGGGCCGGCAGCGAGACGCCGCGGCGAGCCAGGGCACTCCGTCTCTGACTACCTCAAGTTCAAGGTACTTTAATCTATCTGTTTACATTTCTGAAGTGTTTGCTAATATGCCTCGTTGGGCTAGGAGTGAGATGTGCTGCCTTTGGGTCACTGGTCTCCGGTTCGATTCCGGGGTCGGGCAAGTGTCTTTGTGTTGACCAGAGGCACTTGCTTTGGGTCTGATTGTAATTTGTGTTCGTGAATGTCATCTCTGTAAACTGCCCCGCGATACAGGTTGTACCAAAAGGCAGGGATTTTTTTTTTTTTTTTTTAAGTAGCTAGTAGCAGTCAATCGCGTGGCTTATGCACGTCCTTCTCCGGCAATCACCGACAATGTTATCCAAAAATCGAATGTTGCACTGGATAGTTTCGGATCAAGATGTTTGCCTCGTTGGTCTAGTGGTTAGATGTGCCGCCTTTGGATCAAGGGGTCCCGGGTTCGATTCCCGGGTCGGGCAAGTGTCTTTGTCTAAACCAGAGGCACTGGCTCGGAGTCTGGGTGTCATTTCTATCTATAATATGTATGTATTTACAAAAAAAAATGTATATAAGTAGTTTATCATCCATCTCGTTACCATAACACAAGCATTAAGTTGCTTAGCTCGGGACGAGATGGCGTTGTGTGAAATGTCCAAGGATATTTATTATTATTATATACCAGCAGAGCTTCGCGTACATATGAGGCAAACCAGGGGTTCTAATAGTAAGCCCCTTTACCTTCATTGATGGGGTGCCCTAGAGACTTAATTTAAAACCGACCGCGGCTGCACGTGTCTTAGTCGCGGACAGCTGTAGGCGGATACATGTCAATGGGAATTCCTATTAACGTGATGATGATATTATCATCATGGAAAAGGTGGGACGTGAAGTAAATGGTCTTATTGTTGAGAAAACTGACTTATTGTTGAGTCGGATTTTATCCAATTCAATCTATGTGCCTCGTGGAAGATGTGTCGAGGTTCGAGATCCATGCGGGCCACATCTATTAGAGAGTAAAGAGATCTTATACTTTCAGTCATGGTTACAAAGTCCACGGATTAAGGACTTTATTAGCTGGTGGAGGGAATAAGACATCTTTGCGTCGTAGGTTAGAAAAAATATAAAAGTACGATACATGAACTTGACATATTTTCATAAAATTATGATCTCATTTCAGGACTTGATCCTACGCATGCTAGAGTACGATCCAAAACAGCGCGTGACGCCGTACTACGCGTTGCAACACAACTTCTTCAAACGCACCGCCGATGAATCCACCAATACGCAGCAAGCGCAGTCGCACCACCAACACGGTCAGTGCAAACCTTTAACCTCACATAAGACATAGACTTCAGTAAATACACGAACCGTCTCATGTCAATTTTCATAAAAAGGGACGACTCGTTGCTCTTTATACGCAAAGTTTTGCTAAAAGGATGGTTTTATCGCTTACTGCGATTTCTTAGTCAGAACATAATAATTGTAAATACACAAAGTAGCATTAAAATCGTTAAGATGTGTCCGAGAGGTCAAATTCTTAAACATGTAGCATTATAAATTTAATTATAATCTCATTTTCTAAAAAAGTTTATAACCGACCTTTTAGTTTTTGCAATTAAATCATCGTCTACGTATATTGCCATCGTTAATTTAATTAAGGAAATTGACGCATTTTTAGCAGCGATGTACATATATATTTGTCACTGTCACACAATTATGAAACAACCTGTCTATAGTTTTAGTCTATGATATTTCATGTAACACATGCAAGAGCTGCAATATATATCGTCTTTAGAAAATGGTATCTATGTGTTGTTTCGGTGTTCAGCATCAATTCTCATGTGTTGAATTTCAAAATTGTTATGTAGTAACTGCTTCGTCTAACATGGTCATTAACTCGGGCTTGTGTCATGTATTCTGCTAACTCATGCCGTAATGCTTCATCACTTCATTTGATTAACATTTGTCAGGCGGGCGTCCCTTGCGTATACCTCTACGTTGTGGAAGTTACCGTGTTTGTTTACAATAAAACAGACTTTCAGGAAATGTTTTATAAAAAAATATTTTTACCGAAAATAAGTAAGTAATCGTAAATGTATTGGTCTATATTTTCCTATGACTGTTTTATTTGATATATTATTAATAATACGCATTATGTCCGGTTTGTTTCAATAAAATATAATTCCACAAAAGTTGACAAAGTGAGAATATTTTGTCTTATTGATATAACGTAAATTTATACAAATATTTAGAACTGATTTTTACGAGATTAAAGGAACGATAATTCAAGACATTTAATCGTTCTCGTTCTGTAGCTTCCAGAATACAAATTATATTATACTAGCTTTTGCGCGCGGCTTCGCCCGCGTGGGCTTCGAACCCGTACATAAAATCGGTTATTGTGACTAAACTATGATAGTTAGATATGTGCTCTCGCGGACTTTTTTGTAGATCTTTATAAGACCTACAAACCCGTAGTACATCATTTTGTTCTATTGTCAATAGTTTTTGCAGCGCACGCATAAATAGGTTTTTGATTTCACTCCTTGGTTTACAAAATCGTAATTTTCATACGGATCCCTAATTCTTTTGAAAATAAAATATAACCTTCCTCAATAAATGGACTATCTAACACTGAAAGATTTTTTGAAATCGGACCGGTAGTTCCTGAGATTAGCGCGTTCAAACAAACAAACAAACAAACAAATAAACAAACAAACAAACTCTGCAGCTTTATATATTAGTATAGATTCATCATGTCATGAAAACAACCTCTACAGGTACCGCTTGCCATGCTATGATAACTGAAGTGTATATGTGTAACATACCTCTACTCCATTGGTGTTGATGTCTAACCGCGTGCTATTATGACGGCAGATGGCCCGTCGGAGCGATGACTAGAGAGGTCGGGCGGCCCCGCGGCTCGCCACTAGTCGACCCGGCCTTGACCACAAACAGGTCGGCCGCACACATAATCTTTGAATGTTTGCCTTGACGACTCCTGTGAATGCCCCCAACATTCCTCCACATTCATAACCGTAAAATAACGCCTTTGGTGAAGTCGCGAGGAGCACACCATTCGTTCAAAATCTTTGTATTCGATTATAATATCGATAATCAGATATTATAATATTCCGCATTTGATACAATAAAAATTATCGTTTTTTTTTAATTTTCATACGCTCATACAAAGGTGTTAATTTTTACACGTTTTGCGCTTATTATATTATATTCGACACAGAATAAGATTAGAAATGGTTTAGTGTTGCTAGATATCTTGATTGGCCGATTTGCATGGTTTCAAAAGATCAATCACCAGATTCCTGTATGTAAAAATAGTATTTTAATACGATCGTTTCCTTTTGAGTCGATCGCGATGTTATAGTAAATTATCGCCATATATAAAGTTCTTAGTCGAATATACCGCTTGGCTCGTAAAAGTATTAGAAAGCATGTTCATTTTTCGTCAATGGTTGATGCATGTCTTTATCCAAAAAAGAAAATAATCAATTTGTGTTGCATGGCATTTAGCTTTTAACATTTCTTAACCGTATTATTTGTTCAAGTCTGAGTTCTGCGACTTTGGTGTTATATTGTGTATGTATAATTAAAATAGGATACTAACCTTTTTGTAAGTTACGTAAAAGTTTAGTAAACAAATAGTTTAACGATAAATTTCAACAAACCCAAAAACATAGCAATATCAAACTTGTATACCGTTTGAGAATTTGAGGCAATGCATGTTTGAGACACTACCTGTATTTAGTAATATTTACTACTTGATGAATTGTTGTAGTTATTCAGATATCCTTTTTCGTGCAGACAATAATAGAAATTTACTATAAATCCCTATATTTTAACCTCCCCTCTACCAACCCCAATTAATTAGTACGATAGTCCCCATCTTCCGGAGAATTATGTTTCACCTATTTGGAATTTATACATATTTATATATATTATGTTCCGCAGTATTTTATGTTACACATTTATCCGTAGTTTCGACACACATTTTTATTCGGGTAACTATAGGACTTTAGGTTACAGCAGTGTCCTTTTAGTAATAGTCCTTTTTCCCCAACAGTGGGAGGTGCACGGCTGTGGGGCGTTGGCGGAGTAGGCGCAGTGGGTACTGAGCGTATGGACGTGGAAAGCGTACGCCGCGATGAGGATATGCTCCAGCCAGTGTGCACGCTGCAACACAGCCCTGTCGCCATACACTAGCCCGCCACGGGGCCGTATCGACCTCGTACCTCACTCGCTCGCGCCGAAGCTTCCTGACCGATGAGCTTCACATGGCACAATGGACAACGTAAGGGATTTAAACCCGCCGCCTATGGTGCGTCCTGAGTTGTCAATCTGTGACAGGCCGGTTTGTAGTCGTGCACCGGGCAGTATGGACCCCGAACGGAGTTTGCAAATGTCGTGGATGTGTGTATGCGTGGACTTGTGACCAGCTGGTCAGCGATACGGGGTATGTACTCCGTTGTATCTGGGACTACGTGGCTCAGGGAGTCGTAATTCGAGGTAGTTTAGTCGCGTATGTGTTGGTGACGTTTGGCATTTACGACCTCGTACCTCGTGCACATGCTGTATCCCGATGCGGCCTTCAAATCAGCCGCTCAGTTAATATACGGACTAGACTACGGTGTCGGATGCGTGATCATATAGACTTTGTCACTATCAGTGATATGTAATTCGGGCATGTTGCCCAACGTGGAAGCCCTCGAAGAACCTTGTAGAAATATCGTGTGATCCGCCTAGCCTCAATTAAATAACACTGGATTGGACTGAGCATATACGAAGAGGATTACAGTTATGGCGACTCGGTAATGCTTTGTAGTTCTCGGAAAAGTACAGAGTTCGTAACGTTTAGATGTGGCTTGTGAAGGTATATATGGTCATCGGAACTTGAAAAGCGTTCGTATATCTTTTAGAGACAATTATGGACGTTGACTGTGAATCGACTTTATGATGATCAATAGATGATCACTTGGTGTTCGGGTACACGTGACAAGTTTTTCGGTGATAGACAGTGCGGGCCGATTAAACACGCCTCTGTGGTATCGCCGTAAACCCTCCAATCACTTATTCGACGATTAAGCAAACCAGTGCCGGCGTTTTTGACAAAACTGAGTGTTTAGCAAATGGGACGTCTAAAAGTTGGTTGGTCTATGTCGGTAGGACGATAAGAATGACGTCAATGTTTGTCAATACGAGCGGGGCGCGTGGTTAGTGCGAGTGAAGTGATACAGCGACGCGACGCCGGACTGACACCGATATTTGTAATTCTATATTTTTATTTAATACTATAAGTCTGACTGTAAAGAAATATTATGGTGACGATTTGTTACTTTGTAACGTGTATTTATATTATTCGTTATTCGCTTCACACGACAGTACTTAGGAGTTCCGAGCGACCCGTTCACCGCCTCCGGACGCGTGAGAGCTAGGTTTTTTTATTGTTACGCGATGCATATCAAGGACGCAATATGGTAGTAAATAAATATTGTACATAACAATTAGGGGAATACAGACTAATCAATACAGACTGCGATGTAAACTGGATAATCTATAGTTTAGTTACGATCTATGCTAGTTAGCTTCCCGTTCGGTTCGACTATCGCAAGCTTTATATTATTAGTGGGCTAACTGGTGACTGAAATCCAATGGGCCAATGACGATTCGTTTGCGCGGACGATGATGATCATGATTATCTATGTAGTTAAGTTTTTTTTATGCACAAACTCGAACGACACCAAGCCCGCATTTCACGGTTGTCGTGCTGTCTGTTAAGCCACTCCGATATATAGCTTGTGATTTGACTCCCAAGTATTACATTTAACGCGTACCCTAGGTTATTTTTGAAACCACTGAAATATTCAGACGATGTGTAAAACCGAAAATATAGTGTATAGGTAATTCTATAAACCACAATGTACTTGTAGGTTACGAGAATGTTGAATCATATATAAAAATTGGGTATCTCAGATAAGAATTATAAAAAAATAATCGACTTGTTCAAACTTTTTGGATTTGAATCTACAATAGACTAACCTCATCGCAACAGACTGGTTTGAAACTTTGTAAACGGAGATATTTTGTATAGCGTACACTGAATCACTGCCTTATTGTGCCGGAAATTATTATGTAAATACTTGATACGTTATGTGCCGGTATGTCTAGTTCACGATTTGATCAAAATTTGCAATGCTCTCTCTACACTGTCGTGTACTAAGTACACTGACCCAATTGTGCATGCTCGACGATTAGGACTCGCGATAAGATTAAATTATTTCCATGTGTGATGCATAGTTGAAGATTGAGGTCTCTTTCTTTTAGAATCCGATGGGAATTGCAAACATTTGTTTATTGGACATTTCCTGTAAGGATATCATTTTGATTATGCAACGATTTCATGAATCGTGTATTCATCCTTTGCAATGGAATATACGCGAATCTTGGACGGTCTTCAGGCAACGTGTGGAGGAAGCATAACAATAATGCCACAAAATCTTTCGCTAAACGGCGTACGGACACTATAATGAATCAAGCGGGCCTCGCTACTAACTATCGACTTTTTGGTCGACGTTATTAATTGAAATAATGACTAGACTTGATCTGTATTTCGAACCACTGTTGACGTTTCTTATCAAAGCGTTTGATATAAAATGTTATGTGTGGAATGGATACTGTAACTACCACGTGTAGACAAGGTCTTAGCGAATGTTTTGTTTTGACAAACGATTTTAGTTAATTCGATTTGGAGCGGTTTGAAATACAATATAATCAAATCTTACGGACTGAAAGGCTCGTTAGTAGCGGCCCTAATCTAGTGGCTCGATTCTGAACGCGTCGTTGTATAGCGAAATTTTTATTTTCAATTATTATTAGTTAAGAATTGACTGAAACGTTTCGCGCTCAGAATCGAGACGCTACACGACAAAATGCAAACTGATAGCAAATTATTTTGTATCGCAAATTGTAATAGCGATATTACTTTATTGTAAATCTGATTTAATTTAAAACAAAACTCATGTACGGTAAAGTTATATGTTAACATGAAGCATTAAAGTATTTTTAACGTTCCATTCGATTCGAATACGATGTGTGCTATCGATTCTTTTTCTGTTACATTGTAGATTTGAATCTATTTCTTATCTCGCTGTTTTGTACTATAAATTTTTCAAATATCTGTATAAATATTTACTGTAATACTTTTCTGCTTCATGATATAGGGTTGTTAGAAAGAATATAAGGTATAGGTATGGGATACACTTTTTAATTTGATAATAATGATTATATAGAGCAATAATTAAAATAACCAAAAGGCAGGTTTCCAAAATGTAAACTATAAATAAATTGTAAAATGATAAAAGTTGTGTTCATCGCATGTACCTTACTTAATGTATTACACATATTTATACTGTGGTATGTTTTAGTTCCTTTTTAACTTAGTATAGCCCATGTATCCGCCGTATGTAAGTTACAAGGTTGGATACGTTTCATGACATAAACGTTACTTTTACGTGGAGTCACAGTGCATCCAATTCAGAATATCATCTTACTACAACAATTATTGTTGCTTAGTTGTCTCCAGCTTTTATTGTGTAATTTGGTGCCATTCATGGTCATTTATTGATGCAACATTTTTATAAATTTTACGTTATTTTTAATTTTCATTTTTACTCTATTTACCAATTTGGTGGTTGCAATCGATAAAATTTAAAACCTATGACATATAGAATTTTGCCTTAATCCAATTTTCTATCATGATTTAATGAAACTCCAATTTTCTTCACACCGCTGCAATAGTAATTTGTATAATGATCGCGGGTGAACACCTAATTGTTGGCACCTTTTTCTCTGGAAATCCGCATGGAGTCATAAGCGCCCTAACGCGACTGGGCCCGGGTTGTACTCCCCTAATTAGGCAACATCCTCTGCGAGAAATTGATGGCGCTGTTATATTTAATATGTATAAACATAATAAAACATTTTTTTTATTTGACTAATATACAAACCATCACCCTTTTATGTGATATCTGTTGAAATATTCTGATCTGGAGGCACTTGAACATACTATTTTAGCCGAAATCCCGGAAATCTGCCGCACATTGTTATTGTGTTGTATGACAAACTAGTCGGGACGCTAAATGATAAAGAACGCAAAAACACCAACCTATTGAATAGTTCTAATTGAATCCATTACTCAAGGACGGCCCTAGATGTTTCGCTTGGGTATGTAATTTACTATACTATTTATTTGTTCTGTGACAGCATGTAGCGAGGGCTCCGATCACACCAAACTGTATAATGAGCATATCTAAACACGGCAATATTTTAACTATAAAAATATATTTTATGAAAGACACGAACTTTTCATTGGATTGTAAGAGTTTTACCGTTGTACTTTTAGGCATATGCACACTAAATGATTATTTTAAAGTAAATTTGTTGCTACAAATCTATATTCTGTAGCTTTAAAGACCTTTATTTTATTAGCCTTAATTAATGTTAAAAATAAAAGAACAAACACGTCGTTTTATGATTATTTATATGGGCTTCTGTGATTATCATAAATTTTCTGATCAAAATGCACATCGAATCATTTTAAAGTTTTTTCTAAAGAGGTACTATGAGGAGTTTGTTAAAAATTCGGTATATAGATTTTGGTGTGTCGAGCTCAGCGCTAGTGTGGAGTGTGTGAGTGAGACGGAATGTGGTGCGCGACGCGGTAAGCTAATGTTTATTTCCTATCGGATTGTCAGTTCGCAGGCACTGTAACAATAAAAGGATAGAGCTTTATGTCACTAAGTTTTGTATTTTAAATCAATAAACGATAGCAATGACCACTGTATTTTTATTGCCTTTTAGTCTCCCAATTTGGTTCGTAGTACCAGCTGAATGTTGCTAAGGCGGCGTATATTAAATCACATTGCATTACAATGAACATTAAGAGTCGGCGCCGACGGACGGAGTGGCGGCGAAGAGACTAAATTCAGTAACAATTTAAATTCAACCTAAAATGCTTCAGAATACATGAACATAAACTATGAGTGTTGTGCATGAACCCACGAAGGTTTCTGAACAAAAATGTGTTATATCTTTCGTTCATATTTATTTTATTGGCATTAGATACTCGGTAGAATAAGAAGCGCAGCACTATACCCTATTCAAGATAGCGTGATCGATTTGGCAGATGTCAATTTTTGGGATCGACAAAAAGGTATGATTCCGAACTACGTCGCGGTAATCGGGACCAGTAGTGCCGAGGTAGCACTTCTGCGTGCAGCGTACTTCGGAATCTTACCTTTACTTTGCAATGGCGAATAGTGGTGGGAAACAGATAATAACTAGTAGTCCAAAAAATAACGGTTTAAAATACTTGTAACTGTGATGTGATGGTAAGGGTGTATTATGTGTGAAATTCTCTATCACTTTTTCTTAACTTTTTAAGACAATATTCGAATAAAAAACATTTTCATTTTTAAATAAAATTCGTTGGCTTTAGCGCATTGAAATTTAACACTTTTACATCTATTATTTTCTTTTCTTTTTTGTTTACTTTCATGGTCTGATCCACCTATTTCAATTTGGCGGAAGGTAATAAAATAACCCTATAATATTAAATAGGAACTTATTATGAATATTGACCCACCATCGCTTATCTACCCAATGTTTTATATGTCTAGTACAATAAAGAATTTCACACATAATACACCCACGCCAACTTGTCACTGTTACAAGTATTTTAAAACGTTATTTTTTGGACTACTAGATATTTTCTGTTTCCCATCACTAGCCCGTCTGTCAAATCGATCATGCTATCCTGAATAGGGTATAGGGGTCAGGATCACGGGTGGGGGGAAAATGATATTTGTGCGCCTACATATAATGTCATGCACCCTGCTGTTTAAGAAATATAGAATATCTTCATCCTAACGATGCGCATTCTTATATAGTCAAGTACTAAGAAAAAAGGAAATGACGGCTATAAATGTAGCCGCCACAGAAGAATGCTTTTAACGAATCGCTGTGCCAACACGACTCAGCAGTAATGAACTGAGTCATAAGGTGGTAGGTAGTACAGACTGTGGTACAGACTCTGTCCTCGAGATAGAGGTGAGATGCGAGGAAAAAAAAATTGCATATTGCCTGCATTTCTGCATTTGATGACGATAGTGTCGGCTGGTTTAGCTTTAACTTCCACCTCGACCGTGCTGCCACCTTGTTGTGGTGAGTGCGCTTGCATGCCGGGCGGACCCACGGGGAGAGGTCAGACAATAGCGGCACACGGAGTCGTGGTGGGGTTTGGCTCTGGTTTTGACTACTCTGACCTCAGAGTCGCTGTGGAAGCATTAACCTGCCGCGATACACGCCGTGGTCATTGCAGCGGAGGGGCGGCCAGGCAGGCGGGCTATGGCTGCCGCCGCAACCACGTGGAACGGGCGCCAGTTCATCCGGCGACTGACGAGGGCACGTGCCATGTCCCGCACGTGCTTCTCGGTGGGTTGGCCATCAAAGCGTGGGAACTGCTTGTACAAGCGAGTCAAGGCCCCATCAGGGTCGCGGAGCATGCTCCCCATGGGGAGTGAAACCCGTGGCCCTGTTTCGGGCAGTTGTGGGAAAAAAACAGTCTTCTAAACGTTGAAAAACGTTATATCCTAACGTTTGACTCCTAAAACTAATAATGAATGACGAAACTGCAGTGCAACCTGCAATGTTTGGCACTAGTCCAGGAGATAATATTTCATGTAATTTCCATAAGGGTGGGTTAAATCACATATGTATTAGGACAGCCTATATGAAGAATGATGGGTGATACTGCATTATCTATATGAAGAATGATGGGTTAACAATAAAACTCAACATTACGTGGCAGATTGAACAGTTTGAAGAGTATGTTCAAAGGTTCAAAAACAAATTCGAAATCACGATTGTTGCAAAGAATTTAAAATTAAAGCTGCTTATATTATAGTTCACACAAGTAACAAAAGTAGTAATACGTACGCTAAGCATTTTTTTTATTTTGTTTAGTAACCAAACGTAAATTTCGCTACTCGTTTCATCGCTTCGATAGCCGTGATCGTCTAGTGGTTAGGACCCTACGTTGTGGCCGTAGTAACCCAGGTTCGAATCCTGGTCACGGCAGTGTCACACACTGTTACGGCGAAGCATAATTTTTTGGGTTTTTCTTTGAATTATAATTTAGTAGCGGTAATTTAATACTACACCTGATATAATTTTTCTTTCTAGGCGTACTTAGTTGCCCTACGGATATGGCACATTCTTAGCTTGGTTTCGAATGAAGTTTTAATTTTTATTTACATTGTATAAACTGCTTTTCTTAGAGAAAATTATAATGAGAATGATTAAATTTAAAAACAAGATACCTGTATTCTACAATGTGAAGTTTATATTTTGCAAAAATACTAAGGACGACATCTATTGAAAATTACGTGTACTAATTCGTTAGCTAGTTGATTAGCGACTCTGTCATAGAACCATTACAACATTAAGCGTGACATCTAGTGCCAGTTACTGAAAACTATTGCGCCTAATTTATCCCACAGATGTCAGTAGGTGTATTTGTTTTGGTTGAACACGCCGCAGCTGTTCGCTATCACAGAATATCCGTGAGAGAAAAGGAGTGGTGATTAGACCTGTCTTTGCTTAAAAATCGCGATTTTTCTATGGTTGACGTGCGTTTTAGGACTTGTGTGTCTTATATGTGATGGTTCTAGTTCACTTGCATGTGATATAACGTTGGTAATACCTAAAACAGTGTTAAACAGTGTAATTAACGATGTAAACGTTGGTTATGACGTTTACAACGGTGTTTGCGTGTGTGCGTGAGTGACAGCATTGCCGAGTTGCCGACGACGGTGCGTTGAAGCGTATCTTGTAACGGGTATTGAATGTGAATGTATTGTTTTGGGTAAGTTATACTAGGCTATATATTAGGAATATTCGTATACACAATCACTGTATTCATTCGTCACTTTAGATGTCAAACATGCGTGTAGGTACCTATAATATTTGACCTCGATACGCGACATGATCTTGGTCGCTATTCTCCGTTGAAAGGCAATTTCTTGTGTTAGATTAGATTTTTTGTTACAACGCAGTTTAAGCTTGAATGTTCTGTTTGATTGGCTAATTAATCATTGCAGCGGTAATTATGTACAATGAGTGAAGTACGGTAAGTTCAACCTGTTATCATTATCGTCTCTATACTATGTAAAATAAGGGCGAATGTTCGAAAAACTAAAAAAAGTGACCAAAACTATTTCATTATTTATTTTGACGGTACTCAAAAATTTGTAGTAGTGTTAAGTAGTGTTAAGATAAAGGACGACAAAAAAATAGTTGGGGAAGTATGCTCCGCAACCCTGGTATGCAATTACGTAAAATACCTACTAAGGTACGCTTCTTTTTACGGAGAATGATAGACTACCCACTTATGTATACTGAGGGGTACAACGGGTTTAAGGTTTTGAACTCAAGTGGGTATGTACTATGTACCTATTACGGCATCATGGATATGTTTTAATCTGCTAAGGACTAAAGGTGCCCTTCAGAAAAAAACAGCTTTTAAAGTGCTGGTTCACTTCTATAAAGTGCATTAATCTGTGTGTAAGTAAATCTATGTGTGATTCTGTTTACGACTTCAGATGTCACCCGTCTATTCCTAGCTGAGGGTGTCGTAAGCAGCTCTTAAGGCTTACGAGAGACAATGTATCCGCAAAAAAAAAAAACTCCGGCTGGGGTATCTATACCTATAAAAGGTTTCCCCCACTATAAAAAAAGGGAAACATAGTTAAAAAAAAGAATTGCCCGTACGACACAATGCTAATTCTAGCATTTATCTGATATATTAAAAAGTTCTTGTGCCTAGGGCCTAGGCACGGTGAGTGTCGATATTGACTGTTTTGAATTAGCTAGCCCTGGCATGCCGTTTGTATGTTGACACACAGCCCTTACACAACATTAAACAAGTATTAAATTTGCGATTATACAAGGCCATTTTGAACCGGTGACTTTCAAATGGGTAATAATCGACGTTTACCATAAATAAATTACCATAATTCAACGTCTCGGACTGGGTCGTCCATTTTCTTGGAGAAAATACTATGCTGTGTTGGTCAGAGTTTGGTTGGTTGTTTGGTTATCAGGCGCCAAAGTAGACTGCGTCTTCGCGAACTTGTTTCGTCCGAAACTATACGTTCGGCTGGGTTTTATTCGTGTGTTCCGGAGTCCACAATAACCGCTGACCCATACCCAGCGATATGCTTTAAGCATTTCCCCTGCGAACTAAAAAATGGGTAGATTATTAGGCTCCAGAGGTTGAGTGGTGAACACATCAGGCGCCACGACAACTCCCCAACAGGCCGGGCCGGAATCGAGGGTTAGTGAGTAGGAGTCTCACATAATCCATAACCATAACGGTAGGTCTAGGTCTAGTGGTTAGATGTGCCGCCTTTGGATCAATGGGTCCCGGGTTCGATTCCGGGGTCGGGCAAGTGTCTTTGTCTAAACCAGAGGCACTGGCTCGGAGTCTGGGTGTCATTTCTATGTATAATATGTATGTATTTACAAAAAAAAATGTATATATTTAGTTTATCATCCATCTCGTTACCATAACACAAGCATTAAGTTGCTTAGCTTGGGACGAGATGGCGTTGTGTGAAATGTCCAAGGATATTTATTTATTTATTTATAACGCAGCTGGGTATCCATGACAGATTGCCCCGCAAAAACAAAATCTGGTTGCTCCGGTGGCGAACAAGTTCTAGTTGGCTGCCTATTTAGGCGACGAGGCGGAACACAGGCAGGTGTTAGTGGGTAGGTCGGGGAGCCTACGCGCCTCTGAGTGTCACATAACCCGGCCGTGAACTCTTCCCTACGCGGATAGCACCACATGCGAATTTTTTGTTTTAAAAAAGGGTTGATTATCACGTTTTCTCTTGTGTACCATTATGGCATAGATTGGTGACGTTGTGTTTTCTAAGTCCGTCCCCATCTGTATGGGGACGGTAAGTCTGTACTTACAACATGTTCCGACTCATGCTCGCTCTTTTCAAACTCAAAAGTGAAAATGGAAAAGTAGAGTGTATTGCAACCCACGCAGGGGCCGCGGCTTATACCGGTTACCGGTGGGAAGTGCGGAGGTGGCGTGGGTGGTAAAGTGAACTTACAATATGTCATGGCCAAACTTTGGAGACCCACCTATTAGTTTCTACAGAAAGTAAAAGTTACAAAGGCATCAGTATTGATTTATATTTAGGTACGTTTTTCGTGGTACTTGATAACCTACTATGGAATTGTATACTCGCTTAACCGCGCGGTTTCTTCTGCGTGGGCTTTAGCCCGGTGCTTACTTCGGCTTCGCATATATAGCCTATGTTGTCCGTGTGTAATCCGTCACGGATTACATTGTGTCACCAACTCACCACCTCATTCTATCCTACTAACCTTCTATCTTTATAATATTAGTATAGATTGTATTGTTATTAGTTGATGTTTGAATTATAAAATTCAACATAATCATCCTATCGTCGCTAATCGATTAGTGAATTTATCATTTAAAATCTATGTACTATAATTTTATAAGTTCAGTTAGGTATCAGAAAATCATGACTTGACATTCATATACGTCCAACAACAATTAAGTATATTACAGAAAACAATTCGACAAAATATTTTCTTATCAGCTATCGTTTAGAAGTATGTATTTGTGTATAATATGTAAGTATAATGTGACAGTATTACATAAATTAAACGGAAAACATTTTATTGTAGTCGGCTAAATTAATATAAATTCTAACATGAAACAAACCTTTTTGCTTTCAATACGAATAAAATAAATATCCAATTGCCTGTTACATCCCAGTAAGTCACTGTTGACATAGAACCGAAAACAAAACGCCAAAATTTTTTTAGCCACATATTTTTTAAGCTTTCAAAATTTTACGTATCCAAGCAAAACGTGTTCGAAGTGTTGTGTCCAATGTTCTAAATCTTTTCAAGAAGAGTTCAATCATAATGGCGTCAAAAAGACCACGTGTTAAAAGAAGTCCGGATCAGAACGCGAAGGCTTTGGACGTTCCAGAAGTTGCTCTAGCTGCTATAGCATCGTACAAGAAGCAGAAAGAAGTGAGTGACTTCATTTCGTTCCTACTCAATGCTCTCGAAAGGAACTCAACCTGGTTGAACACAGTTGTCAACAAACAAAATCATTTTCGATGCGCACTCATGGTAGGAGCCGGACCGAACCGGTTCCAAATCCAAGAAATAATATATCCGGCAGGCGACAATGACATCAAATTGGAAGTGGAGCTAAAAGACTCCGAGGACTACGATAAAGTTGCGATCGCCGCGCTGATACGTCTCAGCAACTTGGATTTGGACAATCTGATGAAGTTTATCAAGACCCGCATGTTCGAAAATATGTTGCTAAAAGAAGACCTTCTGAAAGGCAAAGCGTTAGGCATAAGCTTCGCAGTTCTGCGGCCCTTCTCGGAAAAACAGTACCGTGTGATGGAGAGGATAGTTATTGGGAGTTCCTTGAAATGCGTCGTCTCCGAGAAAAAGCGTCGAAGAGACGAAAAACTGTTTACGGGGCCTCCCTTTCGGAAGACCAAAAAGATTGCATAGCTTGACAAAATGATTAAAAACATTACATGGCAGAATGGACGCTCGTTATGGCATACCTCGGCGTCATGTAGCATAATGGCTGCAATTTGGGAGTGCAGAACGCGGAGCTCACAGCAAATTATACTCATTTTTGCAATGATCGCTTCCGATTACCTATGATGGATGTGGCGCATTTGTGGCAGGACGGCAGCATTTTGACGCATACACATTCCATTTCACCATTGTAATGTATCTCGTTATTTACAGTTTCGACAATATAACAGTAACATCAACGTTGAGTTTTATTTCTGCAATCACTGTAGATCTTTGCCTAGCGTGGTTTCGAGTTAGATCTCTGTACTATCTTTGTTTTAGGCCGGAATTAGACAAACTTTAATATCTTTAATCGATATTACGTGGATAATAAACCTTATAGTGCTGGTGAAATGTTCCTAGAATTATTTCCGATCCCGTGGATGCTTCAAAATTCTAGAGGTCATCATCATAATTTCAGCCAAAAGACGTCCACTGCTGGACATAGGCCTCCCCAAGGATCTCCACAAAGGCCGGTCCTGGGCCACCCGCATACATTGCTTTCCGGCGACCTTAACCAGGTGGGAGGCCTACCAGCACTGCGCCTTCCGGAATTCCAGAGGTACCTATAGGAAAATTTAGTGTTTTTCAAATTGTTTCAAATATTGAATCAAATTTTTAATATTATAACATTACCGTTTTTTTATTACGTCGGAAATCCTCTTGCTTACCTGGCCTCTAACCGCCAGTCAAGTTATGGGGTACTCCGGGATGCGGTAACATTGTAATTTGCGCCAAAACCCCCAATTTCACTCCCCAATTTGGGAACATGCTCCACGACCCTGTTGAGGCTTGGCCCGCCTATCAGCAGGACTCACGCTTTGATGGGGAGCTCTAGACGCTCCGAACCCCACAGAGTGCGAGACATTGCACATACCTATGTCAGACAACGGATGCAGTAGTATCCGATCCTTGCAGCAACAACACCATCTGAGGATGCTGCTAGTTGGTTGTGGGATTCTGTAAGGTGGAGGCCCTACTTATAAATAAATAAATATCCTTGGACGTTTCACACAACGCCATCTCGTCCCAAGCTAAGCAACTTAATGCTTGTGTTATGGTAACGAGATGGATGATAAACTACTTATATACATTTTTTTTTTGTAAATTCATACATATTATAGATAGAAATGACACCCAGACTCCGAGCCAGTGCCTCTGGTTTAGACAAAGACACTTGCCCGACCCCGGAATCGCACCCGGGACCTGTTGATCCAAAGGCGGCACATCTAACCACTAGACCAACGAGGCAGTACTTCCGCCTTTTAAAATATTTCCAAACTAAAATAGTTTGATGGCAATATTCCGTATCACGGATACCTCAGTAAAATACGTTTCTCAAGTAAGAAAAACCACAGCTTTAGAAGTTACGCAACAGAGGCTGAAGCAATAGTTTCTGCGAAGCCCAAAAATGGTTAGTTTCGAGAACTTTCCGATCTGCTTATCGTGAGACATAAATCAATTTGAATCATGGGGGCTCAGCGTAAAGCCCTTTTCTCTTTGGACCGTCCATAACGATTAGGAATCCTGGCCGCTGTGTAATTGGCGTAATAACTGTGTTATTTATTGGCTCCTCTCTCATGTTGCAAATGCAATTTATCAACAACGTCCGCTAGATATTTGCTGAACTTGCATGTCATTCATTTATGACTCTTCCTCGTTTCTTCCCAATTTTATTGGCGTCGGCTGTTGTCTTAATTGATTTAGCTACCTGTCCTCTCCTCTCCTGTCCTCTCCTCTCTTATCCTCTGCGACCCATCCAGTGGGACAACCGGTTTCCTCTGCGACCTATCTAGTGGGACACCTGGTCATTACTTGGTTAGACCAGCTGTTAGTTTTCATGCAGTCAGTAACATATACTACTCAACCCATATATGACCCACTGCTGAGTCGAACCTCCTCCAGTTACATGGAGGGCACAGGATTTCTTTATCAAGATTTCCTTCTCTTACGGCTAAGTTATCGCCTTGTCATTTCCTTTTGTCGGCTCTTACGATGACCTCAGCATGGAATAGGGTGGTGACCTATTCACTTAACTGTTATATATAACGATTAAATTAAAAGGCACTTACGTAATAAACGTGTGTTATAGTATTTCAACTAGACCCTAACGCAAAAGAACCGTTGAAGAAATCCCGTAAAAGCGCTATTTGTTTTCAGTAATCGTGACTTTTAGGATTTAGAATACGTAGTGTCACGACTCCATTCCATCCTGAGGGTGCCATAAGATCCGACAAAAAGATTGGCAATTGTTATCCACGAGTCAAATACGCTATTGTTTGCCATAGTAGTCAAATTCTTTTTTTTTTATTCATAACCTCTGTATTTCGCCAGTATTGCGGGAGATGTTGACATACATGTAATTAAAAAAATCCCTGATTCAGATCAAGTGCCTCTGATTTATACAACGACACTTGCCCGACCCTGGAGTCGAACCTGGGTCATCCAAAGGCGGCACATCCAACCCCTACACCAAAAAGGCAGTCAAAATTAATTTTAATTTAAGACATTTTCTCACAAGTCTCGACAATATTCATACCAGTTCCCAGCAACAATGATGCCATTGTTAAGTCTCGGTTAGATGAATTTTATATTACTCCCGCCAGATTCTCGCCCGCTGCGCCAGCTACGGCAGCCCCAAGGAAAATCCTCGCTGAAAACTTCCAAGAAATTTTGACCAAAGCCTAGATTTAATTTACATATTTTGTCGGGCGGCACAAGATATTTCACGCATTTTATCGTCCCTATTCAAATGAGTTGCCTTTGAGTTTGTATAATGTGGACGATGGACGTCGAGATAACTAGTGCTATTTTCATGAGCTTCAAGTTTCATTATAGATAGACTAGCGGCCCATCCCGGCTTCGCACGGGTGCGATGTTAGCCGCGGGTGAAGCCGCGGGGCGAAGCTAGTAAAAAAATGCCTAAGTTACTCCTTATATCATCAGCTACCTATCAGGGAAAGTCCCGTCAAAATCGGTCCAGCCGTTCCAGAGATTATCCGGAACAAATAGACAGACAAACATTTAAAAATATGTTATTTTGGTCTATGTACTGTGTATACATTCTTACGCATTTAGTAAAAAGTGGTTATCTTATTATTACAAACAGACACTCTAATGTTATTTATTTTTTTAGAAGTAATGGTCGCCCAGTGGTCAAACATGACCATAATTTGGTTAAATTATAGATTTGCAATTTGACCATTGACTTTGAAAAGAAAAGGTGAAATTCGTTTTTTTTTATAATATTGATTTATTTGGCAATATTCATTTTGTCCCCTTCAAAGTAATCCCCCTAAGATATAATGCACTTATGCTAGCGCTTCTTCCTATCTTCGAAGCACTTCTGAAATGCGCTATTCCGTATGGCCATCAGCTCGTTCTTCGATTCTGACTTTAACTCATCAATTGTGGCAAAACGCTTTCCTTTCATTGGTCTCTTCAGTTTTGGGAAAAGGAAAAAGTCGCAGGCAGCCAAATCTAGTGAAAAAGTAAACCTGGATCGTCGTTGACGTCATTCAACAACTCCTGAGCGATACTAATGCGACGTTACTTTTGCTGAAAATTTATCAATTTTGGAACAAACTTCGCTCTAAGGCGTTTCATACCCCAAAACATTCGAAAAAAGCAGGGCTTGAGCCAATTGAAATGCCAACATCCTCTGCAACTTCCCTAATAGTGATTCGACAATTTTCCAGAATTTTTTTTTTCACTGTTTCAATGTTTTCTTGTCTTGTTGACTTGGTTGCAACTCCAGGAAGCTCATCGTCATCAACAACTTCTCGGACCTCTGTACCCCTTAAAAACACTTTTTTGAGCCAAAGTAGACTCGCCGAATGCCACAGTCAACATTTCAAGTGCCTTGGAGCACTTTAATCCATTTTTAACGCAAAATTGTATAAAAATTCTTTAAATAATTTTTTTTTCAAACGTCAAATATCGTAGAACACACACAAACGTGACTAACCTTTTCAGTCGTCAACAACGAACTACCTATCCCAATGGGCTGTTAATGCCAACATAATATGACTAACACATGTGTCCAAACATAACAAAAAAAATTCAATAATCGAATGTACACAGCCCGCGAAAATTCAAAATTCACCTTTTCTTTTGAACAGTGTATATATGCGTGTGTATATTCTACCAAAGCGTAAGTGTCGAAAATGTGGCTTTCTAGCTAGACTTAATGACCGCTTCCGCACATTGTGCACGAAATGCCAGTACCTGCTGTTTAACTTAAAAAAAAACTGCACAATAGTTAAAAATATTAACGACATGGTAACCATCAACAACCCAAACCACGGGACACACGCAGTTATTAAATATTACCCAAATTTACGCCGATACCCCGCCGGTTTAATGCAAACCGCCTGGAGGCGCGGAATTGTCTAACAACCCAATAACAATTTTATATGAACAAATAAAATGCATCTACGATGCCGCTGGGCATGAAGTGCCTACATAAAATGAAACTGCTCTTAAGGTTAAATTTTTATTTTAAACATAGAAAGGGATTTTGATGGCTCTCCCACGTCGTTGCACGGCGATATCTTTAGATTTAGGGCTTGTGGCAATAATATCGTATAGGAAACTGTTTGGTCCCAATTCGGTAATTTTAGTTCACGCAGGTTAATGTTTTGACACCTTGGTGATGTTTTTTTATTGTTTGCCCTACCCTTGACCAAGTTTGTCATTGTGTAAGAGCGATTTAGTTGAACCCTAGCGTTTATACGCACATTTTCGGAAACGACTTGACTTTTTTTGTCAAATATGGAGAAAAAGTGATTAAGTTGCGGATCTGATTTGTGCCTGTGAATTACACGTGTGTAAAGAGGCTCTGTGATACTGCAAGGGCTACCAGAAAGTTACAAGAGAGCAATCATGAATAGTAAGATGTGTTATGGTTTTTAAAAGCTAGTTAATACTTTTAATACGAGCTATGTTTCATAATGGTATATTATCAGATTCTTTAAAATAAATAGATAACTAAATAAACATAAGATAAAAAGACATCTTTGTCCACATAGCCAAGTTACAAATGTGTACAGGGAATCTATAGAACTACTGATCCAGATGATGTGTATAAAATTTCAGTAAAACCAATTTTTTTTCCAAGTTCTACATCCAAATTTTTTCATCAGCTGGTGACGAAAGTGTTTCCAAATTTAGTTATACTGTGCCTATTGTATTTTAAGCTATGTTGCTTCGTGTTCGCCTCACGTAGGTTAGGTGCACGCTGAAAATCAGTGTGCACTGTTGTTATCTTTGTCACAACACAGCACAATATGTTGAGTATGGACGTTTTGGCCGCTGAATATACGGCGTGCACTCGTAATGAATTATCCATTTAATTTTAAGCTCATATTATTATTGTAATAGAATATGTAATAATCTATGAACCATATTCATTCATACGCCGTTTTTTGGCACAATAAATAATTTCTCTCTCTCTCTCTTAACTTGAGAAATAAGCACATGAAACCTAAGAATCATTATGAAACCCAGATTACTGTGTTTGTACTGGTAGGATAATATGTAGTGGGTGGGTTTTCACTGACACCCATGATTTGTGATTTCAAAAATGGGACCATAAAAGTATCGATATATCACTTATACTTCAAGATATATATATTACAACCTGTATATGTATAAATAGTGAATTACTATTCTGATTCTGTACACATATAAAATATAAATATTAAAAAATCAAGCATTATTATACCACAATAATGTAGTTTTAATAATTCCTTTATAGCAAATGTGCTTTTATAAATATTTTGCATGTTTAAGTTTTTAAGGCACAGTACGCTGCAGCAGTGGGTCTTTTATGGGCTGAGTAGATATGTTTATAGGTCGATTTGGTGATAACGAGTTAGGAATGTGCTGAAGGTAAGATGATTCAGGTCGTAATTTCACTGGGTGCTGAGTATCCCTGATTTACTGGGGACATTTCCATAAATTATTATGAGTTATTTTAAAGGATGCGTTCGGTACAAATGAGCGCTCTTTGTGTGTCATTTGTATTGCAAATGCTGCGCTATTTTGTTGGAGATTTTCGTTCTAATGGAAGTATTTTTGTTTGTTGTCGCGACGTCTTTTCGTTTCTGGAAATGTTTATTTCCGTTAACCATTTTTTACAACAGTCCAAGATTCTAAATATTTTGAAGTAATCACGCAAACTGATTATTTCTAAAGTAACCTGCAACCAGGTTAATAAGGATCTAATTTAACGATCTTTAATTTAATTTTTAATTTTGAATTTCTGTGTTATATTTTTTGACTATTTGAAAGCATTCACAAGAATTTATTCGAATATAAAACATTTTGATTTTGATTCTAAGGGGCAGGCCTGATCGCTATGGCATTTTAGGCCCCGACCTGCCCACTAAAAACCGACGGCTCTCCGATGTGGGACCATACGCCACGACCCTGGAGGCATTAGCCAGCCTGTGATCCCTCCGAATACCTGCCTTATGGGAGCACTTTCAACCCTCCTTATGGAAGATGTGATATGCACGGCTATGACTAGCAATACCTACTGTTCAGTCTTCCGTGTAAGGCATTTGGAAATACAATCGATATTCCCCTACCCCAGGTTGTGCAACCAATTGTGACTCAGTCAGGATAATGCTCCCAAGTGGCACCTTGCTACTCAATGTTGATATTAATTCAAGTATAATGGATATTACGGCCGAGTTGAGGGCAGTCGGCCATGTTTGTACAATAGTACCAACTGATTTGCAACTTAATGATGTTTTAAATTCCGCGTGGTGACGGATTTAGAATACACACAGTGTCAGCACCCCTTTCCATCTTAAGGTCGACGGAAGAGGCGACAGAAGGAAACGACAAGGCCGAAAACCTAGGTGCTAGAGAGGGAAAACTTGATATAAAACCTTGTGCCGCCCCGTATGGCCAGCGTGGCATATAAGGCTGATTGCCGTCACTGTGATGAGAGGAGGCCCGACTCAGCTGTGGCTCATTCATGGGCTGAGTAGTTGTATATTGTTTGTTTAATAATAAGAGGGGTAGTGCAAAATACAAAAGTTTTCATTCGGGCAAAATTCTAAAGAATGTTTTCAAATAGTACATACGACTGCCTCGTTGGTCTAGTGGTTAGATGTGCCGCCTTTGGGTCAACGGGTCCCGGGTTCGATTCCGGGTTCGGGCAAGTGTCTTTGTCTAAACCAGAGGCACTGGCTCGGAGTCTGGGTGCCAGAGTGAGGAACCTCCTCACAATATTATTATCAAATATTATTTTAATATGTTATTATAATATGTTAGTACGACCTACAAGTATTTGTTCCGGGTCTGGGTGATTTCTATCTATAATATGTATGTATTTACAAAAAAATATGTATATAAGTAGTTTATCATCCATCTCGTTACCATAACACAAGCATTAAGTGGCTTAGCTTGGGACGAGATGGCGTTGTGTGAAATGTCCAAGGATATTTATTTATTTAAATAGTCCAATAGAACAATGAATTCTGAATCAAATACTAACTTAAATCAAGACTCGGTGTACCTGTCTCGTGATATAAGTTAAAATGTTCCTAAAAAGTACGTGCAACCAGAAAATGATTTATAGCAGCCCGAATAAATAAACGTATATCAAAAGAAGAACGTTTGTGAAACATATGAAGACGTTTGAAGACAGTAATTTTACGCATTATATAACCCGTCTCGCGGCTGGAAAACCGGAATTTGTCTTGAGACTGAAACGCAACCGTCCTCCGAAAATTACAAATATATTTTTGTAAAAAAAAACTATGTTTGTATTTCAGAGGAACTGTGGTCTTATAGTAAAATGTAATTTAATATTTAGAATTGAACTAGTGACCCGCCCCGGCTTCGCACGGGTGCAATTATGCATGTATTATACATATAAAACTTCCTGTTGAATCACTCTATCTATTAAAAAAAAACGCTTCAAAATCCGTTGCGCAGTTTTGAAGATTTAAGCATACATAGGGAGGACAGACGACCTCGACTTTGTTTTATACTATGTCGTGATAGTGATTTGTAGCTCATATGTTAAAAACTTCTTCTTCTTGGTCGGTATCTTCATTGCTGAAGGTTGTGTCTAGAATGACCTTTTGGTCACGATGCTCTTCCACGTGTTTCTGTCCTCGGCGGTCTTAATAGCTTTGGTCAGTGGCAGGCCGGTAGCCGTTTTTATTAAATCTGACCACCGGGTAGGTGAGCGACCGCGTGGTCTCTTCCCTTCGACCTGTCCAACTACCATCAGCTTCTCCAGGCTGTCAGGGCTTCTGCGAGCAACTTCTGTTAAAAACTACTTACTGAAAATTGCATGAACAACTTTTTGTGGCATCGTGAATTTATTGTTGTGAAGGCAAAGTCTACTGTGCCACGTTGGCCAGACAGATTAGCACAGGGTTTCGTATCAGTTCCTGCCGAAGCCGCAGAGGGTCATAGCGGTGAGGGCGATACGGGCGTACCGCACGGTGTCGTGGACGGCTGCCACGCGATTCGCTGGAGACCCCCCTGGGAGCTCCAGGTGGAGGTTCTGGCGGCCGTGTATAGGTGCTGTGTGGCAAAGAGGGAGGAGGGAGCGCTGCCTCTCCTCGACGGTGGTGTAAGTTGGACAGAGCGCGAGTGGCCCTGATCCCCCGATGGGAGGAGGGCCTAGAGTGGTGGAGTGGAGGCTGTCCCCCCACCTCGCCACCGACGAAAGCCTCACTGACTGAGGGCGTTCCAGTTGTCTGGAACGCCCTGTGATAGTCGCTTGCCCTCGCCAAATCGTCGCCTCGTCACAGTGCAATGCGTTGACGCGAACCTGTGGTGCCCCAAGCGTGTCGTGAGGGTATACCGCTGGGGGTATGGTGGGTAGACGGCATATCGCCGACCCCACTCCCGAGGAGCTGCGTTATGCATAAAGCATTTCCCCAGCGAAACCAAAAACTAGGTTATCTGGTCCTTGCGCTCCTTTATGAATTTGGAAAAAGCCCCACTTAGAAGTTAGATAGATAGATAGATAACACTTTATTGTACATAAGCGACATACAATTCAAAACATTAAAGAAATTACATAAAATACATACAATTGGCGGCCTTATCACTAAAGCAATCTCTTCCAGGCAACCAACACATTATTTACGATGGAAAAATTGCGCTAATACTGTTGGGATCGTTTTGCGTCAGCATTACTGAATAAATACTATGTATGATATAATACGTATTTATGATATATATAAATACTACATAACATAAAATATAATTATAATATATCCACAATATAATAAAATTAAAATAAATTTTTTCATAAATGATTAAGTATGCTACAGTACAAGTAACTTATCGGGAGTGCTATTCACTTGTTTCTGTAAAGAAGAAGTTGGTCATCTATGGGCTGAAACGACGACGAGGAAAAGAATTAAATATTATTTCATCATCGACATCACCTCAGACCATAATAACCACTGTTGAGTCAGAAATTCTCTAATTACATTGAGCAACTCTGTTTACTCTAGACTCCCGATGAGCCGAAATGTTTTTTTAATATTCTTGAAACTAAATGTTACTTATACATATATCCCTTTATTTCCCCGTATTTTGAAAGGCCGGGATAACCTCGTGTCCGCTTACTGATTTATTTTCCGCACATAAATTATACAAGGGGTCCCTCGATTTATATGTTTTTGTCATGCCGTAAAATATTGATGTTGCGTAGTTAGAGACATGTTCTGGGCAACAACTGAGGAGATCACTACATTTATGACTTAGAAATCCAGATGTTGTGACGCGCATTATAATGCAAATAATTATAATATTATGTATTATATAGCTTCTTTTTTGTTTATTATTTTTATTTTATTTATCTTCTCGTCCACAATACCGCAGTGTCTGAAGACAAAAGTCTTCAACCAATGTGTGTTGCCAGTGATGACATATGGAACAGAGACATGGTCGCTCACTATGGGCTCCATCAGAAGGCTCAAAGTCACCCAAAGGGCAATGGAGAGGGCTATGCTCGGAGTTTCCCTGCGAGATCGAATCAGAAATGAGGAGATACGCAGGAAAACCAGGGTCACCGACATAGCCCACCGGATTGCCAAACTTAAGTGGCAGTGGGCAGGGCACATAGCTCGCAGGACCGACGTCCGATGGGGCAGAAAAGTCCTCGAGTGGCGACCGCGTTCCGGAAGGCGCAGTGCTGGTAGGCCTCCCAGACGGTGGACCGACGACCTGGTTAAGGTCGCCGGAAAGCAGTGGATGCGGGCGGCCCAGGACCGGCCTTTGTGGAAATCCTTGGGGGAGGCCTATGTCCAGCAGTGGACGTCTTTTGGCTGAAATGATGATGATAATTTATAAGTTATCTGGAACAGAGCCCAGCCAGCAATAAGACCGAGTGTGGTGACGGATTTAGAATACAAGAGAAGGAAATCTTGATACTAAACCTTGTGCCAACCCGTCTAGTCACAGTAGGCCAAATTACCCTCCATGTAACTCAGCAGTGGGTCATATATGGGCTGACTAGTAGTAGTACTTAGTATTATTTCATCCTGAGGGTGTCGTAGGAGCTGACAAAAGTATATGATGAGGCCGATAACCTAGTTGCAAGAGAAGGAAAACTTGATACGAAACCTAGTGACCCCCCCTCCTTGTAATTAGAGGAGGCACGACTCAGCAGTGGGTCATTTATGGGCTATGAAGAATAAATAAAATAAATAGGTTTAGCATTGAACGGACCCCGAAAATTTACGGAAATTACATTTAAAACCCATTCCCAACAACTGTATTGAGTTCCCAAGTCCCATGTTGGGCGCCACTTTCATAAGCCGCACGATAACTGCAAGCGCACGTGACACATGAGTTTACCAACGTAACGAGCCGCCCACAGACTAATAAATTCCTTTTAATTAAAAACGTGACGCTGCGGGAAATAATATACTGCTTATGTATTTTGTTTTATATTTTTATTGTTTACTAGCGACCCGCCCCGGCTTCGCACGGGTGCAATGATGAACCTCATATTTATCAGTGTTTCTCTACAATATTATGGATGTATTATACCTAATAAACCTTCCTCTTGAATCACTCTATCTATTAAAAGAAACCGCTTTCAAATCCGTTGCGTAGTTTTAAAGATTGAAGCATACATAGGGACGGACAGAGGACAGCGACTTTATTTATACTATGTAGTGATAGTGATTGTAACTAGTAAGTTTATTGGACGTCAAGTGCAGTGTTTGGTTTGTCTTGCATTTGTTTGGTTGGCTTTCCTCATCGGTACCCTACCGTTGAGAGACACCAGAGTATATATATATATATATATCCTTGGACATTTCACACAACGCCATCTCGTCCCAAGCTAAGCAACTTAATGCTTGTGTTATGGTAACGAGATGGATGATAAACTACTTATATACATATTTTTTTTTGTAAATACATACATATTATACATAGAAAAACACCCGGACCCGGAACAAATAGTTGTAGGTCGTACAAATATTTCTTCCGTGCGGGGATCGAACCCGCGACATGCTGCGCAGCAGTCGATCGCTCAACCACAAATTTCACCCGGACCTATCCACTAAAATACACGGCTCTCCTCGGCTGCCCGCACCAGGGTCAGGGCCATTGGTATCAGTTAAGGGGGAACATGGTCCGCAACTTTTCTATATTGGAAGTCCTCATGGATACCGCCATGGCCTAGAAGAAATTCCGAGGGGCAGAAAGATGGTAATATAATCCGACGGCGTCACTTGGCCTGCCTTTCAGTGGTTCCTCGCTTTGATGGAGAGTTCTGGACGCTTCCCAACCCAACAAACGTGCGACGCCCCGTGCCTCCTTCAGGCGCCAGATCCAGCACAGCCCTTAGCTGCTGCTAATGGTGGCAGACCTGGCCATCCCGTGGTCCACGTCCCTGTAATCACTACATATAATAAAACAATCCGCGTCCCTGTAATCACTATCACTACATAGTATAAAACAAAGTCGCATTCTTCTGTCCGTCCCTATGTATGCATAAATCTTTAAAACTACGCAACGGATTTAGAAGCGTTTTTTTTTAAATAGATAGAGTGATTCAAGAGGAAGGTTCTTAAGTATAATATATCCATAATATTGTAGAGAAACACTGATAAATTTAGAGGTTAATCATGGCACCCGTGCGAAGCCGGGGCGGGTCGCTAGTTACATTATATAATTATATACATAATATTTTATCCATACCATTATATAATTTAGTTTAACACACTAAGTTTATCACACTAAGTTAAAACTCTTGCGGCTGGGTTTTCGGCCTTGTCATTTCCTATTGTCGACTCTTACGATACCCTTGATGAAATGGGGTGGTGACACAATGTGTTCTAAATCCGTCACCACACAGAGAACACCAGACATATTCATAATTAATAATTGTTCTAAGTATGTTTTGATGTTCACGAAAACAATTCCGACCGTAACATATCATCTGATTAAACTATCCTAAATTATCTAACATTAAAGGCGAAACATCAACCAACACCAACATCAAGTCGACACTTTGAGCCAACAGTCTTTGAAGACGGCTTCAAAACTATTCCAATACTCCCCCAAGCAGAGGGTTGACATGGGACAATGATACATATTTATCTAACAATATTTATTGCCCCCATGAAAAACACCGCGATTCTCGTAACTCCTTTCATATTTAAACTTTGTATGCTTTATGGGATACTAGCTGTTGCCCTTGCTTTGCTCGTGCTGTTCTTTTTAATATGACCACTTTAAACTAGTATAGACTGTATCATTGTTTAAAACGAAACCTTGCAGTATCATCGTCATCAGCCCACAATAGTCCACTGCTGGCTTCCCCTAAAGAGCACCATAGCGCCCTGTCTTCGGCTTGATGCATCCAGCTGCTGCCCGCAACCTTTCGCAGATCGTTGCAACCCTGCAGTTTGTATAACCTGTATTGCCGGGGCAGTTTACAAAGAAGAAATTCACAGACATTCGAGACCGCTTGACCAACGAGACAATAGCGGCGCACCCTTACGGTAGATGATTATGAAAGTCTAAGTAACTCCATATGACTTTAGCTATTTTTTTTAATGGTATCTACTTTTTTCTTCATGTAGAACTGCAACATTTGCTCCTTGAAGAAACAATATATTTTTTTATTGGTTTTCTTAGTAATTTTATATTAAAAAAGATAATATATAATTATAATACGTACAAACGTATAAACACACATACATCCCATCTATCCGCACACACACACAGTCACACACACGCACACACACGCACACACACACACACACTACACCGAAAATATGGTGCTACCATTATCTCTTCCCACTAATTCCACTAACTTTAATTAACTTGACTTTAGCTATTAACTTTAAAGATCTTAAGCTCTCTTTGTGATGAAATAAACATTACAAACGGACACTTCAATTTCTTGTATGTGCATGGGTGGGATATGTTGAACGGGGAATCTATAACTAGCTGAATGTCGATTATGATTCAAAAACTTCTCGAACATTCTGCCATCCTGATTTATGGCCGTATATTGATGATACAGAAAGTTTTCTGCGTTTCTTTGTTTTTTCCTTCAACTAGGTACTTGATTTTTGGCCAGAAAAGGAATATACTAATATTTTCCGCACGATTTAGTCTCCAACTCATACCCTCCTGAGGGTGTTGTAGGAGGCGACTAAAGGAAGGTAAGCTAGGCAATCTACTTATTGCGTGACAGATCACCTAGCGGCAAAAGAAGGTAAACCCGATACAAACCTTGTGCCAACGCGTCTTGCCAGCGTGGCACAGTTGGCTAATTTCCCCCCATGAGTTTGGGGTGGTATACTATTGTCGGTTATTGTTGGAGGCGTATAGAAATTGTATCTGCAAGGGAAGCAGTCTGGATGAGGTGTTTTAGTATTGGTAATTCCACAAATTCATCTTGACGTTCACTTTCAACCCATATTGCACCCCATATTGCACCCCATATTACAGTCCTTTCGTACCCTTTCGTGCCCATATTAGATTACAATGACAGTCACAGAAAACCCAAATTTAAAATTTGTGATTTAGTAAATGTTCTGTGCGTTCTATTTTTACTTGTAGATTAGTATAGTTGATCAAAACCATCTTAAAACAAAAGTGCGCTAGTGGGAGAAAGTCCGACTTTTCCGTAGGACGAATTTTGGCTCTAGATGTGTGTAAGGGACTATAACTACCAGACGACGATTTTCGTTTGATTTGATGTCTCAAAATTACCTTCCTAAACAAATTTGGAGCAAAGGAAATTTTCTTAAAACGCACCCAAGCTCAGACACTATCTAGTTTATATGGGGCACAATATGTCCCCTCACTTTGTCCACCCTTACAGCTAAGGGTTGATCCTTCGGCCAGGGTAGTTAAGCCCACATCACGGCCAAATTTGTCCGCCAAGATATAATCAGAAACGGGGTCCCCTACGCGGACAACGATTCGATCATGTGGCTCGTTTATCAAAAAATTAGAAAGGGTTGAAATAGGCTTTTTGAGACCTTATGTGGAAAATATCAGAGTAGCTACTTGCAGCTGCTTCGCTAGGTTGTAGAATAGAATAGTAATACTCTTTATTGTACACCAATAATATAAAATGTTACAACAGAGAAATACAACAAACAAATGTACAATGGGCGGTCTTATCGCACAGGCGATTTCTTCTAGTCAACCTTTGGATGGATAAGACACAACACGCGGTACTATTTTTTTTAAATTGTGACTTGAATGCCTTTGACCCTAGGCTTTCGTGATGGAAAGCAACGGCAGGGACTAAGGTGGAGCAAGCAATTCAAGGAAATGCCCTGTCGGGCACCGGCTCTCACATACACACGACGCAACATAGTAAAACTGCTTGGCGCCGGACTTAGATGTGAGGGTGGTAGCTAGCCGGGCGGACCATTCGATCCTCCCACCAAGCGTGCTGGGTTTTTTAAAACCCGGTTGACTTTTAAAACACGCGTTATTTCCGAGCGTGCGGTGGGGAACTTTTATATTGTGACCCGTCCCCACACGGGGGCCCTGACGCGGGCAGCCGAGGAACGCCTTTAGCTTTAGTATTCGGAGTCCCACATGCCCTAGCTAGTCCCCAACGGCCGGGTATCCACGAGAGTATTTGGAACTCGCTCCCAAAACAGAACCTAAAGTTATTTTATGGTCAAACGGCTCGTGACGCAAAAGAGTGCTATATTTTAGTGGGTGCAACTAACCATCATCTCGGGCTCGTGGACTGCCACTTAAAAAGGGGTTTTCCCCCACATAAAAAAGGTGTGTATTTGAAACCCATGCTCATGTAGACTTATTTATTTAGCTCTGGTCAAAATCGACCAGCAATAGTGCATTGATTATCAATTTTGAGTCTGTTGTATTAATAACTAGCATTTAGAATACATAGAGTCACAACCCCATTTCATACTGAGGGTGTCGTAGGAGCCGACTAAAGGAAATGGCAAGGCCGAAAACCTAGCCGCAAGAGAAGGAAAACTTGATAAAAAACCCTGTGCCAACGTCTGGCCAGCGTGGCACAGTAGGCTTATTACCCTCCCTGTGATGGAAGGAGACCCGATAACCCAACAGTGGGTATTTTATGGGCTGAGTAGTAGTAGTAGAATTAGGCTGCAAACCGACCCGTTAAAGAAACTGTCAAAATCGACGATCAATCGCCCGTTGATTGTCAATGTTGACTCTTGAATTTAGTATGTTTGTGGCCCAGGTGACATACTAGTCAAATCAAATCAAATCTAAACTCATTTAATCAAGTTGGCTCATTAGAGCTCTTTTGACAGGTCAAACAAAAAATAAAATTTAAAATTTACCATTTAAAATTAATTATTTACCATCTACCACCGGTTCGGAATGCACCTCTACAGAGGAGAGCCGGCAAGAAACTCTGTAGTTGCTCTTTTTAGATCGCCATTTGGGTACAAGACTGGTTTTAAGACAGATTTGTGAGAGCAAACTCACGCAATAGTTCCAAAGGGCCAAACATCAGCCATCAGATATAGTTGACAATAGTAACCTTGTAATGCCCAAGCCAACCAACTCCCAGCAACGGCACCTGTTCACAAGCATGACGCATGCGGCAGCCATCGCCCTCCTCAACCATATTGCAGGGAAGAGAACGACCCGCCGCACGACGGCACCACTGCCATGAGTCTTTAAGTGAGCATGATAACTCGAGCACCAAGGAATTGAACATTTCAAAAGTTATACTAATAACGCGTTAGGATGCTCTCACATATTGTGTATAAATATCACATAACAAGAACACTATTTCTAATTAATTTGTCATTATTCTAAAAGTATTTAAATAAGAGCATCGGACTAGCAACAACACCGAGCAGTTATTCCCAAGCATTTTTGTCTAAGATATAGTCGTTAACTTTATAGTACCCCTTAGGGCCTCCGCGCATTATGCGGCCAGGCCGCGCGGCCAAGTCGCTGCGGCCAACTAATTCTTCTACGATGTATATAGCTGCGCGCATTACGCTGCCAGGCCGCGCGGCCAGGTTTTGGTCCCGCGGCCAACGAAAAACATCGCGTAACATACGCGGCCTATTGGCCGCCGCGACCAATCCGCGCATTATGCGGCCAGGCCGAGCGACTGGCCGCGCGGCCTGGCCGCCGAAATGCGCGGGGGCCCTTAAAGATTAGCCGACTTTTAATGTAACACTTAAAGTGTTCTAAAGGCAAGTCTTGAATGCCTTTAGGTATTTTATTAAATAATCGAATACCAAGACCTGCAAAAGTTTTGTGAACTTTTTGCAGCCTGTTATAAGGGACTACTATGTGGTGTCTATTCCTATTAATAACTAGGATTTAGAATACATAGTGTCACCACCCCATTTCGTCCTGAGTGTCGTAGGAGCCGACTAAAGGAAATGGCAAGGCCGAAAACCTAGCCGCAAGAGAAGGAAAACTTGATACGAAACCCTGTGCCAACCCGTCTGGCCAGCGTGGCACAGTAGGCTTATTACCCTCCCTATGATGGAAGGAGACCCGATAACCCAACAGTGGGTATTTTATGGGCTGAGTAGTAGTAGTAGAATTAGGCCCCAAACCGACCCGTTAAAGAAACTGTCAAAATCGACGATCAATCGCCGTTGATTGTCAATGTTGACTCTTGAATTTAGTATGTTTGAGGCCCAGGTGACATACTAGTCAAATCAAATCAAATCAAAACTCATTAAATCAAGTTGGCTCATTAGAGCTCTTTTGACAGGTCAAACAAAAAATAAAATTTAAAATTTACCATTTAAAATTAATTATTTACCATCTACCACCGGTTCGGAATGCACCTCTACAGAGGAGAGCCGGCAAGAAACTCTGTAGTTGCTCTTTTTAGATCGCCATTTGGGTACAAGACTGGTTATAAGACAGATTTGTGAGAGCAAACTCACGCAATAGTTCCAAAGGGCCAAACATCAGCCATCAGATATAGTTGACAATAGTAACCTTGTAATGCCCAAGCCAACCAACTCCCAGCAACGGCACCTGTTCACAAGCATGACGCATGCGGCAGCCATCGCCCTCCTCAACCATATTGCAGGGAAGAGAACGACCCGCCGCACGACGGCACCACTGCCATGAGTCTTTAAGTGAGCATGATAACTCGAGCACCAAGGAATTGAACATTTCAAAAGTTATACTAATAACGCGTTAGGATGCTCTCACATATTGTGTATAAATATCACATAACAAGAACACTATTTCTAATTAATTTGTCATTATTCTAAAAGTATTTAAATAAGAGCATCGGACTAGCAACAACACCGAGCAGTTATTCCCAAGCATTTTTGTCTAAGATATAGTCGTTAACTTTATAGTACCCCTTAGGGCCTCCGCGCATTATGCGGCCAGGCCGCGCGGCCAAGTCGCTGCGGCCAACTAATTCTTCTACGATGTATATAGCTGCGCGCATTACGCTGCCAGGCCGCGCGGCCAGGTTTTGGTCCCGCGGCCAACGAAAAACATCGCGTAACATACGCGGCCTATTGGCCGCCGCGACCAATCCGCGCATTATGCGGCCAGGCCGAGCGACTGGCCGCGCGGCCTGGCCGCCGAAATGCGCGGGGGCCCTTAAAGATTAGCCGACTTTTAATGTAACACTTAAAGTGTTCTAAAGGTAAGTCTTGAATGCCTTTAGGTATTTTATTAAATAATCGAATACCAAGACCTGCAAAAGTTTTGTGAACTTTTTGCAGCCTGTTATAAGGGACTACTATGTGGTGTCTATTCCTATTAATAACTAGGATTTAGAATACATAGTGTCACCACCCCATTTCATCCTGAGAGTGTCGTAGGAGCCGACTAAAGGAAATGGCAAGGCCGAAAACCTAGCCGCAAGAGAAGGAAAACTTGATAAAAAACCCTGTGCCAACGTCTGGCCAGCGTGGCACAGTAGGCTTATTACCCTCCCTGTGATGGAAGGAGACCCGATAACCCAACAGTGGGTATTTTATGGGCTGAGTAGTAGTAGTAGAATTAGGCTGCAAACCGACCCGTTAAAGAAACTGTCAAAATCGACGATCAATCGCCCGTTGATTGTCAATGTTGACTCTTGAATTTAGTATGTTTGTGGCCCAGGTGACATACTAGTCAAATCAAATCAAATCTAAACTCATTTAATCAAGTTGGCTCATTAGAGCTCTTTTGACAGGTCAAACAAAAAATAAAATTTAAAATTTACCATTTAAAATTAATTATTTACCATCTACCACCGGTTCGGAATGCACCTCTACAGAGGAGAGCCGGCAAGAAACTCTGTAGTTGCTCTTTTTAGATCGCCATTTGGGTACAAGACTGGTTTTAAGACAGATTTGTGAGAGCAAACTCACGCAATAGTTCCAAAGGGCCAAACATCAGCCAGATATAGTTGACAATAGTAACCTTGTAATGCCCAAGCCAACCGACCCCCAGCAACGGCACCTGTTCACAAGCATGACGCATGCGGCAGCCATCGCCCTCCTCAACCATATTGCAGGGAAGAGAACGACCCGCCGCACCTAGTAAAAGGCAACATAACCCAAATTAGGCCACGTACATAGTAACGTAATTCTTCAGTTACAACACTTTATCCTTGTAAGCTTATAAGCCGACATTGTAGGAGGCAGGTGGCTAAGAGGGTCGATGATTTACCGGGACAGATGCGCCGTGAAGGCTTTTTAACAGGGTGGATACAACTTGTATACGTCATCGTTTAGAGTGATGAGATAAAGGCGGGTACACACAATGAATGTGAGGATACAATGTGGCGTTCGACTAAGACGGACGGTTTATCAATTGGGTGAAAAATGCATAAAAGACAACTAAAGATAACTTACCACTAAAATATATATCACTACATAGTATAAAACAAAGTCGCTGTCACCTGTCCGTCCATACGTGCTTAAATCTTTAAAACTACGCAACGGATTTTAAGCGGTTTTTTTAATAGATAGTGATTCAAGAGGAAGGTTTATAAGTATAATACATGCAAATTGCACCCGTGCGAAGCCGGACCGGACAGCTAGTGTATATATGTATAAAAATCAATGCAACTTTTCGTTGTAATTTTATAACTCAAGAACGGCTTTTAGATTCACATATTAGCCCGACAGATGGCGCTGCAGTCTGTCCTTTAGAGAATCGTAAACTATGCATTTCATCATGTGATGATATGGATATAGGAGCCAAGGAAGGTTCCTGAACAAAAAAAAATATTGTAATTGTACTACTTCTAGTCATCATTTCAGCCAAAAGACGTCCACTGCTGGACATAGGCCTCTCCCAAGGATCTCCACAAAGGCCGGTCCTGGGCCGCCCGCATCAACTGCTTTCCGGCGACCTTAACCAGGTCGTCGGTCCACCGTGTGGGAGGCCTACCAGCACTGCGCCTTCCGGAACGCGGTCGCCACTCGAGGACTTTTCTGCCCCATCGGGCGTCGGCCTGCGAGCTATGTGCCCTGCCCACTGCCACTTAAGTTTGGCAATCCGGTCGGCTATGTCGGTGACCCTGGTTTTCCTGCGTATCTCCTCATTTCTGATTCGATCTCGCAGGGAAACTCCGAGCATAGCCCTCTCCATTGCCCTTTGGGTGACTTTGAGCCTTCTGATGGAGCCCATAGTGAGCCCATAGTGGGCAAATGTATTTGTCTAAACCAGGCACTTGCTCGGAGTCTGGGTGTCAAATGTGCTCGTGAATTACATGTTTGTAAACTGCCCCCGCGAAACAGGTTATACATACATAGGCTTAAAAGGGAAAAAAAAGAGTAAGTGTAGTATTTAAAAAGGCAATTATGTATATTTCACTCGATCAAATCGCCTGTGCAACTGTGATGAGATTTCTTAAAGTAGTTTTATGGGCCAAACTAATATTTAAGCGACTAGTAGTGGACATCTATTGTCAAAGTAATGATGAACTCAATGCGTACCGTGTAAGATCCCTGAATAGGTAATAAAGCTAGTTAATGAACACCCAAAGAAAATTTCCCACCTTCAAACACCTAATTACCAATGATGTATATTAATAAGAGGATATTATAATTCAAAAGGCGCGTTACGAAACTCAGGGCCCCGTTCAAAATATATTTATCGTTTGCCTAATTAGCTATTACGGGTCCCTTTTTCCTGAGATCGCAATTAATTTACAATTATGTACGAAGGGCTGCACAAAGTCTTATTAAATAAAACGTTCAAAGAGCCCGCCATTAATTTTGCGCAATTTTTTTCCTTGGACCACTCTTTAATTAGTGGAAATGGTCTCACACGGTGTTGGTATCCTGTTGTAATTGTTGTTTGCTACACTGGACTTGCTGACCTCTTTAGAAACGTTTGTTATTAACTACTACTAAGCAGCCCATAGATGACCCACTGCTAAGTCGGCCCTCCTCCTATCACAGGGAGGGTAATAAGCCTACTGTGCCACGCTGGCCAGATGGTTTGGCACAGGGTTTCCTTTCAGCCCATTCGACTGTACTGCTACCTTGTCGTGGTGAAGGGGCTTTTGTGCCTTCATGATCCGTTGAGGCCATACCGCCTCAAAGTCACCCATGCCGGGCGAGTCCATGGGGAGAGGCCAGACGAACAGCATAACGCGGTGTCGTTACGGGTTTGGGCTCTGGGGACACCTCTGTCGTCTGAGTAGCCCTGCGAGCCTTAAACCGCTGTGGTGCACCAGTGTTCTCGGGTTGGCGGTCATCATGGTTGGTTGCTAAGCCGAGGGCTGGCGTGGCTTCCTTCTGCGAGACCGGTATTTCGCGAAGGAGGGACCTCCCTTCTTCCTGACCTCCCCGCTTCTGCGGCGTAACGATCTCGCAGAAGGAAGCCACGCCAGCCTTCGTCTTAGCAACTAACCGGGTTCACCGCCAACCCGAGGACTCTGTCTGTTGTGCCGCAACAGATTAGGGCTTGCAGGGCAACTCCCAGAACAAATCTGGGAGTCCACAGACCCCGAACCTGCTACGACACCGTGTGCTACTATTCGTCTGGCTTCCCCCTGTTAGCAGCTCTGCTCAGCAGTGGATGTTAGTAGATTGATATGACGATGATGATCTGGGATCTTTTCACATGAATGCAAATTTTTCACAGGCCTGGAGATCGCTTACCGCCCTCACAACGGGGTTCCTACTTAAGCTTGGATTTGAATTTTTAATAAAGGCAGCTTTCACGTAAATATTCTTCAAATATGCGTCCAACGAGTTTTTCGGTGACGAGAGTGGATGAATACTGCGATAATGAAGTCAATTTGCATTTAACAGTACAAAAATATGCTAAATTTATTGTGTTAGTTTTTGCTTTCTTAAATTTTAATCTATATCCTAGTAGTATATACTCTATACAAATAAATAAAATTGGAGTGTCTGTATGAATAATGAAATAACCACTTTTTACTAAATGCGTAGGTATGTATACACAGTTCGTAGACCAAAATAACATGTTTTTGAATTTTTGTCTGTCTATCTGTCTCTCTGTCTATCGGTCTGTCTGTTTGGCTGTCTGGCTAATCTCGGGAACGGCTGGACCGATTTTGACGGGAGTTTCACTGATAGGAAGCTAATGATATAAGGAGTTACTTAGGCTACTTTTTTTAGACTAGCTTCGCCCCGCGGTGTTACCCGCGGTACGACAATAAGTAAGCGCGGGTGAAACCGCGGGGCGCAGCTAGTGTATAATAAGATTGCTTCGTTTATTTTAGGACGGAATTTTTATCATGTCAACACCTAATGCCATCTTGAAGCCATCGTAAGAGTCGACTAAAGAAAGGCAAGAGGCAGATCACGTAGCAGAAAGATACGGAACATTTGATACAAACCCTGACCTAACAGTGGGTTATGTATGGGTTCAGTAGTAGTAACACTTAAGTGTATGCTGTCTTTATCTGTTATCTATAATATGTATGTATTATACTGCCTCGTTGGTCTAGTGGTTAGATGTCCCGCCTTTGGATCAACGGGTCCCGGGTTCGATTCCGGGGTCGGGCAAGTGTCTTCGTCTAAACCAGAGGCACTGGCTCGGAGTCTGGGTGTCATTTCTAACTATTATAAGTATGTATTTACAAAAAAAAATGTATCTAAGTAGTTTATCATCCATCTCGTTACCATAACACAAGCATTAAGTTCTTAGCTTGGGACGAGATGGCGTTGTGTGAAATGTCCAAGGATATTTATATATTTATGTATTTACAAAAAAAATATATATAAGTAGTTTATCATCCATCTCGTTACCATAACACAAGCATTAAGTTGCTTAACTTGGCACGAGATGGCGTTGTGTGAAATGTCCAAGGATATTTATTTATATTTATACATGACGCTTCTAGCAAACTATGTTTTTTTTTTCTCGCTGATATATAGTATCCTTTCTTCTAGGTATTCCAGTCTCCGTATTACGTTCTTAATACTCAAATCTCCGTCACTCCACCCAACTATAAGTTCAATTTGGGCTGACAATACTACCTGAACATGTTCCCGTATTCCGACATCACAATAGGACTCTCACCACTATTCAAAGCCCGTATTTGTATGAGATCGGTGAATTGAATGCATTCAAAAGCCAGCCCGATAAACGCCATATTTGAAATGTTCTCTATCGATTTGATATGGAATTGAAAGCTACGTATATAGGGAATTCCTGTACCTGTACCTTTGTAAATAAATAATAAATACATAAATAAATATCCTTTGACATTTCACACAGCGCCATCTCGTCCCAAGCTAAGCAACTTAATGCTTGTGTTATGGTAACGAGATGGATGATAAAATTGATAAACTACTTATATACATTTTTTTGTTGTAAATACATACATATTATTGATAGAAAACACCCAGACACGGAACAAATACTTGTTACTTGTAGGTCGTACAAATATTTCTTCCGTGCGGGAATCGAACCCGCGACATGCTGCGCAGCAGTCGATCGCTCAACCACTGCGCCAACCGTGTCGCCGTGTCGCCAGTCGCCTAAAATATTCCTGTAAGTAGTAGTAGTAATCGTTTCAGCCCACGAATGAGTCAGGCCTCTTCAAAATTCATGGAGGGAAAATAGCCTCCTGTGCAACGCTGGCAAGACGGGTTAGCACAGGGTTTGTATCAAGTTTTCCTTCTCTTGCGGCTCTTGTGATTTGCCTTTGCGTTCCCTTAATCGCCTCTTACGACACCCTCGGGATGACATGGGTTGGTGACACTGTGTATTCTAAATCCGTCACCACGCGGAATAATGGTAGTAGTAGTATAAAATGTTATTAAAACACAATCTTCTAATCAAAATGGCGGACATCACTTGATAATCGTTACGATGATCTGCGACGATCATAGAATTGTAATTGTATTGTAAACTAGCTTTTGGGCGCGGCTTCGCTCGCGTGGACTTCGAACCCTTGCTTATCTCTATGCATTTGTTTTTATGAATATAAAAGTGGTTATTGTGACTAAACTATGATAGTTAGATATGTGCTCTCGGGGACTTTTTTGTAGATTTTAATAAGACCTACAAACTCGTAGTACTTCATTTTGTTCTATTGTCAATCGTTTTTGCAGCGCACGCATAAATAGGTTTTCGATTTTACACCTTGGGTTACAAAATCGCAATTTTCATACGGATCCCTAATTCTTTTGAAAATAAAATATAAAAGCCTATAACCTTCCTCGATAAATGGACTATCTAACACTGAAAGAATTTTTGAAATCGGACCAGTAGTTCCTGAGATTAGCGCGTTCAAACAAACAAACAAACAAACTTTGCAGCTTTATATATTAGTATAGATTACAATTATATGCTGAATCTGCCATCACACATTTGACACTGACGTATGATGTACAAGCAACAGTAATTGATGCTGAGGAAATTAATAATGAAATTCCTACAGTAAAGCAATTATCCGTCACTTTAATGAATTAATAATTTACGGATATTCCATCACATTGATATTTAAGACATCGAGGGCGGTTACCCACTGAAGCCACTTTCAAGCGACATTAATTGAGGCAAACACAAAATCCATTAGTCAAATATAAAAAAATATATTAATATATTACCATATTATAATTGACCTATATTTCTCATTGGTATCAAATATCAAACCATTTTATTATTTGACAGAACGTTGTAAACGGTGTATTACCATTTTACGTATTCGACGAAAATCATAGGATTTACGTTCGGGTAAAGTTGAAGGGTCGGACTTGTGAAGAGTATACCTGAGTGCCCTTGGCTCAAAATATACGGGAGCCATATTGAAAAGATGAATTCGTTTTATGATTGAACAATCTTGTTTTTGATTTTCAACAGCCGCCATCATCAAAAGACGTTTAGATGTACAACAGAGCAGAGAAATAGCTTTTTTGTGCGTTGGAAATTTCTCATGGATACCCGGTCCTTGATGTGGGCTTCTAGTGCATAGAAAGATGGAGATCTCAGACTACTTACTGGAAACAGCTAGTATCACGTCATCATCTGTCCTTTCTTGCCATGGCTTGCCGTAGCTCAAGGCCATCCTTGGGCTAGTATGGCCCCAACAGATCCTAAAGGCTCGCAAGCCCCCTAAACACAGCAGGGTGGCAGCGTGATCGAGGGGGAGAGCAATAGCCTTAATATTTTTTTTAATCGATGATTTTGAAATCTTAAGGTGGATGCTCCAGGGTAGCCCGCGAAATTCAAATTTTCTTACGTTTTTTGCAATTTGCAGGGCAGTGTTAGGTTGTATGATGATGAACATTTGATTCGCGGCTGTAAGACGTATGTAGTTACAGTTAACTTGACGTTGAAAAAGCCTTTCTTGCACCTTTATGAGCTTGGAGGGTTGTATTGATGATTATAATTCTATAACTACATACGTCTTACAGCCGCGAATAATATTTTAAACAACCTAGCGGGCTACCCTGGAGCAGCCACCTTAACCAAAACAATACAAACTCAGGATATCGTAATGTTTGCTACGATCATTATCATGCAAAGTGTAATACGCAAACATACGAGGGTGAATCAAAAAGTTCTTAGAAGTGCATATATATGAAACCTTTTTGGATCAAGTTCGATATTCAAATTAAAGAGTGTCTATCACACTATATTTATGCAGACTGTCACTTGTTTTTGTCAGTTCGTTCGCATGTAATAAATTTTTTTGTGCAACGAGTTGCTAAAAAGTCAAAATTATGGATAAAAGTGAGTTACGTGCGGTGATAAAATATCTCAGTTTGAAAAAAATGTCTACGAAGGAAATTTTTTTGGACATTCAGCAGACATTAGGGGGTGATGCTGTACCCTATTCTACGGTTGCGTACTGGGTGGCTGAATTTAAAAGAGGTAGATCAAGCTGTAAAGATGACCCGCGTTCTGGGCGGCCTTCAACCTCCGTTACAGAAGAAAATGTCAAAAAGGTTGAGAATCTGGTTTTGGGAGACAGAAGAATGACTATAAAACATATAGCTGAGATCCTAAAGATATCTTTTGGTAGCGTTCAATCCATTTTAATTGATTCACTGGGGTTCAAAAAAGTGTCTGCAAGATGGGTGCCACGAATGTTAACCGACGAAAACAAAAAGCGACGTTTGGAAATTTCCAAGCGTAATCTCGAAATGTTCCAGCGTGATTCGGATAATTTTTGCCGTCGTCTTGTCACCATGGATGAAATTTTGATCCTGAAACTAAAAGACAAAGCATGTCTTGGAAACGACCATCCTCTCCATCCATTAAGAAATTTCGAGTTGCTCCTTCCGCTGGCAAAGTTATGGGCTCTGTGTTCTGGGATAGTGAAGGAATCCTTTTTATTGATTACATGCCAAAAGGCCAGACGATAACTGGACCCTATTATGCAAATTTAATCCCGAAAGTGCGTGAAGCGATTAAAGAAAAACGTCGTGGAAAACTGTCGTTGGGCGTGTTGGTTGTTCCTTCAAGATAACGCTCCTGCCCATCGATCGGAAGTTGCGCTCAACGCAATCCGCTGTGCTGGCTTCAATCTCCTTGACCACCCACCATATTCTCCGGACTTAGCCCCAAGTGATTTTCACTTATTTCCAAAATTAAAAGAGGAAATTCGTGGAACAAAATTTCACGATAATGACGCGGTTATAGCTGCCGTAGAGGACTTTTTCGAGAGTCAAGAAAATAATTTTTTTTCACAAGGAATAAGGAAGTTAGAAACGCGTTATTCTAAATGCATTGCATTGGAGGGAGATTATGTAGAAAAATAAAATATTATTATTTAAATCTTTGCATTTTTTAATATTGATTCCAAGAATTTTTTGATTCACCCTCGTAATTCGCGGCTACTAGTTTTGAGTAGACGCAGACAATGCCTGACTCCGAAATAGAAACCGGGGATCCAAAGAGGATAAAAATAGATTCCTAAATATTTGGAGACTTGCATGCGCTTACTTTGGCAACAATAATACATTTCTTCATTTACAAATTCAGTACAAAAAGTCATCCACAACTTCCACTCTTTCCCAATAAAGATAACTCAGACGATTGCGAGACACTCCAAATAAACAATAGGAAACTACTTAATGGGGTCTTAAGGGAGTGACCAGTTCAAAGCTAAATGGGTTCGGAGCGTTTCAGTGGACACCTGGGCCCGCTACAGAATTACTGGATAAAACGGATAAAACTAATCGTAGGAAATTGAATTTCTATTCAGTTCCTTTTACGCTTGAGAACTCTGGTTTATGAAACAGGATTTTTTTAGTGTAGCGGACAGTGCGGAACGCTATCTGCAGGTTGAGCAACATCTGGATGAGCTCGATTTTGGATGGGTGTCCACCACCTTCTCTGTGGTGACGAAGTTAGAATACATAGTGTCACCACCGCATTTCACTCCGAGGATATTGTAAGAGTCGACTAAAGTTAATTAGAAGGCAGAAAATATAGCCGCAAGAGAAGGAAAACTTGATACGAAACCCTGTTTTTTTTTGTTCGCCCGGGGTAAAATCCTTTATGGACTTCCTCACCGGCCACGGGGATGGCCAGCGAGGGGAGTGTGGGACTCTCCCCCATAGTGGGGGCCTACCCACTAAACCTCCCCGGGGCGCTCCAACTCGCGTCCTGTTGCGGCATTGTGGGCTCTGGAGCCAACCCGTCTGGCCAGCGTGGCACAGCAGGCTAATAGCCCTCCATGTAATTGGAGGAGGCCTGACTCAGCAGTGAGTTATGTATGGGCTGAGTATTAGTAGTCCACGTTTTGTAATATCTGACCTCTGTGCATATCGGTCTCGGCTGCCATTCACCCATCAATGGCAGTTAGGGTGTTACCACACCAATCGATCGATAGCAGACCGATGGTATCGGTCGATGTTGGGATGGCATCGGTCGACGACAATAGGGAGCTCAAGCAGCTCGATTGACGTCGAATAATCCATTCTACCATCGATTGATGGCATCGATCGACTATCGATCGATTGGTGTGGTAACACCCTTACATTTTTGCTTGGTGGTAGTATCTAATAGTCCGCCCGGCTAGCTACCACCCTCACATCCAAGTCCGGCGCCAAGCAGTTTAACTGTGTTTCGTCGTGTGTATGTGAGAGCCGGTGCCCGACCGGGCATTTCCTTGAATTGCCTGCTCCATCTTAGACCCTGGCGTTGCTTTCCATCACGCAAGCCCAGGGTCAAAGGTATTAGTAATTGATAAAAAAACCATAGTCAGTAGCGGGAAAACTGACAGCTTAGTTAGACAACTAAATAATAATTACCGGTTTTCCCACTAGATGGGCCAGAGGCCAACGGCAATCGCTGCGTGTATACTGGTAGTTACCCAACTCAGGTTTGACTGGTCTATAGATGTTTGAAATACAATTATGTTAAAAATGAATTAATTTTAAATATTTAACTTAATTAGTTAGTAACAAAAATGAAAAGTTTGGTGCTGCCAACTCTATGCTTTGATATAATTATTTTAAAACAAACGTTGTCGAAATATTATTTGATGCTTTCTAATTTTGAAACATTACTCATTAACGTAAAACTTATTTTGTATAATTAAAAATTGTGTGCAAAATTAATTTTACTTGGGAGCTAACATAACAGAGCTAAGTATATACAGTCTGCGCAGGCCCCTTGTAAAAAGAAAATTGTATCAGGAAAAGTAGAAACTACAAAAATATTGGTTTCACGGCGATGTTTCAATCGGGACTGTATTTAATTAAGTGTAGCCCCACAGGGCATAGCGTTCTTTTGCCGACAGACTAGCCACAGAAAAACTACAATGCCAGCAGTACCATACTGCGTACCTCGGCATTGGGTACTGTGCAACCATTGGAATATATATGTGGGAGAAATAAGAGAAATACGAATTATAATTAATAAAAAAAGATATTAGTGCATATTTTTGAGTAACTTCCGGTTTAAAAGTCTTTTTGTTGACTACTCGCTCACGACCACTGACAAGCAAGCCACAGTATAAAAGAGTGCGCAGCGGCTCGATCGGGCAGTCTTTGTTCGACCACGAGCGCGGAAGGACCTTTCTGAACGGTCAGGTACGTTTTATAATTATCAGATTCTTGATCTTCTTGATAAATGTTACTACGCAGAAATACTGGTGATTATGTTTACCGTAATTAATGCTTTATTGTTTTAGATGATTTTGTTCTAAATAATTATTGTAAATAATTACTTTGTGGCTTTATGCATTACAACAATTACTCTCATTTATCCATTGGTTTTATTCAATCAACTCTCCCCTCACATCAGAAGTGGGATTAATTGCCCATATATGTAGGTGCTAACCCCTTTTTAATTCTTGGTTGAGTTTCAGATACGATGTCAAATTACCACCACAATGACTCTGCCAAGGTGCCGGAAACCCCTGGTGCCGCTTCTAACGGGAGAACGACATCTCCGATCCTCGGCACACAGGCTAGAGAACAGCGGCTGCAAGAGACCTTGGACAACCAACCAGGCCCCAGCACTAGTCAAAGCAGACCCCCTTCAAGCTCGACTGCTCCGCGATTAGAAAATCAGGGCGGTAACTCTGTTCCTATTGACTTTATGAAATCTGTGATGAAGGAAATGATGAGTACATTTCTTCAGGCTACAAATACTGCTCCACCATCACGAGATTTACATCAATTGCCACGTACAAGGAATTTAGATAATATCTATCTACCCTCTTTTGACCCTGATGATCGCACAGACACCATTCAGGTTTGGTGTCGTCATGTCGACGATTTGAAATCAGAATATCATCTTAGCGAGCGTGAAACTCTAAACCTTGCCAGGAAAAATTTAAAAGGACGTGCTGCCGATTGGGCGCGTCGCAATTATACCGCACTGACAAATTGGGAAGATATTAAAGCTAATCTAATTCAAACCTTTGCAGATGAAACTCGTTACTACGATGATTTAATCACTTTCATGGAGTATACGAGCGACAAGGCGAACAGCTTGGCTGAATATGCATCCCGTAAATGGGAGCTGGCGAAAAAGGCGGTTGGCGTTAAAGTAACCGAGCTGCATTTAGTGGACGCCGTGATATCAGGTGTGTTGGACTTTCGTATCAGATCAGACTTGTTACGTATGACACCAAAAAGATTGCCTCAATTGATACAAAATCTAAATTCTTATAAACGAAAACATCCAGTTCACGATTCCGCTGATCACAATACTCCTGCTAAAAGGACCAAATACAACTCTCAAGATTTTAAGTTTAGGCGTTGTCAAAAATGCTTTAAGGTGGGTCATTTGCAAAGAGACTGTCACAACCGTAAGGATTCAAATACCCGTACTTCTAGTGTAACTATTAGTCAAAATGATAGAACCAAGCATTTGTCAACCGGTGCAACCCCTAAAACTCTCGTAATATGTACCTTTTGTCAAAAGCCGGGTCATAAGGCTGAAAATTGCTTTAAACGCTTAAATTCAAAACCAAAGTCTGAAAAATCGGTAAATTCTTTAATAGTTGCTACCAACCGTACTAAGACTGGCCAAATCGATGGTCGCGACTTTTTATGTCTCATAGACAGCGGCGCTGAATGCTCATTAATGCGTGAAAGTGTTGGGGATTGCACCAGCGGCAAAATAGCTTTTAAAACAACAATGTTACGCGGAGTTGGAGAAAATTCATTTTGTTCAACTCGTATCAAAACTAGTCGGATTTGCATTGATGACCTGAATTTGGAGCTGGAGCTTGTATTGGTTCCCGATCACTATATTCAATATGACATTCTTTTGGGGCAGAATCTTTTTGACATTCCTGGCATACAAATACTGTTAACTAATAATATCACCAAAATTTGTAAAACTTCTTACAACATTAATTTGGTCGAAAAAATTGATTTAGAAACCTGTATTGATACTGATGTCGATCCGATTTCAAAAGATCATTTGTTTAAATTATTAAAATCCTATTTAGATCTTTTCACATCGGGCAATTCTGTAACACAAATAAATACAGGGGAGTTAACTATTAAATTAAAAAACCCAGACAAAACGGTTCAAAGACGCCCGTATCGTCTTGCCCCCAACGAGCGAGAGAATGTCAAAGGGATTATACGAGATTTAAAAGCTAATGGCATCATTCGTGATAGTAATTCCCCTTTTTCAAGTCCTATTCTGTTAGTTCGAAAGAAAGATGGTAGTGATAGACTGTGTGTCGACTACAGAGAACTTAACAGTAATACTGTAAGAGATCACTATCCTCTCCCGTTGATCGATGATCATATTGGTAAACTCGTGACCGCTAAGTTCTTCACAGTCCTCGACATGGCCGCAGGTTTTCACCAAATTCCTATAGCGTCTTGCTCCATTGAGAAGACTGCATTTGTCACACCTGATGGGCAGTATGAATTCTTACGTATGCCTTTTGGTTTGTGTAATGCACCATCGGTTTTTCAGAGGGCCATCAATGCTGCCCTGAAAATGTACGTAGATGTGTTTGTTTTGATCTATATCGATGATGTGATTGTCTTCTCCAACTCTGTACATGAAGGTCTTGATAATTTGAGAAAGGTTCTTGATTCTTTAAAATGTGCTGGCTTTTCCTTAAATATAAAGAAATGTAAATTTCTCAAAACAGAAATCGAATATTTAGGTCGAATAATTTCTAATGGTACTGTTAGACCTAGTCCTGGGAAAATACAAGCACTTATAAAGTCTCCTATCCCTCAGACAGTGAAACAAGTTCGCCAATTTTGCGGCCTTGCTGGATATTTCAGAAAATTTATACCGTACTTTTCTCAAACGATGAGGCCTTTATATGACTTAACTAGGGCCAATACCAAGTGGAACTGGACATCAAACCACGATTCAGCAAGAGAGACAATTATCCGACATCTCTCTTCGGAACCAACTTTGTCCTTATTCGATCCTACTAAATGTATCGAACTTCATACTGACGCCAGTTCCTTCGGTTTTGGTGCCGTCTTATTTCAAAAACATGATGCTCAGCTTAAAGTCGTAGAGTATTTCAGTATGCGCACTACTGATACCGAAAAACGATATCATTCGTACGAGCTTGAAACTTTGGCAGTGGTCAAAGCCATAAAACATTTTAGGCACTATCTATTTGGCAGAAGTTTTAAGCTCGTGACGGATTGTAATTCACTGAAAGCATCTAGGAATAAAAAAGAGCTTCTGCCCCGCGTTCATAGATGGTGGGCATACTTACAGTCATTCGATTTTGAAATAGAGTATCGTAAAGGAGAGCGCATACCTCACGTAGATTTTCTCAGTAGAAACCCTGCAATTCTCAATATAAATAACGTCCTGCAGTATAATGATTGGTTAGAAACTGAGCAACAAAATGATTTGGAAACCAAAAATTTGATGGATTCCATTCAAAATTCCACTATTGACAAAAATTTAGCTTCTAGTTACGAAATCCGTAACAATTTACTGTATCGAATTTATACTACTAAAGATAATAAAACGAAGAAATCCTTGATAGTTCCTAAATCTTATAGATGGCACATAGTTCAGTTATATCATGACTCTCTTAAGCACTTAGGCTGGGAGAAAACCCTAGAAAAAATACGTGAACAGTTTTGGTTTCCAAACATGGCTAAAAATGTCCGTAGATATGTTGAAAATTGCCTAACATGTAAAATCAACAAGAGCCAATCTGGTTCCCGTCAAGTTACCCTTCATCCTATCGATAAGGTACCTGTCCCTTTCCATACGGTGCATATGGATACCACGGGAAAACTAACTGGAAACAAACTCAAAAAACAATATGCTGTAGTTTTTATCGATGCTTTTTCTAAGTATTGTTTTTTAAAACCTGTGACTAACCTTACTGCAAATGCTACCGTAAACTGTCTTAAAGATCTGGTCTGTACTTTTGGAACTCCCAAAAGAATAATTTGTGATCAAGCGGCGTCCTACACAGGAAAAGAACTGCGAAATTTCTGCCAAAACTGGTCTATCGAATTACATTATATCGCTACTGGTGTCAGTCGTGCAAATGGCCAAGTCGAAAGACTGATGAAAGTTCTAACTGACTGTTTCACGGTAGTCGAGAACACTACCCGGAGAAGCTGGAAGGATGCTGTCGGGGAAGTCCAACTAGCAATCAACAGTACGTTTAATAAAACCACTGGACAAACTCCCTTTCAGCTTCTCATGGGTTGCAATCGATCGCCTCCAGCCATTTCCGCTCTTGTTCATGACATTGAACGCTTGGACCTTACTGCTTGCCGAGAAATAGCAAAACGTCGAATAGATGAACGCGCGGCGACACAAAAAATACAGTTTGACAAAAACAAAGCCAAAATTGTCCCATTTAAACTTGGTGATATTGTTTTAATAAAGCAAAATCCGCGTGCTATTATGAAACTTGACAGCAAGTATAAAGGACCATGCGTTATAACTAATATTCATGATAATGAACGATACACTGTAAAAGTGCATAGTACTGGAAATGAATTGTATGTTTCTCATGAAAATCTGAGACTTGTTTCCCCTGATATGGGAACTGAGCTCACGGAATCGCTAGATTCTGGAGATTAGTAGCTTATTGCCTAGTACAAATCCATTACATACTGGCCAGGTGTTGGATAAGTACATGGTAATGAGTATACTAAATCGGCCGTATCCTTGAGGGATTGGTTACCGAGGCCATATTAATCATGCCGTGCCTTAGTAAGGCTTTTACCGAGGCAAAATGTGTTTTATGCCGTGCCTTAATAAGGTTTTTTTTACCGAGGCAAAATGTTTTTCTTTGCCGCGCCTTACATGAGGCTTTTACCGAGGCAATAACACGATAAGTGTTTTTATTTAGGCTTTGATCCTGGATTTATCAAAGCAAAATTGTTACAATTTTTGATCCATTTAAATTGTAGTTTAAAGTTATTATAATTTATACTAAGAGCAATGTACCTTATTTTTTATTCGCGAGCCGTAATGGCTGCTCGTCAGAATGGCCGTGTGGGAGAAATAAGAGAAATACGAATTATAATTAATAAAAAAAGATATTAGTGCATATTTTTGAGTAACTTCCGGTTTAAAAGTCTTTTTGTTGACTACTCGCTCACGACCACTGACAAGCAAGCCACAGTATAAAAGAGTGCGCAGCGGCTCGATCGGGCAGTCTTTGTTCGACCACGAGCGCGGAAGGACCTTTCTGAACGGTCAGGTACGTTTTATAATTATCAGATTCTTGATCTTCTTGATAAATGTTACTACGCAGAAATACTGGTGATTATGTTTACCGTAATTAATGCTTTATTGTTTTAGATGATTTTGTTCTAAATAATTATTGTAAATAATTACTTTGTGGCTTTATGCATTACAACAATTACTCTCATTTATCCATTGGTTTTATTCAATCAACTCTCCCCTCACATATATAACAAATATTCAAAGTAAAAATACAGCACCGTATTTCGGTATCACGGGATTTTCACTTTACAAATCTGCACACCGTGTGCAGTTTGATCCAACTTGAAAGATAGGATAGCTTACATCTCAATTTATAGTCGCTTTATTATTTTATTGCAAATAATCTAGGCGCAATTATATGTTAGCTCCAAACAATTCTAATAGATAGCGATATCGAAGCGATATCTGTTGACTGGATTGCGTAAGTATTCAATAGATGGCGCTATAATCATGTCTTAGGTTTTCAGGATCGTTGCAAATTGTAGGATATACAAATTCAATTCAAACTCAAATAATTTATTTTGTTTGGGTCACGATGGACACTTACAAAAAGGCATCACATTATTCATAATGATATTATATAATAAAAAAGGTCTACCGTCTACCACCAGTTCGGAACGCGCCCACTGCTGAGAAGAACTGGCAAGAAACTCAGAGGGCTTGTCATTTTTTTTTCATTGCGGTCCTATTTCTTATATTTATGTACAATAACATAAATAAATAACATAAAATACTGGCACTGAACAGCTTAGTCTAGTGGTCAGATGTGCCGCCTTTGGATCAACGGGTCCCGGGTTCGATTCCGGGGTCGGGCAAGTGTCTTTGTCTAAACCAGAGGCACTGGCTCGGAGTCTGGGTGTCCTTTTTGCTCGTGAATTACATGTTTGTAAACTGCCCCCGCAACACAGGTTATACCTAGTGTAGGGGTTTCGTTTTTAAAAATATATTCCAAATATGATTTCTCGACGGTTCTCGTCGTGTTATCACTTTAAAGTATAAAACAAAGTCGATGTCGTCTGTCCGTCCCTATGTATGCTTAAATCTTTAAAACAACGCAACTGATTTTGACGCGTTTTTTTAATAGATAGAGTGATTCAAGAGGAAGTTTTATATGTGTAATACATGCATAATTGCACCCGTGCGAAGCCGGGGCGGCTCGATAGTTTTATATAAAACCGCTGAAACGTTGGGCTATAAATAAAATAACACGATCAGAAATAATTTCCTGCCGATGGCGATGGCGCTATGTTAAAAGTAAAATTATTGTATGTTAATGTTAAATTAATATAACAAAAATCTTAGCCACAGCAACGCGTGGTACAATATGGTCCATGGGCGGCGGTTTACACTTACCATCAGGTGGGCCGCTAGTTAGTTTGCCTCTAAGGGCAATAAAAAAAAACACCTGTACTCCAGCGCATTGAGATTGTAGTCACTTATGTCATATATGTTTGTGTGAAGTACTGCTACTGTTTGCTTATTTACTGTAGCCGAGCCTTTATTCACTCGCAGCCGCCTCCAATTAAGATTTGCCACGGAGCTAAAGTGAAACTGTATTGAATTAAAAACAAATTTAGACGCCATGGAACATTGACTTAGAAATAAAACATAAACTACTGTGCCATAGGAATAAAGACGCGTTTACGCCAAATAGTTTGTATTTTCAACCAGCCTGAAAGTAATAATAATAAATCATCAAACTCAAAATCAAAAGGTAGGTACTTTATTTACGAAGGTTTTATAACTCTTAATGAATATTATCAATTTCATCTTACGGCCCTTGTCCGACGCTAGGTGACAGTCTCCACACACACTTATCAGTCGTCATATCTGCATTCACACCTTTCATACACAGTTCCTCATTCTTACAATCCATCCATCTCTTTTGATCTCCCAGAACCCTTGCGTCCACACTCATGCCGAAACTAACACCGGTTGGGGACTGCTGCTCTACAGCGAAGAGCCGGCAAGACACTCTTTTTATTCAAACATCATCATCCTAGCTCGAAAACAGAACAGTTGGGTCAAGCTATTTTCAGTGAAATTAGTACGTTGTGTCAGCTTGTCTGTCTGAGGGGCCGATAAGGAATTTTTTTACCAATCCCTGTACCAACCTGTTTAGGCTAGGCTCATGACCCACCATGTGACTGGAAGAGGTCCGACTCAACAGTAGGTCATCTATGGGCTAAGTAGTAATAGCAATGCGTCCTATCATCATCATCATCATTTCAGCCAAAAGACGTCCACTGCTGGACATAGGCTGTCTTCCGACACTGCGGTATTTTTGAAGGGGAAGATGTTTCGCAGCTTCCCTAACGCTGCCCAACCGAGCTGGATTCGATGATTGACCTCTTTCTCGAAGTTGGACTTACCTAACTGGACAGTGTCCCAGGTAAATGTAATGGTCAACAACTTCGAGGGTAGAACCTCCGATCTTAACAGGAGTGGCTTGAGCATGGATATTAGACATGATCTTCGTCTTCTCCATGTTCGACTCAAGGCCGACTCGTTCGGAGGCTCGACAGAGGCAATCGAGCATCGTAGTGAGGCCTCACTCCTCCATGGTCTCAGCCATTACGACTATGTCGTCAGCGAATCGAAGGTGAGTGATGTACTCGCCGTTCACGTTTATGTCCAGCCCTCTCCAGTCCAGAACCTTGAAAACATCTTCCAGTGCAGTCCTGCGTCCTATAGAACCTAAAAATTACTAGGAAAAGCTGTTCTTGAAGTCTCTCCCCTATCTTCTCCCAACAGCAAATTTAGATCGTGAGCTAATTTTAGCTACAACGTCTTAAGTCGTTACGAAAGCAATTGAAAAATGAACTTTAATTGTTAAAGCTTAAGGTCGATTATTGTTGCTCAAGCTATGTTGATCGGTTGTTGCTAAGCTTCAATTTTAATATTTCCAATACCATTCTTTGCAGGCTTCCGGCAGCCATTATACAAATCCTACAGACGAACGATTTTATCTTTGTCTTCCAAGTAAATACACCAGATGGAGTACTGGAGGGTCCAAGATATCTGATAACTGCGCACGAATCGTTGGATTTTGTGCGGTATACGAGTGGTTGTAAAACTTATTTTGCAATGAATGCGTTCTGCTTGTAATGTTAGTTTTCATTTAATTCTTCAGTAAGCGTGTCGTATTGCGCGAAATAAAATTTGTAGAATAAATTAGAGACACTATACGCACGTTGGGACACTAATCGTTGGAGGAAATGAGGGAGGAAGGCGATAGTCTCAGTGTTTTGACGGATTTAGAATACGTTGTGTCACCACCCCATTCCATCCCGAAGGTGTCGCAAGAGTCGTCAATAGAAAATTGCATGGCCGAAAACCTATCTGCAGGAGAAGATAAACTTGATACGAACATTATTCTAAAGGCCTATACTTAATGTATTTTTTATGACAGAGAAGCCTATATACCTAGAAAGTGCGTTCTATAAGGAACTTTATTGCTATGCTATAAACCACAATAGGTAAGTGCAATAAGCTATAGAAGACAATTAGAGTGAATTATTGTAAGTGTACTTAACCCATTACCGGCGCGGTGACAATAAATCTCAGTTATTTGGACTGGAAGGGACATGCATATCATCATCAGCATTTCAGTCGCGAGGACTCTACTGCTGGACGTAGGCCTCCCCCAAGGACCTTGATCCTTTGGATTCCAGAACATTGGATGGTGACACTTTGCATTCAAAAGTCGTCACCACACAGAAACTACATAATCAACATCACAAACTCCCTATACAACGAGTTGATGACCTTGAAACGGATGAACCGATTTTGGTAAAACGTGCCTTAGAGCCCAGAAAACCGCTTAAAATTTAACTGTATCATAATCGGTCCATTAATTTAGGACCTAAGATGCCACAGCCATACACACAGTTAATCTCAACACCCTTCTTTCTATCGGGAGTTAAAACGAAAGAAAGCCTTTGCAAGCTTTTAATGGAGTGTGCCGCAACATTGGGAACCACGCCTTGCACTAAACCTTGACACAGTCCAACTCAGTCCAAGCGAAGCCAGTCCATTATGAAAATGGCCTCGCAGCTTAGATGAAGCTTTAGACACTCTAAAAATACAGACTCTCACAGCCCAGTTCTTTTGTCACTTCAACCTAAATTTTTCCATTCCTTTTCTCGAACATTTCTTTGTTCTTTACATAAAATAAATTGGTACTGTACATCACTAAATATTATAAAACAAAGTCGCTGTCGTCAGTCCGTCCCTATGTAGGTATGCTTAAATCTTTAAAACTACGCAACGGATTTTGAAGTTTTTTTTTAATAGATAAGAGTGAGTCAAGAGGAAGGTTTATATGTATAATATTGAAGAGAAACATTGATATTTGAGGTTCATCATTGCACCCGTGCGAAGCCGGGGTGGGTCGCTAGTAGTTTATATATGAGGTATAAAAGCAATAGAATCTTTATTGTGGTCTGTAGGTATGGGTATTAGTTGGCCCGTTACGCACAAATGTCCAATTTTAAGTCGGATAACTTGCATTAGATTGGAAATGAGCAGATACGCAGGAGAACCAGAGTTACCGAAATAGCCCAGAGGAATGCCAAACTTAAGTAGCAGTGGGCAGGGCTCATAGCTCGTAGGTTTGACACCCGATGAAGCAGAAAAGTCCTCGAGTTGTAACGTACCGCAAAGCGCAGTGCTGGCTGGCTTCGCACCGAAGGACTGACGACATAGTTAAGGTCGCCGGAAACGATGGATGCGGGATGTTGAGTGACAAAACTCCAAACAGCAGCACGTGTTCACGAATACAACGCATGTCATGACGGCCATTGTTCTCTTTAACCACATTAATGTACGTCGTAAACACGGATGATTAAAACCGTAGTTTTAATAACACGGACGGCGTCGCTCAGTTTATTCAATATCTTCACGAATAAGAGCCTCTTTAATACCCTTCGAAAACTCCATTTTTTCGTCATATTACGCTCGGCTTGGCCAGCTCAAACTTCATCACGTCACACAGAAAATTCGGGTCAATACTTGCGGAACCGCTGAACCGTGTCTGTAGGCGTTCCTTCGGCAATGTCGTAAACCTTTTGCTAATTTTGTACTGCAGAGTTTGCGCCACTAATAAGTCTTCGTGTTGTTTCAAGACGGGGCGAATTTGCGTTAAATTATAAAGCTTATTAAGCATTGTTCCCTTGTGCGCCGTAACCTGCCGCAATGAAACGTTCCCAACTACGTATTACTTCGGCCAAGTTTCGCCCTGAATTATGTATCTGTGCGCAGTGAGGTTTTGATTAATTAAATTCGAAACGCGACATTTTTTGTGTACCTGTCTAGACGAGAGATATGAGACTCATCTCCATGTTATTTGTACTAAATCCAGCAAGGATAATTTCGCGTTGTAAAATGTTCGGGAGCTGGGTTTCATTGTGATGAGTCGAGATTAAAACCTCTTTTGTCGGGACAACGTCCTTTTGATAGATGCAAAGAATTTCTCTAATATTTTTGTGTCAAAATAGAAAAATCTTCAGAATTATTTTTACATGTAGTCTTTGATCCTCCTTTTAAACACTTTTATTATATTTTTCCTTTAATGGGTAGTTTTGATAAAGATAAATCTGGTGAACGGAAATCTTGGGATAGAAATGCAGACAAAAATAAGGTGGCAGCAATTCCACATGACGAAACTCAATTGAACTTAAATCCCGATATGAATATGATTAATTCGACTAATGATACCAGGTGCTGATTTTAATTAATGGTTGATTTCGAAACAGTAACTGTTGAAATAATTAAGAAAGTTAATTATGTAGCACAAGAATTTCCATGACGTTTAATATTTCAGACAACAATCTCAAACTAACCGTGTAGATAAAACTTATAAGGAACCTATAGATGAACAGATAAAATCAATGGATGGTGTAAAGCCTGAAATGAACCCAAACAATAATGATGGAGCAAGTAAACGTGTGACAAGATTTTGTCAAATATTAATAGAATGTCGTTCCAACAATCTAAATAATAAAGACTGCACTCATTGTAAAAGACTGGTTTGGACACGAAGACCGGAGCTTCAGGTACACGTTTATCGTTATAGTTCTCTAGCCACCAGCCGCCCGCTGCTACGCTCGCGTAATCCTAGATTTGCTGTATTTTTTTAGGTAACTTGATCCAGTTAAAGTAATTCTTTGTAATAAATATTTTGACTATATTTCGCGTGATTGAGTAACATCAATTCTAACTACTTTTATAATAACCGATGTCGCTAATATGAAATTAAAACTCGATATCTGAATTTACAAATGGCTACACTATGTAGTAATGATATTTTATGCAGTCACTTTCAAATCTACATATCTTTACAGAATAGATAAATAAAGTAAAGGGCAGATGTTACAGATAAGTGTCCGTCCGTACCTTTGATCCCCTCCGTGGGGCATGTAAAGCAAGTGCTGGTAGTCGATACCAAGGTCCCGGCTGCCAGGCCTGCCAGTCTTCCAGCTAAGATTGTCAGTACACCTGTACATCTATTCTACTTCTCAGCCCGTATATGACAGTGGATTCGGGTTGAAACAGGGTGTCGTATATAGTGTTCCTCCTCTTGCGGCTACGACACACTCAAGCTGAAATGAGATGACACTCTGTATTCTAAATCCGTCACTACACGGACATCACCTAGTCAGTAACGTGAAAACTGGTCTCATCATTTAATTACCGGCTATCCCACTAGAGTCGCGAAATGTAGTCCTGGGTGTTCTTCCGTGTAAATACGCAAATCAGGTTAGACCGGTACCAATACCACTGAAATTGGGACAAAGGCTAGGTGAAGAAGAAGAAGAGATGTCATCATCGCCATCATCATCATTCAAAATACAAACTTTGTCGCTATAAAATTGTTTCCTGGGTAAATTAAGTTAGTCTAATACTTATGTAACTTCATATTTTGCTACTGTTTCATGTAGAAGTCGAGAAGAGTTAGTATTGAACACATTAGCCCTGCGAATTGCCCAAATTGTGACACCGACAATGCGTGCAGAGGTACTAAGCGCCTTCAAATACCAGACAATCTTAATGTGAAGATTTTAGGTTTCAACTCGGCCGATGACGTTAGGTACGATGTTTTTCACTTTTAACTAGATTTATCTGTTGGTTAAGTAACGTTTGGTTTAAACTATTGTTAGATCAGTGACCAGCCATGTACATAAAGTCAATAACGTAAGAACTGACAGCTGTACAATGAAATGCTTAACCGGTAACCAAGTCTAAGTCGATTGGTCTCGGAAGCACACGGCAATCGCTTCGTTTAAATGGAAGTCAACTAAGTCAGGTTACATCGGTGACCGATTTAGAATGTCACCACCTCATTCCATCCCGAAGCCAGGCCGATGACCTAGCTGCAAGAGAAGGAACTTTGTATGAGACCTTGTGCTAAAACGTCTGGCCAGTGTAGCACAGTAAGCTAATAACCGCTCTCCATGTAAGTGGAGGAGGCCGGACTCAGCAGTGGATCATTTATGGGCTGAATGGTAGTCATTCCCAAATTCCAGGCAGTCCATGAAAGCAATTTTGATGGATCAAGTCCCAATAGTAAATGACGAAGTCGAATATTGCGCTGTTCAAGTAAATTATTCAGAAGACCCCGTCATCAAGAAATCACGCAAAGATATGTCTGGTGCAGATCGAGAAGATTGTGGAAAACCTGAGACTCTAAACAATATCAATCCGTTGAAAATGGCTAACAATATTAATGATCTGGATTTAGTTAATATCAATTATGTTGAAAGGTATTTTTTGTTTTCTTTTGGTATTGTTGTAAATGCAGTGTAAAATGGCAACTTGATAGGAAGACCTGCGCATTGAGTAGGCCAATTGCTCCTAACCCCTCCATGTCATTGGAGAACGCCTGACTCAGCAGCTGATGATAAGTATAAAATGATTATAATAATAATATGGTTTTATAGATAAAAAAGATGTAGTTTTGGAGATCGAAAAGGTTGAATTTAAATCAAAACTCGATATCCGGGTGGGTTCAGCGTTTGATGCAAAAGGCAGTTTTAGTTGAAATGGCGCGCATTGTTAGGCGGTTCCTTTCTTTGCAGCACTAACCACTAGGCGGCTTGAATATATAGCAGGTTGTCATTTATAAATGAATAATACAATGTGTTGCTCTTTTTATAAATATTATAGAAAATAAATATGAATAAAGAATATTACGATTACAGTTTCCTCTTCAAAGATTTCTTTAAAAATTATTAATAAAGTCATTTAAAGATTTGATACTTTGCAGACAATGTTTTAAACCCGTCATTTTTGATCAAGTACCACATTCTAATAATGACATAAAGGATATCGAAGACAATAAATTAATGGAAGTGAATCCTGTTAGTGCAAAAGACGTAACCAACGACGTTAACCACGCAACGATATTTAGCGAAACCATGGGGTTAGTTATCTTTGAGCTAGTTCAATAATTAAAAATGGTACATTTAAGTCCATAGTGCCATATTTTATTGCTTTAATTTAAATCTGGTTAATCTCAGATATGTGCACAATTTTATTCATCTATGAAAATTTCAGAATACATGTAGTGACATGAAAACACTTATCAAAAGCTAGTGATATTGCTAGTTTCTTTACATCTTCAAATTTAGTGTGACTTGATTATTATAGACATATTGCTATAGTTGGTGCTGTGCAAGAAAATATAAACTTTTTCTATTCTAACAGCCAGCCCATCAGTGGTACTCAAATGTCCCAAGAGAGGCAAGATTGCGGCGAGCCACGAGAAAGTCGTAATTTGATAGAATCAATGGAGACCAACGATGTCTTTCCACATCATGTACATAGACACTTTTTCCATGTAATACCCGAGACCAGTTCAGAGCAAGTGGGTACCTATTAATTTACACCTAAAGCTTTAACCATTTCTACCCAATCTTTAACGAATATACGCTTGTATGGTTGCTTTGAAAGTGCTCGTTTCAAGCAGTGCTTCTCATGGAAAATACTTCATGTGATGCGAAGAAAATAGGAACTATTCAGAATGTTGTAGGATAATATATGTCATTTATTCTTGAACAGTGAATCGTATCCCGGGAAAGAAACGTTGCTTCGAAACCTCACGCATGAATGAGACAGAAGACAAATTTTCTTTCATGACTTGGCACCCCCAACCGACTCAGTAGTGGGTCGTTTAAAGGCTGAAATGATAATAGAAATGAGTTAAGATAATCTCGATTCTCAGGGACGGTCGGAGTGTTTCGGACTGCGATTTTGCGAAGTGAATGAGGAATGTGCGCCAATATTTTTCATTGTTTAGCTATGACCGTTTTTAGGTAAATTTAGAGTATTGTCGAATTTGTAATGTTTCAGTCTACAGAGAACCAACGGAAAGAGGCGAGTGAGAACAATTCGGGGGAAGCCTTGTCTATTTACCCGGAGTCAAATGGGAACGATACAGCCTCGAATGAAAGTGAAAAGCAATATAGTGATGTGCATCTTAATACAAAAAGTCGAAAATCGAAGAAATCTTTCAGGTCGGGGACATCGTGGCGCAGCAAAAAGTCCATAAATGACTTTTATTTCGGGAAACTAAGCAATGTTGTGACGACCAAATATCGATATTATGAGAGTGATTCCGATTAGAAATGAAATGTGAACCGTTTTTAAGTTTTTGAAATTAGAAGTGAATTCTGTTCTTTTTTTATTTCTTGATCTTATGATTCTTTTTTTTTAAATATCACCAGTACTGGTTGCTTGTGGCTCGTCTGACGTTAAGCGGATACTATAATCTATGGACATAAAGACATTGTCCGTGTTGTTAAGGATTTAGAATACACAGTGTCACCAAGGCCCAAAACCTAGGTGCAAGAGAAGTAGGTAAAAATTGATATGAAACCCTGTGCCAACCTTATTTGGTAGATATTTTTCATTATTTAAGTATGTTACAGCTACTACTTCTTAGCCCTTATATGACCCACTGCTGAGACGGGCTGCCTCCAACTACATGGAGGGTAATTAGCCTACTGTACCACGCTGGCCGGACGGGTTGGCAAATGGATTCATATCAAGTTTTCCTTCTATTACCGCTAGGTTTACGGCAATATCATTTCCTTTTGTCGACTTTTACGAAACCCTCAGGATGGAATGTGGTGGTGACACTATGTATTCTAAATCCGTCACCACACGGTACCTTGCTATTGTACGATCTTTTTTGTTACCCGGGTGTAAAATAATAAAATTTAATGTGACTATCCCTACTTACTTAATGGCCTGAGGATGACTGGGGGCGTGTGGGAGTCTTGGTACGATCTCCAAGAAAGGGTGATCCCCTAAACAACCTCGAGGTGTTCCTTCTATTGTTTTTAAATATAAGCCTTGGTGTGCTTAAACCAGAGGCTTCTGTCTCCCACTACTCGTGCTCTTGAGTTCATATCAGCGCGTGTCTCGCTCCATCGCTGTCTCGCCAAGAACACATAACTACGTACAATGTATACTTCAACTTTCGGAAACCGTCTAAGTGATATTATTGAGCAAACAATGTGGAACCATAAAACGCACGAAGTGAACATATACATACTGTTTCACGTGTCAAACTTGTAATATTCTGAACAGGCGGGAAGTTATTTGAGTAGTATTCAAACTAGTCGTGGGTGGAATCAAATTTTTACTTGAGTTTCGCAGCTTTTGATTACTTAAATAGATACGGTCGTTCAAAGCAATATGAAAACTATATATTCAAAGTGGTATTTAGTGGAAATAAGCAGTTTTCATACTTTCAGCCAAACAAAAATAGGTTTTATATGTTCATGGTAGCATTGCGAAGACATACAGGACTCGTGATTAGATGACTTTGCAAAATTCCTATACAAGGTGTACCCCGCTATAAACATAACGAATGGATCTACTACTGGTAGTACTGTTTTTTTTTATTTTGCACATAATCTATGTGCAAAATAATTTTAATAGATAATATGATTTTGCATCAATGATTCCTGATATTCCTAGTACCTAAATAAATTGTATTTAATAGTTAGTAAGGGTAACGCTGGGGCTGACTTATCCAATGGGAGATAAGCCCCTAAACAAATAAAGAGAAAAAAAAAAAACTTGTGCAAAAAAAAAAAAAAATTGAATGTTTTACAGCTTGTGGCGAAGGCGTTATAACTTACCGGTTTTTTGTTTTTTTTTTAAACGAAAGCTCTGCTCTGTTTTATGTCAGTTTACAAATATGTAATTCACGAACACAAATATACCCAGAATCGGAGGCAGTGCCGTTGGTTTACACAAAAACACACTTGTTCTACTCCGGCATCGAACTAGGGCGCCGTTGATCTAAAGGCGGCACATCCAACACCTAGACCAACAAGGCAGATATTGTAATGTCTTTGTAATTCGCAAAGTAAATTCGTATTTGCCGTATATTGTGTGGGGTGTCGTGTCGGATCCGTCACCACACGTTCGCGTTTAGAGTACACAGTGTTACCACCCATTCCACCCTGAGGGTGTCGTAAGAGCTGACAAAATGACCCAGGCCGATAGCCGAAGAGAAGGAAACTTGACATGAAACCCTGGGCCAACCAGTCTGGCCAGCGTGGCACAGTAGGCTAATTACCATCCATGTACTTGGAGGAGGTTCGATTCAGCAGTGGTAGTAGTAGTGTGCGTGGACTATTCGTCAAACAAGCCATACAAAATACAGCCAACACGAACAGCCATTACCCCAATTCTATTCTTATTTGAATATGGAACAGGCGGCTGTCATTTTTTTTTACAAACAAAATGTCCTGGTTTGCAGGCCTTTCAACACAGGAAAAGAGGCGGAGTTTACTTACTGCTTAAGCCTAATGTATCCTGCACCGCGGCTGTCGTATTTCAGCAATCTCTTAGCGGATCGTATCATATCGGAAATTGAATTTCCGATTGGCTCCGGACTGTACAGCAGACTGCCTGTAATGGATGGTCCGTGGTCCCTGTTTCGCGAACTTTGGGAGTGATAGATAGAAACGCTTGGAATGGTGTGTCCACACCTTACACATCGTTCGTGCGATAATGAAGATATAATAATTGAATTTGCTTACTTTTTGGCGCAGTGCTGGTAGGCCTCCCACACGGTGGACCGACGACCTGGTTAAGGTCGCCGGAAAGCAGTGGATGCGGGCGGCCCAGGACCGGCCTTTGTGGAGATCCTTGGGGGAGGCCTATGTCCAGCAGTGGACGTCTTTTGGCTGAAATGATGATGATGATGACGACGTTTTGGCTAATTTCCCTCCATGAATTTGGAGAAGGCCCGACCCAGTAGTGGGTAACTTATGAGCTGAAACGACGACTTTTTTGTGCTATATTAGCAACGAGCCTTAGCTTCGTACTGTTAGTAGACAATATAAAATTCTTTGGAACAACAATTATAAAATAAATAAATATCCTTGGACATTTCACACAACGCCATCTCGTCCCAAGCTAAGCAACTTAATGCTTGTGTTATGGTAACGAGATGGATGATAAACTACTTATATAATTTTGTTTTTTTGTAAATACATACATATTATAGAAATGACACCCAGACTCCGAGCCAGTGCCTCTAGTTTAGACAAAGACACTTGCCCGCCCCGGAATCGAACCCGGGACTCGTTGATCCAAAGGCGGCACATCTAACCACTAGACCAACGAGGCAGTCACTACTACTCGGCTCATAAATGACCCACTGCTAAGTCGGGCCTCCTCCCATCTCAGGGTCATTAGCCTATTGTTCCACGCATGCCATGCGGGTTGGCATAGGTATTTCCTTCTATTGCGGCTAGGTTTTCGGCCTTGTCACTTTCTTTTGTCGGCTTTACGACTCTCAGGATGGAATGCAGTGGGGACACAATGTATTTGTTGTTGTTTTTTTGTAGTCCAAACGGTTCCGGTAGTGTTTTCGATGGAGTTCCAGACGATTAATATTTTCCACATATTCACCAATTACAAACATACATATAATCATGCCTCTTTCCCGTAGAGGTAGGCAGAGACCACCAGTTAAACTTTAAAAATCAAAGTCAAATCATTTATTTATTATTGGAAATAACGGAAATTTACACATTCTCATCTTTCCTGTTTAGGTAGTCGGATAACAAGTATGTTTTTGTACCTTTATGATAATCCAGCGTGTTAGTTACCACCATATTATCAAAATCTGTCGTGCCATTCTTGACCTACAAATGGTAACCAACCCGAATTTGTTTTAATTACTTATATAAAAATACATGTATAGTGTTATTGTGTTGCAGTTACTTTAATATAGGCATTATAATTTCTATACATGAGTTTCCCCTAAAAATTCTGTGCATTTATAAACACGCAGCTACGGAACCGGTCGAAAGTTAACGCCGCGCCGATCTATTGAGCTCACAGTCCCGACACCGTTGCTGAGGTGTGGACCAACTCTATCCCGTATTTGAAATATCCCGATGTGGAAATTGAGGAATATTGATGTAGTCCTCAGTTGCTTTCTGTTTATTTTGCTTTTTGCCAAATAAATACTGTTTATTTGGGTGAAATGAAAGGCAGGCTCTGTTTCAGTTGAATGAAAATGACTTTGATATTCTTAGGAAGATAGTTGTTTATTTTTGTCTATATACAGGCTTGATACGACATAGGGGCATTTTTTTTTACTGCCTTACTAGGTATCATTTCCAGGCTCTGTACCTACCAAAAATCAATTAAATTGGAGCAACAGTTTAGCCGCAAATGATTTTTAAATTTTTTGCCACATTTGAACATGATGTATCTTTCCTAACAGATGTTTATGCCTAACGCATCGTTTATTAACCTTAGGGGCTGTCTAAGTGTGTGTGTCTTATATAGGTGTGAAATTTATTTTAATTAATTGAATATTTAATTATTAAAATAAATTATAATTAACCTTTCACACACAAGAGTTGTGTGTGAAAGGTGTGAATGTAGGTATGACGACTGATAGGTGTGTGTGGAGACTACCACCTAGTGTGGGACAGGGGCCGTAAGATGATAATGGTGTTTATAAATATGACGATTTATAAGAGTTTTGTGATGAAACCTACGTAAATAAAGTTCCTTTTGAGTTTGAATTATTGTAGCTCACATGTATGCGAATAACATCTCAAATCATGCGAAAATGTGTTGATGGATGAAATGACAAAATGAAATGGCGGATCCAAAATAGAAGTTTCTTTTGTACTGTCAAGCGACTGACGGTCCATAAAACACGAGCACCCTTTCGGCCAACACTTCATGCTAATAAGTCCTCTCGCCGTGGAATCCGGAGAGCAAATGAGTTGCTCAACAGTTGTCCAACTGTAATGAATCCCGAACGCCGTTCAGGAATTTGGAACGGTTTAAAACTGTTTTTATATCGCCGGCATTTTGTTCCGAACTCCATTATTTATTTTCGCCGAATATTCTGATGTTTTCGTTCATTTTTAAACTTTGAGAATAAAAACATTGGCTTTATAATTGCAGGAAATGATTTCTTGTTCACACCCGTGTGATGACGGATTTAGAATACATTGTGTCACCACCCCATTTCATCCTAAGGGTGTCGTAAGAGTCGACAATAGAAAATGACAAGGCCGAAAACCTAGCCGCAAGAGAAGGAAAACTTGATACTAAACCCGTCTGGCCAGCGTCGCACAGTAGGCTAATTACCCTTCGTGTAGTTGGAGGAGGCCCGATCCAGCAGTGGGTAATTTATGGGATAAGAAGTAGAAGTAGATTTGTTGATGGTTCTGATCGTGTTCTTTTATTTAATTAATTAATATAAAATTTATTTAAAAAATGTTATAAAGTCTTCATTTTAACCAACTTCTAAGGGGCTGCCGAAAGGGGGAGGAGGTAGGGATTTATAGTAAGATATCACGTGTATTTACTTTTTCTTCAAACGCGTGATTTCTAAACCGAAAAGCGGCGTGTAGTAATACATGTGATTTTTAATGCGGGATGGGGGCAGGTTGTCTTAAATCTCACCACGTACCACCAAGGGGGAGGGAGGGTTAAAAAATGTTAAAAAAACTTCATGTGATTAATGGACAGCCCATAAAAGGAGGTTCTCAGTTCGGTTGTTTTTGATTTCAATGTTTACTACCACGCAACTCCGTCATTTCTAAACCTATTTAGAATATTTTTTAATTATTTATTCGTGTGGTTTTCGTCTAATATAAATGTTATCTAAATCTGAACTGTACGGTCTATACTATACGGTTGGGTTTAGAACTAAAATAATATTGGATCCCCATATTTTGGCGGTGGTGACACTATGTATTCTTAATGCGTCACCACACACACGTTTGTACTGCTTCAAATATTTTCCGCTTATTACCAACATGCTCATCAAAGTTAAATTGACTGACACCCAGTGACCCCAATTCATGGTAACTCTACCACATTGCCACAAACAAAAAGGCACTTTAAAGACGTGGGAATAAAATCTAAATTTAGTTGATTACATTTTTCCCATTACCGGTGAAGTCTTGTATATCTAGCGGACGAAGGTGGGAAATGACCCCTAATCATGAACTATGAGTAAGGGTCGGCGTTTCAAGTTTAAATTGCATCGTTTGGGCTAATTAGTCCAGCTGAATGGAGTCGCGTTTTAGTTATATGTTCACGGTTGCATTGCGAAAAGGTAGACAGGACTCGTGATTACTCTGCATAAATCCTATGTAATAAAACCTTAAAGACTATACGATACGAATGGATCTATATTACTATGTTAAACTACGAGTATGCGCAAAATTTGCAGAAAAAGAAAGCAATTTTTTTTCCTAAAATGTTGCTCACCAGCTTGTGACGAAAACAATGTAACTTTTTTTTTATAAACGAGAGACCTGCTCTGGGCATTTTACAAACATGTAATTCACGAACACAAATGACACCCAGACTAGAGCAAGTGATCCTGGCTTATACAAATACACTTGTCCGACCCCGGAATCGAACCGGGGAGTCATGATCCAAAGGCGGCAGATCCACTTCCTTTTTTTTTATTTCGATGGCCAAATGCTATAAGCATACCTGTACCTTTATGAATAGAGTCAAAATCGTCAATTAACGTGCTATTGCTTGTAGATTTTGGTATCATCCTAATACAACAGGGTTAGATGGGCTTTTTTATTTTATTTACCTCTGCGCAGAAACCCAACACCACTCTTGGGCAGTATTGTGTAAAGTGGAGGTCCTTCCCTACTCCCCCACTAAATATTGTTTCATTCATATAGTAGTCTCATATTCTTCTGGGACGCAACTTGGTAAGTCAGAGTGCTTCATCTCGTTGGCTCGACGGTGCATTAATTAATTTGTTATTAATGGCTCTCCACAGCGCGAGTGCCGAGCGAATCTAATGGATAGACGGTAAATAGAAAATTACTAAGTAGGTTTATCTGAAGTTTAACATTTTACATTGAAATGAAACACTTTTTAAATTTTCGCGATTACGTCACAATTTCAAACTCGCGTCAGGACACGTGACCTGATCGAAAATTCGTAAGACGGAGGTAGAGTAGATCGCCGGCGCGGCGTGTGAGAGGAAGTAATCTTACTAATATTATAAACGTGAAAGTTTGTAAGTATGGATGGATGGATGGATGGATTTTAATGAAACTTTACAATAATATAGCATATACATCAGAATAACACATAGGCTACAAGTTATAAAGATATTATGTGAATTACAACAATATAAACAAGTCGAATTCAAAACTATAGACAACATAACGTTTCGCTGTCAGTTGCGTTTTGTTAAAGTAGGTTTTATACGGACGGGATAAAAATCTCAGGTATCCTATATCCAACTTTTTTTTTGTTTTATATATATATAATGCGGAACAAAGTTCGCCGGGTCAGCTAGTATAATAATATATGTAAAAATAAGAAATATGGAGACATGACAATAATAATAATTGTAATAGTTCGGAAGTGGTTTTTTTTTACCTAAATGCTAGTTGGTGACACAATGTATATTCTAAATCGTCACTATACGGCTTTGAATGGTTCCAGTGTGTTTTGAAACATTTAGGTCTAATATAACATATTACAACCAGAGCATACAGTAGTCAGTGCATCGAACTAACATTACGAACAGTTTGGCCACGAATTATACATTACAAACAAACTGTACAAGTCAGTCTCCTGCTTTAGATAGTATTGTTATAGTATAGGTACGCAAGTTATAGGAGAATTTTCAATCTTCTTGAATGACTTCCTTGAAAATCTTTTCAATCCTTGTCATACGTTTCTGAAGGAGATCACTCTTCACTCAAACGGGTATACATGTGTTGTCTACGGTTTTGGGTTCCGCATGCGTAAAACTCAATCCGTGTTGGATAAAAATAGACTATATATTTTTCACAAAGGACGGAGCTCTGGCTGACCCGCGCCCGTACGGAGGCTGGGTGACAGAGGGCGTGACGCTATGCCCCTCTTCTTCCCTCGCCTTAGAGAGACTGACTGAGGGCGTTGTAGTTACCTGTTATAAAATTCGTCCTCGCGAACCTGTGGCGTCTCAAACAAAACGTGTGAGGCTATACCGCTGGGGTTTTAATGGGTAGTCGAGTGTTCCGGAGTCCCACATAACCGCTGTGGACTAGCCACTCGCATCGAACAAGCAACGCATTCACAGCGCCACGGATGCGCGCGCATTGACCGTTGACATTCGGCCATTATTGCTAGCTTGTGAGTTTCCAGGGTTTGCTTTTCTGCCTAATTAATTATTATTTCTGTTGCTATTTTCTAATGCCCGTTTTAATGTGGAGTTTATCTTATCTGGTTGTATTAAGTTGTAAATGTGATTTTCAATAATATTTCAATGTGTGTGGACCGATGAATAAACTAATGTGAGTACGGCCGTGAAAACTTTTATTTGTTATTATCGTCGAGTCCCACACACCGCTAACCCTACCTCCGAGGGGTAGCAGAATGCATTAAGAATTTCCTCAGCGAATACAAATTAAAAAGGGTTTCATACCACGCCGTCAAGTTCTCTACGAAATATCTAGACCTGGTCCTTGACAGCATATCCGTAGTCCCCCCCAACCTACTGGCAGTGGCGGCCGCACTGTCACGGCTGCTGTGAAACCATGAGGACCCAGAAGGTTCCTGCCTGTAGGAGGCTTTTACGATACCCTCAAGATGGAATGGAACGGTCACACTAAGTATTCTTAATTCCAGACGGACTGAAACACCATGAAATGTTTAAAATATAATATATAATATATAAATATCCTTGGACATTTCACACAACGCCATCTCGTCCCAAGCTAAGCAACTTAATGCTTGTGTTATGGTAACGAGATGGATGATAAACTACTTATATCCATTTTTTTTTTGTAAATACATACATATTATAGATAGAAATGACACCCAGACTCCGAGCCAGTGCCTCTGGTTTAGACAAAGACACTTGCCCGACCCGGGAATCGAAACCGGGACCCGTTGATCCAAAGGCGGTACATCTAACCACTAGACCAACGAGTTAGTCAATTTTCTATGCAACATGTGTCCCACCCCACAAAGCATGGCCTGCGTTCGCTGTGTCCATCACTCAGAGAAATATGTACTAAAACTTAAAAAAATATGCGTTTCTGTTTTGTATTTGTGGCGTACGCAACTCTGAAATATAAACCACAAGAAGCCTTAACTGATCAACGCACCTTCAGCCTGGCTTTACGTGTGATCGCCTTCCTTATTACAAAGAAAATACACCACAACCCCAGTCTTATGGGGATAATCAGCAACCGGGAGCCCCCTCAAAATTTCAATCATGTTTTTTTATATAAATCTGCTTTCGCGATACAAGCTATTTTATTATAGAAAGATTATTACAGGTTTCGGTTACACACATTAAAAAAATGTTGATCGGCGCCGTTAGGGGGCGTTACCAGGGAAAATCAACACAATACGGCCTTACGAAAATAACCTCGCCTAAAACATAAATCCAAACTGGGATTTCGAGATCATCTGGTATCCACTATTACTTTAATGCCAATTAGATATTATGAGTCATTATTATAATACGTGGTGTTATTTTCCAAACATCTCTGGTACCTTTTCTAACAGGTCTGACTATTTGTTATTATCTGTTTGTAATTTTCTTAATATGTTTCATTGTACTTGTTCAATACTTGTAGAAATAGCTGCTTATGTCGTGGTAGATTTAGAATGCGCTGTATCACTACCCTAATCCATCCTGAGGGTGGCGAAAGAGCAGACGAAATAAAATTGATAAGACTCTTCTGGCTACAGGCACAGTAGCCTTATTCCCCTCCCTGTAATTTGTAGAGGTCAGAATTATCGGCAGTTTAAAGTATATTACCATTGGATCTCGTTTGTCTATTGGTTAGATGTGCCTTTGGATCAACGGGTCCCGGGTTCGATTCCGGGGTCGGGCAAGTTTCTTTGTCTAAACCAGAGGCACTGGCTCGGAGTCTGGGTGTCATTTCTATCTATAATATGTATGTATTTACAAAAAAAAATGTATATAAGTAGTTTATCATCCATCTCGTTACCATAACACAAGCATTAAGTTGCTTAGCTTGGGACGAGATGTCGTTGTGTGAAATGTCCAAGGATATTTATTTATTTATTATTTATTGGATATTTGCTTTGCTAACTTTTTAAAATTAGTTCACACACTTCCCGTTTGGTGAAGTGTTAAGAATATTCAATGTTACAAATCCATCCACCCTGAGGGTCCTATGGAACGGGAGAAGCATACCACCATGCCACAAGAGAAGGAAAACTTATAACAAACCCTGTTCCAACCCGTCTTGCTGGCGTGGTACATTCAGCAAGCTAATTTTGCTCTATGAATTTGGAGGAGGCTTGACTCAGAAGTGGGTCATTTATGGGCTAAAAAGATGACGATGACAGTCCGCTAATTATTTTTTAAAGGCCAATTTCCCGAGTAAACCCCAAAAGTAAATTGTACACAAAAATGTATGAAAAATTGCGTACAATGGCGATGTGACACGCTCTCGATTTAGGGTTCCGTAGTAAAAACCCTAATTTCCTGCACCCTTTCGTTTATAACCGGCCAATCTGGAGGCCCCGTAGCTTATTTATGGGGGTCTTGCCCGTTTGATGGGTAGGAGTCAGAATGTGTAATGATAAAGGTTGTAAAAAAATGTGTAGTCCTGCGACTGTGACGTGCGACTTTTTTATTAATTGCAAGCAGGCTCCCAGTCCTTGTGGTGACGGGTTTAGAATACATAGGGTAACCAACTCATTCCATCATAAAGGTGTCGTATGAGCTGACAAGTTAGTTACCCAAATCAGGTTAGACCGTCTGCCAATTCCAATGGGAAATTCTATAAATAGCCAGGCAAAAATATACGTTAGAGAATTTTGTTAAAACATAATTATGTACCACGTCACTTGTTTATTATAGTAGATATTTGATTTATTCGTTTGACAACACTGAGTAAAATCCATAAACATAGTTGACCTGTCAATGTCAAAAAATGACATTTGTGCGATCGTATGTTGGTTGAGCTCACTTGCTATCTGAATCTCTGCGTATATTAAAAAAAAACAACACTGATAGTAATCCATTTCAATCCCTGTATCGCCACCGCGGTCCCATTTGCAAATTAATAGAAACACCGAAATCGCAGGTCTAGATAGGCAGTCGCATTCTTTGGTCCCACTGCATTTTCATGTTGCGAGTTTACGAGTGTTAGTTTGTGAGTTGGGCTGTCTCAATGATATGTTATCATCGTCTGGGTATTTATTTATTTATTTATTTACTCTTTATGTACTACAAACACGGTACACAAGGCGGACTTAATGCCATGCGGCATTCTCTGCCAGTCAACCTTCGGGTTAAAAGGAAAGAGCATATGGGGTACAAAAGGAATACCAGATATATATATATATATATATATATACACATAAATATATATAAACACATACAAATATAATGAATACATACTAAAATATTAATATATAAAATTTACAGTATACGTAATATATATAAAAAATACAATTTCAACGAGACGAAGATTAATCAAGTCTGAGGCAGTGTTAGAAAATAGTGTTGCTTAACTTTGCGCTTAAATGTAAGTTTGGTCTGAGCTTTTCTAATGTCAAGAGGGAGCGCGTTCCAGAGCTTGATCGCCGTAACAGCGAAAGAATTAGAAATGAAATTGGTACGATGCAAAGGAATCTCAAGGAGTAAATTGTCAGCAGAACGAAGATTTAGGCAATGAGAGCCACCCAAGACTAGAAAATAACTTTTGAGATACTCCGGAGTACAAGGATCGTTCATGACAGAATAAAGCATACAGAGATATCTGAGGGATCGTCTCTGTCGGATAGGAAGCCATTTAAGCTGAACACGAAAAGAGGAAATATGATCATACTTACGCAGACCAAAAATGAAACGTATAGAGTTGTTGAGAAGTCGATCCAATTTATTTAGAAGTTCTTGTGATAGGTCTGAGCTACAAACATCTGCATAATCAATAATGGGGAGAACGAGAGCATGAACAAGCAGGGATTTAATTTTGGATGGGAGGAAATTCTTAAATCTATAGAGAGAACGTAATATTGACGTGACATTTTGACTAACATTAGATACGTATTTGTTCCAACTTAAACTGTCATCTATGTATAGACCCAGATCTTTAACATTAGATGTTAGATTAATTTGTGCATTATTAAACACTATATTTGGAAGTTGACTGGAGTCTATGTTACGAAGTTGGAAAACACTACCGATAAGGATAGCGTGACATTTAGAAACATTAACACTAATGCCGAATTTTTGAGACCACTCCGAGATGGCAGTAAGATCCGCGTTTATTTTATTTATGCAGTCATTTATTCCACTAATATCAGCTTGACAGTATAATTGCAGATCATCAGCGTACAGATGGTAAGAGCCTTTGAGTGATTTGGTAATGGGGTTTATAAATAGCGAAAACAAAATTGGAGAGAGTATACCGCCTTGTGGAACACCAGATGCTAAGCTGCAGCAGTCCGAGAATGTCAAGCCAACACGTATCGCTTGCTGGCGACCACGAAGGTATGAGGAAAACCAATCTTGCGAATATGACGAGATCCCAATTTGTGACAGAAGGGCAAGGAGGACATCGTGGTCAACAGCGTTGAAAGCGTTGGAGAAGTCGATTAATACCAGCACTGTCAACTTGGAGTCCTCCATGCCGGCCCTGACGTCTTCTATAATTTTTAGCAGAGCTGTGCAAGTACTATGCCCTGGCCGAAAGCCGGACTGATAGGGAGAGAGAAGCGTATTGCTGTGCACAAATGCAGAAATTTGCTTGAAAGCTATTGATTCCAGAACTTTGGACTGAAATGGAAGGATAGAAATTGGTCTGTAGTGATTGACAAGACTGGGATTAGCGATTTTTGGAAGTGGGATGATAAAAGCCTTACGCCAGAAAAAAGGGAACGCTCCAGTCTGCAGAGAAAAATTGATTATATGAGTAAATATAGGAAGTATAGCATCCAGAATGAGGGATATCATTATCCTGCTAATGCCGTCACAACCAACAGCTTTTAACTTAATGGATTTAAACGCATTGAGGACCTCATCATTACTCACAGGAGAAAAAGCAAAAGAATCGGGAGGCAATATTGGCCCGGAAGTTATCTTATGTATTGTCTCTGCTTTTACTGACAGAGGCAGAGGTGTTGATGAAGCAAAATGAACGTTAAGGTCGTTCAAAGTAAAATTAGTGGGAATTATATTAACGGGAGATTTGCAAACTCCAAGAGTTTTGAGAAACTTCCATATATCGGCCGTAGAAGAATCGGAAACATTTTCATAGATATATCGGCGTTTTGCAACTCTTACCATCTGATTACAGCGATTTCGGGCTAATTTATACATGCACCAGTGCTCCTCGCAGCGGTCTCGCCTAAATTTACGCGTACACCCAAGGTTATCCAAGGTGCTGGCGGGCGTTTTAATCGAACAGCTCTTAGAGGGGCGTGTGTATCATATAATTTTAATATGTTTTCATTAAAGATAGTCACTTTCTCGTCAACCGTGGGTGCCTGTAGTAGATTAGTCCAGTCTAATTTTAGTGCGTCTGAGGTTAATTTCCCATTGTCCAATCTTGCAAAGCAACGTAGAGGGACAACGGCAGGCTGCTGTTTAGGTGGCTTAATTTTATAAGTTAAATAAACCAAGTCGTGTCGAGAAAGACCTGGGACCGCCATCTGACCATGGTTGTCAACAAAGTCAACAGAAGACACCAGAATAAGATCAAGCCACGAGTCATCAGCTTCCGTGTTATGATGAGTGGGATTTAATGCAAGCGATAACAAGCTAGCCGACTCGAGGGTTGATCCTAACCGACGTGATCTAGGGGTATTCCTTGCCAGGTCCGTGTTGAAGTCGCCCATAATTATGAGATGTTTGTAGTCAGTAGAAACAGACTCGAAGAGGGTGTCCAGGTTGGAGAAATAGTCGATAGTGGGTGGACAATAGATGACTCCGAGAACGGCATTAACCCCCTTGACATTTATTTCAAGGAATAAGTATTCAGGATTTCCACTATAAGAGGACGGCGAAGAAAATAAAATTTTGTGGGGAATGTTGCTCCGAAGGTAGATAGCAACACCCCCGGCTCTTTTCCCTGTGCGGTCGTTGCGAATAAGGATAAAGCCTGGTAGACTAAAAGACGTAGAAGGAAGTTCGGGTTTGAGCCAACTCTCAGACACAAGAATAGCGTGAACTGGTACATTGTTAAACAAATCCAACATCTCGGAATGATGCTGAGGTATGCTTTGCGCGTTCACGTGGCAAACACTAAAATGGTGTGGGAAACGTTGAAACTCATATGTTAGGAAACTATTAGCAGTAAAAGAGTTTTCAGTACTCGCAAAAGAATCATCACATGCCGAATAAAAAGAATCTTCGTCAGACATAACAACAAATATAATAATAAATAAGTATAATTATAAAATATTATAATAAATATAAATATAGAATATAGCAACTTCGACTACAAAAATAATAAAAGATAAGACTGATTATAAATTCAACAATATAACCTGCCGGCCGACTGGAGAAACAAAACATAAAACAAGTCGTATTACCGAACGTGAACTTGGCTGTCAATGTCATGCAGGCAGGTTTGTGACACCTGACAGTTAGTGACATAATGTCAACAGATGTGTGTGAAAAAGTCAACGAAAACAAAACCAGGAATAACGTCTACCTGCACAAATGACAACCAAAATCACCTCGGCAGGACAAATTATCATTTGGTCTTCACGATAGTCCTCTTCGGTCTTGTCGACATCTGCGAAGCCGCTGTTTTACCTTTTACGATGGGCGCTTGGGTACTATTACTTGAGGAAGCTTCAACTGACTTGCCGTGCTCGGCGCCTAGGGCCACTACCTGATCGTGGTCGAAAACACGGTGGCGCTTACCATCAGGAGCCTTGACAAAAATGTTCCCATCCAACGTCCACGCATTCTTAACACCAAAAAGTTTACGGGCCATACCAAATGCAGTCTGGCGCTGTCTGGTCAGAAACTCAGACAGCACCAAAGGAGTACCTTTTAACTTCGTCTTAGTCTTCCAGAGCAATGCCCGCACTGTGGGGTCAGCAAAACGCAGCAAGATTGGTCTGGGGCGGTTTTCGTTGATGGTGCCCAGCCGATGACAGACTGTTAGTGAGGAAGGTTTGAAGTCGGAGAGTCCAAACTTGTTTTGGATCACTAATGTAACAGCTTCAGGAATCTTCTCATTGGGCACTTCACTCACACCACCAAGCAGAAGGAATTTCTTCCTATGGTGCATTTCCAGGCTGTCAATGCACTTGGTTACCTCTTGGATCTTCTGTTGCAAGGCACTGAATACACCCCAGACTTGCTGCTTGAAGGAAGAGAAGTCTTTATAAAGAGCATTCACATCGGTGCCCGGAGTCAGTGTCTTAATTTGTGCCTCAAACTCAGACATCCGCTGGTTGAGGGACAGCACAGCGCTGTGGTGCATATTGGCAACATCATCAAAGGTGGCCATGGTTCACAAATGTGTTACTTGCTGTGGTTAGGTTCTAGTGTTGTAAAGTTTGTGATAACACTCAGTTACAGTTTGCCGGCAAGTGGTTAAAAATAACTTTGCTTAGAACATATGGACTATGTTGTCCACACAGTATATGCTGCTGGCTATATATCTGTACTTGTGTAAGTCAATTATTCAATTAATTATTTAAGATTTATAGATAAATTTGTGAATATTACCAGAGCACATGTGTTTCACTTTTTAATATCTACCCCCAAAAAAAAAAAAAGTATTTGGGTGTCGGGCCCTTTTATCTGGACTATTGTGTCGCGTAGATAACCCTTTATGTGACGTTTTTGTCGTACGCGTGACACGTAAAATCTTGGCTGACGTAGGAATGACGTCAGTGTTAGGGTTTGTACAAAAAACATACAGATATAATATTAGATAAACGCTATTTTAAAATATCTTGTTTCCTCTTCCGCTGCATTATCATTTTAAACATATTTCTCGACAATTTCTTCTACTACCTACTACTATTCAGACAAAAGATGACCCACTACTGAGTCGGGCCTCCTCCAAATTCATGGAGGATAATTTAGCTTACTGTGCCATTGCTGGCCCGAGGGGCTAGCACAGGGTTTCGTATACATATAGTTCTTCTCCTGCAGCACGGTTTTTAGCCTTGTCATCTCCCTTTGTCCGCTCTTACGACACCCTCAGGATTCAATGGGGTGGTGACACTATTTATTCTATTATCCGCACGGATATTGGCCTGGAAATTGTAACTTAATTGTGGTTGCTACATAGTTCAGCTGCATATTTTCTCCTCAATTTCCGAAGTTTATTTTATACTCTTATCAAGGTTAGGAAATCTGTTCGCTATTGTTTACTTTAGGGGTTGATTAAGAGGGTTGCGTTTTAATAAGCTAGAAATAATGTTGCTGGTATACTTTTAATAATATCCGAAAGTCATTGCCATAACATTTATGGACTTATTTCCGACACAAGTCCGAAAGTTGACTAATTTAAGCAATGTGGTCAGATATTGCTTCTTCCATAGTGTGTCATACGAGACGCGTCGCTTCGATCGTATGGCTTTTTGTCGTACAACGTTGAACCACATTGAGAAACTCCTTTTCGTAAACAACATAGAGACCCCTTCACACCACAGGCTTGTCATGAGAGCGACGCGACGATGACACTATCTCGGACATCGCCGCCCCGCCGCGCCGGCTGTCACAAGCCTATCTGCGACCCGGCAGTATGTAGGTACCTTTACGTTGACATGTCAGATATTTTGTTTTCATCATGACGTCACCTGATTTCGCTATCTAAGTTGCAGTGACGGTATTTGCGTTAGGCAATAAAAAAAACGAACATTAATATGTCTGACTATACAAGTAAGGAAATGTTTTCGTATTATTGAACAATTTTAACTAATTGTCGTGTTCATAAAAAATAGTTGTTGCATGGGCAACTAAAATAGTGATAAGTAATGACGGTGATAGTTCATACATTTTGTCTATATGGACGTATAAGTTATCCATGTGGTGATGGATTTAGAATACATAGTGGCACCACCTTATTCCACCCCGAGACTGTCTTAAGAATTGACATAGGGAAAACTGAAAACCTGATAGGAAGTCCTGCGGCCGGCGTGGCCAATTGGAAGCATATAATGTACTATATGTACTGTATGTAATAATTCTGAGGGGAAGCGACGTCCTCACGGAAGGACGTCGAGTGCTCGTAAGGAGCCTGAGGAGAGGAGGGGGGCCTCCTCGCCTGCGGCGGCGCGGTTCTGCATCAGATCCCACAATGCCGCAACAGGACGCGAGTTGGAGCACTCCGGGGAGGTTTAGTGGGTAGGCCCCCACTATGGGGGAGAGTCCCATACTCCCCTCGCTGGCCATCCCCGTGGCCGGCGAGGAAGTCCATAAAGGATTTTACCACGGGCGAACAAAAAAAAAATGGTCCCACTAGCAGTGGGTCCATGCTACGCAGAACGCTGCGGTCATGGACGTATAAAAAAAGGCGGACGGAACTCTGGCTAAGACAAAAGTGAGACGCCAAAATGGCGGCAGCTCTGTATGTGTGAGTTAATTTTGGGGTTGCCAAGATACACCAAATTTTGGAATAAAAACATGGTTAAAATATAAAAAAAAATTGTTCGTAATTGTTATGTTTAACTTTAACATCCTAAATGCTGAGTATTTTTTTTATAATAATGTCTTTTACTTTGAGAGGTTTTTGAAATTTCCTCTAATTTCGAGATGTGTTGAAAACGAATCTAAATTAAAAGAAATGCTTTCATTACCCTTTTTTTTGTGATAATATATTTATGTTGCCTAACTATAATTTATTGCGCACCTCTTGAGAAGCACTGGTATTAAATGGTACAGTAACAGTTTATTCCTGTGCCACGTGTCTTGACTCAAACAAATATTAAAACAAAATAAAGCACTGGGGATTAAAATAATGTATGAATATTTTTACGATTCGACGACACGGTTGGCGCAGTGGTTGAGCGATCGACTGCTGCGCAGCATGTCGCGGGTTCGATCCCCGCACGGAAGAAATATTTGTACGACCTACAAGTATTTGTCCCGGGTCTGGGTGTTTTTCTATCTATAACTTATGACTGCCTCGTTGGTCTAGTGGTCAGATGTGCCGCCTTTGAATCAACGGGTCCCGGGTTCGATTCCGGGGTCGGGCCAGTGTCTTTGTCTAAACCAGAGGCACTGGCTCAGAGTCTGGGTGTCATTTCTATCTATAATATGTATGTATTTACAAAAAAAAAAGTATATAAGTAGTTTATCATCCATCTCGTTACCATAACACAAGCATTAAGTTGCTTAGCTTGGGACGAGATGGCGTTGTGTGAAATGTCCAAGGATATTAATTATTATTATTATTATATACCGACACAATAGCTACAATGTACATTCAAATTTTGAAAAAATAAGCGGCATAGTTTCATTTTTTTTTGTATTATCCATGTCTTGGTAGATTGCTAATTTACCTTTTAAGGTACTGCATAAGTAACAACACGCCAGAGTCCTCCTTTAGTTGTTTATAAGTCATCCGCATCAAAATGTATACTGCAAATGACACTGTATTTGTTTGGAATCCAATCGTTTTCACCATTACAATTTCTACTAAGTAATTTTAATTCAATCATTTCTCCATACTTAATTTTCTTTAGAAAATCTAGCAAAAGGAATATAAAATAACTAATCGTAACTATTAAATAATTAATCATAATAATATATTGATTTTTATAATAAACGAAAAATTGCCCACATTTCGGTTAATTTGCACACGTGAATATTGGCAACACTGAACTTAAAATTAATTGTTTTGTTCTAGCAAATACAAATTGATTTTAATGTATATAATCCGGAAATAAGTGATTGAGTTATTCATTTACGTATGAAACGTGATTCCTAGATTGTTTTTCTTTCGGTCACTACGGTTTTTACACCATTTTACCACGCAAGACATGATTTATAGTTTTTATTTTTTCGCCGCATATTGCGTCTATAAGCATCGATGTTCACGCGCGTAATGGCCGACTAATGTGTGAAAGTGTGCGTGCTGGCCTGTACATATAGCTGATCTGGCCGACTATGATGTCACAGTTTATAGTGAGCGAGACTCTGTCCGACTTTTTTTATACGTCCATGGCTGCGGTCTAAAAATCCCCATCAGAACTTGCTTCGGTCGAAGCAATTAAATTGTGACCTGTGACTCTATTTAGAGACTTGGTGGTAACTGACGTCCAGGCGAGAGTCCTTCAGCAGGCATTATAAAAGGCTCGGGTAGCCGCAAGGGGATGGTCATCCAGCCAGACGAGACTAATTAATTAATTAAACCTTGCGAATTGCCCTGTAAATTTCCCTATCGCGGTGTAGGACTTTTTGGTAAATCTCTCATTTAAAATCGATATTGCTTGATGTCGTAAAGAATGTAGCTTGCTGCTGCAGTCTCCCACCACCAGTTAGGCATTGGTTATGGGTTTGTGTTTAACGAGTTCGGATTTTTTTTTTTTTTTTATTTTAATATTGGATCTCGAGTGTACACCACGAAGTATGTACGCATCGAGCAGGAAAGGATTGTTATTTTTTTTAATTGTTATTTTAGCGACAACTGTCATTAGTTATTTCTATATATTTTTGCAATGTATTTTATATTAAACTAGTGGCCCGCCCCGGCTTCGCCCGTGCAAAGCGGGGGTGTGTTATACATATAAACCTTCCTCGTGAACCACTCTCTCTAATAAAAAAAACCGCTTCAAAATCCGTTGCGTAGTTTTAAAGATTTAAGCATACATAGGGACGGACAGAAAACATCGACTTTGTTTTATACTATGTAGTGATAGTGATATCTTGTAAAATAACGCCAATACAAATACGTTAAGATAAATAACCTAGTGAAGTGCCTCCTTAATAGAACTTTCCACCTCGCTTAGCCGTAATGAATGATAGACGTAAAATATACAGTGTTCTAGACTGGTCTAGATTTTCGTGTGCACCCTCAACTATAAGCTTTATTAACTATAAAACTGTCGTAAATACCATCTTATAAGATAAAGGCGATTGGTGTGAAATGCACGTAGACTTGCAAGTGCTCTCTTAACGCTAAGTTTTAGGGTTGACACCAAATTCTTTTGGGACGTCAAAGCGATTATTGCGAATTCTTTAAAAAAATAAAAACACAAATTGACATACTAATATTATTAATAAGTTAGTCTTTACCGTCGGTTTGGAATGCCATTCCACAAAGATGAGCCTCGCATTACCCATGTTTTTTTTTTTGTTTATTAGCCTATCGTGCTTCGCCGGCCAGACGAGTTAGCACAGGGTTTCGTTTTCGTCCCTCGACTGTGCTGCCACCTTGTCGTGGTGAGGGGGCTTGAGTGCCTCTATGATCCGTGGGGCCATACCGGCCAGGGCCTCCCATGCCGAGGAGGGCCCACGGGGAGAGGTGAGACGAAGAGCGGCACCCAGCGCCACAGTGGATTGGGGGTCCAGGGACTCCTCTGTCCTCAGAGTTGCCCTGCGAGTCCTGGACCACTGCGGTGCACCGGCCTCTCAGGTTGACGCTAACCCGAGGGCTGACGGGCCTCCTTCTGCGAGGCCGTTATGTCGCAGAAGGGTTGCGGGGCGGGTCGCTAAAGAGGGAGCTCCAGGTGACCCGCGCCGCGGACGGAGGCAGGGGTGGAGGGGGTTCGCGACGATGCCCCTTCTGCCCTCGCCTAAGAGGCCGGTGGTGGGTCAGGGGAACCGCCACCGACAAAAGCCTCGTTGAATGAAAGGGCGTCCCAGTTGCCGGGATGCCCTCTTCGACAGTCGCTTGCCCGCCGGGGTGTCACAGTAGACTGCGTTTACGCAAACTTGTGGCACCCCAAGCGCGCCGTGTGAGGGTATACAGCTGGGGTTTTAATGGGTAGACGACTCTTGGGTAGACGACCCTTGTCGGAGTCCCACATAGTCACCGACCTCGGGGGGTTGTTATGCATAAAGCATTTTCCCAGCGAAAACAAAAAAAAGGGTTTTGGGGTGGTGACACTGCAGTCTAAATCCGTTACCAAACGGCAATTTGTTAGACTGCTTAAATTGAAATGTTGTGAGTGACATCCCTAATTGTAGTGAATAGAGTGCAGTAAACTTGGGAGTGTTTAGAATGAGCTGGGGTGGGGGGTGGCTCCCGGTAGTGCACGATTTTCTCCTTAAAAAGGACTTTTTTGTACTCATTCGATTTTATACCTGATTGGACTAGTTTTACGGGGTATGGACTTAATCGAATACGCTGCTGCTCAAAAAATAAAATGTGGAACCTTTTTAACTGCCTAGACTGCCTCGTTGGTCTAGGGGTTAGATGTACCGCCTTTGGATCATGAGGTCCCGGGTTTGATTCCGGGGTCGTGCAAGTGTCTTTGTCTAAACCAGAAGCACTTGTTCTGAGTCTGGGTGTCATTTGTGTTCGTAAATTACATGTTTGTAAACTGCCCCCGCGGTACAGGTTATACCTAGTGCAGGTATTTCGTTTCTTCCGGTCGGGGGAGTAGGGAACGCCGCCGCCCATCGGAGTGACTAGTTCCCGCGTTGGTTAGTGGTTTCTCGACCACTCGTGGCTTTCTACAGCCGAGTTGAGATGTGACCCGCACGATCACGGGTACACAATAGGACCAGAACACGGGTAGGGACACCCTGTTTTTACGCAAGGTCCTAGAGGGAAGCGCTTCCAAGCGCTTTGGTCTAACATCTGGGGGTAGAGCAAGGCTCCCCTCGCTAAGCCAAAAAAGGGGTATCGTTTCTTTAAAAAAACAAAATAAACGAATAGTTACCCATTCTAGTACTTACTTTGGGTTGAATGTGCTGCCTATGCATCAGAAGTCCCCGGTTCGAATCCAGGGTCTGGCAAGTATCTTTTCTTAAACAGGAGGCACTTGCTCCGAGTCCCTGTAATTTGTAACCCATGAAATAAAAAGTACATAGCTATCGCTTAGAAAACATTTAATATTTCTACAGTATGCCGATCCCTTCTCCTTTAAGGCGAAAGCTATTATGTTCCACCAAAGGTTTTCATAATGGCCCTCAGGGCATTAGTGACCCTTGCTAAGGACCTGCGACATTTCGGCCTCCCGGAGTGCTTCCGGCAGAGTGATGACGTCACATCCGCCATCTTAAATTGTCACTAATGATTTCTCTTGAGCGAGGCTGATGTCTGATGGAAGAGTACTTGGGTATTGCAAGTGAAGTATGTATCTATAAGTTGTCTCGAAGATATCATAGTCACCTACAAGACCGATCTACTTAACAACACACAGGATGTGACAAAAAGGGTGTATTCATATATACATAATGAAAGGTTTGATGGTGATTTTAGTACTGGTATAGACGCAACAGTTTAAGAACGAAAAATTTTGCGTCCTGTAATGTTTATATTGAAGAAATTTATAGCGGTTGGTTCGTTTCTTCATCAAACTTTATATTAGAAATATCAATGAGTACACACGATTGCTTCTTCTGTTAGATTCTGTGTCTTCACTTCGAATGTACATCAGTAACACAATCCATTCTTTTTTTTTAAACGAAGCCTGCCCTACCTTTACCTGTACCGCGGGGGGCAGTTTAAAAACATGTAATTGACAAATACAAATGACACCAAGACTCAGAGCAAGTGCCTCTGGTTTACACAAAGTCACAAAAGGCGGCTAGACCAACGAGGCAGTACTGATTTATATCTAACTAGTGGCTCGCCCCGGCTTCGCCCGTGCAAAGCGGGGGTGGGTTATACTAATAAACCTTCCTCTTGAATCACTCAATCTATTAAAAAAAACCGTATCAAAATCCGTTGCGTAGTTTTAAAGATTTAAGCATACATAGGGACGGACAGACGACGGCGACTTAGTTTTATACTATGTGTAGTGATGATGATTTTTCGTAAAATTAAGAACACTACGATTTGAAATAGATTGCAAAGTCGCGTCACCAATGCTAGATGCTTATGTCTAGCTTACAATTGTCAATTGGTTACAGAACTTAGGAGTGCCTATTTCTTAAAATTCTATACCAAAGTTCTGGTCATGCTCACTTGGACACAAGCCTCTCAAAACTTGCGAGGTGTTAACCTTTCGATAAAGGCAAAACTTATGGAGATTGTCTACGAAGAACCAACAAAGGGTCAGACTAGCAAACTTTGTAAAATCACAGAATATGTTATCTATGCAGTATGTTAACGTTGCAAGCTTAGCAGAAACGGCACACTCACACAAATATGATACGTGGTGTATATACACGAATGCTTATACTACTGAGGTTGCCTTTGGTTTCAGTTGTCGGTCACGGTGTGATTTTAAATATGAAGAGGGCATCTGTACTTCTGCCATTTTTTCTAATGTTTTAAGGGCATCTTATGATAGGTAACTGAGGAAAAACCATCAAAAGATTACGCGAAAAGTTGTTTGCTAAGCCGTCTTTTGTTGGGAGGACAAATTGCTAATTTACTGTTGTTGCTGATTTTGCTTTATACTTTTAATGCTAGCACGCATTGTTATTGTGATGTAAACTATTAAATTATAATACGGAACTATTAAAAAATATAACAGAAAAAAATATATATTTTTAAAATTAGTCTACTAAATAATTATTCTGTTTGAGTACTGTTTGACTTGTATGTTTACTGTGCAAAAACGTCGCAAACTATTCCATATTTTGCGGCGCATTATCTACAATTCTCACACAATTCTGGGGAATGCAATCCGATATATAAAGTTTTTATTTCCACATATCCCTTTGACTATAAAGTTTAGTCCGAGAGCTGAACGGGTTTTTTAATAAAATATTTCTTCATAAGAACAAAGGAGGTAAGATGAATTGTTATATATCGTAGCTAAAGAACACCAGGTACTTAAAAACTTAAACTAAAAGTAAATTATAACGACAAATGCAAACTTATAATTTGAATTATGATCACTGGTGTAAATAAACAGCGTACAGTAAACAACAGTCTTTTGTAAACTGATGAAGTAGAGCACTCGACTTGGATAAAAACGAATACTATGTCCTCTCATATTAGTAGCTTATCAGTGTAAGCATAAGTGATCAGATAAATGTACAAAATTAATAGACTATTACTTTTTTTAATTAGGTGTGACGGCGTTTATCTCCTTCTTGACATCGCGGATATAACATGCCGCTTCAAGTTACTATCTCCTTCACTACCAAGACTTAGGCGTATACGCGTCCTAATATACAATTTAAATTGTGTCCCAAACTCGTAAAGCGAAGCCCGGACTTATGGTATTCATGCGAAGACCGACCCTTTAGTTTTTACAGCCCTCCCCGTTTTGCTGCTAAATAACTTTCGTGATATGCTTTTGATGAACCATTAACATTAAGGTGGAACTGCGATAAATTTTATTACACTACGGATAACAGCATTTTCCTTGTTTAAAAATGCTGGTAGGGTGGTGCTCAAGCTAACGGAACATCTGGTGGTAAACGGCTGCCGTAGCCTATCATTGGATGGATGCAAATAACCTGCTTTCAATGGAGAAAAAAAAAAACAGGACATTTTTGCAAAAAGCTGAAGCGACCAACATGCTACATACTTTACACAAGTTACGCGAAAAATCTCGCTTAAACAAATGCGAGAATTACCAAAAAGTCCTACACCGCGATAGCGAAATTTCAAGAGCAATTCGCACAGTTAAGATTTCCCCGACTACAACTACAACGCTATCCGTGTGGCGACGGTTTTAGAATACATAGTGTTCACCAACATATCCTATTCTAAGGGTGTGTCGTAACGGCCGACAAAAGGAAATGACAAGGCTGAAAACCTAGCCGCAAGAGAAGGAAAACTTGATACGAAATCTTGTGCCAACCCGCCTGGTCAGCGTGGCACAGAAGGCTTGTAGGACGACACGGTTGGCGCAGTGATTGAGCGATCGACTGCTGTGCAGCATGTCGCGGGTTCGATCCCCGCACGGAAAAAAAAAAATATCCTTGGACATTTCACACAACGCCATCTCGTCCCAAGCTAAGCAACTTAATGCTTGTGTTATGGTAACGAGATGGATGATAAACTACTTATATACATTTTTTTTTGTAAATACAGACATATTATAGATAGAAATGACACCCAGACTCCGAGCCAGTGCCTCTGGTTTAGACAAAGACACTTGCCCGACCCCGGATTCGAACCCGGGATCCGTTGATCCAAAGGCGGCACATCTAACCACTAGACCAACGAGGCAGGCATATATATCGAGAAATATTTGTAGTTTGTACGACCTACAAGTATTTGTTCCAGGTCTGGGTGTTTTCTATCTATAATATGTATGTATTTACAAAAAAAAATGTATATAAGTAGTTTATCATCCATCTCGTTACCATAACACAAGCATTAAGTTGCTTAGCTTGGGACTAGATGGCGTTGTGTGAAATGTCCAATTATATTTATTTATATAAGGCCCGACTCAGCAGTGGATCATTTATGGGTTGATTAGTAGTAATTAGCCTACTGTGCCACGCTGCCCATACTAATTGGCACAGGGGATAGGAAATATCAAGATTTCCTTCTCTTGTGGCTAGGTTTTCGGCCTAGTCATTTCCTGTGGTCAGCTTAGAAACCCTTAGGTTGGAATGGGGACATGTGTATTCTAAATCAGTTATTCATCACCCGGATATCCGTTCCACACTGACTATTTTGCAACCTGTATGGACTGGGATATTAAGAAAATTGGCAGTCCTATTTTGTCAGTCTCAGGTATCGCCTTATTCACGACAAATGCTCAATTGACGGCAGTTTGTGGCCATCAGAAGAGTTGGCCGCGATTGATCAAATTGGACAATGGCCGTATACTTGTTGCGTTTTATTTCTAGTTGTACCACCTCAAGGTTGACCACTAACGTGTCTCGCACTTCGGTCTTTATTTATACAGAAGTCTTGATCGCTAAGTCTTTTGGTAAAGTTTTTATTAGTACTTAGTCTATAAAGCTTCTTGTTTAATGTGGACTATACACGAAGTATTTAGTTTTATGTTACTAGCTGGCTGGTAGACGCGCAATTCAACTAATGGTAAGTAGATGAATACCTTTAACTGTCAGTAAATCAGTCGTTGTGTCTCACACCACTTCATTCCATCCTGTGGGTGTCGTAAGAGGCGCTAAGGAAATACCAAGGCCTATTCGCAAGAGAAGGAAATCTTGAAAAATCTTTGTGCCTTGTCTGGCCAGCGTCGCGCGGTCGGCTTTTCCCCTCCTTTTAATTGGAAGAGGCCTGACTCAGTAGTGGGTCATGTATGACTAGTAATGTGAAATGAAATTAATATTTACTACTGGATATATATTGTCGAACTCAGTACTAGACTATCGAACTCATCATTCAGCTAAATATTAAAAACGTCCGTTCGGTTTAAAGCAGTAGACTGTATTAAACGAGCATATTTGACATATAAAAAAGACAATATTTTATAAAAAGAACACTAATATTAATATACTCTTTTCTTATCAGCCAGTAGCCAACATCCATCGGTGGGGTGTTTTGCCTCGCTGGCCAGGCGGGTTGGCACAGGGTCTCATTTCATGTTATCCTTCTCTTGCTCTTCGGCCTTGTCGATTTGTTGCCTCTTGCAGCGGGCTGGAATGGGGTGGTGACAATATGTATTTTAAATCCGTCACCACAAGGAATTTCCCATTAGTCCAACGTGAATGTGTTACCTAAAATACTACCAACCCCTATCCTATGAACCCTTTGACACAGTTTACCCACTTCCCCACAACAGTGGGGCACGAGAACTTAATAATTACGTAACTGTTTAACTTTACCAGTGATAGTCTAGAATAATTAAAATATTGCCCCTGTATATGAAGGGTACACCGGTTCCTTGCTGTGGATAAAGGCGTGGTGGAAGTCAGGAGCGGCTAGCCAAAAATTAAAACCCAAGGTCAATTAAAAAGAGACTTACATCATGGCGGGTTTTGCTATCCAAACATATTGAGCGAAAATCTATTCTTGGGAAATATTCTATACCACCATACTCTAGGATTTAGAATACGCATTGTCACTAACCCATACCATCCCAAGGGTGGTAAGAGGCGACTAAGGGAACAAACGAGGCAATCATCAAGTGAAAGGAAAACTTGATACAAACCCTGTGCCAACCCGTCTTGCCAGCGTGGTACAGTAGGCTAATTTCCCTCCATGAATTTGGAGGAGGCCCAACCCAGTAGTGGGTAATTCATGGGCTGAAACGATGAACTTTTTAATTTACTACTTCTCGTACTACTACTCAACCCATAAATGACCCACTCCTCCCATTGCATGGATGGTAATTAGCCTACTGTGCCACGCTGGCCAGACGGGTTAGCGCAGGGTTTCATATCAAGTTTTCCTTCTCTTGCGGCTAGGTTTGAGCCTTTTCATTTCCTTTTGGTCTCGTTGGTCTAGTGGTTAGATGTGCCGCCTTTGGATCAACGGGTCCCGGGTTCGATTCCGGGGTCGGGCAAGTGTCTTTGTCTAAACCAGAGGCACTGACTCGGAGTCTGGGTGTCATTTCGATCTATAATAAGTATGTATTTACAAAAAAAAATGTATTTAAGTAGTTTATCATCCATCTCGTTACCATAACACAAGCATTTAGTTGCTTAGCTTGGGACGAGATGGCGTTGTGTGAAATGTCCAAGGATATTTATTTATTTTGTCGGCTCTTACGACACACAGGATGGTACGGGGTGGTGACACTATGTATTCTTGATCCATCACCACACGGACAAAAAGATTCGGACTAGCGAATCTGTCATATATTTGTATTGCTCGGTGACATGACATAAGTAAGTAGGCAAATTTTTGACGTCGTATTGTCTAAATCGCTCCCGCTTGTAACTTACAGTTGACACGAAGGGCAATCCGGTGCCCTTTCGTAAAGTTTGTCAACTGCTTCCCAGGGAGCGATGGCGGGAGTTCCGTAATTTTAACTAATGTCAGTTTGTGAAGCCTGGTATTCCACCCTAAGTGGGCCCTAGGTATGTGAAGCATTCAGGAAATCGCGAAAGATTTTTTATTTTATACGAAACCCTTGCATTATAGCCTGTCTCACGGGGGCAGTTTACAAACATGTAATTCACGAACACAAATGACACCCTAACTCAGAGCAAGTAAATAAATAAATAAACAAATATCCTTGGACATTTCACACAACGCCATCTCGTCCCAAGCTAAGCAACTTAATGCTTGTGTTATGGGAACGAGATGGATGATAAACTGCATATATACATTTTTTTTGTAAATACATACATATTATAGGTAGAAAACACCCAGACCCGAAAACCGAATCGCTGTGTTATGACAGTGGGCTAACTATAATTACTCTCCATATCCATGTATGTATGTATGTGTGGGTGGATTATTTATGAGCTGAGTCGTAGTAGTCTACGCTATTTCCCGCAGGGGTAGGCAGAGATCACATCCTTCCACTTGTTAAGATCCTGGCTGACAACTTTCGCTTCTTCCACTTTCATAAACTCTTCATGCCTGCTCGTCGGTTTAGTAATTTCGGTAATTTACCTCGTTTAATTATACTTTTTAAACAGACAAAAGACCCATTCCGTCATCGGCATTGTACAATAATTGTCTAATCAACATGCAAATAATTGTAACAGGTTGAATTCTCTGAAACGTTTTGCGTCTTCAAATTGTATTCATTTGTGTAATTCGTCCTCTGTCTGTTCTATTTCGTTGTTTGTCATGCAAAACTGAGTTCTATTCTGCTTGATGAGTAGTTGTATCTCCGTAGATAATTCTTGGTAATTTCTTAGTTAATGATGTCGGAACCTTGGTAGGTAGTAACCAAAATTGTATATTTTTAAGAAACTCATAACATAAGGGGCTGTCTATTAATCACGTGAGGTTCTAAGGAAGGGGGTGGGGGTTGACAAAAATCACGAAATATAACAAGGGGGGAGGGGGGTATAGTAAGATATCACGTGTATAAATTTTTCGTCAAACGCGTGATATCTAAACCGAAATTCGGTCCACCGCCATCTAAAATAAGTAAGTTTAGTTTAGCTTGCATAGTTGAGCCAATTGTACAAAAGCGTCCACCGACGGTGAACTAACTTGTATGAAAAACTGACTTTACTATGCAAGCTAAACTGAACTAACTTATTTTAGCTGGTGGTGGACGTTAAGCCTACAGGGCTGAGCAAATTTATTCAAATGAAAACATTTGTTCTATATATCTTCATCAGTTCAGGCGTATTGATATAGATATAAATTTCAGCCTTACTGTGTCGTATTTTGATGTTATATTCCGTGTGGTAACGGATTTAGAATATATAGTGTCACCACCCCATTCCACCCTGAGAGTGTCTTAAGAGCCGACAAAAGGAAATGACAAGGCTGAAAACCCAGCCGCTAGAGAAGAAAAACTCGATACGAAATCCTGTGCCAACCCGTCAGGCCAGCGTGGCACAGTGGGCTTATTACCCTCCCTGTGATGAGAGGAGGCCCGACCCAGTAGTGGATAATTTATGGGCTGAGTAGTAGTAGTATGTCGTCTTCTTTTGGTCGGGTGTTAAAAATATTTGTGCCCAAAAAAACCAGAATTTTTTTTCATTATTTTATTTAGTTAATATTTTAATTTGTTTGTTTCAGATGTTTTTATGGATAGCAATGGCGCTACTTCAAATCTGTAAGTACTATACACAATTACTTTATTTATAACTAGCTTTTGGGCGCGGCTTCGCTCGCGTGGACTTCGAACCCGAGCTTATCTCTATGCATTTTTTTTATGAATATAAAAGTGGTTATTGTGACTAAACTATGATAGTTAGATATGTGCTCTCGCGGACTTTTTTGTAGATTTTAATAAGACCTACAAACTCGTAGTACTTCATTTTGTTCTATTGTCCTAAAATATAGCCTATAACCTTCCTCGATAAATGGACTATCTAACACTGAAAGAATTTTTGAAATCGGACCAGTTCTGTTCCTGAGATTAGCGCGTTCAAACAAACAAACAAACTCTGCAGCTTTATATATTAGTATAGATATCCTTGAACATTTCACACAACGTCACCTCGTCCCAAGCTAAGCAACTTAATGCTTGTGTTATGGTAACGAGATGGATGATAAACTACTTATATACATTTTTTTTTGTAAATACATACATATTATAGATAGAAAACACCCAGACCGGAACAAATACTTGTAAGTCGTACAAATATTTCTTCCGTGCGGGAATCGAACCAGCGACATCGATCGATCGCTCAACCATTGCACCAACCGTGTCGTAGCACATTGAATTACTTAGTAATATACGAAACACGGATTACTCTGTGTGCTGACGTATTCAGAATACACAATGTCACCAACCCATACTACCCTGAGGGTCTCGTTAGAGGTGGCTAAAGGAGCGCAAGAGGCAGATCACCTACCCGCAATAGAAGGAAAACTTGGTACAAATCCTGTGCCAACTAAAGTAGTGCAGGAGCTTCATTTTTTTTTAAGAAAAAAGTAAAATATGTACATTATTTTGCAATTTTATTGAAGTTCGCACCGATCCAAACTAATTTTGCCAACTACTAGTAGTTTACACGCATTGCCGTTTGCGCTCCGCAACCCTAGTGGGACCAGCGGGAATTATATGGTTAGACCAGCTGTCAGTTTTCACGTCACTGACTACGTGTAACGATGACAGAATGGCAGTCGGGACCGACGCAGGAAGTCAGATATAACACACAAATGTTGGAACATGATGAGTTCATCACTATCATCACTATCACTACATAGTATAAACAAAGTCGCATTCTTCTGTCCGTCCCTATGTATGCATAAATCTTTAAAACTACGCAACGGATTTTGAAGCGGTTTTTTTAATAGATAGAGTAATTCAAGAAGAAGGTTTATAGGTATAATATAATTGCACCCGTGCGAATCCGGGGCGCTAGTTATAAAATAAACACGGATCCCTTCACTAGGTATATCCTGAACCCGGGGTGAATGATGCCATGCTACGTGTACCGAGCATGGCATCGTCGGAGCCGCAGAGCTCCAGGAGGAGGGTGCTCCACAAGGAGTCGCAAATAATAAAGGGCACACTGACCCCGTGGAGATACAGTCAGCGCGGGGCGTTACACCGGGGGATGTTTAGTGGGTATGGGGACGCCCCTACGGCACACGCGGGGAGAACCTGTGTTGGGACTCAGGTTCACCCACACACCAGCCCTCCCCGGACTGATGTGGGCAGTCCATCAAAGATTTAAACCCCGAAAAAAGTGTAACCTGTATCGCGAGGGCAGTTTACAAACATGTAATTCACGAACACAAATAAATAAATATCCTTGGACATTTCACACAACGCCATCTCGTCCCAAGCTAAGCAACTTAATGCTTGTGTTATGGTAACGAGATGGATGATAAACTATTTACATTTTTTTTTTTTGTAAATACATACATATTATAGATAGCAAACACCCAGACCCGGAACAAATACTTGTAAGTCGTACAAATATTTCTACCGTGCGGGAATCGAACCCGCGACATGACACCCAGACTCAGAGCCAGTGCCTCTGGTTTACACAAAGACACTTGCCCGACCCCGGAATCGTACCGGGGACCCACATAACCCTCTGATACAAAGGCGGCACATCTAACCCTTTGACCGACGAGGCAGCATTTAGAGGAGACCTGACTCAGGAATGGCTCATTTCGCTTATTCCAAAGAATAAAGGCCTATCTGCAATACCGCTTTGAAACAATTTTGAACTCTATACCTTCCCAAAAATAAAGACCTATCTACAATACTGCTTGGAACCCCATTCTTCGGAACAAGCGATTTATGGCCAGAAACGATGATGACAATGTGTTCTCATAAATTAATATTGTACCGAATTTATATCAGTTAGTAGTACTGCACGTGTCCGGTCCGTGTGGTGACGGATTTAGAATACACAATGTCACCAACCCAGACTATCCTGAGGGTGTGGTAAGTGGCGACTAAAGGAGCTTAAGCAGCAAATCAACTAGCCGTATGAGAAGGAAAACTTGATACAAACCCTGTGCCAACCCGTCTTGCCAGCGTGGCACAGTAGGCTAAATTCCCTCAATGAATTTGGAGGTGGCCCGACTCAGTAGTGGGTCATTTATGGGCTGAAACGACGAATAGTACTGTACGTTGATTCCAAGCCTATGGAACACATAGACAACACATAAAACATGTAGTTACTTAACACCCCTAAACAAGAAAGAGGGAGCCTCCATTGTTGTTTTGTTTTTAATCTCTGATTCTCATTTCCTAGCTTTGTTTTTCATTTCGCAGTATTGCCTCTCTTTGTTTAGTATTAAAATATTTCCACTTCATGTTTTCTTGAGTAAACAAGGCGCTTTTTGTTTGCGATTTATTGTTTTGCTTCTATTGTATTAGTTAGATATCATATATCTTTAAATGAGCAATTCTTGTATATATATAATTGGAATCTCGGAATCGGCTCCAACGATTTTCATGGAATTTTGTATATGGGGGGTTTCGGGGGCGATAAATCGATCTAGCTAGGAATCATTTTTAGAAAATTTCATTTTATTCGGGTTTCGGGGGCGATAAATCGATCTAGCTAGGAATCCTGACATCTATTGGCGAATAATAATACTACTTTTTTGTGAGCAAAACAGCAAATGGCGTTGTTAAGTAACACGAAGTCAATGAGTGTTTGCGTAATTCGTACTTAAATATAATTTCGAAAAAAAACAATTTATAAAAAAAAAAATACCTAGCAAAGCTCGGTCATCCAGATATTGTAATCTTATTGGTGTAGCTTTACTCATTTCGTGAAAGTGAGACATGTTTGCCTCCTTGGGGGAAGCCTATGTCCAGCAGTGGACGTCTTTTGGCTGAAATGATGATGATTGTGAGACATGTTTTAAGAAAACAGAGACTACTTGAGAAAATCAAGCTGTTAGAAGGATATCTTGATAGAATAAGATATGAAAATGGGTTTGTTGATTGAAAGTCTGATTCTGCCGGATGTTGGATGGGTGTCCGTTACTATTACTTCTCACCCTTATAGGACCCACGGCTGAGTCCGGCCTCCTCTAGTTACATGGAGGGCAATTAGCCTACTGTACGACGCTGGCCAGACGGGTTGGGTTTGTTTCGTATCAAGATTTCCTTCTCTCACGGCTACATTATAGGGCAATGTCATTTCCTTTTGTCGGCTCTTAAGACACCTTCAGGATGGAATTGGGTGGTGACACTATGTATTCTAAATCCACCACAACACGGACCTTGACTACATTATTTGTGTGTTATATCTGACCTTCTACGTACTTCTGAGGACACGTAAAGCTATCGGTCTCAGCCCCCATTCTACCGTATCTATCAGTCGTTAACCTTAGTCAGTACTGTGAAAGCTGACGGCTGGTTTAACCATATAACCAGCCGTCAGCAAGCGTCGTGCAAATACTGGTAGTTAGCTTAATCCGGATAGACCAGTGCCAACAATTATTTTCAACAACTGGTGTGCCTATATTTTATCCTAGCGACCCGCCCCAGCTTCGCACGGGTGCAATGATGAACATCTTAATTTCTACAATATTATGCATGTATTATACATATACACCTTCGTCTAGAATCACTATCTATTAAAAAAAACCGCTTCAAAATCCGTTGCGTAGTTTCTATGATTTAAGCATACATAGGGACGGACAGACGACAGCGACTTTGTTTTATACTATGTAGTGATTTCACTAGCCGTGCTCATCGCGCGTTGCTACGCCACTAACTAAAATCAATTAGGAAGAAAGACATTGCACAAACAGTTTTTTTTTGTTCAGAAACTCATTCACAACACTTTGCTGAAGATCATCACATGATCAAATGCATAGTTGACGATTCTATAAAGGGCATACAGACTAACATGAATAAGATATACAGGTTGAATAAAAAAACTTTATTTTTATATGTTGTTCAAAAATATCGTTGTAAATAATAGAAGTTATGCTTTTATTCAATTCCATTTTGATTATTCTTCTTCAATATAAAGGAAAAACATTTACGTTCCGCCGTTTATTATTTGTGAAAAGATGACCTAACATTATTTCTACGGATCGCAATAAAATAGCGCAAAAAGCGCTTTAAAGCAATTAAGCAGCCGGACACATCTTATAATTGTTTACACAGAGTATTGTCTGGATTTCGAGCGTGGGGCAATGAAAAATGTCCGCGGGACTCCGTACCGGCTTCTTTACGAGTTAAGTTCTGCGCGGACTTAAATTATTTTAAGTGCGGCAATTGTGCGACTGCTTGTGGTTATCCTTCTTTGTCACAGTATAATAAATGCCGTAGTCTACTATGAGAAAATTTACTTACATTTTATTGCATAGGAATGGTTAGCGTACATATTTTTTTTTTATTTTCTACTACACTGTGACACGATCTAGACATGCGTCACAATATACTTTCGAGGTTTCAAAGAGTTTGTATTGAGCCTATTCTTAAATAAAAATCTTTCATTGATTATATTATTACATACAAATAAGACATTTGTATGTAACCGCGCTATACGGGCTTGCGCGTAGAGCCATGAGGTAACGGGTGTTGTATGCGGGGAATGGGGGGAGGCTATGGTCTTAAACCCTACCACGTATCACCAAGGGTACGTGAGGGATTAAAAAAATGTTAAAAAAGCATCACGTGATTAATGGACACCCCTAAGCGCTCATACACACGGCATGTTGCGAACGGCTCAGACAACTGCAGCCGTCGACGCTTCGGCGAGTGCCGTCAACGGCAGCCGACGGCAGCCAACATGCCGTTCGTGTGTATGAGCGCCAAGTCGTCTTTTCCTGTGTTACGCGGACAGTTTACAAAATAAAATTTACCAACACAAATGACACCCAGCCTCGAAGGAAGTGCTTCTGGTTTACAAAAGGATAAATTACCCGATCCCGGAACCGAACTAACCGACTAACAAGACAGTCGCCCAACCACCAAGCTTAATGGCCATGTGTCGATATGGAATTTCAGTTCGAATATAGACCACCGCATTACAACTATGTCTTCACGATCAATGTGACGCACCGCCCCGGAGATTTGAAGGATTCGCACTTAGCCACGTGGCTACACTTCCATCAGCCGATTGCGGGCTCGTAAGCTGTTCCACTAATTGCCTGACTCCGGGATTTGTCTGACGAATGTTTGGCGTTAAATCTTCTTTTTGTTAATTGGTCCAGGTGGCTTAAAGGGTTGGTCCCATCATTGTCTTCATGGAAACACTTTTGCTGATTGAAAATAAAGTAGACATTCCTCATTACATTACTATAGTTTGTTATCGCTTCTTATCCTAATAGGATAGGAGTCATAGTAAAAAAAAGTTATCATATATCGTAATTAAAGTCGGCGTCAATATAAGTGGCGATCGACTATTTTTGGTTGATTAGGTTAAATAAACATAGGTATGCTTTGTAAAGGACTCGAATAACAAAATAGACGAAATAATAAAATATAAATTTTACCTTCTTAAAAATCTTTGTTGATCACTTATTTCAAGTAGTCTGCTAAACTACTGAAGCGATTTTATTAAAAAATTTAAGGGACTAATCTGGATCCAATATTAATCGAATTGAAATTTCCTAATGGGTTTGCTAGGCGGTAACAAACATCACTATCACTACATAGTATATAACAAAGTCGCTGTCGTCTGTCCCTCCCTTTGTATGCTTAAATCTTTAAAACTACGCAACTGATTATGAAGCGGTTTTTTTAATAAATAGAGTGAATCAAGAGGACGGTTTATATCTATAATACATTCATAATAGTGTAGAGTAACACAGATCAATTTAGAGGTTAATTATTGCACCCGAGCGAGGCGGGGGCGGGTCGCTAGTAAAAAATAAAATAAAAGGCGATTGAAAAGAAAACAAGCTGGGACTATAATACTGTCAACAATACATTTTTATTTGAAGCCTCAAATAATATTTTGTCGTAGAACAACCTCCTATATTAAACCACACACTCGCCTGTATCGAACGCCATAGTCGATAAATCAGAAAAACGTATCGCACGACTATAGTTTTGGCACTAAACAAAACAAGAAAACTAATAATGTTACTGTTCTCACTTCGGTTCCGAGATGGCGGTAAATAACGACGAGTGGCGGTCCAAAAGATTTAGGGCCAATAGTTTGGGCCCTCTTATCTATAGAATATTCCAGACGATATGAGAGTTGTCTATTATTATTCACAACTAGCTATACCCTTTGCGTGTTGCTACGCCACTAACTAAAATAAATTTGAAGGAATGACATTACACCAATTTTCATACTTGTTTTGTTCCGCAACCGTTCGTGGGCTCATGCACAACACTTTGCTGAAGATCATCACATGATTAAATGCTTTGATTATGATTCTATAAAGGATATGCAGACAAACATTCATTTTTATATAAAAGAGAAGAGATATGTGTGTATATTTTTATTTGAGTGTGAGTCAGTAAGTGAGTAACATTGACGACAAAAAGGTCAATACTACAAAACTTTTCTATCCAGGATTATACAGTGTCTTCACCGCATGCCATCCTGTAGGTTTCGTAAGAGCTGATAAAAGTAAATGACGAGGCCGATAATTTAGCCTCAAAATAAGGATGTAATGGTATGGCGAAACTATCACAGGCACGGCATAGACAAGTGATTTGCTCAAACTCAAGAGCTCATAGTGTCTTCCCCTATGGAACTCTGGTAATCTTACTCACGCACAAGAACACATCATCACATAAAGATTATGTTATCTGGCTGCCGTATTATATATGGTGGAGGTTCCTCCCATCTCCCACGAGCGGGTGTACACCGCCTACCTCCGAATGTAAACATATGAACACAGTCACAGAAAAATGTTTGTTTCCGTCGCAGGGTACACATAAAATGGCGTTTAGTACACAAATCCCACTGACTCAATTACAGTTTCCCCCCATTAATTCGGAGCTCTTCAAATTTTACAACCGTCCTTAGTAATTCCGTTTTATTAAAATACACAACCGTTGTGTGTACGCTACGGATGAATTGCGAAATAAAAATTTAATTCTATCCGTTTTACATTCGGCCGGGCGAGTTTTTACGATTTTTCATTAAAAGGACTATTTTTATTGGGTTTGGAAAATGAGAGCATAATTTGCATTGTTCACCCGGTTTAAGCTATAGTATAGTCATTTGGTAACTAGTACAAGTAGATGTACGAGTAAGCAATAGTAAGTCGCTGTCGTCTGTCCGTCCCTATGTATGCTTAAATCTTTAAAACTACGCAACGGATTTTGAAGCGGTGTTTTTAATAGATAGAATGATTCAAGAGCAATGTTTTTAAGTGTAATATTGTAGAGAAACACTGATATATGTAGATGTTCATCTTTGCACCCGTGCGAAGCCGGGGCGGGTCGCTAGTGTATACTAAATCCGTCACCACCACGTCACCTTTAATTTGTATGTATGCAAAAAAGATCGGGAAGTTAAAAAATTAAAAACTGTATTACTCAAGCAAAAAAAATGTAATGTAAAATATGACTCGCGTTTTTTTTTTGTAAATCTACATCAGATAGTCAAAAAAAATAATTAAAATTCGTTTTTTCAGAAACGTTAATACAGCGAAAACCTATTACGGTTGTTTAAAACTGTATCAAATTAAGCCGTCCCTTCCGTTATCTGGTGGGAGTAAATTTATAACCTTTTCTATGGACATTGGGCAAACTGTTTTTTATCAGCACCCATTTATTTGGAATCTTCTGGGGTCAGCGCAATTACTTGTTTGCAGTTTTATATCTACGTAATTTATGTTACTTTTAATGGCGCTTTGTTTTGCTACGTAGTAAAAGCGGTTTTGATGTTTGGCCTTAATTAGTTTCAGTTAATTTGCGAGATTGTATTGTATTATAGCTATTGGTGACGGATTTAGAATACACAATGTCACCAACCTATATCCTACAGAGGGCGTAAGAGAACGTAAAGGAACGCAATAGGTAACCTAGCCGCAAGGAAAACTCGGTACAACCTGTGCCAACTCGTCTTGCAAGTAGGATAATTTCCCTCTATGATTTTGGAAGAGGCCCGTCTCAATAATGGGTCATTTATGGGCTGAGATGATGATGATGATGATGAGTTCTTCACTGCTTTTTTTTTGTTTTGTTTATGAAATATCGTAACACTACTATAATCTGTATCGCGGGGGCGGTTTATAAACATGAAATTCACGAACACAATGACACCCAGAATCGAAGTAAGCGCCTCTGATCTCCACAAAGGCACTTGCCCGACCCTGGAACCGAACCGGGGAATTAATCCAAAGGCGGCACATCTAGCCGCTAGACCAAAGGGTGTATATCCTTTTATTGTTACTTATGAAAATATTTATTACTAGTGGCCCGTCCCGGCTTCGCAGTGCGATGTTACCCGTGGTTATCGTCGTACCGCGGGTGACTCTGCGGGGTGAAACTAGTCTAAAGTAGCCAAGTTACTCCTTATATTATCAGCTACCTATCAGTGAAAGTCCCGTCAAAATCGGTCCAGCAGTTCCAGAGATTAGCCAGAACAAATAGACAGACAGACAGACGAACAAAAAAAAATTTAAAAAAAAATTTTTGGTCTATGTACTGTGTATACATACTTACGCATTTAGTAAAAAGTGGTTATTTTGTTATTACAAACAGACACTCCGATTTTATTTATTTGTATAGGTAGATAATATTTATAAACCTTTTTGTAACACCATGTATATATTTAAAGCCTAAGTTTGTAGTCGTACTCTTGGCGCCAATGAAAAACTTGTTTGGTCCATAAACAATGGTTTGACCATTGCATTATTTATCTTCATACTTCTTCGCCAAGTACCAAGTATTTTATCATTCCGTGAACAACTTTCTGGAAGTTTCCACCCGTACTTTGTCTTGAAAACTTAGACGACTTTTTATGTTTCGTATTGCGTGTTTTAAAGACGCAAATCTTAGAAGTTTTTTTTTGGTTTCTTTCGAACTAGGAACATTCTGAGAAAAAGTATCACGAGTTGATTTTTTTAAATACTTACGTGAGTGATTGTTCTCCTGCAGATTGCGATACAAAAAAAATACTTAGATATGAGTTACTCACTCTTGGCTATTGAAAGTCCAAGCGAACGAAGACGTCGACAAAAGGTAGTCTTTAATAAGACAAGGTGGGATCTAGCAGACGTCCATCCTGCTAAGCCCGGGAACAGACAGAGATAGATGCTGTCTGAAATATCTCACTATTGCTAGCTTTGTTTGATTAATTACAATTTTCCCTTTTGTCCGTCTTGTTTTACCGGGAAGTGGTGTGATCGTGTGATGGTTGAAAGCAACCGCTTGCTTGCTCTAAGATAAATACGGCTTTTTTTGTTAAATGTTTTCGTCCCAAGCTAAGCAACTTAATGCTTGTGTTATGGTAACGAGATGATGGTAACGAGAGAGAGACTACTTATATATATTTTTTTTTGTAAATAAATACATATTATAGATAGATAGAAAACACCCAGACCCCGAAACAAATACTTGTAGGTCGTACAAATATTTCTTCCGTGCGGGAATCGAACCCGCGACATGCTGCGCAGCAGCCGATCGCTCTACCACTGCGCTAACCGTGTCGCCAATGAAAAAAACGATAACACAAAGTGTACATAAAAAAATTAAGCCTTTACCACCTATTCTGATCGCCATTCCACAGAGAAGAGCCTCCATCGTCCATCTGTTCCCTCAACCATATTGCAGGGATGAGAGCGACCCGCCACTCGACGCCAACTCAAACAAACTCTGGTTGCCGAAGTAACAGTCATGTTTCAGGCAAACTTTAATTGTTTGAAACCGTCGTAACTGTATTGAACAACAACTCAGAACGATTTACATAACGCTCAACAATTGCTCCAGATTAAATGTTTAATGGGTTCCTTGAGGATTACCCAGTGCGCACTTGTCTGTTTGGCCAATAAATCTTGGGTAACGTCCTCTTCCCGCAGGATGAAACAAAATGTCTATACGAGATGACAACCATCGGTTCTCTAGTTTAAAATACGTGACCTACATAAATTTGAATGGAGGGACCATTTCTGTATTAGAACTCGGCTGGGCAGCGTTTGGGAAGCTACGAAAGATCTTCTCGTCCCCAATACCACAGTGTCTGAAGACAAAAGTCTTCAACCAATGTGTGTTGCCAGTGATGACTTATGGAACAGAGACGTGGTCGCTCACTATGGGCTCAATCAGAAGGCTCAAAGTCACCCAAAGGGCAATGGAGAGGGCTATGCTCGGAGTTTCCCTGCGAGATCGAATTAGAAATGAGGAGATACGCAGGAAAACCAGGGTCACCGACATAGCCCACAGGATTGCCAAACTTAAGTGGCAGTGGGCAGGGCACATAGGGCGCAGGCCCGACGATGGGGCAGAAAAGTCCTCGAATGGCGACCGCGTTCTGGAAAGCGCAGTGCTGGTAGGCCTCCCACACGGTGGACCGATGACCTGATTAAGGTCGCCGGAAAACGATGGATGCGGGCGGCCCAGGACCGGCCTTTGTGGAAATCCTTGGGGGAGGCCTATGTCCAGCAGTGGACGTCTTTTGGCTGAAATGATGATGAGAAATATAATAATGTTCTGTGTGGTGTCAGTAGTCAGTGTCGTAATAGCCGAGAAAAGGCTGACAAGGATGATAACCTAGCCATAAGAGCAGGAAAACTTGAAACGAAACCCTGTATCAAACCGGCTGGCCATCGTGGGAAAGTAGGCTTACCCTCCCTGTGATGGGAGGAGGCCCGACTCAGCAGTGGGTCACTCATACGCTGAATAGTAGTAGTCGTAGAAATATAATTAATTTGTCACGCTTATATGTGGAAAAATTATAACAATAAATATAAAAGAAAAAATAACAAATGCAAGTATGAATCCAAACGGCGCGGCGGGCCCGTTTGGATTCATACTTGCATTTCTCAGTTTTATGCTAAGGCTGGTGTTCCTTTAGTTGCCTATGAAACCACACCCTCAGGATGGTATGGGTTGGTGGCATTGTGTATTTAAAATCCGTCACCATCACTTTATATTTTTTTTCATATCTTTTTATTTTTTTATTTTTATCAGTGACTTGAATGCCTTTGACCCAAGGCTTGCGTGACGGAAAGCTACGCCAGGGTCTAAGACGGAGTAGGCAATTCAAGGAATTGCCTTGTCAGGCACCGGCTCTCACATACACACGACGGAACACAGTAAAACTGCTTGGCGTCGGACTTAAATGTGAGGGTGGTAGCCAGCCGGGCGGACCGTTCGATCCTACCACCAAGCGTGCTGGGTTTTGTTGACTTTTACAACACGCGTTATTTCCCAGCGTGCGGTGGGGAAGTTTTATATTCTGACCCGTCCCCACACGGGATTTCTTCATCATCATTCTTTTCAAAACAAGAACAGGTTCTTTTTTAATCCAAGTGGCATTTGTTTCAGGCATAGCTAAAGAATCTTTTGTCTATTTTAATTATAAAACTTTCCCCTTTTTATCTTCAGACTTTCTACGTCAAAAGATTTAATCCAAATGAAAAGAATTCTTTTTAAACTCGCTTGCGTTCCAATTTGTTAATGCGTAGAATATTTTAATTTAATTTTCTATTAAAGTGCTCAGATTGGTTCGACTTAGTCCAGACTTGTCGATATTGAAAAAGGTTTTTTTAGGTGCTAAATTAAATTTGTTTCGTAAAATAGATCGCGATTTACCTGTCATAGCCTGCTAGTTTATGCCACCTAAAGCGGGTCTAGCTATATTACTATGCAGACTATAAATGCTGCGCCGTCTCTCCTTCAATTACATGGAAGGTAATTGGCCTACTGTCATGCTGGCCAGACAGGTTGGCACATGGTTTCCTATCAAGTTTTACTTCTCTTTTGGCTAAGTTATCGGCCTTTCTGATTTCCTTTTGTCGGCTCTTCCTTCGAGCCTATTCGAAATGAGCAGTTAACATTTTATTTTGCCGTTTAAAAGTATTGTAGAAGAATTAAAAGTAAGAAGAGTTGTGTAAGATGCCAACCCGCCTGAAGAACGTGGCGATAATGGCAACTACCTTCTTGGCCAAAGGCAAAGGCCTCCCTGTCCAGCAGTGGACGTATATTGGCTGAAATGATGATGATGCATGCATGATGATTATGATAATGAATACATTGTGACACCACCCCATTATATCCTGCGGGTGTAAGAGGCGACTAAAGGATCTTTTGTTTTGGCTAGGTTTTTGGCCTTGTCGTCGTTTAGCTTTTTCGACACACTTAGGATGAAATAGGGTCCTAACACTAGTTTTTCCAAATTCCTCCCTAAACATACCAAACATCTAAAATCCTTGTTCGACATCCTAGGTCAAAAAGAGAGGAAACTTGCCAAATTTTCGTTAGAATCACAAGGCGCAAAGGGACCTTACATTTCGAATACGACTTTACAGAACAAACGCGATGACAAACAAAGGAATAATTTGAAAGGAAATGTGCGGTAGATTCAATCCCAGTGATTGAATAAGGGGAGAGGGGGGAGGACAACAAAACGGCACAGATTCATTACGACGCGTATCTAATCACTAGATAAACATAGAGAATGGAAGGGACGCCAAGGAGTAAGGTTTTATGGATATCTAACATTATACCGATGATATAACTTGTGAACGAAATAATTCTCAGACAACTATTCTGTTGGGCTTTCAGAGAGGTATTATACCAGATCACCAGCGACTAGATAGACCTGCCCGAAAAGTCACTCTCTCTCTGTTTCCATATTGACTAATTTATATATCTCTCTCAACTTCCGTTCGCCTCGCCCGATCACACTTTTCGTATCGCTCTCATCACGCATACTTCCAGTCAGGCGTGCATAAAGAAGTTTTGCTTTAAAAAGGATTAACAGAAATCCTATCCAGCAGATTTCCCGTTCCGTTCGAAACGTACAAAAGGAGTATTCAAACGAACTCGAGGGACGAGCGAATTGAAATATCAACTGGCACAATACGAGCCGCGGTTTCAGATTTGCGCGCCAAAGCGGAACTCTCGCCTCCACTCCAAAGGGTTAATAGAATTATTTAAATGTGGTGATGGTAACTGTGTTATACTATGATGGGATGAGGCCAGCGGCGCTTTGGCGAACATTGTATGCATAGTGTCTGGCTGCCTTTTGCTAGTGTTCTCAAACCAAATTCGGACCAATTGCAAATTCCAACTAATATTTGAATTCGAGAATAGGTCCATTCGCAAACTCAAACATTGGTTTGAATTTAGAACATAATTTGAATTGGGATTACTAGCTTAAAACCAGCCAGACACTATGCACTTAAGATTTTAGAATTAAAAAACATATGTATAAACAAAACTAGATTTTAAAAGGTTAAAAAGTAAACTTGAAATATAAAAACTACAGAGTTTCTTGCTAAAGAGGTAGTTAAAGTCAAATAATTTATTTTGTATAAGGCATACAATTATACAATGCAAATTAATATAGTTTAATACCAGATCAGAACACGAGCACTGCTCGCGAAGAAACTCGGAGGGCTTGTCATTCTTTTTATTAGTACTTAGGCCGGAAGTTCTATTTACTACTTCAACAAATATATTTTTAGTTGGTTCTAACACAAAAATATTGTTTTCACTTTCCGTTAGATATCACTGTTACATACGATCTGAATTTTCTATTTGACCTATATAATATATTCTAATATTCTGCCTATTCGCTTTATATGACGTCTATATCACTGTCTTATCAATACTCTTATCTCTACTCTCTCTAAATACTCTGGTTCAACGTAATTTTTAATCATAAACAAAACATGTTTTTTTTTCATGCACAAAATCTACCAACAACGCCCGTATCTCCCGACCGTCAGCCGTAGCATGTCACAGTGTTATTAACACACAAAACAATTACCGTAATTCGTGGGCGATATCTAGATACTAGTGAATTTATCGGTTATTTGTGCGTCCGGCACATTCGGAATTAAACAATTTTTGTACTTGTACCGTGGCGTGCCCTTAATAGGGGCGAACCACTTTATTTTACAAATGCCATTCTTTGATGGAATTTAATTTATCTTTAATAGAATTATTATTATTTGTAAATAATTAAATATAAATAATATCCTTGGACATTTCACACAACGCCATCTCGTCCCAAGTTAAGCAACTTAATGCTTTTATTATGGTAACGAGATGGATGATAAACTACTTATATACATTTTTTTTGTAAATATATACATATTATAGATAGAAAAACACCCAGACCCGGAACAAATACTTGTAGGTCGTACAAATATTTCTTCCGTGCGGGGATCGAACCCGCGACATGTTGCGCAGCAGTCGATCGCTCAACCACTGCGCTAGCTATTATTTGATATTTGTGTGGTGACGGATTTAGACTATATAGTGTCACCACCCAATTCCATCCTGAAGGTGTCGTAAGAGTGTAAAAAAAAGGAATTGAAAAAAACATGACCGATAATGAAATAGCCGCAACAGAAAAAAAAAACTTGATAGGATACCCTGTCTGGCTAGTGGGCAGAGAAGAGAAAGTTATTTTCTACGTATATTTCTATCAAAACGACCTATGGATAATTTTTTTTGGTAAAAACATCTTTTGTAAAACCGTCACCACTGGGAGTAAAATATAAAATGCGCTTAAAATATTTATTTTCATAGCGCGCTTATTGCATCTCTTTGTTGTTTAGAATTTATCCGTAGCATGCTCAATAATTTCCCGCCGTGGAAACTCTTAGGAAATTGCCTGCAATTTGCCGTGCACCTGCCGCTTTCCGTTGCTCATATCTTAGCTGCAATTGTGTGTTTTAAAGTGAGCAATGTCTAATAAGTTACAAATAAGTGTTTGAAATAACACGTAGTAAAAATAGAAATTCCTATTCTTGTTAGAAACAAACGGAACGCAAAAATTCCGTTCTCCAAGATATTTACAGCATACAGAGTCTAACAAAAACCCTATACACATAAAGAAAGGATCCATAATAAGAAGGATATAGAATAAATAAAAATAAATATCCTTGGACATTTCACACAACGCCATCTCGTCCCAAGCTAAGCAACTTAATGCTTGTGTTATGGTAACGAGATGGATGATAAACTACTTATATACATATTTTTTTTGTAAATACATACATATTATAGATAGAAATGACACCCAGACTCCGAGCCAGTGCCTCTGGTTTAGACAAAGACACTTGCCCGACCCCGGAATCGAAGCCGGGACCCGTTGATCCAAAGGCGGCACATCTAACCACTAGACCAACGAGGCAGTCATACATAGAATACATTGCGTAACCATCTCATTTTCCATCATGAAGGTGCCGTAAGAGCCGACAAACGGAAACGAGAAGGCCGACAATGCCAACCCATCTGGCCGGCGTGGCATTGTAGACTTACCTTCCTCACAGTTGGAGGAGGCCCTGCTTAGTAGTGGGTCATTTAAAGTCTGAGAAGTAGAAAAAACCGAAGGAAAAGCAAATGTCACTTAGTACATGCTGCACAGTGCACAGTAAGATGATAATGGTGTTTATAAATATGACGATTTATAAGAGTTTTGTGAGGAAACCTGATGTGACGATTTATAAGAGTTTGAGTCCGTGTGGTACAAACCGTACAGTCGGTGTGGTGACGGATTTAGAATACATAATGTCACCAACCCGTACCGTCTTTAGGGTGTCGTAATAGGCGACTAAAAGAACGCAAGAGGCAGATCACCTAGCCCCAAGAGAAGGAAAACTTGATACAAACCCTTTTTTTTTTTTTTTTTTTTTTGCCCTGGGTAAAATCCTTTATCGACTACCTCGCCGGCCACGGGGATGGCCAGCGAGGGGAGTGTGAGACTCTCCCCCATAGTGGGGGCCTACCCACTAAACCTCCCCGGGGTGCTCCAACTCGCGTCCTGTTGCGGCATTGTGGGATCTGATGCAGAACCACGTTGATACAAACCCTGTGCCAACCCGTCTTGCCAGCGTGGCAAATAGGCTAATTTCCCTCCATAAATTTGGAGGAGGCCCGACCCAGTAGTGGGTCAGTTATGGGCTGTAACGACGACGACATGCTGCAGGCATTTGTCAACAAATTACCACTCAATCAAACACAACTGTCCATTCTGCTTTATGTTTGGATGAGGATTATTTTGAAAAATAGCTGTTTATTTTTGGTTTCTCACAAGTTTATAGCACTAACACCCAATCTTGTGTGTATACCCTTTTTATTTGCACTACATCTTACCGGTCGCCGATACACATAAAGTACCGTGAGTAATAACCATATTATGCAGTATCCTCAGATATTCAAATGCACTAATGCTTCAACCCTCTCTAGTGAGTGGCGCGTTAGATCAGCTAACGGCGCCTGATGAATGTGCAACATTTGTTCAAACCTCGATCTAACCCCCCATTGCAACCATAGTTACAAGTATACCAATAAACTCAAACGTAACTTAACTTAAAAGTAAAATTGTTTACGTAGTTTTTATCACAAAACTCTTATATGTCGCCATATTTAAAATTAACATAATCATCTTACGGCCCCTGTCCCACGCTTACGTGGTAGTCTCCATACACACCTATCAGTCGTCATATTTACAGTCACACCTTTCATACACAATCCCTTAGTATTGCAATTCATCCATTTCTTTTGATCTCCTACAACCATTACGTGGAAGGACATTCATGCTGAAAATACCACTAGTTCGGATTTCTGCTCTTCAGAGAGGAGCCGGCGAGAAACTCTGTAGTTGATTATTATCATCATTTCAGCTTTCATTCGCATTTCACCCACTACTGGGCCAGGTACTTTTCATAATTTTACACGCTGGAAAAAAGACTGGAACGCTGGAAAAATTTGGAAAACCAATTTAGAGAAAAACCCGTCGAATTAACAAAAAATCGTCTAAGTATATCACAAAAATGCGAATAACTCAGCGAGTATGGGGTCCTGCGAAGCGGGGGAGGTGTTAATGGAGGCGCAGCGCCGAGTCAAGTTAATTGGCACTGCCAGAGTCAAATTTGGACAAACTAGTGAAAATTTCAATAAAATTTAATTTGCATCTTGCGTTACTTGATTCGCCCCTAAGGCCCCTAGGTGGTGCAATAAATAGAATTCCTATGTCTGTGTGGTGACGAATTAAGAATACATAGTGTCACTACCCCTTTCCATCCTGAGGGCACTGTAGGAGCCGACTAAATTACAAGGCAGACAACCTCGCAGCAAGAGACCGAAAACTTTGTAACGAAACCAATATACGTAACCAGGCACAGTAGGCTAATTTCCCTCCAGGAATTGGAGGAGGCCTGACTCAGTAGTGGACCATTTATGGGCTGAATAGTAGTAGTCTAACATAAAGTTAAGTGAGATAACTTTTATTACTGTGAAACCGTAGTTTCACAGAGCGGCAGTTTAGGAAGCTAATTACTATAATTAGAGAAAGTAAAACATCATCATCATTTTTTCCCAATTTCATCAATTATACATTGACAGATATTTAAATAAAAAGGGTATAACATATAACAGCCAGACCATTATTCAATTTATAAAAAGTTTCTATTCGCAACAATTACAAATATATATACATATATAATTAGTTATATTATATTACATATATATACATAAAAAAGTTATTTATACTGCAAAACAATCAGCTGAATCCAGCTACGAGTTTTAATCAAATTTGGAAACACGAAGCCTGACCCAGGATTGCAACATTACCATTTCGTCCTGGTCAGCTGCCCATGGGATTAAAAACTTTGCCAATGCGTGAGACTCAGTCTATATGCAAATTCGAACTCGTCAAAACATTCATAATCGATTTGATTCAGTTTGAAATTAGAACTATACAGTGTGTAGGGTTAGGCTCCATGGCATCACTTCGGTTTTTTTTAAACAGATCTCTTGCTATAACCTTGATCCTTTGACTGCCTTGTTGGTCTAGGGGTTGGATGTGCGTACGGCCTTTAGATCACGGGTCTCTGGTTCGATTCGGGGGTCGGGCGTAGAGGCACTTACTCTGAGTCTGGGTGTAATTTGTGTTCGTGAATTACATGTTTGTAAATTGCCACTGAGATGCAGTTTTTTTAAGTTAAACGATGCCCCTGGACTGTGTATAACCTGCATCGCGGGGTCACCCAGACTCAGAGCAGGAGCTTCTGTTTTACACAAAGACACTTGCCTGACCCCGGAATGGAACCGGGGACCCGTGACCCACAGGCGGCACATCTAACCCTTAGACCTACGAGACAGTAAAAGGGTCAAAGTCAAGGTTAGTGCAAGGGCTTTGTTTAAAAGAAAAAAAACCGAAGTGAGGACATGGAGCCTAACAAACGGAACGGTATTATGTATAAATTGGTTTTGGTTTTGAAGTATATCGGTCCAGGGCACACACAAAGCATTGATAAATTTAGAAGCACTTACAAAAACGTAGATGGAAGTCGACGAAAATTCTCGAAAAAAATTAATAACAAAAAAGTATAACGGAGAAAGGCTATTATGATTATTATCCTACTACTACTACGGCGCCGTCCTATCGCCATCGCTCGTGCGATGTCGCGATGCGATTTTATCGTGCGATGAAACCGATCGCGCGATGAGAAAACATTTGTCCTATTACGGTCGTGCGATGATTAATAATAATATTGTAAGTTTTATCAATCAATAATAATAATGTAAGGTTTATTAAAATATTTTCTCTTAATCTTCTTATTTTATTACAATCGTTGCAATAGTAGCCCACTCTTTATCATTTTTAAGCCTGTTTTATAGTCTTCACTCCATTTATTCCAAACAATGGGATGAGCACGCATTTTATTAATTAAGTTCTCTTCAAATATCATCTTACGAATCCATGGAATCGAACCGTATGACATTTAGTAGATATCAGAATATTTGAACACACGGTCGTCCAATCAATACGATGCGTTTAAACAATTTGGTCGCATTGCATGATCGCACGACCTTCAATAGGACATTCAGTAGAAATCAGTATGTTTGATCGCACGGTCACACGATCATTTTTTGTCGGACGGACGCATCATCGCGCGAGCGATGGCAATAGGACGGAGCCTAACTACTCAGCCCATACATGACCCACTAATGTCTGTGCCCATTTCTCAGGTAATGTCATTTTCGTCAACTTTGATTTAGGTAGATCATTTCTTCAACTAAAATCAAGACATTGCTTATATTTTCCTGAACATTTGAACGGATTATCTGTACTAGTAATACTATCGATTTTTCGTTATGACCGTATGGTTTTTGTTACATCATGTATTCACTTCATGAACTTTTAAGCCTCTGCCAATAATAAAGCAGAAATTTCAAAAATGGAACGATTTCAGAAGAAAACATTGCCTATGTAAACTATGCTGCCTCAATAAGAAGAAAAGCCGTAATTCAGTAGCGTCATTATCGGGAATAACAGCTCTATCTCTTGGACTCGACAGCCGTTTATTGAAAATCATGTCGGGGTGTGAGTTAGGGCCCTTTTTTTACGGCTGCAGCTTGTAGTGGATTCCTCCACTGAAGTAGAATGCCCTCTAATTAAAATTCCCGTTCGGTCAGAGGGTTAGCAAAGAAACTACTTTCCAGTTAGCCTCGTATATTCGCTTGATAAGATCTTGACATGATTATTTATACCGCCATTGGGGGAGGTAGCCCTATCGATATGCTTCTTTATATGCGGTCGCCTGTACTATCGTCGCCGGAGGGTTACCGCTGGTTTTAAATTTGAGGCGCTTTATTCATGGCTGGAGCATTTTTTCTTGGTTTCACTGGGGAAATGCTTAATGTATACCGGTGCCCTTCAGGGGTAGTGTGGGATTGACTATAAAACCCCAGCGATATTCACTCACACGTAGGGACGCCACAGGTTCGCGGGGTCGCTGTATACTGTGGCGCCCCGGGTTTCCGCGACTATCGGAATCTAGGGTAACTGGGCCGCCCGCAGTCAGTGAGGCTTTTGCGGGCAGGTCACGTTTCCCTCCCCCAGGCTTCGTCGGCGGCGCTTCCAGAGCTTCGTCCTAGTCGAATCCGCCCTGCCACCCACTTCTGTGACATAACGGCCTCGCACAATTCAACCACGTCTCCCAAGCCCTCGGGTTAGCGCCCAGCCAGGTTGAGCACCAACCCGAAGACACGGAATGCTGTGTGCTGCCTTTAAAAAATAAAAAGAAAAGTATGACGCTGCCAGCAACTTGCTTCCCCTCATGGAGCTCTGGTGACTTTTAGATAAGACTAAAGTTAATCAATTAATTGCCCTCCATGTAACTGGAGGAGGCCCGACTTAGCAGAGGGTCATGTTTTTCCTATTCCACTGCTAATAAGACAAGGACTATGTTTTCTAAATCCGTCACCACACGGAAAGTACTTTTTCATAGACGTTTGCCAAAATCAGTTTAATAGAAAATACGTGTGCCATATTTTAGCGGGAGAGGTATGTTTTATATGCTTGCTGTTTTATTTGGTAACAGTTTTGTTGTTCTGCACATGGTTAATCAGGGACTAAAAGGAATGCCTCTTAGTCCCTGATTTAGACTACAAAGTTTCACCACCCCATTCCATCCTGAAGGTAATTAATTGATTAACTTTAGTCTGATCTGAAAAGCGTCTGAGTTAAGTCACCAGAGCTCCATGAGAGGAAGCAAGTTACTGGCAGCGTAATGCTTTCCTTTTAATTTTTCAAAGGCTTATAAACACACTTGCGTCTCCTCTGGTGTTCCAGGTGTACATGAGCGGCAGGGATCCCTTACCATCAGGTCACCAACGAGCTCGTTTTAAAAATTGGTTTCTTTTCGGTTAAGCAGTGAAAATATCCCTTTTTATCTCAAAAGTGCTATCTAGTTCTCCCTATAGCTTTACACAAAAACAATTCAGATTAACATAATCACTTTTCTCGAAAACAGTACTAAGCGTAGATTTCGATAAGTTTTTCTCATCGGGTTTGTTAAGTACCAAAGTAAAGGCGGTGTTTAAACGTAGCAACTTTTAGTTGCTCTGCGTTGCCACTCACATTTTTTTTTTTTTTTTATGAAAGAGGGAGGTAAACGAGTAAGCGGGTCACCTGATGGTAAGTGATCACCGCCGCCCATGGACACCCACAACACCAGAGGGGTTGCAATCATATGCAGGCCGCATATACTGACTATATGCGGCCTGCATAAGATCGCACGTAGTGGAGGTCTTTAAGGGAGGCTTATGTTCAGAAGTGGACTTCTCTGGCTGATAGATAGACTACGCCCCGTCAGTTGGACGGCAGGCTAGTTACGGTGAATGTTTAACTTTGCGCCCTCAGCTATTCTCGTTTTAGTAGGTAGGTCGGGGCTACCCTAGCTAGTCCAACGGCTGGGTAGGCCTGTTCAGATAGGCCTCCTCTAATTTAGTACTGGGAATGGGAGGAAATGGGAATGCGAGAGAATGAATGTGCAACGTCGACAAAATGGAATAATAAAAGTTTTTATTACAGGTGTTTATGTCTCCCGATTTATCCTGTGACTGAATGTATTCTAGTTTATGTCACAACATTAAAAGTTACGTTACGTTTCAGCCTATAAATTACCCACTACTGAGTCTGGCCTCCTCCAATTTCATGGAGGGGGCCTACTGTGCCACGCTGGCAAGACAGTTTGGCACAGGGACCTTCCGTGTGGTGATGGATTTAGAATACACAATGTCACCAACCCATACTATCCCGAGGGTGTCGTAGTAGGTGACTAAGGGAACGTAAGAGTCAGATCAGCTAGTCGGAAGAGAAGGAAAACACTAACAAGTATGTGGGTGCAACTTAAATATTGCTTTGAGTAGCTCAGTGTGAAGAAAGCTTTAGTTAGATAAGTTTTTCGGTTAAGTGGGCCTTGAAGTAGATATTTACGGTTTCTTAACTGTTCGAATGATAGTTGTTTACCGGTTAAAAAGGGGAAAACGAGCTACCAAAAGAAACGTATAGGGACTTACTAGTTAAATTACGATTGCTTCGTAAATAACTTTAACAGTTTCTGGTCCGGTTTAGTTGTAAATATCGTTCGGTTTTATTGTTTGTTGTGTAAAAGCGGAGTTATGTCAGAAGTGGTTTTCTTACATATTGCGGACATTTAAAAGAAACACTTAAATAATTAAATCATTTTTTGTTTAAATAAATTATATTATGATTACTTTTAAACAGAATTCGCATACTACATACAATTTAGTTGTATGGTTATTTTAATGTGTTTCCGCATACCTCCGCCATTAATAAATAGATTTTAAAATCTCCAGACTGTTCTCTTATAAATTTTATCAAAGTCATTTTGTTAAATTCGTCGCTTTTATAAAGGATACAGTTATTTGCATAAAATAAAGGAACGTTATATTAAAAATCTTAACCGACTGCAAAATAGCAGCGAAATATAATCTTTAAACATAAATTTGAAGTCGGTGCCAACGTCTAACATTTCATACTAACGCTTTTCTTTCTGTTTTTCATTTGAAATCCTCATGGATTTCCGGTAGAGGAATAGCCGGGGTATATGGGACTCCGGGGCGCGGAAAGATGGTAACTGGCACCCCGACCTGGAGTTATGTATATAATAAAAAAAGTAAGTTTATAAGAATGTATGTTTGTTAATCTTTCAAGCAAAAACTACTGAATAGATTTTGATGAAACTTTACCTTAATATAAAGCTACATCATATACATAAGAAGAAAATATAGGCTATAATTTAAAAAGACAAAAGTGTTAGTTATTTGAGGATATGTGATACCATATGTCTAACTATAGCAGATTTTTATTAAATACCCGTGCAAAGCCGAGGCTGCTAGTTCGTAATAAAAGACCGCTATGGCAGCAGACACGGTCCTATCACAAGAAAATAAGTGGATCTTTATTATTCATCACCACATCAAAGGGAAAGCCGCTTTGAGGTTATTGCCATGGCAACATTAATTTCTTGTCTATATATTTATTAACAGTTTGACTTAAAATCTAACGTTTTATAACTAAAATATCTTGATTAAACGTTTTATTAAATATTATTACTACTCAGCCACTGCTGATTGGGGCCTCCCCTATTTATAGGAGAAAAATGGTCTTACTGTGCCACCCTGGGTTTCGTAACTTTCGTGTCAAGTTTTCCTTTTCTCGGGGCTGGGTTATCAGCCTTGTTATTTCCATTCGTCAGCTCTTACGACACCCTCAGGATGAAATGGGGCGGTGCAACTACTACTACTACATATGCCCCACTAATGAGAGGGGCTCCTCCCATCACAGGGAGAGTAATTAGCCTACCTCGCCAATGCTGGCCAGCCGGGTTGGCACAGGGTTTCGTTTCAAGTTTTCCTCTTCTCGCGGCTAGGTTCAGCTTTCTCATTTCCTTATGTCGGCTCGTACGACACCCTCAGGGTGGAACAGGGTGGTGAAATGGTGTATTCTAAAGCCGTTACCACAGACGCGGTTACCACAGACCGTTACATCATGTATAGTTATTAATTTATCATCTACTATTAACGGGAGATAGTAAAGAGAATGATAAATTTATCATCTACTATAATATTAACGGGACTTAATAGTAGATGATAAATTAATAACTATACATTCAATGGATTCAATCCAAGGGATTCAATGGAGAGGGCTATGCTCGGAGTTTCCATGCAAGATCGAATCAGAAATGTGGAGATACGCAGGAAAACCAGGGTTACCGACATAGCCCCCATTGATTGCCAAACTTAAGTGGCAGTGGGCAGGGCACATAGCGTTAGGACCGATGCCCGATGGGGCAGAAAAGTCTTATAGTGGCGACCGCGTTCCGGAAAGCGCAGTGCTGGTAGGCCTCCCACACGGTGGACCGATGACCTGGTTAAGGTCGCCGGAAAACGATGGATGCCGGCGACCCAGGATCGGCATTTGTGGAAATCCTTTGGGGAGGCCTATGTCCAGCAGTGGACGTCTTTTGGCTGAAATGATGATGATGATGAGGAAACCCTTTCTCAATATTTTATTTGAATGAATTTTATCGACCAAATGCATGGAAAAGATTTATTGTGTCTAGACCTTTATGGTACGTCATTTCGACCTTTCTAAACTGCCTGTCACTAAATATTGGTATGGAAATTTATTCAAACTCGTCTCTTTCATTACAGTCTTAACGAATGCTTCCATTGCTTTTATTCCAAGTCATAAATAGTTGTAACTTTGGTAATCAAATTCATTTTCAACCGACTTCAAAATGGAGGTAATTAATAAAGTTGTGTTTATTTATCTTTGACTAGCGACCCGCCCCGGCTTGGCACGGGTGCAATGATGAACATCTAAATGTATTAGTGTTTCTCTACAATATTATGCATGCTTTAAACATATAAACCATTCTCTTGAATAACTCGATCTATAAAACAAACCGCTTGAAAACCCGTTGCGTAGTTTTAAAGATTCAAGCATACATAGGGACGGACAGACGACAGCGACTTTCTAAAAAATAATGTAGTGATTTGAATAAAATACGACACGTACTCTCAGAAACCATGTATAGTCTGTCAGGTCTATTTACATGTTTTTTAATTCTAGAATCATAAACGGCCACACAGGGATTATCACACTATGTATTCTAAATCCATGACCACATAGAACCTGTCCCTGTGTGATTGCGAAAGCATTTTCTAGTATTTTAGATTTGCATTTGTTTGTAGAACAATGAAAAATTCTGTTCCGCACCGCTTCACGGGAACCGTTAATCCCGTCTGAGTGAGGCTTATGGGTGGATTGCTAAGTACAGATTTCCTACAGTCTGAGAGATTTAGGATCGATTCCTAAGAGGCGTTAGAAGACAACGACAAGGCCGAAGACCTAACCGTAAGAGCAAACTTGAAAAGAAACTGGCCAGCGTGGCACACTAGGCTTATTGCCCACCCCCTCCCCCCCTTGGGCCCGACACAGCATTTCTTTTTTTATTTATGATTTTATTTTATTTTTTTGACATTTCACACATCGCCATCTCGCCCCAAGTTAAGCAACTTAATGCTTGTGTTATGGTAACGAGATGGATGATAAACTACGTAAATACATTTTTTTTTGTAAATACATACATATTATAGATAGAAAACACCCAGTTGGTCATTTATGGGTCATAAAACTAAATGATTCATTATTTTTATATTTCTTTCAAAATTATATATTTTGGGATATATTTTTTTGAGTATATGAAAGCATTCGCAAGAATTTATTCGAATAAAATAATTTTGATTTTATGGGTTGAGAAGTTGTAGCAGGTATTAGAAGCCAATGAAATTTGTTTAGCGCGAAGCAAAATTTACCTTCCAATCGAAGTAAGTTCAGAACTAAATTTAAAGTCTACCAGGGCTCAGACGGAATTTCAAGCACTTACCTTTCAATATTAAACAGATTAATCGACCGAAACTTTACCTAAGGAAAATAAATTATTTATGGTCGAAAGAACTTTTAGTGCTTTATGGTCAAACAATGTTTTTGAAGCTAATGAGTTTTACACCACATATACTACTACTACACTAAATGACCCACTGATGAGTCGGGCTTATTACCCTAACTGTGATGGAAGGGGGGGGGCCCACCACAGGGAGGATAATAAGCCTAGTTTCTTTTCAAGCTTTGTCTTGCGCCTAGGTCTTCGGCCTTGTCGTTTCCTTTTATCGCCTCTTACGACACTCCCAGGATGAAATGGGGTGGTGACACTGTGTATTCTAAATCTATCATCACACGATAAACTAATACTACATAAGAATAATGTTATTACATCACGTGTATATTTAATGATAAAAGAGAAACTTCAAATGCCGTGCCATTTCTAAATCTGCAATTGTGTATATTAATAAAGTACATATTTTAATTCATTAAGCTATGGTTAATAACACGTTCTATAAAGTAGTGACTAGTCAGTTAAATAAAGAATCATAATAAAGAGACATGATAATAATCATTACTTTTTATAAAAAATATATGTATCAATAGGATAATATAGAATAAATACCATCATATAATAATAAAAATTTAAAACGCTGCTTTGCTGTATTCAATCATTTTAATACAGTACCTATTGAAATTTGGTGATAATATTTCAATTTTGATGTTTGTGTTTTTTCGCTCATTGGACAGGCAAAAGCGTGGTAAACAGCCAAATATTTTATAATAATTCATTCACACTTTCACGATCAAATGTAAACCGGGTAGTTTATTACTATTCAACCCATAGATATCCTTGAATAAATATCCTTGGACATTTCACACAACGCCATCTCGTCCCAAGCTTAGAAACTTAATGCTTGTGTTATGGTAACGAGATGGATGATAAACGACTTATATATATATATTTTTTTGTAAATACATACATATTATAGATAGATAACACCCAGACTCCGAGCCAGTGCCTCTGGTTTAGACAAAGACACTTGCCCGACCCCGGAATCGAACCCGGGACCCGTTGATCCAAACGCGGCACATCTAACCCACTACTGAGTCGGGCGGAGGCCTTTTACTTAGAGGATAATTAGCCTACTGTGCCACGCTGGCCAGACCACATAGACCACCAGGCACAGGGCTTCATATCGAGTTTTCCTTCTCTTGCGCCTAGGTTATCGGCCTTGTCATTTTCTTTTGTCGGCTCTTACGACACCCTCAGGAAGGAATGGGGTGGTGACATTATGTATCGATTCTAAATCCGTCACCACACAGAGATAAAATATGGTTAATTATAGATAGATAGATGAACTCTTTATTGTACACAAGATAAATATACAGAACACACCATTAGCAACAATTTGTACAAGGGGCGGTCTTATCGCTAAATAAATAAGCACAACGCATGATGAAACAATACATGCCGACGCGATGGGGGTCCATTTTCTGCATAGCGCAATATAAATTCCGGGACTTCCCACACATAAAAAAAATTACAAACCATAAACTCGAACCATCGACCATAATTCTTCTTTAAAGCAGCAATGTCGACATGTGAAAAAATAATATTGATTTAAAATTGGAACGTTTAAATGGCGGGTCGTCGAAATACGCGCGTATCATTTAATTTTTCACACGACCGCGACTCGGTTAAACAAATTTCACACAGCGTATTATATTACTCCTGCATGGATATGTACCCAGAGTTATTATGCCTGCAGGACATTTTGTATAATGCTTCGGATTATCGGGTGCTTCCGTTTTTACGAGCTCTTTTTTATGGAAAAGAAGTGCGCGATGTTTTATGAATAAAGCTGCCAGTTACATAATCCGATATGTCTACAAAATACAATATTCTTAACATAATTTTGTAAATTTGAAACAACAAATGTTCTGGACTCGGAATACACCATATCACAAGCCCATTTAATTCTTGGATACACAAAAGGTGACTTAAGGAACTCGAGAGGCAGTCAACCTACCTTCAAGAGTATGAAGGTTTCGATACAAACCTTGTGGCAACCCAGCTAGACAGCTTGGCGCAGTAGGCAGTGGGTTATAATATATGTATAACTAGCTGACCCGGCGAACTTTGTTCCGCATTATATATATTTAAAACAAAAAGAAAGTTGGACATAGGATACCTGAGATTTTTATCCCGTCCGTATAAAACCTACTTTATCAAAACGCAACTGACAGCGAAACGTTATGTTGTCTATAGTTTAATATGGTCGAAAATTTGACAATTAGAAATTTTGAATTCGACTTGTTTATATTGTTGTAATTCACATAATATCTTTATAACTTGTAGCCTATGTGTTATTCTGATGTATAAGCTATATTATTGTAAAGTTTCATTAAAATCCATCCAGTAGTTTTTACGTGAAAGAGTAACATCCATCCATCCATCCATCCATCCATCCATCCATCCATCCATCCATACTTACAAACTTTCACGTTTATAATATTAGTAAGATGAATCCCGACTGTTTTTTGGTAGCTAGACTAACCGGTTTTGGAAGATAATCTGTAATGAATGAAAGTATAAAGAACTATCTGACTCTGTGGACTTCGTACTGCCCCCGAACAGTCTGTTAGGTATTTTTTTGTATTTAAAATTTTCTCAACTCTAAAACATTTTTTTTTCTTTTTTAAACGAATCCTCTGCTCTAAGTATAATATATTATACGGATATCGCAGGGGCAGTTTACAAACTTAAAATTCATGAACACATATGACACCGAGACTCGGAGCAAGTGCCTGTGGTTGATTTTTCCGTCTCTTGCGGCTTGGTTTTCGGCTTTATCAATCCCTTTGCCGGCTCTTACGACTACCGCAGGATGGAATGGGGTGGCGACACTATAAATTATAAATGCACCACCTTGCGGAAAATATAAAATTATTAACATGGCATATATTAAAAAAAACATTGTTTCTTCTTTTTTTGAAAAATTATAAAATAGTGTTAGTAACGGTAGGTATTCGATTTAATTTTGACATAAAATATATTATCTTGAACCTCGTAACATAATTTACGTCAACCGATCGTTACAAATGACTGTTCAGTATTTTGATAAACGATGTGTGTGAATTGATAAAAATGTAGATTGAATTTTAGTATTACTCGTAAAAAACGTTGAATATTTGACAGAGGTTGTTTTGCTGGAAATTTATAAAACCACTAGACGTGCTCATGCAACATCACTCGTTCTATCTTTAAACTGATAGATGTGGCAAATAAAAAAAATATTTGATTTTCGTAGTCACAGCCCTATCTTTATTTTGTTTCGATTCCATTTTCAAATTCATTGTGAAATGTCCGTTGCAATACGACAAAGGTCGTTTACACCGTCCGGTTACCGGACGTCGCTGATCTCCTAACCCAGATCCGTTTCCGGCTACAGATTAACTTTGCTAATTTCAGCATCGGTTTGATTTATAATAAAAAAAGAGAGAGAATTAATGTTGACTCGCCGTTTTGAAATATCTATGATAGCTATTTTTCAATACATTGTTGTAACTTTGATATTTAAGTGGAGGGCACGTAAATCACTACCACTACATATTATAAAACAAAGTCGTTGTCGTCTGTCCGTCCCTATGTATGCTTAAATCTTTAAAACTACGCAACGGGTTTTGGAGCGGGTTCTTTTAATAGATAGAGTGATTCAAGAGGAAGGTTTTTAAGTATAATACATTGCACCCGTGCGAAGCCGGGCCGGGTGGCTAGTATTACATATAACAATCTATATTTAAGTATAAAGGAGCTGTTCTATATGTAGATTGACTCATCACTATATCTGTGGAACCATAAAACCTAGAGACTTGAAATTGGGTAGGAATATTCTTTTCACCGAGTAGAGGTCAGCTAATCATCACTGTCACTACATATTATAAAACAAAGTCGCTGTCGTCTGTCCGTCCCTATGTATGCTTAAATCTTTAAAACTACGCAACGGATATTGAAGCGGTTTGTTTTAATAGATAGAGTGATACAAGAGGAAGGTTTATATGTATAATACATGCATAATATTGTAGAGAAACACTGATAAATGTAGAGGTTCATCATTGCACCCGTGCGAAGGCGGGGCGGGTCGCTAGTAACAGATATAAAGAAATTCCAAAAAAAAGGGGGGGGGGGTATGCGAGGAGAACAGCTAGTTTAAATAATAAAGATGTTTCTCACAAATCGAAGTGGCGATTTTTTTCGATAATTCGGCTAAAAGTTATTTCTATGAGGAGTGGCACATTTTGTTGGTACGATAATCCAGTAGACGGCCTGTCAGAGGCTGAGACATCGTAAACTTTAATGCTGGCATTTATCGCCAATTTATTATGCGGCCACGGAATAAGCGGTGTATTTTTATATAGGCTCGCGGAGGATGCTCTCCCATAGGGCGGAGAATCACGTAGCTTTGGACTGAGTGGTGAATATCCTTGGTTTTAGTAGGTACTATGCCACGCGGTCAGGGTTCCGTATCAAGTTTTCCTTCTCTTGCGGATAGGTTATCGGTATTATCCTCTTGTCGGCTCTTTCGACACCCGCAGGGGTGGTGACACGATGTATTTTAAATTTAACTGAAATCAAATCAATAAATATCATCATTATCATTCAGCCAAAAGACCCCCAAGGATTTCCACGAAGGCGGGTCCTATATGTGTGATAACGATGCCTGGAAGTAACTGTCATTTTGTGCCTGTGCTCTGTTCCTTTGGCCCCTTCAATAATATATCTCGATGGCGAAATAATTTGTACGTATCATTTAGAAAATGTCATATATTGTACACTGTATGTGTGAGCAATGACGCAATGGAGACCATTAATCGCGGATTTGTTTTTTTTTTATTGGCCCTGGTCAAGGTCTATTCGTCATTCATTGCTTAAACGTGTAGTGTGTTTCTCTCATCTTGCGAACTTGCTCTCACTATGCTGTTTAGTGCTTTTTGTAAACAAGACCAATCATTTAAAAAAAAGCAACTACAGACTTTCTTACCGGCTCTTCTCTGTAGAGCAGCCTTCCGAACGGGTGGTAGTTTCGGCATGAATGTGAGTGAACACAGGGATTGTGAGCGATCAGGGGAGATGGAGGGATTGCAGGAATGAGGAGTTGTGTGTGAAAGGTGTGAATGTAGGTATGACGACTGATAGGTGTGTGTGGAGACTACCACCTAGTGTGGGACAGGGGCCGTAAGATGATAATGGTGTTTATAAATATGACGATTTATAAGAGTTTTGTGATGAAACCTACGTAAATAAAGTTCCTTTTGAGTTTGAGTTAGAGTCGCCCGCATCCATCGCTTTCTGGAACGCGGTCGCCACTCGAGGACATTTCTGCCCCATCGCGCGTCAGTCCTGCGAGCTATGTGCCCTGCCAATTGCCACTTAAGTTTGTAAATAAATATAGTATAATATAACGAATGTTTACTTACCCTTCCTTTCTCCAAGCTTTTCAGTAGGTCGCAGTTTTTGTGGCTCTACTCCGTCACGTGGTCTCATCAATCATTGGCGCCGTGGACATTGTAAACGCTGCTTAATTCCGCCGTCTGCCAAATTAACTTTTACTGAGTTTGCGAATTTGGCGGTGCGATCGATTGTCAGCTTGTGTTTTCGCTTTTATTATCTGTGGTCGTATTACCTATACCATAAACAACGATATATTGTATTAAATAATCTTTCAATAAATATCCTTGGACATTTCACACAACGCCATCTCGTCCCTAGCTAAGCAACTTAATGCTTGTGTTATGGTAACGAGATGGATGATAAACTACTTATATACATATTTTTTTTGTAAATACATCCATATTATAGATAGAAAAACACCCAGACCCGGAACAAATACTTGTAGGTCGTACAAATATTTCTTCCGTGCGGGGATCAAACCGCGACATGCTGCGCAGCAGTCGATCGCTCAACCACTGCGCCAACCGTGTCGTCTATAATAACTAAAACACGGGGGGGAGTGTAGATGGGTTATAAGCGGTCAGCAAGCGGCACATTAAAAGTAGGCTAATTAGCAAACCTGACCTCAGTGTTGCGTCGCTGGCGTCAACATATGCACGTCAAGAGCCGTGTGTAAAAAGTGCTGTAAAACAATTGAAAATGCCGTCGTGTGTTATGAGATATTGCACAAACTACTCTAACAAAACTTCTAAAAGTCAAGGAATTACTTATCATTCGTAACTATCACTATTTCTGTAATATAATTAATATTTTTTACAAATTAAAATGTTATTCGTAAAATATGGCGGTAAAAATCAATGAGTGGAACAAAAGTATCCTCATTACCAAGTGCAAAAGAGATATATGTCATTACGCGTCACAGACTTTTCAAAATGTCTGATTTAATTAATCTATATTGTTTCTAGTGCATGTGACGACGCATCACAACAAATTATATTTGTCTCTATTTAGCACGTGATTATTAAATCATACCATCCTACTTTCACGACTCATCTAAAGCAGTGTGCATATTGCATATTAAGTTAACTATGTGTGCGTTGGCTTGCCATTTTTATAGATCGAATGTTGTACAGGTAACGTATCTACACCTTTTATTTGTAACATCATTGGGGGGGAGCATAAATTGTATGCAGATCAACAGATTTTGATATCTTCGTTTAAAAGGTATACATTTCTGAAGATTCAATTGATAATGTTCTTCTTAATATTCATAAAACATCTGGTCGCGCCAAGTCATCCGGTTGAAAACATATTTTCTTGTTTCGACCGGGTTGTATACAATATTAATGTCTCTCTTTGGTATCAAAGATCTTAAACGAATTGGTTATGATTTGGCATTATTAAGCGAAAGTGTTCTTGTGATGTTTGCATCAGTAATCTGTTTACATATTGGGCAGATAAGCTTAGAACTGTTTTTAAAGTTTGAGATGCTATCCATTTCATGTCAATTGTGAGCTACAATAAAATTATTTTCTATCTTTTTAGAGGCATTTTACAAACGGAAATTTTGATTAACTTTGGTATTAAAAAAAATAATTAAAATATTCTTGGACATTTCACACAACGCCATCTCGTCCCAAGTTAAGCAACTTAATGCTTGTGTTATGGTAACGAGATGGATGATAAACTACTTATATACATTTTTTTTTGTAAATACCTACATATTATAGATAGAAATGACACCCAGACTCCGAGCCAGTGCCTCTGGTTTAGACAAAGACACTTGCCCGACCCCGGAATCGAACCCGGGACCCGTTGATCCAAAGGCGGCACATCTAACCACTAGACATCTTAAAAATTCCTTTTTTTACAAAGCTCACGGCTGTTTTGTGACGGATTTAGGATACAATGTATCACCACCCCATTCCATCCCGACCCTGTCGTAAGAACAGACTATAGGACAATAATTTGCTGGAAGCCAAGCGACAAGAGAGGGAAAACTTGATACGAAACTCTGTGCCAACCCGTGTGGCCAGCGTGGCAAAATTATTATAAAAAAAACTTTAATCGGATGCAATGGTGATGATGATAAACATAATGACAAAAATACAGCATTGTGGAGAAAGAAAAAGGATAGCTACATGAACCAGATTAAAAATGTACTTATTTGGTTTCTTTTTGTGTATGGAAGTGAAAAATTATGTTACTGTAGATCGCCTCTTAGACACCGTCATTACGGAATGGGTTGGTGACACTGTACTTTATACGAAACACGGGATAATAAAAATATTAAATGTTTTGTACATAACGTGCGATAAGCTTTTTGGTTTACTCGTACCCAATAGATGGCAGCACAGTCGAATTAGATCGCGATATGGTTTTCTTACAACGTTTCACCCGGGTTCCTATTCAAATCCTTAGCTGCTATCGATTTTAGTGTGTTTTAAGAAACAAGATTTATCTTGAAAGGGTCTTGCCTGGCTAAAAGTCTGGGTGAGTCCTAATAATGAAACTGTCAAATGTATAGGGAATGTATCATTTATTGATCTACTAAAATGCCGTTTGTCGTTGAAAGTTGAGAGATTAACTCAACTCAACCAATAAACACAAGTAAAATGTAAATGCGTTTAGTGCCTTGCATTGTAAACGAAACCGTCTAAATTTGCTAACGATCTTATTCGATTATGTTGGACGTATGTACTCCATCCATCCATTACTGCCTATGTCGAACAGGAAACTTTTTAGTACATACTATCTTTATACATATTAAACATAATTATTCATCAAACACATCGAATCGAAACGCCTTCCAGTTGTGTTGTTCCAAATGTTGGCAAAACAGACTAATTTTCCAACGATTTAATTCGACTTACTGCTTATGTCAAACAACGGACTCCTAAATACTAAGGATGAAAATAATGTATGTCGTTTCTGAAGTTCTCGACTTTGTTTTATCGAAACGTGCGGCGTTGAGTGCCTAACAAATGACATAGAAAAAAAGAAAGACAATAATTTTATTGTACCTCACAATTGACAGGAACTTAAAATCTTCTCTAAAACTAAAATAATGTCTTACTAATGGCAACCTATAATGGCTACGAACTGCGCGAAATTGACAATATACATGGGACGAATGAGTGAGAGGAGTAAAATTGTACAGAACTAGCTGCGCCCCGCGGTTTTACCGGCATGGTGATGGAATTAATTTTTTCGACAGTTTTTTTCTACATACTTGACACTTATTATTAAAGTTTGGACAATTCACACAATATATTTATAAATTGTAGCCTACGTGTTATTCTGATATAAAAGCCATATTATTGTAAAGGTTCATTAAAATCCATTCAGTTGGTTTTACGTGTTAAAGTAACAAACATCTATCCATACATACAAACTTATAATATTAGTAGGATGAATATGTATCTATATGATTCGATTTTTTCATTGCACAATAAGTCCTATTTACGAATCAAAATGTTTTTTATTCGTATAAATTCTTGGGAATGCTTTCAGATAGTTACAAAAATTTAAATTTAAAAGAAATATAAAAATAATTAGTCATTTAGTTTTTATCACCGGTTCGGAATGCCGTTCTACAGAGAAGAGCCGCCAAGAAACTCCATGGTTGCTCTTCTAAATAAAAGGTACGGTAAGTCCAGTCTTACTTTACTAACGAGGGAATGAGTTGGCGACATAATGTAGTGTAGTGAAGTTCCGTAAATTATTCGCAATTTTTATTGCAAGCTTTGGAACCGCGTAGGTATATAAACATTGCCAACACAAAGGCACAATGGAAATATACCCTGGGGCAGGCCGCGTAATTAAAATCCGCCTTTTGGGTTTCGGAGTTAGAAGACAGTTTGAATTAGGTATTTGCTTTAGTAGAAATAAAGCATTAAATGTTGGAAATTGTATGACGACGTTATTGTAATTTTCCGCGTGGTCACGGATTTAGAAGACACAGTGTCACCACCCCATTCCAACCTGAGGGTGTTGAAAGAGCCGACGAAAAGAAATACCAAGGCCTAGCTGCAAGTGGGGGAAAACTTGACACGAAAACTTTTTTTTTTTGTTCGCCCGGGGTAAAATCCTATAAGGACTATCCCCGACGGCCACGGGGATGGCCGAGGGGGGGCGTGTGGGACTCTCCCCCAGAGTGGGGGCCTACCCACTAAACATCCCTGGAGTGCTCCAACTCGCGTCCTGTTGCGGCATTGTGGGATCTGGTGCAGAACCACGCTGTATTAAACCCTGTGCCAACCCTTCTGCCCAGCGTGGCATTGTAGGCTAATGATCCTCCCTGTGCTGGGAGGAGGCCTTACCAGCAGTGGGTCATTTATGGGCTGAATAGTAGTGCAAGTGTCACCAATCCATTCCATCCTGAGGGTGTAAACCGAAAAAATTTAATGACATGGCCGATAATGTAGTCAACCCGTCTGGCCAGTGTGGCACAGTAGGTTTATTCCCCTCCATGTAACGGGAGGAGGCTCGACTCAGTAGTGTAGTGCAGTAGTTCTGCGCAATTTCCTGTAGTAAGGAAGATATAGTGGTGACTCTATGTATTATAAATCCGTCACCAAACAAACAGGTCAGTAACTCAAAGAAAATCTTAACTGTACGTACTTTAATATCTGTAAGTTACAAGTTTGATGTAAGTCGAAGATTGCGTCTAAGAAATTAAGCTGCTCGAAAATATTGGCACGAGACCAAATCGATCGTTTACTACAGCGTGTAGGCTGGATCCGTCGTAGGATTAAGGTCGGGTGGTCTTAGGATGGGGATAGCCTGCATATTGTTAAGAATAGTAGTTGCCAGCGATGTGGTCTGCTATATTAATATCTACACTTTCTGCAGTGTATATTTTAAGACGCTTCATAACGTCTAGATGGTTTTCGGTAAATTTTACACTACCAAAAGCACCAGAATCTACAATTACGGAGGGAATTAGCTTACTGTGCCACGCTGGCCATACGGGTTGGCACAGGGTTTCGTACCAACCCCCTCGACTGTGCTGCCACCTTGCCGTGGTGAGGGGGCTTGAGCGCCTCAATGATCCGTGGGCCATACCGGCCAGGGCCTCCCATGCCGGGCGGGCCCACGGGGAGAGGTGCGGGCCCCTTCTGCCCTCGCCTGGGAGGCCGGTGGTGGTTCGGGGGAGCCGCCGCCGACGGAAGCCTCGATGACTGAGGGCGTCCCAGTGTACCGGGACGCCCTCTCTGATAGTCGCTTGCCCGCATAGCGGGCACCACGCCGGGGCGTCACAGTGAAATGCGTTTACGCGAACTTGTGGCGCCCCAAGCGCGTCGTGTGAGGGTATGCCGCTGGGGTTTTAGTGGGTAAACGACTCTTGGGTAGACGACCCTTGTCGGAGTCCCACATAATCACCGACCTCTCCCCCGGGGGGCGGTGGTATGCATAAAGCATTTCCCCAGCGAAAACAAAAAAAAATTGGTTTCCTACCAAGATTTCCTTTTCTTTCGGCTAGGTTGTCGGCCTTGTCATTTCCTTCAGCTCAACGACACCCTCAGATTGGAATGGGGTGGTGACACGATGTACCCTAAATCCGTCACCACATTTTCTCTTGGTTAGGTTATATCTAAAATTCTTGTGATTAAAGTCCTTCAGTCACTCTTCCGGTTACCAGTCCAATAAATTTTATTTATGGAAGTCCCAAGCAAAAAAATATTGAAGTATTTAAATAAACTGTGAACGAATGTGTGAAGTAATCAATTTATTGCCGGTGTAGTGACGGATTTATAATACACAGTGTCACCACCCCATTCCACCCTAAGGAGAACTTGATACGATACCCTGTGCCAACCCGTCTGGCTAACGTGGCATATTAGGATAATTGTCCTCCATGTACTTGAAGGACGTCCGACTCATCAGTGGGTCATATACAGGGCTTATAGTAGTACTTTAGGCGCAAAGGGATGATCATCCAGCCAGACGAGGTGGTATGGTCGCAGCGCCTATCCCCCAATAGTTGTAGTCGGGGAAATATTACCTGTGCGAATTGCTCTCTTGAAATTTCGCTATCGCGGTGTAGGACTTTTTGGTAATTCTCGCATTTGTAGGCGATATTCCTTGATGTAATTAGTTCAGATTTTTCGGGTAAATTGTGTATGTAGCATGTTGGTGGCTACAGTACTATTAATGAGTTAATAAAAATATATTAATGAATTTGAATTACGTGTCGAAACTGAAGATAAGAATGTTGAAAAGGGTTACACCCAGCCATTACCTGTCGGAATTTATAAAATCTCACAAATCTGTGCCCTTCAGTAAAACGAGTAACAAGGGTCAAGCAAGAATCTTTCCGCCCTTAATTAAATATTTCAAAGGGTCACGTGCTGTGAGATGAATTAAACATAGGTGAGTGTGGATATAAGTGAGTCCGGTGGTGAGGGATTCATAATACATAGTGTCACCACCCCATTCCATCCTGAGGGTTTTATAAGAGCCGATAATAATGTTCCAAGTTTTCTTGCTCATAAGCTACTCCAGCTTATGAGCAAGACAACTTGGAACGATTTTTTATGCCAACCTGTCTAGCCAGCGTGACACGTAACTGGAGGACCCGAATCAGCAGCTAGTCATCTAAGGGCCACCTACATAATGCCTATTTTGAAGTCCTTGGGTCAATAGGACGCAGTCGGACCAAATATGATCTTCTATGAACATCAACTTCCACAATGCCCTTCATGAAGCTGCGGATCGCAGCAGATGGAGGGAAATCGTGAGAGAGAAACTGATTCAGCGGGGGAGTCACGACCCTCAGTAATGAGGTAAACGACGCGAGGAGGAGGGTGAATGGGGCCCGTGGGCACCCTGTCTTTACAGGGATCTTTCGTGTATGCTGAGGTACCCGTGATCAAAACTTCTGGTCACTTTTGTGTGTCTCACGGATGTGGCACGTTCACAGTTTGGATTGTAGTGATGGTAATGGTTTTTTGGAATATGTGTTTTATCAATTCGACTAAATAAAATTGGAGTGTCTGTTTGTAAAATAACCGCTTTTTACTGAGTGCATTTGGATGTAAACACACACATTATACGAAAATATTTTTTATTACAATATTCGTTGGTCTGTTTGGGCTCATTTCTGAAACAGTCGGACTGATTTTGACGGGACTTTCACTGGCAGATAGCTGACTTAACACGGAGTAACCTATACTACTTTTATTGACACCCACAGCTTTTCAGGAGCCCATAGTAACTGAGGATTCCACATTTATAATCACTCTGCGGATGAAGTCAATAAATTACCGTTCTATACATTTTTGAAACGTGTCTTACCAAATATATTCCTCATATAAAATTTAAAAAAACAAACATGTTACGATAACATTTCAACCAATGCCATTAGGGAGAGGATCTAACTGTGTAACAAACGAAACATACAACAGATTTAGGAATATTCTTGTTGAAGGCGGTTAAAATATTCACTTGTGAAATTTCGATCACGACCCGGCAACACGGTATATTTATCGCATTTATTGTTTGAGTGATAGGCCCCGGAATCGCTTAAATTGCTTGCGTCACTCACAGACACAGCTCGTCAATCTTCCCCGAGTATTCGTCCCCCCTTTTTTCTGCGCGATTTGGTGTTTTCTTATCGAATTCCTTGTCTTTCATTGTTAGAATGCGACGAAATGGCTGAAAGTTAGCGTGGTAAATTTAAAGAAAAATCGACACTGAAAGTGTTCGTTTTGATTTGCTCTGTTTTTATGGTCGAAATTTGAATAACGTATATTTGAATATTCAACTTCCTTTATTAGGATATTTAACTATGAAAACCAAACACATTTAAAGGGTTCACCGTATATATCGCTAAAAAATAACTACAAAGATTTCTAGGTCATATCACAAAAGCTTGGTTTATTTAAAAACTATACAAATAATAATGCTTCGTCTTTTCCGCCTGTAAATGACCCACTACTTAGTAGAGCCTCCTCCAAATTTATGGAGGGACATTAGCCTACGGACTCACGCTGGCAAGACGGGTTGGCACAGGGTTTGTATCAAGATTTCCTTCTCTTACGGCTAACTGATCGGACTCTTGCCTTCTTTTGATCGCCTCTCACGACACCCATAAGAAGTTATGGTTTGTATATTCTAAATTCGTGACCACATGGAAAATAGCAAAAACAACAACAATGCTTACAAATAGTAAACTTCGTCACAACGGAGACTAAAGGAAAAGACTAGAAAACTTGATACGAAACCCTGTGCCAATCTGTCTGGGCAGCGTGGCACAATAGGCTAAATACCCTCCATGTGGAGGAGGCCCGACTCAGCAGTGGGTCATTTATGGGCTGAATTAGTATTAGTAGTAGTATTGCCTTCTGTCAGGTCTTACGACATCCTCAAGATGGAATTTCGTGTTGACACAATGCATTGACTGCCTCGTTGGTCTAGTGGTCAGATGTGCCGCCTTTGGATCAACGGGTCCCGGGTTCGATTCCGGGGTCGGGCCAGTGTCTTTGTCTAAACCAGAGGCACTGGCTCGGAGTCTGGGTGTCATTTCTATCTATAAGATGTATGTATTTACAAAAAAAAATGTATATAAGTAGTTTATCATCCATCTCGTTACCATAACACAAGCATTAAGTTTCTTAACTTGGGACGAGATGGCGTTGTGTGAAATGTCCAAGAATATTATATTATATTATTATTATTCCAAATTAGTTACTTCACGGTATCTAAGTCCTTATCCCAATACTGTGGAACTATTTAGTTTACCGTAATACTGCTGAACTGCAAGTGCCTCACAGCAAGTACAAATTGTTTTACCCTAAAAGACATTATAAAACATCTACCATAAACGAGTACTTTCGCCATAATTATAGCAAGGTGAAATGCCATTAAACACAGTTGGAAGGGCTTAAAAAACGTCTGATAAAGCCATCAGCGATCCCTTAATACTCTTCATTTACTTTGCCCCAGCGTAGGATCGATTACCCTAATTTTAGGGCCGCCTAGCCGACGGTTGTTAGAAGGTTGGTTAAAAGCTTTGTTAACAAACTGTTTTTGTCTTTTTCTGTCAAGCGTATATCCATTTGTCATGCTACTAATAAAAGTTATGGTTATTAGTTTTAGGTATTGTCGAATGGGTAGTAATCATTAAAAAAATTATAAACGTAATGTCGAGAGCGTATAGAAAGACGTCGACATCGTTTCATTAAAGGTATACTTCAATCCATACATGACCCACTGCTCAGTCGGGCCTGCTCTAGTTACATGGAGGGTATCATCATCATTTCAGCCAAAAGACGTCCGCTGCTGGACATAGGTCTCCCCCAAGGATTTCCACAAAGGCCGGTCCTGGGCCGCCCGCATCCATCGTTTTCCGGCGACCTTAACCAGGTCATCCGTGTGGGAGGCCTACCAGCACTGCGCTTTCTGGAACGCGGTCGCCACTCGAGGACTTTTCTGCCCCATCGGGACACGAAATATACCCTCCATGGGTATATTTCGTGTCAAATTTTCGTTCTTTTATGACTGAAGTTTTGACCTTGTCAATTTCTATTATGTGGTGACACTACGTATTCTAAATCCGTCACCAGACGGACTAACGATATAACCTCCTACTAAGTAAACTTGGCGTAAGCAAGATACACTTTATGTTACCAGCCCTAGTTTAACATTCTGCCTGTACTATGCTAGTATACCTCCGCCAAATGGGAAACCCTGTACTTTGGTGAAGGCAAACTAGCATTACTACCAATAATTTAACACGCAATTTGATCGGCACTCTAAGAACCGGCTCTAAATATCTTGCGATACGGTCAGGATATTTATTTTTCCGTATCTTGGGAACCCCTGAGGCTCGTTTACCTTAAAGCATAGCGATAACGTGATTGACCTTATAAATAAATGGGAGATTTCTACTTTGTGGCACGGTATCGGTATTGATAGATTTGCCCAAGTTTGGTTTCTTATAAATGAAGGATTTCTTATAGTATTTTTCAAGTCAAAATTATTGTATTGTTTTTAAGAATGCTTCTTATATTCTTCAAACATTCAGCGTGCGATAATTCATTGTACGACACCCAAACTCGATTTACGAGCCGTCTTTGTACGGAGAAGACGACGTAACGCACTAATGAGTGCTTGTGATGGCGACAAAAAACGTTTGTTACGCACTTCACCTTTTTTGCTGTCCCTACTCTTGCCGTGTCATGTGAAACAGGGGTTAGCAGTTTTCTTTTTTTATTTTCTACCCTAGTGTCGATGGTCTCATTTAATTGTCTGCTTGATATGTTCCACTGCTGCATTTTACTCCCGTGCGGGGACGGGGTAGTATACACAACTTCCCCACCGCACGCTGGGAAATAACGCGCGTTGTAAAAGTCAACAAAAACCAGCACGATTCGTGGTAGGATCTAATGGCCCGCCCGGCAAAATACATCTAAGTCCGGTGCCAAGCAGTTCTAATGTGTTCAGTTGTGTGTATGCCAGAGCCGGTGCCCGACAGGGCATTTCCTTGAATTGCTTGCTCCATCTTAGACTCTGGTGTTGCTTTCCATCGCGCAAGCCTAGGGTCAAAGCAGTCATTGATAAAATATGGGTCTGTCCTATAGAACGCCACAAAGTACGGTCCTGTGTACATTGCATCCACCGAAACCTAGCGACCTTTAGAAGGTAGTCAGTCCACCAAGTCGGGGGTCCACTTTGTTTTCCGAAACGTGGTCGCTAATCCATGGCTTATTTGCCCCAACGGCCATACATACTTCGGGCTACTTGGCCTGTCCATTGACTCTTTAACTGTGCAATTCTTTGAGCTATGGCGATCGCCCTGGTTTATCCGCGGATTTCCACATTTCTGATTCCACCGCGCAGAGTAACTCCGAGCATAGCTGTCTTCATTGCACGTTGAGTGACTCCAAGGCGTTGAATAAGTTCATGGAAGAAATAGCCCACTGTACTCCGCTTTGCACATGGTTTCTACCAAATTTTCTTTCTTCTGAGACTAGATGATGCCAATTTGCCAATTGCGTCTCTTTAATTGTTTCTCAAGACACCGAACGGAATTGTTTGATGACGTTATAGGTATATATTAAATCTGTTGTTCGGTGATTACCTCCGCTTGCAGCTTCAGTAGCTGACTGAAGCAGTATAAAATGGGACAGGAATATCCCAGGCTGCAGAACCTGTGAGGAAAGGAGTCGAATGTCAGGACACAGAATGAGTCATTCAGGACAAACATACCCAAACCAAGTGACAACAAGAAGCTCCCGTTTACACCACCTGAAGTATGTGCGGACTGTTTTTGGAGAGGATTGAGCGGAATAATAGCCCATGAGAAGGTTGAAATTATAGGAAACTGCTTTAGCCACGCTCAAAGCTTGTACAATGGTTCTCGTTTTCTGTCTGGATTGAAACATGGGGCTACATAGAACCACATGCAATTAAATCTCCACTTTTTGTCGCAAATAAGTGTTTGACCCACGCTGAAGCTTTGACAGAGTATTTCTTAATTAGGGCTTTCTACCTGCCAGATGCCCAGAAAAGTTCAATGTTCGTATAAAGTCCTCGAGTGGCGACCGCGTTCCGGAAAACGCAGTGCTGGCAGGCCTCCCACACGATGGACCGATGACCTGGTTGAGGTCGCCGGAAAACGATGGATGCGGGCCGTCCAGGACCGGCCTTTGTGGAGATCCTTGGGGAGACCTATGTCTAGCAGTGGATGTCTTTTGGCTGAAATGATGATGATGATAAATGAATGTGCCAGTGCCATCCTAGGGGCTATTATAACTTTTGTTTCATTATGAATATCTTTCTCCGAATTCATTGGCTCGGCACAGGTATCGTATCAAGTTTTCAGTTTCTTCCAGCTAGGTGATCTGACTCTTCCGAGGTTTATGCGCCTCTTATTGCACCCTCAGAATGGCATGGGTTGGTGATCTTTTGTATTCTAAATCCGTTACCACGCGGTCGCAGGGAGTGTAACGTCTACTGAGACAGTAAATATATGGATGTAGCGTCACTCTAATGAGATCCCCTTCGCTCAGTCTAACTAGAAGCTATCTACAAAGCTGTGTAATGCTGTTCCAGGCTTCCATTGTGATGTGCATGAGTGCCTGCATGTCATAATTACTGCAGCTATTAGCAAGACTTAGTCTCTAGCCTGGAGTGGTCGAGTTATTGTTCTACTTGAGAATTTACATTATAGCAAACGGTTCTTCGCCTACGCGCGGCTTAGAAAGAATATTGTTATATTCGATCGCATTGTTTTGTGTAAAAGAATGAAATAATCGGTTTACTTTTTTAAATACGTTAATTTTCAAGGGAGATGGATGGATTGTAGGAGTGCGGAATTGTGTATGAAAGGTGTGAATGTGTAGGTATGGCGACTGATATATGTGTTTGGAGACTATTACCTAGCGTGGGACATGGGCCGTAAGATCATAATGGTAATTATAAATATGACGATATATAAGAGTTTTGTGATATAACCTACGTAAATACAGTTCCTTTTCAGTTTGAGTTTTTATAAAGTAAAATAAGTCGCCTGGGTAGTCGTATCAATGTTGAACACTTTGGTTTGATTCCGGGCTCTTGTATAAATAAAATGAATGTCCAATCCGAGCAGTAGTGATGCATATCAGTTATACAAACTGTTCTGTAATTCATAGTTATATGTTTAATATAACTAGGTACAGCAGGACTGGTATATATGCATGTGTGAAAGTCCTTATAACAACAAAAAAAGGTCTTAGGTCAGGTCATCTTTGGAAGGTAAATTCCTAAATATATCCTTGGACATTTCACACAACGCCATCTCGTCCCAAGCTAAGCAACTTAATGCTTGTGTTATGGTAACGAGATGGATGATAAACTACATATATACATTTTTTTTTGTAAATACATACATATTATAGATAGAAAAACACCCAGACCCGGAACAAATACAAAAATTTCTTGCGTGCGGGGATCGAACCCGCGACATGCTGCGCAGCAGTCGATCGCTCAACCACTGCGATCCATAAAAAAAGGAGTTTGCACGGAAAATCCGTACATCCTTCGTTAATATACGAAACATGAGAAACAACAAGATGCATGTATGTAAAACATGTTTTGTCGTGGTATTTGTTCATATCTCAATTGACTCAATGTCAGGAATTTGTATATTATGGCGGATAAAAAAAGAACATTCCTAAATTTGAAATAACTCCCCCATTTAATCCTGACGGTGTCGTAAGAGCGGACAAAGGGAAAATCCTATCCGCAACAGATGAAAAACTTAATACCCTGTGCCAAACCGTCTGGCTACAACTGGCTACGTCTGGCCAAAGCGTGGTACAATTGGCTAATTACCCTCCATGTAACTGAGGCAGTCCTGTAGTAGTATCCGTGTGGTGACGGATTTAAAATACATAGTGTCAACACCCCATTCCACCCTGAGGGTGTCGTAAGAGCCGACAAAAGGACATGACAAGGGCGAAAACCTAGCCACAAGACGAGGAAATTTTGATATTAAACCCTGCGCCAACTACCCTGTGATGGGGGGAGGCCCGACTCACCAGTGGGTCATTTATGGGCTGAGTAGTATCTCTAAGCACTTGGGTCTGCAAATGTTCAGGAAAATACTCTTAATATGAGCATTCCTGGATCGTAAAAATGCCCTAAGCGGATTGTCCCTAATGAGCCGGCTGGCATCAGTCATTACTCCCGAAATGAAGGGGACGGCGCCGCATGACGTAAAGGCTTCACTCGCATTTTGCCACTATACCCATAAAGTAGGCCTATACTCATAATATATGGGCTTTTTACTACTACTCAACCCACATATGACCCACTGCTGAGTCGGACCTCCTCCAGTTAAATGGAGGGTAATTGTCCTACTGTTCCACGCTGGCCAGACGGGCTGGCACAGGGTTTCGTATCAAGTTTTCCTTCTCTTGTTTTTTTAGCCTTTTGTCGGCTCTTCCGACACCCTAAGAATGGATTGGGGTGGTGACACTAAATCCGTTACCACACGGCATTGTGCTTTTACTTATAGTTAAGGTGAATGTTCCAGGGTAGCCCGCGAAATTCAAATTTTCTTACGTTTTTTGCAATTTGCAGGTCAGTGCTAGGTTGTATGTTGATTAAAATGTTATTCGCGCCCTGGAACATTCACCTTAAACAAAACTTTTTTTATATTCTTTTTTACACTTTAAACAGGCGGTTATGTCTTGCTATTTAATTGATTAGAGGTTCTTAATTAATTTAGTCTTTGTTCTCCTCAGTAAGCTGGTTCTAGTTTGATAATGTAAGTAATTTGATATCGTATGCTATTCCACCATTGTAGTACTAACGAGACTTCGCATAACATTAGTCATTACTCTTAGAATTCCGCATGTTTCGAAACTACGCATAGCAAATTATTCCAGTACTACTTGTAGAGAACGAGTTAAAGTTGATCTTGTTGAGTTGTGTTTATTTATTTATTTATTTATTTTATTACTATTCGGGAATCTTACAGCTAGAACATATTTAAATACAACTTATAAAAATAATGCTGGCCATTTATAAGTTTCCACTGATAAAAAAAAGAAGTTGAAGTTAATCGTGTTTAAATTAATGTCAATAACAATAATTTTATAACGAAATAGAGAACGAAGGAGCAGTGGATGAGGGAGGTTTTTGGTTTGGTGGATCTCCTCCCCCAGGTTCTTCCTGTACTTATCTTTCCCTTACAGTGAAATTATATTATTATTACTAGCGGCCCACCCCGGTTACGCTTGATTTAGTTACAATTACACATAATTATGGTATCACACATCATCTATACTTTTTAAATCTATACTAATATATAAAGCTGCAGAGTTTGTTTGTTTGTCTGTTTGTTTGTTTGTTTGTTTGTTTGTTTGAACGCGCTAATCTCAGGAACTACTGGTCCGATTTCAAAAATTCTTTCAGTGTTAGATAGTCCATTTATCGAGGAAGGTTATAGGCTATATTTTATTTTCAAAAGAATTAGGGATCCGTATGAAAATTGCGATTTTGTAACCCAAGGTGTAAAATCGAAAACCTATTTATGCGTGCGCTGCAAAAACGATTGACAATAGAACAAAATGAAGTACTACGAGTTTGTAGGTCTTATTAAAATCTACAAAAAACCCGCGAGAGCACATATCTAACTATCATAGTTTAGTCACAATAACCACTTTTATATTCACAAAAAATAATGCATAGAGATAAGCACGGGTTCGAAGTCCACGCGAGCGAAGCCGCGCCCAAAAGCTAGTTAATATCATAAAGGTGCAGAGTTTCTTTGTTTAAACGCGCTAATCTCAGGTACTACTGGTCCGACTTAAAAAAAATATTTATCCTGGTTATAGCTTTCTGTTTTTTTTTCGAAAAACATAATTCCATTTCATAAAAACACAATTCGAAAAACAGAGCGGGGAGCAGGTTTTGTATACATAGAATAAATCAAACTATAGCTTAAGGTTATGTTTTCACGATCTTTACACATTGCAGTGTGCAATATCTTTATAAATTATAGCCTATGTAATTCTGGTGTAGTTATAAACTATATCATTGTAAACGATATTTTTGTTTAAAAGAGTAACAAAGATATATTCTTACAAACTTTCTCATTTATAATTTATAATATTAGTGGGACTAATAGGATAGGGCCCAATCATAACCAATCAGGTTTCATTATTCTATTTCTACCGAAGCTAAGCGGAGAGAGATGTGGAAATAACGAAACCTGATTGGTTATTCAAAACACATCTCCTCTCGTCTCCCATCTTCTCTGCTTTGGTGGAAACCGGGCCAAAAGCAGGTCAAACTACAAACTTCTAAATACATATTTAAATGTCAAATAATCTCAAGACTGCCATCTGACCTATTATTATTTATACCGTTAAATAGAAACATGCTTTTCTTGAAGTAATTCCAATTGCTGAGTCAATAGAAGATTCCCAAAAGCGTCGCCCTAGATGTTACAAATTACATCTCAATTTGTGTATTCGTTATTAAAGCCGACGTTTTGTTTAGCAAGAAATGTCTTTTGTTAAAGTTTCTTAGTCCTTAGAGCTTACGCATTATTGGACTGACTTACTGTACAGTGTACTTCATATTCAAGGCCAGTCAAGGCTTGTTTCTCATCCTAGTAATATTATAAATACTTGTAAATAAATGTACTTGTAAATATAGGTTGTTACTCTTTCACTCAGAAACTACTGAATGGATTTTGATGAAACTTTACAATAATATGGTTTATACATAAGAATAACACATATATGTTTATAAAGATACTAGCCACCCGCCCCACCTTCGCACGGTTGCAATGATGAACATCTTAATTTATCAGTGTTTCTCTACTATATTTTGAATTTATTATACATATAAACCTTCCTCATGAATCACTCTATCTATTAAAGAAAACCGCTTCAGAATCCGTTGCGTAGTTTTAAAGATTTAAGCATACATAGGGATGGACTGACGACAGCGACTTTTTTATACTATGTAGTGATATCCTTCTATAAAAGAATTTGTATATTTCGTCAAATACCCGTGTGAAACCGGAGCGGACTGCTAGTCTTTTATAATTTCAGCTCACTACCGAGTCGGACGTCCTCTAAGTTATGGGGGGAAATTTTCCTAGTATTTTTAACACGAGGGAGAAACTTATGTGAAGCCGCTGTTGTTAGCTACTTCCTCATAAATTAACGTGAACGCCTAAAGGCGCGTACAGACATCCCGAGGAGTGCGTCACAATTCGTTCGTCATGGATGCCTCGCCTTGTTTCACTGTGAGCATTCGCCGCATACGTCCGTTGATCAGTGCGAGCTGTGCACTATGTGTGGACGGATGGGTGTTTTTTTTTTGTGTTTTTTTTTCTGATGAACACCGTGTGTAATGCACGCAAACAGTGCTCAATTTGAGCATTTGTCGTTCGGAACTCATACGGTCGTATACTCCAGACTTAGGCATGCGTGACGTAGGATTTCCGACGCCTCGCGATGTCTGTACGCGCCCTAAAAGCCGTACACGCACTGCTTAAGTTATGGCACAAACGGACACGGCTTGGGAGTCAAGCCAAACCACAGGCAGATCTCTTGTTCTCATAAAGCGTCAATATCACCGGACTAGAGCGTTTTCGACTCCGCACATAACCATATCACGTCCTCAGGCGTAGAGGCCCTCTCCGCTGGTGGAGGTAGCAGGTAATTTTAAGGTATGAAGCCATTTGTATATTCTTATATCGGCATTTTCACTCTAACATTTTCCTAATGTTGTGGCTAGCTTGCAATGGTCTTAAAGTCAAAATGCGAAATCGGCGGGTTTGCAAAGAAAAACTTTGATCGGTCTAAAATCAATAAATGAATAAAGGAAACAGAAGAATGTATCAAACCTTCTTTCCTCAGAGATGTTAATATTGTTTTCGTTTCATAAAGGAACTCGTATTCCCGTAAAAATAAAGAATATGTACGCCAAATAGGATCGTTAGATAAAATAATAATTTCGGTATATCAACGGTAGACAAGACGCCACGATTTGGCGTAGGTTTTGATCACTGATGGGTGAGGGTATATTGCTGGGGTTTTAGTGGGTAAATGAGTATACCCACATAACTGCTAAACCCACCCCGAGGGGCACGGCAAATGCATTAAGCAATTAATTTCCCCAACGAAACAAAAAAAAAGGTCAGATCGTCTTCAACGAAGACGTGAGAAGCAGCTATATTTTGTCTTTGTAAAGCTCCCCGATACAGGCATACTAGTAGTGTCAAAAGATTGGTCATACCGAATATCTCGAGGCCCTCAGCTTGCCCAGTCAAAATTGTCAATCACGACTTTGACAGATTTGGTATTGTACTTAAAAAAAAATACTATAGTACTATGTCAGTTCGGTTCGTATTGCGTATATTTCTAAAATCAAAAATCATAATTTTTTTAAGAATAGGAAATTAAATTTCTAAAGTTTTCATACTAATGACAAAAAGAAGGCCTGTCTGTCGCTATGCTTGTTTTCGGGTAATCTCCGAAAGATCTGAACCCCTTTGATGGAAATTTCATTGGCGGATATTGATGAATCTTTCATTGGCAGATATTGATGCTACAAGGACTTCTATTGGTATTAAAAATAATAATAAATAAATAAATAAATATCCTTGGACATTTCACACAACGCCATCTCGTTCCAAGCTAAGCAACTTAATGCTTGTGTTACGGTAACGAGATGGATGGTAAACTACTTATATACATTTTTTTTTTGTAAATACATACATATTATAGATAGAAATGACACCCAGACTCCGAACCAGTGCCTCTGGTGTAGAAAAAGCCACTTGCCCGACCCCGGAATCGAACCCGGGACCCGTTGATCCAAAGGCGATCTAACCACTAGATTTTCTGTATAGTTATTCGGTTAATGCCTAGATTAACACGGGCCCAAATGTAAACGGGCGGAGCCGCGGATGGGCGCTAGTCCATAATATCAAGGATACCCCATCATCCTTGGATACGGTTGCCAATTTTCTGGTCAGCGCACGCTTAATTTCAGTGTCCTCTAAACCAATTTCTCAGCTCAATTGTTGTATGATAAATATTATCGGATTTTTTGAGGGGACCGAAATAGCAGGTTGGCTCGGGGGTGATTAGTTTTGGTGTAATAGCTACAATTTTCTGAGATATATTTTTAGTATTATTTATTTACTAGCGGCCCGTCCCGGCTTCGAACGGGTGCGATGTTACCAGCGGGTGACGCCGCGGGGCGAAGCTAGACAAAAAACCTAGCCTAAATTATATAAAAATTGACAAAAAAAATTAAAAATGTTGTTTTGGTGTTTGTGCTGTGTATACATACTTACGCATTTAGTAAAAAGTGGTTATTTTATTATTACAAACAGACACTCCAATTTTATTTATTTGTATAGATGTATAGTTAAGCGATAGGAGTTATAATTTTTAATTGTTTCTATGTGGCATCGTGCGTCCGAAACTAATTATAGCGTGGTTCAAAGGAAGGATTTTTATACTATTGTGGAGTATAAACTTTACTCTTGAGTGTTAGAAAAACATGTTTTTATACTTATAATTTCCGTGTGGGGACGGATTTTGAATACACAATGTCACCAACCCCCACTATCTTGAGGGTATCGTACGCAGAGTACAATATGATTGAAAGTCGCTTTGCATCCAAACGATCAATTATATTGCACAATAATACGAATTGCGCAATGTTTTCGTGGTCAGTCGGAGAATAGTATTGGCCCTTCACGATGCCACGGATTAATATTGTGCAATAAAAATTAAACTCGCTCAAACTTTCGTTCAATCATTGCGCAATCTTCAATATTAACCTTAGATCAATAATATTGCACAATTCGTAATATTGCACAATATAATTGATCGTCTAGGGGCCGCCTAAAGGAACGCAAGAGGTAGATCACCTAGCCGCAAGAGAAAGAAAACTTAAAAAAAAATGTGAAAACCCGTCTGGCTAGTGAAGCACAGTAGCCTACGTACCCTCCATGTAGTTAGGGCAGGCCCGTCTCAGCAGTGGGTCATTTATGGGCCGAGAAGTATTATTAGAATCAGTTGGCAGCTCACTAGATTTTCCTTATTTTATTTGAGTATCTCTAAGGCTGACAGGTCAAGCGCGGTAGGCGTCAAAGTCAAAGTCAAATCATTTATTTTGCTTATGACACAATGGACACTTACAAATTGTCAAAATATTAATAAATTATGTCATGTATTCATCGTTTGAATTTTTATCTTTACTCATATCTCCTATGAATATTTATTATTTATTTTATTTACGGAACACATGAATCTTAAATAAAAATACCGCAAATCCGTCTGCAATTTAATTTAGAAATGCGATATGTAACTTGGGCTCATTCATAAGCAATGGCAGATAAAAAGCTCCTTCTGCGACCCCTCCCATAATTCACTGCGCAGCCATTATGGTCTATAAATAAAAATTCCTTTGAATCCACTCCAATACATTCAATAACTTAATACGGCAGGTATTTCTGAAATGTGTATTGTGTTGGTTCATATATAAAAAACGGGATTTTTTTAAAATAAATACCAATATTTTGGTCCTTTTTCCGTGTGGTGACGGTTTTAGAATATATAGTGTCACCACCCCATTCCATCCTGAGGGTATCCTAAGAGCCGGCAAAAGGAAATGAAAGGCCGATAAGCCGCAAGAGAAGGAATAGTTGCTACGAAGTCCTGTGCCAACTCGGTTAGCCAGCGTGACACAGTAGGTTAATTGCCCTCCATGTAAATGGAGGAGGCCCGACTTAGCAGTGGGTCTTTTATGGGCTAAGTAGTAGTAGGTGACACGATGTATTCTAAATCCGTCACCAGACGGATAATGTCAATGAATCTTCTGGACGATTGCACCAAATAGTATAAATTCGTTCTCATTGTATTGATATGTAATAGTAAAAACATACTAAAACATTATGTTCAAATGGTTCTTGTAACGGTTATGAAAAAACCCTTTTTTTCGTCGGAAATCCTCATGGATACCCGGCCGTTTGGGAACTGGCCGGGTTATGTGGGACTCCGGGGCGCGTGGAGATGGTAAGTTGCGCCCCAACCTACCCACTAAAACCGACGGCGACCCTCAACTGCCCGAAACAGGGCCACGGGTTTCGCACCCCCGAAGGCATGCTCCGCGACCCTGGGGGCCTCGGCCGTATGAAAAAACCCTGTTACAAGAACAGAGTAGCAGTTCTATGTTAAAATGAATAGAATTTTTTTTGTTTTATTTAATTTTATAGAGATTTTTTTTTGTTTGTTTTTTTTTTTGATACAGCATACAAAAATACAACCCCTAAATTTTCACCCCTCTACGATAACCCCTATTTTTAATAGCGATATTTTTATGGCAAAACAACGTTTGCTGGGTCAACTAGTAGTAATATGTTATATACCTATAGGTTATTGTTATACCCTCTTATTACATGCACATGTATGGAGTCATGTGTATTATAATTCCGTAATAATATGGAAAAAAGCGCGTTGATTCTTCAAAGAACTAAGTTGTTCCCACAATCCAAAGTTTCCACCGACAATTTGGTTATCAAATGGCGATCCCTTTCCCTTTGTCCATGTGAAAGTTATCGCGCCATTCTTTTCGGAATCCTTTGAGATTTCCGAAGTTTGAGTGTCCTTACCTACTTCTGCTGACCTCCATTATTTATATCGAGATTAGACGTGAGGTGTTTGTGGAGTTATACAATATGTGGGATTTCTCTCAACTAAAACTATATGGCTGCGAAATTTTTGTTAAAAAAAAAACTCCTTCACTAGTTCACGAACAAAAATGACACCTAGAATCCGAGCAAGCCTCTGGTTTACGCAAAGTTACTTGCCCGAACCCTCAAATGAGACCAGGGGCCAGAATGCAAAGACCCACTCCCTAGACCTACAAAGTAGTTCTAATTTCATAACATCCCTTATAAATCTCTATCGTCCCACGCGAAAGTTGTCCACCAATCCTACGTATTCAAATAGATGTATTCTTAATATAAATCTATATAAAATGTTCTAACACGTGCGATGTAGTGCCTTTCATCATTCAAATGAGATGTAGCTGTTAAAGCACGTCGGTTGAATCACAGTACATATTTACATAAAAGCAGCATTTCAATTAGGGTTCATTGCACTATTAAAGTATCACTATCACTACATATTATAAAACAAAGTCGCTGTCGTCTGTCCGTCCCTATGTATGCTTAAATCTTTTAAACTACGCAACGTATTTTGAAGCGGGTTTTTTAATAGATAGAGTGTTTCAAGAGGAAGGTTTATATGTATAACACATGCATAATTGCGCCGGGCGAAGCCGGAGCGGGTCGCCAGTTATTTATAAACGTAAGTTTATTTTTTATTTATTTTATTTTATTTAGTAATTAGCACACCTATTTAAAGATAAGAACCCTGGCTATAATTCTGACGGTTCTTTTATTACCAACTAGCTGCGCGTTGCTACGATACTAACTAACTTCAATATTCCTTTCGTTCAGAAACCTTCGTGGAACACGTTTGGTGAAATTCATCACATGACCAAATGTATAGTTTACTATTCTTTAAAGGACATACAGACAAACATTCCTATTCCTATTATCTTTTTATTCATTCCTTTTTATGTTTATACTAGCTGGTCCGGCGAACAACGTGCCCTTTTATTTTTATTTATACAATACCTTGTCTTGATAATAACGAACATAACAAAACCACACACAAATCAACTATCCAATTTGATGCAGTGGTTCGTTAGTTAGGCACGTAGATGCATTTCGGAGGTTATTTTTAACTAGATAGCTACGAAGTGCAGATGAAATCTTTTTACCACCAAATGCTTTAATTTTACTATCAAACATTTTCCCACCTATTATTATCATCGTTTAGTCATTGCTAATGACTACATGATAGTACTTGCTAAGTAAAACAATATTATACTATTTTACGGATTGTGCGGGTCATTATTGCGTTTTGGAAATTTGTATTTTGTAATTTGTATTCTTACTGCTTAAATTGTCGGGCTTACTGTGGTCCAATAATTCAAATCTCTTTCGTTTTTGAAAATAAATAAATGTGTTTTATGAATGAATGCCAAATAAAGTTAAGTGCCACGAGCCAAATTGAGTGCTTTTAATTGCGTTTGCCCAAGTTGTTTGTAATTTAATCTGTGTGCTATAATCACAAAGCGTTTGGAATATTGAGTTTCACTGTTTGTTTTGTTCAATTTTAATGAGTTTGCGTAGAGTTTGTTAATTTTGAGATTTTTATTATTCAGCTATAAACCACCGTTTGCAAAATTGGTATGTTGTTGATACAATACAAGCTTAACAATTTAGCGTAATACCTACATGTTTTTTGTTTTCCCCTACATATATTACAAAACAAAGCTCCAACTGCGTGTGTCTGTATGGTCGCATTAATATCAATAGATACAGATTTACGTGCGATTTCGGGTATAACACCAACTCATACCATCCTGAGGTTGTAAGAGAACCCAAGAAGCAGATCAAAGATCACCTAGCCGCAAAAAGAAGTAAAAGTTGATACAGAGCGTATTAATAATTCTCCGTCTGCGTGGCAAATACTTGGAGGGAAATTAGCCTTTCCCTCCACGTATTTGGAGGAGGCCCACTCAGCACGTGGTCATTTATAGGCTGAAAAGTTGATGTTGACACTTGAGAACTTGTGTACTCTCCGGCGTGAAGGTGGGACGTTCTAATTTTGAATATCAAAAGGTAGACGTCTCGTCGGTGTTTATTTATTGAATAAAAGTTAGTTCTTTGACGCGCGTTAAGTGAATAACAACGTTGCGAGAGCATAGCGCGATTGGTGATAAAGTTTTAATAGATTCATACGAAGAAAAATTGTTAAAGTGAGATTTCTTCAAGTTATTTTTTAATCAAGCACGTTGCTTGCTTGGCTTCTAATACTTTTAGCTTCATGGTATGTCTTAATAGACCCACTGTTGAGGCCGGCCCCATCCGCTTGCAAAGAGGAAATTAGTCTACTGTGCCATGCTGCCTAGACGGGAGACTTTAACACAGATGCAGCACAAGATTGAAGCTAAAAACATCCCTAGAGTGGTCCAACGGAATTGGGTGGAAAACTTTTTTTTTGTTGTCACCCGGGGTAATATCCTTTATGGAATATCCCTGTCAGGCTGGGGATGGCCGACTGGGGGGCGTGTGGGACTCTCCCCAGAGTGGGGGCATGCCCACTAAACATCCCCGGGGTGCTCCTTCTCATGTCCTGGTAGGCAGCAGCATGGGTACGGTCTCTTTCCTTGCTGCTACGGACCGGAGGTTTCTCCTCCTCCTTGCTAATTAGAGTGAGCGTTTCCTCATCTCGTGGGTGGGAAACCTAGCAAAACGTAACACGAAATCCTGGGTCAGCCCATCTGCCTAACTTGGCACAGTAGGCTAATTTCCCAAGAATTGTCCAACGCCCTCAGCACCGGTTATTAATATTAACTGATTTGAGATTCAAAGAAATGGTATCTAGATAAGGGACCTCGTAAATAAACACTTTGTGACTGATACGTTGCTCGGTTTAGGGAAACCGAAACTGCGATGTATGCCAAGCCAAGTAGTTAATGTACTCCAAAATAGTTTTATTGTCTACGGCCGTAAAACCATAATGAAAGTAACCTAGTTTTTGTAATCGGAGTTCTATTGTGTGTTTTAGTTATGTTAGTTTCTAGGAATAGATAATTCTATTTTGATATGGCTACTGTTATTTTGTTCCCGTGGAAACATTGTACTACTACTATTACTCAGCCCATAGATTACCCACTGTTGAGTCGGGCCTCCTCCAGTCAAATGGAGGGTAATTAGCCTACTGTGCCATGCTGGCCAGTCAGGTTGGCACAGGGTGTCGTATCAAGATTTCCTTCTCTTGCGGCTCCGTGTAATATCCTTTTGTCGGCTCTAACCTTACTTATTTTCCTTTTGTCAGCCTCTAGATGATATGAGGTGCTCACACTATGTATTCTAAATCCGTCACAGGACAGTGGGAAGTACCGGTCTAACCTGATTTGCCTAGCTATCAGTATTTACCGTCTATCCTCCGCGACCTATTTAGTGGGACTAACGGCATTTGTATGATTAGGCCGGCTGTCAGTTTTCACGCTACTGACTAAGTGTAACGGCTGCCTGTACGGTAGAAAGACAGCTGGGTCCTTTTTGCCCTTTGAAGCACGGCGGAGGTCAGATTTTACACACAAATGATGGACCCATTCAACATCTAGTACAGCCAACCTTCAGATCGTTTGCGTTAAATAAACGTAATCGCTAAGAAATGCAATCAAAATGACGTCAGCATTAAAGCGCTATCTTTTTTAATTTCCTGCCTTGTCAAATCGGACACGTCAATTAATGCTCATTATTTCTTTTTCAGCGTTCTAAATACGGCGGCGGCAGCGGCGCAAACGCAAATTAAACTGTGAAAAAGATCACAGGCACCAAGATGGCGGCGGAGATTGCGCGCCAAATCCCGCGTCCCGCCGAGCGCCATCTGTCATCGAAACGCAACAACTTCCGTAGTTTGAATCATTCGTACTGTTCGAAATAGTCATTTGTGAATTAACTGTGACAGTGTTGTGTCGTGATGTGATATTGTTTTTGTGTGTGTGTTTTGTTTGTGTGTGTTATAATGTCTGAGGAGAGGTCTCGGCGGCTCTCGCAGATCTTCGACCCCTTGGCTCGATTCACGGACCATAGCGGGGCTGGCCACTCAGCTAGCACCCCGAACAGTCCTAGGTTGCTGCCAAGGAGGTCGCGGGACCCGCCACTTCCGCCACCTAGGTGAGTTTGGCTTGAGTACTTCTTAGCCTTGCTTTTGCCCCGGCTTTGCCTTCGTAAGTCCTGAACGCACCAGCACCAGCTTCTGGCGCTAGAATTACTACTACACACTATTTTGCAGTACTTGTGGTGACGGATGTTGAATCAGGGGCGTAGCTACCGCCGTATCAGCCGTATCAATTATACGGGGCCCCCGGGCCACGGGGGCCCCCCGTGCGTAGGCGAAAATTAATAAAAACTTCCCAAATTTGTTACTATTTCAGAGGCAGAAACTTTAGAAAAACTAAAGTCATCATTTATTCAATCAGTTTGCCGTAAAAAGGCAAGGAGAGTGTATATGTAATATAAATTGTTTGAAAAAATTTTGGAAGATTTTTTTTTCTTTTGTGAGAAATGTTTACCCTTCATAAGGGCCCGCAAATATTTTTTTTATACGGGGCCCCATCAAGGCACGCTAAGTTGAATACATAGTTTCACCACCCTTTAAGATGGAATCATCCTAAGGTGTTATAAGCGCCGACAAAAGAAACTATCCGCAATATAAGGAAAACCCCGTGCCAACCTATCTTGCCAAAGTGGTAGAGTAGTCTAATTTCCCTCCATCAATTTGGAAGAGGCCCGCCTCAGTAGTGGCCATTTACAGGCAGAGGTGATGATGGTGATAGTAATATACCTACAATATTTCATCAATCCAGTGTTAGAATTAAATTTCGGTGATGCAGGTGCAATTATTTTAATGACTATCAAAGTTAGAGTTTCACAAGAGTGTATTGTTGTAGTTAATATTATTATTGCATGTAAGTCATGTTTCCACGCGTACTTTTTGTATGGTGCAATTTTAAAGAGCTGTTTAGTTTATGATGAAACTAGCGACCCGCCCCGGCTACGCACGGGTGCACTGTTGAACCTCTAATTTATCAGTGTTTCTCTCCAATATTATGAATGTATTATGGTGGCTGGGTGTCATTTCTATCTATAATATGTATGTATTTACAAAAAAAAAGTATATAAGTGAATTGTCCAAGGATAAAAAAAAAAAAAACTTATAAACCTTCATCTTGAATCACTATCTATTAAAAAAATAAACCGCTTCAAAATCCGTTGCGTAGTTTTGAAGATTTAAGCATACATAGGGACGGACAGACGACAGCGACTTTGTTTTATACTATGTAGTGATTGTCGCTACTTACTACATTATGAGACACTTCCTAAATCCATTACAATTTTAATAGTGTTATCTAAAGAATACTACGCACATGATGACCCAATTTTGAGTACGGCTTCCTCCAGTTATGTGGAGGGTAATTAGCCTACTGTGCCATGCTAGCCAGACGGATTGGCACAGGGTTTCATAATATATCGGCCTTGTCATTTCCTTTCATCGGTCCTGCGACCTCAGGATGGAGTGGGGCTGTGACACTCAAATCAAAATCCGTCACCACTCGGATAGACCCTAAAGATTAGCTCAGCACCAACACTAAACGATTTAATACCATCATCAACATCAGCTTCACCATCACGCACAACTTAAATCAAGTGTCGTCCAATATCATAGACAGCAATCAGCGTATTGTATAATGACCGCAAATAATGACTTGAACAATGACTTTACTACGCACTAGTCGATTTTTTGTCTCATTGCCGGAGAATGGAGGTGAGACCCGTTGAAGACACGCGCGAACTTTTCCCCACTACGGCACTTTTCACTCAAGTTGTTTAGTGCAGAGATATTAGTATGTATATTATAAAATTTAATTATACTATTACTTTACTTATTTCCGAGTTTATGCCATTCCAATATGAGAGTGTCGTAAAAAGCGACTGAAGGAACCCATCAGGTAGATAACCTAGTCGCAAGAGATGGAAATCTCACGTGGGCTAATTTCCTTCCACAAAATTGGAGGAAACTCGGCAATTGGTCATAAGCAGACATGATGATGATTCCCTATAAAATAATAATAAAACCATGTTAATCTAACCTCAAAAATATTAACAAAAAAACCATCTGCATTCATAAGTCTATCATGAAAGTGTAAAGCAATTAATCTGTAAAGCAATAACAACCCAAAATCCAGTTCGCTTCAACCCATAAATTACCCACTACTGAGTCGGGCCTCCTCCAAATTCATGGAGGGTAATTAGCCTACTGTGCCACGCTGGCAAGACGGGCTGGCACAGGGTTTGTTTGTATCAAGTTTTCCTTCTCTTGCGGCTAGGAGATCTGGCATTTGCGTTCCTTTAGTCGCCTCTTACGACACCCTCAGGGTAGCATGGGTTGGTGACATTGTGTATTCTACATACGTTACCACACGGACAAAATCCAGCTAATCCAGCTCAAATTAATAATTCAGCATTAACAATATCATTTGTTTCGGGTTAATCCATTGGATCTGCATTCGCTGATCAAATATTTATGGCAGTGCGAAATTTTGCGCGTCTAAATTAATGAGCGTAACGTATTTATGAGTCGCTGCGTATAATGGACTTTCGGGCGAAATGAATGGATCATCATCATCATCATTTCAGCCAGAAGACGTCCACTGCTGGACATAGGCCTCAGTTGGCCTTGATACGAAACCCTGTCCCAACCCGTCTGGTGGTGGCAAAGTTGACTAATTACCCCCCCCCCCCCTATGATGGGAGGAGGCCCGACTCAGCAGTGGGTCCTTTATGGGTTGAGTAGTAGCAGTGGACGTCTTTTGGCTGAAATGATGATGATGATGAGTAGTAGCAGGTTTTCAGCCTTGTCATTTCGTCGTTTTGTCGGCTCCTACGACACCCTCAGGATGAAATGGGGTGGTGACACTATGTATTCTAAATCCGTCACCACACGGAATGCAAGTTTTCGTAACTGACATTAAAAATTGAGAGCTTTGAAGACGTTTCAAAATAAATAATAATAAATAAATATCCTTGGACATTTCACACAACGCCATCTCGTCCCAAGCTAAGCAACTTAATGCTTGTGTTATGGTAACGAGATGGATGATAAACTACATAGATACATTTTTTTTTTGTAAATACATACATATTATAGATAGAAATGACACCCAGACTCCGAGCCAGTGCCTCTGGTTTAGACAAAGACACTTGCCCGACCCCGGAATCGAACCCGGGACCCGTTGATCCAAAGGCGGCACATCTAACCACTAGACCAACGAGGCATTCCCAAAAGAAGCGACACCACCCAATCCTCCAATATCTTGCAATTCAAGTATACTCTCATATGCAGGCCAATCGCCCACTCCTCGAGGCACGATCCCCTGGAGTACGAGCTGGCAGCTGCAGACATCGATAGCATCAACTGGCAGGAGCGCTGCTTGGAGCTGCAACTCGAACTGCACAGGAGCAGGCATCAGGCGACTAGGGTACGCGACATGCTTCGAGATAAGGTAAGTCTTAAGTTATAACTTAAAAATGTTGAGGTTTAAGCATCTAAGTTAGTAGTAAGTAGTCTTTTCACATTTTAGACACTCTCAGGACGGAATGTGGTGGTGATACTATGTATTCTGCATTCGTCACCACACGAATGCATCGGTCACCACACTATATTTTCCCAGTATCACCCAAAGATTTACCTTTATATGTATACCCTTGTATTTTTTATTCACGCCATCTAGTGTTAAATCTTCGTAAACGTACGGGTTGGGTACAGGCCTACGTCTGTGGGTGGGTGTAAACAACACAATAAATCTAATATATAAAATTCTCGTGTCACAGTTTTAGATGCCAAACTCCTCCGAAACGGCTTGAACGATTTTGATGAAATTTTGTGAGCATATTGAGTAGGTATGAGAATAAGACAACATCTATTTTTCATCCCCCTAAATTTTAAGGGGGGGGTCAAAAAAAAATAAAATTGTTTATTTTTTAGGGAAAATTTTTTGCTTTTATTTTTTTAAGACACAGCATAAAAAAATACAAACAACCCTAAATTTTCACCCCTCTACGATCAACCCCTATTTAATTACATGGCAAAACAACGTTTGCGATAGGAGATGTTGTATAGATCTGGAACCATAAGACATAGAGACTTGAAAGTGCGCGGGGGATGGTTAATTATTTGGCAAAACAACGTTTGCCGGGACAGCTAGTAAATAATAAATAAATAAATATCCTTGGAAATTTCACACAACGCCATCTCGTCCCAAGCTAAGCAATTTAATGCTTGTGTTATGGTAACGAGATGGATGATAAACTACTTTTATATATCTTTTTTTTTTGTAAATACATATTATAGATAGAAATGACACCCAGACTCCGAGCCAGTGCCTCTGGTTTAGACAAAGACACTTGCCCGACCCCGGGATCGAAAGTTGATCCAAAGGCGGCACATCTAACCACTAGACCAACGAGGCAGTCAATGACACAGGGTTTTGCTTCAAGTCTTCCTTCTCTTGCTGCTAGGCTATTTGCAGTGTCAATTCCCTTTAGTCGGCTCTTACAACACCCTCAGGATGGAATGGGGTGGCGACACTACATATTCTAAATCAGTTACCGCACGGACTGTTCAGTATATAAATAACTAGGGACCCGGCCCGGCTTCGCACGGTTGCAATTATGCATGTATTATATGCAGAAACCTTCCTCTTGAATCACTCTATCTATTAAAAAAGCCGCTTCAAAATCCGTTGCGTAGTTTGAAAGATTTAAGCATACATAGGATCCATAGGTCCATAGGAAGCATACATAGGTCCATAGGACGGACAGACGACAGCGACTTAGTTTTATACTATGTAGTGATAGTGCAGAGGCTAAACAATACGACAAGAAACACCAAAACATGATCCTCCTTTTTGAGTAGTCGGGTAAAAAACCTATAAAAGGTAGTCTATATATGTTAACACAGCGTGTCGGCTATAAGATCTATCTTGCAGTTCTTGAGTTATAAATGGAGTAACTAACCCGACTTTGTTTCATAAAATATAGATAGATAACATTGGTCGATATCAAATTAATTGGCATACATTATTACACATTAGTATATGTGCAAGGAACATAAATGTAGACAACTTTATGATAATTACTTGCATACAATCCATTGAACAATAATTACGCTAACAAGGAGATATGAGGTAAGCAGATATGACGTTAATTATCATTGAGAAATTACTTAGTAATGAGTACACGTTAATTAGTTAAATTTAACGGCCAACTTAATTATGTATAGTTATTTTAGTAATGCAGTTAGTTTATAATATTAACATTAACTACGGCCCGTTGGTTTAGTGATGTAGAAAGCGTATTTTTAGAGATTCATTAGGATTTTTTATGCATTTAAATTAGGTACACTTGAACACAGAGCATGTCTCAGAATCTCTCTGTCTGTCTGAATTAGCATCATCATTTCAGGCCAAATTGAGCCACTACTGAGTCGGACCTCCTCCAAATTCATGGAGGGAAATTAGCTTACTGTGCCACGCGGGCAAGATGGGTTGGCACAGGGTTTGTATCAAGTTTTCCTTCTTTTGGGGCTATAGTTAAATTGCCTCTTGCGTTCCCTTAGTCGCCTCTTACGACACCCTCGGGATGGTATGGGTTGGTGACACTGCGTATTCTAAATCCGTCACCACACGGAACTCCACCAATTACAAGGAGGTAATTAGCCTACTGTGCCACGCTGGCCAGACGGGTTGGCACAGGGTTTCGTATCAAGTTTTCCTTCTCTTACGGTTAGGTTTTCGGCGTTGTCATTTCCTATTGTTAACTCTTACGGCGCCCTCACAAAGGAATAGGTTGGTGACAGAATTTATTCCAAATGCGTTACCACACGGATAGTAATTTGGTGAGCTGACCATTTCCTATTATCAATTCTTACGACACCCTCAGTATGGAATAGAGTGGTGATACAATGTGTTCTAATTTATAGTGAATTCTTAAAAAAATATCTCCGCCACCGCATGGATAGTAATTTGGTAAGCTTACCTTATGTCTTTATCAGACTTCTGACCCGGCAAACTTCGTACCGCCTCAGAATAAATAAATAAAAAAAATGATGAAATTCTCAAACCTTTCCTCTTCTCCTTTTAAACCTTCCCTGGACTTCCACGAATATTTCAAGACCAAAATTAACCGAATCGGTCCATCCGTTCTCGAGTTTTTGTGAGACTATCTAACAGCAATTATTTTTTATTTCTAACTAGCAACCCGCCCCGGCTTCGCACGGGTGCAATGATTAACCTCTAAATTTACCAGTGTTTATCTACAATATTGTGGATGCATTATACATATAAACCTTCCTCTTGAAACACACTATCTATTAAAAATCCGTTGCGTAGTTAAATATTTAAGCATACATAGGGACGGACAGACGACAGCGACTTTGTTTTATAATTTGTAGTGAAGATAGATTAGCCAAATCCACCACAAAACATTACCCATTGACTCAGAACTTAACTTCGACAAAACAGTCCGCGAGACCAATGAAAAATGTATCAACCATCTATCACAAGCTCGTTTCCCGTTCCCGAGTCAGCAGAACACAAAAACTTCCGGGCCCCGTGAATAATGTCCCGCGAAATTAAATCCCGCGCTATAAAGGCCAGATGTTGGTCCAACTTCAGCTGCTAGGACTGCCGAAACTTGGGGATTATAGCCTTGGAGCATTAAAAGAATGTTTCGCTCTTGGACTATTGCGGTAGACAGTGAAAGCGCTAAAGTCTGATGAGGTCGTCTTAAAATTTGTCTACGTTTTTTTAATACGCAGAGCCAAGCACTTTAAACTGAGTCAGTAAGTGCGAAAAGATGTTGCTGCTCCGGTAGGCAGTGAAAGCGCTAAAGTCTGATGAGGTCGTCTTAAAATTTGTCTACGTTTTTTTAATACGCAGAGCCAAGCACTTTAAACTGAGTCAGTAAGTGCGAATAGATGTTGCTGCTCCGGTAGGCAGTGAAAGCGCTAAAGTCTGATGAGGTCGTCTTAAAATTTGTCTACGTTTTTTCAATACGCAGAGCCAAGCACTTTAAACTGAGTCAGTAAGTGCGAATAGATGTTGCTGCTCCGGTAGGCAGTGAAAGCGCTAAAGTCTGATGAGGTCGTCTTAAAATTTGTCTACGTTTTTTCAATACGCAGAGCCAAGCACTTTAAACTGAGTCAGTAAGTGCGAATAGATGTTGCTGCTCCGGTAGGCAGTGAAAGCGCTAAAGTCTGATGAGGTCGTCTTAAAATTTGTCTACGTTTTTTCAATACGCAGAGCCAAGCACTTTAAACTGAGTCAGTAAGTGCGAATAGTTGTTGCTGCTCCGCGTGGTACACATACACATACAACACATACTATCCATCCTTCACACATCACCATCCTGAGGGTATGATAAGAGCCGGCAAAAGGAAAAGACAAGAGTGACAACATGTGCCTACCCGTCTGGCCAGTGGAATAGTAGGCTAGTTATCTTCCCTGTGTTGGGAGGAGGCCTGACTGTGGGTTGGTTAGAGTAATGGTAGTAGTTTCTGCTTCAATTTTTAACATACAGGCTGTAACAAGCCTTATAGCCATACGAAGTGAGTGTTAAGAGTATATCAAAAGAAACAGTTGTGTGTTTATAATGATTTTCGACAATCGACGTTCTTCTAAACCAGATTTTTACTATAAAACATAGGTCTGACTGAATCTACCAAATAGTTAGTATTAATATTACGTAAAAGCTTAGTAATCTGATATCCATATTTTTTCTTGGAATGTCCGTCCCTTCATCAGGAGATAGTCACAGAAATGTCAAGAAAAAAAATGTGGCATTGTTTTACCTGAAACACACAGTATCTAAATCAGCAGTAGTATCGACTCCTTTGTAATAGCTTAGGTTTCTGTAACAGCATGTAAAGCTGAAAGCATTACGGGACGCGTTGAGTTTGTTCCATTTTCAAAATTGCTAATAGGTCTCAGTTGTCGTTGACACAAGCTAAACTAAAAGAAGAAGAAGAAGAAGAAAAAAATATTGCAGCTAACGCGTGACTTATGTGGTTAACCATAAGTGTGAAAGTGTGCATCTTTATCAGCATCATTCATATTAACAACCGACCGCATCCGTTAGTCATATTCACCTCATTACATTTTCGTCAATGTACACGGTACTATTGACAACCCAGTGACGTGTGAACTGATACGTCACCCGCACCGTCATAAAACCCAGTTGCCTATAAATGGTGTTAAAAGTGATATGTAAACATCGTGAACACAGCGCTCAACGTCTGCTTGTTTATGTCAAAGTCAAATAATTCATTTTGTATAGGACACAATTGTAAACATATTGATAAAAAATATATAATGCAAAGTAATATCGCTTAATTACAAAACAGGTTCTAAAGTTAATAAATACCCTATTTGAATCAAGTTAAAACTTGTTCTACGACATTTTTTGGAACAAAATGCAGATAATGGCTAACTATTTTACTAAACGACTACCATTTTGTAATAAGTTGGTTATAGTTTACCACCAGCTCAGAACGCGACTATTGTTGAGAACTGGCAAGAAACAATCGGAGGGCTTGTCATTCTTTTTTTATTACCTTGCGGTCTTAATTGTCTTGAATGCTTGAAACTTACCACCATTTTGCCATCATCTGCCTCGTTGGTCTAGTGGTTAGATGTGTCGCCTTTGGATCAACGGGTCCCGGGTTCGATTCCGGGGTCGGGCAAGTGTCTTTGTCTAAACCAGAGGCACTGGCTCGGAGTCTGGGTGTCATTTCTATCTATAATATGTTTGTATTTACAAAAAAAAAATTATATAAGTAGTTTATCATCCATCTCGTTACCATAACACAAGCATTAAGTTGCTTAACTTGGGACGAGATAGCGTTGTGTGAAATGTCCAAGGATATTTATTATTTATTTATTTATTATTATTTTTTACAAAAATGATCCTATTTACAAATATTACATCAATTAACATATAAGACACAATAGGAATTCATACATACTCTTGATTACACAGGACTCGACTCGAACCTAGGATTCGTGGAGTACAGGCAGAGCTCATCGTCTCACATACATAAACCAACAAAATGTGCCTCTGGTTTATCTCTTTCAAAATGTCAATAACAATATTACATTGGCAACAAGGATTAGAAATTTGTTTGCAATAAAATGACAATCAAACAATTCAAATTGTTAGCTGACTTGCAAACTGAGAGACTTGAAACTTTTAATTAAGTGAAGGAAATTCACGTAAATGTCGTTTGGGGCAATTCGAAGTTGGAACGACTGTCAACAATTGTACGAAGTGGGACCGATTTGACTTCGCTTCGTTCGATTCCAGTTTAAAAAATAATAACTGATTGTTAAAAAAGTTTGTTCGAAATTATAAATATTGGCAGGAAGGTTTTTTGAACAGTGTTATATTCATCAGCTTGAAAAAGAATTACCAAAATCGGTATTAATTGTGTCTTTGCAACCCTGGCCGTTTCCCCTATACAGGGTGGTCAAAAAGTCGTGGATCAAACGAAACCAGCGGTTAGATGGGGCCATCAGCAGCAAAAAATTGTTCTACGTGAGGTCCTTAGGGTCAACCCCTTCAGAGTTACAATTGATTTTGTGTTTTTATGAGAAACTAGCTTTTTCCCGCGGCTTCGCTCGCTATAAGAAGTATTATTATTCATTTGGTATAGTTTTTGCGGCTGTACTTTTGTTTAGCGTGTGTAACTGCATCTCAAAATCCTTTCTTAGGGGATGCCCACGTTTTAGTAGCTTTATGCATGCAAAGTCTCAGACCGAACGATTTAAAATTGACAGAGTTTCATAAAAAATTTCATCCCCTATTTTATCCCCTTGGGGGTAGAATTAATTGAAATCCTTTCTTAGCGGATGCCTACGTCATAACATCGACCAGCGTGCCAAAGTTTAGCTCGATCCGTCCAGTGGTTTGGGCTGTGCGTTGATAGATCACTATGTCAGTCAGTCACCGTTGAGTTAAATATATTTAGAGAAGTAGTGACGTTCCTCCTGAGGAATGTTAATAGTCAAATGTCTCTAGCGTCAGTATTTAAACTAGGGACATTACTCTGAAGGAACGTCACTAGTTCCTTTATCCCAATGTTTTTACACATGTGCCACGCACGTTATAGGATAGGGTAGACACCTTTAGTGACACCCAGAACCAGAGCATTGTCGTTACTGTACAAACGTTGCTGTACAAACAGTAGAGTGCAACAGCGTCAAGTCCGCGGTTGAACCGCGCGGCCTACCGCTTTTCTAATTTAATATGCAACCGCACTAGCGGTTGAAATTTTGTGGCGGTTTAGAATTAATTTGTACAAAATACTTGCTCGACCCCGGTATCGTACCGGGAAGCCGTGATCAAAAACATAACTCGCAAACCCTAGATACACACCGCGTCAATACAATCAATCAACTTGACTTGGTTTCATCTTCCTAGCCTTTTTTTTCAATTTGGTTAACTACCAGTAGGTACCCGGTGCGATTGCCGTCTGCCCCCCGCGATCCATAGTGGGGCAACCAAAAGGTAATTACATGGTAGCACACTTCGCAGCCCGTAAAAGACCAACTGCTGAGTCAGCCTCCTCCAATTCCAGGAGTGAAATTAGCCTACTGGCCTGGCTAGACGGCACAGGGTTGCGTTTTCGGTTTTCCTTCTCTTGCGGGTAGGATTTTTGCCATGTAATTTCCTTTAGTCGGGTCTTACACACACAGGATGAAATGGAGTGTTGACATTATCGCTACGATGCTAGACTAAATCCGTCAACATTCAGAATTTTAGTAACATACTAGCTTTTGCCCACGACTTCGTCCGCGTGGAATAATGACTTCCGGAAAAAAACAATTTGTCCCCCTTGTCCCCCTTTTCTCCCCGATGGGAGGGAATTTCCAATAATCCTCTCTTACTGGTAGCCTACTTTTCCCAACAAACACACAGGCCAAATTTCAGCTCTCTACTGCCAGTAGTTTCGGCTGTGCGTTGTCTGTCAGTCACTCAGTATACAGTGACTGACAGACAACACAGTTGTACAGTTACAGTTTATATATATATATATATATATAGATAGCTGTGCCCGCAACTCCGTCAGTGTGTAATTCCTTGTGTGTTATTAAGTTAATGTATTGGTAATATTGTTTAGATCACGTTCACTTGAGGCTTAAGTACCTATACAACGAAAATACTTCAGCGCAAAGCTTCCTGGTAAACACAACAAAAGAAAACTATATAAACTAAATTAATTTAAAGACTATAAGTCGATAAACAGTATTGCCTATCAATAAGGTCGAATGCTCGGAACGTCTACTGGCATCAACAGCCAAATAGTGTATGAAGTTCGCCGCTATCCGTGGTCATCTCGCACACAAATGTATGTGCAGGGTGGCTGTTTCAGGGCTGAGGCCCTCTATAGCGGTTTCGACGCTGTCCATGGTAATGGACAGGTCTATGGGTATATGTTTAGATATGTTGGGTCGCCGGCTAGTTAGTCGGCGGTCAACTCACGCTGCAGTGGTTTGCTGCGGCGGTCCGTCGGTCGCGCGTGAAGCAGCGCCAAGTCTCTAATGTGGGAGAGACGCGACGCGTCCGCACGCTCGAACATCTTGGTGGTGAGACGGGTGATGAACTCGTCCAGGCTCTCAACTCGTAAGTCCCTCGAAATGGTCGCGTTCCTCACATAACGCGGGGCGGCGACGATCGTTCGGAGACATAAAGTTTGCTGGGATCGGAGGCGCTTCTTGTTCGAAACGAAGGCGATCCAGGCTGGGGCGGCGTACGTGAGTCGGGATCTGATATATGTTTTATAGATGCCGATCTTCGTCCTGAGAGGGATCTTCGAGGAGAGCACTGGGCGAAGAAGTCTTCTAGCCACTCTAACTCTCGAAATCACTGTGTCGACATGGTGCTTCAGGGTGTGGCCCCTGTCGATGGTGACTCCGAGGTAGAGGACTTGGGGCATCCAGGCGAGGCGAGGTCTTATTAGCGTATTACATGTATAACTTTGGTGTTTCTGTACCGATTTCTATGATTATTTTTTTATTAAATAGGTAATAATGTTAACATCTATTAATTAGGGATGATTGAGAGTGTTATAAACGTAAGAGTAGACAAATATAATCAGAAAGCTCTGAAATGCTAAGCTATCGGGAGTTACACGTGTTATTGTGGGTCAACCATAAAAGATAGACATTCTCTGTCGTGGAATATTTATTATAAAATTTTAAGAAGAACATTTCCGTCATACGTGATTTCTGTGTAGCTTTAACTATTAAGGCTGCACACGCGACAGAAGCTTAAAAAATGGAGTAAGTTCTCCTGTTTCCCAACATTTCCCTTCACTGCTCTGCTTCTATTGATCGCAGCGTGATGAAAAGTGTACTATAACCTGCCCAGAAGTATGAAGAACAATTGTACCAAGTTTTGTTGAAATCCGTCGAGCGGTTTTTGTTTCTATAACGAACATACAGACAGACAGACAGACAGACAGACAGACAGACAGACAGACAGAAAGACAGACAGACAAAAATTTTACTGATTGCATTTTTGGCGTCAGTATCGATCACTAATCACCCGCTGATAGTTATTTTGGAAATATATTTCATGTACAGAATTGACGTCTCTACAGATTTATTATAAGTATAGATTGACTTTTTTTTACTATAACTTGATAAAATTCGAAAAAATCTACACCCTGTATCTTTTTTATAATTTTCACTAGATTGGTACTGATGAGTCCTTTCGTTAGACATGCTATTTATGGTAGTTTATTGGGTGTGTTGAAGATAATATTAAGTTTTACGAAAGCAATAATTCTTAAATCAAAACTTGTTACTTACTTCGGACACCACTGTGAAAAAAAAATACTCTACAGAAAAGTGCCACTGTATCACAATTTTTGGCGCATTTAATAGGGATTCTAAAAAGGTATTACACATGGCTATGCGTGGCTTCGATATCTTTCAAGGACGATCTTTCGTAGCAAGGCCAGAGTTAATTCATACATAAAACTCGGTTAGGCCTACTAACCTAACCTTACCTAAGCGTGATCGTTTTCCGGACTACAGGGTCTTTATCGTCGTTTCAGCCCATAAATGACCCACTACTGAGTCGGGCCTCCTCTAAGTTCATGTTGGGAGACTAGCCTACTGTGCCACGCTGCCAAGACGGGTTGACACAGGGTTGGCTTCAAGTTTTCCTTCTGTTGCGGCTAGGTGATCTGCCTAATGCGTTCTTTTAGTCGTTTCTTACGACACCCTCAATATGGTATGGGCTGGTGACACCACACGGACAATTTATTAGAATTGTATTCTTTATGTGCGTACATAATTCGTACATGGAGGGAGTCTTACCGGGTCAGCAAACCCTGTGCCAACCCGTTTTGCCAGCGTGGCACAGTAGACTAATGTCCTTCCATGAATTGTGAGTAGGCCCGAAACAGTAGTGGGTCATTTATGGGCTGAAACGAAGACGATAAAGAATAAACAATGTCACCAACCCATAGCATATTGAAGGTGTCGTAAGAGGCGACTAAAAGAACGCATTAGGCAGATCACCTAGCCGCAACAGAAGGAACACTGGAAGCAAACCCTGTGTCAACCCGTCTTGGCAGCGTGGCACAGTAGGCTAGTCTCCCAACATGAACTTAGAGGAGGCCCGACTCAGTAGTGGGTCATTTATGGGCTGAAACGACGATAAAGACCCTGTAGTCCGGAAAACGATCACGCTTAGGTAAGGTTAGGTTAGTAGGCCTAACCGAGTTTTATGTATGAATTAACTCTGGCCTTGCTACGAAAGATCGTCCTTGAAAGATATCGAAGCCACGCATACCCATGTGTAATACCTTTTTAGAATCCCTATTAAATGCGCCAAAAATTGTGATACAGTGGCACTTTTCTGTAGAGTATTTTTTTTTCACAGTGGGGTCCGAAGTAAGTAACAAGTTTTGATTTAAGAATTATTGCTTTCGTAAAACTTAATATTATCTTCAACACACCCAATAAACTACCATAAATAGCATGTCTAACGAAAGAACTCATCAGTACCAATCTAGTGAAAATTATAAAAAAGATACAGGGTGTAGATTTTTTCGAATTTTATCAAGTTTTAGTAAAAAAAAGTCAATTTCTCATAAAAACACAAAATCAATTGTAACTCTGCAGGGGTTGACCCTAAGGACCTCACGTAGAACAATTTTTTGCTGCTGATGACCCCATCTAACCACTGGTTTCGTTTGATCCACGAATTTTTGACCACCCTGTATAGAGGAGGAGGCCCAACTAAGAAGTGGGTGTTTTATGAGCGGAGATGATAAAAATAAACGGTGGTTAATACATACATACATACATATAATCACGCCTCTTTCCCGTAGGGGTAGGCAGAGACCACTTCTTTCCACTTGCTACGATCCATACATATTTGTTTCGCTTCGTCCACTTTCATTATTCCCTTCATACATGCTCTTCGGTTTAGGGTACTCTTGACCTGGCCTTTTTCCAAGACGTCCCTGACTTGGTCTCGAAACGTCCGCCTTGGTCTTCCCCTTCCAACACTTTCATTCACACTCGCCTTATACACTTTTTTCGTCAATCGTTCTTCATTCATTCTCTCGACATGGCCAAACCATCTCAGCATACCTTTCTCAATTTTTGTCACTACATCTTCTTTAAGACCACAGCGCTTCCTTATTTCACTATTTCTTATTCTGTCACTCAGTTTAACGGTGGTCAATATACTTTTAATACATCGTGCCGCCAAATTAATTTACGCATACCTACTGTTTGACAGATATAAACAGTTTGTAGGTATTGGAAACTAAAATAATAGTTAATAAACTAAATAAAATTGTCTACTTCTTTACATATTATCACATTTTAAACCTTCCTTGGGCTTTAACAAATTAATAGGTCGAGACCAAAATTTGCTAAATTTGCGAGACTTTGCAAACATCAATTCATTTTTATATACAGAATTACTGGTTTTTGATGAGTTCCATATAGGATAAGATGAATGAACGTTCCATGAATTTTTGATTAAATGAATGTCAACCAGCAAAAAATACTAACCAAACACAATAAGTAATAAAATTGTTCCAAAGCATTTAGATGTGACTAATCGAGTTTTTCGAAATTTTCGTCCTTATCATTTCCTTATGTCAGCTCTTACGACATCCTCAGAATGGAAAGGGGTGGTAACACTATGTATTCTAAATCCGTCACGGACTTACGTTGAATAAATATTATTATCTTAATTATTTCTTAGGTTCTCGCGATTATTACACATTGAAATTAAACACTTAACGGATTTATCGCGTGTATATTACATTTATCTTCATTATTTTTTCATATATTATTATCTTTATTATTTGTTCATATATTTTGTACATTGTGAGGGGTTCCTCGTCGGTGCTTGGGGCTCGATTATTCAAGGCGGGCAAAGGCCCCCAAGGTCCAGTTGCATGTCCCCCAAATGGGGGAAGCCATTGGCTTTAACGGGTTGGTTGGGACGCTAATTACCATATTTCCGCTTAGCGGAGTCCCATAGTCCAGGATAGTAGGCAACGGCCGGGTATCGTACGGTTTGCGTCATGGTACGGAGAACTACTAGACTACACCTACTAGAAGTAGTTCCAGTCAGGAATGTGCAAAATTTGGAACATTGCAGCGTAAATTTGAGCGCAAAACGTGTACACAGCACTATAAACTATGTGCCTTAGAAGATATATTGCTACGCCAGGATATAATACATCTCAGTGATTGCAGCTTCTTGTGCTTCTAGAAAGTACGAGATTTACCTTAAACTATGTTGACTAAAGCGGTATCTCGTTGGAAAATGTTTTGTGTACCTAGAGATAGTGAGCTTTGTTTGTAGTGGTTAATACTACAAATACGACCACTGGTTGTTTCATCTTTGAGAACCATCATATCGGATTTCAATGAAACATTGAAATATAATTATTATATCTATCGACAAAAATCTCGGCTGGTTTTATTTTATCTAGATTGTATATATTAATGGTATAGATTGTATATATAGTCCGTGTGGTGACGGATTTAGAATACATAGTGTCACCACCCCGTTATATCCTGCTGCCTACCTGAGGGTGTCGTAAGAGCCGGCAAAAGGAAATTACAAGCCCGAAAACCTATCTGGAAGAGAAGGAAAACATGATACGAAGCCTTGAGCCTATCCGTCTGGCCAGCATGGCATAGTAGGCTAATTACCCTCCATATAACTGGAGGAGGCCCGACTCAACATGGGTCATCTATGCATCTATGGGCTGATTAGTAGTAGTAGGTAGTATTAAAATTTAAAAATAGAATCTGGCATCTTACATACTTAACCGCTGAACCATTTCTAACCGTTTTTTATTTAGATCCTAGATGAAGTTATTCTTTGTAAGTGCTTTAAAAAATCTTCTTTGCTGTTTATAAGTCTAGTTCTGCTGGCCGTTTCAATTTTTAGCGACTTCCAAAAGTAGAAAGTCCTCAATCTATTGTATGTATGTTATTTTTATGTTTGTCACCTAAAAACTCCGACATTTATTGCAATTAATCTACATTTTTTTTTTGTTTAGTATCCTACCTCGACTCATGATACTTTGGTGAATATCATCACATGATTAAATTCATAGTTTACGATTCTATAAACGACATTCAGACAAACATGTATCTTCATAGATATAAAATTCTCGTGTCACAATGTTCGTTCCCATACTCTTCCGAAACGGCTTGACCGATTCTCATGAAATTTTGTGAGCATATCGGGTAGGTCTGAGAATCGGACAACATCTATTTTAAATCCCCCTAAATTTTAAGAGGGAGGGGTCCACACCAAAAAAATGAGGGTTGCGCGGGTGGGTTAATTATTTGGCAAAACAACGTATGCGGGATCAGCTAGTTTTTATATAATACTAGTGGCCCGCCCCGGCTTCGCCCGTGCAAAGTGGGGGTGGGTTATACATATAAACCTTCCCCTTGAATCACTCTATCTATTAAAAAAAACCGCTTCAAAATCCGTTGCCTAGTTTTAAAGATTTATGCATACATAGGGACGGACAGAAGAATGCGACTTTGTTTTATACTATGTAGTGATGATATGTAGTAGTGATAGTGATAGTGGAGAAGAAGAAGATAAAATAATAAAAAAACTATCTGTGTTATTTCGATCCAAAGAAAAACGAATTCCAAGTATTACTTATCTTATCACACAAGTATAGCTCACAAAAGAATAATATTCTCTAGATTTCATATAAGATCAAATGCAATATTGACAGATGAAATTCCCGATTGGATGTTGGTTGAACGTAACCTAGGTTTTCTGACGTTCCAAAGCTAAACGTCAGCTTTAGCCGTTCATGCATCCCACGTGACCTGTTCGGGGCGTGAGGCGATTGCTTTTACAAATCGCTCACTGCAACACTATGCACGTAGCTTACAGAGGAGGCAGATTGACAGAGAATATAATGGATTTTGCTGAGAAATTTCGCTGTTTGCACATGAACACATATGACAAAAGCTCGTCGACGCAATATACCACCAAATAATCATTGTTAACATGTTGTGTGCTCGTGTCAAACGGCTTAATATTTTACATGTATATAAGCCAGGTATATAAAAAATAATTGACTATGCTATGTCGATGTTAGTTGGTACACTAACTTTTTAGCGTTGGCGCCAAAAAGAAAAATAAAAAAGGTAAATATCATATAAATAAATATCCTTGGACATTTCACACAACGCCATCTCGTCCCAAGCTAAGCAACTTAATGCTTGTGTTATGGTAACGAGATGGATGATAAACTACTTATATACATATTTTTTTTGTAAATACATACATATTGTAGATAGAAATGACACCCAGACTCCGAGCCAGTGCCTCTGGTTTAGACAAAGACACTTGCCCGACCCGGGAATCGAACCCGGGACCCTTTGATCCAAAGGCGGCAAGAAAGTTTTATTATTCTTGCGGCCAGGGTGTCCGCGTCTTGCGTTCCTCTTACAACACCGTCAGGGTGATATGGGTTGGTGACATTTTGTATTCAAAATGCGTCATCACATGGAACACGGAAATTATTATAATACGTACTTATAACAATTACAATTGTAAACAATGGACAAAAACCTGATAAAATAAAATATAAGTAAAATTTAAATCTGAACAAAAGCCGATTAAAATGGAACAGTAGTAAAATTGATGAATTAAAAATACATGTTGTCACCACCCCATTCCATCCGAGGGTAGCGTAAGAGCCGACAGAAGTCCAAACACCTAGCCATAAGAGAAGAAACCCTGTGCCAGCGTAGTACAAAATCAAAATCAAAACTCATTTAATCAAGTTGGATCATTAGAGCTCTTTAGACAGGTAAAAAAAAAATTACCATTTAAAATTAATTATTTACCATCTACCACCGGTTCGGAATGCACCTCTACAGAGAAGAGCCGGCCAGAAACTCTGTAGTTGCTCTTTTTAGATCGCCATTTGGGTACAAGACTGGTTATAAGACAGATTAGTGAGAGCAAACTCGCGCAACAGTTCCAAAGGGCCAAACATCAGCCAGATCTAGTCGACATTATTAACCATCTAATGCCCAAGCCACCCGACCCCCAACAAAGGCACCTGTTCACAAGCATGACGCATGCGGCAGCCATCGCCCTCCTCAACCATATTGCAGGGAAGAGAACGACCCGCCGCACGACGGCACCACTGCCATGAGTCTTAAAGTGAGCATGATACCCAAACTCAAACTCAAAATTAACTTTATTTACGTAGGTTTTATCACAAAACTCTTATAAATCGTCATATTTACAGTTACCATTATCATCATCATCATCATCATCTTACGATCCCCGTCCCACGCTAGGTGGTAGTCTCCATACACACCTATCAGTCGTCATATCTACAGTCACACCTTTCATACACAATTTCTCATGTTTACAATCCATCCATCCATCTCTCTTGATCTTCCACAACCCTTACGTCCATCCACATTCATGCTGAAACTACCACCTACAGTTTACCTAGGCTATTTACCTACACTCCTTGTAAATGGAGGAGGTTCTACTCAGCAGTGGGTCATGTATGGGCTGAGTTGTACTAGTAGTAGTTAAATTAAAAAAAAAATCGACAGTTAAAGTAAATTGCACGTAAAATTTCCGTGTAAACATGTAGTTCCTGAATTTCACTGCTCTGTTAAAATCTCCATAGGGTCATACATCACGGGGAGTCACTATAAATCAATCGACTCGGAACTGTTGCTTGCCAGGGGGATATTTTACTTGCAAGGAAATGACCGCTCTCTTATAGACCTCCTTAGTATCACGTCCTTTCCATATTGGAAGAGCTATGTGTAGCTCGAAAAAGTGGGTGTAATAACAACTGGGCCCCAAAACTGCATTTCTTTTGTCATTTAGTATCATCTAGCTACCCCCCCCCTGGCCCTCATATCACCAAGGGGTAAACCTCGAGTCCCACACTGGCTTTTCCTAAACTGCTCGACACGGTCGCACAAAGCAACACACAAGATACAAAACATTGTGGCAGCCGTCTAGCTAACGTGAAACGTGATTGGAGCATGTTTTCTCGTTGATGAGCTCAACCCGTGGCCCTAAGCCGTGAGTAAAAGTCGAGCCGCTTATTTCTATTTATGCCCCGGAGTCCAACATAAACACTGCTGCAGCCTGCTATACCTAAAAAAAAGGATTTTGTAAATCCTTTTCTCGTTACAAACAATCACTTCAATTTTATTTGTATGCTTACATAACCATTAGAACTAGCCATATAGTCGACGATCGCAATATTCTTGGATAAACCTCAGAAGAGCAATAACTCAGTGGGGTTAGCATAAATCAATTGCAGTCAAGCTTGCCAACTTTAACAAAATATTTTTGGAGCACGATGACCGTTTCGATATTACATGTCGCATTTGAGAAATTGTGTGTATGATATGAATAATAAATTGTTTATCAATATGGAATTCAAGTGTAGTGACGGATTTGGAATACATAGTGTCTCCACCCTATTCCATTTGAGGAAGTCGTAAACGCCAAGCTAGAAAGGAAAAATCCTTGCCACAAGAGAAGGAAAAATTCTTACTTAACCCTGCGTAGGCTTGTCTAGCCAGTATGACAAAATCAAATATCTAAATTCATTTAACAGGTAATAACAAGTCAAAATTATTTTACCATTTGCTACTTGTGCGTAATGCAGCTCTACAGAGAAGATCCGGCAAGAAACCCTGTAGGTACTATATTTTTTTTACAAAGCCAATTTTAGGTACGAAGAAATACGCAAATCTGTTGTGAAAGCTATCGCAAAGGCGCCACAACATCAGCAAAATTTAATCAAAACAGTAGTAGTAGATAGATTTCTTTCCATGTCATCGGAATAGACCAGACTTAGCAGTGGGTCGTATGATGACGATAACTAATCGAATCGAAACGAAGATTAACGGATTTTCGTAGCAGAATTTTTTATTTTAAGTTTAGCTTTTTTAATCTGGATTCTCGTTACGTTTGTCCAATTAAGTAATAAATAAAGTGTCGTATCTAAAATAATAGGGAATTACTTCAATACAGACGTTACTTCATCATCATCATTTCAGCTAAAAGACGTTCACTGCCGTCCTCGTTAAATGGGTAGAGTTAACGAAAAATTTTGAAAATAAATATTTATAACTGTAAAAACTGCTCAGAATTACAATAAGCGAACAAGTAAGTTCCGTGTGGTGACGGATTTAGAATACATAGTGTCACCACCTCATTCCATCCTGAGGATATTGTAGGAACCGGCAAAAGGACATGACAAGTCCGTAAGAGAAGGAATTCTTGATACGAAACCCGTCGGGCCAGCGTGGCAAAGAAGGCTTATTACCATCCACCTAACTAGAGGAGTAGTAGAACAAATAACACCAAAATACATTATAACATTTTCATTCTATATACATTTAAACTATACAACATAGTATTGGAAAATTCAAGTCCACATTGATATTACATTGAACCTTTAAAACACTTAAAACCCGATAACACTGCAATACGAAGGATCTCTTTTATTCTATTCGTTGCACAGGTTTCGTTACTGCTTTCCAATCACACCCGATGTAGTGAAGATACTGCAAATGGAAAGATATAGCTCCACGTGACGCCATTGTGACCATAATTCGAATGATTGCGAGACTAGTCCACAAAATGTAATCCTCGAAAGGCGAAGCATTGAAAGTATTTCTTGCTTGCCGCTGACAAATAGGCTACATACTGACAGACTTAAGCAGTTTGGCAGAAGGAGGCATTGTAATACTTTTGTAAAATTTATTGAATAAACAAATCATCACTACATAGTATAAAACAAAGTCACTGTCGTCTGTCCGTCCCTATGTATGTTTAAATCTTTAAAACTACGCAACGGTTTTTAAAGCGGTTTTTTTTTAATAGTTAGAGTGATTCGAGAGTTTTTGAGTATAATACATGCATTGTATAATATTGTAAATAAACACTGATAAAATTAGATGTTCATCATTGCATCAAATTTTATCGGGGGGTCGCTAGTTAAAAATAAAAGACAGGCTGCCATTTGACAAAAAGGCTGCAAAACTGAGAAACAGGCTGCAAACTGACAAATAGATTTGCCTGGTGAAAAGCAGTTGCAGCAATCTGTAGGTGCTTCGAAACCCAGACGTCCGTTAAGGGGTTCTTCAAGTAAAACACACCAGCCGCTTGAAACTTATCTATCGATTGCGTGCAGACTGTTGTCTGCACGCAATCGATAGATAAGATAAGAAAAGTACAATACCGCATCATCATCATCATCATCATTTCTTAGGATTTCGCGATAATTACACATTGAAATTAAACAATTTTTAATGGATTTATCGCGTGTATATTACATTATTTATTTCGACCACGACTGCTGCAAAGCATTATATAAATCCGTTAAATAGTGTTTAATATCATGGTTAATTTTACCCAAAAAACGTTCACTGCCAAACATAGACCACCCCCAAAAACTCTACGAAATCGTGCTAAATATTATATTATCGTTGATCATCAGTAAGTTGTTCAGCACCGAAATCTTCGAAAATCCTGGTCACACTAGTCACGTTTTACATGTCGCATTCAGACTTCGTCGTCCGCAGAAATCACGTCTTTATTGTCAAACTACTATAGCGTAGATAATTTTTATCTTTTCAAAGTTTCACCGTTATAATATACCACCGGCTATATAAGTGGATATTCTTTGCTAACATTTTGATGGAAAGTATATCTGATTGGAGACATTTTCATTGCATTCTTTTTCTTTTTTTTTTGAAGTAACAATACTAAACCGTTTTTCTGACGATTACGCCTGCACTAATGCTGAAGCAAAGGGCAAGTGCCCTTAGTAAAACGCAGCCAATATTAAAAAAGGCATATTCCCTGAAGCGTTTTTAGTATTCTACCTCTTTGTAAGCCCCTATTACTTTTGGACCCTTGGAAGTAAAATTGTCAGGCCAAATCAGCTAACCTACTAAGCAGTGCATACTTTACTCAGTCTCCTCCAGTTATATGGAGGGTAATTTACCTCCTGTGCCACGCTGGCCAGATGGGATGGCGCAGGGTTTCATGTCACGTGGTTCAGCACCAGATCCCACAATGCCGCAACAGGACGCGAGTTGGAGCACACCGGGGATGTTTAGTGGGTAGGCCCCCACTCTGGGGGAGAGTCCCACACGCCCCCCCTCGGCCATCCCCGTGGCCGACGGGGATAGTCCATAAAGGATTTTACCCCGGACGAACAAAAAAAAAAGGGGTTTCATGTCAAGTTTTCCTTCTCTTGGACCTAGGTTTTCGGCATTGTCATTTCCTTCTTTCCGCTCTTACGAAACACTCAGGGTGGAACTGGGTGGTGACACTGTATTATAAATTCGTCACCTACATGGACCTTATAGGTTACAATAACTGGGACATAATATTTTTATGTGGGATTTATCAGAGAAAGACGTGTGTCTTCGACGAAGGTTTAATAATAGATTGAACTTATATCTAGACATCATGAATACAATACTTAAGCTAAAGGCTTCACACTACATGATCGATGATTCGATGACTTTATTAATCGAGTCATTTACAAAGCAACGACACTGTAGTAGGTACTACGTTTCTCTCCCGGTAAACCTTAGGCCCTTTGACACAACATGGGATTTTAGGTTAAGATTATGATGGCTGTATTATAATTTCGTAATCACGTAATTAAGTAAAGATAAATGCTACAAAACGCGTCATCTTCTGACTTGTACCACAATTAAGAACGCAAGCTGTACCGACTGACCGCTGGGCATGCAAAATACGCTATACGTTATCCACGGCTTAAGTACTAGATATAGATACGTATATTTATAACATTTACCTTAGCATATCGCATATCTTCCTTAATGAATATTTCAATAATGGAACTTAATGTCTAGATTTTAACGCTCATTTTCTCGAAACCTTCATAGTGCTAGATCCTAATGGCAATAATGTAGTACTTTCATTAGTGTCCATAGAGGTAGTGTAGTAAATTGTTGGCTATTTCATTAGAGTAAAATATCTAGCATGAGATTATAAGAGAAGAGCTTAACATAAATTATATTACTAGATGATGCGCGCCTGTACTCATCTCGACTTCGTATATAGCATAAATTAATTAAGGATTATTTCTGTAATTCATCCAATAGTTTTACAGTTTATTTACGTAGTTCACGGCCTTGTTGGTCTAGGGGTGAGATGTATTTGGACTACTTTAGGTCACGGGTCTCCGGTTCAATATTTCAGGGTCGGGCAAGAATCTTCGTCGTTATTTTTTTATGTCAGAGCAGGTAGATGACTGCAATCCGCCTGATATTAATTGGAAGTGCAGTCCAGAAATAGGGATACCTAGTGCTAAACTGTACTTAAAGCACTAGCCATCCTCTGCCGTGCCGTGCTTTACCAGAAGCACTAGCTCTAAAACTGGGTTTCTTTTATGTCCGTGAATCACGTGTTTGTAAACAGCCTCTGCGATACAAGTTATATATATTGGTTATATATATATATAACTATCATGAACAGGGAGGTGCCCGACTCAGCAGTAGGTAATTTGGTTGGTCTAGTGGTTAGATATAGGTTAGATAGAAGGCGACACCTTTGGATCAACGGGTCCCGGGTTCGATTCCGGGGTCGGGCAAGTGTCTTTGTCTAAACCAGAGGCACTGGTTCGGAGTCTGGGTGTCATTTCTATCTATAATATGTATGTATTTACAAAAGAAAAAATGTATATAAGTAGTTTATCATCCATCTCGTTACCTTATCACAAGCATTAAATTGCTTAGCTTGGGACGAGATGGCGTTGTGTGAAATGTCCAAGGATATTTATTTATTTATTTTATTATTATTATTATTTATGGCGTAGATTAGCGTATATAGCGTATATCAGTTTTTTATAAGTTGTTTATTCAATAAATTTTACAAATAACACATTAAGTTCCATTATTGAAATTTTCATTAGTTATGCCTTTTTAATAAAGTATTTTCAAAAGAAACCAGCATTGTAACATGTCTCCGCCTGTAACTTAAACTACTTGGCACCGAGTGTTCAGTTGACCGCAGGGCATGCAAATTTATACGCCGCCCGCCACAGCGCATGCTCGTTTTAATTAATACGCCTAATGCTTTTTCGATTACCGAATACCTTAGTAATGTGTTGTGCCCTTTAAGTGGGAGATAAGGGAATTACTATTCGCCGTACGGTAATGGCTTTAAGTGTTAAGTGATCTCTGATAGTATAGCTTAAATACAGGCTTTTGTCTAGTTCGGTTACAAATGTTAAATTCTTCTGTATAATGAAAAATATAGCTTAAAATATCACTACATAGTATAAAACAAAGTCGCTGTCGTCTGTCCGTCCCTATGTATGCTTAAATCTTTAAAACTAAGCAACGGATTTTGAAGCGGTTTTTTATAATAGATAGAGTGATTCAAGGGGAAGGTTTATAATGTATAATACATGCTTAATTGCACCCGTGCGAAGCCGGGGCGGGTCACTAGTATTTTTATAATTCTGTTAAATTTCTTGAATAAACATCTTTATATAAATACTAGCTGTCCCGGCAAACGTTGTTTTGCCAAATAATTAATCCGGTCCGATTCTCAGACCTACCCAATATGTTCACAAAATTTCATGAGAATCGGTCTAGCCGTTTCGGAAGAGTATGGGAACGAACATTGTGACACGAGAATTTTATATATACTTAAGAAGATATAATCCTACTGAATTAGTTCGGAGTTACTGAACTTCTCTCCTAAACGGCTGGACCGAGTTTTTGTATGCGTTTGGGTGGCACCGAGGATGGTTTAGATTCACAAATCAGCCCGACAGATGGCGCTGCAGTCTGTTAACGAATATCATGCAGGACAACGTCTGCCCGGTCAGCTAGTATTAGTATATTATTGGGATACTATTTAATTAGTAATGATGAATAGGTCAGTGTGGTGATGGATTTAGAATACATGATGTCACAAATCCATTGTAACCTGAGGGTGTCAAAAGGAAACGACATCCGAGAACCTGCAAGAGAAGGAAAAATTGATAGGAAACCCTGTGCCAACCCGTCGGGCCAGCGTAGCGCCCTACTCTCTATATAATAGGAGAAGACTCCACTCAGCATTTGGTTGTGTAGGAGTTGAGTATCAGATATATAAGTGCACGGAAAATTTCGTATCGTACGTAAGTGTGGTGACGAATTTTGAATATTTACTGCCGTCACCTCATTTAATTCTGATGGTGTCGTAACAGGCGATTAATGGAAACGACAAGGCATAAAGCCTTCCTGCAAGCCGTCCGATTTAGCAGCTGGGTCTTTAATTATATATGATTGCAGTGGTCGAAATGTTAAAATAATAAACAAAAATTTTTTATTCTTATAAATTCTTGCGAATGCTTTCAAATAGTCAAAAATTAAACATAATTAATCATTTAGCTTTTACCACCTCTTGGGAATGCCATTCCACAGAGAAGAGCCGGCAAGAAACTCCATGGTTGCTCTTTTAAATAAATGGTAAAATGTATGATGTGCCAACGAGAGATATCTCATATTTGATGAGTCTCGGGCGATTACTGGTCCTCGTCTGCCACGGAGGCCCGACAGTGTCAAGTTTTTCTTCTTTTTTCTCTCCCATTTTTCGCATTGGCCTCAATTTCCCCGTGATGAAAAGTGACAATGTGGACGACGAGGAAGCACGCGCGGTCAGTAGCCTATTTACTCTTCTTCTCTCTTCTCTCTCAAAGAACTTCTTTTCGTCAGTTCCTTTCTCTCTTACTATGGATTCATCATCTCTCCCCGACCTCAAAAGTTGCCTCACCGAAGAGTTACTTACGACAACTTTCAAGTTCCCTAATGAATTTAATTAACATTTTGTCCAGTACTAATAAATTATGTTTATTTTGCATAACAGGACAATCTAATCATAACTCATAAACGTTACCGTGTAACCCACGACAGGGTAACATTCATTACCGACATAACACTAACGGATAAACAGAGTTTAGCAAGAGGCACTCAACCCACAGGCAATTATATTTTCGATTTTGGAGTTTACCAGTACAATTATAAAGTCGAAATGGTCTTAGCGAATGTGCTGTGAGTTGATGTAGTTTTTGGTAGAATGTTTCAATTTGTTTTATCGGTGACGCGAACCATTATTTATAACCGTGCGTGATGAGGAATTCTGATAACTATAAAAGAACAGAAGTTATTTTTTCGGAAGTTTTGTTCTATTTAAAAAAAGGATTTTGGCTTCTGTATGTGTGCTTGCATTTGTTAGTTATTTTAACCCCTACAAAATAGTCGTGTTATAAGTTGAACGCATCGATATGTTTGTCTGTAGTATTGTGACTCCTTAGTGAATGCGCCAATTACGACACGGTTTTTTTAAAGTGATTCCTAACTATATTAGACGTTGACTATGTTTTAGCAAATTGGTTCGGCCGTAAAAGAAAAATGATTTATTCGGCACATTTTTACCTTAAATACTATTTTTATTTACTTAAACTCTAATGTAAATTGCGTTGAAACGGCGCTGGTTCAGCATAAGCCAGACGGGGTGCCTGGCGCTGGTTTTTAACCAGACCTCTAATTACGAGCGGATACAGTTTACAAAAATTAAAATTAACAAACATGGTCATTATCGTTTTTCTATTTGTATTGGGGTTTCTATAAGATTAACAATTTTCATTATTAGATCACATTATTAGCTTTAGCTCAATTTCGTCATAAAATTTGGCAAATATTTAAAACATTTCGTCGATTTCAGTCAATTAACATCGGTGTGGTGACAAATTTAGAATAAATAAATATCCTTGGACATTTCACACAACGCCATCTCGTCCCAAGTTAAGCAACTTTATGCTTGTGTTATGGTAACGAGATGGATGATAAACTACTTAGATACATTTTTGTTTTGTAAATACATACTTATAATAGATAGAAATGACACCCAGACTCCGAGCCAGTGCCTCTGGTTTAGACAAAGACACTTGCCCGACCCCGGAATCGAACCCGGGACCCGTTGATCCAAAGGCGGCACATCTAACCACTAGACCAACGAGGCAGTCTTCAGAATACATAGTGTCACCGCCCCATTCTAACCTATGGTGTCGTAAGACCCGACAAAAGGAAATGACAAGGCCGATAACCTAGCCGCAAGACAAGGGAACCTTGATACGAAACCCAGTGCCTACCCATCGGGCCGGCGTGGTAGAGTAGGCTAATTACTCTCCACGTAACTGGAGGATCACCGAGCAGTGGGTCAGTGGGCTAAGTAATGGTTGTAGACCCGTAGCATACTGAAGTGGCAGTGGAGTAGACATATCTGTAGAACACACGCGTGATAAGACGAGTTCTTGAGTGGATACAGCGAATCGATAAGCGTAGTGTTGAACGCCCTGCACTGCACTGCACTGCATGCTGCAGACGCGGCAAGCTGAAGACTGCACTACGGCGGTCATTAGGGGAGGTCTGTCTCCACTGTTGACTAGAGAGGGCTGATGATAGTGATGATGAAATGTTGTCAATGAAAAAATAATTCATCCCCGACCTTTTCACGTTTATATTACCCATTTAGAGGTATTTCTTTGAAATATATATCATGAAAACATTCCAAGGACAATTCTGTTGAAGCTTTTGTCAGAGTTCTCATTAACTTGGAAAAACCTCCCTTCTGCCTTTAATGTATAAATTAAGTGATGAGCTTCCACGTATTTTGGTCCAAGACTACATATTATCAAGGCTTTAGGTCGCAGTATACATTTTTCAGCAGTAGGCGAACTTCTTTTGAACTTGGCTTTTTGACAGAGCAAACCATCTTTGACATGCGTGTGCTCAAAATCACATATCTAAATATTATTACCATCGATCACTATTATTAGATATCGATGATTATTACATTAATATGCAATCAAGCTTGTGGGATTGACGAGTGATTTTCAAAATAAATTTTGCACATATTTGTAATATGTTATTATGAGTTTTAAGTAGTGTATGAAATAGAACTATTTACTCAATTAAACGTTGAACTTATCGCAATGTTACTGTATACCGCATTCAATTGCTGTATATCGTTAATATGATATTATAAAAGAAAAAAGAGAGAAGTGTTTTTTCGGAATCTGCGACACAGACCTGTAAGAAAAATAAAAAAACATCCCAATAGACAAATCCAACCAAATATCATCACAGAAAAAAAAACGAGTTGTAGGTACTACTGTATTTTCTGTTTTACTGTGCTTCGATGGAGGGCGAAAAAAAAACACAATACACCGTAATCAGCATTTTTCTTAAACGTTTTGTGTTTTGAATAGAACGCTGTGCCTATGGGTCTGTTTTAATTTAAAAAGGTCGGCTACTTTTTAAGCATGGTGTTTTTTCCCCTCAAAAAGCAAATATTCACTAAGTTCGTTAAAAAAAGTTAAATTCTCGAGTTGCGACTACCTAGAAATAGTACTTTTTTTTTAAATCGACATCCTTGCATTTAATGATGTCTGTATCGAGCGGGCAGTTTACAAACATGAAATTCACGAATAAAAATGACACCCAGATTCGGAGCAAGTGCCTTTGGTTTACACAAACACTTGCCTCGGCTCGGAATCGAACCCGAGTGGAACAAACAAGTGGAGCACATAAATATCACATATGAATATCGAACACAGACGACCATGTGAAGTGGCAGCATTACAGGCAGCCCGTAGATGTCCCCGTTGAGTCGGGTCTCCTCCAATTACATGGAGGGTAATTAACCTATTGTAGACGGGTTGGCACAACGTTTTGGATCAAGTTTTCCTTGCCTTGGTTATTGTTGAAAATTGGAGGGACTCAGCAGAGTAGCAGCAGTCCTGAATAGATTAGTTTAACTATAAATAAATATCACATCTTAAAGTACAGACATATTTATTTCGACTGATCGTCATAGTTCGAATACAGTTTGAATCACACACGTCGTATGTGACAGATTATTATAAGTAGCCAGTTTTACTTGGCTATACGACTTTCAACACGCCCCCTTAATCTGCCACATGAGGACGCACCAAACTATAACTACATACGTCTACACATAACATAAAATAAAAATAAAAACCCAGTAAACAGAGATTAAACCATTACAATAGAAACAAAAATATTAACAACACATATAAAAACTTAAGTTACCTCACTTCTATTACCCGCCCTCTTAATGGGTAATCTCGACAAAGCCATTTTTAATTTAGGGCCTGACAGACACTTTGTTAACATATCTGCCACCATTTCTTGTGAAGGCACATAACGCACCTCAACCGCCTCATTCAATATTGCTTCGCGAACAAAGTGAAACCTAATATCTATGTGTTTCGTTCTATTATGGTTCATCTTGTTTATAGCAATGTGATGTGCAGACTGATTGTCATTATAAATGACTACGGGTCTGTCGCAATTATCATTTATTAAGCTAATTAATAAACTCCGTAAATAAATCGCCTCCTTTGAAGTCTGGCTAAGACCAATATACTCAGCCTCCGTGGAAGACAAAGCCACACACCTCTGCTTGCGACTTTCCCATGTTATTAAATTCTCGCCTAATGTAAACATTAGACCCGTAAAAGATTTCCTATCATACGTCCCACCCCAATCTGCGTCTACGTAGCCAACCAAATCTAAGCGTCCGGTTTTGCGGAACGTTAGGCCAAAATCAGTAGTTCCTTTTAAATACCTAAGCACCCGTTTAGCACACTTAAAATGAAGTTCATCATAGCATGAATTGAACTGCGACAAAACACTAACTGCGTGAGCAATATCGGGCCTAGTATTTTGGGCTAAATAATTAAGACAGCCTACTAGATTTTGATATGGCAAATTACAATTGGGACTCGAAGCTTTTTCCAACCTAAGACCAGCTTCCATTGGGGTAACGACTGACTTACAATCTAACATTTCGAAATCTTTTAAAACATTATTTACATACTGTTCTTGGTCAAGATAAATAGTATTTGCGTCCCGCCTGAGTCTCATGCCTAGAACGTGTCTAGCATGACCTAAATCTTTAACCTTGAACCTTTTTAACAAACCGGTTTTTAACTCCTCCTTTTCCGCTTCGTGTTTTTTATTATAAAACACAAAAATATCATCAACATAAACTACTACTACTATCCTATCCTTATCGCCTAAAAACATTTGATATAAACAAGGTTCGATTTTGGATTGTATAAAACCTAAACTAATCATCTCCCTATCAAGCTCGTGAAACCAAGCATTTGAAGCTTGTTTCAGTCCATAGAGTGACCTTTGCAGTTTACAGACTTTTGTCTCTTGACCTTCAACTATTGCACCTTTTGGCTGAAGCATATAAATATCCTCCTTCAATTTGCCATACAGAAAAGCAGTAGTTACATCCCATTGATCAATTATCAAGTCATATTCTACAGCTAATGAGAACAATAAACGCAAAGTCGAGCTTCTAACTACAGGAGAATAGGTTTCATTGTAGTCTATGCCTTGTACCTGGGTAAACCCCTTCGCTACTAGTCTAGCTTTATATTTAGACACCTTACCATCACTGTCCCGTTTAATTTTGAACACCCACTTGCATTGAATCGGCTTCTTGTCACGTGGTAAATCAACCAGAGTCCAAGTTTCGTTTTCGTTCAACGATTGAAGCTCGTAGTTGATGGCTTTCTGCCATAACTCACGATCAGGCCTAGCTAGCGCCTCCTCAATCGTCGTCGGATCGCCGTCAATCTCCGCAATAGCGTTGGTACAAGTACAAGTATAATCCACTGCCTTTCGTGGCCGCAGATTGTATCTTGGCGCACTCGGATCTATACTCGTACTTGGTTCAGCTCGATGAGAGGTAAATACGTCATTAGTACTTACGTCTTGCATAGTAGCGGGGTCGGTACCTGATACATCCGAATCCATATAGTCGCCAGCACTCTCCGCTCTGACGTCATCAGATTCGCCCATCACCGCAGGTTCAATTCGTTCCTCCTCAATGTTAACAGGAACAACTGCGTTCTTCGTCAAATTCGTACCATCACCTGGAAACATATTCTCTAAGAAATTTACATCTCTAGCAATTGTCACCTTACCGGTCTGTGGATGCATTAGTCGGTATCCTTTTGTTGTCTCGCAATATCCAATGAAAATCAAGGCTTCTGTCTTCATGTCCAGCTTTCGCCTTTTCTGTTTGGGTATCAATGCATACGCCAAACATCCAAAGATTTTCAAATGACTCAAGTTAACTTTCCTACCAGACCAAAGTTCCTGTGGTACTTTATCCTTGACAGCCTTTGTAGGGCTCCGATTCTTTAAGTAAACTACTGTACATACCGCTTCGGCCCAAAACTTTTTGCTTAGGTTCGCCTCACAAAGCAATGTTCTTGCTTTTTCCATAATTGATCTGTTCGCCCTCTCAACTACGCCATTTTGTTCAGGCGTATACGGCACTGTCGTCTGGTGCTTTATACCAGATAACTTGCATAACTTATTAAAGGCTTGGTTACAAAATTCTTTACCGTTGTCAGATCTGAGGCATTTTATCGTTTTTCCAGTCTCCCTTTCGACATCCACCTTATACTCTCGGAATTTTTCAAAAGTTTGACTTTTATTACGCATAAAATATACATGCGTCTTACGGGTGAAATCATCAATAAAAAGCAACATGTATCGCGAACCAGCAAACGATGGTTCTTCCATTGGACCGCAGATATCCGTGTGAACTAATTCTAGAATCTGTTCCGCTCTCGTACCTTTGTTTTTGAAGGGACTTTTACACATTTTGCCGTTAATACACGGAATACATGGCTCAATTTTATCCGTATTCTTGAATTCAATACCAGTAACCATATTTTTCAACGAAATCATATACTTTTGACCCAAATGAGCTAATCTTCTATGCCACAAATTCGTCAAAGTTTCATTTGACAATGTCAGATTGACAACGTAGTTTTCTTTTTCATTCAATTTAAATATTCCATCAACTTCATGACATCTTGCAACTACTTGGTTATTTTGGTTTTTAATTGTACAACCTTTTTTGTCAAAACTGACCTCGAACTGTTTCTTGATGAGATCGCTCACAGATATGAGATTCATTGATAACTGAGGAATATGCAGAACATTTTGTAGAGGAAATTTTGATTTTCCACAACCATGAATTAGTGCATTTCCTCTGCCTTTCACTGGTATTTCTTCACCATTTGCCACTCTTATCTTAAAATTACCGTGTGCTTTTTGATAGTTTGATAAGTTCTCTGCATTAAAAGTCATGTGATTCGAGCAACCACTATCCACATACCAGCTGTTTTTATTAGTGGTATTCTTACTTAACGTACTCATGCAAATATTAGCACTCTTCTTATTCTTCATCTCGCACTCAGATGCTTTATGCCCTGTTTTGTGGCATTTAAAGCATTTCCACGGCTTTCGACGATGGTTTTTGCCCAACGTCTTGGCGTTCGACGTAAACAACGCCTGTTCATCGTTTCCGTCAGCTGTTGATGTTTGTCGATTAGCTTCTTGGAGCAATTTTGTTTTTATTTGTTCCAAACTGATCTCTTTGCCACTATTGTCAACAGCCATGATCAACGGATTGTAATCTGATGTCAGACCAGCCAGCAAGATAGATATAATCCATTCGTCTGATACTTTCGCATCAATATCACTCAGTTGTTGAGCTATGGTCACTACATTAGAGATATACTTCTCCATACATGCAAAATTATCCAACTTACATGACCATAATTGACGCTGTAGTGATATTCGTCTACCCCAGCCTTTGTCCTCGTATGCTCCGCACAGATTGTGCCATACTTCACGTGCAGTTATTGCATTGTATACGTGAGCAAAACACGAAGGCTCTACCAGCAGACATGTTGATTGACATTGTAGTGCGCGCTTTTCTATCTACATCCTTAAGCGAAGGACTGACTTCATCAGCTTCCACAGCTTCCCACCAGTTTTTACATTCCAAATAGTTTTTTACTTGAAACTTCCACCTGGCGAAGTCATTCGATCCCTGCAGCTTTGTTATACCACATATCGATCCTGAAGATGTGATCTCGTCATCGATCTTCCTTAAGAAAATTTGCGCACTTTTTATTCACTTTCAAACTAACTATTCAGGTATGGAATAATACTCCATAACCTGTTGAAAATTGGAGGGACTCAGCAGAGTAGCAGCAGTCCTGAATAGATTAGTTTAACTATAAATAAATATCACATCTTAAAGTACAGACATATTTATTTCGACTGATCGTCATAGTTCGAATACAGTTTGAATCACACACGTCGTATGTGACAGATTATTATAAGTAGCCAGTTTTACTTGGCTATACGACCTTCAACAGTTATCGGCCTTGTTATTTCCTCTGTCGGTTCAGGATGGAATGGGGTGGTGACACTGTGTATTCTAAATCCGTCACCACACGCACTTACACGGATTACATGAAGGGTAATTAGCCTATTGTGCCACCCTGGCCAGACGGGTTGGCACAAGTATTCGTATCAAGTTTTCTTTCGCTCGCGGCTCGATTATCGGCCTTGTCATTTCCTTATATCGACTCTTACAAGACCCTTAGGTAGGAATAGGTAGTAACACTCATCATCATTATCATTTCAGCCAAAAGACGTCCACTTCTTGACATAGGCCTCCCCCAAAGATCTCCTCCACAAAGGCCGGTCCTGGGCCGCCCGCATCCACTGCTTTAACACTGGTAACACTGTATTCTAAATCCATTACCACGAGGAATTCAATTTCTCGTCTAGTCTCTTTTAATATTTCCTTTATTCAAATCCTTATAGCAAACCCAATCATCCTAAAAATACTGACGAAAGATACCTGAGGAAAACCAATCGGGGCAGAAAACCTTCAATTTTGGGGCAAATTAAAAAAAAAGATCACATTAAGAAGGCTTCCCTTCATCAAATTTAAGCCTGGCAAAGCGTCTGATTGAAACTTGAAACTTCTGGGCCTTCGCCCTGACAAATTTATCGCCATAGGATTCTGCGGGCGACTCGTAAAAACCAAGTTTAACTTTCGAATTACATTTTTATTTTATTGGGGATACGACCGGTTTTTATGATTTTCAATTTGGTTATTTCTTATTCATGGGTGGTGAGTTTTTGTGTTGCATTGGTTGGTGAAGAAGGTTCCGTTGTAACACCGAAACTATTGCTAAATAACTATTATGCTGCAAAGCAAAGCATTCGAAACGTCGGGAATTATATAATGTAATATACACGCGATAAATCCGTTAAAAAGTGTTTAATTTCAATGTGTAAGAATAAGAATAATAAAAAAGTAACATAAAGTAAAATAATAAAAAAAGAATTTCAATCGCGAAAACCTAAGAAATCATTACATACGACATGTTTGTTATAAGTGTTTTATTTATATGTCGTCGTTTCAGCCCTTAAATGACCCACTACTGAGTCGGGCTTCCTCCAAACTCATGGAGGAAATTAGCCTACATATAAAAAATACCCGTCTTGGCAGCGTGCCATATGTGCGTATGTAATAATTTAATATTCATAGTCCAAGTCAAATCACTTATTTGTTTAGGACACTTACAAATTCTCAACATATTAAAAAAAAATACAATGCTATGTAGTATAGTTTACCACTAGTTTGTAGCTTTGTGTTATTGTAAGTAACATAGTTTACTCTACCACCACTGCTGAGTATAACTGGGAAGAAACTGAACGGAACTGTCTTTTTTTTTACTTTACGCTCCTGTTTAATAATAATAACTAAGCATATACTTTTGTATTTGAGAATATTTACACAGTTTTACATTTTACTGATAAGCCGTAAAATATTTCCACGTAAGCAATTATAAAAATTTATCAGTCTTTCCGTGACATTAAGGACGGGAGCTCAGAATTCGCTTGCAAGAAAAAAGTTCCCAAGGGGGTCAAGTCGGGGGTGCCAAGCGCTGCTGAGAAGCCGGCCATTAAACATGATCGCTATCATAATTGAATTAAAAATTCCAACACGACCGTCCTTAACTGTTGAAGGGGACGTGCCTAAGACTGTTTGTCCACCGCCCGCCGTCACCGGACCGTCACCGAGAACGAAATTGTTTCGGGCCGAGTTTAAGATGACGTGACGGCGAAAGTTTTTCCACCGCGCCGATATATCGGTGGTTCAGTTAAAACAAAAACCGGGCGAACGGTGCGGTGCGGCGGTAGTGTGTCGAGAACAAAAGTGTTTTGTATTGCCGGCACATAGGCCCGTCATAAAACCGTGACAAGTTCTAGCGGTCACGCCGAACTACTCGAAACTATGGCGGCCGGGATGACGGCTCTTGGGTGACGGGCGTGCGGTGGACACGTGGCAATAGTAAATGCATGTATCGGTAACTCGGCGCCGTCATGCCGTTCTCGGTGAATGACGGTTCGGTGACGGCGGCGATGGACAAACGGCCTTAGTCTCCCACTTTCCAGTTTGTGTGGACGCGGGACAAGATATTTTTTGTCTGTACGAATTATTACGCGTTTTATTCCCTTGCGATATTTATCTGCCATGCCTTTTCTACACTGGGGTCGGCGCACGGATCACTAATTTTTCGCGATTATTGCACATTGAAATGGTCTCTCCTGCGACTACGACTGCTGGAAACCATTCAGAACGTCAGGAATTACATTATTTAAAACAAATACCAACGCAGCGCATGTAACGCACGTAACGGTTTCTTTTCTTTTTTTTTAATACCGTTACCCATTTCTTCGCTTCTTCATCATTTCAAAAACTGCAACATTTTTTCAAAAGCATCATCTTTTATTTATTATGTAATTATTTATAAAAGAAAATATAAGAATGTAACAGGTTATGGGCCGGTAGCGCAGTGGAAGTGATTTTAGTAGTATAAACCAGCGTATATTGGACTTGACAAGAAATTAGGACAGAATGACACAATACTAAATATAAATACATATTTATGGTAGAAATTTATTTTTTATGAGTATTTACTCAACAGATAAATCTTATTAAGTATTATATGCGACAATTTGTAAGAATGAATGGATGTATGTGTGTTGGACGCAAAAACTTTTGAATGGATATTGATGAAACTTTACAGTATTAATATAGCTGACTCAGTAAAACACATACGTTATCACTATCACTACATAGTATAAAGCAAAGTCGCTGTGGTCTGTCCGTCCTTATGTGTGCTTAAATCTTTAAAACTACGCAACGGATTATGAAACTGTTTTTATTAATAGATAGAGTGATTCAAGAGGAACGTTTATATGTAGAATACATGCATAAAATACATAATATTGTAGAGAAACACTGATAAATTTAGATGTTCATCATTGCACCCGTGCGAAGCCGGGGCGGGTCGCTAGTAATTTATTAAGATATAGTGTGAATTATCACTATCACTTCACTACATAGTATAAAACAAAGTCGCTGTCGTCTGTCCGTCCCTATGTATGCATAAATCTTTGAAACTACGCAACGCAAGCGGTTCTTTTAATAGATAGAGTGATTCAAGAGGAAGGTTTATAAGTCATAATACATGCATAAATTTTGATGTTCATCATTGCACCCGTGCGAAGCTGGGGCGGGTCGCTAGTCCAAAATATAACGATATTTGTCAAGTAAGTAGGAAATACAGTCTGACGGAAAAGTCAAACACTTTCTATCGTCGTTATCACGATTTTGCATCACCTGTAACTGCGGATTTGGGTAAATAACACGGAGCTATTTCCTATGACCCTCCGCGACTGGAATGACCTGTAATATTTGGATGGGTTATACCGACTGCCAGTGAGTATGTATTATAATAATATAACAATGTTTACCCAAACACAACGCAATACAAAATTCTGTCGTGTATTGCAGAGCAAGTTTCTCGTATCTACAGCCGCGGGCCACGTCTGCTTAGTTTGACAACTTGACATTCCCGCCCTAAGCCATAGCACCACAGAACTCGACTGTGATATACACTAAAGAGCGATTAGTCGTATACACAGGTCAACAAAAAGGGTATATGCAATAAACATATTGAGTCGATTGAAACTTTCAAATTGATTTTTTTTAGTAGTTTCAGACGTATGTTAGTATGTAACGGAATCTTTGAACATGATTTTGACCCACTTCAAAACGTCGGATTAACTCGAAATGTGGCATACTTATTAAGGACCAATGACAATTCAACATTTTGACCGTTATCCTTACTAGGATAATAATAATAACGGTGATCAAGGTGGAAAACCGCTCTTCGATGCAATAGCTAATAGAGATGTAAATATCATAAAACTATTGCTAAAATAATCACTAAAATAATTGTTAAAATAATTGCTAAAATAATTGTTAAAATAATTGCTAAAATAATCACAAAAAAAATAAAAATTAATAATAGTTTAATAAACTAAAAAAAAAACGCTTTTTAGAAAAAAAAAACATGTTTGCTGTCACTATTTTAAATTCAAATTTATTTTCTATTTTTTAGTTGGATTTTCTATAAAAGCGTATTTGTTTTAGTTTTTAATCTATTATTTAATTAATTGTCAGTGGGATATACTTTCGGAACCAGATTGTGGCTATCGACCGACTACTTCTACTCAGCACATAAATTACCTACTGCTGAGTCAGACCTCCTCCCATCATAGGGAGGGATAGTGTGCCGTGACCTGACGGGTTGGCACAAGCTTCGTTTCAAGGTTTCCTTCTCTCCTGGCTTGGTTTTCAGCTTTGTCGGCCCTTACGGCACTCTGAGTATGGAATGGGGTGGTGACACTATGTATACTAAATTCGTCACTACACGGAATATCGCCCAACTGCCTTCCCATATCATTTGGTTAGTATTTTCAGTATTCCTACTTTTGACCTCATATTACCGTGAATGTTAGAATGGCTGGTGGGACCTTGAAGTACGCAGGCATTCTTTGTGTTAAGATGTTACAATATGATACACAGCTATCCAGCATTCTGACCTTAACGTTGCATAATCTGCAGAAAAAATGCCTTTCACACTACCCACTGCGACTGTTCCGAAGAATAAAGACCTATCTGCAAAACTGATTTGAAACCATTTTGAACTCTATTCTTCATATATATAATATGATATGTAGGTCAAAATGGTTTCAAAGCAGTATTGCAGATAGGTCTTTATTCTTCTGAACAGTCGATGGTCAACGATCTACTCATTTGTTAGTTTGAATGTATTTTGAGCATCTTATTCAAAAAGTTCATCACCAGAAGGTTCGTTCTAGTAAATTTCCAATTCTATTTTCGAATTTCATTTAGCTACAGATTCACCTCGTAAAGGCTGTTACACACGAGCGTTCATTAGCATTTGAAATCGCGCATGTCATTACCAACGCAGACTACAGCATCTTTGCATAACCAGCCCCCATCTTGTTGGATAGTTTACGCGTCGAACGCTAGATGGAATTCAATTTTGCCGGCTAAACGCTCTTACGGTGAACCCCACGTATGGCAGTGTGAACTCGGCTTAAGATGAGGGTTGCGGGTTATTGATAAAAATATGCTTTGCGTTATATCGTGACTATGGTAGTGTTTTGAATCCGATGTTAAGTTGTGCATTCAAAAAATAATATACCATGTTGGATTTATTTTCTCTTTTCGTATGAAATAGAAGTATGAAACGAGAGGTTATCGTGTACTTACCATATGTCTTATTATATTATGGGGCACTCCGGGGCGCGTAAAGATGGAAATTAGCGCCCGGCCTACCCAATAAAACCATTTGCCATCCTCGACTGCCCAAACAAGGGCCACGGGTTTCCCTCCGCGATGAAGGAACATGTTCCGGGACCTTAGGGGCTTACGCTTTAGTCGCTCCTCCCATCAGAGGGAGGGTAATGACACATGGTTTGGTGTTTGGTTTTCGGCTTTGTCATTTCTCTTTATCGGCTCTTATAGGATAGAAAGGGATGGCGATACTATGTATTCCGTCACCACACAGACTTGGTCCGCCTCATATACATATGCTTTTTTTTTACGTCGGTGATCCTCATGGTTTCCCGGCCGTTGGGACTGGCCGAGTTATGTGGGACTCCGAGGCGCGTAGAGATGGTAAATTGCGCCCCGACCTACCCACTAAAACCGACAGCGATCCTCGAATGTCCGAACCAGGGCCACGGGATTCACTCCCCGATTAGGAGAGCATGCTCCGGGACCCTGGGGGCAAATACATATGCTTACTTAATCTATGTTAGGGTAATATAACCATGTTTGATCTGTGTAATTATTTGCGTAACCACCCAATTAATATGCAGTGGACTTAGGCTTTGTACCTAGTAGGCAAACAGTTTGCAGCTGACTGAGTGACCCGGAAATTTATGGCAAGCTGAAATTTGAGTTAGCTGCAAACTCAGATCGATTTTCGTGCGTCGAAACCGGTTTCGCTGTGAGTCTGACATAATAATGATTTTATTATGCCTTTTGGAATTTAATCTAGCCCATGCACCCACATGTTTATATTTTACTATTTTTCTGATTATTTTCTGTTGCATTGTCCAAATAAATAAATAAATAAAAACTGATACGCCGCAACCTCAGTCGGCTGCTAACAGTTTGCCTACTGGGGACACTACCTTATTATAAACTAGCTGACCCGGCGGACTTTGTTTCGCCTTAAAAGCAATAAATGAGCAGATTTTTTATTTTATTAACTTCAATTTTTTATCAGGATAAATATAAATAAAACATCTATGATTTTAATTATACTTTATTGGCCATCTATTTTAGTAACTGCACTTTTAAGTGAATCACCTTGTGACAGACGACATTTTTCGGTTTATTATCAGGCGCATGCACAAATAACGCAGATGGTTTTCTGACCCGGAACATGCCACATATAAATTGATCTTGGGAAATATATGAATTTTCTAGATTTAGGCCACAAACTTTCCAGGATTGGCCCTGTGATTTATTAATGGCCACGGCGAATGCACAACGCACCGTATCGAAACGTTGCTCGATCCAAATTATGTAGTACCTACTTTATAAATTTATTCTTGTGCCTCGAAAATTATCTAGTTGTTGATCTCTTAAATTTGCTCGACGTCGACGATTTTGCATTCCCAACCGATCCGTTTCACGGGCTGCCTCGATTTGCTCTTGTGATTGAGAAGCACGGATTCAAGCCATACTAATGCGCAATATTTAGTTCTTCTTCATTGTTCGGCACAATAAGCTAATATTTACTCGAAATAAATACATCAACCGGTCAACTTCAAAATTTCTAATTGTCAAGTTTGTCAAACTATAGACAACATAGCGTTTAGCTGTCGGTGAAGTTTTGTTATTCCAGCAGTTGCATTTTGATAAAACATTATATCACGGAACGGGATTACACACATTTACACTTTCACGTTTATAATATTATGTATGATTTTCTGAATTATCCAACATTATATTTAAAAGAAAGTCGGACATAGGATACCTAAGATTTTTATCCCGTAGAATGTGATATAATACCTACGTGGTATAACAAAGCGCAACTGACAGCGAAACTTTATGTTGTCTATATATTTAAATATGGCTGAAAATTTGACAATTAGAAATTAAAATTTAACTTAATATCGCTATAAATTTACACACAATATCTTTATAAATTGTAGCGTATGTGTTATTCTGATGTATAAGCTATATTATTATAAAGTTTCATTAAAATCCATTCAGTCGTTTTTACGTGAAAGAGTAACAAACATCCATCCATCCATCCATCCATCCATCCATACATACTTACAAACTTTCACGTTTATAATATTAATATATTATATAAAGTAGGATTTAGTCTTCATATGGCAAGCTCTTGTTAATTCAATTCCTTTTTTAAAATTAAAGTATCAATTCCATTTTTATTTCCGAGTTTTCAAAAATCTAAATTCTTTTTTTAAGTTCACAGCACAGTCCGATATTGATCCTATAAAATAAATTTCATCCGTACTCTGCTACTCCCAGACAAGATGCCGAGTAAACAACTTTCGTAAATGTTTGAAATCGGTTACGAGACTCGCCCAACATTTCAACGAGCCGTCAGAAATCTGAACATAATATTTGATTAGTTGTGTGTCGTGAAAAATGTGTGTGTAACTGCTATTGAAGATGTTATTTCGGCTATTTTTCTTGTAGTAATTGCTCGTAAAGGAATGTTTCAACAACATTTTATTTTATGCCCCTTCCCATCTACATGGAACCAACAACAGAGCTGGTGCGGCTTGTGAAGCGGCTGAAAAAGCTAAAGCATACAAATACAGGGGTCTAGGCTCCGAATATGAATTTGTCCCATTCGGTGTCGAGACCCTTGGTCCGTGGGGTCCTAGCGCTATAAGCCTTTTTAAGGAAATAGCAAAAAGGTTAGTCGACATCACAGGAGACCGAAGTGCTGGTAGCTACCTCGGACAAAGAATCAGTCTAGCGATTCAAAGGGGGAACGCTGCCAGTATCTTCGGAACCTTGCTTAAAGGGACTCCTTTAAATAATATATTTTAGTATTTAAGTTTTAGGTTATTTGGTATTTTAGTCTTGTTTTATTACTTAAGTTAGTGTTTATGGAATAAATGTTTTAGAGAATTAGAACAAGGGATTTCTAAGAAAAATACATGCTACATACATGGTAATAGAATTTGTTTTTTACGATATGCTGATAGATATTATAGTACTTATTTGTTTGGTGACGAATTTTGAACACAATATCATCAACATATACCATCACGAGAAAGTCGTAAGAGGCTTCGTAGGCTTAGGAACCCGTGTGGGGACGGGGTAGGATATAAAACTTCTCCACCGCACCGATATAACGCGTGTTGTAAAAGTCAACTAAACCCAGCACGCTTGGTGGTATCTAATGGTCCGCCCGGCTAGCTACCACCCTCACATCAAAGTCTAGCAGTTTTACTGTGTTCCGTCATGTGTATGTGAGAGCCGGTGCCCGACAGGGCAATTCCTTGAATGGCCTGCTCTATCTTGCTTTCTATAATCAGTCAGCCTTGTTTGTACCACCATCATTGTAACCCTTTTATTTAAAAGAGCAACCATGGAGTTTCTTGCCAGCTCTGCTCTGTGGAAAGGCATTCCGAACCGGTGGTGAAAACTAAATGATAAATTATTTTTATATTTCTTTTTAATTTTGATGTTGTGTTATATTTTTTTGACTATTTGAAAGCATTCGCAAGAAATTATTCGAATAAAAAACATTTTGATTTTAGACCCTGCCGTTGCTGTCCATCACGCAAGCGTAGGGTCAAAGGCATTCAAATAACTGACAAAAAAAATATTTCTGAGGGACTCTTAAATGGTTACTAAAGGAACCCAAGAACTCCGCAGTAGGAAGGAGATCTATCATACAACATCCAGCAGACCCCGAAGTTCCCTCCTCAACTTCACTAATTAGTATGCATCACTTAAAACATGCTTAAATTTCACAACTCGGTCGGTTAAATATAACGGTCCAAATTTCAATTTTCGAACGTCATTAATAGACAAGGATGCCTGCACGCATTTTATCGTGCCCGTATGTTTAATCGCTCGAATGTGACCGTGCATAATGAAAACGGTTCAACAAATCGATTGCGCGTGTGTAGGGTGCTTTATTTGGGATAATGAATTGTAGTTGGTGTTGAAGACACGCGGTCGGGTATTTTAATTATTCAAACCTAGGGTTGGCCCTCCGTTTGACCGCCATCGATTTGGAACTTGTGTTCCTATACTCGCACCCAGAACTTGCAAAATTATTGTTTTCTAAATGCCCAACTTGACATAATGTCAAGTTATACGATCCATACGTATTTCTCCAAGAGTCTACATCTAATTCGTTTAAGGTATGATCTTTTTATTCCGAACTAGTTAACTCCGCACGGGTGCAATTATGCATGTATTATACATATAAACCTTCCGCTTGAATGACTCTATCGATAAAAAAAAACCGCTTCAAAATCCGTTGCGTAGTTTTCAAGATTTAAGCATACATAGGGACGGACAGGCGACACTGACTTTGTTTTATACTATGTAGTGATAGTGAAGTGACAAGGAACAAACACGTATTCCACCGTCCAAAAAAATGTCAATAATAGAAAAAAATAATGATAGTCAATAGAAAGTAGGTACTATTTTTTATTATTTTTTAACCCCCGACGTAAAACAAGGGGTTATAAGGGTGTTATAAGTTGGACGTGTCTGTCTGTCTGTCTGTCTGTGGCACCGTAGCTCGCGAACGGATGAAGCGATTTCAATACAGTTTTTTTGTATGGCAGGTGAGTTACGGGCGAGTGTTCTTAGACATGTTTGATGAAAATCGGTTGAGTCGTTTAAAAGTTATGGGGAATGAAAGTGGGGATGAATAACCGACAGTCTGCAAATATAATCGAGTGGGGTCTCAAATGAAAGCGCATCACGTGCACATTACAAACATCATAATAAGCGTGTACCTATAAAAACAAAAAAAATAAATTAAATTAAAAATTTAAATAAACCCCCGACACAATGAATAATTTATTTAAATATTAAATTTTTAATTTAATTTTTTTATTCGAATGGTCACAGTAATTGTTACAATTGATTGGTGGCACTCCGTTATTCGTAGGCGTGTATTTGTCACTAGCTTTTGCGCGCGGCTTCGCCCGCGTGGGCTTCGAACCCGTGCTTATCTCTGTGCATATTTTTTTATGAACATAAAAACGGTTATTGTGACTAAACTATGATAGTTAGATATGTGCTCTCGCGTAAATAGGTTTTCGATTTTAGACCTTGGTTTACAAAATCGAAATTTTCATACGGATCCCTAATTCTTATGAAAATAAAATATAACCTAGCCTATAACCTTCCTCGATAAATGGACTATTTAACACTGAAAGATTTTTTGAAATCGGACCAGTAGTTCCTGAGATTAGCGCGTTCAAACAAACAAACAAACTCTGCAGCTTTATATATTAGTATACAGATTATTGACATTAAGCACGTAGTATGGATGTAACATTTTTCATACAAAAAATAAGGGGCACATAAATACTGCATACGAATAGCATATGTTCATGTAAGTGCCAGCATAAGATAAGTATACTGGGGGTTACAAAAACCCTGTAGCCATCCGAAGTAAGGACAACTTGATACGAAACCCCGTGCCAACCCGTGGCACAGGTTGCCAATACCCTCCATGTAGGTGGTCGAGGCCCGACTCAGCCGTGGGTAATACTGGCTGAGTGGTATAATGTGCTCAATTATCCACTTATGGTAGTATTGTCAAGAGCTCGTGGCCAAAATTAAATGAAAAGAAATTACATAAATATGCTTGAAATTTGGCACATACTATTAAACAGTCTTTTGATGACTATGTGGATACCAGTCATGATCAGTATAGGATATTTATAGCGATGTTGAATGATGAGATTCTTCCATAGGTCAGGATTCTAGACTTAGGAAAGCAAATATGCAGAAAATTATTCGAGTCGCTTCGAATTCAATAAGGAAGGACATACAAGGCGGTATGCGAAACTACATTGCATTCCCAACTTATTGATATTTCAATTCCTTTCAGGGGTTTTTAACTACCAATAGCTTGTTGCTCGCACAGAACTGAATTGATTATTTCGCCTAATTCTAACTAGAGAATTACAAAAAACAACAAACAAACTTGCATAATGACCCTGAGTGCGTGACCCAGTAGACGGTTTTTGTCTATCTTACATATCTTACAAATAAATAAATATCCTTGGACATTTCACACAACGCCATCTCGTCCCAAGCTTAGCAACATAATGCTTGTGTTATGGTAACGAGATGGATGATAAACTACTTACATAATTTTTTTTTTTGTAAATACATACATATTATATAACAAGACAGCTAAACTTATAACTACAAAAGAATCGTCTAGTCAATCAAGGCACAATCAATTATTCACTACAAAGAGAATTACCTTCATTTAAATTAATAAACGGCGGTTAGTAACAATCGTGGTGCGTGTGCTTTCATCAGATGTCCAGTGTGCCCTTAGATGGCCTCCCGCCTCTTTGATTAAGGTTTCGGTACGTGTGGTGACGGACTTAAAATACATAGTGTCGCCACCCCATTTCAACCTGAGGCTGCCGTTAAGAGCTATCAAAGGGAAATGATACGGCCGAAAACCTAGGCGCATGCGAAGGAAAACTTGTTACGCACAAACCGTCTGGCCGTGGCACAGTAGGCTAATTACCCTTCGTTGGAGGAGGCCCGACTCAACAGTGGCATTTATGGGCTGTGAAACCCGCGAATAAATAAAAAAAAAACTAACTTGTCTATGCCTAACATTGCTCGCACAGCGCTAAAATATTGCTGCATCGAGGGTATTTGCATCACATAAAATACTCAACCAGGGGTGCAATAGAAGGTTCCAGACGATTTACAACGGGCCCCTGAGCGATGGGCCCTATTAATGCCATCCGTCTCTCTGCTTGCATTATTTACTGAGATACATGCAGTAGAATCAGCTATAAGTGCTTTCTAGGAATACTGATATTTCAAAAGAAGTTATACGATACGGTTTTAAGTTATATAGAATAAGATTGTATATGTATTTATTTTTTCATGTACTATATGTATTTGTCATATTGTAAAAATTATTTCACACCCTACCTGACGTTTTCAAGTTCACAACTCCTATCCATCCAAAGGTTGTCTGGAAGAAATCGCCCTGTGCGATAAGACCGCCCATTGTACATTTCTTTGTTGTATTTCTCTGATGCCATGTTAGCCTTTTCTGATATTGGTGTACAATAAAGAGTATTCTATTCTATTCTATTCTATACAGCATTAAAAAGTATTAATCTCCTGGACACGTGTGATGTGCAAGATGTTACATTCCCTCACATCTAAGCTTACTGTTATATTAAACACGAAATCAATATAACCCAATCAGATGTTTCTAACAGAAAATATGATAAAAAGAGTGTCCATGGAGTTTCTTGCCTGTTCTTCTCCACAGGTTTTGGAACAAGCAACTAGTTTCCTAACTTCACGTTCAACCTTTCCAAAACATCTGTTAAATGGGTTCAATTGAAATAAATGATTTGAGTTTGAGTTACACCAATCAATTATTCCCTGTGGGTGTCATAAGAGCCGATTAAAGGAAATGACAAAACCGATATCCTAGCCGAAAAAGAGGGAAAGCTTGATATGAAACCCTGTGCCAACCCAGCTGGCCAGCGTGGCACAGTAGGCTCATTACCCTCCATGTAATGGGAGGAGGCCCGAATCAGCAGTGGGTCATTTATGGGCTGAGTAGCCGTGGCAGTAGTAGTGCCAAGCTGTCTGGCCAGCGTGGCACAGTAGGCTCATTACCCTCCATGTAATGAGAGGAGGCCCGAATCAGCAGTGGGTAATTTATGGGCTGAGTAGCCGTGGCAGTAGTAGTGCCAAGCTGTCTGGCCACCGTGGCACAGTAGGGTCATTATCCTCCATGGAACTGAGTGAGGCCCAACTCAATAATGGGTCATGTATGGCCAGACAACCGTTAGATGGACTTAGCTGGAATAAGAAACCAATATGGGTAAATACACTGTCACATACTTAAAACCGTATCGTATATTTTTTTTATCTCAATTCCAGTTATAATAGAAACTATTTTTTTTTATAATTAATTCCATGATGTTTTAAAAATACTTCAAATTTACCATACATACATTCCGAATTTGATAGTTTATTGTTCCATTATATTATTAAAAAAATAGCTTTGTGTTCCACCCTCTTATGCAACCACGGCCCTAATCTAAAACGCTTGCAGGCTCACCACACTCAATATTAAAACAATATTTGGTAAGTATTCGTGACAAATTGCAATTTAACGAAGAGAAATAACTGTATAAACATTGGGTGTCTTTTATTTAGGGTGTGATAGGGCGCGCTCTCACTGCCAGCGAGTCAGTGACATACTTTTTGATAACTACTTACGCCTATGTAATGTTTTCTGTGTAAGCTAATTCTACATGTATGTAGGCGATATTCCTTCTACAATACTAAAAATCCAAATCAGAAATGTTAGATATTAAAATTCAGTATTTTTTTGGTTGATATCGATTTCCGGTGCCTAGACGTGTACCCTAATGTTTTACACAATGTTTGATTAGCTTTTAAAACGCGCCGGATGCTTGGAGCAACCATGGAGTTTCTTGCCGACTCATCTCTGTGGAATGGCATTCCGAACCGGTGGTAAAGTCTAAATGATTAATTATTATTAATCATTTATAATTAAAAATAATTAATTTAAATTTGTATTTTTGTGTTATTATTTTTTGAATTTTCGTAATTTATTCGAATAAAAATTTTTTGGAACACAATACTATCCATTTGGCCATGGTATTTAGCGCCAGTATTCTCAAAGGTCCTTTATTTGTCAGGCAGCAGAATGGTATGGCATTCGATGGTTATCGATTATAAATCTTACCTACGTAAATCACTAACGCTCTCCGCTCCCACTGAAACAACACCGTTACTTTTTCCAACAGTAGGGTGCGTAACTACATAACACCGTTTAGATTGATGGTTGATGCAATTTGAAACCGACTTGGATTTATAGAGGGAGATGAAAGGACGATTACGTTGGTGGTATAGTAATGTGTCCCTGATTACCGGTAACGGGTCAAAATAAATTCATGTTTTTACGGTAATTTTATGTGGTGTTATTAGTCTTGCTACAACAAATCTCGGCGTCATAACGCGCCGTCAGTTTAGCGCTCTGACGCGCGCCAAGTACGCGTTCTGTTTGGCGAAGCCTTTAAAGCGATTGTAATTTTGTGTTCAAAATCAACTCATTTAATCAAGTTGGCTCATTAGAGCTTTTTTGACAAGTCAAACAATAAAATAAAATGTACCATTTAAAATTATTATTTACCATCTACCACCGGTTCTGAATGCACCTCTACAGAGAACAGCCGGCAAGAAGCTCTGTAGTTGCTGTTAGGAATTCGACAATAATAAAAAACACATGTAACGTAGGCAAAGACATGAATATACGGGGTGTAACAAAATCCCTACAGCCATACTTGAAGGCATAGAGCCAATCAAAAGAAGCAGTTCTGTGTTATGCCAGCAATACACGCTGGCCGAGCTTGGGCCAACGCGAGCGTAGGCAATTGAATACAAGGCAAGTGCTACTGCCTACACGTTGGGCAAGTGTATCGAAACCAACTAGGCGAGCGACACCGAGCGATGGCCAGACAATGCAAATATACCGCCTATACGTTGGTATTGGCGTTCACTCGGCCATGCTGGGCCAACGTATATTGCTGGCTTTAAAATAGTTTTATTTGATGAAGTACGAGGGAACGATCCACGTGTTTGTGTTGTCGTATAACCTGGTTGGTGTGCAGGTTGGACATGCCGCTTTTGGATCACTAGTCCCCGGTTCGTTTCGGTCCCTGTGGTTATCCTTCTGGCCACCGTTGCTCACTAAGTTGATTTCTCTCAATTTAAATGGTGGAGGCCTTAAGCAGCAATATGTCTGTTATGGCCTGAGACGGATAAAAAAATCTAGTTGTATAACAATGTTGAAAACTCAGTAACACTTGAAAAGCGGGGGGTCAATAAAAGTAGCCTTGCATCAGCCATCTGTCAGTGAAAGTCCCGCCAAAATAGTTAAATATTGTTTAATTTCAATGTGTTATAATCGCGAGAACCTAAGAAATCATTAGGTCCAACCAATTTAGAGATTAGCCGAAACTATCAAGCAGACATACAGTTTTTTTTATTTGCCGTAATACATCCAAATGCACTTAGTAAAAAGCGGTTATTAATTTTAAGATATACATTTATTGGTTCACAACCTGATGTACAATTTTACATACACAAATAAATAACTTAGAGAATATACATAAATAACTTGGAGAATACACTTAGAGAATATATAATAGTTAATTTAATTACTAGATTTAAACACTTAAAGATATTAAAATTACGTGATGAAAAATGAAAAATATTTACAAACATAAACTCAAATTGTATTTATTTGTATAGGTAACGTCTGGAAAAATGCTACGAAATGTAAGCTAAAAAATTGTAATGACCTAACATTAAAGTAATTGTCTTGTACAAAGTCAACAACCACCGTTAGGTTCCTAGTTAATTAAGAAAAAAATCCAGATCGAGCCAAGAGTTCCATTTCATTACATCAACGGTTCTTTTAATAGACTTTCTTTGACGTAGATGCTGTTATGTCTCGTTCATCGCAGAATCGATTTGAAATAGCTTTCCCAACGTTATTAAAGTTAAAAATTTCGCGTAATTATGTGCCCGTTTGGTGACGGATTAACCTAACCTAACAAATCGAAGATTTTTTTTCTTTGAAACCGGTCGAAACATTCTTCACTATCACTACATCATCACTACATAGTATAAAACAAAGTCGCTGTCGTCTGTCCGTCCTTATGTATGCTTAATTCTTTAAAACTACGCAAATCATTTTGAAGCGGTTTTTGTAATAGATAGAGTGATTCAAGAGAAAGTATAGACCTTCTGGTTTAAGACATTTAAGACCTTGTATAATAAATTCATAATATTGTAGAGAAACGCTCATAAATTTAGACGTTCATTATTGTACGCGTGCTAAGCCGGGCGGGACGCTAGTAAATTATAAATGGCTTTAAGTAAAACGACATCATCACTACATATCACTACATATTATAAAACAAAGTCGCTGTCGTCTGTCCGTCCCTATGTATGCTTAAATCTTTAAAACTACGCAACGGATTTTGATGCGGTTTTTTTTAATAGATAGTGATTCAAGAGGAAGGATAGACCTTGTATCATAAATTCATAATATTGTAGAGAAACACTGATAATTTTTGACGTTCATCATTGTACGTGTGCTAAGCCGGGCGGGTCGCTAGTCACTACATAGTATAAAACAAAGTCGCTGTGGTCTGTCCGTCCCTATGTATTCTTAAATCTTTAAAACTACGCAACGGATTTGGAAGTGGTTTTATTTAATAGATAGAGTGATTCAAGAGGAAGGTTAATATGTGTAATGCATCCATAATATTGTAGAGAAACACTGATAAATTTAGAGGTTCATCATTGCAACCGTGCGAAGCCGGGGCGGGTCGCTAGTAAGTTATGAATGGTTTTAAGTAAAACGACATCATCACTATCACTATCACTACGTAGTATAAAACAAAGTCGCTGTCGTCCGTCCGTCCCTATGTATGCTTAAATCTTTAAAAGTACGCAACGGATTTTGAAGCGTTTTTTTAATTGATAGAGTGATTCAAGAGGAAGGTTTATATGTATAATACATGCACCCGTGCGAAGCCGGGGTGGGTCGCTAGTTATAAATATACTAGTCAGTCCATAAATGACTCACTGCTGGGTCGGGCTGGCACAGGGTATCAAGTTTTCCTTCTCTTGTAGCAGGTGTTCGACCTTATCATTTCTTTATGTCGGCTCTTACGAAGCCAAAATGGAATGGAAAATTTACAAGATACTAGAGTTGGTACTATCTATCTGCTCGTAGCTTCCCTCGTTCGTCGTCTGCAACCATTACCTTAAGACCGCAGGACAATTTCTTAATCGTCGTGAGGGTAGCAGACAAATCGGTGGCAGCGCGCTGCACTGAGTTGTGGCTATCCTCAAGGGAACGACGTCGGGTTCTACGCTGCAAATTGTTGAGGCGCAAGGCATGAACACATAGCGGAGTACTTAGACCTCTCTCTCATTGCGTGCAATTTATAATCTTAATTCTAGAGAATCACTAAGAGAACTTTTTAAGGATACTGGGATTCTTACAGTCGCATCGCAGTACATATTTACAAATATAATGTACATTCGTAAAAATATCTGCGATTACGAAAGGAGTGGCGATATCAATAAAAATAAAATGTCCACTAGGAATAGACATCACATAATAGTCCCTTATTACAGGCTGCAAAAAGTTCACAAAACTTTTGCAGGTCTTGGTATTCGATTATTTAATAAAATACCTAAAGGCATTCAAGACTTGCCTTTAGAACACTTTAAGTGTCACATTAAAAGTCGGCTAATCTTTAAGGGGTACTATAAAGTTAACGACTATATCTTAGACAAAAATGCTTGGGAATAACTGATCGGTGTTGTTGCTAGTCCGATGCTCTTATTTAAATACTTTTAGAATAATGACAAAGTAATTAGAAATAGTGTTCTTGTTATGTGATATATATATATACACAGTATGTGAGAGCATCCTAACGCGTTATTAGTATAACTTTTGAAATGTTCAATTCCTTGGTGCTCGAGTTATCATGCTCACTTAAAGACTCATGGCAGTGGTGGCGTCGTGCGGCGGGTCGTTCTCTTCCCTGCAATATGGTTGAGGAGGGCGATGGCTGCCGCATGCGTCATCCTTGTGAACAGGTGCCGTTGCTGGGGGTCGGTTGGCTTGGGCATTACAAGGTTACTATTGTCAACTATATCTGGCTGATGTTTGGCCCTTTGGAACTATTGCGTGAGTTTGCTCTCACAAATCTGTCTTAAAACCAGTCTTGTACCCAAATGGCGATCTAAAAAGAGCAACTACAGAGTTTCTTGCCGGCTCTTCTCTGTAGAGGTGCATTCCGAACCGGTGGTAGATGGTAAATAATTAATTTTAAATGGTAAATTTTAAATTTTATTTTTTGTTTGACCTGTCAAAAGAGCTCTAATGAGCCAACTTGATTAAATGAGTTTTGATTTTGATTTTGATTTTGATTGATTGAGCGATCGACTGCTGCGCAGCATGTCGCGGGTTCGATTCCCGCACGGAAGAAATATTTGTACGACCTACAAGTATTTGTTCCGGGTCTGGGTGTTTTCTATCTATAATATGTATGTATTTACAAAAAAAGGTATATAAGTAGTTTATCATCCATCTCGTTACCATACCACAAGCATTAAGCTTAGCTTGGGACGAGATGGCGTTGTGTGAAATGTCCAAGGATTTATTATTTACTAGTGGCCCGCCACGGCTTCGCCGGTGCAAAGCGGGGGTGGGTTATACATATAAACCTTCCCCTTGAATCACTCTATATAATAAAGAAAACCGCTTCAAAATCCGTTGCGTAGTTTTAAAGATTTATGCATACATAGGGACGGACAGAAGAATGTGACTTTGTTTTATACTATGTAGTGATAGTGATTATATTTATTTATTTAATATACCACCAAAGCAAACGGGCTCACTAATATGCCATGCTAGCAAATGGCATCAGTTCTGAGCTTTTTGAGCAAAGAGAAAGCTCTTTGACCACATTTTTTGTTTCCACCACAGTTCTTTGTCTATTGAACTTCGAATAACCAAATATTGCTGAATTATAATTTGTAACATAAGACCTGTGCGCTGTTAAAAACGCTGGCCAGACGGGTTGGCACAGGGTTTTGTATCAAGTTTTCCTTCTCTTGCGGCTAGGCTATCGGCTTTAACATTTCCTTTTGTCAGCTCTTACGATACCCTCAGGATATAATGGGGTGGTGACACATTGTATTCTTAACCCGACACCACGCGGATATGGGTAGTAAGGTAGATCTGCGAAGTTTCAACTGAAGTAAAAGTCAGTATACATTATCCGCTGTTGCTTGTAAATTGCACCACACCCGCCATGGGACAACTGCAAATTGCGGTAAAATGGGTGGTAACGCTCCCCACTGCAGTGGACTTTGACTGATGTATCTACGCTTATGCACCTAATAAAGTAATGTATTTTGTTCGTGAGTATTCGCAAGGGGAATAAAATTGTAAGCCAATTACTCCGTCTATAGTTTACGGCGTGGCAATTGTTTTTTTCCGTGTGGTGGATTTAGAATACATGGTCTCGCCATGCCAACCTAAGGGTGTCGTAAGAGCCGACAAAAGGGACTGCTAAGGTCGAACACCTACACGCAAGAGGAGGAAAACTTGTTCCAACCCGTCTGGCCAGGCGTAAGGTTCGTGTAACTGTCACAGGCAGTAATGGATTTTAAGCTATTGTATAGCTTAAATATAAGCTTTTGTATTGGATAGATCTGAGCGCGGGGACTGAAGCAAGAAATTCCGTAACGAAAAATGGAGAACCTGACACTGGATCCAGTGTCAGCTTTCCCGGGTGTCAATATCTTAAAATATAAAAACCATATCGGCATGCAACTGGCAATGACTGCCTCGTTGGTCTAGGGGTCGATGTGCCGCCTTTGGATCAACGGGTCTCGGGTTCGATTCCGGGGTCAGGCAAGTGTCTTTGTCTAAACCAGAGGCACTTGCTTGGAGTCTGGGTGTCATTTGTGCTCGTGAATTACATGTTTGTAAACTGCCCCCGCGATACAGGTTACAAATAATGCAGGGGTTTCGTTTTTAATCAAAAAACAATATTTCATCTCTTAGTTTGTGTAAGCTTTTTGAGTTAAAGTGGCTCTTCATACAAGGTCTTGGCTTCAGTATCCTGGTCATTTTGGCCGGTCAGCTCTAGCACTATCCTCACCAAATCTTACACAGCAAATGACAAATAAAGTTCCCCGCCCATCAGTTTTATCGTCGTGTACGTGACGCGAATGCACGCGGCGTGTTTCGTAGATTTACATCCCAACGTGTTTAGTGCGACGTGCAAGTGATTCAGACGAGCTGCGACATGCAATTCTGCCTGCATTTGTGTGACACTTTACTTATTAGATTTGCTGTGCTCAGTGTTACCCGTTGTAAGTTTATGTTGTCAGATTGCATGAAATTAAATTTAGTTTTTTTTTAATTTTAGCTGTAAACCTACATCATAAAAGGCACTATATAGCGAAAAATAAACGACCATTTGAAGTTGGTGCCTCAGGCATACCTTGTTAATATCTGTGTGAATTTAAGTTGGCACCGACTGCCTAGTTTGAAGTCTGTTTACATTTTTGCTATAAAGATTGTTATTTTAGATTTTTGCAATTCATTTGAATTTGATTTCTGCAAATAAACGTATACTTTTTTAGGCAACAAAGGAGTGGATGCCCCCTTGCCCCAAATTATTTTCCAAATAAAATGAACATTTTTTTTCAGTCGTATAAAGTACTTTAGGCTGTAGGTAAAGGTAAAAGCGAAAAAAAAATATCAAAGGAAAAGATGTTTACTAGGTTTACTAGTTGAAATTTGAAATATTTTTTTTCCGAAGTTTCTATTGTGGAGGCCCCGGGGCCTTCGCCCCGGTTGCCCCCCCCCCCCCCCCCCTAAATCCGGCCCTGAGGAGTTGTGTAACAAAATCGTCGAAATACCATGAATATTGCATTCTATTTTGTTTTTTTACCGTTCGTCGTTCGTCTGGTCCGCATTTGTCCGTTATAAGACTATATATTCAAGTATAAGTATAATAATAATAAATACGACTAGGTATTCGTTATATTACTAGCCCGTTTGGCAAAAAATGTTGTTTTGTTTCTGCGGTATTTTCGTAGCTATTCGGTGCGGCGACCAAACCAACTAATCAAAGTACATTAGAATCAGCCCATTCGTTCTTGATTCATTAATTATTTAGTTATTAAGTCATTAATTTCCTTCCGCTCTACTTACGTTACTATACATAACGTAAGTAGAGCGGACGGATGAAGATGAGATGCCATACTAGACCCTTTTTCATAACCAATATCAATCATTCGCCACACACGTTTCTCAGAAAAATCCTAAACAATCTGCGTTCCACTTGATCACGCGGAACTAAGATTTATCACACTAGTTGAGCCATCGGGGTGCAGATGCACTTTAGCCGGTGAAAAATTACCCCAATCGACGCCAATGCGTCCCCAGCTTCCCCGAATGATGGTGCAAATCATTGCGAACAACGTTGACGCATTGTGCGTCAGTCCCATAAAATGTGAGTCTACAATCGTTTGAACAATAGTAGTATATCGAGGGCTGTCATCTAACGACATGTTATTTTTTAATTATTAAAAATAATAGCCTTATTAACTTGTGGGATTACTCGACTTGACCTTCATAGTTTAGAGGGCACTTAAAGGTTTCGTTCCTGGTTGCCAATTAAACAGATATTGCTGTCGATAAATGTCGTCAATAGCGTGAAAACTGACTGTTATTCTAACAGCCCTCTTAGTTGGAAGGCAAATGGCCGTTTAAATACTAGAGTTAGCCAATATGAATTGGATTGGTAGTACCTCGATTTTATAGAGAAGAAAGGGAGGTACCTAGATATTTTAGAGATAAAGATAAGGTATAATTTTATGTTTCGTCATTTCAGCCCATAAATGACCCACTACTGAGTCGGGCTTCCTCCAAATTCATGGAGGGAAATCAGCCTACTGTGTCACGCTGGCAAGACGGGTTGGCACAGGGTTTGTATCAAGTTTTCCTTCTCTTTCAGCTAGGTGATCTACCTGTTGCTTTCTTTTAGTCGCCTCTTACGACACCCTCAAGACGGTATGGGTTGGTGACATTGACATTTTATGTTTACTAGGTTTCTATTTAAAGTATGGTGGGTGTGGTGACAATTTTAAACACACAAAGTCTCCAACCCCTTCCATTCGAAAGATGTCGTAAGAGGCGACTAAAATGGCTCAAGTGAAGAAAACTCTGTGCTAACCCGTCTGGCCAGGGTGGCACGGTAGGCTAATTTCCTTTCATTGCCTTGGAGGAGACCCGATACAGCAGTGGATCAGTTATGAGCTCAGACGGATATCTAATAGCGGAAGAAATATTTTTTATATGTATGTATATGCTTACTTGTGTTTATCTATTATATTATACATTTATCTTATCTATTATATTATTTCTATTTATTCTATATCTATTATTTTTTATTTGTATCCCTACATAGTATAAAACAAAGTCGCTGAAGTCTGTCCGTCCCTATGTATGCTTAAATCTTAAAAACTACGCAACGGATTTTGATACGTTTTTTTGTAATAGATAGAGTGATTCAAGAGGAATGTTTATATGTATAATACATGCATAATTGCACCCGTGTGAAGCAGGGCGGGTCGCTCGTTTATTCATATATCATGTACACTGCAGCTACCCATATTGGTTCCTTGTTCCACCTAAGTCTATCCAACGGTTGTCTGGAAGAAATTGCTTTCAGCAATAAGAGCGCCATTTGTACTGTACAATGTTCGTGTTTAAGTTTCTGTTTTGTTTCTTTTGTGTACAATAAAGAATATCTATCTGTCTATCTATATTCGGAACGGCACCCTTACACTTTATAAACAATAATATGTGACTTGAATAGAATAAAAAAAAATCTAACTTGGACATATCTATCGAAGTGTTATCCTAATAACACTTCGATAGATAGAAAATAAATGCAACAAAGCATCAAATACAAGATGACTCTTTGTGTAAGGATTGAACAACGAGCTATAAAAATGTTGTCACTATCACTACATAGTATAAAACAAAGTCGCTGTCGTCTGTCCGTCCCCATGTATGCTTAAATCTTTAAAACTACGCAACGGATGAAGCGGTTTTTTTAATAGATAGAGTGATTCAAGAGGAAGTTTTATATGTATAATACATGCATAATTGCACACGTCGCGGGTCGCTAGTTAAACATACAAGTCAAAATGGCGACGCCGCGGTCGAAAATTAGCAGGCTTTAAATGATAATTAATATCAACCCAGAAACTATGTATTATAATTTGGGTCCAAATTAGTCTCGAAACCGCTAAAATACAGGTGGCAAACTAAATCTCAGGAACAGTAAAGGGAAGGGGTCACAAATTTCGAATCCCCGAGGCCCTATAACAACGCCCTTTGGCAGTTAAGAATTAAATTTGGAGACTAATAATTCTTGGAAGTAGCAGTACGTTGCTCTGTTTCAAGTAAAATTTATTTCATTGAACAACAAAACCAAGTTTGATTTCGTAATACCGTCTAAACATTTTAAGCGTGGTAAAAAATTTACAATTGTACCAACCCATACCATCCTCAGTGTCGTATGAGGCGAATAAAGGAACTCAGACAGATCAGCTAGCAGCAATAGAAGTATACAAAATCATGCTAGCCAGTCCTGTCAGCGTGGTACAGTAGTGTCCAAATTCATTTGGACGAGGTCCGCCAGAGTCATTTCAGGGCTGAGGACAAAGAAAAGGTTTCTTCTTCTAATTCTTCTCAGCCATTAAATGACCCACCGCTGAGTCGGGCGTCCTCCAACTACATAAATAATAAATAAATAAATATCCTTGGACATTTCACACAACGGCATCTCGTCCCAAGCTAAGCAACTTAATGCTTGTGTTATGGTAACGAGATGGATGATAAACTACTTATATAATTTTTTTTGTAAATACATACATATTATAGATAGAAAACACCCAGACCCGGAACAAATACTTGTAGGTTAGTAGTAGGTAGTATTCCTTCTCTAGCTTTATCGTTTCATTTTGTCGGCTCTCGCGACATCCTCAGGACGAATTGGGGTGTCGTCGCTTGTCGTCACAGTGTCGGACTATGTATTCTAAATTCGTCACCTCACGAAAGACGAAGGTAGAAGGTTAATTCGACCTAAATCCGAAGAAGGTACCATTGCTTAACCAAATTCACCTCAAGATTCTAATATCACATAATCAAAATAAAAGCATGCGGTAATGAAATAACAGTGTAATAGTGCATGTGAAGATCGTGCCGTAAAGTAGATTAAATTTAAATTGTCAATTCGGTTTTATGAGCGCAAGCGGGCGGGTTCGACGCCTGATTCTCGAGGTGCCATAGCCTAAGAAATGTACAGAAGTGACATCATTGGTTTTATACCAACGACCGTAAATCAGTATGGTCAATAGCCGCGATACTTTCAAGAGAAAACTTCGGATGCATATGAACATCATAGATTTTCCAGCCAGCAGTGTGTGGTAACGGATTTAGAATACCCTTAGGATAGAGAGCTGACAAAAAGACCATTTCCTTTTGTCAGCTCTCCATCCTAAGGGTATTCTCATAAGGCCGTTAACCTAGCCGCAGGAGAAGAAGATCTTTATACGAAATCCCGACTCAGCAGTGCGTCATCAATAAGCTGAGATGAAGTAGTATTTTTGGTTTAACTTTAAGTTTAATTTATTTGCTGCTACTGCTTTTACCGAATTTATTTCTAAACACAATTTAAAAAAAATCGGCAGGTTATAAAAAAAATCGTCTTGTTATGCCCTTAAACTGATGTTTCTTTCAACCGTTTTACGGCTGAAAAACTGAAGCAAACATCTGCAGTGGTGAGAATTCGTTGCCTATTTTAAATTTATATAGATAATTTTTATTTTTATTTTCTCTAGAAAATATTTAAAGTACTTTTTTTATTAGTTTTAGTTAAAGTTCATAGTTTTTATTATTAAATATTATAATAATTACTATACGTAGGTGTATCTGTACTTACTTTCTATTTGATATCACCGTGACGGTGTGAAGAATTTGCGGAATTTGTCAAGCTTATAACCTATGAGTTTATTGCATTAGTAATAAAGTTGTAAGGGTTGAAAATAATACGTCGCGCCAAATAACGTTCTAGATTCTTCCCATGCAACTAGCGTGGAAGTAATCGGAATGAGCCGATATTCTTCTAAGACGACACGGTTGGCGCAGTGGTTGAGCGATCGACTGCTGCGCAACATGTCGTCGCGGGTTCGATCCCCGCACGGAAGAAATATTTGTACGACCTACAAGTATTTGTTCCGGGTCTGGGGGTTTTCTATCTATAATGCATCTCGTTACCATAACACAAGCATTCAGTTGCTTAGCTTGGGACGAGATGGCGTTGTGTGAAATGTCCAAGGATATTTATTTATAAAATTCCTAAAAAATACTTTTAAGCAACACAGTTTAATAATCATTAAAAATATTATGACTATGCATTTGCTTGCCTACTTCAAGTTTGGCCAAACTATCTAATTCAATCGAATCAAAATCGACAATTGACACATTGATTGTCTGTTGATTGCCAGGACAATTTCTATACCTTGCCGTTGTGACAATTTCTTTGGCGTCGGCTACCAGTCTAACCAGATTCGGCTGATTACCAATGATTACCACACAGAGCGAATGTTCTCTGACCCCCAAGACCCATCTTATCGGGAAAACTAGAATTGTTTGCCTAGCCATTGCCAGCCCAGATGTTCAATTGGTTCTGTCTTGTACGGTCCGTAAGTCTTGATTATATTTTTTGTTTTGTTCCAGGTAAGAAAATGGTCGCCACATCCAAATTATTAGTGACACTGGTGTAAGTGACGTAATATTTTTTAGAATGAAGTATATAACACATTTATATATTTATTCCATCTGATCAGTTTATTCCATCTGATCAGTTTATTCCATCTGATCAGTAGGGAGTTTAACAAGATCTTCAAACCAAAACTACTATCAATAAATAACAGGGCAACATTTTGTGAATGGGCAACTGCTGGTATCTATAAAAGTAGAAATAAGCTGTTTGACTTATATGGTGAAAAGTTGTATAATTGTGATCCATCATTTCACGAATATGTGAAAAATTATTCCAAAGTATTTAAGAGAACTTGTTCGACTGCAAAAGCATTGTATTTGAAAAATAAGATAATTCATGCAGAGGTCAAAATTAAAACAACGTGGCATATTATAAATAGTGAAAGCGGTAAAAATACGAATCATCATATTGATTATCACCTAAAGGTTGATAATCGGGACATTAAAGCGGATTTAGAAGTTGCGACCGAATTTGAACAGTTCTTCACAAATATTCCCATTAAAACTACAGAATCGCTACAGTCCTCTCCTTCATCCGCTGAGTTACTATTGAAAAACAGTCTCAATAAGTGTAACACAATCTTTGAATTTACTCGGATCAACAACAAAGATATTATTAGCGCTTTTAATACTCTTAACATGAAAAGTACTGCAGACCTGTGGGGAATGTCCGTTAAAACCATTTCACCTGTAATTAAGGTAATCGCACCGGCCTTAGCAGGTATTTTCAATGATTGTGTCGCACATGGTAAATTTCCTGATCTCATGAAGCACAGTAAAATAGTAGCCTTATTTAAATCAGGTAGTACTTCAGATCCCGCTAATTTTCGACCTATCTCAGTACTACCATCGCTTAGCAAAATTTTTGTAAAAATTGTTTTATTACAACTACTAACGCACTTCAATAGTTGCAATTTGTTACATCCCAACCAGTTCGGTTTTACGAGAAATTGTTCTACTACTGACGCTGGAATTCAACTATTGAAGTACGTATTTGAGGCTTGGGAGGATTCACATGATGCACTCGGCGTATTTTGTGATTTGTCTAAAGCTTTCGATTGTGTTCATCATGAAATCCTCATCAGGAAGTTACACCATTACGGTATCCGCAAACAAGCCCTCAGCCTACTGAAATCATACCTTAGTAATAGAATTCAGAGGGTTGATGTCAATGGCATACAATCACAAGGATCCATGGTCACTATTGGTGTGCCCCAAGGTTCGATTCTTGGTCCTTTTTTGTTCCTCGTTTACATTAATGACCTACCTTATTATGTGAGAAATAACCACGGTATTGTACTGTTCGCGGATGATACTTCTTTGTTGTTTAAAATTAAACGACAGCTACAAAATTTTGACGAAGTGAACAATGCACTTTCTTCGGTTGTCCATTGGTTTAGTATGAATAACTTGCTTTTAAATGAAAAGAAAACTAAATGCATCAAATTTTCACTGCCCAATGTTGTTCAGAATCCGACCAATGTACCACTGAATGGAACAATTTTGGAACCGATTGAGTCAACCGTATTTTTAGGTATAACCATTGATAATAAACTACAATGGGGCTCACATATAGAAAAGCTATGTAATAGACTTAGCTCGGCCGCTTTTGCTGTTAAGAAAATTAGACTTTTGACAGATGTTGATACGGCTAGAATAGTTTATTTCAGTTACTTCCACAGTATCATGACTTACGGGATACTTCTCTGGGGATGCGGTGCAGACCTTAATAGCATATTTATATTACAGAAAAGGGCTGTAAGGGCTATATACAACCTTGCTCCTAGAACTTCTCTCAGAGATACATTCAAGGAAATAAATATTCTAACTGTGCCATCTCAATATATATTTGAAAATTTGATGTATGTACATAAAAATATTAATAACTTTGGAAAAAACTGTGATATACATAATATTAATACACGAAACAAGAATAATCTTGCCGTCCATTGTACTCGTCTCCGCAGAATAAGTAACTCATTCATGGGTCAATGTATACACTTTTATAACAAATTGCCCATGCAACTTAGAGAATTGCCTCGCAATGCCTTTAAAAAGACTGTTAAGACAAAACTTTTCAAAAAAGCATATTACCGCATTGCTGATTATTTAAACGACCCAGCTGCTTGGGACTAGGCTGTTCAGTGTCAGTGTATGTTCTTTATTTATGTTACTAGTCAAATAGGACCGCAATGAAAAAAAAAATTACAAGCCCTCTGAGTTTCTTGCCAGTTCTTCTCAGCAGTGGTCGCGTTCCGAACTGGTGGTAGACGGTCGATTTTTTTTATTATATAATATGACAATGTGTTGACTATTTGTCAGTGTCCATCGTGACCCACACAAAATAAATGATTTGAATTTGAATTTGAATTACAATTTCATCTTGCTCTCGCGAAAGGCTTTTAATGTGTACTCACTGCATCATATTCGTTTCAGCCCAATAATGACCCACAACTGAGTCGAGCCTCCGCCAAATTCATGGAGGGAAATTAGCCTACTGTGCCACGCTGGTGATTTGCCTCTTGCTTTCCCTTAGTCCTCTCTTACGACACCCTCGGGATGGTATGGGTTGGTGACACTGCGTATTCTAAATACGTCACCACACGGAATATGTACTCACTGCATCATATTGCGGAACCGTATTTTTCTTTACATATATTAACAGATACCGACGTCAAATAGGATGACGGTTTGTGTGAGACACCGGCTTCAAATCCTTGTTTATTGATTATCTCTTGTTTTTTTTAAAGATGTCGTTAAAATTGTTTTATTTAAATTATTTTCATGGAAGTCAATGCCTAATTATACGTCGAGCGTATTTATTTCATTCTGATTTTAAGTAAGACAAATTAGCCAAATGATCACTTAAATAAACAGTTGAAATATTTGACAGGGTCAACCCTGATGTGGTCTGCAAATAATGTTCTCTCCTTCGCTGCATTTTACGGTCTCTAGAGGTATATTTCATTGCAACCTCGCTGCTTTACTAGTCTCAAAAGGTCTTATCTTTAACGTTAGAACGTAGTTTACGTTTAAACACTTTCAAATTTAATGTTTTGTGTTTTCGATTGTGATAAGAGAAACGTCGTTACAAACTTTACGTCTCTGACGATTTGAATTTCGAATTCATAAAATATATTTAAATCTGTTGCCAAACTAAAGTGGCAGTGGGCAGGGCACATAGCTCGCAGAAACGACGCCCGATGGGGCAGAAAAGCCCTCGAGTGGCGCCCGCGTTCCGGAAGGCGCAGTGCTGGTGGACACGGTGGACCGACGATCTGGTTAAGGTCGCCGGAAGGCATTGGATGCGGGCGGCCAGGACCGGCCTTTGTGGAGATCCTTGAGGGAGGCCTATGTCCAGCAGTGGACGTCTTTTGGCTGAAACGATGAAAAATGAATTGAACATAGACTCGCAAGAATGTGTCCAGTGAGGCGTATACAATCTTCTGACCAGCTTGTGGTCGGCCGATAGGATAAATCACCTGGAAGAGAATTGACTCAGCAGTGCAGCATTGTGACTAAATCTGAATGAAAGTTCTTCGTCATTAGCTGTTTCCACAATTTCCTCGGAGTCGTCCAATTGAATTAGAGTCGGCACCAGTTTGACCTCATTTGGCTAACTACCAATATTTACACGAAACCTCCACGACCTATCATGTGGAACAACCGGTAATTCAATGACCAGGTAACCGATTCCACGGTGACTACATGTAGCTACTGCCATATTAGAATGTATCCAATCGATGCTAGCACTTTTATTCTTTTTTAACCCCCGACGCAAAAAGAGGGGTGTTATAAGTTTGACGTGTCTGTCTGTCTGTCCGTCTGTCTGTCTGTGGCACCGTAGCTCGCCAACGGATAAAGCGATTTCAATATAGTTTTTTTTTGTATGAAAGGTGAGTTACGGGCGAGTGTTCTTAGACATGATTGATGAAAGTCGGTTGAGCCGTTTAAAAGTTATGGGGGGTTAAAGTGAGGAAGAATAACCGAATCTCTGCAAATATAATCGAGTGGGGTTTACATTATAATAAGTGTGTACCTATAAAAAGTATAAAATAAAAATTAAATTAAAAATTTAAACAAACCCCCGACACAATAACCTAAATCCCTTTAAAAAGTAAAAAATAAAAAAAATACATCGGAACTTGTTGAAATTTTTAATTTAATTTTTTCATATGCGGTTTACAATACACAATGACACCAACTTAAATCGTCCTGAATGTGTCGTAAGAAGCCGCAAGAGAAGAAAATAATTATAGACACCATGTGCCAACCCATCTTGTAGGCGAGGCACAGTAGGCAATTTTTTCTCCAGTAGTGTGTCTTTTACGGGCTGCGATGATGATGACAGAGACAGAAACAACATTAAACGAAAACTTCATGTTTCCTGTACTTCGTTTGTATTTATTTAATTAACTTTAGAGGTGTATCAGGTATCCTGGAATTTTGGTCTCGGTAACGCGGCGTTCCGAGTATTTGCTAAAAGAATTTCAGAACAAAGTATTTCGTGGTAGCCAGAAGACAAAAATAGTAACAAGGTATTTTGGAGCCATAAAGTAAGCGTTATTTCATGGTATCTTGATTTATTACGCAATTTCAATTTTTATTATTAATTTTTCTATCCCGTCATCAACATCATCAGCCTATTTCAGTCCACTGCTGAACGTAGCCCTCCCATATGGCTCGCCACTGAACCCGGTCTTCGGTTCTATGCATCCAGTTGCTGCCGGCTGCCCGTCGCAGATCGTCGCTCCATCCAGCAGGGGGGCGTCCCACCCTACGTTTGCCAATACGCGGTCTCCACTGTAGCACCTGTTTGCCCCAGCGGCCGTCAGTTCTACGACAGATGTGGCTAGCCCATTGCCACTTCAGCTTGCTAATCCTAATAATTTAACTATCTATATAAACAAAAATGAATTGCTGTTCGTTAGTCTTACTAAAACTCGAGAACGGCTGGACTGATTTGGCTAATTTTGGTCTTGAAATACTCGTGGAAGTCCAGGGAAGAAAATATGAAAAAGACGATTTTTTCATACGCATTATTGTTGTTCCAGTTAAGGTTTTTTTTATTGATTCTAAGGCGGTACGAAGTTTGCCGGGTCAGCTAGTTATTTTTTTGTTTGGCAGACGGTATGTTTGAAATTATAGATCAACTGCAAAATTTTGCTTATAACCTTGAATCACAGGTGTACTTTAAAAGCGCTCTGATTGAAATCATGAAGAACTTAACATTACGTAAATTACATGTTAGTCACTGACATAGACCACCGGATTGCCAAACTTTTGTGGCAGTGGGCAGGGCAGAAAAGTCCTCGAGTGGCGACCGCATTCCGGAAGGCGCAGTGCTGGTAGGCCTCCTACACGGTGGACCGACGACCTGGTTAAGGTCGCCGGAAAGCAATCGATGCGGGCGGCCCAGGACTGGCCTTGGTGGAGTCCTGTCCAGCAGTGGACGTCTTTTGGCTGAAATAATGATGATGATGATGACATTACATGTTTGTAAACAGTGATACAGGCAGCGCCCAGAGTATGGTATTTTTTTAATACAGCTTATATTATACTATTTTGTTGTCCGTCGTTTTTGTGGCCCGTCTAGGAAAAACCGCAGTACCGAAGAACAACGCTGGGGGCTCTATTTAATGGTGTTTGCTTTCAATAAGGCAGCCATGGCCGTGGGAAGCTGCAGCGGCTACAGAAATATTCCCAACGAGATACAAACAGTTCGTTGTATTGGTTACGAAGAAAAACGGTTATGTTTTCTTTTGTCATAGGGATGATAATTTTACGGTGAATATATTTGATCGTCGAAATATTCTGGTTATTATAGAGAAGGGCCTGATTCATCCTGTATAACAAATAATATATATCTGTTGTACAGAATGAATCTTCATTCAAATGTGTGTGGAAGGCCAAAATTGGCATTCCAAGGAGTCTCGATGAAAACCAAACATTATTTCTAGCCAGTTTCTATTTTTAGTCTCTTTATTATTTCTTGATCTACTTGGGTACCGATAGACGCTGAACTGAAATATAATATAGTCCAGGAGGAATTGGCGCACGAGTGCCGAAAACTATTCCTCTCAATTTTTTATGCAATCCTCTTCAAATTGCCCTACTGATGATATAAATGCATGTTGCCGGGGGGCAACCCCGGGCCATATTGCTTAAACCGATTTTTTTTTATTCATTTCAAGAAATTGATATTTTTCAAACGGACTTTTTTTTGTCAATAGTGAAGTAAAGTAGGATTTGACGTAGGTTGCATACCGAGCATGTCAAAAGCAAACCGAACCCACCCACTGTCCCAGTGGCGACAGATCGCAGCGTATTCAGAGACAAAAAAAAAATAAAAAAATATCTGCTCCATACATACGTACTCGTATGTATGTACGCTGGAAAATCATGTCGAGTACATCGCGTATGTAACGAAAACTTTGAACATGAATATCCCCCTTCAAAACGTCGGATTATTTCGAACGATACATAACAATAATTTAATTTGATAATTTGGCATACTTCTCAAGGACCGACAATTTAATATTTTAAACAGTTAGACCTGTTATCCTTACTAGGATAATCAGGACTAGCGGTTTTTTTTTCTAATTGCCACAAATAGCCTGCTGTCAGCATCGGCGTGAAATGTTTTATTTATTTCCTAGCGGGCCGCCCTGGCTTCGCACGGGTGCAATTATGCATGTATTATACATATAACATAACATATCCTTGGACATTTCACACAACGCCATCTCCATCCATCATCCATCATCCAAGCAACTTAATGCTTGTGTTATGGTAACGAGATGGATGATAAACTACTTAGATACATTTTTTTTTTGTAAATACATACATATAGATATATGGTCTGGGTGTTTCCTATCATATCCTAGTGATAGGAAACACCCAGACCCGGAAAAAATACTTGTAGGTCGTACAAATATTTCTTCCGTGCGGGAATCGCACCCGCGACATGCTGCGCAGCAGTCGATCGCTCGTCAAAACCTTCCTTTATACCTTCCTCTATTATAAACCTTCTTCTTGAAGCATTCCATATATTAAAAAAACCGCTTCAAAATCCGTAGCGTAGTTTTGAAGATTTAGGGACGGACAGACGACATATACTTACTTACATACATACTACTTTGTTTTGAAGTATGTATTGATTATTAATTTATTAATAACCTCACAATATAGTTAATAACTTGAGCCCGAGCAGCTTACTCCAAGGCTATACGAAATGTCATATTAACATGCAAATAACACGATAACTCATTTTAGTGAATGACATGGCGCTTGGGACCCGTTTGAACATGCTCCGCTTTTTTCATTATTTAAGTTCCTAACTAATAGTTTGTGACACGAAACGTTTATTGCTCAGTATCGCAGTACTTTCCTGTAATACTACTGTTAACAAGCATTTGGACTGCCTTGCAGGTCTAGGAGTTGAGTGTGCCGCCTTTCGATCACCAGGTCAGGCAAGTGTCTTTTTGTAAACTAGAGGCATTTGTGAATTACATGTTGGTAAACTGCCAATACTACGATGCTCGATGGCCTCTATCGAGCCTCCGAACGAGTCGGCCTTAAAATGAACATGGAGAAGACGAAGATCATGTCTAATATCCATGTTCAAGCCACTCCTGTTGACATCGGAGGTTCTACCCTCGAAGTTGTGCTCCCTACATTTACCTGGGACACACTGTCCAGTTAGGTAGCGTTAGTTAGTCCTTTGCATTCCGGAAAGCGCAGTGCTGGTAGGCCTCCCACTCGGTGGACCGATGACCTGATTAAGGTCGCCGGAAAACGATGGATGCGGGCGGCCCAGGACCGGCCTTTGTGGAAATCTTTGGGGGAGGCCTATGTCCAGCAGTGGACGTCTTTTGGCTGAAATGATGATGAAACTGCCAATAGAGTAGGAAAACTTGACACTAAACTCTATGCCAACCCGTCTGGCCGGCGTGGCATAGTAGGCTAATAACCCTCCTTGTAGTTGGAGGAGGCCCGACTAAACAGTGGGAAAGAGAACTGAGAAGTAACCTAGTGATGCAGGTTTTCTTTTAAAATAAGGAGATTGATTTTTTATACCGCCATTTTTAGAGAGGCATTAGACGCGTAAAGGTTAAACATCAGCAATAAACTAGCCAATCATTTAAATGCCTGAGCCGCTGAGCCTTAATGCTGATCAGTGACTTGAATGTCTTTGACCCTAGGCTTGCGTCATGGAAAACAACGCCAGGGCCTAAGATGGAGCAGGCAATTCAAGGAAATACCCTGTTGGGCACCGGCTCTCACATGCACACGACGAAACACAGTAAAACTGCTTGGACTGAGACCATATTTCCATATTGCAGGGAAGTGAACGACACGCCTCACAACGTCAACACTGCTATGAGTCTTTAAAGTGAGCAGGATAAAGCGAGCATGGGAATAAGTCATTAAACAATATACAAGAGTTATCTTTGTGTACTGTCCCTGGTGAGATATTAGAGAAACGCGAGCGTCATTATGAAGTGAATAGTCACCCAAATTACTGATATGGGATCCATTAATTAAATCGTCATTCTGATGACACGCCAACTTGACTTTCATAAATAAAACCACACGGTTTTGTACAGGAAAGTACTGTTTTAGGTCAGTGAGAGATTGAATTATTGGTTGGTACTTTATTTGGTTTTATGACAGTGATGAGGTTTTCGAATGTTCACCCCGTAGCGAAAAACTGTGCTGGTAGGCTTACTCACTCTCAGGAACGGTCTTAGTGGAGATCCTTGGGGAGGCCTAAGTGTAGACTTCATTTGGTTGAAATTATAATGATTTCAGTTCAGTCTTATTGTATAGGACGAGAACTAAAATCGGCGGGCTTGTTAAACAAACATGTTGAGACAGAACATTATTGGCATGTGCACATCTGACGACATTTTACAAGAGACTGACTAAAAACAGAAAAATTAAAAATTTAAATAAACCCCCGACTCAATAACCTTTAAAAAGTAAAAAATAAAAACTTCGCGTTGGGGGACCACTCCCACTTATTTATTACCTGACCCCTAGTCCCCCAACGCGAAGTATTTATTTTTATTTTTTACTTTTTAAAGGTTATTGTGTCGGGGGTTTATTTAAATTTTTAATTTAATTTTTATTTTATACTTTTTATAGGTACACACTTATTATAATATAAATTTTGTTAAATTGCACGTGATGCGCTTTCATTTGAGACCCCACTCGATTATATTTGCAGACATTCGGTTATTCTTCCCCACTTTCACCCCTCATAACTTTTAAACGGCTCACCCGATTTTCATCAAATGTCTAAGAACACTCGCCTGTAACTCACTTTTCATACAAAAAAAAACTTTATTGAAATCGCTTCATCCGTTCGCGAGCTACGGTGCCACAGACAGATAGACAGACAGACAGACCGACAGACTGACAGACACGTCAAACTTATAACACCCCTCTTTTTGCGTCGGGGGTTAAAAACAAAGCAACTCGCATATAAAAAGAACACTATTTCAAATTATAATAAAAAAGTATACAAAAGACTAAAGAGGTTGCGGGTCGCCAACACATATATTTAAAATAGAGATTGCCTCGTTTTGCAAGGAACACACCGAGATGCGTGATTCGAGGCCTTTATTTTTCGGTAACCGCCTTCAAAAGTTTTTGAAGTGAAATCTTCTTTTGGCGATCACACACAACGAATTGGAAATGAACTCGGGACCACCGAGTGTATATTTTCTGAGAAATATACACTCAGCTGCTCTAGTATATTCAATTCATACGTATTATTTAGTTATTATTGATCGCGCGGTTTAATAGTTATTGAATTCTCGCATTTGTAGGCGATATTTCTTGATGCAATTAGTTCAGATTATTCGGGTAAAATGTGTAAAGTATGTAACATGTTGGTCGCTACAGTACATAATAAAAATATTTTGACAATTATTTGGTTTTCATTTTGAGGTTAATGTGTGTAGTTAGCGGTTTTTCGTGATATAATTATATATTTTTTTAGTTGCCGCGTTTTTTATTTTTCTCTTCTGCCGGCACTCCTGGTGTGTAAACCGTTGTTTTTTTTTTTGGTTGCATTGGTTGTGGGAGATCAAAAGAGATGGATGGATAGTAAGAATGATGAATTGTGTATGAAAGGTGTGAATTTAGATATGACGATTGATAGTTCTGTATGGAGACTATGTTTTTGACAAAAAAATTAAATCGACTTCTAAATAGGCCATAAAAACTAAATTTTGAAATTAAAATAACGTTCCATAAAAGTAAGCTTTTTTTTGCATTTGTGAAGAAATTAAATTTGGAATAGCCTAATACTATAAGTTTGTGCTTTAAGTAATTGATTCATAACAGCGAATGAGGCTTAAAAAGGACGAAGGGACGAAGAAATCGAAACTCTATTAGCATAATGAGCGCAGCACTCGAGTAACAGTATCATAGCACTTTCAATTAGAAAAAAATAAGGCGGGACATTTTTTTAAACTTGTTCTAAAGAAAATGTTTGACTAAGGATTTTGTCCATGTGCTCACGGCTTTAGATATACACCTCATTACAGCTTGAGAGTGTCTTAAAGTAGAAAATTACAAGGTAGATTACCGGCCCCAAGTGGATAAACACTTTATATGTAACCCTGTGCCAAACTGTTTGGCCAGCGTGGCACAGTAGGTTAATTTCCCTGCATATACTTGGACGGGGGTCGTGGGTCTTTTAGGAGTTAATAGGATATCGTGACGAAGTGACGGCTACCTGGAAGCGTCTAGAAGTCGCAGCCATCAGAAAACCAAGCGCATTCTTTGTTATATGTAATATGGCGTTTAAAAAAAAGATAAGCCCACTGCGCTTCTTTTGCCAGGTCTTCTCGGTTGGTGCTGCGTCCTGACCTGGTAGTAGTATTATAAAAAATATGTATCCGTTGACGATTGTGAACGCCATAATTGCTAAATACAATATAGTATTTTTCTATTCTATCTCTATTAACACCCCACTGTACATTTTCAATGTCGTATTTTCGTGAAAGCGGTCTTACATATACATTTTTATATAATACACATTTTTCCTATTGATAAAATTATTGTAAATAACCTTAGACATATAAAAATGCGTAAAAAGAATGAGTTTATAGAAGCAACAGAAGTAGGGGGTCATTTTTTAAATGCGCTCGTTATATTCTGTATCGCTGGGGCAGTTTACAAACATGAAATCCACGAACACAAATGACACCCAGACTTAGAGCCTCTGGTTTAGACAAAGACACATGCCCGACCCCGAAATCGAAACGTTGATCTAAAGGCACATCGAACTCCTAGACCAACGAGGCAGTCAAAACAGTGAGTTGGAGGGATTGTATATGAAAGGTGTGAATGTAGGTATGACGACTGATAGGTGTGTGTGGAGACTACCACCTATTGTGGGACAGGGGCCGTATATTGATAATGGTTTTAAAAATATGACGATTTATAAGAGTTTTGTGATGAAACCTACGTTAATAAAGTTCCTTTTGTGTTTGAGTTGGAAACAATTTAGTGTGTTTAATTGAGTGTGTATATAAAAGTCCCCTTACGATAAAGTCCATTATTGAATGTGGCCATATTTATAAAAGATACAATAAACTTGAATAAGATAGCGTCTAGACATCGCGGCTCCAAATAAGTATCTTGAGATACCAATACATTTTTATTTAAAGTAACTACTTTTCTGTTTACGATCCGAAATTAAGTTATAATAAAATTGCTCATTAATCTTTTATTAGTCATGAACTCTATTAAAAGTATGAATGGATATATTATATTAACTTTTTATTTTTGTGTGCAATAAAGAGTTCATAAATAAATAAATAAATTATTTGCATAACTTATCCGTGTGACAGATTTAACAATGTCACCAACCTCTATCACTCTGAGCGTGTCGTAAGATGCGACTATAAGAACGTATGACAGACTTCGTAGCCGAAACAGAAGGAAAGCTTGATACGCAATGCCGTTACAATCCATCTGGCCAGCAGGGCACAGTAATTTGAGTTCTCTCAGTAAAAGGAGGCCCAATTCAGCATTGAATTTGTACAAAAAAAAGTCAACAGAGGTAAAAATTAGCTTCTCTCTGTTGGGTTCATTCATGGATGGAAATTAGCCTACAGTGCCAAGCTGGCAAGAAGTTTTCTTTCTTATACGGCTAGGTGATCTGGCTCTTATGATCCTTTGTCGCCTCTTACGACACCCTCAGGATAGTGTGGGTTGGTCACATTGTGTATTCTAAATCCGTCAACACACGGACAAATAGCCGTGGGTAAGTGCTAGTCACTACATAGTATAAAACAAAGTCGCTGTCATCTGTCCGTCCCTATGTAAGTATGTAGGACCGCAAAGCAAAAAAAAAAAAATGACAAGCCCTCTGAGTTTCTTGCCAGTTCTTCTCAGCAGTGGTCGCGTTCCCAACTGGTGGTAGATGGTAGACCATTTGTTTTATATAGACTCATTATGAATATTGTGTTGACTTTTTGTAAGTGTCCATCGTGACCCAAGCAAAATAAATGATTTGAATTTGAATTTATGCTTAAATATTTAAAACTACGCAACAGATTTTGAAGCGGTTTTTTTTAATAGATAGAGTGATTCAAGAGGAAGGTTCTTAGGTATAGTACATGCATAATATTGTAGAGAAACACTGATAAATTAAGATGTTCCCGTACGAAGCCAGGGCGGGTCGCTAGTTATGTTATAAAGAAACCTTCTATTGAGACTAAAAAAAGTACCGTTAGATAACAACTGCCTTGAGATCCTGCCATATTGGCACTCTCTTTTTTTTGTTCTCCAGACGCGTTTATCATTTCGATAGTATCTTAATACTGTTTATTGTTAGATAAGAGATATGTAATTTACATTTTCGTATTTGGCAACTTGGCGGCTATATTTCAGTATATTTATAACACACTTTCGGGGTAAGCGAGTTACAAAAATTCTGTTCAGTTTCGTAATGAGAAAAACTTTGCTTGTAACATCATCGGGTAGTTTTCCATTGGCAAATCCGACACAAAAATATGCATCTTTTATCATTATCTAATGTAATCGAACAATGCAACATGTTGCCTGTTCAAATAAACTGAGGGTCGTTTTTCAGATGAATGCATAGAGTGGCCTCTGATCAAATTCAAAATTTCACAAGGTTTTGTTTAAATCTTTATTTTAAAGCTAGTTTATGAGCTTTTTACGTTGGTAATAATTTGTAAAGCCTGTTTACAAATTTTCTGAAGATCTTTACAGGAGACTTTTTAAGAATGTCAGTTCTTACATTGTTAATTCCGTTGATATTGGTGTAAGGACTTTTTGCATGACCAGGGGAATCTACAAAAGGTCAAGGTCTCTAGTGCCTTTCGTAACGCACGCTTTGGCAGAAAAGAAAATCAAATATATGGGCCATAGCGTGTGTTACGAAAGCTAACGAAACCTTGAACTTCTAATAAGGTCCCTTATTTTTATTCTTCTATTCTACAAAAGCGTGTGATTTGAAAGTTATTTAGCTAGTCCCCCAGATCTCCTTTCTTCAATTAGGTTTATAATACAAGCCATCGATATGCATTGTATAAAAGGAAAATAAAGTTACTAAGCATACGGCATATCCAAGCAAGGAACGTTAGGCTGGCTTTCTTATTATTTGATATTTTGTATGAATGCAACTTTTCTAGCGAATTTCATGTAACAGATTAAAAATGTTAAATTTCCATTGCTAGTCACTTTGTACAATCGTCCGTTAATTGTTTTTCGAATTGTTGCCGATGAAGTGGTGCCTTTAGACTCAAGGTTATGATACAATAATATAACATTACTTTGTCCGCCTACGACTTTGCGTAGTTTATTGTCAAAGCACACGCACAAGTGTGATTTCTGACGGTTTGTCATTTCTGGGCCGTGCCGCGGTAGGCACAATTTGTTCAGCTCAAGATAATTAAGCAAGCTTTTGAAGTTTCTGGTATGGTTTGCAACACGCATGGTAGTTATGTGTGTGTTGTCTCGATCTAGTTGTAGTAGTGCGACGGTGAATTTAAGTGAGATGTTGCGACTGGGAAAGATTTTCACCTTACAGAAAATCGATTTATCATTCGACTTGACAAGTTTTATGCCTCGTGTTATTTTAACTAGTTATTTCAATTCTTACTCTTAACATGGATTGTCATCCAATCGTGTATTAGTTCCCAAATTATATTCACCTTTAAACGACGAGTCAAAGAATGTTATTTATCCTCTTCTTAGTCGTAGTTGTATGTTATTATCTAATATATAAAATACTCGTGTCACGTTTTTTGGGGTGGTCCACCACAAAAAATACATTTTATATTTTTTGACAAAAAATTGTTTTTATTTTTATGATACAGCATACCAAACATGCATACAATTAAAATTTTCACCCCTCTACGAACAACCCCAATTTTTTAATAGCGACATTAGTTGGCAATATTCAACGGTCAGCTAGTAATGTATTGTATTATTTTATAGATTAGTATGTGTATTAGTTGATGTATGTACGTTTATTTCAATAATATCATTTAAATCATCCTTATATGAATCATGTTATTAATTACGTACTGAGCTTATTTTCCCTTTTTCGCTCACACCTCTCACTGGTCTTCTTACATAAATTTATAGAATTAAGTAAATATTAAATTGTGCATATCTGTCCCACAAATGTCGTTATTAAAATTTCTGTTTCTACTTAAATAAACAATATGTTTAAGCGATTATAAAAAACAATGTTAATTTTGTACAGATTTCCATATCTATCATCTTTTATTTCAATTGCTTTCAAGTCTAGTAAATTAATTTATTTATGTTTGTGTATGTTTGTACAATAATGTATGTATCTATTACTAGCTTTTGCGCGCGGCTTCGCCCGCGTGGGCTTCGAAAACGTGCATATTTTTTATGAACATAAAATCGGTTATTGTTACTAAACTATGATAGTTAGATATGTGCTCTCGCGGACTTTTTTCTAGATCTTTATAAGACCTACAAACCCGTAGTACATCATTTTGTTCTATTGTCAATAGTTTTTGCAGCGCACGCATAATCGAAATCGAAATCGAAATAGATTTTCAATTTTACACCTTGGTTTACAAAATCGCAATTTTCATACGGATCCCTAATTCTTTTGAAAATAAAATATACCCTATAACCTTCCTCGATAAATGGACTATCTAACACTGAAAGATTTTTTGAAATCGGTCCAGTAGTTCCTGAGATTAGCGCGTTCAAACAAACAAACAAACAAACAAACTCTGCAGCTTTATATATTAGTATAGATAAGGACAGAGCTGTTTCATTTCTTTTCCTCATATTTTGTTGTGTATTTCTGTCTCGGCGTTAGTTAATCCCTTCACCCTGTCATCATTTGTCCCTAAGATCTGTGAAATATTACATTAATGCATTACTGGCCTTGCTGTGCCCGCTCATCCTTGTATTCTCAATTCGGACAATTCCAACTCTATAATTCCCAAAATTTCCCTAATATATTTACTAAATTTTCTGCCCTACATTTAAAACTATAAAGTCATATTTGTGTAAGACACACTAACATCTTTGAAATAAGTGAAATTCATACTGTCGTTGTTTCAGCCCATAAGTGACCCTACTTAGCTGGGCCTCCCCCAATTACATGGAGGGAAATTATGCTACGGAGCCACCCTGGCCAGACGGGTTGGCACAGGATTTAGTATTAAGTGTTTCTTCTCTAGCGGCTATGTTTTTGGCCATGTTATTTCCTATTGTCGACTCTTAGGACACCCTCAGGCTGGAATGGGGTGGTGGCAATATGTATACTAAATCCGTCACCACACGGAAGAACAAAATAAGGTGTACAAATTATGACAATTCCAAATCATTAATCGCAGAAGTTATACGTCATAGGTTATATTCCATTAACATTGAACATATGACAGCACAATTTGAATAACCCGTTTAGTTTATCGGATTGGGACAGAACTTCCTCGTCACCGAATAAGGCTACTCTGGTATAATCCCTGAAAACTATTCTTATTCCGCTGTCAGCCAACATTGTTACGGCAATACGCTTTTTATAGAGGACCCTTTCAAGATTAACTTTATTTTGGGTATATCTTGTGAAAGTGGAGAGTGTCAGGTACAATTTTGCCATACCAAATAATATAGTCTCGAATTCCATTATAGGGAAAAATATTGCTATTTATTTTCCACTAGCGAACCGCCCCAACTTCGCACGGTTGCAATCCTCCTTGCTTCGTGTGTCCTCAGTGCTGTGGGTCGTGACCTCTATGGAGTATTTTACTGTGAACGATTTCACGCCATGTCGCTCTGTAATGAATAATGAACCTCTAAACTTATCAGTGTTTCTTTAAATATTATAGATGTATTATACATATAAACCTTACTCTTGAATCACTCTATCTATTAAAGAAAACCGCTTCAAAATCCGTTGCGTAGTTTTAAAGATTTAAGCATACATAGGGACGGACAGACGACAGCGACTTTGTTTTATACTATGTAGTGATAATGATTGAATAATTTAATAAATATTTTCCAGTTAATATTACTATGTTACTCGAGGTGTTCGCTGAAAATAACCGTAATTGTGCTTTAAGCATGTCTTTAGCTAATTACTGCGTCTCAATTTTCGCAGTCATTTAAAAAAAGTAACGCTTATTAAAATATAAATAAATATCCTTGGAAATTTCACACAACGCCATCTCGTCCCAAGCTAAGCAACTTAATGCTTGTGTTATGGTAACGAGATGGATGATAAACTTCTTATATACATTTTTTTTTGTAAATACATACATTTTATAGATAGAAATAACACCCAGACTCCGAGCCAGTGCCTCTGGTTTAGACAAAGACACTTGCCCGACCCCGGAATCGAATCCGGGACCCGTTGATCCAAAGGCGGCACATCTAACCACTAGACCAACGAGGCAGTCAAGAAAAAAGGATCGGTAGTACAATTGATACTGTGTGCAAAATTACAGGTCAAACTTTTTCAAGATTAAGGTTCTGCAATTCTATAGCCTTTTGATCCCGAAGTGCTCTTGGCTGAATACAGGAGTCACTGTATCGGATTAAAACTTGCTCTATCTCTGTCAGTCTATCTTGGCAAAACTCCTGTTTGGCGGACTGTCGACTTCGTCTATTAATAAAGATTTTCTCAGCAGGCCCACTGTAATATTATTAAGCCTGCTGTGATAAAGACTATGACTCACGGGATTTTGAAATTACATTGAGGTTATCATTTTTATTTTTACATAAACGACCAGATGTTTGCAAGAAATAAAATGTATGCCATTTGTGATCTGGTCGCATTTATGATTCGATTGTTAAAATAAAGAAAAAATAATGGAATCATTGATTATATTAAGGACTTTAAATGAAAAAAGAAAGAAAGACTTAACGAAATTGTATAATGTTTCTGGTATAATGGATCAGATTAGATTTCCGATAGATTTTGAAGAAGATTTCCTTTGATAGTCCACCTATGAAAACGGCTGGGGCAATTCACACCGAAACGTTGGGAAAGAAAAATTACGGCTATGATTATTTTACCGAGAGAAGTCCACCCATATCAACCAATATTTTAGCCCTTCGCGAAACTAACATATAGAGAAAAATATCTTTTGCTATAGTGTAAACAAAGCCTAAATGTGCATCCCACTTCTGAGATTGTGTCAAAGTTACGTTATTTACATTAAGGTTTACCGGCGAGGGGGCAGACGGACTCTCCAACGGGCCTCTAATATATTGGATTGTGAAAGAAACTCTACGGTATTTGGGGATCAAGAATGGTTTGTTTGCTTAGAAAATCTGATTCCATTAAATTCACAAGGTGTGCCAAGCCCGACATACATTCAAAAAGATCTTCTGTTATAATTTTTTTTTCATATTTTTTTATGGAAAATAAATTGTATCATAGAAAAAAGCCTTTGACAGTTCAACTTTGGAGTGTTGAAGATTCGCTCTCTTCTTAATCGTTAATCAAAATATACAGGGTATAACATAACCCATAAAGCCTTGCGAAGTAAGGAGAAAGATCCAATTAAAAGAAGCTTTTTAAAATAGTTAATTTAATTAATTAATTCTAATTAATTAATTCGACTCGACTTTTTGTGAAACAAAATTTTACTACCTAACAGGGTTTTCAGTAAAAACCAACCGACTAGCAACCATTATTAATCCTACAAGCTTAGTATGCAATTGGTATTCCAATATGTTTCTTCAGTTATTTGCGCTTAGTTTTCAGGTAACGGTCATCTTCATTTGGTGACCAAAGTGTTAAGAAAACCCGTTGCTTATTTTGGCCTGTTAGTTTTGCACACTATATCTTTAACAGTAGTACTATCGATCCCTTCGTTATGTCTAAAGCGCTTTTGTTACACCGATCAACTGTAACTTTATTTAAAATAATAAACCTACGATACAATGAAGCTGCAATCTCCTCGCAAAGCAAACATCCCCCATAAACTTCAGTTCGGAGATTCCGCTTAAAGCTAAATTAACCTCCTCAGAGATTCTCGGTAAATTTCCAACAGGACAATAATCTACTGAATGCATTGTCAGCTATATGAACAATGGTCACCTACCAACTTACTTTGAGCTTCGAACCCAAGAACCCAACGGGGAACACCGAATGTCTCAAAGGCCATGTCAATTTGGTCGCTTCTTCCGAATCTGCTATTAATATAGATTTCCGATTGGTTCGTCAATACGTAACGGTGAATTGTGAATTTCTGTTCCCAATTCTACTAGCAGTGATTCCTTGAGTTTTGAAATAATATATAATAATAATAAAGGAGGATTTCCAATCCTGTGTCAATCCGTGTGGCAAGCGTAGCACAGTAGGCTTATTAACCTCCCTGAGCGGAGGCCAAACTCAGCAGTGGGTCATCTGGTCTAACCAAGTAGAACCCGATTATCCCACCAAATGGGTCTATAAGGTCAGACGGCAATGCTGGTAATTAGCCAAGTTGTGTTAGACTGGTAGTGGAGCCCAACAGAATAGGAAAAAAGTGAACTTAGAAAAAAGAAGAGTAAACACAATTTTTATTCAGCAGAACACACAATTTAAAATCAAGGCAGGATTTTGAATGACGTTCATTAAGCAATTACATTTGATTGATCCAAGTCCAATTATAAATATTTGTAGCATGTTTTAATTAGTTTATTTTACAAGTTTTTGATTGAATAAACAATTTGCTGAGAAATATGACGCTGGGAGCTCTCGCTGAATGAAAATGTAATGAAAATTTTCCACAAGATTTTTCGTTTTTGGCAGATCCTATTCAATTTATTGCCGCTGCAGGCTTCCTGGCCGTGTTTATAATAACGACTTCTACTACTTAGCCCTTAAATGACCCACTGCTGAGTCGGGCCTCCTCCAACTACACGGAGGGTAAATAACCTACTATGCCACGGTGGCATTGGCACAGGGTTTCGCGAGAAGTTTTCATTCTGTTGCCAGTCCTGAAAAAATATTTTTATATTCAAAGTCAAATCATTTATTTTGTATAGGACTTACAATTTGTCAACACATTGATAAAAAAAATATACAACGCAAAGTACCACCAGTTCGGAATGCGACCACTGCTGAGAAGAACTGGCAAGAAACTTTCGTAAATATTTATTATCCTAACAAATCCCTTATAACAAACCGTTCTATTGAAACCGGAAGGCGTCAACTGAAACGTGAATATTAAAACAATACAAAATAAACTTGAATAAAAAATCCTTCGTCCAGTGCGCAGACCAGGTCCAAACAGCAGCACTGTTCATAAGTATAACGCATAGGAGAGCCATCTACTTCTTCAACTATATTAAAGGGAAGTGACCGACCCGTCACATGTCGTTACCCCTGCTCAGAGAATCGGGTCGCTAGTTATTTATAAATGTGATATTCTCTATTGTAGTACAGCTCGTTAATAAATTTGTTTCTAGAATTAAATGGAACGTTCTAGACTAGGAACTGGTATACAACTATTTTCGAAATAAGAATCAGGGTGCACAATTTATTTTTAATGATTGCAAATGGAAGGCTTCTTTTGTCGTGAGTAAAGAAATCTACCTCGGACCGTATATTTGAGCTTTCGCTGAGCGGCAATAACAGTAAAACGTCCCAAGGGTTGGCGTACAGGGTCGCACTTAGGTCATTCTTCACCTGGCAACATTTTATTTCATGACTAGGCACTTTTCCAATATAATTTACTTCCCTTTTTTATTTGTAAGCGTTATCGATATAGACACACAATGGTACACTTGATATCTGATTCTATTTCAGGGTTAGACAAGTCTTAATATGAGATTGGAACCAGAACCGCATTCGTGAACTACGAGTTTTTTAAGAGTCAAGAAATAAGGTAAATTGTATCTGCCTGTTTTCCATGAACTTAAAAATCGACAAGACAATACAATACTAATTAAATTTTTTGGGAATATGGACTTGCTCCGACCATAAATTTTGCCTTCACATCTTACTAATATTATAAACGTGAAAGTTTGTAAGTATGGATGGATGGATGGATGGATGTTTGTTACTCTTTCACGTAAAAACTACTAAATGGATTTTAATGAAACTTTACAATAATATAGCTCATACATCAGAATAACACATAGGCTACAAGTTATAAATATATTATGTGTATTACAACAATATAAACAAGTCGAATTAAAAATTTCTAATTTTCAAATTTTCGACCATATTAAACTATAGACAACATAACGTTTCGCTGTCAGTTGCGTTTTGTTAAAGTAGGTTTTATACGGCAGGGATAAAAATCTCAGGTATCCTATGTTCAACTTTCTTTTTGTTTTAAATATATATAATGCGGAACAAAGTTCGCCGGGTCAGCTAGTACTGTGCATATGGCATGATTTATGCAGTGTCTTTATAAAACTCAAACGATTTTTGTTCGTAGGTAAATGAATAGATGAATATTTAGGTTCATTTCTCAGAAGAGTCAGAGTCCGTTCCTGTAGTCACTTCGGTCGAGATTTAAGAAGATAGGTATTACCTCTCCAGCTTCAGTGAAGTGAACCTTTATGGACATCTTAATGGTGTGCCGGAGTGAATGCGAGATGTTAATGAAAAGACTTGAGAGCAAACTCATCAATTCATGTAGTTTATTTTTAATAAAAATTCAAGAAGCATTTAATGCTGTGGAGATAATTGCTATGATTAATAGCTGTAAATTTTTTACCTCGATTAATTATTTGAACCATTGACACAATGGCGTGACTGAGACCTACTAATCAATTCACAATTTCTCTACTTCCTTAGTTCAATTAATTACCTATTCCTTATCCAGGTAATAAATAATAATAATAATAATAAGCCTTTATTAATTTCAACAACTTTACAAAGTAGAATACAAAATGAAAATATGAACTTATGTGTTTTATATTTCAGTTATTGAAACCCCATTTTGGGTATAGGCCTCCTCCAGTTGAGTCCAAACTTTTCTATTCATTGCTATGTTTTGCCATTCTTTTCCCGCAGTTGCTATTATTTCATCAATCCATCTATTTCTTGGTCGCCCTCTTCCCCTTTTTCCTATTGGTCCTTTCCATATTGTTGTTTCTACCGTCCATCTTTTATCCGTGTATCTCGCTAAATGTCCTGCCCACCGCCACTTTTGTGTCAGTGCGTGTTTGAGAGCATCTATTAGCTTTGTACTTTTTCTAATATGGTCGCTTCTTATCTTTTGACTTTTCCTTATCTTCATTAGACTTCTTTCCATCGCTTTCTGACAGAGTGCTAATTTTGTTTTTATTTTGGTGTTGAATGTCCATGTTTGACAACCATATGTTAGAATTGGTAGAATACAAGTGTCCATAACCGTTTTCTTCAGGTAAAGGGGGAAGGGCCCTTTTAGAATTTCTTTTAGGCTCCAGAATTTTTTCCAACTCCTATTAACGCGGCGCTCAACTTCTTCTTCTTCGGCGTTGTTTCTAAATGATATTAATTTTCCTAGATATAAGTAGCTGTCTACATACTCTAAGGGTTTGCCAAGCAAGCTAATTTCATTAGTTTTGCTGTTGGTCATTAATTTGGTTTTATCATGGTTCATTTTTAGCCCAACTTTTTCGCTTTCGACACCTAAGGAATTTATCATTTTTTCCAGAGTTTTACTTGTTTCAGCAAAAACAACAATATCATCAGCGAATCTCAGGTGTGTGAGCCGCTTTCCATTTACACTGATTCCGTAAGAGTGCCATTGTAGATTTTCGAATATAAGTTGTAGTACTGCTATAAAAAGTTTAGGTGATAAGGGGTCACCCTGTCTCACTCCTCGGCATATTGATATGTCCGCCCCTCGTTGTTCTAATTTGACCCTGCTAATACTTCCATCATATATGTTTTTTAGCAACTGAATATATTTGTCGTGAATGTGGCATCTTTTCAAGGCTTCCCATATAAACTCATGTGAAATCGTGTCAAAAGCTTTAGCATAGTCAATAAAGGCTATATACAGCGGTCTACCGAATTCCTTATATTTTTCCATTACTTGTTGCATGACATGCATATGATCTATTGTGGAGAAACCAGAGCGGAATCCCGCTTGCTCTACCGGCTGATAATCATCGATTTCTAGAGATAGTCTGCTCTGCAGAATCGATGTGAACAGCTTGTACACACATGAAAGAAGGCTTATAGGCCTGTAGTTTCCTATGTCTTTTGGATCTCCTTTTTTGTAGAGTAGAATTATATCGGATCTCTTCCATTGCTCCGGCACTACTCCAGTGTCTATGACTTTGTTGAATAAGTATGTAAGAGGTGGTTCTAGTAGGGCTGATCCAATTTTTAAAGCTTCGTTTTGTATACCATCAGGTAATAAATAACCGGCCCTAATTAATTCCTTCTGTACACCCTTATTTAACAGATTTTGCAAGTGATTTACTCCTTCACTCAAAAATACACAAACAAAATTCGCCCTTATAACTTCATTAATAAAACGCATTATTGAAATTTATTTTCAATTCCCTTGATCTAAAGGCTGCTTATTTACGTGAGCTACGCCTAAGATGTTGTCCTCAAGTTGACCAGAACAACTTGGTCCGCCTTGACGTAAGGAATATAAGAAATCCTTAACAAATTGGGTTGTGTACATAGTACGAGAGGGGTCAGACATGACAGGTGATAATGGATTCTTAGTGGATCCCCATAGGACGTTTAACAGGGTATTTGGGCCTTAACACTTGACCCTAGTAATTGTCGGGGCAGCTTTAGATCTTACTGCAATGTTGAGGATAGTGTGGCTTAGGGGAACTGTGAATTATTTAGATGGTGTTACCTTTTAAGTGTGTCGGATTGCTTTAAGAATTTAGGTTTGGATTAAGAACAAAAAGAATTAAAAAGATCATGTATCGGTGTTTAAGACTTAGCACTAAAATATATTATACTGTATGCTAAATCCGTCACCAACCCATACCGTACTGAGGGTCCGTAAGAGGCAACTAAAAGAACACAAGAGACAAATTAGCTAGCCATGGTCTAGTGGTTAGATGTGCCGCCTTTGGATCAACGGGTCCCGAGTTCGATTCCCGGGTCGGGCAAGTGTCTTTGTCTAAACCAGAGGCACTGGCTCGGAGTCTGGGTGTCATTTCTATCTATAATATGTATGTATTTACAAAAAAAAAAAAATTATATAAGTAGTTTATCATCCATCTCGTTACCATAACACAAGCATTTAGTTGCTTAGCTTGGGACGAGATGGCGTTGTGTGAAATGTCCAAGGATATTTATTATTATTTATTATTATATAAGAAGGAAAACTTGATAAGAACCCTGTACAACCCCGTCGTGCCAGTGGCACAGTCGGCCAATTTTGTTTCAATATCTTAATGTCATGAAACGACGACGACTAAAAATATTGTAACAGTCGTCTCACTTAATTGATGTTGTAACTTTATTTTGCTATAACTCTTCTTCTTCTGCCTGGCGTTAATCCCGGCTGTTGCCATGGTCCGCCTTCCGACTGAGCTTCCTCCACTTTGCCCGATCTTCAAAGCCATTGGCCCTCATTATCTTGCTATAACTCTGTCGGTAAGTAAATCAGCCCTATTTCAAATACGATTACTATTTACTATACTAATACTACACTAATACTATACTAATACTATACTAATACTATACTAATACTATACTAATACTATACTAATACTATACTAATACTACACTAATACTATACTAATACTATACTAATACTATACTAATACTATACTAATACTATACTAATACTATACTAATACTATACTAATACTATACTAAAACTATACTAATACTATACTAATACTATACTATACTAATACTATTTAAATCTAAATAACCCATAGGACCCGTAGAAGGCTTCTAAGCCTTTAGCCTTTTGGTGGAGCCCATAGTGATCGAAACCTATTATATGCGTTTGTAACTTAAAATGTTATCTAAAAAAGGAACTATCGTGTTCGGATCTTATCTCTAGAATAGAATTCCGAACCGGGTGGTAAAAGTTTTTGTCGACTCTTACGACAATCTGCTTTAGGTATAACCTGTATCGCTGGGGCAGTTTACAAACATGTAATTCACGAACACAAATGACACCCAGACTCAGAGCAAGTGCCTCTGGTTTAGACTTAATTGCGACCCGTCCCGGCTTCGCACAGGTGCAATGATTAACATCTACATTTATCAGTGTTTCTCTACAATAGTATGCATGTATTATACATATAAACATTCCTCTTGAATTACTCTATCTATAAAAAAACCGCTTCAAAATCCGTTGCGTAGTTTTAAAGATTTAAGCATGGGACGGACAGACGACAGCGACTTTGTTTTATAATATGTAGGTGATTATGTAGGTGATGATTATGGATAAACTAGCCAGAATTTTGTGGTGTTAGATTGTAAGCTTGTTTGAATTTTCTGCATCTAACTTTCTCACTTGTTTCACAAAAAAATATTTGCTTATTTTCCTTGCCAAAAGCTAACTAAGCAGATCTTTAAATAGTCACTGACTACGGAATACTAGTTCAGCTATAAAAGTCATTGTTAGCGACTGTTTGTCGACTTAGCAATTACAGTACCTAGTGTATTCAGTATGTTGACTTAGGCTATGTCCCCAGTAGGCAAATTGTTAGCAGCCGACTGGCTGAGCCGCAAATTTGTTGCGAACTGAAATTTGAGTTAGCTGCAAATTCACATCGATTTTCGTGCGTCGCAAGCTTACTATTGTTTTACTATTGTTGTACGAAGGGAGTGGTTGTGTTGGTCACAACGGCTATGTTTGAAGCAATTGGTACATTATCTTCGCTATAAAAGAAGCAAGCATAAACACATCAATAGCTTCTTTCCACTGACCGCATTAACAGTTTGCGGCAAACGGACTCACTATCACCGCCGTCGACTGGAACCGATTTTGCTGTGAGTCGGCCATTAACTGAGACAGTCAGCGAACGTAAACTCAACTCTGGACACTCCATTTCAAATATATGGAAGGGCTTACTAAACCGATACACCTCAAACTCAGTCGGCTGCTAACAGTGTGCCTACTGGGGACACAGCCTTAGTGTCTTGTAATAATGGCGCTGCACATAACCATTTCTGTTCCGTATTCGGTTGCGATATTTATGTATCGCAATACTTTATCCGCATATAGCCCCTAATGTCTAATATGGCAGATAGCCAAGTGCCACCGTCATATAACTCTCGATAATATTTAGGAAAAGGGTACGCTACCACGCTGACCAGAGTGTTGGTATAAACATGTAAAAAATGTATTACGGCTTTCATGATTGCAGCACATGCAAGTATTTTATCTATTTAGTGCTACGCTTTGCCTGTGTGAGTCCGCCGTTTATAAAATCGGTAGGGAGTCGCGTTACTGTTTTAAATGCATTTCCTATCTTTAAGGAGCTAAGCGGATTGCAAGCTTACCGTGAGCTTATTGTTTCGTGGCAATTGTCAGGAGATTACGTTGGATGCTAGTTTTAGTTAATATCATTCCCGGAGAGTAGCTTAGCTATCGTGTTTTGTCTTGTTTATAAGATTATTGTTTGTGTACGTGCACTGTTTATTTAGAATTGCGTTATTCTAAAACGAAGTTAGTGTAGAACAATTTAAAGTCCCTACGCGTTTGCTTATTTGTAGAATGTGCCTACTTCTTGCGTGCACTTCACATAGACAAATATTCCTTTACCCCCCCCCCCCCATTTCTCCAATTTTATTGGGATCGGCACCAGTATAACCTTATTTGGATAACTACCAGTATGAACACGCGTATTGGCGCAAACGAAAAGTGAAATGAAGTACTAACATCAGAGATACCATTGCGGGAAGGTGCTGACTTCCCTAAATTTTTTTAACTAATGCCTATAAAAATGCAGTATCTTAAATTTGACACCGCTATCTATTGGTCTGATTCCCTGAGTTTCTGTCTGTCTGTTTGAGTGTCGGGGCAAGGCAGTCACTCACTACTCACAACCTGATACGAAACACGTACAATAAACAACTAATGATGTCTTAGGTTACTACTAGTTCACCAAATCATGTCAAATCATTTAAACAAATTCATTTAAACATTTAAAAAAAAATTATTCTCTTCAATACGTTGCAAAGATATGAAGATTTCAAATTATCTTTATTGAGATTTCATCGCTATTCAGTTCTGGAAATTTCTTAAGCCCATATTTGTGCGTGAAATGAAAAATCGTTGCCAAAAGCAGATAGATCCGGTTCACGCCAGTTCGCCTTATTAATCATCGCGACGCGACGTTCGTGCTACGCTTATTTGAATTTTATACGGAACCGTTTTTCTTACGCTGTTTTTCACATTTCTTTATTCATCGCTTTTTGCGCGTGCTATTTGTTGTAGCAATTATTTTATTGTAACTCCATTACTTGCTTTTTTTAAACCGACGGTAAGCAGAAGTTGTGTAGTGACATTAGGAAATATGTTTGTCTTCATAGAGTTGTGTGTGTGTTGATTAGTAAAAAGTAAAGTAAAAGAAATAATTGAGTACAAACATTGAAAAGATAAAAAACCATGTCCAAAACCGGAAATATAGTTATTAGTCAATGGACTTCTAAACGCTATGTAAATTATTGGAGCCTTAATTACTATGATTACTAGAGATAGTCAATCAACCATACCATCCTTGTCAGTTGTCTTATAGGTTGCATTAGTTAGAGTTGCAATTTGCTCTGCAGATTTTATTTGTATAGCTGGTAAACCTTCTTCTTTCCTTAAATATTTTTTTCCTTTGGAAATTCAGCAAAAACGATAATCAGAAGTCTTTTATAATTGATGAGCCAAATAATATAGTTTTCTTGCAAGTGGTGTTATTAACTCTCGAGTCTTTTCCCCTGCAAACTCTAGTGTGTTATTGTTCAACTTTTCATTGTTTGCCTTTTTGTTATTGTATGCCTTAATGGCTTTTAACACTGTATCGCGAGATTTCTCAGTCTGGTATTCTACTATAACCAAATTGTTTCCTTTCAGTTTTTTATTATAGACCTGTCGAATATCATCTGAACTGTTCGGTGTATTTATGATCTTGTGTAAATTGGTCACCACCTCTTTGGAATCTTTTTCTGATTTTACTGGAACGTTTTTAATTTCTATGGTTGTTAATAATTGTTTTCTATTTATATTTTCCACAGTTAATTCTAATTCAGTCACTTTTACTTTAGTTTCTGCATTCTCTAAAATCAATGATTCATACTTCTGCTTTATAACAGCTTGCAGGTTAGAGTTGTAATTTAGAAGCTCCTCATTTTGTCCTTTTAAGTCCACGAACATATTCAGATGCGAATCGTTACATAAATGTTTGAGAACCAACAAGTGATTTGATACTACTACTCAGCCCATACTGATCCATTTCTGAGTCGGGCATCTTCCCATTACAAACAGGGATATTAGCCTACTGTCACACGCTGGTCAGACGGGTTGCCACAGAGTTTCGAATCAGGTATTCCTTCCTTTGCAGCTAGGTTTGGTATTTCAGGTTAGGTATTTCTCATTCGCATCTTACGACACCGACAATGTAATAGGGGTGGTGACACAATGTATTCTAAATCCGTCTTCATATGGACTAGAATATAAAATTCATATACCTTCAAGCGAATAAGCAAGTTTGCTCACAAAACGATCCTAATACTCGCGTAAACCCGAGCACCTCATAAATACGGCTTCAGCGATGTTTAACTCAGTCGCCTTAGCCGTCACAGTTTCTCTAGACCCCTTCACGTAGTAAGTATCCTGGCAAAATCCTTAACACGTAGTTGAATTAAAATGCCTCGCGACCCTTTTTCATTAATAAGAGGTCTTGGCCCCACACTGAATATTTATGCTCGATGTCTGTGGTTCAAGAGGCGGCGAGGAGCGATTAACATGTTGTTGTGTATTTAAACATAGATATTAGGATTTTTAGAACCCGCGATACTATTACTAGTACTCAGCCCAAAAATGATCCACTGCTATTTCGGGCCTGTCCGCATGAACAGTTTGCGGCAAACGGACTCACTACGCCCGGCGAACAATCATATCGCCGCCGCTGACTGGAACCGGTTTTGATGTGAGTCGGCCACTAACTGAGGGAGTCGGCGCACGTAACTTAAGCTGACTAACTGCTTAAAGTGAGCGCAAAATTAGCAAACTGTGGACACTCCATTTCAAATATATGGCGTACTAAGCCAATACGACGCAAACTCAGTCAGCTGCTAACAGTTTGCCTACTGTGGACACAGCCTTAGCGTTTCGTTCGGTTTCGTTTTGCGTACAATAGGATGTACTTTGGTTCAGCAGTGGCCTTCTTATGCCTGAAATAATGACGATGAAAAATGTATGAGCTCAACGCTGCAAACTTATATTTTGCACCAAATGAACGAGACTCATGGAAGAGTTTATTTGATTTTTCTGATACATTTTCATGAGGTTAAGAGTCTATAGCTGGGTTTATTTGGCTCTCACTAGACCAAATTGAGATTATTTAAGATGAATCCTATCCCAGCCTATATTGCCTTGGGTTCCGACTTTGATATAAGACTAGTAGGTATTTCACCCACTTTTTGCGTGGGTCATCCTTATGGATAGATACTGTTGGAGCTCCAGGGAGCGAGAAGATAGTACCCACTGATAGCACTGGTGTACCGTGTCTGTCCACGGGATCTACACTCTATCAGAAGGCGGAGAATGGTCAGCAGCATGCTCCAAGGCAGGTTACCTTGTTAAGGTTTCGCAGTGCAAATACTTAATGCCTACGGCGCCCCGGAACAAACGACTACCCACTAAATCCCAAGGGGTATAACCTCACGTCTCGTTTGGGACGCCACAGGTTTGCAGGACACCGTCCACTGTGGCGCCTCAATGAGTTGCCTACTAGGCGGGTAAGCGACTACCAAAGGACTTTGCGGGTAGCTGGGACGTTGATAGGATACCTTAACTGTCAAAATCGACAGTTAAAAGTCACGGCACGAATTTAGGGCCTGAATGTACACGGAGCGATTTCCATCTCTCCTCCTAGTCCAATGGAACTACCGGTAATTATATCATTAGACCAGCTACCAATTTTAACAGTGCTGACTTCTTGCATGGTCTGCCATAGATGGTAGAATAGCAACGCAAGGAAGGCTGTCTATATTCTGCCAGAGAATAGTGTGCATAGTGATGATTTACAAAACCCCTAAAATTTTTATACAATCAGACTGGGAGGTCTAGAAGTTTTTTATTTTTTTATTTTGTTAAAACACCACAGACTTGTAGTCCGTGTTCCTTTTAGCAATGAATGGGAATTATTTGCTCTTCTTTTTTTTCCTTTCGTCTGTCGTACCCAGCGCCTTGGCACCTGGGACATTGGTGTTTCATTTAGCCTACTCTCAGTAGGTGCTTCCTTAGCCTAGGGTTCCTTAGCATAGCAGGTCTAGGGGTTGGATGTGCCGCCTTTTGATCACGATTCCTCGGTTCGATTCCATTGTCGGGTAATTGTCTTTGTGTAAACCAGACTTACTCCGAGTCTGGGTGTCATTTGTGTTTGTGAATTACATGATCGTATACAACCGTGATACAGGTTATACGTAGTGGGTTTCATTTTTGTGAATAAATAAAGGAAAAGCTAGACAAGTTGTGGTAACATTGCTCCATAAAAATCCTTAGGGCAATATAATCTTTGTTTGGCCGCCATTGTTGCCCAATTAGGCGGCCTTTGAGACCTGGACTTTTGGCAGACTAGCAATTTTATCGTAAAGTCTAGACAGAAATAAACTATGTTTTTCTTCGGAACGATGATGACAATTTTGGCTTCATCGAGTGGACATTATTTCCAGTTATGATTGTTTGCGTATTTTTCTTAATATATAAAACTAAGTCGGGTATATTCGAACACTTTTGAATGGAGAATGGTTTTACTGATTTTCATGGAAACTTAAGAAAAATCACTATCATTACTGCATATTATAAAACAAAGTCGGTGTCGTCTGTCCGTCCTTAAGTATGCTTTGAATCTTTAAAACTACGGATTTTGAAGCGGTTTTTTTTAATATAGAGTGATTCAAGAAGAACTTTTATATGCATAATATTAGATGTTCATCATTGCATCCGTGTTAAGCCGGGGCGGGATGATAGTTCACCGACGATACGGTGAACTATCCTCTCAAATTACAGAACATTCATAAATAAAGGTTTCGAATCGACTAAATAAATCCACATTATGATCCATCCACAGAAAATGGCGTTTTTTAGATTGAATAAATGTGTAATAATGTCAGTAATGAAACCGGTAATAATATTCAATTCATATTGGTTGTTAAACATGTGTATGCGTGCGTTTAGAAAATTATTTTGCATTAACTTAAAAATTAATAACAAATTGTCAAATCGATAAGCCTCACTCAACTATTACTAATATTATAAAGAGAAAATATTTGATTATTTATTTGCATTGAATAGGTAGAATAGTACTGAAATTTCATCATAAGTTACAAGACCGAAAACCTATCCGCAAGAGAAGGAAAAGTTTATACTAAACCCTTTTTTTTGGTTCGCCCGGGGTAAAGTCCTTTATGGATTATCCCCGTCGGCCACGGGGATGGCCGAGGGGGGGCGTGTGGGACTCTCCCCCACGAGTGATTACCCCAGAGTGGGGGCCTACCCACTAAACATCCCCGGAGTGCTCCAACTCGCGTCCTGTTGCCTCCAACTCGCGTCCTGTTGCCGTTGCCTTTATACTAAACCCTGTGTTAACCCGTCTGGCCAGTGAGGCAGGCGCATTTAGTTGGAGGAGGCTCGACTCAGCAGTGGGTTATTTATAGGCTGAGATGTAGAAGTAATAGAAACAAGAAACTCACGTAACATTTCCATCTCACTTTTGTTTCTGTTCCTTTGTTCTTTCTAGCTAGGATTTCGAACTCTCAAAGCCTTCAAGTTTGGTCTAACTCGGAGTGAACACGACCTAGATAGATTGTTTTCGCTCGCTGTGTTCGCATATAGGTTGTGAAATCGTAAGCTAGACTTTTCGGTTTCAATCTTGCCACTTTTGTGTGATCAGGCAAATTTGGTATTGGTATTTTCAAATTCATTTTGCTCCAAATTTCGTCTGTTTCAATGACATTTTACGCTATGTTAATGCTTTAATTATATATTTCGGCTTGTCCCGGTTTCTTGTTTGTACCTATAAAAGTCAGACTTGATGTAGAAGTTCATTCCATGCTGACCTCATTGTTTGAAATGAATAAAAGGCCACAAAATTGTACTTTTGTAACGAACCCTTTTATCTAGGTATAACTTAAATTGCAGGGCATATACACTGGGCTGCAAAACTAAGTATCACACTTTTAAAATTGCAATAACTTTTTAAGTACACAAGTTACACTTTCGAAATAAAAAGGACTCGAAAAAAGTTTGTAGAGTTTGCTATAGTTACATAAATAAATAAATAAATAAATATTCTTGGACATTTCACACAACGCCATCTCGTCCCAAGTTAAGCAACTTAATGCTTGTGTTATGGTAACGAGATGGATGATAAACTACTTATATACATTTTTTTTTTGTAAATACATACATATTATAGATAGAAATGACACCCAGACTCCGAGCCAGTGCCTCTGGTTTAGACAAAGACACTGGCCCGACCCTGGAATCGAACCCGGGAGCCGTTGATCCAAAGGCGGCACATCTGACCACTAGACCAACGAGGCAGTCGATAAAAGCAGCAGATAAAAAGCTGATAATATCACTACATAGTATAAAACAAAGTCACATTTTTCTGTCCATAGGGACGGACAGCACGGTATGCATAAATCTTTAAAACTACGCAATAATAAATCTCTAAATTCTATAGTTTAGAATATATATATATACTTATTAAAAGTGTAGTACTTAGTATTGCAGGTCAGTGAAGTAATAACTGGCCACTAAGAAAGTGTGCTACAAGCTTCTCTTCTTTCATTCCAATATGGATGACTTGTAATATTACTGAAAAACACATTTTTCACACAATTCATTTTAAAAAATTTGAAGAGTTATTCATTATAACAAGAGCTCCGACACCCAGACTCGGAGCTGGTGCTTTATACAAATGCCCTTGCCTGACCCCGGAATCATGATACCGTGATCCAAATCGAACCAACAAGGTTCTCCGTGTGGTGAAGGATTTCGAATACAGAGTGTCACCACCCCATCCCATCCTGAGGGTGTCGTAAGAGCCGACAATAGAAAAAGACAAGTAAACTTAGCCGCAAGAGAAGGAAAACTTGATACAAAACCCTTTTCATTTTCGTTTTGGCGGGAAACACTGCCTGCCGGAAAATGCCGCACATCCCGCGTCCGGGGAGACTACGGGGTAGTGTGGGGCCCTCACCCACTAAAAGGGTAATTACCCTCCATGTGGCCCGACTCAGCAGTGGGTCATCTATGGGCCGAGTTACTACACATGCTAATACACGTTCACGTTGTAATTAATGCTTGTGCCTGCTCTATTATCTGCATCGCATTTCCATTTCAAACGTCTTCGTTTGCATCGAGCGGCGCCGAGAATTAGCGATTCAGATCGTAGCTACCACTCGATAAGTTCCTTTTCTCTTTAATTAATGACTTTCTACCGAAGCTCTTGCGAACGCTACGAACTATGCGACGGAATAGGGAATACGCTATCTATCGGCCACTGACGTCCTTCGTTGAGCATATGCCACCTATAATAATCTCCTTATAGTATTGTGTGTAGAAACATCCACTGACTCTCAGCGATATTTATTAGGTCGTTCGTTAGGACTAATGCTGCAGCGGCAATACATTCCGTGCTATCACTTCACTATCACTATCACTACATAGTATAAAACAAAGTCGCTGTCGTCTGTCCGTCCCTATGTATGCTTAAATCTTTAAAACTACGCAACGGATTTTGAAGCGGTTTCTTTTAATAGATAGAGTAATTCAAGAGGAAGGTTTATATGTATAATACATCCATATATTGCCACCGTGCGAAGCCGGGCGGGTCACTAGTATAAATTAAATCGTCGTTTCAACCCATGAATGACCCACTACTAAGTCGGGCCTCCTCCAAGTTCATGGCGGGAAATTTGCCTACTGTGCCACGCTGGCGGGTTGACAGGGTATCAAGTTTTCCTTCTCTTGCAGCTAGGTTTTCGGCTATGTAATTTTCTTCTGTTGGCTCCTACGACACCCTCAGGATGGAATGGTGTGATATATTGTGAATCTAACCACCTATTATTTACGCCGTTTTATAGATTTTTCAAAATACTTAATGGAAAATTTCCATAGTATTTCCAAATTTTAACTGAGTGCAAAAAAATTTTACTTATTCGGTTTTGCGCAGACTATACTCCTGGAACTGGAAAAATCATCATTTTTTTCATAATTTCAGCCAAAAGACGTCCACAGCTGGACATAGGCCTCCCCCAAGGATCTCCACAAAGGCCGGTCCTGGGCCACCCGCATCCACTGCTTTCCGGCGACCTTAACCAGGTCGTCGGTCCACCGTGTGGGAGGCCTACCAGCACTGCGCCTTCCGGAACGCGGTCGCCAATCGAGGACTTTTCTGCCCCATCGGGCGTCGGTCCTGCGAGCTATGTGCCCTGCCCACTGCCACTTAAGTTTGGCAATCCGGTTTGGCAATCCGGCAATCCAGTTTGGCAACTGGAAGAATACTTTCTATTAAATAAAATTCTCGTGTCACCGATTTTGATGAAATTTTATATTCACATTTGGTAGGTCTGCGAATCGAACATATATCTGTCATCCATTAATGTTAAGGGTGTTGGATTACGGGGTCCTGGGTTTGATTCCGGGGCCGGGCAAGTGTCTTTGGCAATCAGAAGCACTTGCTCTGAGTCTGGGTGACATTTGTATTCGTGAATTTCATGTTTGTAACTGCCCCCGCAATACAGTGCAGGAGTTTCGTTTCTGTAAAAAAAAGGATTCCTTTTTTAACCTCATTTCCTAAGTTATCATTTCATTACGTACTGACGGTACAGTGACGTCACAAAACATTAATTCAACATCAACGGAACCTCAAAATTACGACCTACGAGCTTGCCATACTTCATTACTAAGCTACGCCATGACATTACCATTACTCGTATACTACATTACCATGTCTTTAGTCATTAGTATCTTTTGTGACGGTGTTATGCATCACCGCTTTCGCGTCCTCTCTAATTCTTCGGTAATTTTCAGCATTCTGCGCAGAACGTAATCAGACCGGCGTGGTATACAAGGTGCAAGAAAAACCCTTTAGATATACCGCTGAGGAGGAGGGTTCGATTAAGGGGACGTGCAAGTTTCTTAGTGTAAACCAGAGGCACTTGCTCTGAGTCTGGCTGTCATTTGTATTGGTGAATTTAATGTGTGTAAACTGCCCCGCGATACAGGTTATAGATAACGCAGGGGTTTCGTTTAACGGTATAAAAATATGTGCTGCTGTCTTATTGTACATGCACAAACTTGGAGACAGACAAACTTACTGACAGACAAATTAAACTTAAAATCCCATTATTGCACGTCGCGCTAAAAAGTCAGGAAATAGGTAAGCGACTGTACTTCATAATGACGTCACAAACGGGACACCCACACAGGCACGACGCAATAAAACGTGAAATTAATAAGTACACGTGTAGGCGCGGACGTTACTTCGTTATGAAAAGTCAAGGTAGGGTTTATTATTATTACATTCTTCATTAAATTAATTAATGTCACCAACCTACACTATTCGGAGGGTGTCGTAAGAGTAAATTAAAGGAACGCAAGAGGCAGGTCACCTAGCCGCTACAGAGGGAAAACTTGATACGTACTCTTTGCCAACCCGTCTTGCCAACGTATGCCACTGTAGGCTAGTTTCCCTTCATAAATTTGGGGCTGATTCAGTAGTGCGCAATGTAAGGGTTGAAATGATGATTATATAAAAAATGACATGTAGTTTGTTTAGAAACAGCAGTAAGGAAACTATTCTACCATATTCAACGATTTACTCAGAAATACTCTAGCCTCTAAGTAAAATAGAAATAAACTATAACGCCCGAGGTAACTGCGCCATAACGGAAACAATAAAAAATAACCTACAACTCACGATGATGCAAACGATCTATAATTCAGTACGCTAGATGGCGTTGCATACAATATGGCCGCATTTGCTTTGGAAGTTAACATAATAACCTAACATTTTTCTTCAAGGAAATTTTTACTCCTTGTAATAAATACAATTGTGTTTTACAGATAAATTTAAGTACTTATTTAACTCTATAGACTTATTTGGCCTTTTAGCAGATTTGTAAAAATTATAATATGAGTGCGTGCTAAACACAATTCGGTATTATGTTAAGAAACAGTGGTTTATATAAATCAATCTTGATTTAAGTACTTACTTTATTTATTTAACACACTTAGGATAGAATGGGGTGGTGACACCATGTATTCTTAATCCGTCACCACACAGACACTCCACATTCAATAAATAAATATACAAGCTAATCTCTGCTTCGCCTAATGGCCTAATGTGTAATCATTTTGAATGAAGATTGCAATAAATAAATGTGTGATTCATATCCACCTTTGTATAATCCAGAAAGAAACCAATTATTGGGGAAGTTTGGCACAGTCAGCCCACGACTCAAGTTCTGCTATTAACGTCTGACGTTTGTTATGAATTGCCTGCAAGGTGCAACAATAGTCGGTTTAATTAAGAATCATCGAGGGGAGGTTGGGGTGATTTGAGCCATTCGGCAGAAATTCGCTTTCTCCCGTCATATTTTTCTCTTCTTGCTCGCAGCATTTAGTACCATTAGGCTAAGTGGGTGCTATTGTAGTGCGAGACTGGCCTAATATTTTTCGGTATTTATGAGCTCTGTTTTAGGACTTTCTTGGGAATACAAAATTGGCGTTAGAATGTTAAAAATGTTTAAATGATGTATTCATTCAAAATCAAAATCAAAATGCTTTTATTCGAATAAATTCTTGTGAATGCTTTCAAATAGTCTAAAAAAAAATATAACACTAAAAAAAAGAACAATTTATCATTTAGATTTTACCACCGGTTCGGAATGCCATTCCACAGAGAAGAGCCGGCAAGAAACTCCATGGTTGCTCTTTTAAATAAAAGGGTTACAATGATGGTGGTACAAACAAGTCCGACAGATTAGTGAAAGCAATAACACGCATAAACATGCAGCATATTAAAAAAATGAAAATAAAAAATAAAAATTAGTGAAATTACACAAATTTCATGGTGCATTCTAATCACCCTGTAACTGGAGGAGCCCCACCTCAGCAGTGGGCCTCAGCAGAGAAGGTACCTTGATACAAACCCTGTGCCAACCCGTCTTGCCAGCGTGGCACAGTAGGCTAATTCCCTCCATGAATTCAGAGGAGGCCCGACTCAGTAGTGGGTCCTTTATGGGCTGAAACGACGACGACATTCTTGCGAGTGCTTTCAAATAGTCAGATTATAACAGAAAAAATTAAAAAGAACAATTAAAATAATTAATCATTTAGTTTTTACCACTGGTTCGGAATGCTATTCCACAGAGAAAAGCGGGCAAGAAACTCCATGGTTGTTGTAGAATGGCATTCTTGGGCCACTTGCCTTTTGGTAAAAACATTGTTTTAAGTTTACAGTGTACAAACACTGACAGTTATTTCTGAATGAGTTACTCGAAGTATATTATAAATTGTATAACGTTTTTGTTTCAGGTATTTACAGCATTTCCACTACTTAAGTAAGCCATTTTTATATAAAGGTATAAGTCAACGTAAACGGCTCAATACGTGTGGTGACGCATTAACAATACATTGTGTCACCACCTCATACCTTTATGCGGGTGTCGTAAGCTGCGACTAACGGAAATACTAAGGTTGGTAACCTAGCCGCCAGAGAAAGGAATCTTGAAACAAAACGTTTTTTTTTTTTTTTTGTTCGCCCGGGGTAAAATCCGTTATGGACTATCCCCGTCGGCCACGGGGATGGCCGAGGGGGGGCGTGTGGGACTCTCCCCCAGAGTGGGGGCTTACCCACTAAACCTCCCCGGGTTGCTCCAACTCGCGTCCTTGTTGCGGCATTGTGGGATCTGTACTCAAAACCCTGTACCAACCCGTCTGGCCAGCCTTATCGCAAGCTTATCGCTTACCGTAGGCTTATGTCCCTCCTTGTAATTGGAGGTAGCCGGGGTCAGCAGTGGGCTGCGATGGTTTTTGACTAAAAACAAGTGAACTTACAATCTTTATAAAATCTCTTTGCTCTTGAAGTTTATCTCGTTGCTATGGTAACTTAACTAAATATCGCCCGACAAAAGCCAGCTTTGTAGCACATTGCATGTTCCAGTTTTAATATCTTCTACAAGAACACAATATCCTTATTTTGTCAGAGCAAGTTTTGTGCAGTTAAACTAGGAATTAAAGGAATTAAGTTCCTAAAAGATAAGATATAACTATCACTACATATTATAAAACAACTAGTGGCCCGCCCGGCTTCGCCCGTGCAAAGCGGGGGTGGGTTATACTTAAAAACCTTCCCCTTGAATCACTCTATCTATTAAACAAACCGCTTCAAAATCCGTTGCGTAGTTTTAAAGATTTATGCATACATAGGGACGGACAGAAGAATGCGACTTTGTTTTATACTATGTAGTGAAGTCGCTGTCGTCTGTCCGTCCCTATGTATGCGTAAACCTTTAAAACTACGCAACGGATTTTGATGCGGTTTTTTTAATAGATAGAGTGATTCAAGAGGAAGGTTTATACGTATAACCCACCCCCGATTTACACGGGCGAAGCCGGGGCGGGCCACTAGTAAAATATAATATTTTGACGGAATTTAGCTCGTGTTATTTATTAGTGTTTTGTCCTTAAAAAATAATTTCAGTAGCCGTGTGGTGAATGATTTCGAACAGTGTCACCACCCCTATCCATCCTGAGGATGTCGTAAGGGCCGGTCAAAGGTAAGATGAGGCCAATAATCAATCCACAATAAAATAAAAACTTGATACAAAACCCTGTCAGTTAACCCGTCTGGCCAGCGTGGCACAGTACCCTATCTACCCTCCATATAACTGGAGTAGGCCCTACTTAACAGTGGGTTATCTAAATCAAAATCAAAACTCATTTAATCAAATCAAAATCAAAACTCATTTAATCAAGTTGGCTCATTAGAGCTCTCTTGACAAGTCAAACAATAAAATAAAATACAATTTACCATTTAAAATTAATTATTTACAATCTACCACCGGTTCGGAAGGCATCTCTACAGAGAAGAGCCGGCAAAAAACTCTGTAGTTGCTGTTTAGATCGCCATTTTTGGGTAAAAGACTGAGATTTTTGAGAGCAAACTCGCGCAATAGTTGCAAAGGGCCAAATATCAGCCAAATCTAGTCAACAATAGTAACCTTCTAATGCCCGAGCCAACCGACCCCCAGCGACTGCACCTGTTCACAAGCATGATGCATGCGGCAGCAATCGCCCTCCTCAACCATATTGCAGGGAAGAGAACGACCCGCCGCACGACGCCACCATTGCCATGAGTCTTAAAGTGAGCATGATAATTCGAGCACCAGGGAATTGAACATTTCAAAAAGTTATACTAATAACACAGATTGCAAAGTTGAAGTGGCAATGGGCAGGCCACGTGGCCCGAAGAACAGATGGCCGCTGGGGCATAAAAGTCTTGGAGTGGCGTCCACGTATGGGAAAGAGGAGCGTGGGAAGACCCCCAATTAGGTGGACGGACGACCTTGTAAAGGTCGCTGGGAGTCGGTGGATGCGGTCTGCACGAGATCGCACATTGTGGAAATCTATGGGGGAGGCCTATGTTCAGCAGTGGACTTCTGTGGCTGATAGATAGATAGATACTAATAACGCGCCTAAATAAGTTATCTATTGACTGAATAGTGAAATAGTGGCAACTGTCACATTGGGTCTTTAATAAAAGTAACTCACTCAATCTAAAACATAATAGCTAAGTACCCTCCATGTAGAGGATGCACTGGGTCATTTATGGGTTGATAAGAAGAAGAATATAAAACAAATGAAATGTCATTTACCACAACTTTTTTTAAGTTCTTATGAAAAGCAAATATCAGTGCTTATACATAAATTTTATAAAATAAGTATTAAGATCCTCGTAGGTACAAAAAAATGTTTTGTAAGACACTGCGATAATGCACTCTAATGTAATGTTTTAAGTTTAGAATTTCCTTGCAGCATACAGTACGGTTAATAGATTCCGTTGGGGGTAGTCATAAATGGCGGTCAAATATGGCGTGCCACATGCAATCTTGGCAGAGCAATGAAACAGCTCTCGCGAAAAAATAAAATGCAGACGATTTATAAAGATGTCGGCGTGGAAACGCTGGGAAAATGAGAGATGTTTGTAACGGTGAAGAAATTGTTTTATGCGATACTGAAATGCTAGTTTTGAAATCCATGCATTATAATAATATTATAGGTTTATTTATATGTACCTATTCAAATACGTTATAGACCCCAAAACAAATTAGCGAATTAGCATTGCCATACAACGTGGCAATGCTACTAGCCTTCTTGGCACTGTACCCGACGACAGCGATCTGGCGCAAATTACATTCTTATAATTTTAGTTATTTACTTTATTTTAGTCATTTAGTTTAGTGTTTTTTTATTGGTTTAATAATGTTGTACTTAATTTTCTTTTATTGTATATTTGTGAGTATAATATGTATTGAATTTTTGTTTAAAAGATTTGAAACATTTTTTTACTTTTAACAAAGCGCCATCTATTGATTACCTTCTGTAATTTAAACTACCCAGTCCCCAAAACTAAAATGAGTTAGCCAATATCAGTGAATATAACTTTGAACACAAAGTTCTATAAGTATAGTATAAGTATAAGTAAAACAAAGTCGCATTCTTCTGTCCGTCCCTATGTATGCATAAATCTTTAAAACTACGCAACGGATTTTGAAGCGGTTTTTTTTAATAGATAGAGTGATTCAAGGGGAAGGTTTATATGTATAACCCACCCCCGCTTTGCACGGGCGAAGCCGGGGCGGGCCACTAGTGTACAATAAAATGAGCTTTGCTTAGTTTAGGAATCAGCGTAAATAAGAATTTCAAGTTAAGCATATGTAATTAAATACACGTCCGTGTGGTGAAGGATTTAGAATACATAGTGTCACCACCCCATTTCGTCCTGAGGGTGTCGTAAGAGTCGACAAAAGGAAATGAGAAGGGTGATAACCTAGCCGTAAGAGAAGGAAAACTTGACACGATACCCTGTGCCAACCCGTCTGGCCAGCGTGGCACAGTAGGCTATTTTCCCTCCCTGTGATGGGAGGAGGCCCGACTCAGCAATGGGTCATTTATGGGCTGAGAGAGAAGTAAGTAGAATTAAATACATATAAGAATATTATGTACTTTAAGGTTTGGAAATGAAAGAGATTAATAAATCCGACTGACGTTGCATAGATGAAGATATTCATGTGTCTTAATCATAGAATTTAACATGACCCTCTAATATCAAACTGCTGCTCGTACAGTCCCTGATTCTTCCTATCCTCGACTATGGTGATGTGTGCTACTATGACCTGAATGTTGATCCGCTAAAAAAAAACTCGACCTTCTTCTCAAGAATTGCATTCGATTCGTGTTCAACCTTCCTAAATATGACCATGTATCTAAGTATCGCCGGATTCTGAAATGTTTTCCGATACGGCAACGAAGAGAAATGCGTGCTCTTCTCATCTCACTCTCCCTCATACTTGACCTCTCACTTTGTTTACCTTTCTTCTAATCATCCCAAAAACCTGCGATCGTCCCAAAATCGTCTCCTCAACTGTCCGTCTCACAAGTCGGAACTTGTACACCGTTCTTTCTTTGTGCAGTCCATTCTCTTATTCTCTTATGGTATGCTATTCCACCCGAAATACGGTTAGCTGACAACCGTCTCGGCTTTAAAACGAAACTGCGGAAATTTTAGCTGCAGAAACTCCGCACTTGATTTTATAGCTGTGTCATCTTCATTACATGGTATACATGTATTTATTAGTTTATTATAAATATTGCTATGTAAGTTTATACTCTTATAAGTGATTATACATTTTGTATAGTTATACTGTTGGCGCAGTGGTTGAGCGATCGACTGCTGCGCAGATGTCGCGAGTTCGATCCCCGCACGGACGAAATATCTGTACGACCTACAAGTATTTGTTTCGGGCCTGGGTGTTTTCTATCTTTAATATGTATGTATATACAAAAAAAATATGTATATATGTAGTTTATCATCCGTCTCGCTACCATAACACAAGCATTAAGTTGCTTAGCTTGGGACGAGATGGCGTTGTGTGAAATGTCCAAGGATATTTATTTAATTATAGTTTACTTTTTCTAATTTTTAATATTTTACATCTATTTTTTTTTCTTGTTCTCCCTTCGCTAATGTGCGTCTACCGTACCTCTCTGCACCACCCAAAGGTTGACTGGTAGATAATGCCTAATGGCATTAAGTCCGCCTATGTACTTCAGTGCATGAAGCATAAATAAAAATAAATAAATAGGCCAGTCCGTGTGGTATGAAACTCAGGTGCGGTCCTCCGCCGAGTATTGCTCACACCTCTGGGACGGCTCCGCTAAGTATCTACTTGAAGCTTTGGATCGGTTGCAGCGTCGAGCAATTCGCATTATAGGTGATGAGAATGTAACCATGAATCTCGAGCCCTTACAACTCCGTCGAGATATTGCTGCTCTGAGTGCATTCTGCCGACTGTACCACGGGGAGTGCTCAGAAGAGCTTTTCTCCCTTATCCCTCCCTCTCCTTTCCTTTGCTGTAATACGCGTGCGGGCCTTCGGTGCCACCGTTACACTGTAGCCGCCATTCCATCGCGAACGAAGAAATTTGGCAACTCGTTCCTTTGTCGCACCCTAAAAGCATGGAACTCCCTCCCTGCGCACGTATTTCCACCTACCTACAATATGGGGTCTTTCAAACGAAGCGTGAAGAGGCATCTTGCGGGCCGGCAGGGTGAGGATGGTTAATGCTATACTTACAGTTTAGCACTAGGTATCCCCACTTCTGGACGGCATTTCCACTTAACATCAAGCGGAATGCAGTCATCTGCCTGCTCTAACATAAAAAAAAAGTCACCACCCCATTTCATCCTCAGGGTGTCGCAAGAACTGACAAAAGGAAGTGACAATGCTGAAAACCTAGCCGCAAGTGAAGAAAAATTTACAACCAAACTGTACCAAACCAACCCGTCTGGCCAGCGTGTCACAGTAGGCTAATAACCCTCTATGTAGTTGGAGTATAGAGTTTTTGTTACACCCTTTATATCTGTTATTAAGAAATTCTTGCGTCACAAAATCTCAATTTCTTGTTTACCCCGATCCAATATTAAACCTCGACTTTAATATGGCTGCCTTAGAGTAACATCGCTGAGTAACAATATCATTCACGGATATTCAACGAATTACATAACAAAAATCTATCTAAGCATTCTGTATAAAGTAGCATAAGTTTTATAACGGTTTATTACTTTCAAAGAGGGTTGTAAGGAGTTGATAATATGGAAGAGCGAGAGAAACTTCTGGAATAAAATGGTATCGTGCGATAGTTCGGATCGGATCAGGCAAATATCGGGGACCATTGTTATGTAATATGAGGGGCTTACACTCCGAAGGATTCGCGTAACTAGATGCCTAGTTTCGCAGGCCATTGCGACTGAAATATACGAGAAAGTTCTATCCCATTACAGAAACTTAGTAATACAAATGTAGAATAATAGGAAAAAACTTTTTTTTTTTTTCTTGGACATTTCACACACCGCCATCTCGTCCCAAGCTAAGCAACTTAATGCTTGTGTTATGGTAACGAGATGGATGATAAACTACTTATATACATTTTTTTTTTGTAAATGCTTACTTATTATAGATAGAAATGACACCCAGACTCCAAGCAAGTGCCTCTGGTTTAGACAAAGACACTTGCCCGACCCCGGAATCGAACCCGGGACCCGTTGATCCAAAGGCGGCACATCTAACCACTAGACCAACGAGGCAGTCAAACTAAATTGAATGAACGCAAAACTTAGTGAAAACAAACGAAAACTGTTATAAAGTTATCTTAGCACTGTTGAGTCGTGCCTCCTCCAATTACATGGGGGGTAATAAACTTACTATGCCATCTAGCCAGACGGGTTGGCACAGGGTTGATATCAAGTTTTACTTCTCTTGCGGCTAGGTGGTCGGTGTCTTGAGTTCTTTTAGTCAGCTCTTACGACACCCTCAGAATGATGTGGGTTGGTGAAATTGTGTATTCTTAATCCGTCACCACGTGTAAAAAATAGACAAACCCGAGAAGTGATGACAAACTTACGTGGTAACAAGATGGACTACATCCACATTATCTCTTTATTTTTCTATTTTTAGAAAACTAAACTGCTACACTAAGTATAACCTGTATCGCGCGGGCAGTTTACAAACATGAAATTCACGAACCCAAATGACACCCAGACTCATAACAAGTGCCTCTGCTTTACACAAAGACACTTGCCCGAGCCCGGAATCGACCCGTAACCCAAGGCAGCAATTCCGACCCCTGGATAACCAAGACTACGGAACCAATACTTTGACTGCACATCCTTGCTCAGTTTTACAGCAATGCCACACCACACCATTTTAAACCCGTTAATGCATCATGCGATCTGTAAACGAAAACTTTAACTCATCACGCATTTTGTGCAAAATGAGCGCGTGGTCCAGCCAGTTCCACTGGGGAACTTCTAGTTATTAGTTGGTAACAACATGTTTGCTGAGCACGAGTTAACGTATTAAAGTTGCAGGCCAACTGCGGTAGCACCACGTCTCGGATTCTATATTCAAAAATGGCTTCCATTTTGACAGTCACAGTTTCGGGGAATCGTTAATAAATATAAAAATATCATTCATATTTTTGAATATGAAATAAAAAGAATTGATTAGAATTTAGAATTGCATTTCGTGTCATGACGATTTAGAAGGGTTTTTGGGTCTTATATCAAGTTTTCCTTCATCATCATCATCATTTCCGCCAAAAGGCGTCCACTGCAAGGATTTCCACAAAGTCCCGTCCGGAGCCGCCCGCATCCATCGTTTTCCAACGATCTTAACCAGGTCGTCGGTCCCCCGTGTGAGAGGCCTACCAGCAATGCGCTTTGCGGGACGCGGTCACCACTGAAGGACTTTTCTACCCCTCTGGGCGTCAGTCCTGCCAGCTAGCTGTCTCAAATAATCACTACCGAACTGCTATAGAGCTTGGTCATCATTTATGCTCATAAATTATCCATTACTGCGTCGGGCCTCCTCCAAATTCATGGAGGGAAATTAACCTACCGTGCCACGCTGGCAAGACGAGTTGGCACAGGGCTTTTATCAAGTTTTCCTTCACTTGGGGCCAGGTGGTCTTGCGTTCCTTTAGTCTCCTCTTACGAAACCCTCAGGACGGTAAGAGGTGATGCGTTTATTCAGCTTATCTCTTACAAATTAGTACTAATTTAATTCTAAACTTTTTCTTACTCTAGGAGATAGCCTAAGCGATATTGAACTTTAAGCTAAAGACTAATTAAGGTACTTCAACTTGGGTAACATCGGAAACTTAAGGATAAGTTTACCACAGCTAGTATTAATTCCAGTTAGTATGATTAGAGTTGCTTCTTCTTCTCCATCTTTTCCCAATCTCATTGTGGTTGGCACTAATCTAACCTGACTTGGCTAACTACCAGAACTTGCTAACTATCGATTGCCGCCTGCCCTCTAAGATTACGCCTGTAGAAGTACCGGCAAAGAATTGATTAGACTAGCTGTCAGTGTTCACGCTACTGACAGCTGTATCGTCTGCCAGAAATACAGACGAGAAGCACGGAGTCGGCCGAATTTAACAAATAATGGACACCAATCCAATTTAGTGACAGTCCTTTTCCGCTAGATAACACTAGTATTACTAATCTCATATGACCTGCTGAATCCAGCCTCATCCAGTTACATGGAAGGTAATTAGCCTACTGTGCCACACTGGCCATACGGGTAGGAAGCAAACTTGCTTTCGTATCAAGTCTTCTTTCTCTTGTGACTAGGTTATCGCCTGTGTCGGTCTTTTTGTCGGCTTTTACGTCAGCCTAAGGATAGAGTGAGGTGACACTATATATTTTAAATTTGTCACCACACAGACCGTATCTCATCATCATCATCATTTCAGCCGAAACACGTCCACTGCTGGACATAGGCCTCCCCAAGGATTTCCACAAAGGCCGGTCCTGGGCCGCCCGCATCCACTGCTTTCCGGCGACCTTAACCAGTGATGACATATGGAACAGAGACGTGGTCGCTCACTATGGGCTCCATTAAAAGGCTCAAAGTCACCCAAAGGGCAATGGAGAGGGCTATGCTCGGATTTTCCCTGCGAGATCGAATCAGAAATGAGGAGATACGCAGGAAAACGAGGGTCACCGACATAGCCCACCGAATTGCCAAACTTAAGTGGCAGTGGGCAGGGCACATAGCTCGCAGGACCGACGCTCGATGGGGCAGAAAAGTCCTCGAGTGGCGACCGCGTTCCGGAAGGCGCAGTGCTGGTAGGCCTCCCACACGGTGGACCGACGACCTGGTTAAAACCGTATCTATCAGTGACAAATAACTTCGAAATATAAACAATTGTTTTGCAATTTGTTTCGTCGTTTTTATTTTAGGACAAAAATGAATTGCTTTTCCCACATGCTGTATACAAACAGTAAGTTCAGGAAAAAGCGCCCTTAACAGTTTATTCAGAAACAGCAGGCAGTAAATCCGCCACAGGGGATATCTCATTACTAACTTTTGTTAGGCGCGGTCGGTTAACTCGCCTTGCTACGCGCTTGTTATAACTTCGTTTTGCCCCTCTTAAATAAAATGAGGTAAGTCAAAAATGCTACATTTTATTAACTGACAAAATATCATTTTTCTGCATAAATTCCAACCAAGCTTATCACGTCTTCTTGGTGATCTGATTATAAAAAAAACTAATCAATTAATATCACTACATAGTATAAAACAATGTCGCTGTCGTCTGTCCGTCCATATGTATGCTTAAATCTTTAAAACTGCGCAACGGATTATGAAGCGTTTTTTTTAAAATAGATAGAGTGATTCAAGAGGTAGGTTTATATGTATAATACATGCATAATACTGTAGAGAAACACTGATATATTTGGATGTTCATCATTGCCCTCGTGCGAAGCCGGGGCGGGTCGCTAGTAATCTATAAAATGTACCTTTGCACACAATTATCCTACGATGTAATCTTTTTTTTTAAACGTAACCCCTCATCTTGGTGAAACCTGCATCGCGGGGCCAGTTAACAAACATGAATTTCGCGAATACAAATGGCACCCAGACTCGGAGCAAGTGCCTCTGGTTTACACAAATACATAACGGATTCTAAATCCGACACACACAAATTACAGTAAGTTGAATTATATGATGATCCAATTGGAAATATAACTTAAAGTTCACAAAAACGTTGTTTTGTGGTTACAATATTTCTCCGTGGAAATCCCATACCTTATTTACTTTCTACACTGTTGCTCTCAGCTGTAGTTTCGTGTTCCTTGTATTAAGTCGGGGTTATGAGAGATAGTTTCTAGTTGTATCATGTTCTTCGTATTATCAGTTTCGGGTAAGCACTGCGAGAGAATATTAGCGGTTATACGTTCGACAATCCTCGAGGCCCCAAACTTGATAACACAATAGAGTCAAAATCAACATGCTATTGATTGTCGATTTTGACTGTTTTAGTATTGGTGTTTTGGTATGGTTTGACTTAATAAATAAATATCCTTGGACATTTCACACAACGCCATCTAGTCCCAAGCTAAGCAACTTAATGCTTGTGTTATGGTAACGAGATGGATGATAAGCAACTTATATACTTTTTTATTTTTTTTTGTAAATACATACATGTTATATATAGAAATGACACCCAGACTCCGAGCAAGTGCCTCTGGTTTAGACAAAGACACTTGCCCGACCCCGGAATCAAACCCGGGACCCGTTGATCCAAAGGCGGCACATCTAACCACTAGACCAATAATACAATAATACTAACATACATACAACCCTTGTGCCAACCGGTCTTGCCAGCGTGGCACAGTAGGCTAATTACCCTCCATGTAGTTGGAGGAGGCCTGACTCAGCAGTTGGTCATTTATGAACTGAGAAGTATAAGTCGTTGTCGTCTTTCAACCCATAAATGACCCACTACTGAGTTGGGCCTCCTCCAACTACATGGAGGGTAATTAGCCTACAGTGCCACGCTGGCAAGACCGGTACAAGGGTTGTATCAAGTTTTCTACCTCTTTCGGCTAAGTGATCTGCCTTAGAAGTATATGTAGTAGAATGATAGTGTTGGATGGGCACGTCGTCGATAGAAAATAGTAAATTTAAGGCCCTGTCCAAACTTACATTTTAAGTTTCTAAGGAATCGGTCTGACTTATAGGCGACGCTGCAGTATTAGGACTACCTTGTTGGTCTAGGGGTCGCGCCGCCTTTGGATCGACGGGTCCCGGTTCGATTCCGGGGTCAAGCAAGTGTCTTTGTGTAAACCAGAGGCACTTGCTCTGAGTCTGGGTGTCATTTGAGTTCGGGAATTACATGTTTGTAAACGGGTCCGGTGGGGATTCGTTATCAAAACGGGGATGTCTCGCCCCACACGGGATCTGAGGGGAAGCGACGTCCTGCCGGGTGCTCACGGCAGGACGTCGAGTGCTCGTAGGGAGCCTGAGGAGAGGAGGAGGGCCTCCTCGTCTGCGGCGGCATGGTTCTGCATCAGATCCTACAATGCTGCAACAGGACGCGAGTTGGAGCACCCTGGGGAGGTTTAGTGGATAGGCCCCCACTATGGGGGAGAGTCCCACACTCCCCTCGCTGGCCATCCCTGTGGCCGGCGAGGAAGTCCATAAAGGATTTTACACCGGGCGAACAAAAAAAAAGAAAAGGGTTTTGTTCCAAGTTTTCCTTCTCTTGCGGCTAGGTTTTCTGCCGTGTAGTTTCCTTTAGTCGGCCCTTGCGACACCCTCAGGATGGATTGGGGTGGTGACGCTATGAATTCTAAATCCGCCACCACACGGACAGGCCACAAATATAGGCTTGTTCGAAATAAACCAGCCCACATTTTTCATAACTACATACTTAAAGTAAAAGTTTAATCGGGATTTATTATATCGCCTTAAACAACCAAATTAATTAAGGAACAGTTTGATTAATGACAGATCAGCTGAAGAAAAACGTACACAAAGAAATTACTACGCAAGACTACGCAAACGGAACTATAAATCTTTTACATCTTGGTCAGTGTAAGTGTCAAAACAAAACCTCCATTTTCATATTGTCGGCAAGTGTAATAAGACCGAATATTTCTTGGAACTTACAATACTTTCTGCACTTAAATAATGTGATCTTGTGTCAGTTGTGTAGCTTAAGGTGAATGTTGCAGGGTAGCCCGCGAAATTCAAATTTTCTTAGGTTTTTTGCAATTTTCCGGTCAGTGCTAGGTTGTATGTTGATTAAAATGTTATTCGCGGCTGTAAAACGTACGTAGTAATAGAATTATAATCATCAAAATCATCAATACAACCCTCCAAGCTCATAAAGGTGCAAGAAAAACTTTTTCAAGCTCAAAGTCATTCTTGCACCTTTATGGACCTAGTGTGTATTTTTTTACATTGTAATCATGCTACAAGGCCAATCTTATCTTGATTGATTATACACTAAAATTAGCTTAGTTATTGAAGCAATACATGCCGTTGCTGGGGGTCAGTAGGCTCGGGCGTTAGAAGATTAGTATTGTTGATTAGATCTGGCTTATCGTAAAAGTCAACAAAACCCAGCACGCACCACGCGTGCTGGGTAGGATTAATGGTCCGCCCAGCTAGCTACCACCCTCACATCTAAGTCCGGCTCCTAGCAGGTTTACTGGGTTTCGTCGCGTGTATGTGAGAGCTGGTGAAGGACAGGGCATTTACTTTAATTACTTTCTCCAAATTAGACCCTGGCGTTGCTTTTCATCACGCAAGCCTAGCGTCAAAGGCATTCAAGTCACAGATAATAAAAGAACAAAATGTATGAGCTGAAATGATAAACGAAATCAGGTTAGACTGGTGTTAATCTCAATTAAAACTGGGATAGAGGCGACGAAGAAAGAGGCAAGATTTTTTTTTTTAAACAAAACCCCTGCACTAGTTATAATAACCTGTATCGCTGGGGCAGTTTACAAACATGTAATTCACGAGCACAAATGACACCCAGACTCCGAGCAAGTGCCTCTGGTTTAGACAAAGACTCTTGCCCGACCCCGGAATCGAACCCCGGACCCGTTGATCCAAAGTAGTATGGGCCAGACAAGACTGAGAGACGTTTTCAAAATCTTATCTTTAGGTTAGTAGGTCCTTGGGGTGGTCCCATTAGTTTCTGTCGACCTCCGCGTCTCCCGCGACCGAGTTATTGATATTTGTACCAACGCAATGATAAATGGTGTTGCAAACTCGTGCTAGGCGGTCCGGACATTGCGTAAATATCACCAATATAAACGTAAACGATGTCGATATTTTCGCGGAACTAACTCCCCGCTGGGTCATGTAATCAATTTCTTTCATTTATCAAAACACTGACCGTACTGCGCACGTTGCTACGCCACTAACTAAAATAAATTTGAAGAGAAGACATAACATTTTTTTTGTTCAGGAACTTTATTGGGCTCATGTAGAACCCTTTGCAAGATTATAAGCACTTTTGCACTTTTGCACTTTGCAAGATTATGAACACTTTTGAAGATCATCACATAATCAAATGCATAGTTCACGATTCTATAAAGGACATACAGATAAAAATTCATTATGTATATTTGTGTATAAAGAAGATTATGTTATACTGGCTGTAACTTACGCCATAACGAGATTCGATTGTACTTTCGTTATACTCTTTGCCAAAAATGAGGACACATTACCAACTTTTTTTAGTGAGACCGTTACTAAACCTCACAACCAAACCAATTAAATACGTATTCATGAGTCGCAAGTTGTTGACTTATTTGTCAAGTAAATTTCATGACACGTTAATATAAAAATAATTCTTATGGTCTTATTTTTAGAACATTTATTTTATACGGTAATTAAACAATAGGCACGCCTGAAAAACAATGCTGCCAACTTATTTAAAAAAAATAAGGTACGATAATTACTCGTTATATATTAGATAGTGGCTGATGATTTACAATTACTTTCGGCTAAAATGTTGATGATGGTATAAAAAACTTAGCAGTTACATTTGTTGAGGTTCCAAATATTGTGTGTTATGGAAAGCAAGGAAGATTTGGGGATGAGTTCTAGAAAAGTTTTGCTCCTAATGTGTTTTTAATACTTTATCGAAGATATTCGTATTCTCAAAAGATTTGCAGATGATTGATCGTCTGCGTAAGACTTCAATGTAAATATTGATATACGCATGATATCTCAGTTTTTGAATGTGTAGCGCCGTTCGTTTTCTTCATACATATGTATGTGTATTGATTTTAAGTTGCTGTGTTGTGGGTTTTATAGTGTTTATGAAGTGAACCATTTGCGAATGACGATTTTTCTATTATTGTAACGTTTGTAGTTACTTTTTTAAGAACTGTGAAATGTCAAGCGTGTTCTGATAAAGAAACGCGCGGGCTGTGTTCTACGTTCAAATCTTTTTAAATATTTTTTAATGCAAGAGGCATTCATATTATATAAATATATATCCTTGGAAATTTCACACAACGCCATCTCGTCCCAAGCTAAGCAACTTAATGCTTGTGTTATGGTAACGAGATGGATGATAAACTACTTATATACCTTTTTTTTTTGTAAATACATACATATTATAGATAGAAAACACCCAGACCCAGAAACAAATAAAAAAACAGGCCTGAACAGGAACCATTTTTTTTTGGATAGAATTATGCAAATATGTCAATTCAAAAACATTTCTTTTCTTGCGGATTGGTTTTGGACCTTATAATTTAATGATGTATATTTTTTAATTGTAATTTAATATTTTCCTTCCACTGAAATGGGGTGGCGACACTATGTATCTATGTATTCTAAATCCGTCACCATATGGAGGTTTGAATTGGCATTATTTCTGCCGACGTGACAAAAAGGCCCTCAATTGGTGACCACATACCGAATAGTAGGCACACTGTAGACCGATCACCTGGTTAATACATACATACATATAATCACGCCTCTTTCCCACAGACAGAGACTACTTGTTTCCACTTGCTACGATCCTTACATACTTGTTTCGCTTCGTCCACTTTCATTGTTCCCTTCATACATGCTCTTCGGTTTATGGTACCCTTGACCTGGTCTTTTTTCAAGACGTCCCTGATTTGGTCTTGAAACTTCCGTCTAGATCTACCCCTTCCAACAGTTTCAATCCACTCGCCTTATACACTTTTCTAAAATCGTTCTTCATTCATTCTCTGGACATGGCCAAACCATCTCAGCATATCTTTCTCAATTTTTGTCAGGTCACCAGATAGTTGGGGGTCGCCCATGTCCAACAGTGGACTTATTTTGGCTGGAGTGATGATGATGAATCAGTCCTTTCGTATTAGCGTTACAAATCGAAGCGTTACAAAGTTACAAAAAAATATATTACAAGAACTCAACAGATGTTTGTAACGTAAAGAATTCTTGGGGATTGTGATTTAAGTTTTCTAATTTTGGACCCCAACGGCCGGTGAGCCCACTAAATTTAATTATTGCTGGGGTGAAAGCAATTTTTGTTCATTGTCAAGGATCTGAGAACATTTTCTCTTTGCCCTAAAATGGAAAATTAAAATTGAATTATGCTATCGGAAAACAATGGAAAAATATAATCTATTGGATTTTTTTGGTTTCTGTTCGTATTCAAAGAAAAAGATATTGACACAAACACTATAAGTATGTCTCCAAATGCTACTGTGCAATATTAATGGCACTGTTTCACGAGCCTATTAACATAATTAATACCAGCACACACACATTGCACACATTTTAAACTAAATTCAAATTTATACCTCGACTAGCGACCCGCTCCGGCTACGCACGGTTATTTGGTCCAAAATCTGTTACAGTTAGTCATATGTATATGGTATCTACCACTAATACTACTTGTAGTTTGTAGTATTAGTTAGTTGTAGTTATTATTTAAATACATGTGTGTGTGTGTATACTTGTGCTGTGTTGAATAAATGTTTTCTTTCTTACTCAACCCACTGTCGAGTCTGGCCTCCCCCAGTCACATGTGCTACGCCGGCCAGACGGGCCGGCACAAGGTGTCGTATCAAGTTATCCATCTCTTACGGCTAGTTTATGGGCCTTGTCATTTCCTTTCGTCGGCTCTTACGACACTCTCAGGATGGAATGGTGACACTGTGTATTGTCACACATAATGAGATAAGCCTTAAGTGGGGGAAAACTTGATACGAAACCCCATGCGAACCCGTGTGGCCAGCGTCGCCAAGTAGGCTAATTACCCTTAATGTAGTTGGAGGAGCCCCGCCTCTACAGTTTGCATCCCCCCATGATCGGAGGAGCCCGCATTGGAGCATGGGGCTCCACTAAACGGGGCGGACCGAAGCCCCCAGGGTCGCGGAGCATGCCCAGGGTAAGCGCAACCCATGGCCCTGTTTCGGGCAGTCGAGGGTCGCCGTCGGTGATAGTGGGTAGGTTAGGGCGCAACTTACCATCTCCACGCGCCCCGAAGTCCCACATAACCCGAACAGTCCTCAAACGGCTGGATATCCATGAGGATTTCTGACTGATGAGGATAAAGGCCCGACTCTACAGTACGTGATTTCTGGGCTGAGAATAGTAGTATTACGAGAATAGAGTGTCCATGGAGTGTCCATGGAGTTTCTTGCCTGTTCTTCTCCATAGGATCTACTTTTTGGAACATGCAACTAGATTCCTAACTTCACTTTTGACTTTTCAAAAACACCAGTAAATAGGTTCAATTGAAATAAATGATTTGGGTTTGGGTTTTGAGTTTGAGTTTATTACAAGTAGTTTGTACTGTGTGCTCTAAGTTTGTATATTTAACGGGTCCTGGGTTCGATTCAGGGGTCGGGCAAGTGTCTTTGTCTAAACCAGAGGCACTTGCTCGGAGTCTGAGTGTCATTTGTGCTCGTGAATTACATGTTTGTAAACTGTCCCCGCGATACAGGTTATACGTAGTGCAGGAGTTTAGTTTAAAAAAAAAAGTGAGCCATGCTGTTTTAAGCCGAGTTACGCTGTGTACCCAGTAGGTAAACAGTGTGCAGCCGACTGAGTGAGCCTCAAAGTGGCGAACTGAAAACTCAGATCGATTTTTGTTTGTCGCAACCGGTTTTGCTGGGAGTCGACCACTAACTGAGTCAGTCGGCGCACGTAACTCTGCAAACTGCGTAAAGTGAGCGCAAAACTAGCAAACTGTGGACACTCCAAATTCAAATTCAAAACTCATTTAATCAAGTTGGCTCATTAGAGCTCTTTTGACAAGTCAAACAACAAAATAATATTTAATTTAAAATTTACCATCTACCACCGGTTCGGAATGCAGTTCTACAGAGAAAAGCCGGCAAGAAACTCTGTAGTTGCTCTTTTTAGATCGCCATTTTTAGGTACAAGGCCGTGATAAGACAGTTTGTGAGAGCAAACGCGCGCAATAGTCGCAAAGGGCCAAACATCAGCCAGATCTAATCAACAATACTAACCTTTTAACGCCCGAGCCAACCGACCCCCAGCAACGGCACCTGTTCACAAGCATGACGCATGCGGCAGCCACTCCATTTCAAATATATGGAAGGGCTTACGATACCGATACGCAAACTCAGTCGGCTGCTAACAGTTTGCCTACTGGGGACACAGCCTTAGTACCACTGTAAGAAACTCTACTTAGCTTGCAAAATCGGCAACATATTATGCTCGGGCCACTGGTCGCATTCAGCTGAGTCCGTGGCTGTGATTTATGATGGACGGCCTCCGGTCTCGTATGCCTTCGACACATTTTTCGCATTACCCGCCTGAAAGAAAAGTGACGGAGCAAGGCGGTGACGTGAACTGATTTCTAGATTCGTCTATGTCAATGTTAATCTTCTCTGATATTATTTATTAGTGTTGTATCTGCCCAGATTCGGTAGTAAGATAAATCCGATAAGATAATAAATATCACGATACTTTCAAGAACCATTTTCTCAATGTCTATGGGTGGGTCACATGATTTAGATGACCCACTGTTGAGTCGGACCTCCTCCAGTTACACGGAACGTAATTAACTTACTGTGCCACGATGGTCAGACGGGTTAGCACAGAGTTTAGTATAAAGTTTCCTTCTCGTGTGGCTAGGTTATCGGCCTTGCCCTTTCCTTTTGTCGGCTCTTCTGACACATTAAGGGTGGAATGGGGTGGTGACACTATGTATCTAAAATCCGTCACCACAAGGACTACCTTACTACCAGTATTTAAACAAGGCCCTCCGAGGCCGATCTATTAATAAAAACGAATTTTATAATTTATAAAAATAAATCTAAATAATGTATTCAATGCAATATTAATTCTTAAATTAACAGCCAGAACAATGTTGTAACTTTACATCTTTTTTTTATTTTTTGAATAATGATTGATTCAATTACGATTAGATATGAATTTTATTGAATAAAAGGACATGTAATTACAACTATGTAATGAAACTTGATCGTGCATACTGTAGTGGCAGATATTTGTTGACAAATTGAAATTAAGTACAAACACCTATCATTAAGCCCAAAAAATCACACGAATATCATCATCATCATTTCAGCCAAAAGACGTCCACTGCTGGACATAGGCCTCCCCCAAGGATCTCCACAAAGGCCGGTTCTGGGCCGCCCGCATCCACTGCTTTCCGGCGACCTTAACCAGGTCGTCGGTCCACCGTGTGGGAGGCCTACCAGCACTGCGCCTTCCGGAACGCGGTCGCCACTCGAGGACTTTTTTGCCCCATCGGGCGTCGGTCCTGCGAGCTATGTGCCCTGCCCACTGCCACTTAAGTTTGGCAATCCGGTGGGCTATGTCGGTGACCCTGGTTTGCCTGCGTATCTCCTCATTTCTGATTCGATCTCGCAGGGAAACTCCGAGCATAGCCCTCTCCATTGCCCTTTGGGTGACTTTGAGCCTTCTGATGGAGCCCATAGTGAGCGACCACGTCTCTGTAGATATAACGTATAAATGATTTATTATTAAATTTAAAAACATAAACTGAAGAAGAATTTTGACAACACATATATGAAAGACCAAACTTGTTTTAATGAACTATGCTATAATCCTACAAAAGAAAAATACTTTGCCAAAATAACGAGACTACGTTTCTCAAATATATCTAAAACGAAGCTATTTAAGCTACCTTTTATGTCATGTCTTTTCAGTTTAAGCTCCTAACGTAAATATACCCAAAACTCTTGAAAAGAACTAACGGCCCGAACACCAGAGTATTGAAAATTTATTCTAAAGACATGAGGGAGTCTGATGGTTACTTATGGTACTGCTTTGTAGACAAGTTGCCCATTTTATCGTGATCTCTCAAATTCTTATCCCAACCAGATCTTAGTCTGTCATTTAGATGGAAGAGCATACGTGGGGAGATCATAATAAAGTGGTGGTTTCCGTAGGTGGTTTTATATAAATATTGTACAAGAATACTGTTTGCAGAATGCTATTTTTTGGATTGCAAACGAGAGTTTATTTTATGGTGGTGTTAACATAACTTGTTGGTGGAATTTTAGAACTGTACATGACTCTGAATTGCATGGAGATCGTGCGACCAATTTGTTTAAATGTGAAGGCTAGGGGAATGCGGAAAGAGACAACGCTGTGAATAACAGATATAACATTCGGGGTAAACGCATGTGTTTGATATAAGGGTCTTTGGTTTCTGGTAATTTGTGAATGAAATCGTATTGGTTGATAATATTTGAACAGAGAAGGAGATAACCACCGCCTTGAGCTACCCTGCTGAACTGCGGAAGAACTTCCTTATAAATACGGCGGCAAAAGATCATCAACCTTCGGCAATGATGTGTTTATGCGCCTGAGCAAGGTCGCCAAAAGTCTACCAGGTCCCCACTCCTTAAGGATCAGGCAGAGCGCGAGAGGCCGATACAAAATAGTTTTCGGGACCTTGAGAAGCTGCGTCATTAAAAGCTCTACGACAGATAAGGGCCAATACCTCTGGTATAAAACAAAACATACGCATATTATCTCCGACTTCATGCACTCTTCAAAGACTGCACTGTATAAATTAGACTAGAACATCTTTCCGTGTGGTGACGGATTTAGAATACATTGTGTCACCACCCCATTCCATCCTGAGGGTGTCTCAAGAACCGACAAAAGAAAATGACAAGGAGAAGCTGTCGTTTACAGTTTTCATCGCATGATGCATTAACGGGTTTAAAATGGTAATAATCTTGGCATGGTGTGGAATTGCTGTAAAACTGAGCAAGGATATCAAATAAATGGGTCAGGTAAGTGTCTTTGTGTGAACCAGAGGCACTTTTTCTGAGTCTGTGTGTTAGTGAATTTCAAGTTTGTAAACTGCCCCCGCGATACAGACTATCCTAGTGTAGAGATTTCATTTTCGTCGTTCGCCAGCGTGGCATAGTAAGCTTAATAGTTCATCCGGGCGCCTGACGGGGGCACGTGCGATGTCCCACACGTGCCTCTCGGTGGGGTGAGAGAGAGCTCCCCATCAAAGCGTGGGGCCCTCTTTTACAAGCGGGCCAAGGCCCCATCAGGGTGGCGGATAATGCTCCCCAATGGGGAGTGAAACCCGTGGCCCTGTTTCGGACAGTTGAGGGACACCGTTGGTTTTAGTGTTCGATTCCGGGGTCGGGCAAGTGTCTTTGTCTAAACCAAAGGCACTGGCTCGGAGTCTGGGTGTCATTTCTATCTATAATACGTATGTATTTACAAAAAAAAAAGTATATAAGTAGTTTATCATCCATCTCGTTACCATAACACAAGCATTAAGTTGCTTAGCTTGGGACGAGATGGCGTTGTGTGAAATGTCCAAGGATATTTATTTATTTATGTATTTATTTATCATTCCCACATAACCCGGCTGGCATTCAGCGGTCTGGTATTGATGGGGATTTCCAACGTAAAAAAGAGTGTTGTAGGCTCTGGACACTCTCTCTTCCCATGACTCCGTTCTGGAATTACGGGCGGTCAGTCCCCTTAAATTTATAAAGGTTTTTTCCCTACAACGAAAAAGGACGCGAATGACTACTTGCGAATATTACAGCGGTACAAAAGATACATAAAGAGCTGAATGATGTAAATTTCGTGATACGCTCATCCGAGTGAGACTTTTTACTGGCGTGAAACGGGTAATGAGGTGGAATGCGGAACGCTTTAATGCCTCCATACTCATCTGCCTAAATTCATTTCATCATCATCATCATTTCAGCCAAAGGACGTCCACTGCTGGACATAGGCCTCCCCCAAGGATTTTCACAAAGGCCGGTCCTGGGCCGCCCGCATCCACTGCTTTCCGGCGATCTTAACCAGGTCGTCGGTCCACCGTGTGGGAGGCCTACCAGCACTGCGCCTTCCGGAACGCGGTCGCCACTCGAGGACTTTTCTGCCCCATCGGACGTCGGTCCTGCGAGCTATGTGCCCTGCCCACATCTAAATTCATTTGGCTACATAATCTAATTTTGCATTAAATTTTGTTAAGGTCTGTGTGGTGACGGATTTAGAATACATAGTGTCACCACCCCATCCTGAGGGTGTCGTAAGACCCGGCAAAAGGAACTGAAAGGCCGATAACCGAGCCGCAAGAGAAGGAAAAGTTGAACCCTGTGCCAACTCGGCTGGGCAGCGTGACACAGTAGGCTAATTGCCCTGCATGTAAATGGAGGAGGCCTAACTCAGCTGTGGGTCAGGTATGGGCTGAGTGGTATTATTAGTAGTTTTTTTATTTATTTATATACTTCGTACTTTCATCCCATACTGACTACTAGTGAGTCGAGCCTCCTCCATTTACATGGAGGGTAATTAGCCTATTGTGCCACGCCGCCTATGCCGTTGGCATAGGGTCTGTTCCAAGTTTTCCTGGTTTTCAGGTGGCTAGGTGATCTTCCTCTTGCGTTCCTTAGGCGCCTCTTACGAGAACCTCAGGATGGCGTGGGTTGGTGACATTGTGTATTTTAAATCCATGACCACACGGAATATAATTTATAATATATACAGAAAATCATCACTATCACTATCACTACATAGTATAAAACAAAGTCGCTGTCGTCTGTCCGTCCCTATGTATGCTTAAATCTTTTAAACTATGCAACGGATTTTGAAGCGGGGTTTTTTAATAGATAGGGGGATTCAAGAGAAATGTTTATACGTATAATACATCCATAATATAATTGATAAAAATTAGATGTTCAACATTGCACCGCAATGTTATAAAGTTTAATCTCATAGGATTTCTGCATCATCAAACAGAGATATGTTCCGCCAATTTCTGAGGACTAGACAAAATAAGTCTGTAGCAGTTTCCGATAGACATCAAACCACAAACTATACTATCAATTGAAAACCAACCTGCCGTGATTCCTCTTCTATACCCTCCTCAGTGCTTCGTGAATTAGTAACATAATCCGTTCAAATAACCACAAAGAAAATTGAACCCTATCACACGGATTTTAGGTTTAACTTACATTGCACTTCAAATGGAGTTGTATCCTTACAATTGGGTTTTAAGTATCCTCAGCGTTCAATATTGTTTGCTTCGTTAGTGCTTTGTTTTAATATTAATTGCACGGAGCCAAGTATCTTGTTCATATTGAAAGCTTTAAATCGGATTATGATCGGTTATTTGCTGGTACTTAATCCTTTGGAGTGGAGTCTACAAAGGGATTTGAGATTTCGAACACTTTCAACATATTGCAGATTAAATTATTGAACATCCTTTTTGTGGATGAACCAAAAGTGAACTCTTGTTTCTCCGTGTGGTGACGCATTTAGAATACATAGTGTCACCACCCTATTGCATCCTGAGGGTGTCGGAATAGACAACAAAAGGAAATAACAAACCGGTAACCTAGCAGCAAGAGAAGGAAAACTTGATATGAAACCCAGTTCCAACCGTGCTAGCGAGGCACAGTAGGCTAATTACCCTCCATGTAAATGGAGGAGGCCCGACTCAGCAGTGGGTCATCTATCGGCTGAGCAGAAGTAGTAGTCGTAAGAATTCATGTTTAGTCACTTTACGCGATTAGTCCAATCACTTAGTTCGAAATAACACACTATAATAGTGTGTGAGTGCACCTCTTTCTATAAATTAAGTGTGCGTTGAAAATTGATTTGAGTCAAAAAGCATGATTAATTACACTGCGGTGTCCGCACGCCTAAATCGTTGATTTTATAAACAAGAATTTTTTTTAGTTAATTTCTTCTTCTATACTTTTCTAGTACATGTTACAAAATATTGTCGAAAAACTGTTGCCATTTTTTCGATATGGCGCTCCGGGCGGCGCGGACTCGAGGTGACAAAATTGAATTTCCGCCTATCAAAATCTATGAAACTACCAAATGGTTGGACTGGATTTAAAATTACCTATATTTTTTTTACGAAATATTTCTGAGTGTCGTAAGAAATCACAAAAGAATTCTAGTGGTAGGAAACGCAAAATTTATATGAAGCTATAGGCCAATCGGCGTAATACGGCTAATTACTTTCTATGACCACGGACACTCAAAAGTGTCTGAAAAGTTGAGAATAAAATAAAATAAAACGATCATAACCGTGAAGAGATCATTTCCTGCAATGTGTAAAGATCGTGAAAACCTAAGGGTGTTACCACACCAATCGATCGATAGTCGATCGATGCCATCGATCGATGGTAGAAGGGATTAGTCGACGTCAATCGAGCTGCTTGAGCTCCCTATTGTCGTCGACCGATGCCATCCCAACGTTGACCGATACCATCGGTCTGCTATCGATCGATTGGTGTGGTAACACCATAAGACATCATTACTTTCTATCTGTTTGGAGGAGACTTGGACCTACTCTTCTCACTCTCTACCCTATTCTATTCTTACTGTATAAGGACGTCAAAAAACCTAGCCACAAGAGAATGAAAGAAATATGAAGGATTAAGAATGCCAACCCGTCCCGCCAGTGTGGTACTGTATAGTAATCCTTAGTGTAATTGGAGGACGCTTGACTAGGCAGTGGGTCTTTTACAAATTATAAAATATCATGGTCCTCACGTTGCACCAAATTGTCAAAGACAAACTATGTTCTGACGTTAGTTCCGTCCGACGTCTACTTTCACTTTACCGTAACGAGAGCCGTAGACATTAGCACACAGCAAAAGTATGGCCACGGTATAAAACACGCGAATTTCTGCCTACCCCGTCGGGATGCAGCGTGAAGTTGCATTAAAATAAACAATAGCATGTCTGGGCGTACCCCGCGCTATAACTCAGCAGATACAATTACTACTGCTAGGCGATAACTCTTTGTATCAATGGCGTTGAAAATACTAGCAGTAGATTATTCTGAAAGTATGGTCTGGCTGTAAATTAACGATGTTATATTGCAGTGTATTAATTGCGATAGTGATTGCGTTGACGTTATAGTCTGGTTCGGTATTGGGGAGGTCCTGATATAATGTTTTTTAACTCGGGCACGTTGGCATCGCTTGTTAATACTCCAATATTTTATCGTTACAAATATCTTAAGTTCCGGGTCACGTCGTCTTATCCAATGGATTCAAAATCGACAAATAAAGATACCGCACTGTGATAACAGGCGGGTTGGCATCATATCGTCGTCTGTCATATCAAAAGATTATTAGACAGTTTATTGCACACCAAGATTTAGATGAATTCCGGAAGGCGCAGTGCTGGTAGGCCTCCCACACGGGGGACCGACGACCTGGTTAAGATCGCCGGAAAGCAGTGGATGCGGGCGGCCCAGGACCGGCCTTTGTGGAAATCCTTGGGGGAGGCCTATGTCCAGCAGTGGACGTCTTTTGGCTGAAATGATGATGATGATTTAGATGACAAACAAAACAGGTTGTATAACTACTACTGATCAGCCCATAGGTGAGACGGGCCTCCTCCATTTACATGGAGGGTAATTAGCCTACTGTGCCGCGCTGGCCAGACGCCTTGGCATAGGATTTCGTATCAATTTTTCCTTCTCTTCCGGCTAGGCTTTCGGCCTTGACATTTTCTACGGACGGCTCTTACGAAACCCTCACCATGAAATGGGGTGGTGGCACGATAAATAAATAATAAAATATCCTTGGACTTTTCACACAACGCCATCTCGTCCCAAGCTAAGCAACTTAATGCTTGTGTTATGGTAACGAGATGGATGATAAACTACTTATATACATTTTTTTTTGTAAATACATACATATTATAGATAGAAATGACACCCAGACTCCGAGCCAGTGCCTCTGGTTTAGATAAAGACACTGGCCCGACCCCGGAATCGAACCCGGGACCCGTTGATCCAAAGGCGGCACATCTGACTACTAGACCAACGAGGCAGTCAGTACGATGTATTCTAAATCCGTAAGCAATAGGTTATGGTTTGAATTTGATATTTATTGTCATTTAAGGAACATAAGTTCCCCAACAAGGCCCTGTCATTTAAGAAAATCCCTCTTATCTATCGTTTAAAAAGTACTCTTCTCAAAGACCTTGAACACGTCGATCCCTGAAAGCGAGTGGGTCGACATTATTCGAGAGCGAAACATGACACCTCCATTAGTGCCCCAACTAAGTGTAGATGGCGCTCGGAAGGCTGACAAGATAATGGCGACGCGACGCGCGTACGAGAGTTTTTGCACTGAAATTAACATATTTTCTGCAGTTAAATTGTATCTGTTTTCAATGGTCGACTCGTATTGTGCTTACAGGCTTACATGCTGGCAGGCTCGAAGCGAATAGAAGGATAATTAAATAAAAAAAAAATTGTTAGTTTTTTTTTATTATTTTAATACCTACTGGTCAATTTGCTTGGCTATCTTACCTTTTTATTAATACGCTTTTATAAGCTTCGCTTGTATGTATGTATGTATGTAACAGAATCTTTGAACATTATTTTGACCCAGTTAAAAACGTCGGATTAACACGAAATTCGGCATACTTATTATGGACCGATGACAATTCAATATTTTAAACATTTTGACCCGTTATCAATAATAGAATAATAATAATAACAACGGTGATCAAGGTGGAACACCGCTCTTCGATGCATAGCTAATAGAGATGTAAATATCATAAAGCTATTGCTATATTTGTAGTGATTATTTAGCAATAGCTTTATGATATTGCAACTGAAAAATAAAAAATAAATAATATTTAAAAAAAAAACTAAAAAATACGCTTTTGTAGAAAATCGAACTATAAAATAGAAAAATATTTATTGTATAAGCGTGGGGTGCATGGTATCAATAGTTCTAAATATTTTATTAACAGATATGACTAGAAGGGTTGTTTTGATAATATCCTGAAAAGCACCCCACGCTTTTTACAATAAAATATTTTTTCTGACACTATTTTCAATTCAAATTCATTACAATTTATTTTCTATTTTTTAGTTCGATTTTCTATAAAAGCGTATTTTTTAGTTTTTTTTAAACTATTATTTATTTTTAATTATATAATACTACTAATTAGCATAAACGAACCACTGCTCAGTTGGGCTACATGGAGGGTAAGTAGCCTACTGTGCGACGCTGCCCAGACGGCTTGGCACACGGTTTTGTAACAAGTTTTCCTTTTCTTCCAGCTAGATGTTCGGCTTTGTCGTTTCCTTTTGTCGGCTCTTACGACACCAACAGGATGGAATCGAGTGGTGATACTATGTATTCTAAATCTGTCTTCAAATGATTATTTAATTTCGCGGTTACTTATTAAAGTTTATTTATGATTACGAGTTTTATATACGTATGCTTTGTGACTTGAATAACAAAACCGTCGAATTTTTTTTTTTTTTTTACAAATCTTTGTTGATTATAAACATATTACAAGTTTTCTGCCAAACTACCGAACCGATTCCGATAAAATGTGTATGGGATCAATCGACCGAAAGATCATCAGAGTTATGTGGTAACAAATTTTGAAAAAGAACATGAAAGCAACCGAAATGAAACTACGACTTTCATTCAGTCGTATTTTCATTTACTATAACTTTCATTCAGTCAAAAATAAAATAAAAAAATCTCACAGCTAATTGAATTAATAAACATAATCAATAAAATTTTATAACACATCCACATGCACATCAATTCACACGATAATCACACAGGTAATAGGTAATCACACAATTAATATCGCAAACGTTGATAATGTACCCAAACCTTGTAGTACACAGTAGGCCACCTGAGGGCTGGTTAACTAAATTAGCATATTGATTGTTTGCATACGTGTCCAAGCGAGGTGCCATCTGCCATGTCCCCAGAGAACCACTTCAGGTTGAACTAATACGCCTTCGTTTGTAACCGTGACGGTTCAAATCATTTATTTTGCATAGGACACACTCTTCTCACTCACTCTTGATCACTCCTAAACATAATGATGTCTTAGGTTTTCAAGATCTTTACACATTGCAGGAAATTATCTCTTCACGGTTATGATCGTTTTATTTTATTTTATTCCCAACGTTTCAGACACTTTGAAGTGTCCGTGGTCGCGGGACGACAGTCGACATGTTAATTCTAAATATTATATATTGCAAAGTAATCACTAGACCACAGCCGAGAACCTACGAGAAGAACTGGCAAGAAAATCAGAGGGCTTGTTATTTACCCTCCATGTAATTAGAAGAGGCCCGTCTCAACAGTGGGTCATTTAAGGGCCGAGTTGTACAATATTTCTTTTTCTTGTATCAATGTATACTGACGAAGGTGTTAAAGCGTATTGGACGAAGCGGAACGCAATTGATATAAAGGTTAAGCAACGTCTTGCCCTATTTGCTGTTGGATGGGGATCCATCATTTGTAATATCTGAACTCCTCTGTGCTTCGAAGGGCACATCCCCATTTGGGCGGCTTTTCAGCCTTGTGGGTTTTTGGTCGGCTCTTACGATACCCGGAGGATAAAATGGGGTTGTGACACTATGAATTCTATATCCATCACACGGTTTGAATTTGAATTCAATTATATTCAAAAACTATTTTCCAAAGCCAAAGTACTACTACTCAGCCCATAAATGACCCACTGCTGAGTCGGGTCTCCTCCAATTACATGTAGGGTAATTAGCCTACCGTGCCAGGTGGTGGGCACAGGGTTTCGTATCCAGTTTTCCCTCTCTTACGGCTATGTTAGGTTAGGTCGGCCTCCACGGGCGGGTGGAAGGGGAAGTCACAGAGGCTACTGGTAAGACCTGGTGACTTCGTCTTTCACCGTACTCCCTTGTCTTTCCCGGCAATGGGAGGGGCGTTGGTCTTGGGTGGAGCACTACTGTTGCGTCGATCCCCAAGGCAAGTGTGACGGTGATCCTGCCCGTGGTTGCTGCCTGCTGTTGGTCTGGCCCTTCTGGACAGACGTAGCCGAAACGTCATGCGCTTTCCCGTCTCTAATCATTCCCCTTCCCGCCTTTTTCCCTTACCCTGTTTCCTATCTTTCCCAATCCCTTTACAGCGTCGTGCCGGGTTGCGGCTCCGGGGACTTCTCTGTTCTCAGAGTTGCCTTGTGAGTCGCAAACCGCTGCGGCGCACCATGGGGCACTCGGGTTGGCGCTCAACACTGGTTGGCCGCCAAACCGAGTCTCCATTTAATTCAATTTTATCTATTTAATTTAATTTAAATTAGTCTGTCGTTTTGTTTGGTTTTGGTCGTTCTACTTCTTTTGATTTTGGTTTCTTTTGTTCTTGTTTTGCTTGGTTTCTGTCGTTCTTTTCTGTCTTTTTGTTTTCTTCTTTTTCTTTTGTAGCTTCTGGGGTGCGGCTCTCGGGTTTTCCCGGGGGTCTGCGGGGGGGAAAGTGTTTAGGGTGACGTGATAGGGAGATACAAACATGGAAAAACGCCTAAACGAAAAAACTCCCCGGGCGGGTCCCAGCCAAGCTGGGGAATCCCGCACCGCTTCTCCCTCTGGGGGTGGCGGTCTGCCCCATGTATACGGGGGGGGCAATTTGGTCGTTTCGTCCATCGTGACGAGGAAGGAGATGGGGTCTCTGGAGGAGACGAAGGAGATCTGGAGGGCGATGGCGCGCAAGCGCAAGCCGGAGGAGTCCGCCATGGAGGAAGGGGCGACGGCTGGGAAGCGGCTAAGCAGTCCGCTCCCCGGCCACAAAGAGCAGTCTGGCGAAAGCGACGTCTCGTTGAGCCGGGACAGCTCAACAGGGAGAAGGGGCGAGGGATCGGGATCTTGCGACTCGAACCTCATTGCACCCCAACACAGGTCGGCGTACTATCGCAAGCGCGCAAAGTGTGGGAAAGCCCGCCGGTCGCGGACCCCGCCCACCAGTGGGTGGGAGGAAGGAGAGTCCACTGGACCGGAGGACTTGACGCAGGACGGGGAAGAGCTCAGTGGATTCTACCACGAGAGCGCGCGTGGCGCCTACAAGGAATACCTGAGGCTCAAGGAGAAGATGGAGGAGGCTGGTGTGGAGAACGTGGAGCAGATCCCAGAGGACGTCCGCGTCAAGGGCGTAGCGCGCACGCTAAACGCCAAGGCCAGACTGATGGACGTCGTCAATAGGGTGACGGCAAGCAGGGCGCAAGTACCTCCAGGAGAGCCATGTGCTGATGATCTTCGCGCAATCATCCAGGATGATCTGGCCATCCTCCTGGAGGTAACAAAACGAAATGGGAAGCCCAAGGGTCTCTTCCTTAACGCCATCCGAACGGCCTCTGCGTCGCTCCTTGGGGCGCTGGGTAAGCTGACTAGGATGGCGTCGGAAGCAGAGGGGCTAGTGGAGAAGGTTGAGACGATGAGGGCGGAGTTAGATCAGCTGCGCGCTGACATGGCGAGCCGGCCCCCTCACGTCTCGCCCACCCCTCAGGAGGAGCCCCCACTGACTATGAGGGCAATAGGCGCCATGATGGACGCGAAACTCGCGGGCATCGCGGACCGTCTGCTGCCGGAGAAGCGGCTCCGACCGCCTCTGGAGGCAGACAAGTCTGCTGCCCGCGGGGTCCTCATGGCGCAGAGGGTGAGGGAGAGGCGGGCTGAGAGAGATGGGCCTCCCCAGCCCCCCCGGAAACCGAAGAAAAGGAATAGGCGGAAGAGGGCGGCGGCTGTGCCACCAGTCGCGGACCTCCCTGCGGTTCCCCCGTCTGTGACGCCCAGTGTGGCTCCAGCGAGGGAGCCCAGGACGGAAACATGGGCGACGGTGGCGGCCAGGAAGGCCCCGCCTAAAAAGAAGGAAGTGCCGAGGAGCCGTCCCTCCCCCCCTTCGCCACGCAAGGCGAAGAAGGGCCGAGGGGCGAAGTGCCGGCGGAGGAGGACCCGGACGAAGACAGAGGCCGTAACCCTTACGATTCCGGAGGGGTCGCAGGCCACTTACGCCGAGGCGTTGGCCACCGTCAAGGGGGCGGTGAAACTGGAGGAGTTAGGGATCGCCCCTGAGGAGATGCGACCCCGAAGGACGAGGACGGGGGGGATGCTCTACGAGCTGTCCGGCCCCGAATGCGGCGTGAAGGCGGACAGGCTCGCGGAGAGCCTCGGAGCGTCCCTCGGTGCTCTGGGCGTCCGGGTCATGCGCCCTACGAGGACCAGGGAGCTGAAGGTCCTCGACCTTGACGATGCGACAGAGGTCGCTGACGTGGCCAAGGCAGTTGCCTCAGCCGGGGGGTGCGCGGCGGAGGCTGCCAGGGTTGGCAGTATCCGTCGTGCGCCCGGTTACCTGGGCGTGGCCAACGTGCGCTGCCCACTGGCCGCTGCGCAGCGGCTTCTGTCATCCGGCCGCCTGGTTGTGGGCTGGGCCAGGGCGAGAGTGGAGGCACTCGAGGCCAGAGCGGAATTTTGTTTCCGCTGCCTCGAGTGCGGCCACGTAGGGGTCCAGTGCCCCAACAGGGAGCACGCAGGGAGAGGAGCTCGCTGCTATAAATGCAGCGAGCTGGGCCATCGGGCAAAGGAATGCCAGGCCCGGGACAGGCGCTGCCCGCTGTGTGCCGATATGGGTTTACCCCATACGCACCGGCTGGGCAGCAAAGGTTGTGTCCAGGCGAAGGGGGGCCGCGTCAGGCCTTCCCGACGCAACGGGGTGGTCCAGGGTGCTGCTGCGGTCGCGGCGGCGCCCATGGAGACCGAGGCCCCGCAAACTGGACGGGCGGACGGGAGCTCGACTAACCGAGCCTCCACCGCCGGGAAAGAGGCCGACCATCTGGCCGACTGATCCCAGGGCGGGGCTCGGGGAGGCCCCGCCCCTCGACGGGATCAGGATGGGTGCCCTGCCATGTGTACTGGCAGGGCACCACGGAGTTCTCACTCCGCATCGGACTGGCATCGGGGGGTTGAGCTTTAACATCTTCGCTCCCCCCCCTGCGCGTCTGCCTCGTGGTGCAGATTCTGGGCCCATTAGGCGGATCCTGCGCGGGATTGTACACCCCGGGGATGTTTTAGTGGGTATGCCCCGGGGATAGTCCATAAAGGATTTTTACCCCGGGCACAAAAAAAAAAAAAAAAAAAAAAAAAAAAAAAAAAAAAAAGGTCGGCCTCCACAATGCCGCAACAGGACGCGAGTTGGAGTACCCCGGGGATGTTTAGTGGGTAGGCCCCCACTCTGGGGGAGAGTCCCACACGCCCCCCCCCCCCTCGGGGATAGTCCATAAAGGATTTTATCCCGGGCGAACCAAAAAAAAAGAGGTTAGGTCGGCCTTGTAATTTCCTTTTGTCGGCTCTTACAACATCCTCAATCCCCATTCAATCCTGATGATGACAACATCCTCAGGATTGAATGGGGTGGTTACACCGTGTATTCTTAATCTGTCACCAACCGGATCAAGGTAGACTACACTCGTGAATCAGTGAACAGAATCCAGTAAAATTGGGCCATGTAAAAGTACATCCCAACATTTTTTCCCGCTAATAACCTAACACGAATGCACCGAAATCATAAAACTTTATTTCCCGCGGTCGTTCCGTGCACGCATCGCCACCGATTCTTTTTTTTATTTTTATTTCACGCACGTGTCGGCCATTTTAAATCCAAATGTAATTGAGAGTTATGTAAATGCTGGTCGGTCAGCCCGTACCGGAGTGCGGGATTTGGTATTTTGTGGAAACGGAAATAAATGGCGCATCTCTAAAAGTCCGACGGAATGTGGATTTCGGAGAGTTATTACGGGTTAGACACCTATTTGCGATATTTATAGCGCGTTCATTTGTTTGAGGTTGGTTGTCCTTTGTAGGTAAAAGTGTTTTAGCACATCATCACTACTTAATATAAAACAAATCGGATGTCGTCTGTCCGTCCCTATGTATGCTTAAATCTTTAAAACACGCGACGGATTTTGAAGCGGTTTTTTTTAATTGAGTGATTCCAGAGGAAGTTTTATATGTATAACACATGCATAATTGCACCCATGCGGAGCCGGGGTGGGTCACTAGTTGTAAATATAACTCATTGAAGCATATGCTAAGGTTTTAGGTTAGGTTAGGTTCGAGGTGTCACAGTGGAATGCGTTTATGCGAACCTGTGGCGCCCCAAGCGTGACGCATGAGGGTATACCACCAGGATTTTAGGGGGTAGACAAATAATTGCCGGTGTCCCACACAATCGCCGACCCCACTACCCAAAGGCAGCGGTATGCATAACGATTTTCGCCTTGCTAAACTAAAAAAAAACGGTTAGGTTAGATTACGCCCTTCTCGGAGCTTGGGGCTCCACTACACGAGGTGGGCCAAGGCCCCCAGGATGGCGGAGCATGCTCTCCCATCGGGGAGCCAATCTCGTGGCCCTGGTTCGAGCAATCGCGGATCGCCGTTGGTCTTAGTGCGCATTTTACCATCACTACGCGCTCCGGAGTCCCACATAACCAAGCAAACCCCAACGGCCGGGTATCAACCGGTATATGAGGATGTCCTATATAAAAATAGAGTGGGTTCTTAGTAATTTTTATCTTATTCAGATTCTTGTCAACTACAATATGCATATAAATATACTACAGGAATCCGAGGCTGTGTTCGACAACCAAAAATGTGTATTTCATGTTTGCATCTATCCAAGTTTTTTAATTAGGTCCACGGTCAATTTGAACTGTTGAAAGAGAGTTGAAATATACATGAGCTAGCCCATATTTTTATAATGAAGCTTTAATATCCTAGTAAATTTCATAACAATCAATAGACATGGACAGACTATTCTAGAAAGAAATTAATTTCGAGATCTGAACTCCATAATTCAACCGCATTATCGCGAGCTTCCGAACCGCTGGCTTCGAAAACCAATGTCGTCAGGCCTCTCGCCAATGCTCAGTTCGAAAAACAGCTGAATAATTCTCAACTGGCTCGAGGACCTTAATATATTGGTTATGTTTGTCACCGTCTAAAATAACTTGGTCCTCGGCTCCCTTCTGTTGGAACTTTTAATAAGTTCAACGCGGGTGGAGTTTGTGGGGTGTTTGTGGTCTGAATAAAGTGGTTATGTGTTGCCTGTGGTTGGAAGTGACATGAGAAATGAAGTGGAAATGATGGGACGTTGACAGTGCCTGCACTAGTCATATTCCGCTGGACATTCGAATCGTCTCATGTGGAAGAGCGAACGCAAACTTCATTATGTACGTTTGCGTTTGACAAGCAATTTAAACCATGCATTATATATAAGAAAATTTCTAGTATTTTTATGTACATAATATATTAGGTTTTTTTAAATATGATTTATATGTATTTGTAGGATGTCATATATCGTAACATATTAGTGTCATCCTATCTTGTACCGAATATAATGCCAGAAATTAATAACTAAAAACAAGATACTTTATTTTATTCGCATAATTTACCAATGGTACTAAAGAAACATTCGAATCAAATTTGGATGTGTGCCGTAGTATAAATATCTCGTTAGGACATAAGTCCAGATTCTTGGACTATCTTCACGCGTTACTGTAATGTTGTTTTTTTTTAAATACATCAATTAATGACTTCGTCGTTTCAGCCCATAAATGACCCACTACCAATTACTGTAATGTTTTGTAAATTCATTGCACAAAGGAGTTTTTAAATGTTCACTATGTTCCGGCCCTAATCCTAAATCACTTGAGAACATCACATTAGCAATGTCTTTTGTATTTTTTTCATTTATTTTGGCAACAAGCAGTCGTTGTTTAAATATAACAAGTTTTTCTACTATTACTTATGTCATTTATCGCTTGCTGCTGTTGCTAGTCTTTCTGTAAATAACACGCAGTAAAACCGTAACCTTTTTTTAAAAAGATCCCGTAATTAAAAAAGGCTAATAGCCTCACATTGGACTTTCCATGTTCAAGTCCATCGTACGTGTTGCATTAAAATTCCAAATATTAACAGATAAATCTTCACGCCATTACCCCCAGGGGTCTACTGTTGGGTATGAAGTGCGAGTTCTTTCCATTTATTCGGTGGCGTTAACGTAACGTCAATTCAGTCAGTCGGGTGTCACATTTCGTCTTTTCAGTCCATAAATTACCCAGTGCTGAGTCGGGCCTCCTCCAAATTCATGGAGGGAAATTAGCCTACTGTGCCACGCTGGCAAGACGGGTTGGCACAGGGTTTGTATCAAGTTTTCCTTCGCTTTCGGCTAGGTGATCTGCCTCTTGTGTTCTTTTAGTCGCCTCTTACCCTCAAATCGGTATGGGTTGGTGACATTATGTATTCTAAATCCGTCACCACACGGAACATGTCACATGTATAATGCACATGATGATGATGATAATGCTGCCAATCAGTCCTGAGAGTGTCGTAAGAGGCGACAAAAAATGCTTGTTTTAATTGTTTTATAAAGTACCAAGCTATGAGGTTTAGCATGTCTAAATCTAATACGGATTTAGAATACTAAGGTTGATACCATAGGAGGCGGCTAAAGGAACGCAAGAGGTAGCGGAGACGTGGCACAGTAGGCTACTTTTCCTCCAATATAATGGTGGTCCATTTAAGGGCTACAATTATCGAACACACGGGTCACCAGATTATGCCTCGCCGCACAACGAGGCAATGTCGCCAGCAGTTTGGCCACCCTCCTCAGGGGAAGCAGTCTGGATGAATTTTACAACAATGTGGTTTTTTTTTAAGTTTTTGTGTAGTTTGTTTTTAATCTTTATTATTTTTATGTAATGTTATTCATTTTCGTTTTTCTGTGCAATAAAAATTACCCATACCATACCCAATTATGGTGATATTAGAAATTGGAGTAACGCGATGGAGTAGGTGTAAAAAACTCACACTCGCCACACAGATGTTGGGCTCCGGAAATTGGGGGACTATTTTAATGCGGTGACAATATAGCGTGTGTTAACATTGTATCAAAAAGAATCACTATGACAGAATGCATTGTAACGCTGGCTGGTAAGAATATCATGTGAAAAAGGCCGACAAAAAATTTTAGTTCTCTTTTTAAATCTGGTCATAATAAATTCGAAAGAAGAACTGAGATGTTGAAGTAATCCATTAGGCAAAAAAAACAAGTTTTATTGAAGTAATTTGGGTTTTGTTAGAGTTAAACGTAATGGGTCCGTGTGGTGACGGATTTAGAATACGTAAAGTCACCACCCCATTCCATCTTGAGGGTGTCGTAAGAGCCAAAAAAGGCCGAGAACTTAGCTGCAAGAGAAGGAAATCTTGAAACATAACCCTGTGCCAACCCGTCTGGCCAGCGTGGCATAGTAGGCTGATTACCCTCCCATCGGAGGAGGCCTGACTCAGTGGTGGGTCATTTATGGGCATAAATGATGAAACCTAATGGTCTAGTCGTTGCAGGCTGACGACAACTATCTATCATATAACTCAATTTGATAAATTTAGTCAGTTACATCATTTTTTAACACATGCAATTTCGATATAATGAAGACGTAGAACAACCTATTGGTGTTGCAATTCTTACTTTTTGATATTTGTTTCGTTTAAAATAAATACTTCCCCATTTTTAATAATACTTATTAATAATATAATTATTTATAAAAAATAGATGTATGTAAAAAATTATTAAACCATTATATTTATATACGGGTTAATTATGACAGGAGACTATTTTAATAATAATCTGATAATTATTAGGTACTTATAAATAAAATAAAATAAAAATAAAAAGCCTTTTTTTTCCATGCAGTTACATATTACATTATACAACTAGTTTTCAATTAATTTGATAGCTAAAATTAAGTACTTACTTTAATATTATTAAAAAAGTCTCTTGCGTGTATATCGAAAAAATATACCAAATAAAACTCGATAAAAACGTGCAGTGTTAAAAAAATATTGATAGCTAGTACATATCTATTTACCTACATTTTTAATACAAGACGAAAATAGACTACGCTGCAGTATTGCGTCATCCGAACATAGAGTGTGAGTATGACTCAATGTACTGACCGATAATTTTGCATCGGCTGTCAGTAGCAGAGTGGCGCAGTGGAAGCGTGCTGGGCCCATAACCCAGAGGTCCGTGGATCGAAACCACGCTCTGCTAGATACCTTTTTTGTCAAGAAATATTAATTTTAAACATGTTTTGCTCAACATTATTTCTATACCCCAATATAAGAACTCAATATAAAAATATATCTTTTTAAAATCCTTATGTTATATTTGCTAGTATTGCAGACATATTTTACTCCGTGACGGAATTATAATAAAATAGTTACACTACCCCATTCCATTCTGAGGGTGTCATAAAAGCCGACAATAAGAAATGACAAGGCGAAAACCTAGCGACGGAAAACTTGATACCAAACCCTGTGCCAACCCGTTTGGTCAGCGTGGCACAGTATTTATCCCCCCCATATAATTGGAGAAGGTCCGACTCAGCAGTGGGTTTTGTATGGGCAGAGTAGTAATAGTAGATCTATACTAATATTAAAAAGAGGAAAGATTTGTATGTAAACTGTACGTTGATGTAACGAATTGGCCCAAAAAGTATAGAACCGATTTTAAAAATTCTACGCCATTTGAATGCTACGTTATCACTGATAAATATTATAGGCTATTATTTAGTAAAAAATAATAAATATAAGTGTTTCCTCTGCGCCACAACATGGGCCTCTTCAAAAGAGGTGTTTACAGGCATCATAAAGGCCGGCAACGCATCTTCTCCCGTTAGGTTGCAGATGTCCTGGGCGACGGTGACCACTTTCCATCAGGTGGACCGCCTGCTCGTGTGTCGTCATATCACTACATAGTATAAAAGAAAGTCGCTGTCGTCTGTCCGTCCCTATGTATGCATAAATCTTTAAAACTACGCAACGGATTTTGAAGCGGTTTTTTTTCTTAGGTGGAGTGATTCATGAGGAAGGTTTATATATGTATAATACATGCATAATTGCACCCGGGCGAAGCCGGGGCGGGTCTCTAGTAATATATAAAAAAATGCATGTCCACCTGTGCGAAGCCGGGACGGACCGCTAGTATGTTATAATTGGACGATACCTATAATCTACCAAAATATTCCGATTAATATTTAAAAAAAACCCTTGTTCCAAATGTTTAATCATATTCCTTTACTACGGCCCGTCTTCTCAAAGGATAAAATGAGATCGCGTGCCGTTGCTTAGCAACGGAAAGCTGTAGAGATGTACACAAAAGGTTTTGTCCATAACATTTTTGGAATTGGGAATATACAAAAACGGGCTTTGAAGTGAGATAAAAAGATAGGGGGGTACTCGAAATGCAGATTTAAAGCGTGCCGAATATTCTCGTGTTGAACATTTTTGTCAAATATTTAAAGGAGAAGTATCTTATAAAATTTTGTGTTAACACTGAAACCTATACATATTACTTAATAAAAAATGTCTCCAGAGATTATTTTTGTTTTAAGAAATACAACTGTGTTGAAAAACATTTAAAAAAATGAGGCCTTGCCTTAGTTTCGCATATTAATCAATACAAATAAATAAAATTTGAGTGTCTGTTTGTAATATTAAAATAACCGCTTTTTACTAAGTCCATTTGAATGTATAGACGAAAACAACCTAAAATATAATTGAATCTTTATCGCGATTTCTTCACGTAATGTATTATACAACTTGTTCGCAAAAAGAAATAATAGTAACACACAAGGTCTCCGCGTAGGCGCAAGAGCACGTTCATTCATAAATTCTATATAAACACAATAAAAGTAAAATCTATCTTATTTCCTCAGCTGTAAGTCATAAATTCATTTGGTTGCATCGTATCGTGTCTGGAAGGCTGACTATGAAACCGAGTCACGAATTTTGATCTTAATGGCTTGACATAGAGACTATATTTCACTGGTTTTGATGTATACGAGGATGTGGGCGCCAAACATTGCATGCTAAGCCATTTGTAATGACTCACCTCAAAAATACGTAAGCTAGTTAAGCCATAGATAACCTTAACTTTTACGTTTTGTTAATTTAAGAGTCTTAGGAGTAGCGCGTGGTAATTTCTCAGAATTGATGGACCGACGATCTTTTTAAGGTCGCTAGCAGCAGTCGGTGATATAGACCACAAGGGTTCATGGTTTCTCGAGCTTTTCAATTTCTCGGGTCTCGAGAATTCTCGAGAATAATTTCTCGGGTCTTCTCGGGTGGTCGAGAAATTTACATTTACGTACGTTTTCTCATATTATTTGGTTCTAATTACGTCAAAAATTCAGTGGTTTTCCTGTCAAATAAAAGTATCAAATTAATTATATAACTTTCATCGATTTTATTCAACGTCATTAATCATATGAATTTATTTTTTTAACTATAGAAATAAATATTATGCAGACTTATGATTATAATGACAGCACCATTTTTGGCTGGTTATTTAGAACTTAAAAGCAAATGAAGCTGCTATTAAACTAAAAAAAAACAACTTATGATCTTACCCTAGAATAAAATTACAATCACAGCACCATATTCGGCTGGTTATTTAGAAAAAAAAATCAACTTAAATCTTGTAAACATAAAAGCTTATAGACCACCCACATGGAATATTTTTTAACAATTTATGTGCACTTCCTTCTACAGTGAGTAGTATACCTGTGTGTTCGAAACTCCTGCACTATTTATGTATATAGTGTCGTAAGTATCCTTATTGGTCTAGTGCCCTGTTGGTCTAGTCTAGATGTGCCGCCCGTCTAGATGTGTGGATCACGGGTATCCGGTTCTTTGGTTTGCATTTGTTCTGAGTCTGGGTGTCATTTGTAAACTGCTGCCACCATACAGGTTATACTTAATGAAGTCTGACATTCTCGGACGATGGTCGCTGACCAGGCGGCATGGCATCAAGGTTTCCTTCTCTTGAGCCTAGCATTCTTCTTGCGTTCTTAAAACTCTGTCAAGACAAAAAGGGTTGCATTGCGCATTCTAAATCCATCACCGAACACTGACTACGAAGTACGAACACGCCAATAAATAAGTTAATGTGAGTTAATATTCAAGCTTAGCGACATAGACGGTCAACGCTGTAACACAGATGTGTTGACAAATTGGCTTTGCATTAATCATGAGCTCTTAATACATGTGGGATCTACTCGCAGAGATTTAGAGAGATTGCAGAAGTACAGACAGACCACGTTTTAACAACGGGGCCGATTTTATTTCCACTTAAAATAGGAGCTTTTTGTTCAGTTGTATTTTATATGTTTGTTGACTCATATTTTGTCATCATGTCCGTGTGTGGTGACACATTTAGAATACATAGGGTCACCATCCCATTCCAGTCGAAGGGTGTCCTAAGATAATGATGTCTAAGGTTTTCGCGATCTTTGCACATTGCAGGAAAAGATCTCTTAACGGCTCAAAAGCTCATTTCCTGCGGTGTCTTATGAGCCGGCAAAAGTCGCAAGAGAAGGAAAACTTGAAAGGATCAAAATCAGTTCAGTAGTTTCGGTAAATACAGTTAGTTAGTTATATAAAAACATTTCAACTGAAATAGAAATAGAATTAAAATAGATAGATAGATTTCTTTATTGCCAATTAGTTACAATTAAAAAATATAGGACGCTCTGAATTCAGTTGTATGTTTTTTTTACCGCATTAGTCCGTCATTTGTTAGCCTATTTATACCACCTTATATTGACCGACGTTAATTAAGATATTGGTACGGCACCAACTTAAAATAGTTATTCTTTTTTGGCTTTTAGCTACTGCTTAATTTGATGTTTGTTTACATTTTTTGTTAAACTGATTTTATTACAACAATACCTATTGTATCCCAATTTCCCATCTTAAATCCCAGAGCTCAAGTATCGCTAATCTATGGCCCGTTAACAGCTCAATGCCGTGGTAATGGAACAGACTTCGAGATCCGAATTCATTAGCCATCGGAAAGGGTTTTGATGAATAGATTGTTTTGAGGTGACGGGATCAAGTGAGATGTCAGGGTTGGGAAAGCGGGTTTAGGTCTGATGATTAATATTCTTTTCTACCCGGTTTCACACGGGTATTTTAAAAATAGACGTAAGAGCCGACAAAAGGAAATGACAAGGCCGAATTCGAATCCTAGTCGTATGAGAAGGAAAACTTGAAACAAAACCCGGTGATACCCGTCTGGCCAGCATGGCACAGAAGGCTAATTACATACCCTGCGATGGGAGGAGGCTAGACTTAGCAGTGGGTCTTATCACTGAGTAGCATAAGGTATCAAATATCGTGTATATAATAAAGCATTGTATATTTATAATATCTTAGTGTAATATGTAGTTTGATGTTTAAGCTACATTATTGTAAAGTTCATCAATATCCATTCAGTAGCTTTTGCGTGAAAGAGTAACATATTGTTACAAACTTTGCGTTTATAATATTACTTGCGACCCGCCCCGGCTTGGCACTTGGCACGGGTGCAATGATGAATGTCTACATTTATCAGTGTTTCTCTACAATATTGTGCATCACTCACTACATAGTATCAAACAAAGTCGCTGTCGTCTGTCCGTCCCTATGTATGCATAAATCTTTAAAACTACGCAACGGATTTTGAGGCGGTTTTTTTAATAGATAGAGTGATTCAGGAGGAAGGAAGCCGGGGCGGGTCGCTAGTGTATTATAAATATAAAACTTCCTCTTGAATCACTATCTATTAAAAAAACCGCTTCGTAATCTGTTGCGTAGTTTTTAAGATTTAAGCATACATAGGGACGGACAGACGACAGCGACTTTGTTTTATACTATATAGGGATAGTGATGAACCCTGTATGTATCCTACATACAGGTTTAAACAAAGTTATCCAAGTGCTTAGAGCTAACAAAAATGAGTAGTTTAATTGATATTTCACTGTTGCAAAAAAATCTGTTTGAAAATATTTATATAAAAAACTCAAGCAACATCTCGCTCATCAGATTGTTGGATTGGTGTTAATCATTTGTTACATGTCACCTCCAAACTTCGGAGGACACTTAGGACCATGAGTCTCGGCATTCTTACATCTATCGCGATACACGAATTCCATACTCCATCCATACTTATAATCTATACAAATAAATAACATGGGAGTCAAACCCTTTGTACTAAGTGCATTTGCATGTATACACGGTACACATACCAAACAAAACAATATTTTTTTACCATTTTTGTTTTTTTCGGCTAATAAAACAGCTGAAACTATTTTGACGGGAGTTTCACCGGCAGATAACTGATCTAGCAAGGAGCAACTTAGATCAATTTTATTGACCCTCCCCCCTGGTCAGGTGTCCATAATTTCATTTTTTTTTTGTGTTTTTCGCGCGATATTCTTAATTAATAAGTAATCTTTAGCTAGTTATAGCTAGCTATGAATAATATTAAGTTATTAATTCATCAATTCTTCATTCTTTAAGATTGAAGGACACTGGCAGATTATTCTAAAAGGATTTTATAATTTTAATAAGGAGACCGTGTTTTGTCTTTTCATTGTTTTGTGATTCGTAATTCGAAACGAGAATTTCTTCCATATTGCTGTTAATTAAATGAAACGTACTTTAACGGTTGTTTTCATTTATTTATTTCAATACATTTTTGAAGACCATCATGTTTTCTAGAGCTGATTAAAAATATATTTTTTTTAAATAGATATTTCTATACGGTCTTCTTTACAAAAACACACAAGATATGATTTTGACATTGTAATTGCCTTTGTTGGTCATTTTCATACTGAATCGAGAACTCTCCAAAGCGTCCCACATCAGCGTATTTTAAATAAAGAGTCGTTAGTTGGGCCTTCTTCAGGTTATTGGAGGGAAGTTAGCCTGTTGATTGTCTGCCTTATTAGTTTTAGTCGCATTTTACGACGCCCTCAGGATGTTGTGGGTTGGTGACATTGTGTATTCTAAATCCGTCACAGGGTTGATCCGTCACCACAACGTTCCCCATACAAAGCAATTTTCAAATATGAGTGATTAGATTCTGAAATCAAATGTATTGTGTGCATTGAATTGTTATCCTATATGTATGTTTGTATTGTTACAGGTAATAAAGCCTCGGCTATCAATTTAGCATCTATAACCTACATTTTTCAAACAAGATTAAGATTATTTAAATCGCAGACATGACAATGAGGTATTTAGATGAATAGTTTTTAATTCTATAATCAAATTCCGACATTCGTTTGTGTCACACATACATTGTGTTTCGGGTCATTTATATTCTGAAATAAAAGATTAAACTGAACTAACTAAAAGCCAAACAGTATTTCAACTTTCGAGCTACACAAATGTGGTAAAATCCTGGCGGCTTATTAGTAAAATGCGAGCGAAATTAACAGCACATTAACCCCGAAATACGTGCGTAGACAAACAAAGCATAAACTTTTCCGCACAATACGAAGACCCGCAATTTTACCACTATGCCGTGCCAGCGTAGCCTAGCTACGTAGCTCGTAGCCGTCGGCTCCCATAGATACGCCGATCAGTTACCGGCGCGGACCCCGACCGCGTAGACGTACGTCGCGTATTACGCTACGCCGTGCTACGAGAGTACGCGGTTTTCCCAAGCACGTATCACAAATTTCAAAGGCGGTTTTTTAATTAATGGTGACGTTTGAATTTTGTCGCGGCGCTAGTGCGATTTTTGTGGTGTGACCTTTTTTGTGTTTTTTTTTGTCCTGGCAGATTTGTACTGAGTGTTATTACGTGTGCAATGTGAGTTGGGTTTTAGTTGGCGTTTCCGTAACGTTCATATAGCGGTTTGCAGTTATGCAAATATTACTTGATAACTGCGAATATGTCGTAACAAAGGTTTCTTAAAATAATAGATTTTTATTTTATCATCTTTGAACTGTATTTTAGTCAACTTGCGTTCTATTGTTGACAAATCCCTCTTTGAATGACAGATATGAATGAAGTATGAATTTGATAAAAGTAATTAATTTGGCTCATTTTGAGCCTTGTCATGAACAAATGCTTTTTAACATGTTCCCTAATTTTTTTTTTACTATGATTAACTTTATTGGACCCACGGACAAATATAATTTCATTTCCAAAAGGTACACAATTTGCGTTCCGTATCAAAATTGTGTCAATTTGCCAAGTTAAATATCACTGAGATATAGCACCTAATCTTACTAATATTATAAACGTGAAAGTTTGTAAGTATGGATGGATGGATGGATGGATAGATGGATGGATGGATGGATGGATGGATGTTTGTTACTCTTTCACGTAAAAACTACTGAATGGATTTTAATGAAACTTTACAATAATATAGCTCATACATCAGAATAACACATAGGCTACAAGTTATAAAGATATTATGTGAATTACAACAATATAAAAAAGTCGAATTCAAAATTTCTAATTGTCAAATTTTCGACCATATTAAACTATAGACAACATAACGTTTCGCTGTCAGTTGCGTTTTGTTAAAGTAGGTTTTATACGGATGGGATAAAAATCTCAGGTATCCTATGTCCAACTTTCTTTTTGTTTTAAATATATATAATGCGGAACAAAGTTCGCCGGGTCAGCTAGTTTTAATATAATGGATAGCAACCTGCAATAGAGTACGTTTAGAAAGCGTCTGACAAAACACTGTCTGGCCTCGGCAGCCTCCTACGCCTATACACAATGACATCGCCTAGTACTTGCCCTGATCTCAACTAAAGATATTGAAAATCGAACCTTAGAATTTAATTGATAGATAATAAATTGCTTTGCAGTGTATAATATTTTGGAATATTATGCAGTGAATTGCGATGTGGTTTTTACTCGTCGCATTTATCGTATTGTCTATGGTAATATTCGTCCTGCAGCCCAGATGTTATATCATCTCGGCTCTCGGAGTATTGTGCAATGCTGCCGAACTAGTGCCTAGAATGTTTGTCCTTTAGTTACCTCATATATCACCCCCAAGATGAAACAGATTAGTAGCACTGTAAACATAAGCGCTATTGTCATAGAATATATCTTTGGTCATAAAGTGAATAAGTAAAACCCAAAATTCAGACCACCTAAAACATGTTTATACAGGGTGAAATAAAAACAGTTATCAGACGAAGCCGTTATGTGTTTAAAATATTTTTATCTTGAAGAAAATAAAAGAAAAGGCGGCACATCCAACCTCCTAATCTAAGTGTAACTTCGTTTTCTAGATTATCTGTGCCTATTTCTCAAGTATGACACATTCGCCAAAAAAATTCAGGTGTCTGTATTGGGAGTCATATAGTTTTATCTATAGACTCTTTGTTACAGCCCTTATATGTGGAATACGAAAATGAATAAAATAGCGGTATTTATTTATACCGCTAAATGAATATGTGCCGTGTGGTGTCGAATTTAGAATACATAGTGTCACCACCCCATTCCATCCCGGGAGTGTCGTAGGAGCTAATAAAAGAAAATGAAAATGTTGCAACCTAGCTGCTAGAGAAGGAAAACTTGAAACAAAACCCGTATAGCCTATTCTATTACCCTCCATGTAACTGGACGAGGCCCGGCTCAATAGTGAGCTATCGCTGATTAGTAGTAGTGGTATTAATATTAAATCGCGTCTGAATTTTTGCTCGAACAACATTATCAATGAATAAGAAGATCTCGTTGTGCCAGCCGAAAATCTGTCGTAATAACGCTATTAGGCGGCTAGACAATAAAAAATACGCATAAATCATAACAGAAATGGTCTAGTCATCACATCCTCAGTGCGGCCTTCACAATGACTTTCCAATGTAAAGCCTAGCACAATAGACCCTTTGTCACGTTAAAATTCTGCCCGCAGCTTTCAGTTGCGCCTAGGGAGCATCACAAAAGGTACACGTCCAATCTAGGCTACGGGTTTAAATAAACGTAGGTAACACCGAATGACTGAGCAAGTCTGGGATTTTCGAATAGCTATTCCATTATCAAAACACTTTTTGAAAAGATATTTATGGAGATTTTGCTTTGGTATTCCATTTTCAAATGGCTTGCGTTTGTTTTTAATAATATTTTTTTGTTGTTTTTTTTTTATATATGGCACAATATATCTCGTCGTTTCAGCCCATAAATTTCTTCCTTCTCTTGACGCTATGTGATCTGCCTCTTGCGTTCTTTTAGTCGCCTCTTACGGCACCCTCAAGATGGTATGGTTTGGTGACATTGTATATTCTAAATACGTCACCACACGGACAATATCTTAATATATCACTTCATCACTACATATTATAAAACAAAGTCGCTGTCGTCTGTCCGTCCCTATGTATGCTTAAATCTTTAAAACTACGCAACGGATTTTGCAGCGGTTTTTTTTATAGATAGAGTGATTCAGGAGGATGGTTTATATGTATAATACATGCATAATTGCACCCGTGCGAAGCCGGGGCGGGCCACTAGTCTATAAATGAAAAGACTACCTTTAAACTATATTTTTAGTTATTTTCGTATGTCAGCAACTTTTCACGGGTTTTCTTCATTGCTTATTGGTATTTTATACAAAGTCAAAGTTTCCTTCTCTTACGGCTAGGCCTTATCAATTTCTTTTGCCGGTTATTACGTCTGGCCAGCGTGGCACAGTCCAAGGCCCCTCCATGTAACTGGAGGAGGCCCGACTCAGCAGTGGGTCATATATGGGCTGAGTAGTAGTATTATACAAACTCAAATTCACTTAGACTGCAGCTAATGATACACACATAAATTAACGTAGCTATGCAATAGTTCCTATTTCTTTGGTGAATATACCTGAAACTTACAAAGAATAGTTTCCTCGAGGCACTTCTATTGACTTGGCGACGTTAAGTCTAAAACACAATAGCTCCTTTGTCGCATAAAAATTCTACCACCGTGCCCTAACTTGCAAGCTACGTAACGCGGTTTTCAATTTATGTTAGGGCTTCTTGCAAAATATTGTTATAAGATGGTCGTGGTTTCTGGAATTTGTTGTTCTAAATACGAATTTACTTATTTTTTTTAATACTCAAGTCAGAATGGAATGCTCTGGATGATTTTTGAAAAATTGGAACGTGTCATTTTCCTAATATCATTATTTCATCTTCTTTATTCTACTTATAGCCTATAAATTACCCACTGATGAGTTATGCCTCCACCACACGTAATAATTTTAAATCCGATGAGCAATAAATCAGTCTAAAAACAACAGTCTGTCAACAGGGTACATTATAAATTATTTATGTGTTAATTAATAAAGGGTATTTATAAATTATTTATTATAATGTACCTGTCATTATAAACTACTCAAGCAAGCGATTTACAAATTAAGTCAGACATTAAAATACTAAATGAGACGCGAAATTTGTAGCTATGAAATTATTACATCTCTTTTAAAATGAGTTTTTAATCTGTAATTAATAAAGGCCCAGTTAAAACCATAATCAGCAATGTCACTAAATAAGATTAAAAACATTTTAAGTTTTTTAAAATCACCTTAACATCACTATTTATAACTTGTATCGCGGTTATAAATTGTAAACACGATTAACACCCAGAGTCGGATTTTATACAAAGACAATTGCCTGACCCAGGAATCGAAAGGAAGGAATCCAGTTCCGAAGGATCCAAAGGCGGCACATCCAATACTTAGACCAAGAATGCTGTCAATGTTTAACACTGTATTTTGCCATGCACCTGGCTGCACAATGCAAACACTGAGAGCAATTAAGTTCTTTTTTCCATACACTGTTTTCGTTTGACGCGAACATTTTTCAGTTAAAAACTTCGCTCCGTCTGTCTGTCCAAAAAGAATGATAACGATGGGACGTTTCAATTTAATTACTCGTCTGCCCACCTCCCACCGTCGAAAAGGGGGTACGGTTTTAACTTTTCAACATTTCCTCTTTATACATTGTAGAATTCTTATAGGTAGGTATATGAACAATTCAAGTGATTTGAGAGCGAGTTTATTTCAGTTTATGTTAAAATAGAATTTATTTATTTGTGTGGATTTTGGGTACATTGGATTAGATGTTGCTTAAAATATATTGGAATTCCTTGCAAAATCTGCTTATAATAAGCGTACAAATATTTTTTTTTTATTATCTTGTCATAAATATCAAAAAATCATTTCATGCAATGTTTAATTTATATGAACTATAACTATGTATAATTCTAGAATTGTCCGTTGTCTATTCGTTTAGGGGGGGGGGGGGTGTAACGTGAAGAAGGTTGTAAAGATACGGTATCGCTAAATATAAACTTTTCAAAACACATTTTAATTATTGGTACTTTATTTATCATACTATAATCTTCTTAAACAGTGCAAATAAACAAAAGGGAAAAAATTCCGCGTGGAGAATAATTAAGAATGCTGCACCACCCATGTCGTCCTGAGGGTATTGTAAAAGCAGATGGCAGGAAATGACAAAACAGATAACCTAGCCGCAGGAGAAAGAAAACTTGATACGAAACCCTGTGCCAACCCGTCTGGCCAGTGTGGCACAGTAGGCTAATTGCCTTCCATGTCATTGGAGGTGGCCCCACTCAGCATTGGGTCGTGTATGGACTGAGTAGTAGAAGTAGTGTAAATTAAACGTAAATAAAAAACATTTTAGCATGACCTGTAAGTCGAACCTCTTAAATCGTGACCCAGATGAATTTCCGAGGTACTTACGAGACAACTTAATTCATTTTACAAAATGGCGGAAATGGCTCCAGCCATTGTTGTGAGCTTCTTTTGTTTTGATAAATCCGAAAACCAAGGCGCACAGTCGCAACAAAATATTGAATGTTATTGTGAAAATGCCAGGAATTATACGCAACTCTATAATATTTTGGGCATTTGAAATAATTCTTGCTTTGATCCGCTCAACGTAATTTGAACAGCATTTTGATTGTGTTAAAACAAAAGAGAGACGAAATAAATATGCCTCAATGTAAAACCTATTTACGCAACCAAAAGATTTATTAAATAATAGATTTTGCGCGCGGCTTCGCCCGCGTGGGCTTTGAACCCATGCTTAGCTCCGCTTCGCGTGTAGACTTTGTTACTTAGAGATATTAAAAGACGTAAATTGTGACTGGATTTTGAAAATAAAATAAAGTTTTACACCTTGGGTTACAAAATCTAATTTTTTTACGGATCTCTAATTTTTTTCTAAATAAAATATAGCTTATAACCTTCCTCGATAAATTGACTATCCAACACTGAAAGCTTTTTTGAAACCGGACTAGTAGTTCCTGAGATTAGCGCGTTCAAACAAACAAACTCTGCAGCTTTATAATATTACTAGTGGCCCGCTCCGGCTTCGCCCGTGCAATGCGGGGGTGGTTTATACATATAAACCTTCCTCTTGAATCACTCTATCTATTAAAAAAACCGTATCAAAATCCGTTGCGTAGTTTTAAATATTTAAGCATACATAGGGACGGACAGACGACAGCGACTTTGTTTTATACTATGTAGTGATAGTACAGATAGGTACGACAAATTTATATGTTAATAAGCACAACGATTTCTGAGGATTTCTCGTTCATTACATTTTGAAATTAAACTATTTTTATCGAAATTATTGCATAAATTATCAGTATTTATTTTACACCTTATTTCATCATCACGGTGTCAAAACCTAGCAACCTGCAAGAGAAGGAAAACTAGTCACGTAATCCTTTTTTTTATACGAAACCCTATGCCTACCCGTTTAGCCCAGTGAGACACAATAGGCTAATTGTCCCTCTCCATGTAGTTGGAGGAGGCCGGACTCGACAGTGAATTATTTATGGGCTGATAATTAGAAGTGTACTACGAAATGTTTGTTCCATATTGTTCTGTTACACTTGTAGCGTACCAAAGTGAACTAAAGAACTTTATTAAATAGTCCCAAGTTTTAACAAACTGCAAGTTGCATTACTTCGTAAGCAATTAATGTTAGCTGGGAGTTGGAGCGAGCGCTGTATTTAAGTACTAACCGATAAATACAAGACTTTAGTACTGCGTTGTAGTTCTTGGACCGCGAAAGATTAACTAAACTTGTTTTTTTTACTATTGTTGTATTGTTGAAAAGACTTCTATGACTTTGAAACGAGTAACGGCTAGAAATTTTCATTTTCTTTCAGTGACTTGAATGCCTTTGACCCTAGGTTTGCTTGATGGAAAGCAACTCCGGGGTCTAAGAGGCAATTCAAGGAAATGTCCTGTCTTTCGTAGGTACACTCTTTTTGACCAACTCCGGGACGTCAGTGGTACTCGATACCATGGATTGCCTTTCGGCTACATTGACGTATCTGGTTCTTTTAGCCGCCTCGTACGACACCCTGATGGTAAATTAGGTGGTGAAACTACTACCCGAGTGGTAGCTATACATCCTCCCAGGGTAATTGGCCTACTGTGTCACGCTGGCCAGACAGGGTTTCGTATCAATTTTTCCTTCTCTTGTGGCTAGGTTTTCGCTTATCATTCCCTTTTGTCGGCTTACGCCTTAGTATTCTAAATCCATCATTACAGAGCAGTTGACTAGTAATTCATAAATATTTCATTCATTCGCGCGTACGACGGATAGCAACGTAATGCGACACTCAGACTGCTAAACAGATGTTATAATGACTGTCTCCCGATTAGCAGTCCACACACGTAGGGCCCACAAAGGAGGCTTTGAAATTCATTAAGGTATAAGCCCTAAGTCCGTGTTTGAACTAGATTACAATCTGTACTAAGATGAGGTGAGCCATTTACGAATCTAGAAAATCTCTTCAACCAAATTTGGCCATTTTTGCTATTTTTCCCATGTGGGGCGAGTCAGAACATAAAATATTCTCACCACACGCTGGGAAATAATGCGTGTCGTAAAAGCCAACAAAACCCAGCACGCTTGGTGGTAGGATCAAATGGTCCGCCCGGATAGCTACCACCCTCACATCTAAGTCCGGCGCCAAGCAGGTTTACTGTGTTCCGTCGTGTCTATGTGAGAGTCGGTGCCCGACAGGGCAATTCCTTGAATTACCTGCTCCATCTTAGACCCTGGCGTTGCCAAGGGTCAAAGGCATTCAAGTCACTGATAAAAAAAAGTTTCCAATATAACACTTAGTTTAACTGTACTTGTTTAACTGTATGGTCTCCCACATAACCGCTGACGCCACCGAAACGCAACTACCGTCTTGATGCACTTCCGACACATATGCCTCAGCCCTGTCTTGCTGGGTAGCGTAGAGTAGCTTACAAGTATCTCGAGCCAAAATCTATCCTGCGCAATAATCGATTTTTGGACCACTTTGGTGGAGATGTAACCCACGCAATTGAGCCATCCTCAGCTTGCCACGTCCAGCCGTTCATAGATCGTGACAGTCGCAATAGACTTGAACACGGTATAATTCCTAAAACATTCCAACGCTCATTAACAAAACCAAAACTAGTTCTAAAACACAGATTAAGCCACTTCGAACTGGTTATTCGCAAGTGGATTATAAATAGGTGTTAATAGAATTGTAATGGACTGTGATTCGCTATCGTTGGCGCTTTGAAGTCCTATTTAGGTAGGAGACCTTGATTTAAACAATAGGCAGTTAATGTGCTAAGTTTGTAATATGATCGATGCTTTGGCCTATGAATTATAATATAATGCATATAAATAAATAATCTTTTGGTAGACTTTTGATCGGTGTGGTGACGGATTAAAAATACATAATGTCACCAACCTATACCATCCTGAGAGTGTCTTAAGATGCGACTAAAAGATCATAAAAGGCAGATTAGCTAGCCGTAAGAGAACACTTGATACAAAACCGCTGATTTTCCACCATGAATTTGGTGATAGGTGATAGGAATGAAGGATGATGATGATAGGAATGAAGGATGATGATGATAGGGAGGAAGGAAAACTAAAAACTGCTGTGCTTATCCATTCTCTATTTATCGACTGCCTCGTTGGTTTAGTGGTTAGATGTGCCGCCTTTGGATCAACGGGTCTCGGGTTCGATTCCGGGGTCGGGCAAGTGTCTTTGTCTAAACCAGAGGCACTGGCTCGGAGTCTGGGTGTCATTTCTATCTATAATATGTATGTATTTACAAAAAAAAAATGTATATAAGTAGTTTATCATCCATCTCGTTACCATAACACAAGCATTAAGTTGCTTAGCTTCGGACGAGATGGCGTTGTGTGAAATGTCCAAGGATATTTATTTATTTATATGTACACGTGATGATAATGGGACATACATAAGTTTAGGACAAGGTTCCACGAACAGTCGTAACAAGAATCAATACAATAGATATAAATAAATCCATGGGTTATTTAATGCCTGCACTGGCAGACTTCTCTTACGCGTAAGGAATAGTAATCAATCTTTACACGTTCGATGCCCGCGCGGACCTTCTGACCTCGATGTACTAGGCCTGTAGTACAACTATAGCTATTAAAGATATATACATCCTATATATATCCTTGGACATTTCACACAACGCCATCTCGTCCCAAGTTAAGCAACTTAATGCTTGTGTTATGGTAACGAGATGGATAATAAACTACTTATATACATTTTTTTTTGTAAATACATACATATTATAGATAGTAATGACACCCAGACTTCGAGCCAGTGCCTCTGATTTAGACAAAGACACTGGCCCGACCCCGGAATCGAACCCGGGACCCGTTGATCCAAAGGCGGCACATCTGACCACTAGACCAACGATGTCTGTAAAATACACCCAATTATCTATCGATCATAAATTAGCTTATCGATCGATATTAAATGTGTGACCCGCCCGCGTCTCGCATGTAGCAACATTTTCTTGATAGTCCGCTTACATCCAACCCCTAGACCAACCAGGGAGTAAAAGGTTTAAAAAGAGCTACACACGATACAGGACAGAAAAGACCTCGAGTGGCGACCGCGTTCCGGAAAGTGCACTGCTGGCAGGCCTCCCACACGGTGGACCGATGACCTGGTTAAGGTCGCCGAAAAACGGTGGATGCGGGCGGCCCAGGACCGGGCTTTGTGGAAATCCTTGAGGGAGGCCTATGCCTAGCAGTGGACGTCTTTTGGCTGAAATGATGATGACGATACAGGATAAAAAAAAGCAACCTAAACTGATCTTGAAAATAGCTTACTTTCCGTAAAGAAAACATTATTTTATTATTATGTATATGAATTAAAATTACATTTACATATTTTCATATTCAAGTTTACACAGACTAGAAATCGAACCAGCTAAATCATCCAAAAATAAACATTTGTTATTTATTCCAATATCAGGATACAGTCCAAGTTAAAGATAAATGCACATTTCCTTCTTAAGCATGGATTTTTCTACCCTGTATATTCAAATTTGTTATTTCATTTGAGAACTGCGTTTAGGAGCGTCAACCATTGTTTAAAATAAATAGTTCTGTTTTGCTCGTTCCCGCTTAGCTCATGCATTATGCATGACCATGCATTTGCCCCCATAAAGTGCCTGTATATCATTAATATCACTTAGCTTGCGGTGTGGTTGCATCTTAATACAAGTGCTTTGTGGGTGTTGATGAATGAATTCTAATATGAATGAAACTCTATAGTGACAAGAACCCTTGGCCTAGTCTCTAGTATCGATTGCTTTGTTTAAATCGATTCTACTTGGATTACATTTCGATCGGGGCCAATCTATTCCTGAAGATGTAGTTTATAGCAATACAAATTGATATTACCTCTCTAGTCGCTTGACAGTCGTAGTGGAAGATGTTACATTTTTATTGGCTAACGCAGCCCTCACAATGTGTCTTGTTGCAGTCTTCAGCATTTCGGGAACTTTTTTTTTATCAGTGTCTTGAATGCGTTAGACCCTAGGCTTGAGTGATGGAAAGCAACGCCAGGGTCTAAGATGGAGTCCAATTCAAGTAAATGCCCTGTCGGGCACCGGCTCTCACATACACACGACGAAACAGTAAAACTGCTTGGCGCCGGACTTGGATGAGAGGATGAGAGCTATCCGGGTGGACCGTTCGATCTTACTACCAGCTTCTGGGTTTTGTTGACTTTTACAACACGCGTTTATTTCCCAGCGTGCGGCGGGGAAGTTTTATATTCTTCCCCGTCCCCACACGGGTTAAAAACTAAAGTAAACTCTGATCTGTATCGCAGCTTTGACAAGGTCCGGTCCGTTCATCGTGCAGGTGATCACGTGACCACTTGCCTTCCACGTGTCTCTGTAGTCGTTGCATGGAATTCTCATTTCGAACGACGAGTCCGAAATCTTTGATAATCTCTGCTTGGTCTTTAGTTCGCCGGAAATCGTGATGATGGTCTCATACACAGTCCAGGAGAGCCGGAGCAGTCGCCGCCAGCAGTCAATTTGTTTTGTCGTTTATATTCGCTTGCGAGAGATCAGAACTTCTATTTCGGCTATGCGATAATAGTTCTTATTTCTAGTCATAATTAGGTCGAAGTGGGCAGGTGAAAGACGAGCGGTAAGTTAAAATGGTCACGTTTCCTTGTTAAGCGGTCGACTGTTGGAGGAAATTCGGTCAGGAAAGTCCACGTTGTTTTGCATTTTGAATTCGTACGTTGCAGGCTTACAAGTTTACCTGTACGGTGCAATTCAAATTCAAATTTACCAATCTCGGTTGCTTAGCAGCTAGTTCTTCCTTCATAGTTTGCTGACAATAGATATCTGCCGTAATAATTTGGCCAGATTTTAGAAAGCTGTAGTGAACGACACCGGCACTAGTCCACCAAATAATCACAAGTAACTTTTTTGAGTCAATTTTCGTTTAGGGTGGATTTGGCTGGGTCTCCAGAGTTCAACCATTGCGACGAGCGCTTCCCATTATCGTACAGTATCCACTTTTCATCACAAGTAAATATTAGATTTAATATCCCTTCATTATTGTGTCGGTTGAGCAAAGTAACACAGCAGTCGACGGGTGTTTGCAAGTTCGCTCAATTCATGAGGTACCCATCGTTCAAGTTTTTTACTTTCCCGATTTGATTCAAGTGTATTAATACAGTTTTATCTGCAGCTATATCTGAAGTGCTTTGTGATGGACCCGCTTCCACAATAGCCTTTAATTCTTCATTTTTCGCTTTGGTCTCCGGCCGTCCGCGGGGTTGGTTAGAAAGATCGAAATTTTCAGAACGAAAACGTCGCAACCAAAAGCGCCGTGCTTTCTTGGGCGACACCAGCGCCATACACATCAGTGTGGTAGTAGTGGATGATTTAAATGCTGACTAAATTAGTCACTTATCTTTTGTTTTTCTGGAAAACATTTCGATTAGAATACTTTAATAATAATTTTAAACTGAGAACGAGTATTTTTTGTTTATTCTGCAATGCAATATGTTCAAGCTGCTTTATCCAAATAACCCTCTTGTTCGCAATATTTACATACATACATCACTCCTAGCGCTGCTTGGATAGACGAAGCAAACACAATTATCCTAGACAAACATCTGAGGTTATATCTAGACGCAGACCGTCGCGCGTCGGTGCATGGGTGTACAGAATGTATCCAGGCATCGCAAACAGAGATACGGTTAAAGTAGGTACTACTCAGCCCACAATGCCGCAACAGGAAGCGAGTAGGGAGCACTCCGGGGATGTTTAGTGGGTAGGCCCCCACTCTGGGGGAGAGTCCCACACGGCCCCCCTCGGTCATCCCCGTGGCTGACGGGGATAGTCCATAAAAGATTTTACCCCGGGCGAACAAAAAAAAAAGAAAAAGGTACTACTCAGCCCCTAGATGATCCACTGTTTATCTATTTCCTAATCTTTACTTGCCAAACTTAGGTGGCAGTGGGCAGGGCACATAGCTCGCAGGACCGACGCCCGATGGGGCAGAAAAGTCCTCGAGTGGCGACGGCGTTCTGGAAAGCGCAGTGCTGGTAGGCCTCCCACACGGTGGACCGACGACCTGGTTAAGGTCGCCGGAAAGCAGTGGATGCGGGCAGCCCAGGACCGGCCTTTGTGGAGATTCTTGGGGGAGGCCTATGTCCAGCAGTGGACGTCTTTTGGCTGATGATGATGATGAATATTTACTTAAACTTATCTACTGTTTCTTAATTTTATCTGAATTACACAATTACGGCTTTAATACGACTTTGCGTGGCCTTCGAAGCAGAGATCAGGTCAAATCCTTCCCCAAGCATTTCCACGGACGTTGGTCACATGGTGCCCGGAACGCGGTAGCCACTAGAGGACTTTTCTGCCCTCGAGGTCAAATATTACATACAAATAATGGACTTTATAGTGACCAACTTCGCTCGGCTAGGCTTGTATTTGATACCTAGTATTGTCAGTATATGCTCAAAAGTCTTAACTGCAGCGGTCTAAGTATTGTTCGCCGCTTCGGTCATAATTCACGCTAAGCTGGCCCGCTATTAGGCTAACAGCTTATTTACACTGGCCATTAGCACGAGCTGCTAGGCATTAGCTTACTTCATTAGGTGCCGTACACTTTTGTTAGAAAGCTACTGTAGTTAACACGAATAGGAATTGTAACGTAAGTACTCGTGTAAGTGTGTGTGTAAGTAGTCGTGGTCACGGGAGAGATTTTACTGTTTGATAGCTTTGTGTTGGAGAAACTTCACTCCTACAGCTACTACGCAGCCCATAGTTGACCCACAGCCGAGGTGGGCGTCCTCAAGATACATGGAGGGAAATTAGCCTGCTATGCCATGCTGGCCAGTCGGGTTGGCCAAGAGTTTCCTATCAAGGTTTCCTTCTCTTGCGACATCCGCAGGATGGAAGAGGGTGGTTTTGATGCCTTGTTGGCTAGGCTAGATGTGCTGCCTTTGGATCACAGGATTCCGGTTTGATTCCAGGGTCGGGTACTATGTAGTGATAGTGATGGTAACAATGTTATCATCACTATCACTACATAGTAAAAAACAAAGTCGCTGTCGTCTGTCCGTCCCTATATATGCTTAAATCTTCAAAACTACGCGATGGATTTTGACGCGGTTTTTTAATAGATAGATTGTATCAAGAGGAAGGTTTATATGTATAATACATGTACAATTGCGCCCGTGCGAAGCCGAGGCGGGTCGCTAGTTAGGTTATAATTTGCCGCTATTAGCATCAGCCTACTAAGCCTCGTGATAAATACACCGTGAAATAAAAGCCAATGTAAAAAGCGTTTAGTAATTCCATTAAGACGTTAACCACTAAATAAATAAGTTTCTAATCAATCTAAAACATACATTATAACTTTCCCTTGCTCATCTATCAATCCGCTTTGTCACCGAGCAAGCAATCTTGTTTACTTAGAGATATGGCAACACTGTAATCCAATTAAAATCCGTCCCATATGTTAGGACACAACACCAATTTAAAAGAAAATGAGAAAATTTATCACAATGCCTACAACCTTAATCAACGTTGAATTAAGTAGGCACAAATTTATTTTTGAAAAAAAAAGCACTTGGTTTCTGGGCGCAGTCTATAAAAATTAGTTAAATTGGAATCATCATCATTTCAACCAAGATATCCACTGCTGGACATAGGCCTCCCCAAGGATCTCCACAAAGGCCGGACCTGGGCGCTAGCATCCATAGTTTTGGCGGCCTTAACAAGGTCAGCAGTCCACCGTGTAGCCCACGGTGAAGGGACGAGGTATATACTGCCTACATAGCTCCATTTGTAACACCCTCTTAGTAAAATGGGCTGGTGAAACTGCGTACTCTTAACCCTTCCTGGCATGGAATATTAATTTAATTCGATAATCCATTAAAATATTAGCATAACCTGAACAATAATGCTGGGAGCGTATGACAATTGAATCACGAGCCCCAGCTTGCAAATCGTATTATTTCTAGTTATTGGATCAGACATGGAAACTTTTGAAATACATTTGATTAAATATCGTAACCGTGTTGTCACGGATTCAAAATACCTAGTGTCACCACCCCTTTCCATCCTGAGCCTGTCGTAAGAGCCGACAAAAGGAAATGACGAAAGCCGATAACCTAACCGCAAGAGAAGGAAAACTTGATACGAAATCCAGTACCATCCCGGCTGGCCATTGTGCCACAGTTGGGTAATATCCCGCCATGTAATTGGAGGAAGCCTGACTCAGCAGATAGTCTTTTTTGGGATGCGATGATGATGATGACATTAAAAAAGAAGAAGAATAAATCCATTATCATAGTGATGTCTTAGATTTTCACGATCTTTGCACATTGCAGGAAATGGTTTCTTGAGGGTTCTTATCTTGTTATTATTTAAATCATAACGTTTCATTGTTATTATTTGATACTCCAATTAATAAGACCATCAGAACTGTCAAGAAACTATTTGCAATGCAATCATTACCAGTAGGTAATACTTTACTTACTTACTTCTCAGCCCATAAATGACCCACTGCTCAGTCGAGCCTCCGAGGGTAATTAGCCTACAGTGCCACGCTGGCCAGACGGGTTGGCACAGGGTTTCGTTTCAAGTTTTCCTTCTCTTGCGGCTAGGTTATCGGCCTTTTTTGCGTTTTCGTTTCCTTTTGTCGGGTCTTACGACACCCTCAGTATGAAATGGGGTGGTGATACTATGTATTCTAAAACCGTCATCACACGGATTCCAATAGGTTCTATAATGCAATCAATCATTACCAGTAGGTAATGCAAGTAGGTAATGCTGACTGTTAAGGTCGCCGGAAAGCAGTGGATGCGGGCGGCCCAGGACCGGCCTTTGTGGAGATCCTCGGGGGAGGCCTATGACCAGTAGTGGACGTCTTTTGGCTGAAATGATGATGAATGCTGACTGCTGGATGATGGCTAATTTCAGGAGGAAGCCCCCCCACTCATTAGCCCGTCACTTAAAGGCTGAAATGATGATGATGATTAGGGTATATTTTGATGACTCAGGTAAGGTCTGTGTCAACAAAGATAGAAATTGTCCCCCGTCTAGAGGGGAGCTATGTGTGACACTGCATACGATTAAGGTATTAGTAGCAGGGTTTAGCGTTGAGGGGTCTTTTATGAGAATTAGATTAATTAATTAAAGATAAAAATGCTTGTATTCCTTTAGTCGCCGTTTACGACACCCTCAGGATAGTGTGGGTTGGTGACATTGTGTATTCTAAATCTGTCACCACACAGACAATAGCCTACTACTTCTATTTTCTGGTTTTTTCTGATTTTTTATTAGTTTATTCTGGTTAGTATTTTCTGGTTCTGTGGCCTCAGTTAGACGTGTTATCGCAGCTAAAATAGTTTAGGTTAAATCTTTTTTTTTTTTGCTTTTCACTTGTATTTTTAATTTATAAAAGTGTATAAATGTTGCTATTAGATTACCTATTATTTATTAACTAGTATAAGCATGTAGTGTTCACATCCAGTAGATGTCAATCATATGTATTTCTCTAAGTATTTATTCATTTGTGTATATAAGATTGTACATCAGTTTTGTGAACCAAATAAAAAAAAAAAAAAACTTCTACTTCTCAGCCCATAAATAACCCACTGCTGAGTCAGGCCTCACAGCGAAGGTACTTACCCTACTGTGCCACTGTGGGTTTGTATCAAAAAGTCCGTCGCCTGAGCAAAATCGCCCGCCATCGGTGGAATGGGGAAGGGCAACACAGCCCCACCTCATAATCGGAGGGGCCCGCCTCGGAGCATGGGACTCCCCTACTAAGAGGCGGGCCAAGGCCCCCAGGGTAACGGAGCATGCTCCCGCAATGGGAGTGAACCCCGTGGCCCTGGTTTGAGCAGTCGAGGATCGCCGTCGGTTTTAGTGGGTAGGTCGGGGCGCAATTCAGCATCTCTACGCGCCCCGGAGTCCCACATAGCCCGGCCAGATCCCAACGGAAACGGCTTTAAAAAAAAAAAGTGTTTGTATCCAGTTTTCCTTCTCTTGGGGCTAGATGGTCTGCCCCTTGCGTTGCTTTAGACGCCTCTTACGACACCCTCAGGACGGTATGGGGTGATGACATCGTGTATTATAATTCCACACGGATAGCTAATCCGTTATTGTTATTATTGTTGTTTATTAAAAAGCTTAATTAACATTAATCAACGGTCAGTTAATAAGGTAACAACTTGATGTTGATTACAAAAGCGAGGATGAAACGTTTGTATAACACTCGGTAACTGACTATTATTTGCCTTCGCTGTGAATTGTATTTACCGCCATACTAAACGATATACCCATCAACTGTTTGCTTATTTGGGCTGCTTTATGTTTGCTCGGACTTCAATGAGGGATTTAACGTTAACAATAGAACGAGCTAACGCTGTTAATCTATTTACAGATAAACTGTCTTCCTGCTTAATCTAGTCAATACTGGTCTTTTATTTAAAAAAAATATGTCAAATTGTGATTGTGTGACAAAGTGTGATTTAAGTACCAAAAAAGTGTAATAGCTCATATTTGAAAAAAGAAGTGAAGCGTTTCGAATTAACTTTTATCGAATATTTGAAACTCGAACAACATTCAAGTGGTGTTCTATATTTTGAAATATAGTGAAGGGCTATAAACGTGGAAATCTCATGTGCGCGAGTGTTGCTCGGTGGGGTGCGGCTCACCTATGACGAACAACAATAACGGGTTGAGCAGCGCAGGCGGCGAGCCCGCCTCCGCAGACATGGACTCACTAGAGGAAATGCTTCGTAAGGTAAGGAAACTTGCGTTATGTGTACCTTTCAACTTGATTTCCGTTTCAGAAAGTTTAAATTCTGCTGGGCTGTTTATTCCGTGGAACATTTTTCTCTTTTGCGGGCGTGTACATTTCTTTGTTAAGGTGGTGGACGTGTTGCGAAATAAAATCTAATATATAAAATTCTCGTGTCACAGTTTTCGTTGCCATACTCCTCCGAAACGGCTTGACCGATTTTGATGAAATTTTGTGAGCATATTGAGTAGGTCTGAGAATAGGACAACATCTATTTTTCATCCCCCTAAATTTTAAGGGGGGAGGTCAAAATTTTTTTTTTTTTTTTTTTACAGAAAATTTTTTGCTTTTATTTTTTTAAGATTCAGCATACAAAAATACAAACAACCCTAAATTTTCACCCCTCTACGATCAACCCCTATTTAATTACATGGCAAAACAACGTTTGCGATAGATGTTGTATAGATAGATTGAGTCATCACGATATCTCTGGAACCATAAGACCTAGAGGGTTGCGCGGGGGTTGCGCGGGGTGGGGGTTGCGCGGGGGATGGTTAATTATTTGGCAAAACAACGTTTGCCGGGACAGCTAGTGATATTATATATTTTTAACGTGTAATGAATGGGGTATGATTTGAACGTAATATTTTGATGTATACTTTTGTTTTATTTTGTATACTACTATTACTACTACACAGTCTATTAATGCAGCAGAGGGCTGCTGAGTTGGGCCACCTTCCATCACAAGGAGGGTAAATAGCCTACTGTGCCACGCTGGCCAGACGGGTTGGCACAGGGTTTCGTATCAAGTTTTTCTTCTCTTGCGGCTAGGTCTTCGGTCTTGCTGATTGCTTTTGTCGGCTTTTACGATATCCTCAGGATGTAATGGGGTGGTGACACTATGTAAATCCGTCACCACACGGATATTTTTTATAGCTTAAGTACAAATGCTTTGATATATTTTTTTTAAATTATAAGTAATGGACTATAGATAAACCAAACATTTGCCTTTCGAGCACAAATATGAATTTATTATACTACTAGGTATCAGCGAACGGCTGCCCGCGTGGTCTTTAATCCCTTGCTAATCTCCAATGCCTATGTTACTCTGGAATAATATAGCACGCTGAAAGGATTTTTAGATTCGATCCAGTAGTTTTTGAGTTTATTCGTCTTTGTATTATAAATTATAAATATTATTTTATTTTTATTAATAAATAAAACGATGGATGCGGGCGGCGCGGAACCGGCCTTTGTGGAGATCCTTGGACGAGGACAATGACGTCTCTTGGCAGAAATGATGATGATGATGAAATTAATTTTGAGGAAGGCATCATTAGTCAGCCGTCTTGTAACAGTCACTGATGGATTTAGGCAGATTAGTGCATTATTGACATGATTAATTAGTATATGTAATTGGTAACATGACTGTCTGCCTTGTTGATCTTTGTCTGCATGTATAGTACATTCAGTCAAGAAAGTATTGGGAATTGTTTGTTTATGGATCCAAATTTAAATTTTTGTTTTTTATTGTTGTTGTTAGATTGGCACAACTGTTATCCATTTTGGCGTTATCCATTTTGAATGTATTATTTATATTAAATACAGTGCTGTTTTTAGTTATATCTAGTGTGTGTTGTAAATTTCATAATGGACTAAAACATCAAACAAAAAGTTTTGTCAACCCGTCTGGCCAGCGTGGCATATTAGACTTATTACTCCCCATGTAATTGGAGGAGGCCTGACACAGCAGTGGATCTTGTATGGGCTGAATAATAGGGTCTAAGATGGAGGCAAATCAAGGAAATGCCCTGTCGGGCTCCGACTCCCACATACACACGGCGGAACACAGTAAACCTGCTTGGCGCCGGACTTAGATGTGAGGGTAGTAGCTAGCCGGGCGGGCCATTAGGCGCTACCACCATGCGTGCTGGGTTTTGTTGACTTTTATAATCCGCGTTATTTCCCAGCGTGCGGTGGGGAAGTTTTATATTCTGCCCCGTCTCCACACGAGTTAATAGTGGTAACCTAAATATTGCACAAACCTTTCTAATTTATGTCAAGTTCTTTTCTTTCAAAATTATTAAGCTTTAATCATATACATATAACAAGATTGCCGAGCTACCTACGCCAAATTAATTAGAACACTGTTTACACGTAATTGATTGCGGCCGCGATCCGATGCAGTGCTTGCTTAGAATTAGTTCTATTGCGTATACATTGGTTAATTAGTCGGTACTAAATTGTGATTGATATACAATATCGTTTTACGCTTTACTCTAAGGCTATAACTAGCTGCACCCTGCAATTTAACCTGCATCATCATCATCAGCCCACCTTAGTCCACTGCTGGACATAGGCCTCCCCTAAAGAGCGCCATAATTTAACCTGCATAATGATAAGAAATTGTAATAGTGATGATAGAATATATTTTTCATCCCCCCATCTCGGAAAGAGTATTTTTGCTCTTCGATATCTGAGTGCAAAAGCCGTTTTTATTCACTAGAGAATAAAGTATTTTTGCTCTTCGATATCTGAGTGCAAAAGCCGTTTTTATTCGCTAGAGAATAAAGTAAAGATTATTCTGTAATACTTACCTGTCATAATGTAGTAATTAATACCTAAACTGAAATAAAAGTGTACCTATCTTGTGATTGTAAACGTTTTTTTTTTTTGCATTTAGTCATTTCCTCGCTGAGGTGGAATGAAAAGTTACGTGTTGCACTCGAGTGCAAAGATTTTTCACCTCGTGCTCTTTTGATTCCCTCGCTAACGTTCAGGATTCTAATTTTGAATCACTCGCTGCGCTCGTGATTCAATTTTAGAATCCTTCGCTTGCTCGGTCATCAAAATGGAACACGCGGTTAAAAAGCAACTTTGCACTCTTGTATAACAAATAACTATTACTTTCTCGTCAGATTTTGGATAATTATTTAAAAAGTAACGAAACGTCTGCACTAGGTATAACCTGTATCGCGGGGACAGTTTACAGACAATTAATTCACGAACACAAATGACACCCAGACTCAAAGCAAGTGCCTCTGTTTTATGCCAGCAATACACGTTGGCCGAGCTTAGGCCAACGCGAGCGTAGGCAATTTAATACAAGGCAAGTGCTACTGCCTACACGTTGGGCAAGTGTATCGAAACCACCTAGGCGAGTGACACCGAGCGATGGCCAGACAATGCAAATATACCGTCAATAAGTTCGTATTGGCGTTAACTCGGCAATGCTAGGCCAGCGTATATTGCTGGCTTTAGACAAAGACACTTGCCCGACCCCGGAATCGATCCAACCAACGAGGCAGTTACGCAGTTCACAGTACATCTTTATAAATTATAGCCTACTTATTACTATGATGTGTAGGCTATGATAGGGCCAAGGCTCGTCAGGATCTTGGAGCATGTTCCCCCTTTGGGGAGTGAAACCCGTGGCCCTGTTCCGGGCAGTCGAGGGACGATTTTGGTTTTAGTAGGTAGATCGAAGCACAAATTCCATCTTCCGTCATTCCGCCTCTCAGAGTCCCCCTGGCGCTTAGCAAACGGGTATCCATGAGGATTTCCAATGAAGGCTGGGGCGAAGAAGGATTTGGAGGAGGCTTGACATAGTAGTGGTCCCTTTATGGGCTGAGATAAAACAATTTACTCGAGTTCATACTTCTTGATACAAACATAAATCTGTGAACCTAGTACTCCGTATCTGGTATTAGATACTAGGTTTCTAGTATAGGATACTAGTTTGTAATGAGCGCTACCTACGTTGATTTTGTACAACCAGTTTATTTACATATTTGTTACCTAATTAAGGACCAAAGGAAATAGATTTAGATGGCCTTGGCTCTCTCGCTTAGGAGGGAATTCATTTTAATACAACGCTATAAACAAATTTGTCAGTTTTCGTAAACTTATTTAATTCATTTTTCGGTAAGCAGCATTCTAAATGCTTCTAAATAATTTAGAATGAATAGATATAGTGATTAAACATGTATACTGTCCATGTGGTGCCAGATTAAGAATACAAGTTGTCATCGTCCCATACCGTCCTGAGGGTGTCGTAAGAGTCGATAGAAGGAAATGTTATTGCCGAAAACCTAGCTGCAAGAGAAGATAGGCCTGACTCAACGGTGGGTCATCTATCGGCTGAGTAGTAGTGTGTTGCAATATCATCATAATCGTCATCAGCCCACATTAGTCCGCTGCTGGACATATGCCTCCACTAAAGAGCTCCATAGCGCCCTGTCTTCAGCTGCTTCAGCGCATCCATCTGCTGCCCGCAACCTTCGCAGATCGTTACTCCATCTAGCAGAGGGCCGTCCCACACTACGCTTGCCGATTCGCGGTCTCCACTCAAGAACTCGTCTATCCCAGCGGTTGTCGGTTCTTCTACAGATATTGCAATATCGATGTTATATATATACGACAACCAATTTTTGGCAAAACAAAACACAGTATACGCGAATATTATCCAGATTGTTTGTTCATACATCTAACTGAAAAATGTTTCAGCGCAAAACTGGTAGTTTCAAATAAATTTTTCGATATCGAAACTTGAAATGCATTGTGTGAAATGTTGAAGCGTTGAAATGAAAAACATACTGTACATGGGGAAATGCAAAAAATCTGTGACGAAGTTTGCATGAGGCATTTACGTGTTTGTTTATAGGGTCCCGTGTTTACAAAATGATAAACATCCTCAATAAAAAAAAATAAGAGTGTCTTTATTTCCAAAGACAAAACTAAAGTTTGTTTCTAAATTAAAATGAAATTATGATAATGGGAAGTTTTTATACATGATGACATTATACATGATGTAATTTGTATCTGTACTTCTGCAATTCTTTTATGTTTTGTCTAGCCTACTAAAAAAATAATAAAATATTTTAATTGTAACACATAATATTTATAACGAATTATTTTAACAAACAAAAATACTACATATATAATAATAAAAAAAAAGTTAAAATCTTCATGAATACTCAATAATATCCAAAAAGATTACCATCTAACTGTTAGTCGTCTGGTATTTTAGCGGTATCAAATATGTACAGTTGTATTACACGGAACCCCCTATAAATAAACACGACTCTCACTTGTCTACTTTGCTCTGTGAAATAATGTCGTCATGCACTGTCTGCTGCACTTAATGAAACGGAATATCCGATAATGTCTGTCTGCATATTGTCAGGAAAAGGATTCTTATACAGGATGAAAAATAAAAAATATCCCTAAAGTTGTGGTTTAAATGGTTTTCCATCTTGTACTACGAGGGAGAGATCGTCGATTTACTGAACCAGATTTAAATTACAAAGTCAGATCCATTGGTTTCAACCCACAAGTCTACTTGGTTGTAGTCAGATGCATATAGAGAGTGGTTCCACCTCCTAACCAGGAGCTGTCTTTTGAAAGAGTTAGGATAACCATCTGAAGCTGGCCGACATGGGAGTCGTTCCCATAATACCGCAGCCAAATAACATGACCCTTGAGTACTGTTGTGTTTCGACTCATGAGTATGGCCGCCAGAGCTCTATCTACTCTTCTAAGTTTTCAGTGCCATGGTGTCATTGCGTTGCTAATGGAGGAAAATTAGTAGCGACATCAGTGCACTTAACTTCGAGGTGGGCCCCTCCTAGCATGATGGCCTCTAGCCTCCCCTGTCTTATAATAAGGGAGTTAATTTTATCCTTATTATAAATGGCACTTCCGTTTGGTGACTGATTTAGAATACATTGTGTCACCACCCTATTTCATCCTAAGGGTGTCCTAAGAGTCGACAATAGGAAATAACAAGGTCGAAAACCTAACCGCAAGAGAAGGAAAACTTGATACTAAACCCTGTGCCAACCCGTCTGGCCAGCGTGGCACAGTAGGCTAATTACCCTCCATGTAGTTGGAGGAAGCCCGACTCTGTACTGGGTGAGCAGTATGTAAGTAAGTAATGAATGGTATGGCGCTAAAGTATTGTTACTCCAGAGGTAACTGCAATTGGAGACCAAGTTGTGGATTGGTTTAATGGAGAAATCTTCCCCCTGACGTGCCTGGCAGCCATCTTGGACACAGAGATGTTGACGTTATAATGGGGGGTGGTCCATCGGCTCACGAAAGAAGCGCCCGGCTAGTTTCATTTACGGATAGCTGCGGACAGGTAATAAGGAAAAGGATAAATCCGCGTTAAAAAAAAAGATTGATCAAATTTGCCTTAGCGACTTGGTGTCGAAACTTACTTTATCACTCTTCTTAAATACTATTCAGAGCTAAATAGTCGGTTGTTTTCCTAATCTGTCAAAGCTTGCTGCAAATAAATTAACCAAGTTTACAACTGTGGCTGACATGCAAATTGAATACGAGCCGCGTGGACCGTTCGTTGTAAAAACGTTTAAGTTTTTTTTTTATTTCTGAAACAAACGGCTTATTAACTAGTTAATGTTCGCGTTTGGGACATCACGAAACTACATTAGTTACCCGTTTTATTTTCTTTCACCTCGTGGAATTTGAATAGTTAACGATCTTTAACTTTATTGCAGCGTTTAAAGCTTTAAAATTGAACACATTTTATTTGCTAGGACAAGCGACGACTAGTTTTGTGTTTTGTCACAAAATAACGAATAACTGTTTATATTAAATATATATAATATAGAAAAGATACGTCTTATATTCTTCAAAAGCACCCCATTCCATCCTGAGGGTGTCATAACAGCCGACAAAAGGAACGTACAAGGCCGAAAACCTAGCTGCAAGAAAAGGAAATCTTGAAACGAAATCCTGTGCCACACTGGGTTTGCTCTACCCTTGGGTTGCACTTGGGTATGATATACATTTTATTATTGTAACTAGCGACCCGCCCCGGCTTCGCACGGGTGCAATGATGACCCTCTAAATTAGTCAGTGTTACTCTACTATATTATGAATGTATTATATACATATAAACCTTCATATTGAATCACTCTATCCATTATAAAAAACCGCTTCAAAATCCATTGCGTAGTTTTAAAGATTTTAGCATACATAGGGACGGACAGATGACAGCGACTTTGTTTTATAATATGTAGTGATAGTGAAGTTACATTAAAATCCATTCAGTAGATTTTATATGAAAGACTAACAAAGCTCCATTCATTTATCCATGCAATCTTCAGTTTTATAGTATTACTAGCTGCACCCCGCGGTTTTACCCGCGTGGTGATGGAATTTATTTTAACGTCAGATATTATTCTACTTGTCATTTATCGTTATATTTTGGACAATCCACACAATCACTACATAGTATAAAACAAAGTCGCATTCTTCTGTCCGTCCCTATGTATGCATAAATCTTTAAAACTACGCAACGGATTTTGAAGCGGTTTTTTTTAATAGATAGAGTGATTCAAGGGGAAGGTTTATATGTATAACCTACCCCCGCTTTGCACGGGCGAAGCCGGAGCGGGCCACTAGTATCTTTATAAAATGCAGCCTATGTGTTATTCTGATGTTTAAGCTAAGTATATTATTGTAAAGTTTAATTGAAATCCTTTTAATACCTAGTTTTTACGTGAAACAGTAACGACCATCCAGCCATCCATGCTTACAAACTTTCGCATTTTTATTATTAGTTATTAGTAGGACTAGTATTATTTTATTATTAGTAGGACTAGTATGATGCACCTAGCTCACTTGTTTTCAAGTTGCTTTAAAAGTCATTACTTAGTAGTTTCTGTTTAATGCCAAAGTATAATCAACGGAATTAATGACTGCGTAGTTTCCTCGGAAAAATAAATGGAAATAAAAAGAAAAGCTTACTAATCTCATCTAGTGCTTAAAGGTTCTACTCCTAGATATACATTTAAGCACTATACAGGGTGGAACAAAAACATATGATAGCGCATTAACAACCAGTCACTGTTCATCATCTTCATCATTTCAGCCAAAAGACATCCACTGCCTCCTCCAAGAATTTCCACGAAGACCGGTGCTGACCTGAGCCGCATACATCGCTTTCCGGCGACCTTTACCAGGTTGTTGGTCCACCGTGTGGAATGTCTACCAGCACTGCGCTTTCCGGAACGCGGTCGCCACTCGAGGACATTTCTGCCCCTGTGGTGTCGCTGAAATTGCCCTACTGAAACTAAACAGAGGAATAAAAATATCCTTGGACATTTCACACAACGCCATCTCGTCCCAAGCTAAGCAACTTAATGCTTGTGTTATGGTAACGAGATGGATGATAAACTACTTATATACATTTTTTTTTGTAAATACATACATATTATAGATAGAAATGACACCCAGACTCCGAGCCAGTGCCTCTGGTTTAGACACAGACACTTGCCCGACCCCGGAATCGAACCCGGGACCCGTTGATCCAAAGGCGGCACATCTAACCACTAGACCAACGAGGCAATAATTAATGGTTGTGGTTGGTGGCAATAAAAATAATAATAATAACGACGAGAACCTCGTTAAAGCCGAAAAAGAGAAACTTACCAAGTATCTCGATTTGGCTCACGAGGTTACCGCAATGTGGCATGTTGATTCAACAATCATTGTGCCGATAGTCGTTTCAGTAAATGGTCTTATTGCGAAGTGTTTCGACCAACACCTCAAGAAACTCTCGCTGGGTTGCTGGATTAAGGGCCTGATTCAAAAGGCTGTCATCCTGGATTCGGCAAGGATTGTGAGGAGGTTCCTCTCTCTGGAGCCCTGAACCGTCGGTAGCTTAGGTCATCGACCTCGTTTTCGACGGTTTTTGTCTATTTTTAAGTATATTTTTTTTTAAACACTTTGTATTTTTTAAAAATATATGTAAAAATAAGAAATAAAGAGACATGAGAATAAATAATAATAATAAATAAGATAAATAAAGATAATGACTTTACACAGAAGAGTTACTTTTGCTCAGCTAGTCCTCACTTCAGATGCATACACCGTCTTTGCTACACCGTGTGTAGTGTTTATCCATTCTTTACTTAATTAAAGCAAGTTGCGTTCTTCCAGCGCTTTCAGCTGATGAAAGCAGCTTTTTTTAACGTGCAATGGTAGTTTTCTTAATAAACCGCTCCCTACGGAGTTATTTCAATTTGCATACACGCCTTGGCCGTTTTTGTAGCAAGCATAGGAATTTATCGCAGTATTTCTAATAAACTTTCTTTATCTAGACTTATTTGTACTTTTTATTAGGCTGATAAGCAAACAATAATCAGAACTTTGCACAATGATGCCTTAACGGAAATTGCATTAAAATCCCAAAGTTTCAGACACTTTGCAGTGTCTCTGGTCTGGAGACGACTGGATTGGATTGGAAACACTGTGATTTATATAAAAGAATCGATCAGAACCTTTACGAGATAATTTACCGCGATGGTCAAAGATCATGAATACCTAAAACATCATTAAAACTTTGAAATGTAACATATTTTTTCAACAAATATATCGCGTGTATTTTCTATTTCTGCGTGTCATAAAGTTTCTTTGTCAATAAAACCAACTTATAGATAGGTTTTATATACTTTTGGAGACAACTGTAAGCTAGCTTTCCCGTGATCACGACTGCTGCATAACATTAGAAACATCGGGAATTAAATAATGTATTATATACGTTGGGAATTAATTAACGTAATTTTATATTTCAGTATGTAATACTCGTAAAAACATAAGACGTCTTAGGTTAATGATAATTTAGTAAACACGGAAACATGTACCTAACATGTGTGTATATATATATCCTAAAACAACAAAACATATACGATATGATAGCCAGCCCTTTCAAAAGTTATTATTGTCCTGTAAAAAATTAAGGTAATAACGAGTGACATTAAAGTAATGGCTTTTCCAAACATCAACTTTGGAGCGTTGTGGACGTGCAAAAAACAAAAAAAGGCTGATTCCATTAAAAAAGTCGTAAAAGAGAAATTAAAAATTAATAGCGGGCGCTGTTACGTACTGGCGCTTAGGCAAGGGGTTGCGCAGTGGAGAGATGGAAATACGTGTTTCGGAACTTGAAATATACTTTAGCGCAACGCCCTAAAGGGATTTAAGATGATTTCCTTTATTCTAATGGCCTTATGTCATTCCAAGGAGCAACCTGGGTGTTTCTTCTTGTAGCGGAGCATGTTTGCCCATAACGGAGCGTAATCTGAACGGGCAGTAGAGGAACGCCGTTGGGGCAGGTCGGGGCGCTAGTTGAATGACTGCCTCGTTGGTCTAGGAGTCTTTGGATCAACGGGTCCTGGGTTCGATTCCCGGGCCGGGCAAGTGTCTGTCTAAACCAGAGGCACTTACTCCGAGTCTGGGTGTCATTTGGGTTCGTGATTTACATGTTTGTAAACTGCGCGTGCGATACAGGTTATATTTAGTGAAGGGGCTTTGTTAAAATAAATAAAAAAATATAACATCTTCCCTCAACTCGGAGTCCCATATACCCCGGCTAGTACCCAACAGCCGGGTATAAAATGGTCCGTGTGGTGACGGATTTAGAACACAGGGTGTCACCACCCCATTCCATTCTGAGGGTGTCGTAAGAGCCGCCAAATGAAATGACAAGGGCGATAACCTAGCCGCAAGAGACGGAAAAAATACGAAACCCTGTGCCAACCTGGCTGGCCACCCTCAAAATGGAATGCGGTGGTGACACTATTTATTCTAAATCCGTCACCACATGGATGAGCAACTAGCTAATGCAACTTTAAATGCCGTATTTTATTACTGCATTATGCATTTGTTTATGTATCGAGTTAAGTATAATACAAATACAACTGATAATTAGTAACATTCAATTTATTAATTCACAAATCGATTAATCGGTTACTAATTAAAATACGCTGGTCACACGCTCGCGCGCTCATTAATAATGTTGCCAACTAATTAATATTCCTGTCTATGCGGCGCTTTTATTAAATATGTTTAACTACGAATTTAAATAGCAATTTTTTTTTTCTTTTTGGGAAATGTGGGAAACTCATGGTTTTTCGTTATAACTTTGTACATACTTTTCATCTCTTCATACGGCTGACACTTGTAACAGCTAAAACGCTGAAGGAAAGCTGTAAACCAGCTTCTCTAATTCTAGTCAATACGTAAATCAAAATTTGTTCAGTGATGTATTTATACTACAACTCAGCTCATTTATGACCCGTTGCTGAGTCGGGCGTCCTCTTGTTAAATCCAGGGTAATTAGCCTACTGTGCCATGCTGGCCAGACGGGTTGCTGCATCAGATCCCACAATGCCGCAACAGGACGCGAGTTGGAGCACCCCGGGGAGGTTTAGTGGGTAGGCCCCCATTATGGGGGAGAGTCCCACACTCCCCTCGCTGGCCATCCCCGTGGCCGGCGAGGAAGTCCATAAAGGATTTTACCCAGGGCAAAAAAAAAAAAGGGTTTAGTGGGTAGGCCCCCACTATGGGGGAGAGTCCCACACTACCCTCGCTGGCCATCCCCATGGCCGGCGAGGAAGTCCATAAAGGATTTTACCACGGGTGAACAAAAAAAAAGAAAAAAAAGGGGTTTCGTAGCTAGGTTTCCTTCTCTTACGGCTGGGTTCTCAGCCTTGTAGGTTCTTACGACACCCGCAGGATGGAATGGAGTGGCGACACTATTTATTCTAAATCCTGATATATGTATGATAGATAATATAATATTATTTTGGAATCAAATTTTTTTTTAGGGAATATCAGTTATTTTTAAAATTATTAACCAATGTAACGATCGGATCGACGATTTCCTTATTCAAATATCTTTCTTTTTAAATCGGCGCAGGTGCCAACGTTACAGTGTGCCAGTACACAAATAAGTTAAGATAGGTAGCACAAAGCACCTTTGAAACAACACACCCTTTGACCCAAAAACAAAAGCCCTAAAGCGTTCCACACATTCCCAAACAGATCTCTTGGAACGTCTCTTTGAACGTTTGCTCTGGTAAAAGAGAACGTAAACATTGTTTCCACGTGATGCTTTGTATAACACATTTTCGTATTTCTGAGTTTCACTACCTACAGTTAGATGGAGGGACAGCTAACTTACTTAGCTACATACTGTGCCTTCCTGAACACAAATAAAGATTACATTAGATAGTCTGATTTACAATACCAAGTGGGTTTGATAGTAAGCACAGGTTTATTTTTTCAGATCTTGTGGCTAGTTTTATATCGATTTAATTCTTTTGGTCGTGTCGACGATGATTTGCTGGGTTCTCGGCAATAAAGAAGACACAAAAATCATGAAATAACTAACAGTCTTGTTCGATCTTTATTTCTTTCACCAGGACAAAAATAAAAAAAAACATATTAAAATTACGATGACATTTTTTCTTCGCAAATATAATAGAATCAAATTTTACACATGACAGCTTTCATCGGCTAAGTACAAAATAAAATTAAAGTAAAAAAAGGTTTTTTATAAACACAATATATTATAACGGCTCTGGTCGCTCACCATCGCGAACAGAACGTTTGAAACATTCAACGAAATGAAACGCATTAGAGACCCTTTTCATTTCATTATATTTGCTGCGAAAGATATGCAACCTGTAGTTCCTTTGTTTAGTTACTAATTATATTTTAAATTCGTTAATTACGTCTTTTAGATTGCTTTGCAATAGTCTGTATAGACGGCACTGTGTAGCACTGGTCACGATAAGCCCAGTCATCTTTCTGCGGTTTCTTACGCGGCCCGTGTTCAGGGACATCGAACACTTTTGTACCAATCCCTTCATCCTTAACCCTCCCCTCCCCTCTTACAAATACCATCCATATCATCAAGCTAGCTAGCTTTGTAATATCAGAGTGCGTCACTAGTTGCTCAATAAAATGATTATAAACGGCACTCGTAACACCAACGCCATCTATCGCCACGGTAACGCGGCATTTGTATTAAAAGTTCTCTCCGCGACCCCATAGGAGTTACTCAGCAGGCTTTATTATTTATTGCCCGTCATAATAACTTTGGTCCGGACCTGTGTTGCCGCCTTTGTCAAATATATTGAGCCGAAATGTATTTAATCTAGCGAACATTTTATTTATCGTGTGTACTTTATAATTTTTCATTACCTTAAATTAATGTGATTGCAAAAATTGTGGTATCGTGCTACCTTACAACAATTTGGATTTATTATCGCTAATCCTAATATTCCGTTCATTAGGGGATGCCTAAGTCTAGCAGTGGACTACAGCTGGCTGATAATGTTGATGATGATTAATTAAATCTAGTATTATACGTATTAGTAGTATTTTTACGGCACTTTACTTTTAATATATCTGTGAATGTTTTATTATAATTTACCAAGAATAATTTATTGTTGGCATCCCACAAACGCTGGACCTGTTTTGTTTCCGCAACTCGTTACGCCAAAAGATTTGGCCCAAATTCGAAATCTCTATTATTTATTCATTTGCAAAACGTCTGTTTGTGAGGTTTCGTGTCATCTGTTCTCTGGCGATGCTTTACTGGTTCCATATAAATTTTTGATGCGCAAATACAAATGAAATGGTTGTTTAGATTGTGTTGGTTTAACAAACAGTGGTTTTGTTAATCTGTCTGTCCGTCCCTATGTATGCTTAAATCTTTAAAAGTACGCAACGGATTTTGAAGTGTTTTTTAATAGATAAATTGATTCAAGAGGGACGTTTATAAGTATTACATTCATAATATTGTAGAGAAACACTGATAAATTTTAGAGGTTCATCATTGCACCCGTGCGACGCCGGGGCGGGTCGCTAGTGTAATATAAAATTTAAAAATTAAGTGAAATATTGTAAAAAGAAAATAAAGTCAATGTCAAATAATTTATTTTGCATAGGACACAATGGACACTTACAAATTGTCAACATATTAATAAAATATAAACAAAGCAAACTAATATAGTCTACCACCAGTTCGGAACGCGACCACTGCTGACAAGAACTGGCAAGAAACTCAGAGGGCTTGTCATTCTATTCTTTTTTATTACTTTGCGGTCCTATTTGGAATTTAATATATATGTCGTGGATAACGATATCGTTTTATTAAGTTTCTCAATTGATTGTTGACACAGTAGTGCGGCAAACGCGGTGACGTCAGTTGTTTTGCAATGGCGGCACGTGGACAGAGTCGTAATGGAAAGTGAGGTTGGCTCGATCAGTCAGTCGACGTTGGGACACGGACCGAGACACTTCTCCGTTGCGAACCTGTCGGTTTGTCTATCTAAGTGTGTTAACTGAACATTGTTATTGATACCGTGGTTAATATTGTGAATTATAAAGTTACAAGTAATAAACCTCGTACCAAGTCAAGATGATGACGACTCTATCGCTCAGACCGTCGCTATCTCCGACATCAGAAGTGGGATGTAACTCGGTCAGCTCACGTGGAGAAAACAGTGTAGTGATAATGTGTGTGCTTCTGTACGCGATGGAAATAACCGATAATGGCGATTCATTGTCACTATAAAGGAGACATTAAGCTACATGAAGATTGTTCTAAACTGAAGATCACAGGCTGCAGTCATAGTGCGGCGATGAACGAAGTGGGGATCACTTGCTTTCATTGTGATGGACAAGGACACTATGGGTCTAACTGCCCTGAGCGGAGCAGCAGGAAGGCGAGCAACAGTACTGCGGTCAGCCAGGTCAAAGAATAGTGAGTGGATCTGTAGTAAGCGCACCAGCTGCAATTTTACGTCACTCCGGTGAGCAGTTTCCATTTTATTACTCGGGTATATTGTATGGTATACGACTTTACGATAGTGTGGCTTTGACCGGTGTAAGAAAATATTATTTGAAATTCTTTTACATGTTTACCTGTTAATTACTTGCGATACGAAGTTTAGATTGCTGTGCTTGTTTAGCTTGACAGTTCATCGGTCTAGCGTCATATTTTCGGCAGGTTATATCAGTTTTCCAAGATTATGGCACCATTATATGCCTTGATTTGCATCGGTGAGGTAGATTGAGAGCATAAACATAAGGCGATAGGACAGCAGATCCAGACTTCAGGCGATCGAAGTTTCAGTCGGCAACGGTGAAATTTCACAACTGCGGTAAAATAGGTCACCGACCGTCCGATTGCCGTTCCAAAGGCGAGGTGAAAGGCAAGGCAGCCAGTGCTGTCACTTCGGCGTCAAGCTCTGCGGGACCGAGGCCGCGGTCGGACTTAATCTGTTTCAGGTGCGGCACCGCCGGACATTTGGCAACGAAGTGTCCACGTGGCAACAGCGGAGGAGCTGGCGCGGCAGTAGGCGCAAGCAGTTCGGAGCAGCGCCTGCAGCAGCGGCGAGTAACGAGAGGCATGTGGAAGTTTGCTAAGTTCACCGTTGCAATGCATTGGAAGCTCCGCGCTTCGTGTAACGCTGTTATAGTGCATTGGAAGCTCCGCGCTTCGTGTAACGCTGTTATAGTGCATTGGAAGCTCCGCGCTTCGTGTAACGCTGTTATAATGCATTGGAAGCTCCGCGCTTCGTGTAACGCTGTTATAGTGCATTGGAAGCTCCGCGCTTCGTGTAACGCTGTTATAATGCATTGGAAGCTCCGCGCTTCGTGTAACGCTGTTATAGTGCATTGGAAGCTCCGCGCTTCGTGTAACGCTGTTATAGTGCATTGGAAGCTCCGCGCTTCGTGTAACGCTGTTATAATGCATTGGAAGCTCCGCGCTTCGTGTAACGCTGTTATAATGCATTGGAAGCTCCGCGCTTCGTGTAACGCTGTTATAGTGCATTGGAAGCTCCGCGCTTCGTGTAACGCTGTTATAGTGCATTGGAAGCTCCGCGCTTCGTGTAACGCTGTTATAGTGCATTGGAAGCTCCGCGCTTCGTGTAACACTGCTATAGTGTATTGGAAGCTCCGCGCTTCACGTAGCTCCGGTGCTGTACGTCGGAACTCCGTGTTTTGTGTAGCCCGTACTGTTACGTCGGGAGCTACGCGCTTCGCGTACAGTTGACCATTGAAAGCTTGGCGCTTTGTGACTCGGGGCACCCCGATAACCGTACGAGTTTTTCCTTTTATTACGTTTCACACGCAACGACAATGAAAGACGCGCGAGAACGCGCTGACTGTCAGGATGGTCGTGTGGCGTATTGAGTTAACGTTTTAGTACTACTAGCGCCATCTATGCCGCCTCCGTGGCATTACTCGCGGATGGCGCTGCGCATAGATTCTGAAGAGCTGTGACGTATCGAACGAAGGAACGAGTAAATGGATGGTTTCGCTCGCAAATGGGCATCGAAGTCTTATCCTCTGTGCAAGACCTGGGGCGAAGCTAAGGAACGACTTACGCGTCAGTTTGCAGCTACTAAGAGGTTCCATGACCTGTTTCGAGACATGGTGCAGTACACGAGCGACAAGGCTGCGACCTAAGTGGAGTACTCGACAAACAAGCTGGCGATGACGATATGGGTGACACGTGAATTGTCACTAGCTGCTGGGACAGCTGGGCCATGTGTTGTGTACTTTTTGCTTTAAACTTACTGTTTTAAAGTATCAGTATTGAGATTTAAAGATTATGGGCTTAGAGGAACCTTTCGTGTTAAAGTTGTTGAAATTATTTGTATGCTAACGTGATCTCTGTTAACTTTATTCGTAAGATACGATTACGGACCATTACCATCAGGTTGGCCGAACGTGAAAATGTGCCTCAGTTGGTTATTTTGTTACAAGTACACACGAGGACGTGTGCTTCGTCAGAATGGCCGTGTCGTGGATAACGATATCGTTTTATTAAGTTTCTCAATTGATTGTTGACACAGTAGTGCGGCAAACGCGGTGACGTCAGTTGTTTTGCAATGGCGGCACGTGGACAGAGTCGTAATGGAAAGTGAGGTTGGCTCGATCAGTCAGTCGACGTTGGGACACGGACCGAGACACTTCTCCGTTGCGAACCTGTCGGTTTGTCTATCTAAGTGTGTTAACTGAACATTGTTATTGATACCGTGGTTAATATTGTGAATTATAAAGTTACAAGTAATAAACCTCGTACCAAGTCAAGATGATGACGACTCTATCGCTCAGACCGTCGCTATCTCCGACATATATATATATATTTCCCAACAAATTCCATATATAAACTGTTCTATTGGATCTGAAAAGCGTCAACTGGAACGTGAATATTAAAACAATACACCTTTATAAAAATAAACTAAATCTTCCTTGGTCAAGTGAGCCGACCAATCCCAAACAGCAGCATCTGTTCACAAGTATAACGCATGTGACAGCCATCGATCTCATTAACCATATTAAAGGGAAGAAAACGACCCGTCACATGACGCTACCGCTGCTCAGATTATTTTAGTGAGCAAGACAACTCACCAACCAAAACCCGATCAGCGGTAAAGGAAAAAAAATAGATCGAAAATTGCAATAGTGATTATACTTGAATTATTCGCTGTTTGTAAACAATGAACTTCGCCGCTGTCTGTACATGAATCACTATCACTACATAGTATAAAACAAAGTCGCATTCTTCTGTCCGTCCCTATGTATGCATAAATCTTTAAAACTACGCAACGGATTTTGAAGCGGTTTTTTTAATAGATAGAGTGATTCAAGGGGAAGGTTTATATGTTTAACCCACCCCCGCTTTGCACGGGCGAAGCCGGGGCGGGCCACTAGTATGTTATATGATAATTAGGTAGAATTTTGAGTACCAATTTTACTGACTCTTTCAGTATATATACAGTATTTCGCCAGTTTTCGCCAGGCGTTTTATACAGTATACTGCATAAAACGCCTTTTTCATGTTGTTTAAATCATAGGTGTCAGGGTCGATTAATAGGCTTTGTGTTCGTGAACTACATATATGTTTGTAAAGAATCCCCGCGATTAATCATATTTTTCAAAACGAAATTAGCAGCCTCAAACCATGTACCTACTACAAATTAATAGGTATAATATGTTCAGGATTTTAAACGTACCGTTTTAAATATCAGCCCAATACATCGCTCACTGTCCGCTGTCATTAATATACTTTAACCGCTCCCATAATGCCTATATTTTAATTTGCAATAAAATTCAATTCGCTTTATAAACATTTTCGGTAGGATCTCGACGCTAAATAACAGCGTAACGTTTTAAATAAATTACATACATACTCGTATCGTACTACTCTGGATTTTATCTGATGCGCTATTTTATTAAAAACGTTTAGTATTAATAAAAAAAAAATTATTACTAGCTTTTGTGCGCGGCTTCGCCCGCGTGGGCTTCGAACCCGCGCTTATCTCTATGCATATTTTTTATGAACATAAAAGCGGTTATTGTCACTAAACTATGATAGTTAGATATTTGCTCTCGTGGACTTTTTTTGTAGATCTTTATAAGACCTACAAACCCGTAGTACATCATTTTGTTCTATTGTCAATAGTTTTTGCAGCGCACGCATAAATAGGTTTTCGATTTTACACCTTGGTTTACAAAATCGAAACTTTCATGCGGATGCCTAATTCTTTTGAAAATCAAATATAGCCTATAACCTTCCACGCTAATTGGACGATCTAACACTGAAAGATTTTTTGAAATCGGTCCAGTAGTTCCTGAGATTAGCGCGTTTAAACAAACAAACGAACTCTGCAGCTTTATATATTAAGTATAGATTATTTTGGTGAATTAGAGCCTTATTTTGGACACTACTGGATGGCGCTATAATCCTGTAATATTAACAATACCCTGTGGCCATAACTAAAGGATCGATAGATCGATCTTTCTTTTCCCCCTTCAGTTTCATGGAGGGTAATTAGCCAAGCTTGCCTGACGGGTTGGCTCAGAGTTTCTTAACAAGTTTTCTATCTTTCTTCATGCAAAAAACAGTGCGGAGAAGTGAAGCCCATACCTTTGGACCGGGTACGCTAAGGAACGGTGTTTTAGAGGGTAAGCCGGGGCGCCTTGAGGAACGCCGTTGGTTGTAGTGGGTAGGTCGGGCGCTAATTAACTACCATCTGTCCCGTCCCAGAATCCCACATACCCCGGCTCTTCCCAACGGCCGGGTGAGGCTTTTTTTTTGTTATTTTTGTCTTGCGGATAGATTATCGGCCTTGTCATTTCCTTCTCATTCCAAATCCGTCACCACATATACACTCAGGTTACAAATACTGGCCAATATTTTGAACAAAAATAATGTAAGTTCTTTTGTTTTAGTAAGACTGATACTCATTTTGTTTTATGTTCCAAACTTCAGCACACCTAAAAGCCTGTAATAAAAAGGTTTTTAATTGTTAAACTGAAGGGTGTAAAAGGAGAACTTGTCTCATTTTTATTTCAGGACTAACGAAGGCTTTAATCTGGGCTGTAAAAACTTAAGACGAGCTTTTGGGAGGTACTTGGTAGCTTTACTTTAAGCTCAGTGCTGAAGTTCGGCTTAGTGTTGAAACTTTTCATGCTTGGTTGGATGTGGTCATAGATTTTAGTCTGTTGCTAGTTTAAGTTTGGGTCTCAGATTCCGAATCTGGGAAGTTTAATTGGGATTTTCTCGAACATTCTAGACTTCAGTGAATTATATTTACTTGTAGTTGAGACTGTACAGGACGACATTTAGAATAAAGACTACTTTAAATGGACTGTAAACCCATATAGTATACTCGTAAATAAGACAAAGTTGGGTTAGTTACACCATAACTCAAGAATGGCTGGACTGAATTTGGTATGGGGTAGCTGACTGGAACTCGTTAAAAATGTCGTATTTATGCGGGGTTACACACGTAAAAATATATACGGAAGAATTGAGAAACTCCTCCTTTTAGGAAATCGGTTAATTAAACTGACATTAAAATAATTGGAGATTCTTGTCTCCTTCTATAGGCCTTTGAATGGCAGTTTCAACTACCGCTGTCGTTGTCATTGTACTTTTGGCAAAGCAGTTTTCGCATTTTGTGGCAAAAAAAATTCATCACTAACATACAGTTCGATATCTAGAGCCTATTTGTTTTGTTCCAGTATCGAACCTAAAATATATTTCCCTAAACGGTTGCGTCGCGTGAGTCCAAAACATTAATCCGAAAGAGCGTTAACCGCGCGTTTTTAAGCGATTTATTCTGCCTCCCTATCAACTGCATTGCAGAGGGGGCACTTTATTATACAATTTAAGTGACTGGTTGGCGTGAAAACCTTTTTCGAAGTAGACCTTGCAACTCAACGATGTGGCCAAAAGTGTGAAATGTACTTGGGTAGTAAGCTCAGAGAACCCAACAATAATGGGGAAACTCAAATTACTCTGGTGAAATAATCGGGTTATACTGCTTATAATTAAACTACTACTAGTTTGTTGGTCTTCAATGGATCTCGTGGTTAAAAAAAATCCCACATTCCTCAACATAGAAAAAAAAACTAGCACTACTGTTTGGTTAGGTCGATGACCTCATTTTGCATGCTTATATGGTTTTTGTTACTTTGGGAACTGCGGTGTGAGTGATGTTCAGGCGCTTGACTATTCATATTTGTTTTACAGTCCTCGCCAACCTTTATGGCCGCTCTGAATATAGACACATTACGCTGCACACAACACAAAATCAGGTATCAGCGGGACGTATCTGGGACGGGGAGGCAGCACACGCCCGCGCGCGGAGTTTTTCACCCGCAAGCGTCCTCGCCACCCGCGGGTTAGTGTGAGTGAGCTACGTTCGTATTGGTTATGAAATGTACGATGCGCAAATTCATACGGCTGCATTCAGAGTGGCCATAAAGATTGGCGAGGACTGTACTAAAATAACAAGAAAGAAAGAATATATTTAGTCGGCAAAAACATACATGAAAGAAGTTAACAACGCAGCAAAAAATTCTGTAACATTTTTTATTTAAGGGAGTTTGCACAAATAAAAAACAAGCGTTTCTTCTGTTAACAAAAAGTTTGATTTGAAAATATTTTCAGTATGTTGTCCGTATGTAAGTTCAAATTCAAATCTTTTATTTTGTTAAAGTCGCGACTTTTCGACTTACTTAAAGTCAACATATTATTTATAATATTTATATGAATTATAAATGTATATCATTCGAATTATCATTCGACCATCTACCACCAGTTTTGGAACCACCACTGCTTAAAAGAACTGGCAAGAAACTCAGAAGACTTGTTTGTTTTTTGTTCTTGCAGTGTTATTTCATATATTTAAGCCCGCCTTTAACCACATCTGGCTTCATATTACTACGGCGATTCAGGTCGGTCTTATTATTGTGAAAAATACGTTTATTTTTATGAACGAATAAAAGTTTCCTAGCCTCCAAAGCGGTTAACTTTAGCCCGCAATACACAAATAGAAAGTTCTAAGCCTCAAACTCGCTAACTATTTAATAAGCACCCGAATTATTACAAAGTTGGCAATACCACAGTACATGCTAAATATGAGCAGTAATTTAAATCGACATTTCTTATAATGGACTGTCGTTAACAAAAAATACGGCCACCTTGTCATCATCCCTCACGAATGAAACTGGTGGTTTGGGTCTCTCCAATGCTATAAAAAGGTCGTCGTTCGTCGTTTCAGCCTATGCATGACCCATTACTGAGTCGGGCCTCTTCCAAATTCATGGAGGGAAATAGCCTACTGTGTCACGCTACCAAGACGGGTTGGCACAGGGTTTGTATCAAGTTTTCCTTCTCTAGCGGCTAGGTAATCTGCCGCTTCCATTGACTTAGTCGGCTCTTACGACACCCTCGGAATAGTATGGGTTGGTGACACTGTGTATTCTAAATCCGTCACCAAACGGAATATAAACATGATATATATAAAATTGATACTTAAGATTTCCTGTTTTTTCTTTCTGCTCACTCTATCCCATAATATATCTGCCTCGTTGTGTGTAGTTTCTTTACTACAATAATAGGCCTACAAGATGAAATACCGTAAACGTATGTGTACGGGGTTAAATATATACATGTAAGGACACTTGTATAAGTGTCCTTACATGTATACTATGTACACATTAGAGCTTTTGTGTGAGCATGTATGTTTGATGTCACTACGAAGTTATTCTACTGTTTGTAATTTTTAGCTACTTTATAGTTATATTTCAGTTGATAACTGCAAGGTTGCGTGAGGTGGGTACATTAACTGTTGAACTTTGGTAAACGAACTCAAAAGATTAACATCACACTTGAGGTATTTACAGCCATATGTAGAAGTTCTAGCGATATGTAACCAGAGTTTAATCAGTTTAATTGATTAGCCTTTGGGGCGGCACGGGTATTATTTTGAAGTATATAATTAGGAGCTTATTTGATGGGGCGGAATACGGTAACAGGCAGGTTGCGATCGATATCAAACGGATTTTCCTGGAATAAACTCTCAATTGATTAAAATTTATATAATTAATCATTCAGTCTTTACCACCGGTTTGGATCGCCACTCCACGGATAAGAGCCGGCACGAAACCCTTTGGTTGTGCGTTTAAATATAATAAAAAGGTTAGAATTATGGCAGCCCAAACAACTGTTTGTTTGTTTGTTCAGTGGCAGGGGAGGCCTACGTCCAGCAGTAGACTGAAATAGGCTGATGATGAAATAAGTCTGACAGACTGAAACCTTTGAATTCTTTCTTTCTTTTTTTTCGTCGGAAAGCCTCATGGATATCCGGCCATTCGTGGACTGGCCGGGTTATGTGAGACCCCGGGGCGCGTGGAGATGGTACGTTGCACCCCAACCTAACCACTAGGTTTAGTAGAGCCCCATGCTCCGAGGCGGGCCCCTCCGAATTGACAACGCGCCCCGGAGTCCCACTTAACCCGGCCAGACCCCAACGGCTGGGTATATATGAGGGTTTCCGAGGAAAACAAATTTATTTTTATTTTATTTATTGATTTCCATTTGTGACCTATCATTACAGGCTAACCCAATACGATAGACTACATATCTCATAATAATGTTACGAGTAACAAATTACAAACATAAATAAAAAGGTTAGAATTTTAAAAGGCCGTAACTCAAACTACAGAGAAAACTCATTTTTAATACGAGCAAGCAAATTATTTAATGAAGTAGCGCAGGAAATTGACATCGACCGTTTCAATACCACTGTCACGCAATTAAAGAAAAATCTAAATGAACTTTTTTGTATAGATTTTGTATAGAGATGTTACGTAGCAGCCTGTTACTTTGTACTGTTGTCTTTTTGTCCTATCTACCTCTTAACCCATGTAATTTAATAACTTAGGGCCCCCGCGCATTTAGGCGGCCAGGCCGCGCGGCTAGTCGCGCGGCCTGGCCGCATAATGCGCGGATTGGTCGCGGCGGCCAATAGGCCGCGTATGTAACGCGATGTTTTTCGTTGGCCGCGCGACCAAAACTTGGCCGCGCGGCCTGGCCGCGTAATGCGCGCAGCTATATACATCGTAGAAGAATTAGTTGGCCGCAGCGACTTGGCCGCGCGGCCTGGCCGCATAATGCGCGGAGGCCCTTATAATTGGCCTTCGTTGACTATGTAATTTACTATTGTTATAATAGCCGTAAGTTCCCGAAAGTGTTAAAATAAAATAAAATAAATAAAGTAACGTAGCGTATGTATGTTTTTGGGAACATGCTTGGCGCCAAAAGTACATATTAAAATCCGTCACTGCATATTTGGATGTCGTCCAAACCGGCAGTTTGATATCGCTGCGGTATCGTTAAAGTCACATTGATAAGTACTCGTATTTACTAACACACTACTGGACACATTAAATTGAATTTACATGGAAATGTGTTCGTGAATTTTGTGTTTGTGAACTGCCCCGCGTTACGCGATTATACATAGCGCAAGAACTTAGTTAAAGAAAAAAATTTTTTGTAATTAACTCCCGTGGTAACGAATTAATAATTCACTAGCGACCCGCCCCAGCTCCGCGCGTGTGCAATGATGAAACTCTAAATTTATCATATTTTATCTACAATATAAGGCATTTATTATACATATAAACCTTCCTCTTGAATCACAATATCTATTAAAAAAAAACTTTTTCAAAATCCGTTGCGTAGTTTTGAAAGATTTAAGCATACATAGGGACGGGCAGACGACAGCGACTTTGTTTTATACTATGTATTGATGATGATGTTATCACCACCCCATTCCACCTAAGGGTGTCGGTAAGAGCATACACAATAAAATGATAAGGCTTATATCCTAACCGTAACAGACAAGAATCTTGATACGAAACTTTGCCAGGCCAGCGGAACACCGTAGGCTTATTACCTCCATGTAGCAATAGGGTATCGGCCTTGGTATTTCCTTCTGTCACAGTATAATATTATAAATCCGTCAACACACGGACTATAAACTATTGTGTAGATGTATACTCTTAATCCCTAAATAAATAAATAAATAATAATAATAAATATCCTTGGACATTTCACACAACGCCATCTCGTCCCAAGCTAAGCAACTTAATGCTTGTGTTATGGTAACGAGATGGATGATAAACTACTTATATACATTCTTTTTTTTGTAAATACATACATATTGTAGATAGAAACCACCCAGACCCGGAACAAATACTTGTAGGTCGTACAAATATTACTTCCGTGCGGGAATCGAACCCGCGACATGCTGCGCAGCAGTCGATCGCTCAACCACTGCGCCAACCGTGTCGCCAAACGCTAAATGATATAGATAATATGTAGACTCTATGATATAATATGATTATGCCCATTACGATTACAATCGCGGTTCAGATAAAGAGCAATAGCAATATAAATCGCTGGGCCTATTAAGTTTTTACGAGTAAACACAGCGCACTATGACCCAATATCGAATCAGGCCCGAGCAATATTGCCCCGATAAAATGTGTTTGATTGCCTGCGTCTGTGTGATTGTGAAACGTAAAGTTTTGTTGGGACCATTTCCGTGTGATGTCGGAGTTGAATGCGTATCGTCATTACCCTATTCGCACACTGCTCTGCCTTGCCTTGGACTGCCTAGTTGGTCTGGGGGTTAGATGTGCTGCCTTTGGAAACGGTTCGAATCTGGGGTCGGGCAAGTGGCTTTGTCTTAACCTGAGGCACTTGCTCTCACTTACGGCACTTGAGTCTGGGTGTAATTTTTTTAAAAAGACGTCTTGCCCTAATACACTGTGGAATTAATCTGCATCCTAAGCAAATCTTGCTCCACTAGATGAGCCATCTACAATCCATAATATTATAAAACCTGACACCCTGAACCTGAAAATTCATATTTCATCAGAGCGCCTTTCGAAATCAATTTAAAAATACACCTTTTTTATCATAAGCGCTAAAGAAGGTGAAGCCCACTGAGTGTCTTCCGCCAGGTCTTCTCGGTATAAAAAATATATGTATCCTTTGACGATTGTGAACGCCAGAATCGGCTTCTACAATATAGCATTTTCCTATTTAGTTAGCAATGCCTTCATGTAAATCTAGGTAGACATTCAAATCAGATTAGGATTAAACTTAGGAAAAGGCGACCACAGGTAGAAAATATTGGCGTAGAGGCTGTCTCTTTTGATCAGCTCTTATGTCTTCACTTTGGATATATAAAAGAAGAAGCTCTTTCCTCAACATTCCATATTTTAAAATTGTATTCCATACTTGAATATGTGCATTATTCCGGTCGGACAACAATTCACTTACCGAGAAACAAATGAGAACATATAAGTAAGCGTACATAACTTAGAATACCGAATGAGGTTATTTATAACAATAAACTGTGCTCTGAACATGTAAAACGACAATGTACTTTAAAGATTACCCTTCATGTTTTAATCCGCAGATAAATCTGACGACACAAGTATCATAAGAACATTTTATCGCTCCAGTTAACTCTATTCTCGCAGTTTTCTCTCGGAATGTAAGAAGCGGAACGAAGTCTTAATCCCCGTTTTCCTCAGCTAAATTATAGGTGTTAAAGCCAGCAATCAGACTGAGCAGGTTGGTCCACTGGCAAGTAATATATTGCCTTAGTTCCTGGACTATGGACGCGATTGTGGTCCAAGGTTCAAACGAAGGCGACAATTACAGAGTAACATCGCAATTAAATCTGTAATTTTCATTTTTATGGTTATGAAGGTATGCATTAACATTGTCTGAATCAAGTCTATGGTTTTAAACATTATCGTAAATACCCTTGGATATTTCACACTTAATGCTTGTGTTATGGTAACGAGATGGATGATAAACTACTTATATACATTTTTTTTTGTAAATACATACATATTATAGATAGAAAACATCCAGACCCGGAACAAATACTTGTAGGTCGTACAAATATTTCTTCCGTGCGGGAATCGAACCCGCGACATGCTGCGCAGCAGTCGATCGCTCAACCACTGTGTTTGTCTATCATGATAATACGTTTTAGTTTAACAGTCATCTTTTTTTTCATTACTGGGAAAATTGGCCTACTCATAACTTTGATAAGTACAATATTATTTTCTTCAGATTGTAATATTTCAAATTATTGGTTTTCCTTGTAACATAAATTAAGTTTTCCTTCTCTTGCGGCTAGGTTTCCAACCGTATTTCCTTTTGTCGGTCAGTATAAAAGGGGGTGGCAACACTATTGTAAATTCGTCACCAGATCCAACATATATATACTTACTAGCTGTCCCGGCAAACGTTGTTTTGCCAAATAATTAACCATCCCCCGCGCAACCCCCACCCCGCGCAACCCCCAAACCGCGCAACCTGCAAACCGCGCAACCCCCACACCGCGCAACCCCCCGCCCGCGCAACCCTCGCGCAACCCTCTAGGTCTTATGGTTCCAGAGATATCGTGATGACTCAATCTATCTATACAACATTGTTTTGCCATGTAATTAAATAGGGGTTGATCGTAGAGGGGTGAAAATTTAGGGTTGTTTGTATTTTTTATGCTGAATTTTAAAAAAATAAAAGCAAAAAAATTTCTCTAAAAAATCAAAAATATTTTTTCTGTCCCCCCCCCCCCCCTTAAAATTTAGGGGGATGAAAAATAGATGTTGCCCTATTCTCATACCTACCCAATATGCTCACAAAATTTCATCAAAATCGGTCAAGCCGTTTCGTAGGACTTTTGCATCTAAAACTGTGACACGAGAATTTTATATATTAGATATTCTAACAACAGACAGACGTCACTTGGTAGAACCTTTATTTGTTTAAAACGTTTAAATCGTTTCTTACCTAAATCGCTAACTCTTGTGCCATGTGACACCTCTTGAGGTACGCCTTTCGCCGCCAACGGCTGGAGCTTCTAAATCGGCCGATTTATTTGTGTACCTCACGTCGACAAGTGTAAAATTCAACTTGGGAACGCTTACTAGCCCAATGGTACTGGATAAAATAGTAACTGACTCTTTACTAGCACTGCGGGACTTTAAATAGCTGAAGTTTAAAACTTGTCGCGATAGAAGGTCTCGTGACCCACTGCTGAGTCGGGCCTCCTCCAACTGCATGGTGGGTAATTGGTTTACCGTGCCACGCTGGGCAGCCGGGTTTCGGATCACGTTTTTCTTCTCTTGCGGCTAGGTTATCGGCCTTCTCATTTCCTTTTGTTCGCTCTTACGACACCCACAGGATAATCCATCACCACACGGAATAAAGCGTGGTTATGGGAGTAGAATATAGCCACCAACCCATTCTGTCTTGAGCTTGTTATAGGTAGCAACTAAAGACCCAGAAAGGTAAGAAATTTTGCCGCATTAGAAGGAAAACTTGTAGGCTGTGTCTACGACGTGGTTTAGTTCTATCAGTCTGGAAAACGGAGTATATTATACATACATACATATAATCACGCCTCTTTCCCGTAGGGGTAAGCAGAGACCACTTCTTTCCACTTCCTACGATCCTTACATACTTGTTTCGCTTCGTCCACTTTCATTATTCCCTTCATACATGCTCTTCGGTTTAGGGTACTCTTGACCTGGCCTTTTTTCAAGACGTCCGTGATTTGGTCTTGAAACGTCCGCCTAGGTCTTCCCCTTCCAACACTTTCATTCACACTCGCCTTATTTCGTCTTATACACTTTTTTCGTCAATCGTTCTTCATTCATTCTCTCGACATGGCCAAGCCATCTCAGCATACCTTTCTCAATTTTTGTCACTACATCTTTTTTCAGACCACAACGCTCCCTTATCTCACTATTTCTTATCCTGTCACTCAGTTTAACTATCTTATACGACTAGTCTATATGTCTTTCTATGGCACCATAGCTCCTGAATAGATAAACCGATTTAAATTATTGTTTTATGTTTTAATCTTACCGTGTGGTGATTTAGAATACACAGTGTCACCACCCCATTACATCCTGAGGGTGTCGTAAGTGCCGACAAAAGGAAATGACAAGGCCGAAATCCTAGCCGCAATAGAAAGAAAACTTGAATCAAACCCGACTGGCTCTGTGCCAACCCGACTGGCCAACGTGGTACAGTTCCCTCCCTGTGTTGTGAGGAGGCCCGACTCAGCAGTGGATCATTTATGGGCTGAGTAGTCATAGTAGTAGTTTTAATCTAGAATAGTCTTAGCTAGGATTGATCAGCCGTTTACACTTTATGACCTTGTTCTTGTCTACCTAGAAAGCCTTAGGCACCAGTCTGAACTCAAATTCTTAAAAATAATCTTTAAATTTTAGTTCATACATCCTCTTGTATTTTTTCTATGTGTGTATTTCTAATATTAGTTTGGATTTAATCAAATCTTTTGTAAATCTCGTACACGAGCTCAATCCCAATATTACCTGATTATAGAGACAAACGGATCCACGTCGCAAACACTCGATACCGGTAATATGACACGTATATAACAGTTCATATATTATGTACTACCGCTTCGAGGGCTTTCGACGTCTCTCAATAGAGTTTTGGACCCCTACTACGAATTTTCGAAAGTATTAAATATATTCTACTAATATTATCATTCTGAACCGAGCAACTTTACAATCCGACTCAGGTCGCATATTGTAAATAGATAGCAGCGACATCTATTTACGAACACAATTTATAGTCGATGTTGAACGTCGCGGCTAGTTTTGTGTTTTAAATGTAACAAATGTATTACTATTTTCGGTAGATCCAGGTTCTTAGGGTCAGGTGTTCAAATAATTGTAATTGAAGAGATAAGACTGTAATTGTATAATAATGTTATACGGGTACTATACTATACATATTAGATTACATATTTTTTAAGAGAGCGCTATGTCGCCAACTGTACAGCAGTTTGGCGATATCTATAAACAAAAAAAACCTGTAAAGCTGTATGTAAAAAACAAATAAAATAAAAATATGTCCCTGTGACGACAAATATAGAATATAAAGTGCCACCACCCCCATCCATTCTGAGGTTGGTCGATATAAACCGACTAAAGGATATGTGGCCCATGAATTTATACAATTGTAACTGGCCAGCATATAGTGATTGACAGATTTTTGAAATGAAAACTTGTTTAGGCGAGTTGAGCACTTTTTGGGTGAACAAAAATACTCACTTGTTCCAAAGAATAGAGTTCCAAATGGTTTCAAAGCAGTATTGTAGAGAGGTCTTTATTTTTGGGAAGGAATAGAGTTCAAAATGGTTCAAAACTTCTATATAAACCAAAAGATATTAAAATATAATATTTTAATAGCTCGATGGTAGAATTCACAAGTTCGTTTTCATATCTATCGGCAGTTCCCAAAGACCGCCCCGCATGTTGTTTTTATATAATTGAATATTTGTGACCTGCCTTATTGTTATTCTAGTTTTTTCTTTTTTTATTGTTTATAGATTCCAAAAAAATATGTCACAAAATGTCGTTTTTCACATCGACATTTCATTTAAACAAATGGTAGGGGGCATTTTTGTGTGTTAGTAGGACGTGACTGTCGAAGTCTTGTTTGGAGTACCTTGATGCTCACAAAGATTTCTCTCCCAACAGAAGCGTGTAAAGGTTTTGTCACTCCTAATTTTGCAAAATACATACATGTTACTACGAAATCACTGTAATCCTTCCTTCCTGAATTTTGCTTGGGATTTCTGTAAGACATTTTGTTTTAGGGGTGTTAAATAATAATGTTGGAATGTTAATTTAGATTTTAAAAAGCGCTTAATTTTAGTTTTTATTAATTCCGAAAATCTAAAGAAGATTAAATTTATACGAACCCTGTGCCAACCCGTTTTACCAGCACCAGCGTGACACAGTAGGCTAATTTCTCTCCATGAATTTGGAGGAGGCCCGACTCAGTGGTGGGCCATTTATGGGCTGAAACGACAAAGCTGCCGGAGTTAATTTTTCGATGTCTGGATATCATTGGTGTAGCTTAATGATATTAGTAAGGGCATCTAGTCTGAGAGTTACTTAAGCTATATGGTAGAATGACGACTCCACTGTTTACAGCCGATTAAAGGTCAAGAAATAATTTTCACCGCAGAGAGACGTCTGACCTCAAAATTAACATAGACCCGTAAGCCAAAGTACAGTCACGTTTTAATTTGGAAGTCGATCGTAATGATTAATCACCAGAATTAATTACTAGACATTATAACAAAAGAATGTCGCGGTGATAAATCAAACGTCAGATTAACCGGAGCATATCTGCACCCAACCGGATTGAACCGGATTCGCGAAACGTGCTGGGAATATCTTAGCGGATTCGTACTCCCGGACGGTTTTTATCCGGTTCCCTGAGCACATGATTATCGGGTTACTCAGTAATTTAATCCTTTAATCTTTCCTTTGTGTTCTTTGGTAACGATTCTGCGTGAAAACGGTGCCTTTTTATCATCGTCTTTCAAAGTTGCAATAATGATGCTTTGAAGTCACCTGTATTGGTTGTAGAAGCCACTGGGTCAAGCAGTTTAAAATTATATTTTCCTTTTAAATATTTTAAGAGTTCTCGCGTAATACGTAATAAGCAAAATATGAAAATGATATTCAAATTTGACAATAACAGTAATGCGGTAGACTTCTGATTACAGACAAATTTCTGTAAAATGGAAGAAAAAGAAGAAGAAAATACATTTATTCGGCAAAAGAACATACAAGAAAGAAAATAACAACATAACATAAAATGAAAAAGAAAACTGTTTGCACAATTATAAGAGGTTAAGTGTTACTGCATGTCCTGCCGAATAGGTCACCATCTCAGCATTAGCTGGGTATCACACAGCGCTGATCTTCCATCGGCAACTCTATTTGTGACTCACGGGTCGGATGGGTATTGCAATATATTATAATTCCGCTGTGTAGTGAGTGTGTGGAACAAATGCATATTCAATTATTGTAAATACCAAAAAACTGTCAATTTAAATAAATAAATAAACTTATCTAAAACTAAAGTGTATTAGAAATAATTGATAGGAATTGCCTGTACAATAATTTAACAATAAAAATAACAGTAATAAGATGTTAAAAACATTTTTACGATATAGTACTATAATGCAATGATAAAGTAACTATGATCTAGGAAAATCTGTGTCTCAGGCGTGTTGGTCTTTATTTATCTTAAAAAATAATCACTTAAATAATATTTTTCGTATTGTGTTACTGAAAATGTTACTTTAGTAGGTATAGTAATTTTATTATCAATAATGTATTTTATTTTAGTACCATTAATAACTTCTCTGTATTTTCGTACGATAGATTTTGAAGGACTTTTTTCAGCACTTTTTACAATTATTATCATTACTTTACTGTTTCAAAAATACAATGGATTTTCAAATGCGTTGATTTGGTTGAGACCGCACTGGGCTGTAACATCGCAAATTCATCTCTGTTTGGGCGGGTCTGTGATGTCGGTCGGTTTGGCGGGAGTATTGATTTATTAGCGTTTAACGCGCATTATGACGAGACTCGTCAGCTAGTTCAATGTATATTAATTAGTTTATGTATCAAACTTCATCAACGGTTTGTTAGTGTGATGACTGATGAAAGACAGCCCCATTTCCTGCCTAAGATGACGTAAGATAAGGAGAGTTTGATCGTATTTAGTTCGTCCAAATTTCCACATAAAATTCATCATCATCAGCCCACAATAGACCACTGCTGGCCTCAACTAAAGGGTGCCATAGCGCCCTATCCTCAGCTTGACGCATCCAGCTGCAACCTTTCGCAGATCGTCGCTCTATCTAGCAGAGGGCCGTCCCTCACTACGCTTGCCGATTCGCGGTCTCCACTCAAGAACTCGTCTACCCCAGCGGTTGTCGTTTCTTCTACAGATATGACCAGCCCACTGCCACTTCAGTCTGCTAATTCTCTAAGCTATGACGGTGACTTTGGTTCTCTGTCGGATAGTCTCGATACGAAGCCTATCTTTCAGAGAAACTCCAAGTATAGCTCGTTCCATAGCACGCTGAGCGACTTTAAGCTGGTGGACTAGTCTCACCGTGAGTGTCCACGTCTCGGCGCCGTAGGTCATGACGGGTACTACTACGGTACTACTGCTGCCCTTCCGTGTGGCGTCGGATTAAGAATACATAGTGTCACCACCCCGGTTCATCCTGAGGGTGTCGTAAGAGCCGACAAAAGGACATGATAAGGCGGCTAGCCGTCAGAGAAGGAAAACTTTGAGTTTCCTAGACTTTCATAGGTTATTTATATAAATTACTACTACTTACGGTGAATGTTCCAGGGTAGCCCGCGAAATTCAAATTTTCTTACGTTTTTTGCAATTTGCAGGTCAGTGCTAGGTTGTATGTTGATTAAAATGTTATTCGCGGCTGTAAGACGTATATAGTTATAGAATTATAATGATCAAAATCATCAATACAACCCTCCAAGCTCATAAAGGTGCAAGAATGACTTTGACGTTGAAAAAGTTTTTCTTGCACCTTTATGAGCTTGGAGGGTTGTATTGAGGAGTTTGATGATTATAACTCTGTAACTACATACGTCTTACAGCCGCGAATCAAATCTTCATCATCATATAACCTAGCACTGACCTGAAAATTGCAAAAAACGTAAGAAAATTTGACTTTCGCGGGCTACCCTGGAGCTTCCACCTTAAGGCTAATTACCCTCCATGTAGCCCCGACTCTGCAGTGGGTCATATACGGGCTGTGTAGTAGTAGTACCACTTACTACTTCTCACCCATAAATTACCCACTGCTGAGTCGGGCCTCCTCCAACTACAATTACCCCCTAATTAGTCTACTGTGCCACGCTGGCCGGACGGGTTGGCACTGGGTCATCATTTTTTTTCTTTTGCAGCTAGGTGCATTGACACGAACATATTCATATTTAACCCCTCGGTATCACAGTTAATACAAATACTTAAATAAGAATCATCATCATTTCAGCCAAAAGACGTCCGCTGATGGACATAGCGGCTTCATAATACGTTAAATATATAATAACTAGCTGACCCGACAGACGTTGTCCTGTCTGAACTATGAATATTGAATTCGAATTGGAATAATTAATAATAAATTAATATACCGCCTTTTCTTATCGATTCCAATTCCTTATTTAATGTAATTAAAAAAGAAAAAAAGTAATTATGCCAAAAATAGCGAACCGTCGGGACGAACGTCAAATGTTTGACAGGTAACAGTTTGTATGGGAAAATAAAATTGTTGTTTTTATTATTTTACTTACAATATCAATGTTTTCTCTAGACTCTTAAACCTTCCCTGGACTCACACGAATATTTCAAGACCAAAATTAGCCAAATCGCTCCAGCCGTTTTCGAGTTTTAGCGAGACTAACGAACAGCTATTCATTTTTATATATAGAGATACATATTAATTAATCTTATATATAAAATTCTCGTGTCACAATGTTCGTTCCCATACTCCTCTGAAACGGCTTGACCGATTCTCATGAAATTTTGTGAGCATCTTGGGTAGGTCTGAGAATCGGACAACATCTATTTTTCATTCCCCTAAATTTTAAGGGTGGGGTCCACACCAAAAATAATTGTTTATTTTTTAGACAACATTTCTTGCTTCTTTTTTTTAAGATGCAGTATACAAAAATACAAACAACCCTAAACTTTCACGCCTCTACGATCAACCCCTATTTAATTACATGGCAAAACAACGTTTGCGATAGGAGCTGTTGTATAGATAGATTGAGTCATCACGATATCTCTGGAACCATAAGACCTAGAGACTTGAAATTTGGTAGGAGTTTCCAAAAAAAACGTTTGCGGGTCAGCTGGTATGTACATAAAAAGGCAGTATACTTGTAAATGAGTGGTTTAATGTGAATATTGTGATTACTCTATTTAGCTTTGGCCTTGTCGATCGAGTAATTTCTAACTCTCTCTCTCTCTCTCTCTCTCTCTCTCTCTCTCTCTCTCTCTCGCTCTACCGACAGATATTTCCTTTCTTTTTTGTTACCTTTTGCTCGATCTCGTCGTAGACAAGACAATAAGATTATAGCGAAAAACACAACACAACCAATTCCTATCCTAAACCGCAAACAAAACCGCGTGCAGTAATCAGTGTGGCTAATATTATGCGCGTCACGACGTCGACCCGGTTACCCGGCTCACCCAGTACCGGGTAAGACTTTGCATCTCACGTTTGATGTTTTATCCGCATTTCGATACCGATATTATATAGATTATACACTTTTGTTTACGCACGCCATGTTTTTCGGTCGTGGTTGTGTGAATCCTCTATGCGTTTTCGTTTTTTGCGATAATCCACACGTGTAAAATAAAAGCGTTCTAATTTCGAATAAAATATTTAAAAAATACAATAATTTTAGGTTATTTTAAAAAAATATATATCACAGAAAGTAAGTTACGTTTGTTTGTAAAGTTTGTTATTTTAAATTGCCTTTTCTTGCTTTTCGCCCTGTAATTTATTTATATCGACCCGCCCCGGCTTCGCACGGGTGCAATGATGAACCTCTAAATTTATCAGTGTTTCTCTACAATATTATGGACGTATTATACATATAAGCCAAAATTCATTTTTGGCTGCAATGATACATATAAACATTCATCTTGAATCACTCTATAAACTAAAAAACCGCATCAAAATCTTTAAAGATTTAAGTATACATAGGGACGGACAGACGACAGCGACTTTATTTTATAATATGTAGTGATAGTGATAGTGTTTTTGTCCTGTTTACAAACACATTTTATTCTGCTATTTCCACAGATGAGCGTTGGGTGCAAGACATATATTAGATATATAAACAAAAATAAAAAATTGCCGGATGTTTGTTGAAATATTTGTCGAAAGGCATACGTTTCACAAATATTTTCCTTCTGCCTTGTCTCTGCTCTCTGCCTCTGGTCGCGTGTTTGGTGACACGCCTCTATGTATTCTAAATCTGTCACCACATTGATTTAGACAAATCTTCATACTAAATATACCATAGAAATCAGTATACACATTTTAAATTAAGAAGTTAACGGAAAAATTTTCCATTCATCCAGACATTTGTAAATTTTAAATCCAATGTTTAATTTTATAGAACTTATTGACAGCGACATCTATAATTAAATAAGGTGCTTTAATTTTCTGCTGTGAGTCTTATTTGTGTTGAGCGTGACCGTCTAAAAGTTGCACAACTACTCTCATACTATTAGTTTTCTATTTGTATGTTCTATTGACGTACCCATCTGACACGATGCAATTGGTAGTATTCATCTGTTATATTCAAAATTTCTGGCTGGCGTCCCGAATTATAGTATCAAACCTGTCACAATCGACAGTCAGTAGAACGTTGATAGTCAGTTTTGACTCTATTGTATTACCAAGTTTGGGGCCTTTTTTTTTTGTTGCCCTGAGTAAAATCCTTTTTGGACTTCCCGTCAGCCTGAGGATGGCCGACGGGGGAGTGTGGGAATCTCCTCCAGAGTGGAGGCATACCCACTAAACATCTCCGGGTTGTTCCTTCCCAGGGTTTTTGGTGCAGCGCCGTGGGAATGATAGTTATAGTACTGCCTTACCACATTGCTGTAACCAGAGGCTTTGAATCCACGTACGACTCTTGCTCAGACTGAGCATTAACCAAGTTTGGGGCCTTGATCTCGGTCAAACCGAGCAAAGCCGCCGGCGATAGCTAGTTTACTATACATACGTTAATCTCCTTTTATTTCGCGTCCGTGCTTTTGTTGAGAATTAAAACACCATTTTGCACAGTAACGCCCGGGATTAACCTCGATAGCTATGTTTTTACATAAAAATAAATAGCCGAGGCCTTTTTTCATTTGTTTTTACCAATGTTGTAAGTTGACCCAGTTCTGTCAACACAGCTTACGCGTTGTCATGCATGGCGGACTCCTTACATAGTGGAACAAAAAAGGGTATATAAATACTAAAGGACAGCACTATTAATATAGTGTTGCCAGATTTTAGCAAAAACAAAAAAGCTTTATTCTGGATGTTGTTTTTCTTATTTATTTAGCTTATTCTTCCAATTAGATTAGGATCGGCATCAGTCTAACCAAATTTGGCTAATAATCAGTATTGAAGTTGAATTGCAGTGTATGCGGTCAGACCTCTGGGACACATTTAGTGGGACTATCCATTTGGTTAAACCAGCTTTTTACATTGCGGCGATGTTATAATGGCTACCAGAACCGAGAACATCGCGTGTCCTCCGACACACTGAGCAGTTAAGAGCGTTATAATAAGATGGACACCGAACAGATATCGTGCAGAGCCAATTGTACTACGCACTATCGCTAGTTTTTTTTTTATTGGAAATCCGCATGTATACCATGACTTTGGTGACTAGCCGGGGTATGTGGGACTTCGGGCGCGGAAAATTAGCGCCCCGAACTACCCATTAACACCAACGGCGTTCCTCGGTTACTTACCCGCTTTAGGGGCGCGGTTTGCGCTCCCCACTATCGCCCACCTACGGGTTTAACATTTTGAAAACAAAACCCGGTCCTCTGTAATAATTATTCAGTAACTCGTAAACAAATTAAAGCGACTATTTTTTAATTGTAGAACATGTTTGTTATCTTATTTAAAACGTTTTGCATTATACTTGGTATCTCGCTAAAAATTACCTATTCTAAATTTAAACTACTTATGAACCCTCCGTTGCTAAAGTACCCCTAAAACAAATTTACTCTTTATTATTAAACAAGCTCTAATTTACAGTCTAAACCTGATTTTAACAAGTTGGAAACGAAATGAACTACCCCGAGGTAGAGTAAACAATTTCCTCTCCAAGAATGACGCCGCGGGAATGCTTTGAAGTCAGTATTAAATGAAATAAAATATAACGAGGTTTAAAAACAACATTTTAAACTTGGAGAAAGAGCAGGCGACTCAATTTTGCCCTCGTGCCCTTTGATCGCGAAATTGATGGAATGTGAAAGATGTACCAATTTTACTAAAATATTAAAGAGATTCCAAAAACAATCTTTGATGTTTTGTTCGCGTTATTTTTATGATAAGTCATTTCACTCGATGACACGCGACACAGGTTATTGTTATGATATTTTAATGGCGGTAGGAAATGAATTTTAACGTTCTATTTATACCATTTTGAAGAAACAACTTCCGGCTTGCGGGGTAGGTATTGGTTCGATGTTCATAATTTGTAATGTTTGACCTTCTTTCTGCTTCGTGGGGGAACGGAAAGCTGTGAGCCCCGACTGCCACTCTACGATCTATGGCATTGTATCCAATAGTGTGAAAACTGATAGTTGGTATAACCAAATACTTCCTAGATATCGACGGAAAACAGCAATCGCATCGTAAATAGCGGTAAACTCGTAGTTAGCAAAATCAGGTTAGAGGTTTCTTGGTGGTAGGATCGAATGGTCCACCCGGCTAGCTACCACCCTCATAGCCAAGTAGTTTTACTGTGTTTCGTCGTGTTTACGTGAGAGCCGGTGCCCATCAGGGCATTTCCTTGAATTACTCCATCTTAGACTCTGTCGATGTTTGCCACCACACAAGCTTAGGGTCAAAGGCATTTAGAAGACCAGCCTTGTTGGTCAACGGGTTGTATCGCCTTGGATCACAGGCTCCCGGTTCGATAATGGGGTGTCTATGAGGTGCATGTCATTTGTATGAATCAGATGATGATGATGAATCAGCCCTTGCGATACAGGCCAAACTATAGCAGGGGTTTCATTTTATAATAAACCAAAAAATAACTTATATACTATTCGCTTGTATTATTATTCGGTTCAGGTTTTTTTCTGTTTATATCAGAATATGTATAACTAACGCCAACGTGTATTCATCGGTTTTGGACATTGTTAATGACGTAACAGTAGCATAATTATTTTCTAAACTCAATAAATAATTTATTTATATTGATGGAGAGCAATTTAGAGAGATGCCTGCCTACGCATCCGCTTTAATTTTGTAATAAACTGAGCGAACACCATCCACCCGAATTAGTTATTCGAAAACTCATAATATAACTAACTAAAACCAACTTCGTATATAACTAATTTATTCAAATTCTAATCTCCAATTCATCAACCTTGAAAGTAGCATAAAACCTTCAACATGTAATTAATCTCAAACTTTTCATTAAATTAATCCTTTATTCAAACGAAGCCCGTACGTAATGAAGGCTGGCTGGGCCGTCTAACCCGCGCAGATTATCGGGGAAATTGCAACGTGGGTCGGATATTTCCCGCGTACATTGGCCGGGTTAATTAAAGTACCGTGTACGATATTGCAACACTGTATCTTTTAAATGGTTCGTTCGGTGGTTCGAATTTTAAATATCGTTTACCTATTCAAATTTTCGAATGGCCAACCCGTTGCCATATTGGAATTCGATTTCCACAGATAAGAAAAGGATTTTTAATTTTCTGACGTATGAAAAAAAATATTACCTGAAATTACTGAGCCGGTTTCTTTAAACAATTAAGAGTGCTCTGAATTTAATTATACTTGCGCAATTAACACAATGCAAGGCAGTCCACCCGTTCAAGAGTTATGACACCGCAAACTAACTCGGTTTTAATAATAGAAAACCATAAGTCGTATCAATGAGTCTTATCGTGGATTAACCCATAATAAAAATACCTCAGCCCAAACATGACCCATTTCCGAGCCGGGCGTCATCCAATAACATTGAGGGTATTAGCCTCCTGTGCGACGCTGGCCAGACGGGCTGGCACAGTGTTTGTATCAAGATTTCCTTCTCTTGGGGCTTGGTAGCTGCCTCTTGCATTATTTTAGTCACCCTTTACGACACCGTAAAGAATGTATAGTTTGGTGACATTGTGTATTCTAAATCCGTCACCACACGCACGGCCCTAGAGTATTTAATTATTCTAGTTTTGAACGTGAACCATTTTTTACCGTATATCTGACTAGGCAGAGACTGTTTTATCTCAGTGGAATAATAAATCTTGTGTTTCAAGCGGGATTTTTAACATCAGCGCTGTCCGCTAATTACGGAGCAATCGTTCATATTAAACTAATTTAACAACAACAGCTAAAATGATGGATCGGCGTCAGAGGGTACAGCTGCTTTCTACATGGTAATATTTTTATCTTTAACTTGCAACCTAAGCCAGCATTGTACGGGTATTTGTTTTTAAATCTATGGATTATTAAGATTTTCCGATAATACTTACAGACAACCTTCAAATATTATTAGTAGTAGTACTGACTTCTCTTATGGCAAGTTTTTCTACCGTGTAATTTCCTTTATCCGGCTCTAACGATACCCTCAGGCTCGAATGGGGTAGTGACGTTATATACTTTAAACCCGTCACCACACATAAATATATGTCCAAAACCATTGTTTAAACCTTCCGAAAGAATCAGTGTAAGTTGGCGTGCAAGTTCGTTCAGCATGTTCGTCCACCGACGATGAACTATCATGTATGAAAAACTGGCTCAGCTATGCAAGCGAAACTTAATTAACTTATTTTAGCTAACGGTGGACGGCTTATATAGTATAACAGCGACCCGCCCCGGCTTCGCACGGGTGCAATGATGAACCTCTAAATATATCAGTGTTCCTCTACTATATTATGGATGTATTACACATATAAACCTTCCGCTTGAATCACTCTATCTGTTAAAATAAACCGCATCAAAATCCGCTGCGTAGTTATAAAGATTTAAGCATACTTATGGACGGACAGACGACAGCGACTTTGTTTTATAATATGTAGGTAGTGATGATAGTGATGATGATGATAGTGATTATTTACAAGTAAATAGTTTTTTATTTTTCACATTTAAGTGCTAATTTATCAGCGATGTACGCAATGTTGAGCTGGGATCTCCGTAGTTGAAGTAAAGAATACGAGCTTGGAAAATATTAAGCGTCTTGTTCGCCCGTTTATACACTTTACATGGATATAAAATTAAAAATATAAAATTAAAACATAAAATACGACAAGTTAAAATTAGGACACTAAGTTCTATCTGTAACATTTTTAGTAAGTTGTCGTATAAATATGTATAAAGACCTAAAAAGTTCTAACTTATAAAGCTAATTGGCTTTCCTCATTCACGTCAAGCCGACAAAAGCGTCAAGACTCATTAAATCATTATACCGAACAGATTTCGGCGTAAACAACAATACAAGTACGTTCCATTCAATTTGTTGAAGATTTCATGAGTTACGTTCAAGTTTTGGGGAGTTATGAAACTTCAGAAATAATAAAGTTTCTCATTGAAATTAGATTAATTTATCGATACCGTAAGGCCGTTTGTCCACCGCCCGCCGTCACCGAACCGTCACCGAGAACGAGATTATTTCGGGCCGAGTTTAAGATGACGTGACGGCGATCGTTTGGCCACCGCGACGATATATCGGTGGTTCACTTAAAGCAAAAACCGGGCGAAGGGCGCGGTGCGACGGTAGTGTGTGGACAAGAACACATCGGCCCGTCATAAAACCGTGCCGAGTTCTAGCGGTCACGCCGAACTACTCGAAACATCGGCGGCCGGGATGACGGTTCTCGGGTGACGGGCGTGCGGTGGACACATGGCCATAGTAAATGTATGTATCGCTAACTCGGCGCCGTCATCACGTTCTCGGCGACGGTTCGGTGACGGCGGCGGTGGACAAACGGCCTAAAGCTAAATAAGTTTTTAATGGCCGTCGTTCGGAGCTGCCGTCGAGTGATTAAACGTGTTGCGTATACATAGGCAATATGTCTGAGCCTCATTAAAATTCAGTTTTCTTGAGAGTGTACTGTGGTAACGGAGTTAGAATTGGTAGACGACACGGTTGGCGCAGTGGTTGAGTGATCGATTGCTGCGCAGCATGTCGCGGGTTCGATTCCCGCACGGAAGAAATATTTGTACGACCTACAATTATTTGTTCCGGGTCTGGGTATTTTATATCTATAATATGTATGTATTTACAAAAAAATATGTGTATAAGAGGTATAAAATCCATCTCGTTACCATAACACCAGCATTAAGTTGGTTAGCTTGGGACGAGATGGCGTTGTGTGAAATGTCCAAGGATATTATTTATTTTATTAGTTTAGGCGCAAAGGGATGATCATCCAGCCAGACAAGGTGGTAGGGGTTTGTCTGGCTAGGGGTCGCAGCGCCTATCCCCGATAGTTGTAGTCGGGGCATTCTTAATTATGCGAAATGCTCTTGAAATTTCGCTACCGCGGTGTAGGACTTTTTGGTAATTCTCGCATTTGTAGGCTATTGATTGTAGGATGCGGTCGCTACAGTAGTATCACCGTATTTCGAGTGTTTTACGAAGCAAGATCATGCAGACCATCTTCCCAGACAATGTTCCTTATTACTACTACTACTCAGTCCAAAAAGGACCCAATGCTTAGTCGGGCCTCCTCCCGTCACAGGGAGGGTAATTAGCCTACTGTGCCACGCTGGCCAGATGGCTTGGCACAGGGTTTCATATCAAGTTTTCCGTCTCTTGCCGTCAGTCCGTCTAGTTTATCGACCTTGTCATTTCCTTTTGTTAGCTTTTACGACGCCCTCAGGTTGGAATAGGGTGGTGCCACTATGTATTCTAAATCCGTCATTCACCACTTCTTACACAAACCGCATTCTTAGTAGGTACTAAAAAGCGAAAAATAAACATTTACACATATGGACATACATATGGCTAAGCCACCGAATTCAAATAGTTTTTTTTTTGCTTTTCAGTGCCTATTTCGAAATCGATTACTTATTTTTCCGTTGGAAATCCTCTTGGATCACCGGCCGTTGGGGAATAGCCGGGGTTTGAGGGACTCCGGGGCGTGGAAAAGTATGGAGTCGGTTACAAATTTTGTTCCTCAAATGATTTACGATAAATTCGAAAACGATTTAAAAAAATACAAATTGCTTAAATTCTTCACCAGAATCGAGATTTCTTTCACTATTACGCTATACGCTTCTAAGTATAATCTTGTTTCAGTTTTGCCTTCCCATGCACAAATCATTAAAAAATTCATTCTGTATTCAGTTCAATTCAGTGAACCGATAAATATTTCACCGATATCATTTCGACACCCTTAGGAAGGAATGGGGTGGTGATGTTCTTTGGCTGCGGCATTCTATTAGGTGGAGATATTGCGCCAGTAGGCCAGCACCAGTGAGTGGGTGATATTCCACATACCTACGGTAAATAGATATCTCATTAAAACTACTCCGATTATTCGACTAAATTGAATTCGCTTGTCAGTTTAATCGATTAACATTAGTTTCAAAGTGAAATGTATACATAAACAACATAAACAGAATCTTATTCGACAGCACGATGATAAGTTAGTTATTAGTAGTACTAGTAATAGTAGTCGAGTAGAAGTGTTTCTGGCAACGAAAATAAAATAAATATTTTATTTTCTACGGCACACGTTGTCACCCTTCGAGGGGCGGACATCAACTGGAACGCGACAGCATAGGATATTGGAACGGAAATGGACCATATGACGTGACCGGATATGTCGTCATCGAATGCGATTTGAACTAGCCAATCACAGGGAATTCAATTAGGGCTCTCAAAAAATATTAATTTATATCATCTTTATCATTCATTAGACAATGTTTGTTGATGTCTTGTTTAGTTAGGGTAGCACTATAACGCGCTATGAATAATCGCATTTAAATTTATCATCATCGTTTAAACCCATAAATGGCTTTGAGAGTTTCTTATCCATTAATTATGCCAAGCCAATACATAGTGACAGATTTGTGTCTCCACCCCAATTCTTCCTGAGCGCTCGCGCGACAAAAAATGATCGTGTGACCGTGCGATCAAACATACTGATTTCTACTGAATGTCCTATTGAAGGTCGTGCGATCATGCGATGCGACCAAATTGTTTAAACGCATCGTATTGATCAGACGACCGTGTGTTCTAATATTCTGATATCTACTAAATGTCATATGGTTCGATTCCATGGATTCGTAAGATGATATTTGAATAAAACTTAATTAATAAAATGCGTGCTCATCCCATTGCTTGGAATAAATGGAGTGAAGACTATAAGAACAGCCTTAAAAATGACAAATAGTGGGCTATTATTGCAATGAATTTGAATAAAATAAGAAAATATTTTAATAAAACATACATTATTATTATTGATTGATAAAACTTACAATATTATTATTAATCATCGTACGACCGTAATACGACAAATGTTTTCTCATCGCGCGATCGGTTTCATCGCACGATAAAATCGCATCGCGACATCGCACGAGCGATGGCAATAGGACGGCGCCTGAGGGTGTAAGAGCCGGCAAAAGGAAATGAAAAGAGAAGGAAAACTTGATACGAAACCCTAAGCCGTCTAGCCAACGCGGCGCAGTAGGCTAATTACCCTCTATGTAGTTGGCTGTTAAGTTAAAATAGTAGCTAGATAGTGAAATAAATAAAGTAATACATGGTGAAATAACACACTTTTTCTCCTTTCACAGGTACGCGATGACATGGAATGCCAAATCGCCGCCATTTTGGTAAGACAACAAAGCAACAGAAACAAACTCGATTTCGGGTATTCGTTACCTTCACCTGTTCACCTTCCTGATTGTGATAGGAAACAACAACTTTATCACTTAAACTTTTTACGTTCACATTCGGAATCGCTTCACTCGATATTTCGAGACAATCGTAATCACGGTTCTCGACAGCCTTAACGAAATTATCTCGGTCCTCATTTAATTAAGACCTATTTTGAACGCTCTTAGTTTTTCTATCGAATGACTGAATGGAATGGACGAAAGATATTGTAAGCTAATGTTTTTATATAATCATCACTAGTATTTTAGCCTGCGTCATTGTTATTTACGATGTGTTATACAATAATTTATTGTTTCAAAATGATGCCTAACTTTAAAAGGAATTATATTTTTTTCACTTTAAACATATAATATTTAATATCTTAAATAAAATATTAATTTATAAAATTGATTTAACGAAAAGAAATTAAATTACAAAATAATCAAGAAATCACCGATTGCGCAAGACAGAAGAAAATGTTTTTTCTCTATCTTCTCTAGTTCCAAGTTACGTTTCTTTACTTAAGTATTTTGTCTCTTTCTATCTTCACCATCTTGTATTTCCCTCTCAACTTCCGTTCGCCTTGCGCGATCACACTTTTTGTAACGCTCTCGTCACGCATTCACGTAAAGAAGTACGTAAAGAAGTTTTACTTCACATATACGCCTGGATAATGTTGCATTCTTGCGTGTAATTGGGATGGAGAGAGCTCTGATAGGCGTAACATGGTGTTGGCAGCTGATGGAACCCGCTCTTTCCTTACCTGCCAGCGTCATGCATTCCCTTTTCACAGAGTCGGCGATGCGTGAGGGAGGCCTCTGGTGTAACAAACGCCCTTCGGCGACGGTAGCAACTTACCCTCCAAGTAAAAATGTATACGAAGCCCTTTTTTTGTTGACCTTGGGGAAATGCTTTATGCATACCACCACCCCTCGGGGGAGAGGTCGGTGATTGTGTGGGACTCCCGGGACAGAACTCGTATACCCACTAAAACCCCAGCGGTATACCCTCACACGACACGCTTGGGGCGCCACAGGGCAAGCGACTGTCGGAGAGGGCGTCCCGGGCAACTGGGACGCCCTTAGTCAACGAGGCTTTCGTCGGTGACGGGCCCCCCGACCCATTTTTAACGAAACCCATATGGCCAGCGTAGCATAGTAGGCTAATAAAGCCAGACTCGGCAGTGGGCCATTTATGGGCTGAGAAGCAGTATATGTATATATTGACGTGTCAAAAGAGCTCAGATGAGCCAACATGTAGGAATAGATTATTTATTTTTTCATGTTACTTTGTTTAGTATAATATCCTGAAAGCGCACTTTTCGCAGTATGACTACTTACGTTCGTTATTGGATTTCACGCACACGTTTACAATGAGTGCCCGTAGCGCCCTCGTGTCAGAGGTGCCAAACTTGTGGCTCGTTTATCATCTGTGGCACGCGATGAAATTATCGCCGACACGTGTACCCCGCGTTTTTATTTATTTTCATACCATTAGACAAGTAAAACGTTTGCAGATATGCTTAGGCTGTCACATTTTTTTATCCTTATTTTTGTATTGTATCAAAGATTATTTATTTGTGTTCGAGTACTAAGACATCGTGCAAAGTGATATGATAAGGCTGCCCAGAGTTTCCTTTATTTAAGGAAACCCTAATCTTTAATCAATTGATTGGCCCTGACCCAAGGCCTAGTTGTCATTCATTGCGTTAACGTGTTGTGTGTTTCTCTCACCTGGCGAACTTGCTCTCACTATGCTGTTTAGTGATTTTTGTAAACAAACCCATTGATTTGAAAAAAAAAACCAGTAAAGAGTTTCTTGCCGGCTCTTCTCTGTAGAACAGCATTCCGAACCGGTGGTAGTTTCAGCATGAATGTGGGTGGACGTAAGGGTTGTAGAAGATCAAGAGAGATGGATGGATTCTAAGCAAGAGAAATTGTGTATGAAAGGTGTGACTGTAGATATGACGACTGATAGGTGTGTATGGAGACTACCACCTAGCTTGGGACAGGGGTCGTAAGATGATGATAATGGTAACTGTATATAAGACGATTTATAAGAGTTTTGTGATAAAACCTACGTAAATAAAGTTAATTTTGAGTTTGAATTATCAACCCAACACAGACTGCTTGTAAATATTTTTGAATATCTGTCCACCAATACTACTCAGCCCATAAATGACCCACTGCTGAGTCGGGCCTTCTCCAATTACATGGAAGATAACTAGCCTACTGTGCCACGCTGGCCAAACGGTTTGGCACAGGGTTTGGTATCAAGTTTCCCTTCTCTTGCGGCTAGGTTATGGGCCTTATCATTTCCTTTTATCGACTTTGACACCCTCAGGACGGAACGGGGTGGTGACACTATATATAATAAATCAAACACCACACGGCTAACAGATGATGTCTACCGTGTTCTGTCAGCTGAATACCTGTCTACTGTGTTCTGAATTGTCGTGTGTTTTATACCCTCGTTCTTGATATATCGTGATTTACCTATTTTGTATCTTATATATATAATACCTTTTACCCAGCTTCCACTGTACTTCACTACACTCTACCATGATCCCTTACCAATTTGAAATATCTAGTTCGTGTTGTAAAAAATAGTTTAATATTAACCACAAACAGTTTTACAGAAAAAAAAACACGGCAAAATGCACTTTATAACATTTTTGTTGAAAGGTTGTTTACCATTCTTTTAAAAGACGTTCCTGAATTTTGTCGGATACTTTGGATTGGGACAAGAATCTAAATTAAAACAAAATTAAACACAAATTTAGAAACATAATTATAAATAAGATTTCACAATAAAATGTTCACTACCCCTACGTTACGTCACTTCCCGTATTTTTCTTAAGAATTATTATAGGTGGAGAGATTTCGCGCGTTATTTTTAGTTCCTTTTTATTTGGAACGATGGTAGTCGGTTTTAGAACGAAATGAAAGGATCCATTAGTGGGACTTACGTGTGGGTTTTGGTAAATTTGAGCGGTAAAGGCCTATATATAAGGTATACCTATATATAAGGGTTCTTTTTTAATTTAACACACTGCATGTCGTACGTCAGTTTACTTTTTTCAAAGTAAAAGCTTATTTTAAACATTTTGTTTAAATGTATGTTGTTATCGTGGTAGGGTTAGGAAAATACGACAATTTATGAAAATTAATTTTTTTGGAATGTTAACTTATACAGATTTTTTAAATCGTCTATTAAATTTGTTTACATTGTAGATTTTAACATTTTTTTTACGGTATTTAGATTAATGGAATATTTTGTTTATATGATTACATTAATAGCGGCCCGGCTACGCACGGGTATTTAACAAAAAATAAAACAGACGTAAGGTATCACACATGCTATCTAAAATCATTCACACTTAATATTTATAAATTATTTATTTATTTATATACTTTATTGCACAGACAAACTAAATTATCACTATCAATAAGAAACAAAAGCCTAGCTAAGCTATATTATTATAAAGTTTCATCAAAATCCATTCAGCAGTGTTTGCTTGTAAGAGTAAAAATATATACATCCATACATTCCTACAAACTTTCGTGTTTATAATATTAGTAGGATTTATAAAATTCTAAAATTAAATATCCATAAAACTTTATTTCAATTTAACGAACAAAAAACACTTAGGGCACTTTCACAACACGAAAGCATTTAAAATTTAATATAGAAACCAATTATAGCAGGAGACATGTGTGTTCGTGTCATAAACCACTAGAACATTCCATTAAATTTCTAGCTGCACGTTGCTCTTGCACGAAGCAGGACTTAATCGTTCATCTGCTGATAATTATTTATTTCCTCTCGATTCAACACAATGGGGCACCAGAACTGCCGTGTGAATTCGGTGACAAGGAATAACGTTTGCAGTCGGACAAGTCCCGATACCAAAGCGTCATTACATTACCATTTAGGTATACTATCTTTAATTGTATGAATATCCATCCGTGTGAGATGGTGTGAATATCCATCCGTCTTTAATTGTATGAATATCCATCCGTGTAAGATTGTGTGAATATCCATCCGTCTTTAATTGTATGAATATCCATCCGTGTAAGATTGTGTGAATATCCATCCGTCTTTAATTGTATGAATATCTATCCGTGTTAGATTGTGTGAATATCCATCCGTCTTTAATTGTATGAATATCCATCCGTGTAAGATTGTGTGAATATCCATCCGTGTGAGATTGTGTGAATATCCATCCGTCTTTAATTGTATGAATATCCATCCGTGTAAGATTGTGTGAATATCCATCCGTCTTTAATTGTATGAATATCCATCCGTGTAAGATTGTGTGAATATCCATCCGTGTGAGATTGTGTGAATATCCATCCGTCTTTAATTGTATGAATATCCATCCGTGTAAGATTTACAATACATAGTGTAACTACCCTACTCTATCCTGAGGGAGTCGTAAGAGCCGGCAAAAGAAAATGACAAGGCCGATAATCTAGCCGCAAGAGAAGGAAGACTTGCGTGGCACAGTGAGCTAATTTCCCTCCATAAATCTGGAGGAGGCCCAATTTAGTAGTTGGTCTTTTATGAGGTGGAATGACAACGAAAAAAAAACAATAGTTTACAGTTTTCTTTGTGAATGTCCCGTTTTTCCGCACAATAATAGTCACCCCACTAGAGCGGTCCCCCAGCGTTGTTTGTCTTCGGAGTTCTCTTGGAAATCTATTTTCTAGAAAATGGGTGAAAATTTCCAGAGCGGTGCCTGTGTCCTGAATTCGGAATGGCGTGGCCGGTGTTTATTAGCACCGTTCTGATTCTATTGCACTTTAGAGCTGAAATCTGGGATCTTTTTAGTACCTAGCAGGTTGAACAGTTTACCGTGTTTTAAATGTTTCATTGTTTGTCGTCATTGCTGGCATTTATATATCTGTTTTTTTCTCTGGGGCTCTGGGGCTGTTTACAAGTATGTAATTCACGAACACAAATGACACCCAGACTCAGAGTAAGTGTCTTTTTGTTGGTTTACACAAAAACACTTGCGCGATTTTGAAGACCTTGCGACACAAGAAAATCTAGTATAGAGGACAGCCTTTAAAAAGATTGAAAGTACGTGTCCCAGGCAACGGCATGTCCAATAAAATTCTCACCCACCACGCAGATAACTCTGCATCTCTTCATCAGAGCACCCAAAACTTACGAGCCCAAGTAAAATCATAAGTGGCGTTTACCTTATCCGCACGCGATGTGAAGACTTTACTACATTTTTTACTGGGGGTCGTTTATTATAAAGTTTATGACGTCATAAAGCATAAAATAATGGCTCACTTTTATAACCAGATGCAGTAAAACACCCTTTATGTTGGTGATAACATCGGTATTGGACATTCGGCGCGGTATTGCTTTAAATTCGTGGAATGTATCTTCGGGCTCACAGATTAGCAGTGGTGAAGAGTGATCATTTTTTAGGGGAAGTCTGGCTAAAAGGCATACTCTACAACTACAACGTAAGAAATCTAAGTTACCAATTTTTGAAGTTTCAGCTCATGAATGACCCACTACTGAGCCTGGCTTCCTCCATATTTATGGAGGGAAATTAGCCTACTGTACCAAGCTGGCAAGACGGGTTGACACAGGGTTTGTACCAAGGCGTGGTTCTGCACCAGATCCCACAATGCCGCAACAGGACGCGAGTGGGAGCACTCCGGGGATGTTTAGTGGGTAGGCCCCCACTCTGGGGGAGAGTCCCAAACGACCCCCCTCCGGGCGAACAAAAAAAAAAAAAAAAAGGGTTTGTACCAAGTTTCCTCTTAGAGGCGATCTGCCTCTTGGGTACCTTTAGTCGCCTCTTCCGACATCCTGAGGATGGTACAGGTTGAGGACATTGTGAGTTTTAAACGCGGAATCTTTATAAGTCACTAGCTTTTGGGCGCGGCTTCGCTCGCGTGGACTTCGAACCCGTGCTTATCTCTATGCATTTTTTTTTATGAATATAAAAGTGGTTATTGTGACTAAACTATGATAGTTAGATATGTTCTCTCGCTTGTAGATTTTACTAAGACCTACAAACTCGTAGTACTTCATTTTGTTCTATTGTCAATCGTTTTTGCAGCGCACGCATAAATAGGTTTTCGATTTTACACCTTGGGTTACAAAATCACAATTTTCATACGGATCCCTAATTCTTTTGAAAATAAAATATAGCCTATAACCTTCCTCGATAAATTGACTATCTAACACTGAAAGAATTTTTGAAATCGGACCAGTAGTTCCTGAGATTAGCGCGTTCAAACAAACAAACAAACAAACAAACTCTGCAGCTTTATATATTAGTAAGTATAGATTACATATAGTGAAAAGTACTGTTACACTACGTAAAAATATCCTCACGGATTTAAAAAATATAAATACAAACATAACTATGTTACCAAAGCGACGCTAATTCAGAAAAAGTACAATATATTTATTTTTTGTAATCGACTCTCAAAAAAGTTCATATCAGCTCTCAGCCCTAAGGAAATTCGTAAAAGCCTGGTAAAATTCCAACCCATAATTTGTATTAAAAAAAAAAACAAAATCACTATCAAACTACTCAAGATGCGATGCTCTATTTTGAAAATATGCCTCATCGCTATGATCACATCCGAACCGAATGTATATAAAAGGTTTACGTGTCCCGTATCGGTACAGCATGAAATATTCATGGTTGAATAATCCTCCACTCACCCGTACTCTGTATTGCTGCGATTTTCGTACCCGTTTTAATTTATTTTCTGTTCGGATTCTTTTAATTTTTGAAAAATCAAAAAGTCTTTCTGCCAAAGTGACGATTAAGTTTGAATAGTATGGAAAACTGCATATTAACATGCAGTTTTCAATTCTATTTTGAACAGTCCGAATTACAAATTAATGTGCGAATCATATTGTTATTGACGGTATTCCGGCGACACGGTTGGCGCAGTGGTTGAGCGATTGACTGCTGCGCAGCATGTCGATTCAATTCCCGCACGGAAGATATATTTGTATCCGGGTCTGGGTGATTTATAAACAAATAAACAAAAAAAAATGTATATAAGTAGTTTATCATCCATCTCGTTACCATAACACAAGCATTAAGTTGCTTAGCTTGGGACGAGATGGTGTTGTGTGAAATATCCAAGGATATTTATTTATTCCAATATTAAAATTTCATTTTTCTATCATGGTAGTTTTAGTAATACTGTATTTATATTTTAAAACATTTGTAAACTAAGATTCTAGTAATTTATTTTCCTTAATACATTTATAGATAAAACACTCTTCCTCCCAATTACTTAATTATCTATTTAACCCGCATAATACTCAAACTACTTCACCAATTATGTAAATTACAAATAATTTTACAAAAAAAAACAGAACGATGGTATTAGATGAATATAACTGGTACATCGTATCGTATTAGCCCCCTCACTGTTAGTAATGTACGATGTAGGAAATGGTTTCGGGACGACGACGTTCTTAACGATTGGATCTGGTTTTATTTAAATAAAAGAACACGATCAGCACCGTCAAGAAACCATTTCCTGCAATGTGCAAAGATCGTGAAAACCTAAGACATGTGCAATGTACTTAACAAATGAGTCTAAATTTCCAACTTTAGTCTTCTTCCTCAATACACATATGGGCAATTCCAAATAGAAATTGAATGTTTTAAGCATGAGGCTTAACTCTGGCCGACCGATCAATGTGAATTTTAATTGGAGATTATAGGGTCTCGGTTCGATTCTCGATTTGCATGTGTCGTTCGCCAAATCTCCGCTTAGCATTGATTCATTAAAGCCTATGGTAATGCCTCTATGTATTATGGTATTAGTTGAAATTGTATAGTGTTCGGTTAAAGACTTTACCTATTTCAGATTGCACGCTAGTTGCGTATTGGATATTCTTGATTGCGAACTTTTCATTTCCAATTAACATACGTACACCGTGATCGGACTTTAACCGTAAAGTTTACACAATGCCAATAAAAATAATAAGCTTTTTAAATTCTGCGACGGGATGACCGTTTTTTCGTATACGTCGGATACCCGGCCATTTATGTCTGACCGAAGATGGTAAATTGCGCCTCGACCTACTCACAAAAACCTATGGCGATCCTTGACTCCCCGAACCAGGGCCACGGGATTTACTCCCTATAGGGGAGCATGCATGACCTTGGGAATCTAAGGTTATCCCGCTCTATGCTAAGTTAATCTATAAATAGGACTTTTTTTTAAATATTGTGACTAAATTCTAAACTAATAAACCGATTTTAATTAAAGGCAAAATTAATTAGGGATATTAAAATCAATCAAGGCACAACAAAGTGGTCGATTAAAACACCTTTAAAAAAGTAAACGAAAATCACTTCATATATTGAATAGTTACAATGTCTTTAGACTGTATCTATCTTTACAACATAAACACCGTTCCCTCATGGGACTTATAGAAACATATTTATAATATTATTACCAACTAAATAAACCTTAACATCGAAAAAGGCGCAACTCTTCCTTCTGTTCTGGAATCAATTACTTCAATATTTATGTTATCTGTTATATTCAACTGTACTGATTTAATAAAAACGTAATTGTTTTTACAATACATATTTCTTACGCTATTGAGTTGAAATACTTTCTGCTGGATATGTGCTATTGAGTCTTAAATATCATTTAAGTAACAAGTAGAATCTAAAATATTATTTAAGAAACATGTATAGCATGGTTTTATTGGGTAGGCTGGCCTCTAATTTACATCTTTCCGTGGTCCGGAGTCCCACAAAACCCGACTTTCCTCCAACGGCCGGTAATCTATGAGGATTTCCAACATAAAATACTTCCACCATAGAAACTCATAATGTCCTCGTCAAGTTAACATTAGACATAAATATTCAAGTTAAAGACGGATTTAGAATACAAAATGTCATCAACCCATACCATCCTAAGCGTGTCGTAAAAGGCGACTAAAGGAGTGCAAGATCACATAGCTGCAAAAGGAAAACTTGAAAAAATCCCTGGGCCAACCCGTCTTGCCAAAAAGGGAAATTAGCCTAATAATGTGCCAAGCTTGGCACATTATTAGGCTAATTTCCCTCCTTGTATTTGGAGGAGGCCCGACTCAGTAGTGGGTCATTTAAGGGCTGAAATGATGATGATTCAAATTTCATAATAACTCGCTTGTAAATGTGATCACATATTATGTAAAAATTACTTTAACAACAACCTCTTAAAAAATTCACCATACAGCCACTTTGTTTATGTCGTAAAACATCAAACTAATTATCGAGCAAAGTGTACTTTTCAATTTACCCTGGGGGAAACTTGGACGACTGTGAACGTAAAAACAGGCGGCATTTTTTCCACGCCTCCGAAAAATAAAAGTACATTATATCCCCTTACCATAGAGAATATTGTTCCGTGTGGTGACGAATTTAGAATACGCAGTGTCACCAACCCATACCATCCCGAGGGTGTCGTGAGAGGCGACTATGGGAACACAAGAGGCAAATCACCTAGCCGCAAGATAAAGAAGACTTGATACAAACCCCTTATTTTTCTTTTTATTTTTTCGCCCTTGGTAATGGTGGATGGCCAGCGAGGGGAGTGAGGGACTCTCCCCCATAGTGGGGGCCTACCCACTAAACCTCCCCGGGGTGCTCCAACTCGCGTCCTGTTGCGGCATTGTGGAATCTGATGCAGAACCACTTGATACAAACCCTGTGCCAACCCGTCTTGCCCGCGTGGCACAGTAGGCTAATTTCCCTGTCGGAGCTCTTGATTATAAAAAACTAGTGGCCCACCCCGGCTTCGCCCGTGCAAAGCGGGGGTAGGTTATACATATAAACCTTCCCTTTGAATCACTCTATCTATTAAAAAAAACCGCTTCAAAATCCGTTGCGTAGTTTTAAAGATTTATGCATACATAGGGACGGACAGAAGAATGCGACTTTGTTTTATACTATGTAGTGATAGTGACAGTGATAACTGCTCGCAGTGTTTAAAAATACAGTTTTATTATACAGAGTTGATATGACAGAGGGGCATTATATTACACTACGTATAGGTACTATAAGTGATTAGTTAGAATTCGAAACGGTACAAAAAAAATACACGTGATTTTTCATGGGGGGTGGAGGTTGGAGGTGGAGTCTTAAACCTCACCAGGTATCACCAAGGGGGAGAGGGGTTAAAAAATGTTAAAAAAAACATCACGTGATTAATGGACAGCCCCTTAGGTAAATAAACGATGCGTTAGGCATAAACATCTGTTAGGAAAGATACATCATGTTCAAACGTGGCAAAAATTTAAACTATTGCTCCAATTTAATTGATTTTTGGTACAGAGCCTGGAAGTGATACCTAGATAGGCAGTTAAAAAAAATGCCCCTATGTCGTATCAACCCTGTATGAAAAATACAATTATTTTACTATGTCATGTCGTCCATATTTGAATTATATTCTAATTGAAAGAAGCGCTGAAAGAAGTGTGTAGCACGCTTTTCTTAGCGGCCAGTATTATAGTTTGCATAATACCCTCCATGGAATAGGATGAGGCCCGACTCAGTAGTGGCCATTCATGGGCTGAAATGACGACCATGGAGAAGGTGGCCATAGAGAAGGACAATGTGGCCGCATTCTGGAGTGCATCAATTGGCAAGTAAAGCAACGTCTGGCTCGACCGCATGATGGATACCAGTGCATCATTTGTAGTATCTGACCTTCGTGCTTCGGAAAACACTCAAAGGTGTCGGTTATAGCCGCCGTCCTACCATCTACGGTAGTACCCGTAAAAAGTAGCATGAAATCTGACACTCGGCCCGTGTGTTGACGGGTTTATAATACTTAGTGTTACAACCCCCCTTCCATCTTGAGGGTGTCGTTAGAACAGAAGGAAATGATATGGCCGATAACCTAGCCGCAAGAGAAGGAAAATGTATAAACATGGTGTTGGAATAAAAACCTTGGCTAGGCAAATTACATTGAACTGAAAATCTTTGCTTGCGTCTAAAAATCTAACCTAACCATCGGGTTAGGTTAGAATTTTACATATCTATCGGTCGAGGCTAATTAGGTGAAACTATATACGGGTGTATATAGTTTCACCTAATTAGCCTCGACCGATAAGTCCGTTAAAAAGTATTTAATTACAATGTGTAATAATGGCGGAAAACCTAAGGAATGATTAGGTGAAACTGCTAACAAAATCGAAATCTCCAGTCAAAATTTCTTTTTAGTCGACACTTGTCAACACATTTGGCGCAGTGGTTGAGCGATCGACTGCTGCGCAGCATGTCGCGGGTTCGATTCCCGCACGGAAGAAATATTTGTGCGATCTACAAGTATTTGTTCCGGGTGTGGGTGTTTTCTATCTATAATACGTATTTACAAAAAATATATATATAAGTAGTTTATCATCCATTTCGTTATCATAACACAAGCATTAAGTTGCTTAGCTTGGGACGAGATGGCGTTGTGTGAAATGTCCAAGGATATTTATTTAAAGATCTCCAAAGTAATTAAAGCTTTTGACTGCAACATATATTATTTAAAAGAAAAGCCCTTCCGCCACTTCAACTTAGAGGGTAATATCCCTTATCGGATTTGCAGCCGTCCATGTTTTAGCGATGGCTATATCAGTAACTAATTACCTACCAAAATATTCCGTGATTTCATCAATCCCATAATTACAAGGTGCTGGACAATTTTCTCGGCAAATTTTCACTACCATATTATCTGTGAGTATGGAGCGGCAGGGTCCGAATCGCCTCTATTACAGGGAATGACGTCATTTCGACTGACCATTTGTTACGCGCGATCGCTTCCGCCTGTGCTGTGTCCAGAATTTAGACGAAAAATTGTAATTATTAATTTGTCATGACATTAACGCGTATGTACCGAAGCCGAAGCAAAGATGTATGTTCTTTATTATAAATTTAAGCCCAAGAAAAAAATATAGTTTGTCTTGCTGATTGGAGATTATAACGTCTACCTACTCTTTTTTTTTATTATAGTATCTCTTAGTAGTAAGTAACGCAAAACAATAAGTGAGAATATTTAAATGAAATTAAAGTAATTTGGCTAGCATTCTTTTTTATTGATTAGTATGCACAGATATAATAATAGTGTAAGTAAATAAATAGTTATTATTTAATAGTGCACGAGGTGCTTACCTTTAAGAAATTGTTACACTAAGCCTTAAATCATGTGTGTATGATTTTTTTTTTTTTGAAGTGTTAACAGTTGTTGGTGAGCCTATAATAAATAAATAAAATAGATAATAAATCTTGTTACCAAACCGAAGTTTACTTTTATCCTTAACTTTTTTCTCAATTTCATTTGTCTAGCTACCAGTATGGCAATGGCAATCGGTTAGTGTATAACCGATTGCCATTGCCCTCAAGAACCTATCTAGTAGGGCAATTAGTAAATATGGTAAGACCAGCTGCCAGTGATCACGTTACTGAGTACATGTAACGAATGCCATAGATGTAGGATTACAGCGGAAACTGACGGCTTCACGAAGCATGGTACAGGCCAGATATTCCAAATGAAGTCCACCTATTAAACTTACAGAAGAGCCAGACCTTGCTTAATATACAGATCCACCAACCCACACTATTCTGAGGGTCACCTAGCCGTATGAGAAGGAAAACTTGACGCTAACCATGTGCCAACCCGTCTTACCAACGTGGCACGGTATGCTAATTTCTCTCCATGAATTTGGAGGAGGTGCGACTCAGTAATGGGTTGTTTATGAATTGTGGTGAATGTATTCGACTTCAAAAGAGCTTATTTGATTTCTGTTTTATTGATATATTTAAAAAAAACCGAGAGCGTTTTTCTGAACTAGGGGCAACCCTATCACAAACCGTGTCGTCATCCCGACTGACCATTTGTCACAGCCTATCGCCACGCCTCTGCCGTGTCTTGTCTGAAATCGACTTGGAATAAAGAATCTATAGAAAGATACCCTAATGTACAGTTTCGTTTAACGTTGACGCCTTTCGCACCATAGAGGAACAATTTGTTAAACATACATTTGTTACAGAAAGAAATATTTGTTATAGACATACAATTGGACAAAGACAAACTCACTGATTTAATTTCGTCATCATCATCATTTCAGCCAAAAGACGTCCACTGGTCATAGGCCTCCCCCAAGGATCTCCACAAAGGCCGGTCCTGGGTCGCCCGCATCCACTGCTTTCCGGCGACCTTAACCAGGTCGTCGGTCCACCGTATGGGAGGCCTACCAGCACTGCGCCTTCCGGAACGCGGTCGCCACTCGAGGACTTTTCTGCCCCATTGGGCGTCGGTCCTGCGAGCTATGTGCCCTGCCCACTGCCACTTAAGTTTGGCAATCCGGTGGGCTATGTCGGTGACCCTGGTTTTCCTGCGTATCTCCTCATTTCTGATTCGATCTCGCAGGAAAACTCCGAGCATAGCCCTCTCCATTGCCCTTTGGATGACTTTGAGCCTTCTGATGGAGCCCATAGTGAGCGACATAGTGATTTAATTTAAAGATATTAAATTGTATTGTAACTATATAAAATAACACCGCAAAAAAAAAAAATACAAGCCTTTCTTACCAGCTCTTCTCAGCCTTGGTCGCGTTCTAAACTGGCGGTAATATGATTACGAAGGAAGTTTATTTTTATTTTAGAGTAGGTTTTCTAACAATGGTTCTTAAACATATTTTACCAAGATCAGTTTACCCGTTTTAAATGTATCAGCTACTAGCTTCGTTACCCGCGGTTGACTGGTAACATCGCACCCTTGTGAAGCCGGGACGGGGCGCTAGTTATCTTCTTTAATATAAACATATATAATAATAATGATGATATTGACTCTACGTTTTAGTTAGAAAACTTATGTATGGGAAAAAGGCAGTTTAGTTAGTTTAGGGGTTTTCCGGCAATTATTAGATTTTTTCTCGCCGTAAAAAGCATCCTTGAACTTCAACGAACATTTAAAAAAAACAATTGGCCAAATTGGTCCTGGCGTTGCTCAGGTATGCACTTACCAAGACATTTTGCGATTCATTTTTATATTATAGATTTTCTAGTGGTAAGTGGTTAACATCTTATATAGGTACCGAAGTTCAAATAGTTGGGGCATAGCGGACTACTTCTACCTGACAGGGGAAATACATCGGATTTATCGACGTCCCAAAACACCAACCTTAGTTAGTACGTATCCACAGCCCACTCTAATCTACTCGTATATATCTGCTGGAAATACGCTTCCTCTAATGAGCACCATAGCGTCATGTCTTCAGATTGGCGCATCCAGCTGCTACCCACAACACAATCTACCTCATTGGTCTAGGGGTTGGATGCGCAGCATTTGGATCTTGTTCGATTCCGGGGCCGGGCAAGTGTCTTTGTGTAAACCAGAGGCACTTGCTTAGAGTCTGGGTGTCATTTGTGTTCGTGAATTTCATGTTTGTAAACTTCCGCGATACAGGAGAGAGCTAGTACAGGGGTTATGTTTTAAAAAAAACAATGCTTCAAGTTGTACGTGCAAGCACAATTACTAAAATAAAGAAACAAATGTATGTCAACATCTTGAGTTAAAGGCCATTATATCACAACCACTGCAGAGACGCCCAAACGTTGTTTGACCCACTTTTCAACTAATTCATTATACACCATGAAACGTTTACGCCGCTGAAAAATATTTTTTTTGTTGGTTGTTAAATATTAGAACATAATAAATATAATACTCGGTTAGATTTTTTTCATTACATTACAATTTATAATAATTAGTCCGTGTGGTGACGGATTTATAATAAATAGTGTCACCACCGTCTCGTCCTTTTTTTTTTGTTGCCCGGGGTAAAATCCTTTATGGACTATCCCCGAGGGGAGTGTGGGACTCTCCTCCGAAGAGGCATACCCACTAAACATCCCCGGAGTGCTACCTATCGCGCGTCCATGTTTGTGGCATCACGGGTACGTTGCACAAGATAGGGCGCTCCGCGAAACGCATCTCGCCCTGAGCCAACAAAAGAAAATTACAAGGACGAAATAGATAGGAAACCCTGTAACAACCCGTCTGGCCAGCGAGGCATAATAAGCTTGCGACTCTTTATGTAATTGGAGGAGGGCCGATTTCATCATCATCATCATTTCAGCCAAAAGACGTCCACTGCTGGACATAGGCCTCCCCCAAAGATTTCCACAAAGGCCGGTCCTGGGCCGCCCGCATCCATCGTTTTCCGGCGACCTTAATCAGGTCATCGGTCCACCGTGTGGGAGGCCTACCAGCCACAGGGCCGATTTAGCAGTGGGTAATTTATAAGTTGAGTAGTTTTATACTAGTACAGAGGGGAATGCATTTTTTTTCCCAGTACAATCTGAACGAAAACTTTTAATTAACACGAAATTTAAAATTAAAACGAAATGTAGTATTATACTATTTTCTTTGTTTTTTGTAATCACTAGTCACTAGATAGTATAAAACAAAGTCGCTGTCGTCTGTCCGTCCCTATGTATGTTTAAATCTTTAAAACTACGCAACGGATTTTGAAGCGTTTTTTTAATAGATAGAGTGATTCAAGAGGAAGCTTTTTACGTATAGTTAATATGCATAATTGCACGCGTATGAAGCCGGGTCGGGTCGCTAGTATTAAATAAATCTTTTCTTGAAATCATTCAGTCTTTTAGATGATTCAGTCTTTTAGATACAACCTAATAATAAAAAGATGCAGCATACAACCTAATAATAAAAAATATTCTCATCATCTGTTTCCAAAAACTCAATTTAGAGTCTTCGCAGACGATGACTACGGGTAACTACTACTACTCAGCCCATAAATGACCCACTGCCGTGTCGGGCCTACTCCCATAACAGGGAGGGTAAATAGCCTACTGTGCCACGCTGGCCAGACGGGTCGTATCGAGTTGCCCTTCTCTTACTACTAGGTTATCGGCCTTGTCATTTCCTTACGGCACCCTCAGGACGAAATGGGGTGGTGACACAATGTAGTCTAAATCCGTCACCACACGGCACTACGGGTAACATGTACGGACGGATCTAGAATACACAATGTCAAGAGGGAGACAACGAAACGCAAGAGTGATCTACCTTAGCCGCAAGAGATAGACAACTTGAACAGACACACGTCTAAGCACAGTATTCTAATTTCCCACTATAAGTTTGCAGGAAGCTCGTCTCAATAATGTCGGTAATGATGTTCTGTTAATATCCACTCAGTTTATTTGTATAACAGTGTTCTCTATCCATCGAACAAATTTGAAGTAATCGTATATTAAATAACCTTCGCTCTTGTTTCTTGTTATCCGTGAAGTTGAGAAGATAGCTAAGTATAACGCAACCTAATAGTATTTTGTTTTTGTCATGGCTATTATTCCATTTCGCATACTCATCATCATTTCAGTCAAAGGACGTCCACTGCTGGACATAGGCCTCCCCCAAGTTGGGAGGGTTTGCCATAATCGCCACGCTTGGCAGGCGGGTTGGCGATCGCAGTGGTGGATGGTGTGTTTTGAACAGAACGTCGCTGCTGCCAAACGTCTGTTGTCCCTTAGTCGCCTTCTACGACACCCACGGGAAGATATGGGGTGCTAGTATTCTTCCTCCGCTACTAAACATAATTTGATATTATAAAATTGAAACCAAAATTATGCATCTCTACAGACATAGACCCAACAACGACTAGAGTCGGCGATTCGCCACTGACAAATGCTTGGCGATAAACAAAAAGCAAAAGAGAGCAAACAATTTTTTAAACAGAGCTTTGGGCAACCCTACAGATACGTCTCTCTGAATAAATTGTCGTGGTGGAGATCCGCGGCCAACGCTTGCCTAAAAAACTGGACAAGAATATATCTAACGCCATAATAAGAGTTCCGTATGTTATATACAGGGTGATTTTCGAAAAAGCAGCCAGCCATATTGATACCTTCATTCAGAATCTATATTAATTTCGATTCATAATAGAAAAACATGTTTAAATTGTAGTAAAAAAATTGCATTATTTTGAACATTCCTTAGTGTAGGTTTTCTTTAACTGGACGTAAGGATCATCATGATTTTTATTAGATTAAATTCATAAAACTGCTTTCAAATAGTAAAATATTAAAAAACAGACAAATAAATGAATGAAATTAAACATTTAGCTACTACCTAAATACCGTAATATAATCTTTACCGCTGGTTCGGAAAGCCACTCCATTGAGAGCCGGCAAGAAACCCCAAAATAGTAATATGTTTTGTTTGACCTTAAGATCATATCGTATCTTTTTGGGCATTTTGAGAAAAACACCCTGTAAATATTGGATTCCAGGGTCGGGCAAGTATCTTTGTATAAGTCAGTGGGATATCGGTTATGGGAATGGTATGGGTCATTTGTAGCCATGAATTATGTATAACTTTGCCGTCAATAACTTTTAGCATTTATATTAAACATATGTCTATTTTATTTCTTAAATCTGTCGCAGTGATTTTATTTCGGTCACCGAGGGTAATATAAAATATATTTTGTTTTTTACCGTACAATCGCATTTGAAAGCTAGATGTAATGTGTAAATTAATAAATAGTGCCTTCCACTTAATATTATCTACTTTGCGATTCAGAGAACTGCATTAGACAGAATTTAAAATTCCGGTTCGGTGATCGATTTGATTCGGAATTTAAATTCTACATATCGGCAACAATAAAGAAAAACAGTTATGTAAAAAGAAAGTATTTTCAAACCAAAGAACCCTGAACAAGCATTTGCAAAAAATACAGAGCAGTATGAAACCGACGTACAGACGGCATTCAAAAATTGCCTCATATGTAAACGTATGTGAACTGCGGCTTTAATGTACACTGGACACTCGAATGTGCATTTTTGTTCTACAGTTCTGGATTAAAAAGCGGATAGGATCGCAGCATTTATTAAATTATCAGTAACCAACTGTTTCCCGTGGCTTTGCTATAGTAAACCATAGTTTCTTTGTACTATTATGTTACTATATGACATGATGTGTCAACTTAATTAAGGGTTCTGACCTAGGTTAGATCATTTTATAAGAATTACTTGTTCAGTTGCTAGTAGTGACCTGTTTATTTGTCAACCTGTTTGTTTGTCGATTTGCGACATTCTAACTTGATTAAAAATTAGAGTCATTTTATTTTTCAAGTTATTGCACTTCAGTAAAGGTCATTTTGATCGAGGAGGCGATGGCTGTCACATGCATCAATCTTGTGATCAGGTGCCGTTGCTGGGGGTCGGTCATCCCAGACATACAGTTCAAAAAATTCTGTTGATGTTTTGCTCACAAATCTGTTTTATCTGTCTTTGTATACAAAAGAAGCGATTTATAAGAAGAAACTACAGACTTTCTTGTTTGCTCTTCTCTGTATAGCAGCCTTGCGAACTGGTGGTAACTTGAATAGCAAATAGTAAATGTAAAATGCATATTGACGTGTCAAAAGACCTCAGATGAGCCAACATGAACATTGATGACCAAAATTAAAAATAAAGTTGCTATCCTTTTCCAGCCAATTAAAGGTTCTCACGACTAAAAACAGAGATAGTAGTATAAAGCTTAGATCACTAAATAGCAAGCAATAATAATTATATAGTATAATATAATTTTGTTAGAGTATAATACAATCATATTTATACAATAACTTAAACCGATATTAGGATGTTCAAAGGCTGTATGTACAAAGACTGCGATCTGGCGCAAATTACATTCTTATAATTTTAGTTATTTACTTTATTTTAGTCATTTAGTTTAGTGTTTTTTATGTTATTTGTATGTCTAATAGAATACCATATTATATATAAAAATAAAGTTCAGTCATCCTTTCCTAACTTGTGCCATACCCAATCCGATGAAAGCTGCCATGGCGCTAGCGTTAAAACTACTGCCTCGTGCAGCGCTTGCTTAACTTCAAGCATCATTACCCCTACATATATCTTCGGAATGAGCCTCCCACTCCTCTAATATAGGTTCAAATCGTTTAAGTTTCGAGATTAAACCGAGTTATCAGTATTTCTTGAGAATTCCACAACTACAGAGAGCCCTCGTGGGACGGAAAATATATAGGATCGTGTTCAGGAAGAATTTTATGGCAATTTCCTCTAAGCAGTGAAACCTCGTCAGTATTTTGGTGACATGGCTAAACCCGCTTTCTGTTTAGTGTAATTCGCTTAACGTATATTAACAAGGCACGGAGCCTGTACATTTATTAAAGGTTTAGTTTCGACTTAGTTATATGAACGGCGTCTCGTGTTGCATAATGTTCTAGAATTCCGCCGTCTACTTCGAATTGTTTAACTTGAATCTTCGAGAGTGTAACGTTGTTTCGTTGGATTTAATCTTCCAGTCATAGAAAATTATTTGCATGTGCATTATTGATTATTAAAAATTAATTTGCATTAATGAATATCATGAGAATACTGTTTGGCTCGATTTTTTTTGGCCGTCCAACGGGTCGGACAATCACTATTTTCGAGACAAGAAATAAAAAAAATATCGTTATGTGGTACTTATTTTAAACATAGTGTTGTTCTAGGATAACCTTCTCACAGTCCATAAATACATCTTAAATTTAAATTTGCCATAGAAAAGTCAACCCTATGAATGTGAAGCCGTTTTAATAAAGTTGACAAAGATTGAACAATCTACAATGAAAAATCTACGCTCACGTTGATGGATTAAACCATCATATTGATTGGCGGTCGATAGATTGACTTTTCTGGTTCAACACCAGTTGAACTAAACCAGATTGTTAGTTGCACACAGGCAGGTCCGATGCTATCAAAACGTAACACCTCTAAAAAATATTGTAGATACATTCGTACTCGCGATTGGTTCGAACGTATGCGCTATGGCTTTCTTTGATAATATTAGAATATAATAGGAAAAGGAGTTATTTTTGACAAAACAGTAACACATTATAGAGGGCAAAAGCAATTACAATCTAGCCTAATTACGTGTACACGTAAGTGTAGATTTCAGAAATCAGTTGGGGCCGATATCTGACTTCTGATCTCAACATAATGTTAACCAGAAAACCTACGCTAGGTTGCAAATGGCAACCGTTGGTGACCTCAAGCACCAGCAACTGGAGCACAAACACCAATTATAGCGTAAGACTAACATAAAATAGAAGAAAACATACAAAGCAATTACTGTAAAAGCACACACTAACACATATTTGACACACGCGCAAATATACTCTTTTGTTCGTGGAACCATATTTAAAAAACAATAATTTAAATTAATTATGGTTGAATTCCGACCGTAGATAATAATAAATACTAAAACCTCATATATAGTATTAGTTTTTTTCTAAGCCAAATTTCGGGACGGGTGTGAAATCACCTTTATTTTTACTATCAAAAAATCTCTGCGACACGCGAATAACTGACACAAATATTTTCTTTGTTCATATATCAATGTCAAAATTTGCACAAAGCAATCATCACACAAAGAGATCAGTCAATAATAAATTGAAAAATGAACGAGTCGCGTAATCAAAGACACTGTGACCCCGAAACCGTTAAAGCCGTCAAAGCTGATCACCAGGGTGTTTTCGTCAAAAATCAGTTGTGTCCTGAAAGGCTCGTAATAAATGGATACGAAGCCAAATTCGCTTCAACCAGCACTGAGAGCTGCAACGGGTTCCGTGGAATAATTTATTAAAAACCCGCCGCTTTTGTTGAACCCCGACGCGTAGGGTTGCCGCAATAAAATTCTATTTAAACCTTACTAGCTTTCTGAATAGATAAATAAAACAAAATGTATATATGTTCCTCACAAAACAGACTTTCTACTAATTGTTCATGACATTTACGGTGTTTATGTACTGTACTTATAACATTTAGCCCCGCCGCACATGCTCACACTCGCATTGAGTGTCACGAGCCGCGCGCGAGTGGCAGTATTTAAAACCTATGGCGCAGTACCAAACTCCGCATTTGCTCTCACGTGTCGGCGCATACGCGTACATGCGGAGTTTGGTACTGCTAATCGCACGCGGCGCGTGACAGCCAATGCGAGTGTGAGCATGTGCGGCGGGGCAGAGTACGGTACTTTTAACACATATACTTATCGGCCTGTCTATTTGAATGTACGTCGCAACTTAAACCACAACATACATGGTGTCACTACCCCATTCCATCCTGAGGACGTGAGAAAGCTGACAAAAGGAAATGACAAGGCCGAAAACTTTTCGGCAAGAGAAGTAAAACTTGAATCGAAAACCTGTGTCAGCCCGACTGGCCGGCGTGCTTGAGTAAGCTAATTACACTCTGTGTAGTGAGAGGAGGCCCGACTCAGCAGTGGGCCATTTATGGGCTGAGGGTAGTAGTAGTGTAATAATCGCTAAAACCTAAGACATCGCTATCGCTTAATCTCACAAAATCTAATGTAACCTAACCTGGTCTTCACGGTTAGGCATTGACAGAGACCGTGGGTGGACCGTGTTTAGTGGGGGAAGACATATCACGGATTCGTGGACCAGAGTCCCACACACCCCACACTGGCCATTCCCAAAGCCGGTGTGAATAGTCCAAAAAATGCTTACACACAAGTAGCAAAAATCAGGTTGGCAAAAATCAAGTAGCAAAAATCACTCCGGGAGTGCAGGCAGAAGTGAAAATTTAGGTAAGTAAGTTTACCCCTTAACCTGGTGCATTTTTGATATTTTGGAATGGTTAGGGAATATTTTCACACGAGTTGCTTTATTTATAAGTATAAAAGTACTAGCATTTATGTTATGTGGTTTAATACATATTTATTTATTGCGCTATGGTACACAACTTTACACTATATATTACACTAGTGGCCCGCCTCGGCTTCGCCCGTGCAAAGCGGGGGTGGGTTATACATATAAACCTTCCCCTTGAATCACTCTATCTATATAAAAAAACCGCTTCAAAATCCGTTGCGTAGTTTTAAAGATTTATGCATACATAGGGACGGACAGAAGAATGCGACTTTGTTTTCTACTATGTATGTAGTGATAAAAAATAACTTCAGAACTATTACATTTTTTTTTAAACGAAACCCTTGCACTATTTTTAACCTGTGTCGTGGAGGCAGTTTACAAACATGTAATTCACGAGCACAAATGATACCCAGACTCCTAGCCAGTTGTCCGACCCCGGAATCGAACCCGGGACCCGTTGATCCAAAGGCGGCACATCTGACCAACGAGGCAGAATTATTTATTATTGTTATATTACTTACTCTACTCTCCCTCCGTCTCACGAATATTCGATCAGGTCAAGTGTCCTGACGCGAGTTTAGCATTTTATACCCATCTCAAGAAAAGTGCTATAGGCCGCAAACGTATTTTTCACTTCAAATAAATGCATTGGCAGGTGCTTCTACTATAGCAGATAACCAGAAACTCATACACACAACATTCGGTCAAGTCTTTAGGCGAGTGACAACCTTGAGAGGGCGGCGACATCAATCATGCAAAGATGGCGCCCTGTGTCGCGGCAGCTCTGTGCGAGTTGCGTCACAGTTCCGCTGATAATTACGAATATGTCAGGGAGACGGCGGACTAATTACACATATGTTGCCATTAGTAAAAGCCTCTTGTGTTAAAGTGTAGATTGACGCCATTTCATGTCTTCACAGGGTGTTTAAAAAGGCTTTCGGGGCACTATGGCGGGGTGCTTTGTATTGCCGGATTAAGTGCCTCATGTGATGTCATTTTGAGTGACTAAATCCACACTTTAAAGATTTTGCAGTGTTTTGTTTCTGTGCATGATTCGGAATCAAATTGATATGCAGGTTAAGTTACCTCTGCCTCTGTGACACAGACCTCGTCCGTGGTAAGAGGTCACGTAATAAAGCTGTCCATGTGGTGAAGAATAGAATAGAATACTAACCGAGAAGACCTGGCGGAAGAAACTCGGTGGGCTTGTCTTTTTTATTTTAAACGCCACATTACAATGACCGTGTACATATAACTAGTTTCGTTTGGTTTCGGAAGGCGCTCAACTGAAATATGAATTGTATAACTAAAAAAAGATAGAATAATTAAAAATGAAATAACATATAAGTCTTGAATCCAATGAGCTGACCAACCCCGAACAGCGGGTCCTGTTCACAAGCATAACGCATGTGGCAGCCATCGATCTCCTCAACCATATCAAAAATGAAGTGCGTCGCTACCACTGTTCATTTTTTTTAGTGTATTTGTATTCTGTATTTTAGTGAGCATGACAACACACAGGATTGAAGCCCAAGAATAAATGTAGAATTTACAATACATTGTGTCTCCACCCCATTCCATCCTGAGAGTGACGTGAGATCCAACAATAGGAAATTACAAGGCTGAAAACTTCCCCGCAAGTGAAGGAAAACTTAATAGGACTCCCTGTGCCACCCCATCAGGCCAGCGTAGGCTAATTTCTCTCCGGGTAATGTTAGGAGGCCGAACTCAACAGTGGGTCATGTGTGGGCTGAGTAATATTAGTAGTAGTATTAAAGTAGAATTAGTAGAAGTAATATTAGTAGAAGAAGAAACCAGGGGTTGGTCTTCTCTAAAAATAACTCTCAAAATCTTTATAGGTTATTAATTTTTGTTCAATAATTAGTTTCCCTACCTTTATGAAATGTAAAAACCGCTACATCAACACTGGATTAACTTGATAATGGCAATGCAATAATTGCGAACGCCACAGAAGAAAAAAAAACTCTCAAAATCTTAAAATGTCAGGAATTTAATGCTCATTCCTTCACAAGTTATTTTAATAATTATTTTTACTAGAAGAATCCCCGCTGTTGCAAAAGAGCGCTAAGTAAATAGCACTGCTAACTGGGGCAGCTGTTGATATTTCTCGCTCATTCTTCGTAGTTGATATTTACGATCGTCGAGGGTAGAACAATGTTGTATACGGTAGTTGGGCGTCTACTACGGAAACCACAAAGTTTCGGCGTTCCGTAAAGGGGTTGAAAACGGATTAAAACTACTAAACCACATCGCCCATTCGACTAAGAATCTGAAATATATATTGGAGAAATTTACTTTGATCACTTCATAAATTTCATAAGATTTATGTATTATCTTTTGTTTTTCAAAGATGACTCTAAGTCTCTCTCTCTCCTCTTTATTTCTTTGATTGAAAGCAGTCCAATAATGTCTAAACTGCCCATTGTAATCTACTGTACTGCTGTGTTGGAACATGGCTTGCCTTTTAAAGAAGCAACTACTATAGGGAATCTACTTCAAAAACTGTTTATAGGTCGTTCAATAAAATGCTTTTTTCAAATTGTATCGAATATACATCATTATTATATGCATAATGGAATGCACTATCTTCTTATCTATATTCTTATCTTCAACCACAGAATCGAACCGAAAACCCGTGAAAGACCAGAATAGTTAAATATTGAAGATTAGGCTTGCTTTCAATGTTGTTGATCGGTTGCTTTTTATAAAATGTAATATGATCTTGATCGACGATCGTCAATTGTTACGTTTCGTGAGATAATTTTTTACGATACTCATAGTAGGTCCCCTAAACATTTACATTGCACTAGTGCTACATTGTTTTGCAAAATTTTGTTGTATTCAACCTTATTATCTTTATACAGCCAAATACTAATGTTTGCTTTGTTGTAGTATACAGTACTCACAAAAGTTTACAGTGACAGAACTTCAAATAAGTTAAGTTTCACGGATGCAGATTATACAGGGTACTATAAATAATAAATAAATAAATATCATTGGACATTTCACACAACGCCATCTCGTCCCAAACTAAGCAACTTAATGCTTGTGTTATGGTAACGAGATGGATGTTAAACTACTTGAATACATTTTTTTTTGTAAATACGTACATATTATAGATAGAAAACACCCAGACCCGGAACAAATACTTGTAGGTCGTACAAATATTTCTTCCGTGCGGGGATCGAACCCGCGACATGCTGCGCAGCAGTCGATCGCTCAACCACTGCTATTGTTCATTGTATCTCTATAGAAAATCATAATGTGTCTTTCTTTTACGTGGAAAACCCTCATACCCAGTTAATGGAGGATAGTCGGACTGTACGAGACTGTGGCGCGAGAAGATTGTATTGATTGATTGTAGTTGAGCCCCGATCTACCCACTAAAACCCTCAGTGATAACTGAATTGAAACTGTTATAACGTTTATTACTATAGTTATTCTACTAACCGCCATTCCTGCACAGAAGCTTTCCCCCTAGACACCAAAGAGTACGGTCCTGTGCTGGCCGCAACCACCACTCCAGGACTTTGTTACTAACAGCTAGCCACGTGTTTACTCCAACAGCTAGCAAACTTTTAGTGTTATCTCGAATAAATACAACACATAAATGATACATAAGTGATACTTACTGAGTACCAGCTATTCAACTACTTCGTCAGACTTAACTCCACAGTTGATAAATAACTTAACTGTTGCAGTAGGTTAACATTGCTCTTGAATAGGTAATCCCATACAAGTTTGTGGAAAGTTCTGGAACATTCGAGACTAAACTGCAAATGGATAAATTTCAACTTAGTTTATAACCACATTGCATTTGATTTAAGATAGTACATAATGGACGAGATATGTTATATAAGGTTATAATGAGAATATAATATATTTAACTGTACGCCAATAACATGATAACATAGCATCAGACACATTTAAAAAAGAAATTTGCAATGGGAGGTCTTATCATACTAGTTCAAAACATAATAGTCATAGATAAATAGATTTCTTGACTCAATCTCTCTGATCTCAATATTTTTTATGAGTTCAAAAGATAGCAAAGCCGCTTTGCTGTTTTAATATTATTAATTACAAGATGTTTTATATATTGTTCAAAAAGTGAGTTTGTAAAAATAGAAATGCAGTTATAATTTGCACTGTCTTTCATCTATCCGCGACCCTTGCTAAAACCACCCTGTTTATAATCATTTAGGTGTAATACATTTGACAGGAATGCTTGTGGCATCTTAGAGCTTAAACTAATGCGTCAAAATCGAATTAGTTTATTTTTATTCGATTATACTGAAAATTTTAAAGTTTCGTTGTCATCATCATCATTTTATCCCATTAATGACCCACTAACGAGTCAGGCCTCCGTCAAATTCATGGCGGAAAATTTGCCTACTGTACCACGCTGGCAAGGCGAAAAATTTTCATTAAAATATGTGTACAGTTTCCTTACAACCATTCTTGAATATGAAAGTTACATTTTAAAACTCTATCTTCACTGATATGTTTCAATTTCCAGCATTTCAGTAACAAACGCTTTGCGGAACGACCCAAGATGGACACATAAACTTTATTTCTATTACCCAACTGTAAGAAAAATAAAAATGTTACGTAACAATTTGTTCTTTTAAAATACTATGAGAGGCGCAAGGTTATGGTATATATTTGTATCTGTGGAGACGGATTCAGAATACACAGTGCCACCACCCCATTCTATTCTGAAGGTGTCGTAAGAGTTGACAAAGCGAAATGACAAGCCTGAAAACCTAGCCACAAGAGAAGGAACACTTGATACGAAACACTTTTTGTTTCCGTTTCCGTTAGAGAGCCTCATGGATACCCGGCCAGTCCCTGTCTACCCAGTCTACCGTGTGCTGCTCTTCGTCTGGTCTCTAAGCCCACCCGGCATGGATGGGCTTGTGACCCTGACCCTTGTCGTGGTCGATTGCTGCAAGTCTTACTAGCTATCTTATAGACACGACTGTCAGAAGCTGATATTCACTATTTAAATCTACAAGCGTTCAAAACATTGAAGAATTCTTCAAGCACTAAGTTACGGAATAGATCCATTTCTTTTGTAACTTAATCACAAAGAAGTTTGCCAACTTTCAAGTTAGAGCAACTTCGTCTCGGGGTGCGCTTAAAATAAAAATAAAACCGTTTGAAGACACCGCGTGCGAAGCTTTGTCTCAAAGTCCATAATTTCCTGGATTCCCACCAGATTTCTTTAGAAAATTATGCTGTTAAATCATGTGCTATTTTAACACAACTAATTTAAAATGTATTAACTAAGAAATGGGAACAAACTAATACATAAACACAGACTATAATTTATACACACATAAAAAGTGGAATAAAAACTGAAGTAGAAAGAGAAGAAAACTCTTACAATTGGGACAACGCTGCCACAACGCTGGGGATTAATCTTAAATTTAAAACGAATTGTAACGATTTCAAATAAATTATGTTCAGCAATTTCTTTTATAAATTACTTTACATTAGATTACAAAAATCTTATATTAAGTTAAGAAAACAATTTTATTTCTTATAAATAAAACAGCTCATACATGACTCATACCCACTGCTGAGTTGGGCCTTCACCCATTACTGTACCACACTGGCCAGACGGGTTAGTACAGTACAGGGTTTTGTTTCAAGATTTTCATTTCCTTACGTCGGCTTTTACGACATACACAAGATGGAATGTGGTGGTGACACCCTGTATTCTTGATCCATCAGATCTGTGTTCCCGTGTAACCACCCGACAATAGAACACAGATAGTACAGACATAATTCTTAATAAGAACTTCAAATTATTCCATGAAAATAGTTGGTACCTTGCCTTTCTGAAAGTGGCCTTGTAGAAAGTAAATTATTTAAAAATGTTAGGAGTTTAAAAGCTCAGATTAAATCTCAGTAAACACAAAACAGATTTGCGTCAGCCTAATAAGATTTGGGTTCATCACTTCAAACGAAACGGCCATTTGCCAGGGAAATCCCTCAAACAGCGTCGCAATAAACGGGAACATTTCAATGGTCATAACGGCGGTAGTTTGTTAATATTTGATCGCGGTCTGTCTCTTCGCGTCGGGCGAGTCATTTATCGCTAGGCAACCGACATGAGCGGACGTCTTGCGGTTGCTAGTTATGTATATGTAACTGAATAGTGTGGTGTCTTAATAAGGATTTCTGGTTAATTACTCGATGTTTGACGTGAAACCTCTTCAATGGATCAACCGATTTTGATTTAGATAATTAAGATTCTAAAAGGCGTAGTGCTGGTAGGCCTCCCACACGGTGGACCGACGACCTGGTTAAGGTCGCCGGGAAGCAATGGATGCGGACCGGCCTTTGTGGAAATTCTTGGGGGAGGCCTTTGTCCAGCAGCCTTTTCGCTTAAATAATGATGATGAATTAAGATTATTCTTTGTATAAACCTACTACTACTCAGCTCATACGTGACCCAATGCTCAGTCGGGCCTCATCCGATTACAAGGAGGGTAATAAGCTTTCCCCACGCTGGCCGGCCCGGTTGGTGCAGGGTTTCGTATCAAGTTTTCCTTCTCTTGCGGCCAGGTTTTAGGCCTTGACATTTTCTTCTGTCGGCTCTTACGACACCTTCATGATGGAATGTGAGGGTGTCGTTTGACATTTGAAGGAGACATTGAGGTCTATCTATCGGACCCAAGTTTTGCATCACGAAACGAGTTTTCCACCGTCTAGTTGTCGTGTTTATTATACTACAAGCTTAGTAATATGTATTCTAAAATACTAAATTTAAAAACTCGTTTGAAATTATTAAATTTTCTGAAATATTCTCATACTTAAATCGCACACAGATACTATCCATTGAAACGATCGAAACTACTACTCATAAACATTTCAGTAATAATATAGATTTTCGTTACACTCTGTATAGCTTACCACTACTTCTCAGCCCATAAATGTCCCACTGCTGAGTCGGGCCTGCTCCAACTACATGGAGGGTAATCAGTTTACTGTGCCACGCTTGCTAGACCGGTTAGCATAGGATTATTTTAGTGAACCAATAAATTGTTACCGGAAACGCAAGTGGCGCGGCGCCGCGCCGTTCCGCTTGGACGCGATCGTCGGTAGAGCGAGTATAAAACGGGCCGCTCAGTGGTCTCGGCACGCATTTCCATCGAGTGCGTCGCGGTGCCCACATCCATGTTAAACTACGTCAGATTATGATGAAGACCCGTTGCTTCACATCTCGGCCACCCATCCCATGATCTCATGAGTGTTTCTGCGACATACATATAATTTTAAAATACACAAAAACATCAGGGTAATTAGCTTTCTGTGTCACGCTGACCAGACGGGTTGGTACAGGGATCCGTATCAAGTTTTCCTTCTCTTGTGGCTAGGTTGTGGCCTTGTCATTTCCTTAGGATCGTATGGGATACCCGGATACGATGTTTCCGTATGTTTAAAAAAATACTTACGGTAGAATATGACAACGAATATCTAGTGCCTGCAGATGCACTTGTGGGTTAGAGGTTTAATGTGCTGCTTTCTATTCCCGTTTCTATTCCAAGGTTGGGGAAGTGTCTTTGTATTCGTGAATTACATATTTGGATTTTTGTTCCACCCTGTATTTAATCCTACATTGAACAGTATATGTTTGAGGAAGATACCTTTCGTTTGGCACCGCACGTAATCTCAGTAAAGTAGATGCCACTCCCAAAGTTCGCAGACTTTGATTTCTCGCTTTGACAGTCTTTAATTCCCGACGAAACATGTTTCTCCGTCGTTCTGATTTGATGCATCAGTGGGCAGCTTAAGCTATGGAGTAGGGTCGCCACGTTACTGAATATTAGTGGACATTCTCATTTGTATTTTACAAACTCGCTTCCAGTGTTATTGACAAAAATTATACAGTCATTACCTATAGAATAGAATACTTTTGATTGTACACTAAATTTAAAGGGTTACAGTGCATCAGACAAATACGATAACGAAATGTTCATTAAGCGGTCTTATCGCACCAGGCGATTGCTTCTAGACAACCTTTAGTAACATAAGAGTCGTGAACGCTAAAAAAAAGTAGGGCGTGCAATACATGTAAAAGTGTCACCTTTTAGTTGACCCAATGTATGTTCAGTTCAGGGTGTTTCTTAAATAACATTTTTGGAATTTCATGGCCAAGAAAATCTTGCTATAGTTAGCAAATCTCTTCATTTTTTTATAACGTAACTTGAACCCGGGCCCCCGTGTTCCAAAGGCAGCGCATCCAACCCCTAGACCAACAAAGCAGTCAAATTTTATTTTTAACTAGCTGACCTTTGTACCGCCTAACATGGCATGATGACCTTTATACCAATGTCGTGTTATAGCTAAGACATTTTATTAAATAATATGTCGTCCCCGTAGAGCGAGAATTAAGTAAGTCTTCAAAATTATGTAGTTAATTTTCAACCTAAGATATCAGCAAGTTAAGTTGAAATGGCGTAACATTTTATAAGACTTAGTTACTTCTTCCTCTACCGAGACGATATAAAAATATTAAGTTCAATAGTTTACTATGAATATAATAAAGAAAGTAAAAATTAAAAAGAAGGACATTAATCAAGAATTTTAATGGCCTCTCAGCAATTCATTTGTTACGCATACAGTTGACTAGTTTATTAGTAACACTGAAGCATGAGCATAAGCCCCCTGGTTTTTGGATAGTCGGACAAAAGCTTTGAAGTTAATCTAGCACTTGAGCTATCTCCATACCAAATTTCATTATTATATACACTAAAACAATACCCCCCCCCCTTTTTTTTTTGCTTTATCGAGCAAAAGTAGCCTATACCAAATATTTCGAACCGTTCTTGAGTTATAAATGTAGTAACTAAAATGACTAACTTTTATTTATATATGTTATTTCAATTACTTACTCCACTCGATAACGAAGAAGAAGGTTTGCATCAATAAATGAGGTAAATGTATTATAATTTATATTTCTATGGTTAATGAAAAGTGTCCCGTTTTTTAGTTCCAGGGTGGCTACCGTATTTAATATAAAGAGTCTCCGTAGTATGTTTGGTTCGCCGAATTCCTTTCAAACTCTTTGGACCAAGAAATTGTAGGATATGAAATGATATTTTGTTAAAGTCAAAGATACTGAATACGTGGAATTATTGAGCGGAACTCCTCATAACCCTGACGTAGTAAGGAAAATACATTACTTTAACCTCTTACACAACTGATTCATTGAGTACAAACATTATAAACACAAAACAAAAAAAAAATCCAATGCTCATGTCTTTGATATCGTAAAGTTTTGCGATAAATACATAGCATTTAAAGATATATTGTTTATATTTTTGTTTATGTACTTAATTCAAATGAAGATAATTTGTGTAAAAAACTTTTATCAACTGGCTACGCTTGACTTGCTACAAGCTACGAGCGTAGTCATTACAGGCTACAACTGTAGCATCCTTTATAGTCGTTACTTTACTGATGTATAGCTGTAATGTTTTCCTCTTAATTTATAATAACAATTCCAGATATTATGACTCATAGTTTGATTTGGGCCACCTTTAAGATAGTTGGAGGGAATTTCGTCGTAGAATATCTATGATTCGATTTTAGCTTTCTAGACAAGTCATTCAAAATTGTGTGTCTCAACCTTCACTCATAGTTCCTCAATGTGAAATTCGGTGATGACTCTATGGAGGCTAAGGAAGCTGTAACAATACCAGCTCAGTAGCAAGAATCAATAAGACGCAATTTAGCACGTAAGCTATTCAGACTTCTCAACTTAAGCCGGCCTTCGAACAAAGGGTTGTCAAACCGTCAATTCAATGGTGATGTGTGACCCAAGGCAATTTCACGCGTTAACTGTGTGAATTCGCTCGTAAACTTCAGTCTGATGGTATGTTATCAGCTCGAGCCGTCATTAACGTTAACCGGGCAAGTCGCAGTTTGAACTGTGCTAGATCATTACTGACTGGGCGCTAATCTATGGAATGGCTGTTTCGTAAATAATAGCGCAACAAAATATATTTCAATATTTTTTACACCAAGCGTAGCCGAGTGGATTTTGAAATGCGTGGTTTGTTAGAATCTATACTAATCTATACTAATATATAAAGCTGCAGAGTTTGTTTGTTTGTTTGTTTGAACGCGCTAATCTCAGGAACTACTGGACCGATTTCAAAAAATCGTTCAGTGTTAAATAGTCCATTTATCGAGGAAGGTTATAGGCTATATTTTATTTTCAAAAGAATTAGGGATCCGTATGAAAATTGCGATTTTGTAAACCAAGGTGTAAAATCGAAAACCTATTTATGCGTGCGCTGCAAAAACTATTGGCAATAGAACAAAATGATGTACTACGGGTTTGTAGGTCTTGTAAAAATCAAGCGAGAGCACATATCTAACTATCATAGTTTAGTCACAATAACCGATTTTATGTTCATAAAAAATATGCATAGAGATAAGCACGGTTTCAAAGCCCACGCGGGCGAAGCCGCGCTCAAAAGCTAGTAGAAAGATAAATGTATGGGATGGATAATAATTATATAGAAATCCGGGGCCACCGGTTTCACTCCCCAAAGAAGGACATGGTCAGCGGATTCATGCAGCACTCAGCTCCGCGACTGATCTATTAAGACTACCGGTAATTTGCGTAACGGTAACGTGCCGTCCACAGCATGGAGGGGGTTAGACGTTACAATTGATAGACACGAACACAGAGGTAGACATTGCGTTAGGTCTACGATAACGTTAGTCTATGCCCTCCTCACAATAAGCGAAACTACTACTACTCAGCCCATGACCCACTGCTGAGTCGGGCCTCCTCCCATCACAGGGAGGGTCGCCTACAGCGCAACGCTGGCCAGACGGCACAGGGATTCGTATTAAGTTTTCCTTCTCTTGTGGGGTTTCGGGGAGGCTAAGTTTTCGCCCTTGTCATTTCCTTTTGTCGGCTCTTACGACACCCTCAGGGGGGAATGGGGTGGTGACACTATGCATTCTTAATCCGAACGAATCCAGACGAAAGTCAAAGTCAAAGTCAAATAATTTATTTTGCATAGGACACAATGGACACTTACAAATTGTCAACATATTAATAAAATTTTATACAATGCAAAGTAATATTCTTTACCACCAGTTCGGAACGCGACCACTGCTGAGAAGAACTGGCAAGAAACTCAGAGGGCTTGTCATTTTTTCTTTTTTATTACTTTGCGGTAAATGATATTAAAAAATGATGTAGCAAATGAAAATTTTCGTCCGCCAAATGTGTCCGGTAAACAATAATGTACGGTGCACAATTTTCTGGAAAGCTAAAAGCATCGAATTTGATTTATTGAAAATACCCTGGCCCGCCTTTGACGTCGCAATCTGGGTGCACATACAAACGTACGGTATTTCTATTTGTCTATCGTTAGCTTTGCTGGGAAATCGTTTACGTTCAGGGTCTTTGACTAATGTTAAAAAAGAAAACAGTTAGTCTATAAATACATTTTTGCCCGTATGGCCTTTAAAGAATCGTACACTATGCAGCAAAATGTAGAGCATTATCCCACGACGGTTCTTGAACAAAAAAAAGAAATTTATTTTGGTTAGTAGCGTAGCAATGCGCACAGTGTACAGCTAGTACCTACTTATTTAAAAAAAAAACAATTTCATTGCCGTCAGCAACAGCTTAGCCTGATTTGGCTAACTACCATTATTTACTCGAAGCTGGCTGTAGAATACACAATGTCACCTACCCACATTATCCCGAGGGCGTCGTATGAGACGACATAAGGCAGATTACCTAATCACAAAAGAAGGAAAATTTGATACAAACCCTGTTTTTTTTTCGCCCGGGGTAAAATCCTTTATGGACTATCCCCGTCGGCCGGGGATGGCCGAGGGGGGGCGTGTGGGACTCTCCCCCAGAGTGGGGGCCTACCCACTAAACATCCCCGGGGTGCTCCAATTCGTGTCCTGTTGCGGCATTTGATACAAACCCCGCGCTAACCCGTTTTGGCAGCGTGGCACAACAATAGGCTAATTCCCCTCTATGAATTTGGACGAGCACCGACCCAGTAGTGGGTTATTAATGGGCTGAAATGATGACGATTGCCTTTGCCCTCCGCAACCGTGTGGGTCAGTCGGTAATTATTTGGTTAGACCGGCTATCAGTTTTCGTGCTACTGTAAAGACTTCTTCTAAAGCTATGCTCCGCAACGAGACTATCCGACAGAGAACCAAAGTCACCGTCGCATAGCTCAGAGAATTAGCAGACTGAAGTGGCAGTGGGCTGGTCACATCTGTAGAAGAACCGACAATCGGTGGGGTAGACGAGTACTTGAGTGGAGACCGCGAATCGGCAAGCGTAGTGTGGGACGGCCCTCTGCTAGATGGAGCGACGATCTGCGAAAGGTTGCGGGAGCAGCTGGATGCGTCAACCTGAAGATGGCGCTCTTTAGGGGAGGCCTATGTCCAGCAGTGGACAAATGTGGGCTGATGATGATGATACAACACCCAACAGAGTCAGATGCTGCTTGGGGTGCAGATTGATTACGTTTTAAACAGTCCACTGTTGACGATAAAAATAAAAAGCATTTATTTGATTCCTAACATGACAAACTTAACTTCAATAAACTTTTTTTTATATATATCCTTGGACATTTCACACTACGCCATCTCGTCCCAAGCTAAGCAACTTAATGCTTGTGTTAGGGTAACGAGATGGATGATAAACTACTTATATACTTTTTTTTTGTTAATACATACATAGTTATAGATAGAATACTTACTTTACTTGTAGGTCGTACAAATATTTTTTCATCCCCCCATCTCGGAAAGAGTATTTTTGCTCTTTGATATCTGAGTGCAAAAGCCGTTTTTATTCGCTAGAGAATAAAGTAAAGATTATTCTGTAATACTATCTGTCATAATGTAGTAATTAATACCTAAACTGAAATAAAAGTGTACCTATCTTGTGATTGTAAACGTTTTTTTTTTGCATTTAGTCATTTCCTCGCTGAGGTGGAATGAAAAGTTACGTGTTGCACTCGAGTGCAAAGATTTTTCACCTCGTGCTCTTTTGATTCCCTCGCTAACGTTCGCTTGCTCGGTCATCAAAATTGAACACGCGGTTAAAAAGCAACTTTGCACTCTTGTATAACAAATAACTATTAATACAGTTGCTCAAAAAGTGGCATATTGCAGGGCAGTTTAGCGTTCGGGAAGTGGGCTATTACACACGCGTGCTTTTTTTTCACCATTCCCGCACTAGTGCGTTCTCTTTCCCAACTGTCAAAATAATGTCTATTTTAAGGAAAAACCAACCATGAAGTTTTTACTAGACATTTGTCGGAACTCTTTGCAATGACAGCCTTTCCGCACTTGTAATGAAATATACTATTCTTCCGTGCGGGAATCTACGTTATCAAAAGACCTGCATACGATGTAAAGACCGCCTAAAGCGGTAAAAGCCGCCTCCATTTCCATGTGTCCCTCTGTTGACTATGACATCCCACAATTTGGTGTAGGGACATAAACCTACTGTACCACGCTAGATGCGCAGATTGGCACAGATTTTATATTAAGGTGGATGCTCCAGGGTAGCCCGCGAATGAATGACTTTGACGTTGAAAAACTTTTTCTTGCACCTTTATGAGCTTGTATTGTATTTATGAGGTTGTATTGATGATTTTGATGATTATAATTCTATAACTACATACGTCTTACAGCCGCGAATAACATTTTAATCAACATATAACCTAGCACTGACCTGCAAATTGCAAAAAACGTAAGAAAATTTGAATTTCGCGGGCTACCCTGGAGCATCCACCTTAAGTTATCCCTTCCCATACAGTTATATTTTTGGCCATATTAGTTCTATACAAACCCTTCATATGACACATGTCATGAAATAGGTTATTGGTATCCTGAATATATCACCGCAAGATTTTATGGTTGTTTTCTGTTTTACTTTTTAATACGTTAACATTCATTTTAGCGGTATTTCATACCGATTTGATAAAAACTTCATTATTACATTTCTCTCTAGCAGGACTTTATACCGATTTGATAAACCCTATATTTTTACATTTCATTCTGGCGGTATTTCATACCGACTGGACCAACGGATTCTAGTCAACAAATAAATGTAATAAAATGTATTGCGCCCCGAAATATCACTTTTAATAATCCGAAATCCACAGCCGTATAAATCACTGTGCATAACTGTAAATGTTTAATAAAACTTGCCATTATAAAGGTAGGTACCCTAACTACGTTTCATATCCGCATACGAAATGGATTGCTCGCAATACCGAAATAAACCTCTCGCATACAATCTAACCCGTGTTTTGCCCCCATATATCACTGCTATAACATTTTGCAAGTGGCATATACACCCTTTCGCAGGCGATTCACCCTCCCGCCCCTCCAACCGCACGAATACAACGCATTCGCTCTTACATAACAATAATACCTTTTCTACAGCCTTCTGATAAATAGACGAATGTACTGGGAACCTATATTTTCATGGCACCACGTGGTTCAATAATGCTTGTGCGCGATACGCCCGCCATCTATCGGGTGGTTGTGAAATTACGTGGCCAAGCAGCTGACGAGAATGGTTCGAGTTAGATTCAATTGTTTGGAGAAAATTTCGTAAAGATGACGCGGGTTTTCGGGTAGATGTCGCTACTGGTAGCTTTTGAGGTATTCGTTATCAAATATTATTAACGAAATTATTATTAAAACGTATTTATTTTATTGTTTTAGCTCTCGGAGCTGGAGCATCGGGTGTTGGAAGCAGAAGGCAGAGCAGAGGAAGCAGAAGATAAGGTAAATAATACATTAATAATTACTATGTTCTCAAAATATTAGGTACTAGCTTTTGCGCGCGGCTTCGCCCGCGTGGGCTTCGAACCCGTGCATATTTTTTATGAACATAAAATCGGTTATTGTGACTAAACTATGATAGTTAGATATGTTCTCTCGCGAACTTTTTTGTAGATCTTTATAAGACCTACAAATCCGTAGTACATCATTTTGTTCTATTGCCAATAGTTTTTGCAGCGCACGCATAAATAGGTTTTCTATTTTACACCTTGGTTTACAAAATCGCAATTTTCATACGGATCCCTAATTCTTTTGAAAATAAAATATAGCCTATAACCTTCCTCGATAAATGGACTATCTAATCCTGAAAAATTTTTTAAAATCGGACCAGTAGTTCCTGAGATTAGCGTGTTCAAACAAACAAACAAACAAATAAACAAACTCTGCAGCTTTATGTATTAGTATAGATTAGTATAGATAATAAATAATCAATAGTAACGGTCTAGGGCTTTCATCTCACTAGCCCAAGTTACAGGAAGCTTATCAGAGATCCAAATATACCTGTTTAAATTACCATTATAAGCTATACCAAATTATTATATAAAGTACGTATAAAGGATGAATTTGTTACTGAACCTATAAGGAATATCGCAAATATCACAAGAGATTGTCGAGGCCGGTTTTTATGAATATTAAAACTACTATAATTCCTAATGATTTCTTAGGTTTTCGCGCGTACGAGTATTACACATTGAAATTAAATACCTTTTAACGGATTTATCGCGTGTTTTTTACATTATTTAATTCCCGACGTTTCGAATACTTTGCAACTTTACTTTGGTCGCGTCTTTTTTTATCATTACTGCTAGTCAGATATCGAACACAATGATTTAGAATAAGAACACCGCACTATTGATAAAATCAACCTGTATAAATAATCATTGTATATTTACTTATACATATAGCGTTGCGTCATATAGTCCCAAATAGCCAGTGACGATGTTTCCAAAATACGCCACCAAAATAAACCTTGCTAAATCGCTCCCTGAATTGCCCGATAAAACAGCGATTTTTCTCACAAATAGATTTCACTGGCCGTCGCTGGTTCATGTAGGTACCATCAGCAAAAACGTTTCAATAAAGCCTCGAGCTAAATACTATCACATTTATTTTGAAAAACGTATATTTATTTCTTTTTTCATTAAATCTATGAAACTCACACGAACACTGTTTCAAATTATTCAAACAATTTTACAACTTCACCGGTGACGTTTTCATTTTGTCGAACTTAATAATACCAACATATGCCTGTGCAAGTTAATATTATCAGCAGGAAACATCATTTCACTTAAACTCAATCCCCTTTTAAAATCTATACAATATATTCAAACTAATCTTACACTTATGTTCAGGGCGTATTCATGAAGTCTACCGAGCGCAATAAATTTAAAATATTCCAATATAGTTTAAAATCACATCATAGAAATAAATGGCTTAGAATCCCTCGAAGAATTTTCCGATAAACCTCAGATTCGAAAAGATTTTACTGGCCAACGATGTGCATGTCAATACCGTTAGTAAATATCACAATCGTTTGCTTAAACTGATCAAATACACTTTCATAATTAAATGTATGTAACGCAATTTTATTTTAATAAAAAAGTTTAGGTCTTTTATTTATCGATTGAGGCAGTACGAAGTCTACCATCATCCCCCCATTAAAACCCCTTAAAAATCTTGTACTGTTCAAGCTATGAAATTGCATTTGATAAAGTATCTACAAAGCTTTTTCCTGAAATCTACCAAAAGCAGTAAATTTTAAATATTCCAAAATAATTTTAAAATCTCAAACAATTTAAATACTTCAAATCCCTCGCAAAATTTTCTGTTAAAATTCGGATTTTTCCCCGAAACAGATTTCACCGCCCAACGCTTGTGCAAGTCAGTACCGTCAGCAGAAACGTTTCATTAATCCGCTCAGTACGGCTTTTGTTTGACAGCGACCCTCGTCAGTGGAGCACGATTAATAAGGATACATAAATATACTACGTAATAAACAAACTTCGTTATAAATTGTTGTCGGTATGTTAACGGCTAAATATTTTAAACTGTTTTTAAAATTGGAATGTGAATAGTACACAAATCACTATGGCTTATATTTTCGTTTTGAAAATCATCTGCACTGTCACGTAGACAATTAGTGTCTGAATTTTAGTGCAGTAGTTAATATAAATAAGAAATCCTCTTCCATATAATTTAAATCTTAATATTAATAGGATAAAAATGTGAAAGTAACTCTTGCCTTATCCGCTGATGCAAAATTTAAAAACATATTCATCATCATTTCATCCAAAAGACATCCGCTCCTGGACATAGGCCTCCCCCAAGGATTTCCAAAAAGACCGGTCCTGGGCCGCCCGCATCCATCGTTTCCGGCTACCCTATCCATTTCATCGGTCCACCATGAGGGTGGCCTACCAGCACTGCGCTTTCCGGAAGCGGTCGCCACTCGAGGACTTTTCTGCCCTACATTTTGAAATTAAAAATTGAAAGTTAGTTATAATTAAAACTTTAAAACTATTACGCTCTTTTAAAAAAGAGATACTTTATATTGCAGAATCGAAACTTCATGACATAACTAAGTGTTGAATTTTAAATCAGCCGGTAATCATATACGTACATGCAATTTAATCTAATTCTATACTAATATATATAGAGGAAATATTTGTAAGTAATAAAGTCAAATACTATCGGACCAAATAAAAAAATATTTCACCATTATATTAAGCTACATTAGCCCCGAGTAATATTGGTGATATAAGCTATATGCTTATATAAGTAAGGGTTTAAAGTACACTGGCAAAGCCGCGTGTATAAGGAGTTTATTATAATTTTATGCTTGTCATTTTAAGGTGGATGCTCCAGGGTAGCCCGCGGAATCCAAATTTTCTTACGTTTTTTGCTATTTGCAGGGCGGTGCTAGGTTGTATGATGATGAACATTTGATTCGCGGCTGTAAGACGTATGTAGTTACAGAGTTATAATCATCAAACTCATCAATACAACCCTCCAAGCTCATAAAGGTGTAAGAATGACTTTGACGTTGATAAAGTTTTTCTTGCACCTTTATGAGCTTGGAGGGTTGTATTGATGATTTTGATTATTATAATTCTATAACTACACACGCCTTACAGCCGCGAATAACATTTTAATCAACATACAACCTAGCAATGACCTGCAAATTGCAAAAAACCTAAGAAAATTTGAATTTCGAGGGCTACCCTGGAGCATCCACCTTAATGAGGATTATTTTGAAAACCGTAAGATTGTAATGTTAAATTCGACTATAAGTTATACAGTCGAAATTAAATATTACTATTTACCTATCAGAATCACATAATGCTTATTTTTAAACGTAATTTCACGTGTACTTATACTACGAAACGACCGTCTACTACCCGCTTATACCACAGCTCCAAGCATTTTGCGACACGTTTAAACGGCGTCGTTCGGTTGCGGCAAGTGAGTGGCTACGTCATACAACACACCCTTATTTGGGGCATTTGTCGGAGCCCGCTGACAACTGAGTAATGGGGTATTTGGGGATTATGAAGGCCAAAGTGTGTAGGGGAGACATAAAAGGAACAACTTTGACGAACGTTTAAAAATGTTATTCTTCAATAGTGTAACGAAAGTATTACTAGTGTTTGCACTTGTGTTTAGAAACTAAAATAAAAATTGCTTATCTTCTGCAAATTCATGTTACAATAAATCTATAAAAATCATACAACAATAATCAGGCAAGTGTATATTGGTCAATCGTTGGTCTAGGGGTTGGATTTGTCGCCTCTGGATCAACGGGTCATGGGTTCGATTCCGGGGTCGAGCAAGCGTGTTTGTCTAAACCAGAGGCACTTGCTCTGAGGCTGGGTGTCATTTGTGTTCGTGAATTTCATGTTTCTAAATTGCCCCCGCGATATGCATATCATCATCATCATTTTAGGCAAAAGATGTCTATTGCTGGACATAGGCCTCCCCAAGGATTTGCACGAAGACTGGTCCTAAGCAGCCCGCATCCATCGCTTTCTGGTGACCTTAACCAGGTCGTCGGTCCACCGTGTGGGAGGTCATTGTAGGACTTTTCTGCCACATCGGGCGTCAGTCCTGCGAGCAATGGGCCCTTCCCATTGCCACTTAAGTTTGGCAATCCTGAGGGCTATGTCGGTAACTCATTCGGCTCAACGGGTAATACTAAAAAACATTGTAACACGCCAAAACGTGAAATTATAAATCTTAAAAAAATATTTAAGACAACTAATATCCTTATAAATAATAACAAATATATTAATAGTTTTTTTTTTGCATTCGGTACAAAATAACGAGATGGCGTAGTGCAGCTACAGAACGCGTCTGGGGATGTGCGCTATTGATTTTACACAATTGCAGGGTTAAGTATGACTCACTCTTGTTTATCCAGTTCTATTATACATAAAATCTACTACTGGCGGCTTTGCCTTTGTGGATGCCTTTTTTTTAATCAAGCCCTTATTTACTCCACATGTAGGCTGCTGAAAGTCAAACAATTTTTTTTTGCCGATACTTATAATTTATGGATATATGCTTTTTGGACCGGCATTGAATGGCATTCCAAACCGGTAGTAAATGTTTTTTTTAATTTGTGTTTTTTTACTACTTGATAGCATTCTTAGGAATTTATTCGATTAAAAACAATTTGATTTTGACTAACATTACACTTTTTAACCATGATGCATTAAAACTCTTGATTTAAAAATACCATTTAAACCATTTAAAAACAACGTAAACTCACCAAGTAAACATAAATATGTATCTATTTGCAAAATCAAACACCCGATTTATTCCGAGACCGGAATATGGCCTAATTAAACCTAAATTAGCGGTGGTTAGATACTAGACTAGAGAGTAGCGGCGCATTTTATTTATTATCCTGAAAAACCAAATATCAAAACGACTTGCAAACAAAATGAACGTCACCCAGTCGCTCTATTTCACTCCAAGACAGTGCGATCAAAGTAAACTGCTATAACAGCTGTTATCACGTCGACGCAGGCCATCAAAGCACCACATTGGGACGATAAAATGCCGCTCAGTGAGTGCTCTTGGGTTCACAGCCTCGAGGGTCTTGTTTTGCAAGTTATGTGCCCATAAGAACCTCATTTATCTCAATATTCTTTTTTCTATGGCCATAAACTGCTGGTAAATATGTATGAGGTTTATATGATTATTACACATTTAACGGAGCCATCTCATGTATTTTAAATAATTTAATCACCGACGTTTGGAACGCTTTGCAGCAGTCGTGGCAAGATAGAGAGGCTAAATGACAGTTGACCTAACCTAATACATTATTTGAGTTTTGATTTTGGCAAAATTACAAGCAAAAATCAAATCATCAAACATTGGCTTTATGGCTATGCTTGGCTAGAACATTTGTCAAAAGTCTTTAAAAAAATGATGGCCATGTGAAATGCCAGCATTAACTTGTGTGATAATAACAACGACTGCCAGTTGATTGGAACCCCTATTTTGTAGTAACTCATAAACTTCAAGATAGAAAAAAACATTGATGAGTGTGCAGTTTGATTTGATTTTTTGTTTGCAATTTGATTTGGTGATTTACCCGTGTGGGGACAGGTCCGAATATAAAACTTACCGGGAAGTTACCCGTGTTGTAAAAGTCAACAAAACCCAGCACGCTTGGTGGTAAGATCAAATGGTCCGCCCGGCTAGTTACCACCACACATCCTAGTCGCCCAGCAGTTTTACTGTGTTTCGTCGTGTGTATGTGAGAGTCGGTGCCGAGATTTATATAGATTATTTGTCTATTATTTGAGCACAATTATATGTTAGCTCCAAACGATTCTAACAGATGGCGATATCTGTTGACTAGATTGAGTAAGTATACAATAGATGGCGCTATATTAAAATTTAAACAAATGTGTGTTCATGATAAAGCACTTCGGCAGTCAGTAGTGGAATGCTTCCAGTGCCCACTGATACTCTTCTCTGTTATCTGTGCCCAACCCAGAAACCCAGAAAACTCGGTCGTGATACAAATAGTCGATGTAGTTCATCCCTGGGGGTGGAAGTCGTTCCCAGACACCTATACGTTTCTGGTGAATAGACTTATGACTATTTGATTAAGAAACATTTTATTTTGATAAGGATTTTTGTCTTTGTGGCATCCACCACCATCCATTTCAGCCCACAAATAATATAATAATATATCCTTGGACATTTCACACAACGCCATCTCGTCCCAAGCTAAATAAATAATAATAAATAAATAAATATCCTTGGACATTTCACACAACGCCATCTCGTCCCAAGTTAAGCAACTTAATGCTTGTGTTATGGTAACGAGATGGATGATAAACTACTTATATACATTTTTTTTTGTAAATACATACATATTATAGATAGAAATGACACCCAGACTCCGAGCCAGTGCCTCTGGTTTAGACAAAGACACTGGCCCGACCCCGGAATCGAACCCGGGACCCGTTGATCCAAAGGCGGCACATCTGACCACTAGACCAACTAGTGCAACTTAATGCTTGTGTATGGTAACACATCATAATAATATACATATTTTTTTTGTAAATACATACATATTATAGATAGAAAACACCCAGACCCGGAACAAATACTTGTAGGTCGTACAAACATTTCTTCCGTGCGGGAATCGAACCCGCGACAAGCTGCGCAGTCAAGCATTAAGTTGCTTAGCTTGGGACGAGATGGCGTTGCGTGAAATGTCGAAGGATATTTATATTTATTTACTAGCCGACCCGGCGAACTTTGTTCCGCCACAAAGGCAATAAATTAGCAGATTTTATCAAGTTCAATTAAAAAAGGTCAAATAATCAGGTATTTTAATCATTTTTTATTGGCCATTTATATTTGCATGGGTTCAGTGAAGGACCTTGTGAGAGACGACATTTTTCGTTTTTATAATCAGGCGCATGAACAAATACCACAGATGGTCTCCCGATCCATGAACATGTCACATATAGTTGAATTGATTTCGAAAAAGTGTAAGCTTTCCTTTGATTATCGTCATTTAAGCGTTGTTTTTTTTGGGATAAAAAGTATCCTATGTCCGTATTCCGACCAATTTTCTACCAAATCGGTTCAGCCGTTCTCTAGTTATAAACAGTGTAACTAACACGACTTTCTTTTATATAAATAGATAATGGACATTAGTCAATTATCTGAAATTCTTCTGGCATTTCTTACATCCTCTGAATAGAAATGGATAGTGATAGAGACATCAAGTACTGTCAAAATAAAAATAAACTATTTATTTTAGTTAGCTCATCTGAGCTCTTTTGACATGTCTTTATACATGTTACTTTTGCCATTTACCATATTTAGTTATTGTTACTCTCACAGTGTCACCAACCCATTCTATCCTGGGGTTGTCGTAAAAGGCGACTCGAGGAGGCTTGACTCAGTTTATTTATGGCCTACCGGCAGAAAAAATATTTAATAACCCTAACCGTTGGAAATCGTTGGGAATCTCATCAGTCATCACATTCCATTATTATTATCAAAATTTAATCCAACACAAATCGCTCCGTACTTACAAGAATAAACTATGACATAATAACCCTGCCGACCCCGCGGCTTACGCACCCTAATACAATCGCACACTCCAATCAAGATTAAACCCTACACCAATATAATAAAATACACATTGAAATGAAGCATGCATACTTTTCTATACAATTTTTTATATCAGAAGTCTCGTCTGGCAATAATAGAGAAATCTTCAATGGCTACCTCTCCACGCATGCGTATTGAACGTGGCTCACTTCACGTGTATAAACCAAGCTACCATACGCCACAACTTCGTCCTCAAAACTGTATATACATAACAATTTCTTTATTTTAACAGTCTAATAATATACTAAACGTAAATTAAATCCGTCTAAAAACTGTGAAACAAAATTATCGTGCAAAAATACACCTCTACAAACGCAAAACGCGGCGATTCCAAATGCGTACAGAAAACACTTTGATCAATAGGATCTCTTTATAATTTATTTGTGCACTAGATAAGATAAGGCTGCTTTTACCCGTTAAATACTTGTGTTAACGCACCGTGTGTGATATTCCTATTTCGGCCTATGTGTGACAACGAAAACAATCAAGCTTTACTCGTGATATTCATAGTGTTTATTTTTTGAAGTCGATCGCCTGTTTTTGGTGTCATCGACGGGCTAGTGTAGTGTTAATATGTCGAAGCCAACCACGTTGAAGGCCCATAGACTGAGTGCGGAATTCGCTGAGAAACGGGCACAGACGGTGAAGAAAACGGATCCATCTAATTCATAGCAACCACCCGTGAGTATCGTGTTTTTGTCATTTCAATCGATTTGAAACAATCGAATTTTTATCGATGTTTGCCAACATTTATTTGTTCTGTATATTAACTTACTCCGTGGAAGTGTAATTATTATAAACATACATATTTGTATTTCCTGATTCAATAAAAACATTGGAATGTTTTGCGTATTGACTTTAGTGACATTCTATCCCATTGCATCTCTAGAGTAGACTATGAAACAAAAATAAACTTAACGTATAGATAAAATTATTAATGTCCTAATCTATTATTTGACGAAATTAAATATAGTTTCTTTTGTTTTTATTGATATCTAGAAGACATTGATTAGATTAGCGTCTAAAATAACGTTCCGTTTTATTAATAGAGAAAATCCCCTAAAATTAAACAGAATTTCAACAATAATTAAATAGCAACGTGAAACTAAAAACCATATTAATTTGATTATATGCCTTGGTACTATGATTCCTCGGAAGCTTACAACTTCAGAGATGTTAAAGGTAATGTGGTACGCACATGATGGGTAAATTCCAACATGGACGCTACTGTCAGCTGTGCTTTGGGCATGCGCGGTAAATTTCCCGCCATCTTTAAACGTCTGCATTTTTAAAAGAATATCTCTTATCTTTTTAACGACTATTTTACGTACCATTTCGTTGGTAGATTAAATACCAGTTAAAAAAGTTAATAGTTATTCAATAAAATGTTGACTGTTGACGAGATTTGTATAACAACCTAGTCCCTTTATTAAACCTTAAAGCTGAATTAAAATTCCACACGAAGCAATTGCCGGAAAAAGCTACTATTTCGTGGGAAAATACATTTATACTTACTTACCCAACCATAAGCAAACCTCGGCCAGGCTGTGTGGCACTCTAGGGTGCTAGATGTTGGTACACCCAGACTACCCACTAAACTTTCCAGGGCCATGAGTTTTGCTAGTCCCAAATGCGGTAATTTTACATTACCTTTACATATTTACCTTCATACCTAGTCTGCCGTTAAATCTAACCCAAAGAGCTAATTACGGTGTATGTTTCAAACTAGTTATGACTTATGCAAATATGTATACAAGATGATCGGTAAAACATATTGATAAATTATTAAGTAAACACTGCTAAGCCCGCGGGGGCACGTGCGAATTAACTGAGACGTCACACGTGCCGTGCAAATTAAAAGCCTACTTTATTTTACCAGTTATCCTGTATATTTTTAACGTTTACCTAATGGAGGTAATGATTCAATTTTCAGCGCTTATACATTCGTGTACAAGCGCAATCACAGATCCTTAACTTTTGCAATTAAGAAACCAATTATATTTTAACAAACCGGATAACTGAAAAAAATATAAACGTTGATATAAATCAAGTCGAGTTAGCCTCAGTTTTTAGAAATCCGTATTTTACAGTTATGCAATGCTTAAAACAAACGAAAGTAGTTCGTCGTTGTCAAATTGCGTTTAAAAAAAAAAGCCCCCTGATTTTCTTCCGCCAGGTCTTCTCGGTTGGTGCCACGGCCCGGCCTCATATTATATCTATTCGCTCATGATTGTGAACGCTATAATCTATTTATAGGAGATTTCCACGTTCATCTATAGGCACTCATCACGATATCTCTGGAACCATAATCTGAAACCAAAGAGACTTGAAATTTGGTAGAAATATTCTTTTCACTGGATAGAGGTCAGCTAAGAACGGATTTTACGAAATTCCAAGAAAAATGAAATGAAATTGAAATTTATTATTCGCTGAAAAACATTCACAATATAAATTATTCAGTATTGATTATGTCTGATGAGGATAAAACTAGATAAATTACCGAAACTCCCTGCACTAGGCTCAGCCTGTCCTGCGGGGAGCTTACAATAACTATACAAATTACATCATTTACATTAGCATTGAGCAGTAGTAAAACAAAGCATTGTGCAATCTCGTGAGATGTTACATAATCGAATAGTTATTTAACAATTAATTCCTAATTCAATTTAATTCATCAATAAAATACAAATACTTAATAATAATAATTATACTTAATTTATCTTTCATTATCATAATCACTATATTATAGTTCTAAATAATTCTTCAGTTTTGTCATAATTCCAGTTTATTAGGTTCTCATTTACTATATATTTTGCTTGCCGGTAAGTTAACATATGTAGGTTGAACATTTTTGACATTTGATTATAAATAGATGGTTTGAGGTAGGTGCTGAATCTTTTGGCAAACACAGTTTTGACCAATGCACCAGGCAAATGAAAGACGCGTCTCTCGATCATGTCTTCGTAGTTAGTTGCCGAAATAACCTCCTTATGCGTTTGAAGAGTAATCTTCTTGACAAACAGTCTCCTAACGCTGAGGACTTCACAGTCCTTGAAAAGTGCGGAGGTCGAGTATCGAAATGGTTTACATAACATGGTTTTCAATACCGAACGTTGAGCTCGCTCTAACATAATTAAATGCGAAGCTGCGGTTCCACCCCATGCCAGGATACAGTATTCTAGGAGAGATTGGCCGAGTGTGAGATAAACTGTCCTCAGCAAGCACATGGGAGCCACTTCGCGTAAAAGTTTCATTACGTAAGTAAGTTTTCTGACCCTGACTGACGTGGCTACGACATGCTCCCTAAAGTTAAGTCTATCATCAATGTGTACCCCTAAATACTTCACACTTACAGCTCGCTTTAGAGGTTTACATTTGCAGTCCGTTAACAGGGTATGAGCCGGGTTACAGGTGTGGACCACAAGTTCTAAATCGGATGGAATGGATGTAGCCGCGGTCTTGTGAAAGCAAATATATGTTGTTTTGGTCGTGTTTAAGGATAATAAATTAGCTTGAAGTCTTTTCCACACCCTGTCAAGTCCTTCTTCTGCTTGTGCCAACGCATTTTCCCAAGTTTTCCCATTAAATATAATGACTGTGTCATCGGCGTAGTTTATGAGTTGAGCCTCGGGTAGGCACATTGACGATAGGTCATTCAGGTAGACGAGAAATAAAGTTGGACCCAGTATGCTACCCTGTGGAACACCAAAATTTACATTGTGTTCTCCACTTACGAGAGAATTAATTCGGGTGCGTTGCTTCCTACCCCACAGATAACTGGAGAACCATTTCAGGCAGAGCCCTCTAACCCCGATAATCTCTAGCTTTCTCAGTAGAATTGGAATTGATACAGTATCAAATGCTTTCGCCAGGTCAAGAAATACACCCAGACATGCCGATCCTTCATCGAGATGTTTAGCAACGATACTGGTTAGTAGCGTAACGGCATGCTCGGTGGATCTTCCCCGGCGAAAGCCAAATTGTTGATTCGATAAGAGATTGTTCGTTTCCAGAAAGTTAACTAGCTGGTTGTTGACTACAAATATTATAAAACTTATAAAAGGGCGGTTGATGAATACAAATATTTTTTGTTACCATATTGTTACGTCCGTGGGTAATGTAAATGCCGATTACAACGAAAAAATGATTTTTATTCACAAAAATCACAATACAACACACAATAACTCACAACTAGAAACACTCACAAGTAGAAACACACTGATACAATCACTAGCACTTGCTATCGCCCGATAGTTCGCACTCGTAACGCAGTTAAAACGATAACTGTTCTGTTGCGCGGGTCGACCGTCCTTATATTGTAAATCTATTCGAATATTCCCGATTACTCGAGATTATTCCCACGCTAATTACCTGCTGAGACGTAAACAACATGCCATAAAACCATAAAAATGCAACCGTTAAAATGCCGACAAAGGATTGCACAAACAGTCGTTATTGTTATCACACAAAAGAAACTAAACAATTGCTCGTTGTAAAAATTAAAGAGGTTGTAAAACCATTAGCCGTTGTTTACGCCCAAGTCCTTCGCGGAAGTCCGAGCCAGAACTTTCGGCACAAAATGCGTTTCTAGAATGATCTCATCTGCGGCGTAACAATGCCCCCCTCTTAGGCATGCTCGTCCCGAGCATCATTAGAGCCGTGATACTGCGCCAATCTATCGACATGGACTACCTTTGGTCTTCCTCTTAGTCCCTTCTTGATGCGGTAGGTCACGTCATTTATCCTTTTTATCACAGTATAAGGTCCTTCCCATCGAGGCTGAAGTTTCGGTGACTTCCCTTTGTGTCGAAGCGGGTTGTGGAGCCAAACCAGTGATCCTTCTTCGAATCCTTTGGTATTTGCATTGCGGTCGTATCTGGTCTTCATCTTGATACTGGTATTCATGCTGTTCTCGCGCACTCGCTTATGCACTTCATCCAATTGATCTTGAAGGTCACTTACGAAGTCCGTAACTGGTTTAGGTTTGTCAGGCGGCACACCAGTTATTGCATCCACTGGAAGTCTCATCTCTCTACCAAAGTTCACTCTTGCTGGGGTATGTCCCGTACTATCGTGGACTGCAGATCGGTAAGACATCAGAAAAAGGGGAATATACCGGTCCCAATCCTTCTGATGGTCATCAACTACTTTGGCCAGATGATTTTCCAGGGTTTGGTTGAACCTTTCAACCATACCGTCCGATTGAGGATGTGCAGGTGTTGTACGTGTCTTGTAGACTCCTAGGAGAGCGCACATCTCTTGGAACAACGCTGACTCAAAGTTTCGGCCTTGATCAGAATGGATCTCCAAAGGTGCTCCATAGCGACATATTACTTCGTGCACCAGTTTCTTTGCCACTGTCGACGCCTCTTGGTTGGGTATTGCGAATACTTCAGGCCACTTGGTAAAGTAATCCTGTATAACCAATATGTACTTGTTGCCGTCATTTGTCACGGGGAAAGGTCCGGCAACGTCGATGGCAATGCGTTCCCATGGGGCCCCCACGTTGTATAGTTTGAGCTTGCCCCTGCTTCTAGTCTGCGGCCCTTTGACTGATGCACACGCTGTACATTTCCGACACCATTCTTCTATGTCCTCTCTACAATTGAGCCAGTAATACCGCTGTCTCACCTTCAGTAGAGTTTTCTTGACTCCCAAGTGTCCACCGGAAACCCCATCGTGTATCTGCCGCAGAATTGGAGCGACTTCATGACGTGGCACTATGATTTGCCATGTTATCTCTTTGCCATCGTTGGATTCCCATTTCCTGCAAAGGACGTCATTTTCCAGGGCCAAACTGTCCCATTGCGCCCAGTAGCACTTCGTGACGGGGCTGTAAGACGATACTTCGTTCCACTGTGGCCGAACTCCATTACGTTTCCACTCCAGTAGCGGTCTGATATCATCATCATTTTCCTGCGACGTCCTCAGGCTATCCTCGGCCCTAATAACTTTTACGTTTTCATGTGCCTCTTTGCGCTCGCAGTGTTTGCAATTCTTATCACATGGACGTCGCGAGAGGGCGTCGGCATTGTTATGTCCTTTTCCACTGCGATGCTCCGTTACAAAATTGAATTCTTGTAGTTGCTCAATCCATCTAGCGACTTGGCCCTCTGGATTTTTGAATTGCAGCAACCACTTCAATGCGGCATGATCAGTCCTTAGTGTAAACTGTCTTCCTATGAGGTACTTATGGAAGTGTTGCAAAGTTTTTACCACAGCCAACAGCTCTCGTCGAGTAACACAGTAATTCCTTTCAGGCTTCGACAGTGCCTTACTGAAATAAGCTATCACGACTTGTCGATCTCCTTGCACCTGTGATAGCACTCCACCAATTCCAGTATTGCTGGCATCTGTGTCGACAACAAAACTTCCTTCTCTACTCGGGTATCCCAGTATAGGTGCTTCACATAAGCGTTGTTTCAGCTCATTGAATGATGACTCACAATACTTGTCCCAAATGAAGTTCCGCTTTTCCTCCGTTAGCTGGTGTAACGGTTTTGCAATATCAGAAAACCCCTTAACAAATCGTCTGTAGTAAGTGCATAACCCTAGGAATGCACGCACTTCTGTTTTGTTCCGTGGGACGGGCCAGTCCTGCACAGCTTTTATCTTTTCAGGATCAGTTCTCACTCCGTTGGCAGAGATAACGTGTCCTAGGTAGCTGACCTCTCTCTTGAATAGGGCACACTTCTTTGGGCTTAGTTTTAAGTTAGCCCCACGTATTCTGTCGAAGACTTTCTCCATATTCCGAAGATGTTCTTTGAAAGTGCGCCCCATTATCACCACGTCGTCCAAATACACCAGACAGACTTCTCCAAGAAGGCCCACCATGACTCTTTCCATAAGGCGTTCAAAAGTGGCTGGAGCATTACATAAGCCGAATGGCATAACGTTAAACTGCCACAAACCGTTGCCAATTCCTGTAGTAAAGGCGGTCTTCTCTTTATCCTGTTCCTGGATTTCCACCTGCCAGTAGCCACTTTTCAAATCAATGGTGGAGAACCACTTCATACCGCTGAGCATGTCCAGCGTATCATCTATCCTGGGTAAGGGATAACTGTCCTTCTTCGTGACATTGTTTAACATTCTGTAGTCCACACAGAATCTTGTACTGCCGTCCTTCTTCTTCACTAAGACAACTGGAGAAGACCAAGGGCTCGTAGAAGGCTCAATTATTCCAGTATCAGCCATGTCCTTTATCATTTCTGCTACTTCAGCTTCCTTAGACCAGGGTATGCGGCGCGGTCTCTGTTTTATTGGTCTAGCTTCACCCGTATCTATTTGGTGTTTCACGAGTCCTGTTCTTCCGCAATCATTACCCGTTGCAAAGATGTCCCGATACCGTAGCAGTAGATCTTTGGCTTGCTGTAGTTCTATTGTTGATAAATTGTCCTTTGAATTTTCTAAGATCTGATGGATATGCTCGTCATCAATTTTCACAGCTCCGGGTTTTACTAGAGCTGACTTAATTTGACGAAGATAATTCACTTCCTCGCATTTCCCGATGACTGTGTTTTTCTTCAAATGGACCTCTTCTTTCCCGAGGTTTATAATTCTTACTTTGGCTTTTCCTTTCGTCATAACCAATGTCCTTGCAGTGATGAGCTCCGGGTGCCGGCCGACATCTTCAATAATCACACATCTCTGTTGTTTAACTCTCTCAGGGAATTTCACGTCAACTAGAGTCTCTGTTCTCGGAGCTAATGTGATATTCTTCAAACAATAAAGGTTACATGAGGTAACCCCTCGCAGGAACACTTCTTGGTCAGGGAACTTCAACACTCCTTTAGCGATGTCCAAGGCACACTGATTACTCCGTAAGAAGTCCAAGCCCAATATGCAATCGTCGGTTATGTTTGCAATCAAAACAGAATGGCTGTACACTTGATCACCAATTTTTAGCTCTACATCTGTTTCACCGAGGACAGATACTGGCTGGCCAGTTGCTGTCTGAAGTCGGCAGGGTGGGGATTGATTCTCCCACAAGATGGTGCGTTTCAGCAACTCAGGTCGCACTATGGTTCGTGAAGCTCCGGTGTCGACAGTAAAATTACAACATTGTTGATTTAGAGTTCCCTCGACGATCAAACTGTTCCCATTACAAACTTGATTAACGATGATGGTTGGGGCCTTATGTTGACCAGCCAGCACCCGCCCCGCGGCCCTGGCGACTATTAGTTTAACGCCTCCTCATCGACTTGGGTTTCAGAGTCCACAGCTCTCTTTCCTTTCCTGGGGCAGTCGGTACGTATGTGACCTTTTTCTCCACAGCCGTAGCAGGTTAACACATACCGCTGTTTAGCCGAAGGAGGACGAGCCGCCATCTCACGGTAACGTGGCGAGGTTGAAGGCGCAGTAATCACTTCGCGAATCCGATGCGTTCGTGTGTCTTGTCGCACAGCTTCCACCTCGAGAGCGTGAGCCATCGCACTCTTCAGGGTTTGATGGTGCCCTAGACGCACTGCAGCCCTTACTTCGGTATCCCGTAAACCGTCGATGAAGGCTTGCACCAGATACACTTCCACAGTATCCGGTGTCATCGACACGTAGGCACGCCGGACTAGTCGTTCAACTTCGACTCCCCACTGTTGGATGCTCTCGCTTATCTTTTGCGTCCTTTCACGGAGTTGTGCACGGAAGACGTGTTCTAGGTGCTTGTCACCATAACGAGTGTCCAAGCCTTCCATGAGGCGTTCCAGTGATCTTCCATCTGCAGGCAGATTCTCCAAAACCAGGAGAGCGTCCCCCCGAAGAGCTAGGGTTAATGCCGCAAAGGATTGTTCTTCATCCCATCGGTTAGTCTTCACCAACGTCTCAAATTGATATTTGAAAGCAGTCCATGATGACGTGCCGTCAAAACGTGGTACATCCAACTTAGCGCCTGCTGGAGCATTCGTAGGAATGGATTCACGTGCCTCGAGCTTAACAATCTTTTTCTTTAGATCGTGGAGGCTATCGTCGTGCCCGTCTATTCTTGCCTCCAAACAGTCGGTTTTGTTAGCTACTTCCTTGACCTCCAACGTGAGGGTCTTCACACGTTCTCCTAAGGTAGCTATCCCCTGGTCTATCTTCTGAGCGACAAGGTCTTGGAGCTTGCGCTGGCTTTCTTCCTGTTCGCGGCGAGCAGCTTCCTGTTCGCGGCGAGCGGCTTCCTGTTCGCGGCGAGCAGCTTCTTGGTTAGCCGCGATGAGGTCCTGCAGCTTGCGTTGACTTTCCTCTTGTTCGCGGCGAGCAGCTTCCTGATTAGCCGCGATGAGGTCCTGCAGCTTGCGCTGACTTTCCTCTTGTTCGCGGCGGGCGGCTTCCTGTTCGCGGCGGGCAGCTTCCATACTGGCTTGCATAGCGGCTAGAACCACAGCCAGGCTGCTTTCAGAGGAAGTACCTGCAGCGACTCCTGATGCTACCGTACCAGGCTGATTCTCCACTTCCAGGGGTTGGCGCGCAGCATCCATCTCAGCTTGTCTCCTCGTCCTTGGTCGCGTGTCGTCGTCTCGTTGTAGGAGCGGCATCCCCAATTCTGACACCAGTTGTTACGTCCGTGGGTAATGTAAATGCCGATTACAACGAAAAAATGATTTTTATTCACAAAAATCACAATACAACACACAATAACTCACAACTAGAAACACTCACAAGTAGAAACACACTGATACAATCACTAGCACTTGCTATCGCCCGATAGTTCGCACTCGTAACGCAGTTAAAACGATAACTGTTCTGTTGCGCGGGTCGACCGTCCTTATATTGTAAATCTATTCGAATATTCCCGATTACTCGAGATTATTCCCACGCTAATTACCTGCTGAGACGTAAACAACATGCCATAAAACCATAAAAATGCAACCGTTAAAATGCCGACAAAGGATTGCACAAACAGTCGTTATTGTTATCACACAAAAGAAACTAAACAATTGCTCGTTGTAAAAATTAAAGAGGTTGTAAAACCATTAGCCGTTGTTTACGCCCAAGTCCTTCGCGGAAGTCCGAGCCAGAACTTTCGGCACAAAATGCGTTTCTAGAATGATCTCATCTGCGGCGTAACAATATAATATATAGACGATATTAGTCTTTGGACTACTGAACCCGTCACGTCGCACGGACTTGACAACATTTGGCGACAAACTTTGGCGATCATTGTACATGGCCACAAAACCATTACCTGTTTGCGCCTTACTTTGTAGATATGCTAATAACTTTTTAACCTTTTTAACACGCGAAACTTTCGTCACGCAGAGTCATACGGTCATTTCGGTTGATTGTACATCCACGCCAACCCGTCTGGCCAGCGTGGCACAGCAGGCCAATTACCCTCCATGTAACTGAAAGAGGCCGGACTCAGGAGTGGGTCTATAACCATTTGACTGCCTCGTTGGTCTAGTGGTCAGATGTGCCACCTTTGGATCAACGGGTCCCGGGTTCGATTCCGGGGTCGGGCCAGTGTCTTTGTCTAAACCAGAGGCACTGGCTCGGAGTCTGGGTGTCATTTCTAACTATAATATGTATGTATTTACAAAAAAAAATGTATATAAGTAGTTTATCATCCATCTCGTTACCATAACACAAACATTAAGTTGCTTAACTTGGGACGAGATGGCGTTGTGTGAAATGTCCAAGGATATTTATTATTTATTTATTTATTATATACAATTAAGTCGATTTCATTGACACCGAAAGGCGCTCAACTGAAATATGAATTTCATAATACCTCTTAGTTCTGATATTTGGCATAGAATATTAATCAGCAGTACTATCGAATATATATTACTAGCGAGCTTCGCACGGGTGCAATAAACCTTCCTCTTGAATCACTCTATATATTAATAAAAACCGCATCAAAATCCGTTGCGTAGTTATAAAGATATAAGCATACATAGGGACGGACAGACACAGCGACTTTGTTTTAAAATATGTAGTGATAGTGATAGTGACATACAGAGTTGATATGACAGAGGGGCATTAAATTACACTACGTATACTATATGTAATTAGTATGAATTCGAAACGGTACAAAAAAATACACGTGATTTTTCATGGGGAGTGGAGGGGTAGTCTTAAACCTCACTAGGTATCACCAAGGGGAACGGAGGGGTTAAAAATTGTTAAAAAACATCACGTGATTAATGGACAGCCCCTAAGGTTAATAAACGATGCGTTAGGCATAAACATCTGTTAGGAAAGACGCATCATGTTCGAATGAGGCAAAAATTTAAAAAATCATTTGCGGCTATACTAATACTCCAATTAATTGATTTTTGGTACAGAGCCTGGAAATGATACCTAGTAGAGGCAGTTAAAAAAATGACCCTATATATTTACCTATTTATCAACCCTGTATATATTTACCATAGCAAAAGGATAAATACTACGATACGACGGAAAAAAGGGTATTGTATCAACTGATTGAACAAACACCAACAATAGGAAAGTGTGAGTGCTTGGGACAATCGGAAAATTTCCTCCTGCATTGTGGTGTATTAACAATAGTTTGCTCTCACCCAGACAATGGATTGCGACTCAGACAAATGTTTCAGCGTATTTTTCTTTAAAACATTACATGAAAACGGTTTTACTTCGGTTGTACCCACAAAAAACGAAGTTCTATTGAATTTGAGTTTGGTGCCTTTTAAGAAATCTGGAGATCTACGTCGCTTTAGAATATCTTATTGTCACCGGCCCATTCTATCAAGGAAAAGACGAAGACGAACTAGAACTCTGTGTGTCTGTCACCAAAACTACTGAACCGATTAAAAAGAAATTTAGTACACAGGTAGTCTAAGAAAGGCTCTCACAGAGGCGCTTTTTAATGCGGTGGATGGGGGATCACCATGCTATCCAAAGACACTATTGCACGCAAAGGAAGTCGCGGGCACAACTGGTTAATAATATGTGGATGATATTACACATCTTTTACAACATTGGGTAACAATATTAGTTAACTATTTTATGGTTATAAACAATTTATATTAGCAAGAACCTTTATGCGAACGAGCCTTCAGCAGCCTATCGAAAATAACTTTGTTTCAAATTTTTTCAAACATTATTCTATTTTAACTACACGATCTAAACAATACCAGTAACGAAGGCGATAGTTAATCACGCAAATACTAACCTCGAACTTGGTAGTAAAATAGTAAGTGCAAGAGGCGATCGAAGATCATTAGTGTCATACATCTTTTTTTTTAATTAATGAAAGTTTTACAATATTAGAGTATTCAGGAACTAGCAATGTGCTCATCATTTCAGCTAAAAGACGTCCACTGTCGAACATAGGCCTCCCCCAAGGATTTCCACGAAGGCCGGTCCATCGCTTTCCTTTACCTTAACCACAGCACTGCACTGTCCGGAACGCGGTCGTCACTCAAGGTCTTTTCTGGGGAAATATATCATATCTTGCAGGGAAACTCGGAGCATAGCCCTCTCTATTGCTCTTTGGGTGTCTGTGGCGTATAGTTCTTTACAATCTGGTACTACTTCACCCGTAGAATATATACAAGCAGTAAGCTAGGGTAAGCTCTGATTTGTAGCTAACACAGATCGTTTATGTGTTGATAAGAAATTAAATTGGCGAGCATATTTTAATGACACTCATCTATACTAATAAATAAAATTGGAGTGTCTGTTTATAATAATAAAATACCATTTTTTACGAAATGCTTAAGTATTTTATACAGTAATTTTTTTGTTATTGTTGTCTGTCTGTTTGTTCCGGTTGATCTCATGAACGGCTGGACCGATTTTGAGGGGACTTTCACTGATAGGTAGCTGATTATATAAGGAGTAACTTAGGCTACTCTTTAGACTAGCTTTGCCCCGCGGCGTTACCCGCGGTACGTCAATAACCGCAGGTAACATCGCGGGACTCAGCTCAGCAATGATCCACTTCTGATTTGGGCCTCCTACAAGTACAAGGAGGGAAACTAGCCTACTGTGCCACGCTGGCAAGATGGTTTGGCCCAGAGTCTTTTTCAATTTTTTCCTTCTTTGACGGCTAGGTGATCTGCGTCTTGCGTTCTTTTAGTCGCCTCTTACGACACCCTCAGGATGGTATGGCTTGGTGGCATTTTGTATTCTAAATCCGTCACCACACTATTTAAACAATAGCATATAATAATGGATGGCGCTTCGGGGCCGGCCATCATGGAAATCCTCGGGGGAGGCTTATGTCAAGCAGTGGACGTCTTTTGGCTGAAATGATGATGATGATGAATAATAACATATAATATTTATATAACTGGCTCTTTGCTTAGATAGCTCTAAAACTGTATGAGTAACACAGTGCAATAACCTCGCTCAGACGGATGGCGCTTTAGATCAGTCGATGGATTAGTCTGCCGACTCGCCGACTAGTCGGCCGACTGAGGCGTTTGTTTAGCTTTGTAGCTTACTAATCTTATTGCGGCTGGAGTCTTGGAGATAGCATACGGATTTTATTTCAGCAGAACTGATTGGATTTCCTGTGTTAGTTTTATATAAAGCCGTTTATAAAAAAGAGCTTACAGGTCTGCTAAAGGAATTCTCCAGTTAAAATAAATCGATTAGTTTGGGGATATGACTTCATAAAATTGTTTCCTAGCATTAATATTTAAAAAATACAAAAATCTGTTATACTTAGATATAGTTATGTTATAGTTTTGCGTGAAAGACTAACAAACATACATTCTTACAAACTTTCACGTTCATATTGTTAGTAGGATTGCACTAATGGCAACGCCAGGCTTCCAAACTTGCCATCTTCTATACTATATAATATTACTAGCGACGAGCTTTGCACGAGTGCAATGATGAACCTCTAAATTTATCAGTGTTTCTTTACAATATTATAGATGTTTCTACAACGTTGTAGACCTTCTTTCCTTAATATATTGCAGCCTTAATATCGTTATACAAAGTCTTTATGTCCATAAACAATTTCAGTTTACATAAACCTATCGGGTCAAACTCGACCTCTCCAGAAACTCTCGGGAATAGGGTTGTACCCATAAATTCTTGCAAAAACCCTGACGCAGGACCACGCACATAAACAGGCTAGGCGAGGGACCGCTTTGTTGTTGTCATATTTTAGGTTATTTATTGTTTTCCGTACAACGTTTCCAGTTTCTTTTACTCTAGTTTGGGTTATAATCTTTTCACGAACTTTATTTGGGAGGTGTACTAGTTTTGGACTATCTTTCCCTTCCATATAATAAATATCAGCTGGAAATGAATACGTTTATTGCTAAGCATGTCAGAGCTTAGAGCTTAGAGTACTGCCTCGTTGGTCTAGTGGTTAGATGTGCCGCCTTTGGATCAACGGGTCCCGGGTTCGATTCCGGGGTCGGGCGAGTGTCTTTGTCTAAACCAGAGACACTGGCTCGGAGTCTGGGTGTCTTTTCTATCTATAATAAGTATGTACAAAAAAAAATGTATATAAGTACTTTATCATCCATCTCGTTACCATAACACAAGCATTGAGTTGCTTAGCTTGGGACGAGATGGCGTTGTGTGAAATGTCCAAGGATATTTATTTATTTATGTACTAGTAACACAAAGCCTGTTACTTCTATGTTCCGGGGTTAATGTAAAATCATCATCAGCCCACTCTACTAGCCAAAGGCCTCCCCTAATAAACCGCATGACGTGTTCAGAATGACGCAAGCACCTGCTGCCCGCAATCTTTTGTAGTTAGGCACTCCATCCAGTAGATCCAACACTATACTGTTGCCGACGGGCAATGCAAACTTTTTTATATTATTCTTTTTTAATTACTGTTTTAGAATAATATATTTTGAAAATGGAATGTAGTATGTGACAGACATTGCTATGATGTTTATTAAAAACTTATTTTATTTTAGTTACCGGTCCTACCTTAAGGTCTGGGCAAACAGCGACGCGACCGCTACTCTCGCGCCGAGCGCGGCGGCTCTATGTGACATATTCTACATTAACTAATACATTACAACTCTTCACGTCCCGCCAGCGTCGCGTCGCCGTCCCGCCCCGTCCGCTGTTTGCCCAGACCTTTAAGACGCGCGTCCTTAATAACTACGCTTGCTGAGTCGCGGTCTCCCTCCACTCAAGAACTCGTCAATCCCGCGGATTGTCAGTTCTTGTCCAGATATGCCAAACGCTTCAAATTTCAGTGTGCTAATTTTAATGTTAACTACATACGATAAATCTATTCAAAAGTCAATTCAAATATCATATTTTTAGTTAGTGGCTTCCGTCAATTCTTTCGCTAATTTCTAGGATACGTAAATACTTCTACTACTCAGCCCGTAGATCACCCGCTGCTGAGTCGGGCCACCTCCAGTTACGTGGAGGGTAATCAGCCTACAGTGCAACGCTGGCCAGACGGGTTGGTACAGGGTTTTGTATCATGTGCTCCTGCAGCCTGCTCGTGTAGCTAGTTTATCAGCCGTCTCATTTCCTTTTGTCAGCTTTTACGACACACTAAGGATGGCATGCGGTAATGACACTATGTATTCTAAATTCGTCACCACACGGACAATTATTAGAATATACGCGACGATTAAATAGTTCACTTGCTTGAACTTACACACACGTACAAAACAAAATGGCGCTATTTCGGCTTTTTTGGTAAAATTGTAATCCAAAAGCTAAAGTGATAAGAGCTCTTTCGGTGGGGGAGGCCAATGTCCAGCAGTGCACTAGATTGGGATTATGATGATGTATTTTACGTCATCGCAAACCGCTACCATATTTTGTCACCCCTAAAGGGTTTCCATAATTCATGAGCCGAGGTATAGTAAGACGCATTGCGCATTAGCATAGATCTCCGAACTTATACAGAGTGAACAAAAAGGTACTACCAGTACATTACTGTAGAGACATTATAGTTTTAGGTAATGAATAATAGTTACTAGTTATGTGATCACTTTTGCTGACGATACTGTAATCTTATTTCAACAAAAAACATGGAGTGATGTCAAATCGTCAGCCGAGATAGGTCTTAAAAATATAATTGAATGGCTTGATTGCAACCTGCTTACATTAAATCTTAAAAAAACAAAATGTATAACATTTACTATAAAAAAGAATTTGCAACCTACCGACTTTAATATAAAAGCTCATTCCTCTAACTGTTCTGCTGCTAGTATTTGCAAATGCCCTGTCTTGTCTCCTAGTAAAAGTATAAAATACCTTGGAGTTGAGATCGATGAAAATTTAAATTGGAAACTACATATTTATAATCTGAAATCTCGCATTCGTAAACTGATACCGATTTTTAAAAAAATAAGAAGCTTAAAAGACACAGCTACGAACAAAACTGTCTATTTTGCACTGTGCCAATCGATAGTAACTTATGGTATCTCTGCCTGGGGTGGTGCTAGAAAAAGTACCCTTATACAAATAGAAAGGGCCCATAGATGTATTCTAAAAGTGATTAATTTTAAAAAATTTAGATATCCTACAACTGCGTTGTACAAAGAGTTTGGAGTCCTAAACATTCGCCAACTCTTTATCAAAAAAATTGTCCTGAGACAACATTTCCTTGAAAAACCTGATTCCAAATCTCTTAGAAGAGTGCATGAGGTATATGATGTCCCAGCATGCAAAACCACTTTTGCACAGTGTTGCTCTTATTTCTTGGCTCCTCTATTGTACAATCGCATAAGTAAAATTAAACCTCTTAAAGATTCGACTAGATTTGTGTGTAGAAGGGCTTTGGATGAGTTTCTGAGCAACCTAGATTATGATCAAACTGAAAATCTTATACAAATATGTCAGTAATTATTTATTTATAACATATATTATATTGAATATCTATAACTACTAAGTCTATACAAGTATAAATACATTTTATAAATATATGGAAGTAATATATATAAATATATATACTCTATATCTATAAGGTAATTATTATATTGAATATTAGTACATAAACATGATTTGTATTATATTGTATATACACATGTAAAGTAAGTACATTACATTGGACCTTTTCGCTGTAACGTGTTTCTATGCTGAAAATACTGGGGTATATGTGTGTATATATATATATACCTATACTATACATACATGAATTTATATGTGAAAACCAAGTGCAGTGTTTTCAGAATTCAGGTTTTAAAAATTACAACTTTAGGTAAGCTCTTACTTTTAATCTACTGCGCATTTTATTTTAGTTTTAGAAACACCTTTTTTTCCTTTTATTATTATTTTACACTACTTATTTTAACATGCTTGTCTTATTAAAATTATAATTATAATATTGTTTTATGAAAACACTTTGTTTACATTAAATTAACGTTAGTAGTGCATTGCCTGATTTTTTTGCATATACTACTTGTTTGCGCTAAGCATGTAACTCGTTATCGTCAATTGTAAAACAAATGTATTTAGTAAAAAGTGTCTTAATTTGTTTACATTATGACTGTTATTCCATGAGCGAGAATCTTACCTTGCCGTAACACAGTCTTTGACTAGCACGGGAGGTAAAGAACTTTTCTCTGTATACCGTCATTGGGCATTTATATATTATTTTATCAGGTATGTGAACCATTGATTTACATGTGACAGCATTATCATAATTTAACTGTTCTTCTACGCTACTTAGAAACATAAGTTCTAACTTGGTGTAGTGAACGTAAGTGAATGTGCCCTATACTTAAGTACTATGTAGATGTATTTCCGGTGTACTGTAACCTAAACGTATGGTCAATAAACTTTTATTATTTATTATTCAGTATATCTTTTTATTTCATATTTTTTTACATATATTCTTAAAAAAACATTGTTATTCAAAAAATATATATAAAATAATAGAAAACCCGTCGACAACGAGGTCCATGACCTAAGCTACCGACGGTTCAGGGCTCCAGAGAGAGGAACCTCCTCACGATCCTTGCCGAATCCAGGATGACTGCCTTTTGTATCAGGCCCTTAATCCAGCAACTCAGCGAGAGTTTCTTGAGATGTTGGTCGAAACTCTTCGCAATAAGACCGTTTACTGAAACGACTATCGGCACAATGATTGTTGAATCAACATGCCACATTGCGGTAACCTCGTGTGCCAAATCGAGATACTTGGTGAGTTTATCTTTTTCGGCTTTAACGAGGTTCTCGTCATGCGGGATAGTGACGTCAACAAGCATTGCCCGGCTCGCCAATCGGTCAATTATCACTATATCAGGCTTATTAGCGGGAATAGTCCTGTCAGTGATAATTGATCGATCCCAGTAGAGCGTGACATGACCATTGTCGAGAACTGGCGCAGGCTGGTATTGGTAGTAGGGCACTTTAGTATCCACAAGACTATATTTAAGGGCAAGTTGTTGATGGACTATCTTGGCCACTTGGTTGTGTCTGTGCAAGTATTCTCCGTTAGCAAGACGAGAACAGCCAGAGACGATATGCCTAATGGACTCTCCTGGACGATGACAGGCTCGACAAATGTCGGCAGTCCCGTCCTTTAGGATATGTCTCCGGTAGTTATTCGTCATGATAACTTCGTCCATAATTGCACAGGCAAACCCTTCAGTCTCCCCGAAAAGGTTACTGAAGCGTAGCCAAGCCACAGAAGCAAGTTGGTCTACGTCCGGCCCAGTGAGAGCCTTGTAGAACCTTCCGTGTAACTCCTTGCTCTTCCATATAGTCGTGCGGTCCGAAATGCTTAACACCTGGGGCTTGCGCCAATTCTGTTTTGCCAAGGATAAAGGTGTGAAGGAATTGTCAACATTGGCCACATCTCGGTGCACATCCTCGGTTGACTGTAGGAAGTATTCCCGCAGATTGCATACCTCGCGGTTATGTAGGTTTTTGACGTTTAAATAACCACGTCCCCCACATTTCCGTGGGATATACAACCTCATAACAGACGAACGGGGGTGGTGCATTCGATATAAGGTCAATTGTCGACGAACCTTTCTATCCAAGGCGTCTAACTCAGACTGAGTCCACCTTAGAATGCCAAACGAGTAAGCAAGTGCAGGCATAACCCAACCATTGACAGCGCGCGCCTTATTACCTCCAGACAGAAGACTTTTCAGTACTTTTGTAAGGCGGCTTAAGAAACTTGCTGTCAATGACTGTTTTATCTCCTTGTCAGCTATACCTAGTCCTTCTGCCATTCCAAGGTACCTATAGGTTTCCGACTCCGAGAGACATCTGAGTGACATATTTTCAGAGAGTTGTAATTCTTCCGAAGTTACAACTCTGCCCCTCTGTACATGAATGGCCGCACATTTGTCGACACCAAACTCCATTTTAATATCCTTACTAAAGTTTTCTGTGATCTTTAATAATGATACCAAATCAGATTTCTTTGGTGCATACAACTTGAGGTCATCCATGTATAAAAGATGTGATATGACCTCACCATCTCTGCGGAGTCGGTAGCCTATCTTTGAATCCATTAGTAGCGTACTTAATGGATTCATAGCTAGGCAGAACCACAAGGGACTCAGGCTGTCACCTTGAAAAATTCCACGCTTTATCCTTAATAAGCCTGTGGAGTCAGAAAACCCCGCCATGTCTGGCAGACAGAGACGTGTGGTCCACTGGCTCATGCATACGCTAAGAAAAGAGCATAGATTTGGATGGAGACGGTACAAATCCAGTACTCTACTTAGCCATGAATGAGGCACCGAATCATACGCCTTTTTATAGTCTATCCAGGCCATGGAAATATTTTTTTTGACTCGACGGACTTGTTGGCAAATAGTCATGTCAATAAGAAGGAGTTCTTTAGTACCCCGAGACCGTGGCTTACATCCATTTTGTACAGGCGCCATAATATTATTAGCCAAAATGTGCTCCATAATTTTGAATTTTAAAATGGAGGTAAGCAGCTTGTAGGTGGTCGGCAAGCAAGTAATTGGTCGATAGTTTTTCGGTTCGGAGGTACTACCAGATTTGTAAAGGAGGTATGTGACACCGGTAGTCAAAAACGTAGGCAAAGATCCAGTTGCAATAGCGTTTTGGAATTGTGTTGCCAGACGCACATGTGAACTGTGAAACCGTTTCAGCCAGAAATTGTGTAGACTGTCCGGTCCCGGACTTTTCCAGTTTGGGGCCGAACTAACTGCACGAGCTATGTCAGCTTCGTCAACATTAATTGGCCCCATGGCTGTGATAGGTTCACATGCGCGTCTAACAACACTCATCCATTCGCCTTCGGAGTGTATAACTGGTTGTGACCAAATATCCTGCCAGAATGAGTACATTCCGACAGGGTCAGGGGTCACACCAGGACTCATTTGCCGACTATTTTGCTCCCAGTTTCGATATACCTTCTTCGCATCACTTTGGAAGAGGCGATTCTGATTATATCTATCAGAGCGCTTCTTGAAGCGCCTTATGCGTTTTGCCCATGCCTGTACTTTTTGTTTATAAAAGTCCATGCGTTCCGTAACCGAAGCAGTATATTCTTGGGGTCTGATCCCAGTCCCCTCAAAAGCTTGATGTACGAAACGCATGACTCTTGGACGATTATTACCGGATCTAAATGTTAATAATTTTGCTATTATTGTTCGTGCTGCATTAATTCGCTTCTCAATTCTATACTGCCACGCTGGGGTAGTCGTTGTTTGTGGGGTAGGCCTGTTATGGTTTGGAAACCTTACTCCGCCTACTCGACAAACGGCAACTGCGCCGCAGTATAGAATTGAGTGCGTTTCTGTTAAATTTTCGGTTGTACTAAAATAGGGTGGTAAAATTTTGTCAAGAATTGATGTTAGAGCCAAATTGTGTTTAGTCATGGGCAAACGAGGTAAGCGCGGTCGATCGGATGGAGGGACATCGCGGTATTCCAGAATCGCATCATCCAAAGCCCTTCTTAATTGCTCATTATACTGGTTGTTAACATTTACCTCCTCGTTCTGTAACGATTCCACTAGCGCGAGTGGCAGTGGGTCCGGCTGTTCAGCAATAGCCGGTACCGCCGGATCAGGCTGCGGGCGAACAACAGGATGAGAAGATAATGTTTCCAGGCGTAGTCGATCAAGTACAGGCTGTGCAAGCAGTTGAAGCCGCTGGATAGCACGCACTTGGTCCGACAGCCGTTGTACAGTAACAGTCGTTCCTGGGTTAAGGTCCTGAAACAAGGTAAACATTCTGGAACGGTAGGCAGTGAGGTTGGTTCCCCCCTCTGTCGCCCCATAATACGCTCGCATGACATTCTCATTGAGTTGTTGAGACCATCTCATGCGGCGCACTGAACCACCGGTAGCGGAGGCCATCGACGTTGCATTGTGCTCCGTAGACCTCAAGCTTGCCGGCAGCGGGCGACCCCTACGCGCAGAACTTTGCGCAGCAGGAGGCACTGGAGATCCAGCATCGTCACTGGAAGCCGCGGTGACTGGCGGCGTGTGGTACTCATTTCCCGACGTTGGTGACGAGCTGGATGATGGTGTTGGTCGTGCGCTATAAGTCCCGTAGGCAGCACGCGAACGGCAACGTCTCGATGGGTTCCTTCTTGGAGCACTCATTTATTTCCAAAAATAGTATCTGTATTGTAACACAACTATTTTTTTTACTATAAATAATTATTATATAATATTAATATATATTAATATTATATTAATATATAATTATTATATATTATAATAATAATTATTATTATAATTATTTATTATTATTATTATTAGAGTTCATAGTTATGAAGAAAGCGTAATACAATTTTGGCAAAATAAAATTAATTATTTCCTACTGAATACTGTAAAACTGAATGCGAAGAGAATGAGTTAAATGTCATAGATTTGTTTGCGGTTTAAAGTAAAATACATTATAGCAATGAAACAGGTACCCCGTTATTAAAAGTTACGATTATGAAATTTTATTCATCTCAAAATACACGTGTTTGACTGACGACGACAGTATGCTGAGATGATTGCCAGTTCTCTGCCATAATCAACTTATCGTCTTCCGATACGTGGGAGGAAACGGTAGCAAGAATTTCTTAACTTGTGACTGAATCGGATATATTAAATACCGGAATACGAACGAAATTATCAGTTATAAGCGAGCCGTTTCAATTCTGATTCATTCTAGGTAGAATGAAGTACTGACGGATTCTGTCATTGACAACTGTATGTAGAGCTTGTGTCACATCCTATACACAAAAAATTCTCCAGTTTTGCTATCGGCAGCATCTGGCGTTCTAATACATATTTTATTATCTTATCTAAAATGCTTTTTACATCGGTACAGTGCTCTGAAACTTGGCTAAACCTTTGCTCGAGTTTTGTTAGTACTTTGCAACTTTTAATGGTAACGAGAAAGAAAAATAAGAACCATTTTGGTAGCCAAGATTTTTCTGAGTTGTTACGCTGAAGATTGTAGCGTTATTTTGAACTGCTTACAAACGTCGTATAATCTGCCTGTAAGGGACAAACGTCGGTGCGGTGTCCACCAACCCATTCAATTCTAAGCGTGTCGTAAGGGTCGACCCTTACGACACGAAAGACAGAAAAGCTGTCTGCAAGAGAAATAAATATGGCCTTTGGATCAACGGGTCCCGGGTTCGATTCCGGGGTCGGGCAAGTGTCTTTGTCTAAACCAGAGGCACTGGCTCGGAGTCTGGGTATCATTTGTGCTCGTGAATTACATGTTTGTAAACTGCCCCCGCCACACAGGTTATACCTAGTGCAGGGGTTTTAAAAAAAAAAGATCAGTAGTGGATCACGTACGGGCTGAGAAGTAGCACTTTCTAGTTTGATATCATATTCTGTCAAAAAAGCACTCAACCGTTTCAGTTACCAGCTCTTTTCTATATGCGAATTTATGAAAGACTAGCTGCGCCCCGCGGTTTCACCCGCGCTTACTTATTGTCGTACAGCGGGTGACGCCGCGGGGCAAAGCTAGTCTAAAAAAAGTAGCCTAAGTTACTCCTTATATAATTAGCTACATATCAGTGAAAGTCCCGTCAAAATAAGTCCAGTGGTTCCAGAGATTAGCCGGAACAAACAGACAGACAGACAGATAGACAGACAGATAGACAGACAGACAGACAAAAAAAATTAAAATGGTGTTTTGGTCTACGTACTGTGTATACATACTTACGCATTTAGTAAAAAGTGGTTATTTTATTATTACAAACAGACACTCCAATTTTATTTATTTGTATGTATATGTATGTAACTTTGAGCCTTCTGATGGAGCCCATAGTGAGCGACCACGTCTCTGTTCCATATGTCATCACTGGCAACACACATTGGTTGAAGATTTGAAGACAAGGAAACTCCGAGGGCTATGCTCGGAGTTTCCCTGCGAGATCGAATCAGAAATGAGGAGATACGCAGGAAAACCAGGGTCACCGACATAGCCCACCGGATTGCCAAACTTAAGTGGCAGTGGGCAGGGCACATAGCTCGCAGGACCGACGCCCGATGGGGCAGAAAAGTCCTCGAGTGGCGACCGCGTTCCGGCAGGCGCAGTGCTGGTAGACCTCCCACACGGTGGACCGACGACCTGGTTAAGGTCGCCGGAAAGCAGTGGATGCGGGCGGCCCAGGACCGGCCTTTGTGGAGATCCTTGGGGGAGGCCTATGTCCAGTAGTGGACGTCTTTTGGCTGAAATGATGATGATGATGATATGTATGTATGTATGTATAGATGTTTAGATGGCAGTCAACTTGAATGTCTCCACTAATTGGTTCATGGTTGTTCAAACGAAACATTACGCAACCTACCGAGACATCATCTCAGGAAATCACGTCCAAATATGTGACAGGAAACGCCTCTTCGTTTCCTCCATTGCGCCCATGCCTCATCTATATTCGTGGTTGGTCCACAGCGATACCAAATTCTGAATGTAATGAATGTTTGTTATTTGGTTGACTGTTGTAATGTTCCACACGTGGATTTCCATTTAAAGAGCTTGCTCATTTAAATTATTTTAATAACTGCAGATCCGTGTGGTGACGGATTTAGAATATATAGTGTCACCACCCTATTCCATCCTGAGGTTGTCGCAAGATACGAGTAACCTAGCGGGTTGATACGAAAATCTGTGCCAACCCGTGTGGCCATTGTAGCACAGTAGGCTTCACGTAACTGGAGGAGGCTCATCAGTGGGTTATCTATTGCCTGAGTAGTAATAGTAACTGCACATTTCCTATTGAACCAAATATCGTAGAGCCACGCTGTTCGCAGCATGAATGGGCCGGCTCGACCGGGTAAGTACCACACTCTCGCAGAAGACCGACTTTTGAGTAGTAGCTTTTAGCCACTGCGCTTCGTTCAGTGAGCGAGAGGGCCGGAGTCCCAACCCCCCCCCCCCCTGGGGAGGGCAAAATAAAGGCCGGCAACGCACTTGCAACCCCTTTGGTGTTATGGGTGTCCATGGGTGGCGGTGATCACTTACCATCAGGTGATCATAAATTAACTAGATAGGCAAAACATGGCCTATAGAAAAGGATAACGTGTTGTGGAAGTCCGTCTGGATTAATAAGAATACCCCCCTATCAAATCGGAGAAGGACCCGACTGAGCAGAAACTAAACTTCTAAGTACCTATAGTAGTTCAAAACATCTTGAATCAAAAGCAGCGAGGTGGGGAAAAGCTCGCGTATATCATCCACCAATCGCGTGGCTTACAAAAACTAACTATTGCGATAGGATATATTATTGCCCAAGATGCTTGGAAGCTAGTATAAATTTGAGTTCGTAATCATATTTTACTCTTATGTTGTTATGATTCCTATTTAAAAGTTATGTCATCAGGCATTCACTTGGTAAGTCTTTTATTTTATTTATTTATCAGTGTATACAGTTTATTCAGTTACAATTACATATATAGAAACTTTATTTACTTAATGATGTCTTAGGTTTTCACGATCTTTACACATTGCAGGAAATGATGGCTTCACGGATATGATCGTTTTATTTTATTTTATTCCCAACGTTTCAGAATAAAATAAAATAAAACGATCATATCCGTGAAGCCATCATTTATTTACTTAATTATCGTTCAAGCTCTTTCGTGAAATAAACCAAGCGTGTAAGCAATTTGCCATAATCCCTCAAACATTACAAGGAGTACAAGTTAAACTTGTCCTATTGCTCATCACACAGGCAAAAAGGCGACGTGGTCTTTGGCAGAGGGCCACAAACATACAGACAGCTCATCTAGGATTCATGCTATCTACTTAAGTCACATTTCAAAATTTAGTTTGTTGGTACGAGAGGTATGTTTTAGTGAGACATTTTTTGCCATATTTTACTTACTTTTCAGCCCAAAAATGACCCACTGTTGAGTCGGGCCTCCTCCAACTACATGGAGGGTAATTAGCCTACTATGCCGCGCTGGCCAGACGGGTTGGCATAGGGTTTCGTATGAAGTTTTCCTTCTCCTTGGGCTCTGCATCAGATCCCACAATGCCGCAACAGGACGCGAGTTGGAGCACCCCGGGGAGGTTTAGTGGGTAGGCCCCCACTATGGGGGAGAGTCCCACACTCCCCTCACTGACCATCCCCGTGACCGGCGAGGAAGTCCATAAAGGATATTAACCAGGGCGAAAAAATGTATTTATAGCGTCATTATTAACGCTTCAGTGCGTGTAAATTAAAGTTATTACGTGTTCCTTACACACACAAAGACTGCTTTTCGGTTTGTGCTAAATATACCAATTTCCGTTTAATCTAAGCATCATAATTTTCAACCTAAGGCGTTTCACACACTGCTCCCGCGCTCTGTCGCCTGGCGCGGAGTGGCCGATTTTACTATTGTATGCAAGTAAATCGATTAGTATAGAAAACACGCCAGGTCCAACAAAAACATGCCACTCCGCGCCAGGCGGCGGAGTGAGGGGGCAGTGCGTGAAGTGCCTTAATAAAAAAAATTAAAGAAAAAAAACAACATATAACAAAATAATTTTCAACCGTCATATAAAGGACGAGGTTCACTATTCCTTTGTATGATGCGGGAAATGGTTTCTTGACGGTTCTGCAAAGTGTCTGAAACACGATCAGAACCGTCAAGATATCATTTCCTGCAATGTAAAACATCGAGAAATCCTAAGACTTCATTACATTTGTATGTTTTTTTATGTTTGTCACCTCATAACATTGACTGATTCGATTAGTCTCTCTTTTTCTTTTCTTCTAAGTTAAAACTTGTTTTTTTTTTACTAGTTTGAGACATAGTTTGTATATTATGAGTAGTTGTGAGGAATTTTAATGTTTTTTTTGAGAATTGATTTTGATAATTTGTGTGAAACAAAACAAATGTTGTGTTCAATAAAAAAAACTAGATTGGTCATAATCTAATATATAAAATTCTCGTGTCACAGTTTTAGATGCCAAACTCCTCCGAAACGGCTTGACCGATTTTGATGAAATTTTGTGAGCATATTGGGTAGGTATGAGAATAGGACATCTATTTTTCATCCCCCTAAATTTTAAGGGGGGGGTCAATACAAAAAATTTTTTATTTTTTAGAGAAAATTTTTTGCTTTTATTTTTTTAAGATTCAGCATAAAAAAATACAAACAACCCTAAATTTTCACCCCTCTACGATCAACCCCTATTTAATTACATGGCAAAACAACGTTTGCGATAGGAGATGTTGTATAGATAGATTGAGTCATCACGATATCTCTGGAACCATAAGACCTAGAGGGTTGCGCGGGGTTTGCGTGGGGTGGGGGTTGCGCGGGGTGGGGGTTGCATGGGGTGGGGTTTGCGCGGGGAAGGGGGTTGCGCGGGGGATGGTTAATTATTTGGCAAAACAACGTTTGCCGGGTCAGCTAGTAGTCATCATCATCATCATCATCATTTCAGCCAAAAGACGTCCACTGCTGGACATAGGCCTCCCCCAAGGATCTCCACAAAGGCCGGTCCTGGGCCGCCCGCATCCACTGCTTTCCGGCGACCTTAACCAGGTCGTCGGTCCACCGTGTGGGAGGCCTACCAGCACAGCTAGTAGTATTGTAAATATATTAAAATTGATTCAGTCGTTGGTTTGGCAGAAAACGTGAAAAACGTGTTTTGTACCATTTTTTATTCAGGACTTTTACAAAGTATACGTTTATTTGCACGAACAATAGAAAAATAAAAACAATTTAAACCAACTTTGAAATAGGCACCAAAAAAAGAAATATAAAAAATTATCTGAACTTGGTGCCAACTTGTTATTATAGGGACTAGAACTACGTAACACCATTTTTTTGTCTATCGCAACTTTTACATTATAACCATTTCGACAAAAGCTACATAGGGACAGAAACCATATTTGAACACAACACAAATTTCTGCCGGTATCTCTCGTTGTAAGCTATGAGTCTGTTCTTGGATGTAAGCCAAACCAGTAACTCCGCAGCCCTCTGACATTTTGCGCTTTTTCTGAACAATTAGCACTCTTGCTCACAATTTGTTTTGTAATTGCTTGTTAGAGGGTCATAGCAGAGTGTAGTGAAATACACTGGAAGCTGGGTAAAATGTTTAAATATAAGAGAGTTAAGTACTTAATAGGTAGAGCCGTATGGATTTAGAATACATAGTTTCACCACCGACAAAAGGAAATGATAAGGCCGAACCAAATTGAAGTGTAATACCAACCCGTCTGACCAGTGTGGCATAGTAGGCTAATTACCCACCATATAGTTGGAGGAGGCCAGCCTCAATAGTGGGTAATTTATGGGCTGAGAACTAACTAAGAAGTAAATAGGTAAAACACGACACATCAAGAACAAGAGTTTATAGCACAAGACCCTAAACCTAATCTCGACTGAAATTGTATCCACGTGGTGATAGTAGAATACATAGAAGGTACTATTATAATGCTGCAAAATTACACTAACAAAAAAGTTCGCCAAATATTAAGGGTCAGCGCCGACCAACGGAGTGGCGCCGAAGAGACTAATTCAGTATTTGGTACAACGAAACACAATGACGGCGAGCGACATGAAGCGAGGCGAGCCTATTCTAAATACAGTTGTATTCTGAAGCGTTTTAGGTTGAATTTAAATTGTTACTGAATTAGTCTCTTCGCCGCCACTCCGTTGGTCGGCGCTAACCCTAAAGTAGGCTGCAAAATGTACTCAGAGAAAACAATATAGATATATGTATAATACAAGTCTGGCTAACGTGGAAAAGTAAGTTCATTTTCCCCTCAAGAAAACTGGCTGAAGATCAACTCTGCCATTGATTGGAGATATTAAGTTATTGAACGGACCAATACTATTTATAAGCTTATCGTTATCATGCTTTGCAAACTTTTGAGTACTTATTTCTATTAAACACCAAAGTTGTCCTTCAGTTGCCTCCCTTGAGATCGATATCAAGCTGAACTTCCTAGGTTGAAAGTACAAAAGTATCAACATGCTATGTTAAAACTATCCCGAGATACTTCCTAACAAAGCAAGGAAGAAGCCACACTTGGATCTTAGCCAGGCACTAGACAACAAAATAATTCCAAAAAGCCAGTTACGAGTTCCGTACTTTGGTAACAAGCGAACCCGTCGCAAGTGGAATACTGAGACATGTCTTTTTACTTTGTCTAAGAAGCAAATGCCTTTGTTAAGCTGAAAACCTCACCTGCCAGACTTAAACATTTCAGTTCCAAGAAAACTTTAAACTGTATAGTCCTATGGATCTTGCGTGTTCACATCACGTCGGGATCACCAACTTATGCGCAAATAGATGATCATACAGCCAGACGAGGTGGTATGTCTGGCTAGGGTTCGCAGCGCCTATCCCCCCAAAAGCTGAAGTCGGGGAATTCTTAAATAAGCGAATTGCTCTTGAAATTTCTCTATCGCGGTGTAGGACTTTTTGGTAATTCTCGCATTTGTAGGTGATATTTCTTGATGCAATTACTTCAGATTTTTCCGGTAAACTGTGTAAAGTATGTATGTAGGATGCGGTCGCTACAGTCCGAAGTTTTAGTCTCAAATTATTTCTGTAATTGTTTGGAAATGTTGAAACATTTTAGGCAGTATACAGTAGTATTTATGTCTGACGGATTTAAAATACACAATTTCACCGGAGGAATGCCAGAGGCAGATAAACTAGCCCGCAAGAGAAGGAAAACTTTATAAAAACCCCATGTCAGCCCGACGTACCAGCGTGGCACAGTTGACTAATTTCTTTCCATGAATTTGGAGGAGGCTCGTCTCAGCTGTAAGTCATTTATGAGTTGAAATTATGATGATTATGGTGAGGCACTGATGGTTGATGGTTCTATAGTAGTATTATAGGATACTAGCGACCCGCCCCGGCCTCGCACTGCTGTAATAATGAACATCTAAATTTATACATCTATTATACTTATAAACCTTGCTCTTCAATCACTATCTATTAAAAAAACCGCTTCAAAATCCGTTGTGTAGTTTTAAAGATTTAAGCATACATAAGGACGGATAAGTTTTCTGTTGAGATTTATAAAGAAAGGTACAATAATGACATGTTGATAATATGGAAAGTTCAAAAAGGCTAAGAGTATAGAAAAAATAATTAGTATTTATTAAATTGTTGCGGCGGCGGTTAAATTGTTCCCGAATTCTGGTTCAACAAATATTATATCGATTAAATATTTTAAGTAGCTTGGCCGAATGTGTTCAAAAGTAGGCATCGTCAGTTGTCGAGATACCATTCAAAAGCTGATGATCGATCGTAATCGATTCTTCGAATGCGTGACAATTGTTCCATCTCGATTTGCAACACGCTCTGATTATTACGGTATTGTGTGTGTCGAATGAATGAATCTGGCCCTGTTAGTTTATCTATTAACTAGCGACCCGCGCTGGCTTCGCACGGGTGCATGTATTATACATATAAACCTTCCTCTTGAATCACTCTATCTATTAAAGAAAACCGCTTCAAAATCCGTTGCGTAGTTTTCAAGATTTAAGCATACTTAAGGACGGACAGACGACAGCGACTTTGTTTTTTACTATGTAGTGATAGTGAAGAACCTACCTAATGCAATGCTATATTTTTAATCTATATATTTAATAGGCTTTCTTATAATGTGGTATTTCCAGTCTTTTGCGAATTTTAATATAGATTTTCATATTCGTCTACTATATAGAGCTAAAGTAACTTAAACAAAACTAAGTATATCCTACTACTGAATAGGAAACTTTCAACGCAAAAGACTGAATCTTTGCCTTCATCAAACTACATCAAAGGCCCCGACATTCGTCTAGCTAGGTAAATCAGAGTACCACCCTACTCCGGGCGCTAAGCCTTAAAACTAGCGGACTATATAAAATTAAAATGAACACTTCTCACCAGCGGCGCATGCATTGTAGGAATCGGTTCATTGAGAATTAAGTTGTTTTTTTTCAATTATAGGTCCTATTATGGCAATGGCTGGGAAACTCATCAAAGCTCTATTAGATGACATTAAATATCTACTTTCTCAGCGCAACAAAGGTTTTAGTTGATAAGACAGAGCGGAAATTTCCATCATTCCGCGTGCTAACCTCTAATGGCCGTGTATTCTTGAGGATTTCAAAATAATTATAATTTCCAGTATTTTCAAGGCTCAGCTTTGAAAATATATATTATTTCAAAACGTATGTATACTATAGTAAAAGAATATAACAAATGACACCAAACAGATATTTTTCAGCCTTATTAAAGTTATAGGCGCAAAATCTTTTACCTTTATAGCAAAATCTACTCAATTGCTATATTCCCGCGTATTTAATGTCCCCAGTAAAATCAAGTATGTGAATACACGTAGAGGGAGGCAGTTTTAATTAAATTTCTCCTGTGAACAGCACTGTTTACCGAAGCTCTTGAAGCTCTGTACGTGAACTAGACCAGTTAACTGAAACTGCATTCAGTGTGTTAATTGGGCCTGTTTGATATCTACATATTACATTCGTTGCAATTATCTTGACGATATTGTCGTAAATTTTTATACTGGTTATTAAGTTGAACGTTCCAGGGTAGCCCGCAAAATTCAAATTTTCTTACGTTTTTTGCAATTTGCAGGTCAGTGCTAGGTTGTATGTTGATTAAAATTTTGTTCGCGGCTGTAAGACGTATGTAGTTATAGAATTATAATCATCAAAATCATCAATACAACCCTCCAAGCTCGTAAAGGTGCAAGAAAAACTTTTTCAAGCTCAAAGTCATTCTTGCACCTTTATGAGCTTGGAGGGTTGTATTGATGATTTTGATAATTTGGCTATTTGAAATGGCATAGTTGACAAAGTAGGCTTGGTGACGGATTTAATTCTGTCACCCTAAGAGCAGAATAGAGGAAATTATAAGGCAGAAAAGTTAGTCGTAATAGAAGGAAAACTTGGCTCGAAACCCTTTTTTTTATGTCGGAGATCCTCATACCCGGCCGTTGGGAAATGGCCGGGGTATGTGGGACTTCGGGGCGCGTAGAGATGGTATATTGCGCCCCGACCTACCCACTAAAACCGACGGCGATCCCTGACTGCCCAAGCCAGGGTCACGGGATTCACTCCCGTTGCAGAGAGCATGCTCCGTGACTGGCACGAAACCCTATTATAACCCGTCTGGCCAGCATAGTACGGTAGTTTAATTACGCTATTGTAATTGGAGGAGGTCCGACTCAGCAGACAGTCGTATGTGCTGAGAGAAAAGAAGGGGATAAAACATTGGCTTGATTTCTAGGGGTCGTAAAGGTACTGGAATTTCAAACTCAAACTCAAAACTCAAATCATTTATTTCAATTGAACCTATTTACTGGTGTTTTTGAAAAGTCAAAAGTGAAGCTAGGAATCTAGTTGCATGTTCCAAAAAGTAGATCCTATGGAGAAGAACAGGCAAGAAACTCCATGGACACTCTTTTTATCATATTTTCTGTTACAAGCATCTGATTGCGTTACATTGATTTCGTGTTTATTTATAGTAAGCTAAGATGAGAGGACAATGTAACATCTTGCACAACAGAAGTGTCCAGGAGATCAATATAAAGCTATGTAGGTATGTCAATAGCAGTTAAGGGATGACCGGCCCCAACTGGCGGCACCCGATCACGAGCATGACGCATGTGTCAGCCATCCCCCAGCTCACCAATATTTTAGGGAACCGATTTAAAGTTTACATTATTTTTTGGCTAATACTTAACCGAATAACATGCAAACAACGGTGTAAAAGAATAATATGTACAAATTCTGTGGCCATTCCATAATTTCCAGTTTCCACGCCAAAAGTAACATACTTGAGGTTTAAAAGAAGATATCAAGTAAAACCTCTTTCCGCCTGATTACAAAACAGGTTAAACAGTAGGTACTAAACCTTAGTCTGCACTTTGTAACAAGAAATGTAGTGGAACGAGTTTTAAAGTTGATGAAAATAGGGTACTAACTTTATAACCTGTTTTGTAATCAGGCATTTTGAGTGATTAGGGCTTAAGGTTGACGTTGACGCAATATATACTAATTTATTTAAATATCTTTAGTACTGATTAAATTTTTAAGTTAAAACGCAAAACAAAGCTTTCTATATGAATGCCTTTTGTACTCGTACAAATAATAAGTTTACAACCTGCAATATTCTTTTCGTGTACTACTAAAGAGTCTATCTATGTTTATCAGAGAGTTGAAATAATTACAATATACTTTCTACTATGTAAGGAGGCAACATTTGTACTTTTTTTAAACCAATCGGAGCGATTTCTCAGATGCAATTGACCTCCGAAACTGAACTTATCTCATTGCATTGCTAAAAAAAAGGTTTTGTCTTTTATCTTGTATTTTGTTATTCTTTGCCCTATGGGCATTATAACCGGAACACTACCTCAATCACTTAAAGCTATAAAATCTCCAGGAAACAGTTTACTTCATCAAACTAATGGCCAAATATTTGACCGCCTTATGGCTGCATTAATATTCTTGCCCTATATTTTCCGACTTTAACAAATAAGGTTCAGAATCCCATACTACCCTTGGTACTCGTATTATATCCCTTCAATGAATCAGTGGGGTGTAAGACCCTATTTTCTAGGGGTCGAATTTGACTCATTAATCGATATTTTTGTCCCACATATTAACATGCACGCACATTATAAGCGACATATGAACTTAATTTTATTATCGAAAATTGTATAGCATTTTACAACGCAGCAGTATAATTTTGGAGATAATCCTACTAATATTATAAAGCCGAAAAATTGAAAGAATGTATGGATTCACGCAGTATTCTTTCACGCAAAAACTACTGAATTTCAATGAAACTTTACAATAATATAGCTTACACATCAGAATAACACATAGGCTACAATTTATATAGATACTGTGTAAATTATTCAAAATATAACGGTAACACATATTTTCTACCATCATTAACACAATTTTCCATCGCCACCTGCGTGGAAACGTGGGGCGCAGCTAGTCTAGAATAAATTTATCAGAAAAAAAATTTTTCATCGTCATCATTGAAATCAGTTAGGTAATTGCTTCTGTTATATTTTTTTTAAATAAACATCAATATTTATTTCATTAACTCGATGTCAATATGTAAATTTTATCATTATCAACGTTTTATGTATAAAAATGGTAAAGAAAATTACATACATAACGTATTTCACTTAATATGAGATTTGGAAGAATTCCAATGGAGAAAACCTTGAAGAATAACTAAAGAGTACTTTTGCCGATATTGGCTTCGTTTGTGGTACATATTTGATGTGCGAACTTATGATGGAGTGTTCTTAATGTGAGTTTGCCATATTGTGAACATGGAGAAATTGCTTAAGTACGATAAATAATGGCGAACTTCTTATACATATCAAGGTTGTAATTAGTTGGAAGGTTGAGTAGAGTAAAAGTCAATTTTTGCTCACATTTCATTCAACAAAATGACGTCTAGCTGAGTGTTAAATAAAATAACATAATTAAGTTTCCTACTAAATGTGGATTGTGGTGTCAATTAGGTACTTATAACCTAGCCTGTGTTAAAGATTGTCTTCTAATTGCGGAAAATGGTGTCTTATCGGTTCTGATCGTGGTCTTTTATTTAATTTCAGACATTATTTACCGCTATGTGCAAAGATCGTGAAAACCTAAGATATAATTATTGTCTTCTAATTTTTATGCCGGGAAAAAAAGAAACGATGTTTTTTTTTAAATCGCTACCCCTGCACGAGGTATCATATAACCTGTATCGCGGGGTAGTTTAACACCAATGACACCCAGACTCAGAGCTAGTGCCTCTGGTTTTTTAGACAAAGACACTTTCCCGACCCTGGGACCCGTTGATCTAAAGGCGGCACACCCAACCCCTAGACCATTAGATGATTGACTTTAGTAAATTATTGACATTAGGAAAAAGCCAGCATTTTATCTTAGAAGATTGTGGGTCAGTTAGATTGTGATTTAGTCCTTGGTATCATAAATCATTATTGAACAAAGACTAAAACACTCTACAGGCATGTTACATGTGTATCAAATTGTGTATGATTCACATCAAAGCGTTTCATACCCGTCTTAGGTCTGCGTCGTTTGTGCAGTTGTATTACATCGCACATTAGTTATGATAAACGCGCTTGTTCACTGGTTAGGACTGCTCGTCCGTACTAATAGGATCGTTTCCATTCCGTCCAGTATTCTGTATGCCGTTCCGGGCAGATCCACTGATGCAATCATAATGTTCTAACATAAATGCCAGTTTTGTGATATGCATGTGAACTAAGCATTTTTGTATTTTTGTGACCCGTTTATAATGTTTATAAAATACTGACTTACTGCTAAAACCCCCGCAGTACTCCAGACAACACCGCATATAGCGGATATGAACTTGAACCCAAACTGAAGCACAACCAATCATTACCAAACCATGGTGTACGAAAGAGAACGCACAATTTTCGCAAGTTCTGGGGCGATTGAGAAAAAATAGGCTGAGACATAATAGAGATTTTAAGGTGTATGTATCACACGTCCTTTTCTACATATTTCAAACATCCAGCTGATTGTCAAGCTAAAGACAGATTGCAGGAAATAAACGAAGCTTTAAAAAAAATATTGAGATCCAACAGTGCTATAGTATACAATATATAAATAAATAAAAAAAGAACGGTTGGTTTTATAGATCGATAACAACGTACCTACTGATAGTGTGTGCATTCTTGTTTTCTATCCTTACACATTTCAACGCGTCAACCAGAATTAGATGTGAATAAATTTTAATTAGTTTATTCCCATCACAAACAACTACGAAGAAAAATCTTATTCCAAGGCGCAAAACTGTATGAAATATATTAACAAACGACCATAATTACCAGGCCATTGGTAGCAGACTTTCTGAAAATTTTAATCATCTGCAATAAGATCCAGTGTCGTTGCGATAGCGTTATCCAGATTACCACTTCTGGAAAGCTTCCAACTTGGAAATTGATACTTTATTGACTAAAGTATCTATAGAGACAGCTCGGAAATAATATTTTTGTCGAGTCCTTTCGGTTCGCACTTTTTATCCGAAGTTTATTAATGTTTAAATACCTTTTGCTTACAGTTATTTCATCCACGTTATTACTGTTTGCTGGATAAAATAAAGCTGCCTGCGCCCAGTTTGTAAATTTTGGTTAGCAAAATTGTCAACCGACTTCAAAAACTAAAACACGTAAAATAACCATCCATCTGCATACCTTTATCCTAATTAACGTCGATGTCAATTTAAGTTGGATTTTTCGTTAAAAAGTCGTCCAAAATGTACCTACCGACGAATGGTTTTGTTCACTTATTTAATTTTTTTTTTATTTCTCACAACGCCATCTCGTCCCAAGCTAAGCAACTTAATGCTTGTGTTATGGCAACGAGATGGATGATAAACTACTTATATACATTTTTTTTGTAAATACATACATATTATAGATAGAAATGACACCCAGACTCCGAGCCAGTGCCTCTGGTTTAGACAAAGACACTTGCCCGACCCCGGAATCGAACCCGGGACCCGTTGATCCAAAGACGGCACATCTAACCACTAGACCAACGAGGCATTCATGTTTTGTGCATTAGGTGCATTTGTTTAACGTTCGCTATACAGATACTAGTACTACTTCTTTGCCCATAAATGACCAACAGCTGCCTCCTTCAACCACATGAAGGATAATTAGCCTACTGTGCCACGCTGGTTTGGCATGGGGTTTCATATCAAGATTTCCTTCTCTTGCAGCTAGGCTCTTACGACACCCTCAAGATGAAATGGAGTGGCGACTCTATATATTCTACAACAGTCACCACACGGCGTAATGCGGAGAAATGTTTTCACTATATGCCGTTTCCAAGGCGAGTAAAGCCTTGAGGCTATCTCTGGATTGTATCCAAGATTCGTCACGTGATTTATACTTATATTACTACTGCAGATGAAATAGTGGAGGCGTCGCGACACAGGCAATAAAACGTCTTACCTTTATTGTTATCGTTCTATCGTCTTCTTCCTTTCTGTTTATTGCCTCGTTGCCATCATTCGATCATTGTACCACTCTCAAGAATAATAAGCAACGTTCGCAAGCAATAAAAATCTGTAAATCATTATATTCTTAAAATATAGGATGGTATTTATGGCAAAATAGCAATCTCATTATAGATATTTCAAAATATAATACCTTCTGAACATACAACTGAAGTTAAAAATGAGGATGTTCTATTTTCGGCTGCAATTATGACGAACTTTTATTGGCGTTATTCAGTTATATCAATTCAGATTGGTTATAAATTTGAGTAAAAATAAAAATTCAAATAACAAGAATCGGATGCGACTTAAACTAAGAGTGGCGAAGTATACCCGATCCGCAATGCATTTAACTAGAATCACAAAGTTAAAGAAAATCCTCTTATCCAAAGAGTCAACTTCAATTTAGCGCAATTTATTTACTACTAGCTGCGCCCCGCGGTTTCATCCGCGCTAAATTATTGTCGTACCGCGAGTGACGCCGTGGGACGAAGCTAGTCTAAAAAAGCCTAAGTTACTCCTTAAATCATCAGCTACCTATCAGTGAAAGTCCCGTTTAAATCGGTCTAGCCGTTCCAGAGATTAGCCGGAACAAACAGACAGACAGACAGACGGACAGACATACAAAAATTTAAAAAAAAGTCATTTCGGTCTATGTACTGTGTTTAAATATTTACGGATTTACTAAAAAGTGGTTATTTTATTATTACAAACAGACACTCCAATTTTATTTATTTGTATAGATGTATAGAAGATGTATAGATACCATACCACCTAAAGAGAGATACTTTGTATGTTTAATCTCTATGACTCCGTTGACTCTATACCGTATTCTGTAATACCCGACTACACACATGCATACCTGATTTCAAAACCATCTAATGAAAAGCTCCTGCATAATGTAAAGTATCCAATACTTTTAAGTAGCTGTAATTGTCTGGTCTGCCTAACCATCTAATTGATATCTTCTTACTAGTTAGAGTAAGTGCTCCGTTTAGCTACCCTCTGCTCTTGAATCTTTTGTTCGCTTCCTACCATTGACTTAAATAATAGGGACGCGACATATTGTTCTATAGGTACAATTGCTTATAAAAATAGTATCCATTTTGAAGGCACACACATAAACATATATCTATCTCGTTCTTACTCAGGGCTGTAACTCGCAGGAAAACAGTATAGCAGTATGTCAGTGCGTACATAAAGTGAAACATGTATATGTAAGTAAATACCTAATGAGGCCGAAAATCCGCCATGTTTAGCGCAGCAAATGTCATTGTCAGTCAGTTAGCTGGGGTTGTACATTATGTATTTATCGACATATTTTCATAGTTAGTATTGATATACTTTATTTTTAACAACATACATTATTTTACAACAAAACGGGCTATAAAAGGATCAAAATTATTATACAAGTATTTTATGGTGGGACGATTATCAACGGGATAGTCGTTGGACTTTCGGCTTTCGACTGTGAAGACGGAGCAGGAATTATAATTAAATAATTGAAATTTGTTTTTATAATATTTTAATAATTGAATTTTAGCCTTTGATATACTTGTTGCTGCTGTATTATTGCTGATATGCTAGTTAAGAGTAGTTGTGATCTATGTAATTCTCTTTCTGTAAAACTATTTTAGAAAAATATAAGACTGTGATTCCATCCAAGAAACATATTTGCCCAATTTGAATGATAATGCCATCAATCATCTAGGCAAACTTTATGAAAAAAAGTCTGTGGACACATTTATTCTAAACTAATATTTCAATATTTTGCAGCAACATGCCAGCAAACAATAAAACTGGTATATTAAAAGAAAATCAGTTGGAAACAATTCCTGTTTTGGCCGGTCCTGACAATGTACTACGCCATATGTTTATGTTTTGCGGTCAAACGACAACTTTACAAAATCAGTGTAGCAACTTTTAAAAATGGTCAACGAACTTGTCTTAGATTTCCCACATCTAAATCAAAGTATCTTTGCACATAAAAATATACTTACCTCCTAATAAAGTATTAATTCTACAAATAAGAAATACTCAATAATATTTAAAATAAAATGAGGCAAGAACATTTATCGATACAACCCAATAACATTCAAATCTTCTGGGCAGCACTAAAACCGCCATGTTTAGCGGCCAGATGACGTCACAGTGGCACGCATTTTGGTTGACGTTTCGTTTCCATAGGTTTCCTACTTCAGTGCTTCCTACCATTACACCACTCTGAAATTGATATAGCAACATCATTCATTTCATTATAATTGTACCTTACATTTGCTACATGAAAGCTGAGCTCATACACAATGGCCCCTCTATGAAATAAATCATGTCACTTGCCTCGCTTTACATATTTAGGAGCTAAAACAGAACATTAAATCATACATATCCATGTGTGCATTAAGGCATTTATATAAAGTGTGTGAATACTTAAAGCAGATTTTACGGTATGAATTATGTCACAATTATCAGTGATAAAATGTGTGCACCAAGTACAAATCATTTAAATGTTGTAAAACTAATTACAGACATGCATCCGTCCGACAAGCTTTTTGCTTCAAGCACACAGATATGCGTCTGAAGCCACGTTACTTACGTATCGCACGCTTTGGTAGAATAAAAAAAAACTAATGTATAGGATTGACAGGACCTGTCATGTCAATGTCAATCCCTTACATTTGTCTTTTTAATCTTATTGAATACGTGTTTAAGTAACAAGCAACTGCTTATAGAGCTATCTACTAGCTATTACGGAAGATTTAGCTGCTTCTTCCTGTTAAATGATTTAAAAACGTTCCTGAATAAAATAACGTAATATTCGCGCCAGTAAACCGTTTAATTTTTTTCTATTTCAATGTGTATTAAACGGGAAAACCTGAAACTTCATGAAATCCCCTAAGAATCCAATATAGGTACAAACAAACGTGAAAGCAATGCAAAAACATACTTTAACTTTTACCAGAAGTATGCCGAATATGACAATTATGAACGAAATTCGAAAATTCTAATTGAAATTCCAAATTGTACTAGGATTAACGCGCCGACATCTGGGACTTGTTGGTATGCGATGTTAGCTGAGCATCTAACTGTATGGTGGCAGCACTGCTATTTGTTTGAGCATATAGCTGTCATATTTGATAATAGCTGTCATATAGCAAAATATCTGGTGCACAGAAAAAGCGCACACGAATAGCGATCACGAATGGCCATGTGAAGTCATTTGGCTCTGTGACTTACCGGTTTGAATCACGCCTTATTTATAAATGACGGTATAAATAGACGGGACACTGGTACTTTATGACGCTTGACATTTGGTGGACCGATTTTAAACATCGGAGCAGGTAGCGGGAAATATTAAATTGACACCGTAAAGTGTCATTGACTTGAGTTGTTGGATACCTTTATTTATTTTTTCTTAAAAGTCTTCCTATGTCACTCATTATTCAGTAATCAATAAATTTATTGCAACTGAATTTATTAAATTTAAACAGCTTGGCACAGTAGGCTAATTTCCCTCCACAAATTTGGACGAGGCCCGACTCAGTAGTGGGTCATTTATGGGCTGAAACGACGACAACGAAACAATATTAAATCTTACCTTTTGTTTTATCTGTAAAATTTTGGAAGTAATTGAAATCACAAATCATTACGTGGCAGTTTCAGAAAGCAGTATGTGTTAATTCCGATATTTTTTTAGTTAAATTTTTATTGAACAAAATATTAAATCTACTGAAATCTACCAAGTGTCAAGAATGTTTTCAAACTATACGCATAAAACAGATTTGTCTTTTGCTGTAAATATCCTCACACATATATTAAAATAACCCTACCGGATACGCAGCTCATCAACTAATTAGTACACCGTTAACAGCTCGATATTTGAATATTAAAATCACTATGTAAATATCGATTCCCATAACGCATACTAGCCACGTCCTGTAGGAAATCCTCGCATCGGCTAGTTCGCTTCCGTGCCGCGAGGAGCGCGCACGTCGCGTTCCAAATTTAAAATTCCTTGCCGTAAATGAACACTCGGGTTTGTACTTGACGTTTAGTGGTTGTACCAGTGTGAACTCAGCCTAATGATGCGTCATTATTGCTGTGAAGAAAATTCGTGTGAATAATTTTGCGTGATACTGTGTGAAAATTGCTTTGTGAATATGAAATATATGTTTGGATATTTAACGGGTGAAAGTGTGCAAGTAATCATGGATTTAGGTGGGTTTAACTTTACATATAACTATTACCAAAGAGTAGATTAAATGAAACACCAATGTCCCAGGTGCCAAGGCGCCGGGTACGACAGACGATAGGGAAAAAAAGAGGAGCAAATAATTACCATTAATTTCTAAAAAGAACACACACAAGTGTAAGTCTGTGGTGTAGTAACAAAAAAAAAACTTTAGTTATCCTTAAACTACCTACTACTCAGCCTATAGATGATCCATTGCCGAGTCGGGCCTCCTCCAGTTACATGGAGAGTAATAGGCCTACTGTGCCTCGCTGCCAAGACGGGTTGGCACAGGGTATCGTATCAAGTTTTCCTTCTTTTGCGACTAGGTTTTTGGCCTTGTGGTGTCCTTCTGTCGTCCTTCTGTCGGATCTTAGGACACCCTCAGGATGTAATAGGTTGGTGACACTATGTATTCTAAATGTGTCATTACACAGATTAATATCCATTTACGCTACGTTAATTATTTAAATAATTGTATTTATGTCCACCAATTTTAGATACGTTAGGATCTTAAAATATCTCGTGAACTTCATTTAATTGAATGATGTCTTAGGTTTTCGCCACTATTACAAATTGAAATTGAACACTTTTTAACGGATTTATCGCGTGTCTAGTACATTATATCATTCACGACGTTTCGAATGCTTTGGAACAGACGTGGTCACGAGAGATACTAGAATATACACGTGATAAATTCGTTAAAAAGTGTTTAATTTCAATCCACTGACTTGCCTTAGGCTTATCTGTGGCCTCAGCTCCCCATCAAAGCGTGGCGTATAAGCGGGCCAAGGCCCCATCAGGGTCGCGGAGCATGCTCCCCAATGGGGAGTAAAACCCGTGGCCCTGTTTCGAGCAGTTGAGGGACACCGTTGGTTTTAGTGGGTAGGTTGGGGCGCAACTACCATCTTTCCGCGCCCCGGAGTCCCACATTACCCGACTGGCGTTCAGCGGTAGGGAATGCATGAGGATTTCCAACGTAAAAAAAAACCTGTGTCCTAATAAATGTCGGCTACAATTTAAGTTGGCACAGACTTCATTTTTTTTTTACATTCACCTCTAAACCCCGCCGCACATGCTCACGCCTCACACTCGCATTAGCTGTCACGCGCCGCGTGCGAGTGGCAGTATTTAAAACCTATGGCGCAGTACCAAGCTCCGCATTTGCTCTCACGTGTCGACGCACACGCGTACATGCGGAGGTTGGTACTGCGCCTCAAACGCGGCGCGCGACAGCCAATGCGAGTGTGAGCATGTGCGGCGGGGCTAACGGTGGCATTGCACTTCACTACTCGTTTTAACGTTCACGTATTTGCCAAATTTTACATTAGGCACCATGCGTATTGATATCATTTGTCAAAGTCACACATAAAAATAGCAGCATTAGAAAACTTAAGATAGTAACTTATTTATAGTATTTCAGTGCCCAAGTAATTACTCGAATGTCTGGAGAGAACACTGCAGTGTCTTAGCTCCTAAGTTAAACACAGACAAAACTTAATGTATTACTGCAGTGACCAAGACGCGAACATTATTATATTAACGCTTCAACTTGTACAGGTAGACAGGAAGCCTTCCAGTCTACTATGTACTAATATAAATGTTTTAACCCCCGACAAAAAGACTATTTTTGAGACTAGTTTTGACCCACTATTGAGTCGGGACTCCTCCAGATACATGGCGGGTAATTGCCCTACCATGCCACGCTCCACAATCGGCCAGACGGGTTGGCACAGGGTTTCATATCAAGTTTTCCTTCTCTTGCAGACAGGTTTTCGGCCTTCTCATTTCCTTCTGTTGGCTCTTACGACGCCTTTAGGATGGAATGGGGTGGTGACACTTTGTATTCTAAATCCACCAACATTGCCCGTGTGTTTGTGGCATCGTAGCTCCTAAACGAATAGAAAAATATTTTATTTTCATTTTAAAGCAGCTAAAACTCGTTGGAATTCCACAGTGGAGCATGCGTTCAGACCACCTCAAGAGATATACAGAACAAATGATGATGGATGTTAAGAAAGAAAGATACCTTTTTTTAATAAACGAAATCCCTGCATCATCTCTTGGGTACTTACCTGTATCGCGGGGGCAGTTTACAAACATGAAATTCAGGAATACAAAGGATGATGATGACTTGCCCGGCCCCCGGTATCGAACCCGGAACCCCGTGATCCAAAGGCAGCACATCCAACCCCTAGACCAACAAGGCAGTCGTCATAATCAAGCGCACGGCCAGTTACTGTGGTTTCTGGACATTTGCTTACCCTTAAAGAGATCTGGTGACCTTGCTCATGCGCAGGGACACAACACCATCCAAGAATGATGTAATTTCGCTGCGGTACTCTTTAAGGTGAAGGTCGTTCCCCGCAATGGAGTAGCTCTTTGCTTTCACCCTATAATTGGAAGTATAGAAGCTATTTTGCACAGTTTGAAGGGTGCTATAAAATACGTTATTTTGAAAGTCACTGTACTGAACAGCTTTTTATTCCGTCCTAAACAGCAAATTCCGTGCGGTGACGGATTTAGAACACATAGTATCATCACCCCATTCCATCCTGCGGGTGTCGTATGAGCCGACAAAAGGAGATGACAAGGCCGATAACCGTCCCAAGAGAAGTAAAACTTGATACGAAACCCTTTTTTTCGCCCGGTGTAAAATCCTTTATGGACTTCCTCGCCGGCCACGGGGATGGCCAGCGAGGGGAGTGTGGGACCTACCCACTAAACCTCCCCAGGGTGCTCCAACTCGCGTCCTGTTGCGGCATTGTGGGATCTGATGCAGAACCACGCCGTGACACGAAACCCTGCGCTAACCTGTCTGGTCAGTGAGGCACAGTAGGCTAATTACCATGTTACTGGAGGAGGACTGACTCAGGGACTGACGTGGGTCATCTATGGGCTGATTTAGTTGATACAGCAATTTATACCGCGTTTTAAATAAAGAAGCGACTTCTATTTCAAAAAAGGAACTAACCTAATTTAATTCGTCTGTTCTGTTACCCGCAGTCGATGCCGACTGCGAGTAACAGATAGTAATAGACTACCTACTACTTGTCAGCCCATAAATTACCCACTGCCGAGTCGGGCCTCCTCTAACTACATGGAGGGTAATTAGCCTACTGTGCCACGCTGGCAGGCGGGTTGGCAAAGGGCTTAGTCTCAAAAACTTGAGACTAGGTTCTCTTGCGGCTAGGTTTTCAGCCTTCTCATTTCCTGTTGTCGACTTTTACAATACCCTTAGGATGAAATCAAGTGGTGACACAATGTATTCTAAATTCGTCACCACAGAGAGAACTATAATGTATACACAAGAAGACTACTTAAACAAAGGAAATGCAAGTTAGCACAGCTGTTCCGACATAGCAGCTTCATCAATCAAACTGCTATTTATATCCAGCTCAAAGGGCCCTCGCCATTTCACGGATATCACACCACCAAATAAACACCACCCAGACGGTTCTAAGAAACTGATGCGTTCAATAGCTTCTACTCGGAACACCGAGTGTCTTTCGTTTATACTTGGTTGGGAAAGAAATGAACATAATCGTTCCATTGCCGTCAAGGGAACATTTGTGAGACTAGCGGAGCGAATGAATGAAGAACGATTGATGAAAAAAGTGTTTATGGCGAGTGTGAGTGAAAGTGTTGGAAGCGGTAGACCTAGGCGGACGTTTCAAGACTAAATCAGAGACGTCTTGAAAAAAGGCCACGTCATGAATACCCTTAACCGAAGAGCATGTATGAAGGGAATAATGAAAGTGGACGAAGCGAAACTAGCAGGTATGTAAGGATCGTAGGAAGTGGAAAGAAGTGGTCTCTGCCTACCCCTACGGGGAAGAGACGTGGTGGTTCACAATGGGGCTTATTAGGAGGCTGAAGGTCACGAATCGTGCAGATCCCTTTAACCATTCGAAGTCTACCGAAGTAGTTTGAAATAAGTATGTTTATTAACAGTAAAAAGGTGTTTATTTTTTAAAACTATTATATGTTACATTTATTAAAACCCCTGCATGCAAATACAGGGGTCTAGGCTCCGAATATGATTTTGTCCCATTCGGTATCGATACCCTTGGTGAGGGGGGGACCTAGCGCTATCCGCTCTATATGCCTTTTTAAGGAAATAGCAAAAAGGTTAGTCTTCATCACAAGAGGCCGAAGTGCTACCTCGGACAAAGAATCAGTCTTGCGATTCAAAGGGGGAAATCTGCCAGTATTTTCGGAACCTTGCCTAGAGAGACTCCTTTTAATAATATATTTTAGTATTTTTTAAGGTTTTTTAGTTTTAGGTTCATTAGTATTTCTAAGTATTTCGATGTTATTTAAATTATGACCTTGGGTATAAATTGTATGTCTATTCAGAAGTACGATGGAGAAACAATCGTTGATGTAATCTACTTTTTTATCACAAAATGTTTAGCTATGTCGGTAACTAGTTTTTTTATGTATCAAAATTACCGTCTATTACACAGTATGCTCTAGCCAGGCCAAACCTACTAATTCCATGAAAGCAAAATCAATAAATAACCTTTAAAAGACGATTTCAACATTCCTAACTTAGTAATACTATGGTGTCAGTTCGGGACATATGGCACACGCTTTTGACACCAGAACTTGGCAAGAACTTTTAAACTCGGCAAATTATGTTTTGGCAGGTTGCTAGCCTGCATCGTCTTCGATGGTCAGGTTTGGGACACTAGCCCTATAGCCTACTACCTACTCTCTTTTAAGGAAAGTTATAGGTACACATTTATTTATTTGTAATGTTTTAGCGCATATAACTTACTAGTGGCCCGCCCCGGCTTCGCCCGTGCAAAGCGGGGGTGGGTTATACATATCGACGTAGGAAAACGTATTTGCTGTAAGCCCCAAAAAATCTAAAATTCGTTTTTTACATCATTTTGATCAGAAAAAAATTCTACGTCGATTGGTCAGACTCTCATAATTCTAACTACGAAAAAAAATCGCTTACGCCTTAAGTTTTTTGAAAAATTTTGATGTGGTCTTGGCTGTAAGTCTATCAAAAACCAGTATATTTGATGCATTTGTTGCTTACGCTATTCTTCAAATAGACTTACGCCATTTTGGCAGGATGAGTTTTTTTAATACCAAAACTTACATCATGTTATCCAGTTTTGCTAAGCCTTCATCTGATGAGTTTTCAGCGGTGTATAAAATAAATCTTTGTCAGACATTAAGCCTCGCGATCAATTTCCTTCTCAATGGCCAACTATCATGGAAATGGCTAGAAATAAACCCGTTTCCCTAAGAAGTTCAAGTACGTGATGTAAACTTTTGGGTTTTAATGACGTCGTAAATAAATCATTTAAAAAGAATCTAAATCTGCACATTTCTACTATAGCTAAGTTGTATTTTTTTTAAAGAACAAGCCAAACGTGATCTATAAAAAGAGATCTATGGCAGTTGATGCTGAAAGTTCCGAAATTCCACTAGGAAATATGGGTAACACCAAACCAAAGGAAGATTTGTATAGAGTGTAATTAATTGCCGATTTTATCCAAAAAATACAAGGACCTGAAAAATCTTGTTAATTTTTTTTTCATCTAACTGCATAAGAATTTTTGGACCTAGAACATAGGTAATAATAAAACAGTAGACCGCCTACCAGATACCGATCCTCTTCATCGGTTCTCATTGAGTATTTTAGAAGACATCTTTATTTTTAATACATGCTTATATGATAAAATTTTTTGTTATGTTAATGTCAAGTTTTAGGTTTTCTTTTTAATAAACTTTTTTTAAAATTTCATTTTATATAATATGTGAAACTACTAATTACGTTCCGGGTTCAGTGGCGAGCCATGGGGGAGGCCTACGTCCAGCAGTGGACTGAAATAGGCTGACGATGATGATGAATTACGTTTGTTGCATAAAACAGTGTATAATGTAATTACGTTTTGAAAGTTTACAATGAATAAATATACCAAACTTACTGTCTTTTAATTGTATAAAACTATATTTTAATACTATATTTTCCCCACTCCATTCACTTAAAACAATAATAACAAATCAAAAAAATTCTTCACTGTGGCTCACATCTAATTAGTTTTACTTAAAAAAATATGTATGCCACTTACAGCATTTAAAAGTTCTAAACATAATAGAATGTTTTGTTGCCCTAGACAATTCTGCATGGTTACAGCGTTTTATAGATTTGTAAAAAAAACTTGTTTGCTGTAAGCCACAAAAACACTGGTATTAATTGACTCAGAAGGATATCTATTTAAGTAACATGTAAAACAAGAAAAAATAAAAATACGTTTTTATAATCATGTTCCTACGATGTATAGTTTTTGAGTAATGATTTTTTTTTCTAATTTTAGAAATGTTTTTTGGCTTTGCTGAACATTTCGTGTTTTGAGGCTTACAGCAAATACGTTTTCCTACGTCGATATAAACCTTCCCCTTGAATCACTCTATCTATTAAAACAAACCGCTTCAAAATCCGTTGCGTTGTTTTAAAGATTTATGCATACATAGGGACGGACAGAAGAATGCGACTTTGTTTTAAACTATGTAGTGATGATGCTCCTTTAATTTTATAAACTAACTCCATGATTTTTTTAACTATTTTTTAAACATTACGAAACCCCTGCATTAAGTATTATCCTGCATCGAGGGCGCAGTTTACAAACATGAAACTATATATTACTAGATTCCTAGATTCCCCTTCACATTTACGAATATAAGAATAATTTCTATCTTCCACACAGCTGATGTAGCCGACCTTGCGTGAGAGTTACAAACACTCTACTTTAATATTACATACGATTACTATGATATTACCTATTACAAACATTGCAATATCGCATTATATTGTTATAAGTAGTGCTTCATGTAACCGGCAAATGTCTTGAGTAAAAAGTGCTGTACTGGAGGAAAGTTCATATACCTACATCGTCAACCAGAGCGTGGCTTTCGCATATCTTCTCCGCCAATGAATCACTAAATTTGAATACTGCGCAGTGAAGGTCCTTGTTCAAGTTGTTACCCGGCATTTGTACACATCTAATCGCTAGTATTCCTGAACATACGTCAAGATTATTCAACCGTAGTGAACCCTTCTCTCCCATAAACTCGTATAGGTGTATAATCCCTGTAACGTTGCAACAAACATGTCCCAAATTTGACCGTTTTGGCCTTACAAATTAGGGCGTATTTTTAATGCAGAAATATTATTATGTTCCATGGCCCTGACCCGGTTTATTCATAAAATGAACCACGGCGCCAAGGATCTGAGGCACCAAAATCCGATCTCTATATATAAAGTTTATAATATTTTTGCATGGACAAACATTGTTTATTTAGTTCGTTTGCCGCATGCATACGCAGTTACGAACACTCCTCACACAAAACGACATCCATTCATTCATTGGCGCTAACGGATGCGTTCTGTTTAGAGTTATTTTCAAACGTATAATTATCTAGTGGGCAACGATGACACCCGCCCGATCGAAACGGTGGGGATAAAATATTTACCGGTTTATTATTAAAGACTAATTAAACTCAGTATTTATTTTTTACTAACGATATAAAAAAAGTAGAACCATATTTACGTGTGGCGACGGATTAAGAATACATAGTGTCGCCAACCCATTGCATCCTGAAGGTGTCGTAAGAGCCAACAAAAGAAAAGGACCTAGCCGCAAGATATGGAGCCGGAATATACTTAGTTAATATTACGTTTTAAAATTATGAACGAGGTTAATACTCAACTAGTAGTTCGAGCTAAATAAACAAGGAAGTGTAATTGAGTAATTCATCGCCGCAAATTAGACAGGACGTGTCGGAAGAGCTGTTTGGTTTGCATTAGGAGCGTATACAATCTACTCAGCAAGCCACTCTATCCAATTCGGTTTAACTCATAATATACATATTTTTAATCAGCCACTTCCGTACGATCTCTATTATTGTTTGCTTAGAACATTTGGAAGTGACGTATCTACTTACAGTATGTTTTTGTGAACTATATTCCTAATATGGGAGTCAAACATGCACTTGAACAAGAAACGATGTAATCTAGTCAGATACCGAAAATAACTAATGAAAAATTATTACCTTAGCTTCTTTGTAATACCTTCTTATTCGTATACATAGTATACATTCCGTGTGGTGACGGATTTACAATACATAGTGTCACCACCCCATTTCATTCTGTGGGTGTCGTAAGAGGCGACTAATGGAACGTAAGAGGCAGATCACCTCGTCCCAAGAGAAGGAATTCTTGACACAAACCCTGTGCCAACCCGTCTGGCCAGCATGGCACAGTAGGCTAATTAACCTCCGTGTGATTGGTGGAGGCCCGACTCAGCTGAGTAGTAGTTTAAATAGTGAAATGTATTGCTGATAAAACAACAATTCCAATGATATCAATGAATGAAAATTGGTATACCTATTACATATTGACAACAAAACCACGCATAATAAGTCAATAAAATTTAACTTAACCCTAAATCTTCATACAAATATTATAGTATATTTCTGTAACTCATCATTTTACTTTAAGGCATAATTTGAACATGAATCTAAGCGTTTAAATAATCTATGCATGGTTTTGAAAATCAAACAACAACAGATCACTTGATACTTCAACTCGTGACATGGAAAAGTGCTGTCACTGCTTACTGACGTCGCGCATTAGAAAGAAAAGAAAGAAAGAAAATAAATTTATTGTAGCTCACAATTGACATGAAGTTACAATCTTCTCTAAAACTAAAATATAATTACATACCAATTAGATGTTACTAAAAATATACTTTAATAAAACACGACTTCTAAAATTTTACAAAGAACAAGGAGAAACAGGTACAATTATGGGGTGTGAGGCTACAAAAGCTGCCAACTCAGCTGTGATGCCACGGAATGTAGCGCTGATTTTCAGTTGGAGCCGTGCAGTAATGTCATAGCGGACAATCATAGAAAATAGTAAATAATAAATTAAAATAATTACTCACGTCATACATACATATATTCACAGACATAATCAGAAAACAAAAAACCAAAATATCATCAAATCATAATATTAGTATTTATTTATTACAAATATTTTATTTATTACATTGACAAATCTGAAAGTAAATGAAATTACCTAGGAAAACACCAATGCTGGAAAATATACCAGACAATTTGCTATTATTAAGTCTTTTGCATTTCTAATAAATAGCTCTTATACCTACTATTAAATGTTTTAACGGTCTTCAAAGCCCGAAACGGCGGTGGCAAGTCGTTCCAGCATCGAGTTGCTGCAAATTTAAAACTGCCCCGGAAAGCAGCGGTCCTGTGTCTAGGCGTTAACAGCAGATATGAAGACGCTCTGGTGTTATGTAAATTTAGGTCACGGGACCACGAAAGTTTCTCATTTAAATATTCAGGCTGACCGGATAGCACGACACCAAAAAGAATCGTAGCCAAATGAAGTCTTCTACGAGCTGCCATATTCATTAAATTGCCTTTATTTAAAAATGGAGTAATATGAGCGCGCGGAGGAATCATGAAGCAGAAACGAGCACAAGCATTCTGCACTCGTTGAATTAGCCTCTCTGTCCTTTTCAGCAGACACGACCCATAAACTGTGTCAGCATAATTTAATTTTGAGAGTATGAGAGACTCGCATAGTAATCCGCGTATCTCCTCGCTTAGATATGGTCTAGCTCGGTATAAAACCTTCAAACGATAAAAGCAGCTACGCACTGCTTCAAGGATATGAGACTCGAAATGTAAGCTGCTATCAAAAATCACTCCTAGATTACGAGCCTCTTGCACTTGTTCAATAGCACTACCATTTATCTTAATATCTAGTTTAGGAAGCGCTGCCACAGCCAATCTGGATCCTAGGACCAGGTACTTGGACTTTTTGGGATTGAGTATCAGACAGTTCTTCTGAGCCCAGTTAGCGACATTATTTAAATCGTTGTTTAATTTAGCAACACCCTCTGCATAACAATGCTGAGGGAATGATATGTACAGCTGTAGATCGTCAGCATATATATGATACTTAGCATTGGTTATGCCATCAACAATATCGGCTGAGTACAAAATAAAAAGGAGTGGTCCCAGGATTGAGCCCTGAGGGACACCCCTCATAATAGGTCTGCGATGTGACTCGGTCTCTTGGCCATCCGATTTATTAAATAATTTTACATATTGATATCTGTTACTCAAATAGCTATTGAACCATTTAACGGTAGAACTATCACACCCATAATAGGAAAGCTTAGACAGCAGTAGAGACAAATTAATGGAATCGAAAGCCCGTGAAAAGTCTAGAAGACACAAAATAGATACCATATTTTGATCTTTGGCATTCAGAATATCGTCCACTACATTAATTAAGGCTGTAGTTGTACTGTGTTTTTTGCGGAAACCGGACTGTAGTTTGGGTAATATCTTAGTCTGCTCGAGATATTCTCTAAGTTGGATGCTGACTATCTTTTCAAGAATTTTAGACAGTAAAGGAAGCAAACTTATAGGACGGAGGTCTTTTACTGATTCCGTATTCGGCCCTTTTGGTATCGGTTTAACGATAGCAGTCTTCCATTCATCCGGGAAAGTAGAAGTGGCTATAGACTTATTGACGATGGCTGTTATGATATCAAGACAGTGAGGAAGAGTCATCGTGAGCATATCCAGACTGATGCCATCAGAGCCCTGAGCATTAGATTTAAACGTCTGTATTATTCTCATGACGGCGTCACTGTCAACCTGTTTAAGATGAAAAGTGGCCTCACTGTATCGGTTATGTTCAAAAAAAGTTAGGCCGGAGATACTTGTTCCACCATCGCCAGGTACTTCAAGGAAGTGTCCATTAATGGTATCAGGGTCTTGACAGTCAAGAGGCAATTCAGAAGTGACACTGTTCGTAACAGCAACTGTAGATTTCAAATTTTTCCACAGCTTTTTTGGATTTTTATAATATTTGTTAATTGATGTTTTGAAATATGCACGTTTTTCACTCTCAATTGCGGTCTCCGCCAAACGTTTCAGCTCCTTGTAAGCAGATCTATCAGTGTTTGACTTAGAGGACTTGAATTGAGTGTGACACTTATCCCGAAGTTTTAGCATATGTTTTATTGTATCCGTAATCCATGGTGTAGATTCTTTTCTTATCATTACCTTTCTTAATGGAGCATGAAGGTCAAACAATGAATTTATAAAGTTATTAAAATAAAACACCATATCATTTACATTTGATATAGCTTTAACATAGTTAGTATCTATGTTAGTTAAATCTGACTCAAAAATATCGGGTATAATGTCTTTTAATGGTCTAAAAGTGATATAGTGAGGTTTGAAATTCTGTTTCTTAAAATAAAATTCTGCTAAAACAATGGCATGATGACCTAGTTCGGGAATATGGGTTACAGAGACATGTTTTACCCGGGCGTCAGAGCACACAACATCAATGAGGGTTTTGCTGTGATCCGTAAAATGAGTTGCTTCAGTTACCACTTGGCTAAGGTTGGTATATTGCAAAAATGTTTCGAAGAATTTAGTTTTACTATCCGTTTTGTCCAAAAGATTAATATTAAAATCGCCAAGGAGAATCACCTCATCGGCGTAAGAAAAAGTGGTCAAAGATTCTGTGATGGCATCAAAGAATGTGTTAACGTCAAGCCAAGGGGGTCTGTATGCTGTACCAATAATTAGTGTGGTTGAATTAATATTCATTTTCAGCCACATCTGCTCCACATTATGTGTAGAGGGATGTGCAATTGTGCGCACCTGAATACCACGGCGAACATAAAAACCGACACCTCCACCCCGGCCTCTCCGCACACAATCAGCCCGGGGTATATGCCGAAGGCGATATTCAGGAATTCTAGGGGCGCGGCCGTCTTGTCCATCCCGTAGCCAGGTCTCATTTATGGCAATAATATCGGCATCGCTATTTTCCATTGCCACGATAAACTCATCGTGATTTGAACCCAAAGAACCTGCATTAAATAGTCCAATTTTAAAGTGTAAGTTTTTCATTTAAATCGATATCCTAATAGTACTGTAAAAAATTGCAAAATGTCGCTGTTACTGATTATAAATATAAAATAATGATTATTTGTAATAAAGACAATAGGATACTTGTAAATACATAAATAAGTATAAAATAGGTAAGATACAAAATATGACTGTATGGCCACAAACGTCAACCAGCTTCCCCATTGGCTATCGCGTCGAACCTCACAACCCATAATGAACCGAGAAACGGTAATACTAATTAAATAACTAAACAAAAAATTAAATGCACTAAAATACAGTATTATTCCTATATCCAAAAAGTGTCTATGTCCCTCCAACAGTTTGTTCGCCAAAAACACGCACCAGGTCCTCATTAGAGTTCACGGCCTGAGCGGGCTTACCATCAGCCTGTCTTACAAAGACGCGGCCGCGTTTCGTCCAGGCATATTTCCAGCCGAGACGACGGGCGAGCTCACGGCTTTTATAGAACAGCTGTCTGATATTCCTCGTAAGCCGTTCGTTTAAGTAGAAACGGCGCGGTGACGCCCCCAACCCGATGTCGGCCGATGTCGTCCCACGCCGCACGCGAGCCGCACGAAGCAGCTCGTCGCGCAGCGCGCGGCGCGCCAGTCGCACGACAATGCGCCGACCGCGCACCGCCTGTCCGTCGTCTATCTCGCGCCCAGCGCCGCGCGCGCCCACGCGCTCTGCAAACACGATGTCCCGATCCGGTACTAGGGTGACACCCAACTTTACAGCAATCAGTCCGACGGTATGGACTATATTTTCCCCTTTTTCCTCTAGGAGGTTCGAAATTTCCAGGTCTGAACCTAGGGACTCTTGTTCGCGTTCATTGAGTTCTTGTCTCAGTTGTGTAACCGCCTGTTCGAACCGTGAGTTCCGTGATTCATCCTCGACCACCATTGACGAACGTTTTTCAAGGGCGTCAACCCTATTCTCCAAGCTGTCGATACGTAGGGTGCAATTAGTTATTGCCACACTAAAGGCCGACATTTCACCACGGAATTCCAGGAATTCCTCTCTCAGTTTACGCAACTCTAGACGGAAGAGTTTTATTTCCATCCCCACATCTACGGTTGAAGTTTGCATTCCATCTCCTTCAGCAATGCCCGTGCTCTGACAGCTACCAGGCGAAATGCCATCCTGAATGCCTCCGCAGGCAGCCCTCACAGGTGTGCTACTGTTGTCTCCCTTGGGAACTTTCCTCTTGCATTCAGGGCAAAGCCAGTCATTGCTGAACTTAGTAGACTCGGCCACTCCAAGGCAGGCGACATGATATTTTTTGCTGCAATGACAACATGCAGCGCCACCTTTAGCTCCTATGAACTTACCGCATGCTACGCATTTGTTCATTGCTGCGCATTTGTTCATTGCTACCGAGAGAGGGCAATATCACTATAAGTTTAGCCCCGGACTGACACAGATGTCAAGATTGTCAGATATCTCAAAATAAAAATGCTGCGGGTACCGGAATAAGTAATGTTGTTTCAAATGACTTCAAATACACAATATCGAGAGCTTATCGAAGATGATTTGGCGAATTAATGAGAATATCCTTGTTATCACAAATCACGAACACTCACTAGTGAAATTTACACTTAAAACTTTATGTCTTCAGATATATTAGGCACGACAACGAACTATGACTTGAATAAACAATTTAATCACAACAGCTGATTAGTCAGCTGACCAATATGGATGCCCGCCGTGACGTCTACTACTATTAGTATCAGTTTCCAAATTTAGAATGTACTTGATATTTGTGGCGTCCCCTCTGGCCGTGAGTCAGACAAATTATAGCATTTGTGATTAATGCGAGCTATTCGTGGGCGAATAATTCACCCTATGTTTGGCCGTCCTTTGTTCTGGAAACATCGCTCCGTGACAATTGTTAACTTACAGGAGAATCAATATTTAAAATATTAAATAATTATAGCTGTAGGTAATATTTCTTGTTTTTAAATCTGCTCTTAGATCATCCAAATCCTACTAATATTATAAAAACAAAATTTTGTATTAAAGGATTCTAATGAAACTTTACAATGACACATCAGGATAACGCATTACGCAATGATTTTTATTTAATACTAGTGGCCCGCCCCGGCTTCGCCCGTGCAAAGCGGGGGTGGATTATACTTAAGAACCTTCCCCTTGAATCACGCTATCTATTAAAAAAAACCGCTTCAAAATCCGTTGCGTAGTTTTAAAGATTTATGCATACATAGGGACGGACAGAAGAATGCGACTTTATTTTATACTATGTAGTGATAGTGATAGTGATGATTGCGCACGCCTACGCTGATACTATACCTACATAAGATTACCCTTGCCAGCTCAAATAGCTGGTTAAAGTGTTGATCTTCTAAATTAATCTGAGCTTCAGAATGATAAAAGTTCCAACAGTTTTCATTCATGCAAATTTAAACCAAGAAATTCGTAATTAAGCTCCAATTCAAGTTTAATCAATCAGGATCTTGAAGTCATAATAGTGTTTACGTCAAGCATCAAAACATTATCGTTTCCAGTTCGCACCAATAGTAATAGAAACCGTAAATACAACACGACTGAGGTGACAGTAATCCTTTCCATATCGGATATCTGTTGTTTCATTTTGGGTTAATCCATACTTCGTGACCAGATTAATCAATCCCACAGAAATCGGGACGTGCGTGCTTCCTAATCCATAAAATTGGATGAGCTTTATAATCCACTTAATTTTAGTACGCATCAATTCATTGATAATACATATTTTATTGTATTGAATTGGCTAAGTTGTATTTCACTAGCGCGAATTCTTGGATTGAGAATATTTTTTATTATAATAATATTATCTTTTTTGTACAGCATTCTTCAGCTTATTCACGATCCACTACAGATTTCCAGTAAGCTGGATGAAAATTAGCCTACTTAGTCACACTGGCCAGTTACCGTTAATTATGGCTAGATTTCCTTCCTCATAAAATGATGACATCTGCTTCTCTTTTTATACTCCTAAGAAAGCGACGACTTATTTCTACCTGCGATCTAAGGTTATGTTTTGGATATTTCTACCGTTGCGGTTAGCCGCGCTCCGAGACTCGATATCTCAATTTACTGATTACGTATAAGATCACGATATTCCAGTTTAGCTGTTCTTGTGCGAGGGCTTATAGTAGTGCTAGCACTAATTAGTAAAGTATTAGTAAAAATACTAATACTAGTATTAGTTTTTTTATTAGCGACCTGCGTAAGTTGTCGCATTAACTAAGATTTTTAGATACACGGAAGTGGTTACATACTAGGTAAATAATAATATTTTCCTCTGTTAATGACAAACTATAATAAATTTATTTTAATGTATGTAGGTACTTTACTATATTATACATTATTTAAAACAGATGTTATTAATTATCACTACATCGCTCGCTGTCGTCTGTCCGTCCCTATGTATGCTTAAATCTTTAAAACTACGCAACGGAGTTTAAAGCGGTTTTTTTAACAGATTGAGTGTAAATGATGAAGAGGGATGTTTATATGTATAATACATGCATCATTGCACCCGTGCGAATCGCTAGTTTTAATTATTTAGAAACCAATATGATTATAAACTTTGGTTACAGGTCCGCGCCATGGAGCAGCGGCTGTGCGAATGGCCAGCGGGCACTGAAGGTGCACCCAAAGCCATCACGCGGCTAGAGGGCCAAATTGAAGAACAGGTAACAGAAAATAAAGATTTATGTAGTATAAAACCAAAGCTAACTGTATGCTGGATTGTAGCAGATTTAACCAATCATTTAAATTACTTTTCATATTACAACTTCTATTTCGGATTTAATGTTTTTATTCAAACTGTGATTCTGTTTATCATTTACGAACGCTTCGGAATATAGACCCCTTGCGTTCCATTCTTACTTTTTGTGTCCTAAACTAAACTTTAAGATACTATACGTCTTTTAATCATTTACAAAGGCATTATTGGACCCTATAACTGAAGCTAATAGGAAGGCACAATATATATTACTGTAGCACACTAATATTATAACATATTCACTCTTTATTTATATCTATCATATTTCGGTAATTGCACACGTGTGCATAACGGAACGGAAAACTTGTGTTTTGTTTATGTTTCTACTTTCTTTCTATGAAACTTTTGGATATTGGAATTTGAAAAAGGATTTCTGAATGAAATCACTTTCTTTACGAAGATAATGAAAAACAAATGAATATTTTGATAACACCGAGTGATTCTCTAGCAAGGTTTCGTTTATTAAACTGTTATAAAACATGATTAAAAGTGTTGTTCTAATGTTTACAAGAAATGCAGGTACCCAACCCATAATGTGTTTATTTTCCAAACAAAACCTTAGTCCTATATACCGTCTTTTTATTATTATTTATTGATTTTCCACTGTGACACAAAACTGAGTAATATAGGGGAAGATTCAAGATTCCAATTTCAAAATTATTTCAGTAGGTTTCAGTTTCCTATAAAACTTATATTCTAGAAACATCTAAGACTCCAAGACGCGAAACAGGTGGAAGCAAAGGCGGCCCGCATCAAAGAGTGGGTGACAAACAAGCTACGAGAGCTTGAGCAACAGAACCAGCTTCTAAGGGAACAGAACGACCGCTGCAATCAGCAATTGGAACTACTGCGAAATCATATCGCTGCACAGGGCACCAGGAATAGTGCTGTGAGTTATTCTTATGGTCTTTTTTATCTTCATTTGACAATAAAGTCTGTTCATGATTTGAACATGTCACTTGATACTGTACTCAAATGTCAAAATGCTAACAATAAATTTACATGACACCACCAACCAATATCATCCTGAGGGTGTTGTGAGAGGTGACTAAAGAAACTCAAAAGGCAAAGAGAGCTGCAAGCTAAGGAAACATTGCTACAGATCCTGTGTGAACCTGTACTGCCAGTATGTTGTACCGTAAACTAATTTCCTACATGAGTTTTGGGGCGGGGGGGGCTGACTGATGATTTCTGGACGGAAAGAAATAAGCTTAATAGGCACCATATAATTATGGTATACATATATGATCACTTGCAAAAACACACATTCTGAAAGATTTTCTCCAGCAATGTTTTCTACGAATGACCATTACATATTTAATAAATCCCTGGAGCACTGTTTGAAATAGCTTACTAGTTACTTTTCTAGTTCTAAATGTGGTACTATATCACTAACTTCAGTCATCATCATCAATCTGTCAGTTATCCTTTTAAAAGATAATTAAACGAATAACTTCCTTATTTCCAAAACAACATTCAACATTAAATAAACAGTCAAAATCAGGTATTTAATATAAAAGATTCACAAAAAGAGTCGCCAATCATCCCTATTCAATTCCCAGTTTCTTCCAACACGAGCAAGCCTCTCGCTCGAAGTAAGATCAGACGACGGCACAGGAAGGGCCACGTCTAGCTTGTTGGCAGCCAACAGGCGAAGATCCGAGAGCCTTGAAGGGCCCAAGGTAGAAAGGCTCTGAATGTTGCACACAACTACCATATAAATGTCTTCTAATTTGATGTGTAGCATACATTATTTTGCAAACCCCGACACAGCTATTCACTTCAGTAATCCCATTACATCACTAGCCTTTAAATCATCAAGTTAACATGATAGCCAGCATATGTTCTTTTACAGCTTATGTATCTCCATATTTTAATCCTTTCTTTATCATACACTGTTTCATTTCTTTTCATCTATGATAGCTTAGTCGCTTTGTTCTAATCATGTTTAATTTATTTACCTACTGTAAGATTAATAAAAAATCTAATAGATAGCGGGCTTAAATATAACAGTTAAAATACTTAAAATAATATTAATATCTGACCTCCTCCGTTATTCGGAGGGCACGCCATTCTACCGTCTATGGCAGTCATATGGCACACGTAGCGTAAAAACTGACAGCTGGTCTAACCAAATAATAACCGGTAGTTCACGGAGGGCAGGTGGCAATCGCTGTCTAATACTGGTAGTTAGCTAAATCAGGATAGACTGGTGTTGACCCCAGTGAGAGAATAAAGTGAGGAAGAGTTAACTCAGATAATAGACCTCGTACTGTGGGAAATTACTTGACTGAGCATATTGTAATACTACTGCCTTGTTGGTCTAGAGGTTAGATTTGCCGCCTTTGGATCAATGAGTCCCGGGTAAGATTTGAAACATTCTTAACATTTGACGTCGGCAATCGATACACGTAGTAGCGTATGAATTGATAGCTGGTTAACCAAAGAATTGCCTGTCAATCGGTATATAGTTCGTCCGCGTTATTAATGCAATAAGTAAAGGTTTTTTTTTCATTCTTATTAATTTTAGGGTCGGGGGGAATTTTTGAATCTCTTGGAGATTATGACAGACCCATCGTAATAAGTAAAGGTGTATTACGTATTTAAAACGAGAACGTGACGTGAATTACTGTGAACGTAACTTTCTGATTTGGAACGATTTGTTTGATTACGTGGCGTGGCTAAGCCGGTGGACAAGGATGGATAGATGGATCTTAGAGTTCACGGCAATCGCATCGTGTTAATACTGGTAGCTAAGGTTAGAGTGATGGTGACTCCTACGAATATGGGGAAAACGCGCGAAAAAATATCTGATACATTTTTTTTTATATTTCTAGCTGCCCATCGTGTCTTCGGAACCGCACTACAGTACTCCAGTGCGACATAGGCGCAACTTATCCATCGGTGCTACCAACATTGCGAACACCGTGAATCCTGCCAACCCTCCGGGATTAACGGCCATGAACAGAACTATGGATGAAAGGACCACAGCTAGTTTACTGGCTGATGATTTAGCTGTAAGTATAGCTTTTGTGTGCGTGCCAACCCGTTTGGCCAGCGTGGCACAGTAGGCTAATTACCCTCCATGTAACTGGAGGAGCCCGACTCAACAGTGGGTCAAATATGGGCTGGATAGTAGTAATGCTAAATAGAGGTCTGACTCAGCAGTGGGTATTTTGTGGGCTGATGATGATAGTTTTGATGATAATTTGTTTATTATTTTTTTTTCCAAATTAAAGTATTAATAGTATTAAAGGCCTGGTTAGTCTAGGGGTTGGATGTGCCGCCTTTGGATCTCTGGTCTCCCGTTCGACTCCAGGGTCGGGCAAGTGTATTTGTGTAAACCAGAGGCACTTTGGGGTGGTTGTCATTTGTGTTCGTAAATTTCAAGATTGTAAACTGCCCCCGTGACAAAAATAAATAGGGTATGCTAGTCTGATCGCGAGTGTCTTAAATTACTGGTTGTATCTTCGACACAGTCTGAATAAATCCCAAAGTTTCGAATGAGTCAAGCAATATAAAAAAATTAGAGTTTTCACACAGTTCCATAAAGACGTTCCCGTTTCTCTGCATTAATCTTCAAAAGGCAGTAATACTAAATGGTAGACTTGGCAAGAAATGCAGGCCCCTTTTTAAACCGTAGTATTTGGCCCGTTTTAATAAAAATAACAGTATATTATTGATGTGTTTTTTTCACAGGCCGCAGTAGAAAACCTTGTGGTCCTCCCTACTACGCCAAACACATCGACAGATGGCGACACTACGCACGACTATGCCGAGATTTATACCCCTAGCAGAGGTAAGAGGGCTTAGACTCGTTATAAGAACAGAGAGAGAGAGAGAGAGAGAGAAAGATATATAGATAGAACAAACATTGCTTAACTGTCACTTATTCAGGATGTCCCAAATTCCATATTAAAAGAGCACCAAAAAGTAAATATTTTTCTTGCGTCGTAGTGTAGTCCTAACACTTAAGTGTCACTACCCGGTCTGATGCACGGCGGTTGAGGTGGGGGAAGGGAAAAAGTCGCTCATCGCCGAGTGCGCGGACAGACGCGAGAGGGCAGACGTCGTTGATGGTTGTGTCCGTTTTGCGAATTTTAAAGACACTGGAGATTCGTTACTGAAGTGCGACTGTAACATCTCAATATTATAGAGAGATTTTTCAAATGCCACCCAAAAATTATTTATGTATATATAAGCTACTCGAAATACTAATCCTGCGCAGACGAGGTCGCGGGCACCAGCTAGTTATAAATATACAATATGCAAAAATTATAAATATGCAAATTAAAGGTGACTACACTGACCCAGCGGGCACCGTCTACACACCGGCTTCAAATAGACTACTGCGCATTCAACTTGTTTCCTTGGCTTACGTGTGGTTGATGTCACCAAAGCTTCATATGAAACTCGGTACAGGCAGCGGAAGCAACGTTTCTTTATGCTGTCATAGTCAAGCTTTTCTTTTTATAAAAAAAATAGGGGCGTCAATGCACTTGCGGCTCTTCTGGCGTTGCGACTTGTTTGTAATAATAGGATGTACAGTCCGCGACAATCTTTATGGCCAGTCTGAATGTCACATGAACACAAAATCATGTATCAGCGCCGTTTTTCACCCGCAAGCGTCCTCGCCACCCGCGTGTTAGTGAGAGTGAGGTACGTTCGTATTGGGTATGAAATGTACGATGCGCAAGTTCGTACCCACGGCTACATTCAGACCGGCCATAAAGAATGGCGCGGACTGCAACTTTTAACTACATAATTTACTTCCAGAGCGAACGCCGGCGTGGCAGGGCACAGTAAACGTGATTGTGCAAGGTAACAGCCGCGGTGGCTCATCCACTGGGGATAGCTCCACTTCGGAACAACCGAGGCCCCCCACTCCGCCCCTCCACAGGTTCCCTAGCTGGGAAGCTAAAATTTACCAGGTCAGTCCCCCTCGCCTTTTTTCCAATTTCATTGCGATCTAACCTGATTTGGCTGACTACCAATATTAACGCGAGCCGCGTCATGCTCGTGATCGGGTGCCGCCAGTTGGGGCCGGTCATCCCTTAACTGCTATTGACATACCTACATAGCTTTGTATTGATATCCTGGACACTTCTGTTGTGCAATATTACAGTTACATTGTCCTCACATCTTAGCTTACTATAAATAAACACGAAATCAATCAATCACTTTGGACTTTTCAAAACACCAGTAAATAGGTTCAATTGAAATAAATGATTTGAGTTTGAGTATCTCCGTAATTACATGGTTAGACCAGCTGTCAGTGTTCTGTTCACGCTACTGACTTCGTGTAACGGCTGCCATAGAGAGTAGAATGGCAGCCGGGACCAACGGCTTCTTTCTTGGCGCACCGAAGCATGGAGGTCAAATCGTAAGACAACCGCAAGAGACTGAAAACTTCATATAATTTAATTCCTCCTAATTTCCTAATTCCACCTAATTAATTTTTCTTATTTTTTTTTTGCTTTGCTATTTTCCCCTTAATGAATTTGGTTCGGTGTGGTGACGGATTTAGAATACATAGTGTCACCACTCCATTTCATCCTGAGGGTGTCGCAAGAGAAGGAAATCTTGATATGAAAACCTGTCCATGTCTGTGTCTGCCCTGTAACTTAATTACCCTCCTGTGACTGGAGGAGGCCCGAGTCAGCACTGGGTCATCTATGGGCTAAGAAGTAGTAGAATTTAGAGGAGGCCCGACTCATATATGGACTCGAATGATGATTATGAATTACAATATTCCTTTCGCTATTATAATAATATTTTATGAACATATATATGACTATATAAAGGTGGTCCTTGCAAAAGTAGTATTTAGTCTGGAAATCCATGAAGCCCCCCGAGGCGAGGATGCATTAGAAGGGTTATTTTGATAATATCCTGAAAAGCACCCCACGCTTTTTTTACAATACAATAATTTTTTCGGACACTATTTTTAATTCAAATTTATTAAAATTTATTTTCTATTCTTTAGTTCGATTTTCTATAAAAGCGTATTTTTTTAGTTTTTTTTAAACTATTATTTATTCTTCGACTCCGCTAACCTATCGTCAATACTTCATGCTCACAGGTAGCAGATGATGGTCTCCAGCAATCGGTAGAAGAGGAGTTAAGTCCACCGCCCTGCCCACGCCCTATGCACGAGTCGACCAGCTACCAGGATATCTCCGTCCCAGTCTACGCCACTGTTAAAGGGGTATGTCTTTTTATATGTACAGGACGTTTCGAAATAATCAACGTCAAGCTAACATTACTTTTAACAATAATACATACTTATTTCTGAACTCTCGTCCGACGCAAAAAGAGGGGTGTTGTAAGTTTGACGTGTCTGTCTGTCTGTGGCTCCGTAGCTCGTGAACGGATTAAGCGATTTCAATACAGTTTTTTTTTTGTATGACAGGTGAGTTACGGGCGGGTGTTCTTAGACATGATTGATGAAAATCGGTTGAGTCGTTTAAAAGTTATGGGGGGTGAAAGTGGGGAATAATAACCGAAAGTCTGGCAATATAATCGAGTGGGGTCTCAAATGAAAGCGCATCACGAGCACATTACAAAATAAAATTAAAAAATATATTTTTAATAAATTCAAAATAATAATAAGAATTCATAATAAATTTTTAATTTAATTTTTAACACTTGACATTGGCAGTTGTTAACATCGCACACTAAAGAAGAAGAATTCCTAGCCGCAACAAAAAGACAACTTGAAACGAAACCCTGTGCCAACCCGTCTGGCCAGCGTGGCACAGTAGGCTAATTACCCTCCATATAATTGGAGGAGGCCCGACTAAGTAGAGATTCAGGCGGCTCAGGATCTGTCATTGTGGACTATGCCATTAAAAAAAGGACAATCCTCTCTTTTTTTTTTCTTTAAAAAACGAAACCCCTGCTCTATGTATAACCTGTGTCGCGGTTTACAAACATGTAATTCACGAGCACAAATGACACCCAGACTCCGAGCCAGTGCCTCTGGTTTAGACAAAGACACTTGCCCGACCCCGGAATCGAACCCGGGACCCGTAGATCCAAAGGCGACACATCTAACCACTAGACCAACGAGGCAGTCAAATATCTGTAATAATCCTATATAGCTGAGTTTTAAATCTATTACATATAATCTGCCATATTAGAAATTATGTACTCAAAATCGGTGTACCTATATGAATGTTGATGATGAGTCTTTTATCAGCATGTATAAATATTTTTACTTGTTCTAGCGTGCCAGCCAAATCAGGTCGATGCCTTTCACCGGAGACTCCTCAGACGATTCTTCAGATGGAGAGGAGTCCATGGGGGTCACGGTGCACAATACCCCTCATCATCAGCTCGTCAATGTTAACCCTAACTTCGGTAAGCATGATCTGCCCCATATCATCGTCATTTAGTTGTCATTTAGTTGTAATTTTAGTTATTTAATTTATTTTTATTATTTAATTCAGTGTTTTTTTTTATGTATAAGATTTTAGGTTAAAGTTTGTATGTGAATATTGAAATAAAGTACGTTGGACACATGTGATGTTAATCACGTGATGTGTTTTTAATTTTTTTTAACCGCTCATAGGTTAAACGCCGCTTTTCGGTTTAGAAATTAAAACTTATGACAAAAAATAAATTATCGTGATATTTTACTATACCCCCTCCCCCTTTTGTGATATATCGTGATTTTTGCCGAACCCCTCCCCCTCCCTTTCGAACCTCGCCTGATTAATGGACAGCCCCCAACTAAAATTGTTTCGTAAGAGGCGATTAAAGAAACGTAAAATCTACATGGTTTGCAATGGGAGAAAACAAACTTCGCTGCCAACCGTTCTGGCCAGTTTTAGTACTGTAAGTAAATTCCCTTCATGAAGTTAGGGGAAAAAGAACTCGGCAGCCGGTCATTTAAATGCTGATGTTTTTATATTTGTTACCGTATAACACCGTTATTTGCATTGTATTGGAATTAGTCCCAAATTGTTCACGTACAAACGATATCAAAATCGGTTAAGTAGTCTGGCAGAAAACTTTAAATAAGTAATCGAAAAAGATTTGTAAGAAGACAAAATATCAATGATATTGTTATTCTTTGCAAAGCTTCCAGATATTTGCACTAAAAATGGAAAAATAAAAACTTTCAGCAAAATATTTGCACCGACTTCAAAATAGGCAACCATTTGAAGTCGATCCCACATTATTTGTAAAGCTTTTTTTTTAAATCGATTCAGCCGTTTCAAGTTTATTGATTAATTATAAACGAATCTATTTATATGATAATTTATTTCTATAGGTCCACAAACATCGAACCCTATACCGATAAACAACGTGAATTTAACCAGCGTGCTACCAGCTGCTATACAGCAGACACATAACGGGCTCGTGCTTACTAGCACTGCTAATGGGCAATGCTCGTCTGACACGAGTTTAAGTGCCAGTAGTCCTTCGAAGAGTGTGAACACCAGCTCAAGCCTGAGCCCTGCCAAGCGATCGAGTAGCGATTCGCCCAGCAAACACAGCAAAACTAGAGGTCAGTGTAGTTTTGTGTATATTTCAGGTCTAACATTTTTTCCCCGCTGAGGAAATGCTTAATGCTTAGGCCGTTTGTCCACCGCCGCCGTCACCGGGCCGTCACCGAGAATGAGATGACGGCGCCGAGTTAGCGATACATACATTTACTATGGCCATGTGTCCACCGCACTCCCGTCACCCGAGAACCGTCATCCCGGCCGCCGATGTTTCGAGTAGTTCGGCGTGACCGCTAGAACTGGGCACGGTTTTATGACGGGCCGATGTGCCGGCTATACAAAACAGGTTTGTTCTTGTCCACACACTACCGTCGCACCGCGCCGTTCGCCTGGTTTTTTCGTTAAGTGAACCACCGATATATCGTTGCGGTGGACAAACGATCGCCGTCACGTCATCTTAAACTCGGCCCGAAATAATCTTGTTCTCGGTGACGGCGGGCGGTGGACAAATGGCCTTACCGTTTCAACTCGGGTATAGGGTCGGCTGTATATGGGACTCCTGAATACTCGACTACCCACTAAAACCCTAGTGTACCTCACACGTCTCGTTTGGGACGCCATAGGTTCGCGAGGACGCATTCTACTGTGGCGCTCCGACGGGTTGCTACAAAGGGTAACTAGGACGCCCTCAGTCGATGACGCTTTTGTCGACGGTAGTCCACTGAAATTTAAGGCGAGGGTAGGAGGTGGGCGCAACGTTACGTTAAAAAATCATTTACCATCGCATGCATTTATTCATTTAATCTTAGTCATCAAAACCATTGTCAATACGTTATTTTTAGGCAGAATGCAGAGGAGTTAACTAAAAGATACGTGTTTAACAGAGCTTGGTTTATTTGCGAATAGTAAAGAAAGTAAAAGAAAATATGAAGAAAGGAATATTGACACAGAACTATAAAATATTCAGAAAACAGCAGCAGTTTAAATTGTTATCCAATCAGTTATGAAGTTGCTTTTCAGCGTTCCCATAGCTCCGAGGAGTTAAATGTGCTATAGTTGTTTGTAGCTGTGAAATATAAAAGGATGAATGATAATATTAATAACGTTTTTTACGTTATTAATATAATCATTCATCCTTTTCCTGTAATTATGTATTGTGTGTAATTATGTAGCACAGAACTAACATAACTTAAAATGTAATCCAGTACAAATAAATGCATCCTTATCTTCGTAAATTTTTTTTATTGAAACAACCGAGTATTGCTTAATATATTTTAATTTATGTACTGAAAAAAACAGGGCACGAAAATATCGCTTATTAAACTGACAGAATTATTTTAACAACATGCCATTATCAATCACATAATCCACTCCAGTAATACTCTTAGCTTTTTCACTCGCCAAGAACAACACTAAATTAGCTATATCCTCTGTTTCACAAATCTTTCCAAGAGGCATTGCGTCGTCAAAACATTCCCAAGGAGTTTCATCTCCACAGTTCTTCAGAATGTCCGTTCTAGTTGGACCTGGACTGATTCCATTCACCCTCACTCCATGGGTCGATAACTCCATTGCTGTACCTTTGGTGAAAACGTCCAAACCAGCCTTGGTTACACTGTAAGCCATTAATTTTGGTACAGGAACTGACTTGCTACTGACGCTGGATATGTTTATGATGTTCCCTTTAGTTTTAACCAAATGTGGCACAGCTAAACGAGTTACATTCACCACTGCACGTAAATTAGTGTTGACTAACTCATCGAAAGTGTCGATTAGGTTTTCGTCGAAAATAGTTTCGTACCTTACAATCCCTGCATTGTTAACAAGTACATCTAATCTCCCGAAGCGTTCAACAGTTGTTCTTATAGCTTCTTCAGTGTCTTCTAAGTTGGTAAGATCAGCTTGTACATTTAAGGTTTCTGCGTCACAATTTTTCGCTGTTTCTTCTAAGGTGATCTTATTTCTACCAACAAGAACTACCTTAGCGCCTTCTTTAGAGAACAAAATTGATGTAGTAGCACCTATTCCAGAACTAGCTCCTGTTACTAAAACAACTTTGCCGAGAAAGCTCATTATGAGGAAATGTATTGTTCGTCGAAAGTGAAAGATAGAATGGAATTAATTTATCTGTATGACCCACCTTTATAGAGTTTAGTTCGGGTATAGGAATAAATAATTCATGTTAATCATAGAGTTTATTCCAAGGACGCCGTACTGCTTTGAATGTGACAATTTGTCCACACGCAAGCTTTTAATATTTGACAACTGTCAAATCATAGGTTATTATTATTTTTGTGAAGTTTGGCTTTGTATAATTTATTTCGTAATCATATGTTCTTGATATGGAGTGTTATTTTTTATTCATTCATTGTTAGGTATGTAATAGTAATAAATACATTGTGACTATTATAGGAATAAACGATATATTATCGATATAATATCGATGTGCAAGTTGTATATATTCGTGCTGCAATGTCTTCACAAAGATTTGTAGCATAATCATCTACTACTCACCTTATAGATGCCATAGACCCACTATTGAGTCCAAATTACATGGAGGGGATTAGACTACTGTGCCACGCTGGCCAGACGGGTTGGCACAGGGCTTCCTTCTCTTGCCTGCCTCATTTTCCTTTATCGGCCTGGTCATTTCCATTTGTCAGCTCTTATGACACCCCCAGGATGGATTGAGGTGGTGACTTTGTCTTATCAATCCTCTCATGAATATACACATCATCATCATCATTTCAGCTAAAAGAAGTCTGTTGCCAGACATGGGCCTGCCACAAAGGATTTCCACAAAGTCCCGAGCCGCTCGCGTATATGGTTGTTTGATAATGGTATACTATGGAACTTAAAACATGTGGATTTAAGTTTAGTAACTGTTTAAAATGTGGGTACCCCAAAATATAAGAATTTCGTAGTCTATTACGTAAATTTAAGCTCATTCAAGTCCTTTGCACAGATACGTCCTTCGAATCCGGTATGTCAGATGACTACGCGATACCTCCCGATGCAGTTTCTTGCGATAGCACAGCATCGCCGTCATTGGCGTCCCTGTGCCGTGCTCCTCCAACTACGGATTCACCGAGAAGACACGACGCTCTCGAGAAGAGCGGACATCTTGCCAAACTGGGAGGGAAACTGAAGACGTGGAGAAAGAGATGGTAAGTTTTACTCGTAAGCTTTAATGCCTTGGCAGTCGTTCGTAGTTAAAGGACTGCTCCTTAATTAAAAGTATTTGCTTGTAAGATTTTTTAAATCATAAACTGAAAAATAAATAGATTGATAAAGATTTTCTGTTAAAAATTTACGTCATTTATCGTTTCAGCCCATAAATGATACACTCCATACCACGATCATGGAGGGAAATTAGCTTGTAGTGCCACGCTTGCCAGACGGGTTGGCACATGGTTGGTATCAAGTTGTCCTTCTCGTGTCTATGTATCGTAAGAGGCAGATCACCTCGTCCCAAGAGAAGGAAAACTTGACACATACCCTGTCCCAACCCGACTGACCAGCGTGGCATAGTAGGCTAATTACCCTTCATCTAATTGGCTCCTCCAATTGTGCAGTAGCCCGACCCGACCCAGCAGTGGGTCTTTTATGGGCTGAGTAGTAGTAGTTGCCTCTTGCGACACCCACAGGACGGTATGGATGGGTCACATCCCTGCTCTCCGACTACAATTTGGTCTTTTCTTCCGCAGCAGATTCCTTGATTCTAGGTTGGCTTGATCGACTTCATTTGCATCCTTCTTATTATTCTTCTTTCACCGAAAATCTGTGTAAATTTCACCTTAGTTATTTCCTTTATACATATTTAGCCTTACCGTAAATGCTTCTACAGGTTTGTCCTCAAAAACGGTACTTTGTCGTACTGGAAGTCGCAATCCGAAGTAAACAGAAAACCCCAAGGGCAGATAGGGCTTGGCGAAGCCTGTAAGATATCCAGGAACGAGGGAGCAGCGACCTTCGAGATCTTCACTGGGAGCCGGACTTACTACCTGACCGCGGATAGCATAGCCACTATGGAGGACTGGATAAGGGTTTTACAAGTAAGTGTACTTGACCACTTGTGTATGACCCGTTTGGATGAAATCTAATTCGTAATGAAACTCCTCCGAAATGGCTTCACCGATTTTAGTGAAATTTGGAGTGTATATCGGCTAGGCCCACGAATCGGATTACATCTATTTTTCATCCCCCTAAATTTTAAGGGTGGTCCACCCCAATTTTTTTATTTTTCATTTCATTCTTTTTGTATCTTAAATCAAAGTTATCCAAATGCTTGCAATAATTGATGTTTTATTAGTCTATAGCATTAACTGACACGGCATTAACTGTAGTGGCTTTTTAACTATCCATTTTGAATACAACCATTTGTTTGCCAATTTACTCAAATACACATAAAGAAAGAGTAATAGATACAAGCTATGAGATAACTTTTCAGAACGTCCAAAGGCGAAACGCGACCAAACTATTACTAAGCAAGGAAGACAACAAGCCCACGATCCAGGGATGGCTGACCAAAGTTAAGAATGGACACGCCAAGAAGAGCTGGTGTGTCCTCATAGGGAAAATGTTCCTGTACTTCAAGTCACCTGGTGATCAGGTACATCTGTATAATAATAATTTATGACCTATTGCACTACATCATTGAAAAAGTTCAGCAATTTACACTTGATTGATTAAATTGCTTAACTATGCAGGTAAATATTATATTTATACTAAACATAAAAAAGCAATGGCAATGGTTGTCATAGAATGCCGCTCTAAAGCTGTGCTGCTTTAGATCAAGACTCCTAAATAGTATCAATACATGTCTGCTGTACATGACTGCCTCGTTGGTCTAGTGGTTAGATGTGCCGCCTTTGGATCAACGGGTCCCGGGTTCGATTCCGGGGTCGGGCAAGTGTCTTTGTCTGGCTCGGAGTCTGGGTGTAATTTCTATTTATAATATGTATGTTTGGTGGTAGGTGTGAGTAGTTGGGCGTGGTCGGTCGTGTATAATAGCGGAACACACTTACCACGTTACCACCGGGAGGCAAGTGTATTAGTAGACTTGCCGGTATCTGGTTCTGGTCGCCGGTATGGCCGCTGGTAGTTCTGCTTGAGCGGGGGTGCAATAGGCAAAATGAAAAGCACCGAGTCACAGGCACACTGTATTTGCACTAAACACATATACCACAATACTGTACGGTAGAGGACCGAACCATATGATAAGAAGGCGAAGAAAACTAAGGCAATTAGTATACAAAGCAAAAGCGTACTAGATCGCGAGATGGCAGAGTGGGTACAAGCACAGCGCATAAGGTATACGTCTCGCGTCGCAAACGGGCGGTTGGACACTGTCGCCGGGCGAGCTCGCTCGGCTCATCTCGGCTCAAATCGGTCGGCTCGGAGCGGGCGCAGGAACGCGCATAAAAAACTCCGGCGTTGTCTCCGAGGCACCGTTGTACTGTGCGATATTATTGTCGTACCGCTGCAAAACCACATTGCACGACACGACAATAACATTGCTTGTGTATTATGTATAAACCGTATGTATGTATATATGTGTGTGTGTATGTATGTATGTATGTATGTATTTATGTGTGTAAGTATGTATGTATGTGTGTGGTGAGTAACATGCCACATGACCCCCCTCCAGAGACCGTGTCTACGGGCGATAAAAATCCGGGAAGCGGACTTTGCGACCCACACGCGTCCTCCTGACGTCATCCTGGGTTGGGGCATTTTGCCCTATGGGGGCAGGGTGAGGTAGGGAACTAGGTGGAGGGATAGGGGTAGGAATGGGAATGGGGGAGGGAGTGGGATTGGTTGTGTCCACCAATATGTAGGCCGGCTTGAGGCGGTCCACCGATACCGTGACACTCTTCCCTTTGACCTGTATCTTGTAGGTCTTTTCCCCTCGTTCGAGAACTTCGTACGGGCCGGTGTAAGGAGGCTGTAAAGCACCTCGCAATGTGTCGTCCCGTACAAAGACGTGACTCGACGAAGTCAAGTCTTTGTGGACAAAGATTTTGTCCTTGCTGTGACGCGTGGCTGGCACCGGCTGGAGTTTGGACGTGAGTTGGCGCAGGCGGGTGGTAAAATCCGATACATCGGTGGAGGCTGGAGCTGAGGGCTGGAAAAATTCTCCAGGTAGCCGTAGTGGCTCGCCGTACACCAACTCTGCAGAAGACGACTGAAGGTCGTCCTTGTACGAACTTCGTATGCCTAGTAGCACTAGGGGTAGTGTGTCTACCCAATTGGCGTTCGCATGACACATTATGGCTGCCTTCAACTGGCGGTGGAAACGTTCCACTAGCCCGTTGCAGGCTGGGTGATACGCGGTTGTTCTGCGATGCTTGAATCCGATCACTTTTCCAAGGTATTGGAAAAGTGCCGATTCAAACTGTCGTCCGCGATCAGTGACGATATCGGATGGACATCCAAATCTGGATATCCACGATATCACTGCCTTCCCAACCGTTTCCGCAGTAATGTCTGCCATGGGTGTTACCTCTGGCCAGCGGGTGAAACGATCCACCGCGGTGAGGCAATACCGGTAGCCTTGCGATACGGGTAGAGGGCCAATAATATCCACGTGGATGAATGCGAATCGTGCGCGCGGGAGCTCGAAAGTGCCCAATGGAGCGGACACGTGTCGATGCACCTTGGCGCGTTGACACGCCACGCATTGACGAGACCACTCCCTGCAGTCCTTGCGCACACCTGGCCAAACAAAACGCTCGGCGACTAACTTAGCCGTGGCGTTGGCGCCTGGGTGGCCGAGACTGTGAAGACTGTCAAAGAGTTGTCTCCTCAATGGTTTTGTGACGAAGGGCCTTGGGGACGAAGTGCTGACGTCACAATAGAGCTCATGGCGAGAGTTAGGGATACTCAACTTCTCTAGGCGAAGTGACGATCCTTCTCCCAGAAGTTGAGTCAATTCCGGGTCTGTGGACTGTGCTGAGGCTAGGACGTCGAGGTCGACTGGCATCTGCAGTTCATCGACACGAGACAGTGGGTCAGCGACGACATTGTCTTTCCCAGAGATATGTCTGATCGTAGTCGTGAACTGCGAGATGTAGTCGAGGTGACGGAACTGGCGAGGCGAACAGTTGGCTTTCCGTTCGCTGAAAGCGAAACTGAGCGGCTTATGGTCCGTGTACACGACGAAATGTCTAGCCTCGAGCATGTGTCGGAAGTACTTGATGCTCTCGTATATAGCAAGGAGCTCGCGGTCATACGGAGAGTACTTCTGTTGTGAAGGACTCAACTTCCGCGAGAAGAATGCCAGTGGTTCCCATATGTCATTTTTAAATTGCTGCAATACTGCTCCCATTGCCAGGTCGGACGCGTCTGTTACCAACGCGAGGTCGGCCTGACAATCTGGGTGGGCAAGTAATGCAGCGTTGGCGAGACTATCCTTGCATGCATTGAAAGCTTGCAAGGCTTCCCCTGAGATGTCCACTGGATGCGACGCTTTGACGTTACCCATGAGTAACGCGTTCAAAGGCGCTTGGATGGATGCGGAATGGGGTAAGAATCGCCTATAAAAGTTGAGCATCCCCAAGAAACGTCTGAGTTCTCTGACTGTCTTGGGGGCGGGGAACTCTCTGATGGCCTGGACCTTGGAGTCTAGAGGCTTGGTGCCAGATGCAGAGATTCGGTATCCTAAAAAGGTTACCTCGGATGCACCGAAAACGCACTTGGCAGTGTTCACCAGTACGTTGTACTGCCTCATGCGGGTGAAAAGTTGATGAAGGTGGGTCTCGTGCTCTTCTGCGTTCCTGGAGAAGATCACAAAATCGTCCAGGAAGCAGTAGACGAAGTCGAGACCTCTCGTCATCTCATCCACAAATCTTTGAAAGGTTTGACCTGCATTCCTCAGACCAAAGGTCATGAATGGGAATTCATACAGGCCAAAGGGGGTAGTGATTGCGGTCTTCGGGATATCCTCCTCCGCCACTGGGATCTGGTTATAGGCCTTCATCAAATCTATGGTGGAGAAGATGGTACAACCGGAGATGGAGTGGGAGAAGTCATGGATGTGCCTAATAGGATAACGGTCGGGGATGGTGCGAGCGTTGAGCATGCGATAGTCACCACAAGGTCTCCATCCGTTGTCCTTCTTAGGCGCGAGGTGAAGGGGAGACGCCCAGGGACTTTCAGAAGGCCGCGCAGTGCCGTTCTGGATCATGAGCTCGAACTCCTGCCTCGCGATCTTCAATTTGTCCGGAGCTAATCTGCGAGGGGTGCACGAGGTGGGTGGTCCGGGTGTAGTCCTGATGTGATGTACAGTGTTGTGCGTCGGAGACAAGGGAGAGCCAGAAGGGCGAGTAATTTCTGGATACTCCTTTAATATCGCGTGGAAACGCGTGTCACCTGTACAGATTTTAACAGAACACACATTTGAATTATCAATTACAGCATTGGTATACAGTGTCGTCGTACTATCCAAAAGACGTTGGTTGCGACAGTCTACAATTAAATTATAAAAGCTTAAAAAGTCAACACCAATGATTGGCTTTGTTACATTAGCCACGATAAAGCGCCAAACAAAACTACGTCTTAAACCTAAATTTAAGTTCAGTTCGATAAAACCGTAGGTTTCGATGGTCGATCCGTTGGCTGCGATGAGCTCGAAGTTCGTCTTGGCTCGACGGTCTCGGACTGCTGCACGTGGGTACACGCACAGATCGCTGCCGGTATCCACCAGGAACTGGGTGTTGGAGTTGCGGTCGGTGATGAATAGGCGACCTTTGGATGCGGGGCAATCGTTTGTCGCCACTACCGACTGCCTGCAGCGTTTCCCGACTTGGTGTAGTCGCACGGCTTTATGCACTTGTTGGCCTGTGCTCCAAACTTACTATGATACCAGCATACTGGGTACTTCCGGTAGCTGGAGTTCGACCGACTTCGCTGTCGCGAAGAAGAACGCTGACGGCGGTCACGTGGTCTGGCACGCTCAGTAAAGTGGCAGCCCGCTCGGGTATGCTCCTCAAACTTGAGCGTGAGGTGCTGTACCATTTTCTTCAATTCCGCAATTTCATCGGACTGGTGTGGGACTCTGGCCGATGACGTTGAGGCAACTTGATGCGGTGAAGTTAGCTCCTGGATCCGGTCTGCGAGATCTGCCAGTTGGTCCAGTGAGTGGCTGGGTTGTGAGGCTAGCACCGTCTGGATGCTGTGCGGGAGGCGATTACTCCATATGGAGCGCAGAAAGTCGTCCGGCACTGAAGGTCCAGCCAGGTCTTGGAGATGGCGTAGGAACTGTGATGGTTTCCTATCACCAAGTTCCTCGTGGGTGAGAAGCTGCTTCACCTTCCTTTCTTGCGAAGCCGATAGCCGCTTAATGAGCTCGTGCTTGATCTTGTGGTATCGATCAGTAACCGGGGGATTTATGATAAGATCCTTGACGGCTTTTGCATACTCAAGGTCTAAGTTGCTGGTGACATTGCTAAATTTGATGTTGTCATCCGTGATACCATGACTCGCGGACTGACCTTCCTATAATGCGAACCAAAGTTCCGGGTCTTCGGCCGAGAATGGAGGGACCTTAATCCGGTGTCGAAAATCCATGTCGTGGTCGTGTCGGACGGTGGAAACACGCGCACAACGTTTTTTCCTTCTTGACACGTTGTCGTCCGTGCGTGATCCAGCGGTTCTGACTGATCCACTGCTGTCGCACATATGTATTAACAAAAAAAAAATGTATTTAAGTAGTTTATCATCCATCTCGTTACCATAACACAAGCATTAAGTTGCTTAGCTTGGGACGAGATGGCGTTGTGTGAAATGTCCAAGAATATTTATTTATTTATTTATGTCGTTACTCAAGGCTTATCTCAATTAAGCTTACGCTTACGCAGAACGGGACGGCATGACAAGGGATTTATTTTTTTACTGATGGACATTCAAACGTCCATAAAGAAATCCTGCTAATATTATAAACGCGAAAATTTGTAAGTATGGATGGATGTTTGTTACTCTTTCACGTTACAACTACTGATTGGATTTTACTGAAACTTTCCAATAATATAGCTTATACATCAGAATAACACATAGGCTACAATTTATAAAGATATTGTGTGAATAGTCCAAAATATAACAATACAAGTGGCTCGCCCCGGATTCGCCCGTGCCAAGCGGGGGTGGGTTATACATATAAACCTTCCCCTAGAATCACTCTATCTATTAAAAAAAAGCTTCATAATCCGTTGCGTAGTTTTAAAGATTTATGCATACATAGGGACAGACAGAAGAATGCGACTTTGTTTTATACTATGTAGTGATAGTGATAGTGAAGTGTCAAGTAAGTAGAAAAAAAATTAACACCACGCGGGGCGCAGCTAATCTATACTAATATATAAAGCTGCAGAGTTTGTTTGTTTGTTTGTTTGTTTGTTTGAACGCGCTAATCTCAGGAACTACTGGTCCGATTTCAAAAAATCTTTCAGTTTTAGATAGTCCATTTATCGAGGAAGGTTATAGGCTATACTTTAGTCTCAAAAGAATTAGGGATCTGTATGAAAATTGCGATTTTGTAAACCAAGGTGTAAAATCGAAAACCTATTTATGCGTGCGCTGCAAAAACTATTGATAATAGAACAAAATGATGTACTACGGGTTTGTAGGTCTTATAAAGATCTACAAAAATGTCCGCGAGAGCACATATCTAACTATCATAGTTTAGTCACAATAACCGATTTTATGTTCATACAAAATATGCACGTGTTCGAAGCCCACGCGGGCGAAGCCGCGCGCTCAAGCTAGTACTACATAAATTGCTATGCTTTAAAATGATGCCGTGGCATCGAAAGGGATTTCTTTGCACGGCATTGAAAGATGCGCCACGGGCTACCGCGGCGGGATGCCGTGGCGGGTCGTGGGTTATCAATGGCATGCCAAGGACTCCGACGCTCGTTTTGACATACCGCGGAGGGAGGCGGCGGGTTTAAATTAATTTAGATTATCAACCTAAAATCTTCTTCTATCCCTATTATTATCCTGTGCACCTTCTTCTTCTGCAATAATCGATATTAACACCAAATCCCAATCTACCGTAATGTCGCGCCGTGGCAAGGTGCTGGAATGCCGCGGTATCTAAGCGGCTAATGTGCGCTGACTGACGGCAAAATCCCTTGCCATGCCGTCACGGTCTGCGTAGGCCTTTAAGTTTACCTTTTGCCCCTACAGAACCCCACCGGCCAGATCAACATGCGTGACGCGAGAGTCGAAGATGTGGAACACGTGTCAGACTCCGACTCCGAAGAGAAGAATGATGACACTAGGAATCATCTAACTGTGGCTATTTACCCACAGCACCAGGTAACTGGGGTCAGTGACACATCCACTTTATATTGAATGCGTAGCTGTGAATGTCTTTTTATCTCACTCTTCCTAATGTCATTTCAATAGAGATAATAGTGTATTGAGAGGCTATCTCACTGTAGCACGGTACATATGGTATAATAATGATTGTATGACAAGTCGATCAAAGCGCAGAAGGGAGAAAACCGACGTGATTAATTGATGTCGTGCGGGAACTTTTTTGAGCTCAAGTTATTTGGCAATCGTCATGTCTCGTAATCGCTGATATCCCACTTTATAGTGAATGATAGGACTGTCTGTCGGCACGAACTGTTAGACTAGCACAAATCCAATTTGTTTTGCATCCAAAGTTGTGAATGTCTTTCTAACTCCTAATGTAATTTGGTAAAGGTTGCAACGATAAATTTCGATCAACATGTTTGGTGTATACTGCATAACTCTTTATTGGCGGAGTTCTAAATTTGGGATTTCATTTACGGTAGTGTATGTGTCTAATGTATGATCAATATTTTTATATTGTTTGGGAAATTGGTAGATTTACAATAACAATTTCTGGGCACCATAATTTTTTTTTAAACGCGGTGTAAGTTGCTATACTTATATACCACAATCTCAAATCACAATTTTGACTGCCTCGTTGGTCTAGTGGTAAGATGTGCCGCCTTTGGATCAACGGGTCCCGGGTTCGATTCCCGGGTCGGGCAAGTGTCTTTGTCTAAACCAGAGGCACTGGCTCGGAGTCTGGGTGTCATTTCTATCTATAATAAGTATGTATTTACAAAAAAAACATGTATATAAGTAGTTTATCATCCATCTCGTTACCATAACACAAGCATTAAGTTGCTTAGCTTGGGACGAGATGGCGTTGTGTGAAATGTCCAAGGATATTTATATATATTTGCTGATTCGGGCCTCCTCTAATGAAGGGATTCTTTTAAAAAAAAAACCAAACCCCTGCTCTTGTTATAACCTGTATCGCGGGGGTAGTTTACAAACATGAAATTCGTGTACACAAATGATCCCACACAAATCAATCTACGATGCCACGCTGACTAGACGGGTTAGCATTGGGTTTGTAGCTAGTTTTCCTGCTCTTGAGGTTCTGCCTCTTCCGTTCCTTTAGTCGACTCTTACGACACCCGTAGGATAGAATGGGGTGGTGACGCACAACACTACAGTAGTGGTGTATATAGCTATAAAGGGCTCTCTGACTTCCAGTCAGGGGAATTATACAGTAGGATAAATACCAGATAATCCTTTGACATGGGTAAAAGTATTTTTTAATACAGTTGCTCAAAAAGTGGCATATTACAGGGCAGTATAGCGTTCGGGAAGTGGGCTATTACACACGCGTGCTTTTTCTTTACCATTCCCGCACTAGTGCTTTTTCTTTCCCAACTGTCAAAATAATGTCTATTAAAAGGAAAAACCAACCATGAAGTTTTTACTAAAAAAAATCATAGAATTTTTATGATTAATGCAAATACGTATATTTCTAAAAAGAAACTACGTACTAATTTGTTTCAATATCATATTTAATGATTTGATTGAATGAGTTAGGTTAGGTATTATTTCATTTCATTTCATCGCATTAAATTTCATTTTATATCAATAGAAAAATTCTACTGAAGACTTGGCTGTATGGGCATAGTTGCTTTTGCTTACCAGAATGGGTGAAGAAAAAAAAATCTCTGCTTATATTCTACGGTCGGCGCCATTTTTCAGAAATGATTAGTTTGTGTTTTTATTATTTTATTAAATTGCTTCATTTTTTCGCAACTGTATTAAAAATAGTCGTTCAGTACACGTGCGGAACCGTCATTGCAACTCGTTCCGACTGTCAACCCTCGCCTTCGGCTGCGCCTCGGCTCGGGTAGACATTTGTCGGAACTCGTTGTAATGACAGCCTTTCCGCACTTGTAATGAAATATACTATTAAGTATCGTCGTATCATTTCCAGGGGCCGACATATCTCCTGTTCGAGAGCAAAGCGGATAAGGACTCGTGGCTCTACCACTTGACCGTGGTGAGCGGCGGGGGATTGAGCCAAGGCACGCATTTTGAGCAACTGGTGCAGAAGTTGATGGAGACCGACGGTGATCCCAGTAAGTCAACTTCATGTATACAATGTGTAGTGACCAGCATGTTTAATACTTTACACAATTTACCCCAAAAATCTTAACGATCGACACCAAGAAATATCGCCCATAAATGCGAGAATTACCTAAAAGTCCTACACCGCGATAGCGAATTTTCTTTTTTATTTTTTATTTTCTGTTAATGGATTTCTTAACCGTTCAGAGCAATCCGAACGGTTAAGAAATCCCCGACCCCTGCCAGACATACCAACTCGTCTGGCTGGATAATAATAACGGTTAGTAGGTGGTTGGTTTTAACTGGAATTATAGAAAAATTCTGAATCACAAATACATTGAACTTGAAGATAGAAAACAATTTTAAACACAGAACTCTTATTTTGATTAACTCTATGCCCTCACGGATGGCGGTACAGCTTTTGTTACATCCTGTATATTATGTACCTACAATCAAAGCAAATAATTAATTAATTCATTTGTTTTTTACAGATTGTGTGCTATGGAGACACCCAACGTTGTTGTATTCCAAAGAAAACCTGACGTCGCCATTAACTTCGCTCAATTCTGAAGCTCTGCAAGCTGAAGCGTTAAAGTTGTTCAAGGTTAGTCTATGAATTAGTGTTCTTCGCGGAGCATACTCCCCGAACGGGAGGAGCGAACCCCGCGACCCTGCAGTTGGGCAGTCGAGCAACGGCGTCGGTTTTAGTGGGTACGTCGGGGTGCAATTTACTGTCTCCACGCGCCCCGTAGTCCCACATAACGCGGACAGTCCCCAACGGCCGGGAACTCATGAGGATTTCCGACGTACGTTTTGACTTTTCTAAAGAATGCCACTTCCAATTTCGTAGAATGTTGGTCACCAAAGGATAAACGATGTATTTTGTATATTCAGCTTCAGTACTTTAATTGATTTTATAAATATAAACTTCAATCATTCATTCGTTCACGATATTTGGAATTTCCAGTACATTATAACATCTATGACACACGAGATCGGTATCGTCAAATTGGTTTGGCGTGTGAAACTAACAGTCGTGAAACTCTTTATTGTACAACCGTATTACCACTTTGGACTTGTACAATATGTCGCCTTATGGGTAAAGAGCAATCCTTTTCAGTTTCAAAAATTAATCTCCCCGTATAGATCTGGTACCTAAATCAAGCTATACTGTTGACCTGGGAGCTTATTCTCTTGAGCACACTTGAACGCGACGCTAACGCCAAATTGTTTCAATATTGTGTGGCCATTTGATGAACTAGACTATTGGGTTCAATCCAATATCGCTACTCTTGACGCCAGTTTGACAGCAACTTGACAGCCAATTTTGTGCAAGCTAACTTCATGTGTAAAACGCAATCGTTAGCCAATACTAGAGCAACTTCGATTTCAATCCAATGTTGTCAGTATTGTTGTCAAGCGCACGGTAATTTGACAGCATTGAAAATTAAATATAATAAATATCCTTGGACATTTCACACAACGCCATCTCGTCCCAAGCTAAGCAACTTAATGCTTGTGTTAAGGTAACGAGATGGATGATAAACTACTTAAATACATTTTTTTTTGTAAATACATACATATTATAGATAGAAAACACCCAGACCCGGAACAAATACTTGTAGGTCGTACAAATATTTCTTCCGTGCGGGAATCGAACCCGCGACATGCTGCGCAGCAGTCGATCGCTCAACCACTGCGCCAACCGTGTCAATTGGATCGGCATTGGCATTGGATTGAAGAGCGACATCTGCATGCTGAACGTGCAGCATGCAGATATCGCTAAATGATACAATCTCCCACCGTTTCCAGTGCGTGCAGCTATTCATGTCAGTGGCCGTGGAGCAAGCCGGCATCGACTACCACGTGGTGCTCGCGCAGAACGCCCTGCAGCAGTGCCTGGAAGTGGGGGAGCTGCAGGACGAGCTGGCCTCGTGCCTGGCCAAGCAGACCACGGCCCACACGCACACCAAGCACGGCGTTCAGGTAACGCCCGTCGCGCACCGCCGCCACGCTAGGCTTAACGTTAAAGCCGCTAAGCTTAAGAATGTAAGTCCACCTTGGTTGTGTTCCTTTTGTTCTGTTGGTGAGTTGCGGTATGATTTGTTGCCGAGTTCGGTTGTCAGAGTTTAATAACTGCGAAACTATACGGTTACACTTGTTCTAAATTCGAAATGCGTGACGTCCATGTCATCTTTGAGTCTAAAGGACGATATATCAAATAATAAGTTCCTAATCATATATCTTATACGCCTAATTGGGATATATCGCGTCATTTAACCCTTTTATTGAAAATCTCACACTATTTTAACCACTAAGCCAAATATATATCAAAATAGTAGGTTTAAAAGCTAAATTAGCTTCCAATACTGTCGTATCTTTTAAGTTAACAAAACGCACTGTATTTATATCTACAGTGTGGAACGTTGATTTGATGGTTTAAAAAGCAATAGTTAATAGCATAATATAATTATAGTCAACTTAATTATCGGGTTTTATTAATAATCTCATCATGTAGTATCAAGGAGTATAAAGTGCAGTTGTTTGAAAAATAGATGAACCTACCTAATAAAATATTATATGGTTAAGAGTTTAAATTTCTCTCGCTTTATACTCGCAATGGCTTAGCTTACGGGCGCTTCAATGCTTTTCTCATATGTTATCATCATCACCTCCTTACGATAATCATCTCATTTTGTACACGAATATATTTTATTTACGTACTGGCTGTAGACTAAACGTAGAAAGTGGATATTGTTTTCTTGGAAATAATGTGCTCGATGTCATTGCAGTTGTGTTTGGGAGGTAATGTGAGCAGTTTTCCCCCAAAAACAACTTCTTATTAATATTTTGAAATATATGTCATAACTAGTTGCCTTATTTATTTATTAGTGACTGTAAAATACGCCTGTTTTAGAACAAATTCTCGAGTAATATCCGTTTTTTATCTCTATTCGTTCTATAATTGCAAAGCACTGACAAAGAGCACAATAGGAATAGAAAGGCTTTGAAAATAATAACATTAATTTGCGTTACGTTATTTGTAAATATACACTAACAAACCATTATTGTTATAGAATAAGCTTTGTGTGTTGTTGTATCCAAAGAGCTTCATGTCGTGGTTGATCAATTTGGAATTGCGTATTATAGACAAAATGTATTGGCTTCATCGAAACTATTATTTACAATGTACAAAATTTCTGATAAAAGGGAATTAAACTAGTTAAGTTTATATTCCAATTTGATCTTAATGTTCTGGCAACATAAAATTGTATTTGAATAAGGAACACACATGCTTTATACATGTTGTTGTTCTTCGATATGTTGCCATAACACATAAATTGTTACGTTGCAAATTTTCAAATGGAATGTTGGTGTAAATTTTTTCCTCGGGTTTTGTTTATTTTTCTTCCGAGAATGTTCGCCCCTTCCCCCATAGATCTAGGGAATGACGTTTTATTTCGTTTACCTATCATCCATTGTTCTATCATAGCTAGTCTTACCCTTCGCACTGTTGGATCTCCTTTGTAATGAAAGGTTGATGTTGCAAGTTTTAGTCTGTTGACTATACTATTTACTTATATCAAATATTTAAGTATATATTTAAAGGTAAGTTTTAGATTAGTACAGGGCTGCACAATATGTATAAATTCAACAGTAACATTGATATAAGTAGAAGCATATCTTTATTTATAAAACTTGCAGTTAATAAAAAAGAAAAAGCAGTATTAATTAGTTTATCGACTTTAACATGCTAAAGAAAACAGTCATTTTAATGATACCTAATATTATGCAGTCCGCAAAAATAATTACAACACTGTATATAATCCCACGAAATTGTAAATTGAATAAGTTGCAAGGGATAGCTTCCACATTTGGGAAATATCTATTATGTGGGGTAATTAAGCACTGTGTATTGGCAATACGCACTCGCACTAACTGAATTAATTAATAAACAAGCACACTGGGAGATCAGCACTCACTTTTGTTATTTACTTGAGAATAAATTATCGGGTCAAAGTTATAATATCGTTGGTTATAATAAATTTACCACGATTGATTGGCGCCATAGCCATTGTGATTCTAATGCGATGTTGTACAGATTATTGAAGTGTTTAACGTTATTTGTTAATTTTAGTGTATTTTTTCAAATCTAGCAATTCTGCATAGTTTAAACTCGTTACCCTATTATTAAACATGTCGACATATATTTAAGCAAAAACAAAAGCTCTCAACAACCTGTGCTATATTTAATATTACATATTTATTTATCTAGTCATATGAATATATTACCATTAATATTATGTAGTATGTATATTATGTAGTAATTGAAACATATTTGTATGCATATATATTTAGTAACATCTGTCTTATCTTTTCAAAAATAATTATCGTATATTAAGTATTTGATTATACGTCTAGTCTGCATTCTTAAAATATTTGTGCAACTAAACGTGGCCAAGTTATCCCTACAACTAAGACGCCCCAAATTAGCCCTCTTACACAAAATAAACTAAGTTATCTCCCAAACACATTAGCTCCCAGACTTAATTTATCTCCCAAGCACAACAGTAGGCCCCTTGGCGCTGGAGCCACCAACATTTCATTTGTCACAGCAACTGCTACTGTGCGCGACGCAATCGCTCTTCACTTGCGACACGGGTGCCTCGTCAGTGGGGGGAGACAACAAGAGTGGGGATATCCCGCCTAACAACGCGGGATCGCCCAGCTCCATCCAGGTAATTTGGGATGTCCGTGTAGCACCATTGTGTAATCAGTTTACGGTTGCTAAGGCGATTCTTGTGTTCACGGTTTTTAGGATAACATGTAAGCAACTTTATTGAGTTGAATGACTCAATAAAAAAGGAAATAAAGTATTCATGTAAAGGCAATAGAAAATGCCTCAGTATTACAAACTTTATATCATTGACGGTCAGTGTAACAAGAGGTAAGTTTCTTAGACATACATTAAAGTCGAAAAGTATTTTTACATTGACCACATATTTGGAAAGCTATTCGACAAAAACATACAACCTGGTGATGTATGAGTAAAACGATGTACGCTTAATTTATAAATAACAAAACCAACCATTAATTATTTCAACAAAAAAGCGTGTATTGTGTGATTTTCATATGAGAAAAGCAATTTGGACGACCATGTAAATAGTTTAAGTTTAATTTAAAAAACCTCTACTCAGTGCCTCTTCTATAAAACAAGACATTTCAATCATTTTCTTTAAATAAACAATTACATATACAGCCTGATTCTGAAAACCCTATCCAAGCCGAAAGGGGGGTGTAGGATGGGTCTTGAGTAATAGATCTACGGTGACAGATTTTCTTTATCTTGACCCATCAACGAGAAAAATGGCTTTTTCTATTTTCATTTTTAATGTCACTATCGACACCTGTACATCACTAATATGTACATTACATAATCAGCCGGCGCAGCGGTGAAGGGTCGTTTACCTCATTAGGTCAACTACCGGGAGGATATGAATTATGAGACCCTAGTACTAAAGTCATTTGTATTAAAAATATTGAAATGTGTTTCTATTGGGTTCCGCACCTAATTATTTTATAAAATGAAATAAATAATTATTTTATTTAAATATTATTCAAGGGGTTTGCGTTAATAAATGATCAAAACTTAAGAAGACATTGCTTTACGAGTAATATTATTAACCTTTGGGTCATTTAGAAATACTTCATAGTTAATAAGATGTATGGAACAAACATTATTCCGTATGGTGATGGATTTTGAATACATAGGGCCACCACCCCATTCCATCCTGCGGGTGTCATAAGTGCCGACAAAAGGAAATTACAAAACTGAAAATCTAGCCGTAAGAGAAGGAAAACTTGATACGAAACCTTGTGCCAACCGGTCTAGCCAGCGTGGCACAGTAGGCTAACCTGTAATGAAAAGAGGCCCGAGTCACCAGTGGGTCATTTATAGGCTGAATAGTAGTAGTTGTAGTAGTACTAGTATGGAACAAGTAATTTTCAGTCTTCATAAGTTTCAAAATAAATTAGTAATCATGGCGAATGTATTTGAAACCTCCACTAGCAACTTAAAATAAAATTAAGATCTTGAAGCTACCCACAATACGAAGTGAGAACTGTGGTAAGGTCAAGCAATTAGGTAGGTATGTTTAGCTTTTGAACATAACGTCGTGTATCTTTTCCATAGTATGTTCCTGTATTTATGAGGGTAATATTATCACTAATTTAAAAACATTTTAAACTAGAAGCCTCGAATACTGGCAAAACTAATTTTTACCATACTTAGATGGTTTTATTAACTGGAACTGCTGCTGGGAATGTACTGAAAATAAAACTTAGGGATAACTATGCGATAAATTTTAAAGTTTTCTATGGTTTTTACGATTTTGGCCAATATGTGAAGTAAATGCCATTTCACTACATAGTATAAAACACAGTCCCTGTCGTCCGTCCGTCCCTATGTATGCTTAAATAAAACTAGGCAACGGATTTTAATATGTATAAAACATCCATAACATTGTAGAGAAACACTGATAAATTTAGAGGTTCATCATTGCACCCGTGTGAAGCCGGGGCGGGTCGCTAGTCTAAGCATAAAGAAATGTACTTAAACCGTCTGCTAATCTTGAATTTCGTCACCAACCCACTTTATCACCAAAATCGCGCCACAAAAAAGCTAAACAAGGAGAAATACTAACGTATTACCTTCTAAAATGCGTTACCCGGACATCTTGGCCAATTACTAACTTTTCTGCATTTATTAGAGGCGCCCCAATTTATTAGTGCCTATCTTATGAGCTAAGAATATAAAATTGTTTAACACGCCGTGTAGTAATGGATGCGAGTACACCACAACCCATTCCATCCTTAGGGTGTCGTAAAAAGCCTCAATAGGAACGCAAGAGTTAGTCAATCTAGGTCCAGGAGAGGAAAACTTGAAGCAAATCCCGTGAAAAGGCCTCCGGGCAGAATAAAAAAACTAGCATTTTACTACAAATAAGAGTGCCTTACGCCTAAGTCTAAACGCATTGCTGGTAGGCCTCCCACAAGTTGGACCCATGAACTGGTAATGGTCGCCGGGAAACGATCCTTGAAGGAGGCCTATGTCCAACAGTGGAAGTCTTTTGGCTGAAATGATGATGATGAAAAGTACCGTTTTCGGACAAGCCACTATTTGTTCATCTTACGCAAAATGAACCCTAATCACGCACACATGGTGATGCAATGCTGTGTATTGTAATATTAGTTAAAAGTACCGCCTACTTTAAACATTGTAGATAAAGTTTATAAAATGTTGCTATCCCTTTCTCAATAGTAATATTTTCATGCCATCGACAAGGACAACATACTTCATTACTTTCGTACAAACGTGACAAAACGCGCGCACACCACACATGCGTTCAATATGATGTCAATAAAATCGTCCTTATTAATTAACGTTAAAATAGATTATTGAATAATCTTACAATTATAACTCACACAAATAAAAATTAAAAGTACTGTTATAATTATTTTCTTTGCTTTTCTAGTACTGCCTCTGTCACTTTTTAGCACAATAATTCATTCGTATAATACCAGGACATCAGAGATCGGGCGAAGGTACGCGCCTTACGTATTGTTTCTAAAACGGTCTTAAGTATACACTGATTATTTCGTGAAATCATAACAAGGCCACGACAGCGCTGTTTGGAACCGCTCCGAAACTGAGAATCCGTCTAGTAGTTACACTGGGTTCGAATCCAACCAGGGAACATGATTTTTGCTACTATTTTTTAAACAAATAGTTAAAATATTTCGTGATGGCAGGTACATTTTTGATGGTGTTCCGAGACTAGGAATGCTTACCACAATAAAGCTAGACTAGTTATAATAAACTAAATATTATGAAATATCAATGCAAAGGAGTAGAACTCACTGGATGGTTCTCTAAGCGGTATTGTTCTTTTCGTCGTCTCAGTCCATAAATGACACACTACTGAGTCGGGCCTCCTCCAAATTCATGGAGGGAAATTAGCCTACTATGCCACGCTGGCAAGACGGCAAGACGCTGGCATAGGGTTTGTATCAAGTTTTCCTTCTCATACGGCTAGGTGATCTGCCTCTTACGATCCTTTAGTCGCCTCTTACGACACCCTCAGGAGAGTGTGGGTTGGTTACATTGTGTATTCTTAATCCGTCATCAATATTTTTGATATTTTCTGCCATAATTTCTTGGCTTTAGTGCCAAGAAACTCTCCCCGTTTAGTAAATTCAAAAATACGTTCAGAATGTGTGTGAAACATGCGAACAACGTGATTTCAATAAAATCATCCATATTAATTAATGTTAAAATAGTTTTTTGAATACTATTTAAATACAATTTCACACTTAAGAATTTTATGTACGGTTATAATTATTTTCTTTCCCTTTCTAGTACTGTCTCCCCCACTTTCTAGCACGATTTTTCATTCATTCGTATAATACATACCAGGACAACAGAGATCGGCGAAGGTTACGTCATGCCACATACCATGCCGCCTTACGTATTGTTTATAAAACGGTCATAATAATAGACGGCTTATTTCGTGAAATCACAACATGGCCACGGCAGCGCTGTTAGAAACCGCTCCGATACTGGGAATCCGTTTAAAAGTTACTGGGTTCGTATCTCCAACCAGGAAATGCTTTTTGCTAATATTTTTTTTCGTGAAACATTTAAAATATTTCAAAATTATTATGTTACACTTGCACAACCACAAGCCTTAAAATGTTATTCATTTTTGTTTTTTCTTTTTTGTATAATAAATGCTACCACATGTTCCTTGTAGTGGAGTATCGATAAGTAGGTACCATAGGTGCAACATAATGTCTTGTAAATAACGAAATAATATTTACATTTATAATTTCATTTCACGCTTTGGGTTTAAGTTTCCGTTCATTACTCAGAACTCATCGAATCAAAAGAACGCCGCCGCGGCTAGGCGACTGTAGATTTTTTTAATAGGTTTATGATCCTATGTGTGTATGTTTACCAAATCTGGGTTAAAGTTTCGTAAACATACACACACAGGGATTTGACCGTGTGGTGACGCATTTAGAATACACAATGTCACCAACCCATACAACCATAAGGGTGTCGAAAGAGGCGACTAAAAGAACGCAAGAGGCAGATCACCTAGCCCCAAGAGAAGGAAAACCTGACACAAGCCCTGTTCCAACCCGTCTTTTTTTTACGTTGGAATTCCTCTTAGCTGTCGCTGGATACCCGACCGCTAAACACCAGCCTCCTGGGGACTCCGGGGCTCGGAGAGATGGTAGTTGCGCCCCAACCTACCCACTACAAACAACGGTGTCCCTCAACTGCCCGAAAGATTACATAAAAAAAAAAACTTATCTCCTGCCGATGGTCCATGACCCTGATGGGACCTTGGCCCGCTTTTACAAGCTACCCAATCCATTGAGAGGCACGTGCGGGACATTGCACGTGCCTCCGTCAGGCGCCAGATGAAGTAGCGCCCGATCCACGCGGCGCTCAGTTGCGGTGACAGCCCTGGTCCGCCGGCCTGGCCGCCCTCCGCTGCTAGCGGCGGCAGCCCTGGTCCGCCGGCCTGCCCGCCCTCCGCTGCTAGCGGTGGCAGCCCTGGTCGCCCCTCCAATGCCACCCTCCGCTGCTAGCGGTGGCAGCCCTGGTCCGCCAGCCTGGCCGCCCCCCGCTGTTAGCGGCGTCAGCCCTGGTCGCCCCTCCATTGCCAGTGGCGGCAGCCTTGGCCTCAACGCCTGGCCGCCACTCCGCTCCCATCACCTCGCCATGTGACGTGTCAGTTTAAGGCTCTCGAGGCAACTCCGAGGACAGAGGAGTTCCCGGAGCCAAAGACCACCACATCTCTGTGTGCCACTCTTCGTCTGGCCTCATCCTGTGAGCCCACCCGGCACGAGTGACCCTACGCCGGTATGACCCCAACGGATTTCAAAAGGCACGCAAGCCCAACACAACAAGGTAGCAGCACGGTCGAGGGGGTTCGTATCAAGCCTCCCTTCTCTTGCGGCTAGGTTCTCGGGGCCTTGTCATTTCTTTTTGTTTACGACACCCCCAGGATGGAATGGGCTGTTGACAATATGTATTTTAAATCTGTCATCACACGGACGGTACTAGGCTATCATAAATTAGTAGAGATCGGTTGCCGCTGCTAATTGAAAGAAATAGGCCGGCCGCCCTTTCAACTTTTCGCTTGTTCCGAAGAATAGATGGTTTCAAAGCATTATTGTAGATTGTTGTTTATTTTTGGGTAGGAATAAAGTTCAAAATGTTTCAAAGCAGTATGGCGGATAGGTATTTATGTTTTGGAACAGCTATTTTGTTTTAGTTGCGCCTGCCGCCGGTGAGCCCTTTGATGCAAGCCGAACCGCGCTCTTTGTTCTGACCGACACTGATCCTTTCAGTTTGGCGACTCGCTCGGCGTGATAAAATTCAGATTCCGTACAATTGTTTAATATTAATTTAACTACATTCTTAACGCATGTCGTAACTCGCAACTAATCTGCACAACACGCATAAAACCGTGTATTCTTTAAATCTTTTTCCGAAAATGTGTTTGATGATTCCAGAATTAGATTAGTATCATTTCATTATGGCGACTTCACATTAATAAATTATTTAATGAATAAAAAAAAAATATTATCTAAAACAATTTGCTTCCGAACCTACACCTTTGACAATGTTATTTTAAAAAATCATAATAATTATAGGAATTCATTTGTTACCATAACGATCCCTAAAATTGAATACAGTGTTTATTTATTGTTGTCGCATATTTTTCTTTGATTTGATTCTTTCACCAGTTCACTTTACGAGACCGACTAGGATAGTTGTAGTCTAGTTTCGCGTTGGATTGCAGTGAATTTAGCGCGGAATCATGAAGATTATGGCGTTTCCCCAATAAAAGGAATCCGTCGTATAATTGGACGTTACCTAGGTGTTTGTTATGTCTGTGGTGGATATCGATGTGCTTAAAACATGAGTGCGTGTGACCGTGATAACTTTAAATCATATTAAAGCTGAGCAGGATTTGAACAGAAAATGGTATGTACAAACTGTCAAATAATTAGGCAATATTGCAATTTCATCGTGAACCAAACCGAACCGTTCCGGAAGGCGCAGTGCTGGTAGGCCTCCCACACGGTGGAGCGACGACCTGGTTAAGGTCGCCGGAAAGCATTGGATGCGGGTGGCCCAGGACTGGCCTTTGTGGAAATCCTTGGGGGAGGCCTATGTCCAGCAGTGGAGGTATTTTGGCTGAAATGATGATGATGACCGTGAAATGATTATTCGCTGCCTTGTTGGTCTAAGGGCTGGATGTGCTACCTTTGGTACGCTGGACCCCGGTTCGATTTTCGAGGTCGGGCTCCGAGTCTGGGTGTCGGATGTGTTCATCATACAGGTTATAACTAGTGTAAAGGTTTTGTTTTTTAAATAAATACAAGTAATAAAAATTAGCCATGGGGTGTGTGTTTTCGAGAAATTGTTTTTCTAGGTGTTTGAATAAGCTCGACACTGTACACCGAACTATTTTAACATAAAGAGCGTCGTCCGCGCCTTGCGTTTTCTTCCACAACAAGTACCAGGCTAACATAAAGTAACAGATGCTTGTTGCTAATGTGTTTTAACTTTCTTTACATTCGTGTGCGTGAAATGGGATGTGGCAAGTTTTATCAATGTGTTTCAAACTGATGATTGTTGGTGATGTGATTGAACTTTCTTTACATTTGTGTGTGTGAGCAAGGATGTAACACATTTTATCGATAAATCGGTCAGGTTTTTTTAAATTTTTATCGAAACATTAAGTAGCTTATTTTCTCTTCAAATTTTGCACAAAGATTCCCTCAATGGTATACTATTTTTCCTCTCTTGGATAGTATACATGTAGTGCGTCACCCTGTAGATAAAATAGTCTACAGATATAGTATAGAAATGTACAATCTCCACGATTCATAATGAGAAGCTCAATCTTGAGATGGTACAGCAAGAAATATACATTACTAGCGACCCGTCCCGGCTTTGCACGGGTGCAATTATGCATGTATTATACTTAAAAACCTTCCTCTTGAATCACTCATCTTTTAAAAAAATAGCGCGTCAAAATCCGTTGCGTATTTTTAAAGATTTAAGCATACATAGGGACGGACAGATGACAGCGACTTTGTTTTATACTATGTAGTGATAGTGAAGCAGCGTCGATTTAGCCACGCCAAACATAAAAATTACTGTATTTTTCTTATAGGTAATATTATTGAAGAAGATTTGAAAAGAAGCTATATTTAGGGTTAAAAAATAGAAATCCCTAGCCAAAATGTCCCGTCGTATTAAACACTACGATACTCAGAACACAGCCCAAATCTCCCCAAACTTCGACGAACGACCCTTAACTCAAAGAGGTCATCGTCGTGAACCCACGATTGAAGGTTTGCTTCCAGGCACCGCTGCTCTCGGTAGACTGCAAGAGCAACCCTCCCACTTATAGCTTCGTTCAAGGCTGGCAACTGTTGGCCTTGGCCGTGAGCCTCTTCGTGCCTAGGAACAACCGTCTGCTTTGGTATCTGAAGCTGCATTTGAGCAGACATGCTGATTCCAAGTGAGTACACTAATCATCAGGTCTAACCTTCCAATCGTCAAGACCGCAAGCTACTGTGAGCGACTTCTGTATCAACCCTGTACCCACCCCGCCATGTGGCCGAAACATGACCCAAGTGCTTAGTAATACGCCCCCCACCAATAGAATAAGAGCTCATTAGTGCTCGTCGGTATATCTAATATATAAAATTCTCGTGTCACAGTTTTAGATGCCAAACTCCTCCGAAACGGCTTGACCGATTTTGATGAAATTTTGTGAGCATATTGGGTAGGCATGAGAATAGGACAACATCTATTTTTAATCCCCCAAAATTTTAAGGGGGGGGGGGGGGGGGGGTAAAAAAAAATATTGTTTATTTTTTAGAGAAATTTTGTTTGCTTTAATTTTTTTAAGATTCAGCTTAAAAAAATACAAACAACCCTAAATCTTCACCCCTCTACGATCAACCCCTATTTAATTACATGGCAAAACAATGTTGTATAGATAGATTGAGTCATCACGATATCTCTGGAAGCATAAGACCTAGAGGGTTGCGCGGGGGATGGTTAATTATTTGGCAAAACAACGTTTGCCGGGACAGCTAGTAAATGTATATAATTAGTGCTCGTCGGCGGTATATAACCGCCAGTAGCCCGATCAGAGCGATCAGAGCCGTCAAGAAGTTATTTCCTGCTATTTGCCTTTAGTTTTTATCTATTTGCCTTTAGTCTTTAGTTTTTATCTATCTGTAATCCTACGTAAACTTTGCCAGCGATTACAGATGTTATTATATTCTATTATAGGACCGAATGTGGTAAATACGCGGCGTACTGTGCGCGTGCCCTCGAAAGAACTATCCGCAACGGTGGCCGCGAGGACAAGCCCTCGCGGATGGAAGTTCTTTCCATATTGCTCAAGAACCCTTACCACCACTGCCTGCCGCATGCCATTCCAGTGCATATGCTCAACAACACTTACCAGGTAACTAGACGCTATGTCTGATGATGAAGATGCTGTCTGGATTTAGCTTTTCGTGTAAAGCTATTATTATTACTACTCAGCCGGTATATACTGTTGAGACCAACTGATGAGTTAGTCTTCCTCCTGTTAAAAATTAAGCAAAGTGTTATGCGTATAACGTAACGCCATAGACGTATTTAGTGATGGAATGTACTGCTACGATGAATAGTCGATATTTTCATAAAAAGAAACGTATTTTGTGCGTAGGTCAATTTTTATTGTTAAAATTGGTCTATAATTATTGTTGGAGTTTTGTATAAATAAAACTTGCTGAATTCGCACTGTACTTGAGTTTAATGCTACTACTTGATGATTTACAATACTTGATAAAAAATATATCTAATCTCAGTGACGTATGAGTATGAGTGACGGAATGGTGTGCGCTCTACAGTGGTCCACGCAGCTCTGGCGGCCAGTCAGGTAAAAAAGGTGGGCGCGCTCGCGCTGGCGATGAATGAATTTTTGTTGCAGCGTCAACAATTATACAAAATAACATTTATAGGGTAAAGTTGCTTATAAGGTTGCTAAGAAAAAAAACCTACTTATTTTTATTATTTTATATTGGTACAAACATAATTATGTAGCCATAAAACATGTATATCAACAAGTTTACACTAGATAACTGAATTACACACCAATTTCCCTAACAATATTAAAGAGAACTAGATTTATGCTGCGAGTATCGTTGGCGATAAAAAATAATTTCATAAACGTCACATCCCTAGTAACGTCATACAGGAAACTATCACCCGCACCATGCTACAGCGCAAATAGTATAGACTTATACCAAATGTTGCATGTACCAGGTAATCAGCTTCGACGGATCGACAACGGTAGAAGAGTTCTTAACGACCCTGAGCACGGAGCTGGGCTGTCGAGAGTCCTCCGCGTCAGGGTTCGCGCTGTTCAGCGACGATCCCATCGAGAAGGATCTAGAACATCACATCAAACCTGACAAAAAGGTTAGTAAGGGCATTTCCGTGTGGTGACAGATTTAGAATAATTGACTGCCTCGTTGGTCTAGGGGTTGGATGTGCCGCCTTTGGATCAACAGGTACCAGGTTCGATGTCGAGGTCGGGCAAGTGTCTTTGTCTAAACCAGAGGCACTTGCCCTGAGTCTGGGTGTAATTTGTGTTCGTGAATTACATGTTTGTGAATTGCCCCCGCGATGCAGGCTATAAATAGTGCAGGGGGTCCAGTTTAAAAAAAAATGAAAAGAATACCAAGCTGTTTTGAGGTAAAGGTTACAGTATTTGGATACCGGTGTCAGCTGAACGGGCATTCAACGTGGGACGGTACACCAGAGCTATACACCAAACATCCCCAATGTTTAATGAGAAGGGGGTGGTCCTCGGTACCCGGATCACGAGCTCTTGGTTCGATTTCGGGGTCAGGCAAGTGTCTTTATGTAAAGGCACTTGCTCTGTGACTGAGTGTCATTTCTGCTTCCATTTATTAGAGCTCTATGCTTTTCGGATGACTACAGTGTTATTATAACAAACAACCTTTTGTATATGTAATAAACCTGTTCAGTGTTTATTTTCAATGTTTAAACCGAAGGTATTTTCAGTTATGCGACGTAATATCGAAATGGGAGACAGCGCTAAGGGAGAAAGGTTCTGGCAAGTTCGAGAACTCGCGCGTGATCCGGCTCACGTACCGCAACAGACTGTACTTCAAGAACTCCGTGCGAGCGGAGACGGAGAAAGAGAGACTATTACTGTGCTACCAGGTCAACCAGCAAGGTACGACCGGGCGCCGACCGCCTACAATAGGTTTTTTTTATGTAGCTACTTTACTGCCCGTGCCATCCTGAGGGTGTCGCCAAGCGCGGCTAAAGGAACACAGAAAACAAACCACCTAGGCACAAGAAATGGAAAAGATTTAAACGAAACTTACCATATATAGTCTTGATACGAAAGCCTATGACAACCTGCCTGGTCAGCCTAGTACAGCCCAGGATCACCACCCCATTCTGCCCTGAGGGTGTAGGAAACCTGAGTAAAGGAAATCACTAGGCCGATAATTTAGCCGCAAGAGAAGGAACCAGTGCCAACCCGTCTGGCCAGCGTGGCACAGTAGGCCAATTACCCTCCATGTAACGAGAGGAGCTCTATTTCAGCAGGTCATTTATGGGCTACTCTAACATCACAGGGAGAGTAATTAGCCTACTGTGGGCAAGCTGGCCTGATGGGGTGGGTGGTATAATTTATTTATTAATACAGTTGCTCAAAAAGTGGCATATTACAGGGACGTATAGCGTTCGGGAAGTGGGCTATTACACACGCGTGCTTTTTCTTTACCATTCCCGCACTAGTGCGTTTTCTTTCCCAACTGTCAAAATAATGTCTATTATAAGGAAAAACCAACCATGAAGTTTTTACTAAAAAAATCATAGAAGTTTTTATGATTCTTAGATTACGTATATTTCTAAATGTTTCTCTTGTTTCAATATTAATATAATAATTCTACTTGTTTCAATATCAGATTTAATGATTTGATTGAATGAGTTAGGTTAGGTTTCATTTCATTCAATTTCATTTTCATTTTCATTTCATATCAATAAAAATTTTCTACTGAAGACTTGGCTGCATATATAGTTGGTTTTGCCTACTAGAATGGGTGAAGAAAAAATAAATCTCTGCATAGATTCTACGGTCGGCGCCATTTTTTTTATGTCATAAATGATTAGTTAGTTGAGTCTATTGTGTTTTTATTATTTTATTAAATTAATTCATTTTTTCGCAACTGTATTAAAAATAGTCGTTCAGTACACGTGCGGAACCGTCATTGCAACCGACTGTCAACCTGTGTAGTGTGTAGACATTTGTCGGAACTCTTTGCAATGACAGCCTTTCCGCACTTGTAATGAAATATACTATATTATTTTTATGCTGCCTCGTTGGTCTAGTGGTTAGATGTGACGCCTTTGGATCAACGGGTCCCGGGTTCAATTCCGGGGTCGGGTAAGTGTCTTTGTCTAAACCAGAGGCACTGGCTCGGAGTCTGGGTGTCATTTCTATCTATAATATGTATGTATTTACAAAAAAAAAATGTATATAAGTAGTTTATCATCCATCTCGTTACCATAACACAAGCATTAAGTTGCTTAACTTGGGACGAGATGGCGTTGTGTGAAATGTCCAATGATATTTATTATTATTATTATTGTTCACAGTGGTGGCTGGCCGGTTCCCGGTGACAAGAGAGCTGGCAGCAGAACTGGGCGCCCTTATGGCGCAATTGGACATGGGCGACTACTCTTCGTCGAATACGCAACACAACCAGCCATTGGCTCACCGGTTTTTCCCCTACCGATATAGAGCTGGCCTTACCAATGACGAACTAAGGTTACTGCGAAACGTGTACTAAATTAGTGTCACCATCCCATTCCATCGTTGAGGGTGTTATAAGTGCCGACAAAAGGAAATTAATGATAGGCTGAAAACCTGGCCGCAAGAGAAGGAAAACTTGATACGAAACCTGTGCCAACCCGTCTTACATTTCAATTTATACTAATACTTAAAGAGAAAGTTTCTTTGCTTAAACACGCTATTTTCAGGAAAGCTAAATATAGCTCTTATATAGTTACGCTATCACCCAAGGGAGCGTTGCAGTTATCGTTAATGTAAACAAATCGCGCGTGGGAGAACCCACGTGCAAAACTTAGTGCTACATGGTGACGGATTAAGAATACAAAAGGTCACCATTCTAAAGGTGTCCTAAGAGGAACAACAGAAAAATTAACGCCTGTGCCAAACCGTCTGGCCAGCGTGTCACTGTAGGGTCTCTAATTTTGTAGGAGGCTATTTATGGACTGTAATGACGATGAAGACATTGAGATTATTCTTACAGGGACGTTGAAGAGAAGCTCAGGTCAAAATGGGTGGCGTTGAAAGGCCGGAGTACGGCCGACTGCGTCCGAATCTATCTCAACTGCACTAGAAAATGGCCTTTCTTTGGAGCGACGCTGTTCCAAGCGAGGGTAAGTTCGTTTGACTATACCAAAAATTATTGGAACATAATCTATCAGTTTTAACACCTTGTGAAACTAGGAATAATTATGCATTGTCGAGTCAATAAAAAAAAATCAAAAGGAAAGTAATCATAATTTATTAAAAAAAGATTTAGTTAATTAAACTGGGAGTCCTTTAATTCAAGTGCGATTAACTTCTCGATCATAGAATTCAGTTGCATTGTAGCTTGTAATCCTAGAACGCTGTGATTCCTGCAATTATCCTAACTAGAATCCTGTGATCCATGCAATAATCCTAGAATTCTGTGATTCATGCAATAATCCTAGAATTTTGTGATTCATGCAATAATCCTAGAATTCTGTGATTCATGCAATAATGCTAGAATCATGTGATTAAGTCAATAATCCTAGAGTCATGTGATCTAGAATCCTGCAACTAATTCCAAAATTCTAGAATCCATCTCACGCATTTTACCCCTTTAACTTTATTGGCTAGAAACATTAGGAACAAGTAAATAACAAAGTATTTTAATAGGCCGTAATAACCGTAAGAGAAGGAAAAAAGTATACAAACCCAGTGCCACCCATCTCGGCAGCGTGGCACAGTATACCCCGTTCAACATAGCTTGATCGATTTGACAGACGGGCTAGTGATGGGAAACAGAAAATATCTAGTAGTACAAAAAATAACGTTTTAAAATACTTGTAACAGTGACAGGTTGGCGTGGGTGTATTATGTGTGCTGCGGGGACTTGGGTGGATGGGGCCCTGTCCCCAGTGTCTCGCTGCGAGCCCTGGACGGGGGCTCCGGGGACCTGGGTAGACGGTGGACCCTGTCCTAAGGGTTTCCCTGCGGGCCCTGGACGGCTGCGGTGCGCCGGTGTCCTCTGGTTGGCGCCGGCCCGAGGGCTGACGGGCCTCCTTCTGCGGGGCCGATGTCGCAGAAGGGGGCAGCGGGGCGGGTCGCAAGGGAGGGAGCTCCGGGTGACCCGCGCCGCGGACGGAGGCGGGGGTGGAGGGGGATTCGTGACGGTGCGGGCCCCTTCTGCCCTCGCCTAGGAGGCCGGTGGTGGTTCGGGGGAGCCACCACCGACGAAAGCCTCGATGACTGAGGGCGTCCCAGTATACCGGGACGCCCTCTCTGATAGTCGCTTGCCCGCGTTGCGGGCATCACGCCGGGGCGTCACAGTAGAATGCGTTTACGCGAACTTGTGGCGCCCCAAGCGCGTCGTGTGTGGGTATGCCGCTGGGGTTTTAGTGGGTAAACGACGCTTGGGTAGACGACCCTTGTCGGAGTCCCACATAATCACCGACCTTTCCCCCGGGGTGCGGTGGTATGCATAAAGCATTTCCCCAGCGAAACCAAAAAAAAAAAAAAAAAAGGGTGTATTATGTGTGAAATTCTATATTGCACTAGACATATAAAACATTGGGTAGATAGTAATATAGTTCAATGGGTAGATAAGCGATGGTGGGTCAATATTCATAATAAGTTCCTATTTAATATTACAGGGTTATTTTTTGACCTTCCGCCAAATTTAAATAGGTGGTTCAGACCATGAAAGTAAACAAAAAAGAAAAGAAAATAATAGTTGTAAAAGTGTTAAATGTCAATGCGCTAAAGCCAACGAATTTTATTTCAAAATGAAAATGTTTTTTATTCGCATATTGTCTTAAAAAGTTAAGAAAAAGTGATAAAGAATTTCACACATAATACACCCATACCATCTCGTCACAGTTACAAGTATTTTACAAGTATTTTAAACCGTTATTTTTTGGACTACTAGTTATTATCTGTTTCCCACCACTATCCGCCATTGCAATGTAAAGGTATGATTCCGAAGTACGCTGCACGCAGAAGTGCTACCTCGGCACTACTGGTCCCGATTACCGTGAAGTAGTTTGGAATCATACCTTTTTGTCGATCAGAAAAATTGACATCTGCCAAATCGATCACGCTATCTTGAATAGGGTATAATTTCCCTCCAGAAAGTTTTGGATTTGGATTTGGAGTAGGCTTGACTTATGATGACGATGATGATGAATGACAATTATCTTTTCAGATAAAACAACCAGATCTGTCGTTAGTGTGGCTCGCTGTGTCCGAGGAGGGAGTGACCGTTTTAGAACTGGCATCGATGGCAGTCATCGGCAGATACGCACTTAACTCCATCGGGCTGTTTGGAGGATTACAGGCAAGTATTTCTCTTGATGGTGGTGGCGTCGTGCGGCGGGTCGTTCTCTTCCCTGCAATATGGTTGAGGAGGGCGATGGCTACCGCACGCGTCATGCTTGTGAACAGGTGCCGTTGCTGGGGGTCGGTTGGCTCGGGTGTGCAGTTCTAAATACTACTGATGTTTGGCCCTTTGTGACTATGGTGTGATTTTGCTCTCACAAATCTGTCTTATCAGGTTTTGTATCCAAAAATGGCGAATTATAATAAAAACTTCTACATGGTTTCTTGTCGGCTCTTCTCTGTAGAACAGCCTTCCGAGTCGGTGGTAAATAGTACATGTTAAATGTATATTGACGTGTCAAAAGAGCTCAGATAAGCCAACTTGACTGAATAGAATTTTTTATTTTATTTTAATGTGAAGAGTAAATATGACGCGTAGCGGGTCTACCCTTTGTGGTAAAATTTTATTTTTTTATTAGGACGACCTAATGATGCTGATTGACGGTGATGATGCGACTAGTCCGGTTCACAAGATGCTGATAAGTCTCAATAAGCCAAAGGTAAGTTTTTTTTTAAATTAAAACCTATGTAACGTACAAATAAAACGATCTGAACCGTCAAGAAATGATTTCCTGCAATGTGCAAAGATGGTGAAAACCTAAGACATCACTATGTAACTAGTTTATAATTTAACCGAACCTGTGTAAATTATTTCCTTCAAATTTATTTTAGTTAGTGGTTTTGCAACGCGCGCAGAGTACAGTACAGGGTACAAACGTTAGAAAGTGTTGCCTACACACACTTTCGGCGGTAGCTATGTCCCTGCTTTCAACATCCATAAATTTTCCAGATGGCCGAGCTGACACATCTGATAGCGGACTACAAGAACGCGATGCTCCGTCCAGCGGGCACCAACACGCCTCAAATGAACTCCTTGACCCGCAACGGCAGCCATCGCTCCCTTCGTAAGCCCACCTCCACCCTCCCCCATTCTAGCCCCTCGACCCTCCCCCACACGCACCAGTTGAGCCAATCTCACCACACGCATCACACCACCGGTCATAACACCCTCAACTCCCACGCAACCACGATGACCTTGGGCTCCGATCGAAATGCAACCTTAACTCTAAGCTCGCACACTTCAACTTTTAACCAACACATCGAAGCCAGGGTCATATCTCACGGGCAACCCGATATACTGAAGTCAACGCCGGATCATCACAGGACTGATAAGAAGAGGAGTCATACTCAGGATAGTGGGGTCGCGTGATCGAGAGTGTGAATCGAACTTTCCAGAATCGAGTTCGGACTATAGTAGGGATAGTGAAAAGTGATTTGGAACGAATATCGAGTTGATCGACTGTTTCGAAAATGTATATTTTCATTTATTATTAACCTACATACATAGCGGTTCATTTTTTATGTATGTTTACACGTTCTGTTCTGAATTTCAATTCAACTGTTTGTGTTATTGATGTTAATCATTAACGATTCGTTTGATAGGCAAAAGCGTATACCATACAGCCAATCATGTATAACATTTTCAGTTTTGGACAGTATAGCCGTTTTGAGTGTGTTCAAATCCTATTTTTATCAACAGAATAATAAAGAAAACTGATACATACTATGTTTTTGAAACGGTCGCGTCATCATAAAGGATAGATACGGTCAAGACTAAGCTGGCAAAAGCATTCCACCAAAAATAGTACTACGGCGCCTAACGAAATAATTAATATACCTCATATTTTGTAGCGAACGATTCAGTCTAGTTTAATCGGCTTTTTTAATATAGATAACTTAGGTTTACATTATATTTTTATCAATATGAGGCCAATGATATATTCGATGTTATAGATTGTATTAAAAGTGTAGTAAGTAATACTTATGATGATTCATATTGTCTGTTTGCTACGTTTCTCTCTCGAACTGTTGATCCATCATCATTTCAATCCATGTTTGACCCACTACTGAGTCGCGCCTCCTCCAAGTACATGGCGGGAAATTCGCCTACTTTTGCAACGCTGGCAACACGGGTTGGCACAGGGTATAAAGTTTTTCTGCTCTCGTGCCTAGGTTGTTTACTTTTTAAGGTTTACCCTTTAGTCGCCTCTTACGACACCCTCGGGATGGGATGGTAACATTTTGTATTCTAAATCCACTCGAACAATTGCCAATTTTGGTATACAGTTAGGACCTGCTATCTAATGGAATATGCAACAACTTTTATCTATGCCATCCCGATAGTTTATCGTGTATTCAAATCAATTATAATCATGATTTATTTTAATTCTTAACTATTACTACACTTTTTTGTCGCTCAATATTACCAATCGTGTGGAAGTTTTAATATAGGTAGCATCGTAAATAAGTTTACGGTATTTTTATAGTTCAGACCGTAAAAGGCCTGTTGCTGTCTTGATCCATTAGGGACATAAATACAGTTGTATTCTGAAGCGTTTTAGGTTGAATTTCATTTGTTACTGATTTGGTCTCTTCGCCGCCACTCCGTCCGTCGGCGCTGAAAAGAACCGTAGACTCCTTGCGAGAACATTTGGTATATGGTTCCATAACAAATGTTCCTTATTTAATAGCGCAATATTCTGCCCACTTTATTCATTCAGTCGTAATGTTCTAGAACTTTAATTACACGGATACAGTTATACGTTCAAATGAAATCCAGTAATTTTTGGTTGATGATCGGTACCTCTTAAATTAGCGAATATACATGTTCTTATTTTTTTATAGCTCCATGAAAATCATAACTGGTCGCCCTACCGCCTATTGATAGATATTTATACTCTATAATGCACAGACGCTTATCGAAAAAGTCTTATCGCAGACTGAATGAATAACGTTTAAACTGTTACAAGACACGACAAAATACGTCAACAATTACGGGTGAATATAAAAAAAAAATAGGAACTACAACAAATTGCTTGATCCTCTTTGGTTTGGTCTCTTCATTTCCGAGTTACTATTAATTTTCACAGAAACATGCATAGCTCCAAAATCATCGAAGACATGTTTAAAATTGACACGATTTCTAATACTGAGAGATATCAATCTAATGGCCTAAAGGTATTGGTAGCTATATTGGTAGATAAAAATTTGCGGCTTCTTCTATACAGATGTGTGATTTGTGTATGAATGTCTGTGTTTAAATGCCAATTATTTGTATACATGTGTAAACTACATATACATTTATGTATAATGTGTGTAGATATTAGATCTGCTGTAAAGTATATTTTTGTGTATATATATTTTCTTTTTGTAATACGCACAGTTGCGCGATGTTCAAAGTAAATGGTATCCAATTTGCATACATTTTTCTAGTCTTGTTCGCGTCAGACCGAAGAACTTAAGCATAATAATGGTTAATACAAATGAGTATTATACAACTTTGTCACGATGTTTTGGTAAGGCGTGGCGGAATATCGTTGCCATAAATATGGGTTTAATTAATATGAAATAGCTTCCGTCGCCATTTAATAAATCAACCCAACACTTCCTTTTGGTAGAAAGAACAAAGGTTTTTCTTGGTTTAAAGATTGCGAGCGCTGCCTTCGGTAGATCCCGTAGAGTGTACTTCCGTAAGACAGAATGTATTATTCCACATTGATTATATACGCACTGGCTTACGCAACAAAATCATCTTTTTCTTTTAAGAAAACAACTTACTAAAACGTTTAAAAATTAAATCCTTACAACATCACATTTAGGTACCTTGACAACATTTAGATATGCTATTACTATCACTAACTCGTTTTTAATATTGATAATTAAGTCGTCTACGAAAGTGATAAGAACCATTGGACTGAACTAAATTTTAAGATCTTCAACGAATCTAAAAATGTTACTAGATCACTAAGTACTAGAGGAGTGAATGCATAGTGTTTGTATTTTTGAAACATCACAGTCATGCGATCGTCAAAGCTTAGTTCAGTTTTCTTTTATCCTATTGACATATAACATTTGCTGATATTATTTAAATCTTCTCAATTTAAACTTAGATCTGAATATGTTTTGAGTCTCGTTTTTTTTAACTTACGCCAATACCAAGCTGTGGTAGAAAGAATCGAACCACAATTAATCGACATGTATGAATATGATCTTTTTAATTAAAATCATTTTGTTACCAGCTTTGTGAATGGTCAATACGACGACAAAAGGTTTACAATCATCATAGAGTATTATTAAAATATATCTGCGTTAAATATTGAATACTCTGTTTTGATGTTTGATTCCATTATATATCCGTTCTCTAATTCTAATATTTAAAAGTAATAAATGGGGCCCCATTCAATACTTTTCAATGTTTGTAGGCCTTTACCGGTTCGTGTTGACGTGTGTGCGGGCTAACTGTAAACTATAGACTACAAATACGACCATAGAGGTAGTTTTAAATAGTAGATACTTTAAATAGACCATAGGAGCTAAGCTAGGAAGCGGTATGCAAAATTCGACCAATTTGCGTAAATGACCAGTCTATCCGGTATATAATCCTGTGACTTAAAAATTGTTTAGTGACGTCACTACATAACATTTACTGTTGTATATTTAGACTTGAAACACTAGGACAGGTTTCGAGAAAAGTAGATCCATCTTGATTTATATTTCCCAATATATTTTTGATGAATTTAAATGCTTAGTTTAGTATACGTCACTGATTCACTTTCAAAGTCACAAGTCTATTCCATTTTAGGCTTAGTTGCCTTGATTTGTGGAGTTATTTTGCAAAAGGAGACCAAATCAGATTAAATAAGAAAATTGCCTTTCAGATTTGATACACTGTAATAAAACCTGTTAAAATTTGATTTCTAAAAAGACGCAGTCCGTGTTAATCCAATGTCTTGCAAAGTATTGTATCGCAATTCCAATGTTGCTAGCTCTACTGACATCCAATTTAGCTCAAAAATGCAGTGACCGTGAGAATGCTCTTGATCTCTTGAATTAGGGAAGTTCAGTTGACTGAACAGTAGAAATATACCGTTTCCCTGACCCTCCCTGTATTTGGTCTCCGTATTGTAACTAATAATTTCCCTCCAATTAAATGCTATTTTTCTGCAAGTATATAATTAGCCACTGCTGATTCGGGCGTCTTCAAAGTCACAGGCTTTGTTCAAGGATTCCTTTTGTTGAGGTTCGCCTTCAGTGTGACTTGGTGACAATGTGTGTTCTAAATCCGTCACCATACGCCTATTATTACTTGTGGAAATTTAAACACTGTGGAGCAGGAATAAATTGGAGGATCGCGAGTCCCTTAGTGAGCTGTTTAGTGGATAAATTAATTAATAAAGAAACATTACAATTGCACTTTTTGCATAACACATAACTGTTGATATAAATTATGTATAGAATTATTATAATGTATATTTTAAATAAGCACTGACGATTTTATTTTCGATTTTTGAATTTATGTTTATATTCTTAACTTATTTTGTGACTATTTATTATTGTATTTTTTTAATTGGTTGTTTGTTTAGGTTCTAGTTACTTTTGACGAATAGTTTTTTTGGTTAGTGCTGGCCTATTTGATTGATGTGGCCTAAAATGGAACTTTTTGTAATTAGGTTTTGTTTGACGATGCGAAAATAAACTTGTATTACTGAAAGCTGTTTATTTTTAATTACCTAATAAATAATCAATAAATATCCTTGGACATTTCACACAACGCCATCTCGTCCCAAGTTAAGCAACTTAATGCTTGTGTTATGGTAAAGAGATGGATGATAAACTACTTATATACATTTTTTTTTGTAAATACATACATATTATAGATAGAAATGACACCCAGACTCCGAGCCAGTGCCTCTGGTTTAGACAAAGACACTTGCCCGACCCCGGAATCGAACCCGGGACCCGTTGATCCAAAGGCGGCACATCTAACCACTAGACCAACGAGGCAGTCGCTTAATATTAAATACCTGTTGCTTAATATTAAATCCATATTCACTGTGGTATCTGTAACTGCGACCAGAAGGCAAAACCGGTATCGGTAAACCCGACAAAAAGAGACAGGTCTATCTGCATCGTAGTTTCTAAAGAATGGCTAGTTTTATGTGGTTTTTAATTTGAAAGAAGTTTACGGGTAGTTCACGTTTTATCATAATTTATTCAACCGCTTTGATTGGGAAATTGATTTTAAAAAAGATCTATGACGACACACACATTCTGCCAAGAAGTAAAACTAACTTAACAGTAAGTATTTTATTTTCAATAAAATCTTAAAAATACTTTACAAAGGCACATTGACAGTAATGTTACTCTTCTTCACACAACAATTGGATTGTTTGTTCTTTTTACAACTATTTCTTTCTGAACTAAAATCTACATACAACACACGCAAACCACGATATTTCATTGATAAATTTGGCACACAATTAAGTAATTACTATTTTTAGGATTATGATATCAGAAATTCTGTTTGCTTCACGTCAAGCGCCTTCAATATAGCTTCTGTGTCGTATGGAATCGCTGCAACAAAATGTCAGGTTAGATATGATGTTTATCAGGTCTCTAAGTTCCAAGGGAAATTACCCTACTTCCTACTCTAAATAACTTACTATATTACTAGGCTATTATATGAGGCTAGGTAAAATTGTGTATTTGTTTGTCTTTTTATTCAGTGGTGGTAGGCCTCCCACACGATGGACTGATGAACAGGTTAAGGTCGCCGGAAAACTATGAATGCGGGCGGCCCAGGACCTTCGTGGAGATTCTTGGGGAAGGCCTATGTCCGGCAGTGGACGTCTTTGGCTGTAATGATGAGGTCGGCGACTTAATGCTATGTACTCAAGAATACTCACGTATATTGATCCAATGCGTATTGTCGTATCCAGACTCTTTCCTAGATTCCATGATGCACTCTCGAAGCGCGTGCGTCACTCCGTGCGCAATGCAAATGCCCATTTCTCCACATGCTGTGGATCGTTGAATTAAATTGATTTTATTTTTATAAATGACCCACTGCTGAGTCGGGCCTCCTCCAACTACATGGAGGCTAATTAGCCTACTGTGCCACGCTGGCCAGATGGGTTTGCATAGCGTTTCGTATTAAGTTTTCCTTCTCTTGCGGCCAAGTTTTATCATATTCTTTTGTCGGTTCTTACGACATCCTCAGTATGAAAGGGGCTGGCGACACTATGTATTCGGGCACTGGTGGATGCTATGCGCAACATCTCTTACAATCACACACTTTTTTTAATCAAAACGTAACATTGCACGTCTACCTGTAACCAGTACCGCGGGTGCAGTTTACAAACTTGATATTCACGAACTCAAGTGACATTCAGACTCACAGCAAGCGCCTGTGGTTTACACAAAGACATTTTCCTGACCGCGGAATAGACCCGTGGTCCAAAGGCGGACATCCTACCCCTAGCCCAACAGGGCATATTATTTGTATGATCTTAAACTAAATACTCACTTTTCGACCCAAGAACGCCTTTAGTGTTCTTAGCGTTATACCGCAATTTGACGTTGAACTCCACCGGAATGTCCAGACACAATGGTACATGGTACGTGAGGGAGCGATTCGAGAGGAGTTTCCCTGTACTGTGATCGTACACCAGCTTCTCGCAAGTATAGTAGCCCAAGCCTTGGATATATGCGCCTTGAACCTTGAAACCAAAGATATTTTACACAATTCCGGTAAATTGTGTAAAATATCTTAACTATCAACATCAAGAAATATCGCCTACAAATACGAGAATTACCAAAAAGTCCTACACCGCGATAGCGACGTTTAAAGAGAAATTCGCGCGGTTAAGAAATCCCCAACTACATTTATCGCGGTATATGCGTCGCGGCCTCCTTCCAGACATACCAACTCATCAGGCTGGATGACCATCCCTCTCCGCCCGAAAATATGAGACACGTTATAGGCACTAAAACTAAAACAAATTCCTCATCTCAGAGGAAATCCACTGCTCGACATGCGATTTCCCCGAAAATTCCCATTTTGGATATTCCACTACTATTGGACTACTTTTGGATTCCAGGTCTTAACTACTATTTCTCCTACTCTTTGAGTAGGAGAAATAGTACCCATCCATGAGCCACCGCTGGGTCGGTAATTAGCCTACGCTGCCCAAACGGGTATTGCATCAAGATTTCCTTCTCTTGCTGTTTTCAGTTTTGTCATTACCTATTGTTGGCTCTTACGACACCCTCAGGATGGATTGGGGCGGTGAGGATGGATTGGGTCATTGTCTATCCAAATCCGTCACCATTTATACACAACCAAATACTAGTGTGAACTCACCTGTCCAACATCCAATTTAGGATTGGCACTGATACCAACGTCCTCCAAAATATCAGCCCTATTTATCTGGAACCGCCCAGTCAAAACGTCCACCTCTGTTTCAACAATTGCAACGGCGAAAGCGGTGTAGGCGTGAAGATTTGTATCTGTATCTGCCATCATATAAACCGCGCTCAAGGAGATCTGTTGATCTCCTGCATACTTAATGAGCTCATTCCACGTCGCCTTTGGATATTGTTTCTTCAGATCAGCTAATCTCTCCAATATGGTCTCGCAAGCTTTTATGATGCAGTAACAAACACTCTCCGTAGTGATGCTGGAGCCGGAGAAGACATCGTTACAGTCCGTAAAAGAGTTGGACTCAACGATAGAGACGGAGCTGACCGGAATGCCTAGCTTGTATGCGCAGACCTGAGCAGCTTTGGTGTTTAAGCCTTGTCCCATTTCGATACCACCTGGGGACAAACGAATCCTCGTTCAACGGTTCTGCGGGCGTATATCATCGTTTCAAAAGACGTCCACTGCTGGACATAGGCCTTCCCCAAGGATCTCGCAAAATCCGGTCCTGGGCCGCCCGTATCCGTCGTTTTCCTGCGACCTTAACCAGGTCATCGGTCCAGCCTATGGGAGGCCACTTGAGGACTTTTCTGCCCCATCGGGCGTCGGTCCTGCGAGCTATGTGGCCCGCCCACTGCCACTTACGTTTGGAAATCCTGTGGGCTATGTCGGTAACTCTGGTTTGCCTGCGTATCTCCTAATTTCTGATTCGATCTCGCAGGGAAACTCCGAGCATTGCCGTCTCAATTGCCCTTTGGACGACTGAGCCTTCTGATGGAACCCATAGTGAGCGACTACGACTTAGTACCATATGTCATCACTGGCAACACACATTGGTTGAAGAAGTGTATGGTATAAGGTCCCCAAAATATCAGGATGATTTTCAGTTTGCTTTCCAAACCTTTGTTTCGCTAGGGAAAAGCTTAATGGATACCGGTGCCCCTCGAGGGTAGGGAAGGCGATTATGTGGGATTCCGGAAACTACTAGCCTACCCTCTGAAACCCGCGTGAACGCATTCCACTGTGGCGCCCCCCGAGGAGTTGCTAAGCGACTCGGGCAAGGTCGTCCCACGCAACTAGAGCGCCCACAGTCAATTAGTCTTTCGTCTTGAATCTTTTCACACAATGCCAATTTCATTTCAACGACACACGACGATTTGTAATTAAATATTGGTTCATAAAAACGTATCTTTCTAGCTCGCGCCACAGATTACGAAACAAACTCGCATATAAAGATAAAAACAATTAATGCAACTTTTCGGTAACTCACTTCGGATATTATAACCTGTATTTTAGCAGTCTGAATGGCATACGTTTCCGCTTTGCAAATTGGAAATGTAGGAGGTAACCAAAAAAATTTAACGGGTGTACTTAAACATTTAATTGTTAACCTACATCCTATACCTCACTAAGAATGGTGTCGACTTAAGTTGGCACCGACTTCAAATGGCTTTCTATCGATTATTTTTCTCGTGGTACCAACAAATAGCAAATCTTTCAAGAATACCCAAATTTGTTTTGTTCACTCATTTCAAATTTTATATAAAATTTTTAGATTTAAATTTCGATAGCATTTCTACGAGACCAATCTGAAGGCAACGGAAAGAATTTTCCACATCAGTTTATAAATTACAGAGTTACACGACAAGACATATACAAAAATAAATACTTCTACTACTTCTCTGCCCATAGATTACCCACTGCTGAGTCAGGCCTCCTCCAACTACGTGGAGGGTAATAGTCTACTGTGCCACGCTGGCCAGACGGGTTGGCACAGGGTTTAGTATCAAGTTTCCCTTCTCTTGCAGCTAGGTTTTCGGCCTTCTCATTTCCTATTGTCGACTCCTACGACACCCTTAGGATGAAATGGGGTGGTGACACAATGTATTCTAAATCCGTCACCTAAAAGGTCAGACAAAAAAAAATACCACCTATTTTTTTTAAGTCTGTTATAAATATACTCTGTTACACGTACCTGTGCAAACACTAACACTCCCATCACCGCGGTAGATGCTGACCATCGCCGTATAGTTGCCGAAATAAGCCACTGGGAAACACATCACACTGATTTTGATAGCTCGTTTCTTCCATCTATTGGCGTTGTTGTACGCAGCTATCTGTGTAACCCGTTCGTCATAGTTGCAATCTCGTTTGAGCGTCTCAATCAATTGTGGAAGATCATTGTCGTCAGTTCGCATGTTAACTTTGCGAACTTCCGTGGGGTCTTTGTTAACGGCAAAGGCTATGTGCTCCATTATGTGCTCGATACAAGATATTCCTTCGGCGGTACCTGTAAATCATTTCGGTATGAGCGGAGTTTTATTAAAGAAAAGGCCGATAGAGAAGGAAAGCTTGATACGAAACCCTGAGCCATTCCGTATGACTACAGTCTACAGTCAGTTGTAGTAGGATAATTAACTTGCACAGACTTCAACAGAAACAACCATTTTGGCGCCATATTTGTTATATTTCACTTTTTCTTTTTGTCTAGTTTCTCAAGCCAAGTTTAATTTATTTAAGAGGATTTCTTAACTGCGAATTGCTCTGTAAACTGCGCTATCGCGGTGTAGGACTTTTGGTAATTCTCACATTTGTAGGCAATATATTTTGATGTTGTTATTTCAGATCTGTCGGGTAAATTGTGTCTAGGTAGTATGCTGGTCCCTACGGTACCTACTATAAATGACAGAGTTATGTGGTAATACTTAATACAAATACAAAATCATACAGGCGCATTAAGAAGAACTTCCTCCTTCTTTGAAGATGGTTAAAAAAGACCGAGCACCATATACTGACCAGGAGCCCTTGCAAAAGTGTTGGACGGTAGATCGGTGAGAACGTTCGCACATTTGACAGTCCACGTTTCCTTGTTATAACAATTCGGGAATCCCTCCACCGTATAGGACAGGATGTTTTCGTTGTTGGAACAGCCTTTATCTTCGATGATGGTCGCATTCAGATACTGGATTTTACCATCAGCATCAACTCCTGCCTAAAATGCAGAAAATATTATGCCTAAATTTCATCTATACATACTACAAATAAATAAAATTGGAGTGTCTGTTTGTAATAATAAAATAACCACTTTTTACTAAATTCGTAAGCATGTATACACAGTACATAGACCAAAATAACATCTTTTTAAATTTTTGTCTGTCTGTCTGTCTATCTGTCCGTTTGTTCCGGGTAATCTCTGGAACGGCTGGACCGATTTTGACGGAAGTTTCACTGATAGGTAACTGATGATATAAGGAGTAACTTAGGCACATTTTTTTGACTAGCTTCGCCCCGCGGGCAACATCACACCCGTGCGAAGCCGGGACGGGCCGCTAGTAGCACATAAATTAAGGCGTTATCAGTATTAAGCCGAACGTCCACCGCCAGCTAAAATAAGTTAGTTTAGTTTAGCTTGCATAGTTGAGGCAGATTTTTATACATGTTAGTTCATCGTCGGTAGACGCACTCAATGCAAGCTAAACTAACTTATTTTAAGCTGGTGCGCACCTTTAATACCTGGGGGTGTCGTGAGGAAGTTTATAATGAATGAAGAGATAGAGTTACCATGTATGTATTTACATATTTACAATAGGTATATGTTTTAAGATAAAATCTCATTTTAAATACGGCTGAAATTGGGTGGGATTTTTCTATTTTGTATGTGTTTTTTTATATATATTTTTTAATTAGTTTATTTAAAAAATATATTTGTAAAATAAAGCCGAAATTAAAAGATGGTGACCGTCGATTGCTGAGTCGGGCCTCCTCCAGTTACAGAGTAGGTAATGAGCCTACTATGCCAACGCTGGCCAGACGAGTTGGCACAGGTTTAATATCAAGTTTTCCTTTTTTTTTTTTTTTTTTTTTACCAAATACTTTGACCCTAGGCTTGCGTGATCGAAAGCAACGCCAGGGTCTAAGATGGGACAGGCAATTCAAGGAAATGCCCTGTCGGGCACCGGCTCTCACATACACACGACGGAACACAGTAAAACTGCTTGGCGCCGGACTTAAATGTGAGGGTGGTAGCTGGCCGGGCGGACCATTCGATCCTACCACCAAGCGAGCTGGGTTTTGTTGGCTTTTACAACACGCGTTTTTTCCCAGCGTGCGGATCTATATCTATATCTTACGGCTTGTCATTTCCTTTTGTCAGCCCCTACGACACCTTTAGGATGGAATGGGGTGGTGACACTACGTATACGAAATCCGTCACCACGTGGATAAGTACACCAACCTCGTAATCACATTGACAAGGCAGCCTCCTCCCCGCAGTGGTGAGGTTGGTCTGCAGAGGCAGTATGAACCGGCATGGCACGTTGAGCTTCTTGGCAACCAGCGCGCAAGCCGTGGCAGCTTGGACCCCACGGCTCACCTTTCCCCCAAACCCACCACCGATACGAGGAACTTTCACGATGATTCTTCAAAGGAATACATATTGTTGTAAATCTTAAGCCGGATTTATATTTGTCTGACGTGTTGCATCAGACGCATCGGTTTCATTTCATATGTCACGTCAGATTGCAAGAGAATAGTATAAAATCTCAGCGTATTAAATATTTTAAACCGATACCTCTCTGATGCGAAACATCACAACGCATCAGTCAAATGTGAATACGGCTAATGCGGAAACATACTAAAGTGTCGTGGCGTGTCGTGACGCCTCAGCAGCATATCGGCTTCATGCCGTGATACAGTGTTTTACTAGTACGGAGGATAGCGTAAACTTATTTCAGGACAACCTTTGTTGGTGCAAAATTGCCCTAAGCAGTGGGTATGTAATATCTAACTTTACATTTTATTGTATTGATTTGATATAGTTATCATTATTTTGCAATTACAAAACTGTTTTAGTAATAAGGTTGTTTTTAGTTGTGTTTAAATAAATAAAAAATTACTGACTCATTAGTATGTCGTGTCGCGTTGTTCTAAATGTATGAAACCTAAAAGTCCGAAATGCAAGGCCCATTAGTATAAAAAGCTTAAAGGGCTATACGTCGTTATAGCCCATTAATGTCCCACTATAGACTCAGCCCTCCTCCAAATTCATGGAGGGAAATTAGCGTACTGTGCCACGCTGTCAAGAAGTGTTGGCACAGGGAACACCTTCTCTTCCCAGCGACAAAAAAAAACATTATGGTATGGGCTGGTGACACTGTGTATTTGAAATCCGTCACCAGAAGGAGCTTCGTTGTTTCAGCCCATAAATGACCTACTGCTGAGTCGGGCCTCCTCCAAATTCATGGATGGAAATTAGCCTACTGTGCCACGCTGTCAAGACGTATTGGCACAGGGTATTCCTTCCGTTGCGACACCCTCAGGATAGTGTGGGCCGGTGACACTGTGTATTCGAAATCAGTCACCACAATTAGCTTATTCAGTAAACAATGTTCTTACTCGCTCTCCTGAATCGCCAAGGACCGTGCGATGGCAATTTGTGTCAAGTCCATCCATTGCGTAGAGTCATAGACTTCCAATAAATTGTCTATTGGCTTAACTACACACGTTATCGGCTCCAGATAGTAATGATATTGAGCTTCTACCTCATACACTCCTTTAACTATTTTAACAGTATCATTGCCTTTGTTGGTGGGATCAATGGTAGGATCTCCGGCTATATATCTCTTGCTATCTTTCTTTGCATCGTCAATCGTCAACACTGGAGCACTACTACTTATATTCTTGTACGTAACTTTGACTTGCTTTGCCACTCTGGCCGCTAATTCCTGGGTCTTAGCGACTAAAATCGCGATTGGTTGGCCGTAGAATTTGATCTTTGTAGCAATGATTTCTTCTTCTTCGGTTTGAAGTGGAATACCGGGGACGCCGAATGAATTTATGCCAGGTATGTCTTTGGGTGTGTATATAGTTACCACTCCTTCGATAGCCTGGAAATTGGTATGTATACCTATATTTTTAGTCTGCAGTTTTATTTAGAGAGACTGCCAGAGGCACTTGCTCTGAGTCTGGGTTTACCAATATATTTGGCTACATTAAATACCTATTTAATGTTATTTGAAAAGTATTTATTTAATCTGTTATCGAGATGTGTTTTTCTTATCAATATCAACAATGTACGTAAATTAACATTCGGTATGTTATTTGTTCAAAATACGCTTTGCATGTTTATACAGATGTTTAAAAAGGGATTAGTCAGTTTTATTTCAACAGTAGGTAGAATTATATTGTAAGGAACGCGTTGTCATTTAAATTATGATTCCTTTTTCAATGGCAACCTACCTATGTCTTCGACAATTTTTGCCAGGGTCGCGTGATAAATTATATCTCTATTCTTAATAATTAGCTTCAGTTTAATGACGCGACTAAAGTTGGTATTTATACTATAGGTACCTTTATTTTATACATATAAATTTATTTTATACTAGCTGACCCTGCAGAATTCTTACTGCCCCAATCGATAAATATAAGACCTAAACTTTTGTATATAGTAAACATAAAACAAACAAAAGGAATCGTCAAGCGTCACGTCAATTTAAGTAATTAATGTCGAGCATTTCCATATTTTCTCACCTTTTAAACCATCCATGGACTCCCACGAATATTTCAAGACCAACATTAGCCAAATCGATCCAGCCGTTCTTGAGTTTTGGCGAGACTAACGAACAGCAATTAATTTTTATTTTGTTTTATTATTTTGTAAACCACCTTTCATCGTGAAACTCTACGGTTGCATTACAATGACCAATTTGACAGATTATCACAGCCAATTTTTATCCGTCAGTCTGTTTGTTTAATCTCTGAAATGGCTACTTCTATTGGCATCCCCCCGCTTTTCAGGAGCCAATTTTGTTAAAGAACACGCGGACGAATTTGTGGGTAACAGCTATGTCTATGGTTCTTAAAGATTTTCTCACTTTCCTATCTTGTTCTATCGTTTAGTCGGTTTACGACACCCTCAGCCGGGAATGGGATACGACACAACAGTGGTACTCACCAAAGCAGCTTCTATATCTATTTTATCCACTTCTCCAACGCAGATTGTGGACAACACGAAGGCACCAAACACTTCCCTGGGCATGGGTGGTATGTCATTGGCATACTGCGCCTCTCCTGAGGCTTGAATAGGCGCTTCGAGTTTATCAATAGGCTTGTTCAACGGGTACAAAGACGCATCAGTCTGGTAGTCCTGTTTTCCCTTGGAGACGGGACGGGCAAGAAGTCTACCTCCAGAATCATATTTGCTGATTGAAACTCCGGCTGGGCAAACGTTTAGGATGAACTGGAAATAACGTTTTATTTACAATGCCAAGTGACAGGTTGCGATAATGCAGCCAGTAGATTGCGGAAACGTATTAGGAAATCTTGCTACAGTTGTTTTGGAAAACTAAGACTTTTTAACATGAATTCAAACTCTTTTTAACGGATTTATCGCGTGTATAAATTTCAATAGATAGGATGGTTGGCAGTTGCCGCCTGCTTGGGACACAGTCATTAAATTGATCAATAGAGTTTAATTTCAAAATTTTAACTGTCTTAAAAAAAATATTAAATGTGAACCATACGCAACACGCAACAATTTGAAGTCTGTGCTTTGTTGATACCTTTAACCTAAATAACGTCGGTGTCACTTAAATTTGGCATCGGTAAGTTTAATGTAAGGGTAACCGACATAGCCCACCGGATTGCCAAACTTAAGTGGCAGTGGGCAGGGCACATAGCTCGCAGGACCGACGCCCGATGGGCCAGAAAAGTCCTCGAGTGGCGACCGCGTTCCGGAATGCGCAGTGCTAGGCCTGCCACACGGTGGACCGACGACCTGGTTAAGGTCGCCGGAAAGCAGTGGATGCGGGCGGCCCAGGACCGGCCTTTGTGTAAATCCTTGGGGGCCTATGTCCAGCAGAGGACGTCTTTTGGCTAAAATGATGATGATGATGGTGAAGTTTAATGTGGAAAGGTTGTTTACCTGGTTATATTATATTTCCATGCTGAATATCGTAAGAGCCGACAACAGGCCGATATCCGTAAAAGAGGAAAAACTTGATACGAAACCCTGTGCTAACCACCGTGGCACAGTAGGCTAATTACCCTCTATGTTACTGGAGGAGACCCGACTCAGCAATGGGTCATTCCTGGGCGGAGAAGTAGTATGGTTAATGAGCTTTAAGATTATATATTACCTTATAGAACAGCCCCAAAGCCAACTTCTTTCTACATTCAACGGATGGCTCGCCTGCTATTTCCTTCACCACCAAATCATTGTTCAAAACATTTACTACATTCTGAAGTGTGTCATTGACGAAGATGTTTTTCCCAATGACATACTTCTCGGTGTTGCAGGGGTGGGTGAAGCCTGGAGATAGGTTACCGAAACAAAATCTTGCTCGTTTCACGACGTTCTTATCCAGGTGTATGAGGAATGCGGCGTTCACTATTGCTAGGGCATTTTGGTTTCGTGGCATTATCTATGGGATAAAAAGTAATAATATAGTTGTAAATGTGGGACTTGTTTTCTTATTTATAAAAATAAGATTATCGAAGTAGGGTAAGTGAAAAATAGCTGTCAATGGACAGGTAAAATAAGTTGGTTTAGCTTAGCTTGCATAGAGGATGCACCCAATGTCGACGTTTTCTTTTAGGATCTCGTTCAAAAGGCTCCCAAATAGCGATTATTTCGATGGGCTTCATTTTAAAATTCAATATCACACAACACAATCGCTTTACAGATGCTGAACGCAACTGACTAAACGCGTAATGTGAAAGGTCTAATTTGACCGAATAGACGCGACCGATGACACGCTCGACGCATTTTCCATCAGATGTGAACCGACCCTAGAGCCAGTTTTTCATATACATGTGCGTCCACCGACGATGAACTAACATAATATGTTAATATTAATAGTAATAACTAACATATAATATATGAAAATCTGGCTTAACCATGCCAGCTAAACTAAAGTAACTTTTTTTAGCTGGCGGTGGACGTTCGGCTTTAATCTATGAACTACAATATTTTCTTAGTTTAAAATGAGGGACAAGACCAGACCAGAGTTGCTAGATCTCGCGTGGAATTGACATTACATTGTTTCATTCCCGACCTGAGGCAGGCTTACTCGGGGTGACAACGAGGGAGAAATATATAAAACTAGCGACCCGCTCCGGCTTCACACGGGTGCAGTAATGAACATCTAAATTTATCAGTGTTTCTCTACAACATTATTCATGTATTATACATATAAACCTTCCTCTTTAATCACTATATCTATTAAAAAAACCGCTTCAAAATCCGTTGCGCAGTTTTAAAGATTTAAGCATACATAGGGACGGACAGACGGCAACGACTTTGTTTTATACTATGTAGTGATAGTGATGATAGTGATAGTGAAGTATAACAAGACTTTGAATTATTTTGGTCACCACTGAATGTGTGTGTGACTCTAGAAATAAGCTCAGAGAACCCAAGTCATATTGTTATTCATTTATTTCATAACATATTACATTTGGGTCGAAATTTTATGATCGACTAGACGCGCGCGTTGCTACGCAGCTAACTAAAATAAGTACATTTGAAGGAAAGACAGAAGAAGGTTTTTGGTACACCCCGTATGAAAGAACTGAAAGAGAGAGAGACTTACCTTGTAGCTCCTGAACAGACATTCGGGACTTAATGGTGGCAGTTCTATGTTGACCATCAGTTGGCCTTTCATATCGTACTCAAGGAATTGGGCGATGGTCAGACTTTTTGTTTGACCAGAGCAATTACCTATTTGGGCACAAAGGTTAAGTATGTAAAAGATGTAAAACACTTCAGAGCGCCTGAGTGCATTGTAATTTGTAGTAGTCAATCAGTTCTGAATGTATACAAGTTGTAAGATGGTTTTGGTTTTTAAAAAACTTGGTACCGGAGAATATATAATATACATGTAAATTATTATGTATTAGCTGACTCGGCAAACTTCGTACCGCCTCAGAATCATTAAATAAAAAACCTGAATGATAATTCCAGAATGTGTCAACTGTATTAAAATATGTGCAAACCTTAACTGGAACTAAAATAATGCGTATTTAAAAAAATGTTTTTTTTTTCATGTTTCCTGTGCTTTCACGAATATTTCAAGACCCAAATTAGCCAAATCAGTCCAGCCGTTCTCGAGTTTTAGCGAGACTAACGAACAGCAATTCATTTTTAAATATAAGAAGATAGATAGATAGGCTAGTAAGTATGTTTGTAACGAATAGGCTAAAAAAGATTTTTAAAATTTCTTTCACTGTTTTACCATTTCTAATTGCAAGAAAAAAACATGTCCACCCGTGCGAAGCCGGGACGTGCCGCTAATGGATGACTAAACAAACACACAATCTACTCGTATTTTTATATCCGACTGCCTTGTTGGTCTAGGCCTTCGGATCACCAGGGATCCCCCTGGTTCGATTCCGGGATTGGGCAAGTCCTAATTTAATGTAGACAATACAGCAACAATTGAATTCCGTGTTCATGTGGTGACGGATTTAGAATACATAATGTCACCACCCAATTTCATCCTAAGGGTGTCGTAAGAGCCGACAAAAGGAAATGATAAGGCCGAAACCAAAACCTGGCCGTAAGAGAAGAACAATTTGTCATGAAACCTTATGCCAACCCGGCGAGCGTGGCATACTAGGCTAATTACCCTCCATGCAGTAGGAGGAGGCCCAGCAGTGGGTCATTTATGTACTGAGTAGTAGTTACGCTGCCTAGACGAGTTGGCACGGGGTTTGTGCCATCGTAACACGGTAGGCTAATTGCCTACCGTCGCGGGTTCGATTCCCGCACGGAAGAAATATTTGTACGACCTACAAGTATTTGTTCCGGGTCTGGGTGTTTTCTATCTATAATATGTATGTATTTACAAAAAAAAGTATATAAGTACCTAGTTTATCATCCATCTCGTTACCATAACACAAGCATTAAGTTGCTTAGCTTGGGACGAGATGGCGTTGTGTGAAATGTCGAAAGGATATTTATTGATGGGCTGAGTCAGTGCCGGATTAACCACGTAGCAAGAGAAGCAATTGCTAAGGGCCCCACGCGAAAGGGGGCCCCGCATATTATGCCCGAGTGTATTAGTAAAATGTGAGGCAACCTTTTTTTTAGAGGTCCACTTTTTTTGACTTGGCAGAGTAGTAATAAAATACTTACGAACTGTTACGGTGGCACCAACACACTCCAAAAGCAAGTATATATCAGACTGGTATGTCGGTATAGCTTTCTTGTACATCAGGTTACCAGCGAGGGAACCTATCTGAAAATATGATGAGGTTCATTTCCAGATTTGAACGTCCCTTGGTTGGAAATGCATACGATAAAGTGAACGCCGCGTGGTCAACGAGTGAACGTCGCTTGGTCCACGACTTTTCGAGTAGTCTGTTAACAATTAGCAACTTAGTCCTCGCGTGAATTATGCGCGGGTAGCGCGCTTTGGCAATGTGCAGGCAACGGAAGGCTAGCATGCGAGCAGGGAGTTGTCCCTGATTGGTCCACCCGCCGTCCGCACATAGAGGCGATCTCGTGATGCTACGGAGTTGATGTAGTGAGTGCATGCCCAAACAAGTCAATATATAGAATACTAACGCACAAGACGAGGCGGTGCTGAGTGGGTGCCGGGTGGCTCTAATGAACTGTAACCTATAACCGTACTACTGTTTGTAAACAACTTGTTTTTTTAAAATAAAGACAAGGGCCCGTCGCAGTAGTCGGTCATGTATGGCATGAGTAGCATATTGTTACGCCGCAGATATTCTGGAGTCACATTCCTTACAGAAAGATATGTACTTGGGGGTCAACAACAGCAATTGTTCTATCAGTGTGTTTTGTTTCTAGTGGTCAATTGTTGAGTGTGACTTTGTTGTGATTGCTTAAATAAAGTCTAAGTTGTAAACGGCATTTTAGTTACCCACGGTCGTAACAATATACATAGTTACCTTTCTCACAGGGATATGCGCAACTAGTTCCAAATGCGTCACAAACTCTGTCAAATAGGAAAATTCACTCCGCGCTTTTGCTGTGTCAGTGAATATCTTGATGCAGTCTTCCAAAGACACGTTGGCGCCTAACAGCAGGTTCTGGTCAAACTCGAAGCCCTTCAGTGACGTCACATCACTGATGTCTATGAGTACTCTGGGGTACTCGAAGCTTTCCACGATACCTATAGTCAAACCCAAGAGATGGGTGGATTGTGCGAATGAGGAAATTGATATGACGATCGATAGGTACAGTCAGACCCCTCTTTCCCAGTGGGCCCTTAGGGCAAGTACCCAGGGCCCCGCGTTCGATAGGCCCCCTCTGTTAAAAAAGTTACTTTTGTGGACTATATTACATTTATCTATTCGTATCATGTGATTGTTAATAAAAAATCTATTTTCTTTGTCTATTCTTACAAAATAGTGTTCCGTCAAAGTCATAGGGTCCTCATTATCCTAACGTGCCCAGGGCCTCCAATAGGTTAAAGACGGCCCTGGGTACAGTCCTCGCCAAACGTTATGGCCGCTTTGAATGTAGCCGCATTACGCGGCGCCGAACACAAAATCAGGTATCAGCCGGACGTACGCCGGGGGTGGAGGCAGCGCACATTCGCCGTCTTCTACCCGCAAGCGTCCTCGCCTCCTGCGCGTTAGTGTGAGTGTGCTACGTTCGTTTTGGTTATGAAATGTACGATGCGCAGGTTCGCACCGTCGGCTACATTCAGAGCGGCCATAAAGTTTGGCGAGGACTGTGTGTATGGAGACTACCACCTAACGTGGGACAAGGGCCGTATGATGATAATGGTAATTTTAAATATGAATTTATCGATATCGCCACTCATCAGCGCCACATCACATAAGCACTCGTCATGCAGCCTAATCTCGTATGATTAGAGAAAAATAACTTGTAGTTAGTTTATTTTGATACTATGTATTTTTTTGTTACTATTTTATATGAAAAACACAAGGTGGCAGCCCTACTCACATCACCGAGGGAAGACTGAACCTCAAGTGACACGTCCATTTGTTGATTTTGTTAACGTTCTCACGCGTCACACTTAAGTAAGTAGGCTTACTGAATGGCCATATACTCGTATGTAGATAGTTAATTATCATTACAATATGAGGTCTGACTGTGGAAAATATTTACTTCACTGTATCTATTGTGTCATATTTAGGTTATCTTATCGGATCTTAACATCGTAAGGCCATGCCCTTCGGATTTGATGTAGAGGAATTTATCACAGCCTCTAAACGACCCAATGCTGGCATTACCAAAAGCAAACTACCCTACTATACCACGCTCCTCGGACGGACAAAAGGATTGTATCAAATGATGGCGGCTACTAAAATATCCTGAGAATCCGCTACTAATAATAATCAGCCCATACATGAGCCACTGCTAAGTCGGGCCTCCTCCAGGCTAAATACCCTACATGTAGTAGGGTAATTAGCCTACTGTGCCACGCTGACCAGACGATTTAGCAGAGTTTATTATCCAGTTTTCCTTCTCTTGCGGCAAGGGTTTCGGCCTCGTCATTAGGTAGGCTCATTTCCTTTCTGTGATTGGAGAAATCCCGACTCAGTAGTGGGTCTTTTATAGTATAAGGAGAATCTAAAGTATCTACTAATCACTAAGACCTACCTTTCCCAGTATTGCCATCCACAAACATGTACGAATCAACTCCTTGCTTATCCAGAATATCAAAAATCTCTTGCTGCTCAAAGACCTTGAAAAACTTATGTTTCCCAAATGACAAGACTATAGGACCATTACTCAGTGCACTCTCAATCACGCTCCAATCACTACTGTCACTTGTAACGGAACATTTTCTTTGGCAACACCTCGCTTTGGTGCAAGAGAGCTCTTCAATGTCTCGGACCCTCTCGCAGAGTTCTGGTGTTGCGTCTGTCCCAAAAGACTGAACTGTATCTAGGATAGTCCTGAATCCTGTACAACGGCATGTGTTGCTTCCGAACGACTTCTCTAGTTGTTCCATAGTGAGATTCTTATCGATGAGACTGGAAATGTAAACTAATGTTTTACGTCTGTGTGATGTCGAACTTAATAAAATACAGTATCTGTTGCTACTGTAATGTGGTACCTAAGCAAGCAGCAAAAAATAGGACAACTTGATATGATATGCTCACTAAAATACTCTGAGCAGCGGTAGCGACGTGTGACGGGTCGGTCACTTCCCTTTAATATGGTTGAGGAGACCGATGGCTGTCACATGCGTTATACTTGTGAACAGGTGCTGCTGTTTGGGGTTGGTCGGCTCACTGGACCAAGGAAGATTTTATTTTATTTCATTAAAGTTTGTTTTGTTTTGTTTTAATATTCAGATTTCAGCTGACGCCTTCCAGATTCGATTGAACAGTTTGTTTTAAGGAATTTGTTGGGTAAATATATACATATTAGATTATGAATAGGACCGCAAAGTAATAAAAAATGACAAGCCCTCTGAGTTTCTTGCCAGTTCTTCTCAGCAGTGGTCGCGTTCCGAACTGGTGGTAAAGTATATTACTTTGCATTGTATAAAATTTTATTAATATGTTGACAATTTGTAAGTGTCCATTGTGTCCTATGCAAAATAAATGATTTGACTTTGACTTTGATAATACCAACCTGACGGGCAAGGATGGCCAGGCTTTTAATTCTACCTAGGTTGTGTGTAGATAACGCACACATGCGGCTGAAATCATGACATGATGTTTGGGCCCCCTAATTCACCTTCTTCTCAGCCAGCAAAAGACTCACAGCTGAGTCGGGCCTCCTCCAATTACAGTAGGGAAATTAACATGCCGAGACGCGCTGGCCAGACAGTTTTTCAGTTTCGTTTCCAGTTATCCTTCCCTTTGCGGCTAGGTTTCCTTTTTTTTTTTTGCTGTCGCTGGGGAAATGCTTTATGCATATCACCGCCCCCCGGAGGAGAGGTCGGTGATTATGTGGGACACCGACAAGGGTCGTCTACCCACTAAAACCCCAGCGGTATACCCACACACGGCGCGCTTGGAGCGCCACAAGTTCGCGTAAACGCATTCTACTGTGACGCCCCGGCGTGGTGCCCGCAACGGGCCAGCGACTGTCAGAGAGGGCGTCCCGGTACACTGGGACGCCCTCAGTCATCGAGGCTTTCGTCGGTGGCGGTACGGCTAGGTTTCCTGACTTATCATTAGTCAGCTTACGACATCCTTAGGATGGAATAAATATCTATGCCAACCTTGTTAGATGCATGACTACTCCAGGAGTACAGAACCCACACTGCGTGCCGTTGAATGTTGCGATGCGCTTCTGCACTACACTATAGCCTTGTAATCTGTTTCCTAATCCCTCCACTGTGGTAATGTCCCAGCCGTGGCATGAGAATACCAGAACTAAGCACTGAGGACCAAAAGGATGAATATTAAACGGGTAAGCAATATTATTTTAAACAAGGCGGCTCTCTCAAGTCAGTTACTGAAGATTGAACTATAAGTTGTATAACACAGAGTATGTTTTAAGACGGAAAGAGGCTACTTTATGCTCTATCTCATGCTTTAGTTAGATGTGGCGAAAAAGGCGACACTCGTCACCGACTCGTTACAGTCAAGAAATTTAGCAAAAAATCTATGATGCGACACGTTGTCCATTCAGAGCATCCGACATGATAGCAATGCTGAACCTAGGGCTTTCTTAAAATCGCTTTTGTTATTTAGGCACCACTGAAGTAAATTAAGTCAGGAACAGATGTAGTTGCCGCTATTTTCTTCGCCTCTAACCTTTAGGGTCGGCAGTTACAATGAAACTGATTCGAGTTGAGTCTAACCTAAGTTTGACGATTGCGATTGCCTCCGCGACCCATCTATGGGGACAACTGGTAGCGACTGAAAACGTGTAACGACTCCCCTAGATGGTAGAGTGGTGGTTTGACGTGCCTTCCGAAGCACAGAGAAGGTCTGATCTTACACATGACACCGATCCAGTAGAGCTAGACATTACTTAACGTGGAGATGTTCATTCTAGGTGACGAAAAATACAAAAAGTGACTCACTGAATTGACGGAAAATGTTTGGACAATACCGGCCGGGTACCGCTTCGCTCGCACCATGACAATACATGATCCACAGCCACCCTCGTGGCACATCGCTTTAGTGCCTGGCAGTGCCAACTCATAGCGAAGGTAGGCATTCAAGGTTGTCTCCCGAGGTAACGTCGCGTCCACTAAGAAAACAGAAAATAAGTGTCAGTTAATCTTCTTAGTTATTAATCTAATATTGAGCTTTACACAAGGGAGCTACAGTGCAATAGTTATTCCCTGTAGAGCAGTCTTCTAACGTTTTCGGAGAATTTATCTTCTAAATTCAAAAGTACTTGCCAGGTACTTGTGCCTAACGCAAGTGGTATAGTTATCTGTCTGAAAATAGTCAAAATGGACTATCGAAAGCAAGTTGATTGTCGATTATGCGTTGCATGGTGTCAGATAAGCAGCAGATTTGAGGCCTCGGCCGTCTTCACCGCGATTTTGTGGTTCCCACAGCTCTGGGCAAAGCTCCGATTGAGAACATAGAGGGGGCCTTTAGGGCTCATCCATGTCGAGTGTCGAGGAAAATTTGCTGATGGTGGCAGGGTTAGCTAGAAGTGTTGAAATAAGATGTAATCTAGAGTTTTCTTTTAAAGATTCCTTGCTTCGGCACATAGTTTACCCTCTGTACAAAATGGGATGTTTAGGCACAGCACAGGAGTAGATAAAGGACAGACCGAAACCTTCTAAGAACAGCGCCACGGTAGGTACACCACTACAAGTATGATGCGCGTGTGTGCGGGAGCACTCGCGGCTCGTCACGTACGGAACGAAACCGGCTTATACTGGTTCGGCCAGTGCTTTAACAAAGGGGAGCGGTGAGGTAGCTCACCGCTCGCGGTGTGTAGTCGTGCGTGTTTGTTTAAATTTGAAATTTAAATAAATTAGAAATAGTGTAAATATGTTTTATTGTACTGTGTGCATGAACAGCAATCGAAAAAATAAAAAAACATATCTTTTTTTTATTAACCTAAAGACCAACGAAGACTTTTTGAAATTATGTGATAAGTTTATGACTAAAAAAATGTCTCAAATGATTAAATGACAAATAGATATTTATTTTAATCCTCCTGAAGGGGATCTTGCGTGTTCTTGATGAGTAGTGAAACTCCAGTCGAGGTATAGCGAAGGAATGATTTATTGTGTACATCGTTGTGATATATATACAGAACATAATTTCTACTATTAGGTACTACTGCTAACAGGATACAAGAGAGAGAGAGAGAGAGCGCGCTTGTGTGAAAGAGATAGGGTGCGCAAGAGGGGGTATCGATTCGATGTGTGTGCGTGCCCCCAGAGGGCGCGCGCGTCGCGTGGATATACACATTCGCGCGGCGCGAGCGCTCGCTCATTTCGGCGAGGCAGCCAGCGCGTGCGGACATCTCCACTTCTCCAGCGGTAGGCGGCGGTCGTCGTATACGTAGCTGCGTGCAGCGCTGAATCGGCACGCGTGGAAACGTCGTCTTCAAGCGATCTTTTCAGATCCACTTCTTGTTTCACAAAATCGATTACGATGTTTCTTGAAGCACACCATCGATAAAATAAAGTCTTCCTCCTTGCGATGTTGTTTTATTTGGTAACGGTAATATTCTTGGTAAAGGTAAGGTAATGGTGCGGTAACGTATGTAGGTACACGAGGTAAGGTAATGTACCCTACACTCCTTTTATTTTTATTTTTTTTCGCCCTGGGTAAAATCCTTTATGGACTTCCTCGCCAGCCACGGGGATGGCCAGTGAGGGGAGTGTGGGACTCTCCCCCATAGTGGGGGCCTACCCACTAAACCTCCCCAGGGTGCTCCAACTCGCGTCCTGTTGCGGCATTGTGGGATCTGATGCAGAACCAGCGCCAACCCTATAAGAATAGGTAACAATGTTGCTGACTCTTTAGAAGGTTTCCCTCTGTATACTCTGTGGTTTAGGTATGAAGATACTAGGTACTATACTACGAACTGATATTCTATATCGGTGACGGCATCACTATCACTACATACATAGTATAAAACAAAGTCGCTGTCGTCTGTCCGTCCCTATGTATGCTTAAATCTTTAAAAGTACGCAACGGATTTTGAAGCGGTTTTTTTAAATAGATAGAGTGATTCAAGAGGATGGTTTTTATGTCATAATTGCACCCGTGCGAAGCCGGGGCGGGTCGCTAGTAAACAATAATAGGCACTTACAAGTACCAACTACTACTACTCACCCCATAAAGGACCCACTGCTAAGCCGGGGATCAAGTTTACCTTCTCTTGTGGCTAGGTTATCGTCCTTGTCATTACCTTTTGTCGGCTCTTACGACACCCTCAGAATGGAATTGGGTGGTGGTATGTATTCTAAATCCGTCACCATACGGGTCCTATTTTATGGGTTTTTTTTCGAGGGGGAAACCCAATAGGTCCCCATCCCGAGGGACAGGGGATGGGGTATGTGGAAGTCCGCGGGTGCGAGAATATGGTAAGGTACTCCCGGTCTACCCACCCACCACGTTTTTATTGTCGCTTGCCATCTGCCATTCGACACAAACCTGTAGCGACCAACACGCTACATAGTTTACAGAGAAATTCGCACCGATAAGAAATCCCCGACTACAGTTATTTATTGGGGAATAGGCGCCGCCGCGGCCCGCTGCCACCTCGTCAGGCTTGATGATCATCCCTTTGCGCCTAAAAACCTATTATGGAATTGGACTTAATATCAAATAAAGAGTTTGATTTGATTTGATTATGTTTAAAATATTTATCACTACTCTAGGTATGAATAATACTGATACATGATACTGACATAAAACTGTATAATTTTCAAAAACGGTATATTTGCGAAATCGCAGTCATTATGTTGTTACCTAACTATTGTTATGGCTAATTTTAAAACGACCTAACGGATAACCTTGTAATATTATTCATGCGACACAAGATTATAGCTAAAACTTTTGTATGAAACTTTGAGATTTTGAGTTAAATACATTATAAATCTTCTTCTTCTACCTGCCGTTAATCCCGGCTATTGCCAGGGACCGCCTTCCGACTGAGCTTCCTCCACTTTGCCTGATCGTCAACGTCCTTTTCTGTTAGGCCATTGGCTCTCATGTCGGATTTGACGACGTCCAGCCAGCGCTTACGAGGGCGACCACGGGACCTAGCCCCAAGGACAGCCATATTCATGCATCTTCGACTTCGAGGGCGGCGCATGATGTGGCCATACCATCGCAGATGACATTCTTGCAGTTTTTCCCCCACGTCACGGACACCAAGACTACCTCGGATGAATGAGTTGCGTATGCGATCGGATCGCATACGCAACTCATTCACCTCAGCATCAGTTAAATACATTAAAAGTATTAAGATTTTATATTACTAACATCATTTAATGATTTATAAAAAGTTCAATTGTGCAAATAAATTATTTTATATTAATTTATTTACCTATATAAAATACGTCATTTATTTTCGTAATCGTTACATTTTTTACTCCTAAAGTAATAAACGGCCGGTATCTTACAGTCACGATAGCTAAAACACTGGCTAAAAAACAAACAAAACAAACTAAAATATGTTCCAATTATCCGATAACGTATTTAGTGAACAGGTTTAAAAAGCATAAAAGTTTATCGGACATTGAACTCGTATGTCTACTTAGCTCGTGTTAAAAAGGTTATGAATACAAGAGTAGAAGTAGAATACATAGGCCCATGATGTGACCACCACATTCCATCCTGAGGGTGTCATAAAGGAAATTACATGGCACAAAAACTAGCCGCAAGAGAAAAAAAACTTGAAAACCAACAAAAGCCCAGGCTTTTTCTCTTCAGTAATTAGACGAGAACCGACACAGCACTGACCCAACCCACATCCCCGGGAGAAGTTTTAGTGGGTAGGAAGGACGCCCCTATAATTTTGTGAAGGGGGCTCCTTTCCGATACATAACCTTGAGATGTCATGTACCGAAAAAAAGCCAATTACCCTCCATCGAATTGGAAGAAACACTCACAAAATCACGACACATAATTTCACAAAAAAATTACAATAGAGAGAACTTATATCAGAGACTCCGCCTCATAAAACAAAATATGTTTGGCATAATAAATCATACGGTAGACCCAAATAATCTAAAGAGAACAGGGTTCATCTATTACTACATTTTAGGACGTCTACCCTGCACTAAACCTGAATCGCGGGGTCGCACTTCATACATTACCTATATATTTCACGAAACGACACCCAGACCTCACCTTAGACCAGGCTTGCCACGGAATCGAACCAGGAGCCGGTGATCCAAACCGTGCGCTGGCAACTTCTACTACATGTTGTTTGTGTTATTAATTCAATGAGTAAAATAACTTTTAAAACTCCTACCTGAGCATTTAATTCCGTTTACAGTAAATTCTATTAACGCCATGACTCTTGGTTGCCCAGCACGGCACGTCTTATTACTGTGAATGCCGCTGAATTATGTTCAATTTCAAACAAAACCCAGTTCTAAGTGACGCACAACAATCAACAATATGTTTAATTGTTTATTTTACGCTTACATTACGGAAGAAGATTATTATTTTTGTGCAAATTATAATATTCTTTGAACATCAGCGAATGGAATAACTAATCCATCTAGGTATCCAGCTCAGCCTTCAAATGACCCACGGCTGACTCGGGCCACCTCCAAGTTCAAATTCATTTATTTGCTCATATAATATTTTGTTACAATAGGTGGTCGATAAAATATTGTGCAAGAAACAACATGATACCCTGTACTAAAGGAACGGAAATTAAAAAAAAACATCAGATAACATTACAATTCCAATTACAGTATTCAAATTTTTCCTTTATCTAAGTAATTGTGCGCTGCGCGCATTGCATTACATATGCAATTATCGCACAACACTTTGCTGAAGATGATCACATGATCAAATGTTCAAAATAGTTTACGATTCTCTATAGGACATACCTAGTCATGCCATAAATACTGAAACTAAGAAAAACATTTTTTCCTATTGCAAATAACATTTTTTACTTTTACGGTGTGTTAGTTAAATAAAAAAAAAAAATTGGAAAAGCTAATTCGAAGTGGTCTCCATTGGCTGCAATACAGTCCTTTATACGTTGAGGCCAGTTATCAATAGAAGCACGCACTCTTTCCATGGGAAAGTTCTTGACTGTAAATCGTACGGATTGTTTTTTGAGGGACTCCAATTTATCATGGCGTTTAGAGCAAACCGTACTCTCTAAAACTGACCATATATGATAATCCAGGGGATTAAGAGCATAGGACTAGACGACGGCCAGTCTTCAGCTCTGATGAAGTGCGAGACGTTCGTTTCGGGAGCCATGTAGCGACCAACATATGCTACACACTTTGCACAATTTACCCGAAAAATCTGAACTAGTTACATAATAATAATAATAAATATCCTTGGACATTTCATACAACGCCGCGCCATATCGTTCCAAGCTAAGCAACTTAATGCTTGTGTTATGGTAACGAGATGGATAATAAACTACTTATATAATTTTTTTTGTAAATACATACATACTATAGATAGAAAACACCCAGACCCGGAACAAATACTTGTAGGTCGTACAAATATTTCTTCCGTGCGGGGATCGAACCCGCGACATGCTGCGCAGCAGTCGATCGCTCAACCACTGCGAAAAGAAATACTGCCTACAAATTCGAGAGTTACCAAAAAGTCCTACACCACGATAGCGAAATTTCAAGAGCAATTCACACAGTTGACATTTCCCCGAGTACAACTATCAGGGGGCTATAACAATGTCGCTGTCGTCTGTCCGTCCCTATGTATCCTTAAATCTTTAAAACTACGCAACGGATTTTGAAGCGGTTTGTTTTAATAGTTATAGTGATTCAAGAGGGAGGTTTATATAATACATGCATAATTGCACCCGTGCGAAGCCAGGGCGGGTCGCTAGTGTTTGTTAAAATGTTGTAAAACGCTTCAGTAGTTGCTTCGATTTTACCACTCTTTTTTAAATTAACAGATAAGAAATGACCATTACGTCTCTTATACCTATGAGTAGGATGCAAGTCCTATACTATTTGCGCTGTAGCATGGTGCGGGTGACAGTTGCCATTATGACGTTACTAAGGATGTGACGTTATGCAATTCATTTTTATCGCTAACGATACTCGCAGCATAAATCTGGTCCTCTTTAATATTGTTATAGAAATTAGTGTGTTATTCAGTTGTCTAGTGTATCTACGTGTATAAACTTATCGATATAAATGTTTTATGGCTAAATAATTATGTTTGTACTTATATAAAATAATCAAAATCGGGTCTACTTTTTTTTTCTTAGCAACCTTATAATCAACCTTACCCTATAAATGTTCTGTTGTATAATTATAGACCAGCTTTAAAAATAATTTAAAAATATGAAAAATATCGACTATCCATCGTAGCAGTACATTCCATCACTAGATACGTCTATGGCGTTACATTATACACATAACACTTTGCTTAATTTTTCATTCAATTTTATTTTATTTGTAAACTAGAACATTCTGGTTGGTTTCATTTAATTTTCTACAGTTATTAATGATTAAATATATCACGAATACGAATGTGGTACAGCTGAAATACGAATGTTATAATATGAAAGTCTTAATTTGTAAATCGCGGCAACTTTCAAGAGTGAAACGAAATGTTACCGAAACTGTCACCCGCACCATGCTACAGCGCACAAACTATAGTCATCTTTTAAAATACGCGACATGGTTCTAGGTGCTGTCTTCACCTCCCGACTCGAGACAAAATCATTTGCTTTCGGACAGGATTTCTTCGAATTCTTTCCCTTACTGCCTTTAGCCACCTTTTTCGTACGAACACTACGTGGACGGCCAGATCTTTTTCTGTCACAAACAGAGGAGTCTCTTAAGAGTATACCTACTAACAGAGAGTACACAACAATTTTACTAATACCAAGCGTACGGAGAGTTTTATAAATTGCATTTGGCTTTAGCCACCAGGTCTCTCCTCTCAGGCTCCCAGGTGGCACACTCCTGCACTGCGTGTGTGGCGCGCCACACCCTACTGTGCTGTTTCATAGGCTGTTTCCCTATAATAATGTATTATTATCCCGTAACTAAGCCAAGCATAGGCATAGAGTGCCGTTTGTAAATTTGTCTTTTTTAATTTCGGTGAACGCGTAGAGGCATTTAGACAGTTCGAACTTAATCAAGAACATTACTTTTTAAATTGGTATTTAAGTTAATACCTAATAGTGGGCTACAGTCTTAAAAATTGCCAATTTTCTTCCTTTTAAGTTGTAATTTATTCCTAATGGTGTTTTTGATAAGCGTTAAAGGCAATTAATTCTGTTGTTGCAGTTCATTTCAAGATTGTGATCCCCCATCTACCCTAGTCTTTGTTAGTATAGCATGGATTCGTTAAATCTACACGTAAATTTTAGTACTTACGGTAAGGAGGCATCGTCGGCGAATAACACAGAAGGCTCGTCCATAATTTTCGGAAGGTCTTTGATACTATGATTGATATTACTATCAATCTAGTATCAAATCAATGTTCTTTTTTTGTTACAACACCACCGACTTGTAGTCCGTGTTCTTTTTAGCAATGAATGGTAATTATTTGCTCTTCTTTTTTTCCTTTCGTCTGTCGTACCCGGCGCCTTGGCACCTCGGACATTGGTGTTTCATTTAACCTACTAAATCAAGGATATTTGATACTACTACTCAGCCCACTGTTGAGTCGGGCCTCCTCCATTTACATGGAGGGTAAAGAGCGTGTGTCACGCTGGCCTGGCGAATTGGCAAAGGGTTTGATATCTAGTTATCCTTCTCTTGCGGCTAGGTTATAGACCTTGTCATTTCATTTTGTCGGCTGTTGTCCGTGTGGTGACGGATTTAGAATACACAGTGTCACCAGCCCATTCCATCCTGCGGGCGTCGTAAAAGCCGACAAAGGCAATGAAAAGGCCGATAACCGAGCCACAAGAGAAAGAAAAGTTTATACGACACCCTGTGCCAACCCGTCTGACCACACAACGCGTGGTACAGTAGGCTAATTACCATCCATGTAATTGGACGAGGCCCGACTCAACAGTGGCTCATGTAGACATAGACATATTGTTTATTGTGACAAATAAAATAAATAAAATAATAAATATCCTTGGACATTTCACACAACGACATCACGTCCCAAGCTAAGCAACTTAATGCTTGTGTTATGGTAACGAGATGGATGATAAACTACTTAAATACATTTTTTTTTTGTAAATACATACATATTATAGATAGAAAACACCCAGACCCGAAACAAATACTTGTAGGTCGTACAAATATATCTTCCGTGCGGGGATCGAACCCGCGACATGCTGCGCGACATGACATAGATCTAATTAATTTATTCATAAATTCTTACCTAGCAAATAATCTTAAATTACATACTATTATGATTAAAACAAGACTAAAAATACCAATTAACCTAAAACTTAAATACTAAAATATATTATTTAAAGGAGTCCCTTTAGGCAAGGTTCCGAAGATACTGGCAGCGTTCCCCCTTTGAATCGCTAGACTGATTCTTTGTCCGAGGTAGCTACCAGCTCTTCGGTCTCCTGTGATGTCGACTAACCTTTTTGCTATTTCCTTAAAAAGGCTTATAGCGCTAGGACCCCACGGACCAAGGGTCTCGACACCGAATGGGACAAATTCATATTCGGAGCCTAGATAGATAGATAGATCTTATAGATAATATAGACATCAGCTGTATTTTATAGTCTTGCCACAAACCGACCCAGACTCAGCATAATGCTGGTTGCTGTCAACCAGCGCTGATCTTCCGTCGGGGACGGCAGGTGACGTCATGCACGAGTAGTAGTAGTTGTCATCATATCAATAAAATCCATCCAATGAAACTATGACTTGAGGGATTGACGTAATTATAAGATTTTAATCCGACCTTATTTTAAGTTTTTTTCTATTTTCGTTATCTATTTCCAGATACTGGAATCTATCTTTTAAGTGTGATGAAAGCCTTAGGCAGGTTTAGGTAGACGACGTCTCAAATTCCTATGCCATATATAGTGACTTATCCAATGAAATACTAAATTGTACCATATCACCGCTTTGGTCATTATCTTAGAGCTTCACATAAGCAAAGACACACAAGACCTTTTTTAATACGCTTTTATTAGCTTCACTTGTATGTATGTAACGGAATCTTTGAACATGATTTTGACCCAGTTAAAAACGTCGGATTAACACGCAATTTGGCATACTTATTATGGACCGATGACAATTCAATATTTTTAACATTTTGACCCGTTATCATTAATAGAATAATAATAACGGTCATCAAGGTGGAACACCGCTCTTCGATGCAATAGCTAATAGAGATGTTAATATCATAAAGCTATTTGCTATATTTTTAGTGATTATTTAGCAATAGCTTTATGATATTTCAACTAAAAATAAATACTAGTTTAAAAAAAAAATACGCTTTTATAGAAAATCTAACTAAAAAATAGAAAATAAACTTTAATAAATTTGAATTAAATATAGCGTCAGAAAAAATGATTTTATTGTAAAAAAAAGCGTGGCACTGTATGCTTTCATCCAAGCTACGGGAATCTGCGGGAAATAAATGCAAATGGTTTTCATGCAAACAGTCACACGGCAATTCAACTCGATCAATCATGTAAACCTCGTGTGAGTGATGAAACATGGAATGTTTTGTATTAGATTCGTTGCGTACCAGGTGGTATGTTAATTTGCAATAGCCAAAACCAATTAAAAATAAGTAATATTTTGCATATTACTTATCATAAAGCCGTGTTAGCGTCACCACATGTGGCTTAAACAAAATGAATGCCTCACGTTTTCGATAAATGTATGGAATTTTACTTTTTAGCAGAGTGCGTAGCAGATATCCGCTGCTCAGAATAATCCTACTACTACAACGCATATTATGACCCACTGTTGAGTCGGGCCGCCTCCAGTTACATCAGCCTACTGCGTCGCACTGGCCGACGGGTTGGCACAGTCACGGAACATGCTCTCGTAATGGGAGTGAATCCCGTGGCCCTGGTTTGGGCAGTCGAGGATCGCCATCGTTTTCAGTGGGTAGGTCGGGCCGCAATTCACAATCTCTACGCGCCCCGGAGTCCCACATACCCCGGCCAGTCCCCAACGGCCGTGTATATCCATGAGGATCTCCGAAGTAAAAACAAAAAAAAAGGGGCTTTCGTTTCAGGTTTTCAATCTCTTGCATCACAAGAAACCTAGCCGCCTTCGGCCTTGTGATTTGTCGGCTTTTAAGAAACCCTGAAGATGGAATGGACCGGTGACACTATGTATTCTAAATCCATCATTAATCCTATTATATACATGTATATCAAGTCAGTGTTTGTTATCGAATTTCTCCTAAGGTCGAATAGGCTATTTTAGCTTCACATTTTGTATGATTTGGCATCAAGAAACACCTATAATACTACTCGGCCCATAGGGCTAAGGTAATTAGCCTACTGTGCCACGCTGGCCAGACGGGTGATGCTTCTACTGCCGGTCACTGACATTCGCACGAATACGCAAACCCACAAGTGTAGGACGACATTTGCAAATGGTCATGCGAAGTTTTTGCCGCATTCGTGCTTTTCCAAGCTTTGTCGGTTTTTAACGCACATCAAAGCGCGCGAACCGCGAACCTTCGAGTAGTCTCCCCCCACACATTCGTGTGACCAGTTGCGGCCACGATTGCGAAGGGAACGGACGTTTCGCCATTTTCATAGTTCGTCACGCATACTGTGTAGCGTACCTTCATCACATGGATTGGAACAACACCAAGATGATGGAGTTCATTGTAATACTTTTTTTTTTAACTCCTGAACAATGTATATAGGGTCTGCAAAAGAAATCCTATAAAACCGGAATTCCCGATAATGACGCCTGGGAAAAGAGTTAAAAATTCTTCTTTTCTTCAATGTTCTATTGACGAATTAAAAAGAAGAGAAATTATCTCATGGCCGCTTATACTTAAAAATATTAAAGATTCCTTCCTATGACATTCGTAAACATGTGTAGGAGGAAGCGCAAACAGGTTTGCGCAAATTGATTATGCGAACCCACTCGAATAGCCGCTAAGTTTGCGAATGAATGTGACGGCCCTTCACATGCCCGGTACCCCTAAATGATTCACCATTTGTATTTTGACAGATTCGCAATAGGGTTGCAAGATGTCGATTTATTAATAATGTTAATACGGTATTTTTATGTTGGTAGTAACTAGTAACTAAGTTATTATTGTGAACTAGCCGTTACAAGCGACTTCATCTGCGTGGACTTTGTTCCTTTTTTGCAAATATATAGCGCTCAAACTGTATTCTTCATGCCAAGCCGATGGACCTTCGCTTTAAAAATACAGTAGCCACCGTAGCCACGTAGAACTAGCCTTGTGTGTAACCAACCACGTGCCGTTTTGTCAGCGTGGCACAGTGGGCTAATATTCCTCCATGAATTTGGAGGGGACCTGACTCATTAGCTGTTATATATGGCCTGAAATGAAAAAAAGGGTATGTCCTCTATAAAAAAGTATCACTGTTCTTACCATCATCTAGATGTTAATTTTATGGAAGGATTATTCAAGAGTCATGTTCAACCGACATTTTATTACTAACAAAATATGTCATACAAAACAAAGAGCTTTATCTTAAGAATTACTCGTAAAAGAAACTGCAAAAACATTACATCTAACATTACATTCACAGTTGTAAACATTTGGCATGATTATGATATCGTTAAGTAAATTCAAGCAGCTTTTTCATAGCTTTCGAATGAGTATCCATTATAGTATGGAAGACAACATCTTAAATATTATTAAAATTAGAGCACGTTTAGAAATCTCAGCAACACAGTTTTATCGTAGTTTTATAAACGAGAATCAACCCACAAAAAGTAAGTTTAATTCTTGTTGGCATGCCTTATTTTATTCTTGCTAGAGTAGCTTAAAACATCTCGAACCAAAACCGGCGCAATGGGGGAAAGTTCGCGTATAGCAACCAATCGCATGGCTTACGCCTCCGTTCTCCACTAATCACCGCCAGAGACCCAAAAACTATTGCGCTGGAGATTTTGGCTCAAGATGTTTGTAGGGTATACATGGGTGTAATATACGCGCTCTTATAATACTTAGCTTTGACAAAAAAAGCAGCAGTGTCCCAAAAAGTATATTGGTGTAAAGCAAACCAATAGAAGCAAGTTTGTGGGTTGTTTTATGCTATCAAAGTAAAAAAGTCGCTATTTTGATACAATAAAATGCAAATTAAATATAAAAAAGCTATAATTTATGTCATTTATTAATCTGTTTTCTGAGTAATCAATGTTTTAAGTGCCAAATAGTGCAGTTTTCGATTACGTTTAGTATCGAGTGAAGTGTTAGTAATCATATTTACGCTAATGACATTCACTAGATAATTCAACTATTTCAGATTTTAACCTTTTCTACTTACAAACATACTAGCTATACAATTAGTTAGAAATCAAAAATACACAATATCATGAACACTATTAAGCCGAACGTCCACCGCCAGCTATAATAAGTTAGTTTTGTTTAGCTTGCAAAGTTGAACTAACATGTATGAAAAACTAGCTCAACTATGCAAGCTAAACTAAGCCAACTTCTTTTAGCTGGCGGTGGACGTTCGGCTTTAGTTTTTTTATTTATTTCCTTATAATTTAATTAAAGGCACTTGTAATATGTTAGTTATACTTGATGTATTTTTAGTAGAAGTAAGAGTTGTTTTAAGACAAGTTCATACCATCATGACTGTTCTTTTCGGCCCTACTAGAGTTTCCTATCGGCTCTTCGCTGTAGAGCTGCATTCCGCACCGGTGGTAAATTTAAAATCTTAACTGGCCATTATTCTCGACTTATAACAAGAGCTCTCTTGAGCCGACTGATAAAATGAATTTTGATTTGGTTTAGTTATTACTAGTGGCCCGCCCCGGCTTCGCCCGTGCAAAGCGGGGGTGGGTTATACATATCAACCTTCCCCTTGAATCACTCTATCTATTAAAAAAAACCGCTTCAAAATCCGTGGCGTAGTTTTAAAGATTTATGCATACATAGGGACGGACAGAAGAATGCGACTTTGTTTTATACTATGTAGTGATAGGCTTAATAAAATCAATTCAATTGTGCGTGGATGTACAATCTAGAATATTTTAGGAATATCCTCAAACAAAAACAATCCTATAAACACGAGCCCGATTCTATTCTAATTCTAAGGACATTAGATTTTTTAAAAAGTATTTTTCTCGGGTTTTTTTATATCAATGATTCTCAGACAAACCGGTCCGGATAATTTTGGATAAAAAAACATATCCTGTCTTTACTACACCATGTACCAGCATTGACCAGGTAATGTTAAACTAAACATCGGCATCGTATTAGTATCTTTAATTAACAATTTATCTAAATTCTAGTTCTCATTTTTAATAGATTATTTCTAAATGTTTGTAATTTGTTTTAATGATTTTCATCACGATCATGATCGTTAGTCGAGGTATTTTCGGCTTATGAATAACTAACTAACACCCCATAGGATTTCACGCTCGTATCTAATGAACGCCGAAGATCTAACTTATAACATACAATTTCGTTGGCGTCATTTAACAAACAATTACGTTGGCGTCAATTTGATTTAGGGACGACGTAAACGGTATCCGTTGCCGATGGACGTTTATGGAAGCCTCTTGCTGCACCACACACGCGTCATGACGTAGACAGCAAAAAAAATGGCGGCGAGATTTATTACAGTACAGTCCTTACTTAGCGTAACAAACTCTTTGATTCTTTAGCTTTAGCCATCCAGTAGTGTAGTGGACATTTTGATGGGGATGGTAGATATGTAGCTGGAACACACGCAACACAAATGACACCCAAACTCGGAGCAAGTGCCTCTGCTTTAGACAAAGACACTTGCCCGACCCCGGAATCGAACGAATTACATAAATGTTATAACTATTACATAAACAATTATGTTCAAAAGTTCGTAAACATCTTCATTGTAAAATGTATATCAAGGCACATTAAATTTATATCAAAATTAGTTACATAGCTTATTCTTAAGAAAAAGGCATACTAATATAATGTGAACACAGCTCTTAGTCTTAACTCTAATTAGGTAAAAAATAGTTATAAATAAAAGGGTTTATACAATCGAAATAAGGGCATAGAACTACCTCCTACTATTCAGCCCACTAATTACCCACTACTGAGTCGGGCCTCCTCCAATTACATGGAGGGTAATTACACCCCATTCCATGTGTCTCACCATCCCATTCCATCCTGAAGTTGTCGTACGACCGATAACCTAGCCGCAAGAGAAGGAAAACTTGACAGGAAACCCTTTTTTTTTTTGCCCTGGGTAAAATCCTTTATCGACTTCCTCGCCGGCCACGGGGATGGCCAGCGAGGGGAGTGTGGGACTCTCCCCCATAGTGGGGGCCTACCCACTAAACCTCCCCGGGGTGCTCCAACTCGCGTCCTGTTGCGGCATTGTGGGATCTGATGCAGAACCACGCCAATAATAGGAAACCCTGTGCCAACCCATCTGGCCAGCGCGGCACAGTGGGCTAATTACCCTCCATGTATTTGGAGGAGGCCCGACTCAGCAGTGGGTCATTTATGGGCAGTAAACCAAATATTTATTAAGTGACATTTTGCTGAAATTTATCTACAGTACCTCCATAGTATTTCTCTATCCTTTCGTTATGCATACCCCTTTTATTACACCCGGTTGACGACAAACTATGGCCGAACAATTAATAGCATCACTAGGGAGAACTCAGCAATTGACCCTGAATGTATTTAAGGCACGATTGTATATCCTCACTGTCGGCTACCATTCCTTGCATTTTATCTTGAATATCGGCCAACAAATCTTTGGACAAATCTCCTTTCTTCAACGCAGCCAGGCAGAAGGTGATCAAAGCCTTAAAACATTGCTTCCTCTGCGCGTTGTGCGGCTGATTGTCCCACACTGGAGTCGACTTCACATAGTTCCAAGCGAGAAAAACATACTCTATCACAGACTCCCAATGCTGTGACTCTACTAACATCTTCCCTTGTTCAACTAAGCATTTCTTGAACGCAGCCAAATGAGTAGCCACCCTGGAGTAGGCTGGAGAATCCGTTTTCGAAGTCAGTCGTGAGGTAGGCAGGCTTTTAAAGATATTGCCCTTTAAGTAGCCGAGGCGGTCCTCGAGAGGAGCCAAGTCAGGGGTGGGCATGTCATTCCGAATTTCCTTCTCAATCTCGGGATGCTTATAAGTTATTGTTTTGATCATACTAATGAGTTGTGTAGGGCTCAATCCCTTGAGAGCCGTGTCGATAGGCCCTTTGTACTCTGTGCTCAACACTTTCTCGATTTTAGAACGTTTGATTGGAGGCGTACTTTTGACTGGGCTGGTAATTTTAAACTTTTGCGGCGTACTTATGTCGCTGAAGTCGATCTTCTCGGGGGTCAAGGGTATGCGTTCTGTGTCGCCGAGTAAAAGTCGCTTGCGCGGTGTAGACCGGAGAGTGAGGCCATGTTTGATTGGGGAGAGGTGATTGTCTTTGGGCGGCGTGCGCACGGTCGAGTGGAATGAGTTGCGTTTTAGGTCGATGTCCGGTGACCACGTCACAGGAAGACGTTTGCGGCCTGAAATGTAACGTTAAAAAAATGTAACTAGGTAAATTTTTATGGTGACAGAGACAGATTAGACTGTAACCGAATCCATCTGCATGTCAACTAACGACTGGGATGAATATCATTTGTGTGTAATATCTGACCTTCTCCGTGCGTCAGAGGGCACGCAAAGCCATCGATAACTAAGTAAGTAACATAACTTTACCAAGGAATAATGAAACTAACGATCAAGGTTTTATAGGTACGCAGGACGTATCAGAATAACTCATATGTCTTGAGAGTGGCGTGTAAGACGACGTAGGACTAACACACCCACCTAGTGAACAATGTGGGTTAAAATTCCTACTGAAAACTAGAAGTTGCTTTCTCGCTATATTATCAGCTCGACAGATGAAGCTATGGATCTTATATCCAGCAGGCTACAGCTTAAAATTGAACTTATACCTCTGCTATAAAAGCTGGTCACGAGAGATTGAATTACCCATGATAGTCAGCAAGCAACGCGGGCTGGGCCAGGCCAACCATGTCTGGCTGTTTGAATCGTCAGCAAGATCACCGGGACATTCAGGGGAAGATAACTAGCGCAGGGCTCTTGGCAAATTGGCAAATACGGCCGTCACCCACTATGCCTAATGGGTAATCCTTCTTTTTCGCTGGGGAAATGCGTATCGCTGGTGAGGTCAACGGTTATGTGGGACTCCGGAACACTCGACTACCCACTAAAACCCCAGTGGTATACCCTCACACGTCTCGGTTGTGACGCCACAGTATGGCGAGAACGCATTCGAATGTGGCGCCCCGTCGGGTTAGGGTAATCCAACCAGGAGGACTGAGTGCAGTTGTCCGCGTGGTGACGGATTTAGAATACATAATGTCACCACCCCATTCCATCCTGAGGGTGTCGTAAGAGCCGACCATATGTTATATTATCTAATAGGTATATAAAATTCTCGTGTCACAGTTTTAGATGCCAAACTCCTCCGAAACGGCTTGACGATTTTGATTACGGTTGCGCGGGGGGGGTGTTGCGCGGGGGGGGGGAGTTGCGCGGGGCATGGTTAATTATTTGGCAAAACAACGTTTGCCGGGACAGCTAGTAATCATATATATTATAATCATCAAAATCATCAATATGGGTTGTAATGATGAGTTTGATGATTATAACTCTGTAACTACATACGTCTTACAGCCGCGAATCAAATTTTAATCAACATACAACCTAGCACTGACCTGCAAATTGCAAAAAACGTAAGAAAATTTGAATTTCGCGGGCTACCCTGGAGCATCCACCTTAAGAGAAGGAAAACTTTTAAATCATACCCTGTGCCAACCCTACTGGCCAGCGTGGCACAGTATGTTATTTTCCCTCCCTGTGAGGAGGCCAGTTTTAGCAATGGGTCGTTTATGGGCTGAGTAGTCGTAGTAGCATTCTAATACGACTCCCCGACGGGTTAGGGTAATCCGACTCTTTTTTTTTTTGGGTGGCGGGTCCCCCGACCCACCGCCCGCCTCTAAGGCGAGGGCAGAATGAGAGTGTAATCCGACCCTGATGCACTCACTTAAAATTATAGAACCCTTATATAGAACAGCAGAAAACTTAAACTTACCTCTCTGCTGGATTAACAGCTCGTCAGGAGAGGGCGCGGGGCTCAGGTATCCAGCTGGTAGCGCGGGCGAGAGCTCCCGGGTGTTGGTGACAGGCTGCAGTGGCGTCACTCGCAGCCGGTCCAGCCGCATCGGGATCTCGGCGAGAGCCGCGCGCGTACGACGACCGGGCTCGGGCGTCGCAGCGCCTTCCATTACTGTGCGCCGCAAAACCCTGTAATTGCTATGACATGACCTAAGACGGATTAAGCCCCTGTACGCACTAGCGGTTGAACCGCCTAGACGGCTAGCCGCGCTGCCTGCCGCTTTTATAATTTAATATGCAACCGCTTATGTTGTACGTTGTCTGTACGCACTGGCGATTGAAATTTTGTGGCGGTTTAGTAGTCCGGGCGGCTAGCCGCTAGTGCGTACAGAGGCTAAGAATACACAGTGTCGCCACTCCATTTCATCCTGAGCATGTCGTAGGAGCCGTCAAAAGAACATGATAAGGCCGATAACCTAGCCGCAAGAGAAGGAAAACTTGATACGAAACCCTGTGCCAACCCATCAGGTCAGCGTGGCACAGTAGACTTATGGTTGGAGTAAATACTATTACCCTCCTTGTAGTTGGAGGAGGCCAACTCAGCAGTGGGTCATTTATGGGCAAGAAGACCTAAGACAGCAACCGGGAAACTCGTCATCCAAAAAATGCTGAGGGTTTCAATTATTTCTCATTCTTCAATTATCTCTCTTTAACAAAGCAGTTGGTAAATTCAGCCCATAAATTCTACTACTGACTCAGGCCTCCTCCAAATTCATAGAGGGAAGTAAGCCTATTGTGCCAGACTGGCAAAACAAGGTGATTTACATTTAAAGTGTTTAATTTGCTGAAAGTAGACTGCCTGCACCGTCATATCATTCCCAAACTCAAAAGGAACTTTATTTAAATAGGGTTTATCACAAAACTCTTATAAATCGTCATATGTATTTACCATTATCGTCTTACAACCCTTCTCACACCCTAGGTGATAGTCTCCATACACACCTATCAGTCGTCATATCTACAGTCACACCTTTCATACACAATTCCTCATTCTTACAATCCATCCATCTCGTTTGATCTCCCACAACCCTTGCGTCCACCCACATTCATTGCAAGGGTAGTACATACTATACAAAGGATGGCTGTGATAGTGTCACTTCTTAACCCAAAATATATACAACTAGCTGACCCGGCGAACTTTGTTCCGCATTATAAATATTTAAAACAAAAAGGAAGTTGGACATAGGATACCTGAGATTTTTATCCCGTCCGTATAAAACCTACTTTAACAAAACGCAACTGACAGCGAAACGTTATGTTGTCTATAGTTTAATATGGCCGAAAATTTGACAATTAGAAATTTTGAATTCGACTTGTTTATATTGTTGTAATTCACATAATATCTTTATAACTTGTAGCCTATGTGTTATTCTGATGTATAAGCAATATTATTGTAAAGTTTCATTAAAATCCATTCGGTAGTTTTTACGTGAAAGAGTAACAAACATCCATCCATCCATCCATACTTACAAACTTTCACGTTTATAATATTAGTAAGATAGTCAACTCTGGATCTCTTCGGCCTAGAAGTGAACCATAATTTACACAATTGGTTGATGACATTCTCCTTTCCCTCACCAGGGTGTTTTTGTTTCGTGATGTTTTTAAGCTACTATTTTATCTATCTAGCTACAGAATAGGTAAAACTAGAGTTTATTTTTGCCTAAGCAGATGCCATACCACCTGTTAGTACACACCAATGTAGGCAAATTGAGGTGGCTTCGCTCAGTAAGTAGGTCTATAAATAGTATTATTATTAGTACTGTAACTACCACATCACTGCCAGATCTAAATCCATACCTAAGTTGAAGTGAAATTACCATCTTTTCGTAACTGAGGGTATTGTAAGAGCCAACAACAGGAAGGGAAAAGGCGATAGCCTAGCCACAAGAAAACTTGATACAAAACCCTGTGCCAACCTATCTGGCCAGTGTGGCACAGTAAGCTTATTACCCTCCATGTACCTAAAGGAGGCCCGTCTCATTAGTGGGTCATCGATGGGCCAAGTAGTAGATCTTTAATTACTACTTTTCAAGATGTTTGAAGGTACTCTAGCCATTAAGGAAAGTTTAAAAACAGTCAGTTGACGGACCATAAATAACATCGTACATTAGAACAATATATTTAAACAGAGACAAACCAAAAATTGAGCAGTGAAACTTTATTCTACAATAATTTTGAGATAAAATAATCAACAGTTTCATTAAAAATATTAACGTTCGTAACGGCTGATTTTATCGCAGCAAAGATTTCATTAGAGGAAATAAAATTAAGTTTACTATATCTTACCTTATTAAGCACTACAAGGTTTACGTATTTACACTAAAAGCACTTCAAAAACAAAGTTTCTAGTCTAAAACCAAGTTAATTTCTAATGCAAAACAAATAACGAAATTGGCGCAAAAATTGACAGACTCGCGACAATGAACGCTTGTAGGGTTGTGAGTCAAAGTGAGTGAATCGAATTGAATAAAAAGAACCGACAATTCGATTCTTCAACCAAGAGCTAATTTTATTAAAGTAAAACTTAAATTGATTTGATTGTATTTTAAAGTTCTATAGAATTTATATTATCATATAAGATGTTTTCAAAATCTTTAGAACAAAATATAAGCATGTCGTTTAATCAGGAGTTGGCACAGTCGTCAAATAAAATGCTATGAGTACCTAAATGTTAAAATCTATTTACATATATTTTAATTAATGTACTCAAAGATTGCACTAAAATGTATATGGTTAGATGAGTTATCTATCCCTAAATGACAGATAAAGACACCCAATTATTATTACGAACTGTTAAATCAACCCACTGTCCGCATATACACTTCTGGACACATCTATTGGCCCACCTTAGAGTTTAGGTTTCAATGGCCCCTACCGAAATATGATTGCTAGATTGAACAAAAACTGTCGATGCAGTTTAAACCTGATACATTTTACCATCTTTTTCGATCGTATTGTTTTAATTTGAATTCAGAATACCATACGACATGGAGCTACACCTAACAAGTCGGATATGCGCCTTGTTAAAGGCAATTGATTTTTGAATAAAAAACATGTTTTATCAAATAAAGGTTTAATTTAATAACGCGTGTTGCCTCCATGGGCTCTCATACGATCAGGCATAGAGTTTATCAACCGCTCCATGAAATTTTGAGGGATCATCTCCCATTCCTCTTCTATGGCAGTTTTCAACTCCTGCATCGTCTGGGCAACTGGCTGACGAGCCCTAACACGTCTTATTAGCTCGTCCCATATGTGCTCAATGGGGTTCATGTCTGGGCTTCTGGCTGGCCAGTCCATAACTGTGATGTTCACATCCCGAAGATATTCCCTGACGATGCCGGCCGCATGGGCTCTTGCATTATCATGCATAAAAAGGAAATTTGGGCCCACATAGTCCGCGTATGGTATTACGTGAGGTTCTAAGCACTCACGAATGTACCTTTCAGCATTTAATGTTGGCAGCCGTGGCCCTGTAACAACCTCAAGTTGAGTTTTGCCGCTCGCGGATATACCGCCCCAGACAGTCCATGAGCCACTACCTTAAGCAACCCTGTCTTCAAAGCAGCATTGTGCGACACGCTCTCCCTTACGTCGGTAGACCTTCTTTCTTCCATCATTGCCATGTAACACAATTTTAGACTCATCAGAAAAGAGTAAAAGGCTCCAATCTTGCTGTGTCCAATTTAAATGACTGCGTGCGAAATGAAGGCGCGTTGTACGGTGGGCTCGCGTTAGTTTGGGCCCATTAGCTGGCTTGTGTGGTACCATATCGCGTTCTTTTAACGTTCTCCGGACAGTTCGAGCGCTCACAGATACTCCGTGGAAGTCGCGAAGTTGGTTTTGTATCTCAATGGATGACGATTTCTCAAGCTGGTCGTCACGGTGAATCGATCCTGCCTTTCAGTTGTGACCCGAGATCGTGGCCTTCCTTGGCGACGAACAAAGCCGCCAGTCTCTAGGTACCTCCGATAAACATTTCGGACCGCAGATCGACTTAAATTAAGTTGAGCACTCACGTTTTTTTGGCTGTGTCCGGCCTGAATAAGTGCCACAGCTTGGGCAGCGACTTCAGGTGAAGTATCCATAGATTACTCACCTTAATGTTAAGAATAAGTAATGTTTGTTGCAAAACCAAAGATATCAATCACTTTTTCAAGAATTAAATCCAAGTAAACCAATAAAACCAAGTTTTCTTAGTATTTGATTGTTTGATATCAACAAACAGGCTCCAAATTGTCTTTTGTTTCTTTAAATTCTGTGTTCGAAATTCAAAAAAAGACTATTGAATGAAATTGTGAATGTGCCAGGTTCAAAACTGCATAAAAACTTTTTGCTCGACCTAATATAAAATTTTAGCTAGGACCAAACGTAACTGAAAATACAAGTTGGGCCAATAGATGTGTCCAGAAGTGTATATAGATTGATTACCATAATGAACATATTCCCACCCTAGTTTCAGTAGTAATTAATTTTGAAAATTAAATTTAAACGTTTCGTCTGTCGATAATTTAACGCATACAGTGCGTCGCACAGTCCAAACGGCCTGTTATTTCCATAAAAGACTTTTTGCTAATATGAATCTTATTATAAAATAAATAATGCAGTAAAAGTTGTAAAAAAAATTAACACTAGTTTCCATTATTCGCGGAAGCGTTCTTTTATATGATAAACCGCTTTACAAAAATACTTAAAAAGAACTTGACTACTCAATAAATTCTCACATTTTCAACCAATTTAATAGTGATTTATATTAAGCAAAATCTTTTAGTTGCATTAATCATGTTGATGCACATAATGCATACAAAACGATGTATACATCCTTGAAAGTTATTTCTTGATTGGTATTTTAATTTATAGGGTAGAGAAAATAACGAGATTTTAATATGGAACTTAGCCCTATAAATGAGATTAACTGTATAACTTTGATTGTAATCTAATGATAATATTTTTTTATCTATCTATCTACTATTTTTTACTTAACTATCTTTTTGCAGGAAGCATCGATATCGAATATCGATATTCGCCATCCATCTCCCTCCAGTTTTCATTGAATCGAACGTCGTCGGTCGTGGTAATGAAATGAATTGTTGTGACAAGTATTTTTTTGTCGTAAACTGAAATTTCATCAAATAAGTTACACGAATGTGTAGCTTATTGTGTTTTGTTTCGCTTGAAATTATAGTTTTGTTGCAATTCCCATGAGATATCCAGCAATTTCAATTGTGTGAAAAATAGCCATCCCTTACTTACGGAAAAATCTTTCGCTCAGCTTTCACGGGAATTTGTAATGTTTGTTACCTATTTAATCCTGCATGTAATAGTACTAAACTAAAGTGATTTTAGTGAAAGTGCATTTAGAAGTAGATCAAACAAGAGGTCAGGTAAATAAATGTGCAGGATGCATCGTAGTTTCTAGATGTTTGCGTGCAACCAATGAATTGTAAGGCCTTTCAAAAACAATGGAGAGACTATCTCATGATCTAAACCTGGCTCTGGATGAGAGCCGAAACGAGCGGAGAAAGCTGGGTCCTCGACGACGGACGAGATCGGCTGGAAACTTGCGTTAGTGACCTTCACATATTCTTTGAGCATGACCGTACACAATTTATGCGTAGTTTTGAGTAAAAATGTATGCATTTTGTGGGTGTTGGCATAAATATTTAAAGGCACTGGGTCCAGACAACAATATTTGATTATTTACCTAGATTTATTTTGCAAATTCAACAGTGGCTTGAGCAAGGAAAGCATTAGTCTAAACTCATACATAAAATTAAGTACATTAGAGCAGTGGATAGACTGGAAGTGTTCATGCAGATTTATGTGGTCCAATGTCTCAACCATCCTATGGAAACTCTCGGTATATGCTACTTATTTTAGATGATTTTACTCGGAAATCTTTTGTATACTTTTTAAAATCAAAAGATGAGGTATTAAAATATTTTAAAATATTGGTAGCTAATGTAGAGGTAGAGACTAGTTTGAAGGTGAAGTGCATACGCACTGATAACGGAATTTCATTTCTATCTATAATATGTATGTATTTACAAAAAAAAAAAAAAGTATATAAGTAGTTTATCATCCATCTCGTTACCATAACACAAGCATTAAGTTGCTTAGCTTGGGACGAGATGGCGTTGTGTGAAATGTCCAAGGATATTTTATTTATTTAATTTAGATGTGTGGCCTTTATTTTGCTGTGCAAATAAGCCGTCAGCCTTCTGCGAATGTTTGCAAACACCAGCATTACTGAGGATGTGTTGACTATTTTAATTTACCATTTTTATGTATACTTCTTAAGAATTAATATGTAAATATTTTAATTTCTAAACAAATAACTCTAATCGACACATTCTTTTAGATGGCTAGTCTTTCTTTTTATTTTCTTTTGAAGTATATATTCAAAGTGTTTTTTTCACTAGTTTTTGACATAGTTTTTACTATATTATTAGTTGTTATTTATGAATTAAATTATTTGAATATTCCACCATGGGACTGATGACATGTGTGATGACAGATTTAAAATACACAGTGTATTTTAAATCTGTCATCACACATTCTATCCACCTCGTTCTTTACACCATTCTATACTGTGAGTGTTGTGTATCAACGCTATTATTCTGTTATCTGACTTTGCAAGTTAATTTCAGCAGCAGCAGTAACAGTAAGCCTAGTTGAAGATGGGAGTTCAAGCAGCCCACCTCAAGCCCCTCTTATCACCCAGCCCCTGTCTGATTCAGACGACCCACACCTCAACTTACATAAGTCCGGCCTCAAATCCCGACACTACTGTCAGATAGGCAATTTTGAGTCAGATTCCTTCAACGAGAACTTCTCTCCTACAAGACCTGCTAATGCAAGAAGGAAACGGAAGTACAAGAAGATGCCTGTTGAATATGCAGATGGGAAAAGATCACCTCCAATAGAAATTTTGAGTGTCACAACGGAGGTAATACTTTTTCTTTTGGTTATTGAGAAGCTTAAATGTTACTCAAATACCAGCTAACCATTTGAAAACTGAAAAGACTTAGGGCAATGGGTTCAATTTTCAGACAGAATATTACACTTCCCCACTGCATGCTGGGAAATAATGCATGTTGTAAAAGTCATGCATCTAATGGTTCGTCTGGCTAGCTACCACCCTCTATCTAAGTTGAGCGCCAAGCAGTTTTTCTGTTTGTTTACTGCATCTTGTGTATGTGAGAGCCATTTCCTGACAGGGCATTTTCTTGAATTGCCTGCCCCATCTTAGACCCTGTTGTTGCTTTCCATCACGCAAACCTAGGGTCAAAGCATTCAAGTAACTGAAAAAAAATTAATTTACTTGATAAAAATCCTCTGCCATCCATCTTGCGGGCCTATGCTAAGCTATGCCATAGAAGTATAATTTCCCTGCATAAATTCGAAGGAGGCCCAACTACTTAGTAGGTCAAAGAATACAGAAATCAAAGATAGCAGTAAAAAAAGCTATTGAATTTGTTGTCTATTTAAGTTCTTCCCTTATCTTTCCAGACAAATGCTTTGCCGGCCACTATCATGCTGCAAACTGTTTCACTATCACCAGCAATTCACATAAATAAACACAAAATGATGATGAAGCCTGAAAGGTTAGTGTTTTGTCTTTTTATTCCTATTACAGAAATGATATCCTTGTCATTACATTCTTAAAAATTCCGATACAACTACCTTTTTCAATTTGATCAACATTATTTACAGGCCATCTGTCAGGCCTATGTCAATAAACATAATTTGATCAAATTCGTGAATGTGGTAACCATACGAAATAAACATAAAGAAAATTTTTCTTTGGTTCAGTGCAATTGTCTTTGGTTGTAGAATAGGAATTTTTATTTTTTTATTTTTTTTTGTTAAAAATGGTCATAGATGTAATGTTAAGTCAATTTCTGCAATCGTTTCTTGAATACAATGTCTCACGATCAAGTAGATGACTGTTGTTAAAAAAGCAACAAGCCTCAGTTTCCCCATCTTACATGATCACCATAATGCAACATTGGTAATATAGCCGTAATTAATTTCAGATTATTTCATGTTTTTTCTTGTAGGAATGCATTCTGTGGTAAACGAAAATGGTCTCACAGAGACAAGGGTGACAGTTGTGAAATGAGAGAACGCTCGTTCAGTGGAGGGTGCTCTTCCAAATCGGCATTTTTCAAAAACGATTTCAAATCCAGGAAATACGACACGGACCTTTTAAAGAAAGACCCAATACTCCAACCTGGCAAAATAGTCTTAAAGTCACAAAATACGGAAGGTACTGCGCCTTCTACATTCACAAACACTCCTTCCCTGCCCGGCAGTTCGAGTTTCAACTTCGTCTATAAAAACTCATCCAAAAATGGCACACCAATTCTTTCCAAATTGACAGGTTACAAAATAGCCACAGATTTACCCCCTTTCTTTAATCCAACCACTAGTTCCGGGAAGAACAGCCTCGACGGAAAATATTACAGGAAGTTGAAGTTGTTGAATAAATCGTATCCCCCCAATTCATTGCGGAACCCACTGCAATTCGATGATTCTAACAGTGGCATGGACTGCGCTGGGAATGAATCAAGCTCCCTAAGCAGTAGTGATTCCGACGGAGTTGTTACAAACGATAGTGACAGAGAAGGTGACGACGAACTCACCGACTGGCCTGGAATTGAGGAGCTGAAAGTGTTCAACAAAAGTCTAACGTTCAAAACATCGAAAACTGTGAATGATTCCCAGAATTCTATCAGCAGTATGCCTCCGCCGAAGCGTTTGAAAAAGGAAAAGATGCTAGTGAAGGGTGGATGGACGAGTTGTAAGAATCGATTTAAGAAAAAGCGACCGAAAGTCGATTCAGGAAACGACGATGACGCAATGATGTCGGATTCGAAGACGGTCGTGGACGTGGATGACGATGTCATAAAAGAGAACAGAGAGATGTTGCAGCCGCATTCCTCGTTCTCCAGTTTTAGTGACATCAAAAACGCGGGCGTGTCTGGCCAGAATGCGAACGAGACGTTTTTTCAGTCCTTTCTTGCGTTTCAGGAGAAAGCGAAGGACGAAACGTTTAGTCAGACACCACGCACAAACTTCACGCTACAAAAAACATCGTCGAGCGATTTGAACTTGAGCGAGAAGTCTCCGCAAAGTGATCATTACTGCAGTGAACATTCCATGAACGCTGGGGTGAACGAGGTTAGGGAGATAAGGGCTGGTTGTAGGAGGATCCGAGAGGAGAGGCCAGGATTTCTCATTCTTAGTGCAGCCAATGAACAGCTCTCTAGGTTCCTTCAAGACTCTTGCCAGACTGAGCTTAAACTTCCGAGCCTAAATGACCCGGAGGAGAAGGAAAAGTTGGAGTCTCTAGCCAAGTTGTACTCGTTGGAGTTGCAAGTGGAAATGGGAAGGCCGGTCTTGAGGAAAACCAGGTGATTATGTATGATATCTTGTTTCATCGATTTTCATTGCTTCACACGGTTGGCAGGTAGCTTATAAGCGAGTTTTCCGACGCCTTCCGAACTGTGTATAATTAATGATTTTAGAGAAAATTTGAAATCTAATATGAAGCAAACCCTTTTGAGTATGACATATTAAATAGTTTGTAGCATGGGCATTGAAATAAAAAAAAAACTTGATTGCTAACTTTTAATAGTTTTATTCGATATGCTGGATTAACTTACATTAGTTTACATCTGAACACTGCTTGGCATGCTTCTTTGCACCATTTCTACACGAAAATGAAAACAAATACAATGATCACCATCATAATTCTAGTCCAATAATTACTCACGAGTCGGACCTCCTCCAAATTCGTGGAGGGAAATTAGCCTATCGTGCCACGTCGGCAAGACGGCTTAGCTAGGTGATCTGCCTCTTTTAGTCGCGACACTCTCGGGTAGTGTGCGTTGGTGACATTGTGTATTCTAAATCTGTTAACATAATATGTGTACATTACACTTAACACCAAAATCAGTAGCATACTACCGCAGAGCTCAAAATACGATGTAAACTATTTCACACTTCTTTATTTGTATTTGACGGTAGTAGTTAATAACAATGTGTGATACTAATTAAAGCATTAAGCTGATCCCACATTTGCAAGCCGAACAAAACGAATTGTATAATTCTTTGTATGAAATCCTATAAAACCTCGCACAATTATCCGCGTTGAATTGCCCAAATTATGTGTGACGCCTTCTTGACTTCGATTCGTTCGTCACGTACAACTGTGCGATCACTCTAAGGATGTAGGTAGAAACGCTTTTAGTATTATTTTGCAATTAGCAGTCGTGATTGGATTTTCTTTCAACTAGATATTTGCTATTAGAGCTCTTCTAAACTGCTTTATGTTATTTCGGAAATCAGAAATTATTATATTTCGTCTTTAAATATTGAATTGATCATACTTTTTTATAAATACACTAGTCGACGCTTCAGCGTTATGGTAAACGCTTTCCGTTGTTTATGGTCGTCTGCAACACCAGAGGTGTCACTTAAGCGTATACATTCTGTAAGAAGATATTTCCCAAGTGGGGCAGCTCGTGACTCCTCTCGAAAAATCTCACCGCGTGGTACCCGGCATTTTGGCCATAATTGACGTTGGTCTAGGGGTTGATGTGCCGCCTTAGAATCACGGATCTTCGGTTCGATTCCGGGGTCGGGCAAGTGTTTTTGTATAAATCGCCTCTGGTTTATACACTTGCTCCGAGTCTGGGTGTCATTTGTATTCGTGAATTACATGTTTGTAAACTGCCCCGCGCGATACAGGGCCTAGTGCAGGGGATTCGTTTTTTGAAAAAAAAAATTGATTGCTTGCTTAGGTCGTTAATGATATTACATACAAAATATGGCTAAAGGTGACCGCGATCGAATTCTTCGTATAATACAATAATTAGTCGCACACCTTTGAATCGCCCGAATTCTGTGCTAGGCGTGCCTGACTTCGATTCGTTCGGCGCGTACAAATGTGCTATCACTCTAATTAATCTTCTCTTGAACACTAAGCATGGGCATTCTCTTTAACTGTTGCCCATAAGTTGATTTTTTCTTTCCAGCAATACAATGCAAGCGGTACGCGTCGAACATTCCTACCACAACTTTCCGTCGGACCATAAAAGGCGTTGCTATGGCGACGATACAGACACGAGCTTCAGTCTGAGTGACCAGAACTCGGTGACCTCCATCCCTGATACCGTTGATATGGCGGGTGACGGGATAAAAGCCCGAGTCGACAATTTCACGCACAAGTTAGTTGACAAATCACTGTTGGACCCTGGGGAGATCGACTGAAGTGTCATTTTTAAGGCGATAATTTGTGTATATTTTGATCTTCGTCTTAGACGAGTCTGTATTGTATAAAGTTGCCATATCTCGGTTAAGTTTGTTTGGTGATATTATCCTAAATACTGAGACAACAGTCGGAAAAATGGCAGAAGCGATGATATACATAGGGCGTACTGCACTGGTTTGCTAAAATTGTGGTCAAATTTTACAAATTAGTCGCAATTTTTTTTACTTAACTCCGCTAGTCGCAAACGCCTGGGTACCCATGACAGGTTTACCGTAAAATGTTTTGAAAACATTTTAATCTGTTACAAAAAAATAAGTACATATTATGAAAAAAATACAGCGAATATTAAAGAAAATGTTCAGTTAATTTTCCGTCGTTTTATGTGTACGATAAATTTATCGTTGCCACTTTATGTAGGGTTAACACTGATAAGATGAATTCCAGAGTTTAGTCTTGGGAATAGTATATTTCATTACAAGTGCGGAAAGGCTGTCATTGCAAAGAGTTCCGACAAATTGACAGTCGGAACAAGTTGCAATGACGGTGCCGCACGTGTACTGAACGACTATTTTTAATACAGTTGCGAAAAAATGAAGCAATTTAATAAAATAATAAAAACACAATAAACTCAACTAACTAATCATTTCTGAAAAATGGCGCCGACCGTAGAATCTAAGCAGAGATTTTTTTTTCTTCACCCATTCTGGTAGGCAAAAGGAACAATGCCCATTCAGCCAAGTCTTCAGTAGATTTTTTTTATTGATATGAAATGAAATTTAATTAGCTGAAATGAAACTCATTCAATCAAATCATTAAATCTGATATTGAAACAAATTAGTACGTAGTTTCTTTTTAGAAATATACGTATTTGTATGAATCATAAAAACTTCTATGATTTTTTTTAGTCAAAACTTCATGGTTGGTTTTTCCTTATTCTTCTTAAATTTAAGAGCCATGCTCTTGTCGGTGGAGTTTCTTCCAAGCATCTCGATCTTCTGCTAGCTCCTTGACCATTTGATACGAACCGACATTCACTTTTTCCTTAATTTGATCGAAAAAGCTTCTCCTAGGTCTTCCTCGTCCTCTCTTCCCTTCTACCTTCCCTTCTATGATAGTTGTCATAAGTGTGTCGTGTCGTATCAAATGCCCAATCATCTTTCCTCTTCTGTTGTCTATGCAGGTCAACAGGCTTCTCCTTTCTTCTACTCTTTCTAATACTTCTTGGTTTGTTAGTTTTTCCATCCAGCTTATTCTTTCCATCCTCCTCCAGCACCACATTTCAAATGCTTCCAATCTTTCTCTGTCTCTTTGTGTCATTGTCCACGTCTCTGATCCGTACAGTGCTATGCTCCAGATGTACGTTTTAATTAAGCGTTTTCTTATGTTCTTTGCTATTTTAGAGCCGAATAAGTGTTTTTTGTTGTTAAATGCTGCTTTTGCTATTGCTATTCGAGTAATTATATCTGCCGTACATCTGGCTTCATGAGTTATGGAGCTGCCTAAATATTTAAAATTGTCTACTTGTTGGATTGGTTTGGAATTTAGAATAATTGGTGTGTGTAAGCGTGTATTTTTGGATGTTACTAAAATTTTTGTTTTTGTTTCGTTTATTTTTAGGCTGAATTCTCTGAAAATTTTGTTCATGGACTCCAAAAGTTTTTGTAATTGGTCTCTACTTTCTGCTAAAGCTGCTATATCATCCGCGAATTTTTTCCTTATAATAGACATTATTTTGACAGTTGGGAAAGAGAACGCACTAGTGCGGGAATGGTAAAAAAAAAGCACGCGTGTGTAATAGCCCACTTCCCGAACGCTATACGTCCCTGCAATTTGCCGCTTATTGAGCAACTGTATTAAAAATAGACATGTGTCGTTGAGTGATTTTTAGCCAACACAACGAAACGCGTTGACAGCCTTCCCAACGTTGGCAAAACCGTCTATTTTTGCAATCCGTCTATTTTTGTTTACCTAGTTGTGAACTTGTGCTGTGACGTCACAGTAAACGCCATTAAAATAAAATAAACGATTAAACGAGCAGTTTTGGCGCACTGTCTAAAAATGGCTTTGTCTGCGTTATAGGTACCTTAGTTTATACCGAAACTAGCGACCCGCCCCGGCTTCGCCCGGGTGCAATGATGAACATCTAAATTTATCAGTGTTGCTCTACAATATTATGCATGTATTATACATATAAACCATCCTCTTGAATCACTCTATCTATTAAAAAAATCCGCTGCGTAGTTTTAAAGATTTAAGCATACATAGGGACGGACAGACGACAGCGACTTTGTTTTATAATATGTAGTGATAGTGATAGTGATTACAGGCACACTAACCTAATACGATAGTCTAATATTCCATTACATCCAATTTAAATGGTACTCGGCATAAATTATTGCCTCTTAATCACTATAGCAAAATTTTGACCTTAATGTCATATAAATAAGGTAGAGTTCCGCATACAAATCCTCATCATCTCATGGGTCATTAAAATTTGGCTGCTGGTTAGCGTCATTTAAGTATTTCATTCACACTATACCGTTTATCAATAGTGCAAAAGAGTAATAATATTTTGCACGTTTTGAACACAGGGATACCATATTAAATAATAAGAATAGGTTTTCTGGAGCGCTGGAGTTTTAATAAGTTCATTTTGATTTATATTTTTTAAATTACATTTTATGTATTAAAACAAAGGTTTATTTCAAGATAACATGTTTGATTTTAAAAAGTCTAAACAAAGAAACCTAACTTTATGATATGTTCTAGTAAAAATATCATATTAACGCAATGATATTTTTATAAGGAATGATAATATTTCAAAACTGATGGACAATTACATCAATAATATTTTAATGAAACGTATTGTATAGTGGCTTTATTTATATTGCCTATGTTATTTACTAATAAATAAATCTAGGTTGGTGTAATTTATTCAATCTGGATAAATTAACAAACCTCCGTTTCAAGCTAATTTATATTGCAAAGCAAAGGCGATACATGGCATGTATTATTATGAGAAATATTTAAGTACATGGAATTATTTTTTGCCAACATATAAAATTGAATAAAATAAATAAAAAATTAAATAATATAAATTGTTTATGGCAAGCAAAGTACTTCTCCTCAGTACTATAGAATAATATCGACTTAGCTGTATCGCAACGAATCGCAACGTTGAGTGCTCAACGAATATCATAGCAACCATTACTGGCTTTAAAGCGCAACGGAATTCTTAGTTCTCTGAATACAACGCAATGTACAGTGATTAATTTTCGATATTGTATTGTAATGGTCAGAGTGAGTATGTAAGACAAGGATGAGTATATATTTGTGAATGTGACTTTTTAATTACAAAATAAATATGTATTATTTCTGAGATAAATCGTTCGTTGGGACTTAGATGTTTAACAAATTTCTTGCCAACGTTGGCGTTTACATTTGGCGCCAACGTTGACTAAACGAGCTAAGTTAAATAACGCCCACTACTAATTAAAAAGTTTATTTATAGTTAATAACAACAACATATAACTATGATCCATGTATAGTTTTTAGTATAAGGATTTATGACAACATAATGTTAAAACTTACAATTTGGCACTAAGCCAAAATAGAGCGTAATATTATAAATATGTACTTTTGAAATATTAATGTTGATATGGTAGTCACGATGTAGAAAATTCGAAATTGTCCCGCTGGTACGGGTTTTGTATATACATATAAGATTTCTTCCGAGATTAATCCTAATTGAATATGTTCGACGAAATCCAAATCAATAAAGATGCATTGTTTGATGTGTAGATTTTGATTTGCGACGGTATAAAGCAGAATATTCCGAGCTGGTCAGGGGCGTAGCTACCGCCGTATCTGCCGTATCAATTATACGGGCCCCCCGGGCCACGAGGACCCTCGACGTGCGTAAGCAAAAATAAATAAAAACTTCCCAATTTTTTTATTTCAGTAATGACAAAAGTACTTTTTTTCTTTTGTGAGAAATCTTTACCCTTCATGAGGGCCCGCAAATATTTTTTATACGGGGCCCCACCATGGCACGCTACGCCCCTGGAGCTGGTACTACTCAGCCCATTCATAACCCACTGTTCAGTCGAGCCTCCTCCATTTACATGGTGGGTTATTGGCCTAGTGGTTAGATGTGCCGCCTTTGGATCAACGGGTCCCGGGTTCGATTCCGGGGTCGGGCAAGTGTCTTTGTCTAAACCAGAGGCACTGGCTCGGAGTCTGGGTGTCATTTCTATCTATAATATGTATGTATTTACAAAAAAAAATGTATATAAGTAGTTTATCATCCATCTCGTTACCATAACACAAGCATTAAGTTGCTTAACTTGGGACGAGATGGCGTTGTGTGAAATGTCCAAGGATATTTATTTATTTATTATTTATTTATTACTGTGCCACGCTGGCCCAGTGTTTCGTATCAAGGTCTTGCGACACTCAGGATGGAATAGCGTGGTGACACTGTGTATTCAAAATCCGTCACCACACGAGCAATTCCACACTTGCGAGCCTGAGGGTGCCTAATAGTCAGGGATTGTATAAATTCTGCTACCTCCTTGGTAATAGGATGCCCGATTCATAGGCGAGATGATGATTATAATAATTAACTAGCTGTCCCAGCAAACGTTGTTTTGCCAAATAATTAACCATCCCCCGCGCAACCCTCTAGGTCTTATGGTTCCAGAGATATCTTGATGACTCAATCTATCTATACAACATCTATCGCAAACGTTGTTTTGCCATGTTATTAAATAGGGGTTGATCGTAGAGGGGTGAAAATTTAGGGTTGTTTGTATTTCTCTAAAAAATAAAAAAAAAATTTTGACCCCCCCCCTTAAAATTTAGGGGGATGAAAAATAGATGTTGTCCTATTCTCAGACCTACTCAATATGCTCACAAAATTTCATCAAAATCGGTCAAGCCGTTTCGGAGGAGTATGGCAATGAAAACTGTGACTCGAGAATTTTATATATTAGATAATAATTATTTATTTATTTGCCAGACAACAGAGGTCCATGGGTTAGTGACAGGCAGCTTAAAAACTATGTTAGTAAAACACAAGTGAAATATAATAAATAAAAAAACAAAACTATTCTTGCCTCACCAGTATTCGCATAAAATGTTGCAGAATAGGTGAGTCAAGCTTGTTCGATAACATCCTCAGAATGCTATTTATATTTGTTTATGAAAATTCTGATTCTGTTATTAATACTGACTGGGAAACATATTTTTTTCTTGGCGCTTCAATCCGATGTCGCATTAAAAGGTAAACTGGTATGAAAACTGGTGCCAACCTTTCTGGCCAGTTGGGGCAATAATTGTGAGTGCCATTACAAACTTTAAGCTATCTTAGTGCCAAATTTTATCCAGATCGCTCAGCCATTTTGGTGATTGAGTAACATAAGTTTAGCCTTTTTAATATGTATTACTTACCTACTTTTAAGACTTAATGCTCACCATGGACGTATAAAAAAAGGCGGACGGAACTCTGGCTAAGACAAAAGTGAGACGCCAAAATGGCGGCAGCTCTGTATGTGTGAGTTAATTTTGGGGTTGCCAAGATACACAAAATTTTGCAATAAAAACATGGTTAAAATATAAAAAAAAATTGTTCGAAATTGTTATGTTTAACTTTAACATCCTAAATGCTGAGTGTTTTTTTTATAATAATGTCTTTTACTTTGAGAGGTTTTTGAATTTTCCTCTAATTTCGAGATGTGTTAAAAACGATTCTAAATTAAAAGAAATGCTTTCATTACCAATAATTTTTTTGTGATAATATATTTATGTTGCCTAACTATAATTATAATTTATTGCGCACCTCTTGAGAAGCACTGGTATTAAATGGTACAGTAACAGTTTATTCCTCTGCCACGTGTCTTGACTCAAACAAATATTAAAACAAAATAAAGCACTGGGGATTAAAATAATGTATGAATATTTTTACGATTCGACGACACGGTTGGCGCAGTGGTTGAGCGATCGCGCACGGAAGAAATATTTGTACGACCTACAAGTATTTGTCCCGGGTCTGGGTGCTTTCTATCAATAATATGTATGTATTTACAAAAAAAAATGTATTTAAGTACTTTATCATCCATCTCGTTACCATAAAACAAGCATTAAGTTGCTTAGCTTGGGACGAGATGGCGTTGTGTGAAATGTCCAAGTATATTTATTATTATTATATACCGACACAATACCTACATTGTACATTTAAATTTTGAAAAAATAAGCGGCATAGTTTCATTTTTTTTTTATTATCCATGTCTTGGTAAATTGCTAATTTACCTTTTAAGGTACTGCATAAGTAACAACACGCCGGAGTCCTCCTTTAGTCGTTTATAAGTCATCCGCATCAAAATGTATACTGCAAATGACACTGTATTTGTTTGGAATCCAATCGTTTTCACCATTACAATTTCTACTAAGTAATTTTAATTGAATTATTTCTCCATACTTAATTTTCATTAGAAAATCTAGCAAAAGGAATATAAAATAAAATACTCAGTAGTAACTATTAAATAATTAACCATAATAATATATTGATTTTTATACTAAACGAAAAATTGCCCACATTTCGGTTAATTTGCACACGTGAATATTGGCAACACTGAACTTAAAATTAATTGTTTTGTTCTAGCAAATACAAATTCATTTTAATGTATATAATCTGGAAATAAGTGATGGAATTATTCATTTACGTATGAAATGTGATTCCTCGATTGTTTTTCTTTCGGTCACTACGGGTTTTACACCATTTTACCACTCAAGACATGATTTTTAGTTTTTATTTTTTCGCCGCATATTGCGTCTTTAAGCATCGATGTTCACGCGCGTAATGGCCGACTAATGTGTGAAAGTGTGCGTGCTGGCCTGTACATATAGCTGATCTGGCCGACTACGATGTCACAGTTTTTAGTTAGCGAGACTGTCCGACTTTTTTTATACGTCCATGATGCTCACTAAAATAATATTATTTCCAATATTAGATGTAGGTAAAACAAATAAACGATAGACACACATATTTAAAAATAAAAACTTTATTGAGAAAAAAACATGTAATATAATAACAATAACAACGAAAGTACCAAAACAATGTATCGACGATTCACTTTGATCCAACTCACTGAATACAATAAGCGCTATACAATAAATATACTTACCTAAACATTGGACAACGTAACAAAATCCATATATACATTCATCATAGTTGGAAGCTGCTTTTAAATATAAATAAAAAACTTTGTGATGACATTTTTGCACGCATTTTTATTGCAGGTATGCTACACCTAAATTATATTACAACGAGATGTATAAGATGAACACTTCACAGTATGCTGGAGCATATAATACGCGCGCGAGTTCATGTCCATCCTGAGGATGAAATGCTGTTACGTAATTAGTTATGGTAATGTCGATAATAACTACTGGTTTAGTTGCTGCTTGGAGCTTTCAATTTGGTTTATTGTAATCTAAGGTAATTTTGCAAATTATCAAATAAAATAAATGTGATAACTAATTATTTATCTAGGCTCCGATGGACATGAACTCGCGCGCGTATTATAAATAATCGACCGCGACAGTTGAAAACTGCAGCGTAAAAAAAACACATTCTTGTCTGATGTTGTGTTCTTGGGCGTGAGTAAGTTCGCCCAAAGCTCCACCAGGGAATACATGGTGGTGGTAGCGGAAGGAAACTTTCCTTTCTTTTCTTCCTTAAAGGCTGACAACCCACTTGCGCCTCTGTGTTGCAAGAGTACATTGGTGGTGGTAAGTTACCAGGTGACCGATTTGTTCCCACTTTTATAAAAAACAATACAAGTTTTAAATATGTACCATAGGCATACATAATATAGTTTCAGCAAGAAGGTGAGTGGACGCAGGGATTGTGAGCGATCAAGGGAGATGGAGGAATTGTAGGAATGAGGAATTGTGTATGAAAGGTGTGAATATAGGTATGACGACTGATAGGTGTGTGTGGAGGCTACCACTAGTGTGGGACAGGGGCCGTAAGATGATAATGGTATTTATAAATATGACGATTTATAAGAGTTTTGTGATTAAACCTACGTAAATAAAGTTCCTTTTGAATTTGAATACACAAATTGTTGAGATTTCTGAACAGAATAAAATTTGCGACAATCCTAGTCGTACTAGTAAAATATAAGGACTTACACAAAAGTGTATAAAACGGAGGTAGTTATTAGCGCCAACTGTTTAAGTAAGTCTTAAAAATGTGTGTGTTGCGTTCAGTATCCAAACTTCAGGTACGACTGGTATTAGTAATTTATCAGTTATTTTGAAAGATGGTTATTGAAAGAACAATTGAATAAAATATCTGTTATTTGGTTCATCCTGAAACTTGCTATATAAGGCAGGCGACAATTGGGCAGAGTTATCAATGTGTGAAACACAAAACTATTCAAAATTGCTATAAAATAAATATTGGAATCTAAGAAAATGAGACTTGACTGCCATGTAGTTTTTAGTGTAAACAGTATGGTTTTATGAGAGAAATAGCTCAGATAATTGATAGTGGGAATAAAAATTGTCCTAAAAATAATAACAGTTTCAGTGATAACAAATTAGTTTACAATTTGCATTCTCCAGTAATATCAAAAGCTTGATTAAAAGATTTATTATAACCGGTCGCTGTTTACTATCGAAATAAGTACCGTAAAATGACTTAAATTGACTAAGTTAAATAGGTACATATACAAGATCCAATACACTACACCACCGTTCAATAGCCTCAAAGACTAAATTTTATGGATTTATCCATATAGTTTTTACTTTTACAAAGTATGTATTTACTAAGAAACGTTTTAATTTACACTTTTTTAGGAGATTTACACAAATTTTGGGCATGCTGATATCGATGAGAAGGTATAAAACTTATAATCAATAATATATACTTACGCAATATTTAAATAGATTGCACGCTCAATATTTCGAAATAAAATCATTAATAACAACGTGTAAATGCCACATAAATAGGTTTTTATTGTATGATTTCGATATCGTATTTAATACAATATCTGTAATATGCGTATAAAATATTTTGTAAGAATATTCATAATTCAGTCTGAGAGGCGCCTACATACCCTGACCATTCTTCAAATTTCAATCTTATGGTAAGTGAATAAAGTTGACGTTTTACCCAATTCTCAAATCTAAATTACTTATTCGATACATCTACGCTAACATCGATTTTGAAATTTTGTACTGTGATGCAAAGGCAATGCCTGTATCCCACAGAATATAAATTGTAATCGACATCATTGACTTTTTTATAACAAAAAGAAAAACGCTGTCTTTTTAAAAGTAATATACATACATTGTAGTATGAATTCATGGTTTGCAACGTATACAATTTAAATAATAGATGTAAAGGCGCGTTTTCATTGACACTGAAAAATATGGGTCAACATTTTTATTTATGTGTTATAGAACCCACGATGTCCAATGATTCAAGGCCAATTATTGCGTTATGGATTTATTGCAATAGTAAATGTATATATTGATGGCAAATAATATCGCAGACACACACTTGGAAACGCGCCTTTACATATTTTTATTATAATCCTACACTCGTAGGATCGTAGTTATCAACCACTTAACATAAAGTAACTATTCTGCGTGGGTATTTAACTGACATAAATAAACTGATATTTACTGTATTTCGTATAATGACGGGGTTTGTATTACCACCCAATTCCAGTAAAAGGGTATACCTTACGTGGTGATATAAAGCGTCGACTTCCTATATTATAAGGATTACTACTGTAATTACAAGATTTTTGATAAAAAAGTCGCTACTGAATTAACATACTGAAAACTTCCGAATATTGAAAATAGTATAAAAAAAATAATGTAAGTTGGTTCTCGGGTGATAATATAAAAATACTTTGTTAGCTAAACTGTTCTCAGTTTCAGAACACAATGTCAGTCAAATACCACGTCTCGTTCTATCACAATTTATTCTCACCATTGTAATTTCGACCTTAAGTCTATTCTTCGATCGTGCATATTAAGTCGTCACCTTCGAGCTTCTGTCCGTTGGTGATGGCCACAGATTTGACCACGCCAGCCTTCGGCGCTTGGACTATCATCTCCATCTTCATGGCGGAAAGGACTGCGATCGGTTGTCCCTTTTCAACTACATCGCCTTCCTTCACTTTGATTGCTATAGGATTAAATTAATAACCAATATTTGGAAATTTCATGGAACCGTTACATCTATACTCCAACCACTAAACCAAAAAATAAAATGTAAACAAACAACGAGTTCAGCTAGAATAAAAAAAAAACATGGCGGCAATAATCCGACCGTAATAATAAAACACTCCTTGCAATCGACTACAGTACGTTGAACAGTACACTTATAAATATATATTTTATTATGCTGCTAAACAGCAGCATAATAAAACCAGAGAGATTTGGAAACATTGTCTTTTTAGGTTCTTTAATGTCAGTGAGTTATTACAAATAATGTTGTAAACTTGTAAATTTATGACAATGCAATAATTGCGAACGCCACAGAAGAAAAAAAAAACTTGTAAATTTTATACACACTACTTATCTTTGAATCGTAAATATAATTTTTTTTTATGTGTTTTTTCTAAAAGTAAGGAATAGTAATATAATAAAATAAGAATATAGGAGAAATTACTAATAAATAATTAAAAGTTGCTATGATAATTTTATATCACGTTGATCATTTTAAAATCGACATCCAAAAAAACCCTTTTTAAAATATGTTAACATTAAATTTTTTGGTCAAACGGATAGGGTATAGAAATAAACTGATGACCAAGAAACGGCTGAAACCTGTTTTGATAAAACATGACCAGCGTCGTAATCGGTCCATTTGTTTAGGAGCTATGATGTTACACACATGACTGCCTCGTCTAGTGTCGCTCTTTAGAGGAGGCCTTTGTCCAGCAGTGGACTAGAGTGAGCTAATGATGATGATGTTACATCTAGATAAGAGTATATGACCTAAAAATGGCTATTTTTATAAAACATGTCTAAGAACCACCGCCAGAACACCGGCGTCATAATCGGTCCATTTGGTTTAGGAGCTGTGATGCTACATACATGTAAAACTTATGACATCCCATTGATAGTGTAGGACGTCCGTATGGTGCCGGATTTAGAATCCATAGTGTCACCATTCTATTTCATCCTGAGGGTGTCCTAGAACCGACAGAAGGAAATAATATGGCCAAAAACCTAGCTACAAGAGAAGGAAAACTTGATACGACATTCTGTGCCAACCTGTCTGGCCACCGTGGCAACGTAGGCTAACTGGAGGAGGCCCGACTCAGCGGTGGGCGGTGAACTACACGGCTAGTATGACCCAAAGTAGATATCCTTTACATGTGACAACATAATACTCACTTAACACAGTTCCGGGCATTGGGGCGCCGACTTGGCTCTTGTCACCCTTCACAGCCTTCGGGTGAATTTTCATTTCCTACAAAGAAAGCATAAATCAAATCTGCGGTAGATTTTCTTTTAACATCGTATCATTGGGCCATAGACAAATCTTACAGAACCGAATTAAATAATGCATAACAACTTGGCAAAATTGTCTGTAAACTACATAGCAAATATCCAAACCCTCCCCCCATTCCATCCTGAGGGTGTCGTAAGAGCCGGCAAAAGGAAATGAAATGGCTGACAATCTAGTCTCAGGAAGCGAAATTATACTAAAAGTATATAATTATGTCAAGTGCGGCCAGCGTGGCGCAGTAGGCTAATAACCCTCCCTGTGAATGGAGGAGGCACGACTCAGCAGTGGGTTATTTATGGGCTGAATAGTAGTAGTATATATGTCTTGATACTCACTTTGCTAGCGTTCTCGTCCCGAATGAAAACGGAGCGCAGTTGTCCGTTCAGTTCAAAGAACACCTCTCGCTCACCAGCCGCTGTCATCTCTTCGGAGACTGCTACGGTCTTGATATCAAGCTTCTTTCCCCTCTCAATCTCCACTTCAACCGTTTCTCCTACCTATGGGTAAAAATACAAGTCTCATCTTCATTGTTGAGATGGGTCTGGAAACTCTGGTTTCGTTAGTTATGCGTAAGAAGAAGACGAAGATGGTGAAATTGAAGAAACTCACCGAAGGTCCAACCAGGAAGGTCTTGGTGTCGAGGTGCTTGACCGGCCCATACTTATCGCGTATTCTGAAGAAGTCGTTCGCAACTTGGGGATACATCGCCGCAGACATCACATCATGATCCGTCACTTGCTGAAAGATAAACACCATTTGTAGACTTAGAGGGTACATATGTAACCTACAGGCAAAGATTTTTTTTATCACTGACTTGAATGCCTTTGACCCTAGCCTTGCGTGATGGAAAGCAACAATAGGGTCTAAGATGGAGCAGGCAATTCAAGGAAATGCCCTTTCGGTCACCGGCTCCCACATATACACGACGTAAAACAGTAAAACCGGTCGGCGCCGGACTTAGACGTGAGGGTGTTAGCTAGCCGGGCGGACCATTAGATCCTACCACCAAGCGTGCTGGGTTTTGTTGACTTTTACAAGACGCGTTGTTTCCCAGCGTGCGGTGGGGAAGTGTAATATTCTGCCCCGTCCCCACACGGGGAAACTCCGGCTCGAACAGATTAAACCAATTATGGCGTTCACAATCGTCAACGGATACATAAGTTTTAGAACACTACTACCAGGTCCAAACGCGGCACCAACCGAGAAGACCTGGCGGAAGAAACTCGGATGGCTTGTCTTTTTTTTAAACGCCATATTACAATGACCTTGTACATAAAACTAACTAGTTTCGTTCGGTTCCGAAAGGCGCTCAACTGAAATATGAATTTTATATTAAGAAAAAACATATATAGTATTATATATAAATAATAAAAAACTGAAATTACAAGTCTTGAATCCAGTGAGCCGACCAACCCCAAACAGCGGCACCTATTCACAAGCATAACGCGTGTGGCAGCCATCGATCTCCTCAACCATATCAAAGGGAAGTGGTCGACCCTGTGCACGGCCATCGGACTCTAACGACTATAAGTAGCTGGCCGGTCCGCCGTGACAGGCCTACCGGCACTGCGCTTTCCGGTAGATGGTCGCCGCTCGAGTTCCTTTCTGCCCCATAGACCATCTCTCTTGCAAGCTCTGACACATGATCAGCAGTTACTTTGTCGTAGCGTAAAACCTTCCTTAATAAATAGGCTTCAAAGGGCAAAAATAATGTTTGAAATCGGTCTGGTAATTCTTGAGTTTAATGCGTTGACACAAACCAACAATCTTCAGCTTTATAATAATAATATAGTCTACATAAGATTGGACAACATATATTGATTACTTACGCCAGGGTACGATTCCAGCAAGTCCTGTTTGAGTTTGTCAAAGTCGAGAGGAGGTAACTCCTTGCCGGGCCTGCCTTCGATCCTTGGCATCTTTTTGAGTACCTTAGACCTGCCGACAATCCATAGGACTACTGATTATGTCATTATAAATATAGGACGAGATTTTTAGTCGGTTATTTTTGAACAGGTTTTTATGACGTCTATATTATCATCTATACAAATAAATAAGCGCGTCTGTTTGTAACCACTTTTTACTAAATGCGTAAGTATTTACAGTACATAGACCAAAATAACATTTTTTTTTAAATGTTTCTCTGTGTCTGTCACTTTATTCCGGCTAATCTCTGGAACGGTTGGATCGAATTTTACGGGACACACTGATAGGTAGCTGATGATATAAGGAGTAACTTAGAGGCTTTTTTTTACTAGCTGTCACCCGCGGCTAACATCGCATAATACATATAAGTGAGAATTTCGTAGTTTCGATTGCAAATATTTCATACAATTACTATCTTACAAATCACATATGTATATATCATGAAAGAAAATGTACTAAATGTCGACCCGGTAGCCTATTGGGCGTTCACAAAAAACTGAGAACCTTATAAATACATGAACAATATAGAATGTTACCTTAGCGGCTCCGGGAACCCTCCGTGGGGGATTCCAATGGCTCCCTGCAGATACTCCACGACAGATTTCGGGAAGGACAGGTCCTCGGCTCTCGCTTCAATGTCTTCGACCGTCAGCTTGTTCTGCACCATGAATTGGGCCAAATCACCCACCACTTTGGAGGAGGGGGTGACCTTGATGATGTCGCCTAGGATTTGATTCGCTTCCCTGGTTGTACGAATTGTTAGTTAGTTTTAAATCGTAGTAGTGTATGATCATTTTGTTTAACGTTTAGTTATGTATATTGCGGCCGGCGTATCTTGGCGAGTCTGAACATAGGGTCTGCGAACTTTAGCGCATGTAATGTCGTGAAGAAAACTGTTATTATCATTTTTTTACATACATATATATAATATCAGTTACAATATTATGCGTATTAGATCGTAAATGTAACTAAACAATATAATAAATATAAACGAAAAAAATTTTTGTTCGACATTTACAAAGTTATAACTAGTGAAAGTTTCGTACAAAATCATGGTCACAATATTACCCACCACCTACAATTCGACTGGCTTTTTTTTTTAATTCATATACTAGCGACCCGCCCGGGCTTCGCACGGTTGCAATGAGGATCATCCAAATTTATCAGTGTTTTTCTACAATATGATGTATGTATTACACATATAAACCTTCCTCTTGAATCACTCTATCTATTAGAGAAAACCGCTTCCAAATCCGTTGCGTAGTTTTAAAGATTTAAGCATACATAGGGACGGACAGCCGACAGCGACTTTGTTTTATACTACGTAGTGATTTACATTACACTAATTACACGCACATTTTTTTAATAAATTTGATCAGACGTTATGTTCAGAGTTATTTTCGTTACTGTAATGAAAAGGTCTGTAAAAAAAAAATCTAACCTCACAATAAGAGCCGAAAAGTTTGCCGGGAAGTAAACAATTTGAAACATTACCACCAATGCTAATTACCTGTAAGCCTTCTTGACTTCCTCAAACTGGCTGCCCAAGCCGAGGGAATACGCCTGGAACTGTAAGTTGGTGTACTGTCCTCCAGGGATCTCGTTCAGGTACACATCGGCGTTACCAGACTTCATTGTGGCTGTGCACTCGAAGGGGCCGTATAGGGTACGAGCTTGCTCCCAATACGCGGAGTACTCTGATACAGTCTGTAGGGGGATTTCTGGGGACGAAAGTTTTTTTTTTAATGATACCCCCTGCATTAGTTATACCTGTATCGCGGTGTAGTTTACAAACATGAAATTCACGAACACAAATGACGCCCAGCCTCGGAGCAGGTGACTTTGATGTACACAAAGATAATTGCGCGTCTCCGGAATTGAACTCGGGACCCCGTGATCCAAAGGCATCTAACCCCTAGACCAACAAAGCAGACAATTATTTGTAGTCTTTAAGGACGGATTTGGAATACATAGTTTCACCACCGTATTCCATCCGAGGGTGTCGTAAGAGCCGACAAAAGGAAATGACGAATAGGTCATAAGCAAAGGAAAACTTGATACGAAACCCTGTCCGAACCCGCCTGACCAGCGTGGCACAGAAGGCTAGTTACCCTCCATGTAACTGGAGGAGGCCCGACTCAGTAACGGGGACTAATTAGTGGCCTGAAATGATGATGTAACTGATATCATACGCTTGTCACGTGGTATAAAAAATAGTATGCTCAGTACTCACTAGTGTCCAACTTAGTGCCCTGCAGCGAAGCGACGAGCGCGCCCATACTGGGCTGTGACGTCATGCCGGACATGGCGTCCACGGCCACGTCGACTACGTCCGCTCCCGCTTCCGCGCATGCCAACATGGCCGCCACCCCCACTCCGGGCGTGTCGTGAGTGTGGACGTGGATCGGCACGTCCGGGTGCTTCTCGCGGATCGCGCCAATTAGCATTCTGACGATTGGACGGTTAAGTTCATAAACATTCAAACTCACATCATTAAACTTAGATTTTAGGTGACTTAAATTAGTTAGGGTAACGACATTACCCTAACTAATTAGGTAACAGCTTTCATCAGGATGGACATGAACTCGCGCGCCTATAATACGCTATCCTATCTTTCAAGTTAGATCAAATAGCACACGGTGTGCAAATTAGATTAAAATCGGTTCAGTAGTTTAGTACTCCATCGCGGACAAACAACGTGTCGCATATTTTATATACATTAAGATAACCCTAGAGATAAGGGATATAAAAAAACAGGTTGTAAATTACCAAAGCTTGATTCGAGTCTACTAAAATAATAATAAAAGTCTTACTTGGCAGACTGCGGTTTCAGAAGCCCAGCCATATCCTTGATGCAGAGCACGTGAGTTCCAGCCTTAACCAGCTCATCGGCTAAGTTGACGTAGTATTTGAGGTCGTATTTAGTCCTGTTAGGGTCTGAGACATCGCCAGTGTAGGATATGGCTGCTTCAACAACACCACCAGCTTTGCCGGCGGCTTCCATGCCCAGAATCAGGTTCGGGAGGTAGTTGAGGGAGTCAAACACTCGGAAGATGTCCATACCAGTTTGCACCTGATGAGAAAGGGATTATGCAGTAGATATATATAAAAGGATAAGTATAACGCATACACTAAACGAGGCCGAATACCTAGCCGAAAGACAAGGAAAATTAAAATACGAAACCCTTCCTCGCCGGCCACGGGGATGGCCAGCGAGGGGAGTGTGGGACTCTCCCCCATAGTGGGGGCCTACCCACTAAACCTCCCGGGGTGCTCCAACTCGCGTCCTGTTGCGGCATTGTGGGATCTGATGCAGAACCACGCCGCCGCAGACGAGGAGGCCCTCCTCCTCTCCTCAAGCTCCTTACGAGCACTCGACGTCCTGCCGTGAGCACCCGGCAGGACGTCGCTTCCCCTCAGATCCCGTGTGGGGCGAGACATCCCCGTACCCCGCCCCGGGATCTCCTATGTTTCGCCGTGTGCGTGGACGGCGTCTCCTCGGGACCTGATCTCCATTGGGTGGGGGGCGATCCACTGTGCCCCCGCCCGGAGGCCCCAATACGAAACCCTTTTTTTTTTTTTTTTTTTTTTTTTTTTACGTCGGAGATCCTCATGGATACCCGGCCTTTGGGAAATGGCCGGGGTATGTGGGACTCCGGGGCGCGTATAGATGGTAAATTGCGCCCCGACCTACCCACTAAAACCGACGGCGATCCTTACCTGCCCAAGCCAGGGCCACGGGATTCACTCCCATTGCAGAGAGCATGCTCCGTGTCCCTGGGGGCCTCGGCCCGCCTCATAGTGGAGCCCCATGCTCCGAGGCGGGCCCCTCCGATTATGAGGGGGGGGGGGGGCTGTATTGCCCTCCCCTATTCCACCGCTGGGAGGCGCGCGCGAATCGCAGCGCGCCTTCCTCCCGGGGCCTGTTTTGCGCAGGCGACGGACTTTCAATACGAAACCCTATGCCAACCTAGGCTTACTCTCTTATTACTCTCGATATCTAGATGGAGGAGGCCAGACTCAGCAGTGGGTAATTTATGGGCTCAGAAGAGATATTAACCTCAAAGTTGCCTCGGAAGCGTTAAGGTCTGGGCACCCTCGGCGCGAGAGTAGCGGTCGCGTCGCGTCGGCTCTGTGTGACATATTCTACATTAACTAATACATTATAACTCTTCACGTCCCGCCAGCGTCGCGTCGCCGTCCCGCCCCGTCCGCTGTTTGCCCAGACCTTTAACCTGCCGCGACACACGGAGTGGTGAATGCAGTGGAGGGCGACCAGGCGTTGAGGCCAGGGCTGCCACCATTAGCAACGGAGGGGCGGCCAGGCAGGCGTGCCACGGCTGACGCCGCAACCGTGTGGGTCGGGCGCCAGTTCATCCGGCGCCTGACGGGGGCACGTGCCTCTCGGTGGGTTGGGGAGCGCCCAGAGCTCCCCATCAAAGCGTGGGGCCCGCTTGTGAAAGCGGGTCAAGGCCCCATCAGGGTCGCGAGCACGATCCCCAATGGGGGGTGAAACCCGTGGCCCTGTATCGGGCAGTTGAGGGACGCCGTTGGTTTTAGTGGGTAGGTTGGGACGCAACTACCATCTATCCGCGCCCGGGCGTCCCACATAACCCGGCTGTCGTATAGCAGTAGGGTATCTATGAGGATTATCAACGTAAAAAGAAAAGTCCGCTAGCGTAATGTTGGTTACTCACAGCCAAGTCACAGAACTTGAACACGGCGTTGTCTGGGTAGTTGGTGTAACCGACAGCGTTAGCGCCTCTCAGGAGCATTTGGAAGGGGATGTTGGGGATCAGCTTTCGCATGTCGCTCAGACGCTCCCATGGACATTCGTGCAGGAATCTGTAATAAGCCAAGACATTTTTGGACACACAGGTTTAGAGGTAACATGTATCACAGGGTATCTCATTATAAACTTTATTTGTAGTATATTGTTAATTGTACTCTGTTCCCTCCTAAATTTCCCTAACAATCGATTTCCAAGTTTTTTTTAGTGATGTTCACTGAACTACAAACATGATATCAATAGTAAATTGTGATGTTGCAATAAAAAAAATGTAAAGAAAAACATTTTCAAAAATCAAGTAAGGACTTGTTATTGGCTCAATGAAGATATCCCTAAACCATACATAAACATTTAGCTGTAAGTCCTCCATGCATTAATTAATTAAATAAATAAATGTACTATGTATTTCATAAACTCCGTACCTAAGGGCAACATCAAATGTAGCCCCACCCCAATTCTCCAGAGAGTACAGATTGCTGAAGTTATGCGCCACGTAGGGAGATACACCTAGCAAGTCGTGGGTCCTCACTCTCGTTGCCAAAAGGGACTGGTGAGCGTCTCTGTATGTTGTGTCCATGAGGAGTAGCCCCTTATGCTGGCGGACAGCCTTCGCAAAGGCAGCCGGACCCCCTTCCTTAAGAATCTGCTTAAACCCTTTGGGTGGTTGAACAGCTGTGAAGACAAAATTAATTTTCCAAAAATAAATCTTTAAACCAAATATGTAATATGATAATATGTTTTAATTTCTGGAAAAACCGGAGAACAATACATTATAATAAGGAAGCCTCCAATTTCGTTTCAGTTTAGTTTGGCAAATGCACTCTACCTATTCCGATCACTGCGCATTGGAGAGTCGTCAATATTTTACGTATAAGAATAACTTGCTCAAATACGCTCTATTCCACTTTGTTCTTTATGACATTTGTAGAATGTACAGTTAGCTACATTAAAATTAAAATAAAAACCAACGTACGTCCATCTGTTGGTAAACGAACATAAACATTGTAGGTACGTAAGACTTACGTAAGATTTTCTTCGTTTATGTTAGATTTTTTGTAACTAAACAAATTGGATTAATGATATTTTTTTAGATATTAATATTTGTTTCAAATTAATATTGGTTTAATTTTGATATTAGTTTAATACTCATGCAGCATAAGTATCAAACATATTAATATTTGGATAATATTAATATTTGTACGACCAGAGGATCCCATATTTAAATGCTGGTACTTCACATTCGCTAGTCGTATTCCAGCTTGTTATTATATGTATGCTTCGTTTGGCAAATATTTCACACACATGTCGCCCAATGTCAAATATGGCGAATAAGTATACCGAAATTCAGTGCCACTATATTAAGAGTGTGTAAATGTCTTGTATACTAAATTTCACCAAATAAATATATCTAAAGCAAACTAAGCAAACGAATCTAAAAAAACTCTGTTATAATACTTTTTATAACTAATATGAATTTCTACTGAATAAGACAAAAGATGATTATGAAAGAAGAGAATTAATATGCCGCTTTTATGTTAAAGTTTTTAAAAAGAAGTTTATTTAGTATGTATGAATGAATAGTATAATTCAGCCGAGCTGAAGGAAAGTTAGTTTATGTGTAGTATTTTTAGACGGTATTTCAAATGTGAAGCACGTTTTATTTGTCAAATAATCCGCCGTTTAAGGCAAATTGATAGCTCTTATAGTAAAGGTTTTTTTAAACGAGTTTCTTTTTGTTGTGCTCTCAATCGTCCTGACGTAGCGGGTTTCACGATACAAATATTAACCGTAGGTATTAAAAAAAATGCACACATTGATGAAAAGCACGTCGTAGTTCGTCCGTGTTCATTATTCTCTCTATAATATCTACGTTTTTACTGACAATTAAAAATTAAAAAGTATATGTCTTTATTCATTAAAATGTATGTAACATTGCATTTCTTAAATACCACAAATAAAAATAACGTGTTTGCTTAACTAATTGGTGAGAATATTATTATAATAATCTAAATTTAGATTAATTTTGACCGGATACCGGTTTAACGCCTTGCAAGACACATATGCAGACGTCAGTAACCGACTACCATCTAACCAAATACAAATTAAGTACAAGGTTAGTAAAACATTTGAAATTTAGAATGTGACGTTGAAATTTAGAAAAACGACGAATGTGAATTAGTAATGACTAGTATTAATAAAAAGCCAAAGAAGTATATAAAACTCTCACCTGTATTTTCCCCAGTTAGTTCTTGTCTTTTAATAGCCTCAGGGGAGAGGTCTGAAAAATATGTTCAGTGAAACAATGATGGTGCGAATGACGGATGACAGATAAAATGATTTAAAGAGCCAATTAAACACGCAACATATATTTGCAGATAATTTTATCTACGCAAATAACACAACGGTTTAGTGATCTAAATAACATAATAGCTTAAAAAATCCAAGTAGGTAATATAGAAAGATAATATAAAAAGCAATTCCACAGTACACCAAGCTATTAAAATTGTTGTATTGTAGTTTAGTACAGTCCGCGCCAATCTTTATGACCGGTCTGAATGTAGCCGCATTACAACAGAATCAGGTATCAGCGGGACGCCACCCGCGTGTTAGTCTGAGTGAGCTACGTTCGTATTGGTTATGAAATATATGATGCGCAAGTTCGTACCCACGGCTACATTCAGACCGGCCATAAAGATTGGCGATTGGATTACTAAACTTAGTATTACGCATTTGAGGATAGAATATCCGAAATAAATAACGAAGAAGGCCGAACTTTTCAATAATTCGTTGGGAAACAGTTACCGATAAATTAAACATATCATAATGGCAAAGTAACTCTCGTCAGTCTATTATACTTAGACAGCTACAACCGTACTTCGTACGTATGAATTTGGAATTATAAGATCCGGTTTTTATGACGTATACTCGACTGTAATCATTTTGAGTTTCAACAACAAAAGAGTGTTCAACAACAAAAGTTGAGATTTAGCACGATCAAAAAGCTACTCTCATAAAATGTAATGCTTAAGGTATAAGATAGATAGAAATTAGTGTTGCCCAAATGCAAGAACAAGACGAGACTTAGCCAGTCTTGGTCTTGGTCTTGCGCCAATACACCTGGTCTTGGTCTTGGTCTTGGTCTTGCGCTCCCAGTCTTGGTCTTGGTCTTGGTCTTGCAGCAAGAGTCTTGCAAGTCTTGCAATTACCTATTAGTCTATTACTATTTATTAAAGTGTAACGTTATTGTTACATATCTCAATTTCTAATTAATAATATAATAATAATAAACATTAAATCAGAATTAAATCAGTTAAATTTCACGTTTAATACGCTTTTTATATTATTTTATTAGTTTTGTAGATTTTTTTTACACGTTTCAAGTATATTTAAAAGTGGCTACAATATTTATTAAACGGGTGATATTTGAACACTTTTTTGCTATTTTTTCTTGTAAAAACTTAAGAAATATAATGACTAAATGTACAATAATAGTACCTAAGTAATTAGTTTAAAACCATATAAGTAATCAATATTATAATATATACTTACTAGAATGAATTAATATGACATCTACTACCTATCCTTACCATTTTATCCTAATCATAATACTACTTGCGTGATCAGTATAATGTATTCATTTTCATTCTAAGCACTCTGAAACTTATTTATTCTTTGGAACACCTGTAGGTACTCTACTAGGAAATTATTTTGCATGAGTATACCTACGCCCTATGGCGGCAATCAAATAGTGTCAAATGTTATGATTTCGCGTGGCGGCAACGATTGTTTTAGATTTCAAAAGAAGCCGCCGGCGCGTGTATCATAACCATGTACTTCCGAAAAGCGGCAAATTTCTTTGAGAAGTAAGTACAAAACCTTTGATGCCGCATTATCAAAGTGCCGATGGTTAAAACAAAACTATGCATGCACTCAGTTTGATTTTAATAGATATTTTTTTATTCGCTATGTTTATGGTATTAGTCGTAATGCGCATAGGTCCAGTTTTTCATATTCTTTGATACAGTTTTTTGCGTCTCATAGAATTCCTAAGCGTACCTACCTATACACCGAACTGTTACACCTAACTACTCAGTGAAATAGCGCTAAGTCCTAGCTGCAAGACCCAAGAGTCTTGCAGGCTATGTCTTGTTCTTGCTCAAGTCTTGCACGGTCAGTCTTGGTCTTGGTCTTGCTAAAAATACGCGGTCTTGTTCTTGGTCTTGGTCTTGCAAAAACGCAAGAACAAGACCAAGACTGCAAGACCAAGACTGAATTTGGGCAACACTAATAGAAATATACGGTAAAGTGTTTTATGTACATAAATTATTAGATGTTTTAGTCAGACACAAAAAGCTTTTGTTACGTTCCATAATATCTATAAAATATTTAGTTTTCTATGTAACAAAAAAAAGTGTATTGAATCAAATAAGTAATAAATTAAATTTGATGATAAAAGTGCAATTCACCAAACAGTAAAGGCTTGAGAATAAATAGATATAAGCTGTAATATGGTAATCAAATTAATACTGCAAATCGAAGCTAAAACATTTTGCAAAACTTCAAACCTACCATATCCATTGCGAGTTACTGTAAAAAAATGAATACTTTTACTATCACTTCACTTCTTTCATTAGTGGCTTGCTATGTTACAACTACATAACTCCGTCAAAATATTTTTACTATATTTTTATACACAATGATTGAATTATACTATTTATACTATATTTTTACGTACATTGAGTCATGATTGAACGAAACGTGTGTACTATGGCAAACTATGTAGTACAGATAGTTCAGTATATTCGTGTATACTAAACCTAAATGGTGTAGGTTTAGCGTAACAGAATGTGCAAGCACTTAGTCAATTATTTAATCGATTGTATAGTCTTTCCCTTTTCTGTATTAAAGGTTATGCCGTATTTTAAACCAAGATGGAGATATATTTTTTTAAATAGTTTTGTCAACATTTTCCCTCCATGTTATAATGATATTCTCCGTAAATACAAGAAGCACTCCGCTCCGTGAAAATTAAATTATATTAAATTAGTATTTTTTTATGATTCACGTTCTTAATGATATATTTTTTAAACACCAGCGAGATTGTTATAACGTACTTATGTGTCAAAAGACTTCTGGAAATAATACCTTTATATGTTTTTTATACAATGAAATGGTGCTCTAGCGCCATCTACCGGGATGAGGTTACAACAACGTTAATGAAAACTTTTTATTAGTTAAATTCATAATAAAGACACAAAGGTTAATGGTCAACAATAAAAAATAACTTACCCAATGGTACAGGCGGAATGTAAGGTTTTACGTTAGATGGCGGTATTTTGGTTGCTAGAGGCGTGGCGGGCCCATTGACAAGCACATAACCGAGGTAGTTGATAATCTTCTGCGCTCTGTTTCGGGGCATCTTGAACATAAACAGTTCGGGATTCTCGTCGATGAAATACGTGTCCAATGCACCTATATGGATAGAGAAAGTATAGAAAGCTTACTGTGTAATAAGCATTACCCATATACTAATCTACAGACTGAGACTGCAGGATCGCCGCAAAATCGATGCACTGGAGATAATGGTGCTGGAGACGCCTCCTACAGATCCCATGGACGGCATTCCGCACCAATGCATCCATTCTCAAAGAACTCCACATCTGCTCCGAGTTACTCCGAGTTTTGAAGTTCTTTGGTCATATCTCCAGAAAGGAGGACTCGATGGAGAGACTGGTGATTCAAGGCCAAGTGGAAGGCAAGAGATCACGCGGCCGATCACCAACCCGCTGGACCGACCTAATAACCAAAGCGACTGAGTCCACCATAGTCCAATGTACACGGAACGCTTTGAATCGTCAGAATTGGAAGCGCATCGGCAGGAATGCCTCTTCATGTGCCTCGTCAGTGCAACCACGACCGCTCTGACAAGAGTGTCCGACTCAGAAGAAGAGATATACTAATACTAATTGCGTGTGGTAACGGATTTAGAATACATGGTGTCGCCACCGACTAATATATGAAAATTTGTTCCCTATTGACTCTATGGAATTAGCAGATTTCTTAAGGATAGTTTTTATTTATTATTCTGCACATTGGTCACGCACAAAGGTTCACTTAATGCCGTAGGCATTTTCTGCCAGTCCACCGGAGGGCGGTGCAGAAACGGAGCGAAGCAGGTGCACTTAATCCACTAGTGTAAACACTATTATTATAAAGACTAAGTGAATATTTATAATCCTACTAATATTATATACGCGAAAGTTTGTAAATATGGATCTATAAATAATAAATATCCTTGGACATTTCACACAACGCCATCTCGTCCCAAGCTAAGCAACTTAATGCTTGTGTTATGGTAACGAGATGGATGATAAACTACTTATATACATATTTTTTTTGTAAATACATAGATATTATAGATAGAAATGACACCCAGACTCCGAGCCAGTGCCTATGGTTTAGACAAAGACACTTGCCCGACCCCGGAATCGAACCCGGGACCCGTTGATCCAAAGGCGGCACGTCTAACCACTAGACCAACGAGGCAGTCATATGTTTATTACTCTTTCACGTAAAATCTACTGAATGGATTTTAATGAAACTTTACAATAATATAGCTCAAACATCAGAATAGCACATACAATTTGTATTGTGTCATTTGTCCAAAATATAACAATAAGTGTCAAGTAAGAAAAGTAAAAAAAAAAATGTACACACATAGTTATTTGTAATATCAACAAAACCATAATATGTACTATTTTCTTGTTTGTTTATGTGTCGCTACGTATCGTTGTGCAGGTCACATCAAGTGACAAGTGAGCATCAATATAGGATGATGACTCATCATCCGGTTGGTTAAAGAAAAGGTATCAAATCTTACCGTTCAAGAACTTCTGGTTCTCCAAGACATTGAGCAGGAACGGAATGTTTGTCTTGACCCCTCGAATTCGGAATTCGCGGAGAGCTCTGTTCATTTTGGACGCTGATGACGGAAGATCTTTGGCGTGCGAGATTACCTGCGAATACAGTTATGATTAAGAACTACTACTTTCTACTACTTCTCAGCTCGTAAATGACCCACTGCCGAGTCTAGCTTCCTCCAACTGCATGGAGGGTAATTAGCCTACTGTGCCACGCTGGCCAGATGGGTTGGCATTGGGTTTCGAATCAGGTCTTCCTTGTCTTGCGGCTAGGTTTTCGGCCTTCATTCATCATTTCCTTTTGTCGGCTCTTACGACACCCTCTGTACGAAATAGGGTGGTGATACTATGTATGCTAAATCCGTCATCCCACGTATTGATAACCTTGCCTCTTTCAAAATTCTGCCTCCCAGCCTACATATCCTGCCTACCAGTACTCATTTTGTTATATTATCTGCCAGTTTTTACGCCAGGCTTCAAGTCCTATAAAAATCAATTGCATTCCGCACTGTGCACTAAGTTAGGACATTCTCAAAAGTCAAAAGATAAGCTATAGTTCGTTCGCGCTAAAAACGCGTTATCAGCGCAAGTGCAGGGTAAACTACAGGATACACAGTTGCATTCGAAAGTATGCTTTATTGCGAAAGTAGGAACGATTTAATTTGTTGGGGAGCGTGGCTGGGGCGGACAATGAAGATTCATTCTAACGCGAACGAAGTTGAAGATGCAATATGTGATTTATTATACGTACCTTGACTAGAACAGAATCGTAGTACGGAGAAATGACGGCGCCAGCGTAAGTAGACGCTGAGTCCAGACGGATGCCCATACCCTCACCGGACCTGGAAGTTTATTGCAATGGAATAAGACTCAAATTTGTACAAGACTTTGTTGTGTCCGATATCCCGATTATGTTTTAACAGACTCAGACCAAAGAGGCGACAGTTGAAAATGCGTCTAAATCCAATATAAATAAGGTAAATATGTTATTTAAACACGTTAGTCCTTTTAATACTAGCCTGGAATTTATTAAGTAGCCAGGTCACTGAAAACCGTCGAATGCCAACTCAGTTTCGGGTGTTAATAAGGTGTTGTATTAGTTAAAAATAGGCCTTACGCGAATACAAATACGATTACTACTTCAAACCTTTCGGAACTAGGCTAGAAAATATTAATTTTCACTTTTAAAGTGATTAGAGTGATAGAGGCAGCAGATATAAATGGGTCGTATTATAATACTAATAAGGTCCATATCTCACCTGAACACTTCAATTCTTCCAGAACTGGGCTGGAAGTTGTTAGCGGGGTCCTCAGTAGTGACACGGCACTGTATAGCGACACCTTGGGGCTGTATTTTGTCCTGCGTGAGCCCAAGTTCAGGTAGAGTCATGCCTTCTGCGACGCGAATTTGAGATTGAACCAAATCGACGCCAGTGATTTCTTCTGTGATCGTGTGTTCCACTTGCAACCTGAAATGTTGTTATTTAAGGATATAGCACACATATCAACTCGGAAAGGGATCGGCACCGTATCAACTCCTCGAGGCGTTCAGTATTATTTGTATGAAACTCCCTAATGGAAAGTACACTAATCGTATTCGTAACGTAAACACCTCGCCTCGGGACAAGCTCACGAACGCCGTACGGCGTGTGGTCAACCAGCGGTCCCCGCGCTTACGGGACATAACATATTCGTAACATTATTTTACGGGCCATCCGTAAGCGCGTCGTCGCCTAGCCGTAGCCGAGGCGACGTATCGGAACTGCTGTATCCGCTTTGGTTACGTGCTTACGTTAGGTTGACGCTTGTTTGACGGCGAGGCGAAAGGCGATACGGTGCCGATCCCTGTCCGAGTTTATATGTCTGCTACGACCTTAATGCTTAATGTGTCTACTTCAGCTACTCAGCCCATCGACCACCCACTGTTGAGTCAGGCCTCCTCCAGTTACATGCTTCAGCTAAACAATTTGGGCAATGCGCAATAGTCGTTTTTGTGTCACAGTGGCGGTGATTGGCGGATGAGGGACGCGTATACCGTGCGATTGGTTGTCGACACGCGTGAACTTTGTGCTCAAGTTGATTGAGATCAACTATACAGTCCGCGCCTATCTTTATGGACAGTCTGAATGTAGCCGCATTACGCTGCGCACAACACAAAATCAGGTCTCAGCGGGACGTAAGCGGGGCGGGGAGGGCACACCCGCACGCGCCGTCTTTCACCCGTATCGGTTATGAAATGTACGATGCGCAAGTTCGTACCCACGGCTACATTCAGAGCGGCCATAAAGATTGGCGCGGACTGTATGTAACCTGTCCCTAATTTAATGATCGTTTTTTTTTGCTGTTGTCTGGAACAATACTGATAACAACAGATGGTGGCCACAGCTGATAGCCACAGACGCTATGATCAGCTATACCGGATGAGAGGACGAGCGCTGCAACAACTTGCGCTCCAGCCGGAAGGGCTGCAAGGGAGGCACGGGAGCTACCGAATTCTGCTTGGGCCACCGTGCGTGGGGAGAAATCAGTTGGGCGCGGCGCGTATTCGACGCGCCTATGGGCCGAAAGGGGCTCTACGTAAACGACCACCTCAACGGCGAGGTGTATTGACTGCCTCGTTGGTCTAGTGGTCAGATGTGCCGCCTTTAGATCAACGGGTCCCGGGTTCGATTCCGGAGTCGGGCCAGTGTCTTTGTCTAAACCAGAGGCACTGGCTCGGAGTCTGGGTGTCATTTCTATCTATAATATGTATGTATTTACAAAAAAAAATGTATATAAGTAGTTTATCATCCATCTCGTTACCATAACACAAGCATTTAGTTGCTTAACTTGGGACGAGATGGCGTTGTGTGAAATGTCCAAGGATATTATTATTATTATTATTCTGTAACCGCGTCTGTGTGTGTAATCGGTCAAGTTCATTGACCAGTGAATCCCAATTTGGTTATTAACTAGGTTTTTGACGGAGCGAAAACCACGGACCGGCGACCTTAACCTTAACTTATGCATTCCAAATTCGTCACGTACCATAAAGTGGTACATACCTCGCATTGACTTCAATAAAGTAGAAGTTCCCTGTGTTGTCCAAAAGGAACTCGACAGTGCCAGCATTCTCGTAGCCAACGTGTTTCGCCAAGTGCACAGCGCAGTCCAACATCTTCTGTCTGGTCTGTCATAAAAAATGCACATCGAGTCACAAAACAAAAACCAATTATTAAAATTGTGCCACAGAAAATGACCGAGTTACAGTCTACGCCGAATAACTTCAGGACAAACTTGACTGCCTTGTTGGTCTAGGGGTCTTTGGATTCCGGGTTCGATCCCGGGGCCGAGAAAGTGTCTTTGTGTAAACCAGAGGGCACTTGCTCTGAGTCTGGGTGTCATTTGTGTTTGTGAAGTTCATGCTTTTAAACTGCCCCTGCGATACAGGCTTACTTAGTGCAATGGTTTCGTTTAAAAAAAAAGTACAGTAGGAAAGTTTCATCGACCAATCGTGCCCTTCTTCTCCCCCGATCGATATTAGCGCATTTAAATCAAAGCGAGGCTCATCTGAGATCTTTTAACATGTTAATATATTTTACTTTAAATAGTTAATATTTAGTACCGGTTCGGAAGGCTACTCCAGAGAGAAGACCTGGCAGGAAAGTCTGTAATTGTTTTTGAAATAGCCTTATTGGTATGGGTAATTTTTTTAAAAGAAACGGAACCTCCTCTCTATGTACCTATGTCCTGTACCTTTTACAAACATGTAATTCACGTATACAAATGACACCCAGACTCAAAGCAAGTGTCTCTGGTATACACAAATACACTTGCCGACCCCGGAATCGAACCGTGGACCTTGACCAAAAAATTGATAAGGCAGACGAGAGATTGCTCAATTTATTTGGCGTAGACTGCACACAACTATTCTGTGCTAGAATATGTATAATGCTAAGTTTTTATGCGAGATCATTTAGTCATTCATAAAATCTATGTCATTATAATGAATGGTTGATCTTCGCACTTTCTTTGGGATCGGCTCCAGCTGTTTTAGCTATCAGTATTGCCGTCTACCGGGAGTTAGTGGGACATGACGTAATTATATAATGGTAATCTAGACTTACTTCCTGGTCTAGTTTGGGTGCTGGCGCAATTTCAACCACTTTCTGATGTCTTCTCTGCACAGAACAATCTCGCTCGTATAAATGCACGATGTTGCCAGCCTTGTCACCTGGGGAAAATACAATCATAATTTCAGATCATAATTGACTATGTACTAGGTCGCTAGATTGGGCAGTCTGGTTTTCTCTCTTACGGCAATCTCTGGATGGAATGGGGTGGTAACACTATGTATACTAAATCCGTGACCACATGGAAACGGAGGCCATAATATGGGTGAATTATGGCTAAGGCAGGGTATTTTAAATGGCGGCAGAGCGGGTCTGGGATGAGCATGTTCTGACTGACCCGCGCCGCAGACGGAGGCCGGGGAGTAGGAGGCGTCTCTACGCCCACCTCCTGCCCATAGGGGCCGTGGGTCGGAGGCCACGCTATCGACGAAAGCCTCACTGACTGAGGGCGTCCCAGGGGGGACTACCAGGGGTCGCTCTCTGGGAGTCACTTGCCTCGTCGGGGCGTCACAGTGGAATGCGTTTACGCGAACCTGTGGCACCCCAAGCGTGTCGTGCGAGGGTATACCGCCGGGGTTTTAGTAGGTAGACGAGTAGTTTCCGAAGCGGTATGGAAACATGCGGTATGCATAAAGCATTTTCCCAGCGTTGCCGAAAAATGGGTAATTTAAATCAAATTAAATATCCTTGGACATTTCACACAACGCCATCTCGTCCCAAGCTAAGCAACTTAATGCTTGTGTTATGGTAACGAGATGGATGATAAACTACTTATATACTTTTTTTTTTGTAAATACGTACATATTATAGATAGGAAATGACACCCAGACTCCGAGCCAGTGCTTCTGGTTTAGACAAAGACACTTGCCCGACCCCGGATTCGAACCGGGGACCCGTTGATCCAAGGCGGCACAAAAAGATTTGCGAAGAATGTTCTCCACCCCTTAAAAATGGTAATTAACGCAGTTCTAATATCAACTCACCTAAAAGTTGAACTTCAATATGTCTCGGCCTCTCAATGAATCGTTCAATGAACATAGAACCGTTGCCAAAGGCTGCCTGCGCTTCGGACGAGGCTCGTTCAAAAGCGGTCGCGACTTCACTCATTTCACGAACCACTCGCATACCCCTGCCCCCTCCACCGTAGGCGGCCTAAAATGTGAATTAAGAAACTTCGATAAAGAGTACACTAGGTAACCAACTCGAAAGAATTCCTGAGAAATATGGGATAATATACTTAAATTTGTATTTTTATTGCAGTCTATCATAGACAAAATGTTAGGTATTAGGTAACAGAAGAACACGAGTACAAAAGCATACGAGTACGTACCTTAAAAATAACAGGTAGCCCGTGTTTTTTACAGAACTCCAGTGCTTCTTCCTTAGTCGTGATGGGGCCATCTGTGCCGGGGACGATTGGCACCTCTGTGGAAAGACGTAATGTGTTTCTAAAGAATAATGGTGGGAATGAAGAGGATGAGAGAGTTGATATCTTCAACCAGACCTTTGTGTATCGATAGCACTCAGTATATGAACACTATTACTACTCATCCCATACACGACTCACTGCTAAGTCGGGCCTCCTCCAGTTATATGGAGGGTAATTAGCCTACTGTGCCATGCTGGCCACATGGGTGAGCACAGGGTTTCGCATCAAGATTTCCTTCTAACTGTTAGGTTTTCGGCCTTGTCACTTACAGCACAATCAGGATGGAATTATGACATTATGTTGCAAACGTTCATCGGCGAAGGTAACCGCTTAATAACAGGCGGCAGAATGTTTGAGCGCCTAGTGATAAAAAAAGGAAAGTTATCTCACTTGCGGCGATAGCAGTCTGTCTGGCTGCCACTTTGTCTCCCATCTGCTGTACCACCTTCGGCGTAGGGCCGATGAAGCGAAGGCCAGCGTCGATGGTGGCTTGTGCGAAATCAGACCTAACGATGAAATGGTATATATTTTATTATTAAAAAAAACGAAACGCTGCACTAGGTATAACCTGTATTTTAGTGGGTTGTAAGGTCCCTATCACTATCAGCTTACCGCGCCACTGATCAAGTCCCATATACCCCCATCTCAGGTCCCGCTGGCTGGCCATCCGTTAAGGGTGCCCCCACAAAAAAAGGTATATTCCGTAACGCGGGGGCTGTTTCATAATTTCACCCAAAAGACCTACACTACCCAGGGATTTACACAAAAGCCGGTCCTGAGGCACCTTCATCCAACGTTTTCAGGCGACCTTAAAAAGGTCAGTCCGCTGTGCCGGCACTGCACTCTCCGGAACGCGTTCGCCATTCGAGTACTTTAGTGGCCCCATCAGGTGTCAGTCCTGCGAGCAATGTGCCCTGCCCCTTAAGCATCTCGTCCTGCGTATCTCCTCATTTCTGATTCGATCTCGCAGGGTAACTCCGGGCTATTTACAAACATGTAATTCACTAACACAAATGTCACCCAGACTCGGCGCAAGTGCCTCTGGACAAAAGCAAATTTTTTAAGGTATCTTAAGCCGACTGTACATCGACAGATAATAATAACAATTAGTACCTCTCAGAAAGCAGCCCATATCCCGGATGAATGGCGTCCACATTGTTCTCCTTGGCTACTCGGATGATCTCCGGGATGCTCAGGTAGGCGTCAACTGGTGATAAACCCTTGCCAACCAAGTAAGACTCGTCGGCCTTTTGCCTGTAAACAATACCAGTATATTTTAATGTAAAATGGGTCGGTACTGTCACCACCCCATTACATCTAGAGGGTGTCGTAAGAGCCGACCAAAGGAAATGACAAGGCAAGACACCTAGTCGCCAGAGTAGGAAAACTTGACACGAAATCCTGTGCTGGGGGTGGGGGGGTAGGCTTAAACCTCACCACGTATCACCAAGGGGGAGGGAGGGGTTAAAAAATGTTAAAAAAACATCACGTGGTTAATGGACAGCCCCTTGGAGAAAGCCCGGCTCAACAGTGGGTCATATATAGGCTGAGTAGTATGTCTCCAAACCTCAGTTCCCATTTGTGTGTTAGTGCAATTCGTAACGTCACTTTCGTTTCGTGTTTCCCTGTTCAATATAACGTGGCAGTTACCTGTGCATCTGTAACTTGTCCTGCTCGCTGTAAATAGCAACAGAGCGTATTCCCAACTCCGTACATGCTCTGAACACTCTGATTGCGATCTCCCCTCGATTCGCAACCAAGACACTGCGTATTGGCTTGTATTCTACGGTTTTTGTGTCCTGCCAAATAGAGCCAATTATCATCATTAACACTAAGCGCTCATACACACGAACGGCATGTTGTCAACGCAACGGCACGGACAACTGCAACCGTCGACGCGTCGGCAAGTGCCGTCAACGGCAGCCGACGCCAGCCAGCCGACTGCAATCGACCGACGGCAGCCGAATGCAGCCGTCGGCTTCCGCTGACGGCACTAAACACATATAACATGCCGTTCGTGTGTATGAGCGCTAGCATATTTGTTCATAATAGCTAACATTTTATCGAAGTTATAAAAACATCACTGATCTTGTCATTGGACAGCAAAAAAAGGGACGGTAATGTATATAATACACGTTTTAGTAATTAAAGGCTTATTAAGCTAGTATATATCTAGGGTAGTTCGAGTAAAGCAATTACCTCCTAATTCTTTGTGCGCCCTGAGAAGAAAGAAGAAGGTGGGAAAATATTGACATGGAGAATCACGCAGGTAATTAAAAAAATTTAAAAAACTGAGAGTCAATTCTGAAGAATTATAATACTAAGAAGAAATGACCTTGTAGTTTTAATACGAAACATGTATCTTTTTAATACCATAGGGAAACAGAAAAATTAATAGATTCAAAATAAGAAATATTCGGAACTACATAGTAACAACAACTTTACTTCCGTTGGCTTGTAACTTTACACAGAGGTTTAATTATTTTGAAGAAAAGTTTTAGAATTTCAAGCGATTGTCGAGAAGCAGGTTACGAAATTACTAATGTTATACGTAACATTTTATAAGCTACTCTTATTTCTGTTTGTCTATATTGATTAGATAATTTATAGCTCACGTAATATTTATGCATGAATTGTATGTTTATTTAATTAAGTTGTAATTAATATTTAATTAATACACACCAGCATTTATATTGTTAACGATGAAAGGAATATATTTTTCCATGCGCAGTGCCCTACTTTCTGTGCCGTAAACAAATTAACTTTCAAGAAGATAAATGGAGCATCGGAGCCAGTGACTAGACATTACAATTCCGACGGTAAATTAGGTTAACGGTTCAAGATACATTTCTAGAATAACTTGTGGCGATAACATTCATTGGTGCCTGATATTGAAAACGAGTAAGGCCAATCGGGTGCAATAGACTCATAAACTTAATGCACTAATAGAACTTGTCTGTAGGTCATATATTGTCATTATCAAGGTTGGACACAAGGATTGCAACTGTTTCTTAGTTAGTTCAACTGATGTTAAAGCGTTTGGTATAGACATGAAACTATGGAGAAGGATATGTGACTTGCCGTGCAAATAAATCTAGCTTGAAGAGGTGTAATGGGGGACGAAAGTGAATGTCAATATGTGCAAGGGTTGAAATTTCATCCAGGTATACCTAGTGTCACATAATTAATCTTGTTTTGAAGTTTCCATTTTTTTCTATTTATGCGGGAATATCATCTGTCATTGCGGATATAGCCGAGGCGCCGGGGTATGTGGGACTTGAAAGAAAACAAATGCGAATAGCCTCTAAAACCAATTCTTTGGCGTTCCTCTCAGATTGCCTATTCCGGGGTCATGTGAGAGCTCCTCCCAACTGGGGGAGTATTCTCCACAACAATACTTTAACCTATGCAAAAAGGTCTTTCACATCCCTTGTTCTGATGTATACCTAATCAGTAGATAGGAAGCGTTTACTCAGACGTTGTAAAAATATATCTGCCTCGGTATGTGATAAGATGTGCTAAAACGTAATATTTACAGAGGGCAATACACTCGATCACGACCGTGATGTGTGATATCGTTAGTGATGGAGTATGAGTGATGTAATGATTGGCGCGTGCTGATGGACTATCGGGTATTGAGTTTTAAAGAATTTAAGGATTATGTTATCAAATAGGTACAGGAGGTAAACTGAACCAGTACTAGCCGATAAATAGTTTACGTCCGCAGCTTCAGCCGCGAAGATTATGACCTAATTTAAAAATATATTTTTTAATGAACGTTCTTAATTTAAGTTTAATTTGTAAAATTTTCAGCGTGGGTCATACACATTATTTTTACGATTTTAACGGGTCCTTTGAGCCGCGCTCGCCCTGAGCCATGTTTACAGTCCCATTTTTAGATACCGTAGGAGAACCATTGTACAAGATTTCCGTGTACCTCAAACAGTTCCCAATAACCATATCTTGGGCTCTACCATTTTTCTGGTTCACATATCTCGGCTAGTTTTTAATTAACCATACACATCCATGAGTATTTGTGTCTTGTAATACAATTTTCAATGTAATTAAATTCAATTTTGTAGACCCTAATCCTTATCTATAGTGAAAGATTAAATCATTATGAAACAAAAATACCTGCAAATATTATAAAAAAAAGTCTAATTCCAAAGGTATAATTTCTATTCGTGAATTGTATGTTTGTAAAGAGCCCCGCGATACTGGTCAAAAACAACGCAGCAGAGTGGTTCTTACAATATGATTATAAATAATAATTGAAGGTAAATAAATCCACACGCGGAGCGAGTCCTACTAATAAACGTGAAAGTTTGTAAGAATATACGACACTGTTTGGCGCAGTGGTTGAGCGATCGACTGCTGCGCAGCATGTCGCGGGTTCGATTCCCGCACGGAAGAAATATTTGTACGACCTACAAGTATTTGTTCCGGGTCTGGGTGTTTTCTATCTATAATAAATATGCATTTACAAAAAAAAAAAATATATAAGTAGTTTATCATCCATCTCGTTACCATAACACAAGCATTAAGTTGCTTAGCTTGGGACGAGATGGCGTTGTGTGACATGTCCAAGGATACTTTACTTTACTTTATGTTAAATACCCGTGCGAAGCCGGGGCGGGCCGCTAGTCAAGAAAAGAAGGTCATATGGTTATGATCGGCATATTTGTCAACACAATACAACGCATTATGATAAATATCTCGTGTGTTACGTTTAGTTAAGTATATAAGCCGCGTAATATGTGTTAAAGATAAGATTAAATAGTTAATGATACAACAAGGCATTGTAAAACGGAAATCGACGGAGGTCGTATTATCTAAGATATTATCTCCATGAAAGTAAAACATATTTGAAAATATGTCGATTCAAACGTTCAGTTACTAACAAATACCCTTAATACCAACCATTTTTCGTCCTCTTAAAAAATAACATATATACAAGTAATATATGTACTTGAGGTTCAAAATCCACGCGGTAGAATGTGGTAGCTAGCCGGGCGGATCATTCGATCCTGCCGTGCTGGGTTTTGTTGACTTTTACAACACGCGTTATTTCCAAGCGTACGGTGGGGATTTTTTATATTCTGACCTGATTCTGAATTATAAAGGATCGAGATAGACATTTAAATAGCAAAAAATCCGGGGAGCGTTTTTTTTAAACGTCGGGGGGTGTACTTGGAAGTATAAATCTCGATTTTCGAACTAATCCGGGTAGAGGGTTCGCCACCATCTTGATTTATAGTTATTTTTTTAGTTTTTTTCTGAAATAACACGTTAATTTTCAACTTTAGAGCAAAATGGTGTTATCCAAAGTTGTTCCCACATGTTTGGTCATCATCATTTTTACGCTAGGATCAATATTTGCAGAGTTATAAGTTACTACTAAATCTACTAATTCATCTGCTTGTAATAAATACACAGCTGACTAGCAATCACCATTTATTTTTAAATTTCATCATAAACATCAGTTTTTTTTAATAAAACTGCCATTTATAGAATATTTCGTGAAGTAACTTTCGGTCTTACATTGTGGGATTGCTAAATTTGTGTTATTTTTGACCTGCTATCTCATCCTCGCCGGTACACATAGAATTACTAGGAAATATATTAGAATTATTTTTAATAAACTTACCGTAGACGCTGTCCTCATTTTCGCTGAACTCCATGCTTGAAACTGCGACGCGGTCGCACGGAATGCGAATCGTGCGTTTAGTATTTGCATTCTTATATAAAAAAATACTCAATAAAAGAAGTTTAAGTTGTAGTAACAATAAAAATAATTAATATTTAATTATTTCATGATTCGCTGTGATTAAAAATATGATTATTTTGACTAGATTAAGTTTTATCTTCGTTTAGGGCTCTCGTCCTTCGATTTATAATCTGAAACAAAAAAGGAATAATATTAGAAACGCAATATTTTTATTACCAATTAAGTGAGCCGGTTATGCATTGCAATGCGTTAAACATTCTCTCGTGATAAAATAAAGGTTTTTGTATCTACTGAGTTCAAATTAATCGTAAGTTTTGAAATAAATAGTATGTGTGTACGCCAGTGCGTACAGACATAGGCGGTTGCATATTAAATTAGAAAAGCGGCAGGCCGCGCGGCTAGCCGCCTAGGCGGTTCAACCGCTAGTGCGTGCGTACAGGGGCTAAGACAGGTATCAACGTCGGTTGTATATGTTCATGTATATGTGTCAAAGTTATTTTTATGATCTGACTCTTTTTTGATCTAGTGTAAGGACACTAGTTACAATATAACCAGGGGCTCTTTGCAAAGATGTGTTGACGTGATGGGATATGTTGTCAATCAAAGTAATATTAGCCAAATGGCTTTTGGCAATAAATTAACACAATTGGTGACAATCTACAACAATTGTATGGACAAGAAATACATGAACATCTGCGTTCTACGAATGATAGTCAATCGTGGGCTATTAATAGATCCAGGCAATTCGTATCAGTCTGACAGCAGTGCTCTTGATCTTCGGCACGGAAAATGAGACGGTCCAATGTGTGCTATTTATTAGCACGCGTAGCAGATAGTGTGCAAGAATTTATGAAGTCAAAGTCCAATAATGTTACCTAGATGGAAACCAATTGGTGTGGTACTAGTAAATTAAATATACTATGTAGGGTTGTGTAGGGAAATCGTTGGGTTTTGTTCCCGGAAAATCAAGCTCGAGAAAAGTCGAGAACTCGAGAAATCATGTACGTTTGTAGAAATTAAACTTGCAGAGTTTTAATTTGTTTATCTATACTTATAATAAATCTGTAGAGACGTCAATTCTGTACATGAAATATATTTCCAAAATAACTATCAGCGGGTGATTAGTGATCGATACTGACGCCAAAAATGCAATCAGTAAAATTTTTGTCTGTCTGTCTTTCTGTCTGTCTGTCTGTATGTTCGCTAAAGAAACAAAAACCGCTCGACGGATTTCAACAAAACTTGGTACAATTGTTATTCATACTTCTGGGCAGGTTATAGTACACTTTTCATCACGCTGCGATCAATAGGAGCAGAGCAGTGAAGGGAAATGTTGGGAAACAGGAGAACTTACTCCATTTTTTAAGCTTCCGTCGCGTGTGCAGCCTTAATAGTTAAAGCTACACAGAAATCATGTATGACGGAAATGTTCTTCTTAAAATTATATAAAAAATATTCCACGACAGAGAATGTCTATCTTTTATGGTTGACTCACAATAACACGTGTAATTCCCGATAGCATAGCAGTTCAGAGCTTTCTGATTATATTTGTCTACTCTTACGTTTATAACACTCTCAATCATCCCTAATTAATAAATGTTAACATTATTACCTATTTAATAAAAAAATAATCATAGAAATCGGTACAGTAACACCAAAGTTATACATGTAATACGCTAATAAGACCTCGCCTCGCCTGGATACCCCAAGTCCTCTACCTCGGAGTCACCATCGACAGGGGCCACACCCTGAAGCACCATGTCGACACAGTGATTTCGAGAGTTAGAGTGGCTAGAAGACTTCTTCGCCCAGTGCTCTCCTCGAAGCTCCCTCTCAGGACGAAGATCGGCATCTATAAAACATATATCAGATCCCGACTCACGTACGCCACCCCAGCCTGGATCACCTTCGTTTCGAACAAGAAGCGCCTCCGATCCCAGCAAGCTTTATGTCTCCGAGCGATCGTCGCCGCCCCGCGTTATGTGAGGAACGCGACCATTTCGAGGGACTTACGAGTTGAGAGCCTGGACGAGTTCATCACCCGTCTCACCACCGAGTTCATCACCCGTCGACGTGCGGACGCGTCGCGCCTCTCCCACATTAGGGACTTGGCGCTGCTTCACGCGCGACCGACGGACCGCCGCAGCAAACCACTGCAGCGTGAGTTGACCGCCGACTAACTAGCCGGCGACCCAACATCTCTAAACATATATCCATAGACCTGTCCTTAGCCATGGACAGCGTCGAAACCGCTGTAGAGGGCCTCAGCCCTTAAACAGCCACACATTTACATTTGTGTGCGAGATGACCACGGATAGCGGCGAACTTCATACACTATTTGGCTGTTGATGCGAGTAGACGTTCCGAGCATTCGACCTTATTGATAGGCAATATTGTTTATCAGCGCGACTTATAGTCTTTAAATTAAGTTAGTTTATTTAGTTTTCTTTTGTTGTGTTTACCCGGAAGCTTTGCGCTGAAGTATTTTCGTTGTATAGGTACTTAAGCCTCATGTGAACATGATCTAAAAAATGTGAACATGATCTAAAAAATATTACCAATACATTAACTTAATAACACACAAGGAATTACACACTGACGGAGTTACGGGCACAGCTATCTATATATATATAAAACTCTTCCGTTACTGAGTGACTGACAGACAACGCACAGCCGAAACTACTGGCAGTAGAGAGCTGCAATTTGGCCTGTGTGTTTGTTGGGAGAAGTAGGCTACCACTAAGAGAAGATTATTGGAAATTCCCTCCCATCGGGGAGAAAAGGGGGACAAATTGTTTTTTTCCGGAAGTCATTATTCCACGCGGACGAAGTCGCGGGCAAAAGCTAGTATTCTAATTAACATGCCATAAATGGTGCTATGATTGTAATCACTACATAGTATAAAACGAAGTCGCATTTTAATAGATAGAGTAATTCAAGAGGAAGCTTTATAGGTATAATATAATTGCACCCGTGCGAAGCCGGGGCGGGTCGCTAGTTTAATTATAATTTACATTTACTTTCTACCTGAGTTTAAGATATTAAAGTTTTATTTCGTGTTTTAAAGAAGCTATTTTGTTTACAAGATATAAGTTGATATTTTTTTCTAAATAACCAGCCCAAAATTGTGCTGTGATTGTAATTTTATTCTAAGTTAAGAGATTAACGTTTTTTTTTCATGTTGATTTTTTGTTTAGTTTATTAGCGGCTACTTTTGCTTATAAGTTCTAAATAACCACCCAAAAATGGTGCTGTCATTATAATTATGAGTCTGAATAATATTTATTTCTGTATTTTTTTTTATATTCATATGGTTAATGTTTTTGTATAAAATCGATGAAAGTTTTATAATTAATTTGATACTTTTATCTGAGAGGAAAACCACTGAAATTTTGAAGTAATTGGAACCAAATAATATGAAAGAACGTTCGTAAATATAAATTTCTCGACAACCCGAGAAGCCTCGAGAAATTGTCCTCGAGAATTCTCGAGACCCGAGAAATTGAAAAGCTCGAGAAACCATGAACCCTAATTCTGTGCCAACCCGTCTGGGTAGCATGGCACAGTAGGCTAATTACCCTCCATGTAGTTGGAGGAGGCCTGACTCAGCAGTGGGCCAAATAAGGGCTAAGAAGAAATATGGAAAACAGAAGACATGTTTAATTTTCCATATATAAGCCGAACGTTCACCGCCAGCTAAAATAAGTTTAGTTTAGCTTGCATAGTTGAACCAGTTTTTCATATTGTGCGTCCACCGACGGTAAACTAACTTGTATGAGAAACTGGCTCAACTATGCAAGCTAAACTAAACTAACTTATTTTAGCTGGCGGTGGACGTTCGGCTTTATTAAGTTTGGAAGTCCAGATCTGAAGTTACGCGAGCGAAGCCGCGAGCAGCAGCTAGCAACGAATATTTGTCAAGGCCTTATTTAAAACTAGCGACCCGCCCCGGCTTCGCACGGATGTAATGATGAACCTCTAAATTTATCAGTGTTTCTCTACTATATTATGGATGTAATATACATAAAAACCTTCCGCTTCAATCACTCTATCTAATAAAAAAACCGCTTCCAAATCCGTTGCGTAGTTTTAAAGATTGAAGCATACATAGGGACGGACAGACGACAGCGACAGGCGTTTTATACTATGTAGTGATAGTGAAGGCACGTTGACAGTACCAAATAACATTCGTTGAAACAAATGAGTACGGGCCTACGTTAATAAGGTTACCTAAGTTCCATGTGCTAACAACGCATGCTAAAAATGTGAGCAAACGAACCCTGGAAATTGTGTTTGCCACTAATTACATGTTAGCGAGTAACATTTTTAAACTACGTATAGAAAATTCATAGGCATGTTCATTGGACTATTGAAACTGATTACCTACTTGCTCTCAGTGCAAATAGAGAGATTGCAGTTTGCAATAAGGCCGCCCATTGTACAAATACTCATATATGTTTCTTAATGATAATGATAATTTTGTTTGTCTGTGCAATCATCACTATCACTACATAGTATAAAACAAAATCGCTGTCGTCTGTCCGTCCCTATGTATGCTTAAATCTTTAAAACCACGTAACGGATTTTGATGCGGTTTTATTTAATAGGTAGTGATTCAAGAGGAAGGTTTATATGTATAATACATCCATAATATTGTAGAGAAACACTGATAAATTTAGAGGTTCATTATTGCTCCCTTGCGAAGCTGGGGCGGGTCTCTAGTAAAGTATATAAAAGAAAATAGAAAATTGTAGTATGATAAGTCCGTGTTGTGATGGATTTAAAAAACATAGTCACCACACCATTCCATCCTGAGGGTGTGGTAAGAGTCGACGAAAGGAAATGACGAGGCCGAAAACCTAGCCGCAAGAGAAGGAAAACTTGACACGAAACCCAGTGCCAACCCGTCTGGCCAGCGTGGCACATAAGGCCAATTAGCCTCCATGTAATCGAATTAGGTCCGACTCAGCAGTGGGTCATCTATGGGCTGAGTAGAGTAGAGGGTATGACAAGTGATCTCCCGACGGTGGAGCAGATTTCTTTCTAATAAATTAAAAATATTTTAATATAAATTAAATAACTATGAGGTCACCATGTATAGACAAACACGTCAAACTTACAACACTATATTTCTAATTTTGTTTTAATTTCTTTTTTTTAATTTTGTCGGCGATTATAAATGCTGGCAGTCATTTTGATTTAAAAATAAAAGTAAATAGGAGCCACTTAAACCCATATAATTGCACACACAAAAGCGGCACAATTCAATAGTTTTTGTGCAATGTGTGAAAATAAACAAATCACTACATAGTATAAAACAAAGTCGCTGTCGTCTGTCCGTCCCTATGTATGCTTAAATCTTTAAAAATAGGCAACGGATTTGGAAGCAATTATTTTTTAATAGATAGAGTGATTCAAGAGGAAGGTTTTTATGTATAACCCACCCCCGCTTTGCACGGACGAAGCCGGGGCGGGCCACTAGTATGTAATAAAATTGATAAATCGATATCACCACGAATACGGTAAACGCATCGCCAAATACCTTTCCGAGCGGAAAATATTAACGTAAACCCGATAATCAATGCAAATTGGACAGTGTCATCCAGTTGTTTTTTTTTTGTATTATGTCCATTTGTTTATTCAAATAAAAATTATCTGGATTAACGATATCTTCTATGTTAACATAACTAGCATGTCTATAAATATCAAAAACATTCTTTTCTTTACAGGTTTATCAAACCAAATTAAATTCATATGTTTTCGGTTTGTTTTACCTAATCTTTTAGTTTAAGTAAACCAAGAATCTGCAAAATTTTCTAAATTTGTAATCGTTCTGTTACCCCTATGTCCTAACTATAATATATAATTTTGCAGCAATAAATGAATTTATTTATTTAATCTCTGACACGGTTAGACCAAATTTGACAGTTTCACTGACATCTTAACTAGTAAACTAGTTGACACAGCAAACACCGTCCGTCCGAAAACTCTTTTTGGAAGTTCCAGAGCTTAATTAAGGTGTATTCCCTCATAAACGCCCTGATTAAAACTATGTGGTACTTGATTAAAACTACGCTATATCGTAAGATATTCGTTGAAATAAAATTATGTCAAGGGAAAACTATAGATTCTAAAGAATATCTTACGAATATCCTATTAAAACTTCAGCTAATCGTTTTCAGATCTTCCTTTCATTAAAGTAAATGTAAAATTTACATTTCGTTATGGGGGAATGAAGTTCGAAAACAAACTACAGTCTCAGCAACGCGTTAAGAGATACAAAAAATGGCCTTCAATTTAGCCTTCAAAAACAAACGAGCACATGTAACATCGTTATTAAATAAATCACATAGATACAAGAAAGATCATAACATAAAATAAATACATATAAACAAATTCATTGATAAGGGAATGAAACTTGACAACTGAAAGTGATATAGTGATGACTAGTATTTAACCGAATGAAACGACAAAATTCAAGTCAAATAAATAATCATTATTAGGCAGCTGAAACACTTGACGAGCAATAGCGAAAATTGTGGTCGAAGTTACATGGATAGAATTATGTAATCTGTAGTGGCCGATAAAGTCCAAAGGATTGCACCATTTACATAGAAGTGGACAGGCCACGTTAAAGAATTTATGGAATTTGAGGCAGAACAGAAGCCAAGTTTGGGAAACGAGTGGGACGATCTACGACTAGATGAAGGGATATTCTTATAGATCGCTGGGGGTAGCGGTGGTGGTCTGAGCATGACCCCAAACCTAATAATCAATTCAACATAAAATCCACACGATTTGTCTAATCTCTTTAGAATAGATTGTTTATTGTACACTAATAATAAAAAGGTTTACAGGGCATCAGACAAACACAAGAAACAAAATTTACAATTGGCAGTCTTAACACACTAGGTGATTTCTGCAGATAAACCTTTTTAGTGTACTTATTAATAATAATATCTTCTAACTAAAGTACGGAAACCCAATAAAATGTCACATTCACTCATTCGAATTTTACCGTGCATCAGTATCGTGCACAAGTCCACATTTGGCATGCGTAACTTAAAATTAAAAGAAATAACTTAGTGGTAAAAACACATTAAAAAAGAACGATCAATAGTAGTTTTCCTAAAACAACTTCGGTTAGTGCCATAAATGGCATCACTATACCTGTCTATGACGATTTCAAGAAGAGACTTTTGAATTAGGCACATGAATTTTTGCCGGTTCGTAATACATAATTGCATCGTGTCGGCTGAGTACGTCAATAGAAAATAGCAGGTTTGGAGTCCAGAACTGGTATAGTTGTGGCAGTCTTTAGATGAGGTCTATGCACAATGGATGTCAGTAGCCAACAGATAGATACTTCTATTAAGTACCATTAGAGTATAAGTATCCGTGTATTGTGCAAAGAAAACGAAAATGGGAGTAGATAATTACCATCGCACATAAGAAAAAGATCCTTGAAAACAGGTTGGTTTTACTTACCACTACATTATGCAGTTTAGCATTACAATGTATTGAATGTATTGGTCGAGTACACGAAAACTCAAAGTAGGTAATGTAGGCCTTCTAAATCACTAAACTTGCGTTAATATTATGATGGTTACTAACCATGGGTTGGTGACACTATCCTACTAATACATATACTAAATGTGAAACAGTCAAAATCGACAATTCATGAGCCTTTAATTATCGATTAACAGATTGCACTAGCTCTTCCTCCTCCAGATATTGATTCCAACTTAGGCCAGAATGGACGAAATTACATTATTTCTATTCTACACCACCACACATACAAAACACTAATACAACTACGGCCACAATGGTTATGTACTTTGAGTCGCGTTTTCCTTATACGAGTAGGTGTGTTTGTAAAAGGATACGGACAAACTTTACCGACGCAGATATCACAATAATTTGACAAACATAACGCAAACTACACTTCTCTATTGATACTATAGAAGTATACTAATTAAGGTCATGTCTAGCATTTTTTGTGCCTATGACGAAGTAATTATATCATGGTGATATCACTTGGCTGTTAGTTCCCATTTTTAGCCAATAAGTGTTAATCATCATCATTTCAGCCAAAAGAACTACACTACTGGACATAGGCCTGCCCCAAGGATTTCCACGAAGGCCGGTCCCGAGACACCTTTAACCATCGCTTTCCGGCGACCATAACCAGGTCTTGGTCCACCGTGTGGGAGTCATACTAGCACTGCGCTTTCCCGAAGTGTTATTACCTCCATGTAATTCGACGAAGTGCGACTTGGTAGAAGGTATTTTGTAGGCTGCGATTATTATATAGGCTACCTTCATTTAACACAACATTGGCAGTGTCTAGTTTTTATAGAGGTCTTGAATGGTTCATGAAATATCATAGGAAGGTAGAAAATTTAAAATAGCGCTAGTATTAGGCAAATTTCCGACCACGAATTTGACAAAGACTCTTTGCAACAGTGAGTAATTTATAGATTGAGAAAACTTGTGTCGACCGTTTGATTATATTAGTGGCATTTTCTGGCTTCTTTCGATTGCTAGAACTCGTTAAAGTAATCAGCCTCCATTACGTATATCTGTAACGAGAATCCTTATAGATTCTCCAACTGCCGCGTGAATTTAGAATATGTTCCCGAATGGTATTTTCTTATCTTAGAAGAGAGCAACCTAGGTTATTATTTATGATATATTGAAAGAACTGTTCCGTTGTATGGTTAACTATTGTATAACGAATGCATTATTCTTTCATTGGTATTGTCAATATTTGTCTTCTTACATTTTCTGTCACCTGTTCTGTTTTGTGCGCGTCATTCACTCCACTTTTCATCATCTCTCACGCAATCCATTCATCTTTACTTTGGTTTTTGGTTTCGGTACTTTGGTCCCACCCATCTACTTTCATATTCATTGCTCTCTTAGTGCTGTACATTGGTTTCATCTCTATTCATTATTATGACCATAACAAGCGAAACAAACGGTTTCCTTCGAAATTTTCTGTCAATTGTGTTGTGCCCCTTTCTAACTTTCTCATAAACCTCATTCTGTATGTCAACTCTTAGTAGCTAAAATGCTGTGTCTGTTTATTTTGCACAGTAGGCTTCAGCAGCAGTATAGATGTAATCTTATATCGAGACTACTGTGTAATTGATTGTTTCTAAACTGACCGTTGAGTAATTCAATAAATCTCCGCTAATCGATAATGCACGCGTTTCATTTCGTCCGATAAATAATTGAAAGTTCGATTAATAAAAAACACTTGCACGTATATTTTATTTGCACAGTCATACTAGCAAAGGCTGTCAAGGGTGCGTTCCAATTTTCCAAGTCCGTGAGGTCATGCGACAGCACGACTTTACCGCCGTTAGAGTTAAAACTATATTATACATTCACCATCGTATTTTTTAACCAATTCGGTATATCATTACCGGCAACAGTTCTTAGTAAGTAAGTACATCACTATCACTACATAGTATAAAACAAAGTCGCATTATTCTGTCCGTCCCTATGTATGCATAAATCTTTAATACTACGCAACGGATTTTGAAGCGGTTTTTTTAATAGATAGAGTGATTCAAGGGGAAGGTTTATATGTATAACCCACCCCCGCTTTGCACGGGCGAAGCCGGGGCGGGCCTCTAGTTATAAAATATCTCAACTAAATGACATCACCTTTGGGTTGTGTTGTTGCTATACGATACGTCAGTAAAGTCGCCAAATCCCAATCAGAGGAAGTGTTGCCGTTGAATAGAACTTTCCACTGATACCAGCGGCATGCTTTTACTCTTAACAGAGTCGGCGACGTAAACGGCTTATCATTAAGCGAGCCTTATGCTTGACCAACGCCACCCTAGAGGTAATAGAAACTTGGTATATCCTTACTGATGACAAACGGTTACTCATGTACCAGGGTGAATCAAAAAGTTCTTAGAAGTGCATATATATGAAACCTTTTTGGATCAAGTTCGATATTCAAATTAAAGAGTGTCTATCACACTATATTTATGCAGACTGTCACTTGTTTTTGTCAGTTCGTTCGCATGTAATAAATTTTTTTGTGCAACGAGTTGCTAAAAAGTCAAAATTATGGATAAAAGTGAGTTACGTGCGGTGATAAAATATCTCAGTTTGAAAAAAATGTCTACGAAGGAAATTTTTTTGGACATTCAGCAGACATTAGGGGGTGATGCTGTACCCTATTCTACGGTTGCGTACTGGGTGGCTGAATTTAAAAGAGGTAGATCAAGCTGTAAAGATGACCCGCGTTCTGGGCGGCCTTCAACCTCCGTTACAGAAGAAAATGTCAAAAAGGTTGAGAATCTGGTTTTGGAAGACAGAAGAATGACTATAAAACATATAGCTGAGATCCTAAAGATATCTTTTGGTAGCGTTCAATCCATTTTAATTGATTCACTGGGGTTCAAAAAAGTGTCTGCAAGATGGGTGCCACGAATGTTAACCGACGAAAACAAAAAGCGACGTTTGGAAATTTCCAAGCGTAATCTCGAAATGTTCCAGCGTGATTCGGATAATTTTTGCCGTCGTCTTGTCACCATGGATGAAACGTGGGTCCACCATTTTGATCCTGAAACTAAAAGACAAAGCATGTCTTGGAAACGACCATCCTCTCCATCCATTAAGAAATTTCGAGTTGCTCCTTCCGCTGGCAAAGTTATGGCCTCTGTGTTCTGGGATAGTGAAGGAATCCTTTTTATTGATTACATGCCAAAAGGCCAGACGATAACTGGACCCTATTATGCAAATTTAATCCCGAAAGTGCGTGAAGCGATTAAAGAAAAACGTCGTGGAAAACTGTCGTTGGGCGTGTTGTTCCTTCAAGATAACGCTCCTGCCCATCGATCGGAAGTTGCGCTCAACGCAATCCGCTGTGCTGGCTTCAATCTCCTTGACCACCCACCATATTCTCCGGACTTAGCCCCAAGTGATTTTCACTTATTTCCAAAATTAAAAGAGGAAATTCGTGGAACAAAATTTCACGATAATGACGCGGTTATAGCTGCCGTAGAGGACTTTTTCGAGAGTCAAGAAAATAATTTTTTTTCACAAGGAATTAGGAAGTTAGAAACGCGTTATTCTAAATGCATTGCATTGGAGGGAGATTATGTAGAAAAATAAAATATTATTATTTAAATCTTTGCATTTTTTAATATTGATTCCAAGAATTTTTTGATTCACCCTCGTATGTATTTACATTCATTAACATCCAATGCTGGACATTGACCTACCTCAATTACCACCGTGCTCTCTCCTTAGATTGACGCATTCAGCTGTTGTTGTCTTTCGCCATTCATAGCTGTATATCTGATTTTGGATTTTGGTTTTCCAGATATGACCAGCCCACTGCCACTTCAGCATGCTAATTCTCTGAACTTTGTTATTGCTAAATATTAGACGAAAATTCCACGTGATAACTGGAGACTGAGCTTAACTTGCTTTTCCCAACCACAGAATGAAAAAAAACCGTTCTGAATGGTGAGTTGTCATTTGGATCTACCATTCCTATACCTTTTAGCATTGCGTCAACATTTACATCTGAGGATTGACCCATACGGTCAATGTTCTATCAAATATGCGAATATAAAACACCAAGTAAATTGCGAACATGCAAAACATTTTCCAGCAAAACCGTTTAATGGGCAACGACCAGCACGAACCATGATTGAAAACGAGTTATGAACAAAAGAGTACGATAGTAATGGAATTCCATTTTAACGACTAATTTTCCCTCGAACTCGGACAATAAATTACGAACTTGCAATGGAGTTTTGCTTAAATACAGTGGTATTTTTGTACCTTTCCAGTCGTCTTCTGGCTGTTTGGCTTCATCTAATTAATACTTGGCAAAACTATTTGTTTTTTTTATTCTTTATTGTACACAATGAGCATAGAGCAGAAATATACATTGGTGATTTCATGTTTAGAGGCGAGCTTAAATCATACATGAGTTTTCTAACAGCAAACCCGAGTGATAGAGAGATGTTATTGAGGATAGTAAAATTATGTATAGAAAGGATTTATTTAACCATCGTGGTAACGATCGACCTCTAAGTATATTAATGTGCAATAAAAAATCAATAATGCGGTTCTGTGTCAAACTTAGTCATCTAGGCAAATAGACTAGCACGCAAGTCCATCTAACAAAATCAATAACGCTTCCCAAGTTAGGTAGGTATACCAGAATATGGGGTGACAATATTCAATACCAACCCGTTCCGAACTGAGTGACGTACAAGGTGTCTAAATGATTGAAGAACGAAGTGAAGCCGCAAGAAATACTACGTATATTGTGTTTGAACGAAAATCACGAGGTTATATTATACATGTAGTAGGTCGTATAGAAGCGTGATGATAATATTGAAGAAATATAGTATTCAGAAGCTACCTTTTAAGATTACTGATTTATAATATGCAGTGTCACCAACCCATACCATTTCTGAATTTAAGAACAAACATTTCTTAGGTTCTTTATATTCCATGAATTTGTCGCACCCTACATAAATCCAAAGTAAAGATTAAGCGTTTTGAATATGCTAAATAGGGAGGACAGGGTAAGGCAGCAGAATTAGCAATGCTAACAATACACCGAGAGAAGCAGAAGATAATCACTGTGCATTTGTACGGGTTCTAATCAGTCAACTATTAAGGGTGTAGAGGGCCCCAAGTTTGCTAATTCAGTAGTGTCAAATCAAATGTGACCGTCATCAAAACACGATGACAATAACTTTTTAGAGTTTTGGTAATCTAATATAACATAATATCCTATGGATAGGCACTAATAGAAAATAGTAGATTTGGGACTTGAAAGGAATATTTTAATTAATAATAATAATTTCGTTCGAATTTTGAAGAATTTACAACTCAATAATAAGGCTTAGAAAAAGCTCCACCGAGCAGAAATAGAACCAGAATTAAGCTCAAATTTGTTAACATTCAAAGCATGGCATTCAAAGGCAGCAAACTTCACCAAATGAGCATCACACAAAACGAACAGTTATTTGGCAACATTTATGTATAAGCCAATGTCGGCCAACGAACTCGTACCAACCAGTTTGTTGATAAAATGCAAATACAGATTAACGAACGGTCGGTACAACCCGATATTTTAATTGTAAAAATGATTATTTTGTATATCATGTGAATGTGATTCATTAATTACTAGGATAATGACCATTTCAATAATTAATAAGTACGTACCCGTATTACGTGATATACATTTGTTTTCCCTATGGAAGATACAGTGTGATATCTGCGGGATAGCTGATTTACGATACACACTGTCACGAATATTTTGTACATGGTAGAAGCGACTAAAGAAAGGGTACAATAACAAAAAGAAACGAGTGACTAAAGAAAATTAATAGATAGATTTTCTTTATTGTTCAAATACGTATGTATAGATAGGAGATTTACTTGTGTTTCGTTCTTTCGCATTGTAAAAAATAATCAATTAACTTTTAGAGGACAACAAACTAAAAACGATTTATTTACAAAACAAAACCAAATACATCGCTAAACGCAAACACATGTAGGTATAAGCCGGTTTGTATTTTTATACACGATACGAATTAATTTTAAAAAACCAGTTATACGCACTCCAGCGGAGGTTAAACAATTTCCCAAAACGTGAATTTTATTAATTCATACCTATAGCTGGTAATTAAATTTTAAATTATGCTGCGGTTATGCCTGCTCGGATTTTGTACCTATGCATCTACAAAATTAGATAACTAAGTTTCGTATGTCGCTAGCTTAGCGTCAGTTACTAAATACTTAATGCATTATACCGCTCCCCTTCAAGGATGGGGTCAATGGTAATTCAGAACACACTAAAATCCCAGCGATAAACCCTCACACGTATGTTTTGGGACGCCACAGGTTCGGTAGCATGGAGTCTACTGATGGGTCGCCGCCAGGCGAGCAAGTGACTGACGAGGGGCATCGCGGGTAATTTGGAAGCCCTCAGTCAATGATGGCCTTGTACGCGGCACCACCGGCTTCTAGGGCTGGGATAGAAGGTGGATAACACCTCCTCCCCTCGTCGGGGGTCAGCTAGAGCTTCCTCCTTTTCGACCCATCCCAGTGCCTTCGGCGACATAACGGCCTTAGCCAGAAGGAAGCCACAGCTTAGTGGCCTACCAGATTGAGTGGCAACTCGAGGACCCAAGAAGGTTTTGGTTAGGGCAGAGCAACTCTGAGGACAGATGGGTCCGCGGAGAGCGAACCCGAACCGAACTCTGTGTGTCGCTCTTTATCTGGCCTCTCCCCGTGACCCTGAGCCGTTATGGCCCCAACAGATCCCAAAGTCCAATTTGTGTTGCCTGCATCCCCTGGCAACACCAATTGTAACAACAAGTAGTGGGAGTGGTTAGTCATAGGTTTCTTAAGTCACAAATAGGCACATCAATCTTATTGAAGTCGATGAATCGTCAATAAAAGCAAGAATAAAGAACCAAAATAAAATAACCAAACACAAAACTCCCGAGCTAATTACAGATAATAAAACGTTTATCTGAATGTAATGTTTCTGTTGGTGTTTCTACCAGACTTGAAACTGAATTATCATTGTGTCCCAAAGACGCGATAGACCCCGCAGGTAATCATAATGACATTAAAGTAATCTCAAAATAACAATGTACGAAACCAAGTATCTTGTCTTGTTGAAAATTGACATTAAAGACATTCTTGCTTGAAGGTGTAACAAAAAACATTTAAATCGCTGTCTATGGTCAAGGTCACGATGAGGTCACGACATAATAGAACTCAAATTCAAATCAAAAGAAACGATATGAAAACTTAATAAAAATATAATCTACTTTTAGAGTTAAAAACGTTTCGTATGAAATGGGGTGATATCCCGGTCCTGGAAAGATTTCCCGGATTCCAGATAAAACTAACAAATGCTCGGACTTCAGTAAAAACTTTACAACTTTATAACAATATATCGCTACAGTAATATTTACAAAATATGTACTAGGATATATTACGCACACACATGCCAAATAAAATAAAATTAATAACAGCCCGTACCTAGATACCCAACTCATGATAATTCTAAATGATGAATGAAGAAGGTCACTAATCATTCGAAAATTTAAAGACACAAGTTTCTATCATTACGTTTGGAAACGTAGTAAGAAAACAAAAAGTTACCTCGAAAGAACGATCGAAACCGCAATTCAGTTATGAGCAGGACACATCCGCACACTCCAGCGGTTAACGCGCAACTAAGCAATGTCCATATGTAAGTCTGTTTAGGTCACGGCGACCTCTGAAGGGGCTTATCAGCTAGGTTCAATGGCAATAGACGTTTAGCATTATCTATTACGCAACTGGGTCCCAAGAACGAGATACTCAGCCAAGAGCCAGGCAAAACGGAAACCTGAATTTGGGATGACATTAGTGAAGCCAAGAGACTTGGCACTAATCCTATTAATGGGGAAATTTAAGCCAACTTAAAGGACAATTTGTACCACTAGGGTGATGTTTAGGCTTCAAGCTCACCAGCTCCTAAGTTAATAATGTCTTAGGTTTTCACGATCCTTGACATTGCGGTAAATGACGTCTTGGTCGTGTTCTTTTGTTTAAATCCCAACGTTTCAGACGCCTTACAGTGCAGTGGACACGGACACTGAAAAGTGTCTGAAACATTGGGATTTAAATAAAAGATCACGAGCAGAACTTTTAAGAAATCGGTTCGTAAATTGTTACGGTCGCCAATGGATGTTGGATACACCAAATGTGTCACTGACGCTAGTAAAACTGAAAATATAATGTTTGTAGCGAAGGGAAAAGCTGGCCAGCCATAACTAGCAACTAAAAGTTACGGGATTATATTTGTGATTTCGATTATTTTGAGTGTATTCCAGCGATCACAGCGCTTGAAACAACTTCGAATACATAGTCTCGGATGCTCAAAAGCAATCAAAATCATGTTTCGATTCCGAGCTTAGGTCTTCGCAAGTTTCTTTGTGTAAACCAGTGCCACTTGTTCTGGTCAGTCTGGGTGTAATTTGTGATCGTCAATTACATGTTTGTAAACTGCCCCGCGATACAGGATAAACCAAGTGCAAGCGTTACGTTTAGCAAACAAATTTTAACACTTCAGCCAGAAATTACCTTTTACCAATAATAGCTAAGCCGACCCATGTTTTGCTGTTTTAGTCATTTATTTTGGAGCTCCAAAAATGTTAGGTAAGAAATAAATAAAAGAATCCATCAACTACTTTCCGAGATTTGCGGACATATATCTACGGAAGTTGGGCTTCGCTAAATAATAAAAATTAACTCATGCATTTAAGTAATCATAATGCAATAAGTGTTAGATGAGAAATCAGCGAGCGAAACGAAATTATGTAACTCCAGTTCATCATTTCAAATGCGCCTATTACAAAGACTATTATTAGCTAACACAGGGCCTGAAGAACGTAGTACCGAAATAGATGTCATGAATACAGAGTATGTAGAAATACGCGTTCGTTAGGGTATCGGAAATTTTGGCATATGAAATTTCTTTTACCAGTATTTTTAAACATCTTTTGCTATACAATTTTGCGTTGACGAGCAATCTTAAGTTTGGTGCCAAAACGTTATCTGCTTTCTTTTGTTCTTACATAAGCAGAAGCAGAAGAAAAGTATTCTGTTTTGGAACAAATCAAAAACGCATCACAGTGGTTTTCAACCAAAAATACAGAAGGCAATCAATTGATGAGAATTGCTAAGGATGACGATTTCTGTAAAGAAATTGATTAAACCTTCTGAATATAATATTGCCTAAGAACATTATAGCACATATGAATAAGAAAACGCAGATAGAAACACGTGCTATTTTTACATGAAGTTAATAAATCTTTGTTTATCGAAAACAGTAATGGAGATTTTGCCAAAAATAACACTTTCAATTAACAAAATTTTGACCGTGCATTATATTGGGTTGCTGACTGAAATGATATCAGTTAGTCTGCAAATTGATTAAATTGGAGGACGAGGACGTCCAGACCCAGGCGATGCCTAAGATGCAGATTAATAAAGTTGCGCGCAACTGAACGTTGCGCTCAACTTTATTAATGCAATGTATCCCGGAAAATCGACGACCTTCGGCCCAGCAATCCGATGGTTAAGTACGGATGTGGAAAATGGTTTAAATTGATGTCAGCATCATCAATTTAAACAATTTTCCACCTTATTAGTGTAGGCCACAATCTGATCTGCTTCCATCTCATTTGCAGTCTTCCGAAGTTGTATGAATGACCATCATTTGTCATGGCCTACCTTTCATTTTTACATATATAGCATTTGACCCCAGGTGTTATAAGCAAAATGATTGATTGGGAATCACACAAGATAGGTGTCGGAGGGCAGATAGCATACGTTCATTATAAATAACAGTTAGCCAAATTAGATTCCACTTTTAGCAGATTCCAATAAAATTGGTAAAATGCCTTTATAACATTTTTATACTATGGGATGAAGTCAAGTTTACGGCTCGTAAGCGGTTAACTTTGCGTATGGTCGTTTGTGACGCCGAAGATGCCACTGACTTGTCGCCAGTAGAGGGAATATGGATTCCTTCAGCTGGCAACAAAGTGCTTCCCCTGTATCAGGGGTTTCTGGTGACCTTACTCACGCACAAGAACACAAGAACACCCAACGATGATGCTATTTAGCTGTGGTATTCGATGCCCATGGGCCATCCCTAGTTGAGTAGTTCCAGCGAGCAGTACAACTCCTCTATTGCCTTATACGTGTATGGTTAGTAACTTATTGTAATGTGCGCTATTGTTTTAAGAGCAAACGATTGATCGCCACGAATGGTATTTGTAAACACGGCACCCTGTATAAGAATATCTGTAATCACTACATAGTATAAAACAAAGTCGCTGTCGTTTCTCCGTCCCTATGTATGGTTAAATCTTTAAAACTACGCAACGGATTTTAAAGCGGTTTTTATTAATAGATAGAGTGATTCAAGAGGAAGGTTTATATGTATAATAAATGCAATATATTGTAGAGAAACGCTGATAAATTTAAAGCTTCATCATTGAACCCGTGCGAATCCGGGGCCGGTCGCTAGTATTATATAAAATCTACTGTAAGTAATAAAAAATAGCGTAAAAATATTGTGATCGTAAATATTTATTTAGTCGTAACCATTTTTAACCCAAACTATTTTATGAAGAGATAGTTTGGCATAAAATCATGCCCACAATATTACTTAAAACTTGCAGTTACATTTGTTTTTGTTGGATAATTTGATTTTGGTTTTGAAATATTTGTAGAAGTTCAAGGAAAGTTTAAAAAGAACATGAGGAAATTTTATTTTTCTTCTTTCGTATGTTTCGATGGGTAGGAAATGCTCTTCGTAAGCTGCCAAAGTTTTGGATCAGTCTTTACATCATTGCGCGACAACAACAACGTCATTTCATTCCTATCTTTCCTTAACCCAATCAGTGTTAAGTAAATAAAAAACATTTATTGTGGTAGAAATACATCATTTCAAAACAATGATGAAACATTGTGAGCTTGATGCAGGACATTTAACGTGGCCTAAAAACTACCAAACATGCGAAAGACATATATATAATAGAATGAAGATCTATTTACCCCTTCGCCAGTAACCATATTCCGACTATTAAGTTTTGTTCGACAATACATTAAAGCCAGTGTACTTTTGTATGTACTCAAAGATTTGTTTTACGACCCCAATTATGTGTAGGCTCAGAGATAAATATTGAACGATAGATTTTTGTATCGTAGATTTGAATCGTATTATTGTAGATTTGATTTTTGGTCTGAGGCGTTAATTTGACTTCTTACCCTCGTTTTGATCTCTAATTTTTCTGATCTCCTATCTCTGTTTACGTTTGTAGCGAGCAGCATGCTACATACTTTACACAATTTACCCGAAAAATCAGAACTATTACCCGAAAAATCGGAACTGTCAATCAACCTTAATAAATATCGCTATATAAGTATATTATGAGTACCTACATGTATGTGTGTAGCTAAGTTTACCTACTGAGCAATTCGCACGTTGAAGAAATCCCCGACTACAGTTATTGGGAGATAGATAGGCGCCGCGGCCCCTTGCCAGACATACACCTCGTCTGGCTGCATGATCATCCCTTTGCGCCTAAACGTTTATTTTTAAAACGCGGAAACTAATCTTGGCATTAAGCTGTGTATCATATCTCCTTATTGGATTGACTGATTTAGATTTCGTTTTTCTTTGTTTGAAAGATGTCCTAATCAAGATTGCTTTTAGGTAGGTTTGAAAACTCAATACAGGCCTTTAAAAATTAGTTATTTCTCAAGACATCGCGCAAAGAATATGGTTTTACGATATCTGCATTAAATCTTAATAAATTGTAGTCTAGTCAACAAGTTCAAAAACGTGAAAAATAGAGATAAAGGTTCTAAAAATATGAGCGGTAGCTCATTGGATTCGGAATTACCTCTAGAAAACAACCACTTACAACAGTTTTAAAGTATTGTAATTAACAAAATAATAAACTTTTATGTTAATTTATTTATTTATTGAAGTATATATCATGGGCTCCACGAAGTTTCAAATTTTTAGGGCAATTATTTATGCTTTTTATCCAATTGTTTCCGCCAACAGAGATTAGAATGTTTTTTTATTAACAATTGAGTAACTTTTTGAAAAATTGTGAAAATGCTTATTTTTCACAGAGTTCCATTATTTCAAGTGTTAAGGACATACTGTATATTACATTTATGTTGTAAAATATTTATTTTATCTGACGAACGCTCTTTAGCCGCGCGGAGCCCTATAATAAAATTAAAAATAATGGAGATAAGTCCTCGTCTTTAGCGAGCTTTTTCAAAATGTCTTAAATGTTTGCGTTATTAACGAATAACTAAAAACCAATTTTTGTTCTTTTATTTTAAAAACAATTTCAATTATTTACCTATTTAATAAAATTGAAAATTTTCTGTTGGTGATTCCAAATCCAATATTCAATATAAAATATTCATATCACATTACCCTCTAATTAAAAAAATACCAATAAAACAAATGCAATCTCCTTTATTATAATGTAAATATATGATTGTACTTTGTAAACAGGCGGTACAGCCAGATGGTAAGTACCTACCTATGGCTTGTGAAACTCACAAACCTTGATCTACTTACAATGCATTGAAATAAACATTCACAGTATGAGCATTGAGTCTTTAATGTTATGCCATGACTTTACTGTTTCTACTTAATTTTTAATAAAATAATGTCTAACATACTTAACAGTTGTAATTTTTTTTATTATTAATAGCCATTTTGTTTAGTTTAACTATCATACTAATATAAATACAATATATTCTAGTTCTAGTAGTAAGTTGAATACATTCTATTCTACTTAGAAAAAGAAATACACTTTTTGAATGTTCCTGATTATCATAAAGACAGTTGGACCAATTTTAAATACACAATTTTTCACTTGCAGTAACTATTCTGATGGTCTACTTTTATTTTTGATAACACCATCATCTATAAATATATGGGCACAGACATTTTTAAAAAGAAATATCTTATGAGGAATATGGCAGCTAGTTTGGAATATATTTGTTAAACTACAAGAGATTTTATATATTGTTGTCTTGTGTCATAAATAAGTTAGTTATTGTGATATAAGCCTGAAATATCCTAAAAATAATTAGTTTAGATTAGAGCATTGACCATGGCCAGATCAACCTGAAATTATTTTTTTAAATTATATTTTTTATTTGGCTCTTATTTTATCTTAGAGTAATTTAAGTATCTGTAATAAATAAAATATGAGCAGGTTCCAGAGCCATGTGTTGTAATTATTTTGAAGAGGAGTAGATTGTGAAGGTAGGTCAATTAAAACATAATATTACTTCTTTCTTAATTTTAAATAAATTCTTGGTGTTTTTATTATAAAAATTCTTGATGATTTAATTATTCATAATATGTACTTATGCATACTTGCATATTTTCAAACATCAACAAAAATTATTAATTTAATCTGTAGGTAAAATGAATATCCTTCATTAACTTATTTAGAGGAAACACTCAGAGCATACATAAAATGAACCTCATTTTATTTAGAGGGCGATAAACTTGACGATCTTCCCAGATGTAAACCAAAACTTATTTGGTTAATAAATAAATATTAATTGGTTAATATTAAAAAATACATAAGTAGAGATAATTTGGCTTTATTACTTACCGTTCGGTTCAGCTATAGTTTCACTACCAATTTTAATTATTTTTCAGCTACTTTAGTGTAAAATAAAAAATATTTTTACGATTACACAAGTCCTTCGTTAGTTCGACTTTGACAGCCAGCTGGCCTGGCAGTCTGTTACTGTTTTCCCCAGAATGTTTTCATGCTTAAACAGCAAAATCGGTAGGTTTTTCTTTGAAAAAATGAATACAATTAAAATACGTTTAACCATAAGTTGGTTGCTTAAACTACTTAGATAGAGATTTCTTAGTAACCAAAACGACGATTTAAAAAAAGTAACTAGTGTAGCGACCAACATGCTACATAGTTTACACAATAGGTATACCCGAAAAATCTGAACTAATTACATCAGGAAATATTGCCTACAAATGCGAGATTTGCCAAAATGTCCAGCGGTGGACGTCTTTTGGCTGAAATGATCATGATTAAGCTTCAATGAGGGAAGTATTTTTTAGAGTTGGTAATACAGTCAGCATTATCAACTCTCAAAAATACTTCCCTGAACTGAAGCTGAACTGAACTGAACGATAGTCAGTCAGTCTCAGTCCGCTTCAGGTTGGGAGGGAATACTGGTTGTGTTTGTTTTGTTCTTTCTATTTCGTTTTGATCGGCAATATTTTACTTATAATTTTAATCTAATCAATTGGGCTACAAAATGGATTTGCTTGGAACTATTGAAAATGTTGATAGATACTGTCGTACATGTCTGAGTCAAATTCAGTTGGAACCGCACAGCATCTTTAAAAAAAGTAATGCTTGCATCAAAATAGATATTGCAGATCTTTTGGCAACATATTTATCGTTGGAGGTACACTACATCTACTTTGACTTCATTTTTTATATGCCTGCAGACTACTTAACCTGTTAAATTTTTTTTTTTAACAACTCTGTTCCCATTATGCTCCCTGAAATTATTATTTATTTAGTATGCTACATTTTCCTTGAGCAACAAAGACTATGTGACGCTGAAACAAGTATGGGTTAGAAGCTTACCCAACAAAACCACATCTAGTTACTATGAAGCACATTACAAAACCCACTACTGAGTTGGGCCTCCTCCAATGACATGGAGGGTAATTAACCTACTGTACAACGCTAGCCGGATGGGTTGGTACAGGGTTTCATTTCAAGTTTTTCTTCTCTTGTGGCTAGATCTTTGGCCTTGTCATCCTTTTGTCGGCTCTTACCCTCAGGCTGGAATTGGGTGGTGACAATAAGTATTCTAAATCCGACACCATTTATGTTAGCAAGGAAAACTTAAAATTTAACTAATTACCATGGGTGAACTACCCAAAAATATCTAATAAAAATTTAAAGGAAATCCTGTGAATAATTTGACATGATTTGTCTATTTCTTACTTAAACAGATTAGTTTGACATGATTTGTCTATTAATTTACATTTACAGATTGATCCTCTGGACTGCTTGCCGAAATTTATGTGCAATACTTGCTACGAAACATTAGCAAGTTTTGAAAATTTCAAAAATATTGCTTTAGATGTTGATGAAAAATTGAGGAAGCAATTAGAATGTTCTGCTGAGAACAATGGAATCTCAATGGCTTTTGACATAGAAGAAGCTATAGTCACTGAAAAGAAATCCAATAATAACAATGACAAAACAGTAAATAACAAAATAGTTTCAATGGACAATTCCCTGGAAAATATTCTTGCTGAAGAAAATGAATTCTCAGACACTCCTTGTTTAGAAGAAACAATGAACAATAATGAAACTGTTGTACTAAGAAACAACATCAATAGGATTGTGGCAAAAGAAGATTCTAGAAGCTTACACAAATTAAAAAGAAAATACCTCAAGAAACCTGAGACATATAATGAGAATCATAAAATGACTGAAGTAGTCCAATGTGATGTTTGCTCACAAAATTTTAAGTCCATTAATTCACTTTCAGCTCACAAACGTAAACACATAGTTAAGAATAGAATACTGGTATGTTCTATTTGTAAAAAGTCATTTAAAAAACTAAGTCATCTCAAAAGACATGAGTTGACTCATGTTGATAATCACCCATTTAAATGCAATGAGTGTCCGAAGTCATTCCCAACTGAGTCAGGTTTAGTGGACCATATCAACAGACATAATGGTATAAAACCTCAAATTTGTCCCGTTTGTAATAAATCATTTTCTCATCTGTCAACACTGAACAATCATTTACGGATTCACACCAGAGACTGTCCACATCTTTGTCAGACTTGTGGAAGGAAATTTACTTCCAGTGCCAATTTAAAGCAGCATATAGCAAGACATATGGGCTTAAAGTCTTTTGCTTGTACTGTATGCCCGAAGAATTTTGTTTCTAAAGGTGAGCTAAGAGAGAAAAAGGTTTCATATTGTAAGAGGGGTGTATAATCATACTTTATTTTTCTCAGCCCATATATGACCCACTACTCATTAGGGCCTCCTCCCAGTACAGGGAGGGATATCGAAATTGGTTGAGCTGTTTCAGGCGCTGGCCGTCCTATCCTAGGCTCCTCAAGGTCAACAACGTAAAAAAAGGATTAAATGTGCAAAAACGCATATAAGAAAAAAGTAAATGATGAATATTTGTAATTTCAGGTGAGCTACAAACCCACCAGCAAATGCACACTGGGGAAAGGGCTTTTCGGTGTGAGCAGTGTTCGGCAACATTCACCAGTCGAGTGGCTCTGCGCAGACACAAGGCGAGGCATTCAGGATACAAACCTCATCAGTGCAGCGTTTGTCCTATGAAGTGAGTATTTATTAAACAGTTTTGTTTTTACTATAAAGACTGTAGCAACCAGCAAGCTACATACATTTTAAAACACTTTACTCGAAATATCTGAACTAATAACAAAGAAATATCGCCTACAAATGTGAGAATTACCAAAAAAGTCCTACACCGCGCGGTGTAACACAGTTGAGAATTCCCCAGGGTCCGCGACGGCCATCCTATAGGGGGATAGGTGCCGCAGACCCTCTGTCAGACACACCACCTCGTCTGGCTGGATAATCACCCCTTTGCGCCTAAGACTTTTCTTTATCTTTACATAGTACTAGCTTCTGGGCGCGGCTTCGCTCGCGTGGACTTCGAACCCGTGCTTATCTCTATGCATTTTTTTATGAATATAAAAGTGGTTATTGTGACTAAACTATGATAGTAAGGTATGTGCTCTCGCTGACTTTTTTGTAGATTTTAATAAGACCTACAAACTCGTAGTACTTCATTTTGTTCTATTGTCAATAGATTTTGCAGCGCACGCATAAATAGGTTTTCGATTTTACACCTTGGGTTACAAAATCGCAATTTTCATACGGATCCCTAATTCCTTTGAAATAAAATATAGCCTATAACCTTCCTCGATAAATGGACTATCTAACATTGAAAGAATTTTTGAAATCGCACCAGTAGTTCCTGAGATTAGCGCGTTCAAACAAACAAACAAACTCTGCAGCTTTATATATTATTAGTATAGATAAAACAAAGTCGCTGTCGTCTGTCCGTCCCTATGTATGCTTAAATCTTTAAAACTACGCAACGGATTTTGATACGGTTTTTTTTAATAGATAGAGTGATTGACAGGATAAGAAATAGTGAGATAAGGAAGCGTTGTGGTCTGAAAGAAGATGTAGTGACAAAAATTGAGAAAGGTATGCTGAGATGGTTTGGCCATGTCGAGAGAATGAATGAAGAACGATTGACGAAAAAAGTGTATAAGGCGAGTGTGAATGAAAGTGTTGGAAGGGGAAGACCTAGGCGGACGTTTCAAGACCAAATCAGGGACGTCTTGAAAAAAGGCCAGGTCAAGAGTACCCTAAACCGAAGAGCATGTATGAAGGGAATAATGAAAGTGGACGAAGCGAAACAAGTATGTATGGATCGTAGCAAGTGGAAAGAAGTGGTCTCTGCCTACCCCTACGGGAAAGAGGCGTGATTATATGTATGTATGTATAGAGTGATTCAAGAGGAAGGTTTATATGTATAACCCACCCCCACTTTGCACGGGCGAAGCCGGGGCGGGCCACTAGTTAATTATAAAAGACCCTTGAGGAGGTCGTGGTCATCATCATCAATGTAAACTTTTGTGTGTGGTTGTCTAGTATATTAAGCATGTTTGTGGACCCGCCCTCCGATAGACGTTTGCCATCGACGAATGCATTTTTCCGTAGGTAGTAATTAAGGCTGATCCGCCACGCTCTGAGGTGAAAGGCTCGATCGGGTGAAGTCGGGACCGCCGAGTGTACCCGATCGAGTAAGTTACAGTCAGCTGCTCTTCGCTTGTGTCGCTGTGTTTAGTATATTCAATTCAATGAATACGTAATAATTGTCTTTGTTATTTTAATAGTTATAATTTTTTGCGTTTTTTAGTTTTCACTTCTGCCGTCACTAGGGACTGCAACCCGTTTTTTTAATTAATTATTTTTTTTTTGGAGGTTTTCAAATAAGGACCACCTGAAACGTCACCTGAGAATACACACTGGTGAAAGGCCATACAAATGTGAGTACTGTGACCGGGCCTTCAAACAGAGTAACGACTTGGTAAAGCACAAACATATGCATTTAGGAATCAATATGTATAGGTGAGTATTAGATGAAACCGTGTATATGAAATTTGGAATACACAGTGTCACCACCCCATTCCTTCATGAGAGTGTCGTAAGAGCCGACAAAAGGAAATGATACGGCTTAACACTAGCCGTGAGAGAAAAGCTTGATACGAAACCCTGTGACTTCTGGTTGACTGCCTCGTTGCCTGCCTCGTTGCCTCGTTGGTCTAGTGGTTAGATGTGCCGCCTTTGGATCAACGGGTCCCGGGTTCGATTCCGGGGTCAGGCTAGTGTCTTTGTCTAAACCAGAGGCACTGGCTCGGAGTCTGGGTGTCATTTCTATCTATAATATGAATGTCTTTACAAAAAAAAAAAATTATATAAGTAGTTTATCATCCATCTCGTTACCATAACACAAGCATTAAGTTGCTTAACTTGAGTCGAGATGGCGTTGTGTGAAATGTCCAAGGATATTATATTATTATTATTATAACCAGTCTGGACAGCGTGGCACAGTAGGCTAATCCATCAGCATCATAATTTCAGCCAAAAGACGTCCACTGCTGGACATAGACCTCCCCCAAGGATTTCCACGAAGGCCGGTCCTGAACCGCCCGCGGCCATCGCTTTCCGGCGACCTTAACCAGATCGTCGGTCCACCGTGTGGGAGGCCTACCAGCAGTGCACTTTCCGGAACGCGGTCGCCACTCGAGGACTTTTCTGCCCCATCGGGCGCTAGTCCTGCGAGCTATGTTATGCCCAATGTTACTTAAGTTTGGCAATCCTGAGGACTATGTTGGTACCTCCGGTGCTTCGGCGTATCTCCATATTACTGATTCGATCTCCGAGCATAACCTCTCCTTTGAATGACTTTGAGCCTTCTGGGGCCTTACTCTCGAACGCGATTCCGATCGATCAGGATCGGAATTGTGACGTTTCGTACTCTTGAGCACACTTGAACGCGACGCTAGCGCTAACTTATTTCAATATTGTGTGGATATTGGATGAACTAATCACTATCCAATAGTGATTAGTTCATCCAATATCCAGTCCAATATTCAGTCCAATATTCATTTTAAAAGTAATTATTTTTCCTATACCGGTTTTCGACTAACGTGGGCCCTTCTCAAACGCCAACTTCATGTATATTGACACATTCGCTAGCCTATACTAGAGCAATTCCAATTTCAATCCAATATTCGGTTCAAAGATATTTATTTCTCATAAAGACATTTTGTCACTTACATGAGAACAATTACTTAATATAATTATTACAATGCGCCCATTGAGGGTAGTTTGACGGCAAACAGAACAAACAAAGATCTTCGGTGCACAAGTTGGTGCTTGGTCCAAGTTATAAGTTTTACGCAGCAAGCGATTCGTTATCAAAGATATATTGAAATAATTGTTTCTTAAAATTTTCCAATGTTGTCACTCCTTTAATACTTTTAGGAAGTTTATTAAATAGTTGTGCTCCTCCATACGTGAAATTACTTTTGCCATAATTTGTTCTTATACGTGGTAAGGCAAGATAATTAGGTCGCCGAGATGAGTATCTCGGAGTATTTTTATTGAAAGTAATTTTTGAATGAATAAGTTTATGAGTTATTTTATATACTAATATGCAAATGTGATACGTATGTAACTGTTTTATATTCATTTGTTTTGATTGTTTATATATTAATGTGGATGATGTCAAGTAATTGTAATGGTATAAAATTTTAATTAATTTATCTTACTAATATTATAAACGTGAAAGTTTGTAAGTATGGATGGATGGATGGATGGATGGATGGATGGATGGATGGATGTTTGTTACTCTTTCACGTAAAAACTACTGAATGGATTTTAATGAAACTTTACAATAATATAGCTTATACATCAGAATAACACATAGGCTACAAGTTATAAAGATACTATGTGAATTACAACAATATAAACAAGTCGAATTCAAGATTTCTAATTGTCAAATTTTCGGCCATATTAAACTATAGACAACTTAACGTTTCGCTGTCAGTTGCGTTTTGTTAAAGTAGGTTTTATACGGACGGGATAAAAATCTCAGGTATCCTATGTCCAACTTTCTTTTTGTTTTAAATATTTATAATGCGGAACAAAGTTCGCCGGGTCAGCTAGTTTTGTAATATTTGTAACGGTTTTATATTGGTTTTAGCAGCACTACCCCAAATTTCTATGAGATAAATAAGATGAGGTTTTACTAAGGCATTATATATAATAAGTCTTGCCTTTGATGGTATACATTTGACAATACCACGTAATGAACCCACTAGGCGGGAAAGTTTCTTCCCTATTTGCTGAATATGTGCCTTCCAAGTAAGTTGGCTATCAAGCGTTAGTCCAAGATATTTTTCATGGTTTGATTTTTTCAGAATCTGGCCATTGATACTTAGGTTTTCACATATGTGAAGCTTTTTATTTTTAGCACTAAACACCATGTATGAAGTTTTGGTAGCATTCACGGTAAGAAGATTTACTTGAAACCATTTTTCTAAAATATTCAAGTCCTCTTGGGCCTGTTTTAGAACTTCGTTAACATTATGTCCAAAGTAAAATAAACATGTGTCATCTGCAAATAGGGTTAGTTGACCTCGTAAGCCTGCCTCATGAATGTTATTAATATATATTAGAAATAATAAAGGCCCGAGGACGGATCCCTGCGGCACGCCGTATGTAAGTGGTTTGGGAGAACTTTCGAAGGTTCCAAACTTTACGATCTGGTATCTATCCGATAGATATGATTGAAACATTTTATATGCAATTCCAGTCACGCCAATACTATTCAACTTCCTCAGCAGCAATTTGTGACAAACCGTGTCAAATGCCTTTTTAAGGTCAATAAATACTCCAAGTACAACGTGTTTTTGGTCAATTTTTGTTTGAATTGTTGATATGAGGTCTAGGGTTGCACCAAGTGAGTTCGATTTGGGCCTGAATCCATACTGCTGAGGATATAGAAACGATATTTTACTTAGATAATCATTAAGTCTTTTATATATAATTTTTTCAAGTATTTTAGAAAGCATCGGTAGTACTGAAATGGGACGGTAGTTACCAGGATCTGATTTGGAACCTGCCTTGTGGATAGGTGTAACTTTAGCTATTTTAAGAACTTTAGGAAAGTCACCGATACTTAGTAGCTTATTTAGGCAGTCTGTAAGGTTCTGAAGGATAAGCGCTTTTATACATTTAACAGATTTTGCACTAATTTTGTCAACGCCTGTACTAGTATTGGGATTAAGTTTATCTATTATATCTGATACTTCTTTTACTGTACATAATGAAAATTTCTGTAATTTATGATGTTTTCCACCGTGATGAGGTAGTGTGTATGTGTCATTAGTAGAGGAGTGTTTAGGAATTTGTTTAGCTAATTCAAATCCAATGTTAGCAAAAAAGTTATTAAAAACTTCGCAAACTCTTGTAGGATCTGTAATTATTTTTCCACTTGCACATTTTATATTTGGAGGACCACAACTATTCACGTGTGTATTTTTAGATAGGACATTGATTAATTTCCACATATTTTTTGGCTGTTCAGCGCACTTTAAGAATTCGCTATAGAAGTATCTGTCTTTAGTATTCTTTATTAGATGAGCTAGGTTTTCTTTATTTGTTTTAAATAAAGATGATAGTTCATGATTCCCATCTGAATGTTTTAGTTCACTCCACAATTTATTTCTCTCGCTGATTTGGTCTATGATTTCCTTGTTTATCCACTCTTTTTGGGGTTGGTTAATTATTTTGTGTTTTTTTGTGGTACTTTCAGCCACAGCTGATTTAATAAATTGATCTAAATGTGAAAAATCATTTGTATGATTTATAAATGTACTTGTTTCAACGAATTCGTAGAGTTTTGTATAATTAATAGAATTATATGGTACACGCTGTTTTTTTGGAGGATTCACTCGTTTAAGTTCTACATAAATGTTCTTGTGATCAGATAAGGATGATTCTATTATAGCAAAATAAAAATTATTATCTCTAAGATTTGTTGAGACGTGATCTATTACTGTTTTAGTCGACGATGTTTCTCTTGTGCAATTACTTCCTTCTCTTTTATTAAGTATTTTGTATCCCGATTCAGTGAGCATAGCTTCATATTGCTTAGTTTTGCCTTCTGAGCTTAAAAGATCAATGTTTGTATCACCAAAAACAATGGCTCTCTTCCTCTCTAGCAACTGTGACTCGTAGCTACCAATAAAATCATTGAAATTTGAATGTCCAGGTTTGTAGATAACTCCTACCTCAATTGCATACCTATAGAGATGTAGCCATAAGAAATTGTTTCCATTGATATAAGAACTCATTGACAAATCATGTTTTAGATCGTTATGGACAAAAATGGAAACGCCACCTCCGATAGTTTCTGTTCTGATATTGTAGTAATGAGTATAATTTTGTATGTTTATCGTTTCTGCTTGTTGTTCCGTTCTAATCCAAGTCTCAGTTAAAAGTATAACGTGTATTTGTTTTTGAAACGCTTGTAGTATGCATTGGAGTTCCTCAATTTTTCCTGGCTTGCATATACTTCTAATGTTGGCATAGAAGAAGTTCAAGCTTGAGTTTCCTGTTTTTACGTGGCTGTAATCTTGGAGTAGTTCATAAATTACTGTTGGAGCACTATCGAAGAACTTGGGGGAGAGTTTTTTGAACCATCTAAAGTAATAATTTTTGGTGTGCCTTTGACATATTTTATTGTGATGTTATTTTCTCCTCCGGCAGTTCTTTGAGCTAGTTCAGCTTTTAACATTTTTAAATAGTTGATTTGTGATGGTGTTTGATCTGCATATATTTTAAATTCATTTTGTAGCTTTGATTTATTTCGCAGCAATAATTTTGCTGTTATCGGAGAATCAAAGCACACCTTAATACTGCGGTTTTTCGTAACATTGTATTTTCCCAATCTGAATATTTTGTTAGGCTTCGGACAGTTCTCCAACAATGAGTTTACAATTTTTAAAACTTCTTCCATATCAGATGTGTTCCTTTCGTTGTAATTATTGATTTTTTGCTCTGGCAGGCCAACTAAAATTATATTTTTTTCCCTTAAGATACGCTCCTTCACTTCATGAAAAATGGTTTCGTCAGTTTGTAGTGGTGGATTTTTGCAGAGATTCTGTTTTACCTCGCTAACCTTAGCTTCAAGTATAAATACTTTTTTCTCGGTATCATTATTTTTTAATATAAGATCCTTAATCTGACTTTTCATAACAATCTGATCATTTTTAAGAGCATCAATAGATTCTTGAATTGCATTCAATTGTGTTTTCACGTCAGTAAGATTTTTTTGCATTAATTTTAAAGTGGTTTCTTGATTATTTCTAAACTTATCAAGTAAATTTGCGATATCCTTGCGGAAACTTTGTAACTCTTGTGCACAATTGCAACTATTATCGGGTTGTTTTCGTTTTCGTTGAGCAACTTGACGCTCCGTTAGTTCTTCACTTGCAGTTGTCAAGTCTGTGAGTGACCCAGTACGATGCGTTGGTGGAGATCGCTTAACGCTCATGATTTGTGCTGCACACTGCCGTGTGTCTCGATAGAAATAGTGAATTTACTCACGTTCGTACACTGTATAGTGTGAGCGAGATGGAGTATCACGTCCCTTGTTGCACACAGGTAATAATTGGCGACAGATGTTAATAAAAATAGAACTGCACCGCTTCTGATATAAGAATTATTTTTGCGTGACGCGAATTTAATATTTTAAAATAACAACAAGTAACACGTCTGCTCTGCCTCAACGACCGCTTCAACACACACAATATTGTCAGTATTGTTTTACAAAGTACGGTAATTTGACAGGATTAGTTATGAATTTGATCGGAATTGTTATTGGATTCAAGAGTAAGGCCGAATAAACCTAAAACTACTCAATTTAACAATTATCTATAAGCGAAGTTGAGATAAGCACCGACTTACATCCCACGCGGGAAAAGCAGCGCGCATAACCTAGTTAATTATAATCAGTATTTTTTACATATGGTGTTAATATAATGTTTCAGATGTGACCAATGCAACAGATCTTTCCGACTGCAAACGGAACTGGGCAAACACATGACAGAGCATTTCGCTGCGCTTAACGTGGAAGCTTCTGGAACTTTCTCGAACAAGTTGCTTGAAAGGAACATTGTAAACGGAGTGCCCAATGTTGCAATACATACATAATTAAATGCATACGGAAAATGGGAGGCTATTAAACATATGTGGCGACTGGCGACGGATTTAGTATACAAAATGTCACCAACCCATAAAATCCTGAGGGTGTCGTAAGGAACTTAGACTAAAGGAATGCCAGAGGCAGATCACCAGAAAGAAAACTTGAAACAAACCCGTCTTGCCAGCGGGGCACAGTAGGTTAATTTCCCTCCCTGAACTTGGAGGAGCCCGTCAGTAGTGGGTAATTAAAGGGCCGAAATGATGATGATGATTCTGATGATGAGGAATCTGTGGCGCCACAAGCGTGACATGTGAGGGTATACCGCTGGGGTTTTAGTTGTTAGAAGTTTTCGGAGTCCCACATCACCGCCTACCCCACCCTCGAGGAGCGGCAGTATGGGTTAAGACTTACCACAGGAAAACTTAAAAAAACGTTCATAAGAAGTTCTTTGAGTATTGGTAAATCCGTTATTTACTCACAAATGTAAAAGTAACTGCAATCAAAGTTTACATCGCGCGATCAAAGTTTACTAAACAAACCGGATAAATAAGAAATTACCGACAAATCAAAGCATGAGCTAAATGGGCTCTTTACTCTTAATAGCAAAAGAGGTTTTTATTTGAAGCCTCATAAGCCTGTAAGGCTGATGTGATATCTAAGGTGCACTGGAGCTTATTTTATTTTGAACAATGTTTAATGACTGTTGAAATAAAGTAACTATATCTCAATGTTAATATGTTGTTTTAATTTTATTGTATCAATTTATATAAAAATCAATGCCACTTTTCGTTGTAATTTTATAACTCAAAAACGGCTGAACTGATTTGAATGTTTTTTTGTATGACTTTGGCTGGCACCGAGGATGGTTTAGATTCACAAATCACCGACAGATGGCGCTGCAGTCGGTAAACGAATATCATGCAGGACAACGTCTGCTCGGTCAGCTATAGTGTTATAGCTATACATACATACATAAAATCACGCCTCTTTCCTGTAGGGGTAGGCAGAGACCACTCCTTTCCACTTGCTACGATCCTTACATGTTTCGCTTCCTCCACTTTCATTATTCCCTTCATACATGCTCTTCGGTTGAAAGCTATAGAAATTAAAAACATCTTGAATTGAAAGTGCCAGTGTTATCGCATGGCTTACGCTTCACTTATCCTCCAATCACCGCCAAGGAGATACAAATAAACACTATTGTGCCTAGTGACTGTTTTACAATACATAGTGTCGCCACCCCATTTCATCCTGAGGGTGTTGTAAGAGCCGACAAAAACTTAGCCGCAAGAGAAGGAAAACTTGAAACCCTGTGCCAACGCGATTGGCCAGCGTGGCACTATAGGCTAATTACCCCACATGTAGCCAGAGGAGGCCCCACTCGGCGATGGGCCAGTTATAGGCTGAGAAGTAAGTAACTACTATTGCTCAGTATATATGTTGGTGCAAGATGTTTGTTACTTAATAACCTATTGACACGGACGGCGCAGTGGTTGAGCGATCGACTGCTGCCCAGCATCACCAGCATGTCGCGGGTTCGATTCCCTTGAGGAAGAAATATTTGTACGACCTACAAGTATTTGTTTCGGGTCTGGGTGTTTTTCTATCTATAATAATGTATTATAACGGACGCGTGTAACGAAACACACCCGTCATCGCATCTTCCCGCTCTCGCGGACTCGTCTTCGTGCGAATACCACGAAGTCTCGACCAATCGCCAAGATTCCCGCTCGTTTTCGAGTCTGAGCAACTTGTCCGCGTTCGCGTCTTCTCTTAATTTTATTGTAATAGTTCTGTGTCACTATATTTATATTGTTATGTTTGTGGACAGATATTATAAGTTTTATTCAGTGAGCAGTTGTTTTAACACACACGACCCAGTAGTTCTACGATTAGAATTCCTCATACGTACAAGAAGCTAGCCGCCCTTATTATAAAAGGCCCACCGTAAAGAACTTACGCTATAGTATGTATTTACAAAAAAAATGTATATAAGTAGTTTATCATCCATCTCGTTACCATAACACAAGCATTAAGTTGCTTAGCTTGGGACGAGATTGCGTTGTGTGAAATGTCCAACGTGAGCCTCGATATCGTTAAGGCCTTTGACAGGGTCTGGCACAGAGCCCTTCTTACGAAGCTACCATCGTATGGAATCCCCGAGGGACTCTGCAGATGGATCGCTAGCTTTTTGGATGGTCGGAGCATCAAAGTTGTCGTAGACGGCTCCTGCTCCGAGACCAAAACCATTAATGCTGGCGTACCACAAGGCTCGGTGCTCTCCCCGACGCTGTTCATCCTGCATATCCATTATTTGCTGTTCACAGACGGCATGCATTGCTATGCGGATGACAGCACGGTTATGCACGATATACCAGCCATCGGAATATCCCTCGGTGCGAAATGGTAGAAAGACGATCACACCTTGTGTCTGAAGTCGGGGACACTCTAGGGCGTGCCTCCGAATGGGGTGAAAGGAACTTAGGTCAGTTCAACCCCACAAAGACACAGGTGTGCGCGTTCACTGCAAAGAAGGACCCTTTTGTCGTAGCGCCTCAGTTCCAAGGAGTATCCCTTCGTGTCTCCGAAAATATTGGAATCCTCGGTGTCGATATTTCCAGCAAGGTCCGCCCAGATACCAACTCGATCCACTTGACTCCCTCTAAAGACGTGCTGTTCGAATCGTCGGGGATCCCAATCTCACGGACAAATTGGGGACGTTGGAGCAACGGAGAGACTTTCAACGGACCTCTCTGCGTGCTCTACCGTCTGTTTCACGGGGAGTGCTCCGAGGAACTGTTTGAAATGGTACCACCGTCACCTTTCTACCATCGTACAACTCGACATCGCGGCAGGGTTCATCCATATCACCTGGAAACGATAACGTCCAGCACGGTACGCTTCCAGCGATCATTCTTACCACGCACGTGCAGACTCTGGAATGAACTACCTGCCGCGGTGTTTCCCGAGCGCTACGACATGTCCTCCTTTAAACGAGGTTTAAAAAGAGCACTCACTTCACGGTAGGCAACGGCTTGGATGTGCCACTGGCACTGCCAAAGTCCTTGGGCGGCGGTTAACACTTCCCATCAGGTGGGCCGCGAGCTCGTTTGCCACCAAGAGCAATAAAAAAATATATTTATTTATTATTATTTGCTTTGATTGTCCGTGTGGTGACGGATTTAGAATACATTGTGTAGCCAACCCATTACATCCTAAGGATGTCGTAAGCGTCGACATTAGGAAATGACAAGGCCGAAAACCTAGCCGCAAGAGAAGGAAAACTTGATTCTAAACCTTGTGCCAACCCGTCTGGCCAGCGTGGCACAGTAGGCTATTACCCTCAATGTAGTTTGAGGAGGCCCGACTCAGTAGTGGATAATATATGGACTGAATTTCCTTATTTTTCTAATATATAAAATTCTCGTGTCATGGTGTTTGTGATTAAACTCTTCGCTCGACCGAAATATTCATCCCCTCTATTCATCTAATTTTCATCCCCCTAAATGTTAAGGGTCCACCCCAAAAATTGTTGTAAACAACATTTTTCGTTTTTATTTTTCCATGATACAGCATACAAAATACATACAACCCTAATTTTTCACCCACAGACTTAAGTAGGGATGTTTTCACCATAGCATTATTTATATGGCAAAACAACGTTTACGGTGTCAGCTAGGTTTATATAAAAATACATATTAAGTTTACTACAATTTAAGGTTTAAAGAATTACACCATATTACTAATAAATAAATATCCTTAGACATTTCACACAACGCCATCTCGTCCCAATCTAAGCAACTTAATGCTTGTGTTATGGTACGAGATGGATGATAAAATATTCATATACATTTTTTTTTGTAAATACATACATATTATAGATAGAAAACACCCAGTCCCGGAACAAATACTTGTAGGTCGTACAAATATTTCTTCCGTGCGGGAATCGAACCCGCGACATGGTGCGCAGCAGTCGATCGCTCAACCACTGCGCCAACCGTGTCGTAATAATTGTAGCATATTGACGGGTTTCAAATACATGGTGTCACTACCCCATTCCATCCCGAGGTGACGTAACAGCCGAAAACGAAATGACAAGACGGAAAACCTAGCCGCAAGAGAACGAAAACTTGAAACGAAACGCTATGCCATCTTGTCTGGCCAGCGTGGCTCAATAGGCCAATACACTCCATATATTGGCAGGAGACCAGAATGAGGGCAGTTTATGGCCTGAGTGTTAGTAGTAATTACACCTTAAACTTAATTCTACCCGAAATTAATGTTTTTAATCTGTACTTTTTTTATCAGTTTGAATGCCTTCGACCCCACAGTAGAGCGCCTCGTCCACGATAGAATATAATTACGGAGAGCAACTGTCAAAGGGCAATCTACGACGTGTACACGTTAGCGAGACTACGCTAGCTAATGTGTCACTACAGTCTGCGTAGACAGGCTCGGCTACTCCCGGAAGTCGTCATGGACGCAGGTACGAGACAAACGATACAAATAGAGAGCTCTCGAATTATCTACATGTCATAGATCAGTCTAGCTATAGTCGTATTTTTAACACGTTGGCTGCTGTATCGGGTCGAAAGGATGTTATGTATATCTAGCCGTTGGTGCGGCTCTAATAATACCGTTCCAACCGTTGGTGCGGGATGGATATATTTTGTATTTTCAGCAGTACGACAGAGATAAATACAGTTTTGGAATTGCCACGTCAAGCTTTATAAAACAAGTATCCAAAATATGTATCGGGTCTTGACAACCTGATACGCACTGGAGGTAAAATATACCAGTCTAGTGCGTTTATCGGATCTTTAAGACCCGATGCCCGATGACCTGATAAACGCACTGAGTTTGTGAATAAAACAAGTAGTGAGGTGATCGTGGGTGGTTGAATTGCGTGTAGTGTTTTTATTAATTTATTACGAAATGAAGAAATCTAAAAGATACTTAATGTTTAGTCATGAAGGTGGTAATAAAAAAAATGCAGACCGAAAAGAGACATGCGAATATTCCATAAGAGACCATAATAGGAATAAAATGCATAAGAAATCAGTTAATGCCACATTATACAAGCCCATCTACACATTTTAGTCATGAGACCTGAATTTATCCTTACTTAAAATCGCTATATTGGAGAATAAATACGCTATAAAGGGTATTTATTGTCCAATATATTATAGCGAAAAGTTATGATGAAGTTACTATTTGGGACTAGTAAAAACGAAACTAAATTAACCAAAAAACAATTCCTTTTATAGGCAGCTTGTATTGTTTATTACAATAAAACAATATTTCAATATCGACCTTTATTCATATCCCCTAGGTACATCCCTATAAATCTATTGATCGTTTTACGAATTGGTGCTGATATCGGGTTAAAAAGATCCGAAGAAAACAACTCTCAATTACTATTGAGTTATTGGTCCTATTCACTTACTATCGTAAATTCATGTATTTTCATTCATTATAATGAAGATAATAGGTAAACAATAAATAAATCAATTATATTTACATAGTTAAATTACATTTAAAGTAAGAATGATAAACAGATATTTTCGACCCCATAACGCACCAAGGAATTGGCTTGCAACGGGTCGAATGTATCTGATAAAGCACCAACGGACAGTTAACGAAATATCTTGCCGCAGCTAACGTGTTAATTAAACGTACTCAACTGACATTTACTGTTTTTTTATGAGTATCTAGTCTACGAGTAGTGTAGTGTACGCTGGCCAAAATGTCACTATGTTAGAGCTACCCTACGATTGGGCAAAAATCTGCAATAGGGCGCTCTATTGATCTCTACGTGTACGTAGAAGTTAGAGTATAGATTAGATTAGTTGTCAAGCTGTCTAGCTCTATTCTCTCTGCGTGGACGACCAGCTTAACACTGCTTGGCGCCGGACTTAGATGTTTAAGCGCAAAGGGATGACCATCCAGCCAGATGAGGTGGAATGTCTGGCTAGGGGTTGCAGCGCCTATCCCCCCGATACTTGTAGTCGGGGATATCTTAACCTTGCGAATTCCTCTTGAAATTTCGCTATCGCGGTGTAGGACTTTTTCGTAATTATCGCATTTGTAGGCGATATTTCTTGATGCAATTAGTTCAGATTTTTCGGGTTAATTGTGTATTGTATGTAGCATTCGGTCGCTACAGATGTGAGGGTGGTCGCTTTCCGAGCGTGTGGTGAGGAAGTTTTAAAATCTGCCCCACACGGGAACATTTCCATCCCATGTTTGCCTTTATTACTGTTTATATAAACACCACTTGTACACTTCTGTATACTATGACATGTGTTTATGTTTAATATAGTGTACAGTAAAGAGTTAAGTCGCTCTTGATCCGATTTAGGACGCATTGTGTCGTTCCGAGTATCTTACAAAGATAAAATATGTGAAAGGAAAATATGAAAGGTAAATATTTTAAAAAAGAAAACTACAATACACAATATGCTTTTAGACGTCTAAGCTATAGCTAAGAGGACACTTGGAAACAAAAATAAACACAATTCGTTCTGGAAATTTAAGCCACACACGGATAAACTTCAGTCAGAAAATTATAACTATCATTTTGTTTTGGAAGAATCTGTATGAAATCATGGAGTAAGCATCAACCATGAGATATTTCACACCCTGATTACCGTAAATGTCATCGCAATTCTGGAAATGTTTGTTCGAGGCCATTCATTTAATTTAAACATATTGCAATCTTTCCTTGTCAAGGAAATAAATAGGTACCTATTTCAAAATATCTGCGAGCTCTTGAGTTGTGTAGGAGTGTCGAAATTATATTTGCTATCCATCATCATCGCCCCTTTCTTTCCCAAACTTCTATCCCGAATTCCGGGAAACACGACCCATAGCGGTACCGCCTATTCTCCAAGACCCATTTAGTTGGACAATTGGTAAATAACATAGTTAGGCCGGCTGAAAGTATGTCTAAATATTATACTAGCTGATCCCGCAAACGTTGCTTTGCCAAATAATTAACCCCCCCCCCCCCGCAACCTCCTACCAAATTTCAAGTCTCTAGGTCTTATGGTTCCAGAGATATCGTGATGACTCAATCTATCTATACAACAGCTGCTATCGCAAACGTTGTTTTGCCATGTAATTAAATAGGGGTTGATCGTAGAGGGGTGAAAATTTAGGGTTGTTTGTATTTTTGTATGCTGCATCTTAAACAAATAAAAGCAAAAAATGTTGTCGAAAAAATAAACAACTATTTTTGGTGTGGACCCCTTAAAATTTAGGGGGATGAAAAATAGATGTTGTCCTATTCTCAGACCTACCCTATATGCACACAAAATTTCATGAGAATCGGTTCAGCCGTTTCGGATGAGTTTAACCACAAACACCGCGACACGAGAATTTTATCTAAAAGCAACATTTTTGTACCTCTTTTCACGACAATTGGGCAGTCGGTGGAATACGAAATTTCCCATGATTACAGTTAATATAGAGAAGGACTACAGAATGCTCATCTATCAATTGCTTTTGTCGGCTGGAAAATTCTGTTCCGCTCCGCTTCACGAGAACCGTTAACGGGCTGAGTGAAGCTTAAGGCCGTTTGTCCACCGCCGCCGTCAACGGCACGTCAACGAGAAAAAGATGACGGCGTCGAGCACGCCCGTCACGTCATCTTAACCTCTTCTTGAAAAAATGTCGTTCTCGTTGACGTGCCGTTGACGGCGGCGGTGGACAAACGGCGTAAGAGTGGATTGCTAAGTACAGTTTTCCTTCATTCCGTGTCTAAGGATCGATTCAGAATTAGGCAACTCCAACTAAAAGATATTTGTTAAAATAATGTTTATAATAAATTTCATTAACTATGAAACGATTACACACACGACCACGTATTTGACACACACCGGCGCATATACCTATACTCTTTTATTTATTGTTGAAGTCTGTGATCAAATCATAATAGCACTACATAGTATAAAACAAGTCGCTGTCGTCTGTCCGTTCCTATGTATGTATACCTAATACTTTAAAACTACGCAATGGATTTTGATGCGGTTTATAATAGATAGAGTGATTCAACTAGAAGTTTTTTATGTATAGTACATGCATCATAACACACGTGCGAAGCCGGGGCGGGTCGCTAGTTGAGAATATAACTTTAATATAAAACCTCCAAAGCATGGACATCTGATGTTACTGATGGAGATCTGGCGCTCCTACTCACACAACACCACCCAAGGATGATCTTTGTTCCACAATGTGTCTTGGGTTTTTAGGCGCAAAGGGATGATCATCCAGCCATACGAGGTAGTATGTCTGGCTAGGGGTTGCAGCGCCTATCCCCCCATAGTTGTAGTCGGGGAAATTTTTACTAAGTATGAGAATTGCTCTTGAAATTTCGCTATCGCGGTGTAGGACTTTTTGGTAATTCTCGCACTTGTAGGCGATATTTCTTGGCGTTAGCCATTTAGCGCCGACAAATATTCACATTCAAGTCAAAGCGACCTCTGCGGTCGATGATAGCCCAATTATGTGGTAAGGCTTACAACATAAGACATGCCAAAACAAGTTGTGGTAACCTTTCTATCTTATCTTTATTAAAATTGCAGGCTTTAGAATTTGGGACATCAAGCGCCACTTGAAGTTGCAATTAATTTATGCAATGGTTGAAAGGTCTTTCTTCAAGGTGTAAAATTATGTACTTACAGAAAATATCAATAGTAACTACTACCGTACCGATGCTTTGTGTTTTAAATAATGACGTGCCGTTCTTTTTTTCTATGGCAATCTGCTAGTATCTGCGGCAAATTATGCCGGTGTCGCGCGTCACAAGTTGTATGTCGAGTTCTCTTTTTGAATTTCCAATAGTTTAATGAGAGATCCTTTGGGTGCTGGAAAAAATAGAGGAAAATTGATAGAGATAGTGTAATAATAGTGAATGAAAAAAAAAACAGACAAAACGTAACGCCCCTTTTCTCCATAATGTTTAGATATATTTATCCCTGGATGATGTCATTCATAAGCTGACCGCACATTTCGGGATGCATTCGATGAGTTTACGACGCGTCCCGTATTGTGCGTTCAGCTTTATCCACCCACTCGAGACGGTTTTAAGTTGCGGAGGCTCCAAGGCTAAACCTTCGTTGAAGAAAAGATTAAGTTATTTTGTTTAAGCCAAACAGCGTAGGTACATATTGTAGACGTATCGTATATCAAATTCGTGTGTATCGATATGCGATACCTTGTATCGATATATAGAATTGTAATCGTATCCCATTCCTATCGATAGATAATGACTAGGTTTGCGACGTTATTAGTGTATTAACGAGGCAAATATTTTACGCCTTGGCTTTGTTATATTAAATATAATTTACCCACTCGAGGAGCATAATTGCGTTTTAACACAGGTATTTGATTTCTCTCTGTCAGCTCAATCACAATAAAATAACATTGCATGGCACTCCGTTCAGCCATCCGAAGTGAGGGCATGGAGCTAATCGGAATAAGGAGTAAGATATCGGCGTTTTTCTAAACAAGTTTTTTTCTATCTAACATGGGTTCCGCTTCCGCTGAAAAACAATAATCAGCGTCGTTAGTATTATCATACTAGCTTAGTTGTCTGAGTTCCATAATGTTTTCTAGGGTTCTCTGTGCTCATTTCTTGAGTTATTTATTTTACATTTTGGTACAAAATTCCAAGAAAACTATTTATTTGTTTATAACAAATTTGAAATATAGAATACTGATAGCTGTTACTCGCGACTTTGTCCGCGTGGTATAATAACAAGAAAGTTGTTGTTCAATTCGCATAGTTTACGACGAATTTCGTGCGCTCTAAAATTTGGAAATCCCGCTAAGATTGCAACAAAACTGTCGAAACCTCTTATGTGCTCCTAGAAAGCGGGAGGGGGTTCAATATCAATCCTTGTTACATCAGCTATCTGTCAGTGAAAGTCCCGTCAAAATCGGTCAGCTATTTCGGAGATTAGCCAAAACTGACAGACACACAAAATATGTAAAAAAATATTGTTATAACTTATGCACCGTGTATACATCCACAGGCACTTAGTAAAAAGTGGTGACTTCAATATAACGAACATACTCACCAATTTTTTTTTTATAGATGCGTAGATAAAAAATAAAAGGAAATAAATAGTCCGCAAAAAGTCTGCATCACTGAAGGTGGCCTTATGTGGACTTGGTTATGATCGATGTGTGCCGAACATCCCTAGTTCAACCATTCCGGTTGTGCACATTACCTAACCGGTTTGAGGAAAACTATACTAGGTATACAGTTTCCGTAGTTTCCGCGAATGGCAACGTAACTACTATAGTAATGTGGAGCACAGTGATTTCCATCTCTTTGGGTCACTGCATCGTTGGACTAGTATTATCGTTGGTATAGTATTTTAAGCGCAAAGGGATGATCATCCAGCCAGACGAGGTTTTTGGTGGGGGAAATCTTAACTGCGCGAATTGCTCTTGAAATTTCGCTATCGCGGTGTAGGACTTTTTGGTAATTTTCGCATTTGTAGGCGATATGTCTTGATTTGATTAGTGCAGATTTTTCGGGTAAATTGTGTAAAGTATGTAGCATGTTGGTCGCTACAGTATTATCTATGGTATTTTTTTTTCAATTGTCACCAACCCTAATCATCGTGTGGGTGTCGTAAGAGGCTACTAAAGGAACGCCAGAGGCAGATCACCTAGCCGCAAGAAAAGGAAAACTTGATACAAACCCTGTGCCAATCCGTTTTGCCAGCGTGGTACAGTAGGCTTATTTCCTACCATGAATTTGGAGGAGGCCCGACTCAGTAGTGGGTAATTTATGGGTTGATGATGATGATAGTACAATATGGGGTATAACAAAATCCCTTTAGCCAATAGAAGGATCGTTTGGAGTTCCTGCTTGCTTGCTGATGCTGTGCAAAACTATAGCAAAAGCAATGACTATTTTACGTGAAATTTTATTGGAACATATCTAGTAACTAAACGTTTTTTTTTTACTAATACTGCCATCTCGCGGGGGTATAGTCGGCAGTATAGCCGTTATATGGACGCCTCATCTGGTAACTAACGTAACCCGAGAAATGGCGAAAGCTAAAGCCCAAGAAAAAATATGGAACATAGATTACTCAAAATCATTTAACAAGTTGCCTCATTAGAACGATTTTGACAAGTCAAACAACAAAAATAAAATTTATCATTTACCACCGGTTCGGAATGCAGCTCTACTAAGAACAGCCGACAAGAAACTCTGTAGTTGCGTCTTTTCGGGCCTCGGAGTCCCTGAAAGTCCCTTCAAAATCAGACCAGCCATTTCAGGGATTAGCCCAAACAAACCTACAGGCAACAATTCAAAGAAATGTTGTTTTGGTGTTATGATATATTTATACTTAGTAAAAAGCGGTTATTTTAATGATAAAAATATGTAGTCACTCCAAATTTGTTTATTTGTATCACTATCACTACATATTAAAAAACAAAGTCGCTGTCGTCTGTCCGTCCCTATGTATGCTTAAATCTTTAAAACTACACAACGGATTTTAATGCGGTTTTTTCTAAGAGACAGAGTGATTCAAGATGAAAGTTTTTAAGTATAATACATCCATAATATTGTAGAGAAACACTGATAAATTTAGAGGTTAATCAGTGCACCCGTGTGAAGCCGGGGCGGGTCGGTAGTAGATAATATGATAAACGTACATTTTGTTTGGAGTTTTTAAAACATAATTATAATACTACTAGCTGACCCGACAGACGTCGTACTGCCTCAATCGATAAATAAAAGATCTAAACTTTTGTATAAAATAAACTTAAAACATACAAAAGGAATCGTCAGGCGTCACGTCAAAGGAAAATCAATTTTTTTGTTTTTATTTAATACTGAGTATTTCTATATTTTCTTACCTTTTAAACCTTCCCTTTTTAAGAGCAAAATTAGCCAAATGGGTCTAGCCGTTCTCGAGTTTTAGCGAGCGAACAGCAATTCATTTTTATTTTTATAGATGCCTCGTTGATCTAGGGGTTGGATGTGCCGCCTTTGTATCACGGGGTCCCGGGTTCGATTCCGGGGCTGGCCAAGTGTCTTTGTGTAAACCAGAGGGACTTGCTCTGAGTCTGGGTGTCATTTGTGTTCGTGAATTCCATGTTTTAAATTTTAAATTTAAGTTTTAAATTGCTTTAAATTTTACTTAGTATTTAAAAAAATAAATAAATAATAGATAGGTAGATAGATAGATAGATAGATAGATGTGTAATATAACATAAAATAAAAGAAAAAAAGAAAGTGAAATACAAGAAAAGAAGAAGTGAAATAAAAGAAAAGAAACGATATTGGTGCCATGAATTATTTCAAAACCGGCGAAATACAGGTGGAGTGCAGCAGGCAGTGAATTGATTTTCATTCTTACACTAGCTTTTGCGCGCGGCTTCGCCCGCGTGGGCTTCGAACCCGTGCATATTTTTTATGAACATAAAATCGGTTATTGTGACTAAACTATGATAGTTAGATGTGCTCTCGCGGACTTTTTTGTAGATCTTTATAAGACCTACAAACCCGTACTACATCATTTTGTTCTATTGTCAATAGTTTTTGCAGCGCACGCATAAATAGGTTTTCGATTTTACACCTTGGTTTACAAAATCGCAATTTTCATACGGATCTCTAATTCTTTTGAAAATAAAATATAGCCTATAACCTTCCTCGATAAATGGACTATCTAACACTGAAAGATTTTTTGAAATCAGACCAGTAGTTCCTGAGATTAGCGCGTTCAAACAAACAAACAAACTCTGCATCTTTATATATTTTATTATTATTCTTACATTTTAAGTTTACTTATGGGTCGGTTAATTCTTTCTTCTTTATAATATCCAAACCGCCTGCATTTCGCCGGTTTTGAAGTAATTCATGGCACCAATATCGTTTCTTTTCTTTTATTTCACGTAAATAACAATGTCGAATTAATATTGCCGCACTCAGCACAATGAGCACTTCGTCTGACATTACGGAAACAACTAAATCAGAATCCTCGCAAATTCAAATCTTTAGGTAGTAAATGTTACATTACACGCGAACGCTCGTCGGTGAGGGAGGTAGTATTATAATGTAATGCTCAAAGTCGAATCTATAATGTTACATTACACGTGAACGCTCGTCGGTGTGGGAGGTAGTATTGTAATATAATGCTCAAAGTCGAATCTATAATGTTACATTACACGTGAACGCTCGTCGGTGTGGGAGGTAGTATTGTAATATAATGCTCAAAGTCGAATCTATAATGTTACATTACACGTAAATGCTCGCGGTGAGGGAGCGTCTTAACAGTCAACTATAAAAAAAAATAAGAAAAATATACTTACGATTAACATATTTTGTTTTAAGTTTATTTGCGCGTATAAACATACATAATTCAATTAACATTAAGTAATTTAATACATTCACAAAATATAATTTAATGAAGAATGAATAAAAATTACATTTAATTTAATGACTTAATAAAACAATTAATTTGGTTTTTTAACTTTTGTTATAATTGTTAGTTTATATAATAAACAAAAACACATTTAATATTTCTATTCTCGAACCGAGGTAATCAAAACCTCTATGGTCTATCTTTAAAATGTTTTCTTTCTTGAATTGTTATTCAGATAATGAAAACAAGATTTTTACAACAACACATGGCATCTGATGAAAATCAGCCAATAAGATTTTGTTATTATCTGTATAGTCCCAATATGATCTTCACCATTAATCCATATTGAAATAAAAGTTTGATTCTGACTTTATTGATTCTGCATAACTATCCTAGTATACTGACGGATTTAGAATACATACTGTCACCAACCCATTCCATTCTGAGGGTATCGTAAGGGCCGACAAAATGAAATGAAAATTCCGGTAACCTAGCAAGAGAAAGAAAACTTGATACGAAACCCTGTGCCAAACCGTCTGGCCAGCGTGACACTGTAAGTTGCTTACACTCCATGTGAGTGGAGGAGGCCCGATTAAGGCAGTGAATCAGGCCTAGTACAAGACTAAAACTAAATTGGAAATTAACATATTTAAATATATTTTTTTAATCTAACCTACGTGCAAAAAATATTTGCGTCACCAAATTATAATATAATGTATATTATGTACTTTAATTAATTAAGACGCAGGATAATATGCCTACTAATTGTGCGAATCTCTTGGTTGTATAGTTTTGATGGTGTCGTCTGTTCTCGAATAGCAATGCTAAGTAGGGGAAGCGATCGGAGTAATATGGTAGGGCGCTTGTTAGTTGCAATTCCGCGCGTGTGCCGCACGCGCATTCAATATCGATTTTCAATTTTAAAACGGTTCCTTTTTAAATTTCGAGTTTGTTCACGGTTATCGGATTGACAGCTAAGTGAGTGTTTGTTTTCTTTTCTTAATTGTTACTTAGTATGTAAGCAAAAACAAAGGTTTTATTTTGTTTATCGGTTATTCGGATTTATTGTTAAGTGATATAATATTCGCAATGCTTCGTGTTAAAAGTGAAAGTCTAGGCTTTAGTTAATAGTTAGATCAAGCACGTGATATTATTTACACGATATCTGATTTACGGTTTAATTAAAACCCCTAACGGGTTTATGGTTAACGTTTAGAAGACCAAACGTGTTTATTTCCGCGAAACCCTAGGGTATCATAAACTATTTTTATATTATTTTATTATATTAATGTTATTTATAGAAAAAATATTATATTTGTTTTATAATTAAAATGGCCGTGAATTTTTATACTGCGGAACATTTATTAAAAATATTTTTTCTTTATTGTTTCTTAAACAATTTTCAATTGTTTACTTCCTAAGTATTATTATTCCAAACTAAAGTTTGTGTGGTAACGGATTTGGAATACAGTGTCGCGAATCCTTTCCATCCTGCGGGTGTCGCGACGAAAGGAAACGTGTGTTTACCTATTTCTTCCCTCCATGAACTTGGAAGAGGCTTGATTCAGCAGTGGGTCGTTTGTGGGCTAAAATTATGAATTATGTGTGACTCGGCACACGATTATTTCGTGTCGTGATCCAGCCCACAGATCACTAAACGACGCGTGTCATCTAGTTTCTAAAACAATGCGGACTTATTCAAATCTGAATGAATGGTATTTTTTGTTCTATAGTATTGTTCCATAGATATCTAAGTCTAAATCCTCACCCCTGCACATAGAGGGAATTTCCGGAACTGCTTATTTTGTTCTGGACGTAGGGGCCGAAGTATGCGGGACATCGCCATTATGCGTTTCCGATTACACACCAAACAACCCACTCTAGGCCGAAAGTTTCGGAGACTGCTTTGCTACCCTGGAAGAATCTAGTAATTAAAAAATGCGGTATTATTGGATTATAGTAAAGCAGACGTCACAATCTCCTGGTATTCCTCGTTTAGCCCACAAAAATAGCACACGTACGAATTTCGAAGTTCAATATTAACTTTAGTGTTATAATATTTACAAGTCATTAAGCATTCAGCTTGTACACATACTTACATGTAGCCGCGCTCTGTCTGTTACGTTACATGTACTCGTAAGTTTTCCTTCTCTCGTGGCTAGGTTTTCTACCTTTACTTTAGTCGGCTCTTACGACACCCTGAAGACGGCAAGTGCCCATTCGAAACGATGTAATGCTAGCCTTAATCTGCTAGATTCAAAATCTTCCCCAGCTCTAGTGTCAAATCGTGTGGCATATGTCCCGAACTGACACTTTAGTAGATTGAAAATATTTTGTGCGCATGCCCGAACTTCCGTCATGTTTTTCGGGCACTTTGTATAAAAATGTGATGTGTTATAATGTTTGTTGCACAGCCATATTATGAAAAGTGCCCGAAACTGTCATACTGCTGTGTTTTTGACATGGCGAACTATAAAAAGGCCTATTAACTGTCAAAATCGACAGCCAAAGACAAGTTGATTTGCAACGATTGATTTAGCCGATTTGGGAGCCCTTTCTTTTGGTTTCGGTGGGGAAATGCTTTACACATACCACCGCCCCGCGTGGGTAGGTCAGCGATCATGTGGAACTCTGAAAATTCGTCTACCTACTAAAACCCCAGCGGTCTACCCTCATGCATCACACTTCGGGCGCCACAGGTTCGCGTGAACGCATTCCTCTGTGACACAGTGGCATCGGGTATGTATTTTGAATCCGCTACCACAGACTACAAAATAAAAACAATTAATTTAAAAGCGTTCAAAGTTTTAACAAGTCAGAAATTTTGAAATCGAGGTCCGTTAAGAAATTTCGCGCCACATTATCCAACTGTTGAAACTGTCGAGACAATATCACAACATCGGATTAAGGTAAATCAATCTGTTTTATTATTCCACAAAAATAGTCTGAGTTTATGGTCATCGTAACGTTTTTCTATTTCTTTGTACTAAAATATGATAAAACCGCTATAAGGGATTCGGTGTTAGATCGGCTTTAGACTTAAAATAATAGTTAGGATTCAAATCAAATAACTTTATACTGGGATCCAAGCTAGACTTGCAAAAGCAACGAGGCGATTGCATTAAAAACACTAGCGACCCGCCCCGGCTTCTCACGGGTGTATGCATGTACTATACCTATACACCATCTTAATGAATCACTCTATCTATTAAAAAAAACACTTCAAAATCCCTTGCGTAGTTTTAAAGATTTAAGCATACATAGGGACGGACAGACGACAGCGACTTTGTTTTATAATAAGTAGTGATAGTGATAGTGAAGTAGTGATGACCAGCAGGGTAAAACAATAAGTAAAAATAGAAGGTTTAACTGCCACTGAGATGAAGATGAATTGTATACATGTGTGGTAATGGATCATCCTGAGAGGCAACAAAAACAAGGCAAAAGGTAAACAGCCTTGTTTTTTGGTCTCGAAGGGGAAGTTCTTGATTCACACTCTCTGGGGTTGGGTTGTGTTTTTTTTTATTGCCAACTGTCCGGCGGTTGACCTCTATCTCACCTGATGGTAAGTGACGATGAGGCCGACGGTGTAACCCGCTGGGACAGTAAGAGCCTATTCACTCCAGACTTGAAGGCATCCAAGTCATATTTACTTGGAAATACAGACGTAGGAAGCGAATTCCACTCCTTAGCAGTCCGCATCAAGAAAGAGGAAGCGAAACTCTTAGTGCGAATATGTGGAATATCAACTGCATAAGGATGAAGTCGCTCCCCACGCCTGGATGTCCGATGATGGAAAGGGGATGGTGAAATTAAATTGAGACGCCACAGTTTCGCGAAATCGTAATCTTCTGTTCTGTGCCTATCCATTCAGCAGAGCCAGATGTTGCTTCAGTGTGGTGACGGATTTAGAATACATTGTGTCACCACACCATTCCACCCGAAGGGTGTCGTAAAGCCGACAAAAAGAAATGTCACGGTTGACAACCTAGCCGCAAGGGAAGGAAAACTTACTGCAAAAACCTAGAAATAAGGCTACTTACCCTCCATGTAACTGGAGGAGGGCCGACTCAATGGTGGGTTACCTTACCTATGGGCTGAGTAGTGAGTAGTAGTTGTTGTTGCTTAACCTGCAGATCGATTGCGTTCCACACATTCCGCTAGGCTAAGATATCTTAATATATGTATAGTGGTGTCATCACTATCACTACATAGTATAAAACAAAGTCGCTGCCGTCTGTCCGTCCCTATGATTAATCTTTAAAACGGCGCAACGGATTTTGAAGCGGTTTTTTTAATGGATAGAGGGATTCAAGAGGAAGGTTTATATCTTCTATATATATAAAACTCAAAGGTGACTGACTGACGGACATAGTGATCTATCAACGCACAGCCCAAACCACTGAACGGATCGGGCTGAAATTTGGCATGCAGGTAGATGTTATGACGTAGGCATCCGCTAAGAAAGGATTTTGATTAATTCTACCCCCAAGGGGACAAAATAGGGAATGAAACTTTGTATGAAACTGTCAATTTTAAACCGATCGGGCTGAAATTTGGCATGCAGGTAAATATTATGACGTAGGCAACCGCTAAGAAATGATTTTGATAAATTCCTGCTGCAAAAACTACAACTAATTAATAATAATACTTCATAACGCGAGCGAAGCCGCGGGAAAAAGCTAGTGTAGGTATAAAAATGCATAATATTGTAGAGACACTCTGATAAATTTAGATATTCATCATTGCACTCGTGCGAAGCCGGGGTGGGTCGCTAGTTTTTATATATTTTTCAATCAATTTCTGCTAACCAAATGTCGGTTGCCTTGAAAATAATTTCCGACACTGCAGCAATTCCCGATACACTTTTCAATACTTCGATATTGGAGCTGACAGCAATATCTCCTCGCTTCCGTATTACGCCTCAGCAATTTCATTTTCGCTTGACTTTCATTGAGGAACAATATTGAGAGGTGCAAGATTGAAATTCATATTTTAGTGCAGACAATACAGACGAGATCGACTCACGTATTCCCTGCAAGCTGGATTATTGCACTGGTCTTAAATACGTCACCACCCCACTTCATCCTAAGGGTGTCGTAAGATTCGACAATAGGAAATGACAAGGCCGAAGCTGCAAGAGAAGGAAAACTTGATACTTAACCCTGTGCCAACCCGTCTGGCCAGCGTGGCACTGTAAGCTAATTACCCCCCACGTAGTTGGAGGAGGCCCGACTCAGCAGTGGGTCATTTATGGGCTGAGAAGAAGAAGACATTGCTTATTTATTTATTTATTCAGTATACCATTAACGTATCTCAATTAATATCATCACTACATAGTATAAAACAAAGTCGCATTCTTCTGTCCGTCCCTATGTATGCATAAATCTTTAAAACTACGCAACGGATTTTGAAGCGGTTTTTTTAATAGATAGAGTGATTCAAGGGGAAGGTTTATATGTATAACCCACCCCCGCTTTGCACGGGCGAAGCCGGGGCGGGCCACTAGTAGAACATAAAAACATAATTTCTTCGTGCTCTGTGATGGCGTTACTTAAAGGTATACATAACTTTCAATTATAGTGTGATTGCATATTATTCATTAATACTACATAACAATATTGTTGCAATTCTTAAATTTACAAAAAAATCTGTTTTTAGCGAATTTATTACATTACATATAAAAAAAAATTTAGTAAGACCAATAAAAAAAAGTTAATCGTAGTAAAAATTTATTTATAATCGATAGGTACATAACAATAATTGACCTAGGGTTACATTACATTGTATTACAATTGTGGGAAATAATAATTAATATCACTGTATCAGTTTATTCTTAAATGTCTCCAATGAATCAGAAAAAATATCTACTGCAGTATTGTTATTCACAATTTTGTTGTACAAACTTAATCTGTAGACGTATCTCACTGTCCACTTGACTAGGCTTGGCCCACCGATTAACACACAAAATCATAACGTATGCATCTGTTACATCGCGTTTGAGCCGGTGAAAAAACGTGTTAGCCGCTCAGAGCGGTGTCAAGGCCTGGGTTTGAAACTCGGAAAGTGCAAATTATTACGCACGTCATAATCTAATATATAAAATTCTCGCGTCACAGTTTTCGTTGCCATACTCCTCCGAAACGGCTTGACCGATTTTGATGAAATTTTGTAACCCTTCAATTTTAAGGGGGGGGGGGGGGGGGGCTGGGGCTAAAAATTGTTTATTTTTTAGAGAAATTTTTTTGCTTTTATTTTTTTATGATTCAGCCTGAAAAAATACAAGCAACTCTAAATTTTCACCCCTCTACGATCAACCCCTATTTAATTACATGGCAAAACAACGTTTGCGATAGGAGATGTTGTATAGATAGATTGAGTCATCACGATATCTCTGGAACCATAAGACCTAGAAGGTTGCGCGGGGGTTGCGCCGGGTGGGGGGTGCGCGGGGTGGGGTTTGTGCGGGGTGGGGTTTGCGCGGGGAAGGGGGTTGCGCGGGGGATGGTTAATTATTTGGCAAAACAACGTTTGCCGGGACAGCTAGATAGAGCTATAACATTGCTCATTGCTTAGTCCGTGTGGTGACGGATTTAGAATACATAGTGTCACCACCCCATTCTATGCTGAGGGTGTCGTAAGAGCCGACAAAAGTAAATGACAATTCTTATAACCTAGCCGCAATAGAAGTAAAACTTGAAACGAAACCCTGTGCCAACCCGTGTGGCCAATGTGGCACACTAAGCTAATTACCCTCCCTGTAATGGGAGGAGCAGTGGGTCATTTATGGGCTCAGACTTGCTCAGACTGTGGTTGCGCGATCGACTGCTGCGCAGCATGTCGCGGGTTCGATTCCCGCACGGAAGAAATATTTGTACGACCTACAAGTATTTGTTCCGGGTCTGGGTGTTTTCTATCTATACCTAATATGTATGTATTTACAAAAAAAAATATAAGTTGTTTATCATCCATCTCGTTACTATAACACAAGCATTAAGTTGCTTAGCTTGGGACGAGATGGCGTTGTGTGAAATGTCCAAGGATATTTATTATTTATTTATTATTATTTATTACTAGCTGACCCGGCGAACTTTGTTTCGCCTTAAAGGCAATAAATGAGCAGATTTTATATCGGCAAAATAAGCTAATATTTACTCGAAATAAATACATCAACCGGACAACTTCAACATTTCTAATTGTCAAATTTGTCAAACTATAGAGAAAATAACGTTTAGCTGTTAGTGACGTTTTGTTATTCCAGCAATTGCATTTTGATAAACGATGTTTTATATCACGGAACGGGATTACACACATTTAAACTTTCACGTTTATAATATTAAGTATGATTTTGTGAATTGTCCAACATCTTTTTAAATAAATGAAAGTCGGACATAGGATACCTAAGATTTTTATCCCGTTCCCGTAGAATGTGATATAGTACCTACGTGGTATAACAAAGCGCAACTGACAGCGAAACCTTATGTTGTCTATATTTAAATATGGCTGATAATTTGACAATTAGATATTTAAATTTAACTTATTATCTCTATAAATTTACACACAATATCTTTATAAATTGTAGCCTATGTGTTATTCTGATGTATAAGCTATATTATTATAAAGTTTAATTAAAATCCATTCAGTCGTTTTTACGTGAAAGAGTAACAAACATCCATCCATCCATCCATACATCCATCCATCCATCCATACTTACAAACTTTCACGTTTATAATATTAGTAGGATGTACACGGACACAGGATGGCACAGAAAGCCTAATTGGGCTATGAAATTGGCGGTTAGTTATTAATTGGTAGGGTTGATGATGATAACGTTGAAATTACAAAAGTACACTTCAATTAGTTTATTGATATAGATTTATCAAAGAAATAATGTATTTCCAAAGTTCAAGAGCGGACGGCGATTCGAAAGTGTTATTGCAAAACATGATTTGTTAATTTTCTTGGTTTTATGTATAAAGTAGCGATTTGCTAATATTTATTTATGAAGCTGCCGACGATTCCGACGAATTGTATGTAAGAAAACACTCCTTTTAGTATACACTGTATTACGTACTGCGTGCAAATTTGGTAAAATGTACTCTTATTTCCATAAAATTTGCGCGACTAAATTACGAAATGTGTCATATGCACATAAAACAGTGAAACAAATACCCGTAGGCTACCCAAACGTTAGGATTAAAATCTAGATCAGATATACGTTGTTGACTGGGGCACAAGTCATTTTAGAATGTATAAATATTTCGCAGTTTCGCTACATTGGCCGTCGGCATAAATGGTGTGTACCTAGAGTGATTTTAGGAAAAATATCTATCTATCAGCTACAGACGTCCACTGCTAAACTATGGCCTTCCTCTTAGTTTTCCACAACGTGCGACCCGCTGCTGAGTCGGGCCTCCTCCCATTACAGGGAGGGTCATTAGCCTACTGTGCTACGCTGGCCAAATGGGTTGGCACAGGGTTTCGTATCAAGATTTCCTTCTCTTGCGGTTAGGTTTTCGGTCTTGTCATTTGTATTGTCGTATTTTTTTATCCTTACATTGTATCTATCCATTACCTTACTTTCTGCTTGTAGGTACAAGGGATTGGGATTTTTACAACCAATTACTCAACATTTAGGCCCTTCGTACACAAGGCTACGCAAATATTCGATACTCAACCATTTTAGTGTTCCAGCGACTACCGCCATACAAAATGAGTCGCGGGACGAATGTCGGCGACGCGACTGGTGTACGAACCTCAATCCTGAATTGTATGGCGGTAGTCGCTTGAAGACTAAAATCGTTAGGTATCGAAGATTTGCGTAGCCTCGTGTACAAAGGGCTTTGATAGATAGATATTCTTTAATGTACATTTGCACAAAAGTACCAAAAAATAAACTTAAACAATAATATTGTACAGTACAAATGGCGGTCTTATTGCTAAAAGCAATTTCTTCCAGACAACCGTTGGATGGACTTGGCAAGAACAAGAAACCAATATGGGTAGTTACAGTGTACATATGATATGCATACTTATATAGATAATAACAAGAAAACATATACATACATATAAATAAATAAACATATTAAGTACATGAAATGTTCCTTCACCATTCTTTTGAAGATCGTCAAGGATTGAGCGCACCTTACCGGCAATGGCAAAGCATTCCACAGACGTACAGCTTGTATAGTAAAAGATTTATCGTAAAATCGCGTGGAATGCATTGGCATTGCCAGTGTTAAGCCCTCTGATGATCTTAAGAAAAATGAATGTGTATCAGAGGAGAACTGAAACCGCTCTTATGGGGTAGTGGGAAGGAAAAGAATACTGTACAGCAGTGAAAGGATGTGAGTACTCCGACGAAGACGAATTGGGAACCACTTGAGCTTGTCACGAAATTCCGATACATGATCATATTTGCGTAAACCAAATATGAATCTCATACAAACATTATGAAGTCGCTCAAGTTTATTAAGTTGCTCCTCTGTGAGATCAAGATAGCTGACATCGGCATAGTCAATTAAAGGAAGCAGAAGAGATTGAGCTAGCGCAGTCTTACTAGCAGTTGGTAAAAAATTGCGCAGACGCCTCAGGGAGCCCACAGATGCAAATTCATCTTTAATTTGACAAATTCTTCGGACTCAACGCCACTTTGACAGTTGTTTTCCCCTATTGCCTGCGTAACTGTCACGACTGAGTAGTAAATTAAATCAACAAAACTGACAGAAGGGATGAATGTTTTTGCGGTTGTACAAAAACTTGTACAAACACGTACAAAAATATTGCCTTGTAATTTTATTATTTTTATTAAAGCGCGGAGACACTTTTTGTTGAATACGAAACTTAGATGTTATCTTTTGCTGAAATAAGTATTTCAAGTTATTCTTACGAGAATGCTTCAACGAATGTTTATGTCGAGTTTGCGTTGAAATTTGCGACTCAATATCAGACGTCTATGAAAATACAGTGACAATTGAGGAATCGGAAAATTTTCTCCATCGCTCGTTGTAAAGTCGCTACTATGCTTGAAGTTTCTCTGAAAGATAGGCTCCGTAACGAGACAATCCGACAGACTGAAGTGGCTGGTCATATCCGTAGAAGAACCAACAACCGCTGGGGTAGACGAGTCCTTGAGTGGAGACCGCGAATCGGCGAGCGTAGTGTGGGACGGCCCTCTGCTAGTTAGAGTGTAGATGCCGGTCGCTACAAATCTTATAATTGCTTGTTGGATAATAACAATAGCTAGTTGGTTGGATTTCACTTGAACCCGTGTTGTAAAGAAAATCTGTTTCAGAAAACTCACTCCTATTTCATTACTATGTGATGCGAGTACAAACATTTTCATAATTTTGTACACAAACATTTACATAATGTAACAACAAACGTATAAAAGTATCTTTTGGCAATACTGCAACCTACGATGCTTTGAAAAGAAACCTTAGCTTTTATTAAATTCAGTTGATTTTTGAATATCATGACAAGGTACAAGTTTCATGATAATAGTATACGGTGTGTTGACACCTTTATAGAAACATGCTTAAATGGTTTTCACATGTTTTTATTATTTTCGGTACACTATTGATTGCCCTCCATCAATTTGGAGGAGGCCCGACTCAGTACTGGGTCATTTATGGGCTTAAACAACGACACAGGACGACATCTAACATCATATATATCAGATTCAGATATTGCTTAATGCACATCGGTTGCGTTCCGCGCCGTCCGCCAGGCTAGCAACATTCTCTGTTTAGATGTCTATGATTTTTAAAAAATCACCGCGTGGAACGAAAAGAGAGCAGGCACACATAATGGGTTTATGCTTTCATTCAAAAGATTTGAAAGTAAATCGGTGCGTAATTCTTGTGGCTCGTTATGTAAATCCGAATATTATATGAATGAGGTGAAAATTACTGTAGGTATGTCAAATTGTGTAATGTCAATTCCCTGTTTGAAAGTATGGATTAGAAATGTGTGGTTCGTAATTAGAGATGAGACTATTTATTCTATAACAAGTTTGACTACAATATTAATACCGAAAAAGTGTAAAAATACGTAATCGTAAACAGGGTCTAAAAGAGGTCTTGTTTAGTGGTAGGAACTAGAAGTGATTTGAATTTGGAATATGTAAAATATTAGTAAGTACCGCTGGCCGCTAGTGCGTAAGGGAAACCCCCTTCAATTCCTTCAAGTGTCAATCACTGAAGATATTGATTTCGAACATTGCATGAACAAATAGCTGGCTGTATGAAAAAACAATAAATAAAATTTTGGAAAAACTTAAAAAAGGCACGAATTGCATCCCGCTTTCGTTATTGAGCAATTTAATTTGGATTTTAAGATTTAAATAATGCATGCAGTCGTCATGTAGGGATAATGAGACAAATAAACGTGTACTATTCGTAATCGTGAGCTTACTTTTTAACTCCCGACAAAGAATATATGAAGGTGTTATAAATATTTGACTTGTTGTGACTTGACTGTCTGTGGTATCATAGACCCTGATTAAAGGGATCGTTTATGATGCAGTTCTGTTTAATTATTATTTTAAATCAGGTTTCATTTAAGTGATATAAGAAGTGATTTTAAGATATTTGTAATATAGGACTGGCAGGTTATTTGATTGTTCTATGTCAGTTTTAAATTTTGTATTGACTTTTGGTTTGTAGTGAAATATAACATTACACGGAAAGATGTGTTTGTTTTTACGCCGTTTATTTGCTATAACTATAAGATAGCTACGACATATTTCTCAATATTATATCAGTTTTCTCTAGGTATAGTTTGCCTGTTCATATTTTTTCCGGTTGAATAAGGTTTAACTAATTTGTCATGTGTTACATTTACCAGCCGTAAGAACTTTAGACCTGAGTAGGAAGAGATTTTTTAATTATTAGCAATTTAATAAATAATTGCAACGGCCTCTAAATTAAAATACGCTGTCACTTAATATTGTCGGTGGATTGGAAAGCGGATAACCTCAGCGGTGAACATTATCCTTTAAATCGAGTAATCCTTGACCGATTGTTTTATAGCTGTCATTTATTAAGTTCTGCAGAATATTCTTCGATAATGCTAAGTTTAAAAAACATTGCGCATTGCCGCATAGATTATAAAATTGTTCTTCTTCCTTTTTTAGTTTTAATGGCTTTCGAAACGAATGCTTTGGTAGAATAGAAAGACATACCTATGTATGGAATTATCTGGTCGTGTCGAATTCCCCCCCAGTTCACAGATAACATGGTGGGAGTGTAACTGTATAAGGGTATTAACAAGGAAAATAATTGTAATATTGTAAATCTCGCAACAGGGGCGTAGCGTGCCTTGGTGGGGCCCCGTATAAAAATTTATTTGCGGGCCCTTATGAAGGGTAAACATTTCTCACAAAAATTCTTCCAAAATTTTTCAATAAATCTATATAAATATACACTCTCCTTGCCTTTTCTTCGGCAAACTGTTTTATTAAATGATTTATAGCTGAAAATTACTAAGTATCTAAAAAAATTGGGAAGTTTTTATTAATTTTTGCTTACGCACAGTATAATTAATACGGCTGATACGGCGGTAGCTACGCCCCTGTCTCGCAACTACTCAGCCCATAAATAATCTACTGCTGAGCCGGGCCTCCTCCCATCATAGGGAGGCTCATTAGCCTACTGTGCCACGCTGACCAGACGGGTTGGCACAGGGTTTCGTATCAAGTTTTCCTTCAAAGGCAAGCCCCAAGGCTAGTTTTTCGGCCTTGTCATTTTCTTTCGTCGGCTCTAATGACACCCTCAGGATGGAATGGGGTTGTGACACTATGTATTTATAATTCCGTCACCGTATGGTGACCGATTTAATGTCACACATATTCCGTCCTGAGGGTGTCGTAAAAGCCGACAAAAGGGGATGACAAGGCAAGGCGGGTTGGCACAAAAAAAAGGGCGTTTTCTTTCTCTCGCGGCGAGGTGGTCTGCCTCTTGCGTTCCTATAGTCGCCTATTACGACACCCTGGTATGTTTTGGTGACATTGCGTATTCTAAATTCGTCACCACCGTAAATTGGTTGCCACATGGACCTAAAATTGTAAGTCGCAAAAAAGCAAGTTTATGTTGGTAATTACTTAATATCTAGCAAAAGGTGACATACTTGCTTGAAAATAGCAGTTTTTATGCTGCTTTCAAGAAGTAACGTAAGGATTAAAGTATTACGTAAGGGATTAAGAATTGGTTAAGAGTTTACCTGCCGAGAGTAAAGGGTCCCGTATACAATTAATATAAACATTATGTAAAAATAGGAAAAGATAACGAAGTGAAACGTGGTTTCGAAAAGATTTACTGTAATAAGTATGTTTTATGTTCACGACTAATTGATCCAATCATCCGGGTTTTTTTTATTGCTATGGTTTTGGATATATTGAGGGTCATGTATTTTTATTCGTGATATAGTTGTTTATGTATGTGGCTTCGTGTTCGCCCCGCGTATTAGGTTCACACTGAAAATCAGTTGCCATGTTGTGATCTTCGTCGCAACACGGCAGAATATGCTGAGTGTGGACCTTTTTTGTGACTGAACACGGTGTGCACACGTAATGTAGGTACCTATTATATAGTTAGTTATAAGCTTTTTTTACTGTGTGTGTTAGGTACATACCTACATGTTATTGTCAGTATTTCTCTGTAGTGCGCCGTGTTCTTTGCACAATAAAGAATTTCTCTCTCTCTCTCTCTCTCTCATATACATACTTATCAGCTCATAAATGACCCCCTGATGTGTCGGGCCTCTTGTCCTCTGGCCAGACGGGTTGGCATGGGTGTTTTTATCAAGTTTTCTTTCTCTTGCGGCTAGGTTTTCGGCCTTAACCTTTCTTTTGTGGACAATTACGACATCCTCAGGAGGAATTGGGGTGGCGACATAATGTATTCTATACATATCCGTCACCACACGGATAACACGTGATCTTTATATATATATGTATAATTCTACTGTACGTGTATGTCACTGAACTCCTCCTAAACGGCTGAACCGATTAGAATGTTTTTTTTTGTATGCGTTTGGGTGGCACCGAGGATGGTTTAGATTCACAAATCAGGCCAACAGATGGCGCTGCCTTTGGTAAACGAATATCATGCAGGACAACGTCTGCCCGGTCACCTAGTATAAATATAAATTAGTTTACTGTAATATTCACATAAATTCCGTGTCTATTTCAATGGTACTTAATATCTGTCTGTAAAGGGAACATTTTATAAGAATATTATATATTTTCAGGAAAGTGATCTATTATGTTTCACTTCTTTGATGTTCTTTATCACATAATTCCAATTCACATTTCGCTGGCAATCATATCACCTTAACGTTCGTAGGAAAACGTCAGCAGTCTTATAACATTAACTTGTATCTTAAGGTACTGAGGTCTTAAAGCTTTAATAATGAAAATCGCCTGTATCCAAGTTACGTTTGAATTAGTTAATACTGCTGCAGTTAGGTATAAACTTCGATTTAATAATGATATTCATCATCATCATCAGTTCAGCCAAAAGACGTCCACTTATGGACATAGGACTCCCCAAAGGATCTCCACAAAAGCCGGTCCTGGGCCGCCAGCATCTATTGCTTTCCGGCGACCTCAACCAGGACGTCGGTCCACCGTGTGGGAGGCCTACCATCACTGCGCTTTCTAGAACACGGTCGCCACTCGAGGACTTTTCTGCCCCATTGGGCGTCGGTCCGACTGCCACTTAAGTTGGGCAATCCTGTGGGCTATTTCGGTGGTTTGCCTGCGTATCTCCTCATTCAATCTATATAAATAAAAATGAATTTCTGTTCGTTAGTCTCGGTAAAACTGGAGAACGGCTGGAACGATTTGGCTAATTTTGGTCTTGAAATATTCGTGTAAGTCCAGGGGAGGTTTAAAAGGTGAGAAAATGTGATAAAATATCAGTCAGATAAAATAATCATTCAGGTTCTTATTTATTTACTAGCTGTACCCGCGACTTCGTCCGCGTGGAATTTAAAAAAAGTTAATTAGTTCATTAATATTTTTTTTTAGTTTTTGCATTTATTTTAATTATCATTTATTTTCAGTTTTTGTTGGCTTATTTATCGAATCTTCTTTGATATTGAGATTGTGAATATCATCATAAATACTATGTATTAAAGTTTCAGTGTCCACCACAACCTAACAAAGACTGGTAGGAAGTTCTATATCATGATTACTATTGACTTCTAGACACTTTCCCTCTCCAACATCAAGAAGAATTTAACTAAATTCTGAATCAGCTGAATGATGTGCTCTCATGTTTTGTTTTAAATTAAGTTTTTAACAATGTCTCCAAAGTACTAAACGTTTTAGCCGGAACAAACAGACAGACAGACAAAAATAAAAAAAAATATTTTGGTCTATTTGCTGTTTAAACATACTTACGCATTTAGTATAAAGTTGTTATTTTATTATTACAATCAGACACTCCAATTTTATTTATTTGTATAGAAGATGTATAGACTAAATAAAAGTAGCCTAAGTTACTCCTTATATCATCAGCTACCTATCGGTGAAAGTCCCGTCAAAATCGGTCCAGCTGTTCCAGAGATTAGCCGGAACAAACAGACAGACAGACAGACAGACAGACAGACAGACGGACAGACAGACAAAAATTTAAAAATATTTTATTTTGGTCTATGTGCTGTGTATACAGACTTACGCATTTAGTAAAAAGTTGTTATTTTATTATTACAAACAGACACTCCAATTTTATTAATTTGTGTGTATAGAAGATGTATAGACTAAATAAAGTAGCCTAAGTTACTCCTTATATCATCAGCTACCTATCAGTGAAAGTCCCGTCAAAATCGGTCCAGCCGTTCCAGAGATTAGCCGGAACAAACAGACAGACAGACAGACAGACGGACAGACAGACAAAAATTAAAAAAAATGTTATTTTGGTCTATGTGCTGTGTATACAGACTTACGCATTTAGTAAAAAGTTGTTATTTTATTATTACAAACAGACACTCCAATTTTATTTATTTGTATAGATGTATAGATGTGCTGTGTACACAGACTTACGCATTTATTTATTTGTATAGATGTATAGACTAAATAAAAGTAGCTTATGTTACTCCTTATATCATCAGCTACCTATCGGTGAAAGTCCCGTCAAAATCGGTCCAGCCGTTCCAGAGATTAGCCGGAACAAACAGACAGACAGACAGACAGACAGACGGACAGACAGACAAAAATTAAAAAAAATGTTATTTTAGTCTATGTGCTGTGTATACAGACTTACGCATTTAGTAAAAAGTTGTTATTTTATTATTACAAACAGACACTCCAATTTTATTTATTTGTATAGATGTATAGATAATAGATGTGCTGTGTACACAGACTTACGCATTTATTTATTTGTATAGATGTATAGACTAAATAAAAGTAGCCTAAGTTACTCCTTATATCATCAGCTACCTATCGGTGAAAGTCCCGTCAAAATCGGTCCAGCTGTTCCAGAGATTAGCAAGAACAAACAGAAAGACAGACAGACAGACGGACAGACAGACAAAAATTAAAAAAAATGTTATTTTGGTCTATGTGCTGTGTATACAGACTTACGCATTTAGTAAAAAGTTGTTATTTTATTATTACAAACAGACACTCCAATTTTATTTATTTGTATAGATGTATAGATGTGCTGTGTACACAGACTTACGCATTTATTTATTTGTATAGATGTATAGACTAAATAAAAGTAGCCTAAGTTACTCCTTATATCATCAGCTACCTATCGGTGAAAGTCCCGTCAAAATCGGTCCAGCCGTTCCAGAGATTAGCCGGAACAAACAGACAGACAGACAGACGGACAGACAGACAAAAATTAAAAAAAATGTTATTTTGGTCTATGTGCTGTGTATACAGACTTACGCATTTAGTAAAAAGTTGTTATTTTATTATTACAAACAGACACTCCAATTTTATTTATTTGTATAGATGTATAGATGTATAGAAGATGTGCTGTGTATACAGACTTACGCATTTATTTATTTGTATAGATGTATAGACTAAATAAAATTAGCCTAAGTTACTCCTTATATCATCAGCTACCTATCGTTGAAAGTCCCGTCAAAATCGGTCCAGCCGTTCCAGAGATTAGCCGGAACAAACAGACAGACAGACAGACAGACAGACAAAAATTAAAAAAAATGTTATTTTAGTCTATGTGATGTGTATACAGACTTACGCATTTAGTAAAAAGTTGTTATTTTATTATTACAAACAGACACTCCAATTTTATTTATTTGTATAGATATAGATGTATAGATGTGCTGTGTACACAGACTTACGCATTTATTTATTTGTATAGATGTATAGACTAAATAAAAGTAGCTTATGTTACTCCTTATATCATCAGCTACCTATCGGTGAAAGTCCCGTCAAAATCGGTCCAGCCGTTCCAGAGATTAGCCGGAACAAACAGACAGACAGACAGACAGACAGACGGACAGACAGACAAAAATTAAAAAAAATGTTATTTTAGTCTATGTGCTGTGTATACAGACTTACGCATTTAGTAAAAAGTTGTTATTTTATTATTACAAACAGACACTCCAATTTTATTTATTTGTATAGATGTGCTGTGTACACAGACTTACGCATTTATTTATTTGTATAGATGTATAGACTTAATAAAAGTAGCCTAAGTTACTCCTTATATCATCAGCTACCTATCGGTGAAAGTCCCGTCAAAATCGGTCCAGCCGTTCCAGAGATTAGCCGGAACAAACAGACAGACAGACAGACAGACGGACAGACAGACAAAAATTAAAAAAAATGTTATTTTGGTCTATGTGCTGTGTATACAGACTTAAGCATTTAGTAAAAAGTTGTTATTTTATTATTACAAACAGACACTCCAATTTTATTAATTTGTATGTATAGAAGATGTATAGACTAAATAAAGTAGCCTAAGTTACTCCTTATATCATCAGCTACCTATCAGTGAAAGTCCCGTCAAAATCGGTCCAGCCGTTCCAGAGATTAGCCGGAACAAACAGACAGACAGACAGACGGACAGACAGACAAAAATTAAAAAAAATGTTATTTTGGTCTATGTGCTGTGTATACCGACTTACGCATTTAGTAAAAAGTTGTTATTTTATTATTACAAACAGACACTCCAATTTTATTTATTTGTATGTATAGAAGATGTTTAGTCTAAATAAAGTAGCCTAAGTTACTCCTTATATCATCAGCTACCGATCAGTGAAAGTCCCGTCAAAATCGGTCCAGCCGTTCCAGAGATTAGCCGGAACAAACAGACAGACAGACAGACAGACAGACGGACAGACAGACAAAAATTAAAAAAAATGTTATTTTAGTCTTTGTGCTGTGTATACAGACTTACGCATTTAGTAAAAAGTTGTTATTTTATTATTACAAACAGACACTCCAATTTTATTTATTTGTATAGATTCTGAGGCGGTACGAAGTTTGCCGGTCAGCTAGTTAACAATAAATAATACAATACATTGATAAAACCTAGTCTTTGGCGATTAAACCATGGCGTCTCGTGTGACACTAAAAATAAATAGAATAAATAAAGGAATGAAACTATACCAACATAAAACACTTGAAATAAGATAAGTTGGCTAATATAATGTCAAAATTATATGCTACTAAGTACTTACGTGTGACGGATTTAGAATACACAATGTCACCAAACCATACCGTCTTGAGGGTGTCGTAAGAGGCAACTAAACGAACGCAAGGGGCAGATAACCTAGCCGAAAGAGAAGGAAAACTTGATACAAACCTTGTGCCAACCCGTCTTGCCAGCGTGGCACAGTAGGCTTATTTCCTTCCATGATTTGGAGGAGGCCGGACTCAGTAGTGGGTCATTTATGTGCTGAAACGACTTAAGCTAAAAGACACCATGGTTAACTTTTACGCCGAGTTTAGTGTCGAATTTGCTTTAGATTGTGTTATTAAGTAGATGATTTTTTTAGTTCCAGTATAATATTTGAAGTCAAGCTAATCTTGCTTTATGCAACGTTTATTGATAAGAGGGCTAAGGGTTATGGGCGTAATAAGTCCAGTCTAAAAAGAGTCAGACATAAAAGGGCGTAGATTTTCAAGTTGGGCTATTGACCCCTAAAACATACGACGATACACATAAATTTTTGAAGAGATATAAACAATTACGTAAATATTAAGATGCATTACAATGACCTGCAACATAAAGTCGTTTCAAGAGAATTATGAGGATAATATTGCCAAATACGGTGCTTACAACGGAAAATCCCTCGCAACGTTGCGTTTTTGGTTACGTTGTTGACATCTTGTCATAGCTAAGAGCAGGAATTCCCAAACTTCGATGACCTCCGCCCGCCGCCGTAAGTGAACCTGCGGGCGACGGGCCTGGGAAGCATGTAGCCTTCGCATAAAAGGCCTCGGGCTGTGATGCTTTCCGCAGGCGCCTCACAGCGGTGGAACAGGGGGCTGTCTTAAAGCCCCCTGTTCCACCGCTGTGAGAGGATAATGCGAAATAAAATTAATCTGTAGGTAAACATACATCTTGCCCGCTTACTGGCCAACCATCGAAACACCCGTTGGTTGGCCAGTATTATCGTAACATCCAACCGTCTCCCGCGCATCCAAAGATCTGGAATACCCCTCAAAGCACCCATTCCAGGACCACTAGCTTCAATACACCAACTAGAGGGTATGCTTAACAACTCACGGGGGCGGGTTGTTAAGCTGACATTCACCAAAAAAAAGTGACATTCACCAAAAAAAAGTGAGTAAAGTTTTTTTAGCACTCGGATAGTTCATTCGATGCCTAACAGGAGAAGGAACTCGCCTTACACAATAATACCACCAACCGCAGAGAGTACCACCCTCTGTTTCCCATGATGCATAGCTGATTTTTGAAGTGTAAACTTCTTTAGCGACGTTGAGCAGTTTTCTTAGGATGGGTATAAAATATCAAACTCGCGTCAGGACACGTGACCTGATCGATAATTCGTAAGATGGAGGGAGAGTATAATATAATAATAATAAATAATTTTAATCGTTCTGAAGTGTAATTTTTTTTTTGTCATAAAAATGTCATTTTGGTTTACGGTAGAGCAATAAATAAATATAGTATTTAACCACATAAATGCTAGTACTTATAAACTGATAAATAAAGCAATTTATTCGTGCGATATTATTTCCTAACCATTCCAAAATATTCAAAAATGCACAACGTTAATGTTCAAGTTTTCACTTCTGCCGCCACTCCCGGAGTGCAACCCGTTGTTTTTCCTTCTTTTAGAGTCGGCAATTCGTTAGTCACACATCTGAGGTATAAATGTTCATTGGTGAAGGTAGCCCCTGGTATACCTGGTAGGCCATAAGCTTGATCACCTCTCTAGTGGTATAGAAGCAGGACAGCGCACAGCACCCTTGCAAAACATTTACATAAGCCGTTGATTTGCCAATAACCAGAACTATCGGGTCGTATCATATCGAAATCATCTCAGTACGCTGCAAAAACGCAAACCGCGCTCACTTTCACTAAGTCACTGTTAAATTTTGTTTTTTTTTTGCAGGCGCGAAGAGGAACTTGGGCCATTCTGTGTTGAATCTAAGTGAGTGACTGGTTGATTTAGTGGGTTTTAGTGACAGTGTGTGATTAATTGTTCAATTTCTGGACCGGATAATATGAAGATGGTGAGTTTACCTTTTTTTAAATATTCTTCATGGGGTTTTGGCAGCAATTAATTAATTGAGTTCGATTTATAGACATACAGTCTATTTCATTGAATTATTCAACGACAGTCTTTAATTGTGTTAATGTAAAAGTTATAGGTACAGGGTCATAGGGGCATTTTTTAACTGCCTATACTAGGTATCATTTCCAGACTCTGTACCAAAAATCAATTAAATTGGAGCAATAGTTTAGCCGCTTAAATTTTTTGCCTCATTTGAACATGATGAATCGTTCCTAACAGATGTTTATGCCTAACGCATCGTTTATTAGCCTTAGGGGCTGTCCATTAATCACGTGATGTTTTTTTTACATTTTTTAACTCCTCCCTCCCCCTTGGTGATACCTGGTGAGGTTTAAGACTACCAGTCCACCCCCCATGAAAAATCACGTGATTTTTTTTTGTACCGTTTCGAATTCATACTGATCACATATAGTATACGTACTGTAATTTAATGCCCCTCTGTCATATCAACTCTGTATAAATTTTATCCGTGTGGTGAAAGATTAAGAATGCATGCTGTCACCATACCTTATACATGGTTCAGTTTTCCGGAAAGCGATGGAAATGCGAGGCTCAGGGACGGCCTTCGCGGAAATTCTTAGGGGAGGCCTATGTCCAGCAGTGGACGTATTTTGGCTAAAATTATGATGAAATAAAGTTCCTTTTCAGTTTGAGTTTATTAGTAGATTAACAAAAGTTTAAGAAATAAATATATAAAATAAATATCCTTGGACATTTCACACAACGCCATCTCGTCCCAAGCTAAGCAACTTAATGCTTGTGTTATGGTAACGAGACGGATGACAAACTACTTATATACATATTTTTTTTTGTAAATACATACTTAGTATAGATAGAAAACACCCAGACCCGGAACAAATACTTGTAGGTCGTACAAATATTTCTTCCGTGCGGGGATCGAACCCGCGACAAGTTGCGCAGCAGTCGATCGCTCAACCCCTGCGCTAAACGTGTCGTCGGCCTATCGCCGTACCTTTGATTGTCGATTCTGATGCTATCGAATTAGCATCTTTAGGTACTCCGGGGTCATTCACAAATAAATTAATGAAACAATTCGCGAGACATAAAAGGTTTCATTATTTTTTACCTTGTTCCTTTTTCTTCTAATGGGGCTCGACCTATAGACGACTCTTAAGCACCTATTCATAGCCGAACGAATAATAAGCCATTTCGTTTAACTGCGATGTATTAAGGAAGCTATGTTATTGTTTTTCTTGTATACAATTTAAGATACACGACTTGTGACGTTGGTTTGGCAGTTCATATGACACATAATTGAGCAGGTGGTGTGAAATATATAATTAAATTGAATGTCATCTAAGGGCTGACTAAGAGTGGTAGTAGGTTAATCTTCTTGTGACTGCTCAGTCGGGACTCCCTCCAATTACAAGAAGGGCAATTAGCCAACAGTGCCATGATGGCCAGATGGGTTGGCACAGGATCTCAGCCTTTAGCCCACAGTCCGCCGGTATAGCCTACCGCGAAGGTGTGATACCCAAGTGCGCGGGGCGTCGCACGGGAGACGGTGCCCGATGATGCTGCCGCCTGCGGATCACGGTAGCAACGTACGCGGTACCCGTGGTCCGCCGCGAGAGGTCGGGTGTTGGCGCACCGCGGGTTGTTTTAGTGGGTGAGGCTAACCCATAGTCTCCCCGGACGCGGGGAGTGCGGTCAGTCATTTTTCCCCGCCAAACCAAAACGAAAAAAAAGGTTTCAGGCTTGTCATTTCCCTTTGTCTTACGACATTCTTAGGATGAAATTGGGTGGTGACACTGTATACTAAATCCGGATAATTTTATCAATGAATAATTTAAAATACGTATATTATATTATTGCAAAGCCACCAGTAAAAGACATTGACTTAATTAAAAAAAAAAAAAACCCTGCACTTGTTTACAAACATTTAATTCACGAGCACAGCAAGAAACAGCCTCTGGTTTAGTCAATGACACTTGCCCGACCCCGGAATCGAACCCGGGACCCGTTGGCCCAAAAGCGGTACATCTAACCCTTAGACCAACGAGGCAGTCAATTTGAACTGAAAGGTTATCAATTTCTCTTGTGAAGTCCACAATACCGTTTCGTAAATAAATTCAACCTTAACATAAATATACATCTTTAGAGGATCTTTATAAGTATTTCCTGCATCAAAGAAAATATGACAAGGCCCGTAATTCACGGTTCTTGTTTACCAATTACGAATTGATGTATTCAGTTGGGTATTAATTAAGCTTGTTTCTTCCATAAGATCTGTGTCAAATTTATATTTAACTTCATCACCGCTTCATTAATATAAAACCCATTTAACATTGCACTTAAACGCATGTCATTTGGAAATTACGAAATGTCTGTTTTTATCAAGAGACTTTTGAAGGAAAACCGGCACATAAAGACAGTTACAAAATTGTGTTTATACAGGGTGGTCAAAAAGTCGTGGATCAAACGCAACCAGCGGTTAGATGGGGCCATCAGCAGCAAAAAATTGTTCTACGGGAGGTCCCTAAGGTCAACCCCTGCAGAGTTATAATTGATTTTGTGTTTTTATGAGAAATTGTCCTTTTTTTACTAAAACTTGATAAAATTCCACAAAATCTACACCCTGTATCTTTTTAAAAAAATTCAATAGATTGGTACTGATGAGCCCTTTCGTTAGACATGCTATTTATGGTAGTTTATTGGGTGTGTTAAAGATAACATTAAGTTTTCCGAAAGACATAATTCTTAAATCAAAACTTGTTACTTACTTCGGACCCCACTGTGAAAAAAAAATACTCTACAGAAAAGTGCCACTGTATCACAATTTTTGGCGCATTTAATAGGGATTCTAAAAAGGTATTACACATGGCTATGCGTGGCTTCGATATCTTTCAAGGACGATCTTTCGTAGCAAGGCCAGAATTAATTCATACATAAAACTCGGTTAGGCCTACTAACCTAACCTTACCTAAGCGTGATCGTTTTCCGGACTACAGGGTCTTTATCGTCGTTTCAGCCCATAAATGACCCACTACTGAGTCGGGCCTCCTCTAAGTTCATGTTGGGAGATTCGCCTACTGTGCCACGCAGCCAAGACGGGTTGACACAGGGTTTGCTTCAAGTTTTCCTTCTGTTGCGGCTAGGTGATCTGCCTAATGCGTTATTTTAGTCGCCTCTTACGACACCCTCAATATGGTGTGGGTTGGTGACATTGTTTATTCATTATCGTCTTCGTTTCAGCCCATAAATGACCCACTACTGTGTCGGGCATACTCACAATTCATGGAAGGACATTAGCCTACTGTGCCACGCTGGCAAAACGGGTTGGCACAGGGTTTGCTGACCCGGTAAGACTCCCTCCATGTACGAATTATGTACGCACGTAAAGAATACAATTCTAATAAATTTTCCGTGTGGTGTCACCAGCCCATACCATATTGAGGGTGTCGTAAGAAGCGACTAAAAGAACGCATTAGGCAGATCACCTAGCCGCAACAGAAGGAAAACTTGAAGCAAACCCTGTGTCAACCCGTCTTGGCTGCATGGCACAGTAGGCTAATCTCCCAACATGAACTTAGAGGAGGCCCGACTCAGTAGTGGGTCATTTATGGGCTGAAACGACGATAAAGACCCTGTAGTCCGGAAAACGATCACGCTTAGGTAAGGTTAGGTTAGTAGGCATAACAGAGTTTTATGTATGAATTAATTCTGGCCTTGCTACGAAAGATCGTCCTTGAAAGATATCAAAGGCACGCATAGCCATGTGTAATACCTTTTTAGAATCCCTATTAAATGCGCCAAAAATTGTGATACAGTGGCACTTTTCTGTAGAGTATTTTTTTTTCACAGTGGGGTCCGAAGTAAGTAACAAGTTTTGATTTAAGAATTATGTCTTTCGGAAAACTTAATGTTATCTTTAACACACCCAATAAACTACCATAAATAGCATGTCTAACGAAAGGGCTTATCAGTACCAATCTATTGAAATTTTTTTAAAAGATACAGGGTGTAGATTTTGTGGAATTTTATCAAGTTTTAGTAAAAAAAGGACAATTTCTCATAAAAACACAAAATCAATTATAACTCTGCAGGGGTTGACCTTAGGGACCTCCCGTAGAACAATTTTTTGCTGCTGATGGCCCCATCTAACCGCTGGTTGCGTTTGATCCACGACTTTTTGACCACCCTGTATACAACGTATTTATCATTTATGTATACTCTAGGAGTAGTAGTAAATATTTTTAATTTTGAAACCGTTCATAGGGTGGTAATTTTATGCGAGTAGATTAATCTTCAATTAACAATAAATTAATTTGTCTACATATATTATTTCGTAATTTCTGAGACTGATAGAGTGATGATCTGAGAGATCATCAGAAAAGGCCAAGAAAGTTCCTGGAAATAAAATGTATAATGTCTTTCCTTCAAATTTATTTTAGTTAGTGGCGTAGCAACGCGCTCAGGGTACAGCTAGTTGTCTATAATGATGTATTTTTAACCCCCGACGCAAAAAGAGGGGTGTTATAAGTTTCACGTGTCTGTCGGTCTGTCTGTCTGTCTGTCTGTGGCACCGTAGCTCGCGAACGGATGAAGTGATTTCAATACAGTTTTTTTTGTATGACAGGTGAGTTACGGGCGAGTGTTCTTAGACATGTTTGATGAAAATTGGTTAAGTCGTTTAAAAGTTATGAGGGGTGAAAGTGGGGAAGAATAACCGAAAGTCTGCAAATATAATCGAGTGGGGTCTCAAATGAAAGCGCATCACGTGCACATTACAAAATAATATGTTCCATGAAAATCAGCTGACAACCTATACGAGTACATCTACATCATAATAGGCGTGTACCTATAAAAAGCAGAAAATAAAAATTAAATTAAAAATTTAAATAAACCCCCGACACAATTACCTAAGTTGCCTTTAAAAAGTAGAAAATAAAAATAAAATACATTGCGTTGGGGGACCAGGGGTCAGGTAATAAATAAGTAGGAGCGGTCCCCCAACGCTTAGGTAATTGTGTCGGGGGTTTATTAAAAATTTTAATTTAATTTTTTATCAGCCATTAGTTTGGACAAAAGACGTTGCCATTTAGGCTAGCCAAAGGAGGCATTCCCCGAATTGTTATTGAAAGGTGTGAATGTAGGTATGACGCCTGATGACGATGTGGAGGCAGGTGCCTTAAGATGATAATGGTGTTTATAAATATGACGATTTATAAGAGTTTTGTGATGAAACTTACGTAAATAAAGTTCCTTTTGAGTTTGAGTTTGAAAAAAACAGTTTTATAACTTCAAAAAGAAATAAGTAGAGTATCAATTTTGTTGTATGTTTTCGAATAAAGCCCGATTCACGCTACAACGGGGTGTGCCCAGTAGGTCCAACATTATTGGTATACATTTTCTATGAAGTGATTCATGCTTGAAGGTGGCTCGGCCCACTTCATACAAATTTCCCCGCACGGGGCCCGGACGGGGTCCGTACAGAGCACGGCCCGTTGCAGCGTGAATCGGGCTTAAATCCGTAATTTATAAACTCATTCAAAAATATTCAACAAATACAAACAAATATTCTAAATTTGATATTTTAATTTGTAATTATTTTTATTGTTTTTGTAATTGTAATTAGTTTTATTATGTTAACGATTAATTTGTAATGGTTTCGGTTTGGCAGAAAACTTGAAATAATTGATCAAAAACCTTTGTAACAAGGCAACATTTATGTTATTTCGACGTTATTATTAAATGAGCCTAATACGTTAATTTGCACTAATCGACTAAGTCTACTAACTAAGTCTAACTAAGTCGAAAAAATTATAAACCTTTTAAACAAAATTATGTAAACCGACTATGCCTAAAGCATGCATCGACTTGAAATAGATGCTTATTAGTAATTTTGAAACTTTTATTGGTTTACACAAATACACTTGCCCAACCCCGGAATCGAACCGGCGGCAGCGGCAAGGCGTTGACAGCATACCGACGTTGATAAATCTTGACATTAAAAGTTCAAGTATTCACTCTTATATTTCACATTCACATCCACAGACTTTAGTAGTAATCAAGATCGAGTTATTGTGAAACCTTAATAAATCATTGGATACTTTTTAATGTGTATATCTAACCAAAGAATATACCTGCTTGGTAGGTTATACGAAATCAGTCATTTTGAAAATGTTTACATGTTTACGAGGTTACTTAGTGTTGCATGAATAACCAACATTTGATTATCCCGATACCGATACCGATACCCGTCTTTTTTGATGGCGGTTAAAATAAGGTTGAAGCTTGTTTATACAAAATGTTCAACACATTTTGACCATTATTGAGCATTTCGCGTGATATAAGTGAACATAACATTTATTTTGCTATCAATATCGCTCCAACTGGATCAGTTGCACAATAGAATTCCTGCTTCTCAAAAGACGGCCCAATTTACTCAGCTCTAAGGTTTGAATTACAACAATCGTGTAAGGATATCCGCTCTCCTGCAATTCAAGGGATTTTAATCTCTAAGGTGGCATGATAAAGTTTGTTTTGGGACGGTCAGCAGGAAGTAGGGAAAGTGTTCGCAATGCTTCGCATTTTTTTACTCTCACTATTAACCGCGGTCATGGTCGATGTCTGACGTAGGGGTGACGTAAAAAGTCGACGTATTGTGTCGATGTTTATTTAGTCCAGCACCTGTCGAAATTAGATTTGAATGGTTGCTTTTGTGTTACACTGACATATTAAGCAAATATATTTAGATCGATCTGATCAGCGATTGTAAAGGTTTATTTATTATTGAAATTAAAACAGTTTAGTTGTCAATTACCATCAACAGATAATTATAATGTCGATGAACTTGCCTACTTTATAATTGATTGGTTCTATGGTAGTTGAATCACAGTCATAATGTTAATAATTCGCAACGCCTTGCATTTTGAAGAATAAAAACCAAAATTAAATTATAAAACTAGAAAACCCAAGATAACACGTGCAGACATTATAAAATGGCACATCTTATACGTATTGAAAAAAAAGGAAATCAAATCTATTAATTTGTAGTTTCTGACAGATTCACGCACACAGATACCTATAGTTTATAACGCCCTTCTTTTTGGGGTTAACGTACATTTGAATGGTTCAAAAGCCACAGCAGCCATGATAAAAGTATAAATTAAAAAAGCTTTTGAATTTCGAACCGCTATTTCGATGACATATCTAGCTTATCGATAGTTTAATTTAATTTTATCGACAACATGCCCCTTGCCTAGTTACCTTCTGCGCTTAAATGCGCGACGATGGGTGGATTCAGCACGTGATTAAATATGAATTAATAAGCAGACGTGGTTGGCATTGTAATATATTTGGTAGCGAGAATGTTTTCTTTATTATATTACCACGAACCCGGTTTCGCACTAGTAATAGAGATATAAAGAATGCGTGATTGATTTCGATATCCTGGCCTCTCTTTCCCTATATCGTTATCCTTGCTTCTTCTCCATATCTTATTCGGAAGACATAAATCCTAGCGGCAACAGAAGGAAATCTAAAATTGTCTGCAACATGTCTGACTAGAGAAGGCTTATTATAAAATTAATATTTCAGTTTAACGCCTTTCGGAACCAAACAAAACAACTTCGTTATTTATTGTTATAGTAATACATGTATGGCGTAAATGTACAAAATTGTTTTAATGTATTACTATGTTTTTGTGTTTGTTTTTATGTACTAAAAAGTAATCAATAAATAAATATGGCGTTTTGAAAAAAGACAACCTCACTGAGTTTGTTCTGTTTACACCAGCTCTTCTTTATAGGTTCTGCAACCTGGTAGTGCAGTTATAAAACAAGATTTTTCCGTTGACGATTGTTATCGACATAATTGGGTTTTAAATTATAGGATTTTTCTATTCTATTGGTCGAATTCCGAACTGGTGGTAAACTATATAACTTTCCATTGTAAATTTTTTATCAATGTGTTCATGTATTGATAAAAATGTTATGTGTTCAAAATGTGTTCATGTGTTTTCCGTGTTTAAGGATACATAGTGTTTCCACTCCATTTCATCCCGAGGGTGTCGTAAGAGCCGACAAAAGGAAATGACAAGGCCGAAGAGCTAGCCGCAAGAGAAAGAAAACTTGATACGAAACCCTGAGACAACCCGTCTGGTCAGCGTGGCACAGAAGGCTAATTACTCTCAAGGTAGCTGATGTAGCATTGTCTCCTAAAAAAAATTATTTGACTTTGACGAGACTTTGAAATTCTTTATTCACCATCTCATCACAGTTACAAGTGTTGTGTGTTTCCCATCACTAGCCCTTCTGTCAATTTGTCGTCATTGCAAAGTTATGTTGATCAGCAGAATTTACATCTGTTAAAAAGATCAAGCTAACGTGTACAGATAATAGCAGTGGGTATTCTAAGGGCTGCCACGATGTTGATGTTATAGTTATAGTATTATGAATGGTATTTGAGTAGACAGTCTATCATGTCCTCTCTCCGGCAATAACCATAGGTTACAATGGCATGGCTAACAAATCACTCGACGGCAAATAAGCACTTTCACCAGTGGCGGATTTACCAGTAGGCTGAGTAGGCTAGAGCCTAGGGGAGCATGTTTTTAAGGGGCGGCAGATTAAGGACGTCTAAAAAAAGGGGACGTCTAAAAAAGTGGTAGTCAAAATAGTCAAAAAGAGTGGACGTCAAAAAAAAAGGTCGTCAAAAAGAGTGGACGTCTAAAAAAAGGTCCTCACAATGAGAGGACGTCTAAAAAGTGGTAGTCAAAATAGTCAAAAAGAGTGGACGTCAAAAAAAAAGGTCGTCAAAAAGCGTGGACGTCTAAAAAAGGTCCTCACTGAGAGAGGACGTCTAAAAAAGTAGTAGTCAAAAAGAGAGGACGACGTCTAAAAAAAGGTCGTCAAAATAGTGGACGTCTAAAAAAGGTCCAAACAAAGAGTGGACAACTGTAGAGGCGGCATAAAAAGACTACGGGCGGCAAAGCTGTAAATCCGCCACTGACTTTCACTGCTTTATTAATGAGCTCAACAATAATTGCCATGCGTGCCAGATGGAGGATGGATTGTCTTTGTGGCTTTATCATTATTATTTTTGTCCATTACAGCAGTCGAGCCTACTCCAATTGCATGGAGGGTAATTATCCGACCGTACAAGTTTTGACGTTGAAAGTACCGAATGTTGCGTGTCACATAGAAACGGTAGAACTCGAAGGTTGTCTGCATTGCGCTATCAAAGTTTACAACTTAGAAAAGGCCCTCACACACACACATAATTTATTTGTTATATAATTTGTTTCTTTTTAGTTAACTATATTGCAAGGGCAGTTACGTTCTGACTAACAGATTTTGTAAGAAAAAAATCCGATACAAATGTTAGGTACTACTAAACCGCCTCCTCCAACTCCAATTAGATGGAGGATAATGACTGCCTCGTTGGTCTAGTGGTTAGATGTGCCGCCTTTGGATCAACGGGTCCCGGGTTCGATTCCGGGGTCGGGCAAGTGTCTTTGTCTAAACCAGAGGCACTGGCTCGGAGTCTGGCCATCTAGTCCCAAGCTAAGCATTTAGATGCTTAGCATTTAGATGCTTAGCATTTAGATGCTTAGCTTGGGACGAGATGGCGTTGTGTGAAATGTCCAAGGATATTTAAAAAAAAAAAAAATAGTCTACTGTGCCACACTGGCCAGACGGGTTGGCACTGGGTTTCGTGTCAAGTTTCCTTCTCTTGCGGCTAGCTCTTCGGCCTTGTCATTTCCTTTTGTCGGCTCTTACGACACCCTCAGGCTGGAATGGGGTGGTGAGAATATGTATTCTAAGTCCATCACCACACGGAAGTTACGGAGAAAAACGCGACCAAAAGTTTGTTAGTAAACATGAATATCTATATCCTGTAATCAGCTGATTACTACCACTATGTATATAAAGACGAACTACTATCCATAGGTCATTCTAATGAATGACCGTGCAGTTGTTGTTGTATTACTATACAAAAACAACTGCACGCTTGTGTGCGTGCCTTTTTTTTTTTTTTTTTTTTTTTTTTTTTTTTTTTTTTTTTTTGTTTTCGCTGGGGAAATGCTTTATGCATACCACCGCACCCCGGGGGAAAGGTCGGTGATTATGTGGGACTCCGACAAGGGTCGTCTACCCAAGAGTCGTTTACCCACTAAAACCCCAGCGGCATACCCTCACACGACGCGCTTGGGGCGCCACAAGTTCGCGTAAACGCATTCTACTGTGACGCCCCGGCGTGGTGCCCGCAACGCGGGCAAGCGACTATCAGAGAGGGCGCCCCGGTATACTGGGACGCCCTCAGTCATCGAGGCTTTCGTCGGTGGTGGCTCCCCCGAACCACCACCGGCCTCCTAGGCGAGGGCAGAAGGGGCCCGCATCGTCACGAACCCCCCTCCACCCCCGCCTCCGTCCGCGGCGCGGGTCACCCGGAGCTCCCTCCCTTGCGACCCGCCCCGCTGCCCCCTTCTGCGACATCGGCCCCGCAGAAGGAGGCCCGTCAGCCCTCGGGCCGGCGCCAACCAGAGGACACCGGCGCACCGCAGCCGTCCAGGGCCCGCAGGGAAACCCTTAGGACAGGGTCCACCGTCAACCCAGGTCCCCGGAGCCCCCGTCCAGGGCTCGCAGCGAGACACTGGGGACAGGGCCCCCATCCACCCAAGTCCCCGCAGCCCCAATCTACCGCAGCGCACCAGCGATCCGTCCCGGAGCCCCCTTCTGCGACATACGGCCTCGCAGAGGAGGCCCGTCAGCCCTCGGCCGGCGCCAACCCGAGGACGTTTAGTGAGGACTCGGTTTGACGGCCAACTAAGTTGAGCGCCAACCCGAGGACCTCATGATGCGCCGCAGCGGTTTACGACTCCCAAGGCAGCTCTGAGAACAGAGGAGTCCCTGGAGCCGCAACCCGCCACGACGCTGGGTGCCGCTCTTCGTCTCACCTCTCCCCGTGGGCCCGCCCGGCATGGGAGGCCCTGGCCGGTATGGCCCCACGGATCATTGAGGCACTCAAGCCCCCTCACCACAGCAAGGTGGCAGCACAGTCGAGGGGGCTTGTGTGCGTGCCTCCCTTATGTATGGCCATCGTTAGACGACACTATTTTGGACTCTATGCCCAAGAGCAACCACAGAGTTTCTTGCCGGCTCTTCTCTGTGGAATGGCGTTCCGAACCGGTGGTAAAAAATAAATGATTAGTTATTTTTATATTTCTCTTAAATTAAATACTTTTTTTTTCTGAGTATTTGAAAGCATTCGCAAGAATTTAACATTTTGATATAGATTTAGTTTGGTTTAAATTTAGAATATTATTTATTTTTAGACGCCATTATCCAAATCATCATGTCATGGGGGGGTTTGCCATAATCGCCACGCTTGGCAGGCGGGTTGGCGATCGCAGTATCGGGTGGCCGATGCTTGACAGAACGTCGCTGCTGCCCAACGTCTGATGTCCCTTAGTCGCCTTCTACGACACCGACGGGAAGATATGGGGTGGCAGTATTCTTACTCCGCTACCACACAGACAAATCCAATATATAAAATATCCAAATAATGGTCTAATATTTTTTTTTAACAATACCAATAACACAATACCTTAAGTATATATATTAGACCTTTTATACTACTACATAAACAACTATTCAGGCCATTTATATTTATAGGCCATTTTATAGGCCATTACATTCATAGGCCATTTTACAATACCTATTGAATACGTCATTATAAGTATAATTCAATAAAGGGGAGATCTTCCACTATGCTAGTTAGTATATTAACCGTGCGAATTGCATAATACCTACCGCTCGCACATAAAAGTTATAATAATAATAATAAATATCCTTGGACATTTCACACAACGCCATCTCGTCCCAAGCTAAGCAACTTAATGCTTGTGTTATGGTAACGAGGTGGATGATAAACTACTTATATACATTTTTTTTTTGTAAATACATACATATTATAGATAGAAATGACACCCAGACTCCGAGCCAGTGCCTCTGGTTTAGACAACCAATTAAACTGTGTTACGCCAACCACTTCTTATTGCGAAGCCCTTGCAACGACTTTTAACTATTTTGTATAACGCAATAAGGTTGCTACTTCTAATACTACGCAGCCCATACATAACCCACTTTTGAGTCGGGTCTCCTTCAATTATGCTGTGTCCCCAGTATGCAAACAGTTGGCGCAGTCTGACGACACGGCTGGCGCAGTGGTTGAGCGATCGACTGCTGCGCAGCATGTCGCGGGTTCAATCCCCGCACGGAAGAAATATTTGTACTACCTACAAGTATTTGCTCCGGGTCTGGGTGTTTCCTATCTATATAATGTATGTATTTACAAAAAATGTATATAAGTAGTTTATCATCCATCTCGTTACCATAACACAAGCATTATGTTGCTTAGCTTGGGACGAGATGGCGTTGTGTGAAATGTCCAAGGATATTTATATTATTTAGTTTGCAGCCGACTGAGTGAGCCGCAAATTTGTGGCGAACTGAAATTTGAGTTAGTTGCAAACTCAGATCGATTTTCATAAGTCGCAACCGGTTAGGCTGTGAGTCAGCGCTAACTGAGACAGTCGGCGCACCTGCAAAATGCGTAAAGTGGGCGTATAACTAACAAACTGTGGACACTCCATTTCAAATATATGGAAGGGCGTACTAAACCGATACGCCGCCAACTCAGTCGGCTGCTAACAGTTTGCATACTGGGGGCATACTGAGCCACACTGGCCAGATGGGTTGGCACTGGGTTTCGTATCAAGTTTTCCTTCTCTTGCGGCTAGGTTATCTGTGTTTAGTTCACACCCTCAGGATGGAATGGGGTGGTGATACTATGTATTATAAATCCGTGATCACACGGCGTTTCTATATCAACTTTTTTTCTATATTAACAGTCTGTTTAGAGTTAGAACATTTAAGATACCAGAGCAGACATTTTAAATCAGGTAAAAAGACAAGATTCAGTTTAAGTTATCTCTGCAAAAGGTTCCTTTAAACGCAAGTCAAGCGGCACCGGGATAAATGAAGTTCGAATTTCACAAAGTACGTCCCTTCTTATCTATGCAAATTGCTCTGTAAATTGCACTATCGCGATGTAGGATTTTTTTTCTATATTTTCGAAAATCTATCACGCAGTTCTGACTTTTTTCTTTAAATCTGTAAAACTTAACTGTACATTTTGTTCAATATAGCATGCAATACTATAATATACCTACTAACTGTCAAAACAGAGATATCATGTTATACAATTTAAAATAGGTACATACTACAGTCTACCATAAGAAACGAACGCGATCTGCTCTGATCTTATATTGTTTATTGAAATAGTGCAATCACCATTTTCGTAACATTAGCAAAATGATTAGGCAGAACACAGAGCCGCAAGAGTAGGCACACTTGGTAAAGTAGCTACGTCACGTGCTTGGTTGATGATAAACACGAACATTACCCCACCATGGCGGCTTTGGTTCAAGATGTTTTTAAGCTAGTACTACTAGCTAATAGTATTTTTTAGTTTTTTATTGGTTTCGCTGGAGAAATGTTACATACAAACTACTGCCCCTATGGGGTGGGGTCGGTGACGCCACAGGTCCGCGTGAACGTATTCCACTGTGACACACCGACCGGTAATTGGAATCAGCCAGTTACTCAGTCAATGAGGCTTTCGTCATTCGTGGATCCCCTGACAAACCACCGATGACCGACCTCTATAACTATCGTCATGCTTGTGAACAGGTGCCGTTGCTGGGGGTCGGTTGGCTCGGGCATTAGAAGGTTACTATTGTTGACTCTTGACATCCAATCGTGTACCTAAAATTGGTAATCTAAAAAGAGCAACTACTGAGATTCTTGCCGGCTCTTCTCTGTAGAGCTGCATTCCGAACCTTCCGAATTTTCAATTTTACGGGGTAAATTTTAAATTTTATTTTGCTGTTTGACCTGTCAAAAAGAGCTCCATTGAGCCAACTTGATTAGGTATCTGGGTTTCATTTTGATTTTATACTAACTCTGTGTCATCCCATTTGGCCAGCGTGGCAGAAAATTTACCTCTATTGGTCATAATGTGTCAATCATGATGATGACGATGTCCGAAAAATTTATTGGTGTTGCAATTATAATACTTTGAAAGGCAAAGCTCGTTCAAGTTTGTCCACTGATGTGGTATGATGCAGCGATCTCCGTTAATATGTAATGCGGTAATACTGGTAGAATATGTCAGTTCTTTATTGGCTTAAGACATAGCATACAGCGGGAATGGGACGCATAATCTCGCTACTGCATCATATATTCCAATTGGGGGTTGGAAAATATATCCCATTTGTTGAAGGGAAGATAAAATAAAGCGAAATTTATTTCAACACAACACACTAAAGATAGACATAGAAAACAGTAGAGAAGCAAGAAGAAGCAAAGACAGAGTGAAAACGAGTTAGCAGAAGAGAGGTAGGTACTCGTATAGTGAATATCCGTCATTACATCCCACATTACGCGTAGGGGGTTTAATTACTGCCTCGTTGGTCTAGGGGTTAGATGTGCCGCCTTTGGATCAACGGGTCCCGGGTTCGATACCGGGGTCGGGCAAGTGTCTTTGTCTAAACCAGAGGCACTGGCTCGGAGTCTGGGTGTCATTTCTATCTATAATATGTATGTATTTACAAAAAAAAATGTATATAAGTAGTTTATCATCCATCTCGTTACCATAACACAAGCATTAAGTTGCTTAGCTTGGGACGGGGATGGCGTTGTGTGAAATGTATAAAAAAAAAAAAAAAACGCGTAGGTTTAAGATTGTTGGATATATTATTTAAAAATAATTTTCTTTTCTTTTCTTTTTTGTTTTATTTTTTTTAACTTAACCCATGTACTAGGAATAACCTGTATCGCGGGGGCAGTTTACAAACATGTAATTCACGAACTCAAATGATACCCAGGCTCGGAGCAAGTGCCTCTGGTTTAGAAAAAGACACTTGCCTGATTACAAGAGGGAAATACGTCTACTGTGCCACGGTTGCGTGGTTGGTACAGTTTGGATTTTCTACCTTGTAATTTCCTTTAGTCGGCTCTTAAGACACTAACAGGATGGAATGGGCTGGTGACATTGTGTATACTAAGTCTGTCACCATATATATAAATAATATAAATATTCTTTTTTTTTGCGTGTGGGTAGTTGAAGCTTAAGGTACAAATAAAAGTTGCTCCGTAATTTTAACTGAAATATAATATAATAACTTGTTATTAATACAATTTATGGATAAAATTAATATCACCTAACTGAGTCTACCTACTGGTATTGTGGTACATCTCCTATCTGCTTTTCTACTGCACAGTTTTAATCACTTTATTTTTGCACAAAAAAAATGAGCTCAATTGACACTATGGCTGGTCTGAAAGACTTCTTCTGCAAAACCATGGCAGATTTTGAGGCAAAGTTGGAGAGGACTAAGATAACTCCATCTGATACTGCGAGCTTGGCTGCTGAGTTTGGTGCATTTAAATTATTTGTCTGTGAGGCACTTGGCATTCTGCAAAAACAAATGCAATTGGTTACCAAGTCTATTGACAATATTGAGATGAGGAATCGCAATGGAATTTTGTTGCTGCATGGGGTGCCTGAGGAACAGGATGAAAACACCGCCCAAGTTGTTCTGAAAGTTGTCACCAGTCAACTTCTTGTAACCGATTTCTCTGTCAAAAGCATCAAGCGCTGCCACAGGATGGGACGTCCCAAAACCAAACATCAAGCACGTCCTATTTTATTTGAGCTGCAGGACGATGGATTGAAGCACAACATTTGGCGTGCAAAAACCAAGCTAAAGGGCTCGGGTATCACTATCTCAGAGTTCTTGACCAAAGCACGACATGACCTCTTCATGGCTGCGAGGAAGAAGCTTGGGATCAACAGGTGCTGGACACGGAACGGCTCTGTGTATTTCCTTGGTTTGGACGGTACGCGGCAACGTCTGGTCTCCATCGAGGAGCTGGACGCAGTGGTGCAGTGTGATGCTGCTTCTTTAACGACTGCATCGTCCGAGAAGCCCGTGACAGGCAGGCCAAAACGTGCAGCTGCCATCAAGAAGTGATATGTGTTGTTTTCTGTGGGTGTGGTTCGGACAAGGTTTGGCTATTTTTCTGCTGTTTCCACTTGTTATGGTTAAAGTAATTATCATTCATATTTGTTCTGTTTTATCAAATTTTATGCACTTATTCGCCAAGTCTTGATTGTTAATTATCATAACACCTCCCTTTGTCACTTTCCATTGTCTTTGTTTGTTGACTGACTTGTTTCTTATTTAATTTTCTTAATATTGGTCACTCATCACTCAAGTCAATATCAGTTTGACCATAGCTTGATGATGATTGTCAGGAGTGTCAAGCGTGACCGACTGAAGAAGCAACGAGCGTAGACCATACAGGCAAATAGTAATTTTGTGTTTCGTAAAATAGAATCACATGTATTATTTCATTTAATACGATATTTTTATTTTTTTATTATTATTATTATTTCATCATTCGTGCACGTCCCATAACATTGTCCGAACTAATACTCATTAAATTATCTTCTTTTGTTTTGTGTTGTTGTTTGTATATAATGTGTAGTGGTGTGTAATGTGCTGCTTTTCTTTAAACACAGAACCAGTGGGTGGGCTTGGTCCCCACATAATATATTAATATTTTATTTAATTATAATTATTTACATATTGCCTCATTTTTAATACTACTATTATATGTATTCATCTGAAAACAGTTACGACTTTGATGAGTATTTTTCAGCAAGCAGTGACAATGATAGCTTCACCAGTATACCGTCACTTGCTGATACACTTGCAGCACAGTTTTCTGATGTTCTTATGAATTTTAATGTTGTTCACATCAATGCACAGAGTATTCCGGCCCACTTTCCCGATATGCTGGCAAGTTTTGACTGTGAGAACGTACACGCAATTCTGATTTCCGAATCTTGGTTAAAACCTTGTCTTCCCACCCCCTCCTACTCTTTGCCTAAATTCAGGCTCATCAGAAATGACCGGACAAGTGGTGGCGGTGGTGGTGTAGCTATATATCTTCGCTCGCACCTACCTTACTCAATTGTCAGTATCTCACCACAGCCGCCACTTTCTAACGCTGGAGAGCACTTATTTATAGAAGTTGAAGTCCATCACTCCAAAATTCTTCTCGGCGTATACTATTGTCCTTCCCTTCGTATCAACTATTTTTCCTCGTTAGAGAACATCTTAGAAAATCTGGTTACGTCTTACAGTCACACAATTATCATGGGGGATTTTAACACATGTCTCCTTAAAAATGATTCTCGTTCTTCTTTACTTCATTCGGTTATAGAATCCTCCAACTTAAATATTCTCCCGCTAAGTGCCACTCACCATTTTCCAAATTCGGTCCCGTCACTTCTTGATTTAATCTTTGTCTCCTCTCGCCATTGCGTGGCTAAACATGGTCAGTGCTCGGCAGAGGCGTTTTCGCATCATGATCTGATTTTCCTCTCTTACAAAATTCGCCCCCCTAAGGCTAAGTCAAAAATTCTGATGCAGCGCAATTTTAGTGGCATGAACCTTGAGAGTCTTCGTGAGGATGCTAGTAACATTGACTGGAACGTTCTCCTGAGTGCAGAGTCAGTCGAAGAGAAGGTGAATATCTTCAATAATAAACTTATCGCCCTGTATGATGTCCATGCTCCTGTACGTGCGATTAAGATTAAGCACACGCCATCGCCGTGGCTCACTAAAGAAATAAAATTGCTCTTGTCTAAAAAAGCATCGGCCAAATCTAAGCTTAAACGACATCCTACCTCTGGCAATCGTGAGAACTACACCAGAATTAGAAATCACTGCAATAAAGTGTGTAGGGATGCCCAGCGCCAACATATCCATAGCTCTGTTGAAAACGGAGATCCAGCTAAAGTCTGGAAATTTCTTAGGTCAATGGGGATCGGAAAGGCACGACAAGATACAATCCCACAAAATTTAGACATTAACTTGCTGAATCAGCATTTCTGTACATCTTCTGATTTTGATAGAACTATCAAGTCACAAACATTGCATCGTCTTTCCAGTCTGTCGATCCCTGATCATCCTCTATTTGCCTTTCATCAGTTGACCGCTTGTGATGTTAAGAGAAGCATTCTATCCATAACCTCCAATGCGGTTGGAAGTGACTGTGTCAGCCGTAATATGATCCTTCCTATCCTTGATGAAATCCTTCTAATAGTAACTCATATCCTTAACAACTCCTTATCCAGTGGTGTCTTTCCAAGTGCTTGGAAAGATGCTCAAGTTACACCTTTGCCAAAAAAACCTAACCCGGCTTCCTTCTCTGAATACCGACCTATATCGATATTACCCTTCCTATCCAAAGTCCTAGAACGTCTTATTCACAATCAAATTAGTTCTTTCCTTTCAATGAATAGGCTTCTTAATCCCTTCCAATCCGGCTTCCGTCCTGGACATAGTACTATCTCCGCTCTAGTCAATATTACGGATGACATCAGACTGGGCATGGAGGAAGGCAAGTTGACGGCACTTGCGTTGCTTGACTTCAGTAATGCCTTCAACACTGTCGATTTCGACATTCTAATCGGGATATTGCACACTCTGAACATATCTCCAACGGTAACTGATTGGTTTCATAGTTACCTGCATGGCCGCCGGCAACGTATCCGTATCGAAGATACCTCTTCGTCATGGTGTCCTACGACTGCTGGTGTGCCGCAGGGTGGCGTTTTATCTCCGTTACTTTTCGCAATATTCATTAATTCCATTTCCAAGAACTTAATTTCTTCCTACCACTTATATGCAGATGATCTCCAGATTTACACGCAAGCACCAGCTGAGCAAATGGCAGGGGCCATAGGGATTCTGAACAAAGATCTATTCAGAATATCTGAGTGGAGTAAATGCCATGGTCTACGAGTTAATCCCACCAAAACCCAGTTCATTGTTATTGGCGGCTCACGAATGGTCTCAAAACTCGACTGGTTTACTTTGCCTCATGTCATCTTCGACGGTATCCAGATACCGATGTCGAAAACAGTTAAGAACCTGGGGATTTTTATTGATGACACATTATCTTGGGTCCCACAACTTAGAGAAACTAGTCGACGAATTTTTGCATCTGTGGGCTCGCTGAGGCGACTGCGCAATTTTTTACCGACTGCTACTAAAATTGCGCTAGCTCAATCTCTTCTGCTCCCTATACTTGACTATGCCGATGTCAGCTATCTTGATCTCACAGAGGAGCAACTTAACAAACTTGAGCGACTTCAAAATGTTTGTATAAGATTCATATTTGGTTTACGCAAATATGATCATGTATCAGAATTTCGTAACAAGCTCAAGTGGCTCCCAATTCGTTTTCGTCGGAATACTCACATCCTTTCACTGCTGTACAGTATTCTTTTTCTTCCCACTACCCCTTATTATCTTAAAGAGCGTTTTCAGTTCTCTTCTGATACACATTCATTGTCCTTAAGATCATCAGAGGGCTTAACACTGGCAATGCCAATGCATTCCACGCGATTTTACGATAAATCTTTTACTATACAAGCTGTACGCCTGTGGAATGCTTTGCCATTGCCAGTAAGGTGCGCTCAATCCTTGACGATTTTCAAAAGAATGGTGAAGGAGCATTTCATGACCTTCTGTTAAAGTCGTACTCAATATGTTTAATAATTTGTATGTATGTATATGTTGTCTTGTTATTATCTATTTATGTATATCATAATATGTACACTGTAACTACCCATATTGGTTTCTTATTCCAGCCAAGTTCATCCAACGGTTGTCTGGAAGAAATTGCTTTTAGCAATAAGACCGCCATTTGTGCTGTACGTTGTATGTATGTTAGTGTTTAAGTTTCTTTTTAATTTTGTTTGTTACTTTGTGTACATGTACAATAAAGAATATTCTATCTATCTATCTATAAATAACCTTGGACATTTCACACAACGCCATCTCATCCCAAGCTAAGTAACTTAATGCTTGTGTTATGGTAACGAGATGGATGATAAACTACTTATATATATTTTTTTTGTAAATACATACATATTATAGATTGAAAACACCCAGACCCGGAACAAATTGACTTGTAGGTCGTACAAATATTTCTTCCGTGCGGGGATCGAACCAGCGACATGCTGCGCAGCAGTCGATCGCTCAACCACTGCGCCAACCGTGTCGTCATATATGAGGTTGTTTGTACTCTCTCTTTGCGTCGTATTCCTCAATGTTGAGGGTCGTGACCACCCTTCAGCATCACTTTCTCTTGTATGATGTTCTTCCATCTGTTCCTGTTTCTGGCGGTGTGGAGCGCATGGTGGACCGTAGAATTGAGAGTGGTGCGGATTTGATCGGACCAACGTGTAGGGCTGCGTCCTCGAGGTCGTTTTCCATCTACTTTGCCGATCACAATGAGCCTTTCGAGGTTATCACCATCTTTCCTTGCAATGTGACCGAAGTATTCGAGGACTCTGCGTAGGCATTCAGAAGATAACCGCGAGGAAATCTTGAGCTCGTGTAATATAGAAACGTTGGTCCGAAATGCTGTCCAAGGAATGCGAAGCATCTTTCTCCAGCACCACATCTCAAAGGCGTCGATGCGTCTGCGCTCTGCAGCTTTCATCGTCCAGGTTTCAGCGCCATACGCAAATATTGAGAACACCAGGGACCGCACCAGTTTGGTCTTGGTCTTTTTCGAGATGTTGTGATCTCTCCAGACTTTCTGAAGTTGTGACATGGCACTTTTAGCCATGCCAATTCGTCTGCGCACTTCTCTCTCGCACGAACCGTTGTTGCTGATGTTGGAACCCAGGTAAATGAAATTGTCCACTATTTCTAGGTCTAACGCACCAGTGAGTTCCAACTTTCCAGATCGATCTACCACCATGACCTTCGTCTTGGATCTGTTTATGGAAAGTCCCATCTCTTCACTTGTCTTCTCTAAACGGTCAAGAAGTGTAACCATCTCCAGCTCACTTGCCGCAAGAAGAGTGGTGTCATCGGCGTAGCGCAAGTTGGTGATTTTTACGCCGCCAATAGTGACGCCCCCCTCCCAATTCTCGCAGGTTCGTCTCATAATGTACTCGCCGTATGCATTGAATAGAATAGGCGATACAATGCACCCTTGGCGTACTCCTTGGTTAAATTGGAAGGGTTTGGAGGTAATTTTATCCACTCTTACAACTCCCTGACTTGAGTGATACAGGGTGCGTAGCAGAGCGATGAGATGATCTGGTACACCAAGGTCATGTAGCACTTTCCACAAACAGCTCCAGCTGACACAGTCGAAGGCTTTGCTATAGTCCACAAAACACATTATCATCGGCGTGTCGAACTCGTATGCCTTCTCAATGAGCTGCCTGACATTGAGGATCTGTTCTCGAGTTCCTTTGCCCTTCACGAATCCCGCTTGCTCCTGTGGAATCTGCCAATCCAGGTAGTATCGGATGCGATTGTTCAGGATGTGGAGCAAGACTTTGCTGGCATGTGAGATGAGGGACAATGTTCGGTAATTGCCGCAGACCTTGGTTGAACCTTTCTTGTGCAGCGGAAGAATCACGGATTCAGACCAGTCCCGCGGCCAGTCGCCGTGTTGCCATACGTGTGAGCAGATCTCAAAAAGTGTCGTTTCCCCGATGTCACCCATAGCTTTAAGCACCTCCGCTGTTATTTGGTCACTTCCTGGCGCCTTCATCTTCTTCAAGGATTGCAGAGCCTTTGCTATTTCCGAGCGAAGAATCATGGGTTCCAGAACTAGATCCTTCCAAACCGGTTCGACTGTGGATGACGAGCGGGGATCTCTGTACAATTTGTCACAGTAATCTCTCCATCTCTCGGCAACGCGATCAATCTCATGTAGCACTGTGCCGTCATCATCCTCTATAACCCATGATTTAGCTTTAAACTGCTTGGACAGAACTCTAACTTTTCTGAAAAGGTCCGCAGTTTGTAACTTGTTGGAATGTCGCTCAATATCTCTGCAGATGCCCTCAATGAATTTGTTCTTATCGCGGCGACAACTAGCTTGGATGGCTCTACTGAGCTCGGAGTGCTCGGCCCTTCTTTCGCGATTTTGCTGGTCCCTGCCTTTCAAGCCTTTCCTGCACTGAATGAGCTCCCACGAAGAATCGGAGATCCATGAAGATTTCCTCGGCTCTGGCTTTATCTTCCCAGCAACCTGATGTAGCGCATGGTTTATCTGGCATTTCAAGTGTTTCCACTGTGTATCAGCGTTAGCGTGTTTGTACGATGGGCAGCTCTTCATTTTAGCCTCTATGGTCTCTCGGAAGAAGGATTCTTGAGAGGGATCTAGCTTTCTAGGCTTGGGTGGCTGCCGCCTAGGTGCCTTTAACCGCAGTGAGAAATTGGCGACGAGCAGGTTGTGATCGGAGCCGCACTCTGCGCCGGGAAATGTTTTTACGTTAGACATCGAGGATCTCCAGCGGGTGTCTAGAATTATGTAATCGATCTGATTTCTGTGTCTGTCGCCTGGGGATCTCCATGTATATAGGCGTCTTGGGTGATGCTGGAAGAACGTGTTCATTATACTGAGATTTCTGTTTATGCAGAACTCGATCAGTTTTTCACCCCGTTCATTTCTAATGCCAAGTCCAAATTTTCCAACCGTGCCTCTGATGTGATCATCGCCACGTGTACTACCGACTTTGGCGTTCCAATCACCAAGGATCATTTTAATTTCCCTGCCAGGAATAGAACTTAGAGTTTCCTCGAGTTTCCCGTAAAAGTCGTCAATTACGTCATCTTGTGCTTGCGCTGTTGGTGCATATACCTGTATGATATTCAGCACGCAAGGTTTGGTGTTCAGCTTCATTGACAGGATTCTGTCAGACACCGGGTTATAACCAAGGACGTATTTATTCATGTGTGGTGGCAAAATGATTCCAACCCCATTCCTACTCGAGTCTTTACCGCCCGAAAAGTACATGGTGTTCCTTTCTGCAGTCGTGAAGTGGCCGTTACCACGCAAGTGTGTTTCACTGATGCCCAGTATAGAGATGTTGTGTGCTGCCATTTCCCTTTCGACGATGGTTAGTTTACCCGCCATTAGCAGACCTCGGACGTTCCAAGCTCCAATGCGATGCTGGGCACGCATTGCGACCTTCTCGTTATTAGATGTTGTGGTACGGACAGTAGCATCTCTTCCTTCTGAGGCCTGTCGATTCGCCCCAGGGGAAGCTTCGGTCGCCAATTTCACACCAACCAGCCCGGACACTGGGTGGCGCCGATGGTTAGTCGGGTCGTCCAACAAACTCACTTTCTTAATTTCTGATGGCATAAGGGGGTTTTCTTGGGAAGATAAATGCGGTGGGTTCCCACGTCCTTCCGCTTCAGTCTTTTTGAGGATATTTAGGTCCTCACGGTCACTGGTTACCGCCCTGCTGACATTGAGTGCTCACAGGGATGTCGGGCTAGTTACCGCCGCCCGATTCTCGGCGTTGACTGTTTTACAGCATGGGTAGGTCTCCTCCACACCAACCCTCCTCCTTTTTCATTCGGGCTTGGGACCGACAACGGCGGTTGTTTGTACAGCATACTTGTATCGTGATTGTGGGCACCGTTTTAGCACCGCGATGAATGAATCCGACATGAATCATGAGATATGTTCAGAAATCCCGACTGCCTGTTAGTCTAGGGGTTGGATCTGTCCGTCGCTTTTGGATCACGGGTCCCCGGTTCAATTCCGGTACATGTTTGTATACAGTCCCCGCAATACAAGTTACAAATACCAGCAAAAATTCGCAGGCCACCTGGATTTAGTAAAATATATATACTCGGTGTTTGTTATTAAACTCCTCCGAAATGGCTAGACCGATTTTCGTGAAATTTTGTGTGCATATCGGTTAGGTCTGCGAATCGGACAATATCTATTTTTCATCTCTCTAATTGTTAATTAGGAGACTACCCACACCAATTTTTTTTTATTTCTTTATTTTTATTTTTGTATAATACAACAAACAAAAATACATACAATTCTTAATTTTCACCCCTCTACGATCAAACTCTATTTTTTAATAGCGATATATATATGTATAACCAATAACGTTTGCCGGGTCAGCTCATATATTTATATTTTACGTCGCTCATAACTTGTACCACGATGTAGAAAGAAAGGTAGGTGCCGGCGCGGCGTACGCGCACTATGTTATGAGGTAATATCTTTTCCTAATAGTCAAGAATTAGTTATGTCATTTGTGCGTCTTTGTTTTGTGTTTTGAGGCCATCACGCAACCTTGTATCAATTTATTTATTATTGATGCTGTACAGTTTCTCTGGCCGCGTTATTAGCATTTTTTATTATGTTCGTTTATGTCAGCTTGGCGGGCAGTGCAGAACGCAATCGAGCTGCAGGTTAAGCAATGTCTGGATTTGCTGGATGTTGGAGGGGTTTCAGGGGGGGGGAAGGTTGGGGGTTACAGTGAACCTATAAAAAGAAAATATTCTGCTATGCCACTGGGGCCTGGGGCTACACGGGGTCTTGTGGCTACATTTTCTTCGTACTAAGTTGTTTTATTTCAACACCCTCGTACTAAACCCTTTTTTTTTTGCCCTGGGGATGGCCAGCGAGGGGAGTGTGGGACTCTCTCCCATAGTGGGGGCCTACCCACTAAACCTCCCCGGGGTGCTCCAACTCGCGTCCTGTTGCGGCATTGTGGGATCTGATGCAGAACCACGCCGCCGCAGACTCGTGCTAAACCCTGTGCCAACCCGTCTGGCCAGCGTGGCACAGTAGGCTATTACCCTCCACGTAGTTGGAGGAGGCCCGACTCAGCAGAGGGTAATTTAAGGGCTGAGAAGTAGACAACACTGTCTACTTCTCAGGCCTTGTGTGAGGATAAAATAGGTTGGCTGTCTTTCTTTATCTTATACATTTATAAAATTCTCGTGTCACATGTGTCATGTTCGTTCCCATACTCCTCCGAAACGGCTTGACCGATTCTCATGGAATTTTGTGAGCATATTGGGTAGGTCTGAGAATCGGCTACTATCTTTTTTTCATCCCCCTAAATTTTAAGGGGGGGGGGGGTCCACACCATAAATAATTGTTTATTTTTTAGACAACAGTTCATTATTTGGCAAAACAACGTTTTCGGGATCAGCTAGTAAGTATATAAGTATTTTTCTATATAAGTAGTTCGTTATATCTGCTTCCGATGTGTCTAAAAATAAGATTCAGGCGTATTTTGGTCGTTACGCAATGAGTGTAAATGTAACAAATAAAATCTTTCGCTAAGTTCATAAAGTGCGGAAATTAAAGGGGCTACATTTACGAAACGTGTTGTGAATAATACATTATCCCTTTTTGTGAATAGTCCCTAACGAATACAATTACAAAGGGCCAGCTTATGAAGTGAAACGCTTATGGCAAACGATTTAAACTCGTACCGATAGGATTATAAGGTTGAAATAACAGAAGGGTTTGATTCAAATATTTTTGTTGTTCAAGGTAACAGGAGTTTCACGTATAAACTCTGTACCGTATCATTTGTAAAGTCCGATTGGTGATGGATTTAGAATACATTGTGGTGCTTCAAATATTTTGTATTTATTTATATAAAAATGAGATTTTCTATTGATTTGACATTTTAACTTTAATTTCCAGAATTTGTTCCATAATATGACATCATTGGGGGGTTTTTAAAGAAAAAGAAATTAGACGAGGCACTTTGTTCTGATATTCGTTTACCGACTGCAGCGCCATCTGTCGGGCTGATTTGTAAATCTAAAGCATCCTCAGTGCCACCCAAATGCATACAAAAAAGTCATTAAAATCGGTTCAGCCGTTCTTAAGTTATAAAATTACAACGAAAAGTGGCATTGATTTTTAAACATATTGATTTGTTTTTTTATAAAAAAACTACTACTACAACTCGAGCCTTCTTATGTGACCCACTGTTGAGTCGGGCCTCCTCCAGCTACATGGAGGGTAATTAGCCTACTGAGGAGACCCGGGACAGCAGTGAGTCATATATGGGCTGAGCAGTGGGGCAGGCCTCCTCCAAATTCATGGAAGGAGATTTGCTTACTATGCCTCACTGGCACCGCTGCTTGGCAAGGCTCTTGCGTTCCTTTACGTCACATTCAGGGTTGGTGACATTGTGGTTTCGAAATCCGTCACCACGTGGAACCGAAATAACCGCGTCGCAATCACAAATTATTTAAAATAGCTTGGGCGCCTGGGTCTGAAATCTCACGGGCAAAGTCGATGGCAGAAGCTAATTTATATTGCCTCATCAGTGCTACTACTACTCAACCCTTATAATACCCACTGCTGATTCAGGCCTCTTCCAATTACATGGAGGGTAATCAGCATACTGTGCCACGCTGGCCAGTCGGGTTTGTGTCAAGTTTTCCTTCTCTTGTGGCCGAGGCTGAAGTGACTGCCTCTTGCATTTCCTTAGTCGTGTCTTACGACGCCCTCAGGATAGAATGGGTATTCTATGTATTCTAAATCCGTTACCACACGTGCCTTCAGTATAGCTACGTATTGTTCCAAGGCGCATACAAAATAATGAGCTATTAGATTGTCATGACAGGGCCGAACGTTTCCAATAATGGGAGATCATTAGAGCATGGCTTTTATGGATAGACCACCATCGTCTATGGTATTGTTATGAGGAATTCATATTAGTTCCATAGTTAATAGACGTTGAGATAGTGTATGTGAACATATAAGCGTCTTCATGTTATCCATCTACTACTAAATCAAAATCAAAATGTTTTTTATTCGAATAAATTCTTGAGAATGCTTTCAAATAGTCAAAGACTTTAAGAGAAAATTTTAGAAATAAAATTAGTAAAATAAAATTAATAATTTAGTTTTTACCACTGGTTCGGAATCCCATAGAGAAGTGCTGGCAAGAAACTCCATGGTGGTACAACAACTACTAGGTACTACTCAGCCCATACACGACCCGATGCGACGCTGAGTCAAGCCCCCTCCAGTGACATAGAGGGTAATGTAGTCCTGGGATAAGATATGCTATGCTATTGAAGATTGCCAAAATACTTCTTTCTTATAAGTTCAATAGCCGCGCTGTACGCCGAATAAATATTAACATACCAACGATACTTTTTGCACTTACGTAGCCATTGTTTATTTTGAGACATCAACTTTAGCTATACATACAAAAATACTAATTGCCCATCGTGTATTTGCCCGCCTGGATTTTGAGCTCGTTTTATATGCTTATTTTATACAATATCATATAATAAGAGAATTGGCAATGGTTGACCATAGGGTTGGAAAAGCCCGGATATCTTTAAAACCACGCCCTTTAAGTTAAAACAGGAACTTTCTTGTTCGAGGGGGGATAAAGGGCTATCACACTATATAAGTCCCCTTATCGTGCCGGGACTCCTTTTTAACTTTTATCGGCACGCACATTTTATCAACTTAGTTTTATTATATACTAGCGACCTGCCCCGGCTTCGCACGTGTGTAATGATGAACCTCTAAATTAATCAGTGTTTCTCTAAAATATTATGGATGTATGATAATTAAAAATCTTCCTCTTGAATCATATTAAAAACAAAACCGATTCAAAATCCGTTGCGTAGTTTTAAAGATTTAAGCATAAATAGGGACGGACAGACGACAGCGACTTTGTTTTATAATATGTAGTGATAGTGACTAGGGACCCGCCCCTGCTTCGCACGGGTGTAATGATGAACCTCTAAATTTATCCGTGTTTCTCTACAATATTGTGGATGTAATAAACCTTTGGTAATATCATTTAAGTTTAAAATGTTGCTGACCTCTGCTTGGCAACCCAGTAACTTAATCTTAGCCGAAGCGTGCTCACGCAATGATATGCGGCCTTAGCGCAATAAACTATTGGCTCAAGTAGCCGACTCCGAATCCAAACAGCGACCCACGTCCTAATACTCAAACATTGACCCCAGTCATGCACGTCGACGTCATCGTCTCAGTACATAACTGCGGAGTCGGGCCTCCTCCAGTTTCTAGGTGGAAAATTAGGCTCGGTAGACATGCCTCTTGATACCCTCGGGATAGGTTCGTGTTTCAGTCTGGGTTGGTGACATTGAACATTCCACATCCGTCACCACCACGCAATAACCAAATTGAAATTCTTAAGAAACCAACTAGCTTATATGTAACTAAATAAGAGAAGATGACCTTGAAAAAAGATGCCGAGAATTTAGAGTACACAACCATCAGTGGCGGATTTACCAGTAGGCTGAGAAGGCTAGAGCCTAGGGCATGTTTTGAGGGGCGGCAGATTTAGGACGTCTAAAAAAAAAGAGTGGACTTCTAAAAAAAGTGGTAGCCAAAAACAGTGTGCGTCTTCACAAAGGGTGGACGTCTTCTTCACAAAGGGTGGTCTAAAAAAGTAGTAGTCAAAAAGAGTGGACGTCTTCAAAAAGGGTGGACGTCTAAAAAAAGTGGTAGTCAAAAAGAGTTGACGTCTTCACAAAGGGTGGACGTCTAAAAAAAGTGGTAGTTAAAAAGAGTGGAGGTCTTTACAAAGGGTGGACGTCTAAAAAAAATAGTAGTAAAAAAGAGTGGACGTCTAAAAAAAGGTCGTCAAAAGAATGGACATCAAAGCGCGTCTTCGAACTGTAGAGGCGTCTTAACTGCCTACGGGCGGCAAATCTGTAAATCCGCCACTGACAACCATACCACCTTTTGGGTGTCGCATGTCGTAAGAGGCGACTAAAATAAAGCAAGAGGCAGATCACCAAGCCCCAAGAGAAGGAAGTCTCTCCAGCGTGGCACAGTGACATAATTTCCCTCCATGAATTTGGTGGAGGCCCGACCCAGTAGTGGGGAATTTATGGGTTGAAACGACTAAGACGACGACCTTGAAACGGCGAAATCTATTTTTAACCCCCGGCGCAAAAAGAGGGGTGTTATAAGTTTCACGTGTCTGCCTGTCTGTCTGGCGGTCTGTCTGTCTGTCTGTCTGTGGCACCGTAGCTCGCGAACGGATGAAGCGATTTCAATAAAGTTTTTGTATGAAAGGTGAGTTACGGGCGAGTGTTCTTAGACATGTTTGATGAAAATCGGGTGAGCCGTTTAAAAGTTATGAGGGGTGAAAGTGGGGAAGAATAACCGAATGTCTGCAAATATAATCGAGTGGGGTCTCAAATGAAAGCGCATCACGTGCAATTTAACAAAATCTACATTATAATAAGTATGTACCTATAAAAAGTATAAAATAAAAATTTAATTTAAAATTTAAATAAAACCCCGACACAATAACCTTTTTACAGTAAAAAATAAAAATAAATACTTCGCGTTGGGGGACCAGGGGTCAGGTAAGAAATAAGTAGGAGTGGTCCCCCAACGCGAAGTATTTATTTTTATTTTTTACTTTTTAAAGTCTAAGTACCACCGCTAGAGATCTTTTCTTTTTGCTTTACGTCGGAGATCCGGCTTGGTTGGCCAGACCCCAATAACCCGGTCGGGTTATGAGGGACTCCTAGGCGCGTAGTATTAGTAAATACCATTCCGACCTATCCACTAAAACCGACGGCGATCCTCGACTGCCCTAATCAGGAGCAAGCTCTGTGATCCCGGGGTCAACGCTAGAAAACCGGTCTTCTAACAATAAGCTGCATCATAATCTACCCATTCATTTAGGAGCTGCGATGCCACTGACAGCTAGATAACAAAATGAATAACACCTCTGTTTTTGTCCGGAGTACCAATTTACTGTAATGGAGTTGTGATATTTTATCGGTAATGTCGTGGCTCTTGTTCCTATTATGCTTAGTAGGAAGTGTGTGCATCACTGCTTTCTAATATTAACCTCATCCATACCATGACGCAACATGGAAGTTACCAGTTGCGATTGTGGAGACAGGAAACTTAGGGCTTGCGCATACTGGCGACTTCTTGTAGCAACGTGAGCGGGAGAGAGTTATGAATTTCGATCACGAATCCTCTGGATAGATGGATAAACTATTTATTGTACACCAGAAATATAAACAGACCAGATAGTATACAACAATTTGTACAAGGGGCGGTCTTACGATAAATTAGCGACCCGCCCCGGCTTCGCACGGGTGTAATAATGTATTATACATATAAACTTTCCTCTTGCATTACTCTATCTATTAAAAACACTTCCGCTTCAAAATCCGTTGCGTAGTTTTAATGATTTAAGCATACATAGGGACGGACAGACGACAGCGACTTTGTTTTATACTATGTAGTGCTGTAATATACACGCGATAAATCCGTTAAAAAGTGTTTAATTTCAATGTGCAATAATTGCAATAAACTAAGAAATCATCATCTCAAGGTTGTCTGTAATAAATGGCATTTAGCGATAAGACCGCCCCTTATACAAATTGTTGTATGCTGCTGCCTATAAATATTTTGTAAACAGACTGCCTCCTTGGTCTATTCCGGGGTCTGTCTAAACCAGAGGCACTTGCTCTGAGTCTGGGTGTCATTTGGATTCGTGAATTTCATGTGTGTAAACTGCCCCCGCGACACAGGTGATAACTAACGTTTAAAAATAAAAATATAAAAAATAATCTATTCTGTTTATATTTCTGGTGTACAATAAAGAGTTTATCTATCTATCTAGACGATTCATGAACGAAATTTATCACTCTCTCCGGGAGTCACCAGTATACGCACACCCTAAGTTTCCTGTCTCCACAATCGCAAAATGAAAGGGGGTGGACTCTATGTATTCTTAAACCGTCATCACACGCACTAATATTAGTTATTTACACAGAATTGCTCATGCATGTTCAAGTAACGGTTCCAAGGTTCATACAATACTTATGCCCTTGTTATTTTCCTAATTACTGACCTATTACCTCGCTTAAGGCCTTTACAGTGTTTCAATGTAATCTAGAACATTCATAATTATTATATCAGCTCCGTTTATGGTGGTTAAGGGTGCGGAACTAACACGATTGTTTAATAGATGGCCAAAACTGGCAAAAGAGCCATCACTGTGCCTTTAATCGTAAATTTGCATACACACTATCTATATCTACAAATAAATAAAATGGAGTGTCTGTTTGTAATAATTAACTTAGTGCATTTGTATGTATACACGGCACATAATGCTAAAACATTTTCTTTTGTCTGATTGTTTGGGCTAATCTCTTCAATGGCTTGGCCCAATTCGACGGGACTTTCACTGGCAAATAGCCGATATAGCAATTCTACTTTTTACACCTCCCGCTTTTCAGGAGCCCATAGTTACTGAGTTTTCTACATTGTTAAATACCACGAGGAAGCTACGGGTAACGGCTAGTCTAGTAAAAAATACGTGCGTTGTTTTACTAAAATATGAGGCTTCAAGTTAATTAGCGTTTAAGGCCATCTATACACTGAGGTGCTCCAACGGAGCGTCCGATAATATTATTCGTTCGTAATTATAACACAACGGTTTAGCTGTCGGGTAACCCCAGGGTACATTCCGTGGACTGGACTGAACATGACGTATCTTGTCTAAACAGTCGAGTCACGTTGCGTGTGGTGACGGCTTTAGAATACATGGTGTCACCATCCCATTCCATCCTGACGGTGTCGTAGGAGCCGACAAATGAAATGCATCTGTGGCCTGAGTGGTAGTAGTTAGAAATCCGGCTTTTTAGGAATAGAATGATGAGATGAACTAAGTTTCTTGTAGGGTTGTTCTGAATGTTAAATTCCATCTTTTATATAAAACGAAACGTCTTCTCTAGGTATACCTGTATGGCGGGAGAAGTTTACTGTACAAGGATCTCAGGTTCGATTCCGGGGTTGGGCAAGTGTCTTTGTGTACACCAGAGGCACTTGCTAAAAAGATGTTTTGAGACTTAATGTATTTTTATTTATTACTACTAGTGATATTACAATTATAAAATCAAACTCATTTAATGAAGTTGGCTCATTAGAGCTATTTTGACACGTCAGACAATAAAATAAAAAAATAAAATTAACCTTTTAACATTGAATTCTGATTATTTACCGTCTACCGCCGGTTTAGAATGCAGTTCCACAGAGAAGAACCGAAAAAAAACTCTGTAGTTGCTCCTATTAGCTCGCCATTTTTAGGTGCAAGGCCGGGACGAGACAGATTTGTGAGAACCGAACCAGAATCACATTAGCAAATAAATAAACTACTGTACTAAATCGAAATCTACTCACACAAGGCCGTGGCTGGCAGTTTGTGGTGGATGTTTTAACTTGTCTTTGATTTGAACCGAGTGGTATTAACTAGAGGTTAGTGACCCTTGTACTTGAAGCACGTTTGATTGTTTAAGCGAACCAATGCTTATGTGTGGATTTTAGTTGGCCGTGGGAAAGTAGCAGGAGATAATGTTCTTTAGTCCTTTCAAATATAGGTACGTTTACCTTGAATGGTAGTTTTGGCTACTGGCTGGTAAGAAACGAGTAATTTAAAATTGGTGTTCTTTTTATAGTTTAACTAGCGACCCGCCCCGGCTTCGCACGGGTGCAATGATGAACATCTAAATTTATCAGTGTTCCTCTACAATTTTATGCATGTATTATACATAATATATAAACCTTCCTCTGTCTATAAAAAAAACTGCTTTGAAATCCGTTGCGTCGTTTTATAGATTTAAGCATAGGTACATAGGGACGGGCAGACGACAGTGACTTTTTTTTTTAAATGTAGTGATGATAGTGATAGTGATATTGACATCCTTCTTGTTGTTAAAATATACAGTCTACTGCTCAAACCGAAGCAGAACGGACTTTTTTTAGGTAGGATTCCTAAAAAAACTTGTATTAGTTGCCCTTATCCGTGTGGTGACGGATTTAGAATACATAGTGTCACCACCCCATCTTATTAAGGGGTAGTAGAGGTCCGACTCAGCGGTGGGTCATTTATGGGTTGAGTAGTAGTAGTGCCCATAAACGGATGGCACCACTGAAACCTTTCTCTTGAGTCTTGCCACTTGCGCCAGTGGATAGATAAAAAGGACATTTTAACTTTGTTCTGTGTCGTTGAGATCCTCATGGATATGTAACCGTAGGCGGTTAGCCTGGGTATATGGGACTCCAGGGTGCGGAAAGATGGGGACCTACCCACTAAAACCAACAGCGATTGCCCGCTCCAGGCCCGCTCCCCAATTAAGAAACATGCTCCGAGATAGGTTTTGGCCCCTGGTAGTTCATTTTAGTATTCTTTTTCTATACTAATTATATAATATATATAAAAAGAGGAAATATTTGTACGTAAGTATATGTGTAACGAATTGGCTCAAAAAGTATTGGACCGATTTTTAAAATACTTTCACCATTTGTATGCTTGTATTGCAATAATTGCTTGTAATGCAGAAAAAATAAAAAATAAATGTGTGGACACGGGATGGACCCTATCTTATATACTTATACTTGAAAATTAAAAATGAATGTTTGTCTGTATGTCCTTTATAGAATCGTAAACTCTACATTTGATCATATGATGATGCATTCAGCTAAGTGATGTGCATGAGCCAAAAAAGGTTTCTGAGAAAAAAAAGAATGTTTGTGTAATATTTCTGTCCTTCAAATTTATTACACGCGCAGGGTACAATAAAACAAGCTAGTTAGCAATAAAATAAGGGTTTCGAATTTCGCTCGTCTACTCACAAAGAATCATGTTAACATGGGACCTAATGAATTTTCACCCTTTTCGGGGAAACCAATCGTTTCCTTTTATGTGCCGCACATAGCAATGAAGATACGCTTCTGTCAAAGAGAAAACTAGTAACAATAGTACCTATTGTAGAGATCGGAGTTGTAGGTACATAAATTAACCGTAAATATGAAGCAATCACGTCAAGATAGTTATTATGACTATAAAATAGCAACCATTGAGTTTACTGCCGGCTCTTCTCTGAGGAATGGCATTCCGATCCGGTGGTAAAAAGTAAATGATTAATTATTCTTTTTGTTATAATTTTTGACTATCTGATAGCATTCGCAAGAATTTATTCGAATCAAACGATTTGATTTAATTGCTTTTTTAATTATTTAGTTTTTTGGTGCTCAAGTTATCGTGTTCACTTTATGACTCATGGGAGTGTCTTGTGGCGGTCGTTCTCTTTCCTGTAATATGGTAATATGTAATATGGTGGGAGAAGACTGCCACACTATTAATAACTAGAAGTTGCTGATGTTTGGCCCTTTGCTCCCACGAACCTGTCATACCCTTGACGATTACCTAAAAATGGCGATCTAAAAAAGCTACAAAGCTTTTTGCCACCTCTTCTCTGAGGATTGCATTTCGAACAGGTAATAAATTGTAAATTTTAAATGTTGATTTGTAATGTTCTTTTTTGTGTTGTCAAAAGGGCTCTAATGATCTAACTTGATTAGAATGAATTTTGATATTAGTAAAATCGCCGCAATGTACATGATTTTTTTCCCTGGGACGCGCTGCGGTTTGTGACTAGCCAGGGTATGTGGACTCCGGGGTGGGGGAAGATGGTAGATAATTAACACCCCGACCTACCTACTAAACCATTGGCGTTCCTTAACTGCTCGCATCAGGGTCGCGGGTCACAAAAGCCCTACTACTGAGTCGGGTTTCCTCCTACTATATGGAGGGAAATTAGTCTACCTGTTTAGTACTTAACAACTTTGCTTTCTTTTATGTCTAGATATTTCGGTCTTTACCACCAATTCCACATTGGTGACACTATGTACGATAAATCCATCACCACACATTTTATCGCGTACATAATTTTATTTGGGTATTTGTGAATCGAGTGTAGCACCGTGGAAGCCACACACAGACGCATAAGCTACAAATGCATTATTTCATTTGTTTTACATTCTGAAATTGATTTTGCATTTTTCCTTATTCCAGAGGTCGCAATGGCCCATCATGTGCCTGCCCATCCTGTTGGCGGCGTCGGCCTGTGGCAGCGACATCCTAATGGTCACCATGGGAGGCACTAAGTCACATAAAATGCCCTTTTGGGAGCTGGCGAGAGGTCTCATTCGGAGGTAAATATATCGCTATCATCACTACATAGTATAAAACAAAGTCGATGTTTTCTGTCCGTCCCTATGTATGCTTAAATCTTTAAAACTACGCAACGGATTTTGAAGCAGTTTTTTTTATTATATAGAGTGGTTCACGAGGAAGGTTTATATGTATAACACACCCCCGCTTTGCACGGGCGCAGCCGGGGCGGGCCACTAGTACTCAAATAAAAATAATAAATAATTATATACTACCAACATATTATACTTATTATTTAGAATACACAATGCCGTCTTGAGGGTGTCGTAAGAGGCGACTAAAAGAACGCAAGAGGCAAATCACCTAGCCGAAAGAGAAGGAAAACACTGTACCAACCCGTCTTGCCAGCGTGGCACAGTAGGCTAATTTCCCTCCATGTAGTAGGAGGAGGCCCGAATCAGCAGTAAGGGATTTATGAGCTAAGACTTAGTAGTTTTTCGTTTAAAAAAATGAAGCCCATTGTTTTGCGTTCTCGGATAAAAAAGGTGTTTGTTGCAGAGGTCACAATATTACTTTTATAAGCGCATTCCCGGCAGACTTCCATATCGCTGGCTTAGACGAAATGGCTCCTGAAGGCCTGGCGTCATACGTTAGGGAGTACATGAGTTTTGACCTGGTAGGGGCCAGGATGAGGGGTGAGGAACCCCTCCCCTTGCTGGATATCGTCAGATATGGCTACGAAGTAAGTTCTATGTGTCTAACCCATACCATAACCTAATTTGTTTTTATTACCCAACAATACTAATAATATTAGTGTTTTGGTTTCGAAACAAACAATATAAGCTAATGATGACTCCAAAATATACATTTCGAGGAAATAAATAGGTAATACCAGTCCGTGTGGTGACGAATTGAGAATACACAGTTTCACCACCCCATTCGTTCCTGAGAGAGTCACAAGAGTTGACAAAAGGAAATTACAAGGCCGATAACCTAGAAAACTTGATACGAAACCCTATAAGCTACTGAAGGAGGCCCGACTCAGCAGTGGCTGCTCTACTGCCACGCGTGCTTGAATTTAAAGCGCCCTAAAACGATACAAACAAGGTTCAAAATAAAATGATTGCTTTTTGGAGATGTTACGTTGTTTTTACAAAGAAGCACTATGTAGAATAGATTTTAGGAATTTCTTCTATTACGGTTAAGTTGGTGTAAATAAGACAAGATTTTTTCCTTCCACAGGCTTGCGACGCTTTCCTTAGCGATCCGGAGACTAGATCCTTCCTCAGATCCGGAAGGAACTTCGATCTCATCGTCCTCGACGGCGCGTATCCCGAGTGCGCCTTAGGGCTTGTCTACAAACTCAAAGTGCCGTTCATATTCATCAATACAGTTGGTTTCTACACCACTCCCATGAGCCGCTCAGGAAGTCCGGCTCCTTACTCAGTCACGCCGATATTCCGCAAAGAATTCACTGATGACATGGGCATTATAGAGAAAACCATCAACGTCGGTAATCATATTGGTATGATCGCGTTCCACGCTGTCAGTATGGCTATTCTGCAAGGAGTGTTGCGTCGGAACTTCGGACAGCAAATGCCTCACGTTTACGATATGGCCAAGAATGTTAGTTTCATTCTGCAGAATGGACACCATTCTTTGACTTACCCAAGACCTTATTTACCCAATGTAGCGGAGATAGCGTGCATCCATTGCAAGGAAGCGAAGATGTTGGACCCTGTAAGTATACTTTTGCTCCCTGTTCTTAGTTCTCCCCTATCTTTACATCTCAAAACTTTATTTTAACATGAATAAAACATATCTTCCGGAAATCACTTTCGATCGGTCCTAATCTATGCAACCAGAACCTATGTACCGGTAACGGAGCAAAACTGATCAACTTAATTTTTACCCTCCATGTTATCTTTGGAATGTATAGTAGTTATAGTATAAAGTTAATATCAAGTTCTTCGTTCCAGGAAATCGAGGAATGGATATCAGGAGCGGGAGAGACTGGCTTCGTCTATGTATCAATGGGTTCTTCAGTCAGAACTACAAATATGCCGCTGTCAGCTCATAGACTTCTAGTTGAAGCGTTGGGAAGACTGCCTCAGAGAGTTCTGTGGAAACACGACACCGACCAGAACATGACTGAGATACCATCGAACATTAGACTGTACAAATGGTTGCCCCAACAGGATTTGCTGGGTAAGCTGGGTAATTTGCATAAATGGATCCTCGGTTCGATTCCATAGTCGGGCAAGTGTATTTGTGTAAGGGTCTGAGTGTCATTTGAGTTCGTGACCCCACAATGCCGGGGACTTGTCTTAAAAACATAATGTACAAAACGTCAATAGACAGATATCAAAGTCCCTGAAGCGTGATATACGCCGATTCAACACGAATCGTGTTGAAGAGGCTATTGAACGCAACAGGGGCTCCAAGGTTTTTGCCAGGGATCTGTCTATTGGGCAAAGCCAGCTCGTCAGGCTGAAGACTGATGACGGCAGGATCGTCACGTCGAAGTCCGAGATTTTGGGTGAGGTCGAGAGTTTCTATGGACAACTGTACACGTCTACACAGGAACCCGTCATAAATCTAGCAAACGAACCACGAGCTAGGTTAACCCGGCACTACACAGAAGACCTCCCGGACGTCAGCCTGTGTGAGATCGGGATGGCTCTCGAGCAACTTAACACGTTAGCTGCGGCAAGATATTTTGTTAACTGTCCGTTGGTGCTTTATCAGATACATTCGACCCGTTGCAAGCCAATTCCTTGGTGCGTTATGGGGTCGAAAATATCTGTTTATAATTCTTACTTTAAATGTAACTTAACTATGTAAATATAATTGATTTATTTATTGTTTACCTATTATCTTCATTATAATTAATGAAAATACATGAATTTACGATAGTAAGTGAATAGGACCAATAACTTAATAGTATTTGAGAGTTGTTTTCTTCGGATCTTTTTAACCCGATATCAGCACCAATTCGTAAAACAATCGATAGATTTATAGGGATGTACCTAGGGGACATTAAGTAAACGTCGATATTGAAATATTATTTTATCGTAATAAGCAATTCAAGCTACTTATAAAATTAATTGTTTTTTGGTTAATTTAGTTTCGTTTTGAAGGTTATAAATGATCCAAGCGTTAATTAGTCCCAAATAGTAACTTCATCATAACTTTTCGCTATATATTGGAGAATAAATACCCTTTATAGCATATTTATTCTCCAATTTAGCGATTGTAAGTGAGGATACATTCAGGTTTCATGACTTCAATGTGTAGATGGGCTTGTATAATGTGGGATTAACTGATTTCTTATGCATTTTATTCGTATTAAGGTCTCAATTGTCTGCAATTTTTTATTACCACCTTCATGATTAAACATTAAGTATCTTTTAGATTTATTTATTTCGTAATATATTAATAAATACACTTTACACGCAATTCAACCACCCACGATCACATCACTATTTGTTTTATTGACAAACTCAGTGCGTTTATCAGGTCATCGGGCATCGGGTTTTAAAGATCCGATAAACGCACTAGACTGGCATATTTTACCCCCATTGCGTATCAGGTTGATAAGACCCGATACATATTTTAGGTACTTTTTTATAAAGCTTGACGTGGCAATTCCAAAACTGTATTTATCTTTGTCCTACTACTGAAAATACAAGATATATCCATCCCGCACCAACGGTTGGAACGGTATTATTAGAGCCGCACCAAGGGTTAGATATACATAACATCCTTTCGACCCGATACAGCAGCCAACGTGTTAAAAGCAACAAGGCGGCGGGTGATGACGGAATTACCGCAGAACTTCTGAAGGCGGGTGGAGAACCGATCCTTAGGGCCCTTCAGAAGTTATTCAATTCCGTCATACTCGAAGGACGAACGCCAAAGGCATGGAACAGAAGTGTGGTGGTGCTGTTCTTCAAGAAGGGAGATAACACCTTATTGAAGAACTACAGACCCATCTCACTTCTGAGCCATGTCTACAAGTTGTTCTCGAGGGTCATCACGAATCGACTCGCGTGCAAGCTTGACGATTCCCAGCCTCCCGAACAAGCCGGTTTCCGAAAAGGCTTCAGTACCGTAGACCATATTTTAACGCTACGGCAGGTTATACAGAAGACCGAGGAGTATAACCTGCCCCTTTGTCTGGCGTTCGTGGACTACGAGAAAGCCTTCGATTCGATCGAGACGTGGGCAGTATTGCAGGCTCTCCAGAGGTGCCAAGTCGACTATCGGTATATCGAAGTGTTGAAGTGCTTGTATGAAAACGCCACCATGTCAGTCCGACTCCAGGACCAGACCTCGAAACCGATCCAGTTGCAGCGAGGTGTTAGACAGGGAGACGTTATCTCTCCGAAACTGTTCTCCGCTGCACTGGAAGATGTTTTCAAGGTTCTGGACTGGAAAGGGCTGGGCATTAACGTGAACGGCGAGTACATCACTCACCTTCGATTCGCTGACGACATAGTCGTAATGGCTGAGACCATGGAGGGCCTCACTACGATGCTCGATGGCCTCTGTGGAGCCTCCGAACGAGTCGGCCTTAAGATGAACATGGAGAAGACGAAGATCATGTCTAATATCCATGTTCAAGCCACTCCTGTTAACATCGGAGGTTCTACCCTCGAAGTTGTTGACCATTACATTTACCTGGGACACACTGTCCAGTTAGGTAAGTCCAACTTCGAGAAAGAGGTCAATCGTCGGATCCAACTCGGCTGGGCAGCGTTCGGGAAGCTGCGAAAGATCTTCTCGTCCACAATACCGCAGTGTCTGAAGACAAAAGTCTTCAACCAATGTGTGTTGCCAGTGATGACATATGGAACTGAGACGTGATCGCTCACTATGGGCTCCATCAGAAGGCTCAAAGTCACCCAAAGGGCAATGGAGAGGGCTATGCTCGGAGTTTCCCTGCGAGATCGAATCAGAAATGAGGAGATACGCAGGAAAACCAGGGTCACCGACATAGCCCACCGGATTGTGAAACTTAAGTGGCAGTGGGCAGGGCACATAGCTCGCAGGACCGACGTCCGATGGGGCAGAAAAGTCCTCGAGTGGCGACCGCGTTTCGGAAGGCGCAGTGCTGGTAGGCCTCCCACACGGTGGACCGACGACCTGGTTAAGATCGCCGGAAAGCAGTGGATGCGGGCGGCCCAGGACCGGCCTTTGTGGAAATCCTTGGGGGAGGCCTATGTCCAGCAGTGGACGTTTTTTGGCTGAAATGATGATGACAAAACGTCACTCCACCTTGAGGGTACTGTAAGTCAGAAACTTTAGATAGATAGATAGAAACCCTGTCTCAACAATCTGACCAGCGTGCCACAGAAGGCAAATTTTCCTTCTGTAATTGGTAGAGGCTGTCCTCGGCAGTGAGTCTTTTACTGGCTGAGGAGTGAGTGGAGAGTCTGGTTTTTACTTCTAGGTCTGCCTACGTTTTCATCTTTGTGTTTTCCGCGGTCCTATCTGAGCCCCAATCCTGCTGTTTTCTATTGAAGTGACCATTATTTGCTAAATTTTGTTCTTTTTAACTGCCTGTGTCAAAAACGTGTGTCATATACCCCAAACTGATAAGTGTCTAAAGGAGACAATTTTTGTTAATCAAAATGTAACTAATTTATCATGGAAAACAGGGCATATTTTTTTTGTAAAGTCTAACCGAGATGACTATGAAATTATAATGATGGCTATTAGTTATTTTTGACAAGCCCTCTATTATAGATTAGATCTGATTTTTAGGTTATTTTGGTGTTCACATTTTTGTCGTATTTCTCAGTATTTCGGTTAAACCATGTCTATCTAACTATACCATTGTAATCCAAAGATTATAAGGAATAGATCAATATATGTTTCATTACTATACACCGAAATTTTATAGGGGGCCTATTCATCGAACAAGCAAAATTGTCACCTTTACAGTCAAAGGCACATTGATTACAGATTTTGACCCTATTTAAGTAGCAAGTTTGGTTGCCTACTGTGCCACGCTGGCCAGACGGGTTGGCACAGTGTTTGTATCATGTGTTCCATAATTGTGTAATTCTTACTTTCCTTAGTTGCCTTTTGCGACACCCTCAGAGTGAAATGGGTTGATGACATTCTACTTTCTAAATCCGTCACCATTATTTATTACGAATGTTATACTGTATTTGTAGTACTGTATAAAATGGAATTTAAAATCATCAGACAACCGGGTTGAAGCCGAGACTGATCTATTTTATAATAATTATTGTCATTACTTTAGTCAAAACTTTTGCGCGATATCTAGAAGTAATATGGGAACAATTTTCCTATTATGGTCGGTTCACACCCGACGGAAAATGCGTCGCGTATGATCGGTCGCGTAACGCCAAGACAGACAAATGTATGATAAAACCTTCAACCTTTCACACCTAACCAATGATGCGTTAGTGCGTCGAGCTGTACGCTCGCCTCATACATTGTCTGTTTTAACGTTACGCGCCCGACCGATATTTTCCGTCAGATGTGAACCGACCCTAACACTGCTTTTCATGGGTATATAGTATTTAATAAGGTCATCGCGGAACTACTATCTTGAGAATACGACGGCTACTTAGCCAGTTAACATGTTGAACGCCATATGAAAAATCAAGTATTTTCATTCAGGCCACGGGGCTCACCGGTGGGCCTTACCTTACTGTTCCATTCCAGCCATGGGGGTCACCGGTGAGCCGCGTGAAAGGTCCAACTTAAACGCCTTCCACAAGCCACAGATTGCAGCTATTATATAAAACGCGTATAGAAGTGAGCCGCGTGGCCCTGCAGCCGATCCGGACGGCGTGGTTTTCAAATTCAATATAAACTTGTAGTTTTTTTCCAGGATTATTGCAACGGTGCTAGGGTTGTACTTAACGATACCGTTACAAATATAATTTTGCTTTTATAGCGGTAATAAAACTCTAAAATAAGAATATAATATATGTCGGAGATAGCGACGGCTGAGCGATAGAGTCGTCATCATCTTGACTTGGTACGAGGTTTATTACTTGTAACTTTATAATTCACAATATTAACCACAGTATAAATAACAATGTTCAGTTAACACACTTAGATAGACAAACCGACAGGTTCGCAACGGAGAAGTGTCTCGGTCCGTGTCCCAACGTCGACTGACTGATCGAGCCAACCTCACTTTCCATTACGACTCTGTCCACGTGCCGCCATTGCAAAACAACTGACGTCACCGCGTTTGCCGCACTACTGTGTTAACAATCAATTGAGAAACTTAATAAAACGATATCGTTATCCACGACATATATATTAAAAATAACATTTATCAAATCAATTAAAACTATGACGTACTCCTTGCAATCGCTTTTCCACTTAATTTGCCAGTTAAGTCAACGTGCACAGTATGCCACGGGATACTAATCTTAGGAATTGGATGAAGTCCCGCTTGTGGGCGACCTGATTGCGATTGAGATAGTTTACAAGTAATACAACCATAGACAAACTTACGAACGCACTTAGCCATGTGCTCGAACCAATAGTGATCAACCCTGTATATTTGGCCCTGTATATTTGGCCCACCTCGCCCTTTATAGTTCACAGAGCCACCTCGCCCTTGACTGTATATTTGGCCACCTCGCCCTTTATAGTTCATAGAGCCACCACGCCCTTGACTGTATATTTGGCCACCTCGCCCTTTATAGTTCATAGAGCCACCTATTACAATTGGGACTCGAAAATTAATCCAGCGTGTCGAGGCATAATTGCTGCTGACCACACCCTCAGGTATTAAAGGCGTGAAGTTACATAAGCACATAGCCATATGATGTTTTAATTAAAGAAACTATTAAACTAGTCCCAATATCTTACCGTCATTATTATCTAATAAGCATGGATCCAGCCCAGTAGGGACATATGATTGGGGGAGTGGACGTTGGCGTTCTCTCGAGTATTTATAAGTGCGTTCAAACTCTTATGATATCTGTCACCGTCAAGTACCTCAATGACTTCATAAGGTCCGTTATATTTAGGATCCAATTTGGTTTGATTCCGTTCATGATTTTCGACTAAAACATAATCTCCCACCGAAAATCTAGTCACATTTGCCTTATTTTTATCGAATCTTAATTTATCAAGCTGTGCATTATTTTCCATTAATTTGTCAGCTTGTTCCCTAATCTCTCAAATTTATCTCAACCTCATGATCGTCAATAGTTAATAAATTTAGTGGCCTAGCTACTCTACCTATTAACAATTCTAATGGACTTGCCTTAGTTACCCTATGAATCGTGCTATTTATAGCAAGTTGGACATCATCTAACGCATCTTGCCATGACCTATTTGGACTAACTTCTACAACAGTCAACATATTTTTGAGGGTGCTCATAACTCTTTCCACTTGGCTTCGGCGCAACACAATGTTTGATGAGAGAGCACTCTGCACCAGAATCAGAATAAAATGGATACGACTCACAAGCGTTCATCAGCGCACCGCTGGGATTGCTAACATAGCAAGCTTCCACATGCCTCTCGTCACTCGCCGCCGCCGCAGGCGCCGCTCCGAACCGCCTGCGCCTACCGCCGCGCCAGCTCCTCCGCTGTTGCCACGTTGTTGCCACGTGGACATCTCGCTGCCAAATGTCCGGCGCTGCCGCACCTGAAACAGACTAAGTCCGACCGCGGCCGCGGCCCCGCAGAGCCTGACGCTGAAGTGTGCAGTGGCAGCACTAGCTGCCTTGCCTTTCACCGCCAATTTGATGCTCGGTGACCCATTCCACCGCAGCTGTGACATTCCACAGTTGCCGACCGAAAACCCGATCGCTTGAAATCTGGATCTGCTGTCCTATCGCCTCACGTTTAGGCTACCTTACCGATGCAAATCAAGGCATACAATGGTTCCATAATCTTGGAAAACTTTGCTATAAACTGGCGAAAATACGACGCCAGACCGATGAACCGTCAAGCTAAACAAGCACAGCAATCTAAACTTCGTATCGCAAGTAATTAACAGGTAAACACGCAAAAGAACCTCAAATAATATTTTCTTACACCGGTCAAAATCACACTATCGTAAATTCGTATACCATACAATATACCCGAGTAATAAAATGGAAACTGCTCACCGGAGTGACGTAAAATTGCAGCTGGTGCGCTTACTACAGATCCACTCACTATTCTTTGACCTGGCTGACCACAGTACTGTTGCTCGCCTTCCTGCTGCTCCGCTCAGGGCAGTTAGACGCGTAGTGTCCTTGTCCATCACAATGAAAGCAAGTGATCCCCACTTGGTTAATCGCCGCACTATGACTGCCGCTTGTGATCTTCAGTTCAGAACAATCTTCATGTAGCTTAATGTCTCCTTTATAGTGACAATGAATCGCCATTATCAGTTATTTCCATCGCGTACAGAAGTACACACATTATCACTACACTGTTTTCTCCACGTGGGCTGACTGAGTTACATACCACTTCTGATGTCGGAGATAGCGACGGCTGAGCGATAGAGTCGTCATCATCTTGACTTGGTACGAGGTTTATTACTTGTAACTTTATAATTCACAATATTAACCACAGTATAAATAACAATGTTCAGTTAACACACTTAGATAGACAAACCGACAGGTTCGCAACGGAGAAGTGTCTCGGTCCGTGTCCCAACGTCGACTGACTGATCGAGCCAACCTCACTTTCCATTACGACTCTGTCCACGTGCCGCCATTGCAAAACAACTGACGTCACCGCGTTTGCCGCACTACTGTGTTAACAATCAATTGAGAAACTTAATAAAACGATATCGTTATCCACGACATATATATTAAAAATAACATTTATCAAAAAATACATAGTTTTTTATGAATCTGGTTAAAAAATGGTAAAGAAAGACAATATGTTAATACTTTTTTCGCCTTTATTTTAGCCTGCTTACTACCGATAATCGGCGCTTTATCTGCATAACATTGGCGACATGTCCTTTGGATTCTTCTTGCCAAACCCTTTTTTCTTTCCAAGGAATATTTTTTCCCTTTGGTCGCATAACAGGCACAGCATCTTGGTGGACTTCGCAAAAAATGCAGCATTATATACCTCCTAAAATCTACTATTTGTATGGTTTTTTGTCACTGATTTGTATAAAGTTAGAGCATTTACCATCACAGTATTTAGGATTAAGTCAACAGCCAGCTTCTTGTACCATTTAACAGATTTTCGCAATGGTGACGAGTATGCTGCCATCTGATCAGATAGGTCCACAGCTCCTTTGGCTTTATTCTAATCAATAATGATCTGTGGTTTCTTGACTACACTCCGCTGACGCTTTGTGGTTTCTTGACTACATTTCGCTGACACATTTTAAACATCACAAACCGGTCTGAGTGTTTGGTGGACAAATCGTACTCCTCTCTTTTATCTCTCCATTTCTTCTTCTTCTACCTAGCCTTAATCTTGGCTATTACCAGGGTTCGCCTTCCGACTTAGCTTCCTCTACTTTGCCCGATCTTTGCCCGTCCATTTCAGTCAGGTCGAGGATGACCACGGGACCTAGCCCCAAGGACAGCCATATTCATGCATCTCCGACCAACGTACTCTATAAGGCGGCGCATGATGTGGCCATACCATCGCAGACGACATTCTCGCAGTTTTCGCCCCACGTCACGAACACCAAGACTACCTCGCATGAATGAGTTGCGTATGCAATCGGATCGCGTTACGCCGCTCATCGACCTCAGCATCTTCATCTCCGTGACGCGAAACTCCTGGGTGTGTCTGCTTAGCGGCGGCAAACATTCGCCGCCGTATAGGACGACAGGCCGTATGATGCATTTATATATCAGCCCCTTGAGTTTCAGAGGCATTTTGTGGTCGCATACAATGCCCGTTAGCTCACGCCATTTCGCCATCAAGGGCTTGGACATCGTTGACCACGCTGCCAGACAAATGCAGCACGGATCCAAGGTACCTGAACGTTTCGGACTTTGTGATCAGGTCCGAAACTATTCGGATGGTGTTTGATTCCGTGCTGCCACAGCATATGTACTCAGTCTTTGCAACATTTAGTATCAGACCACCGTTTTCCAGCGTGACCTTCCAACTGTTGACTTTGCGCTCAAAATGGGCTTTGCTCTGATTAACGAGGGCAATGTCATCAGCATACATCAGCCATGAAGGCTAATCTTGGATGTTTGCCGCAACTACATCGAGTACCACGTTATACAAAAACGGGCTAAGTTCCGAGCCTTGGTGAACGCTAACAGTTATTGGAAAGCCATTGGAGTCGCCAACAGCTTTTATCTCTCCATTTCATAGCAGTAATACCATCGTGACTTGCTCTGGCAATGTATTCACCCTTATTGACTTATTTAGTACTCACGACATTTTGTGGCAAGTGCCTTCTATTTTTTCGGAAAGTGCCCATCAAATGCGGTTCCTTATCAAGCAACCAGTAATACCAGTTATCGGTATAAATGGTGTGCCCTTTATTTAAAAGACCGCCAAGCAAATCCATGACAACCTTTTAAGGAGTGGTATTTGTGGTTTTCCAACTGTGTTATCTCCTCTTGCATCATAAACTCAAAATCTTCAAATTGATTCATTTTTGAATAACGCAAGCCTTAGCATAGCGTCCGCGGCGCGCGCGCGTGTGTGGGCCATAACGTGACCCCGCGGCCCCCGCCAACGGAAAATACATAATCCTTTGTACGAGGCCACGGGACCCACCAGTGGGCCATTTACAATATCTTAAGAACTAGACGGTATATTTTGCTAATTTTTAATTTCTACACATATTGCCGCATAATAGACACTTTGGAATGAAAATTTCAAGTTGATAAAATTTACCGATTCCCTGATTTTGGCTTGGCCCAGGTGGCATAGTACGCTTGACCCACCGGTGGGCCGCGTGGCATACAACGTGTTAATGGCTGCAATGGTACACTGCAGGCTAATGGGCGTCCAAGAAAATACTTCGCAAGCGGATTAATTATGCATTTCTTACTAGGAACTTTGAAATGAAAGAACTGGGAAAACACGCCAGAATATAAGAAAAGCCATTAGCTGTTTTCATAAAATGGCTGAATTTTAATAAAAATATCTTTTAACTTTTTATACGATGGCTGTAGTTTCTTTCAAATTCATCGGATAAGTGTTTCTGTAAGTCAGTGCCACTCGCTCTGGGCACGAAATAATTAGGTACAGAAGTCAAGCTTATGTAGTAATTGTGTACCTCAATTTAACATACCTACGCTCGGTGGTCGCGCTAGGGTTCTCTACTCTCATGCAACTGATTCTCCAACAACAACTCTCATTGTATAGCGCAACACGCGGTCTTGAAGAGGGTCGAGGAACGCCGTTGGTTTTAGTGGGTGCGGCACTAATTTCCATCTTTCTGCGCCCGAAGCCTCACATACCCCGGATCCCCAACCGCAGGGTATATAGGAGGAATTCCAGCAAAATAAAGGGTTATGAACTCTCATTTTTAATTGAAAGCAGTTTTTCTAACGGTAGTTTTTAGAAATGTTTTACGGACATCGGCTAATTTATAGTTGTTCTTTCAATTTTATTTTACTATTTGGAAGTAATGTGTTAAGGTGAAACTCTTTGTTTTCAGGACACCCCAAAATCAAAGCCTTCGTCACGCACGGCGGCCTCCTCAGTATGTTCGAGACAGTGTACCATGGAGTGCCTATCGTCAGCATCCCTATTTTCTGTGACCATGACGCCAACGCAGCGAAAGCCGAAACTGATGGCTACGCGAAAATACTAGAACTCAGACATCTATCCGCTGATAAATTGTACAGTGCCATCCAAGAAGTAATCAGAGATCCCAAATACAAAATAGAAGTTATGAAACGCCAAAACCTGCTTAGAGATCAGAAAGAAACTCCTTTGGAAAGAGCCATCTATTGGACGGAATACGTAATAAGACATAAAGGAGCATATCACTTGCAGTCGCCTGCGAAAGATATGGGTTTCTTCCAATACTATTGTATAGATGTACTCTGTCTTGTTGTATGTACTATTATCTCTATTTATGCGTTGGTTTCTTACGTCATAAGGCTAGGATTCGATAAGTTGGTTTGTTTTATTCAAAGGAAACGAATAAACAGTTTGGTTGGTAAATCGGATTTATTGGTGAGGTCAAAGATATTGAATCGTACAACAATATCAAAGAAAAAATTGTGAGTAAGTAGATAAAACTTGCTTAATGCAAGACTAAAACTTCTCTGGGAACGGTAGTATGGTTAGGTACTTTTTAGGCTATAGCGTGGTTTGGCTAAATTACATTATGAGCTCTCAGTTTGACTACTCAAACAATAGTGTGTTTTGCCTAAATTACATAGTGAGCTATAGTGCAGTGTGGCTCAAAAATTTTGCCAAATGTCGATCGATAATTACATCGATAGTGTATCTTGGCTAAATTATACTGTGAACTAAAGTGAAAATTGGCTAAAGTGCTATAGTTGAGTTATTCACATTGAGCCTTTAAATACTGTTTAAATTATTTCGCAATAGACTAAAATATTGTTTAAGTTATGTAGCGTACGTTTTGCTCAAATATTTTGTAGTTCATTCAACATTTTATCAAAGCAGCTAGTGCACAAAACGTGATTAATATCAAAATTTAAATCGAGCTTTAATACTTTTTGGGAGACTTTTTGGTGTTATACCTACTCGTAAGGAAAAGGTGTGTACAAATTTAGTACGTATCTATACATTATTATATTCGTCAATTGATATAGATAATAATGGAACGAAATGTGATATCATAGTGAAAAGAAAATATCATCAGAAGTTTGCAACTGCTTTCAAATTATTGTTATCTCTCTTCTTAGATTACTCAGATAATGAAACAAGCAATATCGTATTGTTTCGTCACAAATAGCCGCGTACTGACTAAGCGAGCAGCCTCGCGAGGCGGCAAATCCTCGGTCTGTCAGGACGTGCCTCGCCCGAGGCAAACGCACGCGCTGCCTCGCCCGAGCGTACACACGCGCGTCTCTATTCGACTTCAAGTTAAACTGAGCGTCGATGCTCACGGTAGCTCGACCTTGCCGCGCGAGGCAGCCACGGATTAGAAAACTTACAGACCGAGGCCGCCTCGCGCGGCATGCGTACTGCGGCAAACGTCCGAGGCTGCCTCGCGAGGCTGCTCGCTAAGTCAGTACGCGGCTATTGATGAACAGAGACTAGCCACACTGGAAAGTTCAATATCATATTTGTTATTAGTACCAAGTTCTTCTCTTATCTTGGCTAGATATTCCGTTTTCATTAATAACTTCTTAACGGATATATTAGCGTATCTAATAAAAATATGTTCCGAAAATGTTACCGCCTTTTGTAGTAATGTGGTGAGGTTAAGAAGAATAGTGATTGTAACAAACTTGACTAGTAAAGACTTATTACTACCTTATAATACCGAGTAATATTAATATATCATAGAGTATCTAGTACATATTAGGGTAAAATAATAATAATATTCGATAATAGTTGCACTACACTGGTACTTGCTATATAAGTATCTGGTAAAGTGATTGTCGAAAATTCCAATACCAAGTGTAGTGTCACCGTAAAAAAAAAGCGTTCATTTACTGCGCCTCGGCACCCGACCGGCACCGTCTCTTTTACCAAACAACGGATTTTAAGTCGTGTGGCAAATATACGCTATATTTTATTTATGTATCTTAAGTACTAGTCCAGACAAATTAGACATGCATACTGGCCACATACAGTGCATATTAATATACCTATAATAAACTACATAGATTCTACGTTTGAAATATTCATATATGATATCTCGAGTATGGCGGTTCGTAGGGTATTCATACCTTTTTTGTAGAAAATGTTAAGTCCTACAAATTTTGCCTGATTCATTTTACGGTAAAGCTTATCGTTTCAGCGATAAACGGAAATAACAAACACAGATTACCTTTGATTACGATTAAAAAACAATGCACAAGCGGGATCGTTGGGGACTTTTCACACATCATTTGTAATAAAAAGGTTTTAGGGAAACAATGCAAATTCAGCACCGCTTTTTGTCTATTTTGACTGGACTAATTTATATATATTAATTTTGTTACCATTCAAAGTTACCAATCATATTTTAGATATTGTCTAATATAAAAGTTGTAAATAATTTATAGGTTATGTTGCGAACAATAAATAGGTATCTACCTAATGTAACATATGGGTACTTATTTTTTAAGGATAATATATAAGATGTCTTTGTATTAATTTGGTTTGGTTTAGCCGTACCTTTAGAAATTAAAATTTAAAAGAAAATCGTAAATTAGAATACAATTACCCTAATACCCCTACAGTTTTGAGTCTTTTGAGTGGTTACAGGAAAGAGAAACACAAGCGCCGGGAAAAAAAGTTAAAGCAATTGCCGACTCAATCGGGGTCATAAACTGTATATTACTTGTGTTCGAGTGGGTAGTAATTCAATCGAGTCGAAATTTTCCGTGAATCCAATTGTGATCAATCCTTGTGACGGTATTGATAATCTACTAATTAAATCGTGTGAGCTCGATGGCCACGCCATTGGTTCCATATTTAAAATGGAATATATAATTTAAAATATATAGATTACTATCTATTTTAATTGCTCTTATATTACCGAAGCATTAAACATATATTTCACCTTAAAAGGACAACAACAAATACATAATTCAGTCATAAAAGTCTTAAGGATACTGGGTTATGAATTTCTGACAAAATCGAAATCTCACCGCGTCTTAATGGCAAGTTATGGAAAATAGCAGAGTTGGACGCCATAGAGGCCTGACCTTTTTGGGGTCGACGGTGCGGTATAAGCGAACATTTTATGACTACAGTCGGCAGAATAGTAATGTCTAGGTCTAATATATGTGAGTACTTCCGAAAACAACTACACTTTACTAGTAAACTAAGTGGTAAACTTAAAGACATTATTCTAAACCCTATTCTGTATACAATTTAGTTATCTGACAAACATTCTGGTAGTTCAAGCTGCGACTCCAAGACAAGGCGAAGATCAGGATCCGCCCAGCATGGTATTACATGTCAGCGTCGACTTTAGTAGGGCCCTCTGGCCTTCCTATAATGCTTACAGACTTTGCTTCTCCTCCTGTTGTCGGGGATACTTTTGATGCATCGAAATCAATGCTGGCAGCAAAGATTATGTCTGGAAAAAAAAAGAAAATTGTTTCCAGCAGATTAAATTAATAAACAATAACAATACAACAATTGTTGCTATGTAACTATACGACCTCATGTCGTATAGTTAACATATTATAGTTAACGTATCCAACCTAGGTTAAATCCGTTTAATACAATAACTTGTATATTTACTAGTTGTTTCCTGTTTTGTTATCCTTTATTTACACAAATAAATAAAATGATAGAATAACATCTATTTACTAACTGCGTAAATATGTACACAGTACATAGACCAAAATAACATTTTTTTAAATGTTGGTTCCGGCTTTCTGGAATGGCTGGACCAATTTTGACGGGACCTCATCACTGATAGGTAGCTGATGATATAAGGAGTAACTTAGGCTACTTTTTTTGGACTAGACGCGGTACGACAATAACCGCGGGTAACATTGCACCCGTGCGAAGCCGGGACGGGGCGCTAGTTATACATAAATAGATAGCCACCAATCAAACCAAAGCTTCAAAAGATATCTATAATGTCATTATGACATTTTGCATAAACAGAGTTTGCAAAGACCCTATAACCATAACTAAGAGATCTTGTTTTCTTCGTATACCATAGTCAATCGACTATCTACGAGTACAAGTGATGGAAAGACTCGGATTGCCATAGAGTTTCTATTACATCCTGTATTAACTGTAACGTTGATGCCGTCGTTAAATTTGGAATACATAGTGTGACCACCCCATTCCATCCTACGGGTGTCGTAAGAGCCGACACAAGGCCGAAAACTTTTTTTTTTCACACAGCGCCATCTCGTCCCAAGCTAAGCAACTTAATGCTTGTATTATGGTAACGAGATGGATGATAAACTACTTATCACTACATAGTATAAAACAAAGTCGCATTCTTCTGTCCGTCCCTATGTATGCATAAATCTTTAAACGCAACGGATTTTGAAGCGGTTTTTTTTAATAGATAGAGTGATTCAAGGGGAAGGTTTATATGTATAACCTACCCCCGCTTTGCACGGGCGAAGCCGGGGCGGGCCACTAGTATAATATATTTTTTTGTAAATACATACATATTATAGATAGAAAACACCCAGACCCGAAACAAATACTTGTAGGTCGTACAAATATTTCTTCCGTGCGGGGATCGAATCCGCGACATGCTGCGCAGCAGTCCATCGCTCAACCACTGCGGCAAGAGGAGGATAACTTGATACGAAACCCTGTGCACAGTGCACAAACCCTCCATGTAATGGGAGGAGGCTCAACCCAGCAGTGGGTCATATATGGGCTGAGTAGTAGTAGTCAGCCCATATATAACCCACTAGCTTTTGCGCGCGGCTTCGCCCGCGTGGGCTTCGAAGCCGTGCTTATCTCTATGCATATTTTTTATGAACATAAAATCGGTTATTGTGACTAAACTATGATTGTTAGATATGTGCTCTCGGACTTTTTTGTAGATCTTTATAAAACCTACAAACCCGTGGTATATAATTTTGTTCTATTGTCAATAGTTTTTGCAGCGCACGCATAAATATGTTTTCGATTTTACACCTTGGTTTACAAAATCGCAATTTTCATACAGATCCCTAATTCTTTTGAATATAAAATATAGCCTATAACCTTCCTCGATTAATGGACTATCTAACACTGAAAGATTTTTTGAAATCGGTCCAGTAATTCCTGAGCTTAGCGCGTTCAAACAAACAAACAAACAAACTCTGCAGCTTTATATATTAGTAAGTACACACATCAAAAGTGTCTAGGGATCAACATATTTTTTTGCAATAACTTTTCTCCTGATTGATATTAATTAAAATTTTCTTTAAGGATTCATCAAATAAAGTGTTTTCGTTTGTCACAGTAACGATAAACCTAGTCACCTTTGCATTAATAAAGAAATTTGCCATTTTCCTAATAAAGGGATTTTTGACATTTGAACAACTAACATTAAAGTTCGAAAAAAAGACTAAAATAACAGTTTTCTTTAAAATTTTATTGGGCAACTTAAACAATTAATAATCCGTGTTTCTACCGCGAACACTAACAACACAAGAACATCGGTTTGGCATACTCAAAATGAGTTCATCCAAATCACGCTGTGGAATGGCCGCCCATGTTCGTTGCAACAACAAAAAAAGGTCTTCTTGCGACTGGATACCCTCCATATTCGGCAGAGCTCTTCTCTGTAGCATATCCCATGCATGCTCAATCGGGTTCAAGTCTGGCGACTGAGCAGGCCAGGGCAGGACATTGATGTTAGCTGCGGCGAGAGTCTGTCTTACAACTCTTGCGGTGTGCGGTCGTGCATTATCATGCATTAACTGAAATAAGGGACCGATTTGCACTTGTAGAGGAACGATGACGTCTGATACAATCGTCTCAGCATAAATTTGAGCGTTGAGGTTGCCTCTGATCCAAATCAACTCAGTTCTTCCGCCGATCCAAATACCCGCCCATACCATGATGGTTCCACCACTATAAGGATGGACTTCCTGGCAGGATTTTAATCGCCGTTGGCATCCAGGGGTTCTCCAGTGTCGTATACGTCTTGTATCCGGTCTCATACCAAAACGAGACTCATCAGAAAAACACACGAAACGCCATTGTTCTTCTGCCCAATTTCTGTGTTCAAGAGCCCATTGATATCGAATCCTACGATTGTGCATTGCTATAGGTGGTACCCGTAGCGGTCTTCGGGAATGAAGGTTCACTTCATGCAAGCGGTTTCTGACTGTTTGGTCGCTAATTAAGTTCCCTGAAGTGTGATGAAGCCTCACGGCTAACATCATGGCGGTTATTGTTTGAGCTCTTCGAGTTAAGATTTGAATGTATCGGTCTTGTCTCCGTGTGGTGCAGCAGTACCAGTGCTTCGGTAACGTGTCCAAAGTCGACTGATAACACTCTGACTTGTATTCAGAGCTAAAGCCACAGGACGTTGCCGGGAACCAGCTTCTATCATTCCCACGGCTCTGAGCATTTCTTCCCTGCTTAAATGACGTCGCCGCTCCATAAAATTTTAAAGAAAACTGTTATTTTAGTCTTTTTTTCGAACTTTAATGTTAGTTGTTCAAATGTCAAAAATCCCTTTATTAGGAAAATGGCAAATTTCTTTATTAATGCAAAGGTGACTAGGTTTATCGTTACTGTGACAAACGAAAACACTTTATTTGATGAATCCTTAAAGAAAATTTTAATTAATATCAATCAGGAGAAAAGTTATTGCAAAAAAATATGTTGATCCCTAGACACTTTTGATGTGTGTATAAGTATAGAGTATAGATATGAGTTAGCTGGGGGCGTTTGTCGATTGTATGAATATAAAAGTCCAAACAGATCTAACCAACCTCTGTTGTGGTAGAGAGCTCCGAATATAGCACCGAGAGTCCCTAAAATCACCATAATCCAGCTTAAGGTGTTTACAACCATCTTGGGTATAAACAGTTGATATTTCATCATATTCACATAAGTCTTGTTTAAGGCGACACTCTGAAACATAATAGTTGAGATGACGACGTAAATCAATGTGACGAGGGGTTTTGGTCAACGTTTATCAACATAACTGTAGGATTCATCATCATCAACATCATCATCATTTCAGCCAAAAGACGTCCACTGCTGGACATAGGCCTCCCCCAAGGATTTCCACAAAGGCCGGTCCTGGGCCGCCCGCATCCACTGCTTTCCGGCGATCTTAACCAGGTCGTCGGTCCATCGTGTGGGAGGCCTACCAGCACTGCGCCTTCCGGAACGCGGTCGCCACTCGAGGAATTTTTCTACCCCATCGGGCGTCGGTCCTGCGAGCTATGTGCCCTGCCCACTGCCACTTAAGTTTGGCAATCCGGTGGGCTATGTCGGTGACCCTGGTTTTCCTGCGTATCTCCTCATTTCTGATCCGATCTCGCAGGGAAACTCCGAGCATAGCCCTCTCCATTGCCCTTTGGGTGACTTTGAGCCTTCTGATGGAGCCCATAGTGAGCGACCACGTCTCTGTTCCATATGTCATCACTGGCAACACACATTGGTTGAAGACTTTTGTCTTCAGACACTGCGGTATTGTGGACGAGAAGATCTTTCGCAGCTTCCCAAACGCTGCCCAGCCGAGTTGGATCCGACGATTGTAGGATTAACTCACTAAAATACTATGAACAGCGGTGGCGATATGTGACGGGTCGGTCACTTCCCTTTAGTATGGTTGAGGAGATCGATGGCTGTCACATGCGTAAAGCCGAACGTCCGCAGCCAGCTAAAATAAGTAAGTTCAGTTTAGCTTGCATAGTTGAACCAGTTTTTTATACATGTGCGTCCACCGACGGTGAACTAACATGTATGAAAATCTGGCTCAACTATGCAAGCGAAACTAAACTAAGTTATTTTAGCTGGCGGTGGACGTTCGGCTTTATATTTGTGAACAGGTGCTGCTGTTTGGGGTTGGTCGGCTCACTAGGCCCAGGAAGTTTTATTTGATTTTATTAAAGTTTATTTTGTATTGTTTTAATATTCACGTTTCAGTTGACGCCTTTCGGATCCAATAGAACAGTTTGTTAAAGATTTTTTTTTTTGGGTAAATATGTAATAGGACCGCAAAGAAATAAAAAATAGAATGACAAGCCCTCTGAGTTTCTTGCCAGTTCTTCTCAGCAGTGGTTGCATTCCGAACTGTTGGTAAAACAAAAGCTTTGCTTACTACAAACGTACTAGCTGACCGGGCAGACGTTGTCCTGCATGATATCGTATACCGACTACAGCGCCATCTGTCGGGCTGATTTGTGAATCTAAACCATCCTCGGTGCCACCCTAACCCATACAAAAAAACATTCAAATCGGTCCAGTCGTCAGGAGTTCAGTGACGTACAGTAGAATTATATATTTATAGATCTGGTAACGAGTGGCTTCTTTGGCGCGCAGACCACATCTATAGGTAAATTTAACAGCGTTTCTTGGGTGTACATCTATCAGGCTTAAGGTGAACAATACCGACTTAAGTACTAATCAGTTTTAACTCGAACTACCCGCTTCGCAAACTTTGCGAAGCGGGTAGTTCGAGTTAAAACTTAGATAAAACCTAAAATAAAACATACCTCATCAACCCAAAATAGAGGCACAATCGAGTTGGGCAATTCTTTGCATATTGCTACTTTGTCTGTTCGAAGCAGTTGCATGCTGAACTGAAGTCTTAAAGACCCATTCATGGGAGTCCCTGATATCTGAAAACGTTTAAAGAGGCCTTAAATACGCACTACACTTTCACTGTCATGAATATCCAACTGCTCAGTGGGATTTCCTCTAATTTCATGGAGGGAAATTAATCGACGGGCAATGCTACCTAGAGCAGCCTTTTGATGATCCAAAGCACTAATTATTATCATTCCCACCCATAACAATGACCCACTGCTGGGTCGGACCTCCAAATTCAAATAAGGAAATTAGCCTACTATGCCACGCTGGCAAGACGGGTTGGCACAGGATTCCTATCCGTGTATCGCCGGTGCGCTGCGGTAGATTGGGGCTGCGGGGACTTGGGTGGATGGGGACCCTGTCCCCAGTGTCTCGCTGGGAGCCCTGGTGGGCTCCGGGGACCTGGGTAGACGGTGGACCCTGTCCTAAGGGTATCCCTGCGGGCCCTGGACGGCTGCGGTGCGCCGGTGTCCTCTGGTTGGCGCCGGCCCGAGGGCTGACGGGCCTCCTTCTGCGGGGCCGATGTCGCAGAAGGGGGCAGCGGGGCGGGTCGCAAGGGGGGGGGGGGGATCTCCGGGTGACCCGCGCCGCGGACGGAGGCGGGGGTGGAGGGGGGTTCGTGACGATGCGGGCCCCTTCTGCCCTCGCCTAGGAGGCCGGTGGTGGTTCGGGGGAGCCATCACCGACGAAAGCCTCGATGACTGAGGGCGTCCCAGTATACCGGGACGCCCTCTCTGATAGTCGCTTGCCCGCGTTGCGGGCACCACGCCGGGGCGTCACAGTAGAATGCGTTTACGCGAACTTGTGGCGCCCCAAGCGCGTCGTGTGAGGGTATGCCGCTGGGGTTTTAGTGGGTAAACGACTCTTGGGTAGACGACCCTAGTCGGAGTCCCACATAATCACCGACCTTTCCCCCGGGGTGCGGTGGTATGCATAAAGCATTTCCCCAGCGAAAACAAAAAAAAAAAAAAAAAAAAAGGATTCCTATCCGTGTGGTGATGGATTTTGAATACATAGTGTAATCACCCCATTTCATCCTAAGGGGTCGTAAAAGCCGGCAAAAGGAAATGATAATGGCCGATAAGATAGCCAGAAGAGGAGAAATACTTGATACAAAACCCAGTACCAACCCGTCTGGCCAGCGTGGTGCAGAAGATTAATTACCCTTCATGTAAATGAAGGAGCCCCGACGCAGCAGTGGCTCATCTTTGGGCTGCGTAATAAATAGTAGCAGTGTATCTTAAATCCATTACAACATCGGGAAAGGTATGATTATAATATGACAAGTAACTATAGATAATGTGAATTGGGTGAAAAAGTTGAAGTCGGAATACAGCCATAAATGTTAGGCAACAACTAGCTGCTTCCCGCGGTGTCACCCGCGTGGAGATGGAATATATATTTTAGAAAAAAAAAACTAGCCTATAATCTTCCTCAATAAATGGACTATCCAACACTGAAAGATTTTTTGAAATCGGACCAGTTGTTCCTGAGATTAGCGCGTTCTAACAGACAAATTTATATACAACTAGCGACCCCGCCCGGCTTCGCCCGGGTGCAATTATGCATGTATTATACATATAAACCCTCCTTTGGATCACTCTATCTATTAAAATTAGCTTCAAAATCGGTTGCGTAGTTTTAAAAATTTTAGCATACATAGGGACGGACATATGACAGCGACTTTGTTTTATACTATGTAGTGATGTGTTGGCTAAAATTCATGGCTAAAACTGAGCTTAAATATGCGATACATACCGGTTCAAAATCAATATACATTCCATGTAGGTCCACATCTGGGGTCAATCCTTTCACGTTTTTCTGGAACTCAGGTTCGCAGTCCAGGAAGTGAGGTAACGAAGTGTAAATGGGACCTCCCATGCACTTTTTCAGGTCCATCAGGCCTTTTGGGGGGCACGTGTCTGGGGTATCACAGTAACACTGCAGATCTGGATCCTTGGCAAGATTCCCGATGTTCACCACGTAATGGTTGGTTTTGATACCACGATATGAGCTTTTCTTTGTGAACCAGGCTCTGTAGTTTCTGAAGAACAAAATCAGGGTACATTATATCATCACTTTCCCAGTATTATTTTTTGATTTGATGTGGTGTCGGTCTAACTTGATATGGTCTACTAGTCCCGCCACGACCTATAGGTAGTTATAAGGTTATACCAGACATTACAGTCCATAAATGACACAGCCCCTTAGGTCCCCTATAATTTAAACGCATCATCGGTTAGGTTAGGTTAGGTTATAATACGCGACGCATTTTCCGTCACATAGGTATGTACCGACCCTTAATGTTAGAAACACGTTCACGTACCTACATAACTCCGTATAATAAGATTGCAGACGATCTTCCTCAGTCAAGAAAGGCGGAAATATGGTGCTGTCTGTGCCATTGAAATCGTTGCAGTGGTCCCTCCAGATCTTCTGAGTAGGAAAACCGTCCACACTTATAACTTTGCCGACTTCACTCACGTTTTGGATGCCACGCTTTACCGTAACCACTAGAGAATCAGGTGTAGCATTCCTCTGAAATAAGTATGCTAAAGTATTCGAAATGCAATAAAGTTTAACGACCGGAAATTTCTTGAACGGTTATTCATCATCGTTATTTCAGCCAAAAGACGTCCACTGCTGGACATAGGCCTACCCCAAGGATCTCCACAAAGTATGCTAAAGTATTCGAAATGCACCAAAGTTTAAGAACCGGTAATTCCGTGAACGGTTATTCATCATCGTTATTTCAGCTAAAAGACAGGACATAGGCCTACCCCAAGGATCTCCGCTAAGGCCGGGCCTGGGCCGCCCGCATCCATCGTTTTCCGGCGACCTTAACCAGGCCAGTACCAGTACTGCGCTTTCCGGAACGCACTCGCCACTCGAAGATTTATATGCCCCATCGGGCGTAGGTCCTGCGAGCTGTGTGCCGTGCCCACTGCCACTTAAGTTTGGCAATCCTGTGGGATATGTCAGTAACTCTGGTTTGCCTGCGTATCTCCTCTTTTCTGATTCGATCTCGCAGGGAAACTCCGAGCATAACCCTCTTCATTGCCCTTTGACTATGAGCCTTCTGATGGAGCCCATAGTGAGCACCACACCTCTATACCATATGTCATCCCTGGCAACACACATTGGTCGAAGACTCTTGTCTTGTATTCATTTTACTCATAGATGACTGATGGTGACACTATGTATTCTGAATCCGTAACCACACGAATAGATTAGTACAATTCACATTAGTTCTATCTGCGTAAAATAACTTACGTAGCCGAATAGCGAGAATCTCATTTGGTTGTTAGGCTCATGCACCAACCCCGCTATTTTCTCCTTTTTGATTGCAGTGCAGGCCGCTTTTGGTGCTAGCTCACTTCGGTTACAGTTGATCATGACTCCCCGGAACATAATGTCAAGTGCCTTAAATAATAATTACTTCTTGTATTGTACTGTGGAATCATAGTGGAACCTTATTCGTATTATCTTATTCGTTATAGTGTTAGCTTATTCGTTACATCTCTCATCTAGCGACTTGCTCTCACTATACTGTATAGATCATTTAAAACAAAGCAACTGCGGAGTTTCATTCGGCGGCGTTCCGAACCGGTGCGGTGGTAGTTTTACTAAGAACGTGAATGGACGTAAGGAGTGTGGGTTAATAGATGGATGGTTTGCGTGAATAGCCGCGTACTGACTTAGCGAGCAGCCTCGCGAGGCAGCCGCGCGAGGCAAATCCTCGGTATGTCAGGACGTGCCTCGCCCGAGCGTGTCTCGGCCCGACCCGAGCGTTGTCGGTTTTTGTCCATGCTCAAAGGTGCCTCGGTAGGTTTGCCGCGCGCAATCAAGACCGTTGTATTTTGTTAGGATCATATAGGAGCAGAACTAAATATGCGCTACGCTCGCGTATCCTCTGTACGAGTTGTGAGTAACTGAACGTTCGAATCATTCCACTCTGGCTCAGCCTCGCTCCGGCTCGGCTTTACCGCGCGAGGCAGACTCGGTCTGTATTAAAGCAGACCGAGGCTGCCTCGCGAGGCAAACGTTGCGAAGCAAACGTCCGAGGCTGCCTCGCTGCTCGCTGCTCGCTAAGTCAGTACGCGGCTAATGAGTAACAATGACGTCAACGTAGATATGATGCCGATAGGAGTGTATTGAGACTACCACCTAGCGTGGGACAAGGGCCAAAGATGATGATGGTAGTTCTAATCATGACGATTTATTGGAGTTTTGAATTGAACTTAAAAGTTCTAATGAATTATACAGAAGTTTATTTATGTTTTAACTATTTAAATAAAGATAAAATACACTAAAATTAATTTATTGCAAATATTAATAAAGTTTGTACGCAAGAGGCAGATCATCTTGCTGAAAAGAAGATGATTTGCCTCTTGAAGAGAAAAACTTGATACAAACCCTGTGCTAACCGGTTTCGCCAGCATGGCACAGTAGGCTAATTTCCTTCCATGAAGATGGGGGAGGCCCGAAACAGCAGTGGGTCATTTATGGGATGAATAAATAAATATCCTTGGACATTTCACACAACGCCATCTCGTCCCAAGCTAAGCAACTTAATGCTTGTGTTATGGTAACGAGATGGATGATAAACTACTTATATACATTTGTTTTTTGTAAATACATACACATTATAGATAGAAATGACACCCAGACTCCGAGCCAGTGTCTCTGGTTTAGACAAAGACACTTGCCCGACCCCGGAATCGAACCCGGGACCCGTTGATCCAAAGGCGGCACATCTAACCACTAGACCAACGAGGCAGTCAAAATAATGTAATGATGTCAAATTATGTCGAATAATGATTGGACATTGATCAGTTCGGTTAGTGTTAAAATAGGTTGAGTTATTTTTTTTAGTGGCATCAACCTTTACCCTCCCTATGATAGGAAGAGGTCCGACTTATCAGTGGGTAATTTGTAGGTTGAAATGATAAACCTTTTCGTCTATATCCAATTCCACCACATATGACACTGCGAAGATACGTTTTTTGTTTTATAAAACTGCATAATCGGTAATGTTATTTGCGTACCTTAACCCGCATGAACACATCGGTAGGGTTGTCAAAAATTCCATTAACAGCTTTTCCCACCATGTTCATTAACTTTGGTTTATCCCTGTATACGTTCGTTACCAGGCCCTGTAATACAAAATAACTGTGAGAATAGTGTAGTTATTTAAACAATTCTAGCCATTGAACGTAAGGTAATAAAACTCAAACTTGGATCTTACCATTAAAAATATGTTCGGCATTGTAATAATTTCTTCACCAGTGAGACCTGGGCCTGACAGCTCTTGTATAAAGTAGAATGTTTCATTCCTTCTGAAGCTAATTGTGTCGTTTTCTTCACTTTCCCCTACTAGAACTTTTTCTTTCCATTCCCTGAACAAATTAAATTATTCTTCTTCTTAGTCTGCTTTTTCGAGCTCCATCCAATTAAATGGAGGGACCTAAGCCTACTTTCCTAAGCTGGACAGACGGGTTGGTAGAGAGTATTTTGTCTGTTTCTCTTACTGTTTGGTTAGTCTATGCATGGTAGTCATATGTGTAATCGCCATTTCTTCATTATGTTAAACTAGCTTCCCGTCCTGGCTTCGCACGGATGAAGATTTATTTTCTTGAAATTATTTAACCTATATTAATCAGTAATAATGTGTTCAAATGGTGAAATCGGTCCAGTACTTTTAGAGCAAACCAAGATTTGTTAGTAAGTAACAAATCTTTCCTCATAATAATATTATTATAGAAGTATAGTAGCAGTGGATGCGGGCGGCCCAGGACCGGCCTTTGTGGAGATCCTTGGGGGAGGCCTATGTCCAGCAGTGGACGTCTTTTGGCTGAAATGATGATGATGATGATAGATATACTGAAGAAATAAAAACAGAACACAATATACGCACCAATTTGTACAAGAGGTGGTCTTATCACTAAATATGACTAGGTATTTATTTTTGTCGGCTCTTACGACACCCTCAGGATGGAATGGGTTGATGACTCGGACATGCACTGCGTTTTTTTAATACACCGCAATTTGACTTACTCAAAATAATAAGGTCCAATTTCCTTTACAATGGGCACAGCACCTTTCATTATTTCATCGACGTTGGTATAGTTGAATAAGCATATCTTGAACGTCAGGGCGAACGGCAGTGCTTCCCACATTTCCCGTATCTCTGTCTTCTTTGATAGCTGCTTTTCCTGTAGAACGGTAGTGGATTATCGTCATATTCATTGTTCAAATTCAAAATCCATGCAGATTGAAGTCGTGCCCATTAACAGTCATTGAGCGTTTTTCGCGCGGCGCCACGGCCAGATACACCACGCCGTCTGGCTGGATAGATCATCCCCTTGCGCCTAGAAGTATACTAACCTTCTTTAGCTGGCTCTTTAGAACTATGGGAAATAAGAATAATCCGAAAATCAGTGCAAATAATGCAACGGTTGCACATATTGTAGCATATTTCACCGGCTTGGCTAGCGTCATTGTGTACCTGTAAAATGAATTTACTGTTATTATTTATGTGGTAGACAAAAGTCACAATGGGGCTTATTAGGCGGCTGAGAGTCACTCAAAGTGCGATGAAGAGAGCTATGCTCAGAGTTACTCTACGTGATAGAATCAGAAATGAGGAAATCCGTAGATGCACTAAACTGACCGACGTAGCTCGAAGGATTGCACAGTTGAAGTGGCAATGGGCAGGCCATGTGCTCGGAAGAACGGATGGCCGTTGGGGCATAAAAATCTTGGAGTGGCGTCCACGTATGGGATAGAGAAGCGTGAAAGACCCCCGAATAGGTGGACGGACGACCTTGTGGAGGTTGCTGGGAGTTGGTGGATGCGGACTGCACGAGATCGTGCATTGTGGAAATCTATGGGGGAGGCCTATGTTCAGCAGTGGACTTCTGTGGCTGATAGATAGATATATATTTATAAGGTACATTATACAGAGTGGAACAAAAAGCCATCCGAGGTCAGGTTAATCATCATTTCAGCCCATGGCCCACTACTGAGTCGGGCTTTGTACAAATGGAAGTTATTAGGCGACTATGCCACGCTGGCCAGACGGGTTGGCACAGGGTTTAATATCAAGTTTTCCTTCTCTTACGGCTAGGTTATTGGCCTTTATATTTCCTTTTGTAGGCTCTTACGACACCCTTAAGGTGGAATGGGTTGGTGACACTAAGTATTCCAAATCCGTCACCACACGGACAGACATTTGAATTAGTCAAATATAAAAATAAATAACTCAGAAATAAAAATAAATCATTTAATCTTTACCACTGGTTCGGATGGCCACTCCACAGAGTAGAATCTCCGTGGTTGCTATCACTTCATAGTATAAAACAAAGTCGCATACTTCTGTCCGTCCCTATGTATGCATCAATCTTTAAAAATACGCAACGGATTTTGAAGCGGTTTCTTTTAATATATAGAGTGATTCAAGGGGAAGGTTTATTTGTATAACCCACCCCGCTTTGCACGGGCGAAGCCGGGGCGGGCCACTAGTTTTAAATAAAAGGGTTACAGTGATGGTGGTACAAACAAGTCTGGCAGATTAGCGAAAGCAATTACACATAATCAAATGATTTTATCCTGTATCGCGGGGGCAGTTTACAAACAAGAAATTCACGAGCACAAATGACTCCCAGACTCAGAGCAAGTGCCTCTGGTTTAGACAAAGACACTTGCCCGACCCCGGAATGGAACCCAGGACCTGTTGATCCAATATCTAGACCAAAGAGGCAGCAACATTACATGCAACACGAAAAAAGCATATTCCTCGTAACATTTAAGAATATCTTGACTATGCACTTTTGTCGAGTTGTTTTACTAACACAGAGTACACCCATATATACTAATACTAGCGACCCGGCCCGGCTTCGCCCGGGTGCAATTATAAATGTACTAGCTTTTGCGCGCGGCTTCGCCCGCGTGGGTTTCGGACCCGTGCATATTTTTTATGAACATAATATCGGTTATTGTGACTAAACTATGATAGTTAGATATGTGCTCTCGGACTTTTTTGTAGATCTTTATAAGACCTACAAACCCGTAGTACATCATTTTGTTCTATTGTCAATAGTTTTTGCAGCGCACGCATAAATAGGTTTACGATTTTACACCTTGGTTTACAAAATTGCAATTTTCATACGGGTCCCTAATTCTTTTGAAAATAAAATATAGCCTTTAACCTTCCTCGATAAATGGACTATCTAACACTGAAAGATTTTTTGAAATCGGACCAGTAGTTCCTGAGATTAGCGCGTTCAAACAAACAAACAAACAAACAAACTCTGCAGCTTTATATATTAAGTATAGATTATACATAATAAACCTTCCTCTTGAAACACTCTATCTATTAAAACAAACCGCATCAAAATCTGTTGCGTAGTTTTAATGATTAAAGCATACATAGGGACGGACAGACGACAGCGACTTTGTTTTATACTATGTAGTGATGATGATTAAAAAGAGGAAAGATTTTTATGTAAGTATGTTTGTAACGAATTGGCTCAATAGTTATTTGTGCAACAAGAGAGCAAAGTCGTTTTTTGCTGCGAGTGCTGATATTGAATCCCGAGTAAGCGAAGGAATCAATGATTGAATCACGAGCGTAGCGAGTGATTCTAAAGTTGATTCCTGAGTGCTGCGAGGGATTCAAAGGCACGAGATGCGAAAAATTTTGCTCTCGTGTAACACACATAACTTTTCACTTCAGCAGCGAGAACACTATAGGAAATGAAATATATTACGTAACATTATTGAAACTAGAATTAAATATTTTTAAGTTAAATGTCAGTTTTTTAAGCAGTAAATACTTATTTTAGTTTAAATACAACAATAAGTTAAAAATTCAATGAATTACAATAAAAGATATAATTATAATTTTTGCTAAATTTCTTTAGTTAGTACGAAATTCCGAACGTGTTTGTCTTTGAGGTCGAATTAAAAATCGGAGTAACCCCATTACGAACTCCTTTCATCCAATCGAACTGTTAAAAGTACGTCTAGTTTGTATTTAATCAAATATAGTTCCCATAATATTGCTCTATCAATTTAATATTTATAATTTGTATTTAATGCTTTGTATTGTTTTCTATAGCGCTACCTGCTAACATTTAACTTCATAACTCTAACGCAACTTATAACCAATTAATTTAACTTTCATAATCACACGAAATTTCTAACACAACAAACTTGTCATTGGCAAAATCATCGGTATAACGATGAAAGCCAAAACCTAAATGAAGAAGAAGAAGAAAAATCGGAGCTGTTGGTACTGGCCACTTGGTCTTTGTCTCTCTCTCTTTTCTATTGGCGGGAAAGAGATAGTGTCAATGTTTCGAATTAGAATTAAAAAGTTACTTTGTCCCACTCAGTGGGCAAAATCGCATTTTGTCCACTGTTTTCAGTGAGCAAAACCTACATGTTTGAGCTACTGAAGTGAAAAAAGTATTCCACAGACTTTTATTATTTTACCATTTGAATGCTACATTGTCACTGATTAATATACGCTATTTTAATTGCAAGAAAAAAGTAAAAAATAAATGACCACCCGCGCGATGCCGGGACGGCTAGTAAATAAATAAAGGCAGACTTATTTACCAAGCTGGAAAATTACTCCGCCTACAATATCAAGGTAGTTAGCAGTTAGTTCGCAATAACTTTCTTTTCAATGGGAAAAGCGACTTTGAGAGTTATGTTAAGCATAGAAGGCTTAACCTTTAGGAATTTAGAATTATAAAAGTGTTAAACTGTTTCTGCATCTAATCGATTATTGATTTACTCCATAGCAAGCCTATATTGCTATTGTCCTCGAAGTGTAAGGTTAAACTTACAAGAATATTGACTGAAATGGAGATTTTTCTACAGTACTTAATACTTGGATGGTTTTGCAGTAGTAGACTGTATTTGATGTAACATTGCACAATGGTTATAATATTGTGAGATCTAAGTAAAATTGACTCTTCTTTTGATTATTGCCAGGTTCCGCCTAAATCCTGTCCATTTAGTATTTGGCTGAGGTTGGTTTTACGGGGGGCGACTAGCCGTCTGACTCCCACAACCATACGAGAGGGAAACCAGGTTCACCAGAGCCTCGTCCGTTGGACAGTAGGGTGCACCGCTAGCAGGTAAGGTTGGCGTGGGTCCTTAGGATGTTAACGGACCCCATTCACCCCTACCACTACTATCAGTATACTACTACTATAAGTAAAATAGACTACTAATCAAAAACAATCTTTATACTTCTTATTACTAATCAGCCCATTATTGATGGGCGTCCTCCAGTCACATGGAGGGTAATTAGCTTCCTGTGCCATACGGTTTTTTTTTTTGGTAAGCAGTCTGGATGAAGTATGTTATACTAGCGACCGATCCCGTCTTCGCTTTAACAAAAAATACATAAATCTGTTATAATTAGACATCACTACATAGTATGAAACAAAGTCGCTGTCGTCTGTCCGTCCCTATGTATGCTTAAATCTTTAAAAAAACGCAACGAATTTTGAAGCGAGTTTTTTTAATAGATATAGTGATTCAAGAGGAATGTTTATAAGTATATAATACATCCATAATATTGTAGAGAAACACTGATACATTTAGAGGTTCATCATTGCACCCGTACGAATCCCGGGCGACCCGCTAGTATCTTTATATAATGTTACGGCTAATACCTGAAGAGCTGGACACCTAGTTCTAGCCAGCTAAAACTGGGTATAGCCGCATTTCAGTGGTTAAACCTAGGTGTAACAGATTTGTTTACGGCTAATATTAGGTATAGCCGATTTCATTTGGTTAAAACTAGGCATAGCCTTCTTTATGCTAGCTACAACTAGATGTAGCAATCCTACGTGGTTAATAATAGGTTATATTCTTCGTATTGGTTCAACCTACAATAAAACAAGCTACAAACAAGGAACGTAACTATTTATTTGAAAAAGTAAACACAATAGACATTTTAAAGAATAACCATAATTCCTGATGTAGATAGAAGTAAGGGAGACGCACTTCGGGTATTACCCGTAACATCTAAAATATTATTCTACTGTACGTGTGTATGTCACTGAACTCCACCTAAACGGCTGGACCGATTTGAATGATTTTTTTATTCGTTTGGGTAGCACCGAGGTTGGTTTAGATTCACAAATCAGTCCGACAGATGGCGCTGCAGTCGGTAAACAAATATCATCATGCACGAAAACGTCCCGATCAGTATCTTTATTAATTATAGACTATGTGTTATTCTGATGTGTTATAAACTATAATATTGTTAAGTTTGTAAATATACCATTTGGCGTCAAAACTATGGGTCCTAATGCATTGGGCATCTTTACAAAAATTAGTAAAAAGTCTATTAAAGGTGTCAGGCGATCCAAGGCTTCCTCGGCCAGCGGATAAGCCTGGCCGAACCCTATTATTAAATTGTATAATTTTTTAAAAATAAACGCAAATCTTACTGATCGAATGAATTTTGAGTTTCAAATATCGAATTGTCTCCACAATTTATATACCGAAAAAAATAGCTTGCACTCAGAAATCAGTCCTATCCCGGCCTTGAACCTAAAAATAGAGATTTAAAAATAACAACTACAGCTTGCTGGCTCTTTCCGGACCGGTGGTAAATGGTAAATTTTAAGTGGTACATTAAAAGTATATTGTTTGGCTTGATATAAGAGCTCTATGAGCCAACTTGATTAAATGAGTTTTGATTTTTATTAGGTACGCCCAACTATATTTTATTACAAACTGTTACATAAAGACACATTGCATAAAAAAAACCACAAACCGGCTTCGAAATGGGATTATAGTTCTGCTCCGAAACCGCCTCCTCCGAAAATTGTAGAGCTAGTTATTTTTTTTTAAATACTGTGATTGTTGAAGCCTATTAAATATTTTAATTCTAGAACTATCGTACCGTTTCATAAATTGTCAGATTTGCTATAACTAGGTTCTTTGTTTAAATTTCGTTGTACCAGTAGATTACAATCATCTTGAGCCAAACACTGCGCAATAGCTTTGGGTTCTGGTTTTGAATAAACTCCAACTCAAAACTCTAAATGAACTTTATTTACGTAGGTTTTATCACAAAATTCCTATAAATCGTCATATTTAAAATTACCATTATCATCTTACGATCCCTGTCCCACGCTTGGTGGTAGTCTCCATACACACCAATCAGTCGTCATATCCACAGTCACACCTTTCATACACGATTCCTCATTCTTACAATAAATCTGTCTCTCTTGATCTCCCACAACTCTTGCGTCCAACATTCATGCTGAAGCTACCACCGGTTCGGAATGCTGCTCTACAGAGAAGAGCCGGCAAGAAACTCTGTAGTTGCTTTTTTCAAACCAATGGTCTTGTTTAAAATACATAGTCAGGCCCAGAAAACGAGTATGTATTATACATACATACATCGGCATTCAATGTATTTAAGAGTAGGTCCGTACTTACTGTGTGTATATGAAGAAGACTTGAAGAACACTCGCATATCAGTAACGCGGTTGTTTCTTAAATACTCAATGTACAGTCGCAATCAACTTTTTATTGTAGTGTAATATTGCATTATTTCGTCGTCGTTTCAGCCCATAAATGCCCCACAGCTGACTCGGGCCTCCTCCAAATTCATGGAGGGAAATAAGCCTATTGTGGCACGCTGGCAAGACGGGCTGGCAGAAGGTCTGTATCAAGTTTTCCTTCTCTTGCGGTTAGGTGATCTGCCACTCGCGCTCCTTTAGTCTTACGACACCTTCAGGATGGCATGGGTTGGTGACCTTGAGTATTCTAAATCCGTCACCATATGGACATTATTTACGGGAGTCCTATCCCCTACATTTAACATAGTAACCTTTAATGCAGTTCCACAAACTGTCGAGCTTTAATGATATTTTAAATTGAGACAGAAATTGAGACGGGTGAGACAGGGTTTCGTATCAAGTTTTCCTTCTCTTGCGTCTAGGTTATAGGCCGTGTCATTTCCTTTTGTCGGCTCATAAGACACCCTTAGAAAGGAACGGGGTGGCGACACTGTATTCTAAATCCATCACCACGTGAATTGCTTAAAACATACAGTGAAAATTCATAAGACTTAACGATTATGTTTTTATCGAGGTTCTAGATTATTATAGCGTGTGTGTGTATTTTTGAACATATCCTCTCAAGTTTGATACTGAACATTTTCCTATCCTAAATAAATACCATTCAATCATCCATAAAATAATATTCAAAAACTGTATGCCAACAATTTAGAATTTATTTATTTCAACATTTATTTTAACATTCATTCGATAAAATTTCTGGACCTGGTTTAAGCAGTTGAAGGACGCTGTTGATCTTAGTGGGTCGCTAATTCCATCTTCCGCCCCCCGGAATCCAAGAAGAAGCGCTCAAGAAAAAGAAGACAAGGGAGGCACTCAAGCAGCCTCTCCAATGGTCAATGGCAAGACTAGACAGGTCACTAACCTGGTTAAATGTGGTAAAATGGTGAACGCATGGCGCTGGGAATTATAGGTGCGTTCAGCTACCATGATGCTTCTTCAGAATATTTTTTCTTTTTTTTATCCAAAGCACTTTAGTCGATGAATGTATCAAACTACTTGATAGAGGACATACTATAAGTTGTTAGACTAAACTTTATATTATCATTATTCTATTTTCTATGACTATGATGGCAGCTCCAAGACTCCACTTGGACAATCAAATATACTAGAACTTATACATCGTCATAACTTCAGTCCACTGCTGAGTCGGGTCTTCTCCCACCACAGGGACGGTAATTAGCCTACTGTGCCACGCTGGCCAGACGAGTTGGCACAGGGTTTCGTTTCAAGTTTTCCTTCTCTTTTTTTTTTTAATATGTTTATTCACAAACAATACATTAATTAAATTACATAAACATCGCCAAACTGTTTTACAGTTTGTTGGCGACAGTGGCGCTCCTTTATCTTATGTATACACGTATCTTATGTATTTATATCTATCTGTATATTATGTTTACACCTAGATCTTATATTTATGTTAGTGGGTACACAATATTACATTTCAGCATCATTTTTGACGGATTATACATGTAACAACAATGTTATATGTATGTATTTTATATTACTATTTGTATCAGTTTATCTTTGAGTCTTTCCTTTAGTGTTACAATACTCATATCCTTAGAACTATGCCTTATAAAATCTATTTTATTATAAATTAAAGGAGTTAAATATTGCCTAGTTCTTTTACCGTAATAATTTCTTATATGGGGTATCACATATTTTCCCTGTTCAACCTGCCTGGTGTAATGGTTATGGGTTATATTTTCTTTATATTTACTTATTTTATACTGTTCTATAGCAATGAGATATTCTACTTTTGCATGTACAGGTAGTATTTTACAGATAGTAAATAATTCCTCATAGTTTGCCTTACATTTTAGTTTTACTTTTTTGCTAACCAAATATTTAAGTATGGGCTTATGGGCTTTGTCATTTCCTTTCATCGGCTCTTACGACACCTTCCGGATGGAATGGGGTGCTGACACTGTGTATTCCAAATCTATCACCACACGGACAACTCAGACATACCTACATCTAATTACCACCATCATCGTTTCAGCCAGAAAGATTCTGCTGCTGGACATAGGCCTTTTCCAAGGATCCTGTCCTGGGCCGCCCGCACCTATTGACTTTTGGCGACCTTGACTAGGTCGTCCACCGTGTGGGAGGCATGGTGTTTCTGCCCCATCACTATACCACATCGAGTCGTAAAGAGACGAGTTGAGTCATAATAAAAAAAAAGTGTTATGTCCCGCTAATTTATGGAGGGAATTTAGCTTAGGTATACCAACAGCATGTAGGCAATACTGTTAATGAGGTAGTGTTGTATCAATACTAGTCCAGCGTAAATATCAAGTCCGTTCCGTTAATTGTCTATTAAAATATATTGAAGTTCTTCTTAGATATTTTAACAGTTGTTCTGCTATTTCCTAGTGAATCCAACAAATCAGATGACTGTCAGAAATAAGAACGAACAAAACTCTACTGTATACAGGGTGCAACTAAAACTTTATAGCCATACCGAAGTAAGAGCCCCCGCGCATTAGGCGGCCAGTCGCGCGGCCTGGCCGCTTAATGCGCGCAGCAGCGCGCAACATACATCGTAGAAGAATTAGTTGGCCGCAGCGACTTGGCCGCGCGGCCTGGCCGTATAATGCGCGGAGGCCCTAAGAGTACTGCAAATCAGTCTGAGATATGTGTGTAAAATTTCAGGAAAAAATAAGTAACTAATAACTATTTACTTAAAATGTTGATGACGAAGTTGCCATTGCTTGATCAAGGGCGATGGAATGATTGTAGGAGTGAGAAATTGTGTATGAAAGGTGTGAATGTAGGTATGACGACTGATAGGTGTGTGTGGAGACTACCAACTAGTGTGGGACAGGGGCCTTAAGATGATAATGGTATTTATAAATGTGACGATTTATAAGAGTTTTGTGATGAAACCTACATAAATAAAGTTCCAAAAATAGTTTGCTTAAAATAATAACGCACCATACCAAAAAATCATGATGGAACTCAAATTACTAATCTTGATAAATAATAATTATTATTGCTATTTGGTGTTCACTGGAACCCCTGTTTCGTAGATAAAATTCTAGAACATTTAAATGGCGAATGCTTTTTTTTTATAGAAAAATGAAAATCTTCTTTCAGGCATAACCTGTATCGCGGGGGCCGTTTCCAAAGATGAAATTCACGAACACAAATAACACCCAGACTCAGTGCAAGTGGTTCTGGCTTACACAAAGACAGTTGCCCGAACCTGGAATCGATCCGGGGAGCCATGATTCACAGGCAGCATATCCAACCTCTAGACCAACAATGTAGCCACGTCTACTTTCTGCTACCTCATAATTTGGAAGCTATTAGCAGACCCGGCCACGGGTTGCTGTGGCTACCGTTTATGTTAATTACATTTAATATTAACATACATTAATTTAACTTTTAACATAGCGCCATCTATTGAATACTTACTGTATCAAGTCAACAAATATCGCCACCTGTTAGAATCGTTGCGACATATCATCACATATCATTGTGACTGTCAAATAATAGACAATTAATATGCAAGAAAATAATATTACGCCTATAAATTGAGATTTGAGCTATCCTATCTTTCAAGATGGATCAAACTGCACACGGTGTGCAAATTTGATTAAACTCGGTTGAGTAGTTTAGGAGTCCATCGCGGACAAACAAAGTGACGCGTAATTTATATAAAAGAGGCAGATCACTTAGCTGTAAGGGAAGAAAAAACTTGATAAAAACCCCGTCTTACCACCCACTCATAGTAAGCTAATTTCCCTCCATGAATTTGGAGGAGGCCCGACTCAGAAGTGGATCATTTATGGGCTGAACTGAAGATCCAAATATTCAGAAGCTGGAGAAATAATACAAGGTATTCATAAATAGCATTTACTACGTTCTTTTAATGTTCTAATCTATCAAATTTACAGAGATACTGCTTACTAGAGACTAACAACTTAATTATAAATTGCATATCGATTAAAAATGGCAACAAAAGCAAGACAAGAAACAACAACATACATAAAAACAGAAAACGATACAATTACTTATTCTATAGCTTTCTTTCAACATTCCAATTTTCTGTTTAAAAAATAATAGACAATGATAATTTATTAAGTTAAAAGTACACCTAATATCGCGGTTTTGAAATGACACCCAGGTAAATTCACGTTATCTTCAAAAAAGAAAATAAAATTTAAGTAATTGAAGGTGAGACTTTTGTAACCATAAATCTATTAACCGCTTAGAAAAAGTTACAATCTTCCATTTTAGAACTCGCCCAAGACTAAGTGCCTTTACCTTACAAATTAGAGAATAGATATTTTTAAATAGAATATATTTAATCATCCATCGGGTAATTTAAAAAAAATCGAAATCTAATTTCTCTAAATCCATGAGACTTAGATCCATAGACTTATGGCTCTCCAGTGTCGCTGTGACATGCTATTTTTGGGACATCCTGTATTTAAATATTAAATTGATTTGAGAACACCCGTTTTTGGTGACGGCGGCGGTTAGTAAAATACACATTCAACAAAAGAACTACCTATATTAAAGAAAATTATAACATCAAAAAGCTTTTGAAATGAATGGCTTGAAAAACTACGTCTAACCATTGAAATAACAGCAATAATCTCATAGCTCAAGAAATATTCTAAACACTGTTTCTTTGTCTATGATTAAGTTGCCTAGTAAACATTCTGACAGTTAGCATCCAAGGTCCCGTATGCAAGATACGGTACCGGCGGCTCCACGCTATGGCGAAGTTCAGGAGCCGCCCAGCATGATATTACATGTCAGCGTCGACCTTAGTAGGTTCCTCTGGCCTCTCCATAACGCTTATAGCCCCTTTTTGTGCTTCATCTGTCTCAGGCGATACTTGAGACACTTTTGTATCGCTGCTACCAGAAACGAGCATATCTGGAGAAGATTTCATTTTGTTTAAACATGCGAATGAACATTCCGTCTGGTGACGGATTTGGCATACATAGCGTCACCTATTCAATCACGAGTGTACTCATAACCTATAAAGGAAATGACAGTGCCGGTAACCAAACCGCGGTAGGAAGCTTGAAACCCTGCGCCAATGCCTCTGGCCATCATGGTACAGTAGGCTAATTACTACTACTACTAAGCCCATAAATGACCCACTGCTGAGTCGGGACTCCTCCCATCACAGGGAGGGTCATTAGCCTAGCCATGTCCTTTTATCGGCTCTTACGACAACCTCAGGATGGAATGAGGTGGTGACGCTATGTAGTCTAAATCCGTCACCACACTGTTAATCAAAGTTTAAATTCACTAAGTCTATATAATGTCACTGCTGAAGACTATTAATGTAAATATTTGTATAGCATATTCAGGTTATTTATATTCCAGATGAAAACCTGTATTCTTCTAGATGGAAGCCTACCTTTGTAATGATAAACGACACCAGCTGCAGCTCCTAGGAACCCAAAAACGAGCATTAACCAGCTTACGATTTTCACTACGCGTTTGGGTGTGAATAGTTGGCTTTTCATCATTTTCACGAAGGTTTTGTTTAGACCGATCCCCTGAAATAAAATAGGGTTAAATTAATGTTTGAATGCTTTATTGTTGGTTTGGATGTGCCACCTTAGGATCACGGGCTCCTAGTTCGATTCCGGGTTCGGGCAAGTGGTTTGTGTAAACCAGAGGCACTTGCGCCGAGTGTGGGTGTCATTTGTGTAAGTGAGTAAGATGTTTGTAAACACCGCGATGCAGGTTATAACTAGAGCAGGGGTTTCGTTCTTTTTTAAAGAAAAGTAACCGAAGCCTGACTAAAAAAAGTAAGCCTAAGTTACTCCTTTTATTATCAGCTACCTATGAGTGAAAGTCCCGTCAAAATTGGTCCAGCCGTTCCAGAGAATAGGTGGAACAAACAGACAGAAAGATGAAAATAAAAATTTATTTGTATAAAAATTTGATTTGTATGTATGTATACAGATACCACTGGTCTAGATCGCGGAAATATATTTTTGGCGTGGAATGCATCAGCCGGCGGAAAGTCTGCATGAGACCACGGCTGGTGCAATCCAGCCCCGTGTCATAAATATATGTATGAACAGATTTTTGTAGTCTGTGTTCTATATAGGGCATCTTACATCAGCTTTTAAAACTTGGTCATAAAACTTACTTCATCGATCCAGAATAAAGGGACAATGGTGTCAGGCAAATCCTTACATTGTGGTATTTTGTCGGTTTTTAACAGTTGTATGTTGAACTGAAGTCTTTGGGAAGCCATCATTGGAGTGCCCGTAATCTGAAATATCATAACGTAAGGTTAGATTCGTGCTGGAATTCTTCGAACATATTGCCCGTAAAGAGGGTCACAATCTGGAACAGCTGATGGTGACGGGCAAGGTAGATGTCAAGCGTCCCAGAGGATGCAGTCCCATGAGATGGTCGGACCAAATACGATCTTCTCTGAACATCAACTTCCACAATGTCCTTCATGAAACTAAGGATCGCAGCAGATGTAGGGAAATCGTAAGAGGGAAACTGATGCAGCGGGGGAGTCACGACCCTCAGTAATTGGGAAAACGACGCGAGGAGGAGGAAGCTTAGGTTTGAACTTGAACTTCCATGTCATGACCCACACTGTGTGACGGATGTCACGCGTGCAGCTTTGGAGACTGCCTTAGAAGTCGGTGGTGGGTTGAGAGATATGCCATCGACAAAAGGCTCATTGACGGAGAGCGTCCCTGTTACTAGGACGTCCATGAAGGATAACAAACCGTTGGTAAACGGTAAATGACAAATGTATTATTGACATCTCAGAAGAGTTCAGGTATTTTAAGTTTTAAATGATTTTTTAAGTTGATGGACTTGAAATAGTGATTTCTCAGAAGAGCCCCTAACTTAAAACTTAGGAAAGAAGAAGACACACAAACCGGCTCGAAATCGATATGTATCCCGTGTTCGTTCACATCTGGCGTCAATCCTTTTACGTTTTTCTGGATTTGAGGATCACAATCCAAGAAGTGTGGCAACGAAGCATACAATGGTGCTCCCATGCACTTGGTCAAGTCCATAAGTCCTTTCGGAGGGCAAGTGTCGGGGCTATCGCAGAAGCATTGCAATTCGGGGTCTTTGGCAAGATCCCCAATGTCGACAGTATAGTGATTGGTCTTGATACCTCTATATGAGGTTTTCTTCGTGAACCAGGCCTTGAAGTTCCTGTTGAGAAAAAGCAATTGCGGTTACTTTGATTCCCTTGTTTGAAATGACATTGATGCTTGAGAATACGCTTGGAATATTCAGATTAGCTTAGTTGCGAAGCGTCCAGGATCACCATCTAAACGCTTAAAATTGGGTTATGGCCCAAACCTTCCCTACTCACTAAAACCAACGGTGTAGCTCAACTTGTTGTTGTACAAGCGGGACCCACGCTTTGATGGGGAGCTCCGGACACTCCTCAACCCATCGAAAGGCATGGACATGACATTGCACGTGCCGTCATCAGGCGCTCGATCCACGCAGTGCTCAGTTGTGGCAGCAGCCCTGGCCCCCTACGCATAACCGCCCCTCCGCTGCTGACGGCGGCAGCCCTGGCCTGCCAGGTTGCCCGCCCCTCCGCTCCTATAAAGGCTTTCGAGGCAACTCTGAGGACAGAGGAGTCCCCAGAGCAAAAAACCATCACGCCTCTGTGCGCCGCTCTCCGTCTGGTCTCTCCCCGTGGGCCCGCCTGGCATGGGGCAGCCTAGGGACGCCGTTGATTTTGCTGGGTAGGTCGGGGCGATAAAATGCATCTTATCACGACTCGAACTCCCAAATAACCTGGAAGGCTTTACCTGCAATTGCCTGGAAGAAATTTCTATTTAGGGTAAAGGCCGCGTATTGTACTAGGCACATATTTTTTTTTTTTTTTTTTTTTTTTTATCCCTGGACATTTCACACAACGCCATCTCGTCCCAAGCTAAGCAACTTAATGCTTGTGTTATGGTAACGAGATGGATGATAAACTACTTATATACATTTTTTTTTGTAAATACATACATATTATAGATAGAAATGACACCCAGACTCCGAGCCAGTGCCTCTGGTTTAGACAAAGACACTTGCCCGACCCGGGAATCGAACACGGGACCCGTTGATCCAAAGGCGGTACATCTAACCACTAGACCAACGAGGCAGTCACATATAAATGTATACTATTGTAAATTGTTAATACTGTCGTATAATGAAGAGTTTTATCTATCTATTTATGATCTAGCTAACTCAGCGGCTGGGTATCCATGAGGATATTTAACGTAAAAAAAGTTAAAGTGGTCCGTACACATAGACATTATGGTTTCTCCTGTATCTACTGCCAAATAACTGTGATATGCTTAAATGGAAAGGTAGTTTAAGAACTAGAACATTTCATTTTCATAGAACAACCCATTGCACCTGAATCTGCAATACCATTTAATACCAGGTAGAGTCCATTTTCATGCGCTGTTCATTTAGATTTACAATGACTATTACGCCACTAACTAAAATAAATTTGAAGGAAAGACATTACACATAGAGTTTTTCTTATCGTGTTGTTATATTTCTGCTTCATTATTTCTTATAGTCGGCTTTTACGACACCCACAGGATGAAATGGGGTACTGACACTATATATTCTAAATTCGTCACCACAGTCACAAGAGTGTTAGAATTTAATGTTGGCAGATAACCAACATAAATATTTACATAACTGGATGCGTCAAGCTGAAGACAGGGCGCTATGGCGCTCTTTAGGGGAGGCCTATGTCCAGCAGTGGACTAATGTGGGCTGATGATGATGATGAGATAACCAACATTAAATGTTTATTAAAAACAAAACTAGCTGTAACAAGCGCGTGTTGGTACGCCTCTAAATAAAATAAATTCGAAGGAAAGACTTTTTAGTAAAGTTTTTCGTCTTTGTTCAGAAACCTGTGTGGGCTCATGCACCACCCTTTCAAGATCATCACATGATCAAATGGTTCATGGTTCTATATGGGACGGACATACAGACAAAAATTTATTTTTAAAAAAATATCTTATAAAAAATCTAATTTGTTTACCTGCATAAGTCAGTAGAATAAGTTTCCACACGATCTTTCGAAGTCAAGAAGGGCGGGAAGACAGTGCCATCCGTGCCATCGAACGCATTGCAGTGGTCTTTCCATATCTTCAGTGAAGGCTCCCCGTTGACGCCTACAACTCTGCCTACCTCCATCACATTATCCATGCCACGTTTAACAGTAATCACTTGATTACCAACGGTAGCATTTTTCTGAAATCAAAGAGCTTATTCATGCCTAATCTATACTAATATTATGAAGCAGCAGAGTTTGTTTGTTTGAACGCGCTAATCTCAGGAACTACTGGCCCCATTTCAAAAAATCTAACAGTGTTAGATTGTCCATTTATCGAGGAAGGAAGGTAGTCAGCTATATTTTATTTACAAACATATTAGGGATCCGTAAGAAAATTGCTATTTTGTAACCCTAGGTGTAAACTCACTGTGAAACTCAATGGATTTTAATGAAACTACAATATTGTAGTCTATGCATAACACATAGGTGACAATTTATAAAGATATTCTGTGAATTATCCAAAATATAGCATAAAGAAAAAATCTGTCGAAAAAATAAATTTTATCACCACGCCAGTGAAAACGCGGGGTGTAGCTAGTAATTTATATTATCATTAAGTATTCACTTTACATTTTATTGTAAACTATGTTTGATGAATATTTCATCCACATCAACAAACAATCAACAAGCAAATAAGATTGGTAAAGTCAAGTGACAGTGTTTATTATAATTTACTTCAGTGGACTTACCGTTCCAAATAAGGAAAATCTGTATTGATTGTTAGGTTCATAAATGATTCCTGATAATTTTTCCTTTTTGATTGTGGTACAGGCAGCTTTTGGGGCGAAATCAGTACGGTCACAGTTGATCACGATGCCCCGAAATAGGATGTCGAGCGCCTTGAATGAGGAACATCTTATAACAAACGAAATGCTATACGAGTTTAGACTAATAATAAGAAGAGGAAAGATTTGTATGTTGTAAGTATGTTTGTAACGAATTGGCTCAAAAAGTACTGGACCAATTTTAATTTCAATTTCAATTGAACATGTATTCAACAGGGTATTCATGATCTTAGTCTTCTCCAAGTTCATCGGCCTAATCGTTCGGAGGCTTGATAGTGGCCATCGAGCATCGTAGTGAGAGCGTCCATGGTCTCAGCCATAACGTTTAACGATTTGCTCGCTTAGTGAAAATTATTTCCATGATACAGATCGGAAGGTGCTTTACAGATAAGATTAGTTACCCAACAGTGTTTTCAACCACACCCAACAACCCATCTTTTAAAATTATACTGTACACATTAAAACAATTGTTGGTTTTTATTATTATACTAGTGACCCGCCCCGGCGTCGCACGGGTGCAATTATGCATGTATTAAACTTAAAAAACATCCTCTTGAATCATTCTGTCTATTAAAAAACGCTTCAAAATCGGTTGTATAGTTTTAAAGATTTAAGCATACATAGGGACGGACAGACGACAGCGACTTTGTTTTATACTACTATAGTTAATACCTACTTGATGTAACTACAGACATGTCTCCATGTGGTGACGGATTAAGAATATAATAGTGTGCACCATCCCATTCCATCCTTACGCCGTTTGTCCACCGCCGCCGTCACCGGCACGTCAACGAGAACGAGATTATTTCGGACCGAGTTTAAGATGACGTGACGGCGATCGTTTGTCCACCGCGCCGATATCTCGGTGGCTCAGTTCTATAGATTTCTTGCGCATGGTAGTCGCGTTTCCCTTTTTATTAGAAACTAGTGGCCCGCCCCGGCTTCGCCCGTGCAAAGCGGGGGTGGGTTATACATATAAACCTTCCTCTTGAATCACTCTATCTATTAAAAAAAACCGTATCAAAATCCGTTGCGTAGTTTTAAAGATGTAAGCATACATAGGGACGGACAGACGTTAGCGACTTTGTTTTATACTAACTATATGTAAAGATAAAGAAGATAAACAAACTAGGAGGATGGCTAGTTTCAACCGGCGACAATTGCTTCTTCTGCTTTTGTACTTTCGAAGGCGTAGGCGATGCAAAGAATTTTGGATTCATCCGCTAATACGTGAACGATACATCGCAGGATCGTTTTATGCCTCACTTCGCTCTGGATTCAAAATAGCGCCCTCGCCGTAAAAATATTACTTTTCACTCTTGTCATACAATCTACTTTTGTATTGCCGGCTCGTCATAAAATCGTGCTGAGTTCTAGCGGTCACGTCGAACTACTGGAAAAACTACTGGAAACTGCCTCGTTGGTCTAGTGGTTAGATGTGCCGCCTTTGGATCAACGGGTCCCGGGTTCGATTCCGGGGTCGGGCAAGTGTCTTTGTCTAAACCAGAGGCACTGGCTCGGAGTCTGGGTGTCATTTCTATATATAATATGTATGTATTTACAAAAAAAAATTATATAAGTAGTTTATCATCCATCTCGTTACCATAACTGCCTGCCATAATTGACTGCCATAATTGACTCGTTACCATAATTGACTGCCTCGTTGGTCTAGTGGTTAGATGTGCCGCCTTTGGATCAACGGGTCCCGGGTTCGATTCCCGGGTCGGGCAAGTGTCTTTGTCTAAACCAGAGGCACTGGCTCGGAGTCTGGGTGTCATTTCTATCTAAAATATGTATGTATTTACAAAAAAAAAAATGTATATATGTAGTATATCATCCATCTCGTTACCATAACACAAGCATTCAGTTGCTTAGCTTGGGACGAGATGGCGTTGTGTGAAATGTCCAAGGATATTTATTTATATTTATTTATTATTTATAACACAAGCATTAAGTTGCTTAGCTTGGGACGAGATGGCGTTGTGTGAAATGTCCAAGGATATTTATTTATTTATTTATTAGTAGTAGTACATGGCACGTGTCAATATATTTAAGGGATCCAAGCTAAATAAGATGCGTCCATTAGAGTTACTTGTGTAGTTGCTAGTATTTACCTGTTTTTTGGCCTATCAAATAAATGAATAACTCAGACAACTCTCTTAATTTACTAGTGAATTAGTTTCCTCACTCGCATAATATGTAAAAGAGCCTATAAGAAACCAACCAACCTTAGCTCGTAAGAACACGTCAGGAGGGTCATCAAAAATGCCATTAATGGCTTTGCCGACGACGTTGAGCATCTTTGGCTTATCGCGGTTCACCGATACTACCATGCCCTGAAAAAAACATCATGAATATAAATAGATCTTTATTCAATGTGCCTTAAACACGAATTTTAGGGACTCTTTATTGCACTTTAATAGAAGAAAGAACATTTGGGTATAAACAAAAAAATAATAATTAAAAATTCAACTAAACTAAATAGAAATTAATGTATTTGGCGGCCTTATTGCGGAAAGCAATCTCTTTCATGCAACCAGAATTATCTTCTTATTCTTCTAAACCAATAAAAGACCCATTGATAGGTTAGACATCCCCAATTTCATGAAGGGAAATTAGCCAACTGTGCCACGCTGGCCAGGAGGGTTGGCACAAGATTCGTATAGAGTTGTCCTGTTGTTAAACTGCTTCTCTATTTCCATGTGTCCAGCTTTTACGACACCCTCATGATGAAATGGGGTGGTAGCTATGTATTCTAAATCCCGACAATTCACAAGGCCGAAAGCCCAGCTGCAAAAAAATACTTAAATCTAAGCTAGGTTCATACCACTATAAATATATGCGGGATGACAATCAACTCTTCACCAGTGAGACCCGGGCCTGACATCTCTGGTCTGAAGTAAAACGTATCCTTCTTCTTGTAGCTGACTGTGTCGTTTCCATCATTATCTTCAAGTTCCACTTTTTCTTTCCATTCTCTTTAAACAAATACATTTAATTACCCTAAAAACCCAGAGGATGTTGCTCATTGATCTATATGGTGACGAATTTAAAATGCAGGGCAGCTCTGAGGATAGAGGAGTCCCCGGAGCCCACACCCGCTATGACACCGCGCGCTAATCTTCGTCTGGCCTGTCTCCGTGGGCCTGCCATGGGTGACCCTGAGACGGTATGGCCCCAACGGGTCATGAATGCACACACGCCCCCTTACCACGGCAAGGTAGCAGCAGAGTCGAGGAGGTTGATAAGAAACCCTGTGCCAAGCGTGGCACATTAGGCTAATTAACCTCGTTGTTATTTAAAAAATTCGTTGTTAGTTAAAAAATGTTATTGGGGGAGGCCGTACTCAGTAGTGGGTCATTTATAAGCTGAGAAGAAGAAGAAGACGAAGAAGTATCATCCATTGCCTATGTAAACTTAAGTGTGTGAGTAAATTTCCAGCTAACTATGATCAAGGGTTTTTAAGTGTGTGAGTAAAGGTCTGGGCAAACAGCGGACGGGGCGGGACGGCGACGCGACGCTGGCGGGACGTGAAGAGTTGTAATGTATTAGTTAATGTAGAATATGTCACACAGAGCCGACGCGACGCGACCGCTACTCTCGCGCCGAGCGCGACGGCTCTATGTGACCTATTCTACATTAACTAATAGGTACATTACAACTCTTCACGTCCCGCCAGCGCAGCGTCGCGTCGCCGTCCCGCCCCGTCCGCTGTTTGCCCAGACCTTAAGATCATCAAAAATTGTGCACACATATAAGGCAATATACGAAAAACATCTACACACTAGCTAAGTTTAGAGCAATCGTATGGGTAAGACCTCTTCTGCAACAACAGGCGCCGCCACCCAAGCCTAGCGTCTCCTGGGTGAGCACAAAGTTGTGATCTAGGAGAACACTGTCGTTATAAGAAGAAAGGCCGTAACTTAGCAGTTTTGTTATCAGAAAAAAAGTTATATCATTTGGACAAGACAGCCCTTTATTGGAAATCATGCCGACGCGAGTTACGGCCTTTCTTCTAATGACGGCCAAATAACATAGGACATTTTTGTTTTTAAACTGTAAGTGTAAAGGTTGAATGTGTGAGTACTCGAAATAATAAGGGCCTATCTCCTTCACGATGGGTACACCTCCTTTGGAGACCTCGTCGGAGTTGGTGTAGTTGAACAGGTAGATCTTGAAGTCCAGAGCAAACGGTATCTTCTCCCACATGCCCCGCACATCTGTCTTCTTCGATAGCGCCATTTCCTGCAGATTATAAAAAAGATCCCTGAGTTATTAAACTGCCTTGTTGGTCTGGAGGCTTGATGTGCGTGGTTGTGTGGTGTATGGTTTCTGACACAATAGTCAAAGTTAGCCAAATCAGACTAGACTGAAGCCGACCCTAATGGAATTGGGAGAAATGCCAGGGAGATATAGATAAAATAAATAATAAATAGTTATCCTTGGACATTTCACACAACGCCATCTCGTCCCAAGTTAAGCAACTTAATGCTTGTGTAACGAGATGGATGATAAACTACTTAGATTTTTTTTTTTTGTAAATACATACTTATAATATATAGAAATGACACCCAGACTCCGAGCCAGTGCCTCTGGTTTAGACAAAGACACTTGCCTGACCCCGGAATCGAACCCGGGACCCGTTGATCCAAAGGCGGCACATCTAACCACTAGACCAACGAGGCAGTCAATATCTATCCATTTATCAGCCACATAGATCCACTGCTGATCATAGGCCTCCCTCATAGATTTCCACAACGCACGATCTCGTGCTGACCGCATCCACCGAGTCCCAGCGACCTACACAATGTCGTCCGTCCACCTACTCGGTGGTCTTCCCACGCTTCTCTTTCCCGTACGTGGACGCCACTCCAAGACTTTTATGCCCCAACGGCCACCCGTTCTCCACCCTGCCCGTTGCCACTTCAACTGTGCAATCCTTCTAGCTATGTCGGTCACTCTGGTTCTTCTACAGATTTCCTCATATCTGATTCTATCACGTAGAGTAAATCCGAGCATAGCTCTCTCCATCGCAGGTTGACTGACTCTCAGCCGCCTAATAAGCCCCATTGTGAACGCCCACGTCTCGGATCTCATCGTATAGATAAATATAAGGATAGTTTTCTCTTTCTTTTTTCTTTTTTTTTAAGGACGAAACTAAACGAGGCGCGCCGTTGTCCCCAGGGTCTCGGAGCATGCTCTCCTATCGGGGAGTAAATTCCGTGGGCCTGGTTCGGACAGTCGAGGATCGCCGTCGGTTGAGCAGGTAGGTCAGGGCGCAATTTACCATCTCTACGCGCACCGGAGTCCCACATAACGCATCCAGTCGCAACGGCTGGGAATCCATGAGGATCACTGACGTAAAAAAAAGGTAAGTATTCATTTGGGGTAACAAAAACCCCTCCTAACTTTGCAAGAGCGCCTTACTGCTTCACTCATCTATAATTTTGACGACGACTGCCTATCTTAAAAAACTTAAACTTCGAAAGACAATTTATGGAATTTAATAAAAACTTGTCCCGTTTGCTGCAGTTACGAAGTTCTCGGTTTTCCGGAAAACGTTCATGGCGAACTTCGTAACAAAATAGGTAATGAAGAAAAAAAGGAATTTCGAGGTATAACAGGCTGTAGTGACAAAATAACAGTATTTTTTTTCTAAAATTTAATATTTTCAATATCCTCTTTATTAACCGTCTTCTAAATAAGAGGGTTTCAAAATTTTACTTTTTATGTAAACTATTACTCGGCCCATAAAAGACCCACTGCTGAGTCGGGCTTCCTCCAGTTACAAGGAGGGTAATTAGCTTGCTGTGGTATTGCCTTCACATTGGTCCCGTTGAAATACTATGGAACAGTAGGTACTTTGCTCTGAAACATTAAATAACTGAAAGAAATCATTTTCCGGAAGGCAAATTTATTCTTAGTCGTTAGTCCTTAAACTGACTGGTTTAGAATACACAATGCCACCCTATTCCAACCTGTGGGTGTCGTAAAAGCCGACAAAAAGAAACACAAGATCGAACATCTAGCCGCAAGAAAAGGAAACTAGATACACACCATGTGCCAACCCGTCTTGCCAGCGTGGCACAGTAGTCTAAATTCTCTCCATTAATTTGGAGGAAGCCCGACCCAGTAGTGGGTCATTTATGGGCTGAAACTACTCTCAGATGGAATAGAATACAGAATAGAAAACAGCCTGCAGCCTCGGTACAGGGAAGCTAGATTGCCTTTTTTTTATTCACAGCCTATTTAGTTTTTTTGCATGCCTCATAATATGTTGATTTATCTCGGCCTTACTCCTAATATCGTAAATGTATCTGTATTTTTTTTATTATACAAACCTTCTTTAATTGACTCTTCAGAACCGCAGGAAATATCAGCCAGCCGAAAAGAAGCGCAAACACAGCAATGCCTCCTGATATCGCAGCTAATTTGACTTCTTTTGCTAACTGCATTTTGCTGTACTGCAAAGTTACATTTAAATGAATGAAAATAAGGTACACTTTATTAGTCCTGGGCAAACTTGCTAATTCACTAAGGTCAAAATCGACAATCAACCAGCTATTGATAGCCGATTTTGATAGCCCATGATCCACTGCTGAGTCGGGCGTCCTCCAGTTAAATGGTAATTAGCCTACGGCACAGGGTTTCCTTCTCTTCCCCAGGGTCGCGGAGCATGCTCCCCAAAGGGGGAGCGAAACCCGTGGCCCCGTTTCCGGCAGTCGAAGGTCGCTGTCGGTTTTAGTGGGTAGGTTGGGGCGCAACTTACCATCTCCACGCGCCCCGGCGTCCCACATAACCCAGCCAGTCCCCAAAGGCCAGCTATCCATGAGGATTTCCGACGAAAAAAAATGGTTTCCTTCTCTTGCCGGTTTTCGGCCTTATCATTTCCGTTTGTCGGCTCTTACGGCACTCTCAGGATGTAATGAGGTGGTGACACTATGTATTCTAAATCCGTCACCATATGGAATTGAAACAATTGAATCGCGCCCGATGGGTACGTCGACATAAAATACCAAATTTGGGGTCCAGAAGGTATGTTTTAAATATGAAATATGCATGTTGGCTTGCTTCATCATCGACGTATGCCTAGTAAAGAACATCTAGGGTAGATTTCGTCGTAGAATATTGTCACAGGAGTAAAGGTTTGTGTACGTTTCAAAAACTCAAGAAGTTCTGCATCAATTGAGCAATTGACACAATATACAACTTGCTTAAAATATCGTTTTGCTTAATGTGTGAAAGAAAAAAACAGTCAGCTGTATACCAGCAACTGCGCCATCGGTTGTATGCAGAGAAAACTAACCGACAACCGCAGTCATATGTGAAACATTACCACAACATCCCAATAGACGGCACTGTTAACAATAGTATGCCATAGCGAAGCGTGGCAGGGTAGGTAATTTTATAAGATCATATTGGCAAGAAGCAATAATTGCGTTAGTTGTTACTACTTACAACTGATTCGCAGATTAGCTATATCCTTAATTTTTTTTTCCAAACGCTTTTAGCTTTCGTTGCCCGACGGAATTCAGATTATTATTGAGGATGACAGTTATTTTTAGCAATATCTTTCATGCGCCTTTCTTCACCCTTCATTAATTTAATGGTAGATAGGGGTAAGAGCAAATCGAGCAAATTAGGTCAAATAAATATAAACTTTAAAACATATGCTACGTAAGGACGTGACGGTCCTAAATATTTACTGACTGCTCTGAGATTTAAAAGTATCAGTTGATATCATGAATCATTTGCATAATTTTAATATGATTGAAATCAATTACTAAGAATATTGCTAAAGCTGAAGCAAAGATTGTGATGGTGGGTTTATTTCATTTAAGTATGTAGTGAAATCAATTTTCGATGACAAAAAGTTAAAAGATACAGGATTAACTGCTTTGTCGATGGGAAACAATATATGGTAATGTCCATATACCGCGCTCTTAATGCAAAATTACTATTTTCCCACATACGAGTACGTACCTTTAAAATAAATACGGTAAACAGTATTCAACACTAAAATTTCTAACACCAAGTGCATGAGAACTGTACTCGCTGGTAGGTCCTTGGTCATTCCAGTGCAAACATTGATATGTTAATAATAAGGCAATGGACGTATATAACCTTTAATCCCAATAAATAGACGCTTAGGGCAAATGCCAATCGTTCAGTGTAAATATTGATATAATCTGTCAAATTAATTACGACTGCTACTTGGCGCTGGAACTAAATGAAATTAGGTAATGACTTTGTGTGCTTCCTATAAATACAAACAACAAATCCTACAGCTGTATTCAATGAGCCAAAGTAAATCTGAGAGGTTTATTAGTGACGTCACAAGACACACACCAATACATTTCAACATGCGAGTCGTAAACATTTACTTTTGTGTCAATTTTTTTTTTAAGTAAAACGAAACCCCTACACTAGGTATAACCTGTGTTGCGGGGGCAGCTTACAAACATGTAATTCAAGTAAATTCACGAGCACAAATGACACCCAGACTCCGAGCCAGTGCCTCTGGTTTAGACAAAGACGCTTGCCCGACCCCGGAATCGAACCCGGGACCCGTTGATCCAAAGGCGAATGAAGTAATTTCATATTTTATTACAGGACTTCATAATAATTATACTATTATCTAATCACTACTCAGCATTGGGTCATTTATGGGCCGATCAGTAGTAGTAGTAATTAACGCATATTTTTCAAATGATTGCTTTGAAAATGGAAAATAGGTAATTATTTGGTTTGTAATATAATTGAATAATTAGTGTAATTAACGAGTACTTTAATTGACTGATATAATTAAAAAAAAACTTTTGCCTAAAAATGATCGGTATGTATGGGCTTAAAATAATCACTGTTATGTATGGGCTTGTGCATAAAATATATTTGTTTTTCTTTTTCATAAATCTCGTCATCATCATCATAGTTAATAAAATACCTAGTGCTGGCTTCTGCCACCTCCAATAAAGTGTAGAGAAATTAGACTGTACCGCCCTAGGTGGTTGGCATAAGGTCAACTTTACCTAGACATTAAAGAATGTCTTGTTTCATCGTCAACGTGTCAGTCCATATTCAAATTCAAACTCAAAAGCAACAAGTTTTTTACGTAGATTTTACCACAAAACTCTTATAAATCGTCATATTAAAAATTACCAATATATTTTCGGCCCACACTACACTGCTATCAGTCGTCATATCTACATTTACATCTTTCATATATATTTCCCCGTTCTCACTAAGTTACAATCCATTCATCTCTTTTGGTCTCCCATAACACTTGCGTCCACCCACATTGACACTGAAACTACCACCGGTTCGGAATGCTGCTCCACAGAGAAGAGCCAACAACTAACTCTGTAGTTGTTTATTTTTCAACTTAAGGTTTTTTTTTACAAAGATCACTAAAAATATAGTGAGAGCAAGTTCGCCAGATGAGAGAAACACGCTACACGTATACTTTATAACCTAAGGCTCACAGTAAAGTCAGCCCTCCGGCAATTACAAGGGGCATTATCTCATTGTGCCACGCTAGTTGCACGGTTTGGCAAAAAGTTTGTATCAAGTTTCCCTGTCTTTCATCCGTGTGGTATTAGATGTAGAGTACATAGTGTCACCACCCCATTCTATCCCGAGGGTGTCGTAAGAAGCGACTAAAGGAATGTAAGAGACGTATCACCTTGACGCAAGATAAGGAAAACTTGATACAAATCCAGTGCTAGCAGGTATTGCCTGCGTGGCACAGTAGAGTGATTCATCATTAATGGCTGGGTTATTTATGGACTCAATGATGACGATGATGAAAAGGATGTAGAAGATCGGGCAAAGTGGAGGAAGCTCAATCGGAAGGTGGACCCTGGCAATGGCCGGAATTAACGCCAGATAGAAGAAGAAGGAGATGATGATATCATAAAATAACACACCCATAATTTGATAACTGGGTTGGGCAGGTGTCTTTGTATTTCTGGATGGCTTTTGCATTGATAAATTTATGTGAGCCTTTCTATCCTATCTTTCTTTCAGCCAAAAGACGTCCACTGGACAAAGGCCTCCCCCAAAGATCTCCACAAAAGCCTGTACTGGGCCGCCCCCATCCATCGTTTTCCGGCGACAATAACCGGGTCATCGCTGCGCTTTCTGGAAGGCGGTTGCCACTCGAGGACTTTTGTGCCCCATCGGCATTAAAATTTATACATACAAATAAATAAAACTGGAGTGTCTGTTTGTAATAATAAAATAACCACTTTTTACTAAATGCGTAAGTGCAGCACATATACCAAATTATTTGTTTTTAAAATTTCGTCTCTTTGTCTGTCTGTTTGTTCCGGCTAATCTCTAGAACGGTTGGACCGATTTTGACAGGACTTTCACTGATAGGTAGCTGATGATATAAGGACTAGTTTCGCCATGCTCCGCGGTACGTTAATAACCGCGGGTAATACCGCAGGACTCAGCTAGTTATCACTTCATTATCACTACATATTATAAAACAAACTCGCTGTCGTCTGTCCGTCCATATGTACTATGCTTTAATCTTTAAAACTTCGGCACGGATTTTGAAGTGGTTTTTTATAATAGATAGAGTGATTCAAGAGGAAGGTTTATATGTATAATCATTTTTCATTCATCTCCATAATATGGTAGAGTAACGCTGATTAATTTAGAGGTTCATCATTGCACCCGTGCGAAGCTGGGGCGGGTCGCTAGTACATTATAAGGTCAAGTATGGCACCCAAAACAGGCTTTTAAAATATAGATAAAGTCGCTAATGATGATATGAAATGCTGGGAAATTATTCAGTCTATAATGCGGTACTGGTTAGTAATTAAGTTGTTAAACGCAGTCATTTTCTTTTCAATGGAAATTGCCTAGGACGCGCCGTTCTGGGCGCGGTGATGCATAAATGGCATATTGTTAATTTAGTAGTGACGGATTTATACCTAAGCTCGATACTTTCCCGCAGTTTCACTCGCCCATACCATCCTGAGAGTGTCGTACGGCCCGGTTTCCACCAAAGCAGAGAGGAGAGGAGACTAGAGAAGATGTATTTTGAATATACAATCAAGTTTCGTTATTCTATTTCCACCGAAGCGGAGAGGAGATATGGAAATAACGAAACTTGATTTGTTATTAAAAACACATCTCCTCTCGTCTCCTCTCCTCTCCGTTTTGGTGAAAACCGGGCCTAAGAGGCGACTAAAGGAACGCAAGAGAAGGGGAACAGAAAAGAAACCCTGGGCGAACCCGTCTTGCCAGCGTGGCACAGTAGGCTAAGTTCCCTCCTTGTACTTGGAGGAGGCCCGACTCAGTAGTGGGTCATTTATGGGCTGAAATGATGATGATTAACCTACTACTTCTCAGCCCATAAATTACCCATGACTGCTGTGTCGGGTCTCCTCCAACTACATGGAGGGTAATAAAATTAGCCTACTGTGCCACGCTGGCCAAACGGTTAGGTTAGGTTTGGTTTAGTATCTACAATGCCGCAACAAGACGCGAGTTGGAGCAACCCGGGGATGTTTAGTGGGTAGGCCCCCACTCTGGGGGAGAGTCCCACACACCCCCCCTCGGCCATCCCCGTGGCCGACGGGGATAGTCTTTAAAGGATTTTACCCCGGGCGAAACAAAAAAAAGCGGCTAGGTTCTCGGCCTTGTTGTTTCTCCTACACTCGGTCGCGGCTCCATCGGGCAGTGAAACCCGTGGTCCTGGATCGGGCAGTCATAGCTGGTTTTAGAGGGTAGGTCGGGGCGTTAATATCCATCTGTTTGCGCCCCGAAGCCTCACATAATTAACCGGCTAGCCCCCAATGCTATCTATGATTATTTGTAACGTAAAAAAACGTAACTTCCACTCTTATTATGGATTCGGTGGTTACACTGTGGTATTCTAAATACGAAACCACACGAATCACGGTAATAAACATAAAAACCCTCGGTTTTTAGAGCCGGTTGCAAAGTAACAACATAAAAATAATCGCACAATAAGACACTTCAATATGCAATGCCTTATGCTTTTGTAATCGGGGTTTTAAAATACTTGCTTTCTGCATAATATAATCGATTATTGATTTCCTACTGCTAAGCAGCCCAAGAATGACCCGCTGTTGAATCGGCCTCCTCCAGTTACATGGAGGATAATTAGCCTATTGTGCCACGCTGGCTAGTCGGGTTGGCACAGGGCTTCGCCCCTCGACCGTGCTGCCACCTTGTTGTGGTGAGGGGGCTTGCGAACCTTTAGGATCCGTTGGGGCCATACCGGCTCAGGGTCACCCATGCCGAGCGGGCCCACGGGGAGAGGCCAGACTAAGAGCGGCACACGGAGTTGTGGTGGGCTTTGGCTCTGGGGACTCCTCTGTCCTCAGAGTTGCCTCGTAAGCCTTAACCTGCCGCGACACACGGCACATGCAGTGGAGGGCGGCCAGGCGTCGAGGCCAGGGCTGCCACCACTAGCAGCGAAGGGGCAGCGAGGCAGGCTGCAACCGTGTCACGGCTGCCGCCGCAACCGTGTGGGTCGGGCGCCACTTCATCCGGCGCCTGGGGTTTCGGTTTCGTATCCAGTTTGCTTATCTTGCAGCAAGGTTTTCGGCCTTGTCATTTCCTTCTGTCGGCTTTTACGACGCCTTCAGGATGGAATGGGGTGGTGACATTATGTATTCTAAATCAGTTACCATACGATTATTGATTATTAATTAACTCTATGGTATTCTAGGCGTTCTGTAATCGATCACCTTTATGTAAGGTAGTCGCGTTGACTGGTTTTATTAAACCTTCGTTCAATGAATGGTGACGCTTTTTTATACCCCAAGGTGGATGGTACCAAGCGTATACTGGGCATAGCAACGCAATAAACATTGACTTTACTAAATGCGACGAATTAAATTAAAATGATTTTTTTCGAAAAAAATCTTATGAACGCCTTCAAATACCTACTCAATAATACTTAAAATTAATGAGAATAGTATGACAGAGATGAGTACATATAGTAAAAAAATAACACAAAATGAAACTATTAAATGAATTATTTAAGCTTTTGTTTCAGCACCGGTTTGGAATGCCATTATGCAGAGAAGAGCTGGCAAGAAACTCTGTAGTTCTGTTTTTTTGGATTGCCATGTACAAGGCCGGAATAAGACAGATTTGTGAGAGCAAACTCGTGCAATAGTCGCAAAGGGTCAAACATCAGTTAACATCTGCAAGTTGAGGTTATCCTTAATTCACACCCGTGACTGCTGCATTCCGTATCGGTGGTAAATTTTCAATTTTAAATGGTAGATTCACATTTTATGTTATTGTTTGACTTGCCAAAAAAGTTCCAATGAGCCAACCTCTTTTTTTTTATAGAAAACGAAATCCCTGCACTGGGTGTACCCTGAATCGCGGGGGCACTTTACGAAATACACGAACACTAATGACACCCAGACTCAGAGCAAGTGCCTCTGGTTTAGACAAAGACACTTGCTCGACCCCGAAATCTTTAAACATAAATAGAGTGAAGCCTACTAATACCATCGTGTCAGTTCGGGGAATCTGGCAAGAATTTTTGATTTTGTCGGATTAAGGGAATTGCATTATATTGGACTAGCGACCCGCTCCGGCTTCGCACGGGTGCAATGGTTAACATCTAAATTTATCAGTGTGAGAAACACTGATAAATTTAGATATTATACGGTATTATGTATGTATTACACCTTCCTCTTGAATCACTCTATCTATTAAAAATAAACCGCTTCTAAATCCGTTGCGTAGTTTTAAAGATAATAATGCATACATAGGGACGGACAGACGATGGCGACTTTGTTTTAAAATAAAAAAGAAAATAATAAATAAAAAAGATGTTCCTTTTCTAGAATCCTGAATACATGAATTACATCGATGCAAGCTCAGCCAATGCAAAGACAGCTTTATCGCCGAAGAAAATACTTAACTTTTCACACTTTCAAATAGGATTGTTAATTATTAACCATACGCATTGAGTTAATTAAATCCGAGTGAAATAACATTTTTTCAGAATTCGCTTTATTGATCTAAGTATCGAATTAAACTAGACATTTGCAGCGTTCGCGGCTTTAAAAACTATATTTTTTCTGGCGCGCTTGGTTGTGTTTTATCCATTTCAAAAAGATGGAGGTTCTCAATTCGTTTGTTTGTTTGTTTTGTATCTCTGCCGTGGTAACTCCGTATATTATTCACCAATTTGGATTTCCGATTTTCTTTTTATTCGATTAGTATTCGAATTAGTGCAATACAATTTTATCAAAATCGATTCAGTAGTTTACTATTAAACTTGAAGAAGCAAAGGAGACAATTTTTGTTAGGCCCACTGGATATGGTGACGTTTATTAACCGTGTGATACTAATCAAAATGTAACTAATTTATTATGGAAAACAGGGCATATTTTTTGTACCTAAAGTCTAACCGAGATCATAAAATAATAAAAAAAAGGTGAAAACTTAATAAAATATTTATATAGATAATAAATATTTATGTTACATACCTTAACAATGTTTTTTTTCTTCTTATAATAGACAGACCTAAGTTCTTGCTTACAAGACCTTACCTGGCTAGTATTTACATGAAATACTTATTTTAAGAGACGACTATGAAATTATAATGATGGATAGTAGGTATTTTTTGATTTTTAGGTTATTTTGATGTTCACATTTTTGTCGTATTTCTCAGTATTCCGGTTAAACTATGTCTATCTAACTATACCATTGTAATACAAAGATTATAAGGAATAGATCAATATATGTTTCATTACTATACACCGAAATTTTATAGGGCCTATTCATCGAACAAGCAAAATAGGGTATTTTTGCAGGATATATTATTTATGTACAAACAATTTAAAACGTTTTAACAAGAAATGTTGAAATAAAATATGTAAAATACTGAAAAAAATATATTTTTTTTATTGTTTTGAAGTCGGCTTACATTTTTAGTAAAAAAGTTTTTTCAGAATAAAATAATATTTTATCGGGCAAATCTCTTTCCCTTATGGCTAGGTTTTATTAATAAACAACTGCCAATCTATCTCACTGTTAGTCTGTCCGTTACCACGCCAAAGCGATTGGTTTTTTTTTATGAGAGGCACAGTACGCAGTCGTATTTGAAGATTGTCAATCAATAATTTGTTGATCTAATGTCTCTTAATATTGCTTATCATTGGCCTACAAATTAAACTGTGTAATTCCAATTCTGAAATATTAGACTTTTAGTGTTTGAGTGCCTTTTTCTCTTACTCGAGACTAATTTTGTCTAGAATTATCTAAGCAGGCAGCCTTTAGAATATTATTAACAGTTTTGAAGCTGTGTTAAGATTCTCTCAATGTCTAATAATAATATAATTTTAGAATTCAAATCGCCTTTTTATTACGTTCTACTTTACTAACCCACTTATAGGCGAATGGGTATATAGGGCAAGGAGATGTTTTTTAAATCAGACAGACACTATGTATTCTAAATTCGTCACCACAATAATCGGAAATATAAATAAATAAATGTTATTCTTGCCCTCTAAAATGAAGCTCTATCGGTGAAGGAGGTTATTGGCAGAAGGAACATTCTACTGCCATCGCCATTTTCTTTAATTTTCTTCTTACCTCTTTCTTCCACAGAGTGTGTTCACTAGTGACACCTCTGGTGATGGAAACTTTAATCGTTTACCAGGTTTATTATTAACGTTTTTTGTTCATAATTGCAAAATGTAGTAAATTATTACAAAAAATATAGTAATATAGTGGTTTTTATGATTATTTGGACAGTTTTCATAGCGTAGTGAGGTTGAGGAACTAAATTCCTCGAGTTCTGAAATGGTACGGCATTCAGAGGTTTTCACGACAACTAAAAAGCTATATTATGTTTTAGGATACATTACATTACAACGTCTATTTAAAGCCAAAACAGTTAGTCCGTATCTATAAAACAGTGAATGGCTTAAAAGGCCACTATTCTAAACACCTCTAAATTATAAAGGGACATTTTGAAACACACGTAAGGTGACATTAAATCTTTTTTTACCGTACTTGTTGTCCGTATTCGAAGAACGCTTGACGAATACTCGCGTACCCGTCACACGGATATTCCTTAAGTGCGGGGTCAAGGTACAGTCGCGCAAAGTATTACAGAGGCCAATTGAAAATTCAAATGTGAACGCTGTATTTGTTAAAGTTACAGGTTAGCTGTCTAAAGTTACAGGTTGTACAAAAACCCTTCAACCATATAAAGTAAGACCAAAGAGCTAAGAAAATAAGCAGTTCTATGTCTAAAACGATTTTGTATCTGTAAGTAGGCGGGAGCAATCAACGTTTTTCTGAACCACATTATTCTGCAAAATATGGGTGCCAGTGAGAGTACAAGCTAAGTAAGCTAAAAACGTCGTTATCTTTGGTTCGTTACATTATTCCTCAAGTTTAATCTCGATCAACGTTTTATGAAATATAACTACTATCCTTTTGTTATGGTTTGGGGTTACTATATGTTACATTGATATATTAAATTTAATTGATTTTAAGTATAAGTTTCTCAATGGTCATAGTAGATTATGTGTTTTTAAACATATACCGATGGCTAACAATGAAACATTTCCAGTCCTAAATAACCAGCAATCAATCACTCATAAAATTAATTCAAAAGCTTCGAAACCGTACGTTAACAATTTAGAATTTCATTGCTCAAATTTATTCACAATGTTTATGTTACCATTCATTCGTTATCATTTCTAAAAAAAAATCAGTTTTGTTAATATTGTTAGGAGCATAAACTCATAGATTTCTCATACAAATGTGTTTTTAAAGTTGTATCCGAAAATCTACGAATGAGTGAGTGAGGGTCACGTGATTATTTTAGTTTACACACACTAACGCGTTGGTAATTAATTCTTTAAATTGTTTCGCATGGAAATGGCAGCTTCCCGGTTTAGAACATTAGTTGGAATACTAAGAGAAGTAACACAATTAAGTTCCCAAGTTTGAGGCTTACTTAAAATGTTTACACTCAGGAAGCCGAGTTGGCTGTTCAGCTGAATACTTTCATAAGTGGTTGTGATGGAATCCAGTTTTTTTTTGCTACAGATATAATCCAACTGATGACGGAATTTGAATAAAGTAAAACTAAAACCCCCAAAACTCAAATCATTTATTTCAATTGAACCTATTTACAGGTGATTTTTGAAAGGTCGAAAGTGAGCTTAGGAAGCTTGTTGCTCGTTCCGTAACGGAGATCCTATGGAGAAATACACAATGTCCCAGCAACGCATTTCAGCAAGGTGTTATTAGAGAGGTCTACAGGCATGAGACAAACTAACCTCAAAAGGAGGAACACATGAACTTGTGCCAGTCCCTCGCAGCGTGGCATAGTAGTTTAATTCCCTCCTTCAACTAGGAGGAATCCCGTTTCATCAGTGGGTAATTTGCGGACTGAGATGATTTTACTTAAGTATATAGTACTAAAGCACTTTAGCCAGCGATTGTATTTAATAATACCGTGTTGTCGGGCGTTCCACAATGTTGTAGAAAAAAGTTCATATATTTGCAAAATAAAAAATGAAACTTATTTACTCCTCCCTTAACTATCATCATCATCTATTGTCTACTGCTGAGTTGAGCCTCTTCCATTTTAATAGAAGGACACGTATTGTGCTGTAGTATAATTTATACTACCAATGAGGTTGAGTATTTTGTGCTTAGATGTTAATGATTTTTCTAATTCTCGTTTGACTTTTAAGACACCCACAAGTGTTAGTATAGGATCCCGCTATATCCTGCGGGCCCTGGACGGCTGCGGTGCGCTGATGTCCTCTCGCCGGCCCGAGGGCTGACGGGCCTCCTTCTGCGGGACCGTTATGTCGCAGAATGGGGCTGCGGGGCGGGTCGCAAAGGAGGGAGCTCCGGCTGACCCGCGCCGCGGACGGTGGCGGGGGTGGAGGGGGGTTCGTGACGGTGCAGGCCCCTTCTGCCCTCGCCTGAAAGGCCGGTGGTGGTTCGGGGGAACCGCCACCGACGAAAGCCTCGATGACGCCCTCTCTGATAGTCCCACATAATCACCGACCTCTCCCACAGGGGGTGGTGGTATGCATAAAGCATTTCCCAAGCGAAACAAAAAAAAAAAAAAAAAGGATCCCGCTATACAACGACCTTCACCGATATGTTTTGATGGATGAAAATAATCCATATTTTTTATAATCAATAACTTGAATGCCTTTTACCCTAGGCTTGCGTGATGGAAAGCAACGCCAGGGTCTAAGATGGATCAGGCAATTCAAGGAAATGCCCTGCCGGGCACCGGCTCTCGCATACATACAACGGAACACAGTAGAACTTCTTGACTAACATGTGAGGGTGGTAGCTAGCCGGGCGGACCATTCGATCCTAAAAGCTAATGCATCTAGCCCATGCGCGTGGCGTTACCCGCGTCGGCTGTAAACCCTTGCTTATCTTGGCTTCCTAACTACTACTCAACCCATAGATGACCGAGTGCCGAGTCGGACCAACCCTATTTTGATGGAGGATAATTAGCCTACTGTACCACGCTGGCCAGACGGGTTGGTACGGAGTTTCGTATCAAGTTTTCCTTTTCTTGCGACCTTGTAATTAACTTTTGTCGGCTCTTACGACACCCTCTGAATGAAAGAGGGTGGCGACATTATGTATTTTAAATCCGACACCGCACGGAATGCACTATCCACAAACTAATAATTGGTAAATTAAAAAAATGCGACATTCTTTATTCAAGAGCTCGGTCTAATTATACAATTACCTACATTTACAAATACAATTATACAAATTAAATTACGCGGGTTGTATAATTAGTCTTGAATACAAAAAAAACTCAAATTGTAGTAATCAATTGATGCAAGTGAAATCGCAGGAGCTAGAAAATAAACAAACTTATTGTTCTTGACACAGTAATCCAAATAATACCATTAAAAAACAAGATACGAAAACAATGAGTTATTATTTGCTTTTATTAAAGACTTACAACCCTTTTTTCCTTTTGATGTAGAAAAACTTTTACAAATAAAGCGGTTGAGCTGTAATGACATACAATCCGTTCAGTTTAAATTTGAAAGAGTAAATTATAGTTTCCACGTTTCTAAAGCTCTTTATACACTGAATTAGGTAAGAAAACAGTAGCTATTTGTTTTTTAAGTTAGTTATCCATGTATTTTTTTACAGAGTTGATATGACAGAGGGGCATTAAATTACACTAACTACGTTGACTTTAAGTGATTAGTATGAATTCGAAACGGTACAAATAAATACACGTGATATTTCATGGGGAGGTGGAGGGGTTAAAAAATGTTAAAAAAAACACATGATTAATGGACAGCCCCTAAGGTTAATAAACGATGCGTTAGGCATAAACATCTGTTATAAAGATACATCATGTTCAAATGAGGCAAAAATTTAAAAAAATCATTTGCGGCTAATCTGTTGCTAAAATTTAATTGATTTTTGGTACAGAGCTTGGAAATGATACCTAGTATAGGCAGTTAAAAAAATGCCCCTATGTCGTATCAATCCTGTATACTACTCAGCCCATAAATGACCCACTGTTGAGTTGGGTCTTCTCCCATCACAGGGAGGGTCATTAGCCTCCCTGTGATGACAGGAGGCCCAACTCAACTTAAGTAAAATTAGTAGTGGGGGTAAAACAGAATCTAAGACGTTAGTGTGAATAGAGCGTTCTTTTGAACGCAGCAAGGAGTGTCAATACTTGAATATTTCATTACGGTTTCAGTTTATAATTTGAATAACATATTAGTTTAAGATTTGGAAATGTACTAGATTTTAAGCAAGGTATATTATATTTTCTTTTTAACTTATAAAATTATGTATAATCTGATAAGTGACTATTTTATGAGCATGCTGTCTGTTTTTAAGGAAGCTCTATGTACTTAAAGTTTTTAATTTTTTATTCCATGTGGTGACGGATTTAGAATACATAGTGTCACCAGTGTATTTCATCCTGAGGGTGTCTTAAGAGGCGACTAATAGAACGTAAGAGGCGGATCACTTCGTCCCAAGAGAAGGAAAACTTGACACAAACCCTGTGCCAACCCGTCTGGCCAGCGTGGCACAGTAGGCTAATTACCCGCCGTGTGATTGGAGGAGGCCCGACTCAGCATTGGGTCTTTTATGGGCTGATTAGTAACATTTGTTATCACTTCACAGTTTTGTGTTAGTTTAACATGGTTTTTTTTATTCAGTCCCAAAATTTTATGTTAATTTTCATAAATAATTACTTGAAACTGTTAATTACCTAAATAAATAAAATACTTACTCGATGTAGATAATACATTGCAGTGACCGTAACCGTACCGGTGCGGTTACGGTAAGTAAGGAAGGATGTCATAAGGGCCACCAAAAGGAAACGATTAGGCCGAATACCTAGCCGCAAGAGGCGAAAATCTTGATACGAAACCCTGTGTCAACCCGTCTAGCCAGCGTGGGACAGTAGTTTAATTACCCACCATGTAATTGGAGGAGGTCCGACTCAGCAGTGGGTATTTTTGGGGTGAATAGTAGTAGTAGATATTTCTGGAAGCTTTATAACAATTAACATTTGTTTTTCAGTGACTTTAATGTTAATATCCAGAAATATAAAATGTATTGATTCACACATCTTTCATTGAAACATATGATTTCTGATTAAAAGTTTGATCACGTAAAAGTCCGTTTCCCTTTCTTAAATGAAAAAAGGAAAACTGTTTCTTTCCCTAGGCCCCAACCCAAGCCATTACTTTTGATAACCACAGGTTTCAACCTGTATAAAGTTGTATGTTATTTTGACTTGTTATGATTAACTTAATTAGGGCAATCGCTTAGGTTATTGTGTTGGTTCAATGTTACTGTTATTCCATGGTTATTATTATATCTGGTACTGTAATCAAACAACAATATATAACACAAACAATTTAATAATTTACACCACAACCGTTTGAAATAACAAAAGTGTTTGTGTAATTTTGATAATTTGCATACGTAAACGCTTATGTTCCCCCACCTGAACCCACACAATAAAAACTTTCAATAAAATTTATGAGGCTACGATTATTATTGTTATTAATAAATATATCACTTAAAACACACACACACACGCGAAACTTAAACCAGGGCTTATGCTAATGCAATTGAGACAAAATAGAAAACTCCCGTTCGCTTGATTGTCAATTTTGCCATTTTTAGTGACCTACTAATACTAAAATGTCAATTATTGTGAAATTCAATCTAAGTATAATCTTTTGACTGCCTCGTTAGTTTAGGGGTTAGGTGTGCCGCCTTTGGATCAACAGGTCTCGGGTTTGATTCCGGGGTTGGGCAAGAGTCTTTGTTTAAAACAGACGGAGTCTGGGTGTCATTTGTGTTCGTGACTTACATGTTTGTTAACGGCGCCCGCAATACAGGCAAAAACATAGTGCAGGGGCTCAAAATACAATAACAACAGCAGTATCTTGGGGTTGGGCATGCCGCCTATGGATCCGCAGTCCCCGGTTCGATTCCGGGGTCAGACGTTTGTCTTTGTGTAAGCCAGAGCGTGCTCTGGATTTGGATGTCATTTGTGGTTGGGAATTATGTGTTTGTAAAATGCCTCCGCGTTACATGGTGCACATCTTAATAATTGTAAAAAAATGTAAAAGTTTTTAGTTTGTAAGAATATAAGTATCGTACTCTTTCCCGCAAAAACTACTGAATGGATTTTGATGACACTTTGCAATATAAGGATTTCTGGGGGTTTCGCCATTATTAAACATTGAAATTAAACACTTTAACGGATTTATCGCTTGTATACCATTATTTAATTCCTGACGTTTCGAATGCTTTGCAGCAGTCGTCGCAGCATTCTCACACGTGACCACGACTGCAAAAAAGTGTTTAATTTCAACTTTACAATATACCTAACTATTACAACTTTATAAAGATATATACCACAGATTTTTATGTTTGTTGTTAAATACCCGTGCGATGCCGGGGCGGGCCGCTAGTAAAATATATACACAGAGTGTGACAAAAAAGTCAAACAAAAATGTGACGCACATAAATAGCGCAAACGATTAGCGAACATGGATGGTCCCGCCGATATCACGACGATTTTTATTTCAAAAGAAAGTGCTCTAATTTATGGCCCACTGCCATAAATATGTTTTCCACCGTGCACGGTTGCTCTGAAATAAAAATAATAGTTATAAATACAATGCATGGTGTTTTCATGGTAACTGTAGGTATGATGAGAAAAAATAAGATAAATAGGCAGAGGTTTAGACACAAGAGGATCACATCCCGAAATGAAAGTTATGCAAACGTTGAAACCGCATACTTGTAAGTGAACCTATTTGCCAGATACAACTACAGTTACAGACATGCAGACAAGTGGACAGGCAGACTAATTCAGTTGTTTTTTGCCAAAAACAATGACGTAACTAAGTAACAAGGAACCGTCAATCTAACCTATTGTATTTGTTACAGAATATAATACACTGGCATAGTTATTTACATCGTTAGCATCATGCTTGTGAACAGGTGCCATTGCCGGAGGCCCGTTGGCTCGGGCATTAGAAGGTTACTATTGTTGACTAGATCTGGCTGATGTTTGGCCCTTTGCGACTATTCCGCGAGTTTGCACTCACAAATCTGTCATATATCCAGTCTTGTACCTAAAAATGGCGATCTAAAAAGAGCAACTACAGAGTTTCTTGCCTGATCTTCTCTGTAGAGCTGCATCACGAACAGGTGGTAGATGGTAAATAATCAATTTACAATTTTAAATGGTAAATATTAAATTTAATTTGATTGTTTGACTTGTCAAAAGAGTTCTATTGAGCCAACTTGTTTAAATGAGTTTTGATTTGATTTGATAGCCACACAGTAATGAAAAAGAAGTAAGATATGTCATACTTACAAAGACACTAGTTATACCCTGTTCAAGATAGCATGATCGATTTGACAGTCGGGCTAGTGATGGGAAACAGAAAATATCTAGTAGTCCAAAAAATTACGTTTTAAAATACTTGTAACAGTGACAAGTTGACGTGGGTGTATTATAAGTGAAATTCTTTATTCCACTAGACATATAAAACATTGGGTAGATAAGCGATGGTGGGTCAATATTCATAATAATTTCCTATTTAATATTACAGGGTTATTTTTTGACCTTCCGCCAAATTTAAATAGGTGGTTCAGACCATGAAAGTAAACAAAAAAGGAAAGAAAATAATAGTTGTAAAAGTGTTAAATTTCAATGCGCTAAAGCCAACGAATTTTATTTCAAAATGAAAATGATTTTTATTCGATTATTGTCTTAAAAAGTTAACAAAAAGTGATAAAGAATTTCACACATAATACACCCAAACCATCTCGTCACAGTTGCAAGTATCTTAAACCGTTATTTTTTGGACTACTAGATATTATCTGTTTCCCACCACTATTCGTCATTGCAAAGTAAAGGTATGATTAAATAAATAAATATAAATATCCTTGGACATTTCACACAACGCCATCCCGTCCCAAGTTAAGCAACTTAATGCTTGTGTTATGGTAACGAGATGGATGATAAACTACTTATATACATTTTTTTTTTGTAAATACATACATATTATAGATAGAAATGACACCCAGACTCCGAGCCAGTGCCTATGGTTTAGACAAAGACACTGGCCCGACCCCGGAATCGAACCCGGGACCCGTTGATCCAAAGGCGGCACATCTGACCACTAGACCAACGAGGCAGTCAAAGTATGCTGCACGCAGAAGTGCTACCACGGCACTACTGGTCCCCATTACCGCGACGTAGTTCGGAATCATACCTTTTTGTCGATCAGAAAAATTTACATCTGTCAAATCGATCACGCTATCTTGAATAGGGTATATGAAAAGGTGTAAGGTCAAGTGAAGTGAACCTTGCATTTGTTCTGATTCCGTTAGGGTCAGCTACCAGTGTAACCCGATTTGACCACCAGTACTTATACAAAGTTACGTACAGTCCGTGAGGTGACGGATTTAGAATACATAGTTTCACCACCCCATCCCATACTGAGGGTGTCGTAAGAGCCGACAAATAATAAGGTCAAAGCCGAAAGCCTAGCCGCAAACAAAGGGAAACTTGATGCGAAACCCTGTGCCAACCCGTCTGGCCAGCGTGACACAGTCGGTTAATTACAGCCATGGATGAAATGGTGGCGGAGTATTGTAATTTGTTTGATCATAACTATATATTTCTAAAAAATCATATAATAATCTTACGTATTTCAACCCATTGATCCTGGTAGCCCGCTTCAAGTCGCGCAGCCCTGACGGCTTCCCTCAAAGCGTGACTGATGACGGAAGCCAAACAAAAAGCCGGCTCACCTGTCGCTGTAAAGTTCAAAAGTTTCGAAATACAAAAAAGTCGGCAGAAGTGATGAAACAAATAAGAATAAACAATTAACTGCCAAATTACATCACCTTTGATTGGGTAGTTCTACGTCTGGTGACGGATTTAGAGTACATAGTGTCACCACCACATTCCATTCTGAGGGCACCACATTCCTCCCGAAAACCTAGCCACACGAGAAGTCTTGATACCTTAGTCTTGTCTTGATACGAAATCTTGATATGAAACCACCACTCAAGAGTGGGTCGGCTTTGGTTAGAGTAGTAGTAGTAAGTACTACTTGGGCAGTACAAGCAACTGCTTGGTTAGTGTTGTATCTCAGAGTTCCATCCAGGGAAGCGGTGTTGGCAGCCGTTGGAATCCACTTTCTCCCTGTTGCTAGCGTCATTTTTTCAGTTCTTACTGGCCAATGGTGGTATAAAAAAACAAAGCACCTTTCGACTGTAGAACACCAAAAGGGTTACGAGAATTTCGTCGAAAATATATCCTAAAATCTGCGGGGATATCTTTGATTCCTGGAGGCTTGTAAGTCCAGGTACGATCTGTGAGTAATTTTCCGTTTTCCGGATCGTAAACAACCTTTTCCGAAGTCCAATATCCTAAGCCCATGACGAAAGCCCCTTCAATCTAAAAACAAATTTAATCCAATGTCATATCAGTCATGCTAAAAAATTGTTTTACAATCAATAAACAATTTAGCTGAATCTCAATGATTGGACTGTTTGAATATTGATTTACTGCATAAACTCGAAATATGATAGTTAAAATATTAATTGGTTGCCAAACTTAAGTTTTAGTGGGCAGGGTAAATGGCTCGCAGGATGGATGGCCAATGGGGCAGAAAGGTCCACGAATGGCGACCACTTTCTGTATACAGCAGTAGTCTTAGGTCCTGATTAATGCTGCTTAGGATCTTGGAAACCCTTGGGAAGGTTTATGTCCAGCGTTTGACTTCTATTGGCTATAATGATGATAATGATAAATGGAAACATTTAAAAAAAAATACTACCTGGCCAATATCAATTTGTGGACTTAAACTTCTACCAGTATCTTCCAAAAGATCTACCCTTCTGATGTCATGATTACCAGTTAATATGTCTACTTCAACTTCCATTGCACACACGCCATAAATATCATAAGTTTTCACGTCTTTGCTGGTATACAAATAAGACGCTTGTAAATCAACTCCTTCTTGGTATGCTTTTTCAATCAGTTCTTCCCACGTCGGCTTGTCCATAGTTATCTTTATAGGTTTTAATCTTTCTAGTAATATTTCACAAGCTTTCATTGTTGCATATGCAACACATTCACTACCTATGCTAGCACCAGTTGCCATGCAGTTTGGAGATGTAAAGCTAGCACTTGGTTTAATACTAATTTTCTCTAAAGGTATGCCCAAGATATAAGCACATACTTGGGCTGTTTTGGTATTGATTCCTTGGCCCATTTCAATACCACCATGAGTTATTGCCACTGAGCCATCAGCATGGAATATTGAAACCAGAGAATTGTAAGGTCCTATATAAAATATATCGTAGGTCATTGGGATTATTTTGAGTGAACGTTTTCTCCATCGATTTTGATCATTAAACTTTTTAACATCTATCAATCTTTTTTCGTAGTTGGCATAGTTTTTGAGTTGTTCAATTAGCTCTGGAATTGGATTGTCTATTTTCGCCATATTAATAGATCTAACCTCTAACGGGTCTTTGTTAAGTTGGTGACCAATTCTTTCCATTATGTTTTCTATCATAGCTAAACCTTCTGTTGAAGCTGAAATAATTGCATTAGTTTGAGACAACGTTCCTATCAAATCGGTTTTGGATACCTACCAGTGTTTACACTATCTGCTGCCTGCCCTCCGCGCTCTGTGTAGTGGGACAACCACTAATTATTTGGTGGGACCCGCTGTCAGTTTCTATGCCAAAGATGATGAAACAAAGATCACGGAGAAGATCTGATATTATAAACAATAGAGAAGACACGTATCCAACATCCAGCAGAGCTAGACGTTGCTTAACCTATAAAGCGCACTATCTCATCGAATTGTGATAAAATATATCTATTAAATTTTATGGGAAATTTTATGTTATACAGAAAATAAAATGTACTAACAAGGAGCTCTACACCAAGTATTTGATGGAGTATCCGTAGCTACGCTATTTGCTTCTATGTACCACCGGCGTGTATCGTAACAGTTTATGAAATGATTGACCGTCACAGGACTTATTGTTTCATTAGCAGAACAGCCATTGTCTTGATAAAAAATGTTTTTCAAATACTGAATTTCCCCTTCATTGTTAACTCCAACCTGCCAGAAAAAACATAACAAAATATGATAATCACATGTTACATAATTGTAATGTTGGATGATTTCATCGTGTGGAATGTTCCTTTGTTAGTTGTCATGTTTTGTAAGAAAACTTACCTCATAATTACTTAAAGTTGGCAATCGTTTACCAATTATGCTCATATTCGTTTCTAGTGGCAGAATAAAACGACATGTATTGCCTGTTAAGTGAGTAACTAATGCGGCTGCACAAGCTACTTGTGATGACCTGGTTATTTTACCTCCAAACCCACCACCTACGCGTCGTACAGTAACGTTGACACTAAAATTTTAAAATAGTAATTTAAATTGTGGGTTATAGTCAAATCGAAAATCTTTCAGTATAAAAATCATACCTATTTGTTGGAACCTTAAGGCTTTGAGCAATTGCTACATTAGTTAAATCAAGCCACTGCGTTGCTACCAACACTTCCATGCCATCTTCAGTACGTCTAGCTACGGTTGTTTGAGGTTCCATGTAAAAATGATGCTGTGTTTCTAATTTGAACTGCCCTTTTATTGTAAATTTTACATCATGACCAACATCTTCAGGCTTTACAATTCTGTTGTTAGTCGTTCTTTTAGTTTTATCTGATGATTTCAGTACATCTTCAACTGTGAGTATAGGTTTATTTTTATTTTCTTCCGAGTATTTAACTTTAACTAGTTTAGCTGCTTTAATTGCTATTTTTTCTCTATCAGCTACTACTATAGCCACGGGATCACCGTAAAATTTAACTTGTTTAGAACACAAGATTTCTTCTTCCTCTTCTATTAGTGGAACGTTTAATGGTGCAAAAGTATTCTTACCAGGAATATCTTTGCATGTGTAAAAAGCGGAAACACCTGGAATTTTCTGCAATTTATTTTTATTTCGGTAAATATTTACACTTAATTCAATTGGACTAGTGTGACAATAATACTCACAAATGCTTCTGTTGTATCAAAACCTTTTATAATACTGCCAGGTTTTGCATCAGCAGTGACAAATGCCGCAAAGACTTCACCAGGTTGAGTTGGCAAATCATTGGCAAAGACAGCCTCACCACTACATTGCGCTAATGCTTCTAATTTTGGCACAGGTTTATTCAAAGGCCAAACACTTTTTTCCGTGTCAAAAATTTGAGTTCCCTGTGATGTACTTCGTTTCAACACGTCACCTCCTGATTTGTATCTTGGATTAATTTTGTCATCAGGCGAAAGGCTTAAAATTGCCTTAAAATAAACATTAATTGATTTAGTGACTTAATTTAATTTTCATGAATTGTAATAAACATATGACCTGGGCTTAATATAAGTACCTTGTAAAACAAAGCCAAAGCTAGCATTTTCCTATAATCTGCTGAAGGCTCGGGAGGAGCATCTTCAGGAACTATCTCTTCTGATAATGTTTTTAAAGCTGATTGTAATGTTGTATTAGTGTATGGATCTCTGCCTAGCAGTATCATTTCCGTTTTAGAAGCGTGCACAAACTTCGGTGATATACTTCCATAAACTATAGCTACTTTCTCTAGCGTTTTCGAATTTCGTTTAAATTTAAACAAAAAACCAGCATTGACAACTGCATGAGCATTTTGAGATCTTGGCATGATCTGAAATGGTTAAAAATGTTTAAAAGTATAAATGCTAAGTCTTAAACAATATAATACAATTGTAGGTATGGCAAATGATTAGGATAAGATAAATAAAAGTTATTATTGTACCTTATACGTCTTAACGAAGGTAGAAGTAGACAGCGGCGGTAACATCACATTGACAATGATCTTTCGCTTCATATCTGATTTTAAGAAAGAACTAAAATTCATGGTTTTGATGCTTTTGTTATTGCTAGCTGTAAGATATTGTATAACGGATTAAAAGCAAGTCAGTAAATTCCATACAAATATGAATTTCTATATATTACCTATCGTAACCATTGCTCCAACAGTTTCAAATAATAGAAACACGTCTGACTGAAATTCATTGTTTGTATATTTCATAAACAAGTTTCCACCAATTGTGCCAATCTGAAAATTAAACTTATTAATTTTCACTGTTTGATTAAAAAATGAGTTAATTACAAGTTTATAAAATGCTGCGTAGTTTTCGCTGTGTCAACGGATTAAGAAAACATAGTCTCATCACCCCATGCCATCCTGAGGGTGTCGTAACAGCCACCCAAGGGAAATGACCTAGCCGAAAGAGAAGGAAAGCTTGATACGAAACCCTGGGCTAACCCGACTGGCGAACGTGGCATAGTAAGGTCTAGTTCTATATAAGAGTAAGGAACAAGCCAATGCCTACTTCCTCCTTATAATTGGAGTAGGCCCGACTCAGCAGTGGGTCATGTATGGACATGAGTACTAGTAGTTATAAACGGAAAATAACTATAACCGAAGGTAGTTTTTTAGTTAGATTATTGTCGAACATTATGTCATACTTTCTTACGTTCCGAACAGGTACGTGTGCAACTAAATCCATATGGTCGTACAGTACTGTTAAATATGAAAATTCTTCTTTCTCAGCTGATAATTTACGGAAGATTTCCATCATATCTGTTAGTGCTAATCCAGCACCCAATATTAAGTTAACGTCTATGGTGTACCCTTTTAGTTCATTCACGTTACATATATCTATCACATTCGTTGGATAATTCGTTACATGATAAACACCTTAAACAAATATCAAGTAAATTAATAGTTTTACAATTATTTGTACGTATAAGCTTTCTTTGCATAACTCAGACATACCTTGTCCAGTATTGCCAGCAATTAATTTGTAATCAGTATCTTTCCCCATTGCTATAAAAACGTCATCCAAACTATATGGCCTGTACCACTTATGAGTACCACAGTCTATAACAATCATACTTTTATCATTGTTTTCAAGAAAACACCAATCTTCATCACTTGTTGGATTAGCTACCTGCTTGCATATCTCATTATTTCTTCCATTCTTATGAGAACATGACTCTTTACACTTTAGCCCACAAGGTTTAACTACAGATCCAGCAAGGTCTTCTATGTCAGCCAAGATTTCTATAATTTCTTTATTTACGTCATTAGCAAACGTTTTGAATGCATCAGCTATTGACCTGTATCCAGTGCAGCGGCAAATGTTACTGGCAAATGAATTTTCTATTTCTTTCAGCGTTACTTTTCTGTTCTTGGCTTCAAGTATACTGATAATATAATATATAAGATTATTGAGCGTTAACAATTGAAAAGTGAACATTATTAAAATCGCAGGTACAATAAAAAATATTCCTAAATGTAAAGTTATAAGTATATACTATAAAAAATGGTGACGGTGACGGATTTAGAATAACCCATACTATCTCGGGGGTGTCGTAAGGGGTGACCAAGGAAACAGAAGAGGCAGATCACCTAGCCGCAAGAGAAGTAAAACTTGATAAAAACCCTACCCGTCTTCCCAGCGAGGCACAGTTGGATAGTTTCCCTCCATGAAAATGGAGGAGGCCCGACTCAGTGATGGGGCATGCATGGGTTGTAACGACTATAAAAATTAGCGGTTCAAAACATATTGTGCTATTGTTTGCATACTTACTTAAGGTGCTAATTAATTACTATTTATCTATGTGCACACAAAAATTATAACAAAAAGACTGAAATAAAAATGTTATCTTTAGAGACAATGCTGTGGCCTATTGCTTAAAACGATATGTAGCAGTCAACATACCCTGGACTATTAACAACAATAGTACTGATATGCAGCCTGCTTGCCAAACCACCTGACCGGAAAACGTATGAGGGGATTTTAGTTTTCAATTTCTAACATTATAATTACAATTTGTGTTAGTATTTAGTAATACATGTGCCAACCGCTATAAAATTTGAAAAAAATTGAGGATGAACATTGTTTACCTATACATATTCATGACCCAGCCAGGAGTACAGTATCCACACTGTGTTCCATTGAATTTTGCCAGCCGACTTTGTACTTCATGGTACCCAATGAATTTATTGCCGATCCCTTCAACAGTCAGGACTTCCCAACCGTGGCATGATAGTACGGATACTAGACACTGAAATATACAATTAAATCATCATCATTTCAGCCAAAAGACGTCCACTGCTGGACATAGGCCTCCCCCAAGGATTTCCACATAGGCCGGTCCTGGGCCGCCCGCATCCATCGTTTTCTAGCGATCTTAACCAGCTCATCGGTTCACCGCGCCTTCCGAAAGCGGTCGCCACTCGAGGACTTTTCTGCCCCATCAGGCGTCGGTCTTACAATTAAATATCTTACTAATCTTACTAATATTATAAACGTGAAAGTTTGTAAGTATGGATGGATGGATGGATGGATGGATGGATGGATGGATGGATGGATGGATGGATGGATGGATGGATGGATGGATGGATGGATGGATGGATGGATGGATGTTTGTTACTCTTTCACGTAAAAACTACTGAATGGATTTTAATGAAACTTTCCAATAATATAGCTCATACATGCTCAGAATAACACATAGGCTACAAGTTATAAAGATATTATGTGAATTGCAACAATTTAAACAAGCTGAATTCAAAATTTCTAATTGTCAAATTTTCGACCATATTAAACTATAGACAACATAACGTTTCGCTGTCAGTTGCGTTTTGTTAAAGTAGGTTTTATAAGGACGAGATAAAAATCTCAGGTATCCTATGTCCAACTTTCTTTTTGTTTTAAATATATATAATGCGGAACAAAGTTCGCCGGGTCAGCTAGTAGTATATATATTCATTACAGCCCTTACGTGAACCACTACTGATTAAGGTCTCCTCTAAATTCATAGAAGAAAATCAGCATACTGTGCACCCTGGAAAAGCCGATTAGAACAGGGTTTGTATCAAATGTGCCGTCTCTTCCGTAATCTGCTTCTTGTGTACTTTATTTGCCTCTTACGACACCCTCAGAATTTTATGCGTTGGTGACTTTGTGTATTCTAAATCAATCACTACATAGACATAATATATTAATACTACCGAATAAAACAATGCTTAATACAGGAATAGCGATGAAATATTGAGTGCCGTTGATTGTATGACGATAGTGTTGCTATAAAGACAAAAACAAGTTTTTTTACTGAGACACGAAACAAAAAAATAAAAAGGTTTTGATTCTTTAGGAATTGAATGAGACTACCTCGGAGAACACGAAATAACTTGCGGGGACTTCTGTAGATGCTGTTTTTACATTGATGTTTTTCATTATATTACAGTTTAAATTAATTGTATATTTTCAAACATAGCATTAATACCGAACAATTTATTAAATACCGTTTCTGATTCAGGGAAAATAACAAATATTGTTGCTTACGAGCAAGATTCGGACCATCTTACAAGAGAGGGAAAATAGACACAAACCATGTCAACAATTTTTGTTATATTTCCCTCAATGGACGTAGGGGAGGTACGAATCAGGCCTGGGCAGAGATCATGCTGTTTCCTTGGGCATTAAAATAAACTTGAAGATTTTCTTACTCAAATGTCACCATGTCTTTTGCTACAATACAATGAATCAACTACTTGTGGGTGAAATATAATCCCATTACCATCAGTATTTATAACATCGACTTACAGGCATCCAACATTTAATTAATAAATAATTTAATAGGCTTACTTACAGAATTAACTGAAAATATTTTCATTTCGTTCGAAGGTGGAATTGAAGCGCGAACCGCTACCACGCAAGCGCCACAACCACCTTCGTGGCACATGGCTTTAACACCTCGCAACTCCGCCACATTTCTAAGATATTCGTTGAGAGTATAATCTGGTCCAAATTGTCCACCTACTGTTATTTATGGAATGAAGATATTAATACTTGGATTCCCAGAGAACAACTTCTAGCTTTACGTAAGATGCGATACAGAGAAATATAAAATCAATATTCCCGAGAAGGAATCTTGTTAGGAAACCTTTTGCCATTAAGAATAGACAGAGTCGACCGATACACTAATTGATCTCTACAAAAATTAAGCATATTTCTTTCCAAAATTAAAATGAAAAGTTTAATTGACAGACTATGCAATCGCCAACTCAGTGATACTTACTAGAAACTTTATACAATAATACGGTGAATGAGGTTAATATTTAATAACAATATAGTTAATTACTAGTATTTTATAAGATTTGACGAAAATTAATGTAGAACGAGAGTATCTTGAAACGACTACATATAATATGCATATTTGCAAATATACTACTACCTACGCCTACTAAAAAATAGCATTCTAAATGGAAAAGGGTAAATTGCAAAACGCCTAACTATTGTATATGCATAGTATCGTTTTTAATAACTGTATTTGTAATTAACGATACGAAGAAATCTTACATACACAGGGATTTCTTAAATATTTACGTCAGTATATATTAATATACCTAAATATCACTAACTAGCTTTTGCGCGCGGCTTCGCCCGCGTGGGCTTCGAACCCGTGCATATTTTTTACGAACATAAAATCGGTTATTGTGACTAAACTATGATAGTTAGATATGTGCTCTCGTTTTTGTAGATCTTTATAAGACCTACAAACCCGTAGTACATCATTTTGTTCTATTGTCAATAGTTTTTTCAGCGCACGCATAAATAGGTTTTCGATTTTACACCTTGGTTTACAAAATCGCAATTTTCATACGGATCCCTAATTCTTTTGAAAATAAAATATAGCTTATAACCTTCCTCGATAAATGGACTATCTAACACTGAAAGATTTTTTTGAAATCGGACCAGTAGTTCCTGAGATTAGCGCGTTCAAACAAACAAACAAACAAACAAACTCTGCAGCTTTATATATTAGTATATAAGTATAGATTAATTACCTTCATATTGCTTTCCGTTGATTTTGAAAACGATTTTCGACATTTCGTCAACAGAACGCAATTTCAGATTTTACTTTACTATATACGATTTCAATTTCGAATAACAAATGAGTTATCACAAAATGATTTGGACTAAGAATGACAAAGGCCGGGAGCTTTTGTTAAAAATTAATGGATCTAGCGGAACAAACCATCTGGTTTAATAATGCCTCCTAATAGATAGTTAAATTTGATTTTAGGGTATTGTGATAATATGTGGTTACTATAAAATTGCAGACATTGTACTATATGATAATTTGTGTGCCTGTTGGTATAATGATGTGCTATTTCGTCTGTAATAGGGTAACATATAATTCTTACAGTACTGACACGCCAAGCGATATCGTGTTATTCCGAAATCTGACGTTTAGGAGTAAAGGTATGTACTTCCAAATTTAATCCCACTTCAGAAATAGTCCTAAAAGCGGAAAGTGACCAATAAAAAATTCAAGTCTGCGGGTTATTTTATTTAAGTCGGCACCGACTTTAATTAGTTATTTATGGCTTTCAGAGTGGTTTTGAAGTAAATTGAGATTTTGTAAGATTTTTAAGTGAAATTATAAGTTTGTTTGTTAAAGGAGTTGAATTATAAGATAAGTTATCTTTAAGTATACCATAGCATTAAATTAAATACACTTAAAAGACGGGCGGGCACGTGAAATGTCCCGTATGTGCCTATCGATGGGTTGGGGAGCGTCCAGAGCTCCCCTCAAAGCGTGAGGCCAACAAGGTCCCGGTGCATGCTCCACATCGGGGAGTGAAACCCGTGGCCCTGTTTCGGGCAGTCGAGGGACACCGTTGGTAATGGTGGCTAGGTTGGGGTGCAATTACCATATTTCCGCACCTCGGAGTCCCACATAAGCCGGCTGGCGTTTAGCGGTCGGCAATCCATGAGGATTTCCAACAAAACATAAATATTTCAAAAAGGACAAATTCCGTGGTATTAATGATTTTTTTGTCATTTCTAAAGCGATTTAAGTTTTTTATTCGACGAATATCGAATAGAAAATAAAAAAATATATGTCATTAGTTTCAGATACATTTCCTGTAAATTGAATAAGTGATCAATAATGTTTCTGTAAACACAAAATTTAAACTGAATAGATTTATTATAGAACACGATTATAGAACACGATTTAAAGACGCTCGAAGGTTAGTGGATAGTTGGGATAAAACAATTAAGTTAACGTAGCAGTTAAAATTTTTGGCTCCTAGTTGTAACTAACAACGATGTAATTAGTCATCTAAGAATACCCAAATATGCCTGCAGACAAATAGTTTTGTTCACATAATTCAAATGGTAGTATAATTTCTATAGTTCTTTCTAAAATTTCCTATGCGACCAATTTGAAGGCAATACCGATCGAATAGAAATAATGTTTCAAATCGGTCTTTAAATGGATAGAATTATGCGGTATAGGTACATCACATACTACAACAATCTAATAGATAACCTCCTTCTTATTTTAAGTCGGTTAAAACGGTCATCGGAAATTAACCATCTATTGAACTCTATGTGCATGTCGCGGGTTCGATCCCCGCACGGAATAAATATTTGTACGACCTACAAGTATTTGTTACGGGTCTGGGTGTTTTTCTATCTATAATAAGCATGTATTTACAAAAAAAAATGTATTTAAGTAGTTTATCATCCATCTCGTTACCATAACACAAGCATTAAGTTGCTTAGCTTGGGACGAGATGGCGTTGTGTGAAATGTCCAATGATATTTATTTATATTTATAAAATGTTTAGTTCTGTAATCATTTATACTAAATCTGGTAATTCCGTGTGGTGACCGATTTATAATACATAGTGTCGCCACCCTATTCCATGCTGAGGGTGTCGTAAGTGCCGACAAAGGGAAATGATAACAACAACAACCTAGGCGCAAGAGAGGGAAAACTTGATACGAAACCCTCTACCAACCCGTCTGGCCAGCGTGTAACAATAGGTTTATGACCCTCCCTGGGATGGGAGGAGGCCTGACTCAGTAGCGGGTCATTTATGGACTGAGTAGTAGCATCAGGCAGACCGAATGCTTGACCGCCAATCTGCTGATACAAAAAGGATGGTGATGATTTTCTGACGGTAAAGTAGAAAATCAATTGTAAGATTTGTGAGCAATCAACTCGCTTCTAAGAATATTTAATAATACAATTATTAGTCTACAAGACTCTCATTTGAAATGTTTAATAAGTATCCTTAAGGTGGATGCTCCAGGGTAGCCCGCGAGATTCAAATTTTCTTACGTTTTTTGCAATTTGCAAGGCAGTGCTAGGTTGTATGAGAGATGTGTAAAAGTTGTCTGTATTTGTAACACACTCGTACATGCTGGCTTGGATGAATTGTCTAACGCTATTTGTGCCGTGTGGTGACGGATTAAGAATACACAATGTCACCAACCCCTACTATCCGGAAGGAGTCGTAATAAGTAAAATAACACTTGTTACACAACTTGTGCCAAACCGTCTGACGCCCGTGGCTAGGATAATATCCTAATCGTGTAATTAAGGCGGTCCGACTCATCATCATCATCATTGTCATCAGCCCACATTAGTCCACTGCTGGACATAGGCCTCCCCTAAAGAGCGCCATAACGCCCTGTCTTCAGCACTAGGTATTTTATGGACCACAACTGCCAAGCGATAAAGTCATAGAAGACCCGCAAGGCTCGAGAAGTATATTCCGTGGTAGGTTTTTAATGCGGGCGATGGACCTGGGAAGTCTGTTGCTTGCGCAAAAGTGGGCCCTCAAGGAAGGCCCATCTCCTAGTGGTGGGACTGTGGGCGCAGTGGTCTCTTGTAATCAGAGAGGCCGGGTTTGAACTTTGCCTCGTTGGTCTAGGGGTTAGATGTGCTGCCTTTGGATCAACAGGTCCCGGGTTCGATTCCGGGGTCGGGCAAGTGTCTTTGTCTAAACCAGAGTCACTTGCTCGGAGTCTGAGTGTCATTTGTGTTCGTGAATTACATATTTGTAAACTGCCCCAGCGATACAGGTCCTAGTGCATAATAAAAAAAAACCGTAGGCGTAGCCCTCCAGGGTCGCGGAGTATGCTGCCCCATCGGGGCCTGACTCCTGTGGGTCTGGTTTGAGCAGTCGCAGGAGGATCGCATACGGGTTTTAAAAAGTAGGTTAGGGTGCTAATTGTTCTATTCGTACCCTGGAGTCCCTCATAACCCGGGGGCCTGGCATCCGTGAGGATTCTGACTTTTCCGCCCACGGAGTCCGGTATAGCCCAGCCAATTTCCCACGGGCTAGGCACCCATGAAGGGTTCAATGCAAGAGGGATAAAAGAAAAATGATTATGTTTCCAAGTAATTGTGAAATTACTTGAAAGTTCAAGGTTCAGGCAACAAAAGTGGCGAGCCAAAGCTAGTTGTATAAATAAAAACATAATTAGTAAGGCCGCACCAATAATCAAAAGGTTCAAACGCCATAATTCAAAGGAAATGTCGATAAGACTGCACGTATTACTGTGCAATATTTTTATCTGTGGGAAAACACCACGTGACGCGATGGCCACGGCATCTATATAATCATTGGCAACTGTAAATTTTCAATGCTGACCAACCTCCTTTTACCTTCGACGTTTATCATCATCATGCGTAGGCGTACCTATTGATCCACTGCTTAGCCTCTTCCAATCACATCAATTTTAAGTTATCCTTGTCTTGTAGCTAGGTTACCTGCCATGTCATTTCTTGTAGTCAGGTCTACGATATCCTCAGGATGGAATGGGGTGATGACACTTTCCTTCTTCCTTGTTTCTATTTTACCTTCAATATTTCGAAATTATTGAATTGATATTGTAGGTCGTCACGACCCTTCATTTGTACGCAAGGAACCATTTCCTAAAAGAAACCCATGTTTATACCCTGTACAAGATAGCATGATCGATTTGACAGATGTCAATTTTTCTGATCGACTTCTAAGTATGATTCCGAACTACGTCGCGGTAATGGGGACCAGTAGTGCCGTGGTAGCACTTCTGCGTGCAGCGTAGTTCGGAATCATACCTTTACTTTGCAATGACGAACAGTGATGGGAAACAGATAATATCTAGTAGTCCAAAAAATAACTTGTAACTGTGACAAGATGGTGCAAAAATAACTTGTAACTGTGAAAAGTGACAAAGAATTTCACACATAATACACCCGTATTATGTGTGAAATTCTTTATCACTTTTTCTTCACTTTATAAGACAATATTCGAATAAAACACATTTTCATTTTGAAATAAAATTCGTTGGCTTTAGCACACTGAAATTTAACACTTTTACAATTATTATTTTCTTTTCTTTTTTGTGTACTTTCATGGTCTGAACAACCTATTTAAATTTGGCGGGAAGTCCAACAATAACCCTGTAAATTTAATAGGAACTTATTATGAATATTTACCCACCGTCTTCTATCTACCCAATGTTTTATATGTCTAGTGCAATAAAGAATTACACACTTATTACACCCACGCCTACTTGTCACATTTACCCGCTAAAGTATTATATAACGTTATTTTTTGGATTACTAGATATTATCCGTTTCCCATCACTAGCCCGTCTGTCAAATCGATTAAGTTATCTTGAACAGGGTATAGCTCCAGTAATAAATAAATAAATATCCTTTGTAATAACAACGCCATCTCGTCCCAAGCTAAGCAACTTAATACTTGTGTTATGGTAACGAGATGGATGATAAACTACTTATAAAGGTTTTTTTTTGTAAATACATACATATTATAGATAGAAATGACACCCAGACTCTGAGCCAGTGCCTCTGGTTTAGACAAAGACACTTGCCCGACCCTGGAATCGAACCCGGGACCCGTTGATCCAAAGGCGGCACATCTAACCACTAGACCAACGAGGCAGTAATGGAGGCTGTTTAAGCACCACCAGGATGTTCCGCGCTTAGGAAACGAATTTTGGCCTATGGACTGGGTACGAGGGACAAGTGAGTAAGGTCGATAAGAGCTCTTTAGGGAAGTATGCTTGAAACCCTTTTTTTTTACGTCGGAGTTCCTCATGGTACCCGGCCGTTGGGGACTGAGGGGTATGTGGAACTCCGGGGCGCGTAGAGATGGTGAATTGCGCCCCGACCTACCCACTAAAACCGACGGCGATCCTCGACTGCCCAAACCAGGGCCACGGGATTCACTCCCATTACGGGAGCATGCTCCGTGACCCTAGATGCTTGAAACCCTGTGTTAACCCATTAGGCTGGCGAGGCACCCTCCCTGTTTTGGGAAGAGGCCCGACTCCGGGCTTAGTAGTTTATTTAATCAACGTTATCCGCGGGATGGTATCCCGCGGATAACGTTGATAAAATCTACCTGACCGAAGCTGAGGATAGTGCTCGTTAGGGAAGACTTAACGTAATGATGAAGACGTGGGGCTAGCTGGTAACAAATAAAAAACTTTTAGACCACTCTGAATTGCGTGGCTGAACTGCAAATAGCTGTCATCGACAGAATGTTTTGGCCTTACCAAGCGTTGAAGTGCGTGTGTATTATCTATGTGTATTATCTATCTTCACAGGATCATTTTTAAACTCACGACACGATAACGATATTAATTTAGGCTGTAGAAATATCTCCTGTATCGGTGATGGCTGAGACTATAACATTGAAATTAATATTTCATGTACCACTAATCATGTTTCTGGCCCCATTCCATCCCGAGGGTGTCGTAAGAGCCGACGAATGCAAATGACAAGGCCGATGACCTAGCCGTAAGAGAACGAAGACTTGATACGAAACCCTGTGCCAACCCGCCTGGCCAGCGTGGCACAGTAATTACCCTCTATGTCCCTCCAACAGGTCATATATTATGAGGTGAATAGCTGCTGTAGTAGTATTTATCATGCACGCGGGTTGAATGTGCCTTTGGGTCACAGGATCCCAGGGCAATATATTTTATTAAATAGGAACTCTATTGATGAAAACCTTTATTGGTGACGACATAATACCCTGTTGTCTACTGCGATCGTTCATATACTTAATTCATAATTATAGCCATGTAATAATTTTAATTTAAAAAGTTTCCCTACACACCAAAAATGTATTTATTTAAATAAAGCAATAAATCACTGATATCAACTTAAAGCAAACGTTATTGATAAGCATATTACAGGCATGCTATTATAACACTCAAATTAATATCGTTACAGCGAGACAATATTGTAACAAAAATAACTTTTATGTAAATAATTAAATATAAATGTTTCTGTTAAATAAATACCCGTTTATTGTGTCGGGAAACTTAAATCCGAATACTCGTCTCTATGCTTGAATCATGTGTGATTCCAGGGCCGCCTTGTTTACAGTTGTCGTGACGATATTGATACGATTATCGTAAGGTATAAATGTCTTCACCCAAAGCGATACTACGAAACTTCGTTACGTAACTCGGGGTCACATTGATGGACTTATGACCATTAAATCTGCCCGTATTTTAGGGGATACTGACTATTATACCAGATTACTACAGCCGAGTACTTTTGATATGAAAACTTTTTAACTACAGATTAAAAGGGGATTTATAAGTTCTAAGTATTTTGGTCCATATTTATTTATTTAATTCTTCATGCATTGGACATCCCATAGGGGATCAATCCATCCACGCGTTTTTGCTTAGTTTTTTGGCCAGACGGGTTGGCACAGGGTTTCGTTTCAAGTTTTCCATCTGTGGCGGCTAGGTTGTCGACCTTGTCATTTCTTTCTGTCGGCTTTTACGACACCCTCAAGGCGAAATGGGGTGGTGACACTGTTAAAAAATGTAAAAATATCTATTCTACTGTTGAAATATTTATTATTTATTTATTATGTGAATAAGTATTTTTTTGAGTATTTTTAATCACCGGATAATACGGTCTAATACAATGTTAAGTGGATATTGCGGCCCATGGTAATAAACCCTCATCATCTGAACCCATAACAATCTCACTACTGAATTTCACCTCCTGCAATATAATGACGGAAATTAGCATATTATCACAGCACAGGAATTGAAATCAGTCAAACACTGTTATTGTTTATTGTTCAAAAGAAGCCTAAGTTTTTTAAGTTTCGCTGGAAAATCTCTTAATGCGTACCGCAGTTCCCTTCTGTGAAACAACGGTCTCGCAGAACAAAGCTACGTCTTCCTAGCCCTGGAATTAGATACCAACCGTGTCTAAGTTTAGTCGCTGATAAACTTTGAGGACAGAGTAGTCCCTGGAGCCAAAACTGCTATGACACATATTCCCCTCTTCGTCCGACCCTTCACCGTGGGGCTACCCGACATGGGTGACTCTGATCCGGTATAGCCCCAACGGATCTTCAAGGCACGCATGCGATGGAAAAGTAGCAGTGGGGGTTAAAAGTAGCCACGGCTTTTATTTTGTTTTTTTGCGGCAGCCCTCCATTGTGCGGCTAATCCGGGTCAAAAGTATGACCCAAGTTAAATATACTTTGCTTAAAGTCTAGAAACTAAACCCACACGCACACTCGTAACCGTACCTTTAGCTGCCACAGTAAATTATAATTCAACAGTAAGCCAAGTTCGCGCCTTAAATAACCCAAGTGATAGATAGTGTCGATGAATGAAAGCAATCACCAATACCAAATAATATGTTCGCACCTTAGAGATCCTTTATGTAATGGGAGAAGGCCTGACTCAGTAGTGGGTCATTTATGGTCTGAGTATAAAGCACAATAAACTCTAGTCACATGTAAAATATCAATGTTAAAAAGACACATAAAGTCGAACAAATACCCTAATCCTTTCTTTTCCTTTGGCCTCAACGCCTGGCCGCTCTCCACTGCAATGACCACGCCATGTGTCGCGGCAGGTTAAGGCTTCCGAGGCAACTCTGAGGACAGAGGAGTCCCCTGATCCAAAACCCATCACGACTCCGTGTGTTCGTGTGACTCCGTCCGCTCTTAGTCTGGCCTCTCCCCGTGGACCCGCCCGGCATGGGTGACTCTGAGCAGGTATGGCCCCAACGGATCCTAAAGGCCCGCAAGCCCCCTCACAACAAGGTGGCAGCACGGTCGAGGGGAAATACCCTAATCCTTTTGAAGTCGGTTTAACTTACTGCTGTTTATTATTTACTGTGGCCCTGTTCTGTATCAATAACCGAATAAACAAGATGGTTTAATATCAAATTGAGTAACACCAACACCGTAGCGTAACTTACGCTGGGTACATATTATCATCATTTCAGCCAAAAGACATCCACTTTTGGACATAGTCCTCCCCCAAGGATTTCCACGGGCCGGTCCTGAGCGGCCCGCATCCATCACATTCCGACGACCTTAACCAGATCGCCGGTCCACCACTTACCCACACCGGATCTCAAACGACATAAGGTATTCTTGCTATAATAGAGACGGTATAAATTCCTTCTCTTGTGACTGTGTTCTGCGTCTTGCGTTGCTTTAGTCACCTCTTACGACAGCCTCAGGATGGTATGGGTTGGTGACATTGTGTATTCTAAATCCGTCACCACACGGAATACACCAGCACCGCTTTCCTTCTCTTGCGGCTAGGTTACGACCCCCAGGATGGAACGGGGTGGTGATATTGTATAATAAACTAGGCAGTAAAATACTTTTCTTTTTAATTTAAATACAAGTTATTTTTTCATACTTAAATTCTTTATTCATGTTTTTTTTTACATAATATTTATAAAAAAACCAATACCAATACATATATCTTATTATTATATCCCTTAGTTTTTAATTACACATTGAAAAAATACGCTTTCTATCTGATTTATTGCGTGTTTCTTATACTAGCTGTGCCCGCGACTTCGTGCGCGTGGAATACTGTCTTTGGGTAGCATTTTCATCCATCCCTTTAGACCCCTTACAACCTTTTTTGCATTGAAAGCCTCCTTTCTCAGACTCTAGACTAAGTTTCAAAGTCCTTCAGCAAATGGGTGAATTCAGAACTCCCACGTTTTATATACCGTGGGTCTAGATTTACTTAAACCATCATGCATCGATAGTCCTAAACACCTTTAGGCGCAAAGAGATGATCATCCAGCCAGATCTCTGGCTATGGGTCGCAGCGCCTATCCCCGGCTAGTTGTAGTCGGGGAAATCTTAACTGTGCGAATTGCTCTTGAAATTTCGATATCGCGGTGTAGGGCTTTTTGGTAATTCTCGCATTTGTACTATACTTTTTGATGTAATTAAATAGATTATTCGGGTAAATTGTGTAAAGTATGTAGCATGTTGGTTGCTACAAACCCTTGTGGAGGATAAACAGCTCTACTAATCAACAGTAATTACTCACTGTAATACAGTTTTAAACTAGTACAGGGGTTTTGGCGACTCTTTACTCGTGCCCCTCCTTGCATAGTCAGTGAGCTGATGTTGGGAATCGCTTGCAATGTAATAATATAAAAAATACCGACGGCCCCTTCCTCACCAAAAAAGCAAGAGACGTAAGTGCTGCTTTGAATTTACAATATCTTCTGCATTTTGTATATTTTTCGACTCCAGCCACGTGTGCAGAGTTTATGAGTGCTCTCACTGTTAAAGGCTTTCTGGCAGCGGATTATTTCGGATAATGTCAAGAATTTTGAGTCAGCTGGGTGATTTAGCAGAGGTTAAACCATTGTCTCTGATCATATATGTGACACTTCAATCGAATTCAATCAGAGATCTGTCTACTGGAAATATTACCCGCCGGCCGTAATTTTGGTGGCATGTATGAAAGTGGAATCAAATCTACATTTAAAGCGCGCCATAGGTCTTTAGGATTTGACGGAGTTTCTACAAAATTTACCCGAGCTGACCCGCATTATACTCTCGTCCTTTTACGTCTATGTCGACTGATCCCTCGGAATCGTTACAGTGGCATAACGGCCGTGCGATAGAACTTTATTCGGATTCGACGGTGATGTACGTGTCGCTGAAATTGGCATACAACGTGATGAATTGCCTAGACCTCAATTATTTTAAAGTGAAATGTTCCAGCTTGTGGCCGACCGCCATGAAGATATTTTCCACAGTGCAAGGATTTTCTGAAAACATAATAAAATATTAAAATGCTCATAGTTGTAGCTACACCGAACATCATTACATTATTTGTAAGCTACCCAACGTTTAGTTATATCTATCCGCCACAGAAGTCCACTGCTGAACATAGGCCTCCCCCATAGATTTCCACAATGTACGATCTCGTGCAGACTGGACTCCAGGTACTCCAGGTCCGTCCTCCTATTTGGGGTTTTTTCCGTTTCCGTTTGGTTAAAGTTGAGGAAGACGACGGCCGACTTCAAAATCAAATAAATCCAAATTTTTAACGTCAAGGTCAATTGTTGGAAACAAAGATCATCATCATCGTCAGCCTATTTCAGTCCACTGCTGTCACCCTGCTGGGGAGGACGTAGGCCTCCCCTATGGCTCGCCACTGAACCCAGTCTTCGGTTCTATGCATCATGCAAACAAACACGCAACTTGCATTTTTTTAATTCAGTTGAAATGAGATGTATTAACTTCTTTTTCAACGATAAAACTAAAATATATATGACCCACTGCTGATTGGGGTCTCCTCCAACAATAGGAAGAGGCTAATTAGGTTGGCACAGGGTTTCGTATCAAGTTACTTGCTGCTAGGTTTTCGGCCGGATCATTTCCCTTTGTCGGCACTTACGAAGCGCTCAGGATGAAATGGGGTGGCGTGTATTCCGTTATTGGAAGTATATACTGAAGTAAATTAAATCTCGGAAGCAGAAGAACTGCAGCTGATCTTACCAACGTCGATCCAAGTGTCTTCGTAACCAGCTTCCAGTCGCGCTGACCTTATAGCTTCCCTAACGGCATGGATGAATACCGTTGCCAGACAAAACGATGGTTCTCCTGTAGCTAAGATACAAAAAGAAACTTTTTAATACCAAGAATACTCCTATCTTATCTATACTTATCTAAACTTTAATATATAAAGCTGCGGAGTGTGTTTGTTTGAACGCCCTAATCTCAGGAATTACTGGTCCGATTTCAAAAAATCTTTCAGTGTTGGATAGTCCATTTATCGAGGAAGGATATAGGCAAAAATGAAATAAAAAATGAAATAACTTAATTTCTAATGCTTATTATGTAATAAAATTATATTTATATACACTTTCTCCATATGAACCTTGAATGTGTTAACAATCATTCCGTCCGAACCCCCGTCAGCGGAAATACTCCTACATCGGCCTGTAACATTTTGATTCAGATAATAAATAATTCTAAATATTATTATTCTTAAACCCGTATATTGTGTTTAGATAAAATTACTTAAGCGAAAAATATCTGGAAACGTCTACGAATATAAGATGTAAAAAATGGGTGAATATTATATTATGTATACTAGCGACCCGCCCCGGCAAGATTTAAGCATACATAGGGTCGGACAGACGACAGCCACTTTGTTTTATACTATGTAGTGATACTCGTAACATCGAAAGTATGGTACTGTTACAGTGAGGAAGCAGTGGGCTGCCCTACTCGAGGACCCAAGGGTGGAGCATGCCCTAGTAGCAGCCATTCGGCCAATATTGGACGAATGGCTGGAGCGTCACCATGGGCATTTCTCCTTCCTGCTGACGCAACTCCTCACAGGGTACAGGTGCTTCTCAAAGTACCTGTGCCGCATCGGCCAGGAGGAGAGTCCGCAGTGCTTGCTACCACTGTGAAAATGGCCTCGTGGACTCGGTAGACCACACATTGCAGGTCTACCGAGCATGGGACTTGACGGCCGATGGCGCAGAAAAATCCTCGAGTTGCAACGTACCGGAGAGCTCAGTGTTGGTATGCCTCCCACATGGTGGACAATTATGACGTGACCCGACGACCTATTTACGGTCGCTGGATAACGTTTGATGCGGACACATATATATTATTGTATCTGGATATTTTTGTTCTATCCTGTACAGACAATTTCATAAAGCCGTCAGTGTTAATAATAAATGAGAATATTACACCCATGTCTGGAATACAATGAAGTTGTTTTCAGTGAATATTATTCGCTTTATATAATTCAATGTTACATCTGAGGCATTTCGTACTACACTAGAGAGCAATGAATCCGGGTCACTTAAAGAATGTTAAAAATCTCGGAAACTAAAAATGATAGGTTAATGCAATAAATTGTATTTAATAGACAATGTAATACTCCTTAAATGAAAGTAAAAAAAATATGAGTCACCATACATTTTATTAACACAAAATTACATAAAGAAAAAAACTGCTGAAAAAACTGCTGATCTCTCCTTAAAACAAAAATAGGAAACATGAAATTTTTGAACTTTATTACGATTTTCTTGAATTTTAATACTTCGTATTGCCTCCTCGTGCTTCCATTACTGCGTTTACGCGGTTTGGCATGCTGTACACCAAGTTCCTTATACGATTTTGGGGAATATTCTCCCATTCCTCTGTGAGAGCAATTTTGAGCTCACGAAGCGTGATTGGGGGAGGGTTTCGTTGTTTTACGCATCTGCCTAGCTCGTCCCAAGCATGCTCGATCGGGTTGATATCCGGGCTGCGCGCTGGCCACTCCATACGAGTAATGTTCATCTCTTAAAGGTAGTCATTCACAATCCTACCTGTATGAGGTCGGGCATTGTCATGCATAAATATAGCATCCTCACCTAAATTGACCATAAATGGACCAACGTGATCATTGAGGATTTCTTCCACATATCTTACGCTAGTTAAAGAGCCGTTTTCTATGATCACCAGCTCTGTGCGACTTTCAGAAGAAATTCCGGCCCACACAAGTACAGACCCACCACCGTAGGCTACTTTTTCTTCGATGCATGCTTGCTTGAATCTTTCCCCTGGTCTTCGATACACTCTGTGTCTTCCATCGTGCTTGTAGAGCATAAATTTTGATTCGTCGGAGAACATAACTTTTGACCAATCTTCAATACTCCAATTTACGTGGCTCTGGGCATATCTTAGTCTTGAAATACGATGCCCACGCTCCAGTTTAGGGCCGTTTGCAGGTCTAAGGGGTTTTAAGTTAGATTCAGCAAGCCGACGTCTTACTGTCCATGCACTTGGGTTACTTCCTCCGAGGCGTCGAAACTGATTTGTAAGTTCAGTTCCTGTGAGAAAGCGATTTCGAAGCATGGTGTTCACCAAGTATCGGTCTTCTCGTGCTGTGGTACACCTGGTTCTGCCCGTTCCTGGTCTGCGTAGGTTAGAACCAGTTTCTTCGTAACGTCGGAGAACTCTTTGTACTGATGACAGCGACACACCGACAGTCCTGGCTGTATCGCGCTGACTCCGGCCGGTTTCCACCATTGTAAGTATTCTGGTGCATTCTTCAGGCGTAAGTGACATAATTTCAGCTTGAATAATGAATAGAGAGCACTATCAACATGGTTTATGTACCCACATAAATGACAGATTACAAACAAAAGCAAAACCAAATGCTGTAATTTCGTAGTTCCATCTTCGAAAGTGAAATATAACTTTACAATAACTAAGAAGTTTTAATACCTTCATTTAAGGAGTATTACATTGTCTATTAAATACGATTTATTGCATTAACCTAGCATTTTTAGTTTCCGAGATTTTTAGGATTCTTTAAGTGACCCGGATTCATTGCTCTCGAGTGTATTATTTACTTCACTGAATACTAGCTGTACGAGTTGCTACGACACTAACTAAAATAATTTTGAAGGAAAGACATTAGTTACACTCTTTTTTTTATTTTTTTTTTATGTTTGTTCAGATACCTTCCTGGGCTCATGCACAGCACTTTGCTGAAGATCATCACATGATCAAATGCATAGTTTAAGATTATTTAAAGGACATACAGACAAACATTCATTTTCATATATGTAGATAACATAATATGGTTGGCTGAGGTACGCATTAAAAAGTTATTAAGTATTATTGACTTTAAAGATATCGCTGACATTGGGCCCTTTGCGAGTTTGCTTTCACAAATGTGTCTTGGCCTTGAAGCTGAAAACGACGCTCTAAAATAAAAATTAAATTAAAAAGTTAAATAAAGCCCCGACACAATGACCCAAGTTCCCTTTAAAAATTAAAAATTATTATTTGTTAATGTTTTATTTTTTAAATACATCGCGTTGGGGGACCGCTCCTACTTATTTATTACCTGACCCCTGGTCCCATATTTCATTTTGTCGGGGGTTTATTTAAATTTTTAGTTTAAATAAACTAAAAATTTAAATAAAATTAACCTTTAGTTTAATTTTTATTTTCCGCTTTTTATAGGTGCACGCTTATCCTCATTTTCTCCCCACCTCATATATTTGCAGATATTGGGTATGGGGATACCCCCAGAGATTTTTCAGGGCTTAACCGATTTTCATGGAACATCTTATTTTGTAATGTGCACGTGATGCGCTTTCATTTGAGACCCCACTCGATTATATTTGCAGACTTTCGGTTATTCTTCCCCACTTTCACCCCATAACTTTTAAACGACTTAACCGATTTTCATTAAACAAGTCTAAGAACACTCGCCTGTAACTCACCTGTAGAGGACGGTTGGCAATAAAGTTGGCAACCTCTTTTGTAAGCAGTGAAATATACCGTGGCGCTAGCGTAGAGCTCTATTTTGACATTGATAGCTAATGTCGTCTATGAAAAAGGAACGGTGCGCTACGGACGTGTTTTTCGCTGCTCCCAATGGAGGACGCCATATTTGATTGAAAAACACGGAATTTTCATTGTGTCCTCCACATCACCTATCATATAAAAAACTGTATTGAAATCGCTTAATCCGTTCGCGATCTACGGAGCCACAGACAGACAGACCGACAGACAGACAGCTCCACCCCTCTTTTTGCGTCGGGGGTTAAAAAAAGCTACTACAGAGTTTCTTATTGGCTCTTTGTAGAGCTGCATTCCGAACCGGTGGTAAATGGTAAATTTCGTCTTATTGTTTGACTATTGGAAAGATCTCTAACGAGCCAACTTGATTAAATGAATTTTGATTTGTATATGATATCGGGTGACCATTATTAGTTATATCTGACCTCCTCCGTGTCTTGGAGAGTACGTAAAGCCATCAGGCCTGGCTGCTGTACCATCGTCTACGGCAGTAGGTAAAGTTGACAGCCGGTGTAATCAAATAGCTACCGGTCTCCGAGAGCAGGCGGTAATCTCTCCATGAAAATACCGGTAATTAGTCAAATGCAGTTAGTCTGGTGGCGGTCACTCCGCGTGGTAACGGATTTAGAATATATTGTGTCACCATCCCATTTCATCCTAAGCCTCTGTACGCTCTAGCGGCTGGCCACCCGCGGCCTACTAAACCGCCACAAATTTTCAACCGCCAGCGCGTACAGACATTATCGGTTGCATATTAAACTAGCTTTTGCGCGCGGCTTCGCCCGCGTGGGCTTCGAACCCGTGATATTTTTTATGAACATAAAATCGGTTATTGTGCCTAAACTATGATAGTTAGATATGTGCTCTCGCGGACTTTTTTGTAGATCTTTATAAGACCTACAAACCCGTAGTACATCATTTTGTTCTATTGTCAATAGTTTTTACAGCGCACGCATAAATAGGTTTTCGGTTTTACACCTTGGGTTACAAAATCGCAATTTTCATACGGATCCCTAATTCTTTTGAAAATAAAATATAGCCTATAACCTTCCTCGATAAATGGACTATCTAACACTGAAAGAATTTTTGAAATCGGACCAGTAGTTCCTGAGATTAGCGCGTTCAAACAAACAAACAAACAAACAAACAAACTCTGCAGCTTTATATATAACCTTCCTCGATAAATGGACTATCTAACACTGAAAGAATTTTTGAAATCGGACCAGTAGTTCCTGAGATTAGCGCGTTCAAACAAACAAACAAACAAACAAACTCTGCAGCTTTATATATTAGTATAGATTTGAGTAAGATGCCAACATTTTATGAGAATAAAATGACACAAAATAATTAGTTACAGAAGTCAAGCTCGTCTATGTACTTCACTTTTCATACAACGCTCGGCAGTTGCGCTAAGCTTAATAACCCTGGATTTTGCGAAAGAACTATTTATTGCTGCACCACCTGTTTATATCGTAGATGCTACTTTCGCCATATGGTTGCCTGGAAGAGACCGCCTAAATGTACTTTAGTTGTTACGTTCTGACTATGTTTTATGCTTTAGTATGTACAAAAAATTTACAAAAAAGTGATAAATAAATAAATAAATATTGTGGTGGACACTCTCGAATCTAGTAATTTGATTGATTGTTTAATTTAAACATACATAAACTGAACATATTATAAATCTCTTTTTTTTTGCCCCACCTTGGTACACATAAAAACGTTACAAGACGTGAGTCTGTGAGCGCTGTCTACGTGTGTGTTCTCTAGTGTGTTCTCTAGCGCGCTCTAGCGCGTATAGGCTAGTTTCTGTACCTTAGTATGTTGTGGTAGGTATTTGAATCAGTAGTACTATTAATATGTATATTCGTATAATATTAGCTCGGGTAAATTTATATTAACAATGAAACTAGAAAGGCTATCCTATCCAAATAAAATAGTCAATTGCACGTTGTTTAATAAAGGGAGCCTTCTATTATTGCCAAGTTTCTCTCCCCGAATAATCAGGAATTAAAAGGAGAGGAATTTAAATACAAATAGAAATTTTCGGCGATTGCTTAGGAGAAGCATGCTTCATGATATTTTGTTGTATAGAGATCAGTGTTTCTTTAACAACATTATCATACCAGTGGGGTGACGGATTAAACAATCATAGTGCCACCAAACCGCTCCGGTCGTTGAGTTATTGAACTAGTCAGTATTACCTTTAGATTGCAGTACACCAAATTCATTTCTAGCGTTTCTTCTAAAATATATCCTTATGTCTGCCGGTATGTCTTTCAGGCCTGGTGGTTTGTAAGTCCACGTCCGGTCAGTTAACAACTTTCCATTGGAATGATCATATACAAGTTTCTCAGATGTCCAGTATCCTAAGCCCATAATGAACGCTCCCTCAATCTGCAAGAAATAACCTGGTATATTATTTGTCAAGTCATAGTCTTGTACTTAATATCACAATTAACTTTTACAAACAACGACAGATATTTTATTTATTTATGAACTCTTTATTGCACACTAAAAAGACAAGATACAGACAATAAAATATTATATGGTAACGTGTACATTGGGCGGCCTTATCGCATACCGCGATCTCTTCCAGGCAACCTTTGTATAAATCATTTAGACATTATAGAACTGGCGGTCAGTTGTGTGCTCAAGACTATTACATATTAAATTTAACTATACTAAATAAAATACTTACGAGTATATATGTTGTATAATACACTAATATATATTTTACATTCTATAGGCATTAAATAATATAATAATAAATACAATATAGTCGACATATATATACATAGTGACAATTTCGATAAATTAATTTACAGCACTAATTTCAAGATAATATTCCCTTAGTTGCTTTTTGAATACCTGCAGACTTTTTGTTTGTAGTAGATACTCCGGAAGGGCATTCCAGAGTCTAACTGCCTTAACTGTGAAGGACTTCCCGAAGAAGTCAGTGGTATGAGTGGGGCAATGCAGCTTCAAATTCTGTGACGATCTCAAGAAAAATGAATGCGATTCATGAAGGAGTTTGAAACGATCCTTAAGATAGGAAGGGGCAGTAGGACTGAACAGTATACTGTATAACAAAGATAGTATGTGAGTATTCCGACGAAGGCGAATTGGGAGCCACTTGAGCTTAGTGCGAAATTCGGAGACATGATCATATTTGCGTAGTCCAAATATAAATCTTATACAGACATTTTGAAGGCGCTCAAGTTTATCCAGTTGCTCCTCTGTAAGGTCAAGATAGCTGGCGTCAGCATAGTCTAATATCGGTAGAAGAACGGATTGAGCATAGTGGTAATGAATCTCTAATTAAATAGGAATACTTGCCTGTGCAACATCTATTTCAGGACTTAAGCTCAACCCAGTGTCTTCTAAAATATCAACTCTTCTAACATCATGATTACCAGTCAAAATGTCCAATTCTAATTCCAAAATTCCAATCGCATAAACATCATATGGTTTCACACCATCATTTATATTTGAAAACATATACGTTGCCTGGAGATCTATTCCTGCAGTATAAGCGGCAACTATAATTTCTTCCCAAGCTGGATTCTTTACTTTTTCCTTAAAAGGTTCCAACCTTTGCATGATTATTTGGCAAGCCTTCATTGTAGCAAAGACAACACACTCGCTTCCAATGCTGCCACCAGTCACTATAGCGTTGGGTGAAGTGAAACTTGAGCTAGGTTTTACGCTAACTTTGCTTAAAGGAATTCCAAAAATATGGGCACAAACTTGAGCAGCCTTGGTGTTAATTCCTTGGCCCATTTCAATACCACCATGTGTTATTACTACGGAACCATCTCCATGATAAACAGACACAACAGCATTAAAATTTCCAGTGTAAAATATGTCTACAGTTAAAGGTATTAATTTAATAGCTCGTTTCCTCCATCTATTGTTGTCATTGAATTGTTCTATTTCGTTCTTTCTGTTATCAAACTCTGCATCTTTTTTTAGTTGTTGTATCATTTCTGGTATAGGGTTGTCACCTTTGGCCATGTTTTGCAATCTTACATCAATGGGGTCCTTATGAAGAAAAAATGCAATTTTTTCCATAATAGTTTCAATCATTGCAACGCCTTCGGTAGAAACTAAAACAAATATAATTTTGTAATTGAATGGAGACAGTTCAATGCCCAATGCCAGTCTAACTAGATTTGGAATTATCATTATCATAGCGTTTGCCATATGCCATCGCCCATCTAGTGGAACGACCGGGAATTACATGGCTAACATTGCCAACTGTAGGTAATTTCTCACGCTACGTAAAACGATTATCATAGATGGTGGAATAGCGGCTGGTACCGATGGGTTTACTTACCCTCAGAAGCACGGTTACACAAGATGGACATTCATCTAACACCCGGCAGAACCAGGTTTAGGTTAGTGTTAGGGCAGATACTTTCTACTATTACATTAAAATCACCGCTGTTTTATATAAACACTTCTATTTTAGTGCACAATTTTATGGATGCCATTGCATTTATATTTTATCAAAGTTACAGTTAGAACTACAGCTTTTATATTGAATTTGTAATTTGCACATGAACCTTTATTTTCTTAATAAGATTTTTTTTTCATAGTTGAAGTTTACTATTTAGTGATTATGCATTCACTGCTGTTTGTTGGAAATATGGTCACCAAAAAGCTAAATATAGGATGTGGACATGTGAAAGAAGATGAAAGAGCCCAATTTCAACGTGTAAATCTAAGACTTTAAATATACCATCAATTTTGGAGTACCAGAATTCGTACAATAGAAATTAATTGTGGCTCTTTATATGTTTGACGGGAGAATTGAGCGTAACCTAACTTTGTCATTGTCATAATGTACAACTAAGTAATGAAACAATTGCTTAACCGACTAACTACATAGTATGCTCTTTTGCCACTATACGAGCAATACCGAGTTTTGATGTTAGAAACTTTTAGAAATACGTTAGATACAAGTTTAGACATAGACAATATAATAGAACAGTTCGGAGTATAATTTTACGACAAAAGTTGTACGTTTGCAAAATTAACTTGTAATTGGATTTTATAAAGGTTTTAATAACAATACAAGACTGTGAAGAAAAATACCCTTTTTATTCGGGTAGGGCTTGCATTGTTTTACGATTTGACAAGACGACATGAGAAAATGATAAGGCCGAAAACCAAGCCGCAAGAGAAGGAAATCTTGATACTAAATGCCAACCTGTGTGACCAGCGTGGCAAAATAACCTATTACTGACTCACAGTGGGTCCTAAATGAGCTGTGTAGCAGCAGCAAATATAAAAAAAAAACACTAACGTATATGGACGAAAGGAGACAACGATGATAACCTAGCCGCAAGAGAAGAAAAACTTGAAAAACAAGAAAAAAGAAAAACTGATAGGAAACCCTGTGGCTACCCGTCTGGCCAGCGTGACACAGTAGGCCAATCACCCTCCATGTAACTTGAAGAGGCTCGACTCAGCAGTGGGTCATATATGGGCTCAGTAGTAGTAGTATACGTATATGACTGCCTCGTTGGTCTAGTGGTTAGATGTGCCGCCTTTGGATCAACGGGTCCAGGGTTCAATTCCGGGGTCGGGCAAGTGTCTTTGTCTAAACCAGAGGCACTGGCTCGGAGTCTGGGTGTCATTTCTATCTTTAATATGTATGTATTTACAAAAAAAATATATATATAAGTAGTTTATCATCCATCTCGTTACCTTAACACAAGCATTAAGTTGCTTAGCTTGGGACGAGATGGCGTTGTGTGAAATGTCCAAGGATATTTATTTATTTATTTTAAGAGATTTCGCTTCCTACGTCTGTATTTCCAAGTAAATATGACTTGGGTGCCTTCAAGTCTGGAGTGATTAGGCTTTTACTATCCCAGCGGGTTACACCGTCGGTCTCATCGCCACTCACCATCAGGTGAGATAGAGGTCAACCGCTGGTCAGTGGGTAATAAAAAAAAAGAGATAGATATTTTATGTATGCAAAAACCTTCAACACATACAGACTCCTCAGGTTCTTCTGAGGTGACAGATTTATAATACACAATGTCACCAACTCATACCATCCTGAGGGTGTCTTAAGAGTCTACTGAAGGAAATGACAAGGCCTATAACGTAGCCACAAGACACGGAAACCTTGAAACGAAACCATGTGCCAACCCGTCTGGCCACTGTGGCACAGTAGGCCCTCCATGTAATTGGAGGAGGCAGTGGGTCATTAATGCATAGTAGTAGTAGTGAGACAAACGACGGAAATAAGCTTTATACTCACATGGAGCTCTACACCAGGTGTTAGAGGCATTATCCGTGTAGACACTGTTGGCTTGGACATACCATCTTTTGGAGTCGTAACAGTTATGGAAATGAGTCACTGTCAATGGCGTTAGGGTTTCATTGAAGGAGCAACCAGCATCTTGGTAGAAGGTGTTCTTTAAATACTGGATCTCACCTTGCCTGTTGACCCCGACCTGGTAGAAACAACAATTAAAGTGATTTTTTAATTTATCTTCACCTGTGGTATACCGTATCTTTATGATTGCACGAGGTTGGAGCATATTTTTCATGTAGAAGTGAAGTGTGAATTGTTCTTGAATACCAATCAGAAAGTTTAACCATAAGAGGCGATTTGAAGAAGCTCGTCTGAGCTTCTTCAAATCGCCTTATGGTTCCAATCTAACAGAAAATGAAGGAAACCTTGATAACAAACTCGTTGTCAATCGTTTGGACAGCGTAGAACATTCGGCTAATCAAGAAAATCCGGAAGATGTTTAATAGGTAAAGCTCACATCACCGTGGGGTGACCTTGGAGTCCCTCACCGGCTTTCCGAAGTCCGCGAAAAGGATCCTCCATGAAATTGGAAGAGAGCACTCACGCCAGTAAGGCATGTAATGATATGATAGTGATTCCATCCTGAGGGTATCGAAAGAGCCGGCAAAAGGAAATGACAAGGCCGATAACCTAGCCGTAAGGAAAGAAGAACTGATACGGAACTCTGTGGCAATCCGTCACAGTAGGCTAATTACCCACCATGTAACGGGAAGCCAGACTCAGCAGTGGGTCATACGTAGGTCAAGCAGTAGTACTAGTAAGCAAATTAGATGTCCTACCTCAAAGTTGTTTTGTGTAGGCAACCGCTTTCCGACCGCTTTCATATTGGTCTCCAGCGGTAGCACGATTCGGCAGGGCTTACCCAGAAGGTGTGCCACAAGGGCTGCGGAACATGCCACCTGACTCGCTCGTGATATTTTACCACCATAACCGCCGCCTACACGACGCACAATAACGTTGACACTGAAAAAGGAAGGCGATAAATAAAATTTCTGGACGTTTTCCTATATATTTATTTATTATTTTTTAAGGATAAAAAACATTTTAATTTAAGCTTGATTTTAATTTAAACACACCAACAACTATTACATCTAAAAGCTATTGATAAGCTACCACATTTATATAAAAAAGTAAATCACAGTTGGTATAACGTATAAGAACACTGTTTAGCTAGTTTACGTGCTCCGTTATTGTAATTATTTATTGATGGTTCGATAAGCTGTAATCAAAAAAACTATTTTGTCTATAGTTGGTCCGCATAGGGCAAATGCTGGATGAAATCCTCATTTTGTAATTTCTTCTCTCATTTCTAATGTTAGCTTCAGTGGACACTTAAAGGAGTCAGACCCGCTGACATTGCGGTCTTTGAACTAGATGAGCCTCAGGGGTCAGATAGTAATGGCAGCTGGTCAAATCAGGTTGGATTGGTGCCGGATTTAATGAAATATGGAGATAGTGACGAAGCAGAAAATAATTTGGAGCTATTGAAAAGCCGACAAAAGTAAATGACAACGTCGAATGATATCGAGAAAGAAAAGTATGCCAATCCTATAATGCGCCTTGCTGGCACAGTAGGCATTACCCTTAATGTAACTGGAGTAGACCCGACTCAGCAATAGGTTATTTAGGGGCTGAGAAGTAGTAGAATTAGCCAAGATTCTTATACGAATAGCATATAGATTCATTTTCAACAAATGTCACCTCTTGAGCATATCTCACAAGCAAATGTGTAAAACATTACCGTTAGACTTACATTGGACTTGAACGGCAGAGACTTGAGTACTACAAATCAGGAATTTATTTTGAGCAATATTACTGAAGTATCTTTGGAATAATCTAATTAATTTACCCACCTATTCACAGGAACTTTCAAGCACTGTGCTATAGCTACATTGACCAAATCAAGCCACTGTGTTGCCGAATACACTTCTAGTCCATCTTCGGTCGGCTTCACGACACACGTTTGAGTTTCCATATAATAGTGGTATTGGCCTTCCATTTTCATGTCTCCATAAATCACTGTTTTTACATCATTACCTAATTCCGTAGGCTCCACTGTCAAATCTGTTCTAACCCTTTTACTTCGGTCAGTAGATTTTAATACCTGGTCTATAATAGTAAACGGCCTGACTTTGTTTACAAATGAGTACTTGATTTTAACTAGCTTTGCAGCTTTATTAGCTGTTTTCTCTCTGTCACATACTATGATGGCCGCAGGTTGTCCATAGAATTGTACAACTTTAGAACATAATATTTCTTCCTTCTCACTCATGAATGGTATGTTCATTGGCGTAAATACATTATCTCCTGGTATATCTTTGGGAGTGTAGAATCCTATTACCCCGGGTAGTTTCTGTAAAAGTCATAATAATATTAAGCCTTCATTAAAATCAATTTTCTGTCGAGTAATGTCTCGATAGTTCTTTTGAAGTGTTTATGAAGGGTGTGAGTGTAGATATGACGACACCACATGAACAATAAAAGCATAAATTATATTAAAGTGCCTTGCAACATACTGTAGGTACGTAATGATTAGTGGAAATATATTACAGCATATCCAGTATCTTCCGAACCTTGCCTAAAGGGACTCCTTTTGATAATGTATTATAGGATTTTTTAAGGTTTTTAGTTTTCGATTCATTAGTATTTTTAAGTATTTTAATTTTATTTAAATTATGACCTTTTACCATTACACATTTATGTTGCAGAAGACTATTTATAGATTTTTTTAATGATGTAATCTAACCAAGGCGTAATAATACGAAATGGTTTTAAATAGGTACTTACAAATGCTTCAGTGGTATCGAAATCGCTTATGATACTGCCAGCTGTGATGTCAGCTGTTACAAACGCAGCAAATACTTCATTAGTTTGTGCTGGTAAGTCATTAGCAAATGTTGCTTCACCACTACATTGAACCAAAGCTTCGAGCTTAGGTACTGGTTGAGTTAAAGGCCATTTTGATTTATCAGTTTCAAACGACTGCATGCCCTTAGATGTGTTACGTTTGATAGCTTCTCCTCCCGACCTGTATGTTGGATTCAACCTATCTTTTGGACATAAGCTTAGGACTGCCTGTAAGGGAAGATATATTATTTGATTAAGTAGTACTATGAAGAAAAAGCGTGTTCCGTGTGGTGACGGATTTAAAAAATAAATAATAACACACACTTATGATAATTTTTAAAGTATATTCATATCTATATTAACCAGGAACCTTTTGTTTAATGGTTTTGCGATTTTATATGCCTTACAATATAAAGCTCTAGGGCACGAAAGGACTTAAAGATAATCTTCTTAGAACGATGTAGTTTGAATAAATGAGACTGGATCTAATTTGAGTAAATGGTTGGTAATATTTATCTAAGCCTCTAGTTCAGCTCAAAGATCTTAACCGTAAAATAACTTTATTTAAATTATTTAATTGACACTTTTATAAGTCGCCAAGTTTACACAACCGGTAGAAATGCTGCTCTACAGAGAAGAGACGGAAATAAACTCTGTAGTTAATTTTCTTCAGCAGCAGCAATTACATAGAAGGTAACTGGGAATTAGCTTACTTTGCCTCGCTAGCCAGACGGGGGCAAGGTTTAAAGGTTTGCCACCCGTTTAAAGGTTTGGTTAAAGGTTTATTGTTTCCTTTTTTCGGTTCTTACGACACCGTCTGAATGGAGTGGGGTAGTGACATAATGAGTTCAAAGTAAATCTCATAAGTCTATTTGTGTAATGTACTTGCTCTGAGTCTGGGTGTCATTTATGTTCGTGAATTACATGTTTGAAAACAGCCCCCGTGATACAAGTTAAACATAGCGCTGGAGTTTCGTCAAAAAATAAAAAAAATACAACATGTCTCTTACCTTATAAAATAGAGTAACCGATAGCATTCTTCTATAAGCTGCTGAGGGTTCAGGAGGTGCTTCCTCAGGTTTGATCTCATTGTACAAACTCCTCAGAGCCATTTGCAGTGTGTCATCGCTAAATAGATCTTTTCCGACCAAAGCAGCTTCGGTCTTTGCCGCATGTATGAAATTTGGCGATATACTACCGTACACTAAATTTACTTTCTCCAGTATGGAGTTTTTATTGAACTTGAACAGAAAGCCGGCGTTGACAACCGCATGTGCATTCTGGGATCTTGGCATGATCTGGAATTCAAGACTATTTAGTTTCAAAGAATTTGTGTGAAAAGATAACTAAAATGCTCATTGATTAGAATATATGTACGTACAAGAAATGGGCATAAACTAGTGATACCTCACCACAGACTGCAAAAAGCCCATGGATCTTTTGCAGGCCTCGGTGTTCGCACGTACAATAAAATTCCTGACGCTATTGTAGATCTAACCTTCATAAAGTTCAAAATTTTTGTTAAAACTACATTAATTAATAAAGGGTACTACCGCGTCAACGACTATATGTGTGATAATGATGCCTGGAAGTAACTGTCATTTTGTGCCTGTGCTCTGTTCCTTTGGCCCCTTCAATAATATATCTCATTGGCGAAATAATTTGTAAGTAGCATTTAGAAAATGTCATATATTGTACACCTTATGTGTGAGCAATGACGCAATGGAGACCTTTATTCGCGGATTTGTTTTTTGATTTGCCCTGTCAAGGTCTATCCGTCATTCATTGCGTAAACGTGTAGCGTGTTTATTTATTTATTTAATCCTTTATGTAAAAATGTACATTTCTCTCATCTTGCGAACTTGCTCTCACTATGCTGTTTAGTGCTTCTTGTAAACAAGACCAATAATTTTAAAAAAGCAACTATAGAGTTTCTTGCCGGCTCTTCTCTGTAGAGCAGCCTTCCGAACCGGTGGCAGTTTCGGCATGAATGTGAGTGAACGCAGGGATTGTGAGCGATCAGGGGAGATGGAGGGATTGTAGGAGTGAAGAATTGTGTGTGAAAGGTGTGAATGTAGGTATGACGACTGAGAGGTATGTGTGGAGACTACCACCTAGTGTGGGACAGGGGCCGTAAGATGATAATGGTGTTTATAAATATGACGATTTAGAAGATTTTTGTAATGAAACCTACGTAAATAAAGTTCCTTTTGAGTTTGAGTTTGAGATATCGTTAACTAGTTTGTCAAGTCGCAGCAATTGGGCATACACTTTTTATAAAATCCGTATCATGAGAAGGAGTATTTATTTGTTTCTTATATTAATATTCCCGAGCACAAATATTTCTCGCTAGATAGTGGTGGACGTTAACAACAAGGAAGTCTTGGGTGATTAAATATGGAATAGGCAGTCGCGCGCGAGACACCACATTGGACGCTCGCTGTACGATTACATCGCTTATTTTTCCATATACCGTCAATTGAAATTATAATAGTTTTATGAGTGAAAATGTAGATTTCTGTGAATCAAGTGGAAGCGAGTTACTGGATGAAGAAAGTGATAATAATTGTGAGCAACAAGTCAATATGTGTACGATAAACACAGAAGAAAAAGAGCCAGAAGTGTGTATGAGAGTGAAAGATTCATCAAACAATGAGCAACGAGTACCCGAAAAAAGAAAAAAATCGGCAGTGGTAACAGTGAGTGAAGAAGACGACGGATTCATTTCCGTCAGAAAACGTAGCCGTGTGGAGAAAAACAAAATGATTACCAACTATAAAAATAATGATAATGATAAAATCGCCGTATCTATCACTGGCAAAGAAGTCCTACCCCGGCAGTTTGGAATGGCGAAATTATTAAGGTCAGAAAATATACAAAATATATCGAAATTAGTTTATAAAGGCCCCTATAGGGTATTAGTATATTTTGAAAAAGAGATAGACGCTACAGTGTTAATAAACAACAAAACAATGCAGGACATGGGTTTTAAAATACAAAAACATAACGAAGTTACTGTCTGTTATGGTGTATTGAAGCAAATAGACGCCGAAATAAACGAGACCGAAATAACGGAAAATTTGAGAAGTGATAATCAAATAGTTTCTGTTAAAAGACTAAAACGACAAAACTCCAACGGTGAGTGGGTAGACTCGGAAAGTGTGCGGATTGGTTTTAAAAGTCCAGAATTACCTTCGCACGTCTATGGATACGGATGCAGAATTTTAGTCGAGCCTTATACGTTCCCTGTAACTCAATGTTCGAAATGCTGGAGATACGGACATTTATTACGAATGTGCCCCAGTAAGAAAACTGTATGTCCTAAGTGCGGTGCTAACCATAATAATTGTGAAACTACCAACTATGTATGTGTAAACTGCAAAGGCCCTCATATTTCACTGAGCAAACAGTGTCCCACATTCCTGAGAGAGAAAAAGTTGCGCAATATTATGACAGAAAATAATTGTACTTACAAAAAAGCCCTGGATATATATAACGAAAAAGATAAATCCCAACAAGACTTGTCTGAAAATATAATCATATCTAAAGAAAATCACGAACCGCTTAATGTGAATGTAGACACTGTACAAAAACAGACCTATAGTAGTGTTGTGAGAACAGAGGCCCTAATTCATAATGTAACTTTGAATATGTCAAAAGACAGTGAAGAGGAGAATCAGTTATCAAAAAAACAAAGTAAAGATATTACAGATACAGCTAAGAAAAGGAACAAGAAGAAAAAAACAAAGAATAAACCTTCACCTTATGAATCAGAAGAGAGTCAGGGCATTATAACAGACGAACCAATAAATGAAAATAAATCAGAGAAGACCGATAGTAAAAGAAATTTCAGGAATTTGATGAAAACAGTCAAAGACATCTGCTTTTCTAACGTACATTTAGAAGTCAAAATTAAAAAAATTTGCTCCTATTTATTCGAAGAACTTATATACTTTGTTATGAATTTTTTTGATGCAAAAGAGGTAGTTAACAAAATAATGACATTATTTAACTATGGATAGATTCAATCAAAAGAAAATGCCTTTGCCTATACATCTTCTTCAGTGGAATGCTCAAAGTTTGCGCCCCAAACGAGTTGAATTCGAACTGTTACTTTCTCAAGAAAAGATACTGATTGCTATTATTTCAGAAACGTGGTTGGAACACGGCTCGACCTTTAATATAAGTAGTTATAATACACATAGAACGGATAGGATAGACGGGTACGGTGGAGTGGCAATTATAATTCACAAATCTATTAAAACTCAAGTAACTCCACTAAGCATTACAAATACGGGTATTGAGGCCTTATGCATAAAAGTACTGAATTGTAATGAGATAAAACATATTATATCTATATATTGTCCCTCCTCAATACGCACCACAACAAGTGATTGGGAATATATATTTTCGCATTTTCGAAGTAAATGCATTGTGGCGGGAGACTTTAATGCACACCATTCTAATTGGTCATGTAAAACAGATGCTAGAGGGAAAATGGTTTATGAAGCAGCCTTAGATGCGGGGTACATCTCATTGAATAATGGCTGCCACACTAGACTTAAGTTAGTTAACGGACATATGCAAATGACATCTCCAGACGTTACGTTTGCCTCATCTGACTTAGCATTAAATTTTCAGTGGGATATAATGAATGAAAACTTGGGCAGTGATCACATGTGTATAAAAATTAAAAGTCTATATAAAAATGCAGTCAAAGTTTTAAAAAAACGCAGGTATATGGATGCCGACTGGGAAAGCTACAGACAATATATAGAGCAGGAGTCTTCGAATTGTAGAACAACAGGTAATGTTCAAACACAGTATGACAATTTTATTAATTTGATGAATACTGCTGCAGATAAATATATTCCCATATCTAAAATATGTCAATCACCCGGAAACGGATTCCAGCCAAAACCTTATTGGAACATAACACTTTCTAAATTAATAGCAGAACGCAGATTGGCACTAAGTAGCTTTCGAAAAAATCCCACACCCAACAACCTTAATATTTTAGAAACAAAAACATTAAATGCGAAAAAAGCCATCAGAGAGGCAAAATCTAAAGACTGGCAACACTATTGTAATAGTATCAATGAATCCATATCCGTGGGTGACATGTGGCATCGTATGCGATGGATTAAAGGATACAGATCTAACAAGTTGTATCCAACTGATGAACAGGCTAAAACCCTTCTGTATAGTTTAACCCCAGACTTTGTCAATAATAAGTTACCAAATATTAAGTCTAAAAATCCAGCCTTAGATAGTCCTTTTTCTCTGTCCGAGCTCTTAAGTAGCCTTAAATCTAAAGACAGTGCGCCAGGGGAGGATCTGGTATCATACTCAATGATCTTTAACCTTCCTATATGTGCTAAACTCCTCTTGCTAAACATTTATAATAATATATTTAAAACTGGTATTATACCTCATCAATGGCGTAAAATAACGATTCTAGCAATTCCAAAGCAAGGTAATTCTATTGAAGATAATTTAAAATTAAGACCTATTTCCCTGATGTCTTGCATGTGCAAAACCTTACATTTAATGATAACAAGACGCCTTGAATGGTATATTGAAAAAAATAAAATTTTATCAGAATACACTTCCGGTTTCCGCAGAGGACAGTCGTGTCAAGAATGTTTGGTCAGGTTTGTTACTAAAGTACAAATTGGATTTACGAAAGATCAATCAACCTTGGCTTGTTTTGCCGACATCGAAAATGCTTACAATAACGTCTCAATTAACGCAATGATATCAATACTAGATGATATTGGTTTAGGTAAAAATATATGCAGATATTTAGGAAATTTTTTGAACGAAAGGCATCTTAAAATTAAAATTAGTGAGCTTGAAATATTTGAAGTAAGATATACGAATACAGGTCTAGCTCAGGGCGACCCAATTTCACCTATTCTTTTTAACATAACTACTCATAAAACGTTCTCTATAATTAAAGATATTTCAATCTGTCAATATGCTGACGATTTCGTATTCTATGATACTAGTAATAATATTTATGAAAGCACTCTTAAAATTCAAGCGGCTTTGAATATTTTCTCCTCATTTCTTAATAAATTAGGGTTACAACTGTCAGGAAAAAAATCCGAAATCTGCTTATTCAGCAAAGGTTTCAAGAAGCGATCAGTTCAAGTAAAAGTAAATAATCAAATTTTAAACATGGTTGAAAGCTATAAATACTTAGGTTTATTTTTGGATAAGTCATTGAGGTTTGGAAAACATATAAATGAAACATGTGAAAAAATACAAAAACACATGAACTTGTTAAGGGTCTTGGCTGGTTCATCATGGGGCGTGCACCCAAAACACCTAAGAAATGTCTATTTATCCTTGATCAGGAGCCGGATTGACTACAGTTGCTATATATATGATAACAGTGCTGAGTGTCATCTACGTAAACTACAAAAATTACAGAACCAAGCACTAAGGATTATTGGAGGTTTTGTTAAATCAACACCAGTTCATGTAATGGAGAGTGAATTGAGTATCCCGCCACTAATTCTGCGAAGAAAATATTTAGCATATAAGTATTATTTAAAAGCTACTTCCCTACAAGGAAATGTAACTATCAATTTATTAAACGACCTTAGCGACCTAGCACATTTCAGGTACTGGAATAATAAAAAGATACCTCTTTTGCTTAAAGTTCATCAAGATATTAAAACAATTAATGTATCAGCATCATCTCCAATGTGTATGTATACTTTAAGGACATGGGTTACGAACTTTGACCTACATTGTGTAATTTCAACCAACTTAGACAACGTTTCTCAGTCAAAACGGTCCTATGAGTCAAATAATTTGAAAAGTAACATACTAATGGAACTGGAAGATAAATATAAAAACTATTTGAAAATATATACAGACGGGGCAAAGACCAATGAAGGTTGTGGAGCAGCTTTTGTTGTTCAGTCTGGCACTAGGAACAATCGTGATGAGTATTGCTTTAAATTAAATAGCGATTTATGTATTATGACGCTGGAACTCCTTGCGATCTCGGAAGCACTATCTTACATTCAAAATTCCTCGGAAAATAAGGTAGTCGTGCTCTCAGATAGTAAAAGTGCCTTACATCATATAGCTCGGTGCGCCTCTGGTCGCAGAGGTGTATCGATAGCTTATGATGTTCTTTCTAAAATTGATGAGCTTCTATTAAAAGGTGTGGACCTGAGAATGCAATGGGTTCCAGCGCATATAGGTATACCAGGGAATGAGCAGGCCGATAAAATGGCAAAAAGAGCTATTTCTGTGGGACAAGAAATTTCGATTGTACCAGAGTACTCTGAAATATTATCAAAATTTAGACAAAAATGTTACGCTGATTGGAAAGAATACTTTGACCAAAGATCTACAGAAAAAGGTATCTGGTATAAGACCTTACAATGCCAACCTCCTCCAATTCCTTGGTGGATGCTTAGTAATTTTAACAGAAAAATCGTAATATCTGCACATAGAATTCGATCAGGTCACATTCCATCGAACAAATTCGCATTTCTTATGGGCAAAAAGCCTTCTCCTAACTGTGATATATGTAACAAGGTGGATGATGTTTATCATTGGCTAATGGAATGTGACAAATATAAAACGCAGCGAATACAAATTTTGCAAAATTCTGGCTTAAATAATGTGCAAGTTGCCGCATATCATAGTATATTGTCTACACCAAATAGTCTAGAAGCCTTTAGGATATACAGTATGTTTTTTAAGTAAGTTTTTTAGAATAAGGTACTATAGGACTGGCATGTACAAAACTGTATAAAGGTCCTTTTACACAAATAAAGAGAAAAAAAAAAAAAAAAAATATGGAATAAAGGCATTCTGAATTTGGGTGTAACACGTTTTTTTAACTTTGCTACGGCAACTTAGACGTTTTAAACCGATGTTTTTTCTATTATTAATTTGTTAAATAAAAAGCATGTCAAGTAGAACAATTTAAATTGACACCGGCGTAATTAGGACGCCTAGAGCCTAAGGTGCCGACTTTAAATGGTTGTTTATTTTTCGCTTTAACGTTCCAATTTTGCAGACTACTTGCATTTTTGGTTAAAAACTCGCTTTTCTCATAGCAAACCAAAATAAAATCCAAAAGCTTCTCTAATTATTGCGTATTTTGATATTTTTATCGCTATATGTCTGTAGATTATACGGTATGTCTGTAGCTTAGGTCATCGACCTCGTTTACGACGATTTTTGTCTATTTATAAGTATATATTTTTTTAACCACTCTGTATTTTATAAAAATATATGTAATAATAAGAAATACGCCACAAATGACTTGGTATCATAATTTCTCAAATTATTAAATAATGGAATAATAATAGACGGAGTTTCATAAGTGTAGTGTTACTTACCTTATAAGTTTTAACCAAGCAGGACCGCGAAAGAGGAGGTAACATAACATTCACTATTATTTTCTTATTCATGTCGTATTTAAGAAACTCTGGCATTCGCATTTGGCGTTGCTCGTTTACGGCATTAGCTAAAACACAACAAAGTTCATTGGATTTAGAGTTTAAATGGTTTTACTTCTTGGATGAATTAAATTGGAGTAGTGTAAAGCTTTGGTAATTTCCCTCCATGAACTTGGAGGAGGCCCGACTCAGTAGTGGGTCATTTATGGGCAGAAATGATGATGTTGATGAATAGCTAGAACTTTTTTTCCTAGGATAGCGGTGCCGTCATATAGCGGATAGATAATTAAAAACCTTTTGTGAATTGTATATAACTACTTACTACCCTAACCTGTTTTATTTAAAATTTCCCCAATTTCACGCCACCAAATCTGTTTCAATTGATTTTTTCTGTACTTTTTATATTATAAGTAGCTTCATGGTTACGTACGAAATCTCAGCTTTGGTTTCCTTCTTATACAACGTTCTAGTGACGTCATTCACCGTTATATTACGGCCGCTAGGAAACCAAAGCTTAAGAGTGATCGCACATTTGTAAGCGTTGTAACGTTACGCTTTTGCAATCCTACAGTACATCGCACGCTTGTTCGCGTCGAATCGTGACCTTCTTGATTTCTATTCGTTGTTCTGCGACCGTAATTTTACGCTCGTGTGGCCTCACCTTAAGAGTCAAACTGTGATTGATCAAAAAAGTAAAAAAAATAAATGATGTTGTCTATAAGTTAGTTTTTGTGTACTCACCCACCGTAATCATAGCTCCTACGGTTTCCAACAATAAAAACACATCCGACTGAAATTCGTTGTTGAAGTATTTGAGATATAGATTGCCACCGATTGTTCCGATCTGCGAAGTATAATTAGAACATTAAAGAATAATGACAAACCTTACATATTATAGAACAAACAAACCCGTCGTTGTATGTGTATTCGTGAAAAACTCGAAAGATATTGCACGGATTTGTATGCGGTTTTCACATATCAATAGAATGGTTGCTGTTGGTTAAGGAATTAATGGCCACTGGGATTTTTTTACTGGCTTAAGGTTGGCACAGGGTTTCGTATAAAGTTTTCTTCTCTTGCGGCTGGCTTTGTTTTTTCCTTTAGTCAGCTTTTACGACACACTCAGATCGGAATGGGGTGGGGCACTGTGTTCTAAATCTGTCATCACACGGATAATTAGTTTTTTACTTCTAAATGAATTCTTTAAAATAAGATGTTATACAATGAAACTTTTATAAAAGTTTTAGCTATAAAGTTACTCAAAGGGTACCATTATGTAAAGGGATTAAAAAATTAAGGGTTATTTTAACAAAAACAGATGTCAGCTTAAAATTAAAAAAAAATATAATTCATTCTGTCATTATTACGTAATGTCAAATTATAATACTTAAAGATTTACTATTACTACTCAGCATAAAAATGGCCCACTGCTAAGTCGGGCCTCCTCACATTACAGGGAGGGAGGGCTTAAAGAATAACCAGCCTTCAATTTCTGTCTTCAGTAGTCTCGTGTTATTATTTACTATGTTTGCACAACAGACAGAACAATCTATACTCATGAAATATGTATTTCGGGTAGTTATTGTTTGGAAAATTAGTTATTGTTGTTATTAAGGACTTAGCCAAACTGTTGGTTAACAGGATTACCTATAAAATCTTTGATCTATATCGAACACAAAGTAAACTGTTCGGCCAACTAGTTTGCAGATTGTTTAAATTACTTAAGGATCCGTGTGATGGCGGATTAAGAATACATAGTGTCACCACCCCATTTCATCCTGAGGGTGTCGTAAGAGCCGACAAGGCCGAAAACCTAGCCGCAAGAGAAGGAAAACTTGAAACGAAACCCTTTTTGTGTTTTTTTTTTGTTTCGCCCGGGGTAAAATCCTTTATGGACTATCCCCGTCGGCCACGGGGATCGTGTGGGACTCTCCCCCAGAGTGGGGGCCTACCCACTAAACATCCCCGGGGTGGTCCAACTCGCGTCCTGTTGCGGCATTGTGGGATCTGTACATAGGGGCATAGGGTTTCGTTTCAGTGGTACTGCCACTGAAATGAAACCCTATGCCAACCCGTATGTCCAGCATGACACAATAGGCTAATTACCTTCCCTGAGACGGCAGGAGGCAAGACTCAGCAGTGGGTCATTTGTGAAAGAAAGAATGAAAGAAAATTCATTTATTGACACTAATAAAACTAATTTAACAGGAAAAGATCAAAAGGAGAATTAGCGCCAAAGGGTCAGCAGTTCAGCATTGTGTTAGGTATCTGCACAAGTACAAATACTTAACGCTGATTTTCAGCTGTGACCCACGAGTGCCATACGCTCCAAACTGACAAAATGTTGTACACAATAAATACACACACACACGCACAATACAGATGGAATATCAGAATATTAACCAAATAAATAAAATTCAAATATACTTGATAAAAATGCCATCTTTATAATGATTTTATTTGATTCATAAAACGAAAGTGTGTTTTCCCTACTTTCCAGTCATACAATTACAATATATAATTGCAGTAAGAATTATTTATTTATTTATCTTCTACATCTACCATTACAGCTCAGTTATCCAATGCGGTAGAGTGGCCTTACATGTTAAATCCTTAATCTACTTCCTATAAAATTACATATTACTTAAATATAACTACATAACATATAAACACACAACACATAAAATGTATTGTATACTCGTACATTAATGTCTAATGGTAGATAATTCATCTTGTAAATAACGGAAAAACCAATTGGATACACTCAAGTATTGATTTTTAAATGAATTAAAACAAAAGAATGTCAGCGCTAAAACTCTAAAACTCAACGTAAACAATCGATTTCGAGCACGTAAACAAGCGCCACTTTTTCGTTTACTTTGGTCGATAATTTCGATATTATTATTCGCCAATTATCATTCGCCAATAGATGTCAGGATTTCTAGCTAGATCGATTTATCCCCCCCCCCCAAACCCTTATAAAATGACATTTTCTAGCCGATTCCGAGATTCCAATTAAATATATATATATATATATATATATATATATATATATATATATATATATAAAGCGCTTGCAGGCAGAATCAAGCGCTACGACGAAATAAATAGAAGAAAGGAACAAAATAGAATGTTTCATCAAAATCAGCACACCTTTTACAGAACCTTAAATAGAGAACAACAAGCTCCGAGAAATATTCCTTCAAAAAATACCATTCAGGACTTCTGGACTACCTTATTATCACAACCTATTACGTATAACCAAAATGCTCCCTGGATTGTAGATTTAGAAACAGAAACAACAGGATTCTCTCAACATAATTTCAATACAATAGATAAAAATAAATTAGTGACAGCGTTAAAAAAGCTACAAAACTGGAAAACACCTGGTATAGATAAAGTACAAAATTACTATATAAAATATCTTACAAATACTCACGAACACATAGTTAGAATTTACAACAGAATACTAAACAGAACGGAACCACTAGAGGAATGGTTTACTATGGGCCAGGTTATACTTATACCTAAAAATGAAAATACACGTGAACCACAAAATTGGCGTCCTATAGCCTGTCTCCCAACACTTTATAAAATTCTAACATCTATAATCTCCAACGAACTCTATATACACTGCGAAAACAATGAGATATTGCAACCGGAGCAAAGAGGGTGCAGACGTCACGTAAGAGGCTGTAAGGACCATCTGATGGTAAATAAAGCCATTCTTGAGGACGCACACAAATCTAAAAAGAATTTAAGTATGGGATGGATTGACTATAGGAAAGCATTTGATAGCATGTCCCATGAATGGTTAATAAAAATCCTCTCAATATACAAATCTCCACAAATAATTATAGATTTCCTTCAACTTGTTATGCCTACATGGAAAGTGATTATGACTGCCCGTGGTACAAATGACTATATCACTACTGACCCCATATTTATCCGACGTGGAATTTTCCAAGGAGACTCACTATCCCCCCTACTTTTCTGTATTGGCTTAAATCCACTCTCTCAAATTCTTAATAAATACCAATCTAAAGGATACAAGATAAAAGACAATATACACATCAACCATCTTCTCTACATGGACGACTTAAAAATCTATGCGAATAATAAACATAATTTAAAAGTAATGCTACACAGTACAGAAATTTTCACGAGAGATATAGGTATGGAGTTTGGACTGGATAAATGCAACATTTTACACTTAGATAGCGGGAAAAGAAGCGAACACCAAGGAGAAGGCCATGTTCTACTAAGTGGAGATGAATTTAGGCATTTAAATGCAGGGCAACATTACAAATATTTAGGCATTAACGAATCGGGAAAAATAGACCATAGTGAAGTCCGACAACAAATACAAAAAGAATATTTCCATAGAATCAAACGTCTCACAAACTCTCATTTAAACTCTAGAAACCTACTTAAAGCAATCAACATTTACGCAGTACCGGTCTTAATGTACACTTTTGGCATCATTAATTTTAAAACTAGCGACCTTAAAAAAATAGATACTAAAACCAGGAAACTTTTAGCCATAAATAAAGCACAAAAGCAAAAAGCAGACGTAGGAAGGTTATATCTACCACTAGAAGAAGGGGGAAGGGGTTTGACTAATATAGAAATGCTACATAAAACACAAATAATTAAATATAAGTACTATCTACAACAGAAAACTGATCACATTATAGAAACAATACTAAATAGCGATAGGACAAAGGATAAATATTCAATACACAAAGAAGCTAGATCAAATTTAGAAGAAATAGGTTTAAATTCATCACGAACATACATAGATAAAGAAATTAGAAATGCGGTTACTAAAACAGAAATAAATAAGTGGAAATCAAAAGCACTACATGGGCAATTCCGTAAATCAGTATTAGAAAAAGAAAATATAGACAAGGAATACTCATTTAGATGGCTGAAAAAGCAACCGATATCTCCGACATTAGAATCGTCAGTGTTTGCTATACAAGACCAAGCGATAGTGACCAGGCAACACGAAAGAGATATTCAAAAGAAAGCAGTGGATGGTAAGTGCCGGCTATGCTCAACAAAGGACGAGACCATACAACACATTGTCTCGGGTTGTGAAATGCTGGCTGGCACTTACTACACCAAAAGGCATAATAACATAGTTCAATATATTTACTGGACGCTATGTAAAAAACACCATTTTGAAGTATCAAATCTTTGGTGGCAACAACATCTGACTAAGCCTGAGGTTAAAGAAAACGACTCTGCGAAACTAATGTGGGAGATACCAGTACAGACAGACGTTACAGTTTCACATAATAGACCAGATATTATATACATAAACAAAACAGAAAACAAAATTTACCTTATAGATATAACAGTACCATCAGATTACAATATAGGACCAAAAGAAATAGAAAAACTTAGCAAATATAATTTACTCAAAAATGAAGTCACTAGGTTATGGAAAATGCCCACAGAAGTTATACCGATAGTAATAGGGTCGACCGGAGTAATAGCCAAAAGTTTACACAGATACATAGACACATTAAATTCCAACATAAATATTCACATTATTCAGAAACAAGCTGCTATACACACAATTACAATAGTCAATAAAGTAATGGGAAACACAATATTTGTTGATAGGGAACCTGGTATCGCTTCTCCCTGAGGGTCTCAGGGTGGTGAACCAAGTAATTCCGAGCTTCGCTCGAGTAAGAAAACCTTTCTTAAAAAAATATATATATATATAAGAATATATACAAGAATTGCTCATTTAAAGATATAAGATAGGAGCGAGACATCCTATACAAATATACCTTAAAAAACAGAGATAGCAAGTTTAATGCCAAATACGAGACGAAAGCGCGCGGAACGCCCATGTCATCGTAACATGGACAATCGAGGGGAGAAATTAAATAAGAATTACATAAATTATACTTACATTTCTTACTGGTATATGAGCGACTAAATCCATATGATCATACAACTGTTGTAAGTATGAAAACTCTTCTCTTTCAGCTGCTAACTTCAGGAACAACTCCATCATTTCAGATAAAGGCATGCCAGCACCAAGAATTAGATTGACATCAATGGTGTGCCCTTTTATTTCGTTTATATTAAAAATGTCAATCACATTGGGGGGATATTCTTGTAAGTGATATATGCCTGAAATGGAAAATAATAGTTCAATTTTACTTGCTTTTTATGCTTTGATGGTAAGTGGTAAGGTCGCCTTCGATGCTTTCATGCATCGGCGACCATGGTAAAAATCTATACACGCGTTATGAAAATATAATAAAAATAATAACAGAATAAAAAACCATATTTTTATGTTTCTTTCGCTCGGCAATCTATGCTGATCTTTAGTGACTCCCTCAAGCCGGGCTCCTTGGTTTGGATGTAGCGAATTCAGTCTTTTTTCAGTGGATATCCTCATGGTTATAAGCCGGATGGTGAGGACCATGGGACGCGTAACTATAAATGGAAATTACTGCCCCAACCTACACCCACTAAACCAAACGGCGTTCTTCGTCTGCGCGCTCCAGGACAACGGATTGCGACAGTTGCCAGTGTGAAAAAGCTCTCTATCAACTTTTCTTGCGGCTTTTTTCAGTAACCCGGGGTAATGATATTGTAGGTGCATATATTTGTGTGACATGAATAAGTGTCGCTAAAAGATCATGTATTCCAAATCCATGACCATATAATGAATAAATACAATGATCTTTTGAAAAACTTCCCAAAATTACCTTGTCCCGTATTTCCAGCCACCAATCTATATTCCCCGTAGCCCATTGCCTTGAACACATCTTCTAAAGTGTAAGGTTTATACCACTTGTGCGCTCCACAGTCAATTACAATCATTTTATTATCATTCAAATTAATAAACTCCTCTTTGTCTGATCGTTCTTTGCAATCGTTATTTTTGTGTTGGCACTTTTTATTGCATTCTAAACCACATCTTTTAACCATGGCTAAGTCTTCTAAGTCGCAGAGTTTGTCCAAAAGCCTCTTATCTGCGTCTTTGGCGAAAGTTTTGAAGGCATCTGCTATAGGTCTGTAGCCAGTACATCTGCAGATGTTGCTTGCGAATGAATTCTCTATTTCTTGGGACGTAAGGTTAGAATTTCTTGATTCGTAAAGGCTGGAACAGTAGGTATATTAATTGGATTTATAATTATAAATATCGTTAGCTGCCTCGTTGGTCTAGTGGTTAGATGTGCCGCCTTTGGATCAACGGGTCCCGGGTTCGATTCCGGGGTCGGGCAAGTGTCTTTGTCTAAACCAGAGGCACTGGCTCGGAGTCTGGGTGTCATTTCTATCTATAATAAGTATGTATTTACAAAAAAAAATGTATATAAGTAGTTTATCATCCATCTCGTTACCATAACACAAGCATTAAGTTGCTTAGCTTGGGACGAGATGGCGTTGTGTGAAATGTCCAAGGATATTTATTTATTTCACTGACACAGGAATTCATGTCAAATGTTCGTTTCCTTGTATTACTACTACTACTCACTCATTTAAGACCCACTGCTGAGTCAGGCCTCCTCCCATCACAGGGAGGGCAATAACCCTACTGTGACACGCTGGCCAGACGGGTTGCCACATGGTTTCGTTTCAAGTTTTCCTTCTCTTACGGCTAGATTTCCAGTCATAACATTTCCTTTTGTCGGCTCATGCGACACCCTTAGGATGAAATGGGGTGGTGACACTATGTGTTCTAAATCTGTTATTTCAATCGTCTCGCACGGCATCTCATTGGAGATGAGTGATGACTGATACTCTATCGGTCACTACAATGAATTGATCTTTTGACACGGTTAGCGCAGTGGTTGAGCGATCGGCTGCTGCGCAGCATGTCGCGGGTTCGATCCCCGCACGGGATAAATATTTGTACGACCTACAAGTATTTGTTACGGGTCTGGATGTTTTTCTATCTATAATAAGTAGGTATTTACAAAAAAAAAAAAAAATTTAAGTAGTTTATCATCCGTCTCGTTACCATAACACAAGCATTAAGTTGATTAGCTTGGGACGAGATGGCGTTGTGTGAAATGTCCAATGATATTTATATTTATTTATTTATCCACTGCTGAGTCGTGCTTACTAACATTACATGGTAATTAGCCTACTGTGGTTCGCTGGCTAGACGGGTTGGCACTGGGTTTCATTTCTAGCTTTCCTTCCCTTGCCCTTCAGGAGTTCAGGCTTGGGAGTCCCTTGCAAGGAAACGAAAAAAAAGGGTTTGTATCAAGTTGTCCCTCTCTTGGGGCTAGGTGATTTTCCACTTGCGCTCTTTTAGTCGCCTCAGGATGGTATGGGTTGGTGAAATTGTGTATTCTAAATGCGTCACCTCATGGATTAACATGTTAGTACAACAAGTGTATCCATATCGCTTATTAAATTGACGCTCCTGAGGTTAACGATAGACAAAACCTGCGCCGAATTAGTTGAACTTAATATAGATAAGTATCTGGGCCATATGCCACACGCTTTTGCCACATTTTACTTTTCACACTGGCAACATTGATATACAAAATGACTGGCAAGAATAATTTAAATTTAGAGAAGAATATTTTTTTTCGTATCTGCACATCAAATAGAAACCTTGGGGCCTAGTGATTCAAACTCCTCATGTCGTTATTTCCGAAGGAACAAATTATTTGTTGGTTGCCTGGAAAAGATTACAATCGGACTACTTTCTGTTTCTTACTTAGTTGTATTTTGTTTTCGTTTATTACTGTTATTTGTTGTATTTATGTGTTGTTCTTGTAGGAAATAACTTCTTAACAATTCTGATCGTTTTATTTTAATTTATATTATATACTAGCGACCCGCCCCTGCTTCGCGCGGGTGCAATTATATTATAAACATTCCTCTTGAATTACTCTATCTATTAGAAAAGCCGCTTCAAAATCTGTTGCGTAGTTTTAAAGATTTATGCATACATAGGGACGGACAGAAAAATTCGACTTTGTTTTATACTATGTAGTGATATAAAACGATCAGAATTGTTAAGAAGTTATTTCCTACAATGTGCAAAGATCGTGAAAACCTAAGACATGATTGTGTAGTTCTTTTGTTACGGCGGAATAAAGAGAATTCTATTCTATTTAGGATAACGTAAACGCACCCATTACCGCCAGTTTAAGCCGAGTTCGGATTGATGTCCAAAAAATAAGCACTTTCATAATATGTGGTGCCAATCAAAATAGTTTTTCAAGTACTGAAATTATCCATTTTTCTATTCTTATATAAAAATAGTTATACTAATAATTACTTAAAAATTAAATACAACTTAAAAGAAAAAAGGGCCAGGTCCCTATTACCGATCCAAAATATAGGGTGTGTGCCTAATACCGTTTATGTGACACCTAATACCGACCACTAAATAAATGAAACCGTTAAAGTTAAATAAAAATGCTCGTGTATAGTTAGTATTTAGTATAGTTCAACTATTTATTTAAATGCTCCAATACAGTACGGAATGTTATCAACACATAACAAATTATTTGTGTTCTTATCATATTATATACATAACAGCGTTAAATCAGTCAAAAAAATCTTCTTTATACCAATTATGTATAACAAATTACAAAAGGCCAGCATTTGGTATCTATTATTTACAAAATGTAACTTAAAAATATAAATACTATAAAATTTTAAGTCTGGCAGTCATGTCAAATCAGAATCAAAATAGATTAACAATTAAAAATAAAATAAATTAAGAAAATTTACCTATGGCGAAAAAAATAAGATTAAGAAATTGATTCAACAGACTCTCAGAATGAAATCCAAGATCATATCTCGTAATCATTTTCGGAATCAGTTGTATCTTCCTTTGAAGCATTTTACGTTTTGCCTTATTTAGTAGTTTTTATTTTGGATTGCCTTGTTTGCTTAATTTATCTTTTTGGTTTCTTCTCCAAATCTTTTTTTCATTTTTTTTTCTTCTGTTTATAATTTTTCTGCTTTAATATTTTTCTGATATGCCATAAATTCATTTCGATTCTTCGTGGTCTTGTTCTCGGGAAAATATAATGTTCTTTTGGAATATTTTTACGGATTGTAGTAGATTTTAGTGGAGTTTTATAATATTCTGTCAATATTCTATCTATTAATAATAGTACTATCAAGAGATTCAGAGCTCAAATTCACGCATGTACTTTGAATTTATGATGTTGATGGTTTCGGAGTTGGCGTTGATGGTTTCGGAGTTGATGTTGATGGTTTCGGAGTTGGTGTCGATGCTTTTGGAGTTGATGTTGATGGTTTCGGAGATGATGTTTCAGATCTTGATCTCCGTTATAGAAAATAACATCTTTAAAAGGCGATTTTTGCATTGAGTTATGTATTACTTAAATAATAAAGCCTATGGTATTTTAAATTTTTATGTAAAATTTGTATGTTTATTAAGGAATACTATAATGTTAACTAGGTAACTTTATGATAACTTGAAAATAAATAGGTAGTAAGGGGGTTCGTTGTAAATGTACAAGTAGATCGGTAATAGGTATTATTAAAGGAAATCGTATAACCAATTACCGACCCTAAATACTTGTGGTTTTCGGACATTTGTATGATTTTAAATGGTGCGGTTATTATAAATCTTTAATAATAATCATATTTTAACTATAAAAATTCAATATTAGAAAAAATATACCTTTATTCATCAAAATATTTACTAAATATTTTGAAGAAGAACATTTATATTTTTACGGATACTAATGCTCTTAAATATATGGCGTTAATAGCTCAAATACAAGTTAACATACTAAGGAACTGAGTTAGTGTATCCTCCTGCCTTATAATTGAAGCATTTTAACAAAAATCATGGCACAAAATAGATACGAAATGTACTTATCAGCGACATGTTTAACAACTGGGTCGGTAATGGGAATAAAATTGTGATTTTTGTTCCTATTACCGCCTATTTTTAATTTTGAATTTTAAGCAATATGTAATGGTATCTCAGTAAAATTAATTATTATTTGTGTTTCTGAAAGTATGAAAAATGCATCAAAAGAACTAGAAGTAACATTAATATGCTTGAAAATATAATCTTCTGCTAAGAAAGAAACAAGAGTACTTACGTCGTCGGGAACGCCACACTATGGAAAATGCACTATCACCGGCGTTCACCGACTAATTGACCAATTATTCTTTAAATCGTTGAGTTACATACACAAACAAGATATGAACATTTGCAATACAAATACATCTATTTTTTTTCTGAAGCAACCACTTGTTTACCTTTAATACAACACATTAAAAATCTAGTTTTCTGAATAGGGCGGTAATGGGCGCGGATTTTAAGGGGTCGTTATTAGGTGCGTTTACGTTAGTTCTAAACGCAAGGTCTGTTCCATAACGTTACATGTGAATGGGCCCTTAGAGCAAAAGGGAATGTCACAATGAATAAAAACATAGCTCAGAAGTACAGTCAACTGCTTATGTGAACAGTTGGCTAATAGGATATTGGGCGTGACCACGTACAATTCGTCTGTGTAGGCAAAGAGCTATGAATATTTCCTTAAATTCTTATAATATTAACATTTTATATTCTACTAATATTTACTTTCTGTGTGGTGATTTAGGATACATAGTGTCACGTCATCACGTGTTTCGTTCTGAGGGTGTAGTGAGAGCCGACAAATGGAAATGATAAGGCTGAAAACCTAGCCACAAGAGAAGGAAAACTTGATAAGGAAACTAATGCCAACCAGTGTGGCCAGCGTGGCACAATAGGCTTGTTACCCTCCCCAGCAGTGGGACGTTTGTGGGAAGAGGAGGAGGAGGATGTACATGTAAATAGATGAACACATATTATATCCGTCTCGTGCAGCAATTTGTGAATAGTCTCAATAATGTTATTAAATGAATATTGGATATCTATTCGGAAAACTGAAATGACGCCGAACATCGAAGAAGGTTTTTTTTTATTCGAAACTCTTTGCTGACCCGTCTGACCAGCGTGGTGCGGGTGGAAGAAGGCGTGCTCTGTCTCCAACCCGCGTACGTCCCGCTGATACCTGATTTTGTGTTCTGCGCAGCGTAATGCGGCTACATTCAGAGCGGCCATAAAGTTTGGCGACGACCACCGAGATCAGGAAATAACACACACACACACTCACACACACACCGTACGCTTAAACCTAATTTATAAATAAAATTTTATATTTCATTTCAATTTAATCTCTGTTATTAAATTAATGTGCACTTCGTAATTGGCGGTTTGTACTAGATTTAATTCTTTGAATATTTAAAATCCTGGCGGGCCCTTCAACTCAAGTGGATATCGCAAAACCATTAGTATTCAAACAACGTCCAAAACAAGAACAAATATTCCAGTAATATTTTCTTTTTCCACGGGAAAGTCGTTTGTTACCCTTTACAATATATATGAACTAGCTGACCCGGCGAACTTTGTTTCGCCCTAATTAAAGGCAATAAATGAGCAGATTTTTTATTTTATTAAGTTTAATTTTTAATCAGGATAAATATAAACAAAAAATCTATAATTTTAATTATACTTTATTGGCCATCTATTTTAGTAACTGCACTTTTCAGTGAATCACCTTGTGACAGACGACATTTTTCGGTTTATTATCAGGCGCATGAACTAATAACGCAGATGGTCTTCTGACCCGGAACATGCCACATATAATTGATCTTGGGAAATACATGAATTTTCTAGATTTAGGCCACAAACTTTCCAGGATTGGCCATGTGATTTATTAATGGTCTCGGCGAATGCACGCGGGTCGGAAATCATTAAAACTAAAACGGAATATCAGTTGATATCGTCGGGATCCTCGGATGAGAACTTCCTCACCTTCCAACTTTACTTTGAGTATATTCCATTGTTCATCAATTCACTTACCACCAAACACGTTCCGTTGCACAGGTTTGGTGGTTTTGGTTTTTGGTTGTTTGGTTGGTTTATATTTGGAAGCAAACTTAGTACGTAGCCAACCTTTAGTCGTAAATTGTGAGGTGGTAAGCCAGGCACATCCAAGGATTCTTTTTTACACAGTCAATATATTTGAATTAATGCAAGTATACCAATAATTTCATCCTGAATTATGTTAGTTACTTCATGTCATCTACATATTTATTCTTAGCCGCCAAAATTGCTCGCTCTGTCAACCATTCATTATTTTTGTGTTTGTGAGTTCGTCCTTCGATGAACAGAAATTCTGAGAAAATAAAATCAATCTACATATTTCGATGATTACAGGCAAGCGCTTATTTCGGCGGCAGCAGTCGATCTTGGAATTAGTGGCAGTGTTTGGCAAAAATAGCCAGACAGTAAAATCATTGCGCCTCCAAAACATCTCGAGTCATTGCGTAGGTGTTTGGTCGGATCGGATAAGTGCTTCCAATGCACGTGTATGCGCTATTGTACATTCGTCCCAGATGACGATTTTCCATTTTGGTAAAACTTTAGCCGCTGAGGAGTGTTTTGTAATATTACATGACATCTATTGGTCCAATGCCTGCCATCGTATCGAAACGTTGCTAGATCCAATTTATGTAGTACCTACTTTATAAATTTATTCTTGTGCCTCGAAAATTATCTAGTTGTTGATCTCTTAAATTTGCTCGACGATTTTGCATTCCCAACCGATCCGTTTCACGGGCTGCCTCGATTTGCTCTTGTGATTGAGAAGCACGGATTGAAGCCATACTTATGTGGCGATCTTCACGTGCATTATTTAGTTCTTCATTGTTCGGCACAATAAGCTAATATTTACTCGAAATAAATACATCAATCGGTCAACTTCAAAATTTCTAATTGTCAAATTTTTCAAACTATAGACAACATAATGTTTAGCTGTCAGTGACGTTTTGTTATTCCAGCAATTGCATTTTATTATACGATGTTTTATATCACGGAACGGGATTACACACATTTACACTTTCACGTTTATAATATTAAGTATGATTTTATGAATTGTCCAACGTCTTTAGATATAAAAGAAATTCGGACATAAGATACCTGAGATTTTTATCCCGTTCCCGTAGAATGTGATATATTACGTGGTATAACAAAACGTCACTGACAGCGAAACCTTATGTTGTCTATATTTAAATATGGCTGAAAATTTGACAATAAGAAATTTAAATTTAACTTAATATCTCTATAAATATACACACAATATCTTTATAAATTGTAGCCTATGTGTTATTCTGATGTATAAGCTATATTATTATAAAGTTTCATTAAAATCCATTCAGTCGTTTTTACGTGAAAGAGTAACAAACATCCATCCATCCATCCATCCATCCATCCATCCATACTTACAAACTTTCACGTTTATAATATTAGTAGGATGAGTTTTGTGTTTAGTTTGCAGAAAATGTATTTTTGTTGGTTTGATTATGTAATTTAACATAGGTATTTTATTTATTTATTTCGTGTATATAGTCGCCTGACTCGCACGGCACCCTTAGTGTGAAATTAGCAGGTGAACTTCACTATCATCACTATCACTACATAGTATAAAACAAAGTCGCTGTCGTCTGTCCGTCCCTATGTATGCTTAAAACTTTAAAACTACGCAACCGATTTCGAAGCGGTTTTTTAACAGATTGAGTGATTCAAGAGGTAGGTTATATGTATAATACATTATTATTATAGTAGAGAAACAATTTAGAGGTTCATCATTGCACCTGTGCGAAGCCGGGGCGGGTCGCTAGTATATTATAAATGTGAAAGTATGTAAGAATGTATGTTAGTTACTGTGTCGCTCTAAAATATATTGAATAGGTTTAGATGAAACTTTAAAATAATATAGCTTATATATCAGAATAACACATAGCCTATCAATTATACAGATAATATATATGTCTAACTAACTTACCTGTACATATTCATTACCCATCCTGGAGTACAGTACCCGCACTGGGTACCGTTGAAGTTGGCTAGCCTGGTCTGAATGTCGTGGTACCCTTTGGTCTTATTACCAACTCCTTCTACCGTAGTTACCTCCCAACCATGGCATGACAAGACCGACACTAGGCACTGAAATGGAAACAAAATACTGGTTTATACTAAAGGAGCTCGTCATTAGAGGTCTGGTTAAAAACCAGCGCCAGGCACCCCGTCTGTCTGATACTGAACCAGCGCCGTTTCAGCGCAATTTATATTAGAGTATAAGTAATTATAAATAGTATTTAAGGTAAAATTGTGCCGAATAAATCATTTTTATTTCTTTCCTTTCTTCTTTCTTGTCGCCAAACCGGGCAAAGGTGAAAGTATGACATACTGGTAGAACAGGAAAAGAGACTCGTATATTATCATAGAGTTGTCAACCTCACTCAGAAACTCATGACTCATGTCAGTGGTGGAGTCGTGTGGCGGGTTACCCATTTCCCTGCAATATGGTTGAGAAGGGCGATGTCTGCTGAAGTTCTAAATACTGACGTTTGGTCCTTTGTGACTAATGCACGGACTTGCTCTCACAAATCTGTCCTAACAGTCTTTGTACATAAAAATGAAATAAATCGATTATCTATCTATACATATAAATAAAAGTAATGCTGTTCGTTTCAGAAAATATGTAAATGATCGGAATTAAATCTAAACAAAAAAAAGGCTTTGCCTTTGACATGACGCTTGAGGCTGCCTTTGAGCGTCAATTGTGATCACGTGGTATAATTTTGACCAGAGCGCCACTTGGATGAATTTTGTTGTAGAGATTGAGTAAATTATACCACGTGATCACAATTATCGATTGGGGCAGTACGAAGTCTGCCAGTTCAGTTATCAGGCTTCGTCAATAATCAGTCAAAACAATATCAAAACTCAAAAGGAACATTATTTACGTAGGTTCATCTTACGACCTTATACACCTATCCGAAGTCTTAGCTACATTCATTCTTCTTCAATTTCTAACCTTCTTCTCTAATCTAATCTCTTTTTTTATACTTTAGTTAAGTGTGATCACACTGTTGATTATGACGATGAAACCCTAATTTTATTTCTATCTATGGGCATGACACCAATGGATTTCCTATACTTAGTTTATCGATAAATACGATAACAGCGGTCTCGACTAAATTGAATAATTTACTCGGTCAAGGTCTAAATGTCATAAGTCGATAAAGCTTTAGAGATGGGACGTGTTCTAATATTTTTATCGATATGTCAACGTATTATTTAGCTACTTATAATTTAAATAATTCATATCATACTTTCTCACCAACAATATTATACTAAAGCAATAAACCTAAAACTTAAATCCTTAAAAAATATAATAACTAAAATATATTTTTAAAAGGAGCCTTTGTACGTAACTGTATATGTATGTGCAGGAAAAATAAATAAAGTCCCTTTAGACAAGGTTCCGAAGATACTGGCAGAGTTCCCCCTTTGAATAGCTAGACTACTTCTTTGTCCGAGGTAGCTGCCAGCTTTTCGGACTCCTGTGATATCGACTAGCCTTTTTTCTATGTCCTTAAAAACCTTTATAGCGCTAGGACACCACGGACCAAGGGTCTCGATACCGAATGGGACAAAAAATATTTGCATCCTTTAGCATTTTCAACTGCTTCACAAGCCGCACCAGCTCTGTTGTTGGTTCCATGTAGACGGGAAGGGGCCAGCGTGTCTGATCAGGTTGCATCCTATAACAGCACCCGGCCCATCTTCCATGGAATCAAACTTATACCGTCCAGTCTCATTCCATCGTCTCTTGCAATACCAGTCGGCTCAAATAGACTTGGCTCGTTGACGTTGGCAAGGGACCAGCGTATGATATCGTTAAGTGCGGTCTCGAGAAGCGGCCTGCACTTTTTTGGCATGACAGTCCTTGATGGCCTAGCTTATCGACATCACTGCCACAGGTTCATTCTTGAGGAGTGCAGACCGAAGCCGTAGACAGGTTATTCGGAGCGTGTCAGGCTCAAGAAATGTTCCTGTATTTGACTAAGGGTACGCGTGAAACCAGTAGCCGGCCTCATGCGTATCGACGACCGAAAGCCTAGCACCGAACCTGTACCACTGCTCAAAAGATTGTCATAAGTGTTTACCTATCTACTGGAATTTTAAATTGTCAGAGACCGATCACCTAGCCGCAGTGGAAGGAAAACTTGATACAAACCCTGTGCGAACCCGTCGTGGCACAGTAGGCTAAATTCTCTCCATGACCTTAAAGGTTACTTGACTCAGCAGTAGGTAATTTATAGGCTGAAATGATGTAGATGATAATTTAATATTGTTGAGTTGCTATTAAAATCGTGTTAATTATAAATACATTTTGCGTTAAATTTATCGATAAAGGTAATCAGGCCATGACTATGAAAAAGTTTGTACACAATGACTCCAACATTTAATTAAGACCTACGCAATATAGTTTTTTTGTGTATTAGTGATGAAGCATATTTTATTGTAGCTTTACAGTACTAATCACTACATGTATAAAACAAAGTCGCTGTCGGCGGTCCGTCCCTATGTAGCGTCTTTAAAACTACGCAACTGATTTTAAAACGGTTTTTTTAATAGATAAAGTGATTCAAGAGGAAGGTTTTTAAGTATAATACATGCATACTATGGTAGAGAAACACTGATAAATTTAGATGTTCATCATTGCACCCGGATGAAGCCGGGACGGGTCGCTAGTTTTCTATAAGAGAGTCCGTTATCCGTGTGTGAATCTAAATCTGGAGTTAGAAGTCGATTTAGAATACATGGTGTCACCACCCCATCTCATCCTGAGCCGACAAAAAATACAGGAGAAGGAAAACTTGAAACGCAACCCTGTACCAATCCACCAATTACTCAATCAGGCCTGCACTATCCACTAGGCACTATGATAGTACCGCTACCAAATGGATAGTGTAGTAATTGTTTCGAACGGCAGACGACATGCGACAGAGAGGGTTTAGTGAGTAACCATGGTAACCACCACCGGCACCACCAACATATCGCACCTCGGGTTCTCACATAACCAGGCCCTGCGTATGTGTGAACAGTTGCCACTGTTTGGGGTTGGTTGGCTCACTGCATTCAAGACTTATTATTTCATTATTATATTTTTTTATAAAACCAAATTTCTGTTGAGCGCCTTCGCATCAAAAAGTCCATTGAGTTTCATCCGTCAGATCTTTTCGGTTGGTGTCGCATTTCGACCTGGTAATATTGATTTAAAAATGATGTAGTTATCCATTGACGATTGTGAAAGCATGAATTGGTATAAACACTATAGCATTTTTCTATTCTATTCCTGACCCCTGGAAACCCAGAAAAGTACCCCGCGTCAAGGCGGTTGTGAACAAATATACTTACGGAATTGACGGCAAATGTTTTGACAATATTTTCAGGAGGCACTGGAGTTCGGACAGCAACCACGCATGCACCGCATCCACCCTCGTGACACATAGCCTTGGTACCTCGAAGCTCAGCCACATTTCGAACAAACTCATTTAATGAGACGTCCGGTCCAAATTTACCATCCACTGAAAGACAAATGTTTTAACCATCTCATTGCTAAGCTATGCTAAAGACGAAAATATTGGGTCTTTTGACTAAGTTATTCAAAATGCAGGAAGGTAAACTGAACTGGAAGTCTTGATTTTTTTATTTTTAATCGATTACCTGTGTCGCGGCTGTAGTTTACACACATGAAAATTCCAAACACAAATGAGCCCCAGACTTGGAGCAAGTGCCTCTGATCTACACCCGTGATCCGAAGTTTAGACATGCAGCTGTCATAATAGGCAAAGTTTTCTTCACAGAGCTGGACACGTCCTGGCTCGGCAATGTGTCATTTATGACGATAATGAAAGACTTGAGTTCAAAAATATAACATTTACTATCGAACTTGTTTTTTAAAAGCTGAATAAGATTAATCGGTCGTAAATATTAAACTAAAAAAATATATATCACTAATTCCACTTCACTATCACTACATAGTATAAAACAAAGTCGCATTCTTCTGTCCGTCCCTATGTATGCATACATCTTTAAAACTACGCAACGGATTTTGAAGCGGTTTTTTTAATAGATAGAGTGATTCAAGGGGAAGGTTTATATGTATAACCCACCTCCGCTTTGCACGGGCGAAACCGGGGCGGGCCACTAGTAATTTATAATTTACACAGACTTTTTTTGATTAAAATGACTAACCTTCATACGGTTTCCCATTTATTTTTAATTTTATTTTCGCCATTTATCTTTTTTTTTAGAATCTTTTTCTTTCCGTCCTCACCTGGAAACAATTTAGCCGAATTAGAGTCAAAGAATTCAAATTTGTAAAACGAAAAAGCCTTACCTCCCGGGTCAGATTATGTATATTCGCTGGGAGAGTATTCGTTGTGTCTATACAACGTGTGGTATTACGTATGGTGATAGATTTAGAATACATTGTGTCACCACCCCATTGCATCCCGAGGGTGTCTTAAGAGCCGACAAAGTGAAATGATAAAGCCAAAAATCTAGGTGTAAGGTGGTGTAAGTAAAACTTGATACAAAACTGCCCAGGAATGCGCTACACACCAGTAGGTCATTAAGGGTTTAGTAGAAGTAGTAGTAACCTTGTAGAGATAACGACGTTGGTTGATTTTCAGTGGAAACCATGATTTATATCAATAATTCAGATTTAAATAAAAAACACTCTAACTTTTCAATTTGAAAAAAAAACTTGTCATCTTATCTTACACCCATAATTCTAATGGCTATGTGTAAATGAAATATTTGTTAATAAATGCATATAAAAAATACGGTAATTACATTCTTGATTTGTTTATTTCTATAAGAATATAATAGCTTATCTGACTTATTGCGCGTGAAATGGGTTTGTATGTACACAAAATTATGAGAAAAAGTATATTTAATTTGTACATTAAAGACGTTGCTATTGTAAGTTAATTTACGATTTCTATGGTAAACAATTAGGTAGGCAGTAGCACAATATAACAATTTACGCAGAATTAGGTAAGTTAAGAGAGCTTTGAGGAGTGGGACATTTTATAGGCTACTAAAAAAGTTATATACAGTCCATTTGTACATATGGACGTCTAACATATAGTTAACGACTCACTTTGGAATCAGACCAAATTCATCCATATTGAAGCATTTATACTCTAGTAATTTAATAGACTCACTATTTTCACAAACCATAAGTGTAATACATACATTTAGCGGAAAAATTAAGTGTAAAAATATAATTTTACAAAATACCAATACAAGAAAATTTTACCGAGCAATAAACACGTTTACATATTATAATGTCTCCATTATGGTAACAGTTGGCGAAAGTAGTGGCAAGTTTGTGTGTGTATTTTTTGAGGATACAAGGAACTGCTCTTTCTGCTTAAAGTATATTCTCTGTGGCCATGTTGAAATCGTAGGCGGGTATTTCCTTGGCCTCTGGCATGACGTGGGCGGTTCAATTGTATCCCGTAAAATGTTTCAGTTTTAATCATTGAAATGGGTCGCCTTTAACGTACGTCATTAAAAGGGGTAGAAAATGTGTCAAAATCATAATATTTTTTAATTCGAATAAATTCTTAAGAATGCTTTCTTTTTTTAATAATCGTTACACATAAATAATCTAGAATAAGGTTTTATAATACCATTCCACAGAGAAGAGCCGACAAGAAGCTCCATGATTGTTCTTTTAAATAAAAGGGCTGCAATGATGGTGGTGATGTACACATTCATATATTTCTGTTGATGTATTTGACTTTTTTTGTCCATAGGTGTAAAGGGTGGTCTAATGTAAACATAATGTATTAATGTATGTATATAATATGTTTCTTTCGCGATTGCCGTAAATCATAATAGTCTATAAACAATAAAAGAAAAAAAACACCCAAATCTATAATAAAATGTATGTAAATATATGTTTAACATCGACGGCACCCCAATTCTTCCTAAGGGTGTCGTAAGAACCGACAATAGGAAATGATAAAGCCGAAAGCAAGACAAGGAAAACTTGATACGAAACCTATGCGAACCCGTCTGGCCAGAGTTGCACAGTACGCTAATTGCCCTCCATGTAGTTGGAGAAATTTATGAGCTGGGAAGTAGAAGAAGAAGGAGACTTATTCACGAGTAGCTGATTAACTAATATGCGTCCATATAGCCAGTACATTTATTATTGTGGGAAGTTTAAATACACAAATACTTACTTACCTTATCGTTTAGAAATGTTTGTACAGGATAAAAATGTTTGCACAGGATAATATATTGTATTGCTTATTTTTATTTTATTAGTAATCTTTACGCATAAGATCTCTTACAAGCGTTAAACAACTACAACGTCTCTTATCTAACTGCGAGGCATACGTTAATAGTGTAGTTGAAAAAACAACAGATTTTATATTACCATCGTGATCATCGCGTTTCGATCATCATTTACATGTTTTGCAGTATCTGTTGCGGTTACAAAGCAAAATGGGTGTACATTTAACGACTAGTTTTATTACAGTTTTTGAATGATGGATATGCGATATTTTTTTATAACTATGGTCCGTTTTGAAGTGATTTTGTTGTCTAGTAGTCTAGAACATTATAGTTCTATTTTTAAACTTCTATTCTCAATTTAAAACAAACAAAAGAATATATACACGCATACAAGTACATGGTAGTGTGTATAGCATAGCAACATATAATTTTATATAGAGGAGGAGTCCTCTATATAAAATTATATGTGGGAAATTTCATACTTACAATGGGCACAATGTATTTGCTTCACGTAGGTATTAATGTAGAGTCCGTTCTATTACTCTTTTTATTCGCCGGATATCCTCATGGATAACCAGCCGTTGGGGCTGGCCCGGTACAAATCGATGTGCAAGTGCCTGAAAATTAATCATCGTCATCATTTCAGCCAAAAGACGTCCACTGCTGGACATAGGCCTTCCCCAAGAATTTCCACAAAGGCTGGTCCTAGGCCGCCCGCATCCACAGCTTTCCGGCGACCTTAACCAGGTCGTCGGTCCACCGTGTGCGAGGCCTACCAGCACTGCGCCTTCCGGAACGCGGTCGCCACTCGAGGACTTTTCTACCCCATCGGGCGTCGGGCCTGCGAGCTATGTGCCCTGCCCACTGCCACTTAAGTTTGGCAATCCGGTGGGCTATTTCGGTGACCCTGGTTTTCCTGCGTATCTCCTCATTTCTGATTCGATCTCGCAGGGAAACTCCGAGCATAGCCCTCGCCATTGCCCTTTGGGTGACTTTGAGCCTTCTGATGGAGCCCATAGTGAGAGACCACGTCTCGGTTCCATATGTCATCGCTGGCAACACACATTGGTTGAAGACTTTTGTCTTCAGACACTGCCGTATTGTGGACGAGAAGATCTTTCGCAGGCTCCCGAACGCTGCCCAGCCAAGTTGGATCCGACGATTGACCTCTTTCTTGAAGTTGGACTTACCTAACTGGACAGTGTGTCCCAGGTAAATGTAATTGTCAACAACTTCGAGGGTAGAACCTCCGATGATAACAGGAGTGGCTTGAACATGGATATTAGACATGATCTTCGTCTTCTCCATGTTCATCTTAAGGCCGACTCGTTCGGAGGCTCAACAGAGTAGAAAATTAATACATAGTAGCCACAAATTTCGAATTATATAACTGAAGGTTGGCGCTTTTATTGGAAAATAAAGTTAATAGTTAATGATACAATGCACTTCAGATTATCGGTAATGCTAAATCTAGCTATTTGAAAAATGATTGATGGTAAACAGTGAACAGTTACTATTATCTATGACCGTTTGTCCCTGACCCTATAAGAAGTGAAAGCATGACGATAGGAATCTGATTTATGGTTTGATGTGTAAAATATCAGATAAAAACCTATGTATGTGGTTAAAACGCTTTAAATACAAGCTGACTACTAGTTTACGGTCGCCGCCCGCCTGTTTAGTAGGACTACCGGTAATTCTTTGGTATAGACTGCCACTAATTGTAGAATGGGAATAGGGACCCACGGCTTTAATTGCTTTCCGAATCGCGGAGGTCGGATATTACAAATGATGGACACCTATTCAATATCCGACGTATAACGTGTTGGACGTTACCTAACTAGCAGATTGATTGCGTCCCTAACAGCCCGCTGGATGACGTCCTCAAAAATAATAATCCAAATCCGGACCGGTTCCGGCAACTATATTTACCGGATTCGGCCTGTACAGACGTGGTCTGTTTGTTGCTGACTGTTTCTCTATAGTCTAGACGAATATATAAATACTAGCGTCCCGCCCCGGCTTCGCACGGTGCAATTATGGATGTATTGTACATATAAACCTTCCTCTTGAATCACTCTATCTATTAAAAAACCGCTTTAAAATCCGTTGCGTAGTTTTAAAGATTTAAGCATACATAGGGACGGACAGACGACAGCGACTTTGTTTTATACTATGTAGTGATGGCACTGGACAAATAGATACGTTGAAGATTAGGCGTTAAGGCTCTCCTCTAAATTAGAGAAGTATTGTCATTAACATTAATAAATAAATAATAAATAAATAAATAAATATCCTTGGACATTTCACACAACGCCATCTCGTCCCAAGCTAAGCAACTTAATGCTTGTGTTATGGTAACGAGATGGATGATAAACTACATTAATACATTTTTTTTTTGTAAATACATACATATTATAGATAGAAATGACACCCAGACTCCGAGCCAGTGCCTCTGGTTTAGACAAAGACACTGGCCCGACCCCGGAATCGAACCCGGGACCCGTTGATCCAAAGGCGGCCCATCTGACCACTAGACCAACGAGGCAGACGAAATGGGATGATGACACATTATACATAGTGTCATCATCCCATTTCGTCCATCCATCGGGTGTCTTATGAGCCGACCAAAGGAAATCGCAAGACCGGTAACCTAGCCACAAGAAAAGGAAATTTTGATACGAACCCGGTGGCAACCCATCTAGCTAACGTGGCACAGTTGGTTAATAACATGTCATATCCTTTTGTTGGCTCTTACGACACCCTCAGGTTGGAATGCGGTGGTGCCACTGTGGTTTTCTAAATTCAAAATTTCTTTGTATGAATTTTTTGAATTGGATTCGAATTGTGATGTATCTGTCAATTTAGAATGCTGTATCACTACCTAGTATAACACAAAGTCGCTGTCGTCTGTCCGTCCCTATGTATGCTTAAATCTTTAAAACTACGCAATGGATTTTAAAGCGGTTTTTTTAATAGATAGAGTGATTCAAGTGGAAGGTTTATATATACATGCATAATTGCCACCGTGCGAAGCCGGGGCGGGTCGCCAGTAGTTACAAATTTTAATGTTGTACAAATGTATGAAGTATGATGAACAAAGCCGTGCGCAGAACCTAGTACTCTTATGGATATAAAATTAAGTTGTCAGCACAGAATTACTACCAAGCAAGCAGTGCAATGCTAATTATTTTCATGGTCTAATGAGCTCTCGTGCTTGTGACAAGTAATTATACTTGTGGATACAACTTAAGTGCACCCTAACATAACCTTTGAAGTAGAAGTTAAAAGCAGGCATTTTTATACTTGCATTATAATATTAGGTGTTGTAAGATTCGGTTGACGTAGCAACTGTATAAATGCGAAGGTCCAATTAGACATATCTTCAGGATAGGTTAGGTTAGCTCTCAGGCGGTTGGGCCTGCCCGGCATGGGACAAGCGGGCCAAGGCCCCATCAGGGTCATGGAGCATGCTCCCCACTCGGGTGTAGTGAAATCCGTGGCCCTGTCTCGGGCAGTTAAGGGACACCGTTGATTTAGTGGGTTGGTTGGGGCGCAACTACCATCTTTCAGCGCCAGTATCAGTATAAAAGTACTAGCATTTATGTGGTTAAATACGATATTTATTCATTTACTAGTGGCCCGCCCCGGCTTCGCCCGTGCAAAGCGGGGGTCGGTTATACATATAAACCTTCCTCTTGAATCACTCTATCTATTAAAAAAACCGTATCACAATCCGTTGCGTAGTTTTAAAGATTTAAGCATACATAGGGACGGACAGACGACAACGACTTTGTTTTAAACTATGTAGTGATGATAGTGATTGCGCTATCGTACTTAAAATTTAAATTTTTATTACATAAAAAAAAATCATGCTTCAGAACTATTATATTTATTTATTATTACTATTTAATCCCTACGTCTTACTAATTTTAGATCAGATCACGTGTCCTGACGTGAGTTTGACATTTTATACCCATCTCATTAAAAGTGCTCAACGTCGCTTTAGAACACTTCAATAAAGAATATAATAGAAAATATAATGAAAAGAATCTAGATACAGAATTGTAAAACATTTAAAAACAGCAGAGTCGCCAGGGAGTTCACAATGTTAACCAAATAAGTTTAACAGTACTCATAGTGGTGCCACGTGTCACTACCCCATTCTAACGTGAGAGTGTCGTAAGAGCCGACAAAAGGAAATTACATACTTGTAATGAAACCCGGGGTCAACCCATCTTGCCAGCGTGGCACAGTAGGCTAATTACCCAATATGTAATTGGAGGAGGCCCGATTTAGCAGTGGGTCATGTCCTGGGTAGTAGTAGTAGTTACTTAGGTTAGCTAGATGTGCCGCCTTTAGATCAACGGGTCCCGGGTTTGATTCCAGGGTCGCGCAAGTATCTTTGTGTAAAGCTCTTGCTCCAAGTCTGGATGTCATTTATGTTCGTGAATTTCATGTTTTTAAACCGCTCTCGCCATACAGGTTATAACTAGTGCAGGGGATTCACTTAATAAAAAAGAAAGAAAAACATATTTTACGACATAAATATTTCGTCAGTTATTATACTATGTCATCAACATTTAGTTTCACAGTATCACTGAGACCACTTCGTTATCGATTGTCTCTTCGAAATAGGTACTCCTTCCAAATGTTCGCTAGAACTGGCGCCACTGGGCTACCCATAGCGACTCCGTCAATCTGCAGATACTGGCCTTGTTATAAAAAGGAGTTACCTTCTAAGCGATGTTTGAACATAACGATATATTAACTGAACAGATTGTTCGCTAGCAGTTTTTGCTCGACGATCTTGAGGCTATTTCCGTGATCCAAAGCGGTGTCATCATTATGTATATAATAAAACTAAGTTGATAAAATGTGCGTGCCGATAAAACTTAAAAAGGAGTCCTCGCACGATATTGTGATAGCCCTTTAACCCCCCTCGAATAAAAAAGTTCCGGTTTTAACATATAGAGCGTGTTTTAATAGATATAAGGGCTTTTCCAACCCTGCAACTAATCTAACTAAACTCTGGAACGGCTGGACCGATTTTGACGGGACTTTCACTGTTAGGTAGCTGATGTCATAAGGAGTAACTTATGCTAGCTTTTTGAGAGAAGCTACACCCCGCGGCGCCACCCGCGGTACGACAATAGCCGCGGGTAATATCGCACCCGTGCGAAGCCGGGGCGGGCAGCTAGTAATTATATAAAATACCTACTAGCAGACCCGGCCACGCGTTGCTGTGGCCTAATTTTTGTTATATTATATTTAACATTTGTCATTTTTCACGATTTCGTCAATTCAGCCCATAATCGCCACTGCTTAGTCGGGCCTCCTCCAAAATCATGGAGGGAAATTAGCCTACTGTGCCACGCTGGCCAGACGGGTTGACACAGGGTTTGTCTCAAGTTATCCTTCTCTCATTAGTCGCCTCTTAAGACAGCCTCAGGATGAAATAGAGTGGTGACACGATGTATTCTAAATCCGTCACCACACATAACTCGTCAATTCTATTTGAATATAGTAATGTAGTTTTTTTTTGTTACCACATCAAGTTTCTACTTAGTAAGCCTCGTGTAATGACTACGTTAAAATATCAACTGAGACCGGCGGCAGTACTAGATTGTGAGGTCAAATGTCATAATGTCATGGTGACTCATCTAAAATTTACTTAACCTTGACCTGCAACGATCTTCTCTGGAATTCATCATAATCATCTCATCATGCCTTTTGCTGACTATCGTATATCTCCAAGATCTGGTTGTTACGAACCTGCAACGACGTCCTCCGGAATTCACCATCATCTCCCTCCCCACTCCCACGCCTAAGTCAGGTCCCGTGGAGGGTAATTAGCCTAATGTGGCACGCTGGCCACGCCAGGGTTTTATATCAGGTTTTCCCGTCTCCTGCGGCTAGGTTTTCGACCTTTTGTCGCCTTACGACACCCTCATTTAAATACAGTGGTGACACTATGAATTCCAAATCTGTCACCAGACGGAATATCAACAATTTTTCCCAATATCATCGGGGTCGTCGCCAGACTAATCCCATTTGGCAGACTACCAGTGTTTAGGTATTAACGTCTGACCTTTGGAGGTCAGACTAATCTGGTGGCCAATAATTATTGCTACTGACGTATACCGATTGTCTTAGCGGTTCGAATGACAAACCTCCGGAGCACAGAATTATTTTACCGTAAAAGAGGTCATATTGTGATGGTCACAAACCAACAATCGGCTATTGCTTAATTGACAGATCAATTACATTCCACACCATGCGCCAAATAACTTCCGACGGTATTAAAACGCCAGAGAGAATCTAGTTACATTCCAAATCAAATTGAAAACTTCCCGTATTTTTGTGTACATGACAAAAACGTGGTATATACGTACCTACTACCATAATTGACATTATTACGGTCACTTTATAGGACACTCAAATTATGTTATGATTGGCTGAATATTTGTGATATAAGAATATAATTATAGTCACACAGAAGGTTAACAACGGGATATGGAAAATTGCCTTTTTTTAACTATATTTTTTAAACCGCGGGAACTGTTTACAAACATGTAATTCACCAATACTAATGACAACCGTCCGTGTCCGTGTGGTGACGTATTTAGAACACATACCACACGGGGTTGTCACCACCCCATTCCATCCTGAGGGTATCTTAAGAGCCGACAAAAGGAAATGCCAAGGCCGCAAACCTAGCCGCAGGAGAAGGAAACCTTGAAACCAAACGCTGCCCCAACTCTTGGGACCAGCGTAACATAGTAGGCTAATTAGTGGTATTAGTAGCCCCTCCCTGTGTTGTGAGGAGGCCCAACTCAGAAGTGGGTCATCTGTGGGCTGATGATGACGTTTTTTTTACATTCTACAAATTCATCCTGTTCATCCATCCTTTTGTGACTTACGTTTTCAACGATCTATCCCGCAAAGTTTGAAAACGAAAGTTTGCGAGCAGTGCGTCCTACCCGTCATGACCTACGGCGCCGAGACGTGGACACTCACAGTGAGACTAGTCCACCAGTTTAAAGTGGCTCAGCGTGCTATGCTTGGAGATTCTGAAAGATATGATCCGCAACGAATCTAGTAGAGAACTATCCGAGACATAGCCCAGAGAATCGACAGAGTGAAGCGGCAGTGCGCTGATCTGTAGAAGAACCGACAACCGCTGGGGTACAAGGAGTTCTTGAGTGACGACCGTGAATCGGTAAGCTTAGTGTAAGACGGCCCTCTGCTAGATGGAGCGATGATCTACGAAAGGTTCCGGGTAGCAGCTAGATGCGTCAAGCTGAAGACAGGGCGCTTTGGCGCTCTTTATATTTGTCTGGTAAAGGTTGTCTGGAAGAAATCGCTTAGTGCGTTATGACCGAATTGTACATTTCTTTCTTGTATTTGTCTGATGCCTTTGAACCTTTTATAATATTGGTGTACAATAAAGCATATTTCATTCTATTCTATTATATTTATGGGAGGCCTATGTCGAGCAGTGTACTAAAGTGAGCTAATGATGATGATGACTATAATTATTACAACCTGAATGTTAAAATTATATTAGTAAAGTTTTTTTTAGGTGAAAACGTTTCCCCTGCATTAGGTATAACCTGTAACACGAGGGCAGTTTACAAACATGGAATTCACAAACACAAATGACACCCAGACTCAGAGCAAGTGCTTCTGGTTTACACAAAGACACATGCCCGGCCCTGGAATCGAACCCGGGACCCCGTGATCTAAAGGCGGCGCATCCAACCCCTAGACCAACGAGACAGTAAAATTCTATCATAATCAGTCAGTTCCCTTGGGAAAGACCCATCTGATCATTAGCATATTTACCTACATAATACATAAGTTACTTGGTGTATGAGACAAGTTGAGTTCGGTTGAAGTTTTTGTGATAACTAAAAACGGCAGGTGTTTGTCTAAAACCAGTTATGATTTAGTGTTTTAATAAAAAAGTGCCTTTTTGCCATTGGAATGCAAAGTTCAGGGCCATGTTTCACAGTGTTAATAAATCACGAGAATAATACGAACATTCAATTTTGAATGAATGGTAGCTTCGAGATAGAAACACACACAGGCCGGAACAGAGGCGTGTCTTGGTTGTTTGAGTTAGTGTAAAATATGCTCCAAATTGTGTGTGTCGTCACACTAATTCGAATAATACCGAAAAACCGTTTAAAAATGATAATGACCAAACTTGTGAGCAATTAAATTTCCAACAACTTTGGATACTGCAATTTTTGCTCTACAGTTACCGCAGTCTACAGTCTACAGGTACAGAGACGGTTATAGCAGTAATATCATATGAGTATTTCTAACTAACCTAGTGAGCAGAGTGGATAATTGTTAATTGTAATTATTTTAGAGTAAGAGAGTTAAGTTTAAGGGATATCTTGTAAGTCGGTGTTCTTTATACGTCGATGAAAACAAAGACATTTTAAAAAATTACGAAAGCTAAGTATCACTTAAGTTTTCTCTGAAATACTTACAGAGACCGTTGGTGAAAATTGGCAGTAGGTATTTCATGAAATTCACTGCTGAAAGAAGGTGTACCTATAAAACACTATAGATCAATACTCTAATCCCGCGTATGTATAATATTCCAGCATTATATTTTCTACATCCCATAACAGCCTTAATGAAACAACGTAATATATTTTTATAACGTTGTGGGAATTATTAGGGCTACCATAACACAGACAATTTTGGGATATTCCGTGAATTATATTCAGTGTTTAAACGTTTTTGATTATAATTTGTAAAATTTGCTTCTAGCTGATTATAGGATAGGATTATACTAACAATCTATCCCACAAGAGCTGAATATTTTTGGGAGAAAAAATACCTGTGTGTTCTAACTAGATAAATGTATCGGATTGACATTGACAGGACGTGTCATGTACCAAAGCATGCGTTACGAAAGTCAGTTGGCTACATGCTCTAGGATTTCTACCCTGGGATCGTTTTTCTGTTTTTTAATAAATCGCACCATGTATTATTATGTGTCTATTAATGGTCAAACAATGTCATATGTATGTGTGTTTGTATGTGTTTACTTATATTTGCCATAAAACCCAAAAATAATTCGAAAATTCTAATAGCTCGGCGACATAATACACCGTATACTGTATTTAAAGTGTAAGCTTTTAAACTATAAAATAATTTTATTTTTCATATGAATGATTACTGACGTCAATGTCAAGCAGTGGAATAAACGAGTCTAGTGACAGTGCAACTGGCAGCTGTTATTGCGACTAAATGGTCACCCCACAATTCAGATACAATCGCAACATGGTCCCTGGCGGAACAAAATACAACAATCAACCGAATAGATAAACATCATTGTCTGTCTCTAAACGCTTAAAGTGTGGACATAGGACAACAAAATATATTCAACATTGTTAAATACTGTCCTAGTATAATGCCATGTTTATCTAAAAATTCATACGACCCTCCTAACTGCTGGTTTACTTAAATGGAACTGTTTACTTAGGTTAATTCAAATTTATAGGCTGAATTCGAGAGATATAGAATTCTGCTGGTAAAATGCCATTGAACACTGAACCACGTGATGACGATATGAGACTATAGTATTTTTTTAAAACGACCCTCATTTTGCTGAGGGGACCGAGTCAGACCATATGAGACTCCAGGAGTCTTAAGATGTTTACCCTGTAAAACCTATTTCGTTATTTCAGCATAAAACTGCCTCGTTGGTCTAGGGGTTACATGTGCCGCATCAGGATCAACGGGCCCCGGGTTCGATTCCGGGGTCGGACAAGTGTCTATATCTAAGCCTCATTGCTCAGACTCTAGATGTCATTTGTGTTCGTGAATTACATGTTTGTAAACTGCTCTCACGATACAGTTGCAGGTATAACTAGTACAGGGGTTTCGTCTAAAAAAATGAACCACTACTGAGTCCAAAATCACGGAGAGAAATTAGCCTACTATGCCACGCTGGCAAGACGGGTTTGCACAGGATTTGTATCAAGTTTTTCTACTCTTGCGGCTAGGTGATCCGCTTCTTGCCTTCCTTTAGTCGCCTCTTATGACACCCTCAGGGTAAGTGACATTGTGTATTCCAAATATGTTGCCACACGGATTATCTTTTTTTTAACTATCATGTAATTCACAAATACATAAAAACTTACAAAAAAACATTTATACCGATTCCAAAAATAACAATCTAAAAATTGAAAATTAACTAAAAAAACAAGTTGATTCCGTTTGGTTCGCACCGAATTTGAACGGTTATCTTTCGGTTAGTATTTTCTTTGACGTCGATTTTGTTTTTGTTAAATAAATTTGTTTTTAAAACAAGTTTCGTGGATATTCGTATTGACGGAAACAACAGCTGGTAAGTCGTACAAAATTCCCAAATTTGTCTTCCGACACTATATTGTTCGGTTATTGCATGGTTATTTAACCTAAGAAATCATTATGGTTATTGCAAGTTTTATAGAACAGATTTTGATAAATTTTCTATGGGAAAAAACTGAAACAAATATAATCGGTTTCTACTATACAATGTTATTTTAATAAAACTAATTATATAAAGGAGTTATGTGGTGACAAACATAAACCGAATGGAGAACCTCCGACTTTTGAGCTCCTTTAAAAATATCAGCACCTAAAACTCTTTGGTAAGTTAATACTCATTGCTCTGTTCGAAATTTAATTTTGGTACGCCATTTGTAGATATGGATCGTAATAAAAAAACATTGTTATAAAAATTGGCCAGTTACCAATGGTTAGTAGTCTATCAGTCAGTCGATATGCTCCGGAACAATTTTCATTGGGTTTGGACATCTGTTGTTGTTTATTCGGACATGATTTTATGTGAGTAGTTTTTACCACGATTTACTGAATTATGTGGAAAATAACAATAAACAAATCCCAAAAATACAACTCTATGGAATAGAATTTCGAATCGGTGCAAAAAAAACTAAATGATAATTACTCATAATTTTCTTTTTAAAATTTTGACTATTTGAAAGAATTTATTCGGAAAACAAACATTTTGATTTTGAAATATTTTTTCATGTTCACGTAAGAATGACGAATTGACATCTTTGTGCTAAAATAATATAGATAATAAAAGAATATATATACAATTTAAATCCATGTTCCGTCATGTTTTTAATTAGTGCATTTTGCGACATTCGAGTAGCTTATTTTTGAGTTAAATTTTGCAAACAGTAACTTTATCAGTCGTCGTTTCAGCCCATTTGACCCGCTGATGAGTCGAGCTTCCTCAAAATTAATGGAGGGAAATTGGCCTACTGTACCACGTTGACAAGACGGGTTGGCATAGGGTTTGTACCAAGTTTTCCTTCTCTTGCGGCTAAGTGATCTGCCACATGCGTTTAGTCGCCTCTAACGACACCCTCAGATTGGTGACCTTGTGTATTCTTAATCAGTCACCACGCTGATTTTATCAGTAGTACTATCGATCCTTTCGTTAGGCTACAGAGATTTTGTTATACCCTTTAAGCAGAAATAAAAAGAAATCTAAGTTAGAGAGCATAGATCCAGTCCAAAGCTTAAGCCGTGTTATATCTTAGTATATCTTCTATTCTTGTGTATATCTTTTTTCTTCTTCATACGATCGGAAATTAATTCTACGTATTATTATAGCACAACATATACATTTAGTCTACTTCTGGAACTTGCAACTGTTGGTCGGACTTCAAGCCGGCGTAATCCAACATCCACACTTCTCCAAGTTCAGTATTGGATCAGTTGTTGATGCTGCTGTGAATGTGATGCAACCTATATTTGGATTAGGATCTAACAGATGTAAGTCCGTACTTAGTGTCGCCGCCCTATTTCAGTCTTAGGGTGTCGTAAGAGCCGATAAAAAGAAATGGCCAAAATCCTAGCCGCAAGAGAAGGAAAACTTGATTACCCTCCGTGCAGTTGGAGGCTGATTCTATTGATATACTATCAGAATATAAAACTTCCCTACCGCACACTGGGAAATAATATCGTGCTTATACGAGAGAGAGCATTTCCTTGAATTGCCTGCTCCATCTTGGAACATGTCGTTGCTTTCCATCACGCAAGCCTAGTGTCAGAGGCATTCAAGTCACTGTTAAAAAATACTGCAGTGTCTGAAACGTTGGGATTTAAAGAAAAGAACAAGATCAGAATCCTGAAGACATTAATTTCCTGCGAAAATATTTTGAAACAGAGTTGATGATCAGTGCACATTAGTACACTCACTGAACATCAAAGAATCAACATATATTATTATTAAAACAGTGCTATTTCAGTCCTGAAATATGACAAAAATACAAAATACTTTTTTCACTCTATATCAGACTGGTTTACCAGTTAACCCCGGCAACGACATCGACGGTGCAAACTGCTTTAACAACAGCACCAAATTTATATTTCACGAGGAAACTAATCTTTCCTTACATACATATTTAAGCGCAAAGGGATGATCATCCAGCCAGATGAGGTGGTATTTCTGACTGGGGGTCGCAGCGCCTATCTCCTGATAGTTGTAGTCGGAGAAATCTTGACTGTGCGCATTGCTCTTGGAATTTCGCGGCGTAGGACTTTTTGGTAAATCTCGCATGTGTAGGCGATATTTCTAATGTTCAGATTTTTTGTGTAAATTGTGTAAAGTATGAAGCACGTTGGTCACTACACACAAAAAATGTATGGCGTTTAATAATTACAGGTGAAACGTTCAAAAGTCTCTTCGGCTTAACATACGAACAGATGCTCAAGAAAAACTCGACTGATTTTCACGAAATCCTTAACATCGACTGGATCACAAAAAGCGGCAATGTTAAATTTAATTTGACAGCGTCTAAAAGGCTTATAAGGCTAATGGCGTCTGCACAGACAGTTTTAATCCTGATTCACGGCTTTATGGAGTCCTCTGATGGATGGATGGTAAGCGGAGTAGCTCCAGAGCTGTTGAAGAAACCAGAGTTTAAAATATTTGCGCTTGATGGACGAAAAATCATCAACTTGGAGTACTTGAGGTCCTCAACTTATATAAGGTTCATGGGAGAGATACTCGGGAGCTTTTTAGCGGATATCGTTAACCGTAAGTTTTTTTGTTGTTGATCCATCTGTGTAGATTCCGTGTACATGACCAAAGAATATCCATTTGCTATATGCTTGGAGACACGCGTGCATACATGAAGCTGACAAAAGAATTTAATGTGCCAGATTTTGTTGACTCCCCAAATGTTTTAAACGAGCCAGAAATACGATGATGATTAACAATCTAGTCAAAGCTTAATTATTTATAACTAGCGACCCACCCCGGCTTTGCACGGGTGCAATGATGCACATCTAAATTTATGCATGTATTATACATATAAACCTTCCTCTTGAATCACTCTATCTACTATAAAAGACCGCTTCAAAATCCGTAGCGTAGTTTTAAAGATATATGCATACATAGGGACGGACAGTTGACAGCGACTTTATTTTATACTATGTAGTGAAGTGATAGTGAAGCTAGTTAGTTAGAAGACTTAGTTCATCATGATCATCATTTCAGCCAAAAGACGTCCTCTGCTGGATACAGGCCTCCCCAGGAATCTCCATAAAGGCCGGTCCTGGGCCACCCGCCTATCTTTTCCCGGTGACCTTAACCAGGTCATCGGTCAGGCACTCACGCATAGGAACAGGAACACAGAATCACTTAAGGGCGATATTATTTGGCTGTGGTATTCTGTGGATTTAGAATACACAATGTCACTAACCCATACCAACCCGAGGGTGTCGTTAGAAGCGACAAAGTGAACGCAAGAGGTAGGTCACCTATGCGCAATAGAAGGAAAACACTTACCCTCCCTATGACGAGAGGAGGCCCGACTCAGCACTGGGTAATTTGTGGGCTGAGTAGTAGTAGTAGTATTTTTTAATATTATATTTTCTATTTCCCTCCACAAATTTGGAGGAGGCCCAATTCAGTAGTGGGTAAGGCGGAGGTCCCACTCGGGCAGCTTCAGCGAGACTATGGTAATATATCACTTAGTCTGGTGGTTAAGTATACACTTGGACAGGATCCGCTTAATCTTCTTTCAGCTTAATCCACGTGCTCTAAATGCAAATCAATACCCAGATATTTTTTTCTAACATTCAAACGTAACCTACACCTTGCCGACCATTCAAAGTTCTTAGCAAGTCATTGACTCTTGAAAGATCGTTTTATTTTATACCCTCATTTTACGCTTCTAAGTTTTATGTTACTGGATCACTGCTACCGAGAATTCTAACATCGATTTACGCTGGAAAAACTTTATTCACTAACGATATCAAGAAATAACGGAGAAATGATGGAGAAATATGCTTAGAAAAGATTTGTGAAAGATGTTTATTATCTCAATCTAGCACTTTGTTGTATGATGTTAAAATTTTATTATTCTGCAGAGGTGTTTGGAAGCTGTAGAATACTCTTGTTCGTTGTACATTTATTTATTGTCAGTGAGTTTTAGCACGTAGCTTTGCCGATGACACTCGTACCCAATTTCTCGATATTTATGATTATTTCTAAATGTTCTTGGACAATGGTAATAACACATAGCCAATCGAAAAAAGTGCACACAGATTTTCTTTTTTTATAGTTCTTTTTTCATACCAAAACCTGTATCACAGGGGTAGTTTACAAACATGTAATTTACGAACACAAATGACACCCAGACTCAGAGCAAGTGCCTCTGGTTTAGACAAAGACCCCGACCCAGGAATCGAACCCGGGACCCGTTGATACAAAGGCCTTTTTATCTGGTTTGGCGGGAAACGTTGCTACTGTGGTAAGCAGGCAGCAGCCCCATCGGGTACCCTCTCGCGTGCGACGCCCCGCGCACTTGGGCGTCACACATTCGTAGTAGGCAATACCGGCGGGCGGTGGGCCATCATCTAACCCCTAGACCAAGACAGGCAGACAGGCATAGTTAGCGCAACTCGGTCTATAAAAAACACTGCAATGGGGTGAGATGGGCCACCTTAATTAAATAGCGACCACCAAGCCAGAATTGAATGTGTTCTAAATGAGTTACCAGACCAATAAATTGTATTACAACTTTATCACTGCTCTGCTCTTTTGTATTGATCGATAATTTTGTTCTTAATAAATAGGATGTAACCAAAATCCTATAACCATTATGATAAATAAATAAATAAATAAATATTCTTGGACATTTCACACAACGCTATCTCGTCCCAAGCTAAGCAACTTAATGCTTGTGTTATGGTAACGAGATGGATGATAAACTACTTATAATACTTTTTTTTTTGTAAATACATACATATTATAGATAGAAAATACCCAGACCTGGAACAAATACTTGTAGGTCGTACAAATATTTCTTCCGTGCGGGAATTGAACCCGCGACATGCTGCGCAGCAGTCGATCGCTCAACCACTGCGATAGTATATATTACTACAACTACTCAGTCCATGACTAACTCACTGCTGAGTTGGGCCTCCTCCCATAACAGGGAGGGTACCTACTGCCAGAGAGCCTACTGCGCCAGCTGGCCATACGATTTGGTAAAGGGTTTCATTATACGTTTTCTTTCTATTGCGGCTAGGCTTTCTGATTTGTCATTTCCTTTTGTCAGCTCTAAATCCGTCCCAACATCACTACATAGTATAAAACAAAGTCAATGTCATGTGTCCGTCCCTATGTATGCGTAAATCTTTAAAACTACGCAACGGATTTTGTAGCGGTATTTTTCAATAGATAGAGTGATTCAAGAAGAATGTTTATATGTATAATAAATTATTATTATTGTAGAAAAATACTGATAAATATAGATGTTCATCATTGCACCCGGATGAAGCCGGGGCGGGTCGCTAGTTACTGATAAAGTGCATAATCTCAGGAAATCAAACCAACTTTTATTCTTTACTAGCGGCCCGTCCCGGCTTCGCATGCGTGCAATTATTCATGTATCATATAAACATTCCTCTTGAATCACTCTATCTACTAAAAAAAACCGCTTCAAAATCCGTTGCGTAGTTTTAAAGATTTAAGCATACATAGGGACGGACAGACGACAGCGACTTTGTTTTACACTATGTAGTGATTAAAATTCCATTTTCAGATGGCCAAGACCCGTCCAAGATTTACCTAATAGGCCACAGCCTGGGTTCCCACATAGCGGGCATAGCCGGGAAGAAACTCTATCTAGAGACCAACCAGCTTGTGGGCCGAATCACAGGACTGGACCCAGCTGGGCCTTGTTTCGGCAATGTGAGCTCGGATGGCAAATTAAATCGGGATGACGCAGCTTACGTAGATGTCATTCATACAAATGGCGGTGTATTGGGGCTTAAAGAAACTGCAGGTAAACTATAGTACGTGCTTTTTTTGGTTTTGGTTTAATCTTAACTTCTAAACTGATGAATCTTACCCAAATATTTCGCTCACGCCGAGAATTGAGAATCTCGGCGTGATAGCTGAAATAATGATGATGATCAGTTGCCCAAGTTGAAGTCAAAATGTTTTGTTTGGCATTGGACATATATAATGATAACTTACAAGTAGTCAACATGCATCCTACTAATATTATAAATGCGAAACTTTGTATGGATGGATGGATGTTTGTTACTCTTTCACGTAGAAACTACTGAATGGATTTTAATTAAACTGTACAATAATATAGCTTAAACATCAGAACCACATAGATTTACTAGGCTACAATTTTTATAGATATTGTGTTAATTGTCCAAAATATTCCTAACAGTAAGTGTCAAGTAAGTAGAAATAAAAAAACCGCGGGGCGCAGCTAGCATTATTAATAAAATATTATGTAAAGTGTTTGACAGTTTACGGCAGTTCGGAACGCGACCACAGCTGCGAAGATGAAAAAGCAGCTGGCAACAAACTCAGATCGCTTGAGTGTTCACGTTACAGTCTAATGGTGAACGTACACCCATACTCACAGCAAACACCTAGGATCTGAAGGCAGCACTAGTAATCCTTAGACCAAGAAGGCATTAATAGCACAATGGTCAACAGCTAGCCAACAGCAACCCGGAGGATGTTTAACGTTCAGACCTAACTACTTATCCACTAGTCTACCACGCTCAGTAGAAATTAATAGGCATGTAGCGACCATAATAATATCAGAACTACTTACATCAAGAAATATCGCCTCCAAATGTGAAAAGTACCACAAAGCCTTACATCGCGATAGCAAAATCTCCGGGAAATGCTTAATGCATACCCCTGCCCCTCTTGTAGGCGGTTAGGACTTCGAAACACACGACTACCCACTAAAACACTCTTTGGTATACCACGTCTCGTTTGGGACGCCATAGGCTCCTCGGCGCAGCGACCAACCAGGTCGAGCGCCAATTCCGGGTCACTATGATATGGTTCGCCGCAGCAGTTTAGATAGAGAAGACTGAAATCGCTACGACAATGTGTGCCGCTCTTCGTCTGGCCTCTGGTCTCTGGTCTCTGGTCTGGCCCCGTAGGTCCGCGTAGCGTGGGTGAGCTACCCTGAGCTGGTATGGCCCCAACGGACCTTGAAGTTTCAACCTCCTCACCACAGCAATCCTTCCTTTCCGCGTAAAGGCACACATTAAAAACTAAAGCCATAAAAGTAAAAAGAGTAGGCAATTTCAATATTACTTATTTGACCCTCCCACTTATCACTAAAATCCCTGCGATCTCGTCCCAGAGAGGGCTTGGTTTGGCATTAAGTGCCGTAAAGTGGTATTAAAGATGTTTACCAAACGACTTTGACACTTAGCTCTGAGTACGTAACGGCGATTGTCGGGAAATGTTGGAGTCTTTATGCTACTCGATGTACCTATATAGTACTAAAGACTTTCTTTAAATTAAGAGAACAGTTTGTCAAGTTGAATTTCCTTAAAGATGTTCTCTTGAATTAATGAATGAATGACTTATTCTTATTTATATACGATGCCAGCTGAAGCGAAATATTTGGGCCCGTTTTTAAGAAAATCAAAGGGACGGAGCTAATACTTGTATGAAACATGCATCAAGGATCAACCCAACAAATAAAGCATTGGATCATTGTCGAGTACAAATAAGTGGTTGAGAAAGATTTTATTTTTTGTTCCAATAAAGACATATTCCCAAATCGACCTTCAGTTATCAGACTTGCTTTAGTTTTCATTTATTTCCAGTTTTAAAACGAACTACTGGAGTAATTTTGATAATATTTCTATGGAACTAATCTGAAAGTAATCTCATTTGAACAAAACATTAGTAGTTTTGATCAAGGTTAAAAAATAAAAATACGAAATTATTAACTAATCTCTTTAACCAAATTTTATTTTGCCGTCTTAGAAATCCCTTAGTCTCGAGGCCACAGAGAGCTTTCTGCGAGTAAGCGACTGTAGCATTACGAATATTTACTAAACGAATCTCCCACTTATCTGCACTTAGCAGAAACCGTCAAAAATATATTAGGCTTATACGAATTGGGATTTATAGAAATCGGAAATGTATTAGTTAAAAGTTTATCGTAGGCTTTATAAAGAAAATGAGACTAATTTTTAAATTAACATTAAAGACAGCAAAAGAGTGATACGCCGCCACCTAGTGGACCACCTAGTGATTAAATGCACAGAGAAAGATGACGCAGTGATGGAAGGTAGTAGTCACGACCAGACATGAGGAACACAAAGCAATGAGAACGAGGTTATGTCGATGTAGTGATGAACATCTCTTATTTAGCTAATCGTAACAATTGATCCAATTGTAATCCAATTCTCCAAAATCCAATTGTAAATTTTAATCCAATTCTACTTTGTTCCAGGGCATAAAGATTTCTTCCCTAATGGAGGGTCATCACAGCCAGGATGTCTTCTATCAACTTGTGACCATAGCAGGGCGTGGGAATATTTCGCCGAGTCTATTAGTTCTACCCACAATTTTCCAGGTATAACAGCAGACAGAGACGCTGTCTTCTGCATTTTTTAAACTGTGCCACGTTGGCCAGACGGACTGGCACATGATTTAGTTTTAAGTTTACCTTCTTCGGCTATGTTAGGCTTTCAGTCTTGTCTTTACTTTTTCTCGGCTCTTACGACACCCTTAGGATTAAATTGGGTGGCGACACTATGTATTCTAAATCCGTCACCGCACGGAAAGAGAGAGTAGCGTTGAGACAGAGTTTTAGAGTAACTCTGGCAGAAATGTGTTTTGGTCTCTCCTGCAAACGCAAATCCTATGCGTAATGACACATTCGTTAGCCTATACTGGAGCAATTCCGATTTAAATCCAATGTTGTCAGTATTGTTTTCAAGAGTACGGTAATTTGACAGGATTGGTTATGAATTGGATCGGAATTGGCATTGGATTAAAATTGTTATTGGATTCAAGAGTAAGGCCCCAGGAGAATAAACTCGATTGGAAACCTACTGCGACGTAGCCAATCCGTCTGGCCAGCGTGGCACAGTAGGCTAATTACATTCCATGTGCACGAGGCCCGTATCAGCAGTGGGTTATTTATGGACTGAGTAATAATAACATCTAAAGAAACCCGACATCGAACCAGGAATCTGATATCTTAGTACCCATCTTAGTACGCACTAGCGGTTGGCCGCCTCGCCGCGATCATAGGCGGTTACATATTAAGGGGGATGCTCCAGGGTAGCCCGCGAAATTCAAATTTTCTTACGTTTTTTGCAATTTGCTGGGCAGTGCTAGGTTGTATGATGATGAACATTTGATTCGCGGCTGTAAGACGTATGTAGTTATAGAATTATAATCATCAAAATCATCAATACAGCCCTCCAAGCTCTTAAAGGTGCAAGAACAACTTTTTCAACGTCAAAGTCATTCTTGCACCTTTATGAGCTTGGAGGGTTGTATTGATGAGTCTAACGTACGTCTTACAGCCGCGAATAAAATTTTAATCAACATACAACCTAGCACTGACCTGAAAATTGCAAAAAACGTAAGAAAATTTGAATTTCGCGGGCTACCCTGGAGCCTCCACCTTAAACTGGAACAGCGCAGGCCGCGCAGTAACCCGCCTCCGCGTTTCAACCGCTAGTGCGTAAGGGGGCTAAAAGCAAAGACTGTGACCTATCGTGTGGCAAAAATCAAAAAGCAACACGTGAAATTCACGTAGACAAAGTCACGGGAAAAGCTAATATGTACTTTTACAGCCCGCAGGTGTGACAACTGGACAATGTTCACACAAGGATTGTGCGACAAAAACGATTTGTCCTTTATGGGCATCAATTCGAAAGATGGAAGATCTGGCGTTTATTATCTCAGCACAAACCGATCAGCGCCTTATGGCGTCGGAGCCGCTGGAAGTGACTAAGTTACAAATAAATTGACATTTAAAAAAATAAAGTTTCTTACCCTGATATTCCTCAATATATTGACGGATTGAAGCAACTTGTCCACGATAGATTAAAATTACGGAGAGCGACTCTCATACGGCAATCTACGACGAGTACTACGTGCGCGTCTACCCTAGCTAGAGTATCACTACAGTCTACGTGGACGTCGTCGTGGACGCAGGTACGAGAGCGAGACAAGCGATACGAATAGAGAGCTCTCGAATTATATACATGCCATATATCAGTCTAGCTATAATCGGTTTTTTAATCAGACGTAGGCAACTGACGTTTACTGTTTCTAAATGAATATCTAGTCTACGAGTAGTGTAGTGTACGCAGGCCAAAATGTCACTATGATAGAGCTACCCTACGATAGGGCAGAAAACTGCAATAGGGCATCTGATCTTGATACGCGTGTACGTAGAAATTAGAGTATAGATTAGATAAGTCTTCAAGGTGTCTAGCTCTATTCTCTCCCCGTGGACGAAGCTTTAGATTGCCCATCGATTTCCATTTTTAATATATTATTTCTTTGTGTTACCAATTACAAGAGGCCGTAATCTAGCATAACATTGCGTGTGATGACGGGTTTAGAATACATAGTGTCACCACCCCATTACATACTGAGGGTGTCGTAAGAGCCGACAAAATAAAATGCTGAGGCCGGTGACTCAGCTGCAAGAGAAAGAAACTTGATTTGAAACCCTATCGTCAATCCGCCAGTCGGTCTGGCCAGAGTGGCACAGTAAGCTAATTACCCTCCATATCGTTGGAGGAGGCCCGACTCAGCAGTGGATCATTTATGGGCGGAGAAGTAGTGACGTAGCACAATAACACCCAGACCCAGAGCGCATGCATCTGGCTTACACAAATACACTTGCCCGACCCCGGAATCGAACCGACGACCTGTGTTCGCAAGGCGACACAACACAACCCATAGGCCAACAAGGCAATAGTTTAATAAAACTTTAATAACTAAAACGTGTATAATATAATGTTGATGTCCCTTTTGTTCCACTCTCCACTGACGAAGACAGGGATTATGAATAAAGCCGAATAGCTGTTACTAGTAAATTTTATTATATTTTCGTCAACAAAGAGTAGGATAATCCTTACTACGGGGAAAAAAATACTAAAAGGAAAAACAGCTTTAAATATAATACCCGAGAAAAAAGAGGGATGTTATAAGTTTTATGTATCTGTGGCATTTTATTCTAATACTTAAGCACTGTCCGTGTGGGTTCGGATTTAGAATACATAATGTCATATTCCATCAAAGGTGTCGGAAGAACCGACTGAAGGAAATCACAAGGCTGATGCAGCTAGGTTCCGCAAGAGAAGGAAAACTTGAAACGAAACTCTGTGCCAGCCCGTCTGGCCAGCGTACGAACAGTACGCTAATCATCCTCCATAAAATATGAGACTCGTTTCAGCAGTTTGAGTTGTAGTGGTAGTAGCAGTACATAAGATACGACTAAAATAATGTAAGAGCGAGACAAACTAGCTGCAAGAGAAGGACAACTTGATCAAAAAAATCTGTGCCTAGCAGGTCAGCTTGGTACAGTAAGCTATTTTTTCTCTTTATTATTGCGCATGGCATTGTGTTAGTGGTTAGATGTGCCGCCTTTGGATCAACGGGTCCCGGGTTCGATTCCGGGGTCGGGCAAGTGTCTTTGTCTAAACCAGAGGCACTGGCTCGGAGTCTGGGTGTCATTTCTATCTATAATATGTATGTATTTACAAAACTAAAATGTACATAAGTAGGTTATCATCCATCTCGTTACCATAACACAAGCATTAAGTTGCTTAGCTTGGGACGAGATGGCGTTGTGTGAAATGTCCAAGGATTTTTATTATTTATTTATTATGCACGAAAGAGACTTTCGTTAAAGCCTGCTGACAGACTTTCTACACCTGCAGCTTATTAAGTATACCCAAAGATCGCTTGATGCCCTGCGATTCCAATTTATCAATGGTTTCAGAATGCTGACAGGCCTGTCCCGTCACTGCAGCGCATCCGGTATGTTTACAGAGGCTAGAACCGTAAGAATCGTAAGGAAACGCACATCTTCCCTGATGTGCCGTATACGGGACAGCCCTAACGGCCTGCTGAACCGTATTTTGTTCAGCTTTGACTGCTCTCTAGTACGTTACTCTGGAAAAATATGCATTAGGTTCTAGACCTGTAATTTTTATATTAAACTCGCTGTACCCTGCACGCTTTCTACGCCACTAAGAAAAATAAATTTGAAGGAAAAACATGACAGAAATATTCTTCTTTTGTGTGCAAAAACCTTCGTGGTCTTATGCATAACACTTTGCTGAAGATCGTCACATGATCAAACGCATAGTTTACGTTTCTGCAAAGGACATACAGCCAAACATTAATCTATAATCATACTAACAATGTATACGTGATTTAGAAAAAAATGGTCATAGATTACTTCAGTCCTGGGTAAGTCAAATCTACACAAACTTCTGACCGAAATAGAAATGTCGACACGATGCCAAGGAACGTTTTTTCGTAAACCCGTACAATTTTACAGGTGAAAACACACAGACATCGGAGGTGGAGGCGTGCCGCAGACGGCTTTTGCGCGTTATTAGGTCCATGTATTAGATCCAGTATGAAAGACCATATACACAATTCGCAGCGTATCGTCATCATTTCAACAAAAAACGTCCATTGCTGGACATAGGTCTCCACCAAGGATTTCCACGAAGCCCAGTCCTGAGCCGCTAGCATCCAGCGTTTTCCATAAACTGGTCGTCGGTCCAGCTGTACTACGCTTTCTGGAACGCGGTCGCCACTCGCGGAATTCTTTTCCCCATCGCGCGTCTAGCCTGCGATCTATGTGCCCTGCCCACTGCCACTTACATTTTGGAATCCTGTGGGTTATGCGGGTAGCTCTGGTTCTCTAATTCGGTCTCGCAGGAAAACTTCGAGCATACTCATTTGTTTCTGGTACGCCCCTCTCCGGTGTCGGTGTGTTTTCACATTTACAAGGAAAAAAAATCCATGCTTAGAAATATTTTGCTGGTGTTCAGATATTCTTTGAAACAAAAAGTAAAGGTTTATTTTTATCCGAGTTAATAACAGGTTGGGCAACGTCATGTTGACGGGTACTTTTAAGGCATCGAAAAAACGAGGGTTGTTAAAAGTTTTAAGTATTTATTTTTTATTAGTTTAATATTAAGAAGTCTAAATGTAAAGTTTTACAAATAAATGAGTCTTTAAATAATGTAAAATACAGGCGATAAATCCATAAAATAGTGTTTAATTTCAATAAATATTTGAAGTTTTTTCCATCAGAAGGAATCGCCAGAAAATCGGTCCAGCCATTTCAGATTAGCCGAAACAGACATTACAAGACACAAGAATTGTAAAAATGTTGTTTTGGTATCTGTATACGTGTATACATCTGCACTTAGTAAAATGGGGTAATTTTAATATTACAAGGACACACTGCAACTTTTTTTAATTGTATAGAGTATATATTTATCACTGATAACAGTAACAATACATTTGAAATATGATTTATACACGCAAGCGTAGCGATATTGAAAATTCTCTTACAGCTAACCTATAAGAAACAGAGATTCGATATGTGAAAAGGAGAGGCAGATATTATTCAACGTAGGGCCAGACTCTGTTTCTCTTATAATGAATCCTTTCCATTGCCAAAACAATAAGAGATGCCAAAGTTGAGCAGAACAGCGTAAGCAAGGGCATCGAAATTTGCGTGAATCCCGCCTGTACGTTTGTATTGTCAAAGCAATGGGGCACATTGATGTTGTCTATTAATAGACGTCTTAGGATACCAGCTTCTTTTGCGCGGAGAATGCTGCAAACAAAAGATCATTTAATAAACAAAACACTATATGAAATTCAGTGTGGTGACAGATTTAGGACACGCAGTGTCACCATCCTATTCCATCCTGAAAGTGTCGTAAGAGCGGACAGAAGGAAATGACAAGGATGAAAACCTATCTGTAAAAGAAGGAAACGAAACTCTGTGCTAACCCGAATGGCCAGCGTGACACAGTAGGTTAATTACCCTCCATATATCTGGAGAAGGCCCGACTTTGTTGTTATTTGTGCGGGCTTGATTCGATTTTTTATAATTTGAAAAAATATTACAGGAATCCTCTCGTAATATGCCAACAATATAGAATCGTACGATGTTGTACTTAACTTAAAGCCACCATCATCGGTCGAAGTCGGATATTCTTCATGGGTCCCGTGGGGTCTAGATCCCGCTAAAACCCGACGGTGATGCTTAACTGCCTATCCAAGACTACGGGTTTCACTCCCCGGCGGGGAGGACTCCAGTAAAGCTAATGGTTTAAGTAGGACAAATTTCTTACCCAATTTTAATCTCTTCCTTGTACAGAAAATCCTTCCTTGTAAATATATATCTCTTCATATCCGAGAAAAGGTCGACTTGTATCAATTTGCATATTTCTTCATTGTTGAATGCTAAAATGTTTACAATCTAATTGAAAATCCGTGTTTGTGGCTTCTTAAGACGCTTGTAGACGCTTGAGCCTGATACATAGGACGGCGGCAGATGCTCAAAATGAACAAGCAAAACAAAGTGAGTAAGAGTCAACAAAACCCAGCACGCTTGGTCCGCCCGGCTAGCTCCCATCATAGTCCGGCAAGCCAAGCAGTTTTACTGTGTTTCGTCGTGTGTATGTGAGAGCCGGTGCCCGACAGGGCATTTCCTTGAATGGCCTGCTCCCTCTTAAATCCTGGCGTTGCTTTCCATCACACAATCCTAGGATCAAATGCATTCAAGTAGTAGGAAAACACGGTGATCCACAGTGGAAAAAAAATAACGGACGTATGAGGCGAATGCTCCCAGTGAGTACAGGCGGGAGGTTCACGCAAGCACGCCTTGCGATGTCTGTACACGCCTTTAGATAAGTTTAAGGTGTCGCTGTGTTGTTCAAGAATAAATAATGTTCGAAACAGTTGAACGTAGTTCTCATTTCAGCAATGATAATTCAAATGGCATCTCATACTTTTGATCGTAAATTGCTGATAAGTATTTGAGTTTGAGATTTAAAATTCAATGCAGTATTTTGTTAAGCTTTAGTCAGTGTGCACTGCAAGTGAAAAATGGCTTTATAGTTACGTTATATTTCCCCCAAGAGGCTCAACAAAGCTTCATGAGCTGAAATTATGATAATTATCTAGCTGTTTTTATTTGTTATTTTGTACGATGTTGACGGTGAACAACAACCTAGAAAATTTTATTATGAAGTGAAGGCCATTTTTATTTATTTTTATATTTATTTACACACAGTAAACTAAAGAAGGGTTTATTCTAAATTATACATCGTAACATAAAAAATACAATTAATGAACCTAAACTGTATATAAATAATTTATAAAAAGTTTAATTGTGCCCACTTGGCAAAGTGCCCAGAAGACTAGCAGCGTTCCCGCGCTGGATTGCTTAATATCCAACCAACCAGCTGCTGATGAGGGCCGTCCTACACTACGCTTGACGATTGTGAACCTGTGAATAGGTGCTGTTGCTGGTGGTCAGTTGGCTCAGGCATTTAAAGGTAATTGTTGACTAGAAGATGTTGCTGTTTGGCCCGTTGCAACTATTGCGCGTGTTTTCTCTCACTGAAAAAGCAACTACAGAGAATTTTTTTAAAGCTGAATTTCAAGCCGATTGTAAATAGTAAATTTTTAAATATAAGTACATTTATTTTATTTTGATTTGATTTTTGATTCGCGGTCTCCGCTCAAGAATCCCAGATTGTCAGGTCACCAATTAAGTGTCTAAAATCTAATACTGACCTCGCCTGATGTATGGGTATAGACTAGTGTAGTCAGACAATATCGCAGCTTCTCCAGCTTTCACTGCTGCCATGCCTTCAGGCACGGTAACTGCCGCCATGTCTAACATTTTTCCCGACATAATATAGTTGTGATTGTATGAAGCATACTAGAAAAAGCTTTTAGAATGAATATAATATAATAAATAAATATCCTTGGACATTTCACACAACGGCATCTCGTCCCAAGCTAAGCAAACGTAATGCTTGTGTTATGGTAACGAGATGGATGATAAACTACTTATATACATTTTTTTTTGTAAATACATACTTATTATAGATAGAAATGACACCCAGACTCCGAGCCAGTGCCTCTGGTTTAGACAAAGAAACTTGCCCGACCCCGGAATCGAACCCGGGACCCGTTGATCCAAAGGCGGCACATCTAACCACTAGACCAACGAGGCAGTCAAATATGAATAAATGAAGTTCCGTGTGCTGTTAGGCATAGAGTAGGTAATTATGTTTTTTTACGTTGTAAATCTATACAAATAAATAAAATTGGAGTGTCTGTTTGTTATAATAAAATAACCACTTTTTACTAAATGCGTAGGTATAAGTACGTAGACACAGTACATATACCAAAATATATATATTTTTTAATTTTATTTGTCTGTCTGTCTGTTTGTTCCGGCTAATCTGTGGAACGGCTGGACCGATTTTAACGGGACTTTCACTGATAGGTAGCTGGTGATTTAAGGAGTAACTTAGGCTTAATTACTTTTTTAGACTTGCTTCGCTCCGCGGCTTTACGGTACGTCAATAACCGCGGGTAACATCGCGGGACTCAGCTAGTATATATTATAGGGCCGCTCTGCCCTAGTGGAGATGGGGGAGCTCTGGACACCCACCATCCCCATAGAGAAAGTCCGACATACTACACAAGCCTGATCCCGCCCAACACTTACTTCTCAGCCCATAAAGACCCACTACTGAGTCGGGCCTCCTCCAACTACTTATAGGGTAATATGTCACGCTGGCCAGACAGGTTGGCATAGGGTTTCGTATGAAGTTTTCCTTCTCCTGCAGCTATTCGCAGGTTTTTGGCCTTATCTTTTATTTGTTTCTTGGTGACGGATGGAAAACATAGTACACCCTAGACCTTATTCCATCCTGAAGATGTTATAAAAGCCGCCACATGGAAAGACAAGATAACCTAGCCGCATGAGCAGGAAATCTTGAAACGAACCCTGTGGCAACAGTGGGTCCATTACCCTCCATGTAACTGGAGGTGGCCCGACTCAATAGTGGGTCATCTATGGGATGAGTAGTTGTAGAAGTGACTAGATCTGGCTGATGTTTGGCCCTTTAAATATATAAATATAAATATCCTTGGACATTTCACACAACGCCATCTCGTCCCAAGCTAAGCAACTTAATGCTTGTGTTATGGTAACGAGATGGATGATAACTACTTATATACATTTTTTTTTTGTAAATACATACATATTATAGATAGAAATGACACCCAGACTCCGAGCCAGTGCCTCTGGTTTAGACAAAGACACTTGCCAGACCCCGGAATCGAACCCGGGACCCGTTGATCCAAAGGCGGCACATCTAATCACTAGACCAACGAGGCAGTCAAACGACTTGCGACTATTGCGCGAGTTTGCTCTCACAAATCTGTCTTATATCCAGTGTTATACCTAAAAGCAGCAACTACAGCGTTTCTTGCCGGCTATTCTCTGTAGAGCTGCATTCCAAACCGGTGGTAGATGGTAAATAATGAATTTTAAATGGTAAATTTTAAATATTATTTGATTATTTGTCTTGTCAAAAGAGCTCTGATGAGCCAACTTGATTAAATGAGTTTTGATTTTGGGCTGCAATTACAAGTACTTACACTGTTATCAAAAGCCTGCTTCAAATAGTCCACAATGATACATTTGTATTGACTTTGTGCCAATGTTTTTAAGTCCACGCTAAGCTCTGTGTCATTCACCAGATGGGACAAAAGGTTTGAGGTGTAGTATGTATATATGATGTAGGCAAACATGAAGAATATGAAGTAGGCGGTTCTTCTGGACGGCAGTACTGGGTCAATGGGAGGAACTGAAATGGAAGAAAAAGGAAACCGAGTTATTTTATAAGTTATTTTTTTAAAACCGGCTTTAGTCCTTTTTTGTCATTCTCATTAGAATACTTCAAACAGTGGTACCGACGTGTGGCGGGTCGACCGCTTCCCGTTGGTATGGTTGAGAAATAGATGGCTACGACATGCTAGTGCTCTCACTCTGTCAGAATTGTTTGTACCACCGTCATTGTAACACTTTTATTTAAAAGAGCAACCATTGGGTTTCTTGCCGGCTCTTCTCTGTGTAATGGCATTCCGAACCGGTAGTAAAAATTAAAACTATTAATTATTTTAAATTTTAGTTTGTGACTATTTCAAAGCATTCACAAGAATTTATTCGAATAAAAATAGTTTTATTTTTTATTTCAGTGAACAGGTGCCGCTGTTTGGGGTTTAAGAAATATTATTTAATTTTATTTCTTTTTTCCGTTCAGCGCCTTTCGAAACCAGACGAAACTAGTTACTTATATTACACGGTCATTGTAAAAGGCTTTTTTAAACAAGACAAGCCCACTGAGTTTCTTCCGCCAAAACTTTTCGGTTGGTGCTGCGTTCCGACCCGGTAGTAGTGGGCGAAGAATCTCCTTCAAACTTACAACTTCCTTCTCTTAAGGTACCCCCAGTATGTGGAATAATTGCGCCCCTATTCCTTCCTGAGGGTATTGTAAGAGCCGACAAAAGTAAATGACAACCTAGCCGTAACAGAACAAGAAAAACTTGATACGAAACTCTGTACCAACCCGTCTGCCCACTGGGGCACAGTAGGATAATTACCCTCTATGTACCTGGAAGAGGCCGGAGCAGCTGTAGGTCTTAAGAACCGAACGGTAGATGGAAAAACAACTTACTATGCTGGCAATAAATAAATATCCTATGAGAGCAAACAGAAAAGCTAAGCTGTAGAGACAGTTCCATGCGGGGCGGGTGAATGGCTTGCTGTAGAAAGTACGGTAGAAGCTGGCGTAATCTGGACGTCGCAAAATGAAACCAAGCCTATAAAAGCAATAAAGGAAACATTGTACAGTGTGTTTTTTTTAAATATCGCATAACTAAAAATAAGTAAACATAACTAATACAAAAAATGGAATATGTGATTCACAATACTTAAACTTAACGCAGTTTCTTAACGCGGGGGATACGGGGGCTAATGGTGGTTATCCTCATCTCGCTGAAAACTTATATTTTTAGCAGTGAGTCATCATGATGCAGTAAAAACATTGACACGCTTCATGGATAAATATTGGACTGGCAGAAATAAGTCTATCATCAGCACTTTTTATAATAATATACCTGTTGGCACGTCGCCAAAAGTCCAGGTAACTGCGCAATTCGATCACTTAGATTATTTTCGCAAGTCGGCAAATATTCGCAATTTCAGTGTTCTAAATTGGAATTCTGGCAAAAAGGCTCAGACATGAATTGCCAAAGTAACAATAAGTTTTTTTTTTAGAAAATAAAACTTATCTTTATATCTGGAGCTTATCTAGGGATAATCGGATTAACTTTATTTTCACCAGTAATGCCATGGGACTAGATCTGCAAGAGATGAAAACGCGAAGAGTGAAGTGAAAGGGCATCATGCTTCTGAATTTTTACAACTTTTGATTGAAAACAGATGTGGGGGACGCGATGATAATAACTAATAATAGATTAGTCGATAGAACTCACATTTGTTTATTTTGATGTGATCAGCCAATTGTGGGGCTTTCACTTATAAAATTACATTTAAATGTCACTACTAATCTTATATCTTTAAATGAGCAATTCTTGTATACATATATATATATATACTAGCGACCCGCCCCGGCTTCGCATGTGTGCAGTGATGAACATCTAAATTTATCAGTGTTTCTCTACACTACAACATTATATATGTATTATACTTAAAAACCTCCCTCTTGAATCATCTATCTACTAAAAGAAACCGCTTCAAAATCCGTTGCGTAGTTTTAAAGATTTAAGCATACATAGGGACGGACAGACGACAGCGACTTTGTTTTATACTATGTAGTGATAGTGATAATTGGAATCTCGGAATCGGCTCTAACGATTTTCATGAAATTTAGTATACAGGGGGTTTCGGGGGCGATAAATCGATCTAGCTAGGAATCATCATCATGATTTTTTTTAAACTTGGAATTAAAATAACAGACTGTGGGCGTTCGAGTAAAATCGGTAAAATCGAAAAATATTATTCATATTTCATTATCTTATTAGTAACTAGCTTTTGCGCGCGGCTTCGCCCGCGTGGGCTTCGAACCCGTGCTTATCTCTATGCATGTTTCTATGAACATAAAAGCGGTTATTGTGACCGCTTGTGACTAAACTATGATAGTTAGATATGTGCTGACTTTTTTGTAGATCTTTATAAGACCTACAAACCCATACTACATCATTTTGTTCTATTGTCAATAGTTTTTGCAGCGCACGCATAAATAGGTTTTCGATTTTACACCTTGGTTTACAAAATCGCAAGTTTCATGCGAATCCCTAATTCTTTTGAAAATAAAATATAGCCTATCCAGTTAGTCCATTTATCGAGGAAGGTTTTCCTCGATAAATGGACTATCTAACACTGAAAGATTTTTTGAAATCGGTCCAGTAGTTCCTGAGATTAGCGCGTTCAAACAAACAAACAAACTCTGCAGCTTTATATATTAGTATAGATTCGTACTTAAATATAATTTCCAAAAAACACAATTTATAAAAAAAAACGGTCATCCACATATTAATACATTAGTACAGTCAGTATCCCGCTATATTAAAAGGTTCATACCTCCAAGTGTAAACTAGTTGCAACGGACTGTACATCTCCAACAACTCGACTCTACAGTTCATAGGTCTTACGTTAATTTCTGCCGCGACATTAATACTGGAGCTCGGAATTCCACCTTCGGAATTGTTGATTGAAGGTTGAAGCATTGTCATGTTCGCTTCAACATCTTGACTGTAATACTTAACCCTGAAATATAAAGTTATCTGTCTCTTCAATAAACCTCTTAGATCTATTAAACGGTGGCTGCTAGACGTTCGATAAGTGTCCATCAGTTATATATAACGTAATGACCACCTCGTTCTTAGGCGTCGCCAATCTACCATGTATGGCAGTCGACACATGTAAACCGTAGTGTGGATCGACAGGTAGTCTAGGTGATTGCCCACTAAATGGAGCGCTCATTGTAAATACTGGTAGTTAGCCAAATCAAGGTAGAGTAGTGCCGACCACACATAAGAGGAGATCTTTTACTATAGTACAGTATAGTGCAGTGCAGTACAGTGCAGTGCAGTACAATACAATACATTACAAGCGAGTACAGTGCAGTACAGTACAGTGCAGTGCAGTAAGTAGTGTATTATTTTATAAAATAAAAAAAAATGCGGGTAACATATTCTAATAATTCGATGTATCACTAATAGCAGTAAGCAAACTCACTGGAAATTATACATTTCCTGTAAAAGTTGTAAAATCCGACACCCGGTAGCAGTTTGTTTCCATACTGGGTCGGACATAGTATGGTCCAATGGTATATTATCCCAATGAACGGGGTCTGAATACGCCGATGACAGCACATATTCGCAAGGCCACAGAGATGCCACCGTCAATGTCACGTTGTTCATAATAGCTTACGGTCACGTTGTTCCTAAAACTACAAAGATTATTATTTTATTAGTAGCAAAGTGGGACTTAACGAGATTGCCTTCTCGTTGCGATTTCAGTATAACTAGTTCCTTTAGTCATTCTGGTGACACACTAATGCCCTATGTTCTCGGTGAAACCAACTTGCCATGAATAACAAAACCGCATCACAATTTATCACATTTTTTTAGTCTACGCTGCCGCAACCGACACGTCCGGGTCTTGGGTACTTTCCGGGTTATTCGGGAAACCCGAGTGCCATGCGGGATGAAAAGGTAATTATTTATTTTATTTTTAATCTAGGTTTAATTGCACATAACCAGTAATTCATAACCACAACTGTCACCCAGAGTCCGATTATACCCCCAGAAAAAAGGGTGTTGTAAGTTCCTTTCGTTGCTAATAACAGGTTTAAGTTTAATTCACTGTGGGACATAAGCCTTTCATTAAAAACATGATAGTGCCTGGATGCCTCCACCTGAAGGCAGGTCTACAGGGATCTTACAACAGGCTTGCCGAGTCGCGGACTACTCAAATATTTTAATTTAATTTAATTTACAAGTAAATCTTTCTTACCTTTACAGCCGCTTTAGCGCAGACCTTGTGCATTTTATAATTTATTGTCGCATAAATTATGAATAAGTACAATTAATTGTCAATATTTAAGTCGATTCTAAGCTTTATTAACGTCGGGGTCCGTTTAAAATGAGGGTAGAACGTAGAATGGGTTACATTCAATTATATTTCAGTTAAATATTCAAGCAAATAATGTTGTTATACTAAAACCAACAAAGATAATGAGGTGCTATAATTTAACAGCACGCAAGTGCATTTAAGGCTAGGTCTCACTGAAAACTTAAAAAATCCAAAATTGTAACTAGAGGAGGCCCGACTCAGGAGTGGGTCATCCATTGCCTGAGTAGTTGTAGTTTGAGGCACGCAGTTTAACAGGCTTCATAATTCAAAAGACAAGCTCAATTGAAAAAACTTTTTGGCTGAGAAAGAAACTGTGTGTTAAATTAATATTTAAACGTTTTATATGGCCCTCCCTTTAATGGGAGGAGGCCCAACTCAGCAGTGGGTAATTTATGGGCTGAGTATTAAGTAGTTAGGGAAGCTGCTGAAAATATACTCGTTCACAATACCGCATTGTTTGAGCACAAAAGTCCTCGATCAATGTGTGTTCCAGTGGCGACATATGGTATGGGCTCCATCAAAAGGCTTAAATTCGCCCAAAGCTCAATGGAGGGGGCTATGTAGTTTTCCCGCATTCTGAAAAGCGCAGTGCTGGGAGGCGGTGGACCGAAGACCTAGTTAAGGTCGCCGGAAAATGATGGATGTGGGTTCTTTTGAGGAAATCCTTGGGGGATACCTTTGCCCAGCAGTAGTCTTTTGGCTGAAATGATAATAATTTTATGATAATTTTGTTATGTTCCCAACATAGCAAAACAATTTGCCTGTTCTTCTCTAATGCAAACAATTATACTTCGCACTAGTATGAAAAGCGTATTCAGGCGTAAAATATAATCAAGAAAGATAGTCATTCAAACACCCAAAGAATTTCTGTACAGCGTCTCTATTGATGGACTTGAAAAAGTTACGACATACAGAAATAATAAAGGCCGCAAGTGAAGCAATATTTGATACGAAACCGGCCAACCAGCGTGGCACAGTAGAACTACCCTCCATATATGTAAGGTAGGCCAGATTCAGCAGTGGTTCATTTATAGTCTGAGAAGAAGAAGAGAAGAGAAAACACAAGCGTCAAAATATATTTAACTCAAATTAAACATTATTATCTTAAACCTTGCCAAACTTAAGTGGCAGTGGGCAGGGCACATAGCTCGCAGGACCGACGCCCGATGGGGCAGAAAAGTCCTCGAGTGGCGACCGCGTTCCGGAAGGCGCAGTGCTGGTAGGCCTCCCACACGGTGGACCGACGACCTGGTTAAGGTCGCCGGAAAGCAGTGGATGCGGGCGGCCCAGGACCGGCCTTTGTGGAAATCCTTGGGGGAGGCCTATGTCCAGCAGTGGACGTCTTTCGGCTGAAATGATGATGATGATGATCTTACACAATTATTATGTCAAATTAAACATTATTTTTTCTATTTTCGGCTCTTTCTTAATAGGTATTTTTTCTTGGTTTTGCTAGGGCGGTGCTTTATGCATACCGCCGCCCCTCGGGAGTGGGGTCGGCGATTATGTGGAACTTCGGAAACTACTAGTCTACTCTACTCACTAAAACCCCAGCAGTATACCCTCCGCCGACCCACCACCGGCCTCTCTCCGGCGGGGGCAGGAGGTGGCGTAGAGTCGCCCCTCATCCCTGGCCTCTGTCCGCGGCGCGGGTCAGCTAGAGCTTCCTCCTCTCTGACCTACTCCGACGCCTCCTTCTGCCAGGACGTTGTGTCGTAGATTGATACGAAGCCCTGTGCCAACCCGTCTGTCCAGCGTGGCACAGTAGGCTAATTACCCGCCAAGTAGTTGAAGGAGGCCCGACTTAACAGTGGAACATGTTTAGGGTTGAGTAGTAGTAGATAGGGTCAACTGCGTAATTTTAAAAATATCCTGCTTTTGTAAAATGCTTAATTTAAAACACTGACAAAAACACAGAGTTTTATTTTCCGGTATAATATGGCATCTAAAAAATAACATTGCATTTTGTACTAAATTTCAGGCATATGTAATATCCTATTTCACATTTGTGTAAAGTGGCCAGAGTCATATCAGTAACGTCCATCAAAGTTATAACGCCGTAGTTTACGTTATACTCATAAATGCAGAGATATAGATCGCTGTACGTTGTATACTGTGTAGAGTCGTAAATGTAAGTATTAGATAATTACATTTTGTCGTTTATTCTCGTATCTACCAAGCGATCCTTCCGAGTTACAATTAAAACCTCGTTGGTCTAGTGGTAAGATGTGCCGCCTTTGGATCAATGGGTCCCGGGTTCGATTTCCAAGTGTCTTTGTCTAAAACAGAGGCACTGGCTCGGAGTCTGGGTGTCATTTCTATCTATAAAATGAATGTATTTACAAAAAAAATGTATATAAGTAGTTTATCATCCATCTCGTTACCATAACACAAGCATTAAGTTGCTTAACTTGGGACGAGATGGCGTTGTGTGAAATGTCCAAGGATATTTATTTATTATTTATTTATTTTATTTATCTTTTATTCACTCAATGGTATTAAGAACTTTTTGAGGTTGGTAATTTGGAGGACAGCTAAAAGAACCAAAATATGTGCACATCTAAAGTCCGCCAAAAGGATTTTACCACCAAACAACAATATTTCTCCAACGATGTTAATGTCTTAATATAAGAAGGAGTTTAACCGAAGTAGAAACTTTTAATAAACTTTACTCAACGTTTATTTAAATTAGTAAATTATTCAGACAACAACGATGGACGAAAATTAAACATTGTAAGCGTAGCAATACCCAGGGGCAGTTAAATTTGTTGACATGAAACAAATTATCGGCAGCCATTTATGATATTTTTACCAAGAATGAAGTACAACAAACAAATTAGAGCGCTTGTTAAACAAAGGCTGTAAGCCGTTTGTTTATGGGCAAAAACATAACAAATCTAATTGTGTTCCGTATCGTTAAAATATTTCGTACTGGTCCCTGGCTGCCATTCTACGATCTATCCTCAACGGAGGCCGATTTAGTCGCGGATCTTTGTTTGACTCCTATTAAAGATAGATGGATTGTAAGAATGAAGAAATGGTGTGAATGTAGGAGTAGATAGGAGTGTATGTATACCGCTTAGTGGACAAATGCCGACAGATGATATTGGCAATTTTAAATGTGGCGATTTACAAGAGTTTTGTGATAATACCTGCCCTGCGTAAATAAAGTTCCTTTTGAGTTTGAGGTTATCGCATTAACTAGGCCTCGGAGGGCAGACGGGAATGGTTCCGTGTGAATTAGGGTTCATTCCCGGGAAATCGTTGGGCTTTGTTCCCGGGAAATCAAGCTCGAGAAAAGTCGAGAACTCGAGAAATCATGTACGTTTGTAGAAAATAAACTTGCAGAGTATTAATTTGTTTATATTCTATTAACATGCCATAAATGGTGCTATGATTGTAATGTAATTATAATTTACATTTACTTTCTACCTGAGTTTAAGATATTAAAGACTTCTTTCGTGTTTTATAGAAGCTATTTTGTTTACAAGATTTAAGTTGATTTCTTTTTCTAAATAACCAGCCCAAAATTGTGCTGTGATTCTACTGTAAGTTAAGATAATAGGTTGGGGAAAAAGTTTCGTCGCATTTTTTAAGAAATTTCAAAACAGTTTTTAGTATCGTTTATTTACATTTAACTAAAGTATGTAGCTACCATTTAGTTCGATAACTTTTGCCATCTTGTAGGTAGGGACAAGATCCCATTGCTATAGAAATTTTGGGACTACTGATCATAATACCGCGACAAGTCGTTTTGGCAGTCCTCTCGTGATGTTAACCTGACACTGCCTGAAGAATTCTGAAGAGACCGAAACATGTGGAAATCTGAAGGTGCAAGATCAGGACTGAAGATTTTATTACAAGTTCATACATACTATAATGCGAAAAGACTTTTTCCCCAACCTAATATTTACGTTTTCTTTCATGTTGATTTTTTGTTTAGTTTAAGTTCTAAATAACCAACTAAGGTGCTGTCATTATGATTATGAGCCTGAATAATATTTTTTTTCTGTAATATTTTATAAAACAATATTTATAAGATTAATGTTTTTGAATAACATCGATGAAAGTTTTATAATTAATTTGATACTTTTATTTGAGAGGAAAACCACTGATTTTTAGACGCAATTGGAACCAAATAATATGAGAAAACGTACGTAAATGTAAATTTCTCGACAACCCGAGAGTCCCGAGAAATTAGCCTCGAGAATTCTCGAGACCCGAGAAATTGAAAAGCTCGAGAAATCATGAACCCTAGTGTGAATACTAGTAGTTGTATTAGAGAACTATTCTCCATCGCCTTAAAATAAAATTGGAAATGAGTTCTTTGAAAGCGAAGCATGATTTTGCCTTCTAAATTGCATATAAAATTTTACTGAAGAACCAGATTTGAACTTACTAAAGCGTTATTCTTTCAATATTTACTGACTGCCTCGTTGGTCTAGGGGCTAGAAGTGCCGCCATTGGATCAACGGGTCCCGGGTTCAATTCCGGGGACGGGCAAGTGTCTTTGTCTAAACCAGAGGCACTTGCTCGGAGTCTGGGTGCCATTTGTGCTCGTGAATTACACGTTTGTAAACTGCCCCCGCGATACAGGTTATACACAGTACAGGGGATTCATTACAAAAAATTGCTGTCGATCTACCTTACACCTACGCTTTAGTGAGAATTGGTTGGTTTAGTAAAAAGGGGTAGAAAGCAAAAACTTTCTACCCATTTTTACTAATCTTTCGCGGACGGAGGAATATGAAATTTTCCACACTAATTGTATATGCAGGGTGTCCCAAAAAACAGTGCCAAGCGGAAGTCCAGAGATAGAGAAACCTTTGATGTACCCGAATCACCCCCATGTATGTTCTGCGATTTTTCATAGTCTTCGTGTTATGATTTTGTTTCTGAATTTTCGATCTAAAAAACTTAATTTCATTAGTTGTTTTAAGTAGACGACTTAAAAATTGTTATTTCTCTAACCGTATCATCTTGAATTGTTATTTTACTAGCGACCCGGCCCGGCTTCTCACGGGTGCAATTATGCTTGTATTATACCTTGTGTTACGAAGCTGGTTATTTTATTAAGCATAAAATAACCAGCTTCGTAACTTTGACGAGAATTATGAAAATATTAGTGAAAAAGCCAAACATTTAAAATTCAGAAAAAAATGAAGACTATGAATAATCGCAGAACATACATGGGGGGGATTCGGGTACCCCAAGGGGTGGCCTATCTCAGAACTTCCGTTTGACACAATTTTTTGAGACACCCTGTATAAAGAAAAAAATATTTGATCATGTGACGATCTTCAGAAAAGTGTTGAGTCCGAAAAAGTTCTTCACAAAAGTCCTTCACAAAAAAAATTCTTCAAATTTAATTTAGTTAGTGGCGTACCAACGCGCTCAGGCTACAGCTAGTAATTTATAAAAATGAAATGGAACGATATGTGGTCAGTACATAAACGATTTTTTCTTTCATTTCAGCCAAAATTATTCCACTGCTGGACATGGGATGGCCCAAGGATTACCGTAAAGCTCCGGTTCTGAGCCACCTCATCCTTCGCACTTTGATGACCTTAATCAGGTCGCCGGTCCACCGTGTGGTAAACCTACCGTGTGGTCACCACTAGAGTAACTTTCTGTTCCAACGGCCGTCAGTTCTGCGAGCTATGTGCCCTGCCCACTGTCACTTAAGTTTGGCACTCCTGTGAACTTTCTTCTCTTGTCTTGGTTCACCGGCGTATCTCCTTTGTAATTCGATCTAGCAGGGGAGTTTCGCTGTTAGATGTACATTTTGTACGGAGTACATTTTTGTTTTAAGCGATGGAATAACCCTTTTTACGGGCTCCCGGTCTGAGCTGGAAGGCGACCGGGATATGTGGTGACTCCAGGGCGCACAGATGTTCGTGCACCCTGCCTACCCACTAAAAACCCATCGCACATCTCTTCCTAGTGGGGAGCTGAGGGCCCAATAGATCTCCACTGCCTCCGCCACCTGGTTTGGTTTTTGACACGACCACGACCCAAATTACTCGGAGTACCTAGTAATTCTTTATTGTAGACTAACATAAGCCCGCGCATTTCATTTGGATTAGTTCCAGCTTAGCTGCGGTAGAATAGAATAGAAAAAGGTTTTATTTGTAACAACGTAAGAAGGAGTGAACTAGACTTCGCTCACACGCCACCTCAATCAAACCTCTTTCGAAATTTCGGTATAAAACGAATGTTTTTTTTTATTTTTTGCACTAGATGCAACATCTTCACTAGGTGCAACCTGTATCGCGGTAGCACTTTACAAACACATAATTCACGACTTCAAATGACACTCGGACCCACAGCAAATATTTCTGGCTCAGACAAAGACACCGGCCCCAGAATAGAACCAGGAACCCGTTAATTCAAATACGGCGTATCTAACCCCTAAGCGAACATGGCTAATCTGAATTTATCTTGAAAGAGATAACTGAATACGAGCAAAGTGTAATACAAAATATTAACCAAATGGTTTTCGAGAAACATTTTAATGACAATGTAAAAAGACAGGCTATGTAGTCCATTTTACCAGAAGCCAACTAACACCTAATTGGCAAATGAAAAATTCAGTGAACCAATATAGAGGGCTTTGTTCTTACACAACGCTACAAATTCTATTAAAATTAATGACTCGGTTTGCATTGTCGAAATACATTTCCCATTGATCTTTAACATTTGACTAAAGTTTCGTATAACCAATTTGTTTATGCATACCTACTCCTGTAAATTAGCAGGACTAGATATCTATCTATATATCCGCCACACTCTCCTTCTTCTACCTCGCGTTAATCCCGGCTATTGCCAGGGTCCGCCTTCCGACTGAGCTTCCTCCACTTTGACCGATCTTCTACATCCTTTTCAGTTAGGCCATTGGCTCTCGTGTCGGATTTGACGACGTCCAGCCAGCGCTTGCGAGGGCGACCACGGGACCTAGCCCCAAGGACAGCCATATTCATGCATCTCCGACCAACTTACTCCATAGGGCGGCGCAAGATGTGGCCATACCATCGCAGACGACATTCTTGCAGTTTTTCCCCCACGTCACGGACACCAAGACTACCTCGGATGAATGAGTTGCGAATGCGATCGGGTCGCGTTACGCCGTTCATCCACCTCAACATCTTGATCTCCGAGACGCTTAGCTCCTGGGTGTGTCTGAGCCCAGGAGCTGCAGGCCGCCGCCGATTTATATATCCGCCACACTCTACACCATCTTGAGCAGATTGCATCAGCCAGCCACTGACTGGTAGTCGTAGGCACCAAAGCATTGTGAAACAGAAATAGCTGTTACATTTTTTGACCGCCTTGTTGGCCTGGGGGTGCAGGTGACGCCTTTAGATCACGAGTCCCGCGATACAGGTGTCAATACATACATACATACGACAAAGGTGTCGTTTAAAAAAAAACGAATTCACATGACACTCGGGGACTGCCGCGGTAAAGCATTTTATAATCAACTTAAGCAATTATAATTATTTATTTATGCAGTATTTTTGATTTAAAGTGGAGAACATTTATTTTATAATATGTCCTCATCGGTTCGCATAAAGCCCATGTTACTCAGGGATTATGTATCATTCTAATGGTGAAAGATATTTTATGTCGGTCAAAGATTCATACACACTCATCAGCCCTATTTGAGGAGGGCGATGGCTGCCACATGCGTCATGCTTGTGAACAGATGCCGTGCTGGGAGTCGGTTGGCTCGGGCATGAGAAGTTTACTATTGTTGACTAGATGAGGCTGATATTTGGTCCTTTGCGACTATTGCGCGAGTTTGCTCTCACAAATCTGTCGTATATCCAGTCTTGTACCTACAAATGGCGATCTAAAAAGGCAAGTACAGAGTTTCTTGCCGGCTCTTCTCTGTAGAGCTGCATTCCGAACCGGTGCTAGATGGTAAATAATCCATTTTAAATTTTAAGTGGAAAATTTTAAATAATATTTTGTTGTTTGACTTGTCAAAAGAGCTCTATTGAGCCAACTTGATTAAATGAGTTTCATTTTGATTATAATATTAGTTTAAATATAGAACAGAAATGGAGTTGTGCGGTAACAAACATAAAAAAATACAACCAGATTGACATTCTCCTCGAAATGCATCAAAATCCAATCCGTGGTTTTAACACGACTACTTAAGCAATTGACAAAGTTAGTTTGGAATTGCGTTATTTGAACACTCACTGACATATGCCACAAAACTAGTGAGCCACGTTTTTATTATTAAATCAAAAAATCTGTCCCAATATTTAACGAATCTCTCTGAATATTTTCATAATTATCATTCATAAATAAATATCCCATAATATATATCCCATCATAAATAACTATAATGTGGTTACGAAGTGTAGTGCCCAAAAAGTTCTTATGCAAGTTCCCTCTGAAGTTAGGAGCTACCATCGTCTGCGTATTCATGTGTGTGAGTAATATCTTTTTTAACATGTAGGTATTATTTCTATTCTAGATTGAGATTTCTGCTGTAATATATTTTGAGATAAAGAATCCAAATTGCTGGTGGGTGGTCTACTATGTATTACAGGCTTGAGTTACCCACTGCTAACTCAGGCCTCCTCCAACTACATGGAGGGTAATTAGCCTACTGTGCCGCACTGGCCAGACGGGTTGGCACAGGGTTTAGTATCAAGTTTTCCTTCTCTTGCGGCTAGGTTTTCGGCCTTTTCATTTACTATTGCCGACTTTACGACACCCTTAGGATGAAATGGGGTGGTGACACAATGTTTTCTAATCCGTCACCACATAGAATATTTACTGCAATAAAAGAACGAAGTAAGTTAGTAGTAAATCTACTAGTTCGCTCCTTCAGATCAAATACACCCAGATTTACTACCATTACCTGTAATAAATAAAAAAATCCACAGGTTTTGATTTGTTGGAACGCGATAATCCAGGAATTCATCTTCTTCTCAGCCCGTAGTAGACACTGCTGTGTGCCCCCCCCCTCCAATTACAACAGGGGAATTGAGCCTAGAGTCACACTGGCCAGACGGAATGGCACCGGATTTCGTTACAAGGTTTTCTTTTCTTGCGGCTAGATTTTCTGCCTCATAATTTCCGTTAGTCGGCTCTTACGACACCCTTAGGATGGAATGGGGGTTGTGATACATTGTATACATTAACCATATGACCATTCGTGTTCACTATTCGTGTGCGGTATTTCGGTCCGTGTAGTGACGGATTTAGAATACACAATGTCACCAACCCACACTATACTGAGGGTGTCGTAAGAGGCGACTAAAGGATCGTAAGAGGCAGATCACCTAGCCCCAAGAGAAGGAAAACTTGATACAAACAGTGTGCCAAACGGTCTGGCCAGCGTGGCACAGTAGGTTAAATTCCCTCCATGTATTTGGAGGAGGCCCGACTCAGTAGTGGGTCATTTGTGGGCTGAAACGACGACGACCAAAAAATTTAACTTTATTTCAGGTCATTATGGCAGTGTGTGCCATAGCTATCACCATAGACTTATTGACTTACACAGCATGTGACACGTGCGGGTATAGATTGGTTCATAACGCAACAGCATTTGGTATTAACGCAGCCATATACTGCATTGCGATGTTGCTTGTCAATATATGGTTCTTTTGGGGAGTGAAACAAGTAAGTAGACAGATAATACGTCTATAAAAGGTTTTTTTTTCAACGGGGCTCGAATTTTCAAGTGTTATAAAGATACTCGAATTTTAGGATTTTTTTTAAATGACAGGATATAAAATAACTATTTTATCTGACGAAATCTCCTTACCGTGCCGTAAGCGCGCGGAAAATTACAAATAATGGAGACAGAGTTCTTATGTATTATTATTTTTCATTGTATTATCTAAAAGAAAATACAAGCCCACCGAGTTTCTTCCTCCAAGTCTTCTCGGTTGGAGCCGCGTGCGACCTTGTAGTTGTGTTATAAGAATGATGTATCCGCTGTATCCGAAGTAAACAAAGGATTACCTTTTAAAAATAAACTTCATCAGATAATAAGGATATCAAACCATTTTTTATTTAAATACTATCTGATAACTTGTTGTTTTGGTATATTATGCTATGTACCGTGTATACATCTAAATGCACTTAGTAAAAAGCGGCCATTTTAATACTCTAATTTTTATTTGTTTATTTATTTGATACTAGCGACCCACCCCAGCTTCGCACGGGTGCAATGATGAACATCTAAATTTATCAGTGTTACCCCTGCACTAGGCATAACCTGTGTCGCGGGGGCAGTTTACAAACATGTAATTCAGGAGTACAAAAGACACCCAGACTCCGAGCCAGTGCCTCTGGTTTAGACAAAGACTTGCCCGACCCCGGAATCGAACCCGGGACCCGTTGATCCAAAAAAATCCTAAAAATACGTTGCGTAGTTTTAAATATTTATAAGCATACATGAAAGGGACGGACGGACGACAGCGACTTTGTTATATACTATGTAATGATGATAATGAATAGCAACTCCTACCACTTACCATTACCCACAGCTACTGTACAATGTTGTTGCAGGAAAAGTCTTCAGTGGTACTCTCTTGGGTGGTGATCTCAGCAATGTGGTGGTTTCAAACGGTTTGCTTTGTGTTGACACTCATACTATTATACAGCAAAGAAGTGTCACTACTGCCTTGGATTGTGGCTTTAGTATTTGGGATTTTAGCTTTTGGTAAGTATTCCTCTTTCAATGTTACCAGAATATAGGTACGGGAATCATTATGCACACACACACGCGCTCGAGCACCGCACACATACAAATCGCTCACCGACACAATATCTCGGTATGGGAATCAGTGCGTGTGCCATTCGGTTTAGACACGCCTTGCAATGTCACCAACCCATACCATCTTACGGGTGTCGTAAGAGACGACTAAAATAACCCAAGATGCAGATCACATAGCCCCAAGAGAAGGAAAACTTGATACAAACCCTGTGCCAACCAGTCTTGCCAGCGTGGCATAGTAGGTTAATTTCCCTCTATGAATTTGGAGGAGGCCCGACCCAGTAGTGGGTCATTTAAGAGCTGAAACGACGACGACGTCTTGTAATGTTTTTATATGCAACAAAAAAGAGATATTTAAACTTCATAGTTAGACATTGTTTCTACCTGTGTTCAGGACATGCGCTGACAAACATCGAGCTTTTATGAAATGACGGAGATGTGACGGCCACGAGCTCTCAATCTCTTAGATTAATATTGGAAGCTTCTCACAATGACGTAATCCTTAGTAGTGTTCTGTTCTTATAGCCGGCTGCACTGCGTTCTCAGATAATTTCTCCAATCACAAGTAAATAGACGAAATTACTCATAAAATTGTGCTATTAGGGATAGTGTCAAATGTCCGTGTTTTGATGGGATTAGAATAGTGTCATATTCCATCCTGAGGGTGTCGTAACGACAAAAGGAAATTACAAGGTTGATAACCTAGCCGCAAGAGAGGGAAATCTTGATAAGAAAACCATGTACCAACCCGTCTGGCCAGCGTGGCACTGTAGGCTGATCACCCTCCCCGCGCCTCGAGGCCCAACTCAGCAGTGGGTCATTTATATGTTGACTAGCGACCCGTCCCGGCTTCGCACGGGTGCAATGATGAACCTCTAAATTTATCAGTGTTTCTCTACTAACTTAGGGATGTGTTATACATATAAACCTTCCTCTTGCATCATTCTATCTGTTAAAAAAAACCGCTTCAAAATCCGTTGCGTAGTTTTAAAGATCTAAGCATACATAGGGACGGATAGAAGACAGCGACTTTGTTTTATAATATGTAGTGATAGTGATTAGTAGTAGTAATATCAAACGACTATCCCAGACCTCAGCTTTGGCAAAACCCTGAGGCATTTTATTGCCTCTTCGTAAAATATCATTGCGACATGGAGTCACAAACATACTTGATTGGCGCAACATCTTTTCCTTAACAAAAGAATGTTGATTTAATTTGTTTCAGCATTAATTTTGTACGGAGTTCTTGTGGGTCTTGGCTACTGGCTTGAGCTGAAAGGTGTCGCATTGAGCAATGAAGCTTAAGAACACCAATAACGTCAACTCCACTTTGGTACATTTACGAAACTTCGAAATAAACTGTGTTTCAAAATTTACAGAAATGTTTTTTATACAAGATGTGACAAGTATCCTATATCATAATGAAATGATTCAACATTCTAACAATATGGGTATACACATAGAACTGTAAATTTCTGTACTCAATATAAAATGGCAGTTTATTCTACATGAATAGTTTTATCAGGAAACTCTTATAAATCTTCACGTTTAAAACTAGCATCACTATCTTTCGGCCCTTATCCCACGCCAGGTGGTAGTCTGGGCGTCATATCTATATTTCCCCCGTGTAGGGATGGGGCACGCTGGTAAAACGCGTGCTGCAAAAGTCAACAACAGCCAGAACGCTTGTTGGTAGGATCTAATGGTCCACCCGGCTAGCTACCACCCTCACATCTAAGTCCGAAGCCAAGCAGTTTTACTGTGTTTCGTCGTGTAAAATATGGGAGGGCCGGTGCCCAACAGGGCATTTCCTTGAATTGCCTGCTGCCATCACGCAAGCCTAAGGTCAAAGTCGATGAAGTCGGTGATAAAAAAATCATACACAAGTCTTCATTCATACAGTCCATCCATATTCATACTAAAACTAGCACTGGTTTGGAATGCTGACTCTGTAATTGATTCTTTTTTTAAATTACCTGACTTGTTTACTAAATAAATCTACACAGCATAGTGAGAGCAAATTATTTATCGCGCTACGTGCACGTTATAACGAATAAGCAAACATTAGGTCAAGTCAAAGGCCATCACTTCAGGTTACTGTAGGAGTTTTGTTAAACACTGTATATTTTCGTGTGGCTTCGTCCACGTGAACTCAAACCTGGGCTAAACTGGGCGAAGGCAGCGAGGGGTTAGACTATTTTTATTTAAGAAATGAAATTAACTTTAGCGGTTCTTTTTAATAGCTTTCTATTCTTTTGAAACACGTGTCAATCTTATCAGATTTTTTATATAAGTTAGAGTCATTTTATACACTTAACGTGAGTGCCTGCAGCAGTTATAAACTTGTATCGCAGGGAATATGAGAGGAAGAGAGAAATAAAATGTCTGCTCACACCTCTCTTTTGCCCCTATAGTAATAAATGAAACGTAACTGTCTCTCTCGTTTTTCTAACGTATATCTCCCACTCAACTTCCGTACGTTTCGCCCGATCACGCTTTTCGTAACGCTCTCTTAAATGTCAAATTATTAATAGTGTAATCGAAAAAAAATAACTTCAATAATATAAAGTAAAAAAAGCTATGGTTATGTATTTGTTGTGTATTGCAAGAAACAGCTCCTTTTCCTCTTATGAAAGCGTAATAAGTCAGTGTTTCGCAGCTCGCATAACTTTGCTAGTATACGGTTTGACTGTCACTGAATTATGTCGGCAAACTTTATTAGTGTAGCGAGAGTTAGCTGGGTCCTAATAGATGTATAGATATATATTTCGGCGCAACTAGGTACATAATTTACTACCCTCCGTGTAACTGGAAGAGACTGACTCAACAGTGGGTCACCTATGGGCTGAGTAGTAGATAGATAGATAGATAGATTTGTTTCATCATCATCATCAGCCCACATTAGTGGAGAATGCTGGACATAGGCCTCCCCTAAAGAGCGCCATAGCGCCATAGATTTGTTTATTGCCACTTAATTTTGTACATAAATTTTGCATAATAATGAAAAAGAAAAACTAAAAAAAAATTAAGCACTGGCAACGTGGGCTCACCAAACGCTGAGGGAGCTGCACTTGGCACAGCTTCACCTAGCGCTGGTTTACAACCCGGACCTGACTATAAACAATTTACATATTGCTTTTGCGGACACATACCTAACAAAACATTACATGAGATCGCTAATTAATTAGCATGACTTAAAATTTGATTATTTAAACGATCACTATTTGCTCATTTAACATTATTAACTATAGTAATTTTATCATAATTGCAAAAAAGAAACAGAAAAATAGAATGATTTTTAGGTTTTCGCGATTAATACACATTGAAATTTTTAAATAGCTTGTCTGAGGGTTTTTTTTTTTCTCTGTCGAAAAGTTGGTGGAAGATCGTTTCATATTTTGGGTGCACAGAATTTAAAACGCCCTCTGAAAGATGTAGTGTAATGCTTAGTTATATATTTTAATTCTGTTCATGTAGAGTTCTCTGGTCGGCTGGTGTCTACCATCTTTTTCTCATAATATTTTTTCGGTAAAGGTAGTTCGGTTCCCCTCTACGCATAATTTGTAGTAGACATTAGAAATGGACATCTCTTCTTTTCGCGTAGTAGTAATACATAGTACGTTTATCCAGAGAAATTGCAAGATTCTGTTGAATATTTATTCTATCCAAATGTTTAAATTTCACCCTCGTAAATTGTAAGACAGAGTGTTTTCATTGAATTTGGACGACGGACGAATTTTAAGTGTGTTATTTATTGAATAACGAAATAATCACTCACGCACGTAAATACATTTGTATCTATCAAATTCATATTTTAAATGAGAGAGTTTGTAGCTCTGCCTTTCATGTTCGTCGAAAAAACTGGTGCAACGCATTTTGTCTGCATTTTGCAGGTTAAGCAATATATGGCTTTGAGGGATGTATGGATATCCTTCCGTGTGGTGACGGATTTAGAATACATGGTGTCACCATTCCCTCCTGAGGGTGTCGTAAGAGCCGACAAAAGGAAATGACAAGGCTGAACACCTAGCCGCAAGTGAAGGAAAACTTGATACGAAACCCTGTGCCAATCCGTCTGGCCAGCGTGGCACAGTAGGCTGATCACCCTCCCTGTGATGGGAGGAGGCCCGACTCAGCAGTGGGTCACTTATGGGCTGAGCAGTAGTAGTATGGATGTTTATCATTTGTAACATCTGATCTCCTTCAAGCCACGTAAAGCCATACGCCTCGGCTAGCTTCGGCTTCTATCATCTATCGCAGTATGAAAAAACTGCGATTGTGAGAACTAAGACAGTGGAGTGAAAACTGGTAGCTGCTCCAACTATATAGGTAATTACCCACGGTCCCACTAGATGGGATCGCGGAGGTCAGGCGGCAATTGTTTCGTGTAAATACTGGTAGTTAACCCAATTAAATCAGACCCCCAACTAAAATTGGGAAAAGAAAAAGTAGAATTGAAAAGCTACTATTGTAGAGTTGTCTCTACAATAGTAGCTTTTCAATGCCTGAGCCAACCGACCCCTAGCAACGACACCAGTTCACAAGCATGATGCTTGTGGCAACCATCGCCTTCCTCAACCATGTTCCAGAGAGAGGAACGACCCGCCACCATTGCCAAGAGTCTTAAAGAACTCAAGCACCAAGGAACTGAATATTTATAAAAATTATAATAATAACACGTTAGGTATAAATATAATTGTACATTCATCATCATCATTTCAGCTTAGAGACATCCATTCCTCCCCCAAAGATTTCCATGAAGGCCGGTCCTGAGCCGCTCGCATCCAGCGCTTTCCAGAACCCGGTCGCCACTCGAGGACTTTTCTGCCCCATCGGGCGTCAGTCCTGCGAGCTATGTGCCCTGTCCATTGCCACTTAAGTTTGGCAACCCTGTGGGCTATGTCGATGACCCTGATTTGCCTATGTATCTCCTCATTTCTGATTCGATCTCGCAGGGAAACTCTGAGCATAGACCTCTCCATTGCCCTGATTGCACATTAGAACAATATTATTTAAAATTACATTATCAGTGTTACATTATCAATACATTATTCTAAAAATATCTTAATAAAAGCATCGAATTAGCAACAGCCGCGGGCAGTTATTCCCAAGAATGTTTGTCTAAGATATCGTCGTTAACTTTACACTTGAGGATTAGCCGACTTTTGATGTGACACTTAAATCTAAAGGTAAGTCTGGAATTGCCTGGTTCCCTAGGCTTTTAGGAACTTTAAAAGCTTCATAGTCTGAATCAAGATTAGTTAATGAAAATATACAAATTAAAATGAACAGCATTTTTTTATTTATTCATTGTAAAATCCAATAAAGATATTTAGGACTTTTTACTGTCTAGTCTTTTTCTGTGGCTATTCACAACGAAAACGAAGTAAACTGTCACTGAAATGAAAATATTATACATATTTTAGTGCTTATAAGTGTAAAGCAAGAAGTAAATGGGGTTATGCAGATTATAACAATAAAAGTATACATTCATAACGCCAATTTCATGATTTCGTTACGACTTGTAAGACACATCCACCATATTCAGGGGTTCTTAAAATGCTACCTAATTCCGACGTATTAATTATAACTGGTGATGCATTTAGAATATCTATTGTCACCAACGTAGCCGAAAGAGAAGGAAATCTTAATCCTGGGCCAACCCTCCACATAACGGATAGAGGATCGACTCAGCAGTGGGTTGGATAGCAGTAGTATAATCAATTGGTTGTCCAAATAATAAACACGTTTGTAACTCTAAAATTGTAGCGTAGCGGATAATGGGGAGCGCAATCAACCCGCAGAGTTCGCAAGATCTGGCTCTGCTGGAGGTCCTTCTATCTATGTTGGCGACCCGCAACCTCTTTGGTCTTTTTTATAGTTACTCTTTTATTATAATATTAAATAGTGTTCCTTTTTATTTTAGTTGTTTCTGTTTTTCTGTATTTCTAGTCAGTCTCTTGTTAAAGGTCGTAAGATGTGCACGTGCCAATAAAGTGTGTTAATATTGTGCCTCAAAATGTTTGACTATCAAGCCCCGCCAACGTTACTTCTCACCCTTATCAATCTATACTCGACAACTCTGATCTGAACGAATACACGTAGCCAGTAGCGTGAAAACTGGCAGCTGTTTTAACCAAATGATTATCCGTTGTCCCATCATCTACGTTGCAAAGGAAAAAATGACACTCCGTGTGAATACCGTGGGTATTGTCCGTATGGTGACGGATTTAAAATACATTGTTTCACCACCCCATTTCATCATTAAGTTGCGTAACAGCCGACAAAAGTAAACTACAAGGCCGATGACCTAGCCGCAAGAAAAGGACAACTTGATACGAAACCCTGTACCATCCCATCTGGTCAGTGTGGTACAGTAGGTTAATAACCCTCCATGTAACTAGAGGAGGCCCGACTCAATAGTGCATCTATGGGCTGAAAAGTAGTAGTGTAAATACGGATAGTTATTCAATCAGGCTAGACTGATGCTGACCCCAATCGATTTGGGACACGGAAGTCTCTAAGAATAAAACAGTTATTTTAGTCTGTAAATTCTTAGGCTTCATATGCTGAGCCGTTTTATCCGAATATCATTTCAAAACCTGTGAAATTAGGCGTTTCCATAAAACTTATCCAACTTTTATTATATCGAAAGAAGATACTTACATAAATACCAAAGCATACCGCATATGCTGACAAACACTCTGCTTCTCTGTCGCTTCGAAGTAAAGACCAGTGCTAAAAGTATCATCATGACGAACATTATCCCAATAAACACCAACACATACCAGATCCATATGGAGCAGAGCAAAGCGCTTTTCTGCAAAATAAGGAATACCACATAGTTAGCGTGTATGCCAAAATCCTTCTTATGCTAATGCCTAGTATAAGTCTTTGGTGGATCATCGCTCCATCATTAAGACGGGCGTCCTACCCAACGGTTGCTAAGTCCCGGCCTCTATTCAAGAACTCGCCTACCTCAGCTTGTCAGTTCTGCTACAGATATTCCCATATACAACCCGCTGTCATTGCAGCTTGCTAATTCACTGAACTCTATCTGATAGTCTCATTGCGGATCTTTATAGATAAACTCCAGGCATAACTAGGAACGTGCAAAGTTTGTTGTTGTTACCTGAAAAATGCGAGATGCAGAAGAACTTTGTTGGATATTAGTGGATTCCAGTTCCTCATCTTTGCGTGCTCCGGAGAACTATGTTAGATAATGGCAGACATATATTGGAATTTCTTCTCTACAATAGAGTGGCAAAATCAGATAGTTAAAATTGAACATACCTTCAAAAGTCCACAAAACAGGATCACGCTTGCAGCGAAATATAATGCGATCAACAGCCAAATTGTTACTAGAAGATAGCTCATTGGTACAAAGATTGTACAGCCATAGGTCATTGGATGAACCTGTTAAAAAATAAAAAGATAATAATTATTACAGTAGGTACAGGACTCAAACCCTTGTTTTGAACTATTGAAGTGTCCATCCAACACGACCAAACATTCTCTTTGATAGACCTTCAATTCTTGCCAACGAAAATCCCTCCTCCCATCCCAAGAACAATCAGCGAGGCTATTGAAGATTAAAAAACATCCAAATTTAATAGAGAAGATGGTTGGCAAGTATCATCTGTTTGGGATCCAGTCATTAAATTGATCAAATGTTAAACTGCAAAGCATTCGAAACGTCGGGACTTAAATAATGAAAAATACATGCCATAAATCCGTAAAAATGGTAATTTCATCGATGCAATTACAAGCCTGTTAAAATCAGCTAAATTCAAAAGTTCTTGTCATGTTTTTGTGTCAAAAACTCTAACACTATGTAGTTTACCAAAATTATAAAATGGACATTCAAAAGCACAGAATTGTTGTTTTGACTCTATTCAATTAGCTAGGATAATTTACGGATTTAAAATACAATACACACTGCCATCTGAAATTACGATGATGATGACATTGATTAGATTCAGGGTTTAATAAAATAAGGGTCTTTATTTGTGACTAGTTTCAATTTAGTTTCACTCTCAGGAATATGTTGGTTACTTCGTATTCAAAATCCCATAAATATACCCCATATCTTAACCTCGTTATGATAGATTTGCAGAGTTGTTTATCTTTAATCTAAATCTAAATATATATAAATTACACGACACGCAGTTTGTCCGCGATGGACTCATATACAACGAATGCGATTTTAGTATAACTTGCACACCATGTGTACTTTAATCCAATTTGAAAGATAGGATGGCTTACATATCAATTTATAGTCACAATATATTTTTTCTGCAAATTATTTGACAGTCACAAAATTATTAGTCCGGGATCCCCGGTACATTGTTTTCACTTGATTACTATCAAGCTAATTTTTCGTGAGTAGCTTCATTTTCATGAGACGCCCAACATTTTCTTGTCGACAACTCTTGGTTGTGGTAGCTAACAGAGGTAGCAAGGGTGAAATATGTTGATTTTATGATTCAAAAAAATTTATTACTAACCGGGTGCTTTTTGGTATATCTGATGATAATTATCTAAATTATTCGAAAATGTATTTGTCCTACAAAATGTATGGTTTGATCAAAGAGTCCTCCACCTCCAATATGTATGGATAACGAGGTCATAAAAAATGATTACTAACCAGCTGGTTTTTTTTTATTTACTTAGTAAATATTTATATTATTTAACCGTCATATTGTCCTACAAGTTGCGTGGTACGTTATCCCGGTCCTACGCTCAAAAGTTGTTAAAACCACAAGACCCATTTTGTCATCACTAACTGTAGGACAATAATTTTACATGATAGGTTAGTGTATTCTCTGCCCAAATTATACAATGTCCTACAAGAAAACAGGTATGTAACACGAGTCCGACAAAAATTGTATTTTTTTCGTTTTCCTACTTACTAACGACCCGAACCGGCTTCGCACGGGTGCATGTATTATACATATAAACCTTCATCTTGAATCACTCTATCTATTAAAGAAAACCGCTTCAAAATCTGTTGCGTAGTTTTCAAGTTTTAGGCATACATAGGGACGGACAGACGACAGCGACTTTGTTTTATACTATGTAGTGATGATACAGTGAAAACGTCTTTTTTTTTATTTAAATAAATTATTTTTCTTAAGTAGTACAAAAAAATAATTATTTACATATGAAACAAATAATATTCATCAGATTCATGTGATAAATTTTCAGTATCATCACTGTCATTTTCATCTATTTCATTTTTCTCGTCTTTTGTCTCTGTAATGACGTAAAAAATTAAGTATTATTTAACATAAAATGAATCCACTTCGTTTTATAGTGTGCAAAACTTTTTATATAGTACATTATACGGATTCCGCTATACAACGACATTCACCGTTATGTTTAATGGATGAAAATTATTTTAGTAGAAATTTAGTATGTTAAAAATAATTTTAAAAAATGGATTGCCTGAAAAAGTCCTAAATTTCTAATAAAATAATTTTCATCCATTAAACATATCGGTGGTCGTTGTATAGCGGGATCCGTATATGTACTATAAAAAAAGTTTCGTACACTATAAAACGAAGTGGATTCATTATATGTTAAAAATACTTAATTTTTTACGTTATTACAGTCAGACGACGAGGAAAATTAAGTAGATGAAAATGACAGTGATGATACTGAAAATTTATCAGATGAATCTGATGAATATACATTTTTTTTTAAGTAAATAATTATTTTTTTGAACTACTTTAGTAAAAAAAAGTTATTTAAGTTAATAAAAAAGATGTTTTCACTGTATCATCACTACATAGTATAAAACAAAGTCGCATTCTTCTGTCCGTCCCTATGTATGCATAAATCTTTAAAACTACGCAACGGATTTCGAAGCGGTTTTTTTTTATAAATAGAGTGATTCAAGGGGAAGGTTTTTAAGTATAACCCACCCCCGCTTTGCACGGGCGAAGCCGGGGCGGGCCACTAGTAAGTTATAAGTAGGAAAACGAAAAATGTCAATTTCTGTCGGACTCATGATACATACCTGTTTTTTTGTAGGACATTGTATCATTTGGGCAGAGAATACTAACCTATCATGTAAAATTGGTGTCCTACAGTTAGTGATGACAAAATGGGTCTTGTGGTATTACCAATTTCTTAGTGTAGGACTGGGATAACGTACCACGCAACTTGTAGAACAATATGACGGTTAAATAATATAAATATTTACTAAGTAAATAAAACAAAACCAGCTGGTTAGTAATCATTTTTTATGACCTCGTTATCGATACATATTGGAAGTGGAGGACTCTTTGATCAAACCATACATTTTGTAGGACAAATACATTTTCGAATAATTTAGATAATTATCATCAGATATACCAAAAAGCACCCGGTTAGTAATAAATTTTTTTGAATCATAAAATCAACATATTTCACCCTTGCTACCTCTGTTAGCTACCACAATCAAGAGATGTCGACAAGAAAATGTTGGGCGTCTCATCAAAACAAAGCTATTCACAAAGATTCAGCTTGATAGTAATAATTTTTTTTCTATGATCTGTAGAACAACTTTTGAGTGTAGGACCGGGATAACGTACCACGCAACTTGTAGGACAATATGACGGTTAAATAATATACATATTTATTAAGTAAATAAAAAAAAAACAGCTGGTTAGTAATCATTTTTTATGACCTCGTTATCGATACATATTGGAAGTGGAGGACTCTTTGATCAAACCATACATTTTGTAGGACAAATACATTTTCGAATAATTTAGATAATTATCATCAGATATACCAAAAAGCACCCGGTTAGTAATAATTTTTTTAGAATCATAAAATCAACATATTTCACCCTTGCTACCTCTGTTAGCTACCACAATCATGAGTTGTCGACAAGAAAATGTTGGGCGTCTCATGAAAATGAAGCTACTCACGAAAAATTAGCTTGATAGTAATCAAGTGAAATCAATGTACGGGGGACCCCGTACTATATATGATAGCTGCAAAAAAATCTATCAGATGGCGATATCTGTTGACCGGATAAATTAACTATTCAATAGATGGCGCTATGTTAAAAGTTACATTAACAAAACCTTAGCCACAGCTACGCGTGGCCGGGTCAGCTGGGTTAAAATTTCTCTTCAAGTTTGCTAGCATGTTAAGTACACGTCGTAGTCTTAACAAGCTTTATTAGCGAAGCCACAATTGAAACTAGACCCTTCGCAGAAGTTCGATATCACTTCAGATTAATTGGCTTTTCTTGAAGTTGAGACAAAGATCCACATAATACTGTAACTATACTGAACAAAATCATTAAAGGTATATCCACATGCCATAGTTTTACGGCATCCCTACACTACTACACTATTTAACTATTGCTATTTCCGTGTGTTGACGGATTTAGAATACATAACATCACCACTCCATTCCATCCTGAGGGTGTCGTAAGAGCCGACAAAAAGACAAGGCCGATAACCTTTTTTTTTTACGTCGGAGGACCTCGTGGATTCCCTGCCGTTGGGACTAGCCGGGATATGTGGGACTCCGGGGCGCGTAGAGATGGTAAATTGCGCCCCGACCTACCCACTAAAACCGACGGCGATCCTCGAATGTCCGAACCAGGGCCACGGGATACACTCCCCGATAGGAGAGCCACTGTGTGGCTCCGCGTAACAGGCCCCGCCTGTATCCTTATCAACATTAGTGTCAATTTAAGCTGGCACCGATTTCAAGTGGCTGTTTAGTTTCACCCTTTGGTGCAAATACAAACTTAGGGGGTGTAGTCGGTTTTTGTTTTAGTGCAAAGAACTCGCATAAAAACAGTCGTCGGAATAATACAATCATTGCCTTCAAAGATTCGCAAGAAATCTTCGGTTTACATAATGACGGAGTTATGCGGTAACATACATACAACCGTGTGGTGACGGATTTAGAATACATAGTGTCACCACCCCATTCCATCCTGAGGGTGTCGTAAGAACTAAGAGCCGACAAAAGGAAATGACAAGGCCGATATGTATGACCTAGCCGCAAGAGAAGGAAAACTTGAAACGAAACCCTGTGACAACAGGTCTGGCCAGCGTGGCACAGTGTGCTAATGGCCCTCCCTGTAATATGGGAGGAGGCCCGACTCAGCAGTGGATCGTTTGTGGGCTGAGTATTACTAGTAGTAGTATACATACAACCGAATTGAGAACATTCCAGTTTCTGATTTCGGTTGAAAAAGATAAAGGATGATGGCAACACTGCAAATTCTTCCCCTGACATGTTTCCGAGGTTCTAATTTGCGCGAGAGCTGCATACATAATTTAATCATGTAATCAAGACTCGAGACTCGAATATATAATCATAGTAGCGGCCCGCCCAAGCTTCGCAAGGGTCTTTAAGAAAAAAATAAAAATCTGTTATAGTAAGACATATAGTATTACATCCTATAAATAATAATTCAAACTATCACTACATAGTATAAAATAAAGTCGCTGTCGTCTGTCCGTCCCTATGTATACTTAAATCTTTGAAACTACGCAACGGATTTTGAAGCTTTTTTTTTAATAGATAGAGTGATTCCAGAGGTTTTTAAGGTTTTAAGGTAAGTTTTTAAATATGTATAGTTTTCCAGCCGTGTCAAGATGGGGCAGGTCACTAGTATCTTTAAAAATTATAGCGTATGTGTTATTCTGATGTGTAAGCTATATAACTGTAAAGTTTCATCAAAATGTATTCAGTAGTTTTTTCCTGAAAGAGTAACAAACATTCATCCATACATTCTTACAAACTTTCGCGTTTATACAATAATATTAGTAGGATATGGTCATCAAAAGAACACTGAGAATAATTGTTTGGGCACTCTGCCAAAATGATGGTGAATTGGCACACTTAGTTTTTGTAAATAGCCTACTACTACTCAGCCTACTGTCCTACTGCCGAGTCAGGCCTCCTCCAATACATAGAGGGTATTCAGCCAACTGTGCCACTCTGGCCAGACGGGTTGGCACTGGGTTCCATTTCAAGCTTTCCTTCTCTGGTGGCTAGGTTTTCGGCCTTGTCATTTACTTTTGTCGGCACTTACGACATCCTCAAGATGGAATGGGGTGATGACACTATTCTAAACCCGTCACCAGGCAGATGAAAGTCGTCACCACTCTAAAGATGTTACGACATGTTAAATAGCGTATAGAACTATAATAAATATTGACTCAATTGGCAGTTTTATGTGCGTTACGTTTTTATTAGATCGTTACTCTAAACTTACAATACTAATAGCTGCGACTATGAAGGAACCAGTTGCCAAGTCTAGACCAAAGAATGAGTCTACGTCAGGTAAATTATCTAGTACACTCATGTTTTTTCTGTACAATCTTTATGCAAAAGGTTTTGGTATTCGTTTTGAGTGTTTTGATTAATAAATTGTAAAAACGCATTTATTATTCAAAGACTGTCTAAGCAGATTTCTTCTTCTTCATTAATTGACTTTTTTTCTAATCATAGATAATAATTGAAAACGTTTTTCGTATAAACATAAACACATATAAGGTTGATATCAAAGACAATTTCTACTTCAGTTTCAAATCGTTTTTATTTCTTTTATGAGAGAATGTAATATTTTTAGTTGCAAAAAGAGATTTATAACGTTATGCTAACAAAATATTACATTGTCTATAACGTTTGTTTCACATTTTTCATTTGAATTGTTCGTACGCAACTTTTTTACATTATTAGAATAGGTAATTGGGTCGGTAGACTCGGAATAGCCTTTTTGGCTCCAGTTAGTTAATAAATATTTTTTCGGTCAAAGATTTATAACCCGTAGGTAGCTCTAGAAAATAGATAAGTATAATAAACAACAATGTTTTATAACTAAATATTTTTTTACTTATTGGTGAAAAACCATTTATGTTTGTTAGAACCTATGTTTTGTGACCAATGAAAAAAAGACAGAACGCATTGAATCTTCGTCACTTCGGATGTTATACCCTGTTCAAGATAGCATGATCGATTTGACAGACGGGCTAGTGATGGGAAACAGAAAATATCTAGTAGTCCAAAAAATAACGTTTTAAAATACTTGTAACAGTGACAAGTTGGCGTGGGTGTATTATGTGTGAAATTCTTTATTGCACTAGACATATAAAACATTGGGTAGATAAGCGATGGTGGGTCAATATTCATAATAAGTTCCTATTTAATATTACAGGGTTATTTTTTGACCTTCCGCCAAATTTAAATAGGTGGTTCAGACCATGTAAGTAAACAAAAAAGAAAAGAAAATAATAGTTGTAATAGTGTTAAATTTCAATGCGCTAAAGCCAACGAATTTTATTTCAAAATGAAAATGTTTTTTATTCGAATACTGTCTTAAAAAGTTAAGAAAAAGTGATAAAGACTTTCACACATAATACATCTATACCATCTCGTCACAGTTAAAAGTATTTTAAACCGTTATTTTTTGGACTACTAGTTATTATCTGTTTCCCACCACTATTCGCCATTGCAATGTAAAGGTATGATTCCGAAGTACGCTGCACGCAGAAGTGCTACCTCGGCACTACTGGTCCCGATTACCGGACGTAGTTCGGAATCATACCTTTTTGTTGATTAGAAAAATTGACATCTGCCAAATCGATCACGTTATCTTGAATAGGGTATAAAGGGTATTTTGTGGGAGGGGGACACTCAAAATGAAATTACTTATGAGTGGCTAACAGGGAAATGGCAAACCCATGATGATGGAGAGAAATAATATTGAAATGATACAAAGTGACTTGACATTGGCTAAACACAAACCGTGAGAGCCACAAGGAAGAAAAAAAAAGGGTATTTTTTCAATCGTGCCCAACAAGTAAAGATAAGCCTATTTAGATGAAACGAAAGGCACATAATAAATAATCATGTCATACTTCAAAATTTATTTATGGAAGCATTGATTAGAAATTGGAATGACCTTGTTCCCAGCGCGACCGAGGTACGAGGTCACCGGAGTATCTAGGTATCTCTCCGTGCGGATTGTATTCTCTGTTATTACACTCCACTGTGATTTGTAGATTGCTACGTGTCATGTTATCACTGGTATTATCAATTTCAAATCGTATGAAACAAGAAAACAATTTTTTCAAAAAATACTTAGCAGCTGAAGTAGCTCTACAACTACTACCTATACTGGTATATAAAAGTTGCTCGCAAAAAGTCTTCTTTACATATTTTTTTAAACGAAACCCCTGCACTAGGGGCAGTTTATCGCGGGGGCAGTTTACGTATCGTGTATCGTGTATCTGTATCGTGGCGCCTTCCTACAGAACCGAAACCGAAAAAACCAGCAGTCAAAAACAGTCAACATGACTTTGACTGTTTTTGACTATCGCGGTGTTGTGCACTCGGAATTCTTGCCGGAAGGTCAAACGGTAAATAAAGAATATTTTTTTATCATTAAGCGGCGTTTATGAGAGCAAATTCGACAAAAAAGCCCAGAGTTGTAGAAAGAAAAGTCTTGGATTTTGCACCACGATAATGCGCTTTCCCACAACACCAACAAATCTGCCAAAGTCGAATATTGAAGATAAACGATGGTTAGATCAGAAAGATCGAGTGTGTAATATAATAACCGAGAAAATACTTTTTAAGTTTACTTTATTTTTTTAAGAAAATACCTCGGGAATAGGCGCTATTTACAAACGCGCTCAATACTTTTATATAGGGATATGTGAGCCCTTGGATGATCCACTGCTGAGTCGAGCCTCTTCCAGTTACGTGGAGAGGAGATCGCTTGCTGTGCCACGCTTGCCAGACGAGTAGACGCAGATCTTACTAATATTATAAACGTGAAAGTTTGTAAGTATGGATGGATGGATGGATGGATGGATGGATGGATGGATGGATGTTTGTTACTCTTTCACGTAAAAACTACTGAATGGATTTTAATGAAACTTTACAATAATATAGCTTAAACATCAGAATAACACATAGGCTAAAAGTTATAAAGATATTATGTGAATTACAACAATATAAACAAGTCGAATTCAAAATTTCTAATTGTCAAATTTTCGACCATATTAAACTATAGACAACATAACGTTTCGCTGTCAGTTGCGTTTTGTTAAAGTAGGTTTTATACGGACGGGATAAAAATCTCAGGTATCCTATGTCCAACTTTCTTTTTGTTTTAAATATATAATGCGGAACAAAGTTCGCCGGGTCAGCTAGTTTTGGTATAAAGTTTTCCATCTCTTGCCAGGTTGTCAGCCTTGTCATATCCTTATGTTGGATCTTACGACACCCTCAGGATGCAATAGAGTGGTAGCACTATGTATTCAAAATCCGTCTGTAAAATGAGGATTTAGTCAAATTTGAAATGCTAGTAGCTAGTATAATTTTAACATAATAATCGTTTATGGGAATCTTGCAATAAAATAACATACTCATTGTTTTTTTGCATAACGTAGATAATTTTATACAGAGTACTCATTTCAATTGTAGAGGTACAATATACCTGTGTTTTTTCTGTTCTGTTGTTTCTCTCAAATTGTGATTCCAACGAATTGAACGTTGTTTTATAGCATACACCGTACTACTATTAGGTATGTATTTATCTTTATAAGAAAAATATCTCGTTATATTGAGAATGGAATTGTAGTTGGATATTATAAATCAAGTAAGTCTAGGTATTTTAAACCGCTTTAAGAAGTGTTTATTTTATTTATTACCTATATCGCGGGGCAGCTTGTAAACATGAAAATTACGAACACAAATGACACTCTGAGTCAGCGCAAGTGCCTCTGTTACACGTGCCGACTGTAATGCCTCGTCCATACGCTTGATGTTTGCCACAAATACCAAACACAACAAACAAAGTCCCAAACATCGGCCACAATCACCCAACACAAGCAGTCGTCCTCACACTTGGCGAACATCCTCCGAATCGGCAAACATGGCGGACGACGAGCTTGTAGCAGCTGTCACTTTCGGGATGACCTATTTTTATTTCGAAAATAGAATAAATAATTTCGAATCGACGCTTGTTGTTTTATGTCTCCGGAATGAAGCCATTAATATTTATTTTTTAAATCTTTAACATTTTTATTCATCAACACACTGAGGCGGGTCCACGCATCCTGTACCTTCTGCCTATTTTTGTGGTAAGGGTCTTTTGCGTTCCAGATGCATGGCTCATTTTGATATACTTCTAAAAAAACAAAGAGTTGTGTCTTCCGACCAATCACACATGATTAGGTACGCGCGAAAACCTATTTTAGTTAAGTCTTTTGCTCCAAAAACGATTTATCGACGCGGTCCGTACGACGTCCACCGCTCTTAAGCTCGCGCGCAATACTGATAGATATGTTTTCAAGCGTGTGGAGCCATCGCAAACTGTTTGCCAAACAGCCTTTGATCTGTGAAGAAAAACCGACACCGATGCCGATCAGTGGCGAACACAAACAAAAACAGGTACATACACACAAACACCCATCCACATGTTCGTGTTTGCTGTTTGCTATTGTTTGCCAAGCGTATGGAGCCGGCATAACAGAGTTGTAACACTGTAACAGAGTTGTAACAGAGCCCGGAATCGAACTGAGGACCCATGATCCAAAGAACCTTCAAGAAGAAAATTTGTTATTTTACTACTGTTAAAATGAAATAAGTATCTAAAATTTTCAGAGTAGATAATAAATAAATATCCTTGGGCATTTCACACAACGCCATCTCGTCCCAAGCTAAGCAACTTAATGCTTGTGTTATGGTAACGAAATGGATGTTAAACTACTTAAATATATTTTTTTTGTAAATACATTCATATTATAGATAGAAAACACCCAGACCCGGAACAAATACTTGTAGGTCGTACAAATATTTCTTCCGTGCGGGGATCGAACCTGCGACATGCTGCGCAGCAGTCGATCGCTCAACCACTGCGCCAACCGTGTCGCCTAAAAATATTCGTATATTTATTTCACGCAACAGAAACAGCATCTGAGTACCCTCATACTTATCCTACTACTGTTATAAACGTGAACATTTGTAAGAATGTATGGTGCTTCTTCTTTCATGCAAAAACAACTTAATGGGGTTTGATAAAACTTTACAATAATAGACCTTAAACATCAGAATATTACGTAGGTTTTAATTTATCAAAATGTATGTCTAACCATAACAGATTTTGTATTTTTGTTAAATACCCGTGCGAAGTCGGGTCGATCCGCTAGTCTTACTTAAAACCTATGTTATATGTGAGATATGTTATTTCACGTATTAGTAGGCTTTTACATAACCTCCCATTTGTCGAGTTTGATTCTCTTTGATCCAGATTTACACTGTTAGTTTCGGATTTGCAGCGTTTCAACTCTAAAACAAGCTCCTCAGTAATAAAAAACATTGGCCAGTTCAATCCGGGTTAAACCGGTTTAATCCAATTAAAACCGGCAAGGGCTTGTTGCGTCAAGAGCAGATATGGCGCGGAGATTAAAACATACGCATTATGCATTGGTAAAAATAAAAAAATATATATATTTTAAAGCTGTTTTTAAGTGTAATTAAATAATTTTGATAAATTTATACATCAAAAATAATTTCTTCGTGTGATTTTTAGGATTTAACGATATATGTTCGTTCCAGCCCATAAACGACCCACTACCTACTGAGTCGGTTCTCCTCGAAATTCATGTAGTGATATTAGCCTACTATGCTACGATGGCCAGACGGGTTGGCACAGGGTTTCGTTTTCTTCTCTTGCGGCTAGGTGCGGTGATGGACTTAGAGTGCCTAGTGTCACCACCCCATTACACCCTAAGGGTGTCGTAACAGCCGACAAAGAGAAATGTCAATGCCAATAACCTAGCTGCAAGAGAAGGAAAATTTGATACGGAACTTTGTGCCAACCCGTCCGGCCAGCGTGGCACAGTGTGGTAATTACCATCCCTCTGATGGGAGGAGGCCCCGCTCAGCAGTGGGTGTTTATGAGTAGTAGTAGAAGTAAGCAACATTTGCGTAGCTTGTGGACACGCACTTTTTTAATCCGATTGCCTGAGCGTGTTTCTAAGAGTTGCAATGCAATTAAAAAGTCCTTCGAAGACTATAGTTATACAGGAGGTCGCGAAACTTAAGTAATTAGTGTTGAGAAGTTTAAGTGAATAAAAAATGACTTGCGAACTGTGGTTAGGACAAACCGTTGATTACAGCTAAAGGAAATTAGACTTCGTGTTTATTTTTCTAGTCATAAATTACTCGCGGATGAGTCCGCTGGCCTCCTCCAATTTAGTGGAGGGAAATTAGGCCATGGTTTTGTTTTTATTTGGTCTTTTCTTCTTTCTTTTCTTCTATCTGTCGGCGCCGTTTAAACAGCACCGACGGGGTTCGCGGGGAATGGGACAAGTCCGGGGGGTTTCAACGGCCCGAAGTGCCGACCGCGCCTGAACTCGCACTCGCCGATAGCTCGCGACCCGATCGCCACCAAATATTGTAATTTTAATCTTTTTTTTAATAAACATTTGTCTATCGAATAACTCGCCTATTTTATTTATGTTCCCTACTGAACACTATCCATCCTTTCGTTTTGGCTATAGGGTTATTGTTACACCCTGTATGTAATTTGTGTTACATAAGCAATTTTAACTTTAGAATGGCGAATTGCCACTCGCATTTTTGAAGAACATCGAGGCTGCTAAAGGAATTTTATCTTTACAACGCTTAATGAAAAGATAGCCGGTTATTGTTCAGTACCCCGTGCCTGCACCGGACGGGTTCTGGTTAATTGAAAACTATTCAGGGTATACAAAGATACTTATGGTATAGAAGCGACATTTATTATTAGGAAAAACACTATTTGTACTATGTCAACGATATTATTATTCTAGTTGTTAACAAGCCTTAGGTTTGAACATAGAACCTTTTTGCCAAAGATGTGAACTGTATGATGTCTTAGGTTGATGACCACGACTGCTGCAAAGCATTCGAATCGTCACAAATGAAATAATGTAAATGCTATAAATCACACGCTATAAATCCGTTAACAAACGTTTAATTTGAATCCGAACCGACTCCAAAATAGGCAATAAAAAGCGAAAAGAATTTCGTCGACGTAGTACAAATTGTGCCGTCTTGCAAATCTTTATTGATTAATTAATTAAAATTTTCTGCCAAACTACTAAATAGATTTCCATAAAAGGTAAGCAAATTACAGAACTAAGCGGTTGCAAATAGTAGAAAATAAGAATTATGTAAACTGAATTGAGAAATACCTCTTATTTAAGGCGGTACACTGAAAATATTCGACATCCCTAAAGACTGGACTTTTTTTTTCTCAGGGCAAATACTTTGTGCGTACCGTCGCGCCTCGGGGGTGGGACTTCGGAAACTACTCATCTACCCACTAAAACCCCAGCGGTATGCATCACACGCGACAAGCTTGGGGCGCCATAGTGAAATGCGTTTACGCGAACCTGTGCCGCCCCAAGCGTGTCCTGTGAGGGTATACCGCTGGGGTAGACAAGTAGTTTCTGGAGTCCCACATAATCAGTTGCCCCGTCCCCAAGCGGCAGCGATTTCCCCAGAGAAACCAACAAAAAAAAGGTTTATATCACGCCCCCGCAACTGTCCTGTTACCTGGCCATTGCTTGCCTTCCTTCGAGATCCATTGGGGACAGCTTAAGATCACTAATGCCAGGCGAGTTCCCACGGACTGGCCAGACGAAAAGTGGCATTTTGTATCGTAGCGGGTTCGAGCCCTAAACCGCTGCGGTGCACCAGTGTCCTCAGTGGTCAACCTGGTTTGATCGCTAAGCCTAGGTCTGGCTGACTCCGGGGGGAAGAAGGACCAGCATCGTTGGCAGAGGGCGTCCGAGTTACCCGAGTCCTTCCAATAGTCGCAATCCGTCAGGGTGCCACAATAGAATGCGTCCTCGCGAACCTGTGACGTTCAAAACGAGACATGTGACGTTTTAGACATTGTGTATTCTAAATCTTAAAGACATAAGGAACGCCTTACTACACAAACGAAAGCATACAGATGACATTAAATTACTTTACATTATTCGCATAACAATTTTCCGCCTATGGAAAACCTTCCACGTGAATAAAGAAGCCGATTTCGCGATACAAAACACGTAGTAACCTTGTTACTGGGATCATTTTTTACCATTACTGCGAAGTGTATATAACGTGTTCCGTCTAGTGACGGATTTAGAATACATAGTATCACCACCCCATTCCATCCAGAGGGTGTCGTAAGAGCCAGCAAATGGAAATAACAAGACCGATTACCTAGCCACACGAGAAGGAAAACTTGATTCTTATCAAGTTTCAAGGAAAGAAAGTTATCAAGGAAATTTGATAAGAAACTCGTCTCAGTCTCGGTCAGCGTAGTACAGTTGGCTAATTACCCTCCATGTAATTGGAGGAGGCCCGACTCAGCACTGAGTCATTTATGGGCTGGATAGTAGTATATAGTAGAGCTCTAGCAACCTTATTACTTATACACCTTATCCAAGGATCAAAGTCGATGTCAAATCATTTATTCTTTAAAGTACATTAGCAAATTGATAAATAATGCAAAGTAAAACAGTACGCCGCATCCCGTGTGGGGACGGGTCAGAATATAAAACTTCCCCACCGCACGCTGGGAAATAACGCGTGTTGTAAAAGTCTACGGTCCGCCCGGCTGGCTACCACCCTCACATTTAAGTCCGACGCCAAGCAGTTATACTGTGTTCCGTCGTGTGTATGTGAGAGCCGGTGCCCGACAGGGCAATTCCTTGAATTGCCTGCTCCTTCTTAGACTCTGCCGTAGCTTTCCATCACGCAAGCTACTTTTACACGCTTTTTTCACGCAGTTACTTGAATGCCTTTGACCCTAGGTCAAAGGCATTCAAGTAACTGATTAAAAAAAAAACCAGCCCACCTGTGACCACGGCTGGTGCAATCCACGCCGAAACGTCAGGTCAGATCAAATAAAGATCCTTCACAATATTTCCGCGATCCACATCTGTGTTATGAATACATAAAATTTGTACCAATTCGTTTTTCGCACCCAGAAGGATGATCATCCAGCCAAACCAAGTGGTATGTGGATAAGTGTATCCCTCAAAAACAGTAATCGGGGATTTCTTAACCGTGCAAAGTGCTCCGTAAACTTCGCTGACGCGGTGTAGGACTTTTTGGGCAATTCTCGCATTTCTAGGCGATATTTGTTGATGTTCAGATTTTTCGGGTTCATTGTATAGCGAGTATATAGCGTGCTGGTTGCCGCAAGTTTAACACCATTGCGGATCACACTGCTGAGAAGAACTGGCAAGAAACTCAGAGGCTTGTGATTTATTTTTTTAGCATTTTTTATTAATTTGGCTGCGGTAATCTGTGGTCCGGAAGGCGCAGTGCTGGTAGGCCTCCCACACGGTGGACCGACGACCTGGATAAGGTCGCCGGAAAGCAGTGGATGCGGGCGGCCCAGGACCGGCCTTTGTGGAGATCCTTGGGGGAGGCCTATGTCCAGCAGTGGACGTCTTTTGGCTGAAATGATGATGATGATGATGAATCTGTGGTCGAGATATTTCTCCAGTCGGGAATGTCTTACGTCTCAAGTGTCTCTGGTTACACGAAGGTATTCGAAAAAGTCCGACCCTAGATAGACCCTTATACCTCTAAAGCGTGTCGTTTCTGCATCTTAATGAATCATAGTTGCGGCTGTGGCTACAATAGTAAAACTGAGTAGACGTACTTACTGTTTAATATAATGACGTCATTCACGCTATTGTTTTGTAATAGTAACCAGCGTTGACGTTAACCTAATTGATAGCTATCAGATATGAGGATGATTCGTCCATGTGGTGACGGATTTAGAATACATAGAGTCACCACCACGTTCCGTCCTGAGGGTGTCGTAAGAGCCGACAATAGAAAATGACAAGGCCATTGACCTAGCCGTAAGAAAAGGAAAATTTGAAACGAAGCCCTGTGCCAGCCCGTGTGGCCATTTTAATTTACCGGCTAAGAGTAAAAATGTTTCCTATAATGTAGCGAATATAATCCGCTTTCAGAAATTAATCCAACATTTAACTTAGGACAGGCTACTGTTGACAACAGATTGCAATAAAAGTGCGACTATTTTACTAACGAAAGTGTACTTCTTGCCACTCAATATAGTCTATGGTACTCATGTTTTCGTGAAAACATGTATTTATTTACACATTTACAAGGATGTATCGCGCATTTTGTTTTCTTTAAATTTCGTGATGAATTTCGAGATAGTGTCTCCAGTGACAATTATCATAAAAACAATAAAGAAACAGTTAATATTTCCCACTAAAAGACTATATAACAAAAAGCACTTGTGTGTGCAATATTCATTGGATTGCAGTGTACATTTTCATTAAAGCCGACTTTGTACATCAAAGAGATTTAGATTATAATGCAAAAGTGATTCCTGAAAAGATCTTCTTAGCTTCGTCCCATGTAATAAACAGATTGTAACTGAAATAAGTGATGTGTATAAAACGCGTATGTAGCGATGTGTTCAGGATAAATGTCATTTAAGGCATTTTTTGGGGCGTTAATTTGTTTTTAATTATATATTATTTACCTTTCTCTACTACTTCGACAGGCCTAATCCAGCTTCTAATCCAAGTCCGAGGCAGTAGTTTTTTTTGCTATCTAGTAATTTCTAACATAGGACGTTCATCTTCAGCCTTTAATGGCACACTACTGACTTTAGTTTCCTGCAAATTTATGGAGACCTAATGTACTTGAAACTGGATTACACTTATTTACTAATTTATTATACTTTGAAATTAAACACTTTTTAATGTAATATTTAAGCAATATTATCTGTTACAAAGTGTTTTATTTCAATCTGTATTATGTTTTACTTCACTTTCGAGTAGGTGATCTTCCTGTGTGCCTTTGTTCACCTCTTACTATACCTTACAACTAAGATGGGAAGGATTGGTAAAATTTTGTATGCGTGTTTGTTTTTTTTGTGTAAAGCGACGTGATTGTGTGGATGGAATTAGAGTAAAAAAAGATATCCAATGTAGGAAACTATCTCTATCCTCGATTCGTGTTTGTATCAAGATTTTCTTCCCCTTCTGCTAGATAACTGTCTCTTGCATTCCTTACAACAGCCACAGGATGTTCAGAGTTAATGATGTTGTATGTTCTAAATATGGTAATGACATTGACACATTTGTATCTAATTAACCCAATTCTAAATCCGCCATCACAATAATTGTCTTTCATCCCCCTATTCCATCCTGAGGGTGTCGTAACAGACAACAAAAGAAAGCCACAAGATAAGGAAAACCTCCACAAGAGATGGAAACCCTGTGCCAACCCGTCTGGCTAGCGTGGCACAGTAGGTTAATTACCTTCCATATAATTGGAGGAAGCCCGAGATCATCTATGAGCCGAATACAGAGAGTGAGAGTAGAATTAACCCTATTACTTTAAATCTAAAAGCTTTGCAATGGACCATTCCTTTAAGCGCCTCAGTGGCGTTTTAATTTGCTCGGTTTGCAAATTATACAAACCCTTCCTTAAGGTGAATGTTCCAGGGTAGCCCGCGAAATTCAAATTTTCGTACGTTTTTTGAAATTTGCAGATCAGTGCTAGATTGTATGTTGATGAAAATGTTATTCGCGGCTGTAAGACATATGTAGTTATAGAATTATAATCATCAAACTCATCAATACAACCCTCCAAGCTCATAAAGGTGCAAGAATGACTTTGAGCTTGAAAAAGTTTTTCTGTCACCTTTATGAGCTTGGAGGGTTGTATTGATGATTTTGATGATTATAATTCTATAACTACATACGTCTTACAGCCGCGAATAACATTTTCATCAACATACAATCTAGCACTGACCTGCGAATTGCAAAAAACGTAAGAAAATTTGAATTTCGCGGGCTACCCTGGAACATTCACCTTAATGTTGAATGAATGCTGTGATTTAATTGTCAATTAACAGAGACATCGTGTGGTGACGGATTTAGAATACTTAGTGTCACCACCCCATTACATCCTAAAGTTATCGTGAAGGAATTGACAAGGCCCATAACATATCCTAATCGCAAGAGAAGGAAACCTTGAAACGAAACGAAAGCGGGGCACTGTAGGCTAATTACTCTCCATGTAACTGGAGGAGGCCCGACTCAGCAGTGGTTCATTTATGGGCTGAATAGTAGTAGTTATTTTGTATTAATAGAAATCAACGCGGTCGAAGTCTCTAGAAACAGCTAGTTAGATGCTCAATGCCTCGTAATGTTATTACTGGCTATGTTTCCTTTGTTTTTTTTTCTATTAATATTTTTGTATTTACGTATATAGGGATTTAGAATTACACAATGTCAGCGACCCACACTACCTTTAGGGTGTCATAAGAGACGACTAAAACAACGCAAGAGGTAGATCACCTAGCCCCAAGAGAAATAAAATTAAATTAAAAATTTAAATAAACCCCCGACACAATAACCTTTGGTGGTAGGTGTAGTTGGGCGTGGTCGGTCGTGTATAATAGCGGAACGCACTTACCACGTTACCACCGGGAGGCAAATGTATTAGTAGACTTGCCGGTATCTGGTTCTGGTCGCCGGTATGGCCGCTGGTGGTACTGCTTGAGCGGGGGTGCAATAGGCAAAATGAAAAGCACCGAGTCACAGGTACACTGTATTTGCACCAAACACATATACCACAATACTGTACGGTAGAGGACCGAACCGTATGATAAGAAGGCGAATACAACTAAGGCAATCTGAATATAAAGCAAAAGCGGACTAGCTCGCGAGATGGCAGAGTGGGTACCAGCACAGCGCATAAGGTATAACGTAAACGCACCCATTACCGCCAGTTTAAGCCGAGTTCGGATTGATGTCCAAAAAATAAGCACTTTCATAATATGTGGTGCCAATCAAAATAGTTTTTCAAGTACTGAAATTATCCATGTTTCTATTCTTATATAGAAATAGTTATACTTATAATTACTTAAAAATTAAATACAACTTATAAGAAAAAAGGGCCATGTCCTTATTACCGATCCAAAATATAGGGTGTGTGCCTAATACCGTTTATGTGACACCTAATACCGACCACTAAATAAATGAAACCGTTAAAGTTAAATAAAAATGCTCGTGTATAGTTAGTATTTAGAATAGTTCAACTATTTATTTAAATGCTCCAATACAGTACGGAATGTTATCAACACATAACAAATTATTTGTGTTCTTATCATATAGTAATATTGTTGCGGCGGAGCGCCTTACACATTATTCAAAGCAAAACGATGATTGAAGAGGCAATCCGTGGAAGATTTTTACCCCAGTTGCATTGTATAGAATCAAATCTCATTCAATTGGCTCACGACCACCTCCCTGTTAACACCTAAATAAATTCAAGTTATAACCGAATTTTGGACTAGTCATTTACTGGCCCAGTGTATAAAAATATACATGCTGGTGGCCCATGAGGGGAACATAATAAAAAAAAAGAAGATTAGAAGAAAAGAAGAAAGGACATCAAACTGAAAATATCTGGAGAAAATTGCACCCCCGGCGTGACGGAGGATCCAGTGGCAGCTTGAAGAGGAGAAGAAAGGCGTCGAAGCTTAGAAGGTGTGGCCATAAGGCGCAGCCAGCAGGATCATCAACGAGTCCTGAGCTGTAACGAGCAGTGAGTCGGCGAAAGTCTCACATCGTGCATCAGACTTCTGAGCTAAGATAAGTGTCCTGTGTTTCCTAACTGTCCTATTCACTAAAATCCTTAAATACAATTCCCAAGCCTGTAGAGAATCAAATCTATTAGTGCAAAGAAAGGTAATTGTGCAATTGGTGCGGCTTTGGTAAAATAGTAGAATCAGTAGAGTAGGGTGGTAGATTTTTAAATATAACTGAACCTTTTCAAATCATAAAGCTTATATCTATATTTATTGTACATTTTAGTTTGAAGAAGTTAAAACCAATTTTAAATTATATTTATAATCCTAACTATCAGGTAGTTAAAAAAAAGATCTTAAAGATACATAGTTGTAAAAATAATTACTAATTACATTCCTACAACTTCTACTTGGTAAATTGACGGCATATTCTAACATAAGTTGTAATAATTTCAGATTGTCGTTTAATCGCCGTGAATGCAAACAGCTGTCCGAGCAGAACCGGTTTGCTAAGGGACGCCCGATAACTACCATTGAACTGAGGAGCGTGAGCCATTCATTATTTATTCAAAACTACAATATATCTATTAGCTAGACATTCAGTGCTTTCGTTGACTTGTTGAGTTTTATATCTTCTTGCGCATAATGCCTAACGAATACGTGTCGGACAAAGGTCGTTTAAGAGAGTTGATGACTAAACGCGCGTCTATCAAAGGTCAAATCACTAAATTTAAGAATTATTTAGACATTGTTTCTAAGGTAACCGAGTTAAGCAGTATACAGTTAACAGAATTAAAACTAAAATTAATAAAGTTCGAGGCATTGTCCGTCAGAATAGATGACTTGCAAAATGAGATTGAGGTTTTAAATGAGACTAATTTGGACCAGGAAATTGATGAGCGTGACAATATCGATAGAGATATCATTTTAAATATCGCCACTGCAAAAAATATTCTAGATGAATACGCTCAATTAGAAAGCGAGCAAAGGCGCGCTTCTACACATGAAAATCTTTTTTCATCCAGCCATCAATTCCCTGGTCTAAAGTTGCCTCAACTCCAAATAGCCAAATTTGATGGGGCATATTTTCGCTGGTTAGAGTTTCGTGACACATTTGAGACTTTGATACACAATGATGCACATATGACATCGATACACAAGTTCCATTATCTACGATCCTACCTGGAGGGTGAGGCCGCGAGAATAATCTCGAACTTGGAGGTATCTTCTGCTAATTATACGGAAGCGTGGAGCTTGCTTTGCAATCGCTACAACAATAAACGAATGCTAATAAATCATCATTTAAGTTCATTGTATAATGTGAGGCCTATCCAACGAGAATCAGAGGGGTCATTGCGATTTCTAGTTGACCACCTAAATAAAAATTTGCGTGCTTTATCCAGTCTAGGGCAACCCACAGAAAGCTGGGATGTGCTTATAATTTTTATGTCGTCATCAAAGTTGGACGCTAACACCCTCACTAAGTGGGAGGAATACCGAAATAATTTAGAACAGGAAACTCCTACATTAGATCAATTTTACAAATTTCTGGTTGACCGCGCAGATGTGCTGGAGTCTTTAAATCGCAATAAGCGTGATAGTGGACTGCCAAAAAATCAGTCAACTAGTGTCCGTAACAATAGTGCACCTAATACCCTTAGCAAACATAATCAAAGTATGCCTGTCAGATCATTATCAGTTAGTACTAAATCAAGCAAATTTAATAATACTAAAGTGTCTAATGTTTATTTATGCATTATTTGCAATGAAAATCATAGAATTTACGATTGTCCCACCTTCAAAGGAAAGGCGGTAGGTGAACGATTAAAGGATGTACACAAATATAAGTTGTGTTCCAACTGTCTTAGACAGGGTCACCATTCGAGTGCATGTCGAATGGGTCCGTGCCGAGAGTGTAACAAAACGCACCACTCATTGCTGCATCGCCCCGATGCCTCGTCTGAACATCATAATATCGCTACGTTAGATGAGCAACCGGATTCTAATAATGAAACCATGGTTAACTTTTCAAAACGTAGTTCAACACAAGTGTTGTTGTCAACCGCGAAAGTTATTGTCTCGAATCCACTGTCTCAGCAGCGCGTGAAGGTTCGAGCACTGCTTGACTGTGGAAGTCAATCCACTTTTATTAGCGAAAGAATAAAAAATATACTTTCCTTAAAAACATTCCCAAGTGACTGTCTAACGGTCATAGGAATAGGAAATACAGTTGCTTCCAAATTGACGAAGGGCTGTAACATTAAGTTAAGTTCTCTAGATGAGAAGTATAACACTAGTTGTTCGTGTCTTGTATTAAAGGAACTGACCGGACAAATGCCAAAGTCTACGGTTAATATAAATTCACTAAAGTTACCTAAAAATATAGTGCTTGCAGATGAAAACTTTTATCAGCCAGGTCCCGTTGATATCATAATTGGAGCTGACTTATTTTGGGAAATTTTAGATACAGAGCAGCGGTCCGTCGGTCTTAAAAATCCAAATTTAAGAAGCACAAAGCTAGGCTACATAGTCGCTGGTCCGATAGGTCCGCATGTCAATGCTACTAAAATTAAACAAGCTTTTTGTAGTTCTCTTGCGAGCCAGTGTGGCATAGAAAAGTCACTTGCCAAGTTCTGGGAGATAGAAGAGCTTCCCGAAAAACGTATTATGAGCGAAGGCGAAAAATTTTGTGAGCAGCATTTTATTGCCAACACTCGTAGAGAAATTACAGGTAGGTTTTGTGTGAAACTACCTTTAAGGGACACGCCGGATTGCCTAGGGGATAGTTATAGTCTAGCAAAACGGCGCTTACTTTGCTTAGAAAAACGGTTCAGAAAAAATACGACACTAAAGGCTGAATACACTAAATTCATTAACGAATACTTTGAGTTAAGACATTTATCTTTAGTTAACGACAAGCCACTTGTAGCATACCATTTGTGTCACCACGCCGTGATTAAACAGGAAAGTGAATCCACTAAGCTGCGGGTAGTGTTTGACGGGTCGGCAGCTTCGACTTCGGGCTACTCGTTAAACGATATTTTGATGGTGGGTCCTACCCTACAAGATTCGCTTTTTGCAATTCTCATACGAGCCAGACAATATAAGTATCTCTTGACCGGCGACATTGAGAAAATGTATCGGCAAGTAATCGTAAATGAAGAAGACCGTAGCTTACAGAGAATTTTATGGCGAGAAAATGAGTCTCAGCCTATTCAAACGTTAGAGCTAAATACGTTGTCATACGGCACCGCGAGCGCGAGCTACTTAAGTACTCGCTGTTTATGGCAACTAGGTGAAGAGCATAGTGACAACTTAATTAAAAATATAATTCAGAAAGATTTTTATGTTGATGACCTAATCACGGGTGCAAATGATGAAAAGCAATTAATTTACATACAACAAAGTGTCACTAACGCATTATATAAGGGTTGTTTTAATTTAAGAAAATTCAAAACGAATAATCCATCGATATTTAAAAATCTCAATCTTAATGAAGAAAATTTAACATTTAGTGACTCCTCCAATACACTTGGTCTGGGATGGACTCCGTCTAGCGACACGTTATATTTTCCAATGAAGGGTTTTTGTATAGATAAAGAGGCCGACGTAACCAAAAGATTTGTAATGTCAAACTCCTTTAAAATTTTCGATCCCTTAGGTATTTTAAGTCCGGTAATAATTCAGGCTAAAATGATGTTACAAAAAATGTGGCAGCTAAAGTTAGACTGGGACGAGCCTGTCACCCAAGAACTGCGTAATGACTGGGACAAATTTGCAAGAAATTTGCTTTGTTTAGATACATTTCAAATCCCGAGATTAACTTTGTGTGACAACCCTAACCAAATAGAATTGCACACCTTCAGTGATGCCTCTCTTAGTGCAATGGGTGCATGTGTATACCTAAGGTCGGTAAATAGCAATGGTGACGTCATGGTTAGGTTGCTCTGCGCTAAATCGAAACTGGCGCCTCTAAGACCGTCTACCGTACCTCGTCTCGAATTGGTGGCTGCATTATTGGCAAGCAGGCTTTGTAAATTGGTTTTGGAATCCCTCCGGCACCGGCCGGGAAGAATAGTCCACTGGTGCGATTCTAGTGTTGTTTTAAGCTGGATAAATACCGATCCGGCGAAGTTAAAAATGTTTGTCGCCAATCGTGTTTGTGAAATAGGTGAATTAACTCAGGCGTCATCATGGCGTTACGTTCCTACGGCTATGAACCCTGCTGATCTGATTTCTAGAGGAATAGATGCCAAAGATTTGTTGTTAACAGCCATATGGTGGAATGGCCCAAGCTTTCTCTTACAAAATGAATCAGTTTGGCCAGTAATAAACGTAAATCGAATGGAAAATTTACCTGAGGTTAAGTCGCATAGCGTAGTTGTAAATAGCGATCCATTAATTAGCTTTGAAAACTGTTCCTCATTCAACAAACTTTTACACACACTTGGTTATGTGCGCAGATTCCTGTTTAACATGAGTCATCCATATGATAAGCGTGTAGGCATGTTTACGTCTGAGGAGCTATTAGCTTCCTTTCATACGTTGTGTCGCATCGCGCAGCGAGATTCATTCGAGGAATACGATTTACTTATAAAAAATAAACCGTTGCCTGCTAAAAGTAAAATTTTATCACTGTCTCCGTTTATAAACGAGGATAAATTGATTCGTGTTGGTGGTAGAATAGATGCATCTGCGTGTAGCTATGAAAAACGGCATCCTATACTTTTGCACGCGTCGCATAGGCTAACCAAATTGTATTTTGCCAAAGAGCATATTGCCAACCTACATGCGGGGCCGCAGTTGTTACTAGCAACGGTTAGGGAAACCGTATGGCCAGTGAATGGCAGGTTGCTTGCCCGCCGCACCGTAAATAATTGTGTTCGGTGTAGAAGGTTACGTGGCAAAACCTTATGCCCTAAAATGGGTAACTTACCATCCCCACGAGTAAATCCAGATTTTCCATATTTAACAGTAGGATTAGACTTTGCAGGCCCATTTATGATTTTAAGTAAAAGGGGACGAGGATCAAAATTAATTAAATGTTATATGTGTATCTTTGTGTGTTTTCGGTACAAATGTGTTCATTTAGAAGCGGTCAGTGATTTAACCAAGGACGCATTTGTAATGACTCTGAGGCGTTTTATTGCACGTCGTGGTAAGCCTGTAGAGATTTTTTGCGATAATGGTCGCAATTTTGTTGCCGCGTCTAAGGAAATTGGCATTTTTATAGATAAGGCCAAGGATCACCTGACTGATTTTGCAAGTCATCAGGGTATTAAATTCAATTTTATACCAAGCTACGCTCCCCATTTCGGTGGTCTTTGGGAGGCCGGGGTCAAATCGGCGAAATTTTGCATAAAGAGAGTTATCGGCAACACTCACTTAACTTTTGAGGAGATCACAACTTTGTTTGCACAAATAGAGGCGATTCTCAATAGTCGTCCCTTATGCCCCCTTTCTTCCTCGCCTGATGACCTCCTCTCCTTGTCCCCAGGACACTTCATCATTGGTCGGCCACTAACCGCATTGCCTGCACCCAACACAGATGAAGAAAGAGTCACAACCCCCAAAAATCGCTATGAGCGATTGGAAACCATAAGACGTCATTTTTGGAATAGATGGCAACGGGAATACTTGTCCGAGCTGCAGCAGAGAACGAAATGGCGTAAAGGCGAGGCTACGCTCGAAATTGGCACTATGGTGCTGTTAGCGGAAGACAACACGCCCCCATTATGTTGGCGATTGGGGAGAGTTCTTCGGCTATTTCCTGGGCCTGATGGTTTGGCTCGAGTTGCAGAAGTGCAAACATCAAGAGGTTGTGTGCGGCGCCCTTTCACTCGCCTGTGCCCACTGCCTACTGCTGAAGAATTGAAGTGTTGAAAGCGGATGCTTTCAACGGCGGGGAATATGTTGCGGCGGAGCGCCTTACATATTATTCAAAGCAAAACGATGATTGAAGAGGCAATCCGTGGAAGATTTTTACCCCAGTTGCATTGTATAGAATTAAATCTCATTCAATTGGCTCACGACCACCTCCCTGTTAACACCTAAATAAATTCAAGTTATAACCGAATTTTGGACTAGTCATTTACTGGCCCAGTGTATAAAAATATACAAATATACATAACAGCGTTAAATCAGTCAAAAAAATCTTCTTTATACCAAATATGTATAACAAATTACAAAAGGCCAGCATTGATTATACTATAATATATAATCAACTAGTGACCCTCACCGGCTTCGCACGGGTGCATGTATTATACTTAAAAACATTCCCCTTGAATCACTCTATCTATTAAAAAAACCGCTTCAAAATCCGTGGCGTATTTTTAAAGATTTAAGCATACATAGGGACGGACAGACGACAGCGACTTTGTTTTATACTATGTAGTGATAGTGATGCGGCATTTGGTATCTTTTTTTTTTTATTCTTGTGGTTCTCACGGTTTGTGTTTAGCCAATGTCAAGTCACTTTGTATCATTTCAATATAATTTCTCTTCATCATCATGGGTTTGCCATTTCCCTGTTAGCCACTCATAAGTAATTTCATTTTGAGTGTCCCCCTCCCACGTGGCTAAGATGTTCTGCACGGACGTGGGGTTGGCCTTTGGGAGGGCATTTGGTATCTATTATTTACAAAATGTAACTTATAAATATAAAAATACTATAAAATTTTAAGACTGGCAGTCATGTCAAATCAGAAACAAAATAGATTAACAATTAAAAATAAAATAAATTAAGAAAAGTTACCTTTGGCGAAAAAAATAAGATTAAGAAATTGATTCAACAGACTTTCAGAATGAAATCCAAGATCATATCTCGTAATCATTTTCGGAATCAGTTGTATCGTCCTTTGAAGCATCCACCTTGGTTATTTTTCGTTTTGCCTTATTTAGTAGTTTTTATTTTGGATTGCCTTGTTTGCTTAATTTATCTTTATGGTTTCTTTTCCAAATCTTCGTTTCATTTTTTTTTCTTCTATTTATAATTTTTCTGCTTCAATATTTTTCTGATATGCCATAAATTCATTTCGATTCTTCGTGGTCTTGTTCTCGCGAAAATATAATGTTCTTTTGGAATATTTTTACTGATTGTAGTAGATTTTAGTGGAGTTTTACAATATTCTGATCTATTAATAATAGTGCTATCAAGAGATTCAGAGCTGAAATTCACGCATGCACTTTGAATTTATGATGTTGATGGTTTCGGGGTTGATGTTGATGGTTTCGGAGTTGGCGTTGATGGTTTCGGAGTTGATGTTGATGGTTTCGGAGTTGGTGTCGATGGTTTCGGAGTTGATGTTGATGGTTTCGGAGATGATGTTTTAGATCTTGATCTCCGGTATAGAAAATAACATCTTTAAAAGGCGATTTTTGCATTAAGTTATGTATATAATAAAGCTTATGGTATTTTAAATTTTTATGTAAAATATGTATGTTTATAAGGGAATACTATAATGTTAATTAGGTAACTTTATGATAACTTGAAAATAAATAGGTAGTAAGGGGGTTCGTTATAAATGTACAAGTAGATCGGTAATAGGTATTATTATAGGAAATCGTATAACCAATTACCGACCCTAAATACTTGTGGTTTTCGGACATTTGTATGATTTTAAATGGTGCGGTTATTATAAATCTTTAATAATAATCATATTTTAACTATAAAAATACAATATTAGAAAAATTATACATCGCTTATTCATCAAAATATTTACTAAATATTTAGAAGAACATTTATATTTTTACGGATACTAATGCTCTTAAATATATGGCGTTAATAGCTCAAATACAAGTTAACATACTAAGGAACTGAGTTAGTGTATCCTCCTGCCTTTTAATTGAAGCATTTTAACAAAAATCATGGCACAAAAAAGATACGAAATGTACCTATCAGCGACATGTTTAACAACTGGGTCGGTAATGGGAGTAAAATTGTGATTTTTGTTCCTATTACCGCCTATTTTTAATTTTGAATTTTAAGCAATATGTAATAGTATCTCAGTAAAATTAATTATTATTTGTGTTTCTGAAAGTATGAAAAATGCATCAAAAGAACTAGAAGTAACATTAAAATGCTTGAAGATATAATCTTCTGCTAAGAAAGAAACAAGAGTACTTACGTCGTCGGGAACGCCACACTATGGAAAAAGCACTATCACCGGCGTTCACCGACAAATTGACCAATTATTCTTTAAATCGTTGAGTTACATACACAAACAAGATATGAACATTTGCAATACAAATACATCTAATTTTTTTCTAAAGCTACTACTTGTATACCTTTAATACATCACATAAAAAATCTAGTTTTCTGAATAGGGCGGTAATGGGCGCGGATTTTAATGGGTCGTTATTAGGTGCGTTTACGTTACGTCTCGCGTCGCAAACAGGCGGTTGGACACTGTCGCCGGGCGAGCTCGCTCGGCTCATCTCGGCTCAATTCCGTCGGCTCGGAGCGGGCGCAGAAACGCGCATAAAAAACTCTGGCGTTGTCTCCGAGGCACCGTTGTACTGTGCGAGGTTATTGTCGTACCGCTGCGAAACCACATTGCACGACACGACAATAACATGGCTTGTGTATTATGTATAAACTAGCTTTTGCGCGCGGCTTCGCCCGCGTGGGCTTCGAACCCGTACATATTTTTTATGAACATAAAATCGGTTATTGTGACTAAACTATGATAGTTAGATATGTGCCCTTGCGGACTTTTTTGTAGATCTTTATAAGACCTACAAACCCGTAGTACATCATTTTGTTCTATTGTCAATAGTTTTTGCAGCGCACGCATAAATAGGTTTTCGATTTTACACCTTGGTTTACAAAATCGCAATTTTCATACGGATCCCTAATTCTTTTGAAAATAAAATATAGCCTATAACCTTCCTCGATAAATGGACTAGCTAACACTGAAAGATTTTTTGAAATCGGACCAGTAGTTCCTGAGATTAGCGCGTTCAAACAAACAAACAAATAAACAAACAAACAAACTCTGCAGCTTTATATATTAGTATAGATATTAGTATAGATAAGTTGTGTGTCTATATATAAATAATAGCGTGTGTATGTGTGTATGTACATATGTATGTATGTATATATGTATGTATGTGTGTAAGTGTGTATGTATGTAAGTGTGTATGTATGTGTGTGGTAAGTAGTATGCCACAAACCTTTAAAAAGTAAAAAATAAAAATATATACTTCGCGTTAGGGGACCACTCCCACTTATTTATTACCTGACCCCTGGTCCCCCAACGCGAAGTATTTATTTTTATTTATTAAAGGTTATTGTGTCGGGGGTTTATTAAAAATTTTAATTTAATTTTTTTTTATACTTTTTATAGGTACATACTTATTATAATGTAGATTTTGTTAAATTGCACGTGATGCGCTTTCATTTGAGACCCCACTCGATTATATTTGCAGACATTCGGTTATTCTTCCCCACTTTCACCCCTCATAACTTTTAAACGGCTCACCCGATTTTCATCAAACATGTCTAAGAACACTCGCCCGTAACTCACCTTTCATACAAAAAAAACTTTATTGAAATCGCTTCATCCTTTCGCGAGCTACGGTGCCACAGACAGACAGACAGACAGACAGACAGACACGTGAAACTTATAACACCCCTCTTTTTGCGTCGGGGGTTAAAAACTTGATGCAAACCCGTGCCAACCCGTCTTGCCAGCGTGGCATAGTAGGCTAATTTCCCTCCATGAATTTGGAGGAGGCCCGACCCAGTAGTGGGTCATTTATGGGCTGTAACGACGAACGATGACGGGCGTATTACCAACCAATATAAAATTTACGTATTTCTCGTCTTCTTCTTCTTCTTAAAGATCTGCATGACTTGGTAAGTAAATTGCCTCCTTTCAATCTCAAAGGAAAAATTACATTGCCATCCGATGAGTTTCGAATGGATGTGATCCAATTATGTTTACAGTATTGCGTAATATTGTGCTCAATATATTAAGACATATAAACAAAATAGTTACGTAGTTCCATCAGTCTGATGATGATAATGATGATGATGTGTGGTGACGGATTTAGAATACACAATGTCCCCAACCCACACTATCTTGAGGGTATTAGGACAGGGTTGGATATAAAATTTTCCTTCTCTTGCGGCTAGGTTATCAGCCTTGGTATTTCGTTTAGTTCGTGTAGTAACGGATATTAGAATACATCGTTTCACGACCTCGTAAGACCTGACAGAAGGAAATGACAAGGCCGATAAACTAGCCACAAGAGAAGGAAAACTTGATAGGAAACCCTTTGCCAACGCACCTGGTTAGCGTGTAGTAGGCTAATTGCCCTCCATGTCATTGGAAGAGGAACGAATCAGCGGTGGATCATATAAGGTCTGAATTTCGTTTAGTCGCACGCAGGACGGAATGAGGCGTTTTTTTTTTTACTAAAATATATTTGATGAATCAGAGTAGGTATACACCGTTGTCATCTATACACTTTTGCCAAAACATTAGTAAAAAGTGCCAATTCAAAAGACTTTAGATAATTTATCAGTAGATCTTTAACAATATGTGATTAAAGCGGAGATGTAAGAATAATAATAAAATACATAAGTTGGAAACGTGTGTACCCAATAAAACATTGGGGATTTTTTCAAAGAAAATCTTCTGAAGCCTGTGAACGTCCGTCTACTTGAAATACCCTCTAGAGTTACCGACATAATGACGTCACAGTAAATTGGCCACGCGACTTTTGTTAAAAAAGAACCGTACAAAAAATTGTTCACTTTCACTACTGAAAAAACCTGTTGTGAAATGTGAACCTTTCAAATAGCCGTGATTGGGACATTATTTTCACTTTGGCTTCTCTAAAAGGTGAGGGTGGAAATTTCCAGTGTGCGTTTGGTGGTCTTACCTTAAGATGACCGACTCTCCACGTGGTATATAGCTTGCCTTTTTGTAATTTATTTAAGGCCAGTGTATCCCGATTTGACTCGTGCCGTGATCCACAGCAGCATATACGGTCATTGGACCAGTAAGGCGTCCAAATATTGTCAGATTTTCAGCTCGCAACACCGGCGTGTTGTTGTTGTTGAGTCTTGACGGTTTGTAATAATCGCATATAAGGTTTTTTTTTCTTTAAGTGTTATAACTTTTCAGCTGCGTGAAATAGAACTAGTGTAGTTTTGTTTTACGCAGCTTAAAAGTTTTCTCCAAATTTAACCTAGACTAATCTCTTCGAATCCATCATGTGGCTGATTCTGACCAAAATACGAAATTTTGCTAAAAAAAAAACTATTTCTCTAGCCTACTACGCCACACTGGCGTGACGGGTTGGCACAGGGTTTTGTATCAAGTTTTGTTCCGGTGGCTAGGTTGCATCTTTGTCATTTCCTTTTGCCGGCTCTTACGACCCGCTCAGTATGGTTAGAGATGGTGACACTAAGTATTCTAAATCACCTCACAGATTTTTGACTTCAAAATAAGTTTACGTTTCATCTTGACATTATTAGAAATTATTAGGAAACGAGAAATCTCGTGTTGTTTGTTTCAAGCGTTAAGCCGAGACGCCTTAATCTAAATTGCTTTCAAGTAGGGCAATTAAAGAAAGTTCAAGGATGTGAGCATTCAAATTAAGATTAACGTAGAACACTTTCTATAAACGTTTTGGAATATCAAATCATAGGTATATACATACAATCGTGCCTGTTTCCCGTAGGGGTAGGCAGAGCCCACTTCTTTCCCCTTGCTATGATCCATTGATTACTCCCTTCATACATACTCTTCGGTTCAGGTTACTCTTGAACTGGCCTTTTCCAAGACGTCCCTGACTTAGTCTCGAAACACTTTCATTCAAACTCACCATACACTTTTTTCTTCAATCGTTCTTCATTCATTTTATCGACATGTCCAAACCATTTTCTTTCAGACCAAAACGTTTCCTTATCTTTCTTATCCTGTCACTTCACATCTCAACTGCATTTACTCTGCTTTCATGTTTCTTCTGCCATATCCTACTTTCACTTCCGTACATGAGTGTCGGAACTAACACCCGCTCATGCCAGACGAGCTCGAATCAATGTATATGCCTGTATAATAAACAGTGTGTAACATTAACTACCTGGCAGACCTAATCTCTAGAAGAATTTCCGTATTTTAAATGTTAAACATTTTTTCTATCTTCTGGAATGTGTGAGATATCGAGGTTTTTTTAAACCTATTTTTGTCCCAAAATCTGGGTTACAAGGGCTTTCAAAACGCATCCTAGGTAGAAAACAAAACAAACAAATATATCGACGTAGGAAAACGTATTTGCTGTAAGCCTCAAAAAATCGAAAAATCGTTTTTTACATTATTTTGATCAGAAAAAAATTCTACATCGATTGGTCAGACTCTCATAATTCTAACTACGAAAAAAAATCGCCTACGCCGTAAGTTTTTTGAAAAATTTTGATGTTGTCTTGGCTGTAAGTCTATCAAAAACCAGTATATTTGATGCATTTGTTGCTTACGCTATTCTTCAAACAGACTTACGCCATTTTGGCAGGATGAGTTTTTTTAATACCAAAACTTACATCACGTCATCCAGTTTTGTGAAGCCTTCATCTGATGAGGTTTCGACGGTGTATAAAATAAATCTTTGTCAGACATTAAGCCTCGCGATCAATTTCCTTCTCAATGGCCAACTATTATGGAAATGGCTACAAATAAACCCGTTTCCCTAAGAAGTTCAAGTACAAGATGTAAACTTTTGGATTTTAATGACGTCGTAAATAAATAATTTAAAAATAATTTAAATCTGCACATTTCTACTATAGCTAAGTTGTAATTTTTTTAAAGAACAAGCCAAACGTGATCTATAAAAAAAGATCTATGGCAGTTGATGCTGAAAGTTCCGAAATTCCACTAGGAAATATGGGTAACACCAAACCAAAGGAACGTATAGAGTGAAATTAATTGCCGATTTTATCCCAAAAATACAAGGACCTGAAAAATCTTTTTGAAAATTTTTTTCATCTAACTGTGCAAAAGAATTTTTGGACCTAGAACATAAATAATAAAACAGTAGACCGCCTACCAGATACCGATCCTCTTCATCGGTTCTCATTGAGTATTTTAGAAGACATCCTTCTTTTTAATACATGCTTAGATGATGAAAATTTTTGTTATGTTAATGTCAAGTTTTAGGTTTTCTTTTTAATAAACTTTTTTTTTAATTTCATCACTACATAGTATGAAACAAAGTCGCTGTCGTCCGTCCGTCCATATGTATGCTTAAATCTTCAAAACTACGCAACGGATTTTGAAGCGGTTTTTTTTTATAGATAGAGTGATTCAAGAGGGTTTACATGTTATAATTGCACCCGTGCGAAGCCGGGGCGGGTCGCTAGTTTTATATAATATATTAAACTACTAATTACGTTCCGGGTTCAGTGGCGATCCATGGGGGAGGCTTACGTCCAGCAGTGGACTGAAATAGGCTGACGATGATGATGAATTACGTTTGTTGCACAAAACAGTGTATAATGTAATTACGTTTTGAAAGTTTACAATGAATAAATATACCAAACTTACTGTCTTTTAATTGTATAAAACTATATTTTAATACTAACTATATTTTCCCCACTCCATTCACTTAAAACAATAACATCAAATCAAAAAAAAACTTCAATGTGGCTCACATCTATTTAGTTTTACTTAAAAAAATATGTATGCCATTTACAGCATTTAAAAGTTCTAAACATAATAGAATGTTTTGTTGCCATAGAAAATTATTCATGGTTACAGCGTTTTATAGGTTTGTAAAAAAAAACTTGTTTGCTGTAAGCCACAAAAACACTGGTATTAATTGACTCAGAAGGATATCTATTTAAGTAACATGTAAAACAAGAAAAAATAAAAATACGTTTTTAAAATCATGTTCCTACGATGGATAGTTTTTGAGTAATGATTTTTTTTCTAATTTTAGAAATGTTTTTTGGCTCTGCTGAACATTTCGTGTTTTGAGGCTTACAGCAAATACGTTTTCCTACGTCGATATGAGATTGACATGACCCGGCAATATTAAATCAATACTAGCTGCGCCCCGCGGTGTTACCCGCGTGGTGGTGGAATTTATTTTTTCGTCTAGTTCTTTTTTCTTCTTGCTTGACACTCAGTGTTATATTTTGGACAATTCACACAATATCTTTATAAATTGTATAAATCGATTCAGTAGTTTTTACGTGAAAGAGCAACAAACATCCATCCATCCGTCCATATATCCATCCATCCATACTTACAAACTTTCGCGTTTATAATATTAGTAGGATATATATGCCAGTAGTATTAATAGTAGTATTCTACCAAAGCGTGCGTTTCGAAAGCCACTTGGCTAGACTCCCAATCATGGTTAAAATGGAATTATATTATTATGTGGACATTAGGACGTTAACAGCAAATATTAATAAGCAAACGCGCTAAAACACTATATTACAATAGCGAATTTAGTAATAAAAATTTGGAGCCACTTTTTCGATTCTAAATTGTGGAGAGTAAACGATATTTTTCAGAGCTAAAGAATGTCTGTGGGATATTGTCTGTATAAATAACTTGTTTCTAAAACGTCGTAAGAACAAAAACCATAGTAGTTTTTATACAAATACAGGGTGCGAAATTTCAGGGAGGATAAAGCAATGAAATTTTGGTCACTTACTGTGACGAAAGTGTTACAATTAAGGACAAACTCAGATTACTAAGCCTTATAAACTAGGATAACAAAAACGGTAGCAAGTTCATCATCATCATCATCATCATTTCAGCCAAAGGACGTCCACTGCTGGACATAGGCCTCCCCCAAGGATTTCCACAAAGGCCGGTCCTGGGCCGCCCGCATCCACTGCTTTCCGGCGATCTTAACCAGGTCGTCGGTCCACCGTGTGGGAGGCCTACCAGCACTGCGCCTTCCGGAACGCGGTCGCCACTCGAGGACTTTTCTGCCCCATCGGGCGTCGGTCCTGCGAGCTATGTGCCCTGCCCACTGCCACTTAAGTTTGGCAATCCGGTGGGCTATGTCGGTGACCCTGGTTTTCCTGCGTATCTCTTCATTTCTGATTCGATCTCGCAGGGAAACTCCGAGCATAGCCCTCTCCATTGCCCTTTGGGTGACTTTGAGCCTTCTGATGGAGCCCATAGTGAGCGACCACGTCTCTGTTCCATATGTCATCACTGGCAACACACATTGGTTGAAGACTTTTGTCTTCAGACACTGCGGTATTGTGGACGAGAAGATCTTTCGCAGCTTCCCGAACGCTGCCCAGCCGAGTTGGATCCGACGATTGACCTCTTTCTCGAAGTTGGACTTACCTAACTGGACAGTGTGTCCCAGGTAAATGTAATGGTCAACAACTTCGAGGGTAGAACCTCCGATGTTAACAGGAGTGGCTTGAACATGGATATTAGACATGATCTTCGTCTTCTCCATGTTCATCTTAAGGCCGACTCGTTCGGAGGCTCCACAGAGGCCATCGAGCATCGTAGTGAGGCCCTCCATGGTCTCAGCCATTACGACTATGTCGTCAGCGAATCGAAGGTGAGTGATGTACTCGCCGTTCACGTTAATGCCCAGCCCTTTCCAGTCCAGAACCTTGAAAACATCTTCCAGTGCAGCGGAGAACAGTTTCGGAGAGATAACGTCTCCCTGTCTAACACCTCGCTGCAACTGGATCGGTTTCGAGGTCCGGTCCTGGAGTCGGACTGACATGGTGGCGTTTTCATACAAGCACTTCAACACTTCGATGTACCGATAGTCGACTTGGCACCTCTGGAGAGCCTGCAATACTGCCCACGTCTCGATCGAATCGAAGGCTTTCTCGTAGTCCACGAACGCCAGACAAAGTGGCAGGTTATACTCCTCGGTATAGCAAGTTCAGTACAATAAATGTATGTATGTGTGTAATAAAACACTGTATATTGCCTTATACATTAACAAACGTTTCATTTCGTACCGTATAATAAAACCAATTACAGGAATTTTCCAACGTCAAAATAACAGAGAACCGTAACAAAAACGTTAATTTGAAAAAAGTCACATGTTTCCGATCGTGATTCTAGAATCCCTAGAAAATGAGGTTTAAAAAAGTTCGCTGAGCCAGTCCGTAAGCCTTTCACAACTTATTTTCTGTTAACAAGTGGTTGCAACATCACGTCGCACATATAAGAAGGATTTCCATCCCTTTAGAGCCAGTATCGCGAAACGCGCAGTCCGGGAATGACGGGTCTGTTATTTGTGTTAAATCTAAGCTACAGTTTTCGCTTTCGGATTACGATATAAACTTTGAATGTTATAAACTTAGAATGTGTTTCTGAAATTGTGGATGAGAATTCAGAGTAAGTATTATATTAGTATAAAATTAATCTTAGATTAAAATATTGCTCCTGCTGAAAAGTTTTTTTCGCGAAATATTTTTTAAGTGGTTTGTAAGAGTATTTCGTCTTGCATTATTTAAAGTTGGAAGTTTAGTCCCGGAAATCAAGATAAACCCTTTTTTACCCTTAAAACCGCCCCTCCCCCACTTCCCGACTTTAGATCGCCCGTAAATTATTTTTCCTATATTTTTTGTTATATTATTTTTCTTATAAAACGGGTTTCATCCTACTATTATTTTCCTTCACTTTTTATCATTTTCTCAAGCTTCCGCCCTGGTCTAAAGGAAAATAAATAAAAATCTTATTAAAAACTTGGACTGTGGACAAGTGAGATTATGAATTATCAATGTAATCTTTTTTTTTAACCATTCTCCTGCACTCGGTATTACCTTTGTCGTGGGGCCTGATTACCGATTTAGAATACATGTTGTCACCACCCCATTCCATCCTGAGGGTGTCGTAAGAATCGACAAAAGGAAATGACAAGGCCGAAAACCTAGCCGTAAAAGAAGGAAAACTTGAAACAAAACCCTGTGCCAACCCATCTGGCCAGCGTGGCACAGTAGGCTAATGACCCTCCCTGTAATGGGAGGACGCCCCACTCAACAGTGGGTCGTTTGTGGGCTGAGTACTATAAACAGCTATATCAAACTAACGAAAGCAAAAACCCACACAATGTCTGACAATCTCATGCTCTTCCTTCGAATCCCCCTTTATTTCATTTTGAAGGTACTCGTTGTACTAGAAGTAAGAAGGGTATACCAATTTTGATCAAAATTCAGCTCGCACAATACAGTCAGAATTTGCTTAATAAAGCCTTGCTTTAAGATTTACATTGAATATACTGGTTGTTCGTGTAGTGACGGACTTAGAATACAACATGTCACCAACCCATCCTGAGGGTGTCAGTAAGAGGCGACAAAACGAAATAACCTAGCCGAAAGAGAAGGAAAACTTTATACCAAAACATTTTTAGCCTATTTCCCATGGTAAAACATACACTGAAATAGTAATCGTCGTTTCGTCGTTTCAGCCCATAAATGACCCACTACTGAGTCGGGCCTCCTCCATATTCACGGAGGGTATTTAGCCTACTGTGCCACGCTGGCAAGACGGATTGGTACAGGGTTTGTATCAAGTTTTCCTTCTCTTGCGGCTAGGTGATCTGCCATTTGCGTTCCTTCAGTCGCCTCTTATGACACCCTCAGGATAGCATGGGTTGGTGACATTGTGTATTCTAAATCCGTCACCACACGGATCGTCACCACACGGAAATAGTAATACGGAAGTGAAATTGAAAATCTAATTTGTTCGGCATTTTGCTTTATAGGCAAGCCGATCGTGAATTTCCAAGTGAATTCTCTCAATATAACATGATCTTTTGCATGACTTAAAGCATTATTAACAACTCTCTTACCATTTCACTGTAGTTAACATAGAACTAATGACGGATTTAGAATACATAGTATCACCACCCCATTTCATCCCGAGCGTGTCGTAAGAGCCGACAAAGAGAAATAAATGACAAAGCCGAAAACCTAGTCGCATGACAAGGATAACTTGAAACGAAACCCCTTGCCAATCCGTCTTGCCAGAGTGGCACGGTAGGCTAATTACCCTCCTACCCTCCCGTGACGGGAGGAGGCTTGACTCAGCAGTGGGTCATTTGTGAGCTGAGTAGTAGTAGTTTGCTGTTAATAGTGATGATATGTGGTACAAAGACGTGGTCGCTCACTATGGGCTCCATCATAAGGCTCAAAGTCACCCAAAGGGCAATGGAGAGGGATATGCTCGGAGTTTCAATATGTCATCACTGGCAACACACATTTATTTTATTTATTTATTTATTTGGACTCCCAACAGAAAGTGTACAGGCATTACAATAAGAAATTAAAATTAAGGACCAGAACTAGTACCTTTCCAATTACAGGGAACCACAACATTCATTTATAACATTTGAAACAAGCATATTAATTAAATTAAACAGTAATAAATAGAAATAGAGAGACTTATAAATAAAATAAAATTTAAGATGGATCAGACACTGTCATCCTCCTTCCAAAAGTAGTATTTCTAAAAGTTGGTCGAAAAATTTTGTCTTCAGACACTGCAGTATTGTGGCGAGAAGATCTTTCGCAGCTTCCCGAACGCTGTCCAGCCGTGTTGGATCCGACGATTGACCTCTCTCTTATAGCTAGACTTACCTAACTGGACAATGTGTCCCAGGTAGCTTTAATGGTCAACAACTTCGAGGATAGAGCCTCCGACGTTGATAGGAGTGGCTTGAACATGGGTATTAGACACGATCTTAGTCTTCTCCATGTTGATCTTAAGGCCTACTCGTTCGGAGGCTCGACTGAGGCCATCGAGCATCGTATTGAGACACTCCATGGTCTCGGCCATTACGAAAATGAAAAAAATATAAACACATTATATTTCCAGTGTTTCTATTTTTTTTTATACCAACGCCAACACTGACGAAGTCGCAGGTGGTATTCATCTTATAACAAAATAGATTTAATCCCTCCAAAGATCCCAAGATCTAAAGATCACTCACAAAGAGACTTTAAAAGAAAATTCAATTAAAATATGAACATAAACGAGGCAGAATTAATATAGAGACGTCAATAGATATTACAGAATTCCAGTGGAAGCCAAAACCGTAACTAATATAAAATAATTTCCGATACATGAAAGTGTTTCAGTTGAAAATCCCATTACGAGATCACAGGAAATAACGAATATTTGTATAGGTGTTTCAAGTAGGTAATAATAGCCTAGTCGAGTCTATTGTCGCCTGTCCCGACAGAGAGTCGGGCCTCCTCCAAAGTCATGGAAGGAAATTAGCTTACTGTGCCGTGCTGGCAAGATGGGTTGGCTTAGCAGGACGTCGAGTGCTCGTAAGGAGCCTGAGGAGAGAAGAAGGGCCTCCTTGTCTGCGGCGGCGTGGTTCTGCATCAGATCCCACAATGCCGCAACAGGACGCGAGTTGGAGCACCCTGGGGAGGTTTAGTGGGTAGGCCCCCACTATAGGGGAGAGTCCCACACTCCCCTCGCTGGCCATCCCCGTGGCCGGCGAGGAAGTCGATAAAGGATTTTACCCAGGGCAAAAAAAAAAAAAACTGCACCGCGGGGGCAGTTTACAAACATAAAATTCACGAAAACACATGACACCCAGACTCGGAGCAAGTGCCTCCTGGTTTACACAAAGACATTTGCCCGGCCCAGAACCCGAGACCCCATGATCTAAAGCCTAGCAGACTGTTCGTAATTTAATAGATCTGCAGGTTAAGCAACGTCTACCCATCATTTGTGTGTAATATCTAAAACTCCTCCGCGCTTCAGAGAGCACGTCGGTCCCAGCTGCTACTCTACCATCTGTGGTAGTCCTTACACGAAGTCATTAGCGTAAAAATGGACCGTGTGCTGATGGATTTAGAATTCATAGTATCACCACCCCAATTCATCCTGAGGATGTCGTAAGAGAAATCAAATCCTAGCTGCACGAGAAATACAGCTTGAAACGAAACCTAGTGCCAACCCGTCTGGGCAGCGTGGCACAGTAGGCTTATTACCCTCCATGTAGTAGGAGGAAGCCCGAGCGTGAATATGACAGCTGGTCTAACCAAATAATTACCGGCGGCAGACGGCAATCGTTTCGTGGAAATACTGGTAGTTAACCAGATCAGGTTAGACCGGTTCCGACCCCAATGAAATTGGGAAAGCAGAATATCTATTTTATGACTATCATACCCGGTTACGGTCATAAATTTATAACTTTTCTCAAATTTTCGGCAAATGCTACGTTTTAGGGCGCCGGCTGTTGACCGCCGCACAACGGTTCGTCCATAATTTTGTTTGCGGTTTGTCCAATTTTGTCCACTCGCAACTTTACGCGTTCACATAAAAAGCATTATTTGTTTGATATGCTCAGTGCTTCAGTGGTTCTTTGCCAGTATTTATTGTACACGAAGCTGACCATTTTGTGTGATTTAATGCTATTGACAGTCATTAATTTTGTCAGATGGTTTTGCTGATCTCGTTAAACGTTTACATTTGAAACTAGCTGACCGATGATTTAAAAATTTTCGTTTTGTTTAATTTTCTTTATGTAAACCTTTTCGTATGAGAAGGAAAACTTGATACAAACACTGTGCCAACTGTGTGGAGGGAAATTAGCCTACTGTGCCACGCTGGCAAGACGGGTGCCTGCGTGGCACAGTAGGCTAATATCCCTCCATGAATTTGGAGGAGGCCCGACTTAGTAGTGGGTCATTTATGGGCTGAAACGACGAAACCTTTTCCTAGCAACAACAAGAAGTTCTTCTCTTTTACCTTCTTTGAAAATAGACGACATATCTATCAAATATCAGAGACCTTTCTTACAAGAGAAGGAATACTTTTACTTCTTCTTTAAACAAGAGAAGGAATACTTAATACGAAACCCTGTGCCAACCAGTCTTGTTAGCGTGGCAGCGTACGACTCAGCGGTGGGTTATTTATGGCCTGAGTAATAGTGGAAGTCCTGTCCGTGTGGTATCGGATTTAGAATGCAAAAAGGGACCAATCCATAATATCCTGAGGATGTCGGAAGTCGACGAAAAGGAAATCTAATACAAACCCTTTACACGCCCGCCTTAATTATAAGAAAATGTCCTGACACGAATGTGTTTTTACTAGTTCTCTTTTTAATTTATGTACGTTACATAAACAATGGTTGAATTGTGTAAACAATCTCCCCTGTTTCTTGCAGCACTACAGTAGCATTGACCTCGGAAAGTTACCTGGAACTTTCCTATGCTAGCATAATTCTCATTTAATAAATATTTAATCGACTTCAAAAGAAAGGGATGAAATAATTAGATTATTTTCTGTTGAACTTGTCCGTTCGAATAGGTTTTCGATCAATCATTTTGGTGGTGTTGTTGTTGGATTTAAAATTGATCGCCAAACACTGTGTTCTGGGAATTTCGTAACGGACAAAAGGTGCCAGCTCATCAGAAGACCGTCATTTTGACTGGTATACGGTGAAGTCGACCAATCTTATGTTGGTATTTTTGGGATCGCCACTGGTCCATCCTGACTTAGCTGCTAGTAAGTATTTTATCATCATCATTATCATCATTTCAGCAAAAAGATGTCCGCTTTAAATATAGGCCTCCCCCAAGGATTTCCATGAAGGCCGTTTCTGAGCCGGCCGCATGCATAATTTTCTGGTGATATTAACCAGGTCGTCGGTACACCATATGGGAGGCCTACTAGCACTGCGCTTTCCAGAACGCGCCACTCGATGAATTTTCTGCCCTATCGGGCGTCAGTCCTGCGAGCTATGTGCCCTGCCCACTGCCATTAAGTTAGGCAATCCTGTGGGCTATGTCGGTAACTCAGGTTCTCTTGCCTACCTCCTCATTTCTAATACGATCTCGCAGGGACGCCCCGAGCAAAGCGCTCTCCGTTGCCCTTTGGGTGACTTTCAGCCAGTGTGTTCTTTCTCGAGTTTTTGCCCTCTGATCTCGGTAACTCAATTGGTGGAATTACCGAGAATCACTTGGTTAAGCTACCTGTCAGTCTTGACCATGCTGAACGCGTATAACGACTGTCCTAGATGTTAAAATGATGCATGGTACTCAAGGCTTCACGTTCTCTCCAAAGCACGGAGTTGGTTGGCTATTATACGATTGCCTTCCTCACTCACTCGCTTTTGGTCTGGATGTTTGGTAGATTGGTTGTGAATTACATGTGTTTGAACTTCCCTCGCGAGACAGGATATACCTAGAGCAGCGGTTTTTTTTTTAATATACAATACCTACAATACCCTCCGCTACACTATGACCTCTTATGCTAAATTTTCATCAATTCTCACATTTAGGAGCTTCTTTTGTAAGTTCAAGCGATGCGCTATTTCAGAAGCTTTGCAAGATAAAATGAATATTTAGTAATAACTATATGGGCACAGGAACAAAGAATTTATCTTTCAATAGAGTTATTTATTAATTTAGGTGTACTTGTTACTCTACCCCGAATCCTTGGAAAATAATAGTCTTGTATTCCGCAAAAGTTGGTTATTAGGCTATAAATAAAAAATGCGTAAGTTCCTATTGTTCGGGTAACGATACGCGTTTTGGAAATATTGTTCCAATTAAGTTGTTCGACATTTGCATTCATTATTTGTACTACAAAGCACAAAAAAGTTTCATTTTAATAAAATAGCGAAACACCAGCCCCACGATATAATCAGTTTTGCGGGGGTTTACAAACATGTAATTGGCTCCCATGTTCGGGGGCACTTGCAGACACTTGTCCGACCCAGAATTGAACCGGGGATCCGTGACCGAAAGGCACATCCAACCCCTCTTTTTATGTTCGAAATCCTCATGGATACCGAACCGCTAAACGCCAGCCGGGTTATGTTGGACTCCGAGGCGCGGAAAGGTGGTATTTGCGCCCCAACCTACCCACTACACCAACAGTGTGCCTTAACTGCCCGAAACAGGGTCATGGGTTTCACTCCCCAATGGGGAGTATGCTCCGCGACCCTGATGGGACCTTGGCTTATCGAGCTGTGGACGCTCCTCAACCCATCGAGAGGCACGTACAGGACATTGCACGTGCCTCCGTAAGGCACCGGACGAAGTGGCGCCTGATCCACGCGGGGCTCAGTTGCAGCGGCAGCCCTGACCCGCCTGCCTGGCCGCCCTCGGCTGCTAGCGGAGGCAGTCCCGGCCCGCCGGCCTGGGCGCCCTCCGCTGCTAGCGGCAGCAGCCTTGGCCTCAATGCCTGGCTGCCCCTACGCTTCTATCGTCGCAGCAGTTTAAGGTTCTCGAGGCAATTCTAAGGACAGAGGAGTCCCCAAAACCAAAAACCTCTAGGGGGATATGTGCAACTCTAGCCTGAGTGACTCTCAATATTCTTAGGTCGGTCACGTAGTTGGTGGCCCTTGTACGTTGAGCTTTCCCATATGCTATCGAGATTTTCGCAATTATGTTTGATTGACTGATTACTTTGAGTGAGTTTCAGCTATGTAATTCATAGAATAAAATTATATTCTTCCTTTGCCCAATTGAAGTTAATTTATCGTTGTCTATTAAATGACAGTTATTATAAGCGTTAATGTTGTTAACGTTAATTTTGTTAACGTTGTTGTCCATGTAGTGACAGATTTAGAATACATAGTATCACCCAAATCCATCCTAAGCTGTCGTAAGAGCTGACGAAAGGAACCAGAAACGAAAACTAAGCTGCAAGAGAAGGAAAACTTCATACAAAACCTGTACGCCCATTCCATGTACGTCATTCCAGCATCACAGGTCGTCTAGGTTGGAGCCGCGTTCCAACCTGGTGGCAGTGTTATGAAAATGATGTATCCGTTGACTATTGTAAACGCCAAAAAATAGTTAATACATTTGTTTAATTCTATTCGCACTCTTGGCTTATTCCCTTCCATGAATTTGGAGGAGGCCCGACTCAGTGGTGAGAATGATGATGATGATATATTGAAAAGAAATGTGGCGCCTTTCGAGCTTATTGTACAAGTTTAGGTCATCGGTCATTTATCATACCTTAATTGTTATTTGTGTGTCTATCACACGTCATTCCTTAATGCCAACACGACGTTGATATCTTATATGATATTCTCTGTGACCTATAGAAGGTCTGTATTGCAAGATATAATTTATGACTTGGTTCATCATTATCTCGCTCACTAATAACCACTTTTGAATTGATGCCGGAGTTGTCATGCTCACTCAAAGACTCCTGGCAGTGGTGGCTTCGTGTGCTGGGTTACGATCTTCCTTGCAATAAGATTAAGGTAGGGCGTTTAGAATCCCCCTCGACTGTGCTGCCACCTTGCCATGGTGAGGGGTTGAGTGCCTCAATGATCCGAGGGGCCATACCGGCCAGGGCCTCCCATGCCGGGCGGGCCCACGGGGAGAAGTGAGAGGAAGAGCGGCACCCAGCGCCGCAGTGTATTGGGGCTCCGGACCGAGTTCTGGACCGCTGCGGTGCACCAACATCCTCGGGTTGGCGCCGGCCCGAGGGCTGACGGGCCTCCTTCTGCGGGGCCGTTATGTCGCAGAGGGGGGCAGCGGGGCGGGTCGCAAAGGAGGAGCTCCGGCTGACCCGCGCCGCGGACGGAGGCAGGGGTGGAGGCGGGCTCGTGGCGGTGCGGGGCCCTTCTGCCCTCGCCTAAGAGGCCGGTGGTGGTTCCCCCGAACCACCACCGACGAAAGCCTCGATGACTGAGGGTGTCCCAGTGTACCGGGATGCCCTCTCTGATAGTCGCTTGCCCGCGTAGCGGGCACCACGCCGGGGCGTCACAGTAGACTGCATTTACGCGAACTTGAGGCGCCCCAAGCGCGCCGTGTGAGGGTATACCGCTGGGGTTTTCTTGTCAGAGTCCCACATAATCACTGATCTCTCCCCCGGCGGTGGTATGCATAAAGCATTTCCCCAGCTACAACAAAAAAAAAGGCGATTTAGAATACATAGTGTCACCACCCCATTCCATCCCGAGGGTGTCGTAAAAGTCAACAAAAGTAAATGACAAGGCCAAAGCTAGGTTTTCAGACAAGCACAAGAGAAGGAAAACTTGATACCAAACCCTGTGCCAACCCGTCTAGCCAGCGTGGCACAGCAGGCTAATTATCCTCCATGTAATTGGAGGAGGCCCGTCTCAGCAGTGGGTCAGCTATGGGCCAAGTAGTAGTAGGGCGATGGCTGTCACATGCGTCAAACTTGTGAACAGGTGCCGTTTCTGGGGGACGACCAGCTTAGACATGCAGTTCTAAATCCTGAGTAACACCTGAATTTGACGAGGTGGTGAATGATTTAGAGTATATATATACTCTAAATCATTCACCATTTGGTGACACTATTGTCACCAACCCATTCCATCCTGTCGGTGTAGTAAGGGCCGACAAAAGGAAATGAAAAGGCCGATAAGCGAGCCGCAATAAACTTGATAGAACATCATGCTCCAACCCGTCTGGCCCGCGTGACACAGTAGGGTAATGAACATCTATTTAAATGGAGGAGGGCGGACTTAACAGTGGCCCATCCGTTGGCTGAGTAGTATGGCTTTTACAAATTCAAAACACTGGCATTATTGTTTTAAACGAGTTGCCAAGAACAAGAAAAAAAAAATTCAAAACAGTACCTACTCTCTCTCATAGCACCGGCTGAATATCCTAATAAGTTAGAAACTGCGTGCAACTATTGATTGATTATTAAAGGTTTAATATCATAATTACTCCCCGAGGTAAAGTTAACATTATTACCTCGGGGAGTAATAGTGATATTTTCCCATTGTTTACGTATACGGCTGTTAGTAGACCAGTAATGGTAGTAGTAAAAACGAATCGGCTAATCCCATGGGGGTCTTAAGACCTAAAAATATGTCAGACAAGGTTTTTATTGAGCCATATTACGTGGGTGGTAAAATTTTATGTCATAATCTTTTAGATTCCTTAAGTAAACCGACTTAATCAGTAATTGAATGAGTGCAGGAGTGTCTTTGGTTCTTTTTAATACGAGTACATTGTACTAATTAGGTAATTAACTAAGAAGAAATTTGTGAAAGAGTTTCTGGAGATTTTAACTAACGTAGCTCATAAAATACCCACTATTGAGTCGAGCCTCCAACAATTATTACTAGGAGGAAATTAGCCTACTGTGACATGCGGGCCTGATTGGTTAACACCAATGATGTTACAATTAAATTTTTACTTCTAACATCATTGGTTAACACAGGATTTCCGCCCGCCGTAAGTGGGCCTGCGGGCGATTGACCTGGGAAGTCCGTCGCCTGCGCAAGACAGGCCCCGGGAGGATAGTGCGCCGCGATTTGCGTGCGCCCCCCAGGGGTGGAATGGGGGAGGGCATTACAGCTCCCCCCTCATAATAGCAGGGGCTTGCCTTGGAGCATGGGGCTCCACTAGCTTTATAAGAGGCGGGCCAAGGCCCCCAGGATCACGGAGCATGCTCCCGTAATGGGAGTGAATCCCGTGGCCCTGGTTTGGGCAGTCAAGGATCGCCGTCGGTTTTAGTGGGTAGGTCGGGGCGCAATTCACCATCTCTACGCGCCCCGGAGTCCCACATACCCCGGCCAGTCCCCAAACGCCGAGTATCCATGAGGATCCACGACGTAAAAAAAAAGGATTTCGTACCGAGTTTTAGGTTATCAGCATTGTTATATCTTTAACTGAATTGAGTTTTTAAGTGTTCGTGTGATGACGGATTTAGAATACATAGTGTCACCACCCCATTCCATCCTGAGGGTGTCGTAAGAGCAGGCCGAGACGGAAAACTTGATACAAACTCTGTGGCAGTCCGTCTGACCAGCATGGCACAGTAGACTAATTACCCTTCTTGTGATGAGAGGAGGCTCGACTCAGCAGTGGGTCATGTATGGCCTGTGTAGTAGTAGTAGTTGTTGCGAAGTGAATAGGGATTTACTAGAGGGATGCCGCTCCCAGGGTGGCGGTGCATACTCCCAATGCAAGTGAATCCCGATGCCCTGGTCGAGGATCGCCTTCGATTTACCATCTTTACGCGCCCCGGAGTCCCACATAACCCTGCCAGTCCCCAACAACCGAGTATCCACTAGGATCTCAGACAAAAAAAACGGCCAGAAGCTAGGTATCATAATACTTTCAAACAAATTAATTGAGTATTTAGAACACAATAAATATACAAAGTGACAGCTGGTCGACACTAAACAAGTGATTACTCTTCAAACTTTAGATTAGATACGTTAAACTTTTAAGGAATAAGTCGCCCAAACTTTGTAACTCAATCAACTTCGACTTTGTTGTCTTGTGCGAGTATGTAATGGGATTAAATTTCAAAGGACTACGTCTAATATTTACTGGAAAAATACATTGGTTGTATTGTTTTGAAAGACACTTTAGAACAATGCATCTTTAGTTAGTACAGACTCCGCCTGATAAAGTTAAAACTAGTTTTTTTTACCTGTTATATTATTAGTTATTAGAGGTGTGAAAGAAAAAACCTGACAAAGATAATAAAGAAGGTAGGTAAAAACGAGACACTGACATACCGCAGTGAATTGGCAAACTGAAGTCCCAGTGGAGTGGTCAAATCTGTTGGGAGTGACATTTTCAAATGTATTTTTTTACATTGCCTTTGCCGTAAATATAGATTAATATAAAAGAAGAAAAAAGTATGGTAGATTATTAAATAGCCATTGTGAAAGTTATTGTTTGATGATTCAAAAGCTTAAAATCATTTGAAAAAGTGTTTCTTTTTCATCATTGTACATGTTTTGCCTACACTTCACAATACTGATAAATTCGCCAAAAATATTGCGCTATTAGGCTACCTTTGTCACCGCTAAACACTCAAAGTTGAAACATTTATTGGTTTGAAAGCGGTTGAAGCGGAAACCGAACACCGCCGAATCACTCTTGCGTTCGGAAACCACATTTGATAGGATTGACAGATAACATATAAGCTCTGCTAGGATAAATATTCGGGTCTTCATGTTTATTTATTTACTTTCTAGCTGTGATTTCGTCTGCGTTAACCTCAATTCTTAAATTGGGATAATTTCCTTTTTTTTTTGCGAATACACTTTGGGACTCTGATTCGCGTAAAGATACCCACTAAAACCAACGGTGTCTCTCGACAAGGAACCTGCGGTATATTGCACGTGCCCGACTGCCTGGCCGCCTCTCCGTAGCTAGCGGTGGCAACCCTGGCTGAGCCTCCGTGCTTGCGGCGGCAGTTCTAGCCCGCCTATGTCGCGGCAGTTTAAGACTCTCGGGGCAACTCTGAGGACAGAGGACGCCCCGGAGCCGAAAACCACCAAGCCTGCGTGTGCCGCTCTTCGTCTGGATTCTCCCCGTGGGCCCGCCCGACATGGGTGATCCTAAGCATGTACGGCCCCAACGGATCCTAGGGGCACGCAAGCCCCCTCATCACAACAAGTTGGCAGTACGGTCGAGGGGTATAGATGGCGTTACTTCAACATTTGACGCGGTATTGTTATTTAATTACAAATTTCGGTAAAAAAAGGAATGAATAGTTTATCAGTTACATTAAGCAAATATTATCATCATTATCTCAGCCTAGAGAGAGTCCACAGATGAGTCTGGCCTCTACCAATTTGCGAGAGGAAAATAAGATACACCGGCTTAGCGCCAAGTATCTCTCCAATTGTTCGTTGTCTTGTCACTAGATTTTCTGCATACCTATAGTCGCCTCTTAGGACACTCTCAGGATAGAATACGTCGGTGACGCAATGAACATGAAAATTGAAATATTATTCCATTTTCGACTTTCACTCGCACAGAATAGAAGCAACACGTCATGCTCTTAGAAGCGTGATTAATTATTTTTGATTGCGTTCAATAAAAATAAATTCGTATTTAAACATGGAACAGGTTTCATCTTTTGTTTTTCATATCACGTTTTCACAGTAAAATTCCCAATTGTTCAACAGCAGCGACATTTCACTCGCACGTGTAACATACTTTTACTTTTTGCGTAAAAAGAAAAATAAATATATCGTTAACTGTATCAAAGAGCGTTTAATAGTTATTCTGTTGTAAATTGGGATGTCTAAATTACTTTTTGGTTTGGTAATCTGTACTTTTCCACCACCCAGTTAAAGCGTGCTCTAGGAGTAGACTAAAATCTCTTCATCTTTTTTTCATCGGTATACCGTAGTGAATTTATCATAATTTATGTGGGTATGCATGAAGTAAATGATACGAGATTTGATCAAGAACTGATTTATTTCATGCATACCCACATAAATTATGATAATAGGATACTCTTTTTATATCTCTTTTTTAATAGGATACCCTTTTTTTAATGGGGGAAACCTTTTAAAGGTCCCAGGCAGGGGTGGGGCTGGGGTATGTGGGAGTCCCAGTCGCGATAAGATTGTGATTGCGACCGGCTTACCCACTAAAACCTACCCAAGTCTAAACTCGCAGGAACCTAGCCAAGCGTGGCTTATCTAGTTTACGCCACCCTCAGGAGGGCATGGGGTGCAGACACCGTGTATTCCAATTCCGTCACGACACGGACATCGAACGGATTCGGGATTGAAACGCACTTTCTTAAATGTCAATCACTATCACTACATAGTATAAAACAAAGTCGCTATCGTCTGTCCGTCCCTATGTATGCTTAGATCTTTAAAACTACGCAACGGACTTTGATGCGGTTTTCTTTAATAGATAGGGTGATTCAAGATGAAAGTTTATACGTATAATACATGCATAATATTGTAGAGAAATTTAGATGTTCATCATTGCACCCGTGCGAAGCCGGGGCGGGTCGCTAGTAGATAATAATTTGCTAACGTTATCAATAAATGCATTAATATCAATAGATAGATGTACTAACTTACTTACCTAATAAGTCAACTCGAGGCGAATTAAACCGCAGATCGACCACAGGTTAACATTACTCTGTTTCTGTACCCTGCCACAATATAGGAAAACATTAGAAGGTCAAATTCCGCTATGTTATTAAAAACACGTGACGCTCAAGCAAATTGGTGACGATGACGTTTGCGTGGCGGTGGTGACGATCAGGGTTATACAGCACCATATAGCTGAACCAGATGTGAAAAACCGTTGTCTTCTCTCTTCTTCTTTACTCAGCCTAAAAATGACCCACAGCTGAGTCGGTCCTCTTCCATATAAGAGGAATATTGGCCTACCCTCAGGATAGAATGAGTAGGTGAAATTGAAATCTTTCACTACACGGCCCAAACTCAATTCAAAATGTAATAATTCATTTACCATTTACTTTCTGTTCCGCGTAATAGTACGAATGTCTTTTTTTACTTAGGACGTTAATTTTAATAATTTCAAATACTATTAATTCAGAATTTTCTATAGACGAGAAATATTTTGCATTTACAAACGGCTTTGTTCTCAAAACTAAGTAAGTCCCGTTTACAGTTACAGGTATGTAGATGTAAAACTTTCCAGTCTTTTTTTTTAATGAGTTACATATAAGACAACGCTTGGTACTCTCAAAACGACAGAGGTAGCGTATCACCACCCATTTTCGTGGTACCTGACCTGACTGGCAAAGAACCTCAATAAAACCAGCGAGTTTACTTACTGTTTGTTATTTGTACCGTGGCGTAGCCCAGCTACGTTTACTGTTTGTTGCATTCAGAGTAAAGGAATACGACGGAACCCTTCTCAGAATTGCGACTCCTTCCGAACAATGTGAACAGAATATTTACGTCACGGATAACGCAGATGAATATTTATTTAGGGCCGATCGTTTCAGTTTATCTTTACGCACGCGTAATCATGAAAGTCGCTTAGTATATTACTAAGATTTTTTTAGGATTGACGCGGTAAGCGAATATATCATAATATCTTTATTCATTAATCTTAGGATTTGGCGATTTGCTTGTTGGTCTAGGGGTTGCATGCCGCCTTTGGAGCACGATTCCCAGGTTCGATTTCGTACTCGGGCAAGTGTCTTTGGGTAAACCATAGGCACTTCTGTGAGTCTGGGTGTTATTTGTGTTCGTGAATTAAATGTTTGTAAACTGCCCTCGCGATACAGGTTATCCTGTATAACCTGGGACATTTTTTTTTGCAAATAGCAACACTATATATTTTGAAAACCGTTCGTGGGAGAGCGCTCGGGTGGCGGGAAATTATGCGTCAGGCCAGACGGGTTGGCACAAGTTTTGTATCAAAAAAAAAAAAGGTTTTGTATCAAAGGGGCTTGAGTGCCTCAATGATCCGTGGGGCCACACCGGCCAGGGCCTCCCAAGCCGGGCGGGCCCACGGGGAGAGGTGAGACGAAGAGCGGCACTCAGCGCCGCAGTGGACTGGGGCTCCAGAGACTCCTCTGTCCCCAGAGTTGCCCTGCGAGTCCTGGACCGCTGCGGTGCACCAACGCCCTCGGGTTGTGGCTAATCCGAGGGCTGACGGGCCTCCTTCTGCGAGGCCGTTATGTCGCAGAAGGGGGCTGCAGGGCGGGTCGCAAAGGAGGGAGCTCCGGCTGACTCGCGCCGCGGACGGAGGTAGGAGTGGAGGGGGGTCGTGACGATGCGAACCCCTTCTGCCCTCGCCTGAGAGGCCGGTGGTCCCAGTGTACCGGGACGCCCTCTCTGGCAGTCGCTTGCCCGTTGCGGGCACCACACCGGGGCGTCACAGTAGAAAGCGTTTACGCGAACTTGTGGCGCCCCAAGCGTGCCGTGTGAGGGTATACCGCTGGGGTTTTAGTGGGTAGACGACTCTTGGGTAGACGACCCTTGTCGGAGTCCCACATAATCACCGACCTCTCCCCCGGGGGGCGATGGTATGAATAAAGCATTTCCCCAGAGACAACAAAAAATAAGGGTTTTGTATCAAGTTTGACTTCTCTTGGGACGCGGTTATCTGCCTCTTACTTTCCATTAGTCGCCTCTTACGACACCCTCAGGATTAAATGACACTATTTATTCTAAATCCGGTCACCACACTGACCGTAGGCCGGTAATCTTCTTAAATACCTTATGAGTCGTCATATCTATATTCACACCTTTCTTAAATAATTACTCATTCTAACAATCCATCATTTAATTCTTACATTCAAGCTACCACCAGTTCGCAATGCTTCTCTACAGAGAAGCTGGCAAGAAACTCAGTAGTTAGTTTCTTTTTTTTTTCAAGTTTTCGGTCTTGTTCACTAAAAGCACTTAGCAGCATAATAAGAGCAAGTTAGCCAGATGAGAGAAACACGCTACACGTTTACGAAATGTCTGTTGGTAATAAAATTGTACTAACTAATTATGAAACTGTTCTACTGACAACTGCCATAGATGTAAAAAAAAGCAAATTAGGAACCATCCTTTAGCGACAATATTGGAATAAAATTGCCCAGGAAAAATAGTTTTGCTGTAAAGAAAGCTACCAGAAGTCAGGCCTTTAATCTTGTAAGTTTTCATGCTCACTGAAATACTTCAAACAATGCTAGCGACGTGTGGCAGGTTGGCCACTTCCCTTTGATATGGCTGAGGAGATCGATGGCTGCCACATGCGGTATGCTTGTCGATAGGTGCCACTGTTTGGTAAGATGGCTCAATGGGTTCAAGACTATAGAATTTATGATTGTAAAATTCACATGTCAGTTGGGCGCCTTTCGGTACCACAGGTAACTAGTTAGTTATACAGGGTTGATACGACATAGGGGCATTTTTTTTACTGCTTTTAAACTAGGTATCATTTCCAGGCTTTGTACCAAAAATCTATTAAATTGGAGCAATAGATTAGACGCAAATGATTTTTTAAATTTTTGGCTCATAAGAACATCATGTATCTTTCCTAACAGATGTTTATGCCTAACGCATCGTTTATTAACCTTAGGGGCTGTCCATTAATCACGTGATGTATTTTTAACATTTTTTAACCCCTCCCTCCCCCTTGGTGATACCTGGCGAGGTTTAAGACTACCCCTCCACCCCCCCAAAATCACGTGTATTTTTTTGTACCGTTTCGAATTCATACTAGTCACATATAGTATATGTAGTGTAATTAAATGCCCCTCTGTCATATCAACTCTGTATATACCTACTTACCGATATAAACTTACACAATTAAAAGTATTTTTTAGAACCAAATTCCCGCACCTGTATCGTGGGGGATGTTGAGCTGAATCTCATGTGTGTTCGTGAATTACAAGTTTATAACATGTAATGATTACACTTAGACTCGGAGCAAGTGTCTCTGGTTTACGCAGACACTTGCCCGACCCCGGAATCGAACCGAGGACCAATGATAAAAAGGCGAAACACCCACCCCTAGAGTATCATTATGTATGAAGGTCGTTTCTATCCGCTGTATTATTCAGATTGAAATAAATTATTTGACGGTCACTGACCTTTTCGAGGGAATTATTTGGACTTTATTGAAGCAGAAATATTTATTTCTGTAGGCAAGCTCATTTATCTTGATTTAGAAATATCATCGTTTGGATGTTGATGTACCTACTTATCTGTCTATCGAATTGCGACTCAAACCTATTATTTTCTATATAATCTATAATTTAAAAATGAATCGCAAAATATGTTGATAAGCGTAAAACTCAACAACGCCTGGACCAATTTGGACAATTCTTTTTTTTTTAATGTTTCGTTGAAGTTCAAGGATGGTTTTTACGGCGAGAAAAAATCGAAAAATTGCTGGAAAAACCCTAAAAGTAGCGTTTTTCTTTTTCCCATACAAACGTTTTCTAACTAAAACGTAGAGACAATTTGAGCTTTATTGCTATTGTATAAAGTTCATATTAAATTACAACCACTCACTGTTGTCTAAGCAATGTAGGTGTGTTCCTAACGTCAGAGTCAATTTTTTTGTCAGGATGAAGTCTGTCGGGTCCGCTAGTGGATAATAGTTTATATACATGTAATTCACGAACACAAATGACACCCAGACTCCGAGTGCCTCTGGTATACACAAAGACACTTGCCCGACTCCGGAAACGAACCGGCGACCCGTGATCCAAATCCCTAGAAGAAGCGTGTGCTATATGTCCCGAACTGGTATTATAGTTAACTAGGTTACCTATTAAATTCGACAATCAAAGGACTGTCAAAAAAAATCGACTGTCAAAATAGACAGTCGATTTTGATTTTGACGGATTTGAGGTAATTGTGGGGTCCCGTGGGCTTCTACATGGCACGAGACCGAACACAATGGAGTTTTACTAAGTAGGGGGTCTCTGGTATGATGCCGGTACCCATTGTAATGTAGATCAATCAAAACTCATTTATAGTTTGTGCGTTGTAGCATGGTGCGCGTGACAGTTTCGGTAACATTTCGTTTCACTCTTGAAAGTTGCCTCGATTTACAAATTAAGACTTTCATATTATGACATTCGTATTTCAGCTGTACCACATTCGTATTCGTGATATATTTAATCATTAATAATTGTAGGAAATTAAATGAAACCGACCAGAATGTTCTAGTTTACAAATAAAATCAAATTGAATGAAAAATTAAGAAAATTGTTATGTGTATAACGTAACGCCATAGACGTATCTAGTGATGGAATGTACTGCTTCGATGGATAGTCGATATTTTTCATAATAAGAAACGTGTATTGTGCGTAGATCAATTTTTATTTTTAAAGCTGGTCTATAATTATACAACAGAACATTTATAGGGTAAGTTTGCTTATAATGTTGCTAAGAAAAAACATCGTAAACCTGATTTTGATTATTTTATATAAGTACAAACATAATTATTTGGCCATAAAACATTTATATTGACAAGTTTATACACGTAGTTACACTAGACAACTGAATACACACTAATTTATACAGGGTGGTCAAAAAGTCGTGGATCAAACGAAACCAGCGGTTAGATGGGGCCATCAGCAGCAAAAAATTGTTCTACGGGAGGTCCCTAAGGTCAACCCCTGCAGAGTTACAATAGATTTTGTGTTTTTATGAGAAATTGTCTTTTTTTACTAAAACTTGATAAAATTCGAAAAAATCTACATCCTGTATCTTTTTTATAATTTTCACTAGATTGGTACTGATGAGTCCTTTCGTTAGACATGCTATTTATGGTAGTTTATTGGGTGTGTTGAAGATAATATTAAGTTTTACGAAAGCAATAATTCTTAAATCAAAACTTGTTACTTACTTCGGACCCCACTGTGAAAAAAAATTTCTCTACAGAAAAGTGCCACTGTATCACAATTTTTGGCGCATTTAATAGGGATTCTAAAAAGGTATTACACATGGCTATGCGTGGCTTCGATATCTTTCAAGGACGATCTTTCGTAGCAAGGCCAGAGTTAATTCATACATAAAACTCGGTTAGGCCTACTAACCTAACCTTACCTAAGCGTTATTGTTTTCCGGACTACAGGGTCTTTATCGTCGTTTCAGCCCATAAATGACCCACTACTGAGTCGGGCCTCCTCTAAGTTCATGTTGGGAGATTAGCCTACTGTGCCACGCAGCCAAGACGGGTTGACACAGGGTTTGCTTCAAGTTTTCCTTCTGTTGCGGCTAGGTGATCTGTGTGAGTATGTGAGTATTTACCATCTGTCACTGGTTCGGAATGCAGCTCTACAGGGAAGAGCCAGCAAGAAACTCTGTAGTTGCTCTTTTTAGATCGCCATTTTTAGGTACAAGACTGGATACAAGACAGAATTGTGAGAGCAAACTCGCGCAATAGTTGCAAAGGGCCAAACATCAGCCTGATCTGGTCCACAATAGTAACCATCTAATGCCCGAGCCAACCGACCTGTTCACAAGCATGACGCGTGTGGCAGCCAACGCCCTCCACAGCCTTATTGCAGAGAAGAGAACGACCCACCACACAACGCCACCTCTGCCATGAGTCTTAAAATGCGCGTAATAACTAACAGTAGTAACAGAACGAAATCTTGATACAAATATGTGCCAACCCGTCTGGCCAGGCCAGTACTGTAGGCTGATTTCCCAAGTAATTGGAGTATGTGTGGCTCAGCATTAACTCGTCTGCTGAGTGATACTGATAAACATTTCAAAACTCACTTCTTGGAACAAGGAAAATCACTTTGGGGAATTAAAAAGATACGCACGTATTAATTATGGTGTATGAGCATCGTTGTATCGTTGTTTTACGCACAATCCTTTGATGTTCCCTTTGATTGTATGGCTTGTTACATCAAGATAAGACAGGGATTAGCGTTGAATAGTCGGATTACAAGGATACCTCAGAAGTACAACAGCAATCTTTCAGTACTAATACTAATCAGCCTATAAATGACCTACTGCTGCATTTGGCCTCCACCTGTTACATGGAGGGTATTAGCGCACTGTACCACGCTGGCCGGACGGGTTGGCACAGCATGAGGCTCCACTGGCTTTATAAGAGGCGGGCCAAGGCCCCCAGGGTCACGGAGCATTTGGAGTTAATCTCGTGGCCCTGGTTTGGGCAGTCAAGGATCGCCGTCAGTTTTAGTGGGTAGGTCGGGACGCAATTTACAATCTCTACGCGCCCCGGAGTCCCACATACCCCGGCCAGTCCCCAACGGCCGGGTATCCACGTGGATCTCTGACGTAAAAAAAGGGCTTCGTATCAAGTTTTCCTTCTCTTGTGACTAGGCCTTGTCATTTCCTTTTGTCGGCTTTTCCGACACCCTCAGGATAGAACACCCCATTCTATCCATTCATTCCAAAACTATCTCCACACATACTTAGACTTAGATATTTACGTAACGCTAAACCAGGCCCCGCATGTAGTATGTTGTAGCTACGACGAAACGTGGAACTAACATAATTCGATCAATATCAAAGTATTATTGTCGACAGAAAGTGGACAACGCTGAAGGAGTCTTGAGGAAATAAGGGAAATGAAAATGGAAGTCGCATCGCACGGGTTAGCTGTCGTATGCAGACTGTGCGGCGATTTACATAAAATTTCCTGTCAATTGTCCGCTGTGCACACAGTATAAGAAAACCTATAAGAAGTAAAATAACTTTCTAATGACTGACGAACGAGACACAGCAGCTAATAAATTTTAAGTGAACTAAGACGGATTTAGAATACATAGTAATATTAATATACATGGACATTTCACACAATGCCATCTCGCCCCAAGCTAAGCAACTTAATGCTTGTGTTATGGTAACGAGATGGATGATAAACGACTTTTATACATATTTTTTTGTAAATACATACATATTATAGATAGAAAACACCCAGACCCGGAACAAATACTTGTAGGTCGTACAAATATTTCTTCCGTGCGGGAATCGAACCCGCGACATGCTGCGCAGCAGTCGATCGCTCAACCACTGCGCCACCCGTGTCAAGTCAGTAGTAGTATGTTACAAACTAATCGACTTCTTGCGTGTCAATATTATTTGTGAGCACATACAAGGTGATTTTTGGACCACCCGTCAAATTTAAATAGGTGGTTCAGACCATGAATGTAAACAACTTTCCCAAAGAATCATGGGTCAAAAAGTGAAAACGGCTCCAGATTTACGGTCTGGCATCCACTGACTGTCAGCTACCTTTGCCCCAACAGCCATCCGTTCTTACGGCTATATGGCTTACCTACTGCCAAGTCAACTGTGTAACCTTCTGAGCTAGGTCGGTCACTCAGCGGATTACTTGAATTCTGATTTTATCTCGCAGTGTTACAGCATAGCTCTTAAAGGACAAAGCACACTTATCAACTCGGAAAGGGATCGGCACCGTATCAACTCGAGGCGTTCAGTATTATTTGTATGAAACGTTTTTTATTTATTTGTACGTAATTGTATTTGTACGAAAGTTTCATTCAAATAATACTATTTGTATGAAACTCCTTACTGAAAAGCACACTAATCGGATTCGTAACGTAAACGCCTCGCCTCGGGACAAGCTCACGAACGCCGTATGGCGCGTGGTTAACCAGCGGTCCCCGCGCTTACGGGAAATAACATATTCGTAACATTATCTTACGGGCCATACGTAAGCGCGGCGTTGCCTAGCCGTAGCCGAGGCGACCTATCGGAGCTGCTGATCCACTTTGGTTACGTGCTTACGTTAGGTTGACGCCTGATTGACAGCGAGGCGAAAGGCGATACGGTGCCGATCCCTTTCCGAGTTGATAAGTGTGCTTTGTCCTTAAGGAATAGAAATTTCTGTACAAAATCCTGAATATTCAGAAATCTTAATAAACCTTTTCAACCTTGATATAGAATAAAATATGTCTGAGTGGTGACGGATTTGGAATACACAGTGTCACCACCCAATTCCATTCTCAGGGCGTCGTAAGAGACGAGAAAAGGGAATGACAAGGCCGTTATGCTATCCGCAAGAAAAGGAAAACTTGATACGAAACACTGTGCCAACCCATCTGGCCAGCGTGTTATAGTAAGCTATTGACCCTCCATGTAACTCGACGAGCCCCGACTCAACAGTGGATTTTATGTCCTGTCTAAAATCGTTAACTATTCATTTGATCAAGTGTTGATCTTTTTTAGTAACTGCATAAAATAGTTACTATATTTTTTAAGATTGAATAAAAGTACATTGCAAGACTTAAAACTTAAAATATATATCGGTGATGAAAATAACCTACTTAGAAATAAATATTTACAAATTATATAAATGTGCTAAACCACTGTCGCAAGGTAGAGTTCCCAAAAGACTGGCTGCATTCCCGCGTTGGATAGCTATACCCAATCTCTGTGCGAGATATGAGCCAGCCTTTAGTTCCCCCGTGACCTCAATCAGTCTCAATCAGTGTTGATCTTTAAAAATAATAGTTTAAAAAAATACGCTTTTATAGAAAATCTAACTAAAAATAGAAAATAAATTTTAATAAATTTGAATTAAAAATAGTGTCAAAAAAAAATATTTTATTGTAAAAACGTGGGGTGCATGGTATCAATAGTTCTAAATATTTTATGAACAGATATGACTAGAAGGGTTATTTTAATAATATCCTCAAAAGCACCCCACGCTTTTTACAATAAAATCATTTTATCTGACACTATTCTTAATTCAAATTTCTTAAAATTTATTTTCTATTTTTAGTTAGATTTTCTATAAAAGCGTATTTTTTTAAACTATTATTTTTAAAGATCAACATTATATTTAATTTTTATTTTTTAGTTGAAATAACATAAAGCTATTGCTAAATAATCACTAAAAAATATAGCAATAGCTTTATGATATTTACATCTCTATTAGCTATTGCATCGAAGAGCGGTGTTCCACCTTGATCATCGTTATTATTATTATTCTATTAATGATAAGGGATCAAAATGTTTAAAATATTGAATTTTCATCGGTCCTTAATAAGTATGCCAAATTTCGTGTTAATCCGACGTTTTTAACTGGGACAAAATCATGTTCAAAGATTCCGTTACATATATACAAGCGAAGCTAAAAAAAGCGTATTAACAAAGTTGAAGATAATGCACCGAGGAAAATTTTTTGAACAAAGAAATAATAATAATATGTATTGTTTCCTTCCATTTCTGTTTAGTTAGTGGCGAAGCAAGGCGCGCATGTGCAGCTATTAAAGAATATAAAAAAACAATATTTATCTTTTTTTTCAGGTACGCAATCATAGAACAATGAGTGTTAGTGTAGTGGTGTGTTCCGTGCAGTGCCCTTAGTGTGTGAACGATGACGTCATACCCTGAGAACTTCAACGATACGGTGATGAGGACCCTCGATGAGGGGTTCCCTCTCCTAATGCCGCGGTGGGGGTACGTCGTATCGGCATTCGTGCTCTTCCTGATTGGGTTCTTCGGGTTCTTCCTGAACTTGATGGTGATCCTGCTCATGTTTAAGGACCGCCAGGTGAGACCTTAGTTTATACTAGTATTGAAGTCCATGTGTCGAGGTCTAGCGGATGGTATAACCAACGGCTAGGTGTGCTGGAAGTTGATGATATGATGATGGATAGCCATCATTTTTAATATATGAGCTGTGTCTTCTGGGCACGGAGGAGGTCAAATATTACCAATGATGCGGACATCAGTGCGGTAACGGATTTGAAATACATACTGTCACCACCCCATTCCACCCAGGTGTAGTAATAGCCGTAAGAGAAGGAAAACTTGATACGAAGCCCTTTGCCAACGTGTCTGCCCACCGTGGCACAGTAGGCTAATTACACTTGTAATGGGAGGAGGCTCAACTCAGCAGTGGGTCATATAAGGGCTGAGTATTATTAGGAGGCGGAGTAGGCTTCGGTACTCTGGTGAGCCCACCGCAGAAAATTTCGTAATAGCTGGGAGCTGTGAGGACCCCACCGCTCAGTTGAGAGGAGCGGGACATGGTGAGCTTCGTCGCCGGCAGCCAGATCACGTGGCTGCCTTATACTTATTTTATTACTATACTTTGGTGGCGTGAGCCCGTTGAGCCAGTCCGGGTTTCCAACTACGCGGATTTCAGGAGACACCCTCATTATTGAATTAATTGGGGATATTGTTGTGTATTCTAAACTCAGCACCGCACAGTGTTACTGGTTAATTTACATCACGTGCTCACGTTGAATGTGAGCCAATCACACTTCTCCCACCTACGCGTCATTCAAACTATTGGTTTGGCTTCAATTAACTAAACACGTGCCTATTAATACTTTAGCTTCAAATATCTATAGCATTTAATGTAAATAGTTTTTCGTGTAGTGACGGATTTAGAATACATAGTGTCATCACCCCTTTCCGTCTTGAGAGACCCGTAAGAACCGACAGAAGGAAAAAGCAAGCTAGCTGCAGAAGAAGGAAAACTCACTCACTCTCACTGTTGAATCGGGGCTCATACAGTTACATCGAGCGCCATTCATTCGTTTCATATCCAATTTCTTTATCTTGCGGCTAGGTTATCGGCCGTTTAAACTATGTATGACTGCCTCGTTGGTCTAGTGGTTAGATGTGCCGCCTTTGGATCAACGGGTCCCGGGTTCGATTCCGGGGTCGGGCAAGTGTCTTTGTCTAAACCAGAGGCACTGGCTCGGAGTCTGGGTGTCATTTCTATCTATAATATGTATTTATTTACAAACACAAAAAATGTATGTAAGTAGTTTATCATCCATCTCGTTACCATAACACAAGCATTAAGTTGCTTAGCTTGGGACGAGATGGCGTTGTGTGAAATGTCCAATTTCCATGTCCAAAAAGGATATTTACCAACACATCTTAATCAGTCACCACACGTCTCCATACTGTTACTGAATAACATTCCATAAATTGGGGGAAGGCCTGGGGGGACGTTACGTAAGCTGTACCGAAAAATTTGCGTAAGGGCTGTGGTTGAAGCCACAAGAAAACAATTGTTAGCGTATCGTTCACGTAACCGGAACCTTAATACTTAAGAAGCTTCGTGATAGAGGTGACCTAGTTTCTGTTAGACCGTCTGGTGACGGATTAAGAATAGTTAAATTTTTTTAATGCCTTTGACCCAAGGCTGGCGGGGTGGAAAGCACCGCCAGGGTCTAAGATGGAGCTGGCGATTTAAGGGAACACCCTGTCGGGCACCGGCTCTCACACGCGACACACAGTAAAACTGCTTGGATGTGAGACTTTACTGTGATGTGACACTAGATCCTACCACCAAGCGTGCTGGGTTTAGCTGACTTTTACTACACGCGTTATTTCCCAGCGTACGGTGGGGAAGTTTTATATTCGGCCCCGTCCCCAGACGGGGAAACATGGTAACCATCTTGTTTTATCCTGAGGGTGTCGTAAGAGTCGACAGAAGGAAATGAAGTTTATGGTGGGACAGCATATGTGGTTGGATCAGCAGTCAGTTTTCTCGTTATCAACTGCCATAGATAGTAGAATGGCGGCAGGGGCTGTCTGATTTACGTGCCTAGCCTTGCTGTGCTAACCCGTCTTTGTCAGTATGGCATCTGTGCCAAAGATGGGTTAGCACAGGGTTTCGTATCACTCCCCTCGCTGGCCATCCCCGTGGCCGGCGAGGAAGTCCTTAAAGGATTTTACCCCGGACGATAAAAAAAAAGAAAAAAAAAGGGTTTCGTATCAATTCTTACTTCTCTTACGGCTAGGTTATCAGCCTTTCCATTTGCTTTTGTCGGCTTTTACTATATCCTCAGGATGGAATGGGGTGATGAAACAATGTATTCGAAATCCGTTACCACAGAGATGTTCCCTTTTCGAAGGGGAGAAACCCCTAGATCGGGCAGTTAGTGAGACATTGTCAATCTCACTTTATCAATCCCAGCATTCCGCACCGTATCCATCTACAAATCCCTATAATTTAAAATATGTCCGTAACGAATCAACTAAAAAACTACCGATTTCAAAAATTCTGGATGAAGACTTGCGTATGAATGTAGGTATGACTGCCTTGTTGGTCTAGGTGCCGCCTTGACCAACAACCCCGCCCCGGGCGATTGACCTGGGAAGTCCGTCGCCTGCGCAAAACAGACCCCGGTAGGACAGCGTGCCGCGATTCGCGTGCGCCCCCAGCGGTGGAATGGGGAGGGCAATACAGCCCCCCCTCATAATCGGAGGGGCCCGTTCTGGAGCATGGGGCTCCACTAGCTTTATAAGAGGCGGGCCAAGGCCCCCAGGGCCACGGAGCATGCTCCCGTAATGGGAGTGAATCCCGTGGCCCTGGTTTGGGCAGTCTAGGATCGCCGTCGGTTTTAGTGGGTAGGTCCGGCCGCAATTCACCATCTCTATGCGCCCCGGAGTCCCCGGAGTCCCGGGTATCCATGAGGAACACCGACGTAAAAAACAAAAAATGGGCCCCCTTTAGATCAACAGGTCTTCGGTTCGATTCGGGCAAGTGTCATTATGTAAACCAGAGGCACATTCTCCGAGTCTGGTTGTCATTTCTATTCCTGAATTTCATGTTCGAAAACTCACGCTCACAGCAGTCCCTCATGAGCAACGTTAAGTTTCATTTTTTTCTTTCGCAGCTCTGGACTCCCCTGAACATAATCCTGTTCAATCTGGTCTGTTCTGACTTCTCCGTGTCAGTCCTCGGGAACCCCTTCACGCTCATCTCGGCACTGTTCCACCGTTGGATCTTTGGGCATACGATGTGTGTGCTGTACGGCTTTTTCATGGCTCTATTAGGTAAGTTATATCAATATCCGACCATGTGTTGATGAATCTATACATACATACATACATAAAATACAAATAAATTAAATTGGAGTGTGTGTTTGTCATAATAAAATAACCACTTTTTACTAAATGCGTAAGTATGTTTACACATTACATAGACCATAATAACATTTATTTTTTATTTTTTTTTGTCTGTCTGATTATTCCGGCTAATCTCTGGATCGGCTGGACCGCTTTTGAGGGACTTTCACTGATAGGTGGCTGATGATATAAGGAGTAACTTAGGCTACTTTTTTTGTTTAGATTCGCCCCATCACCCGCGTGTAACATCGCACCCGTGCGAAACCGGGACGGGCCGCTAGTTTAGAATATATAACGTCACGAACCCACGCCATCATGAGGGTGTCGTAAGAATCGACAAAATGAACGTAAGGGTAGATCACCCAGCCGCAAGAGAAGGAAAACTTGAGACAAGCCCTGTGCCAACGTGGCTTTTTAGCGTGGTACAGTAGGCTTATTTCCCTCCTTTATTTGGAGGAGACCTGATTCAGTAGTGTGTCAGTCATGGGCTGAAGATTATGAAGGTGTCATAAGAGCTGACTAAAGGATCTGACAAACAAGACAACTTGCTTTGTCCATTGGGAATCCACATGGGAACCCAGCCGTTTGCGGATTATATTGGGTACCGGGGTGCGAAAAGTTTAAAAAAGGAGAAGATCTTATCCTTTAACATCACGACACTCTCAGTATTAATAATAATAAATATCCTTGGACATTTCACACAACGCCATCTCGTCCCAAGTTAAGCAACTTAATGCTTGTGTTATGGTAACGAGATGGATGATAAACTACTTATATACAATTTTCTTTTTGTAAATACATACTTAATATAGATAGAAATGACACCCAGACTCAGAGCCAGTGCCTCTGGTTTAGACAAAGACACTTGCCCGACCCCGGAATCGAACCCGGGACCCGTTGATCCAAAGGCGGCACATCTAACCACTAGACCAACGAGGCAGTCATGTATGGGTTGGTGCCATTGTGTATACTAAATTTATCACCACACGTTAAATTTATAAGTCTATTTTCTTTTTCTTTTTAAACGAAAGAGTACATGGTATGACATAACCTGTATCACGGGAGCTGTTTACAAACATATAATACACTAACAAAAACGCCATATCCCCCTAATAAAGTGAGGGAGCGTCACTCCACATCGCAGTGCCGCTTCGTTAGCTTGTAATTAATGAACCGAGCGCCCCATTGCTCCCTTATATGACGTGTCGAAAATAGTAACGTCACTTAATGTACGTCATAATACGCTTATTGTCAATCAGTTGCTGTACCACATGAGTAAATAAACCGTACAGAGACCAAGCTTCTAAAGAGCAAGCAAAATTGCTACCTATTCTGATAGGGTTGGCACAGGAGGATTATAATAAATACATATGAGTTTGAACCTTATGAGCTTCTTTCGAATTTGAGGCAGAGACATTATTATATGAGGTATCTATCTTATCTAAGTAAAAATAAAAATAAATCATAGTTACTACTTACCTAGTGGAGTCTGGGATAATTAAAAAAAACCCTTTAAAATACACGTACTTAATTATAATATAATGTTGCCCACAGAAGGTCCTTAAACCTGGGAAACCTAAACTCACACATTTGTAGATTAGTCCGATCGTTTTGAACTTTTTCAATATAACGTCTTTGAACTTTTAATTTCATTTGGTACAGAGTCCCTTTCGCACTGATATTTCTGAGCCAAGTGAAAGTTTTCAAAATCAATTAAGACCTTGGCTGGTTAGTAGATAACAGCGATTATCGAAATAATAAATATATATATTTATTGCATTAGGTCTACATGACATGAGTATCGCTGTGATTAAACATAATTTAGACAGTCCGGGCTCAGTCAATCTAGATGAGCCGTCATTTCCTTTTGTCAGCTCTTACGACACCCTCAGGGTAGACTGGGATGGTGACACCATGTATTCTTAATCCGTCGCTACACTGAATTTACCAGTTGTAATGAAATCAGATTTAAATCAAGTTGATAGACGATTACGACGACTGATAGATGTGTGTGGAGACTACCACCTAGTGCTTTTTTATAGTTTTGTAAGTTTCGTGATAAAACCTACGTATTTAAAGTTCCTTTTAAGTTTGAGTTAATTAAGTATCAAATAGTTTTCGTATGCTGTTCGAGCATACGAACCACTTAAAAGTAGATAGATACATAATAATAATAATAATAATAATATCAGTGGCGTAGCTAGGTAACCAAGGGCCCTGGGGCAATTTAAAAAATGGGGCCCACTGCTATGTAAACTGATTAGGTCTTATCAAATAAAATTATGAAATATACAAATATGTACTTTAAAAATGCTAGTAAGCTAGTTAAGGTCTTTTTTGTACACTACAGGGCAGGTAATAAAAATATTAAACAGTAACAACATAAATTACAATTAATGCTTGGTGTAGGTTTGGCTAATAAAACGAACCGTCAAAGAAGATTAAAGGGTTTATTATATAAAGGTTGGGCCTAACAACTGACTAAATAACAATTATATTAACATTTTTTCCACGCTTTAGTTTTTGCAAAAGTATCAATGACTTCGTTTAAATCCAGGCTTGATGCGGTTTTGTTTTCAATTGCGATAAATATATTATTTCCTAATATTATTTCCCACCAGAACCCATATTATTTCTTAAATATTTTTTTATTATTTTTAATTTGATATAAGACGTTTCAGCTGCTAAAGAAGTGACAGGAATTGTAAATAATAATAACATTGCTGTCGCATTCAAGCACTCCATATTTGCTCATTATTTCCTTACATAATTGGTGAACAGTCCATACTTGAGTTACTTGAGGTAAAACTAGGGCCTACATCTGAACATTTTCTTTGGAATTCGTCACACTTTTGTAATAAAGTTGCTTCATCAACGTAATAAAAATGATGGTGTTAGAAAATCGAATATATGACAGACTGTAGTCATACCAATAAAATGTGTATCTAATTGAGATATTACTGTGTCTAGTACATTATTGAAAATCTCAATTATAAATATTTTAATTCATTTCAATCAATTCATCAAAATAATTTTTAACATTTCCTTGCCTTTTTTCTTGAAAAGGTGTATCAATACCATATTTTCTTGCAATTTCACTGGCTTTGCACTTGAATAATACGAAATCATTGAATGAAATTGAACCATTATATGGACTAGGTACTACAAAAAAGTTTATTGACATTAGCTTACTTACTCCGTTCCTGATACACAGTGCCGGATTAAGCAAACGCGGGGCCCGTAGCAAATTCTTTCAAAGATCCGTTGATCTGCTATGGGTTATGTAGTGGTAAAAATACAATTCAATGCTCAATACGTATATTTGCTAAGTTACAATTTTGTGGGTAATTAATACATACCACATCTTAATAAGTTTCACTAAAAAAATTACGCTCAGGCAGAGATGAGTGGGTTTAAATATGCGGGGCCCCCTTTCGCGTGGGGCCGGAGTAATTGCTACTCTTGCTACGTGGTTAATCCAGCACTGCTGATACATGTTTAAATTTTAACCCGTTCTCGAAATAAATAACTTAACTCGAATTCACAATAAAACGCACGTCGATGAATAATAAAACGCACATATCACTATCCGTTAAATTGACAACATTGTCAACCTACAGAAAGAATTTAGGTGAATCCCTTGGTATAACTTTAGAATTTCTCTCAACTGAGTTGTCATGATTAAAGTGAGGTTGCATCCTGTCATATTTATTTTGAAAATTCGATCGAGATTTCTGATAAGGATTCGAGGGCCCCCTGAGCTTGAGGGCCCCGGGGCACTGCCCCGCCTAGCCCCTTGGTAGCTACGCCACTGAATAATATAGCCTTTTATTCAGATCTCTTAGTACAATGGATTATTAAACTTATGTAAAGGACTAACATTAAAATCTTAAAGTTAATAGTTATGAGTAAATTTACATTAATATTTGTTGCTTGGTTATGTTTCCTAGATCTGTTTGCCAGTCGGCAAAGGCCTCCTCCAACCTTTTCCATTCCTTTCTCTCACGAGCCACTCGGTTCCATGTGACTCCTGCCACTTGTCTAACGTCATCGTCCCACCTTTTCTGTGGTCGGCCTCTTTTCCTTTTGCCTTCCCTTGGGTACCACCATGTCACCCTTTTACTCCACTTGTCGTGTCCTCTTACCAGGTGACCAGCCCATCGCCATTTGAGTCTTTTGATTTTGCTTATTACATCGATAGTTTTTGTTTTATTTCTAATGACGATTTTTTTAACTCTGTCGGACTTTTTAATGCTTAGCATGCTCCTTTCCATTGCATACTGGCAAGTTGCTAGTTTGTTTAAGGTAGCCTGATTTAAGGACCATGACTGACACCCGTACGTAAGGACAGGTAGTATGCAGGTGTTAAAAAGTTTGCTTTTTAGGTTTATAGGGAGCTCTTTATCTTTCATAGCCTCTCTTAAGCTCCAGTATGTCTTCCAGCCATTTGTAATTCTTCTGTCTACTTCCTTCTGCATATGATCTTTTTGAGTTATGAGCTGCCCTAGATATACGTACTCGTCTGTATAGTTGATTTCAGTGTTTCCTAAATCTATAGTATGCTTGTACCCGTTTGTCATCACCCTAGTTTTTTCTGGATTCATTTCCAACCCTACTCTCTCACTTTCTTTCGTAAGTTCTTTTATCATTCTGGTTAGGTCTTCTGCTGTTTTTGCCAGTAACACTATATCATCAGCAAATCTTAAGTGCGATAGCAGTTGACCGTCTATATTAATTCCGAGATTTTCCCAATTAAGTCTTCGAAAGATTGATTCTAGTACTGCGGAGAATAATTTCGGAGATAGAGGGTCTCCCTGCCTTACGCCTTTTTCCACTCTGAAAGGAGTACTTTTCTTTTCTAGTTGGATTCTTGCTCTGCTGCAACTGTATATATTTCTTATTAGTCGAATGTACTTGTGCTCAATTCCTTGTTCTAGTAACGCCTCCCATATTTTGTCATGTTGTAGAGAATCGAATGCTTTCCTATAATCTATAAATGCGATGTAGTATGTGAGTTGGTAGTTGTTGTATTTCTCCAGAATTTGACGCACTACGTGAATGTGGTCGATCACTGAGTAGTTTTTGCGGAATCCTGCTTGCTCTATAGGTTGGTTTTCGTCTAGGGTTCTTTCGATCCGTTTTAAGATGATCTTTGCAAAAATCCTATATACACTGGACATAAGACTTATAGGGCGATAATTTCCTATGTCGTATTTATCACCTTTCTTATACAGTAGGATGATGAGAGACTCAGTCCATTGCTGGGGGATGGTTTCAGTATTCGTGATATCATTGAATATATCTGTGAGTACAGGTAGCAGGATCTCTTTGCTATTTCTTAAGATTTCATTGCTTATGCCGTCAGGCCCAGGTGCTTTCTCACTCTTTTGGGTATCTATAGCTTTACTGACTTCAGCTTTGAGAATACTGGGGGTGTTAGAGGTTTCCAGTAGATTGATTTCAGCTTGCATAGTGTTGCTTCGATAAAGATGTTTGTAGTATGACGTAGCTCTTTTTAATATGTCAATTCTGTGGTAATCATATTTTCCTTGGTCGTCTTTTATTTTTACTATCCAATTCTTCGTGCCGGTCAATACTTTGAGTGCTTTTTTAGTTCCACCGGTTTTCCGTATGTAATTTTCTATCGTTCGCATCCTTCGTTGTTTTCTATCCTTTCTCATACTTTCATTGATATCTTTGCTGATTTTGGCTAATTTCTGTCTTCTATTTTGAGTACTTCTTTCGTTAGTAAGGCGATCTCTCTCCTCTAGGAGTTTTATAGTGGCTGTTGATAGTTTATCTTTTGTATAATTTAATTGTATAATTGTAATTTTACTGTCTGCTATGAGTTTAGTTTGGAGTTTGATAATATTCTCTATATAATTGTATTTATCTTGGGTTTCTAGTTCCTTAGTTTTCTCTTTGAAGTCTCTAAGTTCAGCTCTTAGGGCTGTTGCTAATTGCTCTAGTTGCTGTTCGTTGAATTTTTTGTTTCCTGAGTCTGGTCTCGGTCTAGTCTTCTTTGGTTGATTTGTTTTGAGCTCAGTTCTAAGTAGCCTATGGTTGGTGTTGAAGTTAAATCTTTTGATGACGGTAAAGTTTGTAAAGTAGCTGTTTCTGTTGGTCATAATAAAATCAATTTCATTTTTTGTTTTACCATCCGGCGAGGTCCAGGTCCACATACTCCTTCGGTTCTTCTTGAACATAGTATTTAAGATTGTTAATTTGTTTTCTAGCGCGAAGTTTATAATTTTTTCCCCATTTCTGCTTCTGGTCTTGTTACTATATGGAAATTGTCCTAGATTTCCGTTTCCGGCATCAGAACTGTCAACACCGTAGTGATCAACTCCGAGTGAAATTTAGTGAAATAAAATAGTAAACGTAATTTATGGTTGCTAGTATTCGTCGACATAGTACTGGGACTGCTTGGAAGAGATTAAAAACATACAGTGAGTGAAGTGCGATTGCTGGAGTCCATCGTGGATCTACAACCACAATATCAACTATTGGTTTGAAGGTTAGAAAACACGAAAACAACAAATCGTTCACTCAATGACACCTGTCGTCAACGACAATAAATCTGACTTATTAAACAGTGTTGCCAATTGAGAAAAATATTTCTACCATATTCTACTATTGCGTCTCGTTACACGTAGATAAAAAATATAAGATGGAAGGTCAATTTCAAATATTATTCGAAAAAATGAAAATAGAGATGCAAAGTCAAAATGCTGAATTGAAGGTCTCTATAACAAATAGTATTATGGAAAAGATGGATGAGAAACTAATTCCTGTAATAGAAGAAAATAAGATCTTGAAAACTAAAATAGAAAAACTTGAAAAAGAAATAGACTATCTTAAGAGGGCTGAGAAAAACAATAATATTATAGTATTCGGCTTAGAAGAAAACGAAAAATCCCCTTACGAACTACTACAAAAGATCAAAGAAACCTTCAACCAAGATTTGAATATTAAAATGGAAGAATACGATATCAACAAAATCTATCGCTTAGGCAATAGAAAGAGAGAGAGCAATAAACCAAGACCGGTACTGTGTTCGTTTCTAAACAACTGGAAAAAGACCGAAATTATCAAAAGTAAAAAGAACCTAAAAACTGTATACATTGCGGAGGACTACTCAAAGGAAGTGTTAGAAAAAAGAAAAGAGCTGCAAGCTAAGTTAACTGAAGAGAGACAAAAGGGCAATATAGCATATTTGAAATATGATAAATTAATTGTTAAAGAGAACAACTACAGCCAAGAGAAAAGGAAAAGGGAAATATCCGGCTCACCCTCTGCAGATAATAATCAACCAAAAAAGCAACAAACCGTAAACACAATGAAGTCAAACAGGACAAATGCTTTTGATATAATGCGATATAGATCCAGCTCCCTTTCGAACATGCCTAATACTAATAAAAACCAATAGCAACTAAAGAACGGCAAACGGAAACCAAAACCAACCAAAAAAACTACCAATAAAGAATCAAAAAAGCAACTAACTCCCCCAAGCCGACTGGTCCTCGTGGGGGAAAGCGACCACAACCCTCAAAAACCTAAAGACAACAATCACCGAAAACCAGCAGTTTACATAGCATCCCTCAATGTACTCACCTTGAGAAAAGAAGAGAATCTTACGGAACTGACATATGCGCTAAAATCTATCAAATGGGACATAATCGGTCTGAGTGAAGTGAGAAGAATGGGCGAAAGTATTACTTGTCATCCAGACTATTTAATGTACCAAATAGGGGAGACGCAAGGCCAATATGGGGTAGGATTTATTATTAAACAACACTTAAAACAATATGTGGAAGAATTCATAGGAATCTCTGAACGCATAGCGATTATGAACTTGAAGCTACCTGGATATAAAAAGCCGTGGTCTATTGTACAAATATATTCACCTACAGAGCAATCAAATTTGGAAATGATAAATAACTTTTACCATAATTTAAACGAAGCCATTCAAGAGCATGCTCATAAAAACCTCATAGTCATGGGCGACTTCAATGGCCAAATTGGAGCAAGACGCCCAGGAGAAAACGCAATTCTAGATAGATACATAGGTAACTCTTTATTGTACAACAGTTTTAGCAACGATTACTACATTATACATTTAAAAGTAATAACTTTCTTGGTCTAAACACTAAAAACTAAACTAAAACTAAATAAGCCATCTGTTGCTGCTTACAACCATAATAATTCATAGTTCACCATTATTGATCAGACTGGAACAAGTAAGGATTCTGCGAAAAAAGGTTTTCCCCGATCCAAATCTGGCTTTCCGCTCTCGATAGCTTAAGTCGAACGTCCGCTGCCTGCTAAAATAAGTTAGTTTAGTTTAGCTTGCATAGTTGAGCCATTTTTTAATACATGCGTGTCCACAGAGGGTAAACTAACATGTATGAAAAACTGGCTCAACTATGCAAGCTAAACGAAGCTAACTTATTTAAGCTGGCGGTGGACATTCGGCTTACACGTTGTAAAACTAACTATTTACCATCTAAATTGACGATGGCAACATTCAAGTTGGCTACAACCCACAGTTACAAGTCCGCGTGGTAAAGGATTTAGAATACATAGTGTCATCACACCATTTTATCCTTAGGGTGTATAAGAGCCGGTATACGGAAATTACAAGGCCGATTGCCTAGCCGCAACAGAAGGAATACTTGATACGAAACATCACTTGACTCAAACCCTTTGCGCCTTGACACAGTAGGCTAATTAGCAATCAACGGGTCTCGATTTCTACGCCGGGGTCGGACTAGTGGCTTTGTCTAAAGTCTAAACCAGAGGCACTTACTCTAAGTCTGGGTGTCATTTGTGCTCGTGATTTACATGTTTGTAAACTGCCCTCAGAAAGCTCAAAGTCACCCAAAGAGCAATTGAGAGGGCTATGCTAGTTTCCCTGCGAGATCTAATCAGAAATGAGGAGATACGCAGGCAAACCAAGGTCACCGACATAGCCCAAAGGATTGCCAAACTTAAGTAAAACTAAACTACTAAATATTAAGGACATTTTTTTATACCAAACATTTATTTTAATAAAGAAAATTTTAACAAAAAACATACATACACAAATTACTTTTAAAATTAAAACTCATCGCTATTGCACTAGAAGAAAAGGTAACATAGACTTACCAATGATTAGAACACAACAGTACGGTAAGAAAAATATAACATATGAGGGAGCACAGCTTTATAATAGTTTACCTAAACATGTCAAGGAGTCCCCATCAATTAATGTATTTAAGAAAAGACTTATGATGTATTTATTAGACAAACAAAATGTATAATTAGCAAATACTGATTTAGTTCCGGCAGTTTGAATTTTAATGTATCCTCTACTTTTAAGATAGTTATTAAGTTTCTCATGTTATAAGTGGACAATGTAATGTTCTTTTGTGAGAAATAAAGGATTCTTTAAACCGAAGTAGCAGTGGACATAGCGCGCAGGACCGACGTCCGATGGGGCAGAAAAGTCCTCGAGTGGCGACTGCGTTCCGGAAAGCGCAATATTAGTAGGCCTCCCACACGGTGGACCGTTGACCTGGTTAAGGCCGATGACCTGGTTAAGGACCGGTCTTTGTGGAAATACTAGGGGGAGGCCTTCGTCTTTTGGCTGAAATGATGATGATGAAACTGCCCCCGTGATACAGGTTATACCTAGTTCAGGGCTTTTATCATATTTTTAATAAAAATAAATATATAAATGGGTCATGTATTGGCTGAGTCAGTTGCAAACTCTAATATGCATGAAGTCAGTGTTGATAGATGGAATGACAAATGTAAAATCCGTCAGGTCGTATCTCTACGGATCAAATCGTGGCTGTTACCGGTGGCATACGCCAGTTTCAACTCTATAGGGTACATTAATATGGATGTTCTGTGTACTTCAATAATAGGCAACAACACGGTTGTCACGCTCCAGTAATGGAAACCAGGAATTGAGGAGAGACAGCCTTGATTGATTGACACGTATAACCAAAGTGGTATATTTTTGTATTTCCTAGACATACGTTTCGTCTCTAATAAAAACTAGCAGACATGGTCACGCGTTGCTGTGATCTAAGGTTTTTTATATTAGATTGATTGAACAAATACTAGTATCATTCATTAATTACACTTATATCATACATTAACCCGACTTAGCAGTGGAGTCTATGGGCTGTGTAGTAGTAATAGATATATAAAATTGAATTGATGTTCATTTGTTGAGAATGGCTGGATGTAATTACCTAATTTTGATCTTGATATATACGTCTCATCAGAAAAATCGAAGAACTTTTTTTTTATGGTTAATCAACAAAATACGAAACTCATGAAAGTTTAATTTGAATTTAGAACATTAGGATTAAAAAACCTTTTAATGTTCAATATTAAACGACATTTGACTTAAGCATATTCCTAAATACATTTAAACATTTTTCTGATAACCCTTACAAAATATAAACTTGCAAGGTATTTTGATTTTTCTGATGAGAAGTGTATTTGTAGAGGTGCAAGTAAGGTTTCAAACAAAGAAGAGAGAAGAGAAACATAAATAATAAGTAAAGAAAATACTAAACGGTAAAAATTTAATTTTCCAATACAAACTGTCCCAGCTGTGAAACATTTGATGTATTTTTTTTCTACTTTTTCTGTGACAAATTGCCGGCCACTTGGTTGTCAAATATTTATAGTTGCGTTCAGAAATTTGTCTGTTTCGTAGTTTTAGTTTGAGGCCCGATCTCTTTGGTTTGTTTTGTTGGAACATAAAACAAAATAAAAAGTGTAAAAGTGTCCGTCGGATGTCGAAACATGAAACTAAATAAAATTCAAGATTCAAAGTCAATTCAAAATTCAAGAAAAAAAAATCTAACGTGAGTTTGTTAGTGCGAGAGAAATTTATACTTTTATTAAGTTTTGAAAAAATTACTCAAAATTATATGTAAGTCATACGAAGTTCACCCGGTCATCTAGTACAAGAACAGGGTTTTGATGAAAGTCGGTTTGTCATGCACTAATTAATGATCGGGGAGTTATTCATGGGGATGGATCGACAGACTTAAATCTACAGAGTGTAAAAAACATTATTCCGTGTGGTGACGGATTTAGAATATATAGTGTCACCACCCGATTACACAGACTTATTGTTACACCACCAGTCCCAAACTAGGTCTTCTCCAATCTTGGCAATTACTTGCTTCCATAATTTTAAATCTCAGTATGCCAATTTCCCTCCATGGCCACCTTTTGTTGTCGTATTTGTTCTGTCGAGATTAAATTTTATATTTGTATTGATTTCCGACTTCAAGAACGGCTTTCAAGATAAGAGGCTTAAGCGTTTACCTACCCAAATGTTTATTGCATCTTTCACAGGTTTAAGATATTTTGTCATTGGAAATTCCGTTACCTGGCTGTTGCCCGCAACTTCGCCTGCGTGGTATTAAACAATGTGGAAACTCAGTGGGCTCCTGAAAAGCGGGGGGGAGTTCAATAAATGTAGCCCAAGTTTCTCCTTGTTACTCATCCGCTACCGTGTACACATCCAAATGAACTTAGTGAAAAGCGGTTATTTTAATATTACAAATAAGTAGACACTTCAATTTTATAAATTTGTATGGACTATTTTGGTGGTGGTAAGAGGTTGGAGTGATGCCAACCAATGAGATTGATAAAAAGCGATATAGATCCGACATTGCGTGCATCCTTTTTTACAACCTATAACTCTAGGGTATGAATGAGACCTTATCAAAGAGTCAACTGGCATATAAATTACTTATTAAAATAATAATATATAATTATAATATTTTATAGTTATTTATTGCTCAAAGGAACCTATATTTCTACTTCAAAAACGCTTACAATCTTTTCTCAATAAATAATACATGAAACCCATTTCGGTTTCCAGGAATGAACAAAATTGTTGCCAGTTAACAACGTTTGATGTTCATATGTACCTGAAGGTGAGAAAATCATTATTTGGGTCAGCCATATCGATGCCTGAGATAAAATACGTTTGAGTAGCTGCTTATTTAAAATAATATTTCAAGCCAATTTAAAAGATTCGCCTTTGCTGTTTGGGAAATGTTGAAAAAGAATAATCGCAAAAATAACATAAAATAAGACAGAGTAATAAAAATCAAGGTATATAATATATTAATAAATAAAAATACAATATATATAATGTTTTTTAAATAAATATATTAGTTTTATGTATTCTAAATATTTTTTTAGTTCTGCATATCGATGCCTGACACGTTTCAGTAGTACTAGCTTCTAAAGATAATTATATCCATGGTAATATTTTGTATGTATTCAAAATGTTTTTTTTCTTCAGTTTTTTCTGAACACGCACTGTTTACCGCCATTTGAAACAAGCTTTCATCGAAAAGAAATCGACTACTATTGTAATTATGATCCTACTACTACTTAGCACATAAATGACCCACTACTGAGTCGGGCCTCCACCCATTACATGGAGATTAATTAGCCTACAGTGTCACGCTCGCGAGATGGGTTGCCTCATGGTTTCGTGACATTTTTTCCTTCTCTTTCGGCTATCAGCCTTGACATATCCCTTTGTCGGCTCTTGCGTCACCCTCAGGATGGAAGGAGGTGGTGAACTTTTTATTCTAAATCCGTCACCACACGGACTATCCTACAAACCTAATAATCTGTGTTCGGTGATGTTCCTAGACATATCAGCACATGGAGTGGGCTCTATGTGCTGATATGTCTAGTTATATTGATGCCTTAGGTTTTCACGATCTTTGCACATTGCAGGCAATGATTCCCTGGCTGGTCTGATCGTGTTATTTTATTTTAATACCAACGTTTCAGACACTTTGCCGTGTTCGTGGTCGCGAGATGACTCCATTCCAACTCTAGTTATTCATTAGTCATTAGCCTACATTGCCTCGCTGGCCAGACGGCTTGGCACAGTCCTTCTCTTGTGGCTAGGTTTTCGGCCTTGCCATTTCCTTTTGTCGGCTTTTACGGCTTCCGCCCTGCGATTTGATTGCGAGAAAGTTTTGCTAGCAAGCAATTGCAAGTTTTTTTTCTGAATAACCAGCCCATAATTTGTGCTGTGATTGTAATTTTATTCTAAGTTAAGATATTAACGTTTTCTTTCGTGTTGATTTTTTGTTTATTTTAATAGCAGCTACTTTTGCTTATAAGGTCTAAATAACTAGCAAAAAATGGTGCTGTCATTATAATTATGAGTCTGAATAATATTTTTTCTGTATTTTTTTTAAAACATTATTCATATTATAATTAATGTCTTTTAAATAAAATCGACAAAAGTTTTATAATTAATTTGATACTTTTATTTGAAAACCACAGAATTTTTGACGTAATTGGAACCAATTATTATGAGAAAACGTACGTAAATTTAAATCTCTCGACAACCCGAGAAGCCTCGAGAAATTATTCTCGAGAATTCTCGAGACCAGAGAAATTGAAAAGTTCGAGAAACTATGAACCCTAGTACTTACTGAAGCAGCCTTTCCCGGCTCCGACCTACCTACCATAATCGACAGCGATCTTCGATTGCCCGAAGCGTCCTAAACCTACCCACCTATCTTGGTCAACAGCTCTAATTTTGGGTCTGGGTGTTTTCGCTTCTTACGACACCCTCAGGATGGTAATGAAGTGGTGACACAACGTATTCTAAATTCGTCACCAAACAGACGTTACAGTGTATCAGTTTATAAAATACTACGGGCAGTACGAAGTTCGCTGGTACGGCTAGTTACTTCTAAAATCTTTCAGGAACAATGCTTTAGCAAGGACGGAATTCCCAAGACAATTAATCAAAGATTGAGAGAGGCTATTTAAAAATTAATGTACTTAGTCCAACTGTCGGTGGCAGGCGGCTACCGTATCGGCATCTACTAGATAGTATTTTGTCAGACAGTAATTCTACTATCGAATGTTCCCGTAGTGTTACCATAGACTGCTCAGCCCATAGATGACCCACTCTTGAGCCGGGCCTCCTACCGGGAGGGTAATAAGCCTACTGTACCACGCTGGCCAAACGGGTAGCCACAGGGTTTCCTATCTAGTTTTCCTTAACTTTGGGTTAGATCCCAGCATTGCCATTTTCTTTCAAATTCAAATTCAAATGCATTTATTTGTGAAACATAGGTATATACGTTGCTGTGTTAACACATCACATTAGTATCACTATGTTCGGCCAGAAAATGGCATGCAAATATATCAATAATAGTAATAGAAATAACAATTAGCAAAAAAATAATAATTATAATCATTCGTATACATTTGGTTGAGCGATCGACTGCTGCGCAACATGTCACGGGTTCAATTCCCGCACGGCAGAAATATTTGTACGACCTACAAGTATTTGTTCCGGGTCTGGGTGTTTTCGCTTCTTACGACACCCTCAGGATGGTAATGAAGTGGTGTCACAACGTATTCTAAATTCGTCACCAAACAGACGTTTCAGTGTATCAGTTTATAAAATACTACTATACTAAGTCGGGCTCGTTCCATATACCTACCACCATAGCTTTTACCCGCGCGTATTGAACTTATGGAAAACTCAATAATGGTTTTCTGAAAAGTTGGGGACCCTTGAATAGTACCCTAAGTTACTTCTTGTTACAGCAGCTATCTGCCAGTGAAGGTGCCGTCAAAGTCAGTCCAGCCATTTCAGAGATTAGCCCAAACAAACAGACAAAAAATTAAAAAACGGTCATTAAAGACATCCAAATGCACTTAGTATGAAACAGTTATTTTAATATTATGCCAGCAATACACGTTGGCCGAGCTTAGGCCAACGCGAGCGTAGGCAATTTAATACAAGGCAAGTGCTACTGCCTACACGTTGGGCAAGTGTATCAAAACCAACTAGGCGAGCGACACCGAGCGATGGCCAGACAATGCAAATATTCCGTCTACACGTTGGTATTGGCGTTCACTCGGCAATGCTAGGCCAACGTATATTGCTGGCTTTACAAATAGAAACGCAAGGGGCTCTTACCAGCATAATAGCAATAGGCTAATTTCCCTCCATGAATTTGGAGGAGGCCCGACTCATTAGTGGGTCTTTCGTGGGCTGAAACGACGTACGTATAGATGTTGCAAAAACTTAATAGCCACCCATGAGGCATAGTCAAAAGAAGCAGTTATATGTTTAAAATGGTTTGTTGTCTTGAACTATGAAGGAGTAATTTACGGTTTTTTGAACCAGAGTTTTACCAGATGTTTTACTACGAAGCAAGGGTTCCAGTGAAAACTAACCTACTAGCAAATTATTCTGAAAACTTAGTTATTTTAGTTCCATTAGATATCTTTGCTTCTCAATGCTGTGGAAGTGATGTTTTTCTTACACGTATCCGGAAGTGAGGGATTTCGGAGGCGAAAAGGGGTGATTCTTGAGGTCAACATCGCGTCGAACATAACTTTTAATGATATACCGACCTTTTAGGTTTTTTTCTTATGCTTAGTATTATTACATCTCATATCCAAAGTTCAAGAAAAAAAGACAAGTTTTGTGGTTTTTTTAATCAAACTTAAACTCAAAAGGTATTTTATTCACGTAGGTTTCAAAGTCAAACTCAAAAGGAACGTTAATTAAGTAGGTTTTATCACCAAGCTCTTAATTGTCATATTTAAAATTACCATCATCATCTTTGGCCCATCTATGGCCCCTGTCCCACGGTAGGCGGAAGTCTCCATACACTCCAACCAGTCGTCATATCTACATTCACACCTTTCACACACAATTCCTCATTCTTACAATCTATCCATCTCTTTTGATCTCCCACAACCCTTGCGTCCACCCACATTCATGCTGAAACTACCACCGGTTCGACATGCTGATCTACAGAGAAGAGCCGCCAAGAAACTCTGTAGAAACTCACAACACTCACAACACTTTTATAAACCGTCATGTTTAAAACTACTATTATCAACTTTCAGCCCTTGTCCCATGCTAGATGGTAGTCTCCTTGTACTCCTATTTACTTCTTATCAATAACCCTATCTTTGTTACATACTGAATATTGTTTGAAATTAGCATAATCTTCTCCTTCTCCTTCCTTCTCTTACGGCTTATTTTCTTTACCTTTAGTCGACTTTTACATCACCCTCAGTATAGGATAGTGTGGTGTGGTAACGGGTAGTGACACTACCCATATTCCATCCTGAGGATGTTGACCTCAGGGTGAAAGAAAGTCCTCGAGTGGAGACCGCGTTCCGGAAGGCGCACTGCTGGTGGGCCTCTCACATGGTGGACCGACGACCTGGTTAACGTCGCCGGAAAGACATGGGTGCTCGCGACCAGGACCGGCCTTTGTGGAGATGCTTGGGGGAGGCCTATGTCCAGCAGTGGACGTCTTTTGGCTGAAATGATGATGATGATGGGAGGAGGTTCAACTCGGCAGTTGGTCATTTATGGGCTGAGTAGTAGTTGTACGTATTCTTAACTGGGTGATGTTTAATGTACAGGAAATAAAATAAATCTATACTAATATATAAAGCTGCAGAGTTTGTTTGTTTGTGTGTTTGTTTGTTTGTTTGTTTGTTTGAACGCGCTAATCTCAGGAACTACTGGTCCGATTTCAAAAAATCTTTCAGTGTTAGATAGTCAATTTATCGAGGAAGGTTATAGGCTATATTTTATTTTCAAAAGAATTAGGGATCCGTATGAAAATTGCGATTTTGTAAACCAAGGTGTAAAATCGAAAAAATATTTATGCGTGCGCTGCAAAAACTATTGACAATAGAACAAAATGATGTACTACGGGTTTGTAGGTCTTATAAAGATCTACAAAAAAGTCCGCGAGAGCACATATCTAACTATCATAGTTTAGTCACAATGACCGATTTTATGTTCATAAAAAATATGCACGGGTTGGAAGCCCACGCGGGCGAAGCCGCGCGCAAAAGCTAGTAAAAAATAAATATCCTTGGACATTTCACACAACGCCATCTCGTCCCAAGCTAAGCAACTTAATGCTTGTGTTATAGTAACGAGATGGATGATAAACTACTTATATATTTATTTTTTTAAATACATACATATTATAGATAGAAATGACACCCAGACTCCGAGCCAGTGCCTCTGTTTTAGACAAAGACACTTGCCCGACCCCGAAATCGAACCCGGGACCCGTTGATCCAAAGGCGGCACATCTATAGTTGATGTATTTAAGGTTAAGAATTACTTAATGTGAAGGTAGGAAAATAGAGTTCTTTTTTGGTTATCCAAATTCCAGGCTCAAATATTCACATATTGAAATTACTGGCCCCTTTTGAATTTCGGTGAAATGTTCACCAACGCTATTCAGGGATCAGCGGCCCGCAATCGTGAAAGTTATTTTCATTTTCACGCTACACTTTCCACTGGAAATTCACACAGCGTAACTTTTTATTTTATCTGTGAGCTAACAAATTGATAACCTTAACCTTTTTATTAATAACTATTATTAAAAACTAATTTATCATCACTATCACTACATATTATAAAACAAAGTCGCCGTCGTGTTCGTGTTGTCTGTATGCTTAAATCTTTAAAACTACGCAACGGATTTCGAAGCGGGTTTTTTTTAATAGATAGTGATTTAAGAGGAAGGTTTTTAAGTTTATTACCTTGCACCCGTGCGAAGCCGGGATGGGTCGCTAGTTATAATTACTTATAACTAGTTATTATCCTGAGGGTTTCACTTACCATGGTTCTTTTGCTGGTTGTCTTACACGTATGGCAATCGAAACACAAGTCACCTAAGTAACTGTTTAAGTATAATAATCTTTTTGACTCATCTCTATAAATTATATCTGCGCGCGAGATCCCAGGAAATGGGGGCTGACGAAACAGGCATAGTATGCCACCCTCCACCGTCTCCACCGGTAAACTGACATTATTCGTTCGTATATAACAAAAAGACAAAAAAAAATGAAAGTCGAAATCCTATATCCCATCATGTGTTGTTCATTTTTTTTTCATATGTTTCATGATTTATGATGATCACATACCTACTATCCTCCTAGAATTACCTCCTAATCAAATAAATGTACACACGCGGAGCCAAAAAAGAGTTCGCTCGACGATGTAATTATCGATTAAATTACAACCGTAACATGCTACATCAACATTTCTTAAAATTCATCGGAGCTCGTGTGTAAACTATACTGAAATATAAGTCACGAACTCGGAGCTAGTACCTAAACTGATAGGCGGGCTAACAAAATTACAGCCGGCTGTCACAGTACTTGGGTCTCGGGGGACAGAATGCATTCACTTCGTGTAAACATTGATAGTGAGCTAAATTAGGTTATACTGGTGCAGTTCTCAATGCCATTATGGGAAGAGTGTGTAGAATTGGAAATAATGTAATATGAAATGAGTGAACTAGTGAGTTTTACCTACCTACAGGCTCCCTGTCGGTAGTAAGATACGAAAAATGACATTTTAGGCGCAAAGTTATGATCATCCAGCCAGACGAGGTGATATGTCTGGCAGGGGGGCGGCGCCTATCGCCCAATAACTGAAGTAGGGAATTGCTCTATAAAGTTCACTATCGCGGTGTAGGACGTTTTGGAAATTCTCGCATCTGTATTTCTGTATGTTTGTAGTTAAGATTTTTCGGGTAAATTGTGTTAACTATGTAGCGTGCTGGTCGCTACAACATATTAAGCGAGATAGGCTTATTTATAGATGTGGTGGCGGATGAATAATGCAATGTCACCATCCAATTCCTTCCTGAGGTTAGGAGTCGACTAAAGAAAATTAAAAGGCAGATAACCTAGTCGCAAGATAACGAAAACTTGGCAAGAAACCCTGTATTAACTCGTTTAGACGGCGGCGTGGCACACTAGGCAGATTTCGCTCCATGTAATTGGAGGAGGCCCAAACTAGCAGTGGGTCTTAAGGGCTGAGATGAGACTCTACCTTTAATTAACGGAACTATAGTTTAAATGGCTATTAAAACTATGGCTTATTTTAATCGCAGAAAGTAAAGAATATTAAGATAACTAACATTCATCATTTTAAGAAAACCTTAACAACAAAATATCAAACTAAATGCGAAAAATAAACCATAAACAAGCATTAGAATTCGGTGCCATGGGTATACCTAAATCCTAATTAAAGTCGCTATCTTTAAGCTCCGCAGTGCTGGTAGGCCTCCCACACGGCGGACCGACGTCCGGTCGCCGGAAATCAATGGATGCGGGTGGCCCAGGACCGGCCATTGTGGGATCCTTGGGGGAGGCCTATGTCCAGCAGTCGACGTCTTTTGACTTTGTAGATATTTTTATTCAGATAACGCTTATTGATATTCTTAGAAGTTTAGTGCGTTTTACTTTATTACTATTTGGGAAGCTTACAACAAGTACAAAATGTTATACCCCGACCTACCCTGCCCGCAACAGGGCCACGGATTTAGATCGATAATGGGGAACATACCACTTGGAAAGCACATTAAAAACAAAAAAAACACAAATCTATGTAGACGCTAGTTGTTAGACAAATCAGCTAGACTAGATCTGACTGCAAAAAAATGGAAAAAGGGAGAGCAAAGAAAATGTGTTGCCCATACCTACATAAAAAGTTGTACAAATATGTTACATTCAAAGAAATATTCCAGTTAAAGCTAGCACCACATGAAACAGGACTGAAAGCGCATTGGAATATTATTGTGTTATGTAAGTAACAAAGAAGCCAATAATATATTGCGCGACATTCCCAAAGGCTTCGTAATTGATAATTAACTTCGTACACGCAAATTACACGCAAGGTGTACGTCACCTAGATTAATTGAATCATTAGCCGACATTATTTCGCAATATCGATTTAAAAGCAAACAATATGTATTACAAGCACTATGCCAAGTTAATTGCCTTTAAGATTGTTACTCAGTTGTACCTTTAGACATTCATCGAGTGTTTGATATATATTTATTAATACGTAACAGACTGGCTTCTTGGTCTAGGGGTTCTTTGCGCCGCCCTTAGATCACGGGGTCCCGACTTCAATTCCGGGGCCGGGCGAGGGTTTTTGTGTAAACCAGAGGCACTTGCTCTGATTCTGGATGTCATTTCTAATCGTGAATTTCATGTTTCTAACTGACCCCCCGATGCGAAAAAATGATTTCATTGTAAAAGCGTGGGGTGCATGGTATCAATAGTTCTAAATATTTTATGAACAGATATGACTAGAAGGGTTATTTTGATAATATCCCCACGCTTTTTACAATAGAATATTTTTTTCTGACACTAATTTTAATTAAAATTTATTAAAATTTATTTTCTATTTTTAGTTCGATTTCTATAGAAGCGTATTTTTTTAGTTTTTTGAAACTATTATAATTTTTTAGTTGAAATATCATAAAGCTCTTGCTAAATAATCACAAAAAATATAGCAATAGCTTTATGATATTCACATCTCTATTAGCTATTGCACCGAAGAGCGGTGTTCCACCTTGATCACCGTTATTATTATTCTATTAATGATAACGGTTAAAATATTGAATTGTCATCGGTCCTTAATAAGTATGCCAATTTTCGTGTTAATCCGACGTTTTTAACTGGGTCAAAATCATGTTCAAAGATTCCGTTACATACATACATACGAGATACGTCTGAAGCTAATAAAAGCGTATTAAAAAGAAAATAAACATCTGCTTTTACAAGAAATACGAATACGTTTGACCTGGTTTCCACACCAATGCGGAAATGTCTTTACTTCAAATTTGCTATTAAGTATTTTTTCCTTATTACTCGTAACATGACTTAAATTGCTGAAGCTCCGCAAAAGTGTTACGGAAAGAATAACGAAGTGTTGATTCTGTTCCTCGAAGTTTAGGTAAATTCACTTTGCCTATTCCAATGACAACTACTAGATATTTTCACAGAAGATCTACTCTTTATCTATTTTAACTTCTTTTCTATTGAAATTAAACACTTTTTAAAGCATATATCGCGTGTCAATTACATTAGTTAATTCCCGATGTTTTCTAATGCTTTGCATCAGTCGTGGTCGCGTGAGAGACTAGATGACAGTTGTCTTGAAAACTACAAAGAAACAGTTAAAATCCGCCTATAATTGTTTTTTTGTGACGTTCCCTGTGCACTCAGAAATCGCTAACGGTGTCCACAGGTGTTGCATATGAGTGCTGCGCTTGAGATTCGGTCAAATTAATGACTGAACCCAAGCAGGTGGTACCTTAAAATTTTATACAAAATTAGACCTTACCTTTCAGAGGCATTGCGAATACAACTTGCTGAGTCTTTAGTTCTTTCTAGATCGAACTACGCAGACACGGTCTGCGGCCCGCGATTGCTTGCTGAAACTGTTCGTTTGATCCAGAGATTACAGAACGCTTATGCCCGTTTTTGCTTCGCAGTGCCCCGAAGAAGTCATGTCATGCCATATTTGAACAAGAATTCTGTGCTAAAAATGAAATCACGCCGTAAACTGAATTTTTAATACAGTTGCTCAAAAAGTGGCATAATGCAGGGACCTATAGCGCTTCCGGGAAGTGGGCTATTACACACGCGTGCTTTTTTTTTTACCATGCCCGCACTTGTGCGTTCTCTTTCCCAACTGTCAAAATAATGTCTATTATAAGGAAAAACCAACCATGAAGTTTTTAATAAAAAAATCATAGAAGTTTTTATGATTCAAGCAAATACGTATATTTCTAAAAAGAAACGACGTACTAATTTGTTTCAATATCAGATTTAATGATTTGATTGAATGAGTTTCATTTCATCTAATTAAATTTCATTTCATATCAATAAAAAAATTCTACTGAAGACTTGGCTGAATGGGCATTGTTCCTTTTGCCTACCAGAATGGGTGAAGAAAAAAACATATCTGCTTATATTCTACGGTCGGCGCCATTTTTCAGAAATGATTAGTTAGTTGAGTTTATTATGTTTTTATTATTTTATTAAATTGATTCATTTTTTCGCAACTGTATTAAAAATAGTCGTTCAGTACACGTGCCGGACCGTCATTGCAACTTGTTCCGATTGTCATCCCTCGCCTTCGGCTGCGCCTCGGCTCGAGTAGACATTTGTCGGAACTCGTTGTAATGACAGCCTTTCCGCACTTTTAATGAAATATACTATTAGGTGTCTACTCTTCGGTGTAATTAAACACCAACAACCTGGTTATTTATATAACAAATTGAGTTGGGTCGCCAGTAGGCGTGAGTGCGCGAGCAAGCAATGCTCGCGACAATTGTCTATTGAATCGCATAGAACGACAGCTTTCAGGGGTAGCTTTAGGTATGCAGCATCCAAGTGCTGGAATAACATTCCACCACCAATTAGAAATCTAAGCACAATTAATACATTTAAGAATCATTTAAAACAATACCTTATTATGGAACAAAAGAAACAAGGACTAATTATTACAAATATATCTATAATCTAAGCAAGCAAAGATGCTGCCACCACATATTAAATTTTTATTTTCAAGTAATTATAATTGCATGCATAATATATATAAATTGTCGTATATTTATATTAATTTATTAGAAATTACTGGTATTTTAATACAAATGTAATCATAATTTTTAATGTTTTTAAGTATAGTCGGTTTTTTTTTGTAATCAATTTTTTTTTTAAGAATTTGTTGTATTTTTTGTAGTATTTTTTTTTATGTATGAAATTGTACTTTTGTTTTATTGTTAACTATTTATTTTGTGTCTTGTTATTAGTACCGAATAAATGATTATCTTATCTTATCTTACCTGCCAACCATCCTCGCTATTGAAATTTGGATGTTTTAATATTAATAGCCTCGCGGATTATACTTAGAATGTAATGATTTTCTTTGGCAAGGATTTGAGGTCTATCAAAATGAATGTAGTGGTTGGTCTTGTTGAATGTGTGCTCACAAATTGCAGACCTAAGAAATCATTATATTCTATTTTTGTCGAGATAGTATCCCAAATAAGGATAACGTCCTGGGAATTAATGTTATATTTCAAAAAAGATAACACCATTTTCTTTTTAAAAAAAACCTGCTCTTTTCCATATTATGTTGGGTGACTTACAGTGGTCGAAAATATTTATTTTACTGCGAATATTTGCTCTGACCCAAATAGTCGTAAGACGCAGAACGTTATAATTCTCAGATCTTGGTCTGCAACTTATTTCATCCTTCATATTAGAGAAGCTCGACTGTCTTTTTAAATATTTGAGTACATCCAATAGAAACTAGACAGTATTTTCATAATGTTTTGCTCTATTCGGATTGACGAGTGATAGGTATTGTAACGAAAAAAAAATGTTTAATAAAGTTATTTGTTTTGAAGTCCGTGTGGTGACAGATTTAGAATACATAGTGTCACCACCCCATTCCATCCTGAGCATGTGGTAAGACCCGACAAAAGGAAAAAATAACAAGGTCGATAACCCAGCCGCCAGAAAACCTGAAACTAAACTATGTGCCAACCCGCCTGGCCAGCTTGGCACAGTAGGCTAAATACCCACTCTTTTGTGAGAGGGGGGCCGACTTAACAGTGGGTAATTTATGGGCTGAGTAGCATTTAGTAGAATTAAAAACCTTATTTTTTATGTTGGTTAAAAAGTATGATGATGAAATAATAATATTCGAAGGAAAATATTTTGTACCTCTTTTTACGAAAATGACGCGTATGATGGTTGGCACAGGTATGGTTTACTGAGCCACTTTAGTCAGACGGGTTGGCATTTCGTATCATGTATTTCGTATCCAGGCCGCTAGCTGGATTTCAGCGTTTTCATTTCCTTTCGTTGACTCTTACAGCGATGACATTCCCAGAATGGAATACTTTGAAGGCACGATGTATTCTAAATCCGTCACCACAAAGACTTTGTAAATCTTTGAAACTACGCAACGGATTTTAAAGCGGTTTTTTTAATACATAGAGTGGTTCAAGAGGAAGGTTTATATGTATAATACTTGCATAATTGCACCCGAGCGGCGCCGGGGCGGGTCGCTAGTAATTGTTTAAACAAAAGTATGTTCTATTGTTGCAGGAATAACGTCTATAACGACGTTGACGGTGATTTCGTTCGAGCGATACATGATGGTGACCCGTCCGCTCAACTCGAGGCACTTAAGCTCTAAAGGAGCGGTGATTTCTATCATATTTATATGGATGTACTCCCTGGCCCTCACTACTCCCCCACTAATGGGGTGGGGGAACTATGTTAATGAAGCTGCTAATATAAGGTAAGATTAATTTACCTATTTTTTAACCCCCGACGCAAAAACCAGGGGTCAGATACCAGGGGGTTTATTACCTGGCCAGGGGTCAGGTAATAAATAAGTAGGAGTTTATTTTTTACTTTAAAAAGGGTACTTAGGTAATTGTGTCGGGGGTTTATTTAAATTTTTTATTTCGTTTTTTATTAAAACAAGCTGATAAAAGTTTGTCGCGTCCGTTTCTCTGTGGCATTATAGATCCGGAACTGACTGAACCATCTATGATTTGGAGTTTAAATTTTGTTCAATTTTCAGTTTTTCCTAAATAAATATGCTTTCTATTTGTGTGGTGGGATTCTTTTTCTATGATTATTGCATATCTATCTGAACGTGGTATAGAAATGACTTTAAATACAATAGGATAAATAGTGAATCAACTTCTAAAAGAATACGTTTTTCTTAGGAAATTCGTTATTTTAATTAAAATTCATACTTAATGCACAAATAACACACGCATATGTTGGTTTCGTATATAGCCTATGTTACTACTGGGGATAACGTAGCATTGTAGTAGTAAAAAATTAGGTAGTTTATTTATTACCAACATATAAAACTTTATAAAATTTAAATCAAAATGAGACTTCTGTCTTTCACCCGCGCAAAGCTCCTTGAAAGCTTTCGTTTATCAGTTGGCTTACTCTCGAACGCGATTCCGATCGATCGGTATTGGAATTGTGACGTTTCGTACTCTTGAGCACACTTGAACGCAACGCTAGCACTAAATTGGTTCAATATTGTGTGGCCATTGGATGATAGTGGGCTATTGGATTCAATCCAATATTCATTTTAAAGAGTAATTATTATTGCTATACCGGCTTTCGACTATCGTGGTACGATAATTTGACAGGATCGGTTGTGAATTTGATCGGTTACCACCAGGCAGGACCATCAATTCTGATCTCTACTGCGAACAACTGATGAGATTAATGAAAGAAGTGGAGAGAAAGGGGCCGGAATTAATCAACAGAAGGGGTGTGGTTTTTCATCATGATAACGCTAGACCTCACACATCTTTAGCCACTCAGCAAAAATTAAGAGAGTTTGGCTGGGAGGTGTTAATGCATCCGCCGTATAGTCCTGACCTTGCACTTTCAGATTTCTACTTGTTTCGGTCTCTTTAGAATTCTTTAGGCAGTGTCAGGTTAACATCACGAGAGGACTGCCAAAACCACTTGTCACGGTATTTTGTTCAGAAGTCTCAAAATTTCTATAGCAATGGGATCATGTCCCTAGCTACAAGATGGCAAAAAGTATCGAACAAAATGGTACCTACATACTTTAGTTAAATAATATCCTTAAAGATCCTTGGATATTTTCACACAACGCCATCTCGTCCCAAGCTAAGCAACTGAATGAATGAATGAATGAACTCTTTATTGCACACTAAAAAGACAAGATACAGACAATAAAATATTATATGGTAACGTGTACATTGGGCGGCCTTATCGCATACCGCGATCTCTTCCAGGCAACCTTTGTATAAATAATAATGCTTCTGTTATGGTAACGAGATGGATGATAAACTACTTATATACATTTTTTTTTGTAAATACATACATGTTATAGATAGAAAATACCCAGATGTGATTTCCATTTGTCGGCTCTTACGACACCGGATGAAATGGGTGGTGACACTATGTATTCGTAATCTTTCAATTAATACAACTTGCCTATAACCTATTGTTCAGGTTTTGCTTATTAAATGTGTCGCGGCTAACTCTATGGTATTGTCCGCAGTTGCTCGGTGAACTGGCACGAGCAATCGATGAACACACTCACGTACATAATGTTCCTGTTCGCGATGGGGCAGATTGTTCCACTAGCCATCATCACCTTTAGCTACGTCAACATCATCAGGACTTTGAAAAGGGTAAGTAACCTTCGGGAGTGGGAGAAGTGTGATGGAGCACTAAAGTGATGGTTCTAGCGTATTAAGGAAAAAATTTGGCTACTTTGCCAAGGAGCTCGCTGTTGAACTGGGGACCTCCACCTTATATAGGTAATCGGATAGACAGGTAGATGGTTTTTTTAATACGCTTTTATAAGCTTCAGACGTATGTAACGGAATCTTTGACCATGATTTTGACCCCCTTCAAAACATCGGATTAACTCGAAATTTGGCATACTTAGTATAGGCCGATGACAATTAAATATTTTAACAGTTTGATCCGTTATCCTTACTAGAATAATAGGGATTAGCGATTATTAGTTTGAAGAGACCGTCAAGCTGAAACACCGCTCTTCTATGGAATAGCTCATAGAGATGTAAATATCATAAATCCATTGCTAAATAAACACTAAAAAATGTAAAATAAATTATAGTTTGAAAAATAAAAATAAAATACGCTTTTATAGAAAATTCACCTAAACATAAATAATAGTTTAAAAAATACGCTTCTATAGAAAATCCAACAGAAAAAAAAAGATAAGAAAAATGAATTAAAAGTAGTGCAAGAAAAAATATTTTATTGTTAAAAAAGCGTGGGGAGCTTTTCAGGATATTATAAAAATAACCCATCTACTCATATCTGTTCATAAAATATTTTTATGTACAGATTCCGTCTGGTCAGCGTGGCACAGTCGGCTAATTTCCCTCCATAAACCTGGAGGAGGGCTGTCTTGGTAGTGGGTCACTAAAGGGTTGAAATTGTGATTGTATATAAATGACAATTAAATATCTCATTGGATATACGATACCTAATACAACAACATAATAATTACATGCGATAAAAATTTTGGGAGCTCTAAAAACACGCCTCGAGGAAATTGCGTAACACCGTTATTCTGACGAGACGGTATAATGGTTTCCTAAGATTATTATGTAAATGACATTATGCAGTATTAAAAACAGCAGTTTTCCAAATATTCTCCAAAAACCACATGATTACTATGTATATTAAATTTGCGTATTAGGTTTAACTAGACTAAAATGAGGAGATACGCAGGAAAACCAGGGTCACCGACATAGCCCACCGGATTGTCAAACTTAAGTGGCAGTGGGCAGGGCACATAGCTCGCAGGACCGACGTCCGATGGGGCAGAAAAGTCCTCGAGTGGCGACCGCGTTCCGGAAGGCGCAGTGCTGGTAGGCCTCCCACACGGTGGACCGACGACCTGGTTAAGATCGCCGGAAAGCAGTGGATGCGGGCGGCCCAGGACCGGCCTTTGTGGAAATCCTTGGGGGAGGCCTATGTCCAGCAGTGGACGTCTTTTGGCTGAAATGATGATGATGATGATGATGATGATGATGATGATGAGACTAAAATTTAAAACATTGTATGCGATATCTACGTTATTCACACTCTTTGGCTTTAATTGGTTGGTTGTCAAATAAAATCATTTGTCGATTTGGTTATACATTTAGCATGCAGTGTCATCGTGTAATACTGAGGGTGTCTAAAGGATGGTTGCTAAATATAGCCACAGTAGAAAGAAAACTTGATACTATACCCTGTACCCTGTGTAAATGGCGGAGGCCCAAGTCAGCTTTTGAAATGACTGCAATCCGACAGCCTTTCGGTCTAGTGGTTGAATCTGCCGTCTTAGGATCATGGTTCCGCGGTTTGATTACGGGGTCGGCCAAGTGTCTTTATGTAAACCAGAGGCACTTGGTCCGAGTCTGGGTGTCGTTTGTTCGTAAATTTCCTGTATGGGGGCCGGCCTCGTGACACAGGTTATACCTAGTGCAGGGGTTTCGTTTCATTAAAAAAACCCAAAACCAATGTATGAGGTTCGACGATTATGAAACTGAATGTATGTAATATTTCCAAAGCTCACCAAAAAATGTTGACGACACAAGTCGAATGTTGGCGAGGCTCATAAATTATACTATTTGGCCTATAATTTTCTTACAGTTTATTAACTAATATAGCACTCATCTTAATTTTCACTAACATTTTTGGATATTATTTTACTCTTTGATTTATGGCAAATAATCAAAATACAAAAAAATATCGACCGTCAAAAAGAACCCTAACTTAAAATTAATAAAAGTTTTTAAATTACCAAAAAGTTAACGGTTCGCCAAAATAGCATCTTAATATTATCTTAATTCATTCTTAATATTATCGTAAAACGTTCTTCACACTTTCAGTTTTCAATTATTTATTTCGTAATGAAAATTTCCTAACGTCGCAAAAGTTGAAAATTCTATCGAGTTTCTCACAGTCGGCCAAAGTTTGTTCGTGACTTGATAACTCTTAATGTTATATCATGAACTAAACCAGTATATAAAATTAATGGATCCGTTTGTAACCGTTCGTAACGGTCTAAGATATTGTGACCGACAGACCTTCGTCAATTCATAAAAGCTGAAAGTTTGTGACCTGTCTGACACTTAGGACCGCGGCATGTGAAAGCCGCCCATATAATTCAAGAATGTACATGGGGATTGTGGATTCTGTTGAAACAGTGGCCAAAATTGTAGTGGCATTTGAAAATCGGGTTGACGTATAAACCTGAATCTATGTATAAATTATGTGGTAACAAACATGATGTTTTTTTATTTAAATTAAAGATTGTTTTATTATAAAACTGAAGTGGGAAATTCCTTCTTTTTAAAGTCGCTCAATAATGGAGGTCATGGAGGGTAATTAGTGGCCAGACGAACTGGCACAGGGTTTCGTATCAAGTTTTCATTTTCTGGCTAGGTTATCGGCTTTGACATTTCCTTGTGTCCGCCCTTACCACACCTTTAGGGTGGACTGGGCTAGTGACATTATGTATTCTCAATCACCACACCGACTACCAGGACGTTTAAAGACAGGTAAAATCATGAACAAAGCGTAAAAAATAATAAACATGTATGTGCGAAATCACTACATATTATAAAACAAAGTCACCGTCGTTTGTCCGACCCTATGTATGCTTAAATCTTCAGAACTACGCAACGGATTTTGAAGGGGTTTGTTTTAATAGATAGAGTAATTCAAGAGGAAGGTTTTTAAGTATAATACGTCCATAATATATTAGAAAAAACACTGATAATTAAGAGGTTCATCATTGCACCCGTGCGAAGCCGGGGCGGGTCGCTAGTAGTAAAATAAATACTAGTAACATTACAAGTTGATTTCATCTTGAAGTTTGGAACAATAACAACATTGTACTTACTGAATCGGTGATTTTCGTTTGACTTTGATCCGCTTTTATGAAATGGAAATCGATAATAAACTTTTTCTATTCTTCTTTGTCGATAAGCATGTTCTATGTATACAAATTTTATTTTAAGTTGCTCCAAATCAGTACAGCGTTTATCTATCTTCTTCTTCTATCTTCTTCTTTCTTCTATCTTCTTCTTCTATCTATATATATAAAACTCAAAGGTGACTGACTGAAATAGTGATCTATCAACGCACAGCCCAAACCACTGGACGGATCGGGATGAAATTTGGCATACAGGTAGATGTTATGAAGTAGGCATCTGATAAGAAAGGATTTTGATAAATTCTACCCCAAAGGGGATAAAATAGGGGATGAAAGTTTGTATGAAAATTTGACAATTTTAAACATATCGGGCTGAAATTTGGTATTCAGGTAGATGTTATGACGTAGGCATCCGCTAAGAAAGGATTTTCATAAATTCTACCCCCAAGGGGATGAAATTTTGTATGAAAATTTGTCAATTTTAAATAGATCGGGCTGCCTTTGGCATGCTGGTAGATGTTATGTCGTAGGAATCCACTAAGAAAGGATTAAAAAAAATTCTACCCCCAAGGGGATAAAATAGGGGATGAAAATTTGTATGAAAATTTGTCAATTTTAAACAGATCGGCCTGAAATTTGGCATGCAGGTAGATCTTATGACGTAGGCATCCGCTAAGAAAGGATTTTGAGATGCAGTCTTTAAAAGAGGAAAGTTTAGGAACGGAACGAATTTCTGTATGCTAGCGCCATCTACATAGTTATTTTGGAGTGAACTTTGAATTAATATTTTTTGTGCATAGTGCTCCTTAATAGCATAGTTCTCCTTAAAAAATATTTCACGACAGCAAATGTCTATCTTATCTGTGGTTGACTCACAGTAACACGTGTAACTCCCGATAGCTTAGCAATTCAGAGCTTTCTGATTATATTTCTCTACTCTTACGTCAATAACACTCTCAATCATCCCTAATTAATAAATGTTAACATTATTACCTATTTAACACGTTCGCTGCGGCGTCATTTTTAGTGTACTTTCGTTTGGTGCGTGTGAGGTCACATTGACCCATGGTGGACTTTTCAATGGTGCGTGTGTGGTCATATTGACCCTTAAAAAATCAGTTTTAATATGGGTTTTATTCAGTGGTGATAGCGATTATGGAAATTTATTTTTTTGCAGGTCAAAAACCTCTATATAGAGTGTATGTGACTACCGGCGTTTTCGGCTCCTTTGTTTCTTTTATGCTATAGAAGAGAAACAATTTGTGAGTTCATTTTGACCACACAACGCACTGAAGACATCGAAAAGCTAGTGAGGGGAAACTCTTCTGTTAACATTCAGATCGATAAATTATCTGCAGTATAAGTTTAACTAATACCATTTACATTTTAGTGGCTTAAAATAAAAAATCTAAGACTTTTTATTTTAGTATAACCGAACGTTACTCAACAGTGCTGCATTCCTTCCTCTGTAAATTAATTACAGTAAAACAAAAATGTTAATTCAAAAAATTCAATCGAATTTTACTACATGGTCCATATAACTATTTTATTGACATTTATTTATAAGTCTCAATGTAATGTTAAACATCTAACTGTTTTTGCGGTATCGGATCCTTAACTGAAGCAGGCCTAGCTATTTTGGATGAAAAAAATATATGCGGAATATAAAACGTATTTTTCTATTCGATATTTTGGGGATTTCTTTCATCTTTTGTCCTTTCCTAAGTTTCTACCTCACTGTCATAATTTAGTTTTGGGATTCTGAGACTTGCTGAGAACATCACACTACCTAACCAATTTAAAATACTAACTTCAACGTTGCGGGTAAGATCCAAAATTTAGACGCGCAAACGACATATCGTCTACCCTGTCATGTATTACAACACTAACTGCACAACACGGCGCCAGCGGACCGTTCAGTGCGGATGTGGGGTGCGGGGAGTGTGTGGTCATATTGAACTCATACCGCACTAGAATGAAATATTTTTCTTTTGGTGCGGTGTGGTGAGGTCGTATTGGTTCACGAGTATTTAAAAATGCAGGATTGTTCACAATAAAGCGGTAATTATAATGGTATATTCATCTCATTCCTGTAAAAGAAATTCTTAAAGTTATCCCTCTCGCACCAGAGGAAAGTACGCTATTTTCGCTCCGCACCACACAAAATGCTATGAGCCAATATGACCACACAACGCAGCGAACGTGTTAATAAAAAAAAGAATCATAGAAATCGGTACAGAAACACCACAGTTATACATGAAATACGCTAATAAGCCATCGCGCGTGAATACTGAATTCACAAAATTGTTTTTTTCCGGAAGTCATTATTCCACGCGGACGAAGTCGCGGGCAAAAGCTAGTCAAACATATAATGGTGGCACTACACTTCGCATGAACGTATCTAACATATCTGAAATTATGAGGTATGTGTGGATGGACTATTTGTCAAAAAAACAATACGATAAAAACTATTTGGCAAAAAAATTTAAACCGCCTTCAAAAACAAAAAACCGCCTTTTTTGTACTTTTTTGCACAGGTTGGGGAAAAGTCTTTTCGCATTATAGTATGCATGAACTTGTAATAAAATCTCTTTTGCTATACTATTTGTATCTGGCTGGTTTTGGTATCTTTGAAAGTTTAAATTTAAAAGAACATAATTCCAAACTCAAATTAGGAAAATGTGTGATTTTCATTTGTTTTTCGTACTGTCCAGATGAGTGAATCTAATGAAGAAATTCGATACATTTTAAAATCTTACTACAAAAAATTAAACGATGCAACGCAAGCCGCGAAAAAAAATTGCGATGTTTTTGGACCTAGTACAGTGTCTGTGAGAGTAGCACAAATTTGGTTTAAGCGTTTTCAATCCGGAACTTTTGATGTCAAAGATGCACGTCGCTCTGGTCGCCCTATTACAAATAAAATGGATGCCATTTTTGACGTAGCTGAAGAATTGGGAATTGACCACAAAACAGTTTTGACGCATTTCAAAAAAACTGGGTACACAAAGAAGCTCGATATTTTGGTAGCTCACGAGCTCACTGAAAGAAACCTAATGAACCGTGTACTCATTTGTGATTCTTTATTATGACGTTATGAAACCGAACCATTTTTGAAGAACCTCATAACTGGTGATGAAAAGTGGATCACGTACGACAAGAACGTGCGAAAAAGGTCGTGGTCAAATGCCGGTCAGGCTTCACAGACTGTGGGGAAACCCTACCTACAAGATGGCAAAAAGTTATCGAACAAAATGGTACCTACAAACTTTTGTTAAATGTAAATAAACTATATTAAAAAAAATTTGAAATTTCTTAAAAAAACATATTATAATATATGGACAAAACATAGACAACAACAATACATAACTACATCAAATCAATTTTGTTCATTTAGGCGACCTTAACGTTATCAAGCGATCTCTTTCAGGTAACCCTGCGGCGTACGAAGCATCTACGATACTTGATCAAGTAGATCAGTAATAGACAACAAACATAGTCATATTGAACATTTAGGTACCTTAAAAAAAATACAATATTAACATTACTAACAAAAAATTGTGTCAAGCGGAAGGCCAGAGATAGAGCACCCCTTGGGTACCCGAATCACCCCTATGTATATTCTGTGAATTTTAATAGTTAAATAAATATCGTTGGACATTTCACACAACGCCATCTCGTCCCAAGCTAAGCAACTTAATGCTTGTGTTATGGTAACGAGATGGATGATAAACTACTTATATACATTTTTTTTTATAAATACATACATATTGTAGATAGAAAACACCCAAACTCGGAACAAATATATTTTCATAATTTTGATCAAAGTTACGACTATTCTTAAAAGTACAATTCAATATACAGTTAGATGAAGAAACAACTTAAAAAGTCGTCTACTTAAAAAAATGAGCTTAAGTTTTTTAGGTAGAAAATTCATACATACATACACAATCATAGAATTAATTGAGATTAAGAAAGTGACATTTTAGCATCTTCCTAAATATGTTTAAGTTATCAGCGCGCCTAATTGATTCTGTTAAGGAGTTCCACAGCCAAACACTCCGTGCTGTAAAGGAATTCAAAACGAAATGAGAGGACTGGGAAAGGATATTAAGGCGCAGTGTATCGAACAATCACAGTTCACGTCTTTGAGTTTCCGAAACAAACGAAGACCGTCCGTTATAGTTAGTAACCAGGAGTAAAGGGATTGAACAAGATTGAATAGAGTAAAGATAACAGTCGCTAATTCCTACGAAGGCGTGAAGCGGAAACGTTCAGAGACGTGGTAAAATTTACGAAGGCAAAAAATAAATCTGATACAGTAATTTTGGTGGCGTTCAAGTTTGTTAAGGAGTTAATTACTCCTATTTTATTAAATGTTATCAATTTTCCGAGCAAGCAGTCGAGAAACGCCATGGGTTTTAGTGCGTAGGTCGGGTCGTTAATTACTTTTTATATAAAAGAAAGGCAAACGATGTCATGTGATGGTAAGAGATTAAACGTTTTTTTTTTTTTGGTATCACATATAGGTACGTCAAGCAGCTTTAAGCATTGGTGGCGGTGATAATCATCTTGGTCGGCTTGATCAACTTTCCTTGCGCAGAGACGTAGTGTCTCTTTATATTCTCTACCGCATTTATCAGGTGGAGTGTTCTGAGGATTTGTTTAGACTAATACTTTCCGCTGCATTCCACCACAGTTCCAACCACACGGTAGTGCGTTTAGTGTATTTTTAAGACTAGTCTTGTGGTGAGCCAATGATCAGTAGGTGGTTTTATTAAACACTACAAGTGTAATAATTAAAACCATGGATTTCTAATTTCGATAACCAGGGCCTGTAGCAACAATAGAAAACCAACGCTTGTTCCGAAGAATATAATTCAAAATGGTTTCAAAGCAGCATTGCAGAAAGGTCTTTATTCTTTGGAACAGCCGAAATGTATGAGACTGACACGACCTGTCAGATCCATACATTTGTCTTTTAAACCGTAAAACTACGGCTATTGGCTTTCAATTGCCCAGAGAAAGATTCTTGGAGATATTACCGACACCCTAAAGGGTTGACGTAATGCGGGCTGCGAATAGACCTTGCTGAAGCATTCTTGTAGTTAAATGGGAGGATATGTTGAATCACAATAGAAATTTGTGGGAACGTTTATTTGTCGGATGTTTGGCACGAATCAACATCATGTCGCGTCGTCGCCATACCTATACAGATTATTACCAAGCTGAAGTGAGCTGACAATCGTACCAGGGGTAACACTATTTTTTATTTATTTATTAAAAACTTTTATTTATTAAAAACTTTTATTTATTAAAAACTTTTATTTATTAAAAACTTTTATTTATTAAAAACTTTTATTTATTAAAAACTTTTATTTATTAAAAACTTTTATTTATTAAAACTTTATGCACATAGTGTACTAAGGCGGACTTAATGCCATGGGCATTCTCTCCCAGTCAACCTTTAAGTGGTGCAGATAACCAAAAGGTAGGTGCACAGTAGATAATTCGATATTATTACGAAATTATCGTACTTGCCAGCTTGTAAACATGGCCAATGATTTGAAAAATGCAACTACTGAGTTTCTTGCTCAGTAGATCAGCATTCCGAACCGATGGTATTATGTAATTAAATGATGTATTATGATTAAACTAGCGACCCGCCCCGGCTTCGCACGGGTGTTACTCTAAAATATTATAGATGTACTATACTTAAAAACATTCGTCTTGAATCACTATCTATTTTTAAAAAAACCGCTTCAAAATCCGTTGCGTAGTTTTAAAGATTTAAGCATACATAGGGACGGACAGACGACAGCGACTTTGTTTTATACTATGTAGTGATAGTAATGTCCTTGTAAGGAAACATTTTTGTAAATATTATATACAAAATCGTTACTTCCCTAGGGGCGGAAATGTCTCAAGCCACCTAGTGGTCAGGGCTGCAAAGACAGGACCCACCTAACAATACGCGCCGTCTCAAGCAAAACTGGCTTTTTTTAATATGTTAATTTATTATTATCCTTGGAAATTATGGTAAACAGTACAAAAAAAATTCCTAATATTAATTATTTCACCATTAGGATGGTAACACTGCTTGTAGGCAATAAAGATGATAAAATAAGTTCAGCACAACCTAGGGTTGCTTAAGCGTGGGAAAAAGCAAATGTAGTCTAATTATTTTTTTAACCATACCCCTGTACCACGTATAACCTGTATCGCCGGGGCAGTTCACACATACGAGTAATTCACGAATATTTATTTTTAATTTGTCTAAATCGACATTTTAATTTCAGAACTCCCAAAGGCTTGGTCGCGTCAGTCGGGCGGAAGCCAGAGCTACCGCCATGGTCTTCATCATGATTATATCCTTCACCGTCGCTTGGACACCCTACTCTTTATTCGCCTTGATGGAGCAGTTTGGTACTGAAGGAATCGTAAGTAACATCTTTATAAATTATTTATTTATGCAACTATTAACTACTATACTATACTATTAACTTTATGCAACAAGTTGTACAATGGCGGACTTAATGCCTTAGGCATTCTCTCCAGTCAACCTTTGGGCTTTGCAGAGACAACATGGTAGGTGCATTTAAGGTAGAACTTACTTTGGGAGATATATTAGAAAAACCTTATTATATGCTAATTAAATATTAAATATATACCCTTACATACTCATAAATATCCATATAATCAAAACACATAATATGTTATAATATACTATAATATGTAATATAATATACATATATATATATATAAATACCTATACATACATTTATAATACACTAGTGGTCCGCCCCGGCTTCGCCCGTGAAAAGCGGGGGTGGGTTATACATATAAACCTTCCTCTTGAATCACTCTATCTATTAAATATAACCGCTTCAAAATCCGTTGCGTAGTTTTAAAGATTTAAGCATACATAGGGACGGACAGACAACAGCGACTTTGTTTTATACTATCTAAAGAAGATAATATTTTGTACATACTAACATACATCTTTTATTTTGAAGATGAAACTGCTAACATTTTCTTCATGATATGCTTGCGAACCTTAAATTTAAAAGATTGCCTACTAGTAGCAATCTACTGTATTGATTGGCTAAAGCCTATATAAGTGCTAAAACTAGCCACATACATGGGGTTAAGTAAGGGTTAAGTATAACCTCATCGACCGTGCTGACACCTTCTTGTACTGACAAGGCTTGCGTGCCTTTAGGATCCGTAGGGGCCATAGTGGCTCAGGGCCAGCCATGCCGGGCGGGCCCAAGGGGAGGAGCGGCACACGCAGTCGTGGTGGGTTTTGGCTCTGGGGACTCCTCTGTCCTCAGATTTGCCAGGCGTGAAGGCCAGGACTGCCGCCATTAACAGCGGAGTGGCGCCAGGCAGGCGGGCCACTGCTGTTTATTTTACAAGTGTGCCATCTTAAAACTGCAATTCGCAGTGCGCGTGCACGCATACGAAAAGATTATTCAATGTAAGAAGGCATGGTTTTCTTTCACATACCCAAAATGATCCTGTATAAGCACAAAGAGTTATTCAATACATTCTTCATAGTAGCTTACGCAAAATATCGAAAAGGAATACCCGTAAAAATCTCTACAAATCTCTTACTCTCCTTTTTAAAGAAAAACTTTCATCCAAAACCTTGAACCTACGTCTAATAATCTACAGAGAGATTAATCTCCCGTGTAACACCTCACGATAAACGATAACTTTGGAAGCAAGATGCCAAGGATTCCACAGAACAGATACGTCCGTTTGATGTCTCTGCACGAATCTTGTATCAAATAAAATTGTATCATTTAAGCTAAAACATTGTTGGAAAATAATTTTCCTTCAATAGAATAATTAAAAGCAATAATTATAATTACTTATAAATAATTAGTTATTATATTTATACATATATAGGAAAAGTACAATATTTCTTTATTTTTAAAAATCAAACTCGAACGCTCACGGCGAAGTATTTATGCATTGAGCACCAGTAGAAATGTTGTTATTCTTTTAAATTGTTTCATTGGCGCCGACGGTGATTCTTAAAAAGTAAACGTACCAATTAACATCGAAATAGATGGTTAAAGTTTGCTGTTTAATATTTACCTCTTCATACATACATACATATAATCACGCCTCTTTCCCGTAGGGGTAGGCAGAGACCACTTCTTTCCACTTGCTACGATCCATACATACTTGTTTCGCTTCGTCCACTTTCATTATTCCCTTCATACATGCTCTTCGGTTTAGGGTACTCTTGACCTGGCCTTTTTTCAAGACGTCCCTGATTTGGTCTTGAAACGTCCGCCTAGGTCTTCCCCTTCCAACACTTTCATTCACACTCGCCTTATACACTTTTTTCGTCAATCGTTCTTCATTCATTCTCTCGACATGGCCAAACCATCTCAGCATACCTTTCTCAATTTTTGTCACTACATCTTCTTTCAGACCACAACGCTTCCTTATCTCACTATTTCTTATCCTGTCACTCAGTTTAACTCCTATCATACTTCTTAACGCTCTCATCTCAACTGCATTTATTCTGCTTTCATGTTTCTTCTGCCATACCCAACTTTCACTTCCATACATGAGTGTCGGAACCAACACTCCCTCATGCACAGCCAAACGAGCCTTGTTAGACACCTTCCGACTGCTCATAAAGGAGTGCAAAGCTCCGTTCACCATGTTCCCTGCATTCACTCTTCTTTCGATATCACTCTCACACTTTCCATCTCTTGTAAACTTTGAACCCAGATACACAAACTCATTCACCTGTTCAACTTGTTCATCTCCAATCACGATATTGCAGACTGTCACTGCCTCATCTCTTTCAAACACCATCACTTTCGTCTTCTTAACATTAATCTTCATTCCCTTTCTAGCAAAAGCTCCACTCATAGCAGTTACCATCTCCTGCAACTCCTCGGCCGAAGACGCAAGTAATACTTGGTCATCAGCATAGAGAAAACATTTGACGAGTAACTCATTCATTCTCAACCCACTTTCATTCTCTTTTAAATCTGTCAAGCAATTGTTCATGAACAGATTAAACAGCCACGGTGACGCTACACATCCCTGTCTAACACCCTTTTCGATATTAAACAATTCAGTGTATGCCCCGTTTATCCTTACACAAGCACTGGAGTCCCTATAAAGAGATTGCAATGCTCGTATAAGGATACTGCTCACACCGTTCACGGACAATGCTGACCACAATTCATTCCGCACCACTCTATCATAGGCCTTTTCTAGATCCACGAACGCGCAATAGACCTTCTTGGTTTTAGCCAAACACTTTTCGGCTATGCACCGCAAGGAAAAGACCTGATCCGTACATCCCATTCCCTTTCTAAATCCCGCTTGTGCATCCCACACTTTTTCATCTGTTTCATTCACAACCCTTTCAATTAACACTTTCGCGTACAATTTACCGACGACGCTGAGAAGGCTTATACCGCGGTAATTTATGCACTCTTGCCGTGACCCTTTTCCCTTATATAATGGCACTATTACGGCTTTGCACCAGTCTCCCGGTACTTGCCCATTTCGCCAGCACAAATTGAAAAGGCGGTACAGCTGGCTAGCCACTATGCCCTGTCCAGCCCTCAGCATCTCGACGGTAATCCTGTCATACCCTGCAGCCTTGCCTAATCTCATACTTTTCAACGCTTTCACTATTTCATCCATGCTTATCTCTCTTTCATCACCATTTATACTAGTTTCCATGGAAGGTGCCGGATGTTGTACCTGCACTTCCTCTCTTTCAAACAAACTTTCAAAATACTCTTTCCATCTCTTTAGCACACATTCTTCTCCTTTTATAATGCTCCCATCTAGACTCCTGATTGTACTCAGCTCCGAGGTAGATGTTTTTCCTCTTACTGCTTTGATGGATTTCCAGAAAAACTTGATATTTGACTGGAAATCTTCAGTGAGCCTCCTATCAAAATCATCCTTTCGTTCTTCTTTCTTTCTAGACACAACTTCTTTCGCTGCTAATTTCAATCTTTTATACTTCGTTCTTGCTTCCTTGACCTCGTCATCCGTCGCCTTTTGAGCTTTTTGGTTAGCTTTTGTAGCTAACCAATCTAACCACGCTTTCTTCTTTTCTTGCACCGCCCTTTGTGCATCATTATCCATCCACACATCATAGTTCTTTCTTCCTTTCCTTCTTTTAGCTACCCCGCATACGTCAATAGCAACATTCACGACCCCTTTCTTAAATTTCTTCCAAAAATCTTCAATCACACCTATCTCTTCTATGCCTTTAACACTTTCTTTCAGTTTCTCTACATACTCGTCTTTCTTTTCTTGCAGATTTTCCACTTTTACTCTGTCCAAAACACTCGTAGGCTCGGCCCCTCGGTGTCGCCACCGTTTAAAGAGGCCACGCATTCGGGCTATCACCAGGAAGTGGTCTGTGTCGAGGCCTACACCGCGGTATGCCCGAGTGTCTAGCACTTTCTTCCTCAGTCTTTCATCCACAATTACAAAATCAATCATACTTCTCGACTCACCTTCATCTCTTGTATACAAATGGATCTTTTTGTGGTCAAACATTGTGTTGGCCACGCAAAGATTCCATTCCAAGCATACTTCAAGCAGGCTTCTCCCATTTTCATTCACTCTCTCGTCCCCAAACGTACCCAGAACTCCTTCATACCCATCACGCTTCACTCCAACCCACCCATTAAAGTCCCCTAACATCACGATCCGTTCATTTTCTCCGCATTTATTCAAGACCTCTCTCATGCTATCCCAAAATTCCTCTCTCTCTTGTCGGGCTTTTAAGGACCCACCTCCGCGCAGATCCGTCGGTGCATAGACCCCAAGGATAAACAAGCGAGTGAGTCCGACTTTTAACCTAATCCAGAGGAGTCTTGGGCTTACACATTCATGCTCCATCACACATTCAACTATTCGAGAGGAAAGAATCACACCAACTCCCTGACAGCCTCGGCTGGTTTGGGGGACTCCCGACCAGTATGCCGTGTAGGAACCATGAACCGTGGTGTCACATCCTTTCCTCTTGGTTTCGTTCACGCACAAAATATCTATGCATCGCTCATCCATCATCTGACATACTTCATCTACCTTACCATCCATTCCTCCTCTCACATTCAACGTAGCGAAGCGGCTCTCCATGGGCCGCTTTTCGCCCCCGCGAGAAACGAGACGTGATGGGTGGCGAACCACATCGCCGCCATTTTGGTTAATTAAATTAAATATATTATTAGCCATAGCGTTCCCACGAATAGCAAGGGAAAGGTTTGTCCACCCCAGCAGAGCCCCGCATGCCAGGGTAAGGCTAGCCTAATTCTGGGTCGCCCGGTCCCAGGGCAGTGTGGCACGCTAACGACTAAGCTTGCCCCTAGCCATGCATCCATCCGCGCGGCAGACGTTGGATTGGCGGAGATGGTAGGGATAGGGAAAGAGAAGGATAGGTGGTGTGAAAAGGAAGACTGGTAAGTTAGAGTGGGGAATAGGAAATGTAGGATATTACCGCCCAGGAGGGCAAGGGATAGGACAGTAATAGCTAAGGTAGCCGGGGCCGCATACCCGTATACTATACCACAACTAACCTCTTCATTGGATCCTTAAAATTTATTTATTCGAAATAGCATTTTAATTTTAATGTTTGGCTTATAAACAAACATCACTAACATTATCAGCAACGCTAAAATACATATTTTATATGGACTGACATTTCAAAACGCTAAGTCACGTGACTGTAGAATGTCATCCATCATATCAACATTTTAGCGTTGCATAGCGTTTGTGATGTTTTTAATTTGTAATTGCACGTTTCACACTCGACCGCTTATCGGCAACTAATTTTCCATGTCCATGTGGGGACGTAAATGTCGAGTTCGTGACATTAAATGTCACCAACTCAAGTAAGAGGCGGCTAAAGAAACGCAAGGCTCAACTTCCATGAATTTGGAGGCTACACGTCTCTCAGTAGGGTTATTTAGGGGTTGAAATGAGGAACAAATTTACTCACGTGCGTAAAGTACTTAATAATAAAAAATGTCTATTCATTTTACCTCCGACATAACAAAACATTGTACTTCCTAAAATATTCTTACAATGTCAGTAAAAATAAACCCCCCAGACCCACAGCACTTTGGTCTGGAATCCCAAGACATAACAAGACATACTTGTACTACGTATGTACCCGCCTTATTTTCCGAGAAAAGGGTTAAAGGATACCAGCAATGGATATAGTAAACTGTTAAGCAGTATACTAAGTTTACATAATGTACTATACGTTCACACTAATACTCACTACATACTTATACCACACTACTACATCTAAAAGAGTGACAGACGCCCGGACAATTATTCGTAAAATTATTGGAAGTCCTTGCCCCACGGCCTAAAAGTTTCCACCCCATGTAGCACAAACATGTAACTTGAATGGAGCAACTATATTAACCAAGCGTCTGTTAACGTCAACCGGTGACTAAATGGCTGGTTATTCAAATCTGTCTACCCCTGCGGGGAAAAGGCGTGAGTGTATGTATGTATAAAAAATTAAATAGAATTAAAAATTTACCTCCACCGTTATAGAAAGCAGCTCCACAGAGAAAAGCCGGCAGGCACGCTGTAGTTGCTTTTTTTAGATCGCCATTTTTATAGTAACCTTTTACTGCCTGATCGACCTCCAACAACGGTACCTGTTCACAAGCATGGCGCATTATGTCAGCCATCGCCCTCTGTAGCCATATTGCAGGGAAGAAAGCCACACAAAAGCTTTGACGTACGTAATTATTTGGAATAAATGCTTGGTTGAGTTACTTCATATGCTAAACTAACTGTGACAGCGAATACGGATGCCAGTTGTACAATAAGCTGACGGAACCCATGTAGGTATCATATTATGCTCTTTTGAAGTGTTTTGTAACGACCTTTCTCGTTTGTTGTCAAGTGTGTAGACAATATTTTAATCTCTAGGTTATTTTCGGAGCCGTTAGTATAAGAATATTTTGTTGAGAAATGCGTTCAATATCGTCGATGGAATCATGGAATACAGTATACGACCTTTTCTATACTTTATCTAAAGGTGTGATTAAGTATACATGGTGTCACCACCCTATTTCCTTCTGAGGGTATCGTAAGAGTCGACAAAAGGATATGACAAGGCCGATAACCTAACCGCAAGAGGAAAACTAGATACGAAACCCTGTGCCCTGTGCCATTGTACAGACATTGCAGTGCACGTATTTTTGTCCAATATCACTTTGGTATTAATACACTTTGGTATCACACACTTTGGCAAATACCGTCGACCTTATCCGTCATTTCGGTAACCTTTTTCTCATGGAAGCTGCCGAATCGAATTTATTATTCTATGACGTTCCTTTCTCATGGTTTTCCCTATACGAAGGATCAAATAAAATAGGGGGTACTATTTACCCTTGATAGGGTTTGGTCCACTGTTTTGTTGATCGACACTAGCGGCTTCGCACGGGAATTTAACAAAAAAATATCATCACTACATAGTATAAAACAAAGTCGCTGTCGTCTGTCCGTCCCTATGTATGCTTAAATCTTTAAAACTACGCAACGGATTTTGAAGCGGTTTCTTTTAATAGATAGAGTGATTCAAGAGGAAGGTTTTATCTATATCATCATTGCACCCGTGCGAAGCTGGGGCGGGTCGCTAGTATTATATCAATTTATATTATCTTTTTGAAAATATTATATCGCCTAAGTTCATCACGGATAATACTACTACTCAGAATTAGACTACTGCGCGACGCTGGCCAGATGGGTTCACACAGGTTTCGTATCAATTTTTCCTTCTCTTGCAACTAGGTTTTCGGCTTCGTCATTTCATTTTGTAGGCTCTTACAACGCCCTCAGGATGGAATGGTTTGGCGAAACTATGTATTCTGAATCCGCCACCCCACTTAACGCATTGCGGCCCAGCCTTCCCTGAGGGCTAGTGACTACCGAAACGTACGTTGTAATAGAATAGAGAAAGGGATTGACATTGACAAGTCCAGTCCATCTCATTTGTTTTTACATTCTACCTAAACTCGCGATAAGAAAGCCACTTGGCTACGGACCTTTATTTGGCTAACTATGATGATTTACCGGAGCGTTTGCTGTCTGCCTTCTGCGACCCGAATAATAACAGTCACCTGTCAGTTAGTTGCCTTTCTGGTCTAGGGGTTGGATATACCGTCTTTGGATCACGGTTGCCCGGTTCGATTCCAGGGTCGGGCAAGTGTCTGTGTAAATCACTTGCTCTGGGCAGGGTGTCATTTGTTGTGCAGGCTACTGGTGACAACAGGGCAGGTTTTGTTTTAATATGTCATTTAACAAACTATTTTTAAAAAGCTAAGACTTGTATAAAATTAAGGCTTAAATGTTAGCAGTTAGTTAGTTAGTAACTTAGCAAGACACTATTAGAAAATGTCAAAAAAATTTCAGTCAAGGATAAACCACTCGTTTATACCAATAATAAGAAATCTTATGTCAGTAGCGACAGCGGACAAATTTGTCCCATTCCTAGTATTCCAGGAATTTCAAGAATTCGTGGAACCATTTAATTGGATCCAATTTCGACAAATAACGTCACGAAAAACATGACCTTTTATTAATAAAATAAGGTTCTAAAAATATATATAAAAGTTAACTAGATTACCAGCACTTTTTGTAAATAAATTATTCCATTTCAAAGCCACATTGCTAATCCAATTCACATAAATATATTTTAGCTCTGCGAGCGGTTACGCCTGGGCTCAAACCCGTGTTTCGTATACAACCTGTTACTCAAGAATGACACATTCTACCAATGGTCAAAGAAGTGTGTGAAATCGGTCTAGTAGTTTTTGTGTGTAACAAACTTATATAGTTAGTACTTAGAGAAATTGAATTTAAACACATTTTAACCGATTTATCCGATGCCCTTATGAAGTCTTTACGTTATTACTAAGGATTTATATGTCTAATTGTTTCCTAGGTTTTCACGATTATACACATTGAAATTAAACAACAGAGAGATTGAGAGGACGGACGGGAGTCTCACTTCCGCGCCCACGTCTGCTGCAAAGCATTCGAAACGTCGGGCATTAAATAATGTAATATACGCGCGATAGATCCGTTAAAAAGTGTTAAATTTCAATGTGTAGTTGTCGCGAAAGAAATCATTTAGAGATAGAAATTCTTGGGAATAACTTTCCGTTGTTGTTTTTAGACCGATGCCCTTATTTATAGACTTCATTTAGATCCAATACGTAATGCTATAATGTACCACATTGTTTGTGCCCAAAATGTGAGAGCATTCTAACGCATTATTATTTTAGTGCTGTGAAATTAAATTAGGATTAATGTTCGAGATTCATGCTCCCTATAAGACTCATGGCAATGATGGCGTCGTGGGACGGGTCACTCTCTTCTCTGAAATATGGTTGTGGAGGCGATGGATGTCACGTGTAATGCTTGTAAGCAAGTGCCGTTGCTGGATATCGGTCGACTCAGACATTCTGTTCTAAATACTGAGTAAATACTTCTGATATTTGGCTCTTGGTGACATATTCGCGAGCTTGCTCTCACTAATCTGTCGTATCCGTATTCCTGTATAGAAATAGTAATTTAAAAAAGCTTATATTGTATTGTATTTTTCTTTTCCCTAGATATCGCCAGGCGCTGGGGTCATTCCTGCACTAGTGGCTAAGAGCTCAATCTGCTATGATCCCCTCATATACGTCGGCATGAATAGCCAAGTAAGTTAGTTTTGAAACAACTCATTGCTTTAGCTCATTCGTTAATAATAGTATAATATTTTCCGTCCCAGAATATTTTTAATTAATTGCATATTAAATAATCATCAAAACCATTAAAATCTCGTATTGTACCTTTTAGAAGCCAATTGTATTTCAAAGTTAAAACATTCACAAAAGATCTTTCATAAACTGAACCCAAATAAGTTTCCGAACTCCAATTGTACCTTTACTTATATTTTATTCATGTTGTTACAGTTTCGAAACTCTATCAAACGAATTTTCGGGATCCACAACAAGGGAACAACTTCACAAACTGAGAAAAGATTCAACCACACACTTACGTCACCCGCTAATAGAATGTCCGGAGTCAACAGTACTACCACAAGATTCAATTCCGAGATTAATGTATCAACTGTTCCTAAAACGAAGGATAAAAAGATTAACTTTGGCGACGACGTATCCGAAATGTCCAATAATGACTATCATAGAACGTTTGCGAGAAACAAAGAACTGGGTACCATACCAGAGAATAAAAACTCGGATGCTGAACGATCGGGGGATACATTTTACGACGAAGATAGTAATAGTAACAATAAAAAACTTGATATGTTCGGTGATTCCTGTAGAATCAACCAGAGATCGCCCGTACTCACCTTTATGGACTCCGAACGTCTACTGTTCAGCAAAGTAGCAACACAGGACGAAAATTTAGAAGCGAATGTACACAACGTATACGGTAACGAAGGCTTTGAAGACAATATAGCAGACAAAGTGAACAAAGTCGCGTGTAACACCGAAGATGAGTACGGGAGTTATAGAAGGCAGAAATTGATCCGACAGAGCTACTCTCTGGATTTCAACAGCATTTCAAACGAAAATAAGAAGAGGAAACTCTCGATTGAAACCAAATTGGAAAGTTTTATCCAACCAAAAGGCTTTTTTAAGGACACCATTAGTAAACTTTTCGATCAAGAGGCCAAACAAGGCGTGGACAGTTTCAAAAGTTATCTTTGCCACGAGAAAGAGGATACGAGCGACGACAACTTGTAGTTTCAAATCGGACAAGCCTTTCTGGGATCAATGTAAAATTTATTAGAAAAATGTTTACAAGGAGCTATTGCTCTGAATGAAGAGACGGTTTGAATAGGTCGACACTTTGTAAGAATATTGTTATTTGTGCTCAAGAGTAATGATCACACGAGCTTACTAATGAAGTCACTTGAAATTGAAGCGTAAGACTGTTCCGTTCCATTACGAACTTTTCTCGAATCGTTATGTAAAATTCATAAGAAAGTATTCCAAAGAATACGATCAGCTACTTCTCATATTATATTGGCTCATTTGACTAGCAACAAAAAAAAATCTACTTGTTAACTTATTATATAATTTACTATATTTAGACCGTTTCAAATAAAATGGCAACAAAATTTGTTTACAGTAAATTGGACCTTTGTCCTATTACAGTTAAATTGAAATTATCAGTTTTTCTTTGTTGCTATATAACATTTTCTGCAAGATTTGCAAATTGTTATTTAAGTTACAAGTACATTTTTTTACAATGTATAATTCTCGTGGATCCATAGGGACGAAGAAATATGTCAAACATCTGTGATATAGATATGAGTGCCAAGGTTATAAATAAGAAATTTTATTTTTGGGAACGATTAGGAAATAATTAGATGTAGGAGGATTTTTGCAAAGTCACGTATTATAATCTACTATATGACATCTAATTATAGATGATAATAGAATGGCGTCGTCCGCAGGACCGACGCCCGATGGGGCAGAAAAGTCCTCGAGTGGCGATCGCGCTCCGGAAGGCGCAGTGCTGGTAGGCCTCCCACACGGTGGACCGATGGCCTGGTTAAGGTCGCCGGAAAGCAGTGGATGCGGGCGGCCCAGGACCGGCCTTTGTGGGGATCCTTGGGGGAGGCCTATGTCCAGCAGTGGACGTCTTTTGGCTGAAATGATGATGATGATGATGATGATATGACATCTAAACTCGCAAACTCAAATGAAAAGCATGTTTGTCACGACGATGGTTTTTAATAGATTTTTTTAATTATTAGTATTAGGATCGTACTGTAAAAAGTGTTGTCTAATATTCGTTTCGGATATTGTCCGAAATAGTAGGACTGATTTTGATGGTAACACCACTGATAAGTAGCTATGTTTCAAGGATGATATTTTTGTAAAATAATTAATGATGCGTACAAGAAAATATCGGCTTAATACGAAAACATTTTTAGTAAAATATCACGCAAATAAAATGTCGGCTAATAGAGTAAATTAAAAATAAGCATTTGCTTTCATTTACTGAACTTACAAATGAATGGTAATGTAATTCTATTATTATAAGAAAAGGAAAGTATTTTCATAATTACTACATAATTGAAACATTATGCACTGAAATATTTCACTAGTCATATATGACAAAATATAAAGATATTAGTTCAATTGTTTAGAATTTAATTTAGTTATAAGTTTATAGTAATAGAACGCTGGCATTTGCTAGCTATACTATTGTAATAACGGGATGCACAAATAAATACGGTTCATTTGAGACTGTTTTATTGGCAGTGCCTAATGACGGTGGTACACAAACAAATATTTCCGCTTACCTATCCTTAGACCTTGTTATCCAAGTGTATCTACATACATCATTTAGATACGTTTACGGATGGAGAATCTTGGTGGTGCTGGTAAATTCCTTGGGTTGATTTTGGGATTCCAGAAATAATAACGAAATCATTTCTTACATTCCAGAAATTACTATCGTGTGAGGATCGTATATTACTTTTGAATTATTTATATTTTTAACTGCGTAACATTGTCCTACACCATAAATATTTTTTTTAAGCAACTCTTCCCATAGCTTTGTTTTCATTTAATGTATTCCTATAATGTGTAATTTTCATCCGGGATGTTAAAAGGATCAGGGATGTTAAAGTTACATTAATTATCGGATATTCCAAACGAAAATGTGTAACTATACGTTACCGAATTTAACATTATAGTATCGAATAATTTCCGTTTCTTTTTTTAAATAAATTCGTTTATTAGGATCTTTGAATTACTTAATAAGCCATACAGAGAAGCGCTTTCGTAACATTTTCTTCTCTTCTTTATTTAAACTGCACTTATTAAATAAATATAAGGAATATGGACCACCAAAGGGTGAAAATAGAAGATTGCTTACACCGCACGTTTTAGAAACAATACAAATTATTCGAAATAATTTGATATCCGCAAACGTACCTGAAATCGACAAAAATATCAAAAATGTTTTGTTATCCGTGTATTTATTCATAAAATCCCTAAGCTTAATTCAGATTTGTTAACCCTACCGATCCGTATCCGAAATCGATATAATAATAATAAAGTATCCGCATCGCATCAAAAATGTACACCCATCCCTAATTTTAATATAATTATGGTGAAATTAGGAACGGTTATTTCCTTGGGTACCTATTTATTAAATATGATAAAATTATTGGAAGCATCTAAGAAAATGAAATGTCAACGAGAAAAGAAAATCTCCAAAATTGTTAAGCTTAATTTATCTGACAACTTAGGAGAAAAACACTTAAATTTCTTAATGTAAAAGGAGAATTTTAAAGCAACAATAAAAATCTTGGTAATCTGATGTTGGTGGTCGGTATACATGGCTATGCTATTGTCTATTGAAGAGCCAATCCCACACGATGCAATTCCTACCCTTAATGTGCTAAAATCAAAGGTTCTGGTCGAGTTTTTGTCGAAAGCGTGTGGCATAGGTGCGTAACACTATAGTATTAATAGGTTACCAAAATATGCCAAATTTGAGAATCAAAGGCACGGTGATTGAAGATTTTGACTCCGTTGAACTAGTCACAAATTCTGTATCTGAAATTGATGTTCTGCCGAAACAAAGGCTAAGTTAAATTGGAATGGAATGGAAGATCCTCCTGCAAGGTCCTTTGTATGTAAATTGGCCACTTACGTTTTAATTATTTAAATAGTTTAAATATAATTGATTAATCGGTTACTGTAAGATTGAGAACGGCGTTAATTAGTACTAATATGTTTATAAATTGTGTACAACTCGACTGTTAAATTTCGTTAGAGGTTAAGGCGAGGTGCACAACGACGATAAATAAGTCCTTACTCTACACACCACAATACAACAACAACACAACAATTGCGCCATAATAGGTCAAACCGTGAACTGGAAATTGGCATGTTACCTGAATGCAACGGACCAAACCTAGCGCGTTGATTGGCCGAAACTCATGAGACAGCCATTTTGTTATTCCGATAAAATCTATGAGGAGATAGGTAATGATTTTCAATCATGCGATAACTTACTCGTATTTTTGGTCATGTAAGGAATTGCCAAACGTCTTGAAAATGTTTTGAATATACATAAATAATTACTAATGAAGTTGATAAATAGGTGCCTATAAATATTTTTTTTAAAATCTTAAACTAAGCATTAGTGTTAATCGACAAAATATTGATGTAATTTATTCATTGAAATTATGAATGATGTTTGGTTCGCTGTAACATTTTTTATAACGGTGAGTTCACACGGAGAGAAGATCAGTTCATGTTTTAGCTTTTCGGAATAAATTAAAACTGTTTGTTACACACCCAGCGTTAATGGGAAGATTGTCAAATATATAAAAGCATGTTGACGTTTATAGGGAACATACATTTTGTATGAATGAGGAAAATCAATATTTACAAGGATTGACGATGATCCAAACAAATTAATTGAACCTTCCAATTTTATTAAATAATAATTATTTGGTAGTTTTTGGTTAATCCTTCAAAATATTTTTATTACTAATAATACCTACCATTTTTTTACTGAAAATAAATTTGTATCTAGTAATAAACATTTTATTATCAGTAAAATATTCTGTAGAATATTATTGGACTTGCAACATGTCTTCATATTATTTTTTAGAATCTCTCGGTGTGTACACATCCCAATGATGAAATTTTTAAACCGTCGTTTAGTACTTTAGCTATGAGCAAACATTTTAGATCTCTTGATTGAATGTTTTTCAATAAAACTTATTCATTCTTAACTGTGTATTAATTTCACGATCTTCCTCCTCTTCTTCAAGATTTGTCTCTTTTGAATGAACCTACTGTTTCACCCAGCTCCCTTTATTTAAGTAACCGTTTACCGGGATGTAATTCACGAACACAAATGGGACCCAGACTCAGGGCCAGTGCCTCTGGTTTACACAAAGACACTTGCCCGACCCTGGAACCACACACCCGTAATCCAAAGGCAGCACAAACAAACCCTAGACCAACAAGACATTGGTATGCCTAAGGAAATTTATAACATACTAGCTGACCCCGCAAACTTTGTTTTGCCATGTAATTAAATAGGGGTTGATCGTAGGGGGTGAACATTTTAGGTTGTATATATTTTTGTATGTTGTATCATAAAAAAATAACAAAAAAAATCGGCTTAACCACCCTTAACACTTAGTGGTGTAAAAATTAATTATCAATCTATTCTCATCATCATACCTACTGAATATACATATGAAATTTCATCAAAATCGGTCAAACCGTTTCGGAGAAGTATAAACACTAAAACTGTGACACAAGAATTTTACGCCACTAACTAAAATTTTGAAGCAATTCATTTTATTTTTACACATTTATTTTTTGTTCAGAAACCTTGATATGCATGGTTTACGATTCTATAAATGACATATAGATGAACATTCATTTTTATATATCAGATGATTTTCAATACACGTAGATATTAGCTTTAAAACTGACAGGTTATCTAAACACTGCGATTACCTACCGGTAGATGAGTTTAAATCAGACATCGACAATCGCTCTGCTCTGTGAATAGCGGTTGGGTTTTTATTTTTCGATTATTTTCCATTGGCGTTAATGGTGCCCTTAACAACATCGTGACCACTGTTGACATCTGAGATTTGCGTTGCGAAAATGTATAAACCGTATAAGGAGATCCAGAATAATGTTGTGGCGTGCTTATACTAAAATTGGATGGCACTACACTGAAAATAATCCTAAAAATTGTTACTCTAACGAGCATGACAGAAAACATTCGCTGTGAATGTCTATATTATTAGAAGTAAATCTTTTTTATCACTATTTTTACAGTTTGTTAGTGTCCATTGTGAGGGCATAATGTCAGGAGCCTTACTGTTGAATCCCATAACAATTTCAGTCCAATGCCAATTCCGATCAAATTACCGAACTCTTGAAAACAATAGGTACTGACAACATTGGATTGAAATCGGAATTGCTCTTGTATAGGCTGGAATGTGTCATTACACATAAATTTAAATTAGCGTTTGAGAAATTCCCACGTTAGTCAAAAACCGGTATAGCAATAATAATTACTTTATAAAATGAATATTGGATTGAATCCAATAGTGATTAGTTCACCCAATATCCACACAATATTGAAACAATTTAGCGCTAGCGTCGCGTACAAGTGTGCTCAAGAATATGAAACGTCACAATTCCAATCCCGATCAATCGGAATCGCGTTCGATAGTAAGGCCCCTGGTAATACAGTATTGATAAACAAGTATAGGAATACTAAATGAATGTTTTGACTGCGGTTCAAGTATTGGTCTATTAATTTGACCAAAAGAAGGGTTACAACTCTTGACGCTATTCAAACAAATGTAACGAGTGCGTAATTCTCGCTTGACCGGCAAAGGCGATTCAGATAACGCCACGTAGGTACAAGATAATTTATTGACATAGCCACGCCTGGGACGTTGTTTCAGAAAGATTTATGTAACGTCAACAACTTTGGAGCCTAGAATATGAAAATAGGCCGAAAGCGGTTTTTTAGTTCATATTATATGTAGGTACTCGCATACCTTCGAGTTTGAGGCATTTTATGTGTATACACGGTCGGGTGTGGGATTTTTTATCATTAGAGCGACCCGAATCCCATTCATGTTAAGACGACTTCAAGAAGGAGGAGGAACGAGGAGTTGTAAACTACCTCCTTTTTGTGCATTTTTTTAGTAGTGTCCTCTAGTTACATGGAGGGTAATTTGCCTACTGTTAGACGGGCTTATCTCAAGTTTTCCTTCTCTTACCTAGCCGTTTTCAGCCTTTTCATTTCCGTCTAACAACAGCCTGCTAGCGGCGGCAGCTCTGGTCTCAATGCCTAGCTACACTTCACTTCCTGCTGTTGGTGAGGGCTTCTAACCATCCCGGCAATTCTGGCAAGTTCAGGCTCTCGAGGCAACTCTGAGGACCGAGGAGTCCCTGGACCTAAATCCGATCACGACACTGTGTGCCGTTCTTCGTCTGGACTCTCCGTCGGCCCGCCCGGCATCGGTAACCTTGGGCCGGTATGGCTGCAACGTATCTTATGGCACGTGGCCCATTCAGCATATATGTTTTCTGGAACCCTCACTAACTTAATTTAAACTATCATAAACATCTACATAGGCCGTATAAAAATGTTGAAGGTTCTAATTAAAATGGTAACAGAATCCCAATGCCTGATAATATGTGTAAGTTCATTAAAATCACTAATGGACTTTGGCCCTCATTAACGCAACCCCACAGTATGTGCATTCCGCCCTGCAACATTTTGTTGGGGATTTCCATGTCTTCATTAGTATTGCTAAATTAACAAATGTCAAAGTAACTGTTTTTTTTTTATCAGTGACTTGAATGTCTTTGACCGTAGGCTTGCGTGGCGGAAAGCAACGCCAGGGTCTAAGATGGAGCAGGCAATTCAAGGAAATGCCCTGCCGGGCACCGGTTCTCGCATACAGACGACGGAACACAGTAAAACTGCTTGGCTTGACTTAGATGTGACGATGGTAGCTAGCGGACCATTCGATCCTACCACCAGCGTGCTGAGTCTTGTTGACTTTTAAAACACGTCTTATTTCCCAGTGTGCGGTGGGGAAGTTTTATATTCTGACCCGTCGTGGAAAAATAAGCTAATCAAGCTAATAGGCAAAGCATACGGATGAATTTGTTAAGGTCCTGGATGCTTCGCTAAGGACCGGGTTTAGTGGATATCCTCGGTGGAAACCAATGACCAGCAGTGGACTTCATGAAGCTGAAATGATGATGATGTATTTTGCAAAGTCCATTTTAGGTAAAATTGTATGTATGTCTACATAAATCATAATTTTTGTTCACTATGTATATGATGACATGATGACGTCATGACCTACGGCGCCGAGACGTGGACACTCACGGTGAGACTAGTCCACCAGCTTAAAGTCGCTCAGCGTGCTATGGAGCGAGCTGTGTTGGGAGTTTCTCTGAAAGATAGGATCCGTAACGAGATTATCCGACAGAGAACCAAAGTCACCGACATAGCTCAGAGAATTAGCAGACTGAAGTGGCAGTGGGCTGGTCATATCTGTAGAAGAACCGACAACCGCTGGGGTAGACGAGTTCTTGAGTGGAGACCGCGAATCGGCAAGCGTAGTATAGGACGACCCTCTGCTAGATGGAGCGACGATCTGCGAAAGGCTGCGGGCAGCGGCGGGATGCGTCAGGCCGAGGACAGGGCGCTATGGCGCTCTTTAGGGGAGGCCTATGTCCAGCAGTGGACTAATGTGGGCTGATGATGATGTATATGATGATGTCAAGCTGAAGACAGGGCGCTATGGCGCTCTTTATGGGAGGCCTATGTGCAGCAGTGCTTACCTTCCCATATGCTTGATGTACACTCAAGTGACACGATCAGAATACTTTTTGTAATCACTATCACTACATAGTATAATACAAAATCGCTGTCGTCTGTCCGTCCCTATGTATGCTTAAATCTTTGAAACCACGCAACGGATTTAGAAGCGGATTTTTTTAATAGATGGAGTGATATATGAGGAAGGTTTTTAGGTATAATACATGCATAATATTGTAGATAAACACTGATAAATTTAGAGGTTCATCATTGCACCCGTGCGAAGCCGGGGCGGGTCGCTAGTATTTATATAAAGATGCTACGCTCATGCACTGTTTCGTGATAAAGTTCTGCGGACTTGTCAGTTCAGTGAATATTCATTTGACAATTTGTATTTCGAAATTGTCGAAGTAGACGACCCAACGATTCCCTTGAGATGGTGTACACATTAAAATGTTTGACAAATGTTTGAATGTATTTACTTCAGAGGTTATTAAAGATCACTTGGTTTAACACGAAGTTTATAAAATATGAATTAATATGTTTTCATCGCATCGTATAATAAAATATTTCTAGAATAGAATTGAATACTGTTTATTGTGAACATAGAAACCAAATATTACAACTAAAATAATCAAAATAGTTTGGCATCCATATAGCTCACAGCCATCTCTTCCAGGTAACCAAAGCAGTTTTGTGAAAATGACGAGGTCAATTCACGTTTGATTGTTGGCACAGATAAACTGAAGGTCTAGTTTTTCACACACATGTTGAAAAACTGGCTCAACTATGCAAACTAAACTAACTGATTTTAGCTGGCGCTGAACGTTCGGCTTTAAAGTTAACATGGAGAAGTAGTGCAGAAAGCTAACATTTAAAACCTTATAAAATTTGCATTTGAAATTACTAACTACATTTATTTTTTCACTGACACGCATTCAAGTGGCACGTTGATGTGAAAATTATAAACAAAAAGCCAAAGAGGCACGCGTATTTTAATTGAATTTCTATATTAGGGTGCTTCTAGTACCTAATGATTAAATGCATTTACATCCAAATGAAGATATGGTACAAAGCCCTTAGCAGCCCTACCAAAAACATCATAAAAAAGTAAAAGCAGTTAAGAAACAATCGCCAAGCAAAAAGTAACGTTCCTTTTTCAAGTTATTCCAATGACATTATACGCGCCTTTTCCGTTGCTCAAGTTTCCTAATTCAAAATGCATCATGGACCCAATCAAATATTTTATCTTATTTATATAAAAAGAAATAAATGAATGCTAAGTAGATGATTTGGCTGGCGTTGTTGCTGTGATAATTAAAATATTCCTAAGGAGATTTTATGTAATATTTTATATCTTTAGGTCTATCCGCGTGTGTATATTATAGCTATTATTATAATATTATAGCTGCTAATATATTTATTATAAAATAATGATACTAATTGCATGTAAAACACAGACAAGAACAATCAAACTCATGTTGTATAAGATCCTGTTACTATAAAGGAGCTTCATATCATGAAGTTCGAAACTCCCCGAGGGATACAGTGACTTTGTACACGCTTGAGTATAGTAAATTGATAATTTAAAGTTTGAAGCATAAATCAAGAGCTAAATGTTTTAGTTTAAGTTAATAGTTATCCAGTATTAAGTGTAGTATTTTTGAGTATTTAGTATGTACCTAATTCCCATATAGGTTTTATCAAAATTTAAGTTATTTAGTTTTAGGATTGAAAAATGGCATACTTTGATTTCGTTGGGTGTAGGTTTCTAGACGACTCCTTGAGAAGTCATACACGTAGCTTCATTAAAAATAAAATTAACTAATCCTATTTTCAAAATATACAATAAGCAGTTAAAAATAACTAATAAAAACTACTGGAATATCGAAGTATAACATTTTTGTATTTTTTATTAATAGGTCAACAACACAGTTAACAACTAAACTACAGTAATTATAATACACATCACTACATAGTTTAAAACAAAGTCGCTGTCGTCTGTCCGTCCCTATGTATGCTTAAATCTTTAAAACTACGCAACGGATTTTGAAGCGTTTTTTTATAGATAGAGTGATTCAAGTGGAAGGGTTATATGTATAACTAGTGGCCCGCCCCGGCTTCGCCCGTGCAAAGCGGGTTGGGTTATACATATAAACCTTCCTCTTGAATCACTCTACCTAGTAACAAAAACCGCTTTAAAATTAGTTGCGTAGTTTTAAAGATATAAGCATACATAGGGACGGACAGACGACAGCGACTTTGTTTTATGATATATAGTGATAGTGATAGTGATATACATAAACACTGATAAACTTAGATGTTCATCATTACATCCGTGCGAAGCCGGGGCTGGTCGCTAGTATAATATAATATTGGTTCTTTAGCGCATTTATCACATAAACATATCTTTCCCAAATGGGTTCTGCTCTATCAACTACCGCGTGAAAATCAACAGATTAATAATTTATTGTTAACGTACCCGTGAATTATTTTATTAATACAACCAGTTTCCTGTTTGTCTTTGTCCTTTCGCTGTGTACTCAGGTCAAGTGAACCATGTAGTTAAAGGACAACCAAATCATATAGAAGCGTATACGGATGCCGGTTCCAATGAAAAATTGGGAAATGGCAAGTAGATGATCCGATTATCCGTGTGGTGACGGATTTAGAATACTTTGTGTCACAACCCCATTCCATCCTGAGGGTGTCATCAGAGCCGACAAAAGGAAATGACAAGGTCGAAAACCTAGCCGCAAGGTAAGGAAAACTTGAATCGAAACCCTGTGCCAACCCGTCTGGCCAGCGTGGCACAATAGGCTAATTACCCTCCCTGTAATGGGAGGTGGCCCGACTCAGCAGTGGGTCATTTATGGGCTGAGTAATAATCTATACTAATATATAAAGCTGCAGAGTTTGTTTGTTTGTTTGAACGCGCTAATCTCAGGAACAACTAGTCCGATTTCAAAAAATCTTTCAGTGTTAAATAGTCCATTTATCGAGGAAGGTTATAAGCTATATTTTATTTTCAAAAGTATTAGGGATCCGTATGAAAATTGCGATTTTGTAAACCAAGGTGTAAAATCGAAAACCTATTTATGCGTGCGCTGCGAAAACTATTGGCAATAGAACAAAATGATGTACTACGGGTTTGTAGATCTTTTAAAGATATACAAAAAAGTCCCTGCGAGCACATATCTAACTATCATAGTTTAGTCACAATAACCGCTTTTATGTTCAGAAAAAATATGCATAGAGATAAGCACGGTTTCGAAGCCCACGCGGGCGAAGCCGCGCGCAAAAGCTAGTATAATAATAAGTAGATGATATTTTTCCTCAACGTTAAGTTGATGATAAAACTATCATGTCATGTTAAGATATTGCCGTTTCAATCCATAATTACCCACTACTGAGTCGGGTTAGATTCTTGATCGGAAATTAGTCTACTGTGCGGTCTCCCTCTTACTGTGCGTTCCTAGAGTGGGAGAAAATCTGGAAGATGATGACCATCATCATCTAAATGTTATAAACATAACGATTTAGAACAGGATTGTGATAAGACCTACATGAATAAAACATATGCATACATAGGGACGGACAGAAGAATGCGACTTTGTTTTATACTATGTAGTGATAGTGATATTCTAAAAAGTTCCAAATATTACCTGTGAAGCACCTTTCGAACTGTCATGGATATAATTCTGAGAAAGGTGAGAAAATATCTAAATTTGGACGACTACAACATAGTCTATTTTTAAAACGAGACATTCTTGCCGTGGGATTATAATAAGACGTATTGGTCTAGTGGTTAGATCTGCCGCCTTTGGATCAACGGGTCCCGGGTTCGATTCCGGAGTCGGGCAAGTGTCTTTATCTAAACCAGAGGCATTGGCTCGGAGTCTGGGTGTCATTTGTGCTCGTACACGTTTGTAAACTGCCCCCGCGACACAGGTTATAGGTACCTAGTTCAGGGGTTTCGTTTTAAAAAGAAAACAAACAAAACAAATATTTAAACGAATAGGTTTGTACTTTACCCGAAAAATCTGATCTAATTAGGTACGTCAAGAAATATCGCCTACAAATGCGAGAATTACTAAAAAGTCCTACAGCGCAATAGCGAAATTTCAATTCATTTCATTGTTGTTTTCTACGCATTTCAAGTGCAGTGACATTGAATGTCGCCAATATTTATTCATATGATGGAAGAGATCTTCCACAGCCCTTCAAATCAAAACTAGAATCGTCTCGGCATTCTAAACGCGACATTTAAAGGAAGGTTTCAGAAACAAATCCTGGTTAACTTTCTGTAATAATGTAATAGTAATTAACTTTCTCAATTTCGGAGAACAAAATTTCCCTTGGGGCTTGCCGAGGGCCGGAGATTAAATGTAATTAATAGATAATTATTATTGTTTAAACTTTATCAGATGCTTCCTAATTATCAGTGAAATGATAGGGGCTATTTAAATATACAGGCTGCAATAAAAAGTTTCTATCTATAATATGTATGTATTTACAAAAAAAATGTATATAAGTAGTTTATCATCCATCTCGTTACCATAGCACAAGCATTAAGTTGCTTAGCTTGGGACGAGATGGCGTTGTGTGAAATGTCCAATGATATTACATCATTATCATCATCATCATTTCAGCCAAAAGACGTCCACTGCTGGACATAGGCCTCCCCCAAGGATTTCCACAAAGGCCGGTCCTGGGCCGCCCGCATCCACTGCTTTCCGGCGATCTTAACCAGGTCGTCGGTCCACCGTGTGGGAGGCCTACCAGCACTGCGCCTTCCGGAACGCGGTCGCCACTCGAGGACTTTTCTGCCCCATCGGACGTCGGTCCTGCGAGCTATGTGCCCTGCCCACTGCCACTTAAGTTTGACAATCCGGTGGGCTATGTCGGTGACCCTGGTTTTCCTGCGTATCTCCTCATTTCTGATTCGATCTCGCAGGGAAACTCCGAGCATAGCCCTCTCCATTGCCCTTTGGGTGACTTTGAGCCTTCTGATGGAGCCCATATTTATTTATTATTTATTATTCAAAGTGAACCTATCAAAGTATTTACACAAAAAGTTTAAAATGCTTATCTTCAATACCAAATTTATTTATATTAAAAAAATGTGTGCCATCCAAAATGAGTGCTGTGTATATTATTTTACCTGGTTTTCCTATGTTGTGTGGGTCGCGGTAAGGCGAAGGCCGCAGCGGGCCATGGCCATCAGGGTGATATGTACCGCACGACCTCCTTCGAAGCGGCAAGCCTTCTGACCGGGCTCCCTCTGCGGGAGCTTGAGGCTAGGTCCCTCGCCACCTTGTGTAGTGGCGAGTGGCGGATGTGGCGCAGGGGTGTCAACTCTTGCCGCGAGATATCGAGAGGGGGAGGAGTGGGCCTCATTACTGGCTCATCCTACAGCGCGGCGCACACTTAATAATCCCCATCCTAGACAAGTGGCTGGAGCGAAGGCATGGCTCACTCTCCTTCAAGCTGATGCAGGTGCTGTCCGGGCACGGGTGCTTCGCAAAATACCTTTGCCGCATCGGCCGGGAAGAGTCCCCAGGTTGCGAAGATGACGCTATAGACTACTATATATACCCTTTTTACACTCCCAATTTAAAATGGACGATGAAATATTTAAACAATAAAATTCTGGCCTACATTTAACTCAAATTATAGTCTAGAGTTTCGATAATACTTATCAAAACTAATTGCTTTTAATATTATATAGCCAGTTTTACGAGTTTCACTAAGTTATAATTAACTTATTATATTCTACTTTTGTGTGCACGTGGTGATGCATATATAGAATACATAGTGTCACCACCCCATTCCATCCTGAAGGTGTCGTGAGAGCCGAGAAATGGAAATGTCAAGGCTGAAAACCTAGCCGCAAGAGGAGGAAAACTTGATACAAAACTGTGCCAACCCGTCTGGCTAGCGTCGCACAGTAGGCTGATCATCTTCAAACTTACTTATGGGAGGAGGCCTGACTCAGCAGTGGGTTATTAACGGGCTGAGTAGTAGTAGATGTTCGAATGGGCGCCGGGACCGACGTCTTGTCTTCTGGAGAATAGCCGAGGCATAGATACCAGTATTTCGCACTATTCACTAGGTTGTGGCCTATACTTCGACATACGACATGACTGCCTCATTGGTCTAGTGGTTAGATGTGCCGCCTTTGGATCATCGGGTCCCGGGTTCGATTCCGGGGTCGGACAAGTGTCTTTGTCTAAACCAGAGGCACTGGCTCGGAGTCTGGGTGTCATTTCTATCTATAATATGTTTGTATTTACAAATAAAAAAAAAATGTATATAAGTAGTTTATCATCCATCTCGTTACCATAACACAAGCATTAAGTTGCTTAGCTTGGGACGAGACAGCGTTGTGTGAAATGTCCACGGATATTTATTATTATTATTTATATGTTATCTTAATGATTCTCGGTTCATATAAAAACCGGTATACTGGTGATACGGGCCGAAGCCAAGTAATCATCAGGTTTTGTGCGGATTATCTTAAACGGTCTGGTTGTACTTGCATTATTATTATATTATTTTGTAGTTTATTGCGTGTGAAACACGATAGACCTTTAACTATTTTGAAGACTTGATTTCATGATGACTGGGGCTAAGGTAACTAATAAATTATAAGGTCCTGTACTGAATGGACGCTCTTGTGTTTTATCAGAAACTTGCGACCCGCCCCGGCTTCGCACGGGTGCAATGATGAACATTTAAATTTATCAGTGTTTCTCTACAACATTATGCATGTATTATACATTATATACCTTCCTCTTGAATCACTATCTTCTATACTTATAATAAATCTGTAGAGAGGTCAATTCTGTACATGAAATATTTTTCCAAAATAACTATCAGCGGGTGATTAGTGATCGATACTGACGCCAAAAATGCAATCAGTAAAATTTTTGTCTGTCTGTCTGTCTGTCTGTCTGTCTGTCTGTCTGTCTGTCTGTATGTTCGTTATAGAAACAAAAACCACTCGACGGATTTCAACAAAACTTGGTACAATTGTTCTTCATACTCCTGGGCAGGTTATAGTATACTTTTCATCACGCTACGATCAATAGGAGCAGAGCAGTGAAGGGAAATGTTGGGAAAACAGGAGAACTTACTCCATTTTTTAAGCTTCCGTCGCGTGTGCAGCCTTAATAGTTAAAGCTACACAGAAATCATGTATGACGGAAATGTTCTCCTTAAAATTATATAAAAAATATTCCAAGACAGCAAATGTCTATCTTTTATGGTTGACTCACAATAACACGTGTAACTCCCGATAGCTTAGCAGTTCAGAGCTTTCTGATTATATTTGTCTACTCTTACGTTTATAACACTCTCAATCATCCCTAATTAATAAATTTTAACATTATTACCTATTTAATAAAAAAAGAATCATAGAAATCGGTACAGAAACACCAAAGTTATTCATGAAATACGCTAATAAACCATCGCGCGTGATTACTGAATCATGCTTTAAGGATTATTTTTGTGTAACCGTCGCATCGGGTCGTCGCGGGAGGTTTAAAAGGGCGGGGGATCCAAACGCGAACTTCATACAATATTTGGATTTGGCTGATGATGCGAGTAGACGTTCCGAGTATTCGCCCTTATTGACAGGCAATATTGTTTATCAGCGCGACTTTTATACTTTACAATAATTTAGTTTATTTAATTTTCTTTTGTTGTTATTTCATAAAATAGGTATTAGTTATTTTGGTGGCGTGTTATATTCGTTCAAATTACAAATTATTAATAGTTATTTCTTTTTAGGTGAAGTTAAGTAGTAGTTAGTTAGTAGTAGGTAAGTTTTGGTTAATTTATGTTCAGTTTTTTTTAATAATAATAATAAGTAAGTAAAAGCGTAGGTACTTTTATTAATTAAAGGTATAGGTATTATTAATTATGTTATAGGTATTTAGTTTTAAGTGAAGTAGGATAGTTTACCCGGAAGCTATGCGCTGAAGTATTTTCGTTGTATAGGTACTTAAGCCTCATGTGAACGTGATCTAAACAATATTACCAATACATTAACTTAATAATACACAAGGAATTACACACTGATGGAGTTGCGGGCACAGCTATCTATATATATAAAACTCTTCCGTTAATGAGTGACTGACAGACAACGCACAGCGGAAACGAATGGCAGTAGAGAGCTGAAATGTGGCCTGTGTGTTTGTTGGGAGGAGTAGGCTACCACTAAGAGAGGATTATTGGAAATTCCCTCCCAACGGGGTGAAAACGGGGATAAATTGTTTTTTTCCGGAAGTCATTATTCCACGCGGACGAAGTCGCGGGCAAAAGCTAGTCTATAATAAAAACCGCTTCAAAATCCGTTGCGTTGTTTTACAGATTTAAGCATACATGGGGACGGACATACGACCGCGAAATTGTTTTATTTAAGTTGATAACGCGTCACAGCTGAGAATATTAAAAATCCACTTGCATAATTAATTTATGCCTCATCTTTGTTCAGTAAAGTATCAAAACCGAAATAGTAGTTTATTTATTATATATGCTATAGTAATATAAAAACAAAATTTTGCACTTTATCCTGTTCAAGATAGCGTGATCGATTTGACAGATGTCATTTTTTCTGATCGACATAGTAGGTATGATTCCGAACTACGTCGCGGTAATGGGGACCATTAGTCACTGTTACAAGTATTTTAAAACGTTATTTTTTGGACTACTAGATATTTTCTGTTTCCCATCACTAGCCCCTCTGTCAAATCGATTACGCTATCTTGTACAAGGTTTATGAACGACTTATATTAACTAGTATTGCATTATTTTTTTCACAAGCAAACTCGCCTTACTTTTTGAATTGCAAACTGGTCGATTAAATCTTCATGTATGATCAAGGGGTCATATTACAAATCGGCTCGGGCAAGCTGGAAATAAATAAATTTAATTATTTGAATAGTTTTTACTTAAATTTCCTATATTATAATATACAACATTTTTATTTGATACATAATACTTAAATTATATTTCTTGAAAGATAAAATGTTTATTTAAAAAAAATAGTTATTTATATTTTGTATAGAAAAAAAATTCTCTCTTTCCAAATATTGCCGTCCTAGTAAATTTGCCGCCCTGGGCACTAGCCCCGACTGCCCCTAGTGTAAATCCACCACAGAGCTAGACCAAGAAAGAAGAAGGACTATAAACGTGTATCAAATTAATTCATTCACTGCTCACAAAAAAAAAATATTGCCGGATGCCAAAACCTTTTAAGGTAAATTTTGATTATGTACATGGATGTTTGAATATATGGATAAATAACAATATACTGTTATTATTATATTATTTATTAAATACTACAAAATGACCCGGACGCACACTAGGATCTGAGTGGTGGACAGTGGATGTGTTAAACTGGCTATAGCATGTAGTGTCCGTGCTGTACAGAGTGATACATAGCGAGAAATCGTCGCTAAAAGCTAGCAAAACCTCCATGTAATTTATTAGTGTTACTAACAATTAAGCGGGAAACGACGTTAATAAAATATGTAGGATTTACTTATTTGTGAAAATCTAGTTAATTGTGTAAAGTGTTTGGTGGAGGCCCGACACTACTAAGTCGGGCCTCCCTCGGCTCTCCCTTTTAACACTAACAATTTGCTACTTAATAGCAATAAAACTAAATTTTTAAAGTTTTCTACACCTAATGTAAAGCACTTGGCAACCAATGTTCAATTAAACGGAGCAGATTTGGAGCCTGTGGATTCTACTGTCTTTTTGGGTATTACCTTAGATACAAAATTACAGTGGAAACCTCATATTAACAAACTGGCAAGCAGGCTAAGTTCGGCAGCGTACGCTGTTAAAAAAATTAGGCAGTTAAGTGACGTTGCTACAGCCAGAATAGTCTGGGGTGCGTGTGTGGAACCTCCCCGAGCGACGAGTGCAATTTGCGACTTTCCCCCCTCGTCCGGTGCACCCTGGGCAACGGCTGGATCACCGTAACGGAGTGACCAGCCGGCCAATCCACACCCCCATCATCGAGCATTGTGCGCGCGCGATCAAGATGGGAAGAGACAAAACCTCTGTCGCTCCAACCTCGGAGGCGCGTCTGCTTCGGTCGAGCTTGCTCCCGGAGCGCGTGACCCCTACCGAGTGCCCTTCTCAGGGCATGGAGCGGCGAACAAGAAAGGCGTCAGCTAACGCTGGAAAGGTGAAGCTTAAAGAAGCGAAACTCGTGATGGAACCGATCGCGGTATCTGGTCCACTAAACGACATTGAGTCGAGCTCTGACTCCAATATGAGCATAGTGACGGTCACCAGCGCGATCAGCGACCCGGGCAAGCTCTGGGCTCGCAAGAGGTCGCACTCATGCAGCTCTAGAAAGGGCGCCGACACCGACTCGGAGGACGAGTCCAGTACGGACACGCCAGCCCCAAAAATCCAACTGGTGGCTGGCGAGAAGCGACGCGAACGCGGAGACAATTACAGGGCCCGAAAACATCTGGAGTCTCTCCAACGCGCTGCAGACATGGCGGCCAAAAAAGAAGAAGACCGGGAGCAAAGGCGGCGTAGTTTCCTTCGCGACGCGGCTGTTGAAGTCAGTCGGCTCTCCGACACGTCGTCGGAGAGGTCATCCTCCGTGCCACGGCTCTCGGAGGAACTGACTGCTCCCGAACTAGAGGCAAAATTGACAGGGGCTATGGACACTATGAGGCACGTGGCCAGTATCTCCAAGGGGCTGAAAGGCACAAGCCAGAAGCTTCTCAAAGACGCCACCGCCTCATTCTCGGAGGTAGCGGATGTGCTCCTCCATCGGTCCCGGTCCGAAGAGGAGAGCAAACTCCGAGTTCAAGTTCGTCGACAAGCCGAACAAATGAAAGAGCTTGAAAAGGCCTACATGAGCCTTAAGGCGGAGGTCGCCGAAATGAAGTTCGGTGGCCAAGGAGAAAGACCTGCGAGGAGCGCCGAAGAAGAACAGGAGCTGAGGCGCTCCATCATTCTAGAGGTGGGAACCATGTTACAGGCAGTCAGGGAGGATCTGGCCAGCCGTCTACCTCCAGAGAAGCGGCTTCGTCCGCCATTGGCGGCCGACCGCCGCAACGCCGAGGCCGCCCAGGGTTCTGTCCCAGCGATCCCGGCCCAGGCACCCATGTCGTATGCGGCGAAAGTAGCGGGAGTGGAGCGTCCAACGGAGCCGGCCGCCTCTACCTCATCAGCGCGTCCAACCCCGACCCCAGTAGCCGGCAAACGGTCGGCAAACGCGAAGGCGAAATCCTCGGTGTCACTGGAAGGAGCACCAAAGCCGGTGGCCAAAGTGGCTGCGGCTACGTCAACGCCAGCCATGGTCAACCGAAAAAGAGGGCGTTCCGCCCTTAAACCGGCAACAACGCCGTCTCCGGCCAGCCAATCCACTCCTGTCCCGCAGGAAGGTGGATGGGAGACAGTTGGGGCTAAGAAGGCGGCTAAGGCTGCGAAACGCAAGGCCCAAAAGAAGGCGCAGAAGGCGAGACAAAAGATTGCCAAAAGAGAGGCGAAAATAAAGGCGCAACTCATTGCCCCCCGCTCTACGGCTGTGGTCCTAACCCTGCAGCCTGGAGCGGTGGAGAGAGGTGTTACCTACAACGAGATAATGTCAAAGGCCAAGGCAGCCATTGACATCGTGGGCCTTGGCCTTACCAATGGCGTGCGTGTGAAAAGCGCACGCACCGGTGCCCGGCTGCTAGAGGTGTCTGGCACCACCAGCGGCCCCAAAGCGGACGTCTTGGCCGAGCAATTGAGGTCGGCCCTGGGTCCTGAGGATGTACGGGTCTCCAGACCCGAAAAGTGTGCTGATCTCCGTATCTCCGATCTCGACGATTCGGTCACAATTCCCGAGCTCATTGAGGCCGTGGCGAGAGTCGGCGGTTGTGCCCCGGCTCAGGTCAAGTCTACGGCCATACGCCCGGGGCGGGTCAGTACGGGCACGGCAATTGTAACGTGCCCAGTTGTGGCAGCAAAAAAGGTTGTGGCCGAACCTCGCATGCTGGTGGGTTGGTCCTCGGCCCAGGTAAGACTTCTGCCGCCGAGACCATCCAAGTGCTACCGCTGTCTCGAAGAGGGCCACATAGGGGTAGACTGCCCCACAGGCGTTGGCATTGGTGACGCCTGTTTTAATTGTGGGTACTCGGGCCACAAAGCCGCGGAGTGCTCGGACAAAGCACGATGCTCCAGGTGTGAGGCGGCGGGCAAACCGGCGGGGCATCGCCTGGGCGCTCGGGAATGCGCCGCTGCACAGGCGAAGAAATCGGGGACCGTCAAGGGCCGCCGGCCGGCTGTTTCTGCACAGCCAGGGCCGTCGACGTCGCAACGGGCACCCCAGGAGGATACTAGAATGGACACCCAGTAATGGACCAGGGACCATATCTTCGTATCCTTCAGGGGAATATAAATCACTGTGCTGCAGCTCAGGATCTCCTATACCAGAGCGCAGCGCAGTGGTCAATCAACGTAGTGGTGGTCGCCGAGCCGTACTTTATTCCTCCCAGGGGCGACTGGTTGGGGGATGTCAGCGGCTCGGTGGCTTTAGTCATAAGAGGATCTGCGGGAACACCGACTCCGGAGGACGTACGCCGGGGCCGGGGATTTGTCGCGGCCCGTATAGGTGAGCTGGTGTTCATAGGGTGTTACTTCTCGCCCAACGCACCCCTCGCCGACTACGAAACATTTTTGGCAGAACTGGACGCCATCGTGGGCTGCAGCCGCCTTCCCGTACTCGTGGCCGGGGACTTCAACGCAAAATCTACTTCTTGGGGTTCCCCGGCGGCGAACGCCAGAGGTGAATTAGTGGAGGAATGGGTAGCCACGTCGGGACTCGAGGTCCTGAATCAGGGGGCTGTTAACACGTGCGTGCGGCAACGTGGTGGGTCCATCGTGGACATAACCCTTGCGAGCCCCGTACTCGCTCGCCGTGTTCGGCACTGGCGGGTGATGGAGGAGGAGGAAACGATGTCGGACCATCGCTACATACGGTTCGACATCGCCTCCCAGAGTTCTGCCACCCTGCCTAGGACTGTATTTCACAGAGAGGGTCCCAGATGGGCGCTACGCCAACTAGACGAGGACCTCCTGCGGGAGGCCTCTATTGTACGGGCATGGGCTTCAGCGCCCGGGCTGCCCGACGACATAGAGGTGGAGGCGGCGTGGTTCCAGACCGCCGTATCAGAAGATTGTGACGCCTCAATGCCCAGGGTCAGGGCGAAACCCGCCAAAACCGCAGTGTACTGGTGGTCTCGCGAGATAGCACAGCTACGCCAGTCATGCGTGGATGCGAGACGTCGAAGACGTCGCCTAATCCTCCCGGGCCTGTCGGTAGTGGAGGCGGAGCTATACGAGATGTACCGTTCCGCCAAAAAGTCTCTGCAGAAGGAGATTGTGCGGGCTAAAGCTGCAGCCCGACAGGAGCTCCTCAGCACGCTGAACGGTGATCCGTGGGGGCGCCCGTACTTAATGGTGAGGGGTAAACTACGCCCCTGGGCCCCTCCACTGACTACAAGTCTCCGGCCGGACCTGGTTGATAAGGTCGTCGGGAGTCTTTTCCCGGCGAGGGGGGAGCCCTTGGAGCCGCAGCGCCAGAATGTCGCTCCTGCCGACGAGGGTGTCTCCAAGGTAGCGGAGGAAGAACTGCGGCTGGCAGTGGGACGGCTTAGGGGCAAAAGCACGGCTCCGGGACTAGATGGAATCCCAGGCCGTGTTTGGGTTATTGCCCTAGAGGCCCTAGGACCTCGGCTGCGTTCACTATTCACAGCGTGTCTGTCCCGAGGTCAGTTTCCCCGCATATGGAAGGAGGGGAAACTGGTCCTCATCAGGAAGGGGGGGCGCCCGCCGGACTCGCCGTCGGCTTATCGCCCTATAGTTTTGCTGGACGAGGTGGCCAAGCTCTTTGAGCGCATCATCGTCAACCGCCTTGTCCAGCATCTTGAGTCGGTGGGTCCAGACTTAGCGGAGAGCCAGTACGGCTTCCGCTGTGGGCGCTCCACAATCGACGCGGTGGCCCGGGTCAGGGCCATGGCGGAGGAGGCTACATCCCGGGGCGAGGTAATGTTGGCGGTATCTCTTGACATCGCCAACGCGTTTAACACCTTGCCCTGGAATTGCATTGAGGAGGCGCTCCATCATCACGGAGTGCCGGCCTACCTCCGTCGTGTCATAGGCGCGTACCTTTCGGACCGGGCCGTGGTCTACCCGGTCCAGAGTGGTTGGGTCAGGCGGGCTGTGTCCTCCCCCTCGACTGTGCTGCCACCTTGCTGTGGTGAGGGGGCTTGAGTGCCTCAATGATCCGTGGGGCCATACCGGCCAGGGCCTCCCATGCCGGGCGGGCCCACGGGGAGAGGTGAGACGAAGAGCGGCACCCAGCGTCGTGGCGGGTTGCGGCTCCGGGGACTCCTCTGTCCTCAGAGCTGCCTTGGGAGTCGTAAACCGCTGCGGCGCACCATGAGGTCCTCGGGTTGGCGCTCAACTTAGTTGGCCGTCAAACCGAGTCCTCACTCAACGTCCTCGGGTTGGCGCCGGCCGAGGGCTGACGCACCTCCTCTGCGGGGCCGTATGCCGCAGAAGGGGGCTGCGGGACGGATCGCCGGTGCGCTGCGGTAGATTGGGGCTGCGGGGACTTGGGTGGATGGGGACCCTGTCCCCAGTGTCTCGCTGCGAGCCCTGGACGGGGGCTCCGGGGACCTGGGTTGACGGTGGACCCTGTCCTAAGGGTTTCCCTGCGGGCCCTGGACGGCTGCGGTGCGCCGGTGTCCTCTGGTTGGCGCCGGCCCGAGGGCTGACGGGCCTCCTTCTGCGGGGCCGATGTCGCAGAAGGGGGCAGCGGGGCGGGTCACAAGGGAGGGAGCTCCGGGTGACCCGCGCCGCGGACGGAGGCGGGGGTGGAGGGGGGTCCGTGACGATGCGGGCCCCTTCTGCCCTCGCCTAGGAGGCCGGTGGTGGTTCGGGGGAGCCACCACCGACGAAAGCCTCGATGACTGAGGGCGTCCCAGTATACCGGGACGCCCTCTCTGATAGTCGCTTGCCCGCGTTGCGGGCACCACGCCGGGGCGTCACAGTAGAATGCGTTTACGCGAACTTGTGGCGCCCCAAGCGCGTCGTGTGAGGGTATGCCGCTGGGGTTTTAGTGGGTAAACGACTCTTGGGTAGACGACCCTTGTCGGAGTCCCACATAATCACCGACCTTTCCCCCGGGGTGCGGTGGTATGCATAAAGCATTTCCCCAGCGAAACCAAAAAAAAAAAAAAAAAAAAAAAGGCGGGCTGTGTCCTGCGGAGTTCCACAGGGGTCGGTTCTGGGTCCGACCCTGTGGAACGTAGGTTACGACTATGTGTTACGGGGCAGGCTCCTCCCTAATGTTGGCGTGGTATGCTACGCCGACGACACCCTGGTAACCGCACGTGGCAAGTCCCACAGGGAAGCACAAATACTGGCCACGGCGGGCGTGGCCCAAGTCGTGGCCAGAATTCGGCAGTTGGGCCTGGAGGTAGCTTTGGGAAAATCTGAGGCCCTCTTCTTCCACAGGCCTCGGAATGCGCCGCCTCCAGGGTCCCACATTGTGGTCGGAGGCGTTCGTATCGCCGTCGAGCCCACGATGAAATATCTGGGTCTGGTGCTCGACGGTAGGTGGACCTTCAGGGAGCACCTCCGAAGGTTGGCCCCCAAACTAATGGGCGCAGTGGCCGCACTATCACGGCTACTGCCCAACCTTGGGGGCCCGAACGTCTCCTGTAGGAGGCTGTACACAGGGGTCGTGCGGTCGATGGCTCTATATGGGTCACCAATATGGGCGGAATCTCTGACGGCCCGTAACGTCGCCCTGCTGCGAAGACCGCAGCAGGTGATGGCCGTCAGGGTAATCAGGGGGTACCGCACGATCTCCTTCGAAGCAGCAAGCCTCCTGGCCGGGCTGCCCCCGTGGGAGCTCGAGGCTAAAGCCCTCGCCACTTTGTATAAGTGGCGAGTGGCGGAGGTGGCGCAGGGGCGGCGTCCCCTTCCTAGAGATGTGGAGGAGCGACGGATCGAGCTGCGTGCTACGGTCCACCAGGAGTGGGTGGAACGGCTGGCGAGCCCTAGTGCGGGGCACGCTATCGTGGAAGCCATTCGTCCCGTATTGGACGAATGGCTGGAGAGGAGACATGGTGCACTGTCCTTCCGGCTGACGCAGGTTTTGTCCGGGCACGGGTGCTTTGGAAAATACCTGTGCCGCATTGGCCGGGAGGAGACCCCGGGGTGTCACCACTGCGCGGATGGTGCTGAGGACTCCGCGCAGCATACCCTGGAGGTTTGCCGTGCGTGGGATAGGCTGCGACGTGATCTAGTTAGCGTTGTGGGGAGCCTCTCGCTGCCGGATCTCGTTAGATCCATGGTCCGGAGCGAGAGGGCTTGGAGGAAGACGGCCTCATTCTGCGAAGCCGTCATGACGACCAAGGAGGAGGCTGAACGGGCCAGAGAGTTGGCCTCCCACCGACCAAACCGTCAGCGCCGCAACAGGCGTCGTAGGGCGCTGGCTGACCTCCGCCCGCCGTAAGTGGGCCTGCGGGCGATTGACCTGGGAAAGTCCGTCGCCTGCGCAAAACAGGCCCCGGGAGGAAGGCGCGCCGCGATTCGCGCGCGCCCCCCAGCGGTGGAATGGGGGAGGCTCAATTCAGCCCCCCCTCATAATCGGAGGGGTCCGCCTCGGAGCATGGGGCTCCAGGCTCCACTAAGAGGCGGGCCAAGGCCCCCAGGGTCACGGAGCATGCTCTCTGCAATGGGAGTGAATCCCGTGGCCCTGGCTTGGGCAGTCAAGGATCGCCGTCGGTTTTAGTGGGTAGGTCGGGGCGCAATTTACCATCTCTACGCGCCCCGGAGTCCCACATACCCCGGCCATTTCCCAACAGCCGGGTATCCATGAGGATCTCCGACGTAAAAAAAAAAAAAAAAAAAAAAAAAAGCCAGAATAGTCTATTTCAGTTATTTCCATAGTATTATGTCTTACGGTTTATTACTCTGGGGATGCTCTGCAGACATAGATACAATATTTGTTCTCCAGAAACGAGCAGTACGAGCCATTTATAACCTAGCTCCCAGGACATCCCTTAGAGACAAGTTTAAAGAAATGGGCATCTTACTGTAGCTGCCCAATACATCTACGAAAACATAATGTATGTTCGTAAGAATGTCGTAAAATTCAATAAATTAAGTGATACTCACTCTGTTAATACTAGGAATAAAAGTAATCTTGTTCTACATGCTACTCGTCTCCATAGAATTAGTAACTCATTCGTAGGTCAATGTATTCGCTTCTACAATAAAATCCCTACGAAGTTAAGAGAACTTCCAATTAATAAATTCAAATAGCTTATAAAATTTCAACTTTGTAAGAAAGCCTACTATAGTATTACAGACTATTTAAATGACCCGGTAGCTTGGGATTGAGCTGCTGAGCTCAAATACTATGAATACATATACGAACAAATGTATCTTTGGATCTGAAACTGCAGTCTTGCTGGAACTGATTTTTTTCGAGCTTTACTTTTTATTGCTTTATCGGTGATCGGGCTCGGTTTTGTGAGTTGTCATGCTCACTAAAATACTCTGAGCAGCGGTAGCGACGTGTGACGGGTCGGTCACTTCCCTTTAATATGGTTGAGGAGACCGATGGCTGTCACATGCGTTATACTTGTGAACAGGTGCTGCTGTTTGGGGTTGGTCGGCTCACTGGACCAAGGAAGATTTTATTTTATTTCATTAAAGTTTGTTTTGTTTTGTTTTAATATTCAGATTTCAGCTGACGCCTTCCAGATTCGATTGAACAGTTTGTTTTAAGGAATTTGTTGGGTAAATATATACATATTAGATTATGAATAGGACCGCAAAGTAATAAAAAAGAAAAAATGACAAGCCCTCTGAGTTTCTTGCCAGTTCTTCTCAGCAGTGGTCGCGTTCCGAACTGGTGGTAAAAAATATTACTTTGCATTGTATAAAATTTTATTAATATGTTGACAATTTGTAAGTGTCCATTGTGTCCTATGCAAAATAAATTATTTGACTTTGACTTTTGACTTCGTGGAGGGAAATTAGCCAACTGTGTCACGCTTTCAAGATGAGTTGACACAGGGTTCTTATAGCAATTTCTTGCGGCTAAATCATTTAGCCTTTCGTTTAGTCGCCTATCCCATAAGATGGAATTTCAATGCGGAAAATTCTTTAACTCTCATTTAAAATATATAGGTAAGGTTAAATCATTATCAGCGATAAAAATGTTCTGAATCACTCTCTGAACACATTTTATACGTTTGTGTTGAATATACCTTGCATATTAGTACAATACTTTGTCGGCTAATTACGAGAGAGCTATTTTATTTCTAGAGTCGGATACTGTTTAAAAGAAGGTCAGAACAATGGGACGGACAATTAAATGTCTTAGTTATAGTGGGCTTGCTTCTTCGTTCCATAAAATCCTTTACGGATCATGAAAGTTAAATGAGTAGGGTTGCCACACACTATCCTTGACCGCAATCCAAGTGTATTTCTTTAAGAGGGCAATGTAGCTATTCCTATATTCTGGAAAATTGGGAGCGCCTTTTTCTGATGTAACTAGAGCTTTTGTATACAGGTTAGTTTCCTAATAAAGTTGAACCTTTGGAGTTCGTAGTGGACTGAGCGTTGTGTAATCAATCTGCAGGTTAACGCCTGGCTCTGATTGAAGTCCGATGGGTCTCCATTAAACATGTAAAACAACCGATTTAAAACATTTTAAAACAAATGTTGCGGTTTAAAACGCCAAATAAACCGATATAAACGTTTCAAAACTCGCCTACAAAAATGAAACACCTGTGTTTACACATAATTTTGGGCAATTTTTCATAAGTTTGTAGATAGATATACCTTATTTATACTTATTAAATAACTAAATTATATTACACACACTAGAAGGATAGGCAATAGCTACGCTTGGTCGTACGGAACAACTAGAACTAAATACATAAATTAATATCAGTAACACATTTAAAAAATCTTTACACAGTTTATTTGTACTCCGATATAATTAACTCGGTAAAATTACCAATCGTCTTAAACCGAAAAACATGGTTTATTTCGGTTTTTTAAGTACGGGTATTTTCGTTTTAGGCGGTTTGGTTTAGTTGGTTCTAAACCGGCTTGACATCTATAGTCTCCACCAGTTGTCTGTTTTCTACTTTGTAATTTCCATTTCCTTCGGTCAGCTCTTAAGAAGCCCGCAATGTAGAATGGGGTAATGACAAGGTATACTAAATAATTCACCAGTGCCTTTGACGCGAATTTCACTACTTCTAATTAAGTAACTAGCTGGCCGTCATGCAGGATGATATTCGTTTACCGATTGCAGCGCCATCTATCGAGCTGATTTGTGAATCAAAACCATCCTCGATGCCACCCAAACGCATACAAAAAAAAATTGTAGCGACCGCATGCTACATACTTTACACTATTCACCTGAAAAATCTGAACTAATTGCATCAAGAAATATCGCCTACAAATGCGATAATTACGAAAAAGTCCTACACCGCGATAGCGAAATTTCAAGAGCAATTCGCAAGGTGAAGATATCCCCGACTACAACTATCATGGGATAGGCGCTGCGACCCCTAGCCAGTGATAACACCTCGTCTGGCTGGATGATCATCCCTTTGCGCCTAAAAAATCATTCAAATCGGTTCAGCCGTTCTTGAATTTTAAAGTTACAACGAAAAGTGGCTTTGATTTATATGTATATAGACTTTAAATTTCAAAAACGCGAAATATTATATATCTATAAAACGAAGCCAATTTTGTTATTACTGAAGGTACATTTTATTACTAAGCTCATTCAGCGATTGAATGGGATCTGAAAGGATAATACGATATTTTATCGATTTTTAGTAGATCGCAACTTGCTTAAACTTGATTTTAAGCGTTTAGGAAGTACAGAAAGTACCATCGGAATAATCAGCCATGTAATAAGAGATAGATAGATAGATAGATATTCTTTATTGTACCTGTACACAAAAGAGATTACATTTCTCTAATTAGTAGCCAGTAGAGAGCCGCGTAATTTGTATAGTTCTAATAGCTTTTGCTTTGACACAACCATGTAACTTTGTAACTTGCAGTCTACTTAATGGTGATCTTTGCACTACGTTGCATCCGCGTGGTGACGGATTTAGAGAACATTATGTCACCACCACATTCTGAGGGTGTCGTAAGAGCCGACAGAAGGAATTGAGAAGGCCGAAAACGTATTGGCAAGCTCCTGAATCCCAGTTGTGGAAAAATTTGGTTTCTTTTTGTCCTTTGCCTTTGTGCCTAGTTCCTTTGTAGTTTACCGCCTACCTCCGGCGAAAACACCGGAGGCGGAGTCGCAGTGATGACTATTTTGTATTGTTCGAATTAGTGTGAAAGACTACACACAGTTCTGAGCGTATTAGGTAAGTGACACACTAGGATTAAAAGTAACCTTGTTTTGAATCCTGCTCGTCTCTATAGAATTAATTTGTAGGTTAGTGTATTCGCTTCTACATTAAGACCTTGCAAATTTGAGAGGACTTCCGATCCAAGGATTCAAAAGGATCAACTTTCTAAGATAGGCTACTATAGCGTTACTGATTATCTGAATGACTGGGATTAAGCTGCTCGGAAACATGACTCATATAATATTTTTGCTAGTTTGGATTTAAAACGGCAAGCTTACTGGAAATGAATATGAATCTAACTTCATTTATTCTAGGGCGTCAATCCTACTCCCATCTAATTCTCGCTAAAATACTTCGAACAGTGGTAGCGACGTGTGGCGGGTCACCCACTTCCCTTTGCTATGGTTGAGGAAATCAGTGGCTGCCACATGAGATATGCCTATGAACAGGCGCCGCTGTTTGTGGTTGGTCGGCTCACTGGATTCCAGACTTAATATTTAATTTTAATTATTCTTTTTTTAAAATATAACTTTATTCATAGTCGTTTGAGCGCCTTTCGGAACGAATCGAAACTATTTAATTATATGTACAGGGTCATTGTAATATGGCGTTTAAAAAAAAAGAAACCCACTGTCTTCTAGCTTCACTTCTAGGTATTCTAGGATGGTGCCGAGTTCAAACCTGGTAGTAATGTTATAAAAATGGTGTATCCGTTGACGATTGTGAACACCATAATTGGCAAAGAGCATTTTTCTATTCAATTCTATATTATGATCACCGCCGTGCATGTACACTTGCAACGCCAGAGGAGCCGCAAATGTGTTCTTCTTCTTCTTACAGTGCCTCGCTATTACTGTGCCCTATCCTTGGCAATCTGCAATAGCTGTTTTGCATTGTATATTCCAGCCCACTCTCACTGTATCCCTTACAATGACTTTTTCCGTCGGCCCACTCATCAAAAAGCCGTCAACAAAAGCAGTCTCCGTGTTTGGAAAGCCTCCGCACCGGTCGATTTTCAGTCAATTGAATTTAAATTAGTTTGGGGCCTGGTCTAATTCCGATGGAAAGCCTGTCTAAAGTAAATAACCAAATATTTGCCATTATCAGTCTTGCATTGGGATAAAATAATATCCGTTTGCACTTTAGAATAATACTACTTATATTAAGAGCTAGTTTTTTAAATTAACCGACTTCAAAAAGGAAGACGGTATCAATTCGTTTTGTATGTATGTTACCACATGACTCCGTAATATATAGACGAATTTGAAAAATTCTTTGGCCATAGAAATTTTGTCGAAATCGGACCTACTAAACTTCTATATAACGAAATAAGTGAACCAACCCCTTTGTCGAAAGACAATTTTGAATATTTTTGGAAGACTTACTAGTTGATAGCTCAGAGTTGTATCCTCAATAACTTAAAATTATTTAACGAAAACTTGATACCGACTTCAAAAGCAATAACAATCCATTTGAAGTCATTGCCAACTTAAATTGACACCGAAGTTGATTAGGCACTGATTTCAAGTGGCTGTTTAGAGATTGATTTGTTAAAGTCTTTAAAAATGAGTCATCTGCTAGTCCACTCAAGATCAGACACCAACAACATTCAGTCGGACAGACAGAACATTCATATTGCTTCTGTTACCGCTGCTGTTTCAAAGTGAATATTTTAATAAAAGCCGTATATTGGATTCAAGGGTTTAATTTAAATATTTTCTAATATAATCATTATATTAATATACTATGAGCTTAAGCAATACTGAACAAAACAATAAAATTTACAAATGACAAACTTTTATACCATTCTATACGAAATTATTATTAAATTACATATTAATATTAGGGTCTGCGTCGATCTCACTGTAATCAATACAATTTTTTATTTCAACTTGTGTGTGCTAGAAAACCTACAATGTTTGTCAAATACATATTCGTTGAAATACAAAATTGTTTTTATTAAGGCAAACCCCTAAATTTAATTACACTGTGGTATTTTCATGAGAAGGCAGAAATAATAAAAAAATATTTACAAACTAAAAATAAAACTCATATTCTGAATAAATAAAAATAAAAATGGATCAGTTTATAAAATGTAAAATTTATCAAAAACTTTAACTACCACGCTGATACAAATATTCGAAAACCTTGGTATATATTGTTATCAATTCCTACACCTAGTTTCGTCACATCATATGACAGGTCAACTCCCGTCAGTCACAATTAGGTTCTAATATTGTTAACATCAGGTAAAGTTACATGGGATATGTTATTAATCATGCTACATTACCATACCCAAAAGGTTTACGTCCACATTCAAATATTTTCTATAATGGTGGCACTTCACATGCTTATTCGTGTTTGCTTCGTTTGACAAATATTCCATTCATATCTTGCATATATTATATGTTTAAGGAAACATGAGTATGAACAGAGAAGCGAAGTGCCACCATTAAATAAATATTTTACTTAGGTCTACAACACGTTTATTAGGTACTAGGGTATCATATAGATTTAGGTACTAATTTAGATAATGGGTAGTTACATCAAACCTGCTATAGACTCGAGTCAATTTGTATGTATAAAATCGTTGCGCAATTGCTCTATATCAATACCTAAACCAGCGCAGGAATGTTCGCTGCAATGGACACAAGGCTTTGTGCGTTATTATAAACATTTTTTATTGGCTAGATACCAACGTTAATTTAGTATCAACCAATTCTGCGGCGATTTCTACAATACAAGCAAGTAATTTTAATGTAATTGTCAATTTTGATCACATATTGCCTATGGCAGATCAGAGTGGAAAAAGGAAACAATTTTGTTAATTGTAATCTGCATTTAGTGATGATATTTTATGATTTAAATAATTATAACAGCTATCTCGATACGGAGCTTCCAATAAAAGAAATAATTTCATTGAATAAAGACGTAATTTAGTAGTATTCGAAATGTCCGATTGTTTCTGATGAAATGCATAACGTCTACTTTGAGTAACTCAAAATTATAAACTATTTTTTAGGAAGAAAACGGTCATAACCTTGGGACAGTCATTATCACAGTCACTCTAGGAAAATTACCTGATCAAATAAACCAAAATATGAAAATTACAATCTTCGTGTCATCACATTTCGTAGACGATAAAATTAGGTATACCCGTCGTGATATAGCTCGGAAACTACGCCGATTTGTTACTTAAATCACACTGACGTATGAAGAGCAGATAACTACCTAGTTGGAAGTGTGGAAATACAAGTCATAGAATATCATTCTCCGATCCGATATCACTGGTCTGCGTCTCTTAGTGATCCGTAAAAATCCAAGTAACTTCCTGCACGTTCAATCAACATTTTCTCAGTCTTATTTCACAAAATATACGTTAAAAGAACAACGGTAGAAAGTTCAAAATTAGGCACCAAAACGTTAAATCCAAAAGGGCGGCGGTCGCTTCGTTGTCAAATAAAAAAGTTGTTTATGACACATATTTGTGACAAGGTCCCGTCCAGGTGACCAAAAGGTCATCGTATAATGGTTACTTAGTAAATATCACTTTTTATTACACTAATCATTCTAAGAGGTCCAACTTCCTAGATTGGTTCAGTCTTGGCAACGATGGAATGGTCTGAGGAGTTCTGACACGTCATGTTTAAAGTGTCCACTTTATAGAGGACTTTATCATAAATCATTGTAGAGGTATAGATGTTATACCAGGAGAATTGAGCTACAATCCTTCATGTAGCTAATCTATCGAATCCTGTTGACTATCGATGCCTTATCGTGTAATACAAGCTTGTTTCAAATATAACATAAAGATTCTATTTTATATTGCCGTCTATACCATGAAACTATCATTCTTGTTTGGCCTGCAATTCTAATTAACATCAGATGCATCGTATAATTATTATTATAGAGACATCTATCGGCCAATACGGTCACCTTTACCTTGAACAAATTCAACTATTTTTAACATCAACTGCTCAGTTTACTTTACCAAAACTGAACCATCCACTAACACATGGCCACTACAAAACACAACCTACAAATTCCTTACGCTCAATTCTTCTGTCGTTCCCGTGAGTCTTCTCTGCAGACGGCCCTCGGTGGGGAATCTCTCCCTTTCTGTCCAATCTTGGACGTTTTCCTCGACCTTTTGAACTTGGCTACGTCATCGCCGAAAACGTCACCGGTTCTCAGGGCTGAGATAAGGTCGTCGAACTCTCCTTTCTGACCGTTGGTGAGAGTTCCATCGCGAGAGCTATCCGAGTGCCCATTGCAGTCGCCATTGCCGTTGGCTTTGCCAAGGGACTTGCCAACTGAGCTTAGGAGACTGGATGCTTGTTTGCGTTCCATGGTGCGCTTTTTGAGCTGTGAATGAGACAATAAATATGAGGGATAGTGTTCAAAGGATGCCTAAAATTATGTATTGTTAAATCCAATCCAAAGTTAAATCAATCTATCCGTGTGGTGGCGGATTTAGAGTACATAGTGTAACCAACCCATTCCGTACTGAGAGTGTCGGAAGTGCCGACAAAAGAAAATGACAAGGCCGAAAACCTATCCGCAGGAAAACTACAAATGATACCCTGTGCCAACCCCTCTGGCCAGCGTGGCACAATAGGCTAATTACCCTCCCTGTGATGGGAGGAGGCCCGACTGAGTAGTAGGTAATTTATGGGCTGAGTAGTAGTAGTAGTCGTCGGTTCAGCTCATTACTGACCCACAACCGAGTCGGGCCTCCTCCAAATTCATGGAGGGAAATTAGCCTACTGTGCCACACTGTCAAGACGGGTTGGCACAGGGGGGCTCGCTGCTACAAGTGCAGCGAGCCCGGACACACGGCACGGGAGTGCCAGGCGGAGAAACGACGCTGCCCGCTGTGTGCAGACATGGGTTTACCCCATGAGCACCGGCTGGGCACGGGGATGCCCTCGCCCCACATGGGATCTGTGGAGATGCGACGTCCTGTTGGGTGCTCACGACAGGACGTCGATTGCTCGTTCAGCGAGCCTGAGGTGTGGAGGTGGGCCTCCTCGTCTGCGGCGGCGTGGTTCTGCACCAGATCCCACAATGCCGCAACAGGACGCGAGTTGGAGCACTCCGGGGATGTTTAGTGGGTAGGCCCCCACTCTCGGCCATCCCCGTGGCCGACAGGGATAGTCCATAAAGGATTTTACACCGGGCGAACCAAAAAAAAAAAGGGTTTGTATCAAGTTTTCCTTCTCTTGCGGCTAGGTGATCTGTCTCTTGCATTCCTTTAGTCGCCTCTTACGACATTGTCAGGATGGAATGTGTTAGTGACCTTTTGTATTCTAAATCCGACACCACACGTAGGGATTAGTAGTTAGTAAATTCAATAATCCTTTTATTGAGAGAGCAATTTAGCTGTTAGACCTCCGCGACCCATCTCGTGGGACCACGACTGTCAGTTTTCACGCTTTACGTGCCCTCCGAAACACGAATGAAATCAGTAGAAAGTAAGGAAAAGCACTACCTCTTGCTCATGTCGTGTCCTCCTCTCCTCCTCGTCTCTCCGTCTTCTGGCCGCGTCACACTCCGCCCTGGCCTCGGCCAGCTGCGTCAAGAATGAATCTAGAGCACCAAACAGCTGTTCTGGTGATGCACTGATCTCCTCACCGAAGGCTTGGGCGCAGGATTCCAGGCGACTCTTCATGTCCTGGAACAGATAATTGTTAGTTTTTGTTTGGTGACAGATTTGGAATAGTTACGTTTTGTCACCAACGTGTATCTTTCTTTGGATGTCGTAAAAGGCGCAATAGAAACTAATTAATCCCAATTCTTTTTTAACCGTATCATAGCTTTTTAACTACTGCTATTACACAGTCCATACATTACCCACTGGTGAGTCGGGCCTCCTCCAATTACATGGTGAATAATAAGCATACTGTGCCACGCTGGCAGCTGGCTAGACGGGTTTGTGCAGGGTTTTGGCCGAGACTTCCTTCCCTTGCGGCTAGGTTTTCAGCCTGGTCCTTGATTTTGTCAGCTCTTACGACACCCTCAGGATGGAATGGGGTGGTAACACTGTGTATTCTTAATCCTTTACCACCCTGATTTGCTCTTTAACGACTCAGCCTATAAATATTTATCAATTGTTCATCGAAGTTATGCAGTGTGAAGAAATATGTGATAATGAAAAACCTTTCTTCTTGTACCGTATGGCCAGGCCGCGTGTATTCCAAATCGGACACAATTCAGTGAATGATTGGAGAGCCACTGACCTGGAAGAGGTCCTCGAGCTGGGTGAAGGCGCAGACGGCGTGCGCGTGGAAGTCCCTCATGACGGGCAGGAAGGCGTCGCCGGCGGAGGCGGGCTGGGGCTGGGCGGCGTGGTAGTCCAGCTCGCGGGACACCTCGCGCAGGCCGGTCCTCAGGGCGCCCACGTCCTTCTCCAGCTGGTCCACGCACACCTTGGCCGCGGCGCGCACGTGCGGCAGGTCTTCTTCCAGGAGCAGGATGTCTTTGAACTGCAATAGATTCAGTTGTTCCAAACATTCAAAAAGCAATCAAAACCTAGTCATAAGATCTTAAATAGGTATTATCTACTAATATATAACATTCGCGTGTCACAGTGTTTGTTATTAAACTCCTCCGAAATGGCTCGACCGATTTTCGTCAAATTTTGTGTACATATCGGTTCGGTCTGCGAATCGGACAACATCAATTTTTCGTCCCCCTAAATGTTAAGGGTGGTCTACCCCTAAATTATTAATTTTTATTTAGCTTTTTTTTTTTTTAAGAAACAGCATACAAAATACATACAAACCTAAAATTTCAAAAACTATTTAATTGACAGATGTCGTTCTACCAACCTGTGTTTCTAGCATCTCGACGAGATAGTGAAGAAGCGTGGTGTTCCTAGATACACTGGATTTGGTATCAGCAAGCTTGCTCAGTGAGGATAGACGGAAACCAGACGCGTTGCCTCGAGCGCCACTGTTGACAATTACAACATTAAAAATCTATATACGAGTAAGTCTTCCTCCCTTTTTCCCATACCATCATTGTAACCCATTTATTTAAAAGAGCAACCATGGGGTTTCTTGCCGGCTCTTCTCTGTGGAATGGCATGCCCAACCGTTGGTATAAACTTCATGATTAATTATGTTTAATATTTCTTTTTCAATATTTATTTAAGTGTCGTAATTTTATATTTTAAAGAATTCGCTGTAATTTATTCAAATAATAAACATTTTGATTTGATTTGACCGAACAATTACCGTTTGCCCTCCGTGGCCCATCTAGTGGGACCACCGGTAGTTACATGGCTAGACCAGCTGTCAGTTTTCACGTTAATAACTACGTGTAACGTCTGGCATAGATGGAGCCGGGCAGATGCAGTTTACGTGCTCTCCGAAACACGGAGGAGGAATATCTGAATATTACACACAAATGTTGCACACGAACTCCCATCTAGCAGCAGACATTACTTGACACAACAGAATAAATTTCAATAATAACTTACCGGTTCATGTAGTTTCCTAACGCCAAAACAATTTCCAGCAAGGACTTGAGCCTCCTCGAGCGCGTCATGTCCCTCGCGGCTCGGAGGACCACGGAAGCCCTCGCCGTGGCCTCGGCCGTGGCGCCCGAGAACTTCTTCTTGAACAGCAGAGTTCGCACGCGTTGGGAGTAGTGAGGTATCCTGGAATGTATTAACACGTTTATCACGGGTCTTACACGGCACATACGACACTGAGTGTGTTGGGAATATCTTATTATGGGTTTTTATACATCGCGAGGAAGATAACTTCTTTTTTAACAATGACTTGAATGCCTTTGACCTAGACTTGCGTGATGGCCCCCCTCGACTGTGCTGCCACCTTGTCTTGAGTGCCTCAATGATCCGTGGGGCCATACCGGCCAGGGCCTCCCATGCCGGGCGGGCCCACGGGGAGAAGTGAGACGAAGAGCGGCACCCAGCGCCGCAGTGGACTGGGGCTCCAGGGACTCCTTTGTCCTCAGAGTTGCCCTGCAAGCCCTGGACCGCTGCGGTGCACCAACGTCCTCGGGTTGGCGCCGGCCGACGGCTGACGGGCCTCCTTTTGCGAGGCCGTTATGTCGCAGAATGGGGCTGCGGGGTGGGTCACAAAGGATGGAGTTCCGGCTGACCGGCGCCGCGGACGGAAGCAGGGGTGGAGGGGGGCGTGACGATACAAACCGGTTGTTGCCTAGCCTAGTGGCCGGTGGTGGGTCGGGGTACCCGCCACCGACAAAGGCCTCGTTGACTGAGAGGACGTCCCACTTGCCGGGATGCCCTCTCTGACAGTCGCTTGCCCGCGTTGCGTGCACCACGCCGGGGCGTCACTGTTGATTGCGCTTGCGCGAACCTGTGGCGCCCCAAGCGCGTCGTGTGAGGGTATACCGCTGGGGTTTTAGTGGGTAGACGACTCTTGGGTAGACGACCCTTGTCGGAGTCCCACATAATCACCGACCTCTCCCCCGGGGGGCGGTGGTATGCATAAAGCATTTCATAAAGGATTGCGTGATGGAAAGCAACACAAGGTTCTAAGATGGAGCAGACAATTCAAGAAAATGCCGGGCACCGGCTCTCACATACACAAGAGGAAACACGGTAAAATTTCTGAGGTGTGAGGGTGGTGGCTAGCCTGGCGGACCATTCGTTTCTACCACCAAGCAGTTATATACCCATAACTAGGATATTTCACTATAACTATAACTACCAGCATTCTATCTAGGATATCAATCATTTTCAATTTCAATTTGTATTATATATTTTTTTAAACATAAATCCGCAAAATCTCAGTAAATTTTTATCGAAATCGGTTATGTAGTTTGGTAGAAAACTTAAAAGAAGTGGCATATTTGCGTGTTTCTGCCTTTCTGTTGAAATTCGACTCCTTTACAGGACATACATTTATTAGCACAAAAATTGAAAAACAAAAGCTTACTAACAAGAAATTGCCCTAAGTCCTACGTTCCCCATTGGGGAGCCCAGCCCGCGGCTCTGGCAGTCGAGGAACGCCATTGGTTTTAGTGGGCAGGTCGGGTCGCTAAATAATACCTTTCCGCACCCCGGAAACCCGCATACCCCGGCTATTCCCCATGGGCCGGGTATCCATGAGGATGTCCAACAACAACAAAATGCCGACTATGCCAATTTGCCAATTCTGTCAAGTCTGTCCTGAAATCCCAACCATGCACCCTGGTGCTACGACAAAGTTGTTGTGTATTGTTACTTGGATATCTCGTAGAGGAAGCGGTCGGCCCGCGCCATGCTGTCGAGCTCGTCTTGATGTTCCTCTAAGAGCGCGGCCTCTTCGGCGCTCGGTGTGAACTTGACCAGCTGCTCCACCATGTCGATGGGCAACTGCTCGCCGCTGTCCATTCGGAGGATTGCTCTGATGGTGCCAACAAAACACGTTCAGAAGTGCAACAGTATCAATTTAGTGTTCTATCACATCCATCCGTATATAAGCAAGGTCTAGTTACTTTGATCTGCGTGGTGACGGATTAAGAATACATTGTGTAACCACCCAATTCTCTCCTGAGGGTGTCGCAAGGGCCGACAAAGGGAAATGCCAAGGCCGATAACACAGCCCCAAGAGACGGAAAACTTGATACAAACCCTGTGCCCACCCGTCTTGCCAGCGTGGCACAGTAGGCTAATTTCCCTCCATGAATATCAACAAGGCCCGACCCAGTAGTGGGTCATTTATGGGCTGTAAGGACGACGACGACCCTTACCCTCCTTTTTTAAGCAACATTATCCATATCCAGTTTCATGTGACCATGTACTTGTACTTTGTCCATGTACTTTTCAGATGTTTGCTACCGAACTAATCATGGATTCTTATGTCTTAGAAGAGACGGCATATATCTCTTACCGGCAAATCTCCTCGTCAGTCATCTTGAGTTTAGAAAGTAGGATAGTGCAGTTTTGCGCTCTCCGCCCGTCAATCACCGACAGGATCTTAGTGCGCGGCTTCGAGCCCAATTGGCGTAAATCTTCCACGGAGCCCTCATTCTGTAAAATAAAAGTAATCATCTTCATCATTTCAGCTTAAAGACGTTCACGTCCATAACAGTAATAGACGATTCAAAATTTCTAAATTTCTATTTCTAAGCCTCGTCACTACATATTATAAAACAAAGTCACTGTCGTCTGTCTGTTCCTATGTATGCTTAAATCTTTAAAACTACGCAACGGATTTTGAAGCGGTTTCTTTTTCATAGATAGAGTGATTCAATAGGAAGGTTTATATGTATAATACATGCATAATTGCACCCGTGCGATGCCGGGGCAGGTCGCTAGTTAAAGATAAAGTAGTAATTGAGACTAGTTTTAGTCGGAGTATTAATTTTAAAACGATGCTTGAGTAGACAAATGTCAAACTAAAATCACCCAAGTCTTGACACTGCGTAATGACATGTGTCACTTATTTTAGAACAGTACTTGAGTGTAGAATCCTGATCTGATCTGATCTTGTGATCTTTATTCTAAAACGCTACTCATTTATTCTCTATTTTCGCTAGAGTGGCTAACTTCAGTGCTATCACAAAAATAGCTGTATAGTCAAGGGATCGGCAAATAAAAATCTCAACTCAAGCGTAGTTCCACTTGATAAGAGTTTAAGGAACGTTTATTGGATATTTTTCCCTTTTTGGTGTTATTATTCTTTAGGTAGTCGCCTTACATTATTTTTGTTAAATTTTATTTCTTGTTCATACCAACCTTATAGGAGCCAATCTTTATTAGTAATCAAAAAGTTCTTTGTCAGAAAATCTGCTCAAACTCACCTGAACTCCATTCTTCTGGTAAGCGCAGAACATCTTGTCAATTGTGTGAAGGTCCATCGCGTTGTACAATTTGGTATCGTCTATCTCCTGCCAGACAGTTCCAAGCAACTTGGTATCTGGCAATTTGCTCCAATTAAAGCTCTTGAGTGGATTTCCAGGCGTTGGCACGTTCTTTTTGGCACGGGGGGCTGCCGAGAGGGGAGCTAAAGGCGCCAGAGGGGCGGGGGGAGGTGCAGGGGCCGGAGGGGCTGCAGGGGGAAGGGGAGGACAGAACGCGGGGGGAGGAGGGGGAGGTGGAACGCTGCATGTTTCTATTACTGCGCTCTTGAGGTTGCTCACCTGAAATTACAATCGGAATGTGTCGAGAAAAAGGACTATTGACATAATATTATATCGTATTTAGTACTGGTTTAGCAGGATCCGTTGCAATGATACACGTTGCGACATTTAATATGGCCTAAACTTTTCAATTCAAGTACGAGCAACATAACGCGGCCTTGCCATGCCCGCATTTTCGGAAGGCGTCAACAGTCTACCCTTATTAAAAAAATACAGGTGCTATTTTCGACTGCCCATAAGACATAGCATCAATATAAGCTGTCAGTATTCATCCGAGTATTGTTATAGATCTTAGAATGACAATCGTGCAACAGGATGATCATCCTTCTACCGTCCAGTCGAGCAAGAATTTGCCCCTTTGTAATACGCATTTATTAGCTTCAGACGTATGTTAGTATGTAACGGAATCTTTGAACATGATTTTGACCCCCTTCAAAACATCGGATTAACTCGAAATTTGGCATACCTACTTATTAAGGACCGATGACAATTCAATAGTAAAAAAAAACTAAAATTAAATAATATTTAAAAAAACGTTTTTATAGAAATTGCAACTAAAAAAAAGAAAATAAATTTGAATTAAAAATAGTGTCAGAAAAAAAAAATTATTGTAAAAAAAGCGTGGGGTGCATGGTAAGTATGAATAGTTCTAAATACTTTATGAAAAGATATGGAAAAGATATGACTAAAAGAGTTATTTTGATAATATCCTGAAAAGCACCACACGCTTTTTTACAATATTTTTTTTCTGACACAATTTTTACTTCAAAATTATTTTCTATTTTTTGGTTTAATTTTCTATAAAAGCGTATTTTTTTTAGTTTTTTCAAACTATTATTTATTTTATTATAGTATGGGAAACCTTTTATAAACCCCCAGCCAGAGGGACAGGGCTGGGGTATGTGGGAGTCTAGGTCGCGTGGAGATGGTGAGTTGCGAACCAGTTTACCCGCTAAACCCTACCATCTCGTTACCATAACACAAGCATTAAGTTGCTTAGCTTGGGACGAGATGGCGTTGTGTGAAATGTCCAAGGATATTTATTTATTTATTTACTATGTGTCTACACGTGCCGTCTGTCATTTGGGAAACTCCTTAGACTCCATTGCATTACGTATAACCTGCATCGTGATGGCAATTTACTAACATGAAATTCACGAACATAAATGACACCCGGACTTAAAGCAAATGTCTCTGGTTTACCAAAAGACACTTGCCCGGACCGGGTAGCATAAACACACACATAAAGCATATCGAGAATAAAATAATCGTACCTTAGCGTCATCAGGTATGCTTCCTTCACTGACTAGTTTCTCAAATCTGGCTCGCTCTGCCCTTTCTTGGTTCAGCTGCATAATAAATCAGATCATTATGATAAGAATACCAGATAATTTTTACATACAGAAACCACTTCCAGTATTAAATCTAATGCACTAATAATAATTTTGAAAATTATTGTAACATTTTTATATACCTTCGAAAAGGATTCTTTGATTTGATTGAGCACTAAAGGATGGGTGATGAGTGTTCCAATGAATAAAACACTCTCTGCGCTAGACATTCAGGTATCGCCGGAGTCTCTACGATAAAGTATCGAATTATAACCCAGTAATCTTCAGGGCAACCGTAGGTTAACTACACTCCATGTAATTTATGATCTGCCATGATCATAATGATGATGACGAATCTTCAGACAGTACTTGCAATTTCTATTAAACAATTTGCAATGGCGAAATTATCATCTGAAATGTTGGTAGGCTTTTAGACATAATGTTACCTATTTAAAACTAGTTAAAAGATGGCATATATTAGTGATTTATATTATTTATGGATAACCATTACCTATTAGATTTTAGCAGGTAGCATTACTATTATGGGATTGGCGATAATGTATGTTTTAGATGACATATGGCAACATATTGTGATGTAATGAGTACATATCATAACTAATGAATTTGTTCCATTTAAAATTATTTAGTAAAGTTTATTCTACGGAGATTTTATTTAATTAAATCTAAAATTGAAGTATCAAACAATGGTTTTGAGCAACAAATCAACTAAACGCCAATTTCCAATAAATCATACATGCGCAATATAATCGAGTAAGAATGACTTCATTGAAAAAGGTATTTTTACGAAATACATACTTTAAAATGCCCACAATCGACCATTGCGCAGTGTAGGTCTTTCATGTGATGATGTTTGTGTACTACCTGTAGTATTAAGGTTAGTGTCACATACCTGCTGTTCAAGCAGATGCGCCCTACACGCGGCCGCCCTGGCACGTTCTGTACATTCCATGTGTTGTGCTGTCTCTCTCTCTAACCTCTCTTTCAGTCTTCCGACGACTCCCTCCAGCTCTTCTCTCTCCTGGCTTTGCTCGTCGACTTGCTTCTCCTGTTAGTGGGTTAGGTTGGGTCATGCGATGCGTATTAATAAGAATGTAATGGTATGATACGGTTCTTTAAGCTGATCGTTAATGTCGTAATTTTCGTTTTTTTTTTTAATAGTAACAGGATAAACGTGTTGCATTCCTTCATCACAAGAAAAAAAATACTAATTCCAGTTTGCAGTTTCGATCATAAAATCTCGAAACCTGTATGTATTCACTGTATGTAGGTTCACTTAACTATAAAGACCTACTTTAGGAAACCAATACATACATTTAGATTTAGCTTTTACCAACCGTTTTCAGTTTACATTAGTTTACTTGGCGAATTTCAATGACTAATAATTGGCTCGCCAGTGTAAAAGGCACTCGCGAATGTCGCATCGCGTCTCTTAATTTTCTCGCTAGTGTAAAAGGCATTCGCAGAGTCGCATCTCTTTCTGCTTTTTTCGCTGTTTATCATAATAAAATACTTTTGTAGATATGGGACCGTGCCAATTTCTAGTACCCTCTCCAATTAAAGTTTTGTAACTCTACTATGTACAATGATGTAGATATAAGTACAATTAAATGTCTTGACTTGTATTTGACTGAGTTTAACATTTTGTTAATATTTGTCAATGATTTAAAAGATTATGTTTTCCAGATCAGCTTCTAAGGAACCAATACCAATATGATGTCAACCATCCCACAATTAATATGGAGAACAACTTGTCACAAGAAGTGTCTGTAGTAATTTGGCAAATTAACTGCTCTATTATAATTATGTGGCGTGTGTGCTGACATGAAAAATGGGCACGTTTTAAGATGGTGTAATTATTTAACCATTACCAATAAATAAGGGTGTCAAATGGGGTCATACTTTGTTTCGAAACCATGAAAAGAGCTTCAGACTAAAATAAAATTAACTTTTCGTGACATTTTGACAAAAAAAGACAAAAAAAAAACAAAAAACTAGAATTTTTCTAGTGAATATTTCAGTCGGTTTACACATTTCGTTCAAGTTTTTTATTGCTTATAACTGGGAACCAACCAAAAAATAGTTAGTTGTCCAAAAATACCCGAATTTGCCTTCAAACACATGGTTTTGCTTACGTAATTCAAGTTTTTTAGTAAACTACTGAACCAATGTCGATTTTAAATTTACATATACAAAACACCGTCGAATTGAAAACCTGTTTTTAAAAGTATGTTAAAATAGTTAATTATATTTTTCTTTACATTTTAAACACATTAATGCGCCTAAAATACTATAGATCCTTACGTCATGGCTATAGAGTATTTGTTACAGCCTGTATTTGCGATGTAGCCCCATTTTGGGCGCCACTGTAGCGTCTCACACTAAAAATTAAATATATATCTATATATTCTCCAATGTATTGATATTAAAAAACTCTCTTTTATGTTTTAAACATTCTTCTATAAATACTCGTCCAAATCTATGTGATTAGTATCTAAAAAGTATGACCACATTTTCTTTCTATGGATATTTAGCCTATGCATTTAAGTGACTAACCTTTTTGGCCAAATCAGTGGCCAAGTCAATATTTTCTCTCTCCAAGTTGTCGGCTTTGGTTCTGGCCGCGACTAGTTCTTCTTCCTTCGCCAAGAGATGCACAATCTCCCCAACATTGATCTCCAAGGGAGATACATCTGGATCGTATATCTAAAACAAATCCTCTTATTGGTCTAGGGTTGGATGTGCCGCCTTTCTGATCAGGGGTGCCCGGTTCGATTTCGCGGGCGCGCAATTGTCAGTCATACAGATTATACCCAGGGATTCTTTTAAAAAATATATATTAGAAAAACAGCGAGATATTTCATTCGTTTATCACAATTATGTTAGTATATGTATATAGTATTTTTAAAACAATAAAAAGCACATCAGGAGTTATGTCGCCACAGTCAGAGTCAGTCACACAGAGACGTCTTTCTTTCGTAGCGGTCGGTTTCCTGAGAGTATCTTATATGGCGACAAACCAGACAAGCAGACATTCCCTAAAGTCTCAGGAGGGAATTGTGATAAAAACGGTGTGCAGCATGGCGCAGTAGACTTATAGGTCTTTCGATACAATACTGGTCCACTTATGAGCAAAGATGTCTGTGTGGTGACGGGTTTATAATACGTAGTGTCACCACCCGATTCCATCCTGAGGGTGTCGTAAGTGCCAACAAAAGGAAGTGACGGCCGGTAACCCAGCCGCAACAGACAGAAATCTTTATATAAAACCCTGGCCAGCGTGGCTCAGTAGGCCAAAGTCGGGCTTCCTCCAGTTACATGGAGGGGAGGGTCCCCTCCATGTAACTGGAGGAAGCCCGACTTGGCAGTAGGTCATCATGTGAAATGAACTCGTTCTAGCGAAGAAACCGTTTAGACTTAGTATGCGGAGTCCCTGGCCTCACCTTGGTGGTATCGCTGGTGCTCCCACGCTCGCTGCCCTGCTCGCTGCTAGCGCGACTCCCAGCAGCTGGCTGCTGCAGAACTACCTGCTGCACGACTCGGTCCAACAGGAGCCAGTGCTGGCTCTGAGGGTTGTATTCCACTGGGGAACAAAATATTACAAAATCTGAACTCTATTTTTTGTTAATTGGCTCGCCTGAGCTATTTTGATACGTCAATATGCATTTAACGTATTCAATACTATTTACCACGAGTCAGGAAAGTTACTTTACAGAGAAGATCTAGAAGTTGCCTTTTTTAGAATCGCCATTTTTTACTTAATTAGCTACATCATATAATTCCTGTGTGGTGAAGCCTTCAGTGTCACTTATTAATTCCTACCTGTGACTGTAGTAAAAACAGGAATGTCTTAGGGAATTACATGGGCAGAGAATTTGGCTACACAGGGAAGTAATCTCAAAATGTAACCCACTGGCATCAAGTCCGATAAGCGTTATCTAAGTATCGATCAGCCAATTAGACTTATTAAGATCTTTCAGTATGAGAAAACATGTTTAAATATCCTCACCCAATCTGTCATTTAACCACTGCTATGCCTGACAAAGTTTGAAAATGTCTGAAATGGCTAGACCAATGCTAACGGGACATTCCCTGACAGACAGCTGGTGTATTACAAGGAGTAGCTTAGCCAATTTTAATTGACACCCTCAACCCTTTTCAGAAGCCCATAGTTACTTAGATTTCCACATTGTTAAATAGCTAGTTTTAAAGAAAAGAACTAAGAAGACTTTTTAAGCACAAACAGTTCTTATGGTTTCCCAGAACCCGTTTAAATATCACTTACGGGGCAGAAGTAGCAGATGTTCCAGCAAGGACAAGAAGTGCGGGTACGCAGCGGTATGACTAAGTTTCCGCCGAAGGAGGTCAAACATTGTGGTGGCGCTTTTCGTGTCGACATGCTCCTTGTCAAACCTCCTAGCCAGTTCCCTCTCATCCTCATTGCGAACCATCTCGAAGAACTCGATGTGGCGGTCCAGCGTTTCGTTCTCGTATTTGCGAAGTTTTTCGATCACTGAAAACGTAGAAAATGGTGCTTAATGTGATACTTATCAGACTTTTAGTTGATGTGAACTTTTAGTTTAAAGATCTTGCATTGCTAATAAAATTGGTGTTTACTATTAATTAATTTCTTTTGATGATTTACTGTATCATCATTGGAACCAGACATAAATCATCAATCATTTATTCGTGTGATTTTTTCCCAAATATATCTGCCACTAAGGTGTTCACGATCAAGTTTAATTACAGACCTAGAAGGATCATTGAAGAAACAGCCGGTGGGAGATTATCGCTTCTTCTCTAGTTGAGTCGAGTTTGTTTTATTCCAATCAAAACGCTGCGCAATTTATTTTAAATACCAGCTTTAGTCTAGAACATACCTGGTTGTATCCCCAACATGAGCAGCTCATATCTCAAATGCAATCTAAATTCTAAGCTCTCTTCTCCAGGACCATAGTTGAGGACCGCATTTATGAATGACATTATTGCGGTTTTGAGCCCTAAGTCGTCTCTATAAGCACCAGTACTTCGGTCCAGCTCATTCACAATGCCTTGGAAGCGTGCTCGCTCGCTTGCATACTTTTGGAAGTGGACCATTGCTTCTAGCACCTGCGAATTGTTTGATATTATAGACAATTATAGTTAGAAACGTTTAGATTTTAAAGGCTCAAATGAAGGTATCGCATGTAAAGTGTATAAAGAGTCAAATTCGAACGGTTCGTTAAAAATTGTATTCTTAGACTGGTTGACTTATATAAAATTAGTTAAACCAAAATTTCTGTAGAATTTGTGGAATCCATTCGACCAACAATACCTTTTTGTGTCCTCCAGGCACCAAACATACAGCACCTAATATTTCCAGCGACGCTACTTTCGTTTTAACGTTCTCTGTGTCTAAGGACTGTGCGATCAGATCGATGCTTGTAGGGTGCGCCAGGACATGTGCTCGACCCGTCTGTAAGAGACAAGCATTTGTACAGCTTAAATTAGAGAAAGATAGACAGATAGAAAATATAGGACCAATATGTAAAGATATATTTGGCTCGAAAGATTTTATGTAAATCTTAGCTACGCAGATACTAGACGAAGAATCTGAATGTTGATGAATGAGATGAATCTTTTACAATCATCTCTTAGTTCACCTCTTTACCATTTTGTATTATGTTTCCGTGACTAAGTAACCTAAGATTTTCTTTGATGTTTGGTCTCCCAATATTCCAATTAAATTTCTTGTAGTGATACAACCGTTCATCTTGCTATTATCAACTGTGAATGTTGGATCCAATTAAAATGCATTAGAGCATGCCTGAGAATAACATAACGGCTGTCATCCATTAAAAAAAGAACACGAAGTAATGGGACCAGGTGACGAAATTAAGTAAGTATATTATATCTAAAAGCCTAGTATGGCATTGATCTTTATTCTCATGCAGCTTCCACCACCCAACCCACAAATTACACTATAAATCCACGACCAGTTAAGTAACTTACCGAATTATTCATTAAAGCTTTGATCCCAGCTATGAGGTTATGCCTGGTCAGCGCGTCATCTCTTGGGGCTTTCTGTAAGGCGTCTAGCAAAGACCCAAGGCCTCCTTGCTTGATGAACCGGATGACGAAGCTGTGGGCTCTGGTCCTTAGAGCCGTCTTTAGTCCATCGACAAGAGCGCAGGCTTCAGCAGGTAGTATGCCTTCCGCTGATGCAAAAGCCTGATGAAAATAAATTTTGGATTGTAAATATAAATTTCGCAAGTATCTTCTAAATTATTGATACACGTATTTTAAGCTTGCTTTTAACTTATCGCTATTCTTAACCCGCCGTGCGCCGACACCCGCCCTCACGCGGCGGACCACGGGTACCGCGTACGTTGCTACCGTGGTCCGCAGGCGGCAGCCCCATCGCGCACCCTTTCCCGTGCGACGCCCCGCGCACTTGGCCGTCACACCTTCGCGGTAGGCAATACTGGCGGACGGTGGGCTAACTTATCGCTGTTCCTAGAGTAATTCTGAACAACCTTCTGGCTGATTACAACGAGAATTCTCTTTTATAATTGTTCGGAATAAAAAACAAAAACAAATATAATATTTGCCTAATTGAAAAACTACTATAAATTTGTTTTCGCCGAAACTAAAAGATCGGTATTGCTAGATCTACAACATTTCATAATTGGAAATCTGCATTAGGCAGTTAAAAATTGTTTAGTTCTTGAATGGTTTAGAATTATATAATAGCTTTTTCAATACTCACATCAGCGATCTCATTGAGGGCTTTGATATACTCCTCGACTTGAGGGGCTGTTGCTAGTTGTGGCGCCTGACCTGGGGGAGGGCGCCGACTGCAGTATATCTGCCACTTCTTTGCTGGAGGCAGTGCCATCATGGCGGCTTTATTCACTGCTGTCAAGTCCAGCTCCTCCTGTAAACAATAGAGATGATCGATCGGGATTAGGTAAAAATCCAAGTCTTCGAGTCAGACAAAAAATTAAAAGGACATTACCATCTTTACATGAGTTTAGGTGTTCATCGTCGATACACAATGTGACACGAAGATCTTATACCTTCGTATAAAGATTTAATTTGTCCGTATAGTGACGGATTCAGAATACACAGCGTCACCAACCCATTCTATTCTATCTAAAAGAACTCATAAGGTAGCCAACCCGTCTGCCAAGCGTCCCAACGCAGCAGTGAAAATTATTAAACAATTTGTGACTGTTATTTAACAATATTCCAAGAGCCACAACTAAAACATTAACGATAAAATGCATATTTATTACTCAGTCAAAACATACATTTCCGAAAATAGTTCAAGATGTACCTACACTTCAAATACATAAACAAAATATTATAGTTACTCTAAAGTAAAACAACAATTTTGCAATATTTTTCTCCGTAAAAGGATACATCTTGATCAACCGTCAGTATTACATTAAAAATGGTCATAAATTCGAGTCCTGTCCAAGCACCTTACCATTTTAAGACATTTTATGCATGTAGTAAAATATTCGGAACTGAGGAAACTTAAAAAGAGCGGCTCCAATGTTTCCTTAGATGGATTTCTGGTTAAGCTAAAATTGAGCGAACCATTTTCAGTCGTATAAAAAACTTTCGATTGAGACATCTGTACATAGTTGGTAAGCAAGGCTTCTGGGAACGGTTGGAATGTAGCCTTAAAAACCTCGCCTTCCATATAATTAAAGCTAATGCAGCACAGATTCCGACTTTGAACGCTTAAGTTATCTTTTGGATGATGCCACTTAAAGGTATAAAACATTTCGTAACATGCATGTGGGATGGATGAATTTATGAACGAAGATGAAGCATGAGGTATTTCTGAACGCAGACGAATGAAAGAGATGGCTAAGATTTTTAAAAGGTGAGAAAGAAAGGGACGGAGGAAGGTGTGCAAGATGGAGTCTGGCATGGGTCGTGTTGAAATGCAGGATGGAGTATTTTTTTGAAAAAAGTGGTTAAGAAGACAAATTATAGTAAGTGAAGTCTATTTGAGTTTATTTTCAACCCCCGACCCTACAGATATGGGGGCTCGTCCAAAGCTTTAAAATAAATCTAAAAAGACTGTTGGATTGAGGTTATGTGACTTGTGGTATGGTGTGACCAAGCGAGGCGGCGTGGTTGCAAGGCTACTTACTAAGAAGATTTTCAAGACGATTGCGTTTGCGACGATCGCAATAAGACGGTTAAGATGGGAAAAAACAGTGATGACGGCGGCGATGGCAGCAAGCGTGGCGAATCGAATTTATTACACATGACGGCAGATTTAGTCCCGAAATTTAGTGGTCAAGACACTTCCTATCCAGTATGCAAGTGGGTACAGGATGTGGAGGATACTGGTGAAATATTCCAGTGGACCCCGCTACAACAGTTACTTGTGGCACGGCGGTCACTAGCGGGTACAGCGGAGTTATGGCTTAAATCAGAAAAACCATTCAAAACCTGGGTAGAACTTAAAGAAGAAATTAGCAAAGAATTTCCCTCAACTTTGGATACGAAGGCTATACACGAAATTATGAGTTCGAGAAAGAAGAAAAGCGATGAGAGTTGCCTAGACTACCTACTCATAATGAAAGAAATGGGTAAACGAGGCAAAATTGCCGATTACGTAACTATAAAGTACATAGTAGACGGCATCCTTGATCAAGAATGTAACAAAATAATGTTATACGGAATCAAGACATATACGGAGCTGAAAGAGAAGCTTAAAATATACGAGTTGGTCAAAACAAAACGAGATAAACCGCAAGAGAAACCGCATCAAGAACAGTCGAAAAGTCTACCTAATCAGCGCAAGAAATATGCCATACGGTGCTACAACTGTGGTGAGTTGGGCCATGCATCAACCAGTTGCCCAAATAAAGAAAAGGGTGCGAAATGTTTCAAGTGTAATGGATTCGGACATATCGCAACTTCATGCAACAAAGTAATTTCGAGCGGCGAGGGCGCACGATCTCAAGATGGCGGCGTTCGGAGACAGTCGGGAAGCGTCGGCAACCGAACGAGTGGCGAAACAAAGGAGGCGCAACAGTGGCGCCACCAACCTCAACAAGCAGGATTTACTAAGCGGTCGATGTTCGGGGCGGTGGATACAAAAGCGAACTTCACGTCAGATTGTCACGGTCAAGTTGGCAGCATTGGGCCATCAAAAATCTATGGCAAGATGGCGGATCAAGAGGAACAGCTGATGTTGACACATGAAACCAAGCAAGTTATGCAGATTGTAAACAGTGAAGAAAAACATGACAAAATACAAAGAAAACCAATGAAAAATGTTGTTTTGAACAGGATTGAAGTTAGTGCATTAATCGACTCCGGCTGTGAAGTGAATTTAATCAACGAGAACTTTTATTCCGCCATCGTAACTTCAAAATGCGACGACGACGTAATACTAAGCGGACTTGGGTGGTCTAAAGTGCGATCACTAGGACAATGTGCGTTGAATATACAGATTGATGGATGTAATTACGGTGAAGTGACCTTCCATATAGTTCCCAGGGACTGTATGCCTTTCCATGTTATTATAGGTCAGGAGTTTTTAAAAAAAGTGGTGATGATTATGAAAGAGGGTTTTGTGTTGCTAGTTCCAAAAGATGATGAGTGGCTGACGAAGATTAAATGTTTTCCATGTACTGCCGATATTGTAGGTACAGTCAGCTCTCCAGCACTGAAAGAAGAAGTAATCAGGTTAGTGGAAAGCTATGAGCCAAACCAAATAAAAGAAGCCCCGGTGGAGTTGAAGATAACTCTAATGGATGAGACACCAGTGGCACAGAGACCACGCAGACTGTCTCCCAGAGAGCAAGAAGAGGTAGAAAAGCAGATCCAAGAATGGCTGAAGGACGGAATTATCAAGGTGAGTCACTCAGAATATGCTAGTCCTCTGGTGTTGGTCAAGAAGAAAGATGGCACTATTCGAATTTGTATTGATTATAGGAGGCTAAACAAAAAAATTTTGAAAGACGAATACCCGTTACCTATTGTGGATGATCTCATCGACAAGCTAGCAAGTGCAAGAATTTATTCTGCGTTAGATTTGAAAAATGGGTATTTTCATCTTAAAATAAACGAAGAATCAACAAAATACACAGCTTTTGTTACCATGACCGGCCAATATGAATTTTTGAGAGCACCGTTTGGGTTAGCGACATGTCCTAAAGTGTTTATGAGATACATAACTGCAATTTTTAGAGATTTTATTGCAAGTGGTATTATTATAATATTCATGGACGATTTATTAATTCCAGCAGAAAATGAAGAGCAAGCCATTGACCGACTAAAAGAAGTTTTGCAAAGAGCATCAGAGTACGGCTTGAACATCAACTGGAAGAAATCACAGCTTTTAGTGAACAGAGTTGAGTACCTTGGGCATGTGATACAAGATGGTAAAATCATGCCTTCTCCAGGGAAGACAGAAGCCATTATCAAGTTTCCTGAACCACAGAATGTCAAACAGCTTCACAGTTTCTTGGGACTCTGTTCATATTTTAGAAAGTTTATTCAGAACTATGCTCAAATTGCACAACCGCTAACAGACTTGTTGAGAAAAGATGCAATATTCCAGTTTAATGATGGACAACGAACAGTTTTCAACATGTTGAAAGAGAGGTTGACTAGTAAACCAGTACTTAAAATATATGACTCAAAAGACGAGACAGAAATGCATACTGACGCATCATGCACTGCATACTCAGCTATATTGATGCAAAGATGTAGAGAAGACAGAGAGCTACACCCGGTTCATTACATGAGCCGTCGAACATCAGAAGCCGAAAGCAAGTATACAAGTTACGAATTAGAAGCTCTGGCTATAATAGAAGGCGTTAAGAAATTCAGACATTATCTACATGGGATTTCCTTTAAAATTATAACAGATTGTAAGGCTTTTCAGATGACGTTGAACAAGAAAGATTTGGCAATGTCAACAAGAGTAGCAAGATGGATTTTATTGCTACAAGATTACGATTTCACTATTGAGCACCGTAGCGGTAGTAAGATGAGACACGCAGACGCGTTAAGTAGAAACCCATGTATGTTAGTCGTAACAGCAGATCTGCATAAACAACTACAATGTGCACAAGAAAATGATGATGGGATTAAAGCTATAATGGAAGTTCTGAAAGAAGGAAAAACATATCAAGACTACTATCTTCACCAAGGTTTGCTATGCAAAGGAAAAGACCAGTCACTTGTTGTACCGAGAAAAATGGAAGATTATATTATACGAAGAGCTCATGAAAATGGACACTTCGCCAAGAAAAAGACTATGGAACTGATAAGTAAACAATACTATATAGAAAATCTAGAGAAAAAGGTGGCTGACCTTGTGGCATCATGCGTTCCATGTATCTTAGGAAGCAGAAAAGGGGGAAAGCAAGAAGGATTCTTACATCCTATTGACAAAGAAGAAGGACCCCTGCACACTTTACATGTGGATCACATTGGGCCATTGGCAGAAACAAAGAAGAAATATAATTACATACTCACCATTGTAGATGGGTTCACAAAGTTTGTTTGGATATTCCCAGTGAAGACAGTAACTGCAAAAGAAACTATAGAAAAAATGGAAATTTTACAGCAGACGTTTGGAAACCCAGTCAGAATAGTAAGTGATCGAGGTACAGCATTCACGAGCAAAGATTTTGAAGAGTACTGTAAGAGCGAAGGTATCCAACACAGTAAAATCACAACAGGAGTGCCAAGAGGGAATGGCCAGGTAGAACGCATTCACCGAACCATTATAGCAGTACTTACCAAGTTGAATATAGAGGACCCTACACACTGGTACAAGCACACAAGTAAATTACAGCGAGCGATAAACAGTACATATCAAAGGAGCATCAAGACTACTCCCTTTGAGTTACTTACTGGAGTAAAGATGCGACAAAAAGAAGATCTGGAACTGCTACAGATGCTGGAAGAAGAATATGTCTCTACTTTCATGGCTAGAAGAGAAGAAATAAGAAATAGGGCAAAAGAACAGATTTTGAAAGTACAGGAAGAGAATAAGAGAAATTATAACAAAAAAAGGAAGTCTAGTACAAAATATAAAATTGGAGATTTGGTAGCCATCAAAAGGACACAATTTGGAACAGCTATGAAACTGAAGGGAAAATTTCTAGGTCCATACAAAGTAACAGAAATAAAGGGAAATGACAGATATGAGGTGGAAAGGATTTCCGACAGTGGAGAAGGTTCCAAAAAGACATCTACCTGTGCTGAATTTATGAAGAAATGGTCAGATGCAGGATAAGGTAATAAGTTTTTTTAATTTTACTGTCTTGCATGTTTTTTTTTAGTGGAAGAATATATTTATTTTTAAATAATGTTTGGTAGATGCTGTGGAAGAGGATTTTTTTGATAAAGTTTAGTTTATTCTATTGTGTTAGATAAATATTGTACTTACTTTGTTGGAAGTGTCACTCATAGGAAGGTTTTATGTAAAATGAAACAACACATAGTACATTTAGTTTGTTGTTTAATTTTCAAATATGTGCAAAACAAATATAGTGGTAAAAAAACAACCACACTTACAATTGTTTAAGCTGAAACTTGTATTTGAAATAAGTAATTAAGAGAAAACTTGTATTTGAAATATTTAAGATAGAACTTGTATTTGAAATGTTTAAGATAAAGCTTGTATTTGAAATATTTAAGATAGAACTTGTATTTGAAATATTTAAGGTAAAACTTGTATTTGAAATATTTAAGAAGTTGTATTAGAAATGTTTAAGTTAGAGATAAGAGTTTGTAGAAAACAAAATGTTTTCTGCGTGTGCCTGTGGGTATGTATGTCTGGGGTCAGACATAGTGCAGGAAGGCCGAGTGTGGGATGGATGAATTTATGAACGAAGATGAAGCATGAGGTATTTCTGAACGCAGACGAATGAAAGAGATGGCTAAGATTTTTAAAAGGTGAGAAAGAAAGGGACGGAGGAAGGTGTGCAAGATGGAGTCTGGCATGGGTCGTGTTGAAATGCAGGATGGAGTATTTTTTTGAAAAAAGTGGTTAAGAAGACAAATTATAGTAAGTGAAGTCTATTTGAGTTTATTTTCAACCCCCGACCCTACATGCATGAGATGTTAATGAAAATAATATCGATATCAATTTAATTCAGTGCTTAACTTGTGTGAACAAAATATGTTTCCTTGTTTTTTCTACAGAAAAGGAAAGATATAGATCAGACACAAACTAAGAGAGAATACATTAACAAATACGAGGAAGCTTATAGAATGTTCGATAGCAACAATGCATTTATCGGAGCTTTGCTTAATTAATTTCATAATTATTTGCCTTCATCTCACACTCTTAATATGTGACACCCACGTGGATGGATCGCTAATTATTTATAAACGATAGATTCAAGAAACTTTCGATGAATTTTCTATAGGCGAATGTGGAACAAAAAACTTTCCAAATCGGTTTATAAATAATAGGGTCATGGATAACATTAAAGATAGAATACAGGCGAATTGAAAACCTTCTTCTTTTTAACTTTATAGAAAATAATGGGGCGCAATTTCGTCACTAAACCATCTGAAATGGTCACTGCTAACGGTTGAGTCAAGCGTCACAGTACCGGATTTCCTCGATGAAAGCAGATCGATTACTTGGTTGGATCGATTTATGATAGGTTACTAATCGAGTGGAAATAGGATTGTTGGAATGCGAGGAAACGTACACGTGGGCGTCCGATTTGAAAAGGCAATAACTATGTCGGTCGATATGGAAAGAGAATTGTTTTCCAGTAGGTACATATACAGTCGTTGCATCTAAACTGTTTCCAAATATTTTTAAATTAGTGAAGTACTCAAAGGTAATTTTATTTAGATAGAGAATATATTGTGTGCAGCAGTAGTGTTGAGTTTATTTTATTCTAATTGGCAACATTAATAAGATATTAACTATACAGAATTAGAAAAAAATACGTTAGATAGCAAATAAATGTGATTTCTCGTAACTCTTTTATTATATGGCAATAAATCAAACATTTTATGAAACAACGTTTTTGTACTTCATTAAAATTTGCATTTATAATGACATCAACGTCTAGACACCTGATATTAATTTAGATATTAACGTATCCATTTCAAATGTTCCATTTCAGAGTACCAGTATCTAGTTTAGAATGTGTAAATTGCTACCTACTGTTTCATATAGTTAACATTTACAGTAACTTTTATTTTATTTTTTTACCCCTTTACAAAAAGAAGGGTATTATAAGATTGACGTGCCTGTTTATCTGTCAGTGGCTCGTAAACAAATGGATCGATTATGACGCGGTTTCTTTTCATTTGAAAGCTAGTTCAAAACTGTTCAAATGATTCAAACTTGTATTGGAGGTTCCCTAAAATCATAAATGTTGATTATTAAAGTCATAAAAAGTCTAGTGATTTAAAGTGGGCGTATTTTTTTTTGTTCTTGGGGAGAAACCTTGCTGTCGCGTACCCATCCGTGGCCAGATTATATGCGGACTCAGGGGCACCACGTCGTCGATATAGAGGCAGACACGTATGTGTTCTTTTTATATTGTAATACTTAAAAAAATGTAATCTCGTACGTCCGATGCGACATTAAAGGCCACTCTGAAAATCAGCGCTGCAACACCCTCTCGGTGCGGCAGCTACATGCTGCGTGGGGCCTAGTTCAGGCCTCAGGGTTACGACGAATTTGTCTATGTGACTGAATAAACATTTTTTTTTTTTTTTTTTTTTTATGTAAGAGCAGGCAGATGACTGCATTCCGCCTGATGTTAAGTGGAAATGCCGTCCAGAAGTGGGGATACCTAGTGCTAGACTGTAAGTATAGCATTAGCCATCCCCACCCTGCCGGCCCGCAAGATGCCTCTTCACGCTTCGTTTGAAAGACCCCATATTGTAGGTAGGTGGAAATACGTGCGCAGGGAGGGAGTTCCATGCTTTTAGGGTGCGGCAAAGGAACGAGTTGCTAAATTTCTTCGTTCGCGATGGAATGGCGGCTACGGTGTAGCGGTGGCACTGAAGGCCCGCACGCGTATTACGGCAAAGGAAAGGGGAGGGAGGGATAAGGGAGAAAAGCTCTTCTGAGCACTCCCCGTGGTACAGTCGGTAGAATGCACTCAGAGCAGCAATATTACGACGGAGTTTTAAGGGCTCGAGATTCATGGTTACATTTTCATCACCTATAATGCGAATTGCTCGACGCTGCATCCGATCCAAAGCTTCAAGTAGATACTTAGCGGAGCCGTCCCAGAGGTGTGAGCAATACTCGGCGGAGGACCGCACCTGAGTTTTATACAACAGGTACAGCTGCTCAGCCGAGAAAAAGCGCCGCACCTTGTTCAGGACTCCGAGTTTACGTGAGGCTGTTTTGATCACAGCCTCGATGTAATTTTTAGGATTTAGGTCGCAGCAGATTTCCATACCAAGCAAGGTGATGTTACTCTGCAACGCAAGTGTCGTGCCCAGAAGAGACGGGAGAGGAAGAAATGGTGACTTTTTAGCGGAGAACGCGCATGTTTGAGTTTTTTTGCCATTGAACTCAACCAGGTTGTTAGATCCCCATTCTGTAATGTGGTTCAACGTCTGGTTAAGTTCAATCACCAAATTGACTCGTTTTTCGGCAGTCTCCACTGGCCCTGCCCCCGGATGTCCGAAGTATCCCGCATGAACTGTACTATCATCTGCATAGCAATGAATGGTACCTAATGGAAGCATGTCATTGATATGCAGAAGAAACAGGGTGGGGGATAGCACGGAACCCTGAGGTACACCAGCGTTAACTGGTAGGAGTTGCGATGAGCATCCATCCGAAACAACACGTATTCTACGCCCGTGGAGGAAGCTCGCAATCCACGTGCAGAGCTGAGCAGGCAGACCATATGCCGGAAGCTTGGAAAGAAGGCTTTTGTGCCAAACGCTATCAAAAGCTTTGGCGATATCAAGGCTGATTGCTAGCGTTTCGCCACGCTTGTCCATAGCCTCACCCCAGAGATGTGTGATGTACGCTAGAAGATCACCTGTGGACCGATTCGGCCTGAAGCCATATTGGCGATCGTTTATTACGTGGTGATCTTCTAGGTAATGGATTAGTTGATTATTTATTATTTGTTCCATTGTTTTGCACATCACTGAGGTGATAGCTATTGGCCGGTAGTTGGCCGGGTCGGCGCGATCTCCCTTTTTGGGTATCGGCTGCACAATGGCTTCCTTCCAAGATTCCGGGACACTTCCCAAGCTAAGGGAAAGCCGAAAAAGACGCGTGAGCACAGGAGACAACTCAGCTGCGCACCTCCTTAGTACTATAGGCGGTACTCCGTCGGGCCCACTAGCTTTCCGTGTATCAAGTGACTGTAGTGCAGTGCGTACATCACGTTGCCTGATTTTTAGGTCAGGCATTGAAAAGCCACAGTGAGGAAGCGTTGGTGGCGATGCATTACAGTCATCGACTCGGGAGTTAGCCGCAAAGAGTTGCACCAGAAGATCGGCCTTCTCCTGAGGCTTGTGGGCCAGTAACCCGTCTGGACGCCTGAGAGGTGGTAGCGAAGGTTGGCAGAAATTGCTCTGCACGTTTTTGGCCAAACGCCAGAAGCTACGTGAACCTGTGGGGTGCGAAAGCAATTCCTGGCCAATCCGCGCAATGCGCTGGGCATCCGCCCTAATGTAGGCCTTTTTGCAGGACTTGGAAGCTTTATTGTAAGCTGCCTTCAGAGAGTCTATAGCAGGGTCGCCATTAGCACGACCTCTGATCCAAGCGCGATAGGCCAACCGTTTCGTGGAAACAGCATCAGCGCATTCGCGGTTGAACCAGAGGTTACGTCTATCCTTACTGATGATATCCGAGAACGGAATGTAGTATTCCATACCTAACTTGATCTCCTCAGTAAGGGCAGCGGTGCATAATGTCGGATCACTCTCTCTGAAGCAGCGTTGCTTCCAGGGGACAGAAGCGAAGTAGTCACGCATTCCATCCCAGTCTGCAGAGCCATAGTGCCAAATGCGACGAGTGCTTGCTACTGGTCGTGGAGGGCTGGCCCACGGGACTTTGGTGGATATTAGGCAGTGATCGGAAGAACCAAGGGGCGCCTGGACCTCGACCTGGTATTCTGCCGGGTGTGTTGTTAGTAGGAGGTCCAGCAAAGAAGGCGCATGACTGGCTATGTCCGGGATTCTGGTAGGCCTATCGACCAGCTGCGTCAGATCGTGCGTCAGAGCGAATGCATGAGCAGATTTTCCCGCATGGTCTGTTTTATGGGATTTCAGCCACATATCATGGTGTGCGTTGAAATCGCCTAAAAATACCAATTCTGCGTTCGGAAATTGCTCCTGCGCGGCATCTGCCACTTGGCTAAGGTGATTGAAAAGTTGGGTTGTCTCCATATCGCCGCTATGGGATCTATAGAGGCCAACGTACACTCGACTCTGAAGACCCAAGTCCACGTGAACCCCAAGGATAGAGAAGGAAGGGTCTTCCAAGCAGCGGAGACGTCGACAACAGAAACCCGCCCTGACATACAAGCATACCCCGGCCTTGGCTTTGAAGGACTCTTCTAGTACGTAGCCAGGATAGTCAAGGTAGCTTGCATCGGCAGGGCGGAGTATTTGAGTCTCCGTAAGAAACAACATTGCTGGCCGTGCTGTCTCAAGGTGTTGGTGGACGGCGACGAGGTTGGCGTGGAGTCCGCGAATGTTGCAGAACTCCACCTTAAAAAGCGATGATTTGGTGGGGCTGTGCACCGCTGAATGACCAATATTCATTGTTTGTGCTGCCATGTTATAAGAGAAAAACGAAGAGAAGCGTGAAGTGAGGAAAACTTTGCCACGACTGAAATAAACAAATTATAAGGGTGTGTGTGTGTGTGTATGTGTATGAGTGTAAGTGTGTGTGAAAGGTGTTTCACCGAAGGGTTGTACGGAGAGAAGAAGTGCTGAACCGCCGGACGGAAGGGCCCCCGAACCCCCCCAGAAGTGGCAGCCGGGACCCCACCTTCCGGTCACCAACCGGCACGACCGTCCACCCCGGGATTATGCGTGACATGATAGGGCAGCCAACGCGGGCTGGTTAAGCACGGTTGGGCCCCTGTACTGTGCCACGGGCGGCCAGCGGAACAGCCGTTTCTTCGGGTCTCCCTGGCCGGCGGATCAACGCAATTCTCCCCATACATTAGTTTGGCAGACACCCCTAACGGCTCAGTCAGTCGTAGCAACGCTGCCTCAAGCGCTGGTAGTATGCCGGCTGATCTCGAAACGCGGCTGACAAGCAGCCACTTCACGAGTTTTTCGTCGTGCATACGGTGGTAACAAACCAGGCGGGTAAACCCTACCACCAGTTGAGCAGTTACCAGCTCTGTATTCCCATTAGTCGCCTCTTACGACACCCATAGGGAGGAAGGGGCAGTGATTTGTATTCTTGCTCCGTCACTGCACGGATTCTCTTGTCTTCTTTCTTAATGCATTTTTGTTATAGTAGATTGGAATGGCACCCAAAGGGCACTGGAGAGGGCTATGCTCGGAGTGTCCCTGCGAGATGAAATCAGAAATGAGGCGAGAACCAGGGTTTCTGATATTGCATAGCTCGCAGGACTGACGCCCGATGGAGTAGAAAAGTCCTATTCCGGAACTGTGACGGCGGTGGCGACCGCGTTCCGGAAAGCGCAGAGCGGAAAGTGCACCAACGACTTGGTTAAAGTCGCCAGAAAGCGATGGATGCGTTAACCAGCCTTCGTGGAAATCCCTGGAGGAGGCCTATAGCCAGCAGCGGACGTCTTTTGGCTGAAATGATGCAACCTTTCTGATCCCGATGCCAGATGGCTTTATCTGTCAAGTCACAGTGTATGCAAAGATTTAATAATCACAAATTGCTTTAAGCATCTAAAAATATTTGGATGTTAACATTCATAATAGCAAACGAAAATCTCTCCTACATACAAAAATGGTAATCCACAATCACTCAATAACACCAACATGACTATCACCTGAGGTGTCAAGACTTAATGAAATAAAAGTTCGAATCATCATATTTAATCAGGCACAGTGCATAGAACAATGGCAGCCACTTTCTTCTTTTTAATGGCTATTTCGCAATCGAATGATATAATTGCCAGTGCCGCCCGAAGGTACGGAAGTCAGGGTTTATTAAACAAGCCAGCGGGGTGCAACCGTGAAAGAATAGAGCACAACAAGCTTTTATTGTTGTAGAGGATTATGTGATTATGAAAGCCCTGTGCTTGCACTTGTGTGGTACTTGCACAGGCACATTTAATCACATTGAAGATGGATAAAATTATGTAAACAAGTGAATAAAACAGTTTTTAATCCCTTGGCACTACTAAGGAGAACCTCATATAGTTAAGCAAATTGTCATAAATACAGAGCTACAAACATTCGAGTTTTGGAAGTGTTGTCAGTTGACAACATGGTTGTTTTTTCATATCTATTCAAAAGCTATGATGCCACAGACCAACTCACGGAATCACAGACACACACCTCAAAATTGTATCATGGCTCTTTTTCCTTGAGGATTAAAAACGTCACGGGTAAAGCACTTAATTGACTTACATGGCGTTGTTGCGGCTGTTTTTGAGACCTTTTCCACCATTTTGACATCTCGTTTACCTCGGTATAGTACACTTTGGGGTCTAATTGCCCAATGAAACACAAACAAGCCGCTAATGATGGGAATTAAGATTTGAGGACGCCGTGGCCCGCCGCCGGTATTCGAGACATCTCGGCACTGAGCGAGAGTGTCGCGTATTCCGCATATGGGCATGGCGATTAGAGCAATTGCTGTAATTAGAAGGTCTCGTTAGGGTCTAAAGGTCGGTAACCGATGTGGCATATGTGCATATACCTAGTCTCCGTACAAATTAACTTAATTCAAAGCTCATATTCATTTTTAAAGATTGAAGAAAGATGAAACACCATTTAACTAGGGACTAGGCAACTAAAGGTTTTCACAATAGCCAAAATAGCCATCGGAATCAGATGACCTTAACCAGAGTGACCAGTGATCTTCCAATAAGTGGCTGCCATTTAAGGACTTTTCTACACCATGAACAATTCATCCTCCAAGTTGACTGCCCGGTCCAATGCCACTTAAGTTAGGGAATTCAGAGAGCTTATACTTTGATTGGCCTAAATATCTCCTGACTTCGGACTTGATCGCGTTGCGAAATTCCGAGTATAGCTTGCTCTTTGGGAGACCTATATTTTCATGATCCTACAGTGACCAACCCTGTCTGTGCGCCATATGTCATCTCTGAAAACAACGATAGACACAATGATCAAAGACTTGTCTTCAATCAATGCAGTCTTTCGCAGCTTCGAGAATCTTTGCAATAGTCTAAGTAAGGTAAAGTTAAGGAGCTGGTACAGCATATGTAGCACAATACTAAGTCTTCCACAGTTACAATAAATACAGTCTTGCATAAATATACATAATAACTCAAGTTAACTCAACAGAGATTAACACCTATATTTAGTTATATTCGATTAGTTGATGTCTAACATGGCGCCTTCAAATTTAACCTAGGTAAACAATATTACATCGACATTATTATCTACAGAACTAACTAAGCGGGATTATTTCATATCTGTACACGGAGATCGTAAAAGACGATCAAGTCATATGCATTGTGTTAACAAGTCATATTTGTGGTGACGGATTTAGGCCCGTATTAATAGTCGTCACTCAAAAACGTACTCAAGTGCGTTATCATTTGATACGCCATTATGACGTCATCAGCATCTTAAGATTAATGCTAATTAATAGACACATCTCAGTAACCAAGATCTGCTCAACAGCTAGCTGCACTTGAGGGCTTGATCTCGCGAGCGATGACGTCAAATTGAACGAAGTTTTGAATGAGACTTGTCGCATTTCGTTATTGCTATGTCAAAAGATGTAAATTTTTAAATAAAAATCTTTAATTTAAATATATAATTAATTAATAGCGCTAATAGGTACACGTATCATAGTGGGTTGCTACCTAAAAGAGCGTTAAATAGTTAAAAATGGTGTGTATTTATTTCCCAATACGACATAATTGTTTACTACGCATTGACAAAAAAATGCATTGTGGCGCGTCAGTGTAAAAAAAAGTGCCAAACATAAACATCTCTTTGTTTACCGGCTGCTCGAGTACCTCACAATTTAATAAAATTTAAAGGCGCTCCCTTACCCCGTGCATTTTCATGTAATGTAACATTATAGATTCGACTTTGAGCATTACATTACAATACTACCTCCCTCACCGACGAGCGTTCGCGTGTAATGTAACATTTAGTACATAGAGATTTGAATTTGCGAGGATTCTGATTTAATTTTTTCCGTAATGTCAGACGAAGCGTGCTGAGTGCGGCAATAATAATACGACATTGTTATTTGCGTGAAATAAAATAAAAGAAAAGGTGTACAGGTGGAGTGCAGCAGGCAGTGAATTGATTTTTATTAAGTGTTCAAAATCCGAAGGAGACATGCATAAAGACATTTTAAGTATACTTTTCTAGTTAGTTAGCTAGTTTCTCTGTAAAGATGTAGTTTACATTAATTTTTAAGTTTGGGTGGAAAAATTTCATCTGACATCAAATTTGTACAGTCCGTTTTGGGCTTGTAAATAAATATTTTTTTATTATGAAATATGGTTTTATTTATTTATTGAATAAATGATTACGCCTTGGATGATTTTAAAAAATAATATCTATAGAATATCGAAAAATATAACTTCAAAGTCCGAGAGAACCCAACCAAATAGAGCGTTCCTCTTTTTTTGGCGCGTTATTTGCATCGGAGCGGCTACAGAGTAATTCAAATGGATTTGAAGGATCCCATAGATAAACTTTTCGTAAACGAAATCGGCCACAAAATATCGTCATAGTAATCTATTTTCATCGTAATAGTTACTATCGTTTAAAATATTATCAAACTCCATGTTTCGCGCCACGCTAATTGCATCTTAAGTCACGGACTATCTGCACTCAAGATCCATCACTCAGTTGATGACGTAATCCTAATCTGCATCTTGAGTAACGACTATCAATACATAGAGCCGGCCTAAGAATACATAGAGTCACTACCTCATTCTAGACTTAGGGTGTCGTCAGAGCCGACAGAAGGCAATGACAAGGCCTGTGCCAACCTGTCTCACTAGCGTGGCACAGTAGGCTAGTTACCACCCCTGTGATGGGAGGGGGCCAAACTAATCAGTGGGTGATTTATGGGCCAGGAGTGGGCTAGTAGTACCAGGACTAAAACAGGCGAAAGATGATTATAATAGTATATTACTGACGGCTACCATCATGCTTTAAAGTGCTAGTATACATATATACATTATTTCAAAACTTATTAAAGACATCACCTATAGTAAGTTTGGTATTGTGAGCGGGCACAAACTTGTGACTAATAAACTCTTATAACAAACGACGACGAGACTAAATAGAAGTTAAGCCGATAACTTTCACCGCTTACACTGAGATAAGGCGCAAGTCAACCTTGTAATTAGTATTATAATTACACTCTTCGAGAACTGATAGCAACAACCTAGGGTTGATACCACGGATTTTAGTATACTGAGCTGTCAAATTTCAAGAGGATTCAACATTCGTATAATTTTCTGTGAATTATTTTAACTATCTGTACCCTTATTTGAGGGAAAGACACTACACAAATATATTTTTTTTTGTTCAGAAACCTTCGTGGACTCATGCACAACACTTTCCTGAAGATCATCAAGTGATCAAATGCATATTTTACGAGTCTTTAAAGGACATCGGTATAGACAAACATTTTTATAAATATAAGTAGAAGTAAGAGGAAGGCAAGTTATTCGTCTGATAGTAAGTGATCACCGCCACCCATTACACCTGCAACACCAGAGAAGACGCAAGTGCATTTGCCTGATGGAGCTCTGGCGTCCTTAGTGACGCGCAGGAACACAACCCCAGCCATTCGGGCAACTCCGGTTTGGTTATCCGCTATTCCTACTTCTCTTGCCGAATTTAGAATACATAGAATACTAAAGGAGCTGACAAAACGCAGAATCTTCAGATTAATTGGAGGTAAATCATTACCTTAATCCCTCATCCGATAGGTAGACAACATACCGAGCAGCCCTAACAATTTCAACAGTTCAACCAAACAAACAGGTCTTCTTTATTTTATGATAATATGTTCGTAATTTTATTGCTGGTACACTTAGTATAATTTACAACATGCGTAGATTCCTATTTATGTGACTAATGACCAGTCATGTTATGGCTTTATAATAATTATATTACCTTATAATAATTAATAAACCTTCGTTCGTTCGTAGAAGTGTCGATATCAGCTGCATATTTTAAATAAGATTTTTAATGTAATAAGTATTGATACTGCTTGGGAGTTTATCAAGTGAGTGGCAAAATAGTTACCTATCACTGCTTATGGAACAGAACTTACCAAATAGTGAGTAACAAAAATTTCACTACACATCGTTGGATTCCGTGATTTGTAACCACAGATATATTATTTGCGTCTAACAAATAAACTACAAGTTAAGATAGCACTTAAATAACTTCGAAAGTGATCTAGAAGCATTCAAACTACGATATAACAGTATTAATAATTAAAAACATAAAACATAAATAAAAAGGGGACTGAAACCGTTATAAATGTTGACTGTTTACTACTACATACCCACATATTATTGACTTTATTCATTAAATCTTAGACAGATTAGACAGTGAGAAGAATGTTTGAATGAACGATCAACCTGAACTAGATCCATTTGACTGTGACGCTGACTTCAATGTTGTAAGCGCAAAATATATATTGCCAAACAGGCGAAAAAAAAAAAAAAAAAAAAAAAAAACCACAAGAAAAATAGATTTCTATAAAAAACAAAAAATTGCACGCACAACACACATACACAATTGAGACTAGTGATTTCGATTCTATTAAAACAGAAAAATGAACGACGAACAAAATATAACACACCGTGACCGACAACGACATCGTGCTAATTCATTAAACAATTCGTTAAGCTCAACATCTCCTCTTTTCGATAGCACTATGATGAGTATGCCAAATACATCGCCTGGAGAAAGTCACGATGTCACTCAATTACAGGAAAAAATTGAAATATTGGTAACTCAACTAGCGAGTGCACATCAGGAAATTGAAAATTTAAATATGCAAAATGTTAATTTGCAAATGGAATTAGACAGAAGCCGTAAACTAGCAGAGACATATAAAAAAATTAGCTCATCAGATCACATTCGAACGACACCCTTATCACGGCGAAAAATTAAACGTAAATCTATCACATACACCCCTCCAACAGACACTATACAAGTACAGAACCCCAGGTGCGATGAATATAATATTAGTGATAGTAATCGCAAAATACCGAAAAACACAACAGATAGAAAAATAGATGAATATGAAACAAAAACAAATTCTCACCCTGATAAAATTGTGGGTATTGTTAATTCATCAGAACCTAGTCCGGCAATTATGAATACCATTGACAACACAAATACTAAGACGAAAAATAAAATAATTATAATTGCGGATGACATGGGCAGACATATTCAACAAACATTACAACAGTTAGCTGGTGAGAAATATCTTATTACATGTTTCTGGAAGTCAGGTGCAACTTTACAAGATGTTCTTATGTCGGAACGAAAAGTAATTCAATCATTGACGCAGAATGATTATCTTATAGTTTTGGGGGGCTCGAACGACAGATCACCTTGTATATTCAAAACATGTATTAGCAATTTTTTATGTTACACTAGAAATACTAATGTTTTGCTGTCTGAAATTCCTCGTAACAACTATCTAAGGGAATCTAAACTGAATTATGAACTCAGATTTATAGGTTCTAAATTTAAGAACGTTAAATATATTGACATGGGATTTTCCACAAAACTACCCTACCGCAGAGTGTTCCCTAGGCATGTTTGTCAATTATTTCTTCGATCTATTTTAGAAACTAGCTACTGCCAGCAAGTTTTAACTTTAAAAACTAAGTTTGAGATCAAAAAGCCATTAATGATCGAAAATAGTACTCAAACTGAAGTCTTACTAAACACGTCAAATTTAGGTGCTGAGGTTACCCATACTAATGAATTTTCAAAATGTGACTCGTTTTTTCCTGTATAAGAAAATAAATATACTGCATCAAAATATTAATGGCCTCTTAAATAAGGCTGACTTGCTGTGTATACATTTAGACTACCTGATGGAGCAAGGTAATTCAGCAGACGTAATTTGTCTTACTGAACCTAACATTATAAAAGGTGACGCTGAATTAGTAAATATTGCCAACTATTGTCTGATAACTTCTTATAGCCGTAAAAATCGGCGAGGTGGATGCTGCATACTGGTTCATAAAAAACATGATTCTAAAGTTGTTACGTCTGTAGAAAAATATGGTATTCCCGGTATCATCGAATGCTGTGCGGTGGAACTAATTTTGCATAAGATTATTGTAGTTTGTATTTACAGACCTCCAAGAAATAATGCGCCATTATTGGAGCAGTTTTTTATTGGTTTAACTTCTATTCTACATGAAATTAGTTTTGGTAAAAAGAAAATTGTGCTCTGCGGCGACTTTAATATAAACATCTTGAAAAAAACAAGAGACACAAATAATTTAATACAAACACTACAATGTTTTAATCTTAAATTAGCTATTAAAGAACCGACACGCTTGCCCAGCGGCACCTGCATTGATAACTTCATGCATAATATACGAGGAGTAACATACAAGATTTTTGAATTTGCTCTGTCTGACCATACCGCTCAGTTACTTACTTGTCCAGTCAAAAAGACATGTACCATCAAACATTGGTTTATTGAAAAGAGAAATTACAATCAAGAAAACGTTGATAAATTTAAAGATTGTTTAAAATCACTGTCCTTCAACGATGTCTATAATAATGAAGACCCCGATACAGCATTTGATACATTTCATGATCTGTTTACTCTATTTTATAATTTATGTTTCCCAGCACAAAAGGTAAAAATTGACTCTCATAAAAAAAATAAATGGATATCAAATGGTATTAGAACATGCTCAAAAAGAAAACGTAGTTTGCTTTGGCGATATAGAAAACACCCCAATGAATCAAATAAAAGAATATTTAAACTCTACTCTAAACGCTTCAATAATATAGTAAGATTAACAAGAAAATCACAAAATGACTACAAAATAAAAACTGCGATTAATAAGTCGAAAGCGACTTGGGCAGTCATAAATGATCAGAAGCACAATATACCCAGACAACAAATTGAACAAATAAATATAGAAGGTACTATCATTACGGATCCATATACGATTGCGGAAGCTTTTAATGAATTCTATACCAGTAAAGCTATTTCAAATTCAGATGGAGACTCATTAAATTCCTATAAACAATTGAGCTGCCATAATAAATATATTCACTCTTTATTTATGAAACCCGCAACTACATATGACATTGAAACAATTATAACATCATTAAAAAATACAAGTAGTACTGGTTACGATGATATTTCAACATCCATCATAAAATCAGTATCAAATATTATATCTCCTGTATTAAGCTTCTTGGTAAACTTAAGTATTGTATCTGGGGTTTTTCCGTCTAGGCTAAAACAGACTATTATTAGACCACTGTTTAAAAAGAATGATAGAATGGACATTAATTCATATAGGCCTATAGCTCTTATACCTATACTATCTAAAATATATGAAAAAGTAATTGCCAAAAGTTTGTGTTCTTTCTTTGATACCAACAAAATATTTCATGAAGCTCAAGTAGGTTTTCGCAAAAACAAAGGTGTGAACTTAGCTATTTTCAATTTTCTGAAAACCATAATGACTGGCCTTAATAAGAAAGAAATGGCTTCTGCTCTGTTTATGGACCTCCAAAAAGCATTTGACTATGTAAATCATAACATTTTACTAAAAAAACTAGAGGCTTATGGGGCCAGAGGGAATATATTAAACCTTTTAAAATCGTATCTCTGGGACAGAAAACAATGCACGCAAATTAAAAGAATATGTCGAATAACAAAAAAAGAAACTGTGTATTCATCTAGATACCTAACTGCCACCCAAGGAGTTCCGCAAGGCAGTGTATTGGGTCCGATATTATTTATTATTTATATAAATGACTTGCCTAAAATAACTAAGCAAAATATGGTATTGTATGCTGATGATAGTACAGTTATGTTCACGAGCAAAAGCAAAACTGATCTAGAAAAAAATATAAACTTGACTCTCAAAAACATTATAACATGGTTAAGGGGAAATGACCTACTAATAAATTTAGATAAAACGAATCTAATGACATTCAAAAATAAAAAACAATATGTAACTGACTTAAATATAAACTTTAATGGACATACTGTGAAAGAAGTGACAAATGCGAAATTTTTGGGTCTCCATGTTGACTGCAATTTGAACTGGAAATACCATGTAGAAACTGTATGCAGTAAATTAAACCAGTCAGCATATGCACTTTATATGCTACGTAAAATTGTGAACCAGTCTGCGGTTATCACAGCATACCATGCGACCGTAGAATCAGTTTTGAGATACGGTATTATCTTCTGGGGAGTCTCAACTGATAAAGATATTTTATTTAAAGCCCAAAAGAAGTGTGTAAGAGCTCTCTGTAATTTAAAGCAAACAGACAGTTGTCAACCTTATTTCATAAGCGTAAAATTATTGACGTTGCCTTGTATTTATATTTATGAAATGTCTGTATTTGTCGCATCGAATATGACGTTATTTGAAGAGGTAAAGAGTAAACGCCATAACAGAAAAATAGGTTTCTCTTTAAATCATACTGGGCAATTTAACAACAGTGTATTTGTTATGGCACCGCGCATCTACAATCATTTACCCACTAATATTTTATACAGTACAAGTCATAACAGTTTCAAAAACAATTTAAAAAAGCTCTTGGTTACAAAGGCGTACTATAGTGTTAAACAATATTTAGATGACAAATTGTAAATGGACCTATGTATTGACAAATTGACTTTGAAATTTTTGACATTTTCTTGATAACTATGACATAATGACATTTTTATTTTATTATATCTGTGCTGATGCTTTTGTTAATTAGGTTATTAGGTAAATGAATTGTAAGTTAACTCAATATTAGGACCAAACGACATTAAATTATAATTATCGAAACTTGATCGTGTACACCCTAGTGGTAGATGATTTTGAGGACCTGAAAAGATGTACGAACACCTATCATTAAGCCCAAAACTCACACGAATAAATGATTTATGATTTATGATTTATGATTTATGATTTAATTTACTCTTTACAAATACACATGAAGGATTTGTATAATCAAATTTAATTTTGTTGTGCATTTCAAAATTGACTTGAAATTATTTTCTAAAACTTATGACAAAGCTTTTTAGCAAAAAAAAAATACTTATAAAAGAGGGAGACAAATGTCACCTGATGGTAAGTGGTCACCCCCGTCCTGGTACAACATCAGAGGAAAAGAAAACGCGTGCAAAAAAAATTACAAGCCCTCTGAGTCTCTTGCCAGTTCTTCTCAGCAGTGGTCGCGTTCCGATCTGGTTGCATACAGTGGAATGTTGACCTATATAAATGTTAGGAATAACATGTTGACCAATTGTAAGTGTCCATTGTGACCTAAGCAAAATAAATTATTTGAATTTGCGTTGTCAGCCTTCAAAAATAAAAATAAAACATGGCGGAAGAAGGTCAAAAAGGAAATGATCCTTTCGCTGCCAGCAACAACAAAAATAGGTTCTCAATAGCGAAAAATAAACAACCATAGTTGGTAGAAAGGAATTCGGGACCGACGACTTTTCGTGCCCTCCGAAGCACAGAGGTCAGATATTACAAAAGATGGACACAAAGCAGAGCCAGACGTTACTTAATCTGCAGATTAATCGCGCACCATCCGCTAGGCCGAGATATCTTTTATCAATCTGCAGATAGCTTTACTGCTGCTAAAAGCGGTTGGCATTATGACCAGTAAACATTGGATGACAGTTTCATTAGCTACGTTAGCAGTAGTACTTTCTACCGCACCCTACACCTACTTGCATATTCAATATCGGAATTAAACAGCCAGCTCGGTAAACCAGAACGTGGTGTGCTCATGGTTCAAAGTCCGGTGGAGTAAATAATATTTTATCTTGTACGAAAAAGTCATCGGAACGGAAGGGTTGTGGGTAAAAGAAGGATGGATTGCATGAAAGGTATGAAAGTAGATATAGTGTATGGAGACCACCTATCGAGGGACAAGGGCAAAGAACGTGATGGCAGCTCTAAGCCTCTGTACGCACTAGCGGCTGGCCGCCTAGGCGGTTAGCCGCGCGGCCAACTAAGCATGACAACTTAAAAAAGAGGTTTGTGATAAAACCTACATGAATAAAACTCCTTTTGAATTCTTTGAACTGAAACATCCTGATGATTCAAAAAGCAAAATGAAGGTCTGAACCAAAATCATGAATAAAATACGCATATTTGTATGGTTTTATTAAACTGTAATTAGTCTCCTGTGCCACGCTGGCCAGGCGGGTTGGCTCTTACGATATCTTCAGGATGGAATGGAGTGGTGACACCATTTATTATAAATCCTTCACCACACTGACATTTGCCAATACACGAACATTAAAACACGACACACACCATTACTTACTGTAGGTGCTCTTACTCCCAAACAAACGTTCTTTTCATTGAATTGAATAGTGAGCAAAAACTTAACGCATGTTTTCTAAACAAAACTATGCCTCTCAGAGGAATGCTGGGACAAATAACGTAATATGGCACTTAGACAAACGCCTAGGTGTTTTGTATAATTTGGGTCAATGTTAACAAGATCCCCAGTAGTCTGATGACCACTAGTTTTAATTGAGCTGAAGAACGACATCGACGGTTATAAATGGTATGCACTGAATTACGAATTAATAGTACTACAATTATCACCTTGGTATGAAATGAATTCAAAATAAATTATGTTCGCTATAATGATTTCTTAGGTTTTCGCAATTATTAAACATTGAAATTAAACACTTTTTAACGGATTTATCGCGTGTATAATTACATTATTTAATTCCCGACGTTTCGAATGCTTTGCAGCAGTCGTGGTCGCGGGAGAGACTAGATGACAGTTGTCTTCAAAAGTACAAAGAAACAGTTAAAATCTACCGCCTATAATTTTGTTTTATTGATAACGTTCCCTGTGCACGCAGAAATCGCTCACGGTGTCTTGCAGATGAATGTTCTGCTTGAGATTTGATCAAATTAATGACTGGATCCCAAGCAGGTGGTACTTGCCAACCATCCTCTCTATTGAAATTTGGATGGTTTTTAATCTCAATAGCCTCGCGGATTATTATAAATCCGTTAAAAAGTGTTTAATTTCAATGTTTTATGTTCGCTACTTAAAATTAGCTGCCAAACTGGGGAAGAATCTCGAGTATGCAGAATACCGCACTGTCGTCCTTAAACCATAATGCCCTGAACTATAATACCCATATGTAGGTAAAACCTTGTAAAATTAGCAGTAAACGTAACTTAACGGCTCAATGGCATACATTATAACTGACTGAGATCAAGCCAAAAAACTAAAATGGACGCCATGTCGGTTAGCGCGATTTTAGCTTGAGGACGTCAGCGCAGCAACCTAGGATCTCTAACAACTCGTGTGTAAAGTCGCCCAGCTCTTTATGGGGAAGCATGGTGTTGGCACCTGAAGGCATCCACTGCTGCCAGCATTATGATTGCACCGCTAACAGGATAAGGCACTCCGTATGTATGAGCACCAGTCCAGTGATATAAAAAACTAAATAAATGTTAATTACTGACGTCAAACTGTTCAATTAGAACAAACTCCTACCATAAATACCATCCTAGTTCTGCCATTAAAAATTACTTCTCTAACAACTCTTCTTTTCGATTTTTTTTTACACAACCATTCTCAAGTTTTATTTTTGATACAAAAGTAAGTCCAATGTCCATTAAAATGTCACCCCTTGAACACGAACACGTTCTTCAAATTCTATAGGACCAGAAACCAACACTTGCATGAACGTAATGAAAGTGTAATGGTTATTTACGGGTCACATCAAATGCCTGCGTATGCGTGGTCTCAGGTTTAACCACAAGTTTCGACGGTGAGTCTCCATATGAGGAAAAGTAGTTTATCAAGATGGTTAAACATATGTTACAATTCGCTTTCTCTACCACACCCTGGATGGTGACTAATTTTAAGATGAAATCCTAAATAGAAACAAATGTACTTTGAATATGTATCGTCCTAGCATATATCGTTCTATTCCACAATATCTGGCATCGTCCACTTATTACCACAAGCTCTAGTTTAACTGCGTTCACCAATTGACAGGGGTTCCACACACACCTAGTTTCCGTTTTCTTCTAGCTAGCTTTTCTGCTTATCTAGTTCTTGGTGGCCTCTTCTAGCGATCGTACGTCGCAATGCAAAGCAGGCGTTGGGACTCAGCCACGCGGACTACAATAATAGATATTTTTTAAATAGGTTATAGCATTTGCCAGTCAAACTAAGTGCCTCATATTATGTGTGCCCAAAATTAATCAATTAAATGATATATCATAAGTTTACGGCCGTTCACTATTTCCTCTTCATAGCTAAACGATGTGCCTCCAACGAAGACAATAAGTAAAACATTACGATAGTAACTTCTCGTGACTTGACCGAAGGTCGGATAGGAATTAATTCATAACATCGACCAACCAATGCACTAGAAAACGATAGAACTAGTTTTGTGATCGGTTCAAAGTCAAATGTTAATGCCTGGACCTTTCGAAGCACGCTGGAATCTAGTTTGATCCTAAGTAATTGCCACCCACAGAAAATGTCACATAAATATTATTACATTGGTATAATAACCTATAGGGTATGTTAATATTATGTATGCAACAAGATATAAAATACTGTGTTGATTGGTGACTATAAAAAATATCTATTTCTATATATAAAAAACAAGCTATTACGGGACGGTGTTATCGCCGACTCCGAATTATTATAGACAACCGTGGGATAGACAAAACTGTACAATTTATTGTTGTCAATTATTATTAAACAAAAGAATGACTAGCTTCCAGTTGTGATTCAGTTGAATGCATAGTTCAGCAGCGTATATCTGCGAGATTAAGATTGTTAAAATTAGAGCCAGTTTCCGGCTGTGGTTTTTGGTAGAGGTAGACGCAAATTGTTAAGTCAAGGATAACTTAAGATATAAAACCAAAAACAAATTAGCCCATAGAGGATATTCAGAGATAATAATCTATTCGCCCTGTCGAATATATGCTGATCACCAATACCCAATTCACAAATTCTCTAGAAATTGGTTAAAAAGAGATTCTGGTATAAAATATTATTCACAGAATCTTTTCACACTTGGACATAATAGCTGAGACTTTTGTCTAAAGATAGCATTAATAAACTAGTCAATACAAAGTTCATTAATAACTTGTACTGATGCCAGTCATGGTGTCAATCCAAGTCAAGGTTTAGACGAAAGTATCTAATGATTATTTTGTATAGTCATTTCAAATGAGAAAGTATGTGACTTAGCCATATATAAAATTAGAGAAATCCAATGGATTATTAAAGATTACATATTGGAAGAATTTTGCGAAAGATGGTTAAGTAAAACAGTAATAACGCGCGAAAGATGGTTAATTATAACAGAGGACGGTAACACAATACACACTTTATTTATCTACTTTATCGTGTTTCTATAAAATGTAACTTTCTACCATTTATTTATACAAAATGACTGTAACTAGTGATTCGTAATATAAGGGGAGGGGCGATCGTTTTATACGTCTTAAAATGTTAAGTAAAATTTATCAATATACAAAGTGAACCATATTAAAACCATCGTCAAATCGGACTAGTAAACATAATATGAACATCTCCAAAGAGCAAAATATCTTATCCAACCTGCTTTTCACAGATCGTAAAACGGTAAATAGCTTCGATAAATAGTTAAAAATAACCTGTAAGTCATGGGAATTTTGGTCAATCTAATCTTATCTCGGTAACGACCTGTCAGTCATCTTTGCATTCATTACGGATACATTGCCCTAATTATGGTTAATTGTTGCCCCAATAACCACCACCGTACAAGACTGGCTACAGTTTAAAGCAATAATGTGGTTCAAAGATAACTAGGGCCTAGTTGTAGGTAGCTTCTTTAAAGTCTGAAACACGAGGCGCCGATATTAGCTAAATATCATAAAAGCTCGATTGGAGTAACTGTCAGATAATGAGGGAGTTTAGAGGTTATAGTTTGATTGAGGGCTGCATCCACTCTTCGCTCTTGAGTCCCAAATAACCTTGTCGACCCAATATCTTCCGCCCGAGCATTGCTAATGAATTTCGATCGATTGTATTTGGAAGTATACATAAGCAAACTTCTAGGACGGTGTTGGTTATCTGTAAGTTGGTAAAGAAAGTGTGGTTCATTTGCGTGGGTAAAGGAATTTGCGTTGTTATTCTTTGCAACTAGTACGTCTCAGGAGCTAACAAGCCAACAGGTCAATGACGTGAGTGCACTAGATTTCCTACCGCTACATTATCTAACATTAGTAACGGTTATCTGTCATGTTGATCTTCATTAGATTCCAGTCCATCCGTGATCGCCACAGATATGTCATCGTCAGTCATACCGCGCGGTGAAAGTGACGAGTCGTATCGACGAGTTGCGTCATTAATTACGTGTGTACCAGTTATTGTTTCATTATCTCCGCCTTGTTTGGCCGGATAATCCTCTACTTTGTATGCCAGGCTATTTGTTTGATGCTTGAGTATTAAACCATTGATATCATTGCTGTTGTTATTGTCACATATAACGATAGTGTGATATTTATACTTTGTATTAAATTAAATTTAGTAATTAGGTGCCTTAACAATTTGGAATTGGCTTTATAGATTCAAGCTCACATAGGGGAAGCATAAACAGATTATACTGCAGCCCATAAAAGTCCAAGGCCACATATTATAAACATCACACATTTAAGGAGATAATCTTCAAACGACTAAGCAGATCTTCAGACAGAGCTAAAAACGCAGTTTAGACACCTTTAAAATAAAATCTGAATCTGTTCAGGATTCAATACGGCCAATTTATAACGCCCGTGTGTTGTTTCATCCGGGTTCAAAATTAACCTCTCCCGACGTTTCGTGTCGTTCCGTTTTGGCGTGTGTCAAACTTAAACCAGTAATGAAATTAATAACAAACGATTACCCCACACAAGCCGCCAAAGTGCAACCAGTTTGCGAGTATAAGTGAAATTTCGTTAATGGTACCTGCACTCGTTAAACACTTTGGCAGTCAATTAAATGTTATAGTGACCTACAATTTCCCCTTTTTATTGCCCGTTATTATAATATCTTAATCATCAAATACTTTGCGGCCCTTTGAGGTGAATGTGTCAAGAACGTTTGTAAGATAAAGATATCCGAAAGATTGATCTGCTCCGTTTATTGAAAGGTATTTATTTCCCTCTTTCTTTCTAAGTTGACTTTTGTTGCAAACTATAATATCATATTATGTGTCATTCTTGTATGATCCATGTTTTAATCTTAATCTATATAAATTACACGTCACGTCCGCGATGGACTCCTAAACTACCTAACCGATTTTAATCAAATTTGCACACCGTGTGCAGTTTGATCCAACTTGAAAGATAGGATACCTTATATCTTAACTTAAAGTTGCATTATTTTTTATGGGAAGTTATTGGTATATTATTTGAGAGTCACAATTAAATTATTTGGAGCTACAAACGATTCTGACAGATGGCAATATCTGTTGACTGGATTGAGTAAGTATTCAATGATGACTGCATGTTTTAAGTTAAATTAATGTATGATAATATTTAAAAAGAAAAGTTAACAAAAACCTTAGCCACAGCAACAGTATAATAAGTTTTTACTACTATATCAACTATCTACTTCTCCATTGCCCGCCTCAAGATATTCTTCATAACAGAAAGGGCGATAATATACCGACTTCAATACTACTTAAAATAGGCACCAATGAACATATAATTAAGAGGGAATGAGACAATACGAAGAAATCTTCAATCATTTCATCACGAACAAGATTAATGCTCAAACATAAAAAGTATTCCAAAACAATTGATTCGAATAATATAGGTAGGCATTGCTGTCTCAAACTTTCCCAATCTTAAAATCTGTGACGAAACTATATCTGAAGATTTAAATAATGCCCACTAGAATCTAGTTCCGACAGACACAAAAATCTTGCTGATTACCTAATATTTATATGAAGATCCCTAATTATAAATTTTACCGGCTCAATAAACCACCACATTAATCAATGTTTTTTTGTTGGTTGCCTGTTGACTAGCTTAATTAATTGGCTAGTGGCTAACACGATATTAGCTCGCTAATTTGCCTAAAACTTTGGGTCTTAATGCCGGGACTATTATCGTTTACATAATAAAACAATTTGAGACGACTCGATGTTTACCTATTTCCTAATATTGCCATATACGCTAAAAATGCAAGTGCTACGCGCACAACTCTGTATGGATATTTGCATAGTTCAAAGGAATCTAAGTTAGGACACCACGATGTTTGATTATGAGCAAATATTTTATGCTTACGTCCAATAGGAATGTGCGCAAATTATATCCACCGAACCAATTTGTTATTTTGTCTTTAAGTCTGTGCGACATCAAACGAAGAAGACATATTAGTGTTATTTCCCAAGGGCCACCACTGTAATTCGGAATTGGAATGTAAAATACCTAAAGCAGACCAATAAATAATTTCCGTTCCACTGATAAAAGACTTGAAAAGCTCCGTGGCGAACGGCAATTTGCTGGCTGTACTGCCGCAAGTAAATCAAATTAAACGCCACCTACCGGTCGATGTGATACTCGTTATCAGATATACCAAATAGGGTTGTCAGCACAACTAAAAACTACATTGAATTTCATGATTCGTAGATTATGAAGCTACGAACAGACACACACCCAAATGTACACATACAACTTATAATACGGATACTGGCAAAAAAGGTTTCATCATACTATAACTTAAAAAATACAGACTTGATGGGACAGGATATGATGGTATTATTTTATGAGATATTGCTATCCGTGTGGTGATGGATTTACAATACATAGTCATCAGCCCATTCCATCCTGAGCGTATCGTACAGATGGATGAAAGGAAATGCAAGGCCCATCACCTAGCTGCATGAGAAGACAAACTTGATACGAAAACCTGTGTCAACCCGTCTGGCCACCGTGGCACAGTAGGCTAATTACTCTCCATGTAACTGAAGGGGGCTCAGCAACCTATGTGCTGGGCAGTTTTACGCAAGAAATCATGTAGTGACGTAGATACTTCTGGCTGCATGTTCTATGATACTGCAATATGCTTTGGGTGTCTTTCATGTACCTATCTAATAGAAAATATTTAAGCCATGTAATATGGAGACCTAATAAATACGGCAAACGAATGGTTTGAAAGTCATATCTGATCATTTAAAATTTAATTAGTAGTAAACTTTATTGGCAAATCTTGCATCGTCACCATTGGCATTTATAACATGGCGTAAGAAATATCAAGGATATCTTTATGCTAATAGCATTATTAAAAATATATACAGAATTTTCATGCGTATATTCGTACAAAATTATCATGTTGAATTATGGATACCCAACGACAAAATCTAATCCTACTTATAATATTCTGAATTTGACAATAGCAATTTGTTAATAGCTTTAATGCGAAAACAAAAGCTGCAATATCTATCGAATTTAAATTTAACGCAGACGAAGACACGGGTAACAGCTAGGTTTAGATATAAGTAGAGATTGTGTGAGACGGAATAAAGACGTAAGTTGATACATGATGACCCATAGGAGAGTAGTGAAGGATATAACATGTCGTTTCGCACCACCAAGTGTGGGACGTGACGTGAGTGAGGGCTTGCAAACGAAGAAGCAGAGATTTCATAGTGAGAAACTAACGTTCTAATGATTTGACCACTGCAATCAAATAACAGACCAATTTGATGAGCAAATTGCTGTTGTTTATGTTAGCGGAGTTTAATCAAAGCCCACAAAGGCCCCCAAGATCGCGGGGCTCGTTGTCTCATTGGGGAGCGCAACCCGCGACCCTGAAGCGGGCAGTCAATGAAAGCCGTTGATTTTATTGGGTAGGTCGGGGCGCTAATGTGTTTTATGAGCAACGTCTCTCCACACACTTTGGCTTCTTAAATCTCGCTTTATTTGACAAGTTGGAAGTAAAGTTGTAGACTTAAAAGATAAGCCTCATACATTTAACAAACTGACACTGCACATAAACAGTTACCTTCCTAAGAGTACTGCCTATCTGTATATTTCCCTTGTTAGGTTTAACGTAATAATCGCAAATATTAGTGTTCATTTCTTTTGTATGCGCTTACAAACCCACCCTCAACTTATAGATTGTAACTAAAAAAGTTGTTTAGATTATATTACTTTCTTTTCTGTTCTTTTCCCTTAACTACATTATTTTATTTGTATTCATTTAGTGTTTCTTCATCCTATTAAATTGTACTAGGTCACTTATGTTTTCTGTTTCTCATTTATTCACTTTTCCATCACTTTTTTCCAGCTAGTGGGATGGCACTGACTCGCAAAGCAGTAGCCAAAGACATGGAGAACAAGCTGAAGGCAGCACTCAGAGAGCTGAAGATCAAAAGTGATCTCTGCGATCAGCTAATGAAGGAACATGAGGACAGTGAAAAGGAGATAGAAAATGTAATCAGCAGGAACTCTGGTTTAAAGAATGAACTAGCTGAGCTGCATGTTCAGCTCATGGATGCTCAGGACCAACGAGACCAACTTCAAGACATTGTGAATTCATTCCAGAGTTGTAGTAATACACATGAACGGGCACTCAGTCGTATTGCTGAACTGGAGTCTTCCTTAAATGATGCACGGAAGTCAATTGATAACTTTGAACAGTTAACGGAGATGCAGGATAGTAGTACCACTCAGTCCCTGTTTGATGAATTAATGGGGCAGGCTGACTGTAACAAATATAATATCTCATTGCAGGCTGAAAATAGTAATTTTGCTACCATGTCCAGTAATAACAAGACAAAAAAGTATGTCAAAATTAACAAGTTAATTAAGAGAACAAAGAAATTATTAAAATTTAATAAGCAAACACATATGTTAAAATCATTAAGTTCTGATAGGCTTAAATTAATATCTAGATTAAGATTATATAAAGACAACATAACTAAATGTCAGTATATGTATGACAAAGACACATATAATTTACAAGTGGATATACTGAACCTACAAAAGGAGCTTGCTACCATCTCAAGGAAATATGAAGATGCTCAAGTCCAAATAAACCACCACATTTTGGCTACCAATGAACTACTAAAGATGAGCACTTACACTGCAGAGCGGTTTGAGTCCTTGACGGAACATTGCAATAACCAAGTTTTAGGCTCCCGTTCAGATACTGCTGTTAACACACAAAACCTACCTCCACTTTGTCAAACTAATAGTGAGCCATCAACAGTATTTATAGCGGATAGGGTTTTCACTAATCCAATTAATGTAAAAGAAGATGTGAGCCCCTCTACAGCGGCATCTTCTAAAGTTTTAGTTTACTCGGATAAAATAGGTCAAGGTCTTAGTTCATTATTAAGGCAAAAAATTAAACAGCCTTTATTAAACATGTGTTTGCCTGGAATTAACTTAGATAGTTTAGTTAAAAATATTAAGCCTCATAACTTTAATAAGGACACCACCATAATTATATTGTTTGGTGATAGTTTATCTGTTAGACGTTCACAGATAATAAAAATGGTAGAACAGCTATTGGACTTAAATAACAAACATGACTGCAAATTTATTGTAAGTGCCCTTCCATATTCTAATAGCCTGTCTGCTAATCAAAATAGACAAATATATAATTTAAATATGCTTATTTACAATTTGACTCATCGCCACAATAATGTAATTCAATATTTTGATTATAACACATTTATTAGAAATTTTAAACTGACAAATGATGACATGCATCTGCCCCTTAGGTTTAAGAGACAAATAGCTACATTGTTAGCTTATAATATACAACCTGCTGACTCTGTCACAGAATTTTTTTTATGTAACCCTAGTTCTAAGACTTTGACAGACTGTGCTATTCACAGTTCTCTAGACACATCTAGATGTTTAAACAACTAGATGAGACAACAGCCATGCATTCTGCTTTACGAATTGTTCACCAGAACATGCAGGGCATGGCTAGCAAAGATTTAGAAATCGACCTATTTTTAGGGCATAGGAATGTTCAGATTTTTTGTGTAACTGAACATTGGCTGAAGGAGCATGAGCTTGGTCGACGGAATGGAAATCATAGTATTATAAGTGCCTTTTGTAGAAAGCATGCCATACGCGGTGGGTCGCTTATCTTTGTGTCTCATGAAGTTAAAGGTAAAGAACGCAAGGATATAGTTGATCTCTCTATAGAACGTACCATTGAATTATCATGTATAGAACTCGTTCACTACACTATTGTCTGCGTTTACCGGCCACCCTCTGGGATCTATAATACTTTTGAGGTCGTCATGGAAAATGTTTTAAAGTAAGTCACTTCCTGCAGTAAACATGTTTTAATATGTGGTGACTTTAATATAGATTTGTTAGTTGAATCATCATTATCTTGTAGATTTATTAATCTTTTTAAATCATATGGACTTACGCCCTCTTTTAGCGAGCCAACTAGAGTAACAAATAGTTCATCTACGTGTTTGGACAATTTCTTCTGTAACTGTCAATTGATAAATAAATCTATCATTAATGATCTCCCATCTGATCATTGCGGGCAATTAATTACTCTTCCCAACAATAAAGCAGACGATCGATTCACATTTTCTGCTCGACCAGTTACAGGTAGGAAAATAGACAAATTCCAAAACATTGTAGCTAAGAAAACTGTGGCAATGGCTCACGTGCGTGGTGACCCGGATAGTCAATACGAAAAATTATTTAATATTATTCAGATCGAGTTCAATCGTATATTTGAATTGAAAACCTACACTAAAGGTAATAAGTTGAAGTTTTGTGAATGGGCTACTCCAGGTATTATATTATACTATATAAGAGTAGGAATACATTATATAATTTATACGCTTTGAAACAATTTAATTTTAATTTAGCCTTTCAGGAATACGTTAGGTCCTACTCAAAATTGTTTAAAAAAGTTTGCTATACGGCGAAATCTCTACACATTAGTGGTAAAATAAGAAAATCCAGTAACAAAATTAAAACCACCTGGAACATTATTAATAACGAAACTGGCAAAGCAAAGCTACCTGAATCTAAATTTGAATTGCATAATAATGGTAGTGTAATAAATACCAATTTCGATGTAGCTCAATGCTTTAATATTTTTTTTGAAAGTATACCGAAGGAAATCACCACGTCTTTGGCTTCATCTTCGGTCCAGGCTGAGATGCTGCTCAAGGATAATGTTAGAGAGACGTCGGGCTTGCTCAGGTTCACTTATGTGACCCCTTCTGACATTGTTACAGCCTTTAATAGTATTACTTTGAAGAAAACGGGTGATTTGTGGGATATATCAACTGTTGTGATTAAAGGGGTTATTTCAGATATAGCTCCTCAGCTTGCTAATATATTTAATGAGTGTGTAGATGTGGGTGTATTCCCAAATTTAATGAAACATGGTAAAATCATCCCACTCTACAAAGCTGGCAATAAGAAAGAGCTTGGCAACTATAGACCTATTTCCATTTTGCCAGTTTTAAGTAAAATCTTTGAGAAAATCATTTTAAAACAGCTACTGCAACACTTCCACAAATATAAATTGTTACATAGTGAACAATATGGGTTCACTAAGGGTCGCTCTACGGCTGATGCCGGTGCTGTACTCTTAAAGCACATCTATGATGCATGGGAAAACTCACAAGATGCTATTGGTGTTTTCTGCGATCTATCTAAAGCTTTCGATTGTGTACATCACAACACTCTTTTGAGAAAGCTACAACACTATGGTATCAAGTTTAACGCGCTTAATCTCCTTGCGTCATACTTGAGTAGCAGAATGCAGTTTGTGGACATAAATGGAGTCAAATCTACTGGTTCGACAGTAACAATGGGCGTGCCACAGGGGTCTATTCTGGGTCCGTTTTTATTTCTTATTTATATAAACGATCTCGCCTTCTTTGTAAAAGATATTTGTAACATTGTTCTATTTGCTGATGATACATCGCTTATTTTTAAAGTTGACCGTAAGAAAACAAATTTTGACGATGTAAATAGCGCACTCGTGCAAATATCTCAGTGGTTCACTGTAAACAATTTATTGTTGAATGCAGCTAAGACCAAATGCATTAGGTTTACTACCTCTTACTCAAAAAGTAGCGTTACTAAATTGATATTAAATGACAAAAATTTGGACCTAGAAGAATCTACAAAGTTTTTGGGCATTACTTTAGATTCCAAGTTACAATGGAGGCCCCACATTCATAAACTCGCTGATAAACTTAGTTCAGCAGCTTATGCTGTGAGACAGGTAAGACGGCTCACCGACGTGGATACCGCGAGACTTGTCTACTTTGGTTACTTCCATAGCGTCATGTCATATGGTATTTTGCTTTGGGGCAACGCCGCAGACATTGAAACTGTATTTGTATTACAAAAGCGTGCTGTGCGTTCCATTTACAATCTAGGACCCAAGGAATCACTTAGAAATAAGTTTTGTGATATAGGAATTTTGACTGTGGCATCGCAGTTTATCCTTGCTAATATCTTATTTGTGAGACAGAATATCAGTCAGTATAAGACCAACTGTGATGTCACTACGTCCACTATCCGTACAAGAAATGGGCATAAACTAATGATACCTCACCACAGACTGCAAAAAGCCCATGGATCTTTTGCAGGCCTCGGTGTTCGCCTGTACAATAAAATTCCTGACGCTATTGTAAATCTACCCTTCATAAAGTTCAAAAATTTTGTTAATACTACACTAATTAATAAAGGGTACTACCGCGTCAACGACTATATGTGTGATAATGATGCCTGGAAGTAACTGTCATTTTGTGCCTGTGCTCTGTTCCTTTGGCCCCTTCAATACTATATCTCATTGAAATATTTTGTACGTAGCATTTAGAAAATGTCATATATTGTACACTGTATGTGTGAGCAATGACGCAATGGAGACCTTTAATCGCGGATTTGTTTTTTTTTTTTTTATTGGCTCTGTCAAGGTCTATCCGTCATTCATTGCGTAAACATGTAGCGTGTTTCTCTCATCTTGCGAACTTGCTCTCACTATGCTGTTTAGTGCTTTTTGTAAACGAACAATAATTTTAAAAAAGCAACTACAGAGTTTCTTGCCGGCTCTTCTCTGTAGAGCAGCCTTCCGAACCGGTGGTAGTTTCGGCATGAATGTGAGTGAACATATAGGGATTGTGAGCGATCAGGGGAGATGGAGGGATTGCAGGAATGAGGAGTTGTGTGTGAAAGGTGTGAATGTAGGTATGACGACTGATAGGTGTGTGTGGAGACTACCACCTAGTGTGGGACAGGGGCCGTAAGATGATAATGGTGTTTGTAAATATGACGATTTATAAGAGTTTTGTGATGAAACCTACGTAAATAAAGTTCCTTTTGAGTTTGAGTTTGAGTTAGAATCACCATCTTTAGGTGTCCCACATACCCCGGCTAGTCTCCAACGGCCGGGTATCCAGGAGAATTTTCAACGAAAAAAAAAACACGCTATTGTTAAAAATATAATATTCAAATAGGTACATGAATTGCAACCTGTAAATTTTAGTGACTCCACAGTCGGACAACCATAAGTCGACTGCAAATGGCCAAATAAGCTCAAAGCTAACGATTCATTCACGCGATATTCAACTCTGTATTATACCTCCTTAAGTATATTTTAAGGCCTAAGGTGACTCGTATAACAATCTTCTAAAATTGTGCGAAGTTGTTATCAGTACATTGTGAAAGTAGTTCGGGCATCGCGGTGTCCGCGGGCACGACTGCACCTCATCTGTCTAAATAACACCTTGTCTGATGGCTACTCGTAAAGAGGCTACTCTTTCCAATTTCTATAATCTTTACAATATTGAAGAGCTGTAGCGGTAAAATTTATTGCTAGTTAAAGTGAAAGAGAATAAACTTATGTCATAGAAGACATGAATATAGCCAAAATTTTAAGGAGGTGGCAATCCACTAGCGGCCAGGCACTGTGGCCAGGGCAGCGGACGGACGAACAGGCCGGGCCAAGACTCATCAGGGACGCGGAGCATGCTCCCTCATTGGGGAGTAAAACCCGTGACCCTGAATCAGGCTATAGCTGAAAATCAGCCCTATAGGAAACTGTCGTAATAAGCTGAGATGCAGCCATTTAGACACATCAAAGTATACAAGTGTTTGCCATTTTCTCTCCGTTTTATTCATTTTTTTATTGTGCCTAATAAACATTTTATTTCTTTTGTTTCAGTTGAGGGACACCGTCGGTTCTAGTGGGTAGATTGGGGCGCAATTACCATGACTTTTAGCTGAATTTCGACTTTAAAAAAAATGTTGCAGTCTAGTATTTTGACTTAATCGATAATTTATTTTGGTCCACGAATGAACTGCTAGTTCAGGTTTCAGATTACTGAACCAAATTGAAGCAAAGCTACTAGTATATTAAACAGTAGATAAATATACAAATTAAAAGGTATTTTCAAAATAGCGTCAGAATTTGCCCGCGGGTGAAAATCGCGAAAGTTTTAGGACTTACACACGTATATAGTAATTATACGTAAAAGTTGAGCTGTAAAACCTGTTTGCCTCTAGTCGTAACATTGAAAGTTTCGTTTTCATATGGTCGGTAGGTTTCGCATGTTAATGAAAAGATTTCAAAGGAGCTTTTACCCATTGTCGCATTTTTCATGGTTAACGCAATGAGAAGATGATGTGAAACCTAATTTGAAGATTGTAGAGTTTTGTCCTAACTATAAATATAATATAGGCACCTGTGGCCGGTAACAGGATCGAGAAATGTTACCTAGAACGCCAATACACGAAGATCGTGCTAGTAAAGTAAATGTAAGAATTCGCAAAGCTATGATCATGTCTTTAAGCTTTTGAAAATGCTTCTAATATAATTAAGGAATATTAGACAGTTCGGTGTTCCCAAAGCTTGTCACAAAACCATATAATAGATATTTCTGCAATATGATACAATATTTACGTATTTACATAGCTAGTCAAATACATGTACAAGGAAATCATAACATTTAAAGGGATTGTACTCACCACAAGCTCGGCAAACTTGGCGTCCAGCTCATCTTGCGGAGGCATGGGGTGTGTAGGTGTGACGGCCTGAAGCGCCAGGCCACCTTCGCCGCCCACCACGCAGTACGTGATTTCCGGGGGCTCATCATTCTGCAACAAACCAATACTTTATAATAAAGAACAACCTGAATATATAACCAGTGCAGTCATCTCAGGCCAGGGTCGGCGATCCACCATTTAAACGCTAGCCAGACATGTTGGCATAAAACTTCATTGGGTTATTTAACAAGTTTTTTTTTCTAATTATCTAAGCAATTCCTTTAGACGTCTCATCCAAAAGATTTATAATAAGTTAAATCACCAACATTTTCCAGAATAACAGTGTCGTCGAAAGAGACTGAAAATTTTGTCCCAAACTTGATAATGTTTCTATGTACTTCGTAAAATTTGAGGAGACCGGCCTCGCAGGTAGGTCACACTGAGAAAAGATAGAGTTAATCTTCACAAGTTACTTTGAGAGCCACGTGAATATAAACACTTCGCCAATTAAAGATTTTGCAAATAAAACACTGGCAACAAAAATAACATTGCGTGCCACACAGCACCATTAAATTACTCAACATCTGTACAATTACGAGAAATTCTGTTCAATAAAGAAATCAACTGCACGAGACATTATTCGGTAACCACGCGCGGTAACCGTAGGCAAAAAATAATCATTTAAATTGCCAAGATAAAAATAAAACGAGGAAGGATTTCTGAAGAAGGTTCCTTCCTTAAAAGGCCAGTGAATGTGGTGAATGAGGAAATCATGGCTCGGTCAAGCATAAAATCCTTAGGCCATAATATGACCAAAGTCAGGGTGTTTGCACCTGAACGACGCCGACGCTTCCTTGTATAGGTATTACCACGGTATAGATATTAGTGTGGATATAACTGAAGGTAATTAAAGCGTTCAACCTGTGCAATTTCTACCCGATAATAGACTTTAATATTTTCATTATTGGTCCGTGTAGTGATGGATTTAGAATGCACAATGTCGCCAACCCATACGATCTCGAGGGTGTCGTAGGAGGCGACTAAAAGAACATAATACGCAGCACCTACCCGCAAGAGAAGGAAAACTTGATACAAACCCTGTGCCAACCCGTCTTGCCAGCGTGGCACAGTAGGCTAATTTATATTTTCAGATCACAGTCGGGATGGTCACCTATTCAGCAATTGAATGAGCGAGATATTACTTTACCTACAGCTCGATGGCATACCGCACCAACCGCTAAGCTACGTCCTCCTCCGCGCGCCGAAAGTAATCATCATCATTCCATTGCTGGACATAGGCCTTCCCCAAGGTTTCAACATAGGCCGGACCTTCCCATCGTTTTCCGGCGACCTTAACCATGTCACCGTCCACTAGGTGTGGGCCTATCAATACTTTCCGGAACGCGGTCGCCACTCGAGGACTTTATCAGAAACTCAGACTCGGAAAAAAATACATACGTCTATAATAAATAAAAAAGCAAATAGTTTTTAACACCTGCCGTCAAAACACGGTCGCCTTTAGCCATCTTACTCAATCATTTATTTAACCGCATGGATCCACAATTTGTAGCATTTAGTTGCGTCGTATTTTATTTGTTTCTCAGTATGTTAGACCGGTTGTTACGGAATAATTACTCTAGCATCTCATGTAACAGTGTTCCTAAATAGATTATCTGTAGAAAGTCTTGTACGATTATAGACTATCAGCATCAATCATGTAACTGCGATATTGTTATAAAAAATAATGATAATTGTAGCTGATATGTGATTGATATATCTGATCGCTTCCTATTAATTCGGCAACTGATTGCTACTCGTACTAGAAGAGAGATCATTTTAGCCCACGCCAAACCCAAACTAAAAAGCAACTTTATTTGTAAAGCTCTTACAAATCGTCACGGCTTTATACTACACACACACACACTTTATATTTAACGAATACTACGAATTACTACGAAAGATTACGTTCTACGTATTTCATCTTAATTTGAACAAAATAAGGCATTTTACAAAAAAAGTGAAATAACTCTACACGTTACTTAAATTCCAACATAATTTCCTTTAAAAGTCGCATTGTGACTTTCTTGTAACTAACAAGTGGAGATTATTGCAAAAATGCATATTTAATGAGCACTTTCATTTTTGTCGAGGCAAAGGGTTAATACGAAATACTTTCGTATTTTCACAACGCGTCATATAATTTAAACGGCTATGGCGTATAATAGTCTACTGTGCCACCTTGATCCTATTCTTGTGACTAGGTTTGAAACAGTTGAATATGTTGAAAACAGAATTGAAAGCCTTTAGGGTAGCAACGGCAATGGCGCCTAAGTGTCAATATAATTCTGCCAACTGCGACTCGCCGACTCAATGAAAACTGTCAAGGGCTGCCCACCAACGTGTTAGTGTTCCATATGATGGCCCTAGATTTAGCTTTTTATATTCGCATCTTCTTATATGCCATGCGTATAATGGTCTACTGTGCCACCTTGATCCTACTCTTGTGACTAGGCTCGATTACATACTCTCAGAATAGAACAGAGTGGTGACACTAATAATATCCTTATAATAATATAATATCCTTCGACATTTCACACAACGCCATCTTGTCCCAAGTTAAGCAACTTAATGCTTGTGTTATGGTAACGAGATGGATGATAAACTACTTATATACTTTTTTTTTGTAAATACATACATATTATAGATAGAAATGACACCCAGACTCCGAGCCAGTGCCTCTGGTTTAGACAAAGACACTGGTCCGACCCCGGAATCGAACCCGGGACCCGTTGATCCAAAGGCGGCACATCTGACCACTAGACCAACGAGGCAGTCATAACACTGTATTTAATTCCGTAATCACACGGACCAAGGCACTATCGACGGCCAGTTTATGTGGGACCAGAAATGATAGGCCTTATACTAAAAACCCCATGGCATTCCTCAGACTGGTTCTTTCAGGGCTATGTGGTTTCCTGACCCCAGCTGAGAGGGGTCGGTCAACTATTGGATCTGATAGTAATTTGGCTATTTTCATACAATTTAGAGTACGGAAATGACACGTACGCCGACGCTCCATTGCTGCAGATACAGAAACACGTCAATGAAAGTGCAATTTATTCATTCAAGTTGCACGAGACCAGTTTGCACTGACCTTAGTGTAACCTCTTATTATCGCGTTTTTTATGGATGCCTCTCTTGTATCCTTTCACCTTTTCAAGTGCTTCCTTGTCTACAAGCATAATTGACGCATTGTCTAGGGGCTGGATATACCGCATTTGGACCACAGGTCCAGGGTTCTATTTGGGGGTCGAGGGTCGAGTGTCTTTAAGTAAGAAGTATGTTTTTAATGATCCCAAGCGATAATGACACTTCTTTTAAAAAATGTATTGATCTTTTATTATTTTTCTTTGCTACCGTGCGACGGTTTGACGGTTTGCGCGGGAGCCTAATTTGGTCAACTATGGTTATTCCAAAATAAACGTGATTAGATGAAATATTAAAAAGTCAGCAACGAAAACAATGTGGGATCGTCTAGCCAAGTGTTAGATGGTTGTTTGGGGACAAAAGCGTGGTAAATAGATAAGTTTCTTGTTTCCCAGTGAAAGCCCTGCTAAATCGATTTTTTTACTATCATAATAAACAAAGGATGTTGGAAATTCCAATCATAATATTGTAAATATTTAATTCCAATCATTTGCATAATTATTAGGGATGGAACAAACTTCAGCTCACATTCGGTTGTCGAAATTCACTTTTTTGTTATTTCCAGTTTGATACTATATTCTTGAACCGACTTCGATTTCCATCGCACCAATGTAATGAGAATAAAAATCTTTTATTTTAAACAATTTTTAAATTACAGAAATGCAGCAAACCGAAAATGATATTTTTAATTCGGTTAAAAACATACGTAACTTTTTTATATTTGCCCAAACGATCGGCCGAAATTCGTAGTCAGTTTAAAACAATTATGCAAAGTACAATAATATCTATATAATAATGAATAGCTACAATAAAAACAGAATTGAAACCCTGTAGGGTAGCAACGGCAATGGCGCCTAAGTGTCAATACAATTCTGCCAACTGCGACTCGCCGACTCAATGAAAACTGTCAAGGGCTGCCCACCAACGTGTTAGTGTTCCATATGATGGCCCTAGATTTAGCTTTTTATATTCGCATCTTCTTATATGCCATATTTGAGACCTTTATATTTTCTATTTAGAACCCATGTGCAGATGGAATATTTGTCAGAAAAGACAAGAATATGAACACAAATACCTAATACAAATAGCTATACGAATAGCCATGTGTGCCTAAATTCACACGACACTTCTTATTTTTACCCTGCAGGGAACCCACTACAGAATTGTGATACAGGGATTTTTCGCATCTTCATAAAAACTTTTAACTGATTAATTAAATAGGTACCTAACTTGAGCAGATCACAAAGAATATTCTCGTATGCGCTTGTAAACAAGTCGTCTATGACAGCTGGTGGCAAACACAGATATCAAGTCGGTGCATAGCAAACAAAACAACGAGCTCATGATCACACTAATCAAACATTTGACAAGAACAATGGAATATTATGGTTCACGGTTCTGAATGAATTACCTGGATGCTGGATGTATAAATGTAATGTGAATGTAAATGGCCCACTACAATGTTCATCTTCATCGAACATATTCCAATTAATTGGTGGGAGCGTTGTGAAGAACAGTCAATGTAGAGGTTCTGACAACCCTTAGCATGGAAAGGAGTAAAAGACGTATATAGAGATGACTTCACCAGAACCGGGAGGAGAATTTATTTACGAACCAGTCCGCCTTCATTATGAGCATCATTAATTTATATCAACCGCATGAGGCGCATAATGCTCTAGGTGAAGCCGAGATTTATTTGCGTATGCCAATGCATACAAATAAATGAAACATACAGGCTGTTATAATATAAAAAGAGCGGAAAATTCTAAATGTATCTAAAGCTGATTGTTCAGGATGGATCAATTTTCACACGTCTTTCACTGATAGATAGCTAATGATAATATAAAGATTAAATTTTGGTCACATTTTACCACCATCGTCTATCTTCCCTAATCAAAGTGTAGTCAGCTCCTTAGGAGACTAGCTTGAACAGATAAAAATATAAAACATTTCCTTTTCGTTTCAAATGCAGTTCGAAAAATAACTTACTTTGAATTGAAATACTATAATTTTATAAACGAAAAATTATTTTTGTGTACCTATAGAATATTTTCATGACCAATACTACTGACACACACTCAATAAATGGCTACGTTTAACGTTATTAAATTGTAAAAACTGAAGATATCGTAAATTTAAATCAAGTAAGATTTATGAGTAAAGAAAAACATAAAGCTCTCATATGCATAAATAAATATTGATGATGTCAACAACCAAATAAAAGTTCAAACGACTGGACCCGCGCTTGTTAATGCATTTCCAAGAAGCAAGAAATGTGTTTATTTTATAATGTAGGTATTTTTAAAAACGTTCAAATACATAAAACATTCATGCCGATGCCATAGATTTTATGTAAACCCAAAAGATAAATCGTGGTTCTGTTATGTACTCCTTAAATTATTGTTGCTGTTTTACAAAGATTGTAAAACAGTAATTTGGTTACATTTACGTTTATGGGCAAATAATAAATCAGTACAAACTATTAATTTGAATGCGAAATTGCGTGTTAAATGTTCACCCCTAATTTCGTTATTACATCTCTTAATATGGGATTCAACAGCAGTTTAAATTTTCGTCACGCCTAAGGTGTCCAATTGTTAATTTTGCATAGTGAAACGATATTTTAGGTTCGTAGTAGTCATAGTTGTACAGGTGGTAAATGGATATCTATCTCTCTGGCTAGGCTAGGAAATCTGAATTTGTCTCATATAAAAAGCAGAGCGATGAGTTACAAATACAATTCATTTAAAAAATACTTACATGTTCCTTAAATTTTCCGCGTTTCCTCCAAGTCAATACGAATTTGGCCATCATAGAGACCTGATCCCAGATGATTATGTCTCCGTTTTAATTCGTTCCCTTATTTATTTCCATATACTAAATATTTTACTTATTTTATTTTATTCTGTTTTATAGATGAACAAGCTAAAGTTACTACTTAGGAAATGAATGTACTAATAACACATTTTTGTCCTATTTCAATTTATTTACACACAAAACCTAAATGTCAACCATCCTTGACGTTTGAATCTATTTTGTCTTTGCTCCATTTTGTAAGAATGACGAGGAGCTACTTAGAATATTTAATAACGAAAATATATCATCTCATTGTCCATTGAAATAAAAACAACTGATTTGTAGCACTTCTCAAAACAGACAACAGCGGGCGTCCGACAATATGTCTTAATCATACTGAGACCTCCCAACGCAGTAATTACTTCCGATATTTATCAAGCACATTGTCTCTCTTCAATTCTACTGACAACTGCAATCAGCGCTTAATTATGACCCCTCAGACTATAAATAGGGTCTCTCAATGAAGTATAAACGTCTCATAAATGTTTATTAATAACTAGTTTATGTCCTCGGTTTTTGTTTCGAACAAGTGTGTATCACGATTTTTCCATTCAACTTCAACTTCGTCTTAGTTATACGAGTATTTGTCTGGTATATAATGTACTCGTATATATCCTGTTTCTGGTATGGGTTTATTTAAACCCTTTTTTATTGTCCCAATTTACCAGAATAAGTTAAAATTTATACACAGAATTGATTAATTTCTCGAAATGTATTGACACAGGCGTTGCGCCTAACAACACGTGTCATTCATATTAACAACCGGAAATGTACCTGTGGTATTTTAGATTTATCGGTCGAAAACTACCCGTTAAATACTTCTAAAATATACTGTGTCACACAGATTAACATATGTAACATGTGCTGTTTGGGTAACTTTTTTAATAGAATCCCCTGTTCCAGGAATAACCAGTATGGCAGGGGCTATTTACAAACATGTAATTCACGAACGCAAATGACACCCAGACTCAGAGCAGACCTCTGGTTTACACAAAGACCCGTGATCCAAAGGCGGCCCATCCAACCCATAGATTAACAAGGCACCAAAATTTAAATAAAATACATTTAAATAAAGCTGAGGTACCAAAATGTTCGAAAATATTGGCTCCTATAGAACATTTTAACCATACTAGCAACAGCCTTGAAAGAACAACGAGATACAAACAATTAGCGTAAGGCTCACAATAAACTGCCCTTTAACATTTAAGAAACCGAGTTCTTTGTAATCAATCTAAGATTAGGAAATTGTTTTGGTAACATTCAAATCAGATTCAGATCTAACTCGGTTGATTTGTTATTATCGTTCATAATTGAGCACATTTGTAAGGCTCATACGAACAGGTATTTAAAGGTGAACAAAGTTAAGGACTCTAAAAATGTATTTGTGTTTTGGGAAGAAGATATTTTATATAACGTTTGTGTATTATTTATTACTAGTGGCCCGCCCCGGCTTCGCCCGTGCAAAAGCGGGGGTGGGTTATACATATAAACCTTCCCCTTGAATCATTCTATCTATTAAAAAAAACCGCTTCAAAATCCGTTGCGTAGTTTTAATGATTTATGCATACATAGGGACGGACAGAAGAATGCGACTTTGTTTTATACTATGTAGTGATTTGGAAATTACAACCAACACATACTGATACATATATAGTATTTCGTGTATCATTGAAACCCATCAAAGAAATACAAATCACAAACGATTCCAAATAAACAAAGAGATCCGTTGATTAGTTTTACTTTTTTTTAACTACCGCGTATACGTTCAGGCGTATGACCCACCTGATGGTAAGCGGCTACCGCGTCTTATGACCGTTTACAGCACTAGATTAATCACTCATGTCGGCAACCCTGTTCGATAGGGCAAAGCCTGACACTGGCAGCAAAAGGAATAACTAGTTCTCTCCGCTGCCAACATCACAAACAAAAGTGATCTCCAAAATGCATCATGTCGTTGTTAAAATAGGATCAGCTTATAGTTCCATATCCATTATAATGACCTACGCACAAATTATACGTATTAAGCTACCGAAATGAAATAAGAAATGCTTAAATACAATTTGCAGGCGATTTCTAGTAATAAATTCATACAGATGCGCGTCAGACATAAATTACCGAGCACATGTTCAAGAGTCCCTCATCTCATCGATGACCGACATCTATCCAGCTTTCCAATTCGTTACGACACTGTACAGACCAGCGACTTAGAACGAGAAGAACAAAATTAGCAATAATACTATCTTTAATAATCTAGCAGTTTATATTTTTATATAGCTAAGAGGCATTTTGATCCACCTTTCAAACAATAATCTATATCGACATGGGTCCAACCGTTCTGGCCGTTATGCCACAGAAAGTCAAACCGACGGATACGTCAAACGTCTAACACTGTATTAAAGAGAGGTCAGCCTTTCTTTAACCTCCGATAAATCGCGCGAGGGCAGTTTACAAATGTAATTCACGAAGACAAATGACAACCAGACTCTGAGCAAGTGGCCCGGGAACCCGTGATATGAGGGCTGCACATCAAACCAACAAGGCAGTCAATATACAAATATGTATAACTAGTGGCCCGCCCCGGCTTCGCCCGTGCAAAGCGGGGGTGTGTTATACATATAAACATTCCTCGTGAACCATTCTATCTAATAAAAAAACCGCTTCAAAATCCGTTGCGTAGTTTTAAAGATTTAAGCATACATAGGGACGGACAGAAAACATCGACTTTGTTTTATACTATGTAGTGATAAGGAGTCTTAACACCCAACCTCAAAAGAACAGCTGACGGTCTCTTCAGTCACGACACAGAATAGCACAGCTATCTTATCACCCGATCAATGATATTCTTCTTACTCATGTTGGACGAGTATAGAATTGTCGGTCGTCTGTGTAAATGTAGTTGAAGCGCGCTTAGAGCTGGCCCTTACCTGTCAATGGCTCATTCAAAGGGAGCGAAACAATCCCGTGGAGAAAGTCATACATTATCTGATGGACATATGAACTAAAATGTAGTGGAGAAAAGCATTCGCAGTTTTAATGTCATTACTGATAACGGTGTCCGTGTGGTGACGGATTTAGAACACACAGTGTCACCAACCCATACCATGCCGAGGGAGTCGTAAGAGGCGACTAAGGGAACGCAAACGGCAGATCACGTACCCGCAAGAGAAGGAAAACTTGATACAAACCCTGGGCCAACCCGTCTTGCCAGCGTGGCGCAGTAGGCTAATTTCCCTCCATGAATTTGGAGGAGGCCCGACTCAGTAATGGGTCACTCATGGGCTGAAACGACTGATAAGTATGAGGCTTATAAATCGAGTCAGTGTGGTGACACAGACTGAGTGTAACCGTTTTTAGTTTATTAACTTAACACCCTACTAAAAGCGGGGTGTTATAAGTTTGACGTGTACGTGTGTCTGTCTGTGGCTCCGAAACGAAAATTACCGATTATGATGCGGTTACTACTAGAACTCAGCCCATAGATGACCCACTGCTGAGTCAGGCCTCATCCAATCTTAGCCATATTTACACGACATTCCTAATAAACAAATATCCTTGGACATTTCACACAACGCCATCTCGTTCCAAGCTAAGCAACTTAATGCTTGTGTTATGGTAACGAGATGGATGATAAACTACTTATGTACTTTTTTTTTGTAAATTCATACATATTATAGATAGAAAACACCCAGACCCGGAACAAATACTTGTAGGTCGTACAAATATTTCTTCCGTGCGGGGATCGAACCCGCGACACGCTGCGCAGCAGTCGATCGCTTAACAAACTCACATTGAAAGACTCAAGTAATTAATGAATTTATAGAAAAAATATTAATGCGTACGTGTGCGTGTAAAAAAAATAATTACTCACAAACAGACACATTGTCGGCGTAAGCCTAAAAAAATGAAACTATAACTCTGTGTTCTTCCTAAAGACACTTATTACTTTAAGAATGTCTCTGTATGATATCATATTTTCACAATGTGTCATGCGTGAGCGAAATAAAGTAAATAATTGCTTTGTAAAGAACAAAATTTAACGCTAAGTACAATGAACTTAGCGGGTCCGATATCGTTAGTGAATGATTTTTTCTTAGTGTGAAAGAGCAATGAACGCTGTTTTTGCTACAGCTTCCAAATTAAATTTCCTTGAATATTTACAAGGTTTATTAAAGTATTAAGCCTCAAAAAAATGAGGACTACTACAAGTTTAACGTGCGTCTGTGGAATCATAGTTACTCAATGGATGAACCAGTTTTGATTAGATTATTTAGTTTTATGTCTTAATGAGCATTGCATCATTTTTTTTAGCCAATACCGAATGACCCACTACCGAGTTGGGTTTCCACTTACAATACCCTCAGGGTATGTGTTGGTGACATTGTGTATTCTAAATCTGTCACCACACGGACAACGGATGGTGTTGGGTATGTTCTTAGCTATATATGAAGAATATGCAGTCAACATTTGAATTTATTATAACGCTACTCTAGTTGCGTTGATTTTCTTATTTAGATTTAAGATAATGGGCGTATTATTTTAGTATGATCAAACCAAATATACTCGTATATATTTTAAGGTCAACATTAATTGCGTACTTTTGAAAAGTCAGGAATTCCCTTCACTCTCTGTAACAATCGAATGGAAACATTAACCTTGTTTAGATTACCATTTCGATGAGCCTTAATTGGAACATCGTAGCCATAAAAAAATACTGTCGATCATCAAAATCTATGTCGGGTACTATCAAAATGAATCTAAGTTTAACTTTTCAACCAAGATTAAGCAAGTCGAAGCATCGTAAAACTTCCACACTGTTTTTTCGGTGTTTCCAAAGGCAATGTGCTGGGGCCTTTATTTAAAAAAGGAGTTAGATTGATCTCCCCTTGCCTTGCAAGATACCAGAGACCTTGATACCAGATCAACGATTCTGTTTATAATTCACAAAAGAATCTAGAAATAATTTGACATTTTTATAGAATTTGTTGACCATTGTGACAGTGCGCGGTCTAATAAATGATAAAAGAACTAGTTAGTGTCATCATATCAACCTCAACATGATATGAAGCGCCTAAAGGTATTAAGACAGGCAAACATCTACATGCAGGAGAACGGAAATAGTCATTTCCATACTGAAATGGCGTTGATATATTTACTGATTCCGCTTATTGTAGTTAAGCTGACGAACAGCTTTCCATATGATTATAAATTTGATGACTAAGCAAACCTAAATTGAAAACTGGTCTTTAACCGGTGGCAATATCCAACATCGCAGAATCATAAAAATCAAATCGTTTCAGCGTAATCAGTTCACCAAATGTAAACTTTCGCATTAAAATAATTGGCACGAGAAGATTTCGCCAAAGTGAAAATTTTAAATCCTCAGCAATTTTTTTACCAAGTCAATGGCATAAAAATTTTGTGCAAATATTGAGTCAGGTTGGATCAGAGGTCACGTCGTAATAATTTAAAACATTTATAGAGAAACCAATATCGTACGGTTATCAAGTCGAAGATGTCTGTTTTCTAATGGATAATCTTGTCTAATGCGTTGTTAGATATGTTTACATTGGAATTAGTATTATCTGGCGTGAATGCATAAGTAAGTGTTTGTTTGCGCACTTGGTCACGGTCAACTCGCATTTCTAGACCATTTTTTTAATTCGCATTTTAGAATTTTATTCATCTATGCTATTGTACAGATTGGCTTTTTTGCATTAACATTCGTAGCTTAGACTGCAGATTACACGCTTCATCGCTGCATTTTAAAACTTCAATTTATAGTAAAGCCAAATCTTAGGAAAAATACTACTAACCATTTAGCTAGTCTTTTTCGTGTTGTTGACCAGAAGATAAATAGACTTATAGAAATAGACGGCTTTTACGCGTCTTCCGAAACATTTACGACCTCAGAAGTTATACATATTACTATAGTAACCCATCCAACTTACTGTTAAACCAGGTGTTTCATCTGTATTTCACCTGTATTACCTTTAACAGCCCTACGTCGCAAATGTAGACCAAAATCAAGGCCTTAATACTAGTCCGGTTTGTGAAAGTACTAGAAGTGGAACTAAAGACGTGAACTCAATACTGCAGTATTGGGTTGCTATATACTAACACCATTTGATATGTTATGGTACAATTATTTTTCACTAACAGGAAATTCGGTAAACAGATAGCAAACCGTAATACCATCGATGTATTCACTTGCATAGCTCATCCTCGCGATTGTCTCCTAGACTAGATGGATTATTATAATCATCCTACCTTCTGTTTTTAACCCCCGACGCAAAAAGTGGGGTGTTATAAGTTTCACGTGTCTCTCTGTCTGTCGGTCTGTATGTCTGTCTGTCTGTGGCACCCTAACTCGCGAACGGATGAAGCGATTTCAATACAGTTTTTTTTTGTATGAAAGGTGAGTTACGGGCGAGTGTTCTTAGACATGTTTGATGAAAATCGGTTAAGTCGTTTAAAAGTTATGGGGGGTGAAAGTGGGGAAGATTAACCGAAAGTCTGCAAATAAAATCGAGTGGGGTCTCAAATGAAAGCGCATCACGTGCACATTACAAAATAATATGTTCCATGAAAATCAGTTGAGCCCTGAAAAAGCTCTAGGGGTAAACGGGGGGGGGGATACCCAATATCTGCAAATATATGTGGTGGGGAGAAAATTAGAAAGCGACAAGAATCTATGTATTGACAACTTATACATCTACATCATAATAAGCGTGTACCTATAAAAACCAGAAAATAAAAATTAAATTAAAAATTTAAATAAACCCCCGACACAATGACCTAAGTTCCCTTCAAAAAGTAGAAAATAAAAATTAAATAAAAAAATTAAATAAACCCCCGACACAATAACCTTTAAAAAGTAAAAAATAAAAATAAATACTTCGAGTTGGGGCACCAGGGGTCAGTTTGCTCGACGGTAGGTGGACCTTCGGGGAGCACCTCCGAAGGTTGGCCCCCAAACTACTGGGGGCGGTGGCCGCACTGTCACGGCTGCTGCCCAACCTTGGGGGTCCAAACGCGTCCTGTAGGAGGCTCTACACGGGGGTCGTGCGGTCGATGGCGCTATATGGGTCACCTGTATATGCGGGATCTCTGACGGCACGTAACGTCGCCCTGCTGCGAAGGCCGCAGCAGGTGATGGCCGTCAGGGTAATAAGGGGGTACCGCACGACCTCCTTTGAAGCGGCTAGCCTCCTAGCTGGGCTGCCCCCGTGGGAGCTCGAGGCCAAAGCCCTCGCCGCCCTGTATAAGTGGCGAGTGGCAGAGATGGCGCAGGGGCGGCGTCCCCTTCCGAGGGATGTGGAGGAGCGGCGGACCGAGCTGCGTGCCAGGGTCCGCCAGGAGTGGGCGGAAAGACTGACGAGCCCCAGTGCGGGGCACGCCATCGTGGAGGCCATTCGTCCCGTATTGGACGAATGGCTGGAGAGGAGGCACGGTGCACTCTCTTTCCGGCTGACGCAGGTTCTGTCTGGGCATGGGTGCTTCGGAAAGTACCTGTGCCGCATCGGCCGAGAAGAGTCCCCAGGGTGTCACCACTGCGCGGATGGTACTGTGGATTCCGCGCAGCACACCCTGGAGGTGTGCCGTGCATGGGATGGGCAACGACGTGACCTTATCAGCGTCGTAGGTAGCCTCTCGCTGCCGGATCTCATTAGATCCATGGTCCGGAGCGAGAGAGCTTGGAGAGAGACGGCTTCCTTCTGTGAAGCCGTCATGACGGCTAAGGAAGAGGCCGAACGGGCCAGGGAGTTGTCCTCCCAGCGCCCAAACAGCCAGCGCCGCAACGGGCGCCGTAGGGCACTGGCTGACCTCCGCCCGCCGTAAGTGGGCCTGCGAGCGATGGACGTGGGAAGTCCATCGCCTGCGCAAAACAGGCCCCGGGAGGAAGGCGCGCTGCGTTCCGCGCGCGCCTCTCAGCGGCGGAGAAGGGGGGCTGTACAGCCCCCCATGATCGGAGGGGCTCGCCTCGGAGCATGGGGCTCGACTAAACGGGGTGGGCCGAGGCCCCCAGGGTCGCGGAGCATGCTGCCCCAGCGGGGGAGCGAAACCCGTGGCCCTGTTTCGGGCAGTTGAGGATCGCCGTCGGTTTTAGTGGGTAGGTTGGGGCGCAACTTACCATCTCCACGCGCTCCGGAGTCCCACATAACCCGGCCAGTTCCCAAACGGCCGGGTATCCATGAGGATTTCCGACGAAAAAAAAAAAAAAAAAAAAAAAAAAAAAAAAAAAATGGGAAAAAATAAGTTGCATTGGTACTGTCCTCGCCTATCTTTATGGTCGCTCTGAATGTAGCTGCATTACGCTGCGCACACCCATAATCAGGTACGTACGCGGGGCGGGGAGGCAGGGCCCACCCGCGTGTTAGTGTGAGTGAGCTACGTTCGTAAGTTCGTACCCACGGCTACATTCAGAGCGGCCTTAAAGATTGGTGAGGACTGTACCAATGCAACACCAAAGGCGGAACAAGTGAGTCGCCGGGCTTTAAAAATAAAAGAGGAATATAGCTAGCAGCAAAAAGGAAGCGTTCCTTCCGCTGCCAGCACTATGCTTCCGCACAGGAACACAACACCAGCCAAGGATGCTGTTATTTGGCTGCACTTGCAGATAATACGTCACTACTACTACTCAGTCTATATAAGACCCAAGGCCTCCTCCAGTTACATGGAGGGTAATTGACTTACAGTGCCACGCTGGCCAGACAGGTTGGCACAGGATTTCGTATTAGTTTTCCTTCTCTGGCGGTCCCTCTGGTTGAAACGGGATGGTGCACTATGTATTCTAAATCCGTCACCACGCGGAGATACACGTTAGTACAGCTAATCGTGATGGTCTGACTGGACGGAAGAAGTCGTGGTTGAAATTTCTGAGAGATTCGTGAGACTTGCTACCGATTGGAAGGAGTACAGAAAGCTAACCTGCAACCTTCAGTCTTCACAAGGTACTTGAAGACGTTTATGTTGGAAGCGACAGCTGGTCTGACTGCCTTTTTGATCTAGGAGTTGGATATGTTGCCTTTGAATCACGGGTTCCGGTTCGATTCCGGGGTCACTTGCCGTGGGTTTCATTTGGGTTCGTGTATAAATTTATGTAAACTACTCCCGCGATACAGGCTATAAAGTGCGGGCGTTTCGTTTTATAAAAAATATACGACTCTTACGTGTCCGTGTGGTGACGGATTTAGAATACACAATGTCACCAACCTATACCATCTTGAGGGTGTCGTAAAAGGCGACCAAAAGAACGCAAGTAGCAGATCACCTAGCCGCAAGAGAAGGAAAACTTGATACAAACCCTGTGCCAACCCGTCTTGCCAGCGTGGCATAGTAGGCCGATTCCCCTCCATGAATTTGGGGCAGGCCCGACTCAGTAGTGGGTAATTTACGGGGGCAGTGCGCTTTGTTAGAGTAATTAGTTGTTAGAGTAGTAATCACTTATGAAACATTAAATGATAATAAATGCGTAAGTGAAACGGGCGGTGGGCGTGCGCGTCCTAGTGGTATAAATTGTTGTGTTACCTGTAAACAAGGGCACAGTGGCCACCGCCTTCTGAGCGCGTGTGGCATCTTCTTTCTCGGCGGGTCGGGCTCTGCTGGTGGTTCCCCGCACGCCCAGCGCACGAGGCGCGCGCGTGTTGCCTCCGCCACCTCCACACCGCGCGACCACGACGGCAGTCCCTGGAGACAAAAAATAACTTTTGAGACATTTTATAGTACTTACTGATATTAAGAGGATGCAGCGAAATGACATCCACATAACATAATTAATTATATTTGAACTTCGAGGAGATCCGACTCAGCACTGGGTCTGCAATTATAAGCTGAGAAGATTCAAATTCCAATAATTTATTCTGCGTTGGTCACGATGGCCAATTCACGAGAGGCGAGTGAAGGAACTCATGATGCAGTAAACCTCGCCGCAACAGAAGAACTTGATACAAACGCTGTGCCCAACCCATCTTGCCAGCGTTAACACACAGTAGGCTAATTTCCCTCCGGGAATTTAGAGGAGGCCCGACTCAATGATCTACGAGTACATTTATGGGCTGAAACGACGATGTAATTTTTTTTCTGTGCCGTCCTAAGTCATATATTTAAAATAACATAATAAGGTATATTGACACTGAGTAGCTTAGTCCCAGAGATGACGAGAGAAATATACAATATATTAAAATAAAGTGCAGCAGTTGTTCGAAGGTTTGAACACAGCAATTACTGATCTGATTAAGAAAATGAAAAGATATATTATATTTTAACATGATTAATACAAAGAAACGAAGCAAGCTTGTTTTGTACATATCAAGGACGTTCACGTGACTAAACTCGAAGAATACCAAACTCACGTATAGCGGTATTCTATAATCGAAAGTAAAACCTATCTGCATAATATTAGTCATCTTATTGACGTGTAGTTTGGTATTATACTAACAGGTTCAAACCAAAATAAGTATGTTTAAACACGATATAATGGTTGGTTGTAATTCTAATCAAATTAGGATGTAGAGCAAAATGCTAAAGCATGTGGGCATGGCCGTGAATTCCTTAATAAAAAAAATTGCATATCTAATATTAATTTATTCATAAAGATTCTAGTTGTCACGATATTGAGAAAAGATAATGATTTTATTTTTACTACAACTCTTACAATGTTAGTTTCTAACACGAATTAACACGCCTTTAAACATTCGGCACGAAGTGGCAATGACTTTTTACATAAAAATATCGTTAAAATAATATAATACAAATAAATATGGCGTTATTTTATTTCTTGGCATACACTAAAGAAAACAGAGAATTAGATAGATAGACTCTTTATTGTACACGAAACTTAAGTTATAAAAATAACAGGTGAACAACATATTTGGTACAAAGGTCTATACACCGCAAAGAGTAATTTTATATAATTTCATGATAATCGACAAGACTGGCTTGCAATTTCGGCATTTAAGTTTGTGCACACGTTGTCAGTATTGTGAAGGATTTAGAGTACATAGGATCACTCACTAACCCATTTCTTTCTAAGGGTATCTGATGAGCGATACGACTAAAGGAATAGGTAGCAAGAGAACGTTTTTTAATGAAATTCTGTGCTTAGCCACCTGGGGGCACAGTGGGTTTATTTCCCATCATTGTATTAGACGAAGCCTGACTCAGTAGTAGTTAAGGGCTCAGATAATAATGATAGTTTGATATACCTATGCTAATGTTATTATATAATCACAACAGAATATGAAAACGGGCGGCACGGAATGGGAATCGATATAAATATTCATATAAAAATTGCGTAAAAAACGCAATCGATTCCTAATGAAACCGTCACGAAGATCGATGTCAATTGCCGCTATTAAAATTAGGGATTTCAACAACCATTTTGTAATTTTATAATCACAGACTTGAAAACCTAGCTACGCAATAAATGTCGCATATAAAAGATCCGAAGAATAAAAACGTTTTTTTACAATAATGACAGAGAATCTATTTTTTAATACAGTTGCTCAAAAAGTGGCATATTGCAGGGACATATAGCGTTCGGGAAGTGGGCTATTACACACGAGTGCTTTTTTTTACCATTCCCGCACTAGTGCGTTTTCTTTCCCAACTGTCAAAATAATGTCAATAATAAGGAAAAAACCATGAAGTTTTTACTAAAAAAAATCGTAGAAGTTTTTATGATTCATGCAAATACGTATATTTCTAAAACGAAACTACGTACTAATTTGTTTCCATAACAGATTCAATGATTTGATTGAATGAGTTTCATTTCATCTAATTAAATTACATTTCATAACAATAAAAAAATTCTACTGAAGACTTGGCTGTATGGGCATTGTTCCTTTTGCCTACCAGAATGGGTGAAGAAAAAAAAATATCTGCTTAGTTTCTACGGTCGGCGCCATTTTTCAGAAATAATTAGTTAGTTGAGTTTATTGTGTTTTTATTATTTTATTAAATTGCTTCATTTTTTCGCAACTGTATTAAAAATAGTCGTTCAGTACACGTGCGGAACTGTCATTGCAACTTGTTCCGACTGTCAACCCTCGCCTTCGGCTGCGCCTCGGCTCGGGTAGACATTTGTCGGAACTCGTTGTAATGACAGCCTTTCCGCACTTGTAATGAAATATACTATACTGAATGGTAAGTAAAGAGCAGGTAAGAAAGTCTGTTCCGTTGTTATTTATTTTTGTTAAAATTCCCATTGTTCCAATACATATATACAACAATACTAAACAATACACCAGATTGTCTGAAATACTATGCATTACATCTTACGCATTAATTTGAAAATAGGTACCTAGTTAAAGCGCAACTACCCAAATTTAAAGACATAAATTATGTTCTTTAAATTCGTCAACTGTAACATTCCATAAATCTGGAAGAGCTTTAATTTTGTGTCCACACACATGCGGAAGAAGTGACTGATATAATGTTAGGTGATCATAATATTATGTATTACAATCTGACCTGCATGCTTTGGACGGCACATAAAGCAACCTGACTCTAATTCGAACATCTATGACTGTTAAACGAAATCAGCAGCGTGAAAACCGATTTAATCAAACTTTTCTCGATTGTACCACGAGATTATCCCAGTAGGTTAAAACGTCACAGTAGATACAGGTAATTTACCAGAATAGACTAGCGAACATCGATGAACTTGGGCAAAGGCAAGGAGAAACAACATCATTGGTAAGAATATTCCCAAAGGCTCTTTGAAGCTCGCAATGAATTTCAACACCAAGCATTGTTTGCCTGAACTTTGTGTCGGCATTTTAGTGAACCGTTGCGAATCGATCGCTCGCTAAGATAGCGAGTTGGGACCACTTTTAAAGGCGTGTGACGTATTGTACTTCGTTTAGTGCTGCATTTTTACGACGTAAAGCATTTTAATATCGGCATTGAAATTTGATCGATTAAATGATACTATCGGAGCTATGGCCTTATAATTATAGGTTAATATAAAGTACCCTATGCCCCCTATTATTTATCTACAAGACATCAACATTTTTAGCTTTTGTGTATACGTTAAATATGCATTACACTATATATCTTTATACATTATAGAATATGTGTTATTCTGACTGAATTCGGAATATTATGAGTTACAGCTTATACCGCTATATTTTTGCAAACTTTCTACAAAATCGATTAAGTTTTTGAGTGACAAACATACATTCTTACAAACTCACGAAAGTTTTTCATCATAATAGGATAAGCACTAATATCACTATGGAGTTCATCTGCGAAAGGTTGCGGGCAGCAGCTAGATGCGTCACGCGGAAGACAGGGCGCTATGGCGCTTGTTAGGGGAGGCCTAAGTCCAGCAGTTTACTAATGTGGGCTATTAATGATGATGATGGAGTTCATTGTATTGATATAATTTATTGTTGAACAACATCGATACTTCTCGCATTATCTGATTGCCCATCTTTGGTATTATTAAGTGAGTAAGGTATGTAACGGATTAGTTAAACCTCGTACAGTAAACATCTGCGCAGATGTATTGACATGGATACTTACAGACCGTTAGTCTTTGCGTAATTGTTAGACATGGGGATTAGCAAGAAAACTAGTAGGCCTGGGAATGAGGTAGAAACAAATGAATATAAAAGAAAATACATTTCATATCTCATGTGTTACTCACCACACGAGATGATTAAAAAGATTGGAGGTAATTAAAAACAATGAAGAACAAAATATGGCACACCATTCAGAGTTCTGTGTAAAGTAAAGGAGCCATCTCACTACATCGTCCCGCCATCACTGTGTTATGAACGTAGCAGACAAACTTGCACAACAAGGTGTAATTACAAGGGTATGCCTACATCCTTAAATGGAATAGTTCTCATTTTTTTATAAGGATGTAGGGTAATTAACAGCTGTCCCACTTAACGAGTCGCAATCACTTTTTTCTTCTTATTTTCTTTTTTTTAACGGAAACTGCACTGTTGACACCCAGACTGAAAACAACGAAGACACTTGCCCGACCCCGGAACCTAACCAGGGCAGGGACCCGTGATTCAAAAGCGGCACATTTAGCCCCTAGACAACAGCAGCGTGTAAATACTGGTAGTTCGCCAAAAAGGTATGACTAGACGCTGCGAAAGGCGAAGAAGAAGTAGTAGTCCTATATTCTAGATAACAAAGTTATTGTATTTTTATGCTCATTATATCTTGTTTTCACACGTTTCGTAATTTAATGATAAAAAATGTGAGCAAAAATAATTACTGATTTTGCGGAATTTGACCCATAGTGTCAGCTTCTCGAACTTTACACTCTGTATAATCTTCCCTACAAGTGGTGCATGGCACGTGACGGTATTGAGTTGTGTGTTGTGTTGTAATGGACAAGGTCATAAGCTCCCAAAACAATTGTTGTCTAGCACCTCCATGGCAAAAGAGCAAACCCACGTGATGTGAGAAAACGTAGTGGGAAAACTCCTTAACCATTTCGTCAAGATAACAAAGCCGTGTCAAAAGGCACTATTTACCGACAACACGGCTCTAACAAGCATGGTCTTCCAAATCGCGAAACCATGTTTACCGAGAGAAACAAGACAAAAGCAGAACAAAAGTGTGACAAATGGGGCAATTGCTGAACACTTTCTTGCGACCGTGAACGAGTGTGTCAAGCGCCTGTGTTTACTATGAAGGTCACGTAGGGGAAGCGATGGGTGACCGAGGTGAAAGTAAACAATACCGCCTAAAATTCAACTCCCATTTGCCTGGTCGATTTGTCATCCGGCAATCGATTGACGATGTTATTGGAATCGATTTCATCGATGTCCACAGAAGGCGACGGAAACTACGGATTAGAATAGCTAATAACATTGTATAGGGCACTTTTACTATCGTTAAACTCGACAAACGCACTAAGTAAGCAATCGGCACAGTGTAATAGCAATATTAAATTTCGTAGCAGTTCCAACATTCGAACAAACGCTCTTTATCATATTACTTTGTTAGCGCCTTGGAAGCATTATAGAATGTGTGTTTAGAATTGTGTGGGTTTAATTGAAATGAGTGACAAAAGCTCGTTTTTTTTTTAAGTACAATCTTTCACTTTATGATTAAGCTTATGGTCAACTATGTTTCCAAAGACTGCAGTTTCCTCCCACACTTCCCACTTACGAATTCTACTGTTCTTCTGCTAGAGCGGTTGAAAAAGCATTTATTTTATACAGTTAACGCCCAAATACATTGAAAACCAAATCCTTTCCCAACAATTATCCAATCATTAAAATAAACAAGTAACATTCAAGTTTCGAACTTCTGAAGACGTATTCATCATCATCGTCATGATTTCAGCCAAAAGACGTCCACTGCTGAACATAGGCCTCCCCCAAGGATCTCCAAAGAAGCCGGTCCTGGGCTGCCCGCATCCATTGCTTTCCGGCGACCTTAACAAACCAAAAAAAATGCATGGGGCTATACAAAATAATTAAGACTGCATTGTAGACAAGAAATCATTTTTGCACATGTAGCCACGTTTTGTTGCAAGTACGTGTACGCTTCACAGGTTTTACTTTAGTGAATAGTCAACTTTCGTATTTCACTTGACAAAAAGTTTTATCAGATCACTTTTTACTCTTGAACTTTTTCTTTAGATGTCTAGATTGTGTTCTTGTAAAGCGGTCAGACCGTTTAAGACGTTCAAAATTATTTTTGTTGCATAGTACAAAGGTAATGTTTTTTGAAGAAGTGCAATTTTCGAAAGTGTCCACACAATCGAATTGAATATTAGTTGCGATGCACCAGCGCAAAAAATATTACAAGTTTATTTTATCTCTGCACTGAAATGAGTACAAGTATTGGCACGCTTTCCAAATACAATGAATTTCTATTAAAAGATTTCTTTGGGAGAAAGTATAATAATCTCACTAGTAAAATTAGAATATAAAACCTAATAACTTATTAGTAACTTATGTACATATTAACAAGACTAAAGATATCAATTAACCTAAAACTTAAATACCTACTAAAATACATTATTTAAAGGAGTCCCTTTAGGCAAGGTTCCGAAGATACTGGCAGCGTTCCCCCTTTGAATCGCTAGACTGATTCTTTGTCCGATGTCGACTAACCTTTTTGCTATTTCCTTAAAAAGGCTTATAGCGCTAGGACCCCACGGACCAAGGGTCTCGACACCGAATGGGACAAATTCATATTCGCTAGGCTCCGAATTTATATGCTTTAGCTTTTTCAGATCTTCGCTTAAGGTGAATGTTCCAGGGAAGCCCGCGAAATTTAAATTTTCTTACGTTTTTTGCAATTTGCAGGCCAGTGCTAGGTTGTATGATGATGAACATTTGATTCGCGGCTGTTAGACGTATGTAGTTACAGAGTTAAATCATCAAACTCATCAATACAACCCTCCAAGCTCATAAAGGTGCAAGAATGACTTTGAGCTTGAAAAAGTTTTTCTTGCACCTTTATAAGCTTGGAGGGTTGTATTGATAATTTTGATTATTATAATTCTATAACTACACACGTCTTATACCCGCGAATAACATTTTAATCAATATACAATCTAGCACTGACCTGCAAATTGCAAAAAACGTAAGAATATTTGAATTTCGCGGGCTACCCTGGAACATTCACCTTAATCAACATGGCATAATAGTCCGTGTGGAGACGGATTTAGGTTACACAATGTCACCAACCCATCTTGACGGTATCGTATGAGGAGACTTAAAAAAACTCAAGAGCCAGACGACCTAGTCTAGAAGAAAAGGATAACTTAACATAAACTTACAAAACCGGAGCTATTATCTCTTTCTATATCATGTACAGACTGAGAAGTGAAGGCAAGAATGGCAACATAGTGAAAACAAATGTGCAGTTGTAAAATCAAAAATCTTTTATTCAAGTTGGCTTAACTGACCTCTTTTGACACGTCAATAAACATTTTACATTTACTATTTACCACCGGATAGGAAGGCCGGTTCGGAGGGCGTAAATTCTTGGAATACCCTTAATCCAATAACTATATTTGTACGACCTACAAGTATTTGTTCCGGGTCTGGGTGTTTTCTATCTATAATATGTATGTATTTACAAAAAGAAAAATGTAGCTCGTCGTCGAGCAAATGTAGTTTATCATCCATCTCGTTACCATAACACAAGCATTAAGTTGCTTAGCTTGGGACGAGATGGCGTTGTGTGAAATGATAATTGTTCACGCAGACAAGGCGTGAACCATAGTCCGCGCACCGAGAGACGCGCGGAGGGCGTCGCGTCACCAAGGCGGGGGGCCAGCTGCCCGCGACCTCTCCACCACTCCATCACCGACCACGGCCGACGACGCGCGCGCACACTTGTTGTACATAGTCTTTCAATATTGTACTGTTCTCTTTGAACCACATTATAAGTGTTTACAGTCCACTTGACTTATTTATTTATAGACCTTTAGTTAGGTCCCGAACAGTTTTGGTCCTTCTTCGCCTACATTTTTAAATCCGCGTAACGTATTTCGGCGAACAAAGAAAACGTTCGTGCGGTGGCAGTACGACGCGACGTTGGTGGACATTGATACGACGAGTCTTTAAAAGCGCCGTGTCACTACAAGTGGCATTCAATAGAAGAGAAGTTTGGAGTTGGGGTCGTCAAGAAAAACGATAACGAGGAGAGGACGTCTACAAGTTCCCGAGGTCTACACGTCGACGGTGGTCAAGTCTCGACTACGTTGGTCGAACCCGCCGAGACACCTATTTGCTTCGTGGGAATCAACACAGTCCGCCTTGTGGATAAAGATAAGCATATTTGTGTATCGTTCCAAATTCCTTTCCATAAAATTTCAATTACAAATTCAAATTTCAAAATTTTCCGTTGCAACCGTTTTTCAGTTCAGTTTCGAATTTGAGGCACCAAGTGATTATTTACATTGGTTTAAAGTATATTCACAATATTAACGTGCATTCATTAGCTTAGCGCTGCATGGAACCGGTTTCTTATCGGTACACCGCCGGTTGGCAAGTTCTTTGTTAACGAGCGAGCTAACGGTCACAAGTCTATTCATTATAAAACATCTGTTTGCTGTCATTAGTCATAATATTCATTTGCTAATTGCATTATCTTTTGTTCTTTAAGCGTAAAATCTATTGCATTTTTTTTTTTTAAATCACCGTCATAAAATGGCTAATGAGGATTTATTAGTGAGAAAACGCAGTGCTATGAAAGCCAAGCTTACGAATTTCTGCAATTATGTTAACGTGCTTATGAGTTGCGAATCAATAACCAGCTTGCAGCGCATTGAGCTGGAGGGTCGCCTTCGTAAATTTGATGCTCTATACGATGAATTTGATCATTTGCAGTTGGAGATCGAGGTGCTCTTGGATAAGCCAGACGAGGCGTACGGGGAACGTGCCAAGTTTGAGGAGCGGTACCACGCAGTGGCAGCTCTGGCACGCAGTTTGCTAATCAGCGCTGATGCCGGCGTTGACGGTGGGTCTGTAGCGGGCTCAGCAGATAAGAACTCAGGTGCATCGCTCCGTCATAATTTTGTACGCTTACCTAAAATTAATTTGCCTACTTTCGATGGTAGTTATCAATGTTGGCTAGAGTATAGAGATACTTATTTGTCGCTTATCCATAGTAGTAGTGCAATCGATGACATTAGCAAATTCCATTACCTGCGTGCATCGCTCAAGGGTGATGCTCAGCAAGTAATAAAAAATATAGATTTTAAAAGCGAGCATTATCAATTGGCGTGGAGTTTGCTATGTGAGCGATATGACAACAGCAGGCTTTTAGTTAAAAACCATGTGCAGGCTTTGTTCAATACTCCAGCAGTTAGTAAAGAGTCCTGTGTAGCCTTACGTCAATTTGTAGACAACATTAACAAACAAATTAGAGCTTTGAAAACGCTGAACGAGCCCACTGACCAGTGGAGTACACTGATTGTAATTATGATGAGTAGTCGACTGGACAAAGTAACTAACAGAGACTGGGAAGAGTACAGCAATACCTTACCCAAATCTCCTACCTTGTCAGAATTTTGTTCATACATTGGTAGAAGGGCTGATTTATTAGAGACAGTAGAACATGGCAAATCAACAGAAGAAAAATTTGACGGTAGCACAAACAGTCACGCATTATATACACAGAAAACAAAAAGCGAGAATTTAAATAAAAATAAATCTAGTATTAAAAAAGAATTTAAATGTCCGTTGTGCAAAAGAGATCATTTCATGTTTGTGTGTGATGAGTTTCGTAAATTGTCAGTAGAAAATCGGTTAGCAAAGGTGAAGGAGCTTAATGTGTGCTTTAATTGTTTACGTCCAGGGCATTCAAGTAAACGTTGTAAATTGTCCCATTGTAAATACTGTAACCGCAGACATAACACGCTTTTACACGTAGAACAGTCTAATTCAACTATACAAGATCCAATGCCTAGTAGTGTTGTCTTACCTAGTTTACTGAGTAATGACACTTCTGGAAGTGCACATTTACAAAATGGCACGTCGGAAAGCGTTGTTATGTCAAGTGACACTGCAGCTACTACTCGTTCTGTTTTACTTTCCACAGCTCTGGTGACAGTGGTCAGCAACCGAGGTGAGAAGTTCGATGCCAGGATCCTGCTTGATAACGGTAGCACAGCCAATTTTATCACTGAAACACTGTGTCACAAGTTGGGATTGCCTAGACGTAGCACTAACTCCACAATATCAGGTATAAATAAGCAAATATCTAATAGCACACAGTCTTGTAGGTTTACAATTCAGGCTCGGAATGGTGGCTATAGGGAAGCTATTACTTGCATCATATTGCCTGAAATCACTAGGATGTTGCCGTCTACAGCTGTAGATATAGGCAAAATCAACATTCCAGCAGACATTCAATTAGCTGATCCGTCATTCCATATTCCGTCTGTCATCGACATACTTGTTGGAGCGGAAGTGTTTTGGAATGTCTTAGGTTCCTCATCTATTAGTTTAGGTAGGAACAAACCCAAACTCCACGCAACAAAATTCGGATGGGTAGTCTCCGGTCCAGTTCCATTGCGTTCTATTTCTAATAACCAGGCACATTTTTGCAATGTTTCCGGTCGGCGAACAGGGAAGGTTCAGTCAAGGTACAACTCCTTGCATCGAAGCACCAATAAAGCCCACGACCATTCCACGTCTCGAGCTTTGTGGGGCGTTGCTAGGCGCAAGGCTGTGTGCTAAGGTGCAGAGTTCTATTACTTTGCCTGTAACTAGATGCCGGTTTTGGTGCGATTCAACCATAGTGTTGAGTTGGCTAGCTATTTCACCGAGTCTATTAAAACCTTTCGTGCGCAATCGCGTCAATGAGATACAAGAGAATACTGCAAATTATAAGTGGAGTTACGTGCCGTCTAAGGTCAATCCGGCAGATCTTGTTTCTCGTGGGCTGAAGGCTGACCTTATCAGCGAGTGTTCTTTATGGTGGTCAGGCCCACAGTTCTTGTTAAATGACGAAATAGACTGGCCAGCTATGCCCAACAAAAGTGTGAAACAGGATTTACCAGAAGTCATTACATCTAACTTCACAGATCACTCGTTTCTCACAGATTCACAAAATCACCTACATTCCACACACACAGATGCATCATTCATTCATACATTACTTCATAAACATTCAAGCATAAGTCATTTGCAGAGAGTGGTAGCCTACATATTTAGATTTGGTTATAATTTGAAAAATAAAACTAAATTACAAAATGCACTTTCAAGTCAAGAACTACAAGACTCTTTGAATTTCATTTTACGGCAAGCTCAAATGGAAATGTTCTCCAAGGAATATGGTATTCTTAAGGCTAGTAAGACTTTGCCTCGTAAAAATAGACTGATATCTTTGAGTCCCTTTGTTGATAAAGATGGTCTCATTCGTGTAGGCGGGAGACTTGACAATTCGCCTTACGATTACAATATCAAGCATCCAATTTTACTATGTTCTAAACATCATGTCACTAAATTAATTTTCCATAAATATCATAATGATTTATTACACGCTGGCCCTCAGTTATTGATAGCAAACATACGACAAATGTATTGGCCTCTTGGTGGCAGAAATCTGTCCAAATCTACTGTGAAACACTGTATTAAATGTTTTAAATACAAGTGTCAAAATGTTCAACCTGTCATGGGACAATTGCCTGTTAATAGAACTCACTTAGAGTTCCCATATTTAAATTGCAGTGTCGATTATGCCGGGCCAATATTGATAGCGGATCGAAGGGGGCGAGGGTGTAAGCTCATAAAGGCGTATCTGTGCATCTTTGTCTGTCTTGCTGTTAAAGCTGTCCATATCGAGCTCGTTACAGACCTTACTAAGGAGGGCTATATGGCTGCTTTGAACCGTTTCGTTGCTCGTCGAGGCAAACCCAAGAGCATCTTGTCGGATAATGGCACTAATTTTATAGGCACTTGTAATGAACTGCAACAATTCTTACAAGACTCAAATATTTCGTATGAAGTTGCACAAAGGGGCATTGAATTTACCTTTGCCCCTCCTTACTCTCCACATTTTAACGGCGTTGCTGAAGCCGCCGTTCGCTCTACTAAACATCACCTGAAAAGACTATTACAGCTAACACATTTCACGTACGAGGAAATGGTCACTTGTTTGACTCAAATAGAAGCTGTTCTTAACTCACGTCCTCTCACACCACTTTCCTCTGATCCTCTAGATTTTACTGCCCTTACTCCTTCACATTTTTTGATTGGACGATCACTTATGGCTGTTCCGCATCCACAGGTGTCTGACATAAACATTGGCCGCTTGGAGCGCTATCACAGAGTGGAGCATATAAAGCAGCATTTTTGGAAACGCTTCCACTTAGAATATATCTCTCTGCTCCAGCAAAGGACTAAGTGGACGTCATCGACAGGACAACTGGCAGAAGGAACGTTAGTTCTCATCAAGGAGAGAGGACAACCGCCACTGCTGTGGCCACTGGGACGTGTCACAAAGATCTTCCCAGGAAACGACGGAATAACGCGTGTGGCCGAGCTGAAGACAAAGAAGGGGACAGTTCTTCGCTCCTTTAATAATATTTGTCCACTTCCTTTAGATTGAATGCTTCAACCCGGGCAGGATGTTCACGCAGACAAGGCGTGAACCATAGTCCGCGCACCGAGAGACGCGCGGAGGGCGTCGCGTCACCAAGGCGGGGGGCCAGCTGCCCGCGACCTCTCCACCACTCCATCACCGACCACGGCCGACGACGCGCGCGCACACTTGTTGTACATAGTCTTTCAATATTGTACTGTTCTCTTTGAACCACATTATAAGTGTTTACAGTCCACTTGACTTATTTATTTATAGACCTTTAGTTAGGTCCCGAACAATAATTGTGAAGGATATTTATTATAAGTTTTTGCAACCCTGATCCTGGGGATTTTAGTAATCTTCACCGAACATCTAAAAATACTTGAACCATATTTTGCTAAACATTTGGTTACACTGTGTATAGCAGTATACACAGTGTAACCAATAAGCTACAGCCATCCGATTGATGGGTGTTCCCTAATGTTTCTTGGGTTTTCTGTACTTATTGCTCGAGATAGAGACACTTTCCATAAAAAAATTAAGAAAGAAAACGTGGCTTTGTGTTTCCTGATATTTTGCATTTTACATTAAGGTAGCGGTAATCGAGGGATCCAAAAATAATGATATATTTTAAAAGTAATTTATTATAAAAAAGTTATTATTGATAAATTATATCTAAAGCTTAAAACTATTGCTTCCCGTAAGCAGTAGGTACTAACGATCATTTTGTTACGGCTATGGGGTTTTTGTTACACCCTGTATAGCCATTTGATATAAAATTTCTATTTAAGAAAGAAAGAAAGAAAACACATTTATTCAACAAAGCACACAGGACAACCCAACTTGGTTACAACATTGAAGCTCGGATATTTGTGCATGAACTCCACATGACTTCTGGCGCACGCCATTTGTATGCAAATATTTATGTTCGCTATACGTGTTTGACAAGTGTTCTATCACCACATAGATATACATTAATAACGAGCACGCATAGCAAAGCGGAATTGCACCAAATACTTAACCACCAACCACACAAACATAAACAAAGAAAATGTAAAAAGTAATAAAAACTAGAAAATAAATTGGGTCTGTGTGCCTTGCCGAAAGGTCACCATCTCAGCATAAGCTAGGTGTGGAGCACCCAGCACTGGTTTTCAGATAGCAACCCTTGCATGACTCACGGGCGAGGGTACTATACATTAACAACAATAGTAACATAAGACGGAGAAAAAAGAGGCAAATAAGAAAAGAAATACTTATAATATATTATACAATATATATATATCTGAAATTAAATGCAGGTAAATCTAGGGTAATCATAATAATAAAAAAAGAAACACACACAATGCAATCCTAATAATAATATAAACGTGAAAATTTCTAAGCATGTTTGATACTGTTTCACGCTAAACACCACCGAACAAATTTTGATGTAACTTTACAACGATCATCAAAAATAATACACAGGCCACAATTTATAAATAATAATACACAGGCCACAATTTATTTGAATTTCACAATTGTATATAACAAGGAAACTTTATTGTATTTGTAGTACTACCAATTTCAATACTTTATTCAATAGCACTTTATTTCGTTTCGTGCATATTGATAATGCCTGTCAATATAATGTAGTGTAAGGAAGGTTATCCATTCGATTCATCAAGGACTACACTTATGCTATACAAATATTTAGTCCAGCATTAAAAAGTTCGTTCAGGGTTGTATCGGCGTGCGAATGTAGAAGCATCATTTATTTTTAGATTTGCTATTTATAGTTATTTACAATAACAACAATACACTATGTCATCAGCCCATACTACCTAGAGGATGTCGTATGAGGCGGCTAAAGATACTTATCAAGCAGATCACCTAGCTGCAAGAGAAGGAAAACTTGACACAAACCCTGTGTCAACGCGTCTTGCCAGCGCGACACAGTAGACTAATTACCTTCAATGAATTCAAGAGTTGATTAGAGGCTGAAATGATGAAGTTGATGTGGAAATTATTGCAATTTAAAAAATATAAAACACGGTCTGTAAATAACAACCCTTGAAAAAATAAGGAGTCGCGGATACAACTAGGAAGGATCTGTCGTCGAAACAGTTAACCTGATTTTGATATAACCACTGCTCGAAAACTTTAGCTTTAGATTTGGTTAATTTATTTAGGACATACGATGCTACAACAAAACATATGTGTATCTAACAGACACGTGTAAATAAAAACAAATTTAAAATGTATGTACGTTAAGAATGTATTTATTTATCTCGTTTTTTTTTGATACTGTCTGTTGCGCGCTAACAATAAAAGACCTAAGCGAGGACGGTGTTCTAAGTGTATTTTTTTTTATTATTTCGTGGCCCGCAAACCGTTCGAGTGTGCTTGCTTGATCAGGGGTTCAGGTCGATAGTTCAACGAATTTGATTCAAACTCGACCTTGTCCAATCGAATCCACATACTTAAAGCTTGCGTAAACGTTCATTCATATATGCTTGAATTTCAAATTCCGAATTACTATACATCACTAGGTTAATAGTTATAACTCGGAGAACGACACTAAACCCAATAATCCATTTACATTAAAATGAGTATGAAAGCAGTCAGTAGCTATTATGTTTATGATGTAAATTTAAATAATAGGCAATGATTATCAATAAAACCTGTGACGAGCTAATAATGTTTAAATAAAACTGCGTGTATGCGCCTATGCGTCTGACTCAAGACTGTTCCTGTATTTTCCCGTGACTACTAAAAAGCGAGAAATAACCAATTAAAGCCAATATCTTTGGTATAACTGCCTATATCTTAGAATAACGGGGTCCCGGGTTCGATTCCGGGACCGGGAAAGTGTCTTTGTGTAAACCAGAGGCACTTGCTCCGAGTCTGGGTGTCATTTCTGTTGGTGAATTTCATGTTTGTAAACTGCCCCCGCGATACAGGTCATAACTTACTACAGGGGATAAGTTTAAAAAAAACCCAATCCCGGTGTCAGTTTAATTTGGCAACGACTTCAACTGCTTGTTTATTGGCGATTTTTTACTTATTAGTTATTTGAGTAGGGCGGCATTTTGTGGTAAAACATTATTTAGTTTATTTTTAGTGCTCCTTCATATCAATACCGCGATTCAGACCCATAAACCTTACATTAAAATTATAACAGCCAAGTAACGGGCGGCGAGCGCGTGTTTCGTCATGTTTGGAATAAGAATACAGCTAGGAAAAGGTGAGAATTTAATGTTTAATCACACAGGACAATCGTCTAACCCAAGTGCTTATAGCACTAAAACGGAGATCCGTGATCCCAATAGCGATGCGAAGCAAAAAGTAAACAAGCAATATATTAAAGTTAACCAACATATCGAGACGCCCTTATTGAAGCCACGATGTCAACGTCTGAATTATTCATGGCACAGACCAACCGACACAAAAGCGTACCATTTGATAATAAAAGTGTGGCGTTCTACAATTTGTATGCAAATAAATTACAGAGGTACATGATAAAAAACGATGTTAGAAAATAGGTTCATAGCGAAAGTATCAACACAATTCGATTCAAGCAAGTCTTGATACAGTGAGCCAATCAAAAGCAAAAAAAAAAACGTTTACAATCACAAGATAGGTACACTTTTATTTCAGTTTAGGTATTAATTACTACATTATGACAGGTAAGTATTACAGAATAATCTTTACTTTATTCTCTTATTTATTCTCTTATTATTTATTCTCTTATTTATTTATTTACTTTATACTTATATTTGCACTCAGATATCGAAGAGCAAAAATACTTTATTCTCTAGCGAATAAAAACGGCTTTTGCACTCAGATATCGAAGAGCAAAAATACTCTTTCCGAGATGGGGGGATGAAAAATAGTTTTTTAGGTTGCCGCAGTAATTGACCTTTTTGTGAACTTATATTAGACTACCAACCAGGGATTCCAGTGAAAACCAACCTTATAACAACCATTACTATTATTCTACTATCTTAGTAATTTGTGTTCCATTATGTTATTTGTGTTAGGAGAAAAAAAAACCCTACTTATGCCTTAAATTTGGCACAGAATATCTTTATCAGTAGTACTATCGATTATTTCGTTATGGCTACAGGGTTTTTGTAATATCTTGTATATGTTCTGCTAACCAGCTCGAGCATTATGGCCGGTCTGGTGGTAAACTGTCATGCTTTCGACGCGCTAGAGCACAGCACCCAATGGTGTTATTTGATTGCGGCAGTGCGATAACTCTCTAAATATTTATAATGTAATTGCATTGCAACTCCTTTTTCAAAGGTCGTTAAGCATCTATATCAAATTATAAAACAGAATTCCATAGTTTTTTGTTTTTCAAAACTAATTAGTGCCAAAAATATAATTAATAGATGCGTAATAATGTATACATGTATTTCTTTTTATTTCAAAATTGCGGTCATTTTTATAACTTGTACAAGCCAGCTCACTCGTTTTAAATGGCTATTTGTCTCTAAGTTTTTACTTTGATACTTATGATGCCAACAATATTCTCATTTTCAAAACATATTGTTGAACTATCCAACATTAAATAACAAAATATGCAACTACACAACATATAATTTAAAATAGAGATGTATCACAGACATAAAACATACAAAGAGGGTCGAATACGTCACTTTGCAGTAATTTTCCTTTAAATCCTTTGGCAAACTCCAACAATCGCCAGCGAAGTGTGCCAAGTCAAAAAGTGTATATGATGTTATTATAGTGTCATCCATGTGGTGACGGATTTAGAATACATAGTGCCATCACCCCACTTCTTCCTGAAGGCAGTCGTAAAAGCCGACAAAAAGATATAATATAGCCGAATCAAACCGAAAGAGAAGGAAAGCTTGAAACGAAACCCCGAGCTAACGCGTCTGGCCGGCGTGGCATAGTAAGCTAATTACCCTCCATGTAGTTGGAGGAGAGCCGACTCAGCAGCGGGTCATTTATGGGCTGAGAAGTAGTAGTAGGAGTTGCCACAATAAAACCAGAAAATTAAAAAAAAAACAAGTCAATAAAGTAATCAGCCCGCTTCTACGGTCGGTACCAGTTTTACGTGATTTGGTTAGATACTAGAATTTACACGAAACGACTGTCGTCTGTCCTTCGAGATTCAATCTAGCAGGGTAATAGGTAATGTATACACAATAAATTAATAATGAGTGCACTCAAAACATATTATAATCATGAATCTATTTAACTGAGAACACCAAAAAAAAAGTTTTCCACGTTAATGCACTCAAGTTACGTACGTTTCGGAACTGGCAGCCGGATCTAACATCGATAAAACATCGTTACATCACTAGTAAATAGAGTTGACCTCAATTATCTATTACATAATTATTGTTAAACAGGTGCCTATATCGATGCTTGCATTTTACAACCATTTCTTTTGTATGAGTTTCTGTATATCAAAATTACATTGCTTTGTGATTACTATAACGACCTAGCGTCTACGCCAACGCTCCACAGGGGGGCAATTTTATAGTTTGGGGGGGGGGGGGGGTAATTTAAAAAAGGACTTTTCCAACAAATGTTATGGTTAAAAATTATGTAAAATTAATGCGTAAAATTAATTAAAATTTTATAATTGTTAAGATGGGGCATAAAAAGGTTTCGGAAACACTAGTCTACATTCGTCAATGTAGTAAAGGGCGCATGAGCCATTAATAATTGTGGTCGCAATTGTTTGGAATTTTTTATCATTGACTTGAATGCCTTTGACCCTAGGCTTGCGTGATGGAAAGCAACACCAGGGTCCAAGATGGATCAGGCAATTCAAGGAAATGCTCTGTCGGGCACCGGGTCTCACATACACACGACCGAACACAGTAAAACTGCTAGCCGGGCAGACCATTCGATCCTACCACCAAGCGTGCTGAGTTTTGTTGACTTTTACAACACGCGTTATTTCCCAGCGAGCGGGAAAATATCCTTTGACGATAAACGTATTTAGGCTATACAAAATTAAAGTGTTATTTTTAGGGCAACCCCGACACAAAGAGAGGTGTTATAAGTTTGTTATGTTTCTGATAATGTAATGTCATCGATACATGATGTGGTTTTATACTGGCCGGTCCATAAAATTTACATTAAACATTTGTGCCGAAAGTACCTGTTGGTTGTTTAAATCGATCACATTTTAGTCTATTGAGTGTGAATAAAATAAATAAACCATGACAAACAATTTTAGCGTACTCACTCTTAGTAAATAATGGTATGAAATTATGGTATTATGCTAGTCTCACTTGATCAGTGTTTCCGAACTGCTAACTGCGAAATGTACCGTTTATACCAATATTTTGATACAAAATGGGTCTCAACCGTCGTCTACAATTCTGCAACCAATTTCAAACAATCATTTGGCACGTACATATACCTAAACCTATGATAGCACTGTACATTTTCAACCCAATAAGAAGCTATTCAAATTAATAATACCGTTTTACGGTCGAGTGAGGAAGTGAAGACATTCATTCCGCAGTTTATAGTAGAAACCCTAGAGACAACGTCCGGCGTCTTGCAAACAGACGACACTGCTATAAGAATTTCACTCATTAACTTCTGTGAGGTTGATAATATGTTAGTTGATCGTTTGTAGTTTCTCCTGATGCTAAGGTAAGGACCACCCGTACTCATTTACTGAGTTTTGTACTCTTTTTTCGCAAACCGTACTCTTTTCCAACGTACAAAAGGTGGTCACCGAACTGATGCACAGGTATTGAAGCTATGGAAATTTCAATTTAACTAGCCATGGTCATACCAGTCTTATCAGTAGGTCGTTTGATAACCGAAAAGCAGGCATATCTTCTCAGCCCATAAATGACCTACTGCTGAGTCGGGCCTCCTCCAACCACATGAGGGTAATAAGCCTACTGTGCCACGCTGGCCAGAAGTGTTGGCATAGTGTTTTGTATAAGTTTTCCTCTTGCGGCAGCCTTGTCCCTCAGGAGGAAATGGGGTGGTGACACCATGTATTCTAAATCCGTCACTGCTGGTCATGGGACTATGTAAACCCCCCGCCCCCCCTCCCTCCCGATCTCCACACAGGCCGGACCTGGGCCGCCCGCATCCATTGCTTTCCAGCTACCTTAATCAGGTCGTCGGTCCACAGTAGGCATATACACCATTATTTTTATTATGTTTCATTTTATTTGGTTATTGAAGCGGACATGAACAGAGAAACATTTCCCTACATTTTTAGGACAAGCACAGCTACACCGTCTTCTTGTTATAACGTAAGCATCGTTTATTTGCACGTACATAAGTTGCGCGTTGGTACGCCGATCAATTGATTAGTGAACTATGACTTGTCGAGTTACACAACCGTAGTATCGTGTTAGCCTCTAGTTATATCATGCAGTAGAATGTTGTGGGTAACATCGGCTCGTTACCAGCAGAGCCGAGTGGAGCTCGACGAAGTTGATAACCTGCATATTTGCTTTGCCTTATTGCAAGTTGATTTCATTATTTCCGAAAATTAGGCAAATCGTTATGATTTTAAAAAGAGAATCTCAAGAAAAACCACATAGACCGATATATTTATTAGGTATTTCTTTTGGATCATTCGGAAGATTGCATTCTTGACTGAACTAGACGTCATCTTAGAAATCAATACTTTTATTAAAAATATCCATAATTATAGTTAGCATATGACTGCAAGACAAAAATATTACTACAATATATTCCGATTCACCGCCATTGCCACCAATTATGATTTTTTATTATTTATGACCATGATCAAACTCTAACATTTTTTGAAGAAAATATCCAACTAAAGTACCTAACTGTAAAGATCTGGCAATAAAACAAATGATCACAATAAACATACAACTAAGAAAACTTTCTTACAAACAACAATATCTCTACAACTCCTATCCATCCAAAGGTTGTCTGGAAGAAATCGCCTAGTGCGATAAGACCGCCCATTGTACATTTCTTTGTCATATATATATCTGATGGTATGTTAACTTTTTATATTATTGGTGTACAATAAAGAGTATTCTATTCTATTCTATTCTATTCTCTACGGCAGGCACTGTTGAAAGGTCAAGCCTTAGCATCGTACAAAACGACTAAATTCTACGAAGATAAAACGCAAAGATATCGCCAGTACAATTTACAAGTACTTGACCAATTTCCCTACTAAAATGTGAGAATTCTGAAATGCAGTGACAATATTCTTTTTATAAATTTACTCCAGTAAAAATGTGTCATGTATTATGTTAAATGTGGTGAATTCAAACTCTTTTAAACTGAATTATTTTTAGTGGATACAACTCGGAAAGAACAAGTTGTAAATAGTCCGTAAATACCGAAATTTGCGTTTCGACAAATATATTATGTTAATCATTTATTTCAAACTATTTCAAGCAAATCACAGAACCGATTTCGATAAAATTTCTATGAGACTAATCTAATATAGGCAATACCAAAGGAATAAAAAAAATTCCATATCGGTTTATAAATGACGGTAGTTATACAATAAAAAAAAACATTGTCGAATTGAGAATCCCCTCCTTTTTTGAAGTCGGTGAAAAGGCTCGCAAATGAAAAGGTCTGGACGCTCCAGGTTTTCAGTTCCGACAACATACTCATCTTGAGGTTGTACAACCACACACCATGCCGGACAGAAAGTTTGTATGTCGAACAATGCGGTAAGTTAATGTTGTACGCGAGGTGAATGCTGATTTCTCTGTAAGGTTAAAGAGTGGATTTCCTTGCTATCGATGGTTATAGGTGAATGTTTCTTTGTTGCTGGTTATCCCATGACGAAGCGTTTTGCGCATCAAAATGATTAATTAAGTATTTAAAATAATGTAGCTAATGTTTCACGAATCATCCAACAATGTTCTATAATTAGAGTTACGTTTTTAATACTTTGTATATTAGGGAACAGCTACGGAAATCTGAATCTATAACAGCTTCCTCACAATGGTGGTTATTCATTTACTGATCAACTAATGCACTGGCTACGTTGGGACTCAGTCACACATGTTTATAAAACCGGAGGTGTTGGGAGTTACTCACGTGTCGCCGTGTACCCTCCTCTACCAAATAGCATGACGCTGGGAGCAGTGAAGAAGTGGATTCCATCAGCTGTCAACACCATGGTTCCTCATTATAGAATTTATTGGGTCATTTATACATTTATTGGTTTGGTAGCGTACTTCATATTAGGAATTATGGCAATGTGCCATTGCCATAATTGTTTACGTTGAAATAATAAACCGCTTTTCCTTTAAAATTATATTTACAAGTAACCTGTGATTAGCTGTACTTAAGTTAAAATTAAATATGCATTTATGGAGAGAAAAAAACTATTGACTCAACAACAGCCTTAGCCGTATTCAAATGTTATGACTATCATTGAATACTACCAATTGTTCAAACATAGCTGACCTCTCGCCTGAGGTCTATTCAGCCGACAAATAGTCTTGACCCTCACACTTTATGACAAGCCAACATACGTCTAATATGTAATGTAAGCATGTAAGTTCAAGTTAATATTACATGATTCCTGTTGAAAGCCTGAATTTTTGTTACAGTTTTTTTTAATATACCACAATTATTTCGTTTAGAGACAATCTGCGTTAACACTTATACAATTTTCTTTTTAGTATCATATTAGTCGTGTTTTTATTTTAATATTTGTAAAACTTAAATCGTAATAAATAACGACGTCAGTCATTTATTTGTTTATCTCAGTGGCGACGGCAATGCATTTCATTGTACAAATATTATTGTAAAGTAAATTCATTCATTCGTTATCCACTATATTTCCAAATATGTTTAAGTGTCTGCCGTATCATCAAAGAATAATTATTATTATAAAATGCACGTCCATTTGTGCATGACGACACGGTTGCCGCAGTGGTAGAGCGATCGACTGCTGTGCAGCATGTCGCGGGTTCGATCCCCGCACGGAAGAAATATTTGTACGACCTACAAGTATTTGTTCCGGGTCTGGGTGTTTTCTATCTATTAGGTATGTATTTACAAAAAAAAAATTTATCTAAGTAGTTTATCAACCATCTCGTTACCATAACACAAGCATTTAGTTGCTTAACTTGGGACGAGATGGCGTTGTGTGAAATGTCCAAGGATATTTATTTATTTATTATTTGCACGCTATTGCCCGTCGATTTTGACACGTTTTGGTAACTTACCATTACTATAGCGCCAGTCTAGGACGTAGTCCGTGTGGTGATGGATTTAGAATACATATAGTGTCACCATCCTATTTCTTCCTGAGGGTGTCGTAAGAGCTGACAAAAGAAAATGACGGCCGATAACCTAGCCGCAAGAGAAGGAAAACTTGATACGAAACCCTGTGCCAACCCATCTGGCCAGCGTGTTACAGTAGGCCAATTACCCTCCATGTGACTGGAGGAGGCCCGATTTAGCAGTGGGCAGAGTAGTAATATTAGTCTGGAACGCATGCTACACGCTTTTGACAGAAGCACTTGGCTCGAACTTTTGAGTTGCATTGTGTCATGGCCTCTTCAATGGAAAATAGCAAATTTCGGGCGCAGATAGAAACTCTTGGTAAGTTATTAGTACAGGGATATGTTGATTATAAAATATTCATAGTTTCAATGAATAAAGGTCATTGAAACTTTGAATATTTTATAATCAACATATCCCTGTACTAATAACTTACTACATTGTAACAAAAGGTTTTAATGCTAATCGATTTGAAAATTAAATTCCGATCACACAGCGCCCGCAATTTCCATATAACCCGCACTATAAATTAATCCAAGTGAAGTTGAAAGTCGTTTTGACTGCCAAGCATTCCAAGAACAAGACCACGATTCACCGTCAATTCATATGCAATTCAAAAACAATTCTGCACAATTGTTAGAACAATACTACAATTGCTGGGGTCTACATTGCATTATAACACGATACAAATGTAAATAAGTAATCTTTTTTAATTCGTTATTTTTAAGAGATTGATAAACTATACAAATAAATAAAATTGGAGTGTCTGTTTGTAATAATAAAATAACCACTTTTTATATATTTTTGTATGTCTGTCTGTTTGTTCCGGCTAATCTCTGGAACAGCTGGACCGAATTTGACGGGACTTTCACTGATAGGTAGCTGATGATATAAAGAGTAACTTAGCTTTTTTTAAGACTAGCTTCGCCCCACGGCTTTACTCGCGGTAGGTACGTCAATAACCGGGACGCAGCTAGTATGTAAATAAATTCTCAACATCATTATTACATACAACTTAACTACTGGTCAGTAAAACACCTGTCTGCCCGGGATATTATGATCCAACGACACAGAGGTAGTAAGGCCGGGTCCGTGTGATGACGGATTTAGAATACATAGTGTCACCAATTCATTCCATCCTGAGGGTGTCGTAACAGCCGACAAAAGGCAAAAACATGGCCAATAACCTAGCTGCAGAAGGTAAACTTGATAGGATACCCTGTTCCTACACGGCTCGGTAGCGTGGCAAGGAAGGCAATTACCCTCCATGTAATTGGAGGAGGCCAGGAGGTCAGATACCCTTGGATTGTGTTTAATTCTACGCTTATGTAAGAAGGCCAGAGTTTTATAAGAGGCAGCATGGCGTTGACAGTGAAAGGAAGACGCTTCTTCTTTTTTTCTTATCAGTGACTTGAATGACTTTGACTCTAGGCTGGCGTGATGGAGAGCAACGACAGGGTCTAAAATGGAGCAGGCAATTCAAGGGAATGCCCTGTCGGGCACCGGCTCTCACATACACAAGACGAAAAACAGTAAAACTGCTTGGCGTCCGACTTAGATGCGAGGGTGGTAGCTAGACAGGTCCTACCACCAAGCGTGCTGGGTTGACTTTTACAACATGCGTCAGTTTCCAGCGTGCGGCGGGGAAGTTTTATATTCTGTCCCGTCCCCACACTGCGAAAAACATATTTTTGCTGCCTGCTTTCTCTTTCTCATACCCACCAACTACACAGCCACACATAAATGGCCCACTGCTGAGTCGAGCCGCAGAAGTCCCCAAAGGGTCAAATTTAGTCTGTAATTGCAAAGTCCACCATGTGTATCTTAGGGGCTGTCCATTAATCACGTGAGGTTCGAAAAAGGGGGCGGAGAGGTTCGACAAAAATCACGAAACACCACAAGGGGGGGTATAGTAAAATATTACGTCTATTTATTTTTTCGTCAAACGCGTGATTTCTGAACCGAAAAGCGGCGTGTAGTGGACGTTTGAGTGTAAGATTCTTTGTTCGAGTAGGTATTAAAAAAGACACGTGATTTTTAATGGAGGGTAGCCTTAAACCTCACCACGTATCACTATGGGGGAGGGAGGGGTAAACAAATGTAAAAAAAAACATCACGTGATTAATGGACATCCCCTGTAGCAACGCAGCGCGCAGCTAATCAACGCGCAAAATTAATTACTTATTGTGCAGCGCGCGTGCGACATATTGCGATAGTTCACACTGTCACAATTCGGGGGACTATAGTTGCGAAAAATAATAATTGCGAAAATTTCATGACTATTTTCACAATATCTGTCTTTACGTCGAACTTGGGATTGTGTTTATCGTTTAAGTTTTTGCAATAACACATACTTAGGTCTTGTTCATAATTTCAGTTTTGTAGTGAAACCTTAGCATGTTTCTTTTTGTTATCATTTTAATTATGTTTCATGCTAGAGGGTGTACACTCTTTGACTAATTTGTGTGGCTTATCTATAAAGCTACCGTTGATAATTTTAGTATTTAACTAGCGACCCGCCCCGGCTTCGCACGGTTGCAATTATGCATGTATTATACTTATAAACCTTCCTCTTGAATCACTCTATCAAAAAAGCCGCTTCAAAATCCGTTGCGTAGTTTTAAAGATTTAAGCATACATAGGGACGGACAGACGACAGCGACTTTGTTTTATACTATCTAGTGACTAGTGATAGTGATGATAAAGAGCAACCAATTTAATGATTCCTTAGGTATTCGCGATTATTACACATTGAAATTAAACACTTTTTAACAGATTTTTCGCGTGTATATTACATGATGTATATTTAATATACATATTGTAATATACACGCGATAAACGTTTAAAATTCTCATTCAAATTAAACACGTTTAATTTGAATGAGCAACCAATTTGTTTGTTAACACTACTCCATGAACTTATGGACTGGTGTTTAAGTCTAAATTTCTTCTACTACTAGTAATACTCAGCCCATAAATTACTCCCTGCTCTGTCGAGCCTACTCCAATCACAGAGGGGTTATTAGCCTACTGTGCCAAGCTGGCCAGACGGGTTGGCACAGATTCATATCAAGATTTCCTTCTTTCGCGGCTAGCTTTTCGGTCTTGTCATTTCCCTTTGTCGGCTCTTAGGTCACCCTCATGGATGGAATTGGGTGGTGACACTGTATATTCTAAATCCGTCACCACACGGATTCTAAATTACTAATTTTACAATTTGAATACGTTTGAGCTGGAACGCATTACAAACATTGAATTAAAATGTTTTTCACAATTAAAGATTTTAGTTTATACTTTGTGACCTCGCTTCTAACTTAAACAATGTTCTCAATCGGATTAAACTTCGAAAATTCGAAGGCTACATTAACCTCGTGTTAACCGAAGCGTAAATGATCGTATGAGCCATTGTCCGCATGCTAATCGATAAAATATGACACATGAGCTGACAACAAAACTAAGCTAATCCTGCCAGCTACAAGACTTAAGTCCTATAGCCTTCTGAATAAGTCAACCCCTCGAAGGAAATTGATTTTGAAATCACTGCTAGATTATAGTGACTGTGCAACATAAGTACTGCAAATAATTTGTTTTTGCTTCCGTCTTACACATTTATATAAAAATATCTTCACTTCTGTCTTTTAACCACGAAATCCATATTTAGTTAATTATTATTCGATTTAAATTAATCTAATATTTGAAAATCTTATATTATAAGGCATAAAAAGCGAAAATAAACTAAAATATTCTACCAAAAAAGCACAGTAGTACTTATCATGTAAATGGGTCCACCCGATAAAACAATCTATACAAATAAAGTAAATAAAAACATAGATAGATACACTCAGCCACGCCAGACCTTAAAAAACAACATTATATCACTTTAAATATTTCCGATAAAATACTTCAACGTCCTGATATTTGATAACAAAAAAAATTAATACATTAAAAGAACAACAACTTGAACGAAGAGCATCACGCACATTGTCCAACCATAGATCAGACACATTTCACTCAGATCAGAGACACTGCAGTCAAAAAGCATTAAAAGTCAATCTTCGACTGCAACTACGCTTTGTGCAGAACAAAATAAAACCAAAACATCTGATATAGATAGACGAGAGGAATCAGCTCGAGACAGATCGGATCCATTGATGAGATTGCTGTCGACAGTACAATGGTACGGTTGACAACACAATGACTAACTATTGGATTGTGCAAAATTCTTTCGACCATGTATTGTTGAACTGTTATACATATAAATAAATAACTAAAAGCCAATATTACCAATCGATACGAAAGTATCTACGGCACTTGTAACATATATTGTACTACCGTCGGTTGTTGCGGTTAATCTCCAAAACGAGACGACGAGACTTAAACTACCTTTTTTTTAGAAAAAACAATAGAAGTTCCTCTTGAACTGCCAACCCGAGCAGACGCGAGTGTGTTATAATTTTAAATATACATAATAAGTTTGTTTTAAGCAGACAATTAGCTATTTCTAATAGTGGCCGCGACGCTATCCTCGAGATTATTGTTTTCAGGGAGATCTTAAACTTGACAAGAGCGTTGACTAGGACTTGTAGAGTACCTATACTAAGTTTGGAAACGTTTTTATGCTCATTCATTTTATGGCATTCGAGGCGGCGTTTTCACAATCTTGCAGAAATAGCACATGCACTTGCATATACGAAATAAGTATATATTTTGTAATCGTTATTGCTAATACGTATTTGCATTCAGTTAATTTTAATTATACAATAGTTATATAAAGTATCACCTAGACCCACATTCATAACATGAACTACTTTGCTAAAATATATTCCATGTAATCATACCTACTAATGCTAATTAACATACTGAGGCAACAAAGACAGATTAGCATAGAGGTATGATAATTCCAAGACGATGAACAAAATACGAAAATGCGCGTATAACATAGACGTACCTACAAACTGTAATTGACAGTTTCAATCGCTTTCTCATTTATTAAAGAATTTTGATGGGTGCCTGGGATGAACGTGACAGTCCAGATAAGCATGGGTACCAAATCTACATGGGCAGAAAGAAGTAAACGTCAACATTCTGTAAATTCTCAACCGTCAAGTTTGGAACCTTTTAATTATTCCTTTTGTAAGAGACCGGACGAAACTGAATCTATAAATTATTTAACCGTATTGTGTACATACATGCTGTCGTTTCTTGAACGCAATGAATTTAATCGAATAGTTTAGGTACATCTTGTATTATCCACCTATACTAATCGCTCATCTTCTCTGACTCAATGTATTCACTGCCGAATAACTGGATTCTTCGTTGTACCACACTATCGCGACCACATCAACTGGCGGAATAAAACTGGTTGGACGAAAGGGAAATGAATTTCCCACATATTACAGTGATGCGCGCCATAAATCATTCGCATTCATTTTCACTTTCTTGTATTATAATATTTTTTCTGGCCAGTAACCTAAGAATGAATTTCCTCTAAAGATGTCTCTAGTTGAGGAGAAAGAAGTTATTAGACCGCTATCAAGCAGTGGTTCAAAGTTTGTTTAGGCACTAATGTGACGCTCTACGCAAGGTATTCTGTAAGGTAAATCAATACTAGCATTTGGTACCGGTTATTTTGTCACGTTAGCATATTCTATGAGCTTCATACCTTCGATCGGTATAGAATTTGACTAATAAACAAACCAGTGAAATGATAAAAAAAAATATTTTTTATTTTCAAAGCCTGGCCAGGTATTTAATATATTCAAACCCATTTTTTTATAATTTTAATACACAAAATGTCTAATAATTCACCTGCACTGCACATATCGGTGAAGGTCGTTGTGTAGCGAGATCCTATACTATTAAAATAAATATTGACATTATATGACATGGCCGTATTTGATGGTATATTTCTCAAGGGTCTCGATATTCGATAGAACCAGTCGGTTCTCGGAGTCCCAATAAATTTTAATTATAATTTTATACTGCCGCTTTCTAGTTCAGTCTAAATTTATCATAGGCTATGAACGTAAATTTCCTGATTGGATGAAATAAATATAATTTATTCATTTGTCAAGAGGGCATGACCGCAATTGCTGCATCATAAATTTATGACAATGCTATTTTTATTATACGAAAGAAAATACTTTTAAAAAGTAGGTTCACTTAGTCAAAACCTTCGTGGCACCCAATTCAAAAGCCAGAAACGTATATCTATCACAAGGGTATGAGATATTGCATGTTTTTCTATTGCGCACATACGCTGTAATGATGAGCGGTAATATTTCTAGTGTAAGGTATTGTGCTAACAAAACTTTAACACTTTCATTCGCTGTGTGATAATTCTCACCTGTACGGGAGTTTTGGAGATACGCGTCTTTCTTTAAATAACTATCTCAGACTACTTATGCAACTATGACAATAACGTTTCATAATTCCATATCTGTAATCAAGATTAATGAGCACTCTCTAGCAAAAGTACAGCAAAATGAGAACTATAGTGATGCCTCTTCAATTTTAAGGGAACAATCTAGCTTCTTATACAATACTGGCTAGAACATTTTGAACCACTAGGTTAGCGCTCAAGTAAGCGCTCACCACCACGATCACACTTCGCCGACCCAAGAAGGCAATAGAGAAATCATGACGATGGCAGCAAAAATAAAACGGTGAATTGCTTCTACCGCCAAACCTATATTCACCCTCGTAGAGCTCTGATGACACCATCCATAAGATACTTTTCATAAACGCAACTTCATAGACGGGGCAGAAACGCGTGTTGTAAGAGTCAACGAAACCCAGCACGTTTGGTGGTAGGTTCTAATAGTCCGCCCGGCTTGCTACCACCCTCACATCTAAGCACTTTTACTGTGTTCCGTCGTGTGTATGTGAGAGCCGTAGCCCGACAGGGCATTTCCTTGAATTGCCTGCTACGCAAGCCTGGCTCGTCTCTGTTGTGGGAAGTCTCTCGCTGCCGGACCTTATTCGATCCATGGTCCGGAGCGAGAGAGCCTGGAGAGAAATGACCTCATTCTGCGAGGTCGTCATGTCCGCCAAGGAGGCGGCTGAGAGGGAGCGGGAGTTGGCGTCCCTACGTCCAACTAGGAGCCACCGCAATCGGCGCCGCAGGGCGCAGGATGACCTCCGCCCATCGTAAGTGGGTCTGCGGGCGATATACCTGGGAAATCCATCGCCTGCGCGATATAGTCCCCGGGAGGAAGGCGCGCTGCGTTCCGCGCGTGCCTCCCAGCGGTGGAATGGGGGGAGGCTAAAGGCCGTGGAACTCCGACGTAAAAAAAAAAAACAAAGGGTTAAAGGCTTTCAAGTCGTGGATAAAAAAAATAAATGGGACATTTGCAGGGCATTTACGCACGCCACAATCCGCACGCTATTAAAAATACCCACCCTTAGATTAAGTTATGTGACTGCAGTATTCTGCAAGTGGTGGTTTTCGTAACTCTTTTTAACTTTCGTTCACTTCAAGTCTATTTGAGTCCTTGAGACACGCTCTACTACAATAACTTATTGAAGGTCCATATTTTCATTTCTAATATTGTAGCATTTGCCAATGTTCTCAGACAGATTGCAACAACATTGCACGGGGTATGACATGAATCGGTTTATAATGGAGATGATATTTTGAGGTATTGTGTCGTGTACACTTTCGTTTACCCAGTTTTCTCAGAATAGTGCATATTGTGTTTGTTGTTTTTTAATATTTATACATAAATGATCTATGAATTAATATAAATTCAAAATATTACGAAAAGTATTATTGTTGTTTTTACACATTTCATCGAATAACCCTTCCACTTCTGGAATTTAGATGTAAAGGCGCCTAAAGGATCACAAGTGGCCGATATGATATACGCGTTAAAAGGAAAACTTGCATGCAAGCCTGTGAGAATCCCTCTGGTAAACCAATATACCTCTACGGAATAAGAAGCTCCAATTCAATAGGCCATACATAATTATGAACACAAACCTACTTTTAGCTGACCTGCAATCCCGCATACTCTCTACGTAAACCCTGAACTGTTTTTACAAAGAATGCGAGCGTAATGAGTCTTCGATGCGGTATGCCACGACCGCCGAGGTCAGTCATGACAACCGACGTCGCTATCACAAAAACCGCAGAAATGCTAACAATATGACAGGCTCTTCGTCGTACCACAGCATTTATGTATGATAGCGCATGAGCTAAATTTATCTGAACGATGTGTTGTCGCGTCGCTATAAGATAATTCTTCTCTTTGAGAAGAATCTTTTGAATTGAATTCTGATTGAAAAGATTGTTCTCAAAACGGGTAACATGCAAATGGAATTAAATAAAATTGTATACCTTGCCGAGTTCAAATTATCTGGGCGATTTGGAAGCCTATCTGGGAGCAAGCTCCTGACATTTGGTAAGTAATTATTGTTTATAGAGAATATTGTTTAGAAGTCTGTAGTCTGTAATAAGCTCTTATCAATCGGGTATACGAATAATGCTCATTCGATATAATCTTTTCAATATAACAGGTAAAATGATATTCGAATACTTAGAAGCAGATAATATCGATACTCCAGCCTTTAGTCAAAATAATATTCAACTTGGCAATGAGATTGTAAAAGATTGCGCTACGGACATTTAAGATTGAACCGATAAAGAATATATCACGGCTATTGTATTAAAAGTCTCATTAATTAAACCTGTATTGTATAGATTTAATATAATATGCGCTTTTAATAACCGAACTCTGGCTTTCGATGTAGCTACTCTTGTCAAGATTTACAATGCAACCTACTTTAATCCAAGAGTAAATAAATTAAAGCGGCTAAATAAATTAAATTGTGATAGATTTAAAATACAGATTGCCCATCCCACTCCATCTTGGGGGTGTCTTATATGACAAAGTCTAGGAGCAAGAAAAAGTTATCTTTATAAAATCTTTTCAGTGACAATAATGTTTCTCGCCGTCAAATTGCGAGAGGCGCGACTTGTACCATTTAGTGGCTGAGATGCTGATTTCGGAGAAATCATGCTTTTAATTCATATCATGTAGGCAGGACATAGCAATACTCGTTCAACGTTAAGTGGGTGTACTTGTTCTCCTGGTGCAAGTTTCAATACATTTAATTTACATACCCTACAATCATGAATGCCCTTTGGATAGGTTCACATACACCATGGTCCAATATTGATATAATTGGTTCCCTGTACTAAGTTGTAGGTGTTGATTTATCGGTGATCATGGGATCCGTTGCAAGCTTCCCATTAACGTAGTAAATTTTGAATTAAAACAGTAAATACATCGTTAACTATGGACCTCAGTTAATGATACCTGACTCTTCAGACTTGACGTCACGAGATTGGTACCGGTTTATCAACAAAATAAACTAAAGCAATTCAGCACGATAAAATAAAAATATAATAATTATTATTCAGATTCTCATGTATCTTATAATTTCTTTACAAAACTATAACAGCAAAACTATTTCTCAGTATATAATAGTAGACATCACTATTTACAAATTACTGAATACCATATAATGATATTGTTATTCAGTCATTTTCAGAAACCGTGCATGTGTATATGCATTTTAGACTCAATATTAAGTGACCATGCTGTTTTTGTTTATGTACTGTGCCACTATTGTTACAGGTGACCGAGCGGTGACTCAGAATCTAGTTCTAAATTTTGTATCACGACTATGGGAACTATTATTACCATTACTGAATGACTGTTGCGCAAAGCCAGGCGCCGTTCAACCCCCGTGCCGAATTGCATTAAACTGGTTGCCAATTTAAATGCAACTAGCATTGGTCGAATGGAAATGAACCTTACAAAATACCAATAGTCGTAAATAAGTTACGGATCTCTCCCAAATTTTACCAGTAGCCCTACTAGATCAGTCTCAGTGCAAGGAATAGGTCAGTGTAAATACTGGTGAACCAGATCGACACTCCGGTAACTCTAGTAAAAGACAAGGTAAGTGTTCAAGTTTTACTTTGGCGACTAGAACTAGTTAAACGGTTAAGGTGTCAAGACGTAAAATACAGACCATTTTTACAGTTACTTTTATATTCATAAGAGATTTGACACAAACACCAAGAACGTATGTACGAAAAATTGCTTCTTAGCTCAAAAAACTTTATATTTTCACGTAATCTCTATCACGGGAAAATATAAAGTTGATATGCACGTCAAAATGATATTAACATACAATGTACACAAATAAGGAAGATATAAAACAATTATACACATCCTTTCCAGTCTTTTCCTCGATAAAAACACATACACTTATTAATTATACATGTGTAATTACCAAAACGAATTATGTTTACCTACTACTTCTACTTCTCAGCCTGTAAAAGACCCACGACTGAATTGGGCCTCCTCTTATTACAGGAGGGAAATTGGCCTACTAGCCAAACGGGCAAGGACAGAGATTCATTTCGAAATTTCCTTCTTTTGCGGCTAGATTTTTTGTCTTGGCATTTCCTTTAGCCTTACGATACCCACAGGATGGAATGGGGTGATTATAACCCATCACCACACTGAAAGAAATGTTTACGTACTTATTACTACACCAATGATTGTTTGTATAAAACTCTTAGGGGCTTAAGCGGGGGAGGTTGGTAAAAGATAGACGACATTGTCTTAACTCAAATAATTGCGCAAAAATCCTAGTAAGATACAGGTTCGTAAATCGTAGGAGGATATTAGCAAAATGATCACCTCAACAAGAATGAAATCGAGAGCTGGAAATAAAACACAAAGCGTCAACAGAAAAAGATAACCTAAAATGGAACCGCACGGTAACCCATCTGGCAGTGTGGCATAATAGACTACATTCCTAGCAGTGAAGTGGAAGTACTTCGTAGTATATGGACCAGCATATTTAATAACTAGATCAATACACGTCCGAGCCGCATTGCCGAGCTACATTTTACACAACTTTCTGGAGAGGTATGTACGATTCCAATGATGACAATCCCGTTAGCCCGCATTATTAGATACTATTTTTGCTACCATGTTGCTTCTACAGCACAATCGGAATAACTGCCCCTGTTGAGTCGGGCCTCTTCCAGTTATTTGGAGGGTAATTGGCCTACAGTCCCACGCTGGCCACACGGGTTGGCACAGGGTTTCGTTTAAAGTTTTCCTTCTCTTTCAGCAAAGTTTTCGGTCCTGTCATTTTTTTACGGCTCGTACGATCTCTCGGGATGTAATGGGTTGGTGATACCATGTATTCTAAATAGTTTTAAATATGTAAATTAATAGACATTATTTAGAACGCCTCATGGTCTCTATTACTGAGGCCGATGTGTTCAGCCGTTACAATTTTATCCATTACACAGACACTTAGCGGTAATAAATTACCAACTAAGCATTATGCAATTAGGCCGACGACTGTGTCGTAGAAATAATAATCTTTAATTTAGGCTCTAATGCATCACTCACCTCAGCGCCACCAATGTTTATTTCAAAACAACTATGTAGAATAACTAATACTTTATACTTAACCTACTTAAAAAAAGGAGGATGTTCTCAAAACATATGTATGTTGTTTTTGTATGTGCGATAGTGTATAACTCTATAATATTGATGAATTGGTATAGAAATGTTATTAAATGTGGTTCAGTATCTTGCTATAATACTGTAAATACGTGAACAAAACTATTTGTTATTGACTGTATCAACTCAACAAATATCTTTGGAATTTTAGCTGGTCCGATTCCCGGTCTGTGTAAGCTTTGTTTCTTTTACGTAAAGTAAGTTATTTAAAAGATTTACATTATTTCCCCTCCACTGTCCATAGAACTTTTCCACCCTGTACACTGGTGTGGAAAAGGCTCCACTCAGAAGAACCTCATTTATGAGCTGAACTGACGATTATGATGCGACAGATATTTTAGGGACGCTAAAAATGTTTATCTCTGAAGTACTTACTAACTTTTTTCAATTTTGACTTCTAAAAGGGTTTTTCTAAGTCTATAGGTAAGTTCCATACAGCCGAAGTATGAGTACAAACTGGGGCATTGAACCATAGTCATTAGTTCGTGTTAGCAATAAATATTGCAAACAAGTCCGATAAAAATTCAAATGAGCTAGTAGTTACTTTACAGGTGATTGTAAGTACCTACTGTTTTAAACACAATACCGCTAGAATTCTATCGACTTTACACAATTCTGCGTCAGTGTAAATTGTAGGGTTAAGAAATATGAATTCGTATAATTAAATACTTTAGCATTACGGCAGATCACTGTAGAAACATTGGCAGTTATAAAATTTAGACATTTTAAACAACCTCCTATTTCAGACTATGAGTGGCTAAGGAATTAGATTTTACACAATATAGATCTCAAATATAGATGTTAATAGACTAAAGTCCGTGTGGTGACTGATTTAGAATGAAAACCATATTATTCTATACTGAGGGTGCCGAAGGAAATATTTGAAAATCTTGTTACTAAAAGGTATTTTAAGAACACGGGGCAACCTGTATTGCCATAAGAATTGGAGGCTACTTGAATAAAAAATGGGTCAAATACTATTTGTCTCGACTCTTTGTCTTTTCATTGGATCAAATATTTGCGCCATTAGTTGCTATTAATCGTTTTATACAACACGAGTCACAAAACCAATTGGCAAGCATTACAACACCATACTCAAAGTAATTAATAAGGTATCACATAAATGAACTGTCTAACAATTTGTTCAATACGAATGTATTACGGTATTGAAATATAATTAGCCTTTAAATATCTCAATGGTCTGATTGCTATCAGTCAATTCAGTTTGGTATCTGCGGTATGAAAATAATTAACATACCTACTTACGGACTTGCTATGAACTTCATGTTGGAACTAAGAACTTTGGCCATAGAAGAGGGACAGTTTACAAACCACTATCATAAAAAATCCGTCAACAATTTAATCACTATTTCAACTTGGGAGCCCAAAAGTTGGCGAGAAGACGAACCAATGCGACGCTTCACCTTACGAAATTAGAGTGTACGGCATTAGAGTTTTTGTCGAAGTCCGTGCCCCGGAGCCCCACTTATCCACCAAACCCACCCTAGGGGCAGCGGTGTGCATCAGGCTTCCCCCATGTCACAAGACCCTTCAAAGCACGCGGGATCTAGAGGTACTGCTTTTTAAGTTTATCTGGATGAAGAGTAATAGACGAAGAAGATAGAGAATGGAATAGGGACAGATTTTTATAGGTACTTACTATTTTATATTTTCATAGATTATTTATTAATTTCATATCAACAAGATGATTTCAATACCAATTGTAAACAACAGAATGAATGAAACAATACGCATTTTTCTATTATTTCTACATGTTTAATAATTATGTCTAAATAGACAATTTATTGTGACATTACGCTCGCACGCACGCGATAAATCCGTTAAAAAGTGTAGAGAATACTAATAACATAAACGTCAGCGTGTCATTAGTCGAAAGTTTTGCTTTTTTTTTTGTTGTTTTACTCTATGGAAATGCTTTATGCATACCCGCCGCCCTTTTATGTTGGACTCCGGAAACTACTCGTCTACCCGCTAAAACCCCAGCCGTATACCCTCACACGACACGCTTGGGGCACCACAGGTTCCCGTAAAAGCATTCCACTGTGACGCCCCGACGAGGTGCCCGCTACGCGAGCAAATGACTATCGGAGGTCGTCACGGGCAACTGGGACTCCCTCAGGTCAGTGGCTGGCAGGCTTTCGGTGGCGGGTCCCCCGACCCACCACTGGCCTCTATGGCGAGGGCAGGAGGTGGGCGTAGAGTCGCCACGATACGTATTAATCCTAGATAAATGTTAATGGGACGTATTCAACAACAGATGAACGTTGTTAGTAATACAATAATAAAAATAATAAAGCGCTTAAAACCAACTTACCACATTTATCTTTCCCAGTATATGATTAATTTGATCCTTGCTGCACATGTTGACCGATTTTCGTAACAGGCTATTAAGTCGATCACATCTTACCAATCGCACACATCATGTCTCTAGTCACTGTTTCAACGTGAACGAGTTAGATTTCTTTGAGGCCTGACAACATTGCCTGATAAGAATTAAAACTATTTACTTTTTAAATACCATTTATAAAGTTTAAAACCAAACCAATATATTAAATGCGAAAGTAAGTCTCTCTGTCTTATATATAATTATTACGGAAAACCTAATTGTACAACTTTAATGTCTAGATCATCATCATCATCATCAGCCCACATTAGTCCACTGCTGGACATGGCCCTCCCCTAAAGAGTCTAGATCGCCAACATAAAACTTAAATGGAGTAAATTGACAATAAACATAATACCTAACCCTTACATGACCAAAATCAAAACCGGCGAAAGCTAGTCTCATATGTCGTATTTCGATGACTCGTTAACCTTACATTCGTACGCGGAATGTAGACTATGACTGTCCTACAATTTTCCAATACTCAATCGTTATCAGTGAATATTTCACAAAGTGCTACAATACGAGACGAAAGAACCAAGCAAATTGATACTCTTTATATGATTTCTATATAGGGCTACCGTGTAAATATCGTAAATCGCCGTATGGCGACACATCTCTGGCGGCCCTGTTATTGATACTTATTAAAAAAACCGAAAACTCTCCGTGTAACCTGTATCGCAGGGGCAGTTTCGAAATATGAAATTCACGAACACAAATGACACCAAGACTCCGAGCAAGTAACTCTAGTTTACGTAAAGTCATTTGCCCGACCCCGGTATCGAACCGGTATGGAACCCGTGATCCAAAGCCGGCACATCAAACCCCTGGACTTACAAGGCAGTCCGTAACCGTCGCAACTACATCGCACAGAAACGTAAGGCCTTAGTACTAGAGCCCCAGTAATTTACATACAAATTATGACATGTAATTACGATTTTACAATCGATGTGCATTGACACGCGTCGATACATCGATTAACATTGATTACAATCAAACGACTCGAATAATTACTCGTTGTAATGTAATTTACGAAACTGATTGCTCGATATTACTAAAGGTACACCTCAGCTTGACCGTGTACGAATACTTATAATAGACTGGCAAGCTTCATACATATATGGAATTAATACGCATTGATCTCATGCATTGCTATCAATAAAATATAAATAAGAATTTTAAATTGCATTTATTAATCAAACGGTCGCTTTAAAAGTTTCATGTATTTTCAAAGAATAATTCCGATTTCTCAATATCGCAAAATAAACGATCTGTAGGTATTTTAATTCATTCTATCCAGAGGTCGTAAGAGCCAACAAAAAGTAATGACAAGACCGAAAAACTAACTACAAGAGAGGAAAAACTTGATACGAAACCCCGTGCCAACCCTTCTAGGGCTCAGTAGTAAAATATGAGATAAATAATAAAAGCGTATTCAAAAATGGAGTGATGTGTAATCTTCTTTACATAGTTTAAAACAAAGTCGCTGTTTCTGTCCGTCCCTATGTATGCTTAAATCTTTACAACTACGCAACGGATTGTGATACGGTTTTATTTAATAGATAAAGTGATTCAAGAGGAAGGTTTATATGTATAACCCACGCCCGCCTTGCACGGGCGAAGCATAGTGTTTATGGAATAAATGTTTTATATAAATAAATAAACCATAAAACGTAAAATAACTGAAGTAAAACCGCGAAGGAGAGTTTTCTAACTTCCTCTCGAAATTCGTAATACAAAAATGAAAATGGTTCGCAATTTCGGCAGCAATTAGCGCAACTTGCATAAACCAATTTACTGTCTATTAGCAAATAGCAACATGCCAACATAAAAGTCTACTTTTTCTTTCAATTCCCAGAACGCGTGTTACACAACCACGTCCTTCAAATTTAAAAATGAATAATATTTAAAAAAAATTAAAAATCTTTTGTTTTTGGTATTATCATTAAACAAGCTACGTTTACTGTCAAACATTTGAATGATTTAAATAATCTTGTTACTACTTGTGTTTTCGCTATGCCAAAAGTCAATTAATGTATTCATGATAATTCGAAATGTTTATACATATAGCAATAGTTATGTAAAATATTAGTACATATAGCATTGACCCACTCATAATTTGGGTAAATTTTTATGTCTTACGCTTACCTACGAATAAAAGTAAAATGCAAATTGGTAAAAACCGCCAACAGAGAAACCGGCTAGTACAATTTCACCGGATTCCTGCATATTTACTGAACTTATTTTTTATATATAAGCTACTCCACCATCTAATGAATATTTTATGACATAATTTAGACTCTACACTATAGTTATAATAATAACGTTCTATGTTTTCTGATATCCCTGTGGCGATCTGTGGCGGGTGTCATAGGGGGAACTAAAGTAACGTAGGAGGCAGCCAACCCAGCCGGAAAGTAGAACCTGACCAACTTGGCCATCCAGAATATCTCCATGAAATTGTAGGAAGCAAAACTTAGCAATGAGTCATTTATGTGCTGAGATGATGATGATTAAACATAATGGATGAATATATCTTCTATATGCAGGTTTACGCCGTGTGCGGGCAGAGGTCAGATTCGATGACCCGAAGAAAGCAGGTGGTCTGTGAACGCAGTCGAAATGCTTTCCAATCTCGTCGAACAAAAAGGAATAGTATCGGCAAGAACAATTTTCGACCTTATTAGTAATGCTAATGAAATGCAATTATTGCCTATTAAATCTTCGGCAAAGAAGGAACGCAGAGGATCTATTTCACGCACTGTTGAACTAAAAGTGGTTGTAACTACCACTGTTTGTTTACCCAACGTGTAACTACTTAAACTTGAAAATTAATAATATTCAACATTTATGGTCACAATTTGAAAACTACATTCAAAAAGCTCTCGTCGATACGATTTTAAATGGATTCAGATGGCTGAAATGGTGCAATGTTCTTTATGCTAAAAAAGTCTGCGAAATCAGTTACCGCCAGTAAATATTTAGAAATATATTTCAAACATATACAAAGATTCTTGGTAACACAATGACATACTGAACCACTTCGTGAACTTCTTATTAACAATACTCGTAGAGACAGGTCAAACGTATCAATAAAGGTCAACCGATTAATCGAATTGCCTGGCTACCGAGGTCAAAAGAGGAAAGGGCAAGGCGGCTTTTAAACGAAAGGATGTCCGTGGACCTTGTGATGCCTTTAAGACAATGGAACGAGAAGCCCTTGTGGTTTTTAGCGAATCCCATGAGGAGGAAATAGTGATTGATTGAAAATGAATATAAGTTAAAAAGAAACCTTATAAAAATCATGATAAGACAGAAAAGTAAATGTTAAACAAACGTAAAAACATTGCGTATAAACGTAATTAGCCTTAGGAAACAAAGACTAACAAACTTATTACACTGAAAACCAGTACTCAATGAAGGAGCAATAATTTGCCGCAATACATAATCGAAGTTGCACAATTCCCAAATGAAATGTTTCCTTTTTATTATTCAGATGTTACGTTGCTTCATAACCAGTTTCTCTGGTGGTTCACATTTTACTTTTTACACACATTCCGAAGAAAACGAGAGTGCCTAGTGTTGTGGGCTCGATAACTCTGCTACGCAATTTCATGCCACTTGAGCAATGAACTCAGAAAATTTAAAAACATATTAATGGATATCACTTTCGCTGATAAGAGCTGTGAATAGACCGATTTAGAGAATGTAAAGTTGAATTCAAAGATAGAAGGGCCGAAGAAAACTTGAATGGATTTGCTAAATTAGCAAATTGTTGTCTGGTAATAAGATGACTCAATTAAATAATAACAAAGCCAACGTTCTTGTTTTAAATCTTTCGTTTTTATGGTTTGCCTATACACTTGAAAATGTGTCATTACTGCAGTTACAGGTACAGTTACATGGTATATTACCACTACGATTCTTTGGTAATTCGTATATTATTGACTAATTATTTAAATAATAAAGCACTCTTTGAAATTACTAAAGCACCTTTTTACCAGGTCTACTCGTATCGTCATTTAGTTATTTCTATCGTCAATTTATTTTATTACGGTTATTAGATTTTAATAAGATGTTTTTAATTATTTAAATCCGTAAAATATGTCCTTTTTTAGTAAAGGAATGAATTAGTTTTAAATGATTAATACTTTACACACATTCTTGAAACAATTAGTACAGTTAACACACGTTTGATCCTTTCACAGCCACTTAAATATTTAAAGAATCTCACGTACAGTTTGGAATTACATGAAATATAAATTTAGAGATTGTGCATAACTTTTAACTCTTCTATCAGGGCCATCGAATTTAAAATAATAAAGAAGCCATTTTAAGTTTAAAAACAAATTAACATTTTAATTAGATAAGTGAAATTGTAAATACAAATGTAAACTTATGAGGCGATATGATCGCTCAGCGACCAAGCCTCTAAAATAAATTAAAAAAAAAAAGTTTAAAAACCATATAGTTGTAAACATTAAACTTAGTTATTTACATTATTATGTTGACACCGGGCAAAGATTACTTTATCCTTCATAGCTATTAGTAAACTGAAATTATCTTACAAACAATCATTTCCAGTCAACTGGTGCTATAATTATTTTAAATTTATCGATGATTAGTGGCTGTAAATAAACCATCGTGTCGAAAACAACCGCAGGCATGTCCAAATTGGATAGAACGCTGCGTTTTCGTAAAACCGTTTCGCCACCTTAGAGTTGGTTTAAGTTATTTTGATTAGAATTGAAAACCGCTGCAGGCAACTCGTGAATTAATACATTGTGTGCCAAATAACTTCGCGCAAAATATTAATTATTTTTCATCTATCATTTGTTTTAACGTTGTTCCTGAACAATAATTTTAAATAATAATTGCATCCTGTACTCCTAACATACAATGTATTTATATTCGCTATCTGAAGCAACATCTACGAATGGATCTCTCAAAATAAAGGCCAAATGCAATTCTGATTAATTATTACATAGACGTGAATTGCCAACGCGGGAAATGATAGTCGCAATCTATGGTTCATACAATTCATCACAAATAGCACAAAGTAGTTGCGGTAGCTGAAAATGAAATCGTAAGCAGAAGCTGCAACATTTTAACCCACTATTAAACTTCACCCTTTGAGCCACTATCTTTAGAGATTTTTGAGAACACTTCTGCAGTGTTTCCTCAGTAAGTATATTCATCATGATCTAAATCATCATCCTAGTTACATCTGCCTTCAACAAACACAAAGACTGAGTGGCATGCTAAATAATAAACATCAATATTATTTTGAAATTAAATATAATTATGTTGCATTCGCAAACACCCCCAGTCAGCAGATTACAACGATTCAAATTCAAGAACACTTGGCTGACAGGTCTTTCATCATTTCAGCATTTAAATGACAACTTGCCAAGTGCTGAGTCTCTGTCAATTACATGGATTGAAATTTGTATGAGCCGCCTGATATACCCTCTGGCTAGGATGCATTAAACTCTATGTATTGTAAGGAGGTAAGTTGTAAATAATTTAGTAGCCTATATTAGACAGAGTCATCAGCAGTAAGTGAACAATCGTGTTAAATTGCTTCAGTGGCATGCGTCGGTGCACGCTCTGTTGTAACCGACTGCCTTTTGTCGAAAGGTTAGGGCGAATGGGCCACGCCGATTGTGCTAATTCAATGTCTTGATGGATCACATGTTTGGCATTAGGAACTACAATGAATAGATACAATGAATGATAGTCCTGTTTCCTAGAAAATAAGGAATGTAAGTATTAGTAATAGTTGTCATGTTACTACATTCCAAAATATAGATTACGTCATTTTTGGTAAGACCGTAACAAATATATATATATATATATATATATATGGGTTTTAGCTGTCATGGTCATGGTTTTCTGTGACTTCCACCTGAATGACGTTCACTAAAATTCAAAGGAAAATCGAAATAAAAAATATATATGAGACCTGACTACAATTAAAGAGTTGAGGGTGGCTACAAGTAAAAGATGTTTCAGATAGGCACTAGTAATATTAATAAAACTGTCAGTTTCATCTGTTCAGAAAGCGTTAATATATAGGAAAAGACGCAAAATACCCTCATTGTTCCTCAATAATTAAAATTTCTAAACATCCTTCAAAATTATGTGGGTATTCGAACATGAAAAGAATACCAATCACGACCTTAAAATAATTCTCACAGAACAAATACCTAAGAATACAATTGTCGACAGTAATTGTGACTAATCTATGGGACACGTCTAATAAATTTTTCATAACAATCGATCTAACAGCTCTCAATTCACCATTAGCATAATGCTAATAAGCCTTGAAGTTCAAACATATCCTATACAAATTTACAAAAAATATGCATAAGATGACATTTTGATAATGTCAGCGTGTTTTGTGTATAATTAACTTTTATTAATTTTAGAAGATTAGGTACGAATTTGAGACTACGAAATTAAACGGAAAATTTAGTTATTTAAATCACGTTGTTATCATATGTGTTAAACTTATTATCTACAACAGCAGAAGACACTAGAATAATGTTTACCATACACATACAAAAATGTTGACCATGTCCAAGAGAAACCTCAAAGAAAAATAACTCGCGCGCACAAAATTCACTGGTAGCACAGTTCCACAAAAAAAAGTCCTTTTGGCGCCTGATATCGTTAATTCATTCGAATAGATCGATTAGGCGCTGTGTACGGCATCTCGTGGTCGGTCGCGACACGTGTTGCGGTCGATGCATACGGCAGGTGACTGCCTGCGCGAACGCACAACGCACCGGCGCGGATCGAAATCGCAGCCACTGAACCGAAGTAGGTAGCGATGTCATGTCACGTCAGAGAAAATACTTGTAGAAAACAACTATCATTATTTACCGTGCTGTATCCGACTTCGGGGCTCGTCTATTTTTATTTGCGGATGCCGAATGAATACTGAGTACTGTACCCACCTGGAACAAAAGTAACATATGTGATCAATGAAATAGAGCAAACGGACTGTGACGTCACTTATTATTTACAAACAACTTCTTCTAGATATTCTTATTTGGTAGGGATCGTTACAAACCAATATTTCCCAAACAAACAAGTAACATTCATAAACCGCCCGACAGTGATCCACAGGTAGCAGTTGCAACCCTTAGAGATACACTAACAAGGCATCATGTATCTTAAAAATCTTTCAACTGTAATTTTCTATCTTTACATATCTATAACAGATCGTCCCCAACTCATTCACAATCTGCGAGGTATGTCTGATGGTATGTGTGATATCCTTGTTTACAATCAAGCAGATAACGAGAAGAGAAAAACAATAATTAAATTTCAAAACAAGTTAAAAAATAATGCAATTGTTCTTGTTCAATTGTTTGTCGAAACCCAGCAATAATTACTCATTCCAAACGCATCGTTTCCCTGAAGATATTATTGTAAACATTGATGATAACAATAACGATGAAAGACTTTCAATCAAGATAGTAAATGATAAGAAATATCTGATACGTCACAGTATCATGTGATATCTAATAAGGGTATCTACACATCTCTTGACTCAATAGAATAGAAGGCAGTTAAGAATTAATATTGGGGAGACCAAATTTCGATTTGCGACAGAAATTCTAAGCAGGACTTAGAAACAGTCAAAGTTTTAGAACAAAAGTTATTTCCGTATGCGGTAGCTATGAATGTTTGTAAAAAGTCGAATAAAAGAGCGTGTTTTCTGTTCGTGCCTTCAGATTCGTGACTCCAATAAGTGCTGTTGAGGAATCACTACCCACGTTAAATAAAGTGTGTTCCATTGCGTTGCGTTCCAAAGCTTGCGACATTCATAATGTTTTCATGAAGAATTCCAAGCTTTGTTGACATAATTTAATGCAAAGCCGGCTATTAAGATAGTTGTAATCTTACACACTTCAAGGAGGGCTTAAATACGTTCGTTTAATAAAAAACGTCTTAGCTCAATTTTGAAGACTACAGGTACTTATCTATACTAATATATAAAGCTGCAGAGTTTGTTTGTTTGTTTGTTTGAACGCGCTAATCTCAGGAACTACTGGTCCGATTTTAAAAAATCTTTCAGTATTAGATAGTACATTTATCGAGGAAGGTTATAGGCTATATTTTATTTTCAAAAGAATTAGGGATCCGTATGAAAATTGCGATTTTGTAAACCAAGGTGTAAAATCGAAAACCTATTTATGCGTGCGCTGCAAAAACTATTGACAATAGAACAAAATGATGTACTACGGATTTGTAGGTCTCATAAAGATCTACAAAAAAGTCCGCGAGAGCACATATCTAACTATCATAGTTTAGTCACAATAACCGATTTTATGTTCATAAAAAATATGCACGGGTTCGAAGCCCACGCGGGCGAAGCCGCGCGCAAAAGCTAGTTTCAAATAAAATTATGGATAATACCAGTTTACAATTTACCAATCGTAATATAAGTATTTATAGACGTTTTTATAATAATGAAATTAAATTTCGTAGAATGCTGTAACGAGACTATCCCAGATTTGGGATACGTATTTTGAACAAAACGGTACAAAAGTATTTAAAGGTATCCTTATCTTTTTTGTGTCTCTGGCTAAATTTGTTTCCTAATACATCTTGAAAACAATCGTTAGTAGGTCATTTACTCGTATTTTCTCACACATCGGACATACTTCCTTCCTACTTTCCACAACTCCAAATTGAATTGCCCGTCAACAAGTGTCTTGAGCGGTGCAACGCTTAACGAGCATCGTGTACTCCACTCAACAAATTGATCATCTCGCCGCGGAACTTCCGTCAGATGAAATAAAACCAACCGCCAATTACTTAAAAAATAAATCAGTCTCTAGTACTTTGTGGCGCTGGATGTTGGGCGTTTTAAATTCTTACAAAAGATTTTTTTTTTCTAATTCGTTAGTTTCTTTATCATACTCGTATTTCGTACGTATTCTTTTCTTAACATAGGGATTTAATTTTCACATCTTAATTATTTATATAAATTATTTCATGAATATTTTTAGTAATTTCAATTTATTTTTTCTATCACTCAGGGGCCGATTTCTTTTATTATGTAAATTCCGCGGTGTCTCAAAGAATATAAATTAACATTAATAGATATTGATTTTATTCGTTCAATAACTACTACTGCTAGTCAGCCCACAATGATCCACTGCTGAGTCAGACCTCCTCCAATTATATGGAGGGTCATTAGCCTAATGTGCTACTTACCAGGCCAGACGGCTTAGCACAGGGTTTCGTATCAAGTTTTCCTACTCTTGTGGCTAAGTTATCTTCCTTGTCATTTCCTTTTATCGGCTCTCACCCTCGGGATGGACATGGACATAGTGACACTATGTATTCTAAATCCGTCACCACACCAATCGTTCAATAATCCATCTAGTAAAACAAAACTTTTATAATCATGTTCATTAAAAAAATGAATACCCATTACTTCGATTAGTAAAAATAGAACAACGTAACCTAGTGCGTAATAGTAACTGGCGGATGTGTACCGGTCTTGCCTCACTGATTGATCGAATGCGTGGTCTCGCTTCTGACAGGGACCACTTCGCTTTGTGCGATTTACCAGACACGGAACAAGTGATAAGATACCTACTAGATGAAGAGACGAGACAGTAAGATAAATATAAAACTTAGCAAAAAGGCCTGTAAAATTTGCAATTTCATGTGAGGAACGCCCTTGCTTCGGCGGGCACGTATACCAACGGTCCCGCCTGCCATTATACCACCTATAGCAGGCACTACTACTACTCGGCCCATAGCTAACCCACTGCTGAGTCGGGCCTCCTCCAATGACTGCCTCGTTGGTCTAGTGGTTAGATGTGCCGCCTTTGGATCAACGGGTCCCGGGTTCGATTCCGGGGTCGGGCAAGTGTCTTTGTCTAAACCAGAGGCACTGGCTCGGAGTCTGGGTGTCATTTCTATCTATAATAAGTATGTATTTACAAAAAAAAAATGTATTTAAGTAGTTTATCATCCATCTCGTTACCATAACACAAGCATTTAGTTGCTTAGCTTGGGACGAGATGGCGTTGTGTGAAATGTCCAAGGATATTTATTATATTTATTATTATAATTACATGGACGGTAATTAGCCTACTGTGCCACGCTGACCAGACGGATGGTATCGTATCAAGTTTTCCTTCTCCTGGCTAGGTTTTCAGCTATGTCATTTCCTATTGTCGACTCTCACGACAGCCTCAGGATGGAATGGGGTAGTGACAGTATGTATTCAAAATCTGTCACCACACGGCGAAATGTAGCCAAAAATGTATGTAGGCAGTCGTTAAAAGCCTGAAAACTAACTGCTGATCTCACTATTATAATTCTCGATGGGCCGGTATTAACACTTTATGGAAAAACGTTCCGTGTATATGCGGTAGCAAGGCAAATCAAGAGTAGTAAAAGGGCCCCAAAAGGCTTTTAACTACATCTATGCTTCTGTACATTTCATTTTTTTTTTATCAAGAACAGGTTTTAAATTATTTACATTATCATTTGGAACAATTTCAGTGCAAGCTTATGTCTTATGCCGAAATCGCAGTATAGTTCACGCCCTGACCTTCCGCACCCAACTCTCGAGGTTCCCACAAGTCGTAGCCACAAAGATTTATTTCCTGCACTAAAGGTTTTCTCATTAAATTTTATACGATGACTAATTGTACAGTCAGGGCGTTAATGGTGATTACAGAAAAATGCTTTTAAATGCTGACCTACATTGTGCCCTTAAATTTAGTTGTCTATTTCATAATTTGTTTTGGTTGATATGGCTGGGAGTGTTTAAGTTATTGAGCTCAATGTCATGGAACGTAGCCATGAGTCACGTGTAATTTACCAGGAGATCGTCTATATCGTTTTTTAAGAGGTATTGCAACGTGCACGTTTTTCACTAGACCGTTTTTTTTTATCCTCACATCTCACCTCTATCAGGGGACAGAGTCTGTATTAAGCTACTTTACCTTTCATTCCAGTTATCGCTTTTATTCCTTTCCCCCACCTGACCGTTAGTGAACACCGACTTCAAAATACCTCGGTGCATTATCTTACCATCATACAAATACCTAACATCATTAACGTCGGTGACAATTTAAGTTGTCACCTACTCCAATTGGTTGTTCATTGGCTATTTCTCATCCTATTTTAAAGTCGGTTCACAGGTTTTGCAAGACCACCTGAGAAGTAGTCTGTATATTCCCCTTTGGAACAAAAATAAAAAAAATCAAGTTCGGTTTATTCAAACCAATTATAAAATAACAAGCATGCATTTGAAATATGACATTCATATTCCTGAATAAAAAAGGAAAGACGGAGTGATGTCAAACATAAAAAACGTACAACCGTATTGAGAACCTCCTCATTTTTTAAATAGGTTGAACAGCGTGTGCCATACGTCCCGAACGGACACTATGGTATTACTAGAAGCTATTCTAGTAATACTAGTCACGGAGTATTCCCCCAATGGGAAGCGCAAGCCGCATAGTGAAGCGGGCAGTCGAAACACGCAGTTGGTTTTAATTACCATATTCGTCTCGGAATCCCACAAACTTCGGCAAGTCCCCAGCACCGGTATCAATGAGCATATCCAACGAAAAAAAAAAACGGTTTCACTAATATAAAAATCTTGAAATGTCGATTTTAAGTCTATTGACTTAGCAGGTTTGGAACTCTGAAAACTCCGTATTGAAATTTCCACCATTGGACTTGAAACATGTTTCTACTGTATACATATAGTCCTCAATGAGACACATTCGTATTGATTATTCGTACACATTCGTACAAATGACTGACGTGGCAGCAACAGTGGTCTTCTCAATACCTGTTCGTATGTGTATGTGTATTAGATACCAATGTTTGATAGAAAAAGAAGACTACGACTACTATCCGAGTCAGAGTGGCTCCAAGATGTCTTATTGATTCTTATGAATATTGTAAAACCATCTCCTACTTTATTTTTATGTATGTATTCATCATTCAATGTCGAACAATGAACTTTGTTTGGAACGAAATTTATAAAACAACTTTGATGTTTATACAAAACACCATTTACATGCACCATTTTACTTCTTTCATACATTGTTATGTGTGCACTGGTGTATGTGAACAACGAAAACATATTTACAATCAAATCCTGATTCACCTTATTTTGATGTCGCTCAATTGTTTGTGGTTTAATATAGGTTAGTTTGACACACCGCTCAAGTGGATTTCGGACTTCGTGTTGGTAAACTGTTACTGAAGGTCCCACCTTACTGGAAGTAAGGCAGACCTATTGATTGGCGCCGACTCCAAATTTATCAGAGAAAAGACAACGGATATGATTTTGACTTTCACTTAAACTTTCAGAGTGTCTAATAAATCTTATTGTCAAGACATAAACTGACTCCTGTCCCTCTCTTAAGTTCCATGTATGTCGTCACCATCGTGGAGCAAAACTTTCCCAGTAATGAGAAGTGAACCCGTGGCCCTGGTGCGGGCAATAGGTTAGATAGGTCGAAGCATCTTCTCGACATCGACGGCGAGGGCGCCGCGGAGTCCCACAAAACCTGTCTAGTCCCCAATAGCAGCGTATTTCGAGGACGTCCCACGAAAAATCCATCCTATAACACGTGTGTAGCAGACAAAGATCGTTTCACATTTTTAATTATTTAATTTAAATTTTGACTTTAATAGAGAGCTTACATAATAATTACAGTGGTTGTAAAAAGCATGGCATGTAAAAAAACCTATACCTAGATTACTTTATAGCCTAAAGCCTATAGAGAAACGCAGCGCTTTGGCCAATTGATGTATGTACGTCCGGTTACAGTAGGTATAAAATTAATATAATAAATCATTACCAAAAGATGATGTGAAGTAGTCTCCCTAATTATGTTGTATGAAACGACTAAAGTCAGTAAGCTGCTTTGAATGAAAATGAAAACTTGCTATAAATAACTGTAATAGCCCGTCTGGTCAGCGTGCCGTATTATATTAATGTCTCTCCATCCCAATGGATGATGTCCAAGTCAGCAGTGAAGACTCTTACGTTGATGGTGATAGCTCTAATTTAGCAAAGCTCCAGTAGCAACTACTGCTATCCTCTGAATTAAGAAAACGCAATATGGTGTAATACGGTGAATATATTTCAAGAACCATAGAAAGCAACAAGTTGTTAAATAATGAAACTACATGTGCTATTCACTGACCGGCAATGTAGCTGTAATCTAGACAGAACCAGTCGAGATCCGATCACGATTATCGATTTACTTTCTCTGTAAGCATCTCGATATCGGATATCTAATCAGTGTTTCAATTGATATCTGTATAGGTAAGTTTTATTCGTAAATAAGCTTATGCAATGTATGTTGAATACTCTGTATGCTAAGCTACGTAGAATTGGCAGAAAATGAACAGATGCTACGTCTACGATCCTGAAGATGTTGAGCAGAGACCTTTTGTTTAGAGTATGGAAATGCTGCGTCCAATCTCTTATGACTGTGTGGAAGTAGTCGTGCATCAAATGATGCAATAAAAGAAACACAGTGGATTCATGATGATTCAAAAGACATCATCGGACTTCTCAGATTTATTTAATTTCTGATGTTGCGAATAAAGTTTACGAATGTCTTCGTTGAAAGCGGCGAGGCTCGTAATCTGTAATCTGTAAGTTTCTGTAAGCTTGAAGAGGGGCTTAGCCAAACTGTCCTACACCTTTAAGTCAACAGATATACAAGCCAAAGCTAGTTGTGTTGTATTGTCCTTAGTTCTGTACTGAAATAACTCAGTAAATTATTTTTGGGCTTTATCGGTGCATTTTACTGAGTTTCTTATCCGAATCCCTTACCTACCGAGGGCTGTATAACTTTTGTATTGTGTAAAAGTAATACTATCAGTTGATAATGTCTACTCCAGATAAACATTGCATTTGAAAATTTATTCTATAGTTCTATGTCAAAATTGATCGCCTTGCGTCCGCACATACGCACCTTACCTACAGAGGTATCTACTTACATGAAGAGATTGCTGTTTGCCCCTCGATGGTTCAGAGACCCTCACAGTTCCACTTGCGGTTATAATTTGGTTAGACTAGCTGTCAGTTTCCATGTTACTGACTTCGTGCGTGACTGTCCGAGATGTGAGAATGGCAGCTGGGACCGAAGCATGTCCGTACTCTCCGAAGCGGTGCGGAAGTCAAATTTTGTAATGCCATATTCTCGAGATCATTAAAGACTTACAGATTTTATAGATGTTATAGTATGTATATCATCGTCTTCATCATCAACATCTATCTCAGTTCATAAACGAGTCACTGTCAAATGGGACCTTCATTACTTAAAGGGGAAAATAGCCTCCTCTGCCAAGACCTGACGATTGCACAAGGTTTTATATAAAAAAACGCCATCTCTTGCGACCAGTTGTTAAGTTGCCTGCTTTATCATTTTATTCAGTTGCCTTTTACGAAACCTGCAGGATGGAATGGGGTGGTGACACTGTATTCCAAATCCCTCACCACATGGAGACGTTGAATGATCACTGACAAGGATAATTGAACATGCTTATTATCAAGGCAAAGTGCGGGTATAGGTTTCATTATAGCGTCAATAATTTCACACAGCGCCGCCCCTTAAGGCGCGGCCGTGATTTCGACACACCATCTTTAAAGTAATGGTGCGCCATTAGCAATATTTCATACGTGCTACTGGATGTGACATTAAGCAAGTACACTTTATATGTAGTTACAATAACTACTATAAACCAATGAAGAATGTAGAAATATTTTCGAACGATATAATAAATTTTCCCATGGACGCAAGTAGCGTTGCCAGGCGTCCGGATAAAGCCGGACATAGGTAGGCTTTTTGATTGCGTGTCCGGCCAAAATAAACGGTGTTCGGCTCGTCCGGCTTTTGTTAGGCTTTTTATTTCGCAAACGAGAGTGCCCGAGCGCAGGCGACGAGAGTCGACTGACGGTCACACACATTCCTCGATTTTATTTATTATTTCACTAGAATTTAACAAGATTTATGATAATAATTAAAAAACCTTGATTTTACATTAAAAAAAATTGTCGTACCTATTAATACTAAGACAAAATACTCAATAATGTAGGGTGTCCGGCCTTTCTACCCAAAAGTCAGGCCAAAATGGCTAGTCTGTCCGGCTATTAGGTTTGGCGACCTGGCATCACGCAAGTGAGGCATTTCAAATGTCGATAGTGGACTTGTATCATTAAATTTTAATTTAATGTCCGGCGCCAAGCAGTTTTACTGTGTTCCGTCGTGTGTATGTGAGAGCCGGTGCCCGACGGCAATTCCTTGAATTGCCTGCTCCATCTTAGACCCGGCGTAGCTTTCCATCACGCAATTCTAGGGTCAAAGGCATTCATGTCACTGATAAAAAAAACTACAGGGAAGAGCCGGTAAAAAATTTGTAGTTAAAAGAATCCTAATTCTCATTTAGGCTTTATGATGGTGGACGCGTACTTTCAAAGTCATTCTTGCACCTTTATGAGCTTGGAGGGTTGTATTGTAGATTTTGATGATTATAATTATATAACTACATACGTCTTACAGCCGCGAATAACATTTTAATCAACATACAACCTAGCACAGACCTGCAAATTGCAAAAAACGTAAGAAAATTAACAGTTGGACTTGGGCATCCCACAAAGGCCGGTCTTGATCCACCTGCATCCATCGGTTTCCGGCGAGGATAACCAGATCGTCGGTCTAGCTAACAGGATACATACATAGCAGCACTGCGCTTTCCGGTAGGTGATCGCCACTTTCTGCCCTATCGGCCGTCAGTCCTGCGATCCCACTGCCTCTTCAGTTTCATAAATAATTTAAATGAGATAAATAATAACTTGTGAGCTAGCTCTGGACCTCCTGCGTATGTCCTCACTCCTCACTTCCGATTCTATCACGCCGGGAAACTCCGTGCATAGCACCTTGCTGAGTGTCTTATACTTTCAATATCCAAACATAACTAGAATGACTAAGTGTGAAACATAAACACACAAATCTTCTTTAAAACCATCGGAATACGGTATAAGCAAAATAATGTTATTCATAACAACAAGTTATTAAAAAAATCTACATAAAATGCATCAACCATTTCCATTTAAAGTATATCCGTGTAAGAATGCTATGCACTAAGGTGCACTGCTGTGAAACCCATCGGTGCCAACTGTTAACCCAAATGCGACTTATACGGCACACAATACAGCACACTTTCGAATCAAGCTCCTTTACATTTCTATGCTATCAGTGCTCCTGAACAGATGAACTGATTTGCATAAAGTATGTTTAAGGTGTCCTTACTCGTAAATGTTACATGATCGAGAGGGGTACAAGAAGATTGATCATTTTGATGTCACTTCTTTAAAACGCCATGCAACGTAAAGAAACGTTCCACATCTTTGCATAGATAGTGTTAGGCAAAAGTTGTGTTATGCTGTGGATAAGAAAACTAGCATGCATTGCATCTAGCGATGCATGCGCATGAAACGTAATGCTATTGATATTACGCCATAAGGAACTACTTTTCTCACCGTCACGGCTGTAACCACTGGAGCTCTAAACAAAGACTACATACGCTGCTATTGCATACAGATATTTTTACTTAAACTATCCGTCAATAGCCAATTTGATTGCAAAGGACGCCGCTGTCATTACGTTAATGCCATCCGAGTTGGTGATAAAAACTTGCACACCCCACTCTGTTCTAGATTCAAGCAGAGATCCACTCACTTCTGAAAGCATCCATTTTATAGTCTAGTTAAACAAGTGCCGCCCACACAATACCTCTCACCTTTTAACAAAACGTTGTCAGTTCCGCCCACGATTTATATGCATCAACAGGTGTTATTATCGACATAAATAACGACAATCATTTTTTTTTTCTCACTTTTCTTTATTAGATGTCACTGACATTTGGTAACTGTTCAAATTATAATTGAACGATTCTAATCATCCTATTCCATCCTGAGGGTGCCGTAAAAGCCGACAAAATGAAAAGAAATGACAAGCCCGAAAAGCTAGCCGCATAAGAAAAAAACATGAAATCGAAAACGAATCTTGCCCGCGTGGCACAGTAGGCTATTCATTTATTGGCTGAGTAGTAATAGTTGATTCTTATCAGTGTATTGGTGACCGTACACTTTACTAAACAATCCAATTGACATACGTAGCGGTTATAATACAACACTGATAATTGTGATGAATCAAGAGACTGATCAATTTCAATGGTGTCCAAACCATATATATTAGCACAATTCAACTCAGCATTAATGCGTTAGATGGAGGATTTCGAATTCCTTCTTACGAACATTAAAACATCAGTTTGCTATAATATTCACATGTAGCGTTAACTTCAAAAGAAATATATATATAAAAAAAACTAAACCACTGCGCTATGTATAACCTGTATCGCTGGGCCAGATTAGAAACATGCATTTACGAACTCAAAAAAAATCACCCAGACTCCGAGACACTTGCCCGACCCCGGAATCGAACCCGGGACCCGATGATCCAAAGGCCCTAGCTATACCAAGGAGACATAAAACAATAAACATTTGCGGCAAAAAAAAACCGGAGTATAAAATATTTCCAACAAACAGTATAAATCAAGTTGCATCAGCTTAAAACCTTACATAAACCTCGCCATTGCGGTTAACCAAACTCCGCATGAGCCGCAAACGACATCAAAAGCTGCCCTAAAATCCCTCATTACTTCCTTATCCTATTTTAGCCCTGGGGATATAAATATAAACGTTTTCAATATGAAGACAGCTGCTGGGGAGCCCGTGAGCATAAAACAAAACACCGTGACGCTATAACTGCCGTGACGAGAGAGCCTCGGATAGAGATGACCAAATCGATAATAGATATTCAACTAATCTATCGATTATCTTCATCGTAAAAAGCAAGTACTCTTCGTTGCTTGTCCTAGGACCCGCGTCCCGAAGTATCTATTTATTATTTGAAGTATATAATCATTTAAAGCTATTTCTTTAGCTAATATTTTTAATTCTCTTATTTTATGTATTTCATCATCATCAATTCAGCCTATAAATTACCACCTACTGAGTCAGGCTCCTTCCAAACCTTCAAAATTAGCCGGAATTTTGTATAAAGTTTCCTTATCTTGCGTTCCTTTTGTTGGCTCTAGGAGTGTATTACAAATGTATGTGAAACCAAATAAAAGATGCGGCATTTACACATTTACTTAAATTGCGTAGGGATATAATTAATTGTCACAATTTTTAATTGCTCACCAATGTTTATCAGCAAACTTAACAATACTATCTGCAACCTTATCGATATACGATGCACTTAGAACATCTCTAGCCGCTTAAACATTTTAACAGAAGACATAAAAGTCATGGGGCAGCAATGGGATACGCAGACAAATATCCATGACTATTTCCAGTTTTAAAATTAGTTATCTAAACGAGCGTAAAATTAAACATTTTGGTGTGAAGTTTTAACAGTTCTATTGAAAGTCTCTTTGTTTTTGGGTTGTACGAAAGAATATTAAAATTAAACGAGAAACAGTAATTGGAATTATATATATTATGTAAGGTCTTTTTGTCACATGCCTTTTTTATTTTTGCTGGGGAAAATCTATATACATATCGCTGCTCGTCGGGGTTTATTTGGGACTCCGGAACGGTCGACTACCTACTAAAACACCCTCACACACCTCATTTGGGACGCCACAGGTTAGCTAGGACGCATTCTTCTGTGGCGCCCCGACGGCTCACGACTATCGGATTGCATCCCGGGTACATAGACAGATGTCTGTCTTAGACCACGCCAATAGTAATGCTCAAGCAACGAATACAATATAATAAGGGACCAACAGAGGCGTCTATACGATACGTTAGGAAACTTGACAGCTATAAAACTTGTGTAGTTATAGGAAATTCAAGATCATAACATGTAAAACGTGAGCAATAACCTGAAGACGTTCGTATCCACACACCAAGGGATAAATTAAAATAAAATAAAAATAAAATAACGTATTGTATGGTAGGTACTAGGGTGTTGTCAAAAATATAGCCCTAACAGTAAGCCTAAGGACAGTGACCCTGTAAAACGTGATAGCCTACCTCTTGCAGCAGAGAGCCTTCTTCAGCTGCCAATAGCATGCTTCCCCTAAAGGAGATCTAGCGATCTCAAACGCAGAAGCACAATACCATCCAAGGTCCTAATAGACCTAATTTTAATCTATGTTTAAATGTCTCATGGTTCACACTTTCGCTTTCGAGGGAAACCATAATAAGCACACAATAGACATATTACGTACTAAGGCCCGTCTTTTGTCATACGAGCTTGACTCCAAATCCCAAAGCGGGTCACAAAACACAGACTCACATCTGGAATGTACTATCTTAGACAACTTTCAGCTTTACAATACGGTTTTTTCCTGTGGGTGTAAGTGTCGAATGACAAATACGTCATATATTAATACTATTGACCCGCCCCGGCTTCGCAGGGATGCAATGATGAACATCTATATTTATTAGTGTTTCTCTACAATATTATGCATGTATTACACATAAACCTTGCGCTTGCTCATGAATAACGATAGTTATTAAAAAAAATGCTTCAAAATCCGTTGCGTAGTTTTTAATATATAACCATACATAGGGACGGACAGATGACAGCGACTTTGTTTTATATTATGTAGTGATAGTGATTGTATTAGATCGATCAAAATCGACTCATTCGTGTAGGAGCTACGATGCAACAAACGTCTTATATAAATTGTTGAACAATCTTCTTTTAGACGAGTCACCTGCACGCAACACTACACACCTGGGCCCCAAACCTGCTATATTATATTGAATTGCACACCGGACAACTGCTGGCCTTAATCTACTAATTTAAAAATTATTGCTAAGTTTTTGTTACAAAAGCGTGTGCCGTACGTACCGAACAGTACTACTATTAGTGTCGAGGATCGAAACTATTTCAAACCTGGAATGTAAAAATCCTAGCCGATGAGATAATTTCGTAGGCTCTAGAAAAAATCTGATATTCGGACAGACCATTCAATATGAGAGGTTAACGACACGACTGCGGCCTGACGACACACGTCACGGCCCCGTCACGATAAGAGTACACTCATGACGTAACATTTAATTACTCAGCTATGCGTTTTGTTTACCCAAACACGTAACAGTGGCTTTCTGTTTTATTGTTCTTGATAAAGCTCTCACTAAGGCTGCTACCACGTGCAATTATTTAATTGATAGCATGAATCAGTACCAAACGACACATCACTTTAGTTAAAATAGGGCATTATACAAAACACTTTGAAAGTATGAAATTACCAACTCGTCCCGGGGTCTTCTCTGTAAAACAGCATTCCTGCGATATTAAAAACCACAGGTTGTATACATTCATTAAAAATGTATTCAATTACTACCAATGTTACAAAGTCAAATAAACTCATAAAATCAATCCGCCTTACAGAACTTCTGCTATTTAAGCAGAAGTTCTGTTAAATACCTACTTGTATTACTGCCAGCCCTAACTGCTCCTAGAATTCTTCGCCGCTTGTCACTTCACAAAATAATTAAAAACCTTTTTAGTTTTATTACCCAACCGTGCCGGAAGAATAGGGGCCTACTGCATTGATTTGACACATGTAATTGGCTTAAATATGCGGTTATGTAAATATTATAAACGGCGCAGGTCCAAATGAACATAAATCACGTTTCAATGGTGATTACACGCAATTTTTGTTGCTTACTCATAATCCAAGATGGAGACGTAGTATGCTGGACCTTCTAAATACAGACGCATCATCAGGGTAACAAATCGATTTTGAAAATTTCGACTTTTTTAACGCTTGACGCCAAATAAACATTTCTTAATATCCTGTTATTTCCAATTTCATAATTATACTTCTGTCTTAGTAGGTACTTTTTAATGAAGGTACATATTATATATTGAAATGTGCGCTATGATTTATGAAAAATAGAATGCCATGAAACATCTGGAATGTTACTTAGTATTCGTCATTAAAGTCGGAACTTCGGGACAAGGTAATAATTGAACGAGTCAATCTTTCAAACATTATGCGTGTACATACGCCTACTTAGATTAGAATTATCTCCGATACAAATCACACCTTGTAATCTGTAATTAATCTCGTAAATTCGAGCCGATGTTGGCACGTCAACTCGATTAACGCGGCTGATCGATTAAGAATATATTATATCAATATATGAGTACCTCCTTCATGATATCAATTTCAAAATAATCTGGTACATGGTATCAATATTGAAATCTTTTACACCGGCACTTTTTGCATCATGGGGGTAGGTTATAGCCTAGCAGAGAGTGCCTAGCCATCCATGTGACGGATTTAGAATGCATAGTGTTACCAGCCCATTTCATCGTAAGAACTGACAGAAGAAATCGACTATCTATGACAGCCATTCATCATCATCAACCCACATTAGTCCACCGCTGGACATAGCTGCCCTAAAGAGCGCCATAGCGCCCTGTTTTCGGCTTGAAGCATTCAGCTACTGCCCGCAACCTATCGCAGGTCGTCGCTGGACCTGGCAGTCATTAGATGTAGTCAATGCAGTCGACGGCGGGCAGACGGCAATCCCCCTGTCTGAAACTAAACTAACTAACTAATTAAATAAAGTCATAATAGACAATTACTGTGCCTTTATTTGTCGATTTTGACAGTTTTGGTAGTCTACTAACACCATACTGTCAACTAAAATACACCGAAAGTAACTGCTTGCCGTCCGGCGGGTAGCGCTACCCACAAGTTTTAGTTGAAGAAATACGACCTTCAACAATTGATGTATTTTTTTTGTGGGCCCTTCCTTGCAACAATTTTAAGGAAATGATTAATATTAACACGATCATCGGTCACGAAGACAGCCAACAGCCATTGAACCACGCATTTAACTTGTAAGGCACGCGTAGGAAGACAATTGCATTGTGTAATGGGAAGGAAGCATTGACAAAATTCTTTACAAATCCTTGAACACATCGGACTAGCTATCGAAACAAAACGGTCTTAACTACTATTACTCAGCCCATAAATTACCCACTGCTGAATCGGGCCTTCTCCTATCAGAGAGGGTCATCAGCATGCAATGCCACGCTGGCCAGACGGGTTGACACAGAGTTTCGTATCAAGTTTTCCTTCTCGTTCGGCTAGGTTTTCGACATTGTCATTTCCTTTTGTCGGCTCTTACGACACCCTCACGGGGTGACACTATGTATTCTAAATCCGTCACCACTAGATAACTAATGAACTTAATTATATTATGTTCACAATTATGATACCCGAAAAGGCTTTTTTGCTCATTTCATTGGGTTTGCCACACCGGTTCACAGATTCGATCCTGAAGCGTCACCTTAAAAACCGACTAAAAGAAACGACAATTCCGGAACCTCAGCCGCAAGAAAAGCTCCAACCAGTTCCATATTATAAGACGAGGCCCTACTCGGCAATGGGTCTTTTACGGCCTGGGTTTATGTAATTATGATACATATAATGGAGTGCTCGGACTTATAAGAATCATTTGTTACCTCAATTATACAGCACGTTACGTTCCTTCACATAATAACACAGCTACTACATTAGCAGTAAGTAAACTATGAGGAAATATATCAGATTTTAAGATAAATGATCGATTAATGATTTTCGACAAGGTTGACATCGCGCTCCAACGAGTATCGTGTTAATTAATAGAGCTCATATGTTTTTATGTATACTTAATTGAAATATAATTATTGGCTTTAACTAGATGCTTAAAGCTGCCGGTAAAAAAACTTATCATAAGATCTATAATAGTGCAATGTTAACTCCTTTCGCGGTCAGTTCAGTGGCTGGTAAGAGCCGATGTACATGCCACCGTATGATTAAGAATAATGTCAGTTTATAATCATCATCTTTACCATCATCATGCCTCTTCCCTTTCTTTTATTATATCTTACTATGCGCGCCCTGCAGACCAGATGTGGCACGGGGCTGTCCCTTGTGGGTAGGTGTTTTACCTATTCTCGTGTTTGTCTCTTACATCGACCAATTTCATCCCATCATTGTGTATGGTCCAAAGGAAATTGAAATTGGTTGATTACGCCATACAGGTTGTAACAAATGTCCTATTAACATCCGAAAAGAGGGCAGTGATGATAACCGAAAAGTCTGATGTTTAAATAAATTTATATCACGAAGGGAAGCACTTGGTGAAATCAAAAAGTTCTTAAAAATGCGTATGGATATATGTAATATTGTTGTGAGTAGAATATTATTGATTTTAAAGAGTGAGCATACAATACTTTGGCTCAGTTACAATCATTTCGGCCATACCGGTACCTGGTAATATTATTTGAACCTGAAACAAATTTCCAATAATGGAGATATTTATGGACCTGCAGCAGACACAATCACTTTACCCTATTTGATCGTTGTTTACAGGGTTGCTGAATTTAAAAGAGGTAGATCAAAACTTAAGTGTCCAAAAAAAATTAAAGTTAAACCAGTCTATACGTAGGTAATACAAACGATTAACGGCGCTCCTAGCTCAGTAAACGGATTAAAACCAAAAAAAGACACACACATGTCCAATTGCATAAATGATGTAACACGCGAATGATAAACTAATTGCGATCAATCGAAAGTGTAGCTAGACGGAACGGACTATTTTGCAGGCATGCCAGTTGGACCGGTCTTGTGTGGCGGTCGGCGAACAAAAACTGGCGTGAGGCTTAGCTAGACTCACGTCATTATGTCATTGGGTCTACATACCCACTGATCTAAATGATTTTTCTTAGTATGCAAACATTTGAGTTTAACCTAAAATTCGTCCCTTGGAACTATAAAAATGCCGTCCTGTTTGAGCAGCTTCATCTATCGTTTATCTTAGGATATTTTCTCACGCTCTGAATTTGGAGCCCTGGGCGATTCTCTAGCCTGAATGTAGCTGATTCACTTGCAAACGTCGAAATCCATAACCACTGGAGTGGATTGTGATCTTCAGTGGATGATAAAATGAAATCTTGCAAAATTGGTTCAGCAGAAATGCTAAGCTGGGAAGGATCGCTAGTAGATTATAATTCCATTTGGAGACAGGCTTAATTTAAATGCATGTACCTAGGGTTGCCAGGTCACCAAACCTAATAGCCGGACAGACCAGCCAGTTTGGCCGGACATTTGGGTAGAAAGGCCGGACACCCTACATTATTGAGTATTTTGTCTTAGTATTAATAGGTATGACAAAAAAATTGTATGTTAAATCAAGCTTAATTATTATCATAAATCTTGTTAAATTCTAGTGAACTATTAAATAAAATCCAATATTGTTGAATGCCAAATCAACAATGGCGCCGATTTCACTCGGTAAAGTAATATATAACTCTGAAGGTATTGGCATTACAGAAAAAAGTTTAGGAAGAAAACAGTTGTTCATAATTAAAAGATCTACACTTTGGTATTCGGTAAAATTTAATAAAATTGTACGGTTGGGGAGAGTCGACCGTCAGTCGACTCTCGTCGCCTGCGCTCGGGCACTCTCGTTTGCGAAATAAAAAGCCTAACAAAAGCCGGACGAGCCGGACATCGTTTATTTTGGCAGGACACGCAATCAAAAAGCCTACTTATGTCCGGCTTTATCCGGACGCCTGGCAACGCTACATGTACCTATAGCACGAAATTAGAAGCAATTTCGCTCACTCGTATTTACAATAATCAAATTCGCTTAGCAACGCTATTGGAAAAAGAAATACTTTCTCTAATATTAATTCAGTACCGTGATGTATTGGTCGTCAAATGCAAGGAAACGAGTATTTATTGACATGCAACATTTTTTACTGCACGGAAAATGGACTTAGTAGCGCGTTGTATAATTGTTGGGTGTAAACTTGACTTCGTTTCGATAATCTGTGGTTACGGTGACGTTAAGTGCTTGAAAAGTGTATAATTTCCACCGAGGTATTGGAACGTGGTCGAGTTTCAGTTTAGCTGTTATTAACATATCTGAATCACTGGCCTCTTCCCAATTTCTGGGGACCCATCTGGGTGGGTGACTGGGTGTACTAGTTAGAAATCGCTATTACGCTACTAAATTTGATTGGTGACTCTAATAGATTACTGCCTCCCCGATTGGGGCATGTATTTTTGTGTAAGCAATGCTAGCTCTGAGTAGAGCTGTCAGTACGTCCGTGAATGACGTATTTGTAAAAAGCATACAGCGCATAGCTAAAATAAAAAAAAGATTTGGTCTTTAAAAAAAGTACTATCAGTATATAAATGACAATAAGTAGAATGTATTAAAAGATATATTATTTATTATTTGTAGGATTCGATGATTAGCAAAAAAGAGCGAATAGAATCCATGTTCCTTACAAAGCGTTTGCGCCTCAGTTCGTTTCACACAAATATGTATGTCACAGGGGAAAATGCCCTTGTGTATTTATATATCAGTGTGTACAAATACCTCTAGGTTAAGTGCACTGTCATGTTCTCCTACATATCGTAAAAGCGCCCACTTACTGGCCAGCAATATACATGGTTTGCAATTAGACTGAGTCTAACAAACAAAACAATGAATAGATTTGTATGGACCTAGCAAAACTGAGAGCTTTTTTAAATTAATGAGCACCAGCCATGGTGTGACGGATATAGTAATTAGTGTCACCAACCCATAGGTTACATTATTTTCAATTAGGTTAGCAGCTGCCAAATGGGTAGTGTACGGCTAACGGCACGTGACATTGCGAAGGGGTTTTGTGAATTACCCAAGACCGGCAATGACCACCTTTTCGCACCTCGGACTTTCACATAATCCAGCCCTGTTACATGGGCGAATACGTTGCCCCCGCGCCAGAAAAAAACATACACATTTATTATTGTTACGTTCATCATCATCAGCCCACATTAGTCCACAGCTGGACATAGGCCTCCCCTAAAGAGCGCCATAGCGCCATAGCGCTCCATCTAGCAGAGGGCCGTCCCACACTACGCTTGCCGATTCGCGGTTTCCACTCAAGAACTCATCTACCCCAGCGGTTGTCAGTTCTTCTACAGATATGACCAGCCCACTGCCACTTCAGTCTGCCAATTCTCTGAGCTATGTCGGTGACTTTGGTTCTCTGTCGGATAATCTCATTACTTTATTGTTAGGTTATCTACTTAATTTCTGCTCATCTGCTACTTGACACACAGAGAAGGCGTACCGAGGTGGGTTTAGTGTGGGACGGTCATCTGATATACAGAAAATCTGCCACACAAAAAGAAAACTTGATACGAAAAATTCCGTGTGGTGAAGGATTTCGAACCCCATTGTCATACCCCCTGCGGGCATCGGAATAGGCTACGTAGCGCCAAGAGAAAGCAATCTTGAAACTAAGCCCTCTACCAAACCGACGGGCCAGTATGCACAGTAGGCTAATTTCCCTCCATGTAATTGGAGGAGGCCCACCTCAGTAGCGGATCTTTAAGGACTGCGATGATGGTGATAGTGAATACGAAATAAAGATAAGAAGTTAATGAGGATACAATAAATAAAGCTGAACAAGAACTTAAGGCTAAACTATATAAAAATACACCAACGCAACCAATAATAGAATCAGACTTCACACAAACAGGAAATGTTATGTAGCTGGTCAATCGTTAGTATTAACCTGAATAACATGAACTTTTAAATATATTTATCGCAGATTATTACGCATTGCAACACGCGGTCAAGATGAGTTAAATACTTCCCTAATTTACTATGAAATTATGTCGTTATAAATTTACTTTTTCGCATATGTAATGATTAAAACATGTGATTTGAATTTTAGATTAGTGTTGGCAATAATGTCATAACTAAATTGATGTAAATGAGGCCGACAACCGAATAAGATGTAATCGGCCAATTATAAGTATTATTTAATATTGAGTAGGTCTTCTTCACATAACAACATTATTTATTTATTCTTCATGTACAGTTGCGCTACACAAGGCGGACCTAAGGCCTTGCGGCATTAACATTGGGTTGAAGTGACTAAATGAGGTACAAAAAAGTAAGTTAATAAACAAATCTGCTTATATAGATACATTTATAATATACAGGGTGTAACAAAAACTCTATAGCCATAATGAAAGGACCAATAGTACTACTGATACATAACCGCAATATAGCGGATATGATGTGTACCAAATTTCAGGAAAGAATCATAACTCGAGAAATAAGCACATAATAACCGACAGTTAATCGGTTGTGTTTCACTCGAAACTAGTATTAGTCTGGTTCATAAAAACGACGAGATCTCACTCGTACTTCAAGATAGAAAACTTGAAAAACTGATTCTCGTGATTAGCTCTATTAGCCCGGATCTTATTTATTTATTTATAACCTCTTTATTGCACAACAAAGTAAAAGATACAGAAAATAATATATACTTAAAGTAAAGTGTACATTGGGCGGCCTTATCGCATACCGCGATCTCTTCCAGGTAACCTTTGTATAGATATAATAGATAGACAATTTAAAAACTGGCGGTCAAAGTGTGCTCAAGACTATTAAACAGGCAAAAACCCAAAATTAACACAAAATACAATGGAGAAAAATGTATATAATAAAAATAAAATAAAATATCACAGTTAGCACATGCATGTACTCGTCACAAATCTTATTTTTTATTGCAATGCACCGTCGTCCAATAGCTAAAAATAGAGCAATCTACACAGCTAGCCAGTGTAATCTCTCTCGCTTTAGGATTTTTGTTACACATTGTATACTATTTAGATAAATGTACATGGCGGTAAACCATGCATTTTCCATGTGTTTGAATAACCCTTGAATACATGGAACCTTAAACAATGTAATAAGATTACGCTAAAAGTAGCGTCAATATTTTTGAAGACAGGCCTTGAAAATTGGTATGTAATACAAAACCACGCAGCCCTAGCGCTGCCGCGCCGTCGCGAATCGCTAGGAAGATAATTCTTCATCATCATCATTATTTCAGCCAAAAGACGTCCACTGCTGGACATAGGCCTCCCCCAAAGATTTCCACAAAGGCCGGTCCTGGGCCGCCCGCATCCATCGCTTTCCGGCGACCTTAATCAGGTCATCGGTCCACCGTGTGGGAGGCGTACCAGCACTGCGCTTTCCGGAACGCGGTCGCCATTCCAGGACTTTTCTGCCCCATCGGGCGTCGGTCCTGCGCGCTATGTGCCCTGCTAATTAATTCTACAAAATTAGCAGAATTAATTAAACTCAAGTTTTTTAGCTTGTAACACAATGTATCTTACATTGTGTTACAAGCTACTGCAACATTTTTATTACTATTTTATGTGCCCACAAAGTACTGTTTTTAATTAAATTACCAATAAAGACGTCTTATTTCCCTAGCAAACCCGCCTTCCATTTAGAGATTAGCTATAGTTTACAAAAAAAGGAACTTAAATATAACATTAGAAAATAGAACTCTAAAGTATAAGGGTTTGAGTTGAGCATCATTTAACTTCAGGCCCCTTTTCCTTTCTGTGTTCAATTTACACATAGGACCATTACCTATCATTATCCTATCAGCCCCCAGAATAGACGTCAACATATGTAATTTTACAATTCAATTACGTAATTAGTTTTATCCTCATCAGACTTAATCAATACCTACTGAATAATTTATATTGTGAATGTTTTTCAGCTAATAATAAATTTCATTTCACATTAATTCTACCTAATACAAATTAATTCTACATAATTCTACAATCTACAATACAAAATGTCACCAACCTATACTGTCCTGATGGTATCGTAAGACGCTGAGGACAACTAAGAGGCAGATTACCTAGGTTCAAGACAAGGAAAATACAAACCTTGTACCAACCCTTCTTGCCAGCATGGCAGAGTAGGCTAATTACCCACCATGAATTTGGAGGAAGCCCAATTGCTGGAGCTGCTGAAACCCTTGGGTGGTGTTGTGTTCCTGCGACTTAGTAAGGTCACTAGATACTTTCGTCTGCTAACAGTAGTTCGGCCAGCTAACAGTTTTCACGCTACAGATTTCGAGCTTAACTGCGCGGGCAGGAAGATGCTATAGACAGAATAGCAGCCGAGACCAACGACTTTGCGTGCTTCCCGTAGCACAGAGGAGATAAAATAAAGATTTATTTGATTGTCAATGTTGGTAAGAAATAAGTAAAGAAATATGCTGTAAACTAGTTCCCTTTCACATTGGGCTTGAAATTACATGATGGCTATCTACAAGATCCGTGTGGTGACGAAATTAGAATACATTATGTCATCACCCCATTTCATCCTAAGGGTGTCGTAAGAGTCGACAATAGGAAATGACAAAGCTGAAAACCTAGCCGCAAGATAAAGAAAACTTGATACTAAACCCTGTGCCAAACCGTCTGGCCAGCGTGGCACAGTAGGCCAATTACCCTCCACTTTATGGGAGGAGTCGCGACTCAGCAGTGGGTCATTTATGGGCTGAGTAGTAGTAGTATCTACAAAATATGTATTTATTGATAAGACATTATGGTTGTCAACTCAACATCCGGACATTTATCGTTGAAGAACGTGTATTTCAACACAGCCCACCTCCTGAGCAGATAAAGCGTAATCGGAACACAATCAGGATTAATTAGTTGCAGATTGTCTGTTTGAAGTGCAATGCAACGCCTTAGAGATTAGACGGGTGTGTCTGGAATTCTGAAATTGCTTACAATTATCATAATAATTGCTGCATGCTCGCGACTATGAAAGCAGTTGCAAGCGTTTTACTGAAGTTTAAAGTATAAAGAAAGAAGAAGTATAAAGAAAGAAGAAGTATATTATAGTCCTTATATTACAAGGAGTACCTATATAGGTTGCTAAAGGAAACTACTTATGTAGTAAACGTGACAAACGAAGCGATAATTTACAATAATAGAGATACATACTGGCGTATTGATCATGAAGTCCTTCGTGATATAATGACATACTAAATAGGTTTTCAAAATAAACACTTCATTACTTTATCACGTATACACTTCATTACAATAATTGACAATAATACAGCATTGTGATGATAGGAGAGAACACTAATCCTGTACGGGCTTACATGGTTAATTTAATTGGTTGTGAGTGAGCATACGCGGACCGGTGGTGGTGATCGGACGCATACTACTCGAAACGCCGCGCGTTGGCGTAAAACGCTGACAGCGCGCAACGCGATGTATGATTGCATCGTACATGCTCCCACACAGAGAATGTGAGAACATGGGGATGATGGTGAAGGTGGTGGTGAATGATGATGAGACAGGCTGAAAAACAATACTTTTCAAATTATCTAGTGTCCCTATGATTCACAATTGGTTTCCTCACTAAAGGTATGTTTACAAAATACAGGTGACGTAGATACATCAACGCGAACACTAGGTACCGGTTGAACACCACTTTGCTCTGCTTTTTCACTTACACATTGGTCACTGACACTATATTTATATGCGGCGTTGGCGAGGCCGCGCATGGTGGGGTAGGGCGTAGGCGCCGGCCTGGGTGCCGAGTGCCCCTGCTCCGAAGCCGGCAGCGTTGGTGAGGCTGGGCGGCGCCGCGCGCGCCACTCGCGCGCGAAGTACGCCGCCGCCACAGCGCCGCAAGCTCCAACCAGCAAGTAGATGAGAACGTAATGGTGCACGTCGTGATACGAAATGTCGTTTACTAAACCCGAATCCGATTTCAGTTGCTTTATAGCCATCGCGGTACCTTGATGCTGTTAATATGGTTTATATCTTCTTTAATGGTATCCCATTTGGTGATGAAATCATGTGGTAAGGCATCATCCCATTGTAAATTAAGTAGCCAAATTTCCTGGAACAGCAACTTAAGTTTGGTTGTAACTGGGGACAGCCATCCAAGAGGATCGAAGATCTTGGATATACATGAAAGCAGGGTTCGTTTGGTAAGCTTAGCTGGTGGTTCTATTTTTAACTGGAATGTGAAACTGTCTTCGCGTGATTGCCACTGTAACCCCAAAGCCTTAGTGGACTCTTGGTGTTTGAAAATATATGTTTGGTCATAATCGATTGCGGAATTGTGTTCCAATAGTTCTGGTTTATTGGATGACCACTTTCTGAGATTCAATCCCCCTAACTTTAAGAGGGCTATAAGGTCAGATTTCAGTTTTATTGCCGAATCAACGTCATGGTGCCCATGTAAAACGTCATCCATATAAAAACTGGTAGCAACTACTTCTGCTGCTTGGGGAAACCGGTGACCTTCGTCTTTAGCCAGCTGTTTTAGCGTCATCATCGCTAAAAATGGTGCAGCCTTGGTGCCGTATGTAACGGTAGCTAATTTGTATTCCCGTAGTGGTTCTGTAGGACTATCACGCCATATTATTTTTTGCAGGTATTGATCATCTTTGTGGATCAATATAAATCGAAACATTTTCTCGATATCGGCCGTAAAGGCTATCTGGTATTGCCTCCATGATATGATAAGTGATAGCAGATCCTTTTGTAGATTGGGGCCACTGTACATAAGATCGTTCAAAGAATAGCCCGTTGAAGTTTTCGCTGAGGCGTTAAACACGACCCGTGTCGCCGTGGTAGTTGATTCAGCGCGCGTTACACAATGGTGAGGTAAATAAAATTCCGGTGTCTGGTGACCGGTGCACTCAGTCATGTGGTTTATTCTTGAATAAATTGTTTATAACTATCTTCAATAATTTTGTTTCTGGTATATCTTTTTTCTAATTGACGAAATTGGGCTACTGCTATGGTTCTAGACTCTCCCAATTTTTCTGTCACATCTGGATGGAGTGGTAATCTGACAACGTAACGCCCATCTGGTTGGCGTTTCGTTTGCAACTGGTAGTGTTGCATACACTGTAAGTCCTCACTGGACATGTCGAGTGAATTGTCCGAGAGGTCTTCCATCTCCCAAAACCTTCTAATATCGTTTAAATCAACCATTTTTTTTTTTTTTTTTTTTTTTTTTTTTTATGGAAGAGGTAGGCAAACGAGCAAGCGGGTCACCTGATGGTAAGTGATCACCGCCGCCCATGGACACCCACAACACCAGAGGGGTTGCAAGTGCGTTGCCGGCCTTTAAGAAAGGAATAGGCTCGTTTCTTGAAGGTTGCCATGTCGTACCGGTTCGGGAATACCTCCGCTGGTAATTGATTCCACAAAGACGTTGTGCGCGGTATAAAGTTTCTTGAAAACCGCACGGTGGTGGACACCCATTCGTCCAGATGAAATTGATGGTATTTCTGGCGGGTGGATCTGTGGCGGAAAGAAGCGGAAGGGACAAGATCGAACAATTCCTCAGAACACTCTCCGTGATAAGTGCGATAGAAAATGCAGAGAGACGCCACGTCTCTTCGCAGGGCTAGAGTATCAAGCCGATCATTAGGACTATCGCTATTGACGATTCGAGCTGCACGACGTTGGATGCGATCAAAAGGAAGGAGCTGGTACTGTGGAGCCCCGGCCCAGAGGTGGCAGCAGTATTCCATGTGTGGCCGTATTTGCGCCTTATATAATTGGAGGCGATGTGCCGACGTGAAATACCGCCTCGCTCTGTTGAGGACACCCAGTTTTTTGGAGGCCAGCTTAGCTTTGTCTACCAAATGACCGCGAAATTGAACGTCGCTCCCTACGTCAACACCGAGAATCCCAATACTCGGCTTAATATCAAGAGGAGTGTTTTGAAACTGAGGAGGCACGACCATGGGAGCTTTTTTGGCAGAAAACGCGCAAACTTGTGTCTTTAGGGGGTTAAACTTCACCAAGTTGTGATGACCCCAATGCGAGACTTGGTCTAAGGTAGCCTCGATTTCAGACACAATTTTGCTCCGACACTCAAGGATGTGCGCCTGAGAAATATTGGGGTGGCCAAAGTATAAGGCATCCACCGTACTGTCGTCTGCATAGCAATGAATGTTATCAGCATGTAACATATCATTGATATGCAGAAGAAACAGAGTTGGGGAAAGCACACAGCCTTGTGGGACACCAGCGTTCACGGGCTTAACGTTGGAGCATGTCCCGTCGACAACGACTTTGATACTGCGCTCCGTGAGGAAGCTGGTAACCCAATTGCAGAGTTTCTCAGGCAGCCCATAAGACGGAAGCTTCGAAAGAAGCGCCTTGTGCCACACCCGATCGAAAGCTTTCGAAATGTCCAGACTAACGGCCATGGCCTCCCCCTTGGTCTCTATCGCCAATGCCCAGCGATGGGTCAAGTGGGCTAGAAGATCGCCAGCCGACCGACCCTGACGAAACCCGTATTGGCGGTCGCTAATTAGCTGGTGTTCTTCTAGGTATTGTAAAAGTTGGCGATTAATAATGGATTCCATTATTTTGGAGAGCAAGGAGGTGATGGCAATGGGCCGGTAGTTACCCGGATCAGAGCGATCGCCTTTTTTCGGGACGGGGTGCACAACAGCCATCCTCCAGGAATGAGGGACTACGCCTGTATCGTAGGAGAGTCGGAAAAGGCGCGTTAATATTGGAGCCAACTCTGGAGCACATGTTTTCAGCACAATAGGAGGGATGGTGTCAGGCCCACTGGACTTATGGATGTTCAGGGAGAGAAGCTCATTACGGACCGATTTTTGGGTAAACCGAATGCCCGACAAGGCGCTGACGCACCGGGGGATGGTCGGCGGTGGTTTCTCCCCGTCGTCCAAAGTGGAATTGGATGCAAAAAGAGAGCCCAGAAGATCGGCTTTCTCCTTTGCATCGTAGACGAGATCACCATCCTCCCTGCGCAGAGGTGGAAAAGATGGTCGACAGAAGTTCCCTTCGACAGCCTTGGCGAGGGACCAAAAGGCACGTGTACCCGAGGGAAGACGAGCCAGTCTCTCACCAATCCTGCCGATGTGCTTTGCCTTTGCCATGGCCAAGGCTCTTTTGAGGGATCTGGAGGAAAAGTTGTATTCCTTTTTCAGGTGATCAGCTTTCGGATCCCCAGTAGCTATTGCATTTGCCCAGGCTTGGAATTTCTCCTGCTTTTTACTGGTTGCCAGTTTGCAAGAGGACTCAAACCAGGGCTGAGACCTGCCGCCAATGGGCACCAAAGTACTTGGAATGCCACTTAAAATCCAACCGAGTTCCGTTTGTTGCGCAATTGGTAGTGACGCGCCTTTACGAATAAAACCTGGAAGTATGATCATCTCGTAAACTTCCACACTTAAAATCAGGTCAACTGGTCGATTCTTATAAAATTCAGGATCCGCTAATGGTATATTATCTAAGTGCGGCCATGATGGTCTTGTGAAAGACTGGTTTGGTAAATTTCCCACAACTTGTTTCATTACGAATGCTTCTGTAGTTAATGTAAAATCGTTGTGTAAGGAAGATATGGTGATCTTGATAACCCCCTTGCTATTATTAGCCTTGGCTCCTACTCCTATTATCACGCAACTGCGATTGAGTCGTGGTAACCTTAACAGTTGTGCAGCGTTCTCGGTGATGAGCGAGGATTCTGCACAAGGGTCGATAAGAGCACGCATGGTATGGTAACAACCATCGACTGCCCTTATATTAATATTGGCTGTGGCTAGCAACTTTGGTACAGTATCCGAAATCCCATTAGAGACACACACAGTAGATTTTCGAGTCTCTTTCTCATCCTTAATCTGACTGGAAGTTGATGGTCCGTACGTCACATAAGCATTATGCAACAACGTGTTATGTGTGCCGTTACAAAATCGACAAGTTTTTTCTGAACGGCAATCCTTACCAGAATGATTAATTAAACAGTTTTTGCATAAACTATTACTCTCAATTATTCGTCGTCGGTTTTCTGGTATGGAATCTAAAAATACTTTACATTGAAACAGTGCATGGTTACCACTGCATAGTAAGCATTTCCTTTGTTGTGCAAGCTTTGTCGCCGCATGGTTAATTACGGATTTATGTTGGAATGTTTGATTTATAGAATTATTAGGTATTTTGTAAGAATTTCTTTTTTGGTTATCGATTGTGGTGAGGTGTTGGTTTAAGTGAGTCTTGTTTGCGCCGGGAGGACTCTAGAGAAGTAAATTTGGTCTCGAGAAAATGTAAAAATTCAATAGTGGTTGGCAAATCTCTAGGGTTCCGTAGCGACTGTATGTAATCATGGTGGGTTTCTGCGTCTAACTTTTGAGTTAAAATGTAAACGATGAGCGGATCCCAGGTGGTTGTGTCCACCCCCATTGATTTGATAGCGTTAAGACACTCGTTGGTGGTGTCGTGTAGCTTTTTGATGAGCGTTGCAGATTGTTGTTGCATATTAGGTATGGTTAGAAGAATGTGGATATGAGAGTTAAATATCAGTCTCATATTATGGTATGTATGGTTAAAAATGTCCCAACAAATTTGGTAATTATCGGAACTAATGCGCAAATGCTGAATAAGCTTTTCAGCTTCTCCTCTGACCTTACTCTTCAAAAACTGCATTTTTTGCGCATTTGGTAAAGATTTATTATTATGGATGCTTTCGCAAAATAAGTCTTTAAAAGACATCCACTGTTGGTAATTTCCGCCGAAAGTCGGTATGTCCATTTTTGGTGTCGACTGCTCCCTGTATGAGCTCGACCACATCTTGCTGTTTACAGACCTTTTTATTTCGTTGTACTTTCTCTCATATTCGCTATATCATACTCCTCGTTGTCTAAAATACTTTCATTGTCAATCTCCCAGTGTAAAGCATCGATCGCCGACCATCTAGACTGGATAGTCTTGAGAATGTCTTCAAATTCCCATCGCTCAGAAACACTCTCGAGATGGATAGCTTCTATGGTACGCGAAAAAGCTTTAAAATTGGTCTTCTGTTTCCGCAGCATCTCCTCAACTCTACTGGTATGTCCTCGAGTGGTTATATTGGTATCAAAAAATCCACGAGAAGTGCCCGCATCGGCGGGAGTGGTAACAGTTGCCTGTCGATCGGAATTTTGCGATAATGGTGTCGCTGGTCTCAGTAGTGGTTTAGATGGCTCAGTGGCTACGTAATTCTTTATAAGCATTTTTATTTCGTTATAAAAATTAAGAGCCTTTTGGTAATAATTCTCGCTAAAATATTTATGGTTAGGGTCCTCGAATTCAGCACGTATTCTGGTATGGTTCAGCTGAAATTCGTTCCAATAGGCATCTAAAGTATTTACGCGTTTTTCGATGTAGACAGAAGTCTTACGCTCCGGCCCATCCTTCTTAAAATTGGTCCGAAGGGCGTCCATCGCGGACATGATTTGATCTTGTGTGGCTAAGATCCCCTCCATGGTGATTATGGTTATAATAAATGTGGTAATAAAGGAAAGATCTTACTCAGAGGGCTGGTACGTGGTGACCTGGTTAGACCCGGAGCTCGATCCTGGTTGGTTGTTTGTCAATGAACTTGGTAATATCCACTTGACAATGGTTACTGGTACTGGTGATGGTAAAATGGTTCTTGGTCGATTATGGTTGCTGGTTAATGGTTATCCTTTGAAGCTGGTTATACTGACTGAACAGCGTGCTTCAATAGGAACTCTTGCGTAGCCTTGCTGTTGCGATGGTACAATCAGAGACACGAAGAACGACGATTCTGGTTAATGGTGATGGTAAAACTGGTTACGTCGTAAGCTGGATTCACTGCCACGTGTTCACTTTATTCACTCGCGCAGGGTCCCGCCTTACGACTTAGGCTCGAAGGACCACGATGCACGGTTGCTGGTTAATGGTTATCCTTTGAAGCTGGTTATACTGACTGAACAGCGTGCTTCAATAGGAACTCTTGCGTAGCCTTACTGTTGCGATGGTACAATCAGAGACACGAAGAACGACGAATCTGGTTAGTGGTGATGGTAATGGTGGAAGCTGGTTACACCGTCGGCTGGACTCCACATCACGTTTCATTAATATTCTTGTCGTTGTATTCAGAACAACTATAAGACAGGAACAACTATGAAGAACGCGAAAGCTCCCACCTAACACTAGGCTCGAGCAAGGCCAAGACGGGCTTACATGGTTAATTTAATTGGTTGTGAGTGAGCATACGCGGACCGGTGGTGGTGATCGGACGCATACTACTCGAAACGCCGCGCGTTGGCGTAAAACGCTGACAGCGCGCAACGCGATGTATGATTGCATCGTACAAATCCACTGTGTTAAATATAAACAACATGCCTATATTGGTTCCACTCTGGCATCAAATACTGCCCCAACGACAGAATATTTTAATAACTAAAAAAGTATTTCTTGAGTTACTACTGGCACTAAAACATTTGTATCAAGAACAAAACTTTCACCAAAATCTTTGAACATCTTTTCAAGACGAATACCTCGCCGAATCATTGATCATAATGACACTGACTTAATGAGTTACATTGACACCTAACGCGAGAAGCTCATGCATTCACACCTTAACAGAACCAGCAATCCTTCTGTCATGACCAAACAACAAAGTCATCAGACAAAATGTCAAGCGCACCTCTCCATCAGTTCCGTCATCCGAGACATCCGCACTCCATTATTATGTAAATAGCAACCAGTTGTGTGTGTACAATGTTGTCTAAATACGACATCTACTGATGTTACGATTAGATAAAGGTTGAATGCAGATGAATAGCAGCTACTTTTGCTTATAAGTTCTAAATATAACCTGCCAAAAATGGTGCTGTCATTATTATTATGAGTCAGAATAATATTTTTTTCTGTATTTAAAAAATAATATATTCATAATATATTATTTATTAATGTTTTTGAATAAAATCGATGAAAGTTTTATAATTAATTTGATACTTTTATTTGAGAGGAAAACCACAGAATTTTTGGCGTAATTGGAACCAAATAATATGAGAAAACGTACGTAAATGTAAATTTCTCGACAACCCGAGAAGACTCGAGAAATTATCCTCGAGAATTCTCGAGACCCAAGAAATTGGAAAGCTCGAGAAACCATGAACCCTAATGCAGATGCTGATAGAGGCCAAGCCGTAATGCCGCGTGTCACATATTGAATTGATATAGTTAATGTGAAATTAGGAAAGTACACAAAATTGATTCAATATGGTGACAGTTTTAGAGTACATAGTCCTGAGGGTGTCGTAAGAGCCGACAAAAAGATGTGATAAGCCCGAAATCCTAGCCCAAGAGGGCTGAGAAATAGGCATAAAAAAGAGAAGAGTTAAAACATTTTTCAAAGCAGTTACATAGAGAATCTCATGCCTTTAAAAGACAATCTTGCGGGACGCCGCTGTGTGCTTTACTGGAGTCCAGTATCGTCGTTTCCCTAGTTGTAATTAGGAGAAGGTTGAGCCACCTTCTCCTAATTACAACCCAGCGGGTTTTATTGGCTGTGATGATGTTGATGATTTAGGTACAAAAACAAGTCCTAAAATTACATTACAGAACGGTGTGAGCGTCACCTTATGCATTTTTTGCCTGGCTCGAATAGCAGCTAGCCTTGCGACATTGAATGGAATTCTAACACACCCACCTCAAAATATAGGCTAAGTCACGCCTTATGCGTGTTTTTACTCGGACCTATATGTAGGTACTAAGACCATTTTGGTTACGGTTGTGGAAAACCAACGCCTTAAATTCTGCATAAATAAATATCTTGATTTAAGATTGGCACAATTTTAGCTAATAATGTAACGGTATGTACATATTATATTCTGAAAGTGACTGAACAACCAAGCACTCACAACATAAAGTGTAAATGTTATATCGCGTTAAAAATGTCAGCAGCGACAACTACATAACTGCGAAAAAGGAACTACCTAACCGAATTTAAAATCAATGCAGACACATTCTACGTGGACTGCTGCGCGGTAGCAGCTAGTGTTTTGTTTTGTTTTACACCACCAAGTCTAAAACAAAACAATAAAGTTACTGAATAACAGCTGGCAGAATAATAATATATGCTAATTTTATTCAGAGTATTACGATGACTGATCAATTAGCCTGATATTATTTTAGGAAACTAGTCGTTTCAGCCCATTACTGACCGACTACTGAGTCGGGCCTCCTCCAAATTCATGGAAGGCAATTAGCCTTCTGTGTCGTGTTGGCACAGGGTTTGTATCAAGGAAACTAGTACGCTAAGTAAAATCGACATTAATAGTAAATGTCTCGATCGATCACATAATTTGAGAATGATAACCAAGAGCGTCAGGCAAATGTGTTAGTCCTTAAATATTTCTTTGTATACGCACCGTTAACTATGTATTTTGTATGATATCCGTATTCAGTTGAAATAATATGGCTAATATGGAGCTTATAAACAGGCAAAATCACAGTTTCTTCGCTAGGTCTTCTAGTTTGTTGCCACATTCCAACCTGGTTTTAACAAAGATGTAGGTATCCGCTGACGTTTGTGAAAAGCATTTTTCTCTTCTATTCCATTCTAGAATTTATATGATAAATTCCGACGTGGGAAATGACAAACTTTAGAACTGAAAAATCTGCTAACACGACCTATTTGTGAATGATGTGGCATTCTAAAATTAGACCCATTTATTCGCTAAGCAAACACGACACATCTCACGATTTTTTCATCAGCCACCATCGCCGTTATTTTCGCGAATGTAAAAAAGATATCATCAGCCATGATAACATCTGTCGTGACCCGACCTCGCTCATCAGCGCAACAGGATGCGAACCCGGTGAAAGTCAAGGCATACCGCACTCAGCGTAAACAAACAACGGCTGACGACGCAAAAACTAAACGTCAACAATGCTTACATAAACGGAGGCAAAGGAACACATTTGGACTCGTAAGTATGTATCTAACGCATATGTGCGTCCTTGGTTCTACTGTTTGTGTCAAATTCAAAATTACCTGTATTTAATTGAAACTATAAATCGAAGTACATAATTTGACTAGAAACCTAGCAACGATTGGTTCCTACTAACATAGACATACGAATCTACATCTGTACCACCAAACTACCAGACCTATAAGAATAAACTTATTTTCATCCCCCCATCTCGGAAAGAGTATTTTTGCTCTTCGATATCTGAGTGCAAAAGCCGTTTTTATTCGCTAGAGAATAAAGTATTTTTGCTCTTCGATATCTGAGTGCAAAAGCCGTTTTTATTCGCTAGAGAATAAAGTAAAGATTATTCTGTAATACTTACCTGTCATAATGTAGTAATTAATACCTAAACTGAAATAAAAGTGTACCGTACCTATCTTGTGATTGTAAACGTTTTTTTTTTTGCATTTAGTCATTTCCTCGCTGAGGTGGAATGAAAAGTTACGTGTTGCACTCGAGTGCAAAGATTTTTCACCTCGTGCTCTTTTGATTCCCTCGCTAACGTTCAGGATTCTAATTTTGAATCACTCTCTGCGCTCGTGATTCAATTTTAGAATCCTTCGCTTGCTCGGTCATCAAAATTGAACACGCGGTTAAAAAGCAACTTTGCACTCTTGTATAACAAATAACTATTGTATATCTAAAAGAAACATCTGCACTAGGTATACCTGTATCGCGGGGGCAGTTTACAAACATGTAATTCACAAACGCGAATTGAATTATCATGGTTTTGCGACTTCACTTTGAGCCTTATGGCAACTTCTTTTCGCTAAGTATGACCTGAATTGAGGTGAGTATAAAAGCTTAAAACAATAAGTAAACCGACTTTAAAAAATAGTACCAACAAGCGAAAAGTTATCAGGAAATAACTGTTTGAAGTTGGATCCAAACTAAACGTGGTCGGTGTTAGTTTACTTAAGTTGGCAATCCAATGAAAGAGCTGTTCTGTTTTGGATTTAAAGCAGGAAACTGTATTTATATATCGTTTTCCTATTGCTGCAATCAGAAGGACATAAGGAGGCTTAGTTAATTAGCAGTTGTTGTTTTGTACGGCTACACATGTATTGTTTTTGAACACAAACGTAATGAATTGCCCTGACAAAGTTACATCAATGCACATTCGAATCAAGCCTGACAAGTTAGTTCCTTTAAGTATTATAAATTAATCCCTTACGCTCGTAAAAACAAGGATGGAAGTTTGTCTGAGAATTCGTCTAAACATCCAAATTCATAAAATTGGATAATTGTTTTTAGAAATCTAAGAATAAACTGAAGACTAAGTACGGATAAATATATTGAATAAAATGTACGCCTAAATTATAATTTTCTTTACCCAGTTTCATACATGAGGGAGCCGCATTGTCTACAAAATCCGGGTCATTTATTTGCATGACGTCAAGACTGACCGCACGATACCAACTTTGCATACCAATACCTTCGCGGTAACGCCGGGCCCAATAAATAGAAGGGTAAACTAGCATACAAACCAAACGACAGATATGGTATGGGTCCTTTATTGACTTTTCATTATAGCCTATACTACTACTACTGAGCACATAGATGACACACTTCTGAGTCGGGCCTCTTCCAGTTACATGGAGGGTAATTAGACTACTATGTGACTCTGGCCAGACAGGTTGGCACAAGGTTTCGTATCAAGGTTTCCTTTTCTCGCAGCTATGTTATCGGCCTTGTGATTTCCTTTTGCCGGCTCTTACGACACCCTCAGGAAGGCATAGAGTGGTGACACTATGTATTATATATCCGTCACTGCACAGAAATTACTTATATATGACGCCTATTTAGTCGAACTTCCTCAAATTGCTAGAGATACGAGTGAATGAAATACGTATTTAGACAGTTGATAAAAAAAAACGAAGAAGGAATGATCCTTCATTCCAGGACGTTGACTGAAACAGGATTCGATTCAAATACTTGTGTCATTCTAGCACTGAGTGTCATTGGTGCCCCAGAATCAAAAGATCGTAATGCTTCATCAGAACAGGGAACACTACTAATTCAATGTTGATTCAACAAATAAATAATTTGTTCAACCAACATATTCTTCTGTTGTATCTATAGACTAAACTCGCTGTAATAAAATTAGCAACTAATTAACACTTCATGAACGATGGCAAATAAATTATGATAAACATATACATATTAGCACTACGAGAATTGGATGGTAAATAGATGTACTGAGAGACCACAAAGTAGCGACACAGAGACCAACAACAATTTATGTTAGATTTATCATAAAAAACGTATTAACATAACAGTAAGCAAACATTACGAAAGTTATACGTAAAATTGTAAATATACATATAGTATAAGATTGCTATTGAAAATATATAAGTGGACACCTAACATATTTTCTTGAAAGCGTTTTACTGAAAACAGGCTTGCAAACCAGTAACAATTCTATCAGATTCAAAACTTTTAAAAAAATACTTACAGCTGACATAGCTGTTTATTATTTTTAGGTAAAGGCATAAAATATCATGTTTTAGTTTTTTAGGGAATTTAGCCAACTGTGGCCAGACGGGTTAAAAAATGGTTCTCTTGCGGCCAGGTTTACTGCATTGTCATTTCCTTTAATCAGCTTTTATGGCACTCTGGGAATTAATGAGGTGATGACACTATGTATATTTTTTATCCTTCGCCACAGTAACAAGATTATGAGACAGAAGAATAAAAGACATGAAGTTTGGCAATTATACATACTTAGATTTGTAGCTAGAAAAAAACATTTTGGTATATGGAATCGTGGTAATTTTTTATTCATACATTTTAAAGACGCCCGCCACTTCACTCCCTCATGACACAACATACGGAAAAATCAATCTCAGCTTCCAAACATAAGAACAGGGCCCCTTACAAATTCATCACTCTACGTTGTTACTGTACACAAAATATACGGATATAGTTCATAGAATAGGGGAGCGCGTTTCCAGACAGTCATTACTCTCTCACCCCGACGCGACGTTGCTTATCAAAAGTTTCAACCCTCACCCTAACCTTCACACAACCCACCTGACAAGAAGTATGCGCATACTTAAACATATCTAAATGTAAACGTAAACAAACTAGAAGGCCGGATTCTTTCAGACGTCGCATAAATCTCTGGCCTACACGCCACGATATCAATCGAACCTACAGTGCATGTAACTACTAGACCAACAAAACTTGGATGCTACAGCGTACGGCCATCTAATCAGTTGTATACAGCCGGATCTTTGTTAATTTACTTGGTGTACAATAGTATATCCCTGTAATATGCCTGCAAAACAGCCATTCGAAATAAGACCTCTACAAAACAGCCAGTTCTGTGTTTGTAATGTTTTTCCATCTTGAAACAGATTCACAAAGTTCTCTTGCAGTACCAGTTTGCGGTAACCATATAGCTACTTGTACAATATGTATATTTCTAAACGTTGAATTCTTTGACTACACCAATTTCTTTTCGTAACCATATTGCAGTTCAGATTACAAACCATATCACCTGTCAAATTATGCTAGTCCCACACCGATCAATAAAACATTTCTGTCTCGCACATTATCAATTTCGCCACATCCGCACTTGACACACCAATATCGAAAATGGGCGGCGCGTGTCGAGAACCGATACGGAGTTGAAATTAGGGATTGGTCCAAGACAAAACCTGTTACGACAGTAGGAAAAGAAAAAGTCACACAACCAATCAGCATTACACGTGAAGAGCTCATCGTTTGTGTGTGTGTGTGTGTGTGTATGTAATTTATTTTGAATAAAAAATATAACTGCCAATGAAATAATACAGGGTGGTCAAAAAGTCGTGGATCAAACGCAACCAGCGGTTAGATGGGGTTATCAGCAGCAAAAAATTGTTCTACGGGAGGTCCCTAAGGTCAACCCCTCCAGAGTTATAATTGATTTTGTGTTTTTATGAGAAATTGTCATTTTTTTACTAAAACTTGATAAAACTCCACAAAATCTACACCATGTATCTTTTTAAAAAATTTCAATAGATTGGTACTGATGAGCCCTTTCGTTAGACATGCTATTTATGGTAGTTTATTGGGTGTGTTAAAGGTAACATTAAGTTTTCCGAAAGACAATTCTTAAATCAAAACTTGTTGCTTACTTCGGACCCCACTGTAAAAAAAAATACTCTACAGAAAAGTGCCACTGTATCACAATTTTTGGCGCATTTAGTAGGGATTCTAAAAAGGTATTACACATGGCTATGCGTGGCTTCGATATCTTTCAAGGGCGATCTTTCGTAGCAAGGCCAGAGTTAATTCATACATAAAACTCGTGTGGTGTCACCAACCCATACCATATTGAAGGTGTCGTAAGAGGCAACTAAAAGAACGCATTAGGCAGATCACCTAGCCGCAACAGAAGGAAAACTTGAAGCAAACCCTGTGTCAACACGTCTTGGCTGCGTGGCACAGTAGGCTAATCTCCCAACATGAACTTAGAGGAGGCCCGACTCAGTAGTGGGTCATTTATGGGCTGAAACGACGATAAAGACCCTGTAGTCCGGAAAACGATCACGCTTAGGTAAGGTTAGGTTAGTAGGCCTAACCGAGTTTTATGTATGAATTAACTCTGGCCTTGCTACGAAAGATCGTCCTTGAAAGATATCGAAGCCACGCATAGCCATGTGTAATATCTTTTTAGAATCCCTATTAAATGCGCCAAAAATTGTGATACAGTGGCACTTTTCTCTAGAGTATTTTTTTTCACAGTGGGGTCCGAAGTAAGTAACAAGTTTTGATTTTAGAATTATTGCTTTCGTAAAACTTAATATTATCTTCAACACACCCAATAAACTACCATAAATAGCATGTCTAACGAAAGGACTCATCAGTACCAATCTAGTGAAAATTATAAAAAAGATACAGGGTGTAGATTTTCTCGAATTTTATCAAGTTTTAGTAAAAAAAAAGAAAATTTCTCATAAAAACACAAAATCTATTGTAACTCTGCAGGGGTTGACCCTAAGGACCTCCCGTAGAAAAATTTTTTGCTGCTGATGGCCCCATCTAACCGTTGGTTTCGTTTGATCCACGACTTTTTGACCACCCTGTATATTGTTAATTTGTAATATGTGTAAACATTGATTGAGTCGATAAGTATTACTAAGGAGATTAGTGAGTTATATTATAACATAGTTCAAAGACTGATTTCAATTAAATACTTTAAAGAACGCTTTGAATTGGTGATTATTGGAAAAGGATGATATTTTGTGCTTTCAAAAATCTATTTTTTCAAGGATCATGCGAGTTCAGCCGCTTTCTTTGGAGTCAATGTCGTAATGGAGACGTTAATCATTTTATAACAAAGAAGAGACCGGTTTATGAAAGGTCATATTGGTGAGTCTTCTTGTCATAGGGTATTATAGCAGTGTACTAGTGTCACCCCGCTATCGCCTATACTTTGGATACAGTACCCCCAACACAAGTCAGTCCGTGGGTGTGGAAGTGACCTTGTACGAATCAATTCAGCGCAACAATGCTCTCCTTCAACCATTGTTTCAGCCGAAACCGCTTGCAATCTGCAATACTGTACTGTAGGTACGACTTAACTTTCTTTATGAACATGTTTTGTTTTCAAATGCCTGCAATACAAACCAAATAGGCTTGGTATCTCGCATAAAATGTTCAAATTTAAACACCACCTTAAACGATTTGATTTATAATATATGGTAGAAATGATTAAGATATGTTTTTTTTTTTAAATACCTGAGTAAAGGGGTGAAGTATTTACCACTTAAATAGGACAGACAGACTGACAAAAATGACAAAAATACACTGTTTATAATGGAATTTAAGAAAATCTCTGAGTATCTAGTTTAGTTTATTGTGGATATCGCGCAAAGGGGTTTACTGTCATACCAAAGGAGTTTTAATGAAACAGGATGAGACCGATTGTCTTCATATCAGGCTATAAAAGCTATACAATTCCTTGAATTTAATCGAACCTCTTGCCGCTAGATCCCTTGTACCTAGTTTTTCTAGTAAGATCAGATGGTGTGGGTGTGTGATGGGTACACTGTGTACCTAATTTAAATCCATCTAACATCACGGAAATCCATCAATATAGATAGTCATTAAATATTCCGGCCACCTCAAATACTTCTTCCCGGCGTCCCCTTAATCCTCCTTGTTATCTACTCGTATATTGCTACAGGAACACTAGCTCAGAAATTCGTCTTTGGGTCACGTAAAACCTAAAATAGGTGAATCACTAAAACCATGAGTTTTATTTCTCTGACCTCATTCAAAGACCACCAATAAGAAACATTAACACGTACCTATAATCAAACGAACACCATCACTCGTGACTTTCTAACATCATTCGAATGGCATACTTATTACTTACTTATGAGTGTTAGAAATTATTTTTAAACGCGATTTTATCACCTTACAATTTATAATTGTTTCTTCTTAATTCTGCGAATTAGCAAAATTTGAATGGCCTACTTTGCTCATTAGCAAAGGTTTAAAGCACATCACCCTTCGATGAATGTTTAGTTATAATGAATATAGCAGCCCAGAATTAGGCAAACCTTTGAAATTTTATGAAAGACAATAATATTCTGGAAGTTAATATTTTTTGTGGAATTCAACATCAATATAATTCAATGCGTCTAGCGTGTTTTCATGCTTAGTATCATCATCCCTTTCTAAGATTACAGCACCGCAAGTGATTAAAGAAACCAAAAAATCCAGAAAATCTAACCAGAAGAGAACCACGTCTCGACGACGCGACGGTCAAATATCTGTCAAGGTCCCGATGATCATAACAACCCGAACCAACATCATAATATTAGAGACTGAAATTAGGCATTTGGATCAACGGCTCCCAGATTTGATTCCGGGGTCGGGCAAGTGTCTTTGTCTAAACCAGAGGCACTTGCTCGGAGTCTGGGTGTCATTTGTGTTCGTGATTTACATGTTTGTAAACTGCCCCCGCGATGCAGGGTAAACCTAGTGCAGGTGTTTCGTTATTAAAAAATACGAATATCTATAAGAAATCCTCTACATCTATAGGTACTGAACTCTTACGTAGTTGGGCCATGACCAAGCATGCAAAGCACGCATGGGAACGAATCAGCAATATACACATTGGCAACCAAATGTTATTGTATTGTAATTGCTTCTTTCGCAGTTATTCCTTTAAAGCATATCTTTCGTTACGACAATGTATATTTCTGTAGAGACTGGAGACAAGGAATACTTTATGTCGCCAAGCAATACTGTATTGATGGTGTGGAGAGAAGACATGTAGGTAACCTAATCGGTAAGTTAGGTCGACAATACTGCCGTAAGTAAAGGAATGTTGAATCCAGACCAACTGATCTACTAATATACACCTGGCTAGAGTAGTAGAATTATTACAGCTCATTCTTTACTTAAACGCCTAGACTTCAAATCCCATTTTATTCCGCAAGCGAATTTGAAGCTCTACTTTTAAATCCTAAAGTTCATCTGAAATTGCACGAAATCTTAGTCTCCATCAAAGCCCATAACTGACCGTCTACAGAGTAGGGCAACTCCAATAATGTGTTTCTCCATTCAGATTGATAGTGTCATACGCGGAAATAGGACGCGGAAGAGAGTGTTTTTGTGTATTACTTTTCCATATTGATTTACATAATAAAATTATTACCCGCTAGATTTTAACAACTATAGTGACTAACTGAATCATTGATATTAAGATTTGGTCACTTGGAAAAGGAAATCATTTACCCAGGAGTGGAAAATTTGCAGGCTAATAATAACACCCTCGGAACTTGGGGCTCCACTAATTGAGATGGGCCAAGTCCTCCTAGGTGGTGGGGATTTTTCCCATTGGGAAACGCAGAGGCCGAAGAACGCCCTTGGTTTTAGTGGGTAGAACGGGTTGCTAATTTTAATCTTTCCGCCCAGTATTTATGAAGACTTCCAAAGTTAAAAAAGTTGCTATATCAAAGTAATAGTAAAACCATTCGCACGATGGGGGTTTGAGCCCTTATTCAATTATAAATACTAAATACATATACACGCCCAATTGTTGACTAAAATAATTTAAAAGTATGTATTTGTGAACCCGATGATTCAGTTCCAAACTTTCTTTCCTGATTTCTCAAATATTTCTGTTTAAAAAGATTTGTCGTCGAATCTAGAGAAAGGGGACCACTCGTGTCCCGTATAGAATAACAATTAATTTTATATCCTCGTACGATTGTTCAATATCAGAGCACAACATAGGGACGTATTACATTGATATATCGATAAACGCTTTAACAATTAAATTATTTTTTATCGAATAACGTACCAACTAGGCTGTCTAAAGTGGCAAAGGCTAATTTATTTCTATTATTATCACAATTTATTGGATATATAGATGGATAGATAGATATTAACGCACATACGACATCAAAATATTATACAAGTTATATTTGGTCATTTGAATTTTAGTTTCAATAAATACAGTCCAAAAACCAGTGTGGTTGCCAAAGCTTACTAGTTGCGACCAGTCAAGCGCTCTCAACAGACGGCTTTCAGGTTAAGAGCCATCTCTCATTACGGAAGCAGTGGACCAAAGTACACTGGTGATGATTAAGAATGAATATATTAGGCATAAATCCACCATCATACGGGAGCTAAGCATATATAAGCAGCGTCCTTGCAATTGAACCATCCTGCGATGCAAGTGCTCACACTGCACTATCCGCAATGGAGAGTCCGTATAGGAAGGAAAAAGCACAATTTGAAACTGCGATACAATATATCTCTATTTAAACATAATAGGAGCTGTTCTATAGATAGATTGACTCATCACGATATCTCTGGAACCATAAGACCTAGAGACTTAAAATTTGGCAGGAATATTCTTTTCAACGAGTAGAGGTACCGGATTTTACGAAATTCACACTATTTGGCAAAACAACGTTTGCGGGATCAGCTAGTATTTAATATATTTCATGCGGACTGATTGAAATGGAGAGTTAGAATTATCTCATTGTATCGTCACAGTCCAAACACTGTATGAAAACACTGTTGGGTTTAGCCTATATTGGCATGCAGAGAAATGAGCGTAATTTTACAGAAGATTGCAATGAGCCATCCGTGCCGACTTATCGATAAATTTGTTTGCATAGCAGTACAGCACAAAAATGCAAAGCATGGCGAAGGCTGCGACGTGATCACTGAATGGGGGTCACAGACGTACAGGATGCGCCATTGACTGCGCCTACAACTTTGAAACTGGTTCGTGTCTGATATAAAGAACGCACGTGGGACACTACTTTTACTTATCAGCTTCCTTACCATAGTCTCAATTAAAGTTAGATCAATTTGTGCTGTACTTATAGACTTAACTTTCGTTCGATCAAATGGATGAATGAAATAGAAATCTGTATCGGATTTAGAATACATAGTGTCACCACCACATTCCATCCTGGGGGTGTCATAAGGGCCAACATAAGGAAACGACAAGGCCGAAAACCTAACCGCAAGAGAAGGAAAACTTGATACGTAGCCCCTTGGCCAACCCGTCTGGCCAGCGTAATGTTATCCTACCTACCCTCCATGTAATGGATGGAGGCCCTACTGATCAGTGGGTCATGTTTGGGGTGAGTAGTAGTATGTAGTAGTACTATAATAAAAAGTTAGTTTTTTTGTGATACCGCTTGCCCATTCCGAAACCGCTCTGAAAACCGTCCAAGACTAGGTACCGTAATATTATAAATTATGCGTTATACACTTATCTAAAAAACTATTTTGACGCAACGCCAAAACTTTTTCCAAACAACAATAGACAATAACCAACCTGGGTTTTTTTTAATTAAGCACGAATAACGCGTCATTAAGCGCGTTTGTACTCCAAAAGTTACACAATAACTAGTCATACATGTTGTATAACGTACTTACATCCTGAGGGGATTGAACTGTGTAACAGGTGACGTGATGAATCCGTTTAATCATTAAGCTTTCACGAATCCGTTGATTATATCACGAGTCGAAACAAAATAAAAACTAAGGATAAGCACTATAGGAAACTGCAACAATATAGAACACATAATGCGTAATGTAACGACAAACATAAACTCGAATAATCCTGCAAGGAATAATATCAGGTCGAAGATCACCTGGTCGTATCTATAGACTGGATTTTGAAGAATGAATGATGTACGTACTTTACGCTATAAAGTTAGGTTTACAGGAACAAAGCCGCGGGCACCAGCTAGTCTTTTATACACATTTAACATCAGGTAGTAGTAAATATAAGTGCGGCAGAAATATTGCTGGATTCGCTTGAAGCGCTCAGAAGTTGAAGGCCGGCTCTCCCTGTAAACTGCCTTAAAAACGAGTCAAGCCAATTTATGACCTTGTGTGAACTATAATCATGTTCGACGGTCCTAATTGTACATAGTGTAAATAGTAAGTACATTAATCAGGACATCGATATTAACGCATAAGTACTAAAATAATAATAGTGTAGGAACTCTGTACTGTACCATCTTGAGTGTGTCCGTAAGAGTCAAAGGGATAAGTATTATTTTTAATGCAGACCGATAACAAATTTAAAAATTGAATGCCACTAGCGCTTCTGTAGATTCATTTGTTTTTGGGTGTCATTCGGGATTTTATGAAATACAAGAATGGTTATAATTTAAACCGCTTTTTATGCAAAGGTACTCTTTGTAAGTAAGGTACATCATTTCAACATATTGAATATCAATTTAATTTTAGTAATGCATTGAGCACGTGTGCACAAAGCTAATCTGGCGTATCGGACGTCCGTCTACGTCGACATTTCCTGTCGCTACAAAAACATAGCGCGTGCGCCGCTTGGTCGGTATCAAATAAATACAGAATGTACACGTGGTTATTAAAAACCCCTGTACATTATTTTCCTTACAACCATTGAGAATTGTTTTTTTTTAAGTAGGGGTCGCTTCCCTTATTTGTCATCTTTTATTATTTTGTACTAGCTTTTGCCCGCGACTTCGTCCGCGTGGAATAATGACATCCGAAAAAAAAAAACAATTTATCCCCGTTTTCTCCCCGTTGGGAGGGAATTCCCAATAATCCTCTCTTAGTGGTAGCCTACTCCTCCCAACAAACACACAGGCCAAATTTCAGCTCTCCACTGCCATTAGTTTCGGCTGTGCGTTGTCTGTCAGTCACTCAGTAACGGAAGAGGTTTATATATATAGATATAGATAGCTGGGCCCGCAACTCCGTCAGTGTGTAATTCCTTGTGTATTATTAAGTTAATGTATTGGTAATATTGTTTAGATCACGTTCACCTGAGGCTTAAGTACCTATACAACGAAAATACTTCAGCGCAAAGCTTCCGGGTAAACTATCCTACTTCACTTAAGGTGGAAGCTCCAGGGTAGCCCGCGAAATTCAAATTTTCTTACGTTTTTTGCAATTTGCAGGTCCGTGCTAGGTTGTATGTTGATTAAAATGTTATTCGCGGCTGTAAGACGTATGTAGTTATAGAATTATAATCATCAAAATCATCAATACAACCCTCCAAGCTCATAAAGGTGCAAGAAAAACTTTTTCAAGCTCAAAGTCATTCTTGCACCTTTATGAGCTTGGAGGGTTGCATTGATAAGTTTGATGATTATAACCCTGTAACTACATACGTCTTACAGCCGCTAATCAAATGTTCATCATTATACAACCTAGTACTACCCTGCAAATTGCAAAAAACGTAAGAAAATTTGAATTTCGCGGGCTACTCTGGAACATTCACCTTAAAACTAAATACCTATAACATAACATAATTAATAATACGTTTAATTAATAAAAGTACCTACGCTTTTACTTACTTATTATTATTATTAAAAAAAAACTGAACATAAATTAACCAAAACTTACCTACTACTAACTAACTACTACTAACCTATTACTACTTCACCTAAAAAGAAATAAAATGTTAACTATTAATAATTTGTAATTTGAACGAATATAACACGCCACCAAAATAACTAATACCTATTTTATGAAATAACAACAAAAGAAAATTAAATAAACTAAATTATTTGTAAAGACTAAAAGTCGCGCTGATAAACAATATTGCCTGTCAATAAGGGCGAATACTCGGAACGTCTACTCGCATCATCAGCCAAATCCAAATATTGTATGAAGTTCGCGTTTGGATCCCCCGCCCTTTTAAACCTCCCGCGACGACCCGATGCGACGCGACGGTTACACAAAAATAATCCTTAAAGCATGATTCAGTAATCACGCGCGATGGTTTATTAGCGTATTTCATGAATAACTTTGGTGTTTCTGTACCGATTTCTATGATTCTTTTTTTATTAAATAGGTAATAATGTTAAAATTTATTAATTAGGGATGATTGAGAGTGTTATAAACGTAAGAGTAGACAAATATAATCAGAAAGCTCTGAACTGCTAAGCTATCGGGAGTTACACGTGTTATTGTGAGTCAACCATAAAAGATAGACATTTGCTGTCGTGGAATACTTTTTATATAATTTTAAGGAGAACATTTCCGTCATACATGATTTCTGTGTAGCTTTAACTATTAAGGCAGCAAACGCGACGGAAGCTTAAAAAATGGAGTAAGTTCTCCTGTTTTCCCAACATTTCCCTTCACTGCTCTGCTCCTATTGATCGTAGCGTGATGAAAAGTATACTATAACCTGCCCAGGAGTATGAAGAACAATTGTACCAAGTTTTGTTGAAATCCGTCGAGTGGTTTTTGTTTCTATAACGAACATACAGACAGACAGACAGACAGACAGACAGACAGACAGACAGACAGACAAAAATTTTACTGATTGCATTTTTGGCGTCAGTATCGATCACTAATCACCCGCAGATAGTTATTTTGGAAAAATATTTCATGTACAGAATTTACCTCTCTACAGATTTATTATAAGTATAGATAGAAGATAGATAGATAGATTTGCAAGGCGCCAGTTATCGCTCATTACTTTTTTCAATCGAAACGACCACATATTTCGAGTTCTCCAGTATCAGTAATCATCTGGGTAAAAGTATCACTTGGGTTAACTTACTCATTTGGTCTAAATTAGTAACTGTCAATTTGGTGAGAATTGTTCCAACCATAGGTTAGTCCTCCCTAAACCATGACGTAACTAGTAAGATTAGGTAGTAATCTTCCCACACCCAAGGGCGGATCCAGGGGGGGGGTCATGGGGGTCATGACCCCCCCCTGAGCTGGTTCCAGGACTTAGGTGGACCACTAATTGAACATAATGATTTTATTTATATATTTTGTGACCATACAGATTTTATGTAACTACATACCTTCAATAGTTATTTAATTAATATAATATACTAACTTTGTATGATGGTAAATGTTTGGGAACGAACGTATCGAAAATTTGAATTTTACCGCGCCACACTTGCGCGCGCTTGTCCACTAGCTCTCCACGCGTCTAGCTGGTAGACCAAAGAGTAACGTAATAATAGCAAAAAAGGACCTAACCTCAAATAATTTTTTTTATACTCCTCGGTCTTCTGTATAACCTGCCGTAGCGTTAAAATATGGTCTATGGTACTGAAGCCTTTTCGGAAACCGGCTTGTTCGGGAGGCTGGGAATCGTCGAGCCTGCATGCGAGACGACTCGTGATGACCCTCGAGAACAACTTGTAGACATGGCTCAGAAGTGAGATGGGTCTGTAGTTCTTCAATAAGGTGTTATCTCCCTTCTTGAAGAACAGCACCACCACACTTCTGTTCTATGCCTTTGGCGTTCGTCCTTCGAGTATGACGGAATTGAATAACTTCTGAAGGGCCCTGAGGATCGGTTCTCCACCCGCCTTCAGAAGTTCTGCGGTAATTCCGTCATCACCCACCGCCTTGTTGTTTTTAAGTTGCTCGAGAGCCATCCCGATCTCACACAGGCTGACGTCCGGGAGGTCTTCTGTGTAGTGCTGGGTTAATCTAGCTCGTGGGTCGTTTGCTAGATTTATGACGGATTCCTGTGTAGACGTGTACAGTTGTCCATAAAAACTCTCGACCTCACCCAAAATCTCGGACTTCGACGTGAAGATCCTGCCGTCATCAGTCTTCAGCCTGACGAGCTGGCTTTGCCCAATAGACAGATCCCTGGCAAAAACCTTGATATACTACCTTGATATACGAGCGTGATATACGCCGATTCAACACGAATCGCTTCAGGGACTTTGATATCTGTCTATTGAGCATCCGAAGCTGCATCGCATCATCTGAAGACTGCAGGACCATTTTCCGTCGTTCGTCCATGAGATTCAGGGTGACGTCCGAGAGCTTTTTGGGCATTTTCTGGCGTTGGGTCTTCGACCCAATTTCGACCCAACTTTGCGGACAGTCTCCATGAACCCGTCATTATAATCGTCCACGTCAAGGTCTAGGCTAATAAAGCGGTTTTGCAGTTCGAGCTGGAAGCTTTCCGGGTTTTGAATTTGAACTGGCACAGGACGCAGCGTAGACCTCACCAGGTGCGACCTTTCAAGCTTAACATCGATATTCAATGTGCCTCTTACTAAGCGGTGATCGCTTCCGGTTTTGACCATATTGATCACGGAGACATCATTTAATATGTGCTTTTCCGTCGACATGATGAAGTCTATCTCGTTTTTTGTGGTGCCATCCGGACTCAACCAGGTCTATTTCCTCTGTTCTGGTTTTTTGTAGAAGGAATTCATCATATAGAGTCCCTCCTTCTCTAGAAAACCAGCCAAAGTCTGGCCCGGTTGGTTCCGGTGTCCAAACCCAAATTGCCCCACTTGCAGCACATCTCCGCTCCGCTTGCCCAGTTTCGCGTTAAAATCCCCCATGACAACGGTGTAGTGCGTTCTAGAGCTATGTATGGCCGAGGAAATGTCCTCATACATTATCTCTACCGCTTCGTCGGGGTGTGCCGAGGTCGGTGCGTATACCTGTATGACCTTCAGCGAATAAGGCTTGGTTATTCTGAGTATAAGGTACGCCACCCTGGTCGACACACTCTCGATTTTAACAACGTTGTTCACAAGGGACTTGTGGACGATAAACCCAACACCACCTTGGGACTGTTGGTCGCCCTCCCGGAAGTAGAGCAAGTTGCCGGATTTGAGGGTTATCGTGTCCTCTCCCTCTCTTCGGACTTCAGACAACCCCACTATATCCCATAGCAACTTGCTCAACTCTTTCTCGAGTTCTACGATCTTCTCATCAGTCCGCAGTGTCCGTGTGTTATATGTTGCCAGGTGCATCCGTCGTTTTTTATGGTAGCCGGATCTCTGCCGGAGATTTTTAGCACCCCCTGCCCCACCGTTACCTTGGCTGCTACCGTGGCCGAAGGAATAGTGGGGCTGCCGGGGACTGGGGGCCGTTTTTTTAGTTGTGTGCTTCATTGGGGGGTGTTTGCCATAATCGCCACGCTTGGCAGGCGGGTTGGCAATCGCAGTACGGATGGTGCGTTTTTGGACAGAACGTCGCTGCTGCCCAACGTCTGTTGTCCCTTAGTCGCCTTTTACGACACCCACGGGAAGATATGGGGTGGTAGTATTTTTACTCCGCTACCACACAGAAACCACGGCTATGGAATATAAATAGGCTGCCTCATTCAGTGCGTGATAGTGGTTCTCTGGGTGTCTTCAAGAGGGCAATATGTACGTGGATATGTACAAGTTATTATGTGTGGAGTTTTTCAAGTGTACAATAAAGAATAAATATTTTTAAGTACAGTACTTAGTACATTAATATAATACCTACTTTTTACTTGTATATATTGTTATCAAAATTAAATTATAAGTTCTTGACTTGACCACGACTATGTGACCCCCTCCTGGCGCCAAAGCTGGATCCGCCCTTGCCCACACCTTTCACAGCGTTTTCTCACAGTCAATGTTTTGAAACTTTCACAATTTGTACACATTGCAAATATTATGATTTATTATAACCCTTATGGCCTAATGGCATAATATTTATACAAAAAAAATATTGTTATAGAATATTTTAATGCATGATACTTTGTTTCACGAATAAATAGGAGACATTTATTCGTAAAATAAAACTGCTTCGTTGGTCTGGGGGTTAGATGTATCGCCTCTGGATCAACAGGTCCCGGATTCGATTCCGGGGTCGGGCAAGTGTCTTTGTCTAAACCAGCAGCACTTGCTGGGAGTCTGGGTGTCATTTGTGCTCGTGAATTACATGTTTGTAAACTGCCCCCGCGATACAGGTTGTAACTAGAGCAGGAGTCTCATTTTATAAAAAAAAACATTTTTTTTTTCATATGAAGCTATTTTGAACTTCTAATAGAATAAGTTAGTGAACAGTTGTCACGAAACCTTTACCAATGTTCGTAAAGTCAGTTTATCTGTAATAATAGTAGACATATACCTACGTCTGTCCTACAATATAATATTTAAATTAGTACAATATAGTATTAACAAGTGACAGAAAAAGAACGGCATCTCTGTATCTCTTTAATGTTGCGAGGCGCCTGAATGAATTGATACCACGATTGCGATCGAGCTCGACTGTCGTGTTGCTCGTAACTGATTCGAAATGAATAGATAGGTACTAGGTAGGCATAAAACAATTTTCAAATTTATTTTCTTATACATTAACTTGGCATTATTTACGTGAAAATTATGAATCTGAAAAAAAAAAAACAATTTTGCGCATATTTTATAGCATCACATGATTGCGTCATATCCACTAAGAAAAACGATCCTAGCTTGCAAATTATATTTCGAACTTTAGTCACGTAATTTGATGAACGACGATAGAGGAAAAATCGTTCAAACTTTATTTTCATAGCACAATAACTGGCGTTAGGCGTCAATAACGAAGCAAATAGAAATAATATTACGCAAATCAATGACTCAGACAAGGAAATGAATACGTTACCACAAAAGGATTAAGTGTGAAATTGTCATGCACTGCACCTTGCATTCCTGTTGTACAAGGCTTCCTGCATATATATACACCATGATTCAACACGTAGGTACTATAAGCAATTAGTACAACCTCACATTTCCAGGGAACGGTTCACCAGATTTATTAATAACATCTTGTGTAAACAGCCCTTATATGTGAATCTGTGTTACCTGATGTCTAAAGAATAATTTTGTAATAAAATATACTATTTTAAGAGACGCGATAGAGAGAAATGACACTTACAATTTCTACAATAGATATACATCTAATAAAAATCGCGATCTATAATATAAAAATCGCTTGAGCTTTTTGTTGAAGGGAAAGACTGAAAATGTCTTAGGCTATATTTTAATTTCGTTTGTATATGGTGAAACGTATAAAAAATGTTGTAATAGTTATATATTTTTAACACACAAAGAAAAAATTAAAAGCCACCAAAAGGTCGGGGAGAAACGGGATACCCAGCACCTTCCAAATTGATAAATTAACTTTCCGACCGAAAACATTCGGATGAAACTCTAACTCCGTAGCACTTATTAAAACATTACGGATCCTGTAATCCACAAAGTTTTTAGTACAAGGCCGTGGTCCTATAATACATAAAAGATCCTCTTGAAATCCTCTCTTGGCAGACTTCAGTTAGTAGAACACAGTTTTGTGTAGTTAAGTACATATACAGCTTAAAACTGTACAAATAAATTGCTACTGTCGAAACTCCACGTGAAACGAGATCGCAGCTTTTTCCTATATTTTACTTACTTCAGTAAACTTGAGCTAATTCTGCAGTCTTAATTAGCTGAAAGCATATGAGAAATCCGCGATGGGCAACACCGGCGATATAGTACAGTCATCTACATTCCTATAGGATTGCGAGTCAAGTAAAACAGGGCAGATAAAGCTGTGTTTAAGTACACTATGAGTAAGGCTCATATTTATTTTGTTTTGGATGTTATTACTGTAGACGCTGCATCATTCTGGCGCACGCATCATTCTAAAAGGAGAATATAGCACTTTCTATTCGTTCATTTTTAGCTGTGAATTAAGTTGTCAATTTGGCCATTAGTTCAATGTAGGTATATTTATCATGTATCTCAATTGTATTGTCCGTATGGTGACGGATTTACAATACAATGTCACCACCATTCCATTCCGAAGGTATCTTATGAGACGTCTACAGGAAACGAAAAGGCAGTAAACCTAACCACAGCAGAACGAAAACTTTATACAAACCCTCTGCCAACACGCTGGCCGTGTTGGCAGAGGGTAGCCGCTCAACAGATATCAGGCCGCAATTACTACACTCTTTTTTAATGCCCATCTAAGGGTAGGCGCGCACGGGTGACTTTTGTCACCGTGACTGTTTCGTCACTTGTATCAAGTCCGTGGCTAAGTATGAAGATGCGCGCACGTTACGACGTGACATCTGGGTGACATTTTCAATTTTTCATCAACAACTTATAATGTCACGCTGACAAATGTCATCCGTGCGCGCCTACCCTTAATGGGCATTAAAAAAGAGTGTAGTAGTTGCGGCCTGATATCCTAACACGATGCAATTGCAAGTTCTTGTCAATAAAAGCTTGTGTTAAGTGTGTGTGGCATTACGTCGGGACGCACATTAGCAATTAGTAGGATACCAAAACTGTCAAAATTGACAGTCAATAACATGTTGATTGTCGATTTAGACTATAATAAATTTATGGGACAAAAATAAAGAAAAATAATAAGAGTGTTTAAGATTATTTGAGCCCAAATTGGGTGTAGTATGACGTGATCCCAATGGAAATACACTATAAGGCACGTACTTGAGGTTATGTGGATTTAGCAGCCATAATATAGGTTACATAAGTAGTAATAACATAAAAAGGTAATAATGGCGAATGCAAGCGGTAGCGGCGTCGCAGACCATTGTTACCAATGCAGCTGTTCGCGGTCGATATGTAATGCGGTATTGCATATAAACCACTGGGAACACTTTTTCGAAATTTACCGAACTTTGTTTTACGATACATTTTGTAGTTAAGCAATAAAGTAAGTCTATAGGTTTAATATTTAATTGGAAACCTCATCGAATAAGGGCCTGGTAATACCCGTAAATCCAATAAAAAACATTAAGTAGTCAAACGCTAACTGAAGATATTGCGGAGTGAATTTACGTAGGAGCTGATAACTATTCTACTGATATTATTATTCTGCAAGTGACTGAACTATTCCTTCGGTCTTATACAGCAAATTGTATATCGTTATATCGCATTAAATATTGAAACAGCGACCTATTTACAAAACATAAACTAACAATTTAATCCCCACGTAGACGAAGACTGCGGGTGATTGGTACTTACTACTTACATTATGATTGTTTTTTTAATATTGAAGCATACATTCTAAAGCACAATATAACCAAATTCAAAAGAAAATATAATAAGTACCTAATTAACTTATATTATACGAAATATATGGACCGACGACCTGGTTAAGATCGCCGGAAAGCAGTGGATGCGGGCGGCCCAGGACCGGCCTTTGTGGAAATCCTTGGGGGAGGCCTATGTCCAGCAGTGGACGTCCTTTGGCTGAAATGATGATGATGATGATGATGATGATGATACGAAATATTATATTATACGTGGTTATTAAAGCTATGTTTTTAACAATTGCGATCATAACAGATCAATTGCTTAAGCAATTTAGACAGACATTGTCATACTTTAGAATGTTACTTTGTGCCTGTGTAAAATAAATAATTAAATTAAACCGCCCAATACTAGTTCGGATTGAGGATATTTAAAGAACTACGAACAGTTGGAAAAATGAGGTTAATCTCATCTAATGAGTTTTAACGTAAACACTGTGCTCGGACAGTTTAATAACAATTTCCTCTTGCCTGTAAGTAGGAAACTATTGGAATCATACATTTATAATAGTAAAGTGGATGATGTCATTAAATGACAGGAAATAGATTTGATGACAGCGGAAATAAAAATGAATTATCTGTACGTGGATAGATTAAATACTTTCATCATACGTAACAGCTATGGCGGGTTGAGGCTAGGAGAACAATTCAGTACTTTAACATTTAATATATTCTTATAGATTTTAATTGACTAAGAATCGCACACCTACTCTGTGTGTCATTATACCGCCTCTTTACAAGAACAACGTGTCAACTCAAAATCCACTTGCTTGCCTGAAACTACTTTTTAAACATAATATGATTAAGGTTCGAAATAAAATGAATTTCTTGTCAGTGTTTGAAGATGTCACGCAAATAAGCAATAGGTGTTAAACGGATGTATCGAGGTACATATTTTTTTGTTTCAAAAGTATGTTATTCCAGATTTCCGTTTCAAAACTATCACCACCTTGTTTTTTATATTTTTTTTAAATCTATAATTTTCACATCCTTACGTCTAAAGATAGTCTTCCTTACGTCTTGGCTCGGTGTAAGCAATTTACCGCCCCGAAAACAATGTATGTTTGTCCTTTTCTAGTAGTTCGAAGTGAAAGAAAGATGGAATTTGAGGAGGCCAAGTAAATTGATCGGTCGCCGACGGCGATATATGACACTTGTGTTGTCTTATACGTGCATTGGTATGCCAAGGGTTAGCTTGTGGGGACAGAATACATTGTTGAAATACCTGTAAGGTTTCTTAGCCATTCTTTTTTTTTAGATAATATATGATCAAACGAACTCCCAAGTGAAGTTCGATCATTATTATATGAGTCACTTCATTTGAAGATATAGTATAATAAGTAGTTTTAACATGGTAGTACCTTTAACCTACAGGCAACATTTGCACGTATTTAGAGAAAAAAAAGTATATTTTCTACCATTCTACCCCACCTTGGCGATCACCCGCGTTCTGGCTTCATTATTTAGAGGTTACGCAAAACAATATTTCATAGTTTGGGTTAAGAACGCGTGGCAGCGAGTTCTTCGGGTGGGTTTGGGTAACTATATCTTCAAATGAAGTGACTCATATAATAATGATCGAACTTCACTTGGGAGTTCGTTTGATCATATATTATATTGCGTCACTTCATTTTTCAGATATAGTTTAATAAGTAGTTTTAACATGGTAGATGTTTAGAGAATGAAATATTGTGTTGCTGACTACGAAGTGCCTTTCGATCAATTAAAGTACCATTTTACAAGATTAAATTTAATACTTTGCTGGTAATCCAGGTAATCAGGTTTCAAGTTAAAATCACCAAAATTATTACTGAGTAATTATGCAAATTTCAATTGTTTTGATGGAAAAAGACCGTCCTAGCGAAATCACTTTCATTTGTGGACGTGCTTGTCCAGCCTGCTGTTATATAATATTAGGTTTTCCTTAAAGTACGATAACAATAGCACTGGTTGATCACAACCGGGAGTTGATGTCTTACTTGGATCTTATATAATAATTTTGATATAGGGTTTGAATTCTATGTGCTGTGCATAAAGCTAAAAGTATTACTAGTATTTTAGGTCTAGCTCTATATCTGATTAGCACCTTAAACCTATAGGATGCCAATCGGAAATGTAATTGAGAACCAATTGAAGATCCCACGTTTACGTGGTTATGATGGTAATTTAGGCCAATTAGGTTTAATCTTTAATGCTTCAGATCAAGTTGTGTCACCTAATAGTAATGACAGTGCTGATCTATAGCTGTCATATGAGCGAGTAGCTTGTTCTGTAAAAATCAACAAAATTGAATTATTGTACATATTACTATTATTTGACCCACATAACCGCCACCAAAGGTTTAACGTTACCCCATACTGTTTGAGAGTGTTGTCGGCCAGCGATGCCATCGATAATTCGAAGGCTTTTCGCCTGAATGTCGGCGGAAAGCTTCGCGGCATTCAGGGTAAGGCTGCCATGCAGTCGGTGATGATCTCAGAAGTGAGATCGCAATAAGCTTAAACTAGGCTCAATAAAAAAGAAGAATATTGTAATCAATAAATGATGTAATTGAGGGAACCAAGGTTGCGATGACCAGTATGGGAAAACTAGAATGCCAGTGGCGATGTCGTCGTCGATGATTTTTCGCAATGGCTAAGATTAAAGTAAAAGGAGGCAGAGCATGAAACTATTTATGGCTCCAAAGTAAGGTAACATTACCGGTGACTGCGTCTGGGCCCTGTTTCCAGGCAATAAATGTTCTATATTTAGCTTTATTTCGTGATACAAACAGGTCTATTTTGGACACAAAAAAACTTTGTGATTTCCTGAGAAGCTGAAAAGCAATGTCGGATAATTCCCATTCCATATCCGGGTTATTTTGTTATTGGCATAGAAGGCAAATAACCAAATGTTTCGAATCTCACACCATTCCTGAATAAATTAATATAAAAAATAATAAATAAACTATAAATATATTATGTATTATTAATAAATTATTAATAAATTATTAATAAACAGAATTATTAATAATAAATCTCTGACTAAGTTACTCAAATGAGGCAACTGAATACCACTCCTTTTATAAACATAACTTACAGCTGTTGTGTTTTGTTGTGTTTAAGACTCGTAACAATATTGCACAATTAGAACCATGAGCAAAAAAGCTCTTTAGACCCTGGACTAATAATTAATATGATATTTGTTTTCTTCCTCTTTTCATTGATCGTTTACTTTTTTATCACCACAGACTGCTACGCATCCTATCGATGTGGATGCGTCGGTATATATTTCGTATTTGTATTTGTTTTGCTTTAAACTGTGGGATTTGGTGGAAGTATTTTACTCCGTACTTGGTTGCGGGACATGCCGCAGTTAGTACACCAATTAATTTAGCAAAATCGCGAATTGTACAAGTTGGTAATTTAAAAAAAAATATGGATTAATAGTATTACGTTTCTCTCCTGGTAGATATGGTCCATAACATAAACATTGTATTTTTTTTTAATGCTTTTTGATATAGGACCGTTTCCAAAATTAGATACAAAGCCTAGTAATTCTAATGTAGCATGAATTTTAATTACTACATTGTTCCTAATCGTTTCCGATACAATATTGTCAAGATATATAACAGATTAATGACGTTGTATTCTGTATCACAGAATTACGTTACAACTTCTTACATTAGTTTAGTGGAACTCTCGGGGCTTGGCATATACCATAAGGCATAGCTGTAGACTGATACGTCAGGGTTTTTCGAGAATTAGGATGTTGAAATTCGAAACTTAGGTATTTCCGTTCCGATTCGATCTAAAGGAAAACTTATTTTAAATCAATGGTCTAAATAACCATCCTGAGGTATTAATTTGGCGACTGTTCTGTTATCTTCCGTCTTAAAATGTTCATTAAGAATACATTTATTTATGAATTCATTCGTTAAAGTTCAAAAGAAAAAATCCCCCCATTAAGTTTAGGGGCTAAAAAAAGGTATTTGATATAAACCGGTCTTTACACGGGGAACCGACAGATACGGCTCCTAACTGTATTACTTTATTAATGGGCATAAACATTTCTTGACTTTCGTCATGCTTATATCTAGATCAGGTCGTTACCAATTGTGACACTTTATCTTTGAAAGGGATTTTGTATCCCCGATCAATCTATGTCAAAATCAAAGACAATCTGATTATTGTTTACCAATATCCAACAATTATGAAAATACATAATTCGAGCAGCGTGTACCTGTATTCATGCTGAACGTTGGCAAGAGTCTTAGGTTGATTCGACTTCGTTGCGATCTGGGTCCAGGTCGTGGGGTAGGGTCGACTAGTTACCACAGTACCAGTTGAACAGGTGCCGCTGTTTGGGGTTGGTCGGCTCACTGGATTCAAGACTTATAATTTCATTTTTAATTATTCTTTTCTTATTATAAAATTAATATTATTATAAAACCAAACGAAACTAGTTATAAGATAACGGTTATTGTAATATGGCGTTTAAAAAAAGAGACAAGCCCACCGAGTTTCTTCCGCCAGGTCTTCTCGGTTGGTGCCGCGTTCCGACCTGGTAGTAGTATTTTATAAGTGATGTATCCGATGACGATTGTGAACGCCATAATTGGTTTATACAATAAAGCATTTTTCTATTCTATTTCTATTCTATTCTATACCGACCACATTACCCTTTCTCAACCTGCTTGTCCCCCCTGTTCGACAGGTAATGAGGAGCTACTGTCCAGCTTCCCTGCTGGACTGGACGGCTGTTCTCTGGTTAGAGAATAGATCTTTCGTATTACATACTTTTGTTCCAGTTTTGGTGGCCTTGTTTATCTATAGCCTTGCAGGCTTTAATTTTTCATGTGAATCTTGTGGGTAAATGAATCATCAAATTTAACCATTGATTGATTGTACATGTCATCACGTTAAGTATCTTGGAGGAAATATAACAAATTCTTGTCCAACCTCGGAATCATCAATTTTGATTTATTCTTAATAAGCAAATCTGAAAATAACAATGTAAATCTGCTAAAAGACGGCACCCGTCGCAGAGAATTATTAAGGCTGTTTATGGCTTTGCTTAACAAAGGAAGCTATAGACAAACTAGGCTATCATATATACTCTTGCCAAAGTCAGGAGCATCCGATGTACATGCAGCCAGCGCGAATAAGAGGTTTGGGGCTAATGACGGTTCTGGCCGAACCTCAGAGGAGTCGCCCAATTGGTCCAACGCTAAGTCGGAACCATCTGGCATTCCGGTATTTCTGATGTTTCTTCAGTCATGGCTTATTGCTTGGCGCAAGCTGACTCTGGGATAACCAGACTATTTACTATGACTATTAAATAATATACTTTTTTAATGTTGTTTTTCTTTTTTATATTATTTTGTGGGTACTTGGACTGCCTTAAGTTTGCAGAACAATTACTTGTTTATTTAAATAACGTTTATCAATATTAATTTGAATACGAGGGTATCTCGCAAATACACCCGTTGTTGAGAGAAACTCTCAGTCAATCTCAGTCATTATATAAAATATAATTATGATTTCCAGTAAAATATTTTACTTTGCATTGTACATTGCGTAACTCGCAGTTACACATATTATCGAAATTGGCTCGCAGTCAATTCCAATGTTTATGATGTACACATTTTTAAACACTTACATTTCAAAATGTAGCTTAGCTTCTATAATTTCATCCTCTGGTCACTTTGAATATTTTACTTTGCATAGTACACAGTGTGTTACTCGCAGTTACACACATTATCGAAATTGACTCGCAGTCAATTCCAATGTTTATGATGTACACATTTTTAAACAGTTACATTTCAAAATGTAGCTTAGCTTCTATAATTTCATCCTCTAGTCACTTTGAATATTTTACTTTGCGTAGTACACAGTGTGTTACTCGCAGTTACACACATTATCGAAATTGACTCGCAGTCAATTCCAATGTTTATGATGTACACATTTTTAAACAGTTACATTTCAAAATGTAGCTTAGCTTCTAAAATTTCATCCTCTGATGACTTTTACGATATTACTCGAAGTTTCTTTTTCACATTATTTTATATCTTCTATTTTGCGGTGATATTGCGCAAATTTTCCTCGGCACTTCGTTTTGACTTGTTGGGAGAACGTGTGTTCGTTGCCTTGCACGAAAAAGGAATGAAGCCAGAACGCGGGTGATCGCCAAGGTGGGGTAGAATGGTAGAAAATATACTTTTTTTTCTCTAAATACGTGCAAATGTTGCCTGTAGGTTAAAGGTACTACCATGTTAAAACTACTTATTATACTATATCTGAAAAATGAAGTGACGCAATATAATTTAATTAACTAAGGTAAAAAATTACTGCATCGCAACGTTTTATATTTTATGTTTATGTAAATAAAAAATGTTGTGTAATATATTAGTTTTTTTTTACCAATAATCCACCCACACGCAGCTCTTAATGTCAAATATGATAGATATTTATTCTTTCACTGTAATACATATTGTCGCTACGCCATTTCATCATGAGGGTGACGTACTCGTAAGAGCCGACAAAGGGGAATGTTAAGGCCGAAAACCTAGCCACATGAGAACCTTTCGCGCCAGCGTGTTAAAGTAGGCTAATTACCCTCCATGGTGTTGGAGGAGGTCCGACTCACCAACTCAAATGATCCACATTTATGGACTGAGAAATAGACATAAGTAGACAATAATTTATGGGCTGAGACGAAGGTGATAGATATGCGCATAAAACTAGCCATGTGAAGTGGGTGTCTGTCACGTATAACACAGGTACTACCACGAAAATCGATCGTGGAAGATACGGTTGTCAAATTCATAATGCTATCTTTGTCGCTCGAATACGTTTGAACAAAAATGACGATATCATTTGACATCAGTTTTTTAGTAGTTACTTCTAAACGAAGTCAGTGGCGTGAAAACTCCCAACTAAATGGATGATTACTGGAGAACCAGTAGTTGGGTCTAGGAGGGCAGACTGCAGATCCGTGTAAATAATAGTAGTAAGTAATAAAACTGATAGAAAGCGAGGAAGATTTAATACATTGTTAATGCGCACCTAACAGAGGTTTTCGCGAATATAAGGCTAACATCGTTCTATACTTGAGATCGAACTTTGCTTGGCTCTCCAATACATTTTCTCAGATAATACAGTCACGACTGTTTCACCACAAATGTGCACAATTTTAATTCGATCTTTACACGACAAGATTATTACATGCATTGAATAACTGCAGTCAATTACATTCCGGCCACGAGCCGAACTCACGATAAAGAAAACCGCACATCGAAATTGTTTACAAAAAATCGGAATTAGTCATTCGTCAATGACATAGATTATTGTTCTTGATGATCGATTATTTTCTCCTTCAGGTTTAAAGATAGTATATTATGAGACCAATTGGGTTCGTTACACTATTATTGAGTATTGGCATCATAAAATCTAGACATTAGCTCAGCTCAAATAAAAATGACCCTATCGATGTCTCAAATTTCAGAAAGGGATTTTTTTTACCCATCCTTGCGTTTAATTTCGACATGCAGCTAGATTTTTTGCCCAACTAGTCTTTTCTATACACTCGACAACCTCGCGTTATATTAGGTTTCAACATTGATATATATTTTTAATATATAAATCGAAGTAAAGGAAATCACTTTCCAGAAGCTTTCTTTACATTACAATTCTGTTCACAATCTCTCTACATTAAAATCCTCCCCAACAAATCACTAACACGCTCATTACTCATTGCCAATATGCCAAAATATGCCGCCCGCATCCCGAATTGATGTGACTGTGCAGTTCTAAAAATAAACGTTGAACATCTGAGGGAATTTGGTGGTTCAAAGACCTCGCGAACCGGCCCGTGTCGCCACCATTTTTATGAGGGAGATGGAGCGAAACCAAGTTCATGGGCGACGCACTCATAAAATGGACGTGTCATAAGGGACGAAATAATTTATCGATATACTTAATTAGATACATATATATATATTTGTATTTTTTAATATAGATAAAACCCCCATTTATTTAGCACACAGTCCATGGATGCACAGATCATAGAAAAAACAGGAAAATGTATGGCAAAGGGAACACAAAAATATGCATGCCAGATGGTATGTGCCAATGGGCACTCGTCTAAGCTGTGCCAAGGAGTCTTGGCGCTGTTTTTCAGACGGTTCTGTTCCAACTCTTAATTATGTGGTTAGTTGAGATAACATGGTTAACTACCGCAGATCTAGTTTACTATTTCGGTAATCTTGTACTACCAGTACCCACCAAGAACAAATAATGACCGTGGCCGTGCCTACTTAGCGAATGAGAAAATAGTAGACAATGTATTTTAATTACGACTGACGAAAAGAGCCCCATCTCTGCAGTGAGACATTTATAGGCTAAGATAATGATGACGAATTCAGGAATAAAATGAAGTAAGTTAATGAATTAAGAGTAACCCAAAAGTTTTATAGGCAAGAGCAGTTTACCTAAGGAAATGTGTAATTGTTCTCCTTGCCAACGTTATTGAATGGCGAGAATTTACTTTTCAGGACAGGCTTTCACAAAGTAACTCTGCTTTGTCGAGTTAATAAACTGTGATTACTAATCGACCCCGAGTTAGATCTTAGAAACTCTTATGTAAGTATGTAGTTCTTGTGTTGGTTGGCATTCTTCCAAGCCTATAAATGTCTTGAGCGTATGATGCAGCTTCCTTATCGAGGCAAGCGGCAAACTGGATTGAGAAAATTAAATAATCCCTTTAATCCTGCTTCCTCTACGCAAAAACTAAATTCATGAAGTAAGTTTTGCGAAGATTTTCGACGCAAAATGCGTGGGGTGTACAAAATTGCTTCAATAGCGTTTTTTGGAAATTTTATCATGTCAAGCAATTACTTAATATAATCGAGATTCCTTGTCTAGTTAGCCTTATGAGAAAGTCTGTAGTAGATAGTGCTCATGCAGTATTGTCAAGCACGTTATTTGTAGTTGTTCACACACCTTTTTTTATGGTGACGGATTTATAATATACAACAACAAACTAAATCCGTCTTGGTAGTGTTGTAAGACGCTACTAAAGGAACACGAGGGGCATACAACATAGCCTTCTAACAAAGAAATCTTTATATCCCTGTGCCAACTGGTCACTGTAATCTAACTTCCCTCCATGGATTTGGAGGCGGCCGGAGTGTATCACTTATGAGCTAATAAAAAAGTAACTTTGAATCAATAGTCTTGCCTGAAGTACATTGCCAACATCAATTACCGTTAATGGTGTTAATAGATAAGACCTCGTCGACCTTTCCGAAGAAGTACTAATGTGATGGGAAAATTGATATACGTACGTTCTGGAAACAAGATATTTCTGTTTAAAGAATCCCTCGAGGAGCTCGAATAACCGTTGCTACACATTTGGCACAATTAATCCAGAAATGTTACCTAAACAATTGTGCTCAAGACTGGATGAACCTATTTTTATTTTCATATAGCACACTACATATAATAAAAACTGATGAACCGAATTTATCCTTGACACAAAAGATTAAGAATAACTGTGCTGTAAGCTCCTCACCTTCTCCCGCACCTATATTCAAACATTATGCCCCTCACAATCGCAAAAAACTGATTGAAAACAAAATCTGTGACGGAGATCTCAAAGGTGCCGCTCGCCTTTTGTTCTCCAACGACGTGCTATCACCAGATACCCCTGACACCCTTCAGGCCTTAAGGACAAAACATCCTCCAGCTCCAGCGACCCCATATTTTCTCGACCCACCAACAGCAGGGCAAGCATGCCTTCAAATTCAAAACAAAGATGTTACGGATGCCATTTTATCTTTTAAACCAGGTTCGGCTGCAGGTTTGGATGGAATCTCACCCCAACATTTGAAAGACTTAACATCGCATTCCGTGGGTGATGCAGGCGAGCAGCTGGTAAATTCGATCACTAAATTGATCAACTTTATGTATTCCGGCAACGTCAATCCAGAAATTGTTCCCATTCTTTTCGGCGCGAACCTCATTGCCCTCACCAAAAAGGACGGAGGGGTGAGACCAATTGCTGTTGGATCAACACTACGACGTCTGGCCTCCAAAATTGCTATTCGACATATTTTACCAAAATTAAATTCGGAATTTGAACCCGTACAGTTAGGCTTCGGTGTAAAAGGAGGGTGTGAGGCAGCCGTCCATGCCCTACGCTCTTTCCTAACTTACGGCCAGCCTGACGTGTTGCTCAAAATTGATGTCAAAAATGCTTTCAATTCGGTAAATAGGGATACCCTGCTGACGGAAATAAAACAACATATACCGGAAATATACAATTATCTTCTTCTCAGTTACGCTGAACCAACAAAATTGTTATATCGTTCCAATGAACTGTCCTCGGAAGTAGGTTGTCAACAGGGTGATCCCCTTGGGCCTGCAATTTTTAGTTTGGCTATAAACCCGATAATAAAAAAATTAAATTCTAAATTCAACGTTTGGTATTTGGACGACGGAACCCTAGGGGGTGATGTGGATACTGTGTTATCGGACCTTTTTATAATCAAAAATAAATTTGAAGCCATTGGTTTGGAGCTTAATTTTAGCAAATGTGAACTTTTTATAAATAACTGTGACTTAAATTTGAATGACGTAAAACTAAAATTCAATATTTTGGCTCCAAATATTAAAATAGTTACCAGTAATTCCCTTTACCTTCTAGGTGCTCCAATTTTTGATGAATCTTTTGCTGAATATATTAATAATTCAATTACTAAATTTCAAAATTCTGCTGACCGTCTAATTGAAATTAGTCCACACTATGCACTTTGTATCTTAAAATTCTGTCTTTTCGTCCCAAAATTTACATATGTGCTCCGTTGCTGCTCCTTTTGGAATCGCCCAGATCTTTTGACACAAGTGGACGACTTAATCAAAATTAGCTTAGAATCGGTTCTAAATATGCAGCTGAACGAGCATTCTTGGACCCAAGCATCCCTACCCATCCGCTATGGTGGTCTAGGGATTCGCAAAATTTCCAGTGTCGCTTTACCAGCCTTCCTATCTTCTGTCCATAGTTCAGCAAGTCTCATAAGTACAATTTTAAGGGCATCCCCTTCAAACTTTGAGATTGCTGGCTTGGAAGAAGCTAGAAACGCTTTCTTAATTGCATGTCCAGGTCAAAATTTTCCATCTTCCCCAAATTCGCAGAGGAGCTGGGATGACATAAACTGCAAATTGTCATATGATAACCTTTTAAGCTGTAGTACGGGTTCGGCGCGTGCTAGGCTTTTGGCCGTGGGCTACGAGACCGGCTACTGGCTTCACGCGTACCCTTCGTCAAAAACAGGAACATTTCTTGAGCCTGACACGCTTCGAATCGCAACCTGTCTACGGCTTGGGGTTCCGGTCTGCGCTCCTCATAAATGTCCCTGTGGCAGTGATGTCGACAAGCTAGGACATCACGGACTGTCATGCCAAAAAAGTGCAGGCCGCTTCTCGAGACATGCCGCACTTAACGATATCATACGCCGGTCCCTTACCTCCGTCAACGTGCCCAGTCTACTTGAGCCGACTGGCATTGCAAGAGACGATGGTAAGAGACCGGACGGTATGAGTTTGATTCCATGGAAGATGGGTCGGGTGCTGGTGTGGGATGCAACCTGTTCAGACACACTGGCCCCTTCCCATCTACATGGAACCAACAACAGAGCTGGTGCGGCTTGTGAAGCGGCTGAAAAAGCTAAAGCACACAAATACAGGGGTCTAGGCTCCGAATATGAATTTGTCCCATTCGGTGTCGAGACCCTTGGTCCGTGGGGTCCTAGCGCTATAAGCCTTTTTAAGGAAATAGCAAAAAGGTTAGTCGACATCACAGGAGACCGAAGAGCTGGTAGCTACCTCGGACAAAGAATCAGTCTAGCGATTCAAAGGGGGAACGCTGCCAGTATCTTCGGAACCTTGCCTAAAGGGACTCCTTTAAATAATATATTTTAGTATTTAAGTTTTAGGTTAATTGGTATTTTTAGTCTTGTTTTATTACTTGAGTTAGTGTTTTGTAAGTACATATTACTTAAGTTAATGTCAAGAAATGTCGTAGTAGAGTTAACAAGATATTATATGTTTGGCAGAATATAATTATTCACATTGACCTATTAGTACATAATTATTATCCATTTCTTCCTCAAGTCGTTGAAATTATGCGAGTCTGAATTCAAAATGGAGTAGTAAGTAACATCTCGTCTGTAAATGAAGAAAAAACGGGATAAAAGGTAGCAAGAAGTGCCATTAAAATCGTAACACCAAATAGGGCCAATACCATAACCATGACTCAAACCAGCTGGTTTTCATAATAAACTTGAAACACGTTAAACAATGGTGACAGGACCACACAGAGAGCATGATTGTCCTATACAATCATATATATGTTATGATTGAATACTGAACGCCGTTCATTCTAATAATTTTGTAACAAGACCTATTCTGCAGTAAATTTGAGGCACACGCAATGAGTGGATTGATTCAGTTTGGCATACAATGTATTTCACTTCTTAATAAAATTATTCTTTGAATAACTCGCATAATGACGGCTTCAGAACACAATATACTCGTCCTTATAATATGATATGAAGTAACTAAAAGTAATTACGGAACTAAGATCACAATGTGACAGTGACAGATACAGAAGACTTGACAGAAGACCCCTGAAGGACTTTGAAGAGGACTAAACTCAGAGCTCCTGGCCCATCAATAATACGTACGTGTTTAAAATATCTTCTGCAAATAAAATACACTGGCCAAAGCAAGCTGCGTCTGTATCCTTATAAAGGATGCCTTTATTCATGTAAAAACAAGAATCTGTAAAATCTGAATAACTTGACTGGAAACCAGTTGGTCGAATTATCGAAATGACTCAGCTGCCTGGCGTTGTATTGACTTCGGATATCCAACAACGTAGCTTAAATCTGATTGAAACTGCCTAGAGGTAAAACTAGCGGGTAACAGCTTAATATCTAATATCATACATTCATGTTTTTATTCACGACTAGCTAGGCTGTTACTGGCTGCATTGTCTTCTATGACTTTACATAAGCTTAGTTCCCTTTTGGCAATTAGATGTCGCAGATATAATTATTTTCAAATTGCTCAATTAGATGAAATGAATACAGATCAGTCACTTCTAAAATAATTATAGTAGTATGATATTGTGAAGTAGAAACTAAAAGTTGCTAAACTAGCCCAAATGTGTATACATATAATATCATCGCAAGAATAAAATGACTTTAGGGTGCCGAAGAAGCGACGAAATCTATTAGATGGAAGCGGTTCAGTTAAGGGCTGACTGACATGATCAATTGACTGCCTCGTTGGTCTAGTGGTTAGATGTGCCGCCTTTGGATCAACGGGTCCCGGGTTCGATTCCGGGGTCAGGCAAGTGTCTTTGTCTAAACCAGAGGCACTGGCTCGGAGTCTGGGTGTCATTTCTATCTATAATATGTATGTATTTACAAAAAAAATGTATATAAGTAGTTTATCATCCATCTCGTTACCATAACACAAGCATTAAGTTGCTTAGCTTGGGACACGAAATGGCGTTGTGTGAAATGTCCAAGGATATTTATTTATTATTTATATTTAATGATAAACCGTCTTGCATAAACCTCTGCGGTGTAAACCACCCACCACACCCGGTATTTGTGATAAATATCCTATTTACATAGATAATTTACGAAATTATAAAATTACCCAAAATCTTTATAACACTTGGCCCCTTTCTCATACGTATGTTATGAAAAATCCCGAGCACAATCCTCTTTTTTTTTTCTAGGACCCGATTAATTTAGGTTTAAATTGACTTGGACTGCCGCCGCCTCGTTGCCAGAGGACGTCTTTAATGTCACTTTACGCCAAGGTCAAGTGTTCGGTGAGAATGTCTCCAAGCGATTATGTAAACCTATCCAAGAATCCCGCTAAGTCATCATTAGTACCCTAGACAAAGTCATACGATGCGTGGCTGGAATTACAATAGCTACAAGCCAGTGCAATCCATCACTCGGAACGCTATTAAAGACTATTAGGAATTATATATCTTGACTACGATGGTACCGACGGGGAACGTGGGAAAGAATATGTGGTTTTTGAGACATTTAGTGATAAATTACATCAGGCCATAACTCGCCCACTGTCAAAGCCTCAGGACCTCAGATCTTCTCCATGTGTTCGCACAAGGTTTTACCAGCCATCTTAGGTTCCTTTAGTTACATTACTTACTTAAGACACCTTCAGGAAGGAATGGGTTGGTGGCAGTGTATATTTAATATCCGTCAGGTCCCCACGGTCAGGTCAGTACATAGTAATTTTATTGCAAATATAGGTGATATTTGCAATGTCGAGATTAAAGATCTACTACTCAGCTCGTACGTGACCCACTGCTGAGTCGGGCCTCCATCAGTTCCATGGACTGTGCCACGCTGGCCAGACGGGTTGTCACAGGGTTACCGGCCTTGTCATCGCATTTGTCAACTTTTACGACACCCTCAGGATGGAATGGGATGATGACACTGTATATACTGCGTTACTCTGTACAGTATCCAAAGATTAGTATCAGGTAGACAAACATCACATAAAAATCAGGATCTGACCTTAAATGCGAACAATAAAAATATCCCAGTCTGGCTTCTATTTGGACGCAATGAACACAAGCTACTAAGCAGATTTTCATTGAGATTTCGCTAATACATACACGTAACATAGATTAACGTATCTATCATTTATTTTTAAATCTATCGATGATTGATATGTCAAGTGGGACCCTTAAATGCGATGTAGGTACAATCCACTTAAATTGTTCTTTGTTGCTGTTTGTAAATTCGTAATCCACACAGCCACCAGGTTTCACGTGACATCATTGCTCCTGAATGGATGAATCGATATTGTATTTTTTTAGTAAATTAAGGTCTGTTCGGTGCTGTTCTTGGGTGACCAGTTGAAAAAGACCTGTTTACCATTCGAATATTAATCATCCTCTACATAGTTGAGTCGGATTTTTAAACGTCAACATCAATTTATTAAAGAAAAAGAATGACTGGTCCAAAAACAAAGATTCAACCAGTGAGATTACAGTCAATGGATAAAACAATGGCTATGTGACAACGTTATTCATTTTGTAAATCTAGGGCTTAGTCACGGACTTAATAATAACCGCTGATTCATGTACATAGTTACTCAGGTGAGTATTTTGACGAGGAAGGAAATTTCGTATTATGACATAAAAAAAATGATTTAATACTCGTGTAAGTTTTTAGTTCAAGTGGAGATTCTATTTTGATAATAAATTAATTGAAAAAAAAAAACGTATTTCGGTACGATAGTTGATAATAAATCCTTTTTTCTGTTCATGCATTTGTGTATCATTCGGGCTGGAGCTGAAAATCAGCTCTACAGGAAACTGTAGTACATATTATGCTGAGATTGCGGCCATTTAGACACATCAACATGTACCTACTGTTGTTTGTTTTTTTTAATGTGTGTAATAAACAGGTTTCTTTCTTTCTATTTTATGCAGGTTTTCTATCTATCTAGGCTACAGGTATTAACTGGGCAGAAAAAACCCTACGTTCCATTTTTCGTTCCTACCAAACGTCATCGTAAAATTGTACATTTTAGCTATGAACATGTGTAAAAAACAAATGGTTTCTGAATAGAGTGGTGCGAGATGAAAATCGCTTATCATTTTGTCTGCGTGAAAGATTGTTTTCAATAATAACTACTCTAACAAGAATTAAATGTTCGAAAGCCTAAATTTGGAATTTGTAAATTTTGTGTACAACACTACCACATCTCGATGTATCTAATAAGAATGGATAACATAACAGCAGCCATCTAGCAGAGATAAGATCAACGTGATCATCCCTTCAACGTTTGGAAACTCGAACTGTATGGGGGTAGGTCAGGAAAGGTGTGTTCAATTATCCGGACAACCAATATATCGTAGCTTAAACTTAGGTACATAAATAGCAAATCTTCCATGAAATTGTACGTTGCATTAACGAAAAATAATAACTGCAGCAACGCCTTACCATGCTCATTATTATTGTTTTACATACCTTACAGAAACAATCGGGCCGTTCGTGTTTGGTATTCCAAATTATTAACACACACTTCACTGCACACAACCACGATAATACACTGGGATATTTTCGAACAGGATAACGGGGGATGATGTTTATAATTAGTGTTTTTATCGCGGTCTATCGGTGTCCTTGGGGGACGCCGCACGCCATGTTGGTTTGAGGACGGCCGCGTGACGACTGCGCGGCAGCCGCCCCTAGTCGCGCGTGCGCTGTGCGTCACCCCATCCCGCCCGCACCCGGCCCGCTTCCTAGTTCCCGAAATCCTTGTTTGTCCTTGCGCCCCGGTGTTTTGGGAATTGGGGAACGCATTTTATAGATTGACTATTTTTAGAGAATGCTGTTTACTCGCAGTGATGTTGTATGATTATTTTTATTAAAAGTATTTGTAATTTTATTTTCATAAATTTAAATTTTATTTGTGGCTACTTATTTCTTAATATCTACTGCCCGTCGCTTCACTCAGTAGGTATGCATTTAAATAATTTATTAAAAATTAGTGGAGCATTCATATCTTACTCCTCTATAAATAGCTATCTGCCGTAAAAGTCTGTCCAGCCGTTTCTCATATTTGCCAGAACAAACAGATACCCAATAACCATCACAAACAGATGCTGATACATATTAGATATTACAAACAGATAGGTACATACTTCCAATTGCGGGAATAAAAGATAAAAGCGAAACCTCAAAATCACCCTAAGGTATGGGTAAGGGTTATATTAAGAATCCGAAGCATGGGTTTGAAGCCTACGCAGGAGAAGCCGCGTGCATAAGCTAGTCATAAAACAAAGTAACTTTCATTGTTATGTCGGGAGGGACTGGAGCCTTTAGCGCCAGAGAGAGTCTTCTAAATTTCTTAACCCACGCTCCACCCACGCTAAACGCTCGTCGACAATCACGTTATACTAAACTACATCATTTACATCCACATTTACCTGTGGGCTGTGAGCGACTCTGTACTGAACGTATGCTTAACGACTAAAATACGGTGTTATACGTTTGACAAGTCTGCCTCTGCCATCGTAGCTAATGAATCGATCGTTTTAACTTGTTAAATATATTTTTTTATTCACGCTGCATTAATGAGACGTACGACCCTGGGTGGTGCAATGTTCATGCGCGTGAGTAGGGTCGCGAAAGCTCAATCAGAAAAGGCTCAGAAATACCCGATATCATCAGTATAGTGGTATAAAAACACATGGTTCTGGTATAAAAACACCGACAAACAAGTACCTGCAACATTTACAATAACTGTGTACCATAGTTTTACGATAGATTTTGCCGAAACTGTAAAAGTTTTTTTCTTTTTCTCCCCTCGCTAGTGTGCATCACCCAAAGGTTGACTGGTAGATAATGCCTAATGGCATTAAGTCCGCCTATGTATACCTCGCGCGCGAGATCATGTCCATCGGGGCCTAAATAAATAATTACTTAGCACATTGATTTTATTTCACAACTAGCTCTTGCGCGCGGCTTCGCCCGTGTGTGCTTATCTCTATCACAGTCTCTATACATATTTTTATGAACATAAAAGTGGTTATTGTGACTAAACTATGATAGTTAGTTAAGTGCTCCCGCGGACTTTTTTGTAGATCTTAATAATATAAGACCTACAAACTCGTAGTACATCATTTTGTTCTATTGTCAATACTTTTTGCAGTGCACGTGTTAGAATATGGTTATTGTTGCTATTCAATATATACACAAATAATATTTAAAGGCGAATCGTTTTTTTTTTTTTTTTTCTCTTCTCTGGCAATTGAGCCGTTGTGGCGACTATACTGCCAATGTCGCGTAACTAGACTTCGTGGTTGTTAGTGAATTAATGGCTGTAAAAACGAACACAAGGGGTTAATTAGCAATTAGTCAAACAATACATTTTTAAGCCATGGACGAACATAATAACATATAAACATGATATATAGATAGAAAATCAAGTACTACTTATTGTTAGTGATAAATTGATTATAGTTTAATGTCATTTTTCTCTATAAACTTAGCTAAAACATGAATGAGGTCAGGACAAAAGTAGCACAAAAGTGAGTGAAAGTTGATGGGGAGTGGAATATTCATTTTGGGGAGTCTAACATAAAAATTACAGAGTTTGGAGTTGAGAGGACACGAAAAAGAAATATGTTCCAGTGTACCTTCGTCAAGGCCACACTCGCACAAAGAGCTGTCGCGGATGCGTATCTTAGATAGAAAAACTGGACTACAACAGTGGCCAAGCCTCAATCTGGACAGGATCGAAACTGTTTTCTTGGGTAATTTGGGATACTTAAAAAACCAGGGTTTCCGAGGAATAATGGGCTGAATAAAATATAAAATATAAATATCCTTGGACATTTCACACAACGCCATCTCGTCCCAAGCTAAGCAACTTAATGCTTGTGTTATGGTAACGAGATGGATGATAAACTACTTATATACATTTTTTTTTGTAAATACATACATATTATAGATAGAAATGACACCCAGACTCCGAGCCAGTGCCTCTGGTTTAGACAAAGACACTTGCCCGACCCCGGAATCGAACCCGGGACCCGTTGATCCAAAGGCGGCACATCTAACCACTAGACCAACATAATATGAACCTTTGTGTCTAGAACTTTCCCTCCAGTCTGTTGTCCAGGTATTATATAGCTTGGATTTACAGTCATTTCGCAAGTCGTAATTTTGGATCGACATATGTATTTGTTCGCCTGTGTTTGAAGCTGCGTACTTGGCCAAAGAGTCTGCACACTCATTACCCACAATACCACAGTGACTAGGGACCCACACGATTTCTATGTTCTGACCATTATTAAATGCGTCTAATAGCATTTTTCTGATATTAATAATAATCACGCTACGGGTTTTCGAATAAAGTGGGGGTTGTCTAAGAGCTTGGAGACAACTGAGAGAATCTGAAAAAATTACCGAATTCATGATATTGTGGGATACTATATAATTGACTGCTTCTAGGACACCTATGCACTCGCCTGTAAATACGGAAGACTCTGGGGGGCACTGAAACTGTAATACAACTCTTGAGTTTTGGAAGTATACAGCTACTCCGGTGTAACCAGTTGACGATAGCTTTGAGGCGTCCGTAAAGAACATACTCCAACCTCGCCAGTGAAGTTCAACAGCTTGTTCAAACAGAAGTTTGGCATTTGAGCAATCCCGGGGAATTCCCATGTCTAGGACGGTTTTGGGGTTAAAATGTATTACCTCGTACTCCGCTGAGAACATCGGAAGTTTGGCATTTTGGCACACTGGGGTAGCAAGGTTTTTAAGTTCCCTGAACCTCGTTATAATTGGAGGGACCGATTTATGCTTCCAATAGGGAGAGGAGTTATAAGAATTGTCAATTTTTTCTAGAATGGCGGAAAGGGGGTGGGAAGAAAGGGAGAAAACTTTCGAAAGAAAACGATCAGCCAGGAACTGTCTACGGATTTTAAGAGGGGGTTCTGTGCATTCCACCTGTAGAGCGTTTATTGGTGAAGATTTCATTGCACCCAGTATCAATCTCAAACACTTTGACTGTATCAAATCGAGCTTACGTAAGGAGTCTTTGTTACACGGCTCTATTAGGAAGCTACAATAATCCAATACGCTTCTGATTAAGGCATTATACACTAATTTTAAAGTGTATGGATGGGCTCCCCACCAAACCCCAGACAAGGCTTTTAGAACTGAAAGGGATCGCTCGCATTTTTTAACAGCACTATCAATGTGGTACGATCCTGTCAGTTTTGAGTCCAAAATCACTCCCAAAAATTTTGCTTTTGCTTTCAATGGGACCGTCTATACCAATGTAAATATGGGGTACCCGACGTTTGCGAGAGAATACAACGCATGTACTTTTTGGAGCGCTTAGGGACAACCCATGACAAAGTAGCCATTGGTTTAATGAAGCTAGAGAAACATTCATAGAGGAAGCGGCATCGTGGATCGAGCAGCCAGTAACCAATAAAGCGATATCGTCTGCATATTGTAAAATTCTACAATCAAAGTTTAAGGAAGTGGGTAAATCTGCTGTGTAAATGTTATATAACAGAGGACTGAGGACAGATCCTTGTGGTAGCCCTTTCCAGACAGTTCTCCTCTCCAAACCCTGGTTATTAACTGGGGTTCGTAATTGAATGCTACGGTACGAGAAAATACTACCAATAATTTGACATATCCTTTCCGGAATTTTCAGCTGGTGCAATTTTTGCCTGAGAATTGGGAGGATAACAGAGTCGTAAGCGGCGGATATGTCGAGGAAAACTGCAACCGTCGACTCATTTCGGCTAAGTGCCAAACGGATCGCCGATGTGAGTACACCCACGCTATCCGCCGTTCCAAGACCCTTCCTAAATCCAAATTGAGAACTTGGTAGTACGCACGCGTTTTCCACGAACCATTCCAATCTATTTTTAATCAAATGTTCCAAAAGTTTTAATAATACAGACGATAAAGCTATGGGACGAAAAGAATTGGGGTCATTAGGGTCCTTACCAGGTTTAAGGAGTGGTATAATAATTTGTATCTTCCACTCACAGGGAATGTAACCGGATGAAAAGCAAAAATTGACTAAATCCAGAAAATATTGTTGAGTTTTTGGTCCAGATTTCACAATAAAAGAGTAAGTAAAACCATCCACGCCAGGGGCAGAGTCCTGTACATAGCTGAGGACGGATCTCAGTTCTTCGGCGGTAAACGGCTTATTAAGTGGATCACTTGTATGCCCGTCGACAGGAGCTATTCTTCTGCATTCCTCTTCGTTAGGAACGTAGGGTGGAGCGATCTTAGCAATAAACTCGGAAGCCAATTCATTAGATATATGATGTGAATTAGTTGGTGCACAGCCTTTCCTATAACGTTTAACTTTTTCCCACATAAATGAAACTGGCGTGGAAGGGTTCAGAGATTGGCAAAATGATTTCCATCCATCACGTTTCTTTTTTTTAAAAAGTTTCCTTGATTTAGCCAATATTTGCTTGAAGAGGATTAGGTTTTCTTGGTTGATATTGTCGTTATATTTCTTCTCAGCCTCATTCCTAGCCCTTATCATATCGGTGCATTCCCGATCCCACCATGGAGGGGAACGAAGTTTACCCGAAGGGAGTCTTTTGGACGGGAAGCACTCATCGGCTGCGGAGGTAATGGTGGAGGAGAATAACGTGAAACAATCCTCAGCATTATCAGCTCGGAGAGGGGGAATTGAAGATATTTTTTGATCGACAATTTTTGCATACAAATCCCAATCCACTGAATTTAGCTGGTATTTAAGTAAAGGTGGATAAGTTAAAACTGGAACGGATCTGGAAGGAATTTTTACCATGATAGGATAGTGATCACTACCATAAGTTAGATGTAAGCGCTCCCAAAAATACAAGCTGGCCATACTCGATGAACAAAATGTTAGATCAACACAGCTATTATTAATCTGCCCTTGAGCAGGTCTACGCGTCGGGCTACCGTTGTTAATAATGCATAAATTAAGATCATCTAACATTTCTACCAATCTTATACCGAAATTATCGCAAACGTCTGATCCCCAACGATAATGGTGACAGTTGAAATCGCCCATAACTATAATTGGACCATTTACACTGCTGAGCAAATCTTTAATCAATGGAATGATAGATATCTGTGGATGTGCTATATAAAAAGAAAAATAAGTTATGTTTTCAATGCTTACAGCCACAACATTAAAGTCTTCACTGAGAGAGGGTAAATTTATATTGTAAAATGATACTTTGTTACTTATCAACAAAGCACATCCTCCATAACCATCAGGTCTATCATGACGAACAACACTGAAACCTGGTATACCAAACATATTGCTTGGTAATAACCATGTCTCAGCGATACTGCAAATCATAGGATTTAGTTTGTTAATCAAATGTATCAAGTCATGCTTTTTGGGTAAAATACTCCTCGCGTTCCATTGGAGAAGGGATTGGGGAGTGAATTTTATTAATTTGGTTAATTATTGACGAAAGTTGAAAGGCAACGTGGTCTGGTATGTATTGGGAAGGGTTTGACAAAAATTCAGATAACATGGAAGTGATGGTTGATAAAATGTTTTCTGGAGTAACTGCGACATTTGGGGCTGAACCACCTTCAGAAAGTGCACAGCCGTTTTTAGACGGAGAGAAGGAAAGGTTACCACTGAGAGCCTGATGGGCCTGTCTGTCGTAACCATGCGAGGAGGCTGGCCGTGGGGGACGTTTTTGAATATATACTGTTTTATAATGATGTTTTTGTGTTGGTGGTGATTTCGTGGAATGAGGATGTAAGGATTGAGATGGAGGAGAGTTGTAAGGATGGGGAGACCGAGTGACGTCAGCATAGGATTTTATTGTTGTAGGAAAAGAACGGCTAGCTTCAGCATATGAGATTACTTGTTTGGCCATTAAAGCTTTGATACTCTTTTGACGACCTAGCTCGGGGCAAGACACGCTATTTGCATAGTGGTATCCTGAGCATAGTGCACAAAGTGCTTGATCTGGGGGGACATCACATTCGTCGCCAGCATGATCTTGGCTACATTTATAGCAACGTGGTTTTGAGCGGCAAAGAGTGCGTGTATGACCAAATCGGCAACAATGGTAACACTGTATTGTCGGATACATATACAGTTCTACTTTGAGAGCATTATAGAAGCTGAATACATAGTCTGGTAGAGCTTGACCATCGAACGTAAGGACTACCGTTTGTGTGGGTTTCCAATGCGAAACACCCTCGACCATAATTTTGCGATTCATTCTTCTAGCTTTTATGATTGGACCATAACCCTCGGGAACCCTGATATTTTTTATAATTTCGTCTTCTTCCCATTCTGTAGGCACGTCTCGAACAAGCCCCATGCGCGTGATATTGAACTGGGGAATTGAGGTGACATAACTACTAGAGGCTACTGCTGGGTGAACAATGAAATTATTCGCATCCTGGAAAGATTTAAATTCGACTGCCATACGGTTTCTACCTACACGTTTAACACCATCTCGACAAACATTTTGTATGTTGTTTTTTTCTAAGAACATACCAAGTTTTATGGGGTGTAACACAGTGCCAGTTGTCTGGTCGTCTTTCAAAGAAACATGGACAACGAATGGATTCTTATCTTTTGCGTGATACATTTGCCTACCAATAATATTTTTACGTATTTTAGGGGGTGTTTTTTCTAAAACAGGAGACTCAGCTGGTCGTTTTCTGCTAGAAGACGGTGAATCCATTTCCATTGAGTATTTTTCATTAGATGGAAGCGTAACCGTGAGAACGGGGGTATACTCAAATCCATCTGGATCAGGGGGTTTTTTTATGTCCATCGACATGTTGATGGAATTTTTAAAAAAGAAGGACAGATACTCACCTGGCTACTTTTATACTACACACAGAACACAAGCACAAGCTATGAATAATCTCGAAAAAGGATAATTGTTATCTAAAATCCTTAAAAACGAAAAAAATCACTGCACAAAAATAAGCACATCTACCCTCGACTAGTCAAACCAACGAAGTCCAAGGCGAATTGTTAATTAATATACGTATTTTTAAAGTACGCTGTCAATTTGAATAAGTTTAATTCGATATTTAAAGTTTAGTCAAAAACGGTATTTTTATGAATTTATTTATGTTTTAAACATACTCATACACATAATTATTACTCATTTAAATAAATTCTTAATTTTAGACAAGTCCCAAATATATTTATAAGTTAAACTGTAATTTTAATAACCATTATTGATGAATCTACATCCGTTTGCAACGGTTGAGTAGTGGCGATTCTTGTATAAAAGGCGTTGCCTCGCCCGAGCGGGCTCACTTCTTGGGTGGCAATCGTCGAGGACAGACGTCACCTGATACTAGTGGCTGAATAAACTATAGATAAGTATACTTGTTACTATATTCGTTTATGTTGTTTACTGGATATAAAAATACAATATGTATATGTACATATATATGTATATATAAAATTAGGTTATATTAGATATTATCTGAGAATAAACTAAATGGTTTAACTAAAAATTTGTATTATTAACATAACCTATTTAATATCTTAAATAAACTTAAAAGCAAACATCACATAAATATAATAATATAATAATTTTACTTCTCTTTCCAACACACGCATAAATAGGTTTTCAATTTTACACCTTGGGTTACAAAATCGCCATTTTCCTACTGATCCCTAATTCTTTTGAAAATAAAATATAGCCTATAACCTTCCTCGATAAATGGACTATCTATCACTGAAAGATTTTTTGAAATCGGACCAGTAGATCCGGAGATAAGCGCGTTCAAACAAATATACTCTGCAGCTTTAGTATAGATCTGCAAAATTACTTATAATTACAATAAACCTAATTGACAGCTGTTGACTAAATCGGTAGTTATTATCGACATGTAAATAATTTAAATAATAATAGGATTAAGTATTTATGGGGTAGTAGAGAACCTGACCAGATACTGAAGTATACCAAATATTGTGATGACCATCTAGGTACTTTAATGAATAAATATAACTTAGATATATGTTTAGATGTAGAAAAAATATGTGACGAAGGAAAACATTACCTCACTATTAATAGCTTATATCAGGATTTTGTATGTACGCTGCAGTCAGCGGCAGCCTACAGTTTTAAAGATAGAGATACAAAAAGGCGAAAGATTGTTGGTTGGAACTTCCACGTAAATAAATATCACGTTATGGCAAGAAATGCTTTTTTGGTTTGGGCACAGTGTGGAAAGCCATGTTCAGGGTATTATTATGAAAATATGACTGCCACGCGCCGTAAGTTCAAAGACATGCAACATATTTAATGTTCAAAATAACCAAGATAAGATTAAAATGGATGTACTGGCCAGACATCACAGTTGTAATAACTTTGCAGATTTTTGGAAACAAACTAAGAAATTAAATAGTAAAAACTCAACACCATCAAACATAGAAGGAGAGGAGAATTTTAAAAATATTGCCAATCAATTTCAAAATCACTTTGCTATAGTCCCTAATAGTAATAGTCATAAATTGTCCATTCACAGCAACAAAAATTGCAATACTGTTATCACTCCTCTTCAGATCGAATTTTTTTTTTTTTTTTTTTTTTTTTCTTCCTTGTGGCTCTCACGGTTTGTGTTCAGCCAATGTCAAGTTACTTTGTATCATTTCTTCATTAAGTTATTAGGTATTTGATAAATATAAAACGGGGAAACTTATTAAACGAAAAAATAACAACGTAAAATTTGGAATGGACGGAAATTTGGAAAGGTAAGGACTAGGAGAGAGAAGGAGAAAATATAAGATATAAAAATAAGTAACTATTTACAACTTTATATTATTTACACATATAAAAGATTCTATGGATTTATAAATATCTAAATGTTTGGATTCTAAAAGAGAGGATATACATGTGGGAAAGGGAACATCTAGAGAAGTTAAAGATTTATAAAAGTTAGAGCGATCAAATCGTGGGCACGACAACAGCGTGTGATTCAGATCACCCATTTCATAACTACATTCACACCTAGGACTGTTTATGATGTTCATTCGAAAGAGGTGAGAAGGACACACAGTATGCCCTAACCTCATCCGAATGATCATTTTGGTAGCTAAGTTTCCTAAACGTAAATGGTAAAACCACGGTTTCTTAAGGGTTACACTTTCTAATGAAAAATAGGACTTGGCACACGTTTTTGTGGTTACATACCAAAGGGAATTCCAAGAATTCTGCAAGTTATTGTTGGGCAGTGTTAAAAGATCGTGAGGATAAATTTTATAAGGAAACTTGTCTCCTGATAGACAAGCGTCTTTCGCTAGCTGGTCTACCTTCTCATTAAGTTGAATTCCAGTATGACTGGGAATCCAAACTAAGGTGACAGAGAAATCCTTAAGATAGCATTTAAACAGTAAATTACGAATTTCATAAACTAGGGGATAATGGGTTTTCGCGTGAAATGGGAATCTCTCTATGGCTTGCAAAGCAGACATGGAATCCGTGAAAATTAAAGATTTACGCAGTTTAAACATGAGTATGTACTCTAAACCCTTTAAAATGGCAAAGCATTCACCAGAAAACACTGATGTTTCTGGAGGCATTCTAATTTTCTGAACAATATCATATTGTTTGTGGTAAATACCTACACCAACACATGTTATATTACTGCTGGAGTTAGGTTTTGATGAATCAGTAAATAGTTGATGGCAATTTACCCAATCATGGTCTTCAAGGGACAATTGAAAGTCCCTATCACTTTTGATGGGCCTGCCGAAATTAAAATTAATAACAGGGGGCAAAATTAGTGAACGGAAATCGAATTTATATAAAGAAAAGGAAGTATTAATGGGAGAAGATAGAGATAAGAAATGTTTCAAACTGTTTATGAGAAAAGGGGAAGATTTATGTGACCAGTAAGGCGAAGAGGACATTTCATTAAATAATTTGATTAACTGTGGAAAAATGGGGTGATCGGGAAATTGCGAGCAACGGAATAAATACCTGTCAGCCAGATATTGTCGACGAAGTTGAAAAGGAGGATCACAACATTCAACCTGTAACGCATTAATAGGACTGGATTTCATGGCACCTGCAATGATTCTAAGGCACTTGGACTGAACGAGATCAAGTTTTTTGAAACCTGATTTATTACCAGGTTCCAAATTAAAGCAGGAGTAATCAATAACACTTCTTATCATGGCGTTATATACTAATTTCAACGAGTATGGGTGAGCACCCCACCACACACCAGAAAGACATCTCAGCATGTTGATTCGGCGCTCACACTTCGCAACCAAATATTCGCAATGCGAAAGACCAGATAACTTTGAATCTAATATGATCCCAAGAAATTTAACTTCATTCTTTATCGGAATATAAGAGGAATCATATGTAAGAGAGACATGTGGAGGCTTGCGTTTTCTAGAAAATAAAACAGTGGTGCTTTTAGAAACAGATAATTCCAGACCATGAAAATCTAACCATTTTTTAAGTAAAACCAGAGATTCAGACACTCGAGAATTTAATACATTAATAGAAGGATCAAATGAATAAAGTAACAAATCATCAGCATATTGAAGTACTTTGATGTAGTCACCACAAGAACTGTCAAGATCGTAAGTGTAAATATTATACAACAATGGACTCAAGACAGAGCCTTGAGGTAAACCTTTGTATACATTTCTTGAAAGAACCGACCCATCCTCAAGTGTCAATTGTATAACACGCTCAGAAAGCATATTAACTATAAAATTAACTAATATGAGTGGAACGCGAAGATGAAGTAATTTGTCTTTTAAAATAGAAATAACAACATTATCATATGCAGATTTTATGTCTAAAAATGCTCCCAATAAATAACTATTGTGGGTAAAAGCAAGGTGTATATCGGTCGTCAAAAGTGCTATATTATCTGTGGCACTTTTACCTTTACGAAATCCATATTGCGTCTGTGCAAGTATGTTGTTATTTTCAATGAACCACTCGAGTCTATTTTTAACTAAATGTTCAGCAACTTTTATTAGAACTGATGATAAGGCTATTGGACGATAAGAAGAAGCTAAAGATGAGGGTTTCCCGGGTTTGAGTATAGGAATAATTTCTTGTTTTCGCCATGCATTCGGAATATTTCCAGTCAACATTATGGAATTGACGAGATGTAAATAGTATTCCAGAGCGTTACCATCAAGATTACATAGAAACGAATAAGGAATACCATCTACACCTGGTGCTGAATCTTTTAACTTTGAAATAACCCCTTTAAGCTCTAATATAGAGAATAACGAATTAAGATCAGGTAGAAAGTCCATTGAACTTGGGAGATTTGATAATGTTGATAACTGGAATTGATCAACTTCTTTCATACCATATGGAGCAATACTGTCGAGAAAAGAATAAGACAGTTCTGGAGGAAGAGAAATGGTGGGTGGTTGAATAACAGCACATTTAAAACGTTTGATGTTTTGCCACACAATTGAAGATGAGGAATCAGGTGATATAGATGAGCAAAATGCTCTCCAACCATCAAACTTTTTTTGTTTAATCAACTTCTTGGTTGAAGCAATTATTGCTGACAAATTACAAAAATTTTCATCTGACATACAACTGCGATAAGTATGTTCAGCTTCCTTTCTCTTTTTTACAGCAATGGCACATTCTCTATCCCACCAAGGAGGAGGCAAAGGAAATTTACTAAATGGCTTCTTTTTTGGAAAAATCTCATCTGCTGACTCTAACAATAACTCTGAGAAACTTTCAGAGCAAGTGTTTTCATTGCCAAGCTGAACTGGAGGTAATTTGGAGAAGTTTTGATTAAATTTAGAACTAAACATATTCCAGTCTGCATTTTTAATATTATGTTTCAATCGTGGAGTTGAAACTGGAATTTTAGTTTTACTAGATGGAAAGGAAATTATTATTGGATAATGATCACTCCCAAAAGAAGAAGAGAGAGTGTGCCAAGACAGGCAGGAAGCAAGATCTGGAGAGCTTATAGAGAGATCAACAGCACTGATATTTTCATTTGGCCGAGTTAGCCTTGTAGGGGAACCTGTATTTAATAAACATAAATCTAAACAATCAAGAATGTCCATAATTTCTTCTCCAAAACAATTTGAATTGGAGCTCCCCCACATATTGTGGTGGGAATTAAAGTCCCCTAATATCAAACAGGGTTTGGGTATTTTGGCTAAAATATTTCTGAGTTCATTGAATACTTGGAAAGAAGGATGAGGAATATAAACAGAGACAAAATAAATATTATTAATACATATTGAAATGATGGATATTTCTTCACTATGTGAAGGAAGGGAGAAAGAAGTGCATAAATATCTATTATTTACAAGGAGGGCAACACCTCCATAGCCATCTGGTCTATCCTCACGGAAACAAGTGAAGCCAGGCATTCTTAAATGAATCCCTGGCCTCAACCAGGTTTCAGAGAGAGATATAACTGATGGAACATATTTATTTATCATATATATCAAGTCACTTTTCTTACTAATTATGCTGCGACAATTCCACTGTATTATGGTTGATATTTTGACCATTTTGGAAAGAATTAGATAACAAATTTAAGAAAGAGGCAGCGTTGGACGGTGGAATTAAATTATTCTGAGTCAATAAATTCACTAAAGCTAAAATTACTTCAGTGATATCTGGTTTTTGTTCTTCACCTGAAGATTCATTTGAAGAAACATTGAGGGCACAACCATTTTGAGAAGGTGAATAATTATAATCCTTAATAAGGTTCTTATATGTAACATCATTTTCTTTAACAGGATGCAACCTTGGATTGGATTTCAAAAATACAGTCTTTTTGTAGGACATGGAATTATTAGTTACAGGAATTTTGGGATTCTTGGGTTCACCAACAGAATTATTAGCAATCTGGTTCTTGATTTGGGAAGGGTTTTGCCGAACCAACACTTCTGAGAATAATCTTTGAGATGGAGGGTGCAATCTTGAGGCTTCAACATAGGAAATACAACTCTTAGCCATGGTGGTTTTAATGTCTTTTTGGCGGATAAATTCAGGGCAAGATTTATTTGTGGCGAAATGGAACCCAGTGCACATGCAACAAGATGCCATGTCTTCCTCTGTATTACAGGTTGAACCAGAGTGATCCTGGCCACATTTGTAGCACCTAGGCTTTGACCTGCACTGTAGTTTCGTGTGTCCGAAGCGGCAACAATTAAAACACTGAATAGTCGGATATGAGTATAGTTCTACAGGTAAAGAATTGTAACACATGTATATGTTACGTGGTAAAACCTGGCCATCAAAAGTGATAACGACAGTTTGTGTGGGCTTCCATACAGGGTTACCATCAACTACTACTTTGAAATTTAAACGTCTTATCTTAAGAATTTCCCCACATCCTAATGGAACATTAATGTTAGATAAAGTTTCTTCAACAGTCCACTCAGAAGGCACACCACGAACTAAGCCCATTCTGGTAACATTATATGAAGGAATAAAAGCTTTAAAATTTTTTGCCAGTAAGCTGTCACTATTTAAGAAATTGTTGGCGGAATCAAATTTAGAAAAGGAAAGAGAAATTCTATTTCTACCAATTTTTTTAACACTGCCATTTACAATATCAGAAAAACCACCTCTTTTTAGGAAATTACCGAACATTACTGGATGAATAGATGTTCCATCATTTTCAGTAGTTTGGATTTTTTGGACATGTACCAGAAACGGGCCATTATCAGAGGATGTATAAACTTTCCTAGGTATAAATTTAGGGTGATCCAAAACCACCTGTTCTGAGGCCTTGGGAGGAGCAGGAGTGGTTCTCTCCAAAGTCTCAGTGGGGACATCGGAAGATACTTGCAGTTCTAAATCTGCACATTTGCAAGATTCTTTATGACCCACAGCCATTTTGTTTGCTCGCTTTTTTTTGTTGCAATGTTTGCAAATTTTCTGTGCATGACGCCGTTTTCGCTGATTGCTATGGGCAACCGAGTTATCGGTGTCCATGCCAGATTCAGCTGAAATAACGCTAACGAATTCCGCTGGAAAAGGGACTGAACCCCCCGGGTCAGGGGGTTCCTCCATACTGCTGCTCACTCTACTAATAAAAATAAAAACTTACCTATATACAGCTAATTCACATACACTAATTAAAAATATACAAACTACTAGATATATTTACAAAACTTTTCTCCCCTGATCGCTTATTTTACAGAAATATTAAATAAATAATTTTCACCAAAATAATACCGATCTGCCAAATTCAAGGTTTCCCGCGCTTTTCCTCAGATCGAATTGATTCTAGGTAAAATAAAGCGTGGCAAATCACCGGGACATGATAATCTCAGCATAGAGCATTTACTGTATGCTGGCCAGTATATACGAGGGTGAATCAAAAAGTTCTTAGAAGTGCATATATATGAAACCTTTTTGGATCAAGTTCGATATTCAAATTAAAGAGTGTCTATCACACTATATTTATGCAGACTGTCACTTGTTTTTGTCAGTTCGTTCGCATGTAATAAATTTTTTTGTGCAATGAGTTGCTAAAAAGTCAAAATTATGGATAAAAGTGAGTTACGTGCGGTGATAAAATATCTCAGTTTGAAAAAAATGTCTACGAAGGAAATTTTTTTGGACATTCAGCAGACATTAGGGGGTGATGCTGTACCCTATTCTACGGTTGCGTACTGGGTGGCTGAATTTAAAAGAGGTAGATCAAGCTGTAAAGATGACCCGCGTTCTGGGCGGCCTTCAACCTCCGTTACAGAAGAAAATGTCAAAAAGGTTGAGAATCTGGTTTTGGAAGACAGAAGAATGACTATAAAACATATAGCTGAGATCCTAAAGATATCTTTTGGTAGCGTTCAATCCATTTTAATTGATTCACTGGGGTTCAAAAAAGTGTCTGCAAGATGGGTGCCACGAATGTTAACCGACGAAAACAAAAAGCGACGTTTGGAAATTTCCAAGCGTAATCTCGAAATGTTCCAGCGTGATTCGGATAATTTTTGCCGTCGTCTTGTCACCATGGATGAAACGTGGGTCCACCATTTTGATCCTGAAACTAAAAGACAAAGCATGTCTTGGAAACGACCATCCTCTCCATCCATTAAGAAATTTCGAGTTGCTCCTTCCGCTGGCAAAGTTATGGCCTCTGTGTTCTGGGATAGTGAAGGAATCCTTTTTATTGATTACATGCCAAAAGGCCAGACGATAACTGGACCCTATTATGCAAATTTAATCCCGAAAGTGCGTGAAGCGATTAAAGAAAAACGTCGTGGAAAACTGTCGTTGGGCGTGTTGTTCCTTCAAGATAACGCTCCTGCCCATCGATCGGAAGTTGCGCTCAACGCAATCCGCTGCGCTGGCTTCAATCTCCTTGACCACCCACCATATTCTCCGGACTTAGCCCCAAGTGATTTTCACTTATTTCCAAAATTAAAAGAGGAAATTCGTGGAACAAAATTTCACGATAATGACGCGGTTATAGCTGCCGTAGAGGACTTTTTCGAGAGTCAAGAAAATAATTTTTTTTCACAAGGAATAAGGAAGTTAGAAACGCGTTATTCTAAATGCATTGCATTGGAGGGAGATTATGTAGAAAAATAAAATATTATTATTTAAATCTTTGCATTTTTTAATATTGATTCCAAGAATTTTTTGATTCACCCTCGTATGTACAGTTCTAGCGAGAATATTTAATCTGTGTGTGAGGCATTGTTATCTTCCAGATGCATTAACCAGAACATTGGTAATCCCTGTAGTTAAGAGTAAGACCCGGGATATTTCAAGTTTGTCTAACTATAGGCCTATTTCGCTTGCCACAATTGTGGCCAAGATACTTGATAGGGTTATACAGGGTAGTTTAGTTTCTGTGGATTGCGAGGATGGTCAGTTTGGTTTTCGTCCGAAGATGTCTACTGACATGGCTATCTTCTCCCTAAAGCAGGTAGTAAGGTACTATAATCGGGGTAATACTGTGGTACGCCTGCTTCCTGGACCTGAGCCGGGCCTTCTATACCATCAATCATGATTTGATGTGGAGTAAGCTAAATAGGTCAGGGGTTCCTCCGGACATTGTTGGAATTCTCGCCTACTGGTACCGCAAGCAGACCGATAGTGTAAAGTGGGGGCATGAGTTATCGGATTGTTATAAACTGGCATGTGGGGTAAGACAAGGGGGGCTTACTTCACCTGACCTATTTAACATATACGAGTACATGAATGATTTGATTGGGGATCTGAGTAGCACGCCAGTGGGGCTCAAGTTAGATGGCAGATATGTCAATAACTTGAGTTACGCGGATGATATGGTGCTTCTGAGCCCTTCAATCAAAGGGCTGAAAAAGCTAATAGACATTTGTGAAAGATACACTTTGAGACACGATTTAGTGTATAATGTAAACAAAACTGAAATTCTGATATTTAGGTCCGGAAAAGGGCCCGATTTTGTACCTGAGATTCGTCTTAATGGGCAAATTATTAAAATTGTGGACAAATTCAAGTATCTTGGCCATATTATTACATCTGATATGCGGGACGATGCTGACATCGAGCGACAACGTTGGTCGTTATGTATAGTTGGTAATATGATTGCCATGGACGTAAAAAAAAAGGCGGACGGAACTCTGGCTAAGACAAAAGTGAGACGCCAAAATGGCAGCAGCTCTGTATGTGTGAGTTAATTTTGGGGTTTCCAAGATACACAAAATTTTGCAATAAAAACATGGTTAAAATATTTAAAAAAAATGTTCGAAATTGTTATGTTTAACTTTAACATCCTAAATGCTGAGTATATTTTTTTTATAATAATGTCTTTTACTTTGAGAGGTTCTTGAAATTTCCTCCAATTTCGAGATGTGTTGAAAACGATTCTAAATTAAAAGAAATGCTTTCATTACCAAAAAATTTTTTGTGATAATATATTTATGTTGCCTAACTATAATTATAATTTATTGCGCACCTTTTGAGAATCACTGGTAATATATGGTACAGTAACAGTTTATTCATCTGCCACGTGTCTTGGCTCAAACAAATATTAAAACAAAATAAAGCACTGGGGATTAAAATAATGTATGAATATTTTTACGATTCGACGACACGGTTGGCGCAGTGGTTGAGCGATCGACTGCTGCGCAGCATGTCACGGGTTCGATCTCCGCACGGAAGAAATATTTGTACGACCTACAAGTATTTGTCCCGGGTCTGGGTGTTTTTCTATCTATAATATGTATGTATTTAAAAAAGAAATGTATTTACGTAGTTTATCATCCATCTCGTTACCATAAAACAGGCATTAAGTTGCTTAGCTTGGGACGAGATGGCGTTGTGTGAAATGTCCAAGGATATTTATTATTATATACCGACACAATAGCTACAATGTACATTTAAATTTTGAAAAAATAAGCGGCATAGTTTCATTTTTTTTTGTATTATCCATGTCTTGGTAGATTGCTAATTTACCTTTTAAGGTACTGCATAAGCACGCCGGAGTCCTCCTTTAGTTGTTTATAAGTCATCCGCATCAAAATGTATACTGCAAATGACACTGTATTTGTTTGGAATCCAATCGTTTTCACCATTACAATTTCTACTAAGTAATTTTAATTCAATCATTTCTCCATACTTAATTTTCCTTAGAAAATCTAGCAAAAGGAATATAAAATAAAATACCCAGTAGTAACTATTAAATAATTAACCATAATAATATATAGATTTTTATAATAAACGAAAAATTGCCCACATTTCGGTTAATTTGCGCACGTGAATATTGGCAACACTGAACTTAAAATTAATTGTTTTGTTCTAGCAAATACAAATTGATTTTAATGTATATAATCTGGAAATAAGTGATTGAATTATTCATTTACGTATGAAACGTGATTCCTGGATTGTTTTTCTTTCGGTCACTACGGTTTTTACACCATTTTACCACGCAAGACATGGTTTATAGTTTTTATTTTTTCGCCGCATATTGCGTCTTTAAGCATCGATGTTCACGCGCGTAATGGCCGACTAATGTGTGAAAGTGTGCGTGCTGGCCTGTACATATAGCTGATCTGGCCGACTATGATGTCACAGTTTTTAGTTAGCGAGACTCTGTCCGACTTTTTTTATACGTCCATGTATGATTGCAAGAAGGTTTACCAGAGCATCGCGCGATGTAAAAGTTGCGTTGTTTAAATCTTTTTGTCAGTCACTATACACGTGTCACCTCTGGACTAATTACACCGTGAAGACACACAATGCCATTAGAGTTGCTTATAACAATATTTTTAGGCAGCTTATGGGTCTAGATCGCTACTGCAGTGCATCTGAGATGTATACTGTGGCCCGTGTGGACTCATTTAATGCAATACAACGCAAACATATAGCATCTTTTATGGATCGGGTTGTCACGTGTAACAACTCTATAATTATTAGTCTAGCAGATAGGTTGCTGCTCTCAACAACGTATAAACGATGGGTGAAAATACTGTTCTCTTGAATACAATGATGTTTGACCTGTATTAGCTTTAAGTATAGCTAAAGTTAGATGCTTTTTAATGTTTTAATATTGTAATTTACTTATAATATTTTGGTGTTGTAAGGTTTGTTAATATTTTTTAATGTTTTTTTTTTCAATTTGTTAACTACTACTATGGACTATGGTCTGAAATAAAGATTATTATTATTATAACCATAACTAATTAGATAACAGCATTACAGCATTCCTCAGGATGGACTGAACATCAGTGCATGAAGCATTTACATAAATAAATATATATATAGGTATATATTATCATAGCCTGATCAAGGCATAGAAACAAAATGAAAATAGAATTTATGTCCAGCTAAGTAATTACCGGTAATCCCACTATCTGAGTTTTGTTGGTAGACTGTAATCGCTGATCGCTCAATACTAGAAGACAAACAAATGTACTTGCTTGGCTTTAAAAAAAAAAGTATGAAAATACTGATAAAGTTATAGACGCTGATGTAATATGAACATGTATGTTTCATCCATTTTGACAAGCCAGGTAAAAGCACGAGTTTAGAATACACAATGCCACCAACCCATACCTTTCTGAGGGTGTCACAGATACGACTAAAGAAACGAACGCAACCAAAGGCAGATGACCTAGCCGCAAGACAAGGAAAACTGTGTCGACCCGTCCGTCTTGTCAGCGTGGCACAGTAAGATAATTTGGAGGAGGGCCGACTCAGTAGAGGGTCATATAGGGGCTGAAATTTCCTCTTAATATCGCTCAACTAGCATATCTGTTAGACTGCAATATTTGCAATATCTCCAATAAAAAATCGTTTACTATATCGGTTCTCATCAGAAGTTAAGCTACATCAGGCTTGCTCAGTCCTGAGATGGGTAAACGTTTAGAAACACCGCCTAATGTTGGATTTTATATTGTTTAGTATTATTTCTATTCGTTTATTGCTAGAATCAAACTTACCCTTTAAACTCCGCCCTAAAATGCTATGGAATGTTCGACGTATTTAAATTGATATTTCCATTTTATATGAGTTTATGAGCTGAATCAAATACTTACGGAGCATTTATAGCAAAGCTTACTAAAATACAACAGTCATCAGTAAAAACTGAAACCAAATCGGTTTGACAAAAAAAATCGATAATCTAACATGTAGATTTATGTAGGTATCTTTCACGAATGCAAAAAAGCGCGTGGCTCGCGCGCGTACTGAAGCAGTCAGCCGAGGAACGCTGTTGGCGTGAGTGGGTGAGTCAGGGCCCTAATTACTTTCTTTCTGCGTCCCGGAGTCCCAAATTCCCCGGATAGTCCCCAACAGCCGGGTATTTCCATGAGAATTTCCAACGAAAAAAGAGGTAGTTATAGCGGATTAGTACCCGCTCACTGGACCAAACTGCCTGGTGAAGGGCCTCCAACTTATAGAATATATACCGCAGCTAAATAACATCATCCTTGGGCGACGTTGTATTACTGTGCTTCTGTAAAGTCACCAGAGCCAGTCAGCAGGGTTAGTACGGTATTGGTAGCTGATGGAACCGGTAGCGTCATGCATTCACTATGGGCTCCATCAGAAGGCTCAAAGTCAACCAAAGGCAATGGAGAGGGTTATGCTCGGAGTTACCCTGCGAGATCGAATAAGAAATGAGGAGATACGCAGGCGAACTACCGACATAGCCCCATGATTTCTAAACTTAGGTGGCAGTGGGCAGGGCACATAGCTCGCAGGACCGCGTTTCGAAAAGTGCGGTGCTGGTAGGCCTCCCACACGGTGGACCGATGACCTGGTTAGGGTCGCTGGAAAACCATGGATGTGGCGAAATGATGTTAATTACCAAATCAAGGAGGCTCTCCAGCCCATGCATACTCTGGCCATTATGATTAGAGAGGTCTTATAGTCTCCCTCAGTAGATTGGTTTCTGAGGTTAGGTTAGGTTAGTATCGACTGTCCTAAATATACGAATGGCAGCCGGGATTGCCTTGCGTGCTTTCCGAAGCTCGTGGGGTCAAGTGTAATTAGATGGACACCCATCCAAAAGCTAGTAGTGCCTTAACCTGCAGATAAATTGCGTTCCGCACTATCCGCTAGGCAACGCGGCTACATTAATATACGATAAGGTGATTAAATATTGTGTTAATTTTGCCGTTAGCTCTAGGAATACTTGGCTCTTTAAGGTGGATGCTCCAGGGTAGCCCGCGAAATTCAAATTTTCTTACGTTTTTTGCAATTTGCAGGGCAGTGCTAGGTTGTATGTTGATTAAAATGTGGCAAAGAATGACTTTGACGTTGAAAAAGTTTTTCTTGCACCTTTAAGAGCTTGGAGGGTTGTAATGATGATTTAGATGATTATAATTCTATAACTACATACGTCTTACAGCCGCGAATTAAATTTTCATGATCATACAACCTAGCACTGCCCTGCAAATAGCAAAAAACGTAAGAAAACTTGAATTTCGCGGGCTACCCTGGAGCATCCACCGTATAGCTTTAAACAAATCGCACTATAAAAAATTAAAAGTATTTTAATGACGTTGACATTGACAGACGTGCTTCTGCGTGCGTGATATTTCTTATCGTCCGTCAGCTGATTCGTTCAGTTCTCGGTTTAAGGATTGGTTTTTATTTGTTTCCAGCTGTCACTCTATAACCGTAAAATGAAGGAAAACGAGGACTCAAAGAAATCTCAGTGAGTGAAACTCATAATAAATCTTTCGTTTTATTAAGTTCCCACCAAACATACTTTATTTCGGTTTTAGTGACAAAAAGAAAAATGTTCCGAAGGAGCAACGGCGACCTCGTCAAAGACATCAACAAGCAGCTACTGAGAAAAAGCATCAGAAGAATGTTGATGAACCGAAGGCCGTACCTCAAGGTACTATTATTGAATTATTTATTTGATAAGAATATGGCTATTTCTTCATAATTTGGAGAAGATGGATGCTGTCTGCCCTGCTAATCTTCAGTGGCTGATATTCCACCCACTAATATTATGATCGGGATACATGTTGTTTGATTGATCTGTAATTTCTACATAAACAAAATCTACATGTTTACTTCATACTGTTACTCTTAGGGTAACTACCAAATTTGGTACAATCTCAATAATTCAGTGAATTGAACAAAGTTAATTTAAATTATTTATTTCACTATGGACACTTACAAATTACAGCTAGACCTAGAGGATAGACCCAAAAATGTTATATACATTTTATTCAAACTGTTGCCAATTTTAACTGAATAAATTTTATTTCAATAAATGGTTACTTAGTGTTCATCTTTTGTGTAATTTTCAGCTGACTTACATTCCGTGTTATCAGTAAACTATTACCAGTATTTCTCAATCTTTAATTGCAGTTACCCAAAAACCTGTGTACGAAAGCCCACCACCAGAGTTTTTTAAAAACCTGAAAAGAGAAACTGATGAGATATTAAAGATCACAGAAGAAGAAAACACCAAATATAAAAAGAAAGAGATACAGAGCAACTGGACTAAATATGAAATGCCAATTGACACTTATGAAGAAATTGAGGAATGTGAGAATATGGGGGCAGATTATGAGGTAGGTCATCATTATCCCAACCTACATAAAAGCTTCTTTAAAGAACCTCCTCCATTTATATTTATTGGAGAGGGAAATTTGGCAATGCTGTTTTCCACCGCTTCTAACTAAACACTACAGATCATAAAGATCTAATGAGCCCCTGTTAAGTTGGGCCTCCTCCAATTATATGGAGAGAAATAAGCCTAATGTGCCACACTGGCCAGATGAGTTGGTGCAGGATTTGTATCAAGTTTTCCTTCTCTTGCAGCTAGGTTATTGGGCTTTCTTCGAATGGGTTGGTGACACAATGTATAAACATTAATATTTTATTTGTAATAAAAATATTCAAAACAATTATTCTCCCAATGTCACTTTCATTAATGTCCTTCTAGCTAAAAAACATGTATTCAGAATTTATCACAACATGGTTGTGAGTTTATGGATAGTTTGAGAGTTGTCTCTATATAGGGGTGTATCAAATCCTATATCCATCCAAAGTGATGAAGTTTTCTATTTTGAAGTATGGGGAGAAACTGACGTTTTTCAGCACTTTCGTAATGTGTATTTCCACATTCATTCTTAGGGTTTCTGTGCTGATTTCTCAGTTCACAGACACATTTGTAACCAGCTCGTGACAGATCCACGAGGATATTCCACGTGACATTTCTTTTAAAGACTAATTATCATAATTTATATTTCCTCAGAAACTCGTTCAGGCATCCCACTCGATTGGTGGACACTTCCAATTCAAACACGAAAAATCCTGGGATATAAATAGCGGCCCATCATTGTATGATAAGTACTTTGATATAAACATGGATGATCTCTACCTTAGTCTTTGCACAATACCATTTTATGAAAGAAATGGAATTGAGCAATCATTATTCAATGAGACGGATATATTGAGCATGAATAATAAGACTGTTAGAGCGAAACAAAAATATTTCAATGACAAATCCATTTCCACTGCGGAAATAGAGGCTCAGGATAAAGTATTGAATAGTTTACGAGAAAAAGAGAAAATTGATGATGATAAACGCAACAATAGTATAGAAACTAAAGATTTGGAAATAAGTACAAAGATTGAAGTGGATAAAACGCCATTGGAAACGTCAGTACCAAAAGAACTAGAAATAAAATCGGCAATCAAGGTTGATAAAAAATTCAAAGAGTCAACGTCTGAGGGTACTGACCCTTTAATTAGTAAGGAAAACAGTACCGTAGATACAGATTCCAAGGAAACCCTAGAAACAGATTCTACGGGTACCCTTGAAAAAAAGACGAACACGATAGGTGAAGAAATTTTGGCTAGTAAATCAAAATCAGTAGTACAAAAAGCGAATGAAGAAAACCCTGAAGATATCGATAATAAAATTGCTAATGACTTTGGAAACGATGATTTTATATTTGGAAATACTAAACAGCGTTCTGAAACCATTGAAGTTACTCCTAGAAGCAACCCAACTGGACCAGCTAAAGGTAAAATTGTATACTGTTGTTACCTTTCTAAGTAGTATCTTACATGACTAATAAAAATATTGAACCTGAAATTCCGAGCTATAACAAGCCAAAATGCAATTAGGACGATGGCTGTTGCTTGCATAATTTTTTATGTAACATTAAGCCGTCGTTTTTTTATACGTCCATGCATTACCTAAGCATTGCATTTCTCATCAGCTGTTTTCTGTAGAACAACATTCTGATACAGAGATAGCTTTAAATTTAACGATTCTTTTGAAACTTCAGAAGATACAAGAATCCCTACTTCTAATCAATATTTACCAATTACTACACATTGACAATTCAGAAACAATTTTTTTTTTATGAAAGACGGAGGCAAACGAGCGAGCGGGTCACCTGATGGTAAGTGATCACCGCCGCCCATGGACACCCACAACACCAGAGGGGTTGCAAGTGCGTTGCCGGCCTTTAAGAAAGGAATAGGCTCGTTTCTTGAAGGTTGTCATGTCGTACCGGTTCGGGAATACCTCCGGTGGTAATTGATTCCACAGAGGTTGTACGCGGTAAAAAGTTTCTTGAAAAACGCACGGTGGTGGATACCCATTCGTCCAGATGAAATTGATGGTATTTCTGGCGGGTGGATCTGTGGCGGAAAGGACAAGATCGAACAATTCCTCAGAACACAGAACCATACATTCATTTTTATACCCATCTCTAGATTTTATTGGCTATAAGCTCAATATGTGCATTCGTACTATAGGTCTACTGCAATTACAACAGTTACTGTTACTGTATCGGTCATAATAAAATGAGAAATTAAAAATAAAACAATAATTTTTGAAATTTTAATGTCGGATGTGTAATCGTTTGCGTCCACCCTTCTTAGATAAAATACAAATTGTTGTTGAAATTGTTAAAAACACCTCATATATTTTTAAACGTTTATTTTGTATTAAATATTGCATTATGTACAACAAATAAATTCTTTTACAGCTGGAAGTACCGGCACCTCCAAAAATCCGGTGATAGAATCTCCAGAAGATCTCGAAAAGTGGCTGGACGACTTCTTGGATGGCTGAAGAATGTGTAAAACAAGCGTGTCTTATTAAATTGAAGACAACATTTTCGAGGCTTTCCCAAACGTAAATATTAAAACGTCTGTAAGTTTTTTATTAAAATAAACAAGCCAAGTTATGTCTGATGATTATTATGCTATTGTCTGTAATTTCATATTGTTAAGTACCTGCTCAGCCTTATTCAGACTGAAATTGTGTCATTGTTATAGTATAGTTCAATACTTTGGCGTCAATAACTAACATAGCATCGAATTGTTTTAACAATGTACGAGGATGTCGACTTTTGGATTTGATTCCCTACATTTTCGTAACATTGCGTATTTAAATTAGCTTCTATAAATATATTGCTTTCGGAATGTATGAAAAATTTTTAGAAGACAAAATCGTATGATGAAAGTATAAATACTTCACTATTAAATGAAGTATGTATTTGTATTTGCTCCCGACTCAATCACGACCAGCATGCAATTGCATACTTACTAATAATTTATTCGCACGAATGACGCTAATCTCCATAGCAAAAATGTATGGGATACCAAAGATAAAAAAAAATATATCGTATCGGTATACATTTTTGTGTTGCCGAGCGTACAATACCTTCCCGCACTATTTGTGACATGTATTTATAAAATATACAAGATGTAAAAAACACTACAGCTATTACGAAATGATCGATGTACACAGTCACTTCGGTCTGTCGCAGGGTTTTTGTTACACCCCTAAAAAATATATATTGTTACTAATACGGACCTCCACATTTTCAATGAATTTTAACGGAGAGGCTTAGATTAACCAAACATCTTATCGAATTGTAAATTTCACTGACCTTCGAACACGGGGCATCTCGGATATATGTATAAAAACCTGTTTAAATGTAAAATTAAATACGTTATACAAATAATAACCTCGTAGTTTTTTCACAAGCCTTTACGAACAGAAATATGAATGTGATCTAAACGAGATTATTTGACACACATCTAAGGAGTTATCAGGTTGAAAAGGTAATAAAAACAATTCAACCAACTACATTTTATTTTCGTAAAAATTGCGCCTTACCCTTATTTATATCTCGAGGTTACTTCTTTCCTTGCAACAATCTCAAAGATATTTTTTTAAACTAGACAAATATTGTAAGCCTAATTCATAGGGATGTTCTTAAATCTATGCAAAAGGGCAGAACGTGGCCTATTTTATGCAAAATAAGAGGACCGATTAACTGGGAACAACTGGCAGATAATGATCACATCACTGCTTGAAAAGGCCTCCCCTAATGAGCGCGATACAGCAGCCCACAGCCTTTCATATATTGTAGATCCACCTAGCAACACTACGGTCGCCGCGTCTTCTCTCAAGACCTCCTGTACTCCAACGGCAATAGAAAGTGGTGATTTATGACACTCAATTTACCAAAACCACTATAAACGAGCCTAAATGTTGTAGGCTTCCGTCGAGACGTGTAGTGAAGGTAAACATACGAAATGCCAGATTGTACCACCGAAATGTCTGATGCAGCCACTAGTAATCAGTGGTCGGGAAATTAAATTTAACACCACAAAACTAGTAACGGTAGTTATTAAAATTCTGGTACTGGCCGCCACCTCTACTGTTGTAGTCATAGTTCTGGTTGCGCCTGTATTGATTGGGATTGCCACCAGGAGGACCACCCGGATCACCTTGCTTCAGGGTCTTCGCTCGAGCTGCCAGCTGCGACACCAGTTGAGCAGGGGTCATGTGTGCGATGGATATTGGCGCCCCATCTGCTATACTCCCGGTCGGGTTGAACACTGACTTCGAATTGGCCAAGTCTTGCTCCACAACTTGAGTATGCACCGTTGACGTGAAATACGTGGGATCCACTTGGTTCGAAGCGTCGAACATCTTCGTAGACTCCCGAATCTCGCAGACGTCGCAGTAGGGCTTCGTAGTTTGCACTGCCGCATCCTTTGTGTCTTTCGGCTGCTTTTTCTTGTATCTTGTCACAACATCATCCAAGTGCAGCGTGGAAACGATGCTGTCGATGATCTGCTTGTTGGCCTTCGCCGTGGATTGAGAGTCTTGTGGCTTGGAGAAGTGGAACTCGATGGCAGCTTGCCTTTTGAGTGGAGAGCAGAACTTCGGCGCCAACGACTTGGGTTCCGGGCCCACGAGATTGTTGTTGATGAACAGACGATTGGGCAGTCGCAACGTTGTCAGCTTGCTCATCGCTGTACTGCAACGAGTCAATACTGTGAACACAAAATTGACTGATTGTAAACATGATCTTATTTATCACAGTTATTGTTGACTCACGTTTGATCGACACTAATGGTTCTGAACAACATTGCATCAAAATCTCATGTTGAGTTCTCGTAAAATTCACTCGTTTCATGTCATATTTCACACAACGCATCGCCTCTTTACTAGAACAGCGTGACTTCCAAATTCACTTTCCTGCAAGTAACCACTTTTCAGCCACAAAAACCAGGTTCAAGATTAAATCAGTCATTATTAGGTGTTACGTTGTTTTTGTAAAGAGGCGACATTTCCTCTACAAAAATACAAATCCTTTGCCGTTGCGTACTAGTTCAAGTGCAACTAGAGAAAATTGTGTTGATACCACTAAATTCAAACACTTAATTTTTAACTTAATTTAATTTGTTTTACATAAGTTACAAAATATTGTACTACCATAAAGTTAACATATTTTATGTTTTATCCTCAACATTATTAAAATTTTACCCACCCATGACTCGGGTTTTCGTGTCCATTGTAGTGCTCACACCTGTAAAATAATAATAAACTCATTATGGAGACTAAAATAAACCATACTATAGTTAGTAATAATAATAAGGTTGTCAGTGTTATTTTGCACTGAATCAAGACTCACCTTTGTTTGGAGCCAATTTCAGGTAATCTTCTTTAGAAAGCTTCCCTTCTGCAACTAACTGAAACATTTATTTTAATATATACAAAGAAGTAAAATATGTGAGTTTTTTTTAAAGTAGTTACCAAATATGTGTAACAGAGATTTAAGATAAAGCAAAGGAAACTTTTATTTGCAACTAAGATTTTGAATCTCTATGTATTGTTTAATAATGGTGGATCTGAAGTCACCATGTCATTTTATTAAAACAATGCAATTATTATTACTTGAGCAAGAGCATCATATGGTGTCTTGGTTGCTGTTGATGATTGCCCAGATGTGGAATATGGCTGATCTTCTCCAGGCGGTGGGACCATTGCAGGGGCAGGAGAGTTGACTGCAGGTGTTGATATCTGGCTTACAACTGGTATCACTGGCTGAGCACCACCATAAGTATAGGGCATATCAAAATGTGCACTGGGACCTGCTGACTGTGGATATGAAAACCCAGGCACGGGCCCAAATTCTGTTCCCATATGTGGAGCAAAATTTGGTGGCAGAGGGTGGAATGACCCAGAATCATATGGATCTGGGATAGGATTTGTTGATTGTGGGTAAAGAAAAGGATCCTTGTATGGAGATTTGTGCTCAAATGATCTTCTATGTGGAGATCTTGTGCGGAGTTCCCAATGTGGACTTCTTTGCGTAGGGCTATGTCTGCGGGGGCTGTGCCTAGGTGAGATGCGTTTGTTGTAGTTTCTATATGGACTCGGTCTTCTTTGGTGTGACCGGAACGGACTGCGACGCGAGGAGCTGTGATGGTGAGGGCTGCGACGAGAAGGGCTATAACGCGGAGGGCGGTAAAAAGGGCTGCGGCGGATTGGACTGCGGCGTTGGGGACTGCGCCGTGGGCTTCGACGACGTGGACTGCGACGGGGACTTCTCCGACGACTCGGTGATCCGCGATGTCTTATTGGGCTTCTGTGATAAGAATTCTTAATTTCTTCCTTAAACATGCTCTTTTTCGTATCCCTTGGTCGATCTTCATAGAAGTCGTCAAGCTCGGTGCCCGGCGGTCGGAGGTTATCTGACGACTGTTGAAGTTGCTTTGCTAGGAGTTCCTTGACTTTTTCCTCTTTGTCCCTTTTAATTGCTTCGTTAGTCTTGCTGGGGTCGCGCCGGCTTCCTGGCTTGATGAACTCGTCCAGGCGAGTAGAACTTGTTGACCTCCTAATTCGTGAATCGGGTCTAACATATTTATCTCCAGTGTCCATAGAAGACTCTTGTTCCCAACTGTCGGAGGGCTCGCCGATCAACTCTCTGAGATCTTTGACACTTTCGATAGTGCTGGCATTAATGGGACCACGCGAACGGTGCGACTCACTTGTAGCTTTTTCCGTTTTGTCTTCATCATTCCAACTGTCTATAACGCTAAGGCCTGCCATGAAGTCCGCTTTATTAAAGTCGTCGAAGAAATCACTCGGAATATCTTCACCTTCGTCGGCCACGGAGCCGGTTTCTTTTCCACCCTCAGTCTCCATTATTTTGTGTTATGACTGTAAATTTGTGACTAAAGGTAAAAAGTAACTTACAAACACTTTTTAAATGAGATTCTAAAACTTCAATTATTCCAAATTTTTGACTTTATGTATTTATTTTGTTTGTAGCACCACCGACAAAATACTAACAGACAGAAAATAAATAGTAACCAAAATCTTAATCTCTCACAAATAGCCTCAATTTCTTCACGAACTCGACTCGAACCCACCCACAGACAATTTATTATTTTTATTTGTTTCTTTTCTTACCATAGAAGAACAAACTTATCAGAAAAAATATTTATAAAAGAACTCAGATCTTTTCTGATTATAGCTACAGGTTCGTATTTATTTTATTCGTACGAAGACTGGTTTGTGTCATAAACTCAAATTAATCTTAAAATATGATTATGACGACAATTCTAGTATTAAAAAAAGCCTTTTAAAACCATGCCTAAATAAAATGCTAACGTTGAAAAAAGCATTATATCATAAACTTTAAACCGAGGTTTCCAGCTAAGTTTTAGAAGCTATCACGGAGTTTCATTGGTATTTAATTGATTTGTTACAGATTTTTGATTTGTTACAGGTTTCCTGTATATCTATGTACAGGAAAAAAACTGTACCTCTATTCTGTCTACATCAAACCAATTTTTAAATTTAAGTTATTCTGACTTAATTACAATACTTACAAACGATTTCGAAAAGAAAATAATTTGTAAAGTATAATAGACATTATTCTGATAAATACAATAATTTAGATCAAATTCGGCCGATGTACGATAATTTTACGCCCCTTGTACGATAATCATTCCGCTTCAGATTGGGAACACTGAGTGAGTGTACTGTGTAGAGCCGGCATAATATTCCGACTGAAAGACTTTTTATCCATCCATGTCCATGGTCATGAATTTAATTAAAAAAAAAAAGCGCCTCGTAAACAGAACACAGCGCATAAGCTTGTTTTGTTACAATTCCAATATTTTTTGTTATGATATGAAGTGAATTGTTTCAAAATGGAATGTACACAGCGGTTAGAGTGTACTCAAGAACTTTATGATACACAAGTGTCCAAAGTATGCCCGGAACAGGTCTGTATTTCACCCGGTTGTAAAGTGCATCTAAGACTCTTGCTATCTTCTAAACATAGTCGAGTTCATCCTTGCATTCCACGGTTTATTGTTGATGTATATCATTATGAATTGATAACGTAGCTGCAGCTTTTATGACAATGTAAAATTTTTGGGTTAGGCTTAAAGGTTGCTAAATTAGGTAGTAAGTCCATAGAATGCTCTGAACTTGCTCGAGATTAAAATGTGATTTACCGCCTATTATACTAATAAAGTTATGTGTTATAGTTATGCTGTGGCTCTACTCTGGATTTCCTTTTGTTTTTTTAGATTGGCTTTCTGGGAATATGTGGATCAAAGCACCCAGTGAAAAAGGGCCCCAACAAAATAGGCAGAGACCCTCAAACATGCAATATTGTTCTAAATTTAAATGTAAGTTACTTAAATCTATAATATCCTATTATATATTCTATACTTATATTATAAAGCTGCAGAGTTTTGTTGTTTGTTTGAACATGCTAATCTCAAGAACAACTGGTACTATTATAATAAAAAAATCTTTCTTTGTTGGATAGTACTTTTATCGAGGAAGGTAATATACACTATATGTTTATTGCAAAAAAAATGGGGTCTGTAAGTAAATTGCAATTTTGTAACCCAAGGTGTAAAATCGAAAACCTATTTATGTGTGTGCTGCAAAAACTATTAACAATAGAATAAGATGACATGAGTTTGTTGGTCTTATCAAGATCTACAAAAAAGGCAGAGAGAGCACATCTAATTATCATAGTTTAGTCACAATAACCTCATAGTCAATATCACCACAATAATCTCACTCACAATAACCTAAATAGTTCATAAAAAAGATTGAATGATCTGAAGAAAGGAACTATGTTAAATATATATCGTAATATTAATCCATATTCAAATTAGGCAATATGTTATCAAGGGTATTTATTTAGATGTAAAATACTTTTTCTCTGAATCCATGTATATATATATATATAATTGGAATCTCGGAATCGGCTCCAACGATTTTCATGGAATCCTGACATCTACTGGCGAATAATAATACTACTTTTTTGTGAGCACAACAGCAGATGGTGTTGTTAAGTAACATGAAGTCAATGAGTGGTTGCTTTGCTTTGAGGTTAGACTTAATTCCTGACATCTATTGGCGAATAATAATAATACGTTTTTGTGAGCACAACAGCAGATGGCGTTGTTAAGTAACACGAAGTCAATGAGTGTTTGCGTAATTCGTACTTTAAAAAAAATCGGTCATCCAGATATTAATAAGTTATTTGCCAAAGAGTTTTATCAACATAATAATATTATTCTTTATCGAAATAAATGTGTCGTTGATTAAGGATGCTCCAGGGTAGCCCGCGAAATTCAGATTTTCTTAAGTTTTTTGCAATTTTCAGGTCAGTGCTAGGTTGTATGTTGATTAAAATGTTATTCGCGGCTGTAAGACGTATGTAGTTACAGAGTTATAATCATCAAACTCATCAATACAACCCTCCAAGCTCATAAAGGTGCAAGACACAAAAAGTTTTTCTTGCACCTTTATGAGCTTGGAGGGTTGTATTGATGATTTCATTATTATTGTTACATTTCAGTCTGTATCGAGACAGCATGCAGTAATAAATATATTAAATAGCAGAGAATTTATGTTGATGGACCTAGACTCTGCCAATAAAACAAAATTACAAAATGTGAGTATTTTCAAGGCTTTTGAAATGTTACTATTTTTCGTACTGTGCAGATGCAACTGAATGGGAATTATGCTCCTCTTAATTATGAGACATGCTCATGATAGTTTGAAAAAGGAAGTCTGCAGAAGAAAATGACTGGATATGAGAAAGCAAATTGGTAAATGAAAAGCAAAGCAAAAAAGGCTACATGGGACCACAAATTATGGTGATCTATGGGGAGGCTGGCATAAAGATCATAATCATATCATATTGAAATTATAATTCTCAATATAACATTCCTCTAAAGATCCTCTCCATGCCACATATAGATTGCACGCGAGCTCAGAGTAATTTTAAGGAATGTTAATATGTACAATGATTGTGAAAAACAAGGTGATGAGTGTGAAAGATAGAATAAAAAAGGAGAGTTTTGATTTAAATTCAATAAAGTAATATATTTTCAATATTGATTTTAAATATGATGTCAAGTCCAATCCATCAGTGTTGCAACCAGAACTTAAAGAATTTGTTGTGTTGTTATTGCTTGCTAAATGCTACGATTTGAAAATATGTTTTATCTTCCATGTGAGTGTTGAATGGGGTAATGAGTGATCGTCAGGGGAGGCGTATACCCGCCCAGCTCCTCGGAGCTCGCGGGCGCACAGAACATGTTTGTTTCTATAACCCTACCCGTTATTTACAGAAAACACTCCAACCATACATACCCCATCCCTTGAAAAATGGGGATATGGTGCAATTCGGTGACATATTCGGTGTGTTCAGGCTCCTTGAGGAAGAAGACGATTTGCCTATGACACAAGCTATTGACATACCTGAGACTCCAGCACCAAGCAGGCTTGTTGCGAAGTTTAAAGCACCAATAACTTTGATCCCTGAGTCTCCAGATGTCAGTATGTCAGATAAGGTATGTACTTAATCAAAATTTACATTACAATAACTATATGTGAGGACTTGTTATTGGCTCAATGTTGGTAGCCTTAAGCCATGTACAAACATAGATTCCATTTCATTAATGTTTTGGTCTACAGGAAGAATCCTTCAATACACCATCAAGAGGAATATATCAAGATAGCCAAAAGAAAAATGAAAAGCTCAATTTATCAAATAGTCAATTCATAACATGTTTTGGAAAATCAATACCTATACAGCCTGTTAGTTCACCAAAAGTTGACGGCAAAAATAGTTCTAGGAACTCTAGCTCTGTAGGTCTACAAAATAATTTTAACCACAATTCAAATGATTTACATCTCAAGCCTAATAGTTGTAACATTCACGAAATGGATACTCAGCCTCCACCTATGGCTAATGATAGTACTGATTCAATATATTCGGCTAATACTCAAATTCCTGAACAAGAACCCGCCACACTGTCTATACACAGTCTTGACACACAATTACCTAATGAATATTTACCAAAAGTTAAAAAAATTCAATATCAACATGAAGTGCAGTTTGATTTCTATGCAGCTAACAAAGAAAATGATACAAGTATATTTAATGCCGAAACTCAGCCTTTTCCTTGTGATCAAAATGATTGTCTTGGTCAAAAGATGAATACTAATGTTCCACCTAAAGATATATCGAAAGAAAAAGTTGCTGCGTCTGATGAGGAACTGTTGTTTGATGAGATTGATGATGGGCAGTTCGAAGATTTCCATTCACAAGCCTTGTTACCTCCAGACTTGCCTATTGTGAAGTCTGAGAACCAAGAAAATAATTCAGACCTAAATAAAAATGATAAATCAATTCATAAAAAAATATCTAATGTTCAGACAAGTTGTATAGTTTCTAAAACATGTGAAGAGGTACCAATTGAAAGAGATAAAATTATTCAGTCTGATGAGTCTACTGATTGCGAAGATATTGATATAGCTCCTACACAAAAAATACCAGAATTACCTGAAAAATTAAAAGCTGTTCAAGACACTGATCCAAAACCTTTGCAGAGGGGAGCAAGGATTGATTCAGATAGCTCTACAGATTGTGAAGATATGATTCTTACACAACAAATACCTACTTTGTCTTCAACAGAAATTAATGAGAAAGACATAAGCAGTAATTCACCTGAAATTATATCAAAAACTGCGAAAAGAGTAAACCGAATTAAATCTGATAGTTCCACCGATTGTGAAGATATGGACCCGACACAAGTAATAACTGAAATAAAACCAATAGACGTTGTGAATCGTGCTGGTTGTCAAAAGGATTCACTCGGTCAAGATACAAATAAAGAAATTAATACAAGATTTGAGGATATGGACACTCAAAAAATAGAGCTTCTACCTTGTGGAGATGTAGGTTTGGAGGACATACCAACACAAATTATTGAAGTTGTTGAAAATGTGGATGAAGAAGATATTCTAACACAGATAATAGAGGAGGTTCCGATTAATAATACAGGCAAAAAGCCGTTTCAAGACATTGTCAGCCCATTTAAGGTTCCATTACAATCCCCAATGAAAAGTAGAAACAAAGATAATAAGAAGATGGTGTCGAAAAAAACAATTGCCACTGAGAGCAAAAATAACACTAACGATACCAAATACTACAACGATACTCAAGACATTTTCGATGATCTATGCTCCCAAAGACCCCAATCTGAGGTTGTAGTTAAAAAGTCATGTGAAACAAATGATAACGAAGTAGTACCATGCTCGGTTGAAGATTATAAAGTAAAAGATAGATTTGCGAATATTGAAGAAAATGTAAGTCCCAAAAAGCCGAGTAGCGCTTATAAATCTAGTGATGGAGACGAAAGCATGAAAAAATATATTGAACATCTTACAAGCCGAGATGTGTGTGAAGTTATTGGTGTAAACATGAATGTCGCAAAGCAAAGTAGATTTCCGAGTGATGCTTCCGATGAATTTACCACGCCTACAAAAGTACGACCATTTAGATTCATGGACATTGATTTGCCGAATAGCCAAGAAATTAAAACATCGGTATCACGTAATGTTAATATTTCTGTTACTGAACCTTCTAGTGAATCTGAAACGGAAAATTCAGAAGAACAGTACACTCCTCTGTTGTATAGGAAGAAAAAACCTGTAAAAAAAGCGAAAGGCGACCTCGTAAACAAAATTGACGTTGAAAAGCTGCCTGAACGAATTATTACTAGGGTACGAAAACCAACCGCCAAAGTTCAGGATGCAGAAGTAGCTATAAACATTCTTAAGCCCAAATTTTTGACAGAACAGGAAGACCATATTGATAAAGACATAGTCATTGAAAATATATCGCGGCTTAAAAACAATGAAAAAGGCAAAGGAAACAACGACAAAAAGAATGTTAAAAGTACAGACAAAAAAGCCAACAATCCAGAAACTAAAGTTGATAACAAAAAGAAAGTTACAAAAGAGAGAGTGAAAGTTAAAATAGAAAGACCAAAGAAAAAAGAAACTAAAAGTAAAAAAGAAACTCGCAAAAGTGACGGTTACAGTAAAAAGGAATCTATAGAGAGTAGAGCATCAGATGCACCGTCAGATAGTAGAACTACAAGAAGTAGGAATAAAAAGAGCGATAGTCAACCAATAGAAAAGAAATCAATATCCCCAGAAAACAACAGAACAACAGAAAACAAAACAACAGAACAGAAACAGTCCAAAACAACAGAAAACAAAAGGACTCGAAGTGCAAAGAAACAAGAAAGGAGTGTTTCCCCGGAAATTGAAGTCAGAAGAAGTAAGAGACAGCAGAGTGCTAAAGAGAAAAGAGATGATTCCCAAGGCACAGAAGAGCTTAAACCGCCTAAATCTATTCTGAAGAAGAATACTCATGAACAGAGTACGGTTTACAATATTTCGTCATCAAGCGCCGATTCCCCAAAGAATTTAAAGAGGTTAGCGGATAATGATAGTGATGTGCCTAGTCCGAAGCGGACGAGAGCGGCAAGTGGGAACACTAGTAGTGTTTCGCTGCGGGCAACACCGGCACGGATGCTCAAGACTCAACACGTGCTTTTCACGGCTTTCCCGAGCGAAGAAGTTAAGCAGAAGCTGGAAAAATTAGGTCAGTGTTATGTGTCTATGTACTTCATGTTAGGTATTGTAATCTAGGGCTGTCGTCATAGGGATCCTGAACAAAGCAAGCTGAGGTTGAATGCATCACGGGTTCAATTCCGGGGTCTGGTAAGTGTATTGACGTGTGTTCGTAAATTATACATTTGTAAAGAGCACCCAAGATACAAGGTTACATATTGACGCCCTTAAAAAGGAAAACATACTGGTCCGTTTTTTTTGTTTTCGCTGGGAAAACTCATACCTCGTCCCTTCGTGGGTGGAGTCGACCATTATGTGGTACTCCGGAACCCTTTTTTGTTACGTCGGAGATCCTCATGTATACCCGGCCGTTGGGGATTGGCGGGGCTATTTGAAACTCCTGGGCGCGTAAAGATGGTGAATTGCGCCCCGCCCTACCCACTAAAACCGACGGCGATCCTCGGCTGCCCAAACCAGGGCCACGGGATTCACTCCCATTGCGGGAGCATGCTCCTTGACCCTGGGGGCCTTGGCCCGCCTCTTAGTGGAGCCCCATGCTCCGAGGCGGGACCCTCCGATGTACTCCGGAACCCACAACTACTCTCTATAACCCTAGTGGTATACCCTCGAACGTTTCGTTCCGGGCGCTATAGGTTCGCGAGGACGCAGGCTACTGTGGCGCTCTCGGCGGCTATTGGAGGCTATCCCGGGCATGTAGGACGCCCTCATTCAGTCACTGAAAGGGGATACGGGATATTTCAAACATTTTGAAAAGTCCCGTATTATTATTCAAAATGTTTGAAGAGTTTGGAAACACACCGTGTTTCGTTTATTGCGCATAGCTAACCAGTAGATAAAAAATCACGGACGTAGCCATAATAGAATACCAAAACCCATTCAATCACAACCATTCATCCAGTCAATGATTGATCAGTCTCTTTTCATCAGAAAGCCTCAATGACTCTGACCACCAGGCGCGGTAGTGGTGACAGACGTGACCGCTTGCACGGTGGTGCTGACTATGCAGATCCGACGAACCTTCAAGCTGCTGTGCGCCGTGGGTCTAGGCCGGCCTATCGTTGGCCCCACCTGGGTGCAAGCTTGTGTGGACACGCACACGATCGCCGGTAAGTCATTTACATCCGAGTAGCTTCGCCCTCGTTAGGCCGTTTGTCCACCGCCCGCCATCACCGAGAACGAGATTATTTCGGGCCGAGTTTAAGATGACGTGACGGCTATCGTTTGTCCACTGCGACGATATATCGGTGGTTCACTTAACGCAAAAACCAGGCGAACGGCGCGGTGCGACGGTAGTGTGTGGACAAGATCAAACCTGTTTTGTATTGCGGGTTCTAGCGGTCACGCCGAACTACTCGAAACATCGGCGGCCGGGATGACGGTTCTCGGGTGACGGGCTTGCGGTGGACACACATGGCCTTAATAAAGGTATGTATCGCTAACTCGGCGCCATCATCTCGTTCTCGGTGAGGGCCCGGTGACGGCGGCGGTGGACAAACGGCCTTAGATATCAAACTCGTTACTCATTATATGTCCGTATTGTATTGTCCGTGGGGTGACAGATTTAGAATATCAATGTCACCAACCCATACCGTCTCGAGGGTGTCGTAAGACAGATCACCTAGCCTAAAGAGAAGGAAAACTTGTTACAAACCCTGTGCCAACCCGTCTTGCCAGTGTGGCACTGTAGGCTAATTCCCTCCATGAATTTGGAGGAGGCCCGACTCAGTAGTGGGTCATTTATGCGCTGAAATGACGACTCATTGCATCAAATATTTTTTGGGTTCCCACAGATCCTTGGTTGTACCTCATCAAAGACGAAGAAGCAGAGAAACGGTTCCGTTTCAACCTGGAGAGATCGTTGACCGGCAAGAGGAACTACCTGAAGGGATACAATGTATCTTCTACACCAAGTGTACAACCCAATGCTACCGAGATGAAATGTATGTCAAATATTTGTTTTGCTATTAGTACGTTATTCTCCCTCGCCTTGTTCCAAATTTCGTTGGGCTCGGCTACCAGTCTTTACCGACTTTACCAATTACCAGTATTTAAATTACTTGGAGCGATTGTATATGTAGTGGGACCACCGGTAATTACTTAGTTAGACCAGTTGCCAGTTTTCATCCTTCTGACTACATGCCGTGTGGTGACGGATTTAGAACACCGTGGTGGCAACACCACCCCATTTTATCCTTAGGGTGTCGTATGAGCCGAGAAAAGGATAATGATAAGGCCGAAAACCTAGTCGCATGAGTTGAAAATCTTGGTACAAACCCCTGTGCCAACCGGTCTGGCCAACGTGGCAAGCTTCAATTACCCTCCATGAAGTTGGAGGACGCCCGACTCAGCATGGTTCATTTATGGGCGGAGAAGAAGAAGACTACACGCTATAGATCTAATTTGCCATAGACGGTATAACGGTATCCGCGACAGACGGGTTTACGTGCCTTCTAAAACGCGGAAGAGGTAAGTAACAACGGACCACTTCTACGTTTTGGGTGAGGTCAGTAACAACTGACCTCTTCCATTGATTTGGAGGGCACGAAATACTGGACACCCATGCAACATAACTTAGCCAGACGATGCGTAAGCTGCAGATAGATTCCAGTTCTGCACTCCCCGTCGGGTAAGCGTGTGATCTGATGATATTTGATGACAGTGATAGTGGAATCCTCGGGCGGCTCCTGGCAGGAGGGGGGGTCCAACTGGTTGTGCGTGTCGTGTGGCGCCGACCGAGCGCACTGGGCGCCTCTCCGCCGAAGGGGCGCCACGCTCGTGTCCGCCGAACTCATCCTGGGAGGCGTGCTGAGGCAGAGGCTGGACATCCAAGCCAATACGCTGCGAGACTGACCGCCGGATGCATGGGCCACCTCTTGGCTTGGTTTGGGTGTACAAACGGCAGATAGCACTTCATTCGGCTCCAGCCTACACTCCCAGTGTTTACACAGTGATTCCTGTCTGCCTTTCGCGACCCATCTATTGGGTCATCAGGTGATTATTTCGCTAGGCCATATTTCAGTTATCACGCTAATCTTTACGTGTATCGGCTGCCTAAATATTTTATACAAAAATCTAAACTATCGACAACAAGAAATATCCCCTACAATTTCTGTTTATATCTTCATTAACTTACACCCTCTCAACCGTTCGCCTCGCCTGATCACACTTTTCGTAATGATTTTTAATGATTGTATGAATACATAATATTGTTTTAAGATGGCTAGTTTGTATTAAATAATAATTAAGGAACTACACTCAGTACCTGTTTGTCAATGTTTTTAGTTGTACTATTATGCATTTATGTTATTTTTTTGTTCGTGATCCGTCTCTTGACTGTGTTGCAATTATTAATGTGAATCACGAAGAGTTTGTGAAATATCTGTGATTACTGTACATTAATACACTTAGTTTTATATATGGTCGCATTTAAATTTATCACCACCTTAACTATTTTAACGGTCGTGCAGTGACAGTTACACTAGCCGGCAAAAATCTTGAGCAAAAAGTACCGTGGGGGGAATCTTCGCGCATGTCATCTATCAACAACGCAAAAATAGGCAACTCTTTTTTTATCATTAACTTTGGCCTTTGGCCCTAGGCTTGCGTGATGGAAAGCAACGCCAGGGTCTAAGATGAAGCAGGCAATTCAAGGAAATGCCCTGTCGGGCACCGGCTCTCACATATACACGACGGAACACAGTTAAACTGCTTGTCACCGGACTTACATGTGAGGGTGGTAGCTAGCCGGGTGGACCATTTGATCCTACCACCAAGTCAGAGTCAAGTTGTTGTTTTGAGTCTGTAGAAAAAAACAACATACGAAACCAAACCTGCATGGCCGATGAGGCTATTCGTTATATTTTTCTAAAGGCCACATAGAACCCGAAAAGAAACTCACTACATTGCTTGTGGTATGTCTATTACAAGTCTGTATCTTCACACCTATTGCCCCAACGAAGCATAATTTTCACTTTAAAAACAAATATTTTGATCTTAAAACTTTATTTACACCATATACTGACAACTCAAGTGAATAACAATTAGTATTACATCAATAAAATACGTGTAAGGTAGGTACATGATTTGTGCATAACACTTAATATATAAACGTTATTATACATAGTTACATTCTACCCAAGTATCGACACGCCTGGCTATGAATTTGGTAAGTACATAGAAATAAATTAATGTACGTTTCATTAAATTCTTGTATCAGCGGTAAATCTTTGGTAATTTATACATTACTGGCACGTCGTCATCTTAATTACCCTTTAACCCTGTTGACGATATTTTTGGCGACCAAAAACCTATGTCCGTCCCTTTTAAATGATTTTATTTAGGGAATATTCCTTCCCCTACAATTTAGTTCTGATGGCAATATAGTTGTCTATGGTCAGTATAATTCTAATCCAATATGGCCGCCGCGTCACAAGATGGCGGATTTGTCTAGACTAGTTCAATACAGAAAGCATTCAAAATAATGTTCTTGCATATCACGAAAATCCATAGTAATTCGTTGTGCGGTTTTAACCTTTACACACGTAGTTTTTGAAACGCGTGATTGCCACCATAAAAGACTCCTTCTCATAAGACGAAAGAGAAGAAGGTAGGAAACCCGCGTTATTAAACAGCCGTGTATATCAGCACAGAAAGGTACTGTCGGATCTACCTGACGGATTTTTGGGCTGTAACCCAAGACCCCATGGACAAAACTGACTCCTTCCTTGGGGAATGATTCTCTTCCATTGAGAAGAGTGTACAATATTGTTATTGATAATTCGCCTCTTCCGCCACAGTTTGTAACCTTAGTTTTAGTTATTATCAATAAAGATTTTCAATTTTGAGAGCCGCTCTAGTAAACAAACTGCAAACATTAGAACTTAGTAACTGTATTAGGCTTTTCAATAATGTCAACTAAATTCAATAGCACCGCGACGTTTTGGAATGTAACATGAAAAAGCCTTAAATACAAATGCACAAAATAAAACAATATTTTAAGACTATTGTTTCGCAAAAACGGGACTCAAACCACAATACGAATAGAACGCCTCGCACGCAAAGCAATTATCAATTCACATTTCGTTACTCAGGTATTCATTACAGAACATTTAAATATATAAATAATATAACGGGTTTTATCGTTTGTATTTTACACTGTTATGATCCCTGTTAATTTTTTGCGAAGGCGTGACTTTTAAAATGAACCATAACTCCTACAAGTTAAAGCTCGATATCGAAAACCTATCGTGGCTTGAATCCTTTTTAAAAATATATTAATTCGGTATTGCACTTATAAACATTAATACTTAACCTAAAATTGTATTGCTATTTTATAGTTGTATTGTATCTATACAAATATCGGATAAGGTATACATGTTACAAACTTACTTATGGCTCGACATACAAACATTACTTCTGGGATTGTTGTTTCGGGTGCAAAATTTGTAATTTCTTTATCTTGCTTGGGTTTAAGTTGCCACGGCAACACACACATACATATTAATATACTTCGTTCGCGTTAAAATTGAATCATCATTGTCAGTGTTCAATTCAAGTTCACAGCGGCTAGTTGAACGCATTCTTCCCAAATTTGTTTGAATTTAATGTGTCGGTTTAATGTATCTATCTGTGATGATAATGTATAGTATGGTAAAATAAATAAATAAAATCCCGCAGTTACACTGATGACTCACTGCATTCTTAACGCGAACGAACTATACACACATTTACCTACATTTTGTCTTTGATTGGAGGTTAATCTTATTTTTCGGGTTTCGTGTGATCGCTATAACCACACCAGGGGCCTTACTCTTGAATCCAAAAACAGTTTTAATCCAATGCCAATTCCATTCAACAATTAATAACCAATCCTGTCAAATTATCGTACTCTTGAAAACAATACTGGCAACATTGGATTGAAATCGGAATTGCTCTTGTATAGGCTAGCGAATGTGTCATTACACATGAAATTAGCGTTTGAGAAATGCTTACGTTAGTCGAAAACCGGTATAGGAATAATAATTACTTTTAAAAATTAATAATGAATTGAATCCAATAGTGATTAGTTCATCCAATATCTAAACAATATTGAAACAATTTAGCGCTAGCGTCGCGTTCAAGTGTGCTCAAGAGTACGAAACGTCACAATTCCAATCCCGATCGATCGGAGTCGCGTTCGAGAGTAAGGCCCCAGACATAGGTAGTCTTCTGTCCAAAATGCGAAATATCACAGGAGTGATGGGCTAATGTGGGTGAAGGTGATGTAACGAGGTTTACGCTGCCGGATTCTTCTTCATCAGCTCAAGGTCAGCCTCCACCATATCTTTGACCAACTGGTCGAAGGTAACTCGAGGGACCCAGCCCAGCTTCTGTTTGGCCTTCGTCGGGTCCCCTAACAAGAGGTCCTGGTGTCACAAAACAAGAAATATTAAGCCAAATATAGTTTACGTCACACTGAGCTAAGAGTCTTTAAGCTTATCTTTGAGTAGTTGTTTAAACTTATCTTTACGCACGTGTAATAGTCAAAAGTGGCGTTTAGCTTTTTAAAAAGATTGACAATGCATTATCGTCATGTACCTTATAAGTTCTATCATAAACATGTTGATAGAAAAGTAGGTTTAATTAAACGAACATAATCCACCGCAATCAATTAGAAGTTTACCAAGTCCAAACAATTATAGACCTTATTCCCTTATTAAAAATGGCGACTCACCACTTCGGTCGGCCTGAAGTACTTCGGGTTGACTCGCACTAACACTTGATCCGTCTCAGCGTCGTGTCCCGTCTCGTCGACGCCTGTGCCACGCCACACAACGCGTCGCCCCACGCACTCGAACGACTTTTCTACGAACTCGCGAACGCTATGCGCTTCACCTGTCGCCACTACGAAATCCTCGGGCTCGTCCTGTTGTAGCATCAGCCACATTGCCTGAAAATATTCAAGGGAATTCTTCTTAGCCTTTTCCCCATTAGGACCGGCACCGGTTTAACCCGATTTGCATGTTAACCAGTATTTACAAGGAGCGATTGCAGTATGCCCTCCGTGACCCATCTAGTGGGGCAACCTAAACAATATAATCACCATATTGGTTAAACAAGTTCAGGTACTTATGGGGCTACCCATTAATCAAGTGATGTTATTTTTAACCCCTCCCTCCTCTTTGGTCTGAGTCTTTTAACCTCACCACGTATCACCGTGGTGAGGTTTAAGGTTACCACACCAATCGATCGATAGTCGATCGATGGGAGAATGGATTAGTCGACGTCAATCGAGCTGCTTGAGCTCCCTATTGTCGTCGATCGATGCCATCCCAACGTCGACCGATACCATCGATCTGCTATCAATCGATTGGTGTGGTAACACCCTAAGACTACCCCAATTAAAATCACGTGTATTTTTTAGTACCTACAAAGAATCTTGCACTCAATGGTACTACGCCACTTTTCGGCTTAGAAATCACGCGTTTGACGAAAAAATAAATACACGTGATATTTAACTATACCCCCTTGTGACATTTCAAAATTTTTTGCCGAACCCCTCCCCCCTTTTAGTTACATACGTAGCGCTCATAATTTTAGGTACTATAAAATACCAGCGCTGTAAATTACCCATAGTGGGTAATTTAGCTACCTAAAATTGTGCAGTTCGATGTAGTTACCACTAATAGATTTTTTTCCCCACTCACCTCAATAAAATCTCGGGCGTGACCCCAATCCCTCTTGCTGTCCAAGTTGCCCAGCTCCAAGTACTGCTGCAGCCCCAGCGTAATCTTGGCGACTCCTCGCGTGATCTTCCTTGTGACGAAGTTCTCACCTCTACGGGGGCTCTCGTGGTTAAAGAGAAGGCCATTGCATGCGAACATGCCGTACGCTTCTCTGTAGTTCACCACTATCCAGTAGCCATAGAGTTTGGCACACGCTGCAATTGATACGAGAAAGTAAAAACACAGAACTGTAAGCGGAGGATATACGGGGGATGTGCGGATTATTCAGCTGACAGCAAAAATGATTCCAATGATAAAGTCCTGACTACGTTACTCACGGCTGGTATTGTATTTGGATGCGGCGTTCTATCCGTGTGGTGACGGATTTAGAATAAATTAGTCACCACCCCATTCCATCCTAAAGGTGTCGTAAGAGCTGACAAAAGGAAAACGACAAGGCCAAAAACCTAGCCACAAGAGAAGGAAAACTTGAAACGAAACCCTGTGCTAACCAGCATGGCCAGCGTGTTACAGTGTCCGGCTCATTTATGGGCTGAGTAATTGTAGTAGTTCGGTAAAGTGGTTCGTTCCTAGTCGGGGAGCTCCGCTAAGCGGGTGGTCGCGGTCCTATCTCTCTTAGCTGCCCCAGAGCTCAATAATTGACTGAAGCATCTATGGAAACCTAGCAGCAAATAGGTATAAGTTTATATGACCCATTACTACGTAGCCCATGAATGACCCTGTAGGCTACATACGCTCGCGCAGTGTAAATGTTTATTACGCACGCGCGCTCAGTCTCGCTCACACACGGGTACGATCCTTCTCGCACGCTATTCGCTACAGTAATATTAGATTGTAGCGACCGCATGCTACATACTTTACACAATTTACCCGAAAAATCTGAACTAATTGCATCAAGAAATATCGCCTACAAATGCGATAATTACGAAAAATTCCTGCACCGCGATAGCGAAATTTCAAGAGCAATTCGCAAGGTTAAGATATCCCCGACTACAACTATCGGGGGTTAGGCGCAGCGACCCCTAGCCAGACATCACACCTCGTCTGGCTGGATGATCATCCCTTTGCGCCTAAAAGATATTATGTGCTGTATTTAAATATCCATATTGTATTCAATAAATCATTCCTTCGCTATACCTCGACTGGAATTTTACAACATATCAAGAACACGCAAGATCCATTCAACCCTAACTGGGGCATCCTCTTATTAAATTTACGGTAATCTTCTGTGCCCCGCTGGCCAGACGGGTTGGCGCATGGATATCTGGCCGATTGATGGAGCCCCACGCCACATCAAACTGCTTCAATCAATTAAAAATTTAATCCAAATCAAAGCGCAACGTGAAGAGAAATAGCAACCACATTGTTTACACAGATGGTCTCAATAAGCTTGTAAGTAACACCTCTATCAATATGTGCCAGCCAATAAATACAATCTATACTTGGCTAGAGGTCAATATTTTCACGCTGATTTGCCTGATTTTCATTACAGCCGGTCGCTTTGAAACGGATATATTCCGTTGATCATATTTATTAAGCGTTTGTACCACGGTACCCCCATCATAGTAAGTCTTTTATTTAAAAGGCTTTCGATGGCTCTGCTCTGTGGAATGGCATTCGGAACCGGTGGTAAAAATTAAGGGATTAATTTTGTTTTTCTTTTTTTTGTCTTATAATTTTTGATCATTTGTAAGTGTTCGCAAGAATTTATTCGAATATAAAACATTTTGATTTTGTTTAGTCCAGTTTTCTATAGAAACTGTCTGTGAGTGAGTTCAACGTACACTCTAGAGCAATGAATCTGGGTCACTTAAAGAATCCTAAAAATCTCGGAAACTAAAAATGCTAGGTTAATGCAATAAATCGTATTTAATAGACAATGTAATACTCCTTAAATGAAGGTATTAAAACTTCTTAGTTATTGTAAAGTTATATCATAAAAAAATCAAACTTGAAAAAGGGCCACTTTCGAAGATGGAACTACGAAATTACAGCATTTGGTTTTGCTTTTGTTTGTAATCTGTCATTTATGTGGGTACATAAACCATGTTGATAGTGCTCTATATTCATTATTCAAGCTGAAATTATGTCGGTTACGCCTGAAGAATACACCAGAATACTTACAATGCTGGAAACCTGCCGGAGTCAGCGCGATACAGCCAGGGCTGTCGATGTGTCGCTGTCAACAGTACAAAGAGTTCTCCGACGTTACGAAGAAACTGGTTCTAACCTACGCAGACCAGGAACGGGCAGAACCAGGTGTACCACAGCACGAGAAGACCGATACTTGGTGAACACCATGCTTCGAAATCGCTTTCTCACAGGAACTGAACTCACAAATCAGTTCGACGCCTCGGAGGAAGTAACCCAAGTGCATGGACAGTAAGACGTCGGCTTGCTGAATCTAACTTAAAACCCCTTAGACCTGCAAACGGCCCTAAACTGGAGTGTGGGCATCGTATTTCAAGACTAAGATATGCTCAGAGCCACGTAAATTGGAGTATTGAAGATTGGTCAAAAGTTATGTTCTCCGACGAATCAAAATTTATGCTCTACAAGCACGATGGAAGACACAGAGTGTATCGAAGACCAGGGGAAAGATTCAAGCAAGCATGCATCGAAGAAAAAGTAGCCTACGGTGGTGGGTCTGTACTTGTGTGGGCCGGAATTTCTTCTGAAAGTCGCACAGAGCTGGTGATCATAGAAAACGGCTCTTTAACTAGCGTAAGATATGTGGAAGAAATCCTCAATGATCACGTTGGTCCATTTATGGTCAATTTAGGTGAGGATGCTATAATTATGCATGACAATGCCCGACCTCATACAGGTAGGATTGTGAATGACTACCTTCAAGAGATGAACATTACTCGTATGGAGTGGCCAGCTCGCAGCCCGGATATCAACCCGATCGAGCATGCTTGGGACGAGCTAGGCAGATGCGTAAAACAACGAAACCCTCCCCCAATCACGCTTCGTGAGCTCAAAATTGCTCTCACAGAGGAATGGGAGAATATTCCCCAAAATCGTATAAGGAACTTGGTGTACAGCATGCCAAACCGCGTAAACGCAGTAATGGAAGCACGAGGAGGCAATACGAAGTATTAAAATTCAAGAAAATCGTAATAAAGTTCAAAAATTTCATGTTTCCTATTTTTGTTTTAAGGAGAGATCAGCAGTTTTTTTCTTTATGTAATTTTGTGTTAATAAAATGTATGGTGACTCATATGTTTTTTACTTTCATTTAAGGAGTATTACATTGTCTATTAAATACAATTTATTGCATTAACCTATCATTTTTAGTTTCCGAGATTTTTAACATTCTTTAAGTGACCCGGATTCATTGCTCTCGAGTGTATTTCTTTAGCCTACACATTCACTAGAACCCACACTGAGACGATCCTCCTCCCATGGAGGATTAGCCTACTGTGCCCTGGGTTAGCACAGGTTTTCTAATCAAGTTTCCCTTCTCTTGCGGCTCGGTTTTAGGTGGAGATACTGTTGAAATTCCGTACACGGGCACGGTGGATGGATAGCGTTGTCTAAATACGCGCATAGACAATACTGGCAGTACACTGCCTATGAAATAGCTGAATTGGGTTAGGGATTTGATGTACCGCCAAGTGTCTGACTAAACCAGAGGCACTTGCTCTGAGTCTGGGTGTCATTTGTGTTCGTTAATTACATGTTTGTAATCTACCCCCGCGATACAGGTTGCTACTACTACATACTATGGCAGGGTTCCGTATTTTTTAAAGAAAAAAAAAAAGAATTTCGTAAAAACATCAGCTACCGCTAAAACGCCAAGTCAGTTTTTATTAAAAAGTGACCATCGGATAGCACTGAGCAATCAGGGCCAGGCATTAACAGTTAATACTACGCAACGAAGCATTTCGTGGATAAGAGCATAAGAAAAGTCCATCGAAGCATGAATAAAGGTGACAATTTATTTATAAACTGCGGGAAGTAAATGCAAGTGGCAAAAAAACTTATTCATATACCTCAAAATGTTCAATTATTGTGATTATTCAACGGAAAGTGTATCTTCTCGCAGCCTGTAAATAACCCACTGCTGAGGCGGGCCTCCTTACAATTAGATGAGGGGAATTAGACTACTGTGTCACGCTGGACGGTCGGAGTAGTAGAAGTGTTACACTAGCTTTTATAGCTCCCTTTCTTTACGAAATAGAAAATTGATCGATCCCATGTGGACGGTAACAAAAACATCGCTAACAGTATTCACAACCGTTAATTGTATGGTACATAACATTTGACAGTCACGTGATTTCCTCATCTCAGGCTATGATTGACCAACTGCTTAGTCGGGCCTTCTTCCAATGGAGGGATTTTTCCTCGTGTGGGAAAGGTGTAAAATATTAAACTTCCAAACAGTTTTACTGTGTTTCGTCGTGTGTATGTGAGAGCCGGTGCCCGACAGGGCATTTCCTTGAATGCCTGCTCCATCTTAGACCCTCGCGTAACTTTCCATCACGCAAGCCTAAGACCAAAAGCATTCTACACTGATAAAAAAGAAAGCGATATTAGCCTTTCGTTTGTATCAAGGTTCCCTCCTCTTGAAGTTAGATAGTCTGCCTTTAATCGATTCTTACGACACCAGCAGTATAGAATGGGGCGTTGACAGGACGTCAGCGATGTTTTTGCATCTGGCCCCAGATACGTTCAGCAAAACGATGCATTGGTAGCGCAGGTAATTATTAAACTTTCTTTTTTACAAACAAACGAAACTCACACGACACCCAGACTCAAGAGCGGGTCCCTCCGGTTTACATAAGCCCCGAACCAGAATCGAAACGAAATCTTCGTCGTTGAAACACCTCGCCTTAATAGTAAGATGACAGTTTCCTTACCGTATGGTGATCTCGGGTAGAACGGGGTCTTTTCAGTCTGCGGTACTTCAACCACTTTGCCGTATAGCTCCGAGGTGGACGCCTGGTATATCCTGGTTTCCTTCTCAAGTCCAGCTGCCCTGACTGCTTCTAAGAGCCGCAACGTGCCCAGGGCGTCCACTTGAGCGGTGTATTCACTCAGCTCAAAAGACACTTTGACGTGAGACTGAGCACCGAGGTTGTAGATCTCTTTCGGACGTATCTGGGAAAAAATGATATGGTCCAAATGCGCAAGATATTGGGAGTACACTAAAGTTCCAGGAGTGGAGTCTACGCAAAAGTCGAAATATGCTAATGTACTTTGTTAACATTTGGAAAACCTAAGGAAAATATCGATGAAAATTATCAAAATATTTTGGAAAGCTATTGAAACAGCCTAATCTATAGGTTAGGTTATTATTGTAATTTTGGACTTTGAAAATTGTGCCACTCAGTACGATTTGTATGGGAAAGGTGTTGGGTATATCAAATCGTATGACCGAGTTAGGTTAGTAAAATTATCTACAAGCATATCTGAGTACATTTAAAAACGTTTGGTTTAGATTTTGAAACTACAATCGACTTCCTCGTTATAAGTATCCTGGAAGCTCGGAGAATCTCAACAAACAATATTATTCACGATACTTTATGGACAAGTTTGGCGATTGTTGAACCCGTCTGGCCAGCGTGACACAGTAAGCTACTTTCCCCCACGTAATTGGAGGAAGCCCGACTCAGCAGTGGGTCTTTTATGGGCTGAAACGATGATGATGATGAATTTATGACGAAGGTTGTCCGTGTGGTGACGGATGTATTCTATATACACAATGTCACTAACTCGCACTATCCTGAGGGTGTCGTAAGAGGCGACTAAAGGAACGCAAGAGGCAGATCACTTATCCGCAAGGAGAAGGAGAGGAATACTTGATATAAACCCATAATGCCAGCGTCGCACTGTAGGCCCGGCTCAGTAGTAGTAATTTATGGTCTGAAATGATGAATGGGAGGGGTCGTCGTTTACGTAGAGCCCCCTTTTCAGCCCGCAAGCTGTTGCAGCGCTCGCCCTCTCATCCGGTAACTCTGATTATAGCCATCTGCCGCTATTAGCATTGTTCCAGACTATCTTTCTGGACAGTAACCTCGTATGCCCTATAATTGTAGAAGCTTCACCAAACGCTTACCTTGGTGAAGATCCTTTTTTTTGTTAAATATGCTCATGGATACCCGGCCGTTAGAGGAGACTAGCTCGGGTATGCAGGACTCCAGGGCGCGAAAAGATGGTAATTATCGCCCGGAACTTCCCACTAAAACCAACTCCTCGACCTCGCAACATGCTCCGCGACTTGGGGTCCTTACCTTTGTGATGATCCTAATAAGGCAAGTAGTGTCAGTGAGGTCTCCGTAATGTAGGTGCATTCTGCCCCCCGTGTGTATAGCGGGCTGGCCGTACAGATGCTGGATACGACCTGTGTTGAAAGAGGAAGACCTCCGCAGTATGCCGTGTACTTCATATCCCTTCTCTATCAGGAACTCTGCTAAATATGATCCATCCTACAACAATTTAGACTTGCCTTAATATAATTTTACTGCGTCGCATAAAAATCTTTATTTATGATTTACTAGCGACCCAACCCGGCTTTGCATGGTCGCACGCTATTTGACAACCGTGTGGTGACAGATTAGAATACTTATTGTCGCCACCCCATTTCACCCTGAGGGTGTCGTAAGAGGTCGGCTCTTACATATAACGGGAAATGATAAGACCGAAAACCTAGTCGCAAGAGAAGGAAAACTTGATACGAAACCCTATGCCAACTCGTTTAGCCAGCGTGCCACAGTATGCTAATTACCCCTCTATGTAGATGGAGGAGAGTTGATTCAACAGTGGGTCATTTATGGGCTGAAGAGAGAAGATGCTGATAAAGAAAATGTAGCATTCTAATCGTGAGAGAATTCTTCAAATCACTCAGTAGTTTCAGAGCATAATCAATGTAAACAAACAATAAAATATATCCTCTTTATAATAATACTAGCGACCCGCCCCGGCTTCGCACGGGTACAATGGTGAACATCTAAATTTATCAGTGTTTCTCTACAATATTATGCATGTATTTTACATAAAAACCTTCCTCTTGAATCACTCTGTCTACTAAAAAACCGCTTCAAAATCCGTTACGTAGTTTTAAAAATTTTTGTATATAATAGGGACGGACAGACGACAGCGCCTTTGTTTTATACTATGTAGTGATAATCTTTATTTATTGCTGATAAATCAGTTCTTACAATTTCAAATTACATAACTACAACATTAATAGATAACGTACAAAATCAATCGATTATACAGGTTATACAGGATGTTATAAACAAATGACACTTACAGCTTTTAAAAGAAAGGAACACGAATAACAAAGATATACTTAGGTAGGTGGTTTACGTTATTGTCCCTCAAACTAGGAAAATCCTGTACAGTGTTTCAGTGTCCAGATTAGGACACATTTAGTATAGATCGTGTCGCCATTCCATTTCATCCTGAGGGTGTCGTAACAGCCGACAAAAGGAAATGCCGGCTGATAACCTAGCCGCAAGAGAAGGAAAACTTGATACGAACAAAACTTTTTGCATATTTATACTACTACTACTGAGCACGTACTTAACCCACTGCTGGGTCAGGCCTCCTCCCACACTGTGCCATGCTAACCGGGTTGGCACAAGGTTTCGCGTGAAGTTATCCTTATCTTGTGCCTAGGTATCCGGCCTTGTCGGCTCGTACGACACCCTCAGGATAGAATGGGGTGGTGAATTGTATTCCAAATTCGTCACCACACGCATTGTACATTTATAATGAAATTGTTATCGGCTGGTACGCTGTTATCACTTCGCTTAACGCAATTAGTCTATGTTTCCTGTTCATTTGTAATCATCATCATTTGAGATGCGAAATCTACAAAAACGAATGTTCTTGTGTTCCTCATCCTTTCAGCCCTTATCTAACCCACTACTGTGTCGGACCTCCTCCAAATTCATGGAGGGAAATTAGCCTAATGTGCCACACTGGCAAGACCAGTTGGCACAGGGTTTGTATCAAGTTTTCTTAATCATACCGCCACGTTATTTATTTTTTCGAAATAAATTACATACAAAAACACATTTCTGTTCGACTAAACTTTTATCAATCATCTTAAATTTGTTGGTCTGCAGCAACCGGAATTTGGCTAGAAGAAGAAAGCAAGCCATCATTTCAGCCCATAAATGAACTACGTCTGAGACAGGAGTCCTCCAATTGGTAAACGCTGAACTCGTAGTTTACAATAAATAGATAAGTTGCCAGTGTTTCACGAGAAACGTGTAGCTATGTTTTATCTTTAGTTCCATCGTATAACTATCTATGATAGAATGGCATGGCAACTGAGAATTTTGATACCGTCACCACCCGAATAAGAATTATTAAAAAGTAAAAATATTATGATAAAAATCTGTCAAGTGTCTTTTTATCACAACACATTGTTAATTTTATCTTCACTAACATACTTAAAACAGCACTTATTTTACTTACGACTAAAAGTATTAAAAGTTGTAATTTGATAACATCATTTTGTGTGATGATAAGGATAATATTAACACAACAATTTCCTAGTTACAGTACCTACAATTTATTTTAAATTTAGATTTGGACGCAGGCTTGGCTTTAGGCTACATTGCCTATGTCGCTACATACGCCATATTTCTAGTAGTAGTTTACCAGTTTTCCTCTCGTCTGTTTTTAGTACTGAAATCTTAGCTAAAACATCGTACTAACGTACGGAATATAGCGTGCCCTAATACAAAATTACTTGCATTTTCATTCTCTCAGAGACAGTGGAATGTATGCGCAGCAGTGCAGTTTGGTACGGATTTTCGCGGACTAAATCTGCAGATCGAGAGGATGGCCTTTGACTCAAAGCGATTCCTTCGCGACACACAGACATTACTAGACAAGAACTCTTTCCGCCTTGCCACAAATCTTTGCTTAGGGATACAATGCCCCTCATTGCTGTCGCTGTGGAAACAAAGTCTAACTTTTAGGACATTATACCTCGTTTTGCTGCAGAAGTGCTTGTCGTATATCCTGGAACCTATTGTCCTGGTGCGCAACGATATGGCAAGAGACCTGACGGGATGGCATTGATGCCTTGGAAGTTGGGACGCCTGTTAGTGTGGGACATATGTGTCGATACTTTAGCTCCTTCTTATCTTCCAAGTACATCGGTTGCATCACACGGCGGAAGCGGTAAAGATCAAGGGGTGTAAATTAGGGTCTAGGGAATGCAATCCCGACTCAAGATCGTGAAGTCGAGATCCCTCGTCGGGATTAGAAATGTCAATCCCGCGGGATCCCGAAATTTGCGGGATCTCGTCGTTAATTTCTTTCCTTATGAGATATTTACTTGGCAATTCGAAAGTCTCGTTGCCTTTCCATTACTCCAAATCATCTTGATAATTATTCGGATTTTTTAAATATAATTTAACAGCGCTGCAGTTGCTTTTATGCGACGCTCTGAGATACGATTGTTAATCGAAGATACCAACTTTTCTGAGAGAGGAGTTTTTAGGTCTTCTAGCTTTCGAATCATGAAACGCAACGTATTCTGCACTAACTAAATCAGTATTCCGACGGCACAGTACCTCAACAGCCATTTTCACTGGCTGAAATGTATTTTCCAAATCTATATGGACAGCATGTTCTTCATCCGTGAAATAATAGTCTAAATTGGAACTGAGTGTGAGGTCAACTAGAGTCATAGATACACACTGCTTTACTCTATTGTATGTTAAGTCCTGTTGCATATGCTTGACCAACGTGTCTTGCAGTCAAGAACCAGCTGAATTGTTCTTCCAAACTCTTGTGAATATAATTCTGAAGCATATCATTCTTGTTAGGAGAATTCCTAAAAAGTTTGACGCATTTTCTTCCCGCCGAATCCCGTCAATCTCGAACGGGATCTCGTCATATTATGCTTCGGGATCGATCCCGAAAAATTACACGGGATCTCGCGAGATCGGTATCCCGAATGACAATGCCTGCAGCACGGAGGATGCATTTCTATAGTTTATTTTTTGTTCAAAAATTGTTTATCTAAAGCCTTGTCCCCAAAGTGGTCTACCGAACTCTCGAAGACCAAAGACACGACGTGGGATTATGTTGCCTTAACAAAAAAGTGTGGGATCACAATTTTAAAGGGTCCACGAAAATTAAATTGCTTTCGATAGTGAATTATTAAATTGGTGGCACGACTTAACAATGTAGGCAGATGATATTTTAAAAAGCTCAGCGACTGTTACTTGTGAAAACTGGCTTTTTCAGACGTGCAAAAGGACGAATTACGACTTATAATGTGTGTGCTTACAATCTTGCATGAACTTCTTTGATTCGTTACCAATATAATAATGTTTTCCACTCTGAATGGGAAGTTAATGACGTTTTTTTTAAACTATTAAATTGTGGTTGGAACTCGGACATGATTTTACCTGAAAAATCCCAAATGTGGGAAAAAATAGGGAAAACCCGGGGGAAAAGCTACAGTGACTAAAAATGATCAATTTTAAAATGAAATAAAGAATTGACTCAACAGACAGATCTCAAAATCCCTGAAGTGTGAAATACGCCGATTCAACACAAATCGTGGGATCTGTCTATTGGGCGAAGCCAGCTCGTCAGGCTGAAGGCTGATGACGGCGAGGTCCGAGATTTTGGGGTAAGTCAGGGGTAAGAGGTGCCCCAAAAAATTGTGGCAAATGGAAGTCCCTAGGGATAGAGCACCCCTTGGGATACCCGAATCACTCCCATGTATGTTCTGCGATTTTTCATAAAAAATTCAAAAAAATCATAACACTAAAACTATGAAAAATCGTAGAACATACATGGGGGTGATTCGGGTACCTCAAGGGTTTCTCTATCTCTAGACTTCTGCTTGACACAATTTTTTGGGACATCCTGTAGTGACATAGACAGTCCTATATAGACAGCACAGCAACCCATCATAAATCTAGTAAACAACCCTTGAGGGAAAATACCTGGGTGTATTCCCATTGGGGTTTTTTCCCACTGCCTATCTGTACTCAGATGCAATGCAAATTTCCATAGTTACATGTAATCTTTACATTGTTTGTTGAGATTTGGGAATATGGTAGACATTTAGGGTGAAGGGGTTCCACTAGAATATGTCAATTTTGAAAGTACTTTAAGACAGAAAAATCTGCCTATAATGTAAAATAATGTTTGATGTAAAAAAAACTTACTCTCTCTTAATCTAATTTTAATTTTAGAATTTATTTATATGTATGTTTTATTACAAACTAGTGACCCGCCCCAGCTTCGCACATGTGCAATTATGCATGTATTATACATATAAACCTTCCTCTTGAATCACTCTATCTATTAAAAAAAACTGCTTCAACATCCGTTGCGTAGTTTTAAAGATTTAAGCATGCATAGGGACGGACAGACAACAGTGACTTTGTTTTATACTATGTAGTGATAGTGAAACTACATTTATTAGTGTTCATTCATTAATTAGTGTATGATAAAATTTGTTAGAAAAAAATATTTATCACCTATTTCACCCATTTTCAATCTATTTTAAATATTGAACCTTAACTTTTGAATGTTACAGTTCAATAAGTACAAGCTTAAAACTGGTATGTACATCATAATCCACAATGAAAAGAAAATCTACACTGATGAACCTAATACAAGCCATACAGCTATTGACACTTTAATGTTATTAATTACATGTACATTGTTATTAAAAATTCAAACCACAATAAAACACAAGTATTATCAAGAAATACCATAAATATGTTTATAGATTTTTAGGTGAAATTAATTCGAACTTAACAACTACGTGGCTGGCTAAAATTCCTGAAACTCTCAGTTTTAAACAACACATATAATTCACTCACCTGTCCCGTAATACCGGTTATAAGGGCTACTTTTTTATTCCCATTAGCAGCACTGTTTCCTTCACCCGACATTTTGGCGATTAAATAAAAATGTTTATTTTTAATTGAATATAACGTTTAACACGTCTGCCCTACAAAAGCCGGTGTGTAAATCTGAAATTTGAGGGCGTAAGATAGCCTTATCAGAGGCGGTGAACACCGCCACGAATGTTACGTTTGTTATATGTAATAACACAGTTTATGTGACTATTTTAATGCATAGATTCAATGAAATACTACTAAATATTGATTACTTGCCCTATTTTGAAATAATCATTCAAATTGTCTTCCTTTACAACAATAGAATCAAAAAATATAAAAAAAATACAAACACAACCTCAAGTCAATTTACGACAGTGACATTATAAGTGTTCGTATTTATTTAGTCAATTAAAGATAGATGACTAAAGCTCAAGGCACAATATGGGACGCGTCCGGCTATCGTTGAAATAAGCTACACCAAAAATCCCACTAAGCTGTAGAGTTTTTAACTAATTATCCAGTCCATTACTAATTATCAACCGCATATATAATTATGCAGATCATTTGATTGAATCAATCGAGATACCTAAAATTGCCTGTTTTAATTGGATGTTTCTTCATATCTCTACTTAATTTTTACCAACAAATTATTGTTCGTTATAAATTCGTTGTGAAGTGAATAACATTAAAAAAAGACACCTCAGGCATTCATGGCATTATCGTAAGCAAATGTTACAATCGTTCGATTTCTAAAATTTCCAACCGATTAGTATACTAGCTCTTTTCATACCTTTGATTATTTGTTTTGTAAATTTTGTTTGTGGTACTACTACCTACAGATTAAAAATGAAGAACAAGACAGACAAGTTGATAACAAATATCATTATCAATAAACTTTTTATCAATGTAACGAGCAGCTTGCTGAAGTTAAACATTTTACAGTAGCTAAGTTTATAACGTTTTATCCGAATAATAAATTAAATACATACAATCTGTTAATCAGTGCCAGCTGGAAGATTTGTACTACGACTTAATGTACAGTACCTACTATTAGTTATTCTCGACGTTCGTAGTGTCGTCTATGTTTCAAATCACAGTTGTAAGCGCTCATGTAAGTTTTGAGAGATTAGTTTAGGAATAATTCAACCAACAAAATGCCCGATATCAAAATCACGCCGCTCGGAGCCGGCCAAGATGTCGGCCGGAGCTGTATTTTGCTATCAATGGGTGGTAAAAATATTATGTTAGATTGTGGCATGCACATGGGTTATAATGACGAAAGGAGATTTCCAGACTTTTCCTATATAGTTCCCGAAGGCCCTATAACCAGTCAAATAGACTGTGTAATTATTTCCCACTTCCATCTCGATCATTGTGGCGCTTTGCCTTACATGTCTGAAATGGTGGGCTACACAGGCCCCATATACATGACCCACCCAACCAAAGCAATCGCTCCTATACTGCTTGAGGACATGAGAAAAGTTGCAGTGGAACGAAAAGGCGAGTCTAACTTTTTTACTTCACAAATGATTAAAGATTGTATTAAAAAAGTTACTGCTGTAACATTACATCAATCGGTGATGGTGGATAATGAATTGGAGATCAAAGCTTACTACGCTGGTCATGTGCTTGGAGCTGCAATGTTTTGGATAAGAGTTGGTTCACAATCCGTTGTGTATACAGGAGATTACAATATGACTCCAGACAGACATTTAGGTGCTGCCTGGATTGATAAGTGCAGGCCTGATTTGCTCATCACAGAATCCACTTATGCCACTACAATTCGAGACTCCAAGCGCTGCCGTGAGAGAGATTTCCTAAAAAAAGTTCATGAGTGTGTTGAGAAAGGTGGTAAAGTACTAATACCTGTGTTTGCTTTGGGCCGTGCCCAAGAACTCTGTATTCTTCTGGAGACCTACTGGGAGAGAATGAATCTAAAATATCCAGTTTACTTTGCCCTTGGCTTGACTGAAAAAGCAAACAATTATTACAAAATGTTTATCACATGGACCAATCAGAAAATAAGAAAAACTTTTGTACAAAGGAACATGTTTGATTTCAAACACATTAAGCCATTTGACAAGTCCTACATTGATAATCCTGGTGCCATGGTTGTGTTTGCCACTCCAGGAATGCTGCATGCTGGATTGTCCTTAAACATTTTCAAGAAGTGGGCCCCATATGAACAGAACATGGTTATAATGCCAGGCTTCTGTGTCCAAGGAACTGTTGGACACAAAATTCTCAATGGTGCTAAAAAAGTCGAATTTGAAAATCGTCAAGTTGTGGAAGTCAAAATGGCTGTAGAATACATGTCATTCTCAGCTCATGCAGATGCTAAAGGCATTATGCAGTTAATACAGTACTGCGAACCCAAGAATGTGCTTCTGGTGCATGGCGAAGCTCAGAAAATGGAGTTCTTGAAAGACAAGATAGAAAAAGAATTTAAGATCAGTTGCTACATGCCAGCCAATGGTGAAACATGTACAATAAACACACCCACAAAGATTCCTATTGATGTATCACTGAGACTACTGAAAGCTGAAGCTGTGAGGTATAATGCTCAGCCTCCTGACCCTAAAAGGCGTAGGGTGGTAAATGGGATCCTTTGCGTGAGAGATAACAGACTCTCCCTTCTAGATATAGATGAAATGTGTGATGAAATTGGAATTAATCGACACATTATTAGGTTTACCAGCACAGTAAGGTTTCAAGACCCTGGGCCAGCAGTGAAAACTGCGGAGAAACTAAAAACATTACTAGCTGAAAAGCTAGAAGGATGGACCATCACTATATCAGAAGCAAATATATCTGTAGAATCAGTTCTGATCAAAGTAGAGGGAGATGAAGATAGTACTAAGAATATTTATGTTTCTTGGACAAATCAGGATGAGGATTTGGGCAGTTACATTTTGGGTCTCTTACAGTCTATGGTTCAGTAATAGACAACACTTGTTTGTTATCAATTTTTTAATTGTAATAAATTAGATTATGTTGTTATTTGTATTTGATTAATTACACCATGTGATATCTTCATTACATTTTCCTTGGTACCATAAGTGTTGTAGTTGGTTCATTGTTGATAAGTTCTCCAATTTTGGTGCCAATGATGTAATGTCCTGAGAAAAAACCTGTGATTACCAAGTAGGTACATTAGAGTAGAATAAATAGTACATCAGTAAAAAACTAAACTCTTTGTATAGGTAATGTCAAGGTCATACAGTGGTTATAAAAACAAAAAAAATAGGCATGTTAGCTTAACCTTGCAGAGTGTTGAGAACGCAAATATTTTATACCAAATACATTATATGGATTTCTAACTAGATGAGTCCCGCGATGTTACCCGCCGTTATTTATCGTACCCCGGGTGAAGCCGCGGGGCGAAGCTACTTTAAAAACGCACTCCTTATTTATATAATCAGCTACCTATCAGTGAAAGTCGCGTCAATATCGGTCCAGCGGTTCCAGAGATTACCTACCCGGAACAAACAGACGGATAAAAATTAAAAGAAATGTTATTTTGGTCTATGTACTGTGTATACATACGCATTTAGTAAAACGTGGTTATTTTACTATAACAAACAGACACTCTAATTTTATTTATTTGTATATATATATTCATGATATTTGTTATGATGTTTAAGTTTTAAATTAGAATAATTAATTAGACCGAATATTTGAATCAGTGTCAGTGAACAAATAATTTTATGGTGTTAGATATACAAAACAGTTCAAGGCTGGTTAACTTGTCGCAATATATCAGTCTTACATCGCGGACGGATTATGGCCGACATATCTATCAGTAGTTTTAAAATTACGAACCGGAACGGCCTTAAGAGCCCATTTAGTTGTTTTAATACTAAACATGTAGCAAATGAACATCAGCTCGGCTGATGGTTAATAAATACTGGCAATCATACCTTCAAACTATATACCTAGAACCTACATACAAATGGAATGGTTAGGATAATTTTCGAATGAATGATTGTTTAACCTTGACGGAAGACCAGCGTTGGTTGCTTGCAACCAGCATCGTGCTGAGTTTGGGACGGTTTGTGGCAGGAAGGCTTTCCATAGAATTAGTATTGTGCCTAGTTTTATTACTTTTGTATTTTTATTGCCACAATAAACATTATGTCTATGCCATGGACGTATAAAACTTTTTTTATACGTCCATGGTCTATGCCTATTAATAATACTTAGGTCCTAGGATATTCCGAGGTTGGTTATGTAAGCTAAAGATACTTTATTATGTGTTAAAAAAACAAGTAGGTATCTTACTTCAATAGGCGCCATAGGTGGAGGAATCAGTCTTCTAAAGTCACCTCTATGCAAGAATTCCATATGGGCGTTCACCAAACTCTTCTTCAGTTTTCCATCAAGACATGGTCTACATAACTTGCATATTGTAGTTTCACACGTGTCTTTGCAAACTGTACTACATTCGCTTCCGAAAACCGCTACATTCTTTTGCGTTGTGATCATGTCTTGGGCAGTCTTTGTTTCCCTGGAAACAAGGTTACATTTATCTAGATAATTATGCACGAATATTTTAGCGTTAAGTAGGTACCTACGCAACTGTTCATGGTAGCCGTCTGTGTAAATAGTTATGTAAACATTACACGGTACGGGCCCTGGTTTATTAACTGCAGTGGAATTACAAGTAGCACCCCTGATTACGTGAGGCGCTTGTTACTAATGTGAAAATTTCATAGAGTCTTTTAAATACAACAAACGCACCGTTTTACATAATTTAACCCATGTTCTCACAATTTTATTGTTTCTTGCTTGATATTATGCCCAAAGACCCCCCAACCCTTAAACGCATCAAGTCATTAATAAAGGGTTTTGCCGTCTTCAATCTAAAATGCCGGTAACCTACATGCCGCCAATTTTCATATTCTATCCATAGCGTGGTATTTGCAAAAAAATATCTATCATTCGGTCTTATTCATATTGACCTCCGTTCTATACTACTACTCAGCCCAAAATTGAGCCACTGCTTAGTCGAGCCTCCTCCAATTACATAGAGGGTAATTCGCCTACAGTGCCACGCTGGCCAGACGGGTTGGCACAGGGTTTCGTATTGAGTTTTCCTTCTCTTGCGGCTAGGTCATCCATATCGGCCTTGTCGTTTCCTTTTGTCGGCTCTTAGTTCTTACGACACCCTCAGGATGGAATGGGGTGGTGACACTATGTATTCTAAATCCGTCACCACACATACCATCTACCTATATGAACGCTGTATAAGGTGACCTACCCCGCTTTATTCCCATATACTTGGCAGTCTAACCTGGATATGACTGCTACTACTGTATGACCCACAGACGGGTTGGCACAGACTTTCGTATTGAGTTTTCCTTCTCTTACGGCTAGGTTACCGGCCAGGATGGAATGGGATGGGGCGATTTTAAATCCGTGACTACACGGACTAACCACCGGTAAACTCAAATCATTTATTTCAATTGAACCTATTTACCTACAGGTGGTTTTGAAATGTGGAAAGTGGATTTAGGAAGCTAGTTGCTTGTTCCAAAACGTAGATCCTATGGAGAAGAACAGGCAAGAAACTCCATGGACACCCTTTATAAAATATTTTCTGTTCTGTCCGTATTTGCTACCTGCCGTCTTCCTCCGAGATTAAAAGCATTACCTACTTAGTCCAAAAAATTAGGGATAGACCGACGCCAATAAAATAGTTACCCAATTTACGTAATTGCAGGCAGCAGACATATTTAATCATACTACTGCTCCATATTTCGTGTGTCAGAAAACTGCTGATATGATCCTCGTAAAAAATTTAACGATGGCGCAAGGCGCCCACGCATTACGTGCGGCAACCCTATAGGAAGAGCATTGCTATTCAGCATTTTGCATTCTAAGGACCTATGTTCTTTTGCTTGACACGGAAAATAAGTTCTAAGATATCCCTAGCTTAACATAGACATTACTTTTTTTAACGTACAACCTTTACCTCTAAAGGTTATTAGTGTTAACTTAGTATACAAATTAAGAACCATTCTGATCTAAAAAAGGATTATAAAAAGTATGCTGACTGTCTACTAGGTGTAACAAAAATTCCAATATATGGTTGTCTTTATATATATATAATTCTACTGTATTGTACGTGTGTACGTCACTGAACTGCTCCTAAACGGCTGGACCGATTTGAATGATTTTTTTTGTATGTGTTTGGGTGGCACCGAGGATATGGTTTAGATTCACCGATTAGTCCGACAGCTGATGGTGCTGCAGTCGGTAAACGAATATCATGCAGGACAACGTCTGCCCGGTCAGCTAGTAAATTTATATATTATATATAGAGTTACGGTATAGAACCTACCCCAAGGAGAAGCCCGATATATATATATATATATATATATAGTTTGTCTAATTTGAACTTAATGAAATGCAGTAAATAAATCTATTTATAAACGCAATGAAATCCCCATAATATTTTTTTGTTAATATAATTAACTAGCGACCCGCCCCCGCTTCGCACGGGTGCAATTATGACGTGTAGCCCTTCCGCGAATCACTCCATCTATTACAAAAAACCGCTTCAAAATCCGTTGCGTAGTTTAGAAGATTTAAGCATACATAGGGACGGACAGACGACGGCGACTTTGTTTTATACTATGTAGTGATAGTGATGGTGATGGTTTATTTCCGTGTTATGACGGATTTAGAATACGCAGTATCACCACACCATTCCCTCCTGAGGTTGTCGTAAGAGTCGACAAATGACAATGCAGAAAACCTAGCCGCCAGAGAAGGAAAAAATTATACGAAACCCTTTGCTATCGTGGCAAACCACCTGTTTAACGGCAAGTCAAGCTAGATGTCGCTAATAGCGTCGTTAGAAGTCGGTGTTAAGATTTTACGTCATAACTTAAGTATACTTGCAGACCTTCAATAAAATGAGGACATTTGTTCCACCTCGCTTCACATGAGTTTTATTTAATATTAAAACCTTGTGTCAATTTTTGTTATTTTTGGGATTCTCAACACCACCCTTCAATCTTCATTTAACTGGGGGAGGGTCGCCTCAGCAGTGGGTAATTTATAGGCTGAGTAGTAAGTAGTATACAAGGTTTTTGTTACAACCCTTATAAAAATCAAAAGAAAAACAAAGTTGAGCGAAATTGCTTTTTCCATCACCTCACAGCAACGTTTCTTCCGACTGTTTGACTTTTACTTCTAAAAAGTTTTAAAGGTTATCTGAATATAACTGTGTCTGCAGACTATGGCAATGGATCAAGAATTCATAGGATCACCAGCTGTGTAGGCAGAAATATGTCAGAAAGTTGTAAGAAATGTTTTAAGGTACCTGGTAATTGTTTTGACCCGACTACAGAAACGAGTAAGAACTCAATTCTGTTGTATGCTTTTCATCATCATCAACATTTCAGCTAAAAGACGTCCACTGTTGGACATAGGCCTTCCTTTAAGGATTTCCACGACTTTGGTTATTCTACGTATTTCCTCATTCCTAATTTTTGCAGTCATTGCCAACCTAATTTGATACCGTCACTTTAATTAGGATATAGATATACTTTAGGTAAACTTGAACAATTTGTTTATTGCAGGAAATGATGGCTTCACGGTTATGATCGTCCCGCGACCACGGACACTGCAAAGTGTCTGAAACGTTGGGAATAAAATAAAACGATCATAACCGTGAAGCCATCATTTCCTGCAATGTGTAAAGATCGTGAAAACCTAAGACATCAATTTGTTTATTTCCATATTTTTTGAGATATTGTATTTTAAGTTATTTATCTAATGAACTACGTACTATCCCCACTGCTTTCCAGTAACATGTTGAATGTTAACTGTCAAGAACGACCTCCCACAAGTTTAACTTCGTATATTGCGCTGTATTAGTTAGTACTGCTTATTATGTAGTTGTAGTGTGGTTAAGCTACATATAGGATTTAATGTTGTCTCATTATCAGAATACCTATGTCAATGATAATATTAACTACAGTCCTCGCAAACTTTATGGCCGCTCCGAATGTAGCTCCGCATTATGCTGCGCAGAACATAAAATCAGGTGTCAGCGGGTCGTCCGCAGGGCGGGGAGGCACGGCACGCCCCCGCGCGCTGTCTTCCACCCGCAAGCGTCCTCCCGTGCGTTAGTGTGAGTGTACAATTGGTTATGAAATGTACGATACGCAAGTTCGCACCGGCGACGTCTACATTCAGAGCGGCCATAAAGTTTGGCGAGGACTGTACTTTACTCAATTAGGGTAGATATTCTTTCGCTGTTACGGCGATCAAGCTCTGGAACGCGCTCCCTCTTGACATTAGAAAAGCTCAGACCAAACTTACATTTAAGCGCAAAATTAAGCAACACTATTTTCTAACACTGCCTCAGACTTGATTAATCTTCGTCACGTTGAAATTGTATTTTTTTTATATATATTACGTATATTGTAAAAATTTATATATTAATATTATAGTATGTATTCATTATATTTGTATGTGTTTATATATATATATATATATATATATATAAACACATACAAATATTACAATATATATATATATATATATATATATGGTATTCCTTTTGTACCCCATATGCTCTTTCCTTTTAACCCGAAGGTTGACTGGCAGAGAATGCCGCATGGCATTAAGTCCGCCTTGTGTACCGAGTTTGTAGTACATAAATGTAAATAAATAAATAAATAGCTTGTCAATCTGGAGAGAGGGTGTTATGGCGCCCTTTAAGGGAGGCCTATGTCCAGCAGTGGAGTGGGTGAAGATGATGAATAGCTTGTTACACTTCTGTTTACCATTTTTTAAGTTTTTGTCAGTTACATATTTAAGATGTACATCTCGGCCATTTTCCTTTTAATTTGAGGTTAACAGTGCTGGTCGTACTTAAGTCGTCGTTTCAGCCCATTATCGAGTTGGGCCTACTCTACATTCGTCGAAAACTTTTTGTGGAAAAAAGCTATTTTTTTGTGGAATAGACCTAGGTCTAGCCTACTTATAGTGTCGCTGTGGCGTGCTATTTTTATATATTCGTTTCGAGATATAATAGTGTCATTAATAGACGTGAAGACTTACCTCTGCTGTCTGACCCCGGTGATGGAAAATAAATTGTAGAGAACTTGTTCGTACAGCAGCTGATTGGGTGGGTAGTGTGATGAGCTCAAATTGGGGCTCATGTTTGCCTCCAATAGGTACACGTTTAAGTCCTCGTCGACAATTAAGTCGAACCTCATCATTTCGAAGAAGTTGTCAGACGACGGGTACTGTTTTAACTGTAAACAATTAAGATAAGTGTTTAAATACCAATAAATGCGTAGAAATGCAATAATAATAGTTATTGTAGTCAGCAAATCATCCCCCTCGATCGTGCTGCCAGCTTGCGGTGCACCTAGAAAGTTCCTTGGCACGTATAATGTATTCCTTTTCTTTTTAGCCCGTCATAGTCCCACTGCTAAAGCGGGCCTCTCCAATTACAAGAGGGAAAATTGTCTACTTTGCCACGCTGGCCTGACTAGGGTTTTTTGCCTTGTAATAAATCCTTTAGTCGGCTCCCACCTGATTGATTAGTTGTTCTAAATTATTTATCATAAAAGTATCTAATAACATATTTCATAAAGAAAGCTTGATGCATTATTTCCAACTAGTTCCATATTGATCAACATAAATGGTATACGTGTTTGTTATTTAAATATTTTATAAAATGTATCTAATGAGGTGACTTTTAGTACAGACTCCCAAAAAACCACAATGGATTCACGCTGTTTGCACACATAAGAGATCCAAATTTGAGTTAAGTTGTTCTCAAACCATAAACTACCAACTTAGTTTTCTACAAACTATTTCGAGGACCTCTCGTACCAAATTTTCTATTGTAGAACAAAATTCTTGCTAAAATCTATGAAAGTTGTTGCCAATTCGCAGACGAAAAATAACAGGACTGTCTGCCCTCCTACGCAAATTTCTAAGTGGGACAATGGTAATATAGCACCAAAGAGGTTAAAGTTAATTTGTTGAATAAACTCCGCATACTTAGCAGATAGCGTCAATTTTGTCAGTGAATAGATTTTTGGGGGAAGATAGAGACACGACAAATTGTTTTTAGTATTAAAGACTACCCATGTAAGAGACTTACATCAGGAGACCTAATGCTTAACGGCATATATTATGTCCTATTATTTTAAATCAAATTCTCCAGGTTTTGTTTCCACTTTATTTAGTTCCATATGGTGACGGATTTAGAACTCATAGTGTTGCCACCCCATTTCGTCCTCGGGCATCGTATTAGCCGACCAAAGGTAAGGCCGAAAACCTATCGGCAAGAGAAGAAAATCTTATGCCAAGTTGTAGTTGGAAGAGGCCCGAAGAATTACATGAGATGAATGTTACAGTGGACTGCGTTTAGGCGAACCCGTCGCGCCACATGCGTGTTGTGTGAGGGTATATCGCTGGGAAATTTTCGAATCGTTTTACAAATGGCGAAGTTATGCGGAAACAAGCATTAAAAAATGGACAACTTTGAAAAAATTGAGAACTCCTTTTTGAAGTCGATTGAAAAAGAAATAACGCCAATGATTCTCTTTGCAACCGAAGTTTGGGTGTCTTTGTGACACTTACCCTTGTGAATTAAATGTGGTAAAAAGTCATAATGTGAATAGAACACCTACCGCTTCTACAATGAAGGGCTCTTTCTTAACAAACACTTCAGCAATGGCCTTTTGCACCTCCGCCCACATCCGCGACGGGTCCTTACCCTGCAATAATTAAACGCCAGATCATTATGTGGCGGCGCCTGTTATAGGCGATCGAGCAGTGTGTGGACAACACGATCCTGCCAAACGGGACATTCCTTTTTAAATCTATTTATGTTTTAAAATAATTTTAGCACATAAATGACCAGCTACACAATCAGGCCCATGGGTGATTTAACTAATGATATCCGTGTGGATTTAGAACACACAATGTCATCATCCCACATTATCGTGAGGGTGTCGTAAGTAAGAAGTTAAACTTGATACACACAAATGCTTATTTATGACTAGTTATGACATTTTCGTCACCAGTTGACCAACAATTTGACTTCCTTGTTGGTGTAGGGGTTAGACGTCCTGCATTCACGGGTCCTTGGTTGGATTCCGGAACGGGCAAGCGTCTTAGTGTAACCAGAGGAACATGCCCCGAATCTGGGTGTTATTTTTATTCGTGAATTTTATGTTTGTCTATTTTGTACACTGTATGTGTGAGCAATGACGCAATGGATAGCTATTTATTCGCAGATTTGTATTTGATTGGCCCATCTAATCCAAGGCCTATTCGTCATGCATTGCGTGTTTTTCTTATCTGGCGAATTTGCTCTCAATATGCTAATAAGTGCTATTTGTAAACAAGACAACTGATTTGAAAAAAGCAACTACAGAGTTTCTTGCCGGCTCTTCTCTATAGAGCAGCATTCCCAACCGGTGGTATTTTCATCATGAATGTGGGTGGACGCAAGGGTTGTGGGAGATCAAAGAGATGGATGGATTGTAAGAATGAGGAATTGTGTATGAAAGGTGTGACTGTAGATATGACGACTGATAGGTGGGTATGGAGACTACCACCTAGCGTTGGACAAAGGTCGTAAGATGTTAGACAACGGTAATAATTTTGGTGATAATTTTAAATATGATGAGTTTTGTGATAAAACTTACGTAAATAAAGTTCCGTTTATTTAATTTGTGTTTGTAAACTACGCGTAATACAGGTTATAACTAATGCAGGGGTATTTTTTTCTAGAAATTCTATATCAGTAGATAGTGTTATCCATCCTTTCGTTATGGCTGTACGGTTTTTTACACCCTGCATTAGGGGGCGGGGGTATCTGCCTGTGTCGCATCTCTCTAAAAAGAAAGTCTCTCTAAATTCAAACGCATGGACATAATAGGACAGAGGAAAATGCGGAAAACACACAAAGGGTTTTGTAAGGGAATCAGTTGACGTAGGTTAGGTTCAGCAGAGGTTAGGAAGGCGCATTGATGTAGGTTCTACAGACCTAGGAGGCAAGCCTATGAATAGAAATGAAGATTTATGAACTGCGAAACTTCTAAGGAGCAAATGTTTGGGATTCAACCAATTATGTGAACTACTACTAGACTGCCTCGTTGGTCTAGGGGTTGGATTTCTGGGTTCCGGGTTCGATTCCGGGGCCGGGCAAGTATCTTTGTGTAAACCAGAGGCACTTGCTCTGAGTCTGGGTGTCATTTGTGTTCGTGAATTTACACAGTACAGTAAGCTAATTACCCTCCATATAATTGGAGGAGGCCCGACTCAGCAGTGGGTAATTGAGGGGCTGTATAGTAATAGTAGCTATACCACTAGGGGGCGCTCAAATTACGGCCTGGCTGTTGGTTACGCACATGAACGTGTTGCCAAACCAACCCTCTAAAAAGAGAAAGCCAGCATGAAGGACTCCTTCAGTTGCCAACACCATGGTTCCCTTGATAGAACTCTGGTGACCTTAATGACGCGCAGGAGCACAACACTACTCTTGGGTTATTTGACTGCTGTATTCTGTAAAGGAAGGTGCTCTCCAGTCTGACAGCTCCAGCGAAGCCACCTATCGCGGCTCATTATTTTTTTTTAAACGAAACCCCTGTTCTATTTCTAACGTGTATCACAGCGGCAGAGGAGGAGGAGGGCCAACTCAGTAGTGCGTCACAAAAGGGATGTAGTAGTAAACGACACTGCTTCCTAGTGTTAGATTTCTTCGAAACATGAATCGGAGGTTCATCAAACTTATTACATCAGTAAATCCAGCGATCGTTCGCATTATAAATATTCTGACAGTAATTGCATATGGATCAACAATTCGCTGTCTATTCAACGCGGGCCGACAACCTGATGGTTCAACGTATCCTGTGCTGCCATTATTAGAGTTTCACGGCCGCGTATTATGTTCAGATAGCACAAAACATTGTGAAAAGTTCAAGGATGTTTGGGAGGAATGATTTCAGCTGATAAATGGGTGTATAGGGTTTATGTTGAGCCATTGCCTGCGAGGAGGTTTATTTGAACTACGCAAACATTTTGGTGGTGTCGTACGGGCGCTCTTTTAAATACCTAACTTGAGTTTGCTTCTCTATACGTACCTACTTAATATTACTAGCTGAGCTATAGACCGTTTAAATTATGATGTTCAGTTGTGACATATAGAATTTAAATAGGGACACATTGCAGTTAATAAAGCTGATCGAGACATAATGTTTTATATATAACTATGTTTTTTAGGCGCAGTGCTGGTAGGCCTCCCACACGGTGGACCGACGACCTGGTTAAGGTCGGCGGAAAGCAGTGGATGCGGGCGGCCCAGGACCGGCTTTTGTGGAGATCCTTGGGGGAGGCCTATGTCCAGCAGTGGACGTCTTTTGGCTGAAATGATGAAAAATTATGATGTTTTTTAGAGTTTAAAAATTAAGTCAGCGTAGTCTTTCAACGCGAAACTAGTAACAATGAAAAATTTAATATAAGTAGGTATCCATCCCACTGTACCGATATACGAAAAGTATACGACATTTTAAAAGACTTATTGTCATGGAATATTGTGATACAAAGTACAAGAAAATGGTGAAACAAACTTTAACTTCAGAAATTATAGCCTATGTGCTATTCTGATGTTTAAGCTATATTGTGGTAAAGATTCATTAATTCAGTAGTTTTTGCGTGAAACAGTTACAAAAATTCAAATCCAAACATTATTCAAACTTTCACGTTTAGGTATAATATTAGTCGGATGTAGAGAAGTGCTTTTTTAAATATTAGACCAACTAACGCCTTACTACCTAGTACTTTTATTCAAGGGCTTTTGAATACTCGGTTCAAGTCATGACCATTTAGTTACCTTGTCAGTACGGTAGACCATGGTTTTCTTATAGTTTTCCTGTAGCGCAACACTTCGTAGATTAACGTTTAGCGGAAACTCGAATATTAAATATAGTCGAATCGAAAACTCAATGCTAGTAGGTATAATATGGTATTATATAAAGTTAGATTAGGAATTAAATGTACGCGTAATTAGTATTTTCGTGTGGAATAGTGCTTATTCCATACGCATTTAATTTTACAAGGCTCTATTTATGTAGGTCTACATAAATAGAGCCTTGTAAAATTAAACAGATTCAAACATAAAACCATTGACATCAAACAAAGGGGAAACTGCTCTTCAAATTCCCATGCATTCCTTACCTTAGATCTGGCGTAAATGTCAAAAGCGTTCTTCATGCTGAACCCCAGCGCGGTGTATGGGTGTGCCAGGGATGGGACCTCCCACGTTGGTAGGTAGTCATCCGCTACCACATATTTGTCCAAATTCTTTGGGTCAAACGGATTATATTTTGCTGGGCAGTATCTGTAACATGGCGTTGCATCGTTCATAAATGTACAATAATGGACTTTTTGGTTGTCACTAAAAATTAAAAAAAAGAGAGTTGACTTAGAAAATGCATATAAAATTTACCCTGTGCGAAACACAAACCGTGTGAATCTAACAAAAAAACTGAAGGTACAATAATATATGTTGACACGTAAAGTGCCAGTAATGTTTATTTAAAAAACAGGTGTTTCTGTTTATTAGTAATTTTGTGTATATTTTGTTTTATAATTTTGTTGAGACTGTTGAACAGAGAGCAAATTGTCTTTGGTTACGAAAATTTTCTGTCTTTAATGTGTCCGACAATGTACTTTACTAAGTTAGAATTCTTGGTGATAAAAGCTGTGAATCTTCTGATGCATACGTAATATGGGGAACATAACTCTTAGACACTTGTCCGTATTTTCAAGCCTTTCATAAAAATACACATTTTCAACATAAGATAACTCTATCTTAAGCTGAAAATGTGTATTTTTATGTTTTCTTCTTGTGTCATTTAAAACAGTAAACCGGTTGCCTAAAATTGATGCTAGCTTAACTAAATACGTTTAAAAACAGAAATTGAATACAGAAACAGAAAATGAACGCTAGGTATACTTAGTGAATATTTGAGATTTATGAGTAGTTGGTCTAGTGTTTACAAGTGCCACATTTGCACTGGTGTCTGGTTCGATTGCGGGCTCCGGTAAGTCTTTGTATTAAGTAGATATTATATGTTTGACGAGGGCGAACATTATATCGCTAATTATTAATTATAGCGTTAATTTACAACTTTCACTTTTTTAAATAGTCATAAATATGGTGTAATTGAGGAATAATTACCTAAACAGCACGTCCCCTTTGTACCAATATGCTCTCAAAGGATTAATAGACGTCAACACAACGTACACTCCAATATCGAATTTATGTCCATCCACTAAGAAAGGTTTTTGCATGTATTCCTGGACGAAACTTTCGCCGCTTGACAAATTTATTTCACTCACGTTCTTCAAGAAAACACCTCGATGTTGATTGTGTTTTTCTAAAAATAACGCATTTCGATTGTCTTTTGCATATTTTAAAAACTTTTCTTTGTCCTTCGGCAATTTGAATGCTTTCGGTATGTATTTCGAGTCTGTGATAGCGAAATCTACTTTGTTGGTTATATAACCTGTGCCTGGAAAGTGATTGACTTTTTGGCGGGCTTTTAGTCTATGCATGTTTGGATAGAGCGCGCGAAAGGGGTAGTCATGGGACCATAATAGGTCCCATTGTGTGTCATTTGTACTTTTTTCATAATTTATTCTATCTAGGACTAAGTGAACATGTTTGAGTAATCCGTTCTTATTTTCTACATCTTTGGTGGCAGAGTACACCCAGTATTTGTGTCTTTCTGTACACGTTCCGCCATCTAGCTTTGGTGTTTGGTTCTTATATATTGAATTTATTATTTCTAAAAACAATCCTAATGCTACTCCTGTTATACATATAATTAAGCACAAATTGGTATATTTATCAGTTTTAGAAATATGCGGTTTTTTATGGACGTTCAGATCGCATTGGGCGTTGCGTTGTTCTTCGGCTTTTTTTTCAGTAATTTCAGTGCATCCCTGAAATATAAAAACAGAATTTGTTTATTTATTAATTTATCCATTTTCCGTGTCGAGGAGAGTACCGAGGATGGCCACCGCTGCGCTATGTTAATAAAAAAATGAACAAATGCTGACGTAAACTTAGGGTTGCCAGGTCGCCAAACCTAATAGCCGGACAGCCCAGCCATTTTGGCCTGACATTTGGGTAGAAAGGCCGGACACCCTACATTATTGAGTATTTTGTCTTAGTATTAATAGGTACGACAAAAAAAAGTATGTAAAATCAAGGTTTTTTTATTATTATTATAAATCTTGTTAAATTCTAGTGAAAAAATAAATAAAATCGTATTGTTCATTCAGGGCCGGATTTAGGGGTCCAGAGGCCTCGGGGCAACAAAGGAGTGGAGGTCCCCTTGCCCCAAATTATTTTCCAAATAAAATGAATATATAATACTTTAGGCTGTAGGTAAAGGTAAAAGCGAAAAAAAAAATCAAAGGAAAAGATGTTTACTAGGTTTACTAGTTCAAATTTGAAAGATTTTTTTTTCCGAAGTCTCTATTGTGGAGGCCCCCTGCTTGTGGAGGCCCCGGGGCTTTCGCCCCGGTTGCCCCCCCCCCCTAAAACCGGCCCTGTGTTCATTCCTCGATTGATAGCGCACAGTGCGCTATCAATCGAGGAATGTGCAGGGGCGGGCGACAGGCGGCACTTCGGCCTGCGTGAGCGACCGTCAGTCGACTCTCGTCGCCTGCGTTCGGGCACGAAATATAAAGCCTAACAAAATCCGGACGAGCCGGACACCGTTTATTTTGGCCGGACACGCAATCAAAAAGCCTACCTATGTCCGGCTTTATCCGGACGCCTGGCAACGCTACGTAAACTGCATACATATACATGCTCTGTTTTTACACACTTACGCCGTAACTTATGTAGAATTAAAATTTAAAAGAAGCCATACAAGTTGAATTAAAAAGAATTGTAAAGAATATCGAAAGCAATAAATCGCGACAGTGTTGCCGTGTGGTTATTTTAAAAATAGAATAAGTAAATATAACTATGTACGGAAGTAAGCTTTCAAGTGTTGTTTTGGAGGAGAGACTTATGGAAACTTGTTTAGGAAAACGTAGGGCCTCCGTATTTTCAAAATACATAAGTGATTTGTACACAGAAATACTCCTATCGGTAGGGTTTTTGTTACACCATGTATAATATTTCATTAGAAATGCAAACGGTACTCACGTCAGTTTTATCCGTTTCCATTTTATTCACTTTATGTTCATATTATTATATTTATATTAGCACAGGGCATTTACAATACTGTAGAACCAAAATATTAGTTTATTTTTATTATAGCGCCTAAAAAGTGCGTACGCGCTAAGATGTGCAAGCAAAGGTAAAGAATGAATGGGCATTCTCTCGTACATGGAATAGAAAGGGACGATGCATTATTTTGCGCATGTGTATGAAAGAGACCGCTTTCACTTTCTAAAACAAGTTATACTACTACTAGCAGACTTTTAGGTCACATCAACATATATTTAGCATAATGCGTTCTACCAACAGACATCACCTAGTTAAAACCAACTCTCCAAAGTATTTATTTAGCTTGTTATGATACTTTTTCTCAAAAATACATACCATTTCCTAGGGATACAATTGTTTTAGCTTATGAGCTCGAAAACACGCGTAGTCGCGGTTCTACGAAGAATTGCAGCGGCTACTTCAAAAAGCGGGCTAGTTATTCGATATTCAAATGAGAAAGAAAGAGAAACAAAAAGACCATTACTTCTTCTTTAATTCTTTCTTCTATTCATGGCAATCGGTTAAATATCTGTGCCATTTGTGCCAACGTCGAGTTTTAATTTAACAATCTCCTTTACACAAACCAAACGTCAGATATTTTGACATCAAAATATCTATCTTCATAATAATGAAAAAATTACGCGTCACGTTTTTTGTCCGCGGTGGACTTTTGCACACCGTGTGCAGATTGATCCAACTTGAAAGATAGGATAGCTTACATCTCAATTTAAAGTCGCAATGTAATTTTATTGCAAATTATTTGTTTATTATTTGACAGTCACAATTCTAAGGAGCTATCAAACGATTCTAACAGGTGGCGATGTGTTGATCGGATTGAGTAAGTATTCAATAGATGGCTATGTACAAACTTTTCCCACAAGATACATATACTTAATAGCATAACCACCACAGCATTGCGTGGCCAGGTCTGCAAGTATATATATATATTTTTATCTTAATTATTAATTTTCATGTATATATATATATATTTTAATACGATAAAAATATATATATATATATACATTACTCATTTGGATACAGTTGAATCTAATTGATTTAGAGAAAACCAGATTCGAATCCAACAAGATTGTGAATGTTTAGATGGCAAACAACAATATATGCGACTTTTTAAGTTTAAAAACTAAACTAAATGTAAATATTACTAATAAAATGTTTGCCCATATCTCAGAATGGAACACCTGACATCAGCTTTTTAAAATTACTCATTCTGTGTCGCTACGCATAATCTAGTAACTAGATTACGCGTGATGTTTTTATTTTTTATATATCTTGAACAAAACCTATGTGAGCGGTGAGTGTCCTTTATAAAACCTCAACTCAAAAGCCGATGTCTTCAGTAGTTTCTACGAAGCTAAAAGTATTTATCTACGAACACTTATTCCACGCCTTTCACGACGCACCCTTGCAAAAACGTAGCGCTCACAATGTTATTGTACTCTTTATTGAGCTATTGATAGTAAATGTTACTACTAAAACTCCATCTGTATTGAGTTCACAGCACTTTGAATACAAAAAAAAAAGAATAAATACGCGCGTAATCTTTTGTTAGGTACTATGTTTTTCTTCTATATTTTCGAACGAAATTCAAATGTCCTTTACCGTAACTATGGTCAATATAGTTTTAAAATGAAAAATAAAGCAACCTTTCGCTCCGCTATTTTCTCATTTTATAAACTTCGGAATGTACAAAAGATCAGTCTAAGTTAATTTTCTATTGTAAACACTAATGGAGATAAGGCTTTTTGAGGCCATTCCCTGGGTCTACGCCAAGCTAACAAAAAGCGTATTAGAAACACAGGAAACTGTATTGTTATGTAAGGCCTAACGAACTCTAACCTTACAATGTTTAAAATTCGTTGAACCGACATTTACAAGCCCTTTTTTTATACTAGTTATAAGAACAATGAGATGAATGAATGAGCTACCTTTACAATCTTAGGGAAGGAAAACGTCGCAAGTAATCTACGGGCCTTATAGTGTTACTGGGTTACTGGGATACAGTATGGTTTAGATTTATGTTGGGAATTGCCGACTCAATTCCGCCTCAAGAAGAGGAAACTTAAATCAATAGGTTATATAGCCGTCCAAACTGAAACAAACATTACCGAATATATTTCGCGTCGCATTATAGTCTTGTATACCACTACTAGTACAATCAGTACTCAGCCCATACATGAGCCACTGATGAGTCGAGCCTCCTCCAATTATATGAAGGCTAATTAGCTTATGACGTCACGCTGGCCAGACGGGTTGGCACAGGGTTTCATATCGTATTCAAGTTTTGCTTTTCTTGTGGCAAGGTTTTCTGCCTTGTCATTTCCTTTTGTAGACTCTTACGGCACCCTCATGTTGGAATGGAGTGGTGTTCTTATGGCGGGTCGTCTTCTTTTCTGCAATATGTTTGAGGAAGCCATCCCCTGACGTATGCGTCATGCTTGTGAACAGGTTCCATTGCTGGGGGTCGGTTAGCTCAGGCATTATTTATGAAAAATAAATAATTAAAAGGTTACTATTATATTATTTAACAAGAATCTAGTCAGTAAATGTTGCTGGTATTTGGCCAATTTGGACTAATGCGTGAATTTGGTTTCACAAATCGGTCTAATACCCTGCCTCTTCGACGCTCTTAAAAAGCAACTATAGAGTTTCTTTCCGGCCCTTCTCTGCAGAGATGCCTTCCGAACCGGTGGTAAATGATAAAAGTTTAAATTTAAATGGTAAAATTAAATTATATATACTCGTATTATAATTGTATATTATAACCACACGAACCACATCTGACAAATAAAATTACATGAGTAAATAATACTACGCATAATATTACCATTTTAGTGCAGATTTTTAAATCTGTTTCATTTTGACCCACCCTAAATTGGAATTAGGCCTCCTCCAATTTAGGCTCGGGGTTTATTAACGAACTTTCCTTCTCTTGCGGTTCTTTGCTTGTCGAAGATTATCCTTTGCTCGGCTCTTACTCTTAGGATGGAAGGGGACGGTAGCATTACGTATTCTGAATCCGCCAGCACTCAGATATGATCGTTTCTAAGGTATTTAAAAAAAAAAAGGTCATTGACTCTTAATCTCCCAATACGACACTTTCTATTTTACCCCTCACAATAAGCACTGACGATGTCTGCAAGTTTGTACATCTCGGCAGGTTCATTGAATGTCCGGGCACGGCAGACGACTCTGACAATGCTATGGCGTTGGCGCCGTTTAGTCGCACCTCTGCTTTTGAACGTAGGGTTGCCGATATTTTTATTTGTTATTTATTAGTCATACTAAGCGTACATTTGTGGTAGTGGCTCCGCATACAAATTGTGTGGTTACGACGACCGGTGTTGTTTGGCCAAATATATGGAAACCTTTAAATACCCTTAAAATTGTACTCGTCTAAATGGAAACAAATATATTCACAGCCTTGAATATATAATAATATATACAAAGTGTATTAAACAGTAGTTAGTTGGTCGAACACCATGTTTTGTGACATAAGAAAAAAAAACTCGGAATTGCTTCCATTGATTAGCCGTCACTTCAGATGGCTTATGTTGTTCAATAAGTTATTAAGAAATATTCGACGTTTAAAGTGAATAAAAAGGAAAGATGATTCCTTGGCCTCCCAACACCATGTTTCTCCTGATAGATCGTGGTGACCTTACTCATGCCTAGAAACACAACATCACCCAAGGATGATGTTATTTGGCTGAGGTATTCCTTAATATGCAGGTTCTTCCCCAGTAGGATGCTTCAGCGAGCGAGTGGCCAACCCCTATGTCCTAAATCTCTAGGTCTCGAAAAGCCGTCTATGGCGGTTGTCAGAGGAAGTCCTTGGCGTAACCAAATAATTCGTTACCCAGTAAGATAAAGTAGTCCCACTGGACGGGTTTCACATATCAGTCGGTAACCCGTCCTTGTAAATACTGGTAATTAGCCTAATCCAGATTAGACAGATTTTTATATTGGTAATTCTCATGGAAACCCGGTCGTGGGCCAGCCTCCATAGGTGGCGCGAGTCAGAATAGTAATTTAAGATGAGGACTGAGGATTACCTAAAGATAAAACCACCACGACACCGTGTGCCGCTCTTCATTTGGCCTCTTCCTGTGGGCTCGCCCGGCATAGGTGACTCGGAGGCGGTAAGAACCATAGCAAGGTGGCACGGTCGAGGGGAGGTTAGATAGGTGACCGACGTCAATGAAGTTGAGTAAAAGCACTGTGGAAAAAATGGACTAAAAGGTTTTTTTTATATTCGATTATTTTTTCATTTGACAGCCCTGTACACAACTCGCGCAGATTCGGGCGCGGTGCGAGTGCGTGCGATCGATGGACAACACAGACGTAGTGTCGCCGACCGAGGACGATCCCGCAATGGTATGTAACAGTTACATCTCAAATAAAGTTTTAACAGTTACTTAAAACAATTATAACAGATTACCCATTGTTACAGTGATTGCTATAATGTTAATACCAAATTGAAACATTACTATAAAATTAAAATCGCATATATTTTATTAGAATAAACCTCTGAAAAAGAAATACCAGTAACTGTATAAAAGCTCTAATGACCCTGCAAGAAAGTTCATTTAGATAGAACAGACATAAGCGTATATTGATAGAACTTTCACCAAGAAAATCTCTGGCGGCTGATGATCATGATGAGGATTTAAATGCCAACGTTTTCATATTCCCTGATTGGAAAAACATTTATACTTTTCGTGTATCATAAAAAGACGCATTTAAATAATTTTGTATTTGTTTATGCAATCTATCTATATACATAGGTAATATACAAAATGAGTTGAATTTAGTAGTCACAAAAATACTCTAGAACGGCTAGACCAATTTGGATAATTTTGGTAGTATTACTTTCCCATACAAATAGTTCGTACGCGGTACGAAGTTCGTCGGATCTGATAGTTATTAATATAAGATGGCAATAAATAAATAAATCATTGATTGGATCTAAGTCACTCTTTTATACTTTAAGTCTAAAAAAACAATTCAGCCTTGCTAAAATATCTACTACTATTCAGCCCATAAATGATCCACTGCTGAGTAGGGCTCTTTCGAAAGAGCAACTACAGAGTTTCTTGCCGGCTCTTCTCTGTAGAACTGTATTCCAAACCGGTGGTAGATGGTAAATTTTAAATTTTAAATTAAATATTATTTTGTTGTTTGACTTGTCAAAAGAGCTCTAATGAGCCAACTTGATTAAATGAGTTTTGAATTTGAATTTGAATTTCAATTACATGGCGGGTACTATGCAATGCTGGCCGGACGGGTTGGCACAGGGTTGCGTATCAAGTTTTCCTTCTCTTGCGGCTAGGTCATACATATCGGCCTTGTCATTTCCTTTTGTCGGCACTCACGACACCTTACTTTTATCTTACTTAAATATCTAAGCTTCAGAAACATATTACAGCCATACAAAAACATTTCTGCATCAGATAAATGGTTCTTTAGTAAAATATTTCAGCCAGTAACATACCACACGGCGTTTATCTGCGTCTTCCGGCGCCCGCCAGTCTGTCTGCGACAGTAAACTAGCTCCGCAACTCGGCATGATGCAGCTCCACTCCTCTACCAACACTGGCACCCCACCCCGACAGGGGGCGCTACTTACTTATTTGCGGGAATGATAGATTACGTTTATTGATTTCAAGCGATACAGCATGTTCATAATCTGAAGCAGGCTTTTTATTGGCTTGAGACTAAAAATATTTTGCACTATGTATGACGGCGTCCGGATTAACAAAATCCGCGATTAACGACGAGTGATTATCGAAATGTCAATGACATTTCTAAATCCATCATCACATGGACAACTAAGTAATTAAAAGTATACATCTTATGTCTATCCATCGAATTATAATTTTAACATTTTATTTTTCAACTAGCTGACTAGCTGGGGTGAAAATGTATGGTTGTATGTATTTTCGTATGCTGTATCAAAAAATAAAACAAGAAAAAGGTCTAAAAAAATAAAAAAAACCCTTTTCATTTATGGGGACGAAAAATAGATGTAGTTTCGGAGGAGTTCAATAACAAACACCGTGACATGAGTTTTTTTTATATTAGACTAGTTGTCCGGGCATACGTTGTCCTGCATGATATTATTCGTTTACCGACTGCAGCGCCATCTGTCAGGCTGATTTGTGCATCTAAACCATCCTGGTAAAACATACATGTATAAATAGGTATATAAAGAGATTATACTGCAATCAAACATTTTCAAGATTTCTTAAGCTAACAACAAGTAAACGTTTAACATTAATTGAACGGTAATCTTCCATTCAAGTTTTCGAATTAAGTCTAAGATCTTATGATAGTTATTTGTGTAAACTTACAGAATGTGTTTTACTAAATATTTACCAAAATAAATGGAATTGGATATCCAATTTTAGTTGCTAAGATATAATAGTTATCTTCTGCAACTTACCAAATAGCTTTGAGAAATCTTAGACAACGTATTCGGGTCATCATAACTACTTAAAACTTTAGCTTACGAATATTAACGGCGTGTGTAAACAATAAGATCCAGACGGGTACACATGATATCAATAATATAGGCCTATACAGTCTTTTTACTCAATAACTAGTTCAACCAGCATGTTTTGTACCGCCAATAAAACTAAACATTGTTGGACCACATATTCTAGGACATTTTGTATTATGTTTAATACAAAAAATATACAATATGTCCTAGAATATGTGGTCCAACAATAATATTTATTTTGTCATTTTCATTATGTCATTTATGTCGTACCTGTTTTTAAAAAATAAATAAAAATGACCTAACACCGGTCCGTGTGGTGACGGATGTAGAATACATAGTGTGACCACCCCATTCTCTGATGGACAAAGGCCTCCTCAAGGATTTCCACGGAGCCCTGTCCAACGAATTTTGAATAAGAGCAAACATTATTGGACCTAACTGTACTAAATTGAAAGTGTATGAACTTACGCCCAGACAGTTACATTAGCCAACAAATAAGTTATAATATCAACAGATAACTGAAGTCAAACTAATCTGTATCAAAGCCAGATCTCATTTGTTCTGTATGGAGCCTATAAATACTAGGTTTGGCCGCGACTCTTGCCTAAGTCAAAGTAGCTTTAAATCCTGGAGAGAACGGGCTGTTTTTTATCCACCATGATAAAGGTTGGAATTGTAAATTTGACGTGACTCTCCATCGGTTTTTCTTGTATGTTTTATTATTTCAGTTTCTTTTTTCTAAATGAGGACGAGTTTCTCAATTCATCGGATTATTTTTTTATGGACGTCTACGACTGAATTACATTTTTTTATTTCCAAGAACATCTCCAAGTTTCCCCAGAACATGGTTGCATATTGTTTATTTTTAGCTTGTTATTTTTGTTTGTAAGTCGCGTTTTGTAATTATTATACGTACGTACGTATCAAGCTTAATAATACGCTATCAAGGTGGATGGTACTATTACTACTAATAAGCCCATACATTACACACTGCCGCGTTGGGCATCCTCCCATCACCGGGAATTTGCCTAATAGCACGGGGGTTTTGTATCAAATTTTCCTTCTCTTGTTATGGGCCTTGTCATTTTCTTCTGTCGGCTCTTACGGCACCCTCAGAATGGAATGGGGTAGTGACACTATGTATTGTAAATCTCATAAGTATGTTCTTCTGTACATAAATAAACAAACATACATTTGTTATTATGTATGTTACATAATATTACGCATGTCTAGATTTCTAGATCGAATATCAGCTTCGGAGTCTGACAGTAACAAAGATCTGGGATAGACAAAAGAATTTGATAAAACTAACATGATTAAATAATAATATTTTCTTATCTATCGTTATTGTTCTATCTTTTAAACACCACTTTACCCCATTGGGAAGTGAAACCCGTGGCCCTGTTTCGGGCAGATGAGGGACACGTTTGGTTTTAGTGAGGTTGGGGCGCAATTACCATCTTTCCGCGCCCCGGAGTCCCACATAACCTGCCTCGTGTTTTGCGGTCGGGTACCCATGAGGATTTCCAAGTTAAAAAAAAAGAGGTTGGATGTGCCGCCTTTGGACCATGGGTCCCCAGTTCAATTCCAGGGTCGGGCAAGTGTCTTTGTGTAAACCAGAGGCACTTGCTCTGAGTCTGGGTGTCATTTATGTTGGTGATTTACATCCTTGTAAACTACCCCCGCGATACAGGTTACACCAAGATGGGTTTAGTTTTTTATAAAAAAACTGGCTGACCCCGCAAACGTTGGTTTACCATGTAATTAAATAGGGGTTGATCGTAGGGGGGTGAAAATTTAGGGTTGTATGTATATTTGTGTGTGAATGTCAAAAAAAAATAGTGGTGTGAGACACCCTTAACACTTAGGGGTGTAAAAATTAGTTATAAACCTATTCTTATACATATGAAATTTCATTGAAATCGGTCAAACCGTTTCGGAGGAGTATGAACACTAAAAATAAATAAATAAATATCCTTGGACATTTCACACAACGCCATCTCGTCCCAAGTTAAGCAACTTAATGCTTGTGTTATGGTAACGAGATGGATGATAAACTACTTAGATACATTTTTTTTTGTAAATACATACATAAAATTGATAGAAATGACACCCAGACTCCGAGCCAGTGCCTCTGGTTTAGACAAAGACACTTGCCCGACCCCGGAATCGAACCCGGGACCCGTTGATCCAAAGGCGGCACATCTAACCACTAGACCAACGAGGCAGTCAAAAATGTCAGTCAAGATTGTGTGTCAAGTTTTTTTTTTAAACGAAACCCCACTTGTTATAACTTGTGTCGCGGGGGCAGTTTACAAACATGTAATTCACGACCACAAATGACACCCACACTCTGAGCCAGTGCCTCTGGTTTAGACAAAGACACTTGCTCGACCCGGAATCGAACTTAATCGAACGAAAATTTTAACTGTAGAAGGAACTCCGTAACTTTCGCCATGCATAAGTGTTGTGCATAACCGTAGCCACAAATATCGACCTATATTACATCATAATGCGGTTAAGAATGTGAGGTAGGTATGCATGTGGTATAATGCCTTTGGCATACCGCTGCTAACCTCTAGGTGGGTCGTCCTTAATATTATAGAGATGTTTGCGTATAAACAGTCCGGTGAAGACAGATTTAGAATTCACTATACCTCGTTCTACTATACATCCTTGGACATAATATGCTCCGCTGTAAGCATGAAAAATGGAGCAAGCAAGTCTGGTATCCGAGATGGGTCAAGAAGCAGAGGTCGCAAAAGTAAAAGATGGGAAGATGATTTGAAGTTGACTCCAGGTCCCCTTTGGCTAAGAATTGCAAGAGATAGGAAACCGTGGAAGACGTTGGAGGAGGCCTATGCCGTAAGATACACCGAAATTAGAGACCTATTGTGATGAAAGCACTACTGATTATTTAGTTTAACGAAACATAGTTAAATTTCGGAATAAAAGGCTTATTTATTTATTTTTATACCTCGTTCGCGTTGAGAATGCAGTGAGCCATCATTGTCTAGCTTAACCACGCCTCGTAACCAATCAAATCGTTCCAAATTAGAAAGTCACGTTCCCAGCGACGACACGCACCCTGAGAGTCATGTACGAAGCCGACATATGCACGGGTTTCAAGACAACGCGAGCGACTACGCGCGCTGAAGCTAGTTGTGGGAAGGGGAAAAAAAGGAAGTTCTTGTGCCGGACGGCTGCTTGCGGATAAAGCGGATTTCTTTCTTGCTGGTTTATTTGTTTCAAAAATCAGTGCAGTTTTTATAATTATGTTTTACTTCTTTATCTCGCTGAGTAGTAGGATCTAATGGTCCGCCCGGCTAGCTACCACCCTCACATCTAAGTCCGGCGCCAAGCAGTTTACTGTGTTTCGTCGTAGGTTTTTTTTTCTTATATCTTTATATCCGCCTAAACGGCTGGACCGATTTGCATGATTTTTTTGTATGCCTTTGGGTGGCACCGATGTTGGACAAATCAGCCCGACAGATGGCGCTGCAGTCGGTAAACGAGTATCATGCAGGAAAACGTCTGTCCAGCAAATGTGCATCACTCGCGCAGCAAGTAAGTTACGTGTCACTTTTTATTATAGATCGTGGGAATTTATTAGGAGGGAAAAATCACATGAGCCAAAGACGAAAAATTCTTCTGTAGCACATAGATTTCCCCGTGTGGGGACGGGTGAGAATATAAAACTTCACCACCGCACGCTGCGAAATAACGCGTGTTGTAAATTTCAACAAAACTCAGCAAGCTTGCTGGTAGGATCGAATGGTCCGCCCGGCTAGCTACAACCCTCACATGTCAGTCCGGCGCCAAGCAGTTTTACTGTATTCCGTTGTATGTAGAGTAGTCTGAAAGCAGGTGCCCGATAGGGCATTTCCTTGAATTGTCTGTCCCATCTTAGACCCTGGCGTTGCTTTCCATCACACAAGCCTAGAGTCAATGATATCCAAGTCACTGATAAAAAAAGTAGCTAAAAATATGGTGATTAAGATAGCACTGTTGAATTGCCAATAAACCATTACATATTTAGTAAGAATACTTTACGAACTAAATAATTTCTCTTATGCTTGGCTTGATAGATATTTCTCGAGAGATTTCGGTAGCTTAATAATTTGATACGTAACGCGTGTGGCCCAGATTCTACTTTTACGCAAAAAATCTAATTTTCAGGTAAAAAGTAAAATCCACATGGTGTATCCATAATTTGATTTAAGGGAAAATGTAAGGGAAACATATTTTTTAATTTAAACGGAACCCTTATACTTTGTATCACCCGTATCGCGAGGCGTACGTAATTCACGAATACAAATGACACCCAGACACACAATAAGTGCCTCTGGTTTACACCAAGATACATGCCCGACCCCGGAATAGAACCGGGGACTCGTCTCGTGATCCAATATCCATCCCCCCAAGACCGACAAGGCAACAATATTTAGAAGGTCTGTTCGCAATAGGGGTCGCCGACAACCTGGGTCCGGTTACGTGGGGCTTCAGGGCCCGCCGTAACGGGCCTTTTGACCCATTTAACCTGACACTCCAAGGTCACATATTTACTTACATCTCATAAAATACTTGCTGATACGGACCTCCTCAAATTACAGGAGCCAACTGTGCTACGCTGGTCAGACGAGTTGGCACATGGTTTTGTTTCAAGTTTTCCTTCCCTTGTGGCTAAGTTTTTGTACCATGAACGTTCCTTTAGTCAGCTGTTACGGCCCTTTCAGTATGGAAAGTGGCGGTCATTTCCCTCCATGAATTTGGAGGAAACCCGACTCAGTAGTGGGCCTTTACTGGGTGGTTATCCACAATATAACAAAAAAGGGCATCGCATAGTTTCCCGTATTTTTATGGATAGCTGGTCATTGTGTAGTTGCTGGCGATGTGCAAGTACCCACTAAAATCCACGGCGTCCCTGACATGCCCGGTCAGTTGACAATATTTATCTCCGAAAAATACCTGACAGCCCTGCCCTGGCGGTGAAAACAGATCTTGTTACGCCTGCATAGTATGTCGCAAGCCGATGTAAGGCTCGGGAAAGTGAAGATTCATTTAGCAGTTTCGATTACCTGAACATCTTTTCTTCAATTTGCGACTTGAGGTAGGAGGTAGGAATACAAATAAAAAAAGTAGTAATAATTATGAAAAAGTTGATTTATTATAATTATTATAATAATTATTATAATACAGTTTACAATAATTACAAGCGATCACCAAACGGGGTGAAAGAAAACGGCGTAGTATTAAATTATTAGGCCGTCCGCACGCGGCGTCGCCACCCGACACCGCTTACAATTAATTGACCTACACTACGCACCGGCGACGCGCGACGGCCCCGCGGAGACGGACGCTATTTATTCGATTTTAGGATATAGTCTTTCGAACGCGAGGAACAAAATATTACACAAGTCGAGAATATTACTTACGATCGATTCGGATTAAATCGATTCGAGAGCGGCGGAAGCGGGGCGGGCGGCGCGCGGCCGCTACGGGCAGTCGCACTCCTCGACCACCATCTCGGGCAGGTCGCGTTTGATGATGTTCGAGTCGGCGCCGAAGTACACCAGCGACAGCGCCGAGAAGCGCACGGGCGCGCAGCACTCGGCGCGCCCCAGCCGCGCCGCCTCCACCACCTGCGAGTGGTAGTTGAGGAAGGGCGCGCACGCGCCGCGGCAGTAGTTGGCGTAGTAGCCCTCCGGCGCGACGATCCAGTCGTCCCAGCCGATCGCGCGGAACGACACGTAGAAAGTCTGCCGGCAGCAGCGGCCGCGCTCGGCGGCGTCGCAGTCCAGCGCGCGGCGGCGGCGCGACGGGTGCGGCGCCAGGCGCAGGCGCAGCAGCGGCCGCGCGCCCGCCGCGCCGCCCAGCCGCAGGCGCACGCGCCCGCCGCAGCCGCTGCAGTCCAGCAGCAGCCGCAGCGGCGCCGAGTGGCCCGCCAGCGCCCACGCGCGGACGGCGCGCGTCACGTCCACGCGCTGCCAGCCGCGCGCGCCGCCGCGCCCCGAGCGCCGCGCCGCGCCCGCCAGCTCGCCCACGGTCCCGTTGGCGCACACCGTGAACGCCCACAGCGTGTACCGCAGGCGCCGGGAGCGCGCCGCCGTCTCCGCGCGGACCAGCAGCTCGGCCGACGCCACGGCGGCGCGCTCGCCGGTCTCCGACTCGGCCTCCGGGCCCAGTCGGAACTCGATCAGCCGCTGCCCGTTCAGCGTCTCACCTGTGGATGCGATACTCGTTTATCGCGAAGTCAACGGGAATTCGCCCCCCGGTGATACCCAGGAAGCGAATTCAGCGTTTCCTAATTTCCCTACGTAATGGAATGGCTCACCGACGAGTCTAGCGATCGCGACGAGGAAAGGGGATGGGACGTAGGGCAGAGTGTGCGCGGTGGTCGCCCGTGGCTGCGGGCTACGCGACCCCGGTTGTCCTGAACCTTCGGCTTGTAGCCGCTCGAAGGTCCACGCCAAGTCGTGAACGCGGTGGCCGCGCAAACGTCTGATAATACTGGATTTTAGGCTTGGGAAATGATTACTTAAAGTTTTTCGAACCGCCGCGACTGCAGACCCTTCTATTGTTTTATGTAAATTAAAATAGTGTTTAAACTGTTGGTTCTCCATCGCTGCTCAACTTCGGCCGCCTGGGAAGATTGAAGTTCACCTCTTCGTGTTGGAAGGCGACCCTGAAAAAGAAAATGTTGGTTGTAAAAGTCATAACAAAATTATATACAACACCAAGTTTGATCTTTTCATTGGATTTCCAGAAGCCTTCTGCGAAGTTCATAATTTCCTAAGAAAAATCCTCGTTAGATATTGACGTAACCTCGGAAACAAGCCAAAAATAACATCGCCTCGAAGTCAATGTTATCCGTCACACGTAAAAGGTCCCCAATGCATTTAATGCGATCGCGTGAATAAGGCGATAGGCAACTGATACTTCATTATGTTATTGCATGGGTGTGATCTCTTTGATCAAACGCTCCCGTACATCGTGTGCCCTCTGCAGATAGATCAAACAGACACGACAGAAATATGTTATTCCAATATCTCGTGCCATAAAGTTGAGGAAATAATATACCTTGGCTTCCATTAGATTAAGCGAAGTAATAATTGACAAGTAATGTTTTTTATTTGCTTGCAAATATTGGAGCTGACTTTCTGCAAGCATAGCTAAGAACAGCTTCTACCCGTGTGGGGACGGGTCAGAATATAACGCTTCCTCACCGCACGCTGGGAAAAGACGCGTGTTGAAAGAATCAACAAAACCCAGCATGCTTGGTGGTAGGATCTAATGGCCGCCCGGCTAGCTACCATCTAAGTCCGGCGCCAAGAAGTTTTACTGTGTACTGTGCCTGACAGGGCATTTCCTTGAATTGCCTGCTCCATCTTAGACCCTGGCGTTGCTTTCCATCACGCAAGCGTATGGTAAAAGATATTCAAGTAACTGGTACAAAAAAAAACAATAACGAGTAACACCTTTAAAACAAAAAAAAAACTTTTTAATATCGGTTAATCTGTTCACGAACTAAGATACCCTTTAAATTAAAACACCGTTCTTGTTATGTGAGATAAGTATGGGAGACGGTGACAGGAATATCTGCCGCTGTTGGGTTTTTTTATACGTTGGTAATCCTGATGGATACCTTGTCGTTAAGGGCTAGCCGAGTTATGAGGGCGGAAAGAGAAGAAGAATATATATAATAATATATATTCTCTCTAATATATATATAAGAATATACTCGTATATTCCTATTATATATATAATATCCTTCGTCGCCACTGGATGAATGTACATTTGATATATAGATTTAGAATACACAATGTCACCAGCCCACACCACGCCGAGGGTGTTGTAAGAGCCTACTAAAGGAACGCAAGAGGCAGACCACCTAGCTGCAAGAGAAGGAAACCTCCGGTCTTGTCAGCTTGGTACAGCAGGCTAATTTCCCTCCATGAATTTGGAGGAGGCCCGACTCAGCGCTGAGTCACTTATGTGCTCGAATGATGTAAATTACCTAGTTGATTGTTTAGTTTATTTAGAATCTTAAGCTAACGCATTGGTATAATACTGTAATGTTAAAAAATTTAAATGATAATTCACACATTGGCGATTTAAAATGTGTTTCAATAGACGACGACCTTGAGCTGTTTCGTTACAACCCTTCAAGTCAACGAACTCTCCTTAGCGACCTACGATAATGTGCTTTACAATAAACCCTTTTCCGCAACGCTTATACAAAGTGAAACAAAATCCCTATAATCATAACGAAAGCATATCTGAAGAACACATGAACAAAGTGTTTTAATATTACTAGAGACAATAAGACAAGCGCTAGTGGACACTGTCTTAGTTTATTTATTTCCGTAGTAATGTAGGACAGATACAAATTACTTAGTAGCCTAGGCTAGATTGTAATAAGAATGGTGCAGTCTTAAAACGAGTGCACTGTTATAAAAAAAAACGAAAGCATCGGTAGGATAAAGATGACTTGTACAAAAACACAGGAACACACACAACGTAACATTTTTCTTGATATTTTTATCACCTCTGGTGACAAAGGCATCTTAAATGGAGAAATAAGCACGGAAACCTAAAGAAACATTATGGAATATGGAATACTAAGCTTTTAGGATAGTAACAACAATAGCATACTATTCACAAAAATCCATCCAAAAAGACCGCCAATATCTCACTCGTACTTCAAGATAAAAAAATATTTTGAACATAGAACTGCTTCTCTTGATTGGCTGTGTCCCCACTGGCCACAGGGTTTTTGTTTCACCCTGTGTTTTTCAATGTCAATCATTCTTTTGTCCGAGCTAAGTACAAAGGGTTTGACCAACCGAATTTTTGAGCTTTTAACGATCACGCGACGCCAACGTTTTCAAGACTTGAGACCTAAGGCTCAGTTGAATCGACTAGGTGAACTTAATCAGGTCAGGTCACACATTCACCATGCCTAAAGTGCCTGAAGTTCCACAGTATTTCCCATTATGATATTACATATGTATAGCGACGCATTATTTTAGGGTTCCGTTCCATTAAAAATCCAAGGCTTTACTGGGCACTGGTATATTGCAAGACCTATATAAATATATATTAATGTGTATGGGTAAGCTAAGCTATACTAAGTCTACTTCTAGTCTACGACAGGTATTCACTGCTATTTTAATTACCAAAAAAAACTTTTGTAATTACTGTAGAATATAACAAATTTCTGTTTCATCATCGTCTTCATTTCTGCCAAAAGACATCCACTGCTGGACATAGGCCTCCCCCAAGGATCTCCACAAACGCCGGAAATTAAATAAATTTCTGTTTCTTCTTAAATTTAAGAGCCATGCTCTTGTCGGTGGAGTTTCTTCCAAGCATCTCGATCTTCTGCTAGCTCCTTGACCATTTGATACGAACCGACATTCACTTTTTCCTTAATTTGATCGAAAAAGCTTCTCCTAGGTCTTCCTCGTCCTCTCTTCCCTTCTACCTTCCCTTCTATGATAGTTGTCATAAGTGTGTCGTGTCGTATCAAATGCCCAATCATCTTTCCTCTTCTGTTGTCTATGCAGGTCAACAGGCTTCTCCTTTCTTCTACTCTTTCTAATACTTCTTGGTTTGTTAGTTTTTCCATCCAGCTTATTCTTTCCATCCTCCTCCAGCACCACATTTCAAATGCTTCCAATCTTTCTCTGTCTCTTTGTGTCATTGTCCACGTCTCTGATCCGTACAGTGCTATGCTCCAGATGTACGTTTTAATTAAGCGTTTTCTTATGTTCTTTGCTATTTTAGAGCCGAATAAGTAAATTTAATAATAAATTTCTGTTTACTACACCAATATTATAAAATTACTTAGCATTATCCAAGCTCTAGGTATGTTTCTATAAAATAAATGTTCTGAGCCGCGAATCTGTTTTTCATTAATGGTGGAGTTATAAAAGACCGGGGGATATACTCTACAGTGATATCGATGATGAAAGTTTGTTTAAATGTGTATAATTATTTAAGATACAGCAATGAAAAAATAACAAAAGTCTGAAATTGTTGCCTCATACGAGAATCTAACTGGATTCCATGCAGCATTCTACATACCTATATTATTTAAATTTCATAAACGGAACCATTGCCTAACGTCACTTATGTACTTGGCACATTTTTTATTGTTACAAGTTCTTTATTGTTACGTTTATTTTATGATTCTAGTTGTTTCTGCCTACCTTAATATAGAATGTGAATTGAATTTTTTTATAGTCAGCGTGCTGTGGTAATTTGTCATTATTTTCACAAAAATATTACGTTTGAGTTCAACTGGCGAGTAATATTTGGAGCAGTTGGTGTGGGCTGCACGACAGCGGCCTCATTTTATGCAAGAGACCACTACTGGATACCGGGTGTGACAAAAAGGGTGTATACAAGTTGTAACAAAACATGCTTGCGTCATAAGCGCGTGGCATACGTCTGACGAACTGACGCTATAGTATTATCAAGTTACTGCTACTACTCATAAATGACCCACTGCTGAGACGGGCCTCCTACATGGAGGATAATTAGCCAACTAGGGCCAGACGGGTTGGCACATGGTTTCGTATCAAGTTTTCCTTCGCCTGCTGCCAGGTTTTCGGCCTTGTTTCCTTTCGGCTCTTTCGACACCCTCAGAATGAAATGGGTTGGTGACACCATGTATTCTAAATCCGTCACCACACGGTCAGTGTGGTAAGTGACTAAAACTTTCAAAATCGGCAATCAATAGCACGTTGGTTGTCAATTTTGACTCTTTTGAATGAGCAGGCTTGTGCAGGATCGTAGGTTGTGGCGATATATGAGGGAGGCATATGTTCAGCAGTAGACCGTGTATGGCGGGTATCTTCCCTGCAACATGCTTGGGCGATGGCTGCCACATGCGTCATGCTTGAGAACAGGTGCCGTTTCCGGGAGTCGATTGGCTCATTAAAAGGTTACTATGATTGACTAGATGTTTGGCCCCTTGCGACTATTACGCAAGGTTGCTCTCAAAAATCTGTCTTATCCAGGCCTTGTACCTAAAAACGGTGATTTTAAAGCAACTACAGGGGTTCTTGCCGGCTCCTCTCTGTAGTGCTGCATTCCGAAACCGTGGTGGGTAAATTTTATATTTTTTATTTTGTTGTTAGATTTGTCAAAATGCCTGAGGTAGGTACAAATAAAAAAATATATTTGATGGCGTCATATTTCATTCTTAATTAAGTTCTTAGCAGTCTAACAAGAATACTACATTTGCGCCCAAAATAAATTGAAGAATAGAAAGCGAATTCATCTAAATGTCTTTTTTATAAATAAGGATAATTGTTTTCTTTGTTCCTAATAATGGTTTCCGGAAATGTTTCTCTAAGGCATAAAACTTGTTTTTGCCTACACACGCCTAATTGCCTTTTTTACAGAACTTCAATCCTCGAGTTTATGTAGTGGGGTGTGGGTAAACTAGCTTTCCATGTGCTGCCAGGATCATCTTTTCGGTGATGCGTGTGGTGTGGAAAAAAAGAGCGTTCTACCATGTCATCAGTATCGTCGTTTCAGCCCATAAATGACCCACTACTGAGTCGGGCCGCCTCCAAATTCGTGGAGGGAAATTAGCCTACTGTGCCACGCTAGAAAGACGGGTTGGCACAGGGTTTGTATCAAGTTTTCCTTCTCAGACGGCTAGATGATCTGCCTCTTACGATCCATTAGTTGCCTCTTACGAAACCCTCAGGATAGTGTGGGTTGGTGACATTGTGTATTCTAAATCCGTCACCACACGGGCGGTATACGAGTACATATTTTAGAAGAACGACATATTTTGCCGAGCAGTCAAAGTAATTCATATTATAAACTAGCGACCCGCCCCGGCTTCGCACGGGTGCAATAATGATATAGATAAAAACCTTCCTCTTGAATCACTCTATCGGTTAAAGAAAACCGCATCAAAATCCGTTGCGTAGTTTTAAAGATTTAAGCATACATAGGGACGGACAGACGACACCGACTTTGTTTTATAATATGTAGTGATAATTTAAATTTATAGTTCTTTAAATAAAGTTCTACTTTCAATTTAACCACAAACTTCAATCATAAACAAAAGTTTATTACATGCGTGTGTGTGTTAAATGGTAGAGTGTGTAATGTTTTTTCATTGATTTAATGTATTTTATGCATAATTTTAAGACAGTACATTGTGCACTCCTTATGTGTGCGAAATATACTAGTCTAAGAAAACTTGTAACTCAAAATATACTCGTAAAAATCTCGTAAGTAACGCTGTTTGATATCGAACTCCTCCGAAACGGGTTGATCGATTTTTATTAAATGGTTTGGTTTTTTTTTTAATTTGTAGGTCTGAGAAAAAGCCTTTGGATCTTTTTTTTCGGTATTTTTTTATAACAGAACAATGTTTAGCGGGTTAGATATTAATAAATGAAATGATTATCATTATGTGATCACGGCTCTTTGGTGCACGTTTCGTTGGCTGACCTTACCATAAAGACCTAGTTTCGGAGCGCAGTAAAAAGCCTCCGATAACACGTGCTACTGAAGTTGTGTATAAAATTAGCTCAGTCCCTGCTTTATGGTGAATTATTGACTGCAAGACGATCGACCGAGTCGCCTTATTCCGAGTTATGGTGCAGTTTGGTACTTTTAGATAAGTATACCGGATTAATTTTAATTCCGTTTATTTATTTATTTAATTTAAGTCTTTATGCAACATGGTACATTGGCGGACTTAATGCCTAGAGGCATTCTCTAACAGTCAACCATTGGGTGGAGCAGAGAATAACAAGGGCTAGATGCACCAAAACAATAAATGTAAAATGTAGGTTAGGATAAATATATAAATTAAAAAATACACAAACTATCAAAATATACTAAATATATACTTTAAGAATAATACATACAAAATAAAATCAGAATGATAACAATATTTATAATAAAATAATACATATATACTACATAAATACATTATTTTATTACATTTAGACTTGAGAAGAATCAAAAAATTTGTCATGATAGTATTTTCGCAACGCAACCTTAAAAGAATGTCACCAACCCATGTGGGTGTCGTTAGAGGTGACTAAAGGAATGCAAAAGGTCAACCCGTCTTGCCAGCGTGGCACGGTAGGCTAATTGAATTTTACAAATTTAGGTACTTTAAAACTTTTCCAACTCAGCCGTTTGTCATTTACTTAAGGGTGAAACGGTGGTGAGGATGAATCCAACTACTTAATATTAAAATTCTGAAACCGTTTGACAATTTATTAATTACTAAGTAGTAAATAATATTGTTTTTTTTTTATTCATGAGCACACAATTATGTCAATTACAGATATGCATAACATACCATTTTGACAAGGCCAAAAGCCTAGCCGCAAGATGAAGAAAACTTGATACGAAACCGCGTGCCAACCTGTCTGGCCAGCGTGGCACAGTAGGCTAATTTTCCTCCCCTTGATGAGAGGAGGCCCGACTTAGCAGCGGGTCATTTATGGGCTAAGTAGAGGGCGGGTCGCTAGTGAATATTATATATATAGTAGGTAATTAAGAGAACTTAAGAACAAATTGAGGCTTATAATATTCAAGACCAATATTACAAATTGAAAACAATAACTAATAAAGTATTTCGGTACGATTATCCAGACTCTAATGCTGTGTTCATCTTTAATGTGCTTCTGAATTATGCATATGCCATGCGAGAGATGTAAAAGCGTTACCCATTTTTCAAATATCTTATTATGGTTTATACGATTAAAGCATGATTCACGCTACACCGTGTCGCGATCGGGCCACGTTCAGGCATGAATCACTTCATACAAAATGTATATCATAACTCCCGGACTGGGCCCGGCCGGGGCACGGCCCGGTCGCGAAACAGTGTAGCGAGAATCGGGCTTTATGGGGCTATGAAAGGACATATTATGCGTGATATTTAGTATATAGTTACAAAGCGTAAAAAATTGAAGGAGCGACATCTATTTTCAAAGAAGGAACTAACCAAGTTCAATACCGTCGAAGATTACACGGGTAAATTGTATTACATGATATTATGTGTGCGACATTTCATCACTATCACTACATAGTATAAAACGAAGTCGCTGTCGTCTGTCCGTCCCTATGTATGCTTAAAGCTTTAAAACTACGCAACGGATTATGAAGCGGTTTTTTTAATAGATATATTGATTCAAGAGGAATGTTTATATGTATAATAATACATGCATAGTTCTGTAGAGAAACACTGATAAATTTAGATTTTCATCATTGCACCCGAGCGAAGCCGGGACGGGTCGCTAGTTTAAAATAATTTTAGTTACCTCCTGGTGAGGAAAGTGTCACACTAGATGTCTGATAGAACATAGGATCGGAACAACTATTTTAACAGAAAATGATAGCCTATTGTTAATGAGTTTTTTTCAGATACGTCAGTCCTAAAACGTACGTATATATGTCTATTCTCAGATCGGATCTCACTTTGATTGATTTTAACGTTTTTTTCTGATCATAGACCCTCTTATAGAAAATAATCAGAAAAATGGGCCTGATTCTATATAAAAAAGATCTTGAGGGTATAAAAAATGAAACACTTGCCAATTCGCTGGGTTAACCGGGCGCAGGCCACTTTACCTTCACCAAACTGAAGGAGGTCTAAAATAGTCGAGGGATATTTAAGGCCTGAAACGATGATGATAATATGGTGAATTATTGACCGCGACGGAAAGGCCCGGACCTCGTTATGCAACCCCATGCAACACCATCAAAGCACACAGTTCAGAACGTATCGATTGCAACTTACTAACTCTTTGGTGAATTATTTATTGAGTTAAAAACTGCACTCACTCAGGCACACACTTTTGTTAACTTCTATTATTTAAAAAGAACAATAACTTAACTGGATAGTTTTATGTAAGCGTTACAGTTACAAGTAACATTAAATATTTCCCTATTCTGGAATTCACCTCAGAACATAAATGTCTCAATGTTAGGAAAGGAGGCTTGGCCCGATTAGATTAAATGACTATTTTGACTCTCAGGGCGGACAGGCTGACACAGAATGGCAACTAAAAAAAATTCACATGTGATGTGGGACTCTGCTAAGGCGTTCACGACTACATACTAATGACTTAACTACTACATGCATCGAGCGTACAAATATTCTGCCCAGCAACTTCGTAAACCACTTCTTGCAGTGTTCTCAGACAATGGGTTAGTGACACTATTTTGAAAACCATACACAGATGGAAATCCACATACACTAGAATTATTAACAAGTTCACTCATCCCAAGGTGACCTGTAAGACAATGCTTTTTTTACAATAAAATCATTTTTTCTGACACTATTTTTAAATTTAAATTTATTTTCTATTTTTTAGTTGGATTTTCTATAAAAGCGTATTTTTTTAGTTATTTTTTATAATATAAATTATAAACTATTATTTTTTATATTTCTGGAACACAATCAATACTTTATCCATCTTTATATACGATCTATCTAAGTTTCGTCATGCCACCCACGCCATTACATTGCGGAAAAACCCGAAACAACTCCAAGACCTATAAAACGCAAGACTTGCCGATATTTATGCAAAGAAAACAATTCACGAGGGAGACCTGTTTTAGATTGATACAAATACTGTTTACAGGCACAAAATAGGTCAGACGGTTATGGCAAAATCTCAGGACAGTAACAATGAAGTCTTCATTAATAAACGTGCCTTGTCTAGACACCTACAAAACACTGCGTCATTAATAGCAGATCCCACGTGTAAAGTCTTCCAGTGCCCATGGATCCTTCGGCTTACAACCGAGCTACTGTTGAGTCGGACCTACTTAAATTTGATGAAGGCAAATTAGCCTACCGTAAATGTCCGTGTAGTTTAGATTACTCAGTATCTTTCCCTTGGTCCTAAGGATGTTGGAGCTGAGGATGAACAAAAGTTATAAAATGTGTGCCAAATGTGGCACAAAGCCCCAAACGTGTAATTCAATAGGGTCAATCAGTGTGCTATTGATTATCGATTTTGTCAGTGGTGCTAACCTAGTAATACTGTAGTGTCAATTAGGGACGTATGCCATCCGCTTATGACACAAGCGCTTGGCAAGAAATTTGGCAGTTCAATATGAGTTCAATATAAAATAGCAAGCAGGTTTGGAACCTAAGCTAAATTCATAATTAAGAAAAATTTGCCTAGTGCACAAGTCTGACGGTTACAAGTTAACTGAGGAGAGATCTCTCACATGCGGGGTGTTTTAAAATCAACAACTACATTTTGCTTCGAGTATAGTTATATTTTAGCTAATTTAGTATGTTTTATCATCAAGTGTTCAAAGTCAGTACTGGTATAATTAGAACCCATTTAATGATATAGTTAACACTGAAGGCTGTTTGTCACTACAAACGGACATTGCAATCTTATTTATTTGAATAGTGGGCTTTACCCACTTATCTCGGCTCCGTTATCTCATTAGTACATTTATTAACCCTCGCTTTAGGACATCGTAATAAGAGTTTTGGGGTACTGCCAATATGCTTTAAATATCTGTTGTAATAAGTGTTGGCTGTTTAATTCCAGTCCATGGTTTTAATAACCAAAATTTAGTCAAACCGTATATTCGATGTACCGATAACAGGAACAGTGATATTAAACGGAACCCCTGCATTAGGTATAACCTGTGTCGCGGGGGCAGTTTACAAAAATGTAATTCACGAACACAAAGGACACCCAGACTCCGAGCAAGTGCCTCTGGTTAGACAAAGACACTTTCCCGACCCCGGAATCGAACCCGGGACCCGTTGATCCAAAGGCGGCACATCTGACCCCTAGACCATCGAGGCGGTATAAACCATAAAAGTTTTTTTATACATTTTTCGTATATGTTGGTACTGGCTGGTTGTAAAAACAAAAAAAAATGTATATCCTTTTACATTCTTCGCTACATCTTTTTGGGATAAAACCTACGTAAAAAAATCCTCTTGAGTTTTAATTCCCGATGTTTTGAATGCTTTGCAGTGACCGTCTCCCGTTAAAAAGTGTATAATTTCAATGTGTTATAATTGCGAAAACCTAACGCATCATTAAAGTTTTTAAAGTTTTTAGACTAACGCGATTTTCACACATTTTAAATAATTATGACACGGGACATAATAAAAAAAAACATTTAATCTGGTGTTCCATATTTGCAATAAAAAAAATAGTTCAGGCAGTAGTAATATAATATAACCTATAAAAATAGGACTTATGAATGAATAATAAAAAAGTAAGCTACATAAAAATAATGTTATCTGAATAAAAATCGTAATGTATCATGTTTGTATATAATTTATATTCGCTTGATGGGACACTAGTAATGATGTGAGTATTTGGTTCCTTATTTAGCCTTCTTTTTTATTCCTGAATTATCGTTACATATTTCATTATAATATCTTCATATTGGTTGGAAGAGATTTCCAATATCAATCATGTATGCATATAAATGACTTACTACTGAATCGGGCCTCCACCATCTTCGTGGTGGGAAATTAGAAAATGCTTAGACGGCGACCCTTCAGCAGGACATACAGGGATTAGCTTATATTTCGCTACAATATATATATATTTTTTTCTTTTTTCCTTATTTTGTAGTATTAATGATTAGTTTAGCTTAAAAAAATATCATTCTGTATGGGATCCTTGCATTTCTTGTATTTGTTCTGCTGATTAAATGTGTTTCTCTTTCTTTCTTCTGTACTATGCTGGTCAGACGGGTTAGCACATCGTTTATTCAAGATATCCTTCTCTTGCGGCTAAGTTTTCTGCCATATAATTTCTTTTAGTCGGCCCTACGACGCTCTCAGGATGGTGTGGGTTGGTGACATTGTGTCTTCTAAATCCGTCACCACATGAACTAAATCTGTTGACGACGGTGACGATTCATCATTAATTTCAACCTATAAACGACCCACTGCAGAGTTGGGCATCCAAATTCATAGAGAGAAATTAACCGAATGGAATGATGATGAATGATTGTAATAAATAAAGAAAATCTCCGCGGAATAATCTAAGCATTGTCGTTTCTGCGTAATTTGATTAAACATTGTTCTAAATTTGGAACGGTAAGTATATGAAATTAGATTCTTAAATACCTGAATATAATCTGTTACGAGAAAAATGATTCGTTTCTTTGAAATGTCATTGGGCCGCAGTTATTTATGTTTACCGACTTAAAAAAGGAAGAAGTTCTCAATTTGGTTGTATGTTTATTTTTTAATGTATGTTACCGTATAACTCTGTCACTTAAAAACCTATTTGGAAAATTTACAAATCAAAAGGTTTCGTTCCAGATTGATTCCAATTTAATGAAATCCGGTCAGAAGTTTGGTACAAAACTTGAATTAAGAAAACACTATAATTTTTCGTTTTAAAAAAACGAACCTCTGCGCTATTATAACCCTGTGTTACGGAGGCAGTTTACTACTATTAGTCAGCCATTAAATGACCCAATGTTGAGTCAGGCCATCACAGAATTCCAGAATACAAAGGGCACCCAGACTCAGAGCAAGTCCCTCTGGTTTCAGAATCGGATTTACATTCCGGAATCGAACCCGTGATTCAAAGGCAACACATCCAACCCCTAGATCGACAAGGCAGATAAAGGAGATTTGTAAGAAGGATATATTGTCGCTGTATAGGAAGAATTAACTGAGTCTTAAAAATTGCCATTTTTCAACCTAAGTCTGTGATAACTTAGGTCGAAAATTAACTACATATTTTTGGGGACTTACTTATTTCTCGCTCTACGGGGACGATATACACTAAAAACCCAGAAATAAAATTCAGTACCTATGGCATTCCTATACCTACTCTAATTAGTTTTTTTTCTTTAGAAATACGAAATCTCTGCTGTAGGTAGGTATATATAACCTACATCACGGAGGCAGTTCACAAACATGAAATTCACGAACACAAATGACACCCAGACTGACACACGGAGCTAGTGCCTCTGGTTTATCCAAATACATTTGCCCGACCCCGGAATCGAACCGGAGATCCTTGATTCGAAGGAGATATCCCTTAGACCAACAAAGCAGTCACCGATGGTTGTTTAAGTTTGGTTGCAGTTTTTTTTTATAAATGTTACCGCATACCCCTGCAGTAGGTTCACCTGTGTCGCAGGGGCAGTTTACAAACATGAAATTCACGAACATAAATGACACCCAAACTCACCCGCTAGTGCCTCTGGTTTACACAAAGACACTTTCCCGGTCTCGAAATCGAACCCGGGACCCCGTGATCCCGTGAACACCAATTTTTTTTTCTTTTTTTTTTTTTTCGCCCGGGTTAAAATCCTTTATGGACTTCCTCGCCGGCCACGGGAATGGCCAGCGAGGGGAGTGTGGGACTCTCCCCCAGAGCGGGGGCCTACCCACTAAACCTCCCCGGGGTGCTCCAACTTGCGTCCTGCTACGGCATTGTGGGATCTGATACAGAACCACGCCGCCGACATTCAACCCCTAGGCCAACGAGGCAGTTTATTAAATCAATGTAGAATAGCTCTCTCTGCTGTAATCTAATAATAAGTTTGTGTTCATAGCATCTCGATTTGAGCTAGCCTCTCGTAGGTAATCAAATTGACACACTTTGTGATGGTGGCTTGATGGGTTAGAGTATCATGCACCTATTATTTTATCCGACTTCAAAAGTGGGGAAGTTCTACGTTCACCCATCGGTCAGTGGTGGACCGATTTGGAGGATTAACAAGTTGTTCGATGCAATTTGATTTCGATGATGAACGGACATTAAATAGGATAAAATATTTTTTAAAATTTTTGTTTTTTTTTTACATCAGGATACTGGTTCTGTGTGGTGACGGATTTAGAGTTTATAGGGTCACCACCCCATTGCATCCTAAGGGTGTCGTAAGAGTCGACAAAAGGAAAAGACAAGGCCGAAAACCTAGCCATAAGAGAAGGAAAACTTGAAACGAAACCCTGTGCCAACCCATCTGGCCAGCGTGGCACAGTAGGCCAATTACCCACCATGTAACTGGAGGAGGCCCTACTCAGCAGTGGGTAATTGGGCTTATTAGTACTAGGAGTAGTTAAAAAGGATAATAATATTGTTAAAAAATTTTGTTCATTTTTTTACAATAACAGCTTTTTAAAACACGTTATCGATTGTAGTGGGTACTAATCACCACGTGTGTATCATAATATAAAAAATAAAGTCGGTATGTTCGAACACTTATAACTCAAGAACGGCTGGACTGATTTTGATTTTTTGTATTTATTTTTATCCCAAATAGTAGAATAAATATTTAAAACATTTAAAAATTAAATAAATAAATGAACGACATTTTTCCAGTCAAAATGTGACTCGGTTTCGTAACTGTCAAACATTTAACATTCATCACGTCGATATGGTAAAGTCACCATTTAAATAATAACTAGTTAATGTATTTACAAAATTGGGATAATGGCGTATTTTAGATTTAATAAATGTAAAATAATGTCAGTAATGAACCAGGATTGTAAAATAAATTCATTTTCAAATTTTAATGCGTGCTTTCAGAAACTACTTTGAATGACATTGCTTGAAAATATATCATGCTACATTATTTTATTTATTCTATTGCAATCTAAAAAAAACTTAAACAAAACAAATGACTTATTTAAAAAACAAATTGTCAAGTCCATCAAAGTTTCACTCAAACATTAGAGATTATTCCGTCAATCCAGTCAGTCATCTAAGATAATATTTTAAAGAGAAAATATTGAAATTTTTGTTTGGGTGAAATAGGCTCATAATCCTACATTGTCTTCGATGAAAATAGTCGATAAAATATTGTCAAGTTATAAGTTAAGTTAATAAAAACTTTTTTGTAAAATTGCCGTGCGGAGCCGGGGCGGACCGCTAGTAGGTATTAAAAGGAGCAAAGTAAGTTGGTTTTTGGAACGTTTGATTAACTCAGGAACGACTAGTTCGAACTGGTGTAATGATCTTACTTTATTACACATAATTTTTGGGGGAGGGTGTACAACGTTTAGAACCCAAAAACAAATCTTCATTTAGTATACCTAAAGAAATCATGAATATAAAACATTTATACACTAACAGTAACAAATTAGATCAGTAACAAATCCGAACTCTTATTTATATGGAATATTCTAAATTTTACTTTTTAATAATATAACTTAATTTAAACTGTAGTAAAATTTCGCAATGAAATATCGTAAGAAAATGTTATTTTTTTTATTAAATTGAGCTTTTTTATCAGCAAATCCTTGCGCAAAATATGTTCTCTGTTAATATTATATTACGTCGAAGTACTTCCAAAAGAAGATAATGATTGTTTTTTTTAATAATCACTAATATGTTTATTTTATAACTAATATTATATATTATATTATATTTTATAACTAATATAAGCACTGTGAGGATACCATTTTAAACAGATAATTTAAATATATCAATTAATTTATTAAATAATCGAATTAATCGATTTCAGCGTCTAAAGTAATTAAACAAAGATAATATACATACACTGTAATTATACCAGCTGATCATCAATGCTTTAAATAAAATAGCCGATCATATGTATTAAATGTCCTAAAAACAAACCAAAATTAATTTAAAACTTCAAACATTTAGTAACGTTCAAATATTTACCCCCAGAGAGAAACTAGCTGTTAACCTCACCTTTTCAATTCAAGTAGGGAAGTTCTGGTCGGTACGGTCACGTAAAAAGTTTCGCATGTTTCCGACGTGCGACCTACCCTGCCGAAGACGGAATGGATACTGGCATTTTTCGGGAAACCCCTGCCTTATATACCGTCAAGCGGCCAGTGTGAATCACTGGGAAAGTGCGAGCGTCTAGCGAACTCCTTAGGGGTTATTGAATGAATTTTCTTGGAATGTCGCCCGCTTCGGTATTGACTATTTTTGAACTTTCAGGTTTGAAAAAAGAAGTTAGTTTTGTGTATTCATATGTTTCGTTTTGTTTGTGTGCGTTATTCTGATGTCTCTTACATCAGTGATGACCGTGTGGTGTCAAATTTAGAACACATACTGTCACCCCATTCCATCCTGAGGGTGTAGTAACAGCCAACAGAACGAAGTGACAATGCCTAAAATCTAGCCCCAAGAGAGGGAAAAGTTGAATCGGAATCCTGTGCAAACCCGTTTTGCCAGCGTGGCACAGTAGGCTAATTCCCCTTCGTATAATGGAATAATAATGTATTTGTGTAAGTCGTCGTCGTCGTTGCAGCCCATAAATGACCCACTAATGGGCCGGAACTCCTCCGAATTCATGGAGGGGAGATAGGCTTCTGTGCCACGCTGGCAAAACGGGTTTGCACAGGGTTTGTATCAAGTTTTCCTTCTATTGGGGCTTGGTGGTCTGCCCCTTGCGTTCTTTTAGTCGCCTCTTACGACATTCTCAAAATGGTATGGGTATGACGAATTAATTAAAAAATAAATGTTTTACCAAAATTGAATTAAGAACATTTTGACCTCTCAAAAAGATATTTAATATTACGATATTAAACGTGAAATTTTATTTCCATATGCAATAAAATACGCGTCTGGTAACTACGAATTCAGAACACATATTTTCACCAACTCATTCGACGGATTTAGAATACATAGTGTCACCATCCCGTACCATCCTGAGGGTGTCGTAAGAGTGGACAAAAGGAAATGATGGCTGATAACCTAGCCGCAAGAAAAGGAAAACTTGATATCCGTCTGGCCAGCGTGGCAGAGTAGGCTAATTACCCCCCTACAGTATCTGGAGGAGGCCCGACTCAACAGTGGGACTTAAAGGGGTTGATTAGTAGTAGTAGTAACTGCCGTATCGGGTGCCTTAGGATATTATCCGCAGTGGCGTATTGACGCAATTTTATTATCTAACTAGCTGTTACCCGCGACTTCGGCCGCGTGGTTTTTAACAATATGGAAATCTCAGTAACTATGGGCTACTGAAAACCAGCGGTGTCAATAAAAGTAGCCTAAGTAATCCTTGTTTTATCAGCTATTTGCAAGTGCTAGCCGAAACAAACAGACAAAACTTATGAAAATGTTGTTTCGGTATATGTTCCGTGTATACATCCCACAAATAAACCACTGCTGAGTCGGGCCTCCTCCCAACACAGGGGTGGTAGTTAGCTTACCGTGCCACACTGGCCAGACGGGTTGGCACTTTCATATCACGTGGTTCTGCATCAGATCCCACAATGCCGCAACAGGACGCGAGTTGGAGCACCTCGGGGAGTTTTAGTGGGTAGGCCCCCACTATGGGGGAGAGTCCCACACTCCCCTCGCTGGCCATCCCCGTGGCCGGCGAGGAAGTCCATAAAGGATTTTACCCCGGGCGAACAAAAAAAAAAAAAAAAAGTATTTCATATCAAGTTTTCCTTATCATGCGGCTCGGTTTTCGACCTTGGCATTTCTTTATGTCGGCTTTTATGACACCGTCAGGATGAAATGGGGGGTGGTAACACTGTGTATTTTAAATCCGTCACCATACACGGACGACATCATATTGCACTAAGTTAAATGCGGTTATTTTAATATGACACGGAGACACTCAATTTTATTTATTGGTATAGATTATTATCTATTCGAAATATTGACGGGCAATTGAATCAGTGTTGAAAGAAATAAAATGAAGAACCTAGAAAGCAGTGTTCCTAGAAATATATATTCTGTGTACTTCCACAATAGAAAAAGTAATGACCTAGGATGAGTCAAGAAATGGAACAGAGTTACTAACTATATTCAAAGACGTCCATTGTAATCTTTTTTAACCGACTTCTAAAAGGGAGAATTCGGAGCTTCTCAAGTCATCGGAATCATTATTTTTTTGTTATGAATGTGTACCGATTACTCAAAGACGCCTGCACAAATTTTGCAGACTTTGTTTCACCACTCCATTCCATCCTAAGGGTGTCGCAAGAGTCCACAAAAGGAAACGGCTAGGGAAAATCTAGCCGCAAGAGAAGGAAAACTTGCTACGAAACCCTGTGCCAATTGCACCCGTGCGAAGCCGGGCCGGGTCGCTAGTACTACATAATTTGTTGTAAAATATTGGGAAGATCACATAGCCTCAGGAGAAGGACAACTTGAAACGAAACTCTATGCCAACCCGAAGCACAGAAGGGTAGTTATACCCTCCATGTACAGTCGGCTAATTACCCTCCATGTATCTGGAGGGGTCTCGATTCAACAGTGCGTCATCTATAGGCTGAGTAATAGTACAGTACAGTAAACAATAACAATTTTTTTTTTTCATTTTTGTACGAAGCCTTGTCTCTGTTTCGTTCTTCATTGTTGTAGTAAAAGTTACTAGGTCAATATAGGCAAAAAGATAATGAACTATCGACATTTTGAAAATAAAGAGCCAAGGACACAATGTTTTCTTTAATCGACATGTATGATATTGAATTGGTACTAAGAATTTGCTTAGGCAAAGCATAAGTTTGAGACCACGACTTGGCAAGAGAAGTGCAGGACGTTTCGGCTGCGGACTGCAGATGGATGCATCAAGCTGAGTTTAAGGAGCCAGACGCAAAAACATCGCTAACGGTATCCGCAACGCCAAAAAGTATGGGACGATTGGGCGACATATAAAAACGTTAAAGCACGTGACTGTAATGGACTAAAGTGGGTTGGTTATAATGAAGGCGTAAGAGGTTGAAACGGTTTTCACGGGACAATATACAACTTCGGGGTAAAATTTATCACGATGTTGTTGGGGTTACTATTATTACTCAGCCCACAGATGAGTCGAGCCTTCTCCAGTTGCATGGAGGATAATTAGCCTCCTGTGCCTCGCTGGCCAGACGGGTTGGCACAGCACAGGGTTTCGTATCAAGTTTTCCGTTTCTTGCAGCCTTTATATTTCCTTTTGTCAGCTTAAGACACCCTCAGGATGGAATAGGGTGGTGCTACACGGACTATATAAAATATTAAGGTCCTATTTTTTTCTTTGACCTAAACGAAGAGGTTCTATAATAATAAGATGTCAGTTCTTTGTCCAAATTACAAATCGATGTTAGTAAGAATTCTTTAATTATCAACAATTCAGACACTTAATTTTTTTTTCAATGTCTACAATGATTTTTCGACTTGGGTATCCAACCCAAAAATGCGTGAATTGTGCTCTATAGTTTGCTACGGCCGTAGCATGAACTCGTAGCCGCGTAGGCGTGTAACCGTCTTATATAGGCAATAGTACATTTTCATCGTAAGGTAACTTTCAGACATTTATGGTTCTGTATAACCTTTTATAAACTGCTGCACAAAAAGTAATTTGCAAATTGTGATACGTTACCAAATATATTATATTAGTTATGAAATTTCTGTATGTAATAATGTACTTATTTTTGTACTTCTTCGCAGATTAGAATAATTTTCTTTTCTGACACTATCGGAATCGGTCATCTCACGCAAAAAAGTCGCCTAGCTAAATATAAATATTAAGTCCAGATACGTATCTAGCCAAATGTAGATGCCAGATTTCCAATGATACTCGAGGATCACTTGCAACGTTACGTAAACTATTAATTAAGAGGGTGGTTAAGGCAATTGACATTGAATAAAATCTCATAGACTTAGCAGTTCATGCTGTGTGTCAGACATCGCAGGAATGCCTTTTTGGTGTCATATAAATAATATAAATAAATTTATTTTACTTACATAAAACTAATCGACTGACACAGTCTCTATTTCAGCTATAATATTAATTAAGTGTTAGGTTCAGTACGCTTGGTGGTAGGATCGAATGGGCCGCCCGGCTAGCACCCTCACATCTAAGTCCGGCGCCAAGCAATTTTACTATATTCCGTCGTGTGTATGTGAGAGCCGGTGCACGATAGGGCATTTTCTTTGAATTGCCTGCCCAATCTTAGACCCTGGCGTTGTTTTCCATCATGCAAGCCTGGGGTCAAATGCATTCAAGTAATTGGCAAAAAAAAAGAATGTGGACGGACGTAACGGTTGTTGGTAAAAAAACGTATAGATTGTGTGAATGAGGACATGCGTATGAAAGATATTAATGTAGATGATGATGTCGATAGGAGTTTGTGGAGACTACCACCTAGCGCTGGCAAGCCTTTTGACTGTGGCATCGCAGTTTATCCTTGCTAATATCTTATTTGTGAGACAGAATATCAGTCAGTATAAGACCAACTGTGATGTCACTACGTCCACTGTCCGTACAAGAAATGGGCATAAACTAATGATACCTCACCACAGACTGCAAAAAGCCCATGGATCTTTTGCAGGCCTCGGTGTTCGCCTGTACAATAAAATTCCTGACGCTATTGTAAATCTACCCTTCATAAAGTTCAAAAATTTTGTTAAAACTACACTAATTAATAAAGGGTACTACCGCGTCAACGACTATATGTGTGATAATGATGCCTGGAAGTAACTGTCATTTTGTGCCTGTGCTCTGTTCCTTTGGCCCCTTCAATACTATATCTCATTGGCGAAATATTTTGTACGTAGCATTTAGAAAATGTCATATATTGTACACTGTATGTGTGAGCAATGATTTGTTTTTGTTTTTTTTTATTGGCTCTGTCAAGGTCTATCCGTCATTCTTTGCGTAAACATGTAGCGTGTTTCTCTCATCTTGCGAACTTGCTCTCACTATGCTGTTTAGTGCTTTTTGTAAACGAACAATAATTTAAAAAAAGCAACTACAGAGTTTCTTGCCGGCTCTTCTCTGTAGAGCAGCCTTCCGAACCGGTGGTAGTTTCGGCATGAATGTGAGTGAACATATAGGGATTGTGAGCGATCAGGGGAGATGGAGGGATTGCAGGAATGAGGAGTTGTGTGTGAAAGGTGTGAATGTAGGTATGACGACTGATAGGTGTGTGTGGAGACTACCACCTAGTGTGGGACAGGGGCTGTAAGATGATAATGGTGTTTGTAAATATGACGATTTATAAGAGTTTTGTGATGAAACCTACGTAAATAAAGTTCCTTTTGAGTTTGAGTTTTGAGTTTGAAAGACGGAAAGATGATGATGGTAGTTTCAAATGTGATGATTTTTAAGATTTTTGTGATACAACCCACACAGATTTCATTTTCTCAATTCTCTTTTTGAGTTAATTCATTAATTTTTACATATATGTTAATCATATTTATGCGCAAAGGGACTTTACCCCCAACGACTGTCGCCGGGGGTTTCTTAACCGTGCGAATTGATTTGTAAACTTCGCTGTCGCGATGTAGGTCTTCTCACTGATAATTCTCGCATTTGTAAGCGATATTTCTTGAAGTTGAGATATATCCTGGAAATTGTGTGAACAATGTAGTATGCTGGTCGCCACACATATTTTAAATAAATACGGCCTATCTCAAAAGTTGTGATTGAGCGATCGACTGCTGCGCAGCATGTCGCGGATCGATTCCCGCACGGATGAAATATTTGTACGACCTACAAGGGTTTTCTATCTATAATATGTGTGTATTTAAAAAAAATAATAATATATATAAGTAGTATATCATCCATCTCGTTACCATAACACAAGCATTAAGTTGCTTAGCTTGGGACGTAATGGCATTGTGTGAAATGTCCAAGGATATTGTTGATAATAAGTGATATTTTCCGTGTGGTGAAGGATTTAGAATACGCAGTGTCACCAACCCATACCATCCGAGGGTGTCGTAAGTGGTGACAAAGGGAACGCAAGAGCCAAATCACCTAAACTTGATACAAACCCGGTGCCAACCCGTCTTTCCAGCGTGGCACAGTTGGCTAATTTCCCTCCATGAATTTGGAGGGCGCTCGACTCAGTAGTGGGTCATTAATGGGCTAAAAACGACGACGAGATATCTAAGAGCTGTCAGTAAATATTTAGGATATGTTTTAAAGGTTCTGTTCTTAAACAACCGCCTCATGAAACAATCTTGTTAAAAAATGGGCTTCAAAACACCTACGTTGATGATTTAGCGTTACCCTTGCCCTTAAGTTTGTTTGTTTGACGCATGACGCAGATCTACCATATATTGTACGTGACTCCCACGCATGTACTTTAGTATTTTCAGAATGAAGTGACAGATATCTTTATATACTGGGTAGAATTGATTATTAGGACGAGTGGTTGGTGATTGGATTTGGAAGAGACCGACCGCAGTATAATGGGCGAATTCATCTACGAGCTACGCTGTATTATACAAACAGACACGTCTAACGTACAATAGACGTTTTTGTTGGTGCTTAAAATTACGATTATATATATATATATTTACGCTGATAAATTAATAAACAAACATGTACTAGTATTGACTAAACATGGAGCCTCAAAAAAGTTAGTGTGAATATTTATTTTTGTGCATATATCTCTGGATCTACAACTAGTAAATCGTCAAAGTATGCGCGAATTTGCCTTCCGAGAAATGTTTTTTTATTCACTGATGATGTTAAATAAATTACTAACATTATAAGGAAGATACCACTGTCATGATTCCTTCAACATTAAAATGCTGCATAATCCCTGTATAACATAGGCTATATACTCAGCCCATACATGATCCACTGTTGAGTCGCCTCCCCCACTTGGAGTGCAATCAGCCGTTACTGTGCCACGCCGGCCAGACGGGTTGGCACAGGGTTTCCTATCAAGTTTTTTTCTTTAGATTATCGGCTTTATCATTTCCTTTTGGCGGCTTTAACGACGCCCTCGAGATGGAATGGGGTGGTGACACCATGTGTTCTAAACCCGTCATACGCTAAGCCTAAGACGAAGCCGCGCGCATATTCTTGTAATATATGATACTAGCGACCCGGCCCGGCTTCGCACGGGTGCATGTATTATACATATAAACGTTCCTCTTGAATCACTCTATCTATTAAAAAAACCGCTTCAAAATCCGTTGCGTAGTTTTAAATATTTAAGCATACATAGGGATGGACAGACGACAGCGACTTTGTGTTATACTATGTAGTGACACACTATTAAAAGTCAGTATCAAATCCAAAGCATTTATTTTGTTTGGGTCACGATGGACACTTACAAATAGTCAACATATTATACATATTAATTAATTAAAATAAAACATACACACCAAAAGTAAACCTCCTTCTCTGTTGAAGTCGGTTAAAGACAAAGCCATGGCGCCGTCCAGTCGCGAATGTTTGGGAGGTTGCCAACAATTGATGGACAACAAGACACTTTGCCACTACGTCAGAATTTTCCTCAACACACTGTTTTTCTTCTTCGTGTATATCATTGTAGTTTATACTAACTTGCAATCATATATATTACCAGCTGCTGCCTGCGGCTTTGCACGTGTGGACATTTACTTTTTAAACATTTTAGGTGCATTATATGTGCACGGTGACGGATTTAGAATAAACAATGTTCCCTATTCCATACTGAGGGTATTGTAAGAGCCGACAAAAGCAAATGACAACGCCGCAAACCTAGCCATAAAAGAAGTAACACTTAAAACAGAACCCGGTGCCAACCAGTTTCGCCAGCGTGACAAGTTAGGCTAATTGCCCTTCCCTATGGTGGGTGCAGTGGGTCATTTATAGTCTGATTAGTAATATTAATACACCATAGTCTGAATCTGGTCGACATTTCTATCAATTGTTAAAACAGTAGTTAAAACACTACAACAATTGGTCGCGAATGTATGTAGATATTAATATGTTCTTTAACATTTTCTTGTTCTATCAAAGGATGATATAACCAAGCAAAAAATTGCTAGAAACACGCAGAACGCTGCGCTGCAAGAATATCGTTCGCAAGTGCCATCTTAATGGACAGTCGTGATACCCGCGGGTTTAGACAATTTCAAGGCTTAGCCAAGCTTTCAGGGTTAGTAAGGTTTATTGCATTGGTGCCGCACTGAATTCGTAGCGCTGAAGCCGTAGCACTGAAGTCATGGCACTGAAGTCGTAGCACGGAATTCGTAGCACTGATGCCGTAGCACTGAGGTCGTAGCGCTGAGGTTGTAGCGCTGAAAAAGTTATCGGGACTTATCGCGCACAGAATTAATACCTGTTTTTTTAAAAATTATGTGTTCAAAACGCGAAAGTTTAAAAATAACAACGTAGCGCTGAAGTCATGGCACTGAAGTCGTAGCACTGAATTCGTAGCACTAAAGTCGTAGTATTGAAGAAGTCGTACCGAAGACGTAGAACTCGAAAAAATGCAAACCTCTTACAAGTTTAACAGACGATATGGTGTAGATAGCAGGCATGTACTCAATTTCCTCTGGGTCGGGTGTCATGATTCTAAGTTGTGAAATTATTATTTATTTTGAAGTGCCCCCGCGATTCAAGATATTTCGAGTGCAGAGAAACTGACTTCACTACATAGTATAAAACAAAGTCGCATTCTTCTGTCCGTCCCTATGTATGCATAAATCTTTAAAACTACGCAACGGATTTTGAAACGGTTTTTTTAATAGATAGAGTGATTCAATGGGAAGGTTTATATGTATAACCCACCCCCGCTTTGCACGGGCGAAGCCGGGGCGGGCCACTAGTTATAAATAAAATAATAATAATGATGACAATTGTTTTTTTACTTATTCGTTAATTTTATCCTAATGAGAGGTAAGAGGGCGCACGACTAGCTTTTAACCTAGACAGAAAGTTTTATTCAGACTGCGACAAGAAAATCACAAGCCTTGCGCCACAACTAATGAAAAGTTGTCCCAAATAGAATTAACTTAAACTGGGGTTAGGCGTCTGCACGTCTTTGCAAGTCAGCGAAATATGGCGACGTGTTTCACAAGATAACTAGCAGTTTGTTGAATTCAGAACACTTTTTTTACTTTTTTACTATTAAAATAAAGTGAGTCCCGACCTGGTAGACCAAAGGCTGCCAACGACCTGATTAAGGTGAATGTTCCAGGGTAGCCCGCGAAATTCTAATTTTCGTACGTTTTTTGCAATTTGCAGGTCAGTGCTAGGTTGTATGTTGATTAAAATGTTATTCGCGGCTGTAAGACGTATGTAGTTATAGAATTATAATCATCAAAATCATCAATACAACCCTCCAAGCTCATAAAGGTGCAAGAAAAACTTTTTCAAGCTCAAAGTCATTCTTGCACCTTTTGCACAAATTGCAAAAAACGTAAGAATATTTGAATTTCGCGGGCTACCCTGGAACATTCACCTTAAGATCGCCGAAATCCACTGGATGTGGGCGGATTTGGACTGACGTTTGAGGAAATTCTTGGGTAAAATACTAGAAGACACTAAGATGTTATGATAGCCCTAACACAAGTACAGCGCACGCGATCATTTTTTCTTCATGGAAAATCCTTTATATGGATACCGATGGTCTCTCATACTCATAATTATAAGCCCCTCTCTTTCGTTGAAGGAAATGCCACAATGGATCCAACTGATACATAGATCGCCATCTCGCGGTTAATTTTCAGAATCAAATTATTGTGATTCAACCTTCTGGTGCCTCCCTGCCCAAATAAAAGATGTAGCGCCATCTGTGGGTAACTTTGAAGGGGATAGCTTATTCTTAACTTAGACCGCTTTGTGTCATGCAGGGTTCTCGGTTGTTGGTACACAATGCACTTATAGTACAGAGACCAACAATAAAAATTAAGGATAGTATTAAAGAATGCAACAACGGGTTTTGTATGTGTCACATATATAAAATATGCATAATTTTACCAAAATAACGGCAGTATATTTTTCGGTGATTCAATTGCAGTATGTATCTACTTCCCAAAATTTTATTCTTGTAAGGGAAGTTTCTATGTGGTGAAGCATTTATAATACACAATGTCATCAACCCAAATCATCCTGTGGGCGACTAAAGGCACGTAAGGAGCAGATAACCTTTTTTTTTTGTTCGCCCGGGGTAAAATCCTTTATCCCCCCGTCGGGGATGGCCGAGGGGGGGCATGTAGGACTCTCCCCCAGAGTGGGGGCCTACCCACTAAACATCCCCGGAGTGCTCTAACTCGCGTCCTGTTGCGACATTGTGGGATCTGATGCAGAACCACGCCAAGGGGCAGATCACCTAGCTGCAAGATAAAGAAAACCTGATAAAAACCCTGTGCCAATCTGTCTTGCCAGCGTGATACAGTAGGCTAGATTCCCTCTATGATTTTGGAGGAGCCCTGACTCAGTAGTAGGTCATGTATGGGCTGATGATGATTATGATGAAGGGAGACTGTTTGTCTGACTGATGGAAAACTAGACACGAAACCCTTTTTTTTTTTTTGGTTTGGCGGGAAAAAATTCCTGACCGCACATACCGCGTCCGGAGAGACTACGGGGTAGTATGGGGCCCTCACCCACTAAAACAACCCGCCGTGCGCCAACACCCGCCCTTACGCGGCGGACCACGGGTACCGCGGGACACGAAACCCTTTTTTTTTTTTTTTTTGATGCCCGGGGTAAAATCCTTTATGGACTATCCCCGCCGGCCTGGGGATGGCCAACGGGGGGCGTGTGGGACTCTCCTCCGAAGAGGCGTACCCACTAAACATCCCCGGGGTGTACCGTCCCGCGCTTGCTGCCCCGTGGGCCCTGACTGTACTCCACGGGGACAGCGTGCGCTGAGGGGAGAGGCCTTGCGACCGCCCGACTCCCATCCAATATGGGCTCCTATCAGGAGCAACCTCCTCTGGAGCAATTACTGCTCCGGCGCCATGCCCGGTACACGTGGCATGGCACCCTTCGCCCCGGGGTGTATTCTCCTATCGGGGAGGGATTTCCCCTAATCCCTCGCCCGGAGACCCCAGTTAGGGCGGTAGGTGGCGCACATGGGCCATCCGCCTTCGCCCTCTGCGCGCCCGGCGTAGTGGGTGCGCATCGGGAGCTCTCTCGCGCTCTCGTTCTGCCTCCTCTTTGGCTCGCATGACGACACTGGCGAAATCGTCTACGGCCTTCCATGCCATCTCACTTCCGACCATCTTCTCGACCAGGATCGGAAGTGAGAGGTCAGGTCCCACCACGGCAACCAGTGTCGCACGCTCATCGCGCCAGGCCGGGCACTCCGATACGGTGTGGTGGCTGTCGTCTTCCAAGGCGGCACAGTGGTGGCAGTTTGGGGTAGGTTCCCTCACCGCCACCCGGTGCAGGTACCTCCCGAAGCAGCCATGCCTCGAGAGGACCTGCGTGAGATGGTAGCTTAGTACCCCGTGCCGCCTGGTGACCCATTCCTCCGGGACACGAAACCCTGTGCCAACCTATCTGGCCAGCGAGGCTCTATAGGCTAGATACCCTCCATGCAATTGGAGGATACCGACTCGGCAGTGGGTCATCCATGAGCTTAGTAACAGTTATATGTTCAAAATACTTAACCTGTATAAGCTAAGTGGTGTGTGTGGCTGGATGTTATAAAGAAAAACAGTTTTATTTATATTTTTATTACATCACATAATGTAATCGGTTAATATGTATACAGTTGGTTAACAATTCAACAATGTCTACACATATTTATTAGACACATTACAATATATTTGCAGAATATTCTAGAAAGCCGTCTGGCATATACAGTAAATAGTCTACAAAACATACAAATATCGAGGTTTTACGCAAGGGCGGATCCAGCTTTGGCGCCAGGAGGGGGTCACATAGTCGTGGTCAAGTCAAGAACTTATAATTTAATTTTGATAACAATAGATACAAGTAAAGTACGGTTCGATTCCGGGGTCGGGCAAGTGTCTTTGTCTAAACCAGAGGCACTGGCTCGGAGTCTGGGTGTCATTTCTATATATAATATGTATGTATTTACAAAAAAACATGTATATAAGTAGTTTATCATCCATCTCGTTACCATAACACAAGCATTAAGTTGCTTAGCTTGGGACGAGATGGCGTTGTGTGAAATGTCCAAAGATATTTATTTATTTATTTATTAATGTACGTAAGTACTGTACTTAAAAATATTTTTTCTTTATTGTACACTTGAAAAACGCCACACATAATAACTTTTACATATCCACGTACATATTGCCCTCTTGAAGACACCCAGAGAACCACTATCACGCATTGAATGAGGCAGCCTATTTAAATTCCGTAACCGTGGTTAATGATTTTGTCATAACAGCTAGAGGTATGTCACCCCTCGACATGGCATGACGCAAAATTGAAGAGGTGGTACGACAAGGGTTTCCAACAAACAAAATAGAAACAGACAAAATACATACGTAGGTCACACTATAAGTTTTGCGTAACTTAAAAAAAATGTTATAACTATAATATTGTGTTTATTGCTTTTCAAAAGACTACATTTTAAACATTTTTTCATGCGATTGAACCGTTTTTTTAATTAAACAGGAGGACCACAGATCTGAATGCATGTTTTCTACGTGATGATTGAACGCTATCACTGCCTCTTCGGAGTGGGTAAAAGTGAAACCTCTCATGAAATGTTTGATTTTGGGGAAAATACAGAAATCACAGGGTGCTAGATCGAGGCTATGCGCAGGATGGGTGACGAGTTGTACTTTTCCGGAAGCTAAAATGACTTTGTTTTGTTGGCCGTGTGTGAAGAAGCGTTGTCATGATGTAGGAGAACGCGGCTTTTTGGTCTTTTGCGCGAACTTTTTCTAACACCCTGGGCAAACAACTAGCTACCGACTTTAAATAAAAAAAGAGATTATTACACAAAAGACATTATTATAAAAAAATTACTCAGCATTTGGGATATTAAATTAAATGAAATAGGACCGCAAATTATTAAAAAAAGAATGACGAGCCCTCTGATTCTCTTGCCAGTACTTTTCAGCAGTGGTCGCGTTCCGAACTGGTGGTAAACTACAATATATGCATTCTATACATTTTTTTAATATGTTGACACTTTGTAAGTGTCCATTGTGTCCTATACAAAATAAATTATTTGACTTTGACTTAAACATTACAATTTCGAACAATACATATTTTTTTTATTACGTTGTCCGTGTTTTAATGGCAAATTTTTGTGTAACTTGGCCACCCCAAAATTAACTCACATTTAAAGAGCGGCCGCCATCTTGGCGTCTCACTTTTGTCTTAGCGAGAGTTCCGTCCGCCTTTTTTATACGTCCATGTATACAACGAAATAATAAAAAAATAAATAGAACTAAAAAAGAATAAATTTTCTGAATTAGCTATGTGTCTCGAAACTGCATCGAAAGGGTATCCAGCTCAGCATATGTCAAGTGCAGTACCTGACGCTGATATTCTGCTGAATCCCAGTAGTGGCATACGGATACCAAGCTGCAAGCACTTGAGGTCTAACGTAAATCTAAGTATGGGGTCTATGCTTTTGCTTCGAATACTTCGTGTGACGTGTAGTAGTTATATAATTAAATAGACTACAAAAAAAATACAACAAATTCATTCTATAATAAAAAAAATAAAAAAAATTATTACAATAAATAAAAAACCGACAATACTTAAAAACATTAAACATAATGATTACATTTGTATTAAAATACCAATAATATCTAATAAATTAATATAAATATACGACAATTTATATAAATAATGAAATCCCGACTGCATGCAATTATAATTACTTGAAAATAAAAATTAAATATGTGGTGGCAGCATCTTTGTTAGCTTAGATTATAGATATATTTGTAATAATTAGTCCTTGTTTCTTTTGTTCCTTAATAAGGTATTGTTTTACATAAAATCTGTATGGTGATAAAATATATAAATAAAATCATTATGTTCAACTAGTGGTCCACCTAAGTCCTGGAACCAGCTCAGGGGGGGGTCATGACCCCCATGACCCCCCCCCTGGATCCGCCCTTGGTTTTACGAGTATAATACTGTTAGAAAGTGTATACTATGAACTACAAAAGATAAATGTCAATAAAACAATAATCAATATATCTAAATTTGTGCTCAGAAATACATTTTTTAAATTAATAATGTTAAAAAGTCAATAGGGACAGCATTTATCAATTTTATTTTGATTTATATGTTTATTATTTATTTAAATTTATATATATGTTTACAAGGCTTAATAAAAGGTTATATGTACCGTTAAAGTACGAGTTTAAAGCTAAACAAAAAAGTAATCGGTGTTTAAGTTATTTATTTTTAATTATTGCACAACTAACTTCGTGATTGGCTATGTTACTAATGTTCGTTTTGCTTATTTATCTTGCCAATGCATGTTTCGTAATGCCTGCCTTTTCTTAAAAAAAGAGTTTTATATGCCATTTTTCACAAATAACTTTTTTGTTACACTCATGTGGAGTGAAATCTATCAAATTGAAAAGCGATATATGAGTTTCGATACATATTACATTCAACATAAAACATATTTCCATCAAAATGTTGGTGGTATTGCGTAAATTAATTACAGATTTGCCAAGTCATTAATAGATGTAATGTACGTCGGTATGTTGTATTGTATACTTCTTCTAAAGTTTATAATAATATTGCGAAAATTTAACACAATATAAAATTACTATACTGTTGATAAATAGGTATATTCTACAATCTACAATAACAGTTCTAGAGTACAAGGTAACATTCAATAGAGTATACATCTATTTCTACACGTTTATTGTTCTTCTTCTTCTTCATTTAGGTTATGGCTTCCATCGTTATACCGATGATTTTGCCAATGACAAGTGTGTTGTGTTGGAAAAGTTCGAGTGATTAATTAAGAAAGTTAAGTTAATTGGTCATGAGTTGCGTCAGAGTTAATAAGTTAAATGTTAGCAGACGGCACCATAAGAAACAATACAAACAGTTATTGTTGTGCTAAATATTTTGAGCGTTGTTTAAGTCAACACTCTCATAGCATAGACCAAAGAACAATACGATAATTTAATATTTGTCTATGAATGGAATACGTCTAATCCGTGTATATTATTCCAAAGTAGCCGAATGTGTTCATAAACATAACGCGACATGTTTTTGTACATGAACATCAACATCATTTCGGCCAAAAGACGTCCACTGCTGGACATAGGCCTCCCCCAAGGATTTCCACAAAGGCCGGTCCTGGGCCGCCCGCATCCATCGTTTTCTGGCGACCTTAACCAGGTCATCGGTCCGTGTGGGAGGCCTACCAGCACTCCACTTTCCCTGCGAGATCGAATCAGAAATGAGGAGATACGCAGGAAAACCAGGGTCACCGACATAGCCCACAGGATTGCCAAACTTAAGTGGCAGTGGGCAGGGCACAAAGCGCGCAGGACCGACGCCCGATGGCCCATCGGGCGTCGGGTCGCCACTTTTCTGCCCCATCGGCGATGGGGCAGAAAAGTGGCGACCGCGTACATGAACATGAACACACCTAAATGTGTAATTATATTAGCATAATTAAGGATGATGTAACTCACAACTTCGACAATCTTAATCTTTTTGATTAAGCGATTTTGTGCGTAAACTTACAAGTTGTCTTCTCCAAGCTATAATAATCCCCTCATGTATGCATGTATGTGAAATACGTAGCGAATCCTAAAATAAGAAATATACAACCCGGGTAGTTAATATTCCCCCACTATTTTCATATTCCTACCTGTACGTTGTTGGTCGATAAGCGGGTGAATTACAATGAGAAACGGCTTCCGGTAGAAAGGGGTGGACATTGGTGCCTATTTGACATTTAAAACGAAAGCAAATAGTTATTCTGAATGTAACTAAATCTATTTTTTAAATTGTTCAATAAATTTATATTATTATTTTTCTTTATCTTTTGTAGACGTTTAGTGGGTTGCAGTCTCAGTTGATTAAGATGCAATCTGTACAAAATAATAAATTTGACAGTGACTGAAAATTCCTTTGCAAATACTCACATCGCGTTCTATTTAGATAAAAACGAGATCTTATGTCAGGAGTTTTTCTACGGACTGTATCGAATATCACCAACGTTCATGTATAATAAATATTTATTTAATCATCAATCAGGCTAGTAGTGTAATATTTCGTTTCTAAGAAACGGCGCCATCATGAATCACCACAGAACAGCGAATAACTTTCGTCACGACATCAAATTCAACATTGCACTGGATTCTAAGAGTACATAAATACATAGGAGTAATTCTCATGCTATGATTTTTTTCAGTTGTATCCGGACAACAAGCTATGTGCATAGCGCTACCGTAAATATTAATTTACGGTAACTGCACTAGCATGACGGCTAGTTCGTCATGCGGGGGTGGTACGTCAAATATGAGTGCTCCAGCGTCGTCGCGATATTCCGCGTAGCGTACTGTCTTCACCGCCGTCATGCCAAGGGACGCGCATATACGCTGAGAAAAAGCCCCTGTCGCGTCCGCTTTGAACAACTGTAACAGCAATAGAGTAGAATTAGTCTTTATTGTATACCAATAATAAAAAGGTTAACATGGCACCAGACCAATACAAAAAATAAATGTACAATGGGCGGTCTTATCGCACAAGGCGATTTCTTCCAGACAATCTTCTGGAAGAAATCGCCAAGTTCGGGTTTCGTATCAAATCAAGTTTTCCTTCTCTTATATCTAGGTTTCTGGCCTTCTCATTTCCTATTGTCAACTCTTAAGACACCCTCAAGATGGTATTGGGTAGTGATATAATCTTACTAATATTATAAACGTGAAAGTTTGTAAGTATGGATGGATGGATGGATGGATGGATGGATGGATGGATGGATGTTTGTTACTCTTTCACGTAAAAACTACTGAATGGATTTTAATGAAACTTTACAATAATATAGCTTATACATCAGAATAACACATAGGCTACAAGTGATAAAGATATTATGTGAATTATAACAATTTAAACAAGTCGAATTCAAAATTTCTAATTGTCAAATTTTCGACCATATTAAACTATAGACAACATAACGTTTTGCTGTCAGTTGCGTTTTGTTAAAGTAGGTTTTATACGGACGGGATAAAAATGTCAGGTATCCTATGTCCAACTTTCTTTTTGTTTTAAATATTTATAATGCGGAACAAAGTTCGCCGGGTCAGCTAGTGTATTCTAAATCCGTCACAACGCGGAGACGGATAACGATGACTAGTTGGTTGATTTTCTCTGGGACCCATGCTTTCTAAAAATAATCAGGTTCAGAAAAACGTCGACCTCTCACTCGTACATCACGATGGAGCACATTATAAACACAGATCAGTTTATTTTGATCATAAACGCCAAAGAGCTTTGGATGCCTAAAGGGTTTTGTTACACCCAGCATTTCCCAGGTTACCAAGGTGTTAGTATTCCTTTGTTCAGATTTGACAAAAATTACCTTGAAGCCATTTTCTTTAGCAGTATTTATGCTCCTCGCCATCAGCTCCTTGGCCAAGCCGCGCCCCCTGGCCCGTTGATCCACGGAAATTATTCGGCACTCCAAAATTTTATCCACCTAAAACGTTCAATATTACGTTTTGTAGTGAATAACATGTTTGTAAACTGTCTGCGATATAGGTTATACCTAGTGCAGGGGTTTCGTATTCTTAAAAACAGAAAACTTTTTAGAAGCCAAGTGTTAGCAAATCACTTTTGCCTCATCATCATTTCAGCCAAAAGACGTCCACTGCTGGACATAGGCCTCCCCCAAGGATCTCCACAAAGGCCAGTCCTGGGCCACCCGCATCCACTGCTTTCCGGCGACCTTAACCAAGTCGTCGGTCCACCGTGTGGGAGGCCTACCAGCACTGCGCCTTCCGGAACGCGGTCGCCACTCGAGGACTTTTCTGCCCCATCGGGCGTCGGTCCTGCGAGCTATGTGCCCTGCCCACTGCCACTTAAGTTTGGCAATGCGGTGGGCTATGTCGGTGACCCTGGTTTTCCTGCGTATCTCCTCATTTCTGATTCGATCTCGCAGGGAAACTCCGAGCATAGCCCTCTCCATTGCCCTTTGGGTGACTTTGAGCCTTCTGATGGAGCCCATAGTGAGCGACCACGTCTCTGTTCCGTATGTCATCACTGGCAACACACATTGGTTGAAGACTTTTGTCTTGAGACACTGCGGTATTGTGGAAGAGAAGATCTTACGCAGCTTCCCGAACGCTGCCCAGCCGAGTTGGATCCGACGATTGACCTCTTTCTCGAAGTTGGACTTACCTAACTGGACAGTGTGTCCCAGGTAAATGTAATGGTCAACAACTTCGAGGGTAGAACCTCCGATGTTAACAGGAGTGGCTTGAACATGGATGTTAGACATGATCTTCGTCTTCTCCATGTTCATCTTAAGGCCGACTCGTTCGGAGGCTCCACAGAGGCCATCGAGCATCGTAGTGAGGCCCTCCATGGTTTCAGCCATTACGACTATGTCGTCAGCGAATCGAAGGTGAGTGATGTACTCGCCGTTCACGTTAATGCCCAGCCCTTTCCAGTCCAGAACCTTGAAAACATCTTCAAGTGGCAAGTGCAGCGGAGAACAGTTTCGGAGAGATAACATCTCCCTGTCTAACACCTCGCTGCAACTGGATCGGTTTCGAGGTCTGGTCCTGGAGTCGGACTGACATGGTGGCGTTTTCATACAAGCATTTCAACACTTCGATGTACCGATAGTCGACTTGGCACCCCTGGAGAGCCTGCAATACTGCCCACGTCTCGATCGAATCGAAAGCTTTCTCGTAGTCCACGAACGCCAGACAAAGGGGCAGGTTATACTCCTCGGTCTTCTGTATAACCTGCCGTAGCGTTAAAATATGGTCTACGGTGCTGAAGCCTTTTCGGAAACCGGCTTGTTCGGGAGGCTGGGAATCGTCGAGCCTGCATGCGAGACGATTCGTGATGACCCTCGAGAACAACTTGTAGACATGGCTCAAAAGTGAGATGGGTCTGTAGTTCTTCAATAAGGTGTTATCTCCCTTCTTGAAGAACAGCACCACCACACTTCTGTTCCATGCCTTTGGCGTTCGTCCTTCGAGTATGACGGAATTGAATAGCTTCTGAAGGGCCCTAAGGATCGGTTCTCCACCCGCCTTCAGAAGTTCTGCGGTGATTCCGTCATCACCCGCCGCCTTGTTGTTCTTAAGTTGCTCGAGAGCCATCCCGATCTCACACAGGTTGACGTCCGGGAGGTCTTCTGTGTAGTGCCGGGTTAATCTAGCTCGAGGGTCGCTTGCTAGATTTATGACGGGTTCCTGTGTAGACGTGTACAGTTGTCCATAGAAACTCTCGACCTCACCCAAGATCTCGGACTTCGACGTGACGATCCTGCCGTCATCAGTCTTCAGCCTGACGAGCTGGCTTTGCCCAATAGACAGATCCCTGGCAAAAACCTTGGAGCCCCTGTTGCGTTCATTAGCCTCTTCAACACGATTCGTGTTGAATCGGCGTATATCAACGCTTCAGGGACTTTGATATCTGTCTATTGAGCATCCGAAGCTGCGTCGCATCGTCTGAAGACTGCAGGACCATTTTCCGTCGCCTGTCCATGAGATTTAGGGTGAGGTCCGAAAGCTTTTTGGCCGTTTTCTGGCGTTGGGTCTTACAGAACTTCGACCCAACTTTGCGGACAGTCTCCACGAACCCGTCATTATTATCGTCCACGTCAACGCCTAGGCTAATAAAGTGGTTCTGCAGTTCGAGCTGGAAGCTTTCCGGGTTTTGAATCTGAACAGGCACGGGACGCAGCGTAGACCTCACCATGCGCGACCTTTCAAGCTTGACGTCGATATTCAATGTGCCTCTTACTAAGCGGTGATCGCTTCCGGTTTTGACCATATTTATCACGGAGACATCATTGAATATGTGCTTTTCCGTCGACATGATGAAGTCTATCTCGTTTTTTGTGGTGCCATCCGGACTCAACCAGGTCCATTTCCTCTGTTCTGGTTTTTTGTAGAAGGAATTCATCATATAGAGTCCCTCCTTCTCCAGGAAACCAGCCAAAGTCTGGCCCCGCTGGTTCCGGTGTCCAAAGCCAAATTGCCCCACTTGCAGCTCATCTCCGCTCCGCTTGCCCAGTTTCGCGTTAAAATCCCCCATGACAACGGTGTAGTGCGTTCTAGATGCGGGTTGGCGATCGTACTATCGGATGTTGGATTTTTGACAGAACGTCGCTGCTGCCCAACGTCTGTTGTCCCTTAGTCGCCTTCTACGACACCCACGGGAAGATATGGGGTGGTAGTATTCTTACTCCGCTACCACACGGGCACTTTTGCCTAATCCAATACAAAAAGTATGAAGCCTGTTCACATGGGTCTTAACCACGTTTTCCCAGTATCGCAGCCGTCATTTAAGCCAGAATACTCATGCCGTAAACAACAATTTCATCTACCTGGGTTCCAACATCCATGACAAAGGGTCGTGCGAGAGCGAAGTGCGCAGACGAATTGGTATGGCTAAAAGCGGCATATGCCAACTTGAAAAAGTGTGGAGATATCATAACATTTCGAGAAAGAACAAGACGAAACTCGCCTTTGAAATGTGGTGCTGGAAAAAGATGATTCGCATTCCTTGGGCAGCGTTTCGGACAAACGTCTCCATATTGCGCGAACTCGAGATTTCCTCGCGGTTATCTTCCGAATGTCTACGTAGAGTACTCGAATACTTTAGTCACATTGCAGGGAAAGATGGTGATAACCTCGAGAGGCTCATTTTGGCAAAGTGGATGGAAAACGACCTCGAGGACGTAGCTCTACACGTTGGTCCGACCAAATCCGCAGCACTCTCAACTCTACGGTCCACAATGCGCTCCACACCGCTAGAGACAAGAACAGATGGAAGAAAATCATACGAGAGAAAGTGAAGCTGAAGGGTGGCCCCGACCCTCAATACTGAGGAATACGACGCCAAGAGAGTGAGAGAAACAACGTGCTAGTGAACCATCATCGGTTACTAGCATTTCCTGAAGCCACAACACATGCCTGTGGGAGGCAACAGTATCTAGAATCAAAACTTCCCCGCTCGGAGAAAATTAAAACAAGCTGCGATTTTCTGGTATCTGGATTTTCTTAACAGTATTAAGCTATAACGTAAAAGGCTAAAGAACAGTTCTCGAGTCTCGTCTCACCTGGTACGCATTAAAAAGGTCCAAATCCCGGCTCACAGTGTATAAGATGGTAAATATCTTATTGTACTTCTCGTCAGAAGACTGTTCGATCTTTTCGATGGACTGCTCGATGTCGCCGGGTCATAATATTCCATTCAGACCGACGCCTAGGACCTGGAAAGGATAGTTGCTTTAACAGAGCTAGGTGTAGTAGCATCAATGATAAGCAGTGTTACGAGCAAACAAAATCTGATAAGACGTTACATGACTGCCTTGTTAGTCTAGAGGGGTTTGATGTGCCGCCTCTGGATCACGGGTCCCCGGTTCGTTTCCAGGGTCGGGCAAGTGTCTTTGTGTACACCTGAGCCACTTGCCCTGAGTCTGAGGTGAAATTTGTGTCCGTGAACAACCTGTATTTGTGTCCGTGAACAACCGATATAGGTTAATGTATTTGGCCATGGATTCATATTATTTTTAAATTTAAACAAATAGGTTAGCACAAACCTAACCAACCTAACCAAGCCTCTATACATAAGGTTAAAATTCTGAACCATGACGGAACATACAATATACAGGGTGTATAAGAATAGGCCATAGAGATAAATAAAAGAAGGAAATCTGTGTTTTAAATGTTTTTCTATCTTGCAGTTTGACTAAGGTATTGATGATTTCCTAAACCATTTTTTCTATAATACTTAGGTTCCACTGAAAATCAACAAACTATTTCTTTTTATTATTATCTTAGAAGCTTAGTAAGCTGAGTTCCATCCTATTTTTTGGTTACTCAGTGCATATCTCGAGTTATGCCACTTTTTCCAACAGAAAACCAAAATTGACCACGTCCACCTTCTGGTGCTTGTGCTGGTGCTGTTGTGCTCCACAAGGGACCAACATTTCAAGACAAAATTTACTTCATTTTTCTTGAAACTGCACACATTATCAATAACAGCAGTTCTATCGATTCTTTCATTTTGGCTATAAGATTTTATGACAACCTGTATTTACTGATACACCCGGAAGATAGCACGTTGTGTAGTGACATGAGTGTGTTTATATGAGGCTACATCACATGGGAAATAAAGCTTCATGTGCTAGCGAAAGAAGTTACGCATTTTCTCTCCGTTCAATTCGAAGAACCGGAGTCAGCGCATCAGCATTGGAGGAGTGAAATCTGTGGTCAAAGCAGTTCCAGAGACACCGGGTATTTTACCTGGCCATCTTCGACAGCAGCGACAGATAGCCCATCTGCCATTGTTGCCATACAAAGACGCTCCAACGCCGCGTGTGGCTCGCCTCGCTGGCAAAGCGACACAGCCTTGTTGAGCGGCTCATCGGCAAAGAAGTTGTCCCTCAGGTGCTGTATGACAGCTTCGCTCATGTCCGGAGTTATTGTCACGTACTGCGCCATTCTGTGGAAGAGAGATTCTTATGAGAATCTTAGAGTAGGTACAGTTTAGTGCAAATATGATGTATGTATGTAGTATCTAGATTGAAATGGAACCTATTGTCCGTGTGCTGACCGATTTAGAATACATAATCTCACCACCCTACTTTATATTTATCTTTCTGCCCGCAAGAGAAGGAAAATTTTAAACGAAATTGTTCCAAATCGTCAAGCCAGCATGGTACAGTAGTACCTGCAGTCTATTTCCCTCCTGTAATTGGAGGAGGCCTGACTTAGCATTAGGTGTTTTATAAACTGAGAAGAAGAAGAAGTGACACCCAGCCCACAATGCCTATGTGTGGTCATATTAAGAACGAGCAAAAGACTGCCGGTTCCGGCTTTTTTTTTATCAGTGAATTTGAATTTGAATTTGAATGCCTTTGACGAGTTCGTAAAGTATTCTTACTAAATATGTACATAATGGTTTATTGGCAATTCAACAGTGCTATCATAAATCACCATATTTTTAGCTACTTTTTTTATCAGTGACTTCAATACTTTTGACCCTAGGCTTGCATGATAGAAAGCAACGCCAGGGTCTAAGATGGAGCAGGCAATTCAAGGAAATACCCTGACGGGCACCGGCTCTCACATACACACGACGAAACACAGGAAAAAAGCTAGCCGGGCGGACATTTAGATCCTACCACCAAGCGTGCTGGGTTTTGTTGACTTTTAAAACACGCGTTACTTCCCAGCGTGCGGTGGCTCTTATAGAATAGAATACTCTTTATTGTACACCAATAATATAAAAGGTTAACATAGCATCATATATATATAACAAAGAAATGTACCAGTTCCAAGTTTTATATTCTGCAAGTAGAATATAATACTCCTATATATAATCTAGTATCTACTAAATATACAATATAGTCCAACAGTGGATGTGTTTTGGCTGAAATGATGATGATAGAAATTATGACAGTAAATACGAGTGTTAAAGTTATGCAGAAAGAAGTCCCTAATTCAACATAGGACTTTTGTTCTGATTTTACTGTACACATGTATTTAATGCAGACAAACTACTTCAAGTCTCACAGTGGAGATAAATTTGATAAATTAATCACTCCGTACACACCGCTGCCTGGCCACAAGGACGGAACATGGAGCTGCGAAGAACAAGGCCACGTGGACGAGATATTATTAACACTATTTGTAAGTTTGTCAGTGTGGTGACGGATTTAAAGTAGATGCAATGTGTCACCACCCCATTTCATCATCAGAGTGTTGTAAAAGCCGACAAAAGGAAAATGACAACGCCGAGAACCATGCCGTAAGAGAAGGAAACCTCGATACGAAACCCTGTACCAACACGTCTGGCCAGCGTGGTACAGTACCCTCCAACCATAAGAGGCCCGACTCAGCAGTGGGTCATATATGGGTTGACTACTAGTAGAGGTACCTACATAGTGTTATCATCTCATTCCGAGGGTGCGTGTACGGGTGGATTTAAGGAAATGACAAGTCAGAATACACATACACATATACAGTCCAGCGTGTTATTTTTACATCACTCGATGTAGTTAGAGCAGGCCGTCAGGAAACATAGTGTCACCACCCCATTACATCCTGAGGGTATCGTAAGAGCCGACAAAACGAAATGACAAGGCTGATAACGTGGCCACAAGAGAAGGAGAACTTAATACTGTTCCCCACCATAGCGTGGCACAGTAAATTTATTCATCATCATCATCAGCCCACATTAGTCCACTGCTGGACATAGGCCTCCCCTAAAGAGCGCCATAGCGCCCTGTCTTCAGCTTGACGCATCCAGCTACTGCCCGCAGCCTTCCGCAGATCGTCGCTCCATCTAGCAGAGGGCCGTCCTACACTACGCTTGCCGATTCGTGGTCTCCACTAAAGAACTCGTCTACCCCAGCGGTTGTCGGTTCTTCTACAGATGTGACCAGCCCACTGCCACTTCAGTCTGCTAATTCTCTGAGCTATGTCGGTGACTTTGGTTCTAAACTTATTACCCACCATGTAATTGGAGGAGGCCTGACCCAGCAATGAGTCAATATGGGCTGAATAGTAGTAGAAGAAACAGAAAAAATAATCAACTTGAAAATATCAAAATTAAAATACTTTATAATGACTACGTGTCGGTACAAAAAGCAAACCTTAAAACGCGATACAAAGTATCAAAATAATTCTTGTCGAAGAGCAATCTTATTACTGTAGATAAAAATCTCGGACCCAATAAAGATTTCCACATCATAAAGAGTTCCGTTAAAGCTTTCGCACCTCCGAGTCTTATCAAGGGGCTTTGTCGCCGGGGACTGGGATTGTGGGAGGGGGGAATTCCACCCACTGCCCCCGCGGGGCTCGACGCAGACATGGCACCCTGACAGGCAAAAATTTTGACAGGTCATAGAGACTGAGATGATTAAATTGTTGAATGAGTTTAAGAGCTTGATTTTAAAAGGAGATTGTTTTTGGTATTCTTTTAGGGAAAGAAATCGTGATTGGAAATGTAGGTACGTTTTTGTGATTTAATTAACTGCATACAATTACCATAGTCCGTATGGTGACGGATTTAGAATACATAGTGTCACCACCCTGAGGGTGTCGTAAGAGGAGACCAGGGCCGGATTTAGGGGTCCAGAGGCCTCAGGGCAACAAAGGATTGGAGGCCCCCTTGCCCCAAATTATTTTCCAAATAAAATGAACAATTTTTTTCAGTCGAGTTTTAAAATAAATAATTTATTGTGAAACCAAGTGGATTCTCTTAGTATTTAACAAACACATATGAATATAATCGGAAACAAGAATTATTGGTAAAAGCGAAAAAAAAATATCAAAGGAAAAGATGTTTACTAGGTTTACTAGTTGAAATTTGAAAGATTTTTTTTCCGAAGTCTCTATTGTGGAGGCCCCCTGCTTGTGGAGGCCCCGGGGCTTTCGCCCCGGTTGCCCCCCCCTAAATCCGGCCCTGGAGGAGACTAAAGGAAGTGGCAAGGCTGAAAACCTAGTCGAAAGAGAAGAAAAAAACTTAATAGGAAACCCTGTGCCAGCACGTTTGGCCAGCGTGGCATAGTAGGGTAATTACCCTCCCTGTGATGGGAGGAGACCCGACTCAGCAGTGGGTCATAAGTGGGCTGAGTGGTTGATATTCCTAAAATGTTAATCGACTTCAAAAACTTAAAAGCGAAAATTAACCACGTATCATCATCATCAGCCCATACATGACCCACTACTGGGTCGAGCCTCCTCCAAGTCCTTTACTTTTCTACTACCTAATTGACGTCAGTGTCAATTAAAGTGGCTCGCAATGAACAACTAGTAAGTTGTCCAAGAATACCCAAATTTGCCTTCCAACATATGGTTCACTTACTGAAAGTTTAATAAATTAAAATGAAACCACACAGGAAGCACCATCATCAAAATCGGCTCACCCAATCGAAAGTGCTGAGGTAACAAACATGAACCACACGAATTGAGATCCTCCTTTTTGAAATCGGTTAAAAACTACACATAGCAACTACAATGACAAAGCATTGTATGCTAAATACCCAAATACTTAGAGCGGCAAATCAGCGACCTATTTATCAGTTCCACTCAATGGGCTGTTTCTGTATTCTGTTTAAAATTCTCATTTACGTTGGAAGACAGCGCCCTGCAAAATTAAAGGAAAATCTAACAAAGAATTTGCCATAAAAATGTTACTTAAAGGGTGACGTGTCAGAATACGAATGTTCTTTGAGAATTGTTCTAGAACATCTATTTGAATTGCGAACCTAATAAGAAATCTATTACTGAATACCTCTACTTAAAATAAATTAGACTTTATGTACATTCGGATAACGTCGTAAATGCTTAAACTGAAACATCAATTGATGCATAGTCGACTTATTTTAGTGGAACTTTGTTATCGATTGCTGAGATGCAAGGCTATATCGAGAACGCTGGCTTTGTGAATGTCGGTAGGCTGGGAATTAGCAAATACTCCATAGTGTAGTGTTTTAGTGGTTACCGCTACGACCAGGCTGGCGGTAATAATCACGACCAGTACCAAAACTCCACACAGGTCGTTATTCAATTGTCAGTGTACCAACATATATCCCAATAAACAATATATTTGCTCTCATAGTCTGTCGCATCCAGCAGCCACATTTACGACTTAACGGTGTGCTAATAAAGCCTATTTTACTTTGAATCGGGGAGAGTACGGAGCACGTACGGAGTAACCAGGAATGTTCAGCTATTTTAATATCCAGTGTCTCTAATATGGCATCCCGCTATCAGCATAATATTGACTATGAATACCTACAGTAAAAGTGAAAGGTGGTTTGTTTGATTTACCTTTCCACTGCCCTCCGAAGCACAGAAGAACGCCAATCAATATCTAGCAAAGCCAGATTATGTCTAACCTGCATCGAATGTGTTTCGCACTATCCAATATGGTAACTACTAATTTATTTATTTATTGCAAGGAAATGTAAAATGTTTATAGTCAGGTCTGGGCTGTAGACCAGCGCTGGGTGAAACTGTGCCAAAGTCAGCCCACGCCCGTTGCCAGTATCTACTTAATTATTTGTTTTTTTTTTATGTTGAACAATTATGTGCCTACAGAATTAGGTTAAGTGGCAAAATCTCATAAAACAGGTAGCAACTAAACAAGTGACTTTAATAGACCAATCTGAAACCTTTCAATCATCATCATCATTGCAGCCAAAAGACGTCCACTGCTGGACATAGGCCTCCCCCAAGGATTTACACGAAGGCCGGCCGAGCCGCCCGCATCCATCGCTTTCCGGTCGTCGGTCCACCGTGTGGCCTACCAGCACTGCGCTTTCCGGAACGCTTTCACCTTTCAATCTGAAAGCCTTAAATATTAACGGAAAGTTTCCTTAAAAAGGAACTATTGTTTTAATTTATAAGGTTGCAGCTACTCAATGTAGGATATGTAATCTTTTCTGCAAAAGACCTTTCGAACTGTATCATGGTAATAATTTTGGTTAGGTGAGAAGATATTATAAAGTAGCTTATGTCCTTTCTCAGGCTCTAGAATATCTGTTTACCAAATTTCAAGCCGGTTCAGTTGCATTGGCGTGAAAGCGCGACAAACAGAGTTGCTTTTGCATTTTTAATATTGGTAAGGATTGTTAACGTTATTATTTACAAAGATATTACAAAAAACGACCGTAAAATACACTCCGAGTATTAACTCGTAACTTTAAAACATTAATGTACCGCGGCTATAAACTCCGCACTAGACGGTAGTAAAACTCACAATTTAAAACCTCCGAATGAGGTCCAAAACATTCACGTAGAAGTTGTAGACTTTTTTACAAAAAATATGAAAGTCATTTTATAGTAATGATTTCTTAGGGTTTATCGCGTGTACATTATTACATTATTTAATCGTCTCTCCCGCGACCACGACTGCTGCAAAGCATTCGAAACGTCGGGAATTAACGTAAACGCACCTAATAACGACCCCTTAAAATCCGCGCCAATTACCGCCCTATTCAGAAAACTAGATTTTTAATGTGATGTATTAAAGCTAAACAAATGGTTGCTTTAGAAAAAAATTTGATGTATTTGTATTGCAAATCTTCATATCTGGTTTGTGTATGTAACTCAACGGTTTAAAGAATAATTGGTCAATTCGTCGGTGAACGCCGGTGATAGTGCATTTTCCATAGTGTGGCGTTCCCGATGACGTAAGTACTCTTGTTTCTTTCTTAGCAGAAAATGATATCTTCAAGCATTTTAATGTTACTTCTAGTTCTTTTGATGCATTTTTCATACATTCAGAAACACAAATAATAATGAATTTTACTGAGATACCATTACATATTGCTTAAAATTCAAAATTAAAAATAGGCGGTAATAGGAACAAAAATCACAATTTTATTCCCTTTACCGACCCAGTTGTTAAACATGTCGCTGATAAGTACATTTCGTATCTTTTTTGTGCCATGATTTTTGTTAAAACACTTCAATTAAAAGACAGGAGGATACACTAACTCAGTTCCTTAGTATGTTAACTTGTAGTTGAGCTATTAACGCCATATATTTAAGAGCATTAGTATCCGTAAAAATATAAATGTTCTTCTAAATATTTAGTAAATATTTTGATGAATAAAGGAGGTATAATTTTTCTAATATTGTATTTTTATAGTTAAAATATGATTATTATTAAAGATTTATAATAACCGCACCATTTAAAATCATACAAATGTCCAATTCCACAAGTTTTTAGGGTCGGTAATTGGTTATACGATTTCCTTTAATAATACCTATTACCGATCTACTTATAAATTTACAACGAACCGCCTTACTACCTATTTATTTTCAAGTTATCATAAAGTTACCTAATTAACATTATAGTATTCCCTAATAAACATACATATTTTACATAAAAAAATAACATACCATAAGCTTTATTATATAGTAATACATAACTCAATGCAAAAATCGCCTTTTAAAGATGTTATTTTCTATACCGGAGATCAAGATCTAAAACATCATCTCCGAAACTATCAACATCAACTCCGAAACCATCAACGCCAACTCCGAAACCATCAACATCAACCCCGAAACCATCAACATCATAAATTCACAGTACATGCGTGAATTTGAGCTCTGAATCTCTTGATAGTACTATTATTAATAGATCAGAATATTGTAAAACTCCACTAAAATCTACTACAATCAGTAAAAATATTCCAAAAGAACATTATATTTTCCCGAGAACAAGACCACAAAGAATCGAAATGAATTTATAAAATATTGAATAAAATATTAAATATTGAAGCAGGAAAATTATAAATGGAAGAAAAAAAAAGAAAAGAAGATTTGGAGAAGAAACCAAAAAGATAAATTAAGCAAACAAGGCAATCCAAAATAAAAACTACTAAATAAGGCAAAACGTTAAATAACCAAGGTGGATGCTTCAAAGGAAGATACAACTGATTCCAAAAATGATTACGAGATAATATGATCTTGGATTTCATTCTGAGAGTCTGTTGAATCAATTTCTTAATCTTAATTTTTTCGCCAAAGGTAACTTTTCTTAATTTATTTTATTTGTATTGTTAATCTATTTTGATTCTGATTTGACATGACTGCCAGACTTAAAATTTTATAGTATTTTTATATTTCTATGTTACATTGTGTAAATAATAGATACCAAATGCTGCATTGATTTATATATTATAGTTTAATCAATGCTGGCCTTTTGTAATTTGTTATACATAAATGGTATAAAGAAGATTTTTTTGACTGATTTAACGCTGTTAAGTATATAATATGATAAGAACACAAATAATTTGTTATGTGTTGATAACATTCCGTACTGTATTGGAGCATTTAAATAAATAGTTGAACTATTCTAAATACTAACTATACACGAGCATTTTAATTTAACTTTAACGGTTTCATTTATTTAGTGGTCGGTATTAGGTGTCACATAAACGGTATTAGGCACACACCCTATATTTTGGATCGGTAATAGGGACATGGCCCTTTTTTCTTTTAAGTTGTATTTAATTTTTAAGTAATTAATAGTATAACTATTTCGATATAAAAATAGAAAAATGGATAATTTCAGTTCTTGAAAAACTATTTTGATTGGCACCACATATTATGAAAGTGCTTATTTTTTGGACATCAATCCGAACTCGGCTTAAACTGGCGGTAATGGGTGCGTTTACGTTAAATAATGTAATATACACGCGATAAATCCGTTAAAAACTGTTTAATTTCATTTATAGTAGCTTATGCACGTGGCTTGGTCTACATGGATTTCATGACCTTCTAATGGATCGTCCGATGCTAACTTCTGTGAAGTGACGGATTAAGAACACAATGGTGTCAGCCTCGGGACTGAAAAGACTGGTCATTAACAGTCCAACTAAAGGAAATTAGAAGGCAGAAAACCTAACCGCAAGGGACACGAAACTTAAGTATCCCTTTGTATTTTTGGTTTCGCTGGCTTTATGTTTATGCATACCACCGCCCCTCGGGGGTGGGGCGGCGACTCTAGAAACTACTCGTCTGCCCACTAAAACCCCAACGGTATCCCTCATAAGACACGCTTGGGGCGCCACAGGTTCGCTTAACCGCATACCACTGTGACGCCCCAACCTTATGCAAACTGTGCCAACGCATTCAGGCAGCGTAAGTTAAGGCGATTCGAGGAAACACGACTAATAATGGGTTTTTAAAGAAGAAGAAAGCGGATTTTACGAACTAATAACAAGGGTCTGAATCGATGTAAAAATATTAAGGTGATTTGTATGTTTCAGCGTGAAATACACCGACATATTGTTCATCGCGACTTTCCCGCTGTTAAAATCAGTCCAGCCATTTCGATGTTTTGCCGAAACAAAGAGACAAACACGATATGTTTTCTTTTTATTGTTACTACGACCACTACTACTACTCAGCCCATAGATGACCCACTGTTGAGTCGGGCCTCCTCCAGTTACATGGAAGGTACTTAGCCTACTGTGACACAGGGTTTCGTTTCAAGTGTTCCTTCTCTAACGGCTAGGTATTCGGCCTTGTCTTTTCCTTTTGTCGACTCTTACGACACCCCCAGTATGGAATGGGGTGGTGACACTGTGTATTCTAAATCTGTCACCACATGGACCAAATGTTACTATTGTATACCCGTAAACCAAACACAACACAACACGGGAATCGCAACCTTGCAATCATTCAATACAACTTGGCCCATTAACAATTTATCGATGTATGTATTATGGTAATACAATTTTCTATTAGAAAATGTTAATAAAAACTCAAAGAATGCTTACGAACTTAATATGTGTACTGCAGATATTAAAACCATAGTCTAAATAAGGTCTAACATGTTGATTATGTATAATAGTAAAATAGTAGTATTGGGTAGTAAATAATAGAGAGGACTTACCTAGTGCGCCGCCTTCGGCAGCCCGGTGCGCACTGTGATAACGCCGCCCTGCCCAGCGTTCGCCCGCCCGCCCTGTCTCCATAGATTAAAAGGAAAGAAGTGACATACCATGAGAAACAAGAATCGCATGTAAAGGATCATTACAGAATTTGAAAGTTTAGAATATACAATGTCACTACTCCATTCCATCATGAAGAGCCGACTAAATGAAATTATACGGTAGAAAACCTAGCTGCAAGAGAAGGAAAACTTGAAACAAAACACTGTGCCAACTAGTCTGGCCAGCGTGGCACAGTAGGCTAATTTTCCTCCTGTAAATGGAGGAGGGCCGACTCAGCAGTGGGCTTTTACGGGCTGAGAAGTTACTAGTAAAGAGAACGCATGCTCAATAATTAATTCAATCTCAAAATTATATTTAATCCTAATATAACAGAAAATACAAAAATGGGGATACAAATAATCGAATCTATATATTTTAGAACAAGAGGAATCGTTTAATCTGTTTTGGAGTTTAAAGCGGACAAATATCAGCGTTATTCTCATACAAAGATATGAAGGCTAACGTACTTAAGATAGTAGATATACAGAGTTTGGTCTTACCGTGTGGTGACGGATTTAGAATACAGTGTCACCAACCCAAACCGTCTTGAGGGTGTCGTAAGAGGCGACTAAAAGAACGCATGAGGCAGATCACCTAGCCGCAAGAGAAGGAAAATTTATACAAACCCTGTGCCAACCCGTCTTGCTAGCGTGGCACAGTAGGCTAATTTCCCTCCATGAATTTGGAGGAAGCCCGACTCAGTAGTGGGTCATTTATGGGCTGAAACGATAACAGAGTATAACAAAAACCCTAGCGTAAAGGTATATTGAATAAACGAAATATGAAGGAGAAACAAAAGTTTTTGTGTCCCAATTTTTGATTACAAAATAGGTGTTGCGTCGGAAATGGGTTATGGCTTAACGGCCCATTTCCGACGCCCATAAATGACCCACTGTTGAGTCTCCTCCCATTACGTAGAGTGTAATTACCCTAGCACGCTGGCCAGACAGGTTGGCACAGGATTTCGTATCAAGTTTTCCTTTTTTTGCGGCTAGGTTATCGGCCCTGACATATCCTTTTGTCAGCTCTTTCGACACCTTCAGGATGGAAGGGGTGGTGACACTGTGAATTCTAGATCGGACAAGATGTACCGTTTAGCTACACCACAATTTATCCTACACTACTCTGCCGATACATGACCCACTGCAGAGTCGGGTCACCTCCAATCCTCATGTCAGTGGTCTAGGGGCTGGATGTGCCAATGACCAAGATACCGTGGGTTGGTGACATTGTGTAATCTAAATCCGTCACCACACCGACAATATTTATTATATTTAATACAGAATTTATTTAATAAAACGTGGCAAACGTTCCTTTTCTTTCGTTACTTCATCACTAGACATAAATTTTGAAACATCTTGTCTGTAATATAATAGGTACCTACGCGAAATTGTGCGATTCATATCAACAAAGAATATTAGACAGAAGTTCTACTACTATTCAGCCCATAGATGACCCACTGCTGAGTCGGGCGTCCTCCATTGACATGGAGGGAAATAAGCAAGTTGGCACAGGGTTACGTATGTTCTTCTCTTGCGGTTGTAATCGGCCTCGTTTCCCTTTGTAAGCTCGTACGATACTCTCAGGATGGAATAGGGTGGTGACACCATGTATTCTAAATCCGTTACCACACCGACATACGCCACCGAAGTTCGGGACACTCTATTTTGTAACTCTTGAAGGACAACGTTATAATTGCAATGATTTCTATTGTAATATATTTTTTGGTCTATATTTATCCGTGTATTGCTTTCATTAATCTGTCAGACATGTTTGTACCACTGTCACTGTAAACTTATTATTTAAAATAGCTACCATGGAGTTTCTTGCCGGCTCTTCTCTTTGGAATTTCGTACCGGTGATATTTCGAACCGGTGATAGGTAAAGACTAAATAATTAATATTAAAGTTTGTGATTTTTCTCGATTTTATTATTTGACAACTTGTAAGCATTCGTAAGAATTTATTCTAATAAAAATCATTTTTATTTTGTTTAACACCTCCTGTGCTGCATGTAGGCGAGTTTAACCACTTACCATCATCGTTACTCGGGTGGCATAAAAAAAACTACTCTTACTATGAACTTTACATGTTCATTGACTAAAAGCAAAATGAGATCTGGTAGTTAGACCCCATTCAAGTTGCCGATCGTACTAACAAGATAACTGTAATTTATCATATACGAGCTGAACCGGCAAACGTTGTTTCGTCAAACCTCCAAATTATAAAAAAAATCGGTCAAGCCAACTCATTCCTTTAGGACTTGGGACAGGTTTTTTGGTTATGTGTTTGATCCCACCATTCGAGCCTAGCCGCGCGCGAGGCGCAGTACCAAGCTCCGCATTTGCTCTCAAGTGTCGACGCACACGCGTACATGCGGAGTTTGGTACTGCGCCACGCACGCGGCGCGTGACAGCCAATGCGAGTGTGAGCATGTGCGGCGGGGCTTAATCCGTCACCACACGGACCCGCGTATCATTAATTTCACCCATGTTTATGGTTACTGTATTGTAGCGTGATGTTATACAGTCTATAACTTACCTCAATAAATAAGCGATAATTATACCTAAAAACTTTACCCTCCTTCGAAAATTAAACCCTTTTTAACGGATTTCTGCGTTATTGATAGGCCGTTGATGTAACTGTTTCTGTGTACTTTTAAAGACTACTGTTATCTAGCCTCTCCCGTGACCATGACTGCTGCAAAGCATTCGAAACGTGGGGATATAAATAATTTATCTCGCTATAATTCCGTAGAAAAGTGTTTGATTTTTAATGTGTGATAATCGCGAAAACCTGTAATAAGACATCATTACTTTCCTTTTTTGGGCAGTCGGTCAAAAAGCAGAAACATTGAGTCAGAGTTCCCCTTCATGATATAAAATTTTCTACCTACACGTAATTTAAATCTATCAATAAAATTTCCCCATCTATCAATAAAATTGAAAGGGCAGCTTATATTGTTTGTATATTGATACATACATGATACATGTTTGTATATTTGTATATAGAATCTTGGACCATTGGGTCCAAGATTTTCGTAATGTAAAAATGTCTTATCTCCGCCAATTCAAATACGTGGAGGCCGTTTTATATCTATAGCCAGTGCTCTCTCTGCTGTCTGAACATATTGTTGGCAGCTGAAGCTGACATTCCACCAGCCGTCAAAGATGCCTTCAGAAGGACTTACGTAGGTACGGTATGCTTTAGCGTCACCCCAGAGGCAGCAAAATAAAAATAGTGTGACGTCACCATTAGACTCTTATTCTCCTTATTGGGTCACGCCAAGAGCGTCGCATCTTCAATGGAGCACTCTTATCTTGAAGCGCCCTACTCTGAAGCGACAACTGCTTGCTTCATATTATAATAAACTTTATGGTACAGTGTTAAATCTTAAAATGTAATGGCAAGCTGTACTTTGCTATTTACTTTTCAACCAGAGCCTAGATTAAAATTATATCTATTCATATTTCTTTTTCAAATGAATTTCTATTCAACCGACTTCTAAAAATAGGAGTTTATGTTAGCTACGGGTATCCTGAGGGAGTCGACAAAAGGAAATGACAAGGCCGATAACCTCCGCAAGAGAAGGAAAAATTGATACGACACTGCCAACCCGTGTGGCCCGTCAAGCCTGACACAGTAAGCTAATTACCCTACGTGCAAATGGAGGAGGCCCAACTCAGCAGCGGGCCATGTAGTGGCCGAGTAGAAGTATTAGTAGTAATAGTAGTAGGCTACCGCATAACTCTATCATGTTTAATTTCATTTTGGCAAATTATTTTGTCTGAATGGTATTTATTACAGACCAGCGGCCCGTCCCGGCTTCGCACGTTCGGACATTTTTTTTTCTTGCAATTAAAATATCCTATTTTAACCAGTGATAATGTAGCATTCAAATGGTAAAAGATTTTTTTATCGGTCCAGTACTTTTCGAGCCAATTCGTTACATGGGGGTGTTTCGGGTACCCCAAGGGGTGTTCTATCTCTGGACTTCCGTTTGACACTATTTTTCACCCCCGACGCAAAAAGAGGGGTGTTATAAGTTTCACGTGTCTGTCTGTCGGTCTGTCTGTCTGTGGCACCGTAGCGAACGGATGAAGCGATTTCAATACAGTTTTTTTTGTATGACACGTGAGTTACGGGCGAGTGTTCTTAGACATGTTTGATTAAAATCGGTTAAGTCGTTTAAAAGTTATGGGGGGTGAAAGTGGGGAAGAATAACCGAAAGTCTGCAAATATAATCGAGTGCGGTCTCAAATGAAAGCGCATCACGTGCACACTACAAAATAAAATGTTCCATGAAAATCAGCTGACAACTTATACATCTACATCATAATAAGCGTGTACCTATAAAAAGCAGAACATAAAAAGTAAATTAAAAATTTAAATAAACCCCCGACACTATTACCTAAGCTCCCTTTTAAAAGTAGAAAATAAAAATAAAATAATCGCGTTGGGGGACCAGGGGTCAGGTAATAAATAAGTAGGAGCGGTCCCCCAACGCGATTATTTTATTTTTATTTTCTACTTTTAAAAGGGAACTTAGGTAATAGTGTCGGGGGTTTATTTAAATTTTTAATTTAATTTTTTTGGGACACTGTATAATTCACTTCGAAGTCCATGAAGTGTATTGTCTATAAATCGGGGCTGTTATAAGTGTGCGATTTTATCTTCTCGCCAGCGTTACCGTCCGTCAATTTGTATAAAAATTAAACAACGCTAATCAATCACGTAAGTAAAAAATTTCGCACCTAGCACTCGTCAATATATTAAAAGGGAAGAACGCCATCTAGTGTCTAATAGACGCAACTCTCATACAGTGTAGCTATACGGTTCACATTGCTAATAAAACTCGCATTAAGGTGAATGTTCCAGTGTAGCATACGTCTTACAGCCGCGAATAACATTTTAATCAACATACAACCTAGCACTGACCTGCAAATTGCAAAAAACGTAAGAAAATTTTAATTTCGCGGGCTACCCTGGAACATTCACCTTAATGACTTTTTTTAAAAGTTCCCTAAGAATTATATAGACCGTGTTGCGATACGGGTATTGTAACGTTCCAAGCTGTCAAATAGCGTACCCTTTTTTTAGGTATTTTATTAAGGTATTTTAATACAGGTTTTTTTTATTTGTTTACGAGATATCCTTCCTATAGGATGCTGGCGGACCCTTGACTCTTATGAAAAATAAGATTGAAAAAAAATATACAATAATATATTTCTGCTGAAAGTGATGAAATAATCAACTAAGTAACATTGGGATACACATAATCTCTACTAAATGTTTAATTACAATAAAACATTAAGTATACTAGTTTTAGATTACAAATAGTCTAAGCCGCAATTGCACCATTTACTTCTGAATTTAAACAACGTATAAAAATAATAGTATATTTTTTCTTATACAATACATACATTTATTTCTACAAAAAAATAGAGCCGTTTTTATGAATGTTGAATATTATATAGAATTATTTTTAAACCTATTCATAAATCAATTTTAACATAATTATTAGGTATTTTTGAACGAGAACAGGGTTCAGGAACTTTCGAAACGAACAAAATTTAAAATATTAGACAATATTTCTAGAGTGCTGTAGACATTGAAAGGGGTGAACAAATATTGATAAATCACTGTCTAAAAACCACACCTAAAAAAATTGCTTTAAAATTTTAAAAAACAACGGCGCCATTATCTGTCAGTGCTAAGATACCATTGTCTAATATATAAATACATAGACAAGTCAAACTTATAACACCCCTTTACTGTCGGGTGAAAATAGCAACGCTAAACCACATTAGAAACATTGAAAGATCTCTTATTTTTATTTTTGGTACCATGACACGACGACACGGTCATGACACGTTTTTTTCGTTACTCAGATGACTAAGTTTGTTTTTTGGAAACGGCCGTTTCCACAAAATATGACATATTTCTAGTGCAGTGCAGAAAGTATCTGGAATTGGCCACTTAAAATTAAAATACAATACCGTTTTCCGAACGTGGGAGCTAACCATGACAGTCAAATACCCGTGTGCGGCACAACAGGGGTAAGACTTGAATTGAATTGGATGCTTACATACATTTGCTTTATTCTAGTAAAGAGTGCGATTCGAAAGCTATTTGGCTACAGGCCTAGGGGCCGACTCATGTTTACACATATTTTTTACATCAATCAAAGAAATGATAAAGCTCTTCCGAATATTATTCAATGCAAGGCACTACTGGTATTTTACAAACACCTAAAGTTCATCGTAGTTACAATATTCTACAAGTACAATAAATATCGTTTATAACACATACTATACCTCGTTCGCGTTTAGAATGCAGTGCACCATCATTGTCCACCACCTAAGCCACGCCCCGAAACCAATAAAATCCTTCCAAATTAGTTCCAAAAAGTCACGTTCACAGTGACCAGCTGAATGCATACGGCAACGGTTTTTTGTTGTGTTTTATCCTTTACACCACCGTGAACACTCCTTTACTTACTGCATTCCTAATACGAACGAACTATACACTCAGAACTTAAACTTAATATATAAATTAAAATAATCATATTAATTATTATTATATTAACGATATATGTATTATTAAAAAAATGTATGAATAATGAATATTCACACCTAAAATAAATTAATAAAGCTGATAGATTCGATATACAACGACATCCGTCTTTCAGGGCATCAAGTTTTAAGTATATCTTCATCCTGTATACAATGGAATGATGATTAAAGTAATCAAATAATTAATATTTATTATTACTCTATAAAGTCAAATCATTTGATACAAAAACATTTTGTGAAATCGTTATAATCATTTGAGCCCATAAATTAACCAATGTCCCCACAGTCCCCACCCTACTATAAATTAGCTATTTTCCAAACTTCCGGAAAACTTTCCAAGTAAAAAAAAACTACCAAATAATAAGACTAATAAAAGGTTCAAGAAAATTAATAACAGATTCAGTCGCAATGACAAAGTTAACTTACCAAAATAACAACCTACACTTATGACTAAGAATAATATTAACTACAGCTTTGGTCAAATATTGCGCCTTAGAATTAGGTTAAGCCCCATTTTACTGTGGAGGTGCAACTTAAGCTATTACTCTGAGAGTGCAACAACTAAGGCGACAATATACTTAATATTTAATAAAAACCATACCTATAGGCATAACATAAGTATCGATAGGACTTTTAAGTTAGCTCGAAACAATTCTAACAGATGGCGATATCTGTTGATTGTATTCAATAGATGGCGCTATGTTAACGGTTAAATTAATGTATGTAAATGTTAAATGTACATATAACAAACACCTTAGCCACAGCGACGGGTGGCCGGGTCTGGTAGTTGGATATAAACCTTAAGCGCGTCGTCCACGGAGAGAGAATAGAGCTAGACAGCTTGAAGACTAATCTAATCTATACTCTAATTTCTACGTACACGTAGAGATCAATAGAGCGCCATAATGCACTACACTACTCGTAGACTGGATATTCATATAAAAACAGTAAACGTCAGTTGACTACGTCTAATTAAAAATAACGAGTATAGCTAGACTGATCTATGGCCTGTAGATAATTCGAGAGCTCTCTATTCGTATCGCTTGTCTCGCTCTCGTACCTGCGTCCACGACGCCTATATATGAAGTTAATTGTAGCAAATTGGATAATTAAAAAAAAACAGTAAAGGCGCCATGAAGAAAAGAAAATTAAACACAAATGACACAAAACTTCGAAGTAAAAAAGCGGTCCTCCATAAAAAGCAGGGAAGTAAAGATAGCTTTTATTTACAAATATTAAAAAATAACGACGGTGATTACAGCCTTAAAAGTTGGTCTTAAAATGGAGCTGCAAAGCATGTTGTTGCTTTATTTAGACAACAGGCGTTTACTGTCGGACATGCAGTCACATTGCAGCCAATTTCTAGAACTACTCACAGATAAATCCGTTCTTAAGTTTCCACCGCTAAGATTCCTGTTACGAATTGACGTCATGGAATTACTAAACACGTTTCCCAAGCTGGAGGAATTTTTACTACGAAAGCCACTGAAGTGGCAACAAATGTGTAATGAAATTTTGTTTTCCTGTGTGGAAGCTATCGATAATAATTGTAATATGAAATACACCCAAGTTGCGGTAAATCTAAGGCTGACTAGTGTACCCCAACTTGATCAAACAAATCCATGTAACTACCAAGGTTTAGTGTGTTTCAAAGGGTTACTAATGTCGGTATCTAAGGCTGAAACTTACGTTTACCATTCAGTTTGGTCGTGCCCCGAGGAATGTGAAGGCAATGAGGTAATCCTGCACTTCATACCCAAATTGCCACCGAAATGTTACGTTTGTAGAAGTACACTGTTTGAAAATAGTGGATTGAGACATTGTGGCGAGCAAGTTAAGGCGACGTTCAAGTTAAAGGAGTCAACGTCAAAAAGTTTGATATTGGTTGACGATTTGATGCCAAATTTAAAACTTGGATGTACATACATTATCCATGCTATCGTATTAAAGAAACTCACGAGTGTGTGGAGTTTGGAAGAGGCATTACCAATAGCAGCTCCTGTTACAAGTTATATACCAAAAGACTTGAAAGTTCTGTACAAAGCATGCAAAGGTGTGCCTTGGAAATTTATATACTGTCTGGCTTCTAGTATTGGTATTAAAATGTGCCCTTTAAGTTGTTTTATCCGCTTTATGCACCTAAAAATCAACTTACTGTTGAGCCTTACAAGTGTCAAAGCTAATATAATCTCTGGTGCCAGTATAGTGCACGTTTTGGTCGCTGGTTACGATACACGATATGTGGGCGATCTTATGACGGAAGCAGCAAAACTAGCTGATAGATCTGTATTTTTAGGAACATCAAATACAGAGGTCATTTCCTCTATGATAGCTAGTTCTGGAGGAGTATGTGTTATGTCGCTTCCACTCTATGTTTACAACCAAAAGCAAACGTCGACCGTGTTATCCGCTATAGAAACTGGTGATATTAACACTAACGTAGTAATAACGAAACTGAAAGCGGCTGTATGGGCTCAGGGTTTTGATTTCAAGAAGATCATCCTTTTTAATGTGGCTAGCGTGTTCGGAAATATATGTCGCGGCGATTGCGGTGAATATCATGATGAAATTGCCGAGTTTAATCTCCAATTCGCTGTAGGACCGACAAAAACTGATGCTGAAGAAATTAAAGCTTTAAAGGATATGGCCGTTTACATTGAACATGTTGCTGCTATGGAAGTTGTTTTAGAAGCTAGAGCAGAGAATTTATTAAGAAATTATTTCCTAGCAGCACGCAAGGAGAGGCCAAGAGGCGTATCTGCGAGTACTATGGCAGCTTTAGTAGCAAATTGTTTGACATCAGCAAGGCTTTGTCTTAGAAAGGTAGCGAGTATAGATGATGCGGTGTTTGCTATATGGTTGCATGTTTGTAGCTACCCTGAACCCAGATTCGCCCCTGAAGAGTACCTTCAAACTCCAGCCGAGGTCAAGAAAATGGATAAGCTAATGAGCAATTTTCAAGAATGGCTCCATCAGTTTGTAAGCAATTATAATTTGTAAAACGGCTTTATATTGTAACTTACAAGTTTTTTAGTAGAACAGACAGGTGGAAGACCAACAGATTGTTTGTTCTTTAAACACGAGGAAAATTAAAAACATTGTCAATGTTCTTTTAAACATGAGGAAAATTAAAAACAGCAGACTATTGATAAAATTTGGATGTAATAAATTCATAAAACTTTTTATATGACTAGACACAAACACAATTTAATGTAAGAAAGTAAGTAGGTAATTGTTATAATATACTAATATCTTTAAATATTGCACTAATTACTATAAATTACAGATAACATTAAAGATAAAATTTCAAGTCTTAGTAAATTTGATAACAAATAAACATCTTATTACCATGTAAATATGTTTAAACACCACAAGGTATGTTAATCACAGTAATACAAAATTGTTTAAGGCACATGGTTAGTTTTACACTAGAGTAATATTACTTAAAATAAGGCACATGTAAGTCCCTAAACAACATTTTCATGTTGCAAAATACTTTGAAGTTAGTTTCCTTCTCATTACTGATTGATGTATTACAATTTTTCAATAGTCTTCTCAGATTTGTTATTTGCATTATCCAAAAAGCTAAAATCTAATACAGATTTCTTCAATAAATCTTTCTGAGAGTTTATTTTTAATGTTAAATTCATTTGGCTTTTTCTCAATTTTAAACTTTCTTCAACAAGAGACTTCAAGGTTTCATCTTCCTGAACTTTGTTCCTAATTTTAATGCAATGATTTGAAACTGGTTCACCAATTTTGAATTCTTTCTTTTCAAATGAAACCACACTGTATGGTACATCTGCCAGACCATCAGAGTCTTTGACAACTAGGCTTATAGTGGACCAAGTGCATTTGGTTAGCTCATCAAATATATTAGACAAATCTATAGACAACTTATCAGCGGTATTAGCTGCCATAGACACAACATCTCGAATTTTGGCAAACTCTGTACTCAAATCTATGAGCTTGAGAACAAAAGGCTGTTGACGAATTTCCAGTAATATTTTACTCCTTAGTTTCAAACAGTCATAGCATACCTTTACAATATCTTGGAATTGCCTGTCCTTTGCTCTGTTTACTGATTCAGCTTTCTTGTGAGCTATGTATGCCTTATAAGCATTAGTGTAAATGAATTGGTAATTGTATTTGGACACAAAATTGTTGATATCAAAGGATACAACTTCATGACTGCGTCTGGTAGCAGATTGGAGCCTTAAAGTGGTTTGCCTCCAAGCACCTTGGAGAATGTTAATTTTTTCAGTAATATCATCAGCGTTAGTGAATATTTTGTCAAATCCACCAAGCATATTGGTACCCGTAGAGCTAGCTCGGAGATCGTTTACATGTGACTTCCCTGTCTCAATCATCTTTATAAGAATATCCTCTCTAGCCAGGAGTTTGCCAATATTTTTATCAACAGTATCATGGTTTTCCAACAATTGTTTCCCCTCATTTTTTAAAGATTCTGCTCTAACATAAAGACCATTGACTAGAGAATCATATATGTCCAGCTGAGATTGAACAAAGTACAAGGCATCTCTATAGAGGTTTTGGTTATTTTTGTAGCTATATAGAGCCTTTGGATGCTCTAGACACCTCTGCACGGCTTTGGGTACAACAGGTTCAATGGTTTCCTTTATGACAATGGTTTTATTGAAAAGAAACAACATAGAATCTTCTTCCCAATAACTTAAGACCAATTCATGGTCTTGGAGCTCCATATAGTTTGTCTGAGTAATTATGATTTGCTCATTCATTGGCATTTTGGTGTCATGGTGTATTTTAGCTTTTAATGTTGTTATTGTGGTTGTTTCTTCAATTTCATAAGCTAGATAACACAATGTTGACACTGAATATATTTTGACAATTTTCTTTGATAATATATTTTCTAATACATCAAATATCACTACTTTACTTGCAGTTTCCTTTTGCTCTGTTGGTATATTGAATGTGACCCGAGATGGGGCATCCCTACCTCTTAATTTTGGGTCCCATTCTAGGGCAATTCTCAACCACTTCTCAAGCAGCAATTTGAAAGGTTTTGAAATATAATTCTCAGGAAATATTTCATTTGAGTACTCAATATCCCCATGAAATGTTTCGTACACACAGATATTATCATGGGCTTTCTTTTTAACAATTGGCATCCACTGCACTGGTGCCATAAATGGTAAAAAAGGTCTTCTGCCACAAATTATCTCAAATGCCACTAAACCAAAAGACCAAAAATCTACAGAATTACTGTAATACTTGCTGTAGAAGATTTCAGGTGCCAAATACTGAATTGTTCCCACAAAACTTGCACAAACAGAATTTGAATCAATCTCTTTAGCATACCCAAGATCTATAAGTTTATAAATCACCTTTCTTTGGCCTTCAGCCACAACACTACCTGGTGAGTTATCTAATATATGCAAGACTATATTTTCCGGCTTGAGATCTCTGTGAGTAATTTTATTGCAGTGTAAAAACTGCATAGCATTCGTGACATCTTTAAGTATTTGCCTCACTTGAACTTCTTTTAGTCCAGCACATGATTCAGGTTTATTAAGGAGTTGTCTAAGGTCACCGCCACTGCAATATTCCATACAAAGGATAGGCAAACGAGATGGATTAGCGCTAGCCAATCCTTGAACAAACTCCGGCGGAAGGTCTTTTGTGCTAACTATATTAGGATTATTACAGTTTTGTAACATTTCAACCTCCGTCGTCCATCGTTCTCTGTGTTTAGCAGTGAGTTCATCGCCCCACTTACAAGTTTTAATTGCTAGTCTTTCTTCTGTCTTTTTGTGTTTCCATAGCACCACTGTACCAAAACTTCCAGATCCAAGTTTTCTTTCCTTTATCCAGTCGCCGACGAATACAATATCTACGTCATCCATTGCACTTAATTGCACAGTTTAGCTTACCTAAATTAGAACAAATAACAACTTGCTTGATTAAGGAAGCTTAAAAATAACTCCCGAGCCGGAAATTCGACGAAAGAAAACATAAGAAAAGTAAACTTTACTCTTTGACGTTCATTTCATAGTAAATTTTGGCCGAAGTTATTGTGACTTTAGATTGACAGGAAATGAATGAATTATATGCCATTTTTTTTTAAATATTTTGAATGAGTGAATGAGCTATTCAAGATATATCACCATCATCGTCTCTGCCAAAATACGTTCACTGCTGATTTAAAACTAATATTCATTCAAACTAAGTACTGGCTTACTCTTGATTCTAATGTCAGTGTCAGACGGATGTCAATTGTCAAACAAATGTCAAATTCAAAGAGCGCGCTGTTTGAATTTGACATTTGTTTGACTGTTGACAATTGACATCCATCCAGGGATTCCGCTTTCGCGCCAGTTGGTGATACACGTGTTAGTGGGACAACTTCTGTTTTTTATAGATTTTCGCGCTATTGTTATCTGTTTCTGTGTTTGTCTCGTTCTGGGTGAGTTAATTACATATTATTAAACCATGGAGGTTTGTCCTCCTGATCCTCCTGACCCTCCAGACAGACCTTCTAATAACAGCGAACTTAAACGGCGACACGTAGATGTTGTTGATGCAGATGTACCCTCCATCAATAAAAAAAAATAACTGATCTCTCATCGCATTCCGCGTCTTACCAATCTATTTTCAAACACCCATCACTGGAAATCGGTATCAAAGAATATGCTGAAACGGATAAAGGACCCTTTTTAGTACATGTTCATCGCTCAGAACCAGACCCATCCGCAGGTACTACTATTCGTCCCATAAAGTTTGGCCAATTTCTTCATAATCATAAAATCAATGGTATATGTCATGACGGTGTTAAAAAAGTGGGACGCAATAAAATTTCAGTAGAATTTTTGTCAGCGTCAGACGCTAATAAATTTTTGTGCAACGAGTTACTTAGTACGTGTAAATATCTAGCATCTATCCCATCCTTTAATATAACTCGCATGGGACTAGTTCGAGGTGTTCCAACTGACATGTCAATGGATGAATTTGCTGAATCTGTCCTTCTTCCTAATGGTTGTGGCCATATCTTAAAGGCCCGGCGTCTAAACAGAAAGGTAGTAGAAGACGGAAAAACAACCTGGGTCCCAACTCAAACTATAGTAATAACGTTTTACGGCCAAGTTCTTCCTGAAAAACTTTACTCTTTTCATACTTCTTTGCCAGTGGAATCGTACCAATACCCAACAATCCAATGCCTTAACTGCTGCCGTTTCGGACACATTAAGGCCCAATGCCGATCTAAACCTAGATGCTTCCGCTGCTCCCAGCCTCACTCTGGGGACAGTTGCGAAGTTAATGTATCGGCTGCCACATGTCTGCATTGTTCTGGTTATCACTATGCTACAGATAAGTCATGCCCGGAACACGATCGCCAGAAAAACATAAAATCCGCTATGTCACAAGGAAACATTTCATATGAAGAGGCTTCATCTTTATTCCCATTAGTTAGACGATCATACGCTAATGTCGCGAAGGAAATATCTTCTCCTCCGGATTCCTATTCTTTTTCTAATTCCCCCCCTCAACCATTTCAAAATCCCAACCCAACCTTGGAAAAAACTAGTTATCGTAAAACGGTATTAATAAATCGCCGACCTAGACCTCCGACGGGTGTAGGCTATGACAGAAATGCTCATCAGGAAATTACTAAAGGTCTTCCCTCCTCTCTGCCTAACGGCCATGCCCTTGAACAGCAGATTGGTGAAACACAGACCCTGCCTAATGATTCTCTTCTAATTAACCTCCTCAATTTATGCTTAGATATAATTTCTAAATTTGATGATTGTTTACCGTCCTCCGTTGCCGAAAAAGTTTCCCAAATCGCCTCCTTTTCATCCCATAATGGATTACAAGCTTCTTCAGTGGAACAGTAACAGCCTTCGTCCGAAAAAACACGAAGTTATGTTCCTAATTTCTCAATTTTCTCCAGCCATCATCGCGATCGCGGAGACTTGGCTGACCCCTGAATCACATTTTCGAATCTCGGGTTATTCATGCCTCCGCGATGATCGCTTTGATGGATATGCTGGTTGTGCTCTATTCATAAAACGCTCAATCCCTTACTCTCAAATCCCTGTCCCTCCTCATGGCTCTGAACTTAATGCTGTGGCATTAAGGGCTTTTAACATTTCCTTCCTGTGCATCTACATCCCACATCCTTGCTCCTCTCTCCGCCAAATTCTTCAATCTATTATCTCCTCCTTACCTCCTCCCGTTATTATCATGGGAGATTTTAACGCTCACCACACTTCTTGGGGGTCTAGTCATTGTGACTGGTTCTCAACGATGTTACTGGATATACTAGATGATAACAACCTGTGTATTATCAATGATGGCTCACCTACAAGAAGAGCTCTCCCATCTCAAAACCCTAATAGCGCGGTCGACTTATCAATCTGTTCGCCATCTCTATCCTCACGTCTCTCATGGTCTGTCCTTAGAAAGTCTCATGGAAGCGACCACTTTCCCATTATTCTTTCCTTAACAAATAATCCTTCCCCAGAGGTAAACCTTTCCCCCCTTTGCAAATACAGACTCTCTAAAGCGGACTGGCCATCTTATTCTGCTACTCTTGACAGAAATATCAATTCCATTCCTGCGTCCCTGGAAAACGTTCTTGAGTCCTACAATATGGTTGTCAAGTCCGTAATTTCTGCTGCTGACCTCCATATTCCTGTGAAAAAAAATAAGCGTAATCGCATTTCTCCTCCATGGTGGGATGCCGATTGCTCTCACGCGATTGAGTTACGGAACGTAGCAGAACAAACGTACAATTCTAATATGACCACAGAACATTTCCTAAATTATAAACTCATGGCAGCAAGAGCTCGAAAAATTCTATCTAAAAAGAAAAAACAGGGTTGGGTAACATTTTGTGAAAACCTTTCTCCCCAATCCCCTACTTCTTTTATATGGAAACAAATTAAGAAGTTTCGATGTGCTACTTCTTCCCAAAATTTAACTTCAAACGACTCATCAGTCTGGATTGAAGAATTTATTAATAAACTCGCACCCCCTTCAGCTCCCAACTTAGATTCTTTACCCCTTCCCCTATCTCCCCCGATTCTACCTCATGGATTTATGGACGCCCCTTTCTCAGCTGACGAATTTGATCGCAGCCTAGATGGCCTCTCTGATTCTACCCCCGGCATGGACGGTATTACATACTCATTTGTTAACAAAGCTAGTACATCATTTAAAAATGTTTTGTTGACCATTATTAACAAATTCTTTGATTCTGGCACCATCCCGGATTCATGGAAAACGCAAATTATTGTTCCCATTCTAAAACCTGGAAAGGACCCTTCAGACCCGAATTCTTACCGACCCATTGCTTTATCTTCGGTTCTAGCAAAGATAGCAGAACGTTTAATTTTTAATCGTCTGGAATGGTTTTTGGAGAATCAAGGTCTGTTGTCCTCTTCACAATTCGGTTTCCGTAAGGGCATGAGCACGCTTGACAGTCTATCCGTGCTTACTACAGATATTCAGCTAGCATTTCATAGAAAAGAGATCCTAGTAGGTGTATTTTTAGATATTGCGGCAGCCTACGATAATGTCCTTCTTCCGGTACTCAGGAACAAACTTATTCAGCTGAGCGTTCCCGAGAAGATGGTCTCATTTATTTGTAATATGCTAATGGACAGAACTATTATTGTCAGGGCTCAACACAATTTTACTCAGCCTAGACAGATATGGAAAGGTCTCCCACAAGGCTCAGTCCTTAGTCCATTATTGTATAACATCTATACAGCGCACTTGGAAAGGGTGGTGTCATCTTTCTGTGAAATACTACAATATGCAGATGATGTGGTCTTGTATTCATCTGCAAAAACTGCCTCTGAAGCTGCTAGCAACCTGAACTTGGCCCTTAGATACTTAGGTGATTGGCTACTCGACCATGGTTTATCTCTTTCTGCAACAAAAAGTTCAGTGGTCCTTTTTACGAAGAAACGTTCTGTTCCTTTAATAAACATACAGTTTAATGGTGAAACAATCCCATGCAATGTCAAAGTAAAGTTTTTAGGAATCATTTTAGATACAAGACTCACAGGGATCCCCCATTTTAACTTCATTGCCCAAAAAAGTGAAAAGGCAATAAATATTCTTCGATCTCTTTCCGGGGTTTGGTGGGGTGCTCATCCATACACACAAAAACTTTTATATAATGCTTTAATTCGCAGCCATCTTGATTACGGTTCTTTTCTCCTTGACCATGGCAACATTTCAGGACTTGATAAATTAAATAAAATACAGTCCAAGTGCCTTCGTTTAATTTTAGGTGCGATGAAGTCCTCTCCAATCAATGCGATGCAAGTAGAATGTAGTGAACCTCCCCTATTTCTCCGTCGGCAATTTCTTTGTGATAAATTTCTATTCAAATTAGTCCAAAACCCCTCACATCCTCTACTCCCTAAACTTCATCTTCTCCTACAATTTTTCGGCTCGAACGTCCCTGAAAGAAAGTTTCCATGTCTACTGTACAGTTTCGTTGCCCTCCTTCGTCTCCCTTTCCCCATCTACGAATCCATACGAAACCCCCTCTTCTCGTCCAATTATGAATCTCTAATTTTCCACCCAAAGATTCTCTTGAATATTGGGATAGATAAAAACGATTGTGAAGCTAGCAAACTCTTCTTGGAAATATGCAATAGTAGATGGTCCGGCTGGACCCACATATTTACTGATGCATCAAAATCAACCGACTCTGAATATGTGGGCTCCGCCGTTTGGATTCCAAAATTCAGAATTATTCTTTCCTCTAAATCTCCTCCCCCCTCCTCCGTTTTCACTGGAGAAGCTTCTGCCCTTTTGGATGCCATTAAATTCGTAGAAGCTAACAAAATAAATAAATCCATCATATTCTCAGATTCTCTAAGCTGCCTTCAATCTCTTCTCTCGAATCCGTTTCGATGCAAAACTAAATTCCCCCTTATTTTTAAAATAAGGGAATTCTTATCCCGATGTTCAAGTAACGGGTTAGAAGTTGTGGTCGCTTGGATTCCAGGGCATGCTGGTATTCCAGGCAATGAGACCGTAGACTCATGCACTAAACACGCCATTTATTCAGGCATCTGCCCATCCCCCCAAATCTTTTCCCATGACCTCTGTCCTCTTGCTCAACAACGACTGGTTGGATCCTGGGATAGATCGTGGCAGTCCTCTCGGCAGCAAAAAGGGAAATATTTTGGTGACATTCAGCCTGACATCTCATTATCAACTTGGTTTTCAAAAAATAGCAAATTGCCAAAACAAACTACCTCAATTCTATGCCGCCTACGTTTAGGACACGCCTCTACCCCTGTCCATCTCGCAAAAATCAGGGTGAGAGATCATTCGTTATGTGAATGCGGGTTAGATGAAGGTACACCTGATCACATTTTCTTCTGTTGCCCCAAATTACAATATTCCCTATATGATATCCTACCTCTAAAAATCCCGCGTCCCATTAATTTTAAATCTCTTTTAACCTTTACTGATTCCCCAACCCTCCATATTTTATCCAAATATATCATTACTAACAAAATTAACTTATAGTATTATATTTTAATATATTTATTTATGTATATGTGCTTCTGTTCCTAGCTAACAGTATATCTTTAAAATATTATTATTTGTTTGTTCCTGTGGATTGTAACGAATACAGAAAATATCCAGTTCAAAACTTATTTCGTGAATGTTAGCTCTACTCCCGGTGAATTTGGATCAATCCCCAACGTTTATCTTCAACACGTGATATTGGCGGAATCGTGTCAAAAGACGCATCAAGCCAGTCAACCAAGAAAGTCAAGTCAAGACATCCATCCATCCATCATTTTTTCCGCAATATCAGTGTTCATTTTAGAATTTCAATAATTTTCCTAATATCTACGTAATAAATTCCTTATCATTTGTCTAGTCTACGGTACGTATCAACAGTTTTTGAATAATTAAAAGCTATAGTAGTACATAAAAATGCAATAAGTTGCTAAGTGAAATGTTGTACTGAGACACAAGATACATAGGCTTCGTCCATGGCTTCAACAAAAGAAAAGCTATTACTGGGTCCTGTGGATTCAATATGTATAATTCATGGTCTAAATTGATACATCGCTGCCTAAATACTAACATAGAAACTAGAAACAAACAAGCGCTATTGTTTAATTTTCACCGGCCAAGGTCAAATGAACAAAATGGCGCTTGGATAGTTTTGCATGTTTTAGATGGAAATTCTCACTTATGGAATCGTCCAACTTCGTCAAATATGGATTTGACTTTGATTTGTACTTAGGCAACCGACATTTATAGGTACTGTTAATGTCATGGTGAACTGTGACCATGGATGGCTCAAATGTATTTTGATTTACAGGCGTTTTTGGATTCCCAGTATCTGGATAACATGGCAATGGTTAAAGAAGTTGGTAAGTTACATTATGTTAATTGTTTTCACATATCTATCTAACAGCACCATTGGATACACAGTTTATGTTCAGTTGTTGTGTGAGGTTTAGTTGTTTTTAACCACATTATGTGTGTTATTGTATGCCTAAATCACATGTTTACATAAACCTAAGTGTCAAAGAGGAATGAGTAAGTGCTTAAGGAATAGAAATTTGTTTAAATATATGTTTGTGTGGATATGAGAACTATTTTAGAACAATTTACATGTAAACCTAAAGGAAAGTGTAACCAGGACAATAATAATACAGGTTTTAGGGAAAATTATAGGTAAACTGCTTAAAGGTATAGGAAAACTAATCATATAATTTAATACCATACTTTTTATAGGCAATACATAAAAAACGGATTATCTAAGTCAGTTCATAAATGTCAGAGTAATGATGATGAATTTAGAACCTCCTTAGCCTATACACAGTGTAAGAAACCCTACAGCCATCTGAAGTGTAGGCATAGAGCTAGCTAACCAATTGGCACAAACCTGTTTGATATATTTTTCTATCTTGAAATATGAATTAAGATATCTCTTACAAATCTCTTTGTTACACCAGGCGATGCGTCGTCTCGGCACGATCGTGTGCCGCTGTTTGTTCCTGGATGGGCCAACCAGGCGATCAAGATGCACCCGGCACCCAGCAGCTGCTGCCCGGTTGGCTGCCGAGCTGGGCCTGGATCCCCATGCGTTAACCAACATCGTTGAAGAGGACCATGTGCGAACCACGCACTATCTGTATGACGTCATCGCCGCCTGGGAGATGTAAGTACATCATCAAGGGTCTTTTCCCACTGATCTATTATTGTGTTTCTGTGAATCAAGGGCTGTTTATATCATATTATTATATTTATAGTGTCACCAGCGCTTTTCATTCTGAGTGCTGTTATAATAATAATAATAAGCCTTTTTATTTCTTATCTCACAATATTTAGAATTTTACATTAAGTACTAATTGTGTTAGTGTTTGCCTTAATTAAGTTAGTAGTGCTATTTGTTTAGGTATCTTTTGGAGATATAGTCCCATATCGGGTAAAGGCCTCCTCCATCCTCTTCCAATTCTCCCTATCTTTGGCAAGGGTCATCCAGTTTTTGCCAGCAGTCTGGGCTATGTCGTCTGCCCATCGTTTGTATGGTCTTCCAATCTTTCTTTTCCCTGGTGGTCCTTTCCAGTTAGTGACTTGTTTCGTCCATCTGTTGTCAGTGAGTCTTGCGATATGTCCTGCCCAACGCCACTTTAGTGCTAGTGCTTGTGTTAGAGCATCTGTCAGCATAGTCTTTTTCCTAATTTTTGTACTTCGAACCTTGTGAATTTTCCTTATTCTTAGCATGCTCCTCTCCATTGCCCTCTGGGTGGTTGTAATTTTCTGCTTGGTTCTATCAGTGTGAACCCATGTTTGGCAGCCATACAATAGACAGGGTAGTATACAAGTGTCCATTACTACTTTCTTGAGATTCAAAGAGTAGTGGCCTTTTAAGATTTCTTTTAGTGACCAATATTTTTGCCATGTGATGTTTACTCTTCTTTGTATTTCCTCTTCGTTATTTGTTTTGCTGAATGTCACTTGTTTTCCTAGGTATTTGTAAGTTTTTACGTATTCTATGCGATTTCCCTTGACCCATATTGGTTTTTCATGGCTATTAGTCATTACTCCAGTCTTGTTTGTATTTATTTCCAGACCTACCTTTGAGCTTTCTGTGGCTAATGAACATATCATTTCCTCTAGAGTGTGTGGTGTTTCGGCCAGTATGACAATATCGTCTGCGAACCTGAGATGGTTAAGGTATCTTGTGCCTATTTTAATACCTTTGTGAGCCCAGTCCAGCTTCCTAAAGATAGTTTCTAAAACAGCTATGAAGAGTTTTGGTGAGATGGGGTCTCCTTGTCTCACTCCTCTTTCGATCTTGATAGGGTCTCCTCTTGTTTCTAGTTTTACCTTACTAGTGCAGTTAACATATATGTTCTTCAGAATGTTTATGTATTTTCCATCAACGTTGGAGAGTTTCAGTGCTTCCCAGATTGAGTTATGGCTGATTGTATCGAAAGCCTTACTGTAATCAATGAATGCTAGATATAGAGGCTTGTTAAATTCTTTGTACTTCTCCATTGTTTGTTCCAGTACCTGTAGATGATCAGTTGTACTAAAACCCGAACGGAAACCTGCTTGTTCAATTGGTTGTGAGTCATCGATTGTAGGTGCTATTCTGCTTAGGATGATAGATGCGAACAATTTGTATGCACTTGCCATTAGACTAATAGGCCTGTAGTTGCCTATGTCTAATGTATTTCCTTTTTTATAAATTAGTGTGATTTCTGAAGTGCACCATTGTTGTGGCACTATCTCAGCATCTAATACCATGTTGAAGAGCTTGGTGAAATGGTGGAGTAGAACCGGTGTCCCTAATTTAATGGCTTCGTTGGTTATACCGTCGGGTCCTGGGCTTTTCTCATCTTTTAGCTTTCTTATGTGGTCATATACTTCTCTTTCGGTTATTGGGTATACTGTTGTTCTAGGAACACTATGTTCTTGTGTTTGTGTGGTTTCATGGTGCATATTTCTCTTGTACATTTCTCTGTAAAAATTTGTAGCATGGTTAATAATATCTTTTCTCGTTTTTGTTTCCCCTGTATTGCCTTCCAGCTTCTGTATCCAGGTTTTTTGTAGTTTCAGGTCTTTAAAGGCTCTTTTTGTACTTCTATAATTCGTAAGGTTTCTTGTGATTATCTCCTGTCTATGCTTATTGTAGTCTTGGCTAATAGATTTGTTGGTTGCTTTGAATACTTTGCTTAGCTCCTTTCTTATTATTTGGTCTTTGGGCTTCATTTTTATTAGTTCAGTGCGTTTCTTTATTAGTTCTTCAGTTTCTTTACTAAATATTTTTTGTTGTATTTTCTTTTGGTTACTTGTGAGTAAACTGTGCAACACTGATTCTTCTAAAGTGTTGTAATAGTTTTGGATGCTCATAGTTTCTTTAAAATTTGTTTCTAGATGTGATCGCAGGCTATTCACGTATCTTTTAATTTCGTTGTCCGTTTTTGGAATTGTAGCTGAAGGTTTGTAGTTTTTTCTATTTTTCTTTGGCTGTTTTAAATCGAGGGATGCTCTTAAAAGTCTGTGGTCGGAAGGGAATTTTATATTATTGAGTACTTCTGTGTTTGTGATGAGTTGGGGGTCGCTTGTTAGTATGAAATCTATTTCATTTCTTGTTTTCTGATCTGGTGAAATCCAGGTCCATCGTTTGTTTTTTCTTTTCTTGAAATATGTGTTCATTATAGGAAGCTTGTGTTCGAAAGCAAAGTCAATCAGTAAGTCACCCCGGTCATTTCGTTCGCCATATCCGTGCTGACCCATTATTAAGTTCTCGCCTTCCTTGGGGTGTCCTATTTTAGCGTTAAAATCGCCCATTAGTATTACTTTGTCGTCGGCTTTGGCGAGTGCTTCTGTGATGGTGGTGTAGAATTTCTGTATCTCTTCTTCGCTCGCTTTTTCTGTGGGTGCATAGACTTGTATAAGTGAGAGATTCAAGTCTTCTAGTTGTAATTGCAGCAAAGCCACCCTTTCCGACAGTCCTGTGAAGTTGATTATTTTGCTTTTTAAGGTTTTCTTCAATAAAAAGCCAACCCCGTGTCTCCCCTTGGTTTCTCCCATGTAGCATAAAATGTAGTCTTTGTATTCTTCTATATTGCAACCTGTTCTTCTGACTTCACAAAGACCCAATATGTCGAAGTTGATATATTCAAGAGCATTCGTAAGTTGAAGATATCTTTCAATTGAAGACAGTGATCTCACATTATACGTGCCTATTTGTAGAAAAATGTTTTTTATCTTCCTTGTAATGGATGGAGGGTGGTGGTCATTATTCCCCACGGGGACCAGCCGGCTTGGGGAATGTGTTTTTTTGTTGTTGTTTGTTTTAGTGTGTTTACCTTTCTTCGGCTGTTGTAGGTAGGTTTTTGTTGATTGCTATTGTAGTGAGTTGTGTCTGGAGCGGTTCATATATTCAAAGGCGTTTGTTTTGTTTATTTTGCTTGGAGCTTTTGGGTTATTATCACTGTCACTGTTTGACTGGGGTGGTGAGCTTGACGGGGCCCGTTTTCTCTTTTCAATTCCTTGGTCTTTGTTTATTTTCCCTTTAATTATTAGTTTGTCGTAGCGGATGATTGCTAAGTTTCCTTTTTTCCTTTCTTGTTGTTGTTGCAGTTTTAGCTCTTTTCTTATTTCCAAAACTTCTTTGGGGAAATCTTCGGTGGCATATGTAGGTGCTGGGAAATATTTGTTATATCTGAGTATTTCAAGTTTTCTCCAAGCCAAAGTGAGTTTTACCAATATCGGTCTCCTTTTTTTGTCCTCTTTTTTCCCCAACCTTTGAACTTCACTGACTTCCCACATATCAAATTCTCGTATTCCCTTCTCGGTTACTATTTTGTTTATAAAATCCACGACCAAACTCATAAGTTCTTTGTTATTTTCTTCGGTTTCTTCTACGCCGTGCAGTAGTATATTATTTTTCTTTGCTTCTCTTTCTAACTTACTGACTTTCATTTTCAGTGTCGACACTTCGCTGTTAAGTTTAAGGTTCTCTTTAACCAGTGGGTTTAGCTTTTCTTCTATTGTTGCTATAATGCTTGCCGTTATTGAACTGGTCAAATCTTCTTTTAATTCATGCATCATCGTGTCAATCTTCTTATCTATTTTTAGTAGAAATAATTCCATCTGTTTGTCCATTTTCCCCTTTTTGGTAGAATTTCTGAGCTCTGGCAACACTATCTCGGCGTGACGTGACACTGACAGCTGTTGTCACTGTCAGATAACGATTATTTGTCAGTTGATGATTAGTGAATTTTGTGGGGGTAGAATTGTTTTCACTCACAGCGATTTCCAGTTTTTGATCGCTTTTTTCAGGCTTAATAACGATTTCCAGAGCTGGATAACACTATCACCACAAGATGGTCACTTTAGCTGCACTTTGGTAGTATTGTTAGTACTTAAATCACAGTTTTTCTTAGCAAATCGCGAAATTATTCGAGAGCACTAGTGCTTCTGACAACAGTTGACAGCCGAAAAATCTGAGTGCTGTTAATCAATTTAAACTGGCCGCAAAATTTTGGCCGTATTTTGTTATCGGCATCATTACAGCCTCAACCAATGGTATCGTTCATCATCATTTTCATCATTTCAGCCAAAAGACGTCCACTTCTGGACATAGGCCTCCCCTAAGGATTTACACAAAGGCCGGTCCTGGGCCGCCCGCATCCATCGTTTTCCGGCGACCTTTCCGGCGTTATGGTATCACTATCTAAATTTATGACAATTTCTTACGACACCCTCAGGGTGGAATGGGTTGGTGACATTATGTATTATAAAACCGGCCGGAAATTCGCCGCCTTAATCCAATTCGCTGTCTGGTCAGTGACATGAGTAGTCTAATGGTAGCTTTGATTCCCAATTTCCGTCAATTCCATCTAGTCCTGTAGTAGCCCGAAAATAGGGGGCGGTACCTGGGCACGTAGCCAAGTGGATTCGTATCGTTCGCTTTGGTAGAACAATAAGAAAGACCGTGGATGTGATGTTAGATTTCTCATTTTCTCCCTCAGGCAACAAGGACCGGGTCATGGATCTGCCGACAACTGCTTCGTGTTCAAACGACGTCTATTCCGTGGCGCTCGCGAGCTTCCTCAAGATCCCGTTGAAGTTAAGCTTTTGTACGCACAGGCTGTACACAGCGTCGTTTAGGTATGCTCCTATAGCCCTTTTGACAAGTCAAATAAGAAAATAAAATTTACCATTTAAAATTGATAATTTACCACCAGTTGTTGTCAATGCAGCTCTACCTAGAGCTGGCAAGACTTTTTTAAATCTAATCAATCTCTTCATAATCTTGAAAAATATGACCCAATTTTCATATTTTTCACTATAACAGTATTTTGGAATTTACCCACACATCTCTGTATGTTGTTTTTGATCTGCGTTACACAGATCAGTTGAAAAAAGCAACTACAAACATTGTAGTTGGCTCTCCTCTGTAGAGTAGAATACCGAACTGGGGGTAGCTTCGAGAAAGATACACACAGACAGGGCGAGGAGTCAATATATTACAATACTTCTATTTCCGTTACAAATATTTTTTTAACTACTTCTACAATTACAAGTAATTTTCATTTCCATTGATTTTTATTTTGAGGTATTTCAAACGTATTTAGAATACACAATGTCACCAACCCTCACCATCCTGACGATATCGTAAGAGCTGACTGCTACTACTACTACTATTCAGCCCATTAATGACCTACTACTGTTACATGGAGGATAATTGCCTACTGTGCCACACTGGCCAGACGGGTTGGCACAGGGTTTCGTATCAAGTTTTCCTATTTTTTTGGCTACGTTATCGGCCTTGTCATTTCCTTAGTCGGCTCTTACGATATCCTCGGGATGGAATGGGGTGGTGACACTATGTATTCTAAATCCGCCAACACACGGACAGCCGGATGAGCCGACTAAAGGAACACAAATGGCAGGCCACTAAGCAGAAGAGAAGGAAAACTTGATACACACCCTGTGCCAACTTATCTTGTCATCTTGGTTTAAGAGGCAGACTCAGTAGGCTATCATTTATGGACAATATACGTAGTCACTTAGAATATTGTTATATCTCCAAGTGTGACTGATTGTAAGCAACATCGACAACAGCACTTAACCTGAGACTATAGTTATTTTGGGCATAGGTGGAAGAGTTCCCAGTATCGGAGAAGGTGGCACTCCAGCTGGCAGGGCTGCAGGCTCAGGCGTCGCTGGGCGAACCGGCCCAAGCCCTCCTCCGCCTCACACGCGCGCCTTCTACGCCCGACCAGTTTCATTAAGTTTTAGATAGTAACTTGAAGTTAAAAAATCATTTTCGCGTGATCGCGTGCACGTGATATGCCTTTTAATAGAGCTGGTCCTCGGCCTGGATAAGGACACAACGTATGGAAGAAAGGCAGTGAATTGACCAATCCAATTCGCACATCTTGTAAAGAGCTGCACTAGCTAACTCTAGCTGCTCTGTAAGAATATTTGAATTTTCAACATAAAATAATAAATGTATATCACTAAGCATACGATTTTGATTTTGTTTGATTTTCATCTACTTTCTTAGCTCGCAATAAAAATGGTCTTTTATGTCGTTTTATTACTATTATAGTTTTATACTATTATAAATAAACTAGCTGACCCGGCAAACTTCGTACCGCCTCAGAATCAATAAATAAGAAATCTGAATGTTTATTTCACCTTTTAAACCTTCCCTGGACTTCCGTGAATATTTCAAGACAAAATTAGCCAAATCGGTCCAGCCGTTCTTGAGTTTTAGCGAGACTAACGAACAGTAATTCATTTTTATTTATATAGATAGATATAAATGCCGGAAATGTCATAACCAGACGGGGGCCGCGCAATTACACGCTGCACGTACGAGTACATGATATTACATATATGGATAACAGTATCTTAACCCACCAAATACAACAATATGGAAATGGTTTCAGGCAATGTAAACAAAGGATATTTTTCAAAAGTATAATCAATGTATCCCGCCAATACTGCAAGGTTTTTTAGAGACGTTTAGCAATACACTAAACAACTATTTTAACCCCTTTGTTGAAAGTATGGACGCCTGCGCTAAGTTTGATAGCAATGTGTCTAATACGCACATGTATGCTTAAACTCCATCTCGGCCACTTATAACTGGGCACTGTCAGTTACGTTGTAAAATTAAATTTAATATATTAAATAGTTACCTAATTTAAATTGCCTTTAGACTTATTTCATCACCCTTCCATTCAGCCAGGTCTGTAGTTCTGAGTTAAGGTATTTTAGAAGGCGTAGGTATTGGCAAATGTCCGAATCAAATCCGGCCAGATCATAATGTTTTATTGCGAAAATATATTGTAACTTGAAGAGACTGTAGTTTATGACGGGATATACAGTAAATCCGTGTGGTGACGGATTTATAACACAGTGTCACCACCCCGTTCCATCCTGAAGGTGTGGTAAGAGCCGATAAAGGGCTGACAATCCAGCTGCCAGAGAAGGATAACTTGTTATGTCACCCTGTGCCAACCCGTCTGGCCAGCGTGGTATATTAGGTTGATTACGTGTTAATCTATGCGCCGAGTAGAAGGATAGAGGAGAAGCATATAAAAAATGTTTAAAGCGTGCCGACTCAAAACCAATAATCATTTCTCATCTAGGAGTAAATAAAACTTTCACTTTATTGTTACCTGGATATTTTCCCCTCTTTGGTAAGTCTGCAATAAATAATACACTGCCAGATAGTCTTTCAACCAAAAGGGGCTATGTTATTGCAAACGCCTTAGATTGGCAATAGATGGAGCTTTCGCAATCGTTAAATGTTTTAAAAGCTATACATATAATAAACTATACTGGTTAACTAGGTCCACGTGATAATGTTAGTAAATAATTTCACACAATGAGAAATTGTAAATGATTACAGATATTCAGTTTTATTCACAAGTGTCACATCGAATATATCATCTGCAGCGACATCTTGCGCTAGAAACGGAAAAATTACACATTGCAAAAAGCAAATCAATTTCTATGGTGGATGATATTATTGCTTGCATAAGTAAGATGGCGGTGATTTGTTTACAATAGTTTACATTCATTCTTCTCCACCCCTCTGCTTTTACAGGAAGCATTTTTGATTGGTCACTTTAAACAATTTCACCCTCCCAACCTACCTCACCCCGCAATCTGAAGTGAAAATAGCCATTTATTGCCATGGCAACGGACTTTAGCGTCCTTACCTTTGACAGAAAACCAGATAAGCGCGTGGCGTGCTTTGTCGTCATTGGCTAGTTTAAAATCTGCGGCAAAAATCAAATGACCAAGGAGGATTAGGACTTTTTAAAATGTTATGGTTACCCGTATATAAAATTGTACCCTATTTAATGGAAACTATTATTTCTATAATTATAATTCAAGGTTGAACGGATAATAAAATTGTTTGGATTGCAAGTATTTCATACACATTACATCTTACTTAACTTTTAATGTTACATTTAACTTTAGTATGGAAAAAAATATCTAATTGTATTATTTCATTGTTGTAAGACTTTATCAGAAAGTAGAAATACATTGCTTGATTTGAAAGACACAGTACAGTTTATTATATTTAAAAGTAAGTAATTATTATATAGATTCGTTAAACAATTATATCTGAGACTAGAGCGAAAACCTAGCGTTGACCTTTCAATACCTACCTAGCGTAATGATAGTCAAAAATGGAATCATAGAAGTTAAATATGGCAACAAAACTACTTTAGTTGTATAGAGTAGTAGCTTCAGTTGTTGTTATATGTTTTGTCCTTCAGATAAGCAAATACATATACCATACAGCCAATTGTTTTATTTTCATGCTATTTTAATCTATAAAAATAACTTTACTTTAACTTGAGAACATCTGTTTGTAAATGCAATATAGTATTTTATTACGTTATAAATATTCCATGGGGTTCATGGAATAGGGAAAGCAATAAATTGAAAACTTTGCTTAGTTAGGAAATAAAAGTTAGCTTATACCATCTCAAAAATGCGTGACATTATATATTTACGTATATAATTATTGTAACAGTATTATAACTTATATGTTAATAAAACTAAAGGAGTCATATCTTACTTATCCCTTTATAACGTATCGTAAACAGTGCACTGTGTCTAATGATTCCTCTAAATTACTGTCAGAAAAACTGACAGATATCCGAAGGGAGGACACAGATCCCACTAGAAGACAAGAATACGTTAATACATTTTATAAATGCAAACACATTTTGATAGTTTACAGAATGACAAATCTAAAGGTAAAACATTTGTACATAGACAAGGAGAGTATAAATAATCACATTTCGTCAATGAGCCGCCGCGGTGGTTGGACTCTACGCTGACTGCGACGTGGCTGAGGTCCTGTGACTATGGGTGTACTTTGGGGCGTTGCGAACTGGGTTCCCGACTGAGGGCTTTTAGGCGGTTGGCGTAGTGTTCCATAGTTTCATTTGTTTCTCTGACACAAGACCAAAATTCTGACAACGCTCTGTATCTTGTTTTCTTAACACTCAACAAATTTAAAAGCTTTGTAGAAATATCAGTGTAATTGCTTGAGTCAAAGTTCGGTGTTAATGCAATTTTTACCTCGTGAAAAATTTCGGGTGTCAATGTATTCAAGAGAAGATCTCTTTTCAAACTATCTTCATCTATGTTTATTATTTTACACTTCGATTCAAAAAATTCAATGAAGTCGTCAATCCTGTGTGTATCTGGGTCGAAATGAAGGTTAAAATTTTTGATAATAGTTATTTTGTCGCAATTTTCATGAAAATCGTTCGTCACGTTTTACCTTGTAGATTGGGCGTCTTCCCATTTTGAATTGGTATCAACAACTTTAATATGTCCGTTATTTGCACTTGATGTGCTTTTAATTGTTCTTGCTGCGTCTGTTGTGCGCGAAGAAACAACGCAAATTGTTCATCGTTCATTTTATTTTTATCTCGTCGCCAATTTTATAAATGCAAACACATGTTGATAGTTTACAGAATGACGTTTTAATAATGACAAATCTAAAGGTAAAATATTTGTACATAGACAAGGATAAGAAAGAGTATAAAACAATACATATATTCCATTAGAAATGAGCCATTTATACTTAGTTATGTATCTTAAACAGTGTCTCTTGGGATGTCTGTGTTTATATGTGTAACTAAGACACGTTTGATACCAGTTGGTGGCCTATATTTGAAGAACAAGATACTGCTTTTTCTGAAATTTTGTTTAAGTATCTACATAAATCAGTAGTATAATCGCTCCTTTCATTAACGATTAAACTTTGGGTTTATTGTCAACTTGTACATAAATAAATATTCCATAATCTTTTTGATAACAGTTTAACTTGTTTTTCTTTTGTCAACTTGTAATTAGATAAACTTCCCATATATAACTCTTTTCGTATATTCCATGAAAACTCCGAGACTCAATTATTTGACGGAACTTTCATGCACTTATATTTATATTATGGACAATGAGAGAGAAGGAACTTTAGGCCAATCTATTCGATTCTATTTTGTTTGTAGAACCATATTTTTATTTTTTCTTGTGAAAGTAAAGGGTTGATTCACCAAATTATTCGTCTAATTTAGAAATTAAACTTTGATAACACCTACTACCAAAGAAATGTGGATCCATTTAAATCAAGTATAACTTTAAAATATAGAACACTTTTTACAAATCCTGCAATGATTCCATATATTCGTCCACTATGAACTTAACTCTACTACGACATTTCTTGACATTGACATTTTCACTGTACTTAAACTACTGATCCTACTATAGTCAGACTAGTCAGTATTATAAAGTATATTTAAAGTCTATAAATCTAGGGTACTAATAGCTCTTTCGGTAAATTTTATTCATCCTTCATTTCATACGTCCGTCGGTGCTGCCAACAGTTTTAATATCATTGCGTAATAAAATATGGAACAACATAAAATTAGCATAGAACCAACATAAGACGGTAAATACCCATAAAATTAGAGCAAGTTTCAATAAGTCAAGATTAGGAACATTAAAATTATTCAATATCAACTAATATCCTAAATTAATTCGTCTTATATACAGTAGAACCTCGATAACTAAAACCTCGGTAACTTAAAATCCTCTTAAAAATATAATATGTTCCCTTCCCATCAGAGCCCAAAACATTTATAACATAAAATACGCAACCTCTATAACTCAAATAAGACATCTCTGTATTGGCCCTCAGTAACTTAAAGAAATGTTTCCTTAAGCTCTATAAATTATTTTTCGGTTTCGGTAATCTATTGCTTGCACGTGTTCACTAGTTAAATTGTTAACGTAAACAATAAGTATGAGACCTATTGTTTGCTTCTTCGAAATTCTTTATAGCTATGCGGCGGTTAGCCTTACGACAACGTCTTACTTGGATCATAAGTTTTTTAGCATTGTCCTGGAAACATCGCTTTACCTACTGTGTGATAATACTGGCTTATAGTAAGTTCCAAAAGAAAACTTGCACGTGTTAACTAGGTAAATTGTTAACGTAAACAATACGTATGACACCTATTGTTTGCTTCTTCAAAATTCTTTAAACATTTACGGCAGTTAGCCATAAGACATCGGCTTACTTGGATCATACGTTTTTGATGACTGTCCTGGAAACAACGCTTTACCTACTGTGTGATAAAACTAGCTTAAAATGAGTTAAAAAAAAACAACACTCACATACGGGAATGAACAAAATAGGAACAAGGGTACTTAAGTACATAACTACCTCTCTATCAACCTATCCCTAACATAGAACCTTAATAACTTAAAACCTCTATAACTCGAAGTATTTTGTGTTTCCCTTGGACTTTAACTTATCGAGGTTCTACTGTTTATGAATCATTTATGATTGCCTTGTAACCAATACAAAATGGTCTCCTCCATGAATTTGGAGGAGGGCCTCCTAATCAATCAATACAACCCTCCAAGCTCATAAAGGTGCAAGAAAAACTTTTTCAAGCTAAAAGTCATTCTTGCACCTATATGAGCTTGGAGGGTTGTATTGATGAGTTTGATTATTATAACTCTGTAACTACATACGTCTTACAGCCGCGAATCAAATGTTCATCATCATACAAGCTAGCACTTGCCTGCAAATTGCAAAAACGTAAGAAAATTTGAATTTCGCGGGTTACCCTGGAACAATCACCTTAATTTGACAAAATTGTGTTTTCAAAGGAGTTGAAATTTGAAATTGAGAGTTGTATAACATCACGCTACAATACAGAGTAACCTATAAACATGGGTGAAATTAATGATACGCGGGTCCGTGTGGTGACGGATTAAGCCCCGCCGCACATGCTCACACTCGCATTGGCTGTCTGTCACGCGCCGCATGCGAGGCGCAGTACCAAACTCCGCATGTACGCGTGTGCGTCGACACGTGAGAGCAAAAGCGGAGCTTGGTACTGCTACTGCGCCATAAGTTTTATAGGTATAGGCGGCCTGGCCGCCTAATGCGCGGAGGCTCTAAGCCCCGCCGCACATGCTCAGTATCTCTGCGGCTCGCACGCGGCGCGTGACAGCCAATGCGAGCATGTGCGGCGGGGCTTAATCCGTCACCACACGGACCCGCGTATCATTAATTTCACCCATGTTTATGGTTACTGTATTGTAGCGTGATGTTATACAGTCTATAACTTACCTCAATAAATAAGCGATAATTATACCTAAAAACCTTACCCTCCTTCGAAAATTAAACCCTTTTTAACGGATTTCTGCGATAGTGATAGGCCGTTGATGTAACTGTTTCTGTGTACTTTTAAAGACTACTGTTATCTAACCTCTCCCGTGACCATGACTGCTGCAAAGCATTCGAAACGTGGGGATATAAATAATGTATCTCGCTATAATTCCGTAAAAAAGTGTTTGATTTTTAATGTGTTATAATCGCGAAAACCTGTAATAAGACATCATTACTCTCCTTTTTCATAGTCGGTCAAAAAGCAGAAACATTGAGTCAGAGTTCGCCTTTCATGAAATAAAATTTTATACCTACACGTAATTTAAATCTTTTTCCCATCTATCAATAAAATTGAAAGGGCAGCTTATATTGTTTGTATATTGATACATACATGATACATGTTTGTATATTGAATCTTGGACCATTGGATCCATGATTTTCGTAATGTAAAAATGTCCCATCTCCGCCAATTCAAATACGTGGAGGCCGTTTTACATCTATAGCCAGTGCTATCTCTGTGTGAATATGTTGTAGGCAGCTGAAGCTTGCTTTCCTCCAGCCGTCAAAGATGACCTCTGACCTTGAGATGACTCGGACTTACGTAGGTGCGGTATGCTTTAGCGTCACCCCAGAGGCAGCAAAATAAAAATAGTGTGACGTCACCATTAGACTCTTTATTCTCCTTATTGGGTCACGCCAAGAGCGTAGCATCTTCAATGGAGCACTCTTATCTTGAAGCGCCCTACTCTGAAGCGACAACTGCTTGCTTCATATTATAATAAACTTTATGGTACAGTGTTAAATCTTAAAATGTAATGGCAAGCTGTACTTTGCTATTTACTTTTCAACCAGAGCCTAGATTAAAATTATATCTATTCATATTTCTTTTTCAAATGAATTTCTATTCAACCGACTTCTAAAAATAGGAGTTTATGTTAGCTACGGGTATCCTGAGGGAGTCGACAAAAGGAAATGACAAGGCCGATAACCTCCGCAAGAGAAGGAAAAATTGATACGACACTGCCAACCCGTGTGGCCCGTCAAGCCTGACACAGTAAGCTAATTACCCTACGTGCAAATGGAGGAGGCCCAACTCAGCAGCGGGCCATGTAGTGGCCGAGTAGAAGTATTAGTAGTAATAGTAGTAGGCTACCGCATAACTCTATCATGTTTAATTTCATTTTGGCAAATTATTTTGTCTGAATGGTATTTATTACAGACCAGCGGCCCGTCCCGGCTTCGCACGTTCGGACATTTTTTTTTCTTGCAATTAAAATATCCTATTTTAACCAGTGATAATGTAGCATTCAAATGGTAAAAGATTTTTTTATCGGTCCAGTACTTTTCGAGCCAATTCGTTACATGGGGGTGTTTCGGGTACCCCAAGGGGTGCTCTATCTCTGGACTTCCGTTTGACACTATTTTTGGGACACTGTATAATTCACTTCGAAGTCCATGAAGTGTATTGTCTATAAATCGGGGCTGTTATAAGTGTGCGATTTTATCTTCTCGCCAGCGTTACCGTCCGTCAATTTGTATAAAAATTAAACAACGCTAATCAATCACTTAAGTAAAAAATTTCGCACCTAGCACTCGTCAATATATTAAAAGGGAAGAACGCCATCTAGTGTCTAATAGACGCAACTCTCATACAGTATAGCTATACGGTGCACATTGCTAATAAAACTCGCATTAAGGTGAATGTTCCAGTATAGCCCGCGAAATTCAAATTGTCTTCCGTTTTTTGCAATTCGCAGGTCAGTGCTAGGTTGTATGTTGATTAAAATGTTATTCGCGGCTGTAAGACGTATGTAGGTATACTCAAAGAATGACTGTGAGCTTGAAAAAGTTTTTCTTGCACCTTTATGAGCTTGGAGGGTTGTATTGATGAGTTTGATGATTATAATTCTATAACTACATACGTCTTACAGCCGCGAATAACATTTTAATCAACATACAACCTAGCACTGACCTGCAAATTGCAAAAAACGTAAGAAAATTTTAATTTCGCGGGCTACCCTGGAACATTCTCCTTAATGACTTTTTTTTAAAAGTTCTCTAAGAATTATATAGACCGTGTTGCGATACGGGTATTGTAACGTTCCAAGCTGTCAAATAGCATACCCTTTTTTTAGGTATTTTATTAAGGTATTTTAATACAGGTTTTTTTATTTGGTTACGAGATATCCTTCCTATAGGATACTGGCGGACCCTTGACTCTTATGAAAAATAAGATTGAAAAAAAAAATACAATATATTTCTGCTGAAAGTGATGAAATAATCAACTAAGTAACATTGGGATACACATAATCTCTATTAAATGTTTAATTACAATAAAACATTAAGTATACTAGTTTTAGATACAAATAGTCTAAGCCGCAATTGCACCATTCGCTTCTGAATTTATACAACGTATAAAAATAATAGTATATTTTTTCTTATACAATACATACATTTATTTCTACAAAAAAATAGAGCCGTTTTTATGAATGTTGAATATTTTAAAGAATTATTTTTAAACCTATTCATAAATCAATTTTAACATAATTATTAGGTATTTTTGAACGAGAACAGGGTTCAGGATCTTTCGAAACGAACAAAATTTAAAATATTAGATAATATTTCTAGAGTGCTGTAGACATTGAAAGCGGTGAACCAATTTTGATAAATCACTGTCTAAAAACCACACCTAAAAAAATTGCTTTAAAATTTTAAAAAACAACGGCGCCATCATCTGTGAGTGCTAAGATACCATTGTCTAATATATAAATACATAGACAAGTCAAACTTATAACACCCCTTTACTGTCAGGGTGAAAATAGCAACGCTAAACCACATTAAAAACATTGAAAGCTCTCTTTTTTTTTTGGTACCATGGCACGACGACACGGTCATGACACGTTCTTTCGTCAGTCAGATGACTAAGTTTGTTTTTTGGAAACGGCCGTTTCCACAAAATATGACATATTTCTAGTGCAGTGCAGAAAGTATCTGGAATTGGCCACTTAAAATTAAAATACAATACCGTTTTCCGAACATGGGAGCTAACCATGACAGTCAAATATCCGTGCGCGGCACAACAGGGGTAAGACTTGAATTGAATTGGATGCTTACATACATTTGCTTTATTCTAGTAAAGAGTGCGATTCGAAAGCTATTTGGCTACAGGCCTAGGGGCCGACTCATGTTTACACATATTTTTTACATCAATTAAAGAAATGATAAAGCTCTTCCGAATATTATTCAATGCAAGGCACTACTGGTAATTACAAACACCTAAAGTTCATCGTAGTTACAATATTCTAAAAGTACAATAAATATCGTTTATAACACATACTATACCTCGTTCGCGTTTATAATGCAGTGCACCATCATTGTCCACCACCTAAGCCACGCCCCGAAACCAATCAAATCCTTCCAAATTAGTTCCAAAAAGTCACGTTCACAGTGACCAGTTGAATGCATACGGCAACGGTTGTTTGTTGTGTTTTATCCTTTACACCACCGTGAACACACCTTTACTTACTGCATTCTTAATACGAACGAACTATACACTCAGAACTTAAACATAATATACAAATTAAAATAAACATATTGATTATTATTATATTAACGATATATGTATATGTATTATTAAAAAAATGTATGAATAATGAATATTCACACCTAAAATAAATTAATAAAGCTGATAGATTCGATATACAACGACAGCCGTCTTTCAGGGCATCAAGTTTTAAGTATATCTTCATCCTGTATACAATGGAATGATGATTAAGTAATCAAATAATTAATATTTATTATTACATTATAAAGTCAAATCATTTGATACAAAAACATTTTGTGAAATCATTATAATCATTTGAGCCCATAAATTAACCACTATCCCCACCCTACTATAAATTTGCTATTTTCCATACTTCCGGAAAACGTTCCAAGTAAAAAAAAACTACCAAATAATAAGAATAATAAAAGGTTCAAGAAAATTAATAACAGATTCAGTCGCATGACAAAGTTAACTTACCAAAATAACAACCTACACTTATGACTAAGAATAATATTAACTACAGCTTTGGTCAAATATTGCGCCTTAGAATTAGGTTAAGCCCCATTTTACTGTGGAGGTGCAACTTAAGCTATTACTCTGAGGGTGCAACAACTAAGGCGACAATATACTTAATATTTAACAAAAACCATATAGGCTTAACGTAAGTATCGATAGGACTTTTATGTTAGCTCGAAACGATTCTAACAGATGGCGATATCTGTTGACTGTATTCAATAGATGGCGCTATGTTAACGGTTAAATTAATGTATGTAAATGTTAAATGTACATATATAACAAACACCTTAGCCACAGCGACGCGTGGCCAGGTCTGGTAGTTGGATATAAACCTTAAGCGCGTCGTCCACGGAGAGAGAATAGAGCTAGACAGCTTGAAGACTAATCTAATCTATACTCTAATTTCTACGTACACGTAGAGATCAATAGAGCGCCATAATGCACTACACTACTCGTAGACTGGATATTCATATAAAAACAGTAAACGTCAGTTGACTACGTCTAATTAAAAATAACGAGTATAGCTAGACTGATCTATGGCCTGTAGATAATTCGAGAGCTCTCTATTCGTATCGCTTGTCTCGCTCTCGTACCTGCGTCCACGACGCCTTCCGAGAGTAGCCGAGCCTGTCTACGTAGACTAGTGAAACTCTAGCTAGGGTAGTCTCGATAATGTGTACACGTCATAGATAGCCCTATCAGAGTCGCTCTCCGTAATTTTAATCTATCGTGGATGAGGCGCTTTACGGTTGGCCATAGGATTTTCGTTCCACCCTGTGGATATATATACCGCGTGATAATACAAAAAAAAACATGTACTAACTTTCGGTCCCATTGTTTCACTTACTACTAAAACTCTTCCCTCCATAAACTCGGGGGAAGCCCGCACTCAGCGGGGAGTCTTTACAGGATGAGATAAAAATACTAAGTGCTAATCTAATACGAGAAAACCGCGCAAGCACGACCAAGTTCAGTATCTGAGTATTATATTAATCTATATAAGAATATAAACATGAATGTTCATCTGAATGTCCTTTATAGAATCGTAAACTATGCTTTTGATCATGTGATGACTTCAGCAATGTTGTGTATGACCCCACGAAGGTTTCCGAGATAATGGAACACGGTAACCTTTAACTAGAATCCATGTCTTTTCTTCAAATTTATTTTAGTTAGTGGCGGCGGCTGGGTACACCTAGTTTTGTATAAATGTAACACAACATGTCCGAAATAAGCAAAATAATATCACTATATCACTACATATTATAAAACAAAGTCACTGTCGTCTATCCGTCCCTATATAATGCTTAAATCTTTAAAAACTACGCAACGCAATTTGAAACGGTTTTTTTAATAGATTGGATTTCAAGAGGAAGGTTTATGTGTATAATACATGCATTTTTTGCACCCGTGCGAAGCCGGAGCGGGTCACTAGTCTGATATAAAAGAAATTGTCCGTGTGGTAAGGGATTTAGAATACATAGTGTTCCATTCCATCCTGAGGGCAACTTAAAAGCCGACAAAAGGAAATGACAACGCCGATAACCAAGCCGCAGCTCTTAAAGGCCTCCTACAACCACATGGAGGTTAATTAGCCTACTACATTAACCAGACGGGTTGGTGGATAGTATGGCTTTCAAGCTTTCCTATCAAGCTTCCCTTCTCTCGCGGCTAGGTTATCGCTTGTTATTTCCTTTTCTCGGCTCTTACGACACCCTCATGATGTAATGTGGTGATTACACAGTGTTTTCTAAATCCGTCACCACACGGACATAACTCTTTTTATGGGCGGCAAAATCCTTTTAAACCACTAAATTTCGTTTCCAATATTGATTGTAATATCTCCAACTACCCCGTTTTTGTCACAGCCATTTATAGTAATAGTGATTCTGTTGTCCACATCTTTGACATCTGGCATAGACATAAAATTGTTTGTCATATCCTGCGGTTTTATGCTGAGTAGAGGCAAATCTTTATCGTACTGCATAGATTTTTGAGACAACGCCGATTCCCTATCAAAGTGGGGTATTAGTTTGCGGAACTGTAAATCTTTATTTGCATTAGGACTTTTTATTCTGGTCAGTTTTCCTTCTGGTAGTGAGACATCCTTATCTAATGCATGGTTTGGTAATGTATTACCATCGATGAGATTTTCGGTCTGTTGAACTTCACTCTCATCTTTGTCCTTCCCAAAGTGTACAGGGTAGTGCACCTTTAGTTCAGATAAAAGTCTAAACCTTGCGGAGCATATTGTGCATCTGTAAATAGAAAATTAAGAAGGAAACCTTTTTTATTTGAATCTATAATGAACTGTTACCCGCAGTCTTTGTCTGCGTCAATCCAATTCAGGATGAAAATTTTTTTTCACGAAATCCTTACTCCTTAGTAAAAATAGGTATTACATAAAACTACCGCTTGAGCCTTCAGCTCATAAATGACCCACTACTAAGTTGGATCTCCTCCAAATTCCTGGAGAGTAATTAGCCAACTGTGACGCACTGGCAAGGCGAGTTTTTATTTTTAAAAGTGACTCCAACAACTTTCATTCCCTGATGAGAGAACATGCTTCGCGCCCGGGCTTTAGCCCGCTTCGTATAGCAGAGCCTCATGATTTGAAGCGGGCCCCTCAGTTTACGGGGTCTTGATATAAACCGGCAACTAAAGGTATACAAGAGGCAGATCACATAGCAGCCAGAGAAAGAAAACTTAAAACACTGTGCCATCCCACCTAATCAGCGTGGTACAGTGGCTTATTTCCCTACTGTAATTGGAAGAGACCTGAATCAACAATGGGTCTTTTACGGACTGAGAAGAGAAGATAATTGAAATTAGGAAAAAGACGCGGCATATACTTACTGATAGATATTTTGCCCAATATGTCCTCTTGTGTGTTTTACTAGATCGTTACTTTGCGTGAAAGATCTGTCGCAGTATTTACATCGGTAAGGCTTCTCTCCGGTATGAATCCGCTGGTGGCGTTTTAGATGGTCTTTACACGTGAACCTATGCAAGATAGCTTGTTATTAATATTAACACTAGAAAAAGGTTAAGGTCCTAAAGTAGGACCCTGGGGGAGCCCACGCAAATATTTTATCATGGTTAAAATAATTCAACCCACAACAATGATGCATTGTTGTAAAATACCTAATACACAAAAATAAATTCAATACAATAGTTTCTGTTATTAAACAAGACAGCAAATTAAATCCAAGTTGTGGCTAATATTGTCAAGTGCTTTACTCACAACCCCAAATTATAATTATTGTTATAGTAGATTACCTCATATTGCAAGTATCACAGCCGAATGGTCTGACGCCTAAATGTATGAAAGAGTGTTTCTTCAATGAGTTGGGCTTTGTAAACGCGGCACCACACTCTTTGCATTTGTACGGGTGTTCCCCTGTGTGTGTCGACATGTGTGACGTCATCTGACCTGCACCAAGATGAAGCAAGATTTTTCATTTTAAGCCAATGTCAATAATTTATGATTAGATTTTAATTAAAAGCCAGCACTATATTTACAAAATATATGTCTGAAGAGTACCTTTGGTAGTAGCTTACCTTTGGTGCAGAAAGTTTTAGGACACATATTACAGGAATAAGGCTTGAGGCCAGTATGTCTCATCATATGTTGTCGGAGGTTAGAGCTATTCGCAAAGCCTTTCCCACACTCTGAACAAAGATATGGTGTCTCACCAGTGTGAATGCGGAGATGGTCTTTTAAACTGCACAGTTGCGCAAAACCTGAAATGGGGCATAATTTGAATATACAATTTAAAATATAGTCAACGCATAAAATGGTTAAGTATAATTTCCATTTGGTGACAGGCAAATAAGACGCCACAAATTATGAAGCGTAATTGTGGATTCTCATAATGAAATTGGGAGAAAGGTATTGAAGTAGAGTAATAGAATAATGCTTACTCTTTTTGCACTGTGGACACACATACGGTTTATTCTCTTTATGTGTATAGGCATGCTGCAGGAACTGATCCTGTCTTGAATATTGTTTCGGACAACTCTTACATTTGTATGGTTTTGAGTCACTATGGTTCAGGAGGTGACGTTTCAACAAAGGTTTTTTCATAAATGTTCTACCACAAAAATCACATATAAAACATTTTGTCTTTGTATTTTTGTGTTTTTTCAAGTGCATGGCCAAAGATCTTGGTTTATAGAATTTCATATCACAATCCGAACATTGGAGCAATGGCTGTTGGTCCTCCGTTTCTGTCTTAACAATGTTATCTGCTGCTACAGTCTCTACATCAGCTTTCTTATCACTACTGGAACATGTTTCATTTTTATGATGTTTAGCAACATGCCTATCTAGGCCACTTTGACTTTTAAACAGCTTGCTACAGTATGAACAGGCCAATAGGAGCTTTTCATGGGTCCCTAAGTGTTTAAGAAAGTTTTCCTCCTGTGTGAAAGACTTGTTACATTTATTGCACTCATAGATTTTATCAGGGTCAACTTTAGTTAGTTCAGTATCAAAAAGATCTTCAAAGTCATAGTTGTCAAAATTGTGATCATCCTCTTCTTTGAGGTAAATTTCTGGTGGTTCTTCTTTGACAGCACTGTCTAAAATTTCTTTAAACTTTTCATCACACTCAAGAGCTTGGATACGGAAATGATATGATGCTTGAAGTATTTCAACACATTCAAGGCACAGATTTTGAGGCAGTTTATCTTCTTTGGTGACCTAAAAAGATAAAAAAGAAAAATTTGGTTTTTGCTTTTTATTAAAATCTTAGTATACACATAGCTAGTCAATTCTTGAGCTTCAATTGTATTTGATCTTAAAAAAATATGGTAAATAAGAACAAATAAATGATGGGAGTATAATTTTGACTGCCTCGTTGGTCTAGTGGTTATATGTGCCGCCTTTGGATCAACGGGTCCCGGGTTCGATTCCGGGGTCGGGCAAGTGTCTTTGTCTAAACCAGAGGCACTGGCTCGGAGTCTGGGTGTCATTTCTATCTATAATATGTATGTATTTACAAAAAAAAATGTATCTAAGTAGTTTATCATCCATCTCGTTACCATAACACAAGCATTAAGTTGTTTAGCTTGGGACGAGATGGCATTGTGTGAAATGTCCAAGGATATTTATTAATATACACTAACTTTCCAAAAGGTAGTCAAATGATTTGTAAAGGCTGCTATGTTGATTCTAAAATGACTAGATTTTAATCAGGAGATAAACTTCAGATCTTCCTCGACATCTGTGATAGATGCATAGAACTGAACTTAAATAGAGGGGTGTTATATTTTTGAAGTATCTCTAAGTGGCATTATACCTTCAAAATGAATGAAATAATTTATCAAGTGAAACTAGGTTTGAAGATATCAGAATTATTCCCTTCTAAAGATTATCATGATTATATTCTCATTGAGGGTTCCAAAAAAATATCTAATTTTTGTTTTTTATGAGCAGTTCATAACACTACCATTAGATATTAAATTGTTTAATTACCGAATTGCTAAATATTGTAATAACATCTTTTACAAATAATACATGTTACACATAGATGTGAACTTGAATTATTTTAATCAATATTACAAGATATAAAGATACATGACCTTAGAGACAAATGGGCATTTAACTGTGTATCATAAATGCAATGTATTATACTTGCTGACTTGATAACAATGTATTTATAATATTTTCGTGTGTAGAATATTGTTGTGTATTGTGTTATAAATATGAATTATTTTTAAAATGAGTAAAATGCCTGAACATCTAATATGACTGAGATTCCAGTTAATATTTCATGCACTATACATGTTCATGTAGTACATATAAAACTAATTTAACCTCTTACCTCGATGGCTGTACATTGCATTAGCAACTCCACTAATTGTAAGCAATTTTCATCGATTCTCACAGTTTTATATAGATCAACCAAATTGGCATTATCCTTCATACAAGTTCGACATGTAGAATTTATGTTAATTATTTTTGACGCCATGTGTCACAACTAATTTAGATTTATCTCGTCAGTTAAAGTTCACCTAAACACGGAATTCTCATTAATTAGCACACAACTCCTTTGAAAACACAATTTTGTCAAATTATTGCAGTTTATTTTTATTGGTATTGACAGGAGATATTTTTTAAATGATACAACTGGTGGCAGACACTTTTAAGTCTAATATGTAAATGCACCATAGTGAATGTCAGCGCATTTTTTTGGGAGGCTAACTTTAATGAGCCATAGATGTTTTGGGCTCTGATGGGAAGGGAACGAAGACGAATTAATTTAGGATATTAGTTGATATTGAATAATTTTAATGTTCCTAATCTTGACTTATTAAACTTGCTCTAATTTTATGTGTATTTACCGTATTATGTTGGTTCTATGCTAATTTTATGTTGTTCCATATTTTATTACGCAATGATAATTACTAATATACCAATTGCTTTCTTTCGTGAAAACTAAAAATTTGTTTAGGAGAAAATCTAGCGATTGTGAGAGCAGAGTCATTTTTTTAGTGGTTTTCTGGTGGTTTTAGAGGTTGAATCTGGTGGGGAGCTATTAAAACTGTTGGCAGCACCGACGGACGTATGTATGACGGATGAACTATGAAACTACTTTTTTTTCATAAGTTTTCTTTCGTCGAATTTCCGGCTCGGAAGTTTATTTTTATGCTTCCCTAATCAAGCCAGTTGTTATTTGTTTTAATTTAGGTAAGTAAGCTAAACTGTGCAATTAAGTGCAATGGATGACGTAGATATTGTATTCGTCGGTGACTGGATAAAGGAAAGAAAACTTGGATCTGGAAGTTTTGGTACAGTGGTGCTATGGAAACACAAAAAGACAGAAGAAAGATTAGCAATTAAAACTTGTAAGTGGGGCGATGAACTCACTGCTAAACACAGAGAACGATGGACGACGGAGGTTGAAATGTTACAAAACTGTAATAATCCCAATATAGTTAGCACAAAAGACCTTCCGCCGGAGTTTGTTCAAGGATTGGCTAGCGCTAATCCATCTCGTTTGCCTATCCTTTGTATGGAATATTGCAGTGGCGGTGACCTTAGACAACTCCTTAATAAACCTGAATCATGTGCTGGACTAAAAGAAGTTCAAGTGAGGCAAATACTTAAAGATGTCACGAATGCTATGCAGTTTTTACACTGCAATAAAATTACTCACAGAGATCTCAAGCCGGAAAATATAGTCTTGCATATATTAGATAACTCACCAGGTAGTGTTGTGGCTGAAGGCCAAAGAAAGGTGATTTATAAACTTATAGACCTTGGGTATGCTAAAGAGATTGATTCAAATTCTGTTTGTGCAAGTTTTGTGGGAACAATTCAGTATTTGGCACCTGAAATCTTCTACAGCAAGTATTACAGTAATTCTGTAGATTTTTGGTCTTTTGGTTTAGTGGCATTTGAGATAATTTGTGGCAGAAGACCTTTTTTACCATTTATGGCACCAGTGCAGTGGATGCCAATTGTTAAAAAGAAAGCCCATGATAATATCTGTGTGTACGAAACATTTCATGGGGATATTGAGTACTCAAATGAAATATTTCCTGAGAATTATATTTCAAAACCTTTCAAATTGCTGCTTGAGAAGTGGTTGAGAATTGCCCTAGAATGGGACCCAAAATTAAGAGGTAGGGATGCCCCATCTCGGGTCACATTCAATATACCAACAGAGCAAAAGGAAACTTCAAGTAAAGTAGTGTTATTTGATGTATTAGAAAAGATATTATCAAAGAAAATTATCAAAATATATTCAGTGTCAACATTGTGTTATCTAGCTTATGAAATTGAAGATACAACCACAATAACAACATTAAAAGCTAAAATACACAATGACACCAAAATGCCAATGAATGAGCAAATCATAATTACTCAGACAAACTATATGGAGCTCCAAGACCATGAATTGGTCTTAAGTTATTGGGATGAAGATTCTATTTTGTTTCTTTTCAATAAAACCATTATTATAAAGGAAACCATTGAACCTGTTGTACCCAAAGCCGTGCAGAGGTGTCGAGAGCATCCAAAGGCTCTATATAGCTACAAAAATAACCAAAATCTCTATAGAGATATCTTGTACTTTGTTCAATCTCAGCTGGACATATATGATTCTCTAGTCAATGGTCTTTATGTTAGAGCAGAATCTTTAAAAAATGAGGGGAAACAATTGTTGGAAAACCATGATACTGTTGATAAAAATATTGGCAAACTCCTGGCTAGAGAGGATATTCTTATAAAGATGATTGAGACAGGGAAGTCACATGTAAACAATCTCCGAGCTAGCTGTACAGGTACCAATATGCTTGGTGGATTTGACAAAATATTCACTAACGCTGATGATATTAAAGAAAAAATTAACATTCTCCAAGGTGCTTGGAGCCAAACCACTGTAAGGCTCCAATCTGCTACCAGACGCAGTCATGAAGTTGTATCCTTTGATATCAACAATTTTGTGTCCAAATACAATTACCAATTTGTTTACACTAATGCTTATAAGGCATACATAGCTCACAAGAAAGCTGAATCAGTAAACAGAGCAAAGGACAGGCAATTCCAAGATATTGTAAAGGTATGCAATGACTGTTTGAAACTCAGGAGTAAAATATTACTGGAAATTCGTCAACAGTCTTTTGTCCTCAAGCTCATAGATTTGAGTACAGAGTTTTCCAAAATTCGAGATGTTGTGTCTATGGCAGCTAATACTGCTGATAAGTTGTCTATAGATTTGTCTAATATATTTGATGAGCTAACCAAATGCACTTGGTCCACTATAAGCCTAGTTGTCAAAGACTCTGATGGTCTGGCAGATGTACCATATAGTGTGGTATCATTTGAAAAGAAAGAATTCAAAATTGGTGAACCAGTTTCTAATCATTGCATTAAAATTAGGAACAAAGTTCAGGAAGATGAAACCTTGAAGTCTCTGGTTGAAGAAAGTTTAAAATTGAGAAAAAGCCAAATGAATTTAACATTAAAAATAAACTCTCAGAAAGATTTATTGAAGAAATCTGTATTAGATTTTAGCTTTTTGGATAATGCAAATAACAAATCTGAGAAGACTACTGAAAAAATGTAATACATCAATCAGTAATGAGAAGGAAACTAACTTCCAAGTATTTTGCAACATGAAAATGTTGTTTAGGGACTTACATGTGCCTTATTTTAAGTAATATTACTCTAGTGTAAAACTAACCATGTGCCTTAAACAACTGTGATTAACATACCTTGTGGTGTTTAAAAATATTTACATAGTAATAAGATGTTTATTTGTTATCAAATTTACTAAGACTTGAAATTTTATCTTTAATGTTATCTGTAATTTATAGTAATTAGTGCAATATTTAAAGATATTATAACAATTACCTACTTACTTTCTTACATTAAATTGTGTTTGTGTCTAGTCACATAAAAAGTTTTATGAATTTATTACATCCAAATTTTATCAATAGTCTGCTGTTTTTAATTTTCCTCATGTTTAAAAGAACATTGACAATGTTTTTAATTTTCCTCGTGTTTAAAGAACAAACAATCTGTTGGTCTTCCATCTGTCTGTTCTACTAAAAAAAAAATCAATATAAAGCCGTTTTACAAATTATAATTGCTTAAAAACTGATGGAGCCATTCTTGAAAATTGCTCATTAGCTTATCCATTTTCTTGACCTCGGCTGGAGTTTGAAGGTACTCTTCAGGGGCGAATCTGGGTTCAGGGTAGCTACAAACATGCAACCATATAGCAAACACCGCATCATCTATACTCGCTACCTTTCTAAGACAAAGCCTTGCTGATGTCAAACAATTTGCTACTAAAGCCGCCATAGTAATCGCAGATACGCCTCTTGGCCTCTCCTTGCGTGCTGCTAGGAAATAATTTCTTAATAAATTCTCTGCTCTAGCTTCTAAAACAACTTCCATAGCAGCAACGTGTTCAATGTAAATGGCCATATCCTTTAAAGCTTTAATTTCTTCAGCATCAGTTTTTGTCGGTCCTACAGCGAATTGGAGATTAAACTCGGCAATTTCATCATGATATTCGCCGTAATCGCCGCGACATATATTTCCGAACACGCTAGCCACATTAAAAAGGATGATCTTCTTGAAATCAAAACCCTGAGCCCATACAGCCGCTTTCAGTTTCGTTATTACTACGTTAGTGTTAATATCACCAGTTTCTATAGCGGATAACACGGTCGACGTTTGCTTTTGGTTGTAAACATAGAGTGGAAGCGACATAACACATACTCCTCCAGAACTAGCTATCATAGAGGAAATGACCTCTGTATTTGATGTTCCTAAAAATACAGATCTATCAGCTAGTTTTGCTGCTTCCGTCATAAGATCGCCCACATATCGTGTATCGTAACCAGCGACCAAAACGTGCACTATACTGGCACCAGAGATTATATTAGCTTTGACACTTGTAAGGCTCAACAGTAAGTTGATTTTTAGGTGCATAAAACAACTTAAAGGGCAAATTTTAATACCAATACTAGAAGCCAGACAGTATATAAATTTCCAAGGCACACCTTTGCATGCTTTGTACAGAACTTTCAAGTCTTTTGGTATATAACTTGTAACAGGAGCTGCTATTGGTAATGCCTCTTCCAAACTCCACACACTCGTGAGTTTCTTTAATACGATAGCATGGATAATGTATGTACATCCAAGTTTTAAATTTGGCATCAAATCGTCAACCAATATCAAACTTTTTGACGTTGACTCCTTTAACTTGAACGTCGCCTTAACTTGCTCGCCACAATGTCTCAATCCACTATTTTCAAACAGTGTACTTCTACAAACGTAACATTTCGGTGGCAATTTGGGTATGAAGTGCAGGATTACCTCATTGCCTTCACATTCCTCGGGGCACGACCAAACTGAATGGTAAACGTAAGTTTCGGCCTTAGATACCGACATTAGTAACCCTTTGAAACACACTAAACCTTGGTAGTTACATGGATTTGTTTGATCAAGTTGGGGTACACTAGTCAGCCTTAGATTTACCGCAACTTGGGTGTATTTCATATTACAATTATTATCGATAGCTTCCACACAGGAAAACAAAATTTCATTACACATTTGTTGCCACTTCAGTGGCTCTCGTAGTAAAAGTTCCCCCAGCTTAGGAAACGTGTTTAGTAATTCCATGACGTCAATTCGTAACAGGAATCTTAGCGGTGGAAACTTAAGAACGGATTTATCTGTGAGTAGTTCTAGAAATTGGCTACAATGTGACTGCATGTCCGACAGTAAACGCCTGTTGTCTAAATAAAGCAACAACATGCTTTGCAGCTCCATTTTAAGACCAACTTTTAAGGCTGTAATCACCGTCGTTATTTTTTAATATTTGTAAATAAAAGCTATCTTTACTTCCCTGCTTTTTATGGAGGACCGCTTTTTTACTTCGAGGTTTTGTGTCATTTGTGTTTAATTTTCTTTTCTTCATGGCACCTTTACTGATTTTTTTTAATTATTCAATTTGCTACAATTAACTTTATTTCCAGCTCTTTTGCGCGATGTGCTGAGACATACAGACAAATAGTAGGTACCCTAATTAATAAAATAGTTTTAGATTGCCACTATTGTTTTAAAGACTCTTCAGCCTCTATATAGTGACCACTTTTTTACATTGAAAAAGAGAACACTACTCCAAAATAAAAATAAAGAGTTCTAAACGAGTGGACGTCTAAAAAAATGGTCGCGACATTAAAGCGCGTGGCATCAACGCACTGTGAACTCAAAAAATACAAATGAATACTTTCAGAGTAGGTACAGGATTTTTAAAGAGTACGGTTTGCGAGAAAAAGATTACAAAACTCTGTAAATGAGTACGGGTGGTCACCTTAGCCTCAATACAATATAATAAAAATAAGAATCTTAAGAAGCGACGGGTTCAGAATATTATTATATACTAGTGGCCCGCCCCGGCTTCGCCCGTGCAAAGCGGGGGTGGGTTATACTTAAGAACCTTCCCCTTGAATCACGCTATCTATTAAAAAAAACCGCTTCCAAATCCGTTGCGTAGTTTTAAAGATTTATGCATACATAGGGACGGACAGAAGAATGCGACTTTATTTTATACTATGTAGTGATGATTACGCCTAAAAGATAAGGACACTTAAACAGCCTATAAAATATTTGTGTGCTATTTCAAATTCAAAAATCGAATTGGATACATTTTATTTAAATTCTGTTAATTAAATAAATATATTTGTACTCACATAAACACTAACTTAAGTAATAAAACAAGACTAAAAATACCAATTAACCTAAAACTTAAATACTAAAATATATTATTTAAAGGAGTCCCTTTAGGCAAGGTTCCGAAGATACTGGCAGCGTTCCCCCTTTGAATCGCTAGACTGATTCTTTGTCCGAGGTAGCTACCAGCTCTTCGGTCTCCTGTGATGTCGACTAACCTTTTTGCTATTTCCTTAAAAAGGCTTATAGCGCTAGGACCCCACGGACCAAGGGTCTCGACACCGAATGGGACAAATTCATATTCGGAGCCTAGACCCCTGTATTTGTAAGCTTTAGCTTTTTCAGCCGCTTCACAAGCCGCACCAGCTCTGTTGTTGGTTCCATGTAGATGGGAAGGGGCCAGTGTGTCTGAACAGGTTGCATCCCACACCAGCACCCGACCCATCTTCCATGGAATCAAACTCATACCGTCCGGTCTCTTACCATCGTCTCTTGCAATGCCAGTCGGCTCAAGTAGACTGGGCACGTTGACGGAGGTAAGGGACCGGCGTATGATATCGTTAAGTGCGGCATGTCTCGAGAAGCGGCCTGCACTTTTTTGGCATGACAGTCCGTGATGTCCTAGCTTGTCGACATCACTGCCACAGGGACATTTATGAGGAGCGCAGACCGGAACCCCAAGCCGTAGACAGGTTGCGATTCGAAGCGTGTCAGGCTCAAGAAATGTTCCTGTTTTTGACGAAGGGTACGCGTGAAGCCAGTAGCCGGCCTCGTGCGTACCCACGGCCAAAAGCCTAGCACGCGTCGAACCCGTACTACAGCTTAAAAGGTTGTCATATGACAATTTGCAATTTATGTCATCCCAGCTCCTCTGCGAATTTGGGGAAGATGGAAAATTTTGACCTGGACATGCAATTAAGAAAGCGTTTCTAGCTTCTTCCAAGCCAGCAATCTCAAAGTTTGAAGGGGATGCCCTTAAAATTGTACTTATGAGACTTGCTGAACTATGGACAGAAGATAGGAAGGCTGGTAAAGCGACACTGGAAATTTTGCGAATCCCTAGACCACCATAGCGGATGGGTAGGGATGCTTGGGTCCAAGAATGCTCGTTCAGCTGCATATTAAGAACCGATTCTAAGCTAATTTTGATTAAGTCGTCCACTTGTGTCAAAAGATCTGGGCGATTCCAAAAGGAGCAGCAACGGAGCACATACGTAAATTTTGGGACGAAAAGACAGAATTTTAAGATGCAAAGTGCATAGTGTGGACTAATTTCAATTAGACGGTCAGCAGAATTTTGAAATTTAGTAATTGAATTATTGATATATTCAGCAAAAGATTCATCAAAAATTGGAGAACCTAAAAGGTAAAGGGAATTACTGTTAACTATTTTAATATTTGGAGCCAAAATATTGAATTTTAGTTTTACGTCATTCAAATTTAAGTCGCAGTTATTTATAAAAAGTTCACATTTGCTAAAATTAAGCTCCAAACCAATGGCTTCAAATTTATTTTTGATTATAAAAAGGTCCGATAACACAGTATCCACATCACCTCCTAGGGTTCCGTCGTCCAAATACCAAACGTTGAATTTAGAATTTAATTTTTTTATTATAGGGTTTATAGCCAAACTAAAAATTGCAGGCCCAAGGGGATCACCCTGTTGACAACCTACTTCCGAGGACAGTTCATTGGAACGATATAACAATTTTGTTGGTTCAGCGTAACTGAGAAGAAGATAATTGTATATTTCCGGTATATGTTGTTTTATTTCCGTCAGCAGGGTATCCCTATTTACCGAATTGAAAGCATTTTTGACATCAATTTTGAGCAACACGTCAGGCTGGCCGTAAGTTAGGAAAGAGCGTAGGGCATGGACGGCTGCCTCACACCCTCCTTTTACACCGAAGCCTAACTGTACGGGTTCAAATTCCGAATTTAATTTTGGTAAAATATGTCGAATAGCAATTTTGGAGGCCAGACGTCGTAGTGTTGATCCAACAGCAATCCTTTTTGGTGAGGGCAATGAGGTTCGCGCCGAAAAGAATGGGAAAAATTTCTGGATTGACATTGCCGGAATACATAAAGTTGACCAATTTAGTGATCGAATTTACAAGCTGCTCGCCTGCATCACCCACAGAATGCGATGTTAAGTCTTTCAAATGTTGGGGTGAGATTCCATCCAAACCTGCAGCCGAACCTGGTTTAAAAGATAAAATGGCATCCGTAACATCTTTGTTTTGAATTTGAAGGCATGCTTGCCCTGCTGTTGGTGGGTCGAGAAAATATGGGGTCACTGGAGCTGGAGGATGTTTTGTCCTTAAGGCCTGAAGGGTGTCAGGGGTATCTGGTGATAGCACGTCGTTGGAGAACAAAAGGCGAGCGGCACCTTTGAGATCTCCGTCACAGATTTTGTTTTCAATGAGTTTTTTGCGATTGTGAGGGGCATCATGTTTGAATATAGGTGCGGGAGAAGGCGAGGAGCTTACAGCACAGTTATTCTTAACCTTTTGTGTCAAGGATAAATTCGGTTCATCAGTTTTTATTATATGTAGTGTGCTATATGAAAATAAAAATAGGTTCATCCAGTCTTGAGCACAATTGTTTAGGTAACATTTCTGGATTAATTGTGCCAAATGTGTAGCAACGGTTATTCGAGCTCCTCGAGGGATTCTTTTAACTATGGGTATACTATTTTTCAAATGGCTAAGATATGTGTGGAAAGGAGTTGGATCGTTGGCTACATAAGCAGGATCACTCGGAATAATGGGATGGATGTCTAAAGGTGTACTGATTTGGCTGTTACATTTCCTGTGTGTTTTAGTTGTGTGAATGTTGAGGCCTTTCAAAGATTTGAAAGACTTGTTGCACTGAGTACATGTATGGATCGCGTTCGACGTGCCATCACAAGATTGGGTCCCGGACTGCATTCACAATAGTGAAATACAAAAAAGAATAACTTAAAACAAATATAAAACACAATAAACCAACTTAAAATGTACACTGAAAACATAAATATGTCAAAGTCAAAATAAGACGGCTGCTTGAATTGGTAAGAAGACGCATGCGTCGACACGCAGGTTTGTCACAGGATGGTCTTCTAATTGGATGCTGCAGTGGACGTCACCTAGCGACGCATATCGTCGCTAGGACAACCGATGGCGGCCTTAGCAACCGCGTCATGAAAATAACACAAACAGATTAGATTTTTTTACAGGGACTGTGGTGGGAGCTACAATACAAACCCCATGCGCACGTATGACAAATAACTTGATAAATATTTAAAACCAGGTCTGAGCCGTCAGAAAAATAAAATGGCTTAAAATGAGTAATAGATTTATGTAGGCGTTAAAAAATTCACGAAAGTGTATCCAAAGGCGTAAAGGGCAAAACTGTGTACATGGCCAATGTAGGTAGGCTGAACATTACATAATGACAACGTCACCGATTTCCGCCTACTATCAAACGCCTTAACACTATAGAACAAGAGCCCGCATGAAATAATTAAAATAAAAAAAAACAATAGTTATAACTATTAGTATAATGTCATAATATTTTCGAAAAAGAACAATAGTAATATGTAAAGTACTTTAAATTACGATTGAGCGTTGACTTCGATCATAATTTACTTACATTAATAATGCTTAATCCAGAATACAAGTCCGACTGTAATGTAGTGACCAGCCAAACTTAGCCTAGCCGAATTTAATATTTTAAATTGTTACCATGGCAATCCTGGTCATGAAACAAAATTTCATCGATTCGGACACTACATCTTGACCTAAAGTGTAGCCCACGCTGCAAGAACAAGAGCTCGAGTCGCAAGGTCGGCATTTATTATCCATCGCGAGAGGCTGCGAGCGGAAATGCCGAAACCAATATGCTAAATAAATAATATCTCGGTTTATAAAGTAGGAAATGATTTTAACACTTACGCTCTCGGAGTAACTTATAGTAACTGTACTAAGAGTAGGTGCAAATTGTTGAATTAATTCTAGTCTTATATTTTTCTCTAAACTAGAATAACATGATATTCATAGTGTCAGTTGAGTTATAATTTGGGTTACTTTTAATAGAGAATATATGTATCTTCATAGGTAGATTTTGTGCAGTACGTACTGTAATTGTACTTTAATACTAATTATTATAATATTGTTTTGAAATAAATTATACAGTTTGGAGCCTTGGCGGCTGTTTCTCATTCATCATGACCGGTACAGAGACGTAGATAAGACTTTTCGGAAACTCGTTACAAATATTTGCAGAATAATTAAGCCAAACGTTGAGTGTAGATTACTTAGATTATTACTTAGGAATACGTAGACAGGGCTATGCACTAGGTGGTTATTCCACTTCATCTTCTGTTTAGACACTACTGTTGTAGTTTAGATAATTTTATTTATTCAAAAAGTTTGTATGTCAACTTAATGCCTTGCAATACTCAAGAATTGTGAAGTTTTGTGCTGTGTCAAGGATAATATCTATAATAATATAAAAATGTATCTCAAAAATCAACTAATGCAACAAAAGACATAAACCTGATTTTATTTCCAAAACCAGTGGAATATCGAAATACTTTTAAACCCTCTTTATCTACATTAATCACTAAGAAACACGCAATAACTTGGGATGTTTCATTACAATACAATGGGAACGCAAAAACAACTACAACCAGACACCACCCCCAGCTTAATTATTTATATTCGAGATTCACAACGGAATCCCGAACGGTTCTAAACTGAAAATAAATTGTCCCCTGTGCGGCTTTTATTTAAATCAGCCAATAAACCAGTTTCCCGCGCGACTGTACATGAACGAACGACGGTGGGCGGGAGTGAGTGTATTTTTCAAGCGAGATGCGCGGGCGGCGATCGGCCGTTCCCATTTCAGCATTCGTTTTGCTATGATTTTTGTAGAAAATGCAATCGAGATGAGATGTTATGAAAAGCATGCGACATTATCAATATGTATGTGAATGGACATAAGTTATAAATATAAGGATGTGATACATGTTAGAAGTGGAAGGAACGATAACCTCGCCTGCTGATGATTAAAAATAATATAATTAGTATTTGCCGTCGATGATTAATTCATTCGCAAATCATGAAAGTATTCGATTTATGGTTCTATTTTTAATATTTTTAAGTAATTGAACAATACAAAATAAATTTAATAACATTATTATCCTGATGAAGCAGAAAGCTATATTCTATATTTCGTATAGAAACATTTCATCGTTGGAAACATAACATATCTTTTTTATATAAAGATTATTTATTTGATCTAGATCAATAAAACCGTTAAATAGCAATGATAATACAGTACCTATCATAGAATCCGTAAGGGATAGATATAAAATTACTAGCGGTTTAAAAATTATAGTAGGTATTTAAATTGAAAACCTCCAATTGTACGCTCAAGTTAAAATGAATGATGCTATTGCGCGCGATTACCCACAACCTACGCAGTGCAAGTGTCACAGCAGAGTGCCCACATGATTGTATGGGGGAGTTCAGTAGCAGCCGGATCAGTCGCGCGGCGTGGTCGCGTGCTGCGTAGTCGCGCGCGCACCTCATTCCATGCCGGAGCACGACAAATATCAGTTGCGGCCGCGCGCCGCAAGGGCCCGAGAGCCGCGCGCGCGCAGAACTCCTCAACCACTCAGCAAATACAGAAGAAAAACTGCCAATGCACGAGAAAGAAGTCGCATGAGAGAAATCAACCGAGCGTTTGAGACCCTTCGACGCGCCGTTCCTGCCTCAGCCATCACAGGGACACCAGTGCCCTGTGAGAAGCTCACCAAAATAACGACTCTCCGTCTAGCTATGAAGTATATTACGGCACTGTCTGCTGCTCTCAGAGAACCTAACGAAGATGACACACGTCCTGACCGCTGGCCCTCGCCTCTCTGCTCCGAGTTATCTGAATTCTCCAATGAATTAGACCAAGAAACGCCGTCCGAGTTCACTGAAGACTCGCTGTCACCCTTCGATTCGTTTTTCGCGGAGTTCGATTGTGATTACATTGACAGGACATTCGCGTGACAGTGCTTTAGTGTGTGCTACTCATGGACTATTTTGAAGTTAGGTACTTTTTTATTATTGCCATACCTTACTATTAATTAATTTTATCATTAACTTACGTGTTATTTTTTGTACGAGATATTATTTTTGAGATTTATTTATTAATAAATTATATTGTTGTCGTTAAAATATTGTAGTTTATTTACCTAATAGTAAATAATTAGTCATTACTCATTCCCAAGTTACAATTATGCTGGTTTAAGATATGTAATGTGTAGAACACACTCAATAACAGGTAAACGGGTATTTCCTAACGAATACAAAATGTATGGAATATTATTTTTGTAATTATTGAGCAAAATGTATAAATGTTATTGATATCTAATCAGACCAACTAGTAGGTATCTAACTAATGCATATTATATTACTGGTACTTATTTATTTAATTTAAGCTGACAAAATAATCACAACTTTGAAATGAAAATACTTTTCTGACTGCACCAATTTGTAGACTAACAAATTTTCGTAATGCGTGTTTTAGACGGTGCAACTACAACTTCAGAGAATTTCTAACGTTTGGGATTAATACGCCAAAAGATTTTTATGCACGTTAACTAACCAATCTTAAATTTCTAGTTATAAACAGACAAACGTTGTCTTAAATTTCTACGAAACTTACTTGTACGGAAAAAGCTTGTGATAACTACAAGCTTTTTCCGTACAAGTAAGATTCGAAAAATGTGTACTCTTTTACTAAGTATTCAAATTATTTATTTTGCTTAGGTCTCGATGGACATTTATAAATTATCAACTTATTAGCATCACTAAGTACATAGTATAAAACAAAGTCGCTGTCGTCTGTTCGTCCCTATGTACGCTTAAATCTTTAAAACAACGCAACGGATTTTGATTGAAGTGGTTTTTTTAATAGATAGAGTGATACAAGAGGATTTTTTTAAGTATAATACATACATACCCGTGCGAAGCCGGGGCGGGTCGCTAGTTATTGATAAAATTTATATCATCACTACATAGTATAAAACAAAGTCGCTGTCGTCTGTCCGTCCTTAGATACGCTTAAATCCTTAAAACTACGCAACGGATTTTGAAGCGTTTTTTTTAATAGATAGAGTGATTCAAGAGGAAGATTTTTAAGTATAATACATACATACCCGTGCGAAGCCGGGGCGGGTCGCTAGTTATTGATCAAATTTATATCATACAGCAGTCGACCGTACAATACCAGTACGGAACGCGACCACTGCTGTGAAGAACTGGCAAACAATTTTATTGTGGCCCTATTTTATAGATTTACAATAACATAAAGCAGCTTTTAAAATGAATTACAAATTTTGTTGTATGTATTGATCAGAACATTGATTAGTATAGAAAATTATCGAAAGTATGTTAATGCATTAAAAATGTATCCTTGACGCAATATACACGCAATAATATGGTATCTACTGAATCACGGACCACCTACACCCTTCTAAACAACTTGATTGCAGGAAGAGTATTGCCATTACCCTGTCATGTCCGTCATTAGTGCGTTCTAGTTGACAAAATTGGAAACAGGATCAGTACTACTGTGTCAGTCAGTAATCCGTGTGGTGACGGATTAACCTACTGTGCCACACTGGCAAGACAGGTTGGCACAGGGTTTGTATCAAGTTTACCTTCTCATACGGCTAGGTGATCTGCCTCTTACGATCCTTTAGTCGCCTCATACGACACCCTCAGGATAGTGTGGAGTGGTGTGGGTAAATCACGAGCACTATCACCTGACGGATGTTTCAGCCGCGTGTGACCCCTGCCTATGCAGTTTTCCTTCTCTTGTGGCTAGGTTTACGGCCTTGTCATTTCCTTCTGTCGACTTTTACGTCACCCTCAAGATGGAATGGGGTGGTGACACTATGTATTCTTGATGTAGTGACGCAAAGTCTAGGAAATCGATACGCACTAAATAATTTATCTTAATATTTACTTCCCAAAATACTTTTTATCACTTGTCTCAAGGCTTAAGATAAATAAAATTAATCAGAGAAACCTCAATTTTATCCTACAACTAACTAAAATATGAATCGCGATATCTTGCTGGTTACAAAGAGTTGTTGAACATGAAAGAGTTGTTCAACATGCAGAGTTGTAATTTATACATTTACAGAAACTTATTTTGTAAGTCGTTCCTAGGCCATAACTTCTTTAATATTTTAAGCATCCTTGTATATTTTTTTGTAACGTAATTTAGGTTATAGGTAACCTGTATCGCGGAGGCAGTTTACATACGTGAAATTCAAGAACCCGGGACCCCATGATCAACGAGGCAGACTGGTTGGCGCAGTGGTTGAGCGATCGACTGCTGCGCAGCATGTCGCGGGTTCGATCCCCGCACGGAAGAAATATTTGTACGACCTACAAGTATTTGTTCCGGGTCTGGGTGTTTTCTATCTATAATAAGTATGTATTTACAAAAAAAAATGTATATAAGTAGTTTATCATCCATCTCGTTACCATAACACAAGCATTAAGTTGCTTAGCTTGGGACGAGATGGCGTTGTGTGAAATGTCCAAGCATATTTATTATATTTATTTATACTACTATTACTTAGCCCATAAATGACCCACTGCTGAGTTAAGTCTCCTCAGATCGCTGGCTAAGATTTTGCTGTCATTTTGTCGGTACCTACCACGCCCTCAGGATAGAATGGGGTGGTGACGCTGTGTAATATAAATCCGTCAGTCACCAGAGCTTAAGTTCCTTCTAAAATAGAATGTTCAAACACAACTGTAACAATACAAAGCGAAGCTTCTTTCCGTGGCTCATCGACATAAATCTGCCGGGCCCACGCTTCCGACCATTATTTACATAATCAGACGATCATTCCGCATCGTTGACGACTTGGAACTTAAACTAGAGACGCCTTGCCTTCGTCTTCCTTTTCAAGTATTTTATTAACTCACGAATCTTTCAGACTTATTTGTACCACCATAATTGTAACAATGTTTCTCCGAGGAATGGCATTCCGAACCGGTGGTAAAGAGTAAATGATCAATATTATTTAGTACTAGCTGTTACCCAATATGTAAATCCGCGTGGTACTTTAGAATGTGGAAAACTCAGCAACCATGGGCTCCTGAAATTAGAGGGGGATTGACAATAAAAGTAGCCTAAGTTACTGCTTGTTACTGCTATCTGCCAGTCTATCTACATACATATAAAAAGCGAAATAAATGTTGATTTTTACAAAAGATTTTTTTTACTAAGTGCACGCCGCGCACTTAGTAAAATGCGGTTATTTTAATACATATTACAAACAGACACTCCGATTTTGTTTAACTGTATAGATTGTTTGAAAGCATTCGTTAAGAATTTATTCGAATAAAACCTTTTTTGATTTTGAACTGGTACCCTGCACTCAGTACGATCTATTTCAAACAGTTAATAATAAAATGCTCTTTGTAATTACTTAATTATTTATACTAGGATGTAAATAAAGAAGAAAATTTTACTTTTTAAATATTACATTTGATAAATGACGACCTTTTATAATGGCGACTCTCTTCAAATCTTGTGCGGACGATTTTTTTAAGTTGTTCTCGATGAGGTGTGACCACAGATTACTAAATAATAGTGTGACATTGAGTGGCCACCACGAAGCCCTGATTCAACCCCACTAGACTTTTTCTTGCGGCGTTATCATAAGAGTGTTGTTTACGAGAACAATCCACAAGGTCTGGGTAGAGTCTGGAAGATTGGAAAAGAAATATTTAAGAGCAGGTGAGTTTAAATTCCGTGTGCTGATGGATTCACTCCGAGTAAATAACCCCATTTCGTTCGTTAGAGCCGACAAAAGGAAATGATAAGGCTTAAAACCTTGCCGCATGAGAAGGAAAACTTAACACGAAACCCTATGCCAACCTGTCTGGCTTCCATGTAGTTGGAGGAGGCCCGACTCAGCAGTGGGTCATTTATGGGCTGAGAAGGAAGTAAGTACTAAGTACTAAACTAACTTATTTTAGCTGGCGGTGGAAGTTCGGCTTTATGATTTCCCGCCCTCTTGCCCACGCGCATCGATCTCTCCCTCATTGTTCTTTCTATCTGTCTTTACTGACAGAATATATACATATGTGTTTACATTTCGTAGAACATTAATTGGGTTTTAATTTAGTCGAGTATGCGTTGAAGTGGTTAGTCATTACTTTAAAATAAGGCAGTAAACAAATATTACAGAACAATTTACGTCAACATTTTTACTTTTATTTACATAAACTTCTATCTTCCGTGTGGTGACGGACTTAGAATACATAGTGTCGCCACCCTATTTCATCCTGAGGATGTCGTAAGCGCTGACAAAAGGAAATGTTAAGGCCGATAACCTAGTCGCAAGAGAAGAAACACTTGATACAAACCCTTTGCCAATCCGTCTTGCCAGCGTGGAATTTGGAGGAGGCCTGACTCAGTAGTGGGTCATTTATGGGTTAAAACGAACGAAGTACTTATACTTTATAAGCTTACTCTACTTTTATTTATAAATATAGAGACCTAGCGACCCGCCCCGGGTCGCTAGGTCTCTATATTTCTAAATTTTCTCTACAATATTATGCATGTATTTTTTTCCGAACCGCTTCAAAATCCGTTTCGTCGAAAGATTTGAGCATACATAGGGACGGACAGACTACAGCGACTTTGTTTTATACTATGTAGTGATGAAACAAAAACCCAATAGCCATCTGAAGTGTGCGTTGTGCCTTTTTTGGTTCGCGAATAAGTAGGAATCTGGACCAACTAAACCCCACACTTACACGCCTAGCTTGGTGCGCTTGGTTCGCAAGGACGCAGTCTACTGTGGCGCCCTGAAGGATGGAGGGCATCCTGGTAACTGTGACGCCCTCGGTCAATGAGGTTTTTGTCGACGGCAGGGTACCGACCCGGCTCCGGCCTCCAGGGCAGGAGTAGACGTCACGTCTCACTTCGCTCCGGCCTACGCGACAATGGGTCAGCCATAGCTTCCTCTTTGACAACCTGCACTGTCACCCTCTTCTGCGACCTATTACGGCCTAGCAGACGGAAGTAGAAAGGCCCCAACAGATCCAGAAGACACGCAAGATCCCTCATAACGAGGGCCGAAAGGAGAAGGTCTGTTTATAACTTGATTTTCTATTTTGAAGAATGAGAGAGAAACGCACGTTTAGCATGTTTTGCCGTCGGGACATGTTGCCATTCTACTATCTATGGCAGGTTGTCACACGTAGTCAGTAGCGTGATAAATAGCTGACTGCTGGTTTAATTATATAATTACCGGTTGTCCTAAAAGATGGGTCGTACAGTGCAGACGGTTCGTGTAAATACTGTTAGTTAACCAAATCAGGTTATACTGTGATTGGAAAAGGTGAGGAAGAAGAATTATGATACCAAGAAATTGACACTTAGTTGGCGTAATGACGTTTACCAGTCATCCCGCAAGCACGGACACTGCAAAGTGTCTGGAACGTTGAAGTTTAACCAAAATAGTAACGATCAAGAACAGTTAAAACATTTACCACAGCTTGGCTGGCGTATACCTACACCAAAACATTCAGTCTATTGGGTTGGTAAAAATGCAGCGTTATGCAATGACGTCTCGTGAAGTATCAATCGTATCCCGGTATGTGTTGCATGCCCTTTTTGGCGCGGATAACTTTCCCGCCAAATACGGCGCCATGACAGTTCACTGAATTAAACCATGTGACATGACATGACATGGATAGCGGTTCGCAATCAAGTTATTATTTGATTATATGAACAGGATAAATGGAGTTTTTGACGCAACCCATACAGAGCTAAGTAGGACGATGTTCAGGCTAATGGTACCCACCTACTATATTAATTGAACGGCGAAATTACTTGATACCCATTACAATTACGTAAGATTTAAAAAATGCTCTAAATTGATAATGTAAATATTGCTATCGCAGTCAGATACCTAATACCATAATAATCAAAAACCAATCATCAAAAAGGGGAAGGAATTACACAAAACAAAATTATTATTTTATAATTTCTACGTTATGACTTTGGAGGCTTTTTGCCACAATTGTCTGTTTTTACAGGAATACTATTAGAGTTACCTACAAGAACAGGGCCGTAGGCTTATTTAATCATAAGGCAGTTATGAAATATACCATATGTATGAACAATGTAGGTATCGTTTAAGTAACGATGTAGAAAAGAAAAATCAAACCATCTTTAAAAATGATATTTTGACGGATGGATTTTTTTGTCACTCATAACGTACGATCTTCGCCAGGTCAGCTTTCTAAGGTCAGGGACTGATTACAAATAATGTTTCACCTGTACAATGCCACATTGTCCCTAACTAAGTGTGAAGGCGAGATAAGCACAGGTATGAAGCGGCGCCGTGTCGTATGAGGGTATATACCGCTGTGGTTTTACTGGGTGTACGAGTCGTTTTCAGAGTCCCACATAATCGCCGAACCGACCCCTCTCCCGAAGGGCGGCGTTATGGATAAATCATTTCCCCAGCGCCAACAAAAACAAAAAAAGGTATAAAGCCGCGCGCAAAATCTAATAGGATTTTATAGAAGAACTTAAAAACCGCTAGATTTATTTAAAATAAAACACTTTTTCACCATTCAAATGCTATAATATATCCCTGATTAGTCTAGGCTTCAGTATGAATAAAAATGAATGTTTGTCTTTTGGTCATGTGATGATCTTCAGCAAAGTGATGTACATGGGCCCAGATTTTTTTTCTGAAAAAAAAAAGAATACTTATGTAGTTAGTCCGGGGTCCCCCGTACATTGATTTCACTTGATTACTATCAAGCTAATTTTTCGTGAGTAGCTTCATTTTCATGAGACGCCCAACATTTTCTTGTCGACAACTCATGACTGTGGTAGCTAACAGAGGTAGCAAGGGTGAAATATGTTGATTTTATGATTCTAAAAAAATTATTACTAACCGGGTGCTTTTTGGTATATCTGATGATAATTATCTAAATTATTCGAAAATGTATTTGTCCTACAAAATGTATGGTTTGATCAAAGAGTCCTCCACCTCCAATATGTATGGATAACGAGGTCATCAAAAATGATTACTAACCAGCTGGTTTTTTTTTTATTTACTTAATAAATATGTATATAATTTAACCGTCATATTGTCCTACAAGTTGCGTGGTACGTTATCCCGGTCCTACACTCAAAAGTTGTTCTACAGATCATAGAAAAAAAATTATTACTATCAAGCTGAATCTTTGTGAATAGCTTTGTTTTGATGAGACGCCCAACATTTTCTTGTCGACATCTCTTGATTGTGGTAGCTAACAGAGGTAGCAAAGGTTAAATATGTTGATTTAATGATTCTAAAAAAATTATTACTAACCGGGTGATTTTTGGTATATCTGATCAGAATTATCTAAATTATTCGAAAATGTATTTGTCCTACAAAATGTATGGTTTGATCAAAGAGTCCTCCACTTCCAATATGTATCGATAACGAGGTCATCAAAAATTATTACTAACCAGCTGGTATTTTTTATTTACTTAGTAAATATTTATATTATTTAACCGTCATATTGTTCTACAAGTTGCGTGGTACGTTATCCCGGTCCTACACTCAGAAATTGGTAATACCACAAGACCCATTATGTCATCACTAACTGTAGGACACCAATTTTACATGATAGGTTAGTATTCTCTGCCCAAATGATACAATGTCCTACAAAAAAACAGGTATGTATCATGAGTCCGACAGAAATTGTCATTTTTCGTTTTCCTACTTATAACTTATGATACAGTGAAAACATATTTTTTATTAACTTAAATAACAATTTTTTTACTAAAGTAGTACAAAAAAAATAATTATTTACTTAAAAAAAAATGTATATTCATCAGATTCATCTGATAAATTTTCAGTATCATCACTGTCATTTTCATTTATTTCATTTTCCTGTAATAACGTAAAAAATTAAGTATTTTTAACATAAAATGAATCCACTTCGTTTTATAGTGTACGAAACTTTTTATATAGTACATATACGGATCCCGCTATACAACGACCACCGATATGTTTAATGGATGAAAATTATTTTATTAGAAATTTAGGACTTTTTCAGGCAATCCATTTTTTAATATTTTTTTTAACATACTAAATTTCTAATAAAATAATTTTCATCCATTAAACATAACGGTGAATGTCGTTGTATAGCGGAATCCGTATAATGTACTATATAAAAAGTTTGGCACATACGAAGTGGATTCATTTTATGTTAAATAATACTGAATTTTTTACGTCATTACAGAGACAGAAGACGAGGTAAATGAAATAGATGAAAATGACAGTGATGATACTGAAAATTTATCAGATGAATCTGATGAATATTATTTTTTTTAAACGTAAATAATTATTTTATTTTACTACTTAAGAAAAATAATTGATTTAAATAAAAAAAAAGACGTTTTCACTGTATCATCATCACTACATAGTATAAAACAAAGTCGCTGTCGTCTGTCCGTCCCTATGTATGCTTAAAACTTGAAAACTACGCAATGGATTTTGAAGCGGTTTTCTTTAATAGATAGAGTGATTCAAGATGAAGGTTTATATGTATAATACATGCACCCGTGCGAAGCCGGTTCGGGTCGCTAGTAAGTTATAAGTAGGAAAACGAAAAAATTACAATTTTTGTCGGACTCGTGTTACATACCTGTTTTCTTGTAGGACATTGTATCATTTGGACAGAGAATACACTAACCTATCATGTAAAATTATTGTCCTACAGTTAGTGATGACAAAATGGGTCTTGTGGTTTTAACAACTTTTGAGCGTAGGACCGGGATAACGTACCACGCAACTTGTAGGACAATATGACGGTTAAATAATATAAATATTTAGTAAGTAAATAAAAAAAAACCAGCTGGTTAGTAATCATTTTTTATGACCTCGTTATCCATACATATTGGAGGTGGAGGACTCTTTGATCAAACCATACATTTTGTAGGACAAATACATTTTCGAATAATTTAGATAATTATCATCAGATATACCAAAAAGCACCCGGTTAGTAATAATTTTTTTTGAATCATAAAATCAACATATTTCACCCTTGCTACCTCTGTTAGCTACCACAATCAAGAGTTGTCGACAAGAAAATGTTGGGGGTCTCATGAAAATGAAGCTACTCACGAAAAATTAGCTTGATAGTAATCAAGTGAAAACAATGTACCGGGGATCCCGGACTAAGTGTGTTTCCTTCTAATTAATATATTTTGGTTAGTGGCGTCAACGCGGGCAGGGTACAGCTAGTTTATTATAAAATTCAGAGAACTTAGGTGTTTTCAGTAATCTAAACATTGAGTCAGCGCTAAGGATAAGGAAAACATTATTTATAAATACTTTGACTCAAATGAAGTCAATTATTCATTTCCAAAGGGTCATAAGTCATTCAAACGTTGACATAATTATTTAGAATTTTAATTTAGAGTTTTGAAATGAAATGAGATCTCTTAACATTCTGGATTGAAGCGTTTAAATAGGTTTGTGCTTTTTTCGCTACGGAATTATCTAAAATATTTAAATCGTCACGACTTTAAATTGAGTATGAACTAATGTCTTCACTTAGTTGTAAAAAGTCCTATTAATGAAAATTGTAGGAAAAAGGGAAAACTGTTTTCCCTTTTTACAATGTTAATTTTTAGATAATTCCGTAGCGTAAATACATAGTATCGCCACCGCATTCTATTCTGAGAGGGTTGTAATAACCCTGTGTACGAAACCCTGTGGCAACCTGTCAGGCCAGCGAGGCACAGTAGGCTAATTATCCGCCATTTATCAAGGTGGTCAGGTTCAACTGTTGTCTGAGTTGTTGATATAGTAGGAAACAATAATAAAGTGAAAATGAAAGCGGCAAAACCGCAGATATCCTTTGCTAAAAACAGTCTTGATTAACACACACACCTTTTATCCCTTGAGGTATGAATCCATAGTCAAATAAACAGACAAGTCAAACTTATAACACCATTTTGTCGGGAGTTAAAAATGGACTTTATCATCATGTAGAAAGTTGCACATGCAGATATCGTAAGCCCAAATCTCGCGTGCGTGTGGGTCGTCAACCGTCAGCGTATCGCAAGGTCGTTGCATGCTCAGGGACAACATTTTTGTGAGGCTTGCGATTCTGCGCGGGCGACAATCGTGGGCCGAGCACGCAAAACTGCTCTCACAACGCTGAATCGAACTTAGATTCGCCTGTTCCGTATATCGGCTCTTGAATCCGATAAAAATTTTAATACAATGCCAATTCCGATCCAATTCATTTTCAACGCTGTCTAATTCCCGTAGGTACTCTTGAAAACAATACTGACAACATTGGATTCAAATCGGAATTGCTTTTGAATTAGCTAGCGATTGCGTCATTACATAAGAAGTCTAGTTCTAATGTTTAATCCCAACAAAAACAAAGGTAAAAAGGACAGTTGTGTATTTGTAAATATTTATTTATAAGTAGGTATTATTTTATATAGTTTTATTTATTAAATTGAAATTGTTAATGTAAAAAATCATACTGTTTATGACTTTCTAAATAAACGAATGTCGACGAATGCAACGTCTGGCTGGAGATTTCTATACTTAAGGTGTTAGTTGAGTTTATTGTTACTGTATCTATTATGTGGCAGGTACATGTGGCAGCCTGGGGCATAGAACAGCAGAAGTCCCGAACGACACTTGGTCAAATTGAGCACGCAAATAACAATGTTCGACAGTAGAAAAAAGAAAAACCACCCGTTCGTCCGTCCACACATAGCGCACGGCTCCCACTTGCGACGCACGCCTGGCTATGTCTGTGTGCGTTTTTCTTTCATTCCTTTCTCCTCTTTTTCTAACAGATTTACCATTTTAACCGAAATAACGTGAAGAAGTGTTTTCTCATCTGGCGAATAGTGGTTTTTGTAAACAAGACCGATAATTTGAAAAAAGCAACTACAGAGTTTTCCGCCGGCTCTTCTGTCTCTACAGAAAAACAGATGGTAGTTTCAGCACGAATGTTCCACCCACATGCAAGGGTTGTGGGAGATTACGGAAAAGAGATGTGAATGTAGATATGACGACTGACAGGTGTGTATGGAGGGAGACTGAGACGTGAGATGATGTTAGTAATTTTAAATATGACAATTTATAAGAGTTTTGTGATAAAACGTATGTTTATAAAGTTCCTTTTGAGTTTTAGTTTTATACCAGAAAAGAAATCGGAAGTTTACATATCATCCAGTACTATAGCAATGGAAGGAAGTAGCATCTATACGGAATATGGCGGCTGTTTTTGAAATTGGCGCTGTAGTTAATCTAAGTGTATTAAGAACTGTCTTTGTATCCGAGTGCTCTGTTTTGTGGCTGCACATCCGACCTGTTGAGGACGGAAGCAAACGTTGGCGGGGCTTGTTAATTAAACATAGAGAACCAGAATTTTAATACATTTTTATTAGCACGCGCATATCTAAAGACATTTTACAAAAGACTACCGAAAAGAACAGACAAACAGAAGCAACTCACTTAAAAAAGAAACACTATTTTAAATTATAATAAAAAAGTATTTATATGACCAAAAAGGTTGCGGGTCGCCAACACACTCCATAACCCAACAAGGCAGTTTAATGTAGAAATTATCAAAATACTGTTCCCTAAAATTAATCCAATTGTGGACAAAATGTGATGGTGGGTTCATTGCAGGCCCATAAATAATTTCGTGACATTTCTTTTCGGGTGGTCTGTGTTGTCAGAATTTTGCGTAGGAAGACAATTGTATGCAATAAGGAAAATATCTTATTAAGCAAAAATCCTGTATTTGCAAAAGAATTACACTTTCGCCATCTACTACTACTCGGCCCTTAAATGACCCACTGCTGAGTCGGGCCTCCTCCGATCGCAGGGAGGGTAATAAGCCTACTGTGCCACTCTAGCCAGCCGGGTTGGCACAGGGCTTCGTTTCAAGTTTTCCTTCTCTTGCGGCTAGGTTTTCGACATTGTCATTTCGTTTTATCGGCTCTTCACGACACTCTCAGAATCCCATCCATTCTGAGAGTGACATATGAGCCGATAAAAAATGTTAAAAGTTAATCAAATTTGTTATTTTATAAACCACGGTATTATTAATTTTCAATAGCCTCCAATTTTATCACTACCGTAAAACCTGTATAGGCCGCAAAAAGACTTAAAAAGTTAGCTACATTTTACCATTTTAAATCTATTGGATTAAAAAAAGCTTTCAGTCGTTATTAAAAGTATTATAACGCTATGGCTAGTCGGTTGATTTTGACTAGAGCCCTTCATGTTCTGTAATAAAATTGTGGTTCAGAAAATAGTCAATTGATCCCATACTTCCAGAGAGAAAACTATTTTATAAACACAGAGCGATCTTTTGATTGCGCAAATGCGTAAAATACGAGTTAAGTATTTTTTGCCGGGGTAAAAAATTAAACAGATAAACTGCACGGATTTTAGTTGAATCTTTTTCCATGTTTATTTGCGTATACATAAATATGATCCAATTTATTCCAATCACAGACCGTGAAGAGCACTAGACTGCCTAATTAACAATTAAATCTTGCCATAATCATTCTTCTTGCATCCATTTCACGGTTGGTTTTATTATAATGTTTGTTTTTTTACCTGAGGTCTATGACCGGTTAAAAACTTTTGTTAATTAAGTTAAGAAGATTACCAATGCGAATGACTGCCTCGTTGGTCTAGAGATTAGATGTGCCGCCTTTGGATTGAACCCTTTGGTCGGGCAAGTGTCTTTGTCTAAACCAGGGGCGCTTGCTCTGAGTCTGGGTGTCATTTGTGTTCGTGAATTACATGTTTGTAAACTGCCCACGTGATACAGGTTACACCTCGAAAAACGAGGGTAGTGCCTCTGCACTAAACTCGTTTTTCAAGAAAAAAAATCGTAAGCTGTTTATATTTAGGTATCTGCGCGAGGTAACAGGCGTTGTATGCGACCGCAAAATGCCTCCAAAGCTCAAGGGGCAGATATATAAATGCATCATACGGCCTGTCCTCCTATACGGCGGCGAATGTTGGCCGGCACTAAGCAGACACACCCAGGAGCTTCGCGTCACGGAGATGAAGATGCTGAGGTGGATGAGCGGCGTAACGCGTTCCGATCGCATACGCAACTCATTCATCCGAGGTAGTCTTGGTGTCCGTGACGTGGGGGAAAAACTACAAGAATGTCGTCTGCGATGGTATGGCCACATCATGCGCCGCCCTATGGAGTACGTTGGTCGGAGATGCATGAATATGGCTGTCCTTGGGGCTAGGTCCCGCGGTCGCCCTCGCAAGCGCTGGCTGGACGTCGTCAAATCCGACATGAGAGCCAATGGCCTAACTGAAAAGGACGTTGAAGATCGGGCAAAGTTGAGGAAGCTCAGTCGGAAGGCGGACCCTGGCAATAGCCGGGACTAACGCCAGAAGAAGAAGAAGGAGACCACACTAATTTTGATAGCCTAGAGCCTAGACGACACATTAATTCCGAACCTACATAATCTAGACAAAGGTTTAATTGCCTTGAGGATATGGTACCCGTTGATTAGAGGTAATCGATCGTACGGTCGACTTTCATAATCGGCTCTAATTATTTAATTGGGATCTGCCTTCGTCGCGGTCGCGTAGTTCATCGCAATGGGATAGAGGGCGTTGATGTCGCGTCGTTGAAATGTTACGCAATTTTATTGTACCGAGACTGACTCCGTCCGTTTGGTGACGGATTTAGAATACACAATGTCACCAACCCGTACCGGCTTTAGGTTGTCGTAAGAGGCGACTAAAAGAACGCAAGAGGCAGATCACCTAGCCCCAAGAGAAGATAAACTTGAGACAAACCCTGTGCCAACCCGTCTTGCCAGCGTGGCACTGTGGGCTAATTTCCCTCCATGAATTTGGAGGAGGCCCGACAAAGTAGTGGGTAATTTATGGGCTGAAATTATGGTGATAATACCTAATTGATACTTAATTTGAATGTAATTTAGTTGTCGTGTCTGACAGGTGGCGCTAGAAAAAAACTAATTTTACTTTTCCAATTTGCAAAGTAATTTTAGACAAAGATATTTGTATACCCGTTTTGTATACATTATTTGTATACACCGAACCCTCCAATTAGCAGCTTAAACCCGTAAAAATAAAACGGCAAATTATTATGTAGTGCTTAGAACCTAATCAAAAATACCACACGAATGAAATATGTCATTAGAAGTTTCATAGATTGCAATTAACAAGTTTTTGTTGGGATTTTTAGCATTGTAGGAATGGAACACAAAGAAAAATGTGTAGAACATTTTCTTATAACTCCGTTACGCCAAGTTTAATTTTAGCCTCATGAAGTTAAAGTTGAAAACGTATTAGAGACTCCAGGGCTAAAGATATCGGCCTTAAAGTAATGACCAATTAGAGCAAGCACTAGACTTATTCTAAATGAAGGGAGATACTTCAACAACAGTTTTTGTAACAGTTTAAAAGACGTTGTTAGTAGAAATAATGTAGCTATGAATCTAGGCGCCATCATATTTCCGTTTTTGTTGAATGGAGGATACCTGTTACATGTACCTGTTATTAGGCAGAAATGTTGTTATTGGGCAGAGCTATAACTGTTATTTCCTTACTGGAGTTCGGGCTTTGGTTTTGTGAGTTGTCATGCTCACTATAATACTCTGAGCAGCGGTAGCGACGTGTAACGGGTCGGTCACTTCCCTTTAATATGGTTGAGGAGAACGATGGCTGTCACATGCGTTATACTTGTGAATAGGGGCTGTTGTTTGGGGTTGGTCGGCTCACTGGACCAGACTTCTTAATCAAAGCTATTTTAACTGTAAGTACAAAAAATTGGGTCGATCATTCCAGCTGATCACCAAATATAAATTTGACAGTCCTAACGCAGGACATCAAACACTTCTCGAATTTATAATACATGCAACTTATATAACAAGTAATAAAGTTGGAATTTCAATGACCGATGCTTTTTCACGTTGGCCGATAAATTGGTTTAAGCAGGTTGGCTAACATCCTATAAAAGGAAATCTGCATTATTTAAATGCCCATGAATGATGAAGTATTGAGACTTGGGAAATAGCCAATGATCGATAGCATAACCTGTTTAAACTGCTTTAAATCTTTCTTATTCAGGTTAAACTGGGTAATCTATGAGGTAGTCTCTAAATTTAGATTGATGGATTTATTGGCTTCGTTTAAGGCGTTTGACTACGCCGGATTTAAGTCGCGGTAAAGGCACCCAAAGGGCAATGGAGAGGGCTATGCTCGCAGTTTCCCTGCGAATCGAATCAGAAGTGAGGAGATACGCAGGCAAATCAGGGTCACCGACATAGCCCACACGATTGCCATACTTAAGTGGGCAGGGCACATAGCGCGCAGGACCGACGCCCGATTGGGCAGAAAAGTTCTCAACTGGCGACCGCGTTCCGGAAAGCGCAGTGCTGGTAGGCCTCCCACACGGTGGACCGACGACCTGGTTAAGGTCACCGGAAAGCGATGGACACGGGTGGCCCAGGACCACTCAGGGGAGGCTTACGTCCAGCAGCGGACGTCTTTTAGCTGAAATGATGATGATGAAGTTTGAGGCTACCTGTCGCACATACTTTACAATTTCTGACAAAATTGTCTTCAGATTCTTTTGGAATACAGATAACGGTGCTGAGAAGAGTAAACCAAATACGGAATGGATAGGAAGGAAGAGATAAGTACTATACCCTGTGCCAACGCGTCTATTTGAATTCACTGCAATCAGTGTCGTGGGTAACAACTAGTAAATAAATTCGACTTCAATCATAATTATATCATCATCATCGCTAACACTAGTCTACTACTCGACATAGGCCTCCCCTAAAGAGAGCCATAGCGCCCTGTCTTCTGCTGCCCGCAAGCTTTTGCAGATCGTGGCTCCATCTAGCAGAGGGCCGTCCTACACTACGCTTGCCGATTAATTACATACTTGTAATGAACAACATTTTAAGCACGAAGTGTAACATAAATCTCTATATATAAAAATGAATCGCAAAATGTGTTGGTAAGCGCATAACTTAACAATGCCTGGACCAATTTGGCCAATTCTTTTTTAAAAATGTTCGTTGGAGTTCAAGGATGGTTTTTAATTCGAATAATTGCCGGAAAACCCTAAAAACTGCCGATTTCTTTTTCACATACAAACGTTTTCTAACCAAAACGTAGAGTCAATATCACTATTATCGAGCGGCCCGTCCCAGCTTCGCACGGGTGCGATGTTACCCGCTATTATAGACGCAGCGGGTTGAACTCGTCTTTAAAAAATACAATACAATTTCAAGAGTTCTTTAAAAGATTATACCGATTAGACCATGAAACCATAATCACGATATCCGCTGAACCTATACCAGACGAATTACCTTGATATCTAAACCTAATCTCATAGATAAGATAAGGATCTGTGTTTATTAAAGACGATTTGATTTCGTCATTGTCACAGCTACTTCTTACTACTTCAGCCCATTGCTGAGTCGGGCCTCCAACTAAATTGGAGGATAATTAGCGTCCGCCACGCTGGCAAGACGGGTTGGCACAGGGTTCCGTATCAAGTTTTCCTTCTCTTGCGGCTCGGTTTTCAGCATTGTCATTTCGACTCTCGCGACACCCTCCCGATGGAATGGGGTGGTGACACAATGTACTCTTAATCCGTCGGCGGCCTACCTTTGTCGGCTCTTACAACACCCTTAGTATGACACGGACAAATCTAATTTAGAAAAGAGTCGATGTCACTGTCATAGACATAGTTAAAGTTAGAAAAACGGTTCAAATATGGAACTGCTAAATTTTAATAGCTCTGTGCCCTTACGATTTCTTCCCCGTGTGGGGACGGGGCAGAATATAAAACTTCCCCACCGCACGCTGGGAAATAACGCGTGTTGTAAATGTCAACAAAACCCCACACGCTTGATGGTAGGACCGTCCGCCCGGCTAGCTACCACCCTCACATCTAAGTCCGGCGCCAAGCAGTTTTACTGTGTTTCGTTGTGTGTATGTCAGAGCTGGTGTCTGATAGGGCATTTCCTTGAATTGCTTGCTCCATCTTAGACCCTGGCGTTGCTTTCCATCACGCAAGCCTAGAGTCAAAGGCATTCAAGGCACTGATAAAAAAACGTCTAAGTCCTTCACTACAAGTAATATCAAAGGAGTATTGGCAAAGTTGTCTTTTCAGCCCATAAATGACCCACTACTGGGTCGGGCCTCCTCCAAGTTCATGGAGGGAAGTTAGCCTACTATGCCACGCTGGCAAGACAGGTTGCCACAGGGTTTGTATCAAGTTTTCCTTCTCTGGGGGCTAGGTTATCTGCCTCTTGCGTTCTTTTAGTCGCCTCTTACGACACGCTCAGATGGTATTGGTTGGTGACATTGTGTATTCTAAATCCGTCACCACACAGATTGTCACAGTGTTACATGTTTAATCGCGAGACCTCGACACGGGTCTCGATGTTATTATACAAATGCCATATATGGCCCGACGCTACCGGGCCGGGTTCGCCGTGACTCACCGTAGCGTTTAAGCTTCTACTTACTAATAGTTATTAAAGATTTGTGAATCAATAACGGAGGAGGCAGACTTTTTTTGTGGTGTGTAATACATGAATGAATAGTTTTTAGTAGTCGGCTTAAAAGTCCGTGTGGTGACGTATTTGGGATACATAGTGTCACCACCCCATTCCATCCTGAGGGTGTCGTAAGAGCCGACAAAATGAAATGACAAGGCTGAAAACCTAGCCGCAAGAGAAAGGACCCTTGATCCATTGCTAAGAAGGACCTCCTCCAATGACATGGAGTGTAAATAGCCTACTGTGCCACGCTGGCCAGACGGGTTGCTACAGGGATTCGTGTTACCTCTCGCTGCCGGATCTCGTTAGATCCATGGTCCGGAGCGAGAGGGCTTGGAGGGAGACGGCCTCATTCTGTGAGGTCGTCATGACAGCCAAGGAGGAGGCTGAACGGGCCAGAGAGTTTGCCTCCCAGCGCCCAAACCGCCAGCGCCGCAACAGGCGTCGGAGGGCGCTGGCTGACCTCCGTCCGCCGTAAGTGGGCCTGCGGGCGATTGACCTGGGAAAGTCCGTCGCCTGCGCCAAACAGGCCCCGGGAGGAAGGCGCGCTGCGATTCGCGCGCGCCTCCCAGCGGTGGAATGGGGGAGGGCAATACAGCCCCCACCCCTCATAATCGGAGGGGCCCGCCTCGGAGCATGGGGCTCCACTATGAGGCGGGCCGAGGCCCCCAGGGACACGGAGTATGCTCTCTGCAATGGGAGTGAATCCCGTGGCCCTGGCTTGGGCAGGTAAGGATCGCCGTCGGTTTTAGTGGGTAGGTCGCGGCGCAATTTACCATCTATACGCGCCCCGTAGTCTCACATACCCCGGCCATTTCCCAAAGGCCGGGTATCCATGAGGATCTCCGACGTAAAAAAAAAAAAAAAAAAGGGATTCGTGTTAAGTTTTCCTTCTCTCGTGGCAAGGTTATCGGTATTAACATAACCTTTTGTTGGCTCTTACGATGTCCTCAGTATGGAATGGGGTGTGAAATTATGCATTCTAAATCCACACGTACATAAAAAAATAGCCAAAATTTAATATTACCTACCTCTCCTTTAAAGAGGTCTAATGAAGGTATATAATAGCTTACAAATGTAACTTGAACTTGCATCAAATGGCTGTCCCTTTAACGTGCATGTCGGCAACCAATCACCGCCTTCCTTCTCTGCCAATCACCGCTAAAAGATCAAAAATCAATCACTTTTGAAAATTTAAAATTAGCACTTTTCTACCTTAAATGTTTTTGTTCTGTGTTCTGGAGACACAAGCTACTGTGACTTTGGGCCGACTGAAAAAGATTATTTTCTAAAACATATGGATACTTCGTCTGCAGAAGTCGCCCAAGTAGTGTCATTCTGGAGTTAGCGTGTTGTGACTGCAAGATTGCATCTAAGCCTGTCGTCTGTTCATAAAGTTTACAAAGGCTATCAAGAGACTGGTTTGTTCACTCGTCGTTCAGGATCTGGAAGGAATTGGGTCACTTCTGTGGGAAATGATTGATTTAATGTAACAACTTCTTTACGAAATGGTCTTGCCCGGCTGGATTCATGGAGCCCCAAGCTCATGGACCCCTCGGATTCAGATGCATAGGTACTTAATAAATAAACACCAACTATGTCTAGCAGCAGGACAGTGACACCCACCTTGAACGACAAAAATGATTCATCGGGAATCACAACCTATAGAGCAAATAGAGATCGTTAACAATGTACCACAGAGGATACCATATCTAATTCGGGCCTCTTTTTAATACACAATCACCTTTCCTAATACGACAAAATCAGGTGGACTAACCCCTTAAACAAACAAACATATCTTCAACATTTGTTTGGTAAAAATGATTGATTTTGAACTCTATTTCTATAACTATAAGGGCATGTATCTTAAATGTATGGTCTAAATCTGAACTTGACCACGGTCGTGTGCAAAAGCTCACGATCAATTCATATTGTATTTCTTTAATAGAAGCGAACAAAAATGAGCGCATGACCATAAAGATAGATTTACTGGAACTTTGAGGTTAGTATAGCAAGAACCGTTCAACCTACACAAGCTGAATAATCGAATGTAACTCTAAAGTCTATATCTTAATGGTCTTTATCCCGTGGTGCTAATATAATTTCTGAAACAGTTTTCTCTGCTTGCCAGTGTGTCACATGTCACGTATGATACTGTCCGGTTTGGTAAACCTTGAGTGTACGATCGTGAGAACGGGGATATTTCACTACAGGACGCAACAAAAAGGATAATTAGGTATATGGTAAGAACAGTATCGATAGTGGAAACGATTCTCTAAAATTTGAAAATGACATCTATCAAGCGGTCGAAGCGGCGACGTTTTTAGTTACAGAACTAAAATATACGGTGTGCTACACAACTTAAAGTCAATTTTCGGCAACTGCGTCAACAGTCGAGGCAGGCATGCCGAGGCAACGTAGTGGACGCCGGCGCCGTTCCTAAAGTTGTATGCCAAATTTAGCAGAAATAACCTTATCCATCAGTAAGAACTCTTAATCGACTGGAAAATAAATAAACGGAAAAAATTGCATCACATTCCCAGCTAGCATTCCTTTCGGATACGAATGCAGTCATATTAAAACTGGTGCAGGGTGAAATTTTCATGCCCTGTCCTCCATCATCCGCATACATGGACTATAGTCACATAGATCAATGTCCAACTCAAAGCGTTTATTTTGCATGGGACACAATGCCCACTTACAAAATTGTCAACGTAGTTACTAATAAAAATTTTAATCAGAATCAAAACTTATTTAGTCAAGTTTGCTCATTAGAGCTCTTTTGACAAGTTTTTAAAAAAATTGTAAAAAGTAAAAAAAAATTTTATCTTCACCATTTTAAATTAATTTAAAATTTCGGAATGCAGCTCTACACAGAGAAGAGCCAGGCAAGAAACTTTGTAGTTGCTCTTTTTAAATCGGCCTTTTTTTAGGTACATACACTACAAGTACAGGATAAGAAATATTTGTGTACTCGAGCAATAGTCGCAAAGCGCCAAGCATCAACCAGATCTAGTCAACAATAGTAACCTTTTAATGCCCGAGCCAACCGACCCCCAGCAACGGCACTTGGTAACAAGCATGACGCATGTAGCAGCCATCGCCCTCCACCATATTGCAGGGAAGAAAACCCGACGCCACCACTGCCATGAGTCTTAGAGTGAGCATGATAACTCGAGCACCAAGGAATTGGATATTATGTAACACTCCGCTGCTTAAGCTCACTGATTGTTTTAATTATCATCTAAGGCGCAATTCCTTACATCCAGACAGAAACTAAAATTTGGTAAGATTTTTGGTCGACTATATTTCTTTGGTAGCCTTTAGCCCCTTCTAAATATACATAGGGCTTTTGTTACGCCTTATTTCCCACCGTGGCGCTTCTTAACCCGATAACTTATCTATTGGGTGTGTTCTATGCACTGAACGGTGTTCTCTATAGTTTAACAAAGAGACATTTATCGATGTTATGACATTTAGATTGAAGGTGGTAAATAGCATTACCATCATCATAATTTCAGCCAAAAGACGTCCACTGCTGGACATAGGCCTCCCCCAAGGCGGGCTGGCAAACGCAGTATCGGGTGGTAAATGTTCAACGTTGCGTTGCTGCTGCCCAACGTCTGTTGCCCCTAAGTCGCCTTCTACGACACCCACGGGAAGATATAGGGTGGTAGTATTCTTACTACTGATACTTGAATATGAAAGGGCCTGAATTCGTCTAAAAAGTCATATCTGCTTCTTTGGCAAAAATACGTAAATTAGCAATTTTTAAACTGCACAATTATTTAATTATTCCGTGTGGTGAAGTGGGTTTAGAATACATAGTGTCGCCACCCCATTTCATCCTGCGTGTACAGTAAGAGCCGACAAAAGGAAATGATAAGGAAAACCTAGCCGGAAGAGAAGGAAAACTTAATAACCCCGTGCCATCCCGTCTGACTAGCGTGGAGCAGTAGGCTATTTACCCTCCATGACGTTTACCCTCATGACTCAGCAGTTTGTCATTTAGGGGTATTTATTTATGTAGTACCTAGTAGAAACAAAATGGTGTAAAATATATACAAAATGCTTTAGTTATTATTCTAAGACTTAAAGTCAAAAACTATTTAATTCAGTAAGCTTTTTAGGATTATTGCAAGGTACCTACGTATTTCATATCCACGATTGGATGATATTATAAATGATATAAAAATTATTTATTATTTTAAAGGTGAAAATTTCTATTCCCCTACTGCAACAGTGATTTAGCACAGTTGTATATTTTGTAAATATATATTTAACTTTTAAGTAGGTTTAGTATCAAGTTGTATTTTTCGTTATCGTTTTATTTATTTATAATAAATACTAGCTTTTGCGCGCGGCTTCGCCCGCGTGGGCTTCGAAGCCGTGCATATTTTTTATGAACATAAAATCGATTATTGTGACTAAACTACGATAGTTAGATATGTGCTACCGCGGACTTTTTTGTAGATCTTTATAAGACCTACAAACCCGTAGTACATCATTTTGTTATATTGTCAATAGTTTTTGAAGCGCACGCATAAATAGGATTTCGATTTTACACCTTGGTTTACAAAATCGCAATTTTCATACGGATCCCTAATTCTTTTGAAAATAAAATATAGCCTATAACCTTCCTCGATTAATGGAATATCTAACACAGAAAGATTTTGAAATCGGACCAGTAGTTCCTGAGATTAGCGCGTTCAAACAAACAAACAAACTCTGCAGCTTTATATATTAGTATAGAGTATAGATTATTGTTTTGTTGCTGTTAATAAATAAAGAAATAACCCAAAAGAAGTTAAAATTTAACGCAACGTTTATTTTTTATTTTATTAATCTATACAGAATGTTCATTCTGGTGAAAAGTGGTTAGTGCACGGCAAATTCATTTAACAAAATTTTAGGGTTGGCTTTTTTGAAGTTATATCTATGTCACGTTATATTTAAATGTTTTTACATCTGTGAAATAACTTATATCATATCCCCTTTCTGAAGATGTCGCTCCACCAGATGGGCACACTTGTTAAGGTAATGAATAACTATATTAAAAGGAGGCCTAGTGTAAAGAACAGGTCTTTAAAAAAAGTACAGTTTTAGCATGTTATTAACAACATTAAGATAATTGAGTACCTACATACGCTTAACGCAGCCATTTAACTTTAAAATGATCGTTATTTTTAAATCGCTCTAATTAACTTAATTAGATGATTACCATACCACAAAATGAATGTGCAAAGCACAACCTGGCGGAGCACGGTAAATACCATGACATTATTTACTTACTTAATTTGTTTTGATGAATATAAATAAATAATATTTCTCTCAATACATAAACTTCTGAACTGAGGGAGAGGTAAACAGGACATATCAGATACCAGGACATTCCAAGTTTATGTGGAAAACTCCCTACTGTGCCATAGCAAGACGGTATGGCCAGGGTTGCTGTGTAAATGCCGGGCGGGTCCACGGGGAGAGGCCAGACGTAAAGCAGCACACCGTATCGTAGCGGGCTTGGGCTCCGGGGTCTCCTCTGTCCTCAGAGTTGCCCAGCGAGCACTGAACCGTTGCGGTGAACCAGTGTCCTCAGGTTAGCGGTCAACCTGGTTGGTAGCTAAGCCGGAGGTTGGCGGGGTTTCTTCTGCGAGGCCGTGGTCACAGAAAGAGGCCGGATGGCAGCGGGACGTGACGTTAGGCCCTCCTTCTACGCTCTAGGCCGGTGGTGACAGACGAAAGCTTCATTGACTGAAGGCGTCCCAGTTACCCGGGACGCCCTCCGATAGTCGTAAGCCGTCAGGGCGCCACAGTAGAGCATCCTCACGAACCTGTGGCGCCTCGAACAAGACGTGTGAGGGTATACCGCTGGGGTTTTAGTGGGTAGACGAGTAGTTTCCGAAGTCCCACATAATCGGACCTCCCCCGAGGCGCGGCGGTGTGCGTAAGCATTTCCCCAGCGAAAACAAAAAAGAGAGGCACGTTCAGAAATAGGCAGCTTAAGCGGAAATCAAAATCAAATTGTTCTAAAACCTTCTAGATTTATATATCGATGCTCTCATCCTTCCTGCAGCCATAGACATTGAAATTAAACACTTTTTAACGGATTTATCGCGTGTATATTACATTATTTAATTCCCGACGTTTCGAATGCTACATAGAATAGACTACATAGAATAGGCTACATCGAATAGACATTTTGTAACTCCTGAGCTGTTAGGAAAGGGGCGCTAAATCAACTTTCAATCCAAAGCAAAGCCAGCAAATCTATAGTTTTCTTTTCCACAGTGTTCCGTTGACATTATTGTGGACATACTTAACGTGTGACTGTAAGTAGGTTAACTAAGGATATAGAAGCGACCCGCGGCGCCGTGCCAGCGCTATCTAGGTGAGGGTTAGAACATTTTTCTCACACTAGCCGTTCGCCGTAGGTACCGCCTGCTGGCTTAGCTAACACCATGTACACATTCGCGGTGTTAAAAGTTATACTTCTACTAATACTATCCAGCCCACGAATGGCCACTACCGAGTAGGGCTTCCAGTTACATGGTGGGTAATTAGCCTACTGTGCCTCGATGGCCAGACGGGCACAGAGATTTGTATCAAGTTTTCCTTTTCTTACTCTTATTTGGCGGCTCTTACGACATCCTTAGATTGGAATGGGGTGGTGATACTATGTATCATCACTATCACTATCACTACATATTATAAAACAAAGTCGCTGTCGTCTGTCTGTCCCTATGTATGCTTAAATCTTTAAGACTACGCAACGGATTTAGAAGCGGTTTTTTTAATAGATAGAGTAATTCAAGAGGAAGGTTTATAGGTATAATATAATTGCACCCGTGCGAAGCCGGGGCGGGTCGCTAGTATAATATTATAAAACAAAGTCGCTGTCGTCTGTCTGTCCCTATGTATGCTTAAATCTTTAAGACTACGCAATGGATTTTGATGCGGTTTTATTTAATAGATAAGGTGATTCAAGAGGAAGGTTTATAGTATGTATCATCCTTACTATTGTAGACAAACACTAATAATTTTAGAGGTTTATCATGGCACCCTTGCGAAGCTGGGGCGGCTAGTTCTATAAGTCATCACACGGATATTATCTATATAAATAAATAAAATTGGAGAGTTTGTTTGTCATATAAAATATTTGTCTTTCTCTAAGTTTGTTTCGGCTAATCTAAATCTCAAATGGCTGGACCGATTTTGACGAGCAACTTATGCCTCTCTTTTACTAAGCCGATAAATTACCCACTGCTGAGTCGGGCCTCCTCCCATCATAGGTAGGGTCATTAGCCTACTGTGCCACGCTGGCCAGACGGGTTGGCACAGGATTTTGTGCAAAGTTTTCCTTATTTTACGGCTAGGTTATCGGCCTGGACGTTTCATTTGTCGGCTCTTACGACACCCTTAGATTGGAATGGGGTGGTGACACTATGAATTCTAAATCCGTCACCACACGGAGACGGAAATGCTAGGAGTTAGTTAGCCAAATCAGCTTAGATCTGTGCCGAACCTAACGATAAGATAAGGCGAGGGAGATATAATAATTGTGTATCCATGCCTTAAACTTAATACAAACAAACATCGAATAATTGGAAGTTTAAGCCTAAGGAGTACTGATCGATAGCATGTCAACGATTACTGGGAAGGGTAGCAAAAACGTAGCATTGCTATGTTCCTGGCGACTGCTTTACGACTTCGGTAGGCATTCATTCAACATTCGAACGGAAACATTGAGTGGTGTGTTTCATGGTATTTTATTGAAAAAGGATTTATCTCTGCTAGAAGTGGATTTAGTGGTGGTCGTAACATTTTATGTGTTACAGATTATAATGTTGTCTTATTTCGGTGAATATTTACTGTAAAATGTTCTACACTTGGGGAAACAAGTAATTAACGCAATGTTGAGATACAAATGGGAAATATCCCATCTTAATTTTATGTGCATGTAGGTTTGTTATAAATAAATAAATTACAAATCTCTTATAAGTATGTAGTTCTAATAGTGAAACCTAATTTATTTTTGTAACTCCAGTGTATACTATACATATTTATTTTTATTACATATTTTAAACAAATTGGCTCAAAAAGTAGTGGACCCATTTAAAAAATTCTTTCACCATTTCAATGCTACATTATCACTGTTTAATATAGGCTTTGCAAGAAAAACATAATGTCCTCCCGTGCGAAGCCGGGACGGGCCGCTAGTGTTAAATAATCTCTAAACTCTCCTCGTTATCTTTTTTTTAACGAAAGTTTAGCGTCATGTCTTACTTGTACCGCGGGGGCTGTTTACATACAAACATATAATTCACGAAGACAAATGACAGCCAGACTCAGATCAAGTGCTGGTTTACACAAAGATTACCCGAACAATTACAATTTAGTCCATGTGATGACGGATTTAGAATACGTAGTGTCACCACCCCATTCCGCATTAAGGGTGTCGTAACTCGTAAGAGCCGACAAAATAAATAATAATTAAATATCCTAGGACATTTCACACAACGCCATCTCGTCCCAAGCTAAGCAACTTAATGCTTGTGTTATGGTAACGAGATGGATGTTAAAACTACTTATATACATTTTTTTTACATATTATAGAAATATATAATATATAATATACATATTATAGATAGATAGAAAACACCTAGACCCGGAACAAATACTTGTAGGTCGTACAAATATTTCTTCCGTGCGGGGATCGAACCCGCGACATGCTGCGCACGGAGTAACATGCTCCGTAACAAGCTTACAACACAAACCTAATATTTGTAACAGTGACATCTAAATTATGGTGTAGGTATATCTGATCAGACATTACAAAAAGTTATTCATACAAAAATGTAATGCATGACACAGTTGTTCTAAATTACCTCACTGTTATGGAGTCTCAGAATAATAACTAGCGTGTATGGAGAGTTATTAGTCACTATTTCTTTAGGTCCCCCAAAGACTAAAAAAATGAATAGTTACTTAAACTATACCAGGCCGGAATGATAAGACCTGACAGAATTAACTCGGTAAGTTTGCCTTTTTTAACGCCACATACTATTTAAATGAAATAATGATTAAAAAAAAATTAATATTTTAATTGAATCCAGTGAGCCGATCAACAGAGGCACCGGCAATTCACAACATAACGCATGTGAAAGCCATCCTCAACAACATCAAAGCGAAGTGAAGGACCTGCCACACTTCGCAGCGCAGTGGTAGTCAAAAGTATAAAGAAACAGTTAAACTCTACCGCCTATAATTTTGTTTTATTGATTACGTTATCATGTTCCGCCGATATCCATCGTATCATGTTCCGTTCACTCGTTTAGGAGCTACCATGCAACAGACAAGCTTACAGACACGTAAAATCTATAACACCACCCTTTTTGTCGAGAGTTAAAAATAGTAGGTATATCTAGTCAAAGATGACAGTTGCGGTTATAAATGGCTATTTGTAATAGGCGCCACTTGCCATGACTGTTTCGAATTCAAACGAAAACAGTGGTTAATAAAGCCGCTTACTTTATTCTTAAAACTAGCGACCCGCCCCGGCTTCGCACGGGTGCAATGATGAACATCTAAATTTATCTCTACAGTATTATGCATGTATTATACGTAGAAACCTTCCTCTTGAATCACTCTATCTATTAAAAAACCGCTTCAAAATCCGTTGCGTAGTTTTAAAGATGTATGCATACATAGGGACGGACAGACGACAGCGACTTTGTTATATACTATGTAGTGATATGGACACTGTGTCATTCGAATCGGATCAGAAATTTTCTAGCTAGTTTTTCTCAGCCGCGATCGCGTTCCTAACTGATGGTAAATTGTCAAATACTTTGCATTATATCATATTTAGTAATATGTTGACAATTTGTACAAGTTAACAAACAAGTGCCCATTGTGTCCTATGCAAAATAAACGATTTGACTTTGACTTAGATGTCGCCCATGTCGCGATTATGTATCTTTTTTTTTCGTTCTTGTCACGGGTACTTATCCAGCCGTTGGAGGTTGGGTACGGGGCAGTCAGATTAGTCGGTTAGATGTGCCGCCTTTGGATCAACGGGTCCCGGGTTCGATTCCGGGGTCGGGCAAGTGTCTTTGACTAAACCAGAGGCACTTGATCGCAGTTTGGGTGTCATTTGTGTTCGTGAATGACATGTTTGTAAACTGCCCCGCGATGCAGGTTATACCTAGTGCAGGCGCTTCATTTTATTTTAAAAAAGAAAAGATAACATTTTTAAGGGACGAGAGACACAGAGAGTTTCTTTAGATTACATATAGTGCTGTGTACAGTGAAAACAGCATTATTTTTTACAAACACTGTTTTTGTTATTAGCATTGTAGACTACCTTTGTGGATTGTAGGAGTGAGGAATTTTGTATGAAAGGTGAATGTAGGTATGATGACTGATAGGTGTGTGTGGAGACTACCTAGGGGGCTGTCCATTAATCACGTGATGTTTTATTTATCATTTTTTAACCCCTCCCTCCCCCTTGGTGATACGTGGTGAGGTTTAAGACTAACCCCCCACCCCCAAACAAAAGTCAAGTGACTTTTTTAGACCCGCGAAGAATATTACACTCAAAGGTAATGACAAATGAAATATGACGATTTATACGAGTTTTGTGATAAAACCTACGTAAATAAAGTTCTTTTGAGTTTGGGTTTGAGGATGTACTGCTTTTCGATCACGGTTCGATTCCGGGGTCGGGCAAGTGTTGTGTAAACCAGAGGCAGTTACTATGAGTCTGGATGTCGTTTGTGTTATTAAATTACATGTTTGTAAACTGTCCCGCGATACAGGTTAAACCCATAGCAGCGGAAGCGCTTTTTTTTAAATTAGAGTTCGCTATGGGATTAAATACGCCTATTATTACATCATCTGTAACACAACTTTTTTGAGTTTGTGTTGCTATAATTTCCAATTTGACGCATGTTACGAAAAATATTTAAAAAAATCTCACATCAGATATGCATTTACCGAAGCGTGAAGCCTAATGGCTGATACAATTAAAATATCAGTCTATTTTTAAAACGTATCAAACACTCATGTTCCACACGTCTTTCTCTAATACTGGTAGTTCAGATCATGGTCGAGCTGATCTGAACTACCAATATTACACAGAGCCAAAAATTGCAGTCTGCCTTCCTACAGTAGGTACCATAGATAAATAAATAAATATCCTTGGACATTTCACACAACGCCATCTCGTCCCAAGCTAAGCAACTTAATGCTTGTGTTATGGTAACGAGATGGATGATAAACTACTTATATATATTTTTTTTCGTAAATACATACATATTATAGATAGAAATGACACCCAGACTCCGAGCCAGTGCCTCTGGTTTAGACAAAGACACTTGCCCGACCCCGGAATCGAACCCGGGACCCGTTGATCCAAAGGCGGCACATCTAACCACTAGACCAACAAGGCAGACAAATATCATCATCATCATCATTATTTGACTGCTGGACATAGGCCTCCCCGAATAGTATGGGGACTTAGTATGGGGTTTCCACGACAGCCGGTCCTGAGTCGCCCACATCCATCGCTTTCCGGCGACCTTAACCAGGTCGTCGGGTCTCCGTGTGGGAGGCCTACCAGCTCTACGCTTTCACATAATACCTGCAACCCTACATTTTCACCCCTCTACGATCAACCCCTATTTTTTTATAGCGTTATTTATATGACAAAACATTTTTTTCCGGGTCAGCTAGTACTGATATAAGTATGAACACGTTACTCTCGGTGGTAACGGATTTAGAATTAGAATACATTGTGTCAGCACCCCATTCTATCCTGCGGGTGTCATAAGAGGTGACTAAAGGAAATACTAAGGCTGATCTTGAAACAAAACCCTGTGCCAAACCGTCTGGTAGCACTGGCATGAAATTCAAAGGCTTGTCATTTAGCGGTCCCATTTCACATATTTACTACTACACTAGCCCATACATGACATAGGGATGATCGATATACATCTATGTTGATTAAACATCGATGTTTTGACATCGATGTCTTGTATTCGATAACATCGGCACATCGATGTTACAGGATTAAAATATCAAAACCTCATTAATTCTTTTGAGCACCATCTAGCATGCATTAGATGTAACAGGAAAACTCCTCGCAAAGCTAATTTTCTTACAGTGTGTGCCCAAAAACTACTAAAAAGGTTATTTTTTTCATGAAAGTTTAAATTTCTAAACAATTAATACATTTTCTTTATCAAAATGTAAAGTTTTATTTGTTATATAAAAAACATCGATGTTTTTGGACATCGATGTTTTTTAATCGATATTTATTGTACATCAATACTTATGGTTCGATGTTAACATCGATGTCAACATCGATGTTTTTCAAATATCGATCATCCCTAACATGACATACTGCTGATTTGGTCCTCCTCCCATTTTATGGAGAGTAATTAGCCTACTGTGCCAGGCTGGCCCAGGGTTTCATATCAAATTTCCTTCTCTAGCAGCTAGATCTTCGGCCTTGTCCTTTACGACACCCTGATGGAAAGGGGTGGTCACATTATCTACATTTGTCACCGATCTATGCGGGTTCTAATTACAAACTCATTACAACTTTGTCCTCAATTCTAATTTACAGCTTCCCGACGCAACTAATTCTTAATCTGTTTCTTTTTGCAACGTAAATAAATCAAAACTATTTAATCCCTCCTTATATATCAGCCACCCAACAAATACTACCAATTATGAACAAACATTTCATTAATATTCAGGTTTTAATGATCGCTTGTCAACGCCTGACTTTCCATATAAAGCAACCAAATTACTGACACGGTATCACACCTAGAGATATCTTACCACGACTCATAAAGTCATCTGTTTATCATCGTGAACATTTTTTACATAATCAACTCAAAGATCTAACTAATTTCCGAACGGATGATACAATTTTTGCTTTTTTATGAATCAGGTGAATTCACTCAACTCAACTCGTTAAATTGTTTGGAGATTTTATAAACCGCGTCCTAATTATTTTCCCTATGGTGATTGCTCCAGGGTAGCCCGCGAAATTCAAATTTTCTTACGTTTTATGCAATTTGCAGGCCAGTGCTAGGTTGTATGATAATGAACATTTGATTCGCGGCTGTAAGACGTATGTAGTTACAGAGTTATAATCATCAAACTCATCAATACAACCCTCCAAGCTCATAAAGGTGCAAGAAAAACTTTTTCAAGGTCAAAGTCATTCTCATTCACTGGAACAATCACCTTAATTAAAATAAAATGTAGAAGTGACAACTTGAAACGTTAACGTTGAATATTTTGGAATGGTTAGGGTATAAATTAGGGACCAACTAAAAATAAAAAAGTGCGTGCGCGTACTAAGTACCTACACATGACAGTATTGTTTTTTATTAAAATTAGAAAGGAGGATTCTTGAAATATATTTTTAATGAACTTATGAAATTGGAAATGGATTTATGAAAAAATAACAGGAACTACCGTACCAAAAATCTCACTCTCTTTCTCTCTACTACTTTCTACCTTGGTGTATCCTTATTTCTCTCTTCCTCTTGCGTTGGGATATTGGACGCTACTCGTTCACGTGACCACGTGACCACGTGAAAATACCATGAGAGTATTTTCGCATAAGTCACAGTTGATCCCGCCGAACGAAATTTTTAATCTGTTATAGATTACTGATGAACTATAAAAAAAACTAAATCTGTTTTTTATGTTGTGGACTTACCTACGCGGTGACCAGATTTAAATAAACGATTTGGTGTCGGTTGTAAATACGAACTACCCTAATCATGAAAACTAAACATCATATAATAAGTACCTAGCTGGTAAATAAGTCTATTGTGAAGGTCTCAGAGAAAGACTAGTAATATGTGACCATAAACAAACTGAAATATTTTACATCCATTGAAACCATGGTAGGCGCTACGGATATTTTAGAATTAATAACTGTCTTGCGAAGTCACTGTAATGGAACGGAGCGTAATGGCGACTTGGCCGTATCTTGCTAGCTTAGTTTTGTGGTCACTATTAATGAAATATAGATAAATATAGAATTATCAAGACCAAAATTAATTAAAAAAAGCGAGGGACCAAAGCTTTTGGTTTTTTTAAAGATGATGGGTCCATCCATTTGATTTTCTATATTTTCTCATCATCAAGTCATCGTACAAACGAGCTCTCGGTCTTCCTTGGCTACAAAAAAATCAAATAAAATAGATTCAACCGTCTAAGGCCCCAAAGCCATCTGCCCATCTGATTATACAATTAGTATCAAAAGCATCCAAGAGAGTAAATAAGCTAATATGTACTTCCATAGGGTAAAAATCGACCACCACAGTGCCTTTGATTGTCGATATTACCAATTGGTAAATCAACTAGGTAATAGTTCAACTAGATAGTAGTTCGGGACGTACCTGTCACATGCTTGAATCATTTAAAACAAACACATTTGAATTTTGCTGAATAGGTAATGCTAGCAATTGCATCGTATCGTGTGTGCACGTCAATATCAAAACCGACGGTGAATAACGTTGTCGGCTTAGGGGTTAGATGGGCCGCCTTTGGATAACGGGATCCCGAGTTCGATGCCAGAGCTGGGCAAGTATCTTAGAGTAAATCAGAGGTACTTGCTCTGAGTCTGGGACCTGGGTGTCATTTGTATTCGTGAATTTCATGTACTTATACAACCCCACGAAACAGGTTGCGTTATAAAAAAAAAACTCTTTTTACTATTGAGTTGACTGGTTGGACGCCCAGGAGCTATGATGCCACAGACAGACATCATACGTATAACATTCTTATTTGTCCAGGGTACAAATATTGGGGTCTAGAGTGCTGAAACACTATATTAACTCAGTCATATCTCTCAAGCTGGTTATTCTGACCTAAAGCAATGAGTCATATGACCCCGCCCGAGCTTCCGATGACCACTAAAAGCATGGAGTTTACATAACAAATGACGCCTTGTTGCTGAATTCAGATCACGAGGTTTGGATCCGAGGTCCTACAAGTTTGTTTGTGTAAGTAGGAAATACTTGCTCTGGGTCAGGGTCCCAAACCTAAGTTGTGCCCATCCGACACGTTCCAATTGCTAGCCATAATCTGCTAAATTCAAAAGTTCTTGCCAATTCCTATGCCGTAGACGTGTGGCATACGTTCCTAACCGACACTACAGTATTAGTAGTTTAATAAAACTGTCAAAATCTACAATCAAAGGCACGGTGATTGTCGATTTTGATTCTACTGCGTTAGCCAGTTTTTATGGAGACTCCGCGGTACAGTTAGGTAAGAATGTATTTAGTAATATAATTATCGCAGCCGCTCGATCAGCACGTTTAACCTGAGTTATTTTTTAAATTTCCTACTTCTCAGCCTTAAAAGATATACTGCTGAGTGCTGAGTTGGGCCTCCTCCAACCACGTGGAGGGTAATGAGCCTACTTTTCCACGCTTCAGGAGTAATGAATAATATTTCGCCAAGTCCACAGTGTAGATGACGGCACTCCACCGGCGCCAGACAGTTTCACCACGTGTAGATTTCATCTCTGCAATATTCGGGTGAACAGTACGTGATCACCGTATTTGGACGCCTTTATGCCGTTTCAGAACAATTTATGCCTTAAAAAATGTTTATCGCTCAATATGGTAGCTGTAAAGTGACTATTGTAGCGAGTGTCACGGTTTTCGTGCATTTACATAGTGCATGTTGATTTGGTCAAATTAACAAATCCCCGTTGCGTTGCGCTTTTATAATTTCATCTACATTTCAGACCATAAACGACCCACTGCTGCGTTAGATCTCCTCCAAGACCATGGAGGGAAATTAGGTGGTTAATTTAGAGGCACGGGTCGAAGAAGACCCTCGGTTGAGCCTAATCCGACGGGTGCTCAACAGCGAGGAGGGCTGAAAAGTCATGACCTACTTCTGCGAGGAAGATATGTCGCAGAAGGAGGCGGGGAAGCGGGTGAGAGACGGGATGGTCTAGCTGGGCCATAACCGGCGTTTATGGCGGGTTGGGCTTCCACCGACGAAAGTATTGACGGAGGGCGTCCCAGTTACCCGGGACGTCCCCGACGACAGTCACTTGCTCGCGAAGCGGGCAACCCGTCAGGGCAGCACAGTTGAATGTGTTCTCGTGAACATGTGCCGCTCCAAGTGTGATGTGTGAGGGTACCGGTGGGGTGTTAGAGGATAGATGAGCAGTTTCCGGAATCCTAACGCGCCGGCCCTCGAGGCTGGAGTCGGCTATATTTCTCTAGCGAAACCCACCAATAAAAAAACACACAATTACAATAACTTATTTTCACATAACTAGCGGAGACCCACCCAACTCACTAATAGGTATAAAATGACCTGAAATTTTAGGCAGCGGTTTTCTTGCTTGGCGACTTTGTGGAGATCAGGGGTAATTTACAACGGGTTCGATTAAATCAATGCAAAGAATGTAGGTCAAAAGGTCGCAGCGCCACGATAAGGCACATTATTACTCGTTGCAAAACTTGAACTTTGTAAAAATTAATTGCGATACCTTCTTTGACATACACAGTTTGCGCCTGCAGCTTTTAACATCATACGTGCTGCCATTTTAGGACAGAGAGGACCGGTCATACCATTTAAGGTACGGTTTTTGGCTTTCGAAAGCATTTGTAAGATATCGCTTCGCATCGCTTGTCACTTAATGAAGTAAGAACAACAAAAGGGTCACATATTTTACGTGGATTCTGATTGTTGATTTCTCTTAAAGGTCACATGCAGTGTCCGGTAACCGGCCTTCCAATTTTTATAGCCACGCCTACTTGGTGCACATGAACCTTTTTCATTGCATGTACGCTACGCATCATAAGTGTATTTTACTTACTAAGATTAAATTTCATAATAAAGAAGAATAATAAAGAATAAATAAATACTCAACAAATTAAATACAATACAATTAAATACTCAACAAATTTGCAAAAATGTCTAAACTTAAGAAATATCGTCATGGCAACTCGACGAAATCCAAATAGACGCTGCAAACAGGCTGCACACCTAGGCGCACACCTCCCATCCCCACGAGTCTCGTCGTGTTCGTCGAATGAAGAATTTTTCACTCCGACGTCAGGAACATCCAGCGACGAGACCGAGGTACAGACAGCCTCTGCGCCGCGAAGACCTGTGCGTAGAGGTCGTCCACCGCTGCCGGCACGCTTGGGGCCATCGGAACAAACCGGTCCGTCTACGGCTCCCGCTACCGGTGGTTCAGTGCGCCGCATGAGATGGTCTCAACAAATAAATGAGAATGTCATGCGAGCGTACTATGGGGCGACAGAGGGGGGAACCAACCTCACTGCCTACCGTTCCAGAATGTTTGCCTTGTTTCAGGACCTTAACCCGGGAACGACTGTTACTGTACAGCGGCTGTCGGACCAAGTGCGTGCTATCCAGCGGCTTCAGCTGCTCGCACAGCCCGTACTTGATCGTCTACGCTTGGAAACATTATCTTCTCGTCCTGTTGTTCATCCGCATACTGACCCGGCGATATCGGCTATTGCTGTACAGCCGGATCCACTGATACTCGCGCCAGCGGAATTGGTGCAGAGCGAGGAGGTAAATGTTAACAACCAGTATAATGAGCAATTAAGAAGGGCTTTGGATGATGCGATTCTGGAATACCGCGATGTCCTTCCAACCGATCGACCGCGCTTACCTCGTTTGCCCATGACTAAACACAATTTGGCTCTTACATCAATTCTTGACAAAATTTTACCAACCTATTTTAATATATCCGAAAATTTAACAGAAACGCACTCAATTCTATACTGCGGCGCAGTTGCCGTATGTCGAGTAGGCGGAGTAAGGTTTCCGAACCTTAACAGGCCTACCCCACAGGCAACGATTACCCCAGCGTGGCAGTATAGAATTGAGAAGCGAATTAATGCGGCCAGAACTATAATAGCAAAATTATTAACATTTAGATCAGGCAATAATCGTCCAAGAGTCATGCGTTTCGTACATCAAGCTTTCGAGGGGACTGGGATCAGACCCCAAGACTATACTGCTTCGGTTACGGAACGCATGGACTTTTATAAACAAAAAGTACAGGCATGGGCAAAACGCATACGGCGCTTCAAGATGCGCTCTAATAGATATAATCAGAATCGCCTCTTCCATAATGATGTTTCGTATCTTTGTATACAGAAACACTATTTGCGAGTGGAATCCACCAAGGTGGTTAAACCCTTTAAGGTGGATATAGAGAGCTAGGCTTCTAGAGTACTATAAATGTTAAACACAGAAATACGTTCATACCAAATATAATATTTTAGCAACAGACATTATGTACATGACAGATAGAAAGAGAACCGACATTAACATTATTTTTCTATCAGTTTAAATTTCGTACGTCATAGTCCAAGCAGGATCTATGTCTTCAATACTTTCCCTAACTGATGAGAAAAGATAAACTTTCTGCTTCAGACCATCCCAATTCTACATCGGAGATCAAGTAGACGAGGTTTGGGTACGGATTTTGTTAGGACATCAGCCAGTTGGTCTGCTGACGTACTCTTATCAACCATCAGTACGCCTTCTTGCACCATCTCTCTCACAAAGAAATGCCTCACACGAATATGTTTAGTTCTTTTGTGAAATTCAGGATTGTGCGCCAATCTTATAGCTGCTTCGTTGTCGACTTTTAATGAAGGCATCTCTTTAACGTCTGTTATGCTCTCGAAGATTCTTTGAAGCCAGACAAGTTCTTTGGCTGCTTCACTGGCGGCAACAATTTCAGCTTCCGTCGTTGAAATAGCTACCGTAACTTCTTAAAACGTTTCTGGTAAACTATCAGTCTCTGACAAACAAATAAAGTCATCGTAGCGATGCGGCGCTCTCAAGGAACCTCGGTCTTAAATTGTACCTAGATTCCTGGATCTCGGTATCCTGAGCATCTACGAATTGCTCCTCTAGACTACTTTCATTTCTATTTCCAACATCTCCCTCTGGCTCTCTAATCAATGGATTGTTATATGATTGAGTTTCTGGATATTCGTTATCGGGTTTCGCAATTTGTAAATCGTATTCTACGCAATGCGGTTCTACACTCTCACCTTGTATTTCAATTTGCTTTTCATCAAAGATGACATCACGTGATCTTACGAGTGACCCGTCTGGAAGCCAAATCCGATATCCATCATCATCATAACCTATAAGTCTACCTTTATTGGCTTTCTTATCCATCTTCTTCCTTTTCTGCTTTGGAATGTGGACGTAAGCTGAGCTACCTATTATACGTAAATGCTTTATAATAGGTTTATTTCCACACCAAAGTTCGTAGGGAGATTTGCCACTATGTGTTGGACCTGTTCTATTTAAAATGTAAGCTGCGGTGTTTATGAGTTCCGCCCAGAGTTCCTGTGGTAATGGTTCATGTGCATACATCATAGAACGAGCAGTTTCTACGAGTGTCCTGTTCTCCCGTTCACTGGAACCATTCTGTTCGGGTGTATACGGAGTAATGAGTCTCTGTTTAATACCTTGCGCATCCAAGATCTTGCGAATTGACACATTATCAAATTCTCCACCGTTATCGCTCAATAAACATTTTATGGTATGTCCTTGTGCTTTCGTTTGCGCTATCATCAAGGCGAGTTTAAACTTGACCTCAGACTTCTGCTTCAAGAAGTATACCATACGGTAGCCTGTAAAGTCATCTTTAAATAGAACGTAGTACCTCAATTTAGAGACACTTTCTTGAAACGGTCCACATACATCAGTATGTATAAGCTCTCCAGGCGCTGTAGCCCGAGTTCTTGTACCGAATTTAAGTCTGTGAGCTTTTCCGTATATGCATCCTTCGCACGTCTCCTTATCAAGAGGTAGGTCGAGCCCCAATTCGCGTTTAACTGTTGCTTTTACATGCCTCTTGTTCTGATGAGCAAGCCTTTCGTGGTACAATTGCATAGTTGCGGATGTCACACATACTTCGAGGGGATTGACAGGGGGTACGTTCTTAACGTCTAGTCGATATAACCCACCTTGTCGCTGACGTCTTCCTATTAAGCATTCTTCTCCGTTTACAAAGACGCTGCATTCTTTTGTATTTGATGAGAATACGCTTTCGGGAAGTCTGTCATGTGTTGCTAAAACTGAGAAAAGATTCTTATTAATGGCTGGAACATACCATACGTCTTGCAGGGTAATCCGGTATACTTTCCCTTTTACATTTGCTTCGACGATTACTGAACCTTTGCCTTTGGCACAATTACTGAACCTTTGCCTTTGGCACCTTTGGGTTATCTTCAAAATGTTCGAAAGTATGAAATAACTCAGCCCGGTTTGAAACGTGGCTTGTGGCGCCGTTATCCACATACCAATTTTCATAATCTTTCTCAACTGATGAAACTTCTGTGTTCTGTATCGAAAGGATCATATTTGCGAATTTAGACGTAGAAGGATTGTCATTACTGCTTTTAGGAGGTTTTCCATCTTTAATCCACTTCTTGCAGTGTTTTACCCGATGTCCTATCTCTTGGCAATAATTACATTTCAACTTCTTATCTTTCTTAACATTAACAGACGGAGTTCTGTTCATGTTCGTGACGAGAGCTTCTTGATCAAGGTTGTTTTTTAGTGCTTGTTCGTAGCTACAAAGGTGACTAGTGAGACTTTCCACAGTTCTGTCTGTTTTTGGTAACAACAACCAACTACTTCGGAAAGCAAAGAAGGTTTCGTCTAGCGTGTCGAGAATTTTGCATATTAGTAATAATTCTGGCAGCTCTCTTTCGTTACTCTTCTTCAATTCCTGGTTAAGTTGAGTCCAGATATTTTTCAACTTTGACATGTGAGTGGCTATGTCATCAGAAGCATCTTTATTGTATCCGAAAAAACTCATACAAAGATTGTACGCCTTGTCCTCATCAGTTCCATCATATAACCGATGTAGCTCTAGCCATACGTCACGTGCATTCGTAAATCGCATTACTTTCCTTAACGTTTCCTCTTTCATATTGGTTGTCAGTAGTAGAAGAGCATTTGCATCAGCCTTAATAAATTGCTCCAAACTTACGTTGAATGCACTAAGGTCTGCATCACCAGCTCCGACAGTCGGTGCTGTGGGTCTTTGGAACGAGCCATCAACAACTTCAATCGCTTTTGGAACCATACGAAGAAGACATGTGACTTTGTATTTCCAGGTGTCCCAATTGTTTTTGCCTTCTAGGAGACCAATTTGAATTTTCCCAGTAATACTCTCCATTTCCTCTGGGCACGTCACCTAATGATGTTTCGTATCTTTGTATACAGAAACACTATTTGCGAGTGGAATCCACCAAGGTGGTTAAACCCTTTAAGGTGGATATAGAGAGCTAGGCTTCTAGAGTACTATAAATGTTAAACACAGAAATACGTTCATACCAAATATAATATTTTAGCAACAGACATTATGTACATGACAGATAGAAAGAGAACCGACATTAACATTATTTTTCTATCAGTTTAAATTTCGTACGTCATAGTCCAAGCAGGATCTATGTCTTCAATATTCCAAAGTGATGCGAAGAAGGTATATCGAAACTGGGAGCAAAATAGTCGGCAAATGAGTCCTGGTGTGACCCCAGATTAGACATGTGCGCCGATGCCAAAATCTTCGGCGGCGGCGTAGAGGTCAAAAATGGCCGGCGGCGGCGTAAACGGCGGCGTACACGGCTCAAAAAAACAAATTTCAGAAAATTATAAAATATTTATTCACTTCAAACTCTGTATTTTTGAGGGTAACAATAAATCAATGGCACTAGAATAATGTAAGTAATGCAGTCACAACTAAAACTAAGGTACGCGATAACAGAAAAATATACTAAAATATCTGTGTAACATATCTAATTACCACATTAAGAGTAAATTGAAAATATTTAAGAAATCAATAAAATTATATAAACTAAACAAAGGTGCATAAAAGACATAAGTCCTTTATTTACCTAATTAATATCTTGAACACATTTTTTACATTTTTCGTAATTGTCGTGTATAAAAATTATTTTATTTACATTGATCCCAGATAGACGTGATCGTTTTGCTGTAATTGTTAAGCCAGCTACAGAAAATACACGTTCGCTGGGTGTGCTTGTCGCTGGAACACACAAAATACCCTTGGCTAAAGTTGATAAATAAGGGAATGACGATTGCCGGTCTTTCCAGTATTTTGGTACATCTAAGTCATTCGTGGAATAGTCGCGGGGATCGCACCCAGCAAAATATTTCCAACACTCTGTTTCGATGAAATCATTACTTTGATCTTCAGCAGAATAGCTTCCACTTCCAGCTCCATATTTTAAGGAGAGTTGGAAGAGTCGAGAAGACGAAGAAGAAGATTTGGCCTGTACAGTGCTCGTTACCGTTGATGTGGGAGATGGAGAACACAAATGTTCTTTTTTAACTACGCGACGGGTGTAGCTAGCCAGAAATGATACTCGATCCATTCCGTGTAGCGATAAATACTTATCGACCTCGTTAATAGCTTGAAATCTGCAGTCTAGCAACGTTGCAACTACTGATAAATCATTAGTCGGTAGTCGCTGGTCTAACTTAGCTTTCATGTTTTTTTTCATAGTAAATATTTCCAAAGGCTCGTCATCGTCCAGGGAGTTCATGATTTCAGCTAGTTCCATTTTAAAAACAAGTGCAACATTAATCGTGCAAGATTTCTGCGCACTCATAATCGTAACACACTCCCTGAACTTAGCTAAAAAGCCAATGAGATATTTTATCAATCGCCATTCACTTTCGGTAATCTTTAAATTTTCTCTACGTGAGTTTTCAAGGAGCTGGTTGATGGGCACTTGATTGTACTTGTTGTACAAACTTTCAAGCATTATCAATGTGCTGTGCCATCTTGTCGGAGTTGCATTTTTTATAGTCACTACACTTTTTGGTAATTGACTCAATGCTTCACTGGATTCATGTTCTGTCACAATGTTATTTTCGATTTCTTCCAAATCCAATCCCATGTTTTCATCACTGTCAATTATTTCACCAACGTCTTCTACACTATTCAAAATTTTCCTTTGTTCTTGATCAGCTAACGCCGTTAGTTCTGGCAGTTTGAATCTCAATGCTTGGACAATACTCTTACATTTGATTACAAGCTTGTTTATATTAGGTGTACTCTTGATACCATCCACGACTACGAGATTATGAAGTCCGTGCCCCAAACACAAGTGATTGTCGCTCGTAATTTGCTCTGACAATAAAGATGCTGCTTTCTTTACATTAGATCCCGCGTCAGATACAAGGAAAATGTATTTGTCTTGCAGCTCATACTTTTGCAGCGTGTTATATACAAAAGCGCATATTTTTTCAGCTGCTTTCGGTCCTTCCACCAGTTCCGTTACTAGAGTAACATTTTCCAGAACAAATAATTCGTTTATAAAATGTAACGTCATAGTAATATAATTGTTCCTTTTATAACAATCGCTCCACAAATCTGTAGTGATTGCAGCATGCCCAGTTATTGATGTTGCTAATGATTTTTTTATATGTGCTAACATACATTCGTAAACGTCATCTACAGCATTTCGAGAAATCGTGGTTCGCGTCGGTAGATCTTCTGCAGTGACAATAATGTTGTACTTCTTCAAGAAATCAATAAGTGCATCGTCGCTTACTGAATCAAAAGGCAGCAGAGAACGACAAAGCCATAGTGCCAAATCTCTGGCCAGCATCCACTTTGCAGGTTTTGTTAGGCTTGACCTGCTAGTGCTGGGACGATTGGGAATAGGACTGAAGAAACTCTTTACATCCGGCAAATTTTTCGTTTTATCTTCAGATAATTGATGCTCCTCTTTTAAATGCCTTATGAGGTTCCCTGTGCTTACTTTTGTGCTGTACGATTTCACCGTCACGCTGAAAATAAAATAGGTTATGTAGTAAGTACCGATTTGATTTGATTTATTTATTAGGTTTGCTAACAGTTAACTTAGGTACTTCTACTTAGGTACATTTGTAAATAAAAATATCTAAATACATTTTAAGTGTAGCAACTACTTACTAGCAAACTTTTCGTAGTAAAAAACTTTTACTACGACTATAAACTTAAATTTTTAATTAATACCAAAAGAACGTTGTTGGTTTTCTTACCTTCCAAACAATTCTTCTTCGTTATCATTTTTAGCTTTTTCTAAACAAACCATACAAAAAACTTGGTTGGGTGCTACCATTCGTTTCTTTCCATCGGACTCTATTACTAACGAACCAAATTTTTTCCAACAAAAACTGCTTTTTGATGAGGAATATAACACGCTAATAGAAGTAAACTTTATTTTGGTTTTGTTTATCACAAATTTATCATTTTCCAATGCCGACATCTTAGTTGGCTTAAGAAAACACGCATAACACGACCGACCAAAACGTGATTATTACAAAGAATGAGCGCGTGCCATGTGACGCGAACAAATAGGCAACCCCGCGCGCACCGCGTTACCTAGCAACCAAGTGACTGAGCGTCCCGCGCCATTCGCGCCATTCACGCCGATTACGCCGACGGGCAGCGGCGTCGAGCCCTGACCGGCGGCGGCGGTCATCAGCGCGGCGCGGCGCACATGTCTACCCCAGATCCTGTCGGAATGTACTCATTCTGGCAGGATATTTGGTCACAACCAGTTATACACTCTGAAGGCGAATGGATGAGTGTTATTAGACGCGCATGTGAACCTATTACAGCCATGGGGCCAATTAATGTTGACGAAGCTGACATAGCTCGTGCAGTTAGTTCGGCCCCAAACTGGAAAAGTCCGGGACCGGACAGTTTACACAATTTCTGGCTGAAACGGTTTCACAGTTCACATGTGCGTCTGGCAACACAATTCCAAAACGCTATCGCAAGTGGATCTTTGCCTACGTTTTTGACTACTGGTGTCACATACCTCCTTTACAAATCTGGTAGTACCTCGGAACCGAAAAACTATCGACCAATTACTTGCTTACCGACCACCTACAAGCTGCTTACCTCCATTTTAAAATTCAAAATTATGGAGCACATTTTGGCTAATAATATTATGGCGTCTGTACAAAATGGATGTAAGCCACGGTCTCGGGGTACTAAAGAACTCCTTCTTATTGACATGACCATTTGCCAACAAGTCCATCGAGTCAAAAAAAAATATTTCCATGGCCTGTATAGACTACAAAAAGGCGTATGATTCGGTGCCTCATTCATGGCTAAGTAGAGTATTAGATTTGTACCGTCTCCACCCAAATCTATGCTCTTTTCTTAGCGTATGCATGAGCCAGTGGACCACACGTCTCTGTCTGCCAGACATGGCGGGGTTTTCTGACTCCACAGGCTTATTAAGGATAAAGCGTGGAATTTTTCAAGGTGACAGCCTGAGTCCCCTGTGGTTCTGCCTAGCTATGAATCCATTAAGCACACTGCTAATGCATTCAAAGATAGGCTACCGACTCCGCAGTGGTGGTGAGGTCATATCACATCTTTTATACATGGATGACCTCAAGTTGTATGCACCAAAGAAATCTGATTTAGTATCATTATTAAAGATCACAGAAAACTTTAGTAATGATATTAAAATGGAGTTTGGTGTCGACAAATGTGCGGCCATTCATGTACAAAGGGGCAGAGTCGTAACTTCGGAAGAGTTACAACTCTCTCAAAATATGTCACTCAGATGTCTCTCGGAGTCGGAAACCTATAGGTACCTTGGAATGGCAGATGGACTAGGTATAGCTGACAAGGAGATAAAACAGTCATTGACAGCATGTTTCTTCAGCCGCCTTACAAAAACTCTCGCTGGGTTGCTGGATTAAGGGCCTGATTCAAAAGGCTGTCATCCTGGATTCGGCAAGGATTGTGAGGAGGTTCTTCTCTCTGGAGCCCTGAACCGTCGGTAGCTTAGGTCATCGACCTCGTTTTCGACGGTTTTTGTCTATTTTTAAATTATTTTTTAAAATATATGTAAAAATAAGAAATAAAGAGACATGAGAATAAATAATAACAAAGAATAAATAATAATAAAGAAGAAATAAATTTCAGCCAATAGGCAACCGCTTACCACCAGCCAAGTAATCGGGGATTCCATCACTGTGGTATTTAGGAGATGAGATAATTGTAGGAATTCAGATTATCTGAGAAACCGATAAGAGATTCCGGTTTTTAATTAAGTATTTTCAAAGAAAAAGTTGTTCGTCGACGTTTCATTCAACTATAAACCCATTTATTACCTACTGCTGAGTCGGGCTGCCGAAATTCATAGATGGACATTAGCCTACTTACTACTATTCTTATACTAGTCACGGTGGCAAGTTTTCGTTCTCTTGCGGCTAGCTAGTTGATCTTCCTCTAGCGTTACTTTAGTCGCTTTTTACGACACAGATATAGTTCAATTCACTCGACTCAAAATACTTTGCAGCCAGCAAGAGATATTAAAAAAATACGACGAGTACAAATCATCTGACGTCAGTCAACGTCAAGTGTCTGTCACTATTATCGACGTCATCTTCTTTCAGGAAAACTTTACGGATTTTGTAGGATTAAATGGGCCATAAATATTCATTATGGGTATAAAAATACAATGACTTGACGTAGAATCACTAAACCTTTGAACTCTTTTGCATTCCTATTTGCTCGTTACATACAGAAAACACGTTTAATCATGGCTGGAGCGCCGGTGAAGTTTGGTACAATATTGTCCTTTTGTTTCGTGTTGTACGCTGTATATTATCGTAAAAATGATATTGGGGACGACAGACTGTCTCCAGTAAAGGAACATTTACTATTTCTGGAGAGAGAAAATGTGGTTGGAATCGGTAATCGCCAACCAAAAGTTGCACTGGGATATGGCGCTTGTCACGATTTATTTGTCAATGCAACCTCCTTGCTAAACTCCGACGAACTTATAGGAAGTCCAGAACACTTCAATGAGATTTCAAATAAAGATGAGTTCCTCAAAAGCTTTGCATATTTCTTCAAACATGGAGCAGCTGCTGAGTAAGTTTTGAAACTATTATCGCATAAAATGTGTATTAAATTTAGTCAAATTGGCTATTAAATTAAATTTATTAACACAGCATAAACAATATTCGGTGTGGTGTGTGATATTATAATGCATAGTGCCCCCACACAGTTACATCCTGATGGTGTGCCAAAAAAAGGAATTGATAAAACTGAAAACCTAGCCTCAAAAAGCTAATTCCCCAGAGTGGCACATTAGCTAATTCCCCCCATGTAGCTGGAAGAGTCCCAACTCATTTATGGTAATGGTGTAATAAATAGTTGTATGTGCAATGAATAAAATCAGAACTAATGTCTGGCACATACATAGAAGTATACTGATTGTGGTAAGTGAACCTTACCACCATTGAAGGTTGAGAGCTGAATAGGATCAACACTACCATTAAATATGGTTGTCTAACATCAAGTAGCAATGAAAGTATTACTATGTTCTATTTATACAGTACAGTAATTTATAATATTGTGGACACTAAAATTTATTTCATTTTAGTGACCTCAATTAGCTATAATTAAAGCATATCTTCTGATTAGTAGTGTAAAAGGTCACCCAATTTTCCTACCATCAACTTAAGCTCAACCTCCTGATTTGAATAGTGGTGGTGGCATTAAATCCCTGATGAGACTCCCCTGTTCATCAGGGAACATCTTGGAAGGCCAAAGGTCATATGGCCAGAATTTGCCAGAATTTCAACAGATCTACACCAATCTCAATAAAATCAAAATGTTTTTTATTCGAATAAATTCTTGCGAAAGCTTTCAAATAGTCAAAGATTTTAAGAGAAATAAAATTAAAAATAAAAATCATAAAATAAAATTATTAATTTAGTTTTTACCACCGGTTCGGAATGCCATTCCATAGAGAAGAGCCGGCAAGAAACTCCATGGTTGCTCTTTTAAATAAGAGGTTACAATGATGGTGGTACAAACAAGTCTGACAGATTAGTGAAAGCAATAACACGCATAAACATGTAGCACATTAAAAAATTAGAAAATAAAAATTTGTGATTTTAATGTGATTTGTGATTTCAATGCATTAGAATGAGGAGGTTGAGCTAATTCTACCATCCAACCACATTACTCCTACTTTATTATTTAATATTAGAAACACAAATGTTTGTAAGTATGGATATTTGTTACTCTTTAACGTAAAAACTACAGAAATAATACTGCAACAATTTACAAATATATTGTGTGAATTGTCCAAAATATAACAATAAGTGTCAAGTGGGTTGATAAAAATCTGATGAAAAAATAAATTCCATCACCATATAGTTCAAACCGTGGCGCGCAGCAATTTTTTAATAAATTACTCATTGAGGAAGATGGAATTTCCTGAGATTGAAATAGAACACTAATTATAATTTTCTGAATTTCAGGCGATTTATGTCCAACTCAAAACTGTATGATGACGTAATAGAGGAAGCATTAAAATTAACAGACACAAAATGGGCGATTGGTGGCAATGCACCGTTAATGGCAAAACGGTTCTTCATTGAAGGATGGAAAGTATTGCTTGCTGCAAAAATGAGTACCAAACTGAAATCATACATTCCAGAAGAGATAAAGATAGTTGGAGGTGATGATGATGAAGAGGTTAAAGATGACATTCATATGATATTAGAGTATAAGGCTGATGAAAAGTTTGGTCCTTTTAAGGCACCAAGAGCAAATCGTTATATTGTTCACAATGACGAGAATAATCCTTTATTAAGTTCATTGGAGAAATTTGGCGAGCATTTGCCAGTGTTTCACCCTAACCTGCTGGTTATAAGTGGACTACAGATGATGGACAACTATCCTTTTAAGACTGATGATGGCAAAGGTATGTTCGTTCATGAGGTTTCTATAATTTGACGTAGTTAACTGAATATAAAAAAAACTTGCTATATTCATTAACCTGGTTAAGGTTGATGGGAAGCGATGAATGCAGAGAATTCTTGAGAGAGGTCTATGATGGCCTATGTCCTTAAATTCGTGCCTGCGTTTCTATTCCCTATTTCACTATCACTACATATTATAAAACAAGGTCGCTGTCTTCTGACCGTCCCTATGTATGCTTAAATCTTTAAAACTACGCAACGGATTTTGAAGCGGTTTTTTTATTGGAAAGAGTGATTCAAGAGGAAGGTTTATATGTATAATGCATCCATAATATTGTAGAGAATCACTGATAAATGTAGGGGTTCATCATTGCACCCGTGCGAAGAAGGGGCGGGTCGCTAGTTTTTTTATAAATAAATAAATATTTGAAAGTAACCTTTAATTACCAACGTAGTACCTACCTATTATAGCAATTGAACAAATTGCAACTATAGAGTTTCTTGCTCGCTCTTCTTTGTATATTACTACTACTCAGGTCACAGGGTTTCGTATCAAGTTTTCCGTCTCTTGCGGCTAGGTTATAGGCCGTAATATTTCCTTTCATCGGCTCTTACGACACACTTAAGGTGGAATGGGGTGGTGACACTATGAATTCTAAATCCGTCACCACACGACAACTTTTATACACCGTACACTGTATACACCGTTTAATAAACTGCTCGACAATAAAAAAATTTACAAAAACGACGATTCTCGAGGATTGAAAAGAAAACCACTACACGTATTTTATTTGCGATTGTATTCGTTTCAGATTTGAGAGCTGAAAGACTGGACCTAGTGAAACAACAAATTTTGTCTCAACCCCTAACAACTCTGTCTCACTTCGAAATGGCGAGTTACGTAGACTTAGAGTTGCTCATGCACTTAACAACCAAAGTTCTGCCGTTCGTCGACTCAGTCGGTATGAACGAGCAAGAACTGACCAACCTGAACAGCGTTCTGGAACACGGCACAGTCAGTGTAGTCGCTGACTCGAATCCCAGAGTCGCGACCGCGTTAGACCAGATGCGTAAGACTTTTACCCTGATCCGAAGACAAAACGAGAACTACAATAGCCAGAGGAAACTAACCCGGTTCCACGTGCACACTCTAGCTTACCAGGCCATCTTGACCGTCAAGAATTCGGCCTGGAAAAGGACTGACGCCGCAGCCGCTAAAGCATCATTGACAGCACACCGGTACGTGTGCAACACTCAAGATATTGCGCTGGAGAAGTGCAAACTGTTGTTGGACGACAGTTTTTCTACTACCACGGATAATGATAGTAATAGTAGGATATTCTTTGACCCGACAAAGCCGGTTTCCTGTTGGGATGAGGTCGTTGACGGAGAGGCTGTGGATATTTGTGTGGCCCCAGTCCTAATTTGCACGGAAGCACAGTTGACTGCGGGCGCTGGGGATAATATTTCCGCTGCCGGATTGGTGTTGCAAGTCGAGAAATGAATAATTAAATATATGTATATATTTTAATTTGAATCTTATCCTATTTAAAAACTCGTCGGTATTATTTAGATATATACGTATTTAGCGATCTCGAAAATGAACAATAACAATCGAATCTTTTATTTATAATTCCAGGTGCTTTTATGTATACTTTGCTTCATTCCATTATGTAAGAAAAAAGAAGTGCCATTTAAAAGATGAGCGGATTTCTAAATTCGATTGACGTATGTTGAATGCGAGATCAACACGGAATGAGTGTTAGACAGTTTACCCGTAAACATTTTTAATGTATCTTAAAAAAATATTTATTTTTAAGTGATGAATGTTCAAATTATCTATTGATTCAAACGTAAGGTTTGGGTCTGTATGATACAAGCACTGAAGGTCTCATTGGTGTGTTTGTCTTATCTGGCTGGTTATAATGTTCCGCTGACGCGGTTCAAGGCTGGGAATAATGCCCCACTGACGGCGAACGGCGCAGTTCACATAAAGTATGAATACATTAGCGAATCACTAAACGCATCCTTACATAGCTCATCGGTCGATCGGAGAGCCCGCGCGATGGTTTCCTCCAGCGCAACGTAGCAGTATACGATTCATACATTTGCATAGATACAGCTACGTCCGACCGACGTCAGCGCTAACTGTTTGTCGTTTACTATTTCCAGCCAAGGGGGAGGGAAAGTTAATCTTGCCAGTATCCATGTGTGACCAGTGGTGAAACGAAATATCACAATATTATTTTATTATATTACTGAATAAAATTAGTTAATGAGTTAATAAATAAATAAATAATAAATAAATGAGTCTAAAACAAATGGTTTGTTAGTCAGACTAAAATCTTGCACATATCTAGGATAAAAAATGCAATAATTATGTTATAAGTAAAGTGATCAAATTTGAAAACATTCCTAATTTTTAGATAATGTACCTAGTCTATGTCATAATTGTTGTTCAAATTAAATACTGTTCTTATGATAACTTCTTTTATTTTGTTCAAACTATTGTACAAATACTAAAACTTTTTGGAGTTTACAAATCAATTGGCATCTGCAATTAATTTACTGGTGTAATCAGATGTTTTATGTTGATTATCCTTTACTAAACAAGATATACTCTTTTAGCTATATGGTTTTTGTTACACCCTGTAGATAATAAATCTTAACAAGTGCTTTAACAGTCTTAGATACAATCCTATTCATAAATATTCAGCGGACCATAAATATCCTCATTGACTATTTTACATGTGACCCAGTGTTCTTATTCCTTAATGTATTCTAGGTAGGTATAAGCAGAAGAAATAGTGATATGCACATTGGGAATTAAATACATAATGTAACATTAAAGGAGTCTACACACCCAACAGCAACATAATTTTATTTAGAATGCCACTTCACCTTGATAACTTTTTAAATCTTGTTGCAGACACGTGTTAGCTCCTTTACAAAAAGTTAAGAACCTTTTTTGGTTCACTGTATCATAATAAAATAAATTTACTTATAATGTAAAAGAAACAAAACTAAACATGCAATTTCCAAAAATACAAGTTAAATAACTAGGTTTTATACACCTTAGACATGAATAACTTTTTGTTATAAATATGCTTCACTCCATATAAGTAATTAATAATTCTAATTAGGCACTAACATTTGCTTAATTTAAGGCTAACATCCACTTGCATCACTTACTAATATGCAAAGAACTACAGTTTCTTGTTGGCTCTGCTTCATGATATATAGCTAATTTGCACTGGTAGTTCAAGAGACATAATTTTTTAGATTAAAATGGATTCAATATAAAAAAGTCACAATTTTGTAGAATTGGTCTAAAAAAGCCTGATTCACACTACAATGGGCTGTGCCCCATACAGGGCATGGTTGAACATTATTGGTATACATTTTGTATGAAGTGATTCATGCTTGAACATGGCACGGCCCGTTGTAGCCTGAATCAGGCTTTATGCCAACATCTTTTGTTGATATTTTTAATCTAATATTTTCTAACTATAAACATAATGAAATGTTGAGTAAAAACATTTATTGATAAGTTATTTTAAGTATCAGTGAAAGATGCAAGTGGTTCCAAATATAATTATGATAACATGACACACAAAACATATTTCATAGATTTAAACTTATAATTTGGTGTGGTTTGACAAAGTAAAAAATGTGATTTCTGACTCCTCTTCATCTGTTTTGTAAAATCATGCAACATGTTTACAGTAAAGTAAACCCTAACTAGTACACCAGTACTATCATTATCTGTGTAACTATGAACTTATAATCTATGTATAAATAGGTCAAACCGATTTAAAAAAGTAATGACAAGTATGAGTTATGAGCATAATCAAGTTAAAGGTTTACAATGAAATAATAACACTTATTTCTAAATTATTTTAACAATAATATGACATTGGTGCTTTCCACAACCAAGAGGTCATATTGTGTTAACAATCAGTCTTTGACATTTTTGGATGAACCTAGTCATCAAATCTAATTTTTTTATTCTGTCTTGCTCCCCCCTTGTAAGGATCGTACAGACCGCTTTTAATGAATCTTTTCGCCGCATCAACATCAACTACGGGCCTTTTGTCGCGATCTTTAACTTCCTGCCACTTCAACATAACAGCCTTTATCCTCTGTATCTCATCTTTAATCGGATGTTTCGTTGGGTCGACGCCTTGTATTCGCAAATGAATCCAATGTAAGGAATTGAGCGTAAAAGCTAAGAATAAATCCAGTTCTATTTGAGCCGGTAGATTCAATTTATCATACTGCTCCTTTAGTGGCACTAATTGATCCAATATGTTCTGTACTTCCTTGAGATTATCTTTGAGATTCTCACAGTTGTTTACGAAATCTTCGTCCTTCGATAGCTCTCCATATTTGAGATCCCAGTTCATTTTGGTCACGAGTATTGCAGCTGCAGACAGTATTGCAACGAATTTTACGTGGGTATTTACGCGGAATACAATAACGATAACACGTTTTTATTTTTAATAGCTAACCTGACCTGACCCTGAATCGCATTAAAGCTAATTGATTGACTGACTGACTGACCTGCCTGACATAAAGGTGTGGCGTATGTATACTGGAGCAGGTTTCAAGACTAGGGTCGCTATACCCAGGCTCTGATCAGCGTCCAATCGCGTCTCCAGTACTTACAAGAAGTGTATCTTGGAGAGCTCTATGGGGCTGACATAGTCGTAATACGACCAAAAGCCCCTAAATAACATCAGAATAAAAAAAGTACTTACAAGTACGGTTATTTTATTTGCAACTCATAGACTCCCGCATGCATACTTTGCAAGTACCCGTACGCGCAAACATGAAGTCGACTTTTATATTGGGTCGTCGTTTCAGCCCTTAGATGACTCACTACTGAGTCGGGCCTCCTCCAAACTCATGGAGGGAAATTAGTATATTAATATTGGGTGGTTAAGATTAATTTTAAACTAAAGTAAGACTTCCTGCTTCGTACGCGTTGCGAGACATGCTCGACGAAAGTGTTTGAATGAAGTGTGACTAATGCACCCGACTGTAATTCACTGACAATAATGTTGATTGAAACGTGAAATAACCCGTACTGAGCAATATCTTGTTTAGAACATTTGAATATTGCTGTTGTCGTAACGATGACGAAAAACATATCTCCTAAAGCATTTAAACATATACATGTAAAAAAATGCGAGAAAAGACTGCAAAAGGAAAACTGATTATATACAACACACCGTATACAATATTCACGTATGGGTAGGTAGGCAGCTAGTAGCTTCTATAAAATAGTAACATCTTTTAATGAACAATATTAGGTAGCTAGTAGCTTCTAACCTCGGCAGTAGCTATTAAGTTTTTTCACAGGTACTCGTGGAGCCAGTCTTTGGAGCGCGTATTTACAAAGACTCGTACATGTAAGACTCAGTACATTAATTTACGAGTACGACACATCTCTTGACTGACATAATTTTTCTTCACCACCTATTTTTTTTTAATTTTCAGTGCTTTGCCTCCAAGGATTTATGAGCCATAAAATCATTTTAAACTGATGAGTTTCTGAAAAAGAATACAATAACTGTAACTGAACTCAACGATACTAAGCTGAAATATACTGGCTAGAGGCCTTTTTACTTTGTGTAAATATAATTTTAAAAGTTTGAAAAGAGACTCTCACTCACTCAAACTTTTAAAAATATATTTAGTTTATTCTCATTAGCATGCAGCTATTGAGTTAGTCAGGGGGACAGCTGCCTCCCGTCTGAGGAGACAAGGTCGGGAGACGGCTTGGGCCATGCTAAATGTACCGGGTATGGCACCAACGGATGAATAGCCACACTTCCAAGAGTGGATAGCGCTTTCTTCATAAATTGCACGAGTTGTCTGGGTTCAGTTCAGAAAATACCTCTCCAGCACCCCCAAAAAAACTTCTGCCGCAACGTGGACGGCGATGTAGGTCTCTATGAGGCTGCAGGTGAAAACGTGGTGAGAGACGGGACATGAGTGGGGTTTTTTTTAGTGGGTAGCGGGGGCTCATGCCTCGACATTACCGAAGTGGGACGTCCGCAAGACCGCACATAACCCTATCACGTACACTGGCGTAGAGGTCTTTCTCCGCGAGTGTGTGCGAGTGGCGGCGGTAGGGTACCCGACAAATAGTGTTCCCCACTGTCAAAAAAAGGGGGACAGCTGTCGCAATCGAGTACGCCCATGCAAATACTTACTCTTTTAATATATTCTGGTTAAGAGTTGACAGGGATACATAAAACTATTTATATTTAATTTTCATAAGGAACAGTAGTTAGGTACTTCTAGAACTGAAATAAACTAATAATATATATTGAATACAATTATTTATTGAGAGACAGCAATATTTTTTGTTAGTAATCATGTACTTCAACATTTAAATTTAATATAACTTGTTCAATACATTGACAATGATTCATTATTGTCCTATCGCTATGTGTGAATTAATTAAAAAGACTATATCAATCATCTAAGTACTCGAAAGGTTCTGGGGGCTCGGGTTCCTTTTCTTCCTCAGCTTTTGGCCCGAATGCGGCCACAGGCTCCACTAATACTTGTTCTATATCACCAGCATGATTCAACATTACTATACCTCCAATAGTTATATCCTTCAATGGAGTAAAGCCTGACCCTTCAACAACAGTTAGATTTTTCAATTGCTGTCTCATGACCCTTGCAGGGTTTGGCAAAATCTCAAAGGTGGGCTCTGGTTCTTTCTTCTCTTTCGTTTCTTTATCTTCTTCCTTCCCTTCCTTTTCTTCTTTCTTAACATCCTTCGAAGATGATGCATCCTTATCAGATTTGCCATGAACAGTGATGTTAGGGTTTGGCGATTTAGAAGGTTTCTTTTCATCTTCATCAACATCCATTTTTGAGGTTGAGGATGAAGTCATGCTTGATGTACCCTCAGTTCCGTGCGCCCGTCTGCGAGCCTTAGCTGCAGCAATACTCAAAACGGCAGTGGTAACTCTCTCCCTTTCCTCACGCTTCTTTTCTTCTAGTGGTGCAGGGTAGGCGTATAGTGATGGCTTGGAGTTAGATTTGAAGTCCAATTGCGGCATTTTCAAGTCAGAGTTTAGAGCGATAAGGCAAGTTGGTGTAAAAGCTAAGGATAGACAGTGTGCTAGCGGGTACCAATACCAGTACTGAGTGAACACCAACATACCAACAACTGCTAACATATTCATGTGACCAGTCCTGTTCTGTAAAGAGACAGTCACGTTTCGACCGCCCGCATCTATTATACCTTGAGCCAAGATAGCTCCGAATTTTGCCATCACGTCTTCATGTTTATTTGAAATCACTTGGGCGTACAACTGGCGGAAGTACGTCACTTTAGGGCAAAGAGTCTCAGTTTGTTGAATCAAGATCATTGCGGAAGCAATCAGAGCGCCCTGCCTGACGAAATTCACGGGGTCGAACTTGACCATTGGTTCCAGGAGGCCTATAGCTTCGCGGTTTCCTGTACCAGCACATGCGATTCCCAAAGCCATTGCCGCACCGTACCTGACATGGGGATTGTAAGACTCAGCCAGCAAAGATACTACCGAGGGGCACTGTTCAGGAGTGCGGAAAAGTAGGAATCCGAGAGCGGTCACTGCGGCGCGACGAACATCATCATTGACATCGGAAACGGCAACGTGGAGCAGGGTCCGAATGGAGTCGTTGTTGCCGGTGCCACAGTAGGCTGTAGCGATAGTATAGCACCCAGCTCGACGAAGCAAAGGATCTTTGTCGCGCAGCAACTGTTGCACCAAAGCATCGGCCTCTTCCAGGCGTCCATACATCGTGAAAGCTATACCAACAGCTAAGCCTCGCAGAATCTTCTCGTGCTGAGTCTCCTGAGCATACGCGACCATATCTTCAATGGCTGCAGCATGCCGTGATCCCAACATAACCATACCCATGGCAATGCCAGCAGCTTCGCCAGTAACAGCGTCATCTTGGTAAAGGTTGAATTTGAGTTGCTCATAGACGTCCTGCCTGTGTGTGCCCATTGCAGCCAGTCCAAGTCCTAGACAACCACCATGGCGCACCATTTCATTTTGAGCATCTTTTAATTGCGTTAAAAGATAGTCAATGATGTTAGCACCATGGTTGGCGTGAATTAAACCTAGGGCATATAGACCACCGCCTTCAGAATAGCCTGATGATGGACCAGCTTCTTTGGGCAAGTAAGACTGCATAAGAGCCAATGATTCACCCTCGTGGCCCCTATGAATCACACCAAGGGAAGCTGTGACTGTTAGCTTTGCCCAGTTTGTGGCCCTAGCCAACCATTCCAGGTTGTCCCTCAGGAATTGGTCACTGGTTGTACCTGAGTGCATAAAGGCATTTGCTATGACTGTTGCTGTGTGGCAAATTGATACTCTAATTGCGTCTTTTGTGTTCTTTAGAACAAGTAAGTCAGCATGATTAGACCTTATGAGGAACTGCAACTGCAAGCCTATGGAGACATCTCCTCCTAAAATAGAAATAAGCTTCTCTACTCTCCTTTGATGTTCTTTCTCTTCATCATTCAGACTATTAATATCTCTCTCTGGTTTCTTTGCTTCTTCTGCTGGCTGATCAACCTCCATGGTTGATTCAGGGAAAGGACCACCCTGTGGTTGTGGTTTACCTCCCAAAGCACTAGGAATAGGTGCAGTGCTTCTTAGAGCTTGAAGTATCCTACCGAGGAATTGCTGGGTAGCAGAGTCATATAAATCAAAAGCAATTTGGTAGGCCATGAGAACTGATTCTTGGGGTCCATGGGTAAGTTTATCAAGGATCTCTGCTACCGACAGAGGATCTTCGAGGAAGATAAGGCACTGGCACATGTTCACATAGTCAGGGATATTGAGACCTCTGTAGAGTCCTACCAGAGACCGGAGGACTGTGCTACGGAATCCCTTGTTTTGGAGCAGGCTCATAGCAACAGTGAAGGCATACTGAAGCATACCTGAAATTTAATGAAACATACATTATTTTAAATGTTTAGTTAACTGCTTGGCCAGGGGCCACAGTATTTTTAGTTCCCTCCATGAAATTGAACAAGGCTTGACTCATCAGTTCATCTTTTAGGGGTGGACATAATGTGAGAAATGCTCTGATATTTCATCACAGCTAGTGGTCACCCAGTGGCTGAAATTGAACCATATTTAAATTATAGTTCTACTCTCAATTTGACCACAGATGTTAACAATAAATAAAAGAGAATATGTGTGTGTGTCAAATACATGGTAGGGTGTGAGTTTTTTTAATTATTTAATATATTTTTTATCCATAATTATAAAATCTAATTGCAATCTTCACTTTTTCTCTTTAAAAACTATAAGTGTGTGAAATTTCACACTCTTCTGTCCACAAATAGTTTATAAAATGGGGTACAAAGTTCTTGCTTCCTAAATTAATATGTGTGTGATACAAAAACATTGATACAATAACAAGCTATTGCTTAGGTTGGCTGGTCTGAATTCCTAACAGATTAGAAATTTCCTTTGTATGATGTGCCTATAGATAAATAAATAAATATCCTTGGACATTTCATACAACGCCATCTGGTCCCAAACTAAGCAACTTAATGCTGTTATAGTAACGAGATGGATGATAAACTACTTATATACATTTTTTTTTGTAAATAAATACATATTGTAGATAGTATATTTCTTCCGTGCGGGAATCGAACCTGCGACATGCTGCGCAGCAGTCGATCGCTCAACCATGTCGTCAAACTAGGAATTTCCTTTGTTTACCAACAATAATAATTCAAAATGAAATGAAATACTCACCAGCTACATCATCAGACTTCATGATGGACTCCTCAAAAATATCCATTCGGTGTGTCTCGAGCGCCAAGCCAAGTGCTTGTCTGTACTGGCCATCATCTAGGCACCTATGGAACATACGATTTACAATGTCCTCCAGCCGCGGATCGATAGTCTCAGCAGAACTATCGACGAACAGTGCCTTCCTCTTCTGCGTGTAGAAGTCGATAGCCTTCGCAATAGTCGTGTCGACATACTCGTTTCTTGCATTCACATCGAACGAAACGAACAAATCACCAGCCCCTAGCGCGTAGGTCAACGAATCTTCGAACGCTCCCAAATGGTAATACACCTTACTCGCCACCAAAGCTGCGAGCTGATGTTGTGAGAACACTTTGTCTTCATGTAAAATCTCGATTTTCTCAATGGATTCCGAGATCTCCGGCCAAAATTCGTCTACGATGCTGTCCAACCTCTTCAATGCGAACTCTTTTACTTCGGGCATGGGCTCGTCGAGCAGGGATATTATCCCTGCTGCTGATGTGATATTCATTTTGATGTTATTGTAGAAATCAACTTAATCTTAACACTTCAAGTAATTAATTGGAAAACGAGCCTCTGAAGATACGCTGAGTGAGATGATTTGACAAATTTCTTTTAGCCATAGACAAACAAAACCAATCCGAATCCGACATTTCACAGATCATCCATCACCATCATGCACAGACAGATGTATTTAGTTTGGTATTGCCATTACTATTTCTTTTTCTTTATAGTAAAATCTAATGAAATCAACATCATTATTTCAGACCATATAATGACCCAATACAGAGTAGGGCTTCCTCCAAATTCCTGGAGGAAAATTGGCATACTGTGCCTCCCTGGCTAGACAAGTTGGCACAAGGTTTGTACAAGTTTTCCTTCTGAATTCATTCTGAATTAATGTGAGTGGACGCATCATCATCGACATCTTGGATACACTAAGGGGTGAGGGCATCAAATTTTGTAGAACGCAGCGTAAAGGTACGAAGTCCAAACTCTCGGACGAGACTCTGCGGCTTATGACAAAAAGACGGGAAACTACACATGCCACTTCGTCAGACAGGGCAAATCTCAACCGACAAATTGCTAAAATGACACGGCGTGACCTTCGGAGCTCCAATACCCGCCTCATATTAGAGGCAATTGAGCGAAACCGAGGGTCCAAGGTGTTCATTAAGCAGCTTGGGAGGAGCCACCTGACGAAGCTCACAACACGCGATGGCAGAACCGTTTTGTCTAAGCCGGAGATTCTTGCCGAGATCGAAGACTTCTATGGCCGGCTTTATGCTGCACATGCCACTCGCCCCGAAAGTTCTATCCAAGATCAAAGAGCCACCCTGGTCCGCCACTATACCGACGAACTGCCCGATATCAGCCAAGACGAAATCGTGCTGGCTCTTAAACAACTTAGAAATGGAAAGGCCCCCGGTGAAGACGGAGTTACTTCAGAACTTCTGAAGACAGGAGGGATTCCTGTCATACAGGAACTGCAAAGACTCTTTAACTCCGTCATTCACTGCGGGAGAACTCCTAAGGCGTGGAGCAGGAGTTTGGTGGTACTGTTTTTTAAGAAAGGTGATACCACACTTATTAAAAATTACAGGCCCATCTCACTCCTGAGCCACGTCTATAAGTTGTTTTCAAGAGTCATTGCGAACCGTCTCGCCATAAGACTCGATGAATTTCAGCCTCCGGAACAGGCCGGGTTTCGTAGGGGTTATATAATCGGCCCCTGTGTCTAGCTTTTGTGGACTATGAGAAAGCTTTTGACTCCGTCGAAGCCTGGGCTGTTCTTGAATCCCTTCAGCGATGCCAAGTGGACTATCGTTACATCCAAGTGTTGAGATGTCTGTACGATGAGGCCTCTATGTGTGTCCAAGTACAGGACCAGCGTACTAAACCCATCCAACTTTGCCGCGGAGTGAGACAGGGGGATGTAATATCCCCGAAACTGTTCGCAAGCGCTTTGGAGGATGTGTTTAAGACGCTGGACTGGAAAGATAAGGGCATTAACATAAATGGCCAGTACATCTCACACTTGAGATTTGCAGATGACATAGTCCTAATGGCGGAGTCGCTGGAGGAGCTACAACAGATGCTGACCAGCTTAGCATCAGCCTCGCGACGGGTGGGTCTCGGCATGAATTTGGATAAAACCAAAATCATGATGAATGACCACATTCATCCGAGACCTATCGTCGTAAATGGTCATCTTGTTGAAGCTGTTCCAGAATATATATACCTCGGGCAAATTTTGCAATTAGGTAGGAACAGCTTCGATAGGGAGGCCAAGAGGAGAATCCAGCTGGGCTGGGCAGCATTTGGAAAACTTCGTCGAGTCTTCTCGTCGCCCATCCCGCAGAGCTTGAAAACGAAAGTTTTCGATCAGTGCGTCCTACCCGTCATGACCTACGGCGCGGCGCCGAGACGTGGACACTCACGGTGAGACTAGTCCACCAGCTTAAAGTCGCTCAGCGTGCTATGGAGCGAGCTATGTTGGGAGTTTCTCTGAAAGATAGGCTCCGTAACGAGATTATCCGACAGAGAACCAAAGTCACCGACATAGCTCAGAGAATTAGCAGACTGAAGTGGCAGTGGGCTGGTCATATCTGTAGAAGAACCGACAACCGCTGGGGTAGACGAGTTCTTGAGTGGAGACCGCGAATAGGCAAGCGTAGTGTAGGACGACCCTCTGCTAGATGGAGCGACGATCTGCGAAAGGCTGCGGGCAGCGGCTGGATGCGTCAAGCCGAGGACAGGGCGCTATGGCGCTCTTTAGGGGAGGCCTATGTCCAGCAGTGGACTAATGTGGGCTGATGATGATGATGATGGACGCAGGGATTGTAAGCGATCAAGGGAGATGTTGGGATTGTAGGAGGGAGGAATTGTATGAAAGGTGTGAATGTAGCTACATGACAACTGATAGATGTGTGTCGAGACTGCCACCGTAAGATGATAATGGTATTTAAAATTAAGACGATTTTTATGAGTTTTGTGACAAAACCTCGTTGGTCTAGTGGTTAGATGTGCCGCCTTTGGATCAACGGGTCCCGGGTTCAATTCCGGGGTCGGGCGAGTGTCTTTGTTTAAACCAGAGGCACTGGCTCGGAGTCCGGGTGTCATTTCTATCTATAATATGTATGTATTTACAAAAAAAAAATGTATATAAGTAGTTTATCAGCCATCTCGTTACCATAACACAAGCATTAAGTTGCTTAGCTTGGGACGAGATGGCGTTGTGTGAAATGTCCAAGGATATTTATTTAAATAAAGTTCCTTTTGAGTTTCTTGCAGATAGGTGCTCTTGATTGCTATAGTCGCCTCTTACGACACCCACAGGATAGTGTAACTAGCTGGAGACATGATGTAATCTAACTCCGTCACAGCGCGGATACTCCATCACCACACGGTTACGAAAAATATGTAAATTTAAAGAAAGCAATGTTATATAATGAAGTGTATTATACGCGCGCGAGTTCATGTCCATCCTGAGGAATGCTGTAATGCTGTTACCTAATTAGTTATGGTAATGTCGATAATAACTACCGGTTTAGTCAACAGCTGTCAATTTGGTTTATTGTAATCTAAGGTATTTTTGTAGATTATGAAATAAAATCAATGTGTTAGGTAACTATTTATTTAGGCCCCGATGGGCATGAACTCGCGCGTGAGGTATATTTATTATTCCCCCCAGTGTCAAACATTCCGCTGCGGAACTTACTTGATGACGATTGACGAAATGTGAGTTGTCAACTATCTGTCAAAATTACACATTCCTACGTTGTGCAAAGGAAACATCTGTGAATTTTACTTTCGTTATTTTGTAAAAACTAAAATCGTTTTAAAATGTTAGACTTATTCAGCATATTTAGCAAAGGTGGCATAGTGCTATGGTGTTTTCAGAGTACAAGCGAGATTTTTTCGCCGTCTGTAAATGCCTTAATTCGTAGTGTGATATTGCAAGTAAGTTTTGAAGTTGGGAAGCCCCTGAGTGGCTCTCATAATGTGATTATAATATTGACAACGTGTTAAATTTACATTGAATTTGAATATACAGTTTATAATTTTTTAATTTACTGGACTTATTGTTATTTACCTCTATATCATGCCCTTGGTCATATAAATATAGCATCCTAAGGTTGTCTTATCTTGTTATTAATTTTAACCTTTTATTAGTACTACGTTTCTATACATTTAAGTACACATTATATGAAACATGTCTATTTAATAAATATACATAATCCTAAAATATTGTGACTTATGGATAGATAAAATAATTTACCAAACAATGAATGAACAATTGAACTGTGGATTAGGTATTTTTGTCTGTAACATTAACAAGTTAGATAAATTCTCTTGTATTTTTTATAAAACTTATCATAGTTATACCTTTATTTCTGCTTGACTAATTTTTACTTTAATAGAGGAGTTATTTATTAATACACATAAAGCATGGTTTTAATCGCAAAAGTTTGTTGCAATGTTTTTTTTCCAGGAACGTTCCGGCAACAATACATTCAACAATAATTCATTAACATTACAATATAAACTCGACAATGAGTTTGAGCTGGTGTTTGTGGTGGCATACCAGCGTATACTCCAGTTGTCATATGTGGATAAGTTCCTCAATGATGTGCACTTGGAGTTCAGGGACAAATACAAGAATGAACTTCAAGGGGGACAGCATATGGTGGATTTTGACTTCAAGATGTGCTTTGATAGGGTCCTGAGGGAGTGTGAAAGTTGGGGTAAGTTATCTTTGTTTATTATGAATGTTAATCTTTATTTTGCTGCATAAGTAAGCATGTTATCAAAATATTAGCCTCTTATAGCCTGGGTCCTGCACACATGCCTCACTAAGATCTGCACCAGTTAATGGAGACATAACATATTGCTTCACACCTTTTCATAAAATTGTATGATTCCTATGTTATTATTATACAATGATTTTTGTGCTATTACAGCTAAGTCACAAGCTAAAATTCCAAAAATAATGAAAACATTTGAAGACTCTTTAAAGTCGAAAAAGACTGTTGCTTCAATGATAGAGCGTAAGGGGGAAGATAAAGGAAAGAAGTCTGGTATGTACAAGTTTATTTAATTATAGTTATCTGTACTAATATATAAAGCTGCAGAGTTTGTTTGTTTGTTTGTATGTTTGTTTGTTTGTTTGAACGCGCTAATCTCAGGAACTACTGGTCCGATTTCAATTTTTCAGTGTTAGATAGTCCATTTATTGAGGAAGGTTATAGGCTATATTTTATTTTCATAAGAATTAGGGATCCGTATGAAAATTGCGATTTTGTAAACCAAGGTGTAAAATCGAAAACCTATTTATGCGTGCGCTGCAAAAACTATTGACAATAGAACAAAATGATGTACTACGGGTTTGTAGGCCTTAAAAAGATCTACAAAAAAGTTCGCGAGAGCACATATCTAACTATCATAGTTTAGTCGCAATAACCGCTTTTATGTTCATAAAAAATATGCACAGAGATAAGCACGGGTTTGAAGCCCACGCGGGCGAAGCCGCGCACAAAAGCTAGTTTATAAATATAGTTTGGCAAGTAGCAGCTACAAGTATCTAATCACTCCTAATAGAATAATTAATAATAACTATTATTAGAATAATAACCCACTGCTGAGTGGGGCCTACTGTGTCCCATGCTGGCCTGACAGGTTGACATAAGGTTTCCTTCTCTTACAACCTTATCATTTTCTGGTTGTCTCTTACAACACCCTCAAGTGTAAATACAGATTTATAATGGTTTTTATATTTATAATGGTTTGTATGCCAATCACAAAGAAATTGGGAAAAGGTAAGATAGATATTGAAGGACTATATTGATTTGGCCACATATATTTTTGCAGTAAAAATTGTAGAAAACAAGCCCATATCAAATGGCAAGGTTGAAGAGTATCAGGAGCCAGAGGATGACGTCATCGCCACCAACCGCGCAAAGCTGGCGCAGAAACTCGCCTCCAAAACCAAGAAGGAGCCTAAGTGAGTGTAATTACTGTTAAAGAAGGTCCAAAGCTGGACATAGTTGTTGAGTCATTTAGTGCCAAAAAGGAAGGTTACCTGGAAAATGTTCCGGAAGTAGAAAACTTAACTTAAAACTGCATTTTTGGTGTACCTCCGTGCTTAGGTAGGCGTCCATGATTTCGCCAAAGAGGGTTCGTCAGAAAACCAGTGCCAAGCCCATCTTGGCAAGAAGTATTTTGTATCAGACTTGCATATATTTTATTTTTGTATCGGACTTGGTACCTTTTTATAAATACACTAGCTGATCCCGCAAATGTTGTTTTGCCAAATAATAAAACCCCTCCGCAAACCCCCTTTTTTGGAAATTCCTACCAAATTTCAAGTCTCTAGATCTTATGGTTCCAGAGATATCGTGATGACTCAATCTATCTATACAACAGCTCCTATCGCAAACGTTGTTTTGCCATGTAATTAAATAGGGGTTGATCGTAGGGGGGTGAATATTTAGGGTTGTTTGTATTATTCTATTATATTATTAAAAAAATAAAAGCAAAAAATTTTGTCTAAAAAATAAACAATTATTTTTATTGTGGACCTGCCTTAAAATTTAGGGGGATGAAAAATAGGGATAGTAGCCGATTCTCAGACCTACCCAATATGCTCACAAAATTTCATGAGAATCGGTCAAGCCTTTTCGGAGGAGTATAGGAACGAACATTGTGACACAAGAATTTTATTTAAGGATGAAAAAAAATAAATAATTGAACACCTCTTAACGAAAATTGCGCGGGCGAAGGAGTATGGAATTTCCCACAATTGTAGTTTATACAGAGAAGGAGTTCAAAATGCTAATAAAAAAAACATTACACATACTCCCATGTATTTGACACACACACACACATATATTCCCTTTTGTTTATTTGAAAGTAAAACTATAATTTAAATTACTTAATCTAATTTGGACCGCGATATTACATACTTTTAAACTACTTTGCTTTACCTTAAACTTATAAACTGATCTGACTGGCTTTTAGTACTTCTTCTTCTTCTATTTCTTCTCAGCCCATTAATGGCCCACTGCTGAGTCAGGTACATAGCAATATTAAATCGATTGGTTGTTACAGAAAGTCTCCAAAGAGTCCGAAAGTGGAGCGCGTGAAGCAGCCACGCGTTTGGGAGCTGGGTGGTGGATCCCGAGACCTGCCCTCGCTGGACTTTGGCACTGACAAACCTGAGGATGCCAGCAATGGCGTCGCGCCGGACACGCAGGTTTGTTGACTCTTCCGTGGAGACTCAGTCGGGAGCCACCGGGGTATGTTTAGTGGGGATGGGGGCGCCGTTCATATCACTGATTGGCGGACCAGAGACCCACACACACCAGACACTTTCCCCAATCCGGTGTGAATATTCCACGAAGTCTGTCTGTCTGTATACACCCCATACACACAGACAGATTTACTAAGATCAATCCCCTATTATAGTAGCTTAAAAACACCTTGACCCAAAAGGCGGGTGGGGGAAAATTCGCGCATGTCATTAACCAGTCGCGTGACATACGTCTCCGCTAATCACCGCCAAAGAGATCCAAAAATCGACTACTGCGCAGGTTATATTTTGGCTCATTGGCCCACTGATTTTCCTCCGCCAGGTCTTCTCTGTTGGTGCCGTTTTCCGACCTGGTAGTAGTTAAAAAATATGAATGCGGTTGTGAACACCATACTTGGTTTATACTACTAGTACTCAGACCATAGATGACCCACTGTTGAGTCGGGTCTCCTCCAGTCACATGGAGGGAAATTAGCCTACTGTGCCACGCTGGCTAGACGGGTTGGCACCAGGACGTCGAGTGCTCGTAAGGAGCCTGAGGAGAGGAGGAGGGCCTCCTCGTCTGCGGGGGCGTGGTTCTGCATCAGATCCCACAATGCCGCAACAGGACGCGAGTTGGAGCACCCCGGGGAGGTTTAGTGGGTAGGCCCCCACTATGGGGGAGAGTCCCACACTCCCCTCGCTGGCCATCTCCGTGGCCGGCGAGGCAGTCCATAAAGGACCCAGGCGGAAAAAAAAAAAAGTGTTTCGTATCAAGTTTTCCTTTTCTTGCGGCTAGCTTATCGGCCATGTCGTTTCCTTTTGTCGGCTCTTACGACACCTTCAGGATAGAATGGGGTGGTGACACAATGTATTTTAAATCGGCCACCACGCGGATGGTTCACAGTGTTACTGATCAATGCGACCTTGTTCCAGCTGGTGGGCAAGATGGCAGGTGCCATCCGCGACCTGGAGGTGGAGTCAGAAGACAGCAGTGACGAGGAATACGAGGAGCAGACCGCCCAGCCCAGCCCTAAGAAGACCACTGGCATGTTTAGCATTTTCAAAGGTGAGTGATGAGAACTGGAAATAGGTTGAAAGTAATTCTCCTAACCCAATAATGAACCACCCCTCGATATATTAGGAAGTTATAGTATTGCGAACAGTGCAAAATGCAAACGATTGAAATCAAAATTGATTTAATCAAGTTTTTTTAAAAAATGTCATTTTTTAATAGCCAACAAAAGGAAATGTTAAGGCTCATACCCTAGCTGTAAGAGAAGAAAAACTTGTTACAAGATCTTATGCCAACGTCTTATGATCTTATGCCTCGTTGGTCTAGTGGTTAGATGTCCCGCCTTTGGATCAACGGGTCCCGGGTTCGATTCCGGGGTCGGGCAAGTGTCTTTGTCTAAACCAAAGACACTGGCTCGGAGTCTGGGTGTCATTTCTATCTATAATATGTATGTATTTACAAAAAAAAATGTATATAAGTAGTTTATCATCCATCTCGTTACCATAACACAAGCATTAAGTTGCTTAACTTGGGACGAGATGGCGTTGTGTGAAATGTCCAAGGATATTTTTTATTTAACCCATCTGGCCAGCGTGGCACAGTAGGCTAATTATCCTTCATCTAACTGAAGGCGGCCCGACCCAACAGTTAGTCATCTATGGGCTGTGTAGTAGTAAGTTGTAATTTCAACCCAACAACGCCATCTATCGTTGAGACTAACTGCAGTTCTGGTCGTAGGTTTGGTGGGCTCTAAGGCTTTAACCGAAGAGACCATGCGACCGGTGTTGGAGCGGCTCCGCGACCACCTGATAACGAAGAACGTAGCTGCAGACATCGCCAACAAACTATGCGACTCTGTCGCCAACAAGCTGGAAGGAAAGGTATTGTACATTTGTTATTCATCATCATCATCATTTCAGCCAAAAGACGTACACTGCTGGACATAGGCAGTCCTGAGCCGCCCGCATCATGCGGAACGCGGTCGCCACTCGAGGACTTTTCTGCCCCATCGGGCGTCGGTCCTGCGAGCTATGTGCCCTGCCCACTGCCACTTAAGTTTGGCAATCCTGTGAGCTATGTCGGTACCCCTGGTTTTCCTGCGTATCTCCTCATTTCTGATTAGATCTCGCAGGGAGACTCCGAGCATAGCCCTCTCCATTGCCTTTTGGGTGACTTTGAACGAATTGATTTTTGACTAATGCAGGCACTATTTCTAAAACTAATGTTGACTCCGTCATTTTGTTAATCGATTAGATTTTTTTTTTTTTATACTGACCCTTGCACTTTTTATAACGTGTATAACGTAAATTGTCGAGAAAGTCGTATGAAAGCTTTATATTCCTTTCAACAGGTGCTTGGAACATTTGATAGTGTGGCGAAGACCATTAAAGCCACTCTGACAGAGTCGCTGGTTCAGATCTTGTCTCCGAAGCGACGCGTCGACATCTTACGCGACTGTCTGCACGCCAAGCAGGAAGGCAGGCCATATGTCATGGCTTTCTGTGGGGTAAGTCACAAAATACTTCCGCATCATTCGTCCGAAGGTGGACCACTGCATTTATAGTATACAGGGTGTAACGAAACCCCATAGCCATCGAAATGGGGATATAGAGGCAATCGAAATAAGTTCTGTGTTTAAAATGTATTTGTCTCTTAAAGTATGGGCGAGAAATTAAGGGTTTATAAAGAAGATTTCTATTACAAAACCTGGATTGTCATTTCGTTCTTGATTGGTACGTGCTTTGCGAATAGATCATGTACAAATAAAGTTAACATAAAAAAAAAAACAAGAAGGCCTAGGTGGGTACGGTAGGACCGATAACTAAAATAAAAGCACTTTTGCAAAATAAACTCTAGTAATCCTTTTCTTATTCATCATGACAGCAAAGCCTGTATATACTATATTCCATTTTTAAAATATAATTTATTCGAATTGTGTAAATAAAAAATAAAAATATAAAAATTGAATATTATAAAAAAGGTTGCATTGGCGGTCGGCATCAAGGCTTGATGGACCGCCAAATTGCGAAAGGTTGCTGCCAGCAGCTGGAGATATTTAGGGGTGGCCTGTGATTCAGTGGCTAGTCCAGCAGTAGAGCAGGTGATGATGATCGCAAAAAACTCGTTTCGCAGGTGAACGGCGTGGGCAAGTCCACGAACCTGGCGAAGATCTGTTTCTGGCTGATCGAAAACAAACTGTCCGTCCTGATCGCGGCGTGCGACACGTTCCGGGCGGGCGCCGTGGAGCAGCTGCGGACGCACTCGCGGCATCTCAACGCGCTGCACCCCGCGGACAGGCACGGCCGGACCATGGTGCATCTCTACGAGAAGGGATACGGTAACTACTCGGCCCATGTACGACCCACTGGTCGATTCGCACTGATCGGGCAACTATTATGTCATGCCAAACCTAGGTGGCACTGGGCAGGGCACATAGCTCGCAGGACCGACGCCCGATGGGGCAGGAAAGTCCTCGAGTGGCGACCGCGTTCCGGAAGGCGCAGTGCTGGTAGGCCTCCCACACGGTGGACCAACGACCTGGTTAAGGTCGCCGGAAAGCAGTGGATACGGGCGGCCCAAGACCGGCCTTTGTGGAAATCCTTGGGGAGGCCTATGTCCAGCCGTGGACGTCTTTCGGCAGAAATGTTGATGATGATGCTGAATACATTGACCTTGATATATGTATATAAAAAAAAACATTGACGTTGACGTTTTAAAAGTGATTAACAATCACTTTTAAAACGTCAACGTCAGGCCTATTTGAAAAAAAAAACTTTTTGACTTTGACTTTGAGTCGGGCCTCCTCCAGTCACATGGAGCGTAATTAGCCTACTGTGCCACGCTGGCCAAACAGGCCCGGATCAAATTTTCCTTCTTTTGTGGCTAGGTTATCGGCCTTGACATTTCCCTTTGTCGGCTTCTACGGCACCCTCGGGATAAAATGGGGTGGTGACAGTGTATTCTTTATCCGTCACCACGCTTTGTGTTTAGAGCTCCATTTTGGTCTATGTGTCGCTACAAGACTAGAGACGTTCCTAGACGCTTTCATATTGGCGCCCATTTAGATATTTTAGCGATATGTAGCAACCTTTAGATTTTACATCGACCGTTAGTTATTTGTAACAACATTTAGACGTTGCACTTTCGATGTTTGCAGTGAACTTTATATGTTTGTTGTTGTTTCTAATGAACTTTTTACGTTTGTAGTGAACTTTAGATGTTTGTAGTGTACTTCACTACTGTCTGTTCACTACTGACACACAGATATAATAATAATAATTATTATTATTACTTAAAACAAAATTGTAAAATATGATTAATAAAAATATATAATAATAATAAATATCCTTGGACATTTGACACAACGCCACCTCGTCCCAAGCTAAGCAACTTAATGCTTGTGTTATGGTAACGAGATGGAATTTGATATTTGTAGCGACATTTGTTCTTAATCCGTCACAGACACGAACTTTACCAAACTACACCCTTTGAATGTAATCTTTCTCTATAGGTAAAGACGCAGCCGGTATAGCGATGGAGGCGATCCGATACGCTTCCGACGCCAAGATCGACGTCGTACTCATCGACACGGCGGGTCGTATGCAAGACAACGAGCCCCTCATGCGGGCGTTGGCCAAACTCATCAAGGTCAATGAACCCGACATGGTACTTTTCGTCGGCGAGGCCCTAGTGGGTAACGAGGCGGTTGACCAGCTAGTTAAGTTTAACCAGGCGTTGGCGGATCACTCCTCGTCGGTCAACCCGCACATGATTGACGGGATAGTCTTGACGAAGTTTGATACGATCGATGATAAGGTCGGTGCAGCGATATCTATGACGTATATAACCGGTCAACCTATTGTCTTTGTTGGCACCGGGCAGACTTACACGGATTTGAAGGCGTTGAACGCGAACGCTGTGGTGCACGCGCTCATGAAGTGACGCGGTACAGTTTTGGCTGTTACGGTTGAGGTATATTTGTGTTTTAGTTTCGGTTTCTTGTAGGCTATTTGGCGCTCTGGTGTCGTTTCGATGTTATCTAAGATTTGGGCTCAGTGTTTTGAATTTGTTTCAATTTATGTTTGAATTAGGATAGCTTTACAGTTGCAGGATTTCACATCAAGCTTTCCCGCCAGGCTACAGCCTTGCCATTTCCTTTTGTCGGCTCTTACGACAACCTCGGGATGGAATGGGGTGGTGACACTATGTATTCTAAATCCGTCAGCACACGGAAAACGTGTTAGTAAGTCCCATAGTAATAAGTACTTAATATTTTTCACACAGTACTGTGTATTTCAACTGCTTATAGACCCTAATACATTTATCTAGTTAATGATATCTTAGTCAATTCGCTTCTACTTCTAGAATAATTTGTGAAGGGATAATTTACTCTTAATAACTAAATGTAGTTACTTATACCTAAACCGTAACAGCACATAAAATAATTAGGATTTATGGCGTATGAAGGCAAATTGTCACGAAATTCTTGCAAACTGTAAAGTAGTGAAATGCGTCGAGTCGTGCGTATTATATTTGATCCAGTACGCGTGTCTGCGTGTATAACGTTGCCGGTTTGTGACGTCACTGTGATGTTTATTTACATTCTGTATACTAGCGGCACTGTATGATGACAGTTTTGACTTCTTTTCCTGAAACTTTGTTTAAGTAAATACATAGTATATTGAAGTTCATTATTGTGTGCTATGGTCAATGATATTTGGTTAAAGCTTTTTAATTTTGTCGGTAGTGTAAAAAGTAGCATGGTGCTATCTGATTAAACAATGGCCATTTGTTGCTTTCTCCGTCTTCTACGAAAAAGTTTGATTACATACAAATATACACCTTAATTTTCACTTAAATGGAGTTTAGTTTCGTTTTAATCTATACCGGCCACGATACTATTAATAAGTTTAAAAAATCTCTACGCGACTTTTACTTGATTATCTTAAATTTTTCCATTACTTGTTACTCTGTAGTCTTATTCCACGTTAAATTATATTAGTTCCTTTTTTTGCAAATAGATGCCGACGATTCAACTATTAAAGCGCTATTATTAAAAAAAATTTAATGGTTAAAATATTTATATATAAAGAACACATAAAAGTAGAAAATAGACTATGTACAATAGCTGATCTGTCCCTTTCAGAATTATAAACGCGGACATCATAGAATGCGACTAGTATAGTAAATAACATTTGCCTTTGTACAATTAGCTATAATGTGAACTATATTATGTTATTAATATATTTCTTCACATACTCAAATATCGGTGACATATTAAGTATTGGTTACGAATAAATATTTTATTTTATTATTATTTTTGTTTTTATTTAGTGATGTGCGCTCTGTGATAAACATACGGCCGGTTTCTCAACTTTACGGACTTGTAACGATAATTTTATTTGACGCTACAGTGGCTTAAAGCCAATCGATTATATAAACACTTATTGTATTTGACATACAATAAGTGTTATGTAACTGTGTACCATAATACTTATTGTATAATATAATAAGTGTGTAACTGTTTGAGAAGAATTTGACGTCAAGCAACAGCCAAAGCAGCGTTATCGTATCTTTTTGACGTACGTATTAGGTACCGTTGACTAACCAATGCAACCCGCCTTTGTGTAAGTAATTTATTGTAATTTTGGTAGCTATCTTATTTTCAAATAGCACTGTTAATAAATTAAGTCGCCTATTTTAATAACGCTTTGTATAGGTAATGTGATTTCGGTTATTGATGGAAACACTTTTTTTTATACTTCCACTGACAGTAGATTTTTTTATAAATACATGCCTACGATATAACGGAATTGTGTCTATGATATGAAGCGAGATAATGTCGGTAAATTTAAATTAGGTTAACCTTTTTGGTAGATTAGATAAATTAAATTGAACACCATACCAGATAAGGTTATTTCGTAAAACTATAGTCTTAAGGTGTATTAGGGAAATGAATTCCGACCAGAAAAAGCTAACTAGAACCTAAAATTATTATAAAACTAGTGTACACATTAAATACATACAAGGTTACTCCGACCGAGCTCTATCAAAAGTAACTGAGTTGCCAACCCTGAAAAAATGAAACTGTCCCGTCCATAGTCAAATAAATCTTTTTTTTGTCCTAGCGGGTATTTAATTCGAGGTTGGGCTATGGACGGCCTCCAGGTTCCTAATACGGCAAGGAAAAGGGCGCCCCACCTACCCACTAAACCCTCTCGCACTTTCCCAACCCAAAACCCTAACCTAAATATGCAACATTTCTTTGCCTGTAGCTTTCTGTAAGGTGTGACTTCAAGTTCTGTATCTGCCCTCCGTTGAATAGAACACTTCCTTAAAAAGCTTTTTTTGGTCGGTAAAAAATAGCATTAATTTGGAGTGCCTTGTATAATGATGCTTGGAACCGACACTGCCCGTAGCTTTAAATGTGTTAACAATGTGTTACAAGATGTGCGTAATAAGTTTTTGGTTTATAAAACTATTCGCAAGTGAAATAATCATCAGTTAGTTGTTCGTATCGCTCCATTTAAATGTTCATTCAACGCTGCCTTTTTTAACGCTCCGTGCGTATTAAAAAAAACCGCTTGAAATAGGTAAAAATGTGTTTTAGTTTTATGGTCTAGGTAAATCATGGGTAAGTTAGCGTTTAAGCCACTTTTCTCATAGCGGATCAGTATATTATGCCCTTCACGCTTCGGTATCCGCGACGCATCATTCAAAAATGCTTTAAACAAATCCTTTCATTGCAAAAACAACGTGACATATTCAAACAATGATTTATTTTATTTTGAACCTTGTTAATATGGTTGTAAAATAGTTTCGTACAGTAGTCGTAGTTGTCACGTTAGCCTTGCCTCTCTATGAGGGGAAATGGTTTCTTATTCAAATAAAACATTTGAAGTTAACCACAATACAACTAAATCTTAATATATATATTTCTTGTGTGCGTGTGTATGTGACTGAACTCCTCCTAAACGGCTGAACCGATTTGAATGAAATTTTTTGTATGCGTTTGGGTGGTACCGAGGATGGTTTAGATTCACAAATCAGCCCGACAGATGGCGCTGCAGTCGGTAAACAAATATCATGCAGGACAACGTCTGCCCGGTCAGCTAGTGTATTATAAATTTCTATACGTTGAATAAATCTTCGGTTAATCTCTTTATAGGTAATGATCCCACAAACACGAACTTCAACATCTCTTTTTTGTGGTTTTAAACATGATGTATTACACTGAAGAGTTTTGAAAACTGGTAAAAAATCTTGAGAAGAATGTCATTTTGGGACTATTTTTTACGGAAAGCGGCAATTTATTGTAGATTGGGTCCAATTTATTACTTTAAATTATGCACTTATAGCACCATATTAAGTTTGATTATCTTACCACGAATGCAAATACTTAGTCATAAACGATAAATTCCAGTTGTACGTAACAAACAGTTTGTATATTAAAATTTTAATTCGTTTTACTAAACTGTGTTTTAATAATTGCTTCTGTGAATTCATTTGACGAAAACCAATGCCAGTACTACCTGTAGAGTAGCTTAAACCATAGGAGCCCGGGAAAAATGGCGCCGGGGAACATTTACCGGGCATGGCATCGTCGGAGCCAGAGGTGCTACGTGAGGACTGAGAAGAATGCCGTTGTGCAATGATGCACATTGCGTGCGGTATAATGCTGATCCCCAGGATGGCCCTAACTTGCTGACTCAATAGGTTTTCGGCCTTGTCATTTCCTTACGACACCTTAAGGATGAAATGGTGGTGCCATATTATCTTATCTTATATCTTTAAATGAGCAATTCTTGTATATATATAATTGGAATCTCGGAATCGGCTCCAACGATTTTCATGAAGTATAAAGGGGGTTTCGGGGGCGATAAATCGATCTAGCTAGGAATCCTGACGTCTATTGGCGAATAATGGCAACAGCAGATGGCGTTGTTATGTAAAACGAAGTCAATGAGTCATTTTGCCAGTTTTAAGTAAAATTTTTGAGAAAATAATTTTAAAACAGCTACTGCAACATTTCCACAAATATAAATTGTTACATAGTGAACAATATGGGTTCACTAAGGGTCGCTCTACGGCTGATGCTGGTGCTGTACTCTTAAAGCACATCTATGATGCATGGGAAAACTCTCAAGATGCTATTGGTGTTTTCTGCGATCTATCCAAAGCTTTCGATTGTGTACATCACAACACTCTTTTGAGAAAGCTTCAACACTATGGTATCAAGTTTAACGCGCTTAATCTCCTTGCGTCATACTTGAGTAGCAGAATGCAGTTTGTGGACATAAATGGAGTCAAATCTACTGGATCGACATTAACAATGGGCGTGCCACAGGGGTCTATTCTGGGTCCGTTTTTGTTTCTTATTTATATAAACGATCTCGCCTTCTTTGTACAAGATATTTGTAACATTGTTCTATTTGCTGATGATACATCGCTTATTTTTAAAGTTGACCGTAAGAAAACAAATTTTGACGATGTAAATAGCGCACTCGTGCAAATATCTCAGTGGTTCACTGTAAACAATTTATTGTTGAATGCAGCTAAAACCAAATGCATTAGGTTTACTACCTCTTACTCAAAAAGTATCGATACTAAATTGATATTAAATGACAAAAATTTGGACCTAGAAGAATCTACAAAGTTTTTGGGCATTACTTTAGATTCCAAGTTACAATGGAGGCCCCACATTCATAAACTCGCTGATAAACTTAGTTCAGCAGCTTATGCTGTGAGACAGGTAAGACGGCTCACCGACGTGGATACCGCGAGACTTGTCTACTTTGGTTACTTCCATAGCGTCATGTCATATGGTATTTTGCTTTGGGGCAACGCCGCAGACATTGAAACTGTATTTGTATTACAAAAGCGTGCTGTGCGTTCCATTTACAATCTAGGACCCAAGGAATCACTTAGAAATAAGTTTTGTGATATAGGAATTTTGACTGTGGCATCGCAGTTTATCCTTGCTAATATCTTATTTGTGAGACAGAATATCAGTCAGTATAAGACCAACTGTGATGTCACTACGTCCACTATCCGTACAAGAAATGGGCATAAACTAGTGATACCTCACCACAGACTGCAAAAAGCCCATGGATCTTTTGCAGGCCTCGGTGTTCGCCTGTACAATAAAATTCCTGACGCTATTGTACATTTACCCTTCATAAAGTTCAAAAATTTTGTTAAAACTACATTAATTAGTAAAGGGTACTACCGCGTCAACGACTATATGTGTGATAATGATGCCTGGAAGTAACTGTCATTTTGTGCCTGTGCTCTGTTCCTTTGGCCCCTTCAATAATATATCTCATTGGCGAAATAATTTGTACGTAGCATTTTAGAAAATGTCATATATTGTACACTGTATGTGTGAGCAATGACGCAATGGAGACCTTTATTCGCGGATTTGTTTCTTGATTGGCCCTGTCAAGGTCTATCCGTCATTCATTGCGGAAACGTGTAGCGTGTTTATTTATTTATTTAATTTTTTATGCAAAAATGTACATTTCTCTCATCTTGCGAACTTGCTCTCACTATGCTGTTTAGTGCTTTTTGTAAACAAGACCAATAATTTTAAAAAAAGCAACTACAGAGTTTCTTGCCGGCTCTTCTCTGTAGAGCAGCCTTCCGAACCGGTGGTAGTTTCGGCATGAATGTGAGTGAACGCAGAGATTGTGAGCGATCAGGGGAGATGGAGGGATTGTAGGAGTGCAGAGTTGTGTGTGAAAGGTGTGAATGTAGGTATGACGACTGAGAGGTGTGTGTGGAGACTGCCACCTGGTGTGGGACAGGGGCCGTAAGATGATAATGGTGTTTATAAATATGACGATTTATAAGAGTTTTGTGATGAAACCTACGTAAATAAAGTTCCTTTTGAGTTTGAGTTTGAGTTTGAGTTTGCTTTCCTGACATCTATTGGCGAATAATAATACTACTTTTTTGTGAGCACAACAGCAGATGGCGTTGTTAAGTAAGACGAAGTAAATGAGTGTTTTGCGTAATTCGTACTTAAATATAATTTCAAAAAAACACAATTTATAAAAAAAACCGAGCAGTCATCCAGATATGTATTATAAATCCGTAACCAACATACAAAAGTATATTATTCTAACAGCACTCTTACTGGTGTGTAAACTATTTGATTTTCATTAGCTGTTGGTTTCCCGTTAAAATTAGCCATAGACCATTTTATTCTACATTGCGTTTTTCTCAAATTCCTCGGTCCATAAAATGGGTCTACGGGTAATTGTTTAGTTAGGCCAACTGTAAGCTATAACATTACGGTACGTTTGGCTTCCTGCAGATATTAGAATTAGCAGAGCCCCACATTTCCACCCACGTGGTGATGGTAAATTGTGGTAATGATGAAATAAAGTATGATTTTTTATTGTATTTATGGTTTCATACTATATCTTTATCGTTTAAAATTACATTCGTACAAACTTTCGCGTTTATAATATTAGTAGGATGGCAGTCAGGACAGACGCCTTTGCGTGTCCTCTGAAGCAGTGATCGGAATAAACTGTGATGGCCAGGGACTCCCATCCAACAAATGGCTGTGCACACACTTGCCCACCTCTTCTATGTCGTTTCAGCCCATAAAAGGCCCACTACTGAGACGGGCCTCCTCCAAATCCGTGGAGGGAAATTAGCCTACTGTGCCACGCTGGCAAGACGGGTTGGCACAGGGTTTGTATCAAGTTTTCCTTTTCTTGTGGCTAAGTGCCTGCCTATTGCGTTCTTTTAGTCGCCTCTTACGACACCTTCAAGATGGCATGGGTTTGTGACACTGTGTACTCTAAATCCGTCACCACACTGACGTCCTCTTCTATGTACATCCTTTTTATTATACATTGTTTAATGTCCACCCAGTCATGTGGTCCACAACATAATTAACTCAATTACCTTTTCATTTAATTCGTCCTTACAATTAGCTAACATCCTAATTACTGTAAACTCAGTACATTTGGGTACAATTTATTTGAAATTCGAACGTAGTGCGGTGCCCATGCGTGTTTAAAAAAATGGAACGAAAAAGGTTTGATAATTTGAAAAACTTGATCGTCAATTTCAAGTTGGATTACTGCTGTTGGTGCGTCCCTATAAGAATTGGTTTGTTGATAACTGGTTATATAAACGTTATAGGATCGGTAAGTTGATTTTCAGTATCTAGATATACATATATTTAATTAAATAATTTTAAAATGTGTTAAGGTTTAAATTAATTGATTTCTTAATTATGATCTTAGGTTGTCGCGATTATTATACATTTGAAACTAAACACTCTTTAATTGAATGCAAGAACGGCGTATGCGGAATACTGCGATAGGAAATCCGTTAAAAATTTATATTGGTAGGTCGGCTAATGATATTAGAATGTTGTTTTCATGTTTTAGTGCATATATCTCGTGGGCACCGCGGAGGGCAGCCTCAGTACTCCGGTTTCCTTAGTGCAGGACCAGATTTTAGATGACAAAGCCAATTCTGTTATACCAATAGTGGTGTACGCAACGGAGCTTGCCTTCGGTGTGGTGCTATTATGTGGTCTTTACAGGGTAAGTTGGCATACACGCCTAGTAAGCGCATTAACTAGTGTAACTATGGCAAAAAAAAGTATTTTTTTAAGCAAACAAACCGAAAACTTCTGTAACCCGTCTGGCCAGCGTGGCACAGTAGGCTAATTACCTTGCACAAGGCCTGACTGAACAGTGGCTCATGTATGGGCTGAGTAGTACCTAGTAGTATAAAAGTTGCCTGTGGTGGCAAATATAAAACAACAGCGTCACCAACAAATTGGTAGTAGAATAAGAAGTAGTTTGTGCATTAATCGAATATTGTCTCATGTACGGTTTGATTTGATTGATAACATCGGTACCAAGATCAGATCATCAGATATAATTGGAGGAGGCCCGACTCGGCAGCAGACTAGTAGGAGTAAACAGAAAACATGGTCCTACAGCGACAGCTAGCAAGTATTGGTACTGTTCTGTTAAATGTAAAATGATAATGCTCCTAAGAGATGTTATTGGCTCAATGTGATTATCCCTCATCCGAAATTAAAACTTTAGTAGCTAAAAGACATCCAAGCATTAATTAATTAATTAAATTAACCGTCCGTTGGATTCACATAATATGGACATCCGTCGTGGAGACATTCGGGATCCACGAGGCTGTTGGCGCGTGACCTTCAGTGAGTATGGAGACGTCGTTTCTATTATTGAACGGCGGACCATATCGGACTATACCCCACGGCCTTCCCTTCATTTTAAAACCCGCAACAAAAAATGCAGTTAGACCACATACTCGCTAACAGCACCTACTGCCCAATCTTAAACTTGAGCTCCTTTTTGTTAGAAATATATCCAGTTGCAGCGCAGCACAAATTGGTTGTATAAAATAAAAAATCTCTAATAGATGTAACAAATTGCAATAGCATTTCAAAAATCTTTCATTACGATGGCAAAAAGAAACGCTGCATGTAGTTGTGTAAGTCGCCAGTATGTGACCATAATTTTAAGAAAAGTTGTAGTTTTTAATTTAAATTAGTGTCAGCAGCGAAAGGAAACTCATTGCCAGTTTCCTTTCAACTGCCATCATGGTTCCACTTCCTATGCATAGTACCACCACCCATAGTGGTAAAATCTAATCAAACATTGTTACAGCGCGACATTCAATTGCTACGCGTCTTTATGCGGTTCTGCATTGGTGACGTAATAATATCCTCACTGGTCTATTCCATGGTCGTGGCTTCCATCGGAGTGCTTACTTCTGCGCTGCTGGTCACTTTAATAGGTAATTAGTACACAGTTTATAGACTGCTAATTTAAATTAAACCTGCTAATTTAATAGAGTCAAAATCGACACTGCCACATAAGGACATAGCCCACAGGACTGCCAAACTTAGGTGGCAATTTTCTCGACAAATTTATAAATTCGCTAGATAATTTATTATTTAATAGTCTCCACAAAAATACGCATAATAAAGAGGGACTATACGTTTTTTACCGTTTCAGTACTTCAAGTGTACCTGATAATCCTCGTCAGAAGTATGATAGTAGAATTCCGTCTGGCTAAGAAGAACCTGGAATTACCAACCATAGTTATGTCTACACTGAAAAGACAGAAGGATAAGGAAACGTTCCCGGAGACGGTGGTCATCCACGAGCTTGAGAGCAACGACAAGAATGAAGAGACCAAAGCCATAAAAGTGGAGATCATAGACAAGAATGAAGATACCAAAGACAAGATAAAAGAAGCGAAAGACAAGAAAAAAGAGATGAAAGACAAGAAAGAAGTAGCCAAAGACAAGAAAAAAGAGATGAAAGACAAGAAAGAAGAAACCAAAGACAAGGAAAAAGAGATGAAAGACAAGAAAGAAAAAGAAGGGACCAAAGACAAGAAAGAAGACACCAAAGACATAAAAGAAGATACCACTGATAAGAAAAAAGAGGTCTCACTTGAAACTGTCCAAGAAAGCCATAAAGACATAAATGTTAGTAAGGAAAAAAATTAAATTACAAATATGTAATTCTGCAATACTTAAATATATTTAATTGTGGACAATAACATTGTTTTAGTTGTCTTTTATTTAAAGATTAGGGGTTATAACAAAATATGTACTTGTTGCGGTCATAAAACTTAACCAGATAAAAGTACTTTTGACTAACCATCGCCGATGTCTTAGGTTTTCGTATTTAGTACACATTGCAATGAAACAATTGTTTCATTTTAAAATGTTTCACGTGTATTACATTATTTAATTATCGACGTTTCGAATGCTTTGCAGCACTCGTGGTCACGGCAGACTGACCACAATAATCATCGCAAGTTTATATATTCTATTTTTGAACATCACTGCGTATTTCTAACGCTAACGTAAGTTCAAAATCTTACTGACTGTATCATATTGACGCAAAAATCTGTATCTAGATGTTTTTGTATAATTGTATTTGTTATTAGTAAATTGTATTGTATAATTGCGCTATTGAGTGTACATTAGTCATTACTAAACATTATATTTCTGTTAGATATGTGAACGGTGACAGGAAGGGACACACGTCAATTAAACTCGCTTGCCTGTTGCACACTGCTTTATTTTCATAATGGCTCGCGGTGCAAGGGCAGGGCGGACGTAGCCGCACTAGGTATATAAACATACATAACATCCCTCCCCCTTAAGCTAGAAAACGCTCTTAAACCTAATGAGTACTAACTAATCTATGGAAGTGTCCGTTGGATCGTCTCCCTCGTCATCACTGACAATCTGGGCCGTAGGCGTGGAGAAGATCGGACTAATGGCCCGTCGCCGTCGAGTTATAGCGGCGGCGCACGTTTCAGACACCGGAGTATCTGGCGGCGTCGCTGCTTGACCGGAAATCATTATCGGCCCTCCTTCCTCTTCTGGTTGTGCGACCGGCTGCGTTTTAGTGGCAGCACGCGGCGCCACATCGGTAATCACGTCCGGATCCCAGTCCCGATTGTCACTCGGCGGGGAGTATGATCTTCTTCTTATTTGATCCATGTGCCTGGTGACTTCACATCCTAATTGTGGCACGTATACCACGTACATTACGTTGCCTATTTTGTTTTTAATGATGCCCTGAATCCAACTAAATTTCTTATTACTGGTATTTTTAGTTATCCAGACATATTCGTTTTCCTTAAAAACTTTTCGGTGTATACCTCGGTAATATTTAGCCTGTAAGGACTGATTGTATGCGACGGTTTGATTTAGGTCCGCAGATGAAGGTGACGGCGCTATCGGGTTTAAAAGATCCAGCCGTGAGCGTAACGTACGCCCGTATACTATCTCCGCGGGTGACTTATCAGTGGTACTATTTTTAGAGTTCCTGTAGTCGAATAAAAATTTTGAAATTTTTTCATGTATAGTTTTTTTATTACAGCCCTCCAAAATTATAGCCTTGAGCCCCTTTTTCACAATTTTCACATAACTCTCGGCTTGACCATTACTAGCCGGGTGATATGCTGGAGATAGGACATGCTTGATTCCGTTAAGTTTACAAAAGTTTTTAAATTCTCCCGATGTAAACGACGTGCCATTGTCACTCACCAACGTGTGAGGAATGCCAAACCGTGACATTAAGTCATATAATTTATTTATTACCGCCTTTGAATTATAAGTCGTGGACATATCGTAACATTCTACCCATTTACTATATGCGTCTACAATAATTAAAAAAAAGTAACCGTGATACGGCCCTAAGAAATCTATATGTATTCGGTAAAACGAATGCGGTGGCAACGCCCAGGGTGCGAGAGGGGCGCGCGGGGGAGCGGGGCGTAAGACACAACACACCTCACACGCGCCTGCTACTCGCTCCAGCGGCTCCAGCGCTGCGTCCACGCCAGGAAACCATAGTCGTCTGCGAGCCTCCGCTTTCATTTTCACCACTCCAAAATGTGAACTATGTAGTTCTTTGCAAACTCTCCCTTGCAAAGACAAAGGAATAACAACCTTATGCCCACGCATCAGTATACCATTTTCGTAAGATAGCTGTGCACGACAATCAAAAAATGGTTTCAAATGTGCGTCATTTACTTTTCTCGGCCAGCCGTTTAAAACGTAATATTTAATAGTGGCCAGATGGGGGTCGCGAGCAGTTTCTTCACGCATGACACCTAGCGTCACCGGTAGGTCACCGTCCGCTACAAAATTTACATAAACTGCGCGATCCTCGCACTCGCTTAACTCTGCCGGCCCTTGCGCCTTCACTGCGTTCTCCCCTCCAGGCGCCCTAGATAGATAGTCCGCGCTGTTATTTTTGCTACTAATATACTCAATTGTATAATTATACGCTGCTAAAAATATAGCATATCTCTGTAGGCGGTTGGCGGACACTTCAGGTATGCCCTTGTGGGGTCCGAATATAGTCAACAGGGGCTTATGGTCCGTTCGTAGTACGAAAGGTTCGGACCGACCGTATAGGTACTGGTGGAATCGTCTTACCCCAAAAATTATCGCAGTTGCTTCCTTTTGGATTTGTGCGTAATTTTTCTCCGCTGGCGTCAGCGTGCGGGAAGCGTATGATATGGGCCTTTCTAGCCCTTCGTCATCTATTTGGGATAGTACAGCTCCCAACCCCGTCGGTGATGCGTCAACAGTTAATATTAACTTAGCCCTCGGATCAAAATGCGCTAATGTTTTCTCGGATGCTAAAAGGTTTTTTATTTGAAGAAATGCGTCATCGTGGACACGTGTCCATTCCCACGCAGTATTTTTATTTAATAGATTGTATAATGGGCTTAACACGGTCGACGCGTCCGGCACGAAGTTCCGATAATAATTAGTGAGGCCTAAAAACGACTGCAACTGTGACACGTTTGTCGGTTTAGGGGCCTGTACAATTGCTTTAACTTTATCAGGCGACTTCCTCACTCCATGTTTATCTATAACATGTCCAAGATATGATATCTCATCTTTGAAGAATTCGCATTTACTCATTTGCACCGTTAATTCGGCTTCATCTAAACGTTGTAAGACTGTGATAAGTCTCTGTCTGTGCTGTTCTTTATTTACTCCTGTGATCAATATGTCATCGAGCAGAAAAATTATCCCGTCGATCCCAGAGAGCAAGCATTCCATTGCGCGCTGGAAAATAGCTGGTGCGCAAGACAACCCAAATACTAATCTCGTGAAATTAAAAAGCCCGCGATGCGTATTGACGCAAGTGAGCTTCTGAGACTCTTCACTTAGTAAAAATTGATTGTATGCCATTGATAAATCAATTTTACTAAACTGTACCCCCATAAGTAACTTGGCTAATAAGTCGTTTACCGTCGGCAATGGATACTGATCAATTATCAATTGTTTATTGATAGAAACTGAGTAATCAGCACATAATCGGATGCTACCATCCTTTTTCAACACTGGTACTATAGGCGACGCATAGTCTGAGTGTTCCACCGGTTTTATAATGCCCAACGACAATAATCTATCCAGTTCTTTGTCTATTTTTTCTTTTAAAGCGTACGGTACGGGTCTCGCTTTAAAAAAAATGGGCTTAGCATCGGATTTTAAATGTAAATCTATTTTATACTTATTAAACCCTCCGAGATTGCCTGAGAAAACTTTAGGAAACATCTCTGATAATTGTTTAACAATATTCGTGTTAGACTCGCAACCCGTTTGTATTCGGTCGCGCACGGCGTGTATGTAAGCCGACACAGGCGCCAGTTGGAGATCGAATTCACGAATGAAGTCGCGGCCTAGCAACGGCGGACCACCCGCGCGCACTACATACACATTCAGCGTGCGCGTACGGCCCAAATACGAGACAGGTAATATAGCAACTCCGACCGTTTCAATCATTTCTCCTGTGTAACTATACAACTTTTTGTTGGTGACTGACAATGGCAATCGCTTAAACTTCGAGTTGAAGGTATTTTCCGATATTACGCTTACTGCTGAACCACTATCAATTTCGAACTCTAAAGCCAGCCCACTGATCATCACGCGTTCCGTCATAGGTTTCCCTTTTACGCACCGAATATTACAAAGACACTCACCGTCGTCGTCACCGTCATCTGCAGTACCTTCATCGACGTATTTAACCTTACCCTCGTTAGGGCACACTTTACGCAAATGACCTTTAATACTGCACTTTTTGCACTTATAATTTTTATACCGACACTGATTAGATCTATGGTTAGTAAACCCACACACACTGCACTTTTCTTTTTTAGCAATTTTGAAGACGACATCCGGGCTCGCTGTGGCGATGCCGCTGACACTGAGAGCTGCCTGCGATGAGGCCTGGCGCGCACATCGCATGCTCTCAGCCAAGTCAATGGCCTTCGCGAGGGTCAGCTCCCGCTGATCCTGTACGAATAGTTTGTCCCGCTCGCATCCTGCCCCCATGCCCATGATGAACTTATCAAGTAGGGCCTCCTCTAAATTCTTGAACCCGCAGTGGGTCGCTAATCCTCTAATCCTGGCCGCCCATTGAGTGTGCGATTCTCCTGGTCGTTGTGTTGCCGAGTAGAAATTTGATTTCTCTGCAAACCCGAACCTTTTTGGTGTAAAATGATCGTCGAGGAGTTTTACAATCGCCTCGTAATTCAATTCTTCCACCTTGTTGGGTAACGCCAGGTCACAAGCAAGCTTGAACGTTGATTCACTTAGAGACGTTAATAATATCGCCCTTCTTTTGATTGACGCTTTGTCCGTTCCAGGGGCTATGTCGTTAGCAATAAACCACTGATTTAATCGCAACTTAAAACTGTTCCACTCTTGAGACAGGTGGTCAAAGGTGGAAAGAATTCCATAGGTTACTCCTGTAGACATTTTTAAAGAAAGAATGTGAGTCCACTCGTCGCCACGTGTTAGATATGTGAACGGTGACAGGAAGGGACACACGTCAATTAAACTCGCTTGCCTGTTGCACACTGCTTTATTTTCATAATGGCTCGCGGTGCAAGGGCAGGGCGGACGTAGCCGCACTAGGTATATAAACATACATAACAATTTCCGAACTCAAATATTAGCAGTATACTAATTAAAAAAAAACCATTCGCACATTTATAAACATGTAATTGTCAACAAAATAATTACAATCAAGTAAGTAACAATATTTGTTATCACAAAATACACTTACAGTAAATACAAGAAAGTCGAATTAAGTTACTAACAAATCATATCACATTTTTAGTTTCAGACCTTTAAACTTAAACAAGAGTGCCATTGAGGATTAATGTTAAATCTTCTGGCATTTTCTGGCAGTGTGTGAGACTACTAAAACCAACAATGAAATCTTCTAGTAGGTTCTACAATAACACTTGGTCGATAGTTTTTCTTTTTATGCAAATTCTCACATTTGTCGTTTAAGACTGCATATTAACAATGCAATTAGTATTATCTGTATTATATAATAGAGAAATGTTAATACATTGAATTCTTATAAAACAAAAGAATTCAGACTGAGTGACGGTGAATTTCTGAGCAATAATAATGTCACATTTCAGGTATTACTCTTAAAACTTCTAAAGAGAGCAATTTAAGGCAAGTATTAATTTTAAACTTTGAATAGCACTTGAATGTTAATTTAAGATACGTCGTAGTAGCAATTTTTATTTGTAACAGGCTTGTTTAAGATTACCGCCCATCCCTAGTGGCAAGGCAACTTTGTTCCATATCTTGCCTATTTGCAAGAACAACGTGACATCACGAACTCCACCTTCCTGCAAGACATCAGTTTTCAACCATAAAAACGAGGTTCAAAATAAAGTTAAATAATCGTTGGAGATGTCACATTATTTTTGCACCAGGAGATTTTTTTATTTTTACGATGATTTAATAAATGACATGGGAATAATCTCGAGCGGTTTGTTTATGTACTTAGGCCTATGTTACGACCCGTGAGAAATTTTGTCGACGATAGCCTTCACAAGTGACATTCTTTTCTCGCGTTGCTCTCCTAGCATGTCCGGCCGCAACATACGAAGTCTTAAACTACCAGTCAACTGTACACTGGAAACAAGCAGATATTATATCTCCTACAAGCCTAAGTACGCTGTACATGTATATAGTTATAAAGAAGTACTAAACTAACAAACGAATTTGCCACAGAACTGTTTTTGTCAACTAGGCCTCGATTGCAGCTATACTGTAATTAATTAGCTTTTTTATTAAATGTATTCGTTTTATCCACCGCAACATTCATAGACCTTTCTTAAAAATAACAGATTTAATAAAAACATCCATATTTCTATTTTCTTCGTCCCCTTACTTGGGTTTGAATTTCAGAATTGAGCATTTGTAATACAATGCAATACTATTAGTCGTAAAAAGGCTGTTTACGCAACATTTTCGATATAATATACTTTTAAGCCTATCAATACAGTATTATTATCCGTACGATATAAACCCTGATCGAAACATTTCCTTACAATAAACATGTTTACGCTAGTACAATTTTCCCAAAATAGTTCCTATGTTATGTATTAAATTATACAATAGTAATATACGTTTTCTATAATATTTTGTGACATAGACGATGTTGAAATCTAAAAATAAACATTGTCCATTATTTAAAATTGTAATAATTCCAAATGGAATATTTATTTAAATTTTCTGTGTTGATTTATAAGTTTGTTCGTTGAGATTTAACTTCGTAAGAAAACCTTGGACCTTTTTTACGTAGTACTTGAAAAAATAAACAATAGGTATGCTTCGAGTAACGACAATAACTCGAAACAAAAATCAGACTTTAAAATACATATCAGAATACCGCATCAATGTCATGGTATTTTAACGATTCCCACGCTAAAGACGTATCAGAAAGGGGGGCGAATAAATTAATAACAAAAGTTTAACTTAAGCAATTCCGTATTATTAATTCAGAAATATTTACTTTGCTGAGATTAAAGTTGGATTTCAAGATTATTGTAATGAAGTTAAGGTTGATGGTTTAAATACGCACATATACTACAAATAAACATCACAAAACGCCCAATTAATCGCTCACATAAAACATAAACCTACTTACTTTAAACAGTAAAAACTACTTTTGGAAGAATGTGACATGTGACAGTTATAAGAAACGCTAAAAAAGGTTAACATTATAATGTATAAAACTGAGAAACTGTTATTAAGAAACAGCGATTAACAAATTACTTCAAACAAACATCGAAAACAATTATGGGGTCAGGGGTATGAAACATCTTAGACTTTTCAATTACCGTCAATTGCATCGAGTTATGCCAAAATCTACCTATTTCATTTTAGTTTAAGTATAATAAGCAGATATACCAATCCATCTGAACTAATAATATTATAAAGAGAAAAGATCTGATTGTTTGTTTAGATTGAATAGGCTCTAAAATTAATCAAGGGGCTGTCCATTAATCACGTGATGTTTTTTTAACCCCTCCCTTCCCCTTGGTGATACGTGGTGAGGTTAAGACTAGCCCCCCCCCCCCCCCCAACCCCCATAAAAAATCACGTGTATTTTTTATTACCTACAAAGAAGCTTAAACCGCTTTTCGGTTTTTAACGCCGCTTTTCGGTTCAGAAATGACGCATTTGACGAAAAATTTAATACACGTGATATCTTACTATACCCCCCTACCCCTTGGTAATGTTTCGAGATTTTTGCCGAACCCCTCCCTCCCCCTTTCGAACCTCACGTGATTAATGGACAGCCCCCAACTGAAATTAACAAGCTAATTTGAAAGTTATTTTATTATTATTATTGATGACTATGATAGGCGATAAAATAGTTTCAAACAAGTTATTAAACATGTATACTTGTTTCTTTTTTTCTAAAATAGCCGTGCGAAGCCTGGGCGGACCGCTCGTACCACTTTTATTTTGTCAACTTGACGTGAATAACATTTTGATTATTTACCGTGGGTACGAACTTGCGCATCCTACATATCATAACCAATACGAGCGTAGCATTCACACTGACGCACGGGAGGCGACGACGCGCGCGGTTGGAAGACAGGGGGGGCGTGCCCTGCTTCCCCACCCCTCGTACGTCCCGCTGATACCTGATTTTGTGTTGTGCGCAGCTTAATGCGGCTACATTCAGAGCGGCCATAACGATTGGCGAGGACTGTACATGGTATATTTTGGCATAATTCGGTACAAATAAATCACTTGAATTACAGTCAATTGTTTTACAACATCAATATAGAATATCATGTTATGTCACTTCACTCCTGGGATTTGGTAAATGCAGACAAAAGTTAATGACATTTGGGACAAGATAAGACCGGTTTTATCATTGCAAATTTAATATCCCCCATGTAAATTAATCTTTATAACACGAATAGTTATAATATCAAACGAATTCGTAAACTGAGAACACACGGCAAGAAGAACTTGGAGCGAAAACACAATTTTGTAACTGCTGCATTAATAATATGAAATGATATGAATTTTCCCATTGCAAGTTATAATAAAAAAAATAAGACACATTAAAAATACAAAAATTAAAAAGTAACATTGAATATTGCCTTATGACATTTCAAAGTTACACCAATGATATACATTTTTAAATATGGAACAGTTGACATAAGAGACAAGTTTCGAAACTAAATTAGCCTGCCATGGATCCGGGTTAAACTATTAATAAATATAAATACCCTTGGACTTTTCACACAACGCCATCTCGTCCCAAGCTAAGCAACTTAATGCTTGTGATATGGTAACGAGATGGATGATAAACTACTTATATATATTTTTTTTTGTAAATACATACATATACATATTATAGATATAAATGACACCCAGACTCCCAGCCAGTGCCTCTGGTTTAGACAAAGACACTTGCCCGACCCCGGAATCGAACCCGGGACCCGTTGATCCAAAGGTGGCACATCTAACCACTAGATCAACGAGGCAGTCAAATTAATATTCAAATTAATAAATCTATTAAGGTACTAATAATGAAGTCACTGGTAGTTAATAAAAATACATTAAATATTAATAACAACAAAAAATAGACCAAGCATTTTCTTTTGTTATTACTGCGATAAAAAATTATAAACTCAAAATGGACACAATTTATTTGCTGACCAATGAATATTGCCAATGGAATGACAATGGTATTTTAAATTCAAACATAATAATTGTTTGAAATTATTAGGATTTAATTGAGGCGAGTCAACAAGGGTTCCGTGAAAGTATTGTGCCCTTAATGTGATTAAGTTTAAAAAAAATATTAAGTGTTCTGAAGACTTAACGAAACTTTTCAGGCAAAACATGGGAAGCGAAAAAAAGTATCGTAATTTTCCGGCAACCAAACAAAAGAATCTGTGTAAAACAACTATTTTCTGATAGAAAAGTAGTTATATGAATAATACATTATTCAAACAGCACAAATATACCATAAGTAGGGTAATAAATATTCGCTTACAATGTTCTTCCTGAAAAGGCTCTATTGTTGAATTAAAAAAAAGATCTTACCAGCGACTAGATATAATCATTAAGTTGAAACAATACTGTAAAGTGACAAAGTGTTACTGAATGAAATTTTGAAGATCCTCTTAGTTGTCTAGTTTCATTTTGTTGAAACTGCCAGCTAGTCCACGACCTGGTAAAATAAAAAGCTTTTAAGGGCATGAAGGAGGTTCAAGTTATTATTAATTCAAACTCAACAACTACTACTAGTCAGCCCATAAATAACCCACTGCCGAGTCGGGCCTCCTCCAGTTACATGGAGGGTAATTAGCCTACTGTGCCACACTGGCCAGACGGGTTGGCACAGGGTTTCGTAACAAGTTTGCCTTCTCTTGCGGCTAGGTGTTTAGCCTCCTTTTGTCGGGTCTTACGACACGCTCAGGATAGAATGGAGTGGTGACACTATGTTTTTTTTTTATTCTTTATAGGCTTACGCTTGATCGCCAGTTCACCTGATGTTAAGCGACACTGCGACCTAAGATGGAGCTCGCTTGCCTAGAAGAAACCGATTCACTCGTGATTTAAGACACCCAAATTATATCTATCTGTCACCACACGGTTTCTCGTCTGCATATTATATAATTAGTAGGTATGTGTCAAATAAATGGTGTTTTCTTTATATATTTATGCTATTCCCCCGGTTCTGGCCGTCTATTCTGATGTCATAATATTCTACCACATACTTACCACGACCCATTCCAACAGAAAGAGTGGGGAAGTTGGTCTCGGTGAGCTCCGGCGCTTGTCTTATGGTCTTCGAGTCTGAGGAAGACATTAAAAACTTATTGATACTCTAATGACCTCAGATTACAAGAGTACTTTTATCATAGGACATATGTGGCTATAAAGAAATTGGGGTGAATAATTCGACTGTTCCGAAGAATGAAGACCTATCTGCAATAATGCTTCGAGACCATTTTGAACTTCATATTATATTATACGAAGAATAGAGTTTAAAATGGTTTCAAAGCAGCATTGCAGATAGGTCCGGAATAGTTGAAATATACATGGTAAATTTCGTAAAAGTTGCCATAGTGATACAGACATTTTAAAATCGATAATACTTTCGAGTTGTCAAAGAAAAATATCTTCTTTTTGCGGCTTAGTGTTATTTGCGTATGAGGCACGAAGTGCAGACGCAGTGAAGTTCAATGACTTATACACACTTGTGAAGTGAATTTGAGAAACCACGCACAACACGATATTCGCTAATTCATTTGGTTCTCGGGACGTTGACGTTGGGTAAATTACATCCAAGAATTATTTAAATCTACGTTTTATTTGAACAAAGACCGCATCTTCCTTTTGGAGTGTTTTGAGAAAGTCACCCTGTATATCCATCATCATCATTTCAGCCAAAAGACGTCCACTGCTGGACATAGGTCCCCCAAGGATTTCCACGAAGCCGGTCCTGAGCCGCCCGCATATTTATATATATTTATTTAATTATTTGGCAACACAACGTTTGCCGAGACAGCTATTAAGGTGGATGTTCCGACCTATCGTCCATACATTCTGGCCTAGACCTTTACACTTAACACAGATACTCGTTCTTTGAAACTAATCATTTTATCACATTATTACAATAAAATGTGTCCGCGTTTGACCATTTTAGGCAATAACTTACAATACTTACTGAGAAAAACAGCAGTGAAATCCCGGGAAAATTGCACAACTTCTGTAATAGTGTGCGTGACTTGTTTAGAATTTGCCACGATAGATGGCGTGCAGAAGATATTATAATTCTGATAAATAAATTTCACATTTCATTATTTGGTTAATTTCGTACCAACCAGTAAAAAAAAACAGTTTTAAATAACTTATAACTGATTACTTCATTTTATTTATTTACTTGACTACTTCATTTTCCATATTATGATTCTCGCTATGCGCCGGCGACCTATGGCGGCGGCGGCGGCCAGCTCGAAATCCAATCACAGGCCAGCTCGACTACCGATTACCGCGCTGATTGGCTGAGTCACTCGAAATCAAATCAATCACCAATAGTCGTATACGCGACGTTGCCGTCCTTCCTAACTTTGAAACAATAGAAATATTGTACCGAAAAATGCGTTGCCAAACTTCTTTCGTTCACATAATCGGCTGCGGTAAAATAAACTTATATTTCGGATGTTACTGTGCGCTATGTATTTCGCGCGGAAGTTCTTGCGAAACGTATGACTTGTGAATTTATTTATTTTCATTGATTCAAATTGTAATGTTCCTCTAGTGTATATTTGATTCATACTATTACTTATGTACTCCTCAGCCCATAAATGATCCACTGCTGAGTCAGGCCTCCTCCAACTACATGGAGGGTAATTAGCCTAATATGCCACCCACGCTGGCCAGACGGGTTGGCTTAGGGTTTCGTGTCAATTGTTCCTTCTTTTGTGGCCAGGTGTTCGGCCATTCCTTTTGTCAGTTCTTACGACACCCTCAGAACGAAATAGGGTACCACGCGGAACAAACATTGTTTATTATAATATATTATTATGTAACGTGTGTAAAGAAATTATATACCTATTCTAAAAATGCAATTCTATTGTTGTTGATATTAGAAACAGCAAGTTTGGCAATGGGATTTTGCAATGAATATCGTTTTGATCAACAATATATTCAATTATCATAAATCGGTAAAGTATAACCGCTATATTAAACTTGCTAACATTTTCAAAATATGGTTTTACCGGGTTACATCGAACACCCTTGAGGCATTTTGCAAAAAAAAAAATCAGACGGACAAACATAATTATTAGCTTGTTTTATTTTGTAGTATCTACAAATTGTACTCTGCGTTCAGAAACAAATCTATTTCAATTACTTCTGTTTTTGCGTTTCCGTGCTATAATAAATAAAAAACTTATTCTAATCTGATTCTTTTTCATAAACATCAACCAATTCTATTTATTTATTTATTTATTTATCACTTTTTTGTACACTATTACATAAGCATAAAACATAGTAAGAACGTAACAACTAAAGTACATTTAGGCGGCCTTATCGCTAATCAGCGATCTCTTCCAGGCAACCTTATAGCGAAAGTAGCATCTATGATATAAACGGGTGGTGCAGCAATAAATATCCAGAGCATAGATATAATATATTTTGATTATGATAAACTTACATATAATACTCTATACCTAATGAGGAAATAAATATAAGTAACGTAACTACATACTAATAAAATAATAAAAATATGTATACAAACACACTAATACAAACACGTAACAACATAATTAACATAATACACACAACACGATATTAAATATACTATAATCCGATATTAGCAAAATGAGATTTTAGTCTTTTCCTAAAGATGTTCAGATTATCAGCGCGCCTAATCGTATCCGGTAAAGAATTCCAGAGCAGAACACTTCGTGCAGTAAAAGAATTAGAGGTGAAATTAGAGGTTTGGGAAGGAATGTTGAGACGTAATGTATTTGAGGAACGTAGTTCACGAGATTGAGTTAAGGAAACAAACGAAAACCGTTCTTTCAGATAACTAGGGTAGGAAGGATCAAATAGGATGGAATATAATAACGATAGCAGCCGCAGATCCCTACGATGGCGTACCGAAAGCCACCCCAGCCGTGAACGAAATTCGGAGACGTGATCAAATTTACGTAAGCCAAAGATGAATCTGATGCAATAATTTTGGAGCCGTTCAAGTTTGTTAAGGAGTTCTAAACTAATATCTAGGTAACAAGCATCAGCATAGTCTAGGATGGGTAACAAGAGGGACTGTACCAACGAAACTTTGGTACAATGTGGCAAAAAATTGCGTAGTCGCCTAAGAGAGCCGCCAGCAGCAAATATTTTCTTACTTACAGAGTTTACTTGGTCCTTCCAAGATAGTGTACTGTCAAAAAATATACCAAGATTACGCACTGAATGTTGGTAAGGTAGCTTAACACCATTGAATTCGACCGGTTGTAGGTCATTGTAGTCGATTCGGGAAATAAACCACGGACTTCCTATTATTATAACCTGTGATTTGGCTGGATTAACGGCTAGTCCATGAGAAGCACTCCAGCTATAAATGTGTTCCATGTCCTTATTTATAATTTGAATAGCAGTTGGTAAATCGTTCAAAGTGGACTGAGCATAAATTTGCAGGTCGTCGGCGTATAGATGGTAAGATGATAGAAGACCATCAGCAATGGAATTAATGAAAATGGAGAACAATAGTGGAGAAAGCACCCCTCCTTGCGGTACACCGGCAGAAACACTACAATAGTTGGATTCTACTACGATTCCAGGAATAAAAGTTAAGTCAAATGTTTTTGTTACATTTCCTTGTTTTAGATTATCGATATTTTTATGATTTGATTTCTCAACGGACCATTCAGCATACCATCAGTCAGTCATGAGTCAGTCTGTCGACTGTCGGCTACACCCATGTGTGTGACGAAAGTAAGTCCACCTAACTTAGAAGATATTATCAGCTTATTACAACTAATTCGTATGTATGTAATGTATCCGCCTTTTTTGTAAACACGGCAAGTTTGGATGTAGCGATTTCGCGCCATTTCACGATGACATGACCTCATATTCACAATTCTACAATTTCTGTTGACAAAAGTTTAATTACTTTATTGTATTTCAGCCGTTTGAAAGCTTGGCGTCCTGAATAGAATGTTTTTTCTTGTAACATAACATTTAACAATCTATTTTCAGGTCTATCACTTGCCAATGGACGCAAATGGTATGAAACTGCATTGAAAACAAACCGGAATACAACAGCATGCAGTGTAAAGAACAATTAGCAGAATTTGGATTGAAAATGAATTTCGATGTAGCGATTTCGTGCTATTTCATGATGACATGAAGAATCATGTAATCAAAAACTATACCAGACACCACTGCACTCTACAAGGTAAATGGAAAAATCGAATTTGTAAAGTCATCTCAAAATCAGTGAAGCATATTATTCTGTACTAGCGACCCGCCCCGGCTTCTCACGGGTGCAATGATGAACCTCTAAATTTATCAGTGTTTCGCTAGAATATCATGGATGTATTACATATAAATAAAACTTCCTCTCGAATCACTCTATCTACAAAAAAAACGCTTCAAAATCCGTTGATAGTTTTAAAGGTGTAAGCATACATAGGGACAGACAGACGACAGCGACTTTGTTTTATACTATGTACCTAATGATAATGATTTAAATTTTATAGTTTTTAGATCTTAGCCAACACTAAACTCCCACTATCTACTACTATTCAGCCCATAGATGACCCACTTCTGAGTCGGGCCTCCTCCAGTTACATAGAGGATAATTAAATTAGCCAACTGTACCACACAGGGTTTCATATTGAGTTTTCCTTCTCTGGTGGTTAGGTTATTTGCTTTGTCATTTCCTTTTGTCGGCTCTTACGACACCCTCAGGAAGGAATGGGGCACTATGTATTCTAAATCCGTCACCACACAAATAGTAAAAATTGTTGGAACGAGTTAGAATGTCTTTTTCTTGTAATATAACATTTAAAAATCTATTTCCAGGACTATCACTTGCCAACGGACACAATTGGTATGAAAATCAATGGAAAAAGCAGACTACACAGAGTACATGGGCACATTTAAAAAAATACTTATAATGGATATTTTCTTGGAGAAATCCTATTGATATTGATGAAGCACAGTTGGAAATACAGTGTAAAGAATAGTTAGCAGAAATCCAAAAGTCACCAAAATACATTGCTTTGAATGAAATGTTTACTGTAGGACAGCATAAAAATGATCTATATACTACTCAAAGGTTAGCATATTTGAATGCTAGTCTACTTGGAATGGTGAGTTTGATTATAAAAGTAAACCATAGTATCCATTTATTTTACATTATCTGGACTTGCTCTTTACAGGTTTGCAAATGCTGTATTACCACCCCATGGCACAATCATGTACAGGATATTCTTTATAAAAAGAATATTTGCACAAAGACATGTTATATGGGCAGCAATATGAGATTTTGGAAGCAATATATGAAAATTATCAGGACTTTTTATTGATGAATTATTTGGATATTTAGCTTGCAGTCCAGATGGTAAGCGTTTCTTTATCAAACTTCAATTTTTCTTTGTGTTTGGTGAATGTGGCCAAATATAAATACTAGTTATAATTTCGAGAAACAAATAATAACCAGCACTAAAGACGATTGAATTTCTTATATCAAATTTCATAAAGAGCTTTATCATAGTGTATTATATTTTATGACAATTTGTTACAGGTATATTTGAAAACGAGAGAGCTGTTGTTGAGATCAAGTGCTGTCCATCACTGGCCAGGATAAATCAAAGCCTAGAGGCAGCTGCACTAGAAAAGAAGAACTATTATTATTGTATATTTCTCTTTATTTTTTATCAAAATATGAAATATTACTCTTTTTAACTAACTACATACTAGTACATAATAACTGTTTTAGATTTGTTATGAATTATAGTTGTGTTTATCAGTTTTATCAGTCATCAGTCAGTTTTATCAGTTTTGAGTGAATAGGATTTATCGGCATTTGTTACTTCAAATACTTATGTTTTGATAAAAAAATTAATAGTGTAATGAAATAAAACTGGGTTATATTGTATGTTTACATACATGCATATAATCACGCCTTTACTTATTTTATTTCCCAAAAAAGAAAACATTGCACCTACTTTATCAGCCCATAAATGACCCACTGCTGAGACGGGTTTCCTCCATTTTACATTGCGGGTAATTAGCCTACTGTACCACGCTGGCTACACTGGTTGGCACAGGTTTTGTATCAAGGTTTGCTTCTCTTGTGGCTAGGTTATCGGCCTTATCATTTCCTTTTGTCAGTTCTTACAACACCCTCGGGACGAAATAGGGTGGTGAATACATAGTGATGTATTCTCCATTCGTCACCATACCATGTTTTCTCGGTATCACCCAAAGATTTACCTTTAAATTTATAACCTTGTTTTTTTTTATTCACGCCATCTAGTGTTGAATCTTTGTAAACGTATGTATTGGCTACACGTCTACGTCTGTGTGTGTGAACGATATTCCAATTCGCGGCTTTGTGTCGAATTGGGTGTATTTTGTGGCACTGATATGACCCAGTAAAATAAAGCGTTATGTCCGATACCCGCTAAAGCTACTCCTACGTCTTAATAATTTCACAATTACACACCAGCCCAAATAAACTGTAAATGTTGACTCCAACGCCATCTCTCGGGACAATGGCTGAGAACAGACCGGAACATCCACCTTAAACTATAAAAACGTTTTACTAAAAACATGGGAGGTGTTGTGGTTTACTTACAATCAGCTTGCGGCATACGCAGCGGGGCATGAGTTCGCTTCTCGCGTTTAGTACCTGGAACAAAACGACTTGCTGTAATAAAACGAAATGTGTTGCAGTTTTTAAAATATATGCAACCTGATTGACAATGGTGAACAATGAGTTATTGTTATAAATAGCAACAGACGGCTGATTTATGTTATTGTAGTTTACAAACTCAACTCAAAACTCAAATCATTTATTTCAATTGAACCTATTTACTGGTGTTTTTGAAAAGTCAAAAGTGAAGTTAGGAATCTAGTTGCATGTTCCAAAAAGTAGATCCTATGGAGAAGAACAGCCAAGAAACTCCATGGACACTCTTTTTATCATATTTTCTGTTACAAGCATCTGATTGGGTTACATTGATTTCGTGTTTATTTATAGTAAGCTAAGATGTGAGGACAATGTAACATATCGCACAACAGAAGTGTCCAGGAGATCAATATAAAGCTATGTAGGTATGTCAATAGCAGTTAAGGGATGATCGGCCCCAACTGGCGGCACCCGATCACGAGCATGACGCTTAGTTTAGTTAGTTTTAGTTTTGAAAATAAATGGTGTACTTACTGGCAGAGACGGTCGTGAACGAGCTTTCGTTGAAGGAGTCGTTGGTGGTGTTGCACGACGATAGGGCCTATAATATAATCACAATTTTACAAATCTATACTAATATATAAAGCTGCAGAGTTTGTTTGTTTGTTTGTTTGTTTGTTTGAACGCGCTAATCTCAGGAACTACTGGTCCGATTTCAAAAAATCTTTCAGTGTTAGATAGTCCATTTATCGAGGAAGGTTATAGGCTATATTTTATTTTCAAAAGAATTAGGGATCCGTATGAAAATTGCGATTTTGTAAACCAAGGTGTAAAATCGAAAACCTATTTATGCGTGCGCTGCAAAAACTATTGACAATAGAACAAAATGATGTACTACGGGTTTGTAGGTCTTATAAAGCACATATCTAACTATCATAGTTTAGTCACAATAACCGATTTTATGTAAATAAAAAATATGCACGGGTTCGATGCCCACGCGGGCGAAGCCGCGCGCAAAAGCTAGTAATTACTAATACTACTACTCAGCTCTTACACGACCTACTGCCGAGTTCGGCCTTGTCCAGTTCTATGGAAGGTAATTAGTCTACTGTGCCACACTGGCCAGACGGGTTGGCACAGGGTTTTCAACCACCACCTATCTTGATGACATTTAGGAAGTTTCTCGCATGTGGTTTGGCTACAGACCGCAACAATAATGGTTAGGTTTCCCAGGCGCACTTCAGCATCTTCTCGCGCCCCTGGACTCCCACATACCCCAGCTGGGGTATGTGGGAGTCCCCCGGCTGGGGGTTCCCCCCACTTTAAAAAAAGGGTTTCATATCAGGTTTTCCTTCCCTTGCGGCTAAGTTTTCGGCCTTGTCATTTCCTATTGTCGGCCCTTACGACACCCACAGGATGAAATGCGGTGGTGACACAATGTACACTTAGATATTAATATAATTATTATTATAGTATCTGCGGAACCTTTCCTAAAGGGACTCCTTTAAATAATATATTTTAGTATTTAAGTTTTAGGTTAATTGGTATTTTTTGTCTTGTTAATATGTACATAAGTTAGTGTTTACGAAATTATATTAATGGTATTTTTTATTATTGTATTAAAAATATTATTACCACATTATACCCAGCAACGGTTGGCCCCGCCCTTTCCTTCTTCTGTTCCTTGAAAGTCAGGATACTCTGCAAAACACACAAAATAATTTAATCAAAACTGCAATTCGAATATAACACCAAATTGAGATGCATTCTTTGCGAAAGCAACCGATATTCTTTATACAGGGTGTCCCAAAAAATAGTGTCACGCGGAAGTCCAGAGATAGAGCACCCCTTGAGGTACCCAAATCACTCCCATGAATGTTCTGCGATTTTTCATAGTTTTTGTGTTATGATTTTTTTCTGAATTTTCGACCTAAAAACTTATATATTTTTTTAAAGTAGAAAGAAGATAAACTTACTCTAACTCTATCATCTTGAATTGTACTTTTAAGCATAAAATAATCACCTTGTAACTTTGACAAAATTAAAAAAATATTGGTCTAAAGCCAATATTTTTTGTCCAAACATTTAAAATTCAGAACAAAAATCATAACACAAAATCTATGAAAAATCGCAGAACTTACATGGGGATGATTCGGGTACCCCAAGGGTGCTCTCTCTGGACTTCCGCTTAACACTATTTTTGGGAAACCTGTATGTTTATACAAATGGACATCATTATCAGTTAATACACTGCCTCGTTGGTCTAGTGGTCAGATGTGCGGCCTTTGGATCAACGGGTCCCGGGTTCGATTCCGGGGTCGGGCCAGTGTCTTTGTCTAAACCAGAGGCTCTGGCTCGGAGTCTGGGTGTCATTTCTATCTATAATATGAATGTATTTACAAAAAAAAATGTATATAAGTAGTTTATCATCTCATCTCGTTACCATAACACAAGCATTAAGTTGCTTAGCTTGGGACGAGATGGCGTTGTGTGAAATGTCCAAGGATATTTATTATTATTATTTAATACACGTTTTTCGGCCGACTTAACAATATTTCTAAATAAAATTGGAATGTCTATTTGTAATATTAAAATAACCGATTTTTCTCAGCGCATTCGATGTATTCACAGTACATAATATATACCAAAACATTTTTTTAACAATTTTTGATTTGGCTGTGTCGGCTAATCTCTGAAATGGCCGCACCGCATTGACGGGACTTTCACTGGCAGAGAGTTGATGTAAAAAGGAGTAACTTAGGCTACTTTTATTGACGCCACCACCCGGTTTTTCGACATTTCTCAGTGATATTCGCGCGAAATACAGAATTAATAATTTATCGTAAAACCTGCCAACTGAACAATAACTGAACACTTTTTAACGGATTTATCGCGTGTATATTACATTATTTCCCGACGTTTCGAATGCTTTGCAGCAGTTGTGGTCGCGGGAGAGACTAGATGACAGTTGTCTACAAAAGTACAAAAAAACAGTTAAAATCTACCGCCTATAATTTTGTTTAACTCAACAACATAATGTTAATCATTATGAACAATAACTGTTTGTTAAAAACTACGAGGACAAAGTCGCAGATAACTGCTAGTCTATACTAATATAATAATGTATTTAAGCGCATGTTTGTAACGAAATTGGTAAAAAGTACTGTACCGATTTTAAATATTCTTTCACCATTTGAATGCTGCATTATCACTGATAAGTTATTTTAATAGCAAAAAATAAAATATAAAAATATCTTTATTAAAAAGTAACACTCACATCAATATCATAGTCGAACGGAATGTGCTTCCCAGGGATGATATCTAGACCCATTATTGGGCAGCAGCTATCCAGGATGGTGTACGCCCAGCGCTTTGTGCGAGACGTAGTACATTCAACCGCCTTGTCTATGCTTTCATGGTGCTATAAAATTAAAATATAAAAGATGTCAGTCCGTATGATATCACCACCCCATTAAATCCTGAGGCTGTCGTAAGATCCTACAAAGGGAAATGACAAGGCCGATAACCTAGCCGCAAGAGAAGGATTGTTTGATACTAAACCCTCACTATGGGCTCCATCAGAAGGCTCAAAGTCACCCAAAGGGCAATGGAGAGGGCTATGCTCGGAGTTTCCCTGCGAGATCGAATCAGAAATGAGGAGATACGCAGGAAAACCAGAGTCACCGACATAGCCCACCGGATTGCCAAACTTAAGTGGCAGTGGGCAGGGCACATAGCTCGCAGGACCGACGTCCGATGGGGCAGAAAAGTCCTCGAGTGGCGACCGCGTTCCAGAAGGCGCAGTGCTGGTAGGCTTCCCACATGGTGGACCGACGACCTGGTTAAGATCGCCGGAAAGCAGTGGATGCGGGCGGCCCAGGACCGGCCTTTGTGGAAATCCTTGGGGGAGGCCTATGTCCAGCAGTGGACGTCTTTTGGCTGAAATGATGATGATGATGATGATGATGAAACCCTGTGCCAACCCGTCTGGCCAGCGCGTCACAGAAGCCTAATAATTACCCTTCATGTAACTGAAGGGTAATTTGGGCGAGTAGTGTCCGTTGGTGGGATGTGGATTACCTATAGGCGGTGTCGCCAACCCATAGCATCTTTAGGGTGTCGTAAGAGGCGACTAAAAGAACGCAAGAGGCAGATCACCTAGCCCCAAGAGAAGGAAAACTTGATAGAAACCCTGTGCCAACCCGTCTTGCCAGAGTGGCACAGTAGGCTAATTTCCCTCCATGTATGTGGAGGAGGCCCGACCCAGTAGTGGGTCATTAATGGGCTGAAACGAGTAGTATAAAAGATGCCTGTGGTGTTACAGGGTTTCGTATAAAGGTTTCCTTCTCTTGCTGCTAGGTTATCGGACTTGTCATTTCCCTTTGTCGGCTTATACCACACCCTCAGGAATAAATGGGGTGGTGACACTAGGTATTCTCAATTCGTCACGACACGGATAATCATTAAAAACAAGAGTATAATAGCCATCAAATAGCTTGCATTGTTCTAGTACATTGACTATGCATTAATCGATTATTGTTAAATAATGTTAATAAAACCCATTTAAGTGCTTAGTGCCAGTTTTTGACCTATATACTTATAAATAGTCGCATATTGCACTGTATGGCTATGCAAGAATCCATACTATTAAGACTAGATAGCGCTGTTTGACTTTCACTTAAATTAGAGTTTAGACTAGCTTAAGTGAAAATAAAATTATACTAGCATACTGTGCACTAAACTATTCTGCTTCCCTTACCTCGCACGCAAGCCCTGGTGTGTATTTAAACGGATCCTTCTTCAGTTGGACCATTGCCAATGACTCCTTGGGGAACCCCTCGTTGAGGTCATTTTTCACTGCATTGATGAGAGTGAAGAACAGTGTATCCAGCTTATAGACGCGGAAGAGAGAGTCGTCTTCGGCTGGAAGAAATATACAAGCATATGGTTTGTCTACACCATATAAATATATTGTCGTAAAGTATGGTTTATATATATCTTATATTAACCATACTATATTACGAACACAAAACGCAGGTTACAAACAGATACAGAACGAAATGAAAAAAGGCAAGGTGATAACTTCTGACAATATTTGATGGCCCATCCCAAGCCGGCCGCATCCTGCGTCCTTTATCTGGGGGGTGGTTTGCCATAATCTAGGCTAGGCTAGGCTTTGCAAGCGGGTTGGTCGATGTTCCACATAATGTTGCTGCCCAATGTCCGTTGTCCCTTAGTCGCCTTTTATGACACCCACGAGAATATATGGGGTGGTAGTATTCTTACTCTGCTACCATACTGAGAGGGCAGGACGGCGGGATGCTAAGTTGTGAAGCAATAGTGCAACTAGCAACATCAGATGCGCACGTATGAGACATTTGCCATAATCTGCAACAAGCTTGTTGGAAGGTCTGTCATTACTTTCACCTGCTATCACAGATGGTTCGATACTCTAGTGACAATGCAACTCACAAGCTCGGCTACACAATTGCATAATAAACGCCTGGACGGCCTCCACCTTGCCCGGGAGTGTGAAGAGTGGGGGAAGAACTTTCTCATTCCTTTGCTGCTTCAGGTAATCGATAATGTTAGCAAGGATCTGCATGTAGTTGCTTCGGGGACGATCAGCATCCGGCATCACCAGGCCTAACTCTTCGGCTCCTGCTTTCACGTCGTATGCATAGCCTAACGGTATTACAGCTGCAAAAAAATAATTTTCAGAATGTTAAAATATGAAAAATTTTAACTAATCACAGCAGCTTTGAGGCAAATTTCACGATAGATAAAACATGCAGCCAAAAACACAAATTAACTTCTTTATCAATAATAATAGTGGTTTCTATTACGTAAATAAGTATTTTTTTTATTAATGTACTTTTTAAAAAGGCATACTTAATGCCTTAGGATTTTTCTGCCAGTCTATCTTATAAAATAATATAAAATATATATATATAAAATAAGTAATTCCTTCCTTCCATGAGGTGACAGATTAGGAACGCATATTCACCACCCCATTTTGTCCTAGGAAGGGGTCGCAAGACCCAACAAAAGGTAATGATAAGAAGATGCAAGAAAGAGAGAAAAATAAACACTTTATTATCCAAAGTTACACAAAATACAGTGAAAAAAAAATAAACATGTAGCACCATCAAAGTTACCTGGGTTTATTTCCTCATGATAGTGGTCTTTGATGCCTTCCACAAGGTTGAACCGTAAGATGGTGCTCTCGCCAAACACAAAGTCAGTGCTCGTCTTGCATAATACATTGACATCGATGAGGTAAAAGTCTTCATCTCGAATGACTAAGGGATAAATTAAAATTGATTAACTCTGGAGTTAAGTTAAGAAAATTAAAAGTCTAGAGTTATGAAGTTTTCCCAATTTAATAGGGTTGGGTTAGTTGTTACAAGCAAGCTCCTTTGAACCATCAACAGAGAAGACTTGGATTTGACTCAGGAAAGGAAAAAAAAGTAGTTTGTTTTAAAAATAACAGAGAGATAGCTCACAAAGCCTCAAATAACAACTATAACATGAGACTATATTGAGAGTCTAAGAAGGAGTTTACAGAACTTACCCCCAGTGAAAGCTTTGAGTTTAACAAGGTTTCTTATGTCTTTTTTCTCATTTTCCTCTGCATCTGCCAAATCCCGTTGCTCCTGCTCAATCACAGCAATAGGTATTCCAGTAGATGTCATTTTTGTTTGTGGAATGTTATTCTTTTGTTTTTCTGCTTTGGCCTTAGCATCAAACTTGCTTCTTATGTGTGGTGAGGCATCCTTAATACAAAAAAAATATTACTATGTTAATTTAAGAATAGTAAAATAAATACTTATGAAGTACATATATTCTGAGTACATTGTAGTACATAACAAGTTGTATGTACTAGAATATGCTTCACTACATCACTACATTATTATAAAACAAAGTCGCTGTCATGTGTCCGTCCCTATGTATGCTTAAATCGTTAAAACTATGTGACGGATCTTGAAGCAGTTTTTTTAACAGGTAGAGTGATTCAAGAGGAAGGTTTTATGTAAAATACATTCATAATATAGTAGAGAAACACTAATAAATTTCGAGGTTAACCATTGCACCCGTGCGAAGCCGGGGCGGGTCACTAGTATGATATAAATCTAGGGTGATGGTGGTTGCTTTATTGGGTTATTTTATCTAGAAGTTATTGCATACTACCCAATTTAAAAATGAAGCTTTGAGTGGCGAAACTATGCAAAGAAGGCTCATTGAATACTTATGCTGTATGAATGTAGCTTTGTGTGATATGTTGCTTATAAGTAAGTAGTTGTAACCCGCATAGTATTAACAAAAAAATATTGTTCAGTCTGCACAGTAAGTTAGTAATTCAGTGTTTTGTGCGAAAGGTACTCAAAATTTAGGAAAACTCAGTAACTATGGGCTGCTGAAAAGACGGGAGTCAATAAAAGTATATTTTACCCTTTAATTAAGCTTAATTTAATTTTTCCCGGGTTCGATTCCGGGGTCGGGCAAGTGTCTGTCTAAACCAGAGGCACTGGCTCGGAGTCTGGGTGTCATTTCTATCTATAATATGTATGTATTTACAAAAAAAAATGTATATAAGTAGTTTATCATTCATCTCGTTACCATAACACAAGCATTAAGTTGCTTAGCTTGGGACGAGATGGCGTTGTGTGAACTGTCCAAGGATATTTATTTATTTATTATTATTATAACTATCCGCCAGTAAAAGTCAATTAAACTCGATCCACTCATTTTAAAGATTAGCGGAAACAGACAGACAAAAATTTAAAATAAATATTGTTTTGGTCTAGTACCGTGTTTAAATCCAAAACAGGTAATAGCAAGGAAATACCTGTATCGAAAAAATAGCCGGTATATAAGTTTAGGGCATCAATAAATGCACACATGAGAATCGTAATATTTCAGAGGTCACATCGAGAACAGGGGATTTCAGCTAAGGTTTGCCCGGTTACACGCCAAATTTGACGAATCGATAAATGCTTGGGTCCATTGTTTCGATATTTTAGAATTGACGCCTTGTTTTCAAACAATTATAACTAAATTGTATTTAAGTTTTTCTAATTTCAAAACTTACCCTCCACAAAGGTCCAGCGGCTTCCGCTACTGCAGCCATGTTTTCGTAGGTGACTCCTTGTTTCCTCTGCTCTTCCCTGAAGTCGTGCATGAAAAAATAGAATGCATTTCTTGGCTGCTTTTTAGGCATGTTGTTTTTCGAAATGGTTCTCACAGGTATTGTTAATGGGGGAATACCACAAACGCCACAACAAGTTTGTCAAATCAATCAAATCAAATCAAGTATCAACCAGACAGAACGACCCGACCGAACCGAACCGTTGATCGATTGAATGGAAGAAGAAAGAGAAACTAGATTAAGAATCTAAAGACAGGCACAGGATCTCATCACAGGAGAAAACGGCCGGGGATGCAGGGTTGCCAACCCTATCATAGAGCTAAACTGTAGATATGCCAGAAAAAAGCTGTAGAAAACTGTATAGTCCAAAAAATAACGTTTTATTAAAATACTTGTAACAGTGACAAGTTGGCGTGGGTGTATTATGTGTGAAATTCTATATTGCACTAGACATATAAAACATTGGGTAGATAAGCGATGGTGGGTCAATATTCATAATAAGTTCTTATTTAATATTACAGGGTTATTTTTTGACCTTCCTCCAAATTTAAATAGGTGGTTCAGACCATGAAAGTAAACAAAAAAGAAAAGAAAATAATAGTTGTAAAAGTGTTAACTTTCAATGCGCTAAAGCCAACGAATTTTATTTCAAAATGAAATTTTTTTTTATTCGAATATTGTCGTCTATAGTTAAGAAAAAGTGATAAAGAATTTCACACATAATACACCCATACCATCTCGTCACAGTTGCAAGTATTTTAAACGGTTATTTTTTGGACTACTAGATATTATCTGTTTCCCACCAATATTCGTCATTGCAAAGTAAAGGTATGATTCCGAAGTACTGGTTCCCATTACCGCGACGTAGTTTGGAATATGTTTGGAATCATACTTTTTTGTCGATCAAAAAAATTGACACCTGTCAAATCGATCACGCTATCTTGAATAGGGTATAAAGACAATAGTATTATGACAGGTTTAACATAGAATAGAATAGAATAGAATAGAATACTCTTTATTGTACACCAATAATATAAAAGGTTAACATACCATCAGATATATATATGACAAAGAAATGTACAATGGGCGGTCTTATCGCACTAGGCGATTTCTTCCAGACAACCTTTGGATGGATAGGAGTTGTGCACGTTACAACGGTAGGTAGCGGTGTGCAATAAATTATACAAGTATGACAAATACATGAACAATAAATATAGTATATTCTAATACATAAATAACTTTTAAATACTATGGAACCTATGTAATAACAATAATATGATACTATACATATATACCAAATATATTATACATAAAAATACTATATATGTACAAATAAAGATAACAGATAACATTATAACTGTAAGTAATGTTCCTTTAGAAGCTTATTGAAGGTTTCTAAAGACTGTGCACATCTTATTGTGATAGGTAACGCATTCCACAAACGTATTGCTGTAACCGTAAACGACCTATCCATAAACATAGATGTATGTTCAGGGAAATGCAGCTTAAGGCTATTTGATGATCTTAGGGACCTCATATGTGTGTCACAAAGGAACTCGAAAGGTTCTTTAAGATAAATGGGCGAAATGGGATTAAATAAAATGTTGTACAACAACGAGACAATATGAGCATTCCGGCGATGACGAATTGGCAACCACTTGAGCTTTATGCGAAAAGAGGAAACGTGGTCATATTTGCGGAGTCCAAATATAAACCTTATGCAAAGATTTTGGAGTCGCTCAAGTTTATTTAGTTGCTCTTCAGTTAGATCAAGATAGCTGACATCGGCGTAGTCGAGTATTGGTAAAAGGAGCGTTTGTGCGAGCACAATTTTAGTGGTAATTGGTAGGAAGTTACGAAGACGCCTGAGAGATCCTGCTGCCGCGAATAGTTTGCGACTTAAAGATTTGAGTTGTGGGGCCCATGATAATGTATTGTCAAATATAATACCCAGATTCTTGACGTTACTTGCGAATGGTATAATGGCCCCATCGTAACGAACTTGGGGAAGTTGTAACGGATCTACCCTGGCAAACATTCGAGGGCTGCCCATTATGATGGCTTGCGACTTAACTGGGTTTATTTTGAGGCCATATGCGAGACTCCAGTCTTTTATTCTGGCTAAGTCATCATTTAAGCTCTCAACAATAGCTGGCAACTTAGCAAGTGGACCTTGAGAATAAATTTGAAGATCGTCTGCATAAAGATGGTAAGAAGAAGAAAGATTATTTGAAATGGTATTTATAAAAATAGCAAAAAGTAACGGGGATAAAACGCCACCCTGCGGCACGCCAGCAATCAAATTTACCCATGTTGAATATGAGTTATCAATACGGACTCTTTGCCGACGGCCAGACAGGTAAGACTGAAACCAATCAATTGCCATTGGAGATTATGTTAAGGGCACCCAGGACTGCCAGGAGAATGTCAAAATCTACAGTATTAAAGGCATTGCTGAAATCAAGTAATAAAAGAACTGTGAGTTTGCCAGACTCCATGGCACCCCTGATGTCATCCGTAATTTTGACTAGGGCAGTAACGGTACTGTGTCCGGGACGGAACCCAGATTGCATAGGATCTAGGAGATTATTTGTACACACAAAGGAATTGAGTTGGATATGGATAAGACGTTCCAGGACTTTGGACAGGAAGGGAAGAATGGATATGGGGCGGTAGTCAGAGAAAGAAGTGGGATTTTTATTCTTGGGCAAAGGAGTAACTTGAGCTTCTTTCCAAGCAGATGGGAAAGAGCTACTGGATAAAGAGTAATTTAGGATGTGACAAATAATTGGTAGGAGTTCATCTAGGATTGGGATTATCATGTTACGGCTGACATTGTCGCTACCGACCGCGTTGGAAGATATCGACAGTATGCTTTTCTTAACATCACATCTGGTAAATTGATTAAAAACAAGTGGTTGGTGATTAGGAGTTGGAAGAGATGAAAGATGCGCTATAGTTTGAGCTTTTGCTGTAGCATAGCTCGAAGAAGAAGAAAAATGCTGATTAAGCGAATTGATATCTATTTTAGTAGGAAGTTTATCTTGACTTTTTCCAACTCCCAGAGATCTAAGAAATTTCCAGACTTTAGCTGGATCGTCATTTTCTACGGATTTATGGATATTGTGGCGTTGGGCGTTTCTACACATCTTATTGCAGCGATTTCGTATGCTGATATATTTCTCCCGATTGTAGTCAGTTGGCCGACACTTGAATTTAGTCTTAGCTACTGCTTTCTGGTGTATTAATTGTTTGATATCGGCATTTAACCACGGTGCCGGTAGGTGTTTCACTTTAATGGCCCGAACAGGAGCATAAATGTCATACAACTCGATTAGTTTGGATGCAAAAATGTTAACCTTATTATCGATGGAAGTGGAATCTAAGAGTCCGCTCCAATCGATATCACTAGCTGCTTCTCGAAGACTGTCAAGGTTCATACCACTAAAATTGCGCTGCAGAAGAATTGTTGACTTCAACTTAGGTGGACGAATCTTATAAGAAAGGAAAATAAGGTCGTGATATGAGAACATGTCTGCCGAGCATTGTCCATACTTGGAGACATGATCACGAGAAGAAATGAAAATCAGATCAAGAAGCGATGGTGTAGTATTAGGAAAGTGGTGTGTTGAGTTTAAGGGTAGAATGAAAAGATTTGTCGATTCAATAATCGATATGAGAGAAGTGGTACGAGAGTCATTTTTTAGGAGGCAGGTGTTAAAGTCACCCATGATAATTGTATGACTGTAAGAAGGAATAATGTTTTCTAGAAGTCTTTCAAATGAAGAAAAGTAATTGATACGAAGAGATGGACAGTAATATACGCCTAATAAAACTTTTGCATTGCACAACTCCACTTCAATGAAGAGGTGCTCACCAGCGTTCGTGGACGGCGGCTGCGGCGATGTATCAATAGTACAAAATTTTATGTAATTACGAAGATAAATGGCAACTCCACCACCACCGCCATGCACACGATCGTTACGTATAAGATTAAAGCCTGGTAAAGAGTAAGAGGTAGTCGGGAGGCAAGGTTTCAGCCATGACTCGGAGATGAGAATAGCATGTATGTTCTCACAATCAAAGTTGGCCAGCATATCTGGGAAATGTGCCGGAATACTTTGGGCATTAATGTGGACAACATTGAAATCCCTAGGAACATCAGCAAACTGTGAACATAAGACCTCACTCAGGGATGGGGTATTTGCAAAGCTAGAATCACTTGCAGTTACGAAACTCTCGTTATCACTATCATCAGAACAATAAGACATAATTAATTTAAAATAAGTAAATAATAATAATAATATATCTAAATAGAAAATCTACGTGTATATATATATATATATATGTCGTGGATAACGATATCGTTTTATTAAGTTTCTCAATTGATTGTTGACACAGTAGTGCGGCAAACGCGGTGACGTCAGTTGTTTTGCAATGGCGGCACGTGGACAGAGTCGTAATGGAAAGTGAGGTTGGCTCGATCAGTCAGTCGACGTTGGGACACGGACCGAGACACTTCTCCGTTGCGAACCTGTCGGTTTGTCTATTTAAGTGTGTTAACTGAACATTGTTATTGATACTGTGGTTAATATTGTGAATTATAAAGTTACAAGTAATAAACCTCGTACCAAGTCAAGATGATGACGACTCTATCGCTCAGCCGTCGCTATCTCCGACATCAGAAGTGGGATGTAACTCATTCAGCCCACGTGGAGAAAACAGTGTAGTGATAATGTGTGTGCTTCTGTACGCGATGGAAATAACCGATAATGGCGATTCATTGTCACTATAAAGGAGACATTAAGCTACATGAAGATTGTTCTAAACTGAAGATCACAAGCTGCAGTCATAGTGCGGCGATTAACTAAGTGGGGATCACTTGCTTTCATTGTGATGGACAAGGACACTATGGGTCTAACTGCCCTGAGCGGAGCAGCAGGAAGGCGAGCAACAGTACTGCGGTCAGCCAGGTCAAAGAATAGTGAGTGGATCTGTAGTAAGCGCACCAGCTGCAATTTTACGTCACTCCGGTGAGCAGTTTCCATTTTATTACTCGGGTATATTGTATGGTATACGACTTTACGATAGTGTGGCTTTGACCGGTGTAAGAAAATATTATTTGAAATTCTTTTACATGTTTACCTGTTAATTACTTGCGATACGAAGTTTAGATTGCTGTGCTTGTTTAGCTTGACAGTTCATCGGTCTAGCGTCATATTTTCGGCAGGTTATATCAGTTTTCCAAGATTATGGCACCATTATATGCCTTGATTTGCATCGGTGAGGTAGATTGAGAGCATAAACATAAGGCGATAGGACAGCAGATCCAGACTTCAGGCGATCGAAGTTTCAGTCGGCAACGGTGAAATTTCACAACTGCGGTAAAATAGGTCACCGACCGTCCGATTGCCGTTCCAAAGGCGAGGTGAAAGGCAAGGCAGCCAGTGCTGTCACTTCAGCGTCAAGCTCTGCGGGACCGAGGCCGCGGTCGGACTTAATCTGTTTCAGGTGCGGCACCGCCGGACATTTGGCAACGAAGTGTCCACGTGGCAACAGCGGAGGAGCTGGCGCGGCAGTAGGCGCAAGCAGTTCGGAGCAGCGCCTGCAGCAGCGGCGAGTAACGAGAGGCATGTGGAAGTTTGCTAAGTTCACCGTTGCAATGCATTGGAAGCTCCGCGCTTCGTGTAACGCTGTTATAGTGCATTGGAAGCTCCGCGCTTCGTGTAACGCTGTTATAATGCATTGGAAGCTCCGCGCTTCGTGTAACGCTGTTATAGTGCATTGGAAGCTCCGCGCTTCGTGTAACGCTGTTATAGTGCATTGGAAGCTCCGCGCTTCGTGTAACGCTGTTATAGTGCATTGGAAGCTCCGCGCTTCGTGTAACGCTGTTATAATGCATTGGAAGCTCCGCGCTTCGTGTAACGCTGTTATAGTGCATTGGAAGCTCCGCGCTTCGTGTAACGCTGTTATAGTGCATTGGAAGCTCCGCGCTTCGTGTAACGCTGTTAAAGTGCATTGGAAGCTCCGCGCTTCGTGTAACACTGCTATAGTGTATTGGAAGCTCCGCGCTTCACGTAGCTCCGTTGCTGTACGTCGGAACTCCGTGTTTTGTGTAGCCCGTACTGTTACGTCGGGAGCTACGCGCTTCGCGTACAGTTGACCATTGAAAGCTTGGCGCTTTGTGACTCGGGGCACCCCGATAACCGTACGAGTTTTTCCTTTTATTACGTTTCACACACAACGACAATGAAAGACGCGCGAGAACGCGCTGACTGTCAGGATGGTCGTGTGGCATATTGAGTTAACGTTTTAGTACTACTAGCGCCATCTATGCCGCCTCCGTGGCATTACTCGCGGATGGCGCTGCGTATAGATTCTGAAGAGCTGTGACGTATCGAACGAAGGAACGAGTAAATGGATGGTTTCGCTCGCGAATGAAGTGAGTCAGTGGTTCGGTCATCGCAGGAGTGGATGAATGTTCTATTCATTCTGCCCTGGAACACCGACAGCACCGCACGTGTGCATCTTAGGTGGGCCTTGGTGCAGGCCTTTGATTTTCAAATCAGTTATCGTGAGGGACGTCGTATGGCTCGAGCTCGTAAGATCATCTGTTACCACTCGACATTTCCAACATGCGCTCAGGTGTCCTACATCGCAAGGTACAGAGAAATAATCGGACCCGGTGTCTTCCAATTGTTCCCCGGGCCTTCCGCTGGTCAGTAATTAACCACGTGCACGAATCACGTATGCACCTTGAATTTAAGAAGACTCTTGAAAGGGTTGATCACTATTGGTTCGAGCACATGGCTAAGTGCGTTCGGGACTTCATCCAATTCCTAACATAAGTATCCCGTGGCATACTGTGCACGTTGACTTAACTGGCAAATTAAGTGGAAAAAGCGATTGCAAGGAGTACGTCATAGTTTTAATTGATGCGGTCACAAAATTTGTTCCCTTATATCATACCCTGAGAATAGATTTGGCTAGAACAATTAAATCCCTTAAATCAAGCGTCTTTAGTTGGAGCTCCAGTTAGTTATTGCAGATCTGGGACGATGCTTTGCCAACAAAGAATTCAAAGTTTTTTTGTCAGTTTCACGGTGTTTCTTTACGTTTGATAGCTAGTCAAGTCGCGCTAATTGCCAAGTAGAAAGAACAATGAGCGCGTTAAAAAGTATGCTGACCGCGGTAGAAGCGTCTGATAGGTCCCGGCATGAAGCGTTAGAAGACGTGCAATTAGTTTTGAATTCCTCTGTCCACCGTGTAATACAAGCGAGTCCACTCGAGTTTCTGATAGGACGTTTAGCTAGACCATTTAACCTATTAACTTTGAATGATTCCGGACCGGCAGTAGACATTAGTAAGACAAGAGAGCAAGCGGCCACGTACATAGAAAATAGTGCCAGTTACGAAAAAGTAAAATTTGATAAAACTACAAGTTAAAGTGGTAAAGTTTGATGTTGGTAATTTAGTTTAAATTCAGAACGAAGAGAAACCAAACTAAATTAGACGCGAAATACAAGGGACCGTTAAAATTGTGGAGTTACTTGATGGTGATCGTTATTTGCTGAAATCTTTGACCGGTAATAGAACATAAAAATACGCTCACGACTGTATAAGGAGATTCCTCTAAGCAGTGTGCCCGTTGAGTTAAATTTGTCTGATGAAGATGGTAAGGAGGATGCCTCCAACAGTAAATAAGAACACATACCTTGGCTAGGTCGCACTACACGCACTAGTCTGTAGTCGTAACTGCAACTCTCAGAGTTGTACAGAGCGCGATGGGCAGCTAGTGGTGTGGCGGGGACCCGGGTTTCGAGAGAGACTATTTGTATGGTCCTGTGTGGCCTGGGAGTCGTGGACTCCAGTTAAAGTGTTGGTCGTATCGCTTGGAGCGATGTCGATATGGGTGACACGTGAATTGTCACTAGCTGCTGGGACAGCTGGGCCATGTGTTGTGTACTTATTGTCTTAAACTTACTGTTTTAAAGTATCAGTATTGAGATTTAAAGATTATGGGCTTAGAGGAACCTTTCGTGTTAAAGTTGTTGAAATTATTTGTATGCTAACGTGATCTCTGTTAACTTTATTCGTAAGATACGATTACGGACCATTACCATCAGGTTGGCCGAACGTGAAAATGTGCCTCAGTTGGTTATTTTGTTACAAGTACACACGAGGACGTGTGCTTCGTCAGAATGGCCGTGTCGTGGATAACGATATCGTTTTATTAAGTTTCTCAATTGATTGTTGACACAGTAGTGCGGCAAACGCGGTGACGTCAGTTGTTTTGCAATGGCGGCACGTGGACAGAGTCGTAATGGAAAGTGAGGTTGGCTCGATCAGTCAGTCGACGTTGGGACACGGACCGAGACACTTCTCCGTTGCGAACCTGTCGGTTTGTCTATTTAAGTGTGTTAACTGAACATTGTTATTGATACTGTGGTTAATATTGTGAATTATAAAGTTACAAGTAATAAACCTCGTACCAAGTCAAGATGATGACGACTCTATCGCTCAGCCGTCGCTATCTCCGACATATATATATATATATAGTAATATTTTATATAACTCAAATTGCAAACTGTTAATAACTTGTGTTACTAACTACTATCCACCCGCCAGTTCCTAACAAATAAAAGCAAAACATAATACAAGTGTGCGCTTACTCGTTCTCAGAGAGCTCAGAATAATACAGTAATTGCAATACGGAACGCAACCAATCGACAGTTGTCAATAACATGACATTGACAATGACATTTGTTATAATTATATGAGCGTGTAAACAAAACCACATACAAAAATTAGAACAATGAGCGGAGAATACAGTGTCAATTCATAAATATAAAAGGATATTAAGTGTAAAATAAATGGAGAATCAATGACGTTAAATTAAATATAGACAGTGAACTCGACAATTGTACGGTAGAGAGATAACCAATAACCGGGGGGTAAACCAAGTGGGAACGTAAACATTGAAGTCATTGTATCGGTTACTTCTTGGCACTAACACTAACATCTATGGTTTATAAAATAAGGTCTCATAAATGAGTATTAATGGGATGTAGTAAATATACTACAATATGGATGATAGTGTTTAATAGTTTCTGAATCTATTGGACTTAGGATTGGTATTCTCACAGCTCTGAAATAGATAGTTGCATGACGTAGTGTTTTTATCAGTGATTTCTGTCGTACATAGATACTACTTCACTACATAATATATACTACAATATGGATGATAGTGTTTAATAGTTTCTGAATCTATTGGATTTAGTATTGGTATTCTCACAGCTCTGAAATAGATAGTTGCATAACGTAGTGTTTTTATCAGTGATTTCTGTCGTACATACATACTACTACACTACATAATATGCGTGGCGACGCCCCACACGCCAGATAATAAAATTATACATATGTGTTACAATATAATGTACTCAAGTGAAAAACTACTTTAGAACTTTCAAAATTCAGTTCTTCTGCTACTCTGTATTTTAGAGGAACACTTGCCACTGACACTTGGCAAAAATACAGCGTAAATAGTAAATCACTTCGCAGAAAAAAAACAATTGTAACATATTAACTGTATTTTATATTAATACTAGCTGACCCGGCAAACTTCGTACTGCCTCAAAACCAATAATGCGTATTAAAATTTTCTTTTATTTTTGCATTTTTTCTCACAATTTAAACCTTCCCTGGACTTCCACGGAAAATTAGCCAAATCAGTCCAGTCATTCTCGAGTTTTAGCGATACTAACGAACAGCAATTCATTTTTATTTATATACAGGGTGTCCCAAAAATAGCACGCCACAGCGACACTGGAAGTAGGCAAGCCCTAGGTCTATTCCACAAAAAAAAATGGCTGAAGTAAAGTCTCATGGATTAGGAGATATTAAAATTTTTCGATTTTTTTGAAAATTCTCCTTTTTTTTTGTTCTATGTAACAAAATCGTCACAAATACCATCATCATCATCATCATCATCATCATCATCATCATCATCATCATCATCATCATTTCAGCCAAAAGACGTCCACTGCTGGACATAGGCCTCCCCCAAGGATTTCCACAAAGGCCGGTCCTGGGCCGCCCGCATCCACTGCTTTCCGGCGATCTTAACCAGGTCGTCGGTCCACCGTGTGGGAGGCCTACCAGCACTGCGCCTTCCGGAACGCGGTCGCCACTCGAGGACTTTTCTGCCCCATCGGGCGTCGGTCCTGCGAGCTATGTGCCCTGCCCACTGCCACTTAAGTTTGACAATCCGGTGGGCTATGTCGGTGACCCTGGTTTTCCTGCGTATCTCCTCATTTCTGATTCGATCTCGCAGGGAAACTCCGAGCATAGCCCTCTCCATTGCCCTTTGGGTGACTTTGAGCCTTCTGATGGAGCCCATAGTGAGCGACCACGTCTCAGTTCCATATGTCATCACTGGCAACACACATTGGTTGAAGACTTTTGTCTTCAGACACTGCGGTATTGTGGACGAGAAGATCTTTCGCAGCTTCCCGAACGCTGCCCAGCCGAGTTGGATCCGACGATTGACCTCTTTCTCGAAGTTGGACTTACCTAACTGGACAGTGTGTCCCAGGTAAATGTAATGGTCAACAACTTCGAGGGTAGAACCTCCGATGTTAACACAAATACCAACTTAATGTTTATTTTTTTTATTCTAAACTCATTACTAATAGTTTTTGGAGTAAAGTAAACTAATCATTCGGTCGGTAATTGCTGTAAAATACAAAAAATAGTCACTTCGGTCTTTGACTCAATCAAGCGAATAAAAATTAAGTTCCAGTGCTTGCCTACTTCCAGTGTCGCTGTGGCGTGCTATTTTTGGGACACCCTGTATATAGATTATTACTTTTTTGATGAAGGCTTTTTAATATTCTACGCCAAGGCCAAGCAACTTATGCCACGCAGAGTGCGTTCCACTAAGCGTTCACAACGCCTAAAATGCTCATTCAGGCGTTCCACATGGCGACCACGGTCGTTGTGGTCGCGGCGAAAACGTCATTGATGACGTCATTACTTATGCTCACGCAGTGGTCTAACTTTTCGTTTTCCACGATGATCATCATCATCATCATCATTTCAGCCAAAGGACGTCCACTGCTGGATATTTTATATATTTCACGATGATATTTTTGTGAAATTGTATTTTATTCTTCATCTGATCTGGATGAACTAGTAGTTTTATTTCGACGCACCAACTAATTTCCAACTGCCGCCGTAAAAGGCATTTTTATTTTAAACGATTAAAATTAGTTAAATACTCCTTTTAAAATTAGTTTACCAATATTTAATAGAACATATACCACTTAAATTGTAATATACCTCATCAACCTTTTGTTTCGTATTTTTTCGCCCAAAACGCTCCAAAATCCATTCCACTTGAGTAAATGATTGTGACGCCTAGAACCAAGTGGAACGGCGAAAACCGTGGTCGTGAGCGTATTATTTGTGAGTGCTAAGTGGAACGCACCCTCAGTATTGAGTTGGCTGAACTGAATGAGTGCAGTGCAGTCTGACTGAGTAATTATTGAGCATTTTGGTTGGTTGACTTGGTTGGTGTTGTTTGTGACGTTTGTGTCTAATGTCTATGTGTGTGACTGTGTGTTAGTGTGTCAGGTCGGGTTTTGGGCTTTGAGGTTTGGCTTTGGGCAATAGCAATACTATTCTATTGGGCAAATTGGGCATTAGGCAGTGTGGGCCGTGGGGTGTACTGTACATTTTGTTGTGAGATAATATATTTTAATTTCAGGTCTGTATTCGACATATACCGGCATTTATCGGTATACTAAGTTTTTTTTGGTACACGACTTTACAGGTTCAAATTTTCTAAAATAAATTGGAAAATAAACGCAATTGATGACATTCACTAAACTGGTAAGACATAGCCGGTAATTCATGTTCCACATAAACAATGTTGGCGAGGAAAACAATAATTGCTTGTGGTTATGATATTGAATAATACGCTATAACTTATTGAAATGGTTCAGTGCGTAACGGTACGAATAACATCTAACGATTTATATCCGCTGATCTATTTAAAGTTTACACTCGTATGAATCCGTGGAACCAGTAATACATGTTTTGATGACCTCAAACATACATTAAATATTTGTCCCAAAAATTGCTACTTTTTAATACATGTACGATTGTTTATTAGCTCAACGAGTGTGGGATTAAAGTTACTTGAATGATTGTGGTAGTGGCGATATAAAAATTTACAGCTGCATACTTGCCAAGTAAGCAGCACAATAAAGCTTTGGTTCTGCCTTTAGGGGTTTAAGGTATTTAGGTCCCAATTTCATTGGTGTCCCAATCTACAGTGATTTGGTTATCAGATTGTAAAATAGGAGCGATTGCAGTCTGCCAAGCCATCTATTGAGACCACTGGTAATTATATGATTACACCAGCTCTCAGTTCTCACACTACTGCTTAAGTGTAACAAATGCTGTAGATGCTTGCACTAAAACTGCTTTACGAAACCCTTGTAAGAACATGTCACAGCACAGATATTGACATGATTTATATAAATTGATTGCATCCACACAGTCTGCAAGGCTTTGCTCTGCCTGCTATGAAATGTATCTTTTTGTGACTTTTGGTTGTATCACCATTATGACAGGCCCATCAAGCTCTCTAAGGTCAACTCTTAGGTAAAAATCTTAAAGTTTTTGTAAATGAATTAAGTAAAGAATAACATACTCGTAAAATAACCATTTTTGAGGACTGTTCTCATAAACTTTCATCTCTTGAAAGTCGGGGCATTTAATTGCTATTTAATTTCACCATATCACTCCATAAGTGGACCCCGAGGGATACTAAAAGAAAACCTTTGAATAAATTAAAGTTTTATTTCAAGTATTCTGTTGATAGGTTTGACAAGTGATTCAGCTGTGAATCTGTTCTATATCTATTTCAATGTTTATTCACCTCAAAGGTGAAACCTAATACAGCTGATAATGTGATGGTGACATAATGTATATACTACTAGAACACAATCAAAGAATAAATAATTAATATAATAATAAAATACTTGTAAGAATTCAAACTCAAACTTAAAAGGAACTTTATTTACATAGGTTTTATCACAAAACTCTTATAAATTGTCATATTTATAAACACTATTATAATGTTATGGTCCCTGTCCCACTATAGGTGGTAGTCTCCACACACACCTAACAGTCGTCACAACTTTAACAAATACTCGTGGAAGTGTTTAATTTCTGTGTCACGTAGTTTTTGCAAAGAGGTGCATTGATTAACGTTATCGTCCTTGTCCTTTCCTTTCGGGTCTTACGACACTCTCATGATGGCATGGGTTGGTGACACCCGTTCGGGAGTAAATTAATATTGGTAGTTGCCAAATCTGGATAAACTGTTCAACTTCAATGAGATTTTAAAAAGAGATTTTATAGGGTGTACAATAGTCGAAATCTGTGTGGGCCAGGGCCCAGGGCAGAATATAAAACTTCCCCATCGCATGCTGGGAAATAACACATGTTGCAATAGTCAACAAACGCACGCTTGGTGGTAGGATCTAATGGTCCTACCACTAAGCGTGTTGGGCCAGCAACCACACTCACATTTAAGTCCGGCTCCAAGCACTTTTACTATGTTTCGTCGTGTGTATATGAGAGCAGGTGCCCGACAGGGCATTTACTTGAATGGCCTGCTCTAACTTAGACTCTTTGCTTCCATCACATAGCCTAAGCTCAAAGGCATTCAAGTCACTGATAAAAAAAACTCATTGTTGCAGTATCATATGCAATGAGCCACTATCTCTGACAGCTACGATGCGAGACACCCGATGAAGCAGCACCCTCATGGTCAGGTCACGCTCGGCGACTACCTGACGATGTACCTCGCGAAATGGAAGCGGGCTGCGGTCGTGCTACTCCTCGTGTGGGTCGTGGTCACCTACCTGGTCATTTCGCCGCTCAGGTGGGTGTTGAAGCTTCCGTCTAGGTAAGTTGTGCAACTTAACTAGTGGGATAGAAGGTTTATTTCCTTTTTTTTTTTTAAATAAAACGAAATTCCTGCTCTAGGTATAACCTGTATCGCGGGGGTCGTTTACAAACATGTAATTCACGAACACAAATGGCACCCAGACTCCAATTACATGGAGCGGCATTGGCCTACCGTGTCACGCTGGCCAGACGGGTTGGCACAGGGTTTCGTATCCAGGCGTGGTTCTGCATCAGATCCCACAATGCCGCAACAGGACGCGAGTTGGAGCACCCCGGGGAGGTTTAGTGGGTAGGCCCCCACTATGGGGGAGAGTCCCACACTCCCCTCGCTGGCCATCCCCGTGGCCGGCGAGGAAGTCCATAAAGAATTTTACATCGGGCGAAAAACAAAAAAAAAAAAAAATAGATTTTCGCATCCAGTTTTCCTTTTTTTGCGGCTAAGTTTTCGGCATTGTCATTTGCTTTTGTTGACTCTTACACACCCTTAGGACGGAATGGGGTGGTGACACAATGTGTTCTAAATCCGTCATCACACGGATCACAATTAACGTGACGTATGATACATCGGTAAAATAATGTAAGACAAATGAAGAAGAAGAAAATTATGACGTCTGATCTTAATGGCTCAAAGTATTTGCTTCTCACCAGATGCAACGGGGCTACAGATGATGAAGAGCTTCAGGCTAGGCTGAAAAGCGTGACGTCACAGCTGGATGCTTTGAAACAACAGCACGGGAATCTGGTGTCTCAAATCCGGAAGTCAACCGGGTAAGTGATACCTTCCCACCATCACATTTCGCATAGAAGACCATCATTCAGACGGGTTTTTAAATTTGCTCGCAACTTGTGGCCTACTCCAAAATGGACCAGTGGATAATTCATAAAGATGTGGCAGGTTTACACACAAGCATGGTTCATCATTTCAGCCCATAAATGACCCACTGCCGTGTCAGGCCTCCTCCAGGTTCATGGAGGGGAATTAGCCCGGCGCAGTGGGCTAGACGGGACAGGATTTTTAAAGTGTTTTTTTCTTGCGGCTAGGTGTTCTGCCTCTTGTGTTCCAATAGTCGCCTCATACGACACTCTCGGGATGGTATGGGTTGGTGACTTTGTGTATTATCAATCCGTCACATGAAATTCACGAACACAAATGACACCCAGACTCGGAGCAAGTGCCTCTGGTTTAGACAAAGATACTTGCCCGGCCCCGGAAACGAACCAGGGGCCGGGCAAGTGTCTATGTCCCTTGATCCAAAGGCGTCTAGACAATATACTAACTACACCTATAGATTTGCTCATAGCAAAATGATTTCCAAAAAACCTTAATCTTGGGTCATATCTCCACACTCTGTGTCCAGGCAACACGACGCGAGATTACCAAATTATTGCGTAGCATCAAGCAAGATGTGTGTTAGCTATTGTACTAAACCTATTTCTTTGCAGACCGAATGGCAAACTTAAAGACATAGACACAGAGTCGTTATTCCTAGGCGGCCAGGGACCTCCGGAGGAGTACGAATATTTGAGGAGGCGAATATATTCCAACACTAAAGAACTCTGGTATTATGTCAATCATGAGATAGCGAAGATTATAAAGGAGGATGGAAAGGTTGACAAGCTGCAAGGGATATTGGATCAAATTGCCGCGAGGAAACAGTAAGTTTTTGCACTATATGTGACACACATTTTAAAGGTTCCTTCCGGATTCAACAAAAGTCTTTGTAATGATTTTCCTATACATATTTTTTTTTACATAACACAACAACAAAATGAAAATATAATACAAAATCAATTAGGAAACTAAAAAGCGAAATATAACCTATAAACAACCGTTTGAAATAGGTGCTTGGGTATCATCATTTTTTTTCAGCCAAAAGCCGTCCCTGCTGAGGCGGGCCTCCGCCTATTGTGCCGCGCTGGCCAGACTGGTTGGCGTAGAGCTTCGTATCAAATGTTCTTTCTCATACAGCTAAGTTACCGGGCTTTTTTTCCTTTTGTCGGCTCGAACGACTCCCTCAGGATGAAATGGGGTGGCGACACTATGTATCCTAAATCCGTCACCACACGGAACAAACATAGTATATTTGTTTCAGCTCCTTGCTATCGGATGAACAGCAACTGACCCGGTTGGATGGGCACGATGAGTGGCGAAAGGCTGAAGCGGCTAATGTTAGCGATCTGGTACAGAGGAGGCTGCACTATCTGCAGAACCCGCCTGACTGTAGAGAAGCCAGGAAGCTGGTGTGCCACTTGAACAAGGTGAGTTACGTGGGGGAAATAGATATAAGTCCTGGGGTGTGATTCCTCAATAGGGAGATGAGTCTGTGGGAGAGAAGAGTTTGTGGGAAAGATGAATCTATGGGAGTTATGGATCTGTGAGAGAGACGATTCTGTAGGAAAGGTGAGTTTATGAGAGAGATAAATCTGTGGAAGAGATGAGTCTGTGGGAGAGACGAGTCTGTGGGAAAGGTCAGTCTATGGGAGAGATGAGTCTGTGGGAAATATAAGTAACTGGCAGAGTTAAGTTGGTGAGGAATACCAGTCCTAGTCGAGAATTAGCCTTACCTGTTGAAGAGCTAAGCTAAGAGGGGCTTATTCGGCTGAAACGCGATGCAGGTTGGAGGGCGGGATGGTAATAGACAATTACGTGAGAGAGATATTTCGGTAGGAAAGATGTGTCGGTGGGACAGCTAAGTTGGTCACATTGAGAACTAATTTAGAGTGGGAGTTGAGTACAACTCCATCCCATTAGAGTTGGTGCGATTACTAAGGGCCTCCGCGCATTAGGCGGCCAGGCCGCGCGGCCATGTCGCTGCGGCCAACTATTTCTTCTACGATGCATGTAGATGCGCGCATTAGGCGGCCAGGCCGCGAGGCCAAGCGTGGGCCGCGCGGCCAACGAAAAACATCGCGACACATACGCGGCCAACCCGCGCATTATGCGGCCAGGCCGCGCGACTGACCGCCTTATGCGCGGGGGCTCTAAGTAAGACATTCTATTTGACCTATAATGTATCTGTATTTTTAATCTCAAGCGTTTTACTACCACTATTACTACCATTCACTCCATAAATTACCCACTGTTGTGTCAGGTCTCCTCCAGTTACATGGAGGGTTATTAGCCTACTGCGACACGCTCTGACCAGGCGTGTTGGCACAGGGTTTCGTATAAAGTTTTCCTTCTCTTGCGGATAGGTTTACGGCCTTGTCTTTTCAGTTTGTCGGCTCTTCGACTATGTATTCTAAATCCGTCACCAAACGGACTATAATGACCACATCAACGATTTAACTCGAATTTAATCGTCAGACGTTTTAATCGCCTATTGCACTAACCGCCCTAATTCCGTGTGGTGACGGATTTAGAATACATAGTGTCACCACCCCATTCTATCCTGAGGGTGTCGTAAGAGCCAACAAAAGGAAATGATACGGCTGATAACGTAGCCGCAAGAGAAGGAAAACTTGATACAAACCCTGTGCCAACCCGTCTTGGCTGCGTGGCACAGTAGGCTAATGTCCTTCCATGAATTGTGAGTAGGCCCGAAACAGTAGTGGGTCATTTATGGGCTGTAACGAAGACGATAAAGACTAAACAATGGGACCAACCCATACTATATTGAGGGTGTCGTAAGAGGCGACTAAAAGAACGCATTAGGCAGATCACCTAGCCGCAACAGAAGGAAAACTTGATGCAAACCCTGTTTCAACCCGTCTTGGCTGCGTGGCACAGTAGGCTAATTTCCCTCCATGATCTTGGAGGAGGACCGACTCAGTAGTGGGTCATTTATGGGCTGAAGTGATGATGATGATGATAACCGCCCTATCTCACCATTTTACACGTCAACGCCAATGTCACACACATACAAGCGTGGTTTAGCTCCTTATCGCTACCTCATTATGTGTGTTCTATGCGTTTTATGACCCGTAGGCTAAAACGCGTTGATTGCAAACAGCTTGGGGTCAGACCGTAAGATTATCGGCTGTTCATGTATGTATTTATCGACAAGAGAAGGCCGGATACCTTGACTGCCATTTTGTGTTGTTCTGACTAGATTAGTTTATACTAATGTTAAGTACACCCCAGCTTAGCACTGTTCGTAAAGAATGGCCTAGGGGTTGGATGTGCCGCCTTTGGGGTCCCGGGTTCGATTCCGGGGCCGGGCAAGTGTCTTTGTGTAAAAACCAGAGGCACTTGCTCCGAGTCTGGGTGTATTTTCTGTTCGTGAATTTCATGTTTGTAAACTGCCCTGGGGTTACGTTTAAAAAAAGAAAATCTTTGTCGGGATACCGATGAGCTGGCAGCTACCTCGGACAAAGAATCAATTTAGCTATTCAAAGGGGGAACGCTGCCAGTATCTTCGAAACCTTTGGTTCACGGGCCCGGTTGGATTCTGAGGTCGGGAAAGTATCTTTGTGTGATCCAGCTGCTCTTGCTCATGAGTCTATCTGTTAAAATCGGTCGAGCCATTTCAGGGAACATTCTGTTGGCACTTACTAAAAAGCGGTTATTTCAATATTACAAACAGACACTCCAATTTTATTCATTAGTGATAAATTCGGTCTGGGTTTTCAGCCTTGTCATTTGCTTTTGTCGGCCTTTACGACACACTCAGGATGAAATGGGCTGATCACACTAAGTATCCTAAATCCGCGACCCCACGGTTGTATTGTAACACTAACTGTTAATCTGAACTTCGTCCGGGTGGTATTAAAAAACACAGCTCCTAAAAAACCGGGGATTGTCAATAAAAGTAGCCCAAGTCATCCCTTGTTAAATCAGCTATCTGCCAGTGAAAGTCCAGCCATTTCAGAATGTAAACAATGTATACGTGTTCTTTTTTGTTAAATACCAAGCCGACGAAGTCGCGGGTAAAAGCTAGTTAAAAATATAATTCTAGCTCAAAACAAACTTTATTTACGCAGGTTTTATCGCAATACTCTTATAAATCGTTATATTTAAAATGACCATTATCTTTCGGCCTTTGTATTACGCTTAAGGTTCGAGCACATTATGTCGGGCCGCAGCGCAGCGCATAATGCTTACCTAGCACATTAGTTACGGGCCGGGTCGCAGCAAGCGGATTGGTGTGCATTTTTTGGTATTTCCGTGTTCCTGTGGTGTTCAGAAAAATAAATGAAGAACTCAAAATCCGTCAATGCACTGCGACCCGGCCCGTCACTAATGTGCTAGGTACAAAATTTGCACTGCGCTGCGGCCCGCTCCGTCCCGCCCGACATACCCGACAACCTTTAATACTCATCTTAAAAGTAGAACGTTTCGACGAACTCCAAAGCGTCTCGTGAATTGTTTGTTTGTGATAAAATTACGCGCGTATTTTGGGACGCGCTCGGCTCGGCCGACTTGTGAATGGAAATAGACTCTGAATTAGCTTTACGCTGTATCTACGTGGGTGTTGGACGTACGCGATCTTATTGTGATCTCCTAATATTAACTTTGAGTAGATTGAGCAGCGTTAACTTTTTAAGAGTTGATGAACTAGCAGTTTCATCTACTATTAAATTCAATTGAATGTTTGTCTGTATGTCCTTTATAGAATCGTAAACTATGTATTTGATCATGCGATGATCTTCAGCAAAGTATTGAGCATGAGCACAAGCACATGAAGGTTTCAGAACAAAAAATAAATTAATACTTGTGTAATCTCTTTCCTTCAAATTTATGTTAGTTAGTGGCGTACAACGCGCGCAGTGTATAGCTAGTATGTTATATAACTAGATAAATAAGAATAAAAACCAATCTCAGACCCAGTTGTTTGAAACAGCTGTTCAACGGTACATACGTACGTTAAATAATTACGGATAGTAGCTGGTCAAATTGTTCTCAAACAACTGTGAGCTGTATCTAATCGAAAATATATAATCGATTAACATGTTCACTAGAAGACTCATGTCACTGGTGGCGTCGTGCGGCGGGTTTTTCTCTTCTCATATCTCGAGTGACACTGTCGTTACAAGTTGGTGACAAACATTTAAAAAGAAATTGGCTGGTTTTTACTGATATTTTGCACACAGATTGTACTATCGATTCCTTGTATATGGCTATAGACTTTTAGTTAACTTGTATAAGTGTTGACAAAGGTTAAATTAAGTTTTTTACTGCTTGTTTACAAATAACACTTAGCTTAAGAAATTATTTAATTGGGGATTTATTTAATCCATGTAAAGTATGCCAAAGTAACTTAGTTGTTATGTTTGTCGGTATAAAGGGTGGGATTTTAAAGTAAATCTGAGACATAGAGGAGAACTTATTTGTTTAAACCAGATTTCAGTAAAACTTCAAACTGTATATTGTACTTTTGAAAAACTTAAGTATATGCATAGTCTGTTGGATGTTAGATGGATGTCAATTATTTGTGAGTAATATCTGACGTCCTCCGTCCTTCGGAGGGCACGTCAAGACGTCGGTCCCAGCCACCATAGATAATAAAGGGAATTTTTCAAAGTTGCCGGTCTAAAAGTGTTAGTAACCAGGTCATTAAATCACAAAAGAACTTGTTATATTGACATTCACGGCTATTCAACAGGGCTGCGGTTTCGGCTGTCAACTCCACCATATCATATACTGCCTGATCTTTGCGTACGCGACTGAACGGACCCTCATCCTCAACTCCGTGGGGTGGCGGTACAACCGTAAGGGTTGGGATTATGTCTTTGAGCCCATTTCGGAGACCTGCACTTCAGCGTATGAGGATAAGCCCCGATTATGGCCAGGTAAACTTTTATGTAATAAACACACACACACACACACACACACACACGCGCGTGCGGGCACGCGCTGACGCACTGACGCGCACACACCCACTCACGCGTACACACACACTCACGCGCACACACACACTCACGCGCACACACACAAACGCACGCATGCGCTCACACACGGACGCACACACACAAACAAACACACACTATATGCTACATGGCACAAACAGTACCGACATAAAAGAGCTACCAACATACCTCATAAGATTGCCAAATATGAGCCTTTTAATGGAGCCATGCCGCCGCAAGAGAAACCAATTTTGAACGATAACCCGTCTGGTCAACGTGTCGCACTAGCCTTATTTCCCTCCCTTTGATGGGAGGAGATCCCGAGTCAGCAGTGGTGAATGGCTAAGTGGTGGTAGTAGTAAGGAGCCCATAGACCAATCACTTTTACGAATATGGATTTTTGGATTTGCTTACAGCATCAAATGAAGTTAAGGTGATGTCGCTACCGTTCATAGACACCATAGTGAAGAAGCCCAAGTTTTTGCCTCTCGCCGTCCCGAAAGATTTGGCGCCGAGGTGAGTCTGTTTTGTTGTTTACTTTGGGTAAAAGAATCTATGGATATATGAACCGGCTTATAAAGAATGAGGTTCTCAATTTGGTTGTATGTTTGTTACCGCATAGCTTCGTCGTTTGTAAACCGTTACGATATTTCTTATTCATTTGGTGACAGATTGGGAATACATATATCCACCCTGAGGGTGTCGTAAGAGCCGACAAAAGGTAATGTCGAAGCCGATAACCTAGTCACAAGAGAATAGGTCTCCAGCCGAGGGATGGGGCTGGGGTATGTGGGAATCCCGACCGCGACAAGATGGTGAATTGCGGTCGGTGTACCCACTAAAACCTAACCACTGCTTATCCAGACTCTAGCCAATTCATCTGCGGGAAAGCTTCTATTCTTCTCACTAGATGATGGCTGGGCGAGGGGAGGTCAGAACTCGACCCTCGGTTCTTTGGCTGTGTGTGGCGCTATATGAGAAAGACGCCACTCCCTCTCAGTGATAGCAAAACCCTATGCCAACCCGTCTGGGCAGCGTGGCACAGTAGGCTAAATACCCTCAATTTCATTGGACGACGCCGGACTCGGCAGTGGGTCATTTATGGGCTGACATGTAAGAAGTAACTAAAGAGTTTCTTGCCGGCTCTTCTCGGCGGAGCTGCATTACTACTAGCATACTATAATTCCTTATCTTACCTCCCCTGTCCTGTTGTTTCCAGGATAGCGCGCTTCAACGGTGACCCGGCGTCATGGTGGGTCGGTCAAATGCTCAAATACGTAATGAAGCCGCGCGCAGCTCTTCAGAAGTCCATCAATGAGACCATCGCCAAGATGAACTTCAAGACGCCCATCGTGGGGTAAGTCTTAAGCCATATTCTGAAACGACTTAAAAAGGCGGAGATTCTTTCTTCGCCTGGTGCCGATCTATACTAATATTATATAGAGGAAAGATTTGTAAGTAAGTATGTTTGTAACGAATTGGCTAAAAAGGACTTGACTGATTTTAAAAATTCTTTCATCATTTTCCTGCAACATTATCACTGATTAATAAGCCATTTTATTTTCTTACGGCTAGGTTATCGGCCTTGTCATTTCCTTTTGTCGACCCTTGCGACATCCTCAGTATGGAATGGGGTGGTGATATGATATAATAATAATAGAATATTATAACCCTTATTTGTGATTATTTGTGTTCATACCGTTGAATTTAATGACAGTATGCGATATAAAATGCAACATAAAATTAATTAATTACTAGCGGAACGACATAAGTGATTGCCAGTCAATTATGAATTTTATGCTTGTATACCGGGTAAAATCGGCTACCTAACGTAAAACGGCTGTGGCATTCCACCGATATATAGACTGTATATGTAATGTGTAAACATGGCTTAACGGCTTTTTGTCATTAATTTAACAAAATGTTTTTTATTCGAATAAATTCTTGCGAATGGTTTCATATGGTAAAAAAAAATAGTTTAAGAAGATAAATTTAAGGTAATGAATCATTTCGTTTTGCCCACTGTTTCGGACTGCCATTTCAAAGAGAAGATCCAGCAAGAAACTCCGTGGTTGCACTATTAAATAAAAGGGTTACAATGAAGGTGGTACAAACAAATCCGTCAGATTAGTGAAGACTAGCCCCGTGGTTTTAGCCGCGGGATGATTTTAGTTTATTTTTTCGTCCGATTTTTTTCCCACTTGACACTTATTGCTACGTTGCTACGCTTACGTATGTTGGACAATTGTATAAGCTATATTATTGTAAAGTTTCATTCAAAACCATTCAGTAGTTTATACGTGAAAGGGTAACATCCAATTTATGGGCTGACACGACGACAGCGGTGATCAGTTGCCATCAGGTAACCCACTTGGTCTACTGCAGCTACTAATCAGCCCATTACATATATTATAAACCTCTTGCTCTATATATACATAAAATTGAAAAAAACAAAAACAAAAAAAAAGTCTTTATTCCCTTTATAGAATCGTAAACGATGCATTTGAACCTTCAGCAAAGTGCTGTGCAGGAGACCACGTAGGTTTCTGAACAAAAAAAAAATAAGAAAAATTGTGTAGTGTCTTTCTTTCAATTGTATTTTAGTTTGTGGCGTAGCAACGCGCGCAGCGTATAGCTAGTTTTATATTTATTTTTAAAATTAGAAAGAGAATTAAAAGAGAAAGTTGTCTAACAGTTCCACAATTCTATTCTATTAAATTTTAACACTTGTAAAACCTATCGCAAACCTATTAGATTTTTCGTTTAAATATTTATAAAACCAATACGTCTTATTATAATCCAATGGCAAGAATGTGTCGCCTCTATAATGATCTATGTTATATTCACCCAAATCTAGATATCTTCTCGCCAAACCAAAATTATTTCCATAATACGGTTCAAAAGGTGCTGCTTTTCAGACAGATTTAGAATTTGAAGATAAATTTTAGACATTTTCAGATTATAAGATAAATTTTAATATAATGATGTCTTAGGTTTTCACGATCTTTACACATTGCAGGAAATGATGGCTGAAAATGCAAAGTGTCTGAAACGTTGGGAATAAAATAAAATAAAACGATCATAACCGTGAAGCCATCATTTCCTGTAAATTTTAATACATAATACATAAGTAGTTGCTTTGTACTATAATATGTATCTTTACGACATGATGTGTTAACATAATTAAGGGTTCCGACCTAGGATAGATCCGTTTATTAGATATTATGTTTAGTTATTAGTTGTTACCTGTTTTGTTGTCCAATAAAATAAAATAAAATTCTAGGGTCCACATCAGAAGAACGGATAAGGTGGGTACCGAAGCGGCTTTCCACCACATCCACGAGTACATGGCCCATGTCAAGGACTACTACGATCAACTGGAGCTCACCCAGCCGGTGGACGCCCGGAGAGTTTATTTGGCGACGGACGATGCTACCGTGAGTATTTAACCAATAATGAGAAATGAAAAAACCGACTTCAAACTCAAACTACAGTCAAACTACACTTTTTCTTTTTTTGTTTTTAAATAAAACGAAACCCCGGCACTAGGTATAACCTGTATCGCGGGGGCAATTTACAAACTTGTAACAAAGGCGGCATATCTAACCATTAGACCAACGAGGCAGTATCAAACTAAAGCCAACTGCCAAGAATTGAGAACCTCTTAATTTTTGAAGTCTGATATAAAGGAAAGAAATTGTTCTACTTCCTCGCCTTCTCCCAATTTCGTTAAGTTTTAAGATATGGGTTAAAATTTTCGACTATTTGAAAACATTCGCAATAATTTATTCGAATAAGTTTATTGTTAAAAAGCTCGTCAACCTGTGTTAAATTTCGCATTAAGTGTTAGCAGTAAAATTGTCGGTTCGTTCACCATGTTGTGCCATTTTCATTAAACACAGTGTATGCATGTCAGGTACTGCAAGACGCGCGAAAGAAGTACCCGAATTACCTGTTTCTGGGTGACCCGTCCATAGCGAAGACGGCGGCCACCCATCGACGGTACACCCCGCTTTCCCTCACCGGCCTGCTGGTGGATCTGCATATGCTCTCCATGTGCGACTACCTGGTGTGCACTTTTAGTAGCCAGGTAAGGAAGTCCAAAGAATTTACTAATACTTACTTGCTCTTTTATGGAATGGTGGTGTCAATTTTGCCTCGTGACGCGAGAAGGCGCATGTATGTTTGAGAATTCCGGTGCATTTCAGTGCGTTTGCGCTTTGAGGGAGAGACGTCTAGTTGTTTGTCTAGATCGATTACCAATTCGCACCACTTCCACATATTCCACAGACGGCGCCGACAGTATCTTGGTGTATTCTCGAGAATGCGCGAGTAGAATAGAATAGGAAAATGCTTTATTGTATAAACCAATTATGGCGTTCACAATCGTCATCGGATACATCACTTATAAAATACTACTACCAGGTCGGAACGCGGCACCAACCGAGAAGACCTGGCGGAAGAAACTCGGTGGGCTTGTCTCTTTTTTTAAACGCCATATTACAATAACCGTTAACTAGTTTCGTTTGGTTCCGAAAGGCGCTCAACTGAAATATGAATGTTATAATATAATAAAAAAAAGAATAATTAAAAATGAAATTATAAGTCATGAATCCAGTGAGTCGACCAACCCCAAACAGCGGCACCTGTTCACAAGCATAACGCATGTGGCAGCCATCGATCTCCTCAACCATATCAAAGGGAAGTGTTCGACCCGCCACATGTCGCTACCACGTATTATTCCACGAAAGACTCGCAACTTTTTCGGCTCGTATTTTGTCAGTATTTTTTAATATGTACATACAATTCATTTGCTCAAGATTTCTCTCGCAACGATTTGTGCGACTTATTTTCTAACAAAAATGGAGATAAAGTAATTTATTTACTAAGGACATTCGGTAGTTAGTTAGTAGTTAGTTATTTTGACGGAAGTGTTCACACATTATAAGCCAATTTGATTAAATGAATTGTGTTTTTGATATATAATAATAATAAATAAATATCCTTGGACATTTCACACGACGCCATCTCGTCCCAAGCTAAGCAACTTAATGCTTGTGTTATGGTAACGAGATGGATCATAAACTACTTATATACATTTTTTTTTGTAAACACATACATATTATAGATAGAAATGACACCCAAACTCCGAGCTAGTGCCTCTGGTTTAGACAAAGACACTTGCCCGACCCCGGAATCGAACCCGGGACCCGTTGATCCAAAGGCGGCACATCTAACCACTAGACCAACGAGGCAGTTTCCTGCAATACTTAACCTCGTTAGTAAATCTGTCACTAGATTTTTCTACCACGGTGTTGTAAGATGGCCTTGGTTTCATGATTGTCCAGGTCGGTCGGGTGGCGTACGAAATGATGCAGACTAACCGAGTGGACGCGTCAAATAGCTTCAGTTCACTGGACGATATCTATTACTTTGGGGGGCAGAACGCGCACCATCGGGTGGCTGTGATGAGAAATACTGGCACCAACCAGGACATCGCTTTCCAGGTACAGTCTTTAAACTCCTCTGCCCTACTGCTCTGCTGAGTCGGGCCTCCTCCAACTACAGGGAGGGTAATTAGCCTACTGTGCCACGCTGGCCAGACGGGTTGGCACAGCGTTTCATATCAAGTTTTCCTTCTCGTGCGGCTAGGTGATCTGCCTCTTGCGTTCCTGTAGTCGCCTTTTATGACACCCTTAGGTTGAAATGGGTTGATGACATTGTGTATTCTAAATCCTCTGTCGAGCCTCCGTCGAGCCTCCGAACGAGTCGGCTCCAAGATCAACATGGAGAAGACGAAGATCATGTCTAATATCCATGTTCAAGCCACTTCTGTTAACATCGGAGGTTCTACCCTCGTAGTTGTTTACCATTACATTTACCTGGGACACACTGTCCAGTTAGGTAAGTCCAACTTCGAGAAAGAGGTCCATCGTCGGATTCAACTCGGCTGGGCAGCGTTCGGGAAACTGCGAAAGATCTTCTCGTCCACAATACTGCAGTGTCTGAAGACAAAAGTCTTCAACCAATGTGTGTCGCTCACTATGGGCTCCATCAGAAGGCTCAAAGTCACCCAAAGGGCAATGAAGAGGGCTATGCTTGGAGTTTCCCTGCGAGATCGAATCAGAAATGAGGAGATACGCAGGAAAACCAGGGTCACCGACCTAGCCCACCGGATTGCCAAACTTAAGTGGCAGTGGGCAGGGCACATAGCACGCAGGACCGACGCCCGATGGGGCAGAAAAGTCCTCGAGTGGCGATCGCGTTCCGGAAGGCGCAGTGCTGGTAGGCCTCCCATAGGGTGGACCGACGACCTGGTTAAGGTCGCCGGAAAGCAGTGGATGCGGGCGGCCCAGGACTGGCCTTTGTGGAGATCCTTGGGGGAGGCCTATGTCCAGCAGTGGACGTCTATTTGTAATTTAAACTTCAATCTAAAGATGTTAAGGTTGAAAATGGTTTGCTTTTTACAGGTTGACGATTTGGTAGGCGTCGCGGGTAACCACTGGAACGGTTACGGCCGCGGAACCAATAAGAGAACTAATATGGTAAGTAACTTTATCAATTAAATGCATCTATTGAATACTTACGCAACCCAGTCAACAGATATCGCCATCTATTAGAATCGTTTGGAGCTAACATATAACTAAAAAATTGCAATAAAATATTATATTGCGACTATAAATTGAGATGTAAGCTTAAATAAAACACATTTTGATTTGGATTAAGTATTTTCAAAATAGTAAAAAACTATTCACACGGCGTATTTTTAAACCGTCGTGTCTTATGCAGTCGGTACTAATGCCATTCTAGATATGTAAAAGCGCTGTGACGGCCAAAACGACGATGGAACGGGTTGAAAATACGTCATGTAGGATGCATATTACTGGTTTGATGAAAGTATTTTTTTTGTTTCAGAATGGCTTGATTCCGTGGTACAAGACCGCGGACCATTTAGTGTTGTACCCGTTCCCGGAGTACAAAGAAGTGCCACTATACGTTGACACGCGACAGAAGGACTTATAACACGCCGCGTAACGTGCACCTCGTAATAGCACTCATTCAAACTAAAGATACTTTTTAAATATTTTCATTTTGACTTCATTTCATTCGTTAGCTCAATCGCTCGTCGGCCGTTCGGGACGATTGTCGATCGCGCGTGCCACATTTTATTCAGATTCCCGTTACGTTATTGTTTTTTTTTTGTTTACTTGGCCACAAGTGACAGGTAACATCCGTTCGTTCATTGTTATTAAAAATTGCGAAAATATTCAATCGTTTCTAAAAAGACATGTCTGATCTATGATGAAAATAATCTCAATTTTGAATAGATTTTTCGTATATTCCTACAGATATTTAATAATGTTATGACTTTGTCATGAATCGGAGTACCAAATTGTTCTATTATTTCAAACAAGCAACTTTGCAAAAGTGATACTCTCATTTTAAACGAGGATAAATCTTAAATTTTAATACTTAACTTAATTAACACAAAGCAGTAACTGAGCTGAGCATAATCTCAAATATTTTGATATTATACATTGATATTATTAGAAAGGAGAGAAATCTCTTAAAACTGTAACCGGTTTTACATAACCTACTTGGTTTTCTACAAACATGCAGTTAGACACATTCCAATTTATTTAAATTACAATTTACAGTGGCCTTTTTAACTGGCTTTTTTAACTATATAACATATGTACAAAACGTGTGACTCTAAAAACCTTACTTAGTCTCCTTTCAAACATCCTACTGATACATATAAACAGAAATTGACTAAATAACTATTGCATAATTTGTAAAGAAGGAAAGTAGAACTGTAGAACTGCGAATAGAAGACACGTGTTTTAACATTCTCACCACAAATTATAGAATATTGTAAATAACTTTTTGTTTTGTAGAACGATTGAAGTAGGAATGATTCCGTAGACATTCTTGTGATGTCTGCATATCCGATTGGCCTAAACTTGTAATACTTTTTTGTTAAATGTTTACAAATATTGTAAGACTACTCGCGTCTGCTCAAACTTTATTTATCCTAGACATACTTATAGTCTGCGCCATATAACTTGTGCAATGCGTATAAGCCGCAAAAGTTGTATAATTTATTGCACACCCCTACCTGCCGATTTAACGTTCACAACTCCTATCCATCCAAAGGTTGTCTGGAAGAAATCGCCTAGTGCCTATTGTACATTTCTATGTTGTATTTCTCTGATGCCATGTTAATCTTTTCTATTATTGGTGTACAATAAAGAGTGTTCTATTCTATTATATCCAAAAGTCGATTTGTGTCGCACTGGCGGGGATTGGCCAAGAAGGAGCGCATACCGAACGCGCTTGGCTGATGACATGCCCGATTTCCCCCACTACGGCACTGTGCCCAAGTTATGTGGCGTAGACAGTACGGTCCGCGCCAATCTTATGGCCGGTCTGAATGTAGTTGTGGGTACGAACGTAGCTCACTCACACTAACACGCGGGTGACGAGGACGCTTGCGGGTGAAAAATGGCGCGCGCGGGCGTGCCCTGCCTCCACCCCCCTCGTACGTCCCGCAGATACCTGATTTTGTGTTGTGCGCAGCGTAATGCGGCTACATTCAGACCGGCCATAAAGATTGGTATGGACTGTACACGATTATAAAATTTATCTCGTATGTGTCAGTGTGTGTGCTCTGTTATAATTAAAATGTGTTAGTGTTAATTGTTTTGTGTTGTTCCGCAAAATTGTTCTATGTATTGTGTGTTGGTGCTAGGTGGGTTGAATTAAAAAAGTAATTATAAGCTTCTTCCTTTTCTGTGTAATCTAATTTAATTTAAAAAATACTACGTATTTGTAGTAACAAGATATTTTAATTTAAGTTATAAAAGAAATAGTAATTTTATGTTATGTCGTAACAATAAATAAAATTTCCTCGGCTTTTTCCGAATTTCATGTGGCACCGGTCTAACCGGCCGGTAGTTATATGGTTAGGCTTGTGTAACGGCTACCCTCCCAAAGCACGGATATAATTTATTACCCTAATACTCCTGTTCCGGAAAGTGCCGTGCTGGTACGCATCCCACACGGTGGACCGATGACCTGGTTAAGGTCGCTGGAAAACGATGGATGCGGTCTATGTCCAGCAGTGGACGTCTTTTGGCTGAAATAATGATGATGATGATGATGATGAATACTTCTGTTGAATTATTTACCTAAAAGAATTAAACCACACACGTACACACACACACACACACACAGATCTGACTGTGGATTGGGCCAAAACCCAAAGGCAAGGTTTTTTTTTAATTAATTTGTTAAGATTCTTTTTGTCATTAGGTAATTATTATGTCTGAAAAGCATTTATAAGAATGTGTTAGTAATTATTTAAATACAACTGTAAACGCCAAAAATATATATTAGTCACAATAATGGGCATTTATTAAACAAAAATGATATTTTATATTGGAATGTAATCTCTGAACGTAATTATTTTGAATATGGCAACATGTATTTTTTATCTACGTATTTTTGACGTAATATATTGGCCTGTTTTAAGCGGTATCTTTTTTGTATTCCTGTAATATATCATACCTTGGGCAGGTAGGTGTCATAAACTGATGATAATGCAACTCGGACCTAAATTGTATGTACATAGCTTTATATTATAATGTATATAAAGAAGAAAGTAATATAAATAAAATGTAATATGTGAATGAACGGTTATTTTATTTGTTCTGTTTAAAAATTCACTAGCATGATAAAAATGGCGCAGTGGTTGAGCGATCGACTGCTGCGCAACATGTCGTGGTTCGATTCCCGCACGTAAGAAATATTTGTACAACAAGTATTTGTTCCGGGTCTGGGTGTTTTATATCTATAATATGTATGTGTTTACAAAAAAAAAATGTATATAAGTAGTTTATCATCCATCTCGTTACCATAACACAGGCATTAAGTTGCTTTAGTCCGGGGTCCCCCGTACATTGATTTCACTTGATTACTATCAAGCTAATTTTTCGTGAGTAGCTTCATTTTCATGAGACGCCCAACATTTTCTTGTCGACAACTCATGACTGTGGTAGCTAACAGAGGAAGCAAGGGTGAAATATGTTGATTTTATGATTCTAAAAAAATTATTACTAACCGGTTGCTTTTTGGTATATCTGATGATAATTATCTAAATTATTCGAAAATGTATTTGTCCTACAAAATGTATGGTTTGATCAAAGAGTCCTCCACCTCCAATATGTATGGATAACGAGGTCATAAAAAATGATTACTAACCAGCTGGTTTTTTTTTATTTACTTATTAAATATGTATATTATTTAACCGTCATATTGTCCTACAAGTTGCGTGGTACGTTATCCCGGTCCTACACTCAAAAGTTGTTCTACAGATCATAGAAAAAAAATTATTACTATCAAGCTGAATCTTTGTAAATAGCTTTGTTTTGATGAGACGCCCAACATTTTCTTGTCGACATCTCTTGATTGTGGTAGCTAACAGAGGTAGCAAAGGTTAAATATGTTGATTTAATGATTCTAAAAAAATTATTACTAACCGGGTGATTTTTGGTATATCTGATGAGAATTATCTAAATTATTCGAAAATGAATTTGTCCTACAAAATGTATGGTTTGATCAAAGAGTCCTCCACTTCCAATATGTATCGATAACGAGGTCATCAAAAATTATTACTAACTAGCTGGTTTTTTTTTATTTACTTAGTAAATATTTATATTATTTAACCGTCATATTGTACTACAAGTTGCGTGGTACGTTATCCCGGTCCTACACTCAGAAATTGGTAGTACCACAAGACCCATTTTGTCATCACTAACTTTAGGACACCAATTTTACATGATAGGTTAGTATTCTCTTTATAACATGTTCATGTTAGCCCTCTCGTAGAATTATAAACTGAATGTATTTTTTTTAATATCCCTTTTTTTTTATTTGCTTATTGTATTCCATGTTAGTTAAGCTTAAGGCTAAGTTAAGTTAAGCTTTTAGATATTTTCATATAAATTAATTTGTGTCTCGCTAAAACGATATTACTTTAAGTGTTATAGCATGCCTGTGATTTGTGTGATTACCCTTGTATGTTGCTTAAAAATACTGTTCTGTTTATATTGATTTCGGTGATTATGCAGTTGGCGTGTGTTTTTTTATTTAAATAAATAAATAAATGATACAATGTCCTACAAAAAAACAGGTATGTATCATGAGTCCGACAGAAATTGTCATTTTTCGTTTTCCTACTTATAACTTATGATACAGTGAAAACATCTTTTTTATTAACTTAAATAACTTTTTTTTTACTAAAGTAGTACAAAAAAATAATTATTTACTTAAAAAAAATGTATATTCATCAGATTCATCTGATAAATTTTCAGTATCATCACTGTCATTTTCATCTATTTCATTTTCTCGTCTTCTGACTATAATAACGTAAAAAATTAAGTATTTTTAACATAAAATGAATCCACTTCGTTTTATAGTGTACGAAACTTTTTATATAGTACATATACGGATCCCGCTATACAACGACCACCGATATGTTTCATGGATGAAAATTATTTTATTAGAAATTTAGGACTTTTTCAGGCAAGCCATTTTATAAATTATTTTTAACATACTAAATTTCTAATAAAATAATTTTCATCCATTAAACATAACGGTGAATGTCGTTGTATATCGGAATCCGTATAATGTACGAGTACTATATAAAAAGTTTTGCACACTATAAAACGAAGTGGATTCATTTTATGTTAAAAATACTTAATTTTTTACGTTATTACAGTCAGAAGACGAGGAAAATGAAATAGATGAAAATGACAGTGATGATACTGAAAATTTATCAGATGAATCTGATGAATTTTTTTTTATATTAAATAATTATTTTTTTGTACTACTTAAGAAAAATAATTTATCTAAATAAAAAAAAAGACGTTTTCACTGTATCATCACTACATAGTATAAAACAAAGTCGCTGTCGTCTGTCCGTCCCTATGTATGCTTAAAACTTGAAAACTACGCAACAGATTTTGAAGCGGTTTTCTTTAATAGATAGAGTGATTCAAGATGAAGGTTTATATGTATAATACATGCACCCGTGCGAAGCCGGTTCGGGTCGCTATAAGTAGGAAAACGAAAAAATTACAATTTTTGTCGGACTCGTGTTACATACCTGTTTTCTTGTAGGACATTGTATCATTTGGGCAGAGAATACACTAACCTATCATGTAAAATTATTGTCCTACAGTTAGTGATGACAAAATGGGTCTTGTGGTTTTAACAACTTTTGAGTGTAGGACCGGGATAACGTACCACGCAACTTGTAGGACAATATGACGGTTAAATAATATACATATTTAATAAGTAAATAAAAAAAAACCAGCTGGTTAGTAATCATTTTTTATGACCTCGTTATCCATACAATTTGGAGGTGGAGGACTCTTTGATCAAACCATACATTTTGTAGGACAAATACATTTTCGAATAATTTAGATAATTATCATCAGATATACCAAAAAGCACCCGGTTAGTAATAATTTTTTTTGAATCATAAAATCAACATATTTCACCCTTGCTACCTCTGTTAGCTACCACAACCAAGAGTTGTCGACAAGAAAATGTTGGGCGTCTCATGAAAATGAAGCTACTCACGAAAAATTAGCTTGATAGTAATCAAGTGAAAACAATGTACCGGGGATCCCGGACTACTTAGCTTGGGACGAGATGGCGTTGTGTGAAATCTCCAAGGATATTTATTAAAAATAAAAATGTATTTACCCTTAACGTAAGCGCCTCCGGAGATACCACTGCACTGTGTGTCGCGGAGATTAAGTTTCCCAAAGCAACTCTGAAGACGAGTCCCCAGAGCTAAAACTCTTTGTTCCTTTTTTGAAGCCCTTGCACTAGGTACGAGTATAACCTGTGTCTCGGGGGCAGTTTACAAACATGTAATTCACGAACACGAATGACACCCAGAATCGGAGCAAGTGCCTCTGGTTAAGAATTAATCAAAGACACTTTTCCACCCCGGTAACCAACCCCAGGACCCGTTGATCCAAAGGCGGCACATCTAACCGCTAGACCAACGAGGCAGTCGACTCACCACGACCCTGCCGCTCTTCGTCTGGACGAGCTGGGTCATGGGCCATGGGTGACCCTGAGCCGCGGGGAATATGTGTTAAGCCTTGTCATATCCGCTCAGGTCTAATTTATAATCGCTTTTTACTAAGTGCATTTGAATGGATACACGGTAGATATAGCAAAATATAGATTTTTTTACAATTTTTGTTGGTTTGTTTGGGCTAATCTCTGAAATGGCTGGACCGATTATGACGGTACTTTCACAGGCAAATAGCTGATGTAACAAGGACTAACTTAGGATTCTTTCATTGACACCCACCCCGCTTTTCAGGAGCCCATAGTTATTGAGTTTTCCACATTGTTAAATACCACGCGGACAAAGTAACAGCTTGTTTATTGGTAAGAACAATTGCAGACTCAATATAAATGTGCTTTATTAATAGCTACGTATATACTCATTTTGTCACACCCTGTGCAGGCCGGCCCCTTACGGCTCGGAATAAGTGATTCATTGTTTTTTTTTGTATGTCGCCAGCCGGAGACCGCGGATTGACCCAGTTCTCGAGTTCCGTTATCACCTACCAGTTATTTTAATCTGTTCGCGATTTAAGGGCGGTACGCAGTTTGCAACTGACTGCATCGGCCAACGGGTTTTCCTGAGCGACATTTCTGTAATTAAGTTTATCCTGAAGCCACTAAAACAGCGATTGCTTTTTTTAATACCAGAGTTTCTTGCCGGTCCTTATCCGCAGTGAGGCCTTCCGAACCGGTTGTCATCATCATCATCAATTCAGCCAAAAGACGTCCACTGCTGGACATAGGCCGCCCGGATCCATCGTTTCCCGGCGACCTTAACCAGGTCATCGGTCCACCGTGTAAGAGGCCTACCAGCACTGCGCTTTCCGGAACGCGGTCGCCACTCGAGGACTTTTCTGCCCCATCGGGCGTCGGTCCTGTGCCCTGCCCACTGCCACTTAAGTTTGGCAATCTTGTGGGCTATGTCGGTGACCCTGGTTTGCCCGCGTATATCCTCATTTCTGATTCGATCTCGCAGGGAAACTCCGAGCATAGCCCTCTCCATTCCCTTAACCGGTTGTAATATGTGATAAATATGTGTTTTTTTTTTCAGTAGCAGGACGGAACCTCTGCACTAGGTATGTTATATCGCGGTGGCAGTTTACAAACATGTAATTCACGAACACAAATGACACCCAGACTCGGAGCAAGTGCCTCTGGTTTAGACAAAGACACTTGTCCGTCCCTAAAATCGAAGAGTAGAAACTAGAAATAGCCTTTGTGGCCGATGGTTTTCGAGAGTGTGCTCCGCGCCCCAGTCTTCTTTGGGTCCTCAAAAACCAACTTTATGTTCTACGGACCGTTCACTTAGCCCGTAGAACGGATGGCTGTTGGACTAAATGTCCTCGAGTGGCGACCACGTGGAGGAAAGCAATTTGTGGACCAATAGGTGGACGACATTATAAGGGTTGTTGAGCTTAAGTGAATGTGGTCTGCGAACCGTTTTATCTAATGAGGGTGTCGTAAGAGACGGCTAAAGGAACGCATCAGGCCGAGAACGTAGTCACAAGAGAAGGAAAACTTGATACAAATCCTGTAAAAATTGGCCAGAGTGGCACAGTGACCTAATTTCCCTCCATGAAATTGGAGGTGGCGCGACTCAGCAGTGACGCGGATATGATGATGATGGTTGTGAGTATTGTGTCGCTATACTTTTACCACGACTCGCTGTTTTGATGGCCTTGTAAAAAGCGATCGCGGCGAAAGTAGGGGGCTTCTTAGAGTCAAGTTCAATAACACATAACAGTTTCGACCGAGTCTTGAAGCGCAGTGCATTTCTCCACTAGAGCATTAAAGGTCTATGGAGTAAGATGCAGGTAGCGATTCTGTTTTTATGTTTGGTGCCATGTGTGTTGCCTGTTAAATATATGCCGAAATGGAAGAAGCAGGTGAGTTCTTGTTCTTCTTTTGTTTTGTATTATTATGCATTTTTTGGACGGACTGAATTCAGTTGGTGTACATATAACTAGTACATGTGATAAAAGGATATTTTGGAACAGGGAAAATTGAGGATATGTATTTCTAAAGTCATAATTAAAGGAATAACCTTAACATTTAGGTCGGTTATCTAATCAGTTTATTTATTAACCGACTCCAAAAAACTGAATGATGGATGATGAGGATGGATTGTAAGAATGAGGAATTGTGTATGAAAGGGTGACTGTAGATATGACGACTGATAGATGTGTATGGAGACTACCACCTAACATGGGACAAGGGTCGTAACAGATAACAGTAATAATTTTGGTGATAATTTTAAATATGACGATATTTATAAGAGTTTTGTGGTAACACCTACGTAACTATAGTTCCTTTTGAGTTTGAGTTTGAAGGTTTTGTGTATCATCCCGGAATTCTTATATAATTCTATAAGTATTGCCTTCAAATTGGTCCCATAGAAATTTATTTTTGAATGACACCGACGTTAGGACTTCTGAATTATTGTTGAAGTCGGTTTACATGAATAATTAATTAAAAAGATTGTGTAAAATTTTTGCACATTATGTTGTTTACTCATCACGATATGTCTGGAACTATATGGCAATGAGACTTAAAATTTTGTAGGATCATTTCTTTCGTCGAATATTAGTCATATAGGAACGGAACAAAATTTCACCATAGGGGGGTCTAAGTAACCACCATAGGGTTGAATGAATTGTTTAGGTTGGAGGAGGATAGAATTGTGAGGATTGTCCGTGTGGCGCCAGATTAAGAATTCAGTGTCACCACCCCATTCCATTCTGAGCGTGTCCTAAGAACCGACAAAAGTCGCAGTAGGCTGTTTAACCTCCATGCAATTGAAGGAAGCCCGACTGAGAAATGGGTCGTGTATGGGCTGAGTAGTAAATAGGAGGAAGTTCGACCCATCAGTGGGTAATAACGATGATTGATGACGGACAGAAGATTAATCCTATACCCCAAGCAGGATAGTGTTGTTATCACATCTCGGTGAGTCAGGCAACTTTCTAATGAGTACCGAGAAAGCAGCGGGAAAGTGGGCTGCGGGAACGTCCGCCGGTGAAAACATTTTGTACATCACTAGCTTGCATTTAATTTAAAAAAAAACTAAACGTGTATACACAAAGGGTGTAGTATTAGCAGGCTTCATAAACGGTGGACTGGTGACCCGGTTAAGGTCGCTTGTGGCTTAGCACCGGTGTTTGCGATCCTATGTCCTGCACCGAGATTCTCTAGGCTGAAATGATGATGGTGATATAGGGTGTGACAAAAATCCTGTATACATAGAGGAAGAATTGATGGTATTTACTTCTGACATAGAAATTGTGGGCAGAATTTCAGGAAAAACCATACTATTACTACTAAGTTCTAGTATTGTCAATGGGCAATATCATACTAATGCTACTCAACCCGTAGATGACTTCTACAGAGTCGCACCTCCTCCACCAACTACATGGAGCCTACTGTGCGACGCTGGCCAGTCGGTTTGGCACCAATTGGTCGTAGGAGCCGACTTAGAGTAATAACAAAGCCGATAATCTAGGCGCAAGAAAAGGAAAACTTGGATACGAATACTATTCGTTGCTAGGTTATCGAATATGTACTATTTGGTTGAGGAGATCGATGGCTGCCACATTCGTTATGCTTGTGAACAGGTGCCGCTGTTTGGGGTTGGTCGACTCACTGGATTCATGACTTATAATTTCATTTTTAATTATTCTTTTTTTATTATAAAATTCATATTTCAGTTGAGCGCCTTTCGAAACCAAACGAAACTAGTTATAAGATAACGATTATTGTAATATGGCGTTTAAAATAAGAGACAAGCCCACCGAGTTTCTTCCGCCAGGTCTTCTCGGTTGGTGCCGCGTTCCGACCTGGTACTAGTATTTTATAAGTGATGTATCCGATGACGATTGTGAACGCCATAATTGGTTTATACAATAAAGCATTTTTCTATTCTATTCTATTCTATCAAGTCCTTTTCTTGCGCCTAGGTTATGTGCCTTGTTATTTCTTTATGTCGGCTCCTACAACAACCCCAGGATGGAATGATAACACTATGTATTCTAAATCCGTCACCATACGGCAAACGCAACGTTTTTATCTTGAAATTCTGATCACAGGTGCTGAAAGTGTACTCTATAAACTTTATTTTACTCTAAAAATAGACATAGAGATTTAAAGCTCTTATTAAGGAACTCGGAAGCTTGTAGAAGATTAATAGTGATAGCCTGTTGGTTCTCAGGAGCCATGTTTGCTCGTATCTTCAGCTTGACGCATCTAGCTGCATAATTTTCTATTGTATTGTCTTTAATTTTCTTTCAAATCTCACCCACAAAGCCGAATATGTTACAGTTTTTAATATGCACAAATTACCACAGACACATTTTTACATTTAATTTAAATAACTGAAAATGGCACATTATGCATTTAATTAAATAGAAACCGACGGAAATATTTTGCTATTAGATTTTTTAAATTTATTTATTATGCCATGTGATTTCTAGAACAGATACAAAATTAAATAAACTCAACTTTCACCTTACGTTTGCCCGAAATTAAAATACGAGATATCACTCTAAGCTTTATTTTAATACGCCGCACATTTGAACTTGCCTTGATCTAGTAATCTATAATATATATTTATACGTGAAGCAAAAACTTTTTACACCTTTTTACGAAAATTGCGCGGCCGGAGGAGTAAGACATTTCCACACTTATTTTTATTAGTTTACTAGCGACCCGCCCCGGCTTCGCACGGGTGCAATTATATTATACCTATAAACCTTCCTCATGAATTACTCTATCTATTAAAAAAAATCGCTTCAAAATCCGTTGCGCAGTTTTAAAGATTTATGCATACATAGGGACGGACAGAAGAATGCGACTTTGTTTTATACTATGTAGTGATAGAGAGGAGAACAGAATGCTAATACAGGTACTTATATTTTTAAATAAGCCTACACAATATTAAAACAATAAAAACACATTACGCAGACTACCATGTATTTGAAACACACGCATACATATTCTGTCTTTGTTTATTGTTAAAAAATAGAATTAGTTTTATTTATTTTAATGAACTGTTCTTCATATTTGTATCATTATAGTCATGTTATGTACGAAATCGCTTAGTTATGCATACTGCGCATTCTTCAATTAACTTTCTCACCTTTTGGGACTAGTTTGGTGACATTACGCAATTGTGTTAGATAATTTAGTTGGACGGTAAAACAACACAACTTCGGTCGGGTCACAAATGACTGGTTATCACGCGATAGAAAAAAAATATGCTAACAATTTACATGACCCTTCGTGTACGTCATTCGTATGCGGTACACGGTTACTACTACTTTTCATCCCATAATTGACCCACTGCTGAATTGGGGTTTCTCCAACTTCATACATGCAGGGTACTAAGCCTATCTGTGTCACGCTGGGCATCTCGCCAACCACACAGGTTTCGTATCAAGTTTTCCTCTCAAACGGGGTGATGCCCTTGTCATTTCCTTTCGTTGGTACCCTCCATGTAACTGGAGGAGGCCCGACTCGGTAGTGGGCCATGTATGGGCTGAGAAGTAATAACGGGTATGTCGCCTCACTCGCGGGTGGATACCCTACCGCTGAACGCCAGCCGGGTTATGTGGGATTCCGGGGCGCGGAAAGATGGTAGTTGCGTCCCTCAACTGCCCGTAACAGGGTCACGGGTTTCACTCCCCATGGGGGAGCATGCTCCGCGACCCTGATGGGGCTTTGGCCCGCTTGTACAAGCGGGCCCCACGCTTTTTATGGGGAGCTGTGAACGCTCCCCAACCCACCGGAAGGCACGTGCGGGACATTGCATGTACTCCCGTTAGGCGCTGGATGGACTGGGGCCCGACCCACGCGGTTGCGGCGGCAGCAGTGGCACGCCTGCCTGGCCTCCCTTACGCTGCTCCGCTGAGGGTGGCAGCCCTGGCCTCGACGCCTGGCCGCCCTCCACTGCATTACCATGCCGCGTGTCGCGGCAGGTTAAGGCTTCCGAGGCAACTCTGAGGGCAGAGGAGTCCCCAGAGCCAAAACCCGCCACGACTCCGTGTGCCGCTCTTCGTCTGGCCTCTCCCGGTATGGCCCCAACGGATCCTAAAGGCCCGCAAGCGCCCTCAACATGACAAGGTGGCGGCACGGTCGAGGGGGTAGTTTCAACCCTTGGTAATTTCGACTTTTATTTAAAGATCTATTTTATATTTCCCAGGCGTGTGAATTACCAGCTGTACAGAGCGAGCACAGTCACTACATCTGTGACGACAAGGGAGAGCCCAAGTGTCTACCAGGATGGCAGGGAGATCTCTGCGATGTACCCATTTGCAAGCGGGGCTGCGATCCTCTGCAAGGTAATCGATAAGCCAGATTTATGTTGGTACTAGATCCAATGTGGGTCCGTGTGGTGACGGATTTAGAACACATAGTGTCACCACCCCATTCCATCCCGAGGTTGTCGTAAGAGCCGACAAAAGGAAATGACAAGGACGATAACCTCGATAACAAGAAAAGGAAAACTTGATACGAAACTTGTGCTAATCCGTCTGGCCAACGTGGCAGAATAGGCTAAGTATGGAGGGTCCATGTAGTTGGAGGAGGCCCTACTCAGCAGTGGGTCATTATGGGCTGAGTAGTAGAAGTAGATCCAATGTACATATTGGTCGTACATTTAATGAATGAACGCCGTGTTGGTCAAGGGAGTCGCATTTGACCTTTGAAGAGACCTTTGAATTACGGGTCCCTGGTTCGCTTCCCGGGTCGGGCAAGTGTCTTTGTGTAAAATAAAAATCTTTTTTTTTTACTAATAAACCTTTTTTTTTAAACGAAACCCCTGTACTAGTTGTAACCTGTATCGCTGGGGCAGTTTACAAACATGTAATTCACGAACACAAATGACACCCAGACTCCGAGCAAGTGTTGTTGTTGTCACTTGCCCGACCCCGGAATCGAACCCGGGACCCGTTGATCCAAAGGCAGCAGATCCAACCCCTGGACCAACGAGGCAGACACTTGCTCTGAGTCTGGTTATCTTTGTACTTGTGTATTATATGCTAGTTAAGAGCCACCGTAACACAAAGTAAAGCCTTAGAGCAGGCACCTAAACGGGATATCCAATTCAAAATTCAGTCTTCTTGTTCTGAGCCCACCCACTGCTGAATCGGGCCTCCTCCTACTCCAAGGAGGGCAATTAGTCTACTGTGCCACGCTGACCAGACAGCTGTGCCAACCCATCTGGTTTCGTGTCAAGTTTTCCTTCTCTTGCGGCTAGGTTATCGGCCTTATAATGTCCTTTTGTGTTGAATTTAATCTCTGTTCATTTTATGTTTTTACTACTCGCGTGGACTTCGAACCCGTGCTTATCTCTATGCATTTTTTTTTATGAATATAAAAGTGGTTATTGTGACTAAACTATGATAGTTAGATATGTGCTCTCGCGGACTTTTTTGTAGATTTTAATAAGACCTACAAACTCGTAGTACTTCGTTTTGTTCTATTGTCAATAGTTTTTGCAGCGCACGCATAAATAGGTTTTCGATTTTACACCTTGGGTTACAAAATGGCAATTTTCATACGGATCCCTAATTCTTTTGAAAATAAAATATAGCCTATAACCTTCCTCGATAAATGGACTATCTAACAGTGAAAGAATTTTTGTAATCGGACCAGTAGTTCCTGAGATTAGCGCGTTCAAACAAACAAACAAACAAACTCTGCAGCTTTATATATTAGTATAGAAGTATAGATAGATTAATCTTTATCATTATTCATTTAATTCCGCCCGTGTGCTGGCGGTTATAGAATACAGAATGCCGATGACTGTCATCTATGGACAGAGTAGTAGATAGATTGTATAGATTTTTAGGCGCAAAGGGATGCTCATCCAGCCAGACGAGGTCTTACGTCTGGCTAGGAGTCGCAGCGCCTATCCCCCCGATAGTTGTAGTCGGGGAATTCTTAACTATGCGAATTGCTCTTGAAATTTCGCTATCGCGGTGTAGGACTTTTGGTAATTCTCGCATTTGTAGGCGATATTTCTTGATGCAATTAGTTCAGATTTTTCGGGTAAACTGTGTAAAGTATGTAGCATGCGGTCGCTACAGAATTACTTTGTCGGATTTCGGCATCTGAGCGAGATCAGGTATTCTAGATTATGAAACAGATGTAGTGTTACATTTTTAATGTATGTCTCCTAACTAGGTCATACAGACGTACTAAGAATGAATTGATATGTTAGTACAACGGAACAACTTGGCTTTCAAATAGAAAGGTTCTTAGAAAGCTATCTTCATTTGTTTAGTGCCTGTGAAATTGCGGTGTCAAGCAGCTTTTGTTGAGTTGTGTGTCGCTATTGTCGATTCCGTATTTATTAATAGCTCGACTGTACTTTAGTAGGTGCCACGCTGGCCAGACGGGTTGGCTGGCACAGGGTTTCGTTTCAAGTTATTCTTCTCTTACGGCTAGTTTATTGGCCTTGTTATTTCCCTTTCGACACTCTCAGGGTAAAACAGGGTGATGACACTATGTATTCTAAATGCGTCACCACACGGACCAATCTATATACCTATCTCTAAAAATAAAATTGAATTGCTGTTCGTTAGTCTCGCTAAAACTCGAGAACGGCTGGACCGATTTGGCTAATTTGGTTGTTGGTCTTGAAATAATCGTGGAAGTCCAGGGAAGGTTTAAAACAGGAAACAAGATTTGGATTCAATACGCATTATTTTTGTTCCATTTGAATAATGTTGAAACATTCTGGAATTATCATTAAGGTTTTTTTATTCTGAGGCGGTACGAAGTTTGCCGGGTCAGCTAGTACATTGATGATATTATGATTACTGTTTTTTTTATATATTTTATTAAATCCCTTTTTTATTATTTATCACAGGTTATTGCAAGAGGCCGGGCGAGTGTCGCTGTAAGATGGGCTTCTACGGTGAGCGATGCAACAAATGTATCCCCCTGCCTGGCTGCCAACACGGGACTTGCAATGTCTCCTTTGAATGCATCTGTCGGGATGGATGGGACGGAATCTTTTGCTCTGAACGTAAGTAATTTATAACGTTGGGTGGTGCTTAAGCATATCTTTTCGACGGGGCGGCAGTACAACTATTATTCAGTCCATAAATTACCCACTGTTGAGTCGGGCCTCCTCCAGTTACATGGAGGGTAAATAGCCTACTGTGCTACGCTATATAGCCAGACTATTGACTGTGATTACCCACAGGGTTACCCGTCTGGCTTGTGGCTAGGTGTCTTATGAAGTGGAACTTTAGACTGTACTCAGACCATAAATAGACCCACTGTTGAGTCGGGCCTCCTCCAGTTACATGGAGGGTAAATAGCCTACTGTGCTACGCTCGACGGACGGGTTGCCACAGGGTTTCGTTACAAGTTTCCCTTCACTTGTGGCTAGGTTTTCGGCCTTGTAATTTTTTTGTATTCCCTTACGACACCTTCAGAATGGAGTAGGGTGAGAATGGAGACACTATGTAATCTAAATCCTTCACCATACGGACCTATACTTCTAATAAAAGCTTCTGTATCTCGGTAATACTTCAAAGGAGAGAAACAATTTATACCTACAAGAACTCCATCCACTTGCTTTTATGCCCACACTCCGGAGAGCTTTAAAGTTTTTGTCGTATCCTGTTTAGTAAAAGTATTACTTCATAAACTGGTTTAATGCACTAGTTTCGTATAAACGTGAATGCAATATAAAATATGTGCATAGAAAGCATCTGTGAATACTTGATTTTTCCGAGAAAGTCGCAGAATGTTATATCATACATAAACGTTTTAATTTGGAAAGAACTGGGATAAAACCTTAGTAACTAAATAGAGTTCCTTTTCATTTGGCTTATTATGCTGGCCGTTCACATGGCCCATCATGGCCGCTATTCGTAATTTCAGCCCATAAACGACCCAATACTGGGTCGGGCCTCCTCCAAATTCATTCAGAGAAATTAGCATACCGTGCTGAGCTCAGGATTTTCATCAAGTATTCCTTTATTTGCAGGTAGGTGATCTGCCTCTTGCGTTCGTTTAGTCGCTTCTTATAATATCCTCAGGATGTGCGTGAATTCTTAATCCTTCACCACGCGGAGAATCAATACCTCTGATAAAAGCATTTTAGTACAAATGTGAACTGTTTTCAATATCTATACTAATATATAAAGCTGCAGAGTTTGTTTGTTTGAACGCGCAAATCCCAGGAACTACTGGTCCGATTTCAAAAAATCTTTCAGTGTTAGATAGTCCATTTATCGAGGAAGGTTATAGGTTATATACGAGTATTTTATTTTGAAAAGAATTAGGGATCCGTATGAAAATTGCGATTTAGTAAACCAAGGTGTAAAATCGAAAACCTATTTATGCGTGCGCTGCAAAAACTATTGACAATAGAACAAAATGATGTACTACGGGTTTGTAGGTCTTATATAGACCTACAAAAAAGCGAGGCACCTATCATAGTTTAGTCACAATAACCGCTTTTATGTTCATAAAAAATATACATAGAGATAAGCACGGGTTCGAAGCCCAATATGTATATATTTTTAAATCTTACTGAAACACGAGTCGGATTCTCGTTTAGTAAATGTTATATTTGTCCATAGCCATCTGCCGCTCCGACTGCCACCCAACACGCGGGTTCTGCGAATCGCCCGGCGATTGTCGATGCCGTCTGGGCTGGGCTGGAGAGACCTGCCGCGCGTGCCAACCGCTGCCCGGATGCCAGCACGGGTTCTGTGACAAGCCACTGGAATGCAAATGCTACCCTGGATACACTGGCCTGCTGTGTCAAACACGTAAGATCCGGATCGCCTCTTCTTCTTTACATTAGTTCTGGCTATCGCCTCTTTGCCAGACATCACCTTGTTATAGTCATAGCCAAAAAGAGACGCTTACCTAATACCCTCACGTGGGCGTATAATTGAGCGGCACCTTGCTGACTTAAGCCTCCTCCAGCAAATGGAGGGTAATTAGCTTTCTGTGCCACGCTGGCCAGACGGGTTGGCACCTGGTGCTGTTAAAAACGCATGTTTGCAAGAATCCAGTTTACAACTTTTAGGACGCTCTCCTTGTATATCTGCCATTCAGTTTTTGGTAATTGTCTACATTATAAAACACTTTTTATCTTTTCTATTATTATAAAGATATTATAAAGATTATGTGTAACGAATAAACTCAAATCTCACAGCACTCTTTTAAAAATTGTTTCGCCATTGGAATGCTACGTTATCCCTAAGTAACATTTATGTTTTAAGCCAAGCCAAGATAAGCATGGGTTTCTGATCCATGGAGACTTAGTATAAAATAACTAGATAGATACCGCGGTTTAGTGTTGCAATTGATAATAAAAAATTGGTAAATAAAATTAGTATCCTTTTCTTCTGTCACCTCTCCAGCTATCTGTGCCCCTGGTTGCCACAACGAGCGTGGTTACTGCCGACGCCCCGGAGAGTGCCGTTGCAAGGTCGGTTGGACTGGACTTTCGTGTTCGGAATGCCACCCATACCCTGGCTGCGTCCACGGAACCTGCAGGAAGCCTTGGGAATGCACCTGCAAGCCAGGCTGGGGAGGAATGCTGTGTGATGAAGGTCAGTTTTGATGTACTAGTACTGATGATTTTATCGGTTTCATCGGTTGGCATATGTCGTTCATTATTATGAAATACCTCGTTGGTCTAGTGGTTAGATGTGCCGCCTTTAGATCAACGGGTCCCGGGTTCGATTCCGGGGTCGGGCAAGTGTCTTTGTCTAAACCAGAGGCACTGGCTCGGAGTCTGGGTGTCATTTCTATCTATAATATGTATGTATTTACAAAAAAAATAATTATATAAGTAGTTTATCATCCATCTCGTTACCATAACACAAGCATTAAGTTGCTTAGCTTGGGACGAGATGGCGTTGTGTGAAATGTCCAAGGATATTTATTTATTTATAAATATAGACGCTGAGTAAACTACCAGTTGTCGAGTATACTCAATTGCTGCGATGAATTTGAAACCTTTGAATTTAAAAATAATGAAATTAAAAATCCCGTGATACCATCGTAAAGTGATCCACTTATTAGGAGATATACCAATCTTCAATAATTGCGAATAAATTGAAAATATGCTTTCAAGTTCTATGCAGTTCAAAACAAGCTCTAAGGAGCTATAGATTAGTAGAGCTTGCTTAGAACATATACATTTTATTGAAACCGGTTCGGTGGTTTGGCAGAAAACTTGAAATATGGAATCAACAAAGAATTGTAAGAAGGCAACATTTTTATTATTTCATAGAAGTAAAATTAATATTACCAAAAAATTTAAACCATCTTCAAAACGAGCATTAAAAACGGAAATATAGTTACCTGTTGAAATCAGTGCCAGTTTAAAGTGACACTCACGTTATTAAGAATACTTATAGATCTCTTTCATCGCTCTTTATTCTGCGGTTACAAAACAATGAACCATCTGTAACTATGTAAAACTTATTGCAGAACTCAACTACTGCGAAAAGAACAAAGACACGTGCCAGAATGGCGGTCGATGCCAATCTCTGGAGTCTAGGGACGGATCTTTCCGCTGCCACTGCCCTTCTGGTATCAGTGGGAAGCACTGTGAGAACGTTCCAGAATTAAGCACTACAGCAGCCCCAGAAAACGCTACAACTACCGAAGTACCTATCTCTAGTTCTGAGGAAAACGTTGCGCAGTCTTCGGCGGAGGTTGTAGAAGAAACTTCTCAAGAGAACAATAAGGAACCAAACAATGGAGAAAATGAGACTGAGTGACTTTAATACCAATTGACTTATGAACAACGAGTTCTTTCACACCGTTCTGTCAGCCTTCATTCAATACGACGGAAGAATAGGCTAGCCAAGACCTCGCTGTAAATTATTTCGTTTAATCCATCACACATCCACAAGACCTTTGTAAAATATACACAGCACGTATCAGTTCTGTAGCTTATGGCAGATACAACTAATACGATAACGTTTCTGCATAGAACTTAATATTGGCTTACTTGTGTTTTGATTCGGATCGTGACAAAAACGGATATTATTGATTATATCTATCATGGCTTTTGCCTCATAATGAGCAAAGTATCCACAAACAAGATTATGTCGAGACTTACATAAATATGTGAAAGATTATTAGGCATAGTATCATCCAAACATCCTGAGTCAAAATCTATTTTGTGCATAAGTTGATTTTGGGTTCATGATTGCACGCGATTGGTTGCGTAAAGTTACCCCGTCACGGCCATGTAACGGTTTGGTTCAGGATGTTTTTAAGGTACTGTCGTTTCGAAAATGTATGTTCGTGTTTAGAAATTTATCATGCTTGATATTGCATCTGGAAAGTTATTAAACATTTTTAAGTCCGTTCTAATCAATTTTCAAACATAATTTCGTAATTCCTTTTTTAAATTTGGTATAAAAATGAATTATTGTCTGTATATCCTTTAAAGAAGAATCTTAATAGATAGAATCGTAAACTATGCATTTGATCATCTGATCATCTTCAGCAAACTTGAAAATCATGAGCCTAGGAAGGTTTCTTGTCTTTTGTCTATGTCTTTCCTTTAATTTTATTTTAATCAGTGGCGTAGAACTCGCGCAAGCTAGTATTAAATATTTTCTTGACCGATTGTGAAAGTACCAAAAGATGTAGAGATTTTTATACACGAACGTCTATTCACAAATTTAGACACAAGTGAGTATTTCTTAGTAGGCTAATTACCCTCCATATAATTGGAGGAGGCCCGACTCAGCAGTGGGTCATCTTTGGGCTGAATAGTAGTAGTAGATTATTTCTTGAATGTAATTTATTTGATGTGATTGTGCTTTTATGATGTTTGAAGAAGGATCGATAGTTAAGTATACATACTATTAAGGATTATTTATTGTAGTTTTAGGGATTAAAATTGTCTGACTGTTAACTGGTATTTAATTGTTTATTCATTGCGACATTGGATAAAAAAATTATGCTTTGGAAACCTCATAAAAACAGTGAATGATAAATTGAATTGTTTTCTCTACTTTTTACTCTCTACATAGGGTGGACCCTATGTCTTACCTTAGTCATTTTAGAATATAATAGAATAGAAAATTGCTTTAATGTATAAACCAATTATGGCGTTAACAATCTTCATCGGATACATCACTTTTATAACTACTACCAGGTCGGAACGCGCCACCAACCGAGAAGACATGGCGGAAGAAACTAAGTGGGCATGTCTTTTTTTTAAACGCCATATTAAAATGACCGATAATTATAACTTGTTTCGTTTGATCCGAAAGGCGCTCAACTGAAATAAATATGAATTATAAAATTGTAACATTATTTCATAATTTGTAACATGTGATAGTGGCTTCCGTAGTTTCGTGTGCTATCGGATTTTAAGGACATAGTATCACCGCCCCATTCTATCCTGACGGCGACGTAAGAGCCGACAAAAGGAAATCATCATCATCATTCATCATTTCAGCAAAAAGACGTCCACTGCTGGACATAGGCCTCCCCCAAGGATTTCCACAAATGCCGGTCCTGGGCCGCCCGCATCCATCGTCTTCCGACGGCCTTAACCAGGTCATCGGTCCCCCGTGTGGGAGACCTACCAGCACTGCGCTTTCCGGAACGCGGTCGCCACTCGAGGACTTTTCTGCCCCATCGGGCGTCGGTCCTGCGGAAAAAGAAAATATCAAGGCCTATTACCTAGCCGCAAGGGAAGGAAATCTTGACAAAAAACCATTTTGTTTTTGGTGAGGCGGGAGAAATTCTTTATGCATTCCGCCGCCCCTTGGGGGTGGGGTCGGCGATTATGTGGGACTACGGAACTAGTCGTCTACCCACTAAAACTCCAGGGGTATACCCTCACACGACACGCTTGGGGCGCCACAGGTTTGCTTAAACGCATTCGACTGTGAGGCCCCGTTGATACGAAACCATGTGCCAACTCATCTGGCCAGCGTGGCACAGTAGGCTAATTACCCTCCATGTAACCGGAGAAGGCCCGACACAACAGTGGGTCATCTATGGGGTGAGTAGTATTAGATGACGTATGTTAATTTTCAAACCTCATTCCAAGTTGCCATCTGTGGTAGAGGCGCGGTTTCCTATCTGAGAAATTCTGTCACGTTTGCATTTCAAATGAAGAATAATTAATGCGATTTTACGCATATTTACGCAATCTTAAACTTGTTTAAATAAGATATTTATGGAAACTTAGGACTGTTTTACCACGATTTACAAAACGACTAAAAATGGCATAAGTGACTACAAATATAAAAAAATGATTCATTTTGTTTCAAATATTAAAAAACTTCATTCATCCTAACATATTCTGTCTCAAATTCTCGTATGACTTTTAGACACATTGAATATAGATTTGCCTGGGTCTGAAAATCGCGTTTTTGCAGAGAATACTCGCCTGATCACTCTTTTTCTGATTCACTCTACATATTAAGAGCAGCTCTACAGAAAAGAGCGAGAAAAAATCTCTGTAGTTGCTTTTTTAAACTGTTATGTTCCAATAAAGATATAACAACAGATTTATAATAGTAAGATTTAAAAATTTTCGGTAAAATTAGTACATACTTTGTACTCTTGAGAATAAGGTTTTATTATATTGGAATTGCATTTGTGTTTCAATCAGTTGTTCCCTTCAATTTTAATCAGCTCATAAATTTAAACTAAACCAAAAAACTTACTACTACTCAGCCTATATGAGCTCCACTGCTGAGTTGGGCACCCTCCCATTACATGGAGGGTAATAAGCATAAAGTGCTACGGGTTGGTACAGGTTCAAATGTACACTACCTACATAAATGACCGAACACCTTTTATTTAACATCTTCGTACGTTTCTTGGTAATGTGTTAATATATCGACTGTACTATCCAGGCCACTTATAAATTAAATCTAGTTTACCCGACTAGACAGATCATAGCACAAAACAGGTAAAGGTATTTTCTCACGTTAGTAACCCCTACTCTATCATAGTATAGGAGACGCAGTAGAACTCACCAAACTTACTAATTGTTTATATTATTCATAATTGCAACCCATGAAGGACCCACCACTGAGTCGGGCGTTTTCCAAATGCATGGAATAAAATAAGCCTACTGTGCCACGCTGGCAAGACGAGCAAGGCGAGTTGGTCAGCCATTTGCGTTCCTTTAGTCGCCTCTTACGATACACTCAGGATACTGTTACCCACAGTATACTGAGTGTATCGTAAGAGGTGACGTAGTGTAATCTAAATCTATATATTTTTTTCTGTTTTTGTACTGTATATTCTTTATTCATATTTTTTTTACATAATATTTATAAAAAATAGAAAAAGATATTTAAAATAGAAATTTCTGTTTTATTATCAAACTAGCGAGCCGCCCGTCGCGCGGGTGCAATGATGAACTTCTAAATGTATCAGTGTTTCTCTACAATATTATGGGTATATTATACATATAAACCATCGTCTTGAATCACTCTATCTATTTAAAAAAAACGCTTCAAAATCCGTTGCGAAGATCTACGCATACATAGGGACGGACAGACCACAGCGACTTTGCTTTATAATATGTAGTGGTGATAGTGATGATGACTCTCAACAACTTTCGCCCGCTACCCGCTATTCTCTGTAAACAACTCTTCCGAATAAGTGTCAATTGTGTGTATGTTAAATGTTTATTCTTAACATAGATTTTATTTTATGATGTATCATACTGTTGCTTGTTATACTATGCCACCGCCAAAACGTATTGGAGGCAGTACAGCACGCGTCTATATAAGCTAGGTAACAAGAGTAACATGTTCGTAGAACGCAGACAGGTGCATTAATCGGCTTAATGTTATGTGATATTATAGTGATCTCAAAGAAAATGCTGGCTCTTGTTTTGATGGTAAGCGAGATCCCTAAATTACATACATACACTTTGAATCCAATATAAACATTCAGCGTTTTTGTAATATTCAAAGATTTTTATAAATTTAAAAAATCTGAACGTTATTAAGATAAAAGATCTGTAATATATCATAAGCTTGAAATATGATGTTTAGCTATTCAATATACATATTTTGCCTAAAGAGATGTTATAACATTAGATTTTGACTACTGACCTGACTGACCTGACTGACCTGACTGAGATTACTGACCGTTTCTAGCAATCAGAACCATTTCGGCGGAAAGATGCTATCTATGTTCCGGTGTGATTTATTTGCTGAACAGTGCTGGCACTCAAAGAGCTAAATCTAGCTGAACCAACGAATCCACCGCCGTATTAAATGTTAAAAAAAAATTGTTCATTTACAACCAACATCAAAACGGAAGAGAATCCAAATTCGGAAATGTATGTTTTTTAATGGTGTGACCACATTTTCCATTCAATTGGTGTTGGTTCCAATTTGGCCAAATATAAATGTTATGGAAATCGGTTCAGTAATTTGGCAGAAAACTTGAATTATGTAATCAAAAAGATTTGTGGTTAAATTTGTATTATTTATTATGACGACTTTATTATTCGAGTCGTTTATAAGAAAGGCATACGTTTATTTATTTAAAATAAAATAAAAAATATTAATTTATAAAAATGTCAACTAACTTCAAAATACAATAGAAAACGAAACATAAACAGCCATTTGAAGTCGGTGCCTGGACATTTTAATTGTTTTACATAACTTATACCCGTATAGTTACACTAGCGTATACACCTAATAAAGTAAACAATGTAAAGAAATTATTCAACTAATCACGCGCCAATGAATCTCACCACTTAGTCAGTAATGTCTATGAATTATAGTCTTACTTAACTATAATGTAAGTGTAACTAATTACTAAACTTGTTTTACAGATAACATATGTTTTTTACTCAACCCTAATCAGGTAGGTACTTAAACAACAAATTGGCGAATTTGAAATTGACGCGTTCCTACATAACCCGCCATTTGTTCATTTTAACTTCGGATTTCAAGTTTTAAGTTTAAAATAGCGACGAGATATCTATTATTAAAAAAGTAGTTTAAATTTTTGGTCGAGGGTAAATATTGCCAACATGATTATACTTACCTTAATCCTCTCTGCTTACTCTTTGCAAATTAGAAAGAAAAAACAATAAATTACTCACACAAATGTATACCTACCGCTTTTAAAATATGTAGCACTAAATCGCGAAAATTTAAGTTGGAATCGACTTCAAATTGTTGATTATTTTTAGTGCCATTTTGTTCTGTATTTTTTAAAAAATATAGAAGGTACACCAATCACAGTTTATTCTTTTCTTACCAGCCAGTACATACACAAACTTTTTTGAATGGAATTGACTATGTAACCACACCACATTACCACACATACACACACGCGCGTTCATATCAAGTTTTCTTTTACAGCTAGATTTCTTGCCTTTTCTTTTGATTGATTTGTCGCCTATTAATTATCCTTTGCGTTGAATAGGGTGGAGACACTATGCATTCGTACTATGTTACCACATTAATTTAGAACAGTGATGTGTGGCCCACAATGGGTTATGTTAATAATCGACGAGTAAGATTAACCTAATATTTACTCCGTATTCTAAAACAATGAATACGATATAGAAATATTGATCAATTAAATTTGAACAAAGGGATATAACATATTACTCATGATGTTGTTAGAAGCACCTAATAAGTAGTATTGATTGGTTTAATTTGCCTTGGTATTGTGGCCTATATTATGGTATTCTTTTCTTCTTGTATTTCTCTGAATATTATTGGTGCCGCCAGTCAAACTTGACTTGGGTAGGTACTACAAGTATTTCTTTCTTATATTTTAAAAAGCGAAACCTCTGCACTAGGTACAACCTACCGTGGGGGCAGTTTATGAACATGTAATTCACGAACACAAATGGCACCCAGACCTAGAGCAAATCCCTCTGGTTTAAACAATGACACTAGCCTGACCCCGGAAACCAGAGGCGGCACATCCAACCCTTAGGCCCGGTTTCCACCAAAGCAGAGAGGTGAAGAGACGGAAGGAGATGTGTTTTTAAGAGCCAATCAGGTTTCGTTATTTCCACATCCCCTCTCCGCTTAGCTTCGGTGGAAATAGAATAACAAAACCTGATTGTTTGTTCAAAACACATCTCCTCTCGTCTCCTCTCCTCTCGGCTTTGGTGGAAACCGGGCCTAAGACCAACAAGGCTGTCGCCGTCTGCCCCCCATGGCCAGTAATTGTTTGGTTAGATCAGCAGCCAGTTCAGGCTTCTGACTACTTGTAACGCCTTCCAACAATTCCAGACAATACCAGTGACTCTATGAGCCTTTGCCAATATTTGCCTTCAAACAGAGCCAAATCTTAGCTATATCTACTAACTGCCTTGTTGGTCTAGAGGTTGGATGTGACGCCTTTGGATAACGGGTCCCCGGTTTGATTTCGGGGTCGGGCAAGTGTCATTGTGTAAACCAGAGGCACTTCCTTTGAGTCTGGGCGGCATTTGGATTCGTACTTACATGTTTGTAAAGTGATACTGGTAATACCAAGAGAAGGGAGAACGTATTTAAAAAAAACTTTCTTATACTAAGTTGGAGTTGCGCCTCATAGGCTGACAAAAGCCTATGTTATTCTAAGTTCCCAGTACCTTACCTTGAACTGACCTTTCCGTGACCTCGGCGACCCCTGTATCTATAAGACAAAGATACATGGCTACCGCGGTGACCCGGCTAGATAATTAAAGCGTAGAAAATTTATTGTGAGATACATTAACTAGGTCCGTATGGTATCGTGTTTACAGTAAATGCTGCCACCAGCCACTTTAATAATGAGAGTGACGTAAGAAACCAAAAAGCCCTTTAGCTATAACGAAATGATCAGTATTATCTTCTTATGTATAAAAATTAATATTTGTCTGTATGTCCTTTGTAGAATCGTAAACTATGCACTTAATCATGTGATGATCTTCAGCGCAAGTGTAAAGCTGGGTACTGACCGGCATTATGGGGCGTAATGCAACGTGTTACACAGCGAACATTCGTGCAGTCAGTACGTCATTGGTCCCTGGTTTCCCCGTAACACGAAGTTCTGCACGCCTGCTCGCTGTGTAACACGTTACATTACACCTCATAACGTTGGTCAGTTATTAGTACTGACTGACCAACGTGGTACTGACTCAGTACCCACCTTTACGCACGAGCCCAGGATGGATTCTAAACCAAAAAAAAAACATGTCGTCTTTCGTGGTGTAACAACACGCGCAGGGTACATCTAGTTATTGGTAAAAAATTAAAGGAAAAATAAGTAACATTATATTCGTAACTAAAATGTCATACTACTATTACCTACTCAGCCCATAAATGACTCCCTGCTGGCCTCCTCCCATTACATAGAGGGCTATTAGCTTACTGTGCCACGCTGGCCAGACGGGTTGGCACAGAGTGTCGTATCAAGTATTCTTTCTCTTACCGCTAGGTTATCGGCTTTGTCATTTCCTTTTGTCGGCTCATTCGACACTCAAGATGTCACAATAGCTTCAATCAAATTTAAACCCGCTATAAGAATTTATAAATAGATGTGTAGTAAACTACACATCTATTTATTACCGTATATTAAAATATACGGTAATTACATTAGCAAAAAGGATATCGGAGTGGTGAACAGGTGCATGTATAAGAGTAAATCACCTTGCCCCGCTTTACAACTCTTAATACTAGTTCATATGAAGTGAAACACCTATGCCACTTAAATGAAGGTGTATAGTATAGCTCAGCCCATAATTTACCCACTATTCAAACTCAAAAGGAACGGCTATCCAAAAGGTTGAGCGATCGACTGCTGCGCAGCATGTCGCGGGTTCGATTCCCGCACAGGAAGAAATATTTTGTACGACCTACAAGTATTTGTTCCAGGTCTGGGTGTTTTCTATCTATATTATGCATGAATTTACAAAAAAATAAATGTATTTAAGTAGTTTATCATCCATCTCGTTACCATAACACAAGCATTAAGTTGCTTAGCTTGGGACGAGTTGGCGTTGTGTGAAATGTCCAAGGATATTTATTTATTTATATTTACGTAGGTTTCATCACAAAACTCTTATAAATCGTCATATTTATAAATAACATTATCATCTTACGGCGCCTGTACCACGCTAGGTGGTAGTCTCCACACACACATACAAGTAGTCATACCTACATTCACACCTTTCATACACAATTCCTTATTAAGCCATGGAGAGTAAGCCAGACACGCTGGCCAGACGGGGTGGCACAGGGTTTCATTACAAGGTTCCTTCTCTTGCGGCCAGCTTTTTGTTATTGTTATTTACTTTAGTTGGTTCTTACGACACCCTAAAGAAACAATGGGGTGATGACACTATGTATTCTAAATCCGTCACCACACGGACATGAAGGTGTAAAACAAAATGACTTCCTCGAAAACAAAGTGTTTCAAACAACATAAGAAATTTAATTGAATTAAGATAAACAGTATTAAAAATTGCCAGGAATCGAACTGCAGGCCGGTGATCTAAAGGCAACGCTTACGTTACGTAACTATACCAAAAACGCGAATAGTTCTACTGGTTAAGATACTGTGTGAAAATTTTGTCATAACTTGAGATACAAGCTCTGAGACCCGAAGAAACATACTACTACTAATACTCAGCTCATAATTGACCTACTGCTCGTGAATATCACTACATATTATAAAACAAAGTCGGTGTCGTCTGTCCGTCCCTATGTATGCTTAAAGGTCTGGGCAAACAGCGGACGGGGCGGGACGGCGACGCGACGCTGGCGGGACGTGAAGAGTTGTAATGTATTAGTTAATGTAGAATATGTCACACAGAGCCGACGCGACGCGACCGCTAATCTCGCGCCGAGCGCGACGGCTCTATGTGACCTATTCTACATTTACTAACACATTACAACTCTTCACGTCCCGCCAGCGTCGCGTCGCCGTCCCGCCCCGTCCGCTGTTTGCCCAGACCTTTAATCTTTAAAAATACGCAACGGATTTTGAAGCGGTTTTTTGTTTCAGATAGAGTGATTCAAGAGGAAGGTTTTTAAGTATAATCCATCCATAATATTGTAGAGAAACACTGATAAATTTAGAGGTTTATAATTGCACCCGTGCGAAGTTGGAGCGGGTCGCTAGTTTATTAATAATATTACATTGATTACCTTTAAATATAATAGTTTTAAAAATAATTTAATTAATCGATAATTAATCGATTGTCGAGTCGAGCGAGGTGGTAGACGGTCGATTTTTTTATTGTATAATATGACAATGTGTTGACTATTTGTAAGTGTCCATCGTGACCCACACAAAATAAATGATTTGAATTTGAATTTGAGCCTCCTCCAGTACAATGGAGGGTAATTAGCCTACTCCACGCTGGCCAAACGGATTGGTACAGGGTTTCGTATCAAGTTTTCCTTCTTTTGCAGCTGTTCCACCTAATCATTCCCTTATGTCAGCTCTACCGGCACCCCGGCATGGAATGGGATAACACTATGTATTCTTAATACCTCGCTACGCGGAACATTTCTTTAACACTAATATTTTGGATTGACACCAATCTTTTTCCTTATTCCCAGGTGCTGGTCGCAGCCAGCAGTCTATCAACAGCAAAGGAAATTCCAGAAAAGACCGGTTTATCGGATCTTCTGAATGATGGTATCAAAGATAACCTCGCCAAGGAAAAGGGCGTGAAACGTCACATCCCATCATTGGGGTACGGTGGATATGCCCATGCTGACTACACTGGGTACACGGGCCACGGTTTTGGGCTTTCTAGTGCCGGATTAGGGTCTGGTATCGGTGCTATTGGTGTTTCTTCTGGAGTTGCTGCTCAAGGATTTGGTGTTGCTGCCCCAGCCATTGGAGTTGCTGGCTCCTCCATTGGAATTGGGGGCTCGTCTTTTGGAGTTGTTGCGCCTGCCGTAGGAGTTGCTGCACCAGGTGTGGCTGCTGTGGCAGCCGCACCAGCAGTGCAAACCTCAGTATCAGTTGAACCGAATCCTGTCATTCTCAGACAAGAGGTACCAAGATACATAACAAGGACAATAACTCGGGATGTCCAAGTACCTGTTCAAGTCCCTGTTCCGGTACCAGTTGACCGCCAAGTGCCTGTACCTGTCAGGGTGCCGTATCCTGTTGCAGTTGACCGACCTGTACCGGTGCATGTAGTGCAAAAAGTGCCCGTTGAAGTTACGAAGCACGTACCTGTTTATTATGAAACTAAAGTTCCGTACCCAGTGAAAGTACCTGTGTCCGTGCCTGTACCGTACCCGGTAACGGTTGAGAAACGAGTACCCGTAGACAGGCCTGTTTACGTAGAAAAACCTGTACCGCACCCTGTTTACGTTGATCGTCCTGTGAACGTGCCAGTACCCGTAGACAGACCTGTGCCTGTCCCGCATCCTGTAGTTGTTGATCGACCAGTAGCTGTTCCCCAACCTATTTATGTAGAAAGAAGGGTTCAAGCTGTTACTGGCCCGGCAGTAGCATTCGGCCCAGCAATTTCAGGATCAGCCATATCTGGGTTGTCTTCTTTTTACGGCCAAGCTATAGGAGGTTATGCTTCAGGTGTACCAGCAATATCTGTCGGTTCAGGTATCTCTACATACCCGATAGGCGGATCTCTAGTTGGCGGCTTTGGAAAGAGTATCTCTTATAATACTGTCTCACACCATTAATTTTGTATTACTTGTACATATATCAAGATGTATTTGGTTTTGTAATAAATATATTTATGGAACTTTGCATTTGTTTGGAATGATATTTGCCTATTAAACTAAGTACATGCCTTAGTGGCATGACTGACAGTATGACCGACAAAATTTTTCCCCTGAGTCCGACGAACCCCTACATTGATTGTAGTGTTGGGAAAATATTCGTGTGTAAACCAGAGATACATAATAATATGATAAGACCCTGATCAAAATTTTGGTAAGAAAGAAAACCGCTCAGTAGTTATAATCAATTTTATAACAAAACAAGACAAAACTTAAAAATTAGCGTTTAAATTAATGACAAATATAGTGAAATAGTTGTAAAGAAACACTGGTTAAATGGAGATCACAAACCTCTCATTTACTTGATTAGTCAGGTAATAACAATAACATAAAATAAATTTTTTTTAAGAAAAATAAACTATTAATAAATAGTAAAATGATGCGTTTATGAAAATGGATAATATTCTTCAAGCTTCAAAAATATACAAGCTACAAGTTGTGAAAGTAACAATTGTCTGGAAACATAAAAGGATTACTTGCTCAAATTCAAAATCGCGTCCAAAAATTTGCACAATTTAAACAAAACAAAAATACCTTTGGAATAGATATAGTTATTTGTGCAACAAGAGAGCAAATTAATTTTTTGCTGCGAGTGCTGATATTGAATCCCGAGTAAGCGAAGGAATCAATGATTGAATCACGAGCGTAGCGAGTGATTCTAAAGTTGATTCCTGAGTGCTGCGAGGGATTCAAAAGCACGAGATGCGAAAAATTTTGCTCTCGTGTAACACACATAACTTTTCACTTCAGCAGCGAGAACACTATAGGAAATGGAATATATTACGTAACATTTTTGAAAATAAAATTAAATATTTTTAAGTTAAATATCAGTTTTTTAAGCAGTAAATACTTATTTTAGTTTAAATACAACAATAAGTTGAAAATTCAATGAATTACAATAAAAGATATAATTATCATTCTTGCTAAATTTCTTTGGTTAGTACGAAATTCCGAACGTGTTTGTCTTTGAGGTCGAATTAAAAATCGGAGTAACCCCATAACGAACTCCTTTCATCCAATCGAACTGTTAAAAGTACGTCTAGTTTGTATTTAATCAAATATAGTTCCCATAATATTGCTCTATCAATTTAATATTTATAATCTGTACTTTAATGCTTTGTATTGTTTTCTATAGCGCTACCTGCTAACATTTAACTTCATAACTCTAACGCAACTTAAAACCAATTAATTTAACTTTCATAATCACACGAAATTTCTAACACAACACACTTGTCATTGGCAAAATCATCGGTATAACGATGGAAGTCAAAACCTAAATGAAGAAGAAGAAGAAAAATCGGAGCTGTTGGTACTGGCCGCTTGGTCTTTGTCTCTCTCTCTTTTCTATTGGCGGGAAAGAGATACTGTCAATGTTTCGAATTAGAATTAAAAAGTTACTTTGTCTCACTCAGTGGGCAAAATCGCATTTTGTCCACTGTTTTCAGTGAGCAAAACCTACATGTTTGAGCTACTGAAGTGAAAAATAAATTTCTGTCAATAATTACTTAGCTGATATCATATTTGGACTACACTTCCACTATACTAGATGTACAAAAAATGTTTAAAGGACAATATGTAATAGTCAATAGCAGGCAAGGAACAAAGGCACAACTTTTAGGAGTGATATTCGTAGTAAATATTCAGTTTAGAATATAATACACCTTTTCTTAGGATTCATAGCAGATCCAGGCGGACAATGAAATGCTTTAGCAAATTCTATATTGTTCTGTAAGGCACCTTGAGCTCGAAAAAGTTGAGGAGAGTGTTCGTCTTCCAGGTCTGCTTTTAAGGAATCCTTGGTTGACACTCCGCACCAAAGCTGGAATAAAAAAAACTTCATTCTACTAATTGACAATTATTAAGTCGCATACATTTGTTAATAACAGGTTCAGTTACAATAAAATGGAAATCTAAAATATGTAATAAATTAATACAATGTTTCATATCTTTCTAATAATATTTATAATATTTCATATCTTACACCTTTTCTTACAATGCTTGACTCATTCAGGCAGGCAATCTAAAGATATATCCACGTTACTTTGGTATTTAATTACTTCGCATGATATCCTTAGGTGGGATTAGTAAGTATGACGATATTACACAGACAGTATATAGTTACAAAAGCACACAAATCATTTACTTTGTTCCACTACGTATAAAAATTAAGCTTTATATAACAACTTCAGAATACACATAAAATATTTACATTTCCATAGGACAAAAAGAACAACTGTATAGATGTAAGGTTTTCAAATCCAAGCAGCTTTGCTTCTGGACCATTTTTTCTCATATGGTGTTTATAAGCATCAAGTGCTTCTCTTAAACCTCCATTGTCAGCTATGTTTTCACCTAAAGTTTTCTTGCCATCTACCTGTAACATAAAAGTAATTAAAATTTCAGAATGTTTTTTAAATAGAATAGATTTCGGCATAGATTGATATTTTTCTTTATATATCTTCGGCCACTGATCATTTTAACAATACATGTATACTTGGATATTGTAAACTTTTAACAATATTTAGTGTTAAGTGAAGACTTACGTGTTCATTTAGCTCCGGCACGTAGTAACTGGAGTACTGCTCAATAAAACAGTGGGTCATGTTCACGAAGGATTCTATTGTAGCGTTGGACCACCAAGGCAGCATGTTACCGTTTTGATCAAACTGGCGACCTACATTATTTATAAATACGATAATATTGGGAAATAAAAAAAAAATTAAAAAAACATAACAAATTTAAACTTTTGTCAATAATCTTGTTCCCTCCCAAAGGCCAACCCCACGTCCGTGCAGAACATCTTAGCCACGTGGGAGGGGGACACTCAAAATGAAATTACTTATGAGTGGCTAACAGGGAAATGGCAAACCCATGATGATGGAGAGAAATAATATTGAAATGATACAAAGTGACTTGACATTGGCTAAACACAAACCGTGAGAGCCATAAGGAAGAAAAAAAAAATCTTGTTCGCTCTGCTAACAAAGTAGATTTGATAGTTCTGATCGTGTTGTTTATTGAAATTTCAATTTCCAAATCATTTCCTGGAATGTGCAAAAATCGTGAAAACCTAAGACATAATTAAACTTGGTATACAAAATATTCTTTTTTATTGTACTAAAATATCTAACTTACCAAAATTATCAAATCCATGCGTTATTTCATGGCCAAGAACAGTACCAAGTGAACCGTAGTTGAGTGAGCTAGATAAAAGAAAATTATCGTAAGAGTTTTCATGAACAGTATCTTCATCTATTTACAATAACAATAATCGGGTGCCAAAAAGAAATGAACTGGTTGTGCAATGTGCAGACACTATCACACAAGGCGTATAAATACTCACTCAAGTCCCAAGTCAAAGAACGGATGTTGTAACATCACCATAGGGACAGCTATAGAAAACATTTAAATATTACGTTGGAATAGTTCTCGATACCAAAAATATTAGAGCTTTGCGTTTAAATTATGAAGTATGTCTTACAAATCAAAATTGAACTTACTTATAGTATTTTCTTGGAACGTGTGATAAGCATTCACTTCAGTAGGATCGGTCGCCCAAGTAAAATTATTTCCTTCCCTAAATTTATTAAGCGCTTTCTTCATTTTCACCTGTATAATTGTTATCATATTCATCAAATGTTTTTCCGTATATACTTCAATTCCCGCATAATACTCCTCCAATTTTCCCTCTTCCAAAAGCCAATCAGGAAAACCAATGAGTGTTTTCATTTCTATGATCTTTTCGTAGGTAGCCAACTTAGTGTTATCATCCATCCATCTAGCTTTACCCACTAGATGAGCCAGAGCGTTCTTAAGCTCATTTATCATGGTTATTATCTGAAACAGCGAAACGCTTAAATTTAGTTTTTTAAATAACGCATTGAATACGAAAATGATGTTAGATCCTGGATCACTTCCAGTATTTCACTTATAATTTATTTTGGTTTGCCTTACCTTTGGTTTGGTAACAGTGAAGAAATGAGGATCAGCAATAGCATAGGAAATAGCCATTCCAAGCATATCGTTAACAGCATTGGCACATTGTAAGCTTCGTGGTGGCATAGATTCGCTATGGGACTGAGTTTCCTCATAAGCATGTTGAAATAAAATTCTAAGTTCCGTTGTAGTATACACTGACATCACTTCTACCACCTGGGGGAGATAAGGAGAGAGAGCTCAGTACAATTGGCTCATCAGAGTTAGATACATTTTATTAAATCATATATAATCACCCTTACTTTCATCCAAATGTATAACTCCACTACTATAGGCGGTGTCTTAGACATATATGCTGCCATCAAAGCCATATATTTTAAATCTGGATCAGATATCAAAATTTTGTCGTTATCGAAATCTAACGATACTTCACTTATATTAAAAACTCCTTCTAGGTACTTCTTCCAGATGAGAGTGGGGGTAGCATTATTTTTTTCAACAACTTTGTCTGTGTGATCTTGAATTTCATCTATAGTGTATTGTGGCACATTAAGATATGAATCTTCATCCGATTCTGTTGAATTATCTGATTCTATCTAGAAAACATTATTTACAATAATAAAACGTTCCCGTACTTTTCTTTTTTAAATATCATTCTTCTATATTCTCTATTGATGATTCATTTATGATTCAACAACTGTACATTTTCGTAGTCGATACTAATCATAGCTATAAACCGTCACTTAACTGCTTGATAGATCGTTAGAAAAAGGTCACAATTATTAAAGCTTACTTTGTACGACAACACATGAGCTATATTAATATTATCATAACATATCGACATTAAACAGCCAAGCCGGCCGACGGGAGAGGCCAGACGAAAAGCGGCACACGGTGTCGTGGTGGGTTATTGCCCCGAAGATTCCTTTGACAACAGGCCTTGGCGGCCTTAAATCGTAGTGGTGAGAGATGGATCCTCCACCAACAGAGGAAGGGCGTGGAAGCTATCACGGTTAGCCCACGGTCAGTCAATTCCTCCTGTGGCTATGCTACCGGCCTTCTCATTTCCTTTTGTCAACTTTTACGACACTGTAAGGGCGGAATGGATTCGTGGCCCTATGTGTTTTAAATCTGTTACCACACGGACCATATTTGTATATAGATATGGTCCCCTGCGACACAGGTTGACCATATATGGTCAGTTTATAACATGAAATTCACGAACACAAATGACACCCAAACTCAGAGCAAGTGCCTCTGGTTTACACAAAGACACTTGCCCGGAAACGAACCCGTGACCCCGTGATCCAAAGGCGCCACATCCAACCCCTAGGCCAACGAGGCAGTCGTACAAATACAAACTATTTTATTAAAACCATAAAATTCGAACTATGAGTCTTGCAGGTACTTACATCATATAGATCAGTGTATACTGCATAATATTCATTAGAACTATGTATAATATTCTGGTCTAACTCAACTTCAGTCAATTTAGAAGTTCTGATGCCGTCAGACTCTAGCACAAAAAGTTTTATAAGCTCAGCGTAAAAAAGTTTGTAGATTTGTTCAATTTTCTTATCGTCTTCATCATCATCTGATGTAGCTGTAGCGTGATCGAAAAAATTATCCTCTAATGATTCTTTAGTGCTAGTTTTGGGAGTTCGGATTGTTTTTCTGCCATAGTGTCGTTTCCTTTTGGAGTGTGTACTGTAAATTGACAATAAATAGTTTTTATACAAGTATAAGGTCAAAATGTTTTAATTTTGGAGAGGCTCGAATGAATACCAAGTACATTTGTAACAACCAGCATGCCTACATACTTTACACAATTTACCCAAAAAATCTGAACTAGCAACATCAAGTAATATCGCCTACAAATGCGAGAATTACCAAAAAGTCCTACACCGCGATAGCGAAGTTTATAGAGCTATTCGCACGGTTAAGAAATCCCTAACTACAGTTATCGGGGGATAGGCGCCGCGGCCTCCTGCCAGACATACCACCTCGTCTGTATGGTTCGTCCCTTTGCGCCTAAACATTCTGGCTCTATTCCGCGTGGTAACGGATTTAAAATACATGTCACCACCCCATTCTATCCTGAGGGTGTAGTAAGAGCCGACAAAAGGAAATGACAAGGCTGAAAATCTAGTCGCAAGAGAAGGAACACTTGATACGATACCTTGCGCCAACCAGTCTGGCTAGCTGGCACAGTATGCTAATTACCCTCCCTGTGATGAGAGGAGGCCCGACTCAGCAGTGGGGCATTCATGGGCTGAATAGTAGTTTAAACATACTCGTACATTTCTTAGTGCTAATTCTTATATTGAATAGTCTTACCTCGGGAATGGATTGGTGGTTTCCGGGGATCCCATCACCAGCCGGTACACCGAAGAGTTCTTCGGATCCGTGAAGATATCAAATCCTATCAATACGTCCATACCCAAATAAGTCTTTACCTTAACCACTGTCTCTACCCAATCAAATTTGTATGTAGCATAGTCAAAATTGTCAGTTGCGTTTACAAATGTCGGGTAAGAAGGCAAGCCGAGTATTTCTAGAACTTCCATGATTGGCTTCAGGCCAAGTTCGTCCAAGGTTTCTGTAATTATTAATTGCTGTTAATTGGTATTAAAATATTTAACACACCTATTATGTAACTACGTGACTTGCACTGTTTCATTTGCTTTGTTAATCTTACTAACTTCTGATGTTCTGGTTAGTTTTACTTCCTTTAAAACATATTTTTACCAGATGTTAAACTGCTCTGTTTTTGCGTGGATATAATAACCTAACCTAACCTAATCCTTGTTCTTGTTGTAGTCAACAAGTTCATTATCTCTTTCATACTTTTATCTTCGTTGAAGTTGAAGTTGCTTTTCCATGTCATCTATTTCTATACCAAAACTAGCTGACACCGCAAACGTTGTTTTGCCATATAAATATCGCTATTAAAATAGGGGTTGATCTTAGAGGGGTGAAAATTTAGGGTTGTATGTATTTGTGTATCATAAAAAAAAACAAAACAAATTGTCTAAAGAAAATTTGGAGTGAGGGATGAAAAATTGATGTTGACCGATTCGCAGACCTAGCCGATATGCCCAAAAACTTTCACGAAAATCGGTCGGGCCATTTCGGAGGAGTTTAATAACAAACATCGCGACACGAGAAGATACACAGAAGAAGATCTTAACAGGCATAGAGTTTGACTTAGCTGTATCTCTTTCTAGACTTGTTCATTCTAAAGTTTCTGCCTACCTGTATCCATACACGCAGTGTACATGTCCTTTGCTTGCTGCACCGGCTTCGGATGGTTGCTGGTGTTTCGGCTGAGGAAGTCTCGCACCAACGTATACACTTTGGTTTGCTTGTCTCTGAACCAGTCGTAAGACTGGTACGCGTCCGGACGGGGATGATCCGAAGCCCAATTCCCACAAACGTACTGGTAAGGTAACGTTGGTAAGTATGAGAATTCTTGACTAGCTTTGGGTTTAGTTTACAACGTAGCGTCCGTGTGGTGACGGAATAAGAATACAAAGTGTCAACACCCCATTCCATCCTGAAGATGTCGTAAGAGCCAACAAAAGGAAATGACAAGGCCGAGAACCCAGCAGCAAGAGAAGGAAAACTCGATATGAAACCCTGTGCCAACCCGTCTAGCCAGCGTGGCACAGTAGGCTAATTACCCTCCATTTAACTGGAGGAGGCCTGACTCGGGTCATTTATAGGCTGAGTAGTAGTTACAGCGTAGATTGTCTTTAGAAAGTAAAGTATTGTGGCTCTTTTGGGTTAACTGCAACGTAGTCCATACGTATATGCCATATCAGCTATTAAATCATTAGGAATCGTAATCCGAGGGGCCCAACTCAGAGCATGAGACACGTCTAAAAGAGGCGGAACAAGGCCCATAGGGTCACGGAGTATGCTCCCCCATCGGGGAGAGTGTCCCGTGCAGTCAACTCCGTCGGGCTCCGGCAGTTGAGGATCGATCTTTAGTTGGTAGGGCGAGTCGCTAATTGTTCTTTGCACGCCTCGGAGTCCCTCATAACCCGGCTAGTGCCCACAGGAATCCATGAGGATTGTCCGTCGTAAAAAAGGTGGACTACTATTCAATTACAAACAATCATGTAACTTATTTTTTTAAATCTCAGAACAATTAAGGGTGTTAGCTGATTTGGTAAAACTGTCAAAATTGCTTATGACCGAGCCTTTGGTCGTCAATTTTGACTCAAAATCAAATCAAAATCAATACCTATATATACTATATTGAACTATATTGAATTATCAGGTTTAGAGCCCTAATATATACATACTACAGTAGCCGTGGTATTTTTTAAGACGTAGGTCCTTCACCAGTCAATCAGCACTGGTTTGAGCGTTACTTTCCCCCTATGCCTACCTTTAAAAGTATTAGGTATGTATTCTAAATCCATCACCACACGGATGGTTTTGCCTTGTACCTGATAGAAATTATTGCATGGATCTGCAGTCTGGTCCATAGAAAGTGCCAGGTTCGCCGCCGAGCGGAGACATTCCTTGCTCCTGCAAATTCTTGCTGGCTTCTTGTGTATCGCTAAAGCATCTGAAACCATATTCTGCTTATTCCACCAGAAGATATGTTTATTTATCTTCTCTATGGCTTATAGAGATCTACAGCGTGCTCTAAGTAAATGTGTGCTTGTGATTAATCGTGACTTATGCTTTATACGTTCTGTAAGTGACTTCTAAAAGGAGAAGTTTTCGGCTCAGTACACGGGAATGGTGGATATCGATGATTAATTTTATTAGAAGATTGTGCGTTACGAGATGGCCATAAAAGTGTAATGGAAATCTGCTCAGCTGTTTGGTTTTGAAAATTGAAATAAGGAACAAAATGTTTACCTAGCTTTGCATATTTACATCCTATACAAACATTTAGTTATCTTTCCTAAAGAAGCCGATTTCTTTCAGTATAAAATCAAGTTTGATAGATTATTATATCGATACTTACATAAAATTGTAATAACTACAAAAGCAATGAGTAACAGTAAAATTACTAGAATTATTATAATCAGCGGTATTCTTTTCCTGTATTTTCTTCTAAACCTGCAAAAGAAAGAAGATTTCATCATCAAACTCCAAGCTTACAATCGAACTCTGTTTTTCATTTACAAAAAAACTCTTATATATTCATCATCGGCCTATTTCAGTCCACTGCTGGACGTAGGCCTCCCCCATGGCTCGCCACTGAACCCATCATATATTGCCATGTTTAAAATCATCTTTCGACGTTTGTCCTACGCTAGGTGGTAGTGACTCTGACTATACACTTCTATCGGTCGTCATATCTGCTTTGAAACATTTTGTACACATTTCCTCATTCTCGCAATCCATCCATCTTAGAAAACAATATTGAGGTTAATAGCACTGGCAGAGATTGTATCAAGATTTCCTTTTCTCGAAGCCAGTTTACCTATTGAGTTTATTAACTAATTACCTAGATGTTCTAGATCCTACAGCTATTAGGTATCCTGACTCTCTGAGATCGCTTCCATTCTTCAAAGGGGGCGTGGTTGGTTTAGCAGTCTCTGCTCCTGAAGAAAGATTTAATTTTATAGTATTTCTTTTTTGTGACAGTAGGTTTGCGGGTTTCTCCTAAATGTCGTCTGATAGATGCCTACTACTAGCTAGAGTAACTTTTTTCATTTTTAGCATTAAACTACTGAATTTCTATTAAATTTCTTCATAAACTAGTGACGTAATAAGTCAAATAAAAATTAGTCGAAATAAAGTACACATTTTGAAGTAAGTGAAAAATATAATTAAATCTTGGCAGACATCTTCGTGGTGACTGATTAAGAATACAAAATATCACTAAAGCATCCTGAGGGTGTCGTAAGAGGCGACTAAATGCAAGAGGCAGTTATCTGCCTCTTGCATTTAGTCGCAAGAGCCTAGCCGCAAGAGAAGGACAACGGATATAAACCCTGTGCCAACCGTCTTGTCAGAGTTGAACAGTAGTCTAATTTCTCTCCATGCATTTGGAGGAAGCCCGACAAGTCAACAGTGAGTGCTGAAATGATGATATATTAATATATTTTAATACATAGGACTTAATATATTTTAATATATTTAATTGAGTTTCTCCGGATCTTAACCTCAATATACGCCGATTTGGGTCACTGGTTGATTCCTGGGTCTTTGTTTGGACCCGATGTTCTTACTCTGGGTCTGTGTGTCTTTCTGTTTGTGAATTATAATTATGGAAAGTGACCCCGCGATTAAAGTTTACACATTTTTGTAAGAGAGTACTAAGTCTTTATTAAAAAAGAAAAAGTATAGGTAAATATTAATCTTTAGAACGTGCTTCGCTAGTTCAAACACCCGGCCTTTAACGCCCTTAGAACGTTGTGCACTTCATTGCATCAGCAAGATAGTTATCGGACCGAATACATAGTAGATTAAAGTATATTCATATTTAGACAAGAAATATTCGATATTAAAGACAAGGTTGAAATAATTTTGTTTTGAAGTATCTGAACACTTATTTACATACGTGTACGAGTAAGTTTAAGGCAAATCACATCACAAATGATTTAAATGTCATATACTTCACAATTTTCAACCCACTTAAATCTATGGTGAAATCTTTTAAATATAAATTTGCCCCGTAAACATATTATTAGTTTTAAATTATTTTTGCATATTTACCATTTATATATTTATGTATAAATGCAAAACTATAAACCCATATTATCCTGAGCGTGTCGTAAGGCGAGTAAAGAACCCACACGGCAGATAGTCTAGTCGCAAAAGAAGGAAAGCTTGATACAAACCCTGGGCAGCCCGACTTTCCCTCCATCAATTTAGTGATGATCAAATGTTAATGATGTTAATAAGGCTTCCTTTTGTTTGTCGATTATAAGTTAAAAAAAAATACTTTTTGTATAGGGGTCGAATTTTATTAAAAGTGGTTTCGCCAATAGAAAATTAATAATATGCTGAGCTACTTTAACATTTTGTAACAAAATCGGTTTTTAAATCCTAACTGCTGTACCAGACATTCATAAATAAGCATAAATATTTATTCTCAGCCCATAAATTACCCACTGCTGAGTCGGGCTTCCTCCAACTACATGGAGGGTAATTACCCGCTGGCCAAACGGGTTGGCACAGGGTTTAGTATCAAGTTTTCTTTCTCTTGGGTAGTTCCAAGCCTCTTGGGGTTTTCGGCCTTTGGATTTCCTATTGTCGACTCTTACGACACCTGTAGGATGAAATGGGGTGGTGACACTATGTATTCTAAATCCGAGATGACATGGAGAAGTATACATACTGCAATTTATAGAATCATCTCCTTTTTGAAATCTCAATCTCAGTTTTTTTGCATGTTACTGTGCACAAAACCTCCTAAGGTTAAGTACCTCGAGGTATTCACGAACGCTTTCACGATATTCCTTCACGGTCAAGAACGCCCTTAAAATATGAAGATACGATCTGAATAGGCTGGCATTTAATATGAATTCCATAATGTTCATATAAACAATGTTTTTTATGATTCGGTTCGTATTTAGACCAAAAATAGGCATATTTTCTGTCTAAATCCGGTTATAAATTTAAAATGACTAGCTGTTAGCTGTGACTTGGGTGTATTGAGATGAAATTGGGTTTGGTTTTTTTTGCAAGAAGATGTAGCTTGTAGTGTGCGACACGCCTTCTCGATTTCAATTTGTTCTTCGCGTACACATGTGTGATCGCTCTAAGACAGAAGGAATATTGCAGGAAATGATTTCTTTACGGTTCTTTACGCGGGACGACGGCGATCACGGACAATAAAATAAAATAAACGATCAGAACCGTAAAGAAATCATTTCCTGCAATGTGTAAAGATCGTGAAAACCTAAGACATCGATAGAAGGAATAGTTATTCAATCACTTGAGTTTATAATTGTAACATTAACAGGGTGACCACAGAATTTTCCAATGTCAAGGCTGATACAGGATTTAAAATCTTAATAACAATATTAAAAAAAAAAACTGCACACTTTGGGATTTAGACGCAGAGGGTTGTAAATAGTAATACATTTACTTACTTTATTTAAACCGTAACAACAATAATTCAATTACATTAATCTAAAACAAAAAGAGTTCATAAACGATCCAAATGCGATCGGTTTCTTTTTTATTTGTTTCACGCGGAGTTACTACGACCAGCATTGGATGTCTTTAGAATGAAGTTAATATTACATAAAAGTAATTAATACTTCACAGCCCGTAAAAGACCCACTGCTGAGTCTCTCTAAAATACAGGAGGGAAATTAGCCGTTACAATAATAATACTTACGTGTCACTGTAGGACCCATTCCATCCGCGGTTTCCCCTGGCCAGGCATTCATTGTAGTAACTTATTAAAAAAACAATTTTATATCTCACACAACCTTTTCATTCATCCTCGTTTTTTGACAATTTAAAATTAAATGAAACACAGTAATTAAACCTGTTTCAATGTTAACAAAGTTTAATTTTATTACGACGAATTATTTGTTTAGCAAGATTCCGTTAAGTTAGGCAGCGTCGAGCTTACTGAAGCTTGTTGTGAAACTGAAAATGTGTCTATGTTTAATGTAGGGTGACAATGCTTGGCTTATATACTAATGGCGTCTATAACCATTAGTGTTTGCAATACAGGAATTAATGGTTGTACACAGTGTAATTAAGTGACTATAACTAGTTACCTATACAGAAATGAATTCTACGATGGTGACAAGTAAGATAACGAGTGATTAGAATAGGCACAGTGACTATACCAAAAACGAAAATTTGGAAACATCTTTACGATATTTTGTCCCGGACTTTTCTTTTCGCGCAAGAAAATCAAGAAATTCTATATTTTTTTCTTTCAAAATTCCATGACTTAACTTTAAAGGTCAATTGAAAAAAATATCATTTTTTTTCTTAACATTTTTGGCAAACGTGTAATACAAGACCCCCTTCATCGATCTACTTAATACAGCCCTCGAGAAGTCCGATATCACAGTTCAGCAGGCACCAGCAGATGCAGATCCATTGCATCAAGCATCTTGCAAACTTGATAGTACAACTCTGCAAATATTGATCCTAGCGTAAAAATGATAATGACCAAACTTGTGAGAAATTAAATTTCCAACAACTTTGAATCTTGAAAAAAAAAAGTTATTTCATAAAAACAAAAAAAATATAACTTTATAACAAGATGGCGGTGAAGCCTCTACCGGGATGAGTTCGAAAATAAATAAATAAATATCCTTGGACATTTCACACAACGCCATCTCGTCCCAAGCTAAGCAACTTAATGCTTGTGTTATGGTAACGAGATGGATGATAAACTACTTATATACTTTTTTTTTTGTAAATACATACATATTATAGATAGAAATGTAGTATAAATCGAGATTTATACTTCCAACTAACCCTCCCGACGTTTAAAAAAAACGCTCCATGGATTTTTTTCTATTTGAGCCTATTTATGTCTATCTCGATTGGACTGCTGGTGTTTTTATTAATTTAATATCATCATAATTACAACCTATAAATGACTCGCTACTGAGTCTCCCCCAGATCCATGGAGGGAAATTATCCCTCCATGGATCTGGCCTGCCTGTGCCCCGCTCACAAGACAGGTTGACACAGGATCTCTAAGCTAGTTTTTATTTTATTGTCATTATTCTAGGTATCCGGTCTCCAGACGTCGGACTCCGGTCTCTGGTAATCAGTCCTCAATCGTCTCATACGATACTCGATTTATGGTCGCTCGAGTCTAAGCCCGGTTCACAGGATAGCGGCACTGGTGATGCGCCATAGGTCGCACGCGATGACTAGTGATGTGGCCCGCACGATATCGATTCAACGCCGGAACATAAACCATTCGTTTACGATACTTCCATTCATGACACGAGACGTTGCGTTGCAGGCACGTAAACGTAAAGTATTATTGTTTTGCGTTTTTATGACTTGTTACGTCAAGGTCAGTTGTATTTTTATATTTTATTTTCTTGGTGGAATATTTTGAGGTTATGTTTGCTACTCAGCCCATAAATAATCCACTGCTGAGTCCGGCCTCCACCCATTGCGTGGAGGGTATTTAGCCTACTGTGTCACGCTAGCCGGACGGGTTGGCGCTTGTCTTTTTGTCGGCTCTTACGACACCCTTAGGATAAAATGGGGTGGTGACACTGTGTATGCTTAATCCGTCACCACACGGAAGTTTTGTTTCATCATCATCATCATCATCATTTCAGCCAAAAGACGTCCACTGCTGGACATAGGCCTCCCCCAAGGATTGTTTGGTGATTGTTTATTACATTGTATAAGTTCATCGATATATGTTAATCTGAACCATTCATTACTTAAAAGTATAGCCTCTTGTAGACTGCATGCTCTGATTCCCAGAGATTTTAGTAGGGTCGTGACGTCACCATTTTCAAACAACTACAACGGACGAGGTTCGTAATTCGGTTGCATGTTTGTCACCGCGTAACTCCGTCAATAAATTAAATTTTCTTTTCAAAAAGGTTTAGTAAAATATTAAATATAAGTAATTACTAATTAAAAAACCTAAATTAACGTTTTTTTTAATGATTTACAAAAGTCTCTTCGTCAGATTATTTCCGAAAATAATTAAGTTTGAACATAGATTTCTACAAACAAACTGCATTTTTTTAAGTCGACACGCGTTCCTTACTCCTGTATCGCACTTAGCCGACATGTAAATTCACATGTGAGCCATATTGTATCTAGCCCAGTAAGTTTTACACAAATATACTTGCCCGATACGGAAATCGAACCTTAAACCTACGGATAAAAATCTAAAATTAAACTTAGCTAAGAAAATAATGTAAAAAATCTAGACGGCTATTAGAATACTATGGACATCACTACCTGAACACATATGGTCGATAATTCCATGAATATTACATACGTGCTTATCGTTAAAGGTTTGACCTCAAAATGTGTTTTTAGGTCCGGCATTTAATGACCTGTACAGGTCTAACAAAAAGCCATTACTATGTTCAGGTCAAAGTAGAAGTGGCGGCTGAATAAGTGATGAGCTTACAGTAACATCTACCTAACGAGCGTATTATGATACCAACGCTCATCATTTCGAAAAAGGAACGTCATAGGCAGACCACCCAGCCGCAAGAGACGGAAATCTATATACAAACTCTGTGCTAACTCTTGCCAGCGTGTAGGCTAACTTCCCTCCATACATTTGGAGGAGGCTCGACTGATGATAGGATAGATATTATAATAATGATGTGACTTTGACTGTCGGTATGCATGAGAACGAACAAGGGAAGAGAAGTTTCGGAGTTAATGAAGAATTAAAAAAAAATGGCACCCAATGAAGGGAAAAGGCAACGTTGTTTTCTGGCATAAAAAGGCTTCAATCTTCTATAAAGTCTTGTTGGAATTAAAGATTTCGTAGAGTCCGATTTCAAAGTGAAAGATGAAATGAAGAGGCTTGTGGAACAATTAAGAGTTCGTTCGTTCGTTCGTTACAGCCCATATTATGACCCACTACTGAGTCAAGCCTCCTCCAAATTCATGAATGGAAATTAGCCTACTGTGCCACGCTGGCAAGGCGGGTTGGCACAGAGTTTGCATCAAGTTTTCCTTCTCTTGGGGCTAGGTGATCTGCCTCTTGCGTTCTTTTAGTCGCCTCTTACCGCACCTTAAAGATGGGGTATGAAGGTATGGGTTGGTGACATTGTGTATTCTAAATCCGTCACCACACGTATAATTACGAGTACAAATTAATAAAAGAATCCATTCAGTACTGATTTTTATTAAGTTTTTTTTATACCGCTTAATAACGAACATGATCTCAGTGCTATAGAAGAAGAAAAATATTTACAATGCCCTCTGACCCGAATCCTCAATACGGCTTTACCAACCATGGCCACCGTAACCACCATAAGAGCCATAACCGCCATAGGAGCCATAACCCTCATAGGATCCTAAAGAAACGACCTTTTGCACGATCGGTTGTGATACAGTTTGAACTACGGGAGCAGCCTGAAACACAGGGGCGGCATGAACCACTGGGGCTGCTTGAACCACCGGGGCGGCATGAACCACCGGTTGTGCTACAGCTTGGACGACAGGAGCCGCGTGATACACGGGCTGTGCTACAGACACGGGGTGGATGATCTGAAATAAAAATTGACGTGGTAATCAAAAACACTCATTCTACTGACCAGAATATTATGGTATAGGTGTTAGTGTGGGTTGATTCACACGAATATTCATGCCATGAGCTCTACTCGATTCAAGTCAGACTGCTGGAAAAATTAAAGAAGACTAATTTCTATATATATAAATTATTTTATATATATAATATAATTTAATATATAAATTATCTCAGTTAGGTTAGTGACACTTTGATATAGCATCATAATACTACTTATAAATGCCTATTAATAAAATTATAAATGTATCTCTGCTGCGTCGGGCCACCTCCCTACATTACAGGTTAATTGTTGGTCTAGGGGTTAGATGTGCCGCCTTTCCAACGTGTTCCGGGTTCGATTCCGATCGGGCAAGTGTCTTTGTTTAAACCAGAACCACTTGCTCTGAGTCTGGGTGTCATTTGTGGTCGTGAATTACATTTTTAGTAAACTGCCCCCGTGATGCAGGTTATAACAAGTGCAAAGGGGTTCGTTTAAAAAATATCCTACTGTACCCCGCTAGCCAGGTAACGCGAACCTGTGGCGCCCCAAACGTGTGAGAGTTACCACTGGGGTTTTAGTGGGTATAAGAGTAGTTTCCGGAGTCCCACATAATCGCCAACCCCACCCTCGAGGGGCGGCGGTATGCTTAAAGCATTACCCCAGCGTCACCAAAAAAGGATATTGTATCAAGTTTTCTTTCGTTTGCGGCTATGTTTTCGGCCTTGTCATTTCCTTTTGTCGGTACTTACGACACCCTTAGGATAAAATGTGGTGACACTATGTATTCTAAATCCGTCATCACACGGACTAGGAAATAGTCAGTTAATTTTATGGTACTTCTCATTGCTATTCCTTTCATACCATACTTCATGTATCTTCCATTCTTCCACATACATTCCAGAGGGACATCTAGTATGGTTGCTGTGTACGAGTTTTAGTTCGTAAACTACCAGAATATCGTCATACCTGCTGGAAGGAGGAGTAGCTGGTGGCAGGCTTAGCCACCACGGCAGGGGCGGCATGGACCACTGGTTGTGCGACGACCGGCGCCGCGTGGACCACTGGTTGGGCAACCGCTACTGTTGGCTGGTGAACCAGGCCCACTGAAGAATACTGCCATAAAAAAATGAACATCTTAACCAACGTGAAGTTATTGTCGCTTTTATGAAGAAAACTAGCTGTGCCCCGCAGTTTCACGCGCGTGGTGATAGAATTGTGATAATGATGATAGAAGGTATTTTATTTTTTCGTCAGATTACTGTCCTACTTACTTGAAACTTATGGTTAAATTTTGGTTAATTCACACTATATCTTAATACATTACAGCTTAAGTGTTATTCTGCTATTGCTGTAAAGTTTCATCAAAATCCTTTAAGTAGTTTTGGTGTGTAAGAGTATAATACATTCTTACGATCTTTCGCGTTTATAATATTAGTAGGGTAATAGGATGAGTTGCACAAATAGAAATCGATTAGTTAATGTCATTAAACATCATGTTATGTTATATTATTATGGTATTTGGGTGAAAATGAACTTACCGAAGATTGCCATGGGTCGATGAGGCCACCTGGCTTGGGTTTGGCGGCAGCTAAGGAGAACAACGCGAATAGCACCTGCAACAAGAACTGTAATTACACACTAATTACTACCCCTCAGCCCATAAATAGCCCACTACTGAGTCAGGCTTCCTCCAATTATATGGAGGGTAATTAGCCTACTGTGCCACGCTGGCAAGACGGGTTGGCACAGGGTTTCGTTATAGGTCCCGGAACATGCTCCTGGTCACGGAGCATGCTCCGTCGGGGCGCAATTCACCATCTCTACGCGCCCCGGAGTCCCACATACCCCCGTCCAGTCCCCAACGGCCGGGTATCCATGAAGATCTCCGACCTTCTGTTGCAGCTCGGTTTTGGGCCTTGTTATTACCTATTGTCAGCTCTTACGAAACCCTCATAATGGAATGTGGTGATGACACTATACATTCGAAATCCGTCGCCAAACGGACGGAATTACACACTAGTCACATCTTACACCTTTCTTTGACTGTAAGAGTGGGTCAGGCGCAAACTTAATCTGACTTATGGCCAGTACACATTCTCAGTCTCTTACAGCAAGTTTCTGGCCGACTGTAAGAGTTTCTGGCGTGCTAACTGGGACATACCGACGACCACAAAATAAAAATACAAAATTAAGGACGAATAAATATTTCAGTGGACTTTGACCGCCGTTACGCCATAGTAAGACAAACTAGACACTGAATTTCCGGGTTATTTACTTAATACTATACAAAAACAAAATTGATACGTTGACAGTTGACACGAACAAGTACGAACCAAATAACTCTCACAACACATTTCTGGTCTAATCAAAAATGTATTGTGATAAATTGTAAAAAGATATATTTTGTCGAATTCGGTGCATTGCTCCGTAAAGTTTCTTAACTGCATTGCAGAAATAATGTTTTAAACAATATTAAATTTACCTAAATTTTTAAAATTTAATAGTTATGATTATAGAAATGAAAAAATATCATTAACATAACTTATATTTTAATTTCAATCGTACTTACAAGAGATCTCATGGCTGTATGTAGCTTTGCGAGGGATCGTTTGAGGCAATGTGACAAATACTGGCTTAGACCCACTTTATATACTAAGTTAAATATTCAGTCAGTATTTTTTCATTTGGCGTTAAGGCGTGGTTGCAAATGTAGTTTATTTTGCGTGCATTTTTGTAACAAGTAATGCTTGTGTGAAAGCGGGTGTTGCCTTTAGGTTAAATTGTTTTTGTCAAGCCAAAGACAGGGCGCTATGCTATGACGCTCTTTAGGGGAGGCTTATGCCAGCAGTGGACTAGAGTAATGATGAACTAATAATGTGTGTAACAAAATCTCTTAAAACACAAAGATTGTAGTAAGTGTTTAGTCGGCTGTTATGATTCAATTCTGCATAAATGACCCACTACCTCAGTCAGGCTTCCTCCAATTAACTGGAGGGAAATTAGGTTATTGTTGCTAACATATTGGCAATAGATTGAGTCAGAACTTTCTTCGGTAGCTGCTCGGCTTTTTGCCTCAGTCACAGACAACTAGTTAAGTCCTTTAGCCATCTCGTACGACACTTACAGAGACGGAATGGGGTAATGACAATATGTGTTCCAAATCTGCAATTAGACAAATATATTGATCAATTTTAACATTGCTTGATTGTTTGTAAATATTTGTATGCTACATTCACCGCTTTTTGTAGCTTCAAGAAAAATTAGAGATCTTGTTAGACCAGATAGTAATTGCGTTTCTTAGAAGCGCTGTGTATCTGTAGAATGGGGACATACTTCTGCTCTGTTGAAATTTATTAAATAGTTGTATTTATGAAATAAACTATTCTTAGAACTATGGAATAGTTTGTCTAGTAACCTAACTGAGACTTTCTTATCAGCCGGTTTGATTTTACGTTAAAAGAACTATTTCTAATTCGCAAGTAAGTTTTCCTATAGGAGACATTAATTTATCGTTGCATTGTAATAGTTTGAGAAATGTACTTAAAGACAGACATAAAGTACGTAACATTATTGAATGCCATAAAAATATTTTATTATACTTAATACAAAAACGATACAACAACTTTGCCTAATATGTTGTTTTAGTTAAGGTAGTCATATCTTTTTAAATATTTATCTGCGAATTTACGTTATATAACAAATATATATTTATACAAGACCATAATAAACCAGCCATCAACAAACTAAATGAGCTACAAATACATAGCCTATAGATAAACCCATTCCTGAGTTAGGCCTCCTCCAGTTACATGGAGGGTAATAAGCCGACGGTGTTACGATGGCCTGGCTGGTTCAACAACAAGTTTCCACCTGCCAATACCATCCTGAGGGTATCGTAATAGCTAAACATGAAATGAAACCATTTTTTTTTTTCCCTGGGGAAATGCTTTATGCATACCACCGCACCCCGGGGGAAAGGTCGGTGATTATGTGGGACTCCGACTAGGATCGTCTACCCAAGAGTCGTTTACCCACTAAAACCCCAGCGGCATACCCTCACACGACGCGCTTGGGGCGCCACAAGTTCGCGTAAACGCATTCTACTGTGACGCCCCGGCGTGGTGCCCGCAACGCGGGCAAGCGTCTATCAGAGAGGGCGTCCCGGTACACTGGGACGCCCTCAGTCATCGAGGCTTTCGTCGGTGGTGGCTCCCCCGAGCCACCACCGGCCTCCTAGGCGAGGGCAGAAGGGGCCCGCACCGTCACGAATCCCCCTCCACCCCCGCCTCCGTCCGCGGCGCGGGTCACCCGGAGCTCCCTCCCTTGCGACCCGCCCCGCTGCCCCCTTCTGCGACATCGGCCCCGCAGAAGGAGGTTGAAATGAAACCCTGTGCCAACCCGTCTGGCTAGCGTGGCACTGTAGGCTAATTTCCCTCCTTGTGTTAGGAGGCCCACTGCTTTGGTTATTTATATTCTAAGTTGTAGTAGTATAACCTTACTTAGTGAACATAATATGAGGTTATAATTTTATTATATCACGCTATGAAATTAAAACACCATAAAATAAATATTTTTCATATAATCATTGCTCTCAGGCATCTAAATGGACATACCTTATAATTTAATACAAAATATCAACACCCTAATTCAAGTATGTAACGCATGATATACTTACAGGACGTTACAAAATTCCTATAGCCACCCGAAGTGAGATCATAGAGCTTACGGAAGGAAGAAGAACTTTAGGGAGATGCGATGGCATCTCTGATGGCATTTTCTGATCGAACTTACTCATCCCATACATGAGTCACTGCTGGGTCAGGCCACCTCCCATTTCATGGAGGGGTAATTAGCCTACCATACCACGTTGGCCACACGGGTTGACAAAGGGGTTTGTATCAAGAATTCCTTCTTTTGCTTCTAGGTTTGCGGCCTTACCACACCCCCTTTTTAATTATTTTGTTAGAGCACCACAGACTTGTAGTCCGTGTTCTTTTTAGCAATGAATGGTAATTATTTGCTCTTATTTTTTTTCCTTCCGTCTGTCGTACCCAGCGCCTTGGCACCTGGGACATTGGTGTTTTCATTTAACCTACTCTCAGTAGGTGCTTCCTTAGCTTATGTTTGGTAATAGCTATTTGGTCTTGATATTTAAATTATATTCCGTGTCCGTGATGTGTTCTGCTGATCAAGGTTTTCGATCGCCTTGTTGTTCCTGGCCTTTATTGCCAGTATGATGCTTATGTTGGCAGATACGAGATGCAGTATTTATATTAGAAACAAAACGTTTTGTTTTAGAACAAATGCGTAAGATTTCATTCAAGTAGGCAAATGATTAAGTAAAAAAGAATTTAGTCTTTATCACCGGACAGTGGTAGGCTCGTTGGAAATCCTCATGGAGACCTGGTCGTTGGAGACTATGGGGTATGGTGGTCTCCGGGGCGCGTGGAGGGCAATTAGCGCCTCGACTTTTTTTTTTTATCAGCGACTTCAATACCTTTGACCCTAGGGTTGCGTGATGGAAAGCAACGCCAGGGCCTAAGATGGAGCAGGCAATTCAAGGAAACGCCCTGTCACGCACCAGCTCCCATATACACACGACGACACACAGTAAAACTCCTTGGCTTAGATGTGACGGTGTTAGCTAGCCGAGCGGACCATTGGATCCTACCATCAAGCGTGATGGTTTTTGTTAACTTTTACAACACGCGTTATTTCCCAGCTTGCGGTGGGGATGTTTAATATTCACCACACGAGGAAAAAACCTACCCACTAAACCCATGACTTTCCTCAACTGCCCGGTTCATGACTGTGGGTTGCGTTGGGGGAACATAGTTGCGTAGGGGTTGGATGTGCCGCCTTCGGATCACGGGTTCCCAGGTACCGACATTTTTTTTTTAATCAGACTCCTACACTACGAACCTGGCGGTGGGAACGTGCCTGAAGGTTTTTGTTACATTCTGTATATTATAATTTTGAACACTTTACAACACATTCCAACAATATTTGTATATTTTGCTTATTTCGCCAAATTTGGGAAGTTATTGGCGGTTATGTGTAGTTGTAGCTAAATAAGGGCCCAGATACCAATTCCCCATACATATAACATGTTTTAGCTAATGAGATTGCAAGGCATTTAAATTTGAAACGCACGCTATATATATGTGTGTATGACTAGCTCTGGAAGTAACATAAACTGTTTATTTACAAGGTGTAACAAAGCCCCTATAAAACTAATAAGCCCATAGATGACCCACTGTTGAGTCGGGCAACTTTTTTTTACCAATAACTTGAATGCCTTTGACCCTAGGCTTGCGTGATGGAAAGCAACGCCAGGCTTTGATGGGGCAGGCAAGTCAAGGAAATGCCCTGTCGGGCACCGGCTCTCACATACGCACGACGGAACACAGTAAAACTGCTTGGCGCCGGACTTAGATGTGAGGGTAGTAGCTAGCCGGGCGGACCGTTAGATCCTACCACCAAGGAGGGTAAAGCTTTGATAGAGTAGAACAAATATACATGAATCTTGCTAAGTAATCTAATACAACTACTACTCAGCTCATAGATGACTCACTGATGAGTCGAGCCTCCTCCAACTACAAGGAGGGTAATTAGCCTACTGTGCCACGCTGGCCAGACGGGTTGGCTCAAGGTTTCGTATCAAGTTTTCCTTCGGTTACGGCTAGGTTTTCGACCATATCAATTACCTTTGTCGGTTCTTACGACACCGTTAGGATGGAATAGGGTGGTGACACTGTATTCTAAATCCGTCACCACTCGGATTAATGATGAATCATTATATATGCAGTGATATCGAATAATATTAGGTCATGTTAAAAAAAAAACTTTATTTTGTTGCTCCATCTTTGCGTAAAAATATCAAAGATGCAAAAGATGCGTCTCTGAAGCTGATACTACTCGCACTCGCAGTGTTCCCGAGATATCATGTCCGTGAGAGATGTGTATCTGTGCGTTGCTCGAGCACATGTTGTACGTAGCTTAAGTTCTGTACCTAATTACTTTGTGTTAGTAGTCTGGCAGTCCGCAACCGCTCTTTACCCTGTCGTGACTAAATTTAAGGCCCTACATAGGTAGAATTTGTCCCAAATTACTTTCAAGTTATGGAAATACTACTCCGCCCAACAGTTTGTAAGGCACGCATAATATATTGCCCTCATTAATACTTAATGTGTATATGTTATCCTCGCCACTTATATGGGCGAAATGCATAAGTGTATAAAATCAAATTAATTCAAATATTTAAAAAAAGTATTCACGGGAATATTTATTTATGAAACAAAATAAATATTATGAAACTTATGTAAACGATATACCAAAGATGACCTACAGCTAAGTCGGGCCTCTTCCAGTCACATGGAGGGATTTTACTACCTTGAAGCTACCACCGGCTAACATTCCTGCTACAAATAGAAAAACCGGCAAGATTCGCTGTAGTTATTTTTTGAACTCATCCGAGTTTCATTACAGTAAGGTACGGTAGGTTCTGAGAGTAAATTCTTCCTTTAGACTTGACGATCTGTAAGAGTTTTAAGAAAATCCTATGCTAAGAAAGAATTTGACAGAATAGAGCCGGAAATAACTCTTCGGATACAAAAGATTGGATACAAAGCGTCGGATACAAAGGATTGCCATTCGTTCTGCTTATAAATCTCTACTTTTGTATATTGATATAGGTATGTGCAAAGAAGTGTAAATAAATAAAAAGCGAGATATAAGAGATTCGGGAGATTTGGTCTAAGGGTTCGATGTGCCGTCTGTGGATCACGGCTCCTCAGTTTGATTCCAGGGTCGGGCAAGTTTATTCGTGTAAACCAGAGGCACTTGTTCTGAGTCACTGTCACTTGTGTTCGTGATTCCATGATTGTAAACTGCCCCCGCGATACAGGTTATACAAGAGCAGGGGTTTCGTTTTTTAAAAAGAAAATAGACAACGCTTGCGCCATGTGTTATTTTTGCTTCCATGCCCGATGCGTGTCACAGATCAATGTAGCTCATAAAACATGCAACGATATCGACCACCAGTTCAATATGGGTCAGAGCTAACCACCGTCGGGTTGACCAATCAATAATGATTGTGCAGAATGTATGTTTTATGTGATGGAATAGTTATACTAACCTTAATCCGTACTCGGCTGCAGCCCTTGTATTCAGATTCTGTACTATAACTTATGTTCACAGTTAAACGTTAAGTAGATGTTAGCCGAGACTTTGTCCGGGTGGTATTTAAAAAAAAAGTTATTGTTCAGTTCGCCGAGTTATTTTTTATTATATGTATTTCGCGCGGAAATCACTCAAAACTCAGTAATTATTGGCTCCTGAAAGCGGAGGGGGTAATGTCAATAAAAGTAGCCTAAGTTATTCCTTGTTAAATAAGCTATCTGCCAGTGAAAGTCGCGTCATAATCAGTCTAGCCATTTCAGGGATTAGCCGAAACGAACCGACAGACAAAAATTGGAAATACAATGGTTTGGTATATGTAACATCCAAATGCACTTAGTAAAACACGGTTATTTTAATATTACAAACAGACACTCCAATTTTATATATTTGTATAGATGAAAACACTTAACTAGTTACTTCTACTCAATAACTGTTGCATAGACTGATACGTTCTTCTTTCTTTTTTTATCATCATCATACTAGTCCGCAATAGAACATATTCGTTCTCCAAAAAGTTCAATAGCGCGCTTTTTTCAGCTTGACGCATCCCCTACTGGCGTTCTACAATACTGACTGAGTCGCGGTCTCCACATATGAATTCGTTTGTGGCAGATTCACGGACCCCGTGTAAAAACCCCATCGTTTTAGTGTGTAGGTCGGGGCCTTAATTTTTTTCTTTCCGCGTCCCGGAATCCCACATACTCCCGGCCAGTCCTCCTTCGCCAGGAGTCTACGAGGATTTCGTATAAAAAGAATGGGTAGAATAGGTTGATATTTAAAACTAGTCACTGCAGGGATTACGTACAAATACTCGTATGTACCTCTAAAAGTAGTGCTAATATCTGTAATTAAAATGAAATGTCTACCCAATCTGGGCTAGTCCTTAAAAGTCGTCCATCCGGCAGGACAGACAGACCGGCCCATCAATCTAGGTTAGATAGAAATCACGAATCAGTCTAAACCCGTTATGGTCATTTGAAATAATTTCTGCATTTCTAATAAATTGGCGTTTTTTACTGGTTTTTCTGTTTCATAGAGCTTAGAGATAGCTTCTGAATACAAACTGTTTCTTTTATTTGATAGCATCCTTATAAATGTCAAAGATTTATAAGGATGCTAGATGCTAATCATGTTTTATCCCTCACCATAAGCTCGCGAAATCATTTTGACTGATGGATTGATTTCCAAAATTCTTTCATCATTGGAATCCTACATTACCCTTAATAGTAAGCTATATTGAATACATTGACTACTACTACGATTCAGCCCTTAATGACCCGCTGCTGGGTCGGGCCTCTTCCAATTACATGGAGGGTTATTGGCAGGTACAGTGCCACGCTTATCGGCATTATTCAGGATGGAATGAGGTGGTGCCTTTATGTATTCTTAATGCGTCACCACATGGACAATGACCTGAATACATTTATCGTTAGTTATAATGATACGCAAGCGCCATCTAGTTAGTAATTTATGATATAATCAGCAAATGGTTTGTCAAAGATTGTAAAGATACAAAACTTGTACGCAGAGCCATCTATGCACTGACATAGTAATTTATTATGTTATATGGTAGTTATAGTGCTCAACCGTGCTTGGTTTCTACTAGATTTAGTGTTATTTTAAGATTGCTAGATCTCAGTTAGTTATTAGAAGTGTTTATAGAGGGACCGAGACTTGAGTATCGAATTAGAGTCAAATAATAATAAGTATAAGCTTTTATATTATACATACAACAAAAACACCGCTACATTTTTTACCAGAAACGTCAGGGAAAAGTTTATCATAAACTTCTGCTTATTAGATCGTAAATAAAATATTTTATCGAAACTTTCTTTATTTAACTGAACAATGATAATGTATAACATTGTCATTGTTCACAAGTAAAAGGATGGCTAAAAAAAATGGCCACCACCTACGATTGAAGTTGTTATTTGTGGGACAATTGTAAGAGATTCACTTTTTATTTTATAAATGTGTTTTAATATAAGGAGCTAAGCAAGGTTTCTAAACAAAAAACAACAAAAGAAAATTTATGTAATGTCTTTTCTCCAGATGTATTTTAGTTAAGTAGCGCAGCATCACTCGCAGGGTGCAGCTAGTCAAGGATAAAAAAGAAATAGTTTTCTAAACCGGAATCGAACACACAACCTTACGCAATATGGAGAAAGGGGTCGTGGCTTGACGTCAGTTCTTTGTGATACTGATACTAGTAATCTGGCGGGTAATGTCAGGGTATGCAACTAGGCCAAGCGATTGAACCCACAGAGCGTAACAAACATAACAACGTTAACGCATTTTTTAGACTTGTGTTCCATTTCATTTAGGTTCAAAGTTATTGAGAAGTTGGCAGACATGATCATAGGTTATTTCAACACCAATTCCAGCCAATAATAATAATAAATAAATAAATATCCTTGGACATTTCACACAACGCCATCTCGTCCCAAGCTAAGCAACTTAATGCTTGTGTTATGGTAACGAGATGGATGATAAACTACATATATACATTTTCTTTTGTAAATACATACATATTATACATAGAAATGACACCCAGACTCCGAGCCAGTGCCTCTGATTTAGATAAAGACACTTGCCCGACCCCGGAATCGAACGTTCCCGTTGATTCAATGGCGGCACATCTAACCACTAGACCAACGAGGCAGCCAATAGAAGTCCACTGTTGGACATAAGCCAGCGGTTTCCACAACGACAAGTCCTGAGTCACCTGCATCCATCGGATCCGGCGACCTTAACGAGGTGGTCGGTGAATGTCGGTGATCCTACCAGAAATTATTATCATCAGGATTTCTGGTAGTTTTACGTGGAAATTATCCGATGGTTTATAAATAGATTCCGATGTGCGTTGTTTAAATGCAAGCTTTGCTTTGCTTTTTCAGCGTTCCTCGACAGTCTGATTCAGGGCCGCGGGTTGCTCTGCCAAATGGGGGAACAGCAATCCTAGCGTCCTCAAGCTAAAATGCCGCTAATCAAAATGGCTCCAATTTTCGTTATTTGGTGACACCTGAGTTAGTCAGAAAATATCAATGAATCAGTCTAATTCATACTTTTTTCTTGGTTATTACTCAGCCCACAAATGACCCACGGTCGAGTGAGGCCTTCTCAAGTTACGCAGAGAGTACTTAGTATGTCACGCTGGCTAGACGGGTTGACACAGGATTTGGTATCAAGATTTCCTTCTCTTGCGGCTAAGTTATCAGCCTTGACATTTCTTTTGGTCGGCTCTTAAAACACCCTTAGAATGGAATGGGGTGGTGACACTATGTACTGTAAATCCCATTCGTCCGTCCGTTAAGTTACATTTACTGCAAATTTTACAAGGTTTAATCTGGGCATGATTATTGCAGTAAACGGCTCTGTATCACTACATAGTATAAAACAAAGTCGCTTTCGTCTGTCCGTCCCTATGTATGCTTAAATCTTTAAAACTACGCAACGAATTTTGATGCGATTTTTTTTTACTAGATAGAGTGTTTCAAGAGGAAGGTTTTTATGTATAATACATGCATAATTGCACCCGGGCGAAACCGGGCCGGGTCACTTGTTGAAAAAAATTGCACCGCCTAACAATTTCAGTAAATTATTAAATAATATTCACCACAATTGAACTATTACGCATAAAGTCTTTTTTTAGTCACAAGAGAATTTTTGAAGTCTGCCTGATTAAAAACATTTTAGTCTTCGACTTGTTATTTGGTCCGAAATCTAAACGGACATGGTAGGCGCTAGTCTCGATACGAAACAAAAGGCATTAGTACCTAGTTAACCCAATTCCACATTGGATTGCGTTATGCACTGTTCCGCGTTCGAGGTCCGATCACGACCTATTTCACAATGGCTGCCTGTTAACCTATTTAGCGAGAAAACCTTGTTACAAATTTGCAGGGTTGGCAAAAGTGTTATAAAACTTCTTGCCAATCCATTTGGCTGACGTGACACAGAGGACTAAAATACTCAATGGAATAAAAAAAAAAGTTTTATTTACAACTACTACTACGAATACTGCTGAGTCGAGCCTCCTTGAATGGAAGGTAATTAGCGTACTCTGCCACACGCCCAGACGGGATGGCACAGGGTATCGTATCAAGTTTTGGCGGCTAGGTTTTCAGGCTTTTTATTTCTATTGTCGGCTCTTACGACAGCCTCAAGATGGAATGTGGTAGTGACACTATGTATTCTGGTTCAAGCTGGCCGAGTCATCTAGTAAAAATAATTCAAAATATACATCGTGATCTATTGTAGACTACAAATATAAGGCATGCCAAAAATAACAAAAACAAAAAGTAAGCGTAACATAGTTTTAAGCCATGCAATGTCTTTGCCTGCTTTTTATCGTAATGATGATTATTGATATTGCTATTTGACGACGACGGTAACCCTTATGGCCAACATAACATAGTAACGCAATTTCTCAATCCTAAATGAGGCGAGATAAATAACTAGTCAAAATAAAACAGATTAATATTTTCAATACACATTTTAATACAAAAGATAGTTTTTAGTCGACTGCGGTCGATATAAACTCCCGTTGCTCATTAAAGCTAAATAAAAAAATAGATTCTATATACAAAAGTTGCAAGTACATGCTTGAAGCCATTTCCAACTTACAAGTTTGTATAGAGATCAAGTGGAACATAATGTAGAAGTAATATAAACACAACATCCATTAAAAAACGTATACACTACTAAATATAATCCCCCTTCTGGTCTAGAAGTTAAAGTTGATATTAGAATCATCTGGCATCCTTCTCATAAAGTCCTTTTGGCTGAACAACATATATTAGATACTTGTTTTCCTCTGATTGTAGATTATATGTATACATATTCCAAAATAAAATTAGACATGCTTTTTACAAAAAAAGATTTTAAAGCTTACTGTCATGGCTGTCTCTGACATTCGTTGTAAAAAAATACTTTATAAAAAAATAAATACGCATCGATTTACAATAAAAATGATATGGCTATTAAAACAAAAGTATAGATTTTTAAAATTGAATAACTAAATATAACAAGTATTTAAAAAGGAAAGTACATGTTTCACACAGACTTTTACTTTCAAGAGAGTATTTTATAATTTTTTAATAGAAAATGGACGAATGGTGAGATAATCTTCAGTATATTGCACCTTATCCCTAACATATTGTACAAACCTGAATCTTGGCATTTTGACTTTCGTAAAACAAAACCTCTGTTTCCACTATATGGCAACAAACACTTCTCATAAGGGACACTCACACCTTAACCTATGCCTAACTCTACATCACAAAATATCCTTTTGACTATAATAATCCCATTATAATGTCTGTACAATTTCAATTACCCAACCACTCCTTTGATTTTTAAGAAGCTGACAAAAATAATATCGAAAAATACAGGCTGGAATACTTTTATAAAAAGGAACTATTCCACTCCATTCAAATTTCGGATTTGCTAATTAAAATCAGAAATGTTGGCCTAATTAACCATGTAGTTTTTTTTTAGTCACTTCACCAATTTTTAACAGCAAAATGAGCGCGAAAAGTCTGGCAAACGTTAAAAAAGGAGAAGTAGTGTTGTAACTACGCGGTAAATTAGAGCAATATTTCTGTCAAAGGAGTGATATGGTTACTCGATTTACCAACCGAGTTTAGCGTGCAGGGCTGAGTGTAGCGAATGACCGTGGAAATCGCTAACGGTAGGACCGTGGCCAATAGCTCCATGAGTGATGGCTGCTGGACCACTGTAGTAGGATTTGACGACAGGTACTCCCACGGGCTTAGGTACCGCCACGGGGTAAGGCTGAGGCACGGGAACACCGACCTGGGAAATAATTTAAAATTAGTATGTAAGTTTGAAAAACAGTATGTGTGGTGACAGATTAAGAATAAAATGTCTCACCATCATATTCCATCCTGAGGGTGTCGTATGAGCCGAGAAAAGGAAATGAATAGGCCAATAACCTAGCCACAAGAGAAGGAAAACTTGATACGAAACCTTTGCCGCCTGGCCGGCGTCACTCAGTACTCTTCTTGTAATTTGGAGGAGGCTGGACTGAGTAGTGGGTCATTTATGGGCTGCATCGATGATGATGTACTTAATTGTAAATATCGTATGTCAACATTATGTCGCTTTATGGAAACTGATCGAGTCACTGTTAGGCTAGGAAATTCATCTGAAGTTATTCTAAACAAATCTTTGTATGAAATCCAATTTACTACAATCACCATCAACTACAATGTACATGTCCCTGTAACTAAGTCATTTATATCAATAAACATCGTTGTGTGTTCCTACTGGTGGACAAGACGCAGAATAAAAAAATGTTGAAAATCTTCATATTAATCTAGTGCACGGTCTTCTAAATCGTCATGCGTGATGATTAAAAACCGTAAAGTACGGTGTAAAAGTGTGTTTAATAGAACAGTTTCAGCATGCAAACCAATGAGGCCATTTATGACAATGGGTCAATTATGGGCTCAGTACTTACTTGTTTGATCACCGGATAAGGCACTGCATGAGGCACTGGTACAGGTACTGGTCTATCAACCGGTACTGCGACGTGCTTCTCCACGGTCACGGGGTACGGGCGGGGCACTGGTACCGCGTAAGGGCGGTCTACTGGCACCGGGACGGCCACCTGGAGTCAGAACAGTAGACATATAGTGTCTAGTATTAATCGACTGCTTTATAGAGAGTATTTAATCAATAACAGAACACATAAGATCTCAGCATCTGGTACTTAAGGCATTTGAAGCAGTATCAACAGCTTTGTGTATTAATAAATGACAACCAGAGAACATTTTACAATAATTTAATCTGTGAAAAAAGCTACAACGATTTTAATTCCAAATTCCATTCAATATCTTTCACATGCACTTTTCAAAGTACACAGTTTTACTAAATGAGACGTTACTAACTAGGCTAATCATGCTAATCTTTGACTATGACCATCAGCAATACCTTAACAGGAACAGGGTAAGGCCTGTCCACAGGTACGGGGTACGGCGCAGGTACAGGTACTCCCACGTGCTTCGTCACAGTTGTGTGTACGTCAGCTCCGACAATAGCTCCTGAAGTGAACCCGGCGTATGGTCCCGCAATGGGGCCAGCTGCGTATGGAGCAGCCACAGCGGGACCAACCGCTACGCCATGACCAGCTGCATATCCGTGGCTAAACCCTCCTCCATAGCCTGAGGCATACCCGTGAGCGACCAATGGCGCGCTCAAGCCATAGTGGCCTACAAGCCCGCTCCGCTTCTGAACAACTTTGCTAGGTTCTGGGTCTCCGAGAACCGAGGCTGCTATGAAGAGGACTGCAACCTGAAACGAGATGGTTTATGGAATTAGTAAAGAAACGGCCTTTCTGGGGAGCGACCGCTCTACGAGTCAAAGGCCAACAACCTCCAAACAAAACAATGCAAATCATAAGAAAGTGGTGGCACAGGTCCTTTGCCAAAATTGTCCATCGTGAGGACCTCGCGCATACGATTTAAGGAGGAACAATGCAACAAGATTACTTTTACTTATTACGTGCTATGACTTCATCGAACCATTGGTATGCGATAGGGGAAGTTCAAACGAAATTTACGAACTGCACGGAATATTAATTGGGTTTTAGGGTCCCTTATTTGGGTTGTCGGAACTGCTACATCTGTATATGATCGTCCTTGCAAAATTTAATACGTAAGGTCCTTGAACAAATTTCCTTTTATCGAAACTGTCACAATATTTGGCAATAATAACTAGGTTGTATTGAGGATTTTTAAACATAATTTATCTCTTTTCTCTCCCCGGCTCTTCTTCGATTTACAATTAGTTAAGCCGTTTTACCAATTACTTTAGTGCAATCCTGATACGTAGTCTAGGGGTTTCGTTTCAAAAATATTCGTCTATTTTCCAGCAAAGCTGACTGATATTTCAGGCGAGAGCAGGACATTATTAAAAAAAGTTATTATTAATAGATTTTTTAGCAAAACTTTACTACATTTAAACAGATATGATGCTAATACCGGCTCGAAACACTGCTCTACCAGAAGAGCCGGAAAGAGAGTATACAATACAATAAGTCCTTTTTGTTAAAAAAAGTACAGCTGTATTCCACCTTATAAGCAATCTATAAAAGGGATCATGTAATTTCTGGTAACAAAATTTATCATCTTATTACGATCTTATAAGTGCATGTTATACGGAACTTACCTAACCGATTTACACTCGCACTAAGCCAATTTTTAATACATGATCTATTGGGTGTGCGTGCCATTTGTATGTCGCGTTAAATATACCAGCGTGTTACGAAACTGGTTACTGATCAGGACAGTTTATATGTTCTTATATAATACCGTTTTTGCGGCACTCGGGAAGTCATAGGGACTAGACTACTTTTCCACATGTCTTATTCAACCTGTTACTTTAATGATTATTTTCCGTTCTGAGCATAGTGACCTAATAGAATGTAGAATTTTTTATTACCAGGAAAAACAGTTGATGTATTGTGCTTACTTTTCTGCCCATAAATGACCCACCGCTGAGCCTCTTTCAACTACATGGAGGGTAATTAGCCTACTGTGCCACGCATTTTACGACCTGCACTTTGGCATGTTTTTTGGGGGATCATTTTAAGGATTTTAATTTTTTCTTTTTTTTTTTGTTATTTCTGAATACATATTGGAACAGAGTATTTCCGGAGCGGAGTTAAGGCAGTGCCTATTAATGGCAGGATGGAATTAGAATACAACATTTTACCAAAACCTATCATTCTGAGGGTGTCGTACGAGGCGCAAGAGAAGGAAAACTTGACCCAAACCAACTCAAGTTGGATTGGCACCTGGTTTGTATCAGTGTTGTACAGTAGGCTAATTTCCGATGTTTTTCACGAAATTAGAGGAGGCCAGTAGTGGTTCTTTTATTGACTGAAAGAAGAGTGTCTTCTAGCATTTATTTTATTACTAGAACTAGGTATAATTAATAAATGACATGACTTTGAATACCCAAGAAAAGTTCACAAGATAAAGGTGACCAAAGTTCAGAAGAAGAGATATGCTGTGCTAGATAAGAATAGCCAGAGATAGGAAGCAATGGAAAGGTTTTAGAAGAGGATTATTCAATGAGTTGTATCAGTACTACAGAAAAACAGCAAGCTGGGAGACTTTCATAAAAATATATAACCTTGGGGCACTTTTTTGAATGGAATATTCGCCTAGTGGCCAGTTTGGAAGGCCAGTGTGGAAAACCATGTGTGGAATTCTGGTCCGCCAATCAATAATATGAACGGCGTCGCCATACCCACTAAACATCCCCCCAGTGTACCATCCCGCGCCGCATGCCTCGTGGATCCTGACTGTGTCTCCACGAAACCTTGGGCCCTGATCAATTCTTTCAAAAGTCAGTCTTTGGGTAAAACTGTCAAAAGTAACCGCTTAATTAAACTACAAAAAGTCCTAGAATATGTAGTCCAAAAACGAAAATAAATTTAGGTGAAACAGTTGTAGCAGCTAGTGAAAGGAAAGTTTCATTGATGAAAACGGTTCATTCATATAAAGCTAAGAAACTGCGACGTTGTAATTTTAATGGAAACACTCTTAAGAAGAGTGTTTCCATTAATAAAATTGACTTTGTCGTATTATTACGTACGAAAACGAAATAAAATTGTTTATTGAAAATAGAATTCTATGTTGAATCTATGTAATGGTCTCATTTATACTCTAGACCTATGGAAAATTAATGGATGTGATGGGATGATGATGACATAAGCCATCGTGACAATGTCTAGATCTAAATCTAGATCCTTTCGGGCGAAGGCGCTGGCAGGAGCTGGCTAGTTTAAGTCTGAGAATCTTTGATCGTTTTCATAACAAAGGATAACCGTGTATTATATATTTAGAATACACGGTGTCACCACCCGGTTTCATCCTGAGGGTGTAGTAAGTCCTGACAAACGAAAATGATAAGGCCGAAAACGTAGCCGAAAGATAAGAAAAACAAAATCCTGTGCCAACCCGTCTGGCCAACGTTGCACAGTAGGCTAAATTCTCGGCTTGTATATTTTACAAGTTCAAGAAAATGGGTTACTTATGATTCACAAGAATTTTGTTATCTGCTGTATCAGTATTCCAAACTTGTTCTTTATTCGCGTGCTTAACGCATTATAATAGAACCAAGTGTTAACATAGCTAGTTTAAGTACCCTGATGACCTACTTCCTAGTTATTATCCTACATAATGATTAACAAATATATAATATCAACGTAATTGTTTGGTGAAGAATTTCCAATACATACTCGTACTATAGAAAAACTTATTACTTACAGTATTCAACTCGTACACTGGCTGGACCAGTCTCATCTTTTCCTTTTAATTATGTAATTAATTATGTCATTATTATTATTTTTTCCTAACGCCCAGGACTTTTCGTATGAGGACAGTCCGATTGCGAAGTGAGGCAACGTAGCTTAATTTTTCAATCAAATTAGAAAAAGAGAAAGTATTAGTCTACATTAGATATGATATAAAAATTACCGAATATAAATGTGAACTTTATTGCTACGTCTAGAAAAAATAGCGTGAAGGCTTTTTAAATAATTATTGTAGGTAGGTATCGTAAATCATTATTTAATTTATGTAATTTCTTCCCCATGGGACGAACCTTCCAGTTGATTTAAAAAGTCTAGCCTATGTCTAGAAAGGCATCAAAATTTAAGCTACTATGTGCGAGGTGTTTTAATGTAACACATTGACTAACAAAAAATATTTTAAAATATTGCTTTTTAATGTCATTAAGTAAAAAGGGTTTAAAGTTACATGATCATTTAGTTATGGATGTCTAATTTAAAAATGTTTAACATAAGATATACAATTACAAACAGTAATATAAGTTCCTAGTGACTTCAGAATTAATGTACCCGGATTTCTGCTACCAGCTCAGTGGGAGTAAATTAATACACGCACGTTATGTATACTTATTTACCAAGTATATGCATGTAGGTATTGGTAGAGTAATAGCATATTAAACAAATGGTTAATTTTAGTGAAACGCTATTTGTTTATATTAAACGGACCTAAAATTAAATAAATTATTTTCGTATTTTAATTGAAGACCTTAATGTTTATCAGATTTTAATTAATTGTTATGTGGCCGATGTTCCTCTATGAATTTATACGGCTTTAGTAATCCTGATAGTTAAATAATACAATTCACTTTTTTTTAAATATCACGGTTCTCTGCTTTAATTAAATCAATAAAAGGTTTCAATATTCTTGGAAAACGTGTAAAATTAATCAATAAATTTTAATAACACTTACAAATGCCTTCATTGTATCGGGTACCTATAGCACACACTACACTGAACTACAAAATGTGTTTGTAATAAGGTAAGGCGCGGGGTGCACTGAGCAATGTGCCTGCAAAGCCTACTACACTCTTATATAAGGCACGACACAAACTGCCCCACTATCCTACTCAAAGGATTTTAACTTCAAACGCTGGTTTTGCGACACCTCTATGTCGTGGTTATAATGCCAAATTGGTCCCTATTTAAATTACTTGTAACACCATTTTCAATTGATTAGTCATTGTCATTGTGATACTCTATAGGCTTTCCATACGGTTGACGAATTGATTGAAGTCGATGGGATCGGATGAATGCAGGCGTCTTATCACCTAGCGATGGACAAGGTCCTAAAGATGATGTTGGTAGATAGATGAACTCTTTATTGTACACAAGATAAATATACAGAACACACTTTAAGCAAAAAATAGAAAAGTTTTGTGTTATGGCCTACATGATTAAAGTTCTTTTTGAATTTGAATTAGAATCGGTTGTTGTGGAGATGAGATCCTTGGGGAGAGTATGTGTCCAGCAATGGACTTCTTTGGCCTTTCAGGTATCCTAGCTTTTTCATTATAGCCCATTAATGTTCTTCAGTCCTATGAAATGAAGTGAAGTGAAGTGAAGTGAAAACCTTTAGGTGATCTTCTAGTCAGACGAGGTCGCGGCGTATATGCCCCGATAGCTGTTTTTGGGGATTTCTTATGAGTGCGAATTGTAAACCTTGCTATCACGGTGTAGGACTGATTTAGGTCAGTTGTTTGCGTCATTTTTTTATACCAATCACGTACTCGTACATGTTTACGTTCTGTGGTGAAACCAACATATCGCAAAGCCTATAAGAAACAGCTCGAGAAGTGGCCAAGCTCTCTGGTCTGATGGACCACCCACTTTTAATATTGCCTTTATAATGATCCATGGTCCGTGTGGTGACGGATTTCGAGTACATAGTCTCACCACCCCATGTCATCCTGGGAGTGTTGTAAGCCGAAAACCTAGCCGCATGAGAAGGAAAACTTGCTGGGAAACCCTCTGCTAACCCGTCTGGCAAGCGTGGCACAGTGGGCTAATTCCCCTCCATGTAAAGGGAGGAGGCCCTACTCAGCAGTGGGTTGTTTATGGGCTGAGAAGTAGAAGTACCAGTAAATAATAAATAAATAAATATAAATAAATATCCTTGGAGATTTCACACAACGCCATCTCGTCCCAAGCTAAGCAACTTAATGCTTGTGTTATGGTAACGAGATGGATGATAAACTACTTACGAGTATATACATTTTTTTTGTTGTAAAACATACTTATTATAGATATAAAGGACACCCAGACTCCGAGCCAGTGCCTCTGGTGTAGACAAAGACACATGCCCGACCCCGGAATCGAACCCGGGACGTGTTGATCCAAAGGCGGCACATCTAACCACTAGACCAACGAGTAGAGACCAGGCAGGCCAGATTGATTGACATAGGGTTTCACATTAAGTTTTCGGCCATGTCATTTCCTAATGTCGGCTCTTACGAAACCCTCAGGATGAAATGAAGTGGTGACACTTTGTATTCTAAATCCGTCACCACACGGAACTCTAGTAATCTCGTTTGTTTACAAAGTCACTATTTAAATATACCCAATTTTATGAAGCGTAAGTATTGCACTGACTGCTGTCGGGCACAATAAGCCACAGTAAAATTTGAAGCTTAAACAGTAAATCAACTCAACCTCTAGGCATGAACAATTTTATGCATACCTACATAGTGTCAGCACCCCATTCCATCCTAAGAGTGTCGTTAGAACCGACAAAAAGAAATGACAAGGCCAGAATTATAGCCGCAAGAAAAGGATTTTTTTAAGAAATTGTGGTAGCGGAATAGTATTATAGTTCCGAATAAAAACACTCAGATCAGATCTGAAGGTGAGCTACGTGGCTGTTCGATGCTTGATGGGTCGCCATTGTTTGTAATATCTGACTTCCTCCGTGCTTCTTATGGCATGTAAGGCTCTGGGTCCCTGCTACCGTTCTCCTACTTATACATATATGGCAGTCGGTACACGAAGTCAGTAGCGTGAAAACAGACATCTGTTCTAGACCTGTGACCTGCAATTGTCCCGTGTTATTACTGGTAGTTCGCCAAATCAGGTTAGATAGGTCACAAACCCAATAAGGGCATTTTTTGGAAGTAGCGTCATGTAGATAAGGGTGTGCGTGTGTGAGATACGTAGTGTCTCTTACATACTTTGTACACACTACTGTGTTGTGAGTGTGAGTTTACCATATTTGTATAATTAGTGCGGAGTTGTGTTACTGCCTATACATTATTTTCTGTGTCGAAGCTTTACTTGTCCACCAGTTCAGAAATCAATTTCCTGTATCTGACTCACAACAATTTTGTTAGAACGATATTCAGATTTAAGAAGTGGTTCGCTCTATATTTGTTAAAAAGGGTTTGACGCTCATTTAGGTATTTTTTTAATGACATGTGCCGCCTTTGGATCAACGGGTCCCGGGTTCGATTCCGGGGTCGGGCAAGTGTCTTTGTCTAAACCAGAGGCACTAGCTCTGAGTCTGGGTTTCATTTGTGTTTTTGAATAACATTTTTGTAAACTACCCCCGCGATACAGGTTATACATAGTGGAGGGGTTTCGTTTAAATAAAAAAAATGTACAGCCAAATTTATTAGTTAGTAATGAAATTTAAAAAAGTAACAGTCAAAACGATTACTTGGTAATGAAACTTACAAAGTAGCAGTTATTGTTAATACTTCGGAATTAATCACCTTTCAAAAACTCTTATATATATATATATATATATTCCAAAGCCTCGTTAACTTCTAAGCTCTCAACAAGTTACCATTGCAAAAGGCGCCAAGTTACAAAATTAATATTTCCCGTATTAGAACCACTAACAATAGTTAATGGAGCTATGTTCCAGTTGCTCAATCGTAGACCGACGGAACTGCGGCCAGTCTGCTGCTAGCTCATGCAATGGAGTGCACGATGTGTCCTAATAGCCCTTTCTACAGCTCGTGCGCTAAATGAGAGTGCGGAAATATTGGTTTTTAACCCCCGACGCAAAAAGAGGGGTGTTATAAGTTTCACGTGTCTGTCGGTCTGTCTGTCTGTGGCACCGTAGCTCGCGAACGGATGAAGCGATTTCAATAAAGTTTTTTTTTGTATGAAAGGTGAGTTACGGGCGAGTGTTCTTAGACATGTTTGATCAAAATCGGGTGAGCCGTTTAAAAGTTATGAGGGGTGAAAGTATAATCGAGTGGGGTCTCAAATGAAAACGCATCACGTGCAATTGAACAAAATCTACATTATAATGAGTATGTACCTATAAAAAGTAAAAAATAAAAATTAAATTAAAAAATTAAATAAACCCCCGACACAATAACCTATAAAAAGTAAAAAATAAAAATAAATACTTCGCGTTGGGGGACCAGGGGTCAGGTAATAAATAAGTGGAATTTAATTTTAATTGGTTTCATGGTTTCGAATCAGCCCATACTTGACCCACTGAGTCGGGCCTCCTCCAAATGCAAGGATGGAGTTTAGTCTACTGTGCCAAGGTGGCAAGAAGGGTTGGCACAGGATTTCTATCAAGAAAGAAGGAAGAGGCGGAAAGGGATAGGGAGAGGGCGCCCGAAGCGCACCCGATGCGGCGCGCTCGCACGGGCCGCCGCAGACTGGCGCACGTGCGCCTTCTGCCTCCCTAACTGGGGCCTCCGGGTGGGGGCACAGTGGATCGCCCCCCACCCAATGGAGATTAGGACCCGAGGAGACGCCGTCCACGCACATGGCGAAACATAGGAGATCCCGGGGCGGGGTACGGGGATGTCTCGCCCCACACGGGATCTGAGGGGAAGCGACGTCCTGCCGGGTGCTCACGGCAGGACGTCGAGTGCTCGTAAGGAGCCTGAGGAGTGGAGGAGGGCCTCCTCGTCAGCGGCGGCGTGGTTCTGCATCAGATCCCACAATGCCGCAACAGGACGCGAGTTGGGGCACCCCGGGGAGGTTTAGTGGGTAGGCCCCCACTATGGCGGACAGTCCCACACTCCCCTCACTGGCCATCCCCGTGGCCGGCGAGGAAGTCCATAAAGGATTTCATAAAGGATGAAAAAAAAAAGCGTTTCTATCAAGTTTTCCTTCTCTTGCGGCTAGGTTATCGGTCTTGTCATTTCCCTTTGTCGGCCCTTACGATACGCTGAGGCGGTTTTAGGGTGGGGAAACTTTGTTTTCTAAATCTGTCAAATATCTAAATGTGTCTAGTTTTTGTGATCGTCGTTTCGCCGTTTTCAGCATCATCATTTCAAGAACAACTGATTGACACAAAGGAAGAAAAAGTTCCCGCTTACCAATAGCGCCCAATTCGTGTGCTGACGGATTTAGAATACATAGTCTCACCACCCCATTCCATCCAGAGGGTGTCGTAAAATCCTACTTAAGGAAATGACAAGGCCGATGACCTAGCCACAAGAGAAGGAACACTTGATACGAAACCCTGTGCCAACCCGTCTGGCCAGCCTGGCACAGTAGGCTAATTACCCTCCATATAACTGGAGGAGGCCCGACTTAGCCCTGGCTCATCTTTGGGCTGAGTAGTGAAGGTGTGAATAGCCAAGGTGTGTCCAGAAGTCCCACATAATCGAACATAATCCTACATTCGGCGGTAGGCGAAGCTATCCTGAATTCCTGCGAGGAACGCTAGAGATGAAACTCAAACTCAAACTCAAAATTAACTTTATTTACGTAGGTTTTATCACAAAACTCTTATAACTCCTGATGAACTTTCATAAAAGTACACACCCTTTTTGTGTGTATGAATAATAGCACCAATCCTTACTGCATCGCGCGGGTTATAGATCTGATAACGCGAGTTACCTGTTAAGTTAATACTAATAAACATTAAAACTCCACTTTAAAGGATATTAAATTGTAACTAGTCATGTCATTTTGCCTCTGTCTTCTGCCTCCGTGTGGTGACGGATTTAGAGTACATAGTATCACTATCCCATGCCATCCTGGGGGTGTCGTAAGAGCCGACAGAAGGTAATGACGGCAGATAACCTATCCGCAAGAGAAGTACAATTTGATACGAAACCCTGTGCCAACCCGTCTGGCCAGCGTGGTACAGTAGGCTAATTTATTTATAAGTTAATAACTATTCTTATTCTTGTTAATAACTTATAAGAAATACAACGACGGAAATTTCTTATTAAGACATTTCCATCGTTGTATTTCTCCTGCTAAGTGAACTGTGTTGTTTATGGGAAATAAATGTCTGAAACCACATAATTTCCCTCCATGTAACTTTAGATTTTCCATCTCTTGCGGTCTTGTCATTTCCTTTTTTGGCCCTTACCACACTCTCACGATGGAATAGGATGGTGACAATATGTATTCTAAATCCGGCTCCACACGGACTACGGGATAACAAGATGGTTGTCGGCGGTTTCTAAGCAACGACAATAAATGATCTCGCTAGACTAAGAATGGTATTGCTACATCTGAACTAATTAGCATATTTACTTCACTTTATTCAAATCTATAAATAACTAATCATTTGAAAGGACTTCCCACAGTTCTCGAGCTCCAGATTAAGGCGACACTTACAACCAGAATTCGACTTAACTGCCTTCAAAAATGCAAGCGATTTTCAGTTTAATAATGTTTAGTTAAGGTTGGTGTCGGGTTGTACTTAAAGTGTTGACACGCGAAGAATGTATCGATGGTCTACTTTCCATGGTGTTTCAAGGATTTGTTTAAGTTATTGTTTGCCTGTCTAATGGTTTCCCGTATTCCTGTGATAAATGCGGACTGTCGACAATCTTGTTGGTCTATGTGTGTGATGTGCTGCCTTTGGATCATGGGTTCAAATCAGGGATCGGGTAAGTGTCTTGGTGTAAACCAAAGGCACTTGCTCTGAGTTCGAGTGTTATTTACATTCGTGAATTACGTGTGTAAACTGCCCCCGCGATACAGATTTTTTAATACAGTTGCTCAAAAAGTGGCGTATTGCAGGGACGTATAGCGTTCGGGAAGGGGGAGGCTATTACACACTCTTTGCTTTTTTTTTGCCATTCCCGCACTAGTGCATTCTCTTTCCCAACTGTCAAAATAATGTCTATTAAAAGGAAAAACCAACCATGAAGTTTTTACTACAAAAAAAAACAGGCTTATACCTAATGCTGGGGTTTGTGATGACGAAAGGATTGAATTCATTTTTTGAAATAGGGGTGTCTATCATGCTTGCTGCCCGCGTAGTAAGCATGATAGACACCGAAGATAGTAGAGGATGGGGCTCTTTATGAGGCTGTCCATTAATCATAGACATAGACATAATAGACATAGACATAATATTTATTGTGGCAAGAATATACAAAAATAATAATAATAAAACTAGACACTAAATGCGATGTAAAGCCTTCCTGCCACAAACCGTCCCAAACTCAGCATGGTGCTGGTTGCAAGCAACCAACGCTGGTCTTCCGTCAGGGGCGGCGGGTGACGTCACACATTTACGTATGTATGTTACAAATTACCGACTTATATTACACATACATCCAGACACTCAATCACCAATATCACGAAAAAAAGGTAAATTAAAAAAATGAATTTAAATAAAATAAAATAGAAGCTTAAAACTGTAAGAGCATGGAAAATACTACAACACAAAGCACTCTGCTCCAGGAATATCTTTAGAAACAGATTGTCATAAAATAAATATTAATCATGAGATGTATTTTTTATCATTTTTTAACCCCTCCCTCCTCCTTGGTGATACGTGGTGAGGTTTAAGACTAGAACCCCCCCCCAAAAATCACGTGTATTTTTTAGTACTTACAAAGAATCTTACACTCAAAGGTAGCGACAATACATGCCGCTTTTCGGTTTAAAAATCACGCGTTTGACGAAAAAATAAATACACGTGATATCTTACTATAGCCCCCCTCCCCCCTTGAGATATTTCGTGATTTTTGCCGGTAGGCTCCCTCCCTCTTTCAAACCTCACGTGATTAATGGACAGCCCCTAAGTCGAGATAGGCCCCCAAGGTCGCGGAGCATGTTCCCCTATTGGGGAGTGAAACCCACAGACCTGAAGCGAGCAGTCGAGGAACGAGGTTTTAGTGGGTAGGCCGGGGCGCTAATTACCATCTTTTCACACCCTGGAGTTCCACATACCCCGCCGAGTCCCTAAAGGTCGGGCAACCATGGAGACTTCCACGGAAAACGAAGGCGACGCGATTAATCAATTAAGACACCTTTTTATGACGACACACATTGGTGATCGTATCAATTTTATTGCATTTTCACTCGTCAATGACATAATCGTCTCACCAAGGACTTATAAGGAGCCGGCGGTGGTAGGAATGTGGTACAAAACCTGAGTATCTATGCGATGACGTCACGGACCGTCTCTTGCGTCTGGTGGACGTAATGTCTCGTTTTTGTACGGTTGCTTATGGTAACATTTAATCTAAGGGCAAGTTCTTGTTTGGAATAAAAATATACTACTACTACTTAACCCATAGATGACCCACTGTTGAGTCGGGCCTCCTGTTGAGCCGAATTTTAATGTCTGTTTTTTTTTTAATTAGACAATTTATTTACTACTAGCGACCCGCCTCGACGTCGCACGGGTGCAATGATGAACCTCTAAATTTATCAGTCTTACTCTACAATATTATGCATGTATTATACATATTAACCTTCCTCTTGAATCACTCTATCTATTTAAAAAAACCGCTTCAAAATCCGTTGCGTAGTTTTAAAGTTTTACGCATACATAGGGACGGACAGACGAAAGCGACTTTGTTTTATACTATGCGGTGATAGTGATTTCCAAAAGAGAATGCAATCTACGTTCAAATAATGATACAATAAAAAAATCTTATGCTTCTCATATTACAGGAAATCCTAACACCGACATAAATATAATATTAAGATAAATAAATCAATAATTTTAGGACGTGCACGGATTAAATATGATATATTAAGCCTAAGGGATTGGAAAAATACCTACCTAAAAGTGTCTCTATTGACTACCAAAACTGACAAACAAAAAACAACCGTTACGCCGTTGCTTGACGATTTTGTCTCACTTGAATGAGTAGACTTGGTATCAGTCATCATCTATTTAGATAATGACAACCTTCACGTGTCAGTGATGCAGTCAGTTAGCGCAATGTTGGTTTGGTATGCAAAGCACGCTCTTGGATTAGCGGTGCAGGTGTCAACATCACGCATCGACGCCTTTTAGGTGGACCGTGCCGCGTCATCTTCACACATTCAACAAGACCAACCACTACATTCGCTTTGATGGACCTCAAATCCTTACAAAAGAAAATTATTACATTCCAAGAATGATCCGCGAAGCTATTGAGATAAAAAAAACATCCGAATTTCAGTAGAGAGAATGGTTGACAGGCATCCAGCTTGGGTATTCAAAAGCAAGAGCAAAGCTCAAGCTCCACATTCTCTCTGACACCGTGGGCGATTTCTGCGTGCACTGGGAATGTTATATTTATTTATTTTTCATTCGAAACGTCGGGAATTAAATAATGTAATATACGCGACAAATCCGTTAAAAAGTGTTTAATTTTTTTTTCCTCATACGCATACACCGACCCCGTGGCGCGCAAATATTGAAATTAGCGACCCGACCTACCTTATAAAACCAACTGCCTCGTTGGTCTAGTGGTCAGATGTGCCGCCTTTGGATCAACGGGTCCCAGGTTCGATTCCGGGGTCGGGCCAGTGTCTTTGTCTAAACCAGAGGCACTGGCTCGGAGTCTGGGTGTCATTTCTATCTATAATATGTATGTATTAGGGTTCATGATTTCTCGAGCTTTTCAATTTCTCGGGTCTCGAGAATTCTCGAGCCTAATTTCTCGGGACTCTCGGGTTGTCGAGAAATTTACATTTACGTACGTTTTCTCATATTATTTGGTTCCAATTGCGTCTAAAAATCAGTGGCTTTCCTCTCATATAAAAGTATCAAATTAATTATAAAACTTTCATCGATGTTATTCAAAAAACATTAATCTTATAAATTTTGTTTTATAAAAATATTACAGAAAAAAAAATTCAGGCTAATAACCATAATGACAGCACCATTTTTAGTTGGTTATTTAGAACTTAAACTAAACAAAAAATCAACATGAAAGAAAACGTAAATATTAGGTTGGGGAAAAAGTCTTTTCGCATTATAGTATGTATGAACTTGTAATAAAATCTTCAGTCCTGATCTTGCACCTCCAGATTTCCACATGTTTAGGTCTCTTCAGAATTCTTTAGGCAGTGTCAGGTTAACATTACGAGAGGACTGCCAAAACCACTTGTCGCGGTATTTTGATCAGTAGTCCCAAAATTTCTATAGCAATGGGATCATGTCCCTACCTACAAGATGGCAAAAAGTTATCGAACAAAATGGTAGCTACATACTTTAGTTAAATGTAAATAAACGATACTAAAAAATGATTTGAAATTTCTTTAAAAAATGCGACGGAACTTTTTCCCCAACCTATTATCTTAACTGACATTACATTAGGATCACAGCACAATCTTGGGCTGGTTATTTAGAAAAAAAAATCAACTTAAATCTTGTAAACAAAATAGCTTGTATAAAACACGAAAGAAATCTTTAATATCTTAAACTCAGGTAGAAAGTAAATGTAAATTATAATTTCATTACAATCATAGCACCATTTATGAAATGTTATTAGAATATAAACAAATTAAAATTCTGCAAGTTTTTTTTCTACAAACGTAAATGATTTCTCGAGTTCTCGACTTTTCTCGAGCTTGATTTCCCGGGAACAAAGCCCAACGATTTCCCGGGAATTCTCGGCTCGAGAATTCCCGGGAATGAACCCTAGTATGTATTTACAAAAAAAATGTATATAAGTAGTTTATCCATCTCGTTACCATAACACAAGCATTAAGTTGCTTAGCTTGGGACGAGATGGCGTTGTGTGAAATGTCCAAGGATATTTATTATTATTTATTTATTTAACTACTGAATTGCCCGCTTCAGGGCTGCGGGCTGCAGTCCCCAATGGGGCGCATGCTCCGCGACACTTAATTAAAAATTAAAAACACGTAAAAGAAAAGCACGCTCTTTTTGCTGCCAAAACTAAGCTTACCGAGTTATAAGGGTAGAGCTATTTACCAGAAGTGGTCTCTGCCTACCCCTACGGGAAAGAGGCGTGATTATATGTATGTATGTATTTGCAAGCGGTATCTGGTAAGCTAAGTGTACACTACCTTTTGTAGTAGTATATTACTCAAGGCATAGCTTAGACTTGTAGAGTTTTTACGCTGCACATAATGCCTATTATGCTATTGTACCACTTTTTAATACGACAGTATTGTTCGTTTTTGGTCAGACTATTCACTAACTGAATACGGCTCTTTATTATATCAATTACGTTATAACTGAGGAGGTCTTAGTAGATTATACACACCACATCTTCATCTGCTGATTAAACATTGCTGCATCGTTAAACTTATCGGATGTTGGATGGATGAGTTATCTTTACTAGCCCCTACTAATATTATAAATGCGAAAGTAACTATGTGTGTCTGTATGTCAAGTTTTTACGCCAAATCTAAAGGCCTGATTAAAATAAAATTTGGTACACAGATAGTCCAAAGCCTGAGAAAGGATATAAGGCATTTAATGCGAAAAAAGAAATCAAAATATTTTTTATTTGAATACATTCTTGCGAATGCTTTCAAATAGTCAAAAAATATAACACAAAAATTTAAAAAGAATAATTAAATATAATTAATCATTTAGTTTTTACCTCCTGTTCGGACTGCAATTCCACAGAAAAAGAGTTGTAAGGACTTTAGGTGAAATCGTCGAGCTAGAAGCTTGAAAATTATTGTTTAGGCTCGTGGACGAAGATGCATAACTAGTCATATAATGACCTCTGTTCTATAAATGACACGTAGAGATCGGTGCTGGCTGGAAAAAAAATATTCTAGCGCATAAAACGACATTTTTTTTTATGGTTAGCAAGCGTTGCCGAAAACCCCGCGGAATTCAGTACACGGTAGTCATCAGCAGTATTACATCAGCGGCATCAACCGCTTTGCATGGTGATCTCAGCACCCTGCTTTTGTTACCAAATGTCCACTTTATCACGTAGTTCTTGAGTTACGCAAGTTTGGTAGATGGCGTTAAAAAGCATGTGTGACCTTGGCTGTCCTGTTTGCTTTTTCATAATATTGGTTTTAACATGAAGCGATTGGCGTCTTTTACCGTAATGCACATCATGAAAGCTGACGGCAAAATATATCACAATGATTTGGAATACCAGACTTTAGTATTTTATTTTTAACTAGCGACCCGCGCCGGGTTCTCACGGGTGCAATTATGCATGTATTATACATATTATAAACCTTCCTCTTGAGTCACTGTATCTATTAAAAACCGCTTCAATATCCGTTGCGTAGTTTTAAAGATTTAAGCATATGTACATAGGGACGGACAGACGAATGCAACTTTGTTTTATACTATGTAGTGATAGTGAAGTGATAATATTTATACTTGCTATTTATAATTTATGTTGAGCGCATTTCGGAACCAAACAAAACTATTCGGTCATTGTAATAGGGCGTTAAAAAAAGTCAACCCCACTGTGTCTCTTCCGCCTGGTCTTCACGGTTGGTAGGTACCGCCTTCCAACCTGGGTTTTATAAAATGATGTGTCCGTTGACGATTGTGAACGCCATAATTTTTTTAGACTGAAGCATTTTTCTATTCTAATCTTGTTTATACCAGCTGTTAGATTTCACTTTCCCGGATAGTTAGAATAGCAGCTATAATCAAAGGCTTAAAGTGCCCTCAGAAGCATTTCTACTACTACTATTCAGCCCATAAATGACCGGGCCTTCTCCAATTACATCGAAGTTAATTAGCTTACTATGCCACGCTGGCCAGACGGGTTGGAACCGGGTTCGTATGAAGATTTTCCTCTCTTACGGTTAGGTTATCGGCCTTGTCTTTCCTTTAATCGGCTCATACGACACCCTCAGGATAGAATGGGGCAGTGACACTATGTAATCCGTTACCACACCGAAGCATATAGGATCAGTAATACGTTGACCAACCAGCAGCGATTCTTAATCTGCAGATCAATTGCGTACGACACCATTGAATAACTTATTTGTAGGATTAAGATTATAACGGATTTATCGCGTGTATTTCACGTTCTTTATTTCTCGATGTAGTTAAGAGAGATACGTCTCTCGGTTGTGGTGTAATAATCGCACAAGTTATGAAGTTTTTTTTCTAGTTTCGTAGAAGTGTGAATACTACGCGCCGTACAAATCTCCATGAAATTAAGATTCCAATGTAGATGTCTAGTTCATTATGTGATTGCAATGCGCATCGCGTATATAGGTGACGTATCAATTAGGTTTTCCTGACGGAAGATAAGCGCCCATTATTTTAGTCACACACACCTTCTAGTCTAAGAGCTGATGACCATTTTATTCCTTTCTGTGTGAGGTTGGAATACGTCCTTACCTTATCATCTTACCATCTTATCATATGAATAAATGTATTCATGAAGGTTTTCGTAACGATAACGTCATGTACTCGTATTCCAATCGGAACAAATTACTTGAGCAGTCATTTCATATCATGTTTGAAATTGAGACGACGATGACAATTTTTTATTATAAGAGGATAATTGCATGTATCTCTAGAGTATTGTCGAAAATGTATATTTATGTGAGAAGTCTTTTAAAATGTCATTTTAAAATAAACAAAAATCTGGTAAATACTATCCAAGTATTTGCCACGCGAGCTAAACACTAAACGCACTTAGATTAGATGTAATAGTGTGATTTTCGCAAGAATAAGCATGGAATTGAATATAATGTATACGGGGCACGTTTCCTTATAACTTATTCCTTTGCAAAGTTAATCTACAACACAAATTATTGGTAAACCAAACCTGGGTCGATCTATTTGAAGAATATAATTGAATTTTTAGTTAATTTAGCAACGTGGAGAAAAATATACACTACATACATTAAGAGGTCCTGATGCGTGTTACTATGTAAACCAAATTACTCTTTATCAAACAACTTGAGCAAAAAGTGCCCTAATTTCCCCCATTAGGGCAGTTTTTGCTAAAGTTGCTTTTTGCATTTCGCCCAACTCCGCCTTTGACTGCCAATGAGGTACATAACAGTCAGTATAAGCCACAGAAGTCCACTGCTGAACATAGGTCTTACCATCTCGTGCAGACCGCTTCCACCGACTTCCAGCAACCTTTACAAGGTCGTCCGTCCACTTAGTCGGGGGTCTTCTTATGCTTTGGTTATCGCTTAATAAGCCTAGATTTCCATGTATTTGCGGGAGGCCGGACTCAACAGTAGGTAGTTTATGGGCTGAGACATTGACGATAATGTCTAGGTTCATAAAGCTGATTAAGAATATTAGTTAAAATTGGATAGCATGTGTCATTCACCTACTTGGCTACACTGCCAAGTGGATGTCGACGCAATATCGACACTATTATGCCACCTTTTACCGTGTCCAGCATAAAAACTCTTCCAGAGTTCTCCTATTTTTTTGCTAACACGTTCAGGGTTTTATACCCCGCAAAAAAATTGTGTTAAAAGTTCCACGTGTCTATGTTTCTATCCGTGTGGTGACGAATTGAGAATACACAGTGTCACCACCCTTTTCTATCCTGAGGGTATCATAAGAGCTGACAAAAGGAAATGACAAGGCCGAAAACCTAGCCGCAAGAGAAGGAAAACTTGAAACGAAACCCTTTTTTTTTTTTTTTGGCCCGGGGTAAAATCCTTTATGGACTGGATCCGCCAGCGTGGGGATGGCCGGCGGGGATGTGTGGGAGTCTCCTCCGCCCCTGTGGAGAGGCAAAGGCATACCCACTAAAAGTCCCCGGGGTGTACCGTCACGCGCATTGCTGCCCCGTGGGTCCTGACTGTGTCTCCACGGGGAAAGCGTGCGCTGGGGGAACGGTGAGAACCGTTCGACCCCATTTCGTCCCAGCTCCTTCAGGAGAATCCTCCTCTGGAGCAATTATTGCTCCGGTGCCATGCCCGGTACACGCGGCGTGGCACCCTTCGCCCCGGGTTCTCTTCTCCTATGGGGGAGGGATGAAACGAAACCCTGTGCCAACCCTTCTGGCCAGCGTGGCACAGTAGACTAATTGTTCTCTATATAAAAGGACTCTTTAAGGTTATGGGGCGAGTAGTAGTATGTGGTATTATAGCTCCTAAATGAATGGACAGATTATACTGTGTTTTTTTTATTATACGGCGCATTTATCATACATATTATATGTATATCTAGCAGTGGTTTTTAGTTCGATTCAGCTGTTTCAAGATGTTGAAATCATTTGTAGTTGTATTGGACTTCATTTCATTTAATTTTTCCTCATAACTCTGTAATAAAAATATGGTACACAATAATTAAAACAGGTTTAGGAGTACATCGCAAATACACAATGTTATGAGACATTATTATAATTACATAAAGTTTTTGAGTCTATGTACGTAATCTTCTTCTTCACTATCACTACATATTATAAAACAACGTTGCTGTCGTCGGTCCGTCCCTATGTATGCTTATATCTTTAAAACTACGCAACGGATTTTGAAGCGGTGTTTATTAATGGATAGAGTGATTCAAGAGAAAAGTTTATTGCACCCGTGCGAAGCCGGGGCGGGTCGCTAGTCTTATATATAAAAATGAATGTTTGTTTAGATCTCCTATAGAGAATCGTATTTGATCGTGTGATGACCTTCACGAAATGAATTGTTGTGCATGAGCTCAGAAAGGGTTCTGACCAATAAGAAATAATGAAAATTTATGTAAAGTGTTTCCTTTAAATTTATTTTAGTTTGTGGCGTAGCAACACGCGCAGGGTACAGCTAGTTACCGATATAAATTGCTCACCTATGATATTATCGATACAGATAATTTTATCTATTTCTTTATTTCGCTCAAATTTCTCTGTGTTTCTTTCTTCTTAAAATTTCTTTTCTTTCTTTTATTATATCTGTAGTTATTTGGTTACAACTTTTATACACACACAAATCTTGTACACAGTCTAACCACCATATCATCTCATGTTCATGTAAAAAAGTGGCTGCGTGAAGTATCACCAGTGACAGAACAACATTCTGGGGCGTATATGGGAGGACGTAATGGCTGCGTAAGTCTTCCTAAGGCCGAGGATATATTATCACGACTCTTGAACTTACTAAATAACAAGTGGTAGAACGGTTCCGTCACAATATTCGTGGTAGACGGTCTAATGTTGAATTACGAGTATATAAATGACTAGCGACCCGCCCCGGCTTCGCACGGGTGTAACGAAAAACCTCTAAATTTATCAGTGATTCTCAACAATATTATGCATGTATTATACATATAAACCTTCCTCTTGAATCACTCGATCGGAAAAACGCTTCAAAATCCGTTGCGTAGTTTTAAAGATTTAAGCATACATAATAGGGACGGACAGACGACAGCGACTTTGTTTAATACTATGTAGTGATAGTGAAGTTGTAGCGACCAATATGCTACACACTTTACACAATTTACTACTTAAAATTAAACTTACAAGAAATATCGCCTACAAATGCGAGTATTACCAAAAAGTCCTACAACGCGATAGCGAAATTTCAAGAGCAATTCGAGCAGTTAAGATTTCACCGACTACAACTATCGGCGCTGCGACCCGCCTCCTGCCAAACACCTAGTCTGGCTGGATGATCATCCCTTTGCACCTAAAAAGTGATATGAATAGAACAGTCGTCGTCGTTTCAACCCATAAATGACCCACTTCTGAGTAGAGTCATTTAGAGACAGAGACTACAATAGTTATTTTTAAACTTTCGCGATTTGAACACATAATTAAAACATCCAACGGGACTTATCGCGCACAGAATTAATACCTGTTTTTGCTCGACGTTTCGACCATGCTACACTCGAGAGCAATGAATCCGGGTCACTTAAAGAATGTTAAAAATCTCGGAAACTAAAAATGATAGGTTAATGCAATAAATTGTATTTAATAGACAATGTAATACTCCTTAAATGAAAGTAAAAAAATATGAGTCACCATACATTTTAGTAACACAAAATTACATAAAGAAAAAAACTGCTGATCTCTCCTTAAAACAAAAATAGGAAACATGAAATTTTTGAACTTTATTACGATTTTCTTGAATTTTAATACTTCGTATTGCCTCCTCGTGCTTCCATTACTGCGTTTACGCGGTTTGGCATGCTGTACACCAAGTTCCTTATACGATTTTGGGGAATATTCTCCCATTCCTCTGTGAGAGCAATTTTGAGCTCACGAAGCGTGATTGGGGGAGGGTTTCGTTGTTTTACGCATCTGCCTAGCTCGTCCCAAGCATGCTCGATCGGGTTGATATCCGGGCTGCGCGCTGGCCACTCCATACGAGTAATGTTCATCTCTTGAAGGTAGTCATTCACAATCCTACCTGTATGAGGTCGGGCATTGTCATGCATAAATATAGCATCCTCACCTAAATTGACCATAAATGGACCAACGTGATCATTGAGGATTTCTTCCACATATCTTACGCTAGTTAAAGAGCCGTTTTCTATGATCACCAGCTCTGTGCGACTTTCAGAAGAAATTCCGGCCCACACAAGTACAGACCCACCACCGTAGGCTACTTTTTCTTCGATGCATGCTTGCTTGAATCTTTCCCCTGGTCTTCGATACACTCTGTGTCTTTCATCGTGCTTGTAGAGCATACATTTTGATTCGTCGGAGAACATAACTTTTGACCAATCTTCAATACTCCAATTTACGTGGCTCTGGGCATATCTTAGTCTTGAAATACGATGCCCACGCTCCAGTTTAGGGCCGTTTGCACGTCTAAGGGGTTTTAAGTTAGATTCAGCAAGCCGACGTCTTACTGTCCATGCACTTGGGTTACTTCCTCCGAGGCGTCGAAACTGATTTGTGAGTTCAGTTCCTGTGAGAAAGCGATTTCGAAGCATGGTGTTCACCAAGTATCAGTCTTCTCGTGCTGTGGTACACCTGGTTCTGCCCGTTCCTGGTCTGCGTAGGTTAGAACCAGTTTCTTCGTAACGTCGGAGAACTCTTTGTACTGTTGACAGCGACACACTGACAGTCCTGGCTGTATCGCGCTGACTCCGGCCGGTTTCCAGCATTGTAAGTATTCTGGTGCATTCTTCAGGCGTAAGCGACATAATTTCAGCTTGAATAATGAATATAGAGCACTATCAACATGGTTTATGTACCCACATAAATGACAGATTACAAACAAAAGCAAAACCAAATGCTGTAATTTAGTAGTTCCATCTTCGAAAGTGGCCCTTTTTCAAGTTTGATTTTTTTATGATATAACTTTACAATAACTAAGAAGTTTTAATACCTTCATTTAAGGAGTCTTACATTGTCTATTAAATACGATTTATTGCATTAACCTAGCATTTTTAGTTTCCGAGATTTTTAGGATTCTTTAAGTGACCCGGATTCATTGCTCTCGAGTGTACATAGATACTACTACTGTGTCCATGAATTGAATAGTATGTTGACAATTTGTAGTCAATGCGATGACGGATTTAGATATATCTATATATATATAGATAGATAAACTCTTTAATGTACACGAGAGAAATAGACAAAACACAGTATTACGCAACATTTTGTACAAGGGGTGGTCTTATCGCTGAATGCGATTTCTTACAGACAACCTTGTGATGGACATTCTTATGAACTTAAGAACGGGTAGTAACTGTAAAGGTACAATAATACATCTATGATTAATTATATAAAGTATTAGATAGATGACAAACTGCTGAATTTGACAGGCTCCAATGACACGGAGGGTCACGCTGGCCATACGGGTTGGCACATTTCGTATCAAGTTTTCCTTCTCTTGCGGCTAGGTTTTCGACCTTGTCATTTCCGTTTGTCCGATTATAAGAGACCCTCAGGCTGGAATGGCCTCCCATTGTACAAGTGACTTATGAATGTATACTATCCTAAGTTGTTTCTGTTGTGTTTATTGTACAATAAAGAGTTATATATCTATCTATATATTCTTATTTCTGCACCACGTGGACTGAAGCCCACATTAACAATAATTTAAAAACATGATTGATGTAGTTATACTTTTCATCAAAATCAGGCTTTGAACTCCTTTGATATTCCTAATATTTTAGTTACTAATACTTGAAACACCACTCTTAATCTATCTTCTATCTACCTTCATAAAAATAAAAATGAATTGCTGTTCGTTAGTCTCGCAAAAACTCGAGAACGGCTGGACCGATTTGGCTAATTTTGGTCTTGAAATATTCGTTTAAAGGTTTAAAAGGTTAGAAAATATGAAATAATATTTCTTTTATTACGCATTATTTTTGTTCCAGTTAAGGTTTGCACATATTTTAATAAGGTTGAAACATTTTTGAATTATCATTCAGGTGTTTTATTGATTGGTTCTGAGGCGGTACGAAGTTTGCCGGGTCAGCTAGTACTAAATATTTCACTGCCGAGATGGTAAATTATGTGTAATAGTTACTATCCATTTAATCGCTATTCGATCTTTAACGTGTTCAGTCTTACTTGACAAGTTAAATATGGGACATTTTCTTATTTCATTGCTTATTTATCAGCCACAAATGTAATATCCGTTTAGTTAACTATCACTATTACATCTCAACATAACTAGACTTATTTGTAACCTGTTTGATGTATTTAGGTATGCTTGGACAGGTAAAAACTATAATTTATTGCTTACTCTGAAAAATGTGGTGTACGTGCCATAAGTAGCATGTTAAGAGACACGTAATATTAGTACTACTGATCAGCCCATAGATGACCCACTACTGAGTCAGGCCTCCTCCAGTTACAAGGAGGGTAATTAGCCTACTGTGCCACGCTGGCCAGACAGGTTGGCACAGGGTTTCGTATCAATTTTTCCTTCTCTTGCGTCTAGCCTTGCACTTTCCCTTTGCCGGCTCTTACGACACCCTCAGGAAGGAAAGGTGAAACTTTGTATTCTGAATTCATCACCACACGGACCGTAGGTACTGCTTACGCCAAATAAGTTGAGCGCAATGTTCCATAGTGGGGGAAAATTCGCGCTATCGACTAATCGCGTGCGTTATGCGCTACTTCTCCGCTAATCACCGCCAGTGCGACATAAAATCAATCAATTGTTGCGCATTGCTCAAGTCATTTGGCGTAGACTGTAATGTAGGATGTTTGGCAATTCCGTGTACTGGCGGATTTTGAATACATCGTGTCGCCCCCCTCATTTCTTCCTGAGGGTGCAGTTAGAGCCGAGAACCTAGCCGCACGAGAAGGAGACCTTTCTCATAAATGAATACAAAATCCTATGCTAACCAGTCTGCCAGCATGGCACACTAGGCTAATTACCCTCCATGTAGTTGGAGGAGACCCGACTCAGCTATGGGTCATTTATTGGCGGGAAGTAGAATTAGTATTATGTAAGCCAATTCCGTGTGGTGACGGATTTAGAATACACAATGTCACCAACCCATACTGTCTTTAGGGTGTCGTAAGTGGCAACTAAAAGAGCGCAAGAGGCAGATCACCTAGCCCCAAGAGAAGGAAAACTTGATACAAACCCTGTGCCAACCCGTCTTGTCAGCGTGGCACAGTAGGCTTATTTCCCTCCATGAATTTGGAGGAGGCCCGACCCATAAATGATCCATTACTGTGTCATTTATGGGCTGTAACGATGAAGCTTAGTAAGCGTCAACAAACATAATGGATTTATAAGACATCATGTCACTTACACTATCGTGAGGATGTTGCAATATCTATGGACACAAGAACAGATCACCTAGCAAAGCAAGGAACCCTTGACACACACCGTACACCAAACCGCTGGCAAGACGGGTTGGCGTGGCACGATAGGCTAGTATCCCTCCATTAATTTGGAGAATGACCGACTCGATAGCGGGTCGTTTATGGGCTGAAGTTATGATTATTTAATTAAAATAATATAACTTTGGGTAAAATATTAACCATATTTTCAACTATGTAAATTAAAAATAATGTCTGAATAGCTGGTCAGCCACAGAAAATAACCTAAAATAAGCGAGAGTGCGGCAATCCGATATTAGTTTGGTTTTGGAGAAAATAAGATTTTTTCATCCCCAGGGTAACAAAGTAGTTTTGGCCCAGTCAATTAAATTCAAACTCATAAATTTACTTTATTTCACCGTACTGAAAAATCGTTTTACACTTGGGAAAAATATTATGCAAAAACCTTCTGAAGAAATAATAATAAATATGACGGATGATGGACAGGTATTCCACAGTTCACTCTTACTTAGAGGGAAACAGAAAACATATTACGTAAATCTAGTCAACCACCGTTTGAGTCTAAGCCAAGTCTAGTCTAGTTTACCAGCTGCACCATAAAAGCACCTAGTGTCAAACGACGCCGGCGCTGCGGAGAGCTCAAGCGGAATTTCGGAAATGTATAGAGTTGTTGCTCATGTGTGTGAGCGTATTTTAATGTTACGTATATGACGCAGTAACTGGGTCATTCCGGGACTAAGCGGTTCAGTTTCAATATACTTTGTAGCGAACGCATGCTACATACTTTACAGAATTTACCCGAAAAATCTGAACTAATTGCATCAAGAAACATCGCCTACAAATGCGAGAATTACCAAAAAGTCCTACACCGCGATAGCGAAGTTTCAAGAGCAATTCGCACAGATAAGAATTTCCCGACTACAACTATCGGGGGGATAGACGCTGCGACCCCTAGCCAGACATAACATCTCGTCTGGCTGGATGATCATCCCTTTGCGCCTAAAACTTTATTTATTTTATTGTAAATATATGAAATAATATATTGTATCATCATCATCATCATTTCCGCCAAAAGACGTCCACTGCTGGACATAGGCCTCCCCCAAGGATCTCCACAAAGGCCGGTCCTGAGCCGCCCGCATCCACTACTTTCCGGCGACCTTAACCAGGTCGTCGGTGTATATTGTATAAATCTAAGCAAAATAAGTCAATTTAGTATGAATATGGTAGCACTTGACTTTCATTTTTAATTAGACATTAAGAGCTAAGTGCGGATAAGGGTTCCATGTTGTGAAGATCAAAAGGAAATGACTAAAGATCTAGCTGTAAGAGAAAGAAAATTTGTTACGAAGCTCTATGCCAACCAGTGTGGCACAGTAGGCTAGTTACTCTTCATGAAGTTGGAGGAGGCCTGACTCCGAAGTGGGTCATTTTTGGACTGAGAAGTAGTAGTAGTAAGTAAGTAAATAGTGGATACACACAGTGGCAATAAGTGACATTTGTAAAGTAAGTCATATATTCCATTAAGTACGAAATCTGCCGGACCGAATTCAAAATATATGCAGTTCGTGATTCCGTGATCATTGTTTGCAGTAGATTTTATTTAGTCTAACTTTAAAGCAATTATATTGCGAATGGCGATCTAAAAAGAGCAACTACAGAGTTTCTTGCCGGCTCTTCTCTGTAGAGGTGCATTCCGAACCGGTGGTAGATGGTAAATAATTAATTTTAAATGGTAAATTTAAAATTTTATTTTTTGTTTGACCTGTCAAAAGATCTCTAATGAGCCAACTTGATTAAATGAGTTTTGATTTGATTTGATTTGATCAGTCTTCATTTCGTCATTAAATTGCGACCTTAGCAATTTCTAATTTGGTACAAAACCATCTTTAAGATTATTTTAACCGAAGGATCTCCATTGCTGTATACTTTTAGGCCCCATTTAGGCTCTATAGATCTTCATTATTTACTGGAAGGCCTATGAGAATTTTGCTAACGTGGTAGCGTAGTAGGAATGACGTATTTTCTTCTACGTACTTTTGTTTCCGAAGTCAGTCCTGCGAGCTATTTGCTCTATAGGCTGCTATTAACTAGTCTGGCAACTATATAGTTTTTGGTTGTCTAGTTTCCCCAATTATATCGTAAAAGCTGACAAAACCAAATGATATGGCTGAAAACCTCGCCGTGACAGACGGAATACTTGAAACAAAACTCTGTTCCAACCCTCTGACCAGTGAGGCACAGTAGGCTAATTACCTTCCATGTAATGAAGGCGGCTAGACATTGTAATGGGTAATTTATGGGTTAAGTAGTAGTAGATCTATTTTTAGACCTACTAGATCGATTGAATTACATATAAAAGAGTTAGTAATCGATCTTCGAAGTCTGAGAATTTAAAGAAGATTGCATTATTTCGTTTATTTTAGAAGATGACGCATTATTCTAAAATCATTCTTCTTCTACGTTTAACCACTCCCACAGAAATGGGACAATTATAATGACGTGTTATAAGTTACTGGTGATCGTATCTGTGGTACCTACTCTAAATACCTAAGTGTTCTTTTTTACCACTTGATCCCTTACCGTTGCGGGAAGGTTTTATTCAATTGTTTATATTATTTTAATTTGTTTATTATACACTAGCCACGCCCCGCGGTTTTTCCCGCGTGGTGATGGAATTTACATTTCCCTCAGAATTTTTGTCTACTTACTTGACACTTATTGTTATATTTTGGACAATTCACAAAATATAATATAATGTTATAAATACTGTGTGAAGAGGCGGGGCAAAGTGGCGTGATATGATGACGTAACGGCTGTCATGGCGCTGCCGAGCCGAGCGCATCGGCGTGATCGGCGGCACAACTCACTTTTTGGCTGGCTCTCGTTCGTGGCGGACGTCTCTAACTAAATACATATTGTCGTAGTTTAACGTTGATTCTATTGTGCTGTTTTTACATTTTTAATAATAGAACCGATAAATATTTTAAGTTGTTCAATAATTTAGCGTGTTGGATATTTCTTTAAAACCTATTTCTATCCCGATCTATAATAATAAGCTATATTTTTGTAAAATTTCATTAAAATCCATTCATTAGTTTTTACGTGAAAGAGTAACAAACATCCATCCATCCATAGTAGGATAGGATTAATGACAATATCTCTGGGTGATAAAATTATCTTAAGCAGCACGATTAAAATATAAAGCCGTTAAATCCTCACAAAATAAAACGCAAGTTTCTGCTTCAAATAATGTTGCAACCTCTCTAGATAGATCTAAGTTACTCGGCGGCTGACTTCAACAGGGTGCAAGTAAATCCGACTTCCGTGCTTGGCCACGCTTTGCAACGATATAAATAGCTTTATTTTAACTCGGACTATTCACTTTCTTGTTAAACTTTATATACTCTGGTCGTGTTCCAAGATGCAGTTATCCTATGTAAGTAATTATTGGAGAGATGAATTATTAAATAGGTACAAACTAGGTACTACTACTCAGGCCAAACATGACCTACTGCTGAGTCGGGCCTCCTCCAATTATATGGAGGGTTACTTATTAATTAGTTTACTGTGCCACGCTAGTCAGACAAGTTGGCACAGGACTTTAAATCAAGTGTTCCTTCTCTTGCGCCTAGATTTTCGGCCTTGCCATTTCCTTTTAACGGTTTAAACGTTACCCTCAGGACAGAATGGGGTGGTGACACTGTATATTCTAAATTCGTCACCACCCGGACAACCACTAACAAGTTCCATTAATTTCGAAATAATATTATAGAAGGTAAATCAGGAACAATATACTCGATTAGGGATATTAAAGGCAGGTTGTGGATAATGTTTCGGCTGAAACGGTTAATGGTAACGTTAAGCGTTCGGCCTACCTTTAAACGGTTAGTTATTCACGTGTCGACGACCCAAGAGTGATGTTGTTTACTACTGTCCTCGGACCGACCTCCTCCACCTCGTACGGACCTCCTTCATCTCACACCAACCTCCGCCACCTCGGACCGAGCTCCTCCAGTTACATGGAGGGTCATAAGCCTAGTGTGACACGCTGGCCAGACACGTTGGCACAGGGTTTGGAATCTAGTGTTCCTTCTCTTGCGGCTCGGTCATTTCCTTTTGTCGACTCTTGACGACACCTCCGGGATTAAATGCGGTGGTCACACTACTTATTCTAAATCCGTCACCACACCATACGTGATTCATCAGCCAAAAGACGTCCACTGCTGGACATAGGCCTCCCCCAAGGATCTCCACAAAGGCCGGTCCTGGGCCGCCTGCATTCACTGCTTTAAATAAATGAACCGTAATCACCATACGTGATTACGGTTCATTTATTTATCTATATATAATTGTCGTCTTCTTCTTCTACTTCTCCGTCCATAAATTACCCGCAGCTAAGTTGGACGTCCTTCAACTACATTGAGGGTAATTAGCCTACTGTGCCTCACTGGTCAGAGGGTTGGCACAGGTTTTAGTATCAAGTTACTATTATTGTCCACTCCTACCTACTATTTTAACGTTCACAACTCCTACGCATCCAAAGATTGTCTGGAAGAAATCGCCTAGTGCGACAAGACCACCCATTGTACCCACATTTCTTTTTTGTATCTTTCTGATGCCATATTAACATTTTATTATTGGTGTACAGAGAGTCTTACTAATATTATAAAAGTGAAAGTTTGTAAGTATGGATGGATGGATAGATGGATGGATGGATGGATGGATGGATGGATGTTTGTTACTCTTTCACGTAAAAAGTATCGAATGGATTTTAATGAAACTTTACAATAATATAGCTTATACATCAGAATAACACATAGGCTACAAGTTATAAAGATATTATGTGAATTACAACAATATAAACAAGTCGAATTCAAAATTTCTAATTGTCAAATTTTCGGCCATATTAAACTATAGACAACATAACGTTTCGCTGTCAGTTGCGTTTTGTTAAAGTAGGTTTTATACGGACGGGATAAAAATCTCAGGTATCCTATTTCCAACTTTCTTTTTGTTTTAAATATTTATAATGCGTAACAAAGTTCGCCGGGTCAGCTAGTATTCTATACTTTAATAATAAAAAATAAATATCCTTGGACATTTCATACAACGCCATCTCGTCCCAAGCTAAGCAACTTAATGCTTGTGTTATGGTAACGAGATGGATGATAAACTACTTAGATACATTTTTTTTTGTAAAAACATACATATTACAGATAGAAATGACACCCAGACTCCGAGCCAGTGCCTCTGGTTTAGACAAAGACACTTGCCCGACCCCGGAATCGAACCCGGGACCCGTTGATCCAAAGGCGGCACATCTAACCACTAGACCAATTATAACAAATCCTATTATATTCTATAACTGCCTTATTTGGAAACGAGACTTAAAAATAGGAAAATAGGTTAAACATTTATAGATAAAAAATATATCTAAGCGACGCCACAGATTAAATCAGGCCAATGTTGTAGTGCATGTGACCTGACTTGTTTGATTGTGACTGTATTATCAGTATAGTTGAAAGTGTTTAGATTTTTCCGTGTGGTGACAAATTTAGAATACATAGTCACTTGTCGGCTCATAAGACTATATACTTATCTTCTTTTATATCTTGATAATTGCTGTTCGTTAGTCTCGCTAAAACTCGAGAACGGCTGGACCGATTTGGATAATTTTGGTCTTGAAATATTCGTGAAGTCCAGGGAAGGCTTAAAAGGAAAATATTAAAAAAAAACATTTTATTTTCACATAATATTTTATATCACACTAGCTGACCCGACAGACGTTGTCCTATCTGAACTAAGTATGAATATTGAATTCGAATTGGAATAATTAATAATAAATTAATATACCGCCTTTTCTTATCGATTCCAATCCCTTATTTAAAGTAATTCAAAAAGAAAAAAAGCAATTATGCCAAAAATAGCGAACCGTCGGGACGAACGTCAAATGTTTGACAGGTAACAGTTTGTATGGGAAAATAAAATTTTTGTTTTTATTATTTTACTTACAATATCAATGTATTCTCTAGACTCTTAAACCTTCCCTGGTCTCACACGAATATTTCAAGACCAAAATTAGCCAAATCGCTCCAGCCGTTTTCGAGTTTCAGCGAGACTAACGAACAGCTATTTATTTTTATATATAGATATAGAGATAATTTTATAAAATTGAAAAATTCTGGAATTATCTATCATTCTGGTTTTTTATTTATTTATTCTGAGGCGGTATGAAGTTTGCGGGTTCAGCTAGTTTATAATAAATCGAAATATGTATATTATTTTTATTCCAGATCTTAGTACTACTGTGTTTGCACGGCAGCCAAGCTACAGACCAAGAGAAAAGAAGCATCGGAGAGACTTCATCAGGGTTCAGTCCGAGCTTCGGAAACGGGATTAGTTCAGCCATCAGCTCAGGAGGTGCAGAAGGCATAGGCCCCGATGTGCCCACCCGCCACACCTATTCAGAGTACCACAATCGCGTACCAATTCCCGTACCTCAAGCGGTACCCTACAACGTACCTAGAGCGGTACCGTATCCCGTACACGTTGGGGTACCTGTCGACCGACCGCGCGCGGTACCGGTCTCCGTACCGCACCCGGTACCCGTTGTAGTACCACGACCTTTTCCTGTGCCGGTTAACCGCCCCTTCCTATTCCCGTACCCTCAGCCTGTGCCAGTAACTGTTACTCAAGGTGTCGGCATTCCTGTACCACAACCTTACCCAGTGTCGGTACCACAAGGGCTAACTGGGAATATTGGCAGTGGGTTCGGTAGTATTGGAAGTGGGTTCGGTGGCACTGGGAGCGGTTTAGGTGGTTTAGGCAGTGGGAGCTCGTCAAGCTACCTGGGTCCTTATAATGGGCATTTTTCAGGGGGTCACCCTATTACAACTGGTTTTGAAAAAGGAGTCTTGGAATCTCATCATGACCATGATGATTATCACTAATTACTACGTAGTAGCGAGTTTTATGTTATTTATTATAGTGAACTGTAGTTTAAGTTTATTTGTGCTTTTAGACGAGTAAGTTTGTGAAAATAAAATATTAAATGTAATTAAATATAATGAGACTTAAATTCGATCCCAATGTTGTTTTCTTCGATGCACTTATAATAACTAACTATTTCTATTTACGTATTTATAACCAGTAAGACTAAAAGAAGACTTACTGTTTATAAATACGTATTTATTACTGTTAACATTTCCTTTATAACAGCATCCCCTTGAAATGAGGAGATACGCAGGCAAACCAGGGTCACCGACATAGCCTATAGGATTGCCAAACTTAAGTGGCAGTGGGCAGGGCATATAGCTAGCAGGACCGACGCTCGATGGGGCAGAAAAGTCCTCTAGTGGCGACCACGTTCCGGAAGGCGCAGTGCTGGTAGGCCTCCCACACGGTGGACTGACAACCTGGTTAAGGTCACCGGAAAACCATCGCCCAGCCATCGCCCTCCTCAACCGTATTGCAGGGAAGAGAACGACCCGCCGCACGACTGCTTTACACAAAGTCCGTGCTAGAACCAGTTACCCGTGATCTAAAGACGGCGCATGCTACAAGAATCTGCTAAATTCAAAAGTACTTGCTAAGTTCTTATGTCCAAAGCGTGTGGCCTACGTCCAGAACTGACTGTATAGCATTAGTAGGTTAGTCTACTAGGGTAAACAATCAGAATCAACAATCAAAAACACGATGATTGTAACGTTTGAGCCAACGCGAGGGCCGAATGTATCCGTCGACTAGTCCAAATAAATCAATCACAGAAGTAAACAATTGCCAACTCTTTCACTCCAATTTGCAATGATTGTTTGTACAACAATAACTAATGATAGGTAATGATTACTTAATCTGTTCACGTTTCGCGCATTAAGGAATAACCGTTTATCATTAGAGTCATGTCTAATTGATAATTTCCTGATAAAAATATCGTGTGTTCCATTCGTCGTAACAGTGTCATTCTAAGTGCCCTATTGGTGATAATGCTTGTGTGAAATAACGACTATTCTGTGATTATTAGTTTATATTTGTTTTTATTAGTCGATTTATTAATGTAAAGTGGTGATAGAGCACAATGTATTCGAGTAAGTAGTTATTGAATATGTTTTCATTTGTGTGTTCAAGTGGTTGGGATTACAAGCATTTTGATTTGTTTAGAAGTATTTACCACCAATAAGCGAGTTAGCTCATTGACGTGGCTTCATAAGGGTCATATTCCCGACGAAAAAAAGCAGTGATATGAGTTTTAAGTGTTTGTCTGTCCCTCTGTTTGTTTGTAGTCCGCTCTAGTATCATAGTTCATAGTTCTTGAATGTATAATCTGGTTTGGGTTTAGGTTTTTATCAACAGATGTTGATACTCTGCCTAAGATTTTAAACTAATTTCTACGCGTAGGTATAGGAGAATTTTCAAACTGCTGACTAGATCCTAAAATATAACTAAGATCACATTGTACATAACTAGCGTACCCTACACACCAGAAAATGACCTATTGTCGTATTATTATGAAATAATAATATAATAATAAATATAATATCCTTGGACATTTCACACAACGCCATATCGACCCAAGCTAAGCAACCTAATGCTTGTGTTATGGTAACGAGATGGATGATAAACTACATAAATACATATATATTTTTTTGTAAATACATACATATTATAGATAGAGAACACTCAGACCCGGAAAAAATACTTGTAGGTCGTACAAATATTTCTTCCGTGCGGGGATCGAACCCGCGACATGCTGCGCAGCAGTTGATTGCTCAACCACTGCGCCAACCGTGTAATAAAATAATTTTCTTCATTATAACAAGCTAGTATCATCGTTTCACCCCACTAGTGAGCCTCCTCCAAATCCATAGAGGGAGGCATTTTACAAACATGTAATTCACGAACACTTATGACAGCCAGACGCAGAGTGCTTGTCTCTGGTAGGTATACACAAAGACACTTGCCCGACCCCGGAATCGATACACAGGCGTTTCAGCCAACCCCGTCCAACAAGGCAGCTTAACTAATAATCTAATCAGCACAATATGTATACCAAAATTACTTTAAAGTTAGTTCAACGGTTTAGTTTATTACAACGTAACAGACAGGCAGGTACCGCATACAAAATATCAAGTGAATGTTTTTTGGAACGCACCTAAATAAACTCGTAACATAACAAGGTTTCATAGAACATAATACATGGACGGGAATCAAAAAATTATCGCTAGATAAAACAGATATAAGACAGTCCCGCAGCCAAAAATATGATAAGATATCCACTTGGTGTGTCATTTAATGATCTAACTGTGTATTATGGACACGTGTATCTGGTTTTAAAAGTATTTTTAGTGAAAAATACAACAATGCTATAAAAATAACTAAGTTTTTGACACAAAACTTTATATTTTATGGAAAAGTTGTTAGGATCAAAATTACACAGTAAGTGAAATTGTTACAGCTGAAATTGACATGTGTATTATTTATACATTTTTGATAACGTAAACGCACCTATTATCGACCCCTTGAAATCAGGGCCCATTACCGTCCTTTTCAGAAAACTATCATTTTAATGTGATGTACTAAAGTTACATGCTCGGAGTTTCCCTGCGAGATCGAATCAGAAATGAGGAGTTACGCAGGAAAACCAGGGTCACCGACATAGCCCACAGGATTGCCAAACTTAAGTGGCAGTGGGCAGGGCACATAGCGCGCAGGACCGACGCTCGATGGGGCAGAAAAGTCCTGGAATGGCGACCGCGTTCTGGAAAGCTCAGTGCTGGTAGGCCTCCCACACGGTGGGCCGATGACCTGATTAAGGTCGCCGGAAAACGATGGATGCGGGCGGCCCAGGACCGGCCTTTGTGGAAATCTTTGGGGGAGGCCTATGTCCAGCAGTGGACGTCTTTTGGCTGAAATGAAAATGATGATGACAAGTGGTTGCTTTAGAAAAAATTAAGATGTAGTTGTATTGCAAATCGTCATCTCTTGTTTGTGTGCATACGAATAATTGCTCATTTCGTCCGTGAACTCGGACGAAAGTGCATTTTTCATAGTATAGCGATCCCGACGACGTAAGTACTCTTGTTTCTTTCTTAGCAGAAGATGTTATTGTCAAGCATTTTAATGTTACTTCTAGTTATTTTGATACATTTTTAATACTTTTAGGAACACAAATAATAATTAATTTTACCGAGATAATATTTTATATATTGCTTAAAATTCAATATTAAAAATAGGCGGTAATAGGAACAGAAATCACAATTTTATTCCTATTAACGACCCATGTCGCTGATATGTACATTTCCTATCTATTTTGTGCAATGATTTTTGTTAAAATGCATCAATTAATAGGCAGGAGGCTAGGTACACTAACGCAGTCCCACAATATGTTAACTTGTATTTGAGCTATTAACGCCATATATTTAAGAGCATTAGTAGCCATAAAAACAACTTTGTTTTAAGTAAATATTTTGATGAATTATTGAGGTATAGTTTTAAATATTGTATTTTTATAATTTAAATATGATTATTATTAAATATTTATAGCAAGCGCGCCATTAAAATCATACAAATGTACAACAACCACACGTATTTACCCATTTCATAAACATTCTATTGGGTCCGTAATAGTTTATACGATTTCCTTTATTAATACCTATTACCGATCTACTTGTACATTTACAACGAACCCCGCCGACTACCAATTTATTTTCAAGTTAGCATATTTTACAAGTTACTTAATTAGCATTAATTAACATCACTATCACTACTCACTACTTAATATAAAACAAAGTCGCTGTCGTCTGTCCGTCCCTATGTATGCTTAAACCTTTCGGGTTTTTTTAATAGTTATAGTGATTCAAGAGGAAGGTTTATATGTATAATATATCCATAATATTGTAGAGAAACACTGATAAATTTAGAGAATCAATATTGCACCCATGCGAAGCCGGGGCGGGTCGCTAGTATTTCATACAAAGAAGACTAATTTAACGCTGTCAAGAATACAATATGATAAGAATACATTATAATTGTTAAATTTTGATAACATTCCATACTGTATTGGAGCATTTTTAAAAATGGTTCAACATACACGAGCATTTTTATTTAACTTTAATAGTTTCATTCATTTAGTGGTCGGTGTTAGGTCTCACATAAACCCTATATTTTGGATCGGTAATAGGGACATGGCCCTTTTTTCTTTTAAGTTATATTTAATGTTTAAGAAATTATTATTATAACTATTTCTATAAAAGAAAAAAAAAATGGATAATTTCAGTACTTGAAAAACTATTTTTATTGGCGCCACATATTCAGAATGTGCTTATTTTTTGGACATCACACACTCGGCCTAAACTGGCGGTAATGGGTGCGTTTACGTTAGTGTTTTATTTAGTAAATGCTTTTGTGTGTTTTATAATTTGTGTGTTTAAACAGGAGGCTGTTTTGCTAATTAGTGCGCTTTTGTGTATTTTTGACCGACTTGAAACAGGAGGCTGCATTATGCGACTTACGTCGGTTGCAGGGTTTTTGAATAAAATGTCTATTTGTAAAAAAATTCTTTCTGACTGTACATATTATTTTAAACCTATTTTTACTTTTTACAATGTATCATTTTACAACTTATGTAAAAGATTTACAAGAGTTTTTATTATAATTTAAATCAATTTTCGGTCATATATTAATTGTCAGCACTCATTGATAATTATTAATTCAACAAATGGAGGAAATTTGCGACATGCGTAACGCAATCGATCTGCAGGTTAAGTAAAGTCTTTTCTGTCCTGCGAGCCATGTGCCCTACCCACTGCCATTTAAGTTTGGCAATCCGGTGGGCTATGTTGGTGACCCTGGTTCTCCTGTGTATCTCCTCATATCTGATTCGATCTCGCAGGGAAACTGCATAGCCGAGCATAGCCCTCTCATTTGCCTTTGCCAAAGGGCAACAAGGCAGTATTGTATTAAATGTTCCTGTATTCATGTTTCTTTGGATTTGGCATGTTTGAATTCCTTTGCAGAATTCCCGTTTTCAATGGAGAACTTACCAAGGCAGACTAGTTTTGCGTGCTTCTCGCTCAAATTTGGCTGTATATTCGCCGCCTTACTTATTATTGTGAGTATTCACCTTTTCGTGCGAGTTCATATTTGTTTTAATTCATTTTATTCTTTGCAGGAAATAACTTCGTAACGGTTCTGATCGTTTTATTTTATTCCTAACGTTTCAGATATGTATTTTGCAGTGTCCGTCAGAACAGTTAAGAAGTTATTTCCTGCAATGTGCAAAGATCATGAAAACCTAAGACATCATCATTAAATTAATAAAAAGCGCAGTGCTGGTAGGCCTCCCACACGATGGACCGACGACCTGGTTAGGGTCGCCGGCAAGTGATGGATGCGGGCGGCTCAGGATCGGCCTTCGTGGAAATCCTTGGGGGAGGCCTCTGTCCAGCAGTGGACGTCCCTTGGCTGAAATGATGATGAAGATTCATAAAAAAGAAATACGTAATGTTCCATGTGGTGTCGGAAAGGTACGGTAACCATTAAAGCTTAAGTACCTACTGTAGACATTGCAACCAACACAATACCAATCTTGTATCGTTCTCCGTGTCCCATTACGTCCTGAGGGTGTCGTAAGAGCCGACAAAGGAAAATGATAAGATCGAACAGCTAGCCGCAATAGAAGGAAAACTTTATACCAACGCGAATGGTCAGCACGGCACATTAGGCTAATTACCCTCCATGTAAGTGGGGGATGCCTGACTCGGCACTGGGTCATATATGGGTTGCGTCGTAGTAGTAGTAGTATAATTTTTGAGCGATGACAGGGATTCGTATCAAGTTTTCCTTCTCTGGCGCGTAGGTTTTCGACCTTGTTATTTCTTTCTATCGGCCTTTACGACCCCCTTATGGAATAGGACACCATGTATTCTTAATCAAGAACAGTAACAGCTCAGCATCATTTTTTTTCCTTTTTTCCAGTTATACTCAGTTCTGGGACTGGCACAATGTATAGCCGCGTTAGGAGACGTGTCATACCACCTAAGTCCCGAGGAAGCGGAGAGTTGGATGACATATGGGATAATTATTAGCGTGTCAATAGTCCACTGTGTCACGCTTATACTGTCTGCCGTCATGCTACTCGGCACGTTACGGGTAAATTTATTTTTTTAAATTAAACTTCTTTACGCGCTTAACGGGTAATTTTTTTACGGATGAAATGCAAATTTTGCTTCACGAAGATGTTCAACGTTTTGCGTCACGAAAATATGCAACGTTTTTATGCTAACTCGTTTGAAGGTTAGGAATTTTTAATATTTACAAATAGCATGTGGCACTTTAATTTGTCATTTAATACACGTATTGATATTCATAAAATATAATAAAATAATATGTCATTACTCTATTTAAAAAAAATATTAAAAAATAATTAATTATATGTTTCACTTCTGACATGTGTACTATGTACGCACGGCCGTTTTTTACTAGCGGCCCACCTTGTCTGTGCATGGGTATGTAACAAAAAAATAAAAATACCTGTTATAAATTATAGTATGTATTAGTCTGATGTATTACTTAAGTGACCGAATCAGAAATGAGGAGATACGCAGGAAAACCAGGGTCACCGACATAGCCCACCGGATTGCCAAACTTAAGTGGCAGTGGGCTGGGCACATAGCTCGCAGGACCGACGCCCGATGGGGCAGAAAAGTCCTCGAGTGGCGACCGCGTTCCGGAAGGCGCAGTGCTGGTAGGCCTCCCACACGGTGGACCGACGACCTGGTTAAGGTCGCCGGAAAGCAGTGGATGCGGGCGGCCCAGGACCGGCCTTTGTGGAGATCCTTGGGGGAGGCCTATGTCCAGCAGTGGACGTCTTTTGGCTGAAATGATGATGATGAATGATGATTACTTAAGTAAGTTTCATCAAAATGCACTGAGTAGTTTTTAAAAAACAAACGAAAGTCCTGCATAGATGCATGCTCTGCATAGCCTGTATCGCAGGGGCTGTTTACAAACATGTAATTCTCGAACACAAATGACACCCGGACTTAGAGCAAGTGCGTCTGGTTTACACAAAGACACTTGTCCGACGCCGGAATCGAACCAGGTTCGCCTTGCCGGGGCGGCACATCTTACTCCTAGACCAACGCGAAAAGCGCGTGAAAGAGTAACAAACATAGATGCTTACAAACAAACAAAATGTTTTATGTTTAAGACGTTTGAAACGTGCGCAGATGAACCAATGGCAATTTAAATAATTTTGTGTTTGATCTTCAGGACAAGCCAAAACTCATGAGACCGTGGATCATATGGACTTCTCTCCTGGTGATGGGGTATCTGCTCCTCTTCGTCTTTTGGACCACCACCAGCATGATCAATCATTCCGGAGGAAATTCGCTGCCAGCTTACGCTGTTGAATTCGTAATTATAGGTAAGTTATCTTGAAATTAAACACTTTTTAACGGATTTATCGTATACATGTACGAATTTGTGATTTTAAACCTCAATTTAGAACTTAACAAATTGACAATACCAATGAACCTAAAACTAAAAAAAACATTAAAAGATACTAAAATATATTATTAAAAGGAGTCCCTTTAGGCAAGGTTCCGAAGATACTGGCAGCGTTCCCCCTTTGAATCGCTAGACTGATTCTTTGTCCGAGGTAGCGGCCAGCTCTTCGGTCTCCAATTTGTACTCAAATATTCAATAAATAATATGCCGCCTTTAAATATTTTGAACTTTGCCAGCAAAGTTTTTAGGAAAAAGGGAAAACGGGAGTCGTTTCTTGGTTGGTTACACATTGCTTAACGGGCGCTCGAACAGAGCGGTTCTCGAGAACTACTATTGTGTAATTGAAACGTATTAACGAGTATCAAATGCTTTTCAACAGTCGTTGAAAGATAATAGATGAATAATTGAGCTAATTTCTCTTCTGGAGTTGGAGGAGGCCTGACTCAGTATTGGGTAATTTATGGGCTAAGTACGTATTTGTAGAATCTTTATCTACTTTAAACTAATTATCTGTCACTGAAGTTTTGAACGTTTCCTTTTTTACAGTTATACGCATCTACCTACTAACACTAGTAGTCAGTTACCACAAGCAGTTGGAAGAAGAAATGTACGGTTTAGAACCATTGAAGCTTAAGTACAGTAGTACCGACACCTGGTACAGTACCGTTTAAGCAATGTATATCATACAGCAGACTATGTTCGTCAGTTAATCTTCTACAGACGCGAGATTTGTTATATCAGAAGATAGCGAACCACAAGTAATTACACGCACACATTAAGAATTCACATGGCAACCGACACGATACCAATCTCGTATCGTTTCCTTGTGGTCGCGGATTTAGAATACATAGTCTTACCATTGTGTTCCATCGTGAGGGTGTAGTAAGAGTCGACATTAGGAAATGACAAGGCCAAAAAACTAGCCGCAAGAGAAGGAAAACTTGATACGAAATCCTTTGCCAACCCATCTGGCCAGCGTGGCACAGTAGGCAAATTACCCTCCATGTAACTCGCGACTCGGCAGTGGGTCAGCTATGAGCCGAGTAGTACTAGTAGAGTTTAGTAAATCTGATTCATTCATTTTTCTAATAAAATTGGCAATGCCACCAGACTTCTGGCACGTTTGCAAACACCTACAGCGCTGAGGATGCGTTCTCTATTTAAATTTAAATTATTTAGTCTATAGTCCCTCTTTTTCTTTTAAATATTATATACTAGCTTTTGCGCGCGGCTTCGCCCGCGTGGGATCCAACCCGTGCATATTTTTTATGAACATAAAATCGGTTATTGTGACTAAACTATGATAGTTAGATATGTGCTCTTGCTGACTTTTTTATAGATCTTTATAAGACCTACAAACCCGTAGTACATCATTTTGTTCTATTGTCAATAGTTTTTGCAGCGCACGTATAAATAGGTTTTCGATTTTACACCTTGGTTTACAAAATCGCAATTTTCATACGGATCCCTAATTCTTTTGAAAATAAAAATAGCCTATAACCTTCCTCGGTAAATGGACTATCTAACACTGAAAGATTTTTTGAAATCGGACCAGTAGTTCCTGAGATTAGCGCGTTCAAACAAACAAACAAACTCTGCAGCTTTATATATTAGTATAGAGTATAGATTTAAACTTGTTTTTTGTTAACTAGTCTTTGTAATAAATAAATAAAACTTTGTAAATATAATTGGAAATAAAAATATGTTTTCACACTGACACAATTTTATTTGGCATAACGTCTTATAAACTTTCTTCTGAGCACGCTTAACGTATCTTAGATCTATAACTATTTACAAAGCTATCTATTACTATGGAAATATAATATCTATATTGGTCCTCATTAAACACCTAACCACAAATGTTACAGAGGTGCTAGGCGACCGAATGTCTGTCTTCTTCCGTCAGCGGAGAAGCCTGGCCATACATACTCACCGCGAGATTTTAAATATGTCTGGAGGATATTTCGCCCTTACAATTTGTCTGGCTGTTTTATTGTGTTGTATTAGTTTCCAAAATATAATGTATAAAAATCAAGACTCACACTATAAGTAAACTCTCGTTATTTTATTTGTTTCGCAAAGTTTAAAGCGTCTGGGGGATATAACCGCCGGAGAAAACTCTCTGGCAATATTCATTTTAAATATTCATTCTAATAAAATTGTGTAAAATAAATACAAAAATTATCACTTAGACTTTAAGAAAAGTGAGCGATGTTTTTATGTACCTTTACCGCCTGCTACCTGTAAATTTGCCGCCGGCCCAAGCTAGCTGGTATTATAACTTCAGAGTATACACTAGCACTACTCTTTAAGATACATTTTGTCCCTCAGAAAATAAGTAATGTCTGGCGGCCCTGAGTTCTTGCTCTTACAGTCAAAATTGCCGCTATCTTATATCTAAAAATATATATAAAAAGTCTTTCTCGTTACCCCACTCTAGTCCGTGTAGTAGCGGACATAAGATACATAATGTCATTTCCTTTTGTTGGCTCTTACGACACCATCAGGATGAAATGGAGTGGCGACACTATGTATTCTAAATCCCCCACACGGTAATTCAATATTATGACACTAGAAACTAACGATGCCACAAATGGTACTAGATTATTATTCAGTCAAAATATTGACTTCATTTGCGACCACTATCAATTAACGCTTTCAACGGTCGGTCGAAGATTTTATCTTATTACCAATATTTTGAATGCCGTGTCATTAGCCAGTAAGTACCATGATTATTATTCATCGATAATTTGTTGATCCCAATAGTCACGACCTCTTCATAAAGCATAGGTAGAAATTGAAAACATTTTTAAATTTAAAACAGTTTTATACAATGACATATTCGCCAGTTTCTGAACTTCAAATAACGATACCGTAAGACATGCTTGTACAACTCGACCAAGCTAAGTTTGCACCTCGCTGGAATGCGGCGCCAAGTTAACCCAATTGTTTGTTTAAATTCTAGTGTACCTATGTTTAATATATTGATGAAAACAATAAATGCAAAATCTAACAAACCTTTGTTTACATTTTTAGTCGTAGCGAATCCAGACCGTACCTGAGCGGCAGTGTAACGTAATCGACGCGAGGTGCAAACTTAGCTTGGTCGAGTTGTAGTTTTATGTTACTAGCTTAGGTAGTACTTATTTTTATGGATGGCTATAATTTAGAATAAAATGATTTCTGCTTCCACAACTAGCAATGATGCGTCGCGTACGACAGTAGCATTTGTTAAAAGATTTTTCGAGACTTCTTTTTAGTCAATACTGATTAAAATAAAATGAATGGCTCAAAGTACTAAGATTACCTCGGATACTAAAAAAATTAGTACGATATTCAACAAGTATACAAATTATACTGCTTAAAATGTACTATACATTAAATTAATTATAAAAAATAGTTTAAAAAAAAACTAAAAAAATACGCTTTTATATAAAATAGAACTAAAAAATAGAATCTTCAAATTTATTTTCTATTTTTTAGTTCGATTTTATATAAAAGCGTATTTTTTTAGTTTTTTTAAACTATTATTAATTTTTTAGTTGAAATATCATAAAGCTATTGCTAAATAATCACTAAAAAATATAGCAATAGCTTTATGATATTAACATCTCTATTAGCTATTGCATCGAAGAGCGGTGTTCCACCTTGTTCACAGTTATCATTATTATTCTGTTAATGATAACGGGTCAAAATGTTTAAAATATTGAATTGTCATCGGTCCCTATTAAGTATGTCAAATTTCGAGTTAATCCGACGTTTTGAAGTGGGTCAAAATCATGTTCAAAGATTCCGTTACATACATACATACAAGCGAAGCTAATAAAAGCGTATTAAAATATAGGTAACTAATTACGGTGTTCATAGTATAAAAACGCAAATTTACTTAAATTTCAATAAATTTGCTCTTTCCGAAATGGCTTTGGGTTTTTTCTATTAAGTAATGATTTTTCGAAGTAGTCCGCCAATTTTGATCTTTCTTCGCACGCTACCAAACTATGACCTTCAGTATTATAAATTAAAAAAATGCTTATTTTATTATATCATCATTCGTGTTTGAGGTGGCAATGTTAATTGCGTATTTCATGCAACGCCATTTTCTCTTGAGTATTTGACGGTACCATCCCTTTCCATCTTCACAATGGAACTCCATATTAATATAACCAGGTACACTTGAAGCACTGTAAAAGAAAAAATAGTATTATATTTAATCTATACTGCTCGTTGGTCTACGTTGTGCCGCCTTTGGATCAACAACTCCCGGGTTCGAATCCGGGGTCGGGCAAGTGTCTTTGTCTAAACCAGAGGCACTTGCTAGTACACTGGGTGTCATTTATGTTCGTGTATTTTATGTCTGTAAACTCTCCCTGCGATATAGGTTATACCTAGTGCAGGGGACTAACATTGATATTAGAGAACGTAGCCTTTACGTGGAGCGGAATTGATCTGCAGTTAAAGCAACTACTGGTTTTGTTAAATATTGGTTGGGTGTCTGTCATATTACCCATATGACTTCCCTTTATCCTTCGTACGTTCAGCAGTCAGTCCCAGGTGCCATTATCACTACATAGTATAAAACAAAGTCGCATTCTTCTGTCCGTCCCTATGTATGCATAAATCTTTAAAACTACGCAACGGATTTTGAAGCGGTTTTTTTTAATAGATAGAGTGATTCAAGGGGAAGGTTTATATGTACAAACCACCCCAGCTTTGCACGGGCGAAGCCGGGGCGGGCCACTAGTAATTAATAAAGCAGTCTATAAAGAAAATAATAACGTGAAAACAGACCCATGAGGCTAGCCAAGTTGCGTTCGAAACGCACGCTATGGTAGAATAGAAAAATATATGTATGGGGGCATTTTTTAACGGATTTGTCGCGTGTATTTTACGTTTCGACTGCTTTGCAGTATTCATGGTCACGGGAGATACTAGATGACATTTATCTTCCAAACAACAAAGAAATAGTTAAAGCATTCGCAATGTTGGAAAGTGAAATAACTTAAAAAAGTTTTTAATTTCGATCTAAAATTGTGTATTATTCGCGAAAACCTAAGACATCAGAAATGTATAGGGATTGGTCGTCATTTGTCTTCCTATTCCACCACCCTGTTGTGTTTCGAAAGCCATTTGGCTAGGCCCCCCGATCCAAGCAAACAATTCGTGCACCGGTTAGACCTGTTACAGCCATAATTATATTAAAAAGTATCAGTAGTCATTTCATAAACTGTTACTCCTATTAGAGTTCTAAATTTAAAATATAAGTTTTGTGCCATAACAGCCTGAGAGCTTATAACCCGTGTGGGGACAAGGCAGATTATAAAACTTCCCCACCGCACGCTGGTAAATAACGCGTGCTGTAAAAGTCAACAAAACCCAGCACGTTTGGTGGTAGGATCTAATGGTCCGCCCGGATAGCTACCACCCTCACATCTAAGCCAAGCAGTTTTACTGTGTTTCGTGTTTGTATGTTAGTCTGCTCCATCTTAGACCCTGGCGTTACTTTCCATCACGCAAGCCTAGGGTCAAAGGCATTCAAGTCACTCATAAAAAAATTATACTAATACTGAGTAGGCGGTTGCGTCAAGAATTATATTGCGAAGAGCTGTTTACGTATATAAAAAAAATACTAAATAGCTTAAACCCCTGTCTGTCTGTGGCAACGTAGTCCCTAAACGAATAGGCTGATTAGGTTTTTTTCAAATTTAGTTTCCTAAAGGTGATTGTTTTGACGTATTTTATCAAAATGAGGTTAACCGTTTCAAGTTCTTTTTTAGTTCCACCAAATATGAATATTCTTAAAAAAATAATATATCTTGATATTATTTTGTTTAGAACTTTGTTCGATACTCACTTAATTGGAACAATACCAGGAACAATTCGCTAGCCGTTTCCTTAGTGAGACACGCAATGCTGTATACAAAACCGAATATTGAGTATACGATTTCGAAGTAGAGATAAGTCTTCATCAGGAGAACATGTTTCTGTAAAAGAAAAAAAAATTAGTAACAGGGGATTGAAAATGTTCGATAAAAGCTTTCTACTTGGCACGATGCCTCTACCGAATTCTTCTCTTTTTAAGGCTTGGGATTCATAATGTGGTGAATGTGGCGCTGAGCTGGTGACCTTTTGGCGCGAACTTCTTTTTAATTAGTGTCCATAATAAATAAATATCCTTGGACATTTCACACAACGCCATCTCGTCCTAAGCTAAGCAACTTAATGCTTGTGTTATGGTAACGAGATGGATGAACTACTTATATATATATATATTTTTGTATATACATACATACTATAGATAGAAAAACACCCAGACCCGGAACAAATGCTTGTAGGTCGTACAAATATTTCTTCCGTGCGGTGATCGAACCCGCGACATGCTGCGCAGCAGTCGATCGCTCAAATAATGGATGTTATTATTTTTTCTTTCGTTCATGTGCTTAGATATTGTATTAATATTCGCGGAGAGCCCTGCTGAGAAGGACCTCCTCCAATTTCGTGGAGAGAAATTACTCTATCGTGTCACGGAGGTTACACCCATTGGCATGAGTTACATAAGTCTAGATGATTTCTATGTCTAGTTTGGTAAGTCTAGTCTAGTTAGTAGTATCTAGTGCTAATTTGGTATATTGTATTTCAAATTGTTACCGTTTTTGCACGAACTATGATTTTACTCGTACATTGACCGACATACCACGGGTTTAGAATACATAATGTTACTACCTCATCCCATCCTGAGGGTGTCGTAAGAGCCGACAAAAGAGAATAACAAGGCTGGTAACCTGACCGCAAGAGAAGAAAATCTGGATACGAAACCCTTTGCCAACACGTCTGGTCAATGTGGCACAGTAGGCTCATTACCCTTCAGGTAGCTGGATGAGGCCCGACACAGCAGTGGGTCATCTATGGGCTGCTCAGTAGTAGTAGTAGTGACAGACATACGTACATAAATTGATATCTATACATCTATACTCTATACATACATACAAATAAATAAAATTGGAGTGTCTGTTTGTAATAATAAAACAACCACTTTTTACTAAATGCGTAAGTATGTATACACAGTGCATAGACCAAAAATTTTTTTTTTGTCTATCTATCTGTCTGTGCGTCTGTCTGTTTGTTCCGGCTAATCTCGGGAACGGCTGGACCGATTTTGACGGGAGTTTCACTGATAGGAAGCTGATGATATAAGGAGTACCATAAGCTACTTTTTTTTAGACTAGCTTTGCCCCGTTGTACGACAATAAGTAAGCGCGGGTGAAACCGCGGGGCGCAGCTAGTTATAAAATAAAAAGATACTACTCAGCCCATAAATTACCCACTGCCAAGTTGGCCTCTACCCATTACAGGGAGGGTAATTAACCTAAAGAAATGAAAAGGCTTAAATCCTGGTCGCAAGAGACGGAAATCTTGAAACGAAACCCTTGATTTTTAACCCGGAGCACAGATCCCGGAGTAACATCCTTCACGGGCTTCCCGTCAACCTTCGGGATGGCCGACGGGGGAGTGTGGGAATCTCCTCCAGAGTAGGAGTCTACCCACTGAACATCTCCGGGGTGCACCGTCCCGCACGTACTGCCCCGTGGGTCGCGACCTTCCCAGCGTGGTCGTCGTTTCAGCCCATGAATGACCCACTACTGAGTCGGGCCTCCTCCAAATTCATGGAGGGAATTGGGACAGGGTTTGTATCAGGTTTCCTTCTCTTGCGGCTAGGTCATTTGCCTACAGCGTGGTGCAGTAGGCTAACTTCGCTTCATGCTTGGTGGACTGAAACAATCTGCAATTAAATCGACCACTGTAGTTAAAGTGATCTTACCTTGTGTAAGGCGACTATGAAAGAAATGGTCATAATCATCTCAATAATTAAGGCCACTACGTCGATGATGACACGCGCGTACTCAGACTCCAACGCCTCCTGTTCTGCTTGTGACTCGTGCCTGATGTAAGAGATGAGGAAGGACAGGAGAGACGTCGCTGCCAGGGTCAGGATCTGGAATAAGACAGGCTTATCATGTCAACCCATTTTGGGAATCAATCTCTGTGGGGATGGGGCACAATATTACACAGCCCCATCGCAGTGGGGAATAACGTGTATTGTAAATTAAATAAAACCCAGCACGCTTGGACATCATGCTCATCATCATCATTTCAGCCAAAAGATTCCACTGCTGGACATGGGCCGCCCGCATCCATCGTTTTCTGGCGACCTTAACCAGGTCATCGGTCCACCGTGTGGGAGGCCTACTAGCACTGAGCTTTCCGGAACGCGGTCGCCACTCGAAGTATTTTTTGCCCCATCGGGAGTCGGTCCTGCGCGCTATGTGCCCTGCCCAATGCCACTTAAGTTTGGCAATCCTCTTGGTGGTAGGATCTAATGGTTCGCCCAGCTAGCTACCCTCACATCTAAGTCCGGCGCCAAGCAGTTCTACTGTGTTTCGTCGTGTGTATGTGAGAGCCGGTGCCTGACAGGGTATTTCCTTGAATTGCCTGCTCCATCTTAGACCCTGGCGTTGCTTTCCATCACGCAAGCCTAGGGCCAAAGACATTCAAGTCGGGAATAAAAAAAACAGTCTCTAAATGATCTCAGGTGTAGCTCTAACATGCTGGATTTTTTTTTCTCTTTATTTATTTAGGGGCTTATCTCCCAGTGGATATGTCAGCCCCAACGTTACCCTTCATCATCATCATTTCAGCCAAAAGACGTCCACTGCTGGACATAGGCCTCCCCCAAGGATCTCCACAAAGGCCGGTCCTGGGCCAACCGCATCCACTGCTTTCCGGCGACCTTAACCGTGGCCGAATTAAGAATTAAACCAATCAGTTGTGACTCAGAATCCGTCGCGAATAGTTGTGTTACGCGTGCCTTACTTTTCATACTTAAGTAAAGCGCTGGCGCAGCAAATTGCGTTGCCGCGAGCGAGCTCCGCGATGACCCAGTTTACGTCATGCAACACCTAAAGATTAATTCATACAGTTAAATAAAAACGACTAATAATATCAACATGGGCACGGAAAATTTCGTACTAAAAACCGAAACTGAACATCGGCTATACAAATACTTGATAGAAGAACAAGAAAAACGCCATCTCCAGCAAAAAGTCCTACATGAAGAGCAAGAAGAACGAAAAAAGCTCCAAAACCTGATCAAAGAACTGCATCAGCACATCGCAGGACTAGAGCAAAAAATTCAGAACATCGAAAAATCTAACCAAAAGCCACAACCAAAAGACCCAATCAACAACCTTCCTCCTCCAGTCCAATTTGAGACCGATGAAGAGGAACTCGCAAATGAGACTGAGTGGATACGTAAGCAAAACCGAAAGAAAAGGAAGCTGAACCAGTCACTCTCTCCACCCAACCAAAAAGGAGAATCATCCAGCGAGGAAGGTAAGAATGTAAACATTAAATATCCACCTAATACTAAAAAATCTCCCCAGCCACCACCGATCGTGGTCGAGAATATTAAAGAATATCAAAAATTCTATGACCTAATTATTTCGGCAACACCTGAAGACTCGTTTTTAATAAGTATGAAGACCGGTGATTGTGTTAAAATTAATGCCAAACATGAAGAGTCATATAGGGCAATTACAAAACTATTACTACAAAATAATTGCCAGTGGCACTCATACGAAAATAAGCAAGATAGGCCAATCAGAGTGATGGCAAAGAATTTGCATCACTCGTGTGAATCTTCCAGAATAGTGGAAGACTTAAAATCAAAAGGTTTCTACATTCAGGAAGCAGTTAATAAGCTTAGCTGGAGGAACAGAGAACCACTAAATATGTTCATGCTATCATTCAACAAGGACGAAGATATAAAAAAAATCTACGAAATTAAATCGATCCTAGGATGCAAAGTAGACATTCAACCGTTGAAAACATCAAAACTAATCCCTCAGTGTAAGAGGTGCCAAGCATATGGGCACACACAAAAGTATTGTAATAAAGAACCCAGGTGCGTAAAGTGCACAAAAAAACACTTAACAAAAGACTGCACCAAACCTGCAGAAACAAAACCAAAATGCATTCACTGTGGAGAATCTCATCCTGCTAGCTACAGAGGGTGCATGGTTGCCAAGCAACTGCAAGCACTTAAAAACAAAACAGTTAAGAAAATTACTGTTTCTCAACCACATGGTCCCACACCGAATCAACCCAAAAGAAATTTTAATAGTCAACCTGTTTCGGAAAATCTGTCCTTTGCCCAAGTAACTCAAGGTGCTACCAAACCACAGTCTCAGCCACAAGCAAAAGTAACACAAAACCTAGACGAAAAAATTAACAAGATTTTAAATTTCATGTCGTCATTCGATGAACGATTAAAAAAATTGGAATGTAGTGCCAATAAAGCTACTACGAGGCAAAAATGATGAATAAAGCGCTCACTATTATGGCCTGGAATGCTAATGGACTTCTACGGCACCAAAACGAATTACAAGTTATTTTAAACATAGAACAAATAGACGTTTGTCTCATTTCAGAAACCCACTTCACAAAAGAATCACATATAAAAATCAAAGGCTACAAAACGTACTGTGCACTGCACCCAGACAACAAAGCTAGAGGCGGTAGTACAGTATTAGTTAGAGAAAATATACAACAGTATGAGAAATTCAAATATGAACAGCCCGAAATACAAGCAGTAGCCGTATGTATCACAACTAAACGATACCCAATAACTATATCGTCTATATACTGTCCACCGAGATATCAACTAAAAGAACAGCATTACAAGAATTTTTTAACGCAGCTTGGAAATACATTCGTCCTAGGAGGTGACTTTAATGCTAAAAACACGCACTGGGGCTCAAGACTTACCACTACTAAAGGTAAGGAACTCCTAAATGCAATAACAGAAATGAAATGTGAAGCTTTATCAACAGGAAAGCCTACATATTGGCCAACAGATCCGCAGAAAATCCCAGATCTTATCGACTTTTTTATAATAAAGAATCTACCATTAAGCCATTTACACATTAAAGAGGGTCTTGATATGAATTCTGACCACTCATCAATAACACTTACAATAAGTGAAGAAGTAGTTAATACAGAAAAACCTCATACACTAACAAACAAATATACAGATTGGGAAAGCTTCAAATATGACTTGGATTCTTTAATTGACCTTAATGTTCCTTTGAAGACTTTCCAAGAACTAGATTTAGAAGCATGTAAATTCAATACTGATGTCCAAAGATGTGCTTGGCAAAATACGCCAGAACTAAAGCTAATACCGTATAAAAACACCTACCCGATAGAAATAAGGAGACTTATCGCTGAAAAAAGAAGACAAAGGCAAAAATGGCAGCGGACAAGATTTCCTGCCGACAAGTCAGTCCTAAATAAATTGACTAAACATCTTAGCAAAGAAATACAACAATTTAATGATAGCTGTATGAATAAACGCCTCGGTGAGCTTACAAGTGATCGTAGAACTGATTACTCCTTATGGAAAACCCTTAAGAACGTAAAAAAACCAATAACGCAAATGCCTCCAATCAAAGAAGACAATGGTCGCTGGGCAAATAGTAACGAGCAAAAAGCCATACGGTTTGCGCAACATCTTGAAAACGTTTTTCATTTAAATCAAGACGACAATGAGGAAACTCAATTCGAGGAACTCGAACAGGAAGGTGATGTTTTTTGTATGAAACTTGCAACACCAAAAGAAATACAACGTGAAATTCAACACCTCCACAAAAAGAAGTCCCCTGGATATGATTTAATAACAGGAGAAATACTTAGCAATCTACCTCGGAAAGCAGTGATCAAAATCACAAACTTAATTAATGCTACATTCAGATTAAAACACGTACCGGATGTATGGAAAGTAGCAGAAGTCATAATGATACCAAAACCTGGTAAACCAACGTATGACGTGGCATCATACAGGCCTATCTCTTTATTACCAATAATATCTAAAATATTTGAAAAAATATTGCTTCGGCGAATAAAACCCATCATAGAAAAAAGAAATTTAATACCTGACTATCAGTTTGGCTTTAGAGAAAAACATTCTACGATCGATCAGGTACATAGAATTACCAACATAATAGAGAATTCATTGGAAGAAAAGAAAGTTTGCTCTACTGTTTTCCTGGATGTAGCACAAGCATTCGATAAAGTGTGGCATCAGGGACTCTTATACAAATTAAAACAAATGTTTCCAAAATATTTATCACAAATACTGGAATCTTACTTGATAGGACGGATGTTCAGAGTAAGGCAAGATGATGCTTATTCTGATTTGAAAACTATTAAAGCCGGAGTACCGCAAGGAAGTGTTCTAGGTCCAGTCCTGTACCTATTATACACATGTGATATCCCGGAAATAGAAAATGGCACAATAGCTACTTTTGCAGACGACACAGCTATCTTAGCTACTGGAGACACTCACGAGGAAGCTGTGGGAAAGGTCCAGAAGGCCGTAAACACAATCTATGAGTGGACAAAAAAATGGCGCATCCAACTTAATGACGCGAAGTCAGTACACATTGATTTCACAAATAAAAAATCGATATACCACCCAGTGTACATAAGTAACCATAGGGTACCATATGGAAATACCGCTAAATATCTTGGGATGACCCTCGACGCTAAGCTCCGTTGGAAGCCCCATGTCAAAAAGAAACGCGATGAGCTCGACCTACGCTACAAAAAACTGTACTGGTTACTTGGGAAACATTCTACTTTATCAGTACAGAATAAATTACTCCTATATAGTCAAGTCCTGGCACCCGTATGGACTTATGGTATACAACTCTGGGGTTGTACCAAAAAAAGTAACGTGCAAATCATTCAAAGATTTCAAAATAAAGTACTAAGGGGTATAGTTAACGCACCGTGGTACATCAGAACAAATGACCTCCACCGGGACCTGAAAGTGGACTTTGTTGCCAGCGTAATAAAGAAACAGGCTGAAGCGCATGACCATAGGCTTCATCACCATGTGAATGTCGAGGCTATACAGCTCCTGGACACCACAGACACTATAAGACGGTTAAAAAGGACTAAACCTTTCGAACTAGTGTAGTGAACAATAGTGATATATAAAGTGCAATAAGTGCAATATTCTGAACACATGAACAAAGTGTTTTAATATTACTAGAGACAATAAGACAAGTGCTAGTGGACACTGCCTTAGTTTATTTATTTCCGTAGTAATTTAGGACAGATACAAATTACTTATTAGCCTAGGCTAGATTGTAATAAGAATGGTGCAACCTTAAAACGAGTGCACTATTAAAAAAAAAATAAAAAAAAAAAAAAAAAAAAAAAAAAAAAATTTAATTTAATTAATTATTTTATTTAATAGTTACCCTTACTAACTATTAAATAAAATTAATTTATGTATTAGGAATATCAAGAATCATTGATGCAAAATCATATTATCTATTTAAAATTTTGCAACATCTGATGATGGTCTCGCTAATATACTTAAAAAGGCTCCCTGATCATATCTATGTATGTGGAAATTTTACATCAATGTTTCTCTCGCCCTCTGGTATTTATTACATTTCACAAGAATGTGTTGGACATCATCAACCTTATCACACGTATCAAAATTGGGAGTATCAATCTTCTTCATTAAAAATCCAAACGTTTTCGATGGATAATGTCCAGATCGTAATTTATTTAATGCTACAATCTAGGATCTACTAGACTTGCTGGATGTAAGAAATAAAACAATTAGGTACAGAAGATCATGTGTGTACCGCGCTAGCATTGTTGACTCTGGCTTACGCAATATTTGTTTTTTTTAAAACGGAACCCCTGCTTTACGTAAAATAAACCCTTTTGTATCGCGGGGGCTCCGACCCCGGAATTGAACCCGGGACCCGTTGATCCCAAGGCTACACATCCAACCACTAAACCAACGAGGCAGTCAATATAGGTATTGCTGTAAAGAACTCATAAGTAGTTGTTTGATTGATTCCCAAACTCCAAACTCTATGTCCTCTTACTCCGAATAACTGCATTTTATTTCTTACAAGCTTAATGTTATTTTTTGTTGGTATTTTGGATGACTAACAAATTATATATTCTGGTGGGTAACCTTATTATCTGCAAGCCCGCCGGAAGATATTGAGGCGAGTGTGTTCATTTGGTATTAAAATAAGCTTTATTTAACATCTACTAGTCTGCGACCTCCTTAGAAACTCTATGTTATTATGTGAGGCAAGGTAGTCTTATTGGTCTATGGGTTAGATGTGACGGAGCGTCACAGTGAAATGCGTTTACGCGAACCTGTGGCGCCCCAAGCGTGTCGTGTGAGGGTATACCGCTGGGGTTTTAGTGGGTAGACGAGTAGTTTCCGGAGTCCCACATGATCGCCGACCCCAGGGGCGGCACCCAAAGGGTGGCAATATGCATGTTTTTTTAAACGTAACCCCTAACGTAATTGGAGGTCCGACTTAGAAGTAGCTTAAAAGCAGCTTACCAGATTTAGATAGGCAAACGCTATGAGTCCTTTTCGTAGGGGGAAGCAGAAACAGCATCTTGTCAGGATTGGGATTTCCACAGCTTCCTTGATTTTGTCCCTGGAAATCGAAGATGAACACTTGATTAACACACCTTTCAAAAAACAACAAAAAAACATCATCTTCATCTTAGTCCTTATAAACCGGCTCTCACATACACACTTAAACACAGTAAAACTGCTTGGCGTCAGACTTAGATGTGTGGGTGCTAGCTAGCTGGACGGTATATTAGAACCTACCACCCAGCGTGTTTCCCAGCGTGCGGTGGGGAAGTTCTATATTCTGCCCCGTCACTATACGGGTACGGGGCCCTTTCGTCGAACCTTCTCCAATTTTAGTTAAATTGGTGATGTCACCACCCCAGTTCATACTGGATGTGGCGTAAGAGTTTACAATAGGAAATGACAAAGCCGAAAACCTAGCCGCAAGAGAAGGAAAACTTGCTACGAAACCCTGCGTCAACTCGTCTGCGTCAACAGTAGGCTAATTACCCTTTATGTAACTGGATGAGTCCTTTTTTTTTGTTGTCGCTGGGGAATGCTTTATGCATAACACCCCCCCCCCCCCCCCCCGGGGGAGAGATCGGTGGTCATGTGGGACTCCGACAAGGGTCGACTACCCAAGAGTCGTCTACCCACTAAAACCCCAGCGGTATACCCTCGCATGGCGCGCTTGGGGCGCCATAAGTTCGCGTAAACGCATTCAACTGTGACGCCCCGGCGTGGTGCCCGCAACGGGCAAGCGACTGTCAGAGAGGGCGTCGCTCCTTTGCGACCCGCCCCGCAACTGGATTAGTCCTGACTGAACAGTGGGTCATTTATGGGCTGAGTAGTATATTGCCGTTTGCTCTCCACAACCTATCTAGTAGGACCACCGGTAATTATATGATTAGACCAGCTGTCTGTATCCACGCTACTGGCTACGTGTAAAGACTGCCATAGATGGTAAAATAGCAGTCGGGACCGACGGCTTAGGCTGCCTGTCCACCGGAGCGGAGCGGTGAAACGGAGAAATATTAACCAATAAGATTGCAGAAAAAAGAGGCGTGGAAATGTTGTGCAATCTTATTGCTTAAAATTTCTCCGTTTGTCCGCTCCGCTGCCTCGCTCTACTCCAGTGGACAGGCAGCCTTAACATGCTATTCGAAGCACGAGTCAGATATTATACCTACAGGGATGATGGACTAATGTCCACCCATCCAACATTCTGCAAATCCAGACGTCTCTTGATCAGGCGATCGTTTGAATTTCGCTCAGTCCGCTATACTACAGTCAAAACACTAACAGGTTACCTATACAAAAAAATACTACATTTCTTCTAGTGTGTAATGTTTCATTTTGTGCCACAGACACACACACACACACACGCGCTGCACACAGACCGATGCTTCAAAATGCGTCACTGACTTTTAAATTTATCATATCGCAATATTGTCGGAAGTTAAAACACATAATTTAAATTCCGGAACTTAATGCTCGGATGGGTAGCGTTCGGGAAATAACAATACTGAAGACAAAAGCCTTGAAACATTGCACGTTTTTAAAAAGTGATAACATGACGCTGTATCACTTTTTAAAAACGCGAGTGTATACACAGCCCGCGTGGTGACGGATTTAGAAGAGTCGCCACCCCATTCCTCCCAGAGCGTATCGTAAAAGCCAATAAAAAGAAATAACAAGGCCGAAATCCTAGCCTCAAGAGATGGAACACTTGAAACGAAAGGCAAGCGTGACACATTAGGTTAATTACCCTCCATGTAATTTGGATGGGGCCCGGCTCAGTAGTAAGTTTTTTTTTATCAGTGACTTCTATGCCTTTGGCTTGCGTGATGGAAAGCAACGACAGGGTCTAAGATGGAGCAGGCATTTCAAGGAAATGACCTGTCGGGCACCGGCTCTCACATACACATCTCTTTAATAAAACGATCAGAACCGTGAAGAGATCATTTTCTGCAATGTGTAAAGATCGTGAAAACCTAAGACATCACAGTAGTACTGCTTGGCGTTGGACCGGTCTTTGCCGGGTCTTCTCTGTAGAGCAGGCTTCCGGTAAATTGTAAATGTATATTGACGTGTAAAAAGGGCTCAGATCAGCCAACGTTGTTGATTTCTACAAATATAAATTAAGTTGGTTTTCGTGTCATTTTCATTCCGTGTGGTGACGGATTTAGAATACATACCACCCTATTCGATCCTGAGGGTGTCGTAAGAGCCGACAAAAGGAAATGAAAAAGCTGAAAACATGAACTGAAAACACAAGCTGAAGCCGCAAGAGAAGGAAAACTTGATAAGAAACCCTTTTTTTTTTTCGCCCGGGGTAAAATCCTTTATGGACTATCCCCTTCGCCCACGGGGATGGCCGAGGGGACTCTCCCCCAGAGTGGGGGTCTACCCACTAAACATCCCCGGAGTGCTCCAACTCGCGTCCTGTTGCGGCATTGTGGGATCTGGTGCAGAACCACGACGATACGAAACCCTTTTTTTTTTTTTTTTTTTTGGTTTCGCTGGGGAAATGCTTTATGCATACCACCGCACCCCGGGGGAAAGGTCGGTGGTTATGTGGGACTCCGACAAGGGTCGTCTACCCGAGAGTCGTTTACCCACTAAAACCCCAGCGGCATACCCTCACACGACGCGCTTGGGGCGCCACAAGTTCGCGTAAACGCATTCTACTGTGACGCCCCGGCGTGGTGCCCGCAACGCGGGCAAGCGACTATCAGAGAGGGCGTCCCGGTATACTGGGACGCCCTCAGTCATCGAGGCTTTCGTCGGTGGTGGCTCCCCCGAACCACCACCGGCCTCCTAGGCGAGGGCAGAAGGGGCCCGCATCGTCACGGACCCCCCTCCACCCCCGCCTCCGTCCGCGGCGCGGGTCACCCGGAGCTCCCTCCCTTGTGACCCGCCCCGCTGCCCCCTTCTGCGACATCGGCCCCGCAGAAGGAGGCCCGTCAGCCCTCGGGCCGGCGCCAACCAGAGGACACCGGCACACCGCAGCCGTCCAGGGCCCGCAGGGAAACCCTTAGGACAGGGTCCACCGTCAACCCAGGTCCCCGGAGCCCCCGTCCAGGGCTCGCAGCGAGACACTGGGGACAGGGTCCCCATCCACCCAAGTCCCCGCAGCCCCAATCTACCGCAGCGCACCGGCGATCCGTCCCGCAGCCCCCTTCTGCGGCATACGGCCCCGCAGAGGAGGTGCGTCAGCCCTCGGCCGGCGCCCACCCGAGGACGTTGAGTGAGGACTCGGTTTGACGGCCAACTAAGTTGAGCGCCAACCCGAGGACCTCATGGTGCGCCGCAGCGGTTTACGACTCCCAAGGCAGCTCTGAGGACAGAGGAGTCCCCGGAGCCGCAACCCGCCACGACGCTGGGTGCCGCTCTTCGTCTCACCTCTCCCCGTGGGCCCGCCCGGCATGGGAGGCCCTGGCCGGTATGGCCCCACGGATCATTGAGGCACTCAAGCCCCCTCACCACAGCAAGGTGGCAGCACAGTCGAGGGGGACGATACGAAACCCTGTGCCAACCCGTCTGGCCAGCGTGGCACAGTAGGCTAATTACCCTCCCTGTGATGAGAGGAGGCCTGCCTCAGCTGTGGGTCATTTATGGACTGAGTAATAGTAGTAGCGGTTTGGGCTTGACGAAGTAACAGACTCTTGTTGCCGTCGTGACTGTGTGACGTAGTGTTTTTAAGTGTTTTAAGTTTTAAGGTTAAAATATTGAAATGATGCATCTCAGACGACCTCTCACGATACTTCTATTAAAAATTTTAATATTCACATATTAGTCAACTTCCGCGGACAACACGGCCATTATGTGAACAATGCGCCATTGTGAACGTGAAGTTTACTTAAAACCTTTTTGAATGTTATAACGATTAACGGCATTCCTCGATAAAGCCCATATTTTTATTTATTTATTTATTAATAGCAAATACCGGTTGGTTACATTGATTGGAATAGCGCAACATAAACTCATTCGAGCTTTTCTGTGCGCTACTGACTATGACCCACTAATGGGACGGGCCTCCTCCAAATTCATGGAGGGAAATTAACTTACAGTGCCACGCTGGCAAGACGGGTTGGCACAGGGTTTGTATCAAGTTTTCCTTATCTTGGGCTTAGGTGATCTGCCTCTTGCGTTCTTATAGTCGCCCCTTACGACACCCTAAAGACGGTATGGGTTGGTGTCTTTGTGTATTCAAAATCCGTCACCACACTTTTTGAAGAGTAACCCCCAGAACTCCAAAATAGTGAAACAATGCCTTTATCCTGAAGAAGATAAGCGACTATTTAAAGAGATAATACTTTATCTCTTTAAATGATACGCTCTATACGCACATAGACTTCAGCTAAGATAACATAGGACGAGATAAACATTTATCATTTACATACAGACAGCCGCATTCATACTGCCCTTTGCACTTCCTGCGCATTTCTGACAATAATATAACAGTTATTATCAGAAAATATTTAAATGTAAATATAATTGGTTAAATTTCGTGTGACATTGTTTAGACAATTTTGGTCCGTGGGGTCCTAGCGCTATAAGCCTTTTTAAGGAAATAGCAAAAAGGTTAGTCGACCATCACAGGAGACCGAAGAGCTGGTAGCTACCTCGGACAAAGAATCAGTCTAGCGATTCAAAGGGGGAACGCTGCCAGTATCTTCGGAACCTTGCCTAAAGGGACTCCTTTAAATAATATATTTTAGTATTTAAGTTTTAGGTTAATTGGTATTTTTAGTCTTGTTTTATTACTTGAGTTAGTGTTTTGTAAGTACATTTTTGTTTATCAGGATTGTTGTCTTGCCGGCTCTTCTCTGTGCAATGGGTATTCCGAACCGGTGGTAAAATCTAAATGATTAATTATTTTAAATTTTCAGTTATATATATTTTACGATACCCTTAGGATGGGACTGGTGACAGTTTTTATCCGACGCGGACCAAAATATTACGAGTATATAGCAACTATAGACAATTAAAAAAAAAATTACAACACATTTTTGTTAATCAAAGAGTATACCTATTGCGGTTCCCATAGCAAAATAGAAACTCCACCATTTTAATCAATTTTACACAGATTTTAACCTGTATCTTACACCATAGTGTTACGCCATAATTTTCTCGAAGCAGTTTATCTCACAGTCCTCATTACATCTATGACTTTTTAAATATAAAGATGTTATTCCTAAAATCACGCAAACGCCTTTTACACCATGATATCGCATATAAAAGGCATTAGCTGAGCTATATCTAATCTCCATGTGGTGACGGATTTATGATACATTGTGTCACCACCCCATTTCATCCTAAGGGTGCCGTAAGAGTCGGCAAGAGGTAACAACAAGGCCGAAGACCTAGTCGCAACAGAAGCAAAACTTGATACAAAATCCTGTGCCAACCCGTCTGGTTTGAGTGGCAGAGTGTGCTAATTACCCTCCATCTAATTGGAGGAGGTACGACTCAGCAGTGGGTAATTTATGGGCTGATGGGCAAACATCACATCAGCTATCATAGAGTAATAACTACTACTTAGCCATAAATTAGCTATTGCTGAGCCGGCCCTCCTCTAATGAGATGGAGGGTAACTAGCCTACTGTGCCATGCTGGCCAGATGGGTTGGCACATGGTTTTTTATTACGTTTTCCTTTTTTTGCTGGCTATATTTTAGGCCTCGGGCGTAATGGGGTGGTGACACTATGTATTCTAAATCCGTCACCACACGGATCAAAGTAATAACGCATAAATCTAACTCCACTGTTGTGTCAGACCTCCCTTATTGGGATGGGAGGATTTTCCTTTTCTTGAGGCTAGTTGTATGCCTCTTCCGTTTCTTTAGTCACCCTTTCGACACCCTCAGCATAGTTAGCCCGTTTAGTTACAAATTTTTAAGTAAGTCTTTGGTATTAAGGGTAATATAAAATTACATGTTTCCTTTTTATTTAATTAAATTTTCCCATAACTTGTTTTACGGAGAATATTGTCCGTGTGGTGACGGATTTAGAATACATAGTATCACCACTCTATTCCTTCCTGAGGGTGTCGTAGGAGCCAACAAAAGAAAATGTCAAGGCCAATAACCTAAACGCAAGAGATGGAAATCTTGATACAAACCCTTTATTTTTGTTGTTGTCTGGTTATGCATACCACCGCCCCTCGGGGGAGAGGTCGGTGATTATGTGGGACTCCGACAAGGGTCGTCTACCCAAGAGTCGTCTACCCACTAAAACCCCAGCGGTATACCCTCAAACGGCGCGCTTGGGGCGCCACAAGTTCGCGTTCGCAAAACGCATTCTACTGTGACGCCCCGGCGTGGTGCCCACAACGGGCAAGCGACTGTCAGAGAGGGCGTCCCGGTACACTGGGACGCCCTCAGTCATCGAGGCGTTCGTCGGTGGCGGTTTTGAAAACAAACCCTGTTCCAACCCGTATGGCCAGCACGGCACAGTAGGTTCTTTACCCTTCCTGTGATGGGAGGAGGCCGGACTCAGCAGTGAGACTTAGGCAGTTAAGGTTATTCAACGAGAAATTATACTCTTTACCTTTAAATGCGTCAACAACTTTGTGATGATTATTATGTAACCAATGTACGTACACATTATGTTGCGGACTAGCGTCGAGCTATAAAGGTCTTTATTTAAGGTACACAATGACTATAACAGTTTACAAGCAACGTAATGTTAAGGGACAATATCTTTACAGCCGTTTTCATTATATCTAAGTTAGTTTTTATCAAATGATTTTTATTATTGTGCAATCACTATCACTACATAGTATAAAACAAAGTCGCTGTCGTCTGTCCGTCCCTATGTATGCTTAAATCTTCAAAACTACGCAACGGATTTTGAAGCGGTTTTTTTTAATAGATAGAGTGATTCAAGAGGATGGTTTATATGTATAATACATGCTTGCACCCGTGCGAAGCCGGGGCGGGTCGCTAGTGACTTATAATTATAGCAAAGGTTAAGCAACGTCCAGCTCTGTTGGATGTGTGTCCATCATTTGGAACAACTAACCTCCTCCATATATTTCATGTGGTGACGGATTTAGAATACATAGTATCACCACCCCATTCCATCCTAATGGTGTCGTAAGAGCCGACAAAAGGACGTGGTAAACCTGAAAACCTCGCCAGCCACGGGGATGGCCAGCGAGGGGAGTGTGGGACTCTCCCCCAAAGTGGGGGCCTACCCACTAAACCTCCACGGGGTGCTCCAACTCGCGTCCTGTTGCGGCATTGTGGGATCTGATGCAGAACCACCGCCGCAGACGAGGAGGCCCTTCTCCTCCCCTCAGGCTCCTTACGAGCACTCGACGTCCTGCCGTGAGCACCCGGCAGGACGTCGCTTCCCCTCAGATCCCGTGTGGGGCGAGACATCCCCGTACCCCGCCCCGGGATCTCCTATGTTTCGCCGTGTGCGTGGACGGCGTCTCCTCGGGACTTGATCTCCATTGGGTGGGGGGCGATCCACTGTGCCCCCACCCGGAGGCCCCGGTTAGGGAGGCAGAAGGCGCACGTGTGCCAGTCTGCGGCGCCCCGTGCGAGCGCGCCGCATCGGGTGCGCCTTGGGCGCCCTCTCCCTATCCCTTTCCGCCTCTTTTTTCTTTCTCATTACTGTCTCTGCAAACGTCCGGACCGCGTCCCAGGCCGCCACAGATGCGGCCATTCTGCGCAGGACCGTTTGCAGAGACAGGTCTCCTCCGATTACAGCGACGAGAGTCGCGCGCTCCTCCTGCCACGCCGGGCAGGCCGCTAGTGTGTGCTCTGCACTGTCCACCGAGGCGGCACAGTGATGGCAGTTCGTGTTGGGCTCTCGCCCCGCCCTCTCACACAGATACCTTCCGAAGCATCCGTGCCCCGAGAGGATCTGCGTGAGGTGATAGGTTAGTTCACCGTGCCGCCTCGTGAACCAGCTGTCCAGCATGGGTCCAAGGTGCCAACCCGTCTGGCCAACGTGCCACAGTAGGCTAATTACCCTCCCTGTGATGAGAGGAGGCACGGCTTTGCAGTGGGTCATTTATGGGTTGAGTAGTAACCTCATCCATGCTTCGGAGCGCACGAATAGATTTTGGTACCGGCTGCCATTTTAATATTGCATTCTGTGCATTCTAACAGGTCTTCCACAATATACTATTACAGCTCGTCCTATAGTGGAAACTTTCATTTAAATTACTATCATTCGCTCTATCGAACAACGTGACCGACAGAGTGAACTGAATAATGGCCAATCATTAATGAATGAAGGACGAGCGATAATTACATGCGTGCGGAACGATAATGCATGTAGTTTCGCATTAAAATGATACTATTATTACTCTATTATGGAAACATGTTCAATGTGGTGAACATGTTGTGTTGTAAAAATAGTATCTGGTGAATTTTATAATTGTAATATAAAGAAATAGAAATATAATAACGATAAGAAATCGCACGCATCGAAATTTGCGCCGGCACTATTGCAAAAATCTGTAGAGGTTATTAGTCGATTTACCACAGTATAAAAACATATTATAGGGTTTTTTTTATTGAATGTCATGGAATGTTTTGGCTGGTCCATCCTAACGGTGTCTTGAATAACGAACGGAGGAACCATCAGGCAGAAAATATAGCCGCATCATTTTAAATATTTAGGCTACATATCAAAATATGCAATAACTTATTCTTATATTTATTCTTATACATTGTGTCCTTTGTATTGTATTACACACTAGCTGTACCATGCACGCGTTGCTACGCCACTAACTAAAATAAAATTGAAGGAAAGAAATTATACAACTATTATTTTTTTGTTTGCTTAGAAACCTTGGCGGTCTATTGCACAAGCACAACACTTTGCTGAAGATCACATGATCAAATGCATAGTTTACGATTCTTTAAAGGACATACAGACAAAGACTCATTTTGATATATTATAAGAAGAAGAAGATGATTTTAAAAATTATAAGCATACAAAATAAGCACATTTTAGGTCGGAAATTTCATTTTTTAATTACTGTAAGCCTTCTACCACCAACCACAAAAAAAAAAATGTTATGTACCGCAAATGTTTATTAGAGATATTAGTATTTTTACTTACTTCATTCCTCATTGAGTGTGCTCCTCGTGGGACATTGAAAAAATTTACTAAAAATAAAAACAAAAAAGTTTGGGCGGTGGCGCCCTTAACATTTAAGGGGATGAAAATAGATATTGTCCGATTCGCAGACCTAACCGATATGCACACGAAATCACGAACATCGGTCGAGCCATTTCGGAGGAGTTCAATAACAAACACCGTGACACGAGAATTTTATGTATTAGATATTTATGGAGTTTATTATATACTAGCGGCCCGCCCCGGCTTCGCACGGGTGCAATTATGACAAACCTTCCTCTTGAATCAATCTATCTTTTAAAAAAAACTGCTTCAAAATCCGTTGCGTAGTTTTGAAGATTTAAGCATACATAGGGACGGACTGACGATAGTGACTTTGTTTTAAACTATGTAGTGATAAACTATTTTCGCCAATACTACACTATACTCATGTTGTTTTTTAAAGATATTTTTTACCGAAACAAGCAAATGTCTTTTCCTAACTGATGTCCTACATATCCCGACACCGCCGTTAAAGACCAACTGGCGTTTGTGGGACTCCGGGGCGCGGAAAGATGGAAATTAGGGCCCCGACCTACCCACTGCAACCAACAGCGTTCCCCGGCTGCCCCTTTCAGTGCCACGGATAGCGTTCCCCAATGGGGAACATGCTCTGCGAGCACAACCACTTCCCTACAGTTAATTGCTGAGTCGTGATCCCTAAATGTTCAAAAAAACGGGTTGGCACAAGATTGACACCAAGTTGGTGACATTGTGTATTCTGAATTGTTCACCACACGAAGAGGTTATCGTTATAAACACCCATGTCAAAATGCATTTGTCTCCTGCCAATTTGGTGTCACAGAGTAATAAACATATAGAGTTTCTCATTATGTTGTTTCTTATTACGAATACTCGAGTGGTACAATTACTTCCACAATGCCCTTCATGAAGCTAAGGATCGCAGCAGATGGAGGGAAATCGTAAAAGGGAAACTGATGCAGCGGGGGAGTCACGACCCTCAGTAATGAGGAAAACGAAGCGAGGAGGAGGAGGACAATTATTTTTAAATAATTATATCTTTATTTTGAAAAAGAAATGTAAAATTATCATGCATTGCATTAATGAAATGATCAGTATGTTAACAAACAGTATTGTAATACACTCGATGTCTTGCAATACGGTTTCAAATAATTTCAACACGTGCATCGATAAATGTTATGTATAGTTAGCAATAATATTTGGGACGTTTTACTCAAATTATGTTTGATGATACATTCGAATTGTGATTAGAACCGTGTATTTATTTATAGAAAAGTAAATGAAGTAAATCGAAGTGAATCATATAATTTCTTTTTTTTTTATTACTGACTGACCAGCGGTTGACCTCTATCTCACCTGATGGTAAGTGGCGATGAGGCCGACGGTGTAACCCTACTCGGACAGTAAAAGCCTACTCACTCCAGACTTGAAGGCATCCAAGTCATATTTACTTGGAAATATAGACGTAGGAAGCGAATTCCACTCCTTAGCAGTCCGCATAAGGAACGAGGAAGCGAAACGCTTAATGCGAATAGGTGGGATTTCAACAGCATAAGGATGAAGTCGCTCCCCACGCCTGGAAATCGTCTAAAATAAACTAAAACTAAGTAAGTAAGTCGCTGAAATAAACTAATTTTATGTTTGCTAAATACAACATACTAGCGGCCCGTCGCAGCCGTATGAATAAAGCATTTCCGCAGCGACAGTACCTTGGAGCTTGGATCTCCTAAACGAGGCGGGCCGAGGTCCCTAAGGTCGCGGAGCATGCTCTCCTATCGGGGAGTGAATCCCATGGCCGTGGTTCAGACAGTCAAGGATCACCGTCGGTTTTATTGGGTAGGTCGGGACGCAATTTATCACCCCTGCGCGCCCCGGAGTCCCACATGAGCCAGTCCCAACGGCCGGGAATCTATGACGACTCCGACGTAAAAAAAGGGTTTCCTATCAAGTTTTCCTTCTTTTCTCTTTGTCGGATCTTACGAAACCCTCTGGCTAGAATGTGGTGGTGACACGATGTATTCCAAATCCGTAACCACACTTTCTATCAGATGGCCCTTAACTAATTCCCACAAGTGGAACAATGACCGGTCATTGTCAAAGTGAAAACAGCCGCGACGACTTCTTTGAGGTAATCTATTGAATTCAAATGAATTGACGAAAGTGCCGCGTATCTAGGTGGTCACAGTATATTAAACAGCGTATTTCAATATATCTCTGGAGATGACTAGATCTGAGATTATGTAGCTAGTCTCCGAGTGGTGACGGATTCAGAATACACAGTGTCACCATCCCCTTCCATCATGTGTAGAAAAAAAGGATTACAAGGTGGATAACCTAGCCGCAAGAGAAGGAAAACTTGATACAAAACGTTACATAACGTTGCCTGTCTCCCGGACTTGTAACAATTTCGCAGACATCCAAATGACAGACCTCCTGTTCTTTTGTTTTAAAAATTAGGTTATCCAATTAAAACTTAAGCTTTAGGGTTGTATGTATTTCTGTATGTTTTATCATAAAAAAATAACAAAAATAAAATCTCCTAAAAATAAAATAAAACATTGGGGTGAACCGCCTTTAACACTTCCTATCCTCATACCTACTGAATATACATACATATGCAATTTCATCACTAAAACTGTGACACAAGAATTTTATATATTAGATATATATTGGCTGGTTATTTATTTATTTTTTATTTATTTTTTGTTTGGAATAATGAATACTCATACTCACCTATTGGATGATTGTGCTAGATTTTGTTTTTCTGTCTGAATATAATAATTATTTCAATTCGAGTTGTGTAAATTTAAAAATCCCTACATATAATACTTATATATTTAATACCGTAGTTTTGAACTTATATATTTATTTTGTATATTTTTTTAATTAAACATTCAAGTCAAAAATTGTTCACCACACCTGGTAACACTCAGTGTACCTCCTTGACATACGATATTGTCATCCTCAACTTCACTATCACTACATAGTATAAAACAAAGTCGCTGTCGTCAGTCCGTCCCTATGTATGCTTATATCTTTAAAACTACGCAACGGATTTTGAAGCGGTTTTTTTTAAATAGATAGAGTGATTCAAGAGGAAGGTTTATAGGTATAATACATGCATACGCGCGAAGCCGGGCCGGGTCGCTAGTTAACAATAAAATAAAATTTAAAATTTACCATGTACCTTTTTACCATTAGGTACCTTCTGATGGTTACGTGAATGAACAAGATTTGTGTAATTTGCTTGTTTTCTTTTCTTTTAATACATGTGTTACTGTTACTCATAAAACTAACCACTTGTGCATACTTAGTGTTTGCCTATAAGTGTTTAATACCCTCGTGTATGTTTACCATAAACTTGTATTGTAAGACTCAGTGTATTACAAACGTAGGTGAACCAAATAAATAAATAAATAAAACCGTGTGCCAACACGTCTGGCCAGCGTGGCACAGTAGGCTAATTACCCTCCATGTATTTGGAGGAGGCCCGACTCAGCAGTGGGTTATTTATGGACTGAGAAGTAGTAGTAAGTGTAAAAACTATTCTCTTCGGGGGTAAAGTTGTCTTTGTCTGGAGCTCTATATTCCCTCGATACGCTCAGGACTTGTCCTAAAAGACTTTGATAAGCTCGAGATTCAATTTCAAGCCCATGACATAAGACTTTGGTGAATAATCCTACTTCTATCGTATCGTCACTATCACTATCATCACTATTACTATACTATACTATACTACATATTATAAAACAAAGTCGCTGTCGTCTGTCCGTCCCTATGTATGCTTATATCTTTAAAACTACGCAACGGATTTTAAAGCGGATTTTTTTTATAGATAGAGTTATTTAACAGGATGGTTTTTAAGTATAATACATCCATAATATTGTAGAGAAACACTAATAAATTTAGAGGTTAATTATTGCACCCGTGCGAAGCCGGAGCGGGTCGCTAGTAGGTATATTATAAACGCAAAAGTTTATAAGTATGGATGGATATAACAATAAGTGTCAAGTGTAAGTATGTCCAGCAGTGGACGTCTTTTTGCTGAAATGATGATGATGATGAAGTAGGAAAAAAACTGACGAAAAAATAAATTTCATCACCACGTGAGTAAAACCGCGGGGCGCAGCTAGTCTGTTATAAATTTATCGGCTTCCATTTTCATCATCATCATCATTTCAAGTAAAAGACGTCCACTGCTGGACCTATGTCCAGCAATATTATGTAGGTATGGAATAAATAATATGTAGGTCTATGCCTACTTAATATTTATTCCATTTTATCCTACATATTATCTAAAGCCTACTTAGTGTGACTAAGCACAATTTTGTATTTTGTATCAACTCAAATGCAGTAAACCGTTACATAACTTTTAATTAAACAAATAAGTTCCAATTTATTGGAGACTAGCTGCGCCCCGCGGCTTCACCCGCGCTTACTTATTGTCGTACCGCGGGTGACGCCGCGGGGTGAAGCCAGTAAAAAAAAGTAGCCTAAGTTACTCCTTATATCATCAGCTACCTATCAGTGAAAGTCCCGTCAAAATCCGTCCAGCCGTTTCTGAGATTAGCCGGAACAAACAGACAGACAGACAGAAAGGCAGACAGACAAAAATTAAAAAAAGGTTATTTTGGTCTATGTACTGTGTATATATACTTACGCATTTAGTAAAAAGTAGTTATTTTATTATTACAAACAGACACTCCAATTTTATTTATTGGTATTGAATTAGGGTGTTGATATTGTGTATCAACACCCTAATTCACCACAGTTATCACAGAAATATGACGATGCTCAAAAACAAATTAGGGAACATATCCTAGCTACAAACGAGCTGATAAAGATAAGCACGTATAATGCTGAGCGATTCGAATCGCTAAATAATATTTGCTTTCAGAATACCAGTGACATGCAGAGTGACACAAAAACACAATCCCCTGTAGTTAGACCTGATTGTCAGAGTACAACACTGAATGTGGGCAGGGGCCCACATTCAGTGAGATTGAGATGGGGCTGTATAGGGATACAGCCCCATCTCAAAAAATAATCATGTACTCTGATAAGCTGGGTTGTGGTTTTGGGTCCTTGTTAAACTCACATTTAAATCATACGGTAGTAAATATGTGTTCGCCTGGTGCAACTTATGAGCAACTAGCTGTACCCGCGACTTCGTCCGCGTGGAATTTAAAAAAAGTTAATTAGTTCATTAATATTTTTTTTGGTTTTTGCATTTATTTTAATTATCATTTATTTTCAGTTTTTGTTGGCTTATTTATCGAATCTTCTTTGATATTGAGATTGTGAATATCATCATAAATACTATGTATTAAAGTTTCAGTGTCCACCACAACCTAACAAAGACTGGTAGGAAGTTCTATATCATGATTACTATTGACTTCTAGACACTTTCCCTCTCCAACATCAAGAAGAATTTTACTAAATTCTGAATCAGCTGAATGATGTTTTGTTTTAAATTAAGTTTTTAACAATGTCTCCAAAGTACTGAACGTTTTAGCCGGAACAAACAGACAGACAGACAAAAATTAAAAAAATAATATTTTGGTCTATTTGCTGTTTAAACATACTTACGCATTTAGTAAAAAGTTGTTATTTTATTATTACAATCAGACACTCCAATTTTATTTATTTGTATAGAAGATGTATAGACTAAATAAAAGTAGCCTAAGTTACTCCTTATATCATCAGCTACCTATCGGTGAAATTCCCGTCAAAATCGGTCCAGCTGTTCCAGAGATTAGCCGGAACAAACAGACAGACAGACAGACAGACAGACAGACAAAAATTTAAAAATATTTTATTTTGGTCTATGTGCTGTGTATACAGACTTACGCATTTAGTAAAAAGTTGTTATTTTATTATTACAAACAGACACTCCAATTTTATTTATTTATATAGATATATAGATGTATAGATGTGCTGTGTATAGAGACTTACGCATTTATTTATTTGTATAGATGTATAGACTAAATAAAAGTAGCCTAAGTTACTCCTTATATCATCAGCTACCTATCAGTGAAAGACCCGTCAAAATCGGTCCAGCCGTTCCAGAGATTAGCCGGAACAAACAGACAGATAGACAGACAGACAGACAGACGGACAGACAGACAAAAATTTAAAAATATTTTATTTTGGTCTATGTGCTGTGTATACAGACTTACGCATTTAGTAAAAAGTTGTTATTTTATTGTTACAAACAGACACTCCAATTTTATTTATTTGTATAGAGTATAGATGTATAGATGTGCTGTGTATAGAGACTTACGCATTTATTTATTTGTATAGATGTATAGACTAAATAAAAGTAGCCTAAGTTACTCCTTATATCATCAGCTACCTATCAGTGAAAGTCCCGTCAAAATCGGTCCAGCCGTTCCAGAGATTAGCCGGAACAAACAGACAGATAGACAGACAGACAGACAGACGGACAGACAGACGGACAGACAGACAAAAATTAAAAAAAATGTTATTTTAGTCTATGTGCTGTGTATACAGACTTACGCATTTAGTAAAAAGTTGTTATTTTATTGTTACAAACAGACACTCCAATTTTATTTATTTGTATAGATAGATGTATAGATGTGCTGTGTATAGAGACTTACGCATTTATTTATTTGTATAGATGTATAGACTAAATAAAAGTAGCCTAAGTTACTCCTTATATCATCAGCTACCTATCAGTGAAAGTCCCGTCAAAATCGGTCCAGCCGTTCCAGAGATTAGCCGGAACAAACAGACAGATAGACAGACAGACAGACAGACGGACAGACAGACAAAAATTAAAAAAAATGTTATTTTAGTCTATGTGCTGTGTATACAGACTTACGCATTTAGTAAAAAGTTGTTATTTTATTGTTACAAACAGACACTCCAATTTTATTTATTTGTTTAAATAAAAGGGCAAAACGGTGTAAATTGCATATTATGTATTACCAAAATACAATTTTGTTAGAATAAAGTAAAATGTTATTATATTTTTTTTAATTATTGATGCACAAATTATTGTTATCATTTCGAATAATATAATAAATAGATAGTAGATACATTTTTAAGTTTCCAAATTGTACCTTACCTTACATTATTTTAAATTATATGATTATTAATATATTATATTACTAGCTGACCAACGTTATATTTGACAATTTATATATTGCTAATATAGAATAGGGGTTGATCGTAGAGGGGTGAAAATTAGGGTTGCATGTATTTTTAAATGCTGTATCATTAAAAAATCAAATAAAAATGCCTGTCTAAAAATAAAAAAATTATCGGTGTGGACCACCCTTAACATTTAGGGGGATGAAAAATAGATGTTGTCCGATTCGCGGACCTACCAAATGTAAATATAAACGAATCAAAATCGGTCGAGCCATTTTAGAGGAGTATAATAACTAACACCGTGACACGAGAATTTTAATTATTAGAATAGAATAATTGAGAATAGAATTAAATAAAAAAGAATATCAATTTAATCAATAATATTTTTGTGAAATGTTTTGTTGACATTTCGTTCACAATTGTGACATGTTTTGAATGAAGAAAGAAGCCATAAATATACTTACTAAACATAAACCCGTGCTTAAGTTTAACATCAGACAGATGAAACAAGACCCAAATTTCTTGAAATGCTATTTTTAGTGAGGCATTAAGGAAGTCCGCTAAAGGTCAACTCTCAAGTAGGTACATGTTTGTGTTATTGACTAATATAAACTAATCACAAAAACAAATCTTGTGGCAAAACATCGATTATTCAATAATAACATAAAAATTATATCCTACTAACTAATATTATAAACGCGAAAGCTTATAAGCATGGATGGATGGATGATCACATACTGAAAGGATTTTGATGAAACTTTACAATAATATTATATACCTTAGACATCAGAATAACACATGTCCAAAATATAACAATAAGTGTAAGTAGAAAAATAAATCCATCACCACGCTTAGCTGGTAGAACTGCGGAGCGCAACTAGTAGGTACTTACAAAAAGTTTTACTTCATAAAGTGTTAAAGAAAATACCCCCACAAACCTAAAAAATGAATTCGAAATATTTTAATAATAATATATGTATGGCTGCAACACAGTAGTCAGCAACGCATACAATATTGAGGTATAAATCTAACATCAATAAGGTATCATCATCAGCATAAGCCTTATAACATTTTTCAGATAATTCAAACAGCGTCAAGGCATACTTCTTTTGGTGACTAACTAGGCCAATACGGGAACCGCAGCAGCGACCACACCGATAGCATGCAAAACTGTGGGTTTGTGGGAGGCACTGGGTTTTCATCTCAATCGTGTCTGTGAGCGCGTTTTCCTGATAACATACCACACAAAGCCATAACATGGACTTTTAGACCGTTTACAGTGATTTACCTCCACTCGTCACACTCTTTTGTGAGGTTTTCTTGGACGGAAACCCTGCTCTATATAAGACCTGTATCGCGGGGCAGTTTACAAACATGTAATTCACGAACACAAATGACACCCAGACTCGGAGCAAGTACCTCTGGTTTAGACAATGACACTTTCCCAACCCCGGAATTGAACCCTGGACCCGTTGATCCAAAGGCGGTTATTCCAACCCCTAGCCCTGGGAGACGTAAATCAACTGCCTTAATATAGAAAGAGAAAACCTATTCTCACTGACCTATAAACTTCCAACAAGCGCCGCAAGAATCAGCGAGGAAATGCTGTGTACTCCCCGCAACCAGATGGACGTCGCATACGCCCTAAGTGAGGTTTACTCCTCCAATCGCAAAGTCAGATCGCTGCAGCTGAAAAGAATAACTGGAGTAAGAATACCCCGCCCTAGGAAATACCCTTTTTATCGTCCACACACAGGCAGATAAGGAGGCCCTAACCATGGAGGGCTACGGGAGAGGGGAAGGCTCAATCATCCTAACAATCCACGAAGCTCAGGGATTAACCTACGCAAACGTTGTCATAACACAAACACTCTCAGCAAAACTGCAACTGCACGATAGCGTTCCCCATGCTGTAGTAGCAGTTTCAAGACACACGAGAACTGCACATACTACACAGACAACAACAACGACGCTATTGGAAGATTTATAAAGCATGCCCGGGCTGCAGACGACCACACCATCCAGGCATACAACATGAAAATGGCAATAAAGGCCAGGAACAACAAGGCGATCGAAAACCTTGATCAGCAGAAAATATGGACACGGAATATAATTTAAATATCAAGACCAAGCAGCTATTACTAAACATAAGCTAAGGAAGCACCTACTGAGAGTAGGTTAAATGAAACAACAATGTCCCAGGTGCCAAGGTGCTGGGTACGACAGATGAAAGGAAAAAAAAGAAGAGCAAATATTTACCATTCATTGCTAAAACGGACTACAAGTCTGTGATTGTGTAACAAAATAAATTAAAAAAAACCCCTAGGCCAACGAGGCTGTCCTATCGCGTTTCACACTATCCTTCAATTTCAACTTCGGTCGGCCGCTGGCCGATAATGGTCGCTTTGCGTGTGCTATCTCAGCAACAAGAAATTTGTTTCGGGAAACGAGAGGGCTCTAACGATACACATTCGTTCGTTCGTTTCAGCCCAGAATGACCCACTACTGAGTCGGGCCTCCTCCAAATTCATAGAGGGAAATTAGCCTACTGTGCTCCGCTGGCAAGACGGGTTGGCAGAGGGTTCCTTCTCTTGCGGCTAGGTGATTTGCCTCTTGTGTTCCCTTAGTCGCGTCTTATTACTCACCCCCGGGATGGTGTGGGTTGGTGACACTGCGTATTCTAAATCCGTCACCACACGGAGTACGATACACAATGAGTCTAAATATACCGTTTACTATCAAACTTTCACTGATGCGCAGTGAGTACTTGCTACTGACCTCGACCTAAGACGTAAAATGTTGACTCGGAGCATTTTTAATGAACCTGTCTGTTACTTTTTTTAACCGACTTCAAATAGTTGACGGCTCTAGAGTCGGTCGTGTTTTTTTGTAATGTTTGTTATACATGACATTTATAAACAGAATCCAAGTAATTGGAAGCATTGGTCCTTTATAAATTTTATCAAAATCGGGACAGTAGTTTGGCAAAAATCTTGAAAGGAGTATTATAGAAAGTTTTTTTTTTAAGTGTTGCAATGTATTTTTATTTGTGTGAGATAAAATTTATTTATTAGAAACATTTGTGTGAGCGAAATTTTTGTTAATAATTCGGTGAATTTATTTTTTATATACGTTTATTAGCACATAATATCAAAAAGTATAAACGATTTTTACGTTTTTTTTATACTCTGTGGAACATGTTAGCCTTGTAGATCCCACGACGACGCCGCGACGGCCAGACCTTCGTGATTTTATAAAAGCTGAAAGTTCTTCTGTGCATATCCCATAAACAGGTAAGAACGACCAGCGACTATAGAGTTTGGGTTGCGGTTTCTTGGGCAGGTACATAGTAAAGCTGTGTAAAATAGTACCTTATTCGTTAAAGTATAAAAACTAATTTTTATATATTATATTGTACTCAACTTTAACGTGTGAGTGAGTTAAAGTTGACTAAAAGTCTTCTTAATTACTCTTGAGTAAAAAAATAATATACATTATTTTTCTAAACACATTACAGAGGTCGTACTAGTGTGTGGAATACAATTGATCTGCATGGTAGGGAACGTTTCGCTCAGCAGTTTCGCATTTCGCAGTACTACCTAATTCAGATGTTAGAATGTAATAGACACCCATATACATATGTTGAAATGAATATTTTGAACCTGACAATGATATTCCCCGTGTGGGGACGGCGTGTGGGGACGCCTGGGAAATAACGTGGTAGGCTCTAATGGTCCTCCCGACTACCTACCACCATCACACCTAAGTCATCCAGAATCATCCGCCAAGCAGTTTTACTGTGTTACGTCGTGTGTATGTGAGAGCCGGTGCCCGACAGGTCATTTCCTTGAATTGCCTGCCACATCTTAGACCCTGTAATTGCTTTCCATCACGCAAGTCTAGGGGCCAAGGGCCTAGGGCCAAGCCTACTTGAATGTCTTTGATTCAAGTCACTGATAAAAAAACAACAGATGCCATCAGATCCAATCCCCGAGAGACTCGAGGGAAGCCGTGGGTTTTAGTGCGAAGTCGAGCCACTGTCCGCGTCATGCACCTATCGTTTTTTTTTAAACAACTCTTGTCTGGAGCTGCGTCAACAACAAATATATTGCTTTAGCTGCAGATCAATTATATTTGGCACTCAATTAAATGTGTTCACCCTTCCTCTCACCTACCTATTATTAATTCAATAATATTTCACGATAAAGTTTTTGGATTTTCCGCGCGTCTGTTCTATAAGTTTTTAACACACCCAAATATGTTTTGCTATTTAATTCTCGGAAACCGCCAAAACAATGTGGCTGCTCATTTTTTACGGTTCTCGGGTCGGCGGTGTACCATGCGAACCTAACTGGTTAGCCAACGATTTGGAAAAAAACCGCTACTTTGTTCGTTTCAAAGTGGTTTCATCATTATCGTCTCATAACATAAAGACCAGCCACTGAGCCGGCCTAGACACTTTGCCAAAACTCGTTTCTAACTAAATTATCTTCTTCTGCGCATAATTTTCTGCCTAGGCTATTTTAGTTATACCTATACCTACCTTATTTCGTGTCAGCCCATAAAATGATCTACTACTAATTCAGGCCTCCTCCAAATTCATGGAGGGAAATAAGCCACGCTGGCGAGACGGGTTGGCACAGGGTTTCTATCAAGTTGTCCTTGTTTTGCAGCTAGGTGATCTGCCTCTCGCGTTCCTTTGGTCGCTTCTTAAGACAGGAACGCAATAACTAACTCGGTACTAATTCAGGATGATATGGGTTGGTGAGAATACGTATTCTAAAATCGTCACCACGCGTAAAGCTGGCTGAATCTTGAGTGGAGACCGTAACTCGGTTTTGTTACCGTGAGTACGGTGTCATACTATTCAGATACTATTATTGTTCTAAAAGGAAACAGAACCAGGTTGTGTAGAGTAATTATCTGTGATAAACTAGCTACAATTTACTTGGGTTTTTATAGACGATATTTAAGACGAAAAAAGATGTGCAAATGTTCCTGTCCTGTTGTTTCCTGACCTCTGCCAGAAAAAAAGCTAGAAGCATAATTAAATAAATCACACAAAATCAAATCTAATCAAAAATTTCGTAATTGACGCTATTGGCGTGGCTTAGTTGTGAGGTCTTTTGAAATAAATTACATTTAATGTTTTTCCGCGAATCGCGTCGCTCTGCAGAGAAGCGGCAAGAGACTTTGTATCTACGTTCATATGTTATTTTTTGATACCGCAACAAATAGTTAGGCGGGCGACTCGCAGCAATGGCACCCGTTCACAAGCATGACGCGCATTAACGATATTGAGGGACATACATAAGGTGTACCCAAAACCTTGTAGCCAAATCGAAAGGACCAAAACCAATCAAAATATTTTTTATTCAAATAAATTCATAAGACTGCTCCCAAATAGTCGTCAACAACACACAAAAATATAAACAACACTTTAAAAATAATTAATCAGTTAGTCTTGGCATTCCCAACCGGTGGGTTCGGAATGCCATTCCACAGAGAATGACATTCCACCGATGGTACCTACTACTGATATAGATACTGTCTGCCAAACTTCAGAGACTAAACAATGTTGTTTTCATAAAATGTTGGTCACCAACTGGTTTTATACATATATGCTATTACTAGAGACATTAGTATGTAAGATCCAAGGAACATACTGAACTATAGAAAAAGGAGGATTGTAGGATAATAATTACGATAGGCAGTTTACTGATGGAAAACACGAATAGTGGTAAAAAATTGGATCAGCAAAAGTCTGTTATCAGTCATACTTTAAAGTAATAAAATAATTTTCGGTATGGGTCTATGTACTTTACTCGAGATGCCCTCCGTTATCCATGAGCACGTCAGGGTGCGACAGTAGAATGCGTCCTCACGAACCTGTGACTTCCCAAACGCGACGTGTGGCAGCCACATTCCCGCGGACCCCACCCCCGAGGGGCGTGGTATTTAGCGTTTCCCCAGCAAATCCAAAAAAAAAAAGACTGATAGTGGACCATAGATTATGGAGATGGTTGGATAATACACGAATAGTGGTAAAAATTGGATCAGCAAAAATTTGTATATCTTGCTTACGATAAAGCAATTATAAAAAAATCGGTAGGCTCTATGAATGTCGTAAGTAGATTTACTAGTAGTAGTAGCCCTGTGTGTTGCCAGTGATGACTTATGGAACAGAGACGTGGTCGCTCTCTATGGGCTCCATCAGAAGGCTCAAAGTCTCCCAAAGGGCAATGGAGAGGGCTATGCTCGGAGTTTCCCTGCGAGATCGAATCAGAAATGAGGAGATACGCAGGAAAACCAGGGTCACCGACATAGCCCACCAGATTGCCAAACTTAAGTGGCAGTGGGCAGGGCATATAGCTCGCAGGACCGACGCCCGTTGGGGCAGAAAAGTCCTCGAATGGCGACCGCGTTCCGGAAGGCGCAGTGCTGGTAGGCCTCCCACACGGTGGACCGACGACCTGGTTAAGGTCGCCGGAAAGCAGTGGATGCGGGCGGCCCAGGACCGGCCTTTGTGGAGATCCTTGGGGGAGGCCTATGTCCAGCAGTGGACGTCTTTGGGCTGAAATGATGACTACGCAGCCCATAAATTACCCATTGCTGAGTCGGGCCTCCTCCCATCACAGGGAGGGTAATTAGCCTGCTATGCCACGCTGGCAAGACGGGTTGGCACAGGTTTTGTATCAAGTTCTCATACGGCTAGGTGATCTCCCTATTATGCTCCTTTAGTCACCTCTTACTACACCCTCAGGATAGTGTGGGTTGGTCGTGTAGACTTAGTAGTAGTATACTCTTATTATGGTCTTGCACGGACAAACAAGGGCAATCAGTTAAGTACACACACACGAGGCTCTACAAATATGCAATACCCGCTTTCACCTTCGTAGTAGACTTGCAAACTTGATAAGACGCCATATTAGCACAGAGGTATATGCACTTTGCGTGTGCTGACGGGTTTAGAATGCATGGTGTCACAACTCCATTCGATCCTGAGTGTGTCGTAAGTGCCGACGAAAGGAAATGACAAGGCCGATAACCTAGCAAGAGAAGGAAAACTGGCCTGTCTGGCCAGTGGGGCACAGTAGGGTAATTGCCATCCATATAACTGGAGGAGGCCCGACTGGGTCATCTATAGGTAGTAGTATAAGCACTTCTTCCATATCATGACAAGTTTAGAATACAGCGATATCTCTAACCCATTCCGCCCTGAGGGTGTTGCAGTGACGGATTTACACATTTGCCGCTAGTGGGCTATTTAAATTTTGCCGCCTTTACTGACTTCACTCGATAGTTCAATACAAAAAAAAACAAATCAATATGCTTGATAAATTGATTTGTTTTTTTTTGTATTGAATTTTTACCACAGAAATAAAAAAAATATGCTAAAAAACTACAGAGTTATTTGCCGGCCCTTTTCCATATGCTGTATTCCGAATTAGTGGTAATGTGGCAAATAAAGTTATTTTTTAAATTGTCTTTAATAAGCCAACTTGATTTTATGAATAAAATTTTGATTTGATTTGATTTGAATATATTTAGAAACAAAGCCTGCTAGTAAATCCATTGCTGAGGCTTTGTAAGAGAAGCCTAAACGAGAAGAGAAGGAACGCAAAACATAGCCACGACAGACGGAAAACTTGATATAGGTAAACCCGCGCGGCACAATAAGTATTTTTTTTCCACTAACATTGGGGAGACCTCACTCAGTAACGGGTCATTTATGTGCTGAAATATAAACACTATTATTTTTTATCTAAGACTTGTCTATGTCTGCCTCGTTGGTCTAGTGGTTAGATGTGCCGCCTTTGGATCAACGGGTCCCGGGTTCGATTCCGGGGTCGGGCAAGTGTCTTTGTCTAAACCAGAGGCACTGGCTCGGAGTCTGGGTGTCATTTATATCTATAATATGTATGTATTTACAAAAAAAAATGTATATAAGTAGTTTATCATCCATCTCGTTACCATAACACAAGCATTAAGTTGCTTAACTTGGGACGAGATGGCGTTGTGTGAAATGTCCAAGGATATTTATTTATTTATTTATTTGACCCTTGCGTGATGGAAAGCAATGCCAGGGTCTAAGATGGAGCAGGCAATTCAAGGAAATGCCCTGTCGGGCACCGGCTCTCACATAAACACGAAGGATCACAGTAAAACTGCTTGGCGCCGGAATTAGATTTGAAGGTGGTAGCTAGCCGGGCGGACCATTAGATCCTACCACCATGTGTGATATATTGTGTTGACTCTTACAACAAGCGTTTTTTCCCAGCGTGCGGTGGATGTGTAATATTCTGCGCCGTCCCCGCAAGATCTCCCGCAAATTTAAAAGCCACTATTGTACGAGTATACAGCATTGAGCGCTTGTAAATCAATTTACTGTTTTATGCTGTACAATTTTTTTTGGGGGTTGTTTTAATTTGAAAATATATCCAATTATACATGTAAATACTACCCAAAACGTCATAACATGTGTGTTGGTGAATACAGTATTTATATTTATCGCTTTAGAAGAAATATCCCAGCTTTGATGAAATCCTAACTGAAATACATCGTGTTAGTCTAAAAAAGACTTTGTCCCCATAATCTTACAGTGAATGTTGTCATCTCATTTTAATTTTATTATCATTTTTTTTCAGTTGATTAATATTGCTTGTCATACTAAAGACCGGGTGATAAGAATTGTGATAATGCAGCTAAGGTTTATCTGGCATATAAGAGCAAATTAGAAAATAACAAGGCTATCATTAAATAAGTACTGTGTCATTAACAAGAGATTGTTATACTTTTGTTTTAAATATTAAAAGATAATGACATGTCCTCTGAGTTTCTTGCCAGTTCACCTCAGCCGTGGTCGCGAGAGCTAAACTGCATTTTATATTTTTTACAATTATGTTGTTATCTTGTTGGTCTAGGTTTTACCGGGACGAGGGCCGAAAAAGGACAATGGTAGTTTCAACATGACGATTCATAAGAGTTTTGTGATAAAATTATATATACTATATTAATTAACTAGCGACCCACCCCAGCTTCGCACGGGTGCAATGATGAACCTCAAAATTTATCAGTGTTTCTCTACAATATTATGCATGTATTAAAGATGCAAAACCTTCCTCTTGAAGCACTGTATCTATTAAAAAAACCGCTTCAAAATCCGTTGCGTAGTTATAAAGATTTATACATAGGGACGGACAGACGACAGCGACGTTGTTTTATAATATGTAACTAGTGATAGTGAAGTTCCAATTTAATTTGAGGTTAAAGATTTAAAAAGTTTATTACCGAATAAAAGATAAAATAAAGTATTATATTTGGAGATCACTCTAACACGACCTGAAGCCGAAGCTACTTTTAATCGAAAAACAAGTGTGTATAGCGCGCCTAAACAGTGATTAGCGCTAGAAAAAACATAATGAAAAACTACACTTTCAGGAATCTTACCGCATCACCCAAGGTCACATACTGGCCAACATCACAGAAACAAAATATATTAAAAAAAAACTCACTCACTCCTTTATAAAAAAGAACGGCAATATATTTTAAAAACCCTTTCAAAATCTTTACCCCGTTTTGTAAAAGGAACACTTACTTCAAACTAGTTTCGATTGTCGTCGACATTTTGCGCGTTTGCTTCGACGCGTGCGCCGATTTCGCCGACGTTTCTAACACTGAGTCTTCATTTCGAAATTACTCTTGCGCTAAAAGCCGCTATATTTTTTTTAATCGAACGTGAATCTCTACGTCATGTTATAATATGCCTCACGGGCGCTTGGATTGTTGATTCACCTGATCGTACTTTTAACAAAAGTCTGCAGAAAATAAAATACCTAAGTACAGTGTGTAAGTGTTAGCAAGTAGCCTTGGATGGCCTAAATTAAAACCTGCTACCTCCGCGGTTCAACCGCTAGTGTGTAAGGGGGCCTGTATCGTGGGGGCAGTTTACTTACTTCTCAGCCCATAAATGACCCACTGTTGAGTCGGGCCTCCTCCAACTACATGTAGGGCAATTCGCCTACTATGCCATGCTGGCCAGACGGGTTGGCATTGGCTTTCGTGCCCATTTTTCCCTTTCTTGGCAGTTTAAAACATGTATAAGAACACAAAGAACAGCGACCCAGAGCCAGTTCATGTTTACACAAAGACTTACCCCGCATCGGAATCGAACCGAGAACCAAAAGCGGCACATCCACCCCCTAGCTAGACCAACAAGGCAGTTTAGTTATTCCGCGTTAGATCGAAGCTGAAGATTTTGAAAAACGGTACACCGTCTGTCTTTCAATACTGTTCTTGAGATTCTGGGAAGGAGTAATTTGTCATGCTTGAAATTTAAACACTTTTGAACGGATTTATGGCGTGTATTTTATATTAATAAATTTCCGACGTTTCGAATGCTAAGCAGCAGACGTGGTCTCTCCCGTGTTTAAATTGCAATGTGTAATAATTGCGAAAACTGAAGACATTATTTGCAATGCTTTTATAGAGCTGTCTAGAATACTTATTTTATTTTTTACAGCATAGAGATTTGCGAATCTCCTCCGACGTTTATTATAAACTAGCGACCTGTCCCGGCTTCGCACGGGTGCAATGATGAATATCTAAATTTATCAGTGTTTTTCTACAATAGAATGGATGTAATATACTTAAAAGCTGTCCTCTTGGATCACTCTATATTTAAAGAAACCCGCTTCAAAATCCGTTGCGTAGTTTTAAAGATTTAAGCATACATAGGGACGGATAGACGACTGCGACTTTGTTTTATATTAAGTAGTGATAGTGATGATAGTGATAGTGAAGTGATGATTAAATTCTGCATGTGGCTACTCATTTAGAATCCAGTGTATATTCATCAACCTGACTGACAATTGAGAGTGTCAGTAGCTAAATTCTGCGTATGTAGTGCCTTCTATTAAGACCCCATTAGAATAGAATGGGCTGGTGACGCTATTAAAAGTCCTTTGTCATAGAGACATGTAATCTTAGACAAAGGCTACACCTGCTATTTATAATCATAACACAGAATAGTAAATTAGCAACTCTATATATTTCCGCAATGATGATTACAGCGTTTGTGCAACGTGGGAATCTTGAGTGTTGGGGGCATTGTTGCAAAGTTTACCCACATTCACAACTCATCCAATTAGCTTAATGTAATCACGTTTCTCCGCGTGACGGATTTAGAATACATTGTATCACCACCCAATTCCACCCCGAGGGCGTCGTAAGCGTCGACAATATTTTTTAATTTTCTAAAAAAAAAACTAAATTACTCCACTTTACTTGCATCGCGGGGACAGTTTACAAAGATAAACTCCACGAACACAAATGACGCCCTGACTCAGAGCAAGTGCCTCTGATTTACACAAAGACACTTTGCCGACCTCGGAATCGAACCCGCGACCCTGTGATACAAAGGCGGTGCATCCAACCCCTAGACCATCAAGGCAGTCATAATAAGTAATAGGAAATGAAAAATCCCGCCACAAGAAAAAAAACTTGATACGAAAACCTACGCTAACCCGTCTGGCCAGCGTGGCAATTACATGGAGCTAATTACCCTCAATCTAATTGGAAAAGGCCAGACTCAATACTCATTTGCACTGTGCCACGCTGACAGACGGGTTGACATAGAGTTTCGTATCAATGGGGACCTACAAAAGGTCTACTATATCGCTCCTACTTATTTATTACCTGACCCCTGGTCCCCCAACGCGATGTATTTTATTTTTATTTTCTACTTTTTAAAGGGAACTTAGGTCATTGTGTCGGGGGTTTATTTAAATTTTTAATTTAATTTTTATTTTCTGCTTTTTATAGGTACACGCTTATTATGATGTAGATGTATAAGTTGTCAATATATAGATTCTTGTCGCTTTCTAATTTTCTCCCCACCACATATATTTGCAGATATTGGGTATTGTAAAAAGTCTGTATTGAAATCGCTTCATCCGTTCGCGAGCTACGGTGCCACAGACAGACAGACAGACTGACAGACAGACACGTGAAACTTATTATTTTTGCGTCGGGGGTTAAAAAGGGTTTTGTATAGGTAAAGATTTCCTTTTCTTGCGGCTAGGTATCGAATTTAACATTTCCTTTTGTCGGCTTTTACTACACCCTTTGGGTGGAATGGAATAGTGACAGTATGTATTCTAAATCCGACCCCATACGGACAAAACTAAAACTATTTCAATACTATCATGGATTTTCCGTCGTCAAATAAATGTTGGCCAAATTAAATTAAGTCTTCTCTATGCATATTTGATTACAATATTCGCGGATTTATTAGAATACGGTCGTGACACTATTTATTCTAAACCCGTCACCACACGGAATGGACCTCTCTTACTAAATAAATATGGATTGCTAGAAAAGCATAATATCCTCATGTGACTATAATCTATCTAGACACTGGCTCGATGATCTTCGTAAGCTATGTACTGCACTTCGCTGTCTTCCTCTGTCGCATAAACCACGTTGTGAACCAAGAAGAGCTGGTACATATTTAACACTGCAACGAGAAGTAAAATGTAATTCAGTATCTATTTATTGTTTTAAATAAAAAATACTTGCCGCGTTGTTTGTCCGCGATGGATTCCTGAACTACTAATTTTAATCAAATTTGCAAACCGTGTGCATTTTGATCCAACTTGAATGATAGGATAGCTTACAACTCAATTTAAAGTCGTGTAAATTATTATTGACAGTCACAATTTTACTATAATTGTTTGGAGCTAAACAATTTTAACAGATGGCGATATCTGTTGACTCAATTAAGTATTCAATAGATGGCGCTATGTTAAAAGTTAAATATAATAATAATAAATATCCTTGGACATTTCACACAACGCCATCTCGTCCCAAGTTAAGCAACTTAATGCTTGTGTTATGGTAACGAGATGGATGATAAACTACTTATATATATACATTTTTTTTTTGTAAATACTTACATATTATAGATAGAAATGACACCCAGACTCCGAGCCAGTGCCTCTGGTTTAGACAAAGACACTGGCCCGACCCCGGAATCGAACCCGGGACCCGTTGATTCAAAGGCGGCACATCTGACCACTAGACCAACGAGGCAGTCAAATTAATGTATGTTAATGTTAAAGGTAATATTATAACAAAAACCTTAGCCACAGCAACGCGTGGCCGAGTCTGCTGGATATCTACCAATATCTTAATAAGTGAAGCAAAACTTTTGGGTCTGTTTTAAGTGAGTTTGCTAACGGAGTGGGGGATTAAATCAAATTGGTACTGTTAACGCGTTATGACAAATACGAATGGTGAAGTGAAGTTCTATCATAAGTTTCCTAAAGTAGGTATAAAATAATTTGTCATCTTTTTTTTTGTGACGATGAGGAAATGCTTCATGCATACCGCCGCCCCTCGGGGGTGGGATTGGCGATTATGTGGGATTCCATAAACTACTCGTCTACCCACTAAAGCCCAGCGGTATACTCTCACACGACACGCTTGGGGCGCCACAGGTTTGCGTAAGCGCATTCCCCTGTGACGCCCCGACGAGGTGCCCGCCATGCGGGAAAGCGACTACCGGAGGGCGTCTGTGACGCCCATAGTCAGTAAGGCTTTCGTCAGCAGTGGGTCCCCAATAATTTGTGACCTACCGATGTCAGTTTAAGCAATAAACGACATACCTAATCATAAAAGGGTATTGTTTAGGTATGAAATTAATTTGCACTTTGAACGGGTACATAATGTTAACTTTTACGCAACCTGTTATTTAGTGTTTTATTTCATAGTTGCTACAAACGCTGCTTCGTGGGCAGATATTGTTGGCACAAGCTTTGTGTGTGTTTCTTGAGACTTCGTTTTCTGCTGACCTTATTCCTTGTGTGCCTCTTACGACACTCTCTGGATGAAATTGTTTGTTGACCCTAAACATGGTGTGGTTCAGAATGGCGGGGGAATTCAATGAGTTATAATATGTACAACGAATGTAGCAATTTACTAGGTTGTAGGTCTGCAAGGAAATTCAGTGTACCTCCATGAAACTAGCACCATTATAATAATAAACTGAGCTGCAGTCCTGACATTCAGAATGGCGGGAAGAAACTGATAATGAATGTAACACATATCTTATAGTTCCCTAATATTTGCCAGAAGAATGTACCTTCAATGGACCTAATAAAATTTAATGTAAAAGTATAATGCAACAAGTGTTTCCTAAGAAAATCAAGATTGTGTAATTTAGACGCCTACAGTTTTTTTATAGCAATAGAAGTATCCATATTGCTATGATAAAATGATGCCCTGTAGAATAGAGTAATTAGCCTACTATGCCACGCTGGCTAGACGGGTTACATTTCAAGTTTGTCTTCTCTTTCCATCAGGATGGAACGGGCTGGTGACACTATGTATTCTAAATCCGTCACCACGTGGACGTATGAAACAAAAAAGGAAAGGAAACATATTAATTCAGAGTTAGCTTATATGTAAGAACATTTATGTTTTGAATACTTGTTACGAATACCATTGCAAGAGCATTATGGTTTTCGAGTGAAGAAGCTACTGTCATAATAACGTCCAACGATTTTACATACGCAAGAAACACCAGCAAACAATGTGGTCTTTCTGACTTCAATATTGTTTATCTTCAACACTCAACATTAGATTAAAAAAAACAGGCAGAAGACGTCCACTGCTGGACATAGGCCTCCCCCAAGGATTTTCACAAAGGCCGGTCCTGAGCATCCACCGTTTTCCGGCGACCTTAACCAGGTCATCGGTCCTCCGGCGGAGAGGCCTACCAGCACTGAGCTTTTCTGAACGCAGTCGCCACTCGTGGACTTTTCTGCCCCACCGGCGTCAGTTCTGCGAGCAGGTCATATGTCTACTACCACTCAACGCTGGTTCTCCTGCGTATTTCCTCATTTCTGATTCGATCTTGCAGGGAAACTCCGAGCATAGCCTTCTCCATTGCCCTCACATATCACGCCCTCGTACATTGCATGCCACACACTAAAGAAGAAGAACACTGGGGTCACCACTGAAGGTTAGTTCTAAATAACTAAAAGGGATTAGAATTGAAGGTATAATCTAATTAATAAATAGATAATAAAAAATGGGACTTACGTAAAAAGATGACGTAAAGTGCATTCTCCTTGTATTCCGTAGAGTCAAAGAAGGGTATATCAGTTAGAACTGTCACCAGTTCAAATACTATACCAAAGTAGAAGTAGATTTTAAACAATCGTTTATTATTCTGAAGACAAAGACATGTTTTTTTTTTATATTTACAAAGTACGCGCGAACTTGATTCGTCATTGATTAATACTTAACAATGTGGAAAACTTAGTTACTATGGGCATCTGATAAGCTAGGTGTCAATAAAAGTAGCCTAAGTTACTTCTTGTTACTTCTCGTCAAAATCGGTCCAGCCATTTCAGAGATTAGTCGAAACAAGCAGACAGACAAAAATTGAAAAAGAGCACTTCGTTTATAGTAGTATTACTGTAGTGTATCCAATTTTATTTATTTGTATAGTTTATGCAGGAATTAAATATTTACCTTGTGAACACCGACTAAGAGTAGAATAGTCATGGATATGTCTACCAGTGCTATGGTCATAATTACTGGTAGATGAACTATGGGGTCAATGTTATGGACTGGTTGCACTGGCTTGTCTCCAACCAATTCCATTAGAAAGAGGTATACCAGCCATGGGAATGCTATCAATGACAGGACCTGGAAAGTGAGAGATCGTGTCAGTCTAGAAACGAATGGAATGTAAAGTTGATTGAGAAGTGGAGAAAATGATAAAAAGAAAATTGATTTTAATACATAACTAGCGGCCCGGTTTAGCACGGGTGGAAATTTATTTTTTAATTTCCTTTAAACAATGAATTAAACGGGTTTTTTTAATAGATACTGTACTTTTTGAGCCAAGTCGTTACAAACATACTTACATCAAATCTTTCATCTTCATAATATTAGTTTAGAAGTATAGATGTAACTAAACGCCTAAAGACATCCGAAGTGGGGGCATAGACCTAGTCATGGGAAGCAGTCCTGTATTTATAATGTAGTGTATTTTGAAGTATGAGTGAGATATCGATGTTTTAAATTATCTATTTTTTTTCGACGAATCGGGAGTTACAGTTCCTTTTCCGTGTAGTGACGGATTTAGAATACACAGTGTTACCACTCTATTCCATCCTGAGGGTGTCGTAAGAGCTAACAGAAGCCAATGACAAGGCTGAAAACCTAGCCGTAAGAGAAGGAATACTTGATACGAAACCCTCAGCCAACCCGTCTGGCCAGCGTGGCACGGTAGGCAAATTACCCTCCATAAGATGAGAGGAGGCCCTACTCGGCAGTGGGACATTTATGGGCGGATTTAGAAGACTAATTCAGTAACAATTTAAATTCAACCTAAAACGCTTCAGAATACATCTGTATTTAGAATACGCTCGCCGCGCGTCACTCGCCGTCATTGTATTTCGTTGTACCAAATACAGTTGTATTCTGAAGCGCTTTAGGTTGAAATTAAATTGTTACTGAAATAGCCTCTTCGCCGCCACTCCGCTGGTGGGCGCTGACCCATAGTGTCACTACCCCATTCCATCCTGTGTATTAGTATAGGCTTAAGTAAATGCTTACCATCCAGCGGGCCGAAATAGGTATAAAATTGATAGTCAGTGTGGCGGGTCGGATAGCTTAGGAGGGCGATGACCACATGCGTCATGCTTGTGAACAGGTGCCGTTGCTGGGGGTCCCTCAGGCATTAGAAGGCTACCATTGTTCACTAGATGTTGGTGATTTGGCCCTTTTCGACGATTGCGCGAGTTAGCTCTCACAAATCTGTCATAAACTTAAAAATGGGATCTAAAAAGAGCAACTACAGAGTTTCTTGCCAGCTCTTCTGCATTCCTGCATTGCTGCTTTCCGAACTGGTGGTAGATGGTAAATTTTCAGTTTTTTTTAAATTATTTGGCTTGTCAAAAGAGCTTTAATGAGCCAACTTGATTGAATGAGTTTCGATTTGATTTGATAGAAAAGACTTACCAAGTTGACATATCCAAATATAGCAATCCCGGTGCGGGTAGGAATGCAGAAACAACACTTCTTCACCACAGGTACTTTTGGCCATTTGAAATTCCTTAACTTTATCATCTTTCTGAAGCACGTCATTCCAATCCTTGTTAGTTACTGAGACTGCCGTGTCCCGACGGTCAAGGATTTGTCGCATTTTACTGTGGGTTCCGTACAGCGTTACGGTTTTTTATACATTTTCTGTACTTAGAATGTAAAAAAGAGGATAGATTTGCATTTTTTTATCTATGCGTGTAACAAATACTATGCTCAATAACGATATTCCCTATTAAAGAAAACTCTTGCACCATTTGGTAATTAAATATATAATATAACACAAAATAGGGGGACACCCACTGCTGAGTCGGAGCTCCTTCAATTACATGAAGGGTATTTAGTCTATGCCTATGCCACGCTGGCCAGAAGATTTTCTCCTCTTGTGGCTAGGCTAGGCCTTGTCATTTTCTTTTGCCGGCTCTTACGTAACCTTCAGGATGGCATATAAAATATATAAGGTTCAATAATATAACCGAGGGGACAACTATTGATGATGGAACAAATCAAATTTACATCACTACATAGTATAAAACAAAGTCGCTGTCGGCTGTCCGTCCCTATGTATGCATAAATCTTTAAAACTACGCAACGGATTTCGAAGCGGTTTTTTTTTAATAGATCGAGTGATTCAAGAGGAAGGTTTATAAAACATGCATATTGCACCCGTGCGAAGCCGGGGCGGGTCGCTAGTACAATAATAAATAACATAATATCAATATGTACATACCTTCTTTAAATTTTGAAATAACGAAATCCTTGCCGTTTTTATAACAGCTCATCTAGCAGTTTAAAAACATGTATTTCACGAACACTAATGACACCCAGACTCGGAGTGCCTCTGGTTTACACAAAGCCTTGCCCGACCCCGGCATTCAAGCCAGGCATTGTCCTACTAAATGCCCAACGGTGGTAGTTAAAACACTTTTTACTTTTCAAAAGTTCATCCTCTGTATGTTTTGTACAATATTCTAGTTACTATTAAATAAATACTTACTCGTACTTACTATATAATACTTACGGAACTCTAAAAGTATTTCCTTCTACGACATCATTTATATTAGATATTTCCTGTTCCCGAAGAATTGTATTATCCGCGAGCTGTACTCCTTTCGTTGCGTGTTTTATTTGAGCATCCTTGGTTTTCATGCAGACAAAACGCTCAGTGAAAAGTGTGTAAACATCGTAATTTATTTAGAAGTTATATTTTTAATAACTCTACATTAATATCATCGTGCATATATCTAGGGCTGCCCGTGCGAATCCTGGCCACTGCAGGCGTGGCCCAAGTCATGCCCAGGATCCATCGGTTGGACCCGAAGGGCGTTGGCCGACCTCCGCCCGCCGTGAATGGGCCTGCGGGCGATGGACTTGGGAAGTCCTTCGACTGCGCAATACAGGCCCCGGGAGGAAGGGGCGCCGCCGCGACTCGGTGGTAGAACGGGAGGGCTGCATGTTCCCCTCATGATTGGAGGGACTCGGACACCGCCTCGGACTATGGAGCTTCACTAAATTAGGCGGTCCAAGACCCGCATGGTCGTGCAAGGGGGCATTGAAACCCTTGGCCGAGGATCGCCGTCGGTTTTAGTGGGTTGGTTGGGGCGCCATCGCTACCATCTCCGCGCGCCTGAGAGTCCCATATACACCCGAACCCGTCCCCGAAAGACCGGATATCCATGAGGATTTCAGACGAAAAAAAGGGCTCTGTAGCCTGTAACAACTTGATACGAAACCCTGTGCCATCCCGTCTGGCCAACGTGGCACAGTAGTGTAATTACCCCGTATGAATGCCTAGACCTGGCTATGCCTGACTAAACAGTGCGTCATCTATGAGCTGAGTAGTATTAGTAGTAGGAGTACCGTTTCAAATGAGCAATATGTCTTTTTTAGTACGCTTTTATTAGCTTCGCTTGTATGTATGTAATGGAATCTTTGAACATGATTTTGACCCAGTTAAAAACGTCGGATTAACTCGAAATTTGTCATACTTATTAAGGACCGATGAAAATTCAATATTTTAAACATTTTGGCCCGTTATCATTATTAGAATAATAATAAAACGGTGATCAAGATGGAACACCGCTCTTCGATGCAATAGCTAATAGAGATGTAAATATCATTAAGCTATTGCTATATTTTTTAGTGATTATTTAGCAAAAGCTTTATGATATTTCAACTAAAAAATAAATAATAGTTTAAAATAACTAAAAAAATACGCTTTTATAGAAAATCGAACTAAAAAAGAGTTTTTTTTTAATAAATTTGTATTAAAAATATTGTCAGAAAAAATGATTTTATTGTAAAAGCGTGGGGTGCATGGTATCAATAGTTCCAAATATTTTATGAACAGATATGACTAGAAGGGTTATTTTGATAATATCCTGAAAAGCACCCCACGCTTTTACATTTTTTTACATAAAATCATTTTTTTCTGACACTATTTTTAATAAAAATTTATTAAAATTTATTTTCTCTTTTTTAGTTCGATTTTCAATAAAAGTGTATTTTTTTAGTTTTTTTTAACTTTTATTTTTTAATAAGGCGCCGTCCTATTTCCTACGTTCGTGCGATGTAGCGATGCGATTTTATCGTGCGATGAAACCGATCGCGCGATGAGAAAACATTTGTCCTATCACGGTCGTACAATGATTAATAATAATTTTGTAAGATTTATCAATCAATAATAATAATGTAAGTTTTATTCTTATTTTATTCAAATTCATTGCAATAATAGCCCACTCTTTGTAATTTTTAAGCCTGTTTTTATAGTCTTCACTCCATTTATTCCAAACAATGGGATGAGCACGCATTTTATTAATTAAGTTCTCTTCAAATAGCGTCTTACGAATCCATGGAATGGAACCATATTACATTTAGTAAATATCAGAATATTTGAACACACGGTCGTCCGATCAATACGATGCGTTAAAACAATTTGGTCGCACCGCATGATCGCACGGCTTTCAATAGGACATTCAGTAGAAATCAGTATGTTTGATCGCACGGTCACACGATCATTTTTTGTCGGACGGACGCATCATTGTGCGAGCGATGGCAATAGGACGGCGCCATATACTTGTGAAAAGTGCAGCTGTTTGGGATTGGTCGGCTCACTGGACCAAGGCCGTAATATTCAAGTTTATTCTGTATTGTTCTAATATTCACGTTTCAGTTGACGCCTTCCGGATCCAATAGAACAGGTGTTTTACGGAATTTGTTGGGGAAATAATTATTAATTTATTAAATAGGACTGCAAAGTAATAAAAAAGAATGACAAGTTCTAAGTTTCTTGCCAGTTTTTCTCAGCAGTGGTCACGTTCCGAACTAGTGGTAAAGTAAAATATATTATTTTGCTTTGTATAATTTTTATTAACGTGTTGACAATTTGTAAGTTTCTCATACAAAATAAATGATTTGACTTTAACTTTATTGTTGTGTAAATTTTGCGTAATTTGTAATGTATTATTTTACAAATCCAATCTGAATGATAACGTTGACGTTATCGCCCTCTTCCCTGCAATATGGTTGAGGAGGACGATGGCGACGCGGTGCGGTTATTCGGGGTCGGTCAGCTAAGGCATGCATCCTACATACTGAAAAAATAGCAGTATCTTTTACCCTTTGTAACAATTGCGGGGGCTTTCTCCCGCAAATCTGTCTTATCAGTATTTGTATACAATAATGGCGATTTGAAAAGAGCAAATACATAGTTTCTTTGCAGCTCTTCTCTGTAGAGCAGTCTTAGAAGAATCAATTCGGTTTTACTGAAGGTCGGTCCACATCTGGGGCAGTGGTCGCTGTATAAAGGCGACCACTGCACCTGAAACTGCAACTGAAAATTGATATCATGTTGAGAAAGCTACGCCATTATTGCATTTCGGGACATGGTTCTGGAACTAATAGTCTCATATCTAAATCATTGGTTTCAATTTGTAACCGTAAATGGTGTCCGTCCAGTCAACCGGTTCACCTGTGCTAATGCCATGCCTGTGGGTTCCATTCTTGACCCATTTTTGATTATAATATATATTAATGACCTTCCCCATTTTATGGAAAATTTGAGTTATACTGTGTTGCTTACAGAGGAAACTTCGTTAATATTCAAGGTTTACAGAGACAAAAGTTATTTTAACGATGTAAACAGCGCACTTTATCAAATATGCCACTGATTTAAAACTAATAACCAGCAACCGAAAGTATCAAGTTTGTCACGTCCAATGTAGAATTTGGTAGCACCGATCTACTGGTAGACAATAAATACGTAATTACTGTGGAATCTCCAACATTTTTAGACGTAAAATTATTACGAAAAACTTGATATTCATAACAGCACTGCAGCAGTTTGGACATCAGAAGAGTGTTACTGCACAGCAAACATGGTACAAGTTGCTTCTGCCGCATGGTTCACGAAGTTAAAACTGCTGGTGGCGGTAAGCTTCTTGATCTCACTCCGCAGTAACAGTATCACGTACACTTGGATGACTGCAAGAAATATCCTTGTAGTGTAAATCTTTCTAGCTTTCATTAACATTGGTCAAGTGAGATAGATAACGAATAAAAATTAAAGCTAAGGAATAGTTTCCATGTAAAAACCCACAGCCAAAGGTACTCTTATCACCCTTGAAAGGTTTTGTACTCCTGCACTTATAGGGTCAGCGTCGATCTACGGTGGGCGGCGAAGAGATACATTCAGTAACAATTTAAATCCAACCTAAAACGCTTCAGAATACGACTCTATTTAGAATACGCTCGCCGCGCTTATGTCGCTCGCCGTCATTGTATTTCGTTGTACCAAATACAGTTGTATTCTGAAGGGTTTAGGTTGAATATAAATTGTTACTGAATTAGTCTCTTCGCAACCTATGCAACCGTGGTCTCAAGCTCTCACATCGCGTCCACCTTCTCCCATGATGTATACTTCGGTGCGAATGAGAAGCTTGAACAATTAAAGATCTACTTTTGACGATCCGAATTTCAGGCGGCGCACCTTCACTGTGTGGCATTGATATGCAACCCCGGTACCTATATCTCCAGCGTGCCACAGTACCTCAGTCACCTCTTACGATACTCTCAGGACGGAATGGGAACGAATCACTATATGTATATATACATATGTTTTATATGTACTTACGTATAATAAAGATGAAGGTCGAAAACTGCGTTATTAACATAACAAATGTGTAGTCGTTCCATTTTAGAGAAGAATCGGCTAAATCCATAATTACCATTATAATAACTCCGAAAAAACCTAAAGCGATTAGAGTTAAGTTCACAAAACTGTACTTGTAGTATAATGTCAGAATTTTAATATTTTTCTGTAACAAAATATATTTTTTATTAAATTAATTTATTACAACTTCACTATCACTATCACTACATATTATAAAACAAAGTCGCTGTCGTCTGTCCGTCCCTATGTAGTTATGCTTAAATCTTTAAAACTACGCAACGAGTTTTGACGCGGTTTCTTTTAATAGATAGAGTGATTCAAGAGGAAGGTTTATACTCGTATGTATAATATTGTAGAGAAACACTGATAAATTTAGAGGTTCATAATTGCACCCGTGCGAAGCCGGGGCGGGTCGCTAGTTATGTATATAAAGTGTACAAAGGCGGTCTTATTGCCATGGGTATTCTCTACCAGTCAACATTTGAGTGGTGCAGAGAACCAAAAGGTGTACAGTAGACATACATACAACAGTAGACAAACAACAAATCATTATCATTAAATAAATAAAATAAATAAATATCCTTGGACATTTCACACAACGCCATCTCGTCCCAAGTTAAACAACTTAATGCTTGTGTTATGGTAACGAGATGGATGATAAACTACATATATACATTTTTTTTTTGTAAATACATACATATTATAGATAGAAATGACACCCAGACTCCGAGCCAGTGCCTCTGGTTTAGACAAAGACACTTGCCCGACCCCGGAATCGAACCCGGGACCCGTTGATCCAAAGGCAGCACATCTAACCACTAGACCAACGAGGCAGTCGATCCAAAGGCAGCACATCTAACCACTAGACCAACGAGGCATTACTATTACTACATAGTATAAAACAAAGTCGCTGTCGTCTGTCCGTCCTTATTTATGCTTAAATCTTTAAAACTACGCATCGGATTATGAAGCGGTTTTTGTAAAAGATAGAGTGATTCCAGAGGAAGGTTTCTATGTTTAATAGACGCATAATATTGTAGAGAAACGCTGATAAATTTAGAGTTTCATCATTACGCCCATGTGAAGCCGGGGCGGGTCACTAGTGAAATGATATGCTATAATCAACATTAAACAGTAGGTATATACATACATTTAAAATTATAATATGTGACCAATGGGCTGGCACATATCTCGCGCAAAGGATTAGCATAGCTATCCAGGGCGGAAACAACTGAACTGTTTATAAATTACTAGCGACCCGCCCCGGCTTCGCACGGATGCAATTATTCATGTATTATATACATAAAAACCTTCCTCTTAAATCACTCTATCTATTAAAACAAACCGCGTCAAAATCCGTTGCGTAGTTTTAAAGATTTAAGCATACATAGGGACGGACAGACGACAGCGACTTTGTTTTATACTATGTAGTGATGATGTGTATATAGTTTAGATTTATTAATTATATTTTATTTATTTAAGGGTTTTGTCATAAAACCTTCGTAAATAAAGTTCCTATTATATAATAATTATTACATTATATTAACCTTCTATAAACAATAAAATTAAATAAACTTATTGATGAACATCTAAATAAACTTTCGATATCCGGTTGGGTTAAGCCTCTGATACAAAAGGCAGTTTTGCTTGAGACGGCGCGGATTGTTAGGCGGTTCCTCTCTTTGCAGCACTAGCCACTAGGTGGCTTGAGACCTTTCCGCTCCTAGGGAAGTAATGATTTTGTATATAATATTTACAAATATGATTCCTTTTATATGAATATTTTGTAAAAAATATGAAAATAAAGAATAGGTATACAAAAAATATACGTACACACACACACACATATATATCGTTACAGTGAAAATTCTGCAAGTGAGTCCTTTGCTAAATGCTCACGACTTCTCAATTGGAACAAATATCCTGATACTGGTGGGAAGAGTATTCCACAGAAGTATAGATTGCACAACAAAGGAAGAATGTACAAATCAGTACGATTATGATCAAAACGGAGATTTTTGGCATGAAATGAACCAAGATACTGAAACTGTGAGGTGAGATACGAGGGAGCCAAAGAAGACGTCTGAAGAGAAACTAGTAGGAAATAAAAATTATTAAATTAAGAAAATACCTCTCAGTTTTCGACGTAGACGGGAACCATTTCAGTCGGGATCGATAGTTGGATATATCATCGGATTTACGAAGATTGAACACGAATCGAATGCAGTTTTTCAGAAGTCGATCAAGTTTATTGAGCAGATTTATTTATTTAAGAGGTGAAACAATACCGCCTTGAGACACGCAATGTGTCTCTCACTAGCTGTCAGCAGCCAGTCCCTGAATAAATGAGGAAAACCACTGCAGGGCTTCGTCCGAGACCATAAGATATGAAAGGATCGCCAAGAGAATATCGTGATTGACAGTATTGAAGGCGTTTGAAAAGTCTACCAAAACCATAACTGTGATTTTGGAATTCTCCTGCGTCAATATCGCCAATGACTTTAAGGAGAGCGGTAGAAGTGCTGTAACCAGGACAAAACCCAGATTGAAATGGACTAATTGACTCATTTTTCAGAACACAATGGCATGTTTTTGTACACAAGACTCCAGCACTTTGGAAAGCTAAGGAAGCATTAAGTGTCTTTGGAAGAGGGCGGACAAACGCCACAAAGAAGGGAAAGTTCCAGAAGACACGGAATATTTTACGATGTGGGTAATAGCGGAAAGGATTTGATGTGGGAAGTATGTTATCATACCTCAGTTAAGCCCAATTCACGCTACAACGAGCTGTACCTCGTACGGGCCCCGTGCGGTCGAACATTATTGGTATAAATTTTTGTATGAAGTGATTCATGCTTGAACGTGCTTCGGCCGTGCCCCGGCCGGGCCACTTCATACAAAATTCCCCGCACGGGGCCCGTTGTAGCGTGAATCGGGCTTTAATGTTGTCATAACCGGTTACGTTAGTCTTATTGGAAAGGATTATCTTTTAAATCTCAGCCGAGCCTACAGGTGTAAAATAAAATTGATTAATATTACGGCGCTTTTTTCATTTCGAGTGAAAGCTACCGAATGAAAGGCGAAAATGAACCGTCTAATATTAACTTAGGCGCGGGGACCACTGGTTAACCACGCGCCATACGGCGTTCGTGAGCTTGTCCGGAGGCGAGGCGTTTACGTTACGAATCCCATTAGTGTGATTTGCAGTAGGGAGTTTCATACAAATAATACTGAACGCGAGTTGATACGGTGCCGATCCCTTTCCGATTTGCTACGTCCTTTAATAAAACGAAGCGTTTGGGTAACGATGTGATGATTTATAGTAGAAGAAGCGAAATATTGATTAAGATCATCTAATCGGATAGAAGATGAAGGGGCTAGATTTTGCAACTTGCCGATGTCAAGTGTTCCGAGGAACTTCCAAATACCGGCAGGAGTTGAAAGAGCAATATTCTAAGAATGTAACGGCGTTTAGCATTGCGCAGCATCTGGTTACACCGAATCCTAAACCACTTGAACAATTTTCAGCTATTTTTAATTTTACGAAGCAGTGTCTTCCCATTATCACCATTTTAACTCCCTTCGATAACCACAGTGCTGGCGGCCGTTTAATTTTGACATTTTTGATTGGGGGGTGAGTGTCGTACAATTTAGTTAAAGCGTCATTGAAAATCCGCACTTTGTCATAAATTGTGTTAGCCGCCAGTAATGAGACCCGGTCAATAGCGAAAGCAGTCGTAAGTTGTGCAACACTCTGGGTTTGGTTTTGGGAGGTTTTAAGGCATAGAGGAAGACAGGTCATTATAGGAAAAACCAGAGCTTCATGCTGTGACCATGACTGATGAGCTGGTAATTGTCTACTGGGTGAAGCATCTGGTACATATTTAGTAATCTGTGATACGGGTGGCTTAGGACCGGCCTTCGTGGAAATCCTTAGGGTAGGCCTATGTGCAGCAGTGGAATTAAGGCTGAAATGATAATAACTGATCGATTGGTGAGTCCCTAGTAGTAGTATGTGTATTATTACAATTTAAAATAATAATTTCTCTGTTTCGATAAGTCATTAATGACAAGGCTGAAAATATAGCCGCGAGAGAAGGAAAACTTGATATACGAAACCAACACGCCCGACTCAGTAGGCTAATCCATGACATGGGAGGAGGCCTCACTCCGCTTAATAAATAAAAACCTCTTACCTCATGTCCTCCATACAAAAACAGTAAACCAAATATAAATTCCGCCAGTAGTATAATTAGAAATAACGACATTATGGCTATTTCGCTTCCCAATTCCAATCCTGCACGTCGGCTGTATACGGATATTAAGTAGTCTAGATGAAATGAGAGAATCACAGATAAAAATGTGACTGCTGCCTGCATTAAAAAAAACAATTTATTACACAGGATGTACACAAAAAAGAAAGTATCTGGGGTACTCAAAATAAATAAATATTTTTCCTAAAATGTTCGTCGACGAAATTGTCGTAACTTGAGTAAAACAAGAAATCAATCAATCAATCATTACAGCTCTTTTGACAAGTCAACAAATCAAGTCAAAAAATATAATAATCCCACCTGGTCCTTGCAAATGACATTAGACAATGTCATTTGCAAGGACCAGGTGGGTTTTAGAGGTTTTAGATTGTTTATATTATATTTATTTAGGACACATTGTACACAATGAACGTACTTAGTATTGCAGGTTAGTGTCTACAACTACACTAACCTGCAATACTATGTACTGCAATTTTAAAAGTGTGATACCTAGTTTTGCAGCCCAGTGTATTTAGCTCATAAATGACCCACCACTGAATTATTTTCTTACCATTTTTATGTAGGTCCACACGATTAAGCTGTACCTCAGAGGAAGGCAAAAACAGCATCTTTTGAATATGGGGAGCTCCGACTTCATTTTCCAATGTATCTATAAATTTTCATGCAATCTAAAGCGGTTAAAGGTTGCCTAGAAAGAAGAAAAAAATGAAGATGAAGTTGGTTCCTAGTGCTATTTCGGTAACTTTGTAAACAGTTAGTAGTACCTATAACTGACTTTTAAAACGACTCAATTCAACTTTATGTTTAATTTACATGTGCTACCGAAAATCCCCATAATTAAATTATATAAATCGATTTGGAAAAAATATTTTGATTGGTCCCATAGAAATGGTATCGAAATCAGTTCAATAGTTTACTATATAACCTGAAATAAGTGAACAACATAAGAAATCATCCGAAGGATATTTGGGTATTTTTTGACAACTAGTTAATGAATCTAATTTTTATGATTAACGTAACTAGTATTTTAATTTCTGTCTCTGTTCTTGCATTTGTGTGTCACTCTGGCTATAGCTGAAAATCAGTTCTACAGGAGACTGTAGTATGATGCTGAGATGCAGCCATTTAGACACATTAAAGTACAAATTGCCTTCTTTTTTTTATTCTCTTTTCTTTTCTTTCTTTCTTTCCCTGTGCTAACCCGTTTGGCCAGCGTGGCACAGTAAGCTAATTACCCTCCATGTAATTGGCGGAGGCCTGACCCAGCAGTGGGTCATTTATAGGCTAACTGGTAGTAGTAGTAGTATATGCACAACAATAAATAAAAAACTATTTACCAAAAAAATAAAACCGACTTCAATAACTACAATAGTTTTTGTTACAATAGTAAAACAGATTTTTTTAATAGTAAACTTTCTTTACTACCATATAATGTTTTTACTGTCGCACAGAAATTACAAATAGAAATTATTCCTTTAGATAAATTTCCTTTCTGTCAAGTCGGTTCTAACAATTTTTCTATAAACACCGTGCAAGAGCAATTAAAATTTAAAGAGAGTTCAAAATCAAATACTAATAAGCACAAAACTACGTACCAGTAAGGATATACAACTTAATATCCAAACTTCTTATCTCAACCTCATTGGGGTATTTCCATTTCCATTGAGTATTCCAAACTTAGTATATCACTTTATTGAATTACATTCACCAAATATATCTTCCAAATATACTTCACGTATTAACGTGTTTATGTCAGTACAAAACCAACGTGTTTACAAAGTACTCTACGAACAAAACTCAAAAGATTCTATAAGCTATACACTCTTTATCTACATAGAGACATAGTTTCATACATTTTTTTTTAAATTGGAGCCGACCACCGTATTGTTTGTGAGTGAGCGCAATGTAATTAGTTTAGTATACGCACAAAACAATGCGTTATAATGTTGTTTGAAATTAAGTCTTAATTTTTTTTGATAACTAGGCGATGTTATCCGCGGATGACGCCGCGGGGCGAAGCTAGTAAAAAAAGTATCCTAAGTTACTCCTTATATCGTCAGCTACCTATCAGTGAAAGTCCCGTCAAAATCGGTCCAACCGTTCCAGAGATTAGCCGGAACAAACAACTGTCTGGTTTTTTTTTCAACAAAAATAAAAAAAAATGTTATTTTGGTCTATGTACTGTGTACAAATACTTATGCATTTAGTAAAATGTGGTTATTCTATTATTACAAACAGACACTCCAATTTTATCTATTTGTATAGATGTATGTATGTATAGATGTTGGCCGAATACTAACAGGAGTATTAAGAAACTGTCGGTCCCGGTTCCCCGTTCTACCATCTAAGGTAGTCGTTTCACGTTGTCAGTTGCGTGAAATCTGACAGCTGATCTAACCATTAACGGTTCTCACCACTCTATCTTATACCGGCCTTTAAAAATGGCGCTAAACTTCTAAAGCAACTACAGTTCTAAAGCAACTGATAAATACCACAAACTGTGCAGCAGTTTGGATAGATCTTTATTATATAGAAATCCTGTAAACCTGTAAATAAATAAATACTGACTCTGCTTCTGCGCTTAATATTTCTATGTCCGTTAATAAACTTTATCCGTTCGTCTCAGTGGAAGTTGACGCATTCTTAACTCTCTTAAATTGGACAACTCGTGATACGTCGGAGAACCATGGAAATTTAAAACTGCCCCACGGGACATTATTAGGCTGATTACAGGTGATTACTATGTTACACAATATTTTAGTTTTTGCGATTATTACACATTGTAATAAACACGTTCTCATGGAGAGATTCTTCCCCGTGACCACGACTGCTGCAAAGCATTTGAAACTTAAATAACGCTATACACATGCGATAAATACATTAAAATTTGTTTAATTTCGTTACATACACTCTTTTTGTTACACCTGTACCAAAAAGAGTATGTATCGAGATGGAAGTTCACAAACATTTTGATCCTGCGCAATTTTTTAATGTTTGATCTACTTTGAGAGAAGAATAATAGAGAAGAATAGAGGTGTAAACCACGCAATTAGTGGAAGACTTGTGCGAACTCTCCCTTTTGGTTCAAGAAAAGTAAGCTGAAGGGGAGTAAATTTTGGGCATGCCCCTTGCATGCCCAAAATATTGTCTCAATATCACCCTGTAACCCTGATTAGGCACTGCCTGTGATGACTTAAAGGCACGCAACAAATGTGGGTACTTATTATTTATTTCTAAAAAACTATTTTAGGTGCAAAGAGATAGTCAGGCAGCCAGGCGAGGTGGTATGTCTGGCAGGGGGCCGCGGCGCCTATCCCCCATAACTGTAGTTGGAGTTTTCTTAACCGTGCGGATTGCTCTATAAACTTCGCAATCGCGCTGTAGGACTTTTTCGTAATTCTCGCATTCCACAGTCCGCAGTCCGTGTGGTGACGGATTTAAAATACACAATGTCACCAACCCATACCATCTTTAGGGTGTAGTAAGAGGCGACTAACAGAACGCAAGAGGCAGTTCACCTTGCCCCAAGAGAAGGAAATCTTGATACAAACCCTGTGCCCTGTGCCAACCCGTCTTGGCAGCGTGGCACAGTAGGCTTATTTCCCTCCATGAATTTGGAGGAGGCCCAACCCAGTAGTGGGCCAGTTATGGGCTGTAACGATGACGACTCATGCGAAATAAACGGAAAACACAGTGCTGGTATGTCACACGCTGGATCAAAGACCTTTTAGGCGCAAAGGGATGATCATCCAGCCAGACGAGGTGGGATGTTTCTTAACTTGCGAATTGCTCTTGAAATTTCGCTATCGCGGTGTAGGACATTTTGGTAATTCTCGCATTTGCAGGCGATATTTCTTGATGCAATTACTTCAGATTTTTCGGGTAAACTTTGTAAAGTATGTAGCATGTGGTCGCTACAACCTGATTAAGGTCGCCAGAGTCGTATGAATGCGGGCCGCTCAGGACCGACCTTCGTGGAAATGGTTGAAGGAGGCCTATCTATCACTGCACTTCTTTTGGCTCAAAGATTATAATTAAAATGCTAAAGGATAAAGAAAATCAACCCTGGAACTTGACCTTCACTGCGAAGCTGCTGTAATCAGACCCCCAGGCCAAAGGTTAGTGTTTACATGACCACAATCTCACTGTATCATTGCGTTTTAACCCACTCGTTCACACAAGTCCCAATATACAGTCATGTTTAGTAGTTGAATTGTTTTTTGTTTTAATTAAATATATTTATAGAGTGCCGGTGTGCTTGAATTATGATGTTACCAGATTACTGCTGTTTTTGTGTGCCAAAGCGGTGTGGCTTACTAATTTTCGGTGGATTAAGAATTGTAAGTATTTATTATAAAACCTGTGGTGTCTACCAGACTGTCTATGTTTACCCCTCTATTAACCTGGAGGGGGCATTTTCAATAGTGGGTCATTTACACTGCTTTATTTCAGCCCATAAATAACGACACTATGTACATAGACACTATGTATCAACACAATTTCAAACCGGTCAAATGATATTTACCACAATGTCTTGTAGAATGATTTTCACTTCATCCTGAGGGTGAAGTGAAGAAGGTCCTCAGGTAGAAATGGGGTGACGACACTACGTATTCTAAACCCGTTTTCATTCTGTGAGACCCACACGGAAAAACGAAGTTATACCCTACAGTTATAGTTACTTATTTCAAGGTATTTCTCCACTAACATTTCTTCTTCTTGTTTGTAGGTATTAACAATATTTTTGACCATATGGATGTTATGTGATGGAGTAGGACTGCTAGCTAAAAACCTAAGTCAGTTAAACGACCATATAACTGAGCCGCCAGTAACAAATACGAAAGTATTCTCTATAATAGCTATATTGCTGGTAGATCTAATGTTCTCCGCCATATTTATTATTGCTGCACATAAGGTAAGATGGTTTCCAGAATTAGTAATAGCAACATCATCATCATAACAAGCAAAAATAATTTCTGCCCCATCAGGCGTCGGTCTGTGTATGTGCTCTGCCCACTGCCACTTAAGTTTGGTAATCCTGTGGACTATGTCGGTAACTCCGTTGTTCACCTGCGTATTTCCTCATTTCTAATTCGATCTCCGAACGGGAAACATCGAGTATAGTCCTCTCCATTTCCGTTTCCGTGTAGAGACGGATTTTCGGAATGGGAATACACAATGTCACCTACCCTTACCATCCTCAGAGTGTCAAAAGAAGCGACTAAAGGTACGCTAGAGGTGGATCACCAAGCCGCAAGAGATGGAACAGTTTATACAAAATGTGTGCCAACCCGCCTTGCTAGCGTGGCAAAGTAGGCTAATTACCCTCCATGTAATTGGAGAAGGCTCGACTTAGCAGAGGGTCAGTTAGGAGTAATAGTAGTAGAAGTATGTAAATAGCCCTGCGATACAAGAGTACACCTGCACTAGCACAGGCAACTCTTTTATGAAAAAAATAGTAAAGAAAAACAAAATGATTGGCTTGGATGATAACAACTTTAATCCATTTATCTTTGTTCCAGAGCAATTTAAAACTACACAAGATCTTTTTCTACTACAGCATAATTCTTGGTCTATTCAGCGTACTGGGAGCAATCTTCGTGATGTCCAATCATAAGTCTAAATACCTGATATATTACATGTTTCCGAGAACCTACATATACGACTATTTCCCAATCTATACAATGACTGCTCTCCTTGTTGATATTGGTAAATTTAAACTACATCGTAATGTTGTAGGCTAGTATCTAGTTAAAAATACGGTTAATCTGCAGCAATGTATTGTGTCCTTGTGGCGACAGATTTAGAATACACAATGACGTATGTCGTTGCATGACGTAAGAGGTGACTGATGGGACACAAGAGGAAATCCGTCTAGCTGCAGGAGAAGGAAAACTTGATACATTCCTTTCTTTTGGTTTCGCTGGGGAAATTTTTAATGCTTCCCACTGCCCAAAACCTCAAAATCCACGATCAAAGGCACGATGATTGTCGATTTTGGCAGCATTGTTTGCAAGTTTAGCTTAGTTTAGAGCCCAGGTAAGTAGGCATCAAATCTTCCTTCTATTCCTTATGTCGCCACTTCGGATATTCTCAGCATCGAATCGGTTGGTGACATGGAATGTCTTGTTGGTCTAGGGATTAGATGTGCCGCCTTTGGATCAACGGTCTCGGGTTCGACCCCGTGGTCGGGCAAGTGTCTTTGTGTAAACCAGAGGCACTTGCTCTGAGTCAGTGTCATTTGTGTTGGTGATTTACATGTTTGTAAACTGCCCCCGCGATGCAGGTGCGATACCTAATGCCCCCTGCATTAAAAAATCCGTTTTGAAACAAAACACGGTAATTGTCGATTTCGGCATCATTGAGTTAAATATAGGTTAGGTTAGGCATCAAATTTTCCTTCTCTTTCTTATGTCGGAACTTCGGACATCCACAACAAGGATAAGATTGGTGATATTTTGGATTTTAAATCACTACACGGAACAGTATTGCGTTTATGCTAAATTTTTCATCTTCTTCTTTTCAGTGGCCCAGGCCTACTTTGTACTTCTGATTAGTAGTGAAATGGCCAAGATCAAAAGAACACAGTACTGGAATCCAAGGAACGGAAGAAATTACCTTTTTTAGTATTTCGAAATGAGAATAATAAAAAATACCTTCAGCGAAAATGGCAGTTGTTTTCTAGAACTTCTACACGCCAGGCCTATTTCCAATGGACCGTGATGGGAAGAGGCCCGATTCAGCAGTGGGTGAGTCACGGGCTGAGTAGTGGTATGGAAAATATTGTATATTTTTTTAATAACTTACAAGTGTACATTGTTTAACTAAATTTATTTTTAAATTTCTGTCGGCAGTACAGTTGTGTCGTTGTACACGGCATTTCTATCATTTTTCCTTTCATATACAATCCATTGGAGCCGATTCTCGTATGCACGTGGATGACTATTGTGCAGTTTCTTAAGGAGACTTCTTAGTAGTATGATGAGGTAAACTTGCACACCTATAAACAACAGGTTACTTAAGCAGGTTATTAAATTTTAAGAGATGTCTCGCTGCAAGGTAATGAAACCTTAATACAACCCTGCACCTATCAAGTATTCCTTCTGTTGCGGCTGGGTTTTCAGCCATAACATATTCTTTTGTCGGCTCTTACGACACCGTCAGGATGGTGATGGGGTGGTGACACGACACGGTTAAGCTGGATGTCCTTCTCCAATCGGACAACTCCAGCTTAAGTGGTGGTATTCCTCTATGTCTTCGTCGTCATCCTTTCAGTACATAAATGACAAAAAAAAACATAAGGGTAGCTAGTTGGCTAAGTGCCACGCTGGCCAAACGGGTTGGCGCAGGGTTTCGTATAGCCCACCGTCCGACCGTATAGCCTACCGCGAAGGTGTGACGCCCAAGTGCGCGGGGCGTCGCACGGGAAAGGGTGCCCGATGGGGCTGCCGCCTGCGGACCACGGTAGAAACGAACGCGGTACCCGTGGTCCGCCGTGCGGGTGTCGGCGCACGGCGGGTTGTTTTAGTGGGTGAGGGCCCCACACTACCCCGTAGTCTCCCCGGACGCGGGATGTGCGGTCAGAGATTTTGCACCGCCAAACCACAAAAAAAAATATTTCCTATCAAGTTTTCTGCCTCTTGAGGCTCGGTTATCGGCCTTGTCGTTTCCTCTTGTGGACTCTTACGACACTCTCGGGTGAAACGGGGTGGTGACACTAAGTATTCTAAATCCATCACAACATGGACAAAACCAACGGTGTCCCTCAACTGCCAGAAACAGGGCCACTGATTTCATTCCCCAATAGGTCACCCTAGCGGTCTATAGATGACGATGATGATGAAAATTCGGTAAGGGGTGGGATATACCGCCTTTGGATCAACGGGTCCCGGGTTCGATTCCGGGGTCGGGCAAGTGTCTTTGTGTCAACCAGAGACACTTGCTCCGAGTCTGGGTGTCATTTGTGTTCGTGAATTTCATGTTTGTAAATTGCCCCGGCAATACAGGTTTGTTTCAAACAAGCATACATTACTTCCCGATGTTGGCAAATAACACCTAAAAGCATGGGTAAGAATGCTCACCAGGGTCACAGATACTTCGGGGAAATGACTCTGCTGATAGAGTGGAGTCAATAAGATCAGAACACCTGAGGGTAGAGCATCAGACTCCACTTATCCAAGCCAACGCCGAACGAGAAGTAAAGGTAGTTTCTCGAAGGCGTTTACGGCTCGAGTAAGGATGCAATGTGGTAGGCATTAGTGAGTAAGCCAGCCACAATTCACAATCTTTACGCGGCCGGGACTCCCACATACCACAGCCAATCCCCCACTTGGGGACCTATAAAAGGTTTCTCCTAGATTTAAAAAAAGGGTGACAGATACTCCCTCCAGCTAGAAAAAATATATACCTGGATCGAGTGAGAGCAAGAGAGAAAATAGTGAATTTTAGTCGGTACTTAGACCCTCATCATATCACTGAAAGTCCTTAGAGTCCTGCAAAGCCTGGGTAGTCTTCGATTTGTCAAGTAAAAACAAACTTATTTCAACCACTTAGTACTTACAATAGACAATAAACAGTAGCGGCACCATTTCAACGAAGAGCCTTGTAGGTATTGTAGAGTTGACAAACGCGAAGATATGCATCAGAATGCCGGCGATCAGACTTGCCATTGAAAAATAATAATAGGCCTTTATGTACTTTGAACATTTCTGAAAAAAGAACACACGATAATTTTTTTTTTTAATGAGGTAGTACACCTGCTTGGGTGGCTATGACAAGAGAGTTGGAAGTGCCTTTAAAAATAAAAAGGAAACATTCCTTTAGCTGCCAGCACCTTCTCCCAAGCCTCCTCTGATGAATCTCTTGTGACCTTACTCACCAGCCAAGGATATTATTAGCCACTAGCTGTACCCTGCGCACCTTGCCACTAAGTAATATAAATTTAAAGGAAATACATTGGACAATTTTTCATTATGTTGCTTTCGTTCAGAAACCCTCGTGGGCTCATGCACAACACTTTGCTGAAGATCATCACATGATGAAATGCACAGTTAACGATTTTATAAAGGATAAACCGACAAACATTCATATATATATATATATATATATATATATATGGCATTTCCTTATGTCAGTTCCTACGACATTCGCAGGATGGAATGGGGTGGTGAAATTGTGAATTGTAAATCAGACACCAAACGGTGTCGTGGTGATCAAAGCAAAGTGTTTCTTAGTCCTATTAAATTGAAGCTCCGATTCTATTGACGTCAATGAACTATAGAAATAATACGCCCCCTATGATACGAAACTAATATCATGTTTTCCAGGGTCCAATAGCATTACAGTGTGATAATATCTCCTCTTATCATTTATTGCAAATAAGTTTACTTTTAATATTTGGGAACTCGAATTATACATTTCTGCTAGCGTCCAGTTAGGGATTTGCATGGGATTTAAAAAAGGAGTAAACGAGAAGGCGAGGAAAACAAAAGAATGAGGACATACATGGATGATGGATGGAAGTTTGTTTTTGCTACTGTATTTAGATTGAGAATGAACAGGGTGCAAAAAACCCTAGAGCCATAAAAAAAGTGAGATTATTAAAATCAAAACACGATTTGTAAAATTTTGGGAAAAGCGAAGCCTGTTTCTTGAAATGTTGGCCAGCTGGTAACGAACGCATTTAACTCGAGAAATGAATCCATTTAAGCTTATAAATCAGATTACTAAGAGCCGACTAAAGGACAAGGTACAAGTAGCCTAAAGATTACAAATTTCCTGTAATTGGAGGACTATAGTGCTTATTTTATACGGGCGTTAAGATGATGTCTGCAATCCCAACTATTCGCCAAGACCTTCTTTTGTTTTTTTTCGGATATCCTCGTGGTTTCCCGGCTGTGAGGAGCAGCTGTGTTATTTGGGACTCCGGGGCGCTTAGAGATGGTAAATCTATCTATATACTACCTTTTACCCGCGGCTTCGCACGCATTGAATCCATTAAATAAGTATACGAGATCATTATAATGGAAATGTATCAATATAATAATTTTCTTTTTTAATCTTTCATATTTTTATATAAAAAGTATCATGATGATACTTTTAATACCCCCAAGAATATGTGTACAAAGTTTCACGATGATCGGTTAAGTCGTTTTCGCGTGAAAGCGTAACAAAGAAACGTACATAAACATCATCACTACATCGTCGGAGTATAAAACAAAGTCGCTGTCGTCTGTCCGGGCATAAGTATGCTTAAATCTTTAAAATTACGCAACGGTTTTTGAAGTGTTTATTTTTTAATTTATAGAGTGATTCAAGAGGAAGGTTTTTAAGTTTAAACATGCATAATATTGTAGAGAAACACTGATAAATTTAGATGTTCATCATTGCGGGTCGCTAGTTTATAATATTAGTAGGGATACCTACCCACTAAAACCGTTGGTAAATGCCTTCATAAGGATTTAGTTACACCCAAAGACTAGTGGGTGTACCAACTTACGTTATGAGCTCCATAAATCAGCATGAACGTGAATACGAGCTGCAGGCAGTAGAGGAATACGCACATCTCTTCTGGTACCGCAGATCTGATGTGACGTCGGTCATAGTGCACAGAGTAACTGTATATGCCGAGCATAAAAGCACTAAACAGCTGAAACGTAGATAACAATAATGAGATTAACTATGTCATGTCAAATGTATAGTAGATGCAATGTAAATATCATAGATCTATTGCTTTATGATATTTCAACTAAAAATGAAAAATAAGTAATAGTTTAAAACAACTTAAAATATACGCTTTTATATCCAGAAAATTTATTTTAATATTTGAATTTAAAAAGTTTTTATTGTAAAAAAGCGTTCTTTTGTTTTGTATTTTTTATTAACATTTTGATATAATATAATATTATCATTCTGCACCCCGTCTCTGCATACACTATAAGTGAGGGAAATTTTATAATTCTCCGTCCGCGCAGTTTTCGTTAAAAGAGGTACAACATTTTTTTTACATGACACACAGAACAGGTATAAACTATTATTATTATACAAAGGTCGGTATTGGAAATGAAATTTATTACTCACAACTTTAAGGTACGCAAAAACCAAAATTCCTCTCCTTAACGGTAAGCAGCAACAACACCGCTTCAATTCCGGACAGTCACAATACATTTTCACATAAAACAGTATCTACCTTGTAAAACTCTCGTCAACCTGTGCCACGAAGTGATCGCACTGACTGGCAATTGGGTTTGCATACCAAAACAGCTTAAGACTGTTCTTAGTAGACTGTCGCTTACGTTATTTTAGTACTGTGTATGACACGGTAGTTATCTAATATAGGATACTTGAATAGAATGTGGCAGATTGTCCAGTGATAGTCATTTTAACCGAGTTCGTATACAGAAGTAATGCTTTTATATACTCAAGCGTACGGCATAAGAAGGAAAGCGGTTAACGTCACATTTGACTACAATCTTGCCGCCCTCAAGCTATAATACCGTAAACTAGTATAACCATATCTAGGTAAAGCCTTGTAAATGATGAAGGGCCTCATCTCATGTCAGTCGGACAATTGCAGCTGGCCAGATGGGCTGGCTCACGGTTTGTATGAAGTTTTCCTTCTCTTGAGTTTAGTTTGTCTGCCTCTTGCTTTCTCTTAGTCGTCTTCAAAATTCAAAACTCATTTAATCAAGTTGGCTGATTAGAACTCTTTTGACAAGTCAAACAACAAAATAATATTTACTTTAAAATTTACCATCTACCACCGGTTCGGAATGCAGTTCTACACAGAAGAGCCGGCAAGAAACTCTGTAGTTTTTTAGGTAATGTAATTTTTAGGTACAAGGCCGTGATAAGACAGTTTGTGAGAGCAAACGCGTGCAATAGTCGCAAAGGGCCAAACATCAGCCAGATCTAATCAACAATACTAACCTTCTAACGCCCGAGCCAACCGACCCCCAGCAACGGCACCTGTTCACAAGCATGACGCATGCGGCAGCCATCGCCCTCCTCAACCATATTGCAGGGAAGAGAACGACCCGTCGCAGGACGCCACCACTGCCATGAGTCCTATAGTGAGCATGATAACTCGAGCACCAGAAAACTCAATATTTAAAAAGTTATACTAATAAGGCGTTAGTATGCTCTCACATACTGTGTATAAACATCACATTAAAAGAACAATATTTCTAATTACTTTATCAGTATTCTAAAAGTTTCTAATTATGAGCATCAGACTAGCAACAACACAGATCAGTCATTTCCAAGCATTTTTATCTAAGATATAGTCGTTAACTTTATAGTACCTATCCCTTGAGGATGAGCCGACTTTTGATGTGACACTTAAACTGTTCTAGAGGCAAGTCTTGAATGCGTATCTTTACATAGTATAAAACAAAGTCGCTGTCGTCTGTCCGTCCCTATGTATGCTTATATCTATAAAACTACGCAACGGATTTTGATACGGTTTTTTTACATAGATAGAGTGATTCAAGAGGAAGGTTTATATGTATAACCCACCCCCGCTTTGCACGGGCGAAGCCGGGGCGGGCCACTAGTTTTATTATATAATCGAATCCCGAGACCTGCAAAAGTTTTGTGCACTTTTTGCAGCCTGTAATGAGGGATTACTATGTGGTGTCTATTTCTAGTGGACATTTTATTTTTATTGATTTCGCCACTCTTTTCGTAATCGCTAATATTTTTACGAATGTACAGAATATTGGTAAATATGTACTGCGATGCGACTGTTAGAATACCAGTATCCTCAAAAAGTTCTCTCAGCGATTCTCTAGAATTAAGATTATAAATTGCACGCACCGCTCGCTTTTGTAATACAAAAATGGTTTCGATGTCGGCAGCATTTCCCCACAATAAGATACCATAAGACATAATGCTGTGAAAATAACTGAAATATATGAAGAATACCATTCATAACCAACTTAGAAACACAACCGAATTCAGAATCTCTTGTTTTTTGGAGTCGATTAAAAATACGATGAAATGAAAATAAACAGGCTTAATGGTATTTATATGTATTTAATTGTAATTATTTACACTTTCTACATTTACAAACTACGTGAAGTTCATACATTTAAAGATAAATACTAATCATTGGCTTTAATAATTTCATACAGTTAGTTATAAGCTATGTGCCCTGCCTACTGCCATAGGTAATGTTTGGACTTGTGTAATCTTGTCTTATATCTAATGTAACGACATAATAATATGGAGTTCACAAATACCTAGTTTCACGAATTCTAATTACAATTTGCACACCCGTTTGTAGGACAAAGCACTCGTAGATAAATGTATAATTAGCGAACAGGCCTATATCAAATTACGTTTAATAGTTATCACATTAACATATCACGTCTCTATACATATATTATATTGCGCAGATAAAAAAATACGTACAGTCAACATTATACAAAACACAGCAAAATCCGTATATAACATCCAAACGCAACTTAGCAGAAAACCTGCTCAGTCAGTGAGTTGAATATTATACATTTTCAAACAGAATCTTAGTTAATTAATTTTTAATTAATTAATATCCTTGGACATTTCACACAACGCCATCTCGTCCCAAGCTAAGCAACTTAATGCTTGTGTTATGGTAACGAGATGGATGATAAACTACTTATATACAATTTTTTTTGTAAATACATACATATTAAAGATAGAAATGACACCCAGACTCCGAGCCAGTGCCTCTGGTTGATCCAAAGGCGGCACATCTAACCACTAGACCAACGAGGCAGCCAATAGAATATAGAGAAAGTCTATACAAAGGCTTATAAGAACTCATTTACTGCTTGAGTAGCTAGGCATAGATGACCCACTACTGAGTCGGGCTTCCTCCAATTACAGGAGGTAATTATCCTGCTGTGCCAAGCTGGCCAGACAGGTTGGCACAGGGTTTGTATCTAACTTTTCCTTCTCTTGTGGCTGGGATTTCGCTTTAGTAGGCTCTTACGACCGCCAGCGTGGCACAGAAAGCTTATTTCTCCTGTAATTAGTGGCTAAGCAAAAGCCTTTACCACTTACCACCATTTAGTGGTAGATTACCACCTCTTTGGAGCAGCCTGACTGCAGGAGTACCTCCAGCTTACATACCACAGGCAATTAAACCCTTGGGTGTGGTCGAGTTGCACAAATGTGCAGGAGTGTGACTGCCTCGTTGGTCTAGTGGTCAGATGTGCCGCCTTTGGATCAACGGGTCCCGGGTTCGATTCCGGGGTCGGGCCAGTGTCTTTGTCTAAAACCAGAGGCACTGGCTCGGAGTCTGGGTGTCATTTCTATCTATAATATGTATGTATTTACAAAAAAAATATGTATATAAGTAGTTTATCATCCATCTCGTTACCATAACACAAGCATTAAGTTGCTTAACTTGGGACGAGATGGCGTTGTGTGAAATGTCCAAGGATATTTATTATTTATTTATTTAGTGTAAAGAAATCCGGTAACTGTATAGACATAACATTTTTGTTCCACTGTACATTCATTAAACAGAAACAAAACATCGACATATGACGTTACGTCATAATTAGATTCTCATATCACAAGAGCAGAAAAGGCAGTAAATTATCATGATAAATAATTATAATAATTATAAACAATACGATCGCATCACAAATTAATTGCTTTACTAAATAGTATCGTTTCATCAGCATTTGTGACGGAGTCTGCCATCGTATAGAAGGACATCTAGGCGCAGGAGAGGGATAACTCGTTAGGAACTCTGTGCCACCCCGTCTAGCCATCGTGGCACAGTTGACAGATTTACTACCATATAATTGGAAGAGGTTCGATTCTGTGATGAGTTTTTGGGTGGATATGATGGTGAACTAACCATTATAAAAACAATCCTTGTGCTGTTCAATCACTACATAGTATAAAACAAAGTCGCTGTCGTCTGTCCGTCCCTATGTATGCTTAAATCTTCAAAACTACGCAACGGATTTTAAAGCGGTTTTTTTTAATAGATAGAGTCATTCAGGAGGAAGGTTTATATGTATAACTAGCGGCTCGCCCCTGCTTCGCACGGGTGCAATTATGCATGTATTATACATTTAAACCTTCCTCTTGAATCACTCAATCTAATAAAAAACACCTCTTCAAAATCCGTTGTGTAGTTTTAAAGATTTAAGCATACATAGGGACGGACAGACAAAAGCGACTTTGTTTTATAATATGTAGTGATGATAGAACCATCATTGCACCCGTGCGAAGCCGGGACGGGTCGCTAGTTTACAATATACTACTACTCAGCCCACAAATGACCCATTGTTCATCGATCTGCTACCATTACATGAAGGGTTATTAGTCTAAAGGTCCACGCTGGCCAGACTGGTTGAAACAGAGTTTAGTTTCAAGTTCCTCTTGCGGCTAGGTTTTCAGCCTTCTCATTTCCTTTTGTCGGCTCTTACGACACTCCAGAGATGGAATGGGGTGGTAACATTGTATTCTAATCCATGACACACGGACTAGAAACAGGGCGAGCTTTTCAACAGGGTGTGACGTGACTTTAACGTAAACGATGAGGTAGAAAAAAAACACTAACGAGTCTCGAGCCCAATCATAGTGGAGAGTAAAACATGGCCACTACAGTAATCGGTATTACTAGACAGGCATCGTACTCGATCATTTTGGATAATAACACATCGTGTATGTTATACATCATGAGCATCAAAATGGGGATACCCACATAATGATCAAGTTTTGGATCAAAGGGTTTGGCTTCTGGCCTTCCACGCCCAATAGCTTTAAAGTACATTGGTCCAAAACTGTAACCAATCTCAACACTTCATACATACATAATATCTCATCACACATCATTTTATAATCTCCAATCTTAAAACATAATCATCTAAGTCATAATAATAATCTAAATAGGTATTAATCATGACTGTGCCCAATATTTCTCCACAAACGTTCTGTCCAAGACCTCAACTCTTGTTTTCTAACTCTATTTCTCTCATTATCTAGCTAGCAACTAATTGTTATAACAGCACCAATATCTGGCCAAACTTTGGCCCTAACCTTTACTTCCCAAGTCCACAATTCTAGTTTTCTGCTACAGGAATAGAAGTATTGTTGTAAATGCTGCCATTTTGTTCAGATTTTCCTTCAAATACTATCTGTTCCAGCTGGTTTTCAAACGTATGCGGACCAGTCCCTCGCTCTAGTCTCTTCACCATGCTTCGGATCATGAGTATCAGGTACACTTGAAGTACTGGAACGAAACAGAACATAAGATTACCTATCGGATAACAATTGAATCATACTCTGTGATAACAGACTTCAAACCCAAAAACAAAATAGCAAAACATAACCTACTACATACTACTTAGCCCGTAAATGACCCACTGGTGAGTCGGGCCTCCTCCCATCGCCATCCCTGTGACGATCACAGGAAGAGTAATTTAGCCTACTGTGCCACGCTGGCCAGACGGGTTGGCACAGGGTTTCGTATTAAGTTTTCCTTCTCAAGGAGGCAATGACTCAAGATTTTGTTTCAAGTTTGCTCTTGCGACTAGGTTATCTAAAAATTAATTCCCTTAAGTCAGCTCTTACGTCACCCTCGGAATGGAACATGATGGTGAAATGATGTATTCATATATGGCTTATCGACAAACCAGGTTGAGTGCCAAAGCGAAGGCAATATGGTGCGCCGCAGCGATTTAGACCCTGGAGCCCGAACCCGCTACAACACTGTTTGCTGTTATTAGTCTAGCCTCCGGTATTGGCGACCCTGAGCCGGTATACCAGGTATTCAACGGATGTTGAAGGCACGAAAGCCTTACGGCAAAGTCCAATCTCTACTTAAAAACTCCAACAATATAAACTTACATGTACTGCACAATAGAAACGGAAGAAACTCCATTACGAATCTCATAATGTAATAAGGGTCGACATTTAATGAGACATCTACTATTTGCATCATAATACCACCGAAGAAGGTAAAAATTGCGAAGTAATAAAATGTCTTTACTGGCCACAGGAGTTGCTGAAAATAAAAATAAAATTATTGTAAGCAGTAGGCATACGCCAGGAGAGAGGGGGAGTTGGCCTCACTACGTCCCAAGAGACAGCGCTCCCATCAGTACGGTACGGGATTATCGCCCGCCGTGTGTGCCAGCGTACACCCGGGAAGTTGTGGATGGCAAATTGTGTCACAGCCCCCTATAAGTGGTAGGACCCATCTGAGAGTGTGGGGCGTAGAACACAAGTCCCTCGGGTTCGCCGAGAATGTTCCCCCATTGGGGAGCAATGTAAGCAACCCGTGGATTAGTGGGCGGGGCTTGTTCCTTCAGCGCCCCGGAACCCCATCCTATAACCCGGCAATCCCCTCAGGGCGCGTATCCACGAGGACTTCTAACATTAAAAAGCAGTAGACGTTATAAGTGATTTTAATTACTACCACTTACGCCGAAGACCGAGATTCGTCTAGTGGGACTACCGGTAAGTCCCAGGAACTCCTCCTCCAGGCCTCGAAATAAATTTTAACAAGTTCAAAACAGAAACTGGGTCTTTATATATTCTTCGGATTCGTTTCTTTTTATGTGTTTTGTTTCAAAGGCCTTCGTATTGTAAATTTATCGAAATCGGTTTAGTGTTTTGGTATAAAACTACATTAAATCATAGCCTAATCATTACAGCATGCGCAGAAAATTGCAATGTCTTATAGATTCCATAGGTTTAAACTATATTTTCATTCCATCTATTCGAAAAGTGACGTTTTGTTTTTCTTTAAGTGGGAGCAAAGTAGCTCTTTTCTGTTCTAGACTTTTTAGCGGGCAATTTTTAATCCTCTTTAAGCTCGTAAGTGCGCCGCAATTTACTTTGCCGCGCACTTTTTGATTTTGAAGAATGACTTTGAGCTTGAAAAAGTATTTCTTGCACCTTTATGAGCTTGGAGGGTTGTATTGATGAGTTTGATGATAAATTCTATAACTACATACGTCTTACAGCCGCGAATAACATTTTAATCAACATACAACCTAGCACTGACCTGCAAATTGCAAAAAACGTAAGAAAATTTGAATTTCGCGGGCTACCCTGGAACATTCACCTTATTATTTAAATTTTATATTGTCTGAATAAAGAATGGCTGGTAAGACGGCTCATAGGCGCGCCGAAAAAACATTTACATATTTGCGTTAATATTTATGTTAAATCTCGAAATGTAAATATACTCGTACGTTTTTAGTTGTTTTATTATTAGATACTATTTATTTTAATTTAGTTGTTACTATATGTTTTTATTGAATAATATTACAATTTAATATCAGGCGCCTTTTATTTTCTCATAGAGGGTAATGAAAAGTGGAATGAATCACTCGGGCGCAAAATATTTTTTAGCTCAGGTGACGTACTCTGAATCCCCCGCTACGTTCAGGATTCTAGTAAAAAATCCCTCACTAAGCTCGGGATTCTACTCTAGAATACCTCACTACGCTCTGGATTCTAAAAAGCGCCCTCCCGTAAAATATTACTTTGTTCCCTTGTGATACAATCTACTATTATTGGGTTCTCTATAAATCTATTGTAACTTAAAACACAGGGTATCCTAGCTTAGACTACAGTCTCTGCAAAATTTTAAGATCTGTGTAAGTAATTGTATTATTATGATTATAGAAAATCTTCAAAAAATCCAATTACATTTATTTTTAACGGATTTATCGCGTGTATATTACATTATTTAATTCCGGACATTTCGAATGCTTTTGTGTGCACAGTGTGCCCAATTCTGCGTGCACAGGTAGTAACGTTGGGAATTAAATAATGTTATAGACACGCGAAAAATAAAGTCTTTAGCTTCAATGTATAACAATCGCGAAAACCTAAGACATCATTAAAATCCAATTGGTTCCAAAGACTATTTTGGACTGAAAGGTCAATAACATAACATTTTCCTGTTTATCTAAAGAAATATTAAAAGATTTCGCGGTAAGACTATAAACAAATGAATGCGTAACTAACTAATTGCAATATGAACAGATAAGCTTGTCTTGTGATAATTTTCCTTCAATAACATATTAATTTACGTATAAACGCACATTACGCTCGTTGTTGTTCGTATATGTAATAATCGCTCTAATGCACTTAATTATATACCCCTCAAATAAATCCAGGGTTTATTCAATAGAGTCAAAATTTGCGACCCACGTGCCTTTCAAAGTATAGTGTCAGTTCGGGTTCTTACGACACACAATCAAAATCAAAAGGTTTTTTATTCGAATAAATTCTTACGAATGCTTTCAAATACTCAAAAAGGATAATAGAAAAGTTAAAAATAATTAATCGTTTAATTTTTACCACGGGAATGGAATGCCAATCCACAGAGAAGAGGCAATAAACTCCATGGTTGCTCTTTTACAAACAAATCTGACAGATTAGTGAAAGCAACATAGCCAACAAATTATTCTTAATAAACAGGGTTATCTATTATTCAAGAATAATATAAATCGATCATTGACTAATTAGAAAGAAAGAAGAAAGAAATTTGCTAATTTAAGTAAGTAACTAGTTTTATTATGTTCACAGCTTAATCGAAGTTCCAGCTACAAAATCATTTTTAATGGTACCCATTCAAATATGTAGTTCTTTTTGATTTTTATTTTGGGGTAAATATCGATAAATCCTTAAAACTTAAATTTCTTGAAAACTCCAAAAATGTTGACACAAGAACTTTTGAATAATTACACCGTGTTGCATGGACATTTCACTAGAAATTTAGACGCAAGGAGATGATCATCCGGCCAGACGGTGGTATGACTGGCAGGGGGCCGCGGTGCCTATCACGCGATAACTGTAGTCGGGGATTTCATAACCGTGCGAATTGTTCTGTAAATTTCGCTATCGCGGTGTAGTACTTTTTGGTAATTTTCGCATCCTGAGGGTACCCTAAGAGGCGACTAAAGGCAAGTGGCTCCAAGATCACCTACCTCCAAGAGAAGGAAAGCTTGATACAAACCCTGTGCCACCCTGTCTTGCCATCGGGGCACAGTAGGCTAGTTACCCTGTATTTGGAAGAGGCCCAACTCCGTGGTATCTTATGTATGGGTTGAAATGATGATATAATAAAGTGCGTTGTGCCAAGTTAAGTGTAACAAAATAACGCAATGGTTGCTTGAATTACAATTTAGACAAAGATGTCTGTGTCTTTCGGAACCAAAGAAAACATGTATTTTTTTTAATTCTTACCTTATGAGATCCGTATATTAAAATAACAGTAAAGATAATTTCAACAACGTAAAATGCTATGACAGCTTCTCTGGATGCCACATCGCTGGTTCCATGGTATAAGGTGAAAACCCAAGCATTGTGGTGTACACTATAGCTGTACAACCCAACCATTAATGAACAGAATACCTGGAACAGACATATAATATTAATATTGTATGTAAAGTATGTATTATTATTGTTTTTATATGTATTGTTATTTTTAATTAATCTATTTTACTTCACTTGATTTTAATTCATATATTGCATCTAGCCCATGTTATTCTCTGCTCCACCCAATGGTTGACTGTTAGAGAATGCCTCTAGGCATTAAGTCTGTAAATGTACCATGTTACATAAATAATTAAACTATGTCGCGGGTTCGATCGCCGCACGGAAGAAATATTTGTACGACCTACAAGTATTTGTTCCGGGTCTGGGTATTTTCTATCTATAATATTTATGTATTTACAAAAAAAAAATATTTAGGTAGTTACTTTATCATCCATCTCGTTACCATAACACAAGCATTAAGTTGCTTAGCTTGGGACGAGATGGCGTCGTGTGAAATGTCCAAGGAAATTTATTTATTTATTTAAATAACTAACTAAGTGCCAAAGTACATTTAGTAAGTGTGGTGACAGATTGAGAATATACAATGTCACCAACACAATGAAATTTCCCTAAGGGTCGGTACATATCTGACGGAAAATGCGTCGCGTATTATTGGTCGCGTAACGCCAACACCGACAAAATGTTCAAACATTCAACCTTTCACACCTAACCGATTAATAACGCATCATCGGTTAGGTGTGAAATACCCTAAGGGTTTATACGAAGTGACGCAAGAGGTAGGTCTCTTGCGTTTCCCGCCGTCGTCGCCTCAAGGCATCAAACGCTTGATAATAACTCTGTGCCAGTCCATCTTTCAGTTCGTGTGGTGAAGGTTTTAGAATACATAGTGTCACCACACCATTCCAAGCTGAGGTTGTCGTAAGAGTCGACAAAGGAAATGGCAAGCCGCTAGAAGGAAACCTTGATACGAAACCCTGTGCAGTCTAGCCAGCGAGGCACAGTAGGCTAATTGCCCTCCAATAACTGGAGGAGGCCGACTCAATCATCATCATCATCAATTCAGCCAAAAGACTTCCACTGTTGGACATAGGCCTCCGCCAAGGATTTCCACAGAGGCCGGTCCTGGGCCGTATCAATAGTTTTCCAGCGACCTTAACCGACTTAATAGTGGGCCAAATTAAGAGTAACAAACAAAATAATGCAACGTGGAAAACGGCCAGTCTTTTGGGATCTCTACCTTGCGATAGTGGTTTAGCTAGTTTTAGTTTTTTTTTTAGCTTTTTTTTAGTTTTGGTTTACATTTGTATAATTTTTTAGCTTTTTTTTGCCGTGCCAAAATGGAACGTTTAGGTAGTTACCCATACGGCAGACGGCCCGAGATGACGATTCGTGGTCGGTTTTAGTGGGTACACCAGTCGCACCTTACCATCTCCTCGCGACTGGGACTCCCACATACCCCAGCCCCTGTCCTCCTGGCTGGGGACCTTTAAAAGGTTTAGGTAAGTTTCTTTTTTTTCCAAAGACCGGGTTCTGTGGTCAGCCTTAATGGAGGCCTGATGATGATGATATAAATAAAGTAATTAAGTCGTTATATGTTTGTTACTTGTTTTGAGTGTACAATAAAGTTCCTATTTTATGCAAGGGTTTTATGAGTTATAATTTAGAAAAAAGGTAGTGTTTTTTAAATTTTGTAGGAAATACAGGGGAAAATAAAAAAATCTTCTATTTATTTTAAGCCACAAATATTTCTGGTCCTCCGTCATTGTCCACAATTTAGATAAATACTTAATCATTACAATATGTACTTACAATATTTATATACCCAAAAATGAGTATTCCTTTCCTTAGAGGCAAGCAAAAACAGCATCTATCCAAAACTGGAATGTCACAATACATGTTGTTGTTTTTTTTTAATTTCACGACCGCGACCGAACCGTTGACACTGTGAGCACCGAATGATAAGTGACCGGTCAACTCGTTGTCCAGTATTTATCTAATAAAGCCCTCATGCATCATATGGTACAAAAACAAACATTTCCAATAAAACAGGAACGATGGAAAGGCCGCGTTATAATAAAAATATTCGTCTTATCTCTGTTGTTTTGTGACAAATATCGGTTTTTGCTGGATGACGGTTTAAGATTAAAGGTGTAAACACCCAGATACCGGTAAATACATTCTGAACTGTGTGTGTAGTCTTTCATACTAGTTAAATCGAACAATACAAAAAACCGTTAATACAATGACTCCGCCTCCGGTGTATATGTTTTGGCCTTAAGACCAGTCAAGAACGCGTCAAAAACTAATTTTCCCGTGCCGCAGACGGAGGCCGGGGAGGAGGATGCGACTCATGTTCACCTCCTGTCCTCGCCTTAGAGGCCAAAGCCTCATTGACTGAGGTTGTTCTAGTTTCCCAGGGCGTCACAGTGGCACGACCTGTGGCGCCCCAAGCGAAACTATAACCAGTGGAGCTACAACCAGACTCTTATGGTACTAGGCGCGGGATGCTACATCAGGGGTATGCTTAGTGGATGTCTGGATGTATGTGTAATTTATGTCGGTAATTTGTAACATACATATGTAAATGTGTGACGTCACCCGCCGCCCCTGACGGAAGACCAGCGTTGGTTGCTTGCAACCAGCACCATGCTGAGTTTGGGACGGTTTGTGGCAGGAAGGCTTTACATTGCATTTAGTGTCTAGTTTTATTATTTTTGTATATTCTTGCCACAATAAATATTATGTCTATGTCTATGTGTATGTCTAGTGTATAAGGACATCTTTTATGTCTCTGTGGGTGAACCTGAGTCACATAAGGTCTTCCCGATGTTGATGCGAATCATCCATCCAGGATATACGAGTACTACTACTAGTCCGTGTGTCCACTCCATGTGGTGACAGATTTAGAATACGCTGTGTCACCAACCCATACCATCCCGAGGGTGACGTAAGAGGCGACTAAGGGAACGCAAGAGGCAAATCACCTAGCCGCAAGAGAAGGAAAACTTGATACAAACCCTGTGCCAACACGTCTTGCCAGCGTGGCGCAGTAGGCTAATTTCCCTCCATGAATTTGGAGGAGGCCGGACTCAGTAGTGGGTCGTTCATGGGCTGAAACGAACGAACTACAAGTCAGCCTATAAGTGACGCACTTCTGAATCCCGCCTCCTTCAATTACATGGAGTACAATTAACCTACTGTGCCATGCTGGCTAGATGGCTTAGCACTAGTATCGGCCTAGTCATTTCCGTCGGCTCTTAAGACACCCTCAGGGTGGTATGGGTTGTTGGCATTTTGTATTCTATATCCGTCACTACACGGAAAAGGAAGTACCCCCTAAAAATGGGCGACTCTGTAATCGCTTAACATCAGCCAGCCCGTAAACTTCCGTGCCATTGTAATGGTAAGAAAAACAGAAGGAAAACTTGTTTTGATATTTGGGCAAACCCGAACAGAAAATGGTGGAAACTCCACTTACCGGTATCCGCCCACAATTTCCCGTAAGGGGCCTTGGAAACTCCGTAATGGGTCCGAGGACAGCCGTAGGAGTATGTAAGACTCCAGGACGCTGCATAGGTCACAAGAAGGTCAAGTTCCGTCGTTCGTTTCAGCCCATAAATGGTCTACTACTGAGTCGGGCCTCCTCCAAATTCATGGAGGGAAATTAGCCTACTGTGCCACGCTGGCAAGACGGGTTAGCACAGGGTTTGTATCAATGCCACAATGCCGCAACCGGACGCGAGTTGGAGCACCCCGGGGAGGTTTAGTGGGTAGGCCCCCACTATGGGGGAGAGTCCCACACTCCGCTCGCTGGCCATCCCCGTGACCGGCGAGGAAGTCCGTAAAGAAAAAAAAAACGGGTTTGTATCAAAGATTCCTTCTCATACGGTTAGGTGACCTGCCTCTTGTGCTCCTTTAGTCACCTCTTACGACATCCTCAGGATAGTGTGGGTTGGTGGCATTGTGTATTCTAAATCCATCACCACGCGGACAGGTAGGGTGCCCTACACTAATCCTTTTTGACGCGGGGAAAATTCTTATACGAGAATGGCCAGAACATGGTCGGCCTATGTGGAACTCCGCTTAAAGTTCACGACAACCCTCATCGCATCCCTTACTGGCCCCAGAGACACGTGACGATGCTATGCGAGAGGCGTATAAAATTAAGTGTAGTTGGGAATGTTATCTATTTTTATTTACATGCGCAGTATTTGGTATTTTATCATGCGTCATGGATCTGAGTCATGGCGCGGGATTTGTTATATCAATTGGCAGTAATTTTACGCCTCTTTTGGCTGACCCGTGAGAACGATGCCCTGAATCCCGGAAGAATTTGCATCAGACTGAAAACGGCAGTGTCTGAAGCGTATTTCCGTTCTTTAAAAGGCTAGAATGCGGCCATAGAGAATGGGCTCATAAATGACCCACTGCTGAGTTTTGCCTCCTCTCACCACAGGGAGCGTAATTTTCTAGGTTCGAATCCGGGGTCGGGCAAGTTTTCTTTGTCTAAACCAGTTTCCTTTTGTCAGATCCTACGACACCTTCCGGATGGAATCGGTGGTGACACCATTTATTCTAAATCCGTCACCACACGGAAAGAGAAATACAATAGAACTCGTCGTACATATTTGAGGGACATTGTTTGGCTATGTATTTTAGAGCTCTTTCTAGAGGTAGCTGAAATATATTGAGAAAACTGGACGCAACATTATGTCTGCCGAGATGAAGATGTTGGCCTTTAGTTGATGAAACGAGTTCGAAATGATGAATCACATCATCATTTCAGGCAAAAGAATTCCGCTGCTGTATCTACGTTTATCTACGATTAACTACAAAGGTCGGTCCTGCCTGAGCCGCCGCATATATCGGACTCCAGCGACCTAAACAGGGTCTTTGGTCCACAATGACATAAAGTTCACTGATGTCCACACGATGACCTTTATATCATGAGTGGATTACAACATTCTAAGCCCTTAATCATATTAGGCGAATTACCATAAATTTTGTCTGAGAAGACCCGACTGAGCCCTTTAATAACCCTAATAAATGGGCTGAGAAGAAGAAGAAATCGTTATCATGCGTTAAGCTCTAAGGAGTCTGGATTGTTCTTTTGAACAAGACATATAGCAGTACAAATCGAGAGTATGACTTAATCCATCAGAGACAATTGCGAATACTTGTTCGGGGAAGTGCTGCCAATGGTTGCTTCCTATGACGTATGAGTTTGCCACAGTAACATTCTTAGCAGTAGCCCAATACTTTTTAACCGACTTGAAGGGTCAAAGGAAATGACTAGCCGCAGAATAAAAAAAACCTTAGCTTACCCACCTGGCCAGCGTGGCACAGTAGACTAATTCCCCTCCCTGTGAGAGGAAGCCCGACTTAACAGTGGGTTAATTATGAACTGAGTAGTAATAGTAGTAGTAACCGATTTCAATAAGAAGGAGGTTCTTAAATCGTCTGTACGTGTGCTACCACATAACTCCGTCATTTACCGATATGGAAAATTCTAGTGTACATGCAAAAGAATTTTTATTCCAATGGTATTGTCCTCAGATTGGTTTTATAGATTTTTTATGAAATAAATAAAGAAGTGGCAATGGGCAGGCCACGTGGCCCGAAGAACGGATGGCCGCTGGGGCATAAAAGTCTTGGAGTGGCGTCCACGTACGGGAAAGAGAAGCGTGGGAAGACCCCCGACTAGGTGGATGGACGACCTTGTGAAGGTCGCTGGGAGTCGGTGGATGCGGTCTGCACGAGATCGTGCATTGTGGAAATCTATGGGGGAGGCCTATGTTCAGCAGTGGACTTCTGTGGCTGATAGATAGATATGAAATAATTAAACAACTACTGCTTGTAAAATATGTTCGGTGGCACGCTTCAAGGAATGGCTGCTCTCGGATTATAAATGATTCTACGATTTAAGTACAAGCTACAAACAAAAATTTCAATTCAACATTTGTCATTCCTTCCATCAACAGTAGTTTTGATTAATTTATTTAGGAAACATCTGATTTAGGTAAAATAAATACAACACATGAGCAACTGGCAAAAATTGCCAAAGAAAACAGCAGATTGCCATTTAAAATAAAATAATGTTTATCTATTTTATTCACGGCAACGTTTATTCCTGAAATTTCCGAAATTTATGACACGATTTCATTAATTAAAAAGTGAAAAGAATTCATTGTCTCTTTACATGAGTTTAGAAATGTTTTGAAAGTACATATTTTCACAGCCATGTGTAACGTAGATTTACCGGTAGTTACATCGTTCCTGCTTTTATATTCTTTGAGGAGTGGTTGTATTACAATATTTTTTTGGATGTTGGTAAGTATTGGGCAACAAAATGTATTAAAAAAGTTACACAGCTAAGCGCCTGCCGGGTTATGTGGGAATTTGGGGCGCGGGCACATGGCTCTTTGATAGGATTCTATGGACTCTCCCCAACCCCACAGAGAGTCACGTGTGGGATATTGCACGTGCCTCCGTCAGGCGCCGGATGTAGTGTCGCCCAATCCACGCATCGCTCACTTGCGGCGCTGTGTCGCGGCAGTTTAAGGCTCCCGTGGCAACTCTGGGGCCAGAGGAATCCCTGGAGTCAAAGTTACCTTTTCTTTTACGTCGGAGATAACTGTAAACTGAGATAACCCCGCCGTTGAGAACTGACCGGGTTATCAAGGACTCGGGGCGCGTAGAGATTGTAAATTGCGCCCCAGCCTACCCACTAAAACAGACGCCAATCCTCGACTGCCCGAACCAGGGCCACGGCATTCGGTCCCCTATAGCCACAAGTTACCTAACCCAACTGGATTAAATAAATTTTAATACGTACCAATTTTATTATTCTCCACAGTTCCGTTCAGTTACCTGCTTATTCTTCTTCATGGTGACAATAACGGAGTTGTTCCTGCAGAAACCGTCAGCTTTTAGCATTATTATATTCAACAAAGAGGTTCCGGCACCTGATAACTCAACCAATATCTACATTTTCACCTTATACATTCTAATGATAGTCACAGAATGGTTCGTTCTGATATACCTTATTTATTTAGGAATTGGATTGAACACTGTAAGTTTCTTCCTTGAAATCTTTTACCATTTCATACCGCCATTCTAGTGGCATTTGGCTCTTTCACACTTTCACTCATTCACGAAAAAACTACAGAATGGATTTTGATGAAACTTTACAATAATATAGCTTATACATCAGAATAAATACAATCCATCTATCAATGCCATCTATACTAATATATAATAGAGGAAAGATTTATAAGTAAGAATGTTTGTAACGAATTGGCTAAAAACTGGACCGATTTTAAAAATTGACATGATCACTGAATAATATAAGCTATTTTAATTTGCAAGAATAATAAAATAAAAATATCTGTCCACCCGTACAAAGCCGGGACGGGCCGCTAGTCATTTAAAAAGATAGTTATAATGTGTAACTCTAACAGGTTTTTGTATTTGTTGCCGGAGCGGGCCGCTAGTACGTCTACATATTCTTACTAACTTTTGCGTACATAATTATTAGCAGGCTTTTCAGAACACCACCTGTCCTCTGGCCAATTACCTCATTAGTCGGCTTTCCACGACCTTTATAGAGATGGTTCTTCTAATAGTCCTAAGCCTTGTACACCGACCACTGGTGGGGTGGTATTTACTGTTTCTCATGTCTGTCGGTAAGCACATACCTACTTGTATTATGCAAGCCCGAAACCACCTCTTTAAGCTATGTTAATAGTTTTGTATGACTGTTGGACAGTGGAAAAAATATCCTACATCATTCTTGATGATCATTACGTGTGGTGACGGATTTAGAATACATTGTGTCACCACCACATTCCATCATGCGGCTGTAGTAAGTGGCGACAAAAGGAACGTTAGAGGTAAACCCCCGAGCCGCAAGACAAGGAAACATTGATAAAAACCCTGTTATAACCCATCTGGCCAGCGTGGCACAGTAGGCTAATTTCCCTCTATGAATTTGGAGGAGGCCCGACTCAGTAGTAGGTCATTATAGGCTGAATTGATGAGCGTTTTTGAATAAGGTCATTTTCTTTATTTGACTAGTGTGGTAATTCATTAAGGATACATCGGATGCAAGACAGAAAAACTGGCCACAGGAGAAGGAAAACATTAAATTAAGCCCTATGCCAACCCGACTGGCCAGCGGGCTAAGTTTCCAACCCTTTTACGATACGATCTTTAACGGACCCAGAATACGACGTCAATTTTTTCTGTCTTGATAACCCGAGTTAACTGTCAGTATTCAATATGGTTCGTACAGTCCTCGCCAATCTTTATGGCCGCTCTGAATGTAGCCGTGGGTACGAACTGGTAACTCACTCACACAAGCACGCGGGTGGCGAGGACGATTGCGGGTGAAATACGGCGCGCGCGGGGATGACCTGCCTCCCCACCCCGCGTACCTCACACGGATACCTGATTTTGTGTTGTGCGCAGCGTACTGCAGCTACATTCAGAGCGGCCATAAAGATTGGCGAGGAATGCATAATGCGACCAGTTCAATGCTTATTTTTACAGTAATTTGTACATGTAATTTGACTAACAACGTGCAAAATTAATCTTTTTTTAAGTTGTTGAGACATACTCATACATCGTCGTGTTCAGCTACTATGTGGACGTGAAGGAAGAACAAGAGAAGAAAAAGAAAGTCAATATTATAACGTGTGTACAGCGCCCTTCTCTTGGTAAGATTTTAGAGAACTACTACTACTGCTAAAAATTACCCACTGTTGAGACGGGCCTTTTTTGTTTACGCCTGGGAAATTCTTTATGCATACCGCCGCCCTTCCGCCCTTCCGTGGGGTTGGCGATTATCCGTCTACCCACTAAAACCCCTGCGGTATACCCTCACACGACACGCTTGGGGCGCCATAGGTTCGCGTAAACGCATTCCCCGACGAGGTCCCGCGAAGCGGGCAAGCGAATGTCGGAGGTCGTCCCGGGTACTAAGTCGGCCCCCAACTACAATTAGCCATTTTAGAGATACCATAGAAAACAAATATTTTCGCGAAATCTTCACTCGACGTCATACATAATGCACTAGGTTCTAGAATAGAATAGAAAAATGGTTTATTGTATGGCGTTTAAAATGGTCAACGGTTACATGTCGGAACGCGGCATCAATCCCTTTTGTTCTCTCCGGAACCAGGATCCAAAGTATTTTTTTCAAATCGCCATATTACAATAACCGTGTACATATAATTAACTTGTTTTCATTGGTTCCAAAAGGGGATTAACTGAATTTTAAAGTAATAAAATTGAATAGGATAAATACAATTGGAATATTAAGTCTTGAATCTATAATGTGGTTCATAGATTTGCATGAACGCCTACCATGTGCATGGTTACTTTCCAAAAAACGGCTCATTACTCATTTATATTTCATTAACCGAATTAAAAAAGGAATATTCTCAATTTAGGTTCTTTCGCATCTCTTGGAGATTAGCTATGTCAGACCGGAGTCCCATATTTATTTTCTCTATCACTACATAGTATAAAACAAAGTCGCAGTCGTCTGTCCGTCCCTATGTATGCTTAAATCTTTAAAACTATGCAACGGATTTTGAAGCGTTTATTTTAATAGATAGAGTGGTTCAAGAGGAAGGTTTATATGTATAATATATATAATCCATAATATTGTAGAACACACACTGATAAATTTAGAGATTCATCATTGCACCCGTGCGAAGTCGGGGCGGGTCGCTAGTAATAAGATAAACGGAAAAAGTGAGTTCCTGCAGGTGTTAACACCATGTCAAGTACAGCTCTGGTTGCTCTGAATAGTAAACATGCTCTTTCCAGAATGCTCTACACGTTGTCGCCTTGGGGATGTTCCAGGTGGGTTATTCTTCATGCTGTAAAATAGAGTCAGATTCATGATGAATTCACCATCATCTTTCCGGTCCATAAATGCCCGACTACTGAGACGGGCCACATCGAAATGGAGGGAAATTAGTTTAGGTTATGGCACAGGGTTTGTATCAAATTTTCCTTCTCTTGCCGCTCTGTGATCTGCCTTTTTCGTGCCTTTAGTCACCCTCAGGATGGTGTGCGTTGGTGACATTCCTGCATTTACGCATGCAAAAGACGGTCGGGTTATGTTGGGCTTCAGGTCACCAGATGTAGACCCCTACTACTTACTGAGCCTACTACTACTCTCACTCGACTAACTGCTGAGTCAGGCCAGGCCAGCGTGGCACAGTAGACTAATGGCCCTCCCTGTAATGAGAGGAGGTCCGACTCAGCAGTAGGTCATCTGTGGGCTGGGTGTTAGTAGTAATAGTAGTGAATGAAGAATTTAATTAATTCCATTCTGGTTGCGCTCCCGATTCCCAGAGCCTCTGTTATCCATAAAGTCTTGCAGATTCAGAGATTGGTCTGCCAATGTATTGCCAGAGATCACGTCTGACCACCGCAAGTAAATGTAGACCAGATTCTATGTATAACTACTAGATGGTCCAAGAAAAGTTTGCCGAATTGCCGTCCAGGTATATACTAAAGCTTTAGATATCTAAAAGTAGATTCGTACAGTCCTCGCCAAACTATAAGGCCGCTCTGAATGTAGACGTCCGTCGGTGCGAACTTGCGCATTGTACATTTCATAACCAATACGAATGTAGCACACTCACACTAACGCACTATTCAATAGTGCGTTAGTGTGATATATCTTATCTTTAGTTGATATATCTATTCAATCACATAATTATAGACATAACATACAACTTTATTATCATTAGGTAAGTAGCTATAATGTGATATTATAATTATTCTGAAGTCTAACCACGCTCACCATAAATAATAGTCGTTCTGAGTTCTGTGTCTTGAAGAGAAATCTTGAATAATAATAATAATTTACTATTTTTAAGCATTGTGAATTGTTTAAGTTACCTAATAATTTTCAATAGTACCTAATTTCAAATTAACTTGTGTTTTGTTTCATACCACATATTTATAGTTAGAACAAAAATGCCAATAGGTCATTTGACAACCGTTATCGCCGACGCTTTTATCAGATAGAGGATAAAACACATCCGATTTGTTATCAACAAACGAACGCCACATTATCGCACCAAACATATTTCTAGTTGCATCGTCTAAACACGAATTTTGTTTTCTTTTCTTGTTAGCAGGTATCTATTAGATTTACTATTTATCGCGCCACAAAAAAATCATTTTCATTTTTTTATTAGGTAAATTTTAGCATATTTAAGTGCCTTTTGGTGTTTTTAGTGAAGAACAATGGTTATGCAGTTGCCAAGATACGAAAAATGCTGTTGTTGCATACCGCTGAGGATTGGTGCTTTAATTATTGGATATATTTCCATTGTAAGTACGTCCATTGTAAACTTTATATAAAAATCTTATAACATAATTTGTTGAATACTTTGAATAAACATGTTACGCTTTAATTAAAAGTATGAAAGTACTTAGTCAATCGATTTAGTGTAAGTAATGTGTCTTATTAGCTCATGACTCATGAATACGGTCTGACTTTTATCCGTTATCCGGTTGTAATTTATTGTGGAATATATTTTTAACGCCTCTTACAAACTAAGAGCAAATAGTTTTAAGGGCCTTAGAATAAACCTAGACCGTGTTTTTTTATTGCAATAAAGTTCGTTGAAGTGAAGTCTATGGGTAGAGAATTGGCTTTTTAACAGATACATTTTCAGCACAACCAAAAACAAATTAAAAAATGATTTCTTAGGTTTTCGCGATTATTACACATTGAAATTAAACACTTTTTAACAGATTTATCGCGTGTATATTGTACATTATTTAATTCCCAAAAATGTAGAACGCTTCACGATTTTGCGTGTCATCCTTGCGCAGGGAATTAAATAATGTAATAAACACGCGATAAATCCGTTAAAAAGTGTTTAATTTCAAAATTAAAAAATCATATTTATCAATAGGATTTTTTTATAACTTACCTTTATGAAAAATAGAATGCTATGCCAATGCTATGAATTGTAATTGTACAATTATCGGATGTTTTACTGAGTACTAATCCACATACAGAGTATCCTATTTTTCAATATGTTAACAAGATACCTTTTATTTCGTGGCAAATCCTCACGGATCCCGGTTGTTGGAGACTGGCCGAGTTATGTGGGACTCCGGGGCGCGTGGAGCAGATCAAAAATCAATTTATATAAGTTGGGTCATCTGAGATCTTTTGACGTGTCAAGTCAGTCACGCTTTGTAGAGTGTATTCACATACTTTTTTTCGACTTTCAGGTAGCGTCTATCGTGACTATCGCAATGGTCTCTTGGTCAACATATATGGTGGCAAAGTACGTTGAACAGAACGAAAATAAACCGAACCCTGAACATCCACATATTGACCTGGCCAAGGCCGCTTTTGGCCTATACGTTTCCTTTGGATATTACCTGTTAGTCTTCTTGTACAATCTGGTCATAGGCACTGTATTAGTCGTTGGCGTACATACGGTAATAATCAATTTCTTCTATAATAAAATGGTTAAGGTATATAAGTGTAGCCACCAGCATGCTACACACAATTTACCCGAAAAATCTGAACTTCATAATTGTATCAAGAAATTCTTCCACGCCTTTTCCCTTTGTCGGGTTTGGCACCAGTGTCAGTCATCTAATTTGGCTAACTACCAGGATTTTTATACGAAGAGCAATTGTAGCTGTCAGTTTTTCACGCAATGACGGCCATAGATGGTAGTATCGCAGCCAGGACCGACGTATTTACACGTTTCAAATGACAAACACCCATCCAATATCCAGGAGACTCGGACATGGGATACCCGTCGGGCCTCAAACCTGCTATTTCAATAGCGTCAAAATTGACAATGAACGTACTATTGCAGGTCGATTTTGACAGTTTTGGTTACCTACTGATACGTTACTTCCGTGCAGGACGGGACGTATGCGTGAAGCATACGTCCCGTCCTGGATTTACGTTTGCGACACAAGCATTTGACCAGAACTCTTGAATTTAACAATTAATTTTAGCAATTGCCATAAAGAAAATTGCAGGCCCAGATCGAATGGCTTCCGCACTATCCGCTTGAACAGGACTTTTCACTGGTTATGGATGTTTTTGCTACACGCACTCGAATTTACGCGGAGCGCTAAAGAGTTTCTGGCCGGCTTCTCTGTCGAACCGGAGATAGCTTCAGTTTCGACCACCCAAAATATCACTATCACTACATATTATAAAACAAAGTCGCTGTCGTCTGTCCGTGCCTATGCTTCAATCATTAAAAGCGCTTTTTTTTATAGAAAGAGTGATTCAAAAGGAAGGTTTATATGTATAATACGCATATATTTAGATATTCATCATTGCACCCGTGCGAAGCCGGGGCGGGTCGCTAGTGTTAAATAAATAGTGTAATAATTTCCTTCCAGAATAAACCTAGGCTACTGAGGGTCTATTTCAAAGCCGCATTACTTCTCTTCGTGTTGAGTTTGGCATTGGTAGTGGTGACCTGCGTTTTTATGGGATTCCTGGCGACCGTGCCCGTTCTGAAGTGGTGTTGTAAGTTTATTTTTAATGTGGCAATAAATATTTTACAGAGAATAGCGCATTTAATTATTAATGTAAGGTGAGTCTCTTTTATTTCAATTCTTCTTCTATTTTTTTCAAGACAATAGGGAGTTAAATGGTTGTTGTAAATATGGTGTATTTTTTATTTGTTTCAGTTACATTGCTATGCTGTTTGCTCATTGTAAGGAGCGCTTATTTACAAATGGAAGAAAGTCAAAAGCCGCCTGTTTACGAATTACAACCATTCTACACCTCTCAGGCGCCTTTGGCAGCATAATTTTTTCACGATATTTGATCTATTTCGAATGTTTTTTTTTTATTAGGTATTGTTATTAAGTTAATTTATTATTAGATTTTAATTATTATAAGATAATTTAAAGATTTACTTATTTTAGTTCTACCTTCGGAGGGACATACAAGCTACTTAGTTTAATTATAGTTCCATCCCATACACTCTTGTAAACGACTTGTCTTGTACCTAGAGATTTAAACGTAACCAGATCTCATAACAGACGAATTTCACGCAATTTTATTATTTATGTGTTACATTTATTGACACCCTCCATTTCCATACTGTCGGTTTCGTAAGAAGCATCAAAAGGAACTCAAGAGCCAGATAACCTAGCTGCAATTCAAAGATTTCATTTAGTGACAACAGACAGGTGATAGTGACAAGGCCATCTATTTTACATCTATAATAAGGGAGTGAACTTTAGTTCTGTTTTTAATGTGGATGTCACCGAATATATATGACGTATAATGATTATAGTTATTTTTATAAACAATATACTATATAATACTGAATAAAATCTTTAACCTAATAACTTGAAAAACGCGCGTTTTTATATTAAAGGTACTTTGCCACATTAAGGAAGATAAAGAAAACAATTATAATTATATTATACATGCGGCAACATTGAGCGTGAATGTCATTTGAAGGGATGTGACATTAATGAAAAAGAATCGATTAAATAAATATCTATTGTTCGTTATTCGGAATTAACGATTTTTCAAAAATCGATTTTAGTAAAATACTAATGATTTTTACAAAAAAAATCGATTTTTGGGATAAAAGAACGTGCTTTTCATATTCCAATAATAAACTTAAAACCAAAACTAAAAACCAAAGGCAGTGTTCCTTAAAAATGTCAAGGTAGCAAATTAGGAAACCAAATACATAGTATTATAAGATTTTAGTAAAAGCCGAAAATTTCTAGTCCTATAATACATTACGGTTATATTTTAGATTTTTTTTACGGTTACAATACATTTTTATTGCTTATCAATAACGGCAACAATGTTATTTCACTCACCACTACACTGCAACTACTTTAAACGCATACTTATAAGCCTGTAGAGGGCGCCGTTTTTATTTCATCAACTTATACGTATGAAATTAATTCAAGATTTTTCATCCGTCGCATAAATGCGACCTGTTTCTGAAAATCGATTAAAAGCCTTAATTTATATAATCGATAGTAAAAAATCGATTATAAGAAAAAAATAATTAAAATAGATTATTTTTTTACATCCCTAGTCATTTGTATAATGCGGCTATTTAGAATACCTCTTAGTTTCATACTTCTCTTGCTGGTTCTTTGAAAATTGAGGCTAGCTTGTCTTGTTTTTTCGCAGCCTTGTAAACTATTGCAATTGGTCGTATTATTTTAAAGAAAATAAACGTAACGTAAACGTTGCATCTCTTGAATCATAATAAAATTGTATTATTCTAATAAACTATGAACCTTTCTACATTGCTTTAATAAAAGCGAATTTAAAATGTCGGGTAAATTTTCACAAAACAGCAACGTTAGTACTCAAAACCAGGTTGGTAAATCGTGAACACGCCAAGATTGTATCAAGAAATTGGTTCATGTGAATTAGCACTTTTCCGATTGTTTTAATTACATTCGTATCATATGCAACTGGTATTTTATTTCAATAATTTCCTTTTTAGCTCATAAAATGGATAAACGAAGCTGGGATGGCGGAAGGTGGTCGAAAAGCCGACCTGCTAAGGAAGATAATAGAAATTCTCCTACATCAAGGTTCAAAAATGATCCCGATATATATGGAGAATATATTAAGCTATGTTAGCGATAAATCGACAGATGTAAAACGATTGGTCATTGGATTTATCGAAGAGTTGAGGTAATCAGCAACCTGTACTAAAATAACCTTCAATTATTTCACCGATTGTCTAAATCTATCTGAAAAACAAACAACCTGAGTATTACCCCCTGTAATTTCAAATAGCATTTGGTACAAATATCATATTTATAGATAGTTAATGGGGAATGAAATACAATTTCATTTTTACTTGGTAGTCAGAGGTGTATTATTTTTTATTGTTTTAATTTAGTTCAACTGAATTAAAACAAAATTTTACTGGCTAGTAAAATTTATTGTAATTCTTAATTGGAAGTAAGTCTTAATTAGACTGTGAAATATAGAACATACTAAGAGAAAGATTTGCATGTTTTTGGTACAGATAGCTGTTATCACCTACCTTTAAGAATAATGTTAGGATAGATTGATTTGATTCAATAACATTATTGACTGCTCACTGCCGCCTTTGCCATAGCCTCCGAGTTGGGGCACTAGGAACACCCCCACTCACAGAAGATTTATATGTAAAATGATTAATTCAAAGCAATCAAACTCTGTCCCTTACAAATTCAGCGCTTATCAAATTCAAAACCAAACCGTTTAGGTATTCAAGTTAGATCATCTGAGCTCTTTTGACATGTCAATATACATATGTATTTACATTTTAATTTTTATTCTGATGTTATTTTGGGGCTTTTCGTTGCATTATGACTATGTTAGCCCCATCAAGCTCACTAAGACACACTCATATTAAATTTCAAACCTCCATATCTATTGGTAAAGCTCAACGGGATATTTACATTTACAATTTACCATTCACCATTGCTCTACTGAGAAGAGCGAGCAAGAAACTATGTAGTTGCGTTTCTTAAATCATATTTTTGTATACTAAGACTGCTAGGACAGATTCAACCAATTAAAAGATTCCAAGCTGATTTGTCTCAATACCAGTATTTAAACTGATCAATAGCTGTCTGCCCTCCGCAGCCCATCTGATGTTACTGCTATAGATGGTAGAATGACAGCTGGAAAAATGCTATGTGCCTTGCAAAGCTCAGAGGTCACATGTTATAAATGATGAGTTGGTGGATTATGCTAATCAAAATTGCTAAAATAATGCTAGATGGACTTATCTTAGGCATTTTCTATTATTTGTTTTAGCAAACAGTATCCAGAATATTTGCCTAAGATTATTGGCCAACTTCGTATCCTCTTGCTAGATACAGTAATTGCTGTTCAGAAACGAGCGATTCAGGCTTCAAGTATAATGTACAGAAACACATTGATGTGGCTATGCAAGACTAAAGCTGATGTGTCGGACATACAGTATGTTTGGGAAAACCTTACACAATTAAAGGTATGATTCAAAAGTTTTCAGTTGTCAAAATTTAAACTTAAAAAAATATCGATAAATGCTAAAAACGGTCAAGACTGATTTTGGTGAAAATTTAAACTAAAAACATTTATTTAAATGTAATAAAATATTAATGTTTTTTAAAAGAAACCCCCTTCTTTTGACACCATCCCATAGTGTCCCTAACGCAGAACAAATTCTGGGAAGTAATATCATATGCCAAATCAATAAATAAGTAATTAATTAAGTAATTTTGCAGTAATAATTAGCAAAATGCAAAAAGAACTTACAGATATTGTCTTTGTGTATGTCCAAAATATTTGAGAAATATGTCTGAATTTCAAATTTGATCATTCTATTGCAACTAATCCGAGATAATACATTGAAACAGTCATTTATAAATTTCAATTTATACCAAAATCAAAATATCAATGATGTTTGCACATTTCCGGCAACAATTTTATTGTACATAATAATTATAAAATATTTCATCACTTTTCTACTCAACTGAGTGCCATGCCATTTAGTTTTTTGAAAATGGATACTTGCCCTGAGTCTGGGTGTTGGAGTTGGCTAAGATAAAAAGTTTATAGTTTAAACCTTATATTTTTTCATTCAACAGTTGAACATCTTAAATATGATAGACAGTGATAATGAAGGCATAAGGACCCATTCCATCAAGTTCCTCGAAGAAGTGGTACTGCTGCAGACGACTGGGGATGGAACCGAAGATCAGTTCAGCCTTGACAGCTTGCCAGCACATCTGCCTTTTTTAAACAGGAAGGCACTAGAGGAGGAATCCGAGTAAGATATACTATACTTGTTTTTATTTGGAAACACAAGCTTAGCCTTGATGTGAACATAAATTTGCTTAAAAGTGATTTCAGGAATCACAGTACAGCCTATTGGAATTAAAGTATTAGGAATACAGAGCGAATATACTAGCCGGAGACATTGCGTGTGGTGACGGATTTCGAATACACGTCGCCACCCCATTTCGTCCTGAGGGTGTGGTAAGAGCCGACAAAAGGAAATTACAAAGCCGACAACCTAGCCGCAAGAGAAGAAAAACTTGATAAAACTTAAAACGTGGAGTAAAGTTCGCTCAAGTCAACAACTTATAGCCTCGACTCGTCAAAAATCGACTACTGTGCAGTCAATTTGTTTGCCGGTATACCAATGATGGTTGTTACACAACATTTTATCTTATTTTTCACAATTTTATAAATTGTTCATTTGTCTCTGTATTACTCTAAGGCCCATGTACCTCTAAGCCAAAGTTCATTGACATTAAACTCAATAGTTTCGGTGTAAAACATAACAGGGGTACAGTTACTTTCATGCTTATATTCACTTGAGTAGCCGCTGGAATCTAGCCCTAATAAACTACCAGTTAAGTTTCATTATTCTATTTCAGCCACATATTCAAACTCCTTGTGAAATTCCACAACTCCCAACACATATCTAGTGTTAACTTGATGGCTTGTATGACAACCCTTTGTCTACTTGCGAAGTTCAGACCCAGATTTTTGCCTCGAGTCATACAAGCGTTAGCTGACCTACACACAACACTGCCACCCACCTTATCCCAATCTCAAGTTAATTCGGTCAGGAAGCACTTGAAAATGTTACTCGTGAACCTAATAAAACATCCTTCATCAAATGATATGCTACCTCAATTGACGCAACTCCTAATGGACATCGGAATGACGACTCACGAGATTAATAAGGCTGTGCCCAAAGAAAAGAGGCATAAACGTCTTGGAGAAATTAAAAATGGGGATGGGCCTAGCAAAAGGATTAGGATAGATTCCCCGCAAAGCCAGGACAGCAGCAGTAATAGCAGGAGTGACTTCAATATATTTGATGATGATAGTCAGCCGACTTTAGTTCCTGTACCACCACCAACACAACAGCCTATTACTAAGCAGCAGGTCACAGAAGATAGTCTGTTCGATGGACTTAATAATATAGATAACGTAATCAATCTTGTCACAAAGACGTTAGTCGATAGTTTGCCTGACGACATGCCAGAGAACTTCGTGAACATCTACAAACCTATACCAAACTCTGGTACTAAAATACAGAAACGCAGTCTAGCGAAAATGCTCATATCTTTAATTAAAGACGAACCCATAGACAAACCAGCCGAAAAACCGCTTCCAGAGATGACTACCAAGATCCCTCTTCTAAAAGACGACGAAGAAAAGGTGACGTTGAAGAACGCTGTCGCCAAACTGCAAGAGTCTACGAAAGATAGGCAAATAGAAAGCGCAGTGTCGAAGCTCATGGAGGAAACGAGACAGGAACAGTTGAAGGAAGACGAAAGAAAGTTGAAGGATAAAGAAAAAGAAAAGCCTCCTCCGACGCCGTCAGTTCCGAAGCTGAAACAGAAAGTCAAGTTGCTCAAACTGCAGGAGATAACGCGTCCTATACCGAAGGAGATAAAGGAGAGACTGATCATTCAGGCCGTTGATCGTATATTGAGAGCGGAGCAAGAAGCCTTTATAGGTGGTGCAGCGAACTATCGCTCGAAATTCATAACGATTTTCGCATCAAGCTATACGCCAGAGTTAAGAGAGCTAGTGCTGAATTATATCTTGGAGGACGCGCCGAACAGAATAGACTTGGCTATATCGTGGTTGTACGAGGAGTACGCATTCATGCAAGGGTTCAATCGCCACCCTGTGACCTTACAACCTAAGGTCCACGAGAAACACGACCAGAACTACAACCAGCTGTTGTGCGCATTGATCACGCAGATCTGCGAAAGTGGCGATCCTAACATGGAAGGGTCCAAGGATATGTTGTTGAGGAAGATATACTCGGAGTGTCCTCTAGTGACCGACGAGGCGGTGGAGTATCTGAGGCATCTGGTGACAGAGGATAGGGTCGCCTTGTTGGCTTTGGAGTTGCTGGAGGAGTTGTGTATCATGAGGCCGCCACGGGCCCATAAGTACGTCGCCTCTTTGCTCTGCCACGTGTGTAAGTATTTATTTAATTTCTTTACTTTAATAAATAAATATAAATAAATATCCTTGGACATTTCACACAACGCCATCTCGTCCCAAGCTAAGCAACCTAATGCTTGTGTTATGGTGACGAGATGGATGATAAACTACTTATATACATTTTTTTTTGTAAATACATACATATTATAGATAGAAATGACACCCAGACTCTGAGCCAGTGCCTCTGGTTTAGACAAAGACACTTGCCCGGAATCGAACCCGGGACCCGTTGATCCAAAGGCGGCACATCTAACCACTAGACCAACGAGGCAGTCAATAAATAACATTTACGTTATTTATTGTATAACAATAAATAATAACACTTTAAATAAATAACACGTTACGTTGTAACTCCTTAACCTTAACCGTGTGCAGTTTTCATCCAACTTGAAAGATAGCTTACAGCACTCACCAATCTTTATGGCCGCTCCGAATGTATCCGTAGGTACGAACTTGCGCATAATACAGTCTGTTGGACATTTCTTAACCAATACGAACGTAGCTCACTCACACTAACGCACGGAAGCGAGGACGCTTGCGGGTGGAAGACAGACACCCCCCGCGTACGTCCCCTGATACACGATTTTGTGTTCTGCGTAGCGTAATGCGGCTACATTCAGAGCGGCCATAAAGATTGGCGAGGACTGTACATCTCAATTTATAGTCGCAATATTATTTTATTGAAAATGATTGGACTATTATTTGAAAGTCACAATTAACTGTTAGCACCAAACGATTCTAACAGATGGCGATATCTGTTTACTAGATTGAGTAAGAATTCAATAGATGGCGCTATTGAATACTTACTCAATGTTTAATTTCAATCAATATTTTCTTTCAGTGAATGAGAACGAAGAGATACGTAGCACAGCGTTAAGGGCAGCTGTGAAAATCTACAAGCGAGGTACGGATGCTGTGCGTAAAGTAATAGAGAAACATGCCTTCTTGTACCTCGGCTTCATCTCGATGGGCAACCCACCGCCAGAACTCACTGACCCACGGGTCGGCAGGACGGGGTGGACCGATGATCTGTATAAGATATGCCTGAATTTGGTCGTCGCTCTGTTCCCAGAGAATGAAGGTATGTTGGCCGTGTCTTGAATATATTTATTTATTTACTAGCTGCGCTCTGCGGTTTCACCTGCGCTTACTTATTGTCGTACCGTGGGTTCTACTCTAAAAAAAAGTAGCCTAAACTACTCCTTAAATCATAAACTACACTTTTTGCCAGCATGGCAAAGTAGGGTGATTGTCCACCATGAATTTTGGAGGAGGTCCGACTCAATAGTGGGTCATTTATGGGCTGTAATAATTATGATGATGACCGAAGTATAAGTCGCGGGCATAACCTAGTTTTTAAATATATTATTCCTTGCAGAGGTAATCATAGAGATCGCCCGCGTCTATGGTTGTTCGGAAGCGGATGCAAAACGCGTGGTATTGCGGTCGATAGAAGGCCCCGTGCGGGCGATAGCCGCCCTCCCACTGGAGAAGGGGGGGCCCGAGCTGCGACCCTCCTTCGAAGCACTGTTGGAAGAATGCCCGAGGGGCGCCGAGACATTACTCACGAGAGTCGTGCATATACTCACTGAGAAAGGTAAGGGGCAAGTAGTAGGTTTGAAACCGAGTTGGTGTGAGTATATGGCTAGTTTCAGGTTTTAGGCCAGCGTGGCCCAGCTGGCTTATCACCCTCCATGTTGTTGGAGGAGGCCCGACTCTGCAGTGGGTCATGTACGGGCTGAATACTAGTAGCAGTAGATATAATATTTATTCGAAAAGAAAACTGATTTTCTTGTTTCTTTTTTATATATAAAACGGAACCTCTGCTAGGTATAACCTGCATCGCGGGGGCAGTTTACAAATATAGTTAATTACCCTCCATTTAACTGGAGGAGGCCAGACTCAGCAGTGGGTCCTCTATGGGCTGAGTAGTAGTATAGTCCGCACCAATCTTTATGGCTGCTCTGAATGTAGCCGTGGGTACGAACTTGCGCATCGTAAAATTTTTAACCAATACGAACGTAGCTCACTCACACTAACATGCGGGTTAAAATGGGCGCGTGCGGGTGTGCCCTGCGTCGCCGCCCCGCGTACGTCCCGCAGATACCTGATTTAGTGTTGTGCGCAGCGTAATGCGGCTACATTCAGACCGGCCATAAAGTTTGGCGAGGACTGTACTACTACTACAGTCCTCAGAATGTAGACTGCTGTTTGGTTGATTGCAGCGCCTCCCTCGGCGGAGCTGGTGTCGCGGGTTCGGGAGTTGTACGCCACGAGAGTGTCCGACGTCCGTTTCCTCATTCCCGTGCTGACCGGCCTCTCCAAGAAAGAGGTAAGGTGTTTTTGAAACAAAGAAAAGGCACCACCCTTTATTTTACATGAAATACAAAAATCTGTTTTTGTCTATAATCATTCACACTGTATCTTTATAAATTATAGCCTACTAGAGATTCCTCTTTTTTAGACTCCTCTTCAATCATTCTATCTATTTAAAAAAACCGCTTTAATATCCGTTGCCTAGTTTTAAAAATTTAAGCACACATAGGGACTTTATCAAAAAATCTTTCAGTGTTGGATAGTCCATTTATCGAGGAAGGTTATAAAGGCCATCTCTCCGCGCCCCGGATTCACATACGCCGGGGTATGTAATCCCAAACGGTCGGGTATGCATGAGGATTTGGAACGAAGAAAAAGGCGTGCAGTTTGTTTAACGTGGCAGAATCCTTTTCTATGTTTCCAGCTGGCTGGGTAGGGCTGGGGAGTCCACGCCTGGGTGTTACCCACTAAAAACTACCATTGCCATCATAAAAAATGACGTTTCCCTTAGAACATATTTTACAGTTTTTCAGCACACATGGTCTTTAAGTCTTATAAGAGTCAAAAACATTGTTATTTCAGATCCTGGCCGCGTTACCAAAGTTCATTAAGTTGAACCCGATTGTCGTGAAGGAGGTGTTCAACAAGTTGCTCGGACTCCAGAATCCCGATGAAAATTCCCCAGGTACATGTACTATCGAGTGATTATTGGTGGTGGGATTAGATTCAGTGTCTCCAGCTCACACTATCCTGAGTGTCTCCTTCGGCTAAAGGATTATGATTGCAATACAAGATAGGAGGATAGCGCTTGAGCGATAAGTACCGTCGTTTCAGCCCACTACTGTGTCGGCCCTCCTCCAAATTCATGGAGGGAAATTAGCCTACTGTACCACGCTCGCAAGACGGGTTGGCACAGGGTTTGTATCAAGTTTTCCTTCTCTTGGGGCTAGGTGATCTGCCTCTTGCGTTCTTTTAGTCGCCTCTTACGACACCTTAGAGACGGCACAGGAGTAAATAAAGGACAGAGTGAAACCTTCTAAGAACAGCGCCACAGTAGGTACACCGCTACAAGTATGATGCGCGTGTGTGCAGGAGCACTGGCGGCTCGTCACGTACGGAACGAAACCGGTTTATACTAGTTCGGCCAGTGCTTTAACAAAGGGCTACCTCACCGCTCGCTGGGTGACGCGTCGTGCCTGTTTGTTGAAAATTGAAATTTGATTAAATTAGAAAGAGTGGAAATATGGTTTATTGTACAATTTGTTGTGCATAAACAGCAATCGAAAAAATAAAAACATATCTTTTTTTAATTATCCCAAAGACAAAAGAAGTCTTTTGAAATGATTATGACTAAAAGTATGTCTCAAATTATTAAATGACAAACAGATGTAAACAAACTTTTGTGTATTTATTTTAATACTCTTTTTTTTTTTTGTCGCTGGGGAAATGCTTTATTCATACCACCGTCCCCCGGGGGAGAGGTCGGTGATTATGTGGGACTCCGACAAGGGTCGTCTACCCAATAGTCGTCTACCCACTAAAACCCCAGCGGTATACCCTCACACGGCGCGCTTGAGGCGCCACAATTTCGCGTAAACGCATTCTACTGTGACGCCCCGGCGTGGTGCCCGCAACGGGCAAGCGACTGTCGGAGAGGGCGCACCGGTACACTGGGACGCCCTCAGTCATCGAGGCTTTCGTCGGTGGCGGTTCCCCCGACCCACCACCGGCCTCTCAGGCGAGGGCAGAAGGGGTTCGCATCGTCACGACCCCCCTCCACCGCTGCCTCCGTCCGCGGAACGGGTCAGCCTTAGCTCCCTCCTTTGCGACCCGCCCCGCAGCCCCCTTCAGCGACAACCAAGGGCGTTGGTGCACCGCAGCGGTCCAGGACTCGCAGGGCAACTCTGAGGACAGAGGAGTCCCTGGAGCCCCAGTCCACTGCGGCGCTGGGTGCCGCTCTTCGTCTCACTTCTCCCCGTGGGCCCGCCCGGCATGGGAGGCCCTGGCCGGTATGGCCCCACGGATCATTGAGGCACTCAAGCCCCCTCACCACGACAAGGTGGCAGCACAGTCGAGTTAGGCTATTTTTGTTAGTAATTGAAAACATGTTTTTTTTTCATTTCAGTGTATACTATAATGATTTGTAAGTAACTTTGTTTCGATTAGGTTTGGGAGTACTTTTTGACAAATAACAAGTATTTTGAATGCATTTCGTTTATACCTTTACACTTGTCACTTTTGGCTGGTATTTAAGACTTTTCAGATATGGCGCCACAAGCGAGTTGGCTCTTGATGTGTTACTATAAAAATAATTACTCATATTTATGGTCAATACAATAAATATTGCATTATGGTTTTTTTTTTGGAAATGTTTTGTTGCACTTTCATTGATTTGCCGTATTATTGATGGTTTATCATTTATCTATGTATTATTGAGTTACTATTTATGTATTTTATCATGGCAATAATATTCGGAGTTATTATATTTATATCAAACCGGTAAACGAAAATAACTATATGTGTTACTTTGATCCACCCTATTATCTATAAAAAAAACTGTGTGTATGAAAACCTGAAATACCTATATTCGTTTCTTTTGTTTTTTTTATTATTAAACTATGACTTGAATTTTGATTAATTTGGGTATCGTGAGTTTTATATGATGCTTGATAGCCATTTTGAGATACAGCTGTTACGAATATTATAAATTAACAAAAAATGTACATTATAATACATTCTGTTGCTCATACATAATATCGCGAAAAACTGGGGGAATTTTTAAGAATACGTGGATCCTTTGATTTTGATGAAAACAAAAACTATATTATTGGATTTTTAAAGATTTTCTACTCGGAAATTGGATATGCACATCCTGTATTACACCATCCAATGTCATTAATAAAGATAAATTCTGTGAAGTAAATATGCATTTATAAATTAACTGTTATTTTGTTAGTACTTCAATATGATTTATGTGTATATTAATACGTGGAGCAAAAACTTTGTACCCATTTTTACGAAAATTGCGTGGCTCCTCCGTCACTCGATTTCCCACACTTCTGAAAATTTATATTATGCATGAAGATTTAACATTAAATCAATAAAAATAACATAATAAACACTAATTTGACACACCTACGCATATATCTTTTGGTTTATTTTTAAAGTTTAAAGGACTATGGAATTATTGTCTAGTCAAAATGGCTATCATGTATCAATGCTTCCCTGCACCTACCTTGTAATCTGTGTAACCAGGGTAATCTGGCGATATGGGTTATTTTCGTGTAATAAAAATAAAGTGCTCTTATTTATTTTGTTTCTTATTGCAGTTACACCATCCGAGTTGCTTGTCGCGTTACATTTGATCGACCCGAGCAAAGCGGACCTCAAGTACATCATCAAGGCGACGGCGTTGTGCTTCGCCGAGAAACAGACGTACACACAAGACGTGAGTGAATAGAAATATTGAATAGTTTACTCTGTAAATTATTAAGGTGCGTACAGATTAAGTAACATGTTGCATAACTTGTGTTTTATTATCACGTCCACATTATCCTTCATTGTTTTTCAACTTTGCATTGTATAACTATACTGTACACATTAGAATAACAATGTAATATAACGATGTTGTATGACGTTTTCGTTGGTCGTTCTGCAGTATATAATAATTACCTGTTAAACAATTTAATAACATGCTTTATAACATTCAGCCTGCACTTTACTGAAACATATTTTATAACATCGTTTTATAACATGTTATGTTATATAATATGTACGCACCTTTATAATATCTTATAACGAAAATCTTTTTGGGACGAGAACTTGAGTTTTATACTATACAAAAAATCACGCTGTATATATTAAATTACACTCCGTGTGGTGACGGATTTAGAATACGCAGTGTCACCAACCCATACCTCACGAGGGTGTCGTAAGAGGCGACTAAGGGAACGCAAGACGCAAATCACCGAGCCGCAAGAGAAGGAAAACTTGATACAAACCCTGTGCCAACCCGTCCTGCCAGTGTGGGACAGTAGGCTAATTTCCCTCCATGAATTTTGAGGCCCTTCTCAGTAGTGGGCTGAAACGAACGATATATTAAATTAGCAGTACTATATTTAAAACGTCTTTATATCTTGAAATGCGATGACTGATTTTTGTGTACTAATTGCAAAAAGTATAGTTCCCGTTGCTTTATGCCGAAGTCCCCGATGGTTCTTTGACCCAGATTTGTATGTTAGGTCCTGTCGGCGGTCCTTCAGCGGTTGTCCGAAGATCCGGATATCCCGGTCCTGATGATGCGGACCGTGCTCCAAGCCCTGACCCTGTACCCCGGGATGGCCCCCCTGGTCCTCAATATATTACAGCTGCTCATCGAAAAAGAGGTACTTATTTAATGTGTTGTAACAACCAATTATGAATATATTTTACTAGTGACCCGCCCCGACTTCGCACGGGTGCATATATTATACATATAAACCTTCCTCTTGAATCACTCTATCTATTAAAAGAAACCGCTTCAAAATCCGTTGCGTAGTTTTAAAGATTTAAGCATACATAGGGACGGACAGACGACAGCGACTTTGTTTTATACTATGTAGTGATAGTCACCACCACATTCCATCATGAGGGTGTCGTAAGAACCGACAAATGGAAATGACAAGGCCGAATACCTTGTGTATTGGTGTTATAATCGGGAATACCTAAGACATCTTTCATGCATGTATATGCTTTTGTTTGATTTGAAAAAAAAAACTGCATTTTTGAAGTGTAATCTTCTTTAGCGGCGTTGAGCATTTTTCTTGGGATGGGTATAAAATGTCAAACTCGCGTCAGGACATGATAGACCTTATCGAAAAATCGAAAGACATAGTCAGATCACGTGACCTGATCGAAAAATTGTAAAACTAGATCAGGACACGTGACCTGATCGAAAAATAGTAAGACTGCGTCACGGCATGTGACCTGATCGAAAATTCGTAAGACTGAGGGTGAGTAGACCGTATATATGTAATACTAGCTGACCCGGCGAACTTTGTTCCGCATTTATATAAATAAAACAAAAAGAAAGTTGGACTTAAGATACCTGAGATTTTTATCCCGTCCGTATAAAACCTACTTTAACAAAACGCAACTGACAGCGAAACGTTATGTTGTCTATAGTTTAATATGGTCGAAAATTTGACAATTAGAAATTTTGAATTCGACTTGTTTATATTGTTGTAATTCACATGATATCTTTATAACTTGTAGCCTATGTATTAATCTGATGTATAAGCTATATTATTGTAAAGTTTCATTAAAATCCATTCAGTAGTTTTTACGTGAAAGAGTAACAAACATCAATCCATCCATCCATCCATACTTAGGTACTAACTTTCACGTTTATAATATTAGTAAGATAAATTGACATATTTTTTGTACGATAGCGCAATAAATAAATATTGTATTTAACCACATAAATGCCAGTACTTTTATAATGATAAATAAAGCAATTCGTCCGAAATTAAATTTATAATTATATGATTTTTGATGAATGTTGTGTTGAACACAGGTATGGCTGAACAAAGTGGCGTGGGAAGGCTGGGTGAAGTGCTGCGAGCGCCTCGTCCCGGCCTCCTGCCAGCTGCTGATCTCTCTGCCGCTGAGGGCGTTCCACGCGGCGATGACGTCACCGCAACTGCATCGGGCCCTCTCCGAGCACGTGGCCGCTTTGCCACTCCACCAGAGGGCGCTGTTGCCTCCCTGTGTGACCACTGCTTGTCAGGTAAGGACAGCAAAAATGTTTATTCACGGTCACAAAGAAAAATCCTCTGTGTATATAGAAATGAATGTGTGTCCTTTATAGAAACGTAAACTTTACATTTCATCATGTTCAAGCTGAAACGATATATAGAAGCGCTGAGATGCCTTTACGCCGCTGCATCAATGACCGTCCAAGTACAGGAAGACCAGACAAGACTAATCCAATTGTGCAGAGGTGTAAGACAGGGGGATGTCATATCCCCGAAACTGTTTACAACCGCATTGGAGGACGTCTTCAAGACACTGGACTGGAAAGGACGGGGCATTAATGTTAACGGCGAGTACATCTCCCATCTGCGCTTCGCCGATGATATTGTCATCATGGCAGAATCGCTGCAGGATCTTCAACAAATGCTGGACAGCCTTGACACTGCATCCAAGCGGGTTGGTCTCGGAATGAACTTGGATAAAACCAAGGTTATGTTCAATGAACATGTCAGTCCGGGGCCAATCAGCATTGATGGTACTCCACTTGAAGTTGTTTCGGAATACATCTACCTCGGGCAGTGTCTGCAGTTAGGACGAAACAACTTCGAGAAGGAGGTAGCCAGAAGGATTCAGTTGGGCTGGGCAGCATTTGGGAAGCTTCGTCAGGTCTTTTCGTCGCCCATACCGCAGAGTCTGAAGACTAAAGTCTTCAATCAGTGCGTCCTACCCGTACTAACCTACGGTGCTGAAACGTGGACACTGACGGTGCCGCTAGTCCATCAGCTGAAAGTCGCTCAGCGAGCTATGGAGCGGGCTATGCTCGGTGTCTCGCTACGAGATAGAATTCGTAATGAAGTCATCCGAGCGAGAACGCGTGTCATCGACATAGCCCATAGGATTAGCAAGCTGAAGTGGCAATGGGCTGGCCACATCTGTCGTAGAACTGACGGCCGCTGGGGCAAACAGGTGCTACAGTGGAGACCACGTACTGGCAAACGTAGGGTGGGACGCCCCCCTGCTAGATGGAGCGACGATCTGCGACGGGCAGCCGGCAGCAACTGGATGCATAGAACCGAAGACCGGGTTGAGTGGCGAGCCATGGGGGAGGCCTACGTCCAGCAGTGGACTGAAATAGGCTGATGAGGATGATGATGATCTTCAGCATAGTGTTGTGACGATAAATTACCCACTACTGCTACTCATCTCATGCATGACCCACTGCTGAGATGTGCCTCATCAATGGAGGGTAATTAGTCAACTGTGCCACGCTGGCCAGATGGGTTGGCCCCGAGCGTCCAGAGCTCCCCATAAAAGCGTGGGGCCCGCTTGGACAAGCGGGCCAAGGCCCCATCGGGTGGAGTGAAACCCGTGGCCCTGTTTCGGGCAGTTAAGGAACACCGTTGGTTTTAGTGGGTAGGTTGTGGCGCAATTACCATCTCTTCGCGCCTCGGAGTCCCTCATAACCCGGCTGGCGTATCCTCATGGATACCCGGCCGCTGGGTATCAATGAGGATTTCCAACGTAAAAAAAGGGTTTTCGTGTCAAGTTTTCCGTCTCATACGGCCTTAGCCTTATGATAAAGCCAATAGCCCTATCATTTCCTTTTTTCCGGCTCTTATGACACCCTCGGGATGGAACGGGAATATCCCAGTACTCAAGTAAAACTATATTTAAAAATAATCAATTTATGATTCACATTAAAATGTTTACTAATTTAAACAGTGAAGTAATAGAAAAAAAAATTCTATACAGGGTTTCTTGCCGGCTCTTCTCTGTAGAGCTGCATTCCGAACCGGTGGTAAATTTTATTTTATTGTTTGGCTTGTCAGATCTTTAATGAGCCAATTAGATTAGATGAGTTTCGATATTGATTTTGATTGCTTGAGTCAGGCCTCTTGATTCTCCTTCACGTTCATGGAGGGAAATGAGTGTGCCACCCAGATCTAATAAGTTGTTTTGTCTTCCAGCAAGAGCCATCATATGCCAGTAAACCTGCGGGTGCGCCAACCCCGGTGCCTCCCCCCAACCCCCTGGAGCCGCTCCCCCCCGGAATGGAGTGACACTAGCCTTTTATGGGGGCTGTGCCGGGACAGCAGTTGCCCCTCTATGAATAACGGACTCGGAATATCCAACATTGACGCATCCCGCGCAAATAGTCGTAACATCCTTTTTTAATACAGTTGCTCAAAAAGTGGCATATTGCAGGGCCGTATAGCGTTCGGGAAGTGGGCTATTACACACGCGTGCTTATTTTTACCATTCCCGCACTAGTGCGTTTTCTTTCCCAACTGTCAAAATAATGTCTATTATAAGGAAAAACCAACCATGAAGTTTTTACTAAAAAAAATCGTAGAAGTTTTTATGATTCATGCAAATACGTATATTTCTAAAAATAAACTACGTACTAATTTGTTTCAATATCAGATTTAATGATTTGATTGAATGAGTTTCATTTCATCTATTTAAATTTCATTTAATATCAATAAAAAAAATCTACTGAAGAATGGCTGTATGGGCATTGTTTGTTTTGCCTACCAGAATAGGTGAAGAAAAAAAAAATGCTTATATTTTACGGTCGGTGCCATTTTTTAGAAATGATTAGTTAGTTGAGATTATTGTGTTTTTATTATTTTATTAAATTGCTTCATTTTTTCGCAACTGTATTAAAAATAGTCGTTCATTACACGTGCGGAACCGTCATTGCAACTTGTTTCGACTGTCAACCCTCGCCTTCGGCTGCGCCTCGGCTCGGGTAGACATTTGTCGGAACTCGTTGTAATGACAGCCTTTCCGCACTTGTATTGAAATATACTATTTTATTTGTATCTGTGCTGTTACAGAAAAAAAAAGGTTAATTAAAAGTGATTACAAAAAAAAGAAACAGACAGACAGACAACAGTCTCGTTACATGGAAGGTAATTAGCTTACTATGCCACGCTGGCCAAACGGGTTGGCCCAAGGTTCTGTGTCAAGTTTTCTCTGGCGGCTAGGTTTTCGGCCTCGTCATTTCCTTTTGTCGTCTTTTACGGCACTCGGAGGATTGAATGGGGTGGTGACACAATGTATTCAAGTATGTAGCATGCTGGTAGCTACAATTTATTGACACGGCAATACTGTGTCCACAATAGTCTTTATACAAACAGTTTTTGAGTCCATTGTCAGTCATTTTGGTGCGATGCGACTTTTTGCGTGTTACTTGTCGATATTATTATAACATCTACAAAGTAAATTGTTAAATGAAATAGAATTGCATTAGCATGATTTATGATTACTATTACTACTACCCAACCTATAAATGACCCACTGCTGAGTAGGGCTTCCTCCCATTCTATCTATCTATCTATCTAACAGCCACAGAAGTCCACTGCTGAATATAGGCCTCCCCCATAGATTTCCACAATGTGCGATCTCGTGCAGACCGCATCCACCGACTCCCAGCGACCTTTACAAGGTCGTCCGTCCACCTAGTTGGGGGTCTTCCCACGCTCCTCTTTCCCATACGTGGACGCCACTCCAAGACTTTTATGCCCCAGCGGCCATCTGTTCTTCGGGCCACGTGGCCTGCCGATTGCCACTTCAACTGTGCAATCCTTCTAGCTACGTCGGTCACTCTAGTTCTTCTACGGATTTCCTCATTTCTGATTCTATCACGTAGAGTAACTCCGAGCATAGCTCTTTCTATTGCACGTTGCAGGGAGGGTAATTAGCCTACTGTACCACGCTTGCTAGACGGGTTGGCACAGGGTTTCCTATCGAGTTTTCCTTCTCTCATAGCTAGTTCGGCCTTGTCGACACCCTCAGAATGGAATGTGGTGGTGACACTATGTATTCTAAATTCGTCACCACATGGACAATGGACATTAAGATTGAGTATGAATTTTTAAATCTTTTTGATATTTTGTATTTACATATTTACATTACGTGTTCCCAAGTATAACCGACTTAGCTAATGGGATTACCGGCAACACATCCCATCCTTTGGGTGAATTAAGGGCCGCCTTAATGAAATGACAAGGCCGAAAACCTACCTCTTGCGGGTAGAGAAGAAGAAATTGATGTTATAAAAGGCAAATATGTCTGTTCTTACCGCCGCAACGGCTCGGCTGATCACGATTGTGCGCTTGTGATAAGGAATAGGACATTGGTCTGTTGCTATTCTAGAATTATCACACAATTATGAAACATCCCATCCTGGTACAGTAGGCTAGACTCCTTCCTGGTATATTAGAGGAGACCCAAAGGTGAAAGGAGGATGAACTCCTTTCTCTCCTCTCTCACCTGGAACCGGAACATCTGGCTTGGTTGCTAGATATTATTCAGTTGAATAGTCTTAACTAAATACAAAATGTTTGTGTTGTAAATAAAGATTTTCTTAAGGTTACTCTTGTTTTACTGTTCTCATTAATCATGCCATTAAAAATTTCAAGTAATTAAATATTTAATAAAATTTTAACTGGCCTCGAAAAAAACAAAACAAAAAGAAAGAATTTTCCAAATGGGTTCGTGAATGACGGAGTTATCCGGTCACAGATATACAAAAATAACAAATATTCGAATTATAAATTCAGCGAACTGAGAACCTCATTTTTATTAAAATCAGTTAAATGGCCGTATGAATATTTGTTCGCTCTAAGCTCTAAAGCAGTGTTTCCCAACATGGCGTCCAAGCCCCATAGGGGGACAATATAAAATGGAATTTGGATACTATTTTTACAGGTTAACCATTATTTATTAGGGCATACAAACTTAAAAAATGTGAAGTTAGGGCATGGCCTAAAAATCGCTGCTCTAAAGGTTACCGAACAAATATTTATTAGAACTTATGCAGCCGTTTTTTTTAATTACTACGTGTAATGGCCAACTTGAATAAATATATTGTATTGCATTAGATTATCCTAAAAGGCTGAGCCGATATTGGTTAGACTCTTTTGTGGGATCTATTCTGCCCGGTCATGAATCAAATACAATTTGCACGTATATTACTAGTTTAATCACAATTTTCTTTGCTTTCACGTTATTTTGTAGTATTCGAGCTTCGGTGATATCGCTTTCAATATATTTTCCACGTTGTATGGAGTGTCTGAAAGTGGGAAAAAGGTTTTACCATTTCAGTTATTCATTCATACTTTAGTGTTTAATTTTTCTTCTCTTCTTAGCTATGTCTTCTGCCATGTAATTTCCTTTAATCTGCTCTTATGACATCCTCAGGATAGAATGTGGTGGTGACTATGTATTCTAAATCCATGAATTTAAAGCCACAGAGAACAAAGACACTGGACTTTACTGGCTGAGAGACGGAAAAGAAAGTATCTAATCTACATACACTACTCATCAGAAAAATCGAAACACCTTGCAAGTTTATGTTTTGTAAGGATTATCAGAAAAAAGTAATATATATTTAGGAATATACATACTTAGGTCAAATGTCGTTTAGTAATCTATACTAATATATAAAGCTGCAGAGTTTGTTTGTTTATTTGTTTGTTTGTTTGTTTGAACGCGCTAATCTCAGGAACTACTGGTCCGATTTCAAAAAATAGTTCAGTATTAGATAGTCCATTTATCGAGGAAGGTTATAGGCTATATTTTATTTTCAAAAGAATTAGGGATCCGTATGAAAATTGCGATTTTGTAAACCAAGGTGTAAAATCGAAAACCTATTTATGCGTGCGCTGCATAAACTATTGACAATAGAACAAAATTATGTACTACGGATTTGTAGGTCTTATCGAGATCGAGAAAGATCTACAAAAAAGTCCGCGAGAGCACATATCTAACTATCATAGTTTAGTCACAATAACCGATTTTATGTTCATAAAAAATATGCACGGGTTCGAAGTCCACGCGGGCGAAGCCGCGCGCAAAAGTTAGTGAACAATAAAAGGTTTTCAAATCCTAATGTTATTGTTCTAAATTCAAATTAAACTTTCATAAGTCCGTATTTTGTTTAACAACCATAAAAAGGGAAGTGTTTCGATTTTTCTGATGAGAAGTATTATGTATACTACTACTCAGCCCATAAATGACCCACTGCTATGTCGGGCCTCCTCCCATTACAGGGAAGGTTTATTAGCCTACTGTGCCACGCTGGACAGACTGGTTGGCACAAGGTTTCGTATGAAGCTTCCCTTCTCTTGTGGCTAGATTTCATTTTGCCGGCTCTTACGACACCCTCAGGATGGAATGGGGTGGTGACAATGTGTATTTTAAATCCGTCGCCACACGGGAAGGAATATATTTTGTATAAAAATCATCATATATTTGGGATAACCTACCCACAGGCACCCAATCAGTATCCTGATAACCATATTCCTTCCTGGCTTCATGAACTGTTTGATGTAAAGCATTGATTACTGCTACTGCCAAAGTGAAAGCTGGCTCGCCAGTTGCTGAAAACAGTTAAATCAATCAACTATGAGCTCCATCAAAAGGCTCCAAGTCACCAAAAGGGCAATGGAGAGAGAGGGCTATGCTCGCAGTTTTCAGTTCAGAAATTAGGAGATACGCAGGAGAACCAGAGTTACCGACAGCCCACAGGATTGCCAAATATCTCGCAGGCCTGACGCCCGATGGGGAAGAAAAGTCCTCGAGTGGCGACCGCGTTCCGGAATAGCGTATTGCGTGGTAATGCTGGTAGGCGTCCCACACGGTGGACCAATGACATGGTTAAGGTCGGCTATTTCCAGCAGTGAACGTCTTTTGGCTGACATGATGATAAATGATGAACTATATTCCTGCAAACAAACTACCAGTTTGCTAAATATAGAGCATGCAAAAGAGCAGTTCTGTGTTTTATTGACAGCTTGAGCTTGGAAGGGAAACTTGATGCAAACCCAGTGCCAATCGGTCTGGCCAGAATGACCTAGTAGCCTAATTTCTTTCGATGTAATTGGAGGAGCCCACACTCAGGAGTGGGTCAGCTATGGACTGGAATGATGATGATTTTTATAGTATAGGCTGCGAGCGAGCTTCGCGAAACCGTGCGGGTGTAAGCCGCTGTCCCTTAAGGTGAATGTTCCAGGGTAGACCGCGAAATTCAAATTTTCTTACGTTTTTTGCAATTTGCAGGTCAGTGCTAGGTTGTATGTTGATTAAAATGTTATTTGCGGCTGTAAGACGTATGTAGCTATAGAGTTATAATCATCAATACAACACTCCAAGCTCATAAAGGTGCAATAAAAACTTTCAAGCTTAAAGTACCTTCAAATTGCAAAAAACGTACGAAAATTTGAATTTCGCGGGCTACCCTGGAACATTCACCTTATGGACAGTTGCAACTTTGACGTTAAATCACGTTATCAAGTCCTGGCATATATTTTTGGGATAGAAGTGTTATCTTCACTATCACTACATAGTATAAAATAAAGTCTCTGTCCGTCCCTATGTATGCTTAAATCTTTAAAACCACGCAACGGATTTTGGAGCGGTTTTTTTTAATAGATAGAGTGATTCAAGAGGAAGGTTGCAGGGAATATGCATCCGTGCGACGCCGGGGCGGGTCGCTAGTGTACTATAAAATACACGTCCTAACGCCATTCATTTCTAAAAATCCTTGGAGCTCGCACGTGGACTATATGCACAAATTCAATACCTTTCGATCTTAGAACTCCGGCGGGATTAGGCGAGTTTCTTCTAAAGTATATTCTGAAGTCTACAGGAATGTCTTTCGCTCCTGGCGGCTTGTAGGTCCATGTCCGATCAGTCAAGAGCTTGCCCGTGGTCTTGTCGTAGACCAGGTGCTCAGTTGTCCACAACCCAACACCCATGATGAAGGCACCTTCAATCTTTAAGGGATAAAGTAGAAATTGATAATTTGAAGGAACTCCTGATTCTTCTACAAAAGAGATAAAGATAATGTTTAAACACTACCGATACAAAACTTGCTTTCTAAACTAATAGAATACGACGTAACAACTACGATGGGGTATGTGGGAGTCCCTGTCGCGATGAGATGGTAAATGCGAACGGTTTACCCACTAAAAACTAAAACCTACCACTAATTGTCTGCGCGGGCCATCTGTCGTTTGGGAAACTTCGTAATCGATCCATTCGACAGTGACTCAGCGAGGGGAGCCTTGCTCTACCCTCAGATGTTAGACTAATGCGCTTGAAAGCGCTTCCATCTAGGACCTTGCGTAAGAACAGGGTGTCCTTACCCGTGTTCTGGTCCTATTGTGTACCCGTGATCTTGCGGGTCACATCTGAACACGGCTGTAGAAAGCCACGAGTGGTCCAGAAACCACTAACCAACTCGGGAACTAGTCACTCCGATGGGCGGGGGCGTTCCCTACTCCCCCGACCGGAACCTGAAACCCCTGCACTTGGTATAACCTTAAATTCACATAAACATTCACCAACACAAATGACGTCTCAGACCAAGTTACACAGTTAGTACACAGACACTTGACCGACCACGGAATCGAACCCTTGATCTGAAGGCGGCACGTCCAGCCCCTAGACTAACAAGGCAGTCCAACCAGTTTATCATTCTTACCTGCCCTACATCGATCTCTGGGCTCATACTGATCCCGGTGTCTTCAAGCAGGTCTGTTCTCCGGATTACATGCGTTCCAGTCAGTACATCCAGCTCCACTTCCAAGCAGCAAGCGCCATATACCACATAATCTTGAAGCCCGTCCAAAGGTGACTTCATGTGACTCACTTGTAAGTTGATACCTGAATAATTGGGTGATGCAGTAGCGACGGGAAGTAGAGGAGAGACGATACGATAAGGAATCGATTTGTAGGTTAAATATCGTCTGGCTCTACGGAATATTGGATGACTTATTTACTCCGTGTGGTGACAGATTTAGAATACAAAGTCTCACCACCCCATTCCATCCTGGGGGTGTCGTAAGAGCCGACCAAAGGAAATGACAAGGTCGAAACCCTAGCCGCAATAGAAGGAAAACTTGATACGAAACCCTGTGCCAACCCGTTTGGCCAGCGTGGTACAGTAGCCTCCCTGTGATGGCAAGAGGCCCGACTCAGCAGTGGTTCATCTTATGACACCCTCAGAATGAAATGGGTTGGCGACTAATTAAATGCATTTATAGAAAATTCAATACCCATCTCGTACGCTTTTTTCACGAGTTCTTGCCACGTCGGCTCATTGAGCTGGTTCTTGGCTGCTTCGAGCCTCTTCAGCAACTCCTCGCACGCCTTCAATGTCGCATAGGCCACACTGTCACTAGAAATACTGCCATTGGAAGCCATAGCGTTAGGGGAAACAAACGAATTGCTCCCTAACACAGCAACTTTTTCAAGAGGCACTTTCAAGGCATACGCGCATACTTGGGCCACTTTAGTGTTGATACCCTGGCCCATTTCAATACCACCATGGGATATACTTATAGTACCATCCGCATGGTACACTGATATCACCACAGGGAAGTTCCAGGAGTACCCTACGGGGTACGACATTAAGGTTAATTTTAAGGATTTCTTCTTCCATGCATTAGCCGAGTTAAATGCTTCTATTTGTGCTAATCTCTCGTCATATTTCGCATCAGTCTTCAAGGTGCAGATGATTTCTTTGATGGGATCGTGTTCGGATTTTAGGTTGGCCATTCGGACAGCGATGTCATCTTTGCCAGTGGCATAGGCAATTCGTTCCATTATATGTTCTGCAAATGCTATGCCTTCCGTTGTAGCTGCAGGGAAAGCATCGTAAGTATGACTATACTAATATTCCGCCCATAAATGACCCATTGCTGAGTCAGGCCTCCTCCAAATACATGGAGGGCAATTAGCCTACGATTGGCCTATGATATTTCATAACTTGTTACGTTTGAACATCATTACAGTAGACTGATATATAATACATAGTGTCACCACCCCATTCCATCCCGTCGTTCGTCGTCGTTTCAGCCCTTAAATGACCCACGGGAGTCGGAGTCGGGCCTCCTCCAAATTCATGGAGGGAAATTAGCCTACTGTGCCACGCTGGCAAGACGGCTCAAGTTTTCCTTCTCTTGCGGGTAGGTTCCCTGTCGTATAATTTCCTTTAGTCGGCTCTTGCCACACTCTTGGGATGGAATGGGGTGGTGTCAATATTTATTCTAAACCTCTCACCACTCGAACTTCTGTAAGATGAAAGTCCTTTCCCAGTCAGGCAGCCTTCAGCGTGTCTGTTATGCCATAGCCTTTTTGAAAACTGAATTCTTATGCAGCAGATTAAAAAACTTCCCCACTACACGCTTGGAAATAACGCGTGTATTGGTAGTAGGATTTAATGGTCCGCCCGGCTAGCTGCCACCCTCACATCTATGTCCGGCGCCAAGCACTTGTATTGTGTGTCGTGTATGTGAGAGCCGGTACCCGACAGTGTAGTTCCTGAATTGCCTACTCCATCTTAGACCCTGGCGTTGGTTTTCATTACTCAAGCCTAAGCTCAAAGGCATTCAAGTAAAAGATAAAAAAATATTCCGCTTTAAATTGAAGCAATGACATCTAGTTACACTAAACCACACAAATAAGCTAATCCATCGGTATAACGATGGAAGCCAAAACCTAAAAGAAGAAGAAGAAGCTAATCGTCGTCTCTGCATTATTACATACCAGGAGCTCTACACCAGGTGCAACTGGCTTTGTCAGTGAGTACGGAGTAACCCACCAGTTGCCATGTGTCATTGCTGTATAACCTAGTCATGGAACTGGCTATCCCATCGACCAGCGAGTCGTTGAAACCACAGCCGCTGTCAGAATAGTAATTTGAATTCAGGTACTGAATTACGCCGTCATTGTTGACGCCTATCTAAAATAGGAGGAATAAGAAATTAATTAACCAAAAGCATAGATAATACTGCTGATTGAAGAGTCTCCTCAGACGCGTGGGCTAGCTTCGCACCTTCCACTGCGGCTGACATCATTTTGTTGTACTTTGAATGAATTCACAAGGATTGCCTTGTGTTTAATTTGCTACTCTTAGATTATTTATTATTTATTTATTTATATGCTTCATGTAACGATACATAGGCGGACTTAATGTCATTAGGCATTATCTACCAGCCAACCTTTGGGTGATGCAGAGAGGTAGTAGACGGTAGATGCACACAACTTAACGAAAAGAACAAGAGAAAGAAAGACAGAAAGAATTCAGACAGTTTGATAAAAAAATTAAATGAAAACATAATAACCTAAAATAGTACACACATATTTACATAACAATACTTATAATACACTAATACATACGTGTATAAATACTTATAAATATATATAACTATACTAATACATACATACATACAACATGACCTAGAAATTGAATACGGCGGGGTCATTTTTGAGAAAACTCAACCGAGAGCCTCTGGAGGTACAGCTTACGCAGTTTAGTTTTGAAACTGAGACGGTTAGCAGCTAGACGTATTTCGGGCGGAATAGCATTCCATAAGAGAATGGATTGTACGAAAAATGTACGATGTACAAATTCCGACCTGTGGGATGGACAGTTGATTAGCTGGATGTATTGGACTATTATACTATTGAAGGGGATCTTGCGTGTTCTTGATAAGTAGTGAAACTCCAGTCGAGGTATAGCGAAGGAATGATTTATTACGTACAACATCGTCATATAAATACAGAACGTAATTTCTGCTATTAGGTACTAGTGCTAACAGGATACGAGAGAGAGACAGACAGAGATAGGGTGCGCAAGAGGGGGCATCGATTCGAAGTGTGTGCGTGCCATCAGAGGGCGCGCGCGTCGCGTGGGTATACACAGTCGCACGGCGCGAGCGCTCGCTCATTTCGGCGAGGCAGCCAGCGCGTGCGGATATCTCCACTTCTCCAGCGGTAGGCGGCGGTCGTCGTGTACGTAGCCGCGTGCAGCGCTGAATCGGCACGCGTGGAACCGTCGTCTTCAAGCGATCTTTTCAGATCCACTTCTTGTTTCATAGAATCGATTGAAGCACACGCAATCGACTTAATAAATACTTTCTCCTTGCATTGTTGTTTTATTGGTAACTAGATGACCCGGCGAACTTTGTTCCGCATTATATATATTTAAAACAAAATGAAAGTTGGACATAGGATACCTGTGATTTTTATCCCGTCCGTATAAAACCTACTTTAACAAAACGCAACTGACAGCGAAACGTTATGTTGTCTATAGTTTAATATGGCCGAAAATTTGACAAGTAGGAATTTTGAATTCGACTTGTTTATATTGTTGTAATTCACATAATATCTTTATAACTTGTAGCCTATGTGTTATTCTGATGTATAAGCTATATTATTGTAAAGTTTCATTAAAATCCATTCGGTAGTTTTTACGTGAAAGAGTAACAAACATCCATCCATCCATCCATACTTACAAACTTTCACGTTTATAATATTAAGTAATATGTAAAGTTTCATTAAAATCCATTCAGTAGTTTTTACGTGAAGAGTAACAAACATCCATCCATCCATCCATCCGTCCATCCATCCATACTTACAAACTTTCACGTTTATAATATTAGTAAGATGGTAATATTCTTGGTAAAGGTAAGGTAATGGTGCGGTAACGTATGTAGGTACACGGAGGTAAGGTATGTACCCTACACTATCATAATTAGGTTAGTGTACCTGTAATGATAGCTCTTTATGGAAATAAATACATATAGATACTGTGTGCAATATTTCACGAAAAACAAACCCACTTTTTTCGTGAAATGTTGGCCATCGGATGGTGTGCGCGGGTTATTATCACTCCACAAATTTCTGAAGCCCAAGAAACTACATTACTAAGCTCGTAGGACAATAATAAGTTTAATCACCCCTTTAAACAGTAAGCTTGAGCGGTTTTGAAAGAACCACGTGAGGTACCATTCGGCCCGGCTGAAGACGCCACATTTTTTATTACCTTTGTTACATTCCATACTAGCGACCCGCCCCGGCTTCGCACAGGTGCAATGATGAACCTCTAAATTTATCGGTGTTTCTTTACAATATTATGGATGTATTATAACATAACATATACATAACATATAAACATGTAACACCTACATACACGTTAACATATAAACCTTCATCTTGAATCACTCTATCTATTAAAAAAAACCGCATCAAAATCCATTGCGTAGTTTTAAATATTTAAGCATACATAGGGACGGACAGACGACAGCGACTTTGTTTTATAATATGTAGTGATAGTGAAGTGGCGTCTTTGAAAAATGATTAAATAAAACTACTCTCTGCCGTGTGCAACGCCATTTGCGATACCCCTTGCATAATATACGGTTAGAACAAGAAATTGGAATGAATAATTGTGAATTTATTGCGTCATGAGGTCATAGATAGAAGATGCCTTTAGTATTGGCTGTTGGTGTACAAATCACGTTATTATAAAACATTAATTGGAATTACCTCATAGTCAAATTCACAGCGACTTCTTTTCCCAATAGCGGCCATATTGTCGATTACTGGCATGACCAGAGATGCAGTCCTGTTCAACTTATGTGCCACTACGGCACTGGCACAAGCTACGAGCGAGGCGCGAGACGCCTTGCCACCGTAACCTCCCCCAACCCTCGGCACTTCTAGTAGAACCCTAAAAATGATAATATTTGGAGAATTGTACTCAATCATGTGGAACTTGTCTATTATACGTATACCCGTGGCTGGAGATATGTGGGGAGACACCCGATCCGGAAATTCGGGTATGTGCGCAGCGTAATGCGGCTCTACATTCAGAGCGGCCATAAAGATTGGCGGGTACTGTACTAGATATTGGATGGATGTCAGTGTAACAGCTGCATTTGAGCCTGCTAGAATCTTCTTGGCCTTGTGCTGGTGTGGTCTTGTGACATATAAAATTATTCCCCAACTCCATTGGGTAGTTACATGATAAAATTTTCAGAACTAACGAAAACACTCAAGAGTTTCGAGTGCGAACTTGATGAAACCTAAAATACTACTTATGAAAATCTATTTTCAAAATTCCTATTACATCATTAAAATTTTTGTACCATTGTAAAAAGGTGCTTATTTCATAAGAAATCAGTGAGACGTCACCCGCTGCCCATGGTGGAAGACCAGTGTTGGTTGCTTGCAACCAGCATCGTGCTGATTTTGGGACGGTTTGTGGCAGGAAGGCTTTCCATACAATTAGATTAGTGCCTACTTTTTTTACTTTTGAATTTTTCTTGCCGCAATAAACATTATGTATCTGTCAACGGAAAACAACAAGAACCGGAAATTTATAAATTTCCTAGGAAATTTATAAACGGCCGTAGGATTCCAAACTAGAGATAAATTGTATTATTTTACGCCCACATTTTCGGAAATTTATAAACTTACTGAACTCACGCGTAAAATAATAAGTAGCAATAACCAAACGCCATGGGCGCTCTGATTGGTTGAATAAGTCACGTGTTCCTTCTCCGTCCTCTCCGCCGCCATTGATCGATATTGTCTAATTGTGGTAACCTAGACCTGATACTGCTGCATCATCAGCTATACCTGCTGCATCATCAGGAATCTATAAGATACCCAACTCCTTACCAAATTACTGTAGATGATCGTGTTTGGACTCAGTGTAAGGGTATCAATGAAACAGATGTAAAAAAGTTAGGTACCTGACATTTATGGCTGAGTAGACTTTCAATGTAGTGAACATTGTGTGTGTACTCAGCCATAATGCAGTCCGATGTCAGGGGTTTTTAAGTTAAATACTTATTTTATTATGTTTAATTTGTTACATGTTTTTAAGCATTTTTTTATTAAGTACTTAGCGTTTGGCAATTCGCCAATCGCGATCGCTCGCAAATCGCGTTTTTTTTTAATTAAACTTTATAATGTTTGGTTTTTTTGGCAGAAGGCCGGCTTTATTGTTTTTCTTTTTGATAAAACTTTTTAACTTCGCTTCACTCTATTTCTATTGTTTTATTTTGGTAGAGTGAAGTAGTGGTCATTAGCATATTATGTGAAACAGTAACCCTGTATTATAGGTACTTACCTAGTTTTAAAGTAAAAATACTGTTACGTACTGATAAATTTATAGTTTGGCAAGTCTAATTGTACCTATGTCTATGGACACAAGCATGCCACTATCAACATCGACCAATCAGAGAACAGTGTGTTATTTGCCGTATCTTGTAGAAGCGTAAAATTAAAAGCTCTACTGTGATTGGTCGAACCGTTTAGAATCTTACGAATGGATATCCGTTAGTTTATAAATTTACGACGAGACGTCGTAAGTTTATAAATTTCCGAAAATGTGGGCGTAAAATAATACAATTTATCTCTCGTTTGGAATCCTACGGACGTTTATAAATTTCCTAGGAAATGTATAAATTTCCGGTTCTTGTTGTTTTCCGTTGACATATCTACATCTCTAAATCTCTTTCAGCAATCGCTATTCCTGTTCAGGATTCAAACCCAATGATATTGAACATTCGTTAAATTTAGGCATGGCATCACCCCAAAGACATGTACTCACTTATTTTCATCCAACCCCACGCATTGGGCCACAGCCACATTGGTCAAGTCCATCCACTGAGTGGCTGATCTCACCACCAGTCCATTCTCAGTTACCAGGGTAGTGCAGCTCTGGGTTTCCATGGTATAATGGTATTGAGAAGGCATTGCGAAAGATCCGTGGATCACGTGCTTTATGTCAGTACCTCTGGACTTAGGTGTTATAGTTACGTTTTTACGGACCTGTAATTAGTAACTTTGCAAAGTACTAGAGACCGCCAAGTTGTCGAAATTAGCTTAATTAATGAAAGTAATGTGGCTATTATATCTCTTATCTTTTTAATAAAACAAAACCCTGCACTAGGTACAACTATTATCGCGGGGGCAGTTTAAAACATGTTATTCACGAACACAAATGACACCTAGATTCAGAGCAAGTGTATCTGGCTTACACAAATACACTTGCCCGATCCCGGAATCGAACCGGGGACCCGTTGATACAACCCATAGAACAACATTATCCTGAATGGCATTTTTTTTTTTGCTTCATAATCGTCAACGATTCCTATTTATCTCAATCAAGAATGAAATGAAGGAGAAGCGTAGTAGCTCCCTAAACATAGATCGGATTTTGATATGGTTCTTTTTAATGAAGTTTTCTTTCAGCCAAGAGCCACTTCTTAGATATAAAATGTTTAGCCATTTCAAGATCATCTAGTTGAGGATCTTCAAGTAAAAGCTAGATGTTAATTTGGCGGGTAATGAGTGGAAAATGTCTTACTCGTCTTTCCTTGTCAGGTGCGACCAAAGCGTCTCTAATATCTATCACTGGCTTTTCGTTGGACTTCTTGTATTTCACTTTAACTAGCTCAGCCGCCCTCAGAGCCGTTTTGCGGTTCACCGCTGCAATGAGACCTACAGGCTGCCCATAATATTGGACGTCCTTTGATACCAATATTTCTTCATCTTCATCAATCCATGGCACATCGGTTGACAAGAATGAGTTTTTGCCAGGAATATCTTTTGCAGTCAGGAAGGCGACGACTCCGGGAATTTTCTGGAAATCAAAATTTTAATTTAAACATTTTTGAAACTTGAATTCTCGCAATTGATGTTCCTGTATCGTAGGCTCTTGTCAAACTGGTATTTGCTACAAGAAAGGGTTCTTATACTCAGGCTAAATGTCTATCACAGAAAGTGACCCAAAAAATCAAACCCTGTGGTCGCTAAGCAATGCCCACAACCTCTAAACCAACAAGCCATCATATCTTAGGTCACGGTTTACGTTGGTACATACTGTGTGCCACAAAACTTACCAAAGCTTCAGATGCATCAAACTCCACGATCGTGCCACGGCAAATGGTAGAGAGGACAAACGCGACGTGCACGGCACGCGGGTCCAGCACCACATCACATACGTATCTTGCTTCACCTGAACACTATAAAACAGAAGCTTATTAAAGCATTAATCTTCTTCTTCCCCTAATCCTAATATTATTCGCACAGTGTAACCTGATTTGGCTAACTACCAATACATATACGGATCAACAAACAACCGGTAATCATTTGGTTAGACCAGCTGTCAGCGTTCGCGTTACTGACTTCATATAACGACTGTATGATAGACAGTAATATGGTTCTTAGAACCTTCACGTGCTTTGGAAAGCACGGAAGATCTATCTAACATCCAGCCTAGCCAGCCAGAGATTAATTGTGACCCGCACTGTCTAGGCTACTGTTATAGCTTATGGACAGATTGACAATTTAGGTGCAATTTTAAAAGAACATGATCGTTTAGGAATGGTTAGTGTGGTTTAATTTGATGATTTCGCGCCAAATATAAGCGTTGAGGTGACGATTAGTATGTCATTAAGGACAGACTCATTTAGGTGTACATATTCGAAAGTACAGCCCACATAGTCCAGCAGAGATGGATATTCCACAGAGGCTAATTCAAGATCATTATAAGCATTCACGTACATGTAAAATTGGGACATAGTATCTAAAACAAAAGTTATTTTTCTATGAGCTAATTTATTACAAAAATGTGTGATAATGTGATAATTTTTGTAACTGAATTACCTGTGCTAGTGCCTCTAGCTTAGCCACTGGCTTGTTCAATGGCCATAGAGTCTTGTCTGTTGCATAGCTCTGTAAACCGTTGGAGACCTCACGTTCTAGTAAGGACCCTCCTGATTGGTAACGTTTGTTCACAGTAGGAGCTAAGGACAGAATTGCCTGTAAAGAAATAACTTTGAATAAGTCTCATCCGATAGTATACAGAATTAAACTAAGATCAGAAGTAAAGGTCCTAGGCAGTCGCCTTGAAGTATCCTATAACCACGGAATAAATAATGAATACTGTCACCGAATGTTGATCTAGCACGCTGTTGGATTGGTAATGTTTGAAACTAAAACGAGTCCAAATTATACTATTCATAATGTATTTTACCTTATAAAATAAGTTCAAAGCTAACGTCTTCCGACACGCCGTCGAAGGCTCCGGCAAGTACTCTTCTGGTACTAACTCTTCGGTCAACGTGCGTAGTGCATTTTGTAATGTCACTTGGTCAAACAGACTCTTCCCTATTAATCCGACTTCCGTGTTCTTAGCGTGGACAAACGAAGGGTTGATGTTGCCATACACAATGCTACAGCTTTTGACTGTCTTAGAATTGTCTACCCGGAAGTGGAAGCCTGCATTTACTATGGCATGTGCGTTTTGGGCACGTGGCATTATCTGAAAAGGTAAATAACGTTACGCAAACAGAAGTTGATAAAATTTAGTTCACCTGGAAAAAGTTCCCTTGTTACTTCTTTTGTAAGATAGTCATGATACTGACTGGGCTAGGATAACCAAGTATATTCCACGCGTGACGGCTTAATGCCGTTTTAGAATATTCGTAAGTATTATTTGGCATAGTTAATAAATAAATATCGATAGCAATATATTAAAAAAAAAATATCTTGTGAAAACAATTAAGGATAAGAATATCGATTTGCGTTTGATCGTATTTCAAATAACAGTGAGTTGTTTATACCTTGTATGTCTGCACCAAATTGTTAACCGAGAACGGCGGCAGCTTGATGTTCAGCAAAATTTTGCTGTTCATATTTAAGTTCATGAAATCTCGGAGCTTTACGTCGGACTTGTTTAAATTACTGCTAACTATAAATAAAGTAACATTATTACAACCAAGCTATATTAAGCAAATATGTTCAAAAGGTGCTCAAATCTCCCGCAAATATATTAAAATATATTATAATCTCTTGGAGATACAAAAGTCCGTAATCGGTTGCAACTAGCATAACATATTCATAGCTCTGGTAAAGTGTTCTTACACTCATCATAAATATTCTGAAGTCAAGCTACAGAAATTAATTTAAGGATGCCTTACCAACAGTAGCTGTAGCACCCACTGTCTCGAATATTAGAAATACGTCGGATGGGAATGCGTGATGTTGATTTTTCAATGATAAGTTTCCACCAATTGTGCCCACCTGGAAATGAATGTCACTGACATATAGAGAATGAATTTTGAGGTAGAGAACTCACAGCTCAGCTTTTATTACGCTAGGAAGTAATTATATTTATATTGACAAGAAATTTTTAAAAGCTTCAAATCATTACTCACATTTCTAACTGGCACATGAGCTACTAGATCCAAATGCCTATAAAGAACTTCCAAGTACTTGAATTCTGGTTTTCTTGCACTCCATTCTTGAAAAATATTCATTGCTTCAGTCAAAGACGTGCCTGCTCCGAGTATCAGGTTTTCATCATTATTAGTTTCCCTGAGCGTTTCTATTGAAGAGATATCTATAAGAACTTTTGCTTCTGATTTTATAGGATATACACCTGCAATAATAATCACGATTGTACGTAGACATTTTTTATTGGATCTTATTCATGTAAGAACTGTTGCTATATTTCCTCGTTGGTTTTGTAATATAATATTTTATTGATCAGTGGTTGCCAGCTCTCTGCAATCTAATAAATATTTAATGGACCTACATAAAGTAATTTAACTAGCCCAAGTGTTAGTTGTTTGTGTGGACACCCCAAAGCACGAAGGTCAAATGTTAAAATGCGATAGTCATCATTAAATATTCAACTGAAAGGTTCCATAGGCTACATAAGTTCTGATTTAAAAATACTCAGATAATCATTATTTTATACTAAAAAGCCGATATCAAAAGATTATCATACCTTTTCCAGTATTGCCCGCCACAAATCTGTAATTGCTTGACCCTTCTCTTGTAAGTACCTGGAGAAACAATAACATGGTCATGAAATCAGTCTTTAAGAGAGTGACTGCTAAGCTGGAACTCCTCCGTACTCATTGGGTTTTGTATCAAGTTTTCTTTCTCTTGTAAATCTGAAGACCCCCAAGTAATGGACAAACTATAGCTTGAACATGAACTACGTAGAACATGAAACGTGGAAATTGATAGAATACACTTATGTTTAGACCGTTTAGATACCATTCTCAATTAGTAACAAACGAAGTCCATTAAGCCTGCTCAGCGCTTTCTATAATCACTGACCAACTAACACTTAAGTGTGCCTTTCTTTTGGGCTCTGATTCGCCTGTAGATTTCGGAGGGAAGCCGTCTCAAAGCACACCTGGCTCCAGTTCCTTCATCTGATCAAGAAATTACCTTAAATACATCCTCAAGGGTATAAGCCTTATACCACGTTGCACCAACTAAATTCAGCTGTTTGAGAGACGTTGGAGTATCTTCGATAACGCACCACTCCTCTTCGGAAAGGCTGCATTTTCTTTCGCACCGCGTCGCGCATTTTGTTATGTGCAAATCTTCCATGTCCTAAAAACATAATAGATAAAACACTTTTCCACCACGTTTCCATTACTTAATTTAAAGGTGGTAGAGTATATGGGTTAATTACCGGATCGAACTAGAATTGGTGGACTCGCAAAGGACCTCCACTTTACAGAATATCGCAGCCAGATTACACCTGCCCACGAGTGGTGTAATGTTTCTGTTCGCGAGTAAGATCATCAAAGCTGTATCAGAGAATGCATGATTTTGTCAGCTAAATGAATTTCCCATACCCTCCCCTGCCAGCTTTCACAGTTTACAAGGGCGGTAATACGCGATCAATACCTACCTCCAGTGTTGCAAAGGTTAATTTGTGACGGTAACCTTTAGTGCAAGATGTCTGGAGACCCTTCAGTAATTAGGACCATTAAAGTTCTAGAACCAGAACCTATTTAGTTTTTAGCGTAGCCTTTTGGCGAGTGTGAATGAAAGTGTTGGAAGGGGCAGACCTAAACCCTAGGCGAACGTTTCAAGATCAAATCAAGGACGTCTTGAAAAAAGGCCAGGTCAGGAGTACCCTAAACCGAGGAGCATGTATGAAGGGAATAATGAAAGTGGAAGAAGCGAAAGAAGTATGTAAGGTTCGTATCGTATCAAGTGGTATCGCCTTTTTTTTTTTTTTTTTTTTTTTTTTTTTTTTTTTTTTTTTTGCACCGGGGTGCACCGTCCCGCGCTTGCTGCCCCGTGGGCCCTGACTGTATCTCCACGGGGACAGCGTAAGTGGTATCTGCCTACCCATACGGGAAAGAGGCGTGATTATATGTCTGTATGTATGTAAATGTTATACCTGTAATTTCTGTTCTGTGAATTCAGTGTCTGTAGCAAAACTCTTAAAGGCATCAAGTATAGGTCTATATCCGGTACATCGGCAGATATTACCACCGAAAGAGTCTTCTACCTTCTGCGTGGTCAGCTTTTTGTCAGCACCTTTGGACAAGCTAAAATAAAGAAAAAGTTAAAACTAACCCTAACCACAAACCACTTGAAAAGATCGGCACATACAACTGTCGAGACCAAATCTTTGGAAGATTTGCAATACAAATTATTGCTTAACTAGCGACCTGCCCCGGCTTCGCACGGGTGCAATTATGCATGAATTATACGTAACAACCTTCCTCTTGAATCACTATCTATTAAAAAAAAGCTGTGTATTGTACAAATACAATCTGAATCTAAATAAAATTGTAGCTAGCCCTAAGTTAAAGAACTCTATGCTGTTATTCGAATATCCATATCAGATAAAACACGAAATATTTACGGATGGATAATGCATGAAAACTAACAACTGACATTAGATGAGTCTCGGAGGTATACCCTATACCTCCGAGATCTCAGTGCCAAAATGTACCCTTCTGTTCCACCAGAACAATACGACAGATCAGGTAAATTTACCAATCTTTGTTAGACGCATGTCATAGACTTTAACAATATTATGATAATGCACGTCGCGTAAAAAATATTCAATATTCATATTAATATAGAAATTCTTATTTTTTACTACCTTCATATTCTTGCTTAGCCATCTACTTTGATTGATAAGTTTATAACAAAGTGACAGCGACTTTGTCTGTCCGTCCCTATGTATGCTTAAATCTTTAAAACTACGCAACGGATTTTGAAGCGGTTTTTAATAGATAGAGTGATTCAAGAGCAAGGTTTTTACGTATTGTATATTAAAGGCACAATTACACCCGTGCAAAGCCGGGGCGGGTCGCTACTTAACAATATATGAAAGTGCACGTCGCGTAGGATTTATTCAATATTCATAATAATATTGAAATTATTATTTTTTACTAACTTCATAATCTTGCTTCAATCAAAAGGTGTAAACATGGTAATATAAACAGTAGGCACAAAAAACCGCATCAAATCATAACCTCGATTCGTTATTAAAATAAAAAATCAAGGTAATTCACATAATTCTGTTATCGACGCGTAATAGAATTGTGTAATAAATGGTATACCTACATATAATAATTAAAATAAATTGAAACGGTAGTCTCTCTATACCTACTCTAAAGTGCGGAAGGTTTTTTTTCTGTATGTTTAGCAACCTCTGGCTTTGCAGGATATGGGCCTCAACAGTGGCGGATTTACCAGTAGGCTGAGAAGGCTGGAGCCTAGGGGGGGCGGCATGTTTTAAGGGGCGGCAGATTTAGGACGTCTAAACAAAAGGTCGTCAAAAAGAGTGGACGTCTAAAAAAAGGTCCTTGGACATCTAAAAAAAAGGTCGTCTCAAGAACTGTAGAGGCGGCATAAAAAGCCTACGGGCAGCAAATCTGTAAATCCGCCACTGGGCCTCAAACCTGTTAATTATATAGGAAAACTTGATACAAACCCTGCGCCAACCGGTCAGTGTAGTGTGTCATTAATGGGTTGAAATGATGAACGAACTGTTATACCCTCCTGTTATATACCTTTTCCATGAAACTGGCTAAACCTTCTGTCTAGTCAGCAATCTTAATATCTACGTCCTCAGACCGCCCTGGCCGGGGCGGGTAGTCTTCGCTTAGCGTCCATCTGTCTCACACCTAACCATTGTCCCGATATTAAGTGTAGTTCCATTCTATTCTATTCAACGTGTAATAAAAATGCTTTTTAAAAGACATTCAAGAATATCATTATAACAGAACGAATGTTTTTTTTAATAAACAGTAGGTAGTGTAGTAGTTAGGGCCCCCGCGCATTTAGGCGTCGCGCGGCCTGGCCGCATAATGCGCGGATTGGTCGCGGCGGCCAATGACGCGATGTTTTTCTTTGGCCGCGCGACCAAAACTTGGCCGCGCGGCCTGGCCGCGTAATGCGCGCAGCTTTATACATCGTAGAAGAATTAGTTGGCCGCAGCGACTTGGCCGCGCGGCCTGGCCGCATAATGCGCGGAGGCCCTAACAGATTAAATACGTATTGACAACAATTGTTATGGGAGAAGTATACATAATACTTTATTTTTCACGAAATATGCCGTAATCCTACTACAACTCAGCATAGAGACTACCCACTGCTGGGTCAGGCTTCCTCAAGTTTCACGGAGGGTAATTAGTCTACTGTGCCACTCTGGCCAGACGGGCTGGCACAGGGGTTTTGTATCACATTTTCCTTCTTTCGCGGCTAGGTTATCGGCCTTGTCATTACCTTTTGTCGGCTCTTTCGACACCCTCAGAATAGAATGGGGTTGTGACACTATGTATTCTAAATCCGTCACCAAACATCCTCAAGACAATTTTAAGTACCTTTTTGGTATAAAATCGGTTGAGTGGGCTTCGTCGTCGTTACAGCCTTTACGTGACCCACTACTGGGCCGGGCCTCCTCCAAATTCATGGAGGGAAATTAGCCTACTGTGCCACGCTGGCCAGACGGGTGAGTGGGCTTACCTGAACATATTCATAACCCAGCCCGGAGTGCAGTACCCGCATTGCGTCCCGTTGAACGCAGCCAGCCGTTTCTGTATGGCGTGGTACCCAGCTCGTCTGTTCCCAACACCTTCCACCGTAGTAATATCCCAGTTGTGACATGACAGGATGTTGACCAGGCACTGTGAATCAATTCAATATTATATTTAGTTCGTTTCAGTCCATAAATGACCCACTACTGAGTCGGGCTTCCTCCAAATTCATGGAGGGAAATTAGATGCGGGCGGCCCAGGATCGGCCTTTTGTGGAGATCCTTGAGGGAGGCCTATGTCCAGCAGTGGACGTCTTTTGGCTGAAATGATGATGATTAATAATTAATTCATTATTATTCACATTTTTATTAATTCTAACCATGTTATTATTCACAATAATTGTTCAGTTATGTGAATTATCATTTTAATACTCAATAACTCTTATTTTAATAATATTTATTCTTTATCTGTTATTGACCAAAGTCTTTATTAGATAGCCTTTGGATCAACAGGTCCTGGGTCCGATTCCGGGGTCGGGCAAGTGTCTTTGTCTAAACCAGAGGCACTTGCTCGGAGTCTGGGTGTCATATGTGCTCGTGAATTACATGTTTGTTACTTTTTTTCATAACGCATTTATTTATGAAATATTTTTATAATTGGTAATTACTCCCTTACATTAATTACCTTGCATGAATTTAGAGGCCCAACTTAGCAGTGGGCTATTTATAATTTATAACGACGATACTGAGTATTTATTGAACAGTGTATTTATATTTACCGACTTACAAAATAAAGAGCATTAGAATGTTCTATGTTTTTTTTTTGTATAGATCCCGATTTCGCCACTTGTTTGGACAGCGTGGCACGGTAGGCTAATTACCCTTCATAAGTGGGGAAGGCCTTTTTTTGTTGTGGAGGGGTAAAATAGCGGGGGAGACCTGACTCAGCAGTGGGTCATCAATGGGCTGAGTGGAGGCTCAATAGTTTATGTTATGTCTTTTTGTATTTTAACGATAGCAAGGTTATCTTCGTATAATTATACGATAAGTTGTACAAAAAACAATTATTATTCATGATGTACAATACATTAAGTCATTTTAATTACACAACCTTATACTTCCGGCCTTAAATTGCTCTAGAAATGACTCAACAATCCATTCCTCCTTATTTCTTAGTAACTTCTGCCTGCGGTTTCGCTCGCGGAAATCTTAATGCTTGTTCCCAACATTACACATAGGTACAACACGTATTCAAATTTTGAACTCTGGATATAGTCTAGGAGGAATTGGCGCACGAGTGCCGAAAACTATTCCACCTCAATGTTTTATGCGATCCTCTTCAAATTGCCCTACTGCTGATATAAATGCACGTTGCCAGGGGGCAACCCCTATTGCTTAAACCGATTTTTTTTTATTGTTATTTTTCAACCGGATTTTTTTTATTTTCTTTACATATTTATTGACTTTTCACGATAAAGTTAATATTTTTAGAGATATGAATTTTTAAGGGTTCGAAAATTCGCAAATTTGGGTTTTGGACACGGACAGGGTGTTTCAAGCCCTGTATCGTACTTAACGTGTATAATTTTGACGGATTTACAATAACTACATAGTATCAGTAATCCATACTATCTTGAGAGTGTTGCAAGAGGTGACTAAAGGAACGCAAGAGGCAGATCACCTAGCCGCAGGAGCAGGCAAACTTGAAATGATTCTGTGCCAACCTATCTGGTCAGCTTCATACCGACCCTGGAATCCAACCCGGGACCCGTTGATCTAAAAGTGGCACATCTAACCCCATGACCACCGCCGGCCTCGTCATGCTGACTGGAAAAGACATCCACCTTAAAAACACCACATAGGTACCTAATCACTAACAAAAAATCTTTACACACTCTGCCTTGTATTCGACACACACACGCATAAATACTTTTTTATATTGTTAAAGTCTGTGGTCAAATTGAGAATAGAATATAAAATACACATAATAGTTTTTTATTTTTTATTTTTTATACATCATCTAATAATATGCAGAACAGCGATATAAAAAAAAACATTGTTTAAGCCTGTTTTTTAATTGTTAATTTCGGGCGCACCTAATTATTTTACTGTACGTTTCACTTACTGATAATCAAGAATTCATTATTTCTGGCGGCTTTGATAATGTTTGTAAACGTTTTAGTATTGTCTCTGTGGTGACGGATTTAGAATACTTAGTGTCACCACCCCATTCCATCCTGAGGGTGTTGTATGAGCCGACAAAAGGAACTTACAAGGCAGATCTCCTAGCCGCAAGAGGAGGAAAACTTGTTATACGAACCCTGTGCCAACCCGTCTGGTCAGCGTGGCACAGTAGGCTGGTAACCCTTAATGAATTTGGAGGAGGCCCGACTCAGTAGTGGGTGGGTGAAGAAAAGAAAAAATACTTTGGACTAAACTTTTCAAAATGGCAAAGAAATCTAATCATGCGACATAGGTAGTTGAATGTACTTTATTGATCTCATAAAGTATACAGTACGATTAGATGAAATAACGTAACTACAATACTTTATTATAAAATACGGTAGCCTCAGCCACGACCCGTGGAGACCAGTTTTAGCCCCGCCGCACATGCTCACACTCGCATTGGCTGTAACGAGCCGAGTGCGAGTGGCAGAATTTAAAATTATTATTTACTAGCTTTTGGGCGCGGCTTCGCTCGCGTGGACTTCGAACCCGTGCTTAACTCTATGCATTTTTTTTTATGAATATAAAAGTGGTTATTGTGACTAAACTATGATAGTTAGATATGTGCTCTTGCGGACTTTTTTGTAGATTTTAATAAGACCTACAAACTCGTAGTACTTTATTTTGTTCTATTGTCTATCGTTTTTGCAGCGCACGCATAAATAGGTTTTCGATTTTACACCTTGGGTTACAAAATCGCAATTTTCATACGGATCCCTAATTCTTTTGAAAATAAAATATAGCCTATAACCTTCCTCGATAAATGGACTATCTAACACTGAAAGAATTTTTGAAATCGGACCAGTAGTTCCTGAGATTAGCGCGTTCAAACAAACAAACAAACAAACTCTGCAGCTTTATATATTAGTACAGATTAGTATAGATTAAAAAAAAAACGCGGCTCGTGACAGCCAATGCGAGTCTGAGCATGTGCGGCGGGGCTAAACGAGCAAAGGTCATTCACTCGCTTTTGTTATTGTGACCAGCAGATTAAGGTGGCAGTTAGCCAAATCAGTTTACACTTGTAACTGATGTATGAATGATGAACTTGTATCCTCCCATTCATCATCATCATTTCAGCAAAACGACGTCCACTGCTGGACATAGGCCTCCCCCAAGGATTTCCACAAAGGCCATTTGTGGAAATCCTCCCATTACAGGAAGGAATTTAACTGCGCCACGCTGGCCAGACTAGCCCAGTTTCGTATCAAGTATTCCTTCTGTTGCGGCTAGGTTATCAGCATTATCATTTCCCTTTGTCGGCGGCGACACTATGTATTCTTTTACATATCTCATTCCATTCTGAGCGTGTCGTAAGAGCTGATTTTTTTTAATGATTTTTTTAAACGAAAGCTTAGCTCTTGATATAACCTGTATCGGTTGGGCAGTTTACAAACATGTAATTTACCAATACAAATGACACCCAGATCCAGAGCAAGTGCCTTTGGTTTAGACAAAGACACTTGCCCGATCCCGGAGTCGAACCCGGGACCCGTTGATCCAAAGGCGGCACATCCAACCTCTAGACCAACAAGGCTGTCAAATGAAATGACAAGGCCGATAATCTAGCAGAAACTAGATCTAGAGAAAACTTGCTACAAATAACAAAACCCTGTGCCAACCCGTCTGGCCAGTGTGGCACAGTAGGCTAATTAATTACCCTTCATGTAGCTGGAGGAAGCCCGACTCAATACTGGGTCATCAGCAGTAGTTAGATATCATATAGGCTCACACGTGTCTTTCTAAACCAGAGGCATTTGCTCTGATATTGTGAGTGATTTGGAATGTCATTTGTTTTCGTGAATTTCATGTTTGTAAACTGCCCCCGCGATACATCTAAAAATAGTAAGCTGTGGTATGTGAGCCTGAGATAGGCAATTAGTTATCTATCAGCCACAGAAGTCCACTGCTGAAGATAGGCCTCCCCCATATATTTCCAATTAGTGGAATACGTACCGAATTGACAGCAATGACGTGTTTCTCTTTGGTGACGGGATTGGTCTGGCTCACGGAGACAACGCAGGCCCCGCAGCCGCCCTCATGACACATTGCTTTGGTGCCATGGAGCTGCAGATGGTACCGCAAGTAGTCATTCAGAGATGTTTGCGGACTGATCTCACTGCCCGCTGAAAATTCGATAAAAAATGTATTCCGCGTATGACGCATTTAAATACACACACACAAAGGAAGATTGGAAGACTAAGGAAGGTAATGAGCTCGATGGACGAATCGACTAGCATACATTTGACAAGTTCCACAGAAAATCTGATCTATCAAAATTAAGTACTATCGCCTACAAATGGTCTAGGGGTTGGATGTGCCGCCTGTAAACCCCGGGTTCGAGTCCGGGGTCGGGCAAGTGTATTTGTCTTAACTAGCTCTGAGTCCGGGTGTCATTTGTGTTCGTGAATTACATGTTTGTAAACTGCCCCCGCGATACAGGTTATACCTAGTGCAGGGGTACGAATTATTAAAAAAAAGACAACCCCGAATACCTAGCCGCAAGAGAAAGAAACCTTGATACGAAAACCTATATCAGCCCGTCGAGCATGGGGGTAATTATAATAGGTAAATCATAGTAGGCTAATTACCCTCCATGTAATTGGATTAGGCCCTATTCAGCAGTGGGTCATGTATGGGATGAGTAGATAGATAGAGGGAGTAGTAGATGGACATGACGAACACCAACCCAAAATCCAGTAGAATACCGTTCTGGTTCATTTACAATCAGTTTCCGTTTAACATAAAAACCTACAAATAAGTAGATAAAAACTGGTTCGACTGTTACACAATTTGACTACTTTCTGCAGACATAAACGTACTTATACCGAGTAAAACCTATTTCAATGTTAAACCAGAACCAAAGAAATGTTCGCAGTTGTTTGGCACGCTTTTTTATGAACGCTTTAGGTAAGATCTATATTCTGTTGCAGGAAACATTTTATGGGCTCAAGTCAGACTTGCCGTGCAAAACTGGCGGTGTAGTGACGGATCTTGAGAGTGTCGTAACGCCATCTAGCATCAAGATAAGGAAAGATACGAAATGACAAGGCCGATAACCTGGCTATAAGAGAAGGAAATTTTGATACGAAACCCTGTGCCAACACGTCTGACCAGCGTGGCACAGTAGGCTGATTACCCTCCATGTAATTGGAGGAGGCCCGACTCAGTAGTGGGTAATAATGGGCCGAATAGTAGTATGCCGAATGCCGGAGCAGGACGCAAGTTGGAGCACCCCGGGGAGGTTTAGTGGGTAGGCCCTATAGATGTAAGGCCGGTTTAAAACCAATTAAATCAATCGGTTTAAAACGAAAAAACCGGTTTTAAACCGAAAAAAGCCATTTTTTTTTTCGATTTAAACGGTTGGTGTTGACTGTTGACGACTATGTTTTTCTTAAAATATAACCACATTTTCTTAATATTCCGAAGAAGGAATAGAACGGAGTTCAAATTCAAATCATTTATTTTGTGTGGGGTCACGATGGACACTTACAAATAGTCAACACATTGTCATATTATACAATAAAAAAAAATCGACCGTCTACCACCAGTTCGGAACGCGACCACTGCTGAGAAGAACTGGCAAGTAACTCAGAGGGCTTGTCATTTTTTTTACATTGCGGTCCTATTTGACTAGTAACATAAATAAGTAGGTAGGTATATATATACCTATAAACTGTAAAATGAAATGTGTGATACATATGCGCGCACGGGCGACATTTTGTCTGAACTGTTACAAGTCTATGTATGTGTGCGTAATACTATTTATTACTAAGTATAGTATTGTAATGTAGATATAAGTATAAACTAATTAACTAAAACGAAACGTAACGTCAGGTGACCAAATATTTTCGATAATGAAGTGTAGTTCGTACACTTCATTATCGTGTAGTAGTGAAGTATAGTTCTCAAGCTCAAATGAGGGAGTATGTGCTAGCTATGAACGAATTAGTTTACAAAAACCCTAAGGACACTCCTAGCTTTCCCAGTCCTTCACAGGACCGTCCATCTGCTGCACCTACACCTGTTCATGAGACTAATTCTTGCTTACTGCTTGAGAGCCACGTCTCTGCTAATCTGTGTGGTAGTATACAAAACAAAATTGTAATGTTTAGTGATGAAATTGGAAAGGGTATGGCCTCACTTCTAATAAATTGTGTGCAGGGATATTCCATAGAAAATAATTGTTTGCCTGGACTATCTTATGAACAGATAATCAATAAAGTTTTAGATAGTAAGTTTGATCAAGATTCCATATTGATACTTTTTTTGGGAAACAGAGGAAATGTAAACAAACGGGATCTCTCACATTACTGTGATTTATTGGCAAATCTGAAGAATGTACAGAAGATTGTAATGTTTACACTTCCTTACCTTAGCAGTAGTTTGCCACAGCTAGAAAATGATACTAGGTATAAGTTTAACTTAAATTTGCATAATGTGACATGCCAACAGAATATGGTTTCTAAAGACAAGTTTCATGTAATAGATTTAAATAATTTGATAGGAAAACCATATTGTTTGACAAAAGATAGGTATTACCTATCCATATTTTACAAACGACAGATAGCAATATCGCTAGCTTATTTTTTTGATATGTCAGCCAAGAACTTGGCTACTAAAGCTTTTGACTCTATTGAGTCAATTGACAAATCCTTCAATGAAGTTGATGGTGCCTCAAAAATTGACATTATAAATAGCATTTAAATTACGACATACGACAATAGAGACAAACTCTTGCAAGAATGTTAATTATTATGATAATAATGATTATTGTAGCATAGATAAATTATTTACCCTGGTGCATCAAAATATACAAGGAATGTTAGGCAAGGAATTAGAAATAGAATTGTACATGAATTGTAATAATATCGATATTCTTTGTATTACTGAGCACTGGTTGAAAAACACCCAATTCATGTTCAATTTTTCTAACCACCAGGTTGCAAGCTCGTTCAGCAGAGTAAATATTTTACGTGGTGGTTCGCTTATCTTAATTAGTAATAAATATAAATTTATGGAGCGTAAGGATGTTGTCAACCTCTCTGTTGAACGAGTCATTGAGATTGCTTGTATTGAGACTGAGCAGCTTATTGTTTTGAGTGTGTACAGGCCCCCATGCGCGGTATACGATGATTTTGCAAGAATAATGGAAGATGCTTTGTTTATAGTATCTCGCTGTAACAAAACGATTATAGTCTGTGGAGACTTTAATATAAATATACTAGAAAAATCAACTGTAACATCCAAATTTATCTCCTTGCTAAAGTGTTACAACTTGTACAATGTCTTCTCTGAACCGACTAGGATGACTGCTACAAGCGCCACCTGTATTGACAACATATTTACATCCATCAAACCAATTCAGAGCACAATCTCAAACGTCCTTGATTCAGATCACTGTGCTCAAATAGCATCATTTAGTAGACATCCTAAAAACGGTAATAAGAGAAATGTCAGTTTCATTCCTATTAATGCAAGCCGCCTTGAGCAGTTTAAATCTAATATTGCTGAAAGTTTACCGGGGCTGCCTAGTCACAATGATCCCAACCATGTTTATAATTCATTATTCCATCTGATCAGTAGGGAGTTTAACAAGATCTTCAAACCAAAACTACTATCAATAAATAACAGGGCAACATTTTGTGAATGGGCAACTGCTGGTATCTATAAAAGTAGAAATAAGCTGTTTGACTTATATGGTGAAAAGTTGTATAATTGTGATCCATCATTTCACGAATATGTGAAAAATTATTCCAAAGTATTTAAGAGAACTTGTTCGACTGCAAAAGCATTGTACTTGAAAAATAAGATAATTCATGCAGAGAACAAAATTAAAACAACGTGGCATATTATAAATAGTGAAAGCGGTAAAAATACGAATCATCATATTGATTATCACCTAAAGGTTGATAATCGGGACATTAAAGCGGATTTAGAAGTTGCGACTGAATTTGAACAGTTCTTCACAAACATTCCCATTAAAACTACAGAATCGCTACAGTCCTCTCCTTCATCCGCTGAGTTACTATTGAAAAACAGTCTCAATAAGTGTAACACAATCTTTGAATTTACTCGGATCAACAACAAAGATATTATTAGCGCTTTTAATACTCTTAACATGAAAAGTACTGCAGACCTGTGGGGAATGTCCGTTAAAACCATTTCACCTGTAATTAAGGTAATCGCACCGGCCTTAGCAGGTATTTTCAATGATTGTGTCGCACATGGTAAATTTCCTGATCTCATGAAGCACAGTAAAATAGTAGCCTTATTTAAATCAGGTAGTACTTCAGATCCCGCTAATTTTCGACCTATCTCAGTACTACCATCGCTTAGCAAATTTTTTGAAAAAATTGTTTTATTACAACTACTAACGCACTTCAATAGTTGCAATTTGTTACATCCCAACCAGTTCGGTTTTACGAGAAATTGTTCTACTACTGACGCTGGAATTAAACTATTGAAGTACGTATTTGAGGCTTGGGAGGATTCACATGATGCACTCGGCGTATTTTGTGATTTGTCTAAAGCTTTCGATTGTGTTCATCATGAAATCCTCATCAGGAAGTTACACCATTACGGTATCCGCAAACAAGCCCTCAGCCTACTGAAATCATACCTTAGTAATAGAATTCAGAGGGTTGATGTCAATGGCATACAATCACAAGGATCCATGGTCACTATTGGTGTGCCCCAAGGTTCGATTCTCAGTCCTTTTTTGTTCCTCGTTTACATTAATGACCTACCTTATTATGTGAGAAATAACCACGGTATTGTACTGTTCGCGGATGATACTTCTTTGTTGTTTAAAATTAAACGACACCTACAAAATTTTGACGAAGTGAACAATGCACTTTCTTCGGTTGTCCATTGGTTTAGTATGAATAACTTGCTTTTAAATGAAAAGAAAACTAAATGCATCAAATTTTCACTGCCCAATGTTGTTCAGAATCCGACCAATGTACAACTGAATGGAACAATTTTGGAACCGATTGAGTCAACCGTATTTTTAGGTATAACCATTGATAATAAACTACAATGGGGCTCACATATAGAAAAGCTATGTAATAGACTTAGCTCGGCGGCTTTTGCTGTTAAAAAAATTAGACTTTTGACAGATGTTGATACGGCTAGAATAGTTTATTTCAGTTACTTCCACAGTATCATGACTTACGGGATACTTCTCTGGGGATGCGGTGCAGACCTTAATAGCATATTTATATTACAGAAAAGGGCTGTAAGGGCTATATACAACCTTGCTCCTAGAACTTCTCTCAGAGATACATTCAAGGAAATAAATATTCTAACTGTGCCATCTCAATATACGAGTATATTTGAAAATTTGATGTATGTACATAAAAATATTAATAACTTTGGAAAAAACTGTGATATACATAATATTAATACACGAAACAAGAATAATCTTGCTATCCATTGTACTCGTCTCCGCAGAATAAGTAACTCATTCATGGGTCAATGTATACACTTTTATAACAAATTGCCCATGCAACTTAGAGAATTGCCTCGCAATGCCTTTAAAAAGACTGTTAAGACAAAACTTTTCAAAAAAGCATATTACCGCATTGCTGATTATTTAAACGACCCAGCTGCTTGGGACTAGGCTGTTCAGTGTCAGTGTATTTTTTATGTTCTTTATTTATGTTACTAGTCAAATAGGACCGCAATGAAAAAAAAAAAATGACAAGCCCTCTGAGTTTCTTGCCAGTTCTTCTCAGCAGTGGTCGCGTTCCGAACTGGTGGTAGACGGTCGATTTTTTTATTGTATAATATGACAATGTGTTGACTATTTGTAAGTGTCCATCGTGACCCACACAAAATAAATGATTTGAATTTGAATTTGAAAGTTATTTTAATTTAGTAGGCGAGTTTTAAATCGTCTAAAACGATTTATTTGGGGTTTTAAACCGCCTCATTTGGTTTTAAACGTTTAAAATCGGTCTTTTTACATCTATAGTAGGCCCCCACTCTGGGGGAGAGTGCCACACGCCCCTCGCTGGCAATCCCCGTGACCGGCGAGGAAGTCCTTAAAGGTTTTTTTTTTTTTTTTAATAAATAAATATCCTTGGACATTTCACACAACGCCATCTCGTCCCAAGTTAAGCAACTTAATGCTTATGTTATGGTAACGAGATGGATGATATACTACTTATTAAAATTTTTTTTTGTAAATACATACATATTATAGATAGAAATGACACCCAGACTCCGAGCCAGTGCCTCTGGTTTAGACAAAGACACTTGCCCGTCCCCGGAATCGAACCCGGGACCCGTTGATCCAAAGGCGGAACATCTAACAACTAGACCAACGAGGCAAAAAAAAAAGTTACCGACCTTGAATGGGGTGGTGACACTATGTATCTAAATCTGTCACAACATGCATATCCTTTCAAAGTAGTCTTAAAAGTTTAAGGGCAAGGGCCTCCTCCAGTTACATGGAGGGTAATTAGGCTTCTGTGCCACGCTGGCCAGACAATTGGCACAGGGTTTCGTATCAAGATTTCCTTCTCTTGCGGCTAGATTTTCGAGCTTGTCATTTCCTTTTATCGGTTCTTACGACACCCTCAGATTTTTTTCTAAATCCGTTAGCACACGGGTGAACCACAAATACAGAACCACTAATACTTAGATAGGAGTCGACCAGAATGAAATAGCGAAAAAATGCGACTTACGTAGATACGACGTCAACCTACTCGTACCTTATAATAACTTAGCTGTTACTTTTTGCAAACATGATATTCAGTTTGGAATGTTATGAATGAAAACAAAAAAGTATTGGAATATTTTATGACTAAAATTGTTTTTGGAAGCCACAGCACTATTTATGGATACCACAACAAATTATACGGGTGCCTAGTTTATAAGAAAGAAAAACAACAAGTCATCGTTTGCACCGCTATCAGGAAAATCGAAACAAACTAATATCAACATTCTTGCATTAGTCATAACATTTATAAAAACGAATACAAACACATTTATTGATACAATGTACTTACACAGAGTAAAATGCTCTCCGTTGACGGTGAAATATATTTTATCCATTCTGCTATCAACAAGGCACCGTAATAAAAAATAAACATTAAAACCTGCGCCCGCGCATTACCTGACAGACCGGCGCCGCGGCGGTCAGGCGGACACTACCTCCTACTGTACTCAGTAAGGAACTGAACCACTTGATCGCGTATATCAAGTAATCACGTTTATAAAAAGTACAAAAGATGTTTGTATTCCTATCAGTGAGTCCATCACTAAATTTAAGTTTATTCTTAGCTGATCTTTAGACGAAATTATGGTTGACATTGGCGACTGAAGTGGGGACCTCATTCTTACTGGCCACTCACCAGCAAGAGCTTTATGGATATTTTCCTTTTTAACTCACTTATATAAATCATTATGATGCAGGGATTACTTCATCATCATCAGCCCACACGAGTCCACTGCTGGACATAGGCCTCCCCTAAAGAGCGCCATAGCGCCCTGTCTTCGGCTTGACGCATCCAGCTGCTGCCCAAATTAAGGGATTACTTAGGTTTTTGTAATTATTATACATTGAAAATGGTGACGGATTCAGAAAACACAATGTCACCAACAAATACAAACCTGAGGTTGCTGTAAAAGGCGAGTAAAGAAAAGCTAGTACAGAGTGAGAGACAGACACAAGAGAAGGAAAACTGGATACAAACTGTGTGCCAACCCTTCTTACGAGCGTGGCACGATAGGGTTATTAATTTAACAGTAAGCCCTCCATGAGTTTGGAGGAGGCCCGACTCAGTAGTGGGCCACAGTAGTGGGTTATTCATGGGCTGAAATGATGGTGATTTATTATCTTCATGATAAAGTGTAATGTACTTGGTTTTACTAAAACTATTATCAATTTAGTTAATTAAATAAAATTCAATATTAATGTCGACACATTAAAACAAAATATCAGACAGGTTTATCGCAATCGTTGAACTTCCTGAGATTGAATTTTAATGGCGTCATAACTAGCAACCGGTTGCGACTTGTATTGAATATAACCTGTTTCAACATCTAACCCGCTGCTGACCCCCTGCTGAGCCGATATCAAAGGGAAGGGTCGACCCGCCACACGTTACTGCCAATGATCGAAGTATTCTAGTGAGCATGACTTCTCACAGATTTCTATGGGACCAATCTGGGACTGTTAACATACGAATGAAAAGATTTTTCGAATTAAAATGTCACAATTTACTAATGACCCGTCTTGCCAGCGTCTTTCCGTGTGGTAACCGATTGACAAACCTTCTCCATTCCATCCTGAGGGTGTCGGAAGAAACTACAAGGCCGGTAACCTAGTCGTAAGAGAAGGAAAACTTGATACTTACGAAACACTTTAATTTTTTGGCCCTTGGGTTAAATGTTATATGGACTGTTATACCCGCCAGCTTGGGGATGGCCGGTGGGGGGTGTGTGGGAGTCTCCTCCGCCGCTGTGAGGAGGCGAAGGCATACCCACTAAACGTCCTCGGGGTGTACCGTCCCGCGCATGGCGCCCTGTGGGTCCTGACTGTGTCTCAACGGGGCCATTCGACCCCATTTCGTCACAGCTCCTTCAGCAGCATCCTCCTCTGGAGCCAGTATTGCTCCGGTGCCATGCCCGGTACACGTGGCGTGGCACTGTGCCTACTCGTCTGGCCAGCTTGGCATTGTAGGCTTAATACCCTCATGTAACTGGAGGAGGCTCGACTCAGTCGATCATATCATGGGTAAGCAAATGACGGATTTATGCTGTAATAAGTATTTAAACGTTCTTCAACGGGTAGACGAGTTCTTGAGTGGAGACCGCGAATCGGCAAGCGTAGTGTGGGACGGCGGCCCTCTGCTAGATGGAGCGACGATCTGCGAAAGGTTGCGGGCAGCAGCTGGATGCGTCTAGTTGAAGACAGGGCGCTATGGCGCTCTTTAGGGGAGGCCTAGGTCCAGCAGTGGACTAATGTGGGCTGATAATGATGATGATGATGAAGTATTTAAAAAAGAAAGCATACAACCGAATTGAGAACCTTCTTTTTTAAGTCGGTTGAGAAAGGACGAATATACAAAAAAAAACACAAATCTTTTAAAAACGCATAATATATAAAACCAGCTTCGCACGGGTAGAAATTTCAAGAAAACTTCTTGCCATTAAAATATCCTAGAATTGTATAATAAGAATTGTAAAATGGGTCCAATATTTTTTGAGTTAATTCGTTACAAACATACCTATACAAATCTTTGCTCTTTAAAATTATTAATCTAAAATACATATAGTTAACGTTGCCCGTGTCTCATCATCATCATCAACTGGTCCCATGTAATTTATCGTTAACGGCCCGGTAGTCCGGCAGAAAACTGGAAAAAAATATTTTATTATTTTGATGCATGTTTCGATGACTTTCTTTACAACGCATAAGTTTATTAACATTTGTTACGCAGTAACTAACACAAACTGTTTTAAAAATAATTTATTAAATGAAATTACAATAAAATATAAGAATTAAGGAATTTGGATGACAGCGATGTGTCGAGTTTGGAGATCTTCGATGAATTGTGTGCATCTTACTTATCAACTAAGTTTATATACTAATATGGTTTGGGAATGGTAGACAATCATTAAGGATACTTACTTAGAAATACGATAAAAGGAGTGACAGGAAACAACAACGTGATTAGGGATGAAAACAAAATGATTAGATAACGGAGCTGAGAATATAAACAATAGTCATCTATGCTGATAATTAATTAATGATAACTAAGTGCTAACTTATATTGATAAAGACATAAATGATAATAACATACAAGATACAAGTAAACAATGAGGTGGTGGATATGTAACACCTCCCCCCTTAGAATAAAGATTGGGCGTTAGCGCCGGATCTTTGGAAAGAAGAATTGCTGGCGTTGTCGTCTTCGTCTTCAGAGATACACGTAGTCGTTTGATGTATGGATTGCAAGGGTAAGGAGACTCGCGTACTTCGTCTTCTAGATGAGTTGCTAAAGCAGTTATTAAAAATCTGAATGCAGTTTCCGTCGCTAGCAGTTGTACGACGATTTGTCCATATAGGAACGATGTAGCGTTCGAATATTTTCTTCAGGAGGTATCCCAGCATAGTTAGTCCGATGATGAAATAGAACCATTGAAATTTCGTGGTGTGATTTTGAAACATATTCTGATGCTGTTTTGTTTTTAGCTTTTCCAGTTCTTCTTGATGTTTTTCTAGATTCGATTTGATGTTCTTTAACGAATCCAATGGCATATCGTTAATGGTGATTGGCAACAAATTAGGGGTTTCTATGTTCTTCGATATTTCAAAGCATTCATTAGTTCGAATGTCTGGAATGACTATTGGGAATGTTACATTTTCTTCTGTTGTTGCATACGCTGATAACGTACTATATCCCGTATGTAGCTTGCAGCCTTGAGGTAAGGTGATGATACCAGAACCTTGGAGTTTGTGATTAGAAATTTCAGTGTTACACTGTAAAATGCAGTTTGTCTCCTTGTCGAGGATGTACAGCCATTTGTTAGATTCTAGTACTTGGAATGTCTGGACTTCTGCCATAAATGATGTTGTGGTACAAGTTTCTGGGATTGTCGTTGATTTGCTTTGAAGAACTTGGAGCTCGCATATAGGGCGTGCCGATGCATCGTAGACCATTATGTTCTTGCAAACGCTCTTTCTTGTCGCGAAGGTAGTGCAGCTTTCCAGGTTGTTCATTGATGCATAGTATAGCCCACTGAGTTCAGTAGCCAGGTATATATGCTCAGGAAGGATAGTGGTGTGATAAGAGGAGTTGGGATGTTGCATTAGGATGGAGTACGTATGATATAAGGTAAAAATATTATTTTGGACTAAGGGAAATTCTAATATATAAATTAAACGATTTGAATATACATATGCAGATAAAGAGGAAGAATCTAAAATTAAATGAATATTTTCAATAGAAACAGGGGTCACTAGCTTTTTGTTTGTTCTAATTTTGTTAGAGACTAGTAACTCCTCGTAGAGTTTCTTTAAAGTGATGACTGAAGGATGAACGATATTGGACTTAGCAAACAAAATACTGGTAATACAATCGTTGATTTCATTTTCTAAGCTAGTTACTAATTCTAGGATTTGTAAAGATATTGTAGAAATGTCTTCGCTGACTTTGATATCGAAAAGTAATTTATTAGTTTTGTTAAGGTATACATTCAGACGATCAATATTTTCATTGATGATTTGTTCATCGAAAGATATTTTGAAAATCGTATCATTAAAATTTTTGATCGTAGAAGATGTTATTTGGACCTGACTTCTCATTAGTTCTGTTAGATCTATCTCTTGTTTTTCGAGTTTATCGATACAATCGTCATAGCGTTTCGCGTCTTGCGCATCAGGTGTACCAATGATCCATTTTAAAACTGAACTGAAACCGTCCAATAATTCTCTCTTCGACCTAGAGTTTTTACCTAAGTACATATTTAGTTCAGATAGTCGGTTCTCGATTTTATTCAAATTAATTTGAAGATATGATTTTGTGATTTCTATGTTGGGTAAATTAGGATAATGAGAGTATAAAGTTTGAAAATTAGTTGCTAGTCTATTAAGAGATTTGTGAGAAATGAATAATGGGTTTAAATCGCGATAGATGACAAGCTTCCATGACTGGTCAGATATATAGATTTCACCTTCGTTTTGGTAGAATATTCCTGCATTTGAGGAAAGGGGTTGGATAATACTTCCTATACTGCCGAGGGCTCCTGCGGTTGCCCTGTAACAGATACAGTGCTTGTTTCATTATTTGACTTTTGAATATAATTTTTAATAAATTTATAGATTTTATATATTACAAGACAGAGAATAAGTTTTAAAAATGAGCATATGATAAAATTGTAAATATAATTAGGATCCTGGAATGTTTGTAAAAAGGAAGGCATGTTTGTTTGGGCTGTTGTAAAATGACAGACCCTGAAACCGAAAAGTGATATAAAATATAAATACTAACTTAACTATAAAATTACATAAGATTGATCTAATCTACTTATTTAACAAGAAATGGTCGAAGGCGATTGGCATGTACAAGTTGATTTTTGCCTGCCTTTTTGATTAAATAATTTTCATTAAAACCTACGCGAATCACATCATAGGGGCCGTCCCATTTCGGGTCTAAGTTATTAGGGTTAGGAACGCGTAACATAACTTTGTTACCTACTTTATATTCGGTAGTATTTTTGATGTGGCTATCATATCGCTCTTTGGCTTTTTCTTTCATTTTCTCTAGATTTTTAATTGCTATATCGCGAGAGGTTTTGAAACGTTCATTAAGATCTTTTAAATAGTCACTTGCTGAGTAATCGGCTATCGGTTTTAAAGAGTAGAATGGACGAGGTTTATACCCGAAAAGTAGTTCGTAAGGAGTGTATCCAGTAGAACTATTTGTCGTGGTATTATGACACATTATTGCAAATGGAATTATATGATCCCAGTTTCTCAGGCGTTTACTATGGTACATACGAATATGATCTCGTAATGTTGCGTGAAATCTTTCTAAAGCTCCATTCGTCTGGGGATGGTATGCTGTATTAAAGGTCTGACTAGACCCAAGGAATTTCATTAATTGTCTCATTACACTATTCATAAATTCGGTGCCTTGATCTGAATGAAATCTCTTTGGAACGCCATAGTGTTGACAAAAATGTAGTAATTGTTTGGCTATAGTTAAGGCTTCTTTATCTGGGATTGGATAAGCTTGGACGAAACGAGTCAGATCATCTTGTAAAGTTAAAACATATTTGTTATTATTATTACTAATTTCAGAGTAGGAAACTAAATCTATGGAAATTCTTTCAAAAGGTTCTGTAGATTGTGATGTGATTACCATTGGGGCTTGAAAAGATTTTCTTTGAATTTTGTTTCGTTGACAGGTAAGACAAGATTCAATGTAGTTTTTAATATCGTTAGTCATACCCTTCCAGAAATACTGTTCTCGAATTTTTTTTGTTGTTTCTATTATGCCACGATGTCCAGAGAGTGGTTCATCATGAAACGTTTTTAGGATAGTAGGTATTTCGTTAGCTTTGGGGTAGGTCACTTTATTTTCGCAAATGAATATTTGGCATTCATAGATTTGAGCAAGATAGGCAGTTATTCTTAGTTGTTCGTTAGGAAGTAATTTGCATGTGCGATCGTCTTTGAGATTGGGTACATATAAAATGGTTAGTTTATGTTGTTGTAAACAAGACAAAAGAGATTTGAAATAGCTTTCGGCATCCCAAGGATCAAAGTGGTTAGGCCTAGTATAGCTAAAGAAAATATTTTGTTTGAGATCTGAGACTAGAAGATCGGTTTCATAAAGAGAATTCGGTTTTTCCAGATAAGCTCCCGTTTGGGGACAGGAAGCGATAGCGACATTAAATAACTCGTTTTGATTGGAAGGCTGGCAAGATGTTGGAATAAATATATTTTTATGACGGGCGTCTAATAATTGATCTTGAGAAATTTTAAAATATTTATTGTCAAAGCAAGGGTTTTCTAAAGCAGTAAAATGTTCGAAATTTAGGTGTAGATAATCGTCAGAATTTGTTTCATTTGGATCATTAGAATCATCATTCGTTAGATCAATGATGTTGGAATTTAAAATAGGAGGACGTGAGAGTGCATCAGCGTTTGTATTATTTTTTCCAGCTTTATAAACGATTTCGTAATCGTACTCTTCAAGTTTTAATCTCCAACGTACGAGACGGCTACCGGGATCCTTAATTGAGAAGAGCCATGTTAAAGGCTTGTGGTCTGTGACTATTTTGAATTTTCTACCGAATAAATACGGCCTGAAATGTTTAACAGCCCACACTATTGCGAGTAATTCGCGTTCGATTGTGGAATAATTCGATTCAGCTTTATTGAGAGTGCGTGAGGCAAATGAAATAGGCAAATCTTTACCGATTTCTCCTTGGGAAAGTATGGCTCCTACTGCATACATAGAGGCATCAGTAGTTAAGACGAATTCCTTCGTGAAGTCTGGATATTGTAGAATAGGAGTTTCGGTTAGGATGTTTTTACAATTATCGAAAGCTTTTTGTTGTGGTTCACCCCATATGAATGGTATGTCCTTTTTAAGGAGACTAGTTAAAGGTTTGGTGATTTTACTGAAATTAGGGATAAACCTGCGGTAATAACCAGCAAGGCCTAGAAAGGATTTGATATCTTTACATGATTTAGGGATCGGAAAGCTTCTAACTGCTTGGACTTTGTCAGGATTAGGTTTGACGCCATCACGAGATATAATGTGACCTAAATATGCTACTTCTTTTCTCATGAATTCGCATTTGTCGGGTTGAACCTTGAGACCATACTTACGAAGTCGATTAAATACTTCAGTAAGTTTTTGTTCGTGTTCTTGGAGACTTGAAGCGAACACCACGATATCGTCTAAATAAACAAAGCAACGTTCACCTTGAAGGCCATGAAGGACACTGTCCATCGCTCGTTGAAAGGTAGCGGGTGCATTTTTGAGTCCAAATGGCATTCTTAAGAATTCGTAATGTCCGTACGGAGTATTGAACGCAGTTTTCGGAATATCTTTATCGTCTAATTCTATTTGGTGAAAACCGGAAGCGAGATCTAGTGTTGTAAAATAAATGGAATGTCCTAGTTTATCCAAAATGTCAGTGATATTAGGTAATGGGTAACTATCTCCGATAGTGATGTCGTTTAATTTACGATAGTCTATAACGACTCTCCATTTTTGCTTGCCGGAAGCGTCCAGTTTTTTTGGAACTACCCAAATAGGACTACTCCATGGTGAAGTACTGGGTTGAATAATATTTTGATCGAGCATTTTTTGAACTTGAGTTTTGACTTCTTGTTGATGCACGTAAGGGAATCTATAGGTTTTAGTATTTATAGGAGAATCTGAAGTTGTAGGTATAGAGTGTTTTGTATGATTTGTGAAGGTTAGAGGTTCATCTTCTGTATAAAATATATCGTTAAAATTATCTATGATTTTGTTGAGGGACTCGTTTTCTTCTTGGTTCAAATGGTCGTTGCGAACAAGTTCTTGAACTTTTAAAAGTTTGGTTTGAGGGTGACTGTTACTAGAATTTATAGAATGAATTGGGATTGTTTGTGACAGCGTATAATGAGATGTATGAACAATTGGTAAAGAAATTATCTTATCGTCGTTACTCGAATTTATGCATGTTATTAGGAATTGGTTATTTTTCACGGTAACAACTGCGTTGGGAATGGTGAGTTCCTCGCTAATATGTTGTTTCTCTACGATAGCGGAACCATTTTCGACGTCGTTAGTGAAACAGGAGATAACCGTCTCTGATCGTTGACCTAAGATTTGTTTATCTCCATTCAATGTATTAGATTTGTCACTAATATGAAATAGTTTGTAAGTTCGATCACGTACACACATAGTTTTGGATTGTATATAGATCTTAACATTAAATTGGTTCATGAAGTCGTTGCCTAGAATACCGTCTACATTAATGTTGAGGTTTGCAACATGGAACTTGAATTTAGAGAAATCGTCTAAGGAAATTTGTGCTGTACCAAAACTTTGTATTGAAGATTGATCACCAGATATACCTATTATTGAAACGAGGCTCGATGCATCTAGAGGGGCATTGCCAATTTTATCCCTATGAAGGACAGATATGGCTGCTCCTGTATCAACTAATAAGGTGACTGGTCTACCTTCGATATGGAAAGTACAGTGTAAAAGATTTTCTGGAGGTACATTTAAGGATGAAATTGTTATAGATTTAGGGTTAGATTTAGAATTGGATTTAGTTTTTCTAGATTTTGATTTAGGTTTAGATTTCGATTTGGTCTTTGAGTTAGATTGCTTCTTTGAGTTAGGATTTGAGTTTGAAGATGTCTGAGATTTGGTAATAGGATTTGGAGAGTAACTTGAGTTAGGAGTTTTGCCAACAAATGATAACTCTGTTTGAGTACACGTATCACGAAATTGTCTCCGATAGACTGGTATATTATTTGGTGATGTTATTTCAATATTGGCATTATAGGAAATAGAACTAGATGCTTGTCCCCGATGGACTGATTGAAGCATCGTGTTCTTTGTTTCCAAATTTGAAATTCTTACATTTGGAGATGGTCTAATTCCGATTCTAGGTTTTGTATCGATATCGGTGTCTGGGCATTCAAGGAGTGAGCTGAAGCGGTTTCCGAAAGTGTGCCCATCATTTCGGCCGCTGGTAAGTTTAAATGATTAATTTTGGCATTAGAGTTCTGTGTGAAAGGTGCCCTGGATTGACTACTTGGGTTTATCTTTAAATTATTGTTGTAGGCTCTCTTACGACATTCTGCAATAAGATGACCAGGTTTTTTACAATAATTGCAAGTTTTTGAAGAAGGTTCAAAAGGACGTTGTATTGTTAATTTGTTATAGCGTTCGGGCATTTTAATTATGGTTGAGTTTTTGTATAGTGATTGTCGGGCTAGATTCATATTTCTAATCTTTTCTTCCTGTATAGCGAAGTTTCCAGCTTCCGTTAAGTTATTGAAACCGCGAACGCGAAGCATTGTCCCTATATCGGAACTTAATCCGTTAGTAAATACATTTAATGCTGTTTCTTCGGTCGTTGCTTTGCGACCTTCCAAAGTTATATCGTTTATTTCTGTCGCTAATTTTTCTATGATTTTGCTGCGACTTAAATCAACGCGATGAAAATAGTGAGTAATATTTTCATTGGGTTTTTGGAACATTGATTGAAGCTCTAGTGTTAAATGATCTAAAGTCTTCGTTCGTGAAAATTTTTGAATTACGAATGTTTTTAATTCGGTCCAGCTTTCAAATTTTCTTATGTGGACATCTGATGCGGCGGGACCCTTTATTTTGTTTAGTACATAGGTTAAAAGCATTGTATATTGATTTGGTGACGCGAGTTGGAATGCGGTATCGCTTGACCGTATGTATTGATAAACTTGATCTGGATCATTTGTATTAAAGTCGGAAACTAACCCAGCTAATGATTCTAGACTAATTCCTGAAGGAATATATTTAGTTTCGAGAGACATTATTGATCTTTATTTATGGCTTTCACAAAAATAGAAATATAAAGTAGATATACGAGGATTTGGAATAAGGATTTGAGCATATAAGTTTGAGCTACTTACCACAGCAACACTATTATGCAGAACATAGGTGCGTGCAGGGAGTTTAAAACTGACGTACCACACCCGTATGTGGTTTTATCACAACCTAACAGGTATGTTTTCCCTGTCTGACTGCCCTAATCCTACCGACTGCGCCAAATTGTTACGCAGTAACTAACACAAACTGTTTTAAAAATAATTTATTAAATGAAATTACAATAAAATATAAGAATTAAGGAATTTGGATGACAGCGATGTGTCGAGTTTGGAGATCTTCGATGAATTGTGTGCATCTTACTTATCAACTAAGTTTATATACTAATATGGTTTGGGAATGGTAGACAATCATTAAGGATACTTACTTAGAAATACGATAAAAGGAGTGACAGGAAACAACAACGTGATTAGGGATGAAAACAAAATGATTAGATAACGGAGCTGAGAATATAAACAATAGTCATCTATGCTGATAATTAATTAATGATAACTAAGTGCTAACTTATATTGATAAAGACATAAATGATAATAACATACAAGATACAAGTAAACAATGAGGTGGTGGATATGTAACACATTTAAACAAAACTTTTTAACAGATCATTTATCGTCGGTATTTTTTTTTTTAATTATTTTCATCCACCCGGCATTTCATGATTCTGACATATTCCCCTAATCATTTTAACCAAGACCGAAGTACTTAAAAATGTGCTCTTAACCATTCTTGACCTTTGGCACCGTTAAAAAGTCAAACAAAGTGGACCTCAAGTGAGTCATTTAACTGATAACAGATTTAGCAGGAATACGTCTCGACATACAACTTTTTGCCCGTGTCTCCGCTTGCACTTAAACTTTTGTCAAGATACAGACATATCAGGTTCGGTGAATCTTATAATTTCCCGTGTGGTGACGCATTTAGAATACATTGTGTCACCTACCCATTTCCTTTTTGAGGGTGTACTAGGAGCTGCTAAATAAATAATAATAAATATAAATATCCTTGGACATTTCACACAACGCCATCTCGTCCCAAGCTAAGAAACTTAATGCTTGTGTTATGGTAACGAGATGGATGATAAACTACTTATATACATTTTTGTAAATACATACTTATTATAGATAGAAATGACACCCAGACTCCGAGCCAGTGCCTCTGGTTTAGACAAAGACACTTGCCTAACCCCGGAATCGAACCCGGGACCCGTTGATCCAAAGGCGGCACATCTAACCACTAGACCAACGAGGCAGTCAAAATGAAAATGAAATGACAAGGCTGATAACCTAGCCGTAAGAGAAGGAAAACTTCATTGGAAACACTGTGGCAATCCCTATGGCTAGCGTGTCATTTCCTTTTTATCGATTCTTACGATACTGTCAGGGTGAAATGCGGTGGTGACACCACGTATTCTTAATCGGTCATCGCACGGACGATTTCCTAAACATTTATTTCAATTTGGGCCTAATTAACTGGCTTGAATTGAGAGCCTAAGAGCCTTAATTTCAAGTTTGTTTATCAACGTTTATAACGATTTTATTTTAAGTAAAGATGGATTGATCAGGACAGGACTTGCTACATAATTTATTCCTAATTTTGACTTATGGTACCCCGGTTTAGATACGATACGGTTTAGATTGTATACATAGAAGTCATTGGCGTAGAAGTTTTAAATCGAAGTCATCTTTTATAATATAAAAATGAATCTCAAAATGTGTTGGTAAGCGCATAACCAATTTGGCCAATTCTTTTTTTTAAATGTTCGTTGAAGGCCAATGATGGTTTTTACGCCGAGAAAAAAATCGAATAATTGCCGAAAAACCCTAAAAACAGCCTTTTCCTTTTTCCCATACAAACGTTTGCTAACTAAAACGTAGAGACCATTTGAGCTTTAGTGCTATTGTATAAAGTTCATATTAAATGACAACCACTCACTGTTGTCTCAGCAATGTAGGTGTGTTCCTAACGTCAAAGAGCCAATTTGCACTTTATGTGAAAATACGGTCCGTCCACGGCTTCCGAAATGTGTTCCCTCTGATTAAATGTTGTCAATTTGACCACAGAATTTAACAATAAAACAAAAGATTACTTAAATGCGTGTATGTGTGTGTCCAATACATGGTAGAGTCTGTAATGTATTTTATTGATTTAACGTATGTATAAGCATATAAAAAAATGCATTCTGCACTCCTATTTATAAACTATGAGTGTGGAAGATTTCATACTTCTCTTGCAGCGCAATTTTCGTCAATGGGATACAAAGGTTTCGTCTCACGTATTAGTACACAGATTTGATGTTATTTTTATGTTATTTAAATATTATTTATGCATAAACTAGAATACACAACAGGTTTGTATGTAGTTACAAAAACTGTGAAAATAAACTAATAATAATAATATTCTAGCGTGTGAATCATAACAAAACCCTAAGTGCGGTCCTGTTCATTTTTTTTCATGGTAATCATAACATGGGTATTAGTTTCATTAGCAGAATGTATAAGTTCTGCTATACAGGATGTGTTATCAAAACTTTTAAAGTTTCTATACTTTAAATATCGAAAGAGATAATTTTTGATAAGTTTGTTTGAGCGCGTTCATCTCAGAAACTGTTAATCTGATGAAAACCATAATTTATAAGCGTAAAAGAATGTTTCATGGGATAATCAACAGCAGCCAATGAGACGTAATGTGATAGATGTGCCGCCTTTGGATCAACGGGTCCCGGGTTCGATTCCTTGGTCGGGCAAGTGCCTTTGTCTAAACCAGGGACACTTGCTCTGAGTCTGGGTGTTTCTAAACTGCCCCCGTGATACAGGTTATAATAAGTACAGGGGTTTCGTGTAAAAAAAAATCGCCAAGGTAGTTGGCACTCAAGTACCTTACTGATGACATTAACTGTCCTGCGAGCTAAGTCTAAGTGTGGGTGACATGCAAGGTGTACAAATTACGCAGTATTTTTAAAATACGACACGACAGCGATCATTGCGACTGTTCCGAAGAATAAATACCTATCTGCAATTCTGCTTTGAAACCATTTTGAACTCTATTCTTCATATTTATAATACAATATGAATTTCAAAATGGTTTCAAAGCAGTATTGCAGATAGGTCTTTAATCTTCGGAACAGTTTGATTTGATCGTCTATTTTGCATGGGTTAACCAAGGAGTTATCTTGAATATATGGTTCTTTGTCATGTTATTCCACTGACGTGTCGTATTTTTTAAATACTGCGGAGTTTGTACACTTGGCAGATAACACACCCTAACATAGGTCGCAGGGCAGTTGGTAAATGAGTCAGGTAGATACTTGAATGCCTGGCAACTACCTTGGCGGTCTCATTGGATGCTACATCGCACGAGACAGAGCACCGAAGGGTTGTATTGGATAAGGGGTATGCCCATGTTCTCACCAATGAGATGCTTGCGAATAATACCAGCACTGGCTATTGGCTCCATCAGAAATCTCAAAGTCACCCAAAGGGCAATAGAGAGGGCTATGCTCGGAGTATCCCTGCGAGATAGAATCAGTAATAAGGAGATATGCCAGGAGATAGGCCAGAATTGCCAAACTTAAGTGGTAGTGGGCATAGCCCGCAGGACTGACGCTCGATGGGGCAGAATAGTCCTCGAGTGGCGACCGCGTTCCGGAAGGCGCAGTGCTGGTAGGCCTCCCACACGGAGGACCGATGACCTGGTTAAGGTTGCCGGAAAACGATGGATGCGGGGGCACAGGACCGGCGTTTGTGGAGATCCTTGGAGGAGGCCTATGTCCAGCAGTGGACGTCTTTTGGCTGAAATGATGATGATGATAGCGGATACCGGAGGACAGGCAACCGTCACTGTTGTAGTCATTGAATAGTAGCCAACTAACCTTAGTGGCTAATTACCCTCTATGTAGTTGGAGGAGGCCCGACTCGGCAGTGGGTAATTTATGAGCTGCGACGTGAGTAAGTAACCCTAGGGCCTGGCACATGGTGAACTCACGACTTTCTTGAAATCCAAAATGATGATGATGAAATTCTGTAATATCGAACACCCTGTAGATTATGAATGACGGGATTTGCTCACGGGGCGGGGTGAGGTGAGAGTTTAGAATTCTCGTCACCGTTCGGGATAAGCAAAGCAATAAGCATTTGTTTGCCGGTTAGTTGATTAATTGTTCTCGTAGTGCACAATCATGTGTTGGGCCGAAAAGATGTGTTTGTGTGTCCCTTTAAATTTGGGCTGTGTTTTAATTGGAGTTATAAATATTGTAAGTGTTTTTTTATACGTAACTTATACCAACACAATTGGTCAATGATATCAATGCTTTGATTTCCAAGCCTCGACAAAAAAGAATGCTTTAGATTTATTGCGTAGGTATCTGTCTGGTGTCGACTAAATTAATGATCCGAAAATGATGCGGTTTTTATTATTTGAAAACAGGTTAGCTGTGATTGTATCATTAGATTGATTGAATGTTTCAACTAATGAATTCTTTTCTAGTTGTATTGAGCGTTCCATAAAATTATAAATTTTGGTTCATCATTCACCAATTAACTCTATAAATGATCCACTACTGAATCTGCCCTCCAAATTCATGGAGGGAAATTAGCTCATACTGGCGACCCGGTTTGGTACAGGATTTGTATTAAGTCTTTCTAGTACCTAAGTTCTTTCTTGGTCGCGGTTTCGATTCCCGCACGTAAGAAATATTTGTACGACCTACAAGTATTTGTTCCGGGTCTGGGTGTTTTCTATCTATAATATGTATGTATTTACAAAAAAAAAATTATTTAAGTAAGTAGTTTATCATCCATCTCGTTACCATAAAGCCAGCAATATACGTTGGCCTAGCATTGCCGAGTGAACGCCAATACCAACGTATAGACGGTATATTTGCATTGTCTGGCCTAGGTGGTTTCGATACACTTGCCCAAGGTGTAGGCAGTAGCACTTGCCTTGTATTAAATTGCCTACGCTCGCGTTGGCCTAAGCTCGGCCAACGTGTATTGCTGGCATTACACAAGCATTAAGTTGCTTAGCTTGGGACGAGATGGCGTTGTGTGAAATGTCCAAGGATATTTATTTATTATTATTCACCTTACGACAGCCTCAGGATTGTGTGGGTTGGTGACAGTATTCTAGATCCGTCACCACATAATTTTTTTTTGTTATAAATACATAAAAGGGTAACAACTCAATACCTAACTGCAAAACCTGCCTGGCTGGTCAGCGTGGCTGATGCCCAGTTTCTGAGGTACCACTAACGGCAGTTTATCTATTCAATAAGGCTAATGGTTCGATAACTTAAGTAACTGCGTTTCTGAACAACGAGTTTAAGATAAACTTGGATTAAACTTCATCATCATCATCATTTCAGCCAAAGGACGTCCACTGCTGGACATAGGCCTCCCCCAAGGATTTCCACAAAGGCCGGTCCTGGGCCGCCCGCATCCACTGCTTTCCGGCGATCTTAACCAGGTCGTCGGTCCACCGTGTGGGAGGCCTACCAGCACTGCGCCTTCCGGAACGCGGTCGCCACTCGAGGACTTTTCTGCCCCATCGGACGTCGGTCCTGCGAGCTATGTGCCCTGCCCACTGCCACTTAAGTTTGGCAATCCGGTGGGCTATGTCGGTGACCCTGGTTTTCCTGCGTATCTCCTCATTTCTGATTCGATCACGCAGGGAAACTCCGAGCATAGCCCTCTCCATTGCCCTTTGGGTGACTTTGAGCCTTCTGATGGAGCCCATAGTGAGCGACCACGTCTCTGTTCCATATGTCATCACTGGCAACACACATTGGTTGAAGACTTTTGTCTTCAGACACTGCGGTATTGTGGACGAGAAGATCTTTCGCAGCTTCCCGAACGCTGCCCAGCCGAGTTGGATCCGACGATTGACCTCTTTCTCGAAGTTGGACTTACCTAACTGGACAGTGTGTCCCAGGTAAATGTAATGGTCAACAACTTCGAGGGTAGAACCTCCGATGTTAACAGGAGTGGCTTGAACATGGATATTAGACATGATCTTCGTCTTCTCCATGTTCATCTTAAGGCCGACTCGTTCGGAGGCTCCACAGAGGCCATCGAGCATCGTAGTGAGGCCCTCCATGGTCTCAGCCATTACGACTATGTCGTCAGCGAATCGAAGGTGAGTGATGTACTCGCCGTTCACGTTAATGCCCAGCCCTTTCCAGTCCAGAACCTTGAAAACATCTTCCAGTGCAGCGGAGAACAGTTTCGGAGAGATAACGTCTCCCTGTCTAACACCTCGCTGCAACTGGATCGGTTTCGAGGTCTGGTCCTGGAGTCGGACTGACATGGTGGCGTTTTCATACAAGCACTTCAACACTTCGATGTACCGATAGTCGACTTGGCACCTCTGGAGAGCCTGCAATACTGCCCACGTCTCGATCGAATCGAAGGCTTTCTCGTAGTCCACGAACGCCAGACAAAGTGGCAGGTTATACTCCTCGGTCTTCTGTATAACCTGCCGTAGCGTTAAAATATGGTCTACGGTACTGAAGCCTTTTCGGAAACCGGCTTGTTCGGGAGGCTGGGAATCGTCAAGCCTGCACGCGAGTCGATTCGTGATGACCCTCGAGAACAACTTGTAGACATGGCTCAGAAGTGAGATGGGTCTGTAGTTCTTCAATAAGGTGTTATCTCCCTTCTTGAAGAACAGCACCACCACACTTCTGTTCCATGCCTTTGGCGTTCGTCCTTCGAGTATGACGGAATTGAATAACTTCTGAAGGGCCCTAAGGATCGGTTCTCCACCCGCCTTCAGAAGTTCTGCGGTAATTCCGTCATCACCCGCCGCCTTGTTGTTTTTAAGTTGCTCGAGAGCCATCCCGATCTCACACAGGCTGACGTCCGGGAGGTCTTCTGTGTAGTGCCGGGTTAATCTAGCTCGTGGGTCGTCTGCTAGATTTATGACGGGTTCCTGTGTAGACTTGTACAGTTGTCCATAGAAACTCTCGACCTCACCCAAAATCTCGGACTTCGACGTGACGATCCTGCCGTCATCAGTCTTCAGCCTGACGAGCTGGCTTTGCCCAATAGACAGATCCCTGGCAAAAACCTTGGAGCCCCTGTTACGTTCAATAGCCTCTTCAACACGATTCGTGTTGAATCGGCGTATATCACGCTTCAGGGACTTTGATATCTGTCTATTGAGCATCCGAAGCTGCGTCGCATCATCTGTAGACTGCAGAACCATTTTCCGTCGCTCGTCCATGAGATTTAGGGTGAGGTCCGAGAGCTTTTTGGCCGTTTTCAGGCGTTGGGTCTCACAGAACTTCGACCCAACTTTGCGGACAGTCTCCACGAACCCGTCATTATAATCGTCCACGTCAACGCCTAGGCTTATAAAGCGGTTTTGCAGTTCGAGCTGAAAGCTCTCCGGGTTTTGAATTTGAACTGGCACGGGACGCAGCGTAGACCTCACCAGGCGCGACCTTTCAAGCTTAACGTCGATATTCAATGTGCCTCGTACTAAGCGGTGATCGCTTCCGGTTTTGACCATATTGATCACGGAGACATCATTGAATATGTGCTTTTCCGTCGACATGATGAAGTCTATCTCGTTTTTTGTGGTGCCATCCGGACTCAACCAGGTCCATTTCTTCTGTTCTGGTTTTTTGTAAAAGGAATTCATCATATAGAGTCCCTCCTTCTCCAGAAAAACCAGCCAAAGTCTGGCCCCGTTGGTTCCGGTGTCCAAACCCAAATTGCCCCACTTGCAGCTCATCTCCGCTCCGCTTGCCCAGTTTCGCGTTAAAATCCCCCATGACAACGGTGTAGTGCGTTCTAGAGCCATGTATGGCCGAGGAAATGTCCTCATACATTGTCTCCACCGCTTCGTCGGGGTGTGCCGAGGTCGGTGCGTATACCTGTATGACCTTCAGCGAATAACGCTTGGTTATTCTGAGTATAAGGTACGCCACCCTGGTCGACACACTCTCGATTTTAACAACGTTGTTCACAAGGGACTTGTGGACGATAAACCCAACACCACCTTGGGACTGTTGGTCGCCCTCCCGGAAGTAGAGCAAGTTGCCGGATTTGAGGGTTATCGTGTCCTCTCCCTCTCTTCGGACTTCAGACAACCCCACTATATCCCATCGCAACTTGCTCAACTCTTCCTCGAGTTCTACGATCTTCTCGTCAGTCCGCAGTGTCCGTGTGTTATATGTTGCCAGGTGCAGCCGTCGTTTTTTGTGGTAGCCGGATCTCTGCCGGAGATTGTTCGCACCCCCTGCCCCACCGTTACCTTGGCTGCTACCGTGGCCGAAGGAATAGTGGGACTGCCGGGGACTGGGGGCCGTTTTCCTGTTTGTATCCATTCATTTATGGGGGGGGTTTGCCATAATCGCCACGCTTGGCAGGCGGGTTGGCGATCGCAGTGATGGATGGTGTGTTTTGAACAGAGCGTCGCTGCTGCCCAACGTCTGTTGTCCCTTAGTCGCCTTCTACGACACCCACGGGAAGATATGGGGTGGTAGTATTCTTACTCCGCTACCACACAGATAGATTAAACTTAGGTTAACTTAACTAACCAATGTGTGCCGTTTATCGGTTCCATAACTTTATTTGAAGTTTTATTTCTTAACATAATGTCAAGTTTTAAGTTATGAAGACTTATTATGTATTTAAACAGGTACAGTTTCAGTGAAATTAAAAATCTATAAACAAAAATTAATACCTAAACGATGAATAGTTTCATAGATTTTGATACAAGCAGTTCATCAGATTCTGATTTGGTTCTGATACTCGAGTTTTTAACAAATATATCTTTATCTAGAAATTTGAGACTTAGAAAGAATCCTTTAGAAATGTTCACGGATGACGAATATGAAATGAGATATCGCTTCTAAAAAATACTGTGATACATCTAAGTGACATCAACAACCCTGCTCTAGCTCCAGTTATAAATCGCAAATAATCACTGTCCATAATATAAACAAAGTGACAGTGCAAAATAAGTAACTGAAATAAAATAACACGAACACAAAACACAGCGAAATAAGTTTACTTTATAGGTAAAATAGAGCGTAAGTATTAATTTACGCTCGAAAAAAAATAATAGCACACATAAAAGTAGAAATTAGTGATGAATGAAAGTGATAAATACAATTTTACATTCGTATTTAAAACAGAGCCATCTAGTTGCAGAATAAAGAAGAAGCTATGGGTTCAATAGTTATTGCATGGTGCGTTACGTATTCAGAAATGCGGTGGAATTGATCGCAAGTTTAAACTAGATATAACTTTAACGAATCAATTGTTATTGAAGATATAACTGGGATCTTCAGAAACCGGGCTAATTTCCACTACGTAATTGGAGGCGGCCCAACTCCGCAGTGGGTCTATGCTATAAAAAAAAAGAACTCTATGCGGGATTATACTAAGGGTCGGTTCACATCTGACGGAAGATGCGTTGCGTATTATCGGTCGCGTAAAGTCAAAACAGACAAATGTATGACGCTGTACGCTCTAACGCATCATCGGTTAGGTGCAAAAGATTCAATGTTTTATCATAAATTTATCTGTTTTGGCGTTACGTGACCGATCTTACGCGACGCATTTTCCGTCAGATGTGAACCGACCCTAAGGCTAGCCATATAGGGTTGTTACCTTTTAAGGCTAGCTTCCTCCTCCAATAACGTTGAGTAAATTTAGCCTACTAAGCCAGGCTAACCAGCCAGGCAGGTTGCTATCAATGCACATTGCTTTTTATTATTAAAACACAATACGTGGGAGCACCCACATATTGTGTTTTAAGAATTTATAGCAATGTGACGTCAGCGTAATCAAAGCTGTCTAGTTGTTTCGAATTTATATTATGATGGTATTTACGTACATATTACCTACTAGTGGCCCGTCCCGGCTTCGCGCGGGTGGGATGTTACCGCGGGTGACGCCACGGGGCAAAGATAGTAAAAAAAGCCTAAGTTTTATAAATAACTAGTGGCCCGCCCCGGCTTCGCCCGTGCAAAGTGGGGGTGGGTTATACATATAAACCTTTCCGTTGAATCACTCTATCTATTAAAAAAAACGCTTCAAAATCCGTTGCGTAGTTTTAAAGATTTATGCATACATAGGGACGGACAGAAGAATACGACTTTGTTTTATACTATGTAGTGATGAAGTAGCCTAAGTTACTCCTTCTAACATCAGCTACCTATCAGTGAAAGTCCCGTCAAAATCGATCCAGCCATTCCAGAGATTAGCCGGAACAAAAGTAAAAAGTGGTTATTTTATTATTACAAACAGACACGCCAATTTTATTTATTTGTATAGATAGAATTGCTAGTTTTTTAACTTTTCTGCTAGTCTACCTTATGCAATGTAGACTGCAGAGACAAAATGTGGTCGACCTATGTCTAAAATTAAATAAAAAGATAGTTAATCATTCCAGACTTAAATAAATATTAGGTAATCATAAATGAGGTTATAGTTATAGATAGTTAATGATTCATCACTTCCACTCCTAATTAGTAATCCACGAACCACGACCAATTAGTAATCTCGAAGTGACGACTGTTTGTTTACCATCCAGATTTTTATTGCTTTTATTCTTTTGCAGATTCTTTCCACGATCATGTTTACGATCGCACTAATGCACCTTATGTCCGAAAAAGATATAATGGAAATTGAAACGTCATTGCCTGAGCAAAACGTCAAAGCACTGTTCAGTATCCACTTACCAGCGAGTGCAGTTACAATACTGGTATATGTGGTGTTGCTATTCGGAGCATTGTGTATCCTGACATCGATTCTGCTCATTGTGGGAATTTGTAAGGTAAGGTTTTATGTGGCATTAGTCTTAACAAGAGAAAGACAACTTGATATAAAACCCGCCTGTCCTGCTTGGCATGGTAGGCTAGTTTCCCTCCTATATCCTATAATAGGTGGAGGACCGACGTTTGGCCATGTCGAGAGAATTCATGAAGAACGATTGACGAAAAAAGTGTATAAGGCGAGTGTGAATTAAGAGGTGGAAGGGGCAGACCTAGGCGAACGTTAGAATTTGTCGTGGTTAAGGGGCTTGAGTTGCCTCAATGATCCGTGGGGCCATACCGGCCAGGGTCTCGCATGCCGGGCGGGCCCACGGGGAGAGGTGAGACGAAGAGCGGCACCCAGCGCCGCAGTGGACTGGGGCTCCAGGGACTCCTCTGTCCTCAGAGTTGCCCTGCGAGTCCTGGACCGCTGCGGTGCACCAACGCCCTCGAGGGCTGACGGGCCTCCTTCTGCGAGGCCGTTATGTCGCAGAAGGGGGCTGCGGGGCGGGTCGCAAAGGAGGGAGCTCCGGCTGACCCGCGCCGCGGAAGGAGGCAGGGGGGAGGGGGGTCGTGTCGATGCGAACCCCTTCTGCCCTCGTCTGAGAGGCCGGTGGTGGGTCGGGGGAACCGCCACCGACGAAAGCCTCGATGACTGAGGGCGTCCCAGTGTACCGGGACGCCCTCTCTGACAGTCGCTTGCCCATTGCGGGCACCACGCCGGGGCGTCACAGTAGAATGCGTTTACGCGAACTTGTGGCGCCCCAAGCGCGCCGTTTGAGGGTATACCGCTGGGGTTTTAGTGGGTAGACGACCATTGGGTAGACGACCCTTGTCGGAGTCCCACATAATCACAGACCTCTTCCCCGGGGGGCGGTGGTATGCATAAAGCATTTCCCCAGCGACAAAAAAATAAAAAGAAATAAAGGCGAACGTTTGAATATCAAATCAGGGACGTCTTGAAAAAAGGCCAGATCAAGAGTACCCTAAACCGAAGAGCATGCATGAAGGGAATAATGAAAGTGGACGAAGCGAAAAGTATGTAAGGATCGTAGCAAGTGGTCTCTGCCTACCCCTACGGGAAAGATGCAGATGATTAAATGTATGTATGGAGGATGGACTCAGCAGTGGATCTTTACGGACTGGAAGAAGTGTTCGGGGATAAGAAAAGCGGGTGGCTCAGGAACCGTCGTGAATCCTTAGGCAGGCCTATGTCTAGCAGTGGGCGTTTTCTGGCTGAAATTATGACCATGATGATGATGGATATTCGTGGAGGCAGATAGAATACCCAGGTCACGGTACCCTGATGGGAAGATGTTATATCTACTACTACTGGTATACAGCCTATCTATGTATGATTTGTTAGATGTGCCGCCTTGGATCAACGGGTCCCCGGTTCGATTCCGGGGTCGGGCAAGTGTCTTTGTCTAAACCAGAGGCACTGGCTCGGAGTCTGGGTGTCATTTCTATCTATAATATGTATGTATTTACAAAAAAAAAGTATATAAGTAGTTTATCATCCATCTCGTTACCATAACACAAGCATTAAGTTGCTTAGCTTGGGACGAGATGGCGTTGTGTGAAATGTCCAAGGATATTTATTTATTTATTTATTAGTTTTTCTTCTGTTGTGACTAGGTTTTCTGCGACGTAAGTGCATTTAGTCGGCTCTTACGACACCCTCAGAATGAAATGGAACACAGGCGTACACTTGCTGTTAACCATACCATATAAACCAGCTTATGTTTGTTTTCGGCTGCTGCTTACATACGCAGAATTAATCTATGAACACCATTGTACACGCACCAACAATAAGGCCGTTGTTCATATATCATCACATCAGCAACCTATCAAATCAAAGCGGTTTGTGGGTGTTACTCAAGCTTATTATTATGAAGAACATTGTGCATGCGTCAACAGTGTAATCAAGCGAGCCAAGGACCACTCGCCCCGTCGCCAACTTTCATTCTCTGATCCAGTTCCAGCTTCGATCGGGAAGCACTAGTCCTATCTATACATACATACTACATATAAATAAAATTGGAGTGTCTGTTTGTAATAATAAAATAACCACTTTTTACTAAATGTGTAAGTATGTATACACAGTACATAGACCAAAACAACATTTTTTTAAATTGTTGTCTGTCTGTTCCGGCTAATCTCTGGAACGACTGGACCGATTTTGACGGTACTTTCACTGATAGGTAGCTGATGATATAAGGAGTAACTTAGGCTCCTTTTTTTGGCTAGCTTCGCCCCCCGCTACCCGGCACCGGTGAAGCTGGGACGGGCCGCTAGTAGATAATATAATTTATCAATAGTAACTATTTTAAAATAAATTACTTGTCCGTGTGGTCACACTATCCTGAGGGTGTCGTAAGAGGCAGATCACCTAGCCGTATGAGAAGGAAATCTTGATTCAAACGCTGTGCCAAACCGTCTTGCCAGTATGGCACAGTAGACTTATTTCCCTCCATAAATTTGGACGAGGCCCGACTCAGAAGTGGGTCTTTTGTGGGCTGAAGCGACGACGACGAAAACAAATCATTCTTTTTGCATCCTTCGATTGCCGCTACCTTAATTCGTTAGTATCTCATATTTCATTCCGCGGTTTATTGTTTTATTTTTATAGTTACATTAGAGTGGACTTGAACCCACGGAACATTAATACCCTCTCGCGACGGATAGACTGATCCAAATCTTGTTATTTTTCGTTTGTAGGGTTTGTATTAAGTTCTTCACCTTTGACGACACACGTCCAGATGGTGACATTGTCTATTCTAAATTAGTCACCAGACGGATTTTTTTAATGACAATCACATCACATAAATCGTCTAACTTAATTCTCATTTTCAGAACAACTCGTCATGTGTCTTGGTATACTTCTTCTTCGGAATCATCCTGACCATTCTCTGTCAGCTGGGTGCTTTATTGGTGCTTCTCAGTAGTTGCTGGGGATTATCATTAGTCATATTTCTCGTTTCATGTAAGTACTCAACAAACGTTATTAATCCGTTCCGTGTGTCATAATATGTCTCCACCCCATTCCACGATGAGGGTGTCGGATTGGCACAAAATTTCATTTCAATTTTTCCTTCTCTTGCGGCTATATTTTCGGCCTTGTCAGTTCCTTTTGTCGGCTCTAACGACACCCTCAGGGTGGAATGGGATGGTGACACTATGTATTCTAAATGCGTTACCACACGGAAATACTAGACATTTCACTTCACCAAGGCCGGAGCTGACTTCAAAAGTTGGCTATCGTGTATTTTAGTGCCATTTTTGGAGTCGTTTTACATTTTGTTTTAAAAAGTTTTATGACATGTAAATTTTAAGAACATTAATATTATATATTATATATATATATATATTATATAATACTTACTTATTTTTGTCCGTGTGGTGACGGGTTTAGAATACAAAGTGTCACCTCCCATTCTATAGTGAGGGTGTCGTAAGTGCCGACAAAAGGAAATTACAGGGCCGAATACCTAGCCGCAAGAAAAGGAAAACTTGATAGGTAACCCTGTGCCAACCCGTCTGGCCAGCGTGGCACAGTAGGCTAATTACCCTCCCTGTGATGGGAGGAGGCCCGACTCAGCAGTGGGTCATTTATGGGCTGAGTAGTATTGTACTTATTTTTTGCTGAATATTTGAAACCGGTGCCTATATTACTAGTACCGTAGTACCTACCCATTTTAACCGGCTTCTAAAAGGAGGTGGTATGTTTTTTTAACCAAAATAAAAAAGTTTTTTATTCGAATAAATTCTTACGAATGCTTTCAAATAGTTAAAAAAAAATTACCTTAAATTAAAATTTCAAAAAAATATAAGAATAATTTATCATTTAGTTTTTACCACCGGTTCGGAATGCCATTCCACAGAGAAGAGCCGGCAAGAAACTCCATGGTTGCTCTTTTAAATATAACTATGGCCAAAGACATAAACATCTATCTACTATCTACACTACATAGGCCTCTCCACCGACTCAGGCAGACCGCATCCACCGACTCCCAGCGACCTTCACAAGGTCGTCTGTCCACCTAGTCGGGGGTCTTCCCACGCTTCTATTTCCCATACGTGGACGCCACTCTATGACTTCCATGCCCCAGCATCGCGTCGTACGTATTCTAGACCCTGGCGTTGGTTTCCATCACGCAAGCCTAGACTCAAAGTCATACAAGTAATTGTAAAAAAAAACGTGTTTTATTTTCAGTGGTCTACATCCATTTCCAAGTCGCGGTGTATACAGTGTACGATTTAATGCAGCAAGGAAAGGACTTTCGCTTCCAAAACCTTTATGATGAAGATGATGACGCCCTGCTAAGCTTAGGAGATCAAATTTAAATATTTAACGGCATTTAACTTGGTCATTAGTTTTCGCGTTTTTTTATACGACTACTAGATGACCCACTGCTAAGTCGGCCCTCCCCCAGTTACATGGAGGTTAATTAGCCTACTGTGTCGCGCTAGCCAGACAGGCACAAGGTTTCGTTTCAAATGTTCCTTCCCTTGCGGGCAGGTTATCAGCCTTATCATTTCCTTTTGTCAGCTCTTACAACACCCTCAGAATAGAAAGCGGTGGTGCTACTGGGAATTCTATATCCTACCCTCCATGTAACTGGGGGAGGCTCTGCAATGGGTCGTCTATGGGCTGAGTATAGTAGTATTAGGTTATCAACTACGAATGTTGGGTTTTACTTACAGCCTGCATAAATATACCAAATAATATTGTTTAAGCAGTTTTTAGTACAAACTCAAGTACCAATTCTACTTACCTGTGTAATTATTTTAAGAGGGTTTAGTTGTTATGTCTTTATAATTGGACTGTAAACAGGAATGAACCTACAATAAGTAACTTTTTAGTATTAATAGCTAGGATATGTAATAATCGCTTGAAATCTAAGCGCTCATACACACGAACGACATGTTGCCAACATCGGCTTGTGCCGTCAACGGCAGCCGAGCGACGGCAGTCGACGCGACGGTTGCAGTTGGCTGCCGTCGACCGGCGTCAACGGCTGCAGTTGTCTTTGCCGTTGGCAACATGCCGTTCATGTATGAGCGCTAAATCGTATGTTAAAGTCTGTAATTAATTACATAAGGTCATATAGAGATAAATTTCTTTTAAATACCTACGTATCGTAAAAACATTGTGCCCGAGCCCTGATACGAAATAAAAGACAGGCGTTTCATATTTTATCAACAACATTTATAGCAAACAATGCAATTTAACTAAACAATTTAATATTAGACTACATATGAACACTACATAAGTAATATTATAATCATATTTAATTGACAACATCGTTATATTTTGGTGAGAATTATCACTTATTATGATTAATATTATTGGTTATGTAATAGAAGGGACAAAGGCGGATTGATGTTGAGAGACTGAGATAAGTTATATAGAAGAGGCACTTCTTAAATCACGCTTTAAGCTTGATGGAATAAATAGTGCTGCTGAAATATTGGTACATAACAGGGGCCTAGCGTGCCTTGGTGGGGCCCCGTATAAAAAAATACTATTTGCGGGCCATTAGAAATGGTAAAGACTTGTCACAAAAGAAAAAAAAGTGTGCATAAAATTGATAGAAATATTTATTCATCATAATTATCTATCTCTCACTTCTTCCAAAAAAATTTCAAACAATTTATATTAAATATACATTCTTCTTGCCTTTTTTTCGGCAAACTGATATAGTAAATGATTGATAATGACTTTAGTTTCTCTAAGGTTTCTTAGAGAAACTTATTAATTTTTGCTTACGCACGTCGGGGGGTCACGTGGCCCGGGGGCCCCGTATAATTGATACGGAAGATACGGCGGTAGCTACGCCCCTGGTAGTTATAAACCGCGCGTGAGCTCTGAAGAATTAGAAGTTGTTGATAAAACGAACTAAACTTGTGATTTGGCCGATAATTACTGTATCGTTCGCACTGCTTTGCCCACATATTTGCAGTTATTAAATTATTAAATAATTCTACGAGGATAGTACCTGCTTGAGAGCTTGTCCGTGTGGAGACAGTTTTAGAATTCTTGTAGACCCCCCCCATTCCATCATGAGGGTGTCGTAAGAGCAGACAAAAGGAACTGACAAAGCGTCGGCCTTGAGAGAAGGACAACTTGATACGAAACCCTGTGCCATGAGCAGGTTAATACTAATAGTTATCCTAATAATTACCCTCTATGAAGGGGCCCGACTACGCCTTTATGGACTGAGTAGTAGAATCTAGTTGAGAAGTAATTAAACCTTGTATTATATAATTATATTATAATGCACTGAATATAATTTTATATTATTTGTAGAAGTATATTGTCAATTAAGAAAAGCAACTTAAATATATACATAAAGGAAAAGAGAAAGATAGACTAAACACTAAATAAATCTAAATCAAACTATGTACCGCATCCTCAGTGCTGCAGGGGTTTGCAAAAGTGCCCAGAAGGGTGGCAGCATTGCCACGCTGGATGGCAATGCTTATTCGCTCAGCAAAATAAAGTCCTGACCTCTGGTCATGCGTGCAGTCGAACAGCCGTTTCGCCAGGTCCTTATAGAAAGACTGGGCAATAGGGCCCCATGCGCCTAGCGTCTCCAAAAAAAATATTAAGAAATAACGACGTTGATAGTTATTGATTTATTTTAAGGTTATTTGTAATTAATCATAGAAAACAAATGATATATTGTCAACATTAATTTAAAAAATAACGTTATATGCCATCAATCAGCAGGAATTCGATGAGTGCTCTATCGCTGTTTATCGTCAATGTCACATGTAATGGGACAGTGCGAAGTATTGGGCGACAGTCGGGGCTAACGTGGGTATACGCTAGGCCGTTTCCTCAACCCCCGCTTTCTTCGAGCTTGCGCGCGGACAGTATTTGACTAAGTCCCTAGATATTGTTTTCATTGAATAAAATATGTAGATACTTAATTATTTTTTACGACTAATCAGTATATTATGAGATGCTCTTAACTCAATTCTTGTATAGTACTTTAAAGCTTGAATACATTAGCTTGTTGCCAGGGGCGTAGCGTGCCTTGGTGGGGCCCCGTATAAAAATGTGTTTGCATATGAAGTTTGCATATGAAGTGTTTGCATATGTGTTGCCCTATGAAGGGTAATGATTTCTCACAAAAGAAAAAAAATGTGTGTAAAAAAATTTACCGATGTAGGCCAACTTGCAAACTTTGGAACGCATGCTCTACACGAGAAAAAAGATATTACTTTTGTAATTTCTGAAATAATGAAAAAATTGGGAAATTCTTCCCGCACCTCGGGGGCCCCCGTGGCCCGGGGGCCCCATATAATTGATACGGCAGATACGGCGGTAGCTACGCCCTTGCTTGTTGCTAAACTAAACAATGTCCAAGCGTTTATACGTCTTCTCGGCTATTGATCTGTTTGTAAAAACTGCGACAATTTAGCATCATATAAATGTTGTGCCCTGAAAAAAGGAAATTACACACATTTTGTATTATTATTACGATTACAGCGGCTATAGGATAGCCTCCTTCCACGCCTATTTAACTATTTAAAACATCTAACTCTTAGTTCGCCTGTATGTTTATATTTATTTATCCTTTATTTAATAATATAAGTTGAACATAGACGGACGGCGTTCTTTATAGTCAACATTTGGGCGATTCAGAGAACAACAGATGCAATAACTATCTATTACTAGCTGTCCCGGCAAACGTTGTTTTGCCAAATAATTAACCATCCCCCGCGCAACCCCCTTCCCCGCGCAACCCCCACCCCGCGCAACCCTCTAGGTCTTATGGTTCCAGAGATATCGATCTCCTGTCGCAAACGTTGCCATGTAATTAAATGGGGGTTGATCGTAGAGGGGTGAAAATTTAGGGTTGTTTGTATTTTTTTATGCTGAATCTTAAAAAAATAAAAGCAAATTTTTTTCTCTAAAATCCCCCCCCCCCTTAAAATTTAGGGGGATGAAAAATACATGTTGTCCTATTCTCATACCTACCCAATATGCTCACAAAATTTCATCAAAATCGGTCAAGCCGTTTCGGAGGAGTATGGAAACGAAAACTGTGACACGAGAATTTTATATATTAGATTGGTACATCTAATCATCTTTCAGTGTGGTGATGGATTTAGAATACATCGTGTCACCACTCCATTTCGTCCCGACGGTGTCGGAAGACAACAGAAGCAAATGATAAGGCCGAAAACCTAGAAGCAAGTGTAGGAAAACTTGATACGAAACCCTGTGCCAACCCGTCTGGCCAGCGTGGCATAGCAGGCTAATTACCCTCCACGTAATGGGAGGATGCCTGACTCAACAGTGGGACATTTATGGGCTGAAATGGTGGTGTTAAATACATCTACTAACATAAATAACCAATATAATATCATCATCATCATCATTTCAGCCAAAAGACGTCCACTGCTGGACATAGGCCTCCCCCAAGGATCTCCACAAAGGCCGGTCCTGGGCCGCCCGCATCCACTGCTTTCCAGCGACCTTAACCAGGTCGTCGGTCCACAGTGTGGGAGGCCTACCAGCACTGCGCCTTCCGGAACGCGGTCGCCACTCGAGGACTTCTCTGCCCCATTGGGCGTCGGTCCTGCGAGCTATATATATTAAATGTATACATTAAATCAGATACATATTTTAAATTACATGTGTGTGATCCTCGGCCGTTGGGGACTAGCCGGCGTAAGTGGAATTCCAGGGCGCGGAAAGATGGTTATTAGCGCCCCGATTAACCGACTAAAAACAACGGCGTTCCTCGACTGCCCGCTTCAGGGGCGCCACCTCGATAAAGGGTCAGCGCCGACGGGCAGAGTGGCGGCGAAAAGGCTTTTTCAGTAACAATTTAAATTCAACCTAAAATGCTTCAGAATACATCTGTATTTAGAATATGCTCGCCGCGCGTCGCAAGCCGCGCGTCGCAAGCCGCGCGTCGCTCGCCGTCATTGTATTATGTTGTACCAAATACAGTTGTATTCTGAAGCGCTTTAGGTTGAAATTAAATTGTTACTGAAATAGCCTCTTCACCGCCACTCCGCTGGTGGGCGCTAACCCTAATGGAGCCCAATCTACAAGGCGGAGGAGCCCCCGCTAACAGAGGTCACATCCAATCCCTAGACCAAGAATGGGTTTATCTTACCTATATAAAACACTACAGTACAAATCAGGCCCGCACTGTAATCTTTGCAATTTAAGAAGAAGATGAACATTGCTAGTAAGATGAATACCAGCCACACTATCATGTAGGCTTTAATGATTCCAATGCGTTCCTGGAACAAAATATATAGCCATTAGATCTCCCATTTGCTATCAAGAAAATAATAGGCGCAAACGAAGTATGTATTGTTTGCGCCTATTGATTTCTGTTAATAGGTTAGTCCGTATGTAGACGGATTAAGAATACATAGTGTCACCATCCCATTCCGTAAAGCGGAATGGCAGTGACACTCGTAAATAAAATAGTAAATATCCAGTCAGACACTTTTTGGAATAGTTGGTGGAACGTTCATCCAATGGTGGCGTCTAACATCAAAAATACTATCGGTCCCTCGTTAAGGCTACAAGGTTATCAAGACGTGACCTGACATTTCAACAAGCTTTTATTTCAGAAGCCAATGAATAATCGGCCAGTATAGCCAGAGGCCAGAGATTTTAGTTTTTTTAACTGACAGATACAATACAATGCCTGTAAAGAAACACCTATAAACTATGGTTAACATGAATACTGGACACAAATACCAATTCAGCGAATATGGATAGCCATCTGACATGCTAGCTTAAGATGCTAAGAAATTTACATAAAAAAAATATAAATAATAATGCTGGCCTCAAACATGGCCATTAGTCCTCGCTATCCTGAGGGTGTCGTAAGAGTCGACAGAAGGAAATGATGAGGCCAAAACCTAGCTGCAAGAGAAGGAAAACTTGATACAAAACCAGCGTGGCATGTAGATAGAGCCTACATGCCACGCTGGTTTTGCAGGGGCGTAGCTACCGCCGTATCAGCCGTATCAATTATACGGGGCCCCGGGCCCCACCCACTTCCCAATTTTTTTACTATTTCAGAGGCAGAAACATTAGAAAATCTAAAGTCATCATCAGCTATAAATCATTTAATGAATCACTTTGTCGAAAAAGAAAATTTGATATAAATTGATTGAAAAAAAATTAGAAGATTTTTTTTTCTTTTGTGAGAAATACCCCTCATAAGGGCCGGCAAATATTTTTTTATACGGGGCCCCACCAAGGCACGCTACGCCCCTGGCTCTATGTCCCCTTTATGTAATTGGAGGAGGCCGGATTCAGAAGTGGGTAATGTGGTAGTAGTAGTATTAGTTTCTTATCTATATTATAATGTATTAATTAAATCTTGTTAAAAATAGTTTTTTTATGTTTAACGTGTCTGTCTGTGGCACAGCAGCTCATAAGCGAACGGACCGATTAAGATTGTTAATTAAATAAAGAAAATTTTATTTAAGAGTGTTTTATCAGTGGTTTATAAAGAAGAAAGTACCGTCTCCCAATTGCCCTAGTTGTAATATCATCGAGGACGTTCAACATTTATCGTTGGAATGTAACCAAAATGTTGAAGAAAGGAGATCTGTTTTTGGCAACAGGGCATCATATTATAATATAGGTTTGTGCAACAGCATTCTAGCTAATCCAACATCGGGAGAAGCGAAGTTATTATACAGAATTGATATGACAGAGGGGCATTAAATTACACTACGTATAATAAGTATATGTGATTAGTATGCATTGGAAACTGTACAAAAAAAATACACGTGATTTTTCATGGAGGGTAGAGGGGTAGTCTTAAATCTCACCAGGTATCACCAAGGGGAGGGAGGGGTTAAAAAATGTTAAAAAAACATCACGTGATTAATGGACAGCCCCTAAGGTTAATAAACGATGCGTTAGGCATAAACATCTGTTAGGAAAGATACATCATGATCAAATGCGGCAAAAATTTTAAAAATCATTTGCGGCTAAACCTTTGCTCCAATTTAATTGCTTTTTGGTACAGAGCCTGGAAATTATAGGCGATATGATCGATCAACGATCAAGCCTCTAAAATACTTTAAAAAAAAAATGCCAACCCGTCTGGCCATCGTGGCACAGTAAGTTAATTACTCTCCACTGAGAGGCCATTATGTGTGGGTCATATATGGGTGGAGTACTAAGTATCTTAGGCAGGTACACTTACCGCGTTAACGCCATACAAGAAAACGCAGTCCAATATGAATTTGGCCAAGAACATGATCACCAAAATTATAGTCATGGCATATAGGCCTGCTAGGGCTGCCTGCAATTCCACATTTCCTGCGAACTTTACGGCAGAATCAGTAGCTCCCACTTCAGCAGCTACAACTATCATCGATGCCAGAATTGAGAAGGACAGCACCTGGGGGCATGGAAGACTTATTGACAGCACTTCATTATGTCCTTGTGGTGACGGACTTAGAATATTCATTTTTTTATCAGTGACCTGAGTGCCTTTTATCCTTGCGTGATGGAAAGCAACGCCAGGGTCTGTGGTGGAGCAGGCAATTCAAGGAAATGCCCTGTTGGGCACCGGCTCTCACATACAGACGACGGCACACAGTAAAACTGCTTGGCGCCTTACTTAGATGTGAGGGTGGTAGCTAGCCGGGCGTTACAACAAGCGTTATTTCCCAGCGTGCAGCGGAGAAGCTTTAAATTCTGACCCGTCCCCATACGGGGTAATTGGCACCAACAGTGTCCTGAGGGTGTCCTAAGACTAAAGGAACTCGAGAGGTAGATAACCTACCCGCAAGAGAAGGTTAACTTGATATGAAATACTTTTTTGCGTTGGAATTCGTCATGGAAGTGTATACCCAAGCGCTAAACACGAGCCTGGACTTCGGGGCGCGGAAGGACGATAATCGCCCCAACCAACACACTAAAACCAACGGTGTCCCTCAACTGCCTGAAACAGGGCCACAGGTTTTACTCCCCACTAGGCACATGCATTGATGGGGAACTATGGACGCTCCCCAATCCACCGAGAGGCGCGTACAGGACATTGCACGTGCCTCCGTCAGGCGTTGGATGAAAAGACGCCCGATCCACGCGGCGCTCAGTTGCAGTGGAAACCCTGCCTTTAATGCCTAGCTGCCCTTCCGCTGCTAGTGGTGGCAGCCTCAATGTCTGGCCGTCCCTCCCCTCCCAGCACCGCCTTGTGTGTCAGTTTAATACTCCCGAAGGAGTCCCCAGGGACAAAACCACCACGACACTGTAGGCCGCTAGTGCGCGGGCCCGCCTTGCATGGGTGACCCTGAGCCGGTATGGCCACAACGGATCTTAAAGGCACGCAAGCCCCCCTCACCACAACCAGATGGCAGTACGATCGAGGGGGAAGAGACAGATCACCTAGCCACAAGAATAACTTGGATTGAAAACCCGTCTTGATAGCGAAGCAATTAAATAATTTATCACGCGATAATAATATGTTATATGGCGAAAAGCTATTTTTAATAATCGTTTTTTAAATTATATCTATCTATCAGCCACAGAAGTCCACTGCTCCCCCATAGATTTCCACAATGTACGATCTCGTGCAGACCGCATCCACCGACTTCCAGCGACCTTCTCAAGGTCGTCCGTCCAACTAGTCGGGGGTCTTCCCACGCTTCTCTTTCCCATACGTGGACTTTTAAATTAAGGATTAACAATCATACGAGTGATATAACAACTTTTTTCAAATTAGTAATCATAGGTAGGTACTTACAACATTTAGAGTACCTAAAATGAGCAATCCTATCTTCAAATCGAAATAAAAACAACATCTTTCCATATGCGGTAGACCCATTTTAGCCTGAAATAGAAGTTTCTTATTAATGCGAGTACTTAGTCTGAACAACTCAGTGTGGTGCACATTAGAATACATTGTGTCACCACCCCATTTCATCCTGAGGATGTCGTAAGAGACGATAATAATAATAAAGATAAATATTTTATTCATTATAAAACAAGTTTATTATGTTTAAATAGATAATATATACATTTTTAAATAAACAATAAACACATATTTAATTTTATTTTTTGTAAACTGGTTTACCATCCGTTCGTCATTAGAGGTCTGGTTGAAAACCAGCGCCAGGCACTTCGTCTGGCTTATGCTGAACCAGCGCCGTTTCAGCGCAATTTATATTAGAGTTAATGACGTAATCTATACTAATCTATACTAATATATAAAGCTGCAGAGTTTGTTTGTTTGTTTATTTGTTTGTTTGTTTGTTTGTTTGAACGCGCTAATCTCAGGAACTACTGGTCCGATTTCAAAAAATCTTTCAGTATTAGATAGTCCATTTATCGAGGAAGGTAATAAGGAAGGGCTATATTTTATTTTCAAAAGAATTAGGGATCCGTATGAAAATTGCGATTTTGTAAACCAAGGTGTAAAATCGAAAACCTATTTACGCGTGCGCTGCAAAAACTATTGACAATAGAATAAAATGATGTACTACGGATTTGTAGGTCTTATAAAGATCTACAAAAAAGTCCGCGAGAGCACATATCTAACTATCATAGTTTAGTCACAATAACCGTTTTTATGTTCATAAAAAATATGCACGGGTTCGAAGCCCACGCGGGCGAAGCCGCGCGCAAAAGCTAGTTATCGATAGAATTATTGGTAAAATTGTGCCGAATAAACCATTTTTCTTTCTTTCTTTCTTTATAATAGGAAATTACAAGGCTGAAAGCCTAGCCGGAAAACCTTTTAAAAACAAAACCCCTGCACTAAGTATAATCTGTATCGCGGGGGCAGTTAACAAACATGTAATTCACGAGCACAAATGATACACAGACTCAGAGCAAGTGCCTCTGGTTTAGCCTAAGACACTTGCCCGACCCCCAAATCGAACCCGGGCCTTTAACCTCTACCTATTTTCGAGTAAACTGGAAGCTCCTACGTGGGAAGGATGGAGGTCTGAGCCCCAAACTTTTTAATTCGATACGATCAAAATTGACAATCAACGTATTAATTGGTGATTTTGACGGTTTGGATAACTAACTAATACTATACTGTCAGTTCAGAATGTGTGGCACTCGCTTTTGACGCGAGGACATGGCAAGAACTTTTGAATTTAGCAGATCAACATCGATACAAAATACCAAAAAACATCTAGCTTCTTTTCTTTTTTTTTATCAACGTCTTGGTTTCTTTCTTACAGTTCCCTTGAAAGAATTACCTACACGTTTTTCAGCTAAATCAAGTCCCTTAGTTCTTACGACCCAAGATAAGGGCATTGCATTCTAAATCTGTTACCATCCACATTTTTGTCAATACCTACAAATTGCTGGGAGATGGATCCTCAGTTAGTTAGTACAGTCACTACTATAATGCACTACCGGTCGAGCCAGTTGATCCAATGATCTATAAAAAGTTTTCCTCCGGTTTATCTGCTTCAATCACACTTTCTCTCTCAATCTCCATCAGAATGATAACGGGGAATGCAAATGATCCGTAGGTAAGCAATTTAGAGCACAATGCTTTTCGCAATTAGTACATTTTGCAATTAAACACTTCTATAACGGATTGAATATGACATTTCGAATGATTTTCAACCATCGTGAACATGGGAGAGACTAGTTAACAATGGGGGAATATATATTGTAAAATACTCGCGATAAATCCGCAATGTCTCTGCAGTCATTGCCACTGGCCAATACGTGTAACGTGTAATATCGTTTGTAAAACCGAAAATAATAAAAAAGCAATTTAAAAAATAGAATGTTACAAAAATAATATTCTCGATGTGAAACGCGAGAATTCAAAGTACTTACTCGTGACTCTTTTCGGAATCTTCCAGAAGCACTATATTATAACCGATGTTAACTCAATATAAGAGAAATGCCAACTGTAAAGATGCTCAGTAGTCACAGAGATGTGGGTGTCCCTAAACCGAGAAGCCCCTCCGAGGGTGGGCCAAAGAATAAAGATAGGTCACAGAGCACTCGAGCGATACAATGTTCAATATGTATTTAAAGCGCGTCGTCCACGCAGAGAGAATAGAGCTAAACAGCTTGACAACTAATCTAATCTATACTCTAATTTCTACGTACACTTAGCCGAGAGTAGCCGAGCCTGTCTACGTAGTAGTGACACATTACTAGGGTAGTCCCGCTAATGTGTACACGTCGTAGATTGTCCCTATGACAGTCGCTGTCCGTAATTTGAATCTATCGTGGACGAGGCGCTTCACATTATTTGAACGCTATATCTACGTGACGTTAAAACCATATATTAGAGTATCCGTGCATATATTATACAAAGTGATAAACCTAAATATCGTTGTTTTTTATCACCGACTTGAATACCTTTGACCTTAGGCTTGCGTGATGGAAAACAACGCCAGGGTCTAGGATGGAGCGGGCAATCCAAGGAAATGCCCTATCGGGCACCGGCTCTCACATACACACAGCGAAACACAGTAAATGTGAATGTATTATCAAGTCGTCACACACGGTTTTCGTCTAATACCAACTTATGATAATAAAAATATGAAGTTGTACGTTAGCTTGGCGGGGACATCTATCGGTGGAATCATATCTGATCTCTTGAATGGACCCGATTTTGCCAAAGTATCTTTTCACATGAAAGTTTTGCCCACCGGATGCCAAACTTAAGTGGCAGTGGGCAGGGCACATAGCTCGCAGGACCGACGCCCGATGGGGCGGAAAAGTCCTCGAGTGGCAACCGCGTTCCGGAAGGCGCAATGCTGGTAGGCCTCCCACACGGTGGGCCGACGACCTGGTTAAGGTCGCCGGAAAGCAGTAGATGCGGGCGGCCCAGCACCGGCCTTTGTGGAGATCCTTGGGGGAGGCCTATGTCCAGCAGTGGACGTCTTTTGGCTGAAATGATGAGGTTTAAAAGCAGCTCTCAGCAATTAACCTCTGCTTTATCTCTTCTTACTTCTCGATTATCTTCTATCTCATTATCGACACCAGGTCAGTGGTGTCGATAACCCTGGTAGGGCCAGTGGCACCTATCATCCAATAGTTATTCTGTAATAATCTGTAAACTTCGATACCGCGATGCAGGCTATTTTCGTACTCCAGCGTTTCTATATGATGTATAATGACGCCTTTATCTCCAATTGTATCAAAAACATGTAGATATAAGCTCTAGGACAATGGTAAAAGGTTTAATTGTCCAACGCTATTATGAGCTAACTAATAAATAGGACAGAGGTCATTTGAATTTACCAGCCCACAATAAGGTACTTGTCAAATTATGGTGTACACGTGTATGTTCTAAACAACTCGAGTGGCCCTCCGCGTGCTGTCGGATTTAGAATACACAGTGTCACCACCCCATTCCGTCCTAAGAGTGTCGTAAGAACAAAAGGTAATCACAAGGTTGATTAGATTTCCTTCTCTTGGGGATACAAGAGAAGGAAAACTTGATACGAAACCCTGTGCCAGACCGTCTGGCATGCGTGGCACCGTAGCCCAATTATCGTCCATGTAACTGGAGGAGGCTCGACTCAGCCGTGGGTCATGTATGGGCTGAGTAGTTGTATGCATATGTTAACGATAAAGTTGTTTACGAATACACTGACGATTCCAAATAAATGTTTTACATTTTTATTGACTAAATGAATTTTTGATTGATGGCTTCAGCATCAAATATTAAAAACTTCCTACCAAGAGTCTTTATATGGAACCGATAAAGGTTTTTACGAACTTTGCTTTATAACAATGAAATGCCGAACGATTCAGAATGTAAATTGAGGTGATATAAGTATCAAGCAAGAAAATCTTGGAATCAGTAAATATTTGAATAATATAAATTAGATTCATACAACACGAAGTCATTTTCTAAAGTCTTCATAAAGACGAATAAATAAAATTAGAATTTTCTGTTTGTAATTTTAAAATAACCACTCTAACTAAATGCATTGTCAGCTTTCACACTACTGGACCCCCAACCTCTCATTTAATAGATTAAAATCAGGCTAGCTACAGTCCTCGCCAATCTTTATGGCCGCTCTGAATGTAGCCGTGGGTACTTGCGCATTGTACATTTCATAACCAATACGAACGTAGCTCACTCACACTAACGCGCGGGTGGCGAGGATGCTTGCGGGTGTAGAACGGCGTGCGCGGGCATGCCCTGCTTCTCCGCCCCGCGTATGTCCCGCTGATACCTGATTTTGTGTTGTGCGCAGCGTAATGCGGCTATATCCAGAGCGGCCATAAAGATTGGCGAGGAATGTACTTGTCGTTTTTGACAGTTTTGGTCAATACTATGTGTCAGTTCGGGATGTGGGCCACACGTTTTTGACTCAAGCACCACTTGTCTTGTTCTTGTCGTCACGGACTTAGAATAGAGTATATCATCACTGAGGGCCATTATTAGAGGGAAAAAATGTTATAAACCTAATTATAATAATTTCCCTCCATTCAGCTGGAGGAGGCCCGACTCAGCAGTTGCTGGTTTTCATTGAACTGTGATGGATGGATGGATGGAGTATCTGCACCATCCGTTTATTCTTTGACAAGGTTGGCGTCGTCTAGTCCCGAATTTCAATCAATAATATTATTATAGTAAGACTTACGCTCATGTTTTTGGGAATAAAATAATTTGAATCTTATCTTATTAGCAAAGCGGGTTGAATTTAATTGATTAATGTGTGGTGATGGAACACTTAGTGTCACCAACGCATTCCGTGCTGAGGGTGGAGGAAGCAACTAAATGAAATCTAGGCCCCGCTGGCCAGACGGGTTGGCCCAGGGTTTCGGGATTCCTGCTCTTGCGCCTAGGTGTTCGACTTTTGTCGGTTCTTACGAGACACTTAGAATGGAATGGGGCGGCAGATATACACAAATACAACTCTGACCCCGGAATCGAACCGGCAACACCTGACCTTCCAACTTCTAGAACAACAAGGCAGTAAAACTATTTACGACAACTATATTTAAAGAAACGCTGCATTTAGATAAATTAATGGTGCTTCAGTCACTTCTAAAATTATTTTTTTTTACATCTGCAGGAACACTGCGTTTTTTTTATTTGGCGACATTATTATAATCACTACATTATTGTATACTAGTGGCCCGCCCCGGCTTCGCCCGTGCAAAGCGGGGGTGGGTTATACATATAAACCTTCCCCTTGAATCACTCTATCTATTAAAAAAAACCGCTTCAAAATCCGTTTCGTCGTTTTAAAGATTTATGCATACATAGGGACGGACAGAAGAATGCGACTTTGTTTTATACTATGTAGTGATAGTGATAGTGAAGATTAAAACAAAGTCGCGGTCGTCTGTCCGTCCCTATGTAGGTATGCTTAAATCTTTAAAACTGCGCAATGGATTTTGAAGCGGTTATAATTAATAGATAGAGTGATTGAAAAGGAAGGTTTATATGTATAACTAGCGACCCGCCACGGCTTCGCACGGGTGAAATTATGCATGTATTAGACTTAAAACCTTCCTCTTGAATCACTCTATCTATTTAAAAAAACCGCTTCAAAATCCGTTTCGTAGTTTAAATGATACATCCATAATATTGTAGAGGAACACTGATAAATTTGGAGGTTCATCATTGCACCCTTGCGAAGCTGGGGCGGGTCGCTAGTAGATAATAAACTGGACTGGTCTAGAGGTCACAAGCCTTTAGATCACGGGTCTCCGGTTCAATTTCCGGGTCGGAAAGAATCTTTCTTTGTAGTTAAACTTCATTTTAAATTCGGGTGTAGTTTACGCCTATGCGAAAATTTATAAATGTAAAAAGGTTTATGTTCGGAAACCCTTTATACTCGTGTTGTGGGGAAGTGCAAACTTCATTCGGCAACAGCTTTGGCAGGGGGCTCGCTCTTGTTATATACCAAATCATCTTAGTCTTTACCGTCTCCCAATTGCCCTAGTTGTACCTAATGTCATCGAGGACGTTCAACATGTATTGTTGGAATGTAACAAAAATGTTGAAGAAAGGAGATCTGTTTTTGGCAACAGAGCATCATATTATGATATAGGTTTGTGCAACAGCGTTCTAGCTAATCCAACATCGGGAGAAGCGACGTTATTATATAAGTTAATTACATAAGTGAAATTGTAAATACAAATGTAAACTTATGAGGCGATATGATCGCTCAGCGACCAAGCCTCTAAAATAAATAAATAAAAAAAAAAAAGGAATCTATGAAAGACCTCCTGCTGGAAGGGGGCTCCAAGTTAAGGCAGGGAAATTATCACACTGTGCACCGTAACACACTGTGCCAGACGGCTGCTCTACAGAGACGAGCCGGCAAGAAACACTGTAGTTGCTCTTTGTAAGTGAAGGGCCGGGATTAGACAGATTTTTACGAACTTGTACAATGTATGCTGTTTAGAGCTTTCTCTAAACAAGAGCTTATATAAAAAAAAAGCTTCCTCCGAGTTTTTTGCCGGCTCTTCTCTGTAGAGCCTTCCGAACCGGTGGTAGATTCAGCATGAATGTGAGAGGACGCAGGGATTGTGAGCGATCAAGGTCAGTGGAAGGATTTTAGGAGTGAAGAATTGTGTATGAAAGGTGTGAATTTAGGTATGACGACTGATAGATGTGTGTGGAGACTACCACCTAGTGTGGGACAGGGGCCGTAACATGATAATGCTATTTATAAATAACTATGACTTTAGAGAAGAGTTTTGTGATAAAACCTACGTAAATAAAGTTCCTATTGAGTTTGAGTATATAACTTGTACAACACAGTCCGCGCCCAATTCTAGCGTGAGCTCGTTATTTAGGTCACTATCATTCACGAAATAGTGTTGCCATGTGTTAGTCTATGGGCAACCACGTGTGTTGTCGACACGCAATGATTTCATCAGTGAGGTATTTTAAATATTTGTACTGAAACAGTTAAAGAAGAGTTCACGGCCGTTTGGCGTATTTTATAATAACAACACTGGTTCGAATCGCGGAAAAAACGTGAACTGTTTGTTTAACTTTCCATTTTATTGAGGTCGGCACTCTAACCTGATATTGGACAATTACCAGTATGTACAAGTACGGGAGTTACCATTTGCCCTCTAAGAACCATCTAGTAGGACTACCAGTTGGTCGAAATAGCACAGGCAAAGGCAAAAGACAAGTCCACCGAGTTTCTTCCGCCAGGTCTTCTCGGTTGGTGCCGCGTTCCGACCTGGTATTTAAATATGTAACCGCTGACGATTGTGAACGCCATAATTGGTTTATACAATAAAGCATTATTCTATTCTATTCTATTCATTTCTGAGGCGGTATACATCCATCAATCCTACGCCCTATGGTATTGCTCAAGCTCTTCGGTCATCAATATACCAATCCTTGTATTCTGCGCAGCGTAATGCGGCTACACTCAGAGCGGCCATAAAGTTTGGCGAGGACTGTACCTACTTACCGATGTAATCTATGTCTCTTATTATTGTTGGCAATGTTAATGTCCCCAGTAAACCCGACAAAGAACCGCGTGCAGCATGTCTGAAATGATGATGATGAGACCAATCCTATGAAGATAACACGCACGGCGATAGACAAACAATGGGCTCGCAAATCGAATCGCCACGCTAAATTATTTCGGTACGGAGTTTGGTCGCGTTGCCACTATGGTAGTGCTCAAGGACAGTGAGAACACGTGCGGCGAGTTGGTGAACCGCGTATACAGTATTCGAGTTTTACGATCCCACCGATAGTAGTTTTATAATAGCTGTCAAAAATATGCTGAAGTCATTCCATTTATTTATGTAGGTACTAGTTGCTTCGCTCGCGTGGACATGGAACCTAATTAAATTAAATAAAAATCGAGGGTTTCAATTCGTTGGAATTTTGATGTATGTTTTTCTCTCTTTCTCCCATAGCCAGTTCAAGTCCCCAAGAGGCTGCTGTACTTATGCAGCAGCCTCAAGTAATTCTACATCGAAACCAAAAATAAGCTCCCAGTCAGATGTTTAGTAATGATAGACGCTTATCAAAAATCGACTAAAATTCATAATTAAGAACTTATCGGGACTTATCGCGCACAGAATTAATACCTGTTTTTAATGATGTGTTCAAATCGCGAAAGTTTAAAAATAACAACGACTACAATTCAACTAATACTTTACCAATATAAATACCAATTATAGAGTCGTGTCAAATAGTATAAACATAAAGTAAAAAAAAAAAAACTTTGTAATATATTTCAATACTATTTCTACTCCTCAGTCGATAAATTACCTACCCACTGCTGAGTCGGGCCTCCTCCAACTAAATGGAGGGCAGCTTACTGTGCTACGCTGGCCAGACGGGTTGGCACAGGTTTCCTTTCTTGCGGCTAGGTTTTCAGCATTGTCATTTCCTACTCCCGACTCTCACGACACCCTTAGGATGAAATGGGCTGGTGACACAATGTATTCTAAATCCGTCACCACGAGGAAAATATCAATATTTTAATAAGATTCATATTTTCTATAGCTTAAACTTAAGTGTATCACTATACTCCACAGTCTTCTCAAGGCTACAGGTGGTTTTCGAAAACGGGATGGATTATGTATACCAGACAAATCGATCACGTAAGTGTCATATGAGAATCGAATTGTCGTGAAGGTCTTTTCATGGTAATTTCACTTGAATTGGTAATCAAGATTGTAGGGGATATGTTTACTGCAGTTGGGTATCTAAGGATAGATTCTGAATTAACATCTATCCGTCTGGTGACGAACATATAGTACACAATATCACCATTGGCGACCAACCTTTTTGATACTAAGACAATTTTTTTAATATATTCAAATTGTTCTTTGTTGCTTTAGATATTGATCTATTGTTTTTCTGCAATCCTTTATAGTGAGTATATGTATTATTGAAATTAAAAAACTGACTGTCCAATATTCTTATATAACAAGCATCAGCAACGTTTGTCTTCCATCGTTAAAAAACGCCAACCCATACCATCCTGAGTGTGTTGTAAAAGGCGACTTAAAGAGCTCCATAGGCAAACAATCCTATGTCAACACGTCTTGCCAGTGTGGTTGCGTAGGTTAATTTCCCTCCACGAATCTGGAGGAGGCCCAACGCGATAGTGGGTCATTTACAGGCTGAAACGACGAGGCGGCCGTTAGCGGTTACTGCGTCTACCTTACCGTAGAAAAAATGGGCTATATCTCCTCGTGGTTCTTGTAGTTATGGCTGGGGTGACCCGTTCCGAGACGTTTTCGGAATCCCACATAATCGCCGACCTCCCCTCGAGGGTTGGCGGTATGCATAATGCATTTCTCCAGCAAAAACAAGAAGGGTTACAAGTCCCCAAGTTCGCAGAGCATGGGGACCCCATTGGGCCCTGAAGCGGGCAGACGAGGACCGGGTTTTAGTAGGTAGGTCGGGGCGCTAATTATCATCTTTCGGCGCCCCGGAGTCCTACATACCCCAGCTAGTACCCAACAGCCGGGTATTCATGAGGATTCCAAGAAAAAAATGACAATAAAAAAGCACTAGGGTCACTCGATGCCGTTAGTAAATATCTTTATAACATCATCATTATTTCAGCCAAAAGACGTCCACTGTTAGATATAGGCCTCTTTCTTTCTTTTCTTTTCCTTATGGTATTCCACGGAGGCCGGTCCTGAGTCGCTTTCCGGCGACCTTAACCGGCTCGTCGGTCCACCGTTTATTAGGCCTCCCAACATACATTATATATATTCATACCATCCGTATCGCGTTATATTATGAATCTGGGAAGTAACATCAACCTACAAAAGTCTCGCGCTCATTTCCGAGGGCGGCAGCTTATGATACCAGTTTTATTGTTTTCTGGCCGTAAAACTAAATAGAAACTTAGAATCAAAACCGCTCAGCCCACTCGCAAAACGTGTTTGACTTGACCTTGAATGCATCTCTGAATGTTATGTTATTATGTACTATATTTCTGGCACTCATTTTGTCCTCTAGTCATTAAGTGTGCGTCTTTAGTTTAATCTGTATTCTCTTTTAAACACATGCGAGTATATGGAGGGCGCCAATGCAAAATATTATTTCTTCATATCATAACATAAAGTCACGCTTTTTTCCCGCAGGGGTAGGCAGAGATCACATCCTTCCACTTGCTACGATCCTGGCTCACAACTTTCGCTTCTTCCACTTTCATCAACCTCTTCATGCATGCTCGTTGGTTTAGGGTGCTTCTGACCTGACTATTCTTTAGGACATCACCTATTTGGTCATGGAATGTCCTTCTTGGCCTGCCTCTTCCAACGTCCCCATTCACACTCCCTAACTGTATCGCGGGGGCTGTTTACAAACATGTAATTCCAGGTGTCTCTGGTTAGCACAAAGATACTTGCCCGACCCCGGAATTGAAGCGGGAACCCGTGACCCGAAGGCGATACAACCCTTAGACCCACTACTTAGTGGGACCTCATCCAAATTCATGGTGGAAAATTTGCGTACTGCTATTGGCACGCCGGCAAAAGGCAGAGAGTATGTATCAAATTTCCTTCATTCACGGCTAGATGGATTCCGCCTATTGCATTCCTTTAGTCGCCTCTTACGATACCCTCAGGATGACTGCTAATGTCGTTGGACTGCTATCTTGGAGAATATCAGCCAAAAGGTTAATTTTACGTTTCCTAAAACCCAGGTCAACTACATATCCAGGGTTCCATTGTTCAACACTAAGGAAAAGTCCATTGTGGTCAGCTTCTTAAACAGATACATCAAGGAGGATTTGGTTGCGGCTGCACGCTCATTTAAGACGCTGTCGGCCCATGACCTTGGATTTACTGGCCAATCAAACCGGGTGTACGTGAATGATCATCTCAACCCTGACTCCAAAAAGCTGCTGAACAAAACCCGAACGATGGCAAAGGAGAAGGAGTATAAGTACGTTTGGGTTAAACAAGAAAAGATCTATGTCCGTAGGCAAGAAGGGTCGGCTATCCTTGTAATATCTAAGGAGAGAGATTTAAACAAGCTAAATTAGTGTGTTACATCTTTCCGTCATTATTATTTTGTAGTAATTTTTTTAAATTTATGTCGAATTAACAATTCCCTTTTTATTATTATATTGCACAAACAGTCGCAACTGCTTATTGTTTTAAAGTTTGTAAAAGGTTCGGCATCTGTTGTGTTCGCTTGTGGGCCTTTTGTTCTACTTATCGCGCTTATCTGTTCGTTAGAACATTGCCATCTATACTTATCTCGCCCGCACTCACTATTGAGGCTAATTACTGCTTGCTTACTCGCACATTTACCTGTGATTTTGCGGAGTTTTTAGTGCCTCTTAACTTGTGTGTATGCCTATTTACCCTATTAGTTGGATTACTCGGTATTATTTTGTATTTTACATATAACTATTTTAAGAACTGCGATCATTTATTATTGGTAAGCATTGTGTTGATTACTGCAATCATGAGTATTTAAGCGTTTGATATTGCGATGTTAATTATCCTGCTAAACTAGTAATAAATAACAATGGCTTCAAACGTTAATAAATGAAATGAAATTTATTATTAGCTGAAAAACATCTTACTAATATTATAAACGTGAAAGTTTGTAAGTATGGATGGATGGATGGATGGATGGATGGATGGATGGATGGATGGATGTTTGTTACTCTTTCACGTAAAAACTACCGAATGGATTTTAATGAAACTTTACAATAATATTGCTTATACATCAGAATAACACATAGGCTACAAGTTATAAAGAATTTATGTGAATTACAACAATATAAACAAGTCGAATTCAAAATTTCTAATTGTCAAATTTTTGGCCATATTAGACTATAGACAACATAACGTTTCGCTGTCAGTTGCGTTTTGTTAAAGTAGGTTTTATACGGACGGGATAAAAATCTCAGGTATCCTATGACCAACTTTCTTTTTGTTTTAAATATATATAATGCGGAACAAAGTTCGCCGGGTCAGCTAGTTCACAATATAAATGATTAAGTATTGATTATGTCTGATGAGGATAAAACTAATTATATTACCGAAACTTCCTGCACTAGGCTCAGCCTGTCCTGCGGGGAGCTGACAATAACTATACACATTACATAATTTACATTAGCATTGAGCAGTAGTAAAATAAAAACGTTGTGCAATCTCGTAAGATGTTACATAATCAAATAGTTAATTAACAATTAATTCCTAATAACTACAATTAAATTTAATTTATCAATTAAATACAAATAATAATTATTATTATACTTAATTTAGCTTTCATTATAATAATCACTATTTTATAGTTCTAAATAATTCTTCAGTTTTGTCATAATTCCAGTTTATTAAGTTCTTGTTTACTATATATTTTGCTTGCCGGTAAGTTAACATTATGTAGGTTGTACATTTTTGACATTGACATTGAGATTAAAAATAAATGGTTTGAGGTAGGTACTGAATCTTTTGGCAAACACAGTTTTGACCAAAGCACCAGGCAAATGAAAGACGCGTCTCTCGATCATGTCTTCGTAGTTAGTTGCCGATATAACCTCCTTATGCGTTTGAAGAGTAATCTTATTGACAAACAGTCTCCTAACGCTGAAGACTTGACAGTCCTTCAAAAGTGCGGAGGTCGAGTATCGAAATGGTTTACATAAAATGGTTTTCAATACCGAACGTTGAGCTCGCTCTAACTTAATTAAATGCGAAGCTGCGATTCCACCCCATGCCAGGATACAGTATTCTAGGAGAGATTGGCCGAGTGTGAGATAAACTGTCCTCAGCAAGCACGTGGGAGCCACTTCGCGTAAAAGTTTCATTACGTAAGTAAGTTTTCTGACTCTGACTGACGTGGCTACGACAAGCCTATCATCAATCTGTACCCCTAAATACTTCACACTTACAGCTCGCTTTAGAGGTTTACATTTGCAGTCCGTTAACAGGGTATGAGCCGGGTTACAGGTGTGAACAACAAGTTCTAATTCGGATGGAATGGATGTAGCCGCGGTCTTGTGAAAGCAAATGTATGTTGTTTTGGTCGTGTTTAAGGTTAGTAGATTAGCCTGAAGTCTTTTCCACACCCTATCAAGTCCTTCTTCTGCTCGTGCCAACGCATTTTCCCAAGTTTTCTCATTAAATATAATGACTGTGTCATCGGCGTAGTTTATGAGTTGAGCCTCGGGTAGGCACATTGACGATAGGTCATTCAGGTAGACGAGAAATAAAGTTGGACCCAGTATGCTACCTTGTGGAACACCAAAATTTACATAGTGTTCTCCACTTACGAGAGAATCTATTCGGGTGCGTTGCTTCCTACCCGACAGATAACTGGAGACCCATTTCAGGCAGAGCCCTCTAATCCCGATAATCTCTAGCTTTCTCAGTAGAATTGGAATTGATACAGTATCAAATGCTTTCGCCAGGTCAAGGAATACACCCAGACATGCCGATCCTTCATCGAGATGTTTAGCAACGATACTAGTTAGTAGTGTAACCGCATGCTCGGCGGATCTTCCCTGGCGAAAGCCAAATTGTTGATTAGATAAGAGATTGTTCGGTTCCAGAAAGTTAACTAGCTGGTTGTTGACTATCTTTTCCAGTAGTTTGGATAAACTGCATAGCAAAGATATTATTGGGCCTGAAATTATTGGGATCATTAGAAGCTCCCCCTTTTTGAAGTGGAGCCACCAAGGCAACTTTCCAGATATCCGGGAACGTCTGCATCTGATGAGACCGGGAGTCATCCAAGGTTTGAGTGTGTAATTGCGTCTGCTTATATGAAGGAGTTTTGAGTGACGATCTATTGCTGAAGATAGAGTGCAGACAAAAATATTAGCAGCCTCCGTTGGACACGACTCCTGAGTCACAGTTGACCCCGCCCCACACTCATAGAATAAGCAAACGCTCATAGAATAAGTCCACGTTCTGAAGCTCAGACTTGATAGCCTCCAAGTCAAAACGTACCTTCTGGTTCCTTTCGCGTGGATACCTAGGAGATTTTGTGATAATTCCAACCATGACTGGATCGTGGTCAGTTAAGGCTGAACTGGCTAAGAATCCTATTCTATTTCTACTCGTGAGAACCTGTAATTGGCTCTGTGCCTCATATTCAATTGTTTTTCATTAATTTTAGCTGTTGGTTCTCCTTACAATGTTGATAAGTGCCTAAATACTGACAGCATTTCCCCTTTGTATGGCCAGGCTTATCCGCTGGCCGAGGAAGCTACCAGCCTTTGGATCGCCTGACACTTCTATACACTTTAACTTAGGTTTTTATAGAGGCTTAATGCATAATGACCAAAGTTTCAACGCCAAATGATTTCTTTTCTGGAACAATACTGATATCTGGAGATAGGTAAATAAATATAAATAAATAAATATCCTTGGACATTTCACACAACGCCATCTCGTCCCAAGCTAAGCAACTTAATGCTTGTGTTATGGTAACGAGATGGATGATAAACTACTTTTATACATTTTTGTTTTGTAAATACATACATATTATAGATAGAAAATGACACCCAGACTCCGAGCCAGTGCCTCTGGGTTAGACAAAGACACTTGCCCGACCCCGGAATCGAACCCGGGACCCGTTGATCCAAAGGCGGCACATCTAACCACTAGACCAACGAGGCAGTCGGTATGATCAGCTCTACCGGATGAGAGGGTTGCAACAACTTGCAACTTGTGCTCCAGCCAGAAGGGCTGTAAGTGGGAGCACGGTTTAGCTTGAGGGCACCTCACGGGAGGTACGGACCTCGGCTCGGGCCACCGTGCGCGGAGAAGAATCAGTTGGGTCCGGCCACGGGGCTGAAACGCTCTACGTAAACGACCTCGAGGTGAATTCTTAAATCGCGTCTGTCTGTATGTGTGTGTGTGTGTGCGTTTGCCGAGGACGGCGTCGTAGTCTAGTTTGGTATATGTTCGAATTTGCAAGAGCTTGCAATCAGAGGTTTGCTGTGTGATGAATTGTGATCAAAGTATCTCTGTTAAGCGTCTTAGAACACTTTTCTGCTGAAGCCCAAGCGCATATTTGAATGCAGTGATTAGCTTAGCAGACTGCCTCGTTGGTCTAGTGGTTAGATGTGCCGCCTTTGGATCAAAGGGTCCCGGGTTCGATTCCGGGGTCGGGCAAGTGTCTTTGTCTAAACCAGAGGCACTGGGTCTGGGTGTCATTTCTATCTACAATATGTATGTATTTAGAAAAAAAAATGTATATAAGTAGTTTATCATCCATCTCGTTACCATAACACAAGCATTAAATTGATTAGCTTGGGACGAGATGGCGTTGTGTGAAATGTCCAAGGATATATATACATATATATTCCTAACGTACCACGGGGCACCTAATGCTCTTCGGAGGAATCGGTTTTGTATATTCTGCAAAGTGTTAATATGCCTATTGTCCGCGTGAGCAAAGACTACGCTAGCGTAAGCCCTTTTAAGGCGAATACAAAGTTTGTACAAAGTTATTTTGCGACGAAGTGATAATTTACTTCGTTTGCAAATTATAGAGTGTGTAATTGTATTCTGCGCCGATAATAGAAAATTCAAGTTAGAAAATTCTGCTCTCTGCCGCCGCGTTTGCTTATTCTATGAGTGTGGGGCGGGGTGTCAATGTGTCAACAAAGCTTTTAACTCGGACTAGTAAGTCGCCCATGAATACCCAAATTTGTCTTCCGACAAACAGCTCCGTCACTTATTTCAATTTTTATATCAAACTACTGAACCGATTTTGATCAGATTCTGAAAGCAATACCAATACAATATTTTTTTTTATCCAAATCGGTTAAATTAAAGACGGAGTTATATATTGTAATAAAAAAAAACAGAAGAATCAGAAATATACTTCTTTGTTTTTGTAAGTTTTTGAACATATCAAATTTAAAGTATGAGTTTGAGAAGAGAGAAGAGAAGAGACTTGCGTAGAATATTGTGGAACTTTACCGGGATAATCATGCTAATCATTTCGAATGAAATACGTACAAATGTCGCATACTCCCTCTAATTTCAAAATAAAAAAATATCTTCACTGATTTCGGTATGCTCTTTACATTCACTTCGGATAGCTCAAGCTTTTTTGTTACATCCTCGCTTCGAATCGAGTAAAGAATTAAATGAACATAGCATTGACGTGGAGGGCTCTCGGGCTATAAAGCTATGGGGCCCAGAATTAGGCGTCGCTTGAGCTAGCGCGTTGTCAGTTTTTAAACTACTTCCTACGCAACAGCACGTGTTTGGCCTCAATTATATTATTAATAACAATTTAATATTTTTCGTCAAGAAATAAAACGTGAGTTATAAACACTATTATTTTTCGCATATGTATATTTTGTTTGCGATACTATTTTTTAAGAAAGTTTTTTTGCGAGACGGTGCTGTTTGGCGCCTTTTTTGGTAAAGGCATTTTGTTTGCCAACAAATAAGAACAAAAAACTTTCTTTTTAAATTAGAAAAAGAATGTATTTTGTTATGGGTTATTTTAAATTAATATACGTGGAACATAGCCAAATTTCCGCAATGCCGCTTCCATTTATTTTTAATACTTGTCTAGTACGTGAAGAATTAGTAACAGTCAATTTCAAATTTTAAATTGCTGCGTGTTACATTCATAGATTAGTTGTAGTCTACAGTTGTCTTTGTTTTTTTGTCTGTAATTTTTTATACGGCCTAGTATCGCGGGTGATTTTTACAAACATGTATTCATAAATACAAACGACATATAGGCTCAGAGCAAGTGCCAACTGTTTATACAAAGACACTTGCTCGACTCCGGTATCGAACCGACCCGTGACCCGTCTAGGGTTAGGCAGCGTAGTTTAATGTAATCATTACGCACTATGTTTACATGAGCGGTTTAAACGCAAAAAAGCATTCTTTACCAGTCAATTAAGTGTTGCAGAAGCAGCCTTACGGTAGAACCACTAATACCGTACGAAAACCTATATTTGAGGTGTTTAGGTTAATTTTTATTTTATATTGATTTTTTTTTTGTAGGTGGCAGTAAGTCGTAACCAATTTCTATTTTATTTTTATTTTAAGACGTAAACCCTTCCTTTGTTAACTATAACCTGTGTCACGGGGGTAGTGTACAATCATTTTTTACAACGTCTTTTTTTCTCTTTTGTTTATAAGTGACTTGAATGCCTTTGCCCCTAGGCTTGCGTGATGAAAAGCAACGCCAGGGTCAGGCAATTCAAGAAAATGCCCTGTCGGGCCCCGGCTCTCACACGACGAAACACAGTAAAACTGCTTGACTTAGATGCGAGAGTCGTAGCTACCTGGGCGGACAACTAGAACCTACCACCAAGCGTGTTAGGTTTTGTTGACTTTATCACACGCGTTATTTCCCAGCGTGCAGTGGGGAAGTTTTAAATTCTGTCCCGTCCCCATACGGAGAAATTATACAAAGACACTTGCTCGACTCCAGTACCTGATTTAAGTGTCATTCTGATATCTATGCTATATTGTTGTTAAGTTTTATCCAAATCTATTGCAAACGTTCGCGTGTTTAAAATTGCGAGTGGGGTAACACGTTGTTCACTGTCCATCCGCAGGCAGCGTCATGCCAGCTTACAACTAGCTTGAGATATGACGATGATGATGAACTAGCTTTTAAATGAATGATTCCCATACATTTACAGTAATAGGAAAAGAAAGGTGGGGCGTAATCCCATTAAAAAAACTACGCATGAAACTAATGTTTTTCGTTTATGATCGAATTATTTAAATTTCCATTTTGTCTAATGACATTCTCAATGTTAGGTTAGGTGAGGCTAGCAAGACACTCCCCTCGCTGGCCATCCCCGTGGCCGGCTAGCAAGACAGGTTGGCACAAACCAAACGTACCAAACAAAACATGTATATACTATAATAAACATATATACTTACTTATACATGGAGAGTTGGTTTGGAGAAACACACTAATCGCAGGAACTACTATTTTGAACTCAAAAATAATATTTTGGTTCAAAAGTCTATTTATCAAGGGAAGCCATAGACTGTATAACATCACGCTATGATAAGTAGGAGCAGAGCATGAATGAAAAATCTGGCAAAAACGGGAATAAAATATTTTGTTTTTGAGCTCGGGAGCGGGGACAGACAGAAATAAAAGAAGAAAGAAGGAATCCTGATTAGACACACAAACCAGATAATAAAATCAAATATAAATAACGATTTGGTGTGGTCAGTATACACGGCAGGTTTCTGTAGCGCTCATTGTCAGCTTCAGCCCAAAGGATATACAGGGGGTTGATACGACATAGGGGTATTTTTTTTAACTGCCTATACTAGGTATCATTTCCAGGCTCTGTACCAAAAATCAATTAAATTGGAGAAATAGTTTAGCCGCATATGATTTTTTAAATTTTTGCCTCATTTGAACATGATGTATCTTTCCTAGCAGATGTTTATGCCTAACGCATCGTTTAATAACCTAGGGGCTGTCCATTAATCACGTGATGTTTTTTTAACATGTTTTAACCCCTCCCTCCCCCTTGGTGATACCTGGTGAGGTTTAAGATTAACCCTCCACCCCCCATGTAATCGCATGTGTATTTTTTTTGTACCGTTTCGAATTCATACTAATCACATAAAGTATACGTAGTGTAATTTAATACCCCTCTGTCATATCAACTCTTTAAGTAACAAATAAACTTAAAAACCCGATGGGGCAGAAAAGTCCTCGAGTGAGACCGCGTTCCGGAAAATGCAGTGCTAGTACCGCCTTTGTGGAAATCCTTGGGGGAGGCATATGTCCAGCTGTGGATTTTGGCTAAAATGATGATGATGATGAAACTTAAAAACTAATTAACAGACAGCATCAAATCAAATCATCAAAAAGTCCCCAGTCCCCAGTTCACGAGTCTCCAGTTCGATTCCGGGGCCGGGCCAGTGTCTTTGTGTATACCAAAGACTGGGTGTCATTTGTGTTTGTGAACTACATGTTAGTAAACGCAATAAAATAAAGTGCAGGTGTTTCGATTTCAAACCAAATAAATCTGAGTCGGGCCTCCCCCAATTACATGGGGGGAATAAAGAGGAGGGATTACATTAATTAGCCTACTGTGCCATGCTGGTGAGACGGGTACGCACAGGGTTTCTGTTTTCTATTATCGGCTCTTACGACACCCTTAGCTTGGAATGGGGTGGGGACATGACATAATGTATTTCCAAATCTAGCATACCTATATATATATATATAGATTGATTGATTGATTAACATCTAAATTGATCAGTGTTTCTCTACAATATTATGCATGTATTATACTTACAAACCTTCCTTTTGAATCACCCTATCTATTAAAAAAACCGCTTCAAAATCCGTTGCGTAGTTTTAAAGATTTAAGCATACATAGGGACCGACAGACGATAGCGACTTTGTTTTATAATATGTAGTGTTCCGGGAGTTTATGTACTTTTCATGTCATGTCATATTCATATTCGTTTCATTTTTGGGTTTATCTTCGTTGTTTCGTAACTAAGGTTATCGCCGGTGATACCTACTGTGTGAAAAAAAAAAATGATAACATAAATTATTATAAACTGGTATAGTTCAGGAAATATGAATTGAACGTTTGCAAGGATCGCAAAGTAGATAAGAAGTGACCAATTTATATTTCCTGAACTATACATATTAGATAATAACGAATAAATACATATTGTATTTATTCATTGTACTCGTCTCCGCAGAATAAGTAACAAATTGCCCATGCAACTTAGAGAATTGCCTCGCAATGCCTTTAAAAAGACTGTTAAGACAAAACTTTTCAAAAAAGCATATTACCGCATTGCTGATTATTTAAACGACCCAGCTGCTTGGGACTAGGCTGTTCAGTGTCAGTGTATTTTTTATGTTCTTTATTTATGTTACTAGTCAAATAGGACCGCAATGAAAAAAAAAATGACAAGCCCTCTGAGTTTCTTGCCAGTTCTTCTCAGCAGTGGTCGCGTTCCGAACTGGTGGTAGACGGTCGATTTTTTTTTATTGTCTAATATGACAATGTGTTGACTATTTGTAAGTGTCCATCGTGACCCACACAAAATAAATGATTTGAATTTGAATTTGAATTCGCAGATACAGTCCTTGCCAATCTTTATGGCCGCTCTGAATGTAGCCGCATTACGCTGCGACAACACAATAGTTATTTGTGCAACAGAGCAAAGTCGTTTTTTGCTGCGAGTGCTGATATTGAATCCCGAGTAACCGAAGGAATCAATGATTGAATCACGAGGGTAGCGAGTGATCCTAAAGTTGATTCCTGAGTGATGCGAGGGATTCAAAGGCACGAGATGCGTAAAATTTTGCTCTCGTGTAACACACATAACTTTTCACTTCAGCAGCGAGAACACTATAGGAAATGAAATATATTACGTAACATTTTTGAAACTATAATTAAATATTTTTAAGTTAAATATCAGTTTTTTAAGCAGGAAATACTTATTTTAGTTTAAATACAACAATAAGTTAAAAATTCAATGAATTACAATAAAAGATATAATTATCATTTATGCTAAATTTCTTTAGTTAGTACGAAATTCCGAACGTGTTTGTCTTTGAGGTCGAATTAAAAATCGGAGTTACCCCATAACGAACTCCTTTCATCCAATCGAACTGTTAAAAGTACGTCTAGTTTGTATTTAATCAAATATAGTTCCCATAATATTGCTCTATCAATTTAATATTTATAATCTGTACTTTAGTGCTTTGTATTGTTTTTTAAAGCGCTACCTGCTAACATTTAACTTCATAACTCTAACGCAACTTATAACCAATTAATTTAACTTTCATAGTCACACGAAATTTCTAACACAACACACTTGTCATTGGCAAAATTATCGGTATAACGATGGAAGCCAAAACCTAAATGAAGAAGAAGAAGAAAAATCGGAGCTGTTGGTACTGGCCACTTGGTCTTTGTCTCTCTCTCTTTTCTATTGGCTGCCTCGTTGGTCTAGTGGTCAGATGTGCCACCTTTGGATCAACGGGTCTCGGGTTCGATTCCGGGGTCGGGCAAGTGTCTTTGTCTAAACCAGAGGCACTGGCTCGGAGTCTGGGTGTCATTTCTATCTATAATAAGTATGTATTTACAAAAAAAAAAATTATGTAAGTAGTTTATCATCCATCTCGTTACCATAACACAAGCATTAAGTTGCTTAGCTTGGGACGAGATGGCGTTGTGTGAAATGTCCAAGGATATTTATATTTATTTATTTATATAATTGGCGGGAAAGAGATAGTGTCAATGTTTCGAATTAGAATTAAAAAGTTACTTTGTCTCACTCAGTGGGCAAAATCGCATTTTGTCCACTGTTTTCAGTGAGCAAAACCTACATGTTTGAGCTACTGAAGAGAAATAGTTATTTGTGCAACAAGAGAGCAAAGTCGTTTTTTGCTGCGAGTGCTGATATTGAATCCCGAGTAAGCGAAGGAATCAATGATTGAATCACGAGCGTAGCGAGTGATTCTAAAGTTGATTCCTGAGTGCTGCGAGGGATTCAAAGGCACGAGATGCGAAAAATGTTGCTCTCGTGTAACACACATAAATTTTCACTTCAGCAGCGAGAACACTATAGGAAATGAAATATATTACGCAACATTTTTGAAACTATAATTAAATATTTTTAAGTTAAATATCAGTTTTTTAAGCCGTAAATACTTATTTTAGTTTAAATACAACAATAAGTTAAAAATTCAATGAATTACAATAAAATATATAATTATCATTTTTGCTAAATTTCTTTAGTTAGTACGAAATTCCGAACGTGTTTGTCTTTGAGGTCGAATTAAAAATCGGAGTAACCCCATAACGAACTCCTTTCATCCAATCGAACTGTTAAAAGTACGTCTAGTTTGTATTTAATCAAATATAGTTCCCATAATATTGCTCTATCAATTTAATATTTATAATCTGTACTTTAATGCTTTGTATTGTTTTCTATAGCGCTACCTGCTAACATTTAACTTCATAACTCTAACGCAACTTATAATCAATTAATTTAACTTTCATAATCACACGAAATTTCTAACACAACACACTTGTCAATGGCAAAATCATCGGCATAACGATGGAAGCCAAAACCTAAATGAAGAAGAAGACGAAAAATAGGAGCTGTTGGTACTGGCCACTTGGTCTTTGTCTCTCTCTCTTTTCTATTGGCGGGAAAGAGATAGTGTCAATGTTTCGAATTAGAATTAAAAAGTTACTTTGTCTCACTCAGTGGGCAAAATCGCATTTTGTCCACTGTTTTCAGTGAGCAAAACCTACATGTTTGAGCTACTGAAGTGAAAAATCTGTTATCAGCGGGACGTACACGGGGCGGGGACGCAAGGCACACCCGCGGGCGCCGTTTTTCACCCTCAATCGTCCTCGCCATCCGCGTATTAGTGTGTGTGTTTTATTATTGGTGTACATTTATAGAGTACTAGCTGCGCCCCGCGGTTTCACCCGCGCTAACTTAATATCGTACCGCGAGTGACGCCGTGGGGCGAAGCTAGTCTAAAAAAAGTAGCCTAAGTTACTCCTTATATCATCCGCTTCCTATGAGTGAAACTCCCGTCAAAATCGGTTCAGTCGTTCCAGAGATTAGCCGGAACAAACAGACAGACAGACAGACAAAAATTTAAAAAATGTTATTTTGGGTCTATGTACTGTGTACATACTTACGCATTTAGTAAAAAGTTGTTATTTTATTATTACAAACAGACAATCCAATTTTATTTATTTGTATAGTAGTATAGTATATACATATAGTATAGATGTATAGATTATATTCTACATTTTCACCGCCGCATTTCATCTAGAAGAGTTTTTCCAACCTTTTTAACCCATACCATGGTTTTTGGTGGGGACCAAATGATAAATTTCTTAAAATTAACTATCTAGAACATTAAATTAAACCAGCACTAGAAGATGCCATGTTCAAGCTACTGAACAGCTTGCTGATATTTGAGGAACATCAAGCATAGCTATGAAAATTCTAGAAATTTTCTTTAGGTAGTCCATTGTTGATCCAGGCCTCTTCTAATTAGGACGGAGGTCGAGGGAGACGTGACGTCACGCTCCCCTTCTACCCTCGCTTTAGAGACCGGGAGGTTGGGGGCCGTAGGGTGTGGTTCTAGTGGGCATTTCAGTGTTCAGTCCCATCCCCTCTTACTCCTCTTTTCTGGAGTTCTCGGATCAGCGGAACACCAGCAACGGTATGCATTAAAATAGAATAGAATAGAAAACATTTATTTCCTGAAATATGGTGTACAGAGTCTTAATGCTATAGGTCCCAAACTAGGCAAGCCTGTCTCTTGGTGACCTAAAAGGCTGATACATTTTATTCCAATTGTACACCGGCGCGATACCGCGATCAATTACATGAGCAATTACACATTAGTACAGTTACACTTGATTAAATTTACAATAAAATACAAATTATGAAATGATATAGAACAGAATAAAATGAAATGAAATAAGCATTATAAGATTAACTCTATTGATTAAGATTAACTATTGACATTATGAGATTAATTAATTATGTTATAAATTATTATTAAAATATCTGTTTATCTGTTTATTGTAAAAGGAAAATATCTGCTAAACATGACCCAATTGTGACAAAAAAAGGCCTCCTTCTATTTGTTGAAATTAGGAAGATGATTGTGCTGAGCTAGGAATCAGGTTGGTTTATAGCATTTATTAAGTATTTGGGACGGATTCAGAATACATATTGTCACCACCCCATTCCATCCTGAGCCGTTACAGGGAAATGACAAGGCCTATTACCTAGTCATAAGAGAAGGAAAACTTGATAGGACTCCTTGGGCCACCCCTCTGGGCAGCGTGTAACTGGATGAGGCCCGATTCTGCGGGGGGTCATATATGGGCTGGGTAGTAGGTAGTTTTCCATCCCTAACATGTTTGTGGCCTTTAATATTCAGGATAACTAGTATTTATTTAACATCCGTAACATGCTGCTTTACATGGCTTATTCAACAGACGAATTCAAAACAAAGAACTATTGAAGCGCAAAAAATATAGCAACTTAAAAAAACTTGGCGCTCTTTTAAGCTCGTGAGTCGAATGTTGTGCGTTTTTTTTGTCTCCATGATTTATAACCGCTCAAGGTTACGGTAGACTGAGTGTGAGACTGGTTTTTTGGGCGCGAGTTATAAGTGTACCATCATGGCGAAAATAAATAACAAAAGAGTAAATATTCGTTAGTGTGTCAAATTTAAGGTAGTGTTTGTAATGTTCTTTTTATTGACTTAACTAGCGACCCGCCCTGGCTTCGCACGGGTGCAATGATGAACCTCTACATTTATCAGTGTTTCTCTCCAATATTATGCATTTATTATACGTTTAGACCTTCCTCTTATATTAAATATTATCACTCTATCTATTAAAAAAACCGCTTCAAAATCCGTTGCGTAGTTTTAAAGATTTAAGCATACATAGGGACGGACAGACATCAGCGACTTTGTTTTATATTATGCAGTGATAGTGATAAATGCATAATCACTACATAGTATAAAACAAAGTCGCTGTCGTAATAGATAGAGTGATTCAAGAGGAAGGTTTATGTGTATAATACATGCATAATATTTTAGAGAAACACTCATAATTTTAGATGTTAATAATTGCACCCGGGCGAAGCCGGGGCGGGTCTCTAGTTTAAAAAAATAAAACATACTACACTCCATTTCTATATAAACTATAAGTATGGGAAATTTCATACTCCTCCGACCTCGCCTTTTGCCCAGCAGTGGGAAAACGTAAGTTACATACTTTTAGTAAAAGTAGATTTTACATTAACTGCCAAACAGATCATGTATTAGTCTACAGAAACATACCGCCATATTACTCAAACATAGATTAATTAATTTATCGTTTAAAGCGATTAAAAATTCCGCATCCCAATTCCTTTTAACTATATAGTCACTTCACAAATAGCCTTGAACCATTAAAACGTATAAATTTGGCCTAAACCCACGCCCATTATATAATAGACAAGCTACGAGTATACAGCGCGTTCATCGTGTACAGTGACCATAATACATACTTATTTGAAGAGTGTCCTGATAAACATTTTCCTTCACTTTGTCGAATATCCTTAAGTACAATTAGTAGCACTAACTGGGCGGTTAGCCAGTGGTGTGGAAATTCGGCCATAATTAATTTAAAATATAGTTATATTCTTATTTTGACCACAGGCTATAACAATAAACTAAAAAGTATGTATGTTTGAGTGTAATTTTATTATGATTGATTTTTATATTTTATAGTCTTCCGTCCGCGCTATTTCCAGCCATTTGTTAGTTCTTTGTTATTTAAGTTGTTCCAACAACAATAAAAAATAAAAACTTAAAACCATAACCAGAATTCAAAATTGTAAGGAACAACTACAAAATAGCTGATGATCTTGAAAATGTTAAACCGATTTTGATAAAAAAATAGAATAATAATAACTTCTTGCAAATAAAAAAAACGCGTAATTATTCACCTATTGTACACGCCAAAATTATACTTTTTTCAGGGTTACAATTGAACTGTAATAAGAACTTATTGCAATAAGAGAGGGTCTCCTCCAGATACATTGAGGGACGGGTGGCACATGGTTTCGTATCAAGTTTGCTTATCTTACAGGTAGGTTATCGGCCTTGTCATTTCCTTTTGTCTGCTCTTACCACAGCCTCATAATGGAATGGGGTGGTGACACTTTGTATTCTGAATCCGTCACCGAATGGAGCATTACATGTATTGAATTAAATCGTCACCCAAATTAATCTATGCAAATGGATAAAATGGGACTGTCTGTTTGTAATAACTACTTTATCGACAATTTTTTTTACAATTTATGTCAGTCTGTCTATTTACGACGTTCTGAAATGGCTGGACCGATGACATGACTTTCACCGGCAGATAGCTGATGTAACAAAGAGTAACTAAGGCCACTTTTATTGACACCCCCAGTTTTTGTTAAATACCACGCGGGCGAATCCCGCTTGACAGCTAGTATAAAATAAATTTAATTTGAGCTTGAGATAAACAAAAATGGGTTTGTCCCACAAAAAGTACGAACATAGTCACCCTACACAAATGGTTGGCGCCGCCGTGCCCAGGCTATAAGCAAAAACACACGGCATGATGTCATTCTTCCCCAAACAACGCGAAAGCCCTCGGTATCCCCCATGGATCGATAGCCATAGCCAATAGCAATAATTTCGGGACCATGTTTCTATGGAGATAGCGCATATACGTCATCATCATCATCAGCCCACTGGTGGTGTGTGGCGGAATGTTCCTTTCCCCGGAAGATGGTTAAGGAGGACGATGTCTGCCTCATGCATCATGACATGATGATGAATACATGCCGTTGCTGGGGGTCGGTAGGCTCAGGCTATTGCCGGCTCTTGTCTGTGGGCTGCATTTCGAACCGATGATAGATGGTTAATTTAATTTTTTGTTGATCTTTTCAAATGAGCCAGCTTGATTGTATGAATTTTCATTTTGTCTACTGAGCCGGGCCGGGCCACCTCCTGCTGCTAGATGATATGCCTCTTGCATCAAGATGATACGCCTCCTGCATCTAGATGATACGCATCTTGCATCTAGATGATACGCATCTTGCGTTTAGATGATACGCATCTTGTGTCTAGATGATACACCTCTTTCGTCTAGATGATACGTATCTTGCGTCTAGATGATACGCCTCTTGCATCTAGATGATACGCCTCTTGCATCTAGATGATACGCCTCTTGCATCTAGATGATACGCATCTTGCGTTTAGATGATACGCATCTTGCGTCTAGATGATACGCCTCTTGCGTTTCTTTAGTCCTTACGACACCCACGATGATTTGTGTTGCTGACATTATGTATACTAAATCAGTCACCACACATCATCATTTCAGCATAAAGAAGTCCATTGGACTATGTTATCGGCATTGTCATTTCTTATTGTCGATTCTAACAACACCCTCAAGATGAAATGGGGTGGTGGCACTATGTATTCTGAATCCGTCTCCACATAGCCTTAGTATGGCGTGTAGCTCTTCATGACTTAGCCATATAATCTGGCTGATGGAAAAGTCATACAGCTCGTGGACCTTATGATAAAAATGGCGTTAATTACTGTGCACACTCACACAGATATTTAAACATGTTTTTTTGGTAAGCATACTAATTTTTATATCAACAAGTATTGGATGTCGTAGCCTCGCGGATCTATTTTGTTAAGTCACCTTGTACGACACCCTCGGGATAGAATAGGCTGGAGGCACTATTCGATACCCATCACCACATCCGTCTCTACACTACAAACATGTTTTGACTGTCATGTGCTATATAGTACGAAAAACGTGTATTTACATAGCGCGTCATATAAGGTAACGTACATCCTGTGACAACCATTTTGAATTATTATCCATTGTTGACGTCATTCACACTAAACTAGATTCCCTACGGCAACGAAAATAGATACGTGAGGCCCCACGATTTTACAACTCGTTGGGAACCGAATTCAATGATAATCATTGAATGACGTCACCTGACCCAAGCGAGAAAAATAAAAATATAGTCTCTGTTTTAATCTTCTTAATAGAGGCATTACATTATAAGCTACTTATGAAATCCACTGCGATCACCCACTGATGACTCGGGCCTCCTCCATTTACATGGAGGATAACCACGCTGGCCAGACGGGTTGGCACAGGGGTTCGTTTCAAGATTTCCCTCTTTTGAGCCTATCAGGCGGAGTAGTCATAGATAGTCTGTAGATAACTAGTTTTTTTTTATCTAGAAACCCGGGGTTGGATTTATACCAAAATCGTACCAAGGTTAAGGGTTCATTTTCATTGGTCGTTAGTTCAGTCAGTATACAGCAGGTATACAGCAGGCGGGGAGTCCGAATACGGACTATCGACTAGTGAAAGTAGGCTATCTATATCTCGGTCGATATACGGCATGCGGGTATTTCCCGCATGCGGCCTAACAACCAATGGAACTCATCGATCGGTGTAAAGCAAGCGTGGCGGGGGCTCAGTTTACGAATGTTATAAGATGAGAACTGACGTTGCACGGGAGTATAATGGTTGATCGTTTTACCGATTTACAAATGCTGAAACTAGTAGACGCTCCTTTGTATTTTTCTGTAAACGTCGCACCCAAAATATTTTTTTCTTTTTCTTCATTGAAGCTATTTATTTTTTCTTCAGTATATAAGTCACAAACAGACAAATTTGCTCCACACAACTTTAATTGTTGATCCATAGCAGCTACCAACGTCTGATCAGTATCACTCTTTCAAAACGAATGCGCGGTGAAGAATATCCAACAATCTGCAAGCGGCCCTTATCGACTAATGAAAACGGCTATCGCTTGCTGGCCCTATGGCATGTTTAAATCTCCCGTGCCCCGCATGCGGGCTCCAACGACCAATGAAAATGAGCCTTTAAAAAATATGTGAAAAGTTTAGTACAATTTTTTATTCATTTCGTATCTTACTATCCTACTAATATTATAAACGCGAAAGTTTTTAAGTATATGTATGGATGTATGTTCACGCAAAAACTATAGAATGGATGAATGAATAAATTTTGATGACACTTTACAATATTAAAGCTTAAACATCAGAATAACACATACGATATAATGTATAAAGATATAGTGTACATTTTTATACTAAATAGGATGTGTAACTATATTGTATTTCTATTGTATTTTTTTTAAATACCCGTGCGAAGCCGTGGCGTCCCGGTTAAACAAACTATAGGTTATTCACTATGCCATCATAAATTGTTTTTCGACACACTATAATTGTATCTCTCCGGTATTCGGTCCATTTGGGTCAAGGCGGTCTTTTTTTAAACTAAAGTACTTTGCGTTTCTGAGCTAAACATTCGCCGTTTGATGGTGTCATAAAACTAGGGGATCATCAGTACTAGTGGATACCCACGAGTATATGTATATATGTGGTGACAGATTAAAATATAAAAGTGTCACCAACCAACTCCATCCTGAGGGTATTGTAAGAGACAGAAGGAATTATCAATGCCGAAGGCTTACTTACCCGCAAGAGAATGAAAACTTGGTACGAACCCTGAGTCACACCGTTTGGCCAGCGTGGCACATTAGGCTAATTACCCTCCATGAAGTTGAGAGGAGGCCCGATTCAGCAGTGGTAACCATTTTAAATGTGCTGGATAGAAAACTGTTGGTGTGTATGTTACCTTTGGTTAACGACGGAAAGAATCCTTTTTTTGTGTTTTTTTATGGACATAAACGATGGACATAAAGCTTAGTTTCGTCTTTCCAGATCCAAGATGGGTCTTCATGTCAACACATGCTGTGGGTGCATCCAACTGAGAGTCGGGTGCCTTATTATCGCCTACTTGAATTTGGTAAGCAATTAATGTTTATTATAAACCATTAGCGTGGTGTTTAAGATGCAAAATAGGGTGTCACGTCAATTAAGTATGTCACGTGTCCGTGTGGTGACGAATTAAGAATATACAGAGTCACCAACCCATTCCACCCAAAGGCTGCATTGGTCGTAAGAGCTGACAAAAGGAAATGTCAAGCCTCATAGCCAAGCCGCAACAGAAAGAGAATTTGATACCAAACCCTGTGCCAACCCATCTGACCAGCGTGGGCTATTTACCCTGGATAACTGGAGGAGACTTGCCCAACAGTGGGCCATTTATGGGCTGAGTAGTAGTAGAGATAGAGATTGCTGTATTTACACGCTTTTACAATAAAATATTTTTTTTCCAACACATATTATATTTAATTCAAATTTATTAAAATTTATTTTCTATTATTTAGTTAGATTTTCTACAAAAGCGTATTTTTTTAGTTTGTTTTAAACTATTTTTTTTTAATATTGGACATTTGTTTTGTATAGGACACACATATACCAAGTCCATGTGGCGAAGGATATAGATTAAAAGTATCTCTCCATATTCCATATTCATTCCGAGAGTGTCGTAAGCGCCGACTGAAATAAATGACGGACAATTGAAATTAAACTCTCTATAGCTGATTTATCGTGTGTATATTCTTCCTACTTTTGAAGACAACAGTAATCTTGTCTCTCCCGTGACCACGACTGCTGTAAAGCATTCGAAAAGTCGGGAATCAAATAATGTTATATGCACGCTATCATCATCATCATCATCAGCCCACATTAGTCCACTGCTGGACATAGGCCTCCCCTAAAGAGGCCGCTATAAATCCGCTAAAAAGTGTTCAATTTCTAAATGTGTAATAATCGCGAAATAACAAGATATATGTGATACAGAATATCACACTTCCCACCGCACGCTGGAAAAAAACGTGTGTTGTAAAAGCCAACAAAACGCTGCACGCTTGGTGGTAGGATCGAATGGTCCGCCCGGCTAGCTACCATCCTCACATCTAAGTCCGGCTATGCAGTGTTTCGTCGTGTGTATATGAGAGCCGGTGCCTGACAGGGCATTACCTTGAATTGACTCCTTCATCTTAGACCCTGGCGTTGCTTTCCATCACGTCAAAGGCATTCAAGTAACTGAGCAAAGATAACTTAGCCGCAAGAGACGGAAGCAACCCGTCTGACCATCTGCAGGACACTACAGTGGTATTATATACCCAGAGATATTGATGATGAACGACTGAAACGACAAAACACCAATAGAGGTATTTCTTCGTTCCAGATTGCTGATATAATCTTCATGGTTCTGATGGGTTTGGGCATGACTGCGGGAGGATTGATTCATACTCAGGGCGAAGATGATGCAGCGAAGACAGCTGGTTTGATCATGCTAATCGTTTTTGGTATCGGCCTGGCTTTATTCTTGATTCTTCTGGCTTTTACGATCGTATTACTGGTTGGATTGCATCAGGTAAGCGTAATCTGCTTTATTTAATATATTTATTTATCTATATGACAAGAAAAGAGGTAGCAAATAGCTACTAGACCAATAATTCTAATTGGAGGATTGCCAAACTTAAGTGGCAGTGGGCAGGGCACATAGCGCGCAGGAATACATAGTGTCACCACCCAATTCCTTCCTGAGGGTGTCGTAAGAGCCGACAAAAGGAAATGGCAAGGCCGATAACATAGCCGTAAGAGAAGTAAAACTTGCTAAGAAACCCTGTGCCAATCCGCCTGGCTAGCGTGGCACAGTAGGCTAATACCCTGCATGTAACTGGAGGAGTTCCGACTCAGTAGTAGGTTATCCATTACACTTAACATTAACATTACACTTATTAAAATATACATGTTTTTGCACTAAAATCGACAAAATTAAAAAAAAAACTGTTCGATTTAAGAATCGAAAGGGCACTTTACAAAACCGAAGACAGATTTTTTGAGAAAATCCTCTGTACATAACTTTTTTTTTCATTACAGAACAAGCCCAAACACGTCAAGGTATACCTTGTAACTGCTACAATTCTGATGGTGCTGTACGTCATTGGGTTCTTTGTCGGCTTAGCTGGGGGCATTGTCATTAGCAACCTAGTAAGAGACATCATTTACATCGGTAAGTATCTTTATCATAATCATTTCAGCCAAAAGACGTCCATTGCTGCCTCGTTGGCCTAGGGGTTGGATGTGCTGCCTTTGGATCACGGGGTCCCGTGTTCGGTTCCGGGGCCGGGCAAGTGTCTTTGTGTAAACCAGAGGCACTTGCTCTGAGTCTGGGTGTCATTTGTGTTCGTGAATTTCATGTTTGTAAACTGCCCCTGCGACACAGGTTAACCTAGAGCAGGATTACGTTTAAAAAAAAAAAACAAAATAAAACCTATGGGCTGTGTCAGTAACTCTGGTTCACCTGCGTATTTCCTCATTTCTGATTGGATCTCGCAGGCAAAAACCGAGCATCGCCCTCTCCATTGCCCTTACAGTATCATTTTATAATAAGCTTATTTTATTTGTACTGTGATTGATATAATTGATAGTCAAAATCAAACATGCATTTATTCGAGTTGGCTTGTCTAAGCTTTTTTCACATGTCAATAGATATATATTTTACATTAACTATTATCCCTCGGATCGGAAGGCTCCGACGGCATAGAAGAGCCGACAAAAAACTCTGTAGTGGTTGTTTTTTCAAAGACCTATATGTCAGATTTGTGAGAGCAACCCCGTGCATTAGTTAAGAAGCGCCAAACATCAGAAATAAAGTTTAAAGATCATCAACTGCGTGCGGTGTGCCCGAGAGAATGGAATAGAGTATTCTTATTGAACAATGGGAAACTAGAACATGAAAATCGCCAGTAAAATATAATAGTTAGAAAATTATTGTTTGAATTTTAACACAACAATGAACCAACACACCTTTACCCTGCAGTTGCATTTATGACTGACAGCATTCATAACGCGAAGGAATAATAAAAGTTGTTAACATATTGATTAAAAATATACCATCTATAGTATTGTACAGTTTACGATTAGTTGGTAAATGGCACCCGGGACTGACGGGTTTATGTGCCCTCCGAAGCACGATGTAGGTCACACGCAAAAAAAAGAAACTCAAAAATAATTGTATGTACTTAAACAGGGTTTTTTCGAAACTCTTAGTTTCGTAGGTTAAAAGAGAGAAAAATAAGAACAGGGAAGAAACGCTTTACTTGGCTTTTGCAAATTAAATGTCCTGCAAAAGCATAGTGAGAGCAAGTTCGTCAAATGAGAGAAATATCCAGCGGTATATTTATATTAACATAATTACTTTTCAGTTTGCCAAGTGTACTTCTTGATAGTCATCAGCAGCTACTTAACTGAAATGAAAAACCCTTCTAAACGGCCAGCGATCTACAGTACTGCTTAAGAAGAATGCGGTGCAGAACATTTGTCCAACACTAACTTAAGCAATCTTTTTCCATCTCGGAAAATGTTATTGTCTTAAAAATAGTGTTTCTCAATCTTGTCGAAGTACCCCACATATTTTTGTGTCAAGACAATTGTCCCCAAATGTATTAAAAACTTAAACTTCTGTAACTTTTAAATTTTCATGACATAAATACATTCAATGTAAGATCTTTGAACCAGGTAATGCACAGTTATAAAATAACCAATTTATGCATCCACCTTGTTGCAAAAAGTATTGGTAAAAGCCTATACACCATATACATTATGGTTGTAGTCGGAAGTGTTAAATTGTGCTAGGAATGCTGATTTATAAATATGTTATGAGCTTAAAAATTTACAACACTATACATACATTTTAATCTCACTTTTGTGCCATTGAAACATTTTGTATTCTAAACTTTTAGTGCGCTTGATCTTATTAGTAGTTTTAAAAGCATTTAGTGTCAGCACTCAAGGCTTGACTCATTCATGTATAAGAATATGTCTGTACACGGGTTGACCCAGTTTTCGAATCTATATTCGTATTTTTATTTCTATTTCACGTTATAACGTCATAGACTTACTATATCAGATTACGTCAATCTATAAGAAATAATTTTATTTTGACAACATTTAGTTTCTTTTTGAATATTTTTCGCATCTACAGTCATCAGTGTATCAATAATAATGTACCTACATCACATTTTACTTTAATGTTTAGTTATCTATTTGTCAGCCTCTGACATCCGCTGAATACAGACCTTCTGCACACACATTCAAACCCACCGGCTGTACAAGGTTATATTTCCATTTAGATCCGATCAGATTTTGTAACTGGTGGACAATATGTAAAAACAGTTTGTTTTTCTTTCTACATTAACCATGGTCGCTGCATTACATTTGAAAATATCTGTCCTTGAATAGCGATCACTGTAATATTATTAATCACAACGCAAATTTGTTCTCTCGATTTGTTTTTTTTTTTTATTTTAAGTACGCATTGATTTAAGTAGATGTAAGAGTTAAATATCTGAATACAGTAGAACCACATTTGATAGTGACTACGATTAAAATTCTTTGAAGTACGGGATTGTTTACACTATGATACTATACGCAAGTGGCATCCAAAACTACCAGAAATAGAGATGTCCTACCACAAAATCAAACCAGATACGGGTAGGTTATGCAGGTTCTAAGATTGATGGAGACTGTAGACATAATGGGGTGGATCTTGTTATAGGAAACCACCAACCGAATACTGGTCAGATGAAATAAATCAGTTGCTTGCTGCCTGAAGACTGAAGAGTATTACAACTTTACTTTGCTCTCTATAAATTTCACATACTGAGACCGGGGTGTTTTTTAAGTATTGGTGACGGTTTAAATGAGTAGGCCTGGCAATCCCTATACTGCAGATTAAAAATTTAATATTTTTTAAGCTACATTTCTTGTTTGCGATATTGTTAACAATGTTTTTAACTATTTTGAAAGTGGTTCACAGTATTCATTTAGATACTTATATATTGTTAGGCTTGAATGCACTTGTAATTAAAAAAAAAGTAATGGTAGCTACGATATTCTTATTTTGTGTTTAAATCGTTTTCATTAAGATGGCAACAGAATTAAGTCTACTCGTGTCAAATGTACAAGTATAGGTTATTTTGATTTTCATGTAATGATCCGGTTTCGCATTGAGGCAAAATAAATTTAGGGTTAGGATTATTTTTTTATCACAAGGCGTAAAGTGTTATTAAGCTTACAAGAAATACTTGGTAAATTAAAACTTATAACAAATCTTTGTTTACGTTTAGTTTCTGTTATTTTTTTAAATATAGTACAAATGTATTTTTAAATACTTTTTAACTAAAAAGAGTTATCTAAATGACTACCTCTAAAAAGTGCCTATATATATAACTTACAAAACTGTTCATTTTGTATTTTTGAAATGCATTTAAAGTATACAACGTTTAGAGTGTAATTTTACATCGCTGTTATTGATTAGTAGTTTAGATATTTGTGAAATGGAAATGACGTTTTGTCTTTACTCTATAGAACAAAGAAACTGTTATTTGGTATAGTTTTAAAGCACATTCTAGAATATTACAATTTTAAAATGTTTCTTAAATGTATTCTTTATGAAATAAACTTGTCGATATGTGAGTGTGTTGCGTTTTATTTAAACATTCCTGTGTAGCTGTGTAGATTTTTGAATGTGGAAGCCGGACGAATGCGTCAATAATTAGGTAAGTAAGCGCCATCTACTTACTTTTGACTAATGGTATTTGTACACACATTTATTTGAGTAAACCCTTTACTCCACGTACTAATATACGAATTTGTGAAAAACCAACAGTACCATTGGTATTCTTTCTTGTGGCACAGGGTCGTTACTAAATATATACGTTTTACTGCCCTCTGTTGTCAAGATATTGAACTTCTTAAGTTTTTATTTCACAAGACGCCCATAACTTTCCTTTATATCTATATAGATGGTAGCATTTACAACGCATCATAATTTTTCTAGGGCGTGTAGCCAAGAAACCAACATGTAGGTTCTTTTTTACAAAGAACGGATGGCCGTTGGGGCATAAGTCTTAGAGTGGCGTCCACGACTAGGTGGACAGACGACCTTGTAAAGGTCGTAGTAGTCGGTGGATGGGGTCTGCATGAAATCGTGTGTTGCGGACTCTATGGGGAAACCCTATGCTTCGCGGTGGACTCCTGTGGCTGTTAAGGAGGAGGAAGGCAGATGTTCCAGGGGCTTGTTAATAAAATATGTTACAAGGTCGTCTGTCCACTTATTCGTGGACGCCACTCTAAGACTTATATGCCCCAACGGCCATCCGTTCTTTGGGCTATGTGGCTTGCCCATTGCCACTAAAACTGTGCAATCCTTTCACATTATGTTGATTACTTTGGTTCTTCTTCGGAGGAAACCCGTAGAAGAACCCACTTTTTTACAATAATATAAAAAATTCTACGTTCACATTGTCCGTTTCCCAATTTCATTGTTCAACCGTTTTCTAGGTTAATAATAAAATGAAAAAAGACGTCCAGTTGCCATTACTGTAAATGGCCTATAGGTATAACATGGTTATTGCAGTTAGCAGCATTATAGCTTGGGCGGCAGAAACTAAACTGTACCTCGCTGGTCACCTAAGAGTAACATACTATTATTTTCAAGAATATAATACTTCTGTGTGGTGACGGATTTAGAATTGTGTATTCTGTCACCAATCCAAGGATGGATTTTCGGAGGGTTTTGTAAGACGCAGATCACCTAGCTGTAACATAAGGGAAACTTGATAGAAACTACCTTACCTGATAGTAAAGTTGGTCAATCATGGGATTTAATGTTAAATAATTTATTATTGATAATAAAGTTTAAGCAGAATGTTGTATGAATGCCCAAATCTATCAATGCAGTAAAGCGCAATTTTCTTTGCCACGACTTTACAAACACAATGCTCAAAGTTCAGATAACGCTTTTAAGTCAGAAAGGAATTTCGCACTAAATGAACGCTTTGTGAACGTTCGCGGTGATTCAGGTCGTCTAATTGCGTTTCCTTGGAAATCACGGGAGAGATTGTGAGATTGCTCTGCGCTTTATTCTTGAGAGTACCTACCTACTTACTACAATGAAAATTATTTGTTCACGGGATAGGCAAAGGCCTATGTTTAAAACCATATCTTTTATTTGTATAGTTATTAACTAATTCTTGGTTAGTTAATTAACTTATTTCAATTTTTTTAATTAACAAATGGGTGTTTGTTTTGGTGAGTTTCATGTTTGTATACCGCAGCCGCGATACCGGTAGTACCTAGTGCAGAGGTTCCGTTTAAAAAAAATTGACAATCGACTAAAAGTACTATTAATAGTCGATTTTGACAGAATTGATAGCCTACTGAAATAATACTATATTGTCTACACTATCTGAATGCTGTGTTTTTTTTTATTTAACAGATTAATGCTAGAATTTGCATCGTGTTTATATTGAACATGTACCGCCTGAGAATCATTCAATAAAAAGAAGAATGATAATCCCAGAATACTTCAACTTTATTAAAACATGTGCAAACCTTAACAGGAACAAAAAAAAATGCTTATTAAAAAAAATATTAAGTAATTCATATTTTCTCATTCTTTCTTTTATACCTTCCCTGGATGTCCAAAAATATTTCAAGACCAAAATTTGCCAAATCGGTCTAGCCGTTCTTGAGTTTTAGCGAGACTAACGAACAGAAATTCATTTTTATTCTTAGAGATAGACAGATTTACTTTGTGTAGATTTAATAAAAAAAATGCACGGTTGGGGCTCTATAGTAGTCTGTGAGTCAGTAAACAAGTATCCAAGAAACTGGAAGCTCGACTTGGCATTAAATCAATTAAGGTATGAGAAAAATCTCTAAATTACTTTATAGTACAAGAGCCAAACGGACAAAAGCTTGTTCATGAATCAAATTTCGAAATGCAATTATGTAAATTCCAAGCCATGACAATAATAGTTGAATGGAGGATGCATTACGGAATGTAGGAAGCAATAAAAAATTCAAATGACATTTTAGATGTAAGAGCTAGTAGCGGAATCTAAAATGTTGAAGATAATTGTACACCAATAAAATAAAAAATATCAAAACAAATCAAATAAATAACAAACAGGAATAAACTTTATATCTTCGGGAAAGTAAAAATAATCACTAGATTGACATTTCTTATCCTACTAATCTTAATTAAAATATTATAGTAATTGCGAAAGTCTGTACGAAATTCGTTACAAACCCATCCTAATATTATGGGAAATGATTTAAAAATTATGCATTTCGGCTTATACAGCAATTTGTAAATTTATTTGCCAAAAAAGGACTAATCCTATTTGCCTTGTTGGTCCGGTCATTGATTTGACTCCAGGGTCGGCCAAGTGTCTTTGTGTTAACCTCTGAGTCTGAGTGTGATTTGTATTCGTGAATTTCATGTTTGTAAACAGCCCGTGATACATACTATACCTAGTAGCAGAGCGGTAACAGTTAATTAAATCACATTTTTGTGTGCTAGCTCTTGGAGTGTTGACAATGTTACGGTTTACGTCGCCGCATATGCTGCGATGCATAATTTATTTAGGGAATATGACTTCCATCTCGCAGCAGAAATTGCATAAAACATGACAACTTTATTCCAAAAAATATACGTTACTTTACTGAAAGTAATGTTTGCACCAAGTGTGATAAGTTTAAACTTATAAGGAATTAACCAATGAATTTATTCATCATTTCAGCCAAAAGACGTCCACTGCTGGACATAGGCCTCCCCCAAATGTCTCCACAAAGGCCGGTCCTGGGCCGCCCGCATCCACTGCTTTCCGGCGACCTTAACCAGGTCGTCTGTCCACCGTGTGGGAGGCCTACCAGCACTGCGCCTTGAATTTATTATAAATTTATTATGAACACTAAAAAGCTAATTAAAATCAATAAATGAGTATTGAACTCGGTGCCAACTATAATTGAAATCGAGACGTTGGATAAGTTAAAAAGCCCATTATTACAGGTTATTTTTACGCACGTGTACTACAAATGGCGTTAGGTATTTTTTTTATTTGAGAATAAGAAAATAGATTATACATATTTGACTTTGACTAGCAATGGTCAGGGCTTTGGATGACGAGCTTTCGGTTCGTTTCTGTGGCTGGGCACTTACAACTTGCACTTGTTATAAGGCTAGTTGTCATGGTTGTAAACTTTGACCAGCCGGGCAACCGTTTGCAGCAATATTCTTACAATATTAAAATTATCAGTAGCTGATGTTCATATTAAGATTGGGACTGAGTACCTACAAGAGTTCCGATATAACCCATCGGCTATATGGCATTGGCTATAGGCTATATAACTAAACAAATGTATCATAGAATCGCTCCATTTCTTTGAGAATTATGATTCCACAGAGGGAAACGCAGACACAGACTCATATCACTAATGTCGGAGATTAAGCAACCAAAGAATGATTGACCGTATTCATGTTATATTTGTATATAGTCGATCTAAACGTGCTATTGCGAAAGATAAACACAGGTAACCATTAAACTTTGATAGGGCCTAATAAAACTTAAATCGTCTCCTTGTCATTCGCCACTGAGCCATAAGGCCCGACTGTGGGCTTTTTATGAGTCACCCATAAACCCACCGTTGGATTGTCATCTCTTATAGTGGAGACGTGTAAAAATAGGGTGTAGCTGAACGTGTAATAAAAATCAAACTCGATAAAGTCTGCGAAAGAAACTACATTATTAAAAATATTTATGTGGTTAAACATTTTTTTTTCCATGTGGTGACGGATTTAACCACCCTGTGGGTGTCGTAAGTTGCGACTAAAGGAACGCAAGTGGCAGATCACCTAGAACTTGATACAAACCCTCTGCCAAACCGTCTTCCCAGCGTGGCACAGTAGGCTAATTTCCCTCCATGAATTTGGAGGAGGTCCGACTCAGTAGTGGGTCATTTATGGGCTGTTGATGTGACACAAAAATTTACAATTTATATTACATAATTTAACACTTCAGAACTATTACAATTATTCATTTTCATTATATTCCTTCGTTTATACGTCTTACGAATTTTCAATCAGGACACGTGTCCTGACGCGAGTTTAACATTTTACACCCATCCCAAGAACAGTGCTCAACGCCACTAGAGAAGTTTTCACTTCAAATACCTATATCAAAATTGGATGCTGTGTGGAGGGGCTGGTTCGTCCACAGTTGCCCATCGAAGCCGCCTAGGTCACGAAGCATACTCTAAGATCTGTGAAAGCCGTGGCCTGGGATAGGGCATTTGAGGATCGTCTCTTCAATCGTCTGGGGGATACATGAACATAGCCCGGCCGGCCCCTCATTTACCCTGAGAAAACGCAGTTCCTTACGTCATTAGCGTGTTGAAAAGACTGATATTTTTTAATTTAATTGCAATCCATAGAAGTGTAATTAGCTCACCTTCGATGTTGAACAATGAATAATGTCGCATCATTAGAGCAGGTCGTTAATGTACTCACACAATAAAACCAATCAACTAAGACCACAGTGCATTATGTTTGAGCAGTAGCATTCTTCTACTGCTGGGGTAGACTAGTTCTTGCGTGGAGACCGCGAATCTCTGCTAGATGGAGCGACGATCTGCTAAAGGTTGCGGACAGCAGCTGGATGTGTCAAGCTGAAGACAGGGCGCTATGGCGCTCTTTAGGGAAGGCCTATGTCCAGCAGTGGACTAATGTGGGCTGATGATGATTCTTCTACTTGTCGCATTTTTCCCAATTTGGTTGGCATCAGCACCAGTCCATTTAAAGTATTCGCATAAAGCGATTGCGACCAATTGCTACGTCGTGCCTCCTCCAACTACATGGAGGGTAATAAGTCTACCTGCTGGCCAGACCGGTTGGCACAGGGTTTCGATTCAAATTGGCTAGGTTTTCAGCCTTATTATTTCCTTTTGACGGCTCTTACGACACCCTCAGGATGAAATGGGGTGGCGACACTATGTATTCTAAATCTGTTACCACACGGAATACTTCTGGCTAACAATAGGTACTAATCAAGTTGGCTTATTTGAGCTCTTTCCATAGGTCAAAATTAATTTATTATTTACTAGCGACTCGCCCCTGCTTCGCACGGGTTTCTCTACAATATTATGGATGTATACATAAATACCTTCCTCATGAATAACTCTATCTATTAAAACCGCTTCAAAATCCGTTGCATAGTTTTAAAGATTTAAGCATACATAGGGACGGATTTTTTTTTACTACATCCGTAGCTTTCTACAATATTACAAGTCAGTCAAATCAAAAATCTATCAAGGCTCATCTGAGCTGTTTTTGCAAAATTATTTGTCTCTTGTCAAATACTTTGTGGTCAGAGGATACTCATCCCAACTTACCTGTCCGGTAGTTGTGGTATAGTATACGGGTATGCGACCCCGGCTACCTTAGCTATTACTGTCCTATCCCTTGCCCTCCTGGGCGGTAATATCCTACATTTCCTATTCCCCACTCTAACTTACCAGTCTTCCTTTTCACACCACCTATCCTTCTCTTTCCCTATCCCTACCATCTCCGCCAATCCAACGTCTGCCGCGCGGATGGATGCATGGCTAGGGGCAAGCTTAGTCGTTAGCGTGCCACACTGCCCTGGGACCGGGCGACCCAGAATTAGGCTAGCCTTACCCTGGCATGCGGGGCTCTGCTGGGGTGGACAAACCTTTCCCTTGCTATTCGTGGGAACGCTATGGCTAATAATATATTTAATTTAATTAACCAAAATGGCGGCGATGTGGTTCGCCACCCATCACGTCTCGTTTCTCGCGGGGGCGAAAAGCGGCCCATGGAGAGCCGCTTCGCTACGTTGAATGTGAGAGGAGGAATGGATGGTAAGGTAGATGAAGTATGTCAGATGATGGATGAGCGATGCATAGATATTTTGTGCGTGAACGAAACCAAGAGGAAAGGATGTGACACCACGGTTCATGGTTCCTACACGGCATACTGGTCGGGAGTCCCCCAAACCAGCCGAGGCTGTCAGGGAGTTGGTGTGATTCTTTCCTCTCGAATAGTTGAATGTGTGATGGAGCATGAATGTGTAAGCCCAAGACTCCTCTGGATTAGGTTAAAAGTCGGACTCACTCGCTTGTTTATCCTTGGGGTCTATGCACCGACGGATCTGCGCGGAGGTGGGTCCTTAAAAGCCCGACAAGAGAGAGAGGAATTTTGGGATAGCATGAGAGAGGTCTTGAATAAATGCGGAGAAAATGAACGGATCGTGATGTTAGGGGACTTTAATGGGTGGGTTGGAGTGAAGCGTGATGGGTATGAAGGAGTTCTGGGTACGTTTGGGGACGAGAGAGTGAATGAAAATGGGAGAAGCCTGCTTGAAGTATGCTTGGAATGGAATCTTTGCGTGGCCAACACAATGTTTGACCACAAAAAGATCCATTTGTATACAAGAGATGAAGGTGAGTCGAGAAGTATGATTGATTTTGTAATTGTGGATGAAAGACTGAGGAAGAAAGTGCTAGACACTCGGGCATACCGCGGTGTAGGCCTCGACACAGACCACTTCCTGGTGATAGCCCGAATGCGTGGCCTCTTTAAACGGTGGCGACACCGAGGGGCCGAGCCTACGAGTGTTTTGGACAGAGTAAAAGTGGAAAATCTGCAAGAAAAGAAAGACGAGTATGTAGAGAAACTGAAAGAAAGTGTTAAAGGCATAGAAGAGATAGGTGTAATTGAAGATTTTTGGAAGAAATTTAAGAAAGGGGTCGTGAATGTTGCTATTGACGTATGCGGGGTAGCTAAAAGAAGGAAAGGAAGAAAGAACTATGATGTGTGGATGGATAATGATGCACAAAGGGCGGTGCAAGAAAAGAAGAAAGCGTGGTTAGATTGGTTAGCTACAAAAGCTAACCAAAAAGCTCAAAAGGCGACGGATGACGATGTCAAGGAAGCAAGAACGAAGTATAAAAGATTGAAATTAGCAGCGAAAGAAGTTGTGTCTAGAAAGAAAGATGAACGAAAGGATGATTTTGATAGGAGGCTCACTGAAGATTTCCAGTCAAATATCAAGTTTTTCTGGAAATCCATCAAAGCAGTAAGAGGAAAAACATCTACCTCGGAGCTGAGTACAATCAGGAGTCTAGATGGGAGCATTATAAAAGAAGAAGAATGTGTGCTAAAGAGATGGAAAGAGTATTTTGAAAGTTTGTTTGAAAGAGAGGAAGTGCAGGTACAACATCCGGCACCTTCCATGGAAACTAGTATAAATGGTGATGAAATAGTGAAAGCGTTGAAAAGTATGAGATTAGGCAAGGCTGCAGGGTATGACAGGATTACCGTCGAGATGCTGAGGGCTGGACAGGGCATAGTGGCTAGCCAGCTGTACCGCCTTTTCAATTTGTGCTGGCGAAATGGGCAAGTACCGGGAGACTGGTGCAAAGCCGTAATAGTGCCATTATATAAGGGAAAAGGGTCACGGCAAGAGTGCATAAATTACCGCGGTATAAGCCTTCTCAGCGTCGTCGGTAAATTGTACGCGAAAGTGTTAATTGAAAGGGTTGTGAATGAAACAGATGAAAAAGTGTGGGATGCACAAGCGGGATTTAGAAAGGGAATGGGATGTACGGATCAGGTCTTTTCCTTGCGGTGCATAGCCGAAAAGTGTTTGGCTAAAACCAAGAAGGTCTATTGCGCGTTCGTGGATCTAGAAAAGGCCTATGATAGAGTGGTGCGGAATGAATTGTGGTCAGCATTGTCCGTGAACGGTGTGAGCAGTATCCTTATACGAGCATTGCAATCTCTTTATAGGGACTCCAGTGCTTGTGTAAGGATAAACGGGGCATACACTGAATTGTTTAATATCGAAAAGGGTGTTAGACAGGGATGTGTAGCGTCACCGTGGCTGTTTAATCTGTTCATGAACAATTGCTTGACAGATTTAAAAGAGAATGAAAGTGGGTTGAGAATGAATGAGTTACTCGTCAAATGTTTTCTCTATGCTGATGACCAAGTATTACTTGCGTCTTCGGCCGAGGAGTTGCAGGAGATGGTAACTGCTATGAGTGGAGCTTTTGCTAGAAAGGGAATGAAGATTAATGTTAAGAAGACGAAAGTGATGGTGTTTGAAAGAGATGAGGCAGTGACAGTCTGCAATATCGTGATTGGAGATGAACAAGTTGAACAGGTGAATGAGTTTGTGTATCTGGGTTCAAAGTTTACAAGAGATGGAAAGTGTGAGAGTGATATCGAAAGAAGAGTGAATGCAGGGAACATGGTGAACGGAGCTTTGCACTCCTTTATGAGCAGTCGGAAGGTGTCTAACAAGGCTCGTTTGGCTGTGCATGAGGGAGTGTTGGTTCCGACACTCATGTATGGAAGTGAAAGTTGGGTATGGCAGAAGAAACATGAAAGCAGAATAAATGCAGTTGAGATGAGAGCGTTAAGAAGTATGATAGGAGTTAAACTGAGTGACAGGATAAGAAATAGTGAGATAAGGAAGCGTTGTGGTCTGAAAGAAGATGTAGTGACAAAAATTGAGAAAGGTATGCTGAGATGGTTTGGCCATGTCGAGAGAATGAATGAAGAACGATTGACGAAAAAAGTGTATAAGGCGAGTGTGAATGAAAGTGTTGGAAGGGGAAGACCTAGGCGGACGTTTCAAGACCAAATCAGGGACGTCTTGAAAAAAGGCCAGGTCAAGAGTACCCTAAACCGAAGAGCATGTATGAAGGGAATAATGAAAGTGGACGAAGCGAAACAAGTATGTATGGATCGTAGCAAGTGGAAAGAAGTGGTCTCTGCCTACCCCTACGGGAAAGAGGCGTGATTATATGTATGTATGTATGTATGTATTTGTCTATTATTTGACAGTGACAATTATCTGTTAGCTCCAAACGATTGTAACAGACTGTAACGATTGTAACAGATTGTTGACTGGATTGAGTAAGTATTCAATAGATGGCGCTGTGTTAAAAATAAAATTTATTTATGTAAATGCTAAATGTAATTTAACAAAAAACCTTAGCCAGAGCAATGCGTGGCCGGGTCTGCTAGTAGTTATTTAAAAATGGCAGAGTCCGTCGTCATTTTAACTGACTTCGAAGTCGTTTCACTTTTTTTGGCAAAATATTTATTTAAAAGAAAAGAAAAGAAGTCCATATAATTTAACGTGAAATCAACAGTGAGTCTATAAGGGGTAAGAAAATAAATTACAATTCTCAACAGATACTCCAGCTTCATAAATAATAAATAGCAATTCATTCTTCATTATTAACACTTCGAAACTATAAATATTTGTCCCAACTCCGTCCGTTAATGGGAATTTAAATACCGTGCACTCTCTGTTCTATTTGCTAGCAAACAATCTGCAATTGAATTCTAATTTAGATTACAGACGAGAGATTAAATTTTGGTATGAATAAGCTTAGTATACAAAGAGATTGATTGTAAAGCACAAATCTCAGACGTCCCTAAAATGCTTCTAGATATAAATAAAATACCTTCTCAACGACTGCACCGAATTGGATAATTTTTAAGTTTAACACAAGCACTTTTGAAAAAGAACATGAGTTGTAAATATTTGACAAACTCATAAATGTGACAAAGTTAATGAGACAAACATCAGCGATAGGGTAGATGGCCACTTGACATTAAGTGAACGTCAAGATGAGAACGGGTTTGGGAAACGACGTGACAGCTACAGGAATCATAGCTAATCTGCTAGATTAAATTTAAAAAAAGGGAAAAATTACGTTGATAAGGGCCCAAAAATTAGACTTCTTTTCCTGTAACACGCCCACCGCTTAGTAGAATAGATCGCCCACGACTACGAACTACGAATACTACGATCCTTTGCAGACCGCATCCATCGAGACCCAGCGTCTTTTATACTGTCGGTCGTCCACTTAGTAGAGGGTCATCCCAGGATGATTAATTAATCATTTTCACGATTACTAACTTACTATTAATTAAATTATATATATCAATTATGGTGTGTACGCCATGTCTTTTCAGTCACTATGTCCTGGGGTGGACACCATATTTGCTTGCATAAATCCATCGCCGCTTTAGATATTACTTAGAGTGGGAAAATGCAAAGAGCGAGCCTTTCCTTAAATGGAGTACCTATCTGTTTGTAACATAAAAATAACCGCTTTTTACTAAGTGCAATTGCACACACAGTACCTACAAATACCAAAACAACATTTTTGTTTGGGAGAAGTAAGTTATGCTTTTATGACACCCGCTCTTCTCAGGAGCCCATAGCTATTGAGTCTTCCACATTATTTAATACCACGCATATAAAAAAAACAGTCGCGTACAAAAATATTGGGCTAATAATTGATTTCCGAACGAAACACCCCTCTCGGAGTTGTCTTATAAATATGTGAAAATGGGAATTCAGATTGCAATCACTGGCAACTCTGTTGTTTGGGTTCTGTTCTCTGAAATTACTTCTTATCGCGTAATTAGGAAACTCGTATGAGATTGGCATGCGGGAGTATGTTTGCAATGTCTGAGTTATATCTGAGCTACGCGGTACCCCAAAAAGATGTACATTGCCGTATTTTAAACTGAACCACCCTCATAAATAATTAATTTAAGAATGCTAAGTATTTTTTTTTGTTAAGTATGCTATGTATTTTAAGTTGTTTGTGTTGCATTAAAATCTAGTTTACATACAAAATGTTTATTAATAAATTTAACTCACTGTTTACACACTGTATACGTAGTATTATATATGATAATGTAATTATATAAAAAATCTGCGTTTACTGCACAAGACGTTTTGCGACAGAATTGCCATATAAAGTTCTAATATTTAACTACTAAACGAATACATCAACCAATAGCGATCTTCCTTAATCTCTCTCAATCTTTTTCACTAACTCTCTTTTACGTCTAGCTCCATGGTGCGTGGTCCACTGTGCGTGATACGACGTTCACTCTATATAACTCTCTCTCTCTATCTTTCTCACTCGCTTGCTCCCTGCTCTCGCCCCATGGCATGCTACGTTCGCCCTTTCTCACTCGCTCTCAATCGCTCTCTCCCTCTTCTTCGACAAAAACCTTGCACATCTTCATGACGCCAAATTGCATTTCATCCATAAAAAATACCCTCTTGCTTAAAAGAAGTTTCACTTAAAAAAACAAGTACCAGGTTAAATAAATTTATAACTTTTTTATCTCCCTCGACCCTGCCCATTGTCCGAATACAGCCTAATTTAATTTCACCCCGGTTCTGCCGAAAGACAAACAAGTCCTTTACACAAAATCCGATTCCCAAGACACACTTTCAGAGGAAATTCGTGGGTTTAAAAAGGAATTATTGTGATGAGCGAACCGAGGATCAAGAAATTCAAATTTCCCTTCGTCGAAATTGACTTTCGCAGGTATTTGTACTGTGTTACGTAAACAGTACGGTACTTTCCCCCTTTGTTACTGGAGGAGGCTTGACTCAGTAGTGGATTGTGTCACTCCTGGATTGGACTCAATCCAAATTGATAAGGGTTTAATCTTATCTAAATGACTATGAGTATCCAAAAAAATATCTGCTGATGTTCAGCCGTTTCTGACTATTGCGCGTGCTTGCTCTAACAAATCTGTTTTGTCTAACTTTGTATACAAAAATAGCGATTAAAAAAAAAGCACTTACAGAGTTTCTTGCCTACTCTTCTCTGTAGAGCAGCCTGCCGAACCGGTGGTAAATTGTAATTGTAAAATGTATATTGTGTCAAAAGAGCTCAGAATGAACTTGATTAAATTTCATCACAGGGCCCGATTCGATTCCATGGTCAGGCAAGTATCTTTGTGTGAGTTAAACATACTTGCCCTGGCTTTGTAAGTGTAGAATAGAATTGACTTTGTAAGTGTAGAATTGAGTACACGATTGGCGCAGTGGTTGAGCGACCGACTGCTGCGCAGCATGTCGCGGGTTCGATCCCCGCACGGAAGAAATATTTGTATGACCTACAAGTATTTGTTCCGGGTCTGGGTGTTTTCTATCTATAATATGTATGTATTTACAAAAAAAAATATATATGTAGTCTATCATCCATCTCGTTACCATAACACAAGCATTAAGTTGCTTAGATTGGGACGAGGTGGCGTTGTGTGAAATGTCCAAGGATATTTATTTATTTAGAATCACATCACTATGGTTGGTGTCACATCTCTATGCATAACAACGGTTGTTGGTAGTAGTACTACTACAACCTTTCAGCCTACAATTACCCACTGTTGAGTCGAGCCTCCTCCTACTACATGGAGGGTAAGAGCCTACTGTGCCACGCTGGCCACAGGTTGGCACAGGGTTTAGTATCAAGCTTTCCTTATCTTTCGGCTAGGTTTTCGGTCTTGTACTTTCCTATTGTCGACTCTTACGACACCCTTAGGCTGAAATGGGGTGGTGACACAATGTATTCTAAATCCGTCACCACACGGACATTGTACAGTGCCACTTGTTGTAAAATAGCTGCGCCCTGCGGTTTCACCCGCGCTTACTTATATTCGTACCACCGGTGACGCCGCGGGGCGAAGCTAATCTAAAAAAAGTGGCCTAAGTTACTCCTTGTATCATCAGCTTCCTATCAGTGAAACTCCCGTCAAAATCGGTCCAGCCGTTCCAGAGATTAGCCGGAACAAACAGACAGACAGACAGACAAACGGACGGACAGACAGACAAAAATAAAAAATAAAGATATTTTGGTCTATGTACTGTGTATACATACTTACGCATTTAGTAAAAGGGGTTATTTTATTATTACAAACAGACACTCCAATTTTCTATATTTTTAGTATTTAGTATTAGTATGTAGTATAGATATGTATAGATAATCTTGTTTTGCATTGAAGCTATATTATTAGGTACAGTAAGAAGTTGACGCGGTACCGGCGAGACCTATAAGAGTACCACCTCCGGTGTTATAAATGGCAATGAGCCTCAGTAACTGTTTACTATCAAGCATAAAGTATGCTTGTGTGTCACCCTGGTGGGAGCAAAAACAATTAGTGGAAATAATAAACCCAACTCATTACAAAAGTATCTACAAATGTAAATTTAGCTTTTAAAAGAAAAGCTAAATTTACATTCTTAGCCATTTCCTTTTTTTATCTTTTTTTGCAATTAGGTTTTTGTGAGCTCGGACCTAAAATGTTGTCAAGACTGCTTTTTAGATAAATGATTAAAAGTTTTACGTCAATGTGAAATTGTGGTTTTATCTTTTTCAATTCAAATTGCGGAGGCGTAGATTAAACAAAATGATTGTAACGTAAAGATAATGGTCGAACCTAAACTAAATGTCTAGATTTTAGTTATATTTTTGAATGTATCCTATTTTCAACCCAAAGACTGCTGAACATACAACAAAGAACATTCTCGTTACAGGCGAATTGTATTGTATTCGGATTTGTTGCCCAAGCAGACGGTGGTGATAAATTGAGAACGACGATACGGTTACAGATATGCCCTTTAAATTATTGTTAAGTTAACGTCTATTTTTATGACAGTTTAAATGTTTATACAATAAAAATTTATTTTAAAAAATTCAGTGCGAATAAAATTACTTCATATTATCGTTGTGTATTTTTCATGCCTATTTTGAGGTGAGTAAAATGTTATTATTTTTCAATGTTTGGGTCAAATAAACATACGCTAAGGACTTGAATAACAAGTCTTACACTTCTCGTTGATCACCTCTTTCAAGTTTCTGCCAAGCGATTGAAGCGATTCGAAGAATATTTCAAATTGATTTAAAATAACGGAGATATGCGGGAAAAAAACATTCAATCGAAGTGTAAATTTCTTTTGTGAAGTTGACTGAAATAAAAGGCCCATTTTTTATTTTGGTAAAATTATAAAGAAAATTTCGCACACTGGAAACGCTGACGTTGAAACCGCAGCCTTATGACTATTTGACTAGTCGGCAGCTCAGCAGAAATGGAAAACCATTCATTTAGTATTTACTACTAATCTGACAGTCTGAGCGGGTGTTTGCAATTTATCTTTCGGCTTGCAGTCTGAGTAGACTGTCAGGCGGGTTTATTGTTGGTCTAGGGGTTAGATATGTCGACTTTGGATTACAGGTCCCCGGTTCCATTCCGGGGTAGGGCAAGTGTCTTTGTCTAAACCAGAGGCACTTGCTCGGAGTCTGGGTGTCATTTGTGCTCGTGAATTACATGTTTGTAAACTGCCCCCGCGATACAGGTGATCCCTTGGTGCAGGGGTTACGTTTATTTAAAAAAAAAAAGTAGTCCGCACTTACAGCACCCTCAGGGTGGAAAGGGATTGTGACACTATGTGTTCTAATTCCGTCACCACACGGTAAAGAAGTAACTTACTGGCACTTAATGAAATAAACCTACCGTAAATCATGCTTACTTAGGCTTATTTCCCTCCGTAAACTTGGAGGAGGCCCGACTTAGTAGTGGGATGAAAACAGGCTTGACATCTAGTATAGTTATTGCTCTAAATTAACGAGGAATATGTTGAATCTCCATTGTAACAGAGTCCTCGTCAATTTAGAGCAAACAATTACATACCAATAAGGCACAGTTTAATTCCACAAGTGTTCGCCCGGGATAACATAAAAATGCAAAGTTTCCGTCATCAAAATGCAGTTTTATGGATGCCAGAGAGTGCGCCGTCGGTCTCAGCCAATTTGGACCCTACCATTGTTTTCAATGGCTAGAACTCGAATTACCACGAAGTTTATAATTTTTTATTATTACTATCTAGCGACCCGCCCTGGCTTCGCACGGATGCAATGATGAACCTCTAAATTTATCAGTGTTTCTCCCTAATATTATGGATGTATTTATACGTAAAAACATTCCTCTTAAATCACTCCATCTATTAAAAAAAACCGCTTCAAAATCCGTTGCGTAGTTTTAAAGATTTAAGCATACATAGGGACGGACAGATGACAGCCACTTTGTTTTATACTACACTAGTGGCCCGCCCCGGCTTCGCCAGTGCAAAGCGGGGGTGGGTTATACATATAAACCTTCCCCTTGAATCACTCTATCTATTAAAAAAACCGCTTCAAAATCCGTTGCGTAGTTTTAAAGATTTGTGCATACACAGGGACGGACAGAAGAATGTGACTTTGTTTTATACTATGTAGTGATAGTGAAGATATGTAGTGATAGTGATAATAGTGATTACGACTGAAACTCAAAAGGAACTATAATTACGTAGGTTTTATCACAAAACTCTTATAAATCGTCATATTTAAAGTTAACATTATCATCTTACGACCCCTGTCCCACGCTAGGTGGTAGTCTCCATACACACCTATCAGTCGTCATATCTACAGTCACACCTTTCATACACAATTTCTCATGCTTATAATCCCTCCATCTCTCTTGATCTTCCACAACCCTTACTTCCACCCATATTAATGCTGGAACTACCACCGGTTCGGAATGCTGCTCTACAGAGAAGAGTTGGCAAGAAACTCTGTAGTTGTCGATAACATCATTTATTTTCTGAACGCATACTTACTTACTTCTCAGCCCATAAATGACCCACTGTTGAGTCGGGCCTCCTCCAACTACATGGAGGGTAATTAGCCTACTATGCCACGCTGGTCAGAGGGTTGGCATAGGGTTTCGTGTCAAGTTTTCCTTCTCTTGGGTCCAGGTTTTCGGCCTTATCATTTCCCTTTGTCGGCTCTTATGACACCCTCAGGACGAAATGGGGTGATGACACTATGTGTTTTAAATCCGTCACCACACGGAACGCATAGTTGTTACATTAAAAAAAAACTTGCTGACTCCATTACTGAACAGTGTCTGATAAAATAAAAGTTTTCGTTTTCAATATAAAAACTTGAATAATTTATAATCAAAATAGTTGTTATATACTGACTGTGTTGTGTGCTGATTGCCTCGTTGGTCTAGGGGTTGGAAGTGCCTTTGAATCAACGCCTCCCGGGTTCGATTCCGGGGTCAGGCAAATGTCTTTGTCTAAACCAGATGCACTTGCTGTGAGTCTGGGTGTAAATTGTGTTGGTGAATTATGTTTGTTCACTGCCACCGCGATAAAAGTACTTACGTCTTTCTAAAAAAAATACGTCTTTCTAGAACTCGTAGTAATCTCTAACAAGATATTAGTAGCCATAAAATTATGAATACCTTTTATCAAAGCGCTCATTGAACTTACAAATTAGTTTGAACCGTTTACCTCCTGTGTAACCTTTACATAAGTATCTTTTTTATGAATCATCATTTCAGCCAAAGGAGTCCACTGGTGGACATAGGCCTCCCCCAAGGATCTCCACAAAGGCCGGTCCTGGGCCGCCCGCATGCACTGCTTTCCGGCGACCTTAACCAGGTCGTCGGTCCACCGTGTGGGAGGTCTACCAGCACTGCGCCTTCCGGAACGCGGTCGCCACTTGAGGACTTTTCTGCCCATCGGGCGTCGGTCCTGGGAGCTATGTGCCCTGCCCACTGCCACTCAAGTTTGTTATGAATAATTATTTATGAAATTCCGCAATGGATCTTCAGGCTAAATAACGCCTGGCTCTGCTATTATGCGTTCTCATACGCATAATAGCGCACAATAGCGATCATAACCTTCTTCGTCTTCTTCTCAGCCCACAAATGTACTCCTGAGTCAGGCCTCCAGCAACTACATGGAGGGTGTACAGAGGGAAGATGTAGTGACTAGAATCAAGAAAGGTATGCTTAGATGGTTTGGTCATATCGAGAGGATGAGTGAAAGTAGACTTCCAAAAGAAATATATAGCGGGAGTGTAAACGGGAACGTTGGAAGGAGCAGGCCAAGAAGGACATTCCATGACCAAATAGGTGATGTCCGAAAGAAAGGTCAGGTCAGGAGCACCCTAAACCGACGAGCATGCATGAAGAGGTCGATGAAAGTGGAAGAAGCGAAAGTTGTGAGCCAGGATCGTAGCAAGTGGAAGGATGTGATTTCTACCTACCTCTGCGGGAAAAAATCGTGACTTCTATGTATGTACACAGGGTCAGTAGCTGTCACCAGTGCTGGCGCCGAAAACTGACTTATACGATTAACACGCAGTCAGTATTTCGTCAGTCGTCGAGGGTATTTCTTGAAATCAATTTACACTATGTCAGCACTGACTCGGCAGTGCACTGACGATAGTTACTGACTCAATGTAAATCTGCCTTAATGTCTGACCCTCTCTGTGCTTCGGGGGCACGTAAACTGCCATAGATGGTGGAATGGGAGCCGGGTAGGTTTTACGAGTAGCCCCTTTACATGCATTGTAAATTCATGGAAGGTTTTGACCTACATTCCGTTTAACCTATATTCATGTCAAAACATATTAAATTTTGGACCGTCGCCCTCATGCAGTAGCCTCGTCCGTTCAAAAGGATAAATGTCTACTTGCAATGTTGAAAATGCAAAGAAATTTTAACACAGGTAAAATTTATAACGTTATGAACCAAAATCAACATTTTATTTAACTTGAATGCATTTATTTGTCTTTAGTCCATTGACCTAAGCCTATAGTTAAGAAGCTCTTGATTCCATTTTTGGGTAGTAAGTAGGGGTTGGAATACTAATGATTTCTGAGGTTTTCACGATTATTACAAATAGAAATAAAACATTTTTTAACGGATTTACCGTGTGTATATTACATTATTTAATTCCCGTCGCTCCCGCGACCACGACTGCTGCAAAGCATTCGAACCGTCGGGAATTAAATAATGTAATATACACGCGATAAATCCGTTAAAAAGTGTTTAATTTCAATGTTGGAATAACTACTATTTTATGAACCTTTCAAACTCATTGAAGAATAAAAATTCATCATCATCTTCGATCATCAGCTGCCTTGGCGGTCTAGGGATTGGAAGCCTTTGGATCTCGGGTCCCCACTTCGATTCCAGAGACGGGCAAGTGTCTTTGAGTAAACTAGAAGCACTTACTGTGATTCTGGGTGTCATTTGTGTTCCCGAATTACACGTTTTTCAGTCTGATGTGTATGCCTTTTTTGTAGTCTAAACTTCTTTTTATTTCTATTGTCGAATGTGATGTTCTTTACTTGAATATAAGATGGCTTCGAAGTAACACGTATTTTACTACAACAAAATACGGCTCTGTTGGACATAGGCCTCCCCAAGGATCTACACAAAGGCCGGTCCTGGGCCACCCGCATCCATCGTTTTCCGGCGACCTTAACCAAGTCGTCGGTCCACCGTGTGGGAGGCCTATGACTGGGATAGGACAATCAATGTCAAATCATATCAACTGCCTCGTTGGTCTAGTGGTTAGATGTGCCGCCTTTGGATCAACGGGTTCCGGGTTCGATTCCGGGGTCGGGCAAGTGTCTTTGTCTAAACCAGAGGCACTGGCTCGGAGTCTGGGTGTCATTTCTATCTATAATATGTATGTATTTACAAAAAAAAAAAAGTATATAAGTAGTTTATCATCCATCTCGTTACCATAACACAAGCATTAAGTTGCTTAGCTTGGGACGAGATGGCGTTGTGTGAAATGTCCAAGGATATTTATTATTTATTATATTTATTATTATTATTACATTCATATAACTAAGTTAGATCGTAAGAGCTCTTTGGACAAATAAAAAAATGCAATTGAAATGCCTCTTACGACATAAATGGTACAGATACGTGGCCTTTTGGCTGAAATGATGATGATGATGACGATGTAAAATGTATCATCTTCCGCCGGATCGGAATGCTCCGAAGAAGTGTCGACAAGACTCTGTAGTTATTTAAAACACCATTTTTAAGTGCAAGGCAATTATAAGACCGACTGGTGAAGATTATACACAGTCTCAATACTGGAACTAGTAAAATTGTAATTAGTATTTAGTTGCAATTTTCATCATATAAAGCGTATTAATTGTCCATCTGTATAAAAACAATGATAAGATATCGCAACAGAAACTGTGTTCCCATTCCTCATATCAGAACGTCCCCCACAGGATCTCATAACTTATAGCATATCCCGTGAGAGGCTGGGGGATTTATTAGAGGATAAATTACCTCAAGAGGTATTTTTATACCTACTTGTATATGTTAGATGCAGCTATTGGTGGGGGGGAGGGTTATCCTCCCCGCCACCAATAGCTGCATCTAACATATACATATATCCTATGTTTCTTGATATCTTTAAATATATAATTCCACTGTACGTGTGTTTGTCACTGAACTCCTCCTAAACGGCTGGACCGATTTAATGTTTTATTTGTATGCGTTTGGGTGGCACCGGGGATGGTTTAGATTCATAAATCAGCCCAACAGATGGCGCTGCAGTCAGTAAACGAATATCATGCAGGACAACGTCTGCCCGGTCAGCTAGTATAATGTAGAAAAAAGAACTTTTCTTGCGTAGTTTTTACCACACAATCCTTATCGTCATGTTTATATCTTTCATTTTCTTTTATTTTCTTTTTAGAAAAACGAAACCCCTGCATTAGGTATAACCGCGATACAGGGGGCAGTTTAAAAACATGTAATTCACTAGCACAAATGACACCCAGACTCCGAGCAAGTGCCTCTGGTTTAGACAAAGACACTTGCCAGACCCCGGAATCGAACCCGGGACCCGTTGATCCAAAGGCGGAACATCTAACCACTAGACCAAAGAGGCATCTACCATCATCATCTTTGGACCCAGAGTCTTACTGAAACTACCACCGGTTCGGAATGCTGCTCTACAGAGAAGAGCCGACAAGAAATATGGCCTCACCACGACATTTTATCTAGTGGTCATTTTACCGACTAATTAAAATCACGAGACATTTTGTCCTCTGACCTGTACTGTACTGTAAATGTCGACTGAAAAAACAACATTCAAAAAGGTACTACGGAGTTTTTGTTTTATAAGAAATCCTTGTTGTATAGAAATAAAACCTTTTACTGCCAACAGCCACTCGACGCCACTATATCATAATACGTCGCACTAAAGAAAATTATCGATAGAAATAATTTTATGCAAAATGAAAATTTATGGCAACCCCGACCCAAGAGAAGGTAATTCGTTCTTGATAGCAAGACAATATTGTAAAGTGTTGAATATGGAAAATCTTTCGAAAAAGTAAGGAGATATTGTTACACAGAGTATAACAAAACGAAAAGTCAAGTCGTCGTACTTTGTTTAAGAAACAGTGGACACTTACAACTACTACCACACATCCCATAAGTGACCCACGACTGAGTTGGACCTCCTCCAGTAATAGGGAGTAACTGTGCCATGCTGGCTTTTGTATCAAGTTTTCTTTCTCTTGTATCTTCGTTTTCGGCCTTGTCATTTCCTTTTGTCGGATTTTTAGACACTGTCAGGACTGAATAGGGTGGTGAAAATATGTATTCTAAAGCTGCTATTACAAATTGTTAATATAATAATAGAGTCACCACCCCAATCCATCCTGAGGGTGTCGTAAGGTAAACGACAATGCCGAAAGCTTAGCCACAAGAGAAGGAAATCTAGAAACGACCCCGTTTGGCCAGCGTGACTCAGTAGGCTAATTTCCCTCCTGAAAATGGCGGAGGCCCGTTTTAGCAATGGGGTCATCTAAGGGCTGAGTAGAGTTCAGATTGAGATTATTCTTCTAGGCGGCCGCTATGTCTCCTTGAAGACATTCACACATGTAACCGCGGGCAAAGTCAGTAATAAAAGTTTACCCAAATCACTACATAATATAAAACAAAGTCGCTGTCGTCTGTCCGTCCCTATGTAACTATGCTTAAATCTTTCAAACTACGCATCGAATTTTGATGCTTAGTTTGAATGGTTTGGTTTGATGGTGTTTTTAAATAGATAGAGTGATTCAAGAGGAACGTTGATTATCTTGCTAATATTATAAATGTGAAAGTTTATAAGTATGGATGGATGGATGGATGTTTGTTACTCTTTCACGTAAAAACTACTGAATGGATTTTATTGAAACTTTACAATAATAATATATAGCATATACATCAGAATAACACATAGGCTACAAGTAATAAAGATATTATGTGAATTACAACAATATAAACAAGTCGAATTCAAAATTTCTAATTGTCAAATTTTCGACCATATTAAACTATAGACAACATAACGTTTCGCTGTCAGTTGCGTTTTGTTAAAGTAGGTTTTATACGGACGGGATAAAAATCTCAGGTATCCTATGTCCAACTTTCTTTTTGTTTTAAATATATATAATGCGGAACAAAGTTCGCCGGTTCAGCTAGTGTATAATACATGCATAATTGCACCCGTGCGAAGCTGGGGCGGTTCGCTAGTAATTAATATATTAATGAGATTGTAATACTTGACTATGCTAATTAAAGTAAATACCAAGTTTGAGGCTCAGCTTTGTAAATAATATTTATTAAACAGGTCGCCGGCGGGCTCATTATGAAAGCGATGAACAATTTATTTTATTTGAGAAAGCTGAGAATTTTCTGGAAACATATTTAATATGGCAGGAAAAAGACGCTTTGATGGGGATATCCAAGTGCAGAAGTCTTCTCTTTCAGGCGCCAAATATGATCCCCTTGACCTTACCGTGCCGTGGTGAGGGGGCTTGCGTGCCTTCAAGATCCGATAGGGCGATATCGGCTCAGAGTTACCCATGCCAAAAAAGCAGATCGGCATGCAGATCAGGTTCGGGCTATTCCAACCCGAGGGTATCGTAAGAGCTGATAAAAGGAAATGATAAGGCCCAAAACTAGCCAAAAGGGAGGGAAAGCTTGATACGAAACCCTGTGCCAACCCGTCCGTCTGGCTAGCGTGGCACAGTAGGCCAATTAAGGGTAATGGAGGGCCAAGTTGTTGGAGGAGAGCCGACTGAGCAGTGGGTCATTTATGGGCTGAGAAGCAGTAGGAGTTCCTGCGCGTGAGTAATGTTGCCAGTTGCAGCTGAAGGAAAAGAAAATTCTGGGTAATAATGGTTGGTTGGTTCTGGTTATTATGCTTACACGCTTCCGTTGGGGCCATACCGGGAGGGGCAAGGCGAAGAACGGCACACGGAGTTGTTGTGGGCTTTGGCTCTGGAACTCCTCTGTCCTCAGAGTTGTGAATCGCAGTGGACGGGTGGCCAGGCTTCAAGGCCAGGGCAGCCGCCACTAGCAGCGGAGGGGCGGCCAGGCAGGCGTGCCACGGCTGCCGCCGCAACCGCGTGAGCCCGATTCACGGCACCAGTTCATCCGGCGCCTGACAGACATTTGCCGCACGCGACAGGCGCACGTTCAATTTCCCGGACGTTACTCTCGGTAGTAGCCGTAAGGAGGAAAACTTTGTGCCAACCCGTCTGGCCAGCGTGGCACTACTTCTACTTCTCAGCCCTTAAATGACCCATTGCTGAGTAATTAGCCGAGTGGCCAGACGGATTAGCGCGCTGTGAAATTACTCCCCACCGCATGCTGAGAAATTAAGCGTGTTGTAAAAGTCAACTAAACCCAGCACGCTTTGTGGTAGGTCCCCCGGACAGCTCACTCACACCTAAGTTCGGCGCCAAGCCGTTTTATGTTTCGTCGTGTGTGAAAGACTTTGCCTTGCATTTCCTTGAATTGTTTGTTCCATCTTATACCCTGGCATTGCTTTCCATTACGCAAGCCTAAGGCCAAAGGCATTCAAGTCGCTGATAAAAAAAATGTAATGGGACGAGGCGCGTCTCAGCAGTGGGTTGAGTAGTGGCTGATGGATCCTAAATCCATAGCGCTTTCAAGTTTCAGTTACCATGTGATGGATCAATTTACTAATTTCACACTCCTTACAATAATGCCTTAATTGCGTGTTTGTGAAGCATCAATCCCCAGTAAAGTGACCCCGATTACAAGGCCTGAAGGCACAGCCAGTATTCAACGGCATTTCTTGTAAGCACGCTATATTTACGCAAAAGTAGACTTTAATAACCCAAACGTATGTGGTTTATCACGACTGCTAACAAGCCATTCCATCCTGAAGGGTTTTCAGTGAAAACGTGAGTATGGTGACAGATTTAGAATACATAGTGTCAAACTCAAAACTCAAACTCAAAAGGAACTTTATATACGTAGGTTTTATCACAAAACTCTTATAGTTAAATCGTCATATTTAAAGTTACCATTAACATCTTAAGACCCCTGTCCCACGCTAAGCGGTAGTCTTTATACACACCTATCAGTCGTCACATCCACAGTCACACCTTTCATACACAATTCCTCACTCCCACAATCCATCCATCTCTTTTCATCATCATCTTCATCATCATCATCAGCCTATTTCAGTCCACTGCTGGACATAGGCCTCACCCATGGCTCGCCACTGAACCCGGTCTTCGGTTATATGAATTCAGTTGCTGCCGGCTGCCCGTCGCAGATCGTCGCTCCATCTAGCAGGGGGGCGTCCCACCCTACGTTTGCCAGTACGTGGTCTCCACTGTAGCACTCATTTGCCCCAGCGGCCGTCAGCCGCCATCTCTTTTGATCTCCCGCAACCTTTGCGTCCACCCACGTTCATGCTGAAACACCCGCTTCGGAATGCTCTACAGAGAAAAGCCGGCAAGAAACTCTGTAATTGCTTCTTTCAAATCATTGGTCTTCCTTACAAAAACCATTAAACAGCATAATGAGAGCAAGTTCACCCCGTTCCATACTAAGAGTCTCGTAAGAGCCGACAGAAGAAATGACAAGAACGAAAACCTAGATGAAAGAGAAGGAAAACTTGATAAGAAACTCTGTGCCAACCGGGAGGCCCTACTTAACAGTGGGTCATCTATGAGGGAGAGGGAAATTAGACTCTGTCATGCTGGTAAGATTGGCTGGCAGAGTGTTCGTATCAGGTTTTTGTCCTGAACCTTGACCTGTCGCTTACAACACCCTCAGGATGTCAGGAGTTCGTTAATTCCGACATCCTGATTCCATCACTACACGGACAACTAATTTCGTTCCATAAAATTGGAGGAAGCCTCAACGTTGTATCGTTAATAAGCCCTACTACTGCTAATAATCAGCCCATAAATCACCCACTACTTAGTAGGGCCTCCTCCAATTACATGGAGGGTAATTCACCTACTGTGCCACACAGGCCAGACCAGGGTTCGGTACCAAGTTTTCCTTCTCTTGTGGCTAGTTTTGGGCATTTCCTCCATCTCCATTTATCGGCTCTTACGATACCCTCAGGAAGGAATGGGGTGGTGACACTATGTATTCTAAATCCATCACCACACGGTCCTATGTAAGGAATAAGTTCAAGTAATAAATACTCGTATTTGCTCAACATCCACTTGTTACGTCCCTTAGTTTCTTAAATCAACAATACATTATTATTTTTTAATTACCTAACCACGAGTAAAATGAAATGAAAAATCTCGGAATGAATTTGATGAATAATGTAAATTTTATTATAATTAAAGGCTTCCATGAGAATATTAAGGGTCTGTCTCTGTCTGAAGTTAGTTTTTAGGGTTCTGCAATTCAGAATTTTATACAAAGAGATTTAGAATACACAATGTCACCAACCGATACCATTCTGAGGGTGTCGTAAGAGGCGACTATAAGAACGGAAGAGGCAGATCACGTAGCCGCAAGAGAAGAAAATCTTGATACAAATCCGTCCTGCCAGTGTGCCACATTAGGCTAATTTCCCTCAATAAATTTAGAAACGTCCCGACTTTCTTATTTAACGGCTGATGTGTTTTTGTTTATTACTAGCTGACCCTTAATATCGCTATTAAAATATGGGTTGATCTTAGAGATTATTTGTGTATGTTGTATAATTTCTTAATGCAGGCCATTCTTGAGATTTAACGATCTAAATGGTCAGCTTCCTCTTAATTGAATATGGTTTTGAAACAAGGTCAATGATTACGATCAAATTTGCATGTACGTTTCAGTGAATTGGTTCACCTTTAAACCCCGAAAGCGCCTGGACGGGTTCTAGGATTTGATCGGGACAATGATTATATATATGGATGGGTTGGTCAATATTTAAGAATAGCTTTTTTTTAAATGAAATAGGGAGGTAAACGAGATACTTGGTTAATATATACAGAACTAGCTTCATCCCGCGGCTTCGCCCGACTTCCTAATAATTATGGTTACTGCTCCACCTTCCTTGACTTATATCGTGGCCTAATCAAACCTTCTACATTACACAACCATAGCTGTACCATAAAAATACAGTACCTGTACCTCGTTCGCGTTAAGAATGCAGTGAGCCATCATTGCCCACCCGCTTAGTATTGCACTGAAACCAATCGTTTCAAATTCGAAAGTCACGTTCACAGTGACACAGATATAATAATACGAAGGCATACTTTCGCATCGGTTGTGGCAAGAACTTTATCCTTTATGTGGTTCCTGTTCATCTTTACTTTCTGCATTCGTAACGTGAAAGAACTATGGTTTCTAAGATTAGGGATTTGGGCGCGTCCATCCAGAGAGCCAGGGGCTGTTATGCCTATACTCCTTTACAATACATCATAAGGAATCCTCATTCTTGAGAGTTATTCTGTAAATATCGCTAACGCGATGTATGATTTTTTAGGTCTGATGTAAGATCCTCGCATTTCATAATGCGATATTTCTTCTGTAGCATTCGCATTAGAGCTCCGTAGTGTACAGAACCCACGAAATTGTCAAACCCACGCTTGACTATTACTTTTCTGAAGTTGTTAGAAGGTCCGCAATGTAAATGTTGAGACGGAGAGCGTACAAAAAGTTCAAGTGGTCGCCTGATTAATTATTGTTAGACATTTATTGTACTTACTTGAATGTATTTTACATTACCTACATTGGCTTGAATGGCTGTACTAAGTGAAATTTTTACGGGAATAGCGACCACCACTTAAAGCCGAACGTCCACCGCCAGCTAAAATAAGTTAGTTTAGTTTGGCTTGCATATTTGCTTCCTGGTAATTTACCTTTCGTAAGATAGAAAATGTCATTAATTCTTCGAGAAAAAACGATTTTTTTTAAATCTTTTAAATTTTTGAGGTCCACGCTAAGACTACGATACAGTAGCAAATGTGTACACTTGTATAAAATATTGTAAGATCGCAAATGTAACTAGAGATGTAATAGCTGGCGGTAGACGCAGAACGTCTACCGCCAGCTATTTTAGAGTCAGCATTCGCCAGTACAACAACATCATCATTGCAACCTAAAAATGATCCACTACTCCTCCTTCAAGTCAAGCCTCCTTCAAGTTCACAGAATTTGCCTACTGTGCCATGCTGGGTAGACGGATGGCGTTACTTACTGCCTTCTTACCGCGATCGAACTATAGTTGCTAAGCTAGCCATCCAGCTAGGGAGCCCAATAATCGGGGATCCTCATCCTTGAGGATACCTCATCAAATTATCCGAACGCAATGTTTTAATAACTGCCTTGGATTCCGGTTCGATTCCGGGGTCGGGCATCTGTCATTGTAAAAACCAGACGCACTTGCTCTGAGTCTGGGTGTCGTTTGTGTTCGTGAATGTCATGTTTGTATACTGCCGCCGCGATACAGGTTATATATAGCTAGTGCAGGGGTTTCTTATTGATAAAACGATATGGTGTTGATAGATGATGATGTGTTACGGTTTCACGATTGTTATAAATCAAAATTAAACACCTTTGTACGTATTCTCAAGAAATACGCGAGGCTATTGAGATTAAACAACCATGCACATTCAAATAGAGATGATGGTTGGCAAGTATCACTTGCTTCGGAGTTTACGATCATCTACCTCTGGACACCGTGAGAGATTTCTGCGTGCACAGGGAACGTTATCAATAAAACAAAATTATACTTTCTTTGTACTTTTATAGACAACTGTCTTCTCAATCTCTCCCGTGGCCACGGCTGCAGCAAAGCATTCGAAACGTGTGGAATTAAATAATGTAAAATACACGCGCTAATTCCATTGAAAACATTTGAACAATTTCAATGAACAATTAGTTACTGTTTCATGTTACTTACCTTATAAATTAGGTTTGCCCTTTACCCAGCGTCCCTCCCGTATTTATTACACTTACGGTTTTCTCAAAGGAGCTTTTGAAGCTTTCCTTATTTAATGCCCTCTCCATTCTGCCCGAGGTAATAATAATATGCCATGTCCAAAGTAGTTATTGTAATTTAGTCTGTTTTGACCTTAGCACGGTATCGTCTATTTATATCTCCCAATGAAAGACTGGGGAATATAAATTAGACGCGTCTGTTTGTGTCATCATAACTCTGAATTTAGCGCAGTTTCTGTTGTTTAATATGTGTCTTAATATACAGGGTGTCCCAAAAATTGCACACCACAGCGACACTGGAAGTAGGCTAGCCCTATTTCACAAATATAGGTCTATTTAGGTCTAGGTCTATTTCACAAAGAAATGGCTGTAGAAAAGTCTCATGGATTTCGGGTGGATTAGAATTGTACGAATTACCCGATTTTTTATTAAAATTACCCGATTTTTTCGTCCTTTGTAACACAAACACCTACTAAATGGTTATTTTTTAATTATTAATAATAATTATTAATAAAAGTCCTCGAGTGGCGATCGCGTTCCGGAAGGCGCAGTGCTGGTAGGCCTCCCACACGGTGGACCGACGACCTGGTTAAGGTCACCGGAAAGCAGTGGATGCGGGTGGCCCAGGACCGGCCTTTGTGGAGATCCTTGGGGGAAGCCTATGTCCAGCAGTGGACGGCTTTTGGCTGAAATGATGATGATGATGATTAATAAACTAATTTATTTTTTGTGCAAGAGACCTACAGCTAACCTACGTCCAGTCTACGCTGTGGCGTGCTATTTTTGGGACAACCTGTATAGTGTGTAAAGTGTTAAATGTTTCACGACGATGTTGTCTTTATACGTGAATAAAATTAGTTAACTAATGCGACTTACGATAACCTAGTCCCAAAAGAAGGAAGACTTGAAATGAAATCCTGTGCCAACCCATTTGGCCAGCGTGGCACAGTAGGCTAATCACCCTCCTAACTGGACGAGGCCAGACTCAGCAGAGAGTCATCTATGGACTGCGTAGTAGTAAAGCATGAAATAGAAACGTACAGCCCTCGCCAATCTTTATGGCCGCTCTGAATGTAGCCGCATTACGCTGCGCACAACCCAAATTCAGGTATCAGCGGGACGTACGTGGGGCGGGGAGGCAGGGCACGCCCGCGCGCGCCGTTTTTCACCCGCAGGCGTCCTCACCACCCGCGCGTTAGTGTGAGTGAGCTACGTTCGTATTGGATGCGCCTTATCATTTCCTTTTGTCACCCTCCGGATGAAATGAGGTGGCGACACTATGTATTCTAAATGCGTCACCACACCACAGCAACTGGTGACATCACAGATACTGAAAACCAGCGTTGTGGATGTCACTACAACATATGCTGAGCTCAGACCATTTCTGGCAATACTGTCTAAAGCATAGATTTTTTTGTGTATCAGTTTATATAGAAATACTCATTAGCTGTAAGAATTTAATGTATTATTTATGCAGTTTTCTCAGAATAATGGTTATTTTATTCTATTCTACCCACGGCTACATTCAGAGCGGCCATAAAGATTGACGAGGACTGTATATACCGTTTATAATACTGTATTACGTCCCATTAAATAAATTTGGAATTTCGTTTAACAAGCAAAGCGTACATAGTAATTGATTCGATAGTACGAATTAATGAATGTTATTTACGCCGCCATGCTGACTGCAGAACTGTAATATCCTTAATAAATATCCTTTTATATTTGTATTCTGGTAAACAAGAGAATTGAATTAGTACTGATATTGGTGGAATAGCTTGTCTTATCCCGTGTTAATAGAATCTCTGCCTGTATAGATAATCCGTTTGGTGACGGATTTACAATACATGGGGTCTAAGAGCCGATAAAGAGAAATGATTAAACTGGAAATCAAGCCGCAAGAGAAGGAGAACTTGAAACGATCCTGTGTCAACCCGTCTAGCCAGCGTCGCACAGTAGGCCAATTAAATAATAAATATCCTTGGACATTTCACACAACGCCATCTCGTCCCAAGCTAAGCAACTTAATGCTTGTATTATGGTAACGAGATGGATGATAAACTACTTATATACATTTTTTTTTGTAAATACATACATATTATAGATAGAAATGACACCCAGACTCCGAGCCAGTGCCTCTGGTTTAGACAAAGACACTTGCCCGGCCCCGGAATCGAACCCGGGACCCGTTGATCCAATCGCGGCACATCTAACCACTAGACCAACGCCCTATTGCCCTCCCTAAGACAGGAGGAGGCCTAAATCAACAGTCGGCCATTTATGGGCTATAGCTATAAAGAAAATATCGATACTCCTACTCATATAAACAGTATGCAATGTTTTTTTATGTTTTTTTTTCCATGTTCACCTCTACTTATTTCTTCTCAGCCCATAAACGACCCACTGCAGAGTCGGTGGTCCAACTACATGGAGGGTAAAATTAGCCTACTGTGCCACGCTGGCAAGTTGGGTTGGCATAGGGTTTCGTATCAAGTTTTCCTACTCTTGCGACTAGGTTTTCAGCTTTATCATTTCCTTTTGTCACCCCTCAGGATGACATGAGGTGGCGACACTATCACTACATATTATAAAACAAAGTCGCTGTCGTCTGTCCGTCCCTATGTATGCTTAGATCTTTAAAACTACGCAACGGATTTTGATGCGGTTTTCTTTAATAGATAGTGTTTAAGCTCAGTAGAAGTAAATCAAAGAGTGGACTGTATTTAAGGTTTAATACTGATTTACAATATTAGGTATGGCTGGTTGATAATGAGTGAGACGCGTGCGTAGCCTACGGAGTCCGTAATAGCAAGAGAGCGAGGCTGGTGTCGGCTCCGCCGGCCGGCGCTTGGTCGCCCCCTTGCCCCGCGTCCCGCGCGGGGGGAGCCTCGGAGCCAAGCGCGAACATACTCCCCGGCGTTGAAGACTCCTGGTCTTCAATATTGTCTAGTGGAGCATCAATAGGAAGTGGGCATATGTTGTTGTATGCCCGTCGAAGTATGCCTTTAGTTGTTTGAATGTCAGCTACTCGTGCCATGCCATCATTCCCTGGAATGAGACGAACTATCCGTCCCATAGTCCACATTAGAGGTGGTGAAGTCTTGTCCTTGATGACCACCATCGTTCCGACCCGCAGTTGGCCCGAGGAAGTTTTCCACTTGTACCTTTGTTGCAGAAGAGATACATATTCGTTAGCATATCTTTGCCAGAAGTGTTGTTTTAACTTTTCGATTCGTTGAAAGCGTGCCAATCGAGTTGTGTTGACGTCGGTGATGTCTGGGTATGGTACCATAGTGAGTGGCCGTCCAATTAGGAAATGAGCAGGTGTAAGGAAGGATAAATCCGACGGATCAGAGGACATTGGGGTAAGGGGTCTAGAATTTAAAACAGACTCGATCTGTGCCAAACATGTATTCATCTCTTCGTACGTTAAATGTGATTGACCTAAGATTCTTACTAGATGAAATTTTACTGATTTTACAGCGGCCTCCCACAAGCCGCCAAAATGTGGGGAATAGACAGGAATGAATTTAAATTGAATACCTTTATCATCGATGTGCTTAACAGAATTATTAACAATATGGTTGAAAGCTCCAACAAACGTGGTGCCGTTATCGCAGTATATATTCTGCGGTTTCCCTCTACGGGCAATGAAGCGATCGAGAGCACCTAGGAAGCCCTCTTTAGTGAGGTCCGAGACGATCTCTAAATGCAATGCTTTAACTGCGAAACTAACAAAGACACAAATATATGATTTAATTAGTTTACTACCACGCCCCTTTCGATTGAGCAGCATGACTGGCCCGGCGTAGTCTAATCCTGTATTTAAATACGGATATTCTAATTGTAATCTATCGCGTGGTAAAGCACTCATAATCGGCTGTGTAGTTTTAGCTTTCTGCTTGACACAACGAATGCATAATCTTACTGTATGTTTAGCTAAATTCCTGCCACCAAGCGGCCAATACCTTTGTCTTATTTGTGAAAGTAGAAGTAATGGACTTGCGTGTAACGAGTCTTTATGTTGTTTCTCAAAAATAAGTTTAGTGAGAACGTGTTTACTGCATATGAGTATGGGATGTTTGACATCGTAAGTGTAAAATGAATTATTTAATCGACCTCCGACGCGAATGATATTATCGGAGTCTAGGAAAGGCGATAAAGATAAAAGTCTATTTTTTGAAGGTAAATCTTCACCTGATTTGAGAATGTTGTATTCTTTCGGAAACATTTCCTGTTGTGCAAGACGAATTAATGTATTTTGAGCTAATGATAATTCGATTAATAGAAGGTTATCTTTACGACGCGAGGTTTTATTCTTTAAGTTGAAAATAAATCTATTTATGTAAGCTGTAATTCTAATTAATTTAGAAAAGTCTGATATCTTATTAATTAATATTTTAAAACAATTGCTTTCTATTGTGTTAACAACAAATGATGTTTCCGGTAGTTTATTGAGTTTATGTGTGTAGGGATTGATAGGAAGTTGTGTGTGTGTTGAATGTAAGAAAGTTGGACCAGTCCACCACAGACTGGAGGCGCTGAGTGTATCAGCCCTCGCCCCGCGAGAAACCAGATCTGCTGGGTTCTCTTTTGATGGAACATAAGCCCAACTGTGGTCACCGGTACCTTCCTGTATTTCATGTACTCTATTCCGAACAAATGATTTTAAATTATTGGAGGGTGTAGTTAGCCACCCCAATACAATAGTGGAGTCCGTCCAAAAGAATGATTGATGAAATTGAATGGTAAGTGATTTAATTATCTTTTTATACAGCCTAGTACCTAATAAGGCCCCACACAGTTCAAGACGGGGTATCGTACTTGGCTTTATGGGTGCAATTTTATTCTTAGAAGCTAGAAGACAAACGCGTACATTGCCACTGCTAGTAATTGTTTTAATGTAACAACATGCTCCGTAAGCGCGTTCTGATGCATCTGTAAATGTGTGAATTTCTGCCCTTACTGTGTTGTTATTAAATGTCCAGCGGGGAATGTGTATATTGTTAAGTGATGGAAGTGAATACATCAGGTTTAAGTATGATGTTTTCAAACTGGTTGGTACTTCTTCATCCCAATCTAACTTAATTTTCCATAATTGTTGAATTATTGACTTGATTTCAACAATGCAGGGCCCAACAAGCCCAAGAGGATCAAAAACTTGACTAATTGCTGATAAGATGGAACGTTTAGTGATTTTACACTTTAAATTTGTATGAAAAAGAAAGAACAAGTTATCTAATTCTGAGTTCCAATGAAGACCGAGGGTTTTACTTGGTGCAGATGTACTCAAATTTAATGTTTTATCGTCATCACCTTTGATATCAGAAATTGCTTGAAGAATTTTAGGAGAATTAGATCGCCACTTACGCAAGTTAAAGTTAGCAGAGTCTAGGGTTTTTATGACATCATGACAAAGTTTTATGACTGCATTAGATGAATTGCCCCCTCCTAAATAGTCGTCTATATAGAAATCATGCGCAATTGCTCGTTTAGTCTCTGCATCTGTGCATTGTTCACTTAAGGCAAGAAGACATCGAGTGGCTAGATATGGGGCGGATGAAGTGCCGTATGTCAAAGTGTTTAATGTGTAAGTATGTATAGGCTCTGAATGATTGAATCTAAATAATATTTGTTGTAAGCTACGCTGGTGAGGTTCCACCAATATAGCCCTGTACATCTTTTCTATATCACTGGTAACTACGTACTTGTGTTGTCTAAAACGTAGCAGAATGGAAAGAAGATCATCCTGAATTGTCGGTCCGACATACTGTATGTCATTAAATGATTTACCGGTGGATGTGGCTGCGGATGCATCAAACACAACTCGCAGTTTGGTAGTGGTACTGGATTCTTTTACCACTCCATGATGAGGTAAGTAATTATTAATTGTAGAAGTTTGATTGTATGGTGTTTGTATGAGGTGTGCCTGAGAATGTGTAAGATTGTGCTTAGATGTAGCTATTGTGTTTGAAGATGGATGTGTATTCTGTGACATATGACCGAGATTGATGTACTCCCTCATAAATGTGTGATAGTCATTTTTAAATTTTTCGTCACGCTGCAATTTTTTCTCTAACGAATAGTATCTTAATTTTGCTGCTGTGTACGAGTCGCCTAAAGTTTCAGCTGACTCTTTAAGGGGTATAGTTAATATAAACCTACCATCGCGGTCGCGTCTGGTAGTTTCTTTGAAAATCTTTTCACACTCTTGATCTTCTTTCGACAAAGAATGAGTAGGAGCGATAGAGTCTAACTCCCAGAAATTTTGAAGTTGATGTTCTAGTGTTTGAGAGAAGTGGCAATGTGTGCGAGTGTTTTTAGTTGGTGGACAATTCATAACACTACCTGATACTATCCATCCCAGTTTGGTTTCACGCAAAGTGGGCTGATGTTTACCTAAATTTATGGTGTTTGATTTTAATATGTTCCAGAATATGCTCGCCCCAACTAGTATATCAATAGCCGAAGGAGTATTAAAAGTTGGGTCTGCTAGCTCAATACCTGTAGGTATATGTATGTGTTCTTTATGTATAAATACTGCAGGTAATGATGTGGTTATTTGTGGCAATATATAGCAATCTACGTTTGTCTTATAGCTACCATTAAGAGACTGTAGTGATAATGTACACATTTTGTTACTAGATGAAACCTGGTTATTGATGCCGACCACAGTTGAGTTCGCGTCATGACGCGGCAGATCTAGTCTCTCGCAGAGGTCTCTGGTCACGAAGTTAGATGTGCTGCCATTGTCCAGCAGGGCTCGGGCGTTGTGGAAATGACCATGTCTGTCCACCACTTTCACCATAGCTGTGGAAAGCAGTACATTGCTTTGATTAGTGGCGTTAACAAATGAATGAGTGCCCGATGATGAGTTAGTACATGTTGAAAGTACTATGTTTTCAGTGTTTATGTCTGAAGTGATATTTTTCTCTACTTCTTGATGGAGGAGTGTGTTGTGTTTTGCGTTACAATATTTACAATGAGTTAGTCGGCAATTCTTTGTTTGGTGCCCAATGCGTAAACAATTTTTACAAATGTTATCAAAGGTTGAAACTTTTTTATTACGCGTGTCAACGTCTAAAGCTCTAAATGTATCGCAAGTGAATAAGTGATGATTTTGTTTACACAATGGGCATGCCAATTGTTTTATTTGATTAGGATATTTAGTAACTATAGCAAATGATTTTGTTTTGTGGTTGTGTATTTCTGTGTGAGAATTTTTGTGTGATTGTTTATTATTATTTAGAGTTTCTAATACTTCAGCTCTGTTATTCAAAAATGTAGTAAAATGTTTTAATGTTGCCAAATCACTGAATGTGTTTTTAAACTCTTCCCATTGCCTATTAGAAATAAAGTCAAGCTTTTTAGTCATTATGAATATGATAAGTATGTCCCACTGGTCTGTAGGCTGCCCTAAACTGTTAAGAGATCTCAAGTTTTTATTAATAGTATCTACTAGATTTCTTAACGATTTTGATGAATCCTTTTGAACCTGTTCGGCATTGAATAACGCTTGTATGTGATTATTTATAAGTATCTTTTTATTGTCGAATCTTTCAACTAACAATTGCCAAGCTATTTTATAGTTAGTGGCAGTAAACTCAAGGCTTTGAATAACTAATGACGCGTTGCCTTTAAGAGACGTGCGTAGATAGTGAAATTTACTGATTTCATTGATTCGTGTGTTGTCATGAATAAGGGAAATATACATATCTCGGAACTCGAGCCAGTGATGCAAATCTCCATCAAAAGAGGGCAGTTTTATGTCCGGAAGGCGAAAAAAATCTTGTTTTGCATTTGAGACCACCCCGGATCCATCGCTACTGCCGGGCTGCTCGTTCACTTGTAACATGCTGCGTGCAAGCGCAGTAAGCGAAAAGTAAGTCGAATCGAACCGCTCCCTTTCGACGTACTCTTTATCTTCATCCTCCGAAAGGATTTCGATGTCGCTCTGAAATTTATTAAAGTCTGTGTAAGCTTCATCGATGATCCTCAGGCGTTTTTCCAGCTCTATTTTGTGGGGCAGCGTTAATGATGCGTATGTTTTTATGGTTTCCATGTAATTAAAGAACTGCGTGAGCTTTGCTTTTTGGCTGCCACGTTGTTTTATTAATTTCCTAAGGCAGTCGGTAGGCATTGTGCTTTTAAGTAATCGGCGCAATGAAAGATATTTGAAGGTATTTGAATGTAAATGAAGCAATATAAAATTTGGTTATACAGATATAACAGATATAGGTTATAAAGTAATGCGACGCGCCATGCGGCTTATCTATATCTATGTGGGCATAACGAAATGCAGCGCTAACAAAGGAAAACGTGCGTTGAAAACGATGCGAAGCGATGACGTTGCTTGGCACAAACTAAGAATGTTTTAAATGAAAGTAATGGGTTTATATTGAGGATTGGAACGGACTCACTCGGCTTCTTCCTTGATCCTTGAAGATGACACTCGATTTCTGGTACAAACTGTGTCGCGTGGCGTGGGTCAGGAACAATACAGCACAAGACGTCTCTTTTTGTCCAAAGAAGGACCAATGTTTAAGCTCAGTAGAAGTAAATCAAAGAGTGGACTGTATTTAAGGTTTAATACTGATTTACAATATTAGGTATGGCTGGTTGATAATGAGTGAGACGCGTGCGTAGCCTACGGAGTCCGTAATAGCAAGAGAGCGAGGCTGGTGTCGGCTCCGCCGGCCGGCGCTTGGTCGCCCCCTTGCCCCGCGTCCCGCGCGGGGGGAGCCTCGGAGCCAAGCGCGAACAGATAGAGTGTTTCAAGAGAAAGGTTTATATGTCTAATACATGCATAATTGCATCCGGGCGAAGCCGGGCCGGGTCGCTAGTGTATTAAAAATCCAACACCACAGCACACCATCTGGTGTCATCACAGATACTGTAAGACTCTAAGACTAAGGATTACGAAGCTTGTAGGATTATATTCCCTGTAGGCAAATGGCTCATTTCCGAAGGAACACACACTTTGTGAATAAAATTTGGATCACAAAATCCAATTTTTCTCCCTACACTATAATGATATTATTATGGAAAGTTTTGTATGTATTTTTGTAACGAATAAACACAAAAACTACCGGATCAATTTCAAAAATTCTTCCATCTTAAATAAGTTAGTTTAGTTTAGCTTGCATAGTTGAGACAGTTTTTCATACATTAAGGGCCTCCGCGCATTATGCGGCCAGGCCGCGCGGGCAAGTCCCTGCGGCCAGCTAATTCTTCTACGATGTTTGAAGCTGCGCGCATTACGCGGCCAACGAGAAACATCGCGTCACATACGCGGCCTATTGCCCGCCGCGACCAACGAGAAACATCGCTTCACATACGCGGCCTATTGCCCGCCGCGACCAATCCGCGCATTATGCGGCCAAGCCGCGCGACTGGCCGCGCGGCCTGGCCGCCTAAATGTGCGGTGGGCGCACATGTATGAAAAAGTTCTGAAAAATGTAGAATTACACATTATCACGCGCCTAGGCTAGTGTTTCTTAACCGAAAAATAAATTAACTATGCACAGAATTACCTCTTTCGGTGGACTCTATGCTCTCTCTCTCTCTCTTTGTATGCAGTATGTCGCGGGTTCGATTCCACGCACGGAAGAAATATTTGTACGATCAACAAGTATTTGTTCCTTGTCCGGGTCTATCTATAATATGTATGTATTTACAAAAAAAAAATATAAGTTGTTAATCATCCATCTCGTTACCATAACACAAGCATTAAGTTGCTTAGCTTGGGACGAGATGGGGTTGTGTAAAATGTCCAAGGATATTTATTTATATTTTTATTTACTTCTCAGCCCATAAACAACCCACTGCTAAATCTGGCCTCCTCTAACAACATGGAGGGTAATACGCCTACTGTGCCACGCTGGCTAGTCGGATTGGTTTCATATCAAGTTTTCCTACTGTTATAGCTATGTTTTCAGCCTTATAATTTCCTTTTGTCGGCTTTAACCCCTCAGGCCCTTATGGAAATAATGGGGTGGCAACATTATGTATTCTAAATCCGTGACCAGATGGAATAACCCTCTCTTTATAGCCCAGAGTTAAAACAGGCCTCCCCATTTGTGCCCCACACGGGATCTGAGGGGAAGCGACGTCTTGCCGGGTGCTCACGGCAGGACGTCGAGTGCTCGTAAGGAGCCTGAGGAGAGGAGGAGGGCCTACTCGTTTGCAGCGGCGTGGTTCTGCATCAGATCCCACAATGCCGCAACAGGACGCGAGTTGGAGCATCCCGGGGAGGTTTAGTGGGTAGGCCCCCACTATAGGGGAGAGTCCCACACTCCCCTCACTGACCATCCCCGTGGCCGGCGAGGAAGTCTATAAAGGATTTTACCCCGGGCGAACAAAAAAAAAAGTCCTCCCTATTTGTGAGCCCCCACTTCAGTGACAAAACAGGTCCTTTTTTATGTACGACTTGAATGCCTTTGACTCTAGGCTTGCGTGATGGAAAGAAACGCCAGGGTCAAAGATGGAGCAGGCAATTCAAGGAAATGCCCTGTCGCGCACCGGCTCTCACATACACATGACGAAATACAGTAAAACTGATTGGCGCTGGACTTAGATGTGAGGGTGGTAGCTAGCCGGGCGGACCATTAGATACTACCACCAAGCGTGCTGGGTTTTGTTGACTCTTACAACACGCGCTTTTTCCCAGCGTGCGGTGGGGACGTGTAATATTCAGCCCCGTCCCCACACGGGTAAAACCTACCGGGGTCACTGGCTGTGACCAAGCAGTGGACTAGAGTAAGTGGATCCTATATCTTACGTTCTTCTTTCCCAGTTCCTATATCTTCTTCGTCTCGATTCCCCAATAAACATCAGTCAAGCATTACATTCGATTCTCTGTGGTCCCAAGAGGGCTGTAAGATCTCCAAAGATAGCTCACAATTTAGCTCGATAGACCATAAATTTGCTGTCTCTACTGTACTCACTCATGTCACTTTAATTACTTGATGAAACGTTATATAGAGATGCGAAACGCTATCGAGAATATCGGGATTTGATCTTATCGATGTTATCAATTATTCATCTATACAGTGTCTGTCATAAAGAAAGGACTATTGATACAACAACTACTCAGCCCATACATGATCCACTGCTGAGTCGGGCCTCCCCCAGTTACATGGAGGGTAATTAGTCAGGCGGGTAGGCACAGGGTTGCGTGTCAAGTTTTCCTTCTCTTACGGCTATGTTATCGGCCATTTCCTTATGACACCCTCAGGATGGAATGGGGTGGTGACACTATTTTCCTAAATCCGTCACCACATGGAGAGTATTGATACAGATGGTGACTGTGAATTTTCAGAGAAGACAAAGCTACTGTTTTCGGGCATTTTTGGTCAGCGGCTAGTGGTGAAAGTGTCCTAATACAGATAATAGGACCCAGATTACTAAGTAAATGACATTTAAGCCGACCGTCCACCGCCAACTAAAATAAGTTAGTTTAGTTTAGCATGCATAGTTGAGCCAGTTTTTCATACATTTGCGTCCACTGACGGTGAACTAACACGTATGAAAAACTGGCTCAACTATACAAGCTTAACTAAACTAACTTATTTTAGCAGGTGGTGGACGATCGGCTTAAAAGTCATTAAAATAAATCATACCCAGAACTGATCCACTCATTATGGTCGATATGAATGGCAATAGGTTTTTTGGTTACACTCTGTATAATCGAATGAGCAGATTGATTAAAATAGCATTACTAAAACCTCCGTCCAGTGCCTAGCACCGAATCCCGAGTACGTTTCGAATGATTTGCAACAATTGTGGTCAATATAGTCACGATGACATTTGTCTTCAAAAAGTATAATACTTCGTCTTGTTCATAAACAGTTAAATTCTTACCTCTGCGATAACCATCTCCTCAATCCTCTACAGTCCGGTTTCCGTCCTGGGCATAGTACAGCTACTGCTCTGATAAAGGTCACTGATGACATTCGCCAGGGTATGGATGAGGGGAAAGTTACAGTGTTATCTTTGTTAGATTTCAGTAATGCATTCACTACCGTGGATTTTGATGTATTACTGGGCGTTATGCGTTCAATCAATGTATCTCCGCCGGTCATCGGCTGGTTTCAAAGTTACCTGTCCGGGCGCCGGCAGCGCATTTGTATAGATGATGTATTCTCATCCTGGTGTAATACGACTGCTGGCGTCCCACAGGGTGGCGTGCTATCTCCACTACTTTTCGCGTTATATATTAACACCATCTCTAAGAATCTCAATTCTTCCTACCACCTATATGCTGATGATCTCCAGATATATACGCAAGCTACCCTGGAGAGCTTGCCAACAGCCATCAATCGTATAAACATTGATCTACGCTCAATAGCTGAATGGAGTACATCATACGGATTACAGGTCAATCCATCTAAAACCCAAGTCATTGTTGTCGGCAGCTCACGGATGATTTCCAAAATCAACTGGTCCAACGTGCCACAGGTATTCTTAGATGGAATTCACATCCCGTTTACTAATGTTATAAAAAACCTAGGGATCTTCATTGACCAAACGCTTTCTTGGAACCCTCAGTTGCAGGAAGTAAGTCGCAAACTATTTGCTTCTGCTGGATCCTTGCGTAGAATCCACAATTTTCTTCCCACTACTACCAAAATTGCGCTGGCTCAATCTCTCCTTCTCCCTATTCTCGACTATGCCGATGCCAGCTATCCAGATCTCACTGAAGCCCAACTAGACAAGCTTGAGCGACTCCAAAATCTCTGTATAAGATTTATATTTGGTTTACGTAAATATGATCATGTTTCAGAATTCCGCACTAAGCTCAAGTGGCTTCCCATTCGCCGTCGCCGGGATACACATATTCTTAGCCTACTGTACAACATATTGTTTAATCCCTCTAGCCCACGTTATCTCAAAGAGCAATTCGAATTTCTTCATACCACTCATTCACGATCTCTTAGGTCATCGGAAAACTTGATACTAAAAATTCCTTCTCACACTACAAACTTTTATGGCCAATCATTCTCTGCGCGGGCTGCAAGTTTGTGGAATTCCTTGCCATTTTCTATAAGAAGCACAGAGTCATTAACCATTTTTAAAAAATGGTAAAAGAACACTTCTTATAACGACCTAGCTGTCATAAACACTTAGCACATATCCTATCACTTGTCAATATATTGGTATGTATTTATATAGGTATATATATCATATGAATATATAAGTACTATTAGAATGTATGTATTGTATGTATGTATTACAAACTTTCCCACAGTATTTAATATTTAAACTATCTTTTCTTTTTAATATTTTTTGTAATTGCATAACTTTGTTTACTAAATTTTTGAATATTGTACTTCACTACCCTTTCTTAACTTCTTCCTAACAATGTCCATCTCAAGGTTGTCTGTAAGAAATCGCATTTAGTGATAAGACCGCCCCTTGTACAAATGATTGTTGCTTAAATTGTGTACTGTTTTTTTTATTTCTTTTGTACAATAAAGAGTTTATCTATCTATCTAATACTTTTACTACATAGAGAAATTACATAGAGACGGCAGTTACATAGAGAAACAGGAAAAAATATCGTGTTATTATATCTTTATTTAATACTAGCTGTTACCCGCCATTTGGACTGTGGGCCTCATCAGAAGGCTCAAAGTCACAAGGGCTATCGGATTTTCCTGCGAAATCGAATCAGAAATGAGGAGATACGCAGGAGAATCAGAGTTACCTACATAGGAGTAGCCCACAGGATTGCCAAATTAAGTGGCAATAGGTAGAGCACATAGCTCGCAGGACTGATGCCCGATGGGGCACAAAAGTCCTCGAATAGCGACTGCGTTCCGGAAAGCGCAGTGCTGGTACGACTCCCACACGGTGGACAGACGACCTTGGTAAGGTCCTGCCTTCGTGGAAATCCTTGGGGGAGGCCTATGTCCAACAGTGGACGTCTTTTGGATTTATTATGATGATGCTGACCCGCGATTTCATCCGCGTGGTGGGTGGTTAACAATGTGGGAATTCAGTAAATCTGAAAGGGGGGAGGGTAATAATGTAGCCTAAGACCACTATCTGTTTTCATATCTCTCCCGTGACAAAGATAGGAAAATTATCCAGCAGTATAAATTATTTTCTATTATTTTTATTATTTAATTCAGTGTTTTTTTATGTTTGTTAATCAATAAAACACACTTTTGAATAAAAAATTTCTTCTTAAATTTTCTTGTTCTCCAATACCAGCTTAGTAGGTATACTTAACTCATACTAGTACATCTAAACTGGTACTAGTATTTTAAGGACTCATCTTATAATTTTCACCTGTAACCATTAAGGCGCGCATCGGGATTTTCAGTTTCACTCCGAGCTTCAGGCTGAAAGGGTGTGTCGTGTCGGTCGGGCCGCAACCTTAAACTGAAACTGAAAGTTACGCGTTCGAAGTGCTGTGAACTTAATGTTTGGATTGTAAGCGGATTTTGGTATGTATTCTTATTATTAAACCAATAGTACGTTTATTTCAGTACTGGCCAGAAAAGATACCGTATATTTATTTTAACGATATTTTAAAAAAAAACAGGTTAATTTTTATCATGTTTAATGTATGTACGCGTGTGACTTTCAAATGAATGGTAGGTTTTTTTTATACGTATGTATTTATGTATTCTTTCTCAATATATACTATGAATAACATATTTAATCTACCTCTTTTTAACATTAACAATGAGTAATATTATGTTTAGTGTATTTTTTAAATACTACTACTCTACAGCCCATACATGACCCACTGTTGAGGCGGGCCTCTTCCAATAATATGTTTAAGTTTTTTTTTCTCTTGCGGCCAGGTTTGTATTTCCTTATACTGGCTCAGCACACGCGACACCCTCAGCATGGAATTGGGTTGTGACGCACAGTCGTAAAAATGTGTAAGATGTAAATTAACTTAACTTTTATTTCTAACTAGCTGTTGCCCGCGACTTCGTTCGTATGAGATTTAACAATGTGGAAACTCAGTTACTAAGGGCTCTTGAAAAGCGGAGGGGTGTCAATAAAAGTTGTCTAATTTTCTCCTTGTGTCATCAGCTGCCAGTGAAAGTCCCATCAAAATCGGTTCAGACAGACAAAAATTGACAACAAAGTAGTTTAGGTATATAACTAGTACATTCTGAAGGTATACACGGTACCTACATATATTCAAATATATTAAAATTACAAACAACTGTCATCTAGTCTCTCCCGCATCCACGTCTGCTGCAAAGCATTCGAAATGTCGGGAATTAAATAATGTAATAACCACGCGATAAATCCGTTAAAAAGTGTTTAATTTCAGTGTGTAATAATCGCGAAAACCTAAGAAATTATTAGGCACCCCAATTTTATTTATTTGTATATATAGGGCTTAAACCATTATAGTTTTGGTCTAAACAAATTCGGCTGAGCCTTATGTTAGGAAAATGTCACGGATGATCGATTACATAACATTATGTGACCTTTCCGAAACAGTTTGCTGTTGGCAAATAATAGATTGACTGTAATCAAAATGTAATTAACTTTACGCATAACTTACTTGTGTCCCGGGCTTTGCTCGCGAGGATTTAGGAGCGGTGCAACACATGTCAACATATTTTAAGACCCGTGTCATAATTATTTAAAACGTGTGAAAATCGCGTTAGTCTAAAAACTTTAATGTCAACATATGTTTCTACCCAACTACTAATCAGTAGTTGGTTAGAGGCGCAGTGCTGGTAGGCCTCCCACACAGTGGACCGACGACCTGGTTAAGGTCGCCGGAAAGCAGTGGATGCGGGTGGCCCAGGACCGGCCTTTTGGAGATCCTTGGGGGAGGCCTATGTCCAGCAGTGGACGTCTTTTGGCTGAAATGATGATGATGATGATATTAATGTCCGTGTGGTGACGGATCCAAAATACTTAATGTCACCAACCAATACCATCTTTAGGGTGTCGTAAGAGGCGACTAAAAGAACGCAAGACGCAGATCACCTAGACCCTGGAGAAGGAAAACTTGACACGATACCCTATGCCAACCCGTCTGGCCAGCGTGGCGTAGTATGCTAATTACCCTCCATGTAGTTGGAGGAGGCCTGACTCAACGGTGGGTCATTTATGGGCTGAAAAGTATTAAAATAGAGTCCGTGTAGTGACGGAATTAGAATACATAGTTTTCCACATTCCATTCTCCATTCCAAAATGAAATTACATGGCAGAAAACCTAGCTGCAAGAGAAGGAAAACTTGAATGAAAATTTGTTTATATGTCGATTATAGATAAATAGATTTAGAAAAGGTCATTGACCACTTCTTTCGTTGTCAAGACAAACAACTAATTTCTTCGTTACGATTGCTGTAATGAGTTGGCTATGTTCCAATAATATAAAATGTCAAGGAATACAATTACTTATTCGAAATATCTTTTAGGCGCTTAAGTTAGATTTAGAATACAAAGTAATTAAAAACTTATCGGGACTTATCGCGCACAGAATTAATACCTGTTTTTGCTCGACGTTTCGACCACTTACGTTAAAGGGGTAACAGATAAGGTGGGGACTGTGTTGAAGGAGTATTCCATCAAAACGGTGTATACCCCCTTATCCAAGTTAACCAGGCATGTGAGGACGCCGAAGGATGTCATTCCGTTCCAGACTCCCGGTGTGTACAAGGTGGATTGCAGCTGCGGTAGTTCCTACATCGGTCAAACGAAGCGTACTATTGCGGAAATGATAAAAGAACACATCGCAGCTGTCAAAAATCACCAGATACAGAAGTCTGCTATTGCTGAGCATTTGCTTGAGGCGGGGTCTGATCACTGGATCGAGCTCCACGATCCGAAAGTCCTCTCCACTGAACGGCATTACTATGCGAGAACGGTTCGTGAAGCGGTGGAAATCACAAAACATCGTAATTTCAACCGAGAAGATGGATTCAAGTTGGCGGCATCGTGGAACCCCGTTATAAGCAAATGTGTAGTTCGCGGTATAGGTACTAAGTTTTCAACCGATACAGTCAGTGTGGTGTGCCGTAGTGACAACCCTACGTGTGTGCAAAACCAAGTGAGGGTAGGAGACCAAAGTACCCTCACTTCCCACCGAAAAAACTTGCGGTCTGCAGTCAGCTCGCGACCACGGCCATTGTAACATGGTCGAAACGTCGAGCAAAAACAGGTATTAATTCTGTGCGCGATAAGTCCCGATAAGTTTTTAATTATGTGTTCAAATCGCGAAAGTTTAAAAATAACAATTGCTAACCGGTACGGGCCGGAATTTGCAAATAATATTCGTCACCTAGAATTTCTTCGAAAGAAACGGGCGCGTTTAAATACATCTCATTGTTATTTTGATTAATTTATTAGATAAGTAATTTTAATTTTAAAAAACTAAACTAGATTTCTTATGTATGTGGAGTTTGCCTGTAAGTGATTGTTGCACTGTTGCATACACACTTTCGCATGTTACCCTTAGCATAGAACATGTGTAAACAATTGTTGGCGAACCAATAAATAAATAAATAAATAAATAAATCTCTGATATTTTTAACGAAATGTCGGGATTGGAACTTAATACCTACGTGTGTCCGTATAAAGCCGCGTAGTGATATTGCGCGTTCCGGAGAAATTCTACGCAGTGCAAGTGTTCGGTTATTAAAACAATTAATACGTAATTGTCACTATGACCTTAACAGAGTGAACTGTGAATTATATCGAGTGCATACGGAGTGCAGTGTAGGGCTGTCTCGTGATGATTTTGATGTATGTGATCGGATTACATATCAACAGGCGTCTCGTACTTTTGAACTTTGTAGTACGGGACATGAGAAGAAGTTGGGAAAACTTATGGCTCGCCGTGAGTACCGTAACGATACCTATAATACATCTGATGCATGTTTACCCTCAACACAAATTAAAACAGTGGTGAATTTGTCAAACGTCACGTTAGATAGCGCAGCACAAAGTATTTTGGCAAAAGGGATGAATTTTGCGTTAACACCTAAACGGATACCGTATGAAAACGTGATTTGTAGCGTAGAGGAAGCGATATTGCGAAACAAGGTGCCATCTATTGCAGCTGAATCAATTAGACAGGATGTTTCGCGTATTCTGCGTAAAGCTAAGCTACCTAAGAGCAATGCTACTACAGAAGAGCGTCTAGCGTTAAAAAAGATTCGAGACAACGAAGACATTTTAGTGTTAAAGGCCGATAAGGGAAACGCCACTGTCGTAATAAACTCAGTCGATTACGATGCAAAAATACGGAGTTTGTTGAGTGAAACAAAGATTTACAAGCCGGTTTCATATAATCCCACTGCCAGGGTAACGCGCCGTATTCGAGCCATTATAAAGGACTATAAGGAGCTCTTCACGGAAGATGTGTTTGATAATCTACATAGGCCTAGGGTTGTGCAACCGCCAAAGTTGTATGGGTTACCAAAGGTACACAAGACCAATGTACCCTTGCGTCCGATCGTGAGTCAGATAGACTCACCCACATATCAACTGGCAAAGTATGTAGCCTCTAGATTACAGCCACTGGTAGGAAACACTTCGTCCTTCGTGAGGGATTCTCGTCACTTTGTGGAGATTATAGGGACCCTGACGCTGGATTCAGATGACATCTTGGTGAGTTTCGATGTCGAATCACTTTTCACCAATGTTCCAGTTAAGGAGTGTCTCGAGGTGATCAGAGAGCTGTTGAAGGATAACCACTTGCCGGAAAACTTAATGGTTTTACTGAGAAACTGTCTAGAGGGCAACTTCTTTCTTTACCGTGGGCAGAACTATCTCCAGATTGATGGTGTCGCAATGGGGAGTCCTGTGGCTCCGGTGATGGCAAACATCTGGATGGAACATTTCGAAAAGTCCATAAACATGCAATCGTCTGCGGTGAAGATGTGGAAACGGTATGTGGACGACGTTTTCTGCATAATGAAGGGAGACAAAGAGATAGTAGACCAGTTCGTGGATCATCTCAACTCAATTCACGCGAACATTAGGTTCACATATGAACTGGAAGTGGAAAGAACTTTGCCATTCCTTGATATCAAAGTGATGGTTAGACCAGATGGCTCGTTGGCGCACTCGGTCTACAGAAAACCCACGCACACGGACAGGTACCTACATGCTACGTCACACCATCACCCGCGCCATTTGCAGTCGGTGGCCAGCTCTCTGTTAGACAGAGCTGTAGCCCTCTGTGACCCTGAACATGTGGAGGCTGAAGTAGCCCATGTTCAGGAGGTACTTAAAAGAAATGGCTATAGTGTGACCAAGAGAGGTCGAGCAATACGCAGAGGACACAGGAGCAAGTTTGACGTAGAGAGGCAGCCGGCTTTCATGCCTTACGTTAAAGGGGTAACAGATAAGGTGGGGACTGTGTTGAAGGAGTATTCCATCAAAACGGTGTATACCCCCTTATCCAAGTTAACCAGGCATGTGAGGACGCCGAAGGATGTCATTCCGTTCCAGACTCCCGGTGTGTACAAGGTGGATTGCAGCTGCGGTAGTTCCTACATCGGTCAAACGAAGCGTACTATTGCGGAAAGGATAAAAGAACACATCGCAGCTGTCAAAAATCACCAGATACAGAAGTCTGCTATTGCTGAGCATTTGCTTGAGGCGGGGTCTGATCACTGGATCGAGCTCCACGATCCGAAAGTCCTCTCCACTGAACGGCATTACTATGCGAGAACGGTTCGTGAAGCGGTGGAAATCAGAAAACATCGTAATTTCAACCGAGAAGATGGATTCAAGTTGGCGGCATCGTGGAACCCCGTTATAAGCAAATGTGTAGTTCGCGGTATAGGTACTAAGTTTTCAACCGATACAGTCAGTGTGGTGTGCCGTAGTGACAACCCTACGTGTGTGCAAAACCAAGTGAGGGTAGGAGACCAAAGTACCCTCACTTCCCACCGAAAAAACTTGCGGTCTGCAGTCAGCTCGCGACCACGGCCATTGTAACATGGTCGAAACGTCGAGCAAAAACAGGTATTAATTCTGTGCGCGATAAGTCCCGATAAGTTTTTAATTATGTGTTCAAATCGCGAAAGTTTAAAAATAACAATTGCTAACCGGTACGGGCCGGAATTTGCAAATAATATTCGTCACCTAGAATTTCTTCGAAAGAAACGGGCGCGTTTAAATACATCTCTGATATTTTTAACGAAATGTCGGGATTGGAACTTAATACCTACGTGTGTCCGTATAAAGCCGCGTAGTGATATTGCGCGTTCCGGAGAAATTCTACGCAGTGCAAGTGTTCGGTTATTAAAACAATTAATACGTAATTGTCACTATGACCTTAACAGAGTGAACTGTGAATTATATCGAGTGCATACGGAGTGCAGTGTAGGGCTGTCTCGTGATGATTTTGATGTATGTGATCGGATTACATATCAACAGGCGTCTCGTACTTTTGAACTTTGTAGTACGGGACATGAGAAGAAGTTGGGAAAACTTATGGCTCGCCGTGAGTACCGTAACGATACCTATAATACATCTGATGCATGTTTACCCTCAACACAAATTAAAACAGTGGTGAATTTGTCAAACGTCACGTTAGATAGCGCAGCACAAAGTATTTTGGCAAAAGGGATGAATTTTGCGTTAACACCTAAACGGATACCGTATGAAAACGTGATTTGTAGCGTAGAGGAAGCGATATTGCGAAACAAGGTGCCATCTATTGCAGCTGAATCAATTAGACAGGATGTTTCGCGTATTCTGCGTAAAGCTAAGCTACCTAAGAGCAATGCTACTACAGAAGAGCGTCTAGCGTTAAAAAAGATTCGAGACAACGAAGACATTTTAGTGTTAAAGGCCGATAAGGGAAACGCCACTGTCGTAATAAACTCAGTCGATTACGATGCAAAAATACGGAGTTTGTTGAGTGAAACAAAGATTTACAAGCCGGTTTCATATAATCCCACTGCCAGGGTGACGCGCCGTATTCGAGCCATTATAAAGGACTATAAGGAGCTCTTCACGGAAGATGTGTTTGATAATCTACATAGGCCTAGGGTTGTGCAACCGCCAAAGTTGTATGGGTTACCAAAGGTACACAAGACCAATGTACCCTTGCGTCCGATCGTGAGTCAGATAGACTCACCCACATATCAACTGGCAAAGTATGTAGCCTCTAGATTACAGCCACTGGTAGGAAACACTTCGTCCTTCGTGAGGGATTCTCGTCACTTTGTGGAGATTATAGGGACCCTGACGCTGGATTCAGATGACATCTTGGTGAGTTTCGATGTCGAATCACTTTTCACCAATGTTCCAGTTAAGGAGTGTCTCGAGGTGATCAGAGAGCTGTTGAAGGATAACCACTTGCCGGAAAACTTAATGGTTTTACTGAGAAACTGTCTAGAGGGCAACTTCTTTCTTTACCGTGGGCAGAACTATCTCCAGATTGATGGTGTCGCAATGGGGAGTCCTGTGGCTCCGGTGATGGCAAACATCTGGATGGAACATTTCGAAAAGTCCATAAACATGCAATCGTCTGCGGTGAAGATGTGGAAACGGTATGTGGACGACGTTTTCTGCATAATGAAGGGAGACAAAGAGATAGTAGACCAGTTCGTGGATCATCTCAACTCAATTCACGCGAACATTAGGTTCACATATGAACTGGAAGTGGAAAGAACTTTGCCATTCCTTGATATCAAAGTGATGGTTAGACCAGATGGCTCGTTGGCGCACTCGGTCTACAGAAAACCCACGCACACGGACAGGTACCTACATGCTACGTCACACCATCACCCGCGCCATTTGCAGTCGGTGGCCAGCTCTCTGTTAGACAGAGCTGTAGCCCTCTGTGACCCTGAACATGTGGAGGCTGAAGTAGCCCATGTTCAGGAGGTACTTAAAAGAAATGGCTATAGTGTGACCAAGAGAGGTCGAGCAATACGCAGAGGACACAGGAGCAAGTTTGACGTAGAGAGGCAGCCGGCTTTCATGCCTTACGTTAAAGGGGTAACAGATAAGGTGGGGACTGTGTTGAAGGAGTATTCCATCAAAACGGTGTATACCCCCTTATCCAAGTTAACCAGGCATGTGAGGACGCCGAAGGATGTCATTCCGTTCCAGACTCCCGGTGTGTACAAGGTGGATTGCAGCTGCGGTAGTTCCTACATCGGTCAAACGAAGCGTACTATTGCGGAAAGGATAAAAGAACACATCGCAGCTGTCAAAAATCACCAGATACAGAAGTCTGCTATTGCTGAGCATTTGCTTGAGGCGGGGTCTGATCACTGGATCGAGCTCCACGATCCGAAAGTCCTCTCCACTGAACGGCATTACTATGCGAGAACGGTTCGTGAAGCGGTGGAAATCAGAAAACATCGTAATTTCAACCGAGAAGATGGATTCAAGTTGGCGGCATCGTGGAACCCCGTTATAAGCAAATGTGTAGTTCGCGGTATAGGTACTAAGTTTTCAACCGATACAGTCAGTGTGGTGTGTCGTAGTGACAACCCTACGTGTGTGCAAAACCAAGTGAGGGTAGGAGACCAAAGTACCCTCACTTCCCACCGAAAAAACTTGCGGTCTGCAGTCAGCTCGCGACCACGGCCATTGTAACATGGTCGAAACGTCGAGCAACAACAGGTATTAATTCTGTGCGCGATAAGTCCCGATAAGTTTTTAATTATGTGTTCAAATCGCGAAAGTTTAAAAATAACAAAAGAATACATAGTGTCAACACTCCTTTGCATCCATAGTACCGGCCTGGTATAGTTCCAATCTCAATTTGACCACAGACTTCACTATCACTACATATTATAAAACAAAGTCGCTGTCGTCTGTCCGTCCCTATGTATGCTTAAATCTTTAATTCGGATTTCGAAGCGGTTTTTTTTAATAGATACAGTGATTCAAGAGGAATGTTTATATTTATAACATATGTACCCGTGCGAAGCCGGGGCGGGTCGCTAGTTAACAATAAACAAAAGAGTTTAAATGGTGTGTGTGTAATATTTTTTTTATTGATTTCCTGTATTTTTTATGTGAATTTAAAAGAAAATATTAGCATTCTACACTCCTACTCCATATATACTATAAGTTTGGGAAATTCCATACTCCTCTGTCTGCGCAATTTTCGTAAAATTGGCAAAATTTAAATAAGAAGAATATCGAAAAACGGTCAAAGGACGACTTTGATTAAAACTAAAATGATCAGTTGATTTTTGAAAAAAGTATTGAATTAATTTGAAAATTACTCTTTGGAATTTTTTCAATAGTCTATAAAGTTTAAATTTTGGCCATTCACACGCGTTTGAAATATTTTTCCTGTTTGCATATTTACCCAATATAATCTCAACGGACAATAGCCGTTTAAAAAAGATTCCGTAAGTAATATTATTTCGTAATAATTCACTAGTTAACTTTAGAACTAAACATTAAAAAACTTTCTTTCTTTTTTGGTGCCCGGGGTAAAAATCCTTTATGGATTGTCCTTTATGGTGTGTGGGAATCTCCCCCAGAATGGGGGCCTACCCACTAAAACATCCCCGGGGTGCTCTCTCTCTCGCGTCCATGTCAGTGGCATTGCGGGTACTTAGCCTACTAGGGCCCCGTCCGCTATGCCACGGCCTGGAGGCTCACCGCCTCCTCAAAACCCACGCTCGAATGAGCCCCGACGTCCTGCCGTGAGCACACCGAGCAGGACGTCGTCCAACGTCTGATCCCCCGTGGGGAAACATTAAAAAACTAATTTATGATGCTTTAAGTTATTACAACCCTATATAAAGTGCTTTGTTTAATTTCTAATACGAAATTTTCGAATACGGAAATTCTATTTCAAAATATAAATGGCCCAAGTTGCATCGTTTCGTAAATATCAATTAAGTAAGGCCAAAAATTGTAGCAGCTAGTGAAAATAAATACGAGTTACTCAAACCAACCATTCATATTTAAACCTAAGAAAATGTGACGCTGTATTTTTTTTACGTAATAACCGTTATTATAAATAATATCAATATTTTTTTATAAAAAACACGTCTTCACACGGGTTATAGAATGGAGTTATAGATCCCATTTTTTTGTCATCCTGGTATGTAGCTTTCAATCAGTGAAAGAATTGTTCAAATCTGTTTAATAGTTTCGGAGATTATTGAATGCAATCAAACAAACATTGAATCTTTCCTGTTAATAATATTAGTAGAGATGAAAAAAATATTCTGATTATTTGATATGATCACATAGATAGGTACCCTAAAGTGATTGGATTTAAAAGATTATTTAAAATATACTGTAGCTTTTAAAAAGAAGATATAAATGTTTAAAAATAACTTTTACTTTTATTTGTTTGTACTGCAGATACAAAATAAAGTTTACATGATTTCTACGAATAAACATTCATTATTTTTCAAATGAACCTTTGTTTTGTTTTAAGCAAGAAAAATACATTCTAGATTTCAAAATGATGTGCGCTGAAGTTTTAATCGTGAAAAATATCTTTCATTCATAAGGAAGCATTTCCGCGTCGCACAAAAGGGGACAGCGAAACAAACAATTAGATAGAGCGTTCTTCCTGTTATTTTTAAGCTAGTATTTTGTCACTGTTCCCGGATTTCCAACTGAGTAATGTTTGGGACTTATTTAGTAGGACCGAGGAACGGTAAGAATACATGATATTATGATGATTTGGTTAACTATTTTAGCCCGCGTGTTTAGTGATAGTGTACATAGTGGCAGCGTTCGGGAAGCTGCGAAAGATCTTCTCGTCCACAATACCGCAGTGTCTGAAGACAAAAGTCTTCACCCAATGTGTGTTGCCAGTGATGACATATGGAACAGAGACGTGGTCGCTCACTATGGGCCCCATCAGAAGGCTCAAAATCACCCAAAGGGTAATGGAGAGGGCTATGCTCGGAGTTTCCCTGCGAGATCGAATCATAAATGAGAAGATACGCAGGAAATCCAGGGTCACTGTCATAGCCCACCGGATTGCCAAACTTAAGTGGCAGTGGGCAGGGCACATAGCTCGCAGGACCGACGCCCGATGGGGCAGAAAAGTCCTCGAGTGGCGACCGCGTTCCGGAAGGTGCAGTCCTGGAAGGCCTCCCACACGGTGGACCGACGACCTGGTTAAGGTCGCCGGAAAGCAGTGGATGAGGGCGGCCCAGGACCGGCCTTTGTGGAGATCCTTGGGGGAGGCCTATGTCCAGCAGTGGACGTCTTTTGGCTGAAATTATGATGATGACTTAGTGATTCATTTTACGCTACAAGGCTAATAATTGTTTGCCACAGTAACACTATTGATAGGACAAGTTTTAATAAGGTTATATTTTTGGTCACATTACTTTTTAGTCTTACTAATATTATAAACGTGAAAGTTTGTAAGTATGGATGGATGGATGGATGTTTGTTACTCTTTCACGTGAAAACTACTGAATGGATTTTAATGAAACTTTACAATAATATAGCTTATACATCAGAATAACACATAGGCTACAAGTTATAAAGATATTATGTGAATTACAAAAATATAAACAAGTCGAATTCAAAATTTCTAATTGTCAAATTTTCGGCCATATTAAACTATAGACAACATAACGTTTCGCTGTCAGTTGCGTTTTGTTAAAGTAGGTTTTATACGGACCCCCCTCGACTGTGCTGCCACCTTGCTGTGGTGAGGGGGCTTGAGTGCCTCAATGATCCGTGGGGCCATACCGGCCAGGGCCTCCCATGCCGGGCGGGCCCACGGGGAGAGGTGAGACGAAGAGCGGCACCCAGCGTCGTGGCGGGTTGCGGCTCCAGGGACTCCTCTGTTCTCAGAGCTGCCTTGCGAGTCGTAAACCGCTGCGGCGCATCATGAGGTCCTCGGGTTGGCGCTCAACTTAGTTGGCCGTCAAACCGAGTCCTCACCAAACGTCCTCGGGTTGGCGCCGGCCGAGGGCTGACGGGCCTCCTCTGCGAGGCCGTATGTCGCAGAAGGGGGCTCCGGGACGGATCGCTGGTGCGCTGCGGTAGATTGGGGCTGCGGGGACTTGGGTGGATGGGGACCCTGTCCCCAGTGTCTCGCTGCGAGCCCTGGACGGGGGCTCCGGGGACCTGGGTTGACGGTGGACCCTGTCCTAAGGGTTTCCCTGCGGGCCCTGGACGGCTGCGGTGCGCCGGTGTCCTCTGGTTGGCGCCGGCCCGAGGGCTGACGGGCCTCCTTCTGCGGGGCCGATGTCGCAGAAGGGGGCAGCGGGGCGGGTCGCAAGGGAGGGAGCTCCGGGTGACCCGCGCCGCGGACGGAGGCGGGGGTGGAGGGGGGTTCGTGACGATGCGGGCCCCTTCTGCCCTCGCCTAGGAGGCCGGTGGTGGTTCGGGGGAGCCACCACCGACGAAAGCCTCGATGACTGAGGGGGTCCCAGTATACCGGGACGCCCTCTCTGATAGTCGCTTGCCCGCGTTGCGGGCACCACGCCGGGGCGTCACAGTAGAATGCGTTTACGCGAACTTGTGGCGCCCCAAGCGCGTCGTGTGAGGGTATGCCGCTGGGGTTTTAGTGGGTAAACGACTCTTGGGTAGACGACCCTTGTCGGAGTCCCACATAATCACCGACCTTTCCCCCGGGGTGCGGTGGTATGCATAAAGCATTTCCCCAGCGAAAACAAAAAAAAAAAAAAAAAAAAAAAAAAAAAAAAAAGGTTTTATACGGACGGGATAAAAATCTCAGGCATCCTATGTCCAACTTTCTTTTAGTTTTAAATATTTATAATGCGGAACAAAGTTCGCCGGGTCAGCTAGTTGTTATATATATAAATAAATATCCTTGGACATCCTTGGACATTTCACACAACGCCATCTCGTCCCAAGCTAAGCAACTTAATGCTTGTGTTATGGTAACGAGATGGATGATAAACTACTTATATACAATTTTTTTTGTAAATACATACATATTATAGATAGAAATGACACCCAGACTCCGAGCCAGTGCCTCTGGTTTAGACAAAGACAGTCGCCCGACTTCGGAATCGAACCTGGGACTCGTTGATCCAAAGGCGGCACATCTAACCACTAGACCAACGAGGCATTTACATATATATAATATATATATATATGTGATAGCTCATATAAGCCTTGTAAGCCCAGGCCAGTATAATAACGTTTACAGGGAAAAAAATAGCCCGTAGTTTGGGTTTCGAATCAAGTTTTCCTTCTCTTGCGGCTAGGTTATCGGCTTGGAATTTACCTTTTGTCGGCTCTTACGATACTTTAGGGAGAAATGGGGTGAAGACACTATGTGTTTTAAAACCGATTTCACACGGACACGGCATTCGAAACACTAGGTATCAAATAACAATACATGAGTAAAATCGGTCAAGTAGTGCTTAAATTTAAGACATATCTAGCAACTATGTTACTTTCGCGAAATATCAATAGTAAAATATTTAAACCGAAACTTAAGAGTATTAAAATATTACAGCTATTATTCATACAAGTTGGGAAACCTCGAAACTACAGCAATTTCATCCGTTAATGGCGGACTCTGCAAAAGGATTATGAATAAATAATCTGAATTACAATCCGCATTTTGAATAAAATTGAAAAGCGTTTTCGTGTTCAACAATTACTTGTGAATCGTTGTTTTACGGAAGTAATTGAATAGTTGGTTGAAGTTATTTATACGTTAGCATATTCAATAATTCATGAGCTATTATTTTGTGTATATTTATATAGTGTTTGTATAGTTAGTATTAATTAATGCCGACTTTAAAACGATCCCAACAGCGTTTTCGCTAACTCTTTTAGAAATTATGTGTTAGTTGTCTGAAAGAGATCGCTTTTAGTCATAAGGCCGCCAGTTGTATGTCTACTACTACTATTTTCAAAAACTCAAAACTCAAACTCAAACTCAAATCATTTATTTCAATTGAACCTATTTACTGGTGTTTTTGAAAAGTCAAAAGTGAAGTTAGGAATCTAGTTGCATGTTCCAAAAAGTAGATCCTATGGAGAAGAACAGGCAAGAAACTCCATGGACACTCTTTTTATCATATTTTCTGTTACAAGCATCTGATTGGGTTACATTGATTTCGTGTTTATTTATAGTAAGCTAAGATGTGAGGACAATGTAACATATTGCACAACAGAAGTGTCCAGGAGATCAATATAAAGCTATGTAGGTATGTCAATAGCAGTTAAGGGATGACCGGCCCCAACTGGCGGCACCCGTTCACGAGCATGACGCATGTGCCAGCCATCCCCCAGCTCAACCATATTTTAGGGAACCGAAGGACCCGACACACACGACACCACCAGCATGACCTTTAAGCGAGCATGACATACTCTCAACTGCTTGTTTATATGATAAGTTATATAAATACGGTGACTACATAGTGCTCACATTTACAATTCTAAACTTCTAAACAATTATACAAAATAAAATGATAAAGGTCCTGTATAATACGAAGGTCCTGTATACTCGATATAAAAAAAAACAAAGACAAATTAGTCCTACTCAGTGGTAAAAAAAAAACAAGGAACATGAATATTTAATAAATCCATGATGTCAAAAATAATATTATGAGAAAGGTACATGTCAATAAAAGAACTAGTGAAAGTCCGGAATTAAATAATTATTACAAAAAAAGGAGTAGCAAAATATGAAGACCACATAAGACTATTTCAGTGTGGCTGCGAAGCTGGACCAGCATTTCGCCAAGCATTTTTATCATCGACATATTCATCTAATTTATAATAAGCCTGCCTACATAGTGTGCGTTTTACACATATTTTAAACTTCTTCTCGTTTAATTGAAGGATGTTGGAAGGTATTTTATTGTAAAATTTAATGCAGTTCCCCATAAATGAAGTTTGCACTTTTGATAATCTAAATTTTGGTTGAACTAGTTTATTTCCATCTCTAGTAGTATAATGATGTCGTTCGCACTGTTTACTAAATAAATGCAAATTTTTCCTAACATACATGATGTTTTCATATATGTACTGACAAGGCACTGTTAGGATGCTTATTTCTTTGAACAGATCCCTAAGGGAATCGCGACTGCGTAGATTGTAAATAGCTCTAATAGCTCTTTTCTGCAGAATGAAGATTGATTCAATGTCTGCAGCACGTCCCCATAGCAGAATACCATAAGACATGATACTGTGGAAGTAACTAACTAAAGTACACCAGTCGTGCAGTGTCTATGTCTGTTAATTGGCGGACTTTCCGAACAGCATACGCTGCGGAACTTAGCCGCTTAGAAAGAGATGTTATTTGGGGACCCCATTGTAATCTAGAATCAAGCGTTATCCCTAAGAAAACAGTGTCCTCTACTAAATCCAATTTATCATTATTCAATACCACATCACACTCACTATGTTTAACATTGGGTAAAGAAAATCTTATACATTTTGTTTTATTCCCATTTAAGACTAAATTATTCGCAGTGAACCAACCATGTACTTGATTAATAATTTTATTTATATCGTCATAGTTTTTAGCACGTCTATCTACTTTAAAAATAAGTGAGGTGTCGTCAGCAAACAAGACTATCTTGGGTTGATTATGCAATGAATGGGGAAGGTCATTAATGTAAACTAGAAAGAGAAACGGGCCTAATATAGAACCCTGTGGCACGCCCATTATTACGTTTGAGCTCATTGAATTGACACCGTTTATCTGAACCTGCTGCTGTCTATCACTCAGATATGATTTAACTATACAAATAGCCTGCTTACAAAAGCCGTAATGTTCAAGTTTGAGGAGCAGCGTTTCATGATTTACACAATCAAATGCTTTCGAGAGGTCGCAAAAGATCCCAAGAGCATCATGTGCTTCCTCCCAGGCTGTAAAAATATGCTTTAGCAAGGACACACCGGCGTCAGTAGTGCAACGCCCTTTGGTGAAGCCGTATTGCTGATCATGCAGGATATTGTTTATGTTGAAGTGCAATAGCATTTGATTAAGCATGATCTTTTCGAAAATTTTACTGAATACTGGCAAGACCGATACCGGCCTATAATTGTTAGAATCTCTACTGTCCCCAGATTTAAAAAGTGGTATAACTTTACTATGTTTCATAAGATCAGGAAATACTCCTTGATCTACACATAAGTTAAACGTTAAAGCTAAGTAGGGAGCTAAAGTTTCAATAACAGATTGACAGGTTTTGATAGACATTCCCCACAGATCCTCAGTCAGTTTGATCTTAATATCCTTGAAAGCTTTTTTAACAGTTACATTATTTATGTGTTTAAAACTAAATGCTATGGGACAGGTAGTAACATTTTCTCTGAGAAGGGCGATAGAAAGGGCAGGTGAGGAATCTAAAGCTTCTGTCGTTTTAATCGGTATATTTGTGAAGAAATCGACAAATTCCTGAGCTACGGCCTTGTCAGTATTTACAGTACCGTGACTAGTTTCTAGTGTGTAATTATTAGATGGTGTATTTTTCCTGCCAGTTTCATTATTAATAATTTTCCAAGTTGTTTTAATCTTATTATCCGATGCTTTAATTTTACTACTTATATATTTAGATTTAGCTAACCTACACACGCTTCTAAAAGTTTTTGAATAGACGGCAACATAATTACTAAAAGACTCCGTCCTAACATAAGGCTTGAGCCCATATAACTCGTACAGTTTATCTCTACTTTTCCTAATACCTGTGGTTGCCCAATCACTGAAAATAAATTTAGGGTAAGTATTTTTACTTTTTATCTTAAATATATTGCTAAACTCAGTCTGCACTACAGAAAACACATCCGAGTATAGTTTATTAGCATCGTTTATGTTTAAGTCCTGAACTTGTAATACACTACCTATAACCCTATCAAATTTCTTTAAATTACCAGGTGTTATTGGCCTATACTTTATCTGAATCTTCTGCAATGGTATCTTGGACCTAAAGGTGACAGTGAGTCCGCTATGATCAGAGGGCAGACAATTAACGACGCCTTTATGTATGAAATCACAATTACAAAAAACATTATCAATACAGGTAGCAGAGGTTGTTGTTATTCGAGTCGGCTCTAAAAATATATTGGACAGATTGAATGACTTAAAGAGGCTTAACAATCTGTTACTATTTGAATTATTTTCTAAAATATTAATATTAAAATCACCACAGATAATGACAGATTTGTTACTTTTGATGACTTTTGCCAAAGCATCTTCCATTGTGGTCTCAAAAATAGAATAGTTTTGCATACTTGGTGGTCTGTAAACGCACACTATAACATGCTTGTCCAGCTCAACACATGATAACTCAACATTGTGTTCAACCGATAGACTAACTATATCCTTCCGTTGTTTACATTTAATGCCATTTCTATTTAATATTAGGGTACCTCCATGTAACATGGATTTTCGATTAAAACAACTGGCCACACTGTAATTTTCTAAATTAATTATCATTTGATCTTCCCTAAGCCAATGTTCACTTATACAAATTATGTCATACTGTGTTTTATCTAATAACATTTCCATTTCTAATAATTTTGAAGAAAAACCTTGAATATTTTGATACAATAGCTTAATGGTCTTCTGCTTAACCCCTATGGAACAATTAGATTGCTGTAAGCTAGAGGATACATAGTTATGTATAGTTCCAGTAAAGTTATCCTCTATTGTCTTGCTGACTAGTTTAAATGGATATCCGGAGCAAATCTCTGAACTTTGTTTTCACTAGTAAGCAAGTACTTATTTCCTATGCCTAGACTCAAAGTCTGAGATCCCTCCTTCGTCGAAGTCCTAACTAACCTAACATTAGTAATATTACTAGGGGGTGTAAAAAATAAAGAAGAAGTCATACTATTTATGACAGAGTTAATATTAAAAGCTAATAGCGAAGCTATTTTACGTCTAATTGTATTTGGGAGGTGTAAACTCTTCCCAGTCACTGTCAGCTTATCTACAAAACTATTAGTGTCAAAAAATAAAAGCTTATCGCTGTGGTGACTAACTAAGAAATGTATGTGATTATTTAACATATATATGTGGTTATTTTGACTCTCAGTTAAATGTTCAAAGTATGGGAATGCACACAAAATAATTTTATTACAATTAAGTTGTAATAAATGCTCAACACTATCAGTGACATGTTTTTTACTAACATTTAAACTATTACCTATAATTATAGTTAAATTTGTAGAAGATGTAAACTTCTTTTTAATTATATTTGACATAATTTGATTATATGAAGCTCCAGGCATACAACAATTATGAATAGAATGACTCAGGCTATTACTCAATAATGGTCCAAAACCCTTACCTATGTCATCAGAAAACAATATAGATTGATAACTGTTTATAGCTTGTGTTGGTATCTCCTGTGTAATATTAGATTCAGGCAAGGAGATGGAGGTGTTAATATCATTAGAAACCCTATTACAAACACATTGTGATTTTAATGTAAGCGAATCAACTCGGTCAGCATTGAAGTTACACAGGTCAACTAATTCATTAGCAGCAATGATATGTTCCCCAATCTGCTTCTGTGAACTAATATATTTATTATATAAAGAATTGAGTGACTCTTCTAACACCTTTATTTCGGACTGTAAGTGTTGAGTGTCTTTTTCATAAATGTTCTTACTGTCCTCTAATTTAATTTGGAAATTATTTAATTGATTTACTAATGCAACACGTTCCTTTCTGTATTGAATAGTTTTTGTAAAGGTTTTGTGTTGTTTTTTTAATTTATTACACTTTTTAATAATTTTATTTAGTTTAATATATTTCTTGAGTTTATTTTTACTACAGCTGTGTCTAATACAATTTAGGTTTAATAATGAGTCTTGCTCAGTAAGGTCAATAGTAACTAAAGCCTGTTCAGTTGTAGAATTTGAACTGGTGTGAATTATCTCATCAAACAAGTGTTGAGTTTCAATAGCCTGAGTATTCAGCCCACTGCTGAGTCGGGCATCCTCCCATTACAGGGAGGGCTATTAGCCTACTGTGCCACGCTGGCCAGATGGGTTGGCACAGCGTTTCCATTCAAGATTTCCTTCTCTAGCGGCTAGGTTTAAGGCCTTGCTATTTTCTTTTGTCGGCTCTTACGACACCCTCAGGATGGGATGGAGTGGTGACACTATGTATTCAAAATCCGTCACCACACGGAATGGATTGAAACATATTAAAACTAAAACGGTGAATTTATGTCACACGCAATATTGTCAATTCCCGTAACAACATGATACGTACCAATAGGTATTATAACACTTTACGAGTATTTAAGGCTAACTATTACCGTATCCAGCACAGGGTGGAACAAAAATCCCATATTCCTCGGAAGTGAAGGCCACGTGGTCACCACCCCATACTTTTCTGTTTTGTAGTTAATAGATTGCATTTTTCTTAACCGGATTTTTGCTACTACGTGTTCCACAAAATAAACTACTTCTTGAGTTAAAACACTATCTAGATGTAGATTTACTACGTGTGGTCACGTATTTTGAATATATAGTGTCATCACCCCATTCCATCCCGAGGGTGTAGTAAAGGTTAACAAAACGAAATGACAAGGCCGAAAACTTAGCTGCAAGGGAAGGAAAACTTGATACATTCTGCCAGCGCCCTTGCCAGCGTGGCACAATAGGGTAATTACCCTCCATGTAACTCTAGAGGAGGTCTGACTCAGCAGTGGGTCATCTATGGGCTGAGTAATAGTACACAGCATCTGTGTCACTACAGCTACTTAGTTAAGGATGTAGAGTTTTTGTTACATCCTATATATTGGATGCAATAGAGGGTGTAGCAATTAGCGTTGCGCTATTTGTGGGCAACCACTTCATTGTTACAAAACCACTGAACAATTTGAGCTTGTGTTTATTTAAAAAATTGTATTGTGTGTGAGTGAACGCAGGGATTGTGAGCGATCAGGGGAGATGGAGGGATTGTAGGAGTGACGAGTTGTGTGTGAAAGGTGTCAATGTAGGTATGAAGACTGATAGGTGTGTGTGCAGACTACCACCTAGTGTGGGACAGGGGCCGTAGGATGATAATGGTATTTATAAATATGACGATTTATAAGAGTTTTGTGATGAAACCTATGTAAATAAAGTTCCTTTTAAGTTTGAGTTTGAGCCGTACTTTAGTAGTAAATAGTTGAAGGACAAAGTTACCGAAGTTTCATTGGAGTTCGTCATTTAATCAATCTTCGAAATCCTTCTTACAATAAGTGTAAAATTTCGTTCCAGCTAAATTGAAAACCAGTATTGTAAACAGCCTTTAGATGTAACTATACCGCAAAGTTCCAACGAATTTGATGAAGATCTACAGTCAATGATTGATTACCTAAACTACGGGATACGCAATTGTTTTACAAAATTGCTATGGCACCCGCGTAGACTTACATCTGGATCATATTTCAAACAATTCATAAACAATTAAGTATTTTTATTTTAGTAACGGGGCGGTTTACAAAAAAGTAATTCACGAACACAATAACACCCAAACGTTTACAAACAAGTAATTCACGAACTCAATAATACCCAAACGTTTACAAACAAGTAATTCACGAACACAATAACACCCAAACACTCGGAGCGAGTGCATCTGGACCAAAATCCCAAAATCGGACCAGGGACCCGCGATCTATAGGCTAGATGATATATAAAAGCTAGATGTGTAGTATATGTATGATGATAAAAAGGGCTTCACTGCCCCTTATAGATTTCAAACCCGCAATCTCAATCTTACGATTACTGCTGGTGACGGAGTCAATGTACGTCGCTGTCTTTAGGGGCGGATATAAATATGAAATAGAATTATGTTAAAATTTCGGGTAGGTGACATTTGAGGCCACATTATTCGTTGAGTTGATGACCTTATGCTCAAAGTGGTTGCCGGCTGCTGAAAACTATACGAACACCTTTATATCACGCTATACGAAATATCTGACAAGTAGCTTAAGGTCATTTAAACAAAAAACGATATAACAAATTGCAATGATTTTTTCGCCGACTGTACGCGAAACTTATGTGGACTTATGTGTGTGGATGTAACTTTACGCTATATGCAAAGCAGATGTTTTAGTGTAAAAATTGATGAATACTGACCTCAAATATTACAGAAGTAAGTACTTACTATACTTACTTCTGTAATATTTGAGGTCAGTATTCATTAATTGTTGGTCGCCCAGTGGTCGAAAGACAACAATAATTAATTTAAATTATACTCGTAGTTCTACAAATATAGTTATATTCTCAATTTGACCATAGAGTTTATCAATATACAAATGAGTATGTATGCGTGTGTGTGTCAAACAAGTGGTACTGTGTATAGTGTTTTTTTTTTGGAGAATTAAAAAACCAAACAAGCTTTCTCCACTACTGTTCTTTAAAAACTATAATGTCTAAACAATTTTTCGTAAAAAGGTGTACAAAGTTTTTGCTTCACGTACTTATTTAAAGATTCATCCGTTTGGTGACAGATTTAGAATACATAATCTGCACCCCAGTCCATCCTGAGGGTGTCGTAAGATTCAACAATAGGAAATAAAAGGCCGAAATCCTAGCCACAAAAGAAGTAAAGCTTGATACGGAACCCTGTGCCAACCCGTCTGGCTCGTTACCCTCCATATAACTGGATGCGGCCCCACTCAGCAAAGGGTCAGCTATGAGCCGAATATTATAGATTTTAATGAGCCCAGTAGCCAAACGGTCTCAAATGATATTTACCCAAATGTTGCTTTAATCTCTCAAACAGCTCCTGGACTTAATCTGATTGACAGTCTAGACGCTACGTCAAATGATAATTATTTTATAACAAACGTACTCGCAAGTATATTTATCGAACCTTTACGCAGACGCCATTGTTTTCAACGAATTGATTTATTACTTTATAAAATAATACGCCTATCCTTTTGGGGTAATCAATCATTAACCGTGGATCTTCAATGTCTGGTGTTTCTGGCTTTGTGTCCATAATATATATTATGTGAACTCCTCTGTGTTCCGGAGCCAAAGGCTACTGTGCATTGCTGTCAAGTCGGGCAGCCACAAAGTTTGCATCAGCGGGCCACCCGCCCCCGTCTAAAGCCTCATTGACTGTGGGCGTCCCGGGGAACTGGGATATCTGATAGTCGCTTGCACCTCGCCGGGCCGTCACAGTAGACTGCGTTTACGCGAACCTGTGGCGTCCCAAGCGTGTCCTGTGAGGGTATACCGCTGGGGTTTTAGTGGGTATACGAGTTGTTATTGGAGTCCCACATAATCGCCGACCCCATCCCCGGGGGGCGGCGGTATGCATAAAGCATATCGCCACCGTTACCAAAAACAACAAAAGAGTTTGCACCAACGCGCGCTTTCTAGCGTTGCGGTTAGGCTACTTTAGTTCCTCCCCACGTAATTGGAGGGGCCCGCCTCGAAGCTTGGGGCTCCACTAAACGAGGAAGAGTCGCGGAGCATGCTCTCCCATCGGCGTGCAAATCCCGTGGCCTTAGTTTGGAGATCGCCGTTGGTTTTAGTGGGTAGATCGGGGCGCAGTTTACCATCTTTACGCGCCCTGGAGTCCCACATAACCCGGCCAGCCCCAACGGCCCGGTATTCATTATGATCTCCGACGTAAAACAAAGTGTTTGCATCAAGATTTCCTTCTTTTGCGCCCTCTCTACCTCCTCCTCACCTCTTGCGGCGTAATTTGAAGTGAAGGAAGTAGTGGCGTTGCTTTATATGCATTGTATACTCCACTCCACTACAAGAAAACAATCACGTTCGTACCGCGTCAAAGTCTGGACGACACTGAAATTGAAGTGACGTAGATGTAGTCACCCAAGCGAATATTGTCGCGACAAATCCCTTTGATGCGGGCCATTTTACCGACTGTGCCCCGATAATACATCGTCTTCGCCCGAATACTACGCGTTGCAACGATGTATGTACTCGGCCACACTCATCGCGTTATCACGAATATTCGCCGTAGCCCGCTAATGTAGCCCCAGCATTACGAAGATGGAAGGCTATTTCACGGCAGAAAACTCCGTGGTTGCTCTTTTCAATAACAAAAGTTGTCAACGAAGTTGGATAGTTTGGTGAAGGCAAGTAAACGAATATAAGTGAGATTAAACAAAAAAAAATGTAAAAAATTCACTAACACATTGTATACAAACACTACTACTACTATAACTCTGCCCATAAATTACCCACGGTTAGGTTGGGCCTCCACCAGTTACATGGAGGGTAATTAACCTACTGCGCCGCGCTGGCCAGTCGGGTTGGTACAGGGTTTGCATGAAGTTTTCCTTCTTTTGCGACTAGGTATCCGGCCTTGTCATTCCCTTTTTCGGCTCTTACAACCCGCTCAGGATGGAATGGGGTGGCATGTAATCTAAAACCGTCACCACACATAACCATTAATTTCGCTAATTTAATGGCTGATAGATTATATTGTTACAATAGTAGATATTAACTGTCTAATGCCCGGTTTCTGAGGTACTACTAACGGCAGTTTATCCATTCAATAAGGCTATTGGTTCGATAACTTATGAAACTGCATTTCTGAACTACGAGTTGTAAGATAAACTTGGATTAAACTTAGGTTAACTTAACTGACCAATGTGTGCCGTTTATCGGTTCCATAACTTTATTTGAAATTGTATTTCATAGCATAATATCAACTTTTAAGCTATGAAGACTTATTATGTATTTAAATAGGTAAATTAAAAATCAATAAACAAAAATTAATACCTAAACGATGAATAGTTTCATAGATTTTGATACAAGCAGATCATCAGATTCTGATTTCGTTCTGATACTCGAGTTTTTAACAAATATATCTTTAACTAGAAATTTGAGAAGTAGGAGGAATCCTTTCGAAATGTTCACGAATGACGAATTTAGAATGAGATAGCGCTTAGAAAAAAAAAGTGTGATACACCTAAGTGACATCAACAGCCCTGCTCTAGCTCCAGTTATACATCGCAAATAGACACTGTCCATACAAATAAAATGACAGTGCCAAATAAGTAACTAAAATAAAATACCACGGACACGAAACTCAGCGAAACTTCTCAACCCAAGCAATGAGGTTGACCTTTTTTTTATAATGCGTTTGAGAACTGTTTCACTTGTTGAATACACAAAATAAGTTTAATTTATAGGTAAAATAGCGCGTGGGTATTAATTTACGCTCGGAAAAAATAATAGCACACATAAAAGTAGAAATTAGTGACGAATTAAAATGATAAATACAATTTTAAATTCGTATTTAAAACAGAGCCATCTAGTGGCAGAATAAAGAATAGGCTATCGGTTCAATAGTTATTGAATGGTGCGTTACGTATTCAGAAACGCGGTGGAGTTTATCGAAAGTTTAAACTAGATATAACTTTATCGAATCAATTGTTATTGAAGATATAACTGGGATCTTCAGAAACCGGACATAAATCACTACATAGTGTAAAACAAAGTCGCATTCTTCTGTCCGTCCCTATGTATGCATAAATCTTTAAAACTACGCAATGGATTTAGAAGCGGTTTTTTTTTAATAGATAAAGTGATTCAAGGGGAAGGTTTATATGTATAACCCACCCCGCTTTGCACGGGCGAAGCCGGGGCGGGCCACTAGTGTTAAATAAAATCAAAAAGATCAGCAATAGTTATATTCAAAAATAGAATATTGGCATTCATTCTACAATTGAAATCCCATATCATTCTTCGACACTTTTTTCAAATAATCTCTCGTACTATATTCGTTCGTTCATAATTCTTGCCCGACGAAATAAAACGGGATTGTGGCAATTCGTATTGTATTTTTGCTATTAAAAAAGGTTATTGTGTAGGGTAACAAGAAATTTGATTCAAGTCGTATCAATTACGTCAATTCTGTCAAGAATTCTGCTTCTGCTTTGTTCTTGAACATAAAGTTCAAGAACAAAGAAGAAGCAGCTTTGATTTGACGCCGAGTCAACGCACATTTTAATGTTTTGTTTTGTGTGAAATATACCTAGTAGTCATTCATGTTTCAAATGCTTTTTTATTTCTATACCCTTGTAAATTAACTCGTTATTTTGTTCTGTATTTCAACGCTTTTTTTCTTAATATACATAAATGAAACCCCGGCAGTACCTACTTGTATTGCGAGGACAGTTTACAAACATGAAATTCACGAACAGAAACGAAGCCCAGACCCAGAGCAAGTGCCTGTGGTTTACAGAAAAACACTTGCCTGACCCCGGAATCAAACCAGGGACCTGTGATTCAAAGGCAACACATCCAACCTCTAGACCAACAAGGCAGATTATTATCTATAGAATTAAATAAAATTGGAGTGTCTGTTTGCAATATTAAAGTAACAGCTTTTTACTAAGTGCATTTGGACGTATATACGGTAAATATACAAAAACAATTTGTTCAAAGTTCTTTAGCGGCGTTGAGCATTTTTCTTGGAATGGGTATCAAATGTCAAACTCGTGTCAGGACATGTGACCTGATCGAAATTTCGTAAGACGGTTGAAGTGAAAATTGAGTAACTTAGGCTATTTCATCCAGCTATTCATGAGCCCATAGTTACTGAGTACCACGCGGACGAAGTCGCGGGTAACAGCTAGTAATAAATAATCGCGAATAGCAATTTTATTTAACTTCAAAGCCAAAGATAGTGGTGGATTTATAAATAGGCGGTCTACCCTGAAGCCTAGGGCGGCAGATTTCAAAGGTCGGCAAATATAAATCTCTTTGTGTCTTACAAAACACACAAAAAAAGTTATAATAAATCAATATCATTGGACATTTCACACAACGCCATCTCGTCCCAAGCTAAGCAACTTAATGCTTGTGTTATGGTAACGAGATGGATGATAAACTACTTATTGTTATACTTTTTTTTTGTAAATACATACATACATATTTTTATAGATAGAAAACACCCAGACCCGGAACAAATACTTGTAGGTCGTACAAATATTTCTTCCGTGCGGGAAATGTACGGTCCGTATGGTGACGGGTTTAAGATACATAACGTCACCACCCCATTGCATGCTGAAGGTGCCGCAAGAGAAGGAAACTGAAAAAAAAACTAGACCCTGTGCCAACTTGTCTGGCCAGCGTGGCACAGTAGACTAATTACTTACTACTCAGTCTATAGATGATCCACTGCTGAGTCAGGCCTCCTCCAGTTACATGGAGGGGTTGCCACATGGGTTTCGTATCAAGTTGTCCTTCTCTTACGGCTGGGTTATCAGCCTGGTTTCTTTTTGTCGGCTCTTACGCCACACTCAGGATGGCATGGGTGGTGACACTATGTATTCTAAATCTGTCAACACGCGGACAAGTAGAAGGCTTATTACTCTCTATTAATTGGAGGAAGCCTGACTCAGTAGTGGGTCATATAAGGACAGAGTAGTGGTAGTATTGATTCATATATTATTTAGAAGGTTTTTTTTTAAATCAGGTAATAGGTGAGTTAGGCGGTAACAAACATTAAAAAAAAACATACAACCGAAATGACGGCCTAGTTTTGTAGCCGGTTCAAAACTCATCATTTTTATTGAAATTTTGTAACTAAGTAACATATAGTTAGTTTGAGGATTCATTTTATTGCCTAAAAAGGTACCCACTATGGATAATCACAAAATTTACTGCTTTCAATCACTTTTCGCTTTTGCTCCGATGCCGAAATATGCCTTTCCAGGAGTTCTATAACATCCTAAAGAACTGCCATTAAAATCCCGCGAGCAATTCATATCGACTGTGCATAGTAGCGTTGCGTTCAAGTGCTTTTTGAAAACAGCAGAATTTGACGCAAAAAAGTAAAGATTAAGCATATATTCCAGTATATATGCTTAATATTTAAGCATAAGCTTAAGCATAACCGTGTGGTGGATCATTTAGAATATCTTCACCACCCCATTTCAATCCAAAGGATGTCGTAAAACCCGACAAAAAGACATGACATATACAGGGTTCATACGACATAGGGGCATTTTTTTAACTGCCTATACATTTCCAGGCTCTGTACCAAAAATCAATTAAATTGGAGCAATAGTTTAGCCGCAAATGATTTTTAAAATTTTTGCCTCATTTGAACATGATGTATCTTTCCTAACAGATGTTTATGCCTTCGTTTATTAACCTTAGGGGCTGTGCATTAATCACGTGATGTTTATTTAACATTTTTTAACACCTCCCTCCCTCTTGGTGACCCCTCCACCCCCCATGAAAAATCATGTGTTTTTGTTGTACCGTTTCGAATAAATACTAATCACATAGAGTATACGTAGTGTAATTTAATGCCCCTCTGTCATATCAACTCTGTATAACCTAGCCGCAAGAGAAGGAAAACTTTATACGAAACCCTTTTTTTTTTTTTTTTTTTTTTTTTTTTTTTTTTTTTTTTTTTTTTTTTTTTTTTTTTTTTTTTTTTTTGCCCTGGGTAAAATCCTTTATGGACTATCCCCGTCGGTCCCGGGGAGGACCGGCGGACGAGGGGAGTGTGGGACTCACCTCCGAAGAGGAATACCCACTAAACATCCCCGGGGTGCTACCTGCATCGCATCCACGTTTGTGACATCATGGGGACTTGCCTTGAGGCGCTTCCACGATGTCACAGACTGGAGGCTCACCACCTCCTCCGTCTCGTGCTCTTTGTTGAGTTGAGTGTAGAGCACACGATCCAACTACTGAGCGGGTATTACCCGCTCTGCCGACGCCTGCCCAGCACGCGACAAACACGTCGACCAACTCTCTAGATCCCATGATGTGAGGCAGGGCTGTCCCCGCGCCCTGCCCCGGGATCGGTAGGCAGAGATCTTCTGCCTAATTCTCGGCGGGAGCGGCTCGGTTGCCCGAGCCAGCGTCCACCACCGGCCCAGTTGCGGTGTCCATAGGTGTCGTCGTAACGACGACACCCTGGGCCTCACCGCTACGAAAGGGGGGCCGCCTAGTGCGACCGCCCTTCGCCTGGGCGCATTGCCTGCTGCCCAACCGGTGCGCATGAGGTACCCCCATGTCGACACACAGTGGGCAGCGCCTCTCGGGGGCCCGGCACTCGCGTGCCGTGTGGCCCGGCTCGCTGCACTTGTAGCAGCGAGCCCCTCGCCCTGCATGTTCCCTATTGGGGCACTGGGCCCCTACGTGGCCGCACTCGAGGCAGCGGAAACAAAATTCCGCTCTGGCCTCGAGTGCCTCCACCCTCGCCCTTGCCCAGCCCACCACTAGGTGGCCGGTGGACAGAAGCCGCTGCGCAGCGGCTAGCGGGCAGCGCACACTGGCTACGCCCAGGTAACCGGGCGCACGACGGATACTGCCAATCTTGACAGCCTCCGCCGTGCACCCCCCGGCTGTGGCGACCGCCTTAGCCACGTCAGCGGCCTCTGTCGCGTCGTCAAGGTCCCGGATCTGAATATCCCGGAACCGCATAGGGCGCAGGACTCGGACGCCCAGAGCACCGAGGGATGCTCCAAGGCTCTCCGCGAGCCTGTCCGCCTTCGCTCCACATTCGGGGCCGGACAGCTCGTAGAGCATCCCCCCCGTCCTCGTCCTTCGGGAACGCATCTCCTCAGGAGCGATCCCCAACACCTCCAGATTGACCGCCCTCTTGGCGGTGGTCAACGCCTCGGAGTAGGTGGCCTGCGACCCCTCCGGAATCGTCAGGGTTACGGCCTCCGTCTTCGTCCGGTCCTTCCTCCGCCGGCACTTCGCCCCTCTACCCTTCTTCGCCTTGCGTGGCGAAGAGGGGGAGGGATGGCTCCTCGGCTCGTCCTTCTTTTTTGGCGGGGCTTTTCTGGCCGCCACCGTCGCCCATGTGTCCCTCCTGGGTCCCCCCGCCGGAGCCCCACTGGGCGTCGCACGCGGGGGAACCGCAGGGAGTTCCGCGACTGGTGGCACAGCCGTGGCCCTCTTTCGCCTTTTCCTCCTCTTTTTGGGAGGTTTGTCCGCCGGTTTTGGCGCCATGCGTCGCTCGCGGGCAGCAGACCGGTCTGCCTCCAGAGGCGGTCGAAGCCGCTTCTCCGGCAGCAGGCGGTACGCTATGCCCGCGATTTTGGCGTCCATCATGGCGCCAATCTCTCTCATTGTTAATGAGGGTGCACTTTCCTCATGCGGAGGTGCGCTCTCTCCCTGTGGGACCTGAAGGGCCATGTCCGCCCGCAACTGGTCCAACTCTGCCCTCATGCCTTCCACCGTCTCCTGCAATCTCTCCGTGTCGGAGGCCTTCCGCACCAACCCGCTCACCGCACCAAGGAGTGAGGAGGTCGCCGTCTGGATAGCCTTGAGGAAGTACCCCTTAGGCCGCCCGTTCCGCTTAGTGACCTCCAGGAGGATAGCCAAATCGTCCTGGATGATTGTGCTGAGGACTTTAGCACTTGGCTCCCCTGGAGGCACTTTCTCCCTATTGGCCGCCACTTTGGCGATTATGTCCGCCAGTTTGGCCTTCGTATGTGCCGTCCGTGCCACCACCTTCTGTTGGGCGCTCGGCGGTACCGGTGGTAAAAAACCATCGTCCTCCTCCTCCGGTTCCTCATCCCGGAGTTTCCGGTACACCTTGTACGCGTGGTGGGCGTATTCGTGGTAGAACCCACTCTTAGTCTCCGGCTCGTCTGCGAGGTCTTCCTCCTCGCTTGGAGACACTGCTCCCTCCCACTCACTGGTGGGAGGGGTCTGCGACCTGCACGCCCTACCCGTTACTGCGCGTCTCATGAAGCGCCTATTCCTCCGTTCAGGGTCCCGGACGTCCGAGTCGCAAGTCTCAGACGCGGTTTCCCCTCTTACCGGTGAACCATCTCGACTCTGCGAGGCGCTCGCATCGCTCAGACCCTGATTGGGGAGCGGGCTGCTGAGCCGCTTCGCAACCACCCCTTCCTCCATGGTGGACTCCTCTACTGCGCGCTTGCGCATCGCGCGCGTCACCCGCCTCTCAACTACCTCATCCGTCGGAATGACGGATGGAGCGCCCAAATTGCCCCCCCCGTATACATGGGGCAGACCGCCCCCCCCCGAGGGAGAAGCGGTGCGGGATTCCCCAGCAGCCACCGGCTGACTGGGACCCGCCCGGGGAGAATTTTTATTTGAACGACCTTCCATCATTTTTCTCTTCCTATCACGTCACCCTAAACACTTTCCCCCCCCCCGCAGACTCCCGGGAAAACCCGAGAGCCGCATCCCAGAATCTACAAAAGGAAATAGAAGAAAACGAAAAGACAGAAAAGAACGACAGGAACCAATTAAAACAAGAACAAAAGTTACCAAAACCAAGAGAAGTATAACCCAACAGAACAAACCAAAAGACAGAAATAAAATGAAGTTGACTGGGGACTCGGTTTGGCGGCCAAGTGAATTGAGCGCCAACCCGAGTGCCCCATGGTGCGCCGCAACGGTTTACGCCTCGCAAGGCAACTCTGAAAACAGAGGAGTCCCCGGAGTCGCAACCCGCCACGACGCTGTGAGGAAATGGGATAGACAGGAGAAAGGGGTAAAAGGGAAAGGAAGGAGGGGGAGAATTATACGGGAAAGCGCATGACGTTTCGGCTACGTCTGTCCAGAAGGGCCAGACCAACAGCAGGCAGCAACCACGAGCAGGATAACCGTCACACTTGCCTTGGGGATCGACGCAACAGTAGTGCTCCACCCAAGACCAACACCCCTCACATTGCCGGGAAAGACAATGGAGTACGGTGAAAGACGAAGTCACCAGGTCTTACCAGTAGCCTCTGTGACTTCCCCTTCCACCCGCCCTTATACGAAACCCTGTGCCAACCCGCCTGGCTAGAGTGGCACAGTAAATTACCCTCCATGTAAATGGAGGAGGCCCGACTCAGCAGTGGGTCACCTATGGGCTGTACTAGTAGTTATTGCTGGCGACGACAGGGTGCTATGGCGCTTGTTAGGGGAGGCCGTTGTCCAGCAGTGGACTATATTGGTATAATCATCATCATCATTTCAGTCTATAAGAGTAGAATAGTAATATGTCGTCCGCGGATAATTTTTTTTTTAAACTTCTACCAGAGCGAAACGCTGCGCCAACCGGGAAGTTAGGCGGGAAACACTCAGGCTTGACTTTTTTTAACTCCACATTACAATATCTCTTTACATAAATAACTAACTAGTTTCCTTGGTTCCGAAAGGCGCTCAACTGATATACTCGTATGATGTATTATGGCGCATTTTCACTAGCAGTTCTGCAAAAGTTGTGGGACAATATCCCGCGACATATAACTCGTTCACATTGGCCAGTCGTGATCAGTAAGCCCCGCCGCACATGCTCACACTCACATTGGCTGTCACGAGCCGCGTGCGAGTGGTAGTATTGACAACTTAAGGCGCAGTACCAAGCTCCGCATTTGGTCTCACGTGTCGGCCAGCTTGCGTACATGCGGAGTTTCGTACTGCGCCATAGGTTTTATAGTCCCGCCTCACATGCTCACACTCACATTGGCTGTCACGAGCCGCGTGCGATTGGCAGTATTTAAAACCTATGGCGCAGTAACAAGCTCCGCAATTTGCTCTCACGTGTCGGCCAGCTTGCGTACATGCGGAGTTTCCTACTGCGCCATAGGTTTTATAGCCCCGCCTCACATGCCCACACTCGCATTGGCTGTCACGAGCCGCGTGCGATTGGCAGTATTAAAAACCTATGGCGCAGTAACAAGCTCCGCAATTTGCTCTCACGTGTCGACGCACACGCGTACATGCGGAGATTGGTACTGCGCCTAGCACGCGGCTCGTGACCGCCAATGCGAGTGTGAGCATGTGCGGCGGGGCTTATACAGAATACTGCTACTCTCACTCGGCTCGTGACAGCCAATGCGAGTGTGAGCATGTGAGGCGGGGCTATGTCGCCCGAGGAAGTAGTGGGAAGAAGTAGGAAAGAGTCGCGCAACAAATGTCCTCTAATGTAAATGTTGCTTTAATTGATGTGTATGATGTATGTGAACCGCTACTGAGCTAGGCCTCCTCCAAATTCATAGAGGGAAGTTTTACCCGACTGTACCCCCCATGTAACTGGAGGCCCGACTCTGCAGTGCAGTGTACGGGCTGAAAAGTAAGACCGTTTTAACGTTCACAAGTCCTAACCATCCAATGGTTGTCTGGAAGAAAACTAGTGCAATAAGACCGCCCATTGTACATTTTCTTTGTTGTATTTCTCTGATACCATGTTAACCTTTAATTTTATTGGTGTACAATAAAGAGTATTCTATTCTAAGTAGTTCCTTTGCTCAACTAACATTTTTTTTAAATACCTCGTTTAACATCGTCACGATGGTATGTATTGGAAATTCGTGCATTCCAAATGCGTGACCACAAGGACAATTCCAACAATTTCAGTCAAATGAGTTTATTGGAAAGTCGTTATAAAATGTTACGCATATAATTTCAAAAGTCAACATCGAAGTTCGGTTACGCCAAACTTTGCCAAAGCACTGGGGCTTATAAACATTCCTTAGCATAAATTAATGTTTTTATTTTAAAATTATACAAAATCTAGGTAAACCTTACCTTGACAATATATTTTTGTATTTACTGTTATATTATTCTTTTACTGTTTTTAAGAATCACATACATTTGATAAATATCATTGGACATTAAAGTTTGCCTCCTTGCAACAGTAGTAAACTGATGTCAAAGCTGTCAAAGTTTTGTTGATTCGAACTAAAAAAACCTGTTGTGATTTTATTATTATCCTAACATTATTAAAACCATGGAGGGGGAAAATGACGCAGTGACAGGGCAGTACGCAAGTCCCCGAGCGAGCTGCGTCAGGTAAGTTCAGCCAACACATATCTTAAAATGTAATTTGTTAAATGTTGACGACAACTTTATACTTACATGAAATGAAATGTATTTATACTACATTACGCCTGAGTAATATACTGATACATTTTTAATATTTGCTGATATTTTTCAGACGTAAACGTGCACCACGTGTAACAAGAGGGCAACTGGACGAGCTGTTAGCAATTTTGGAAGCTCGTCCATACTTATTCACGAGAAAGTTTACCGGCCTTCAGGGCCGTGATAATTTTGAAACGGGTTGGAAAGAGGTGGCAGAACGATTAAATTCACTCCCCAACGGATCGGTCAAGGCGCCTGAGCAGTGGATGACGGTTTGGAGGGACTTCAAAAGTCGGGCTTGCACTAAAGCAGCAAAACTAAAAAAAGATAAGCTGCAAACTGGCAATCGCACCATTACCACAGCTCTTTGACTGAGGTGGAAAAAAGAATAGTCTCCCTCATTGGTGTGGAGTATACTCTTGGCACCAACTGCCCGGACTCTATGCCAGCAGAAGATATGGTACAAATTGAAATGGAGTCAGGAGTGACTGTCAAAGAAGTGATAAGCAGCAGAGCAGCTGTTGCCACACCACCAAAGAGAAATAGGAATCTGAATCCTCGCCGAAGTGTTGCTGAGCAGCACAACGTAGCTCGGAGGGACTTTCTTGCCGTAGCGGAAAGTAATGCCGAATCCATGAGGATGCTGGCAGCTGCATCAGATGCAACCAGAGGCTGCTAAAATGCAGGCTGAGGCAGCCAAGGCGCAAGCTGAAGCATCAATTCTACTTGCACAGGCATTAAGTAAAATTGGAGACGCAATGTTGCAGTATATTAATAAAAATAATAAAATTAATTAATTTTTTATTGTAATGAAGGTTTACACATTGTTATGTTAATTATATACGAGTAGGTAAGTAAAATGAGTTTGAATGAGTCGCCTTTGTATGCGCTATGCAACAGCTCGCCCAGTGCCAGTTCCTGTAATAAAACAAAATGTTAAGATGATTCGGATAACACCTAAATAATAAATTGTATAACATATTATCTAAACAATATTAATACCTGTCTCTTCTAATCCATCATCAGTAAGTCTATCATTATTCTCAATCGTTGAAGTCATAATATCGTTGGTATATTCAACCTGTGTTTTACACGCATGTTGTGTAGCACTGCACATGCATTCACAATAAGGCCAGCAGTGTATAGCTCATACATTAGCTGTCGTTGGTGAGACAGACACCTAAAATCAGACTTGAGTACACCGAAGCACCTTTCTATAACATTTCTAGCTGAGCAGTGAGCATCTGTGTATCGGTGCTCCAGTGCCCCAATCTGTTGGTTCTTAATTGGGGTCATTAGCCATGGCTCAAGAGGATATCCATCATCACCTGTAAGATTTAAAAAGATTATATGGTTAAAACAGTCAGTGGTCTTAACTTTCATCCAACCAATCTTGGCCTCATACTTACCAACGAACGGGTATGTTCGAGCATAACCAAATCCCACGCTAAATATTCTTCCGCCATGATTTCATTAAGATTTTTGGTTTAATTTCGTAACCTTAGCAAAAAAAATTGATGCTAACGATCGTAGCTATCACTTTGCGGGCTGTCAAAAATGGTCGCAAAGTTATTCGTAAACATTACGAATTATCGTAAAGTTTGCAACAAAAATTGTTAAGATACCGATGACATTGGTTAGCTTTGACCGTAGAGACTGCCAAATATCGCTATGATCGGATCGTTAGGACTTAACGACCGAATTCGGTCGCAAAGTGATCGTTATCAATGTCGAGACTGCAGCCGCTGATCTATGGTTCGAAAGGAATAAAATAAGAAAGTGCCGGTACCAGCAAAAGTGATTCTTGTGCTGAAAGTTTTAGAGTGCAGAATGTGATAACAATGAAAATGTTTTGACGTAGACTGATGCGCAGGGTTAATGTTTTGAAAGTGAACTCGTCGGTTATGTATGTAGATGTGTTATTGAAGTGTCATATCAAAGAATGAAGATGGATGGTCCATTAAATAGAGAATGTATGATAATAGCGGCTGTTTCCCGCTAATAGTCTATTATTTTATATTATTGGTATCTTGATCGATTTAGAAAGTGTCACCCCGCCATTTTATCTGGAGGGTATCGACTTCTTGATTGGATTTAGATCACGGGTACTCTGTTCGATTCCGGCGTCAACAAGTGTCTGTGTAAACCAGAGGCACTTGCTCGGAGTCTGGGTGTCATTGGTATTCGTAAATTACTATCATGTTTGTCAACTGCCTCTGCGATACAGGTGTTCACCAAAATAACTACTATAAAAAAAACAAACGAAGAAAATCACAAGGCTGTAAACATAGCAGCAAGGGTAGTAAAACGCTTGGAGGAGTATCGAGCCCAGTTTTGATGAAAATTAAAATTGCATAAAGGGCCATCCATAAATTACGTCACACGAATTTTAGGACTGATCTCCGGTTTATTGAATTCGATTCGATCCCGAATTCCAATTAAAAAAATATATATTCTGAACTTACCTTACGAACCTGGGCAAAATACAGAGAATTTAATTTTTTACTTACCTTGCGAATCTGGGCAGGTATATAGTACAACGACAACCCAGTCATGTTCTTTAGCTTCAAATTCAATTAATGCAGTTACTGTATCGACAAATCCCGAATCAATTGAACATTTGTCGAGTCAGTGCCACTGGTGGGATTTTAAAATACTTTGCTTATTTCGATATTGTTTTATTCTTCTTCTTACTTTTTGCGCAATTGGCTTAGTATTTCAGACTGTCTTTTATTTAGTTTAGTTATTTTATATTTTTTACGAAATATCTTTCTAGGAATGTTTTCTAACCAAAAAATATTTTGATTAACACGCTATTCCATCCTGAGGGTGTCGTAAGGAAAAGGATATGAAAATGCCCAGGCTAAAAAAATCCCGCAGGCGAAGGAAAACTTTAAACGAAACCCTGTTCTAACCCGTCTGACCTCCCAAGTAACTGGAGAAGTTCCGCAGTTGGTCATTTATAGGCTAAGTAGTAGTAGTGCGTTTTGAACGTCACCTCGCTGCCCCCCCCCCTGGTAACTTAACGTTAACTTAGCGTTAACTGCTATAATAAAAAAAACGTGACAACGTTAACGCGTTTTATTGACACCCAAACATCATACGCATGATTAGATCAGTAACGATCTCTTCAAATATTCTATACATCTACACTCTACATGTGGACCAATAAAGCTGAAATATTATGAACGTTATTAAGATGCTTCAATATACATTTTACGGCTGTTGGCTTCGAGAAATCTTTACGACACTGTAACTCCAACGATTGACGATAACGTACGGTACGAGAGAGTTAGGAAAACGGCAGTAAGGATTACTCTTATACTATTATTCAGCCATTAAATGACACACTGCTTAGTCGTGGCACCCAATTACGGGATGGTTAGATTAGCCTACTGTGCCACGCTGGCCAGACGGGTTGACACAGGGTTTCGTATCAAGTTTTCCTTCTCTTGCGGCTAAGTTATCGGCCTTGACATTTCCTTTTATCGGCTTTTACGACACCCTCGGGATGGAATGGGGTGTTGACACTATGCATTGATTATATTTATGATAGTGGTCAATTGCCCAATGAGTTTATTTGAATAAAAACATTTTGATTAAGATTTAATTCGCAGATCAATGCGTTCGAAATCAATACATCAATTGTACTTAATACGACAACAAATAAGATCGAAAACATAAGCCTAACGTAGGATGTGATCGATTGGTCCCACTTCAATTGAGGTACAAAAAGTTCGTAGTAAGAATTATAGCGAGCCTCATGTGGTTGATACAAAACATTAATTTGTTCGCGACATGAGAGCTGTAGCCTTAATAAGTAGCTTATGAGCTTTTTCTATAACGACATCCCCGTCTTCACGTAAATAACTTCTTTTTTACTACTACTACTAATCAGCACATAGACCCACCGCTGAGTCGGGCCTCCTCCAAGTTCATGGAGGGAAATTAGCCTACTGTGTCACGATGGGCTGACACTTTGGCACAGGTTTCTGTATCAAGTTTTCCCTTTCTTGCGGCTAGGTTTTCGAAGTTATTCTTTTGTTAGCCCATCCAACAAGCTCAGGATGGAATGGGGTGGTGACACTATGTATTCTGGATCCCTCACCAATCACATCTCCTTTTTTGCTGCTACCAAATACCACTGCCTCGTTGGTCTAGTGGTTAGGTGTGCCGCCTTTGGATCAACGGGTCCCGGGTTCGATTCCGGGGTCGGGCAAGTGTCTTTGTCTAAACCAGGGGCACTGGCTCGGAGTCTGGGTGTAATTTCTATATAAAATATGTATGTATTTATAAAAAAAAAATTATATAAGTAGTTTATCATCCATCTCGTTACCATAACACAAGCATTAAGTTGCTTAGCTTGGGACGAGATGGCGTTGTGTGAAATGTCCAAGGATATTTATTTATTTATTTATATACAGGTTGTAAACTATTCCAGTACAGGCAGGATACCCAGCCGCAGGGGTATGTGGGTCTCCGGGGTGTAAAGTTAATCCTCATATCAACTATCCAGTTAGCGCCCCGACCTACCCTCTAAAACCGACGACGTTCCTCCACTGCCCGCTTCAGGGTCGCGGGTTGGGCTCCCGAATAAGGGAACATAGTTCGCAACCTTGGGGACCTGTATACTACTACTAATACTCACTCAGCCCAAATATGACCCACTACTGAGTGCGGCCTCCTCCCATTACATGGAGGTTAATTAGCCTATTGTGACAGACGGATTGGCACAGGGTTTCGCTTCAAGTTTTCCTTTCCTTGCAGCTAGCTCGTCGGCCTTGTCATTTCCTTTTGACGGCTCTTGCGATATCCTCAGGCTGTAATAGGTTGGTGACACACCTGTATATAGGTCTGTGATATCATGATGAGCTGAATGATACTTCAGTTATTAGAGATGGACGTCTTAAGATAGAGGTCGTGCAAAGTTATTGAGTAAGGATTTCATTAAAATAAGTAATAACGGAACCATTTGGAAAGATTCAATGAAAGTTTTAATATTCATGACCGATATCAATTGGCAGAGTCCAAGCATTAGTTAAGAACTGAATATATTTTCAAGGATTGAGCGATTTTCAACTATTCAATATGTATTTAATGGAAGGAAATTAGCTGACTAACTATAGTTTGTATACCACTAGTGAAACGCCGTTACCTCTGGACGTTTAGGCGCAAAGGAAAGATCATCCAACCAGACGAAGTGCTACACATGGCTGAGGGCAGCGGCGCCTGTCCCCCAACAACTGTAGGCGGGGATTTCTTAACTAGCGAATAGCGCTGTAAACTTCGCTATCGCAATGTAGGACTTTTTGGTAATTCTCGCAATTGAAGGCATTTCCTAGTGTTGATAGTACAGGTTTTACGTGTGAACGCTGTAGCAAGCTGGTTACCAGAAGTGCTATCCTATAAGTAGTGAAAGCATGACGCTGGGAGCTGAGAGAAAGTTGACCCCTTCAGCTACCACTAGCCCATGTATGACCCACTGCTGAGTCGGGCCTCTCATCACAAAGAGGGGTATTAGCCCACAGTGCCACGCTGGCCAGACGGGTTGGCACATGGTTACGTATCAAGTTTTCTCTTACGGCTAGGTTATCAGCCGTCATTCCTTTTTGTCTACGACACCCTCAGGATGAAATGGGATGGTGACACTAGGTATTCTAAATCCGTCACCACACGGATAGGAAAGATAATAACCATCATTATAACGATATATAAGAGTTTTGCGATAAAACCTTCGTTACTAAAGTTCATTCTGAGTTTGAGATCAACTTTTAAAAGTTGTCCTTATATAGTCGAAAGATTACATTGCAGCCATCGTGGGGCGATTTCAGTTCACACCGGACGCAACTGAATCGTTCACTGACGGAATCACTCTCAGGCCCGAATTCCATCCGCCATTAATAACATCCAATTTCACCGTGAAAGCGGGAGATTTATGCTGAATTTTGCCCCAATCGGTTTAGCAATTTTGTAGTTGCAAATGTAGAGAAATTTTAACAGTAGCACAATGTTGTACAGGGTTCGAAACGAAAGAGTAGTAAGTTGTATTTTTAAATTAAGAATAGATTCTGTTCCGGGGTCGGGCAAGTGTCTCAGTGTAAACTAGAGGCACTTTCTCCGAGTCTGGGAGTCATTGGTATGCGTGGATTTCATGTTTGTAAACTGTTCCCGTGGTGCAAGTAATAACTATTGCAGGGGTTTCGTTCTTTTTTTTAATGGTAGGACAGCAACATGTCATAAATTATGTTTGTTTAAAAATTGAATCAGAATTGATAATTATAACGGCATCGTCGTCTTTACCTAAATAACTTGTTGTAAATTGTCCCAGTACGGTACAGGCGTTTTTTCTGTTGGTAATCTTCACCGGTACCCTTCCGCTGGTGACAAGCCGGGGTATGGGACTCCGGAGCGCGGAAAGATGGTCATTAACGCCCCGATCTACCCACTAAAATCAACCTCAACTTTCTTTTTCTCAACCGCCTCACAAAAAGAGGCCAACACTCTCCATGCCTTTCTGGGCCGTGGATCAAAAGAGGCTCCCCACGAAACCAATAACTTATCTTAACTTTTAAATAAATATTTTTATATCTGTACATAATATCACAAAAGAACTTACTACTATTATTACTTGAGTAATCTGATATAATTATTATATCAGATTACTCAATAATCTCTATATATAAAAATGAATCGCTGTTCGTTAGTCTCGCTAAAACTCGAGAACGGCTGGAGCGATTTGGCTAATTTTGGTCTTGAAATATTCGTGTGAGTCCAGGGAAGGTTTAAGAGTTGAGAAAACATAGAAATATTGTAAGTAAAATAATAAATACAACAATTTTATTTTCCCATACAAACTGTTACCTGTCAAACATCTGACGTTCGTCCCGAGTAATCTTTATATCATAAACTAAGTAAATGATTATAATCGAATTTGCGCAACGTGTGTGTTTGTTTGATTTAGTAGTTATCAAAATTAAGATAGCTTACATCTCAATTTAATAATATTATATTATTGCAACTTATTTGTCTATTATTTGACAGTTATAATCATATGTTCGCTCCAAACAATGGCGCTGTTGACTGTATTTTCTATATTGGAGTAAGTATTTAATAGATGGTGTTTTGTTAAAAGTACAAACGTTTCATAAATGTATATACAAATTAATTAAATAAATAGAAATAAAATAAAACAATTACACGGAAAATTTGGAAAATAAAGAAGACTTAAACACCATATAAAATTATTTCTAATCTAAAATTAAACTTTTTAAATGTAACCTCATTACGTTTGACATGAAATTAATAGAATGCGTGCTGCAAATATTGTCAAAGAGGATGTAACAACTAAAAAGTATTGTTGAAAACAGATGCTTCGGTCGGAGTTACTTAATTTACAAAATACATATATGTATATCTTTAAAAATAAAAATTAATTGCTGTTCGTTAGTCTCTCTAAAACTCGAGAACGGCTGGGCTGATTTGGCTAATCTTATACATAAAAATGAATTGTTGTTCGTTAGTCTCGCTAAAACTCGAGAATGGCTGGAGCGATTTGGCTAATTTTGGTCTTGAAATATTCGTGTGAGTCCAGGGAAGGTTTAAAAGGTGAGAAAATATGAAAAAATATTATTCAGGTTTTTTATTTATTCATTCTGAGGCGGTACGAAGTTTGCCGGGTCAGCTAGTAATGTAATAAATAAAGAGATTATCATCACATATCCTAATACAAGCAATATATAGGTACTGGTAGTTGATTTAGTAAGGAAATGTCTCCGGGAAAAATAAAGCTGGTCATAGAAGAAAATTATGGCCGTGTTACATCCGAGAGTGGACGGAAATTACGGGTTCCATCCAGCACCGGATTTACCCTAAGTGCTGCCCTGAGGCGCCGTAAAAATGACACCCTATTCACTAAATCTATACGCATCAATACTAATGAAGGTGACTACAAAGAAAATAACTAAATATTCCCGCCATATTGATTTACCTGACTTGTGGGCCTTGACGTTGAACTCTAACACCAAGGCCATAAATGTGATAATTCAGAATCGAAAATTAACTTGCTTAATTGAAATTCAATTAATTAATTAGATTAAATACATAAGTAGTGTAATAAAAAAAAGATTGTAGATTTTGATATTTTTGGTTACCTAGTAATACTAAAATGTTAGTTTGGGACGATGTCACATTATCCGTGTGGTGACGGATGTCACCATACATAGTGTCACTACCCCATTCCATCATGAGGGTATCGTAAGAGCTGACTAATGGAATGTAAGAGGCAGAGCACTTCGTCTCAAGAAAAGGAAATCTTGACACAAACCCTGAGCCAACCCGTCAGTAAGTTATCGCATGCTTTTGATATAAGCGTTTGGCAGTAACTTTTAACTTAAAATTTTACTGATTCTACGCCACGCGCTCTACTCTCCATCCGCCTTATAAATGTTCGATCAGGTCGCGTGTCACCTGATGCGACTTTGTTATTTTATTCCCATCCCAACAAAAGTGCACAAGGCCGCTATATTTTGCCTATAAGAAAACAATAAATGGTTAATAAATGACTTTTTTTATGCAGAATTGTTCTACTACTATTACAATACTGTGGCGTCGTCCAATAACAGCTGGACAAAATTGTTCCTTCACAAACCGTTCTATTTTGAAGAACCCTAGCGCCCAAAATGATTTCCATAAAGATTGCTTGTTTTAATAACGACCCCGCGTGTACAAGACTCTCTGTTTTTGAATCATTATCATCATCATCACTATCACTACATATTATAAAACAAAGTCGCTGTCGTCTGTCCGTCCCTATGTATGCTTAATTTTTTTAAACTACGGAACGGCTTTTCATAATATTGTTGAGAAACACTGAAAAATTTAGATTTTCATCATTGCACCGTGCGACGCCGGGGCGGGTCGCTAGTATCGAATAAAATACTGTAATCGGCCTATAAAAATACACCACTACTTAGTCGAGCCTCCTCCAGGTTAATTAAGGAAAATTGTTCTACTGTGCCACGCTCGGGAGATGGGTTGGCACAGGGCTTGTGTCACGTTTTCCTTCTCTTGCGGACTTGATTTGCTTCTTGCGTTCCTTTAGTCGCCTCGAACAACAACCTCAGGATGGTATGGGTTTGTTTATACAATAATACATTCAAATAATACAGTAGATTAACGTGTCATAATTAAGCATCACAGAATCCGATTGAAGAATTTAATTCAGAAGATATACCACAGTTACTGTGTCGCGAATTCCGTGTGGTGGGTTTGGGAATCCATAGTGTCAATACCCTATTCCATTCTGAGGGTATCGTAAGAGCCGACTTAAGGAAATTACATTTCAAACTCAAAAGGAACTTTATTTACGTAGGTTTTATCACAAAACTCTTAAAAATCGTCATATTTAAAGTACCCATTATCATCTCGCGACCCTTGTCCCACGCTAGGTGGTATTTTCTCTCTCTTGCAGCGTGCAAGAGAAAGAAACCAGATACAAACCATGTGCCAACCCGTCTGGCCATCGTGACATAGTAGGCTAATTAATTACATATCTTATTAATGGATTATTTTGAAAAAAAAAACAAATACAAAACCCTTTGCCAACCCGTCTGGCTATCGTGACATAGTTGCAACTGGAGCAGAGTCAACTCAGTGAGTTGTTTATGGGTTGACTAGCAGTAGTATTATTAGTAAAGGTATTGTCTCAAGCTTAGCTCGTCCAATCCACAACGACGCTGCAATCCCTTTGTGCATCAAGCCTGAAACTGAAAAATACGGACGTGATTTAAACTTTCAAAGCGCTATGAAAACTTTACGAGGCGTGTTTCCATTGGCTTATGTGTTTTAGAAACGGAACGCAGTGACAAACAAGTTTATTCTCCATTCTGGTATGTACGTGACAAATATGTATTGTGGGTACTTGTATGATTCGGAATCCGCAATCTACCTGCTATGAAAATAAATGCCAGTCCTGCATTGTGTCGTTTCACTGTACGTCTCTCTTCGTAATATTCCCCTTATACAAACCATTTTGGCGACGATAGCATCATAGAACCCTTGTTTGGAGAAGTTATAGCCATACAAAATGTGTGATAAAGGAAAACGCGATATTGGTGGATTGCGCGAATTTAAAATGCATGTGGATAGATGGTCGACCTACATGACTCGATTAAAGGCGTGGTTCACCATACAAGATATCAAGATGGCTGATCAATCCAAATATCTCGTGGCGAGTGTTGGAACCGAAGCATTGGACTTAATAATCGATCTGTGTTACCCAGAAAATCCAGAGAACGTGTCCATAAATGTGATAGACAATCTCGTCGAGGAACATCTGTCCCCCAAGCGGTCTATTATAGCCGAAAGAATGATATTTAGGTCGTGCAAACAAACCGACGGTCAGACAATTAGTGAATACCTAGTGTCACTCAAAAAACTTAGCAAAGCGTGTAAATTTCAATCCCCGGACAGCTTAAAGGAAAACCTACGGGACCAATTCGTTTTCGGTCTCTTGAACGATCGTATTAGGCAGCGTATTATGACGGAGAATGACGATGTGCTGACTTGGAAGCGCGCCACGGAGCTGGCGTTGTCCTTGGAAGCGGCAGTACGGGACTCGGGAACGGCCGAAGCCGGGCGGGCTCGCGCGGAGCCCGAGCCAGTGTGCGCGGTGAGCGGGGCGCGCGCCCCCGCCGGACGCACGCGGCCGAAGAGGATTAGCCGGGCAGCGGGCGGCGGCAGCGCGGGCCGGCGGTGCCATCGCTGCGACGGACGGCATCAAGCGGACGGCTGCTCGTTCCGCAATAGCGAGTGTTTTGTGTGTGGCAAAAGAGGCCACATAGCTAAGGTGTGTCGGTTACGTATACAAAAGCCTATTCACGGTGTAACAGACAACCGGAGCACAGGTTCGTCGAGCGAGTCGGACGACTGTGAGGCGGCTTCCGTCTACCAGCTCAGCGACGAAGAGGTGGACGAGCGGTGGATAGTTCCAGTCAGGATTAATGGCACGCTCATTAACTTCGAAGGCGATACGGGATCGGCGGTCAGTATTATATCAAACAGGACATTTCAGAGGTTATTTAATAATTGTAAATTGCAACCGTGCGTCCTAAGTTTAAAAATGTACAGCGGGCAAAAAGTAAAACCCAAGGGTGAATTAATATGTACCGTTGAGATTAATGGTTGTGTTAAATCTAAGTTAAGCCTTATCATTATTGATAACGATTTTAGTCCATCGCTGCTCGGCCGTAATTGGATGCGATCTTTCCATATATCTTTTCCACGATTGAGATCCGTGAACAACGTTGGTTTGCGGACGCCCTCGTCTCATGACGAAGCAATTAATATTTTAAAGACTCGTTTCCCTAAGGTTTTCGAGTCGGGCATAGGGACTTTCAATAAGTGTAAAATCAAACTTGAGGTATCAAGGGGTTGCTCACCGGCGTGGCGGCGCGCGCGCCCCGTGCCGCACGCGCTGCGGCCAGCCGTGGAGGCGGAGCTGGCGCGCCTGCAGCGCGAGGGCATCGTATCACCCGTGGACTGGAGTGAGTGGGGAACTCCGCTCGTGCCCGTCATCAAGAAGAATGGACAGGTACGTTTGTGCGGAGATTTTAAGACAACGGTTAATCCCGTATTAATAGATGACAAGTATCCCATCCCAAGAATCGAAGATATTTTTGCAGCACTACAAGGTGGAGTCGTGTTCGCAAAAATTGACCTGAGCAATGCATATTTACAATTGGAGCTAGATGACTCATCAAAACGGCTGTGCACCGTCGTCACACACCTCGGTATGTTTTGTTTTAATCGTTTGCCCTTCGGTATTAAATGCGCACCAAATAAATTTCAGCGTATTATGGAACAATTATTTAGAATGCCGTTCGTAACGTGCTATTTGGATGACGTAACACTGTGTGACGTAAGCGCTCCGAAACTGTGGGACAGGCTATTAACTGTGTTTAAAATTCTATCAGATTCTGGTTTGCGAGTCGAACCAAAGAAGTGTAACTTTTTCCAAAAATCCATTTCATATCTGGGCTACGTTATAGACGCTGAAGGCTTACACACCGACTCAGCAAAAGTAGACGCTGTCAGTCGAACACCGGTCCCATCAAACGTTAGAGAATTAAAAGCGTTCTTGGGTTTAATTAACTATTATGGTAAATTTTTAAATAATTTAAGTCATAAACTTAGTCCACTATACGATCTTCTGAAAAAGGGAAATACGTTTACGTGGAGCCGAGCTTGCGATGATGCATTTCACAATATAAAAAAGTCATTAACAAGCGCATTGGTACTTGTCCATTTCAACCCGTCTCTGAGAAGCGTAGTGACGGTGGACGCCTCGCCGCGCGGCGTAGGCGCGGTGCTGTGGCAGCGGGACGAGGACGGCACTCGCCGTCCCGTGCAGCACGCGTCACGCACGCTCACCGTGGCTGAACGGAACTATGCTCAAATCTGTCGAGAAGGATTGGCGGTTATATTCGCGGTTACAAAATTTCACGATTATTTGTTTGGACGAAAATTCTCGTTGATAACAGATTGCAAGCCCCTTGCTGCGATATTTCACGAAAAGAAAGGTATCCCTCTGATGGCAGCAAGCCGTCTCCAGCGATGGGCCGTCATATTGAGTGCGTATGATTATAATATTGAATGTATTGATTCAAAACATAATTGCGTAGCGGATTGTTTATCCCGGTTGCCTATGCTAGACGACAACCAATTAAAGTCGCGTGTGGATTCATATATCAATTTCATCGGACCGATTAGCCCATTAAATTATAAAGATATTGCTAAAAGCACGGCGACGGACGCCACCTTACTGAGCTTGATGAAGGCCTTAAAAACAAACTGGCTATATAGTAAATCAGATGACTTAAAAGACTATTTTAAAATCAAACAATCTCTAAGCATAGAACAGGGTTGTGTCTTACACGGTCATCGCGTCGTAATACCAATGGATCTGCGTAAATCCGTTTTAAATATGATACATGAAACACATCAAGGTATAGTAAAATGCAAAAACTTAGCACGTAGTTACGTATACTGGCCGGGAATAGACGCCGACATCGAGCGGACATGCAGCTCGTGCGACACGTGCGCCCGTGTGCGCCCCTCGCCTCGTGCCGCGCCCCTGCACCCGTGGTTGTGGCCTCAGGAGCCGTGGTATCGACTGCATGTCGATTTTTTCGTGTTGTCAGGAATTAACATATATTTTTTAGTAGTAGTAGACGCGCATTCAAAATGGATCGAGGCGTATCGAGTTCCAGGCACATCGGCGAATGCAACAAAAAACAAATTGTTTAATTTGTTTGGGCATTTTGGTCTACCCCACGAATTGGCATCCGATAACGGTCCGCCGTTTAATAGTAAGGAATTTAAAGAGTTTTTAGGGAAATTTGGGGTACAACACATAACTACGACGCCTTATAAGCCCAGTAGTAACGGAGCTGCAGAGAATGCAGTCAAAATAGTGAAAACAGCTGCCAAGAAAGCTGTGCATGAAAATATCGACTTAGATATGGCAATAGATAAATTTCTTTTTGTGTATAGATCAACCCCGCACTGTATTACGGGGAGAACTCCAGCACAGTTATTGTTAGGCAGGGATATGAGAACAACCCTTGATTTACTTAGACCGAACGCTAGCGATTTTGTTAAACAAAAGCAGATTAAACAAATGTCTTACAGAAATAATACTGAAAGACAATTTAATATCGGAGATAATGTTTTCTTCAAACTATTTAAAAATAATAAATTTACATGGGAAAAGGGGATAGTGTCTGACCGCATAGGGCCATTGACATACTACATTAAATGTCAAGAGCAGTACTTTAAAAAACACATTGATCACCTCCAAATAAATAACTCTTCATCTAGGTCACCTGACGATGTATGTGACTACCCAATTTCTAATGCAGGTAGCCCCAACAATCAAGGACACACGAGTCAGGAAATGACACCAACCGGGAACGGTGGGCCTGAGATGGAACGCGAGAGCGAACCGCAGCCGCCTGCGAACTCGCCAACCTGGCAATCGCAACCAGCCTCACAAACCCCTCCTATCCCAAGTCCCGAGGAAAGATCGCGTCCAAAACGTAATCGCCAGCCAATCAAAAGATTTGGTTTTGAAATAGATTAGTTTTTTTTTTCTTATTAATTTATGTAATACTATGTAAGAATTACGAAATCTTTTATGTACTACTGTTAATCCTTTTGAGTATAAGTTAGCAATAGATATAGTATTTTAAGGATGGTTTATGTTATATTTGCTGTTATGTAATTGTGTTATACCTAAGGCAGTGTAGTGTAAGAGTGTGTTCCTAGATAAAGGGGGGAGAATGGTATGTACGTGACAAATATGTATTGTGGGTACTTGTATGATTCGGAATCCGCAATCTACCTGCTATGAAAATAAATGCCAGTCCTGCATTGTGTCGTTTCACTGTACGTCTCTCTTCGTAATATTCCCCTTATACAAACCACATTCAAAAGTCGTTTGTTGTCTATTATTCTGTGTTGGCGAGTTTTATGGCTTATACATGCGATTTACCATTTGTCGCGACAGTATAGCTTATATCTTAGTGCAGTGCTAGTAGACCGGCCTTTATGTAAACCCTTGGAGGAGACCTTTGTCCAGAAGTGGCTTTTGAGTGAAATGACACGAGCTCATGAGCGCGTATTTTCTTATTCATACTTATTCATACGGGCCTTCTCCAATTACATGGAGAGTAATTAAAAAATAACCGAATACTCGACGCTGGCCAGACTGTTTGGCACATGATTTCGCATATATTTTTCCTTCTCTCGCGGCAAATTTTTAGGCCTTGTATTTTACTTTTGTCAACTATGTATTCTTAATATATTACCACGTGGATATTTGTTTGCATGTCATAGTTAACTCCGTCGATTTGAAAAATCCTTTTCATTCGATTGGTATTGCTTTCAGAAATTTTATCGAAATCGGTTGAGTAACTTGCTATAACACTTGAAATAAGTGAAAGGTAAATTTGGGTAGAAACAAGTTGTCGGATCGGAGTTGAATGGTCGGCCTCGGAGCAGTCGAGAATCGCCGTCGGTTTTAGTGGGTAGCTCGGAGCGTGTGTGTGTGTAATAGTGGAGATACACCCTTATGTGTTTGGTTCTAAATTTCCTTTACCGCTCAGATAGCCATGTAAAGAAAAATCTTGGGAAGATGTAAGTTTCATAAGCTCAGGAAGATGTATGAGGCTGCAATTTTCTATGTTGGTAAATTCCGAAGTAAGAAAGTAACTTTTAAATAATCATTTCAGCCTTTTTTAAACATGGAAATTTAAAAGTAGTAGTTAATTTATTACCTACTTCTCAGTCCATAAATGAGCCACATATGAGTCAGGCCTCCTCTCAGCACAGAGAGGGTAATTAGCGACGCTGGCCAGTCGGGTTGGCACAGGGTTCAGATCCCACAATGCCGCAACAGGACGCGAGTTGGAGCATCCCGGGGAGGTTTAGTGGGTAGGCCCCCACTATGGGGGAGAGTCCCACACTCCCCTCGCTGGCCATCCCCGTGGCTGGCGAGGAAGTCAATATAGGATTTTACCCAGGGCGAAAAAAAAAACACAAAAAAAAGTTTCATGTCAAGCTTTCCTTGTCTTGACGTTAGGTTTTCGGTCTTGTCATTTCCTTTTGTCGGCTCTACTTTTGTATACCTACTACTTTTAAATGTTGATTAAATTAGAGTCTGTTTAGCATTTAAAATAATGTTTAGCGTCTCGAAAATACCATATTCTCACATCTGACGTGGTTTTTGTATGTTATCGTTTCAGTCAGACAAGGCCGATAACTTAGCCGCAAGAGAAGGAAAACTTGAAACGAAACCCTGTGCCAACCCGTCTGGCCAGCGTGGCACACTAGGCTAATGACGCTCCCTGTAAAGCCTGACCCACCAGTGTGTTTTATGAGCTGAGCGCTGTGCTCTAAATACGTCACTTGATCACATCGTATATAGTAAAAATACTGTAATACAAGTCACAAACAATTCGTCAAACAATAGCTGAGGCGATAAGGCCTGTTTCGGACATGCCAGTCACGTTGGCTCCTAAGCACGGACTTAACACGCCTCGGTCACAGAATTTCAATTACAAGCAGTAACTCAACTCCATTGTATTGTTAAAAGCACACTCACACTAACACGTATCAACGTATATTTGTGTGTGTGGCTAGGGTTTCCTGCTCGTAAGTACATTATAGTCAGGATGGAAGGTGATTATAGACAGAATACCTTAGGGTAGACCAATGTCTTGGTGTTGGGCAAGTCGTCGTTTCAGCCCATAAATGACCCACTACTGAGTCGGGCCTCCTCCAATTATATGGAGGGTAATTAGCCTACCAAGAGTTAATTACTACTACTAATTAGGGTTGGCAGCACAGGGTTTGTATCAAGTTTTCTTTCTCTTGCGGCTAGGTGACCTGCCTCTTGCGTTCTTGTAGTCGCCTCTTACGACACCTCGATTGCTTATTCATAACATTTTAAATATATCCTTGGACATTTCACACAACGCCATCTCGTCCCAAGCTAAGCAACTTAATGCTTGTGTTATGGTAACGAGATGGATAATAAACTACTTATATACATTTCTTTTTTTATAAATACATACATAATATTATAGATAGAAAACACCCAGACCCGAAACAAATACTTGTAGGTCGTACAAATATTTCGAATCGAACCCGCGACATGCCGCTTACAAACATTAAAGCAATTATATTGGATATACTGAATGTTTTCGTGTTCAGTCAGATTGTCTGCATAAAAATATGTTTATTTAAAAAAAAATTAATATTAAAAGGTTATGTATTACCTGAAAGGTTATTGTTTACCTACTTAGATAAACAACTCATTTTGTATATACCCATGATGGTGACTTATCGCTATCATTAATTTGTACTCTCATTGACTTCATTTTTATTTTTTGGTGTTGGGCAAGTGTCTTTGCGTGAACCAGAGGCGCCTGCTCTGAGTTGGGGTGTTATTTGTGTTTGTGAAGTACATATTTGTGAACAGGCCCCGCGATAAAAGTTTCGTATAATGTATTAATGTCTGTATGTCCTATATAGAATCGGAAACAATGCATTTGATCATGTGATGATCTTCAGAATATAAAACTTCGTCTCCGCACGCTGGGAAAAAACGCGTGTTGTGAAAGTCAACAAAACCCAGCACGCTAGGTAGGATTGAATGGTCCCCCCGGCTAGCTACCACCCTCACATCTAAGTCTAGCGCCAAGCAGTTTTACTGTGTTCTGTCGTGTGTATGTGAGAGCCGGTGCCCGACAGGGCATTTCCTTGAATTGCCTGCCCCACCATAGACCCTGGCGTTGTTTTCCATCACACAAGCCTAGGGTCAAAGGCATTCAAGTAATTGGTAAAAAAAGCAAAGTGTTGTGCAAGATCCAAAGAAGGATTCTGTCCATCCTCCAAATTTATTTTAGTTAGTGACGTAGCAACGGCTACTCCGTTATAAATTTATAAGAAAACTGTTTGTCTACTTCCAGTCCCTTGCGGTTAATTGAAACCTTGTCTCGGTAAGTAAACAAGCCTTTACATTGTCGTTGTTAAATTATGTACCTTGGGCGTGTAAATATACGTAATATAATTTGTTAGCCAGTTAAACTTATTAACCTTACTAAATAACTACTTCTTGTTTAATAATACGTAACTTCATAATTAAAATAATTTTCATATCATCATCATTTCATCCCATAAATGTCCCACTGAGTCGAGCCTCCTCCAAATTTTTGGAGGGAATTTAGCATACTGTGCCGCACTGACTTGACGGGTTCGCACAGGTTTGTATCAAGATATTTTTCAATATTCATAATATTAAAAGCAATTTGTAAGGTTGAAATTGCGAAATCTACAGAAATCTACAGAAAAGAGTGAAATATTCTCTAGTTGTTGAAACAGGTCGGATAATATTGAAAGATTTTGGAGATAAAAAACCAAATTCATCGGCATAGAGAATACTTAACTTCAGCTCAATCACAAGCATGACGCACATGGTAGCCGCCATCTTTCTGTTCATCAAGCAAATATTAATAAAAATCTGTCATTCATTCAGAAACCATGATGCACACATGAACCACAGGCATCAAACCTACCAGAATACCATGCTTCTTCAGAAGAAAACAAATAGATTCAAAATGTATATTAGCTACTGTTTAAATCCGCTCGTTAAAAATTGAGTGTGTTTTTAAAAATAATAAAACTTTAAATTAGCGTAGAGAGTTTCATAGTTAGTGTAGTTTGCAATTAAAAGTTTATCTGCACTTTGGATAGGTCATAAAGGAGCCAGCCCATAAATTACCCACTATTGAGCCGGGTCTCTCCCAACTTTGTGAAGGAAAATTTACCTACTGTGCCACACTGGCATAACGGGCTAGCACAGTGTTTGTGCCAATTGTCCTTCTCTTGCGTCTAGGTCACATACCTCTTAATAAACCTACGGGTTGGCGACATTGTTTTTTTTAACTACGTGAACAAACAGACAATGGAATTTTAATGGAAAAATTGGTAAACAAAGAAAAGGTGAAGAACTAACCATCGGAAAATATGGTATAGGATTAAGAAGCCCCAATGGACAAAGACTAATAAATTTAGCTCAGGAGAACAATTTAGCGCTTATGAATAGCTTTTTTAAGAAAAAGGAATCAAACAAGTGGACCTGGCAATCGCCCGATGGTACTTACCTCAACGAAATAGACCACATAGTTAGTAATCAACCAAAGTCATTCATAGATGTAAACGTAATTAAGCAATTTAATGTTCATACTAACCACAGAATGGTCAGGGCAACTCTGAAATTAAAAGAGCCAAACAAAACAAGAAAGAATTTCAACCATACTAGTCACATCAACTCATACACAAATCATTCAAAAATACAGTTTAACGATAAGAGCATACAACAAGAAATGTATGACACAGAAATTAAGAACATTTTTAAGACAGAAAGGCCAAAACCATCAAAGAAAAATGTAATAAGCTTACAGACTAAATCCCTAATGGGGGAAGAAAACAGCTTTTGAAACATAAAAAAGATAAATCTACTCTAAAACTGATAACATTACTGAGTAAAGAAATAAGTAAGAATATAAAAAAAGACAAAGCAATAAGGAAGCTCGAATGTATCAACCACCACATAGCAAAAACAGGCGGTATTAAAAAAGCTATGAAAGAACTTCAGGAATCTAAATCCTGGGTACCCAAAATGTTGGACAAGAATAAAAACCAAGTCACATCACGAAAATCCATACTTGAGATTGCAACCAACTACTACAGCGATTTATATTCAAGACGCAGCACAATAAGTATCAGTAATGAAGACTTAGAGGATAATAATACTGAGGAGATTCCACCCATTCTAAAATGCGAAGTAGAACATGCAATCAGAACACAGAAAAATGATAAAGCTCCTGGCCCTGATAATGTAACAAATGAAGTATTAAAACAAACACTACCTGACAACTTGACACGTCTAACAGAGCTTTTTAATAAGATCTTAACCTCGGAATACATACCTATACAGTGGACCATGAGCAACATCATCCTTATCCACAAAAAGGAGACAGAAACGATCTAAATAACTACCGTCCAATTAGTTTAATGTCTGTCATATATAAGGTATTTGCTAAAATTATACTCAACCGCATTACAAAAAAACTAGACGAACAACAACCAAGAGAACAAGCGGGGTTTAGAGCGGGGTTCTCCACAATTGACCACATACACACTTTGAAACAGATCATTGAAAAATGCGAAGAGTATGGCTACCCTTTGTATTTGGCATTTATTGACTACAACAAAGCTTTTGATTCTTTAGATCATAACTACATCTGGCAAGCCCTCAAAAACCAGGGCATTGAAAAAAAATACATAAAATTGATTCAAAATGTTTACAAAAATAGCTCAGCCCAAATCAAAATGGAGTCTTTAGGAAAAGCTTTTCCAGTCCAAAGAGGAGTACGTCAAGGTGACCCCTTATCCCCTAAAATCTTCACGAGTGTTTTGGAAGAAGTATTCAGAAATCTATACTGGGAAGAATTGGGCATAAATATTGATGGAATAAAAATAAATAACATGAGGTTTGCTGACGACATTGTATTAATAACAGACAATTCAGATAGCCTACAACTTATGATTCAACAACTTGCCAATAAAAGCAGAGAAGTGGGCCTAACAATGAATAAAACAAAAACAAAAATTATGACAAATAGATGTAGAACTGAGATAATTGTTGAAGGCGAACCAATAGAGTATGTACAGAACTATATATACCTTGGACAACTAATTGCATTTAATGACCAAATGGCACAAGAAGTCGAAAGAAGGGTCACAAGCTCCTGGAGGAGATATTGGTTGTTGAAGGACATAATGAAAAATAAGCAATACAGCATGGCAGTAAAAAGGAAAATCTACAACACTTGTATCCTACCTATACTAACATATGGATGCCAATCATGGGCAACCACAAAAAAGACAGTTGAAAAGCTACGGACATGCCAAAGAAGCATGGAAAGAAGTATATTGGGTTATAGACTAATAGATAAAAAAAGAGCCAAGGACCTAAGGCAAATAACAAAATGGGAGGATGTCGAAACTAAAATAAAGAAGATAAAATGGAAATGGACAGGACACATGATCAGAGACAACAAAAAATGGACAAGCAAAGTAACAAGTTGGACACCACGGTTCAATACCAAAAGGAAAAGGGGCAGACCACACAAAAGGTGGTCAGATGATCTTAAAGCAACTGCTGGACCCCTATGGATGAGAGAAGCAAGAGACCGACAAAATTGGAAATCACTGGAGGAGGCCTTTGTGTCAAAAGAACACGCTGAGCAGGAGACTGATGTGAATTAACTTTTATGGCTTATATGTTTGCAATTAAGTAGTATTTTTTTGTAATTTTGCAATTATTTTCTTTATATATGTATATCTTGCTTGGCAAATAAAGGCTTTGAAATTTGAAATTTGAACAAACAGACAACGATTGCCTATAATATAACAATCTTCGTGTAACATCCGTGTAGTGACTGATTTAATATACATCTATCCACAATGTCACCAATCCACACTATCCTTAGGGTGTCATAAAGGAGTGCAAGTTGCGGATCATCAAGCAGTAATGGAAGGGAAACTGGATACAAACCCTTTGTCAACAATTTGGACTCGGTAGTGAATCATTTTTGGGCTGAAACGAAGATTTAAAAAAATCACTTCAGGTCTGAGAATATATTATTCTCGAGCCCCTAATATTATCGAGCCCCTAAGCATTCTTTTAAAAGTTAAACATCTTCTAGAAACTATTTAAAACTGAAAGTTAATAAACACTTGAACGTCAATGTCAGTGCTTGAAAACTTCAAGATTTCTAGACTAAACAAGTTTGCGTTGCAAATTTACTTAACAAAAAGCCTCCATTGGCTGCAAATTATGTTGATTCGATGACAGTTGCGCGTCGAAACTTTAGTTCAGCTGCTACGTTACAAAGCGAAATTAAATTTAGTTTTATTTCATTGAACATTTTAAATGTTGCCGTCAGCTGTAGCGTTCTGTAATCAAGTTTTAAATACTGTAAATGTTTTCCATCAGAAGGCTCAAAGTCACCCAAAGGGCAATGGAGAGGGCGGAGTTTCCCTGCGAGATCGAATCACAAATGAGGAGATACGGAGGCAAACCAGGGTTACCGACATAGTTAAGTGGCAGTGGGCAGGGCACATAGCGCACAGGACCTACACCCGACGGGGCAGAGAAGTCCTCGAGTGGCGACGGCGTTCCGGAAAGCGCAGTGCTGGTAGGCCTCCCACACGGTGGACCGATAGCGATGCATGCGGGCGGCTCAGCCCCGGCCTTCGTGGAAATCCTTGGGGGAGGTCTATGTCCAGCAGTGGACGACTTTTGCCGAAATGAAGATGATGATGAAACGTTATTACTTCAGATTTAGCCCAGCAACTGCAGATTAAACAACGACTAGATCTGATTTTCGCTATGTAATCTAAATCCGTCACAACACCGACAACATCTAACTATGTAGTTAGTAACGATATGTAACTAGTTAATATTGTCTTAAAACTAATCAAGTACCAAAAACGGTGAGTAAAATCGTTCTACTAAATGAACCAAAAAACATTTTGAGTTATTAAATATTCTCGCACAGAAAGCTGCTAACTGTACATTACTAACATCTGGACGACATAACTCTACGCTATTCCCACAGTACAAGCAGGTACAAGCAATCTGTTTCATAAATAATGTTACTTATAATGATCTAGTACCTACTTACTGTAGTACTGGCTAAATAATCCATTACTTGGATGAGTTAAAACCACTTTTATAAATATTGTAGCGTTCACTCAAAAAGCTTTTTGATATAAAAACGTCGGCCTTAACTTAGAGCCTTGAATTCTTACGGAGTTAGGTATCATCATCATGTTTGTAATTTTTGACTCATAGATTAGATGGATTAAATCTCTCTAGAATTAGACTCTATCTATATTATATCTAAATTATGTATCTATCTATCAGCCACAGAAGTCCACTGGCGAACATAGGCCTCCCCCATAAATTTCCACAACGCATGATCTGGTGCAGACTATATCCACCGGCGCCCAGCGACCTTTACAAGGTTGTCCGATCACCTAGTCCGGGGTCTTCCCCCGCTTTGCTTTCCCACACGTGGAAGGAACTCCAAGACTTTTAAATTATCTAAATATATCTGTATAAGAGTAGAAGAACGGATTAGATGTAGAATTAAATAAATAATTCTGAGCCCATACAAAACCCACTGTTGACTAGAGCCGCTCCAAATTAGTCTACTGTGCCATGCTGGCCAATTAATTTAGCCTAGTCCTTGGAGTCCAGCACTGGACTTGTATTGGCTGAAATGACGATGAGGATGAAAATTTTGCTGCAACCCATATGCTTGACCCACTGCTGAGGACGGACTCCCCTCAGTAGCCTACTATGCCACAGAAAACTCGATACCAAACCTAACTAACTTAACTTGGCTAACTTCTCTCCATGAATTTGTAGAATTTTATTCACGGGCCGAAATTCTGATGACTATAATTACTCGTTTCGTTCATAATTCGAAAATCTTTATTACCTACAAGAAAAACAATAGTATATACACTGGTCTGCAAAACTAAGTATCATACTTTTAAAATTGCAATAACTTTATGTACACAAGATATACTTTCGAAATGAAAAGGACTCGAAAAATAGTTTATTTTTGTCTATAAAAACTTCATAGTCGCTGATAACATCACTACATAGTATAAAACAAAGTCGCTGTTGTCTGTCCGTCCCTATGTATGCTTAAATCTTTAAAACTACGCAACGGATTTTGATGCGGTTTTTTTAATAGATAGAGTGATTCGAGAGGAACGTTTATGTGTACAATACATGCATAGTATTGTAGAGAAACACTGATAAATTTAGATGTTCATCATTGCACCCGTGCGAAGCCGGGGCGGGTCGTTTGCTATAAAACGTTTTATATTTTAAATCTCTAACTCATGGACGTATAAAAAAAGTCGGACAGAGTCTCGCTAACTAAAAACTGTGACATCATAGTCGGCCAGATCAGCTATATGTACAGGCCAGCACGCACACTTTCACACATTAGTCGGCCATTACACGCGCGAACATCGATGCATCGAGACGCAATATGCGGCGAAAAAATAAAACATATAAATCATGTCTTGCGTGGTAAAATGGTGTAAAAACCATAGTGACCGAAAGGAATACAATCCAGGAATCACGTTTCATACGTAAATGAATAATTCAATCACTTATTTCCAGATTATATACATTAAAATCAATTTGTATTTGCTAGAACAAAACAATTAATTTTAAGTTCAGTGTTGCCAATATTCATGTGTGCAAATTAACCGAAATGTGGGCAATTTTTCGTTTATTATAAAAATCAATATATTATTATGATTAATTATTGAATAGTTACTACTGGATATTTTATTTTATATTCCTTTTGCTAGATTTTCTTAGAAAATTAAGAATGGAGAAATGATTGAATTAATATTACTTAGTAGAAATTGTAATGGTGAAAACGATTGGATTCCAAACAAATACAGTGTCATTTGCAGTATAAATTTTGATGCGGATGACTTATAAACAACTAAAGGAGGACTCCGGCGTGTTGTTACTTATGCAGTACATTAAAAGGTAAATTAGCAATCTACCAAGACATGGATAATACAAAAAAAAATGAATCTATGCCGCTTATTTTTTCAAAATTTAAATGTACATTGTAGCTATTGTGTCGGTATATAATAATAATAAATATCCTTGGACATTTCACACAACGCCATCTCGTCCCAAGCTAAGCAACTTAATGCTTGTTTTATGGTAACGAGATGGATGATAAACTACTTAAATACATTTTTTTTGTAAATACATACATATTATAGATAGAAAAACACCCAGACCCGGGACAAATACTTGTAGGTCGTACAAATATTTCTTCCGTGCGGGGATCGAACCCGCGACACGCTGCGCAGCAGTCGATCGCTCAACCACTGCGCCAACCGTGTCGTCGAATCGTAAAAATATTCATACATTATTTTAATCCCCAGTGCTTTATTTTGTTTTAATATTGGTTTGAGTCAAGACACGTGGCAGAGGAATAAACTGTTACTGTACCATTTAATACCAGTGCTTCTCAAGAGGTGCGCAATAAGTTTTATTTATAGTTAGGCAACATAAATATATTATCACAAAAAAATGTTTGGTAATGAAAGCATTTCTTTTAATTTAGAATCGTTTTCAACACATCTCGAAATTAGAGGTAATTTCAAAAACCTCTCAAAGTAAAAGACATTATTATAAAAAAAAAATACTCGGCATTTAGGATGTTAAAGTTAAACATAACAATTTCGAACAATTATTTTTTTATATTTTAACTATGTTTTTATTGCAAAATTTTGTGTATCTTGGCAACCCCAAAATTAAAAAATGTATATAAGTAGTTTATCATCCATCTCGTTACCATAACACAAGCATTAAGTTGCTTAACTTGGGACGAGATGGCGTTGTGTGACATTCCAAGGATATTTATTATTTATTTATTTATTATTTATTAAAAGAGTAGTACTTAGTATTGCAGGTCAGTGTATTTTTACGATGTCTAATTTCGAGTACGACGGTAAATAACTTGGATATTATCTGCAGAAATTTCTACACTGTGTACAGATTATGTAACGAATGAGATACGATTATATCTCGATGTTTTATTGCCTTAACGATAACATGAAAATGGTGTTTTTGTGAGAAACCCTTCATAAATTTGGCCGTTTTGGAAGCACACATTCGTTTATATTGCCAGATATGGCATGGTAGATGTACAAAGTATGTTGCTATTGATAGCATACGTAGAGACGCGGTCGTTAGTTTCGCAGTGGACGTCTTTCGGCTGAAATTAAGATCATGATGATGATGATGAGTAGAAAGAAAGAAAAATCCTTGAACTGCCAACAGTATGTCGCTCCTTGTAGAACTGTGCCGAGCTTACTCACGCAAAAGGAACACCTCCATCCCAGGGAAGAGAGCGAATTAGAGAGAAATTTACTTACAAATCGACGTAAATACAATACTTACCAGTTCCGGTTGCCGGCCTCCTTCAACTACATGGAGGATAAATAGCCTACTGTGCCACACTGGCCAGACGGGTTGGCAAAGGGTAGCGTATCAAGTTTTCCTTAACTTGCGCCATGTGTTCTGTCACTTGAATACCTCTTAGGATGGTGTGCTCTAGGATGTTTCCTTCTCTAGGTTTTCGGCCTTGTCATTTAATCAATCATTTAATCTCAGGATAGATTAAGGTAAATAAAATAAATAATAAATAAATATCCTTGGAAATTTCACACAACGCCATCTCGTCCCAAGCTAAGCAACTTAATGCTTGTGTTATGGTAACGAGATGGATGACTTATATATATATTTTTTTTAAACATACATATTATAGATAGAGATGACATGACACCCAGACTCCGAGCCAGTGCCTCTGGTTTAGACAAAGACACTTGCCCGACCCCGGAATCGAACCCGGGACCCGGTGATCCAAAGGCGGCACATCTAACCACTAGACCAACGAGGCAGTCAATTCATTATATATGGTTAATCCGTACATACAATAAGTTTCTACGTATTTATTTTATTATTTAAATCACAGACTCCAAATTGATCAAAAAAGTAACATTAAATTACTCAAAGAAGTATTGAAAAGTCAATTAAAATTAGGCTAATTTATTCTTAGCCCGAATTACTCCAGAACTGTCAATACCGTTAGGAGGTACGCTTTCCAAGTAATTTTATTATTGAATTAATACTCCAGTTCGGAGATCAAGTCGTTAAAAGATACTCTATGTAATAAACCAATTTACTAGTGTTATATCGCAGAAATAATTGAGAGGAATTATAACGTTGCTGTAAAATAAACTTCAGGGAACTGTTATTGTAGGCTTTCACGATTACAGACACTTTAGTCTTCGTGATCTTATCTTGTGGTATTCAGTAGGTACCTTTGACACTTGTATCTTGAAAAAAGATTAAAAAGTGATTTTCTGTAACTAAAGTTGGCTTAAGCAATATTTTCTTGAATCTTTTTCATTTTATATAACTCAGTCTAGCTGTTGTTTTTTTTGAAATCTCAGTAAATGTGGCCTCCTTAAAAGCGGGGGGTGTCAATAAGGTAATAGTAAAAAGTTAAAGTTGTAGCCCTAGATACTTCTTGTTACATCAGCTATCAAAATTGGCCTAGCCTTTTAGAGATTAACATAAGCAAGAAGACAGACAATAAATATCAAAAATGTTTCGGTACATTCCAATTTTCTTTATTTGTATAGATTTGATCAAAGGCAAGCTCCTGTTTACGATGGTTTTATCACAATGCTTTATAAATTGTCATATCACTACATAGTATAAAACAAAGTCGCATTTTTCTGTCCGTCCCTATGTATGCATAAATCTTTAAAACTACGCAACGGATTTTGAATCGTTTTTTTTTAATAGATAGAGTAATTCAAGAGGAAGGTTTATAGGTATAATATAATTGCACCCGTGCGAAGCCGGGGCGGGTCACTAGTTTAAAATAAAATAATATTGCGATTAAATTGAGATGTCAGCTATCTTTCAAGTTGGATCAAACTGCACCGTGTGTACAAATTTGATCGAAATCGGTTAAGCAGTTTAGGAGCCCACCGCGGAAAAACAACGTGACTCGTAATTTTTATAATAACTGTCCCGGCAAACGTTGTTTTGCCATATAAATATCGCTATTAAAAAACAGAGGTTGATCGTAGAGGGGTGAAAATGTTGTGATGTATTTTTGTACGCTGTATCAGACAAATATTGTTTTTGTCTAAAACTATTTTTTTTTTGTGTGGACAACCCTTAACATTTTGGGGGATGAAAAATAGACGTCGTCCGATTCGCAGACCTACCAAATGCGAATATAAAATTTCATCAAAATCGGTCGAGCCATTTCGGAGGAGTCTAAAAACAAACACCGTGATGCGAGAATTTTATATATTAGACTAGCGACCCGCCCCGGCTTCGCGCGGGTGCAATGATGAACATCTAAATTTATACATTTATGCTATCTATTAAAAAAAACCGCTTCAAAATCCGTTGCGTAGTTTTAAAGATTTAAGCATACATAGGGACGGACAGACGACAGCGACTTTGTTTTAAACTATGTAGTGGTAGTGAAGTGAAGATAAATTTAATGTCAATTTTACCACAGACTTCAATAATAAACAGAAGAGTTTATAGCGTTCTGTAATTCCTCTCTATTTAAACTATATGTGTGGGAAATTACGCACTCCTCCGACTGCGCAATTTTCGTAAAAAGGGTAAAAAAATTTTTCTTCACGTATTAATATGTTTAGGTAATCCGTCATAACGGGGTCAGTCAATTAAGGTGAATGTTCCAGGGTAGCCCGCGAAATTCAAATTTTCTTACGTTTTTTGCAATTTGCAAAAACTTTTTCAAGCTGTAATTCATTCTCGCACCTTTATGAGCTTAGAGGGTTGTATTGATGTTTGATGATTATAATTCTATAACTACATACGTCTTACAGCCGCGAATAACATTTTAATCAACATACAACCTAGCACTGACCTGCAAATAAAACGTAAGAAAAGCTCCACGAAAAAGCCGGTCTTTGTTCCTTAAGGGTGAGGCCAAACGAGCGTAATTTTGTGAGTTGTCAGTCACATAATTTCTGCTGCATTCCGTGTCTTATAAAAGTTCGTGCCACACGGCGACGCAAAATAAGTTGTGAGCCGCCTCACACTCATCCGACCGAATTGACTTCTTGGGAGGCGAGGGGACCGAGGAAAACGTCAGTCAGGTAAAGATTGCGTGAAAGTCGACAACTGAATAAATACGCTCGCCTTAGCCCAACAGAATTTCTGCGACCTAAATTACACGACTCACGAACTTACGCTCGTGTGGCCTCACCCTTATGGTCTTCTCGTTTCTGATACTATTACACAGAGTAACTCCCATCATAGCTCTCCCCATTGCATGTTGAGTGACTCTCAGCGGCCTAATAATTCCCATTGTACACGACCATGTCGATGATAACCTGTAACCCCATTTCTTTGCATCAAGACGGGTATCTATTCACCTACTACTTCTCAGCCCTTATATGACTCACTGCTGAGTCGGGCCTCCTCCAACTACATGGAGGGTAATTGGCCTACTGTGCCATGGTGGCTAAATAGGTTGGCATAGGGTTTCGTATTAAGTTCTCCGTCTATTGCTGCTAGGTGTCGGCCGTATCATTTCCTTTTTTATTTGAAAGTATTCGTAGAGTAAGTAGAATTTATCCGAAAAAAAATGATTTTTCGTCGGCTCTTACTACACCCTCAGGCGCCGTCCTATTGTCATCGCTCGTGCAATGCAGCGATGCGATTTCATCGTGCGATGAAATCGCGATGAGTAAACATTTGTCTTATTGCGCTTGTGCGATGATCAATAATTATATTGTAAGTTTTGTCCGGTTTTTTTAATATTTTTAGTTAAACTTAAATTCATTGCAATAATAGCCCACTCTTTGTCATTTTTAAGCACGTTTTTTATAGTCTTCACACCATTTTTTCCAAACAATGGGATGAACACGCGCTTCATTAAATAAGTTGTCTTCAAATGTCATCTTACGAATCCAAAAATACGATGGAAATCGAAAAATACGACATTTAGTAGATATCAGTATATTTGAAAGCACGGTCGTCCGATCAATGCTGCGATGCGTTTAAACAATTTGGTCGCATCGTATGATCGCACGACGTGCAATAGGACATGCAGTAGATAACAGTATGTTTGAACGCACGGTCGCACGATCATTTTCGTCGGACAGACGCATCATCGCGCGAGCGATGGCAATAGGATGGCGCCTCAGGATGAAATGGGGTGGCGATACTCTGTCACACGAAAATTCGCTATTCACCTAGCCGTAGTTTAGTTACTGCAACTTAGATTGAGTTTAACTAAAGCGTAGTCACGCCTAGGTTTCAGTGGAAAGCAGAGCTAAGAGCAAATTGAAAGTTTATTGATACTAACTGTACTTGTAAGTTTAAATAGAGTTTATGCTTTACTCAACCTATTTCGCTTGAGGGCTAAGGCTTGATCATCATCGTAACCCTAAATTGATTATCAACCACTTTAATGCGGGTATTGATGTTGGCATTTCAAACCGGTGGTAGAACAAACGTTTTTTTATTTACATGTTTGTGTTATTTATTCGAATAAATATATGATTTTGATTTTGCCACGGTCGCCAGTGAGTTGCTACGGGGTTCATTTGAGGTTTTTTTTATTTATTTTTTTATAGTTACGTTTTCCTTTTAACCCTTGACAAATGATAGGGGTGGTATAAGTTTGAGGTGTCTGTGTTCTGTATGATGACGAATTTGAAATACACAGTGTCTCGACCACATTCAAACCGGAAGGTGTCGTAAACAGCCAACAATAGGAATTAAAAAGGCCGAAAACCTAACCGCAAGAGAAGGAAACCCTGTGCCAACCTGTCTGTTCAGCGTGGGACTGTAGGCTACTTACCCCCCATGTATTTGGAGGAGACCCGGCTGAGCAGTGGGTAATTTATAGACTGAGTAGTAGTCCTAGTGTGTCTGTGTGTGACAGGTAGGTCCCAAAATAACACACCATCTCGGCAGTGGGTCATATAAGGGCCGAATGACCTGCTACTGCCTCGTTGGTTTAGGGGTTAGATGTGCCGCCTTTGGATCACGGGGTCCCATGTTTGATTCCGGGGTCGGGCGAATGTCTTTGTTTAAGCCAGAGGCACTTGCTCTGAATCTGGGTGTCATTCGTGTTCGGAAATTACATGTTTGTAATCTTCCCCCGCGATACAAGTGTAGGGTTATATATCTAGTCCAGCGGTTACGTTTTATGAAAAGAAAGAAAAAAAAATAGCAGTAATCTATGTTATACTATAATCGTCTCAGGGGTCAAAATGTACATTTGTTGGTAGGAGCTAAATACTTACCGTAACTAGTAGGCGATCAAAGCCAAACAAGCGATAACATCCATATTTACCTTGGCTCGTGAAACTAGAATAGCTAAGGAATGGCGGTTGGTGCAAGTTGTGAGCGGAGTCCGTGTGGTGACGGATTTAGAATACATAGTGTCACCACCCATTACCATCCTGAGGGTGTCGTAAGAGGCGACTAAAGGAAATAGCAACGGAAACCTAGCTGAAAGAGAAGGAAAACTTGATACGAAACTCGATCGGCCAGCGTGGCACAATGGGCTAATAACCTTTTATGCAACGAGAGGAGTTCCGACTCAACAGTGGGTCATTTATGGTCTGTGCAGTAGTAGTAGTAGATCAATTTTGGATCAGGGGTCCACGGTTCGATTCCGGGGTCGGCCAGGCTGCCCCTGCGATACAGGTTATCACTACATAGTATAAAACAAAGTCGCTTTCGTCTCTCCGTCCCTATGTATGCTTAAATCTTCAAAACTACGCAACGGATTTTGAAGCGGTTGTATTTAATAGATAGAGTGATTCAATAGGAAGGTTTTTGAGTCATAATTGCACCCGTGCGAAGCCGGGGCGGATCGCTAGTAACTTATATAACCTACTGGTTACCTTATCTATAGAAAAGTAAACAAATAGAAGAACTGGCAAGAAACTCAGAGGACTCGTCTTTCCTTTTTTTTAATTCAATCAAATAAATGATTTGCTTTTTATAGACTGGAGTGATGATGAAAGTATATTAAGTGCTCGGGGAAAGATTGAGTGCACGTATTCAGCAATCCATTTGCACTATTGACCACTTAACCTTTAAACATAAAATGAAAGTTTATTTCTTCACTACCGCGCCGTTAAGTTAAGCGTGGTAAATCTACTTGATTTATGCCGACTGTTAACCATTCAATGCTATGGGTTCAAGGTAATGTTGTGGTGAGAGTTATTGTTTGATCATAATCTCGAACGGCTTTCCCGATGTGCTTTTGCTTTACCCTAGAGAACGGATTAAGTCATAACTACTATTGCTATTTAGCGCATAATTACCCACTGCTCAGTCGGGCCTCCTCCAATTACATGGAGGGTAGTAATAAAGACTATTAAAGAATATGTCTATGTCTAAACCTAATTTGCCGTGTGCATCTTATTTATTTTATTTATTTATTTTATTTAATAATTCATGTACACATACAAAACATAAGTTGAACACATAGAAATATAGGACACATTAGTACAAAGGCACAGCTTATTTCTAAAGAAACTTAATATAAAGGCGCAATATTTTTGTTCAAATTAGTAGCCTTTTATTTGACTGTCACAATTATGTGTTAGCTCCAAACGATTCTAACAGATGGCGATATCTGTTGAGTGGATTGCGCAAGTATTCAATAGACGGCGCTATGTTAAAATTTAAATTAATGTATGTTAAATGTACATGTACAAAATACATAGTGATTTTTGGACCACCCGCCAAATTTAAATAGGTGGTTCAGACCATGGAAGTAAACAACTTTCCCAAAGAAACACAGATCGAAAAGTGAAAATAAATTTCAGTCCTTCCATACGAAATTGACCACGTGACCGAGCAGCTATTTATGGGAAGGTGGAATTTATTTTTCACTTTTCTACCCATGTTTCTTTTGGAAAGTTGTTTACTTTCACTTATTTATATTTGGCGGGTGGTCTAAATCATCATGTAACTATAACAAAAACCTTAGCTACAACAACGCGTGGCTGGGTCTGCTAGTGATATTTATGTAACATTTCCAGCCGGAAATAGCGAGTATTTTTATACTCGATAAGTTAACGAGAAACCTCGCCTTTGACTGAAACCTTACTCAAAGCGTCATTCGCAGGATCCTGGCAACGAGAGAAAGCTTTCCAAAGCTCCTTTAAATTATTAGTGAAATAAAGTTTGAGAATTTGTTGCAATTCCTTCAATTCAAGTGATCAAGTAACTTCAAACCTTTTTGGATTTTAGTCGTGAATTCGGTTGTATTTTTCTCGTTACCGCATATTATATGCATAGTTAATTACGAAGTGACCTAAAATAATTATTATTTTGTTCAATAACCACTTAGCGGCATTGCGTGTGGTGAAGGATTTAGAATACATTATGTCACCACCACATTCCATCCTGAGGGTATCGTAAGAGCCGACAAAAGAAAATTACAAGGCCGATAACATAGCCACCGGACTTTTTTTTTTGTTCGTTCGTGGAAAAATACTTTATGGACTATCCCCGTCGGTCACGGGGATGGCCGAGGGGGGGCCTGTGGGACTCTCCCTCAGAGTGGGGGCCTACCCACTAAACATCCCCGGGGGGCTCCAACTCGCGTCTTGTTGCGTCATTGTGGGGTCTGTACACAAAACCACGCCGCCGCACACAGGGACTCTTCCTCAACTCGGGCTCGCTGAACGAGCAATCGACGTCCTGCCGTGAGCACCCGAACAGGACGTCGCATCTCCACAGATCCCATTTGGGGCGAGGGCATCCCCGTGGCCTGCCCCGGGATCTGCGGCCGGACTCGGCCTAAGATACGGCGGGAGCGGCCCGGATAATCGGGCCCGCGTCCACCGCCATGGGCGCCGCCGTAAAGACAGCGTCTTCCACCCTGCGGCGTCCAGGTGGCCTGTTACGGCCACCCTATGCCAACCCATCTGGCCAGCGTGGCACAGTAGGCAAAAAGGCCCGACCCAGCGCTGGGTAATATCTGGGCTGAGTAGTTGTAGTATTAACGCGGTACAAGGGTCAAAAGATGATGACGGTAGTTTTAAATAAGAGCTTTGTGATAAAACCTACTTTATACCAGAAGGCTGGCGCATACCTCGGTCAGTGCATAAGCCGTACAGCGAGGCAATGTCGCCAGCATTTTGGGCACCCTCCCCAAGGGAAGCAGTCTCGATGAAGTATTTTATATTTAACTAGCGACCCACCCCGGCGTCGCACGGGTGCAATGACGAACATCTAAATTTATGCATGTATTATACATATAAAACTTCCTCTTGAATCACTCTATCTATTAAAAAGAACCGCTTCAAAATCCGTTGCGTAGTTTTAAAGATTTAAGCAAACATAGGGACGGACAGACGACAGCGACTTTGTTTTATACTATGTAGTGATAGTGATAGTGATGATACATACCTGTGTGTACGTATGTATACTATATATACACCGTGAAATTGAAATGGATGTTTTCCCGCAGGGAAATGATTTCCTCCCGGTAGTACAAACGATTTATAACAACAAATAATTTAATTATTAATAAATGTCGGATTTACAATTGTGAAAAACAAAACTCGAAAGCGACGTCCTACCAATAGTCAGGGCAGCGCGCGGCGGGCGCGGCGCGACGACGCGCGGTTCATTGCGCTATCAGCTGATACTTAATACCTTCCGTAGTAAGCTGTAGCACGAGGGCTTGTTAACGCAACACAAAACCTAATTACCTAAAAGTTTTGCAATTTTTCCTTCATACTTTAACGGGCTTAGGACCGTCATAAATACTTCATTACCACACAGTCTTTCACACGCTAATCAGCCGGTGAAATGTAAAAAAACATCATAAAAATAAACACCTACAATAGGTGTCGGCATTTTAACAGACGCTATTGTGACAACAACACAAAAGAAACTAACGTGGGAAACAAAAGCCTTTGTTTACTCCCCAGTACTTTTGGGAACCCTGAGCCATAGCCTTCGGTACGGAATGCGATTCTTGAATTCACTCATTAGCGGCGTAACAATACTTTTTACCTTCAACTAACTAAATACGAAACTACTAACAAGTTTAATATCATACAAAAAAATATTTGTATTATTGAAGTATTAGGGCGTATTAAAAAAATTGGGATCAACTTATTTACAATGATTTTGATTAACTAACCTACGTACTATGATTTTTTTGCTATTTACAAAGTAATTAATTACACTCACCGGTACCGAAGTAATTGTTCGAAGTGCAACCCATTTCGTTGAATGCACAATTGAGCACGTTTCATTTGATTGTCTTTCAATTTCACTAGAGTGTCTCTGTCACTTCTTACGATATTAAAATCGTCCACTACCGCAGTTATCAACGCGTCGCGCGTTTCGTGTTCTTCCCGATACACTACACATAAAAGTTACGTTAAACCTAGCCGCAGCCATACGCGTACTCCGGCGAGGATCCCGTTCGAAGAATTCGATAATTTGTTCATCGAGCTCTGGCAAATAAACGGCCAATCGACCTCTGCCCTGTGCATGCGCTGGTGTCTCAAACTGTCCATGATCGAGTAGTCGCTGTGTTGCCGCTACGATTGTCCGGGCCTGTGGGACTTGGGGGTTCAAAATCCCGCGAAGACGGAGCGACGCCAAGTGTTGCGGCGCCGCATAAAGCCGCTGGGCAGCGTGGGAGTCATAATCAGCCCGAGCGTACAGTTGCACCATAGCGACGTACTCTAAGTTAGAATATTTGTAGTGCCGATTCATTTTTGCACTCAAACGCCACTACACGAAAACATAACGCGCGTGCGACGACAGTCGCCAATTCGCCACTAACTGAGGCGGCGCGGTTATAGCGGGTATAGGGGGTGGTGAGGGAGGGGAGGCTTTCACCGTGGTCGGCGCCGGTATCTCGTATGTAGATACCTACTTTAATATTATGTTTGGTGAATTACTATTGCTTCTCACGCTTTCGAGTTGCTGTAATATTTTTTTTGATATTTGAAAAAAAAAATCCTTTTATTTTTTTAATTTATCGCTATCAATCGATAGTACTACTAATAGCAAATCGATCTGCCGCGGGAAAACAATGGGAAAAAAATCACCGTGTATAGGATTTATTAATTAATGCTGACACTTAGTAATGTACGCAAGAGGCAAATCACTTAGCTGCAAGAGAAGGAAAACTTGATACAAACCCTGCGCCAACCCGTCTTGCCAGGGTGGCACTGTAGACTAAATTCCCTCCAATAATTTGGAGGTTGCTTGCCTGGAACAGACTGCTTTATGTGATAAGGCCGCCAATTCTATGTTTTATATAATTTATCTTGCAAGCCATGTGTACGACGCAAATGTACAATAAAGTGTTATCTATCTATATTATTGAATTTGTCACAAAAACTGCACCCCCCGTTCTCAAACTCTCCGCGTACGTGACTGCGTTACTAAGTCAAATGTTGCGACATATTTTCTCACTCAAGCACCCCATTCTTAACCCCGGATTATCCTTTAACTGACAGTTAATTGACTGCCTCGTTGGTCTAGGGGTTGGATATGCCACCGTTGGATCACGGGGTTCCGGGTTCGATTCCGGGGCCGAGCCTTTGTGTCAACCAGAGGCACTTGCCAGTGTCATTTGTGTTGGTTAATTTCATGTTTGTAAACTGCCCTCGCGATACAGGATAAAACTTTTTTAATGGGTTACGATTTTTTATTAAAACAAAAGAACTCCAGGACAGTATACTCAACCATGATGTAAAAGGTGCTTTGAATAATGTTCCGCGTAAAACCGGGATAGATGCCCCACTTTTAGAAAAATCTACCCATTTCTTAATCTATGTGTTTTATATGAATAATTTCTACGAATGTAGCTAGCCCAATCCTTTAAGCTGAATTAATAGTATGAATATTTAACCTATCAAATACAGATTTTGAACAAATTGGCTTTTCGTAGAATGCCTTTTTTGAGGATAGATGCCTACCTGTATGGATAGTTGCCCCACCATGAAAATACTGAGAAGGATAGATGCCCGCAGTGCAGGATATACGTTCTTTTCACCGTGTAAACTAAAAGCCTAGCCCAAACGTTAGGTATTTCTAATCCTAAAACGAAACATGGGTCTTAATAATGAAAAGTATATATTTTTATTAATAGTGTATTGTTATTACCCATAATAATTTTTTAAGCGTTTGTTTAATTAAAATATATATTATTAAGTTTCAACAAGCTTTATCATGTTCTTTGTTGAATAAAATTTTATAAGCATTTTATTTATTTAACAAAAATAGTATTTCTTAATTGTTTCTACAAATAATTTTATTTAAATTGTGTAACAATTTCTGATAAGTGTAAGTACATATTCAGTCCAGATTCAGATCCAGTTGGATAACGAATTCGTATTTTTCTTTCAAAACATTCAATGCACATCCTATTTTACTTGTAAATTTAGGGTTATCCTTCCGTTGTGTGGCATACTTCTACTATAATCTTAAATTGCAGTTTATAGAGGGATAGATGCCCCTAAGGGCACCTATACCTTGAAAAATCAGGGCAACTATCCTTTGTGATAGGGATAGATGCCTAATTATTTTTTAAATATTATAATAAACTAAATAGCAATTATTTACACTTAGATGCAGACTTAATGAACCAGTATATGGACATATGAAAAAATATAACGGAATTTATTATTAAATAAAAAGTTATACAACACAGAATACTAACGTTTCAAACTTTGACGTGTTCGTGAATATCGCCGCGGAGATAATCACTTATACGACCAAAACGCATCCTCCTACACGACTGTCCATGGGCAACTAAGGTATGGGGTGACTGTGGCTCCTACTTATACAATTAAATCTGAGTCACGAGTTCGCGAAGTTAGGTTTTTAGAATATGGGGCATCTATCCCACTGGGGCATCTATCTCGGTTTTACCCTATATTTTCCTTGAATTTTTGGCTTGATAATGGTAAGTGAGACGGTCTTTAACTTTAGATTAGGTATAAACGGGGAATATTTGAAGTGAAATTACACACAAATTGGCATTTTCAACGTTAAGTTCTATTAGGACTAGCTAAGGGGCGCGGCTTGGCTCACTTGGGCTTCAAGTCCGTCTTTATCTCAGCTTCGTATATAAGCTATATGTCTCTGTATGATATATACAGGGTTGATACGACATAGGGGCATTTATTTAACTGCCTATACTAGGTATCATGTCCATTCTCTGTACCAAAAATCAATTAAATTGGAGCAATAGTTTAGCCTCAAATGATTTGTTAAATTTTTGCCTCATTTGAACATGATATCTCTTTCCTAACAGATGTTTATGCATAACGCATCGTTTATTAACCTTAGGGGCTGTCCATTAATCACGTGACGTTTTTTTAACATTTTTAACCCCTCCCTCCCCCTTGGTGATACCTGGTGAGGTTTAAGACTACCCCTCCACCACCCATGAAAAATCACGTGTATTTTTTTTTGTACCGTTTCGAATTCATACTAATCACATACCTATAGTATACGTAGTGTAATTTAATGCCCCTCTATCATATCAACTCTGTATACATATAATACAGCATAGCTTAAATATAGCGAGATATAAGAGATATAGGCCCAGTTGTTACTAGCTTTTTAACCCCCGACGCAAAACGAGGGGTGTTATAAGTTTGACGTGTCTGTCTGTCTGTCTGTCGGTCTGTCTGTCTGTCTGTCTGTGGCACCGTAGCTCGCGAACGGATGAAGCGATTTCAATACAGTTTTTTTGTATGACAGGTGAGTTACGGGCGAGTGTTCTTAGACATGTTTGATGAAAATCCATTGAGTCGTTTAAAAGTTATGGGGGGTGAAAGTGGGGAAGAATAACCGAAAGTCTGCAAATATAATCGAGTGGGGTCTCAAATGAAAGCGCATCACGTGCATATTACAAACATCATAATAAGCCTCCTAAGTCTCCTAAGCCTAAGTCTCCTATAAAAAGTAAAAATTAAAAAAATACATCGCGTTGGGGGACCAGGGGTCAGATAATAAGTAAATAGGAGCGGTCCCCCAACGCGATGTATTTTTTTATTTTTTACTCTTTATAGGATACTTAGGTCATTGTGTCGGGGGTTTATTTAAATTTTTAATTTAATTTTTATTACTAAGTTCATTTGGATATAAACACGGTACATATTTCATTAATTTTTAATGATTCTATTTTTTTTCTTCCTATTTCAGTTGTGCGCCTTTCGGAACCAAACGAACCAACCAACTAGTTAGTTAATTATATAGTTAATATGTACACGGTCATTGAATATGGCGTTTAAAACAAAAACCAAAGCCCTCCGAGTTCTTTCCGCCAGGTCATCTCGGTTGGTGCCGCGTTCCGACCTGGTAGTAGGTAGTGTTATAAAACTGATATATCCGTTGACGATTGTGAACGCTTTAATTGGTTTAAGCGTTATAACATTTTTCTATTCTATTCTATTCATTCTAAAGCGCAGTGCTGGTAGGCCTCCCACACGGTGGACCAATGACCTGATTAAGGTCGCTGGAAAACGATGGATGCGGGCGGCCCAGGACCGGCCCTTGTGAAAATCTTTGGGGGAGGCCTATGTCCAGCAGTGGACGTCTTTTGGCTGAAATGATGATGATGATGATGATGATGATTCTATTCATATACTAAAACAACAGTTTATGCAATTTTAATCTGTCTGCTTACCACTACTACTCAGCCCATGTATGACCCACTGCTGAGTCGGGCCTCCTCCAGTTACATGGAGGGTAATTGGCCTACCGTGCTACGCTGGCCAGACGGGTTGCACAGGGTTTGTATCAAGTTTTCCTTCTCTTGCGGCTAGGTTATCGGCCTTGTCATTTCCTTTTGACGTCTCTTACGACAACCTCAGGTTGGAAGGGGATGGTGACACTATGTTTTCTAAATCCGTCACCACACGGACTGTCTGTCTGTTTTTTTGGAATAAACTCTCTAATGGCTGTAACTGTTTTGACGGGGCTTTGCAGATAGCTGATTTAACAAGGAGTAACTTATGCTACTTTTACTGGCACACGCTTTTCTGGAGCCCATAGCTCGTACTGAGTTTTTATTGTTAAATACCACACCGACGAAGTCGCGGGCTACAAGTATAGTCTATACAAATAAATAAAAATGGAGTGTCTGTTTGTAATAATAGAATAAAAACCACTTTTTACTAAATGCGTAAGTATGTATACACAGTACATAGACCAAAATAACGTTTTTTCTTTTTTTTGTCTGTCTGTATGTCCGTTTGTTCCGGCTAATCTCTGGACGGCTGGACCGATTTGCACTGATAGGTAGCTGATGATATAAGGAGTAACTTAGGCTACTTTTTTTAGACTAACTTCGCCCCGCGCCGTCACTCGCGTGTAAAATCGCACCCGTGCGAAGCCGGGACGGGCTGCTAGTTTAAAATAAAAGTTAAGGCTACATCTTACACTGTATTTAATTAAAAGTTGAAAGGACAATGTCCTCGTCCTGTACAACTAATTATTTAGAATCCCCAGGGATTCCAGCTTTGTACACCTGAATTATTTGAGCGTCTTGCATTACCCAAGGACATGGCTTTGACATTACTGCCATATTACGGTTTTCATGCGGGTTTTCTCATCTAGCTAACTTCTCACTATGCTGTATAGTGTTTTTTTATAAACAAGACAGATAATTAAGAAAAGAGCAACTACGGAGTTCCTTACCCGTTCTTCTCTAACAGCAATCCGAATCGGTAGTAAATTCAGGAAGGCGAATGGAGGTACACTTGGTAACGGATTTAGAATACACAATGTCACATACCCAAATCGTCCTGTGGGTGTCGTAGGAGGTGACTATAGGAACGCAAGAGGCAGATCACCTAGCCGCAAGAGAAGGAGATATTGATACGAACCCTGTGCCAACCCGTCTTGCCAGCGTGGCACAGTAGGCTCACTCTCCTCCCTGAAATTGGAGGAGGCCCGACCCAGTAGTGGGTCATCTAAGGGCTGATGATGATGTTGATAAAACCTATTACTTCTAGTCCAAACTAGATTCCTTAGCAAACTCGCCATGAACAAAATAAAATCTTTGTTCATTTTATATGCACTGCAGTATTTCGTTCCATATGAGACAATTTATATACCAGCTTTCTCTGGGGTATACGGCTAAATTAAAGGAAAATAGAGACTGTTCCGACGGAACAAAGATTTATGTGAAATATTTATTATATTTTCATAGTATTGAATGTTCATATTGTAGTAACCATATAGGTTGTATATTAGCCAGGTATATAATTTTTTAATGAAAATGCTGTTTGGTGTTAATAGAAGTATTTAACTTTTTTTACATTTTTTCTTAATCATGCCGTTGGCGCCAAAAAAACTCTAACAAGAACAATCTATGGCCACTGCGTTTATTTTTTTATTTCAAACAGAGGTTGTGTTATTAGTTTAAGGTGGATGCTCCAGGGTAGCCCGCGAAATTCAAATTTTCTTACGTTTTTTGCAATTTGCAGGTCAGTGCTAGGTTATATGTTGATTAAAATGTTATTCGCGGCTGTAAGACGTATGTAGTTATAGAATTATAATCATCAAAATCATCAATACAGCCCTCCAAGCTCATAAAGGTGTAAGAAAAACTTTTTCAACGTCAAAGTCATTCTTACATCTTTATGAGCTTGGAGGGTTGTATTGATGAGTTTGATGATTATAACTATGTAACTACATACGTCTTACAGCCGCGAATCAAATGTTCATCATCATACAACCTAGCACTGCCCTGCAAATTGCAAAAAACGTAAGAAAATTTGAATTTCGCGGGCTACCCTGGAGCATCCACCTTAAGATAATGTTTGCAAATTGCAGAGGAAACTATATAGCGACGGTAGTTTATGGTTAATGTATTATTTTAAAACAAAACGTAGCTGATCTTACTACTTCTACTTCTTAACCATAAATGACCCACTGCTGAGTCAGGCCTCCTCCAAGTACATAAAGGGTTGAAATTAAACTGTTTTTAACGAATTGAAAGTACTTTTTATTTTTAAAGACAACTGTCATTTAGTCTCTCCCGCGACCACGACTGCTGCAAAACATTCGAAACGTCGGGAATTAAATAATGTAATATACAGGTCGGCAACGCATCTTCTCCCATTAGGTTGCAGATGTCCTGGACTTTCCATCAAGTGGACCGCCAGCTCGTGTGTCGTCCCATAATATAAAAAAAAAACGCCATTAATCCGATAAAAAGTGTTTAATTTCAATGTGTAATAATCGCGAAAAATACATGAAGGGTAATTACTGTGTTGGTTTCGTATCAAATTTTCCTTTTATTGCCCTATAACCTACCCGGCCTATCCGTGTGGTGGCCGATTTAGATACGGATGGTGACGGATTTGGAATACATAGTGTCACCACCCCAATCCATCCTCAGGGTGTCGTAAGAGCCGACAAAAGGAAATGATAAGGCCGAAAAACCTAGCCGCAAGAGAAGAAAAGCTTGATACGGATCCCTTTTTTTTTCGAGGTAGAGGTCGGTGATTATGTGGGACTCCCGAGACAGAACTCGTATTCCCACTAAAACCCCAGCGGTATACCCTCACACGGCACGCTTGGGGCGCCACAAGTTTGTGTGAGCGCAGTCTACTGTGACGCACCGACGTCATACGGATCATATTTTTATAATATGGCCATATGGCCAACGTGACACTTTACGCTAATTACCCTCCATGTAGTTGCAGAAGGCCTGACTTAGCAGTGGGTCATTTATGAGCTGAGAAGTAAGTAAAACAATACAATAATGTATTGTTTTACTTACAATAAAAAAAATTTTGCAAACATTGCCCAATACACCTAAGCGATACAAACTTTCGAAATAAACTTTTCACAGTTGAAGTATGAAAACGTGACTTCATCCAACTTTTATCACCAAATCTCGTTCGCTGCCCAAATAAAAAGGAGAGTTCTAGATTCACCGTAATTTCGTGGGCCACGAGATAGGCGGAAGTTTGACCGTAAAAAGCCGGAAATAAAACGTAAAATCCTTATGAATATATTAGAAAATCCCACGGAAATAGAAAAGGAATGATAATTCTCAAACGGATGAGCAGAACTTGTACTAAAACATTTACTAAGACCCCTTTAAAAAAGATTGACTTTGTCAGTATCGGTTCTGTTCAAAAGCAATAACACCACACACACAAACACACAATTCCACTTCCAGCTCTAAATAAAAATGTAAAAAATAATAGACTTGGTAATAACTAATATATTTTAATAAAGTAACTATGACAAAACATCATTTTGTTTTGCGTTTTGCGCACCCTAGATATAAAATAGGTTGGCAACATCATTATCTTGATCCCACGCGTTCACTGCGTTAAGTTTTAATAGAATTATTTGAATAATTACTACATTTGAATAGTTTGCGCCGTTTATATGGGTCAAATGGTCTAAGGGCCCCAAATAACGACGCCACCGGCGCCCAGCATCAGAAGTGGGATTGCACATAGGGGCGTGGCGTCCATTAGACGGGTCGGGTAGAAAGCACTCTACGTTTCCGAGCCGTAATATCTGCCGTTCAGTTTCAGGGCGGTTTAAACGATCTTTGCTGGAATACTGGAATCTTGAATTTCATTTCAACTTCAGGGCTCTATATAATGTGTGTGTCTTCTTTTCATTTTTTTATTAGTCACCATTCTCATCGGCATTGTCTCTGCTATCGTCCACTGCTGGATATAAAGGTAGAACACAACCTCCACTTGAACTGAACCTGCATGACTGAACTACTATTACTATTCAGCCCATAAATTACCCACTGCTGAGTCGGGCATTCTCCACTTACATGGAGGGTAATTAGCCTACTGTGACGGGCCAGACGGGTTGGCCCAGGGTACCGTATCAAGTTTTCCTTCTCTTACGGCTAGGTTATAGGCCTTGTCATCTCCTTTTATCGGCTCATACGACGCCCTCAGGATGGAGTGACAACAAGTCAAAAGAGACAAAAGAGTACCCGTATGGTGACTGATTTAGATACGGATGTGACGGATTTAGAATACATAGTGTCACCACCCCAATCGGTCCTGTGGGTGTCGTAAGAGCTGACGAAAGAAAATGATAAGGCCTAAAACTTAGCCGCAAGAGAAGGAAAACTTGATACGGATCCTTATGGCAACCCGTCTGGCCAGCGTGGCACAGTAGGCTAATTACCCTCCATGTAGTTGCAGGAAGCCTGACTCAGCATACATATAAATGAATTGAGAATCATCATCTATGCAACTGCTGAGACCTTTTGGTAACGGCAAGGTAAGACCCTATTATTTTATACGAGTATATATTTTTTTTATTTTACGAATGTTTTGTTTAGTTTGGGTGTGGTTCGTAGTAATAATTATATTTGGTGCAACTTCGCTATTCTATTCGTGTTCGACATTAATGTCTATATAAGTGCGGATAGAAGACTTTAGGCGCAAAGGGATGATCATCCAGCCAGACGAGGTGTCATGTCTGGCTAGGGGTCGCAGCGCCTATTCCCCCGATAGTTGTAGTCGGGGATATCTTAACTTGCGAATTGCTCTTGAAATTTCGCTATCGCGGTGTAGGACTTTTTCGTAATTATCGCAATTGTAGGCGATATTTCTTGATGCAATTAGTTTAGATTTTTCTGGTAAATTGTGTAAAGTATGTAGCATGCGGTCGCTACAAGACTTTTCAAAAGCAGCAAACAGTTATAGCGAACTTAGATATCGCATACGAATGGCGTGCACGAGTAGCCATGTGGAGTTCAAGCGTTTGTTCCACAAGTTTTAATGTTGTAACTAAGTTGCGTTGTTCTGTGTGCTTTGCTGATTAAATGTATTTTCTCTTCTTCTTCTTCTGAGTCGAACACTCTTGTCAGAGCGGTCGTGGTTGCACTGACGAGGCACATGAATAGGCATTCCTGGCAATGCGCTTCCAATTCTGACGATTTAAAGCGTTCCGCGTACATTGGACTATGGTGGACTCAGTCGCTTTGGTTATTATGTCAGTCCAGCACTAAATGTGTTTTGTCTTCATTAAAAAGAAAAAAAAATCCTAGGACATTTAACACAACGTCATCTCGCCCAAACTAAGCAACTTAATGCTTGTGTTATGTTAACGAGATGGATGATAAACTATTTTTTTTTCAATACATACATATTATAGATAGAAAACACCCAGACCCGGAACAAATACTTGTAGGTCGTACAAATATTACTTCCGTGCGGGAAACTTTCTTTCATCTATAAAATAATGACTATGACAGTCATTTAAAAAGCGATTTTATGCTAATTCCGTTACAAAACCCGGCTAAGAAAAGTTATTTCAATATAAAATCCGAGGCGTTCTCCAAAAAATTCCTTGTTTTCATTCCGCCGTTTCGCATTCGATTGATTAGGCGTTGTTCCAGACAAATTTCTTGGAGTTATAGGAAATTACTGAAGTTGCCAGACTCCCAGAGTCAATTCAAAGTCAAATTAAATGCTTTCAGACTGAAAACACTATTTAACCTAAGCATGGAATAAACATTTATAACTCCTGTAAAAGTTGCACTGAGGGTGGAAACTCGGTTAGTCGTGACCCGGATCGGACCTTCATCCCCCTCACTTTTTTCCCAATTTCGTTGGCACCAGTCTAACATAATTGGACTTCCTACCAATATTAAGAATACATTATGTCACCACCCCACTCCATCCTGAGGGTCTTAGGGCACCCTCAGGATGGAGTGGGCCGGCAAAAGAATATGACAAGGCCGTTAACCTAGCCACAAGAGAAGGAAAACTTGATACGAACCCCTGTGCCAACCCGTCTGGCCAGCGTGGCACAGTAGGCTAATTAGTACAGTAGGCCTCGTTGGTCTAGGGGTTAGATGTGCCGCCTTTGCATCAATGGTCCCGGGTTTGACTCCGGGGCAAATGTCTTCATCTAAACCAGAGGCACTTGCTCTATGTCTGGGTTTCATTGTGAATTACTTGTTTGTAAGCTGCTGTGAAGTTTCGTATGAAGTTTTAAGCTTCGTGTTGTTGACGCTTGTCGTTTCAGCCCATAAATTACCCACTACCGAGTCGGGCCTCCACCAAATTCATAGAGGGAAATTAGCCTACTGTGCCTCGCTGGCAAGACGGGTTGGCACAGTTGTCATATTCTTTTACCGGCCCACTCCATCTTGAGGGTGCCCTAAGACCCTCAGGATAGTGTGGGTTGGTGACATTGTGTATTCTTAATCCGTCACCATACGGACAGTAAACCTAACTAGGTACAATTAGTATTTAGCTTACTACGCGGCTTGGCTTTTAGCCGTTTCGGGATTATCCTAAACTTACGACTAAGTTTTCTGCCTATTTGGCTCCTTTAGTCGCCTTCATCTTTGTGGTGACAGAATTATAATTCACTACCCCCCATCTTGGAGGTGTAAGAGCCGACTAATGGAAATTGTAGGCCAGAAAATCTAGTAAGAGAAGGAAAACTTGCATGCCAACTCAGCAGTGGGTCATATATGAGCTGAAAATTAAGTATGGATGGACTGTGTGAATGAGAACATGCGTATGAAAGGTAAATATAGGCTTTATGGCTGAAGAGGGCGATGGCTACCGCATGCGTCATGCTTGTGAACAGGAGCCGTTGCTGGGGTTCGATTGACTCGGGCTTGTAGTCTTCTAACATGTTACTATTGTTGACTAGATCTGGCTGATGTTTGTCCTTTGTGACTATTGCGCGAGTTTGCTCTCACAAATCTATGTTAACCCGGCCTTGTACCTAAAAATGGCGATCTAAAAAGAGCAACTACAGAGTTTCTTGTCGGTTCTTCTCTGTAGAACTACATTCTAAACCGGTGGTAGATGGTGATCTATTTTCAATTGTAAATGGCAAATTTTATTTTATTGTTGGACTTGTCTAATGAGCCTACTTGATTAAATGAGTTTTATTTTAATTTGATATTTTAAATGTAGATATGACGCCGGTACAAGAAAGATGATGAGACTAGTTTTAAACATGGCAATACAAAAGAGTTTATCACTTCACTCTTTAGATTAATGGCTTGTCATGTATAAGAGTTTATTCCAATCTCTTCTGCACGCACATAATCACAATTTTAACTTACGTCAAAGAAAACAGGAAAAACGTATTATGCCAAATTGCCAGGAAATAAACATATCTGTACGGTAGAAATAGGTATGAATTACTGCCAGTTTCCTTAGGGGAAAGTGAAGAATAATATACCAACGTACCTTCATGGAAAGATGTTCTAATAAAATTATTTATGTTATATTGTCTCTAAATAGTATGTACGTATATTCCACTATCATCTTATTACCAACTTATTAGTAATTTTGTGCACACCACTGCAAAGTCACGACGAGGACATTGGACATTTCATTGGACATCACACAACGCCATCTCGTCCCAAGCTAAGCAACTTAATGCTTGTGTTAAGGTAACGAGATGGATGATAAACTACTTATATACGTTTTTTTTTTGTAAATACATACATGTTATAGATAGAAAACACCCAGACCCGGAACAAATACTTGTAGGTCGTACAAATATTTCTTCCGTGCGGGTATCGAACACGCGACATGCTGCGCAGCAGTCGATCGCTCAACCACTGCGCTAACCGTGTAAAGAGATACAATCAGACTTTTGTACTACTGCCTTTTCAATAACTTATAATAAAGCAAGCCAAACATAATGAACCCTCCCCTTTTACCAGGGGTGAATAACAAAAACTAACAAAATCCTTAAAAATATAGCTGCAACAGCATCATAAACTTTTAACAGTGTTTGGCTAACGGGTTTGTATATAGCCAAAGTGTACAACGGTCATTAAAGCACATCTGTTAACCGACCCGGGGGTAACTCCCCCCAAACTGGAGGGGGGTATTGACGGACCCGCGTTACATGTTTCCAGCATACTCAACTTTCCATCTCGTGTGCGGAACAACTTTTTTGTTCATGACATTCTTTCTATATGGTCAGCATATAAAACAGATATTTGGGCTGTGAGTTTTACTCGCGTATACTCATTTTGTAGTGGGTTATGTCCGTAAAACAATAGATTAGCTGACAGAAATCAGTGGAGATTCTTTAGAACGCTTTAAAAACATAGAGAATAAGTTTTGGAAACTCTCATGACATATCTACATCCTAACTTATTACTTTAGTAACATCTGAAGATTTTGCAATGGATACTTTAGTTAATGTTATATTTTCAGGACAGAATAACTAATTTCCAGTACATTAGATAAATAAAATAAGAGAATAGTACTAACATTCAATTAAAAATATATTTCATAATATTAACTCGATCCATTCTAACAAGAATGTATCATCATCATTTCAGCCTATAAATGACCCACTACTGAGTCGGGCCTCCTCCAAGTTCATGGGGGAAAATTAGCCTACTGTACCATGCTGGCAAGACGGGTTGGCACAGGGTTTGTATCAAGTTTTCCTTTTCTTGGGACGAGGTGATCTGCCTTACGACACCCTCAGGATGAAATGGGTCTCAGAATGAAATTAAAATAATAATAGATGAAAAGGAAAACAATAAAATCTCCTGCTACAATACCAAAGAACATTTAAAACATTGCGTTCAAATTCTTTAATCCACCAGTCTCCATTACAATTCCCGATGTAGGTTCCATCCACAAAAATCCTATCCCACTTCTGAAACTTTTTTATTTTACCAACAAGTTCGATTTGAGTGCGAATAAATTATTGGAATGCTAATTGTGAGTTTATACAATCCAATTCGTTCTCCATTCAATTGGAGTGTTACATGACATTTCAATTAGGCATGGGATTAAAACAATTTTTGCGACATTGAGACGAACGCATGAATAACACAGTTGGTTCGTTCCACCAAGCTTTTTTGTCACTGGGGCTGCATTGAAGCATATCGTCTGCTTTATAGCAAGCAAAAAAAAACACATTATTATTGGCCTTTTTTTTCTTTGTAAATGCTCATGGATACCGCTATGGGCTAGCTGGGATATGTGGGACTCCGGGGTGCGGAAAGATGGTATTTAGCGCCCCAGGTACCCAGTAAAACCAACGGCGTTTCTCGATCCGGGTTGCGCTCCCCAAGTTCCCTCCCCCATGCTCCGCGATATTGTTGGAGGTCTACTACATTAACCGTGTGCTAACGGATTTAGAATATATTGTGTCACCATCCCATTCTATCCTGAGAGTGTTGTAAGAGCCGACGAAAGGAAATGACAAGGCCGATAATTTAGCTACAAGAGAACGAAATCTTGAAACGACACCTTTCTGGAGTGGTGTAGTAGGCTAATTACCCCCCATGTAATTGGAGGAGGCTCAGCAGTGGGTCCATGTATGGGCTGAGTAGTAGTGTAATATATTCAATCTGGTTTTACCCTAAAATTAGGAAATTAATTTTTCCCGGTAATTTCCTTGGTGTTGGCACAGGTCTAACATAATAATTTGCCCCCAGGGTCACGGAGCATGCTCCCGTAATGGGAGTGAATCCCGTGGCCCTGGTTTGGGCAGTCGAGGATCGCCGTCGGTTTTAGTGGGTAGCTCGGGGCGCAATTCACCATCTCTACGCGCCCCGGAGTCATACCCCGTATCCATGAGGATCTCAGACGTAAAAAAAAGGTCTCACATAATTTGGCTAACTACCAATGTTCTGCCCTCCGCGACCCATCGAGTGGGACCAGACAGAGACTAGCTATCAGTTTTCACGTTACTGACTACGTGTAACGACTACCATAAATAGTTCAGTAGCAGCCGGGACTGACATCTAATTTATTGTATGTTAAATGTCAGTCCCGGCTGCTAGTCGAATTATCTATATGTTATGTAATATTATTGGCAAATAAATAATACAATTATAAATAACTAGCGACCCGCCCCGGCTGCAATTATGAAAATCTAAATATATCAGTGTTTCTCTAAAAAAATATGCATATAAACATTCCTCTTGAATCACTCTATCTATTAAAAGAAACCGCTTCAAAATCCGTTGCGTAGTTTTAAAGATACATGGTGACGGACAGACGATAGCGACTTTGTTTTATTGTAAACCAATTATGGCGTTCATCGGATACATATTTTTTTTGTAATAACAACCGAGAAGTCAATGGGCTTATCTTTTTTTTAAACGCCTCATTGCAGTATCAATATCACTACATATTATAAAACAAAGTCGTTGTCGTCTGTCCGTCCCTATTATATGCATAAATCTTTAAAACTACGCAACGAATTTTGATGAATTTTTTTTAAAGAAAGTTTCATGTTGAGGGTTTTTAAGTATAATACATCCATAATATTGTAGAGAAACACTGATAAATTTAGAGGTTCATCATTGCACCCATGTGAAACCGGGGCGGGTCGCTAGTAACTAATAATAGTGATTCCTTGTTGGTCTACAGTGGATTATGTTTACGCGAACCTGTGGCGCCCCAAGCGTGTCGTGTGAGTGTGGGATTGGGGTTTTAGTGGGTAGTCGAGTAATTTCCGGAGTCCCACATAATCGGTATGAATAAAGCAATATATATTTTTTTTTATTTCCCCAGCGAAACAGGAACCGGTTGGATGTGCCGCCTTTGGTGTCACGGATCCCTGGTTCGATTCTGGGGTCGAGCAAGTATCTTTGTGTAAACGAAAAGCGAACCCCGCAATACATATTATATTTAGTACAGGGGGTAAAAAGTCTAGCGACCTTACTGACGCAAGCAACACAAGGATATAATGATTTCTTAGGTGTTCGCCATTATTACACATTGTTAAACACTTTTTAACGGATTTATCGCGTGTATATTACATACATATTCCCGACGTTTCGAATGCTTTGCAGCAGTCGTGGTCTTGGGAGAGACTAGATGACAGTTGTCTTCAAAAGTACAAAGAAACAGTTAAAATCTACCGCCTATAGTTAATTTTGTTTTATTGATAACGTTCCATGTGCACGCAGAAATCGCTCACGGTGTCCAGAGGTCTTGCAGATGAGTATTTTGCTTGAGATTTGATCAATTTAATGACTGGATCCCAGGCAGGTGGTACTTGCCAACCATCCTCTCTATTGAAATTTGGATGTTTTTTAATCTCAGTAGCCTCGCGGATCATTCGTGGAATGTAATGATTTTCCTTGGCAAGGATTTGAGGTCTATCAAAGTGAATGTAGTGGTTGGTCTATTTGAATGTGTGCTCACATTTAATTTCAAACACAAGTATACTCAAACCTAATGTTATTTAAAATAGGTTCCGTATTTCGTCACCGGACGCCTTTCGTCAGTAGAGCATGGCTCTTAATCCTCTTTTAAATAAACATAACACCAAAATATTCACCGCGTTGCTTTTAGAAAAAGGTTTTAATCAACTGTTTTGCTCACCGTACGCCAGCGTGGCGAGCGCGGAATTAGCGTGATATAAAATTTAAAGGGATTCTCTCTTTGAGCTTTTCGTGTACAGTGTTTTTAGAAAAAAAAAGTCATCCTTAACTATTAAGGACTACGTGACTAGAATTTCTGTTGGCTTATTACAGTGCAGACGTGCGAGATCGTGTTGCAAGGGAGTCCTGAGTGCTCGTTAGGGAGGTCGCATAGTCATCAACATACATATCATAGCTTATAGCCTCTACATAAATGGCTTTTACAACAATAATATCGTAGAACACGTGTAAACTTAGTAAAGAAGTCGGAAAATTAACGGAACCTATCATTCTGAAAATTCTTATTTTGAACTAGTTGTTACCCGCGACTTGGTGCGAGTGGTATTTAACAAACAAGTTAAGTATGTTCAGTTCGCAGAGTTTTCGATAAATCATTAATTATGTATTTCGCGCAAAAAACACAAAAAAATTTGGAAATATGTTTGTAACAAAAATGTGAACTCCTGAAAAGCTGGGGGAGGTAAAAAAAGTAGTCCAAGGCTACTCATTGTGATATCAGCTATCCGCCAGCGGAAGTCAAAAACGATCCAGTGCAGTCATTTCAAAGGTTGGCCGAAATAAACAGACAGGCTCAGTAAAAGCGGTTATTTTAATATTACAAAAACACACACTCCAAATTTGTTTATTTGTATAGATGGGAATGAAATTTTAAAAACATAGTCATTTGTAACTATTCCTCATCATTCTGACTGCCTCTTTGGTCTAGTGGTTAGATGTGCCGCCTTTGGATCAACGGGTCCCGGGTTCGATTCCGGGGTCGGGCAAGTGTCTTTGTCTAAACCAGAGGCACTGGCTCGGAGTCTGGGTGTCATTTCTATCTATAATATGTATGTATTTACAAAAAAAATGTATATAAGTAGTTTATCATCCATCTCGTTACCATAACACAAGCATTAAGTTGCTTAGCTTGGGACGAGATGGCGTTGTGTGAAATGTCCAAGGATATTTATTTATTTATTCATCATCATCATCAGATCATTTCAGCCCATAAATGATCCACTACTGAGACGGGCCTCCTCTAAATTCATGTAAGGAAATTATTCATTAAACTCAAACTCAAAAGGAACTTTATTTACGTAGGTTTCATCACAAAACTCTTATAAATCGTCATATTTACAAACACCATTATCATCTTACGGCCCCTGTCCCACACTAGGTGGTAGTCTCCACACACACCTATCAGTCGTCATACCTACATTCACACCTTTCACACACAACTCCTCATTCCTGCAATCCCTCCATCATCATCTTAGCATACTATGCCACGCTAGCTAGACGGGTTGGCACGGAGCTTGGGGCTCCACTAAACGAGGCGGGCCGAGGTCCCCAGGGTCCCGGAGTATGCTCTCCTATCGGGGAGTGTATCCCGTGGCCCTGGTTCGGACATTCGAGGAACGCCGTCGGTTTTAGTGGGTAGGTCGGGGCGCAATTTACCATCCCCGCCCCGGAGTCCCACATATACCGGCTAGTCCCGGCCGGGAATCCATGAGGATCACCGACGTAAAAATGCTATGTGATGTGCCGTGCCTGTTGCATTCCTTTAGTCTTCTAATAAGAAGGGATTATCTTCTTGCTTACAACTACACTAACTGGTTGCCGCTGGTCGACGTCATAAGCCAAAGCTTTAAGCTATGTCAAATACAAAATGTCATTGATTTGCATTGCGTAGAGAAATTTATTATTTCAGATTGATAAACACCGTTATTTGGAGAGGTTTTTTTTAAATCTATTTGAAAAAAATACTCTTTTCGAAACAAACGCAACTGTATAGAAAACAAAGTGCAAAAATATTCTAATCGCCTGAAATTTTCTAAAAAAATATATTGGCTAGCCCACCCTTATCGTTTGCATACAACGTCGCAAAATGTTATTCGGAAAAGCAAGCAAATTCTCCTTTTGTATGGAAAACACCACTTTCCATATTTCCAAAGAAATCAGGGATACAAAAACACCGGTAAGCAAAGTAAATTCACAAACGGGTCACACTATGTAAAACCTTATACAGGAGCTAACAAAAAACCTATAGCCATCCGAAGTAAGTGCAGCGAGTTATCATCATCATCAGACCACTCTAATCCACTGCTGGACATAGGCCTCCCATAAAGAGCCCCATAGCGCCGTGTCTTCAGCTTGACGCAGGTTTTTTCCCAATCTGGCTGCTCTAGGTTGTAATGCGGTCACTTCTACGAGGAGTATTTACCAATTTTTGTTAAGGTCGGAACCAGTCTAACCTAATAAATTACACGAAGCTATTACTACCAACGCCCCAAGACCCATTTTCACAAATCACTACAAGTAGGCCGGTGACTTGACCAGTTTGTCTGTCTACTGACGTCGGTCGCCAAAAGAAGGCCACTGCTAGGCATTGGCCTCCCCCGAGGATTCAAAACGCAGAAATTGCACCCAGATTAAATACCATATTTTTTCGTCGGAAATACTCATGGATACCCGGCCGTTCAGGACTAACTAGGTTTTATAGGACTCAGCGGGTAGAGATGGTAAACTGCGACCTACCTACTAAAACTGACGGTTATCCTCGACTGCCCGACCCAGGGCTTAAACAGAAAGACACTTACCCAACATTGGAATCGATTCATCCATGAAGGTAAGACGGCTCTTTAACCCCTCAGAATAATTACATAAATATGTATTCTGTCTTTCTCGCACGTCTTGTAAATAAAATAAACTGGTGTTATGAAAACAGTGAGCTGTTTCATAAATCTTCAATTTTATTTTATTCAGTTTAAGGTCCAACATCCAACAGTGAACTGTGTGTGAGTTAGTCCCTTTTGTTCCTGGTGAGAAATCCAGCTGAGCAATTGACCTTGAAACGTAGATTTTAAGAAAATTTGCTTATCTTTAGGCAGTCCTCGGAGAAAACAACCAGACCTACTTTACTTACATAAACTAATTCGGAATAAGCGTAACTCACCATTATCTTTTAAAATTGGTCAAGGCTCCAAGTCTCTGGTACTATGCAATTACTCGTCTTAATCCGCTAAATTCAAAAGTCCTTGCCAAGGTTTTGTGTCAAAATCAAAATTTAATTTGATTTTACAGTGGCACATTTTAAAGGAAAACTTGATACAAACCCTTTTTTTTTTATTTTTTTTTTTACCTTGGAAATCCTCAGGGATACCCTACCGCTATACTCAAGCCGGGTTATGTGGGACTCCGGGGCGCGGAAAGGTGGACGATACGCCCCAACCTACCCACTAAAACCAACGGTGTCCCTTACCTGCCCGAGACAGGGCCACGGGTTTCACTCCCCAGTGGGGAGCATGCTGCGCGACCCTGATAGGGCCTTGACCCGCTTACAAGTGGGCCCCACGCTTTGATGGGGAGCTCTGGACGCTCCCAAACCCACCGAGAAGCACGTGCGGGACATTGCACGTGCCCCATCAGGCGCCGAATGAAGTGGCGCCCGACCCACGCGGTTGCGGTGGCAGCCGTGGCACGCCTGCCTGGCCACCCCTCCGCTGCTAGTGGTGGCAGCCCTAGCCTCAATGCCTGGCCGCCCACCACTGCATCACCACGCCCTTTGTCGCGGCAAGTTAAGGCTTCCGAGGCAACTCTGAGGACAGAGGAGTCCCCAGAGCCAAAATACAAACCCTGTGCCAACCCGTCTTGCCAGCAAGGCAGGCTAATTTTCCTCCATGAGTTTGGAGGAGGCCCGACTCAGTAGTGGCTCATTTGAGGGCTGAAACGACGAACGACGACGACATTTTAAATTAACTGTTGCTGAGGGTTTCTTTGAAGAAACTTGAATGCAATATCTGTTTAATATCTGTCTGACTATCATAATTTGTAGCTGGCTAAGGACCAATCAAAATCAAAATTCATTTACTGCAGTTGGATGAACAGAGGTATTTTGACAAGTAAAAAAAATATATTAGTTAACCATTTAAAATTTTCCCCTTTTAGAACTGCATTTTAAAATTCACTACAGCTAAACACACACATCTCTGTATTTTCCCTGCCTTGTGCCTAAAAACAGGCGATCTAAAAGAAAAGCAAATACTGAGTTTCTTGCCGGCTCTTCTCTGTAGAGCTTTTCTGTATCTGAGTGGTGACGGATTTAGAATACATAGTGCCACCACCCCATTCTATATTAAGGGCGTCACAAAAGTCGCAAAAGGAAATAATAGAAGAGAAGGAATACTTGACACGAAACCCGGCTTGGCACAGTAGGTTCATTACCCTCCATGCTGTTGGAGGAGGCCTGACTCAGCAGTGAGTCATAGGCTGAAAAGTAGTGTACTAGCAGCTGTTTTTTTTGTTTTCACTGGGTATCGCACTGTCAAACAAATTCACAATATCCATCAAATTGATCCTGCAAAAGTATTTGCATCCAAATACTTTAGAAAACTTATCCCAACTTTTCTCATAAGCATTACATTGGTATTTGTAAGTAAATAGAAAGTTGTAAGAGTTAAAATAACAGCGCCATTTAAAGTAAAAAGACGCGCAAGTTAAAATGCAATAACACAATTTTGTTACAGCTTTGTACAGGCTCTCTAAGAAGGCCTTAATCCAAATTGAAATTTAAAATAAGAAAACTGCCTCTGTTGTTTGTTCTTTTTTTTTCTCTTTCAATTTATTTGGACGGAGTTTGGCAAAGGAATCCTGAAAAATTTACCTTAAATCGGGACATAACCTATACTAAGTTTGGCTAGCGTACAACAGTGACGGAATACACACTTTTGTATTCCTACTACTTAGTGGAGCAGAATATACAATGTCACCAACCCATTCCATCCTGAGGGTGTCGTAAGAGGCGACTAAAGAAACGCAGGAGACAGACCACTTATCCGCAAGAGCAGGAAAACTTGATACACCCTGTGCTAATTAATCCGTCTGGCCAGCGTGGCACAGGGTTTTGTCTCAAGATGTCTTTCTCTTGCGGCTAGGTTATCAGTATTAGTATTTCCTTGCAACACCCGCAGGATGGAATAGGGTGGTGACACATTAAAAATTCATCCAAACCTCACGGTCAATTTTAGTATACCTTACTAAAATTTCTTATTTGTTAGTCTCATGAGTAAACCTTTCAGACGACAATACAGGATAAGTCTTCCAACAGAAGGTGGCACCCGTCACACTAGCTTTCCCTCGTAAATCTCTGTGACACCGTAAAGAGGCATATCCCAGCGCAATGCCAACGACCCTTATCATACAATGATGAAGGTTGACAAACCCTGCCGAAACGAATCCAGAATGAGATTCGGAAACGCAAATCAGCTGTTTTTCTCATTTCAAAACTGTTAGGTGCTGTTATGTGTGGTGACCGAATTAGAATACATATTGTCACCACCCCATTCCAGCCTGAGGGTGTCATAAGGCCTGGCCAGTCTGGCACATTAGGCTAATTACCCTCCATACTGCTAACTGGAGGAGGCCCGACTCAATAGTGGGTCGTGTAAGGGCTGAGTAGTAGGTGCTCAACCACTTGCGTTTTAGTCGCTTCTTATGGCACTCTCAGTATTGTGCGGGTTGGCGACAATATCCTTGGACATATATATGTATATATTTAAACGAAAAACTAAAAAATCCCTCTAGTGCAGGGGTTTAACCTGTACCGCGGGGGCAGTCTACAAACATGTAATTCACGAACACAAATGACACCCAGACTCCGAGCAAGTGCCTCTGGTTTAGACAAAGACACTTGCCCGACCCCGGAATCGAACCCGGGACCCGTTGATCCAAAGCCCATAAATGACCTACTACCGACTTGGGCCTTCTGCAAATTTCCTTCGTTGGCAGACATCCATACATTCTTACGAACTTCGTTTATAATATTAGTAGGATGTCGGCTGGGACCTACGACCCTATCTGCTCTCCAAGCCAAGAAGTAGGTCAGATGTTACAAATTGATCCACCCGTCCAAATTCCAGCAAATCCAGACACTCCTAAACTGCTGATCAATTACCCTTACTATCCGCCATTGACTCTCCCAAAATAAATTAATGAAATAAACAAGTCCATGTAATTAATGTAAGTATTTTAAGCGTTTTAAGTGTTCCTTAAAATAATTGTTCCGCGCGACGAAAGCCCGATAAACTCAGCTTCAAAGCTATTATCATTATTGTGCTATTCAGAGGCACTCGGTTGGAAGATCGTTGATAGCAGTTCCATTATGAACCAATCAATCGTGATCCAGCAGAAAATTCGCGTATGACGCACTAAAGAGACAGAAGAAACCTTATTTTTTGGTGACGGATTTAGAATATATTTCTGATGGTGTCGTAAAGTGCCCCGTGTTAGACAGTCATTCGCAATTGTCATTTTTCACGTCATTGAAGTACCAAATGATCATTTAAAGAGGCAATAGGAGTAATTTTCATTTGCAACTACGTGATTGAAGGTGAATAGTGGCAGTTTTGATTGAATCCCATTGAATGAATGGAAAAATAATGAAGTAAAAAAAGCCGTGAGTAAATCGGCTTCTTAATTTATAGATTGATAGATAAACTCTTTAGTGTACACGAGAGAAATAGACAAAACACAGTATTCCGGCTAGGTTTACTGACTTCTCATTTCTTTAAACCAGCTCTTAATACACCCGCAGGATGGTATTCGGTGGTGATACTATACTGAGCTTCCTTTCAAATGTAACACAAAAAACTGAATCATAATAGTTGGAGAGTGAGTGTTTTAATCTCGCAGATTGTTTTACTGCAGTTTCACAAACTCGCTCCATTAGCAGTCAAAGAGGCAGAGGTTAAACACAATATGTCATGTTGATTTTCATCTCATTTTTAATCTATCTATCTATATATACTTATAATAAATCTGTAGAGAGGTCAATTCTGTACATGAAATATATTTCCAAAATAACTATCAGTGGGTGATTAGTGATCGATACTGACGCCAAAAATGCAATCAGTAAAATTTTTGTCTGACTGTCTGTCTGTCTGTCTGTCTGTCTGTATGTTCGTTATAGAAACAAAAACCACTCGACAGATTTCAACAAAACTTGGTACAATTGTTCTTCATACTCCTGGGCAGGTTATAGTATACTTTTCATTACGCTACGATCAATAGGAGCAGAGCAGTGAAGGGAAATATTGGGAAAACAGGAGAACTTACTCCATTTTTTAAGCTTCCGTCGCGTGTGCAGCCTTAATAGTTAAAGATACACAGAAATCATGTATGACGGAAATGTTCTCCTTAAAATTATATAAAAAATATTCAACGACAGAAAATGTCTATCTTTTATGGTTGACTCACAATAACACGTGTAACTCCCGATAGCTTAGCAGTTCAGAGCTTTCTGATTATATTTGTCTACTCTTACGTTTATAACACTCTCAATCATCCCTAATTAATACATTTTAACATTATTTCCTATTTAATAAAAAAAGAATCATAGAAATCGGTACAGAAACACCAAAGATTTATACATGAAATACGCTAATAAACCATCGCGCATGAATACTGAATCATGCTTTAAGGATTATTTTTGTGTAACCGTCGCGTCGGGTCGCCGCGGGAGGTTTAAAAGGGCGGGGGATCCAATGATAACTATTTTATGAATAAAAAAATCATTGGGGGGATCCAAACGCGAACTTCATACAATATTTGGATTTGGCTGATGATGCGAGTAGACGTTCCGAGCATTCGACCTTATTGATAGGCAATATTGTTTATCAGCGCGACTTTTAGTCTTTACAATAATTTAGTTTATTAAGTTTTCTTTGTTGTTATTTCATAAAATAGGTATTAGTTATTTTGGTAGCGTGTTATATTCGTTCAAATTACAAATTATTAATAGTTTACATTTTATTTCTTTTTAGGTGAAGTAGTAAGTAATAGGTTAGTAGTAGTTAGTTAGTAGTAGGTAAGTTTTGGTTAATGTATGTTCAGTTTTTTTAATAATAATAATAAGTAAGTAAAAGCGTAGGTACTTTTATTAATTAAAGGTAGGTATTATTAATAGGTATAGGTATTATTAATTATAGTAGTTATAGGTATTTAGTTTTAAGTGAAGTAGGATAGTTTACCCGGAAGCTTTGCGCTGAAGTATTTTCGTTGTATAGGTACTTAAGCCTCATGTGAACGTGATCTAAACAACATTACCAATACATTAACTTCACACACAAGGAATTACACACTGACGGATTTGCGGGCACAGCTATCTATATCTATATGTATATATAAAACTCTTCCGTTACTGAGTGACTGACAGCCAACGCACAGCCGAAACTAATGGCAGTAGAGAGCTGAAATTTGGCCTGTGTGTTTGTTGGGAGGAGTAGGCTACCACTAAGAGAGGATTATTGGAAATTCCCTCCCAACGGGGAGAAAATGGGGATAAATTGTTTTTTTCCGGAAGTCATTATTCGCGGGCAAAAGCTAGTTGAACATAATATTATATCTTATACTAGCGACCCGCCCCGGCTTTGCACGGGCGCTATTAGCATATATTATACTTAAAAACCATCCTCTTGATCATCACTCTATCTATTAAAAAAAACAACTTAAAAATCCGTTGCCTAGTTTTAAAGATTTAAGCATACATAGGGACGGACAGACGACAGCAACATTGTTATAAACTATGTAGTGATTTTTAAGTAGTTTTGATTTTGCTTTGAACTAATTTTGATTTAATTATTTATTGAATCTCACGTGAAGATGATTTGACATCGCTATATATGACTTTCCTTTAAATACTGTTATCAGTAAGAATTAAACGCAATGATGGACTTAAAACTATTTACTACAAAAATAAATACAGAGCCGAATACGAAGCAGACTGCTGCATTTAAATTATGGTACTAAGTCATCCCTTAATTTAAAAAAAAAGTCAACTCAAAATACTCTAAAAAATTACAAACGTCTAATTTGTTCAGATTATCTCCTGCTATAATCTCAATATGACAGGAGTCAAACAACAGACTAACTCTCGGTTCATGCTGTCTTCCGCACATTACAAACTGAAGTCATATTTTACATCTGAAAAAGGTTTAATCTAGTTAATGTCTGCCGCAGCAGACACCTTATTTATGTTTAGGCATTTCAAATATTGTGGGAAAGACGTTTTAATCTTAAAGAGCAATGTGGGCAATAGGGTTCTAAAAAGTCACTCGGTGAATACTTACGACTACTACTTCTCAGCCCATAAATTACCCACTGCTGAGTTGGGCCTCCCCCAACTACATGGTGGGTAATTAGCCTACTGTGCCACGCTGGCCAGGCAGGTCGGCACACGGTTTAGTATCAACTTTTCCTGCTCTTGCGGCTAGGTTTTCGGCCTTGTCATTTCTGATTGCCTCGTTGGTCTAGTGGTTAGATGTGCCGCCTTTGGATCAACGGGTCCCAGGTTCGATTCCGGGGTCGGGCGAGTGTCTTTGTCTAAACCAGAGGCACTGGCTCGGAGTCTGGGTGTCATTTCTATCTATAATATGTATGTATTTACAAAAAAAAATGTATATAAGTAGTATATCATCCATCTTGTTACCATAACACAAGCATTAAGTTGCTTAGCTTGGGAAGAGATGGGGTTGTGTGAAATGTCCAAGGATATATATATATTTCCTATTGTCGACTCTTACAACACTCATATGATGAAATGTGGTGGTGAGACAATGTATTAAAAATCCGTCACCACACCGTCATCACACGGACTATTCGGGGCAATAATAGATAAATCCACCTTAAAAATATGGAACATCACTATCACTATCACTTTCACTATCACTACATATTATAAAACCAAGTCGCTGGCGTCTGTCCGTCCCTATGTATGCTTAAATCTTTAAAACAACGCAACGGAATATGAAGCGGTTTTTATTAATAGACTAGCTGACCCGGCGAACTTTGTTCCGCATTATATATATTTAAAACAAAAAGAAAGTTGGACATAGGATACCTGAGATTTTTATCCCGTCCGTATAAAACCTACTTTAACAAAACGCAACTGACAGCGAAACTGTCAACAAATATCGCCATTGTTAGAGCTAACATATGATTATGAATGTCAAATAAAAGCCAAATAATTTGCAGTAAATTAATATTGAATTTTTTTTTTATCGGGATAAAAAGTATCCTATGTCCTTTTCCTGGTCCTCAGCTACCTTCCCACCAATTTTCAGCCAAATCGGTTTAGCTGTTCTCGAGTTATAAATAGTGTAACTAACACGACTTTCTTTTATATATATAATTATTTGGATTATTTGGACTTCCAGAAATATTTAAAATATTCAAAATTAGCCAAATCAGCCCAGCCGTTCTCGAGTTTTAGAGAGACTAACGAACAGCAATTAATTTTTATTTTTAAAGATATACATATATGTATTTTGTAAATAAAGTAACTCCGACCGAAGCATCTGTTTTAAACGATACTTTTTAGTTATTACATCCTCTTTGACAATATTTGCAGCACGCATTCTATTAATTTCATGTCAAACGTAATGAGGTTACATTTAAAAAGTTTAATTTTAGATTAGGAATAATTTTAAATGGTGTTTAAGTCTTCTTTATTTTCCTAATTTTCCGCGTAATTGTTTTATTTTATTTCTATTTATTTAATTATTTTGTATATACATTTATGAATCGTTTGTACTTTTAACAGCACCATCTATTAAATACTTACTCCAATATAGACAATACAATCAACAGCGCCATTGTTTGGAGCGAACATATGATTATAACTGTCAAATAATAGACAAATAAGTTGCAATAATATAATATTAATAAATTGAGATGTAAGCTATCTTAATTTTGATCAAACTAAATCAAACAAACACACGTTGCGCAAATTCGATTATAATCATTTACTTAGTTTATGATATAAAGATTACCGAACCGTCGGGACGAACGTCAGATGTTTGACAGGTAACAGTTTGTATGGTAAAATAAAATTGTTGTATTTATTATTTTACTTACAATATTTCTATGTTTTCTCAACTCTTAAACCTTCCCTGGACTCACACGAATATTTCAAGACCAAAATTAGCCAAATCGCTCCAGCCGTTCTCGAGACTAACGAACAGCGATTCATTTTTATTTATAGAGATAGAGTGATTCGAGAGGACCCGGGCGAAGCCGGGCCGGGTCGCTAGTTATTATAATATTCTTTGTTGTACACAAAATGTTACAAAACAAATTACTACTACTACTTCTCCCATGTGGTGACGGTTAAGAAAACACAGTGTCACCAACCCATAACATCCTGAGGATGTTGTATGCGACGACTAAAGGAATGAACTAGCTGAAAGAGAAGGCAAATTTGATATAAACCTAGTGTTAATCCATGTTACCATCGTGGCACAGTAGGCTTATTTCCCTCCAAGAATTTGGAGGAGGCCCGATTCAGTATTGGGTCATTTATGGGCTGAAATTACGAGATATGTGAACAATTTAAAAGAAAAATACTTAATATATGGCCATATACATACATCGTTGCTTTTTTTTCAAGTAGCGGCTTAAATTTATATAGTAAGGTTATGTTGATTGTAGTCACGACTAAGCGTTTGCTTCAATTACTTTTTGATTACACGCAAGTGCTGTACGACTTAAAACTTTAAAATTATACATTTTACAAGAATGTTATTGGAATGACCTAGAGCAGTTGCTACTATAGTTTGTTCGCGTCGAGAATTCAGTAAGTAAAGGTGTATTCACGGTGGAGGAATTTTGTATTGAAAACTTTTTTGTTTATTGTGTGGAAAACCTTTTATAGGTTTCCCTCAGCTGGTGGGACGGGGCTGGGGTATGTGAGAGTCCCGGTAGCGTGGTGAGTTGCGAACTGGTTTACCCACAAAAACCTACCACTGTTGTCACCGCGTGTCATTCTGCCGTACGGGAAACTACATAGCCTTTCCGTGTTGGCAGTGACGGACATGGGAGCTTGGCTCGAACCCTTGGTGTTGCTCTAGGTATAACCTGTATCGCGGGTCAGTTTATAAACATGACATTCACGAACACAAATGACACCCAGACTCAGAGCTAGTGCCTCTCGTTTACACAAAGAAACTTACCCGACCCCGGCATGGAACCCGAGACCAACAAGGTAAAAGTTAAACGACAAAACACAACCGATGCGTTCGAAAGTACGCCTTCAACTGGTCACTGTGAACGACGCTTTGTAATTTATAACGATTTGATTGGTTAAGGGGCGTGGCTAAGCCAGCGGATGATGATGACTCACTTCATTCTTAACGCTAGCGAGGTATATGCACAGTCTGGAGAGCACGATGATTTTATATCTCCTAAATTAATTCAAATTGATAACAAAGAATGTGGTACATGTTCTACAATTCAAGCGTTACGTAAACGTTACGTCACCACGATCGAGCCAATGTAATATTCACACTCAACACTCTTACTAACTAGGAGAAAATCAAAAGACTAACTAACAAAAGACTTCATCAAAGATAGATAATCCCATTCATACATTCCATACATTAAAGTGGAAATCACCAGAGGCCTATGTCGAAGACCACCTGACCAGCAAGAGGTAGCTGAAAAATAGATTAGTATATAAATTAACCATTAGTCAGAGAATCAAAGGCTATTTTAATTTGACTGCCTCGTTGGTCTAGTGGTCAGATGTGCCGCCTTTGGATCAACGGGTCCCGGGTTCGATTCCGGGGTCGGGCCAGTGTCTTTGTCTAAACCAGAGGCACTGGCTCGGAGTCTGGGTGTCATTTCTATCTATAATATGTATGTATTTACAAAAAAAAAAATGTATATAAGTAGTTTATCATCCATCTCGTTACCATAACACAAGCATTAAGTTGCTTAACTTGGGACGAGATGGCGTTGTGTGAAATGTCCAAGGATATTTATTTATTATTTATTATAATTTATTTTTATCTCATACGAGTACACATCTCACAAAACCGGGTTTACTCACAAGTGAACCATGTGTTTTAAGTTACGTTACAGTTTGAGTACTGTTTACCCCCATCTCACCGATAGCATAATCTACACAAACAAACGAGTTAACTTTAATTAGTTTTAGGTACGTGTAATCATTAATGCATTGAACACACGCACGCTCTGGAATAATAGAGTTGAGATATAAGTTTCATTATCTACTATTATCTAGCTATACTTCGTCAGTGGTGACTATTAATTGGGTTAGTTTCTGTTCAGCAACTAGATGGCGCTGCTGTAATTGTAGTGCGATTTACAAAGACAACTCTGAAAACCTGGCCGCAAAAGAAGGAAAACTAGACACGAAACCCTGTGCTAACTTGTCTGGCCAGCGTGGCAGAGTAGGCGAATTTCCCTCCATATAATTGGTGGAGGCTGGACTCAGCAGTGGGTCATGTATGGGCTGAGTAGTATCATCACTACATAGTATAAAACAAAGTCGCTGTCGTCTGTCCGTCCCTATGTATGCTTAAATCTTTAAAACTACGCAACGGATTTTGAAGCGGTTTTTTTTAATAGATAGAGTGATTCAAGAGGAAGATTTTTAAGTATAATACATGCATAATATCGTAGAGAAACACTGATAAATTTAGAGGTCCACATTGCACCCGTGCGAAGCCGGAGCGGGTCGCTAGTTAGTAATAAAGCTATTTACAACGTGTCCGTAGGGTGACGGATTTACACAATGTCACCAACCAATGCTTGAGGCAGACAGCGTAGCCACAAGGTAAGCAAGACTTGATATAAACCTTGCTCCAACTAGTTTTGCTAGCTTGGCACAGTAGGCGAATTTCCCTCTATGTAAGTGGCAAAGGGCAGGCCACGTGGCCTGAAGAACAGATGGCCGCTGGGGCATAAAGGTCTTGGAGTGGCGTCCACGTATGGGAAAGAGGAGCGTGGGAAGACCCCCGACTAGGTGGACGGACGACCTTGTGATGGTCGCTGCGAGTCGGTGGATGCGGTCTGCACGAGATCGCACATTGTGGAAATCTATGGGGGAGGCCTATATTCAGCAGTGGACTTCTGTGGCTGATAGATAGTTAGTTGGCGGAGACTAAAAAGCAAAATATTACCAGTAAACATTTGAAGTCTGTACGACCTTAAATTTACAGCATCCTTAAGTTGAAACGTACGCTACCCTCAAGATGGACTGGAGTGACAACGTTTATTCTTCATAAATATAAAAGTGAATGTTTATCTCTATGTCCTTTAAAGAATCATAAAATAAAATCTATGACTACGATGCTAACAAAGTATACAAGTTAAGAAACATCTTACTACTAGGTAAGATAGGTACTGCGCGATTGTCGATTTTTTATCTCCTCAGCGGTGACTGCCGGAGAAGGAAGATGTTAGTTACGCTATTGGTTGACGACATGCGTGAATTTTCCCTTTTGGTTCAGGATGATTGAAGAATTACTGACAGTATAATCTTGTCAGACAGCTTAAATGTAGAGAAAATAAAAATATACAATGCACTTTCACATAACATCCATTTAAAAGATTTGCAGAATTCAAAATGTGTCCCTTATAAATATTTTATTATACTGCAACTCCGTTTCATTCAGTTTTCTCCCGACGTGTTGGAGAAAAACCGAGTATCGTTCACCGGTCGGAGAAATACATTATTCACGCACAGAGTATTTTTCTCAGGGTGTTTCTTCAACTACATTTCAAATTCAATTCAAATCCGAATAATTTATTTTGCTTAGGTTATGATGGGCACTTACAAATTGTAACTGTACCCAGCACCAGTTGCTACGCCACTAACTAAAATAAATTTGAAGGAAAGGCATTACACAAATATTTTTTTTTTTTGTTCAGAAACGTTCGTGGTCTCTTGCACACCACTTTGCTGAAGGTGATCAAATGATAAAATGCATGGTTTACAATTATACTTACAGACAAACATTCATTTTTAATATACGACAGTTAGCCATCAGATCGGAACGCACCGACTGCTGAAACTACTTTTTCTTATATTTCATGTATTCATCACCTGTATCGCGGGGGCAGTTTACAAAAATGAAATACACGAATACAAATGACACCCAGACTCTGAGCAAGTTGCTCTGATTTAGACAAAGACACGTGCCCGACCCAGGAATCAAACGGTCCTATATTCGATTCCGTTGATCCAAAGGCGGCATATCCAACCCCTAGACCTAAGTGAGAGAGGGGAAACCCGGCGGTTGGGGGCTAGCCGGGTTGTGTCGGGGGGAGTCCCATGTCGCGGAAACAGCTCCCCGACATACCCATGAAAACTATCGGCGATCCTCAACTGCCCGAATTTGGACAACAGGTTTCGCTCCCCGATCGAAGTCCATGCTCCCAGAACCGTTCCGTCCATTCACATGTATACCGAAACTACCACCGTCTTGGAATGCTGATCTTATTTTTTTTTTCAAATGAACTTCACGATGTGCACTTACTTATAAATGTTCAACATACTATTCATAACTTTTCTTTAATCAACATTCGACCGTCAAACACCTGTCCGGAATTCGGTTTTGGCCACTGCTAAAAAGAGCTGGCAAGAAACTCAGCGGGCTTGTCATTTGTTTTCTTGCAGTCCTCTTACAAAAACATTAAATGAAGTATATTGACACTGAGGAGCTTAGTCCCAGGCAGTCTGGTCATTCACATAATTAGAAATGTGATATTAAGCTTATTTGTGAACCTTTGTATTGGCCGAACCTCTGTAGATACTTTTTTTATTGATATATGTATTTTGCTACAAAAAAGCACTGTTGAATAAAGTAGGCGTAACTACAACCTGCTTCAATAGCAGGTGAAAAAAAATCGCACGTGTCACTCTGAGGGCACAGTTTCGGGTACGTAACTGAAATCATGTGTCAAGTAAATAATCTCGCTCAACGGATTAACTTTGAATTTTTGTTTTGGCATACACATGGCTGTCATTTGTTTGTCATAATGTAAAACCGACTAGTATTGAAGGCGAAAGCGATAAGAAAAAAATAGCTAATCTTTTTCAAAATCACTTTCAATGCAAAGGAGATCTAGATTCGAACAATAATAAATTAAGATATAATGACAAGAATTCTGATGACGTTGAGACTTGTCAAATTACAGAACAAGATATCTTTCAAGTTCTGAAAAATATGAAACGTGGCAAGTCTCCGGGACATGATGGGTTGAGCATTGAACACCTGTGTAATGCTGGCCAGCACATCCATGCGGTATTATCAAGGTTTTTTAATATTTGTATAAGGCATCGATACCTGCCTGCGGATTTGACGCGCACTATCGTAGTGCCCATTGCAAAAAATAAAACTGGTGACATATCAAGTATTGCTAACTACAGGCCAATTTCACTGGCTACTGTAATAGGTAAAGTCCTTGAGAGAACATTCCAATGTAAATTAGCACCTTATTTGAAAATTAACGACGGCCAATTTGGATTTCGACCGGGTGTATCTACCGATATGGCAATTTTTTCCCTAAAACAGTTTGTACATTACTATGTTAGCAATAATACCACGGTGTATGCCTGCTTTCTCGATCTGAGCCGCGCGTTCGATACACTGAGTCACAATCTTCTATGGGCTAAATTGCGTGATAGTAATGTCCCACCTGCCATTGTCGAGACCTTAGCATATTGGTACAAACATCAGGTTAATATTGTAAGATGGGGAGACCAACTGTCTGAAGACTATAAACTGTCGTGCGGTGTTAGACAAGGCGGACTTACTTCTCCAGACTTGTTCAACATATATGTGAATGACTTGATTGATGAGCTACGCGGCACCCCTGTGGGTCTAAGACTAGGTGATAGGTATGTCAACAATCTGAGCTACGCAGACGACATGGTGTTGATTAGCCCGTCAATCAAGGGTTTAAGAAAACTGATAGGTATATGTGAAAACTATGCAAAAACACATCATTTAGTTTATAACGTAAAAAAGACCGAAGTTGTAATTTTTAAAGCCGGCAAGGGTCCCCACAATGTACCTCCAGTTTATCTCTATAACCACACATTAAGTGTAGTCGAAAATTTTAAATATTTAGGCCATGTAATGTCGTCCAATTTAAAAGATGATGCTGACATTGAGCGGCAGCGAAGAGCATTGTGCGTAATTGGCAATATGATTGCAAGAAGATTTAAAAAAGCGTCCGTTGCTGTAAAAAAGTTGCTTTTTAAAACATTTTGTCAATCTTTGTACTCATGTCAACTCTGGACCGTATACAGTAAGAAATCTTTTGATGGTATCCGAGTGCAGTATAATAATATATATAGACTACTCATGGGATTCAGTCGGCACTGTAGCGCCTCGAATAAGTTTACAGAAGCACGCATAAATTCTTTTCACGCCATCCAAAGACATAGAATCGCTTCTTTTATGTCCAGAATTGACAAGTGTGACAACGTCATTATAAAGGAGTTAGCCGACAGATTGTATCACACAGACGTTTATAAGCGATGGGTCACAATCGTAACGTAAGCCCAAGACTGACTGTTTTGTAAGTTATAATGATAAGGTATTGTATTGACAAAAATGATTGTTATTATTATTTGCACTATTTATATTATTTTTTCTCTGTAAAAATTTTATGGATCAATGAATCTGAAATAAAACATTATTATTATTATTATATACACATATCTTTATTAATCATATTTTACAAATATTTTTTTTTAAATAAACTAATTATAAAATACATTTATTTAAAAAAAATACATACAAAATAGAAAAAAATCCCACCCATGGCGGAGCCGAAGGCCCAAACCACCAGTGGTCAGGGATCCAGAGTGAGGAACCTCCTCACAATGCGTGCCGTATCCAAAAGTACTGCCTTTTGGATCAGGCTCTTCACCCAGGAGCCTAGCGAGAGCTTCTGTAGGTGTTGGTCAAAGCTCTTCGCAATCAGTCCGTGCACTGATATAACTATCGGTACAATGATTGTCGAATCCATATTCCACATGGCACCAACCTCGTGAGATAGATCTAGGTACTTGCTGATCTTCTCATGTTCAGCCTTCACGAGGTTGACATCATGGGGAATAGTGATATCGATAAGCATTGCACGACGCGTCGACCGATCTATTACCACGATGTCAGGCTTATTAGCCATGATGGTTCTATCAGTGACGATAGATCGGTCCCAGTAGAGCGTGACATGGTTATTACTCAGAACTGGTTCAGGTTTATATTGGTAATATGGTACTTCTGATTCCACAATACCATATCGAAGGGCAAGTTGCTGATGGATTATCCCAGCTACTTGGTTATGCCTGTGCAAGTATTCCCCGTTGGCAAGACGAGAACAACCAGAAACAACATGTCTGATGGATTCACCGGGACAGTGACATGCCCGACAAATGTCGACTGTCCCGTCCTTTATGATGTATTTCCGGTAGTTGTTCGTCTTGACAACTTCGTCCATAATTGCAAAGACAAACCCTTCAGTTTCCCCAAAGAGGTTACCGAAGCGTAACCAGGAGACGGAAGCGAGTTGATCTATCTCTGGTCCTGTCAGAGCAGAGTAGAATCGTCCGTGTAGCTCTTTACCCTTCCATATAGCCTTGCGTTCCGAAACACTAAGAACCTGTGGTCTGCGCCAGTTCTGTTTTGCCATGGATAGCGCAGTAAGGCCAGAGTCAACCTTGACAACATCTCGATGCATCTCATCATCTACCCTGAGGAAATAGTCCCTGAGGTTGCAGACCTCCCGGTTGTGTAGGGATTTGACGTTAAGAAAGCCACGCCCACCACACCTCCGGGGGATGTACAGCCTCATAACGGACGAGCGAGGATGATGCATTCGAAATGCTGTCAATTGTCGACGGACCATCCTGTCCAAGGCGTCAAGCTCTGATTGAGTCCATCTTAGTATGCCGAAAGAATAAGCGATCACAGGTATAACCCAGCAGTTAAATGCACGAACCTTGTTTCCGCCAGACAAAAGACTTTTCAGCACTTTTGTCAGGCGTCCCAAGAAACGCGTTTTGAGCTGCTGTTTCACATCACTGTCAGCAATTCCTAATGCCTCCGACATACCAAGATATTTGTAGGTATCCGATTCACAGAGGGATCTAAGGACCACATTTTCTGAGAGTTGTAAATTTTCCGAATTCACAACTCTACCCTTTTGTACATTTATGAACGCACATTTGTCAACACCAAACTCCATACTGATGGCGGAACTAAAAGTCTCTGTAACTTGTAGTAGTGCCATCAGGTCAGATTGTTTTGGTGCGTACAACTTGAGGTCATCCATGTACAAGAGATGTGATATGGTCTTACCCCCTCTGTGAAGTCGGTAGCCGGGCATTGAATCATTTAGTAAAATACTTAAAGGATTCAATGCCAAGCAGAACCACAATGGACTGAGGCTGTCACCTTGGAATATCCCACGCTTTATCCATATTCGTTCCGACGGTTCAAAAAAATGTCTGTGTCCCGGATGATAAAGAACCGTGCTCCACTGCCTCATGCATGAGCTTAGGAAAAGGCATAAATTTGCATCAACTTTATACAAATCCAGTACTCCCATAAGCCATGAATGGGGTACCGAATCATAGGCCTTTTTGTAATCAATCCAGGCCATAGAGATATTTTTTTTGGACCGCCGAACTTGTTGGCATATAGCCATGTCAATGAGGAGGAGGTCTTTTGTACCCCGGGACCCGGCATTACATCCATTTTGATTTGACGCCAAAATATTATTTGCCAAAATATGGTTTACAATTTTGAATTTAATTATGGATGTAAGGAGCTTGTAGATGGTAGGCAAGCATGTTATCGGGCGGTAATTCTTAGGTTCCGAGATACGACCTGATTTGTGAATGAGGTGTGTGACCCCAGTCGTCATGAAATGTGGGAGCGATCCAGCCTCCAGGGCTGCTTGGAAGAGTGTTGCTAGCCGTGCATGACAACTACATACTTTTTTAATCCAAAAGTTGTGCAAGCCATCTGGACCAGGGCTTTTCCAATTAGGTGCCGACCTAATGGCAGAAATAACATCATTTAAATCTATGTGTACTGGCTCCATCTGTGTTATCTGCTCACATGCACGGCCAACAACATCAATCCATTGGCCCTCTAGATGATCAACGGGCCGTGACCAAATGTTTCGCCAAAATGCCAACATTGTGTCAGCATCAGGCGTTGATAAGTCAGCCGTTGGAGGCTGGGGTCGTTCCCAATTTCTATAGATTATCTTTTGATCATTCTGAAAGAGGCGATTTTGATTAAATCGGTCAGCCCTCTCCCTATACCTACGTATACGCTTCGCCCATGCATAAACTTTTTGTTTAAAGTAATCGATGCGCTCTGTGACACAAGCGGCGTAATCGCATTGCCGGACACCGGTGCCGGCAAAAGCTTGTATCACATAGCGCATTACCCTAGGGCGTGTGTTGCCCGTCATGAAACAATATAGCTTCGCTATGAGTGTCCTGGCTGCAGTGATGCGTTTTTCTATTCTGTACTGCCAAGCTGGTTTACATTCAGGCTGCCGTGAAGCAGTGCTACTTTTTGGAATGGTAACACCTGCTACACGACAAACTGCAACTGCACCACAGTACAGAATAAAATGCAACTCAGTCAAATCTCCGACAGAGTTAAGTTTATCCATCAGGAGACTATCCAGGGCACTCACCAAAGCCATATTCCGTTTATGCATAGGCAAACGAGGTATACGAGGTCTAGAGGTCATTGGGATAAGTCGATATTCCTCAATTGTCTCTTCCAGAATCCTCCTCAATTGCTCATTGTACTGGTCGTTTAAACTTACCTCTTCAATCTGTCCCAAATCTAATTGTTCCACTGATGTTGGTGGTAACAAACATGCAGCCGTGGGTGTTGTCACCTGCACGCTTGAAACAGATTGAGGTGGTAATGCTTCGAGGCGCAATCGCTCAAGTACGGGTTGTTCCAGTAGGTTTAATCGTTGAATAGCCCGTACCTGGTCCGACAGTCTTTGTGCAGTGACTGTGACGTCTGGGTGAAGTCCCTGAAACAACGCAAGTAACCTGGATCGATACGCAGTGAGATTGGTTCCCCCATCTGTCGCCCCATAGTAGGCCCGCATGACACTTTCATTTAAATTATTTGTCCATCTCATGCGGCGCACTACACCACCAGTAGCGGGAGCCGTTGGCAGGGCCCTATGCCCTGTAGACCCCAAGCTGGCTGGCAGCGGCGGACGCCCTCTCCTCGCAGGTCTTCGGCTAAGGGAGGGCGATGGTGTTGGCTCATCTTCACTGCTGGATGCAGTCCCCGGAGGCGTGAAGTACTCTTCATCGGATGACTGCACCCGGTTTGATGAGACAGCTGCAGATGTTATACGTGCGTTTGTTTCATATGGCTCACGGCATTGACGTCTTGGATTGATTCTTCGCTCCATTGCAGATGATGATATATCACAATTCGTATATGCATTTTATGTATTTTTGGGTGCATTATTGTTCTGTATTCAATCTATTGCTATTAATAAAAAAAATCGGTAGAAATAATAATTATTGTAAACATTTTTATGAGCGAAAAAACATGACGTGTTGTCACTTTGGCGTAGCCATAGAGTTTATTATTATTATTATAAAACATGTATTTGCAGACAGGGTTCCATTATTCGTTATGTCTACACCAGGTTTTAATAACTTAGTTTTGCAGAGATATTATGAAATAATGTTAAGGGCCACTCATTTGATGAAAAAATTTACACGAAGAAGACAGGAACAATCAATTGGTAACATCATTATTTTTTTAATGGGACCCGTTTGTAATTTGAGATTTGTGAAACTCTCCGACTGCTGAGTACCTACTGTCTAGTACAAAATTGACGTTACGTAAAAGTGATAGGTGAAAATAAATCGCAGAAGAACAATTATCCTGCACTTTAGAATAGAATACATTTATTTACAAAAATATGGTGTACATAGTAAAACAAGTAATTACACTATAGGACCCAAACTAGGCAAGCCTGTGTCTTGGTGACCGTTATCTTTTTACGGTAGGTACCCCTTTTTTTCCTTTTTCTATTGTGTGAGAAACCTTTTTTAGGTCCCTAGCCGGTGGGACGGGGCTGGGGTATGTGGGAGTCCCGGTCGCGTTGAGATGGGGGGTTGCGAACCGGTTTACCCACGCAAACCTACCACTATGGTCGCCGCGTGTCATTCTGCCGTACGGGAAACTACATAGCCTTTCCGTGTTAACGGTAGGTACCCCTGCACTAGGTATAACCTGCATCCCGGGGACAGTTTACAATCTACATGATTGTAACGTGATTGTAACTCACGAACACAAATCAGACTCGGAGCTCTGGTTTACACAAAGACCCCGGAATCGATCAAAAGGCGGCTATTCCTTATTTATAATTATGTCCTTGATGGGCGGTATGTTTAATGTCGAGTTATATTTAATGTAACTAGATGGCGCTGGCGTCAAGTTGCCCGCCGATATGTGTAGGTGGCCCCAGTCCACCCGTCCACCGTCCCAGTGTTGGGTTTTTATTTTTCGTTACGGAATTTCTTGATTCGGTCGCCGCGCTCAGAGCCCGCGATAAAAGCTATACAATAGCTTAAAATACATACTCGTTAATTGCGTTTTACAATTTACATTATTCGATGAAACAAAATATACTTCTTTATACCTTTAAAAGCAACCTCTAAATTGCGTTACGTTGTAAAAGGTCGCGCAACGTCGCGTGTTGACATGTCTTAAATAAATTGCTGTTGCTGAAACATTAACAATGACATTTCTACACTTGTTTTGTGTTTCTCGCATATGTATAAACAGGACGGGCCCTCTTAATATGAATTACAGGAAAATGTGGTAGCCTTGCGGTTAGTGCGAGACGCAATTGTTGGTTCGCATTATTCACCTGGTAGAGGGTGAACGTGTGTATTAATATGTAAAATATCCGTCCGTGTGATGACGGACTTAGAATACATAGCGTCACCACCGCATTACCATCCTGAGGGTGAAGTAAAAGCGACTTAAAGAAATGGTAAGGCTGAAAGCCAAGCCGTATGAGAAGGAAAACTTGATACAAGCCCTGCGCCAACCCGTTTTGCCAGCGTGGCACAGTTGGCTAATTCCCTCCATGAATTTGGCGGAGGTCCGACTCAGTAGTCGGTCATTTATGGGCTGATCCTACATCCTACTTACATGTAGACAGTGCGGCTTATTCGATTCATTTATTACTACAATTTACGTACTTTAAACTAATGTTGTCTAATATATTTTTATTTATTATTAAATATATTACTGTATTCTGAAGGGGCAGTTTACATAAATGAAATTCACGAATAAAAGTACAGCCAGACACAAAGCAAGTGCGGCTTAGCAAAAATCAGAATCAAAATTCATTTTTTCAAATTGGCTCATATGAGTTCTTTTGACAAGTCGCGCAATAGTCGCAAAGGGCCAAACATCAGCAATATCACAACGCAATTGACCCCTAGCAGCAACAACTGTTAACAACCATGATGCATGTGGCAGCCATCGCAATCCTCAACCCTGTTGCAGGGAAAAGAATGACCCGCCACACGGCGCGACGACTGCCATGAGTCTGAAACTGATCAGCCAATTGCCATTTCAGATTCGCTACTCATTTCAGTACAGACCTGGCTCATCAGAGGCTGAAATGCCGATCATGGTGAAGTAGAGGACGATAGTACCAGCATGTCCGTATCGTGACGAATTTAGAATACGCAGTGTCACCCATAATATCCCGAGGGTGTCGTAAGAGGTGACTAAGGGAACGGAAGAGGCAAATCATTTAGCCGCAAGAGAAGGAAAACTTGATACAAAACCTGTGCCAGTCTTGCCAGCGTGGCACAGTAAGCTTATTTCCTTCCATGAATTTGGAGGAGGCCCGACTCAGTAGTGGGTCAGTAATAGGCTGAAACGAGGAGTACCAGCTTCTATCACTACTCAGCCCATAGATGACCCACTGTTAATTCGGGCCTGAGTTACATGAAGGGTAATTAGCCTACTTAATTTAAGTATTCGTGTTTAGTGCAAGTAAATACAACAATAATATTAGCCTAGTAAGTAAGTAATTATTTTAGTTATACAGAAGTTTGAGATACTATCCACTTCATGTCAATTGTGACCTACATAAAAAATATTTTCTTTCTTTCTTTCTTTCTTTCTTTCTTTCTTTCTTTCTTTCTTTCTTTCTTTCTTTACTTTGCAGCGTGCCTAGACTGGTTAGCACAGGGTTTCGTTTCAAGTTTTCCTTGTCTTGCGGCTATGTTTTCGGCTTTATCATTTCCTTGTCCTGTTCGTCATTAATTGCGTGTTTTCTCATCTTGCTAACTTGCTCTTACTTATCTTACTGTTTAGTGCTTTTTCAAACTCAAATAATTTATTTTGCATAGGACACAATGGACACTTACAAATTGTCAACATATCAATAAAATGTATACAATGCAAAGTAATATACTTTACCACCAGTTCGGAACGCGACCACTGCTGAGAAGAACTGGCAAGAAACTCAGAGGGCTTGTCATTTTTTCTTTTTTATTACTTTGCGGTCCTATTCATAATGTAATATGTATATATTTACCCAACAAATTCCATATAACAATTTTGTAAATAAGATCAATGATTTTTAAAAAAGCAACTACAGAGTTTCTCCCTGGCTCTTCTCTGTAGAGCAGCCTTCTGAACCGGTGGTAGTTTCGGCATGAATGTGAGTGGACGCAGGGATTGTGAGCGATCAAGGGCGATGGAAGGATTGTAGGAGTGAAGAATTGTGTATGAAATGTGTGAATGTAGGTATGACCACTGATAGGTGTGTGTGGACTACCTCCTAGTGTGGGACAGGGGCCGTAAGATGATAATGGTATTGACGACACGGTTGGCGCAGTGGTTGAGCGATCGACTGCTGCGCAGCATGGCGCGGGTTCGATCCCCGCACGGAAGAAATATTTGTACGACCTACAAGTATTTGTTCCGGGTCTGGGTGTTTTCTATCTATAATAAGTATGTATTTACAAAAAAAAATGTATATAAGTAGTTTATCATTCATCTCGTTAGCATAACACAAGCATTAACTTGCTTAGCTTGGGACGAGATGGCGTTGTGTGACATGTCCAAGGATATTTATTTATAAATATGACGATTTTAAGAGCTTTGTGATGAAACCCACGTAAATAGTTCCTTTTGAGTTTGAGTTTGTGTCGACGCCACACCCTCAGAATGAAATAGGGTGTCGACACTATGTTTTCTAAATCCAAAGCTACACCAACTCCAAGTTTCACTTAAATCACCAGTGAATGTTATTTATCGTTCACAAGCGAGAACAAATCATAAGTTTCTGAAACTTGTCAAAGTTGTTTGTCAACCCTAGCGTATCCCTTCGCGGTTTGTTGTTGATCCAAATTACTGGGAACTGACCTTTTGAAACACGATCTGACATTGCGAGAAATGCTTTCCCCGAGTTATTTGAGCTGATCTCAGTAAAGCCCTTGGCTGTGTTCTTCGAACCATCGACCTTATGAAACGGGGTACAGAAGTCAAATTCAAATGCGTTGTGATAACCGTTTGAAAAGCAAAAACCAAAGTTAAAGGAGAACTTTAACTTTAATGCAATGTGACGAAATATATTTACTTATCATCTATAAGTATTTTTTTATATATCCCATAGAAACAAAAAGGTTTTTCAGTTTTTTTTAATCACATGTAAATTATTTTCCATTCTATTAAATACCGTGTACTTAAATTAAGTTACGGATAGAATACATAGTGTTGACACCCCATTCCATTCTGAGGGTGTCGTAGGAGTCGGCAAAAGGAAATAACAAGGCCAAAACCTAGCCGCAAGAGAAGGAAAACTTGGGACAAAACCCTGGGCCAACCCTTCTGACCAGTGGGGCACAGGTGGCTTATGACCCTCCATGTAGTTGGAGGAGGCCCGACTCAGCAGTGGGTCATACATGGGCTGAGTAGCAGTAGTACGGAAAACCATTTATCAGGTTTGTCATTCTATCATCTACGGATATGGACACACAAAAGAGAGTAACGTGAAAACTGACAGCTGGTCTAACCTACGAGCATGGCAAATGGCAATAGATCAGTCTAGTACAGTCGAATATAAATACTGGTGTCAGTCCCAATGAAATCAGGAAACGATGAGATAGATTATATTATATAGTACTAGCGACCCGGCCCGGCTCCGCACGGGTGTAATTAGGCATGTATTATACTTAAAAACCTCCCTCTTGAATCACTCTATCAAATAAAGAAAACCGCTTCAAAATCCGTTGCGTAGTTTTAAAGATTTAAGTATACATAGGGACAGACAGACGACAGCGACTTTGTTTTACACTATGTAGTGATCAGAATTTAAAAAAAAAAGTCACTAGGTTATGTATATCTGATCTACGTGTATCGCGGGGGCAGTTTACAAACATGAAATTCACGAACACAAATTAGACCCAGACTCAGAGCAAGTGCCTCTGGTTTACACAAAGACACTTGCCTGGCCCCGGATTCGAACCCGAGACCCCGAGATCCCAAGGGGGCAATATGCGTAGCACTGTTTAAAGTCCTGAAGCATCTTTATGAAGTCTTTATATACCTTTTTGCACAACCTAATTTAATTTCAAGAATAAATGTAAGCTGATCATAAGACACTCATCTCACGTCTTACATATCGAGTTCAAAGGAATTCGTAGTAGACATTTTCATGTTAAAAAATATTTCCTTTCATCTTTTATATATAAAACTCTGCTAAAACGTTTAGTCCGGTTTAGACGTACAAAATTACGAAAAATCGCAGCCAGCTGAAAATTGGTAGGATTGTTCAAAACATCAATATAAATGTAATGTGAAGAGACCTCCTCGCTTCCACACCTTGAAAAAAAATTTACTCGGAGTCAAAGATCACAAAAACGGATATCTCGCGATTTTCATGAAAACGGTAAGTTTAATCATAAAATTCGCTAATGGTAAAATTGTTTATTGTAGATCAGATTAATTGTCTATAAAAAATGACTAAATACTTTTTTCGTAAGACCCATCGTTTTTGAGGTACAAAATTCAAAAGTTGTAATCGTCATAATTATGTTTATGTACATCACGTACATACATCACTGAAGCTGCAATACAAGTACTCACTGAGCGAGTTGCTACGCCCCTAACTAAGATAAATTTGAAGGAAAGATATTACATGAAATGAAACTCTTTAATGCACAAAAGAAATAAAAACAGTACACAATATATGAAACAATTGTACAAGGGGCGGTCTTATGCGATTTCTTACAGACAACCTTGAGATGGACATTATTAGGAAGAAGTTAAGAAAGGGTAGTGAAGTACAATAATATGTTTAAAATTAATTAAATAAAGTTATGCAATTACAAAAAAATATTAAAAAGAAAAGATAGTTTAAATACTATAAATACTGTGAGAAAGATTCATATGATATATATACATAAATAAAACATACCAAAAAATATGGGGAATGACTCTGTGCGTCTTAAAGAAAATGGCAATAATAAGTAACTATATACTTTACAAACAATAGAAACAGAGTAAACATAATATTACTTATACGTTATGTTAAGATTACAAATTGAAACTCTAGAATTTGCAATATAACAATATAATTCTGATTTACAATAGATTTGGGCTTTGCAGTAAGTGTTTTGGGTCTATTGTCACGATTATATTTAATCTATTGATGCGACCATGTTGAAATTAGGGGATCCCAGTAGAGTAGCAGTCCTGAATATATCATTTTAACTTTAAATAAATATCACTTCAGATACAGTCCCTGCCAATCTTTATGACCGCTCTGAATGTAGCCGTACATTCCGTAACCACATTCATAACCATTACGAACGTAACTCACTCACACTAACACGTGGGTGGCGAGGACGCTTGCGGGTGTAATGCCGGGTCCATACGCTTGGCAAACAATAGCAAACAGCAAACACGAACATGTGGATGGGTGTTTGTGTGTGTGTGCCTGTTTTTGTTTGTGTTCGCCACTGTCGGTTTTTCATCAAAGGCTGTTTGGCAAACAGTTTGGGATGGCTCCACACGCTTGAAAACATATCAGTATTGCGCGTGAGTTTAAGAGCGGTGGATGTCGCACGGACCGCGTCGATAAATCGTTTTTTGAGCAAAAGACTTAACTAAAATAGGTTTTTGCACGTACCTAATCATGTGATTGGTTGGAAGACACAACACTTTGTTTTTTAGAACCATATCAAAATGAGCCATGCATCTGAAACGCAAACGACCCTTACCACAAAAATAGGCAGAAGGTACAGGATGCGTGGACCCGCCTCAGTGTGTTGATGAATAAAAATGTAAAAGATTTAACAAATAAAAAATAAATATTAATGGCTTCATTCCGGAGACACTTAAAAAAACAACAAGCGTCGATTCGAAATTATTTATTCTATTTTCGAAATAAAAATAGGTCAACCCGAAAGTGACAGCTGCTACAAGCTCGTCGTCCGCCATGTTTGCCGATTCGGAAGATACTGACATGTTCGCCAAGTGTGAGGACGACTGCTTGTGTTTGGTGATTGTGGCCGATGTTTGGGACTTTGTTTGTTGTGTTTGGTATTTGTGGCAAACCGCGTACTTCCCGCGGATACCTGATTTTGTGTAGTGCGCAGCGTAATGCGGCTACATTCAGAGCGGCCATAAAGATTGGCGAGGACTGTACATCGGACATATTTATTTGGACTGTCATAGTTAAAGAACACCCGTTTGAATTAGACACAGGCGTCATAAGACAGATTATACCTAGCCAGCAGTATTTGGCTGTACAACCTTCAACAGACCACCTACTTATAGATAACGTCTAGCCTGCGAAGAGCTGCTAAAGGTTACCGGCATCCAAGGGATGTGGTCGGCTCAGGACCAGCTTTAATCCTTGGGAGGAGGCATGTGCTTGAATCGATCATGATGAGGAAACGTCTGGGCTATCAGGATGTTAAATTAGTTACCATCATACATTTGACCTCCTCCGTCGATTGGTGTGGTAACACCCTTATGACAACCTAAGAATGGAATTGGTTAGTGACACTACTAATTCTAAATCCTTCACCACACGGTTAGATATTATAAATACCTATTTTATATTAAATTTGTGTTGCCCGATCGTAAGTTAAGTTTAAGTGTACAATGTTCCCCGCCAATCTACTCGATCACCTCATCTTATCGGGTTTTGAAGTATTTAGGCAAACCGCAAACCTATTTATAATGGAACCCGACATGCTACTGAGATTGTTAAATCAATTTAAAGCCTAGCAACTTGTTTATTCATGATTAACAGCCCGCCCCGGCACCGCACGGGTATCATCACTATCACTATCACTATCATCATCACTATCACTTCACTATCATAACTACATCACTATCACTACACTCACGATTCGAAGCGGTTTTATTTAATAGATAGTGATTCAAGAGAAAGATTTTATGTTTAAATACATCCATAATATTGTAAAGAAACACTGATAAATTTAGACGTTCATCATTGCACCCTTGCAAAACTCGGGCGGGTCGCTAGTTTCACAATTAATACAGAAATCTGTTACGGTTAAACTTATGGTAACCACTTATATACTGCGTATAAGAGTAACAAACATGCATTCGTACAAACTTTCGCGTTTATAGCATTAGTAGGATGAACCGACATTAATTGAAATTATACCCTATTCAAGATAGCGTGATCGATTTGACAGATGTCAATTTTTCTGATCGACAAAAATGTATGATTCCGAACTACGTCGCGGTAATGGGGACCAGTAGTGCCGTGGTAGCACTTCTGCGTGCAGCGTACTTCGGAATCATACCTTTACTTTGCAATGACGAATAGTGGTGGGAAACAGATAATATCTAGTAGTCCAAAAAATAACGGTTTAAAATACTTGCAACTGTGACGAGATGGTATGGGTGTATTATGTGTGAAATTCTTTATCACTTTTTCTTAACTTTAAAAGATAATATTCGAATAAAAAACATTTTCATTTTGAAATAAAATCCGTTGGCTTTAGCGCATTGAAATTTAACACTTTTACAACTATTATTTTCCTTCATTTTTTGTTTACTTTCATGGGGTTCAGACCATTCAGTTTTCCTTCGGTCGCGACTAGGTCTTGTGATTTCCTTCGAAATAAAAATGTTAAAATTGTTGTCATATATAAACGCTTTTTTTTATCCCATCTACAAAGCGTCTCGCCAAAGCTAGTTTCGTTTTAATATCCATAAGTGATTGAAAGAGGTTTTCGCACAAAAGTCTTTTTAAGTGGCCCTATGTACTGATCAAAGGGAGCTTCTATTGTTGGGACAGCCTTTTGCTAAATGTCTGTTAGGTAAGCGTATAATTTTAGCGAAATTGGAGCATAGTATTTGAGTTGGTCTTTGAGTTAAAAGGGTAAAATTGTCTAGTAGTAGTCATACCCTTTGTTACAAAGGTATTCTTGTGTCTTAATCACCAGGTGAAAATGACACGTCTTGTGTGTGACGTTGTTGCGCCAGAGATCGAAATATTTGTGAAAGAGAGACGTGACAATACGCCCCCTCACCTTAGAGGCCGGTGGTGGGTCGGGGGACCAGCGACACAAGCCTCATTGACTGATTGCGTCTCAGTTAGCGCTCATACACACGTTGTCTGTCACGTTGGCTGTCGTTGACGGCACTCGCCGACGCGTCGACGGCTGCCGCCGACGCGCGTCGACGGCTGCAGTTGTCTGTGCCGTTGACAACATGCCGTTCGTATGTATGAGCGCTTACCCGAGATGCCCTGCGATAGTCGTAACCCTTCGGGGCGGCACAGTAGAATGCCTCTTCGCGAACCTGTGGGGTCTCAAACAAGATGTGTGAGGGTATACCACTGAGGTTTTAGTGGGTAGTCGATGGAGTCCCACATAACCCTACTCCCAAGGGGCAGTGGTATGCATCAAGCATTTTCCCAGCAAAAAAAAACATAAGGGGTTAGGTTAGGGGTCGAAATATTGCGTATGGATTACGGATATGGGCGCTTAAGTTACTCTTAGCCTGTGTCCACAGTAGGCAAACTGTTAGCAGCCGACTGAGTTTGCGGCGTATCGATTTAGTACGCCCTTCCAAATATTTGAAATGGAGTGTCCACAGTTTGCTAGTTTTGCGCTCACTTTACACATTTTGCAGCTTTACGTGTGCCGACTGTCTCAGTTAGTGGCCGACTCACAGCAAAACCGGTTCCAGTCGGCGCCGGCGATATGGTTGTTCGCCGGGCGTAGTGAGTCCCTTTGCCACAAACTGTTCATGCGGACAGTGGAAAGAAGCTATTGACGTGTTCATGCTTGCTTCGTTTTATCCTCTTTCAGCGCCTCTTTGTATACCATTTACTTCAATAACATCCATCGTGACCAACACAACCTCTCACTTCGTACAACAATAGGAAAGTGAAAAATCAGTCAATCGACCAAAATAAGCGGCTAACTCGTAACAGTAAGCTTACGATTTGCGACGCACGAAAATGGATCTGAGTTTGTAGCTAACTTAAATTTCAGTTCGAAAACAAATTTGCGGCTCACTCAGTCGGCTGCTAACAGTTTTACTAACCGCCTAAAACGTCACTCGCGTGTCGTCGCTCTCTTAATAGCGAAATAATTACGTTGGTAGCCGACGAAGATTCTTTGGCAACCTTACACGCAAAAATACTTCATGTCAGTCAAGTTTTTCCGTGTGGTGTCGGATTCTCATTCCTCCGGATCGTAAGAGCCGACAAAATAAAATTACAAGGCCGATAACCTCGCCGTAAAATAAAGGAAAACTTGATACCCTGTGCCACCCCATCTGGCCAGCGTGGCACATTACCTTCCATGTAAGTGGAGGAGGCTCGTCTCAGCAATAAGGGCTAAGTAGTAGTTGTAGGGTGTTTTCATTTTTTTTTGGTCATTTAAGTTCAAGTGCAAATATTCTATATCTATACTAATCTATCTATACTAATATATAAAGCTGCAGAGTTTGTTTGTTTGAACGCGCTAATCTCAAGAACTACTGGATCGATTTCAAAAAATCTTTCAGTGTTAGATAGTCTATTTATCGAGGAAGGTTATAGGCTATATTTTATTTTCAAAAGAATTAGGGATCCTTATTAAAATTGCGATTATGTAAACCATGGTGTAAAATCGAGAACCTATTTATGCGTGCGCTGCAAAAACTATTGGCAATAGAACAAAATGATGTACGACGGGTTTGTAGGTCTTATAAAAATCTACAAAAAAGTCCGCGAGAGCACATATCTAACTATCATAGTTTAGTCACAATAACCGCTTTTATGTTCATAAAAACATGCATAGAGACAAGCACGGGTTCGAAGCCCACGCGGGCGAAGCCGCGCGCAAAAGCTAGTTATACATATACGATGCTTTTCTCCAACACAAACATGAAGGTTAGTATACCAAAGAATGATGACGTAAATTACAGTTTATCTAACCAAAACACATAATATTGCTGTTAAGCAAAATATAAGCACAGTTCCATTGTCTCGAGGGAAATAAGTTAGAGGTAGGGTGAGCGTAAATTGAAAGTGTAGACACAAAACGGAGGCTTAAGCAAAACTGTGGACACTTCGCGAAACTATCACACGTGACGTTAACCATGTGACTTAGTTCGTATCCTAATATTACACCTTCTATTACAGATGCATGAGGGGGTTTTCTTGGGAGGTTAAATGCCCTGGGTTCCCTTCGCCCTTCCGGTTCATTCTTTTTGAGGATATTACGGTCCTCACGGTCACTAGTTATCGCCCTGCTGACATTGAATGCTCACAAGGTTGTCTAGTTACCCCCGCATGATTCTCGGCGTTGACTGTTTTACAGCATGGGTAGGTTTCCTCCACACCAACCCTCCTCCTTTTTCATTCGGGCTTGGGCAAAGTAGATGGAAAACGGCTTCGAGGACGCAGCCCTACACGTTGGTCCGATCCACTCCCAATTCTACGGTCCACAATGCGCTCCACACCGCATGTAACAGGAACAAATGGAACAACATCATACAATATTCATTCATAGTATAATATTAGGAAAAAAATATGTGTCAATATCCGTACATGTGGATTTAGATTCCGTAAAGTCACCATTTCATCCTGTTGGGATGGTAAGACTCGATTTACGAAATATAACAACACGGATAACCAAGCTCCAAGAGAAGTAACACGTGATACAAATATTATGCCAACCCATCTGGCCAGCGTGGCACAGTAGGATAACTTTCTTTCTAATCAATGCAGGCCTAACACAGCAGCGAATTTTTTATAGTCTGTGATGATGATGATCATTAAAACTTTGTTTTAGGGAAGAGTGTCCCATCTGGTTGTACTAGGCATGCAGAGTCGTAAATACAAATATACCATTACGACGAACGTTTCAACGCTGTGTTGGTTATTTTGTGGTTTCGGCCATTCGCACGTAGCGTATGGGCAAGATTTGGAGCGGAATTTAAGGCGCTTTATCGCCTAAACGTGTAATATTTTGCTGCAATTCTCAAAGTACTATGACTAGTCTTTAAAATATAAAAGTATACGTGTTTTTTAATAATAGAACTACTACTACCTACTTCTCTGCCCGTATCTGACCCAATGCTGAGTCGGGCCTCCTCCAACTACACGGAGGGTAATTAACCTACTGTGCCACGCTGGCCAGACATGTCGGTACAGGGTTTCGTTTTAAATTTTCTCTTGCGTCTGTCAGCGCTTACGACACCCTCAGGATGAAATGGGGTGGTAACACTCACAACTCTAAATCCTTCACCACGCGGATAAAGTATTAAAGTTATCCTATCATCGCTGAAAATGTTTGCATGGTGACATAGATTGAATACTCGGTGTTCCCAAACCACGCCATTTAGTGGGATTAAAAAAAACACACGGCAACAAATGTTTAAAAAATTAAAACGCAGTGCACAAAAGAAAATTACAAGGCTGAAAATCTAGCCGCAAAAGAAGGAAAACTTGAAACGAAACCCTGTGCCAACCGCTCTGGACAGCGTGGCACATTAGGCTAATTGCCCTCCCTGTGATGAGAGGAGGCCTAACTCAACAGCGGGTCTTTTATGGGCTGTGTAGTAGTATAGTAGGTTAACTTTCTGAGGAAATTGTGTTAAATAATCTGACAGACTAAACTACTCGTATATTAAAGTTGTCATAAGGATTCGATCCTTAAGATAACTTTAACATTGTTTTACTTAAAGTACGTACTTAAAATTTGTATTATTTACAATGGGAATGTTTGCGTACTAACGTACGTACGTACGTAACTACGGTGATTATATATTTACGGTCTCTTCAAAATTTGGAACAGATAATACAACAAGGAGGAAAACTATCCTATCTGATAAGTTTGAATACATTTAGAAAAAAAATATTCATTTGGCTAGCGACCCGCGCCGGCATCGCACGGGTGCAATGATGAACCTCTAAATTTATCAATGTTTCTGTACAATATTATGGGTGTTCGCTTCATAATCCGTTGCGATCGATCTTACCTTACGACACCCTCAGGATAGAATGGGTTGGTGACACCTTGCACTCTGAATCCGTCACCACACGGATAAGTCTCTTTATTACACTGTGCATAAGTTTACGCATTATTATCATACAAACAAGGTCAGAAGACCCATATGGGGTTAAATCGCTCATTCCCCCATTAAATGATGGCGAGCACTAGAAACACATAGTAAGGGTCACTCCCCATTGTGTGTCAATGACCTCTCTATGGTGAGAGCTACCATAAAATGCCAACGTCCTTGACCATTGACGGAAAAAAAATAAAGACGTAATACATTTAGTAGTCTAGTAAACAAGTGCTTTTGGCCAACTATTTTAGGTCTCTCCCAAAAAACTAAATGTGAGCAAGGTGTCATTTGATTTTGGAACCAAACGAAACTAGTTAGTTACCTATATGTGCACGGTCATTGTATTATGGCGTTTAAAAAAAAACACGCCCTCCGTGTTTCTTCCGCCAGGTCTTCTCGGCTTGTGCCGCGTTCCGACCTGGTAGTATTATAAAACTGTTGACCATTGTGAACGCCATAATTGGTTTAAACATTAAAGAATTTTTCTATTCTATTATAAGAATATTTATTTATTTTATTTATTTATTCTTTTTTGCACATATAAATATACAAAACTAAGAAATTAAAAGCAAAACAGAAAATGTGCAGTGTATGATGATATACTCAAAATACTCAGCACTCTGGATCGTTAACACTCGTTTACTAGACTCAAAAAAACCTCGTTTACTAGACTCCTATACTAGGGCGGTTTTCTTCAAACGATTGGTCAATGTTACATCCTGTGCGTATGTTATACGCCCATAAATTACCCGCTGATGAGTCAGGCCTCCTCCCATTACAGGGTCATTAGCCTACAGTGCCACGCTGGCCAGACGGGCTGGCACAGGGTTTTGTATCAAGTTTTCCTTCTCTTGCGGGTAGGTGAGTTTTCGCGTGCGTTCTTACGATACCCTCCTTACGATAGCCAGGTTTTCAGCCTTGTCATTTCCTCTTATCGGCTCTTACGACACCCTCAGGATGGAGTGCAGTGGTGACACTGTGTATTCTAAATCCGTCACCACAAGGATAAAGGATACACAGTGAAAGTGAATAACTTAAATATGTGTGATTCGCTTATGAACAATCCGAATAGGTATTTCAGTAGCGTCACAGGAAGTATCGCAGATTTTGTATAGGAGCAATATGATTTTATGGAGACCATGAATTCTGCTGAGTTGCTCCTCTACATGTTAAGATTCTATCTTTATGGGCTGTCCGGATAGAAAAAATACCTTCTCGTTTTCATTAATAGAAATGGTCATATCGAAGCCACTGTATACAATGTATACAATATACAAAATATTATCGTTTCTTCACTATCACTACATAACTATTAGAAAACAAAGTCGCTGTCGTCTGTCCGTCCCTATGTATGTTATCTTTAAAACTACGTAACGGATTTTGAAGCGGTTTTTTTAATAGATAGAGTGATTCAAGCGGAGGGTTTTAAGTATAATACAAGCATAATTGCACCCGTGCGAAGCCGGGGCGGGGCTCTAGTATCAAATAAATAGCATTTAACAATCAAAACGGATTTAGAATATATAGTGTCACCACCCCATACCATCCTGAGGGTGTAGTAAGAGGCGACTAAAGGAACGCACGAGGCAGATCACCCAGCTCCAGGAGAAGGAAAACTTGATATGTACAAACCCTGTGCCATCTCGTCTTGCCAGCGTGGCACACCTGACTAATCTCCCACCATGAATTTGGAGGAAGCCCGAGTGGGTAATGATGATAGTATATTGATAGAGAGAAGATTAAACCAATTTCTCTAACATCTTCGATTAATTAATAAAATCATTTGTGTATTTGACCGAATTTGACAACCCTAAAACTTCTTCGACGTACCAGCCCTAGCTACTAACTAACAAAAGCTCATAAAGCATCTCTCGGCAACTTGTTTAACAGCTAGAAACTTCCAGAAGTTACAACAGATATAGCCCTAGACTTTTTATATGACTGCCATACAAACATCGAATTACTGCGTTATTGCTTTACTGATACGATTTAATTTTGAGTTATCGTCTCAAGTTGGAATGGAGTTAGTGTGGAGTCTGTGCTATAAAACTTCATCATCATCATCAACCCACTTCCAGATTTAGGCATCAACGAATGAGTTACACTGCTGAGTCAGGCTTCCTAATACATAGAGTGGATTTGATTAATGGTCAGACGGGTTTCGTTTCAAGTGTTCCTTTTCTTTCGGCCTTAGTATTTCCTTATGTAGGCGCAGTGCTGGTAGGTCTCCCACACGATGGACCGACCTGGTTAAGGTTAGCAGAAAACGTTGAATGCGGGCGGCCCAGGCCCGGCCTTTGTGGACATCCTTGGGGAAGCCTATGTCCAGCAGTGGACGTCTCTTAGCTGAAATGATGATGATGATGATGACGATGATTTCCTTCTGTCGGCTCTTGCAAGATAGGTACTCTGGTTGAAATGTGATGGTGACAAGAAATGAGCAAATAAAAATCTTTTTTTTTATTATTTAGCTCCCGCGATAATGATTATAGGAATTGCAGGAGTTTCGTTTCAACAAAACAAAAAGCAAATACATGGGACAACGTATCCTATAGATGTTAACATACAGAACACGTAGAACACAATTTATTGATACAACATTTATACGAACGTTGGTCTATCCGTCTAGCGAAGGTCACGGCTTCCGTTAACTGCTGATAAGCCGTAACCCTCAATCCTGGATCTTTCATATCTTCCCCTTGTAGATTGCTTGGAAACAAAGATTGGGATAAGGCAATATAAGCAAGAGCAATAGTATTGTATTACTTTTACGTAAGTATATCTGACAATTAATCACTATCACTATCATCACTACATAGTATAAAACAAAGTCGCGGTCGTCTGTCCGTCCCTATGTATGCTTAAATCTTTAGAACTACGCAACGGATTTTGAAGCGGTTTTTTGTAATAGATAGATTGATTCAAGAGGAAGTTTTTGTGTATAATACAGGCATAATATTGTAAAGAAACACTCATAATTTTTTATGTTAATCATTGCACACGGCGATGCCGTGGCAGGTCGCTAGTCACTACATAGTATAAAACACAGTCGAAGTCGTCTTTAAAAATTAAATATTTAAAACTACACAACGGATTTTAAAGCGGTTTATTTTAATTAACCCCCGACGCAAAAAGAGGGGTCTGTCTGTACCGACAGACAGACCGCTGTCTGTCTGTGGCTCTGTAGCTCGCGAACGGATGAAGCGATTTTAACATAGTTTATTTTTTGTTTGAAAGGTGAGTTACGGGTGTTCTTAGACATGTTTGAGGAAAATCGGTTAAGCCGTTTAAACGTTATAGGGGGGTGAAAGTGGGGAAGTATAACCGAATGTCTGCAAATATAATCGAGTGTGGTCTCAAATGAAAGCGCATCACGTGCACATTACGAAAATCGCTTGAGGCCTGAAAAAACTCTGGAGGGAAAAGGGGGGGAAAATACTCAATATCTACAAATATATGTGGTGGGGAGAAAATGAGGATGCGACAAGCATCTATGTATTAACAACGTAACAAAATCGACATTATAATAAGTGTGTACCTATAAAAAGTATAAAATAAAAATTTTAATTAAAAATTTTAATGACCTATTTCCTTTAAAGAACGCACGGGAGAGTCAAGAATGGACAGAATTGGAGGAGGCTTTTACCGCTTTAGGCGGTCCTTACATACAGTTTAATTAGTTTTGCTACATCTTTATATTTTATTTTGAAATTTAAATGCATGCACTTTTTATGATAATGTAAATAATATAGAATTAGTTAAGTTAAGGTTGTTAATTAAGGAATCAAATAAAAGCTTTTATTATTTATTATATTACCCTTTAAAAAGAAAAAAATAAAAGAATACTTCGCTTTGGGGGACCCGAAGTATCTTTTTATTTTTTACTTTTTAGATAGAGTGATTAAGAGGAAGGTTTATAGCTATAATATATGCATAATATTGTAGATTTAGTTGTTCATCATTGCATTCGTGCGAAGCCGGGGTAGGTCGCTAGTTAAATATAAACTGAAGACCATAGATCTAGAATCGCCAACCAATTACAGACTTAAATATTTGTGATTCGCATATCAACCACTCAGCCCCTTCCATCCTGCGGGTGTCGTTAGAGCCAACAATGACAAGGCCGATAACCGAGAAGGAAAACTTTATACGAAACCCCGTGCAGACCCGTTTTTCAGTTTTGATGACCCTCCATGTTCTGTCTACTCAGCTCATGAATGGTCCACTGCTGAGTCGGACCTCCTCCCATTACAGGGAGGGCCATTAGCCTACTGTGCAACGCTGGCCACGCCAGATTAGAGGCGGTATGTTTCGTTGGTTTCGGTTCCCCCGACCCACCACCGGCCTCTCAGGCGAGGGCAGAAGGGGTTCGCATCGTCACGACCCCCCTCCGCCCCTGCCTCCGTCCGCAGCGCGGGTCAGCCGGAGCTCCCTCCTTTGCGACCCGCCCCGCAGCCCCCTTCTGCGACATAACGGCCTCGCAGAAGGAGGCCCGTCAGCCCTCGGGTTAGCGACAACCCAAGGGCGTTGGTGCACCGCAGTGGTCCAGGACTCGCAGGGCAACTCTGAGGACAGAGGAGTCCCTGGAGCCCCAGTCCACTGCGGCGCTGGGTGCCGCTCTTCGTCTCACGTCTCCTCGTGGGCCCGCCCGGCATGAGGGGCCCTGGCTGGTATGGCCCCACGGATCATTGAGGCACTCAAGCCCCCTCACCACGACAAGGTGGCAGCACAGTCGAGGGGACTCCAGCCTAAGCCTAAGTTATTCTTTATTATCATCAGCTACCTGTCCAGCAGTTCCAGAGATTAGCCGGAACCAACAGACACACAAAAATTTAAAAAATAGTTATTTGGTGTATGTACTGTGTATACATACTTACACATTTAGTAAAAAGTGGTTATTTTATTATTACAAACAGACACTCCAGTTTTATTTATTTGTCTAAAGAAGCAAAGTCATTAGATTAAAACCTCATGGCTGATTGCGCGGTGCTAATATTTGCGCAGTGACAAACCTGTTTACATATTCTCTGTGGCGAAAAAGCCCGTGTTAAGAGATTAATGAGACTGCTCATTTCACTGAGTTCCCGGCTTAGGAGTTCCAATTATATTACCTGCCTCATTGTGGTTAAAGAATGGGACCCTTGCTATAGTCCGAGAGATGAGAAGTAAAACGTGGTTTGAATTTCAACGCAACACATTTTTTTTAAATACTGACACAACTAGTGCAGAGCGAAGCCTGAAACAGCTAAAAGCCGAACATCCACCGACGGTGAACTAACATGTATGAAAAACTGTCTCACCTATGCAAGCTAAACTAAACTAACTTATTTTAGCTGGCGGTGGACGTTCGGTTAAACTGTTATAACCAGCTTTATAATTTACAATACCCCGTCATATTCGGTCTCATTGACACATCATACACGCTCACAATGAAAACACTGAATTAAGTAAGATGTAAAACAACGTCATCCCTGCACTATGTGTAACTTGTATCGCGGGGGCAGTTTACAGTGTACATGAAATTACCGAAACAAATAAGTAAATAAATATCCTTGGACATTCCACACAACGCCATCTCGTACCAAGCTAAGCAACTTAATAATAAATAATAAATAAATATCCTTGGACATTTCACACAACGTCATCTCGTCCCAAGTTAAGCAACTGAATGCTTGTGTTATGGTAACGAGATGGATGATAAACTACTTAGATACATTTTTTTTTTGTAAATACATACTTATAATAGATAGAAATTGCTTGTGTTATGGTAACGAGATGGATGATAAACTACTTATATACATTTTTTTTATAAATGCATACATATTATAGATAGAAAACACCGGGTCTGGCCCGGAACAAATACTGGTAGGTCATACAAATATTTCTTCCGTGCGGGGAATCGAACCCGCGATATGTTGACACCCAGACTCTGAGCTAGTGCCTCAGGTTAACACAGAGACATTTGCCTGATCCCGGAATCGAACCAGGGTCCCGTGTTCCAAAGGCAGCACAACTAACCCCTAGACCAACAAGGCAACTTCATTATTACTTTTGCCCATAAATTACCCACTACTGAGTCGGACCTCCTCCAAATACATGTAAGAATGTAGCCTATTATACTACGCTGGCCAGACGGGTTGGCACAGGGTTTTATTTCAAGACTTCTCTTGCTAGAACTTAGCTGCTTGGGTAGGTTTTATGCCTTGTACTTCACCTTAAAGGACATAGCACACTTATCAACTCGGAAAGGGATCGGCATCGTATCGCCTTTGGCCTCGCCGTCAAACAGTCGTCAACCTAACGTAAGCACGTGACTAAGTAACCAAAGCGGATCAACAGCTCCGATACGTCGCCTCGGCTACGGCTAGACGACGCCGCGCTTTCGGATGGCCCGTAATATAATGTTACGAATATGTTATGTCGCGCAAGCGCGGCGGCGTGGCGGGGAGGCGTAAGCGCGTGAACAGGGAGCCGTAAGCGCGGGGACCGCTGGTTGACCACGTGCCGTACGGCGTTCGTGAGCTTGTCCCGAGGCGAAGCGTTTACGTTAAAAATCCGATTAATGTGCTTTGCAGTAGGGAGTTTCATACAAATAATACTGAACGCATCGAGTTGATACGTTGATGATCCCTTTCCGAGTTGATAAGTGTGCTTTGTCCCTTAGTCGGCGCTTAATGGCAAAATGGGGCGGCGTCCCCTCAGAGTGGAATGGGGTGGTGATAATAAGTATTCAAAATCCGTCACCACACGGTTAGAAAGAAAGAAATTTTATTGCAGCTCACAAGTGACATGAAGTGGATAGCAAATCAATTATCTGTGATGTACCAGCAAAAATAAAACCGCAATCATGTTCTACATCGACAAAACTATTACATATTCGCAGTAACAAAAAACTGTGTGTAAAATTAAACGACTCATAACTTTCAATGAAATGACAGTTTTTTCTTATGTATAACATTATATTTAATGTCGACGCCGCCCATACCATTGCCCGCGGAGAGATATAAAAGAAAAGGGCTTTAGCCTACTTTTACTGAATGAACACTTCATACAATAGTTTCCAAATAGCTCTATAACCCCGGCTAGCAAACCACATACGGCCCACTGACCTCAGCTGGAATTTTTCTGCAGCTGGAAGAAATATTAAAAACATAACAGTACTTTTTTCTTATTATTCACATACGACTGATTAGAACTGAATAGGCGAATAAATTATAGGATAATTAATTAATTAGTGTTGCCTTATTCATTACAACCCACAAATGATAAATTGTATAAGGTACGTAAGGAGTATTTTTTTTATTTTTGTTATAAACGCAAAACGTACTGATAAATATATTGATAAATTATCTGCTTTGAAAAACAGTTCAATTGCTATAAAAATCTCATTATCTTTGTGTTAATTATTATTTAGCGTTTATACCCGTGTGGTGACGGATTTGGAATACAAAGTGTCACCACCCCATTCCATCCTGATGGTGTCGACAGAGCCGTCAAAAGGAAATAACAAAGCCGATAACCTAGCCGTAATAGAAGAAAAACTTGTAACGAAACCAACCAGTCTGGCCAGCGTGATACAATAGGCAAATTAATACTACTACTCAGCCAATATATGGCCCAGTAGCCATATATTACCCTCTGCGGTACTACCCTTCATGTAATGGGAGGAGGCCTAACTCAGCAGTGGGTCATTTATGGGCTGATTAGTAGTAGTAATGGCCGTTGGATCTTCCACTGATAAAATTGTTTGCTTATATCTATCTATCAAAATAAAAATGAATTGCTGTTCGTTAGTCTCGCAAAACTCGAGAACGGCTGGACCGATTTGGCTAATTTTGGTCCAGAAATATATAAAATAAATAATAATAAATATCATTGGACATTTCAAACAACGCCATCTCGTCCCAAGCTAAGCAACTTAATGCTTGTGTTATGGTAACGATATGGATGATAAACTACTTATATACATTTTTATAATTTTTGTTAAATATTACTTATATGAAACAACTTCTTTTTTAATACGCATTATTTTTGTTCTAGTTATGGTTTGCACATATTATAATAAAGTTGAAACAATCTGGAATTATCATTCAAGTTTTTATTTAATGATTCTGAGGCGGTATGAAGTTTGTCGGGTCAGCTAGTTTAAAATAAGACTCAAACAATAGCAATATGTAAAGTTCTTAGGCGTGGAGTGTTCATGCTGTACCTTCATACAACCCAGGTACATAACGCACGTAATGTTGTTAGAACAAGATTTGTGAATACACAACCTCTATACTTGCTCATTCAAAATTATCTTTTAGAAGTAGCTTTGGTTTTTTCGCTCAAATATATATTTGATGAAGCTTTGTCTTCTCGCTCGTGAAATTACTTTCACGTAAATGTTTCGAGGTAAATGAAATAATGGAAACTTCTCTAAATTGAAATTCTAGAAACAAAGCCAGTACAAAATTTTGTTTAAGGGGACTTGTTCTCGCGTTGAGCCATTTGAAGAAATGTTGAAAATTAATAACATTTGGTAATGGAAATTTTCGAGTATACAGAATGCAACCTTGCAACGACCCTGCGATCAAATTATATTCCTTTGATTTCTTAGATTTTCACGATTATAACACGTTGATTTTAAACACCTTTCCTTTTAACAGATTTATCCCGTGTAAATATATAACATTATTTAATTCCCGACGTTTTCGTGTAAAAGAACATATAGCTTACATGAAAAACAGACGCTCGACTGTAGTTTGTGAGCACACATTCAACAAGACCAACCACAACATTAACTTTGATAGTCTTCTAAGAAACGCAACCCCAAATGTAACTTTTCAATGGACTAAATTATAGGCGGCAATTTTAACCGTTTCTTTGTACTTTTGAAAAAAACTGTCATCCAGTCGCTGCACGACTGATGCAAAGCATGCAAAACGTCGGGAATTGAATAATGTAATATACTGGATAAATCCGTCAGGAAGTGTTTAAATTCAATTTAAATAATATTCCTTTCACTTACAGGCTTTTCTATACCTACCAGTAGGTATAGTGCAATCGGTGTGGTGATGGGATTAAAATACACGATGACATCACCCCATAGCGACCTGAGGGTGTCGTAAGAGGCAGACCACCTAGCCGCAAGAGAAGAAAAACTTGATACAAACCCTGTGCCAACCCGTCTTGCCAGCGGAACAGTAAGCTATTTTCCCTCCATGAATTTGGAGGAGGCCCGACTCAGGAGTGGATAACTTACTCGTTTAAATAGTACTTAATACTAAAATGGTACATACAGCCTTACGTATTTATTAGTCAGAAACATAATTGGTTTTCGTATGAATGAAGCTTTACCGGATGCTTTAATATCTGCGAAATTCGATTGCTTATGAAAGTGTTGCTTTTAAGTATACATAGACAGGTAGAGTACGCTTTAATGATGACCCGGAAAGATCAAAGAAAGATGACAACAAATATGTTACAAAGGCATCACTGGCGGCTATATTCCAGGCAGCCATTCAAAGAAGAATTTCATAATTACACTAGCAGACACGGCCTCGCGTTGCTGTTGCTAAGGTTTTTGTTATATTACATTTAACATATATTAATTTAACTTTTAACATAGCGCCATCTATTGAATACCTACTCAATCCAGTCAACAGATATCGCCATCTGTTAGAATCGTTTGGAGCTAACAGTTATTGTGACTGTCAAATAATAGACAAGTAATCTTCACTATCACTATCACTACATAGTATAAAACAAAGTCGCTGTCGTCTGTCTGTCCCTATGTATGCTTAAATCTTTAAAACTAGGCAACGGATTTTGAAGCGGTTTTTTTTAATAGATAGAGTGATTCAAGAGGAGTGATTCAAGAGGAGGTTTATATATATATATATTGCACGTGAAATTACACCTGTGCGGAGCGGGGGCGGGACGCTAGTCTTAAATATAAAAATGAATTGCTTTTCGTTAGTCTCGCTAAAACTCGAGAACGGATGGCTAATTTTGGTCTTGAAATATTCGTGGAAGTCCAGGGAAGGTTTGAAATGTGAAACATTCTAGAAATGTCATACTGGTTTTATATTTATTGATACTGAGGCGGTACGAAGTTTTCCGGGTCAACTAGTTTGCAATAAAATAATATTGCGACTATACAATTGAGATGTAAGCTATCGTATCTTTCAAGTTGTATCAAACTGCACACGGTGTGCAAATTTTATTAAAATCGTTTGCGTAGTCCATTATAATCTCTGTAGATTAAGATGGGCAATTTGCAGTGTAAATTTCTAATCAGAATATTAGTGTTGCCCAAATGCAAGAACAAGACGAGACTTAGCCAGTCTTGGTCTTGGTCTTGCGCCAATACACCTGGTCTTGGTCTTGGTCTTGGTCTTGCGCTCCCAGTCTTGGTCTTGGTCTTGGTCTTGCAGCAAGAGTCTTGCAAGTCTTGCAATTACCTATTAGTCTATTACTATTTATTAAAGTGTAACGTTATTGTTACATATCTCAATTTCTAATTAATAATATAATAATAAACATTAAATCAGAATTAAATCAGTTAAATTTCACGTTTAATACGCTTTTTATATTATTTTATTAGTTTTGTAGATTTTTTTTACACGTTTCAAGTATATTTAAAAGTGGCTACAATATTTATTAAACGGGTGATATTTGAACACTTTTTTGCTATTTTTTCTTGTAAAAACTTAAGAAATATAATGACTAAATGTACAATAATAGTACATAAGTAATTAGTTTAAAACCATATAAGTAATCAATATTATAATATATACTTACTAGAATGAATTAATATGACATCTACTACCTATCCTTACCATTTTATCCTAATCATAATACTACTTGCGTGATCAGTATAATGTATTCATTTTCATTCTAAGCACTCTGAAACTTATTTATTCTTTGGAACACCTGTAGGTACTCTACTAGGAAATTATTTTGCATGAGTATACCTACGCCCTATGGCGGCAATCAAATAGTGTCAAATGTTATGATTTGGCGTGGCGGCAACGATTGTTTTAGATTTCAAAAGAAGCCGCCGGCGCGTGTATCATAACCATGTACTTCCGAAAAGCGGCAAATTTCTTTGAGAAGTAAGTACAAAACCTTTGATGCCGCATTATCAAAGTGCCGATGGTTAAAACATAACTATGCATGCACTCAGTTTGATTTTAATAGATATTTTTTTATTCGCTATGTTTATGGTATTAGTCGTAATGCGCATAGGTCCAGTTTTTCATATTCTTTGATACAGTTTTTTGCGTCTCATAGAATTCCTAAGCGTACCTACCTATACACCGAACTGTTACACCTAACTACTCAGTGAAATAGCGCTAAGTCCTAGCTGCAAGACCCAAGAGTCTTGCAGGCTATGTCTTGTTCTTGCTCAAGTCTTGCACGGTCAGTCTTGGTCTTGGTCTTGCTAAAAATACGCGGTCTTGTTCTTGGTCTTGGTCTTGCAAAAACGCAAGAACAAGACCAAGACTGCAAGACCAAGACTGAATTTGGGCAACACTACAGAATATTGATAATGAAAATAACTTTTACATTATATACACAACAAGTATACACTCAATAATATACAAACACACCTAGTTTAATCAAGCATAGTATGGTCCGTGTGGTCGCGGTTTAAGAGGTAAGGGTCGACAGAAGGAAATGACGAGGCCGATAACCTAGCTGTAAGAGAAGGAAAACTTGACACGAATTCCTGTGCCAACCCGTCTGGCCAGTGTGGCACAGTAAACTATTTGCCCTCCATGTATTTTGAGGAGGCTCGACTAAGCAGCAACTCATTTATAGGGTGGTCGTAAATATGTGTTTCTTTTTCTTGATTTCTGTAATATAAAAATGAATCGCAAAATGTGTTGGTAACCGCATAACTCAACAACGCCTGGACCAATTTGGCCAATTCTTTTTTTTAATGTTCGTTGAAGTTCGAGGATGATTTTTACGGCGAGAAAAATTCTAATAATTGCCGGTAAACCCTAAAAACAGCCTTTTTATTTTTCCCATACAAACGTTTTCTAACTAAAATGTAGACAATTTGAGCTTTATTGCTATTGTATAAAGTTCATATTAAATGACAACCACTCACTGTTGTCTAAGCAATGTAGGTGTGTTCCTAACGTCAAAGTGTCAATTTTTTTGACAGGACGTAGTCTGTGGTGTCCGCTAGTTTCTTATAAAATTAAACGTAAGTAGTCCAAGTGCAGGGGAATTGGTATAACCTGTATCGCGGGTGCAGTTTACAAACATGAAATTCACGAGCATAAATGACACCCAGACTCACAGCAAGAGCCTCTGGTTTAGACAAAGACACTTGCCCGGCCCCGGAATCGAACCCGTGACCCCGTGATCCAAAGGCTGCGCATCCAACCTCTAGACCAACAAGACAATCTTAAATCATACCATAAAAGACACTTTACAAAAATGCCACCCGAAGATCCATTTGCAAAATCCCCGCCTTAAGAACAAACCTGGGGAAGAGGGAGTCGAAAATATAAATTCAATTTATTCCGCCGGGAAGCTTTTCAGCAACGGATAACGCAGAGTACGAACATTCGGATGGTGATGCATTTTGAATACTTTATTGGCACATTCCGTCTAGTGAAGGATTTAGAAGACATAGTGTCACCACCCCATTCCATCCTGAGGGTGTCGTAAGAGCCGACAAAAAGAAATAAGAAGGTCGATAACCCAGCCTCAAGAGGAGGAAACCTTGCGCCAAACCGTCTAGCTAGCGGGGCACATTACATTACCCTCCATGTATATGGAGGAGTAAATAAATATCCTTGGACATTTCACACAACGCCATCTCGTCCCAAGCTAAGCAACTTAATGCTTGTGTTATGGTAACGAGATGGATGATAAACTACTTAGATACATTTTTTTTTTGTAAATACATACATATTATAGATAGAAATGACACCCAGACTCCGAGCCAGTGCCTCTGGTTTAGACAAAGACACTTGCCCGACCCCGGAATCGAACCCGGGACCCGTTGATCCATAGGCGGCACATCTGACCACTAGACCAACGAGGCAGTCTCAACAGTGGGTCATTTCGTCGGTGGGGGATCCACCACCGACAAAGGCCTCATTGACTGAGAGGGCGTCCCAGTTGCCCGGGATGCCCACTCTGACAGTCGCTTGCCCGCGCTGCGGCTCCACGCAGGGGCGTCAATGTTGAATGCGCTTGTGCGAATCTGCGGCGCCCCAAGCGCGCTGTGTGAGGGTATACCACTGGGGTTTTAGTGGGTAGACGACTCTTGGGTAGACGACCCTTGTCGGAGTCCCACATAATCACCGACCTCTCCCCGGGGGGCGTTGGTATACAAAAGCATTTCCCCAGCGACAACAAAAAAAAAAGAAAAAGGTTTATTTCCTAGGTTTTCGGCCTTAACATTTCCTTTTTGTACTTACGACTTCCTCAGGATGAAATGGGGTGGCCACGCTATGTATTCTAAATCCGACACCACACGGAATACAAAATAAGATACTCACACTCAAATAACAATACGTCTTATAATTAACCCAATATCGCAACTATTTCCAAATCTACGTGACTTGGTTCAGCAAATTTGTTAATTCACTGTTTATTGTGTTAAAATGGTGCGTTGAATATTCATACCCTTAGACGCCCCTGCGTATCCTACGCGCCTTAATAGCAAATTAATTACTAGGTTTTCCAATAGGCTTTATTTTATTGAGTCATCATCATCATCATCATTTCAGCCAAAAGACGTCCACTGCTGGACATATGGTCTTTTGGCTGAAATGATGGCCTCCCCCAAAGATTTCCACAAAGGCCGGTTCCGGGCCGGGCCACCCGCATCCATCGCTTTCCGGCGACCTTAATCAGTTCATCGGTCCACCGTGTGGGAGGCCTACCAGCACTGCGCTTTCCGGAACACGGTTGCCATTCCAGGACCAATCTGCCCCATCGGGCGTCGGTCCTGCGCGCTATGTGCCCTGCCCACTGCCACTTAAGTTTGGCAATCCTGTGGGCTATGCCGGTGACCCTGGTTTTCCTGCGTATCTCCTCATTTCTGATTCGATCTCGCAGGGAAACTCCGAGCATAGCCCTCTCCATTGCCCTTTGGGTGACTTTGAGCCTTCTGATGGAGCCCATAGTGAGCGGCAACGTCTCTGTTCCATAAGCCATCACTGGCAACACACATTGGTTGACGACTTTTGTCTTCAGACAATGTGGTATTGGGGACGAGAAGATCTTTCGCAGCTTCCCAAACGCTGCCCAGCCGAGTTGGATCCGACGATTGACCTCTTTCTCGAAGTTGGACTCACCTAACTGGACAGTGTGTCCCAGGTAAATGTAGTGGTCAACAACTTCGAGGGTAGAACCTCCGATGTCAAAAGGAGTGGCTTGAACATGGATATTAGACATGATCTTCGTCTTCTCCATGTTCATTTTAAGGCCGACTCGTTCGGAGGCATATTGAGTCATAGATACGTTAATGGTGGGTCGGTCCCTTTGATATGGTTGAGGAGATCTATGGCTGCCACATGCGTTGTAGGGCCTCCTCCAATTACATGGAGGGCAATTAGCCTACTGTGCCACGCTGGCCAGACGGGTTTGCAAAGGGTCTTATTTCAAGTTTTCCATCTCTTACGGCTAGGTTTTCGCTCTTATCATTTCCTTTTGTCGGCTCTTACAAGGCCCTCAGGGTGAAATAGGGTAGCGAGAATATGTCTTATAAATCCGTCAACAGACGGAGATAAGTAACATAATGGAACTCAAATTAATAAGCTTACACAAGAACGCCAGGTTCCGAGAAACTTCGACTGTTCCCTTAGACTTCATGATAGAACTTTTAAACAAAGAACTGGTTCTTTCTGTAACTACTTCTGTTCTGCTGTGTCGTCTGTGTTTTTAATTTTACGTATTTTTGCCGCACTCTGGCTGTACCTGGAAATATATACAGCACGAACCTATAACATAAAGAAAGAAAGAAACACGCTTATTACAGCCACTACGGCTCAAAAACTAAACAAACAAATATTAAGTGCATAATAATAATCAAAAAAACTGTATGTAGGTTAGATAAGTTTATATGTAAGTCTATAGTTACATAATATAAACTTATCTAACCTACACTACTCGAATTGGCTCAAAAGGTACAGGACCGTTTTTTTTTAATTCTTTCACCATTTGGATGCTACATTATCACTGATTAATAAAGACTATTTTACGAGTACATGCAAGAATATATAAATGACGGCGGCCACGACTGCTGCAAAGCATTCGAAACGTCGGGAATTAAATATTGTAATAATATACACGCGATAAATCCTTTAAAAAGTGTTTAATTTTAATGTGTATCTAATAATAGCGAAAAGCTAAGAAGTGTAATAGACATTTTAATTTTTACAGATTGGAGACCCTTGAACTCTCTCTATAAAAGAACCGCTTCAAAATCCGTTGCGTAGTAGACTTCGGATGGGTACGACGTATTTGTTACATCTTGTACCACTATTATATTTTAGGGGCGCGATCGCGCCCAGTTAGTTTTTGAATGAAACTCAAGGTTTGTAGCCAAATGAACATGTAATATGCTTGGTACATCAATAACGATGGCTACACAACCAATACTACTAGAATTAACACACAAAAATACAATTCCAATTCGTGAGTTTTTGAAATGTTATTGTTAGAGAGAAACATAGACAAAGTGACAAGAGAGTCATAGACAATAATGTAAGGGACGTATACATCATCCTGCAAACGTAAATAGTGGCAACCACAGACAATATATGGTTCGCCACACCACCCCCCCACGAAGAAACAAAAGGTAGGTAATGAAAGAAAAACTAATATAAACTTACAAATCTAGGATGTCTCTAAACTTAACCCGTCTGCCTGCTCTGGTGGTAACAGCTGCTGGTGGGAGAGGACTGGTTGAAGTTGAAGGTACTGGGTTTACCGGGGAAGGTGAACACTGTACCGGAGGTAGCTGTTCAGGAGGAGCAGATATGGCAACAGGATCAGGACTAGGTGATAAGTTTGACATGTCGGAATCCAGGTGTGCTGGTTTAACGCGGTCGATGCTGACAGTGACCTCCTTTCCATTAATATCTAAGGTAAGAGTTTTGTCTCTCCTTCTCAGAACGCGAAATGGGCCTGTGTAAGGAGGTTGTAGGGGCCGGCGAACGGTATCATCGCGTAAGAGAACATGAGTTGTTGTGATTAAATCTTTAAATACAAAGGAAGACGGTCGAGCATGACATGAGGCTGGCACTGGGCGTAAAGCCTCCATCCGGCCCCTCAACTCCGCAACGAAGTCTACGACATCATTTGGGCTCCTGGGTTCTTCTGCTGGCGTGACGAATTCTCCCGGCAAACGGAGAGGTTCTCCATAAACCAGCTCAGCGGACGAGGTATTCAAGTCCTCTTTGAGCGCGGTCCTCATACCAAGGAGTACTAATGGCAGAGCTTTGCTCCATGTTTGGGGATGGCACATCAAGGAAGCTTTTAGTTGGCGGTGCATGCGTTCTACCATGCCATTGGCGCAAGGGTGGTAACTTGTTGTGCGGATCCGTTTTGTTGCGCACACATTCATGAGCCGCCGAAACAAAGCGGATTCGAATTGGCGGCCCTGGTCCGTTGTTACGGTATTGGGGACTCCGAAACGGGATATCCACCCGGTCACCAGTGTGTCTGCCACTTCATCTGCTGTGATGGATGTCATAGGCCACGCTTCTGGCCAACGCGTGAATCTGTCCACTGCGGTCAGGCAATACGTAAAATTATTTGAGTGCGGCAATGGGCCTATAATGTCGATATGGATATGACAGAATCTACTTGAGGGATTACTGTATGATATTAGGGGTGAAGATGTATGTCTCGTAATTTTACTGCGCTGACACTGTAAGCATGACTTTGCCCAATTACGGCAATCTACGTTCATACGCGGCCATACGTATCGCTCAGCCACCAAACGTAGGGTTGCCCTCACGCCTGGGTGACTGAGACCATGTAGTCGATCGAAAGCTGCCCGTCGGAACGGTAAGGTGAGGTATGGCCGAGGTTTACCTGTTGAAGTGTCACATATTAAAGATATATTAGTGCCAGGAACAATGATTTTTTTAAATTTTATCGAAGAAGATGTAGTTGCTTCTCTGAGTTCATTGTCTTCTTCTTGAGACCTTGCGAGGGCTTCAAAGTCGTCTTCCAATGAGATTGCCTCAACCCGCGACATGGCATCTGCGACTACATTGTCTTCGCCTTTTATATATTGAATGTCGGTGGTGAATTGGCTTATAAAAGTTAATTGGTTAAGTTGTATTGGTGGTAGCTTCTCACGACGCTGTTTGAATGCATAAACTAGGGGCTTGTGGTCGGTAAAAATTGTTGCGTGTTGCACTTCTAGTATGTGCCGAAAGTGTTGGACGCTCTCATACACAGCTAGAAGTTCCCTGTAATAAGCGGGCCACTCAGACTGCTTTGCTGTTAACTTTTTGCTGAAATAAGCGAGGGGTTGCCAATCCTCATTGACCTTTTGTTGTAGACATGCACCTATGTGCATACTGGATGCGTCGGTGAAAAGGCCTAATGAAGCCTCACACTTAGGGTGCGATAAGGTGGTTACGGACGTCAGGCTGTCCTTGCAGTTCTTAAAACATTGCTCTAGTTCGGGCGTCCATGGGAACGGTTTTGCGCCCTTGCTGTTGGTTGCGGCAACTGCATCAATTAAAGGAGCCTGATACTTGGCGGCGCCGGGCAAAAATCTGCGGTAATAATTAACCATGCCCAAGAATCTGCGTACGCCTTGCACAGTCTTAGGAAGTGGAAAATCCATTAATGCCTGGATACGGTCCTCAGGAGGATAAGTGCCAGCGGCGTTAATGCGGTACCCCAGGAAAGTTACTTCTGCAGCGCCGAGGATGCACTTTGCTGGGTTGATGACCACTCCATATTCATGCAGCCGACGGAACAAGAGCCTAAGATGTTCCGTGTGTTGAGTAGAGTCTCTTGAAAAAACGAGTATGTCATCGACGTATGCGAAACAGAAATCGAACCCCCGCACCACTTCGTCAATGAATCTCTGGAATGTTTGTCCGGCGTTTCTGAGGCCGAAGGTCATGTAGGGGAACTCAAAGAGTCCGAAAGGTGTAATTATTGCTGTTTTACAAATATCATCAGGGTTTACAGGAATTTGTTGGTACGCTTTAACTAAATCTAAAGTACTAAATACTGAACATCCAGACAGGTTTTGGCAGAAATCCCCCACATGACGGACCGGGTAACGGTCTGGTATGGTGCGGGAATTCAAAGCCCTGTAGTCGCCACATGGACGGTATGTGTCGTCTTTTTTTGGCGCTAAATGCAGTGGAGAGGACCACGAACTGCTGGAAGGTCTAGCGGTTCCCACTCGAACCATCTCTTCAAATTCTTTTTGAGCAGCTCGAAGTTTTTGTGGAGCAAGGCGGCGTGGTCGAGCTGTTACCGGTGGGCCATCAGTGGTTTCGATGAAATGCAACGTGGTGTGCTTCGGGTCCTTAGGTGCTCCTGGAGGACGTAAGATGCTCGGGAATTCTGCTAAGACATGTGCGTATGGAGAGTCGGGTGAGTTAATGACTTTGATGCTGGGTTCATCAATTGATGAGAATTCAGTCTCGGTTCGTAACCCAGTTATATTATCTTGTAGTCTTCCATGAGCACAATCTGGTAGTAAATGATAATGAGCCAGGAAATCAGAGCCAATTATTGGGGTTCCGACCTCTGCAACAATAAATTTCCAGACGAAGTCGCGTCTTAAACCTAAGTTTAATTTAAGTTCAACAAGACCGAATGTATTTATTTTAGTACCATTCGCTGCTAGAATATCATATGGCAGTGGTCGAGTATTATTGCCTTGGGCACGGGAGAGCCGTCTGGGCAGGCATGAGAGATCGGATCCAGTGTCAATTAAAAATCGACGACCCGAATACCGATCAGTTACAAATAGACGGCGACTTGCTACGGGGCAGTCGGTAGTCGCCATTACTGACTGCTGCTGGAGTTTCCCTGGGTAGCAGAAGCAGACCAGGTACAAGGTTGTACACATTTGGTTGCCTTTGATGCGAAACGGTTGTGGTACCAGCATAGTTGGCTGTTGCGAGAACGTGAGCTTGAACGGCTGCGGCTACGGCTGCGTGAATTATAAGTAGTAAGGCCTGACACTAATTGCGTCAGGTTAGTAACCTGCTGTTGTAGCAATCGCAGCTGTTCTTTGGTGTCATCATCGGATAATGCCGTTTTACTAGCTGCGTGAACGTGCATTGGCTGCGCACTAATTTCTTGCAGTTTGTCAGCTAATTCTCCCAGGTCTTCGAGGGATGACTGTTTTTGTGCTATCAAAATGCCTTGGATGTGATGAGGCAATCTATTCATCCAAATGGTTCTTAGCAGTTGCTCTGGGAAAGTAGAACCAGCGAGAGACCCCAGGTGCCGCAAGAATGATGAGGGCTTTCTATCCCCTATCTCCTCCTTCTCAAGGAGCCTCCTTATTTTCTCCTCATATGACTCTGAGAAACGAGAGACAAGGGCCTTTTTAAGTGCTGTGTAGGGTTGATCCTTAGGTGGTTCAATAATGATATCTTCAACCTCACCGGCTGATTTTGTGTCAAGCTGACTAATAGCATAGAAGAATTTCGTTGTCTCCTGGGTGATGCCGTTAAGGTGAAACTGTGCTTCTAAACTTGCAAACCATAGAGCTGGTCGGTCTGGCCAAAAGGGAGCAACACGGATGGAAACCTTATTCACTACAATGCTTTGGGAGGCAGGTATGGCAGAGTCAACAGACTGTCCACCACCAGTTCCAGGCTCAAAATACATTTCCTTTTCATCACTAGACATTTTGTTAGTTGTAATATAAAGCTGTTAGTGTTACGCGCAGACAATATTAAAACAGATGGACACAAACCACTACGGAGCAATGCAACAAAAATAATTAAATGTTAACACAGCAGTAACTTTAAATTAAAAATAATTAGATGAAACAATGCGCCTTCTGCGAGTACATGCACACACAATAATCTTTGAAATCTAGTGAAGTTGTGTAGCAACAATAACACCAGTAAGTATAATTATTTACCCAATACAGAATTAGTAACTTGTTAGTTTAACTTTAATGGAATAAAAAACAATTGTAATTAAAGGTGTTGAAAAATACTATTGTTATTGACTGTTTAGTAAATTGTTATCATTATAATTTTGCGCTATAAGTCCATATAAGCCGCTGCAGCACTGTTGTTGTTAAGCCGGGGCCAAGTTCCATGCACAGTTAAAAAAAAAACAAAAAAAAAAAAACCAAAAAACTTACAGGTTTCTTGATGTCTGACTATTCATGTAACGGAACGCACCTCGATGTTGACGTTTGACAGTGATGTTGGCGTTTGACAGTGACGTTGACAAGAAGTGACAGTTGACGTCTGTGTCAAAGTGTCAAACTTCCCGCGCCGGACTCGTAGTACCTTCTTAAATCCGCACGTGAAAAAATGGCGCTGCAATCGCTCAAACACTGGTGATTTTCTTTCTAGTTTTTAAGCGCTAATTTGAGCTTAAACGCCCAAATTTCGTATCACTTAACGCGCAAAACTCACTACAAGACACTATCACTTAGGAATTCACTTATATTGCGCGGAAAACTGCTGCTGTAGACAAAACCTTCGTAGATGGTCGCCGGCGGTGTTCGTTGGCACGTAGGTAGGTAGGTCTCGTTGGCACTGAATTAGGCGTGCAGATGACGAGAGCTCGCTGCGCTGCCAGGAACTGGGTTCTGCTTTGCTATAACGAGCGTCCTTGCCGATGTTCTTCACACGTACTGGTCACCAATTTAGGGGCGCGATCGCGCCCAGTTAGTTTTTGAATGAAACTCAAGGTTTGTAGCCAAATGAACATGTAATATGCTTGGTACATCAATAACGATGGCTACACAACCAATACTACTAGAATTAACACACAAAAATACAATTCCAATTCGTGAGTTTTTGAAATGTTATTGTTAGAGAGAAACATAGACAAAGTGACAAGAGAGTCATAGACAATAATGTAAGGGACGTATACATCATCCTGCAAACGTAAATAGTGGCAACCACAGACAATATATGGTTCGCCACAATATTTTCCATAGACAACTTCACTACTGCGTAATAAATTACAGAACAGTCACATTCCTGCTGTGAACCATTAGTCACTAATTAATCTAGACAACTTAATTGAATAGCCTAGTTGATGATAATTGGCCACAGACAAGTTAACACGAACCTTTATTTCATAAACCAACTTTTGTTTATATTTATACATCGTTATGTATACAGTGTATGTGTGCAGTTGTAGCACGCACCATGTTGCATGTAATTTTACTAACTTCTTTATTATTATACACATATCGTTGTTAATCATATCTTACAAATATTTTTTTTAAATAAACTAATTATATAAAACATTTAATTTAAAAAAAATCATACAAAATAGAAAAAATCCCACCCATGGCACTTGCTCTGAGTCTGGGTGTCATTTGTGTTCGTGAATTTCATGTGTGTTAACTGCCGCGCGATACAGGTTGTACCTAGTGCAGGGGTTACGTTTAAAAAAACCTTCTATTTAAAAGAGCAACCATGGAGTTTCTTGTGCGCTCTTTAATTTTTGTTTTATTTTTTATTATTGTTGACTACTTGAAAGCATTCCTTGACTGCCTCGTTGGTCTAGTGGTTAGATGTGCCGCCTTTGTATCAACGGGTCCCGGGTTCGATTCCGGGGTCGGGCAAGTGTCTTTGTCTAAACCAGAGGCACTGGCTCGGAGTCTGGGTGTCATTTCTATCTATAATAAGTATGTATTTACAAAAAAAATATGTATATAAGTAGTTTAACATCCATCTCGTTACCAAACACAAGCATTAAGTTGCTTAGCTTGGGACGAGATGGCGTTGTGTGAAATGTCCAAGGATATTTATTTATTTATTTATTCGCAATAATTTATTTGTATAAATAATATTTTTATTAGTATTCATACTATGTGCATCATCATCATTATCAGCCCTCTATAGTGATTGCTAATGAGCGCAAAACATTAGGGATGTTGGGGTTTCCAACATAAAGGAGAACTAATACGAAACCCTATGCCAACCTGTTTGGCCAATGCGGCCCAGTAAACCCTCCATGTAATTGGAGGAGGCTTGACCCAGCAGTAGATCATTTATGGGCTGAGTAACTAGATGAACTATAGTATCCCAGCAATAGTGATCTACGCTGCAATTTGCTACGTACCTTTTTAGAAATCTCTCGCGCAATATATTCGGAAAATGTACACTCTCACAAAACCCCTAATTTACATAAAGGGTAAAACATAACTCATAAAGACATAGCCAACGCCCCATATCTCCCGAGAATTGGGCTCCTATTTATCAATCCCAATCCCCATGAAAGGTTGCGGGCAGCAGCTGGATGCGTCAAGCTGAAGAAGCCTATGTCCAGCAGTGGACTAATGTGGGCTGATGATGATGATAAAGATGATGATCCCCATGAGGAATTCCCATTACCCTCTCATATACAGGTTGTCTTGTTATTATTAGTCTCGTCATATTTTGTGCAGGGTATGTGTTGTCGTCGCTGACTATAGGCTCCATCAGGAGGCTCAAAGTCACCCAAAGGGCAATGGAGAGGGCTATGCTCGGAGTTTCCCTGCGAGATCATCAGAAATGAGAAGATACGCAGGAAAACCAGGGTAACTAACGTAGCCCACCGGATTGCCAAACTTAAGTGGCAGTGGGCAGGGCACATAGCTCGCAGGACCGACGCGCGATGGGGCAGAAAAGTCCTCGAGTGGCGACCGCGTTCCGGAAGGCGCAGTGCTGGTAGGCCTCCCACACGGTAGACCGACGACCTGGTTAAGGTCGCCGGAAAGCAGTGGATGCGGGCGGCCCAGGACCGACCTTTGTTGAAATCCTTGGGGGAGGCCTATGTCCAGCAGTGGACGTCTTTTGGCTGAAATGATGATGATGATGTGTTACCGTTTGGTATCCGTGTGGTGACGGATTTCGAATACATAGTATCACCACCATATTCCATCTTGAGGGTGTAATAAGAGCCGACAAAAGGAAATAACTGAGGCGGAAAACCTAGAGGAAAAGTCCTCGAGTAGTGACCGCGTTCTGGAAGGCTCTGTATTGGTAGGCCTTCCACACGGTGAACTGATGACCTGGTTAATTTCGCAGGAAAACGATGGATGTGGGCAACCCAGGAACGGCCTTTGTGGAGATCCTTGGGAGAGGCCTATGTCCAGCAGCGGACGTCTTTTGGCTAAAATTATGAATGATAATGATGACATAACTCTCACTTTGTAATTAAAAACCTAAACTATATCTCCAACTCTGCAAGAAGGAAAGCAAGATTCCCTCCAATTCAAAAATTAAAAAAATCTCTTATAAAAGGTTTTTTTTACGGTTCTGATCGTGTTCTTTTATTTAAATCCCAACGTTTCACTTTCGTACAACCATTTCCTGCATTCAATCACTTCCTGGAATGTGTAAAGAACGTGAAACCTAAGACATCTTATAATATCATGTTCCTCATAATGATGTCTTAGGTTTGAAGGAAATGATTCTTCACGGTTCTGATCGTTTTCTTTTATTTGAATCCCAATGTTTTAAGAAATCAGCTGCGTCATACTTCAAGACTGAAAATAGTTTAGACACAAATCGACTTATTTTGACAAACTCTTAGCACTGAAGACGTAAGTAACTATACCTTTTTTGTACAACTTCTATAAACCTTCTCACCGTGCGGTACGACCCATTAATCTCGCCTCACAGTCTGAGATATTATCAGATAACTTTACCTCACTGAGGCATAATTTCTCATTTTTTAATTAATCCCGTTTGCAAGGAGCAATCGTGATAATTAAACGGAATTTTTAACTAACTTCCTTCCATCTTTGAAAGGTCTCGTGCAATTTGGATTAAAGGGAATGGTCGCCCTTCAAAATATTTAGACTTTTTAACCAACTACAAAAAGGGAAGGTGTTCTTTATTCGACTGTATGTTTTTTGTTACCGCATAATTCCGTAATCTATAAACCGATTTGGAAAATTCTTGGCTTGCTGTCATTGATTTGCTCCCATAGATTTTTCATCGAAATGTGTTTTATTCAAGATTATATATGACTAACGTGCTACTGTTCACTCGGGCCTCCTCCAATTACATGGAGGGTAATTAGGCTATATCCCACGCTGACGACGAGTTGCCACAGTGTTTCGTATCAAATTTTTCCTTGTCTTAAGGCTAGGTTATCGGCCTTGACATTTTCTTACGATACCCTTAGGTGGAACGGGGTGGAGACATTACCTATGTATTTTAAATCCGTCACTACACGGACTGAAGAATCGTATAAATGAGCGAGTATAAAAAAAAAAATCAAGTGCCAAGAAAATGATATTTGGCGTTAAAGCTTCCCACACCAGTGCATCTGCGAATCACTGCATGACCTAAAGGTATACTGGGAGAAAATACCACAGGAAATACATAAATATTTTATAAATGTAGAAGTTTAATAAATAAGTAAACCTTTTCTCATCTAACGTCTTGCTCACTATGCTGTATAGTATTTTTTTTTATAAAAAAGACAGGCCATTATAAAAAAGTTTCTAGGTGCGCTCCACAGAGAAGAGCCTGCTTTTCGAAGCAGTGGTAGTTTCAGTGTGAACGTAGATGGACGCAAGGGTTGTGGAAAAAGAGATTGATGGATTGTATGAATGAGAACATGCATATGGAAGTCATGAACATGAATCATGAATGACGTCGATAGGAGTGTAAAGACTACTACCTAGCGTGGGACAGGGGTTAAAAGATGATGACGATAATTTTAAACAAGTCGATCTATAAGAATTTTGGTTGTGGCTGTTTCACTTTGGCTGTAGCTGTCTCACTCTGGCTGTAGCTATCTCACTCTGGCTGTAGCTGAAAAGCTCTACAGGAAACTGTAGTAATAAGCTGAGTTACATTTAGTCACTTATAAGTATTCTAGTGTTTGCCACCTTCTGTTTTTTTATTGTGTAATAAAAAAAATCTTTACTTTTTTTTTCTCTCTATAAAACCTACATGAATAAAGTTCCTTTTTAATTTGAACCACTTCACAAAGCCTTAAAAAGTATCGTCATCAATTTCTTATCTTCTTCTTCTTATCGGGCCGCCACAAATTTTTGGAGGGCTCTAAGTTGGTGGCAGATAACGTAATCTGGAGGCACCCAAATCATGCGAAGTCATCCCGATAATTGGTTATAACTGGTGAACGGATCGGTGTTAGGGTTATTTGATTAACGGCTTTGGCCGGATGGGGGAACTGGGTCAGAAGGGTCGGATTGAGTTGCGTCAGATATTCCGATGCATTCTTGTGGTAAACGACAATATGGGGAAATTGAACACTCAATCAATTCAATAGACCATGTCAGAAAAACCTTTATAAAGAGGCCAATATCATAAAAACCATAAAAATTGGTGGCCTATGATGGGCAGGACTGTTAGGATGGGCGAAACTAGAATGCCGAAACAGTTACTATACGGCAAACCGGATGGCCGCAGAAGTCGCGGCAGGCCCAAGCTCAGATGGTTAAATGGCGTCGAACAGGACCTCAAAGTGATTGGTTTCAGAAGCTGGAGGCAGAAAGCCATGGACTGATCTGTCTGGAAGAACATACTGGACCAGGCTAAGGCCCACCCGGGGCTGCAAGGCCTAAGATGATGATGATGTCAGAACAAACCTATAACATACTTATAAACTCACTCGCGTCCATGGTCCGTGTGGTGACGGATTTAGAATACACAATGTCACCAACGCATACCATCTTTAGGGTGTCGACTGAAAGAACGATAAAGGCAGATCACCTAGCTCCAAGAGAAGGAAAAGTTGATATAAACCTGTGCCAACCCGTCTTGCCAGAATGGCACAGTAGCCTAATTTCCCTCCATGAATTTGGAGGAGGCCCAGTGATCATTTATGGGCTCAAACGACAACGACGATGAACTCACTCGCGTTGATCTTGATGTGTATGTCTTAATATCATCATGCATATATAAGTGTTATCATCATGCATAATCTTAGCTCATTAATGACCCACTGAGTTGGGCCTCCTCCTCCGCGATACTGGTTATGCATAGTGTAGGGATTTCGTTATTTTTTAAAAATCACGCTGGTCAGCCGGGCTGGCACAGGGTTTTGTATCAAGCTTTCCTTCCTTGCGGCTAGGTTTTCGGCCTTGTCATTTCCTTCTGCCGGCTCTCACGACATCCTCAGGATGGAACGGGGTGGTGACACTATGTATTCTAAATAAAAGACTAATTACGCTCTATGTAACTGTAGGAGGCCCGACTCAGCAGTGGGTCATAAATAGGCTGTAGTAGTAGTGTTATAAATATTAGATTTTGAAATGATTTATATTCTATACCCAAAAAATGTAATACACGCGAAAAAATTCAGCTAACCCCAAAAATATAAAGGACCCCATCTTTATGCAAACAAAGCGTCCCTTTATCAAATATGTTCAAGCTACCGAAGCTACCCGTATCTATATGAAGCAAACACTTCGCACGCTCTAGTACGTAAACCTTATATGCACCTGTCAGATTGCATATTTCACGGCTCCCCAATATCCCCCTAAGCTGAACATTGAAGCTTTCCGAAATAATGTAACCCACTATCAATAATTTTGACTTATACAAATTATAGATACACCAATATCTATGTAGAAATTTAACAAGAAAGGATTGGAAATGAAAGATTATCTTCACTATCACTACATATAATATAAAACAAAGTCGCTGTCATCTCTCCGTCCTTATGTATGATTTTTTTGGTATGCGTTTTTTGGATGCACCCAGGATGGTTTAGATTCAAATCAGCCCGATAGATGGTGCTGCAGACGGTAAACGAATATCATACAGGACAACGTCTGCCCGGTCAAACTATGTTAAAGTTATATTATGGATCGAATCTTTATGATAACTTTAACATAGTTTCACTTAAAGAACGCAGTATTATTTACATGTAGTTTGTATGTTGTTGGAGGAGGCCCCACTCAGTTGTGGGTCATTCAGGGGCTGAGAAGTAGAAGATGAAGCAGTATTTCCTTTCGTCGTCTCTTACGATACCCTCAGGTTTGTATGGGATGGTGACACTTTAAATTCTAAATCAGTCACAAGTTTATAAAGCGTGTGTGATATTAAAGCTATTAAAAAATGTGTATTTAATTAAGTTTCAAATGCGTAGCATTAACTGTGTTCACTTGTATATCAGTTGGAGTGTTCACTTAAATATCCAATACATTTGTGTGAGTCAATGGCGTTTGAACAGTGTTTATAGTGAAAACAACACCGACTGACCTACTGACCCACGCACCTATGCTCCATTCTTCTCTCCTCCGATTTCCCTTTTCCGAATTACAATATTCTGAAACATATACTTTCATTTTGACGAACACACCGAATGATCGCATTTTTGCGGGTTTATGAAAAAGTATAAAAGCACTCTTTTGTTATAGTTTGGAGTGAATTTGTGAGTTCGATTCCGGGGTCGGGCCAGTGTCTTTGTCTAAACCAGAGGCACTGGCTCTTGAGTCTGGGTGTCATTTCTATCTATAATATGTATGTATTTACAAAAAGAAAAATGTATTTAAGTAGTTTATCATCCATCTCGTTACCATAACACAAGCATTAAGTTGCTTAACTTGGGACGAGATGGCGTTGTGTGAAATGTCCAAGGATATTTATTTATGTATTTATTTATAAAATCAAAATGTTTTTTATTCGAATAAATTCTTGCGAATGCTTTCGAATAGTCAAAAAAATATAACACTAAATAAAAATTAAAAGGCAGAACATCTTAGCCACGTGGGAGGGGGACACTCAAAATGAAATTACTTATGAGTGGCTAACAGGGAAATGGCAAACCCATGATGATGGAGAGAAATAATATTGAAATGATACAAAGTGACTTGACATTGGCTAAACACAAACCGTGAGAGCCACAAGGAAGAAAAAAAATAAATTAAATATATATATATATAAATAATGTATCATTTAGTTTCTACCACCGGTTCCGAATGCCATTCCACAGAGAAGAGCCGGCAGGAAACTCCATGGTTGCTCTTTTAAATAAAAGGGTTACAATTATGGTGGTACAAACAAGTCTGACAGATTAGTGAAAGCAATAACACGCTTAAACGTGAAGCATATCATAGAAAATCGAAAAATTTTATAATTAAGGAATCGTTGCAGCTGTATGATTTATCCGGTAGCAAAAATATTCTTGATACATTTCCCGTAAAAAATCCATTGCTGAGTCGGGCCTCCTCTGATGACTGGGGGGAAATTAGTCTCCTGTACCACGCTGGCCAGACGGGTTCGCGCAGGGTTTTCTTTCAAGTTTTCCTTCTCTTGCGGCTAGGTTTTCCGCCGTGTGATTTTCTTTAGTCGGCTCTTACGACACCCACAGGGTGGAAAAGGGTGGTGACACTATGTATTCTAAAGCCGTCACCACACTAACTGCGGTCCGCTTGTAAACCCGCTTCGAAATAAAAACCGCGTCAATAGTTCATTTGTTTAGGAGCAACGATGACACAGACAGACAAATAAAAATAACAAACAGAGACGTAACACCTTTTTTTATATCGGGGGTAAAACAAAGATAGAAAAGAGAAAGCATAACATAAAATAATGTCTAAAATAAAATAATTTTTCTTTGAAGAAATCTAAATGAAGAAGTCGCTGGGCTTACGAATAGATCTTTAGTTTAGTAATAAATATAAATTTAAGGAGCGTAAGGATGTTGTCAACCTCTCTGTTGAACGAGTCATTGAGATTGCTTGTATTGAGACTGAGCAGCTTATTGTTTTGAGTGTGTACAGGCCCCCATGCGCGGTATACGATGATTTTGCAAGCATAATGGAAGATGCTTTGTTTATAGTATCTCGCTGTAACAAAACGATTATAGTCTGTGGAGACTTTAATATAAATATACTAGAAAAATCAACTGTAACATCCAAATTTATCTCCTTGCTAAAGTGTTACAACTTGTACAATGTCTTCTCTGAACCGACTAGGATGACTGCTACAAGCGCCACCTGTATTGACAACATATTTACATCCATCAAACCAATTCAGAGCAGAATCTCAAACGTCCTTGATTCAGATCACTGTGCTCAAATAGCATCATTTAGTAGACATCCTAAAAACGGTAATAAGAGAAATGTCAGTTTCATTCCTATTAATGCAAGCCGCCTTGAGCAGTTTAAATCTAATATTGCTGAAAGTTTACCGGGGCTGCCTAGTCACAATGATACCAACCATCTTTATAATTCATTATTCCATCTGATCAGTAGGGAGTTTAACAAGATCTTCAAACCAAAACTACTATCAATAAATAACAGGGCAACATTTTGTGAATGGGCATGCTGCTGCTGGTATCTATAAAAGTAGAAATAAGCTGTTTGACTTATATGGTGAAAAGTTGTATAATTGTGATCCATCATTTCACGAATATGTGAAAAATTATTCCAAAGTATTTAAGAGAACTTGTTCGACTGCAAAAGCATTGTACTTGAAAAATAAAATAATTCATGCAGAGAACAAAATTAAAACAACGTGGCATATTATAAATAGTGAAAGCGGTAAAAATACGAATCATCATATTGATTATCACCTAAAGGTTGATAATCGGGACATTAAAGCGGATTTAGAAGTTGCGACTGAATTTGAACAGTTCTTCACAAACATTCCCATTAAAACTACAGAATCGCTACAGTCCTCTCCTTCATCCGCTGAGTTACTATTGAAAGACAGTCTCAATAAGTGTAACACAATCTTTGAATTTACTCGGATCAACAACAAAGATATTATTAGCGCTTTTAATACTCTTAACATGAAAAGTACTGCAGACCTATGGGGAATGTCCGTTAAAACCATTTCACCTGTAATTAAGGTAATCGCACCGGCCTTAGCAGGTATTTTCAATGATTGTGTCGCACATGGTAAATTTCCTGATCTCATGAAGCACAGTAAAATAGTAGCCTTATTTAAATCAGGTAGTACTTCAGATCCCGCTAATTTTCGACCTATCTCAGTACTACCATCGCTTAGCAAAATTTTTGAAAAAAATGTTTTATTACAACTACTAACGCACTTCAATAGTTGCAATTTGTTACATCCCAACCAGTTCGGTTTTACGAGAAATTGTTCTACTACTGACGCTGGAATTCAACTATTGAAGTACGTATTTGAGGCTTGGGAGGATTCACATGATGCACTCGGCGTATTTTGTGATTTGTCTAAAGCTTTCGATTGTGTTCATCATGAAATCCTCATCAGGAAGTTACACCATTACGGTATCCGCAAACAAGCCCTCAGCCTACTGAAATCATACCTTAGTAATAGAATTCAGAGGGTTGATGTCAATGGCATACAATCACAAGGATCCATGGTCACTATTGGTGTGCCCCAAGGTTCGATTCTTGGTCCTTTTTTGTTCCTCGTTTACATTAATGACCTACCTTATTATGTGAGAAATAACCACGGTATTGTACTGTTCGCGGATGATACTTCTTTGTTATTTAAAATTAAACGACAGCTACAAAATTTTGACGAAGTGAACAATGCACTTTCTTCGGTTGTCCATTGGTTTAGTATGAATAACTTGCTTTTAAATGAAAAGAAAACTAAATGCATCAAATTTTCACTGCCCAATGTTGTTCAGAATCCGACCAATGTACAACTGAATGGAACAATTTTGGAACCGATTGAGTCAACCGTATTTTTAGGTATAACCATTGATAATAAACTACAATGGGGCTCACATATAGAAAAGCTATGTAATAGACTTAGCTCGGCGGCTTTTGCTGTTAAAAAAATTAGACTTTTGACAGATGTTGATACGGCTAGAATAGTTTATTTCAGTTACTTCCACAGTATCATGACTTACGGGATACTTCTCTGGGGATGCGGTGCAGACCTTAATAGCATATTTATATTACAGAAAAGGGCTGTAAGGGCTATATACAACCTTGCTCCTAGAACTTCTCTCAGAGATACATCTATCTTCTTCTTCTATATCTATCTATACTTATAATAAATCTGTAGAGAGGTCAATTCTGTACATGAAATATTTTTCCAAAATAACTATCAGCGGGTGATTAGTGATCGATACTGACGCCAAAAATGCAATCAGTAAAATTTTTGTCTGTCTGTCTGTCTGTCTGTCTGTCTGTCTGTCTGTCTGTCTGTATGTTCGTTATAGAAACAAAAACCACTCGACGGATTTCAACAAAACTTGGTACAATTGTTCTTCATACTCCTGGGCAGGTTATAGTATACTTTTCATCACGCTACGATCAATAGGAGCAGAGCAGTGAAGGGAAATGTTGGGAAAACAGGAGAACTTACTCCATTTTTTAAGCTTCCGTCGCGTGTGCAGCCTTTATAGTTAAAGATACACAGAAATCATGTATGACGGAAATGTTCTCCTTAAAATTATATAAAAAATATTCTACGACAGCAAATGTCTATCTTTTATGGTTGACTCACAATAACACGTGTAACTCCCGATAGCTTAGCAGTTCAGAGCTTTCTGATTATATTTGTCTACTCTTACGTTTATAACACTCTTAATCATCCCTAATTAATAAATGTTAACATTATTACCTATTTCATAAAAAAAGAATCATAGAAATCGGTACAGAAACACCAAAGTTATTCATGAAATACGCTAATAAACCATCGCGCGTGATTACTGAATCATGCTTTAAGGATTACTTTTGTGTAACCGTTCGCATCGGGTCGCGCGGGAGGTTTAAGGGCCTCCGCGTATTATGCGGCCAGGCCGCGCGGCCAAGTCGCTGCGGCCAACTAATTCTTCTACGATGTATGTAGCTGCGCGCATTACGCGGCCAGGCCGCGCGGCCAAGTTTTGGTCGCGCGGCCAACAAAAAACATCGCGTCACATACGCGGCCTATTAGTCGCCGCGACCAAAAGGGCGGGCGATCCAAACGCGAACTTCATACAAAATTTGGATTTGGCTGATGATGCGAGTAGACGTTCCGAGTATTCGCCCTTATTGACAGGCAATATTGTTTATCAGCGCGACTTTTAGTCTTTACAATAATTTAGTTTATTTAATTTTCTTTTGTTGTTATTTCATAAAATAGGTATTAGTTATTTTGGTGGCGTGTTATATTCGTTCAAATTACAAATTATTATTAATTAACATTTTATTTCTTTTTAGGTGAAGTAGTAATAGGTCAGTAGTAGTTAGTTAGTAGTAGGTAAGTTTTGGTTAATTTATATTCAGTTTTTTTAATAATAATAATAAGTAAGTAATAGACAGCATCTTTGAACGGTACGAAGTAAGGACAGTGCCTCCCTTTGTAGCACCATAGTACGCCCGCATGACATCTTCATTGAGTTGTTGTGTCCATCTCATGCGTGTACGCACTGCACTACCGGTAGCGGGAGCCGTAGATGGTTAGATGATTTTATCAGTGCATGGTTTGATATCGAAAAGTTTTGATGGACATCTCAATCAACTCTCGATATCCAGTTGGGTAAAGCGTCTGATGCAAAAGGCAGTTTTACTTGAGACGGCGCGCATTGTTAGGCGGTTCCTCTCTTTGAAACACTAACCACTAGGCGGCTTGAAAAATTTTTCCGCCCCTATGGCTGCTATGATTTTTATATAATATTTAAAAAAATGTTTTTCTCTTTTTTATAAATATTATGTAAAAAATATGAATAAAGAATATACAAAAAAAAGTAAGTAATAGTGTAGGTACTTTTATTAATTAAAGGTATAGGTATTATTAATTATGTTATAGGTATTTAGTTTTAAGTGAAGTAGGATAGTTTACCCGGAAGCTTTGCGCTGAAGTATTTTCGTTGTATAGGTACTTAAGCCTCATGTGAACGTGATCTAAACAATATTACCAATACATTAACTTAATAATACACAAGGAATTACACACTGACGGAGTTGCGGGCACAGCTATCTATATCTATATATATAAAACTCTTCCGTTACTGAGTGACTGACAGACAACGCACAGCCGAAACTAATGGCAGTAGAGAGCTGAAATTTGGCCTGTGTGTTTGTTGGGAGGAGTAGGCTACCACTAACGTGATTCATTTTTGAGCTCAATCAAACTAAGCCACAAGTCAGGCAAGAAGTCTGCTGAGACGTGCAACTACGTAATTGAAGTATCAGCCGTCATTCGTAAAGCCCTCATCACACAAGACAGAGTATATATAAACTGGACGTCGTGCCCGGTAAGAGACTTTACTTTAGTTACCAGATGCTATCAATGTCAGCAATATGGTCATGCAGCAAAATCATGCAAAGCAACGACCCCTGTGTGCGGACATTGCGGAGAAGAAGGCCACTTGATTCAGGACTGTACAAGAAAAACAGATGTAGCTAAATGTGCAACATGCCTACGGTTTAAAAAACCGAGCGACCATAAGACTGGTGATGTTGACTGCCCAGCTAAAAAAGCAGCTGAAACTAGATACATTAACTCGATTGACTATGAAGGCGCCTAGGAGCGCCACTAAATCGATTGTGTTTTAGGTCTTACATTTTTATTAATATGGATGCTAATATAATTAGCGACATAGATAATGCTTTTGTACCCGAGGTAAAGGAATGTGAGGTAGAAAACTGCAGACAATATCTTACCGTTTACCAAAAATCACTAACCATACTCACCCAAAATATTCGTAGTATTTATAAGAATATAGACGGTTTTAATCTTTTCATACACAGGATGAAATTTGATAGCGATTTAATAATACTAACAGAGTGCTGGCTATCAAATCGCCACAATAACCTCCCTATTATACCTGGGTACAATATATTTTACAGTAGAAAAATACACAGTCAAAATGATGGCGTGGTCATTTATGTTAAACAGTCACTGAAGGTTATTGTCGAAGAACCCACACTTCGGGACTGTAACTGTTTGGTAACAAAAATAGGTACAGACACAGTAGTTATCGCTATTTATAGATCCCCATCCTGCAGAAACTTAGACGCATTTCTCGACTCCCTAAATCAAACACTTCTAGCACTAGCATCTTTTAGAAATATCATACTAACAGGTGACATAAATATTAATATCGGATCTGAACATTACGACGGAGGAACACAAGACTACCTCAATATGTGTTATTACCACGGCCTGCTCCCCTCTCATACAATGACAACACATCAGAGCGGCTCCTGCCTCGATCACATGATGATCAAATCCAGTCTTGAATACGTCACTCTTATTATTAATTCATTAATTACTGATCACCTCGCTGTCCTACTAACCGTAAATTTAACGCTGCCTAAGTTAAATCGTCCCCATACAAAAACTAAACTGCATTTACACAAACTCGAATATGATTTACGCAACATTGATTATAAGACACTTTACAATACTGCTGACGCTAATTTGTCTCTATCGTACTTAATTACTAGTATTCAACAAGCAATTATACGAAACTCGACGCAAACAAAAGTCTGTAAGAAAAATTATAATCTGAAACCATGGATTACTCCTGGATTAATTCGATGCATAAGAAACCGAGATAAACTCCATATGAGATGTAGGCGTTTCCCCGAGAACGAAAATTTTCATATATTATACAAACGCTACAGAAATGTCTGTAACAATTTGTTAAAAAAGCTTAAAATTGAACACGATAGGAATAAATTGCAGCGAGCGGGCAACAATAGCAAAAAAATATGGGCACATATAAAAAACGTCACTTTCACCTGTAAACAACGTGAATCAAATTCGAATTTATTGCTTACCAACTCCACACCCCTCCTGTCCACTAACAATGTAAATAAGTTTTTTTGTAAATGTAGGTAAAAACCTTGCTGAGCAGATTAAAACACAGACAAGCCACTATGTAAATTTTCCACCCCATAGAACCAACAATAGGTTTAGCACAAAATCGTTTGTAATGCTGGATACAGACGAACAAGAAATACGAAGTATCATTTCAGGATTAAAAGATGATTGTGCAGCTGGTTGGGATAACATAAATAATAAGATCCTAAAACGTTTCCAGGATATCTTAGTTCCGCCACTGACCTATATATTCGGGCTTTGCCTTTCGAAAGGAATCTTTCCGAAATGCCTGAAAAGGGCAGTAGTCATACCTATTTATAAATCGGGAAACAAAGATTTATTTAGTAATTATAGACCTATCTCGCTACTGCCCTCCATATCTAAAATACTAGAAAAAATTATTAACACTAGATTAATTAACTACCTGGAAACAAACAATCTCCTGTCGCCTACACAATTCGGCTTTAGACCTAAATTATCCACGGCTGACGCCATGCATACCCTAACTGATTATGTGACAGAGGAACTTGGAAAAGGCAATCAGACCTTAGGAATCTTTCTTGATCTAGCCAAAGCATTTGATACTGTCTCTATTCCTTTACTCCTAAGCAAATTGGAAACTTTAGGCATTAGAGGTACACAGTTTAAACTCTTTGCAGACTACCTTGATGATCGATATCAGTGTGTTAAAATAGACGATTTCACGAGTAACTTTGAAAGAAACACTGGATTTGGAGTACCTCAAGGAAGTATTATTGGTCCTACCCTGTTTTTAATTTACATTAATGACATGTGTAATTTAAATTTAGAACACGGCAGAATAATAGCATACGCCGACGACACAGCATTGATTTTTTCTGCCCAAACCAACAGCGAGCTTTACGAACATGCTCAGCAAGGTTTCAATTTAGTAAATAATTGGCTATATCGCAATTCACTAACATTAAATGCCGATAAAACAAAATATGTACACTTTTCTATGAGAAGGTCACATCACCCAGTCACTAACCCTCATATATACGCACACCGATGCGAAAACCCAGCAGTCAACACGTGCAACTGTTCTATTATTCTGAACACTAACAATATAAAATATCTAGGAATTATAGTCGACGACAAACTTTCCTTTACCCAACACATACAAAGTCTAGTCGGTAGAGTCCGTAAACTGATTTATGTTTTCAAAATACTGAGATCTATCGCAGACCCAAAATTAATCACACAAGTTTACTTATCCCTATGCCAATCAATCATTCAGTACTGCATCACATCTTGGGGGGGTGCTCTAAAAACAATTATATTACCTCTTGAACGAGCTCAGAGAGCCGTCCTAAAAGTTGCAAACTTTCATCCCTTCCGCTTTCCTACAACCCTGTTATATAAATCCTGCAACGTGTTGACTGCTCGGCAACTTTTTATAATGCACATAATGTTAAAACAGCACCGCATGCTCGCTTATAATGCTGACCTCAATTACAAGAGACGGAAAGATATAGTCTGCTTTTCAAATTCGACATCGAAGTATATTTATACAAATAGATTTTTTACTTTTCTAGGGCCGTTCCTGTATAATAGAATAAATGGATCAGTCGATATTTATAACTTAAATTATTATAACTGTAAACGAAAGTTACATACCTTTTTGTATGGCTTGTCTTACGAACAGACAGAGGAATTACTTGCGATTTGTAAATGATAATTACCATAGAATTAGCACAAAACTACATGTCTAAGTATTAGTAGAAACTATCTTTTATGTATCCACATAAGTTATTTTATTGTAAGATAAATATTACTTAATTAAGAGATTATAGGTAATAGTAACACGACTCCGCCTGAAGCACAGGTTTTTAACCTAGTTCAGGTATATTCTCAAATAGGACTACTGTATGTTTTTATATCTAAAACAATTGTAATACGTTAGTATCTTTCTTGAATAAATTATTATTATTATTATTATTATTACTAAGAGAGGATTATTGGAAATTCCCTCCCAACGGGTATAAATTGTTTTTTTCCGGAAGTCATTATTCCACGCGGACGAAGTCGCGGGCAAAAGCTAGTTCAAGGAAATAAATATTCTAACTGTGCCATCTCAATATATATTTGAAAATTTGATGTATGTACATAAAAATATTAATAACTTTGGAAAAAACTGTGATATACATAATATTAATACACGAAACAAGAATAATCTTGCTATCCATTGTACTCGTCTCCACAGAATAAGTAACTCATTCATGGGTCAATGTATACACTTTTATAACAAATTGCCCATGCAACTTAGAGAATTGCCTCGCAATGCCTTTAAAAAGACTGTTAAGACAAAACTTTTCAAAAAAGCATATTACCGCATTGCTGATTATTTAAACGACCCAGCTGCTTGGGACTAGGCTGTTCAGTGTCAGTGTATTTTTTATGTTCTTTATTTATGTTACTAGTCAAATAGGACCGCAATGAAAAAAAAAATGACAAGCCCTCTGAGTTTCTTGCCAGTTCTTCTCAGCAGTGGTCGCGTTCCGAACTGGTGGTAGACGGTCGATTTTTTTATTGTATAATATGACAATGTGTTGACTATTTGTAAGTGTCCATCGTGACCCACACAAAATAAATGATTTGAATTTGAATTTGAATCTTCTTTACTTCCTGTCGAGGTCAAATGTTGTTTATCTTCACATAAATTCTGATATAATGATTGGAGCAGAAAACAGCTTTTATGTAAACGATAATATGTGGTGCAATATTAAGTATTTTAGCCGCGCGAGCCTTAACGGAAACAATGTAATACGATTTGACCTCGGCTATTGAAGGGCAAATCTAACCGAACTTAACATTGACCTCGGAGGTCAAATAACGTAAAAAATCTCATACAGATTTTTGTGTTTATTTTGCTGATGTAGTGCTCGTGTAGTGACTCATTTATAATATCTATATAGTATAGATAGGTATATAAATATACAAGAATAGATTTAAGAAAAATGAAAAAAAAAACATAAATATGACTGGACGTCATTCCCCCTCCCCTGGATTATTAGGTGAAGGTAATTGAGATTTGAGATTGAGCGAGAGGAATAAAAGCGAGAACTGGAATAGAAGAGGCTATTTAGAATAATAAAATCTCTGCTAAAGGTAGAGAGTTAGAGCATAAAAAAAACTATATAGTATTACCAGTCACCACTCAATACCATTCTCAGGGTGTGGTATGGTCCGATTTTTGGATACTGCCATGCAGCAGACCCTTTTTTACTGTTTCGACAAGTCATACTCTAGTCTATTAACGGGCATAGGCCTCCATAGCGCCCTGTATTCAGCTTGACGCATCCGGCTGCTACCTGCAACCTTTCGCAGATCGTCGCTCCATCTAGCAGAGGGCCGTCCCACACTACGCTTGCCAATTTGTGGTCTCCACTCAAGAACTCTTCTACCCCAGCGGTTGTAGGCTCTTCTACAGATATTCAAGCTGCTAATTCTCTGAGCTATGTTTTTGACTTTAGTCCTCTGTCGGATAGTCTTAATGCGGATCCTATCTTTCAGAGGTAGAAAAATACCATTGTTACAAAAGTACCTTGCGGCCAGACATGGTGCCATTTTCTTAGCAGGATGAATCCCTGCGTCCGATTTTTAATGCATGGTACCTTCGCCCGTAATTCATGCAATTAGGTTGCCATCTGAAAACCAATGCCGGGTGCTCCACACCTAGCTTATGCTGATATGATGATGCTTTCGGCAAGCCGCACAGATCCAATCTTATAGATAGATTGGATCTGTGCGGCTTGCCGAACAGATATCCGATTATTTATATAGATAGCCGATATCTATCTATATAAATAAAAATTAATTGATGTTCGTTAGTCTCGCTAGAACTCGAGAACGGCTAGACTGATTTGGTTAAATTTGATATAATCTTGAAATATACGTGGACGTCCAGGGAAGGTTTTAAAGGTGAGAAAATATGAAAAAATATCGTTGAAATTAAACACTTTTTAACGGATTTATCGCGTGTATATTACATTATTTAATTCTCGACGTTTCGAATGCTTTGCGGCAGTCGTGGTCGCGGGAGAGACTAAATGACAGTTGTCTTCAAAAGTACAAAGAAACAGTTAAAATCTACCGCCTATAATTTTATTTTATTGATAACTAGTGGCCTGCCCCGGCTTCGCCCGTGCAAAGCGGGGGTGTGTTATACATATAAACCTTCCTCGTGAACCACTCTATCTAATAAAAAAACCGCTTCAAAATCCGTTGCGTAGTTTTAAAGATTTAAGCATACATAGGGACGGACAGAAAACATCGACTTTGTTTTATACTATGTAGTGATAGTGACGTTCCCTGTGCACGCAATCCGTTAAAAAGTGTTTAATTTCAATGTGTAATAATCGCGAAAACCTAAGAAATCATTATGAAAAAATATCATTCAGGTTTTTTGTGTATTCATTCTGAGGCAGCTAGTTATTTAACTATATTTTATTTAAATGTTGTAACCAAGTATTGTTGTTCTATATGCTTTGCTGAATAAATGCGTTTTCTTTCTTTACTTCGTGGCCACGTAGAACAGTCTTTATTTGAATAGGGAAACACTTGCCTCAAAAAAGTCACAATACATCCAGACAACATCTAGCCACAAGAAATCTTGAGACGGCGTAGCACAGTATGCCTTATACCGTGGTTGTTGTTTTTGGGCTGAGTTGACGAAAGCTGATAACATTATACACTCGAAGGCGCCACATAATAGACCTATTCTCATGTTGTTATTCCCATGATGAGACGAAAACAAAATAAGAGCAAATTGTATGTATTGTGGAAACAGGTCGATATTGATAGGTTTTGTCTTACACTTAAAGGACATAACATGCTTTAAAGGTACTAGTAATCACCCCATGCCTACGCCTTACGCACACGGCTAAATTCAAGTTTTTTTAAGATCGCGTAATTTTTCTTTTTTTTATATAACTATCTTTTGTTTGACCCATGTCATCGATGCCTGACCTAGTAACCGAGTGTATTTTGTGCTTATTGCTTGTTTTGATTCTTCATATCTGTTATTATTATCGCTCGCTACTTAGTGATCTAAGATTCCTATTCTATTTCTACTCGTGAGAACCTGTAATTGGCTCTGTGTCTCATATTCAATTGTTTCTCATTCATTTTAGCTGTTGGTTCGCCTTACAATATATAAATAAATAAATAAAAGACCCACTTCTGAATCGGGCCTCCCAGCATCAAAAGGAGGGTAATTAGCCTACTGTGCCACGCTGGCCAGACGGATTGGCACAGGTTTTAGTATCAAGTTTTCCTTCTCATGCGGCTAGGTTTTCGGCCTTGTTATTTCTTTATGTCGGCGCTTACGACCCCTCAGGATGGAATGGTGTGGTGATACTGTATTCTACATCCGTCACCACATACATGCGAGTAAGCTCACGTACTCATAAAAACTTGATTATTATGTTCTTACAAATTTAGACGTTATTGTTTCATTAACTTCAATAGTAAAAGTTTTAACTACCTCATTAAATTTCCCTCGAGCAATTAAAAAAGTACTTAGGGAGCTATGGGAAAACAAGAAGTTGCTCATATTTTTCACATAAGGGTCGGATGCGGCGCAAGGTTAGTAAGAACATTATTTTTGTAACATGGATTTTGTACGCACTAAGACGGTCGCGCGGCGTTTATAGGCTGAGCGATTTTGGAGCGGTTATCTACAGGCACTGATGCTTTTTCTCTTTCCCACTCTAAAGTGTCGGCTCCAGTTTCACCAGATTTGGCTAACTAAACTACCAGTACTTAGCCATAGACCGATATGGTTAACCTTACCGGTTAACCATATTGGTCTATGGCGGTATATAACATGTTTAGACCAGTTGTCAATTTTCACGCTACATACGTGTAGACTAAGAACTGAGAAGAATAGGGGAACAATAATCAATTTAAGAAGTTAAAATTAGAAATTAATTTCAATCTTAAAGAAATCGTGCGTTTGACATACTCGTTAATGAAATATACAGCAACAAATATTCTACAGACATCCAATGTGAGTGAATAGTCTACCGAAAGTTGCAGTTTTATGCATAAATTACTATTCTTTATTGAAATGTTATCAAAATTTTACTAACAAAGGTTTGTTATTTAATTAAATCGACTGCCTCGTTGGTCTAGTGGTTAGATGTGCCGCCTTTGGATCAACGGGTCCCGGGTTCGATTCCGGGGTCGGGCAAGTGTCTTTGTCTAAACCAGAGGCACTGGCTCGGAGTCTGGGTGTCATTTCTATCTATAATATGTATGTATTTACAAAAAAAAAGTATATAAGTAGTTTATCATCCATCTCGTTACCATAACACAAGCATTAAGTTGCTTAGCTTGGGACGTGATGGCGTTGTGTGAAATGTCCAAGGATATTTATTTATTATATTTATTTATTTATTTATGAAAGGAGCAGTCTTAGTGGTCTTACTTTCGTGAATTGTAATACGCTGTGTATTGGGGTTACGTGTTTTTTATCTATTTATTGTGCTATCATCACCAGCCGGTCACCCATATATTAAGAAATTGTTGCATAAATTTCATGATATTTCGTACATAGTTTGTATAGGCTCATAGGGTCATTAGGCTATAGGATTTTTGTAATACCTTGTCTATGAACATTTGTTTTATGTTATCTATATATTTTATTAACTCGCGAAGAATAACCTTTTTACGAAAATTGCGCAGACGGAGGAGTATGAAATAGAGAAGGAGTGCAGAATGTTAATATGTATTTTTTAATTATGCACAAAAATATATTAAAACATTACACACACAACCATGTACTTGACACACACACGCATATATTGAGCAGTTGTTGAGCGATCGACTGCAGCGCAGCATGTCGCGGGTTCGATTCCCCGCACGGAAGAAATATTTGTACAACCTAAAAGTATTTGTTTCGGGTCTGGGTGTTTTCTATCTATAATATTATGTATGTATTTACAAAAAAAAATATTATGTAGTTTATCATCCATCTCGTTACCATAACACAAGCATTAAGTTGCTTAGCTTGGGACGAGATGGCGTTGTGTGAAATGTCCAAGGATATTTATATTATTTATGTTAAAGTCAGTGGCCAAATTAGTATAAAAATAACAGTAAAATAAACAAATTAATAATAATATAAAGGTAATTGTCGATTATCTACCACTGGGCGACCACTAGTAGTTATAATTATTTAAAGTAATAAATATTATTTCTAGAACACGGGTGCCGTTGTGTGCGCGTCAATATCTCAATCGCTACAAGTTCAAACCCAGTGCGTAACTGGCTTAAGTACTCTTAAAAGGGTCAATGTTGTAAGGACTCTCCAACTTGGTACCAGGATTGTGTTTACAAAGTTTGGGAAAAAGACTTGAAATGTACGTTATTGCTGAGTTATTTATGTTATAACTTCTTAACCTTGCAAGTTGAAAATGTAGCGAGTTACAAGAAAGTAGGTCAACAAAATATTAATTAACTTTTTTGGGGAGAAATGGCACGAACGAACGATAGATAGTCTATCCGGTTACGGAGTGTGTGTCACCAAACTATTTTATCTTAATCGGTATCGACTGAAGGTAAAAATGGGGGAATCATACAATCTGATATCACAAAGAACTAGCTGACAGGGAACATCTCAAGTGAGCATGCGTGAATAGTCAAAACCGAAACCTAATTATTTCGTGCCAAAACTACGAAACGGTTTTCCGGTATTTGATCCCTAATAGCGACTCTATTGAATGATCTTCTATGTGTTCTTTTTTCAAAATTAGCTGTTCAAATACTGTTTATGAATTAGAATTCGTAATTTTTTAACCCATTGATCCTGTTATTTGTACTCCATAACATGTGTTTCTTTGATCCTTATCTTTACGGAGGCTTTAATTTAAAGTGTAATACAATTTACACACAAATGATCACAAGTTACTCTTAATGTCCATAAATGTCCCACTGCTGAGAGCCTCCTCCCATCACAGGGAGAGTAATTAGCCTACTGCGCCACGCTTGTCAAATCGTACATGGTTTCATTTTAAATTTTCCTTCTCTTGCGTCTAGGTTTTCAGCCCTATCATTTCCTTTTATCAGTTCTTACGACACCCTCAGTATGGAATAAGGTGATGACACGTATATATTCTAAGTCTTTCAACACACGGACTTAACAAATTAATTCTCTAATGTTGTTTATTTGTAAAGTTCTATAGTTCCTGATCCAGAATCTAATAATAACTGTCGTACCATGGGCGCTTAGGCAAAGCTTGCATTCTCCATACTGAATGAATTGACGAAAAGATATCCAAATTATTTTCCACAATTAAACACACACCAGTCTCTGTAACTTTCCAATAACACGATAGAATATAAATGTCTCTCGGAACATTCTAGATCTCAATTCCCGCATACATCAGAACAACACGTTTCACACGAGTGGTTCCGACAAGCAATTTGAATATCAATATTGATATTTTCCTACAAAAGCAACCAAAGGCTCGACTTATTGCCAAGAAATCGATGTTTCCACTCGATATGAGCGTATGAATGTTGTATTTAATATTCGTATTCTATTTCCCTCTATTTAATGGGGGGGTTTCACGTGATTGGTATCACACACATGGTATACCCTTATTTTCATTTACTACCCACCCTGGACTACACCACTCTGTGGCTCGGAAAATGGAAATTAGTGCCCCTACCCACTAAACCATCGCTGTTCCTCGACTGCCCGCAATCTTGGGGGCCTTTGCCTGCTTGGGCTACCCCAAGCAGGCAAAGGCCTAGCAAAGGTTACGACACCCTAAGGATGAAATGGGTTGGTGATATATATTTATTTTATACCTGACTCAGTGGGTCATTTATGTTATGGGTAGTATTAGTAGATCATTAAACTTTAGACGTTGTGAGTGAGGCAATATTTTTTATATTCGATTTATTAGATTATTAAGCTCAAGAACAAAATATCATTGACACATGATACCCTCGTGCATACTGAAACTACCAGCGGTTCGGAATGCTACAGAAAAGAGCCGGCAAGAAACTCTGTAGTAAATCATAAAGAAAGATAAATTTAAATAAAATGAAAAGAAAAGAAATAAAAATAAATTAACAAAGCATTTTAGCACGGAAGCAGAGTGAGTGCTGTGTGATTTACATGTTTTTTCCATTCGTGTTATTCATGCTTGAGTGTCTGTTTCTATATTTTTTTATATATCGTTAATAGTTTGTAGTAATAATAGTTTGTATAAATATATCATTCAGCGTAGTAATTTAGGACAGATATACATTATTTAATAGCCTAAGCTAGATTGTAATGGTGTAGACTTAAAACGAGTGCACTAATACAAAAAAAAACGGTCGTTGGTTTTGTAACATACGTATGTGTGACGTTACTCGCCGCCGCTGAAAATTGACCAGTGATGGTTGCTTGCGACTGTGCCCAGTATTATTACTTTTGTATTTTTATTGTTACAATAAATATTATGTCCAGTGAGTCTGAGACTTTAAAAGGATCCACCCCGACCCTCGCGAATATCACATGCGGAACACGAAGTGCAAACCACTTCAGGGAATGGAACCATTTATTATTGAGAACATTGTGACGTCAACTGCAAATCCTGATTAACTTGTTACAGTGTTTCCATGACAACCGACATCAAATTTAAGATAAGCGTTTGTCGGTGTAATGTCGGCTTATCGGAAAGTGGCAAATTGATTCCCAAAATAAATATGCATTTACCCGCGAAATTGCTACTTTGACTTTGGTGGTGACACTATATTCCAAATAGGTCACCACACGGACAACCTACGTATAACAAGTATTCAATAATATCCTTTGTACTAGTAACAGAATACCTGTTACATAATACTAGTCCCAACAATACAATCAAAGCGGTAACTAGGTCTTCGTTGCATCGACAGCGCCGGCTATCGTATTGTCAATAAGAGATAATGTTTTTTTCCTCTTTCCCTATTTTTCCGTGTTCCCATTGAAACGATCTCGTTAGCATAAGATCTAGTTGGACATCACTATAAGTTGTCCGAGTGGTGACGGATTTAGAATACACAATGTCACCAACTCATAATACGAGTATCCGCTAAAGGATTGCAAGAGTCAGATCACCAAGCCGCAAGAGAAGGAATACTTGATACAAACCCTGTGCCAACCCGTCTTGCCAGCGTGGCACAGTGGGCTAATTTCCCTTCATGAATTTGGAGGACGCCCGACTGAGTAGGTAATTTAAAGACTCATGCTCAAAAAGTAAAGTTTATGTTTCAGCACCAAGACGCTCAAGGTACCATGCAACATGATACTAGTGCCATTTGACTATTTTAATTTCAAAATTATTGTCATAATATAAATGTATGTAGTCCTATAAAACAATATTAATTATATTTTATCATATTTCTGATTCCTTTTCTTTTCTTGGATTAACGTTATTGTTTCACTAGTTTTATTTTATTTTTTACGATTTATTTGTTGTTGTTGGTATTTTCGTCCGTGTCCTCACCAAATTGGTCCCTGGCGGAGGAACAGCGCTGGATTTAGCTGGCCAGCAAAATGCTGAGCTTGGGCCCAATTACAGGACCATTTAAATCGTTATTTTTATAATTTAATTTGTTATTTCTTGTCCTGTAATAAAATATTTCTTTCTTTCTTTCTTCTTGATTATTATCTACAACTTTGTCATATTTCTGTCTATAATATGTATGTATTTACAAAAAAAAATGTATATAAGTAGTTTATCATCCATCTCGTTACCATAACACAAGCATTAAGTTGCTTAGCTTGGGACGAGATGGCGTTGTGTGAAATGTCCAAGGATATTTATTTCTTTTTTTTTTTTTTTTTCATGGTACTTGTAGTTTTGACGGTAATCGGGTTAAACCGTTTTTTACCCTTAAAAACTCGTCACCACCCCTAAGGGTGTCTTAGGTGTATAGAAGGATGCAATAGAAGGAAAACTCGATACGAATCCCTGTGCTAACACGTCTGGCCAACGTGGCACAGTAGGCTTATTACTCTCCATGTAACTAGAGGTGGCCCGACTCAACAGTGGGTCATCTATGGGCTAACTAGTAGCAGTATAAGTTTTAATTCATAAAATGGATATTCATAAAATGGAATTGAAGTTTCTCGTCAAGACTGGGTATAATTTGTATTTTTGTGAATTGCATGCTTTTAAACCGCCCCCGCGTTACGCGCCTAGAGCAGATATATTAAAAAAAAATGTTTTTCTTAATTTTATTAAAGCTTTTTACGTTACCGATGCGTGTTCCAGTAAATCTCCAAAACGGCTGAATAGGTTTTTAGAATAGGACTTTCGTTGTTTGGGGGACAAATCATATGGAGGATTTTAGTTTTAAAAAAATATTACTGTACAACTGCATCCCTCTGCACCGGATACACGCGAGGATGCAGTTAGTAAGGAAATTTGCCCCGTCAGGCACCAACTTTCACATACACCCGACGAAACACAGTAAAACTGCTTGGCGCCGGTCTTTGATGTGAGCGTGTTGGGTTTTGTTGACTTTTACAACACGCGTTATTTCCCAGCGTCTGGTGGGGAAGTATTATATTCTGATCAGATTAAATTCAATTTTAATGCACAGACCTACTGTATTGGATTGTTATAAAAAGAAGTGCATATAAAATTCAATTGTGTTCGACGAAACTCAGTGAGTCTTCATTCCCGCAATTGATACGTACAATCGCATACAGAATGCTTTTACTTGCATTATTATTAACCAATACTGTGAAAAAAAAACAATTACACATTTTGCTATTATCTTTGGAGTAGCATTCCAAACCGGTGGTAATTAATTAATTTACCTATTTATCAAAAGAGCGCAGCCATCTGAGGTCTTTTGACACATAGATGAATTACTTCTTGATAGTTTTTTTTGTTTTGTTAATGACGTAACAATGAATTCCTAATTAATAAATTAATAACTTGATACGTATATATGATAGTATTGACCTACTGACCTACTTAACAAATAATTATTTTCAAATTGTACAACAGTGCTAAATCACTGTCCCAAAGGACTGACCGCATTCCTGCGTTGAACGGCAAAACCAACTATCGGCGCGAAATATGAGCCGTCCTTTAGTTCCTCTTAGTTCAAGCAAGTTTTTTATTTGATAACTTCTTTCCCTAATGTAGTTTAGCCATCGAGCTCTACGCTCAACTGAAAATATAACGGAGCGTTAAAATACAAATTTTATTTAAACCATCATCTTACATTCTCATGTCTAAGTTTTGAAACTATTGTAAATTATTAGCGCTTAAGAGTCATAAGTATACAAAAACCCTATTTGAATAAATAGATAACATGATATGTTAACATCGTTGTACGTAAGTTCGATTGAGATTACGAACCATTAAGAGGCTGGCTATTGTTCTAATACATTTAGAATTTATCGTAGCTCCTAGACTTCTGCTGGCAAAAAGGTATTTGTGCCTTAATTCTAAATAAATTGGGCGTAACAAAAAGCCTAGCCTTGAATTAGCGAAGAAAGTTATTAAGCAGAACCCTTTGGCGGCAATTAACTCGTGTTAATCTAGACATAAATCCTGGCCATGGCTCAGTTGGCCTATTAGCAATCTTTCCTGCGAACTAATTGCGTTCCGTGTCGGGTAATCTGAGTAGTACAAACGAGACATCTAGTTGAAGTTGAACATACAGGTTGGTACCAACAAGACATTTAATTCTAGTTGAATTTACATGTTTCATTTTTCTCAAGCGACAATGTTTTTAGCTATGCATGAAGAAAGTCGATGAAGAAGAAAGAAAGCAAATTGAGTCGAGACCAGGTAATTTTTGTGGTACCTTGATAAAGCGTGGTAACGGTAAAAGTAGATACAAAGTATCACCGTCCAATTCCATCCTAAGGGTATCGTAAGAGCCGACAAAAGGAAATGAATGCCGCAAGAGAAGGAATGCAATTAGTATCAAGGTTTTCTTATCTTGCGGCTAGGTTATTATCGGCCTTGTCTTTTCTTTTTGTCGGCTCTTATGACGCCCTCAGGATGGAATGGGGTGGTGACACTATGTATTCTTAATCCGTCACCACACGGAGTATACACATACAAATAATAATATGTTATTAATATGTATTAAAATTATTGGGTTTGCATAAGAGGAGTGTATTAAATTAAATCTTCACTAACTTATTGTATACATTTTGGTTTGTTAAACGTAGTTTTTCTTTATCTGTATATATTTTCCGTAACACTCTATACCGTCGTATTATTTTCACAATGAATGTACCAAGCCCTCCCTGCCCCATTAAGCATTCCTGGCAACGACTAATTCAATATACGAGACGACTAGAAGACACTACTATTTTGTGCTCGACGGTACAGAAATTCGTTTTGTGAATTCTTAAAATTCAAATTCAATTTTAAACTGCCACTTTTTAAATTATCAACGTTCTTTATTATGTACCGTTCTAAAATTACACGTTTCACGTATTTTTTTCTTACAATTAATTTATGTTCAATAGCAAGATGTTTATTTTGCGTGAATCTGAATCGAATAAGAATATAATCATGATAACATGAGATCGTAAGTAAATTATTTAATACTAGCCACCCGCCCCGGCTTCGCACGGATGCAGTGATGAAGCTCTAAATTAGTCAGTGTTTCTCTCCAATATTATGGATGTGTAAGACATATAAACCTTCCTCTTTAACCACTGTATCAATTAAAAAAGCCGATTTAAAATCCGTAGCGTAGTTTTAAAGATTTAAGCATACATAGGGACGGACAGACGACAGCGACTTTGTTTTATACTATGTAGTGATAGAGATAGTGAGTAGTGAAAGTGATGATGATAGTGATAATGATGATGATAGTGAAGTGACTAGCTGAAACCCACGTCTGTGTCTACCTGGCTTTGGAGCCTACACTAATCTTATACCAAAACCACACCACACTGTGACATACTGTAAATTTGCACTTGCTTTTTAAAATTTAAGCCTAAAGCAAAATCTCTCAGTTTCTTAGTTACGTATTATACTATGAGTCGCGTTGTATATCTACGAGTAAAAATACTAATAAATGGAAACAATGTGATCAATCCTTAAATACAGCGCATAGTTTCACAGTTAATGGATGAGCTTGTCACTAATTTCAGTCCATGAATAATATACCTGACTAATAGCGGAGCTAATATCCATTTAGATAATGTGGCTTCCAAAATTATAGTCACAGTCAAAAGCGGTACGCATGTGAGATTCTTGTATTCAATTATTGCTCAGTTGTTATTATCTTTTATCTCATTGTTGTCGGTGTCATGGATTTAGAATACATGTCATCAACCCACTGCCATCCTGTGGATGCCGTAAGAGGCGACTAAAGGAACGCAAAAGGTAGATTACCTAGCCGCAAGAGAAGGAAAGGACAATAGGCTAATTCCCCTCTATTAACTTGGAGGAGGTAGTGGGTCATTTATGGGCTGAAATGATGTTGTGTTTGTAAATAAGGTCACTGCCTCGTTGGTCTAGTGGTTGGATGTGCCGCCTTTGGATCAACGGGTCCCGCGTTCAATTCCGGGGTCGGGCGAGTGTCTTTGTCTGAACCAGAGGCACTGGCTCGGAGTCTGGGTGTCATTTCTATCTATAATATGTATGTATTTACAAAAAAAAAATTATCTAAGTAGTTCATCATCCATCTCGTTACCATAACACAAGCATTAAGTTGCTTAGCTTGGGACGAGATGGCGTTGTGTGAAATGTCCAAGGATATTTATTTATTTATTTATTAGTAACTAAAATAAAAGATGTTATGGAAGGATAAAGTGAAATGCAACGTTTGGTGTGTCCGTGTCTCCGTCTAGCAGCTTAGTTCCAAAACCAATGCACCGATTGTAAAGCGTTTTCTTTATTTGACAGCAAGCTTTCTAGTCCGTGTCCACATGGCGATGGATTTAGAATTCATAGTGTCGCCACCCCATTTCATCCTGAGGGTGTTGAAAGCCGACAAAAGGAAATGATAAGGCCGAAAATCTAGCCGGAAGAGAAGGAAAACTTGACACCGCCAAATCGTCGGGTCAGCGTGGCACAGTAGGCTAAATACCTTTCATTTCATTTCTTTCTTTCATGTAGGCGGAGGAGGCCCGACGTTGTAGAGGGTCATTTACGGACTGAAAAGTTGGGATTCTTAAATTTATTTTATCAAAATCTGTCATTAGATCTTCAGATGATTTCTTCCAACATCATAAGGGGTTAAATTTTGGTTAATTGGCTAGTTTCAGTAATATAAATATTTTTCATAGATGCCGCTATGAAAAATATTTATATAACTGATAATATTCTTGTATGTGGCCTGCCTAAAGAAAAGAGATATTAAAATAATATCACAAGAAATTTAAGAGACGCCATCTTATTTCGTACCTTTACCAATGAAACCGGCATTATGGCACATCAATTTGGTAATAATTCGGTATAGAGCGTCCCCATTTATTTGCCCGGCCGGTTTCCGTCCCGGATCCGGTCACCGGTAACCTTTCAGTCCACGCTTTTATTACATCAGTGTACTTTGTCCCCGATTGTACTTATTCTTTTTCCGCAACTCGATGAGAAAATACTGTCTAGGAAATAAAGCGGAGAATTCCTTTGGCAAGTCAGGCGTCCTCGTTATTTCCTCTTAATGCTGGATCCGTCTCGGGAGCTAAGGACTCGTCTATGAGTTGGTTGTAGTCGGTTATTTTTACTGCCGATGGAGACGGAGAGGGGGAGGCGACGTTATGCCCACCTCCTGCCCGCCCTAGAAACAAGTGACAAGATTCATTGACTGAGGGCATCCCAGTTACCCGGAATGCCTAGTGGGCAAAGTCAAAGTCAAAGTCAAATCATTTATTTTGCATAGGACACAATGGACACTTACAAATTGTCAACATATTAATAAAATGTATACAAAGCAAAGTAATATAGTCTACCACCAGTTCGGAACGCGACCACTGCTGAGAAGAACTGGCAAGAAACTCAAAGGGCTTGTCATTCTTTTCTTGTTTATTACTTTGCGGTCCTATTTAGAATTTAGTAAATATATATTACCCAACAAATTCCATATACAAACTATTCTATTGGATCTGAAAAGCGTCAACTGGAACGTGAAAATTAAAACAATACAACATTATTAAAATAAACTAAAACTTCCTTGGTCTAGTGAGCCGACCAACCCCAAACAGCACCTGTTCACAAGTATAACGCATGTGACAGCCATCGATCTCCTCAACCATATTAAAGGGAAGTAACCGACCCGTCACATGTCGCTACCGCTGCTCAGAGTATTTTAGTGAGCATGGCAACCAGTTGAAGTGCCACAGTAGAATGCGCTCTCGTAAACCTGTGGTATCCCATACGAAACGTGTGAGTGCCATATAACCGCCGAGACCAGCACTGAGGGGCAGCGGTATGCACCAAATATTTCCCCAGCGACCAAAAAGATTCCGTGTGGTGACGGATTTAGAATACAAAGTGTCACCACCTGCATTCTATCCGGAGGGTGTCGTAAGAGCCGACAAAAGGAAGTGACAAGGCTGGCAACCTAGCCGCAAGAGAAGAAAAACTTGATACGAAACCCTGTGCCAGCCCGTCTGGCGAGCGTGGCACAGTAGGCTAATTACGCTCCCTGTCATGAGAGGAGGCCCGATTTAGCAGTGCCTAAGTCATTTATGGGCTGAGTAGTGATGGTATACCAAAAAGAAAGTATTTTCAAGCACAGTGGTATCACAGTTTGGTGACGGATTTACAATCCCGTACAACCGCCGACGCGACGGTTCTAATCTCCAAGATGAAACAATAAGCCTGCGCCAATATGTATGTCCAGCGTAGTAGAGAGTCATCATCATTCATCATCATTTCAGCCAAAAGACGTCCACTGCTGGACATAGGCCTCTCCCAAAGATGTCTACAACGGCCGGTCTAATTGAGTAGAGAGAGAGTACCTCGGTCTAATTGAAAGAATTCCAGAATAATTATACTCGGTGAGATATGGGGCGAGAGACGAAGAAGCACTAAAAATAAACACAAAAGAAATAACATTAATATTTAATGTCAAACAATCATTCCCAGATCAACCAGTCTGCAGTGATGTGTTGTTTCAGTTCCGTAATGTTTAATCCTCGAAAAAAGTCCTGTTTCATATTCTCCATTTACAAAACATGTCCAGTTTTTATGATCCTCAGGAATTTTACCAGAATATTCATTTTTAATTTTATAAAAATATATATATTTTAAATCCATTTGCAACGAAGCCCGTAGCAATGGAAATAAAATAACGAATTGTTTTCTTTACACTGCACATTCCGTCTGTTTTCTGTCGCAGATTTTTTACATCAATCTAGCCTCTGCTCACGGCTCCGCGCGCGTCGCATTTGAAGCAGTGCTTATCTTGGCTTTACCGAGTGGTGACGGATTTAGAATACGCAGTGTCACCACCCCTTTCCATCCTGAGGGTGTCGTAAGAGCCGACAAAAGGAAATGACAATGCCGAAATCCTAGATGCAAGAGAAGGAATACTTGAAAAGAAAGACTGTGGCAACCCGTCTGGTCAGCTAATTTCCCTCCTTGTGATGGGAGGAGGCCCGTCTCAGCAGTGGCTCATTTATGAGCTAAGTAGTAGTAATAAATGTTTAAAGTAATAAAATAAATTGTATTCTAACTTTATCCTATTTGTTAGTAAAACAATTTACCTCTTAAATGGCAACACCAATATGTTCGTTACGCTTCTGAATTCGAATTGTGAGTGTAACCTTTATTCCCAATGCGAATATCACGTACGTCACCGTAAATCGGAACCGATTGAACAGACCCTATAAATCCTGCCAGTAAAAGGTTTTTTTAATCCCGTATGCAGCGTGGAAATTACTAGACGTAAAAACTGACGGTTCGTTTAATTTATACTAGACTTCGTGGATTACTAACCAGTCTTTGAATAAATTCTGTTCGGGGAATTAATTGAGAAGCTAAATCTATCTAGTTTCAGTTTACCGTTTGAAATTCAATTATGGCGAGATTCATACGTTAATTTCGACAAAAAGCTCTACAAATTTGAAATTTTGGTATTATACGAAGACGCTATAAAATTATAAACGTAATATTATACCTAACCCCCTTAATAATAGATCCAATTTTATTATTTGTTGTACATGTGCTTTTGCATTTTCTTAAATACTGGAAAATTTTAGAGTTCACAGAATTATCACAAATGTGTGTATCTTAACAATTTTATAACCAATTTTAAAAAGTTCTTCTTTACAAAGGCATGTATTTTTTACATTATGGCATGTACATACAACTTCAGACAGATGTCAAGGGAATAAAAACAATTGTTTCTGCTTTTGTGTACCTACAAATTGTCTTGATTTTTTTTTAAATAACCGACTTCGAATGTATGGAAAATGTAGACGATACTGACTGACTTGGAAATTTAAGTTATCTGCATTCACGACTGCATAGCTTTGAGATACGGTATTCGTTTATTAAAATGAAGCAAATCGGACCATGGCAATTGGCTACATTGAGATTGATTGCCAAATTAATGGCGCAGCTTATTCAAAGATTTATGTAAAATTTATACAATAAGAACGTGTTTTTATACATATTGGAATGCAAAATTTACCTGAGTAGATAGGGATTTAAAATTCACACATTGAAAATTCACCCACATTTAAAATTCACACAAATGCAAAACCCTTTTTATTAAACTCAATGACCGGTAGACTGTGAGGGTTGGGTTTAAAGAGGGACTTTCGGCCTCTACCATATTTTATTTCAAAGGCGTTATCGTTAATGAAAAATTGCTTTGTTACAGGTACGCAGTATGTGAAAATGAAACGTACCCCAGAGTAATTCTAGTGAAAATACTCAAGCAAAGAAAATGACTGGAGCAAAATTCACAAGCTCAAAATACGGCGGGCAATATCAACAATAAAAACCATTTGAATAAAGAAAAACATTATCTAACTCTATGAACCATGCCGCATTTAAAATTCGATCTAAATTCAAAATATCGAATTCAAAGGTGATTGGAGAAAAAACGAAGATTCTATAAAATGGATTAGTACAGAAACAATTAATCACACACAAAGCATAGCAAACATGAATCAAGAGCACTTAGAAAACATGACAATAGCAAAAATTTGCACCGATGGATGCCAGAATAGTTCGAAAATAACAGCCTTAAATCTAAAGCCAGAGGCAAACACTACATTTATTTATCGATACCATATCGATATCAGCAACGATACCGATTTCACTGCCGATTATTTCAATGATTCGTTAGCTGACTCAAATTGTACATTAAAAAATGGAACGTGTAGTGATGTGATGTACAACTATTGGGCGTTATCGTTGTTAGTGTTCCCAGTGTTAACGTTATTTGGTAATGTGTTAGTGATTTTAAGTGTGTCTAGGGAGCGAAGCCTGCAGACAGCTACGAACTATTTTATAGTGAGTTTAGCGGTGGCCGACCTTTTAGTTGCGGTCATTGTGATGCCATTTGGAGTATACTATTTGGTGAGTGCCGAGTTCTTTAACTTTATAACGACGTATAATTTATAGCTGTTTTATATGGTTCTAAATGATAACGCAGCGCACGTATACTTAAGGGGATATGTAAAACTTTATTTTAACGGTTAAACATTGTCGATTATAAATTAAATAACGTCGGATACATTTTTAATTTGAAGAATTTTTTTTTTAGAATGTGAACGTACGTTATCTAATGATCCTGATATTTGGCATAGACGCTGCTAACCATAGGCATCGTCCATCTAACCGTCTTATCTAAGCCGGGTGTACGGGTGTGCACCAACTCGCGAACCATGCACTGACTACGAGAATAATTGTAAAAACTTTTGGGAGCTACCCCACGCTATGGCTTTCAAGGCATTTCGCTCAGCCCATATATTACCCATTGCTGAGTCGGGCCTCCTCCAGTTACATGGAGGATAACTAGCCTACTGTGCCACACTCTCCAGGCGGATTATCACAGAGTTTCGTATCAAGGTTTCGTTCTCTTGTGGCGATGTTATCGGTGTTTTTTTTTTTCATTTCTTTTTGTGGCTCTTACGACTTTATCTCGATGGAATGAAGTGGTGACACTATATATTCTAAATCTGTCACCACACGGACGACAGCTTAGTAATATATATATGTATATCAAATTTTGGTGGGTCCGAAGTGAGACTGCTACTCAGGCGTCATCTTTTTTTTTTTTTTATCTTTGGACATTTCACACAACGCCATCTCGTCCCAAGCTAAGCAACTTAATGCTTGTGTTATGGTAACGAGATTGATGATAAACTACTTATATACTTTTTTTTTTGTAAATACATACATATTATAGATAGAAATGACACCCAGACTCCGAGCGAGTGCCTCTGGTTTAGACAAAGACACTTGCCCGACCCCGGAATCGAACCCGGGACCCGTTGATCCAAAGGCGGCACATCTAACCACTAGACCAACGAGGCAGTCTTCGCCTGAGTTGCACGCCTCGGCGTCAAACTTATTTCATTTTAATCAATTTTTGTACTTTTTATTTGTCGGCTATCAATTCCTGTAAAAAGTCATGGCATACGCCAAAATATGCTAACATTCGTATCGTTTTATTAACCAATTCAGGACTCTGACAAATAACTAAATTAAAAGTTTTTAAAACAAAATATATATTAGAAAAAACAAGTTTTAAACAAAAAAAATCATAAATAGCGGTTCGGACAGGTTCAAAATGTCGCAGAAAAAACTACAGACAAGTTTCATTCGCGGTTTAGGAACGTATAATATTGCAAACGAGTTATTCAAACCGATTCTCGGTTAACCCGGTTCCGCAAATCATCGTACTACCACATCCCTAGCCGCGCCCTATACAGGATTATACGTAAATTTAATAATGAGCGTGGGTCGCGTCGGTAACTGCGTTAATTAGCTAATTAGCAGCCTCTATATCAGGTATTCATGTCAGACTCGATATAACTCATGGATCCTTTGTGCACGAGGAATGCCTGTACGTTTATATATTGACAAACGTTTTGACACGTATAGTCTCAGATCAATTTTCCGTGTGGTGACGGATTTGGAATGCATAGTGTCACCAACCCATTCCACCCTAAAGGTGTTGTAAGAGCCGAAAAAAGGAAATGACAAGGTTAAAAACCTAGCCGCCAGAGAAGGAAAACTTGATACGAAACGCTGTGCGACGAGTCCTGTATAAAGCATGGTTTTATTTGCACTAAAAATGAAAACTTTGTATCAAAAAGTATCAACCGACAGAACGGCAGAATTTGTATCAAGTTTCTTTATTATTGAAGCTAGGGTAAGAGAACTTGATACAAACTGCCAAGTTGGTGCCTCGGGCATACATACATATAGCCTAATTAACGTTGATATCAATTCAAGTTGGTACCGACTTCAAATTGTTGTTTATTTCTCGCGTTTCAGTGTGTGTTTTAGAGTTTGTTTACATTTTTTGTTAAATGTTTAAACTGCTTTATAAGTGGCAATGTTGAAAGTGCTTGTGAAAACTTGGAAAATAAGCTTAAGTATAAATTTAATGTTACTGTCTCAGAACTTGTAAGTGGACTACAAACGCTTGCCGAACCTGAAACTTTAAGCGATTAATTACTTTGTTTTCGTAGCACCTCAATGATACAGAAAAGTTAAAAACAGTAAGCCATCTTCATACTAATATCTCCAAGCATCCACTCACACACATGTGTATTTCCAGTGATGTGACATGGTACATAGAGGTGGTCGCTCTCTATGGGTTCGCAAAGTGGGCTATGCTCCAAGTTTCTCTGCGAGATCGAATCGAATCGGGATACGCAGGCATTTCCGAGTTACCGACATAGCCAACATAGCTCGCAGGACTGGCGGCTAATGGAGCAAAAAAATCCGACTGCGCAAATGATGTGTCAATGACCTGGAAAGATCGCGGGATAACGATTCCAACGACTTCGTGGTAATCTTTGGGGAGGCAAACGTGCAGCAGTGGATTTGTTTGGTTGAAATTATGATGATGATCAACTCACACAAGCACACAACGAACGATTATTAAACTAAAAAGTGCCTTACTCCTCTATGCACTTTGCCTTTTCCAAGCTGGTTAGCTACTGCTGCAACATATTTTTGCTGATTACCAGTGCAGACCAGATTGGAGTGTGATTGCCGTCTACCCTCTGAATCCCAAGGAGTAAGACTGCTGGATCAGACGTAACCATTCGGTTATATCAGCTATTATTTTGCTGTCACTAACTTCGAGTTACGACTGCCATAAATGTTAGAATGACAGCTAGGACTGACAGCTTATACCTGCGAAGCACGAATAAGATTAGGGATTATAATATGATGGTCACCCATTCATCGTCTGCTTCATGCAGGTCTACACGTTATCTTCCGCACTATACTTTTTTTGTGCAGGTGATATCATTGACTATTCGCATCATAATATCTCGTATGACCGAAAATCTATTTGAGCTACTGTTTGAATTCCACAATGCGCTGTGTCAATATTCGTTGGTGTAGTGAGCGGTAAACACGCATACTTTCCACCTCAACAACTTTTTAAAATGGGTAAAAGGCACTTTGAAATCGGCGTCTCTTACGAAGATCAATAATACTGCTAATTTTAGCTGGCGGGAGTGATAAATTTTTAAGGGAATCCTGATATAAGTAATTTTAAGACAGCTGATGCCTTTGAAAACGCTGAACGGATTTTAATAAAATCTAAGTACCACCGCCTGAAAATTTGATTTTATACAATACTAGCTACGCCCCGCGGTATCGCCCGTTAATGGAAAATTGCGAATAAGGTGATAGAAAGTATTTGTTTTTTTCGACTCATTTTTACCCTATCGTTATATTTTTGATAATGCACACTATCATCACTACATAGTATAAAACAAAGTCGCATTCTTCTGTCCGTCCCTATGTATGCATAAATCTTTAAAACTACGCAACGGATTCTGAAGCGGTTTTTTTTAATAGATAGAGTGATTCAAGAGGAAGGTTTATATGTATAACACACCCCCGCTTTGCACGGGCGAAGCCGGGGCGGGCCACTAGTATCTTTATAAATTATAGCCTATGTGTTAATCAGATATATATCCTTTATAATTGTAAAGTTTCATCGAAATCCATTCTACATTTTTGAGTAAATATCACCATACTGCGTTATCGTCGTCGTCGTCGTTTCACGACCCACGGGAGGAGGCCCGACCCACTACTGGGTCAGACCTCCTCCAAATTCATAGAGGGTAATTAGCCTGCTGTGCACGCTGGCAAGACGGCTTGGCACAGGTTTTGTATCAAGTTTTGGGGCTCTTGCGACTAGGTGGTAGGTGGTTCTTATAGTCGCCTCTTACGATACCCTAAAGTTGGTATGGGTTGGTGACATTGTGTATGCTTAATCCTATAGCCGACTACCTGTGTTATACACACTTTAAAAGTTTCCACTCAGTAGACACGTACCCGAAAATAACATTGAGTAGCACGCGATGTTACCTGAATTTTGTAAGTGAATTAATTACAAAAATTGATTAAATTCCTTTGCATATTACTGGGCCTTTGTGTGGTTTCAATGAATATTCATGGCTTGTTTACAGAAGTTTATTACGTTTTTTGTTTGGAACGCTTAATTTCGAAGTGGTGTAAAATTGTTTGGTCACATTTTACGTTTCTTATCACCATCATTACTATCATCATTATTTTATAACTGAACAAGCCCTCTGAGTTTCTTGCCAGTTCTTCTCAGCAGTGGTCGCGTTCGTGGTGGTAAACTATATTACTTTACTTTGTATAATTTTTTTAATATGTTGACAATTTTTAAGTGTACATCATGTCCTATGCAAAATAAATGATTTGACTTTGACTTTAACTTGATAGGAGAACAGAATTCGACTGCCTCGTTGGTCTAGTGGTTAGATGTGCCGCCTTTGGATCAACGGGTCCCGGGTTCGATTCCGGGGTCGGGCAAGTGTCTTTGTCTAAACCAGAGGCACTGGCTCGGAGTCTGCATGTCATTTCTATCTATAATACGTATGTATTTACAAAAAAAAAAGTATATAAGTAGTTTATCATCCATCTCGTTACCATAACACAAGCATTAAGTTGCTTAGCTTGGGACGAGATGGCGTTGTGTGAAATGTCCAAGGATATTTCATCATCATCATCATTTCAGCCAAAAGACGTCCACTGCTGGACATAGGCCTCCCCCAAGGATCTCCACAAAGGCCGGTCCTGGGCCGCCCGCATCCACTGCTTTCCGGCGACCTTAACCAGGTCGTCGGTCCACCGTGTGGGAGGCCTACCAGCACTGCGCCTGCCGGAACGCGGTCGCCACTCGAGGACTTTTCTGCCCCATCGGGCGTCGGTCCTGCGAGCTATGTGCCCTGCCCACTGCCACTTAAGTTTGGCAATCCGGTGGGCTATGTCGGTGACCCTGGTTTTCCTGCGTATCTCCTCATTTCTGATTCGATCTCGCAGGGAAACTCCGAGCATAGCCCTCTCCATTGCCCTTTGGGTGACTTTGAGCCTTCTGATGGAGCCCATAGTGAGCGACCACGTCTCTGTTCCATATGTCACCACTGGCAAGGATATTTATTTTATATTTATTTATAGAATAACATAGTGTCACTAGCCCAATCCATACTGAGGTTGTCGTAAGAGACGGCAACAGGAAATGACAAGGCCGATAATCTGATGGAAGGAAAACTTGATATGGCACTCTGGCCAACCCGTCAAGCCAGCGTGGCACAGTAGACTAATTACCCTCCACCTTTATTGGAGGAAGCCCAATTAAGCAGTGTTTGTATCAAGTTTTCCTTCTCTTGTGACTAGGTTATCGTCCTTATCATTTCCGTAAATATCCGTTCCGAGTAAATTTTCACCTTTTCTTATTGAGATAAAGAATATGTTTTCATTTTGTCTACCACTCAGGAGTTCATAAAGTTCCTAACTTTCACCCAAAGTAATCTTACTTTCATTTAAATGTGCCAGTCTCATGGCAAAATCAAATTAGTTTCTGAAACATTTCAAATTTAAAACTGTGACTTGCTTAACGACCTGTGTGTACGTCCTGAAACTGAAATTATATAAAAACAGGAAACATTTAAAAATAATGTACATTCTCTGAAAGTAAGCAATTCTCATAATCTCAACCACGATGGAGTTACTGGTTTGCATCTCATGCATGTCGTGCATTTTAATGGAATGAAGGGAAAGTAGCCTACTGTGCCACGCCAGCCAGATTTGATGGCACAGATTGACTTCTCCTTCAGCTAGCCTTTAGCGTCTTCTAATAGTCATACTCAGCCCATACATGAGCCACTGATTCCTCCTCCAACATGGGGGGGTAATTAACCTACTGTGCCACACTTGACAGATAGTTAGCACAGGGTCTCAGAACAATTACATCACATGACGAGTGCCTGAAGTGGTGATACTCGCACTCTCACTGTTCTCAACCGTTCCGAGATATCAAAGTCAAGTCATTTATTTTGTACTAGCGACCCGCCCCGCCCCGGCTTCGCACGGGTGCAATTATGACATATAAACCTTCCTCTTGAATTACTCTATCTATTAAAAAAACCGCTTCAAAATCCGTTGCGTGGTTTTAAAGATATAAGCATACATAGGGACGGACAGGCGAAAGCGACTTTGTTTTATACTATGTAGTGATGATAATATACAAATAAGATACAGGACACTTACAAATTATCAACATATTGATAAATATTATACAATGGAAAGCAATATAGTTTAGAACCGAGCACGAGTGGATTTAGAATACGCAATGTCACCAACCTACAACATCCTGAGCGTGTCCTATGAGGCGACTAAAGGAACTCAAGATGCAGACCACCTAGCCACAAGAGAAGGAAAGCTTGATGTAAACCCTGTGCCAACCCGTCTTGCCAGCGGGGTACAGTAGGCTAGTTTCCCTCCATTTTGGAAGAGGCCCGACTCAGTAGTGGGTCATGTATGGGCTGTAATGATGATGATGATAGTTTCGAACGAGGTCCGAACTCGACTACTGCTAAAAAGAACTGACAAGAAACTCAGCGGGCTTGTCATTTTTTAAGTCTTGTCGGTGAGCGGATTTTTATGTCTGTAGATTTATTTATGTAACTAGATAACTATTTGGCTTTTAAAAAATTTAAGACCACGATTGTATATACAGTTAGATTTGATATACCTACAGCAGATATATAGATTGTACAGTTGTCTCCGTGTATCTAAACGAAATACATATATCACGGTAGTGGTTAAACCTACTTTTGCATTGGCCGTTTTCACTCACTCTTATTAAAACAACGCTATATCTTTTATAATGTGCAAACATTCTTGTTCAGGCATACCCGATAATTGTTTAAGCCCACTCCATCCACAGTAAATTACAAACAAGCAGTAAAGCAACTTCAAACTGATTTAACAAGCTCACTCACATATATAACGCATGGATCATTATATGAAAACACCCAGTCCAATGACGGCCTTGTTGGGTTGGACATACCGTCTTTGAATCACGGGTTCATGGTTCGATTCCGGGGTCGGACAAGTGTTTTTGTGTACACAAAGAGGCACACAAAAACACTTGTCCGACCGTTTTGTAAACTGCCCCCGCGATACAGTTACTGGTGACCCTACTTGTACTGTGACCCCACCCTCAGCGATAAGTTTAATTTGTCGTCTGTCGCGTACTGAAAGCGAGCCTTTCCTGTGACCGCTAGATGGGTTTAGGGCTGTTTGCGTACAAGGACATCGATATAATAGGCACATAGCTTTGTAGCAAACGATTCTGAATATACAATTAACTGAAAAAAATATTAAGGACGGCTAAGGACTTATAATAATGTCCGTGTCGTGATGGGTTTAGAATACACAGTGTCACCAACCCATTCCATCCTGAGGGTGTCGTAAGAGCCGTCTAAAGGAACACAAGAGCTAGCCGCAATAGAAGGAAATCTTCAAACCTTGTGCCAACCCGTCTTGCCAGTGTGGCACTTAAGGCTAATTTCCCTCCATAATATTGGAGGAAGCCCGTCTCAATAGCGGTTCATTCATGGGCATGGGAAATTGATGATAATGAGAACTGGATGAACAGATTTCACACAAATTATATAACAGTTTCCAGAAAATATTTCTAGCGACTTTAGAAAAATTTGGATTACGTGTCTGATCGCCCCGGCACGCCACAATAGATGCCTTTGTGGGTGTGAGCTATATCCATAAGCTCCACAATACCCCAAATGCCTCTCACATTTCATCGAATTGAATGATGTGGCAATTTTAAAGGCAATGAGACGAAACCCGACATGTGTTTAGCTAGTGGATCGTATCAGTTAATAAATTACCTTCATTGTACTAATATTTAACCTATATCTACCCCGTATATAACCCACTTATGCAGACGTGCTATATAACTGTGACATTAAGATCCATTCAGTATTTATTGCGTGTCAAAAATCCACTTAAGCTGGGTACTCATAAGCGAACTGTAACCGGACAGTTACAGTAACATGGTTCTAGTGTGTACGCGTGTTGTAGTCTTCGGGTCCATCGAACTGAACATTTCATCGAACGCCCTCACCCAACGTACTCATTCAGTCGGCTGTAACTATTACCGAACACATACAGTGTGTGTACGTACACACTGCGAGCTTCCTTTGGTTCCAAAAACCGACATCCATCGGCTCGCTGCGTGCCGCTCGCGAATAGCTCGCGCCAGGTTCGCAGATCACTTACACACCATGATTTGTAGTTGCAGTAACGTCCAACGGTTACGTTACATAATGAATACGTATTTATCGTCTGCTCGCTGCGAACTGCAACTCGATCCGCTCGGGGAAGTTCGCGAACCACACTATAATTTTTGGTTACATAACATGCAACAGTTACGGTTACAGTTCGCTAATGAGTACCCGGCTTTACATTTACTTGGACGGTTATCAATATATCCACGTCATATCCATATAAACTTTTGCATTTAAGATATTATATCATCATCATCATTTCCGCCCATACATGACCCACTACCGAGTCGGGCCTCCTCCAAAATGGAGGGAAATTGGCCTACTGTACCACGTATACTGTAAATATTATATAGTATGTCGGTTTGTGGACATAAATGTCAAATCTACTGGTTCACCATTAACAATGGGCGTGCCACAGGGGTCAATTCTGGGTCCGTTTTTGTTTTTAATTTATATAAATGATCTCGCCTTTTTTGTAAAAGATATTTGTAACATTGTTCTATTTGCTGATGATACATCCCTTATTTTTAAAGTTGACCGTAAGAAACCAAATTTTGACGATGTAAATAGCGTGGTTTACTGTAAATAATTTATTGTTAAATGCAGCTAAGACAAAATGCATTAGGTTTACTACCTCTTACTCAAAAAGCGTTACTAAATTGATATTAAATGATAAATATTTAGACCTAGAAGATTCAACAAAGTTTTTGGGCATCACTTTAGATTCCAAGTTACAATGGAAGCCCCATATTCTTAAACTTGCCGATAAACTTAGTTCAGCAGCCTACGCTGTGAGACAGGTAAGACGGCTCACCGACGTAGACACCGCGAGACTCGTCTACTTTGGTTACTTCCATAGCGTCATGTCATATGGTATTCTGCTTTGGGGCAACGCTGCAGACATTGAAACAGTATTTAAATTACAAAAGCGTGCTGTGCGTTCCATTTACAATCTAGGACCCAAAGAATCACTTAGGAATAAGTTTTGTGATATAGGAATTTTGACTGTGGCATCGCAGTTTATCCTTGCTAATATCTTATTTGTGAGACAGAATATCAGTAAGTATAAGACCAACTGTGATGTCACTACGTCTACTATCCGGACAAGGAATAGGCATAAACTAGTGATACCTCACCACAGACTGCAGAAAGCCCATGGATCTTTTGTAGGCCTCGGTGTTCGCTTGTTTAATAAAATTCCTGACGCTATTGTCAGTCTACCTTTCATAAAGTTTAAAAATGTTGTTAAATCTACTTTAATTAATAAAGGGTACTACCGCGTCAATGACTATCTGTGTGACATTGATGCCTGGAAGTAACTGTCATTTTGTGCCTGTGCTCTGTTCCTTTAACCTCTTGAATAATATATCTCACTTGTACGTAGCATTTAGACAATGTCATATATTGTACACTGTATGTGTGAGCAACGACGCAATGGATAGCTATTAATTCGCGGACTTGTATTTGATTGGCCCTGACCCAAGGCCTAGTTGTCATTCATGCGTTAACGTGTTGTGTGTTTCTCTCATCTGGCGAACTTGCTCCCACTATGCTGTTAAGTGCTTGCGAGGAGGCCTGACTCAGTAGTGGATCATATTTTTGGCTGAGTAGTAGTACTACATGTCCACTCATAGCAGAGATTATCTGGTGGTTTACTGAGGGTGATGGCTCTCACATGCAAGCATGCAGTTCTAAATACTGACTAACTGCTGATGTGATGTTAGAAATCTTTGTACACCAAATGGTGATTTAAAAAACCACTACACAGTTACTTGCCCATTCTTTTCTGCAGAGCAGCCTTCCAAACCGGGGGCAAAAGGTAAATAGTGAAAGCATCGTGTATAATAAGGTGCCAAAAGAGCGCAGGTAGGCCAGGTACGCCCAGCTGAACCAAATGTTACTTAAAGCGTGTTTTGTGTTTGGAAACGTATATGGTGTAAGATAACAAGTGGATACTCGCCGGCCGCTACCTACCTGCGTAGTGAAACAACTTCTAAAACCTGGGGAGTATTGTTTTCAATCACTTTGTTACACAGTTGAAACACTTTTTACGCACTGCACTTAAATATTACTCAATTATATTTTGAAGGGCATTCCTATGTTAGGAATTACTTTAAACATTTGCCCGTTACACATTGTATATTTATCATAGGTACTGTTATAGCACTGTATTGTGTAGACTATAATTGCACACAGCACATTATTACTTAATAACGTTGGAGTTTGTGTACGTAAACCGGTATCTGGACATTGAATCAGGGTTCACTTTTACTTTTACTCTGCGAACGTAAACAAAAAAGTACCCTCAAATATATAATAAAATTAATAGTTGTTGGATTGAAATTAATTTTGTTACTAATATTTAAGATATATCTATCTGTCAATTCTCATATTAAATTTAGTTTCTTGCTTCACTCTCCATAAATTTCTCTCCACATAGTGTAGGCACTCTGCTCTGCTTTCACTTATCTTTCTCCTATTGTTTTCCAGTTTCCATTCAACAACTCTAACATGGCACTGACCCGCAGGGCGGTTGTAAAGGACATGGAGAATAAACTCCAAACAGCGCTCCAGCAGTTGAAGGTCAAGAAAGACCTTTGTGACCAGCTCTTCAAGGAGCGGGAGGAGAGTGAGAGGGAAATTGAGGTGGTCATCCGCAAGAACTCTGGACTGAAAAATGAGCTAGCTGAGTTACACGTCCAGCTTATGGATGCCCAGAGCCAGCGTGACCAACTTCAGGATGTTGTAAATAGTTTCCATAGTTGTAGTGATACGCATGAAAGGGCATTGGGTCGCATTGCTGAACTCGAGACTTCTTTACACGAAGCTCATGAATCCATAGCAAGCCTTGAACAGTTGAGGGAGTCTCAGAATAGCAGTGCCACCCAGTCTCTTTATAATGAGTTGGTTGGGAGTCCTCTAGAAAGCTCAGTTGAATTGCGCCCCAGCCAGGCTGAACACCTAGTCTCGAGTAGTAATAAACTGAAGAAATATATAAAAATCAATAAATATTTGAACAAGACTAGAAGGTTATTAAAACTACAGAAACATACTAGTAAACTTAAGCAGTTAAGTTCCAATAGAATTAATTTAATATCTAATCTCAGGTCTTGTAAAGATGATCTATTAAACTTACAATATATCTATGACAAAGACACCTATCAGCTGCAATTAGAAATGACTAATCTTCAGGCAGACCTCAATAGTATATCACAGAAATATGACGATGCTCAAAAACAAATTAGGGAACATATCCTAGCTACAAACGAGCTGATAAAGATAAGCACGTATAATGCTGAGCGATTCGAATCGCTAAATAATATTTGCCTTCAGAATACCAGTGACATACAGAGTGACACAAACACACAATCCCCTGTAGTTAGACCTGATTGTCAGAGTACAACACTGAATGTGGGCCCCTATACAGCCCCATCTCAAAAAGTAATCATGTACTCTGATAAGCTGGGTTGTGGTTTTGGGTCCTTGTTAAACTCACATTTAAATCATACGGTAGTAAATATGTGTTCGCCTGGTGCAACTTATGAGCAATTAACACACAATATTCAGTCTGATAATCTCGACAGGGACTCGACGGTCATTATTTTGTATGGAAATAGTTTATTAGTTAAGAAACAGCATATCATAAATATGGTCGATAAACTTATAAAATTGAACGAAGCATATGAATGTAAGTTTACTCTATGTACCCTTCCCTACTCTCGCTCCTTTACGGAACATCAAAATAAGCATATTTTTGATTTAAATATGCTCATATATAATTTGACAAATAGATGCAAAGATGTATTTGCATTTGACTTAAATAAATTTATAACTAGTTTTAAGGTGACTAGAGATACATTGTATCTACCAATTAGATTTAAGAGACAAATAGCTATGTTAATAGCCTATAACATTTTACATCCTGTTAGTAACAGGAATTCGGTTATTTTAGATATAAGTTTAACAAACTGTGCTATTCACAGTCAGGACCCAGCTAACAGTTTAAACTGTTAGAGGAGACAACAGACTTGCCTTCTCGCTTTTGACGTTTTGTTCATCAAAACATTCAAGGCATGTCTGGCAAACAATTAGAAATTGAACTTTTTTTAGAATACCATCGCGTTCATATTTTTTGTATTACTGAACACTGGCTAAAAGATAATGAGCTTGGATGCAACAACACCAATTATAAAATAATTAGTGCCTTTTCGAGACGGACTGCCATACGTGGTGGTTCTTTAATATTGGTATCAAACAATATTAAATCTAAGGAACGCAAAGACATTGTTAGTTTGTCTATTGAGCGCGTAGTTGAGTTATCTTGTGTAGAATTAGAGCGCTATATCGTTGTGTGTGTGTACTGTGTTAAAAATTATTCAAAAACTTTTAAAATGGTATGCCATTCAGCCAAGTCACTTCATATCAGTAATAAGATAAAAAACTTCACAGACAAAATTAAAACTACTTGGAATATTATCAAAACCGAAACCGGGAGGACGGCACCGCGAGATCATACATTAGAGTTAAATTTGAACCGAAAAACTATAAGCAATGATTTTCATGTAGCTCAAACATTCAATGAGTTTTTTGCTAGCATACCATTAGAATTATCTAAATCTATGAAATCTTCGTCATCGGATGCTGAGGCTATTTTAAAAAAATCGGTGAGCGAGTGCTCTTTGAATTTCATATTTAAACACGTGACCCCTGATGACATAATCGTCACATTTAATACATTGAACCTGAAAAAAACCGAAGACCTGTGGGGAATTTCCGTCTACATACTTAAGGTAATATTGCCTGATATAGCTCCACACCTTGCTAAAATTTTTAATCAATGTGTGAATATGGGTGTTTTTCCAAATTTATTGAAGCACAGCAAAATTATTCCTTTATTTAAAGCTGGAGATAAAAAAGAACCGGGGAATTATAGACCAATTTCTATACTACCAGCATTAAGTAAAATATTCGAAAAGCTGATACTTAAACAGTTGCTTCACCATTTCAATTCAAATAATTTACTCCACAAGAATCAGTTCGGTTTCACTGAAGGTCGGTCTACATCTGATGCAGGGGCCGCTCTATTGAGGCATATTTACAGTGCCTGGGAAAATGGTCAAAATGCCATAGGTGTATTCTGCGATCTGTCAAAAGCTTTTGATTGCGTTCATCACGATACACTGTTGAGAAAGCTTCGTCATTATGGCATTTCCGATCATGCCCTGAAATTAATGGCCTCATATCTAAATGACAGGATTCAGTTTGTAAGTGTAAATGGTGTTCAGTCGACCGGTTCACCTGTGTTAATGGGCGTGCCGCAGGGTTCTATTCTAGGCCCATTTTTGTTTTTAATATATATTAATGACCTCCCCCTTTTTGTGGAAAATATTTGTAATACTGTGTTGTTTGCAGATGACACTTCGTTAATATTTAAGGTTGACAGAGACAAAAGTTCATATGACGATGTAAACAGCGCCCTCTCTCAAGTATGCCACTGGTTTGAGACGAATAACCTTGCATTAAATGCTCAAAAAACGAAATGTATTAAGTTTGTCACGCCCAATGTACGAATTAGTAACACCCATTTAATGATTGACAATAGATGCGTAGATATTGTAGAATCAACAAAATTCTTAGGCATTACTTTAGACCCTAAACTTCAATGGGGGGCACATATAACGTGTCTCGCAGCTAAACTGAGCTCTGCGGCTTATGCTGTGAGACAAGTTAGAAAACTTACTAATGTAGACACAGCTAGATTAATATATTTCAGTTATTTTCACAGCATTATGTCTTATGGTATCTTATTGTGGGGAAATGCTGCCGATATTGAAACCATTTTTGTTTTACAACAGCGAGCGGTGCGTGCAATTTATAATCTTAATTCTAGAGAATCACTAAGAGAACTTTTTAAGGATACTGGGATTCTTACAGTCGCATCGCAGTACATATTTACAAATATAATGTACATTCGTAAAAATATCTGCGATTACGAAAAGAGTGGCGATATCAATAAAAATAAAATGTCCACTAGGAATAGACATCACATAATAGTCCCTTATTACAGGCTGCAAAAAGTTCACAAAACTTTTGCAGGTCTTGGTATTCGATTATTTAATAAAATACCTAAAGGCATTCAAGACTTGCCTTTAGAACACTTTAAGTGTCACATTAAAAGTCGGCTAATCTTTAAGGGGTACTATAAAGTTAACGACTATATCTTAGACAAAAATGCTTGGGAATAACTGATCGGTGTTGTTGCTAGTCCGATGCTCTTATTTAAATACTTTTAGAATAATGACAAAGTAATTAGAAATAGTGTTCTTGTTATGTGATATTTATACACAGTATGTGAGAGCATCCTAACACGTTATTAGTATAACTTTTGAAATGTTCAATTCCTTGGTGCTCGAGTTATCATGCTCACTTAAAGACTCATGGCAGTGGTGGCGTCGTGCGGCGGGTCGTTCTCTTCCCTGCAATATGGTTGAGGAGGGCGATGGCTGCCGCATGCGTCATGCTTGTGAACAGGTGCCGTTGCTGGGGGTCGGTTGGCTTGGGCATTACAAGGTTACTATTGTCAACTATATCTGGCTGATGTTTGGCCCTTTGGAACTATTGCGTGAGTTTGCTCTCACAAATCTGTCTTAAAACCAGTCTTGTACCCAAATGGCGATCTAAAAAGAGCAACTACAGAGTTTCTTGCCGGCTCTTCTCTGTAGAGGTGCATTCCGAACCGGTGGTAGATGGTAAATAATTAATTTTAAATGGTAAATTTTAAATTTTATTTTTTGTTTGACCTGTCAAAAGAGCTCTAATGAGCAAACTTGATTAAATGTGTTTTGATTTTGATTTTGATTTTTGATTTTTTGCACAGGTCCATTCTTGAATTCACTAAATTTACTTAAAAATATCTCCAAAGAACTCCTAGCTTACAATTATCTCTCTTTGAAGCTATCAATAACATCAAATAACATGTAAAAGCTCTTAGGAAATTACTTTTGAATTGGTTTTAAAACTTTCCACCTTACTAGACAGTTGCACAGTGAAGATTTATGCAAAGCAGAAGATAACATAACGTAACGTCTACCACCCTAAGGTAGACTGGTAGAAAATGCCTAAGGCATTAAGTCCGCCTTTGTACATTACTGTATGTGCAAAAAGCATAAATAAATAACGAGAAAATAAAAGTATTTGAACACACAATCAGATTGGTTATATAAAATTATGTACAGAAACAATACTTACCAACTATTTATACAGACGTAATTTGCTACACCCTTCGGTACATTTTAGATAACTCTTTATTATTATAAAATAGTATTAACAATTTAGAACACTAGACATTTATAAATGACATATACAATTTGCGCCCTTATCGCTAAAGAGCAGTATTCCAGACATCCTTGACACATGGCTTCAAGAAGAGTTATCTTCATCTAAAGTTTAGAAAATTATTAAAATTCTAAAGAAAACTAAAATAGTAGAAATCCTCCCCCAAGGCCTATGTCCAGCAGTGAGCCTATTTTGGCTGAAATGATGATATTTGGCTAAAGCTATTAGACATTTTCCGGAGCCCCGATGAACCATGAGAGAGATAAACATTATACCTACTCTTTATTGCAAACTGCGATTTCTTAAAACAACTTTGGTTTCGCTTAAAAAGAGGTGCACAGAGAATTGAAGATGCATTCTCTATCTTTATCTTCTAATATTTTGCGATAAATATTTCTAATATTTGTCCTATGTTTTCTTTTGGCCTTGCGTAAGTCGTCGTGTGACTGCAATGATGATATACAAAAGTTGTACACATTACTGCTCATACAGACTTTACTGTGATATGAGCAAGCAGAACTTAATGGTTTGAAAGTTGGAAGACGTGAGATAAGGGCTGCGTTGCAATACTTTCGAGTTGAATTGCTGACCTCAAACTTTGTACAGAAGGGTTGAAATTTTTTAGCTGACATTAACCATTTGTCCATTTGAATAGCTGACATTTCTACAGTTTGAAACAACTAAGAATTTAGACAAATTTAGAATACCCAAAACCATCAACCAGTACCATCCTGAGGGTGTCATAAGAGGCGACTAAAGCAGGAAAACTTTATACAAAACCCTGTGCCAAGTTACCGTGTTGCCAGCGTCGCACAGTACGCTAATTTCCTTCCATTCAATTAGAGAAGACCCGACTAAATGACCCACTACTGGTGGGTCATTTATGGGCTGAACTGAGATGAAGGTGTGTATGACATAGTACAATAATTTCACCTCCCTACATCCTGGTTTGCTACACCGGTTTTTACGTTTGTAACTTAGCTTTAGGCAAATAACATTACGATTGTGTGGTGTGGAGTTTCGGCGCGTGAGTAGAGTCGTCAGCTTTCAATCAGAAAAAGCATTCAACCCACACGACTGTGCTGCTACCTTGCCTTCAAGACCCGTAAGGGCCATACCAGCTCAGGAGGCCAGACGAATTATTGGGCATTGGACACAATGTAGGTACTCTAACAAATTGTTTACATATCAATAAGTATTATATATTGCAATGTCTCGTGTGGTGATGGGTATAAAATACTTGGTATCACCACCCATTATATCCAGAGAGTGGTGTTAGAGCCGACAAAAGGAAATGATAAGGTAATGGCCTTCTCATTTTCTAGCCGTCAGAGAGGGAAAACTTGATTCAATAAACTGTGGCACAGTAGGCTAATTACCCTCCCTTTGTTTTGATGGGCCTATGTACAGAAAAAAAAACCTATTAAGAAAAACACGTTCATGAAATGCAATACCCTCCCAAAGGCCAACCCCACGTCCGTACAGAACATCTTAGCCACGTGGGAGGGGGACACTCAAAATGAAATTACTTATGAGTGGCTAACAGGGAAATGGCAAACCCATGATGATGGAGAGAAATAATATTGAAATGATACAAAGTGACTTGACATTGGCTAAACACAAACCGTGAGAGCCACAAGGAAGAAAAAAAAAATGCAATAATTGATGAAACAGAAAAGCAACACAAGTAACTCTTTCTAATTAGAATGAGGCGAGGAACCATCATTCAATGTTCAGTTGAGGGATTACATTTAATATAGCCCTCAGACGATATTAAATTTATCATGCTTCTGTTATATCCAAAATTGCTCTACCCTTGATTGGCCTGGAGATAAATCGGCGGGCCCTTCTGAGATATAGCCTTTGTAGACGCCAGATACCACAGTAACCTTCGTAACACAACTAAATCAATTCCGTAAGAGTTCTCATCGCGTACGAGTAGCTTAGCATAATGTTGGATCGTTGTGTTGGTAGAACATAGGTAGGTACATATACCTAATGTAAGAAGAAAGAAATCGCAATTAGCGATAAGAGCACCCCTTGTACAAAGTGTTGATTTTTTTGTGTTCTGTCTATTTTCACGTGTACAATAAAAAAAAACTATATCTAATTTTTTTTAATAAATCAATAGAAACGCTTCTGCTTCTTTCGTTCTATGCGTTCAATTCGGACGATATACTCTTTTGGTATCTCGGTTTTTTCATGTTTTATTCAAAGGCATATTATAACCTAATGTTGTACTTCTAATAGAGATTCAATTTTGTATATATTTGTCAGTCTTCCTCTATCTTTAAGGATATCTTCAAAACGATAGGTTCCGTAATGATAGACATCTACTCCACTTTTCAGCCCATAAATGACCCACTGCTGAGTCGGGCCTCCTCCAGTTACAAGGAGGATAAAAGTCTACTGTGACACGCAGGCCAGACGGGTTCGCACTGGGTTACAAGAATTCCTTCTCTTGTGGCTAGGCTTTCGGCTGTATCATTTTCTTTTATCGGGTCCTACGACACTCTCTGGGTGGAATGCGGTGGTGACAGTATTCCCAACCCGGAAATTACACACTTTAGTAACCAGGATAAACTACGGAAAAAAGTACTACATAGTCGTGCATTATACATATTGCTAAGGTTAGTTCATTATTTTATAGTAGCTCTACAAAGCGCGCGTTGCTACGCCAGTACTTAACTAAAATAAATTTGAAGAAAAGGCATTATACAAATTTTCATTTGTTTTTGTTCAGAAACCTTCCTGAGCACATGATCTTCTTCAACTTTGCTGAAGTTCATCACATGATCAAATGCATAGTTTACGATTCATAATAGGACATTTAGGCGCAAAATCATCATCCAGCCAGACGAGGTAGTATGTCTGGCTGGGGGTCGCAGCGACTATCCCCTCCATAGTCGTAGTCGGGTCAATCTTAACTGTGCTCTTGAAATTTCGCTATCGCGCTGTAGAACTTTTTGGTAATTCTCGCATTTGTAGGAGATATTTCTTGATGTAATTAGTTCTGATTTTTCGGGTAAATTGTGTAAAGTATGTAGCATGTTGGTCGCCGCAGACATATAGACAAACATTCATTTTTATATACCTATAAGATTAACTTTTCTATGTAAATAAATTTGCATATTGGACTTACGTATTTCTTATTTTCCTGTAAATTATCGTCGGGTCCAACTAAAAACGATGTAAGATGGCGGTTCAACTCTGCCATACCGAGTCTTTATTAATCGTGGAGTGACAGAAAAGCAATTTTGTCAGTCACGGGAACATGAATGAGGACCCACTTAGGCGAACAAACCGAATAAGGTCCCTAAATAACCAAATTACGCTGCCGCGATTGACTTTCAAGATGGGCAGGACTGGAAATGGAATGGGGAGTGGTCTAAACATGGATAAGAACTATTCCGGAGTTTAGACTAACAAAAAAAGGTTAAAACATTTATAAAAACCAGCTGCGCGTTGCTACGCTTCTAACTAAATTAATTGTGAAGGAAAGACATTACACAAATTTTCTTATTTTTTGTTTAGAGACCTTCGTGGGCTCATACACAGCACTTTGCTGAAGATTATCACATGATCAAATGCAATATTATCTTTGGTTCACAACGTTCTTTCTTCAAAAGGTTCTGGTCGCGGTTTTTTTGTTTTTTTATTCTCATGTCTTTTTACTTGTCTTCTCCGTATCCCATTGCGGTAAGCACCAGGCTTGCGTGATTTGCCAATCTTTATGGCCGCTCTGAATGTAGCGGCATTACGCTGCGCACAACACCAAATCAGGTATTCCGTATATAGTCACTCATCACGATATCTCTGGAACCATAAGACCTAGAAAATTGAAATTTGGAAATTTGGTCAGTTAACCACAACGTTTACAAAATTCCACCAAATAGGGGGGTTAACATTTCCTTTTGTCTAGTCTTGCGTCTAGTCTAGGCGGAGAAGGGTGCGCGTAAACCATGCGATTGATTTTCCGCGACATCACGACACTTTATGCTCAAGTTGATTTAAATCTGTACCTAAATCGTAAAAAAAATCTTTTCAATACAAATACCTGAAAAATGACACGTTCTAACACACAAAAGGTAGATAACCACTCCACATATTTCTCTTCAAGCGTTTTCCATAACTCACCGATATTGCGGTTGTAAATTGGATGGCAGCTGTTCTATGATGGCCGACGGAAATATAAAGGGAAGATTCACACTCACTATTCAAATAACTAGCGTTAAACAAAAAAGAGGTCAAAAAACCGCGATTATACGCCTAAAGAATTGAAATTCAACTTTAAACCCAGTTATCAAGTATTTCCTGACTTTTGCTTTGTGTGCTAGATGATATTCGTTTATAAAAGTACATATTTTACACTAAAAAAAAACTTCAGTTACATCTACCGCTAATAGTTGCTTTTTTTTAAACTACACTTTACAACTGCACAGCAGACCCGGCCACGCGTTGCTGTGCTGGTTTGGTTATGCTATTATAGTGTAGCTTTTGAAACGTTTGTACTTTTAACATAGCGCCATCTATAGAATGATTACTCAATCCAGTTAAGAGATATCGCCATCTTTTAGAATCGTAAAGAGCTAACATATACTTGTAACTGTCAAATAACAGACTAACAAATATTTTGCAATAAAATTATATTGCGACAATAAGAGATTTATGCTCAATATTTTTTAAGTTGGATCAAACTGACAACTGTGTGCAAATATGAACTTAAAATCGGTTAAGTATCATAAGAGTGCATCGTGGACTACCAACGTGACACGTAATTTGTATTTATTAAGATAAAAAAACAGTTTTAACAACCGTCCAAAACATTGTTTTATTAATAAATTTCTTGTGCACGCAGAAATGGTTCACGTTGCAGAGTGTTGACGTCTGCAAGGCATCCGTAACGTCAATAAGTAATATATTGTCGCGATGTTATTAAATCGCTAAACACGTTAATCAGGAAATATTAATTTTTGTGTACGGTTAGCTTGTTTATTTTGTGACATAGAGTGTGATGGGACACTATGGGCTCCAATAAAAGGCTCAGTGTCACCCAATTAGTAGCGAGGGCTATGCACGGAGTTTCCCTAGGAACCTAGGAGATACACAGAAGACATAGCTCTCAAGATTGCAATACTTAAGTGCAGCAGGAGAGGCAGGAGACATAGCTCGTCTGCAGCTGAAAGAAAAGAGACACGTACCCATGACGCTGCATACAGGACCTGAAGAAGCACAACTGGAGTTTAGTGAGTAGGGGGCGCTACAACATCTTGCGTTACCGAGTCTCACACCTGCGGCCGATGGGGCCGAAAGGTCCACGAGTGGCGACCACTAACCCCAAAGCAAAGAACTGGTAGCTGGTTTCCACGTGGTGAAACCTTAACCAAATCGCCGGAATCTGACCAGCCTTTGTCCAGAAGTGGACTTCTTTAATGACCTTATTCATTTAAAAGACGATTGTGTCAGCAACGCGTTCTTTTCTGAGGCATTTGACAATAAAATTAGTGAAACGGACTCTGGTGTGAAGACACTGTTTCTAAGATTCTCCAAACCCTTCTCTCTTAGAAAAAGCTTATTGATGATCCATGATGAGAAGGAAAACTTGATACAAACCCTGTGCCAACCCGTCTTGCCATCGTGGCATAGTAGGCTAATTTCCCTCCATGAATTTGGAGGAGGCCCGACTCAGTAGTGGGTCATTTATGGGCTGAAACGACGACGACGATCCATGATGATGATGAACCGGTAGTCTATTCCCGCCATAATAATAGAGCTGAACGAGCTAAATGATAAAAATAACTTTATGAATTCAAATAGGATCGTTTCCTAAACAAATTGTTTTTTAATTAGGTAGTCATCAAAAGGGCCGCTTCTCAGTTCGTGTTTAATCGCGTTAACACTCGACTTTCGACGTTCGGCCAAAATTAACGCCACCTCACATACTGGGGGACGCTGATAATACTATCTAAATAGGCTCATCCCACCCTCAGCGTAAACCATGTCACCAAAATCTACTTTCGACCAAGCAAAAAACTGAAAAGTCAACATGAGATTATATTAGTTGCCTTGTTGGTCTATGGGTTGCTTTCGCGTGTATCACGGCTCTTAAATTCGATTCCGGGGTCGAACAAGTATCTTTGCGTAAACCAGATATAATTGTATATTCTGGTCTGGCAATTCAATTTTAGAAAGAGTCCCGGGATCTCGGTTCAAAGTTAATGCAGGAGAATCATCCATAAGAAAATTATAAAGTCACTTAAAATTAATGTTTAGTTTTTATTTTCTGCTTTTTAAAGGTACACGCTTATTATGATGTAGATGTTGTTAAGTTGTTAATACATAGATTCTAGTCGCATCCTCATTTGCTCCCCACCACATATATTTGCTGATATTGGGTATTTCCCCCCCCCCTTCCCCCCAGAGTTTTTTCAGGGCTCAACTGATTTTCATGGAACATATTATTTTGTAATTTGCACGTGATGCGCTTTCATTTGAGACCCCACTCGATTATATTGGCAGACATTCGGTAATTCTTCCCCGCTTTCACCCCCCATAACTTTTAAACGACTTAACCGATTTTCATCAAAAATGTCTAAGAACACTTGCCCGTAGCTCACCTGTCATACAAAAAAACTGTATTGAAATCGCTTGATGCGTTCGCGAGCTACGGAGCCACAGACAGACAGACAGACCGACAGACAGACACCCCTCTTTTTGCGTCGGGGGTTAAAAATGAGCAATCCTGTCTATTTATCAGCTTGGTGCGAGATTTTGACATATAGAGTTCTTCAAACAAATCCGTTGCTTGTAGTTATTATATTTATGCCAAAATAATTCACATTCGTCAGCACATAAATATGTATAAAAGTATTGTATAATTAGTTAGGCGAATTCCAGCCCGCCTAGCGAATGACTGCCATTCTACAAAATGTAAATTCCTCGTGTATTGGCCTCAGTATGTATTTTTATAATAAAATCCCTCAATATCTGCCATAATTGCCGATGGATTAAATTAAATCTGAACATAGTAACATATTGTTCTACATGTCTTTGTTCTTAGCATATATCATCATCATCATCAGCCTATTTCAGTCCACTGCTGGACGTATGCCTCCCCCATGGCTCGCCACTGAACCCGGTCTTCGGTTCTATGCATCCAGTTGCTGCCGGCTGCCCGTCGCAGATCGTCGCTCCATCTAGCAGGGGGGCGTCCCACCCTACGTTTGCCTGTACGTGGTCTCCACTGTAGCACCTGTTTGCCCCAGCGGCCGTCAGTTCTACGACAGATGTGGCCAGCCCATTGCCACTTCAGCTTGCTAATCCTATGGGCTATGTCGATGACACGCGTTCTCGCTCGGATGACTTCATTACGAATTCTATCTCGTAGCGAGACACCGAGCATAGCCCGCTCCATAGCTCGCTGAGCGACTTTTAGCTGATGGACTAGCCGCACCGTCTGTGACCACGTTTCAGCACCGTAGGTTAGTACGGGTAGGACGCACTGGTTGAAGACTTTCGTCTTCAGACTCTGCGGTATGGGCGGCGAAAAGACCTGACGAAGCTTCCCAAATTGCTGTCCAGCCCAACTGAATCCTTCTGGCTACCTCCTTCTCGAAGTTGTTTCGTCCTAACTGCAGACACTGCCCGAGGTAGATGTATTCCGAAACAACTTCAAGTGGAGTACCATCAATGCATATTGGTCCCGGACTGACATGTTCATTGAACATAACCTTGGTTTTGTCCAAGTTCATTCCGAGATCAACCCGCTTGGATGCAGTGTCAAGGCTGTCCAGCATTTGTTGAAGATCCTGCAGCGATTCTGCCATGATGACAATATCATCAGCGAAGCGCAGATGGGAGATTTAATCGCCGTTAACATAAATGCCCCGTCTTTTCCAGTCCAGTGTCTTGAAGACGTCCTCCAATGCGGTTGTAAACAGTTTCGGGGAGAAGACATCCCCCTGTCTTACACCTCTGCGCAATTGGATTGGCCTTGTCTGGTCTTCCTGTACTTGGACGGTCATTGATGCAGCGTCGTAAAGGCATCTCAGCGCTTCTATATATTGCCAGTCAACTTGGCACCGCTGCAAGGATTCCAGAACAGCCCAGGTTTCGATAGAGTCAAAGGCCTTCTCATAGTCCACGAATGCTAGACACAGCGGCCGATTATACTCTTCTGTTGTATAATCTGCCGCATTGTGTGGATATGGTCTATGGTGCCAAATCCTCTCCGAAACCCGGCCTGCTCCGGTGGTTGGAAGTCGTCAAGTCTTTGTGCCAGACGGTTCGTGATGACTCTCGAAAACAGCTTATATACGTGGCTCAAGAGCGAGATGGGCCTATAATTCTTCAGAAGTGTCTTGTCTCCTTTCTTGAAGAACAAGACGGCTATGCTCTTGCTCCACGCATTAGGAGTTCTCCCAGAGAAGAGGACGGTGTTGAAAATGCGTCGAAGCTGTCTGATTACAGGTAACCCACCTGCTTTCAGTAGCTCCGACGTAACTCCATGCATGTGTAACATACATGTAAACACAATTAAGAACATCGTGATGACATTAAGTTCTATTGTATAATTAAACTGTATATTATATCTCTATTTATGACAAGAACAAGTGTAATTTAATACCTAAGGATTGATTATATAACAAACCAATAAATGAAATTGTGAAAAGTCTATGAATGAATGTGCTTCGTGTGCGTGCGTGGGCTATTTATTTAGTTACTTTTTGTCATATTAAGTATGCGCAATGTGGGCTTTGACAACACGGGATCCCAAACTAAGGGGGATCCGCGCTCATTATTTGTAACGAAGTTTGTGTGAAAGGGGGAGTATGGCAAGCAGAATAGAGAGCGTTAACGATTGAAGTCATACAGAGATGCCATTTAATATCTACTTAAGAAGATGAGTTTGTTGTATCAATAAACACTAACAAGATTTAAAAATACACCATTTATAATTCAAGAACGGATGGACCGAATTTAGTGATCTAATGATGAATAATGGTTTAGTGTATTTGTCTGTAACCCGAAGCAGAACGGGTATTAAAATAATAAATATCCTTGGACATTTCACACAACGCCATCTCGTCCCAAGCTAAGCAACTTAATGCTTGTGTTATGGTAACGAGATGGATGATAAACTACATATAGTTATACATTTTTTTTGTAAATACATACTGTAAAGGACGAGAACTAGAATCGGCGGGCTTGTTAATCAAACATGTACATTAACACACTTTATTGGCACGTGCACAGCTTACGATATTTTACAAGAGGCTAACAAGAACAGAAAAACAAAGCAACTCGCTTAAAAAAAGAACACTACTTCAAATTATAATAAAAAAGTATACAAAGACTAAAGAGATTGCGGGTCGCCAACACATACATATAATAGGAAAATATCGGAAACATCACGATCATTTAACAGAATGGTCATAAACTTACGCGGGGGAATCTGCAGGCACAAGATACCTACTGTATAGCATATACACTATATTACTGTATAGCGCAAATTCACTGGTTTCAAAACAAAACCAGTGAATTTGTTTCAAAATAAAGCAATTTGAAGCAAGCAACTACAGAGTTTCATGCCAACTAGCTTACGACCTGATTATTTAAATGAGTTAAAAAAGAGTTTAATCAAAATTTGGGTCGCCAGCCGTTAACCTGATTAAGTAGGCATTATAATTTACACAAAGCTATCGCCGTTTGACCTCTGAGACTCACCTAATGGGATTGTTGAATATCAGTCTACTCTTGTAGCTAGGTTTTCGGCCTTGTCGTTTCCTTTTGTCATGCATATTTGGATAATAAATGAATTTGTGTTTGACATTCACAAGCGCTATAGACAAATATCAAATAATATTATAGACAATTAATAACAATATATTCTCGATTTGACCGGAGAAATTAAAAACAAAAGAGTATTTTAGATGCACTTATTATAAGCGTGTGTGAGTCAATACGAGTATATGGTAGTCCATATACTCGTATTGACTCACACACGCTTATTATGTGCACTTTAGATGCACTATAACATTATAATAAGTGCATCTAATGTGCACATAATAAGCGTGTGTGAGTCAATACGAGTATATGGACTACCATATACTCGTATTGACTCACACACGCTTATAATAAGTGCATCTAAAATACTCTACGCACTAGCGTATAATGTTTATTTTATTGATTTAATCTTTTAGAGCGTCATTTAAGTAAATAGACATTAACATTCTAAAGTATCTCTTTAAAAAAAATCACTTACACTTACAAATTGTCAACACATTTTTTTATATAGAAAATGAAACCCAAGCTCAGTATGTACCTGTATCGCGGAGGTAGTTTACAAAAATGTAATTCACGAACACAAATGACACCCAGACTCAGAGCAAGTGGCACTGGTTTAGACGAAGACACTTGCCCGACCCCGGAATCGAACCCGGGACCCATTGATCCAAAGGTGGCTCACCTAATCCCTAGACCGCCAAAAGATGATGATGGTAGTTTTAAACATGACGTTTTATAAGAGTTTTGTGATAAAACCTACATAAATGAAGTTCCTTTTGAATTTGAATTTAACCCAAGACATATACACATAGTTCGTATACTACTCAGCTGTAGACTCGGCCCATACATGACCCACTGCTGAGTTGGGCCTCCTCCAGTCACATGGAGGGTAATTGGCTTACTGTGCCACACTGGCCAGATGGTTTGGCACAGGGTTTCGTAACGTAATGTGCGGCTAGTTTATTAGACGTAATTTCCTTTTGTCAGCTCTTACGACACCCTTACGATGAAATAAGATGGTGACACTTTGTATTCTAAATCCGTCACCACACGGACATACGTATATCGCTCATCCTAAGAAATCATATCATTAAATACTTAAAAGACAAAGACAAAACTTAGTTAGACTGTACAAAACTTCTACGAATACCAATAGACATAATAACTTGCCCAACTCAATTAAATACCTTGGAATTCAAACTCATTATAAATTCTATTTTAGCTTTCATCTTCCTGGAATCTACTAAAATGGTACATTTCACTGGATGACCTTCAAAGCGTTTTACTATAGAATTATGAACCCTTTGTGAATTCGACGTGTCTTGAAATACATATCTGTCAAGCATAGAGTATACAATACCAGTAGTTAAACTTCCAAGCATCCTTGAAGTGATTGAGAATTTAGAAATTAGGCTTGTGAAGCGACTGAAAAAGCCTGCAAATACAGGGGTCGAGGCTCCGAGTATGAATTTGTCCCATTCGGTGTCGAGACCCTTGGTCCGTGGGGTCCTAGCGCTATAAGCCTTTTAAGGATATAGCAAAAAGGTTAGTCGACATTACATGAGACCGAAGAGGTGGCAGCTACCTCGGACTAAGAATCAGTCCAGCGATTCACGACTGCCAGTATCTTCGGAACCATGCTTAAAGGGACTCTTTTTAATAATATATTTTAGTATTTTTCTGAAGGTTTTTTTTTTGTTTTAGGTTCATTATCATTTATATGTATTTGTCCTTTTGTTATTTGACGCACTGAATATATTAATCGTATTAAATGTACATAGCTAATGTCAAAAAATTTGAAATAATGACATTAGAGATTATGGTCTGTGCAGACTCTCACCATCTTAAAAAGCATTTTAGCTTTCCCAGTCAATGGGGAAGCCAGAATGCTGTTACATTGACCTACATTACAAATTGTTTCGGTGATATCCAAGTAATTGACGTATAACCGCGTGGCCACAGCCAACAGCGGTGCGAATTGCGGAGCGTCTTGCGGCGCGGCAAGCGGTGAGCGGCGAAAACAAATGGTAGCTGTGGCATACTTCATAGATTGTCATCTATGAAGTATGCCACAGCTACCGGCGACGCGATCGGCGGCGTGTCTTGCGGAGCGACTAGCGGCGCGGCGCGATGTACGCGGCCGCGACGGGCTGCGCGATGTGCGAGTGAAACAAATGTACTAGCCAATATCGAGGTGGTGGCCACCTCGATATTGGCTAGCTCAGAGCGTTGCGCGCGGCGGCTTCGGTGGACGTATTGAGGCATCGCGCGACCGAAACAAATTATTTTGTTTTTATCGCGCGTTGAGCTAATTAATAATAGATATGGAATAGTTCTTTAGTGAAATACTAGTACTAGACCATAAATATGGATGTCAAAATCCACATTATAATTAAAACCATGTTGTAAAAAAAATGTGGGACGAAATAAAACAACAATTTCCTGGTGGTACCTATTTAACTTTAGTTTTGAAGTTTTCGTGTATGTGACCGAGTACATAATCAAAAGTATATATGCTTGCACGCCTATAATAAAAAAATATCGGGATAGTTCTTATATTCATAGTAATAAAGAGTGTGAAATTCGCCAAGTTCGCTCCTTTTCTGGTTAACTGGGTGCGCTCCTATTTGTGACTAAATGATATCTTCAGCTAAGAACGCACTTGTTTCAAGGCAATATCGTGCCACTTTTGATATTTTAATAGTTTAGCCGTTCTCTAAATACGTGCCTGGCGACGCCACCGGGGTCGCAACTAGTCTAGCTGTGGCATACCACCGCAAATCGCGCCGCCCGCCGCGCCGCTCAACGCACCGCGCAACGCACCGCCTGTAGCTGTGGCCAGGCCCTAACTGCTTCATTCTGGGCGCACTCGATCAAAACATGATGTACAGTCCGCGCCAATCTTTATAGCCGCTCTGAATGTAGCCATGGGTATAGTTGCCCAGTGAACCCAAAAAAAGATATGTGACCGATTGCCGTTTGTCTTCCACAACCTACCAGTGCATCAAGCGATAATTGTAGCTTTGCGTGTCCCCAAAGCACGGAAGAGGTCATATATTACACACTATGATGTCTTAGGTTTTCTCGATCTTTACACATTTCCTGCAATATTACACACTAGCTTTTGCGCGCGGCTTCGCCCGCGTGGGCTTCGAACCCGTGCTTATCTCTGTGCATATTTTTTATGAAAATAAAAACGGTTATTGTTACTAAACCATGATAGTTAGATATGTGCTCTGGCCTTTTTTGTAGATCTTTATAAGACCTTCAAACCCGTAGTACATCATTTTTTTTCTATTGTCAATAGTTTTTGCAGCGCACGCATAAATAGGTTTTCGATTTTACACCTTTGTTTACAAAATCGCAATTTTTATGAAAATAAGTCTTATGAAAATAAAATATAGCCTATAACCTTCCTCGATAAATGGACTATCTAACACTGAAAGATTTTTTGAAATCGGGCCAGTAGTTCCTGAGATTAGCGCGTTCAAACAAACAAACAAACAAACTCCGCAGCTTTATATATTAGTACGGATGATGGACACCCATTTAACTTCTTCCACTACTACTATTCAACCCATAAATTACCCACTGCTGAGTGAGGCTTCCTCCCATCACAGGTGGGGCTAGAGCCACGCTGGCGAGACAGATTAGCACAGGGTTTCGTGTCAAGTTTTCCTTCTCTTGCGGCAAGGTTTCCCGCCTTGTCATTTCTTTTCGTCGCCTCTTACGTCACTTAAGATTGGTGACATTGTATATTCTAAATCCGTCACCGGACATATCATTGAGTGAGCCCATTTTGAAGTCGTCAAAGTTACCTTACTGCTTGTAATTTGTATACTTCGTGGCTTTGCTTTGGTGAACACAACACGTTCAATATCCTTGAGTGTAGAGCTGTGATGTTAATTCTACAGAATGGACTAGAATTTTAACTAAGAACATCTTGTTACAGAAGAGCATTGATAACTTTATTCATACTAGTGGTCGCCCAGTGGTCGAAATTCGACCATAATTAATTTAAATTAGAGTTCTATTCTAAATTTGAACTTTCACAATTAATAGTAGGTATGTATGCGTGTGTGTCAAATACAAGGCTGTGTGTGTAATCATTTTGTGTTTGTTTTATGCATAGCTATAAAAATATTAGTATTCTCATTTTCAATTTCATATCATAGTCCTTCGTTGGCACAATTATTGTAAAAAGGGTTAAACAAAGATATGCTACACGTAACAATATATAGATAGATAGCTTTTGACAGTAGGTATTTGAACTGTCCCCAGAAATAAAAGCCTTAGTTTCAGCGTTTCCCAACCATTTCTAAGCCATACCCCGTCTTATTTTTTTTTATTTCCACCCTATCTGTTTTTCATACAAAGCGAAAGTCGAGTCCATTTTTAAATTGCCCCTCTTAACTATCAAATGGGCGTGGGCCCCACGTTGGGAATCACTGCCTTATATGCACGATGTCTGTACCTCGTTACTGATCTATGGCTCAGTTTCTGTAGTTTATTAATGAACTACACCCAAAGCATGCTCCCATACGTCGTGTAACAATGCAGAATGGAGCGTTATGTATGTTGGACAATGTGCACAAAGAGAACGCCGTGGCCTTACTTGTTCAATACTCATTAATGGAAATTCCCTACATTTGGTTCCGTATTTACTTACCTATGCCAGCCCTGTGGTGACGTATTTAGAATACATAATGTCACCACTCCATTCTATCTTGAGGGTGTCGTAAGAGCCGACAAAAGGGCCAAAGACCTAGCAAAAAGAGAAGGAAAACTTGAAACGAAACCCTGTCTAGCCAGCGTGGCACAGTAGGTTAATTACCCTCCATGTAATGGGGGGAGGCCAGACTAAGATTGTTTTATTATTATTTTTTTTTTATTTTTTTTTATTATTATTATTTGGTTTTGTTTTTGTGGTTCCTGTGCGTTGCCCAAATAAATATTTCTTTCTTTCTTTCTTTCTTCTTTCTAAAATGGGTTATGGGTTGAGTAGTAGTAGTACTTCAGCAGTCATCGCTAGTGGCTAGTTAGGTGATGGTTTATCGGATGATAGGCGACCTTTCCGACATTATAGGTGTATCCTGTAACAATTGAAAAAAAATTTGCATGAACGCGAAGACATTAGAAGATAAAATAAAATCCGGTTTACTTCCCTGATAGAGGTTCCACACTATTATTCACGAGGCTGCCCAAGATTGTTGTATGTGACTGCCTCGTTGGTCTAGTGGTTAGATGTGCCGCTTTTGGATCGACGGGTCCTGGGTTCGATTCCGGAGTCGGGCAAGTGTCTTTGTCTAAACCAGAGGCACTGGCTCGGAGTCTGGGTGTCATTTCTATCTATAATATGTATGTATTTACAAAAAAAAAAATGTATACAAGTAGTTTATCATCCATCTCGTTACCATAACACAAGCATTAAGTTGCTTAGCTTGGGACGAGATGGTGTTGTGTGAAATGTCCAAGGATATTTATTTATTTATTTGACTATGGGATTTCGTAAGACGTATTTCTCCAAAGCAAAATGTTACTATTTGAGCTATTCTTGTACTACTTTTTAAGGGATTAATCGCGTGTATATTGCATTATTTAATTCCAGACGTTTCGAATGCTTTGCAGCAGTCGTGGTCACCGGAGAGACTAGATGACAGTTGTCTTCAAAAGTGCAAAGAAACAGTTCAATCTGCCGCGATAAATCCGTTGTAAAGTGTTTAATTTCAATGTGTAATAATCGCGAAAACCTAAGAAATCATTAGGCTTGTTCTAGTTTTTACATAAAAAAATATTGTTTCCATGTTCACAGTTCAACGGCGTGTGGGGTTTGCCTGCGATAGTCTGTGATAGTTACATCGCCATCGACGTTATCTGCTCCACATCCAGCATATTCAACCTCGTCGCCATTTCTGTTGACAGGTAGGTTCAAAAGTATCACAAATTATAATTATAATACGTAATGGCACCAAGCCATTCCATGGCAGACAAACTTGCATTTAAAGAAGTAAAGCTTGCTAACCTATCTGGCCAACTTGGAGCAGAAGGTAATTTCCCTGCAAGAGTTTGAGGGAGGCCTTACTTAGCAGAAGTACACGAAAAGTTATTGATACTCTCAAGATTACTAAATTACTCATTACTAGCGGCCCGTCCCGGCATCGCACGGGTGCGATGTTACCCGCGGGTGACGTCGCGGGGCAAAGCTAGTCAAAAAATAAGTTACTCCTTATATCATCAGCTACCTGTCAGAGAAAGTCCCGTCAAAATCGGTCCAGCCGTTCCAGAAATTAGCCGGAACAAACAGACAGACAGACAAAAATAAAAATTTTGGTTTATGTACTGTGTATACATACATACGCATTTAGTAAAAAGTGGTTATTTTATTATTACGCTATTTTATTATTACGTCAAGTCAAGTCTGTAAAAGTGTTAAATTCACATTTTTGTTTTCAACATAACATTGCTCAGTCACAATTCTCTACTTAAATCCGTTGATTTGATTGCCTTGTTAGTCTAAGGGTTGGATGTGCCGCCTTTGAATTACATTTCCCCGGTTCGATTTCGAGGTCAGGCAAGTGTCTTTGTGTAAACCACAGGGATCAGTTCCATGGCAATCATGAGGCGGCTTTACCTGTCATCCAAAGTATGGAGGACTTCACATTTTATACTGTTAGGGGCCGTTCAAGTATTACGTAAGCACTATGGGCGATGGGGGGCTCTTTGTTTAGCTTATTTTGGATGACATGGGGGGTAGGGGAGTCTAAATGATGATTACGTCATCGGTAGTTTAATTAAATAATATATACTTTTTACACGAATGGCAACCCTCACATTGTCTATGCTTGAAAACGAAACGCATTTTGGGGGATTCCGCAAATATAAACGCATACGTTAAGGCACACGCTTTAGAGCCGAAATAAGGGATTTACCGCGCGTTTTGCTATAATTTTTAAAATATAAAATAAAAAAAATACATTTTTCATTGAAGAATGTATTTTTACAATAAGTAATTTTTACAGTAAGCATAGGGGGAGGGGGTAAAAGCTTTGCTTACTTTTGCTGACAAGAGGGATGGGGGTAAATAATTGTAATAAATCTGCTTACGTAATATTTGAACGGTCCCTTACTTCTCAGCCCATAAATGACCCCCTGTTGGCCTCCCCCACTACATGGAGGGTAATTAGCGTACTATGGCACGGTGGCCAGACAGGTTGGTATAAGGTCTCGTACAAGGTAAGGTTTCCTTCTCTTGTGGCCTTGTAGTTATGTCGGCTCTTACAACACCCTCAGGGTAAAATGTGTTGGTGAAACTATGTATTCGAAATCCGTCACCACCCAATGAACATCTACATTACATAGTTAGTAAATAAGTTACAATTCATTGTATAATCTGCGAAGCATCTCCAAACCCCCGTCTGTAATAAAGGACGCGTTCAGAATTAGGGGCGTAAAATTTCAACCGCATCTGGCAAAGTTGTAAAGCTGTAACACAATAAAACGCTACATTGTCTGTGCATTCGGAGTCTGTTGCAAAGTTACTCAGTGGAATAGGGAATGAGATTGTCTGTCTTATGCAACATTGATGCTGTCTAGCGTTGTCTTGTCTCACGAATAATGTTTCATCATATATTTTTATACTTTTTATTCTAAATTCCTAGACCGTGTGCTGATGGATTTAGAACACATATTCCATTCCATCCCGAAGGTTTCGTAAGAGCAAGGAAAAATAACAAGGCCTGTAACCTAGCTAATTATTACTCTCTCTTTTACGGGGCGACTCAACAGTGGGACATTTATGGGCTGAGTAGTAGTACTTCATGTCAATTGTGAGTTACAATAAAATTATTTTCTTTCTTCTATCTTCTAGTAGTAACTAGTATATTCCTACATCAAAAGAAGAAGGATAGAATAAAACACCTTTATTCCTCTTAAACTACCAACACTACTGAGTAGGTACCTAATAATATAAAAATTTGCTGTGATTTTCTATGCCACAATATTATATAAATATTACTAGCTGACCCGACAGACGTTGTCCTGTCTGCACTATGAATATTGAATTCGAATTGGAATAATTAATAATAAATTAATATACCGCCTTTTCTTATCGATTCCAATCCCTTATTTAATGTAATTAAAAAAGAAAAAAAGTAATTATGCCAAAAATAGCGAACCGTGTCGGGACGAACGTCAAATGTTTGACAGGTAAAAGTTTGTATGGGAAAATAAAATTGTTGTTTTTATTATTTTACTTACAATATCAATGTTTTCTCTAGACTCTTAAACCTTCCCTGGACTCACACGAATATTTCAAGACCAAAATTAGCCAAATCGCTCCAGCCGTTTTCGAGTTTTAGCGAGACTAACGAACAGCTATTCATTTTTATATATAGAGATTATACATGTACTTCATGTCAATTGTGAGTTACAATAAAATTATTTTCTTTCTTCTTTCTTCTAGTAGTAACTAGTATATTCCTACATCAAAAGAAGAAAGATAGAATAAAATACCTTTATTCCTCTTAAACTACCAATCTTTTAACTATCGATTTTCTATGCCAGTATTGTAATATTGTATAAATATTATACCTACATTACACATTTAATATAGCACTGCTGAACATTATGTAAGTTTTCTTCTTTTAAGTATGTAGGGATGGGACGGATACACTCTTGTTTATTTGGCTCGTTTTTCTGATAATATTACGATTTTTCTCCTTAGTTCGCTGCGTACGCCGCCATATTTTCCATCACCAATCTCTTTCCCTTTCCTACATTTCGTCTGCTTTCACTCACTCATCTTGTGTTCCATTTTATTTAAATATTCAATGTTTGACTGCCTCGTTGGTCTAGTGGTTAGATGTGCCGCCTTTGGATCAACGGGTCCCGGGTTCGATTCCCGGGTCGGGCAAGTGTCTTTGTCTAAACCAGAGGCACTGGCTCGAAGTCTGGGTGTCATTTCTATCTATAATATGTATGTATTTACAAAAAAAAATGTATATGTCAACGGAAAACAACAAGAACCGGAAATTTATAAATTTCCTAGGAAATTTATAAACGTCCGTAGGATTCCAAACGAGAGATAAATTGTATTATTTTACGCCCACATTTTCGGAAATTTATAAACTTACGACGTCTCGTCGTAAATTTATAAACTAACGGATATCCATTCGTAAGATTCTAAACGGTTCGACCAATCACAGTAGAGCTTTTAATTTTACGCTTCTACAAGATACGGCAAATAACACACTGTTCTCTAATTGGTCGATGTTGATAGTGGCATGCTTGTGTCCATAGACATAGGTACAATTAGACTTGCCAAACTATAAATTTATCAGTACGTAACAGTATTTTTACTTTAAAACTAGGTAAGTACCTATAATACAGGGTTACTGTTTCACATAATATGCTAATGACCCCTACTTCACTCTTCCCAAATAAAACAATAGAAATAGAGTGATGCGAAGTTAAAAAGTTTTATTAAAAAGAAAAACAATAAAGCCGGCCTTCTGCCAAAAAAAACAAACATTATAAAGTTTAATTAAAAAAAAAAACGCGATTTGCGAGCGATCGCGATGGCGAATTGCCAAACGCTAAGTACTTAATAAAAAAATACTTAAAACATGTAACAAATTAAACATAATAAAATAAGTATTTAACTTAAAAAACCCCTGACATCGGACTGCATTATGGCTGAGTACACACACAATGTTCACTACATTGAAAGTCTACTCAGCCATAAATGTCAGGTACCTAACTTTTTTATATCTGTTTCATTGATACCCTTACAATGAGTCCAAACACGATCATCTACTGTAATTTGGTAAGGAGTTGGGTATCTTATAGATTCCTGATGATGCAGCAGTATCAGGTCTAGGTTACCACAATTAGACAATATCGAACAATGGCGGCGGAGAGGACGGAGAAGGAACACGTGACTTATTCAACCAATCAGAGCGCCCATGGCGTTTGGTTATTGCTACTTATTATTTTACGCGTGAGTTCAGTAAGTTTATAAATTTCCGAAAATGTGGGCGTAAAATAATACAATTTATCTCTCGTTTGGAATCCTACGGCCGTTTATAAATTTCCTAGGAAATTTATAAATTTCCGGTTCTTGTTGTTTTCCGTTGACATATATAAGTAGTTTATCATCCATCTCGTTACCATAACACAAGCACTAAGTTGCTTAGCTTGGGACGAGATGGCGTTGTGTGAAATATCCAAGGATACTTATTTATTATTTATTTATTATTCAATTTACATATGTTAAGCTTTTTTTGTTTTAAAATACTAATTATAAGCCTACATGTATACCATAAAAAGTCTCGTTTGTAAATAACAAAAATTCTATGGGCCATCCATCTATTCGAGGGTCAGTTGAAGCTATGCCTTGCCTACCCATACGAAGGTGCTACTATAAGACTTTGCAGTTTTGGGTGCAGCATGATTGTGGGCAAGGATGGACGGATTGTAAGAATGAGGAGTTCTGTATGAAAGGTGTGACTGTAGATATGATGACTACAACCTAGCGTGGGACAGGGGCCGTAACATGATAATGAAATTTTAAATATGACAATTTATAAGAGTTTTTTGATGAAACCTAAGGAAATAAAGTTAGTTTTGAGTTTGAGTTTGCAAAGTCAAGCTCTGCTTCTGCGGATTTACTCAGTTCATGGTGTATCAGGCAGGGTGTTACGTATCAAGGTTCCGTTCTCCTGCTGTAAGGCTACCTTATCATTGTCTTTGGTCGGGTTACCACACCCGGATTTAACAATATGTTTCATCTAACCGGAAATTGAATGAAAATATTACAAACATTCATACAAGTCATATCCCAATGCCCCAAAATGAAATATCAACGATTGATGAATGCATTAGCCAAAACAGCGCGTTGACAAATGACCCACCTCACTCACTGTCCGACCCGTGTGGGTTAAAGTATATGTCACGATATGAGGCGTCATCATATTTACTAATATATGTTTAGTGTTTCACCCACGACAATGAAGAGCGGTTTTAAGTTTGACCTAACTAATCATAGCTTCTAATAAATTAGTTTTAGGCAGATAATAGTCTATTTATTGGACTAATAGATTTAGCGAACCCCATTATAGTACGTAATTGAATTAAACCAACACTGCTGACTGAGGTAAAACGATAAAATAGATTCAAACAACTAGATTTACATTTCCGAACATCAATAAGATTTGGTTAAAACAACAATGGAACTTAGAATGCTGGCATTAATTAGTAAATTACAACGCTTTGGAAACTCCAACAACTCATTTTGCTTTGATAATAAACGACTGTAACGACCAGCATGCTACTTTAAACAATTTACCCGAAAAATCTTAACTCGCGTTTGTAGGCGATGCATAATAAAATATCGCCTACAAACGCGAGAATTAACAAAAAGTCCTACACCGCGATAGCGAAGTTTATAGTGCAATTTGCACGGTTAAGAAATCCGGAAAAGTTATCGGGTGATAGGCGCCGCCGTTCCCTGCCAGACATACCGCCTCGTCTGGCTGGATGATCATCCCTTTGCGCCTAAACGACCATACCCTTAGCAAAATCTAAAATTTGCTTGAATAGAATAAACAAAATGCTTTATTGTAGATACCAATTATGGCGTTCACAATCGTCAACGGATACATATTTTTTATAACACTAATACCAGGTTGGAACGTGGCACCAGCCGAGAAGACCTGGCGGAAGAAACTCAGTAGCTTGTCTTTTTTTTGACGCCATATTGCAATGAATGTGTACTTACAAACTATCTAGTTTGGTTTGGTTCTGAAAGGCGCTGAACTGAAATATGAATATGTATAAATTATACATACATTAAACAGTACCTATAATAAAAATATAGACTAACTAGCTGACCCCGCAAACGTTGTTTTGCCGTGTCATTAAATAGGGATTGATCGTAGGGGGGTGAAAATTTAGGGTTGTATGTTGTATCATAAAAAAATAAATCTATCCAAAAAAATAAAAAATAAATTTTTGGGGTGGACCACCCTTAACACTTAGGGGTGTAACAATTTGTTATCAACCTATTTTCATACCTACTGAATATACATAATGAAATTTCATCAAAATCGGTCAAGCCGTTTCGGAGAAGTATAAACACTAAAACTGTGACACAAGAATTGTATATAGATATTAGACTAGCGACCCACCCCAGCTTCGCACGGGTGCAATGATGAACCTCTAAATTTATCAGTGTTTCTCTACAATATTATGGATGTATTACACATAATAAATCTTCCTCTTGAATCACTCTATCTATTAAAAAAACCGCTTAAAAATCCGTTGCGTAGTTTTAAAGATTTAAGCATACATATGGACGGACAGACGACAGCGACTTTGTTTTATAATATGTAGTGATACTGATGATAGTGATAGTGATTAAAAATGCCAGTGAGCCGACCAACCCCAAACATACACACAAACATTCATTTAAATACACAATAACACTTCAAATTGTCTGCAAATTCATTGCTAAAATTTATAGAGGATCAGTCTTGAACCGATGATGACGATGATGATGACGTACGTCACACGCTTTTGATCCAAGACTTCACTTTTAATTTAGTAGTCTAGAATTTAGCAGTCTAGTAAGTCTAGAAATCGTGGGCACTCCAATAAAAAAATGCTACTTTTGGGCCAATACTGCTTCTGTGTGGTGACGGGTTTAGAATAAGAACTGTCACCAACCTATACCATCCTGAGGGTGTCGTAAGATGTGGCTAAAGGAACGCGAGAGACAGATCATCTAGCAAGAGCGTCCGCAAGAGAAGGACAACTTGATAGAACCCTTTTTTTGGTTTCGAAGGGGAAATGCTTTGTGCATTCTGCCTGGGCCCCACCCCAGGACAATTATGTGGGACTCCGGAAACTACGCGTCTTTCGTAGTTTTTGATAAACCTTCCTTTTATCCTTGTGTTGACGGATAAAGAATTGTCTAGTGGTTAGATGTGCCGCCTTTGGATCAACGGGTCCCGGGTTCGATTCCGGGGTCGGGCAACTGTCTTTGTCTAAACCAGAGGCACTGGCTCGGAGTCTGGGTGTAATTTCTAATATGTATGTATTTACAAAAACAAAATTTATATAAGTAGTTTATCATCCATCTCGTTACCATAACACAAGCATTAAGTTGCTTAGCTTGGGACGAGATGGCGTTGTGTGAAATGTCCAAGGATATTTATATTTATTTATATAGAGTTGCACCACCCCATTTTTTTTATTTCTTGATTGTGTCATAAGTTCCGACAAAAGCAAATTCATCATCATCATCATTTCAGCCAAAAGACGTCCACTGCTGGACATAGGCCTCCCCCAAGGATTTCCACAAAGGCCGGTCCTGGGCCGCCCGCATCCACTGCTTTCCGGCGATCTTAACCAGGTCGTCGGTCCACCGTGTGGGAGGCCTACCAGCACTGCGCCTTCCGGAACGCGGTCGCCACTAGAGGACTTTTCTGCCCCATCGGACGTCGGTCCTGCGAGCTATGTGCCCTGCCCACTGCCACTTAAGTTTGACAATCCGGTGGGCTATGTCGGTGACCCTGGTTTTCCTGCGTATCTCCTCATTTCTGATTCGATCTCGCAGGGAAACTCCGAGCATAGCCCTCTCCATTGCCCTTTGGGTGACTTTGAGCCTTCTGATGGAGCCCATAGTGAGCGACCACGTCTCAGTTCCATATGTCATCACTGGCAACACACATTGGTTGAAGACTTTTGTCTTCAGACACTGCGGTATTGTGGACGAGAAGATCTTTCGCAGCTTCCCGAACGCTGCCCAGCCGAGTTGGATCCGACGATTGACCTCTTTCTCGAAGTTGGACTTACCTAACTGGACAGTGTGTCCCAAGTAAATGTAATGGTCAACAACTTCGAGGGTAGAACCTCCGATGTTAACAGGAGTGGCTTGAACATGGATATTAGACATGATCTTCGTCTTCTCCATGTTCATCTTAAGGCCGACTCGTTCGGAGACTCCACAGAGGCCATCGAGCATCGTAGTGAGGCCCTCCATGGTCTCAGCCATTACGACTATGTCGTCAGCGAATCGAAGGTGAGTGATGTACTCGCCGTTCACGTTAATGCCCAGCCCTTTCCAGTCCAGAACCTTGAAAACATCTTCCAGTGCAGCGGAGAACAGTTTCGGAGAGATAACGTCTCCCTGTCTAACACGTCGCTGCAACTGGATCGGTTTCGAGGTCTGGTACGAAGTCAGCGGTAATTCCGTCATCACCCGCCGCCTTGTTGTTTTTAAGTTGTTCGAGAGCCATCCCGATCTCACACAGGCTGACGTCCGGTAGGTCTTCTGTGTAGCGCCGGGTTAATCTAGCTCGTGGGTCGTGTGCTAGATTTATGACGGGTTCCTGTGTAGACGTGTACAGTTGTCCATAGAAACTCTCGACCTCACCCAAAATCTCGGACTTCGACGTGACGATCCTGCCGTCATCAGTCTTCAGCCTGACGAGCTGGCTTTGCCCAATAGACAGATCCCTGGCAAAAACCTTGGAGCCCCTGTTGCGTTCAATAGCCTCTTCAACACGATTCGTGTTGAATCGGCGTATATCACGCTTCAGGGACTTTGATATCTGTCTATTGAGCATCCGAAGCTGCGTCGCATCATCTGTAGACTGCAGAACCATTTTCCGTCGCTCGTCCATGAGATTGGTGAGGTCCGAGAGCTTTTTGGCCGTTTTCAGGCGTTGGGTCTCACAGAACTTCGACCCAACTTTGCGGACAGTCTCCACGAACCCGTCATTATAATCGTCCACGTCAACGCCTAGGCTTATAAAGCGGTTTTGCAGTTCGAGCTGAAAGCTCTCCGGGTTTTGAATTTGAACTGGCACGGGATGCAGCGTAGACCTCACCAGGCGCGACCTTTCAAGCTTAACGTCGATATTCAATGTGCCTCGTACTAAGCGGTGATCGCTTCCGGTTTTGACCATATTGATCACGGAGACATCATTGAATATGTGCTTTTCCGTCGACATGATGAAGTCTATCTCGTTTTTTGTGGTGCCATCCGGACTCAACCAGGTCCATTTCCTCTGTTCTGGTTTTTTGTAAAAGGAATTCATCATATAGAGTCCTTCCTTCTCCAGAAAACCAGCCAAAGTCTGGCCCCGTTGGTTCCGGTGTCCAAACCCAAATTGCCCCACTTACAGCTCATCTCCGCTCCGCTTGCCCAGTTTCGCGTTAAAATCCCCCATGACAACGGTGTAGTGCGTTCTAGAGCCATGTATGGCCGAGGAAATGTCCTCATACATTGTCTCCACCGCTTCGTCGGGGTGTGCCGAGGTCGGTGCGTATACCTGTATGACCTTCAGCGAATAACGCTTGGTTATTCTGATTATAAGGTACGCCAGCCTGGTCGACACACTCTCGATTTTAACAACGTTGTTCACAAGGGACTTGTGGACGATAAACCCAACACCACCTTGGGACTGTTGGTCGCCCTCCCGGAAGTAGAGCAAGTTGCCGGATTTGAGGGTTATCGTGTCCTCTCCCTCTCTTCGGACTTCAGACAACCCCACTATATCCCATCGCAACTTGCTCAACTCTTCCTCGAGTTCTACGATCTTCTCGTCAGTCCGCAGTGTCCGTGTGTTATATGTTGCCAGGTGCAGCCGTCGTTTTTTGTGGTAGCCGGATCTCTGCCGGAGATTGTTCGCACCCCCTTCCCCACCGTTACCTTGGCTGCTACCGTGGCCGAAGGAATAGTGGGACTGCCGGGGACTGGGGGCCGTTTTCCTATTTGTATGCATTCATTCATGGGGGGGTCATTAAGGCGGAAATCCTAGCCGGAAGAGAAGGAAATCTTGATATGATATCCTATCCCAACCCGTCTGGTCAGTCTGGTACTGAAGGCTAATTACCTTCCATGTAGTTGGAAAAGGCGTGGGTGATTTATCTGCTGAGAAGTAAGTAAGTAGTATGTATATTGTACTAGCTGACCCGGCGAACTTTGTTTCGCCTTAAAGGCAAAAAATGAGCAGATTTTTGATTTTATTAACTTCAATTTTTTATCAGGATAAATATAAATAAAAAATCTATAATTTTAATTATACTTTATTGGCCATCTATTTTAGTAACTGCACTTTTCAGTGAATCACCTTGTGACAGACGACATTTTTCGGTTTATTATCAGGCGCATGAACAAATAACGCAGATGGTCTTCTGACCCGGAACATGCCACATATAATAAATTGATCTTGGGAAATACATGAATTTTCTAGATTTAGGCCACAAACTTTCCAGGATTGGCCCTGTGATTTATTAATGGTCACGGCGAATGCACGACGGATCGGAAATAATTAAAACTGAAACGGTATATCAACAACAACAACTTAACAACTTTAATTTGAGTATATTCCATTGTTCATCAATTCACTTACCACCAAACGCGTTCCGTTGCACAGGTTTGGTGGTTTTGGTTTATATTTGGAAGCAAACTTAGTAGGTACGTAGCCAACCTTTAGTCGTAAATTGTGCGGTGGTAAGCCAGGCACATCCAAGGAGTCTTTTTTTACACAGTCAATATATTTGAATTAATGCAAGTGTACCAATGATTTCATTCTGAATTATGTTAGTTACTTTATGTCATCTACATATTTATTCTTAGCCGCCAAAATTGCTCGCTCAGTCAACCATTCATTATTTTTGTGTTTGTGAGTTCGTCCTTCGATGAACAGAAATTCTGAGAAAATAAAATCAATCCACATATTTCGATGATTTGAGGCAGAAATAGCCAGGCAGTAAAATAATTGCGCCTCCAAAACATCTCGAGTCATTGGGTAGGTGTTCGGTTGGATCGGATAAGTGCTTCCAATGCACGTGTATGCGCTATTGTACATTTTGCTAGATCCAAATTCTGTATTTACTCGAAATAAATACATCAACCGGTAACTTCATAATTTCTAATTGTCAAATTTGTCAAACTATAGACAACATAACGTTTAGCTGTCAGTGACGTTTTGTTATTCCAGCAATTGCATTTTGATATACGATGTTTTATATCACGGAACGGGATTACACACATTTACACTTTCACGTTTATAATATTAAGTATGATTTTATGAATTGTCCAACGTCTTTTATAAAAAAGAAAGTCGGACATAGGATTCCTGAGATTTTTATCCCGTTCCCGTAGAATGTGATATATTACGTGGTATAACAAAACGTAACTGACAGCGAAATCTTATGTTGTCTATAATTAAATATGGCTGAAAATTTGACAATTAGAAATTTAAATTTAACTTAAAGCTCTATAAATTTACACACAATATCTTTATAAATTGTAGCCTATGTGTTATTCTGATGTATAAGCTATATTATTATAAAGTTTCATTAAAATCCATTCAGTCGTTTTTACGTGAAAGAGTAACAAACATCCATCCATCCATCCATCCATCCATCTATCCATCCATCCATCCATCCATACATACTTACAAACTTTCACGTTTATAATATTAGTAGGATAATATCTTCTACGCATATTACTCTTCATCAAGGCACCAAGTATTTCCAACGAACAAATGCTTTATATCTCCGGCAGACATGTGCCGAGTTTTACTTGCTCCGGTTGTGTAAAAGCCATTAATTATTCCATCTGCTTTAGCGAGACAATCATGACACAATAAAATTTATGGCCTTCGTAAACCGACACATTGCCTCCTAACAACGGAGTTAATTTACGTTTGAAATACAATTAATTAATTTAAGTACTGTCTTTTATCGCTAAACCGTGTTTGCCTTTTCAGTGGCGTTTTATATGAAAACTTGGGCTGATTTATAATAGAAGAGATATTCATAGATAAAACAGGACAACGTCGGTCGGGTCAGCTAGATTCTTTAATCTAGCTGACCCGACCGAAGTTGTCCTGTTTTATCTTTATACTAGCGACCCGCCCCGGCTTCGCACGAGTGCAATGATAAACCTCTAAATTTATCAGTGTTTCACTACAATATTATGCATGTATTATACTTATAAACCTTCCTCTTGAGTCACCCTATCTATTAAAAAACCCCCTTCAAAATCCGTTGCGTAGTTTTAAAGATTTAAGCATACATAGGGACGGACAGACGACAGCGACTTTGTTTTATAATATGTAGTGATAGTTATAGTGATTAAAATAATAAGAATACTTTTTGTTTTCTTTTTTTTTTTTCATTTTAATTTGTAACAACGAATCGGAACAAGACCTCTTTAATACATAGTTTAGAGTCGACTCCCCTTATCTGTATCGACTATCGAGAGAGCACTTTACAAACAATACTACTACTACTCAGTCCATAGATGACCCACTGTTGAGTCGGGCCCCCTCCAGTTACAATTATTAATTGTGCTACACGGGGCAGACGGATATCGTATTTTTTTTTATGAAAGAGGGAGGCAAACGTGCAAGCGGGTCACCTGATGGTAAGTGACCACCGCCGCCCATGGACACCCACAACACCAGAGGGGTTGCAAGTGCGTTGCCGGCCTTTAAGAAAGGAATAGGCTCGTTTCTTGAAGGTTGCCATGTCGTACCGGTTCGTGAATACCTCCGCTGGTTCAAGTTCATCAAGTTATCCTTCTCTTGCGGCTAGGTTTTTAGCCTTGTCATTTCCTTTTGTCGGCTCTTTCGAGGTGGTGACACCATTTATTCTAAATCCGTCACCACACGGACACTAACAAACACAAATGACACGGACCTACACATACAAACATAGATGAATTTTTTACTGGGAAACTTTAATGTTCACTTGTTTTTTTTACAGATACATAGCAGTGACGCAGCCAATAAAGTACGCAAAGCACAAAAGCGTGGGTCGCGTGTGGGGCATGATTGGCGTGGCGTGGGTGGTCTCAGGAGCCATCGGCTCGCCCGTAGTCCTCGGGCTCAACAACACGCCAAGCGCCAGGACCGACGAATGCCTCTTCAACAACAAGGACTACGTCATATATTCGTCACTTGGCTCCTTCTACATCCCTTGCATCATTATGATGTTTCTGTACTATAATATTTTTAAGGTCAGTATTGTCTTTCATCATTATCATTTTCAGCTAAAAGACGTCCACTGCTGGACATAGGCCTTCTCGTAGGATCTCACAATCTCCACAAAGGCTGGTCATGGGCCGGCCGCATCCATCGTTTTCCGGCGACCTTACCCAAGTTGTCAGTCCACCGTGTGGACCTCTACCAGCTCTGCAGCTTCGGAATTGTCTTTATGTTTTGTGAACCTTGATATCTGTTGTATTTTTCTGTCCAATGCCCGTATATGATGCATACATTCAGTCCTCGTAGAGACACAGTCATGGCCCAAGGGGCAATCAGCGCGTGGGGGTACATCAGGGGATGTGGTGTGGGTAGAGGGACGCCCTTGCATTTAACTGGAGGAGGGCCGACTCAGCAGTGGGTCGTCTGTGGGCTGAGTCGTAGTAATACTATATAAAAATAAATAAAATAGGAGTGTCTGTTTGTAATATCAAAATAAACGCTTATTGCTTTGGATGTATGTAACGAGAACAACATTTTTTAAAAATTTTGTATGTCTGTCTGCTTGTTTCGGCTAATCTCTGAGCCGGGATATGTGGAACTCTGGGTCTCTAAATGATGGTAGTTGCGCCCTGTCATGCCCACTAAACACCACGGGGCGTTCCTGGACCACTACCTCCAAGGCATCAATTTGCGCACCCCAATTGAGGAACAAGTGCCGTGTCTCTAGGGGCCTTCGCCCGATGTTTAATGCACCCTGCCGAATTTAAATGTTCCATTTCTGTCTACCCTGGTACAAGCATTCAGCTTGATAGTAAACATGTAATTTACAAAAGGTCATCCCATCGGAGCCATCAACGAAAGAACACGGCAATCAAACGCGCACTTTTAATTTCATTAACTTGAGTGAGACGAGATTGTTCAAACGCTCGGAGCGGAGAACTCGGTGTTTTTCCTTTTTTATCGCCGGGAATTAAACTAAGGCTGCGTGGCCTTTTGATCGATACGTGCTGTTACACCTCTATTTTTATTACCAGAGTAAAAGTAGTGAAATAAATAAAAATAAATTGATGTTCGTTAGTCTCGCTAAAACTCGAGAACGGCTGGACCGATTTGGCTAATTTTGGTCTTGAAATGTTCGTAGACGTGAAAAAACGTTTTTTTTTTTTTTTTATTGATTCTGAGGCGGTACGAAGTTTGCCGGGTCAGCTAGTTTGTAATAAACAAAACACATACTGGTTTAATAACCCACAAGGCGAGGGCAGGTTGTAGGCAATATGTGGCCATGATGTTATGCCATTTTTTTAGTTGTTATAAGAAATTGACATTGTTCAGAAAAAGAACCTGCCTACTAAGCATAATATTCCGTGTGGTGACGGATTTAGAATACTCAAGAGTCACCACCCCATTCCATCCTGAGAATGTTCGTAAGAGCCGACAAAAGGAAATGACAAGGCCGGAAACCTACCTACCCGCAAGAGAAGGAAAGCTTGAAAGGAAACCCTGTGCCAACCCTCTGGCCAGCATGGCACAGTAGGCTTATTACCCTCCCTGTAATGGGAGGAGGCGACCCAGTAGAGGGTAATTTTAGAGCTGATCTCACTCATTTCTGAGTCGATCTCGTAGGGAAACTCCGATTCATAGCCTTCTTCATTGCACATTGGTGACTTCTGATGGAGCCCATAGTGAGCATAATTTTAGTGTCGTCCTTTCAGCCCATGAGTGACCCACTACTGAGTCGGGCCTCCTCCAAATTCATGGGGGGAAATTAGCCTAATGCGCCTCGCTGGCCTGACGGGTTGGCACAGGGTTTGTATCAAGTTTTCCTTCTCTTGCCGCTACGTGATCTGCTTCTTACGTTAATATAAATAAATAAATAATTTTAGTGTATTTTTAACTTACTAAAAACTTACTACGTACACACCTAAATAATGTTGATCGCTTAAGGAATTGAGTGCATGAGACCCAAGACCATATTTATTTATTTTTTTTTCACTGTAAATTTGTTTTGTTTTGTAATATTATTAATTTCTAATGTTCGAATAATCTCCCTTCCATATATCATATTTTTTATAATTCTTAAAAAATAATTAGTTGTGTAACAACATTTTATTATTATTATTAATTTAAGTTCGTAGATCTCAGTATTTAATTTCTGTCATATTTGTGTCAATGATGTGGTTTCCTATAATTAGAGAAGCAAAAGAATTTGTATCGAATCATCTCGTTTAAGTGAATGTGTATTGTACTCTCTGTTGGAAATCCTAAATAAATAAATAAATATACGAGTAACTAAAGATAAAACTTTTTACTTAGGCAATACGAAGGAGGGCGAAAAAGCAGCGAATAGCGAAGCGAACATCTGCGCTTGGGTCAGCTGTATCAAGCGGTACAGCCGCTGTGGTGATAGAGAATATGGCGCAGACTCAACGGTTAGACGTAGTATTGCAAGAAGACCGGCCAACTAACACTGCTTCGGGGAGCAATGATGACGATGAAGATGACAAGTAAGTAATTCCAGCTTCTAAATGGCAAGGGCTCTCAAGAGAGCGACAGCTCAGACCCAATTATCGCATGAACAAAGACTCTTGGTCAACCCCTAAAATCTAACGAGGAACCTATGACCTAAACGATAGATACATACATACAATCACGCCTCTTTCCCGTAAGGGTAGGCAAAGACCTGCGTCACGCTTGTGAACAGGTGCCGTTGCTGGGGGTCGGTTAGCTTGGGCAATACAAGGTTACTAGTGTCAACTAGATCTGGCTGATGTTTGGCCCTTTGGAACTATTGCGTGACTTTGCTCTCACAAATCTGTCTTATAACCAGTCTTGTACCCAAATGGCGATCTAAGAAGAGCAACTACAGAGTTTCTTGCCGGCTCTTCTCTGTAGAGGTGCATTCCGAACCGATGGTAAATAATTAATTTTAAATGATAAATTTTATTTTTTGTTTGACCTGTCAAAAGAGCTCTAATGAGCCAACTTGATTAAATGAGTTTTGATTTTTATTTTGACCACTTCTTTCCCCTTGCTACGATCCTTACATACTTGTTTCGCTTCGTCCACTTTCATTATTCCCTTCATACATGCTCTTCGGTTTAGGGTACTCTTGACCAGCCTATTAAATATCCACTGCTCCTGGCCTCCTCCAATACATGGAGGAAATTTAGCCTACTGTGCCACGCTGGGTTTAAGGGTTGGCACAGGGTTTTGTTTCAAGTTTCCCTTCTCTTGCTGCAAGGTTTTCAGCCTTATCAGTTCCTTTTGTCGACTACTACGACACCCTCAGGATGGAATTGGGTAGTGACACTACTACTACTACTACAGCCCATAGATGACCCACTGTTGTGTCGGGCGTCCTCAAGTTACATGGAGGGTAATAAGCCTACTGGCCTACTGCCTCGCTGGCCAGACGGGTTGGCACAAAAAAAGGGTTTCGTATCAAGTTTACTTTCTCTTGCAGTTTTCCGTCTGTCGGCACTTACCACACCCTCAGGTTGGAATGGGGTGGTGACAGCATGTATTCTAAATCCGTCACTATTGTCGTAGTATAAACATTGTTTGTCCGTGACGTCACTTCTTACTTTTTCTTGCAGTTTCGGGAAAAGCGAGATAGGGGATTACGCTGAAGAGCTAGTGAACTCACGGTCAGCAAGATTTATGCTCGCTGCGGTAGTCGAAGAAACTGGCCTGTAAGTTTTTAATAAGCCTTTCTTACACACACAAGCCCATTAACTTTCTTAACCACTAAGGCTGATGGAAACCCTGTGCCAACCCGTCTAGCCAGCGTGGCACAGTAATCTAATTACCCTCCCATGTAACTAGAAGAAGCCCGACTCATCTATGGGCTAAATAGTACTATAGTATGACCGTTACCGCTGTACCGCTCCCTAGGTATGTGTGGCGAGGCGGGGGACGGGTAAGAAGAGCACCGTAAGCGTTGGCAGCCCACTAACTGACACATCGGCTCGGCCGGCACCCTCTCCCGCCACGCCGCGCTCATACATACCTAGGGCGCGGTACATCGGTAATGGTCATGCTATAGTACTACATAGACCAGCTCCATTCAGTAGTCTCCATTCTCACGCTTTAGATTACTATTGGTTGTAACCCTGTTTATTTCTAGTTATCTTAAATAAAAGGATGGATTTGATTAAACTTTTTCTCCTTCTTCTCAGCCCTTATATGGCCCACTGCTGAGTCGGGCCTCCTCCAGCTACATGGAGGATAATTAGCCTATTAGTGGCACAAGGTTTAGTGTCAAGTTTACCTTCTCTTGCGGCTAGGTTTTCGGCCTTGTCATTTCCTATTGTCGAGTCGACAGTTACGACACCCTTAGGATAAAATGGGGTGGTGACACAATGTATTCTAAATCCGTCACCACACGGACTACTATATCTTTAAACATAGCGCTTAAATTATATTGTACCTACTACATTATACAAGAAAAGGTTTATCCGAGCTATGCACATCAATTTTATACCTAATTTTCGTCTGGAAACAGTGCGTATGTCGTACTATGCCTGTAGCCTATCGGCCACCAGACCAGGGGACATTACTAAGTTACATTCGTTTCACACGCATTGATAAAATCGTCGTTACAGCCCATAAATGACCCACTACTGGGTCGGGCCTCCTCCAAATTCATGGAGGGAAATTAGCCTACTGTGCCCCGCTGGCAAGACGGGTTGGGACAGGGTTTGTATCAAGTTTTCCTTCTCTTGGGGCTAGGTGATCTGCCTCTTGCGTTCCTTTAGTCGCTCTTACAACACCCTAAAGACGGTATGGGTTGGTGACATTGTGTAACTGTCACGACCTGTCTATAACAATGTCTTTATATTCTACTTACTTATTTCTCTATATAGTCAAATACGTTTTTGAAATCCGTTAAAATGTGTTTACTTCCCCTGTGCTTATTACGCTGCGCTGGTAGAACAGAATGAGACCACACTGCTGCGGCTTTGTATGAAAAGCAACTGATTTTTCATGCACAGTACGACAACCGAACTGTTTCGGCACTGCAGCAGGCAGTCATAAAACACCCAAATTGAAAGCACCTTAAACTATCCCAACAGCATCATGGCCAACCTTGCGTCTCCAATCCCAATGATGGACCCCAACACCAACAACGACTCTGGGTACGCCCCGTCCAATATAGACCTTGAGAAGGAGCACACTCCCCCCGCTTCTCCCACGCAGAAGAAGAGTAAAGAAGAGAAGAATGATGAGCCGAAAAAGCCCGAATTGAAGTAAGTGTTGGACCCTGATTATTCAAGTAGCGTGAATTTAAATGGCTATTAATTGCGTTACACTAAACCAGGAGTTACCCGCGAGTTACCCACATTTAACAATGTGGAAAACTCAGTAACTATGGACTCCTGAAAAGCTGGGGGGGTGTCAATAAAGAGCCTAAGTTACTCCTTGTTACAACAGCTATCTACCAGTGAAAGTCCCGCGAAAGTCGGTCTAGTCATTTCAGAGATTAGCCGAAACAAATCTGTCAAATTATTTTTGTGTGTTTTTATATGTACCGTGTATACCAATGCAACGAAATGCACTAATTATAAAGCGGTTAATTGAATTTTACCAACAGACACGCCAATTTTATTTATTTTTAAAGAGGAATCTTATTTGAAGAATTAGATTAGATTGAAGAATCAATTATAATATGTTCATATTTTTGGGTAGGAAAGATTTTTTTAAAGGTTTGGTGTGTTCAATGAACATGTACAAAGATTTTATTAACATTTCACGAAGGTAGAGAGCACGTCTCATCACCATCATTACAACCAATCAATAAACCACTACACGGTTGAGCCGCCACCTATCTGCTATTTAGCTGCCACACTGGCATTTCCGTGTGGTGACGGATTTAGAATACTAGTGTCACCACCCCATTTCATCCTAAAGGTGTCGTAAGAGCCGACAAAAGGAAATGATAATAAGGCTGTAAACCTATCCGCAAGAGAAGGAAATCTTGAATGTTCGACGTTAAAAAAACAAATGCCGATTGAGCCGTGGGTCGGGCTTAAATTAAGGATGACTCACGCTAGACCGTGTCGGGTCCGAACCGAGTGGCGGCCGTAGCACGGTCAACTAATATTACATATATTTTGTATGAACACACTCACGTTATACCGACCGGCAACCGAGTGACGCCCGAGCAACGGACAACGCTCGGAAACAACTCGGTCCCGTTAAAATTGAACATAATTGTAGTTTAGTTACAACATTGATTTTTCTCGGACGAGTATACTGTATTACAGCGCAACGATAATTGCCCGGTCGTGGCCCGTCTTAGTAATTTCAGACACGGAACCGGCTCGGTGACCGTGCTACGGCCGACACTCGGCTCGGACCCGACACGGTCTAGCGTGAGTCATCATTTAATCATTGTGCATTACTTAAATTAAACAACGCTTTTAGATTCTCTCGTGTTAGTGGATATGAGTGATGAACCACAATTTTACCATAATTAGCCTAAAATTTGATGGTGTCACGACAAAAGAACATAAATTTTACCTATTATTTGTGTTTACAAGTACGGAATGAACAAGTGGAAGCATGCCAATTAATTTATGGTATATTATTTTTGATGTCCTATTTTGTATTTTTGACCTAATTTCTCTGTGAATATAACACTAATTCACACAGTTAAATACATTATTCATACTTATAGGCACACTCACGCAATGTATGTATTATTTATGCTGGCACCTTACATGGCAATTATTGTGGTGACGGATTAATAATATATCACCACCCCATTCCATCTGGAGGGCGTCTTAAGAGCCGACTAAAGACAAGCCCCATAACCTAGCCGTAAGACAAGGAAAACTTGATATGGAACCCTTTGCCAACCCGTCTAGCCAACATGGCACAGTAGGCTAATTACCCTCCACGTAACTGGAGGAGGCCCGACTCAGCAGTGGGTCATCTATGGGCGTAAACCTGGAGGTAGTTGTGAGCTAGTTAATTTGATGTCAAACTTTTAATAGTGAATATTGATCCGAAGCTAATGCACAATATTATCTTTGCCAACTACGCTGAAGCTAAACAATTGTTATGATAATGTCATTTAATATTGAATATAAATGCAAATTGTTTGACGCTATTTGACGCTACCGAGCAGGAACGTTAGACTTTGTTGATCTTTCAACACGTCAATACAAAATGTTTAGATTATGTGTATGGTGGAAATTCCCCAGGGTGGTTTGGTTATTAGTATTCGCGTATGGTATATGGCCTATGGATATAAGGCGGCATGTGTATAGATAATTTATGAAAAAAATTTGTTGATATTATCATTAATTTTAATTATAGTTCTGTTCTTATTTGACCAGACTTTAACAATAAACAAAAGACTTTATATTGTATGTCAAATACATGGCAGTGTGTGTGATGTATATTTTATTCATTAAATGTATGTTTAATGCATACATTTAAAAAAAACATGAGCATTCTGCACTCCTCTATACAAGGTGATTCTTGGACCACCCGCCAAATTTAATTAGGTGGTTCAGACCATGAAAGTAAATAACATTCCCAAAAAACATGGGAAAAAAATCGACCCTCCCTTAAATAACTGCTCGATCACGTGGTCGATTTCGTATGGAAGGTCTGATTTTTTTTTCACTTTTCGACCCTTTGTTCTTTGGGAAAGTTGTTTACTTTCATAGTCTGCACCACCTATTTACATTTGGCGGGTGGGCCAAAAATCACCCTGTATATAAGTGTGGGAAATTTCATACTCCTTCCGTACAATTTTCGTAAAAATGCATACAAAGATTTTGCTTGACGTATGAATATTTGAAATAAACTTATAGCGAATGATAATCCGTGTAGTGACGAATTTAGAATACCATGTCACCGTACCATTCCATCCTGTGGGTTTCGTAAGAGCCGACAGAAGGAAATGCCAAACCTATCCGGAAGAGAAGGTAAACTTGAAACGAATCCCTGTGGCCAGTGTGGCACAGAAGGGTAATTACCCTCCATGTTATGGGAGGAGGCCCAACTCAGCAAACATTGTACCTAAACATGCCGAGTGTCGATAGTAATTTGACTTGCCTCGTTGGTCTAGTGGTTAGATGTACCGCCTTTAGATCAACGGGTCCCGGGTTCGATTCCGGGGTCGGGCAAGTGTCTTTGTCTAAACCAGAGGCACTGGCTCGGAGTCTGCGTGTCATTTCTATCTATTATAAGTATGTATTTACAACAAAAAAAAATGTATCTAAGTATTTTATCATCCATCTCGTTACCATAACACAAGCATCAAGTTGCTTAACTTGGAACGAGATGGCGTTGTGTGAAATGTCCAAGGATATTTATTATTATTTACTTGAGTGTTCAATGAGTATTGTTGAGAATGTTGTTCCCGAAAGGTCAAAGGAGTTATTGTAGCAGTAATTGTATTTTATTGCCTCGTTTGACTCTGAGGTCAGGCAAGTGTGTTTGTGTAACGCAGAAATACTTGCTCTGGGTCTGGGTCTCATTTGTGGTCGGAAAATGATGTGTTTGTAAAGTTCCCCTGTGATACCGATATACAGGGCAGTGGTATTAATAAAAAAGTATTCCTCGGCGATAAAGTTGTCCTTGTCTAGAGCTAGGCTAGCTTGTCTTGAATCCCCTGCTGTACTCAGGATTAAATTTCACGCCCGTGGCTTATGACACTGCGTTATCCCCTTGGTGAATAGACTACTATTTGTACACTATGGATTAAGTACTAGGATTAAGTATTAAGGAGAAATACGTCGGGTATTTCAGATCTAACTATTAATCACAGAACATTTGTTCTACCGGGAATCGATATTATCCTACTAGTTTTGTAACCTGTGTTCTACAAGGCTTCTTGCCTTGTAGATTTCTTTATTTAGTTGCTTGCTTTTTGCACACAGTAGTTGTTTCAAGAGTACGATCCTTTTGTATGATTTTGTAACACCCTGTATATTCATGATCTTGGATGCAGAACCAGGGTCTACCGGGCCGTAAAGCTTTGTCAAATACACTGTGAATTGGCCTTCCAGGAAGAAGCTAAGCAGACTTAGCAATAGCTCAATAATCTCCACTCCCCGAAGACGGTTCCGGAGTGCGGCGTCGGCTGCACGCTTCACTATCTTCAGAGCCAACAGGGCAGGGAAGTTAAGGGCCAAGTCCTTCGCCAAGAAGGAGAAGAAGGCCACGCAGACATTGGCTATTGTTTTAGGTGAGTACCTTAATGTACATTGTCTGGGCAACAAATGCACAGGGTTTCAAGTGTGTTAGGCAAGTTTCTTTTTATTAGTCGCAGATACTTCTTAGAGAGGTATATAACCACTCAAAAAAGAGCTCTCTAACTTGCCTAAGCACTGCCAAATAACATCACTGTTCAGACGTTGAAGGTCTCCCGAACTCTATTCGGGGCCAACGTAGTGTTGGCAATGAAAGATCTCCGCTTTCCGGCTTTGCTGCTTGCGTGATCCTTTCTTTTTCACTTCATGAAGGAGCTATAATTTTAACGTCAGACACGTTTGTTTGTATGCTTGGGACACATCAGAGTGTGTGAATGTATTGTATTCGACTTACACGATATTCACACTCACAGACACAAGCATACACCCTGACTTATATGGGTATTTTCGTTCCTTCTTAGTCATCAAGTCTTTAGTCCCATCTTCTCCCCTTTCTATTAGTGAAAGAGGTTTCTTAAAATTTGCGTTACTTACGAAAGGAAGAATCTTATCCTTTTTCTTTGTTTTTATTTAAACGAATAATTCTTGCGAGGCACTTTTTCTGAATTCTTATTTTATTTTCCAGGTGTGTTCCTCGTATGCTGGGCCCCATTTTTCACCTGTTCAGTCCTTGACGCGGTTTGTTCCAAATTTGACTGGCCCTACTCCCCTGGGGTAACAGTCTTCATCCTCACAACCTGGTTGGGATACATCAATTCCTTTCTCAACCCGGTCATTTACACCATCTTCAACCCAGAGTTTCGGAAGGCGTTCCGGAAGATCCTCCATTGTGGCACCTAGCCCATAGACTACTATGTCGTCTATGGCTAGAATGGACTCATGAAAAAAGTATCCTTAATCTATGGTCTAAAATTGTTTACTGTTGCAACTGGTAGCAATGATTGCTACGAGAATGAACATGTAATATCACCACGCCTGTAATTCCTTATGTGATAGGCGGATATGTTTTACTACAAATACAATAACTGTGTACCGTGAAAGTACGGTTACAACACATGGAAACCATTTAATTCGAAAGTTAAGCAAACTGTAACTATATAAAATTAAACCGCCAAGTTTGAAAAGAATCAGAAGTTGTCGCGTTCTGAACTGGTGGTTAAGAGTGTGTGTCTGCGGCATTTTTTGTCTTTGTTTTTTAATATTTGACTTTGACTAACTTTGCTGGGAGGTTGTCCATTATACACTAACATAATTCAAATTTAAAACAATACGATCGAAAAAGATAGTAAAATGTATCAAGTTTAAAACTGCATCAACAGTTTTTCTTCAATCTAGCAATCATATTTCGGTAGGGGCCATCGAAACCTAAACTCTAAGGTGGGCCAGTAGATGAGTCCAGAAGTGTATAATAACATTAGACTTATTCTATTATTACATTATATAATACATTACCATTCTTACATTATGTGTATATCAATCCACGCTGAAAAACTAAACTGGCATATTCAAACGCTTACCGGTAGTATGCTTCCCATTACATAAGTCTGGGAGGGCAGACGGTAATCGCAATTGCAAATACTTTAAAGTGTCACCTCCCCATTCTATCCTGAGGGTGTCGTTAGCCGAAGGCGCAAGAGAAGGTAAACTTGATACAAAACCCTTCTGACCAGCGTGACACAGTAGGCTAATGACCATGTAACTAAGGAGGCCCGAATCAACATTTATGGGCGAAGTAGCAGGTGAGAAGAAACGGGATACAGAAATAAGTCAATATTATTATTACCCTGTTAGGAAGTAGAAGTGTGTTGATTTTAATTTGAATTTAGAGATATAATATTAAAAAAATGATAGCCTTAAGTAATGAGTTGTTTGTAATCCGTCTGAGTTAGTGCTGTGAGTGAAAGAAACTTGGTAGTGATGTAGATATTTAAAAAGTCAATTAGACAAGTATTTATGTAAAATTCTAGGTAATTAAAATGAGGCTTAGTTAAAAGAAAAATGTGGTAATAAAATTATCAGAAATATTTAAATAGAATAGAACAAGGGTATTGTCTCTGGTGATTTTAGTTAACGACGTTCGTCATCGAATTCTGTCGTCTGTTCGTCATCGAAGTAAGTCAAAATTAGAAAAAAAAGGAAGCTTAAATTTTTTTTATTAATTTTTCTCAAATTTCCCAAGATATGTGGAAAACTAAGCTCATTTTAATATTACTGAAACAGAAATGCCTTGTAAAAATACGCGGAATACATGATGTTGTGGTAAATTTGATTTTCAAAAAGACTGTATTAAAAGTAGACATTATTTTTCTTCTTATGTGATTGTTTTTATTCTAATAAAATGTTTATCCAAATTCTGCATTTTATAAGTTAGTTTGTTCGGACTTATCTGGAGAGACTGTTAGATATTTCAGGTAGGTTTTAACAATCGATTTGCAGCCAAAGCAACGTTTGGCTCTGCTGCATGTTAGATGGGTGTCCATCATCTATACTAATATTTATTTCATAGAGGAAAGATTTGTATGTAAGTATGTTTGTAACGAATAGGCTCAAAAGGTACTGGACCGATTTATAAATGCTTTCACCATTTGTATGCTACATTATCACTGATATTTTATAGGGATATTTTAATTGCAAGAAAACATAAAAAAATGTGCGAAGCCGCGACGCGCCGCTAGTTTGTAATATCTGACCTCCTCCGTGCTTCAGAGGGCACGTAAAACTGCATGTTATGCTGTAATACCATCTATGGTGGTCAATTGTTACATGTTGTCAGTAGCGTGAAAACTGAAAGCTGGTCTTAACATAAAATTACCGGTTATCCTATTACACCGGTCGCCGCAGAGGGCATACAGCTTGTGCCGAATTCGATTGGTGAAAGGGCGAGGAAGAATCTGTATTTAAAATCAAATGTAACTATAGTTCAAAATGTGCCCCAAAAGTCTATGGTCAATATGTTTAAAAAGTTATCTTTGCTTCATATTTTATTTATGGCTTACTTGCAGAATTTAAAAAATAATGTCCGAAGATAGCGGCTGTCTCTTTTATTTTTTCTTTTAGGAAACGCATCGGTCTTAATGCGTTTCCAGTCTAGAGCCATTAATATGGATTATTTTTAATTAATCTTATGTAGATAGAAATGTAGGAATATTCTAGAAGCTTGATTACTACTTACATTAAGTTTTTCTAACGGTTGTGATGTTCCTTTGGCGAAATCTGTGTGAAGCAATATAGACTTTAATTAATTTCTTCTAAAGAAGTATTTAGTAAGTAACGTAAAAAAGATTTTAAACATACTTTACTGTTAAATTTAGATGTGTAAATATATGATGGTGTGTAATTAAGTAAATAGCTAATAAAATCATTCCAAAGAAATAATATACAATTAGATAATCTAATAAAATATAATTTTAGTTTAATATTTACCAAAGTACCTATATTTTTTAATTTATTTTCGCTAATCGATGGTTTTTTAAACCTGGTTGCGATGGGTATTTGGAGCTACTGAAGAGATAAAATAAGCTATCTCTTAGAATCACGTTTGGTAAGAGTGTCATAATTATTTTATAAATTAGCGTGAGCCTGTTCATTCCGTTAACAGAAAATAAATTTGCTTCTATAGCCTGTAAAACAAAATATTTCGTCTAGTCATTTATAATAGAAATAACGCCAAATATTTATTTAATGTATATATTGTATAATGTTTGTATAAGGGTATGTACATAGTAATGTATTTATTGATGTTCAAATAAATGGTATAAACATTGATAATTTATTTTATTTATTCTTCTACTTCTTAGCCGGTAAAAGACCCACTGTCAGACCTCCTCCAATTACAGGGAAATTAGCTTACTGTGACGTATTAGTTAGGTACGTATTAACCTTTTTTTTTTTGTTGCGCGGCGTAATATCATTTATGGACTATCCCCACCGGCCTGGGGATGGCCAGCGGGGTGTGTGGGAATCTCCTCATAAAGAGGCATACCCACTAAACATCCCCGGGAATGGAAGAAAAGCTTCTTCAACGTCAAAGTCATTCTTGCACCTTTAAGAGCTTGTAGGGTTGTTTTGATGATTTTGATGATTATAACTCTGTAACTACATACGTCTTATAGCCGCGAATCAAATGTTCATCATCATACACTAGGTTGTATGATGATGAACATTTGCAACACTGCCCTGCAAATTGCAAAAAAACGTAAGAAAATTTGAATCTCGCGGGCTACCCTGGAGCATCCACCTTAATATCCGGAAAGCGCAGTGCTGGTAGGCTTCCCACACGGTGGACCGACGACCTGGTCACACTTGGACCTGGACTGGACAAGGTCGCCGGATAGCGATAGATGTGGGTGGCTCAGGACGGGCCTACGTGGAAATCCATGGGGGAGGCATACGTCTTAGGTATTGAAACTAACGGAAAGTAGTGAAACTAGTGTCCAGTTATAAACATACTTAGTGTTAGGGCCAGTGCTTAAAGGCACGTCAAATTGATGACGTCCTGTTTTTTATGAGACTTCATCTATGACGATTAAAGGAAAAATGAAGGCAGTAAATAAAAGCATGGCGCAATTGTGTAATCTTCCATGGTATTGGATGAGGCAAATAACAATACTCTTGAGTATTGAGTACATACACCATCACCAAAGAGAGGCGAATGCCCACAAAAAACACGACATCTCTGCTATATGTACTGCCGCAAGACAAGATCCATGATCTACAGGTTTGGAAACTACAGTTTCCAAACCGTGTGCAACCAAAGGCCAAAGACGTTATGGTATTGGTAACATAGATGGCGTTGTGTTACTCAATCCGAAAATTTTGACATCCTTAGTTATTTTGGTTGAAGGACGATCAACTCAAAATTTAAATTTTATTTGGGTAAAATGGGTGAGCTGTCTTGAATGAATAGAACCTACATCTATAAAAAGTACTTTGAATACATTACAACAATACCATTATAAAAAGAAATACACAGTAACAAATAGTGATTGTTATAAAAATTGTGTGTGCTTTTTCTCATAATCAATCATAATAAGGGACACTAAAATGATGTACATACTTTAGCGAATTAATTAATTTTCCAAGGGTTAAAAGATACACTGTTGATAAAGTCCTACACAGAGATACATTCATTTCGCGCCATCTATGTTTGTATTTTGAAAAAACTAAGTTACATTATATACATATATTTTTAAAATCATCAAACTATCTATCTAATATATTAATAATCATTCAACCATCGTAATAACACCCTAATTAATTCACATACCTGGATATACTGAATTGTAATGTAATATTATCAAGGTACCAGTATTGCAAACAAATAATCTACTTGCTGGTAACATCCTTCCTTACATGTCGCTAGATGGCGCGGCAAGGAAGTAAAGTAAACTGTGTCACGCCCGAATATAACTACGCTTAGTAACTAACAGATGCATGATTACGTATTGTTGTGAAATAAAAACACCTTTTAATTAATTACGAACAGCTTTTCAATTCATCACGACGAAAGAATAGTTTTATTTGCGACATTTCCTTTACATTAATAATGCAACAAGAAAATAATGTTCCATTTTAGAATTAGCGAGTACATGCACACATCTCGCTCTCGCAGCTAGCGCCTCAGCTTATGCCTGAGTGAAAAAGAAAATAATGAAGTTGCGTATGAATCAGAACAGTATTTCGTATCAGCTGACAACCAAAGCAAAACAGTCGGTGCGCGACCATCTTGTCAAAACTCTGAGTCGGTGACAACAAATAAATATTGAAAAATGACCTAAATCGTTGTTAATAACATAACTTTTATATTTTATTTCACAAAGTATTGTTCATATTTCAAGTTAGTGTTGTTTTCGAAGCAGTAACTATACATTTTACTCAATAATTCGAGTTTGTGTTGCGTCAAATGACGTCATGTATGTGATTATACACGTATCGCGGCTGACGAGTTTGTAAGTATTTTCTTTTATTTCTGTGTTAATTTCATGATTTTCTCGTTGGAGACGTGTCCCCCTATGTCGTATTCGTGTTATTTGTTTAATTCAAGAATCAATAACGCAGCGGGGGCCCCGCAGGTTTGACCATACGCGATCGTTTCTCTTGCTTGGAATGCCCTTGAAAATTATGCAGCAAAAATCGTGTCGTTGCTGGGCCAATATTATATGTATTTTAGACAAAAAGCAGCACACAATTCCATTCATGATGAAAAGTATTGTAGTCATAAACGCGATTGCCTCCGAATTTCGCATAGCAACGGGCGACTAAAAATGGAACGCTCTCGACTTGACAAACGTAGAAAGTATTGTTCTTTGCATCGAATGTGTGTTTTTAAACAAGTCAAGTCAAATTATCAAAGAACAGAACCAGGTACGATACCCTTCTGTGAATGATAGAGATAAAATCTGTTAGCCTTCTATGTGTAATTTACGTATTTTATTGACTTCTTTTGGCATTGTTTTCTCACGAAGGTAGGCATCTAATTATTGCCATAATTTTATCTCCACATTACCTTCTTTCTATTTTTAAAATCTATTCTACAATGTTTACATGTAACGATGTCTAGTCATGCTTGCTTTAGTGGGCGTCGGCGTCACACATACAAACATACACATATTGTATATTACATGTATGGAACCTATTCGGTAGATATTCTCATACAGTAATTGGCATTCTAATTCAATAACCGTGTTTCCTAGTGATGTACGCAGCTACACTTGTAAAGATGTCATTATCGATGAAATGTAGCACTTAACTATATCGATACATAACGATATAGGTAGGTGCGCGTGCTAATTGTTAAACACGGCGCACAATAACAATGTGTAACCAGTTTATTAATGTTTCATTTTATTGATAGCGTAGCTATTTTTACTGTAGATTATAAACTACATTTTACCTACATACCGCGACGAACCGACCTATTTCCTGACTGAATCTAAAGAACATTACTCGGTATCCCATATAATGGCAGAACCTCAGACTCAAATCTGACGCAAGAATGTACACTTGAGACCTAGCATTATTAGATAATAGTTTGAAAGGTCACACCAAGCGAATGCAATTAATATCCAGGTTATGCAATGTCTGGATATTGGAGGACGTAACATTATTACAACATTTTTATTTTTATTTTTATTTTATTTATTCGGAACAAGAACAATGGTACAGCTATAATTACTAAACAATAACGGTAACTAACAATTTACTTGCTGTACCACCCACAATAATGTCCACAGATTACTACATTAAATAACATTATTGTTGGGAGGTAACTTTTGTGCAATGGCGGGTACACGCCAACATGGCAAGCGGCCGTCGCCGCTGGTGCGAGCTAAAACTGCGTAAACAAGTCGGATTATAGTTAGGTACATTGGAAAAAGTGTGCAGCGGCCGCTTCCAGGTAGCGATGTCCCCTACCACGGGTATCACTACATTACTTTAAATTCATCAATACAATATATTATTAAAGAATTTTTTTTTTTTATAAGTACAACGATTGTCTTATGAGTAGTTAGGTATAATATTTGTTTTAATGTGCATTTTTAATTACATAAATTAAATAAAAATGTATATTAAAATTATACAAATGAAAAAAAACGTAATAGAAAAATCATAACTTACATTTATGTTTACACTACATATATGTTAATCTGCTTATTACTTATTAAGACAATCTCGGACAGCTTTCTTGTATCTAGCTGCAGAAAGTGTGAATATGTCTAAATCAGGGAAGAATACATTGTATGAGTCAACCAGTTGACGCAAGGGAGTGCGTAAGCCAGCGTTTGTCCTATTTATGCCCGGTTTGATACTTAGAAGAGGCTTTGAACGCACATTCCTGCGAACAACTGTCCTAGCACATATGTAATACAGCTGATTTGTTATGTCCGAGCAGTCAAATCTATTATTAGCTAGACCATGCAAGAACATGGCCCCAAGAAGAACACGTCGGGAGCAGAGAGGCAAGAGCTTATAATTCAGGAGTAGCTTATCATATTCAAGAAAGGCATGAGAACATCTAAAATGAACAGAGCGTAGAAACTTCCTTTGAACTTTTTCTATCATCTCATCATATTTATTATAAAAAGGGTTCCATATCTGAGTTGCATACTCTAAACAAGGCCTGACTAGAGAAGTATATAATTGAATGAGTGTCGTTGGTTTGCGAAAGTCTTTAGAAGTCCGCATCACAAAGCCGTACATTTTAGACGCTGTTTTGATAATATTATCTACATGTAAATCAAAATGAAGCTTGCTATCTATCGTTACACCGAGGTCCCTTATATTCTGTACCTTATTCAGTTGAGACCCACAAAGAGCGTAGTGAAAGTTGATATTAACATGTTTTTTAGTAAAAGTAATACTATGACATTTAGGTAAACTAAGATGCAATTTATTTTTAAAACAATAATCAGTCAAGCGTTCTAAATCCGACTGGATGAGCACACAATCGCTGTAATTTTTTACACATTTATAGACTTTTAAGTCATCCGCATATAGCAGAAATTTTGTGTTTTTAAAACAAGAACCAATATCGTTAATAAACAAAACAAATAAAAGCGGGCCTAATATTGAGCCTTGGGGCACTCCCGAGGTGACTGAAACATAGTCTGAACAAAGCCCGTTAATCACAACTCTTTGTGTACGATTATTAATGTAGGAGGAAAACCAGCGAAGTAAGTTACCTCGGATGCCATTATAAGCAATTTTGTTTAACAGAATTTCATGATCCACCTTATCGAAGGCCTTCTGAAAGTCAGTATAAATTGCATCAGTTTGAAATCGACTGTCCATATTTTCAAATAAGTCACCTACAAAAATTGTAAGATTTGTTATTGTGGATCGTTTTGTAACAAATCCATGTTGTTGAGAAATTAATAATTTGTGTAACGAAGGATAAATTTCATTATGAACTAATCGTTCGAAAACCTTTGACAAAGCTGCGAGTATAGAAATGGGACGGTAGTTTTCAACGTTATCCCTCTTGCCACATTTAAAGACTGGTGTAATGTTAGCCTGTTTCCAGATATCTGGGAAATATCCTTCATTGAGGCATTTATTGTAAATGACACTGACAGGGTGGTATATGTGACTAGCTGTATTTCTAAGAAATAAGGCGGGAATACCGTCTGGTCCCGCACCCTTAGAAGGATCCAGAACTTTGAATGCCTCGTGAACCTTATGCGGACTAATCTCAATGTTGGTTATTAAATCACAATTTGGGTGGTAGTCATCGGGTGGTACCCACGAAGTATAATTAAGATCTGAATCTCCATACACTGATTTAAAAAATAAGGAAAACAAATTACAAACATCTTTAGGATTCTTACTGGTGGCACTAGCATAGTGCACTTCAGATGGAATATTAGTCTTGTTTTGTTTATTAGAAATATAACTCCAAAAACATTTAATATTTGTATGAATACTGTCTTCAATGCAGTTACGGTAATTAGAAAAACACCTGTTACACTCTTTATTAAAAATTGCTCTGCAGTGTGAAAAATGCTCATAGTCCGTGATATTTTTATAGGTTTTCCATTTTAACCAAGCCTTGGACTTTCTTCTGAATAAGCGTATTAACGAGGGTGTAAACCAGATAGGAAAGTTACTTGGTTTATTTTTTACAAGAGGAACTCGAGCCTTAATAATATCGTACAAAGATTTGTATAGCACTTCAACGGCGTCAGTAGCACTTGCATTTTGTAGCAACGTGCTCCAATTGATTTCCGCTAAATCTGTATTAATAAGGTCGTAATTTGCTTTCATAAAGTTATACTTAGTTATCGGAGTTTTATTTATACGACTTTTACATAGGACTGGGTTAATCAAAACATAAAAGGGCGGATGATAAGGATCTACGTTAATCAATGTGTCTATACACATGTGTATAGAACAATCGGCATTTGAAATGACTAAATCTAAAATATTTCCTTTAAAATTAGCAAACTCATTATACTGATAAGCACCTAATTCATGAATACTATTGATGAGGCATTTATGACTATAAACCTTTTTAGTACAGCCAGGATTTAGTGAGTAATTATTATTCTTCCAATTTATGTCTCCAAGATTAAAATCACCGAAAACATAGAAGTACTGAATATCCGGATCGTTCAAGAACGCGGTCAAGAATTCAAAGTATGACTCGTATACATTCTCTGGGGTCCAGGGTGGCAGATAGACTGCTCCTAAGACATGATGATGCCTAGGATCGGTACCGTGAAGATGAAGGAATACCTGTTCAATGTTACTGCTATAGGACTCACCTAAAGTAATACTAGTTACACTAATTGATCGTTGTACTGCAATGAGCACACCACCACCATCCATTTTGCCAGTTTGCAATCTATTACGGTCACATCGGAAAACATTGTAACGATTGTCAATAAACTCGCTGTCTGCCACCTCAGGAATTAACCAAGTCTCTGTCAAAATTATAACATCATACGAGTTACTTAAAATCGACATATACAGTGTTGAGAGTCTGCCACGTATACTATGACAATTTTGATAATATATGGACAAACTATCCATTGTCAAAATCAGAATTTTCAAAATAATATATATGCATTATTATGAAAAATATACTAGATATAAAACAAATTACATATTTTATTATATTGCCTGTAGGTATGCCTAAATACTCCCGACGTGGTTTGCCTGCTAATACATACTTAATATATAAAACAGAAATTATTAATACTGGTTCGTTTTTCCAGTAAGTACGGTTATTAATGCGGCTTTCCAATTGTTTCCTCATGAGACCCTGTCTGTAGTTTTTGTAAATCCTTAGGAAATCGAACCGCCACGACCGCTGTAGTGTCTGATTTACGGGCGAGGATGGTTGCATGTTTAATCCATATATATTTATAGTTATGCTTTTGAGCCTCCTTACGACACTCATGAAATAATATTTTCTTCTTAAGAGTTAGATGCTCATTTAGGTAAATAGTACATGAGACACCAGAGATTCCTAATTGGTCAGATGTAAGCCCTTTTACTCTACGATATGCACTGAGAACATTGTCACGCAGTACCACCGAAGGAAATCTAACGATAATGTTCTTTGGTTTAGGGTTACCATTAGTAGATTTCTGTGGCACCCTGTGCACCGCAACGATATCCTGTACACTGACTGTGAAATTGATCTTAGAGCCGATTGTCTCGACTAACTTCACCAAGTTCTCTCCTCTCTTTTCGGGAACATTACAAATTTCTATATTACAAGCTCTAGCGTTTTGTTCTAAAATTTCTATTTTATTTTCTAATGCAGTTACGTTTTCAGCTGCATGCGTGAGAGGCACCATCCTGTGTTCTAGCTCCTTAAACTGCGCTTGTAAATCACGATTTTGTTCCGAAGTAAAGTTTGAGGTTTGCTTTAGAGCCAGTTGTTCACGCTCAACTTGTGAAATCCTTTTATCAAATTCGGTCTGAGCTATCCGGAGCGCATTAATATCGTTTTTAATTTCAGTTGAGTTTTCTGCAAGTTTGGTAATATCTGCTTGCATTACCGTTAAAGTTTTATTTATGTCGGTTAAACTAATAGCAAAAGTGTTTAATGTCTCAGTAAGCTTACATGCCTCGGGTTGCTTCCTCTTACTACCACGAATCTTGGCAGTAGATGAACTTGAGTCTGATTCTACATCTCCCGTAAAAATATCCACAACCTTAGGTTCCATGGTAGGGGCAACGTAACCGGCCAACTCCGAAGTCCGATTGCACACACTTCGTTTGCAATACAGCCGAGCGTCGTGTTAATCACTGTCCTTAGAATTTATTTACTCGAACAATATTAGCCAACACAGTTATTGTTTTCGAGTCAGGAATGTTTCAAAGCACGCCGATCAAGAATGTTAAAAAAAAAACTGCTCACCAAAGCACACCAGCAAAACACATAGGTAAAATCACACACAACGGTTAGGCAAGATTTGCGTGTTCTCCCAACAACGGCAAGCGAGTTAATGATTGCATTCGCTTGGTGTGACCTTTCAAACTATTATCTAATAATGCTAGGTCTCAAGTGTACATTCTTGCGTCAGATTTGAGTCTGAGGTTCTGCCATTATATGGGATACCGAGTAATGTTCTTTAGATTCAGTCAGGAAATAGGTCGGTTCGTCGCGGTATGTAGGTAAAATGTAGTTTATAATCTACAGTAAAAATAGCTACGCTATCAATAAAATGAAACATTAATAAACTGGTTACACATTGTTATTGTGCGCCGTGTTTAACAATTAGCACGCGCACCTACCTATATCGTTATGTATCGATATAGTTAAGTGCTACATTTCATCGATAATGACATCTTTACAAGTGTAGCTGCGTACATCACTAGGAAACACGGTTATTGAATTAGAATGCCAATTACTGTATGAGAATATCTACCGAATAGGTTCCATACATGTAATATACAATATGTGTATGTTTGTATGTGTGACGCCGACGCCCACTAAAGTATTTACTATTTACCGTCCCGTCAACTTCTTACATTATATATAACCGTCAAATCTTTACCGACATCTCACTCGGGCTTTGATAAGCGAAATTAACTTACCGTGCCACTCAGGCCACACGATTTGGGTCTAGACTTTTCCTTCGTTGGAGGTTACTTATAGGATTGTCTACTTAATTAGTCTCTTTATTCGTCACTTATCCTCAAAATATAATTATTTGTACCCCAAAGATCAGGTCTTTGTTTACAGCATTAAAATATAATGCCGTTATTAATCTTCCAGAGTATTGACGCATCTTCAGCATACTGGAATCAAATACAGTTACTTGTCACATTGACATAGATTTATACAACATTACCCATTACACAATCGTGTCGAGAAATGGTGAAACTTTTAGATAAGTGCCATAATTTTCACATATGTGTTTGGTTAGGTCACTGATGCGTATTATCAGTTCGTTTAGTGTGGCATTTATCAGACTCTCGCCCTTAATGTATTGTGATTAAGTTCACAGTAAGTTTAGTAAAACGATATGTTGGTTTTTTAGTGTTTGTATCACTATTAAACACAGATATGAGTAAAAGCTGATTTACTATTAGGTCGATTGCATTTACATCGATTCCGACGAAAAAGGGCAAGTTTCAAGTGTCCCTGGTGACCCTGGTACGACTCCTGCACGCTTAAATAGGCCACAGGCAACTGCTTGTATGATGTTTTGAAACCATCGTGAAAGGTATAAAAATCTTTACCTATTATTAAACAAGCCATAAGAGAAACACCAATAATAATCATCATTGCAGCCCGTAATAGGCTCACTGCTAACTCAGGCTTCCTCCGATTAAAAGAAGGGAAATTAGCCTACTGACTGTTCAGCTCAGGGTTTCTTATGAACTTTGCCTTTTCTTGCGGCTAGGTTTTCAGCCTTGTTATTTCCTGTAGTTGGCTCTTACGACACCCACATCATAGAGTATACACATTTTGTTTTAACTTCAAATATCAAATAGAATATTATTTTAATTTTGTAACTGTAAAAAAAGTAAACTAACGAAGTTGACCTTATATTATTCAAATGTACTTGAGTTTACTCAAATAACTAGTTTTCGTAACTTTTTGCTATTTGCGATGCGAAGGCTATATAGCATTTTGCTCTGTCTGGATTTAGACTATAAAATGGTTTCCTATTGGGATATATGCCATTATGAGGGTATCATAAGACCCAACTAAAGGAAATAGTAGACAATATAGTCGCAAACCAAGACAGCTATTTATGTTTTTATATCGAGCATTATATGACTGCTTTTATTACTACAACGTACTGGAAGTGTAGGTAAAAGCACTACCCTTATTTAGCTCGATACGTCGTCTTGTACACTCATCCATCCAACATAACGCCTTAGATCACTCCCGGACAGAATCTACTGATATAAGTAGCAATTGCTCTGCCGTGATCCGATTTGGTGTTAGTTCTTATGGTTACAGTCGCTGAAAACATAGCATTTTGATGTTTTCTTTATCTATTTATCTAAGACACGTCTAATGAATAATAGCTGGCAGGACGAACGCCCAATGGGGAAAAAAAAGTCTTCTAGTGGTTAAAGAGTCCCGTAAAGCACAGTGCTGGTAGGCCTCCCACACGATGGACCGATGGACCGATGGTTGTGGGCGGCTCAGGACCGCCGTTTGCGGAAATCTTTGGGGGAGGCCTACGTCCAGCAGTCTTTTCACTGAAATGATGATGATAATGACTGAATAATAAGATTCAACTTACAGTTTACTTCGAACAGTTAAATATTAACCGTCGATCTTTACATAATACAATATTACACAGGTAACCACAAACCATCAGACCGGTCGTATGCTTCAGCACAACCCCATTGGTCCATTAGTTTAGTGACCATTCATTCAATTTAAATACATTATGTGTAGGCAGATAAATTTATTCATCTACTTAGTTATCGATGTCACTGTTGATGATGTCCCAGCACTATAATATTTTTCCCCGAAGTTCCCCTGTATGCCGCCAAAAGTCAAATAAAGGGGAAAAGCGTAATGTAAAAAAATACACGATGATCTATTTATATCTTTGATATACGAGTCTCACATCCACAGAAATTGAGTCTCGTGTAGGAAGATAGCGGCCCACACGTGAAAATCTGTCTGTAACGATTTAACGACCATACATTTTGCAGCTATAAATCATACTAAACTAGCTATTCGGCTAATACGCCGATTTAATATGCCCTCCGAATACATACATGGTGTAACAAAAATATACGGTTTTTCATCATCAACATCGATAGGAAGATGAAGAGAGATGGATGGATGGATTGTAAACATGAGAAATTGTGTATGAAAGGTGTGACTGTAGATATGACGACTGATAGGTGTGTATGGAGACTACCACCTAGCGTGGGACAGGGATCGTAAGATGATGATGATGATAATGGTAACTGTAAATATGACGATTTATAAGAGTTTTGTGATAAAACCTACGTAAATAAAGTTAATTTTGAGTTTGAGTTTTTTGAGTTTGAGTTTGAGTAACTGCTGCTGATGTGTGCAAAATTTCATGCAAACTTATGCAAGGTAAATACCAACTTTAAAAACGAATGAAGTTGTTATGCTTATTTTTTGTATGGACCAGATAACTCCGCCGTATATCATCATTTCAACCTAAATACGTCTGCTGGACATAGGCCTCCCCCGAGGATTTCGACGAAGGCCAGCCGCCCGCATCCATTGTTTTCCGGCGACCTTAGCCAGGTGGTCTATCCACCGTGTGGGAGGTCTACCAACACTGCGCTTTCCGTAACGCGATTGCCACTCGAGGACGTCAGTCCTGCGGGCTATGTGCCCATTGCCACTTAAGTTTGGCAATCCTGTGGGCTATGGGTAACTTCGGTCCTTCTGCGTATCTCCTCTTTTGTGATTCGAACCCGCAGGGAAACCGAGCATAACCTTCTCCTTTGGGTGACTGAGCCTTCTGATGGAGCCCATAGTCAGCGACCACGTCTCTGTACCATAATGTCACCAATTTTACGAAAATCGCTTTAGTAGTTTTGTTCAAAATCTTATTTAGACGACAAACTCAACGGAAACAACTCGTAAGGAGGACTGCTTCGTTGGTCGGTCGGCCAAGTGTCTTTGTGTAAACCAGAGGCACTTACTCTGAGTCTGGGTATCATTTGTGTTCGTGCATTACATTCATGTTTGTAAACTGCTCCAGCGATACATTTCGTTGTCAATAAAAAAAAAGTTGTTTCCGAGTATGCACTGAAAATAAAAACATGCTAAGAAAAATATAAACCGACTTCAAAATTCAATAAAAAAATCCAATTTGCAACCATTTGAATTTCTGTTACTTACACCTCGAATAATTCTATTTCTAAATTAGCGTACGTGTAACGGATTGACCAAGTTGCGTGTACTAGCCGCAAAAGAAAGAAAACTTGAAATGAAAAACTTTGCTCTAAGTTCCCTCCGTGCATTTGAAGGAGGACTCTGTAGTGGATCATTAACGAGCTGAAGATCCAATAATTGGGTCGTTTTCTTTCTTTATTTCTAATGAACCACCGGAGTTTATCTGAACATTGTTCTTTAATTCCTGATACTTAAAGTCGATTACTTAAAAGGCATTTACGTGTTTATAGTGTCTTTTATACCGACAGGCTGTGATGATGACGACAACGTGCGGTTTAAGCTAATGAGTTTGTACATTTAGTCTATTGTGATCGGAAACAGAGTCGATCATTATTGTTGGGCTTCCGTCATGGTTCTGATGTTAAGTTCTGTCTGAAGCCAACACATGGCCATTCGTGATTCAGGCCTCCTCCCACCACAGGGAGGGTAAATACCCTACCTTAGCCCATAAATTACCTGCTGATTCGGGCTTCCTCCCATCACACGGAAGCCAGACGGGTTCGCACAGTGTTTCGTATCCAGTTTTCCTTCTCTTGGGGCTAGGTTGTCGGCCTAGTACTTTCCTTTTGTCGGCTCTTACGACTCCCTCAGGATAGAATGGGGTGGTGACACTCTGTATTATAAATCCGTCACCACAGGCTATTTTTATAGGTATGCCATGTTATTTTACAAAATACTAGCTGTCCCGGCAAACGTTGTTTTGCCAAATAATTAACCATCCCCCGCGCAAGCCCCTTCCCCGCGCAACCCCCTTCCCCTCGCAACCCCCGCGCAACCCTCTAGGTTTTATGGTTCCAGAAATATCGATCTCCTATCGCAAACGTTGTTTTGCCATGTAATTAAATAGGGGTTGATCGTAGAGGGGTGAAAATTTAGGGTTGTTTGTATTTTTTTATGCTGAATCTTAAAAAAATAAAAGCAAAAAAATTTTCTCTAAAAAATAAACAATTTTTTTTTCGACCCCCACTTAAAATTTAGGGGGATGAAAAATAGATGTCGTCCTATTCTCATACCTACCCAATATGCTCACAAAATTTCATCAAAATCGGTCAAGCCGTTTCGGAGGAGTTTGGCATCTAAAACTGTGACACGAGAATTTTATATATTAGATTACATACACACATGAACGCACACGCGGATGCGAACAGTGACGTGACGTAGCCGGGACCTAGGGTTGCCAACCATACTTTAATAAAGTATGGTAAAATACTGTTAGTCCATTGAAGTTACATTTGGGGTTGCGTTTCTTAGAGGACGCAATTTTATTTTTTTGATGTGTAGGGGGGGTAAGTGTAAAGCTAAAATCAAGTTTGTGGGGTCGCCACCCTTGTCCCACGGCCGCCATCTTGAAAATAGGGTTTAAAACGGTTTTTACGATATATCTCTTGAACTATTTATCTGAATAAAAAAAAATTTTTACGTTTTTTGTTGCAAATTAAATTCTCTATAACTTTGGTCCAGTAACTTTTTGTCGTAAAACTATAAATAAAAAAGTTATAAGTGAAAATGTTCAGAATGTCGAGAAAAAAATGTATATTTTTCGATATAACTTTTTTTTTTATCATTTTACGAAAAAACGATATCAGACCATTTTTGTAGATCGTTTTTTAAGGAACAACTTTTATATGCAACATTTTTTCATTAAGTCAATAGCTAAGGTTTTACAGCGCTCCGAAGTGAGTACTATTTTTCAGTACTCTTAACTATACATATTTTATACGTGGGTACTAATAATGTGTCATCAATTATTTTTTTATTTTTTTTATTTTGTTATTATAATTCTTTTAATTAGTAATTTTGCAATGTTATTAATAATTAATTATTGACTCTTTTCCACTCCATTACAGAATTTTACAATTATTGATTTTTAAAATAATCATCAAATCCTCCAACACAAGACACAGCTCGCTTTCATACTTTCCGAGTCTACCATCAGGTCCAGTCGTGGCTTGGTAATAATAATGATCCTGAAGACTGGGGCTGGAAAAATGTGGAAAATTATTGATGCCAGTGCAGAGCTCTAAACCTCCAGCACCCCCTGAGCTTCTAAAATTGATCTTTTGCAAATGCAAAGGAAACTGTGGAGCGATGTGTGGATGTCGAAAAGCAGGGCTAAAATGTTCCGCAGTGTGCTTCCATTGTTCTGGAGAGACTTGCAGCAACGTAATGGAACTCTCAGAATTAATAAATGAAAATGACTTTGATGATGAACCGCCGACATTGACACCCATTCCTTCTCCAGTTCTCCCACATATTTGATTCAGAAAACCGATCAGATGCTGAGCCGCAGCCTGGTCCATCGAAAAGACCGAGGACGGAGTAGTTCAAATTTATAAAATCACCGTGTATTAGGCCTATTGGGGATACCACGTAAAAAAAAAACGCGCCTCCAGACTCTACCTCGTGGGTGGTGAGGAAAAGAGTCAATAATTAATTATTAATAACATTGCAAAATTACTAATTAAAAGAATTATAATAAAAAAAAAAAAAAAAAATTAACTGATGACACATTGTTAGTACCCACGTATAAAATATGTATAGTTAAGAGTACTGAAAAATAGTACTCACTTCGGAGCGCTGTAAAACCTTAGCTATTGACTTAATGAAAAAATGTTGCATATAAAAGTTGTTCCTTAAAAAACGATCTACAAAAATGGTCTGATATCGTTTTTTCGTAAAATGATAAAAAAAAAGTTATATCGAAAAATATAAATTTTTTCTCGACTTTCTGAACATTTTCATTTATAACTTTTTTATTTATAGTTTTACGACAAAAAGTTACTGGACCAAAGTTATAGAGAATTTAATTTGCAACAAAAAACGTAAAAATTTTTTTTTATCAGATAAATAGTTCAAGAGATATATCGTAAAAACCGTTTCAACCCCTATTTTCAAGATGGCGGCCGTGGGACAAGGGTGGCGACCCCACAAACTTGATTTTAGCTTTACACTTACCCCCCCTACACATCAAAAAAATAAAATTGCGTCCTTTAAGAAACGCAAGGTAAGGCCGTAAAAATGTAACATTTCAATGGACTATGTATTTCCGAACGAAGTGTCCATTTATTTCATGAGCACACCAATAACAAAAATTACATTGACATTAATATCGTAACGTTTATTGCATAGAACATTGATAAACTATTACGTTAATTACAGATATTTTTAATTTGTCAAACGAGCTTTGAAATACATATTTAAAGATAGCAAAAAATTTGTTTACATGAGCTAAAAGCTCATAACAAAACATTAGATTAGAAAAATGATTTTTTTTCTTGAAAATGCTTTTTATCCTACCCAAACTATCTTATACTTTTTTTGTCGATACAATTTGGCAATTATTATGTTCAAATCGATTAAGTTACAATAGAATGACATCATCGATAATATTTTCTCTGTCTTCGCGTATTTACGTAATTCCTAATGAGCATTCCGTCTCACTCGCACCACTTTATTTGCAAAACATTTGTCTCGCTTGCCTATTAATGTAAACAATAAGGCATACTTTTGTAAGTGTGTGTAATGTACAGTTCTTTAACCCTCATTGTAAAAGAATAAATGTAACGATAATATTTTATGTTTATTGACCCACTGGTGAGTAGGGCCTCCTCCAACTACATGGAGGGCAATTAGCCTACTGTGCCACGCTGGCCAGACGGAGTGGCACAGGGTTTAGTATCAAGTTTTCCTTCTCTTGCGGCTAGGTTAACGGCCTTGTCATTTCCTATTGTGGACTCTTACGACACCCTTAGGATGAAATGGGGTATTGGGTGTAAATCCGTCACCACACGGACATTTGACATTTGTTCGTTTGACGACACGGTTGGCGCAGTTGTTGAGCGATCGACTGCTGCGCAGCATGTCGCGGGTTCGATCCCCGCACGGAAGAAATATTTGTACAACCTACAAGTATTTGTTCCGGGTCTGGGTGTTTTCTATCTATAAAATGTATGTATTTACAAAAAAAATGTATATATAAGTAGTTTATCATCCATCTCGTTACCATAACACATGCATTCAGTTGCTTAGCTTGGGACGAGATGGCGTTGTGTGAAATGTCCAAGGATATTTATTTATTTATTTGTAATATGAAGTTAAGAAAATAATAAGCCGCGGGCAGCAACTGGTGTGCTCTGATACTGTCAAGGGGCCGGCGGATATTTGTAACGACTTTATAAAAAAAAAAAAACAAAAACGGCAACAAATAGCATTGCTATAACTGATAACGCACTCGCTATGCGAGTTTCCTGCGAGATAAGGGCGAACCGGTCCAATTAGATGGTAGGAAAGCGTAGCAGTTACTAACGGCCAAAAATGTTAATTTGTGGACATCGTTACAACTAATCGTTACTGACTTATTTATGTTTTCTTAACTTGAGATTAAATTGTTACTAAGTGTCTTAATGAATAGGGTAGCAAAGGAAGACAAACATGTTAAGCCCTCTGAGTTTCTTGCCAGTTCTCAGCTGTGGCTGCGTTCCGATTTGGTGGCAATAGTGAATACTTATTATATGATATTTGTTATAAATATTATAAATGAGATTTTTTGTAAAAGATATGCTTGTTACTCTTTCACGCATAAAATACTCAATGGATTTAGACGAAACTTAAAAATAATATAGCTTACACATCAGAATAACACATAGGCAATTTACAAAGATATAGATAGTGTGTATGATCCAAAATATAACGATATAATTGTCAAGGTGCTTACCCATGTTTCATTATGTGTAAACGGTTGTTGGTGAGCCTTTAATAAATAAAAGTACGGGACGAACAGGTTTAAGTGACCTCCGTAGGAAGGAGGTCAAATATTACAAATTATGGACACCCATCCAAAATCCAGTTAAGTCAGACGTTGCTCATCCCTGTTTGGTTGTTATCCCCAAAGCGGCTTTGCTTTGAAATATAGAAATTGTCTATGGCGAAAATAGCTACAGTTTTGTGTGCAAATTACTAATGACCTTCGCGACGCGATCTTGCCAAGATGGCTGACCCTGGCCTTGAGGGCGGTGTGTACACGTACCGACCTTGGATTATGACAACATCTGTGCGTAATGATTTGGATTTTAGTTCACATTTTTAGGCAATTTTGGCAACTTATGGATACTATTGTGTCAGTTCGTAACTTACGCATACTATTGGGACGTATGTCGCACGCTTTTGCCACTAGCACTTGGCAAGAACTTTTGAATTTTTGAATTTTGAATTGAATGGGCACTTCAATAGCAAGTTTGGGCTACGTAAACGCATTTACTTCATACAAAAGGCCCTATTCTGGGGGAATCTCGATTGAGAGAAGGCGAAGGTGAGGCCATGGTGGATGGTTGTTTTTTTATCAGTGACTTAATGCCTTTGTTGGCACAGGGTTTGTAACAAGTTTTCCGTCTTTTGCGTCTTGGTGATCTGCCTCTTGCGTTCCTTTAGTTGCCTCTTACGTCACCCTCAGGATGGTATGGGTTGGTGACATTGTGTATTCTAAATCGGTCACAACACGGAAGAGGTTTTACACACGGATTAGGCTACCTAACCTACTACAATGTACTATACTATTCAGCTCATAAATGAACCACTCCTAAGTCGGGCCTCCTCCATCTACATGGAGGGTGATTACTGATTAGCCTACTGTGCCACGCTGGCCAGACGGGTTGACACAGGGTTTCGTATCAAGATTTCCTTCTCTTGCGGCTAGGATTTCGGCCTTATCATTTCCTTTTGTCGGCTCTTACGACACCCTCAGGATGAAATGCGGTGGTGACACCGTGTATTCTAAATCCGTCACCACACGGATAATACGGATACCTAACGGGACCGATACTTTCCTTCAAACTAGCCACTGGAGTGAATCCATGCATGCCATGAAATGGCGGGATGATTAGCAGTCGTTTGTATGACGGCTAAATGTTGACCATGGCACTTCAACTGTAAGACAATACTGTTAAACATACTGTACACCTGTTTTTGTCACCAAGTGGGTGCTTCAAAGTAGCGCTAATCTTTGAGAACGAAAACATGTTCTCGTATGATAACAGCGTTCTTCGCGATAGCTCGACGTTGGAATTTCTCAATCCCGTTGGTGTTTCGAATACAGAGAATATAACCAAGTGACTAAGCCAAAGGATTTTTCTCAAAAAGATGGAAAAAAAAAGATGGTATTTACTAAATAAATATAATAAACTACGTTTTTTTTTATCAGTGACTTGAATGCCTTTGACCCTAGGCTTGCGTAATGGAAAGCAACGCCAGGGTCTAAGATGGAGCAGGCAATTCAAGGAAATGCCCTGTCGGGCGCCGGACTTAGATGTGAGGGTGGTAGCTAGCCGGGCGGACCATTCGATCCTACCACCAAGCGTGCTGGGTTTTGTTAACTTTTGCAACACGCGTTATTTCCCAGCGTCCGGTGGGGAAGTTTTATATGCTTTGTGCATACCGCCACCCCTCGCGGGGATGGGGTCGGCGATTATTTGGGACTCCGAAAACGACTCGTGTCTAAAACCCCAGCGGTACACCTCCACGCGACACGCCTGGGGTGAGCGTAAACGCATTCCACTGTGACGTCCCGACGTGGTGCCCGCTATGCGGGCAAGAGTCTATCGTAGGTCCTCCCGGGCAACTGGGACGCCCTTAGACATTAAGGGTTCCCCCTACTGGCCACAAAGGCGAGGCCAGAAGGGGGGCGTAAGTCGCTACCCCCTCCTCGCGGCCTCCGTCAGGGTCCACCGGAGCCTTTGCTTTATAATATCAGTGGAAAGTAGGATAATCGTGTGCCGTTGAAGCCTCCTGCCAAGTTAGAAAGTAAGTCATTGGGATCAATGCCGTGGTGACGGATTTAGAATTCATAGTGTCGCCACCACATCTCATCCTAACGGTGTCGTAAGTGCCGTCGAACGGAAATGATAAGGCCGAAAACCCGACCAGCGTGGCGCAGTAGACTAATTACCTTCCATGTAGTTGGAAGAGGCCCCACTCAGCCGTGGGTTATTTATGGGCAGAGAAGAAGTGGAAATCGTTTATAGTCGCCTTGCGCAATTGGATTCCTAATAAGTTAAGAGACATGTATATGACGATATAGTTGTATCGGGACTAGGGTTCATACCCGGGAATTCTCGAGCCGAGAATTCCCGGGAAATCGTTGGGCTTTGTTCCCGGGAAATCAAGCTCGAGAAAATTCGAGAACTCGAGAAATCATGTACGTTTGTAGAAAATAAACTTGCAGAGTTTTAATTTGTTTATATTCTATTGACAAGCCATAAATAGTGCTATGATTGTAATGTAATTATAATTTACATTTACTTTCTACCTGAGTTAAAGATATTAAAGATTTCTTTCGTGTTTTAAAGAAGCTATTTTGTTTACAAGATTTAAGTTGATTTTTTTTCTAAATAACCAGCCCAAAATTGTGCTGTGATCCTAATGTAATGTAAGTTAAGATAATAGGTTGGGGAAAAAGTTTCGACGCATTTTTTAAGAATTTCAAAACATTTTTTAATATCGTTTATTTACCTTCAACTAAAGTATGTAGCTACCATTTTGTTCGATAACTTTTTTCCATCTTGTAGGTAGGGACATGATCCCATTGCTATAGAAATTTTGGGCCTACTGATCAAAATACCGCGACAAGTGGTTTTGGCAGTCCTCTCGTGATGTTTACCTGACACTGCCTAAAGAATTCTGAAGAGACCGAAACATGTGGAAATCTGAAGGTGCAAAATCAGGACTGAAAATTTTATTACAAGTTCATACATACTATAATGCGAAAAGACTTTTTCCCCAACCTAATATTTACGTTTTCTTTCATGTTGATTGTTTGTTTAGTTTAAGTTCTAAATAACCAACTAAAAATGGTGCTGTCATTATGATTATGAGCCTGAATAATATTTTTTTCTCTAATATTTTATAAAACAATATTTATAAAATTAATGTTTTTGAATAACATCGATGAAAGTTTTATAATTAATTTGATACTTTTATTTGAGAGGAAATCCACTGATTTTTAGACGCAATTGGAACCAAATAATATGAGAAAACGTACGTAAATGTAAATTTCTCGACAACCCGAGAGTCCCGAGAAATGAGCCTCGAGAATTCTCGACACCCGAGAAATTGAAAAGCTCGAGAAATTATGAACCCTAATCGGGACATATACTATATCATCATATTCTTATCCTTTGCTGCACTTAACGACACTTTTGAATTTTTTTTTTAATATCCTTGGACATTTCACTCAACGCCATCTCGTCCCAAGCTAAGCAACTTAATGCTTGTGTTATGGTAACGAGATGGATGATAAACTACTTATATACATTTTTTTTTTGTAAATACATACATATTATAGATAGAAAAACACCCAGACCCAGAACAAATACTTGTAGGTCGTACAAATATTTCTTCCGTGCGGGGATCAAACCCGCGACATGCTGCGCAGCAGTCGATCGCTCAACCACTGCGCTAACCGTGTCGTCGTGTCGAATGTTTATGTATAGCGTAGGCTGTGTGGTGATAGATTTAGAATTCGCAGTGGCACCCCCCTTTCGATCCTGGGGATGACGTAAGCGCCGACACGCCGTCAATGAAATGACAAGGCCGAAAACCTAGCCGCAAGAGAAGGAAAACTTCAAATGAAACCCTGTTTTTTTTTGTTCACCCGGGGTAAAATCCTTTATGGACTCTACTAATGGAAGTCGCCGGCCACGGGGATGGCCAGCGAGGGGAGTGTGGGACTCTCCCCCATAGTGGGGGCCTAGGGCCTACCCACTAAACCTCCCCGGGGTGCTCCAACTCGCGTCCTGTTGCGGCATTGTGGGATCTGATGCAGAACCACGCCGCCGCAGACGAGGAGGCCCTCCTCCTCTCCTCAGGTCAAATGAAACCCTTTATTTTATTTTTTTTTTCGCCTGGGGTAAAATTCTTTATGGACTTCCTCGCCGGCCACGGGGATGGCCAGCGAGGGGAGTGTGGGTCTCCCCCATAGTGGGGGCCTACCCACTAAACCTCCCCGGGGTGCTCCAACTCGCGTCCTGTTGCGGCATTGTGGGATCTGATGCAGAACCACGCCAGGTCAAATGAAACCCTGAGCCAAACCGTGGTCAGCGTGGCACAGTAGGCTAATTACCCACCCTGTGGGAGGAGGCATCCTTGAACTTCAACGAACATTTAAAAAACAGAATTGGCCAAATCCAGGCGTTGTTGAGTTATGCGCTTACCAACACATTTTGCGATTCATTTTTATATTATAGAAGATAAATCGATCTGATCAACATCTTCTTGGTCACAAGTACGACAAATCCTGGGAAAACTTTGGTCCACGCGCAACCTAAATAGTTGAAATTGTTCTTACTCCAATGAGGTTGTATTTAGCTGCGCGTGCGGCGCGGGCCCGCTGCGCAAGCGTTTCACTTTCACGGGCCGTTGCCCTAACCCAGCCTCGGCCCACTTCGGTCTGTAGGTCAAGGCCGCGCGCCTGGGGGTTCTTGCGAGACCTTAGCTTTGAGGACAAGCCCTGCATACCGAGATGCGCCACCTGTTCGAGATAGTTGAGAGATGAGTAAACGTCAAGGCTATCTGAGCCGATGGTTTGCTAACCAGATATCGAATGCGGACAAATGGCGCCCCCACTATGACGAACTTCCATTTCTTTTATAATCGAAAGCCCTGCACTTTGTATAATTTGTATCGCGGGGGCAGTTTACAAACATGTAATTCACGAGCACGAATTTTATGTTTGTAATATTATGTTATGTTTGTATAATGTACAAGATTTTAAGAAAAAATTGCAATTATTCCTATTATACAAGGCTTACTACATCATTCAGCCTCGTTGGTCTAGTGGTTAGATGTGACGCCTTTGGATCAACGGGTCCCGGGTTCGATTCCGGGGTCGGGCAAGTGTCTTTGTCTAAACCAGAGGCACTGGCTCGGAGTCTGGGTGTCATTTCTATCTATAATATGTATGTATTTACAAAAAAAATGTATATAAGTAGTTTATCATCCATCTCGTTACCATAACACAAGCATTAAGTTGCTTAACTTGGGACGAGATGGCGTTGTGTGAAATGTCCAATGATATTTATTATTTATTTATTACTACAATATATCAGAATATTTAGATGATAATATTAGAGAATAGATTTAAATAATTATAATTTAAGTTAAATGGTTTTATGTAGAATAATAATATTTGTACGCTTTACTAGCAGGACATAGTGATACTTAAAATAACATTAATCACCATCTTTGTTTACCTATGACCACAAATAAAAGACTGAGTTTGAGTTTGAGTAATTTAATATTCAAGAATACAAATGAAACACAGACAGACCCAGAGCAAGTGCCTGTGGTTTACACAAAGACACTTGCCCGGCCCCGAAATCGAACGTCCCGAGTTCCTAAGATCCTGTGATCCTAAGGCAGCGTATCCAACCACTAGACCAACAAGGCAGTCAATAATCTCAGCACAGAGAAGACCCACTGCTCAGTATCAGTATGTCATTAGGTACAGCCCCTAATGACATGGAGGGAAATTAGCCTTCTGTTCCACGGTATAGATGGTAAGACACACACCGACTAACTTAGTCCAGTGTCCAATGAACCTTTTTTTTACTCACGCGTTTATAGGCCGTAAAGTCCACACTCTTCGATGTGAAGTTCTTTGTTGTGAAATTTAGTGTGTTGATGTGAAATTAAATTTTTGTGTTTATAACTATCTGTACAAAGTGTATCAGCATAATGTTTCTGCCTTTCTATTGAAAGGATAGATAGTAGTGCGAATGAATTATACTGACTGCAAAATAGTCAGGGATGTCTTAAGCGTGCGAATTGTTCTGTAAAATTAACTATCGCGATGTAGGAATTCTCGCGTTTACAGGCGATTTTTATCGATGTTAATAGTTCAGATTTTCCGTGGAAATTCTATATAGCACTAAAAATACTAAGCTTTGGTTACGGTTGCAAGTTGGTTGGCTTTCACTGAAACCCCTGTTTTGTTGAAAAATTCTGGTTCACAAAAACTTATTGGTCCCTCATACTTATGATAGAAAACCATTTTAAAATCAGAAGTGCTTATTTAGCTCTATGCGCTCACTTCGGGTGACTATAGGGATTCGGTTACACCTTGTACATCAGCCACAGACGTCTACTGCTAAACGTAGATCCTATAGACCGCATCCACCGGTACCCAGCTACCCTTGTTAGATTGTCCGACCGCCTGGTGGGGGGTTGAACGATCTCTCTTCGTTTTCATATATAATCAGCATTAACATCTCATAGCCACTCTCATAATGCTTCATAATCTCTAACGTACAATTATGTTAAGCTATACTTGTATTTGTATTACTTTTAAAACTATAATATCGCTGTTAACTAAAGATTGTGAAAATATTTGTATGTTTTTGTACCAAATTAATATTGGGAAATAAATGATTAACAAATATACATATTATTTTAGACATGTGCTAGCGACATCTAGTTGCAAAAAAAAATGAACTAACCCGAAGGACTACGAAGACTTCTCGTAACAATCCAGTGGAAATATGTACAGTCCTCGCCAAACTTGATAGCCGCTCCGAACATAGCCGCTTGACGCTGTGCAGAACAAAAAAAGCCTCGCCTCACGGCCTGGCCGCATAATGCGCGGAGTCCCTAAAGGTTTATTTACCGAACTTTGGAAAACATCTTTGTCCTCATATAAAAAAACGTATTTGATTCGCTTAGTAAGTTGCTTTGTTCCGGTAGCGCCTTACAAGAGTTAGTACTATAACGAATTATGTGTCTTTTAGGAAAAACACAAAAGATTTTTACCGGACCTTAGAAAACATCTTTGCCTCCATATAAAAATGCTTCGCTATAATCGCGTTAGTAAATCCCTTTGTTCCGGTAGCACCTTACAAGATCAAGATCAGGTCGAGGGCATTGCGAGTCGAGTTGACCTTTGCGATACGAGATAGAAGATCGCCCTTCAAATGTCAGGGAGTCTGGTGATAAAATATTATCACGTCATTGTAAGATGGTGGATAGGCACAAAGCCTTTATTGCTTTTGTCAGTGATAAACACCATACAATATTGATTGAAAATTTTAAGGATGAACCAATTTTGATACACCTTGTCTTACTAGCTGTGTTAGAACCACCACTAGTAAACCGGCTTTCTTTAAAATTTTAACCCGTGGTCCTGGAAGACGCGGTCTGAGGAAGATCCTGGAGTTTTACAAAACATTACCTAACCCACGAATTTTTAAATATGTTATACCGATAACCATTCCGTGTGGTGACGGATTTAGAATACATATATTTACACCACCCCATTTTATCCTGAGGGTATCGTAAGGGTCGACAAAAGAAAACACAAAGCCGAAAGCCTAGCCACAAGAGAAGGAAAACTTGAAACGAAACCCTGTGTCTGGCCAGCGTGCCACAGTAGGCTAATTACCCTCCCTATGTTGGGTGGAGGTCCTCAATGGGCTGGGTAGTAGTAAACTGATAACCAATACATTAATCTACAGAGAAGATTGAATATACAAGTAGACTTCCTGTAACTGATTTATCGCGTGTATTTTACTATATTAAATATCCGACCGACGTTTCGAATGGTTTGCGGCAGTCGTGGCCACGGGAGAAAGGTCGGGATTAAAAAAATATCTGGATGACCGGTTTTTTTTTTAATTTGTGTTTTTTGGCAATTATACTTAAGTACGAATTACGCAAACACCCATTGACTTCGTGTTACTTAACAACGCCATCTGCTGTTGTGCTCACAAAAAAGTAGTATTATTATTCGCCAATAGATGTCAGGATTCCTAGCTAGATCGATTTATCGCCGATTCCGATTCCGAGATTCCAATTATATATATACAAGAATTGCTCATTTAAAGATATAACAATAAGATATATTAATGGAATTAAAAACACATGCGATAAACCCGTTATAAGTGTTTAATTTATATGTGTCATAAATATTGCTGTTGTTGTTATTTATTTTAATTAACTGGATGTTTATGGCAAATGTAATATCGCTCGGTGTTCATAAAATAACATCATCACTATCACTACATAGTATAAAACAAAGTCGCTGTCGTCTGTCCGTCCCTATGTATGCTTAAATCTTTAAAACTACGCAACGGATTTTGAAGCGGTTTATTTTAAATAGATAGAGTGATTCAAGAGGAAGGTTTATATGTATAATACAAGCATAATTTTATTGCACCCGTGCGAAGCCGGGCCGTGTCGGTAGTTAAATGATAAATTTACTTTACGGGTTCCTATTAATACGTATTTCTGGCCACTAGCTACTATTATGTTTGAAATATAAACTTAAACCGCATCGAATGCCGACGCGAAGTTGTTTAGAAGCAAATCTTGTCGGGATCGGGAGCATCGACCCTTTTTATCAATCCTTATCAAGTGGCGATTGGTGCACTTGGCAAAGAAAGCGGTCGGTTATCATGTGTAACCACTAACCGATAAGGGAATGATGCGGCGCGATTTGTAATAAGGGCGAGTTATTGCTGGTTTTGGCGGATAGATGGCGTGTTTACTACAATATTTCATTTACCCTTTTGTGACTGTATGTTGACTACCTTATTGTGAAACAAGCGACCCGCCCCGGCTTCGCACATGTGCAATGATGAACCTTAAAATTTATCAGTGTTTCTCAACAATATCATGGATTTATTATACACAAAAACCTTCCTCTTGAATCACTCTATCTATTAAAAAAACCGCATTAAAATCCGTTGCGTAGTTTTAAAGATTTAAGCATACATAGGGACGGACAGGCGACAGCGACTTTGTTTTATAATATGTAGTGATAGTGAAGTGATATTGATGTAATGATATTGATTATTGCTGGTTTTGGCGGATAGATGCCGTGTTTACTTCAATAGGTATTTCATTTACCTGTGTGACTGTATGATGGCTTTATCTTATTGTGAAACATAGATCCAGTTGTAATGGATTTCGTTAGCGGAGAGATGTCAGTTCAACTACTAATTACTATACAGCCCATAAATAACCCACTGCTGAATCGGGCCTCTCCCGTTACACGGAGGGAAATTAGCTTACTGTGCCACCCTTCTCATGCGGCTAAGCATTCTATCTTATCATGTCCATTTGGTAGTAGTTTAGCTTTTACGACATCCTCAAGATGGAACGAGGTCCCCTCGACTGTGCTGGTATGCTACCTTGCCGTGGTGAGGGGGCTTGTGTGCCTTCATGATCCGTTGGGGCCATACCGGCTCAGGGTCACTCATGCCGGGCGGGCCCACGGGGAGAGGCCAGACGAAGAGCAGCACTCGGTGTCGTAGCGGGTTTGAGCTCCGGGGACTCCTCTATCTTAAGAGTTGACCTGCGAACCCTAAACTGCGGTGCACCATTGTCCTCGTGTTGGCGGTCAACTCGGTTGGTCGCTAAGCCAAGAGCTGGCGTGGCTTCCTTCTGCGAGGCCTTTATTTCGCAGAAGGTTTCGCAAAGGAGGAGCTCCGGCTGACCCGCGCGCGGGAATGGAGGCTTTACGCCTCACTTCTAACCTCGCCTTAGATGCCGGTGGTGGGTCCTACCACCGACACAAGCTTCATGGATAGCCGTAACCCATCGGGGCGCCACAGTAGAATGCGTCCTCGCGAACCTTAGAGTTTAGTGGGTAGTCGAGTGTTCCTGAGTCCCACTCAGCGGACCGCGCCCCTCGGCGCCCCTCGGGGTCCGCTGACCCCACCCCCGAGGGGCATCGGAATGCGTTAAGCATTTTCCCAGCGAAAAAAAATAAAAAAGAATTACTCGGTTAAATTAATCATTCGCATTAAACATTTCCCCAGAGAAAAAAAAGGATTACTTGGTAAAAGTAATCGTTTTGTTATCGTGCAAAACCGATAAGGAAATGGCCCTTTTTTTTCTTTACCCTTGCAAATATAATGTAATTCACGTACCTACCTAAATGACACCCAGACTCTGAGCAAGTGCCTCTGAGTTTCACAAAGACACTTGCCTGTCCTCGGAATTACTCGGAATTGGACCTAAACCAGTGATCCAAAGGCGGTTTTGGTAGGTAGATAGCAGTTTTCATCAAATATTTCTTCCTTGTAAGACAATAAGGTCCGTGTGCTGACTGATTTTGAATACATAGTGTCACCACCCCATTCCACCATGACAAGGCCGCTATCCTAGACTTAAAAGAAAAAGTGTAGCCAGCGTGGCACAGTAGGCTAATGACCCTCCATTTAACTGGAGGAGGCCCGACTCGGCAGTGGCTTAAATATGGGCTGAGTAGTGGTAGTAAGACAATAGGCTAGACTTTATTTTATTGTAAAACTAGCGACCCGCCCCGGCTTCGCGCGGATGCAATGATGAACTTCTAAATTTATCAGTGTTTCTCTACAATATTATGCATGTATTATACATATTTAACCTTCCTCTTGAATGACTCTATTCAATAAAAAACAGCTTCAAAATCCGTTTTAAAGATTTAAGCATACATAGGGACGGACGACAGCGCCTTTGTTTTATACTATGTAGTGAGTAGTGATAGTGATACAGGTCTTTTTATAGTTAACCCAACTACATATAACTAAGAATGCCGTTTATTGACTAAGAAGTTCGGTACCTATATATTTCAGAGCCTACTTATAACTAACTGTCTTACGGTTTTAGCACATAGTAATTTGACGAAATATTTTATGAACTGATTATTCTTGAAAAATGAAATACGAGTGTGTACTACATATATATGCAGTAAGGCAAGAGGAGATAGAAATGGCGCTGCTTTGAAATGAATTTAGCACAGTCTAACGGCACTAGAAATTTAGATTCAAAAATCATTCGCCGATCAAAATTTATTCATAAAATACATACCTATTTAGCACAGATATCTACTCGTGCTGTAGACGGCTGACAGGCTATGGCATAATATAATGTAATGGCATTTCATCTCAACCCATTAATGACCCACTATTGAGCCTGTTCCTAATTCATGGAGGGAAATTAGCCTACCGTGCCACGCTGGCATGACGGGTTGGCACAGGGTTTGTATCAAGATTTCCTTCTAAGAGACCTGCCTTGCGTTCCTTTTGTCAGCGCTTACGACAACCTCAGGATGATGTGGGTTAGTGACATTGTGTATTTTAATCCGTCGCCAAACGGATCATGTCCATTACCCGAGCCACTGTTTAAACAAAAAACGGATTTTTTATTAATTAACGTAAACGTGTCCCTATTAGAGCAACTTTGATAAGTTCAGGTCGTTCACATTCCCATTCTTAATTTGAATAACATTATACTTTCCTAAATCCCAACACGATGTTTTGTTTCAGGTAGCGTAAAATGTTCGAGCAGGACGGAGATGGCGAGCCGGCGCACCACGCGCGTCGCCCCATGAACGCCTTCCTTATTTTCTGCAAGCGACACAGGAGCGTCGTGCGCGACAAATACCCCAACCTTGAGAATCGGTAAGTTCTCAGCTTTGTTAATAAGGACTTTATTTTCTAAAGAGAAACCTACACGACCTCAGTGGAAAATTTTCGAAAAAGAAAACCTACTACTATGCTGCTTATTAATTATGTTTTTATATAAAGTAATAAACGCGGTAATCGCTAAAGAATATGGAAGCAAACGCCATATTGTTGGCAATATTATGATTTTATTGGTGTACTTGACATTCAAGTGTTGTCTATGCGTTAGATTTTGATAATTGCGGACATTATTTCCCCGTTGTCTTGATTTTAATTGTTAGGCTAGATAAGATTGTGTTGGTTCCAGATGCAAACACATCGCTAACGGTATCCACAACGCTACAATATGGGATGACATTTAACTGTCACGTTACTTAGCGTTTTAAAATGTCATCCCGTTAGCGATATTTATGCATCTGGACCCTGATGCGTTTGACATTATTTCAATTTTGTAATCATACGACCTTTTGTACAGCGGCCCGAGGAAAATTCAAATTAGGTACTGCTCCAAGTTACTCCCCTTCTAAAAGTATGAATGTAAAGTGCTTCGCAGCTCATGTAATATGGATCTGTAAGCACTGACGCAGAGAACAGATAATATAAGCCACAACCATGCACTTTGACGCACAAAATATATCTGCAAGTGAATGAAATTTTTATACGAACCAGTATGACAACTCTGGTCGGAGCGAGATGATAATGCAGACTTCAGATCAGACAATTGATCTGCTTTTAATTATTTCAATTCCTCATAACAAAACAATGAATAACAATTATATCTCCGGTATTGCAGTGAAACATACTAATAATTCCAACTGATTTTCTTCACAGATCCATCACAAAAATTCTCGGAGAATGGTGGGCTAACTTGGACAAAGAAGAGAAAGCTTGCTATACAGGTCTTGCTAAACAGGTACGCTTTAAAATTATGTATAACACAATAATTTATTATGCATTAGGTTATACAGTTTATTATATGAAACAGTAATTTCCAACTTCTATCTAAATAGATCTTCGCGTAGCATGAATAGACTCGACGTGCTCAATAGAGTCACATGGTTTATCAAAGAAGTCTAATATTTATGTTTTATTTCTCAGTACAAAGACGCGTTCTTCAGCGCTAATCCAGACTTCAAATGGTACAAGTTGCCCGCACCACCCCTTAGGACTCTATCCTCACGGCCCAGAGAGGCCAATGAAAAGCCTTTAGAGTCCCCCAACGGTGACACACACGACCCTGAACTAGAAAAAACAAATAACAACTCGACCAAAGTCGATTTTAATAAAAGAACTAAAGAGTATACTATCGAGTCAGACCCAAAGCCGCTGTCGATGTTCACGCCTGGGAAACTGGCCGATGAAGCCCAAATGGGAGGCCTCAGCAGCCTCCTAGCCACTAAGACTGAAACCCATACCACGAACCCTTACTACTCACCCCCTTGCTTTAAATATAATCAGATCTCAACTCCAAACGAATATAGATCTCACAACTTAATAGAAAGCGATTCTAAAGGTTTGTCCAGAGAAGACAGTATACGTGAGCTTCAAAATGCTCTCACCGAAACAACCAAGGTATTCAAAGAGGACTTCGATGATGAGGAAAAGGAGGCCGGTCGGTACGGTGATCAAAACGACCAGTTCACTAACCAAGATGTTATAGACCAAATCGTAGATAAAAGATATTTGAAAGATGATGATTATAGTCAAAGGCATTGGTCGGATGATGAGAAGAATGCTAAATCCGGTAGATCTTGCAAAGGGAAGAGGTACCAGGAGTTCATGGCTGTTGGGGGACTTATAGGAAATAAACGGCAGAAAAGGGATTCTGATAAGACGCCAGACGAATGCTACAGCGCGACCTGTAGTTGGGATCCTGGCAGCGCGCGCAGCGACGAATCCAACGTCGCTGATGATTATATACCAAACGAGCCAAACGACAAGTCGCCCGACGGCGTGGCCACAATCGAAAGCGAATCACCGGAACCAGACAATAACGCTCACAAAACTTTCAAGGCTGCAGACTTTGATTTGGACGCCAAAATTAGAGCTCTACCCTCGCTTAGCTTAGAGAAGTTCCAGCAGAAGAAACGCGAGAACAAACGCAAGAAGAAATCTGTCCACATGAGGCCTAAAGCGCTGAACTCCCCGTACATAATCAACTCGGTTCCTAGGCCGCTGTACGATGAGAGGCGCGAAATGGCCGAGCGCTGGCGCGACACCGTCATAGGCAGTCAGAAGCGCAAGCCGAGGAAGATAAGCATCACAAGACTGGAGATCAACAGTATGGTCTCAAGCGTGGGCTTGAGCGAAGCGCACCAAATCAGTCCAGAGATAAAGATTGCCACGGAAGCCCCTTGCACAGTCGTTCAGCACATGGATATCTGCAAGCAGACGCCGCAAAGCGCGGACCTCCTCGCCTTGGCGACGCTTGCCGAAGTAGCGTCCAACACCTCCAAATTGGAAGACTCCTCCGTCATGAGGAACATGGCAGCGAACGACGAAAACGCTTCTATGGTATAAAATACCTACACAACTAGCCTTAAAACGATATTCCAAAAATTATTTACTTTATAATCAGATAATATTTATATATAGATCTAATTTTACATTGTACGCATAAAGATTAATATTATTGTACACACTGTAGTTTTTATAACGTAGTTATAGAGCTATTTATATGGAAAATAGAAAAAAAACCTCTATGTATATTTATATTTATTTACATCGGATAGGCCGCTAAATGTCGCTTTTAGGAATAGATGAACATTAGGGGTGATAGATACTACGTGGCATAATGTGTTTACCTATTATTGAGGATATGCGCTAAAATATGCTATAGTATAGGTAGATTACATTTCCCTAGTATGTTCACAAAACCATCGATGAACATATAAATGCCATTTCATCACAATACTATGGTATAGAACGCCAAATAAGTAAGTTAGGTAATTATGAAAACCTCATTGTGTATAAATCTAGTAGGTATATTTACATCGCCTTAACAATTTAAATGACTAATACTAAGACACCACGTGCATAGACTGTATTGCATTTTTAAGGTGATCCATTTTATGTTCACGGCATTGCATGGTTTTGCAATTGTTATTTATATACATGATTATATAATATTATATGTATATTTATTATTATATACCAATGACGTTTGGTCATTATATGTCTTAGCGAATTTATCACAAGTGATAACAAATTATTGAGGGTGGAACGATGGCGTTTGTGCATTTGCCCAAGGAAACTGAAGAAATTAAGCCCCGAAGGCGGTAAAACAATTTTTTTTTTGGTTACTGTGAAGAAACCACCGAATAATCCACGTCATAACTATGAAAGTTACAGCTAGAGACGTAACTTGACAGTTGTTTCAGTTCAGGGGATCCTAGTCAGTTGGTTGACAGAAAAGGTGCTGAAATTATCTGAGAACCTTCCATCTTTATTGGGATCTAACATTTTAAAATTTACTCGGTCGTGGCTATAGATAGTATGATAACCGGCAAACAACTTGCACAATTACCTTAACTGCGCAGGAGTAGACTTTTGAGTCTCCTTGCCGAGAAGGGAACCGAACCCCATGCGATTGCTGACAATTTTCCCCCACCTTTTTTACTCAATATTTTCGCCCCGGCTATTAAACAGTTTATAATATAATTAGAATCTTGTATATTCATTTAACATAAACATGATACATATAGAGGGTGCATTACGGTGCAACACTTCAAACATATTTTTTGGCCAAAGTATTACTTAAGTTAGTATAACAATTCTGGCTCATATATGTATGTTATGGAAAGAAAAAAATCTGTAACACAAATATTCTGTATTTCGCAATCAAACAGTCACCCATGACCAACAATTTTCATATCGAATTTAAATGTATATATTCCATTGCATACAGATATTCCTATTAAACAATGAACCTGTTATTTTTTTAATATTGTCAATAAAGATTATATCTTAAATATCATTTAAAGTTGAAATTTGTATGTAGTATTCGCGGGAAAAGGAAGAATGATAACTTTTTTATGGAGTGAAAAGCTGACGGTAAGAATGTATACCAACGTAACGAGTGTGGCAAATAAATTGACATTGCCAGGCCCAGAGGGACCGGTCGTAAATTGTGAGTGAAACTTACAATTTGTTTCTTTGTGATAATAACTTGTGTAGTGATAGTTACTAGTAAGAAAGTTGTTTTTTTTAACAATACTTTTTAACTGTTATTACACAGTATATTGAGTTTGTTTACAGCATTCATTGACGTACATTTTTAATTCATCTAAATAAAAAAAAATGCACGAAAACCTAATCATAAATATATTGTACGTACACAGACTAGAATATTCGTGTCCCTGTTAGGTACCTGATGTATATCAAGAAATTCATATGATCGTTAAACAAAAAAAAAGGATTTAGGTAATTATAAAGCAATTAAGTTTAATGAATGTTAATGTTTAAATTTAAATTATATTAGAGTAGAGTACATTAATTTTTGTGGAACAGTGTTTCTCAAATGGTTTTATTGTTTGTTTTTGAAATGAGTTAAGGTTTCTGTGATTTATTCTGTCTCCTATGTTAAGGTTGCCGATTATAACTTCGTTTGCAGGTCTAGTCTAGATTAGGATTTAGAAGGAAACAAGTACTAAATTCGAAAAGTGCACTTATATTTTTTAACGTTACAAAATGATGACACAAGCCATAATGTGACATGCTCATCCAAAGACCAAATGTGTTTAGAATAGAAAGCTAGGGTGTAGGTATTGTATATTTAATAATTAAGTGATACATAAAATATTACCTAAAATATGTTTAACATACATAAATATCATATAACGTCAATATCGTGACATTAGAAAATGTCGATAACTTACGAATTATCATGTTAATTATTATTACCATTTTTAAATTTGTTGCATTTTTCTTTTGTTTTCAAGTATACATGGCTATGTTTGTAGCCTAAATTTATTGTTGATTTTATGTAAATTTTTATTCATTGTTACGTTTAAAAGTGGTGAGCTTTGGTCTGTTCCTAAAAGAGATTTTTAATAGAGCTTTATGGGGCTTTACGGCATTAATAACAAATATTAACTCATAAAATACGGATTACTGATTATCTTATGAAGATGAATATATTTTGCCTTGTCGGGAATAGGGCCTTATTTTATAAATAAAATAGTTTTAAGGCGAAATGAGAAGGGGCCAGTATAAGGAAATGAGATCTTAGAGATAATCACACGACTTTTTTTAAATTAATTCAAGTGGACATTAATTTGGGAATGGCGAGATTAATAATCTCTAAATTGAAATCATTTTTCATTTTAATAAGTGGTGCTGGAAGATCTGTATTAAATTATTTTAAGGGTCAACGCCTATTGTTTTATATTCTTTCTCGTAATGCAACGATGATTAGTCAGTTAGGTATCGTAAACGGTTATAATTAATTTTAATTGAAATCTCAATCATTTTGTGCTAATAACGTCAGATATTAATTGGATTTAGCGCAAAATGATGACATGATTTTCACATTGGTTACAGAATTTATTTCGTAGTTTGAGAAACACTGGTCTGACATTAATATTAAGTTAGGACATAATAAGTCAGCACCCAAAGTGTTTACCTGTTTGGTTCCAAAGTATATTGTTGAATGTTTTGTTGAAACGACCGTGGTTCAATCTATATCCTTTTATTGTAGAAATAAAGTTTATTCATATTAACTATGATGCATTTTATTTGACCGATATAGGTACCTACTGACAGCTGCAGATCACGACTGCGTGGATTAATTAAATTTCCGTGTGTTGACGGATTTCGAATATATAGAGTTACCACCCCATCCTATCCTGAGGGTGTCGGTAAGAGCCGTTCCAAAGGAAATGACAAGTACGAAACACTTTTTTTACGTCGGAGATCCTCATGAATTTGTTGGGGGCTGGCCGGCTATGTGTGATACCGGGGCGCGTAGAGATGGTGAATTGCGCCCCGATACCCACTAAAACCGATTGCCCAAACTGGCCACGGGATTCACTACTATTGCGGGAGCATGCCGTGACCAAGGACCCTAGCCGCAAGATAAGGTAATATTGAAAGAAAATACGTGCGCGTTTGGCAAACGTGGCACATTAGGCTAATTACCTTCAATGTGGTGGAAGAAGTGACTTAGCAGTGGCTCATTTATGGTCTGACTAGTAATAGTAGTGGATAGAACATTTTCAATAAAAGTCATACAAATAATGTGGTGCACACGAATCGCTATGTGAAGTGCAATCTTTAAAAGGACGAAACCAAAATGCAACTGCCTCGTTGGTCCAGGGGTTAGATTAGATGCCGCCTTTGCGTGGTTCTGCATCAGATCCCACAATGCCGCAACAGGACGCGAGTTGGAGCACCCCGGGGAGGTTTAGTGGGTAGGCCCCCAGTATGGGGGAGGGTCCCACACTCCCCTCGCTGGCCATCCCCGTGGCCGGCGAGGAAGTCCATAAAGGATTTTACTCAGGGTGAACAAAAAAAGAAATAGATGCCGCCTTTGGATCAACGGACCTCGAGGTCGGGCGAGTGTCTTTGTCTATACCAGAGGCACTTGCTCTGAGTCTGTTCTATTATTATATCGTGGTCTAGGTGTCACTTGTGTTTGTGAATTACACGTTTGTAAACTGTGATACAGGTTAGACATAGAACACACCTTTAGGTTTTTAAAACAAAGAAATATCTTCATCCTTTAGGCCCATAAATTACCCAATACTGAGTTGGGCCTTCTGTATGGGCTGAAACGACGATATGGGCTCAATTTCATTTGACCTCCGTATACTTGGGAGAGACGAGACCTCGTAAAGCCGTTGCTCCCGTCCCGGCTGCCATTCTACTAACTATGGCACGTGATACCCGTTGTCAGTAATAAGGAACTGACAGCTGGTCTATCATTACCTGTTGTCCAAATAGATGGGCTGAGAAAAGCATACGGCAACCGCTTTGTGTAAATACTAAATAGCCAGTTAGTTGGACCAGCAGTTATTAGAAATAAACTCAGACCTGTGCCAACTGTAAAAGTTGGGAAAAAGAGAGACTTTTAATTAGCTGAAATTATATTAGCTGAGAAAGAAACTGTATAATTTCAAAGAAAAAAAAACTATCATCTTCTATTTTTTTAAATATTTGTCATAAACTGGTGACGGATGTGTCGCTAGAGATTTAGACACTAATTTAAAAACCACAAACATTTTAGTCACTAATAACAAAGGGCCTAATATGTCTTAATTCTAACAGAACATACTTTTTGTGTTTTATATACAATGTATTGGCAGAAATAATTCATAACTCAATTGTTACCAAAAAAGCAAGGAACCTAATCAGCTCTCAGCTGTCAGACAGCGAAGGTTACCAACCTATGAAACTTCTTCCCAAATGAAGGTATGTATTAGTAGGCAAATTACCCTCCATGTAATTGGAGGAAGCCCGACTCAATAGTGGGTCATCTATAAGCTTGAGTAATAGTAGTAGTAGGTATAATGACAAGTAGAGTGAGAGCCATATAGAGGACATAAGGCTTTTAATGCTTATTTAAAAAAATATATAATTTGATATTTAAATTTAAGTTTCAATTACCTATGACATTACATATAGAAAAATACTATTATACTTCTATGGTATGTATTAATGAGACTCGGGGGTTTTTATATTAATTATGATTTAATTTAAGGGAAATATTTTCAAGAGTTGGTAACATTGCCGGCGAGTGAAAATAAAAAAATATTGAATTATGTTTTCAAATTCGTAATTTGGGATATGGGATGTGTGATGTGATGTGAGTTTCATTTGAATTGAAAGTAAAAAATGAACGTTTAGTATTAAATCGTGTTTACAGTACATTATTTTGGACTCGAGTGTGTGTATATTAGATTTTTTCAAATCTGGATGAAGATAAAATGATTGCCGCGTCCGACCCCTTGGTTAGTCAACCCTATCTAATTTGTATATTCCTAAACATTGTATGTACTCAAATCCAAATAGCTTTTAGCTATGCCTAAGAATTCATATTTCTTTTATGTGTTTTCTAAGTAACTGTTAAAGTGATATTTAGTGTAGGTTTTAAAATATTTTGTGTTACTATGAATAAAATAATAACACAGACATTTAATGGCATTTAAAAGTAAACATTCTTACCTATTCGCTCAAATATTAAGGGAGCTCCATAATATGTATTCGTAAACAAATACACACTTTTTACATGACATCATGCATGAAAAAGACTGGTTGGAGTATACCCTTGCGGCTTATGTGGGACCAATATAGAGAAAAGACCATCAGTTACATTAGGATGAACACCAAATAAGATATGAGTATTTTATGCTGGATATGTATTTAAATTATTGTGATTTTGATTGAAATCCATAAAAGACTTACATATAATCACAAATACCTGTTCGTTTGTCTACTTTTTAGCATATTCATTTATATTTTATAATGTAGGAGTTTGTGCCACACGGCAGGACCGTGCTAGCCAATCACCCGGGTCAGATCTACGGCAAGGGTCACAATACTTCCGCATCCGAGAACTCTCTTCTTTATAAGTTAACCAACTTTGCTATCAAAGATGAGAGCTTTCTTGAGGCCAAGGAGGAGCAGGAGTGGTGGTGTATTAGAGAAGTTTATTATAGGAAGGAAGATGGTGAGTATTAAAAAGGTTAAATCACATTAAAATATTAAACATAACATATATCTATGAAGAATGCACAGTGCTGGTAAGCCTTCCACATGGGGCTCAGGACCAGTTGTTGTGAATATCATTGGGGAGACCTGTGTGGTACTGGCCGTTTATGATTTCAGAATGAAAAAATCATGTAAATATACTTGACAGATTAAAGATGGTTTCTGAAAGTATGTGTCATATTTTATTAAAATAAATTAATATGACATATTTGACATGGCGCAGTCGTTAAAAGGAATATATAATAAAATATATATCCTTCACTGGACTTCTTTAGGCTAAAATTATGTACATGGTGATAAGACCTTGGAAACTGTAAAAGACTTGACAGACAATCATTGATATGCATCAAAATAAATGCAAAATGAATTCTAAATATGATTGGAATTGTCAGACTTTTCTGTGTTGTTTCGTCCAGGTTTCAGAGCTCTACGGCGAGTTCTATGTCACTTATCACATTAAAATGATGGTATTTGTAAATATTTGAACTATAAATTTCTCTCCTATAAAGTTTACCTAAGGTTGCTTATTAAGGATTGCCTTTCAATATCAATATTTTCAACATTCAACATGTTGTATCAATCTTTACTGTTAAAAACATTTCAATAATCATTCTTTTTTCTTTTAAAAAAGGACATATGTATAATCAGGTCTACTGCTTCAGCTGTTGGTTTGTTGTATACAGGTTTTTTTATAAACAAAAAGATTAACATTCCTATTCTCATCCCGGAAATGACTCACTGCTGAATCAGGTTCCCTCCATTTTTATTAAGGGAAATTAACTTGATGTGCTATGGTTATATCGGTAACATTCTATAATTTATGACTTTACCTTACTTACTTCTTACCCTACTTCCTTAGAATTTGAAGAAGATGAACCAGCACAGGCCAAAGAATCAAAATATGACTACAACTCTGAGTCTTTTCGTCCACCAAGTCGCCTCAAAAACGATTTCAATATTTCCATAAAATCGGAATTGATGGGAGGCATTAAGAAAATGGAAATGGAAAACCCCAACTCTGCAGGCCCTTCTAGAGGGGGTAGCGCCAACAGTTCAAGCAATATGTCGAAAAAATTCAACCTTAACTGTGGACAGAGCAGAAACAAAATGGCGAAGCCTTTAAATCCTAATACGGATAGTTTGTATGAAGAGGAGTTGTATGTAAAGGGATGTACTGCCGTGTGGTCTAAAGGTAAACAACCTTTATTAGCCAAGATAAACCTCAAAACAAGGCTCATTTGAGCTCTTTTTCTCGAAACTTCGAGGATAGCTTAACACTTATGTAGTTGCTTTTATAAAATGCTTATTTCGATTAAAAAGCGATAAACCAGATTTGTAAAAGCAAAATCGCGAAATTACCGTAGTTACCTACTAAGTGTTTCTAACTATCGCCCATTAGCTATGGTTGCACTGGTTAGGGGTAAGACTAATAATTAAGATAACACCAATGTGAGAAAAGCTAGCATATGGTAGCATTATGTGATGTTTTTTGCAGGTCTTATTTCGACTCCTGCAACAAAATTGTCAGATCCAGAATACAGGGACACTATTGCCTGCTACACCATAGATAGCCCAATCAAACATGCGGCGTTTTGTAATTTCTATGTGGATATAAAGAATACTATGCTTATAGATGCTTTGAATAGCCAAATAGGAGATGTAAAGAAAAACATAAAAATTGAGGATACAACTGAACATTTAGAAACACAAATAATGCCTGCCATATTATTAGTCGATAGCAAATGTATGCGAGTATACGCAACAGATGGTCGAGAGTACATGACAAGCATTCCATTTCAAGTTAAAAAGGTTTGGCCTATGAAGTATGGCGTGCTATTAGAAAAGGAGGCTTCACCTTTAACTACAAACTCAATATTACCTACGTCATTTATTAAACTGAATGAATCTCAGAATAGTACTTATTCAAAATCGAGAACTAATTTCCCATTTAATATGAGTGCTAAATTACGCGCTGAATCAGTATCGGCTTATGACAGTGATGTGCCTCTGCCTACATGCTTTTCCATAACACACCCATTAGACGATGTAACACCCATATTAATGAAATCGCCATCACAAGGCCTTCAGTATTACAACGATGGTGACGTCCAAATAATTTACGTAAACTCAAACCCTAGTATAATATTACTGTATGACTGGAAACTAGCTACGCATTCTCTTTGGAAAATACGAAAAGCTGTAAGAGATGAGTGTCTTTCAATGTGTCCAAACCTTAATTCCACGACTGCAGTATTCAGTCAATCCTGTGACTATATAGGGAGTCCAATGCATAGCCAGAGAAATCTAACTAGCTGGGCTACAGGCTTGGGCAGTCCATTCCAGTCTAAGAAAGGACCCAGCACTCCTGCAATGTCAAGATCAAGATTGAATAGCCCAATGGCCAATATGTTTCATCAACAAGGATTGTCGCCTCATGCTTCTATAGGACAAGCCTCGTCTGTCTCAATGATGGCGAACACAATGCAGCAAAACCCGCCATCATTACCACTATACCCTGATATCTGCTTGGATCATATTTGGACAGACAACCAGACTATTAGACGTGATCCTATCGAATCCCCAAATGATTTAAAAACATTTCTGCATACAGATCTAGTTGGGCATGATTATTTATGCTTCATAGTTAGAGTAAGCGGTGTTAGTAGACTGCAGATCATGCGGCTACAGAGGTCTCATTCTCATGGTCAGACTTCGAAAACCAATTTAATGGTGGGTGCAGTATCAACAGTATTAGCAAAAGACGCTGTTGTATTAGATCATTTAAATATGATAGCATTGATTGATGATGCTGGCAATATTATTTTACAGTCAGGGAATAATGTGGTTGGTAAGGTTAGTAAAATAATTAATACTTTGACATTTTGAATGCTAATCTTGATTTTTGTTGTAAAGATATTTTTATCCAAATCGTGTTTCAGGTTCATGTAGGGGGAGTTCTAGCCCGTTTAATAGATTCCCCTTATACAAAACGATCTACATTCCAGTCTCCTTTTCCACGTAGAAGCAGTTTGCTACCAAGTAGATGTAACGAAACCTCTAATTTCGATGATTCGGTACTTCATTTGTTATCTCCAGTGCCTCATTCATCTGTTTCCAGATTAGAGCAAAAAGAATACCCACAAGGTAAGATTGCTATCATTGAATGTGAATCAATCACGGTCCAATAATTTATGGGTAATTTAAAAACACTTGGTGCTACAACAGTGCCCTGTGGAACTTCTCTATGTAAACATTATTGAACTTAAAAACATGCAAAAGTTACTGATAACATGACTAATATCAAAGTATTCCTTTCTATATTTTGGAGCTTATCTATATCAATTAAGTTATTTATTTTGAATACTAAGATTTTAAGCATAGCTCCTTTATCAAAGGCCTCTTAATACTCTAAGGGAAGATTATAAATATATGTTTTGCAGGAACAGGATTGAGTGGTCTGTGTGACGCGGCTGGTTCGCGTCTCACTCTCCAATTCGAAGCAGGACCTATGTATAGAATTTCCTTACCACCCCTTACGTGCTCCACACTGGTTACGCGGTGTTATTCCGCTTTGAAAGCGATATTGCCCAAAGATATCACTATGCAGGTATGTAATATGCACAGAGGTCGATAAATAAATGGTTCAAATTATTTGGAGATTCGGAACATAACATTCCAAGTACATAGAATTCCAGTAATTTATTCCATTAATTTCCTCATAATTCATAGATCCATAAAAATGCTGTGTCTTTTGGCTAACATTAATCAAATCATTAATGGAAAGGTTTAATATTCCAAAAAAGTCAATGATATCAAAATACTTGTTCCAGGTCATAATAAAATGGTATGGCGTACGCAATGCCCCGGGGACACAGGATCTAACACCTGAGCAAGAATGGAATATGTTCTCCACTCTACTGCACTCTCTTCTTGGATACGACGCAGAGAAACCCCAGTGTAAACAAACCGATGATGTCACCGACGAAGTCGCCACCAAAAAACAGAGAACTTCAAGTGATGGGACACAAGAGGACTGGGAGTGTCTTCTCACATCCAAATTGCACAAAACTATAGGACATTCCTTATCAAGCATGCTTAACTTGCCCATACACAACTCAAACGCAAAACGACCCAAAAAATCTAAAGTATCGGAAAAGAACTTACAGTTCAACACAAACTCTCTGTTGTTCCCATATATGTTACAAGTATTGTATTCATTACATTTGTTGTATGAAGAGTTAAAGCTAAATCTGCTTCTTTGGTCTAACCTGAAGCCACTATCACGGTTCCTATATCAGTTGTCGAAAGACTTGAAACTGGACAACTATGTGAACCATTACTGGTTGGATTCTCCGGCAGATTTAAATCTAGAGTTGGAAGAGAATTATCACATGGCTGATGTGTGCTTGAAGAAGTTGACTGAGCCTACATATTTCAGCCGGGAACCGCCGAATATTTTTGCGTATTTGAACTCTATGTTGAAGGACTTTGATGTTGGGTACTACCCGTACTTGAGTGATGTCAATAATATGTCCAGAGATCTTATTGAAGTAAGTTTATATTACCTTATTATCTACATTATATACATAGTATTTACATTTGTTAAACTAAGCTAATGAAGCTAATTGTCAAAACGTCAACTGATTTTTCAGATCTTGTCCGTAGTAGGATGTGGCCGTTGTGCCGGCATACATACCATCAGCAGTCGAGATACTGTCGCTGCCAGCACTCCTCGGAGTCACCGACAGGCTGCTACATACTCTTCACCATACTGCCAAGCTGTGCTGACTGCTTGCGAGAAAGGTGAAAATGTCTTGATCATCGCTTGTACTGTCAAAGTAGGTCTGTTCCTACGCCTATGGACCAGGCCTAGGAAACCAGGGGCTTTTGTCCCTGGTTCTTTTCCGGGGTTGGCCAAGCGTCTTTCTGTAGACCATAACAACTTACTCCGGGTTTTTTTCTAATCGTTGCTACCACATTACTCCGTCATTTATACACTAATTTAAAAAATAGTTTCAATCGAATGGTTAATTAGTCCCATAGAAGATTTGTCGAAATCAGTCCATTAGTTTGGTATAACACTTGAAATGTGTGATCAACAAAATTTTGTATGAAGGCTTCGTATATACCTTGGTACTAAAAATGAAAAAAGTTACGAAAGTTACGAGTTTTTGAGTGGAGTCCGCGAATCGGCAAGCGTAGTGTGGGACAGCCCTCAGCTAGATGGAGCGACGATCTGCGAAAGGTTGCGGGCAGCAGCTGGATGCGTCAAGCTGAAGACTGCGCTATGGCGCTCTTTAGGGGAGGCCTATGTCCAGCAGTGGACTAGTGTGGGCTGATGACGATAAATTATCAAAGTACAACCATTTAAAGTTCTCCCCTGTTTTGAAGTCGGTTTAAATGATTTGTTTCAAATATTCAATTTAATCTCCCCACAGGCATAACTCTGGATGTTATCGACCAACTACCACCAGCGCTCGGCCTGCTTCTGCTCACTCTGTTCAGCCGGTGCAAGAGTGAACCGCCAACGGACTGGCCAGCGGCGGCGTACAAACTGGTCATGAGACCAGACTTAGCTCAACAGGCGACGCTGGCCAGCGAGGTCAACAAAGCGTCCGATTATTTGGAATGTAAGCCATGATTTGTTGGTCTAGGGGTTGGATGCGCCGCCTTTGGATCACGGGGTCCCGGGTTCGATTCCGGGACCGGGCAAGTGTCTTTGTGTAAACCAGAGACACTTGCTTGGGTGTCATTTGTTTTCGTGAATTTCATGTTTGTAAACTAAATAAATAATAATAAATAAATAAATATCCTTGGACATTTCACACAACGCCATCTCGTCCCAAGCTAAGCAACTTAATGCTTGTGTTATGGTAACGAGATGGATGATAAACTACTTATATACATTTTTTTTTTGTAAATACATACATATTATAGATAGAAATGACACCCAGACTCCGAGCCAGTGCCTCTGGTTTAGACAAAGACACTTGCCCGACCCCGGAATCGAACCCGGGACCCGTTGATCCAAAGGCGGCACATCTGACCACTAGACCAACGAGGCAGTCAAAACTGCCCCCGCGATACAGGACATACCTAAAGCAGGGGTATTCTTTTATAAAAATAGAAAAGAAAAAGATTGAATATTTTCCACTGTATGTATAATTTTTGCCTGAATGTCGTAAGAGCCGACAAAAGGAAATGACAAGCGAGCCGCAAAAAAAAAACTTGATACGAAACCCTGTGCCGACCCGTCTGGGCAGCGTGGCACAGTAGGCTAATTACCCTTTTAACCGGAGGAGGCCTGACTCGGCAGTGGGTAATGTAGGCTCCGAGTGAATTTAAAAAATCTTGTCAGTATTGAGAACGTTAAATGAATATTCTTTGTTATTAAATGTGAGTTGGAAATTGTACAAATGTCTTGTGTTGTGCGCTATCGTTCTTGTTGTCGGTTATTCGACGTACATATACTTAACTAATACGAACCAGTGGGTCAGCGCCGACCTACGGAGTGGCGGCGAAGAGACTAATTCGGTAACAATTTAAATTCAACCTAAAACGCTTCTAATACGACTGTATTTAGAATACGCTCGCTGCCCTTTATGTCGCTCGCCGTCATTGTATTTCGTTGTACTAAATACAGTTGTATTCTGAAACGTTTTAGGTTGAATTTAATTTGTTACTGAATTAGTCTCTTCGCCGCCACTCCGTAGGTCGGCGCTGACCCTATAACGGGAAACGCGAGTGTGATCGTTTTGATTTAAATTATTTCTGTGATAAATTCAGAAAGTATAAATTCAGACAGTGTTTACCACCACTCGAGTGCTGTGTCCAGCTCGAGTTCGAAATCCAAACCGGCAAAGCTATTGGTGGCCACTGAAATGTATGTTTTTTATTCCCTTCATCAGTTATAGCCCTAGAGGTATTGGAGAAAGACACGGTGTACACGCTGAGGAAGAAGCCCGTAGAACCGCCTCGCGCCAACCCTGAAGATGCTGACGTCATCACTGGCTTGGAACACCTCAATACCAAGCTACTAAGTCTTTTGTACCCAAGGGATCACAGGTTAGTTCAAGTCTTTGTGATTCAAGGGATCCTAGGGCGAGATGCAAAGACATTGCTAACAGTAACGCTAAAATGTATGGAATGACATTTCAGAACGCTAACTCACGGGACTATAATGTCATCTCATACATATTAGCGTTGCGGATATCGTTAACGCCTGCTGTTTTGCACCTGGCTCCTGTTGGTCTTACGGTTGCAAGCGGTCAACTAGGTAGGTTGCTAAGTAGTGGACGGAGGCCGGGGGATAGGGAGACAAGGCGTTACGCCTACCTTCTACTCCCGCCTAAGAGGCCGGTGGTGGGTCGTGGGACTTACCGCCGCCTCATTGGCTGAGGGCCTCGCTGTTGGCCGGGATGGTTGCAGTCGCAAGCCGTCAGCGCGCCACAAGAGAATGCGGCCTCGCGAACCTGTGACATCACAAACTAGACGTGTGAGAGTGTACCGCTGGGGTTTTAGAGGGTAGTCGAGTTTTCCGGAGTCCCTCATAACCGCTGACCTTCCCGAGTGGTATGCATTAAGCATATCTGAAAAAAAGCAAAGGGGTTTGCAATCTCTATCTTGAGGAGAATCAGGTTCTCACGTTCGATATTCGTCATGCTTGTGAACAGGTGCCGTTGGCTCGGGCATTAGAAGGTTACTATGGTTGACTAGATCTGGCTGATGTTTGGCCCTTTGCGACTATTGCGCGAGTTTTCTCTCACAAATCTGTCTTATCCCGGCATTGTAACTAAGAATGGCGATCTCAAAAGAGCAACTACAGAGATTCTTGCCGGCTCGCTTCTGTAGAGCTGCATTCCGAACCGGTGGTAGATGGTAAATAATCAATTTTCAATTTTAAGTGGTACATATATTTTAAATTTTATTTTGTTGTTTGACTTGCCAAAACAGCTATTGAGCCAACTTGTTTAAATAAGTTTTGATTTTGACATTAGAACCATTAATAACCAACCAACCATTATTCGTTAACAGGGCTTTGCAAGTATGTATGTGTTTATCAGAGATTTTTATCACCTAGCGAATTAAAAGTTTCTCAAGAGCGGAAGATCTGGATTATTCTGCATTTAATTTCCCCTTTCATAATCCTAGGATGGTGGAAGTATGTAGTCTGCTCCAATCTTCCATCCCAGTGACCATCAACTTGACCCAGCGGCCGGAGGTGTCCGACCACGACTTCATCGAGGAGCAAGAGAAGTATCTGTGCGCTGTTAGCACTAGAACGATGGCATTGCCCATCGGTAGGTGAGTCCTAATATTAGATATTTTTTAATGACTTCAAAGCCGTTGTCACACGCTCGCGTTATAGAATGCTGCAGCCAAATAACTTGATCATTGGGTGGTGACGTGTTTCGGGGCGTGAGTAACGTGACCAGAGCTCTGCTAGGCAAGAATGGTGTTGGTAGCTTAAGGAATCCAGTTTCCCTCTGCTCTAATGCTTTTTACAGGGTTGGCAATACCAATAGACGCCGTCTCGCTTGTCGTCAGGCGTACGTTCCGGGGCAACACTAGTGGTAAAAAGGGTCTAAAAAATTGAAGCATCACTTTAAATTGCAATTTCATATACTTCTTCAAAGCCCTAATAGATTTCTGAACTAAAAAATGAATATTTTGTGTAATGTATAAACATATAATGTAATCGTATATTCATACACATTTAGTCATATAAACAGTAATTATTGTCAAGGAGAGGAAGGACTTAGTGAGTGACGTCCCCGTTTTACCTTCAGGGGCATGGCGACACTGCGCACGGCCGCGTGCCCGGCCACGGAGGCCGCGGCCGTGCCCCGCGTGTGCGTGTGGGGCCGAGCCCGCGGCCGCGGGGCGCACGTGGCCGCGGGCTCCGAGCTGCAGCCGCACTGCCTGGCCTGGCCCGCCTTCCACAATGGCGCAGCCGCGGGCCTGGCCCTCGTGCCGCTGTCGGGCCTCACTATCCACTCCTCCTGGGTCATCTACAATAAGCCCCGGGTGAGTCATATCTTCATTCCTACTATCGTTCGTTCATTCATTCGTAGATCGACACACGAATAAATAATGGGTTATATCCCCACGGCCGATTATGAACTGGATAGTTAGCCTTTTACAGTTTATTCTTTTCATTCGTTCTTTTGTTTAATATTCTATCTCTAATATTACCAATGAATGATCTATTCTTTAATGAATTCCTTTTACAATTAATGAACACTAGCTAGACGTGCAAGCTAGATTTTCTGTCATTCCTTTAGCCGTTCTATACGTCAAAACGTTTGCTTGTGTTCCTGTGAAATAGAATAAAGTGAATGAATGTAATTTGAAATAGATTTGAAACAACAGTAAACAAAATAATAGAAACAAAATTATAAATGAGTGTTAGTGCCAAAGTTCCACCAGCTCAGCATTATTTTAAGTATCGTCACAAATACTAATACAATCCAGAAGCTCTTATAAGATTTTTTAATTCGTTCTATTCTATGCACTCTAATTTTCATTCGTTCATCAATCCATTCACTTCGTTCATCGCATTTATAAGCAACGATTTGTACAGGGCACAGCGGAAATGTCAACTGAACACGCTGGTTTCCTAATGGCGTTGGGTTTGAACGGACATCTTCGCGATATGCCGTTCATGAATATATACGAGTACCTGATCCGATGTCATGAAATGATCAGCGTCGGTCTGCTATTAGGCTTAGCAGCTACTTATAGAGGTAAGCAAGATTGACACCACCTCATTCCATCACTAGACTTGGTTGCATTAAATTAAAAGATAAAAATTTATTCTTTCCTTCCTTATAACTGACTTCAAAAAAGAGGCTCCCAATTGGCCATTATTTCCATATCTTTCAAAAATAATTTATTCGATTGTTATTGGCTTCAGATTGGTCCCCTAGAAATGTAATAGAAATCGAGTCAGTAGTTTGTTTGTTTTAGACTAATGATTTTGTAATAGATTACAAAATCTAAAATGTACTATGTATCACACACCTTAAGGTCCTCTTTTGGGTAAGCAAATGTAATTTCATGCAGACCCTATAATTAAATGCAAGGTCCGCACCAGGTACAATGGACGTTCAGGCGACGAAAATGATGAGCATCCACCTAGAACCGCTGCTTCCCCCGACGTCTATAGAACTGGATCTGCAACAGAACATCTTGGTGGCGGCGTTGTTGGGAGTAGGACTTATATATCAAGGGACGGCACATACACACTACACTCATGTGTTGCTCAATGAAATTGGTAAGTTATTTGGTTCTTTCATTCATACTTGTCGCCCAGTGGTCCAAATTCGACCTAAAGCATTGAAATATAAGTCTCGTCTGCCTACCAATCATTTATATTTAAAGCTAAGAAAATGCGACATTGTCATTTTTCACGTAAGATTGTTTTACATTAATAGTTATGACATAGTCAAATTATTTTGCATGAATTATTTAATTATATATAATTGTAAAATCATTCGTAGATTGTATCAGAGTTATAGATTTACAGTCCGCGCCAATCTTTAAAGCCGCTCTGAATGTAGCCGTGGGTACGAACTTGCGCTTCGATAATTTTTTAACCAATACGAACGTAGCTCACTCACACTAACGCGTCGGATGCGAAGGCGCTTGCGGGTGGGAAAGGCGCGCGCGTTCGTGCCCTGCCTCCCCGCCCCGCGTCCGTCCCGCTGATACCTGATTTTGTGTTGTGCGCAGCGTAATGCGGCTCATTCAGAGCGGCCATAAGGATTGGGGCGGACTGTAAAATACCCATTGCTGAGTCGTGCCATCTCCAACTACGAGTACATGGAGGGTAATTAAATTAGCCAACTGTGCCACGTTTCGTTTCAAGTTTTCCTTCTCTTGCGGTCAGGTTTACGCCCATAGCATGTAGTCTGCTTTTACGCCCTCAAGTAAGAAAGGAGTGGTGACTCTTCATTGTATAGGTAGTTTGAAATATGCTTCTGCTGTCAATAAGCTCGTATTGTCTCTAGGCAAGCCCCCGGGTCCCGAAATGGAGAACTGCGTGGAGCGAGAAGGCTACGCCCTGGCGGCAGGCCTGGCCCTGGGGATGGTGTGCGCAGGCGCAGCCTCCAGCGGGGCGGGGGGAGCCACTCTGCCGCATCTGGCCAACAAGCTGAGGACCTATATGCTGGGCGGGGATAAACATCCGCTCACTGGTTGGTCTTAACTAAATTATGTTTTTGTATTTTTCATGTGGAGATCCAGCCTTTGTGGAGTTCCTTGGGGGAGGCCTATGTCCAGCAGTGGACGTCTTTTGGCTTAAATGATGATGATTTTAATATAGATCAGGTAGCCCAGGATATTAATGTATTCGAGGAGTCGTGTGGGTTTCGCATCCATCCATCAATGAGCCACAAAAATCGACTAAGGCGCAGTGAAGGTAATCGTTCAATTTAATTTGTGGTAGTTTACTACCCGGACGTTCAAGTTTCTCTTACCTAGCGATATCTAACAGGCGCCGAAATCACTGTGATTTTTTCTATGTAGTTCTAATTTTGCAAATAGACAATGTAGCATGAAGCAGGTTCAGTTTGTAACGCGAAGTACTACTTCCACTTCTCAGGCCATAAGCGACTTTGTTTTATACTATGTAGTGATGATGATGACTAGTTGAACAGTCCCTTTCAGGATTAAAAAATATTAGTAAGATACGAAACCCTGTGCCAACCCGTCTGGCCAGCATGGCACAGTAGGCTAATTACCCTCCATGTAGTTGGAGGAGGCCCCATTTCAGCAGTGGGTCGTTCATGGGCTGAGAAGTAATAGTAGTACTTAGTAAGATACTGTTCAGCCTTCAAGGTCATGTTACCTGGTTGGCTTTTTAAATGACTGAATTGTGGTCACCAGGCACCCAAAAGGAGAAGTACAAGCAGGGATCTTTCGCGGTCCGCGAGGGCGCCACCGTGAACTTGGACGTGACGTCACCGGGGGCCACCCTGGCCCTGGGGCTCATCTACCTTCGGTCCAACAACGCGGCGGTGGCTTCGTGGCTGGAGCCGCCTCGCACGGCCTACCAGCTGGACTTCGTCAGGCCTGACCTGCTCATGTTGAGGATCATCGCCAGAGGTACTTGGAAAACCGAGTTTGTTGGTGGCTAGCTATACATGATGTAAATGTAAGATTCCATGTTGCATTGATAAACAAAAAAATTGCAAACGGGTATACACTACTATCCGTGTGGTGACGGATTTAGTCACCAACCCCAATACACAATGTCACCAACCCATACTATCCTGAGGGTGTCGTAAGAGGCGACTAAAGGAGCGTAAGAGGCAGATCACCTAGCCTTATGAGAAGGAAAACTTGATACAAACCCTGTGCCAACCCGTCTGGCTAGCGTGGCACAGTAGGCTAATGACCCTCCATGTAATTGGAGGAGGCCCGACTCAGCAGTGGTTCATTTATGTGGCTAAGTTTTCGGCTTATACGACCCTCAGGATGGAATGGGGTGGTGACACTATTTCTTCTAAATCCGTCACCACAGGGATCCAGGCTACAATTAACTATTTTCTAATTTTTATAGCTATTTTTGTATTCGCCCAGGTCTGGTTCTCTGGGACGATATAGAACCAACTGAGGAGTGGGTCGAGAGTCAAGTGCCGGCCACGATCAAACCCTACTGCTTCGTCAAGCCCACAGAAGATAATATCGACTACGAGGCTATGAAGTTAGTTCCATGAAGTCAATTAAAAAAAAAAAAAGTTAGCATTAGCTCGCAGGACCGACGCTCGATGGGGCAGAAAAGTCCTCGAGTGACGACCGCGTTCCGGAAGGCGCAGTGCTACGACCTGGTTAAGGTCGCTGGAAAACGATGGATAGGGGCGGCCCAGGACCCCTTTGTGGAGATCCATTGGGGAGGCCTATGTCCAGCAGTGGACGTCTTTTGACTGAAATGATGATGATAAAGTTCCATCTTGCACCAGTTTGCTGCGTACCTCACACCATTTACCCGAATTGTCCGAACTATCAACACCAAGAAATAACGCATACAAATGCGAGAATTACCAAACTCAACTCAAACTCAAAAGGAACTTTATTTATGTAGGTTTCATCACAAAACTCTTATAAATCGTTATATTTATAAACACCATTATCATCTGACGGCCCCTGTCCCACACTAGGTGGTAGTTTCCACACACACCAATCAGTCGTCATACCTACATTCACTTCATTAAAAAAAGTCCTACATCATGGTAGCGAATTTTACATAGCAATTCGCACAGTTAACAAATCCCCGACCACCTCGTCTGGCAATCTTCACGTATACCTTATATCGTACCATCTAACGGTGTACGTCGCAAGGAACGATGCTAGTTGCATTTATCGATGAAACTACTCTATTCTTACTGTACGTGCTCTAGCCAAGCGTACTGCAACATAATAGCAGGCGCCTGCTTCGCGATGGGCCTCCGCTACGCGGGGTCGGGCGACGAGGAGGCCAGGGACACGGCCCTGCAGTTCACCCGGCTGCTCATAGCCGTGGCCAGCAAGAGCGTGGCCGAACTGGCCGGGAGGTCCACGCTGGAGGCCTGCATGTGCGTCTGTCTGCTGTCTGCCGGAATGGTCAGTGTTGTTACGTTGGTGACGTGAACATATGTGTTTTTCTATTTAAACCCGCAGTCGTTGTTTTGCCATTTAAATATAGCTATTAAAATCAATTCATCGTAGAGGGGTGAACATTTAGGGTTGTAGGAATTTGTGTATGCTGTATCATAAATTAAAATAAAACATTTAGTCTAAAAAATAAAAATACCCTTAACATTTCGGGGTACCGAAAAATTGTTGTTGTCCGATTCGCAGACCTAACCGATATGCACACAAAATTTCACGAAAATCGGTAAAGCCATTTCGGAGGAGTTTAATGACAAACACCGTGACACTGAAATTTTATATATTAGATTTAAACTAGCTGACCCCCCAAAAGTTGTTTTGCCATGTAATTAAATAAGGGATGATCGTAGGGGGGTTAAAATTTAGGGTTGTATGTATTTCTGTACGGCGTATCATAAAAATATAACCAAAAATTTTTCACCAAAAAATTAGAAAAATGTTTTTGGGACGAACCACACTTAACACTTCGGGTGTAAAAATTAGTTAACAACCTATTCTCATACCATACCTACTGAATATGAAATTTCATCAAAATCGGTCAAGCTGTTTCGGAGGAGTATAAACACTAAAACTGTGACACAAGAATTTTATATATTCGATATATATACTTCTTACATACTCCTCAGCCCATAAATTAACCACTGCTGAGTCGGGCCTCCTCCAACTGCATGGAGGGTAATTAGCCAACTGTGTCACGCTGGCTAGACCAGTTTGCACTGGGCCTTGACATTTCCTTTTGTCGGCTCTTACGATACTCTCAGGTTTGTATGGGTGGTGACAATATGTTTTCTAAATCCGTCACCACAATGAAAGTGCCTCAACGTAACCTCGATTTGTATGGTTGCACCCAGTGAGGTGTTAATTGGCAACCGTGTGTCGCGCACAGGTGATGAGTGGCCGCGGGGACGTGTCCGTGCTGCGCGTGTGTCGCCGGCTGCGGGCCAGGACCCCGCCCGGCACGGCCAGGGCGCCCGCGCTCACCCACGGCGGACAGGTCGGTACTCCCGCGGCGGTGGGTTATTGCCAACATGAGGAGGTAAGGAGGACCTTTACACCGCTTCCGTCGGCAGATGGCGGTGCACTGCACGATGGGCCTGCTGTTCCTGGGGGGAGGCCGGGCCACGCTGAGCACCACCCCCGCGGCTGTCGCGGCCCTGCTGGCCGCCTTCTTCCCCAAGTTCCCCACCCACAGCGAGGACAACAGGTTGACTAATCTCGCCACTAATACACAATTTTTCACTATCAGCTTACATATAACATAGTGTCCCTGTGCCAACCCGTCTGGCCAGCAAGGTACAGTAGGCTAATTACCCTCTATCTATGTGATCAGTCAGAGTGACCAGACTCAGCATTGGATCATTTGAGGCATGAATAGTAGTAGCAGTAATATAATTTCAATGTTTCACATCTGCCAGGGGTCCCGCGACGACTCACTTTTTATTTTGTAATTAACAAAATGCGTTGGTTAGGTCGCGGACAGCAACTAGTACAGTCCAAATAATGTTGTTTCAGATATCACTTGCAAGCGTTCCGCCATTTGTACGTGTTGGCGGTGGAGGCGAGGTTGATTCTGCCTCGGGACTTGGAGACTGCCAGTCTGTGTTACGCTCATGTACAGGTATTATCCGAGGAAATGAGGTTTGGAGTGAAGCCAAACGAGCGTATTTTTGTGAGTTGTGGGTCGTGTAATTGCTGCTGCATTAGGTTTCATACAAAAGTCCAGTTCGTGGCACAGGGCGACGCAAAATGAGTTGTGAGCCGACTCACACGCATTATCCGAATTGAGTTTTCGGGGGGCGTGGGGACCGAGGAAAGCGTCAGTCAGGTAAAGATTGCATGAAAGTCGACAACTGAATAAAATGCGCCCGTCTAGCAGCCCAACAGAATTTCTGCGACCGTGATTACGCGACTCACAACTCACAAAATTATTGACCGAAATTACGCGATTTACAACTCACAAAATTACGAACCGAATTTACGCGACTCCTGTTTATTCACTCCTCCATTTACAGCTATAATAATTTGACACGGTTGGTTCCCACAAATTGAAAGAGTGGTAACCGTGCTATGCTTGACCAGCAGTGGGCAGTGTTAAGTAAGGACTCTTCCAGGTGGTGGACCTGCAAGGCGTGGTTCGCGAGATGAAGGCGCCATGCCTGCTCCCCGAGCTCAGCACCCTGCAAGAGGTGAAGGTCAACGACCCGCGGTACTGGCCCATCACCTTCCAGCGGGACCGCAATTGGGACCAGCTCAAGTAGGCCTTTCGAAACTTCTCTCCATACAAATTCCTAAGAACTCAGCCTACATATGACCCACTGCTGAGTCAGACCTCTTACCGTCACTGTCACTGAAACCCACTTTTTCCATCCTGTGGGTGTCGTAAAAGGCGACTAAAGAAATCACCAAGGCTGTGTGCATGTTGTGCAATATGTTACATTGTCCTCACATCTTAGCTTCACTACATAATATAAAACAAAGTCGCTGTAGTCTGTCCGTCCCTAAGTATGCTTAAATCTTTAAATCTACGCAATGGATTCTAATAATAATAATAATAAATCATTTATTGCTGCAAAATTACATAATATAGTTAACATAGGATTAACAAAACGATTACAATTTATAAAATTTTGCAGAGCGCTTGGTTTACTTAAACTAAATTATCCATCGGTTTCCTCACTAGGCAAGCCTGTATCGAGGAAACCTGTTAACAGTTGTTTTGTTCTTCTCGATTATCTCCCTTCGGAAAATTACAAATTTAAACCCATTCAATAATATTAAAATTATTTCTATAAGTAAATTACTAGCATTGAATATTTAAAAGACCTTCAGTCGCATCATAATTTAACGTTCTTAGCCAATTAGATACAATATTTTTTGCTACGGACACAGTTTTATTTTTAATGTCGCAATATCTGACGACCCTATTGTACACGTTCACACAAACAGACTCTCCAAAACGCTGCGCGAATCTACTACTGACTGATGGGGTGGCTAGTCTGAAGACTCTTCGTTTTGTGAGAGACTCAAAAACGGGTGATGAAATGACTAGCTTGTGCACGGATAAAGATGTTCTAAGTATGAAAAGTTGCCGCACACTGAGCACGCCAACCTCCTCAAAAACACTTGCGGTGGGGTATCTGAATGGTCTTTTCATCATAACTTTCAGCACCGATCGTTGAGCTCTCTCGGCCTGAATCATTACAGATTTAGAAGCACTACCCCAGCAGGTTATGCAGTAATTAATCAGTGACTGGCAAAGCGCATAATAAACTGATCTCAAGGTATTCTTGCAAGCGACATCACGCAAACTACGCATAACCTTAATCATTTTGCGGATCCGAGCTGAGAGAGTCCCAATGTGAGTCCTAAAAGTTAAGTTTTCATCAATGTGTACACCGAGATATTTAATTAAGTTTGACCGTGTGAGTATTTCGCATAGGCATGTTGACTCGTTGCAGGTGTCATTATGGATTTTAATTTTAATTCCTCTGCTTGGGGCAGAGGCAGCGGTTTTGTGGAAACACAAGTACACGGTCTTTTTGGTGTTAAGTGTAAGGACGTTTTGTTGTAGCCACTGAACGACTTGCGACATCCCCTTTTCAGCTGAGGAGCACACAAGGGGCCACGTAGGTCCGTGGAAAATTATGGCAGTATCGTCAGCATAGCATAGCATGTCGGCATTCTTAATCTGGATCTCATGAATATCATTAATATACAGTAGAAACAGTGTTGGGCCGAGTATACTCCCTTGTGGGACACCGAAACGAATAAATTTTGGGGTGCTTATTTTCCGACCGATACGTACACACTGTTTCCGGTCCGTTAAGTAGCTCCTGAACCAGTTTAGGGCGAGTCCTCTGATTCCTACGACATCCAGCTTTTTCAAGAGTATGGGAACAGAGACAGTGTCGAAAGCCTTTGCCAGATCAAGGAATATACCGACACAGCACTGCTTCCTGTCTAGATGCCGTGCTACCAATGTTGTTAATTGTTTGACGGCATCTTCAGTACTCAAGTTTTTGCGGAAACCATATTGTTTTGAGGAAATTAAGTTGCGGTGTTCAAGGAAGCCTACGAGTCGTTTGTTGACCAGTTTCTCGAGTATCTTCGAGAAGGCTCCCAGAAGAGAAATCGGTCTGTAATTATTAAGAATATCTCTTGGTCCACCTTTGTGGATAGGACAAATCAAAGCAGTCTTCCACTGTCGTGGAAAAATACCCTGCGAAAGACTGAGGTTTAATATATGTGTAAGGGGAGGTACAATTTCATTTTTAATGTGTTTGATAAGGGAGTTACTAAGTCCATCTATCCCTGGGGCTTTGTCACTATTAAGGCCAATAATTATCTTTTCGATTTCCTCCGGATCGGTAGGGCTCATAAAGAATGAGTCAACAGGAGAATCCTTGACTCGAACACCTCGTGCAAGGTCGTCCTCGTTCTTGTTAATCTTACACATTATCTGGTCAGCTAGTGTTTGTCCTACTGTAGAAAAGTGGCTGTTTGCTTCGTCAATGGATTGTTGTGCGTCTGAGGTTCCCTGTAGTGTTAGAAGTTCAACAGGGTCTTTATTAACTTTATTAAGGTTGCAAATATCTTTTATGGAGCGCCAGAGCTTTTTGGGGTTGTTTTTGTTGTCTTGTAGTAGCTTATTTTCATATTCCGATTTAAGTTTTCGCAGTAAGTCAACAAAGAAATTTTGGTAACGTGTGTAACTTTTTTGGAGGATTAAGTTGTCCGGTTCGTTTCTAGATCTCTGATGTAGCTTATCTCGGTTTCGCATACAGCGCATCAGTCCCGGGGTTATCCAAGGCTTCAATGTGTATTTAGATCTGCTTAGTTTGACTACCTTCGTGTGTTTCTCGACAATATCCAGCAAAATCTTAGTAAACATTTCGTTAGCTTGGTCAACATCAGTCATATTTTTTAAGGTATTCCAATCAATAGATGTGAGATTCATTTTAATAGCATCGTAATCTCGTCTTGTAACAAGGCGACTCGGTCGGATTGGTTTAGATCCGTTAACGTGCAAGCCTACTAGAACTGGATAATGATCTGTGATGTCAATTTGACATACAATACCTACTACTGTCTCCCATCTGCCTACATTTTTAGCATAGATGTGGTCAAGGCATGACGACTCCCTAGTTGGCTGGGTTATGGCGGGAAGAAAGCCATATTCAGCCATAAAACATTGGTACTCTAAACTTTGCGAGTCACCCAAGGTGTCGATGATATTTACATTTATGTCACCAGCAATTAACAAAGGCAGGCCATCTACTTCATGGAGGTAAACTTCGAGTGATGATAAGAAGTTTTCCAAATTCCGGAACGATGGCGAACGATATATTGCAATGACAGTGATGATTTTAGGGATATGTATGGTTAGACAGTCTGCTTCGTCAATTGGAGGTTCAGAAACGGTGGCGTTCCAACTATCTTTCACATAGGCCACCACTCCACCGTTTTGGTTAGTCTGCTTGTGTGTATTAAATGATATATATCCGAGTATATTAGGAATAATTGATGAATCATTTATCCAGCATTCCGTCAAGATCAAGACATCGACAGAAAAAATTAACCGTTCCAAAGCTACTAGGAAAGTATCGAAGTTTTTCTGTAGGCTTCTGATATTTACTGTAAGTAATTTAAAATTGTGTTCTGGTGTGAAGACGTGATTACACAAACATGGATCATTTATTAATTCGCAATGGATCTTAATAGAATCTATTTCAGATGCTAAGTCATCTGTAAAAATCATTTGAGTGAAATAAGTATTTTACAAACTGGGTTACAAGTAAAACGTATAATTTTAACATATGTTACTATGGCGACTATGTTTTTGGGGCTAGTGCATACTAATAGTCGGGAAAGTGATAGGCTAGAACTGTTCAGGTAAGTAGTAGCAGAGTTACAAAGCTTGAAAACAACAATAAATTGGTAACTAAAAAAGGAAATAAAAAATAAACTTAATATAACTATGATTATTGTGAAAAACCTATTAAATATTTTGGTTGGGTATAGAGAGTTACTGAATACTTGCGGCACCAGCTGCGGCACAAGCTGGCAGCTTGTTGTCCCTCTTGGCCCCGTCGGCCGATGAAGACGGTGGGAGTAGTCTTTCCAGATCAGTTTGCGATCGTATGCGGATAGCTGGACGGCCCTCCTTGTGCTTGACGTAGATAGCACCTTGAGTACACCAGCAGAAAGCACACCCGAGTCGCTTGGCCTGAATTCTAGCATCACGAAATAACACTCTATTTTCCTTGGTTAATCTTTCGTTGAAAAATACTCTTCGAGCCGGTGCACCATATACCTCCAAGTCGTTGCTGTTAAGATTCTTCCTGGGCTTCGCTGCTTTTAGGAATTGATCGCGCTTTGATCGACGAAGAAGTCTGACTACTATTGGTCGGGGCATTTTGGCCCCATCTTCAGGTAGGGCTGCGTTCACAGGTGGGCCACGAGGCCCTACACGGGTTACCCAATCAATATCGTTGTCTTCCAATGCCATCCCCAGTTTTTTTGCTGCAACCAGAACGATGTGATGAACATTTTCATTGGTGTTCTCAGGTATTCCGACTATTTCTATTTCGTTACGCAGATTGGATTGTGCTTGTGCTCTTAATTCGTTCTGCAAGTGTAGTACCGTGGCTTGTAAGGTGGTAACCTCTTCATCTCGTTTCTCCAAGTATTTCAGGCGATCATCGGCAGCTCCAAGTTTAAGGACAAGTTCATCCATTCTTTCGTGACAGTTAGAAAGGGATTCGGTCACGTCCACCAATTGTGTCTTGAGCGCTGAGAACGCGTCAGTCAACTTCCGGAGTTGTTCAGTGAGATTATTCAAGTCTGCCATTGGTTCTGCGGTGGTAGGGGTTGTTTCCGACTTTTTACGGATCGTAACGTTGTCACATCCCGATCTGACTGGAGTAAGGGTATTGTCCCCACCTTTTTTGAGCGAGGCACAGCAATCAGGGCATTTCCATTGCTTCTTGCGTTCAGCAGTTAGCGATGTAACATTTATGCACTGCGTACAGAAGCATTTCTCACAGTTAGTACTTGTGCATTTAACAACCTGGTGCTCTCTGATAGGCTTCATACATCCGGCACACTTCATATCGGTTGACAAAACACCTAGGTGCTTCTCCGCGGCGAAGTGAGAAAAGGTGTATTGAGTGACGCTACTGTCTATATTCTTAATCTATGACAAACGTGTTACGTAGACGCGCTGCCGGTACTCCGCAAGCTCTGCACGCAACTTTCACGGTTATTCACTGCGCGTAACCGTGAGGATGGCTTGCACAGTGTGATCTTGTTTCTGCGACCGCGTTACCCACACTCAAATTTTATGATGTTCGTTCAATTTTATTCTATGAGTATTTATTTAAATAACGCACTAATTACACTTAGATTGTTATTATTAGTTAAGTTTTATCTTATCCACAAGGTGTTTGGTTTTTAATATGCAAATAATTCACTTTTTATACACTTAAATAATACTTTTATCGCGGAGCTTTTTGACACAGAGGTGATAGTTTTACCGAGGAGACAAAGTCATTCTGAAGCGGTTTTTTTATTAGATAGAGTGATTCAAGAGGGAGTTTTATATGTATAATACATTCATAATATTGTAGAGAAACACTGATAAATTTGGATGTTCATTATTGCACCCGTGCGAAGCCGGGGCGGGTCGCTAGTACTATAATAAAAACGAAATCAATGTAACCCAATCAGATGTTTGTAACAGAAAATATGATAAAAAGAGTGTCCATGGAGTTTCTTGCTTGTTTTTCTCCATAGGATCTACGTTTTGGAAGAAGCAACTAGAAGCACCTAGATTCCTAACTTCACTTTCGACTTTTCAAAAACACCTGTAAATAGGTTCAATTGAAATAAATGATTTGAGTTTGATAACCTAGCCACAAGGGAAAGAAATCTTGAAACAAATCCCTGTGCCATCCCATGTCCCATCGTGGCACCATTGGCTAATTCCCTCCCTCTAATTGGAGGAGGCCCGACTCGGCAGTGGCTCTTCTTTGGACCACGATGGCGGGTGATTATAACCTGTCGTACTCTTCCAGACTATACCTGGAGTACTCCTGGTGCGTCGACGTGAAACAACGCGCCGGGTGCCTGTCCTACGCAGACGACCCTCACGGGTTCCTCACCATCCTGGCTCAGACTCTCACTCTGGACAAGACGAACATCTGGTCCACTAACTCGGGTGCTGTGGAGCTATTCACAAACAACGATAATATACGGAACTTCATCAGGTACCAGAAAACTTTTTTTTTAATCCTAAGCCCCTGTACGCTCTAGCGGTTGAACCGCCTAGGCGGCTAGCCGCGCGGTCTGCCGCTTCTATAATTTAATATGCAACCGCTTAACCGCCGCGTCTGTACGCACTGGCGGTTCAAAAGCCCCTGTACGCACTAGCGGTTGAACCGCCTAGGCGGCTAGCCGCGCGGTCTGCCGCTTCTCTAATTTAATATGCAACCGCTTAACCGCCGCGTCTGTACGCACTGGCGGTTCAAAAGCCCCTGTACGCACTAGCGGTTGAACCGCCTAGGCGGCTAGCCGCGCGGTCTGCCGCTTCTATAATTTAATATGCAATCGCTTAACCGCCGCGTCTGTACGCACTGGCGGTTCAAAAGCCCCTGTACGCACTAGCGGTTGAACCGCCTAGGCGGCTAGCCGCGCGGTCTGCCGCTTCTCTAATTTAATATGCAACCGCTTAACCGCCGCGTCTGTACGCACTGGCGGTTCAAAAGCCCCTGTACGCACTAGCGGTTGAACCGCCTAGGCGGCTAGCCGCGCGGTCTGCCGCTTCTCTAATTTAATATGCAACCGCTTAACCGCCGCGTCTGTACGCACTGGCGGTTCAAAAGCCCCTGTACGCACTAGCGGTTGAACCGCCTAGGCGGCTAGCCGCGCGGTCTGCCGCTTCTCTAATTTAATATGCAACCGCTTAACCGCCGCGTCTGTACGCACTGGCGGTTCAAATTTTGTGGCGGTTTAGTAGGTTATTTGTGGCGCCCAGGCGGCCAGCCGCTGGTGCGTACCGGTGCTAACTCTTGCCCTAGCTGTAAACTGTATCGCTGGGGCAATTTTCGACAAACAAAAATATTAATATTAAATTCAGTTCTATCGGGAGTGTCCTTAAATTATAGGACACTAGCGACCCGCCCCGGCTTCGCACGTGTGCAATTATGCATGTATTATACAGAGAAACCTTCCACTTGAATCACGCTATCTAATAAAACAAACCGCTTCATAATCCGTTGCGTAGTTTTATAGATTTAAGCATACATAGGGACGGACAGACGACAGCGACTATGTTTTATACTATGTAGTGATCATTCCGTGTGGTGACTGATTTAGAATACATACTGTCACCACCCCGTTCCAGCATGAGGGTCTCGTAAGAGATGACAAAAGGAAATCACAAGGCTGATAACCTAGAAGTAAAATTTTATATGAAACCCTGTGCCAACCAGTCTGGCCAGCGTGGCACATTAGGCTAATTACCCTCCATGTAGTTGGAGAAGGCCCGACTTAGCAGTGCAGTGCATGGGCTGAGTAGTAGTATTTCCAGACAGTACCTGGCCAAGGAGTCCAGCCAGGCGGTCTGCGCGGACTGCCTCGTGGTGCCCAGGCGCAAGGCCAAGGCCGAGGCGCTGAGCCGCCAGGGCCAGTGCCAGTGCCAGTGCCGCCGCTACGGGGCCCACCAGCTGCGGCAGCTGCAGGCCTTGCGGATGGTGACCCACGAGTGCCTGCTGCGGGACGTGCTGTGCGCATTACCCATATGGACCACTTTCTTGAAGGTACAGTAGAATACTCTTTATTGTACACCAATAAAAAAGGTTGTTGACAATGAGTTCTTGTGGCGGTTTCTCGAGCAGGCAAATGAAACTTGATGTGGATTTCTCTTGATTTAATCACAAAATGAATACAGAGACATAGCACGCTGTTACGGTTCCAGTTCATATGAAAAGGGAATGAAAGAATGAGTGGAACGAACGAACGTGTACGCTTCGTTCGATCCAGTGTCGCGTCTTCGGTCCACTAGCGCCGCACATAGTAGCCGGCGTCAACATAGGCTTTTGTCATCAGATTTGCCATCAGACAAATCTATACCTACAAATAACTAAAATTAGAGTATCAGTGACATTGTGTTAGTAAAATTTATTTTTATTACATGGTGCTTATACCAAAACAATGATTTCCTATGGAGTATCTTAGGCTACGTTTATGGGCACCCTCACCCCATTTTCAGAAGCCCAAAGTTACTGAGTTTTCCAAATTGTTAAATACCTATTAACAGCTAGTACTGCTACTCAGCCCGACCCACTGCTAAGTCGGGCCTCCTCCCATCACAGTCTGGGTCATTAGCCTACTGTGCCACGCTGGCCAGACGGGTTGGCACAGGGTCCTATCAAGTTTCCCTTACCTTGCGGCTAGGTTTACGGCCTTCTCATTTCCCTTTGTTGGCCCTTGCGACACCCTCAGGACGGAATGGGGCGGTGACACTATGTATTCTACATCCGTCACCACACGGAAAACTGTACCATATGTTGTGTGTAATAAACATACATATGTCTATCCGATTCTTTGCAGATACTTAAAGCAATGGAAACAGAACCCTCATCCTACCACACGTGGCAGATCAAACTCCTGCTCACCCACATAGAGTACCACAACAAGCATGCCATCGACGAAATGAAGATAGACGGGCAAGAGTCACAGAACGAGCCTCTCATATCCAGCGAGTTCACTCTGGCCATTAAACAGAGGGTATCAAACTTGTACGACAGTTGTGAGGCCAAATTGACACCTTACCTGAGGAAATATCTAGGCCTCCCCAGCAGTAGGAAGGTGGATTCGTGTGAAGAGGACGTCAAGATGTTTCTCAGTTCGTTTTTAGTGTACAATGATTTACCACGAGGCGCTTTGAAGGATAATATTGGGGAAGATGAGCTGGGTGTCGTCTTGGGAATGAGCGGGCTTAGTGCGGAGGCTGTTAGCAGAGTGTCCGCCCTGTATAGATGATATTGGAGGTTATAACGTCAAGTAATAATAAAAAAATAGTTTGTTTTTTTATCTAAAAGGTTTTTATTATGATCTGATAAAAAATACATTAACTATTACTATTCCTATTCGGCCCATAAATGAACGAACTCCTGAGTTGGGCCTCATGGAGGGTAATCAGCCTACTGTGCCACGCTGGCCAGACGGGTTGGCTTCGTATCAAGCTTTCCTTATATTGCGGCTAGGTTTTCGACCTTATCTTTTCCTTTTGTCGGCTCTTACGACACCCTCAGATATAATTGCGGTGGCGATACTATGTATTCTAAATTCTTCACCACACAAAGATGCATCACACAAAAATCCGAACGAAACGCTTCAAGTCCACATTTATCATGCGTACCGCGGAAATGTGGAATGCGCTTCCCGAGTGGGTCTTCCCCGAAAGATATAATCTGGGTGTCTTTAAATCACGAGTGAATCGGTTTCTTCTAGGCAAACGCGCTCCATCTTAGGTCGCAGTGTCGCTTAACATCAGGTGAACTGGCGATCAAGCGTAAGCCTATCGAGAATAAAAAAAAAAAATGTTGTCCCGTAAAATAATGCTTGAAGTAAATAGTGCCAATTGAGGTTTAAACATTCCGTCGTTTTAGTAAACGAATGAAATTCATTAGGCTTTCGACCGAGTCTGAAGCTACCACAGGTTCAAAATGCGCTTCAGAGACGAGCGGGCAAGAAACAGATTTTTTATCAGTTGATATAGGTACTTAGATTTGATATTTTTTTGTTGATGAAATCAACATTTAAATATTTCCTGTAAAAATACTAACAGTACAAAACTATAAACCGTAATACATTTAATTGCCATAAAAATGGGTCATCATTCATCATTTCGGTCCATGTCCACCCACTACTGAGCCTCCTCCAAATTCATGGAGGGAAATTAGTTTTCAATGCCACGCTGGCAAGACGTGGCACAAATTATTGTATATTGTGTCAGTGAGAGATTTTTATTGGTACTGCTAGTATTTTGGTTTTCAATACGGCTGGTTCGTATACGTCTCACAGTGTAATGAAATGTATTAATCTTAGGGAAATGTACCTTTGAATAAGTAGCAAATATTCCGATGTTATTTATTTGTATGTACACAAAACCACTATCAGTACACTTGTATTCTATGATGTACAGAAAGAATCGCTAAGCCTCTGTACGCACTAGCGGCTAGCCGCGCGGTTAGCCCCCTAGGCGATTCAACCGCTAGTGCGGACAGAGTCTAGAAGAGTATGAAATAAACAGATATTCGAATAAAATTTGTTTCATTTTATGAATGACTTATAATTGTACTAGCGACCCGCTCCTGCTTCGCACGGGCGCAATGTTGAAACTTGAAAATTTATTAGTGTTTCTCTACAGTATTATGCATGTATTATACTTAAAAACCTTCCTCTTGAATCACTCTATCTATAAAAAAAAACGCTTCATAATCCGTTGCGGAGTTTTAAAGATTTAAGCATACATAGGGACGGACAGACGACAGAGACTTTGTTTTATACTATGTAGTGATAAAAGTGGAAGGCATTACTGTTTACGGATTGTTAAACGCCACCGGACGCTAGTGAAAAAATAATGTATAGTATTTAATTATTTGAATTTCGCGCGGCAGAACGCTCCTCGACGCGGAGGTTTTATGGACGCAAAATATGCGCAAAATCCTAGTCATAAGGAACGAATAGTACTAATAGTAAAGCTCTACTAAATTCGAGACCGGGTCTCCACGTATCTGGACACATAATGTACTTAAAAATTAAATCACCATAACTTCTGTTTCTCCGTCATACGAGTACGTCATCATCATTACAGTTAAATACTGCTGGACATAGCCCGCATCCATCGTGTTCCGGCGAACTTAACCAGGTTGTTGGTCTACCGTGTGGGAGGCCTACCAGCACTGCGGTTTCCGGAAGGCGGTCGCCACGCTCTAATTAATCAAAATAGAAAAACAACTCAAGACGCGGCAACCTCGGCAGCTGGAATGCGTATCAGCTTGTTTGAGCCAACAGCCTTTTTCGAAGTAGCATATGGTATAAGTTTATGGTTTAAATACAAAAATACTACTACTACTGAGCCCATAGATCACCCATTGCTGGGTCGGGCCTCTTCCAGTTCCATGGAGGTAGTATTATTATATCTGGGATGAAGGGTAATAAGCTTACTGTGCCACGCTAGCCAGACGGGTTGGCACAGGGTTCCGTACTAAGTTGTATGGAATTTCCTTTGGTCGGCTCTTACTACACCCTCAGGATGGAATGGGGTAGTGACACAACGAATTCTAAATCCAAATCGTTACCGTCGTAACTACTGCTCTTCACTTGATTTCAAATATAATATGTTTATCACTACATAGTATAAAACAAAGTCGTGAGTCGTGTCGTCTGTCCGTCCCTATGTATGCTTAAATCTTTAAAACTACGCAACGGATTTTGAAGCGGTTTTCTTTAATAGATAGAGTGATTCAAGAGGAAGGTTTATATGTATAACACATCCATAATTTTATAGAGAAACGCTGATCAATTTAGAGGTTCATCATTGCACTCGTGCGAAGCCGGGGCGGGTCGCTAGTACATAATAAGAACGTCTGGCTGAATGTGGGTGCCAAAATAATTTGCTTAAAACCACACATTTCTAAAGCGATTCATAAATTGTATGTAGCAATGGAAAAATTGACAAATGACGATTCTTGCGCAGACTTGTAATCTTGTAATTATTTTGTGACGATGTCCTAATCATCGCACGTGATCTAATAATCTATTTAACTCTACAAGCCGTAACAAAAACCCTGGATACATCCATAATAATTATTGACGGAAAACTGTCATGCTCTAAAAATATACCCTGAAATCGGGATGAAATAAAAAAAAAATGAGATTTCAAAACGAAAGAGTTTATTTCATTAGTCTGTTGGGTTACGTACCAGTGGCGTACCCGGTACACTGGTACGCCCTCAGTCATCGAGGCTTTCGACGGTGGCGGTTTCCCCGAACCACCACCGGCTTCACACTAGGTGATAACTGCCCGCAATTTTGTGTGTTTACACAATAAATCAACCAGTTTTAAGATATAGGTACGCTAATTGAGACCTCATATTCACCCAAAGTTACCCTGCGGGATCGAATCAGAAATGAAGAGATACGCAAAAGAAGACCGACATAGCCCACAGCACAGGATTATTGTCAAACTTAATTGGCCAAGGCAGGGCGGAAAAGTCCTCGAGTGGCGATTTCGTTCGGAACCTCGTTAAGGTCGCCGGAAGGCGAGAGATGCGGGCGGCTCAGAACCGGCCTTCGTGGAAGTCCTTGGAGTGTATTGATTATTATTTATTTAAATATGTTATTCATTGTTATTATTCTACCTTTTTGTTTTTCTAAGTATGTCTTGCGCACTTTTTTTTTTCAAGTATATAAGTATGTAATCAGTTAATCATACTAATCAATTAGGGTTAAAATCACGATCACAAGATTGTGATATGGCTAATACAATTAAAAAGAATCGAGTACGCATGCGGTTAGCCAATAAGTCTTCGGGCGTGGTTAAAAATGGTTTGCAAAGCCGGTATTCTGTTTCTAAGTCTTTTAGTCGGGAGTTTCGGTAAGTTATCCTAACTGATTGCCCTTAACTTAATGTAACAGGCACAAGCGGCATATCTCATCATCATCAATTCATCCAAAAGACATCCACTGCTGGACATAGGCCTCCCCCAAGGATTTCCACAAGCGGTATATCTGCAACCCGATTATCTGTCTGGCAAAATCAAAACTCATTTTAATCATGTTGGCTCATTAGAGCGCGTATGACAAGTCAAACAATAAAATAAAATTTTCCATTGAATATTGAAATTTACCATTTACTACCTGTTCAGATTGCAGCTCTACTGAGAAGAGCCGGTAAGAAACTCTGTAGTCAGAGTTTTTAGCGCAAAGGGTCAAACAACAGCAACGTCGTCGTTACAGCCCATAAATGACCCACTACTGGATCGGGCCTCCTCCAAATTCAACAGCAACGTACTCTAATCAACAATAGTAACCTTATAATTTCAAACAAAACAATATTCTTTCACATTTTTTGTCTGTCTGTTTGTTTGGGCTAATCTCTGAAATGGTTTGACCGATTTGGACAGGACTTTCACTGGCATATAGCTGTTAAAGAGTACCACCATACGGTACCGAACATAAAAACAAAGTTAATAAATGAATAGTAAGTGGTAAGCCCTTTTGCTACGATTTTTTATGATTGTTGCACCCCATTTCCAGCCATCCCCACGCCCGAAGATGACGTCTCCATGTTCTTCGAGCATGCCGATGCTGAGGCACGTGTCGTTGGAGGTAGCCAGGCTGCTATTGGGACCCATCCTCATATGGTAGCCCTCTCCTCTGGTCTACTCATCAGGAGTTTCATCTGCGGCGGTTCTGTAATCGCCCCAAGAACTGTACTAACTGCCGCTCACTGCATTGCGCCAGTCTTCAGTTTTGGATCTCTGTCTAGGTAAGCACGTAGGTACTCTTCTGCAAGTTAATGGAGGAAATTAGCTTGTAGGTACATACTTTACACAATATACCCGAAAAATCTGAACTAATAACATCCAGAAATATCGCCTACAAATGCGAGAATTATCAAAAAGTCCTACACCGCGATAGCGAAGTTTGTAGAACAATTCGCACGGTTAAGAAATCCTCGACTACAGTTACCGGGAGATAGCTGCCACGGGCCCCTGCCAGACATACCACCTCGTCTGGCTGGATGATCATCCGTTGCACCTAAAGTTTATATGCCATAATCCGAGTGATTTTCAAAAGGAACTTTATTTACGTAGGTTTTATCACAAAACTCTTATAAATCGTCATATTTAAAATTACCATTATCATCTTACGGCCCACGCTAGCCTAAATTGTTAATAAATAAGGTTGCCAGCCTACATTGTTTCTTTATATTATAGTTTTATATTCATTCATCATCATTTTATTATATACGGGTGCAATTATATTATACCTACAAACCTTCCTCTTGAATTACTCTATCTATAAAAAAACCGCTTCAAAATCCGTTGCGTAGTTCTAAAGATTTATGCATACATAGGGACGGACAGAAAAATGAGACTTTATTATAAACTACTATTGGCCCGCCCCGGCTTCGCCCGTGCAAAGCGGGGGTGGTTTATACATATAAATCTTCCCCTTGAATCACTCTATCTATTAAAAAAAACCGCTTCAAAATCCGTTGCGTAGTTTTAAAGATTTACGCATACATAGGGACGGACAGAAGAATGCGACTTTGTTTTTATAAGTAGTGATGTAGTGATATACATACTAGCTGCGCCCCGCGGTTTCACCGCGCATACTTGAGACTTATCGTTATATTCTGGATAATTCACAATATATCGTTTTAAATTAAAGCGTATTATCGTAAAGTTTCATCAAAATCTATTCAGTAGTTTTTACGTGAAAGAGTAACAAATATCCATCCATCGATCCATACTTACAGAGTTTCACGTTTTTAATATGAGTAAGATGCAAAAGTCTAAGCGAAACTCGGTTTGGAAAGAGCAGTGTTCTATTTTCTTAATATTTTTACTATCTCCGCGGCTTCCATCTTCAACGTGAGCCTGATAGCATTGCATGCATCATTAATTTTGATTTCAATGACATGTTCCAGCACCCTTCGCGCCACGGTAGGCACAAACCGCTGGAACTCCGGAGGCCAAGCCTATAGTCTGGCTCGGAATGTGTCCCACCCACACTACGTCTCAGGCACCATCAAGAACGACATTGGTCTTCTCATCACCACCGCGAACATTGTCTACAACAGCCTTGTCAGTCCTATTGCCCTGTCATTCGAGAGCGTCGGTGGCGGAGTCGCTTCAAGAGTTGCCGGATGGGGCAGGATTAGGGTCAGTGTTTATGTACAAATTCTTTTTTTACTCTTTAGTAAACATGCTAATGCCCAAGATCTCAAATTTTGGGGTGTCCCAAGATAACCTGCTCAATAAGGGCGGCAATTTTACTGGGTCCGGGGCTGCACTAACTGAATCTACAATAGAAATTTAACAACTTTTTAGAGGATTTATCGCGTGTATATTACTTTATTTAATTCCCGATGTTTCGAATGCTTTGTAGCAGTCATGGTCGCGGGAAGAATAGACGACAGTTGTCCTCAAATGTCGCAAAAAAATTGTGTGTGTAATATCGCGAAAACAAACAAAATAAAATGTACTATTCTTCGTTCACAGGCTAACGGCGCTCTGTCAGCTACGCTTCTAGAGTTGGATCTGGACACCATTGAGGGAGACGCTTGTGTAGCTCTAGTGGCCCAAGCAGGAATCGACTTTAACACTCGCGCACCACCTGTGGAGCCCCACATTGAGCTTTGCACCTTGCACTTACCTAACTTCGGTGTTTGCAACGTAAGTAGCAATAACACAATTTTTACTCCGACACATCCACAAAGGAGTTTCAATCTTCATAACCACAACTAGCAACTAAACAAGTAAATCTAATACGGAATTTATCTAGATTTGAACCCTTAAATATCACACATCATGTCATATATGTAGTTATTCGTATAAATATGATAATAAAAAGCGACTTTTGTCTTGATTTATAGAGATTACAAATGATGCATTGTCTGTGGATGCAGTGAATGCATGAATAATGATGGATCAATGCCTAAAAGTCACTACACTAATAGGTTTACGATAGTTTATTTATTGCACTTATGTTACAGGGTGACTCGGGCAGTGCTTTAGCTCGTCGATCGGATGGTCAGCAGATCGGTATCGTGTCGTGGGGCTTCCCTTGCGCACGTGGTGCCCCGGACATGTTCGTGAGAGTCAGTGCCTACAGGGATTTCATTCAAAACAACTTGGTCTAAATTTTGCGTCACATGGATTCTGAAGAGAAATTACGAATAAATGTATTTCGTATATTTGGTATTTAATTTAATTAAGCACGTTATAACAAATTCCGCGTGGTGACGGATTTAAAATACATATATAAAATACCTGAGGGTGTTTTATGAGTCATCAAAAGGTAAAGACTAGGCTGAAAAACCTAGTCGCAAGAAAAGGAAAGCTTGAAACGAAACCCTGTGCCGACCCGTCTGGCCAGCGTGGCAAAGTAGGCTAATTACCCTCCTTACGGTGGGAGGAGGCCCGACTCAGTAGTGAGTCATTTGTGGGCTGAGTATAGTAGTTATAAAAAAACCTTATAGGGTATAAATCATATGGAAATACGCTGCACATGAACAAGATGATAACTAAAACAACAACAACCAGTATTAATTCTATCCCAATGGGAAAAAAATTGGTTGCTTGTTAATATTACCATAAATCTAAGCATTTGACTTAAAACAACAACCATAGATTTTCGTTCCGGCTCTTCTCTGTAAAATGGTCTTCCGAACCGGTGGCATTTTGATTTTTGTACATTTTAAGGACATTTACCGCCAGATTTGAAAAGCCATGTTGGCTTCAATACTTTTTACAAATTCAAATTCAAAACTCATTTAATCAAGTTGGCTCATTAGAGCTCTTTTGACAAGTCAAACAACAAAATAATATTTAATTTAAAATTTACCATCTACCACCGGTTCGGAATGCAGTTCTACAGAGAAGAGCCGGCAAGAAACTCTGTAGTTGCTCTTTTTAGATCGCCATTTTTAGGTACAAGGCCGTGATAAGACAGTTTGTGAGAGCAAACGCGCGCAATAGTCGCAAAGGGCCAAACATCAGCCAGATCTAATCAACAATACTAACCTTCTAACGCCCGAGCCAACCGACCCCCAGCAACGGCACCTGTTCACAAGCATGCCATCGCTCTCCTCAACCATATTGCAGGGAAGAGAACGACCCGTCGCACGACGCCACCACTGCCATGAGTCTTAAAGTGAGCATGATAACTCGAGCACCAGAAAACTCAATATTTAAAAAGTTATACTAATAAGGCGTTAGTATGCTCTCACATACTGTGTATAAACATCACTTAAGGTGAATGTTCCAGGGTAGCCCGCGAAATTCAAATTTTCTTACGTTTTTTGCAATTTGCAGGTCAGTGCTAGGTTGTATGTTGATTAAAATGTTGTTCGCGGCTGTAAGACGTATGTAGTTATAGAATTATAATCATCAAAATGATCAATACATCCCTCCAAGCTTATAAAGGTACAAGAAAAACTTTTTCAAGCTCAAAGTCATTCTTGCACCTTTATGAGCTTGGAGGGTTGTATTGATGAGTTTGATGATTATAATTCTATAACTACATACGTCTTACAGCCGCGAATAACATTTTAATCAACATACAACCTAGCACTGACCTGCAAATTGCAAAAAACGTAAGAAAATTTGAATTTCGCGGGCTACCCTGGAACATTCACCTTAAAAGAACAATATTTCTAATTACTTTATCAGTATTCTAAAAGTTTCTAAATAAGAGCATCGGACAAGCAACAACACAGATCAGTCATTTCCAAGCATTTTTATCTAAGATATAGTCGTTAACTTTATAGTATCCCTTGAGGATGAGCCGACTTTTGATGTGACACTTAAACTGTTCTAGAGGCAAGTCTTGAATGCCTTTAGGTATTTTATTATATAATCGAATCCCGAGACCTGCAAAAGTTTTGTGTACTTTTTGCAGGATTACTATGTGGTGTCTATTTCTAGTGGACATTTTATTTTTATTGATATCGCCACTCTTTTCGTAATCGCTGATATTTTTACGAATGTACAGAATATTGGTAAATATGTACTGCGATGCGACTGTTAGAATACCAGTATCCTGAAAAAGTTCTTTCAGCGATTCTCTAGAATTAAGATTATAAATTGCACGCACCGCTCGCTTTTGTAATACAAAAATGGTTTCGATGTCGGCAGCATTTCCCCACAATAAGATACCATCAGACATAATGCTGTGAAAATAACTGAAATATATTAATCTAGCTGTGTCTACATTAGTAAGTTTTCTAACTTGTCTCACAGCGTACGCCGCAGAGCTTAGTTTACCTGCGAGACACGTTATATGTGCCCCCATTGAAGTTTAGGGTCTAAAGTGATGCCTAAGAATTTTGTTGATTCTACAATATCTACACATCTATTGTCAATCATTAAATCGGTGTTCCCAATTCGTACATTGGGCATGACAAACTTAATACATTTCGTTTTTTGAGCGTTTAATGTAAGGTTATTAGTTTCAAACCAGTGGAATACTTGAGAGAGTGCGCTGTTTACATCGTCATAGACACTTTTGTCTCTGTCAACCTTAAATATTAACGAAGTATCATCTGCAAACAACACAGTATTACAAATGTTTTCCACAAAATGGGGGAGGTCATTAATATATACTAAAAACAAAAATGGGCCAAGAATAGAACCCTGCGGCACGCCCATTAGCACAGGTGAACCGGTCGACTGAACACCATTTACGCTTACAAATTGAATCCTGTCATTTAGATACGAGGCCATTAGTTTCAGGGCATGATCTGAAATGCCATAATGACGAAGCTTTCGCAACAATGTGTCGTGATGAACGCAATCAAAAGCCTTTGATAGATCACAGAATACACCTATAGCATTTTGACCATTTTCCCAGGCACTGTATATATGCCTCAATAGAGCGGCCCCTGCGTCAGATGTAGACCGACCTTCAGTGAAACCGAATTGATTCTTGTGGAGTAAATTATTTGAATTAAAATGGTGAAGCAATTGTTTAAGTATCAGCTTTTCGAATATTTTGCTTAATGCTGGTAATATAGAAATTGGTCTATAATTCCCCGGTTCTTTTTTATCTCCAGCTTTATACAAAGGAATAATTTTGCTGTGCTTCAATAAATTTGGAAAAACACCCATATTTACGCACTGATTAAAAATTTTCGCAAGGTGTGGAGCAATATCTGACAATATTACCTTAAGTAAGTAGACTGAAATTCCCCACAAGTCTTCAGTTTTTTTCAGGTTCAATATTTTAAATGTGGCCATTATGTCATCAGGGGTCACGTGTGTGAATATGAAATTGAAAGAGCACACGCTCACCGATTCTTTTAAAATAGTCTCAGCATCTGATGACGATGATTTCATAGATTTTGATAATTCTAATGGTATGCTAGCAAAAAACTCATTGAATGTTTGAGCTACATGAAAATCATTGCATATTGTTTTATTGTTCAAATATCTAAGTTTTCGTAATGCACTACAGTCTGACTCAACGTAAGCGTTATACCGCGTATGTTGTCAACAAGTACCTACAAAAGAAATCACTGAAGAAATTCCGCTCTATAAGTTTCATACAGCGTCTATTATTTTCTGTAATGCAATGCAATTCTTACTTATTATTGACCCTTGAGTAGATGAGCCGCCTAAGCCTCTGTACGCACTAGCGGCTGGCCGCCTAGGCGTCTAGCCGCGCGGCCTACTAAACCGCCACAAAATTTGAACCGCCAGTGCGTACAGACATAAGCGGTTGCATATTAAATTAGAAAAGCGGCAGGCCGCGCGGCTAGCCGCCTAGGCGGTTCAACCGCTAGTGCGTACAGCTACTTAGACCGAACCTGGGACGGCGGCCCAGGACCGGCCTTTGTGGAAATCCTTGGGGGAGGCGTCCAGCAGTGGCGTCCAGCAGTGGACGTCTTTTGGCTGAAATGATGATGATGATGAAACTGCCACCGCGATACAAAATACAGGTTATACCTAGTGCTGGGGATTCGTTTTTTTTAAGAAAAATGAAAGAGAAAAAAAATTATTTTGATAAACTTTAGGTCTGCACGTGACTTGGAAAATGTAGTACTCCGGACGGATTGACCCTCTGCTAAATGTTGGAGCGACGATGGCAGGCTGCGGCCAATATGGAACTTTTTAGGAGAAGCCTATGTCCAGGTCTGTATGGTAATTAACGGATTTAGAATACACAGTGTCACCACCCCATTTCATCCTGATGGTGTCGTAAGAGCCAGCAAAAGGAAATGACAAGGCCGATATCCTAGGCGCAAGATAAGGACAACTTGATACGAAACTCTGTTCCATCCAACGTCCATGTAACTGGGGGAGGCCCGACTCAACTGTGGGTCAGCTATGGAGTAGTATGTCCAGGAGTGGACTAAACTAGACTGATGATGATGTGTCCGTAACTAGCTTCAAATGGTTGGTTATTTTTTTAAATTTGGGTAACATTTTTGTAAAAAAGTTTTTTTTTACTGCTATATGCTGGAAACAACAACTAGTAAGTCTAGTTAAATCCAAAATTGCTTTTCGAAAAAAAATTGACTAATTCAAGTCTCATACCAAACTATTGAACCAATTTTGTTACAATTTCTATGGGACCAACCCGAGGGCAATACCCCAAATAAATTAATCTTATCCCAATTTATACTTACACATACAAAAAACCTACAGAAAAAAGAAAACTAAAACCTCCATTCGGTGTCGAGACCCTTGGTCCGTGGGGTCCTAGCGATATAAGGAAACCAAACAGGTTAGTCGACATCACAGGAGACCGAAAAGCTGGCAGCTACCTCAGACAAAGTATTAGTCTTGCTATTCAAAGCTAGACTAGTATCTTCGCTGCCAGTATCTTCGGAACCATACCTTAAGGGGCTAAAAGGAGAATATATTTTAATTATTAGGTAAATTATATTTTTAAAGGTTTTTAGTTTTAGGTTTATTGTTCTAGTATTTTTTTATTCCTAATGTATGTATTATGTCAATAAAATTTAATAAAAACCTACAGATGAACCTCCTCCATTTCTGAAGTCTCGAGAGCCCTGGATTGTTAAGCAAATCTAACCTACACTGGTTGCTGACTGAATGAAATTGAGAAATGACAACGCAGCTATAACGAGGTTATCGTCCAATTATCAGTTAGATAAACAAAATGTTTGGCCCCTAAATCTAGTACCTAGCATTGTTGTCTGATTAATTGTAAAAGTCGATAAGCGAAACTTCGATGTGTCCTTTATGTTACCTATTTTCATATGATAGGTACTTTGTAATTATTGATTTATTTGAAGTTATGTGCTCGCGACCACGAATGTCGACTTCACTATCACTACATAGTATAAAACAAAGTCGCTGTCGTTTGTCCGTCCCTAAGTATGCTTAAATCTATAAAACTGCGCAACGGATTTTAAAGCGCATTTTTTTTATAAGTATAAAAAATCGCTTTTAAAGTTAGTTAGGTTTTAAGGAGAAGATATTTTTTTTAATTATGCATAAAGAATAAAATAAATCACTAAAACATTAGGCACAGGCACAAGGTAGTGTATTTGTATTTAACACACACACATTTAGACTCTTTTGTTTAATGTAAAAGTCTGTTGTCAAATTGAGAATGGACTACATTTAAAGAACTATAGTTTGAATTAATTATTGTCAAATTTTCGACAGACTTTTTTACGAATACTCGATACTACCATCGATTTGGATCGTTTGCCTGTCACGGAAATGGGTAATGAGCGCTTTCCGGTTGTTTACTTATTGTATCTCTGTGACAAATATTATACAAATCTGTTCAGGTATTTTGACATGTTAAGGTAACAAAAACTCAGCAGCAGTTCCCAGCTATAATACACGAACTATCAGAAAATTGAGGTATTTGTTACCATATTTTTATGCCAAACTTTCACTTGTTATTACTTTGGCATAAGAAAGTTTCGTACGTTTTACATAGGTCGTACGTACGTTATGTAAGAGAAACTAAATTATTACGATCCAATACGCATAATATGATTCGTGAGGTGACAGATTCCGAGTACACTGTCATCATCCCATTCCATCCTGAGGGTGTCGTAAGCGGCGACTAAAGAAACGCAAGAAGGGTGATTATCTAGCTACAAGAGAAGGAAATCTTGATATGACACCAACCCGTCTGGCTAGCGGAGCACAGTACGCTAATTACCATCAATAGTATAAATCAAATGAAATGTTGAATGTCTAGACATAATTTTCGCTTCATATCAGTACTATTACAAATCAAAATAAATTTAGAATGAAAGAGTAATAAACTTAAGACATTAAACATATTGTTATCTGCTAGATAATTACCGAGTTTGTAAACAAGAAATGTCAAGTTCACGCGATCCCCAAAATTCTAGTTTATCAGAGGTGAAACGAATTTATTTGTAACACAATTAATTATTATCTTTATATCTATTATCGTTCATTATAGCTATATAAAAAGCTAATTAATTTCAGTGTATTTGTCAAACAGTGGAGGAATACTCAAGAGTTAAGATTCATCACACATAATTAGACAGTGTAAATATGTATTTAATTGGAATTATATATTTGTTTAGTGTGATGATATTAGTTGGGATAAATGGTAAGATCATTTTTCATTTTTAATCTCATGATAAGTCAATACAGTGGACATAATTTGGTGGCTTTGGTGTCTTAAGGTAAACACACCTAATCGTAAACATAAAACAGGAAATGGGTTAAAAATAACCGTTTGTCGGCACATTATCTCGGTAAATGGTGCCATTTTAGCTATCGCGCAATTTGTTAGGGTTCACAAAACAAACAAAACGGCCAACCACACATACTTAATATTATTTTATTCGGAATTGAGATTGTTGTACGTGCCTGTGTTCTTATTTTTTCACTTTTTCTTTTTCTCTTTGACCTGCTGCTGACTCGGACCTTCTTCCATTACCTGAAGAGTAATTAGCCTACACAGGCACAGGATTTAGTATCAAGGCTGCCTCCTCTTGCCGCTTAATTTTTAGGATTGTCATTTCCTTTTGTCGGCACTTATGACACCCTCAGGATGGAATTGGGCGGTGACAGTATATATTCTAAATCCGTCACTACGCGGACTTTCTTTTGTCTATCATCCTCAAATCTTAAAAAAAGCTTAAGCAGTTTAAGCTTTCCAGTGTGACAGACAGTCAGTAATAGCATTTACAATTTTAGTTTGTTTATTTGTTCAAGGTATCCCAATTGACCATGGTCCGGGCCCGGAAATCGAATCTCGAATTATTGGCGGTGTGCCCGCTCCTGAAGCGTTTGCGCCGCACATGGCTGGGTTGGTCTTTGGAACGCACCTGCGCACCATAATGTGTGGCGGGTCGATTATTTCCGAGCAAGTGGTCCTGACTGCTGCGCATTGTATTGATACTTTAATCCAACCCGATGGAAGTTTGTTGCAGTAAGTATTTTATGAACATTTGGGAACCCACGTACAAATCCTCAGCCCATACATGACCCACTGCTGAGTCGGGCTTCCTCCAATTACATGGAGGGTATGTATTACTGTGCCTCGCTGACCAGTTTTTGTTTGTTTTTTTCTGGACAATGCTGATAGCCGCAGATGGCTATGATCAGCTTTACCGGATGAGAGGGCGAGCGCTGCAATAACTTGCGCTCCAGCCGTTTCTCTGGCCAAACACGTTGGCACTGTGTTTTATATCAAGTATAGGGATATATGCATATAAGAGAAGGGTCTCTTGCGGAAAGGTTATCGGCCTTGGTGTTTCCTTTTGTCGGCTCTAACGACACCCCCAAGATGGAATGGGGCGGTGACACAATGTATTCTTAATCCATCACCAACAAACTTTATGGAGATCCTCTTTTTAACACTGGACAAATAAAAAGGCAATCGTATTATGTTTCACGTGTCTGTCTGTCAGGGTGTTTTTTTAAGGCATCATAGCTCCAATGGATAAAACATGGTTTTGACAGCCACAGAAAAAAAAAATGTTTTAAAAGTACCAAGCCTAGCTAAGTACCGACTTTTACGAAATAATAAAATTTGCGAAATAACGCCATCTAGTCGTGTACAAGATGTTTGTAATCGTGTACTATTTGTGCTATTTGTTCCCAGCTCCTTTCGTATCACCATTGGGTCTAACCAATGGAATTCTGGCGGGATTGCGCACAAGGTAACGAGCTACCGCAACCATCCCAAATGGGACCCAGAAACTATTAAAAATGACGCTGGAGTGCTTTTCTTAGAACAAAAATTACAGTTCAACCATAAAGTTAGGCCAATAAGGTTGAGTTTCGACTGGACGGACCAGCGAGAAGACTGCTATGTGACTGGCTGGGGAGGGATGGCACCGTCATATGAGGGAAATGTTGTGGTAAGTTTCAGTGCGGTGTAGATTTATACTACTTAATATAATATAATGTTCGGGAAGCTGCGAAAGATATTTTCTTCCACAATACATTAAAGAATACAGAGTGGTCTCACTATGGGCTCCATCAGAAGGCTCAAAGTCACCCAAAGGGCAATGGAGAGGGCTATGCTCGGAGTTTCCCTGCAAGATCGAATCAGAAATGAGGAGATACGCCGGCAAACCAGGTTCACCGATATAGCCCACAGGATTGCTAAACTTCAGTGGCAGTGGGCAGGGCACATAGCGCGCAGGAACGACGCCCGATGGGGCAGAAAAGTCCTCGGGTGGCGACCGCGTTCCGGAAAGCGCAGTGCTGGTAGGCCTTCCACACGGTGGACCGATGACCTGGTTAAGGTCGCCGGAAAGCGATGAATGCGGGCGGTTCAGGACTGGCCTTCGTGGAAATCTTTTAGTGAGGCCTATGTCCAGCAGTGGACGTCTTTTGGCTGAAATGATGATGATGATGAATATAATGTTTCATATTTGCTACGACGGTGTAATGAAAAATAATTCATCCGACAGAACTTGCAGCCCACTCCAAATGACCTGCAACTCTTGTACTTGCCAACAATCCCCTGGCATCAGTGCCAAAAGGCTATAGCTGCTTCCTCTACCGTATACCAGACAATGCCACCTGTAGAAAAGGATCTCGAAATCTGTACCTTTCACTCTGTTGGACACGGAATGTGCACTGTAAGTTTCTGTTTTTTAATCGACTTCAATGGTCCCAGCCCATAAATGACCCACTGCTGAGCCGGGCCTCCTCCAACTAAACGGAGGGTGATTAGCCTACTGTGCCACGCTGGCTAGACGGGGTGGCCATAGGTAACGTGATCATTTTTTTTCGTGTTAAAGCGGAACGCCAGCGGAATTTAGTATATAAATAAATATCTACTTAAATCGGGTACGTCGGTGTAAGATGTCATATTTAAGTGCAAAGAGTATTTGTAAAAGCGGGACATTTTTGTTCTCGTTAAGGACCGCGGGTCGGACAGCCTGAAAGCGGGAAAATCCCGCCCTTAGCGGGACGTATGGTCACGTTAGCCATATGGTTACGTATCAAGAGGTCCTTCTCTTGCAGCTAGGTTTTCGGTCTTAACATTTCCTTTTGTCGGCACTATGTATTCTAAACCAGCGTGCGTGGTGAAACACAGAATAAAGTAAGCAGAGGTTCTGAATTCGAAAGTTTTTTATAGCTCCAATATTAAAAAAAAAATTCTTCAATTAGTATTGCTTCCAGATTGCCCCATAGAACTTTTACCAATATTTGTTCAGTAGTTGTCCAACCTTATTAAGGCGGTTTTGAAATAAATGCATCATTTTGTTTTTTTTTTCTTAAAGGGTGACTCGGGAAGTGCTCTAGTGCGGTCTTCAACTGGCGAGCAGATTGGTATCGTGTCGTGGGGCCGGCCTTGTGCTTTAGGGGTCCCAGATGTCTACACCCGCACATATGCATTAAAACCATTCATTAACGACGTCATGAACATTTACGGTGCTATTAAATAAAGTAGAGATCTGTATCTAATGAGACTTTCTTTTAATTTATTTTATTTATTTCGTAAACTTACAGCTAGAATAAACATAAAACATAAAATAGTCGATGAAGGCCAATTACAAGTTTTCACTTATAATATACATACATTAGAACAAGTAAAAACGACAAGGTAGACAAAGAACAAAGAAGAAAGGAAACAAAGACAGAAGCCACCACCGGAAGTTGCATAAAGCTAATTATTATTGGAAAAAAAATATTGCCGCCATATTCTTTTTCAGGATAGCATTCACAGAACAGGTCGAAGTCTATCCTCTCACACGCAATGCTGTTTGCCCTGGCCCCTGGCTACCCTTATCATGTAGCTGTTCTGTCTGTAGGTAGGGTGCGCTACAGGTACTTCGAGGAGTTTGTGCTTCCTCAACATTGCCGCAGGAACACGTAGTCCTATCTGTGACGAAGTGAAGTGTGTGAAATCTTTTACATCTGTCTGTGTAATCAGGTAAGAAGAGCCCGGCCCGGAATTGGCTGAATCTCAAGAACTTACTCTGTACGGCTGCGATGCCGTTTATATAATTGTTAAAGTTAGGATTCCAGACTTGAGAGCAATATTCAAGATGACTTCGAACAAATGCACAGTAAACAATTTTGAGAGTTTTGATGTTTGAAAACTATAATATTTATATACAATAGAAAATGAACGCTGCCAGTATCTTCTTTAAATCTCCTTTAAATAATATATTTTAGTATTTAAGTTTTAGGTTAATTGGTATTTTTAGTCTTATAGAAAATTATGTATAAAGACATTATCGTTCCCACTGTAAACGAGTGATTTTTAATCTAATTGTACTAACATTATAATTATTTTGAAAGTGACTGAACATTCCGTCCTATGCAGCAATTAGAAAATAGCAAAAAAGGAAACTTACGCCTGTTTTCCAGGAAGTAGGAGGAACAGAACGATTGAGCATTCTAAAAAATACTTTGCATTCCATCCAATAAAACCTCCATGAAATAAACTGACAACTGTCAATCAAACTGTCATTTGTTATAATTAACTGATTTAACTGTTTTGCAAATGTAGACTTTATTCCGAGGCAATACAAGCCATATTAAAAATTAATTGTCTGCGACGAGGGTTTGTTTTGTTTTGTTTATTTATTTACTTACAGCCTCAATTTGCACATGAGTAATTTAAAAACAAATTTAAAAAAAATCGTTAGTATTACTAATTACATCTTGGCTATTCATTCCGTTCTTCCATTATTAAAGGGAGAGCAAGATGGAAGATAAAAAATTAAGCAATCTACCCGCACTATTTGAGAATTTTCAGAAAAATCATTCTAGAAAGGGTAGTTTTCAAAGCATTCAAAGAAATACGTTATTACTACCTCCGTCATGTCCTTTTCACAGCCGATCTCGCAGCCACATGTGGTAAGACGCCTTCATTTATTAATTTCTGTTAATTCCTTTATGCATTTACCTACATTTTCCTCAGATTGACACAGCATTTTTAGACTTGTAGGAGTAACATGGCTTTCTTTTGTTTTTTAAGGTTTAAACATAGAATATGGAGGGTGAGGACTATAGTATGGGTTCTGAGGGCCCATATCCTATACTTTTTATACCAAAAGTGTGCACATCATTGGAAACCAACTGCCAGATGTCAGAAAATGTGTTCATATACCTAAATATCACGTCTCCTGATACTGAAGGTAACCAGACTGGTATTTATTCAGGATATTGTAATATAAAGATTGTTGAAAACACTGATATTAACATACAATATGACTCCCAGAGTAGCTCGTCAACAGAAAATGCTCCGGTAACATTAGCAGAAGCAAACCAATTAACATTTCCTGCATACAATGAGTCCGTCTGGATAGACCCAGCAAGAAGTCCATATGTGTACAATCATTGTAACTCTCCCCTGCGAGAAACATATACCATTCACGAAACCCATGCAAACCATATTACGGTAGAGCAACACAATACCTATATAACACAAAATGTTTACAAGTACAATGAAGCAGTGCATTATTCCCCCGTTGTTGATGAACATAAGAACATCCGGAAAGTACAGAAGGAAAATACCCAGAATGCAGACAGCTATAATTTATATGAGGAAGATGAGCTGGAATGTGGAGTTTTTCTTTCTCAAATGTCAGAGGAGATTATAAATGAGAAAGAGACCAAAGCAAGAGATGAGAGAAAATTTATTGGATTGAAGACGGATAATGAAGCCTTGAAACAGCTGATGTCTTCTGATATTCAATCTGCATCAAAGCAGCAGAAGACTATACTGTTCTTGGGCCATGATTCAGAGTCCGGTCAAACAATTCAGAACATTTCTATTAATGATCCAATGCTGGAGTGTATGAATAATGGGGATGTCGACTCTGAACTTGTTGTTGGTGAGTAATTATTTTGTATTTCACTTAATGTAAATTGGGTAAAAGATATGTTATCCAATATTCCTCTCCAATTATAAAGTTATTTATATAAAAAAAAAATTACATTATTTTATGACATTTCTTAAGACATCTAAAACATGACATTTATTTTTCTACAACAAATAAATGAATGTAATTATATATAAGTATATAATATTTTAATTTTAGTAAGTTCGACCTTATATTTCTTCTGTAATTTTCTATATAAATTTAAAAAAACGAAGAGCCTTTTGCTTTTAACAGCCTCAAAAATGAGGATACTTTGTTTACCTAAATTACATAATAAGTAACCAGAAGTTAATAATAACCAAATAACTTTATCAGTATGTAATGAAATGACATTTCATTAAATTGAATTTGCCGCGCGTGTATTAAGTTGTCTGTGGAAGTGAGTAGAGGGCGCATCGGAGTGACGCGCATTTCAATGGCGAAAGATGTTCAGATTATTTTGTAATAATATTGTTATAAATAACTTGTAGAAAGATAAATGAACGGATATAATTGAGGAGGCGATATAAGTAAACATTAAATGTCGTTTCTTTATATTTTCAGAGAAATAATTTGTGTTTATTAACGAATTGTATTTATATTATAGTCGTTTCAGCCCATAAATGACCCACTACTGGGTCGGGCCTCCTCCAAATTCATGGAGGGAAATTAGCCTACTGTGTCACGCTGGCAACATGGGTTGGCACAGGGTTTCTATAAAGTTTTCCTTCTCATATTCTTTCGGCGCCTCTTACGACACCCTCAGTTTAGTGTGGGTTGGTGACATTGTGTATCCTAAATCCGTCACCAGACATTTATATTATAACGCCATGATTTTGTCTAAAAATCCGTCTCCGCTGAGTCAGGCCTCTTCAAAATTTAATGGAAGGAAATTAATATTTAATACACATTAGCTGGGGACACAACCCAGTTGGAGTTGTAATTTTCTTCCAAGTTCTTCTTCTATTGTCAAATGTGCTGCCTATACAGCAGTGCTGCCTATAAAGACAAAACTGACTGCCATCTTTCTTCATACGTATTTTATTTGAGCTACAAAGATGGTGATATGTATTAGATAGCCGTATTTCCGACGTTTAGTTTTCGTGGTAGTCCAACTGTTCCTATAATCTTCTCCACAACACCCGTCACAGTACGGCATGTATTTTGTCATAATATTACACACTAGCGACCCGCCCCGGCCTCGCACTGGTGCAGTTCCAAACATTCCTCTTGAATCACTCTATCTTAGTTTATTAGTTTTAAAGATTTAAGCATACATAGGGACGGACAGACGACAGCGACTTTGTTTTATAATATGTAGTGATAGTAATATACATACGGAAACTGAAAATTCATGCTGTAAATTAAATTCAAGTAAAAATACGTTTTTTTCAGAAGACCTAAAAGATTCCTACACTCCCCAAAAGAAGAAGTACCAATGTGACAAGTGTAAACAAATCTTCGACCAATTAGCCGCGTTCAAACAACACATGGTGGGGAGCCACCGGCACTCAAACCTTTACGATATACCGGGCACCGTCAAATTCATGTGTACCGAGTGCGGAAAAAGTTTGAAGAATCAGGAAAAGTTTGAGCTCCACTGCCTGGGACACGGCGACCCAGAGCTAGAATGTAGCAAGTGCCATAAAGTTTTCGCCTCGAAATTCACTTTACGTAACCATAGAAAAATACATTCTAGAAAGTTCCCTTGCAGTTACTGTACTAGGTCCTATTCTACCGTGGAAGAACTACACGCCCACACATCGAAATCTCATGACATTTTTATGTGTGAAAGTTGTACGTTTATTTGCAACAAGTTCTCGGACTTAGCTGCGCATAGGGATACTCATAGAAAGTTCTCGATCGATTCGAAGAACTCCAGCGAGTCTGAGTACGCTGAAGGTTTGTTTGAAGAGATGTGTGATGAACTGTCGAATGGTTCGCAAAAATCTGAAGAAGAGAGGACGAGGTCGGCGGACTCCGTCATAGCCAAAGTGATGTCGAACAACATTTTTAGTTCGAACGCTAAGAGGAACAAGCGGTATAACAAGGTAAGAAGCAAAACAATCTTTCTTCTTCTGCTTGTAAGGCAATCAATCTGCAGGTTAAGGAGGTGTTCAGCATTTGTGTTATTAATAACGCTCAGCTTCTGTCGTTCCTGTGCAAACTACTTCGGCGTCTATGGTGTACTGTCTATCATATTCTCTTGACTTATCTTTTCTTATGTGATTGGTCATGCGGCCTATTGGCTATTGTTTTAACCCTAACTGGGTAGCGATTTAAACAATTCCAGCTATATTATATGGAACCAGACGAAAGCGCGAAACAGTGAATCTAGTGAACTATATAATAAATAAATAAATATAAATATCCTTGGAAATTTCACACAACGCCATCTCGTCCCAAGCTAAGCAACATAATGCTTGTGTTATGGTAACGAGATGGATGATAAACTACTTATATTATACATATTTTTTTTGTAAATACATATTATAGATAGAAATGACACCCAAACTCCGAGCCAGAGCCTCTGGTTTAGACAAAGACACTTGCCCGACCCCGGAATCGAACCCGGGACCCGTTGATCCAAAGGCGGCACATCTAACGAGCAATCTCCCGTGCTTACTTACTATTCGGCACATAAATGACCCACTGCTAAGTCGGACCTCCTCCCATTATATGGAGGGTAAGGCACAGGGTTTCGTTTCAAAATTTCCTTCTCTTGCGGCTAGGTTTTTGGCTTTCTCATCTTCCATTTGTCGGCTCTTACGACATCCTTATGATGGAATGGGGTGGTGATCCATGTATTCTAAATCCGTCACCACCCTGTGTTTAGTCAAATGAAATGTGTATAAACTAACCTTGTGGGATTTAATGTAGTGTCACCTACTCAATTCATCTGGATGGTATCAGACAGGCTAGGACTCAAGAGACAGAGTAGTTGGTTCAAACTCTGTTTAATATCTCCATGAGATTAGAAGAGGCCCGACACAGCAGTGGGTGATTTATGGGTCGAGATGGTATGAGATGAAGAAACTAGCCTACTATAACAGAGCGTCCAGAAACGTCGGCACTTCGGTTTCTCCGATCTCTAATTCTCGGGATTTCGTGGCTTAGATTTAGAATAGATAGTGAGATTAGCCCATGCCATTGTTAGAGTGTGTTGTATGACGCTTTAAAGGAACTGTATAAGTGCTCTAGTTTTATCCACTTGGTGACGTAATAAGAATACATCGTGTCACTATCCTATTTCATCCTGAGGTTGTCGTAAGACCTGAATAGGAAATAACAAGGCCGAAAACCTAGCCACAAGAGAAGGAAAACTTGATACGAAACCACAGGCCAACCCGTCTGGCTAGCGTGGTACAGTAATAATTTCCCTCCATTTAATTGGAGGAGGTCCGGTCTTAGCAGTGTCACAGATTAGCACAAAGTTACGTAACAACTGTTCCTCCTAACGCTCATTTCATAACCATTGCCCACCAAAAACCCTCTCACATTCCAGACTTGTGAAGTTTGCCTCAAAAAGTTCGATCGCGTTGGCGACCTAAAAAGGCACCTCATAGAACACGTGATTCGCAGCACCCTAGCCAAGAACCCTGTGAACAAATACGGGGTCCTCAATATCCGATGCGAGATCTGCCAAGAGAAGGTCTTCAACAAGATAGACAGGTACAAAGCACACTTACGTGAACACGCCAAACTGACACTTTACAAATGCACATTCTGTGATAAGTCTTTTAGCGACTCCAGCAATTTCTCTAAACACAAGAAGATCCATGGGAGCACTTACTTCCAATGCGACATGTGCCAGAGGAAATTCAACTCTAAGAAGATGATCATACAGCACATGGAGTATCACAACAAGAATGGCCCGGTACCATGTCATTTTTGCGGGAAGGTCTTCCATTTTGAATCTATGCTCAACAAGCATATAAGATGTTCACATACTCGGGAGGCAGCGAGTAAATTTCGGTGCAGATTCTGTCATGAGTATTTTAAGAGTTTGAAGGAGAAATGGGATCATGAGTGGACCGTCCACCATGTTAGGAAGGTCATTGTGGACTGCCTGCTCTGTGGTTCAAGATTCCGGAAGTATTCCGAGTTGAAAAGGCATTGCATTGAAGAACACGACACGGCAATACCTCCGGCTAAAAGGTTGCTGAGATGGAAATTGAAAAGGAAATATAGGATTGAGGATGATTAGATCTTATATTGTTTATGAACTTTTTTGTTATGTTTTTTTATACTGTTATTACTTAGGATTAATGTTTTTGAGAGGTGTAAAGTGTACAGGGTATTATCATATATACTATCATGACAGGTGACTGTTAATAAGAGAATATATTATATTAAACTCGTTTACTTACTGGAAATCTGTGGAAACTGATAAAGAGATCAAATTTTAATGGACTCGCAAATCTGAAACTATTGTTAGAAGATATCGTCTGGTATACATTAGACAATTTTGGAGGCTGATACACACATAATAGGCACACTTATTAGATTAAAAAAAGCAATGCAATTCAAGAGTGATTTTCATTTTTCTGAAAAGACTGGGTACGATAAAAAATATTTATAAAAAAGTTAACCCCATCAATTCTCAAACTTTCGGGTAATTATATATTCATGTCTTTGTTTCTTTATTTATTTTTGAAATTTCAGTAAAACTGTGTCAGAAGACGTCCGGATACGTTTTTATTTATTTTTTGTTTGTTTAAAACTTATTTTGTAGACGCTAAGATAATAAGTTTATTTATAAAAAGTATTAAATGAGTTTGTTTATTTTTGCTGTGTAGACATCACTTAAACATATTTATTTAGGGTTCCGTCATAAACATATTGTCTATGGATTTTATTATGTTGTAAGTTTTCTAGAGATAATCATGATCTCATATTAAATATACTTGTTAAGTTTTATGTTTCTTAAAGACTATATTTATTCTAATAAAGGTTATTTATTAAATGTCCTTTTTGAAGTTAATTTACACCTTGAAATTACCCAATTAACGAACATATCACTGACTTAAATTTACTATTATGTTTATTCAAGTTCAAGTAATTTTGGTCCCGTGAGACGTCGTATTATGTTCAAAACGTGTATGTTTCATAATCGTGAAAAAGATTTGACTAAAGAAACACAAGGGAAATAAAATTTGAGATAAACCCAACCCGTCTTGCTAGCGGGGCACAGGAGGCCAGAGTCAGTAGTAGATCATTTATGGGCTGTAACAATCGAGGTATTATTTATTCTAAATTCGTTACCAAACAGCACAAGGATGTAACAATAAATGTTATTACTGCTCACACTAGGCTGTTCGGTAGTAAAGGTAATGCAATAAATAAAGTACTTGTCTACAAGCATAGGATGCAATTTAAAATTGTGCAAATCCAATAAACTGTTTTGTATCTTTGTGAAACATTCTCGTAAGATCACTTATAATGAAGAATTTAGTATAAAAATTGTTATGTAAGTTTTTTTGATGTACGAAAATGGAATCCATTTATCATATCAATCTAAACATGAAAATAAAAGTACTGATTCCGTCCACAAATTTTAGAGGGGAATAAGTCGTTAGATGAAAGTTGCCATTCTTTCGCGGCTAGTATAGCCGAGAGAGAAGAAGAGTTTTCCTGAAATATGGGACATTTCTTTTCGGTGCTTTACTTTATCTGTACGATGACAATCACCACCCTAGTCCAGTCTGGTGATGTCGTGTGACCCGAGGAAGGAAATGAAAAAGCAGAAAATATAGCCACAAGTCTTGATACGAAGCCCTGTACCAATCAATCTTACTAACATGCTCACTTTTAAACCGACTGGTCTTGAGCAATATAAAATTGTCCCGCCCGCACTTGCCAATGGCATGCCTTAGCAATGAACGCGTTTCAAAGTTCAAGGCCAGAACAGCATTAAGTTAATTTAAGATGTTTTAATGTCTACTGTCCGTCTAATGAGCCGCACGCGTTGGGTGGGCGTGATTACACTGGCTGTTACCACTTGGCTCACGATAACCTGTCTCGAACTAACTTAACCCACCGAGAGATTGGTGAGGTCATAATACATTGCTTAGTGACATAGCTTCGTATTAATATGGTGGAGATAAAACACGTAATGGTGGCTACTTCACTCGTAATTTACATATGAACGAGATAACCAATACAGTGTTAACCCACAAAGAATAAATTGTTTATCTTATTAATATGTACGTATTTTTTTTTAAGAAAAAAGAATTTAAGCAAACCTCTGCCCGTGATTGTGAATTAATGGCTGTTTAGATGCCATTATATCGGCCTAATAGTTTTAGATATATTTATGTGATTCTTTTGTTTCGGGTAGTCACAAGGCATTGTAGACACTAAAGTCAAAGTCGTATCGTTTATTTTGCATAGGACACGATGGGCACTGACACATTCTCAACATATTCATCATCATCATCATCCTTTTAGCTCGTAGATATACCACAGCTGAGTCGGGCCTCCTTCAATTACGTAGAGGGGAATTAGCCTCTATGTAATTGTAGGCTAATTTGTATCAAGATATGCTTCTTTTACGGCCAGGTTATCGGCCTTGCCATTTCCTTTATTCGGCTCTTACGGCACCCTAAGGATCGAATTGGGTGTTGACACTGTATGCTAGATCCGTAACCATTACTTTAAATTATACATATAATGCAAGTTATTAGACAGTTTACCACCAGTTCAAAACGTGACCACAGCTGAGAACACTTGGCAAGAAACTCGGATCGCACTGAAGTTAAAGCCGACCCAGCAGTGGGTCATGTATGGGCTGAGTAGTAGTAGAATACACGTACACCATCGACCGTGGTCTGTTGATAAAATATTATCAGACACTTTCATTTGGTAGGTACAGATTTACAGTATAACAATTTTTATCTGACCCTAAAGCAGTATCTGTAAAATCATAATCTCAGCCCATTAATGACCCGTGCCAGGCCTCCTCCAATTTCATGGAATCATATCAGCCTTCTATTGCACGCTGGACATACGGTTAATTCAAGTTTTCCTTCTGTTGCGGCGTACCTACGTACCGCCTAGTTAGCTCATTTATCCCACAGATTGGTTGGTGAACAATGTAAAACACCTATTCTAAATCCGTTACCACATGAACTACCTGTCAGTACAGCACACATCGCTATAAAATAAGACATAAAACACGTATGTGAGGTAACAATTCGGTCCGTTTAATGTGGGATAACACGGTATTTGCTTATCAGTGTCCACCATGTAAACACATCGGTTCACAAGCGATATTCTCGCGCATGACCTTGCCACCGCGCATGCGCGCTCCGCCGTCCAGCCGCTATGCCCCCGTGCCACAGTTCGCAACTAGCGCTCGCGGACGACACCGTCTCACCGTCGAGCGCGAAACGCGGCAGTTTGATAACACAAAATCATATCTAAAATCTAACTTACACCTCCTGAAAAAACAATAAACATTGTGGACTTTTTTATCTGTGCGCCAAATCTGCATCGGAATCAACTCGCCAATAAGGTCAGTCTAATCTGTAACCCGTCACGTTTCGACAATTCAATGCGCTGCTAATAGTTTAAATCCATACCCGGTTTATTTGTCTGTCTGTATGATGGGTCGAGCACCGATTCGTTTTTATTGTATCTTTTACGAGTATAGCACTCACAATTCGAACCGTATTGAAGGATTTCTTTGTTTAAACAGTTCTCTATTTAGTCTGATGTGTGTTTAGGTGAAGCACGGGTTTAGGTGTAAACAAATGGGTTTATTTCGCCGGAATCGATTCGTAAGAATGAAAAGTTGAGAAACGCTTGTAGATTTAGCACTGGCAGCTAGAGGCGGTTGACCTGTCAAAATTTTGACACGAGAAATCTTGATCGAAATTCAAAAGTTAAAAAGCATCAAATGAAATCAACAGATTATTCCATAGAATAATTCAAACTTCATAATTATTTTGCTAGTACAGTTTGTCGTGTCCGTTGAATATTTTAGTTAACAAATATTTATTAGTGGTTTACATAATCAACGGATTATTTATTAGTATTTATAGCATACGTTTGTTGTGCAATATGCTTGACTATACATAGATTATAAGGTTAATTGATTTTATAACTATATTTTAAAACTAAACACATATCTACATCGTAGTCTTTTTCCTCTAAATCAAATTAATGTCAACAAATAGGTACCTACTTAGAGCAAGTATGAATCAAATCTCTTTGCTGATCATTTCAAGATTTGAACCTGAAACTTATCTGGAACTAGATTTTGCTAGTATCCGCAATACTAAATTATATGAGAATGACAGTTGTGACAAATTAACGTTTAGACCTAATGGACACCCATCGCTCCCAGAGTCACCGACATAGCTCATAGAATTACCGGACTGAAGTGGCAGTGGGCTGGTTATATCTGTAAAAGAACCGTAAACCGCTAGGATATGCGAGTTCTTGATTGGAGACCGCGAATGGGCAAGCGTAGTGTAGGACGGCCCTCTGCTAGATGGAGCGACGATCTACGACAGGTTGCGGGCAGCAGCTGGATGCGTCAAGCCGAAGACAGGGCGCTATGACGCTCTTTAGTAGATATCTATGTCCAGCAGTGGACTAATGTGGGCTGGTGATGATGATGGACACCCATCCAACGTCCAGTAGAGTCAGATGTTGCTTAACCTGCAGATCAACTGCATTGAAAGCTGTTCGCTGGGCTATAACTCTTACGCAGGAGAAGAGCTTGATGCATACCGCCGCCCCCGGGGGTGGGGTCGGTGATAATGTGAGACCCCGGGACACGACCCGGTCACCCACTAAAACCCCAGCGGTATACCCTCTGCCGTCTCGCTTGCGATGCCACAGGTTCGTGAGAACGCTATAATGTGGCGCCCCAACGTACAGGTTGTTCGTTCCAGTGTGTAGACGTCGTCGCTTCGCGTCGATTGACACCACCATCCTCCGGCTTTACTTGGAAAAACACTAAATTTTCCACTAACCTAACTCACCGCAAGTTTTCTAAATCCTAAATCTGTTCCCACTTGTGAGTTGTAAAATATGTCTAAGCATATTGCTCAACGTTTCTTTAGTGTGAAGCTAAGGCTATATCACATTACTCGTCGATTCTCTGTAGCTCACTTTATAACAATGGCGTGACGTTCCTAAAGCCAAGCAACTTGCAAGGAGATAAAGTCGCATTTATTAAATACTAGCTGTATTTTTCGCGCGTTGCTACGCCACTAACTAAAATAAATATTAATAATAATTTATTACAGACAACATCCATATCGCACAAAATCAAATTACACTGAACAAAAATAAAGGAGAGAAATTACACAAAATTTTTTTTGTTCAGAAACCTTGCTGTGTCCATGCACAACACTTTTCTGAAGATCATCCCATGATCAAATGTATAGTTTACGAGTCTATGAGTTTAAAGAATCGTAAACTACAGGTGCGTAAAACTATATAATTGATAATTGGTGATCCAAAAGCGGCACATCCAACCCCTAGGGGTCCCGGGTTCGATTCCGGGGCCGGGCAAATGTATTTGTGTAAATCAGAGGCACTTGCTCTGAGTCTGGGTGTCATTTGTGTTCGTGAATTTCATGTTTGTAAACTGCCCCTGCGACATAGGTTAACCTATAGCAGCGTTTTTTTAAATATGTTTAAACCTAATACACTTAAAAACTTAGATTATTGCGGTAGATACTTATTTATATAAAAGAACACGATCAGAACCGTTACACAGCATTTACCGCGATGTGCAAAGATCGTGAAAACCTAAGACATGATTATGTCGGATTATTGTTACAGCTCATCAAAATTTAAGTTTAAGTTTAATTTAAGTTTAAGTTTATCAAAATTTAAGCAGTTAATTTCCCGAGAAAAAGCTCTCCTTTTAAAAGTTGAATCACTTTTTATCCTACCATTTGTCACTAAAACTAATAATGAATGACGATTTACCTGCGATGTCTGTCTGTCGCGCAGCATAAATCCCCCTCATAACAAAAACACTTATTCATTTACTAATTTGTGCATTCAATTCGTTCAAAATGCATTCAAAAGTTTAAAAGAAGCTTTACTAAATGTCAAAGGTTGTAACATACGGTGTAGGTTGTTTTGAAGTTGTCAGTCCCTTACAGCGGCTTAGTGAGCGTAAATTATGTATTTCCACACGACCGGGCACAGGAATATAAGCGTGAATATATCTTCATTGCCCACGTAAAGCACGAGGTGAAGTTGCTAATGAGATGTTAGGTTAAACACGGAGTTCTGAAATAGCTCTAAATTCGAACATAAATAAGCACAAATTCCTAAATTTTTTTGGATGTAATTATACAAATCAATTTTTTTTTTGTTGTCGCTGGGGAAATGCTATATGCATACCACCGCCCCCTGGGGGAGATTGGTGATTATGTGGGACTCCGACAAGGGTCGTCTACCCAAGAGTCGTCTACCCACTAAAACCCCAGCATGAGGGTATACCCTCACACGGCGCGCTTGGGGCGCGTAAACGCATTCTACTGTGACGCCCCGGCGTGATGCCCGCAACGGGCAAGCGACTGTCAGAGAGGGCGTCCTCAGTCATCGAGGCTTTCGTCGGTGGTGGTTCCCCCGACCCACCACCGGCCTCTCAGGCGAGGGCAGAAGGGGTTCGCATCGTCACGACCCTCGCCCAACCCCTGCCTCCGTCCGCGGCGCGGGTCAGCCGGAGCTCCCTCCTTTGCGACTCGCCCCGCAGCCCCCTTCTGCGACATAACGGCCTCGCAGGGCAACTCTGAGGACAGAGGAGTCCCTGCAGTCCCAGTCCACTGCGGCGCTGGGTGCCGCTTTTCGTCTCACTTCTCCCCGTGGGCCCGCCCGGCATGGGAGGCCCTGGCCGGTATGGCGGTATGGCTCGCGGATAATACCGATTTGTGAGAGATTTTCTTGTACCACTTTTTTATCACAAAGCAGTGGCCCCAAGTGAATTCCACCCAATTAGCGATCGTAATTATTATCCTACAAGCTTGGTTAGCTAAGATAAAACTTGTTTCTAAATTTCAAGAGCAAAAGGAGCTTTGATTTTCCTCGAAAATTACCAAAAAAGTTTATAGACCAATTCGCACGGTTAAGAAATCCCCGACTACAGTTATTGGGGGATAGGTGCCGCGGCCCGCTGCCAGACATCTGCCTCGTCTGGCTAGATGATCCCTTTGCACCGAAAATTGTTTAGTTCACCCGCGATGTATTCATCATTGACCTATCATGTCTAAGGGTAAGGGTTCCTTTGCCCCGTCGGCCGCCATTCACCCTCTTCTCCGTAAATAAACAAACTAGATGGCTAGTGACCCAAGAAATTAAACGCATCGCGTGGCTTCGGAGCTCCATATATTTATAGAGAGGACATAGCAGGGGACAACATGGCTGAACGGTCGGGTTACCTTTTTAATGACAATAATAATACTAGTCAGCCCATTAATGACCCACTACTGCCCACTGCGCCACGCTGGCAAGACGGCTTGTCACAGGGCTTGTATCAAGTTTTCCTTCTCTTGCGGCTAGGTGATTTGCCTCTTGCGTTCCCTTAGTCGCCTCTTACGTCACCCTCGGGATGGTATGGGTAGGTGACGCTGCGTATTCTAAATCCGTCACCACACGGACTATATATCCATTGTTTGCTCAACCGGACCTAATTAAGGCATAAAACTGCAGCTGTTCAACTTTGCCAAGCTATCACATTCATTTAAACATTGTGCTAATATTAACTAGATAAACTGCACCCACGTTTTTTGCACACTTAGGTTACGTTACGTTATGCTACAACAGTGGTTAATGAATTTCCAATTCTTCTATACTTTTTTTACATGAGTGTCTTTATGCAAGTAGATAAAGTCACTTGTGAAGTGCATATTGGATTTTTTTATGAATAGTATTATTTACATGATCGAAATATTTAACGCTTATATAATACGAATGTTAATACCTATCATTAGAGAAGAGACAAATGAATTATGAAATTTAAACTAACAAAACGTATTTCCTCTTTATTCGGCTTCGCACGGCTGCAATTATGCATGTATTATACATATAAACCTTCCTCTTGAATCACTCTATCTATTAAAAAAAACCGCTTCAAAATCCGTTGCGTAGTTTTAAAGATTTAAGCATACATAGGGACGGACAGACGATAGCGACTTTGTTTTATACTATGTAGTGATGATAGTGAAGCTAAATATGTCTGGGTGCTGCACTCGTGAACGCGATCTGAAATTCCTAAGCAAACATGTAGTAATGTAACACAAATATGAGCGGTTTGAGCATAGGTCAGAACTTAAATATGAACTTGCTTTGTCGGCTGTTTAAATTTGTAAAACTAGCCAAACCGGTGTTTACGTACATAGTTAAAATAAGTGGCGAGCCTTGAACTCGAAATTGTATTGTTGCGAGCACCTGAGTTGTTTATACTTTCGGATTGTTAAAAGACTTACCTGCAGGCAGCAGGCAGGCTTAAAATATGTATATTTATAATATGAGATTAGGTCCGAGTGGTGACGGATTTAGAATACATAGTGTCACCAACCCATCCTGAGGGTGTCGTAACAGCCGACTAAAGAAAATGACCAGATAGAAAACAAAGCGGCAAGGGAAGGAAAAATCACCCTATGCTGAAACGTCAAGCCAGCATGGCACAGCAGGCTAACTTCCCTCCTGTAATTGGAGGAGGGTTTACCGGGATGAGAAGTAATGCGAAGAGGTTTTACAGAAGAACGGGCAGATTTTTCTTTTGATTAACAGGAATTTAAGCGCATGTGATGATCATCCACCTCGACGAGGTGGTATCTCTGGCGGGGGCTGTGGCACCTATCTCCTGATAACTGCTACTGGGGATTTGTTAACCGTGCGAATTGCTTCGTCAACTTCGCTATCGCGGCCTAGGGCATTTTTGGTAATTCTCGCATTAATGGGCGATATTACTTGATGTTGATAGTTCAGATTTTTCGGGTAAATTGTGTAAAATATGTAGCATGCTGTTCGATACAGGAAGTTACCAAATTAGTGTTTCAAATATTTGTGTCGATACCGATATCACAGATTCTAGGTAAAATGGCGAACCGATTAGGTATCTTATCTTTGAATTATCTACCGATTCGTAGCACTAAATTAGGTTTTATTTCCAGTTTCGACGTAAAATATCCAATTAAACTTAAATGGAAGATATACAGTTACGGTCAGTCTGACTTTGTTAAACCAGTAATCACACAGAGCGACCCATCCTGTGGGACGACCGATAAAGATTTGTTTAGACCAGGGCCTCAACCCTATTGCTATTTTTTGATGTCCTTAGGTTTTCACATAGGCATTTGTCCGCCTGTATTAACATATTTAACATATAGGCTAATAACTTTCATCCGTCCCTTCCAACCCTTTTTATTAATACGCATTTATTAGCTTCGCTTGTATGTATGTATTTATGTAACGGAATCTTTGAACATGATTTTGACCCACTTCAAAACGTCGGATTAACTCGAAATTTGGCATAGTTATTGAGGACCTATGACAATTCAATATTTTACATTTTGACCCGTTATCATTAATAGAATAATAATAATAACGGTGATCAAGGTGGAACACCGCTCTTCGATGCAATAGCTAATAGAGATGTAAATATCTTAAAGCTATTGCTATATTTTTTAGTGATTATTTAGCAATAGCTTTATTATATTTCAACTAAAAAATAAATAATAGTTTATAAAGAACTAAAAAAATACGCTTTTATAGAAAATCGAACTAGAAAATAAATTTTAATAAATTTGAATTTAAAATAGTGTCAGAAAAAATGATTTTATTGTAAAAAGCGTGGGGTGCTTTTCAGGATATTATCAAAATAACCCTTCTAGTCATATCTGTTCATAAAATATTTAGAACTATTTATACCATGCACCCCACGCTTTTACAATAAAATCATTTTTTCTGACACTATTTTAAATTCAAATTTATTAAAATTTATTTTCTATTTTTTAGTTCGATTTTCTATAAAAGCGTATTTTTTTAGTTCTTTATATACTATTATTTTTCGCATAAAATATGTCCTTTCTTCCTATAAGTCTTTTCTCAGGCTCTAGACTATATGTGTACCAATTTCATTTAAATCGGTCCAGTAACCATACAATCATCTGCAAATCTCACACTTGAGATTTGCAGATGGCATAGTCCTAATGGAGCAGCAAGCAGCTGGATGCGTCAAGCTGAAGATAGGGCGCTATGGCGCTCTTTAGGGGAGGCCTATGTCCAGCAGTGGACTAATGTGGGCCGATGATGATGATGATAGTCCTAATGGCGGAGTCGCTGGAGGAGCTGCAACAGATGCTGACCAGCTTAGCATCAGCCTCGCGACGGGTGGGTCTCGGCATGAATTTGGTTAAAACCAAAATTCACACGAGACCTATCGTTGTAAATGGCCGTCTTGTTGAAGCTGTTTCAGAATAAATATACCTCGGGCAAATTTTGCAATTAGGTAGAAACAGCTTTGACAGGGAGGCCAAGAGGAGGATCCAGCTGGTCTGGGCAGCATTTGGAAAACTTCGTCGGGTCTTCTCGTTGCCCATCCCACAGAGTTTGAAAACGAAAGTTTGAGTTTGAGAACGAAGAAACGGAACACAGTGTGTCTTTCAATAAAAACATCTATATTGTCTGGACAAGAACAATATTCAAGTATACGTATTCATGGCTGGTTGTATTATCCCGTTTGGCTGGTTGTATGTTGGTAGGGACATTGACTGTTGATCAGCTATAAATTGAGGTAAAATGTTTCCTTTAGAGAGACCTTTTGGCACCATTTTTTTTTGTATTCAAAATTAGATTCGTACAGTTATTAAAAGTTATTTGAATAGTGCAAGATGGCGTCGGAACGTTTTCCCGCCAGGGCGGGCGCCATGACACTTCCCGCCGTTCTAAATACAAAGGCGCTGTCAGTTCCTTCCTCTCGCCATATCGCTTTGTGCTTCTAAAAGCTGCCTGTTTACCGACGCTATTATTCCTGAAGTTAGAAAGCTACCACTTTTATTCTACACTGATTGTGCGACTTCACCAACATCTGACTCTTAAGTGCTGGATCCATGAACTCTGTGCATTCTCTACAGTTTAACACCTAAGGCAGTCATACGAAGATACTGATTGCTGATGTGATAATTACCGTTAATTCTACTAGATGAATACCAGTAGTAAAATCAGGTTTTGACTCGAATAGAATTGGGAAAGAGCATGCAATATGGCATTCCGTGCGGCGACAGATTAAAAATACATAGTGTCGCCACCCTATGTTATTCTGAGGGTGTCGTAGGAGCCGACAAAAGGAAATGACGAGGCCGATAACCTAGCCGCAAGAGACGGAAAACTTGAAACGAAACCTTGTGCCAACACTTCTGATCACCGTGGCACATTAGACTAATTACCCTCCTTGTAGTTAGAGGAGGCCCGACTCAGCAGTAGGTCATTTATGGGCTGAGAAGAAGAAGATGCGACATGAAAATCCAGTTGACATGACGACAAATGGATTTGTACAAATTCCTCAACTCGGAATGCTGGCACACACACACGCACACATACGACTTTGCAAAGCAATATTCATTATGAAAATATCAGTCATGCTATTGTCAATAGGTGGAGCCTACAATGGAGGCAATAATCGGATTTATCACGCCCGACGCACCCTCTTTATGATGGCCATTTGTTTAAATTGTACAGGAATTGTGTATTCAACGCGGTCGGGTATTACTAACGTGCCCATTTTTTTTTACTCAACACGAAACATCAGTTTATTTTATACATACAATTTGTTCATTTTTTATAAGTTATTTTATTTGGCTTATTAAAATATATTTATACATATAGGACACATTTAAATTTGTTTCAGGCAACTAAACAAACAAAGAACACATTTATTTTAACGTTTCTTTCATTTTTATTTTATAAGCACACAACATTAAAATGAATGCCACGATTTTCAGGGTGAATCTTTCCTACAGTAATCATGTCAATTACAGTACAAGAATAAGTACAGAGTTAGACAGAATACAAATGATAAACAAAATTATTATTGCCATAGGCCATTCATAAAAATATATTTAAAAGGTAATTTAACAGAAATTTTCATAATTTTATTCAGAAAAGTTCCGTGTGGTGAAGGGTTTAGAATACATAGTGTCGCCAACCCATTTCAGCCTGCGGGGGTCACCGACATAGCCCACAGGATTGCCAAACTTAAGTGGCAGTGGGCAGGGCAGCGCGCAGGAACGACGCCCGATGGGGCAGAAAAGTCCTCGAGTGGCGACCGCGTTCCGGAAAGCGCAGTGCTGGTAGGCCTCCCACACGGTGGACCGATGACCTGGTTAAGGTCGCCGGAAAACGATGGATGCGGGTGACCGGCCTTTGTGAGAATCCTTGGGGGAGGCCTATGTCCAGCAGTGGACGTCTTTTGGCTGAAATGATGAATGATGATTACTACATAGTATATGTCCCTATGTATGCTTACATTTTAAAAATTACGCAACGGATTTTGAAGCGGTTTTTTTAATAGAATGATTCAAGAGGAAGGTTTATAATAAATGTATTGTACATCCATAATATTGTAGAGAAACACTGATAAATTTAGAGGTTCATCATTGCACCCGTGCGAAGCCGGGGCGGGTCGCTAGTATTAGTATAAAGTTATTGTCCAGTATTTTTTTAATATTCGCTTTTGCCATTAATTTCTAAACAGGTAACTCTTTTGAGAATTGTGAAATGTTTTCGCGCGCTTTTACTAAACGGGACAATTTTGCATTGTAGTGCTTCGTCGATATATGGAGACCGAAAATCGAAAATGCTATTGTCCTACTCGAAAGGAGATGCCTGGTCTTGTTACCTTTGTAGAGGTATGGCATAATTGGACCAAGTTTCCCTTTTAAAATTATAATTGCGAAGCCTATAACTTAATAATCTTGGATGTTACGCTATATGCGCCTTATGTGGTTCAACGTTTGGCCGGATGCAGCACCAAACCTACTAATTTAGTACATTCAAAATCGACAGTTACCGAGCATTTGATTGACAAATTACGAATACTATTACCACTACTCAGCCCATACATGACCCACTACTGAGTCGGGCCTCCTCCAATTACATGGAGGGTAATAAGCCTACTGTGCCACGCTGGCTAAACGGGCTGGCACAGAGTTTCGTTTCAAGTTATCCTTCTCTTGCGGCTAGCTCTTCGGCCTTACCATTTCCTTTTGTCGGCTGTTACGACACCCTCAGGCTGGAATGGGGAGATGACAATATGTATTCTAAATCCACCAACTATATAACTACTATAGATACTACTACTATAGTGTCAGTTCAGAACGTATGCCACACTCTTTTGACACAAGAACTTGGCAAGAACTTTTGAATTTAGCAGATTATGGCTAGCACCTGTATCGTTTCGGATATGCACTTCAAAAGAATATCTTCTTTTTTTCGTTTTTTTAAATATCGAATCTCCTTCTCTAGGTATAACCTGTATCGCGGGGGCAGTTTACAAACATGTAATTCACGGTCGTCTAGTGGTTAGATGTGCCGCCTTTGGATCAACGGGTCCCGGGTTCGATTCCGGGGTCGGGCAAGTGTCTTTGTCTAAACCAGAGGCACTGGCTCGGAGTCTGGGTGTTATTTATATCTATAATATGTATGTATTTACAAAAAAAAATGTATATAAGTAGTTTATCATCCATCTCGTTACTATAACACAAGCATTAAGTTGCTTAGCTTGGGACGAGATGGCGTTGCGTGAAATGTCCAAGGATATTAAAAAAAAAAAAATTTAATACCCAGACTCGGAGCAAGTGCCTCTGGTTTACACTTGTTCGACCCCGGAAAGGAACCTGTGATCCATAGACGGCACATCCAAAATAGCTGGTGGAGGCCTTTTTTGCTTTAGAATTCTTTATGGACTGGACTCGCAGCAGTTATAGGAGAAATTTCTTGATACTGGTTCAGATGTTTGCGTAAGGGGCTTTCCATTAATCACGTGATGTTTTTGTTAACATTTTTAACCCCTCCCTGCCTCTTGGTGAGGTTTAAGACTACTCCCCACCCCTACCATTAAAAATCACGTGTATTTTTAGTACCTACAAAGAATCTTGCACTCATAGATTACACTACACGCCGCTTTTCGGTTTTAAAATGACGCGTTTGACGAAAAAAATACACGTGATATCTTATTCCCTCTCCCACCCCTATCGAACCTCACGTGATTAAGGGACAGCCCCTAATGTATGAAGAATTGAGGTTGCTACACGGGCAAGGTATAGAGACAAGCATAGATCTAAAATGACTCGATCAAGTATTAAGGGCGTGCCATGTAATAATCCAATTACTCTTCACGGTCATGCAATATCGGATAATGTCGTCCATCCAGAGAGAGGTAACGACAGTTTGGCATGGCATAGGTTAAGTATATTAACTATAGATCTCCCTGAAATGTGGTTTACAGTGTAGGTCAATCTATAACTTGTGAGGTGGTGACCAACTCTTATCATCCTGAGAGTGTCGTAAGAGGCGATTATTATTATTATTTATTATGAATCAGATATACATCCATTGTGTTAGTATTAACTTATGATTATGTTAGTAGCAACTTATTTAATATTAAAAATTACAGGTCTAGATCCGGTATGTACTTTGTTCCAGTGACGGACTATAGGGCAGTCAAACCTGAACAAAATACGGTTCAGCAGGCGATTAATGACGCAAGAGGAAGGTTACGTAGCCGCAAGAGCTTAATACAAACCCTGTGCCAACACGTCTTGCCAGAAGGCACAGTAGGCTGATTTCCCTCCATTATTTTGGTGGAGGCCCGACTCGGTAGTTGTTCATCTATGGGCTGACTAAAAGACATGCCGCGGCGGGAAACCTAGCCGTAAGGGAAGGGAAATTTGATATGAAAACCTGTTCTTGACTGGTAAGCTAGTGGGGCATAGTAAACTAGTTTCCCTCCACCTAATTGGAGGAGGCCTGAATCACCAGTTGATCTGGTATGGGCTAGGAAAATATTCGACAGTTAAGCTTGGATTAGTGAAGTCTGTATTACCTTGCAATCGGTAATTAGATTTAAATCCAGCTTGTCAAGGTCTTTCAATAAGAATCCTATTAATTTTATGATATTTGGAGTAAAGGTATTTTTTTTTTATTACTTCTACCTGCCTTTTGCCATAACTCAAATACTCTAGATATACGGAAACTTCGCGTTTGCAATATTCTTCTAAAAAGGCGAATTAATAAACTTTAAATGTGACATTGGGTATACAAATAATGCGTGGCCAGCGTATAAGCTAGTTACCCTCTATGTAATTGGAGAAGGTCCGACTCAGCAGTGGGTCATTATGGGCTGAATAGTAGTAGGTGGTAGGTAGTATTAAGATGAAGAACAAGATATGTATCTTGCATTTCTTGGATCGGTGATATTGTGTATTCTAAATTCATCACCGCATGGCCTTCAAAATCGCCATTACGGAAGTGAAAATTTTCGCTAAAGCCAACACGAAATAGCCATTTCAAGAATATCGACAAAAATCTCCGCGCAACAAGACTTATTACAACTACCGGATCGCTATTTTCGACAGATTTATTATATAAACGTTTAATAAGATTTGTCTTAAAAATTCACTCCCAAGGCTGCAGTTAACACATCTCGCTGAATGATTTATGTCGCATTATCAGCCATCATGTGGAACGTTGTAAATTCAATGTGTGGGAAATTTAGATTTATATATTTTTTATTTGCGGCCATCTTGTTGTGTTCTATCAATCGCAGCAATCAATCGTGTTCTTTTAGATTCGATTTTTTTTAAATGTACGCCATTTTGTTGCGGTGTAAATGTTTAAGCACGCTCTTGACGTATTTATTGAAGTGTAATAAATGTCATCGGGGATAGTGCAAATCCGCGGAACTAGCATTGGATAATACCGCGTATCTGACAAAAATAGACAATTTGAAAAGCCGCGCGAAATGTACTTTAAATCCTATTCCTAATATTTCTGCTGTTACAATACATAGAAGACATAAACTATTTATTACTCTCTCTCTCTCTCTCTCTGTAAAAATTATGTCAATAGCCGTTGTAATGACAAAAAATATAAACATAAAACCATTTCCTGTAAACCTACATGCAAGTTGTGCAGATACGCGCACGTTACATACGGTAGATTCGCAGATTTGCACTATCCCCGACGATATTTCGTTTCAATAAGTTTATTTTGTTTATTATTCCCAAAAAAAAACAGGGAAATTGTTGCAAATCCGATAGGTACCTAATATGTATTTTAAATGGCTGTGCAAAATGTCCTCACACATTATAGAGACAAGGGCCGCAAGATGATATTGGTAATTTTAAATATGACGATTTATAAAAGTTTTGTGACAAAACCTACGAAATAAAGTTCCTTTTGAGTTAGAAACAAAAATCAAATATTTACCAAATCAATATTGCTTCATTCGCTCAGAAGTCAAAGTAATAGCTTATTTTCTTTTTGGTTAAAACCAAATCCATGATTTACAAACACAATACTTAGCCGTGTATTAAACTACTACAGGGTGTCCGGTGGGAGATTTATGTTTTAAAAAGCAAATATCACGAAAAGTAATAAACGGTGCGGGGGGAGGGTGGCTTCATTCGATGCACCGAGAGTGCGGATTGTCACTCACAATGCCGCAGTGGTCAGGACAACATCGAGCGTACGCCATTGAGGCGTTTTTTAAGAGTGACGACTCTAACGTAATGGCGCGCCGAAAATTTTGTTCCGATTACAATATTCGGCGCTTGAGCGATGCACCAAGTGTAAATTTGATACGGTCGTGGGTGGATAAGTTTCGCCACACATCTTCTGCTCTAAATATTCCACAGCCAGGGCCCAGCAGGACATCAAGGACTGTCGAGAATATTGAAGAAGTGGAAAGAAGTTTTCGTGAAAATCCGCGACTCTCAATAAGGAAAAGAGCGGTCCTTTTAGCCCTACCAAAAACTATTGTTCACGAAATTGTGAATAAAGATTTGAAATTCCATCCTTTCAAGATCCAAATAGTCCAAAAACTTAAAGAAACAGACTTTATTTTACGAAAAACCTTCTGTGAACGAATGTTGGAGAGATTTCGCACAGTTAACTGCATTTTTTGGAGTGATGAAGCCCACTTTCATCTTAATGGCCATGTGAATAAACAAAACTGTCGCTACTGGGCCCCACGAAAGTGTAATCCTCGACAAAAACATCAACGACCATTACATTCCCCAAAAGTTACAGTCTGGTGTGCATTGTCAACAAACGGAATTATAGGGCCCTATTTTTTTGAAAATTCAAGAGAATAAGCAATAAACGTAAACAGTGAAAACTATGGACGCATGATTGCCGACTATTTTTTACCAAACTTGCGAGCACGTTCCTCCTACTCGACGCATACGTGGTTTCAACAAGATGGGGCGACTCCACACACAGCCAGAACGTTAATGGATCTGCTTCGCCAAAATTTTCCGCGAAAATTGATAAGCCGCTTTGAGGACATCGCGTGGCCACCGAGGTCACCAGATTTAACTCCCATGGATTTTTTTCTATGGGGGTATCTCAAAAGTAAGGTTTACACCAACAACCCTCGGACTGTCATGCAGTTGAAGGAAAATATCCGCTGTGAGACTCAAGAAATTCAGCTGAGTTTGCTACAGCGCGTCGGGCGGAATTTGATGGAACGTTTTCAACAGTGTGTGGAACTGAATGGTCAGCATTTGGATGAAATTATTTTTAAAAATTGAAATCCGCATGTTTCTTTTACCTTTTACACTATATAATCAAATTATAACATCACAATTTTTTGTTTTATTAGCGTTTGAAATCATAAATCTGCCGCCGGACACCCTGTACTACTCAGTCAATAGATGATCCACTGCTGAGTCGGGCCTCCTCCAATTACATGGAGGAAAACAAACCTACTGAGCCCCGCTGGCCAAACAGGTTGGCACACGGCCTCGTATCAAATTGTCCATCCCTTGCGGCTACGTTTTTGGCCTTGTTATTTCCTTTTATCCTCAAGGTGGAATGGGGTGGTGACGCTTTGTCTTCTAAATCCGTCACCACATGGATGTCTCCAGTCTCACATTCCAATTATTTATTTTTGGGGCACACAGACAAATCTAACTTTAATTTCATTCAGTAGCCCCTGAAACCGGACTGCTCTATTCATGTATACTAAGTTGGTGAAAATATAAAAAAAGCAACTACAGAGTACCTATCTTTCTTTTAACAGCATTATTAATGAGTTCCACAAACGACTATACAGGGTGGTTAAAAAATCGTGGATCAAACCACCGGTTAGATGGGGTCATCAGCAGCAAAAAATTGTTCTACGGGAGGTCCTTATGGTCAACCCCTGCAGAGTTATGATTGATTTTGTGTTTTTATGAGAAATTGACTTTTTTTCACTAAAACTTCGGCCTTGCTACGAAGGATCGTTCTTGAAAGATATCAGAGACCAAACACCAACCAGTGCCGGATTAAGCAAGCGCGGGGCCCGTAGCAAATTGTTTCAAAGAGCCCATGATCTGCTATGGATTCTTTAGTATAAAGTGGTAAAAATGCAATTCAATACTAAATACGTTTATCTGCTATCCTATAGGTTACAATTTTGTGGGCAATTAATACAATACCACATCATATTAAGATTCACGCAAAAAAATTAAATTAAAATTTAAATAAACCCCCGAAACAATGACCCAAGTTATCTTTAAAAAGTAAAAATAAAAAATACATCACGTTGGGCGACCGCTCCTACTTATTTATTACCTGACACCTGGTCCGCCAACGCGATGTATTTTTTATTACAGGGCTCAACAGATTTTCATGGAACATATTATTTTGTAATGTGTACGTGATGCGATTTCATTTGACACCCCACTCGATTATATTTGCAGACATTAGGTTATTCTTTCCCACTTTCACCCCCCATAACTTTAAAACGACTTAAACGATCATCAAACATATCTTAGAACACTCGCCCGAAACTCACCTGTCATACAAAAAAAACTGTATTGAAATCGCTTCATCCGTTCGCGAGCTACGGAGCCAGAGACAGACAGACAGACACGTCAAACTTATAACACCCCTCTTTTTGCGTCGGGGGTTAAAAATACGCTCAGGCAGAGATGAGTGGGTTTATATGCGGGGCCCCCTTTCACGCGGGACCCGTAGCAATTTCTACTCTTGCTACGCGGTTAATCCGGCATTGACACCAACTAAAATAAAACAGTTTGAAACTTTGAGTTTTGAACTCGCACCTGTTATCGATAGTCAAGACCAACAAGAAGACCATAATACCAAATCTTATAAACATTAGTGATAAGAGTGTTTGTTGTTTGGCGGTGTCAGGGAAGCGAATGACCGATTTGATAGCAGCAAGGTCGCATTGATAATGATTTCCGTATGTTTATATTGATTAAATATATTATATTAACTACTACTACTACTCAGGCCATTAATGACCCAGTGCTGAGTCGGGCCTCCTCTCATCACAGGGAGGCTAATTAGCATACTGTGCCACGCTGGCCAGACGGGTTGGCCCAGGGTTTCGTATCAAGGTTTCCTTCTCTTGCGGCTAGATTTTCAGCCGTGTCATTTCCTTTTGTCGGCTCTTACGACACCCTCAGGGTGGAATAGGGCGGTGACACTATGGACTCACCACATAGAATATTAACTACTCATCACTATCACTACATATTATAAAACAAAGCCGCTGTTGTCTGTCCGTCCCAATGTATGCTTAAATCTTCAAAACTACGCAACGGATTTTGTAGCGGGTTTTTTTTATTAGATAGAGTGATTCAAGAGGGAGGTTTATATGTTTATATGTAGAGAAACACTGATAAATTTAGAGGTTCATCACTGCACCCGTGTGAAGCCGGGGCGGGTCGCTAGTACAATATAATATCAATTGTTGTCATAAAAAATATCTAAAATTACACAATCGCCAGTTTGTATATTTAAACCTCCCTAAAACAAAGAGGAGACTACACTAAGCGTGTAGTTTTCAAAGACGACACTTGTGTTTGACGGATTTAGAATACAGTCACCTTCCCATTCTATCCTGAGGGTTTCGTAAGAATCGACTAAAGGAAACGATAAAGACAAAGACCTAGCCGCAAGAGAAGGGAAACTTGATACAACCCCTGTGCCAGCGTGGTACAGCGTGCCTCGTTGGTCAAGTGGTTAGATGTGCCGCCTTTGGATCAACGGGTCCCGGGTTCGATTCCGGGGTCGGGCAAGTGTCTTTGTCTAAACCAGAGGCGCTGGCTCGGAGTCTGGGTGTCATCTCTATCTATAATATGTATGTATTTACAAAAAAAAAATGTATATAAGTAGTTTATCATCCATCTCGTTACCATAACACAAGCATTAAGTTGCTTAGCTTGGGACGAGATGCCGTTGTGTGAAATGTCCAAGGATATTTATTATTATAGGCGAATTTCCCTCCATGAATTTGGAGGAGGCCCGACTCAGTACTAGGTCATTTAAGAGCTGAAATGATGATGGATATGTTATTTATCGTTACACTACAAATCTTAACTTCAGACAATGTCTGATCATAAATCTTTTACATAATATGCGTCTCAGTCTCCAACTGAGACTAGTGAGATCAAGTGACAACTGACATGTGATTCTCTTGACCTAATCACCGTGACCCATTTGACTCCCGGATTGTGACCGTCCCCGAGATGTCGTGATCTCACCCCACGAAAGTAGGGCAAGAGAAATGGCGCAGCTGTCAGTCTCGAGAGTATAGGCCGAAAAGACTTGGATAGAAAAATAATGTTACGATTTTGTCGGAAATAAAAAAGAGTAAGCTAATTTTTAAATTATTCCCGGCTTTCACAGACTATATTATATCCACTGTCATAAGTATAAAAAAGTAAAAAAATACATCATAAGTATGTAAAAATAAGAAATAAAGAGACATACATCTATATATATAAATAAAATTGGAGTGTGTTTGTAATAATAAAATGTCCACTTTTTACTAAATGCGTAAGTATGTATCCACACAGTGCATATGCCAAAATAACTTTTTTTTATTTTTTGTCTGTCTGTATGTTTGTTCCGGCTAATCTCTGGAACGGCTGGACCAATTTTGACGGGACTTTCACTGATAGGTAGCGGATGATACCTATAAGGAGTAACTTACTTTTTTTAGACTATCTTCGGGTAACGTCGCACCCCTGCGAAGCCGGGACGGGTCGCTAGTTGATTATATGAAACTTATTCCGCTAGGTGACGGGTTAAGAATACCGGGTAATAAGAAAAAGGTGCCTAACCTGCTTCCAAATTTTTTTGTTTTTTTTTTGCGCGAATTAGTTAGTATGATATCGTAAACACCGAGAACTGAACAAAACTTTTCTTTTTTAGAAACAACCCGGACGAAATCGCGGCTAACAGCTAGTAATAAATATGGCAAGCAAATCCTATTAGACCCGCGTCCGTTGCTAACCCAAGCCTCTATCCCATTATAGGGCTTCACAAATGCTATTGTACTAATTAGATTGAACAACTTAATAGAAGGTTATATACCAATAATTTAAAAAACAAAGAAACTAGAGTTTCTTGCTGGCTCTTCTTACAAAGAAGAGCCAGAGCAGCATTAAACAACATGAATGTGGGTGGACGCAAGGGTTGTGGGAGATCAAAAGACATGGATGGATTGTAAGAATGAGAAATTGTGTATGAAAGGTGTGAAAGTAGATATGACGACTGATATGTGTGTATGGAGACTACCACCTAGCTTGGGACAGGGGCCGTAAGATGATAACGGTAATTTTAAATGTGATGCTTTTTAAGAGTTTTGTGATAAAACCTACGTAAATAAAGATCCTTTTGAGTTTAATAGCTGAGAAGTCTTAGGCTTCAGCCTAGTTGTATGTTAAATCTGTACGTTAAAATTATGCGCCTATTGTCAGGTACACGTGCGTTGTATAAATGGTTCTCGCGAGGCTTTGTAATGCCTCCCCTATTAAATTTATGAGTAACCGGGTCACGTTTTACAAGCAATTAACTTACTAATTGATTTGCGGTAATTACTAGACTGTGTAATGGGAATGGTTCGTGTCGAACGCGTGCAGCGACAAGCATGCTACATTCTTTACACGACAAATCTGAACGAACAACATCAAGAAATATCCCGTCTACATGCAAGAATTACCAAACAGCTTGCATTGCGATAATGACCCTGTGGTAGAGAAGATGGTTTCTCTATTGAAATTTGGATGTTCTGTCTGATGGTAGTTGGCAGGCACCACCTGCTTGGGATCCAGTCATTAAATTGATCAAATCTCAAGCTCAACACTCATCTGCAAGATCTCTGGACTAGTCTGGACGCCGCCGTGTGGGAGCCTTGGGGGAGGCCTACGTCCAGCAGTGGACTGAAATAGGCTGATGATGATGATAGGCGGTAGATTTAACAATGTCATTTTACTTTTTAAGACAACTGTCATCAGGTCTCTCCCGTGACCACTGCTGCAAAGCATTCGACACCTTAACCGCAACGCAACGCGTCTCTTCTCTTCCATCCAATATGGTTGAGGAGGGCGATGGCTGCCACATGAGTCAAGCTTGTGAGTGAGTTTGCTCTAACAAATGTGTCTAAACCCAAAAATGGCGATCTAAAAAAAGCAAGTACAGAGTTTCCGGCTCTTCTCTGTATAGCTGCATTCCGAACTGGTGGTAAATGGTAAATTTTCAATTTTGAACGGTATATTTTTAATTTTAGGTATTTCATTGTCTGACTTATCAGAAGAGCTCTAATTCGAAACGTCCGTGTGCTGCCGGATTTAGAATACATAGAGTCACCACCCCATTCCATCCTGAGGGTGTCGTAAGAGTCACCAAAAGGAAATGACAAGGCTGTAAACCTAGCCGCAAGAGAAAGAAAACTAAAAATGAAACCCTGTGCCACCCCGTCTGGCCTGCGTGGCACAGTAGGCTGATCACCGTCCCCATGATGGGAGGAGGCCCGACTCAGCAGTGGGTCATTTATGGGCTGAGTAGTAGTAGTAGTTAAATGTATCGGGGAGAAACCGCGAGTAATAGCTAGTCTTATTACATGTTCACCATCTATGCAGGCAATATATTCTAGAATTACGTACGTATGTAATGTACAGGATTGATATAAAGGTTATTGTGAGTAGCAGGTGCGTTAAGAGTATGAAAGGGCCTCGTGAGGCGTAAACCTTTGTTGGGGGTTGAAAGGCGTCCCGCCGCCCACGACACATGGGCGGCTCATTAGATCACGTTGTATAGCTTTAGCAAGATATTCTGGTGTTATTATTATTATATACTGGCGACCCGCCCGGCTTTGCACGGGTACTATGACGAGCTGCTAAATTTATCAGTGTTTCCCTTCAATATTATGGATCTATTATAAATAAGTCTATCTATTAAAAGAAAACGCTTCAAAATCCGTTGCATACATAGGGAATGACAGACGACAGCTACTTTTTTAATACTATGTAGTGATAGTGATGGTATTATTATTTAATGGCAAAAATGGATGTAGTGACCAGCGTGCTAAATACTATACACAATTTACCCGAAATATTTGAACTCAAGAACATCAAGAAATATCGCCTACAAATGCGATAATTACCAAAAAGTCCTACACCGCAAGAGCGAAGTTTATAGAGCAATTCGCACGGTTAAGAAGTCCCCGACTACAGTTATCGGAGGATAGTCTCTGCGACCCCTAGCCAGACATACCACCTCGTCTGGCTTACCTTTTGCGCCTTAATAATACCCTTTGCGCCTAAATGGGAAAGCAGTAGCTAGGTCCTTAATGAAACAAAAAGCTGGTCTGTGCCGGAATAGCTGGTGAAATATTTATGAAACTAGCTGATGGTGTTGACGGATTTAGAATACATAGTGTCACCACCCCATTCCATGCTGAGGGTGTCGTATGACCCGACAAAAGTAAATAACAAAGCCGAAACCCTAGTCGCAAGAGAAGAAAATCTTGATATGAAAACCTGTGCCTACCCGTCTGGCCAGCGTGGCACAGTAGGCTAATTACCCTCCATGTAACTGGAGGAGGCCCGTCTCAGCAGTGGGTCATATATATGTTGATTATTTAGTAGTAAAAGTCTTATTTTCTAATTTGAAATAGGCTTGTTAACCCACAAAGCACGCTCGGGACACGTTGGTGCGGACTATAAATAGGAAAGTTCTAGAAACGTCTTCAGGGCAACTTTGTTCCGAAGTGTTGAGGCCCGCTGTCGCGACACTTGACACTAATGGCCGACACCGCAGACACTAATGGCGTAATATCAAAGTTATGTTGCGGTTATTCGGTAGAATTTGCCGACATAATACATAATACCTTTAGGTTTCCGTGTGAGGACGGATACGTATTGTATACTGTGATGGGCCAGATTTCGATCCACCCCATCATGATTCACAAATACTGAGTGTGAGACTTTTGAGTAGTAGCTTTTAGCTACTGCGCTTCGTTCGGTGAGCGAGAGGGCCGGAGGCCCCCCCCCCCCCCAACCATGGCAGCGGAATTTAAAGAGAGAGTACCCCAGGAGGGTACCAGTGCGTTTCGCACTGGAGAATCCCTCCCTGAGCATCCTCGCTCAGGCTGCCCTACGTATTCTGGGGAGGGCAAAATCCCGCTCGTTACACCTGCCCGAGGCAAGAGCAACATAAACACGGCACCACCACCTGAACTCCATGTACACTTCTGCAACATCAGGGGATTGCATACTAATCTAAACTCTGTCCACCACCATCTTGAGTCAGAGAAGCCTGCGTTGCTCTTTTTAACGGAAACTCAGATATCGTGCCCCACGGATGCGTCATACCTAAATTACCCAGGCTATAAAATTGAACATAAATTTGTGTCACGAGCCGGTGTATGCGTGTACGTGAGGGACGATATCTGCGTCCGCCGCCTAGGCAATCTTGAAGGCAGGGACCTCTCCTCCATCTGGCTGCGTATAGATTGCGACGATCATCCGCGCATATTCGCATGCCTCTATAGGTCCCACAGCGGCGATGCAGAAACCGACCGACTCTTCGAGCACGTCGAAACGGCCATTGACTCCGTGCTAGAACAGACCCCGTCCGCCAAAATTGTGGTTCTCGGCGACTTCAACGCACATCACGTTGAATGGCTTGGGTCACAGAAAACTGACCACGCGGGTATAACTGTTCATGCCCTTGCCATGGCCTATGGTTTAACACAGATGGTCTCGTCGTTCACTCGAATACCTGATGTGGAAAACCATACGCCTTCACTGCTGGATCTTCTACTGACCTCTCATCCCGATGGCGTAAAGGTGTCCGTCGGTGCTCAGCTGGGCTCGTCGGACCACTGCCTAATTCGGAGCGTCATGCCACTTACGCGTCGATTGCGGTCTCGCCCCGCGGGCCTCCGGCGTGTTTGGCATTTCAGGTCAGCAGACTGGGATGGAATGCGGATCTTCTTTTCATCCTACCCATGGGGTCAAGTTTGTTTCTCACTGGAAGACCCCAGTGCTGTTGCTGACTCTGTCGCTGATGTGGTGCTCCAAGGCATGGAACTTTTCATTCCAAGTACTTTGGTGCCCATTGGCGGCAGGTCTCAGCCCTGGTTTGAGTCCTCTTGCAAACTGGCAACCAGTAAAAAGCAGGAGAAATTCCAAGCCTGGGCAAATGCAATAGCTACTGGGGATCCGAAAGCTGATCACCTGAAAAAGGAATACAACTTTTCCTCCAGATCCCTCAAAAGAGCCTTGGCCATGGCAAAGGCAAAGCACATCGGCAGGATTGGTGAGAGACTGGCTCGTCTTCCCTCGGGTACACGTGCCTTTTGGTCCCTCGCCAAGGCTGTCGAAGGGAACTTCTGTCGACCATCTTTTCCACCTCTGCGCAGGGAGGATGGTGATCTCGTCTACGATGCAAAGGAGAAAGCCGATCTTCTGGGCTCTCTTTTTGCATCCAATTCCACTTTGGACGACGGGGAGAAACCACCGCCGACCATCCCCCGGTGCGTCAGCGCCTTGTCGGGCATTCGGTTTACCCAAAAATCGGTCCGTAATGAGCTTCTCTCCCTGAACATCCATAAGTCCAGTGGGCCTGACACCATCCCTCCTATTGTGCTGAAAACATGTGCTCCAGAGTTGGCTCCAATATTAACGCGCCTTTTCCGACTCTCCTACGATACAGGCGTAGTCCCTCATTCCTGGAGGATGGCTGTTGTGCACCCCGTCCCGAAAAAAGGCGATCGCTCTGATCCGGGTAACTACCGGCCCATTGCCATCACCTCCTTGCTCTCCAAAATAATGGAATCCATTATTAATCGCCAACTTTTACAATACCTAGAAGAACACCAGCTAATTAGCGACCGCCAATACGGGTTTCGTCAGGGTCGGTCGGCTGGCGATCTTCTAGCCCACTTGACCCATCGCTGGGCATTGGCGATAGAGACCAAGGGGGAGGCCATGGCCGTTAGTCTGGACATTTCGAAAGCTTTCGATCGGGTGTGGCACAAGGCGCTTCTTTCGAAGCTTCCGTCTTATGGGCTGCCTGAGAAACTCTGCAATTGGGTTACCAGCCTCCTCACGGAGCGCAGTATCAAAGTCGTTGTCGACGGGACATGCTCCAACGTTAAGCCCGTGAACGCTGGTGTCCCACAAGGCTGTGTGCTTTCCCCAACTCTGTTTCTTCTGCATATCAATGATATGTTACATGCTGATAACATTCATTGCTATGCAGACGACAGTACGGTGGATGCCTTATACTTTGGCCACCCCAATATTTCTCAGGCGCACATCCTTGAGTGTCGGAGCAAAATTGTGTCTGAAATCGAGGCTACCTTAGACCAAGTCTCGCATTGGGGTCATCACAACTTGGTGAAGTTTAACCCCCTAAAGACACAAGTTTGCGCGTTTTCTGCCAAAAAAGCTCCCATGGTCGTGCCTCCTCAGTTTCAAAACACTCCTCTTGATATTAAGCCGAGTATTGGGATTCTCGGTGTTGACGTAGGGAGCGACGTTCAATTTCGCGGTCATTTGGTAGACAAAGCTAAGCTGGCCTCCAAAAAACTGGGTGTCCTCAACAGAGCGAGGCGGTATTTCACGTCGGCACATCGCCTCCAATTATATAAGGCGCAAATACGGCCACACATGGAATACTGCTGCCACCTCTGGGCCGGGGCTCCACAGTACCAGCTCCTTCCTTTTGATCGCATCCAACGTCGTGCAGCTCGAATCGTCAATAGCGATAGTCCTAATGATCGGCTTGATACTCTAGCCCTGCGAAGAGACGTGGCGTCTCTCTGCATTTTCTATCGCACTTATCACGGAGAGTGTTCTGAGGAATTGTTCGATCTTGTCCCTTCCGCTTCTTTCCGCCACAGATCCACCCGCCAGAAATACCATCAATTTCATCTGGACGAATGGGTGTCCACCACCGTGCGGTTTTCAAGAAACTTTATACCGCGCACAACGTCTTTGTGGAATCAATTACCAGCGGAGGTATTCCCGAACCGGTACGACATGGCAACCTTCAAGAAACGAGCCTATTCCTTTCTTAAAGGCCGGCAACGCACTTGCAACCCCTCTGGTGTTGTGGGTGTCCATGGGCGGCGGTGATCACTTACCATCAGGTGACCCGCTTGCTCGTTTGCCTACCTCTTCCATAAAAAAAAAAAAAAAAAAAAAAAAACCTACTATAATATGCGACTGATTTATATTCACTACACTGAGATTCACAAATATAAATCTTATTAACACATCTACAAGGCTCAAAATGCAATACAAGTGTAACAATACTTTTGTATTATTAATTAAGGGAATAGACCGAATCAACCGAATCAACCGAATCAACGTAAAAGGGCGGAGCTACTTTCGACGGAGAGGGGACCTACTTACGGGCGTGTTTATAAAAGGAGTCGGGGGGAACAAGGAGTTAGTTAACAATTTTCTTCGTCGCTGATCGTTACGCTGGTCTTTTGTAGCCGCAACCCTGGAGTGCTGGCTGGCTACTCGGTTAGGACAGTACTGTGAATTAGCCTAGTATTTGATTCGCGGATCGTAACTCTTGTCGGATGTGTGCTAGTCGGTTTAGTGCTTAAAATTAGTTTAGAACCTAGATCTCAGTGTTAATATAAGCGTTCATAGGGCTCCGCGAGTGCAGTGCTTGTGTTAGTGCCTAAGCCTTTGGATTACAGTTTGCATATATGGATTCAGGATCCTGATCTGGCAGCAGAACTTGGTGAGGACTTTCCAATTGCATAACGTGATAAATCGAGGAATTATAGTAAAGACTAGACAGAAACCTAGTAGACTACTTAATGAGTTATTTCAGACATATTTGTAGTTATATTTACGGGAATACGTATTTATTCACTGAGATATTACGATGTGCATTCATAGTAGTTAGTTTATGGCTTGTAGACTGTTATTTTACGTTATTTCGGGATTTACTGTGTCATCTAATGCCTATGTTTTAACTAAGATCTATTTAGTATCCTAGACTTTATCAGAGTACTACTTAAAACCTAGCGAGACATTTATCTATATATGTAAGGCGTCGAAACCTTAACATTAACTTATCTAAGTTTAGTCAAAGTTTCAAGGTTAAAACATTGAAATAATTACTTAACATTTGAACATCTTAAGCAATATCATCAACATCTTAAGCAATATGATACTACCTATTTGATGTGGTTGTGTACCTAGTTACCTATCAGTACTGGGGAGTCAGTGGATTGTTCATAGAGAGAAATCTAGACTTAGAGATCAGTCTAATTATTAAATGCTCATGAGGAAAGCAACCACCTGTTCAGTCAAATACCTGCTTAGCAAGAGTGCTTATGTGAGAGTATTAGAGAAGAAATCACACCATCAATCTGCAGTATCTGATTGTTCATCTACTACTAAATACCTAATACTTATTGTACTGAATAGTCTCTGGGTGCTCATGCTGTGGGTTGGCTGGGATGCATAATCATATTCAATGCAGTAGTGTGCTGTATTTCATGCTAGAGTCAAAGCATCATCGTCATCATCAGAACAATTCGTTGTACTTAGACGATATCAACAAATATATCTTCATTTTGTAGTACAATGAGTTAAGCCCTCTCTTTTATAATGGAGTAATAGATTTTATATTTGCTATAGAGTTGCATTATTTGTAAGAATTGAAAGTCAGACCTTTCAATAATAAACCCCTGAGTAGCAGTAATATCACAGAGTTTCTTGCTGGCTCTTCTCTGTGGATGGACTTTGTGAACCAGTGGTAATGTTAGATTTTAAATTAGAGTAATTATTAAAGTAGTTTTAAAGAGAAATGAAACTACATAATTTGTGGAATATTCAACACAATTCTCCACAAATTGCGGGGTGGAGAGTGTCCAAGTCAGGCTAGTCGAAGCTCACAGGTTAAGGCGGGGAATTGGGGCCTTTTCCCTTAGTCCCGCTGCAAATATAATAATAAGTAGTTTCTTGATTTCTAGTGTTTTACTCCAGATATAATTATTTATCTTGCTCTATGACTCTTGGTTTGATTTACTGGCATACTACCATGTCTTTACCATGGTCTCTATAGAATAAAATATAGAAGGTATTTTAACTTAATGTAACACATCGCTTCAGGTAATTTAATAAATACATTATCAGGTTAAGATTTATTAGCCTTAGATGTTATTTCAACCAAACATTCAACTACCTAGGTCATATAGGTTACCTAGGTCATATAGGGTAGCTGGGGCATATAGGTTACCTAGGTCATATAGATTATCTATGTCATATAGGTTATCTAGGTCATATAGGGTGTGTAGGTCATATAGGGTCTTCAGGTAATAGGAATATGTAGGAAACTTTCTATAGGTATCATTGTTTCACTAACACTTAGATATCATTTAATCATACTTTATGTTTCCGCCATGGGTTGCTTAGGTCATATATTGAAGTAGGGACAGTTAGGGAATCCGGTTGTTAAACTATGTACCAATCCATCACTAAACGTTCTTAGGTTATAATGCGGCACAACATAAGGGTCCTCACTACTAGACAATCACTGGCCAATCTAATTTTAAATCTAATAATAAATTCAATCTAATTTTAAGTTCAATATTAGTTTCGATCTAATCTAAAGTTCAATTTAATGTTAAGTTTATTATTATTAAGTTCTTTAAGGTATATATTTTATTATTTATATATTGTTTTATCTATTCATCAAGTTATATATCATTTAAGTAAACTTTATAGTTTAGGTTGCATCTTTATTTATCATTGTATTTTTATTTATTATATACTTAGTTATAAGTTGGTGAACCAAACGGTTGGTTCACCAACAGCTCGTTACAATACGTAGTGCCACCACCCCATTCCAGCCTGAGGGTGTCGTAAGAGCCGACAAAATGAAATGATAAGGCCGAAAGCCTAGCCGTAAGAGAAAGAAATTGGATATAACTGGAGGAGGCCCGACACAAAATGGGTCATCTATAATAGTTGTAGATAATGAACAATTAAACAGCAAACCAACTACAGAGCTTCTTGTCGGCTCTGCTCTGTAGAGCTGTATTCCGAACCGATGATACATTTTATTTAAATTAATTTTTGCACAATCTTGTCAAGAGAGTTCCAATGAAAAAACTGTTTTTTTTAACATGAAAATCACGAACATATTACACCCAGACTGACACTGACAGAGCAAGTGCCTTGGTTTACACAAAGACACTTACCTGACCCCGGAATCGAAGCAGGTGGACCAACCAACCCGTAGACTAACAAGGCTTTCTTTATTTATCTTCCGTGTCGTGTACATTCTTTCCCAGTGCATTTAGCTCCCGTTGGCCTATGGACATACGACCGTTTGTGAATCCCTCTAAAAAAGCACAATTTTTATTATTGCGTTTTGTTCATAACAGTACATGATAAAGTAAGGCTAATGGACTTAAAATTGAGCACTTGGTTAGCGATAACGGCTTGTCGTTTAGGCGGTACAGACAAGTTGTCAATTTCCATTTGACAAATGATTTGGAATGTTACACTAATGGTCGTGTCAAGTGAGAGTTGAATCGAAACTGGTATAGTGCATTTACTACTACTAAGACTCAGAGCATAAAGGACTCACTGCTGTGGCCCTCCTCTCATTATATGGAGGGTAAAAAGCCTAGTGTGTCACGCTGGCCAGACGGGTTGGCACAGGGTTTCGTTTCAAGATTACTTTCTTCTTCGGTGGTAAAAACTAAATGATTAATTATTTTTTAATTGTTTATTTTAATTTTTGTGTTATATTATTTGACTATTTGAAAGCATTCGTAAGAATTTATTCGAATACATTTTGATTTTTCTGCGGCTAGGTTTTCGGCCTTGTCGTTTCATTTTGTCGGGTCTTACGATACCCTTAGGGTGGAATAAGGTGGTGGCACTATATTGTCCTAAATCCGTTACAACATAGAGTGACGGATTTTGTTATATAATAAATCAATTTTATTTTAATAACTTAAAAAAAACACCTAATGGTGTTTTACATTAATCATAATCATCATCATTGCAGCCCATTACTGAGTCAGGCTTCCTTCAAATTCTTGTAGGGAAATTATCCTACTGTGCCACGAGGTCTGCGTCTTTCATTCCTTTAGTCAACTCTTTAGGACACCCTCAGGATGGTGTGGGTTGGTGACAGTGAGTTTTCGAAATCCGTCACAAAAAAATATATTTTAATAATGAGTTAGTCGAAATATTTGAGATGGTAAACTTGATACGAATCCCTGTGCCAACCCGCCTGCCCAGCGTGGCACAGGATAATTACCCTCCATGTAACTGGAGGAGGACTCGACTCAGCGGCGGGTCATTTATAGTCTGAGAAGTAGTAGAAAAAGTAAACAAATAATAAATATTGAAAAATCATTCTTATGCCAGCCCGCCCCGGCTTCGCACAGGTGTAATGACCTCTAATGTTGTCAGTGTTTCTCTACTTTAAAACGCATTTAATATACCTAAAAAGCTTCCTCTAGAATCACTCTATCTATTAAAAAAAAACGCTTCAAAATTTTGCGTAGTTTTAAAGATTTAAGCATACATAGGGACGGACAGACGATAGCGTATGTAGTGATAGTGAATAATCTTCATCTTCTTGTTTGTTTTTAGTAGGGTTATGGAATACAAAAAAGAATGCTTATAGGTAGATAACCGGCACGCAATATCACTTATACTTCAGCACTTCAAGTTCGTTCTACGTCATTCCAATTAAGTTACACAAACACGTCGTGACCCCTTGTAACTTTAACTTGACTAGATCTAGCCCTGCTACAGCTTAATGGCACTTATCTGCCATCAAATAGCACGGCCATTAGACACATGTTCAGAATAAGTAAGTGTTCGACGGAATTGAATTTGAACGGAAATAAAGTTGGGAAAGAACTAGCTGTTAACCTATTGAATCAAGACTAGTATGGAATTTATTTTTTTGGTCGCTTTTTCCTTCTTCTATCTATCCGCCACAGACGTCCACTGCTGAACATAGGCTTCCCCCATCTCGTGCAGACCGCAACCACCGACTCCCAGCGACCTTTATAAGGTCGTCCGTCCACCTAGTCGGGGGTCATCCCACGCTTCTCTTTCCCATTTTTCTACTTACTTGACACCATGCTTGACACATATTGTAATATTCTGGACAAATCACACAATTTCTTTATAAATTGTAGCCTATGTGTTATTCTGATGTATAAGATATAATAATGTAAAGATTTATTAAGATCCATTCAGTAGTTTTTGCTCGAAAGAGTAACTAACATACATTTATACAAACTTTCGCATTTATAATATAACTAGCGACCCTCCCCGGCGTCTCACGGGTGCAATAATGCATGTTACATAAACCATCCTCGTGAACCACTTTATCCATTAAAAAAAACCGCTTCAAAATCCGTTGCGTAGTTTTAAAGACTTAAGCATACATAGGGACGGAAAACATAGACTTTGCTTTATACTATGTAGTGATAGTGATGTAGTGATAGTGATGATAATGATTAGGATATGATTGACTACTACCTACTACTCAGCCCAAACATGGCCTTCTGCTGTGTCGAGCCTCCTATTACATGGAGGGTAATTAGCCTACTGTGCCATGCTGCCAAACGGGTTGGCATAGAGTATCGTTTCTTTTTCTGCCTCACTAGGGCTTGGTTATGCCGCCTTAAGATCATAGGGTCCTCGGTTCGATTCCGGGATCGAGCAAGTGTCAAAATCAAAATGTTTTTTTATTCGAATAAATTCTTGCGAATGCTTTCAAATTGTCAAAGACTTTAAGAGATTTTTAAAAAAAATAATAGTAATCAAATAAAATTAATTTTAAGTAATTGTAATTTAATTCAGTGTTTTTTTTATGTTTATTAGAAATAAATTCCCTATTATAACTTTTGTAAATTATAATTTTTCGCCGATATCTTTGATATTGTAAATAAAATATTAAAATAAAATTAATAATTTAGTTTTTAAACTACCCCCGCGATACAGCTATTCCTAGTATTTTTAATTAAAAGAAAAAGAAAAGACTGGGTTGATGATAGGATCACGGTCTTTGTCCCTCCTCTGCATATACCATAAGAAGCCTAGCGTGAACATAAACGGTTTAACGTTATACCAATTGGACTGCCGTTAAGTGTCGCCCGCAAAGTTTATGAGCGCTACAATAAAACTCAGGCGTCTTTATTAATTCTCAGTCAATTGGCGTTAGAACCATTGTTATGTCATATGACTAGTATCACCATTGCAGCAGGCGACCTTAATCAGGTCGCCGGTCCACGCATGACTCAGTAACTATGGTGGTCAAATAGCCTAAGTTAGTCCAGCCGTCCAGTCTAAATCAGTACAGCCATATCAGAGATTTAAAAACATTGTTATGGTATATGTATCGTATACATCCAAATGCACTTAGTAAAAAGCGGTTATTTTAATATTACAAACAGCCACTGTCATCACTACATAGTATAAAACAAAGTCGCTGTCGTCTGTCCGTCCCTATGTATACTTAAATCTTTAAAACTACGCAACGGATTTTGAAGCGGTTTTTTTAATAAATAGAGTGCTTCAAGAGGAATGTTTATATCTATAATACATGCATAATTGCACCCGTGCGAATCCGGGGCGGGTCGCTAGTTTTAAATAAATGAAAGGTGTGAATGTGGGTATTACGATTGATAGATGTGTATGGAGACTACCACCTATCGTGGGATAGGAGCCGTAAGATGATAATGGTAATTTTAAATATGACGATTTAAAAGAGTTTTGCGCTACAACCTACGTCAATAAAGTTTCTTTTGAGTATATTTATTTGTATAGATATTGGTGTGCGTGACAAGAGTCTTAATGATGCAGGCGGTTTAGTTAAGGGGAATATTCTGCTACGTCCAATTAACTAGTCTGACTAGTAACACGGGGGGTCCATCTGTGGGTCCCTGACCGGGGGGCGCGTGACCTCCGCCAGAACTTAGCTTTATGGGCGGTTGAGGGGCTTTTAAAGTGGCGGGGAGAATTACTTTTGGGTAACTAGCATGTGCCCACGGCTTTAATATGCGTTGGTTTCGAAGAAGTTTATTAATACATTTAACATTATCTATATCGCTTTACATAGCGCGCAGGAACGACGCACGATGGGGCAAAAAAGCCCTCGAGTGGCGACCGCGAAAGCGCAGTGATGGTAGGCCTCCCACACGGTGGACCGATGCCCTGGTTAAGGTCGCCGGAAAACGGTGGATGCGGGCGGCCCAGGACCGGCCTTTGTGGAAATCCGAAAAAAAAGTTTTCCGAAGGAAGCCGTCTCGCTCAGGGCCGACCGTCGAGGAAATCCTTGGGGGAGGCCTATGCCTAGGAGTGGACTTCTATTGGCTGAAATTATGGTCATAAGACTCCTTTTTTCGGGTAAAACGCTCTTTCTATGGCCCCGCTGTAACGTGTTTACGGCATTCTATTAGAATTCTCATCTCGTTTAAGGTGGGACTAGTTCAGGAATTATGGCCACCGATTTTCTCCCTAAACGGCCTTTTCTCCCAACAAAAACTCTGATTAAATGAGAAATTTACGACAAGGATACACATTATATAAGCGCTAACAAAATGGGCGTATACATCTTGAATATAATACTACTACTCAGCCCATTAATGACCCACTACTGAGTCGGGCCTCCTCCCATCACAGGGAGGGCAATTAGCCTACTGTGCCACGCTGGCCAGACGGGTTGGCTCAGGGTTTCGTAACAAGTTTTCCTTCTCTTGCAGCTAGATTTTCAGCCGTGTAATTTCCTTTCGTCGGCTCTTACAACACCCTTAGGATGGAATGGGGTGGTGACACTATGTATTCTACAATGTTTTCAACATATCGAGAGTAAATACTACTTTTTGAGTGGTATACCTTCATGGATCGATACTTGTCTGAGTCTAAGCGTCTCTCAGGTCATTTGAAAAAAGCAACTGCAGACTTTCTTGCCAGCTCTTCTCTGCAGCATTCCGGTGGTAATTTCAATACGAATGTGGATAGACTTATAGGTTGATAGAAGGGTGGATTGTGTGAATGAGGACATGCGTAAGATAGAAGTTTATGTGTGGGTCAAGGGTCGAAAGATGATGGTGATAATCTAAAACGTGACGTTTTATAAGAGTTTTATGACAAAAAATATATGAATTAAGATCCTTTTGAGGTTTGTGTTCGTGATATGTTTCGAAATCTTCAACTGACAGATTCCTGTCCCAGAACCACTACTACAGTAGGCTAATTACCCTCCGTGTAACTGGAGGAGGCCCGACTCAGCAGTGGGTCATCTATGGGCTTAGTAGTAGTAAATATTTCCTGCGATACAAGGTTATTTGAAAGGCATATTTATAAGAAAAAATATCCTTTATCGTACACCCTTTCAACACAAAAATACACATATCACACACACACACACACCGATATGCAATAACAGCGGTAATTGAACTTCATAATGACGTCATTGTTTTGTTCGCAGATTGTGAAGTATGGCCACTCTTTAAACGGTCTGCGAGGGTGCCGTGTGACAAGCTATCATGACGAAACGTTTCGAGTTCAACTGGCAGATTCCGGTCCCGGAACCCCTACTGCAGGTAATTGAATATCCACCACTTAATGATAAATAACGTAAATGCACCTAATAACGACCCCTTAAAATCCGCGCCCATTACCGCCCTATTCAGAAAACTAGATTTTTTATGTGATGTATTAAAGGTAAACAAGTGGTTGCTTTAGAAAAAAATTAGATGTATTTGTATTGCAAATGTTCATATCTTGTTTGTGTATGTAACTCAACGATTTAAAGAATAATTGGTCAATTTGTCGGTGAACGCCGGTGATAGTGCATTTTCCATAGTGTGGCGTTCCCGACGACGTAAGTACTCCTGTTTCTTTCTTAGCAGAAGATTATATCTTCAAGCATTTTAATGTTACTTCTAGTTCTTTTGATGCATTTTTCATACTTTCAGAAACACAAATAATAATTAATTTTACTGAGATACTATTACATATTGCTTAAAATTCAAAATTAAAAATAGGCGGTAATAGGAACAAAAATCACAATTTTATTCCCATTACCGACCCAGTTGTTAAACATGTCGCTGATAGGTACATTTCGTATCTTTTTTGTGCCATGATTTTTGTTAAAATGCTTCAATTAAAAGGCAGGAGGATAAACTAATTTAGTTCCTTAGGATGTTAACTTGTATTTGAGCTATTAACGCCATATATTTAAGAGCATTAGTATCCGTAAAAATATAAATGTTCTTCTAAATATTTAGTAAATATTTTGATGAATAAAGGAGGTATAATTTTTCTAATATTGTATTTTTATAGTTAAAATATGATTATTATTAAAGATTTATAATAACCGCACCATTTAAAATCATACAAATGTCCGAAAACCACAAGTATTTAGGGTCGGTAATTGGTTATACGATTTCCTTTAATAATACCTATTACCGATCTACTTGTACATTTATAACGAACCCTTGTACATTTATCATAAAGTTACCTAATTAACATTATAGTATTCCCTAATAAACATACATATTTTACATAAAAATTTAAAATACCATAAGCTTTATTATATAGTAATACATAACTCAATGCAAAAATCGCCTTTTAAAGATGTTATTTTCTATACCGGAGATCAAGATCTAAAACATCATCTCCGAAACCATCAACATCAACTCCGAAACCATCGACACCAACTCCGAAACCATCAATATCAACTCCGAAACCATCAACGCCAACTCCGTAACCATCAACATCAACCCCGAAACCATCAACATCATAAATTCAAAGTACATGCGTGAATTTGAGCACTGAATCTCTTGATAGGACTATTATTAATAGATCAGAATATTGTAAAACTCCACTAAAATCTACTACAATCAGTAAAAATATTTCAAAAGAACATTATATTTTCGCGAGAACAAGACCACGAAGAATCGAAATGAATTTATGGCATATCAGAAAAATATTGAAGCAGAAAAATTATAAATAGAAGAAAAAAAAATGAAACGAAGATTTGGAGAAGAAACCAAAAAGATAAATTAAGCAAACAAGGCAATCCAAAATAAAAACTACTAATTAAAGCAAAACGTAAAATAACCAAGGTGGATGCTTCAAAGGAAGATACAACTGATTCCGAAAATGATTACGACATATGATCTTGGATTTCATTCTGAGAGTCTGTTGAATCAATTTCTTAATCTTAATTTTTTCGCCAAAGGTAACTTTTCTTAATTTATTTTATTTTTAATTGTTAATCTATTTTGATTCTGATTTGACATGACTGCCAGTCTTAAAATTTTATAGTATTTTTATATTTATAAGTTACATTTTGTAAATAATAGATACCAAATGCCGCATTGATTTTAAATTATAGTATAATCAATGCTGGCCTTTTGTTGTATTTTTTGACTGATTTAACGCTGTTATGTATATTATATGATAAGAACACAAATAATTTGTTATGTGTTGATAACATTCCGTACTGTATTGGAGCATTTAAATAAATAGTTGAACTATTCTGAATACTAACTATACACGAGCATTTTTATTTAACTTTAACGGTTTCATTTATTTAGTGGTCGGTATTAGGTGTCACATAAACGGTATTAGGCACACACCCTATATTTTGGATCGGTAATAGGGACATGGCCCTTTTTTCTTTTAAGTTGTATTTAATTTTTAAGGAATTATAAGTATAACTATTTCTATATAAGAATAGAAACATGGATAATTTCAGTACTTGAAAAACTATTTTGATTGGCACCACATATTATGAAAGTGCTTATTTTTTGGACATCAATCCGAACTCGGCTTAAACTGGCGGTAATGGGTGCGTTTACGTTAACATATATTATATAAAAATCTCGTGTCACGGTATTTGTTATTGAACTCCTCCGAAAAGGACTCTGGAATGAATTACCTGCGGCGGTGTTTCCCGAGCGCTACGACATGTCCTCCTTTAAACGAGGTTTAAAAAGAGCACTTCACGGTAGGCAACGGCTTGGCTGTGTCCCTGGCACTGCCAAAGTCCATGGGCGGCGGTTTACACTTACCATCCGGTGGGCCGCTAGCTCGTTTGCCTATAAAGGCAACAAAATAAAAAAAAATAAAGGGGCGACCGATTTTCGTGAAATTTTGTGTGCATATCGTTAAGTCTGTGAATCGGACAACATATATTTTTCATCCCCCTAAATTTTAGGGGTTACAACCCTAAATTTTATTTTTAACACCATAATTTTGTTTTTATTTTTTTATGACACAGTGTACAAAAATACATACGTACAACCCTAATTTTTCACCCCTCTACGATCAACCCCTGTTTTTAATTACCTTACCTTTGCCGGGACAGCTATTTTCGTTATAAAAGTCTTGATCCAGAATATATATGACGCAATAATCGCTTTTTGGGTCTCTCTGGCTGTGATTGGCACAGAAGGGAGTAAGGTTGATGACATGCGGTATTTCCCCACCACTTTTGGTTCAAGACGTTTTTAAGGTGGATGCTCCAGGGTAGCCCGCGAAATTTAAATTTTCTTACGTTTTTTGCAATTTCCAGGTCAGTGCTGGGTTGTATGTTGATTAAAATGTTATTCGCGGATGTAAGACGTATGTAGTTAAAGAATTATAATCATCAAAATCATCAATACAACCCTCAAAACTCATAAAGGTGCAAGAAAAACTTTTTCAAGCTCAAAGTCATTCTTGCACCTATATGAGCGTGGAGGGTTGTATTGATGAGTTTGATGATTATAACTCTGTAACTACATACGTCTTAAAGTCGCGAATCAAATGGTCATCATCATACAACCTAGCACTGGCCTGCAAATTGCAAAAAACGTAAGAAAATTTGAATTTCGCGGGCTACCCTGGAACATTCACCTTAAGCCACGCTTTGATGGGGAGCACTGGACCCTCTCCAACCCATCGAGAGGTACATGCGGGACATTGCACGTGCCTCCGTCAGGCGCCGGATGAAGTCCGATGCTTGTGGGGGCAGCCCTGGCCTCAACGCCTGGCAGCCCCTCCACTACAATTACTACGCCGTATGTCGCGGCAGTTAAAGCCTCCCGAGGCAACTCTGTGGGCAGAGGAGTCTCCAGAACCAGAAACCACCACGCCTCTGTGTGCCGCTCTTCGTCTGAGCTGTCCCAATTGGTGACACTATGCCGGTATGGCCCTACGGATCCTAAAGGCACTGCCCCCTGAGTTTTGTTTTATAAAAAACTAGAGGACCCGACAGACTTCGTCCTGTCAAAAAAATTGACTCTTTAACGTTAGGAACACACCTACATTGCTTAGACAACAGTGAGTGGTTGTAATTTAATATGAACTTTATACAATAGCAATAAAGCTCAAATTGTCTCTACGTTTTAGTTAGAAAACGTTTGTATGGGAAAAAGAAAAAGGCTGTTTTTAGATTTTTTCCGGCAATTATTCGAATTTTTCTCGCCGTAAAAACCATCCTTGAACTTCAACAAACATTAAAAAAAAGAATTGGCCAAATTGTTTCAGGCGTTGTTGAGTTATGCGGTTACCAACACATTTTGCGATTCATTTTTATATTATAGAAGATGAACCTACTGCCACTTTCAAGCTGAACTATCTTCGGATCTAGATCGGCCACTTTAGTTCTGCGGATTTCCTCATTTCTGATTCTATGACGCCGTCGCTCTCTCGGTCGGACGTTGAGTGACTCTCGACGGTCTAACGGGTCCCTTGTGTACGATTGTGTCTCGGATCCATATACAGGGTGTAACTAAAAACTTATCAATAACAAAAATCAAAAGTCTTTGAATCAAGTTGGCTCACTAAAGCTCTTTTGACAAGTCAAACAATAAAAATAAAATCCCATTTAATTTTTAACATATACCATTTGCCACCTGTTCCGAATACAGCTGTACAGAGAAGTGCCGATAAGAAACGTTGTAGTCGCTCCTTTAAGATCGCCTATAAGATCCTTTACGGTCCTTTAAGATTTTTAGGTACAAGGCCAGATTTGTGAGAGCAAACTCGCGCAGAGTATCGATAGTACTCATGATATCACATATTTTTCTTAAACGTTTGTCGCCTACCGTGGGTGAAATTATCTTAAGTAGAAAAACGAACACCAACACCCAAAGACACACATACTCAACCCTTAAGTGACCCACTGCTGAGACGAAAGAAGGAAAACTTGATAAAAAACCCTGTGTCTGGCCAGCGTTGCACAGTAGGCTAATAATTACCCTCCTTGTAATCTAGTGGGTCATTTATGGGCTGAGTAGAACTAGTTACATAGAAGTGCTCTGTTGGATAGGCTTTGGGGTTTGTGTTACGTTCTGTATACTGACTGTTCAAAGACTGAAATTATTTAATCCCCGGCGTTTCGAAGACTATTGTGTTCGTGCTGATATTGAAAGGAAAGATATGACGATTCTCGTATTTTATCCCAACGAACTATCAGGGGAAACGTTATTTAGTTAATCAGTTGGTTTTTTTTTTTTTTCAAAAATATATTTTGATTCTGAATCGTCACTATCACTACATATTATTAAACAAAGTCGCTGTCGTATGTCCGTCCCTATGTATACTTAAATCTTTAAAACTACACAATGGATTTTGAAGCCGCTTTTTTATTAGATAGAGTGATTCAAGAGGAATTACTTATAAATTTAATAGATAGATAGAGTGGTTCAAGAGCTGGACATAGGCCTACAAATATGTATAATACATCCATAATATTGTAGAGAAACACTGATAAATTTAGAGGTTCATCATTGCACCCGTGCAATGATGAACCCATTATAGTTTGAAAGCAAAGTTAAAAGTGTTGATAAGATGTTGAAGGCTTAAAATTAGCTAAAAAAAAACTTATTTATAAAAATAGTCAGCTTGGATAGATTCCCAGTATGTGTTCAATATCCCTAAATTGTCCTCTGAGTTTCTTGGCAGTTCTTCTAAACAGTGATCGCGTAAAACTGGTGGTAAACTATATAGTTACTTTTTATATTTTTTTTTTCAGTGTTGACAATTTGTAAGAGGCCATCGTGTCCTGTACGAAATAAATTATTTGCTTGACTTATCATATTTAATGTGAAATTAAGGTTTATTTTCACATGCAAAAGTCGACTTTGTCCTTCACAAAAGTCCCCGTGTTCCAAGGTATAACAAAAAATCGATAGAACCGCCTTTGAGCTGAAATATTCGCGAAATATTTCCATAACATTGTGCGAGGCAATCCCTGTGTTTTATGCGTCGTAAATCAATGCTGATCGCCGATGTTTACCTAGCCGCGTTTGAACCGGCGCTGTGGTTAAGGACTCATTGCCAGCGTTAAGGTGAGCGTAGCGTTGAGCGATATTGTATAATAACTTGTTCTTCAGGTGCCGAATTTATCGAAGGCCTCAATTTTGTTTCAGGATAACTGAGGAAGTTCTGTCAATCATTGGCGTTTTTTTTTAATAATAAGCTTCCTTGCACTCTGTTCTGCGCCCTAAATGACTACTTGAGACCTTCAACTCGAGCTATTATATTTGCATTATATAGCTAAAATACTCTAGGTCAATTTGTCATGATATAAAAAATAAAAATCATCAATGCTTGAGCCCGGAGTTAAATATATAGTTTGAATTGTACATTGTGACTCACAATCAAATAGGATCAAGTTGCTCACATCCTTTACAACACTCGAACAGAACCTCGACTGTATTGCCAACACTTGTCTAATGTTGACTTGACTAACGTTTTCAGTCACAAAGTCAAAATATACTTTTTTGTCAACAACGTAAACTGCGTTTTTGCTTTGTGTTTTGTATTCTAAATCCGTCAACTCACGGATAATCAATATTTAACAAAGAATTACTTAAATATATATTTAAGCTTCTTGTGTTAAATAATGTAAGCGGTGAAACATATAAAACGCCAACACCGGAACCCTCCATCGTCAATTTAGAGTGAGCCATCTGATACCTTTACTTCGCATCTGATTAGGCACCTATTTGCTGGCGGAATTTGCTCAGTGCCATGAGTCGTGTCAAATTTATCGCGTCTTTGTTCAGTGTTATTTAACTAATTCACTTGTCATCCGTGATCAAGCGGAAATGCCATTGAATTAACCTTATTCACTGAATGCGTGAGTGTTAAACATCATGGGAAATGATATTTTAGTTTGTTACATTACTACCAGGTAGCTTTTCCGGCTTATGTAACTTTTGAATGTCATTGTTAAGCGTTGAAAGATTAATGGTTTCCATATAAGGGTCAGTTCACAATACAAGCATAAGTTCGCATCAACAGACAAATATTATTCTTTCTATAAACTGGAGGTAAAGTTCAGTTTATAGCTGCGATGATTCTATTTATGCTCTGATTATAGCTGCCCGAAGTATAGTTTCTTGTTTACATATTCTACTACTACTACTCAGCCCATAGATAACCACTGCCGAGTCGAGCCTCCTCCAGTTATATAAATAATAAGACTTCCGTGCTACGCTGGCCAGACAGGTTGGCACAGGGCTTCGTATCAAGTTTTCCTTTTTATGCGACTAGGTTATCGGCCTTGATACTTCCAATGGCGGCGCTTACGGCACCCTCAAAATGGAATGGAGTGGTGATCCCATGTATTCTAAATCCATCACCACACGGATAACTACTACTACTATTAAACATTAATATTTTGGAGGATATACTACGTCGACGTACGTCGTATATTTAGACGTAAAAAATCCTCCAAAATATTAATGTTTACTTATATCATACTAGCGACCCGCCCAGGCTTCGCACGGGTAGTGAAGATATTTTATGTGGTTATAACAAATCTTCTGAAATTTTAAAAAACTACGATGACTTTTCTTGCTGTCACTGCGACCCCACCTTACGTGAAGTAGTTGTAGTACTTCCACAATAAATTTCTCATACTTTTGCATGCTTTAATATCATGTGTATCGTGTGTTCTTAATCCGTCACGATTTCCGGTGAGGATCTCTGACGTAAAAATACGGTATGCGGCACTTTCACAGTTCGGTTTTTAGAAAGCTTATGTAAATGTATTTTATATGCAGAATGTGTCAATTAAATTTATAAGTATAGACTCATGTTTTATTCAAATAAAGACTTTATTTTTAATAATATAAAATACACGCTGACGTAATCCGATAAAGGATCATAAAATAGCAAATAGCATTTCACATGTCAATGTAGTGAGTTAAAACGCAGATGATATCATTGTTTAGAAGTCAAAGGATCTGTTTCGGTTTTATGCGCCATTCTGCGATTTATGGCGCATTTAGCAATGCTAGCTCACGTCGTTCACAACCAATCTGAAGTGGCTAACCCGATGGACGTGTTAAGTCGCTGCCAAATCTAGCACCAAAAAACTTGCCTGGAAAAGTAGAAACATTGTCTTTTTAATAGTAATTTTGTTATAAATGTCATTTAATTGTAATATGTTATGTGAGGTCCGTGTAGTGACGGATTTAGAATACACATTGTCACCAACCCATACCATCTTGAGGGTGTCGTAAGAGGCGACTAAAAGATCGCAAGATCGCAGATCACCTAGCCGAAAGAGAAGGAAACTTGATACGAAACCGCCAACCCGTCTTCCCAGCGTGGCACAGCAGGCTAATTTCCCTCCATTAATTATTCATAAATGATGACGCATTGTAGGTCTAGGTTTAGCTCCACCGTTAGCGAGAATTGAGGCACCACTGAGCGCGGCGGGCCAAGGCTCTCAGGGTCGTGGAGTTCCTCCATTGGGGAGCGGAATCAATGACCCTGGTTTGACCTGACGCGAAACGTCCATGGTTTCAGTGCGTAGAACGGACAATGTCCTGCAGGTGCCTCTCTGTGGGGTTGGGGAGCGTCGAGAACTCCCCATCAAAGCGAAGGGCCTGCTGAAAGGCACAGGGTCACGAAGCATGTTCCCATATTGGAGAGCGAAGCCCGTGTCCCTGTGTCGGACAGTGGAAGGACGCCGTTGGTTTTAGTGGGTAGGTCATGGTGCTAATTAGTCATTACCATCTTCCCACATCACCCGGCTCGGCCCTTATGGCATAACCATGAGGATTTCAAATGTTAATGTGTGTGTATGCTAACATGCATATTTTACCGTATTTTTCACTTTCAGGGCGCAGTGTTCGACCGGTGGACGGAAGAGAAGGACAATACTGAGCTGGAGCAGAACTGCTTGTTCAAAGTCGACGAATACGGTTTCTTCATCTACTGGAAAAGTGATGGACGGGTGAGGTTTTATAAATCTTTTCAATCAGAATTTTCTTACATGGCATTCAAGGAAGTCTTTGTAGTGTTGGATTTAAACAATCTGGTTATCTCATTTCATTATGGACCCTCAAAACTTCTTTCTATTTTAATAGAGTCAAAGTCGTTGACCAAACTCATTGGTTTAGGGGTTGGATGTGCCGCTTTTGGGTCACGGGGTCCCGGGTTCGATGCCGGGGCCGGGCAAGTGTCTTTGTGTTAACCAGAGGCACTTGCTCTGAATCTGGGTGTCATTTGTGTTCGTAAATTACATGTTTGTAAACTGCCCCCGTGTTATATGTGAAGGTATACCCAGTGAAGGGGTTTCATTATAAAAAAAGTCAGGGCGATGGTCGATGTGGACAGTTTCGGTAATGCAATTCGGTCAGTTTGGCATTCCCGCACGATTTGCACGACACGGGTCCTCGTTTATGTAGTTTATTTGTTTAACCATAAACTTAAGGACCCGCGTCGGAAGGTAGGACAGGTGACCAACGTAATGCACATTCGAAAATAAGCTCTTGTAATCCCTTTTTCAATACACCAGCATATCAAAGCCTGTCACAAACTAAATTCATTTTAAAATATTATATAAAGACCAGCTACAACCTTGTATTGTCCGTCGACACTAATCATCATTCAGTAAAAATTACTTAAAAATAGTACTATTCAATGTAGGTAGTATTGAATATAGGGTGCATGATTTCTCGAGCTTTTCAATTTCTCGGCTCTCGAGAATTCTCTAGGATAATTTCTCGGGTCTTCTCGCGTTGTCGAGAAATTTACATTTTCGTACGTTTTCTCATATTATTTGGTTCCAATTAGGTCAAAATTCAGTGGTTTTCCTCTCAAATAAAAGTATCAAATTAATTATAAAACTTTCATCGATTTTCTATATAAACATTAATTATACGAATATTTCAAAAAAAATACATAAAAAAATATTAGTCCGACTCATAATCATAATGACAGCACCATTTTTGGCTGGTTATTTAGAACTTATAAGCAAAAGTAGCTGCTATTAAACTAAACAAAAAATCAACATGAAAGAAAACGTTAATATCTTAACTTAGAATAAAATTACAATCACAGCACAATTTTGGGATGGTTATTTAGAAAAAAAACAACTTATATCTCGTAAACAAAATAGCTTCTTTAAAACACAAAAGAAAACTTTAATATCTTACACTCAGGTAGAAAGAAAATGTAAATTATGATTAAATTACAATCATAGCACCATTTATGGCATGCTAATTGGAATATAAACAAATTAAAACTCTGCAAATTTAATTTCTACAAACGTACATGATTTCTCGAGTTCTCGAGCTTGATTTCCCGGGAACAAAGCCCATCGGATTCCCGGGAATTCTCTGCTCCAATGAACCCTAACTAATTTGAATTGAAATTGAATAATACTCTCCTAAAATAACATTGGCTAGTGCCTTGTCCGTAGTGACCGACCACGTCTCAGTTCTATATGTCCATCATGTCATCATAGGGTATATATACCCTATGATGACATATGTATATATACCCTATACATAGGGTAGTAGTAGTTAGTGCCTTTAAACCAATGATTTTGTGTCGATACCTTTTGAATTTAGCAGATTACGAATTTGTGAGAGGCTCGCAAATACATCGTGTTGGATGGGTACGTCACTCGAATTGGCAGGTTGAGGGCCTGAGGGAGTTGTAAGATGAGACTAACTTACGACAGAAGGAAGGCTGGATCTGTACACTGTAGTCTGATATCCCTCCAACAAATTGGAAGAAGCCAAACTGAACATTGGGCAATTTATTAACTGAGATATGTACATAAACAAGTATATAAAACCAGCGTTACACACATCATAAATACACAATATTATGTACACAATATCAACGTCGTAAAGTACAATTTTGTTTTTTCAAATATAGTTTATTTATAACTAATATTTGATTAGTCAAATCTCAAGCCAGACTGTTTCATTTGAGGCAAATTTCCCTAAGGGTAACAGCCTTGTAATACAAAACAAACGTATTCGCGACAGCTTTATATGTACAGGTACCTGAGTAAAATAGCTAATATTGATTGACTGGCGACCCGCCCCGGCTTCGCACGGTTGCGATGTTACCCGCAGGTAACGCCGGCGCAAAGCTAGTAAAATAGTGGCCTAACTTACTCCTTATATCATCAGCTACTTATCAATGGAAGTCCCGTCAAAATCGGCCAGCCGTTCCAGAGATTAGCCGGAACAAACAGACATACAAAAAAATTGGTCTATGTACTGTGTATACATACTTACGCATTTAGTAAAAAGTGGTTATTTTATTGTTACAAACAGACACTCCAATTTTATTTATTTGTATAGATTGAACCACCAGCATGCAACATGCTTTACACAATTTGCCTGAAAAATCTGAAATAATAACATCGAGAAATCTAGCCTACAAAAGAGAGAATTACCAAAAAGTCCTACACCGCGATAGCGAAGTTGCAAGAGAAATCTGCACAGTTAAGAATTCTCCGACTACAACTATTAGGAGATAGGCGCCGCGGACCCCTCCCGGAGATATCTCGTCTGGCTGGATGATCATCCCTTTGCGCCTAAAATATTATTATTAAATCTTATTACTGCGTGTTAATGTCGCCTAATTCCGAGGTCTATATGACATAGAAAAATAACTCTTTTAAGCAATTTCATATTGTCAAATTTTTTTTTATTGTGTTCAATGTCAATTATTAATTTAATCATTTTTACCACAGCGTCTCGGAAGGCTGTTCCACGAAGACCCAGGTTGGAACAAACCAAATATTTACAGATCTACTCTGCGTTCCGTTAATGTGTCCGCAGCCTTAGTCGGGAGTTTTCCATGATTTATTATAATAAAAATTTCCTCCCTGATTTTACTACGTAATGGAAATCATAACGTGACTGGGCTTATTATCTTTGAGAGATATTTAATATTTGTTCGGAACTTTGGGCGTATTCCATTTGTATTCTTTTATTTTTCGCAGCTTTAGGAAAGATTTAATATTAAATGTATACCTGTCACATTCCGTTTCATGGAGAGTTTTTTAGAAGCTTATGCTCTGGCTACGGTAAATTAAGTTACATATAAAGGTACATGCACGAGCCTGGAATTGAACCGGAAGCTCTGATGACATTCTAAAACACGTCATTATCTGCCTTTCAGTGCACAGACCCTAAAATTATTTAGTTCACCTTAGTACGCTAAATGCTACGAGATACTACGTCGCTACGTCGTAGTATCGGCTACGATTAAAAGTATCATGTAACTCTTTCATAAACATACCGCAAATTCTGTTATTTTTAGTATGTTATTTTGATTAGAAGATGTTACACACAATTTATCGACAGTTCACAACACCGCGAGATATCATGTGTCACAATATCTTGTGTACTGAGAGAGAGTTCATTTCACTTACTCGACCGCTTTAACGTTATGTCATTTCTAAGCAAATTAACTAATACAATCTAGTGGAAAATATTCCTATTTGCCTTTTCCATCTAGTGAGACAATCGGGAACAATTTGGTATAATCAAGTGTCAGAAAGAAAGAAGAAAGAAAAATAATTTATTCGGCGCAATCTTAAATACACTACTACACAATAACTATAATTACTTAAACTCTAATCTAGATTGCGCTGAAACGGCGCTGGTTCAGCATAAGCCAGACGGGGTGCCTGGCGCTGGTTTTCAACCAGACCTCTAAATGCCGAGCGGATGGAAAACCAGTTTACAAAAATTAAAATTAACAAAATATATGATATTACTCATCAAAAGATACCATAGGTAACACTAATTCGTACACATCCAAACATAATAAACTTGTTTTTTTAATAAATCAAACATGTAAAACATACGAATAGGGTTGCCAACTATACTGTTTTAAACAGTATTATACTGTTTTTCAGTAAATTATACTTCTACTGTCCAACCAAAAATAAATTACACAAAATACTGTTTTCAGCATCAAAATGCAAACACATTATTAAGTGTTATACTTAGACGCTCACACATTGTTTTTTTCAGTAATTAATGAACAAGTGGCAGGAGGATACAAAAATACCATTAATTAATTTAATAAAAAAAATAAAATAAAATAAAAAACAGTTATAGTTGTGATGAGCCATATGAAGTTATATAAAATACTGTAACGAGTTTGAGTTTTTTTTTGTGTGTTGTACTTGTATTCTAGTATTAAGATATATTCTAGATACTTTTATTATTTTATTTCATATTATATTATATTCGTATTATTTTCACCACTCGTGTATCACCTGCCTTAGATTCAAATGACAGCTCACGAAAGAGTACAAACGTTACTAATGATGATGGGTGATCATCATAATAACATTGGTACTCCTTGCTGCTCAACACCAACAAACAGGTGAGACGTTTCTTAACCTGCAAATCCATTACTCACTCACCATTAAGGTTCTTTTGCATGCATATTAACGTTACCTTAACGGGACTGATTAGGTACACCCACCCCCCTCTAACTGCTAATTTCACTACCTAGCCCATAACGATCCACTTCTGAATCCGGCCTCCGCATGCGGGGTAATTAGCTCTCTGTGCCACGCTAGCTAGATAACCCGTCTAGCCAGGGTTTCCTATCAAGTTTTCCTTCTCTTGCGGCTAGGTTATCGGCCTGGTCATTTATATGATGGAATGGATCGGTAACACCATATATTCTAAATCCGTAAGCACTCTATTTATCATTGTGAATCACAATGCAATCAACTTGTTTTCGGCCAAAACACTTAATTACGGAGTAAGTACTTTCGATAATGCGGTTAAGTGCTGTTCGATGTACAGTCAAGTGTCACTTGTAGCGAACCTTTTCACTAATGTAGACCAAAGTTTATTGGAGACGCAATTTTTGCACTCATTATTATCATCACCTCAGCCAAAAGAATTCCACAGAAAGGTTTCCACCAACGCCGGTCCCCAGTCGCCTGAATTTATCGTTTTCCGGCGACCGTAACCAGGTCGTCGATCCGCCGGGAGAAGGCTAACACTATGCTATCTTGTACGCGGTCGCCACTTGAAGATTGTCTGTCCCATCAGCTTTTCGTAACTAACGTTCGCCTGCGTATCCCCTCACTTCTAATTCGATCTCGTAGATAAACTCCGAGCATAGTCCTCCTATTGCCTTTTTGTGCATTAAATGTATTGTAATTTAAGAGACTACCTACTTAGTCGTCCTGGGGATCGTTCCAATGTTTGCTAATAGATGCCGCTGCTTCATTTGTAACGCGATATAACTATTTACACATTTCTGCTTATAGGAGAATAATTAGTTGTTCAGTCACTTTCTGAATTACTCTAAATCACTACAAACAAGGGTATCAGTTATGATTATACCAGATGTCGCTAACGGCTTCTGTCCTATTCGAACCTAGATAAATAAATAAATATTGTTCTTGTAATGTAATTGTTATTTACGAAATCTTCATTTGGTTTATTTACAAATTATTATTTTAATTTTGTGGAATTGAGTAACAATTCTTCTTTTTTAATAATAGATGTTGCTGCTAACAAATTAAAACCCGATATAAGAATTTACAAATAGATGCATAGGACAGAATGATATTTTGTTGCGTGACTTTCAAAATTCTTTTCTTGCTTTTTAAACGATAAAAAATACTACTAGTTACTATGTACTACTAGGTATAACCTGTATCCTACAATGGGGGCAGTTTACAAAGATGTAATTCACGAGCACAAATACCCAGACTACGAGCAAGTGCCACTTGCTCGACCCCGGAATCGAACCTGAGACCCGTTGATCCAATATCTAACACAAATTGACGTCCCGTTAACGCAATTGAGCAAAAGAAAACATCTCTCACTACGCATTCTGTAAGTATTCAATGTATCATTGGGAATCACTCACTACAGTCCGCTTAATTACGGGCAAATCACTTAATTACAGTAAGTACATTCGATAATGCGGTAAAGTGCTCTTCGATGAATAGTCAATGGTCATTTCAATCGAACCTTTTCACCAAACCTTTGGCAAAGTTTTGGACACCCAAGTTTCGAATTAAATGTATCTGTGGGATTGCGCAACAAAATACGCCACCACCACTCATCCCATAAACGACCCACCGCAGGGCTGACTCCAATGACATGGACTAATACTTAGCCTACTAGACAGACGTACTGGCACAGAGTTCCGATTCAAGTTTTCCTTCTTTTGCGCCTAGGTAATCGGCCTTATCATTTCTTTTTGTCGTCTCTTACGATGCCCTCAGGATGAAATTGGGTGGTGATGTGTTCTAAGGCTATCATCACACGGACAATTTTTTTTCTTTAACAAATGAGTCTCGCTGCTATCAAATGAAACCCCGATATAAATATTTTGTGTGGTGACGGATTAAGAATACAAAATGTCACCAACCCATCCCACCCTGAGGGTGTCGTAAGAGGCGACTTAAGTAACGTAAGAGACAGATCACCTAGCCGCAAAAGAAGGAAATCTTGAAAGAAGAAACCCTGTGCCAACTCGTCTTGCCGGCATAGCACAGCAGGCTAATTTCCCTTCGTGAACTTGGAGGAGGCCCGGCTCAGTAGTGGGTCATTTAAGGGGAAATGATGATGATGATAAATATTTAATAAATGCATAATAATAAATATCATCATTGGACATTTCACACAACGCCATCTCATCCCAAGCTAAGCAACTTAATGCTTGTGTTAAGGTAACGAGATGGATGATAAAATACTTATATACATTTTTCTTTTTGTAAATACATACATGTTATATATAGAAAACACCCAGACCCGGAACAAATACTTGTAGGTCGTACAAATATTTCTTCCGTGCGGGGATCGAACCCGCGACATGCTGCGCAGCAGTTGATCGCTCAACCACTGCGCTAACTGAGCCACTAAATGAGCGATATAACTTCATAAATATTCATTTTAATAGCCAAAATACGTTACAAATTCCAAATACGAATAGCAGCCATTAAAAATCATCACGTCAAATCTACAATTGAATTTCCTGAGTCACAGAATTGGATCCAATAAAATCCTTAAGCTACGTGGATCGTCTGTTGTTAAGCTGTGTTCAGATTTGCGAAATGTAGCATGCAATGCAACATGAAAGGAGCATTTCAGAAGTGTGGACACAGGGCGCGCATGAACCGAGCACGTACGTGCTCGCATCTGTTCTGTATCCGTGCGTGCGGCGAACATGGCTCGGTCTGCTGGGAACACGCGAAGATAATGGATAGATGTGGTTTCTTCCATGGTTCGCGCGCGTTCCGCAGTACAAACACACAAAACCCGTCCACACTGGCGCCCCGTGCACTCTGCGCGATCCTTTGTGTTCGGCGAAAAAACCGACAAATGGCGGATCGCGACGCGCACGAGTTGAAATGCTCTGTTCGTGCGCGCAAGCCGTCCACACTATGGAAATTCTGTTACATTGCATGATACTCGTACATTGCGACAATGTGTACCTACAGCAAAGTCTTTCATTGCGTGTTACATTGAATGCTACATTGCATGCTACATTTCGCAAATGTGTATACGGCTTTAGATGCAGTCAGTCACGCTTGGCGTACATTATTGAATTACGCGACTTGGCTATTGATCCCGTGTTCTTTGAAGTCACCTACATCTGGTTAATTGATTCGTGGAAGAGAACATTTGTTAGATATCTTTGAAATGTTTATTTTAATACTAGCTGCGCCCCGCGGGTTTATCCGCATGGTGATGGAATTTATTTTTCGTCAGTTTTTTTTACTTATTTGACGCTTATTGCTATATTTTGGACAATTCACACAATGTCTTTATAAATTGTATCCTATGTGTTATTCTGATATGCATGCATAAGCTATATATTATTGTAAAGTTTCATTAATATCCATTCAGTAGCTTTTACGTGAAAGTGTAACAAACTGTTCAAAACAATTTGTTACTCTTTCACGTTGTTCGGAGCCTGTGTGTCATTTGTATTCGTGAATTACATGTTTGTAAACTGCCCCAGCGATACAGGTTATACCTAGTGAAGGGGTTTCATTTAAAAAATAAAAATAAAATAAAAACCTACCAGTGTCCCACCATAACCAGTCCTACCGTTTAGGCGATTACCCAGAAGAAACCGATAGGCCGACGCGGAACCTATAAGTCCCCTCTTTCTAAATGGCACCCGCTTAGATCTCGAACTCAATCATCATACTTTTGCGAGGATAAAAACGTGAGCATTTTTCATCTCGTAATTGAATTTCCGTTCATAGGGCTCTCAGCGCCTCTGGAAGTTGTTAAGAAACTCATTTCCTATTAAATAGCACTTTCTTTGTGGCGCTTGAGAGCTCTGCGTTTTGCTGAAGCGAATGTTTTAATAAACAAGTTGTGAAGTCTGAAGTCAGGTTTGCTTCGGATGATAAGTTCTGGGCAACGTTTTTAATGAAAAATCTGTCATTCGAACAAAAACTTGGACAACTTGTTGATCTAGGAGTTGCATGCCATCTTTAGATCGCGTGCCCCTAATTCGATTCCGAGGTCGGGAAAGAGTCTTTGTGTAAACCAGAGATACGTTCACTGGGTTTGGGCAAAAAAGTATTAGATACAGATGTCAAGCTCATGTGTATACATCACTTTTCATACGTAGGTATAAAACGGCAGTCGCGCTTGGATTATAACCCGCCCAAGGCTGCAGCCTAGCAGCGGAAGGGCGCCCAGGCCTGGGGGACACGTGGATCGGACGCCAGTTCATCCGGCGCCTGACGGAGGCACGTGCAATGTCCCGTACGTGCCTCCCGATTGGTTGGGGAGCTCCCATCAGGGTCGCGGAACATGCTCCCCATTAGCTTCAGGCAGTTGAGGGACACCGTTGGTTTTATTGGGATTGTTGGGGCGCAATTACCATCTATCCGCGCTTCTGAGTCCCACATGACCCGGCGGCGGCTGGCGTTTAGCGGTGGGGTAGGATAAGGATTTCCAGCGCAAATAATTAAAATTGGTTAACCGGCCACGGGTTTGACTCCTCCCAACGAGCGGAGAATGATTTGCAAATCTATTGGACATGAGTACCGGGGCATTTGAATGGCAGCTTGCGCAATCAAACCAAAGCTTCACGTGACGTTCTTTATTTTTGTTTCAGGACGGTGACGTCATCGAACTGTGTCAGGTCAGCGACGTGAGATCTGGAGGTGTACCCAAGGTAAGAAATATCCGATTCTGTAATGTAATATGACGATCGTAATATTGGCAATCTGTTTCACTAGCTGTAAGGCACAAATATAACTAGCTGTAAGGCTTTCACCTTACTACTACTACTACTACTAAGCCCATATATGACCCACTGCAAAGTCGGGCTTTCTCCCATGACAGGAAGGGAAAATAGCCTACTGTGCCACGCTGGCCAGACGGGTTGGCACAGGGTTTCGTTTCAAGTTTACCTTCTCTTACGTCTAGGTTATCAGCCTTCACATTTCCTTTTGTCGACTCTTTCGACACCCTCAGGACAGAATGGGGTGGTGACATTATGTATTCTAAATCCGTGACCACAAGGACGGCAAGGATTTCATACAAAAAAAATGACGAAAGTTTAAATATTGTTATTTGACCTCTCTGTGTGAACATCGCACATCGGATTAATTTTTAATTCGGAAGTAGGTTTTCTAGCGGTGGTTCTTGGACTTGGTTCGGCAGTTTCAAGGACATCGGCTGGTTTCTGGTGTGAATGAAAATTCGTTATAGTTTATACTGTGATAATGATGATAGAAAGTATTTTATTTTTTCGCCAGTTTTTTCTCCTTATTATTTGACACTTATAGTTTGTATAATTTTGTTAGTAGCATTGCATTTTCAACTCAAAAAGGGCAAAATAATTAAGAGACTTAGCTGTCTTTGATAATTGCGCTCCGATGCATTTCATTCTGTTTGTTTCATATAACCAAGTTGAGCCAATTTCTATATTCCGGATTGCCGGAGTCCGTTAAACAAGCCATTAGGGCTTATCCGGCCCCTGAAAGGCCGTTTCCTACTTATTACACAGATAACACGCCTAAAGCTTTCAATGGTTCCATTGTTAGCGGTAAGCTGCCCGACGAGGGACGTAGAGATCCCATAAAGTATACCGCAGCCAAAAGGCAGTCAAATTATTTATTTTAAGGGCCATTATTAAAAAGAATACGTTTTTGTCGTAACGTGAAATCTCTGCTGCGCTGTATAAACCTAAAGTATAAAGTTCTAGAAATTTATTATTTTTCTTCATAAGTGTAACTAAGTACAAACCACCAACTGAGAAAACTTGGCAAAAGATAATCAGTGGACTTGGCCAATGTTTCCAAAAAAACTTATTTTACATATTTGCTACCGAAACATTGAGAAGAATCGCTCCCGCTAGCAGTTAGACCTAGCCTAGCCTTACAACATTATCCCCAATGTTAAATGGGTGCACAAAACGGGCATGATGACACACTACTCATTAATACGCACCCGTTAACCAAATATTTCGTTTCACTTAGTTTGACAAGGTAATGGCTTGTTTTATAATGTAGATTAGACTTTCCTGGTCGCGGAGCATGTTTCCACATGGGGGAGGGCAGATCGCCCTGAAGCCGACCTCTCGCTTATTTTTATAACCGTTCTTAGCCTATCGTTGCTTCCCCAGGACTCCAAGCTAAGCACAAACCTGACGAACAAGCATGGAGACAGTCTGGAAGACAAGTCCTTGACCATCTGCAGTGGCACCGACTACATCAACATTAACTACCAGCATGTCGTCTGCCCAGATGCTGCTACTGCTAAGGTCAGTATGTGTTTTAATAAATATTAAGTGTTCTATATCTTCTTCTTCTCGTTCCACTACTATCCGAGGCTGGGCATAATCATGGCAAGGCTTATGAGCAACGACGTGGTACAGCCACACTACACCCTTGTGCCATTTAGCCTGGAGCTTAGTGATATTAGTTTTGTTACACTTAAGCCAAAAGTAATTGCCGTTCCAATATTTTTGGGACTCCTTTTTTAATATGAATTGGTGTACTTGTATTGCTCTTTGCACAGAAATATGAAATAAAATTAAAATAACTGGATTGTGAAAAGTTAATTCAAGATTCATATCAATGTCAAGTTTAACAGTAATATTAGTGAAATCCATTGGCTACCGTACCTCGTAATAAAATATTAATAAGAATGCCGAAAAGTTGAGTTTCATACATGTTTTTTACAAAAATACGATACATTCTGAGGTGGATTGTTTGCCAAAGTGTATTTCGAGACTAGTATATGATTACAAAAATAATAGAAAGACCTTTTCCGAGATATAGAGAATAATACCTAAGTTTCTACTGAATAGTATGGAAAAAAAACAAATATGTGACTTGACTTGACTTTCTTGGTTGACTGGCTTGATGCGTCTTTTGACACGATTCCGCCAATATCACGTGTTGAAGATAAACGTTGGGGATTGATCCAAATTCACCGGGAGTAGAGCTAATATTCACGAAATAAGTTTTGAACTGGATACTGTCTGAACAAAAATGTGTCATTCGTAGCTTTTTTTTACTATCAAGTCAAATTGAAACATGTTTTTTTATTAGGGCACTTTCACGCAAGCCTCGCAAGCCTTTCATCCAATCAAATCACTCGTCACGATGCAAAACATGTGATCACTTCATTATGTCACATATGAATTCAAGTTTGGAACGAAACATTTAAATTTGGTATCCTATAACAATTTCTATTTAAAAATAGTATACACTCCCATATTAAGAATGTAGCCACAATATCACGGCACCGAATTAAATCACATCTTTCCGAAAAGGTATGGTTACAAGAGTTGAGGCGCATCACTCACAATGTTAAAGCCAACAACGTGTGCCCGATGACATGTCTTAAGAAGCAGTAAGTTCTTTTCAGGTTCACGAGGCATGGCTTCTAGATAGCACTCCTTTATATATTATGAATCGATTGTTTGTTTATGTAGACTCGATTTGAGATAAATGATTCAGGTATTTATATTTGATAATAGAGAATACTTAGTCCAATTAATCATTGTATATAATTGTTCTTTCGCGCCAACATTTCTAAGTCTATTAAACGCTCATAATTAAAAAGTAAATCGAGGCTTGGAATCAGCGCATTTTAATCCTCATTTAACTCAAATCGAGGCCTTTAATGTTTACTTTTACGCACCAACAGTTTTATCTCAAGTTTATTTTTGTTGAAATGTAAATGACTTGTGAAATGTCGAGGTCACTGAGGTCACAATTTAATCTACACAACTCTGTGCTAATATTTGGAGAGAAAGCTCGTAATATTAATGTGCTGGCATAACTCCACTTTATTGTTTAAATAAAACCAAATTGCTACAATGCGACAACGTAGACGTATATTCATTCATTTCGACGGTTATTATAAGTTTTTGTTTTATCAACATTGTTTGCCTGACTTTACAAATAATTATTTAGCGTTTTACCAAAAATATTGTTACTGATAATGTAGTCTCGTTTCAGCCCATAAATAGCCCTCTAGTGAGTCGGGCCAACTCCAAATTCGTGGAAGGAAATTACCCGACTCTACCAAGCTGGCTAGATGGGCTAAGGGCTTGAAACAAGCTTTGTGAAAATATTAAATTTTTCCTAAACGCGGCTTTACCTTACTTCAACGGAATACAAAAGAATTAATAGGCATTCAAATTACCTTTATTTAATGACAGAAATAAATTAAAAAACTAAGCATATTTGTTTATGGCGGGCATTCGTTCAATACAAAATAAAACAACATGTGCGCATTTGAAATCAGATTCAAAATAATGTTCTATCTATTCGACTTCTTTCCACTCAGTGACCCGTGATAAAAAGTTCACAAGTCGTTCACGATTCAAATGCATGCATTTTAGTTCGTTCATTTGCTTTTTTGTCGAAGGCGTGGAAAGAGGGGCTAAGGGCGATCACACACAACAACAAAATTAACAACGTCTGCCCCAGGACGAATCTCATGAAACAGTATGTATTATTATTTGCTTTTTATTTATAGCTTACGCAAATTGACTTCAAACATATTATAATACTATTTTAGTTTTGGGTTTTATTTTTTTGCTACACATAGATTAGAAATCAAAAAGTTATTGTTTAATAAATTATATACACTATCTCCCTGGCAAAAAATGAACCATTGCTGCTCATGGCTTATGGTGAAAGAATAGATGTTAGGTGTATAAATCAACTACATAAAGTGTTCCTTAGGTATCCCACCACTTCATCTGTAAACAAGTAGAATTATGGTACCAATATCCTGAGAATATTGGCTAACACTTAACAGGAACTACCTCTTGGCTATATCGGATATAATATCCTCAAGAGGATAACTCGGAAATAACTGTACACAAACTTATACGCCATTATATGATATAGCGGGCTACCTACCATCCGCCAAACTTTATGACGTTCAACTTTTAATGAAACTTATTAACCTTTTTGAAGTCGATTTGATTTTATTTATAGTGACGTATATTAGTCATTTGTTATCCATAACCATCATGTATTTAAAATTGTTGCATTTGTATCAAAATTGATGTTGTACAATAGACCTTTATGCTTCGCTTAAGTGACGTCTTAATTAATTACTAGCTTGTAATTAGAAAAATAATTACTCCTCCTTTTTTTCTTCCTTTTGTTAAGTCACGATACTTCAATTATTTTGTAATTACGGACATAATTACCAAGTCAGGCTCGAGCCCAAACTTAAATTAAAATAGACTGGTATATAACTTACAGAGATTATGTTAGTTTAAACAAATTTGCGCGTTTCGTACTCAATTTGAGTCATGCTTTGTAAAGTTTTATTATTTTACAAATTTAAGAGGTATAATATATAAAGATCCCTGAACAGGTATACCGATTTTAAAGGTATATAATCCACTCTTGACAAAGACGCCTTTAAAATTAGTTCTCATTTTGAAAGGAAACTGCTGAAATTTTTAAAGTTAGCTACTTAGACCCCAATTTCTATTGGGAGTGCATTGTTCTAGATATCTGAATAAATGAATAAAAATACGGTATTGTTCCTAAACGGGCTTATTGAAAAGAAAATCTAATTTGCCGCGTAATTTGTGGGACAAAGCTAGTTAGTTAGGTACATAAGAAAACTTCTCAGACTTCAAGGCACTGGATTACAAAGTTACTTATTGTTTGTCTTGGCTTATTGTAGAAACTTAATAATGCGAAATCTAATAACGTTCTTATAAATTATAAATACTCAGTTATGAAACTTCCAAAGAGTCGTTTAAACAATTTGTATAGAAACGTGTAAAGGGATAATATACACAAAATGTTTTATTAACACAAATATGTTTGAAAACTTAAGTACATGTCAAGTTTTATGCCAAACTACTTGAATAGTACCTAATCAGCGGACAAAAGATCAACTTTGGTCAATCAAATCAACAAAATCAATTTTGATTTTCTTACCACCTAAAAACCATACTGGACCACAGATTACTAAGCATGTTGGATGACGCTCAAGAACACAGCACCCAATGATGGTGTATTTTGGTGGAGATCTTCCCTAGTCAGACAGCCCCAATCCGAGTAGTGGTTGTCCGTTATGTCCTGTATCTCAAAACCTAGGATAATAACTGACATATTGGATGCAGTTCCGACATCGTGCACAGTTTGCAGTATCAAAGTCCGTTCCCTGTTTACAAAGCAAACGTTGAACAGGACAAAGCGTAATTAAGGCTTCTGTGTACGACACAGCTCGAACTTCAGTGAAGTACTTAATGGGGTTATAAATGAACAAGCTTGTATTTGAGGGCAGTTCAAAGCTTTGATGTCACATATTATGTGTCCTTTTTTCGTACACCAGTTTATGACGCTTCTAAATTGATCTGGTCATCTCGTAAGTCTCAAAATCTCAGCCCAGTAATTGCCCAAAGCCAGGGCGGGCCTCCTACTAGGCCATAGTCAATAAGCCTACGGTGCGACACTGACTGGGCGGTCCACACTGAGTTTCTCTCAACTCCTTCTCTTGAGGCTAGTAGACCCTTGAGTTTCTTTGGTGGCCTCTTACACCCTCAGGATGGGGTGGGTTAGTGGCATTGTGCATTCTAAAGCCACACGGACTTTAAGATGTAAATAAAATGTTTACACTAAAATATGTAACAATGCTATTAGGAACCATTGTTGTACGTAATTGATCCGATAAGATTTCACAAACAATTGTCTCTAATGTTTCACCGAAACCGGTAAGACGAGAGACGGTAAGGCACCATAAAATAAAAATATACCTCCATCTAACTTAAAAGTCCAATCACATCAGTATAAATTTGAACAGGTTTACAAATAAAACGAATGAGCACTTTTCTGCTGTGTAATGGAATTAATATTGAAATTCTAGACTGAAACGCTTCCGAGCTTTCGCTGAGGAGCTCACTAAGTCCATCCATTTGGGGAATGAGATTTCAGTAATTCTACTAAAACTACTACCAGTAGGACGTATAGAGTATATTTAGTACCGATCGGTTCGGGACCCTCGGACGCTACGCTTGCAATATCTATTAGACCGATGAAGAGATTATTTAGTTACATCATTGATATTTTAATGATTCTAGTTACCATTACGTTGTTCGTTATCAGATTGTCTATTATTACTATAATACAAAAATCTTAGAGATTCCACGTAATCAGGATTTTGACGTAAGGCATCAATCAAGCTCATGCCAATATAATTATTTGAAAATTTGTTCTTAAAAAGTAGTCTCGTTCGCCCGTAGAGACTGGGAACTCGCTACAGCCATCAATTTTAGAAACAATTTTCTTCGTCAAATTAATTTTCAAACAGGGAACCAAGTTTAATATTAACTAAAACATGTACATAACCCCAAATTATTATGTTTTTATTAAAAATTGTTAAGTTGAAGCCAGTCACTTAGTACCCGTCGCTGTTTCTTTCTAATATCAATGTCAACTAGCTTGAGACCGCCGCTTCCCCCGCGTTGAGTTTGGACATTTTTTATTTATTTATAATTACATAAATAACACCTTTACAGCTATAGCGCCAATGCGATGTTACTACTACGATACAAAAAAAAATATACAATACAAATTAAAAAACACAATTAAAAATGAGTAGATTTGAATTACCTAAAATTAATTACGTCACACGACTTTGTTTGACAAGGGTTTTTATTTAAAGCCCCCAGTAATTCAGATTTTAACATAAAACGTCACAATGATGTTTTTGTATAAACCTGAAATACTAAAATGTGACATTTTTATGTAAACCAAAACCTTCAAAATATTAGTACATTGATTATTTATAAGGCTGACGTAGGTAAGCTTACTATTTTACAATTCTGCGCGTTCAATGGGTCAATTTATTCCTCCTAAAAACAAAATTGAAATATATGTGACGCCACACCATGAGGGAGACACATATTTTATGCTTTCACAAGTTTGGCCAAGTGGACGGTTAAAGTCGGTCAAACTTGTGAAAGCATAAAATATGTGTGACGTAATTAATGGATGGCTCCTCAAGATTACTTACTGCTTTGGTATAGTACTATGGAGGTTTTACCACTCAGGCATTTGTTTACTTACTACTACCTATTTCTTAAGGTTCTTCTCAGCTGACGACTACCTACTAAGATTTCAACCATTCGTGAAAGTATTTCAAATCAGTCGTTGATTGTTGAGTTAATCCATTACCAACAATTGATATTAAGTTTATATACACTGACTACCGACTAATCACTTGACTTTCTTCCAGTTGGATGCGTCTCTGTTTCCTCACTGACCCTCGGGGAAAGGTACCAGTTAAAGTGGTGGCACGTACTTTTGCCTCGGGTAAAACGGAAAAGCTGGTATACCAGTGTCTTTCGGAGCTGGGTCTACCATCAGGGAAGAATGACGTCATGGAGAAAGAGGCGTTCACGTTTGACAAGTTTTATGCGCTTTACCACAAGATTTGCCCGAGGAATGATATCGAGGAGCTGTTCCGGTCTATGTGAGTATGTCTATCTAAATCTATAAACATGTTAAGTTGGTTTGTGTAAGCTTCAAAACTCAAAAAGTTCGGCATCAATTGAGCTCAAATTTTAACCCGAGGCTCTATACTGTTCTGTGGCAGGAATATAAGTACGTGCGAAAGCGAGTTAACTGCTTTTCGGTCAGCTGTGTAACAGCAATCACACCATTTGTTGGAAGCAAGGGAAACACACGACAACAGCAAATTTTGTTTTGCAAGAATTTTTTATCCGTGCGAATTCACCAGTAAACTTCTTTATCGTGATATAGGACGAATTTTCTTATGCTTATCTGACCTATCGGTCAGATTTTTGCGTAAAACATCTAGCGTTCTGGTCGATAAATCTTTATATTACCCCCCACACAGCACCCAAGGGAAATCGGACCGCATCAACCTGGATCAATTCGTGAACTTCCTCAACGAGAAGCAGCGAGACCCGCGCCTCAACGAGATCCTATATCCGCTGTACGACGAGAAACGGGCTGCCGAGATCATCAACACTTACGAACAGAATGACGAGGCCAAAAACGATAGTGAGTGAACCCACAGTTCTACTACAGTTTACACGTAAATTAGTATAAATGTTTCCCCACCCTTTCCATCTTGAGGGCTGTGGTAAAAGCCGAATAAAGGAGCCACAAGAGAAATAATACTTGATATGAAAGGACATCGAGCTAGATATTGGCAAAGAACTTGGATTTGACTGCGCAGTCGTCGATTTTTGTGTATGTCATTGGTTTACGATATGCGCGAACTTTCCCCCACCACGCCACTTTCTGCTCAAGAAGTTTCCCGTTAATATATTACGAAGTCCACTACTACTCAGCCCATACACGACCCACTGCTGAGTCAGGCCTCCTCCAATTACTTGGAGGGTAATTAGCCTACAGTGCCACGCTGGCCAGAAGGGTTGGCACTGGGTTTCGTATCAAATTGTCCTTTCTTGTGGCTAGGTTTTCGGCCTTGTCATTTCCTATTACAACACCCACAGGATGAGATGGGTGGTGACACAATGTATTCTTAATCCGTCACCACACGGATTCTGTATAGCCAAATCTTCATTCCTCAGAATGCCTCACCAAAGATGGACTTATCCGTTACCTGATGTCCGACGAGAACGCGCCAGTCTTCCTGGACCGGTTGGACAACTACATGGAGATGGATCAGCCACTGGCTCACTATTACATCAACTCTTCGCACAACACCTACTTGTCTGGAAGGCAGTTCGGAGGCAAAAGCTCTGTTGAAATGTACCGACAGGTGTTGCTGGCCGGATGCAGGTAGGATGCAGACTTAATCATACGTTTATTGTTAATTTGTGTAAGGTTTATCGAAAACTCCGTGTGGTGATTTGAAATATATTGTGTCACCACCACATTCCACCCTGAGGGTGTCGTAAGAGTCGATAATAGGAAATGACAAGGCCGATAATCTAGTCGTAAGAAAAGGAACACTTGATACGAAACCCTGTGCAACTCGTCTGGCCACCGTGGCACAGTACGCTAATGGTGGCCGAGGGACAAGTATCGGGATATTAGCAGTATTGGTAGTATCAAAAACCCTGTAACCAACCGAATAAGAAAAGTAGAAGTAGGTTATATATTACAGTAAGGTAGTGCTCAAGCTTATGTCCCGTCTAATGCTAAGCAGCTACCGATGCCTATGGTCGTTTGTGTCTGTATAATGTGAAAATTTCCCTGCTGGCAGCAAAGGAAAGTGGTGGGGGCAAATGGCAACTGTGGTAGTTGGCTATTTCATGTTAGTCTGGTGCAGACTCCAATGAAGTTGGGAATAGGCGAGGAACAAGACGTATAGATACATTTGGTCTTAGAGCAGTACATAGGCTAGAACAAAATGAGGCGTGAAGGTTATATCCTTTATGGCACGGAGCATGATCCTCTGGAGAGTGCAACCTATTTTTACTGGTTAGGGTGCGTTATTATCTTTCCGTGCCCCAGTCAGTCACACATAGCCCGGTTAGTCCTCAAATAAAGGGGATATAAAAAGCGTTGGGGGACCACTCCCACTTATTTATTACCTGACCCCTGGTCCCCCAACGCGAAGTATTTATTTTTATTTTTTACTTTTTAAAGGTTATTGTGTCGGGGGTTTATTTAAATTTTTAATTTAATTTTTATTTTATACTTTTTATAGGTACATACTTATTATAATGTAGATTTTGTTAAATTGCACGTGATGCGCTTTCATTTGAGACCCCACTCGATTATATTTGCAGACATTCGGTTATTCTTCCCCACTTTCACCCCTCATAACTTTTAAACGGCTCACCCGATTTTCATCAAACATGTCTAAGAACACTCGGCCGTAACTCACCTTTCATACAAAAAAAACTTTATTGAAATCGCTTCATCCGTTCGCGAGCTACGGTGCCACAGACAGACAGACAGACAGACAGACAGACCGACAGACAGACACACAGACAGACAGACACGTGAAACTTATAACACCCCTCTTTTTGCGTCGGGGGTTAAAAATAAGGATTACCAACGAAAACAAAATGAATTTGATATTTACAAAACAAATGTACTAAAGTATAGCATGTTAAAGTTTTAGGCGCAAAGTGATGGTCATACAGCCAGACGAGGCGTTGTGTCTGGCAGGGGGCTGGGGCGCGTTAAACTATCCCCCAGTAACTTTATTCGGGGATTTCTTAACCGTGGTAGTTGCTCTGTAAACTTCGCTATCGCGGTGTAGGTATTTTTGGTAATTCTCGCATTTGTAGGCAATCTTGGTGTTGATAGTTCAGATTTTTCTGGTAAGGTTTGTAAAGTATGTAGCATGCTAGTTGCTACAAAGTATCCAATAACAAAATACATAAATCATGAAGTCATAAGAAATACAGGCACTGGAAGTTGGTGAAGTATGTAGCAATTTGCAAACGCCCTCGATCTTGAGTTGCAAATCTTTGTTGAAGTTACGAATTTAATTTTAACTTTGACTTCAACTTTAAACTTGATTGTATCCCAACGCATATGTATAATTTCTTTATCGATGCGGGGAAAGATTTCCTTTTGAACTGACAATTGCTGTGATAGACGAGTTCTTGGGTTATGACCGCTATTGGCAAGCGTGGAACAGGACGCTCCTTTGCTGCATGGATCTGTGTATGGCTGCGGGAAAGCTCAGGCTGCCTTGTTGGTCTACGAGTTGGATGCGCCGCCTCTGGATCACGGGGTTCGGGTTCGATTCCGGGGCTGGGCAAGTGTATTTGTGTAAACCAGAGGCACTTGCTCTGAGTCTGGGTTTATTTGTGTATTTCATGTTTGTAAACTGCCCCCGCGATACAGTTAATACCTAGTGCAGGGGTCTGTTTTAAAAAAAAGGTTGGTGGCGTCGGTCCCCACTCATTAGAGGAAGTCGCAAGATATGGGTCTCCGTATAAATAAAGTCATACTCAAATCAATAGTCTACATGTTATAATAAATATTATATAATGCAAAGTATTCCACCGTTTACCACCAGTTCGGAACGCGACCACAGCTGAGAAGAACTAGCAAGAAACTCAGAGGGCTTGCCATTCTATGTCCTTATTTTGCGGTCCTAATACCTAATAGAATCAGTCCATATATAACCCACTGCCGAGTCAGGCCTCCTCCAGTTACATTGAGGGTAATTGGCCTACTGTGAGTAGTAGGGATTCGACGGTTCTGGCTCACCAATCAGAAGGGTGGATCGCGACTGATCAGAATGGTCAAATTCCAAAAAAAAAAAAAAAAAAAAAAAAGTTTGGTGTCTTTTTGTATTATTTGTCATGCGCTGATCACGATTCTGCAATCCATTTATGTGTAGGATCAACGGTTCCATAGATGACTAGTTGATTCCGGTGTCTGCGGCCCAACCGTCGATAAAACGACCCTTTTTTATGTTCCCTCGACCCTTATTTTTTGCTTGAACCTTTTTTTTTAATCGATCTCGTCTCGCATCGTCGTTACTTGATGATTTATATTCTGAATAATTATTAAAAGACACTATACTTAAATGTTGTTACAATTCTTATTTCAGAATTTAATTACTACATCTCTAACCTAACCTAACCTACAAAAACTAAAACCTAAACAGAAAACCAAAAAAGGAGAAAAAAAAATATTGTTTTGCCATGCGCTGATCACGATTCTGCAATCAATTTTTGCGTAGGATCAACGTTTCCGGAGATGCTAGTCATCAAGTAACTTATTCCTAATTGATTTCTGATGTCTGCTGACTAAGCCGACTCCATTTTTTTATGTTCACCCGACCCTTATTTTTTGCTTGAACCTGCAAGTGCCTTGCAATTTTGAATCATAAATAAAAGACAATATTTCAGTGTTGCTAGAATTTTTATTCCAGAATTTTATTACCTACTTCGTACCTATAAAATATGAGCGGAACATCTCATCCACTAAAATATCGTTGTACAGTGTGTTCCCCGTAAATATATTCGTGAAACTATTCATTGAACATCTCTGAAACTTATATAGCAAATACATTAAGCAATATTCACCACAAACTGAAGTCCAATCATTCTGAATCCTATCAATATTCCAGTTCCACCTTTTGCAATTTCTTTTCAGGAACTCGAGATGATATTGCGCAGGTGTTCGCCCATATGAATCAAAATATTGACCGATGCCATTCGTATCGATATGTACAGCTACCCAATGTGAACCTGGTTTATCATCCGCATCCAAATTGCATATTATATACGTTGGTACATGGGTATGCATAGGTAGTCTATTAGCAGCATAAACATTATTTTCTAGAGTGGGATGAATCTTTTTCAAATGTTTTTGTATTTCTAGTGTATCCATGATAATACTGCCATTAGCAGATTATTACAGTACCAATCTATTCAATGGTTGTCGTAGGAATGTTCAATTATAGTGATTTGTAAATATTTAATTGCATTCAGTCACAAAACAGGTTGATTCCTGTTACCAAGGAACGTGAGATAAATGTTTGTAGACACATTTATTTTTTTTAGGATTCGTCGGATCGGCCCCACCTGTCACATAAATTTGTTTATTTATGGATTTGCTTTAGATAACAATGGTATTTCATTAATTTTTTTAGGATTCGCCGGGTCCGGGCCGCCCATTACGAGGGTTGATTTGTGGGATCACAAAAAGCATGTAGCAACTTGTTGCGAACGAATACCCCATAACTTTGATTATTTATGGATTTGCTTTTGCTATAAAAGATCGAACCGTTGCAGCCATGCAGTTAGTCTACGATCGTGTCACCGTTTGTGACCATCGCGCTCCAATACTACGTCAGCGCATCAATGGCCATGGAGGTAAGTGTTTATTCTATTGACAAACTTATTTGTATTTCTGTTGTTGTTTCTTATGGTGTATGTGTGTATAATAGGTAATATTGTAACAGTGCATTAGTGTAAGAAACATAATTGTAAACTACTGCCCGAATAAAAGGCTATTATTATGTATGTGTGTATGTGTATGATTAAGTGTAAACAAATTGATATTAACATTATAACTCTGTTGTTGCAGAGATCATTCAGCTTCGCAGACGATAATGAAAATACCTATAAACAGTATTACTACTCACCGCTCTCCCCTCAACATGAAGAAGAGACTAATGACATCGTCAATAATAACACATGCGATGCTGGAAAAAGGAAATCGCAACCGATTGATAATTTTTTTGAAGTGGCACCAAAAATGAAAAAGAAGAAACCGGTATCGTCAACCGTTGCCCGAGCCGCTAGAGATGGTGTGTCATATATTTCTACTAATTCTGACGATGGAGACCAAGCGACGCATCTCATAAAAATTGAAATGTACGATATGAAGAAGCTATGTAAGATTCCAACTAGTGATCATTGGAAACACGCCACCACGAGGATCAAATATTATGTAAAGAATAATAAGGATAGCATCTACGACAACACAAACAGCCTCGTATACAATATTACAAAGACAATAGCAGAAAGTGAAAAAGTTAAAAAATACTTTTATAACAATGACACTCAGTAGCTGATTACTTAGTGAATGTGATTCTGTTTACTTAAATTACTTGTGTGTACTTATTAGATTCTACTTGATTTTCTAATAAGTTTGTTAGAATATAAATATTGAACATTAACTGTAACTGACTGTGCTACCTACTTTCTTCTTTGTTATAAAGATGGAAAACTTAAGTAAAGTGTGCACCAGTGCTATCTTTTCCCCAGCCTCTATAGAAGAGAATATGGAACTATACAACAGTGAATTCGATCAGGAGCTGTCTAAAGTTTGTGATAAAATGGAAAAAGGTGACCTGCTCGATTCATCGTATGATGAAGAGTTGTATAATCACTGTGCGAAAGTTGAAACAATGTTGATGTAAGTATTAGAAGTACAAACTCGATAAGAAATATTATTGTATAAATATGTTATTTTAAGATATGTCTAATAATTTTCTTGCTCTTTTGTTGCAGTCAACCACAAGTTGGAAGAGGTATCAAACGAGGTATCACTACTGGCGAAAATAAGGTTACCAAGAAACCAACATTTGATGAAGGAGCTTCTACATCATCAATCGAAACCATGAACAACAGTATGGTGGAATGTGACACTTGTCATGTTTTTATTAATAAAAGGTATCTATATAACCACTTAAAAAGCAATGCTCACAAAAATAATCTTTTTAAATCGCATAATTCATTAACAAATGTTACAAATATTGAAACCGCTTTTGGGAACCGAATTTTAACATATAGAATTAATCGTAAAATAGCTCAATCGGGGCAATATTTTGAAACACCGGAATCGTTTTTAAATTCTTTAAAAATTGATATTTTATTTTTGATAAACGAATGTATTAAAAAACATACAATTTTTAAAATAAACTTCATATTGCATGCTGATTTCATACAACAAACTAAAGATATTAAAAATACTTTTGATTTTCAAACGTTTAATTACATAATTTGTCAGGGTGATGACTTAAATATTTTTTTTTCATCATTAATAGACACTGTAGTCGGTAAAATATCTCAATTTGAAAAAAAAGATAGTGGTTGGAGTCTTAATCAAATTAAATACATAGATATGAATGTTAACAAATTCAACCCCTTACGTGGTAGTTCATATATAGACCTTCCTCAAGATATTAAATCAAAAAAAGCTGTAATCAATGTTAAAAATAATGATAATATGTGTTTCAAATGGGCATTACTCTCTGGTTTATATCCTGTATGTAAAAATAAAGATCGGGTAACATCTTACGCAATATACGGAAATAAACTAAAATTTGCTGGTATTTCTTTTCCAGTTAAAATAGTAGATATATCAAAAGTAGAGAAATTAAACAATATTAGTATAAATGTTTTTGGGTTAGAGTATAATAAAGAAAAAAAGTGTAATTCTGTTGTAGGTCCTTTATATTTAACAAAATGTCGTATGCCTAATCATATCAACCTACTATATATATCGAATGGTACTAACAATCATTACTGTTATATTAAAAACTTATCGCGATTAGTTAGTTCACAAATATCAAGTCATCATCATGCAATATATATATGTGATTCATGTTTACTTCATTTCCCATCAGAGGAAAGACTTAATAACCATCAACAATATGATTGCACTCACATTTGCACGGAATTACCAAATGGTGAACATTCCAAAAAGGATTGGTTTGGTAAAGCAACATCAAATAATAAATTAAAATTTGATAAATTCGTGAGAAAGTTGAAAATGCCCTTTGTGGTTTATGCAGACTTCGAAGCATTTTTGAACCCTATAGAATCATGCAGTAACGATCCATCCAGACCTAGTACAAGTAATATTCAAAAACATGAAGTGTATAGTTTCGGATATTACATTAAATGTTCATATGATGATAGATTGTCAAAATATGAGACGTATAGTGGGGCAAACTGCGCACAGGTGTTTATGAATCATCTTTGTGAAGATGTGAAAACAATAGTAAAAAAAAATAGTTTCCAAAAATGTCCCGTTTTATTATCAGATGAAGATAAAATTAAAATTTCTAAATCAAACATTTGCCATATTTGTGAAACTGAGTTAAATGAAGATCCTTTTTACGATTTTGATTGGCACACTGGTAGTTTTAGGGGTGTTGCACATCAAGTGTGTAGTTCTAAGTTCAGAACCCCTCATCATGTTCCAATATTTTTACATAACCTCAGTCACTACGATGCTCATTTTATTGTCCACGCATTAAACCTCGAAGATGGCAAGGTTGAAGTTATTCCACAAAATAAAGAGAGATACATATCATTTTCAAAACAGTTAACAATAAATAATCAACCAGTAAGTTTAAGATTCGTAGATTCATTGAAATTTTTATCATGTAGTTTAGATCAACTAGCTAAAAATCTTAATGATGATCAGTTTACTGAATTAAAAAGAAACTATCCTAATACTGAAGATTTTTTACGTTTAAAACGGAAAGGAATTTATCCTTATGAATTTATGAGTAATAGTGATTGTTTGAAACATCTATCACTTCCTGATCAACACCAGTTTTATAGTTCACTCACAGATTCAAATATTTCAAATGATGATTATAATCACGCAAAAGATATTTGGCAACATTTTAAGTGTAGTAGTATGTCCGATTATTCCAATTTGTATTTAAAAACTGATGTTTTACTTTTGACCGATGTATTTGAAAACTTTAGAAAGCTTTGTATTCAAACTTATGGATTAGATCCTGCCCATTACTATACTGCTCCAGGCTTAAGTTGGGACGCAATGTTAAAATTTACGAAAATAGAATTAGAATTGTTAACGGACTATGACAAAATTGCTTTTTTTAAAGCTGGCATTAGAGGGGGTGTATCTCAGTGTAGCAATCGTTTTGCTAGAGCTAATAATAAATTTATGGAGGATTATGATAGTGAAAAACCTAATTCGTATCTAACATATTTCGACGCGAATAATTTATATGGTTGGGCAATGTCCCAATCTCTTCCTGTTGGTTGTTTCGAATGGGTAGATTGTAATACAGATTATAATGTGTCGGATACGTCTGATTTCGGTTATATTTTAGAAGTTGATTTAGAATATCCTGATGAACTTCATAATTTGCATTCAGACTTTCCGTTATGTCCTGAAAAAATGTGTGTGGGTAAAGAAACTAAATTAGTTCCTAATTTAAATAATAAAAATAAATACATCATTCACTACAGGAATTTAAAACAATGCATTCAAATGGGTATTAAATTGATTAAAGTACAAAGAATTCTAAAATTTAAACAGAGTTCTTGGTTAAAAAAATACATAGACTTAAATACTCGTTTGAGAACGCTAGCTACATCAAACTTTGAAAAAGACTTTTTTAAATTAATGAACAATTCTGTCTTCGGTAAGACAATGGAAAATATTGAAAAGAGAGTAAACGTTAAACTACTAACTCACTGGGATAATCGCGGTAAAGTTTTAGGTGCTCAGGATTTGATTGCAAAACCAGAATTCCATAGTTTATCAATATTTTCAGAAAATTTAGTTGCAATACAATTACGAAAAACAAAATTAATTTATGATAAGCCAATTTATTTAGGATTTTGTATTTTAGATATATCTAAGACCCTTATGTATGACTTTCATTATAACTATATGTTTAAAAAGTTTCATAATAAAATTAAGTTATTGTACACAGATACCGATAGTTTGATATATCAAATTTTTACAGACAATTTTTATGAGGATATAAAACCAGATCTACTTCACTATTTTGATACATCAGATTATCCAGAAAAAAATATTTATGGTTATCCAAAAATAAATAAAAAAAGGTTGGGATTTTTTAAAGATGAGAATAATGGTAAAATATTAAAGGAATTTGTAGGGTTGCGATCAAAAATGTATGCCTTGGAAATAGAAGATAAATTTATAGCAAAGGCAAAGGGGGTTAATAAAAGTGTCACCAAAAAAATGAATATGGAAAATTACAAATCGTGTTTGTTTGATAAAAAAGTACATTATTGTAGTATGCTTCGATTTAAATCAATCAAACACACTATTTTTACACAAAAAATAAATAAAGCATCTTTAACATATAATGACACCAAACGATGTATTATGGATAACAACATTGATACATTGGCTTGGGGACATTATAAATTGCGCTAAGAGTTGATTATTTTTACTTTTATTTCTGTGTCTAAACAAAATTTGTATTGATTGTAAAATTATGATATTTTAAAATTATTGTTTATTCATAATGTAAGATAATTGTGGTTTTCATTTGTGTGTATTTAAATTTGAGGTTGAGGTGATTGTAAAATTAGAATGTATTAGAGTTATAATTATTTCCATTGTAAATTGTGTTAGAAAATAGTACATAGATCATTCTGTTTTTTTTATTATTTTAGCAATATATATTTTATTTTTACAACAATATTTTCATTTTTTATTTCATCCCTTAGTACTATAGACGTGTAAAATGTTTAGCTTTATTCATCCGTTTACTGCTATTGTGGCAGGACCAAGTGGATGTGGGAAGTCAAATTTTGTAACAAATTTCATAAAATCAATTAAACAAATATGTAATTGTGATTTTAATCAGATCACATGGTGCTTTGATGAAATGCAACCTTTATATAATTTACCAAATGTTAACTATCATCAAGGAATTCCTAATCTTAATATGTTTGATGGCGAAAACCCACACCTTGTTATTATTGATGATTTGATGAGAGAGTCAGATGGAAGAATTGTGGATATATTTACAAAAGGTAGTCATCACAGGAATCTTAGTGTATTTTATTTAACACAAAACTTATTTCATCAGGGTAAAGGTCAAAGAGACATTTCTTTAAATTCAAGTTACATAATATATTTTAAAAACCCTCGAGATAAAACTCAAATAAGATATTTAGCACGACAAGTGTCACCAGACAACCCAAAATTCATTGAAGATGCTTACAGGGATGCAACTTTAGAAGCGCATGGATATTTAATGGTAGATTTAAAACAGAATACCAATGATTTTTGTCGTATCAAAACAAAGGTCTTCCCATTTAATGGTCATTGTACAGTCTACGTCCCAACAAAAGAGTTTAAATACACCAAGAATCAAACAATTCAAGTCATTTCTAAATGATGCATCATCGACTCACAACGCATAAACATTTGTTGAGTGCTTTGCATACGCTTAAACCAAAATATCAAAAAGTAATACTTAAAACATGCGATGAAGAAGAAATTAACTTTATTTGTGAATGTATTCATAACGTTTTACAAGGAAAGGTACCTCTCAAAGATCAAGATAAACAAAAATTGAATAAACACAAAAATATACTCCGTAAACTTGTGCATAAGTGTAAGCATAAACTGAGAAAAAATATAATTATACAAAAAGGGGGAGCTTTCTTACCAATAATATTAGGTGCAATATTGAGTGGATTAGTTAGTGGATTAGCCAGTTAACATGGAAAATGCAAAGAAAATGATACTTATTGAACCTGGATTGATTGAAAAATTAAAACAAGAAAATAAGAGTGATAGTAATTTGTCTCGATTAGATACTGAAATGCAAAATATTATGAATAGTAAGATGGAAGATCGTAAGAAGTGGATGTTATATTTACAAACACTACAAAGATACCTTCATTTTACGGAAGAGGATCGTCAACCAGTTAGATTGCCAATTTATTCTGAAACATCTAATGAAGATCCAAGAGAGTTTAAAATTGGTAATAAAAACACAGATAAAGATCTAAAAAGTATAGTTGATGCTCACTCTTTGTTGGAGGAGAATGTAACTATTAAAAATAAAGAAAATAACACAAATTCACTTTACTCACCAACTCAAATACTCAGTTTAATACCAAAAACTTACAATAAAAAAGGTGAGTTATTATTGAACTTACTTGGAACAAGTAAAGGTAAAATACATTGGGATAATGAAGGCACACTCATAATTGATAAAGAAAAAATCTCTGGAAGTAATATTGTTGATTTAATAAATGATTCGCTAAGACCCTTAAAAAAAAGTGATCCAATAGGGTGGGATAGATTTGCTAAGGCATTAAAAGATCTTAAAGTACCACTCACTTATATTGGAAACCCCAAGAGATGTCAGTTTATCAACCAGCTTTTAGCAAAAGATCTACAAGAAACTTCTGAGATTGACGTTCAAGAGTTTTCTACACCGAGCAGTGGAGATAAAAAAAATATTAACAAAATACGTAAAAAGATCGAGTGGGAAAAATGGACTCCGTACTAGAAGAAATTAATAGAATTTATTATGATCCATCTAACCCCGCTGGTTTTAGTAGTATTGAAAAATTATCGAAGGTCATGAAGGGTAAAATGGATAAGAAGCAAGTAAAGGAATGGTTACAATCGCAAGAAACATACACATTACATAGACCCAATCGGAAAAAATTCCCACGTAATAGGTACATTCTATCAAATATTAATGAATTGTGGCAAGCTGATTTAAGTGATATGCGAACTTATTCTCAATATAATGATGGTTTTAACTACATATTGTGTGTTATTGATGTATTTAGTAAATATGCTTTTGCAAGATCAATGAAAAAGAAAAACTCTGAAATAACTAAATTATGTTTTGAAAGTATATTTACTGAAAGTAATTCAACACCTACTCACATACAATCTGATAAAGGTACAGAATTTGTGTCAAAAGATATACAAAAATACTTTAAATCTAAAAAGATAAATTACTATACCACAAACAATCCTGATATTAAGGCTAGTATTGTTGAGCGATTTCAAAGAACTTTAAAAATGAAAATGTGGCGTTATTTCACTCATAATAATACTTATAGATACATTGATGTTTTACAAGATTTAATATACTCTTATAATAACAGCTTTCACTCTAGTATTAAGATGTGCCCATGTGATGTAAATTCCAGCAATATTATGACAGTTTGGACTAATCTTTATGATATACAAACTTTGGGGTCAAACAAACTTTGTTTAAAAAATCCAAAACCGATTTTCAATGTGGGCGATTATGTTCGAATATCCAAATATAAACATGTTTTCCAAAAAGGATATGAATCAAATTGGAGTGATGAAATATTTATTATATCTTCAATAATAGATAGATCTCCATGGGTTGTATATACATTAACAGATTTACAAAATGAACCAATAGTTGGTACTTTTTATGAAAAAGAATTACAGAAAGTCACTTACAACCCCACCTCACAATATAAAATAGATAAAATAATTGACTCTCGCTATTCAAGTAACAGAAAAGAAGTATTAGTGAAGTGGAAAGGTTATCCAGATAAATTTAACAGTTGGATTTTAGCATCTAGTTTAAAATCAATATGAATAAAGAAAGTTTTTATTTAACTTTACTCAGCAACAGTTCAATGGAATACTTTCCTGATAACAAGACTACAAATTTTTCAACAAAATTACCAAAACCCATCAAATTGGAAGGTGAATGGTCGGTTGGAGTTGTCGAGTTCCAATATCCATGTACCATGTTTACTGTTCAAGATCATGAAAATGTTATGTACATCACAAAAAAAATGTTAATGCCTAATGAAGATAAACTATCAACAGTTTACTACAAAAGAAATATCCCAGCTACTAACTATGATAACGTTGAACATATTATAAACGCGTTAAATGGTATCAAAGAGAAAGTAAAATTTCATTATAATGAAATATTAAAATTTGTATCTGTTACTGTTTTGGATAAAAATATATCATCCATAACATTATCACCAAAATTAAGTTTACAACTAGGATATGAACCAAATAAAAACCTGTTAGAGAGAAATTTCGGGAAGTGTCCTGCTAATTTACACTTAGGATTACCATCACAACTATTTATATATTGCGATATAATCGATCCGCAGATTGTGGGTGATGTTATGACTCCTTTACTAAGAATTATCCCATTGGATCCTTCAAAGTACATTTATGGCGCAAATAAAATGCACGTTTTCACTCCACCTCACTACTTACCTATCATGCGGAGAGAGTTCGATACGTTAGAAATAGATATAAGATCAAGCACAGGGCAGACAATACCATTCCAGTTTGGAACTGTGTGTATTAAACTACATTTCCGAAAATTGTAATAATGTATTCTCCCCATGGTAATCATAAATGTCCATATGAAAATTATTATACACATCAAGCTGGATCAGGAGTTGGAGTAATTTATAAGGGTTCATCATATCAACGCGGCCATGGTATTGGGAGCTTCTTGGGGGGTTTATTTAGATCAGTTTTACCTTTACTTTCAAGTGGTGCTCGAGCAATTGGTAAAGAGGCATTAAACGCTGGAGTAGGAATTTTATCGGATATGGTTCAAGCGCGTCCTATGGAATATTCAATAAAAGATCGTCTAAAGCAAGTTAGTACGAACTTAAAACGAAAGGCTGATAACAAAATTGATCGGTTAAACATGACAGGATCTGGGTATATAACTAAAAAGAAACGTTTGACCTCAGTCATTCCACCATTAGTTGCTAAAGTGAAAGCTGCTAAAAAACTTAGTCTAAAACCAAAAGATATCAAGGATATATTTACAAATTAAATATGTCTTTTCTTCATAATCATTCTTGTGAGTGTGTTAAGTCAGAATTGGATTTGTTTGCACTACCGTCTACACAAACAAGCATTGAAAATGGATTGTGGATTCACTATAAACCAATTTCATCTCTTGCTGATGATGGACCTATCGAGTTTCAAGTTCCTGGTACGGGTGATGACTACATAGATTTGTCTCATACATTACTCCACATAAAGGCAAAAGTGTTACATCAAGATTCAACCACCTTGACATCTACTACAGTAGTAGCACCTGTAAATAATTGGTTGCACTCTCTTTTTAGTCAACTTGATGTTTATTTAAACCAAAAACTTGTATCACCACCTAATAATACCTATGCCTATCGAGCATACATGGAAACCCTTCTGAATTATGCACCTGCTGCTAAACAATCTCATCTTACTTGTAGTCTTTGGTATGAGGACACAGCAGGAAAAATGGATTCTACAGATGGTAAAAATATTGGATTTGCTAAAAGACAGGATTTAGTTGCTGAAAGTAGGGAAGTAGAAATGATCGGACACCTTCATGGTGACATTTTCAATCAAGATAAATTTTTAATTAATGGTGTTGAAATGAGTGTAAAATTAGTTCGATCAAGAGAAAGTTTTAATTTAATTGCTGGTTCAAACGATGTAAAGTTTAAAGCTTGTATTACTGATGCAACCCTTATTGTACGAAGAGCACGAATTAATCCAAGTGTATTGCTTGCACATCAGAAAGTTTTAAGTACTACCACTGCAAAATATCCTATTACTCGAGCTGAAGTCAAAGTTTTAACAATTCCATCGGGTGTTCAAGGAAAAACTCTTGATAATATATTCTTAGGACAGGTACCCAAAAGATGTATAATTGGGTTTGTGAACAATTCTGCATTTAATGGCTCCCTTTCCAAAAATCCATTTAATTTTGCAAACTTTGGTATTAATTCTTTCAGCTTATATATTGATGGTCAACAAATACCTTCAAAAGCCTTGCAACCATCTTTTAATAATAGTGTGTATACATCGGCATATCATACTTTGTTCTCTGGAACTGGTATTCACTTTCTTAATGAAGGAAATGCAATCTCTTATGAACAATATGACAAAGGTTACTGTCTATTAGCATTTGACTTAACTCCCGATTTATCAGCTAACTCATCAGCTCATTGGAATCTCGTAAGGCATGGTAGTGTAAGATTAGAAGTACGATTTGAATCCTCACTAATACAAACAATTAACTGTATAGTTTATGCTGAGTTTGATAACATTATTGAAATAGATAAAAACAGAAATGTTACTGTAGACTATAGTAGTTAAGATCATAATGTATGTAGTATGTTAGATTTATGTGTAATGCATATTGAGTGTATGTAACTATAGAAAAAAAAAAAAATGTAAAATTAAATAAAACAAATTGTATGTAAAATACCATTTTTTATTTATATATAAACCCTCCATTTAATCTTATACAAAACAATGTTCCATTTTAAACTTTACATAAGCACATTGACTAAACCACTGAACATGTTGCTGCCAAGGATCATCATCATCTTCCCAATCTTTTAAACCGCCACCACAATGGAAACACTTGGTCCTGTCTCCATGGCCAGTATAAAAGAAACCGGCTTCTACAAGATCTTCAGGGTTTTGTTGCATAACCAGAGGCCAGAATTCGAAACTGAGCAACCGTCTAGATTTTGAACTGAAGAATGGATATTCCGCTCTTGAGTACTGCATATTGTTCTCTTTTTCTTCTACACTCAGTGTCATAGCTTCACTATTCAATGATGTGTTCTGCACACGTATACCACACACGTCTCTTCCTTCTGCTGTTGGCTTTCTCTCAGCTAAAAAAGTCAGCAATAATCTAATAAGTACACACAAGTAATTTAAGTAAACAGAATCACATTCACTAAGTAATCAGCTACTGAGTGTCATTGTTATAAAAGTATTTTTTAACTTTTTCACTTTCTGCTATTGTCTTTGTAATATTGTATACGAGGCTGTTTGTGTTGTCGTAGATGCTATCCTTATTATTCTTTACATAATATTTGATCCTCGTGGTGGCGTGTTTCCAATGATCACTAGTTGGAATCTTACATAGCTTCTTCATATCGTACATTTCAATTTTTATGAGATGCGTCGCTTGGTCTCCATCGTCAGAATTAGTAGAAATATATGACACACCATCTCTAGCGGCTCGGGCAACGGTTGACGATACCGGTTTCTTCTTTTTCATTTTTGGTGCCACTTCAAAAAAATTATCAATCGGTTGCGATTTCCTTTTTCCAGCATCGCATGTGTTATTATTGACGATGTCATTAGTCTCTTCTTCATGTTGAGGGGAGAGCGGTGAGTAGTAATACTGTTTATAGGTATTTTCATTATCGTCTGCGAAGCTGAATGATCTCTGCAACAACAGAGTTATAATGTTAATATCAATTTGTTTACACTTAATCATACACATACACACATACATAATAATAGCCTTTTATTCGGGCAGTAGTTTACAATTATGTTTCTTACACTAATGCACTGTTACAATATTACCTATTATACACACATACACCATAAGAAACAACAACAGAAATACAAATAAGTTTGTCAATAGAATAAACACTTACCTCCATGGCCATTGATGCGCTGACGTAGTATTGGAGCGCGATGGTCACAAACGGTGACACGATCGTAGACTAACTGCATGGCTGCAACGGTTCGATCTTTTATAGCAAAAGCAAATCCATAAATAATCAAAGTTATGGGGTATTCGTTCGCAACAAGTTGCTACATGCTTTTTGTGATCCCACAAATCAACCCTCGTAATGGGCGGCCCGGACCCGGCGAATCCTAAAAAAATTAATGAAATACCATTGTTATCTAAAGCAAATCCATAAATAAACAAATTTATGTGACAGGTGGGGCCGATCCGACGAATCCTAAAAAAAATAAATGTGTCTACAAACATTTATCTCACGTTCCTTGGTAACAGGAATCAACCTGTTTTGTGACTGAATGCAATTAAATATTTACAAATCACTATAATTGAACATTCCTACGACAACCATTGAATAGATTGGTACTGTAATAATCTGCTAATGGCAGTATTATCATGGATACACTAGAAATACAAAAACATTTGAAAAAGATTCATCCCACTCTAGAAAATAATGTTTATGCTGCTAATAGACTACCTATGCATACCCATGTACCAACGTATATAATATGCAATTTGGATGCGGATGATAAACCAGGTTCACATTGGGTAGCTGTACATATCGATACGAATGGCATCGGTCAATATTTTGATTCATATGGGCGAACACCTGCGCAATATCATCTCGAGTTCCTGAAAAGAAATTGCAAAAGGTGGAACTGGAATATTGATAGGATTCAGAATGATTGGACTTCAGTTTGTGGTGAATATTGCTTAATGTATTTGCTATATAAGTTTCAGAGATGTTCAATGAATAGTTTCACGAATATATTTACGGGGAACACACTGTACAACGATATTTTAGTGGATGAGATGTTCCGCTCATATTTTATAGGTACGAAGTAGGTAATAAAATTCTGGAATAAAAATTCTAGCAACACTGAAATATTGTCTTTTATTTATGATTCAAAATTGCAAGGCACTTGCAGGTTCAAGCAAAAAATAAGGGTCGGGTGAACATAAAAAAATGGAGTCGGCTTAGTCAGCAGACATCAGAAATCAATTAGGAATAAGTTACTTGATGACTAGCATCTCCGGAAACGTTGATCCTACGCAAAAATTGATTGCAGAATCGTGATCAGCGCATGGCAAAACAATATTTTTTTTTCTCCTTTTTTGGTTTTCTGTTTAGGTTTTAGTTTTTGTAGGTTAGGTTAGGTTAGAGATGTAGTAATTAAATTCTGAAATAAGAATTGTAACAACATTTAAGTATAGTGTCTTTTAATAATTATTCAGAATATAAATCATCAAGTAACGACGATGCGAGACGAGATCGATTAAAAAAAAAGGTTCAAGCAAAAAATAAGGGTCGAGGGAACATAAAAAAGGGTCGTTTTATCGACGGTTGGGCCGCAGACACCGGAATCAACTAGTCATCTATGGAACCGTTGATCCTACACATAAATGGATTGCAGAATCGTGATCAGCGCATGACAAATAATACAAAAAGACACCAAACTTTTTTTTTTTTTTTTTTTTTTTGGAATTTGACCATTCTGATCAGTCGCGATCCACCCTTCTGATTGGTGAGCCAGAACCGTCGAATCCCTACTACTACTGTGCCACGCTGGCCAGACGGGTTGGCACAGGGTTTGTGTCACGTTTTCCTTCTCTTGCTTATTAGCCGTCATTTCCTGTCGGCTCTTACGACACCCTCATGGTGGTATGGGAAGGTGACACAATTTATTCTAAATCTGTCACCACAAGGGCAATGGATCCTGATACTGCTGGTAGTTAAACTTATCAGGTTGTACTGGTGTCGACCATAAAGTGAAGAGCAAAGATATTTTACAGTAACAAAGAGTTACTACGTCCGAGTCAACGTCAGCGAATTATGCGGGTTAGAAAAATGGTACCATATGGCAGTTTTTTATTTATTCTCTATTACTCGTGCGAAGTAGGGGCGAGTCGCTAGTTTTTAACAAACCTCACTTTAATTGCCATTTTTAAGCTACCTCGAAAATACGTTAATTTTGAACACGCAGTATCACTACACACACACACTTACTTCGTCCCAAATAAAGTTGGCAACCCTAACCCCTCCAAACTAGTAAGTTGGGAGGGGATAGGGTTGCCAACTTTATTTGACTACTTTTACTTGACAAGTATGTCAAGTACATACTCAATGCAGTAAATCCGATACCAATCTATCAACAAAGTAACAAGAACTAAGTACCCCACCTGAATCAGAGATTAAAGGGAACGAGAACCTTACTTACTTACTTAGAAACTACTTAATCAATTAAGCAGCTAGTCTCTGGGCTGACGCAAAAGGTCAAGTTTCCAAGTAATAAATTAGCTACACCTAGGTGGGATTAACTTGGGGAATTAATTACAAGTTTAGTTGAATGGACTAGAGGACGTAATAGATTATAATATTTCTGTGGTTTTTTTTTTTGTATAATGGTGTAGTAAGAACGGATTTAAACATAACTGGATGCTGTGAGCACTATGTAGTCACCGTATTTATATAACTTATCATATAAACAAGCAGTTGAGAGTATGTCATGCTCGCTTAAAGGTCATGCTGGTGGTGTCGTGTGTGTCGGGTCCTTCGGTTCCCTAAAATATGGTTGAGCTGGGGGATGGCTGGCACATGCGTCATGCTCGTGATCGGGTGCCGCCAGTTGGGGCCGGTCATCCTTTAACTGCTATTGACATACCTACATAGCTTTATATTGATCTCCTGGACACTTCTGTTGTGCAATATGTTACATTGTCCTCACATCTTAGCTTACTATAAATAAACACGAAATCAATGTAACCCAATCAGATGCTTGTAACAGAAAATATGATAAAAAGAGTGTCCATGGAGTTTCTTGCCTGTTCTTCTCCATAGGATCTACTTTTTGGAACATGCAACAAGATTCCTAACTTCACTTTTGACTTTTCAAAAACACCAGTAAATAGGTTCAATTGAAATAAATAATTTGAGTTTGAGTTTGTCATCGCTGCTGTAATACATTATAGTATTAGATTTTCTTCTTCGATAATAGATGTCGCTGCTATCGAAGAAGAAATTATACTATTAGAAATGTAAATTAATACTTAGGTATAATTATATACTTGTATACTAGTGGTTAGATGTGCCGCCTTTGGATCAACGGGTCCCGGGTTCGATTCCGGGGTCGGGCAAGTGTCTTTGTCTAAACCAGAGGCACTGGCTCGGAGTCTGGGTGTCATTTCTATCTATAATATGTATGTATTTACAAAAAAAAATGTATATAAGTAGTTTATCATCCATCTCGTTACCATAACACAAGCATTAAGTTGCTTAGCTTGGGACGAGATGGCGTTGTGTGAAATGTCCAAGGATATTTATTATTATTATGTTCTTACCAGCACTTACATATTTTTTGTAGTGGTCTGGTTTGTAATTATAAAACTATTCTCGAATCTACTTGAATACAAATCAAACAATATATTCAAGATTCGTCCAGCCGTTTATGAGAACTTCCGTCACATATACAGGGTGGTCAAAAAGGCGTGGATCAAATGCAAATAGCGGTTTTAGACTAGACTTTTTGCCCACACTGTATACCTACTACTTACTACTACTAAGCTCATAAACGACCCACTACTGGGTCGAACCTCCTCCAACTACATTAAGGGTAATTAGCCTACGGTGGCACGCTGGCCAGACGGGTTGGCACTGGATTTGGTAACAAGTTTTCTTTTTCTTGCTTTGATGACACTTTTAGGATGCAATGGGGTGGTGACACTATGTATTCTAAATCCGTCACCACATAAAAAATTGCTGCTTCAAAATTCGCAGATGCGTGGAGCTGGACTGCTGGGATGGAAAAGGAGAAGATGAAGAGCCAATAATCACCCACGGCATGGCAATGTGTACAGATATCCTGTTCAAGGACGTCATATACGCGCTTAGGGACACCGCCTTCGTGACCTCGGACTACCCAGTCATCCTGTCCTTTGAGAACCACTGCTGCAAAGCCCAGCAGTATAAGTTGGCTAAGTACTGTGACGAGATCTTGGGGGATCTACTGTTGAAGGAGCCACTGCCTGAACATCCTGTAAGTATCCAATTCTTTTTATCCTTTTTTTTACGTTGGACATCCTCATGGATACCCGACCTCTATGCGCCAGTCGGGTTATGTGGGACTCTGGGGCGCGGAAAGATGGTAATTAAAACCAACGGTGTCCCTAAACCCCAACCTACCCACTAAAACCAACGGTGTCCCTCAACTACCCGAAACAGGGCAACGGGTTTCACTCCCCAATGGGGTGCATGTGACTCTGATGACATGTGACCCTTACCCAGCTTGTACAAGCGGGCCCCACGCTTTGATGAGGAGCTCTGAACGCTCCTCAACCCACCGAGAGACATGTGTGGGATCAGGCGCTCAGTTGCGGTGGCAGTAGTGGCCCGCCTGATGGTAAGCAACCGCTCCGTAGTAACCACAGCTGCTATAGGCATTTGTAGCACCAGTTTCAAGTTTAGCCTCTCTCCGTGTCCCACTAAACAAAGGCCTCTCCAGTCCCACTTCTTACTAAGCTTTGCAATCCCAATTATATGCATCTAGGTTGACCGTGTAGTGACGGATATAGAATACATAGTGTCACCACCCCATTCCATCCTGAGGGTGTCGCAAGAGCCGAAAACCTAGCCACAAGAGAAGTAAAACTTGATACGAAACCATGTGACAACCCGTCAAGCCCGCGTGGCACAGTGGGCTAATTACCCTCCATGTAACTGGAGGAGGCCCGACTCAGCAGTGGGTCATCTATCGACTGAATGGTAATGGCCATGGAAGTAGTAAACTGGCCAGACGGGTTGGCAAAGAATTTCGTATCAAATTTTCCTTCTCTTGCGGCTAGGTCATGGGCCTTGCCTTTTTTTTTTGCCGGCTCTTACGACAACCTCAGGAAGGAATGGGGTGGTGACACTTTGTATTCTACTCTATTATGTTTGTATTCTACTTGCACTTTCCAGTTAGAACCAGGAGTTCCCTTACCACCACCGTCGGCACTCAAACGCAAGATACTCATTAAGAACAAGCGTCTGAAGCCTGAGGTGGAAAAACAGGAGTTGGAGCTGTTCCGTCAGGGTCAATTCGTGATTGAAGATGAGGAGAAAGAAGACGCTTCGGCTGTCGCCATTCTCGATAAGAAGGTGATTCTTAAGGGCTAGGAGAACAGTCGGATTTTTTTAAACTTTGCACACAACAGTTCTAACGTGGAAAGTTATCGAAAAGTATCACATAGCGCGCAGGACTGACGCCAGATGGGGCAGAAAAGTCCTCGAGGGCGACCGCGTTCCGGAAAGCGCAGTGCTGGTGGCCCGATGTCCTGGTTAAGGTCGCTGGAAAACGATGGATGCGGGCGGCCCAGGACCGGCCTTTGTGGAAATCCTTGGGCAGGCCTATGTCCAGCAGTGGACGTCTTTTGGCTGAAATGATGATGATGATAATGATCCTGTGATGTAGTTTCACTGGTTCCTGCTGACACCTGTTAGGTACCACAAATTGTACCTCCAAATTTCCCAATGTGGTGTCCTTGTACTGTTTCCTGAGATCAGCGTGTTCAAACGAACAGCCAACCCTGCGTTTGCTCGCTAGTACTCAAACATGCGGCTTACCGGATAGAAAGCGGTTACTGATGCCTATAAGCGATTGGAACAGAAGTATAATACGCAGTAATTTTTTTTTGTGTTCCTAATTAATACATTAATACATAGCTCTACACTACGTTATAGTAGAGAATACCTTAAATTTATATTAATGCTTTATAATTTGGCTCTGGTAATCTTCCCCTCTATATTGTTGCGACTGCCTCGTTGGTCTAGAGGTTAGATTTGCCGCCTTTAGATCAACAGTCTTAGTCTAAACCAGAGGCACTTACTCGGAGTCTGGTTGTCACTTCTGCTCGTGAATTACTGCCCCAGCGATACAGGTTAGGTATAGTGCAGGGTTTATTTTATTTTTTTTAAGTTTCGTATGCGTCTAACTTGCTCTAATGTAGTAATATCTTGCAGCCTGAAGAGATTGTAGCAGAAGCGGCGTCAGCGGGCGATGATGCACCTCCGCCAGTGGCCTACACTGGCTCCACAACCAACGTGCACCCGTGGCTCTCCTCCATGGTCAACTACGCGCAGCCCATCAAGTTCCAGGGCTTTGAGGAAGCTGACAGTAAGTCGTAGAATGGATACCAAACTCACGGACCAGTTTGTTTTTCACTGACTTGAATGCCTTTGACCCTAGGCTTGCCTAACGTAAAGCAACGCCAGGGTCTAAGATGGAGCAGCCAATTCAAGGAAATGCCCTGTCGGGCACCGGCTCTCGCATACACTCGACGAAACACAGTAAAACTGCTTGGCGACGGACTTAGATGCGAGGGTGGTAGCTAGCCGGTGGACCATTCTAACCAAGCGTGCTGGGTTTTGCTGACTTTTACAACACTCGCTATTTCCCAGCGTGCGGTGGGGATGTTTTATATTCTGCCCCGTCCCCACACAGGTTGCAACTATTTCAGATCTTCAGCTCAGTTGAGTGTAACCCCACATTGACAATACGAATTTATCATCATCATTATAGCCCATAAATAACCCACTACTGTCTCGGACCTCCTCCAAATTCATGAGGGGAAATAAGCCTACTGTGCCTCGCTGGCATGGCGAGTTGGCACAGGATTTGTAATAACTTTCCTTTGGTGGTCTGCCTCTTGCGTTCCTTTAGTAGCCTCGTTGGTCTAGTGGTTAGATGTGCCGCCTTTGGATCAACGGGTCCCGGGCTCGATTCCCAAGTCGGGCAAGTGCCTTTGTCTAAACCAGAGACACTGGCTCGGAGTCTGGGTGTCATTTCTATGTATAATATGTATGTATTTACAAAAAAAAATTTATATAAGTAGTTTATCATCCATCTCGTTACCATAACACAAGCATTAAGTGGCTTAGCTTGGGACGAGATGGCGTTGTGTGAAATGTCCAAGGATATTTATTATATTTATTTATTTATTTATTATCTTACGACATCGTCAGCATGGCGTGGGTTGATGACATTAGGTATTCTCAACCCATCACCACATGTAACCATGGTGGTTACAGCTCAAAATCTTTGTCTGTTCCAGAACGTAACATCTACCACAACATGTCATCGTTCGCGGAGACCACCGGCATGAACTATCTGAAGACGCAGGCCATCGACTTCGTGAACTACAACAAGCGTCAAATGTCCAGAATATATCCCAAAGGCACCCGGGCTGACTCTTCCAATTACATGCCCCAGGTATGTGTGAACTACGTTGCGGAGCGTGTTCTCCTATTGGGGAGCGAAACCCGCGGCCCTGGTGTGGCCAGTCGATGAACGCCATTAGTTTTAGTGGGTAGGTCGGGGCGCTTATTACCATTTTACAGACTGCCTCGTTGGTCTAGTGGTAAGATGTGCCGCCTTTGGATCAATGGGTCCCGAGTTCGATTCCGGGGTCGGGCAAGTGTCTTTGTCTAAACCAGAGGCACTGGCTCGGAGTCTGGGTGTCATTTCTATCTATAATATGTATGTATTTACAAAAAAAAATGTATATAAGTAGTTTATCATCCATCTCGTTACCATAACACAAGCATTAAGTTGCTTAGCTTGGGACGAGATGGCGTTGTGTGAAATGTCCAAGGATATTTATTTATTTATTTTGCCACTCTTCGCGGTCCCACATACTTCCCAACTAATATTATTATAAATCTAAATGTAAGTTTGTTTGTGTACGCTTTCACGCGAAAACTACTTAACCGATCATCATCAAACATTGTACACATATTCTTGGAAGTATTAGAAGTAACTTAAGATACTATTTATTTAACAATTTTTTTTTTTATGAATGGCTCCAATGCTAGCGAAGCCGCTGGTAAAAGCTAGATAACTAACATGATTGCTCCGGCTGGAAAGAATCAATAAAATTCCTTCCCTTACAGTGATCTTAAATAGATCGGCTGGCTATATGGACCTTCTATTATGAAGCGGTCTAGATCGCCGATCTTTATGTCTCCAAATAAATTAACTCCGTTTAGTATATAAATTACATATAATATATTTACAAGGGATATTTACAGGAGTCATGCACAGAAGGCAGAAAAGTAATAGCGATAAAAAATTACAGTAGAAAAGCCAAAAATCGAAGAGACAGTAATTAATTTTGGTTGCCATAGAATCCGCGCACGAAATCTCTAAAGGACTCGCGTGCGCTAACTCTATGGCGATGAATAAAGCGTCAGTCGTGTCCGATTTTTGATGATTTTTGATTTTTATTTTCTAATTGTTTAATTAATTTTGCTTTCATGCTTTCACTAATCTGTCAGACTTGTTTGTACTACCATAATTGTAAACATTTTGTTTAAAAGAGCAACCATGGAGTTTCTTGCCGGCTCTTTTCTGTGGAATGGCATTCTGAACCTTTCTGAAATTTTTATATTTCTTTCAAATTTTGTTTAATTTTTTGACTATTTGAAAGCATTCGCCAGAATTTATTAGAGTAAAAAACATTTTGCCGTGAGGTGACGGAGTAAGAATATCACCACCCCATATCTTCCCGTGGGTGTCGTAAAAGGCGACTAAGGGATAACAAACGTTGGGCAGCAGCGACGCTCTGATACAAAGTCATCTTAATACTGCGATCGCCAACCCGCCTGCCCAGCGTGGCGATTAGGGCAAATCCCCCCCATGGACAAGAAAACCAAAAAACGGCCCCCAGTCTCCGGCAGCTCCAACGCCCCTGATTACGGTAGCGGTCAGGCAAGCGTCGGAGCAGGGGGTGCTAAGAATCCCCGGAGGTGTGTTGGCTACCACCAACGACAACTGGCCCTGGCAACTTATAACGCACGCAGTTTGAGGACCGATGAGAAGATCGACGAGCTGGAAGAAGCCCTAGAGAAGGTGCGCTGGGACGTTATCTGATTATCAGAAGTCCGAAGAGAGGGGGAGGGCACGATAATCCTACAGTCCGGCAACCTTTTCTACTACCGGGAGGGCGATCAACTGTCTCAGGGTGGTGTCGGGTTTATCGTCCACAAGGACCTCATCAACAACGTGATCTGCGTCGAGTGTGTGTCGCCGAGGGTCGCGTGCCTTGTAGTCAGAATCACCAAACGGTACTGTTTGAAGGTGATACAGGTTTACGCACCAACGACGGCACACCCCGATGCAGAAGTGGAGACTATGTATGAGGACATATCTAGAGCCATACATACGTCCGAAACCCACTACACGGTGTTGATGGGGGACTTTAACGCGAAACTAGGTAAACGAAATGGAGCAGACAAAAGAGTGGGGCATTTTGGATATGGGCAACGGAACCCGAGGGGGCAACAGCTGGTTGACTTCATGGAAAAAGAGGGACTCTACGCGATGAACTCCTTTTTCAAGAAGAAACCCCACAGAAAGTGGACCTGGATAAGCCCCGATGGTTCCGTAAAAAATGAGATTGACTTCATCTTTTCGACTAAAAGGCAGATATTCAGCGATGTCTCTGTGATCAACAGGGTGAAAACCGGTAGTGATCACCGAATGGTAAGAGGCACGCTGAATCTGAATACTACACTTGAACGGTCGAAATTGATGAGGTCTACGCTCCGTCCCACCCCTGCTGATATCCAAAACCCCGAAGCCTTTCAGCTGCAGCTACAGAACCGTTTCGATTGCCTAGGGGACTGCGTTACGGTGGACGATATGAATAACAGGTTAGTGGAAGCTGTCCATACTGTCGGAGCTCAGTTTTATAAGGCCCGACGTAAGGGAAGACCTAAAAAAATCTCCGACGAAACTCTCAAGCTCTTGGATAAAAGACGCGACATGAGGTTGCAGTCTTCAGCGGATATGTCAGTTTACAGTGAATAGGCAGATCTCCAAATCTCTTAGACGCGACACTAGGCATTTCAATGCTACATGCATTGAAATGGCCATTGAGCGAAACAAGGGCTCCAAAGTGTTTGCTAGAGATCTGTCTATTGGGCAAAGCCAGTTGACTAAGCTGAAGACCAACTGTGGCCGCATCGTCTCGTCCAGACCCGAGATTTTGAGAGAGGTCGAGAAGTTCTATGGACAGCTATACACCTCGGCCCACAAACCAGTTGTTCGTCTGGACTCAGACCCAAGATCCAGACTAACCCGTCATTGTACCGAAGATATCCCGGACGTCAGCTTGTATGAGATTGTAATGGCCCTAAAACAGCTCAAGAACAATAAGGCCTCGGGGGATGACGGAATTACGACAGAGCTTCTGAGAGCGGGTGGAAAGCCGGTACTTGTAGTCCTCCAGAGGCTCTTCAATTCCGTCATACTTGAAGGAACAACGCCTGAAGCATGGAACAGGAGCGTGGTGATATTATTCTTTAAGAAAGGGGATAAAACCCTTCTGAAGAACTACAGACCCATCTCGCTCCTGAGCCATGTTTATAAGCTGTTTTAGAGGGTCATTACGAATCGTCTTGCACGCAGGTTTGACGACTTCCAGCCTCCCGAACAAGCCAGATTCCGAAAAGGCTTTAGCACCATGGACCACATACATACGCTGCGGCAGGTTATACAGAAGGCCGAGGAGTATAACCAGCCACTATGCTTAGCGTTTGTGGACTATGAGAAAGCCTTCGATTCGATTGAGACTTGGGCCGTGCTTCATTCCCTGCAGCGATGCCGTATTGATCAGCGATACATCGAAGTGTTGAAGTGTCTGTATAGAAACGCCTCTATGTCAGTTCGAATCCAGAACCAGAGCACTGAGCCTATCCAATTGCAGCGAGGAGTGAGACAAGGAGATGTTATCTCTCCAAAACTGTTTACCGCTGCATTGGAAGATGTGTTCAAGCTGCTGGATTGGGACAGACTTGGCATCAACATCAACGGCGAATACCTCACTCACCTGAGATTTGCGGATGATATTGTGGTGATAGCGGAGTCGCTGCAGGAATTAAGTACAATGCTTGGAGGCCTCAATAGAGTTTCTCAACAAGTGGGTCTAGAGATGAACATGGATAAGACGAAAGTCATGTCCAATGTCCATGTTGCACCGTACCCGATTGCTGTTGGGAATTCTCTCCTCGAAGTTGTTGACGAGTACTTATACCTGGGACAATTAGTCCGATTAGGTAAGTCCAACTTCGAGAAAGAGGTCACTCGTCGAATCCAACTCGGCTGGGCAGCGTTCGGGAAGCTACGTCATATCTTCTCATCCAATATTCCTCAGTACCTGAAGACAAAAGTCTTAGAACAGTGCGTGTTGCCAGCGATGACATACGGATCAGAGACGTGGGCGTTCACAATGGGACTTATTAGGCGCCTGAGAGTCACCCAACGTGCAATGGAAAGAGCTATGCTCGGAGTTACTCTACGTGATAGAATCAGAAATGAGGAAATCCGTAGAAGAACTAGAGTGACCGACGTAGCAAGAAGGATTGCACTGTTGAAGTGGCAATGGGCAGGCCACGTGGCCCGAAGAACAGATGGCCGCTGGGGCATAAAAGTCTTGGAGTGGCGTCCACGTATGGGAAAGAGGAGCGTGGGAAGACCCCCAACTAGGTGGACGGACGACCTTGTAAAGGTCGCTGGGAGTCGGTGGATGCGGTCAGCACGAGATCGCACATTGTGTAAATCTATGGGGGAGGCCTATGTTCAGCAGTGGACTTCTGTGATTTCAGCCTGTCCATAAAAATAATCACTATCACTACATAGTATAAAACAAAGTCGCATTCTTCTGTCCGTCCCTATGAATGCATAAGTCTTTAAAACTACGCAACGGATTTTGAAGCGGTTTTTTTAATAGATAGAGTGATTCAAGGGGAAGGTTTATATGTATAACCCACCCCCGCTTTGCATGGGCGAAGCCGGGGTGGGTCGCTAGTTAAATATAAAAAACACAATTGACACGCCACAGTCTGTCTCTTGCGTTGCTTTAGTCGCCTCTTACAACACCCTCAGGATGGAATGGATTGGTGACATTTTGTATTCTAATCTAAATTACCGCTCGGCACCTATTTCGATGAAGGCTTATTTCCAACAGCAGGCAGAATTCTCTGAATGATTGTTCACAGGTGTTCTGGAATGCCGGTTGCCAAATGGTGTCCCTGAACTTCCAAACCTCGGACTTGCCGATGCAACTGAACCAGGGCAAGTTCGAGTACAATGGCAACTGTGGGTACCTGCTGAAACCGGATTTCATGCGGCGTGCGGACAGAAGCTTTGACCCGTTTGCTGATGCTCCGGTAGATGGTGTTATTGCTGCCCAATGCTCTGTGCAGGTAAGGTGGAAATTTCGATTGTCTGCTAACAAAAAACTGATAGTTATCATAAAACAAGCCGTATATATGTCCGTTAAAAAGAGTTTAATTTCAATATCATCTATGAAGTAATAGGTGATTTTTATTAAGTAAGAAAAAGATTTATCACAAAAACTTGAGATGAGATGATCTCTTCATAAAACTTCTTCTTAAAACTTTAAGGCAAAGGAAATAAGGCCAGAAATATTACAGAAGACATGACTAGGCATATCGTTTGATAACTAGTATGACTAATTTCCGATGTGCAAATCGCTTTCTCGTTAAAACTCGGATGACAAAAAATTCGGTAATTAAAATGAACATTTAAATACAAACTTGCTCCTGTTTGTAGTCCTTTATATCCTCACTCCGAAGTCATATGGATCTGGTTACACGCTGTATGATTAACACAACCGCTCACGTAGTTTAACTTCTCCTACACCAGGTCATAGCTGGGCAGTTTTTGTCGGACAAGAAGATCGGGACCTACGTGGAAGTGGATATGTATGGTCTCCCGACAGACACGATCCGGAAGGAGTTCCGCACCCGGATGGTGCCAGCCAATGGTCTGAACCCGGTTTACAATGAAGAACCGTTTTTATTCCGAAAGGTAACTTTATTAAATATTTATAAAACCAATACGTCTTATTATAATCCAATGGCAAGAATGTGTCGCCTCTATAATGATCTATGTTATATTCACCCAAATCAAGATATCTTCTCGCCTAAACGAAATGATTTCCATAATACTGTTCAATAGGTGCTTTTTATACAGATTTAGAACTTAGAAGATATATTTTAGACATTCTCAGATTAAAAGACAAATTTTAATTTTACTATTAGTTGCTGTTTACTATAAATATGTAACTTTATGACATGATCTGTCAACATAATTAAGGGTCCCAACCTAGGATAGATCCGTTTTTTAGAATTTATGTTTAGTTATTAGTTGTTACCCGAAACATCTGATGCAATTACATCAAGAAATATTGAAATTAGCACCCCGGCCTACTACTACTTAGACCATAAATGAGCCACTGCTGAGTCTTGCCTCCTCCCATTATGTGGAGGGTAATTAGCCTATTGTGCAACTCTATGCCAGACGGGTTGGCACTGGGTTTATTTTCAAGTTTTCCTTCTCTTGCCGCTAGTTTGTCATTTTCTTTTGTCGACTCTTGCGACACCCTCATGATAGAATGGGGTGGTGACATATATTCTAAATCCGTCACCACTCGTACAATAACCATAACACGCGATCTTCGACCGCCCAAAAGAGAACATGGTCTATATTACTGAAGAACCAGTTCACTGCTTCTATATCCAATGCTTGTTTTACCCACCAGGTGGTGTTACCTGACCTGGCAGTACTCAGGTTCGGGGTGTACGATGAGAACGGCAAGCTGCTAGGCCAACGGATCCTACCCTTAGACGGCTTGCAGGCCGGATACCGCCACATCTCGCTACGGACTGAGGCCAACTTTCCCATGTCGTTGCCTATGCTGTTCTGTAACATCGAGCTCAAGATCTACGTGCCTGATGGGTTTGAAGGTCGGTAGGACACCCTATGGGAGGGTGTTATAAAAACCCTATTGCCTGCCGAAGTGAGGACATAGAACTAAACAAAATCAAAATGTTTTGATTCGATTAAATCTTGAATCGAATTAATCTAAAAATGCTTTCAAATAGTCATAGAAAGAAATTACAATGAAAAATAATTAATCATGTAGTCTTTACTACCGGTTCGGATTGCCATTGCGCAGAGAAGCGCAGGCAAGAACTTGCTCGTTTAAATAAGGCTGTACAACGTAGTATAGCCAAAAATACTAATTGCAATAAAAATATACAGGTCTATTTTTTATGTATTTTCTATCTTGAAGTACGAGAGTTTTAACACAAAAACCGGGTTTAGTTATACCCAGTATAATACCGTATAAGGTCCGCTTGGCAGGGTACCGGCTACCATAACCTTTCGTCCATCCTGTAAAAAACATAACGCTGCTATTAAAAAAAACAGACGAATTTATAAACCGCTACTTTTGGAATTCGACTAAAAAGAAAAACTAGCAGCATACGGTAGGCATGGCCGATAACCACCCGTTGACTAAAGCTGGACAATAACTTCACAATCCAATCTGGAGTCCATAATCTTCTTCTCTTATAAATAAAAAAAAATGTTGTCTGTATATCTTTTAAAGAATCGTAAACTATGCATTTGATGATTTTCAGCAAAGTGTTGTATTAGTCTACGAATGTTGCTGAATATAAAAAAAATGTAATGTATCCGTCAAATTGATTTTAGTTATTGGCGTATCAACTCGCGCAAGGCCCGCACAGCTAGTAATGGAATAAAAACAAATTGGAACCAGTTTAGAAATGACGAATTTATGCGGTAATAAATATAAAAAAGTCGAACCGAATTGAGAACATCATTATTTTTTATATCTGTTGAAAAAGAGATATCTTGTAGCCCGTTTATTGAATTTGTTCAGACTTCATGGCTGCCCTGTCCGACCCTCGGGCGTTCATGGGCGCTGCGAAGGAGCGCACAGACAAGGTGAAGCAAATGGGCATAGAAGAGACTGGCCCCGAGAAGAAAGTACAGATTGAAGAGAAGAAAGAAGGTATGAGACTTCCTTTTTTTCTGAAGGTGATGTTTTTTTTAAACTAAGTGTGGTGTCATTTTGTACACTTTGGGCTAAGGGTTGCAAGCGCTGCTTTTATAAAACGGGTCTCCAGTATACCTATATAGGAGCTACGATTCCACAGACAGTCACGTCAAACGTATAACACTTCTCCTTATAAGGCGGGTAAAAATAGTAGTTATGAGATTCAACGAAAAAAAATATTGAATTCTATTTTTTGTACACATCAGACAAAGGCCTATCTAAGCCTAACATTCTTATCCACATACCACAAGCAAACAACTATTCTTCATCTTTTCAGCCCATAAATGACCCACTACTTAATCGAACTGTGTCACGATAGCAAGACGGGTTTGGTATCTAGTGTTCCTTCTCGTGCGGCTAGATGACCTGCCTCGTTCCTTTAAGGTCATAGCACACATATCAGCTCGGAAAAGGATCGGCGCCGTATCACCTTTCGCCTCGCCGCCCGTCAAACAGGCGTCAAAATACGTCGAGTCGACTACGGCTAGGCGATGCCACGGCGGCGCGGAGTGGCCATAAGCGCTGGGACCGCTGGTTGACCACGCGCCGTACGGCACCGGCGGTTCGTGATGATCTTGTCCCGAAAGTCTCGGGCCGAGACGAGTCGTTTATATTACGATTCCGATTAGTGTGCTTTGTAGTAGGGAGTTTCATACAAGTAATACTGAACGCCTCGAGTTGATACGGTGCCGACCCCTTTCCGAGTTGATATGAATACTATGACCTTTAGTCGCCTCGTACAAACCCCTAAGGACGTCATGGGTTGGTGACATTGTGTTCTCTAAATCCGTCACCGCACAGAATAAACTACCGCTATTTTGCTATGTTTTGCAATGTAGGAAACAAATCCTTCATAACATCTTAGATACAAACAATGATTTATTGGTTGTTCAATAATAAACTGTTTAGGCTAAACGCGGTTCTGGATCTGGAAAGCAGAAGCACGATTAATATATTTGCCTGGATATTTACACTTATCTCCTGACTCGCCTGTTGTATGACACTGAACAGATATTTTGAGAAACATTCTATAATAGCGTGTGGCTCAAGGCAGAGACGGAGCGGGTTTATTGATTAAAAAACAATAGATTAAAATTCTCAGTTTAAATAGTCCACTTTTGGGGATAAATGAGATTACAAATGAATATTGGTGTCAACCATTTCTTGTATCTGTCCTCTGTAGCGCACCTAAGTCAGTCGCGGCTGCCTATATAGAGAAGGAGTACAGAACGCTAATATTTGTTTTAATTACTAAAATATACTATTGATGCTATGATCAATAAAAAGCATCATTATAAAGAACATTACACACACACTTTTTGTGGTAAAATTGAGAATAGAACTATTTTTATAGTTTTATTAGAACTAAATTATACGGTATACGTTAATATAAGTACGAGTATTTAAGTAAATCATAATACTATGTTTGTGATCATGACTCTTGATTCCTCTCTTGAACACAATCAAAAAGACGCTATCACAAAGAGTGTGGAATAACTTCTAATAATTCTACCATGGCAGTCGTTACCCGTACTACACTAACTCCCTTGTTGGTCTAGGGGTCGTATACGCCGCCTTTGGATCACGGGGTCCCGGGTTCGATTCCGGGGCCGGGCAAGTGTCTTTGTGTAAACCAGCGGCACTTCTTTCATTCTTAGTCTGGGTGTCATTTGTGCTCGTGAATTTCGTGTTTGTAAACTGCCCCTCGTGGTCATATCGAGTGCAGGGGTTTCGTTTATAAAAAAAAACATTACCGGTGATCTCACTAATAGATCTCGGAAGGCTATAGCTCTGTGTAAATACTGGTAGTTAGTGAAATGAGGTTAGACTACTGCCGACCCGATAAAATTGGGATAAAGGATGAAGACATCCTTTAACTTGTACCACACAACCACCGGCTTCACCGAGCATCGCCGGTCAGACGCCTCGTATTAAATGCCACGGACATACGTGTCAGTACCGCGCAAGTGTAGTCCCGCAGTCAATCAACGAAAGTGGGGGGTGCGTCATGAATAAGGTCCAGTTCTGTTTAGGTAAAGTTTTTAATCAACGCTTGATTCCATATGTGAAACTTTTTAAATTAGTAAAAAAATTCATATCACTAAAGTGCTGAAGCTATACCGTGTGGTGACGGATTTAGAATACATTGTGTCGCCACCCCATTCCATCCTGAGGGTGCCGTAAGAGCCGACAAAAGGAAACGATAAGGCTGAAAACCTAGCAGCAAGAGAAGGAAAACTTAATACGAAACCTAATTATCCTCAATGTAATTGGAGGAGGCACTATTCAGCAGTGGGTCATTTGAGGGCTGAGTAGTAAGGTGCTGAAGCTTAACGCTCGCCTGATGGTAAGCGCTCACCGTCGCCCATCGACGTTGGTCTGTCCCCAGTTCCAAGAATCGGGTATGACAGGTCCGAACGCTAGTTACTCGTTTTGCCCTTTGGCCTTTTAGTGTTACCGTTACTGGAGCGTGAGCACTTGAATCTGTGGGATATAGTGATGTGACAAATGAGCAACATCTTGTGACAGTTCCTTATTCAAATTCAAAACTCATTTAACCAAGTTGGCTCGTTAAAGCTCTTTTGTTTGACAAGGCAAACAGTAAAGTAAAGGTTCGAAATGCGATTCGGATTCGGATGCTCTACAGAAATGATCCGGCAAGAAACTCTCTAGTTGTACAAGTCTGGGATAAAACAGATTGGTGAGAGCAAACTCGCAAAGGTCCAACATCATCATCAACATCTAGTGTACAATAGTAACTCTAATGCGTGAACGAGCCGACCCCCAGTAACGGCACCTGTGCACAAGCGGGATGAACAATATTTTACCATATAGGCATGCATTTAATTATTTCTAAGAGCAAACTCGCGCAATAGTCTCTAAAGGGCCCAAATCTTTGCCCAACGATCAGCATTGAGTTTTGAGTACATTCAGTTTCACTATAAACGTGGGTAGACGTAAGGGCTGTGGAAGAAACAAAAAGTGATGGATGAATTGTGTGAAGGAGGACATGCATATGAGAGATATGAATTATCCGTACACTCCTTTCGGTGTGACACCGAAAGGAGTGTACGGAGAATTCCACCTACGGTGGGATAATGTCCGAAAGCTGGTGACGGTAGATTTATACGTGATATTTAAAAGTTTGCGATAAAACCTACATAAACAATAGTTATTTGTTATACAAGAGTGCAAAGTTGCTTTTTAACCGCGTGTTCAATTTTGATGACCGAGCAAGCGAAGAATTCTAAAATTGAAGCACGAGCGCAGCGAGTGATTCAAAATTAGAATCCTGAACGTTAGCGTGGGAATCAAAAGAGCACGAGGTGAAAAATCTTTGCACTCGAGTGCAACACGTAACTTTTCATTCCACCTCAGCGAAGAAATGACTAAATGCAAAAAAAAAAAACGTTTTTTACAATCACAAGATAGGTACACTTTTATTTCAGTTTAGGTATTAATTACTACATTATGACAGGTAAGTATTACAGAATAATCTTTACTTTATTCTCTAGCGAATAAAAACGGCTTTTGCACTCAGATATCGAAGAGCAAAAATACTTTATTCTCTAGCGAATAAAAACGGCTTTTGCACTCAGATATCGAAGAGCAAAAATACTCTTTCCGAGATGGGGGGATGAAAAGTTCTTTTCACTTCAGTAGCTCAAACATGTAGGTTTTGCTCACTGAAAACAGTGGACAAAATGCGATTTTGAGTGAGACAAAGTAACTTTTTAATTCTAATTCGAAACATTGACACTATCTCTTTCCCGCCAATAGAAAAGAGAGAGAGACAAAGACCAAGTGGCCAGTACCAACAGCTCCGATTTTTCTTCTTCTTTATTTAGAGTGTTGTGTTAGAAATTTCGTGTGATTATGAAAGTTAAATTAATTGGTTATAAGTTGCGTTAGAGTTATGAAGTTAAATGTTAGCAGGTAGCGCTATAGAAAACAATACAAAGCATTAAAGTACAGATTATAAATATTAAATTGATAGAGCAATATTATGGGAACTATATTTGATTAAATACAAACTAGACGTACTTTTAACAGTTCAATTGGATGAAAGGAGTTCGTTATGCGGTTACTCCGATTTTTAATTCGACCTCAAAGACAAACACGTTCGGAATTTCGTACTAACTAAAGAAATTTAGCAAAAATGATAATTATATCTTTTATTGTAATTCATTGCATTTTTAACTTATTGTTGTATTTAAACTAAAATAAGTATTTACTGCTTAAAAAACTGATATTTAACTTTAAAATATTTAATTATAGTTTCAAATATGTTACGTAATATATTTCATTTCCTATAGTGTTCTCGCTGCTGAAGTGAAAAGTTATGTGTGTTACACGAGAGCAAAATTTTTCGCATCTCGTGCCTTTGAATCCCTCGCAGCACTCAGGAATCAACTTTAGAATCACTCGCTACGCTCGTGATTCAATCATTGATTCCTTCGCTTGCTCGGGATTCAATATCAGCACTCGCAGCAAAAAACGACTTTGCTCTCTTGTTGCACAAATAACTATTTTGCGTTTTGAGTATATTTTTGGAACGCGTGCAAAGCTGTGCACATACTATACAGCTAAGCTTACTACTAGTTAATTTTAGTGTTTGGCGTAACCGAATGAGAGGTAAACGAGATCGACGATACATCCAGGTTAAAAACAATTTTATTGATTCCAAAATAGATCACTGGTTTTATAGTTTTTCCAACGGTTATTAAACTACATAATATGATGCACGCAGCTTCTGCGAAGTCGTTGCAAACCGAACCATAAAATTGTATGTTGAAAAGCGATTTTCTTTAACTGCCGAGTCGGGCCTCCATCCATTACATTTCAATAATTAGCCAACTGTGCCACGCTGGCCAGACGGGTTGGCACAGCGTTTCGTATCAAGTTTTCCTGCTATTGCGGCTTTACGCTTTCTTTTACGGCTTTATCATTTCCTTTTATCGGCTCTTACGACACCCTTACGATGGAATAGGGTAGTGAGGTGATGTATTCTATATTATATAGGTTTAACTATATGGTGCAGAGGTGGCTCCCGGTATTTACCAGCTATATTTCTATCCTCAGAACCACCACTCGTCTTTGAGCCGATAACCGTAGAGTCTCTTCGTCAAGAAAAGGGCTTCGTTAAGACAGGTCGTAAGCAACAAAAAGACTTGGAAGCCATGAGGAAACGCCACTCCAAGGAGAAGATGGCGCTACAGAAACAACAGTGTTCCACGCTCGAGAAAATGATAAAAGGAAAGAAGTAAGTAATTTAAAATAAAATGGTGGTCAGTGATTACACCATTAATAACCCACTACTGAGTCAGCCACTTCCAAGTGTATGGAGGGAAATTAGCCTACTGTGCCACGCTGGTAAATCTGACTGATTGGCATAGGATTTGTATCAAGTTTTCCTTCTCTATATTGAATCGAGTGTAATTAGTTTACTGCTTTTTTTTTATTTATTTAGGACAAACAACCAGTAAAACATTAACAAAACCATAAAAAATATTAATAATATTTAAGTATTACACTTAAATGTACCACCCACGACATTATCCACAAGTTAAATATCACAATCAGTATTAAGCCTGGTGTGCTACAAATTGACAAGCAATGAGCCACAATGATGCAAGTTAATAACAAAAAATACAGAAGAATCTAAATGCTACTGACTTTATATAAAGTGTAAGAAGATAAGATAAAAGGATAAATTTCCACAATGGTAAAGAAAGAAAAAAAATAGTAAACAAAACACTTACGGGGTTAAATAAAATAAAGTAAAGTAAACATCACTGCTGTTGAGTTTTGGCTGGCAGTGCCCACGTATGATAGATGAAAATGATTGAATGAAAATGAAAAAGTTGCCAATGTTACTCGTTTAAATTAATGTTAATATGCCAATGTTAATCATTAACTTTCTGCCAGTGAACTCACGGTCCAAGTCCAAGCGAGACCAATATCACCTATTTCACTCTTCAGCAAAGACCAGCTAAGTAACGACGCGGCGTTCCGTAAGCTGGTGAATGAACAGGCGACTGCCTGGAGCGAGCTGGTGGCCAAGCACCGCGTGGAGGAGTGGGGCAGTGCGCGCAGTCGCCTCAACGAGCAGAGGGAGCTGCTGAAGAAGATGATGGAACAGACGCAGCTGGCTCAGATGAAGCAGCTCGAGGGGAAGCATGAGAGGTGAGGAGGAATAAATTTATAAATAGAAAATATTACGTAGACTACACTGCATTTAACACTAGCCAAATTACTTTCGAAACGTACGCTTTGGTAGAATAGAAAGACATTGACAGATCGTTCCATACATTCGTGTTTTATTATATCAAAGCGCGCATTTCGAAAGCCACTTGGCTAGGTGCCCTGGCCCAGTGGCTTTCAAATCGCACGCTTTGATATAATAGAAAGACAAAAATATGGGATTGCTATTGACAGATCGTATCAATGCCGAGGATTTGATTTTCTACTCTGCTAAAGCGTTTGTTTTGAAAGACACATGACTAGGTCTCCTGACATGCAATGACACAGTAATTGTAATTTCAATAAATAAATGAATTTCGTCAACTTGACGGTTCTCTAGTAGGTAATATGATTTTGGATATTTTAGGGAATTGAAAGAAATGAATGCGCGCCAAGCCAAGATAAGCATGGAGACCAGCAAGGAGGTTGCCAATGATAAGACTCTGAAGACCAAACAAGAGAAGGACAGGAGACTTCGAGAGAAAAAGCAGAACAACACCAAGAAGTTCTTGGATGAGAGGAAGGTAAGAAAGAAAGAAATAAGAATCCAATCAGTTTTAAGTATACCGGCAGGCATGGTACCGAGCAAAACACACGGTTGACTGACGACCTGGTTAAGGTCGCCAGAAAACAATAGATGCGGGCAGCTTGGGATCGGCCTTTGCGGAAATCCTTGGCCTTTGTCCGGCAGTGGACGTCTTTTGGCTGAAATCATGATGATGATGAAAATGAATGAACTCTGACAACCCCTTTGAAAGTGCTATGCCAACCGTAGTGTAATCAAGGTTTCCTTCTATCATCACAAACTGATATAGTTCTATGCAGTCGATTTAGTCGCATCATACAGCACCCACGGCAATGAACGAGGTGACTGTCTCGATTCCTAAGTAGCGAATCTCACCTCATAACTTTAAATGTTCGTAGACTCAAACCATTAAGCAAAACCGTGAAAAGGAAAAGCTGAAGGTAACTCATGGCAAACAGATGGAAGAACTATCCAAGGATATTGATAATGTACGTATTGTTTTATTGAATTTACCGCTAGCTTCCGGACTTCTCGGTTTTTGCCGACAGTTATATTTTAATAAACGTTTTTTAATAATGCCAAACTTAAGTGGCACTGGGCAGGGCACATAGCTCGCAGGACCGACGTCCGATGGGGCAGAAAAGTCCTCGAATGGCGACCGCGTTCCGGAAGGCGCAATGCTGGTAGGCCTCCCACACGGTGGACCGACGAACTGGTTAAGGTCGCCGGAAAACAGTGGATGCGGGCGGCCCAGGACCGGCCTTTGTGGAATTCCTTGGGGGAGGCCTATGTCCAGCAGTGGACGTCTTTTGGCTGAAATGATGAAACGTTTTTTATTACTTATTGCTCTAACAAGATTCAAATAAAAAAGCAATCTATAAATATACATCCGGTTTTTTTTATAAAGCTGTTCAACAGCCGTAAAATGGACCTGCGTACTGTTACATAGAGAAGAGCCGACATGAAACTGTTTCAAATTAAACTTGGTTCTAAATAAAACAATCTTCTAATGCGTGTTTTATGAGCTTGGGATAAATTTTCACTTAAAATTCAGTTAAACTACTAAGAATCTAAGTAGTTTAATTTTACTTGAATTTTAAACTTTCTAAAAGTACCTACTTTTACTCTTAACTAAATCTTACCTATGAGTAAAAGTACTTTTAGCAAAAAATATTACATTAATATAATTTTACGTAAAATTGATGAAATGCAAGAAATGTGTCATTAAAAAACCCGCCAAAATATACGTTTTTTTTACAATTTTGTCGTTACAGCTGATCGAGATGTACAAGATGGAGGAATCAGAATTCGACATGACAAGTAAAACAGAGTTCTTTGCATGAAAATACCCCGACATTGCCCCCTTGCTGGAGCAAATGACTTAAAAAGTGAGTGCAGTGATCTCATTTTGAAAAACTCTCACTTTGACGATTATTTCGTAAACATACCGATTAGTACCTTTTTCATTGGAAATCCTTCTAGATAACCGACCGTTGGCAATTAGCTGGGGTATGTGGGATTCCGGTGTGCGGAAAGAGGGTAATTATCGCCCCGACCTACCCACTAAAACTAATGGCGTTTCTCCACTAACCATATCAAGGCCGCGGGTTGCGCTCCCCAAAAAAGTAAATCTTTTTTCGATACATATACCACTAATGTGGAGCTCACGTGCCTTGGTAAGCGGTTACCATCACCTATGGCCGTTTAAATAGCAGCACAGGTGTAACTGACATCATAAACAGGGAATGCATGACAGAGATCTGTAATGTCTTTGGTATAAAATAGAAAAAAAAACTTGTATTGGGTATGCCAATAAAATAAAAAAAATTTGGAGTGTCTTTCTAGAATTGATTCTGATTGTGGTAATGAAGTTAGAAGCCTTTGTGATTCTTGCCTGTTTTGGCAAGAGTGTATTGTCTATAGTCCTCAAATATTGTCTATTATAATAATGTCGAGAAGTGCTGCAATAATTGCAATATTCATCATCACTTAACTCATAAACGACCCACTACTAAGTCGGGCCTTTTCCAAAATTAGGCTAGACGCATGATTTATAGATAATATTTCCTGATGTAATTAAAAACCGATCATACTAGGGGAAAATACCATTACAAATAGTATAGCAAAATGAAATATGGGCAGTAGGTAGAGTAATATTTAGAGATCGTCAGCATTTAGAATGGCGACTTTACGGGTAGTCCAAAAATGTGGCAAAATGGTTTCAGCGTAATTAGTATATCAATTTATAAAGTGTACTAAATAAATACTACACCCAATAGTTAAAATGATAACTGGTACATTTTAACCAAACTGATTATTAAAGTAATTCTAAATTTAAAATTTACTGATACTACTAACTTTATGTTTATTACATAGTTCTAAACATAATTAAACATGAGTAAAGAATATTCTAGGTATTTCTTGGCCTATAACCGATTTACATTGAAAAATCAACATTAGGTATTTTAATATAAAAACAATACTACATTTCCTATTCACTCGACCGAATATTTCATTATAATGCATTTAAGATAAGTACTATTATTAAGATACCTTTAAAAATGATCTAGTCATAAATATTAATCCTAGTTGTAATAATTTATACTTACCTATCACTTCCCTATTATGTTTTATCAATAAACTGGCTGCAGAGCGGATACTTTCATAGACAATGAGCAATAGGAAACTGTACGGCAGCCATACTTCTATTGTTTTTCATGACTTTGAAAATGATTATCTTGAAGATATACTTCGTTCGCGTTAAAAAGTGAGCCATCATTGGCTGCCGGATAAGACACGCCCGTCACCAATCAAATCATTCCAAATTAGAAAGTCACGTTTACAGTGGCTAATTGAAGGCATATTTTCCACCGCAACTGTTGAATCCTGTCATATACTTGAAGTATGTAAAATATAGCTACGCATACATCTTCTTACACGCAAACGTACTATAGACTTAAACTACCTAAATCAACATTTTGGGTTATGTTATGTTTCAATCCTAGTAGGTATAACCAACGATTTAAGATATCCCCACAAAAGATACAGTGTGCAAAAGCAAGTTATTACCAGCCGCATCTGTAATTAAGTATTACGTCTACGCCAAATAACTAGACCAATGCGCGAAAACAGAACAAACTACGGACGCGGCTGATATAGCGTATCTTACTTAACGCCAATATAAGACGTGTAGGCAAGAAAGACATTAAAAATCGTTCTATGTCGTGCATGTGGTGGAACGGTACTGACTGCTTTTACAAACGTTAGACTACGCATATACGAACGCGCCTCTGATTGGACTGCTATATGGCGGTGGCGCGAAATTCAAACATGGAAGCTTCTGCTCAGCAGTTTGTTTTTATTAAATTGATTTAATTCTTTGATAATAATGATGATTTAAGGTTTGAACATAAGCATTAGTATTGTCAGATAATTGTTAACATAGACCACTGCAACTATTGTCGTTGGTATATAAATTAGATTGTATTATGTTCATACCTAGTGTGTAAAAACATTTTTGTAAAATATTTTCATAAGTAATAATATATTTCAATTTCATACCTACTTTGACCATGCTAAGGCCCGTCCTGGACCGTAATGCCTTAGAAGATGATTATAATATTTCATATAGTAGGTACTTAAATGAAAATACTTATCTTTTACTATGTAGAAAAAAAAATTGAAATTAAATTATTTTTTGTCTGTAAAATCTACTAGAACTTATAATGGGATCAATGTTGTGTCATAATTCTAAGATTTCCAGCATCTCTTACAAAATTTTATTCTTGAACTGTTTGAAATGTCATTCCATTAAAATTGTATTCTACCATACTGTATTTGTTAGTGGACCAACTTACGACTAAACTAAAATACTTCCTATTTCAAACCTCCATAAAATTTATTCGTAATATTTTATAAGCCAAAGAATGTCCACATACTCTTATAACATTGTTGTAATTGAAAACAACTTCATTTATGTAGTACATGCAAGTGTATCATATAAGATAACCATCATAACTTTTATAGTTTGTAATTACTGATAAGGATTTAGCTTAAATTGTACTATTAATCTTTACTAAGAGTTACTTTAGGTGCCTAAGTACATAAATATCATATTCTAGTCAATTTCATTGAACATGTTTAATTTTTTTATTCGTAAGTTATGGCAAATCAATTGACCACAGTATTAGAAATTATTAATAAAAAAGATCCCGCTGAGGACAAGTATACATAATTAGCTCTACATTTAATATTTTAGTGTATCTCCCAGTAGTATAAAGAATATAGTGAGAGTAATTTATAAGAGTTCTAAAGGTTGACGGAATTATTAAAAAAATACGATTTATTAAAAAAAAAGTACCCTTTACATTAATAATTTATTGCAATGCACTTTATTCTATTTGTGGAATAATCAAATTATTCATATTAATATAATGTTATAATTATTACGAATTAGAACAATTTGAAGTTTAAGAATGATTATAGCCTTGCATTAGGTGCATATAAATTTTGTGTACAAATGTTAAGAATGGAATTATTGTATGGGAAAATAAAAGCATATTATAAATTAAAATTTGGCCTATAAGTTTATTTTTTTTACTATTTGGCTATGGATGTAGGAGGTCCCACGCGGTGAGGACAGAAACGGTTACAATAAAACTACTTTACTATATATGGATAACATAATTAGCACTTAGCACTTACTTGCATAAGGCACATCATAAATAGCACTTTACATAACTTTAACTTGTTTGCATACCATTATTATTAGCCATAATGACTTGGAAATGTAAAGCATATATTCTAAACTCATTATACGAAACATATTATTAGAACACTGATAACAGAACGCTGTAAACAGTTAAAATTGGTAGCAAATTATAATAACCAGTAATTGATGTTTAGTTATTTACTAGTGATTAAAGTAAAACACAATGTATCCAAAGATTTATTTATTGTTTCAAGTACAATAATTAAATTTAAATATTTGAAAACATTTTTTTTTGTATTATTTGAATTTAACCCTAATACTACTTACATTATAAAATAATTGTTTGGTAATCTACTTTGATTTCATGCTTCTGATTTTCTTCCTTTCCCGATACAGGCTTTCTTGTTGAACTGAAAGGAATGGACCATTTACTACTAGTACTACTCAGCCCATAGAAGACCCACTGCTTAGTTTTGCTGACTCCTGTTACATGAAGGTTTATAAACCTACTCTGCCACGCTGGCCAGACAGGTTGGCACAGGTTTTGATTCAAGTTCTCCTTTAATTGCATCTAGCCTATCAACCTTGACATTTCCTTCTGTCTGCTCTTACGACACCCTCAGAATGGAATGGAATAGTGACAATATGTAATCTTATCTCAGGCTATATAGGATGTGGACCTTGTGGCTAAGTTTTGTACTATCCTAGAATGAACTAGTAATGTACTGTACTGGGTAGTCTTTCTTGAGTAGGACTTAAGAGCCAGTACATTAGTCCTGTACATGACAAACATAGTAAATGAGGCTCATCAATTTCAAATGTTTTGTCATGTTACTATCTTCTATTTGTTTATAATTTATGCAAGTAAACTTACAATTACAGATTTAATCTACCAGTATAAGGTTGTGAAATAGAGGGGCACATAAACTCAATCATGTCATGACAACACAGTGTTCTTGAATGAGCTGTTGGTCCTTGTCATAAAATACAGAGTGTGTATGACAATGTTAGACAACATGACATTTAACTACCAAATAAGGGATGGAGCCAGATATAGTGGCAGATCGTTATATTGTATAGGAGATTGTTACATAGGATATGAATTATAGAGGTCAATAAAAAGGGTAAGCTTGATTAGCCTATTTGTAGCAAATGTGGAAATATAACTGAACACTGATGTTGGGAGGTGTTTGAGGATTGTTGGACCATCCTCCAGTTATATAGATTAATAAAAGGATCATTTCTGCCTGTGCATTGGAGATAGCCTGACTCAGCAGTGGGTCTTTATGGGGTGATAGATTCATTCAAACATAATAGTGGGTCGCTTAAGGTAAGTTAATTTTGGAGGTTATATACTTACTGTAAGGGTCGAACCGGATAATTTCAAGTTTATCAGCCAAACGCTCTCTAATTTGTGTCACCTGGTGTCCTGATACTACGCTTTCCATAAGAACCATAATGCTTCTGCAAAACACAGGGCATTCATAATTCATTTAAAATTTCAAATGTCAAAATCATATGTTTAGATACATACTTGCTTTTAGCTTTCTTCAATAAAATGTTTGTTATAAACATAGTGGAATATATTTTTTATCAATTAATATATTTGCAATCGCACAACACCATAAAATCAACAGCAAGATTACAAAAAAATAATACGGAATCTGACTATTAACTGACCTGACAGTACAGACAAGAAGATTGAGTAGTGAGTGAGTACAGACAGACAGTAGTGCCACAAACTAGGGATGCTAACGCATAGAGCTAGTGTCAAAGTGACAATGATGTGAAGTGAAGGGTGAGAAAGTGACAGAAAGGATACAGCGATCAGCTGGGCTCATTAAAGTTAGCCCTAGAAAAAAATGATTTTTTACTATTTTCAACTTTTTTTCTATTAAGTCGTTTCTTATTTTTTGTTAGCTGTTAATAATTGTTTGTTCTCCATATATTAATTTAAAAAAAAAAAAATATTGCCCCCCACTTGCAATTTATAATATTTTTCCGTCAATAATGACTCGTAAATATTTATTTTCGATTGTTCGTACATAAAATACGTTTGTTTTCTTTCGAAATTACTCAGTTTTTGTTTAATTAACTATTTTAATTAGCTGAATATTTATGATTTTTTTTCTTCTGTGGCAAATATTGCAGTCAAGTTGTAATGTAGCGATTTTTACATTTTTTAAGATAGGGAAACCAAACATTTAATAAAAATCCATACAGATCGGAATTTAGGAAAAGGATCAGGAATATATAAATACATATATTTTAATTAAGTGTTGTGATTAAAGTAATTATTTTTTATTTTACTAATACAACTTTATCGATATAGGCATGGACGTATAAAAAAAGGCGGACGGAACTCTGGCTAAGACAAAAGTGAAACGCCAAAATGGCGGCAGCCCTGTATGTGTGAGTTAATTTTGGGGTTGCCAAGATACACAAAATTTTGCAATAAAAACATGGTTAAAATATAAAAAAAAATTGTTCGAAATTGTTATGTTTAACTTAAATGCTGAGTTTTTTTTTTATAATAATGTCTTTTACTTTGAGAGGTTTTGAAATTTCCTCTAATTTCGAGATGTGTTGAAAACGATTCTAAATTTAAAGAAATGCTTTCATTACCAAAAATATTTTTGTGATAATATATTGATGTTGCCTAACTATAATTTATTGCGCACCTCTTGAGAAGCACTGGTATTAAATGGTACAGTAACAGTATATTCCTCTGCGACGTGTCTTGACTCAAACAAATATTAAAACAAAATAAAGCACTGGGGATTAAAATAATGTATGAATATTTTTAGTTGGCGCAGTGGTTGAGCGATCGACTGCTGCGGAGCATGTCGCGGGTTCTATCCCCGCACGGAAGAAATATTTGTACGACCTACAAGTATTTGTCCCGGGTCTGGGTGTTTTTCTATCTATAATATGTATGTATTTACAAAAAAAAATGTATTTAAGTAGTTTACCATCCATCTCGTTACCATAAAACAAGCATTAAGTTGCTTAGCTTGGGACAAGATGGCGTTGTGTGAAATGTCCAAGGATATTTATTATTATTATTATATACCGACACAATAGCTACAATGTACATTTAAATTTTGAAAAAATTAGCGGCATAGTTTCGTTTTTTTTTGTATTATCCATGTCTTGGTAGATTGCTAATTTACCTTTTAAGGTACTGCATAAGTAACAACACGCCGGAATCCTCCTTTAGTTGTTTATAAGTCATCCGCATCAAAATGTATACTGCAAATGACACTGTATTTGTTTGGAATCCAATCGTTTTCACCATTACAATTTCTATTAAGTAATTTTAATTCAATCATTTCTCCATACTTAATTTTCTTTAGAAAATCTAGCAAAAGGAATATATAATAAAATACCCAGTAGTAACTATTAAATAATTAACCATAATAATATATTGATTTTTATAATAAACAAAAAATTGCCCTCATTTCGGTTAATTTGCTCACGTGAATATTGGCAACACTGGACTTAAAATTAATTGTTTTGTTCTAGCAAATACAAATTGATTTTAATGTATATAATCTGGAAATAAGTGATTGAATTATTCAATTACGTATGAAACGTGATTCCTGGATTGTTTTTTCTTTCGGTCACTACGGTTTTTACACCATTTTACCACGCAAGACATGATTTATAGTTTTTATTTTTTCGCCGCATATTGCGTCTTTAAGCATCGACGTTCACGCGCGTAATGGCCGACTAATGTGTGAAAGTGTGCGTGCTGGCCTGTACATATAGCTGATCTGGCCGACTATGATGTCACAGTTTTTAGTTAGCGAGACTCTGTCCGACTTTTTTTATACGTCCATGGATATAGGCAATTATATTATTTCTTTGTTGTCAAGTACTGTAAATTGAATGGAATGACGAAAACTTCTAAAATGGCGTGTTATTATGACAATAGTCGTTGTTCATTTGTCTATCAGTATAAACAACGACTTATAGCAAAAATATTTAAGGACGGACACAGCCTTGTATATGGCTCATTATGATGAATGTTCCAGGGTAGCCCGCGAAATTCAAATTTTCTTACGTTTTTTGCAATTTGCAGGTCAGTGCTAGGTTGTATGTTGATTAAAATGTTATTCGCGGGTGTAAGACGTATGTAGTTATCAATACCTAATATAAAACATAGTCGCTGTCGTCTGTCCGTCCCTATGTATGCTTAAATCTTTAAAACTACGCAACGGAATTTGAAGCGGTTTTTTATAAGAGATAGAGTGATTCAAGAGGAAGGTTTATTTGTACAATACATGCATAATATTGTAGTGAAACACTGATCAATTTAGAGGTTTCCAATGTCGTACATAAACACATTTTTTGTGCTTATATTGCAAGGGTATATTTATTATCAGCATTGCACCCGTGCGTAGCCGGGGTGGGTCGCTAGTAGAATTATAAGGTGGAAGAAAATCTTTTTCAAAGTGATTCTTGAAAAAATGTTGCCTATAAAAGTTGTTCCTTAAAAAATGATCTACAAAAATGGTCTGATATCATTTTTTCGTAAAATGATAAAAAAAAGTTATATAAAAAATATATGTTTTTTCTCGAATTTCGGAACATTTTCGCTTATAACTTTTTTATTTATAGTTCTACGACAAAAAGTTACTGGACCAAAGTTATAGAGAATTTAATTTGCAACTAAAAATGTGAACATTTTTTTTATCAGATGAATAGTTTAAGAGATTTATCGTAAAAACCATTTCAACCCCTATTTTCAAGATGGCGGCCGTGGGACAAGGGTGGCGACCCCACAAACTTGGTTTTAGCTTTACATTTACTCCCCTTAAACAACAAAAAAATAAAATTGCGTCCTCTAAGAACCGCAACCCCAAATGTAAACTAAAAACCCCAAAATAAACTTTTCATGGATCTTTTTTTTCAAAAAAAGATTTGACGATTTTACTTTGTCTTGGAAAGTTTAGAGTTTTAGCGCATAGGCAAATGTTTACTATTCTTTGTTTTCTTTACTATATGTGCTTCAGTTTTTCTTCCTAGGTTTTTATTTTTAATATTATTTATTCTTGACCACACATTTTAATTTTAATAGAGGCAATTTATGAGGTAAAATAAATGAGTACGTCGTCTGATTTTTGGAGGTGTTGTGATGTTTTATTGTCTTTAAATTTGGTTTTAATTAGAGTAAAAGTACAGGCTCTTTATTATAAAATTATTATTAGAATATTAAGATATGCTACGTTTAAAATATGGCAACCTATTTTTTTAAAGCCAGAACCATAGGAAATATTACTTTAAACAAACTAGCAGTTAAAAAATCATAGCGTTATCTTTTTTAAAATATGACTGATTTTTAGATATACATGGTTTTGACTTATGCTTCAGGGGGAAATATATTCGAGAGCTGGTAGCACTGCATACTAGTGACCATTGTGTTACCAGATTAAATATACAAACTAGTTAAAAAATACCGTGTTTCAGACTCAAAAAATAGCCATACACGCTCAGATGTGCCCGCCGGCAGATCCGTGATTCGCCACACACAACTACGGGCAGGTTCAGATCGTAATTCCAGCAAATACGGTCGTCTGTAAAAATGACTATTTCAGAGCATAATTTAGCAATAATATCTGGTGCTTTTATTTATACAAATAATTTAATTAATAATTTATTTATATATTTTTATAATAATAATAGTATAAATAAAGTACGTACGTAAAGTAAGTAAGTAGTAAGTTAGTACTAAGGGTGCGTTCCACTTGGCACTCACAACGACCACGCTCACGACCACGGTTTTCACCGTTCCACTTGGTTCTGGGCGTCACAAATAGTCACAATCGTTTACTCAAGTGGAATGGATTTTGGAGCGTTTTGGGCGTTCATTTAAATAATAAAAATGGCGCGTCTAAAAAAAAACTAAACAAAAGGTTGATGAGGTTATATTACAATTTGTAAGTAAGTGGTATTAATAAGTTCCATTACATATTGGTTAAAAGATTTATTAAAAAAAAAGTATATACTTTAATTTTCAAGGAGTATTTAACGAATTTATGATCGTATTTAATAAAAATGCCTATATCGGCAGCAGTTTGAAATTAGTTGGTGCGTCAAAATAAAAGTACCTACTAGTTCGTCCAGCTCAGATGAAGAAAGAAATAGAATTTTACAAATCTTTGATCGTAAGAAACGAAAAGTTTGACCACATAATATTGATTTGATAAATTCATCAAATTCTCAAAACGCTCACAACGACCACCTTTTACGATGGGGCGTCGTGAGCTTGGCGTGAGCATAAGTTATGACGTCATCAATGACGTTTTCGCCGCGACCACAACGATCGTGGTCGCCATGTGGAACGCCTGAATGAGCATTTTAGGCGTTGTGAACGCCAAGTGGAACGTACCCTAAGTAGTAAGTTTATTGTAATTAGTTTATTTAGAAAAAAGTTGTGTAAAATAAGACAAATAAAGATATGTGTTTAAAAGTTTAAATAATATATTTATATAATAATAAGTTTTACAATTGCTTAACTTTGATTTTCCCCAAACAAGGAAAATACTTATAAAGTTCTATAACACTTGTCCAAAACTTTTTACTGTTACTAAACGCCATTTCTGTGATCAAACTCATATATTTCTTCGAGTGTTACTGCGCACTGACATCAAATCTGGCGGGCACATCCGTCGCTACGCATACACGCACAGTTGGGAACTCGGATCTACCCGTCCCGTGCCCGATCCGCTCGATTTGACCACGGGCAGCGGGCAGGCTTGCAAATCCGTGTCCGTTCTCACGCACGGATCTGTCCGCCAGGCACAGATTCGGCGGGCAGATCTGTGTGTGTATGGCTAGCTAATTTGCCGTGCATTAGTTTTAAAAACAATAAATAATATCTTTTAATATATTGAATAGTAATAGCTGAATAGATTGTTGAGAAAGTATATTCACATAAAACCTTTTGGTAATTAATTTATGGGCTCCATCAGAAGGCTCAAAGTCACCCAAAGGGCAATGGAGAGGGCTATGCTTGGAGTTTCCCTGCGAGATCGAATCAGAAATGAAGAGTTAAGCAGGAAAACCAGGGTCACCGACCGACACAGCCTACCGGATTGCCAAACTTAAGTGGCAGTGGGCAGGGCACATAGCTCGCAGGACCGACGCCCGATGGCACAGATTAGGCACAGAAAAGTCCTCGAGTAGCGACCGCGTTCCGGAAGGCGCAGTGCTGGTAGGACTCCCACACGGTGGACCGACGACCTGGTTAAGGTCGCCGGAAAGCAGTGCATGTCGGTGGCCCAGGACCGGCATTGGTGGAGATCCAACAGTGGACGTCTTTTTGACGAAATTCTGAAATAATGATGACGATGAATTATTATAATCCTCTTTCTTGTTTTTAAATCATTCATTTGATTAAAGACACGCTGCACGGTCACGGTATTGACCGTGCACAGTAGACCGTGTTTTAGCCAAAATTAACGTGCTCCTACGGGTATTACCGTGCATCTGGTAACACTGCCATAGACAACCATACTTACTTACTTTAATGTATGCGGCATTTTCATTATGCCACGCGAACAAATTTTCAAAAAAACATTTATTTGACAGCGACCAAATAACGAAACACGTGCGATTTAATTATATTAATATTACATGTCGGACATTTAACAGTAACTAATGAAGTGTGATGAATAATTCACAGTCTTTTTAGATTTTACAGCTGCCCAATCTGTAGGGCAGAACCTGGTAACATTTCAAAAACAATGTCGTTGGTGTGATGATGAACCTGTGAACCGGCGTCGCTGTGGCATTTTGTGACTAGTACTTTTGTGTTCGTTCTTTGTTCGTAATACATGTCGCAAATGAAGTAAACAACATCAGTTTTGTGAGTTTTATTAGTATTTTGTTTTTCGTAGTGTAGTTTTAACAATAAAACAACAATGATAAATAACGAAATGGAGAATGGCGGCGGCGACGCTACCAATGTGTCACCTACCAAACTCATGGTCAATTACATACCGGAGCTGATGACGCGCGATATGATGTACGCACTGTTCTCGGCGATGGGTAAGATCGAGAGCTGCAAGCTGATAGCGAACCGAGGCTACGGGTTCGTCGAATACGAGAAACACGAGGATGCGGAAAAGGCGCGAGCAGCGTTCAACGGCCTCTTGATGCAAGGCAAGACTTTAAAAGTGTCTTTCGCTCTCCTCAACCCCGAAAACAAGGCCAGCCACAAGCCTGATACTGAATCTAACCTATACATAAGCAATCTACCTCCAGATATGACGTTAGAACGTCTAAATACTTTATTCTCTCAGTTCGGGACGATAACAAACAGTCGGGTGTCGCAAGGGATAGGTTTCGTGTGTTTCGATAACCGCCAACAGGCAGAGGAGGCGATCAAACACATGAACGGGCAGTCGCCGATACCAGGTGCGGGTGCCATAGTCGTCAAATTCGCGAATAAGCCGAACACAAACAAAATCCCACCGAGACCCACGCCCCGGGTCGGCGTCGGTGCCACACCACTCGCGTACAACGGCGCCACGGCCGTCTTCAACGGTACAGCTCCCACAGCCTTCAATGGCACCAATTTAAGTGCATTTGGCGCACGACCGGCCGCGTTTGCTCCTGGCTACCCTCAAGCATCGCCACCGCCTCTATTGCCTTCACCTGGCAAGGCTCTACCATTCATCAATAAAGGACAGCAAAGGTTTAACCCGATGGCAGCAGCAAATCATGCACCATTGCCACTACTTGGTGCACCAGCAAGTCCAGTCCCTATTCTCGGTGCAGCACCTGCGTCGCACCAGACAACAGTGTATGTATACAATATTGGTGAGGATACTGAAGAATTAGCACTATGGCAACTCTTTGGTCCATATGGTGCAATTGATTCAATAAAAGTGATCAAAGATCCTGAAACTAAGAAAAATAAAGGTTTTGCATTTGTGAATATGCGTGAGTACGATGAGGCCGCTATGGCCATCCAGGCACTCAATGGATACACGCTCAATGGACAGGTTCTATCGGTTAGCTTTAAGACACAGAAAAGAAATAATTAAGATGTGTACGGACGTTGTAAACGCCGTAAACTATGTGATTGTTCCCGGGCCGAATGCTTAAGAAAAAGATTTTCATTCCAATTTCAAAATATTTTTGTAGACAAGAAGCGAGATCCTATTATGTGCATTTCAAATTAGTCACATAAGTATTTTTGTAAGATTTAACATAGTTTTATATTTCGCGAGAGAGCGACATGACTATTTGTGAGTTTAGTTGGCTTGACAGTATCATATATGTGTACACTTTATCATATGCTATGGTATTATATTATTGGACTATATATGGACCTGTCGCACTATGTATTTGTGTAGAGTGAGCATTGGGGCGCTTGTCTCAGCTCAGCTGCCCCTGCGCTCACCTAACCCTCAGGCATTTTATTTTGTGTAAAACAAAACATTGTATGTTTTTAATCTTTAATAAATTCACTTTTAAATAGAGTTTATGGTATATTTCTCTATTTTTTTTTCTATATACTTAATCCCTGCCCTGTTGTGTCCTTTATTTACTTACAATATATACATAATAATCCATTTATTTGTGGCAGTAGTTTAACCTGTACATAATTATATACTTGTGTGTATGTCCGCGGCAGGTCAGCTGTTTAAATGCTTTCAATATTGCATGTTGTGTAGTGAGTTCAGAAATAAGTTTTTATTTGTTTATGTTCATACTTTTATAGCTCCTATTATTGTTTGTTCCAGTGATTACATATGTAAATTATTTTTGGAGCTATGGTCAGGCCATCTAATTTGCAAAATTTCACATTACCGAATTTATTTATTTAACCGTCTCTGACGAGTAGTGAGCTTTAATCTCTGTACATTTATAAGGCTTCAAGTCAGTCTACTAGTGTAGTATAGGTTAGGCAAGGAGTTGAATGCAAGTAACTAAACTGTACAACATTAAAGGCCGTATAAAATATAATTTACTTGTATGGTACAAGTAATGTTTCATTTGTCTCATAAATTAATGCAAAATTGCTTTCGCCAATATTTACTTTAAATGTCAGATTTGAAATTTAAAGTTATTGGGTGAAATTTAAAGTTGAATTTGTAATGATAATGTGTTCTATACTCACCAACACTTAACTGAATAACAAAACAATATTTCAGGAAGTATAAATCATCATCATTATCATTTCAGCCAAAAGACGTCCACAGCTGGACATAGGCCTCCCCCAATTAAATTATTGATTAAAACTAGGAATGTGGTAATAATAGCTACATTAGTACAACCCCTCACTCGAAATGGACTATCTATTTTTTTAGTGTCCTTTAATGATGTTACAGTGAATTATGTTCATCTCCTTGACTGTAGAATAGGGTACACCAATTGCAAACATTATCTCTCGGTAGATATGCATTCATTGAACATAGGATACAGATAAGATAGCAATGGAGTGGTCCAACCAATTTCCTATTTGACAGACTGCCACAAATTAGACATAAAGTTAGGTACTAGCCTGCTATGTCCCGTATTCGGGGCACACCAAACAACAGTTTTAGGAGTGAAAGTATATGTGTAAGTATAAACTACATGTTGATGGTGAGTAATTATGACTGCCTATGAATAAGTAATTCAGTAACATTTATGATTCGAGTCCGCCTTTTGGTTCGAGTTTTTTTTCCGTTTATCCAATTTTAGTCGCGTTCGAATTGTTAAAATACTGTCTCCGACGTTATCGTGGTTGCTAATGGAACGTTAAGTTGAATTACCTTTTGCCCTCTGTGACTCGAATATTAGTAATTTCTTCAACATTCACGACATTTTGACTTCTTAAAGTATTCCATGGTAACTAATTGCCGAAATTAATTGTTTTCTCGTAATTTAAATTGTTGAGAAATCCAGGTTGGGAAAAAAAATATCTAGTGAAGCTACTAAAGTGTTCTTTTTTGCCAATATGTTCATGCTCTAATTAAGTAAAAAGGGTCATATGCACCCTTTTTATGACTCATTGGTGTGGTTTTCGAAACACCGGTTGGCAGTGGAATGACGCTTAGCCACAAGAAAATTGTGAATCAACATTTGTGAAAGGTGTATTTTTATGAATTATTTTCGAGAAGTTCTTGCACAATTATTTATCAATTTATAAATATTGTCAATTTATATTGCCTTTATTTACGTAACTACGAACCTGTACGACAGAATATCGATTGTTTCCGCAATATTGTGACCTATCAGAAACATCCAGGATTTCGAAAATTTGTTTGTTTTCGAAAACTCAAAAGGAACTTATCATCTTACGACCCTTGTCCCACGCTAGGTGGTAGTCTCCATACACACCTATCAGTCTTCATATCTACAGTCACACCTTTTATACACAATTCCACATTCTTACAATCCATCCATCTCTTTGATCTCCCACAACCCTTGCGTCCACCCACATTCATGGGTATTCTAGGGCTCCGATTCAATTGTATCTTTTAAACAAGTTTCATTTTTTAATTAGAGACATTGTGAAGGACCCATTTCAATTCACAATTCAAGGCTTAAGTTGTCACACAATACATAGGAAATTATTTTCCCCATTAATAAAGATAATATACGTACATTTAATCAGCCATTCCTGTAATATTACAATTATAACTTGTAGTTCACAAAAACCTGTAATTAAATTGGTATTATCGCAACTCACCGTGCTGTAACATACAGCCTTTATGACGGACATTATAAATTAAAGATAGCTCGATTCAACGCGCTGATGAGAATGGTTAACTAATATACCTACAGTACCTTCGAAAATAACGAGTTTAACACAAACTTTCCCTCGCTTTCCAAAAAATACTCTGGATCTGTTAAGTCCGGTATTGATTAACGAATAACTACCAAATTTAGTGTCAAATTAACCAACATAAACTTGATAGGTATGATTCTATCGCGATGATTACTGTTTTCTGCAGTACGAAGGAGCAATCGTTTAGGGACATCGCGAACAAACAAGTTTCCTGGAATAAAACATTAGCGAGGGCCGTAATCGGATACTTCTACATCCATCACAATATTTTGGGTAAGTGATGGCATACTTGGGTATATGTAGGTACAGTGTTGTCGAACCTGCCCATATTGGGTTTCTTGACGATCAATAACTTGAGGGAAAGTTATGCTCTTGAGTATGATCCCTAAAATTGAGGGAAATCTTTTCAAGGAAATGGTTTTTGTAATGGTCTAGTCTTGATGTCAGGATGACTGCACTGGGTGTTCTGCTGGGTTATTGCAAAGTATGCTTTTTCTAATTCTGGACAATACCGCGGGTTCTGCTAGTTCCAAACTGGTACCAAATTGTGATATATTTTCCACAAAACTACTAAATTAGGGGTGTATTATTATATTTAACATTTACATCACTACGTATTTATATCTGTACAATTTCTCAAAATTCGATTCTCTAAATTTCTTGGAAAACGAAGTACAATACCAGAGTTGTTCGCTAAATAAACGGATAAGGAATGTGGGATAATCTAATCTGTGGGTTAATCTCTAAGTCAGCAACAGATTTTTATGCATATTGTGCTAAAACGAAAATAGAATGCGTATCTTTGCAAATAAACTAATCGCAATGAATGCGACCAGTATATATTTATAACTTGTATAGTTGGAGCTTGGAGATGCACATTAAAAGCATTCTCGGTCGTTGAATTTAATGTTCTCCGTCCTTTTCAAGGGCAATATCTATAATATATTATACGTATTAACTCGCCTCGCACGAATTCGTCGACCTTTTATCCCTGGGAGCTGTGACGTTATGTCTGAGACTTGTGTCGATATATTTACATATTTGTAAATATATTAAAAAATCGACGTTTTGCAATCTTGTTATTTAGCAGCTAACGAACGGAGTTGAAGACGCTTCTAGTAATTAGAATAGGTATGCGGTTAGAAATTCAATGTTCGTTTCGTGAGCAAATTTTAAATGTTTGAGCAAAGTAATCATTTCGTATTCTTAAAGATATTCTATTAATATGTGTTAATTTTATAGATGCGAAATAACCTTGCCTGACTGAGACGATGTCGATAAATTTTGCCAAAGGACAAAGATTACATTTAGTCGCGTTGTGTTGTGGAAAAAACGACGTTATTACATAATTATTTATCCAAATAGGACAGAAGTTGCTTCTAGACCTATAAAATATGTCTTGCCAAGATATCTGTATCGTATATTTTATTTATAAATAAGATTCTTCCCAACATGCGCCTTGGGTCGTATATTTATGATAGCCGGTGTTAACATGTAATTTGCAATAGTCAAGACGATGCGTACTTGCCTAATTCTAAGCTCATGTGACTTCCGGCCGCGGCTTCCACCGCGTTGATTTCCGACTCGTGCCAGTTTTTACTTTTTGGTCAGTTCGTTTCGTTGACATTTATGTTTTCTGCGCTGCTCCCTTGAAAAGTAGATTTAGACTTCCCTAATAAATTATCAGATTGTGTTCGTAGTTCAAACAAACGGTCTGTAACCCGTCCATGTCTGTAACAAAGAATAATATCCTATATTGCAATTCGTCAATATTTCCAATCTATCAGCCACAGGAGTCCACTGCTGAACATAGGCCTCCCCATCGATTTCCACAACGCATGATCTCGTGCAGACCGCATCCACCGACTCCCAGCGACCTTCATAAGGTCGTCCGTTCACCTAGTCGGGGGTCTTCACACTTATATTTTTTATATATTTGCTATTTTAATATTGCAAGTAAAAGCAATGGAAATTCAGAAAATTTTAAATTAAATGCTAATAATATATGTACTAGGAAACATCAATAACTATTTGTTGCTTCAAAACCTCTGCGGAACGTGCGATAAGAAGACTGTGTCTCGAGTTTAGGTTATTAATTCCTAACGAATTTACATATTTTTTCATCCGAATTGATACTTGACTACTCGCATTTGAAGATTTTAAAATAACAGTGCGAGCATAATAAACATTTTCCATTCGTCGTGATCATTAAAATTCACGTTCCTAATCAGCGTAACATGAATTTTTGAAGCTCCGCCTATATATTCTGGTGGTATTGTGCACACTGAACTGAATATTAGAATGCAGAAAACAATGGGCCGTCCATTTTAGACAGCGGAATTTGTTTAATCATATTTGAACAGGTTATCAGAACGAAAATTGTTACTGTATTAGCCATTCTTCTCATAACATTCCACTGCTGAATAACCTTCTGTGACTTTTTGTCTTTTTTGTGGGATATTCTTAAAAAATGGAAGTTTCGCCCCGACACCCACTAACACCCACGGGGTTCTTCGACAGGGCCGCGGTTTGCTCTCAGTATACGCATAGGCTCCCTCGGCTTTCGGTGAGTGCCACGTTGACCTCATGATTTGGCACAGGATAAGTGAGATTTTTCAGTACACACAGTACGAAATGGATTGGTAACGCTACAATTTCCAAATCCATATCAAACGTATTTGCTATTGAGCATAAAATATGACTTAAGCGACAAATTACGAACTAACCTCGTCTCGATGGCCTCCATAATGGGTACTTTGCCCCGATGAAGTTTGTCCTTAAACGAATCTAAGTTCAAGGGTAAAACGACTATAGACATAATATGACATACCTAGTCTACCCCCGATATTTTCATCGCGTCTATAGCCAAATTAAGTAATATTATGGCAAGTGCTATTTGACGAGTTCATTAAAATGCTGTTTAAAGTCTATTTTATGTTATGAAATGTCGGCAGTTGTACGTTCGCTAAGTCTGCAGGTGCCATGTTAATGGCTCGTCTGCTAAATGTGTCTGAACCAGTTTTTTTCTCGTCCACGAACGTTAATACCAATAAACTGGACATAACAGCCAGCCGGTTCCCTTGAAACATCTAGCCAATCTAATTTGGAATACATATCTGTGCTTAGGTCGAAGCATTGTTATTTAATACGTTATCATTAGTTGACTAGCTGTTACCCGCAACGTCGTCTGCGTTGACTACAAATTGGACTAGTTTCTTTTATAACCCCCGACGCAAAAAGTGGGGTGTCTGTCTGTCTGTGGCACCGTAGCTCGCGAACGGATGAAGCGATTTCAATACAGTTTTTTTTTATTACAGGGGAGTTACGGGCGAGTGTTCTTATACATGCTTGATGAAAATCGGTTGAGTCGTTTAAAAGTTATGGGGGGTGAAAGAGGGGAAGAATTATCGCATGTCTGCCAATATAATCGAGTGGGGTCTCAAATGAAAGCGCATCACGTGCACATCGTTTTGCGTCGGGGGTTAAAAATACTTCGCGTTGGGGGACCAGGGGTCAGGTAATAAATAAGTAGCAGCGGTCCCCCAACGCGATGTATTTTTTACTTTTTAAAGGGTACTTAGGTCATTGTGTGCTTGTGCTGCTTGAATTTTGTTGCATATGGTGGCATGAATAATTGATCAATCACTTTCGGAAATAAAATATTAGTAGGATCAAGTATGAAAGTATCATATGAACTCATTCCTAGGTGTCCAGCCAGACATTTATAAATGGTAACATCGGACATTCATTTGGTAGAGGCGACATCTATTTTATAAACCGGCCAGATTTAATTATTGCCGGCGCGGTGGTCTATCAAATCAATCTATGTTTGGACATATACTACTACTATTCGGCCCGTAAATGATCCACTGCCGAGTCGGGCCTCCTCTCATCCCAGGCAGGGTAATAGCCTACTGTGTCACGCTGGCCAGACGGGTTGGCACAGGGTTTCGTATCAAGGTTTCCTTCTCCTATGGTTAGGTTTTCGTTTCCTCTTGTCGGCTCTTACGATACCCTCAGGATGGAATCGAGTGGTGACACTGTATTCTAAATCGGTCACCATACGGAATACATTTTTGACATATACTGCCTTCGATATTTACGTTGTCAACTAGTACGAAAATTGAGATCTAAAAACACGCGGGAGAAACCGTCCGTATCATACGTAGTCGTATGGACTCTTGGCTATTCTTCTTCTTCTCCGTTCGTAAAAGCCCCACTGTCCCAATTTAAACTTGGAGAATACTTGTTAAATACTTAGTGCTCCGGTCTGTGTTACCGTAAGCCAATTTCCCGCCGTGAATTTTGAGGAAGCTCGAATGAACACATATGGCGTGATATGATGACGATATCAGTGTTTTGCGTCGCTATCACACCCATGCACGCCATCTCTATTGTATGGAAATTCCGAGAAATCTGCGTAGTGCTCTAAAGTGAAATCATCATACTGTGCAGAATAGTTTTATTATGTACGGTTGAGTCTTCAGCGACTAAAGATACGAATATCTACTTTCAACTTTGTTTAAATAAATATAATATTTCCTTGCAGACGATTTTGAAATGTGTGATGTCAAAGCCAAATTGTGGCACCCCAATTGGCCAGCATGGCACAGCAGGCTTATTTACTTCAGTGATATTACTTAACTGATCCGATTATTTAGATTCATTAAGATCTGCGAACAAATCTAAGTATTCGTTAGTTTTTGTCTCGTTCAGGCTCTTTGGTTAATGTTTGGAACCTTGAACCACAACATGAGGTCACAAGTAACATCATAATCACGTGATGTTTTTTTAACATTTTTAACCCCTCCCTCCCCCTTTGGGAGACGTGGTGAGGTTTAAGACTACCCCCCACCCCTCATTAAAAATCACGTGTATTTTTTAGTACCTGCAAAGAATCTTACAGTCAAAGGATATCTACCCTACACGCCGTTTTTCGTTTTAAAATCACGCGTTTCACGAAAAAATAAATATTCGTGATATCTTACTATACCCCCCCCCACTTGTGATATTTCGTGATTTTGGCTGAACCTGTCCCCCCTTTCGAATCTCACGTGATTTATGGACAGCCCCTAACATCACGTGACTTGACTTGCGTCCTTCTGTTAGTGATTACGTTTTATGATGAGCAATTCCTGTCTACAATATTCTTGGTTCCCGCTATCCCAGTTTTATAGCGGCGGAAGCCCGAATACGACACTGTAACACCAAAATAGATATATGTAAACAGTAAAGATAATTTTGGCGTGGACAATCTTTGAAGTTTCATCAGAGTTGGTTTCGTTGAAGCAGTTTTAAGTAGACCTTTAAAGGCCTACTTTACAATTAACGTAGTACCCTGATTATATTGAAACAAGCTCTTTTTCCATTGCTTACGGATTTTTCTCATAGCCTGCATTTAAAATACACAATATTAGTACTCTACTACTACTCAGCCCATAAATGACCCACTGCTGAGTCAGGCCTCCTCCCATCACAGGGAGAGTAATTAGCCTACTGTGCCACGCTGGCCAGACGGGTTGGCACAGGGTATCGTATCAAGCTTTCCTTCTCTTGCGGCTAGGTTTTCAGCCTTGTCATTTCATTATGTCGACTCTTACGATACCCTCAGGATGGAATGTGGTAGTCTCGATAGAAGGAAAACTTGCTACAAATCCTGTGTCTATCCGTCTTGCCAGCGGGGCGCAATAGGCTAATTACCTTTCCTATGATGAGATATAGATCTCCCATAGATATCTAAGTGGAGAGATGATGATTGAACTGAAACAAAGACGCTGACTCGCTCACTCACACATTGATAGCTTTTTGACTTTATATAATTAATTAGAGTTACGTTTGTGTGTATAACACATCTTTACGTTGATGACTTGGTCATTAATGTTAATATTAAAAGGCCAAGCAAAAGTCAAGGTAAACCATAAAAAAATAAGAATTAATTCTAAATTAGCAACGAAGAGATAGGTAGCCGCTAATCGTATGTATTATTAAGTAGGTAGCGGTTGTCCGAGACTTCGTCCGCGTGTGATTTTAGAATGTGGAACATTCGGTAACTATGGGCTCCTGAAAAACGTTGTGGTTAATAAAAGTAGCCTAACTTACATCGGCTCCCTGTTACATCGGCTATCTGCCAGTGATTGTCCTGTCAAAATCGGTCCAGCCATATTAGATATTAGGTACCCCAAAAAACACACAGATAATAATTGTAAAAAAAATGTTTTGGTATATGTACCGTGTATACATTATTGAGTATTAAAATCAAAATGGTTTTATTGGTTTTGCTCCCAAGAGTTCTTGCTTGAATAGTCAGATTGGTATGTTTTTTTTATTTCCGGTTCGGAATGCTCCTCTAGTCGGAAGAGCCGACAAAAAACTTATTGATTATGTGTTTAAATATTGAAAAATATTATGATACAGATTGTACATTTATAAACCAGTATTCACTTGTTTGGTATTAAGAACAAAATTTAGGTATGTATTAAAATTAAACTCTTGTAATGGATTTATTGCTATTCAAGGGTTATCATTTATTTCTCACACAGAATATAATTCTCTTGCAATGAGAAAAACAATATTAATATCCTTATTACAAAAGTTGGAGTAATCAAACACAAAGTTTATATATAACATGTTACAATAGTGCAAAGCTCTTATTACTTATGAAATGACAAGTCTGAAAACCTAGCCGCAAGAGAAGGAAAGCTTGATACGATACCCTGTGCCAACCCGTCTGGCCAGCGTGGCACAGTAGGCTAATTACTGTCCCTGTGATGGGAGGAGGCCCGACTCAGCAGTGGGTCATTTATGGGCTGAGTAGTAGAGTACTAATATTGTGTATTTTAAATGCAGGCTATGAGAAAAATCCGTAAGCAATGGAAAAAGAGCTTGTTTCATACATTCTTACAAACTTTCGCATTTATAATATTAGTAGGTATTGTGTCTAATGTACGCAAAGCCGTGTATATGAGTTTGTATTTTAGGATACGAAACTTTTAGTAGGGCCGGGAGATACGAACTCAAATGCTTACGTTAAAAATAAAAATCCATTGATATTTTGACGATGTACAGAAACGTTTGTTTAGGTGGGTCTGTTTACATAGCAACAAACAATGGGTTGGCTCGCTACTGGAAATAAATTCGAATCTATTCTTTGTATTTTGGGTTTGGTTCAGATGTCCACAATACCTACAATGCCACTTCTACTACAACTTTTCAGCCGGTAAATGACCCACTGCTGAGTCGGGCCTCCTCCAATTACATGGCGGGTAATAAGCCTACTGTGCCACGCTGGCTAGACGGGTTGGCACAGGGTTCATGTCAAATTTTCCTTTGGCAAGATTTTTCTCCTCATTTATTTCTGTCGGCTCTTACGTTACCCTCGGGAGGGAAATGATGGTGACCGTAAATTCAGCCCCGTAAAGTGTCCACTGTTCATTCTGGCTTCCTCCAATTTGGAGAGGAAGCCTATTCTTAGAAGCTGGCTATACTATTATCGCCTTTAGTCGCTCTTACTACACCCACACTAGGAAACGAATTAGTGATCACTAATTCGGTGTGTACATATTTTAAATCCGTCATTTAATTCCGTCGACTGCCTTGTCTAGCGGTTGGATGTACCGCCTTAAGATCACGGGTCCCTGGTTCGTTACCCGGGTCGGGCAAGTATCTTTGTGTAAACCGGAGCTGTCTGTGTGTAATTTCTGTTCGTGAATCACATGTTTCTAAACTATCCGTGTAGTGACACAAGAATACACAGTTTCACCACCTTATTTCATCCTAAGGGTGTCGTAAAAGCCGACAAAAGGAAACGACAAGGCCGAAAACCTAGCCGCTAAAGAAGGAAAACCCTGTGCCCATCCGACTGTCCAGCGATAAACAGTAGGCTAATAATTACCCTCCATGTAATGGGAGGAGATCCGACTTAGCAAGTAGTAAACTAACCCTCTTAAAATGGGAATGCCATTTGTACCATAAGTAAAAGGCATTCCATTATTTCACAGGTCACTATCATAAAACAAAGTCGCTGTCGTCTGTCCGTCCCTATGTATGCTTAAATCTTTAAAACCACGCAACTGATTATGAAGCGGTTTTAATAGATTTAAGAGGAAGGTTTAATCTATACTAATATATAAAGCTGCAGAGTTTGTTTGTTTGTGTGTTTGTTTGTTTGTTTGTTTGTTTGTTTGAACGCGCTAATCTCGGGAACTACTGGTCCGATTTCAAAAAATCTTTCAGTGTTAGATAGTCCATTTATCGAGGAAGGTTATAGGCTATATTTTATTTTCAAAAGAATTAGGGATCCGTATGAAAATTGCGATTTTGTAAACCAAGGTGTAAAATCGAAAACCTATTTATGCGTGCGCTGCAAAAACTATTGACAATAGAACAAAATGATGTACTACGGGTTTGTAGGCGAGAGCACATATCTAACTATCATAGTTTAGTCACAATAACCGATTTTAGTTTCATAAAAAATATGCACGGGTTCGAAGCCCACGCGGGCGAAGCCGCGCACAGAAGCTAGTGTATAATAATCATCCATAATATTGTAGAGAAACACTGATAAATTTAGAGGTTCATAATTGCAGCGAAGCCGAGGTGGGTCGCTAGTATATAATATATGCAGGGTTTAACATTAACGTCATTCATAGAATGAAAAATATCACCAAATTCTGTTAGTTCCTGATATTTAAAATGTTCGTAAAAACCACAAACCAAAGTCCATGTTTCCAAGATAGACTGATGGGTTTGACGATCGACTAATATATGTGGTAACAAAGACACAATTACGGATTTCTCGTTATTGCAAAGTAACTTAATAGGCGAGGTGGTATGCCTGGTGGGGCCTGTCCCCTGATGACCGTTGAAAAGGATTTGCTATTGTTGCAAATTGCTTGTGTAAAGTTCGCTGTTGCGATATTGTACATATTTAGTTATATTTTATTATTATTCAACCGATAAATGACCCACTACTGAGTCGGGCCTCCTCTAGGTATGTGGAGGGTAATAAATCTCCTGTGCCACGCTGGCCAGACGGGTTGTCTGAAAATCAATCGATGAAAAATCTGATGGCCAAATTCATAAATTTATTGGAAGCTCTTACAAATATTGGTCTATGAACCAATAATTAATTTATCGTTCGTGTGGTCGGTTGGTGTCGGATTTAGAATACATAGTGTCACCACCCCATTCCAGCCTGAGGGTGTCGTAAGAGCAGAAGGTAATGACAAGGCCGATAACCTGGCCACAAGAGAAGGAAAACTTGATACGAAACCCTGTGCCAACTTATCTGGCCAGCGTGGCACAGTAGGCTAGTTACCCTCCACATACCTAGAGAAAAGGGCCGACTCAGCAGTGGGTCATCTATGGGCTGACTAGTAGTAGTATTAGAACCAATGAGTCGAATCGAATTTGTCTTTTGTTTGAAATTTTAATTGGCTTCTCATCTGGTTAGCCTGCTTTGTTTCTTTAGTCATCTATCACACCCTCTGGATGATAAGGGTGGGTGACACTGTTCAAAATCCGCCACCTAATATTCACTAAACAGTAGCAAGATTTACACGAAACAAACACAATAAGTTTTATAGCCGGCCATAAGAATAGTAATGGCCGTTTTGGCTCAGTCTATTTCCATTCTGTGAAGGTGCTATGTTGAAGAAATCGTGTTTTTATTGAGCATATTAGACATTGAAAATATTAAAAGGAATCCCTCCTTTGTTACCAAACACTTTTTACATTGTTTAATACCCTTCAAAAAAATTAATCATAATTAATTAACGTAAAATCCACGCAATAAGTCCTTTAAAAAATGCATAATTTCAATGTGTATTCATCGGAAAAACCTTTTTCTATTGATTCAGCAATTAAATTGTATCCACTGTTTCACACGCGCGAATTTTGAAACAGTGGATTTCTGGTCGCTAGAATAGTGGATATTGCATAATCATCATCGTTAATTTAGATAGAAGAAGGTCACAGTTGGACATAGGTTTCTCCCAAGAATATATCTTCCGCATAGCCTATAATATAACGGATAGGTATAATTTATCTATCTCCTGGCGAATGCCTTTTTTTAATCTGTTACTAAGTTTTTGGTTTAATCTCTTAGACAATATTGTCTCATTCTTGATGTCATTGTGGTGAGATTGTTTTCCTTCTGTTCCACTGTTGAATCGAACCTCTTACTGATTTTTAAGGGAATTGGCCCACCGTGGCTTGTTAGTTACATGGGCAATATTCAAATGTATTCAAATCCATTTCTCGTTTTTTTTTCCATTTGCTGCGAGTCTATTTAGTCGTATCCTACGCTACTCTTAGTTAGTATGGGTTGGTACTCCCTACCTTAACGTGGTACAGTCACCATCAGATATATCGTAGCAGACAAGGTGATCAAATACTTCTGAACAATTTAAAATGTCAATAAGTTCTATACACTACAAGTTACCATTAATATCTGAACATTCAATGCTTCATAAATATCTGAGCAGATGCTTGTCAATAATATCTATACAAACAACTTACCAAAAATATCTGAACACTTTGACAACGTCAAGTGTATCTATGCAGAAGAACTGAGCTTACCTAATTCGTTACTGCGTGTTATACAGGACGATCCAAAACCGACTATCGACTTGACTATCTGTGGTTAGTAAATGACCATCCCATGAGATGGCAATAATGAATATACAATGAGGGTGAATACTCATACGCCATGATCGGTCATCATAGTTGTGACGTCAAAATGCTATTTAATAACAGTACAGCGTTTACGCCTATTACACATGACTAGACAATACCACCGGACCATAAATGACTCACTGCCGAGGCGGGCCTCCTCTCACCACAAGGAGGGTAATTAGCCTACTGTTTGGCATAGGGTTTCGTATAAACATTTCCTTCTCTTGTGGCTAGGTTTTCAGCCTTTTCGTTTCCTTTTGTCAGCTCTTACGACACCCTCAGGATGGAATGGGGTGGTGACACTATGTATTCTTAATCCGTCACCACCACCACTATATAGAAAATAGATTTTGGTTTTGTAATGAAATACATTATTTTTTGTTGTATATTCTTTACTCATATTTATTAAAAATAATTTTTTTTTTATATATATAATATATACAAAACAATACCAGCCCTAAGAGCGGAAAATTTATCAAGCCGCCTAGTGGTTAGTGCTGCAAAGAGACGAACCGCCTAACAACTGGTCAGATATCTAAGGGCCTCCGCGCATTAGGCGGCCAGGCCGCGCGGCCAACGAAAAACATGGCGACACATACGCGGCTAATTGGCCGCCGAGGCCAACCCGCGCATTATGCGGCCAGGCCGCGCGACTTGGCCGTGCGGCCTGGCCGCCTACTGCGCGGGGGCCCTAAGGGCCAAGTGGCCGCGGGCGTGTTACGATATTTTTCGTTGGCCGCGCGGCCTGGCCGCCTAATGCGCGGAGGCCCTAAGACTACCCCATCTGCGTAGATACAGTTGACGTTGTAACTGTTCAGATATTTTTGGCAAGTTGTTTGTATAGATATTATTGACAAGCATCTGCTCAGATATTTATGAAGCATTGAATGTTCAGATATTAATGGTAACTTGTAGTGTATAGAACTTATTGACATTTTAAATTGTTCAGAAGTATTTGGTCACCTTGTCTGCTACGATATATCTGATGGTGACTGTACCTACTTATATAAATATTCTTTATCGGCCAATAAATGACCCGCTGAGCCCTCAGGCCTCTTCCAGAATGTTGACAGATCCTTGGCCTACTGTACCACGACAGCCTACTGTACCAGACAGTTAGGCTCAGAGTTAAAAAAATATATATCGTTGATTAAAATGAAATTTTAGTACGTCAAGCTAATCGAAACTATTGCTTTTTGACGCAACCTTGAGAGTATTTCCGATTGTAGATAGGCTACAACATTGTTTTAAAATTTAGCTTTTAGGAAAAAATAACGATAACGAACCACGCGTTGAATACTATGATACATTGATTAAATATGAAGTAATGATAGCCACAAGCATTATTAAATGTTACATGTCATTGCGGCGTTGCACAGTGAGAAAGACTGTCTGTCATGTAATATAATGAATGAATTTTTCATTATAAGGTTTCCTTTCTTTCGATTTAATAACTTGTCACTGGAGAAATTAGCCAATAATAGACGGAAAATACTCTCGCAATCTTTTTACAAACTAAAATGTCCGTAAATTTATCTTTGATATTTCCTAGTCATACAGACTGGAGCCTTCCATCAAGATACACTAGATATATTTGCGAAAAAAACTACGTCGTAAAAGTGGAACCAGAAGTAAACTAACTTTCAAATATCGAATACGCTTTGGTGTACGCTTTGGTAGAATAAAAACGAATTGACATTGACAGGTCGTGTCAATCCCATACATTTATAATCATAATAATAAATGTCTTTAGTGCACTATTCTACCGAAAAGTGCCTTACTAAAGCCTACACGCCCTAGTGTGGTTATGATCAAAGTGATACAATCAAAGGACAGGCTCTCTGTGTCTCTTTTCCATGCTATTCTTGAATATTCCCTAGTCATAATTAATATGAGTGTCCTTATAGAGATAATTCAAATTTCAAATAGATCTTAAAAACGCGTTACGAATGTGATATTTTTGGTGATTCCCAGCACTTAGATATATAAACATGGTTCTAAACCTAAATTAATTGCTTAGCTACAAGGTGGATTTTGAGAAAGCCAAGATTATACACGTATTTTTGACAAATACTAAAGAATTTTTCGCTTGAAACTAAATACGCAAATAACAACATTGGTAAAATACAGTCGAACCGTATACATACTCATACATATTATACGACAAGTTCGTTCGTAGTTTCAACAGAGAAAAGCTGACAAAAAATAGTAACCTATAATTTGAAAAAAAAATGTGTGAAACATTAAAAACGTTAGGTACCTATATTTTTACACGTACCATACCCAACATGCGATGAGATTTTTGAAGAAAATTTTGCGTTGTAATTTTTAAGGATTATGATCGATGTCAATATATTAGGCGAGCTTATTTTCGACATGAATTAATGTCGCTCTCGGTAATTTAAGGGCCCCCGCGCATTTAGGCGGCCAGGCCGCGCGGCCAGTCGCGCGGCCTGGTCGCATAATGCGCGGAGTGGTCGTGGCGGCCAATAGGCCGCGTATATGACGCGATGTTTTTCGTTGGCCGCGCGACCAAAACGTGGCCGCGCGGCGTTGGCCGCGTAATGCGCGCAGCTATATACAAAGTAATATTAATTAATAATGCACTCTAAGGCTTGAGTCATATCAGAAAGTATTGTTTGACTAAGGAATGTAAATTATAAAACGGAATACCTACTTATGTTCCTGATAGATACTACAGGGAAAATGTTACATACAACCACTAAGTTATGTTTGAATATTTGATGTCCCAGCTTTATAAAACAGATCGTGCATTTAAAACCCCCCTTGTGCATTTAAAACACACCTTCGCAACGCTAATGTGAATAATTTATCTAATATTTTTTTTGACAATGTCGCAATATTTTAATTTTGCCGATACCGGAATTCAGAAAGTACTTCAGTTGGGTGCTGAAGGAAAGTCGAGAACAGGCATTTGTCCAAGTGCCAATCATCATCATAATTTCAGCCAACAGACGTCCCCTGCTGGGCCTAGGCCTCCTCCAAGGATTTTCACAGAGGCCGACCTGGGCCGCCCGCATCCATCGTTTTCCAGCGACCTTAACCAGGTCATCGGTCCACCGTGTGGGAGGCCCACCAGCACCCCGCTTTTAAAAGTATTAAATAAAACACCCGATAGATCTTAGTCACTTCGGCTTCCAAAACTATGGGCTCCTTTATTAACACGTTAGATATTATAACTCTCATAATGGGAACTGCGGAGCGGCAGTTTCCGATCGCCTAAGAGGAAATTTCTTTAGTATTATGGCGTTTCAATGAATAAATGGGTCATCGACTCGAGAGCTTGTTGACATAGCGTCCTTCAAGCACTAAGATAAAACCTACATTATGATACCTTTATTGTATTGATTATTTTTATTCCGTGCTCTATCTTTCTTTAACACTAAAGTCAATAACAGGGATTGAAAGAGTTAGACTTTCTGTTACGTTCTTATAACCCAGCCTATTTTATTAGTATTATGGAAGCTTAACAGCTAGTACATATTTAAATATAGCTTGTAAAAAGAACGTTCGCAATTTATAAGTTTTCACTGATAGAGAATTCGTTCTTTATTAATTATGATTTATGATGTATTTACAAGAAAAAACCATTAACCGTAATGTTAACGGTTAAAGGTTTTTTATACTCATTGATGTTATCGTAATACCGACCTTTGGTACAGATGAGCAGACTTTCTGGATTGTAATTTGTATTAGCTTATCTAAGATTTGGCTGATTTTTCAATCAACCGTACTGCACCATTTTCGGTATGTACAAAGCATGCTACCTACCATGTTTTACTCAGTATTGTCAATATGTTTTTAATACCAAATAACATGTAAAGATTATATACTAAATGCAAAATAACTGTATTGAAGGTTTTGCAGTTTGGCCCTTATACTTAGGACGGTACAAGTGGTACAAACTGGTAGAGATGAGTCGGATTTATTAGAACAGATCCGAGTATTAGGTATTTTACGAGATTAGGTAGCACCTAATCCCATTTTGTCAATGTGTATAATCCACCTGTTCCACCTAATCTTCGTATTCTTAAAACATAAAATCGAATGTTCAGGATTCGCTCCCATCTGTTCTTGCGCTATCTCACTCACTTACACGTTGCAACGTATCTTTCAATCCCGCTACACATCTAGAGCCGTAGAAAGCGAGACAGCGCTATACAATGGATACCATATTGATCCTTCTTTCTTGCTCACTCGCAGCGCGTGGCATTTTGTTTATCAGATTTGCGCGGGAGAGCATGGTCACACAACAGTTAAGAGAAAGAAGATCAAATTAGGGATTTTACTAATACACTCGTAAATACATCTCGAGCCTAGCCTAATTGTGATTAAATTATTCTATTTCATTTAATAAGAGTTACTGTAAGTGCAGACATTTCCTATTCTAAATTAAAAAAAAACCCAATACAAAACACACAATAACACAATAGAAGATTTTCAATACAAAAAGATATAATTATGAAAAGCGAAGATACCAATTGAATACTAATTGTATTAATGAACAATTAAGGTAATTTATTGGTCTATTAAACTGTGTTAATTCAAAAATATCACAAACAAAACTTCACAGTTTGCTAAATGTCCAATCCTAATCATTCAAATAATTATCCAACGATGACATTAATCAAATCCTAATAACGAACTCGGAACTTGGGATTAGGAATAGGCAGATTGAGATTGCTTGCTAAGTATTGGTTGTGAATGAGATTAGGAAGATTATGTGGATTAGGTATTTGGATTAGGTATCTCTTGAGATTAGGAACAGGTGGATCTAGTATCAGATTTACCTAGTACGACCCATCTCTACAAACTGGCCTACCACTTGTGATCTGCTATTGTTATATGCCTACTACCACTGACGCAATAGTAGGAAAGCTGCCCGCTGTTATCGCCCTACCTACCGAATAAGTACAGTGAACGTTTATCGTGTACCGCTAATTGCGTAAGGCTTTTGTAAACAAACTGTCTGCGATACGAAATGTCGTACAAAGTGCACATGCGAAATGTGTTTCCCAATTTAGACTTTGTATTTAACTACCTGTCGACTGGTTGTATTTTAAGGATGTGACAAAAAGGGTTAAAGAAATAACATAAAGAAAGGATCGTTATCGCTGTGTATTAATAAAGATACCGTATGGGGAATTTCAGACAACTTTCATTTTCTTACAAACTGATTTTTTTATATAAAAAATTTGTGATCTCAATGAGTAAGAGAAATCATAGGACATATAAATAATAAATAAATATAAATATCCTTGGACATTTCACACAACGCCATCTCGTCCCAAGCTAAGCAACTTAATGCTTGTGTTATGGTAACGAGATGGATGATAAACTACTTATATACTTTTTTTTTTGTAAATACATACATATTATAGATAGAAATGACACCCAGACTCCGAGCCAGTGCCTCTGGTTTAGACAAAGACACTTGCCCGACCCCGGAATCGAACCCGGGACCCGTTGATCCAAAGGCGGCACATCTAACCACTAGACCAACGAGGCAGTCCTTGTAGAAGAATGGTAACTAAAATCTGTCAAAGCTGGTTAAAATACTTTTTGTTTTCCCCGTATTTGCCGAATATTCGTAGATAGGAAAATGTATACTTCCCTCTTCCAATATTTATATTGTAATCAATAAAATAATCAGCTCTCACATATTCCCCTTCTCTCAAATTTAGCTTCACGACTTCATAGAAATAAATGTGACTTAGTAAGAACCAATGTTTTTCTTAAAGATAGCGCATTATGTAGACAAGTGGGTTATATTATTATTCTATCGCAGATTGCTCAGTTTCAAACTACCGTGAGGACTTGGTGAATTGTATGTTGAAGGATAAAGTTATCCCGCTTAACTGTAATTTATTACACCATTACATAAGCATTTCGTTTCTGAACTCATTTTTCATACTGCTAAGTTACTATAGAGTTGTTAAACTTAATCGATTTTTACTTATAATTAATAATGGAATATTGTAAAGCGATGGCAGGCATTTTCATGTTGAAAATGTCTCAGTGAACATAAACTTTTATTCGTGTAAATATTATAGATGTAAGAGCACTATTTTATAAGTATATTTTTACAACGCACTGACATAGTATTTTAGTTATGCAGTATTGAATAAATTGTTTTTTTTTTATATTAAAATGTGTTTCATTTACTGAATCTAACTTTTTCTTTATTGAGAAACATCTTGGGTACCCGGATATGACACCAAGGCGCCCAGTCCTTCAGGCTAATACCCCACGGCGTACTCTAACTGTCGGTTCCCGGGTTTCACTGCTCTGCGTCCCTGCCCTGGTGAGCCTTTACCGGCTACAGCTTCAGTTAAAGAGCTCCAACCTCCGGACACGGGCGTCTAAATCGGGCATAGCACCTCAAACTCATCATGTTATAATTAGGCAATAAAGCGATACTGTAACTTATTGTTTTACGGTGATTAATTTAAATTATGGTATTATTAGTTAGTAGTCAGTAAATTTGTGAAAAGGGCCAGTGAAATAAAACATCATAAAAAGCTTAACCTAGGTTTTATTTGTCGATTTAACGTACAGACGTAAGGCATCCTCCCACCTCAGATATTGGCACACAAATCCTTCACTCGTCTAAACGCGTCACTGATTACATAATAATATCACTTCAAAACATAATGGAATGTATACAAATCAAAGGAATGCCCAGAAAACATTTTTTTTAAATACAAAACGTTCGCCAGTCGTTCGAAAACACTCGAATACAAGCCAGATAATAAAATTATAAATTAAAAAAAACAGGACTAGAGTTTTTAAGTAATTGCGCCGTGAATATGAAAATTATAAGATATGTACAATTTCTGTTCGTTGACTCAAAATTTGTGACTGCAACACAGTAACTTAATTTAACGAGGGGTCCCTATCGTAATTTGGTTACGTTTTGGTTTGTACTAACGTTTGTAAATAAGGTTTTTTAATGTCGACATTGGCACAGATTCAAGCTAACTTAACAAATTATAGGTACAACCATACATAGTTAATTTATCGATTTCACATAAAATGTACAAAAACTCGAATACTGCACTAAAATACTGTTACATTCACGACGATTGGTTTAATAAAATAATTAAAGATAAAAAATTAAATATGGACGCAAAATAATTTCATGTTATTGCACACGTCGGAGGAATTAAAATTTTAAAACAAAAATAAATAGGACACAGACAACCGAGGGTATCAAAAGCAATTTTACTGGCCGTAATTCCAAAAAAATTAAGAAATTAAAATAATTCGTTTTCTCTTTATACAATTTCGTTTCTCTTCATGGCAAAATCTCGAAAACCGCTCCAGCTAATGAGGCACTGATTCGGGTTAATATTTATCAAAGCTAATAATATAATCATTCGAATTTCGATATACATCCTTAAGTTTAATTTTACTCAACTCTAAAGTATGTGACAATTTCAAGGTTCCTCGATTATAGGCCATACGTAGTTTTTTTTTTCACGACTTATAATCATAAAAGGCAGAGGAGTGACAAATTGCACTGCTCACAATCAATGGCAGATTTACAGATTTGCCGCCTGTAGGCTTTTTATGCCGCCTCTACAGTTCTTGAGACGATCTTTTTTGTAGACGCGCTTTGATGTTGCGACAGACGTCCACTCTTTTTGACCGCTCTAGGCTCCAGCCTATTGGTAAATCCGCCACTGCTCACAATGAACTTTTTAAATGAAACAAGATGTCAGCTACCCCTGTACGCTGCCCAAATAGTATTATAAGTACGCGCAATAAACGTTTGGAATACTTACAGTGGTTTTATGCAACGGAAAGTTATTTTGTATGTATTATATGGACAGACTGTCTATATTTATGGCAAGCCAAAGAACTTAATTTGCTCCTCGAACATTACACCCGGCAGATGCGTATTCCCACAGAAGACTTAGGCGCTTCACACACTGCCCCGCGCTCCGTCTCCTGGCGCGGAGTGGCAGATTTTAATATTGTATGCAAGTACATCGATTAGTATAGAAAACACGCCAGGTCCAACACACCGGTGGTATTAAAATCTGCCACTCCGCGCCAGGAGACGGAGCGCGGGGCAGTGTGTGAAACGCCTAACGCTACCGCCCTTGATCAAAAATTCAATTGAAATGATTGACTGTGATGCCTTTTAATTTTTTTTTTTAAATTTGAATGATATGTTTTCTTTACCATTCTGCGAGGTGAATAATTTAGAGACAAGCAAACACGGATTTAGTATACATAGTCTCACCGCCCCATTTCATTCTAGCCGTAAAGCTTGCCAACCAATCTGATCAGCGTTGCTTAATAAGGTAATTACCCTCCATGTAAATGGAGGCGGTCCGACTTGTGTACGACCTTAATGACCTTGGGAAAATGGATAGTGGTGGGTAGAAAATCCAGCTGCTGAGTGCAGAAACTGAGTAGTAATTTGTACATAAACAAAAATGGAAGAGACTACACTCTATAACGGGTAATCTATGTGTAGAAATTGCTTATGCCCAAAGTCATGACAAAAATCATGCATAAATATTTCAAGAATAAAACTCGCAAACCTTATACATTATGGTCAGGTTACTAAAAGTAATGTATCGCCCCAAAATTATTTTCGACCGGTCCGACTCTGCGATAATCTTTCTCTTATAGATAATCTTTTCGTGTTGTATCGAGTTTTGTGGATACCGGAGCGTGGGCACTTGAATTTGAAGATTACCAGCAGACTGCCAAATGTCTATTTGTTGCTTGAAATCCATATACAGACAGTCCGCGCTATAACCAAACATTTAGTAATTGAGTTAATATCGTAGAATAATATCAACAGGATATGCGTTAACGTTTTTCAACTCTCGACTAGTACACTTCACCTAATTTCAACTCGTACAATATAAAAGCTGCTCACATTTCTATTATTATCTAATACCATACCCATTCATAAGTATATTATATAGTACATAAAACTTCCCATACTTTGCAAAGTTGATTTGTTAAATATAATTTTCTCACTGGGATTTATATACACTTATGAATAAGTAGGCAAATTACTGATATCACGATTCAGTTTAGCAAAAAACATGCCATAGCTTACTCATGTCATATTGAACCGTAAACTGTCTACAATAAAGTCCAATATCACACGGTGTTCGCCACTTTGCTAAACTAAATTAATATATACGTTTCTCAGTAAAAAAATCACTAACATTTTGTACAAATGCATACATCTTACATTAATATACATAGTATAAGTTACATGATATATTATTGTTAGTACTCCAAAATATACAATGATTACGTTCGAATTAAAAATATTTGTTTTTTATCGCCCCTGAGAGTTTATCTCATTATGGGACACTTACAAAATACATTTGTACTATTTATATGTTTAAATAAACGCACGCAGAGGGCGCTCGTGCATCAGACCTTTCGGACCGAAGTTCAGACATTAAGCATACTTGACAACTAAAATGCAATCAGAAATTCAGTTGTATATTTATTTGCTGCAACGGTTACAAAAAATGCTAAAAGCAAACAGTAGTAGAGAAGTGAAGATAGACGAAATAAAAAGTGAAAACATACGAGATAGAAAGTACAAATGATGTACATAACAGCAGCAATAAATTATTTATTAATATGATATTAGTAAACAGGATAAATATATTATAACAATAAGGTAAATAGTAAGTTTAAATGAGAAACGTGATCATTGGAGCTCAGTAATAATGTACTAAAATTACTAAAATAAAAAAGAACATATACTGCTAAAGCTTTATACCATATTAAAAATATTTCATTTGGATTTGTACCACCCAGAAAATAACCACTCAATAGTATTTCTTCGGTCCGAATATGTAAGGCACGTTACGTATCGTGTTCGATTCCTGTGCACAATCGCCCTAACGCTAAATAAATGCTCGCAATCAATATCGGCTCTTACGGTACGTATTTACAATTTTTACATTTCGACTCGCTAAGTAAATTTATTAATGTCAATTCAGAGCGCATTATCTACTGGAATAAGACAAGACATCAATTGAATATAGCATTCCGAACCGCTGGTAGTTTCAGCATGAATGTGAGTGGACGCAAGGTTGTGGGAGATCAAAAGAGATGGATGGATTGTAAGAATGAGGCATTGTGAATAAAAGGTGTGATTGTACCTAGCGTGGGATAGGGGCCTTTTTTTTTATAGAAAACCAAACCCCTGCACTAGGTACAACATGTATCTCGGGGGCAGTTTACAAACATGTAATTCACGAACACAAATTACACCCAGGCTCAGAGCGAGGTTTACACTTGCCCGACCCGGGAATCGAACTCGGGACCCGTTGATCTAAAGGCGGTATATGTAACCCCAAGACCAACGAGGCAGTCATTTAATGGGCTGCGATGGTGGTGGCTGAAACATCTAGCTAGCACAGTGGTACAGTAAGCTAATTTGAGGAGAAAGTTAAGGCCCTTCCAAGGCGGGAATGATGATGATCACGGATAGTTCGTTGTAGTATTTAAATTGATGTCAGGTCCACTCCAGCTCGTTTGCCGACCAGCTGCCGACTAAGTATAATGCACAATTTATAAGGTCTAAGCGCGTCATAAGTATCTTGAACACATTCGCTTTATTTTTACAATAGCTTAAATACAACGCGCGTCCTGAACGGCATTTTCTCATTCATTACGCACACTCAATACGATACTGACCGATCTCGGTAATGCAAAATAGAAATTAAATAGCAGTTTTATGAATGTTTGTGGCAATTTTGACATTGCTCAAATAGCAGATTATATACACGGTACAAAAGTCGAAAAACGGTTCAGGATGTTTTCATTATTTTTCAAATATTTTTCCCCATAAAACACATTTATTGAATTGTTATTTTGAAGTTGTCAATATTTTGTTGATTAAACGAGATATTTACAAGATTTAGTAGTTTGATAGAATTCGCCATTTTTACGTTAGGTCTGTATATTATTATGTATAAATTACTTCTGCGCATTAGATAAATATATCTTAGACAATGTTTAAGGCCATTTGTAGCTTGCTGATAAGTAAACCAACAGCTAAAAATGGGATATACAAATTTAGCAGCTTCAATGACAAGTTTCTTGCCGGCTTTTCTCTGTAGAGGTGCATTCCGAAACGGTGGTAGATGGTAAATAATTAATTTTAAATGGTAAATTTAATTTAATTTTATTGTTTGACTTGTCAAAAGAGTTCTAATGCGCCAACTTGATTAAATGAGTTTTGATTTTGACAATTTATAAATTAACGTTTTTACAGAGGACCCAGAGCTGAGTGGGTGTTTGTTTATTTTACTTAATAGTCGTTCTTTAAATCTCACTGCCATCCTGTAGGTAGTCATAATGTTCAAGAATTATTTCACTTTATCATTATCAACATAGATAAGGATGAATGAAACTGATTACTAGAAAAATAACATAAAGATTTATATAAATAAATAATAATAAATTTCAATATTAAATAATGCCAAAAGGGGAAAATTGTCCAGATGTCTAATAAAGGCACCACCTAGAGGACAGCAGTTCAAACGAATTGACGATAGCATTATCGTGTAGGCGTGTAGGTGATATAACCTTGCACTCAGATCGTAGGGTGAGCAACGAATGTTGATTATCCCAGGTTTACCATAATTCTTTATAGCCATTGGCTATTTATGAACTGAGCAGAAAAGTTTTGTTAACTGTCATGTCAAGTGCATTCCGTCCTCTCATTCCGAAAGTTGCGTTATCAACATCTTTATTTGATAAATATCTCAAATAATATCATACAATATGTCTGCGTAGAGCACATCAACCGGCCTCCACCGACCATAACCGACCCTTACCACCTAATCCCTGCCGCACGGTGATAATATCACCAACCCATTCCGGTCCGAGGGTGTCCTGAGCAACTAAAGCAACCCAGGAGGCAGGGAACCAAGCCATAGGGCAAGAAAACATATCTATGCCAGAATGACTCCGTAGGTACTCTGAGCTGGCCAGTGTCGGCAGTTGGCCTTCGCAGAGGGCTCGGCCAGTCGACCGCCGGTGGTGCAAAAGAGAGTAAGCAAAGCGTCCCACGCTACCCGTAGTATGTACACGTCAGACCAGGTAGTCGTCGAACCTGGCGAGCCTTCGCTACGAGTGGCGCGAGGGCCTCCTGTCGGGCTGGGCCCCCGCCGCGGCCACGGCCTCGGGGCTGAAGCGCACCCTGGACTGGGACCCGCTGGAGGCGTCCCTGGCCGACACGTACGAGCTGTCGGTCTCGCTGGTGAGGCTGTCGGGCGGGGTGGGGTTGGTGGGCGTGCTGCCGCCCGACGCGCTCGACTTCTTGTACTTCTTCAGGCTGGACCGCAGCTTCGCCGAGCCTATCTCCAGGCCGAGATTCGCCGGTCGCTCCGCTTCTGCCTTCTCGGAGTCTTGCCGGTAGAAGTCCCGAGGGAGCGAGTAGTCGCTCGACTTTCTTGGGTATTCGTTTTTCGGTCTGTACTCCTTCTCTTTCCGGTACTGCCGCGAGGGGGAGAACTCCTCGGGGTGCGAGTTGGTGGTTGAGGAGTTCGAGGGAGTTCTTCTGTGGTACTGTGGGGACGGTCGGTAGTCCGGCGTCGGTTCCCGGTACTCGAAGGAGCACTCGTCGTATCCGTAGTACGGGTGTTTTACCACGTAGTCCGCTGTCCGGTCGTAGGTGTACGGCTCCCGGTAGTAGTACTCTCGGTCTTGCGATGGCGACGGTTGGAAGTTTTCCCTGGGAACAGTGCAAACTGAATTGTATGTCTTAACAAGGTTGCGTTAAACGTTAAACGCGGAAAAGGGAGAGAGAAAGAAAAATACATAAAGGTGGAAAGTAGGAGAGAAAAAGAGATTGGGTCATAGATTTGGATATTTCTCCACTCGAAAATGAAAATTAAAAGATGCGATCAATTGTGAATTGGAAGCAATGTTAATAAAGTTTGTCATAATGAAACAATATGATTTTCACTAAAAATCTATTTCTACCCTTTCCTATTTACATTTCCAAATTACGAAGTTTCACTTCTTCCACGCGGAGGGACTACACGCCTTATATTTTTTTATTACTGCTGTTTAAGTTACTTTTCCACAGTTTAATGCCTGACAATTCAGACACTCGGTCAGCGAACAAAGTGCGTATAAATTGGAGGACTTCTCGATTATACACCCACTCATATAAAAATCACCTGTAGTTGTTGTAGAGGTCGGCCAGGTGGTCGGAGGTGGAGGAGGAGGTCCTCCTGGGCGAGGGCGAGGGCGAGTAGGTGGCCGTGGCGCTGGCCGAGGGCGGCTGCGTGTGGCCGTAGCCCGACGAGGACGACGCGCCGGGGGCGGAGGGCGAGTCCGTGAAGCGCAGCGGCCGGGGCTCCCCGCCGCACGACACCTGCAGTCCCAGGCTCAGGCTTACACGAATGCACTTGAATCGAACCCTGGCCCATTGATCCCAAGGCAGTCAAGTCATTACAGAACATCTCAACTAAATAAAACATCCCAACATTTTTTACGAGGTTGGGGACCAATTCAAATTAATTCATATAGCTCATAGCTTCACAAAGCTCATATAAATCTTTTGGTGGTAGTGGGATTGGAAACACTCACAGGCGATCCGGTGATGGCGTTGAGCGGCGCCCGCAGGTGCCTCGTGGGTCCGTGGTACGTGTTGTGCGCGAACCCGAAGCCCTCGTACACGGACGAACTCAGCGGCTCGGGTTCTAGGTCCGGCCTGTAACCATGGAACAATCATTATACAATCTTCTGCCAGTTTGTTGTCAGCTGTTCTCTGTAAACGTGTCAAATAGGCTTTACAATATTGCCGGCTATTGTTACTTTTTGTGTGCCATTATGTCAAGTCAAATCATTTATTTCGTATAGAACACAATGGACGCTTACAAATTGTCAACACATTAATAAAAATATATAAAGCAAAGTTATATATTTTAGTTTACCACCAGTTCTGAACGCGAACACTGCTGAGAAGAACTGGCAAGAAACTCAGAGGGAATTCTTTTTTTTTTTATTACATTGCGGTCCTATTTATAAATGCATGACTTTTTGTGTCTCATTGGCGGAGCAGGGAAGCGAATTCCACGAGATTTCATAATGAGATGTGCGAACTTATTAGTCAAGATATTTACCGGCTCCTATTACAAACCGAGTTAATTTGCATAAAACTATTTTGTTATCGATAACAAACAGACGTACATGTTGTTCGACACTTTTAAGTGTCGAATACAGGGGCCGCATTCCGTTATTGGGTAAGATGATCTCTAGAGTCCTGTTAGAAAAAGGTACTTCCGAGATAAAATGGAGCAACAAAACTGTGCTTACGGCTAGCGTGACAGAGAAGGCTACTTTCCTTCTGCCAGAATGGAGGAAGCTCGAGTCAGCAGTGGTTTTGGAAGAAGATATTTGTCTTAAGCCTAATTCAAGTCAGTCAACACAGTCTCGGAAACTCCGAGGTACCTGTGCGGTTGCAGCGTGGGGTGCAGTGGGCTGACGTTGGACACTCTGACGTCATATCCGGCCGCCACCCCGCCCAGAAGCGCCGCCATGTTGTACAATACCAACTCTATAATACTGGGCTTCTTGTACTTGTATCCTGTAAAGTTTAAATATATTATCTATACATTAATACGTAAGGCTAAAAATTTGTACCCATTTTTATTAAAATTGCGCGGAAATCTGAGTATGGAATCTCCCTACACTTATAGTTTATATAGAGAAGGAGTGTTAATTTGTTTATTGAAATGATGCATGAATAGTATATTTCATTGGTCGACTGCCTCGTTGGTCTAGTGGTTAGATGTGCCGCCTTTGGATCAACGGGTCCCGGGGTCGGGCAAGTGTCTTTGTCTAAACCAGAGGCACTGGCTCGGAGTCTGGGTGTCATTTCTATCTATATTAAGTATGTATTTACAAAAAAAAATGTATATTAGTAGTTTATCATCCATCTCGTTACCATAACACAAACATTAAGTTGCTTAACTTGGGACGAGATGGCGTTGTGTGAAATGTCCAAGGATATTTATTTATTACAAGTGCGGAAAGGCTGTCATTGCAAAGAGTTCCGACAAATGTCTACCCGAGCCGAGGCGCAGCCGAAGGCGAGGGTTGACAGTCGGAACAAGTTGCAATGAGGGTTCCGTACGTGTACTGAACAACTATTTTTAATACAGTTGCGAAAAAATTAAGCAATTTAATAAAATAATAAAAACACAATAAACTCAACTAACTAATCGCGCCAACCGTAGAATATATGCAGAGATTTTTTTTCTTCACCCATTCTAGTAGGCAAAAGCAACTATGCCCATGCAGCCAAGTCTTCAGTAGTTTTTTTTTATTGATATGAAATGAAAATGAACTTTAATGAGATGAGATGAAATGAAATGAAACCTAACCTAACTCATTCAATCAAATCATTAAATCTGATATTGAAACAAATTAGTAAGTAGTTTCTTTTTAGAAATATACGTATTTGCATGAATCATAAAAACTTCTATGATTTTTTTTAGTAAAAACTTTATGGTTGGTTTTTCCTTTTATTAGACTTTATTTTGACAGTTGGGAAAGAGAACACAATATTGCGGGAATGGTAAAAAAAGCACGAGCGTGTAATAGCCCACTTCCCGAACGCTATACGTCCCTGCAATACGCCACTTTTTGAGCAACTGTATTAAAAATACATTAAACACACATTACTATTCATTTGACACATACGCACGATGAAGTCTGTGGTCAAATTGAGAATAGAACTATAATTTAAATTAATGATCGTCGAATATTCACTTCACCTTTTCCCAATTTCATTTGGCCTTCCGCCACGTATCTCGTGGGACATCTGTTATACTCAAAAGGAACTTTATTTACGTAGGTTTTATCACAAAACTCTGATAAATCGTCACATTAAAAATTACTATTATCATCTAACGGCCCCTGTCCCACGCTAGGTAGTCTCCATACACACGTATCAGTCGTCATACACAAGTCCCAAAACCATTGCGTGCAGCCACATTAATGCATGCATTCATATATTTGGTTAGGCCAACTGTAAGTTTTCACGGTACCGTCTACGTGTATCAATGACCTTAAACAGCAAAGCACGGAGACCAGATATTTAAAATGACCCAACATCGTTCGTTGAAGTTGCATCAAACGTTGCTTAAGCAGTTCGTAGATCGGTTGCGTTACGCACTATCGTTGCTTTTTTTATTCCCAGGTTATATATACATTGTACAGGTCACAGTCGGCTATTTTCCTTTCCCTGGGATGGGGGGAGGCCCGACTTAGCATTGTGTCATTTATGGGCAGAGTAGGTAGTACATAGTGCAGGGGTTTCGTTACTAAAAACTAAAATACTGATACTATGGGATAGTATTTATTTATTAAAATGTATACTAATAAGGCGTTACCTTTGGACGCTCTAAACTCCGGAAGTACTGATACAAATTCAGTTCAGGAGGATATGAAACCTGCAGTACGGTGGCGAAGCCGCGTGCATAAATAGGCTAAGTTGTTATAATCGCGAAATTTGACTTTATGAGCAATGTGTGCAAAAACATCTATATACAATTACTTAAGCCCATAAATTACCCACTGCTGAGTCAGGCTTCATCCAGCTACATGGGGGGGGGGGGGGGCAATAAGCCTACTGTGCCACGCTGGTCAGACGGGTTGGCATAGGGTTCTGCATCAGATCCCACAATGCCGCAACCGGACGCGAGTTGGAGCACCCTGGGGAGGTTTAGTGGGTAGGCCCCCACTATGGGGGAGAGTCCCACACTCCCCTCGCTGGCCATCCCCGTGGCCGGCGAGGAAGTCCATAAAGAATTTTACCCCGGGCGAACAAAAAAAAAAAAGGCTTTCTTATCAAGGTTTCGTTCTCTTGCGACTAGGTTTTCGGCTCTGTAATTTCCTTGTGTAGATTTTTACGACACTCTCAGGATGAAGTGGGGTGGCGACAGTAAGCATTAACAATCCGTTACCATACTTAGAATACACATGAATATTTTTAAAATGTAGTTATCATAATTTGCGTCAGATCTACAGCTCACCTTCCGTGTTGTACAGGGTCGGCATTGGTACCGCGTACCGGGAGGCCGCGCTGAGCGGGAACTCGGGGCCCCACTCGTCCGGGCTCAAGTCTGTGTAAGGGAGAAAACAACCTATGTGAATGGAAAACATAGGCGTGTTAGAAGAGTGTGTCCGCGTGCTATTTCGTTTACACGTACATCACGACCCGATAGTTTCGATGTGAATGTATAGAAACAAAAATCGGCGCTGAGTATTTTTTAAATAATAGTATAAGTTTCGTAGCATGTACAAAGTAATAAACAAAACCATATGGATAACAAAGCCATCCATAGTGAGGGCATAGGAGCTGATCGACAAAAGCAGTTCTGTATTTTAATATCTTGAAGAATGAGTAAGATAGCGATGTTTTTCTAAACCAGGTTGTTACTATAAAACATTGGATTCACTGAAAACCAATAAACTAGCTATCGTTATTATTATTATACAAGCTTTATAATCTGAGTTAAGGCTTCACTGTTGTTACTTCACAAGTGTTGCTTTTTTGCACACAGTATTAATATCTTTAGTACTACTACTCCTCAGCCCATAAATGACCCACTGCTAAGTTGGGCCTCCAACTTTTACATGGAGGGTAATTAGCCTACGGTGCCACGCTGGCCAGACGGGTTGTACAGGGTTTCGTATCAAGTTGTCCTTCTTTTACGGTTAGGTTATCGGCCTTGGCATTTCCTTTTGTCGGTTCTTACGACACGTTCAGGACGGAATTGGGTGGTGACACTCTGTTTTCTAAATCCGTCAGATAATTCGGACTCGATTATTAAACTTTATGAATTTCTTATCCAAGACATCTTTAGATGATTTTATAGGCCGGTGTATTCGTCTCGAACTTCATATCAATTTACACACACATCCACACTCAGGTGTACAGTCATTGATTTAAAAATGAATTAATGATAGTGATAATTGTGTTTATGTGTTAGTGTATAATTAATTGTAATTTCGATAACAAACTCTTGTAGTACTCTGTATAGTAGCTATACGCCCCAATAATCTAACCACAATAGGGAAAAAACTTGATAGCAACTCCAGCAAAAAGAGAAGTTCGATTTAACTGTGAAAAATTTGGTTATACAATCTTGAAACTCCAGTGTAAAGTTTATACATTCTAGCGGTCACATCAAAACTAGCGATTGTAAGTACATTACTGTTAATACACTGATAGGTACAGCTGTTACTGACGAGAACATATGGAGCAAGAAGATGTCTAACTTAAATATTTATAATTGGGTATACATTCTGTGCAGGATTAATCTGAAAATGAGGCGAGCGTCCTTAGTACGGGCCTGATCGTCTGTAACTTTTGTATCAGCAGTACATCAACCAATAAAAACGATATATTTAAGTAATTAAACAAAGAATCACATATCGAATGAGAAGCCAGTAATAATTTTCCTACACATTTCACAAACGCCATGCATACTACACATGCCAAACAGTTCAACTGTATGTGTACAATTTATAAAAGCAAAATGTGACAATATTATAATATGCGGAACAAAAAAAAATGAAATTCTATAATACTTACATGTGCAAAATAATGGGTAGATAGCACTAGCACTGTCTTTAAAAACATATCGCGTCTTTGTTAATCATATTTGTTGTTAACCTTCTCACCTGGATTAGAACCACAGTAAATTTATAAGCGGTAAGAATATTTGTTACATCAGTCCAAGACGACGCACTCACACAGGCGCCGTTGCTACGAGACACACATGCATGAACACGTGTTTGGTCGCGCTTGGCGTATCCAAGTGGGCGGTCTAGACATTTTTACATGTGTGTTCTTTATAGATTTGTTCGAGTTCTTTATGTACTCTTATACATTTACTGTGTTAGAACTGTCTGTGAGGGTCAAGCGTAAAGCGAAACGTTTCTCCGTCACCGTTGTTTAATTCCGTTTTATTGTTTCACCGAATTCTACGGTCTCGTGTTCACTTCGGACAATGTTAAAGGGTTATGTTAGTAACTAAAATATTAGTATCCCATGTTAAAAAAATACACCAGATTCGATTTTATGGAAAAGGTTTATTTGATATATAAAAAAGGAATCTATATAATCTAAGAGAACCAGATCACCGAGCATTTGATGGCTAAACTTTTTACAAATTGTTTTTGGCAGGACTTAAATTATTTTTTGCGGGGCGTGTCTCGTGTACTTAGGGTTATTTGTACCGACATATATAAAGTACTTCATAAAGTATGTTAAGCCGCTTTATGAACCAAAACTTGCAATTTTTATTTATTAAATTCTCGATTCTTTAATTATACTTTATATCGCGAAAATTTTATTGAATAAGATAGCAGGTTTGAGCAAGACTTGTTAAGTTTTAAGACAAAGAAATCACAAATATTTTTTCCTTCAAAAAATTTACTGATTTCATGTTTTTATAACTTAATAATAAATAATGTTTTTAGAATATATCATGTCAGTAAATAATATAATTTACTATTTTCAAGCGCAAATGTAATTACAATTTTTTGTGTAGGAGTTTTGACCTCCAGATTGCTACTATACTAAATGAATTCAATTAAAGCATAGAACAATTTCTAGAAGCACGATCTATTTATCGTAACCCTCTAGAACTGAAGAGTAACGCCTAGTAAACGCAACGGTTTCTTCAGACGTTTTTATACCTTATGATGTTGACATTATGAATGATAGTTGAACGTTATCAATAAGTGTTTACAAGTCTTGTTCAATTAATATGTACTTTTTAAATACTCGACTTTGGGATATAACGGAATTTTATTGTACCCTAAGTTACGCGAGCTTCAAAGAACAGAATGTGACACTCCGTTTGCGCGACCCACTTATGTTATTATTCTCCCTTACGAGCTGATAGTAGGAATGAAACCCAGCCACAAAAAAGAGATGCTTGTTGTGAAGTTCTGCGTCTGGCCATTGCGGCTCACAAGACCAATCTTCGTAATTTGGATGGAGGTGGTCTGACCCAACAGTGGGTCATTTCTGGACCAAGAGCGCTATACAGGGGGTTATAGGCAAAATTGGTTTGTGTTAAGTTCGGTATTTCTTTGGATGAAATCGCTGTAAAAACGGATCCGCTTCGGATATTTCAAAATAGTACGTGCCGCGCCATCAACTTACTATCTGGTCGCTGGGCGGTGACGGTACGCGCCAGAGAGTGAAACATTCTGTAATACTATTTCCACCACCAGTATTATCTTTACCGCCAGCCGCAGCGGGCGTACCCCAGAATATATAAATCACAAACAGAAAAGTAACATCCCCGCGACTTCACTAACTATACACACACAGACACGCGCAGCTAAGAAACGCGAAGATATGCCCATCGCGTCGCAGCACGCGTGTATGTGTGTACGTTTGGTGACGTCACTACGGAGTTACATCACTGTTCGCGACTATTTATTCTGTGTTTATACTATGAACATGGCTGTTACTAGGCTCGGTCGTCCATATGAACTTTTAATACAAATTATTTATTAAAAAATCAAGAGGGCGATGTTTTTAAAATCTCAAACTTTTAAGTTACGTTCAGTCAGTTTGCAAGACTTTTAGTCTCTCAAGTTGAGTGAAAATAATAATTGAATTCAGGTATCAATAAATAAATGTGTCTGTAGCCTGGGCACGATGCACTCCGGTAACATTTTTCACAATTAAATATTTGTGGACTTTTCCTTTGACTGTGTATATCCAAAAGTCATACAGACTCCGAAGCCAGAGATATTAGAATCCTATCATTGTAAACATTTGAAAGCGTGCCATTATGACGTGGTGATAATAATAAAAAAGATATCAAAGCCAAATCATACAAACTAACAAATAAGTAAGTACAACAAATACATATATAATATTCCTTATAAACTGTACGTAGGTGTATATAGCGTAGTATGAACTGATAAGCATGCATAGCGCTAATTGTAGAAACAAATATAATAATCAGAAAAATAAAACATAAAACCTGGCTGAAAGCAAACAAATGCTTACAATTTACAAACGAAAAAAAAAAATTAAAATGTCAAACGGATAAAGTAAAAAATATAACTAACAGTCTAATGCAAAGACCAATTATTTTTTTAGACGGCAATATAACTTTTCTTTCTTTTTTTTCTTCTAAAAATTGGTCTTTAGCGAAGACACTACATTATACACGCACTTTACTGAGCATCACACAATCGAAAAATCAACTGTACAATCAATTCCATTTACTACAACTACACATTTTCTAATGTATTACAACTAAAAATGTTTGCCGTATATATGTGAACAAAATACAGTATATTTTGTGACATAGGCATCAAGAATGCATTCTGAATTTGAAATTCGGCGGTCATTTATAAAAAAAAACGCTATTTTCTGTGGCTATTGTATCAATTTTCCAATCAGAATGCATCCTTTTAATTTGAAACAAGAAAATAATACTTACAAGGGTAGAGCAAGTTATCCTGTGACGTTCCTTTATGAGCAGCAAGAAAACAATAAAATGGCTGACATTAAACAATAATTTGCTACCGAATGTGATATAAACACTCTGTGAAACTTAAGTTCAATTTTTCAGAATAAAATGCTGAAATTACGTTTTGCAAGTAACTATGCATTGTTTTTATTAATCTGGCAAGATCCGATATAGAATTTAGCTCAGTCGAAACAGGGTTCATCATCAATTGTCTTTGAAATTAATTAAATAGTTAAATCCTAACAATTTACTAGCTAAACGTTTTCTACTGATCTCAAAATGTTTAAATGCTTAATCCTTTATGGCCTTTATTGAATTGAATGTCAATTGATACAAATGCAAAATGTAAATGACATTCGATTTGGTTTGTCTATGGAAAAATCGTCGGTAAAACTATTACAATTTTGTCTATGACTTGATGTTCTTTACTTATAACCCTACAAAATAGCCTTAATAACATAGAAAAACAATGGCTAAAACTTATGGCTAAATTTATAATCTATGAACAAGTCTTTTAAAATCTTTACAAACTAGAACTTATAGTACTATCAAATCCTTGGAACTTTAATTTATAAGTAGCGTATTTACAGATATTGTTTGCTATCGCATCGAGTAAATGTCGAATTCGAATCGAAAATATAAGAATATTATCGTATATACTTTTCTTATGATCGCAGTTTGGAATGAAGTTTGAAAATCTACTGAATACAAATGCAGAAAGGAATGCCTCGGTAGGAAATAATGATATGTTTTTGATATGGCAGCACAATTTGTACCGGTCGCAGATTCGATTGCCGCGACAATTAGAACACAGCGAGTAATTTTTTTATTAATTTTTTACGAATTTTTATTCAACTTATTTGTAGCGGCTGGCGTCGAGATGGACTTTTATATTAGTTTATTAAGTAGCCTCTTTAATGTACCGAACTGACGCGATATGTCGTTAGTTCATTGCTTCGTTTGATTCAAGCAATTCGTGGAAGCGCGCGAAGTAATAACTGGACGGAGTGCACGTCGCATATCGTTCGTGAACACGCGGACGGCGCCGAGTCCAGCCCGACAGGCAAACTCCATTCCAAACTACTCGTCGCCCAGCAGCTCGGCCGTCTCCGAGGCGGCGCCGACCGCGAGGCCCCCGAGGCCCCCGAGGATGGCCCCCCGGAGGCCCCCGAGAGCCCCGCGGCCGGGCCCGTCGAAGACCGCGTCGTAGTGGTGCGGCAGGTCGGAGGCGGAGGCGAACATGGGGCACAGCAGGAACCGGTTGCGGCGCGGCTCGGCGTTCTCGTACAGCAGGTCGTCGTGGCTGCCGGCGCGCTTGCGGGGCGCCGCGGGCGGCCGGACCTGCGACTTGGACTTGCGCGCCTTGGGCGCCTGGGGCACCTTGGGCGCCTTGGGCACCTGCGGCGGGTTACCTGAGCGGCGGCTGGCGGGCGGCAGGTCGGGCGCCGAGCACGAGAAGCGCGAGGCCCGGGCGCGGCCGGGCGGCGGCTGCGGCGGCGGGTGCGGCTGCAGCTGCAGCTGCGCGTGCGCCTGCGCCAGCGGCAGCTGCGAGCGCGAGCGCTGGTGCACCGTGGACGGGCCCCACGTCTTGCCCTTCACGCCGTCCGCAGGCACTGGAAGGCGATCGAGGATCGAGGAGATGCAAGGGATTTCGTATCAAGTCTACATTATCGGCCTTGTCATTTCCTTTTGTCGACTCTTATGACACCTTTAAAACGGAATAGGGTGGGGACACCACATATTCTCAATCCATAATAAATAAATTGACTACATTTTACCAAATGAATAAAAAATTGCGATTAATTAAACCGACATCACTTCAATAATCGCTTATTGAACTAAGTTAAGTATCAGCAACATAGTAACGATTATCTCAATAATATAACTATCTTTATAGCCTATGTTACTCAGGACAATAAATGATGAAAATATTTCTAGCTCTATTTCACTATAAATATCACATGATACTCTGTAATACTTCCGTCACAATCAACTTCTAATAAAAGTGCAGTTTTAAGATGACCTTGTCTAAAATATACAGGTTCACCCCCCGCTACCGATGTGCTATCCCCACGGCCCAGTCTCAGCTGTAGCTCTCCATCATCTCGACCAGTTGGCAGTTCATACTTACGCGCAATGGCTCGCATGATGGCGGGCGAGCCTGGCGGCGTGTCCTTGGCCACGGCCACCAGCTGCTTCATGCTGCAATCGTCCTCCGAGGGCCGCACCGTCAGCGTGTGCCGGAAGTCCACCGGCGATGAGATCGTGTCCTTTTTCAGCAGCTTGATTTTGCTGAACTTGCCTGTAACAACCATTGGGTATGCTATACTACCCACTGTGTTGTAACTACCCAAATAACTAGACAAAAAGCTGCAAAGTTAAGCAACTTATCACCCATGATACCAATGCCATATAGCCAACCCATACCATCCTGACATCCCCAGGATAGTATGGGTTGATCCCTTTCTCTCTAGACGATTTGCCTCCATCAGGTCCTGTATATGGCTTCCCTAGCAATCCAAAGAAACTTGGAGGAAAACGTGTATTTTACTTGATCGGTCCATCTTGTTGGGGATCGACTTCGAGCTCGTTTTCCATCAGTGTTCCCAATTACGATCAGTCTCCTCTTCGCACTATATGACCGAACTACGACAGAATTCTTTGACGTCATACTGTGGACACGGGTGTCGTTCGAGGCAGATCACCTAGCCGCAAGAGAAGGACAACTTGATACGAAATCCTGTGCCAACCCGTGTCGCCAGGCAGGCTAATTACCCTCCATGTATGTGGAGGAAGCCAGACTCAGCTGTGAGTCATGTATGGGGGCTGAGTCTGTACTGTGGCTCTTACCCTTCCGTTTGTTAGGCTGCGGCGGTTGGTTATGCGACATGTTGCTGGCAACTATGAGTATGTGCAGCTCCCTCGCGACCAGGTCGATCTCCCGCATCTCCAACTCCTTCTCCTTCTGCGCCAGGTTCTGCTCCATGAGCCGCTGCTGCAACTGCGCGCGAGTCAACTCCTCCTCTCGACACCGGAGCTCCTGCAAAGTTTGCACAGAGTAGTGAGCTTGAGGCACTTATTGTACTATGGTATAGTTCAGTATTTTACTGACGAGTCTGATGGTATTATGATTATAATAGCTGCGCACCCGATTACCCATCACATGCGTGGTGATGGACAATTGTGATAATGATTTTTTCCTACTTGATACTTATCGTTATATTTTGTTTTTGGATACTTCACACTCTTTACGTCACGTTCTTTAAAAATTAAATTATAGCGCTTATTATGATTTTTAAGCTATATTATTGTAAAGTTTCATCAAAACTCATTCAGTAAATTTTGCGTTAAAGAGTAACAAAGATACACCCATACATTCTTACTTAAATCGGTAACTAGCCTCCAATGTTATTATTGAGTACTTAATGTAGTGTCAGATTACATCGTGTTCTATTTGTCAATAGAGAAAGATTAAGGTCGTGATGGCACCAATGTCGAATACGGTACTAAATAATCTCATATTATATTTATAATCCCTAAAATAGATCGGCTATTGTACATAATACAATCGAACCAGAGGTCTAGGACTAAGGAAGCGGTAGCCGTAGGTAATCGATTATTCTACTACTACAACTACTCGGCTCATACAGCCACTGCCGACAGGCCTCCTCCAATTACGGACCAGGACCTCCTCGAGGACCTTGCGAAACGCGCGCCTTGGCAGAATAGAAAGACAAATGTACGAGATTGACATTGACAGGTCGTGTCAATCCTATACATTTGTTTTTCTGTTCTACCAAAGTTACGCAAGCCCCTTGGCTCTGGCCCTTAGGACTTAAGGAGAAGTGTTACTTTTATCACTAATTATTGAAAATAAATTTAAAAGAAAAGCAAAGCAGATAAAACAAAATTCCGCTAAGACAAAATGCCATATCAAAACAAGAAACTATTCTATGATTTCAATAATTATAATACCAAATTTAAAAAAAATATTAAAATACTTTCATTAAACTAAACAGGGACGCCGTGAAAACATGAAGTAAGACAACATGCGCGTAATAATAACACCGGTGTCCACTTTAAAAAAATATGTAGCATCAAAATAAATCGAAACGATACGGAATGCGACAACACAGACAATGTTTAAGGCACTAACCTCCTCTATCGTTTTGCATTCCTATTTGCAAGCATTAGGAAATATTTTCACATTAGTAACGCTAAAAATTGTTCAGGGGTTGGATTTCCACAAGAAAAAGGTTTAAACAATATTACATATGAGCTCCATACAAAAACTCGTAAAGGAAATGTGATAAAAGATGCATCGCCATTATGGTATATTGGAGTAGAGAAAACCACCAGACAAACTAGATATTTTCAAACTATTTATGTTATAATAATCTTAGACTAATCTTCAAAATTTTCCACTTACACAACAGCAAATAAACGATGAAGTATGAATGAACGTGGATATTTATATGAACAATGAAACCATGTTAAAATTTTGATATCGTCGTACACACGAGTCTATAAGCATTCTATTGTGAAACATTACAATGTAATCCCAGTGCGACGTTGACCCAAAAATGATTTTAAATTTTTACTAAATGTTAAATTCGGACGGCTCTTCTGTTCATATGCCAATATTGTTAAAGTTATCCACGTCATACCTTCTCTTTCCGCCTCAAATCCCGTAGCACCTCCTCAATTTCTAATCTCCACCCATCCTGCATGGTGTGGAAGGATTCGTGGGGCGCCCGCGTGAATTCGGATTGTTGTATTAGTTCCAACTGCACCAAAATATCGGGAAACAGTGGTCGTTCGCGAGGGTTCGATCGCCAGCAAGCTGAAATATTGTATTCACACACTGTTTACCAACCAGTAACTTACAAAGAGCCTCAGATTTTTAAAAAGCCTTTGATTGGAATTTTCTAAGATTTTACATAGTTGTTGATATAATAAACAGCACATGGAAGATGCTTCCTTTGATTTTATTTTTAGTCACCGAAGAAATACGTGGAAAATGGCATCATCCTCAAATTAGTGACAATACTACATATAAATAATTCAGGGGTGCCTCAAGGGGACACACTTTGCCCACAAAATACTCGCAGCAGGTGGAAATAATTGGAGCATCTCACAATAAATTCTTAACACAATTTCAGTAATGATATGAGTATAAATTACCTTCCATTAATACTCTCCACGGCTCCGGACACGTGCTCGGTATTGGTAAAGTTAGTTTGTTCACTGCCACTCCATACGCTACAGCCAGTGCATCTATTCCCTTGTAGGGCGTTTCCCCCGTCAGGAGCTCCCATAACAGCACTCCGTAGGACCACACGTCGGACGCGTGCGAGAAGGTCGAGTGTTTTATCACCTGCAACGCGACATATACGGGCCGTAGTAAAAATCGTTTTATATCTTGATATTTCGAAGTGCGATCAAGAATTTTATGAGACTTTAGGGTTCAAATGGTATGAAGGACGGTTGTCGTAAAACTTTATGAATGTTAAGTAAATGTTGTTCGTTTGTGAAAGGGCCGATCATTGTCATCGTATTGTAAAATGATAAAATAATATCAGAGGTAAGACAATGCTAAAATTATATTTTCAAGATGGATTTATGTGTTGTAAAAATGACAAACATTACTAATTTACTGCAAAATGTCAACAAATCAGACAAACCAGAATTGACTCCACTAATAACGGGTGTAACAATTAAACTGAGTTTTACATGACCAATACCGTAACATGTTACACCTACAGACAAAACTCAAGGGGAAACATAGCTCGAGAGATACAAATGTATTTATGCAAATTATTAACTAAGATAAAATCTATTGACTTGTCATTTTGATAAAGTATTGGTTAACTACAAGTCGATAATGAAAAATTGCCATCCGAATACATCTTTGCCCTCATAGTGCTCTAACTAAAAACTTCTGCTTGGGGGCTCAGCCGCGGGGGACGAAATCGTGCTCATCTTGACTTCCACTGCTATCACCTTTAACTCACCTTACTACTACTCGGGCCTCCTCCCATTACATAGAGCATAATTCTACCGAGCCACGCCAGACGTGTTGGCACAGGGTTTCGTGATGATGATGATGATAATTACCTTTGTCAGCTCTTACGACACCCTCCAGATGGAATGGGGTGGTGAAACTATTTATTCTAAATCTGTCACCACCCGGACTTCACTTAATCAAGTTATTTAAACACTTTTTAATGTTCTGTTCTTCAAAGTCTATACACGTCGAGACGTATAGACGATTTATACGATAAATCAACGGAAAAGTAAACGTGAAAGCATTGGAGACATAGCTAGCTCTGCATTTATAATATACTAGCGACCCGCCCCAGCTTCGCAAGGGTGCAATAATGAACCTTTAAATTGATCAGTGTTTCTCTACAATATTGTGATGTATTATACATATAAACCTTCCTCTTGAATCACTCTATCTATTAAATAAAACCGGTTTAAAATCCGTTGCGTAGTTTTTAAGATTTAAGCATACATAGGGACGGACAGACGACAGCGACTTTGTTTTATAATATGTAGTGATAGTGATTTGTTATGTAGGTACTGTCTCGGCTGTAATTCTAAAATCTACAGCAGTCGGCAGCCTGGCAGCCGCCAGCCTGAAGACTGACAGCATGTCTAACTGAATGTATCTGGCTCTTAGACTACAACAAAATCCATGCCCACACTGTACCGACCATGAACTAATGCATGCAGCACAGCTTTGAATTAATTACCAGGCAACGGATTACCGATGTCGAAGCGATACCGATCACTGCTTTCATTGTTCATGGACGTTGATCAGACTATTGATCTAAGATTAAAATATTTGTTTAGTATATTGCCTCCACGATATTGATGGGTCGTTGGCTCCGTGGTTGGGGACTTCAACAGCGAGAATTTCCGGATATTTAAGAATATTGTTCAGTTTTGAACTTGGGGAAAGGGCGGAATCACTAACTGACTGATCAAACCAACTCAATGTCGGAGACTTTGCACTGATATAGTCTAACGTAGACGTAGAACGTAGAGCCGTGATCACAGTCAGATCGTGGGGTTGGGAGTGTAGTTTAGAAATGTAGTAGTACATATAAACATTCTTTAAAAGTTACTTTAATTGGGAAGATTTAGTTTTTTTTGTAGAAAAGAAAACCAATTATATACCGAAGTGAAGATGAGGATGGTGTTTCTTGAAATTTTACTTAGCTCAGTTAAACGGCACGATAATTTTAGTTTTAATGTTTTCCGTCACCAAAATCAATTCGAAATATCTGAGCATGATGGTTTTCACGATCTTTGTACATTGTCTTAACGTGTTCATTTATATAAATCCCAACGTTACAGGCACTTTGCAATGTCCGTGGTCGCGGGAAAACTCGCGGGAAACGTAAAGATTTAAATAAAAGAACCCGATCAGAACCATTAAGACATCATTTTCCGCAATATTAGCATGAGTTACGCCAAATACTAATCTATGCTCCAACAACACCAACGAGGCGGGCCATGGCCGGAGTGCTAATTGCTATTACCGCGACCCAGAGTTCCACATAACGAGGGTTTTCCGACGATAATAATGAATAAACTATATATATAATATTAAAATTCCAATAAATGTCCCACCTCAGGTGGCATCCACGCGTAAGTCCCTGCCGCCGACATCCTCGTGGTTTTGTACACTTCACGCGCCAGACCGAAGTCGGTGATCTTTAGTGTTTTATCCTCCAGATTGTCGTCGGGTAAGATGGCCTCGCTTAGAAGAACTGGAAACAAGAAAATGATGAATTAGAAAAATATTACCTTGAGGGCATTAAGCTCTTGAAGAGTTACGGTAGGTGAGGTTCTTACATAAGGATTTTCAACGAAAAAAAGAGTTAGGCCACTATGCTACTGTGGCTCTGGTTCGGGCAGTCGAGGATCACCGTCGGTTTTAGTGGGTAGACCGGCTGTCTATATCAATATAATCTAATGTTACTTTAAAATGCATTAATGCCGCAGTGCTGATTATCGGGCTTCTCCAGTTTTACGACCGGACAGGTCTTAACCATACTAAATTACTAACTAATACTAACACTCTGACACCGACACCAGACAACTGAAAAGACACCTACACCAGAGCGGCTGAATGCCGGAGACGGTCTTTTGTTCGCCTCCGCTCCGGAGTCTGTCTGTCTGTGCGGAGTGTTTGTTTTCGCTTAAAACCGTGATAGTATTATCTCCAGAAGTCATCATACACGGTTAAATTATAAATTTAAATAGCACATTTTAATTATAAATCAACTATAAAATGTGGATGTACAATTGGGGAAAACCATCGGAAAAAATTAAACAATAAGCACTCAAAAATCCAGTTTAAAGTCCAACTTAACTTGGGGAAATAACAACGATAATTACCAGCACGTTCATTAAATAAACCTGTTTTATATAACACTGTACAGTATATAAGTATATAACAACTTATCACGTTTCATGTACAGCGGCGAATCATCTATTTATCAGAGAAATCGTGCTTCTCTTTGTTATATATCTATATTTTAGTTTTAAGACACTTTAATGTATTTTTATTTATTAAATTAAAATATTAAAGTTATTCAAGTATAAACAATAATAAATATCTAGAATCGTTTTCTAGTACGCACTGAAATTGTATCCTACTAATATTATACTAATACAAAGAAACATGAAACATCGCTAAATGTGTAGTCAGACAGTAGTTCCGAATTGCAAGCCTAATGCTACTTTCTCCTGTGGTTTATAGCTTCAGGTGAGCTGCTCAAACAATGGTTTCCAACATAATACCCAACCCTTTATTGAGGGCACGTCCAGGCAAATGTAGCGGGAAAGTACAGCACATGCTTCCTAAAGGTTAATTGATAGCGGATCGAGACCCCATGAGACTTGGTAAACCGTTATTAGACTAAAATTAAGTTACGCTAAGAATTAACATAGCCAATTCTATCTAGCCATTTCTATTCTTCGAATCGTGTTGTATATTTAGTAATTCTTTTACTTTTTTTTTTATCAGTGACCTGAATGCCTTTTACCCTAGGCTTGCGTGATGGAAAGCTACGCCAGGGTCTAAGATGGAGCAGGCAATTCAAGGAATTGCCCTGTCGGGCACCGGCTCTCACATACACACGACGGAACACAGTAAAACTGCTTGGCGTCGGACTTAAATGTGAGGGTGGTAGCCAGCCGGGCGGACCGTTCGATCCTACCACCAAGCGTGCTGGGTTTTGTTCACTTTTACAACACGCGTTATTTCCCAGCGTGCGGTGGGGAAGTTTTCAATAATACAGGTCGCCTATTTGTGAATTATTGAGTTTTATACCTAGCTGGAATGAATAGATCTAAGTAAAGAAGAGAGATAACAAGTATTATAATAAAAAAAACCGATTGGTTACGTATTTAGAATACACAAAGTCACCAATCTACACTATCCTGAGGGTAATATAAGAGGCGACTAAAGGAACGCAAGAGGCAGATCACCTAGCCGCAAGAAAAGGAAAATCTGATACAAACCCTATGCCAATCCGACCTGAAAAGATGAATTTAAAAAATAAACTTTCCGAATCTGATCACTTCAAAATGTTCACAGGAGGTTCTCTAATATTTCGATACGCTTGTAAATTGTTGGAGAATGAATAAATTCACTACGAACGCCAATAATAATTTATTCCGCTATAGAAAGCGATAATGGCGTCAATTCGGTACGATTGCGATATCAACATTTTAACACTTGAAATTGGCAATTGATCGTATATCGGCTAACAAGCGGCGTCTCAGCCTTTCACCGTGTATAAAGATAAAAATGTCTTGCAGCATCAATTGATTGGTAAGCACATCATAATAAAATTAAACAATTCGACTTAAAAATTATGTCCCCGGAGGCGGCGTATAATTTGACCGTGCTATGAACATATCAACACTGTATGAACCAACATGTTTTTGGCGACCATTCCTGCATGGCACGCGACGGCGATCGTCTATGGTGGAACGTCGATCGTAAAGGGCAGTCTTTTACTTGCTTGCCGCAGTTAGCGGACAAGTGTGAGTGGGAGGAGAGAAATACAACTTTATTCGCTTAAAACAATAAAATGTAGTACCAGGTAAGGTATAATACCAGGCGGCACTGTAAGTCTCCAGAGAGGAGGTTCCTGAACCAAACCCACCACGACACAGTGTGCCATGTTTTCCTTCCGTGTAACTAAATATGGCCAAATTTCCGGTTTACATTGTTTATTGTCTCTAGTGGTCCCCCAGCGGTCGAAATTCGACCATTATTCATTTAAATTATAGTTTGTTATAACATACTACTATTTGCGTAGGAAATTTCATACTCCTCCGTCCGCGTAATTTTCGTAAAAAGGTGTACATAGCTTCATGTATTAATATGTATATAATGGCTGTATGTGGAGAGACTAGAGCCTCGGGCCTAAATATCGATAGTATCAATAATGCCACCAAGGCAGACTAACGAAGCAACTTTAAATGAAATGTCAAAAGACTCGCGTGAAATATTACCTCCTCTGACGACACGCCTCTGTACGCAGTGAGACACGATAAGGTTCTTTTATAAATAACCTTAATCAAGACATAATTTCGACATTCGTTCTACTACTACTGTTCAGCCCATAAATGAACCACTGCTGAGTCAAGCCTCCCCCAACTACATGGAGGGTAAATAGCTCCCTGTGCCACGCTGTTTCCCATTCGAGGCTCAAGATGGAATGGGCGGTGACACTATAATTATAAATCTGTCACCACACGGATCATTCGTTCGTTTTCCGACAAAACAAAGGACAGGGTCAGGGATACCGTATGGTGGTAACGCTTCTCAACCAAAATTTTGCATTGGGCAATACAACGAACATGTCACTTTCTTTATCGAACATTTTCGCAGCATTCGTATCTTGAAAGTCAATATTATCGATTACAGATTACCGCTGATCCCGCGTCCTTAAAAATATACCACTCAAATTTCATATCTCGAGTTGCCTTATCGGATAATTATTATTGATTGCATATTTCTTTCATAAGATTTAATTATGGCGTAGCGTTTCTTTTAACAAATTTTCCCCTTCATCTTTTTCATTATTCATGTACGAGATATTTATGGGTAGTCGGATTACTTTTGCCGTATGCTGGGGAGATTTTATATGCATATCTGATTCAATCGATTAATTATCCTTTTATTAAGTTAAGCCTAACACTAATCTAATATGTTTTTACATCTATCTATCGATCAGCCACTGAAGTCCACTGCTGAACATAGGCCTCCCCCATAGATTTCCACAATGCACGATCTCGTGCAGAGCGCATCCACCGACACCAAGCGACCTGCACAAGGTCGTCCGCAAACCTAGTCGGGGGCCTTCCCACGCTTCTTTTTCCCATGGGTGGACGCCACTCCAAGACTTTTATGCCCCAACGGCCATCCGTTCTTCGGGCCACGTGGCCTGCCCATTGCCACTTCAACTGTGCAATCCTTCTAGCGACGTCGGTCACTTTAGTTCTTCTACGGATTTCCTAATTTCTGATTCTATCACGTAGAGTAACTCCGAGCATAGCTCTCTCCGTCGCACGTTGAGTGACTCTCAGCCGCCTAATAAGTCCCATTGTGAATGCCCACGCGTTTTACATAACGGGAAAAGCAGATAATTTAGCCTTACTGGCGTTGTTCGATTAAGGACGCTGAGTATATCAAAAAGTTAAGGTTATGGGAGGGACAGGGTAGTGGGATTTAAAATACACAGTGTCACCAGCCTAATCCGTCCTAAGGGTGTCGTACGAGCCGACAAATGAAATGACAAGGCCCATAACCGAGCCGCAAAAGAAGGAAAACTTGATACAAAACTTGTCCGACCACCGTGGCACAGTAAGCTAATTACCCTCCATGTAATTGGAGGAGGCCTCAGTAGTGGTTCATTTATAGGCAGAATTGTAGTAGTAGTAGTCAACAAAGGTCTTTCATCTTCAGTATATCACATTCAAATAACTTCTACCGCGGGTGGGAGTATGGTGTTGGCAACATGTTGGATTTTACAGGATCGGCGACGCATGTGTATCCAGCAGTATTCTATACTATGAATCTGGTACGAAAATCCAGATAGGTGTACAAACGAGCGAAGCCGCAGGCAGCAACTGGTAAGTCAATAATGCTGTTCTTTCCACCATATGGATATGACTCTGCACATTTTGGCAAGGAGATACAAATATTCCATTGCCCAAATAACCAGACAGGGCAATTCATCTGTCCATCAGCGTGTACAAAGGGACAGGCTGTCAGACGGCAGCTGACTGACAGCCGATTGTGCCGTAATGAGGACCCGACGCGCCATTTTGATGGGCAATTTGTACAAACCGAGAGATCGAGTAATGTTCAGAATTAACAATGATTTATTTATCGGTTGCCGCGTGGTGACGGATTTAGACTACACAGTGGCATAATCCCATTCCATCATGAGGGTGTCGTAAGAGCCGACAGAATGAAACACACACAAGGCCGACAACCTAGCCGCAAGAAAAGGAAAACTTGATACAAAACCCGGAGCCAAGTAGTCTGGCCAACATGGCAGAGTGGGCTGAATACCCTCCATGAAAGTAATGGAGGAGGCTCGACTCGGCAGTGGCTTAGCATATGTACGGGCTCAGTATCTGTAGTATCTTTAATAGCGTCTGTCAATCACAGCGAATCACCATTCATCCCGGGTTTTCCGCATGATGACGTCAGCGCAGTACTCCCAAGAATCAATTTCACCAAATCGGACCACATGCCTTGCGCGTGCGCCACGATCGCTGTATGAATAATTCAATACTCACGCGAGGGAAGTTTCGACAGGATACTAGATCCGGTTCCTCTCTAGCCTCACACAGACAGAAGATCTGTTAGCTTTTAGTGATCCTTGCTATACCGTAGTCGCTACTAATACTATCCGGTTGCAACTGCAAGTGATTGCCAATCTTCTCATCAAACAGCGCCATCATCGTTCGATGCAACGTCGCATCATCAAACATCTTTTAATTCAACTTTATTTGTATTGTTTTAAAATTAATTTTTCAGTTGAGGCCTTCCGGAACCAATAAGAACAGTTTGTTTTATGGAATTGGTTGAGACAATAAATATTTACGTTATCGTAACCGTATAAATAAAAGCCCACAAAATTTTATTACCAATACTAAGCACTGTATTTTACTTTGCATTTTAAGTACAGGTAGGTAGGCAAAAGGTTTGTAAAAATAGCCCTATAGGATGTTAGTACAACATTATAATTTTTCATGTCGTATCGATTCTAGACACGCGGCCCGCGGCATCGTCTGGGAGCATGTCGTTTGAATACACAATGTAGTCGTTTTGTCTGTAGCAAATAAGTCAGTGATTTGCCTACAAAAATGTCATATACATTGTTTTTTACCCGCTTGATGTAGATGCATTTTAACATTAAACACCTCAACACTGCAGTCACCAATGTAGAATTGATGAACTGCGAAATCTTTTGAATAAAATTGTTTGGATTGAAGATTTAAAAAGTTAAATAAGTACTGACGTATAGTGTGGTAATAACACAAGGGCTTTTGTCAATATTATACATTTGGGGGATGAAATAAGCAATGACAGCAAAATGCACTATCTTCTTCTAAACTCTTGTTTCAAACTCAAAAGGAACTTTATTTACGTAGGTTTCATCACAAAACTCTTATAAATCTTCATATTTATAAATACCATTATCATCTTACGGCCCCTGTCCCACACTAGGTGGTAGTCTCCACTCTCCACACACACCTATCAGTCGTCATACCTACATTCACATCTTTCACGCACAACTCCTCACTCCTTTGTAGGAGTCCCTCCCTCCCTAGAAACGAACTAGAAGCTTGTCACCCTTATACAGGGATTCCCAAAGTGGCTGATAGCGACTATTAGTATAAAAAATATGATACCTTGAATTTATACAATTTTACCCGATTTAAGGCGTGTATTTTACATTATACCAATTCCCGACGCTGTGATGTTTCGAATGCTATGCAGCAGTCATACCACCATTGAAATCCGTTTAAAAGTGTTTAGTTGCAATGTGTTATAATCGAGAAAACCTGAGAAATCATTAATTTTTAAACCGTTTTTAAATTGGCACGTATTTTGTAACAAAAGGAAAAAGAACTAGAGATTTCGTGATTTGGGTATTAGTATCCCCTTTTCAAACACACAAAAACGATAGATGAATACCTCAAACAGCTATAGCTTCATTACAGTTGCCCAATACAGTTTAGAAGTCCCTGCCTTGAACCAATAAGGCGTCGAATTAACGTTGTCAGCATTAAATACATAGTCTGTACGGTGTGGTGGTCACCGTACAGAGATTTTTATGGTTTATGAATTAAAGATAATTATGCACAAAAATTGGTTTATTGCATAATCTTAATGGTATGGTTAAAATAAAATGGTATGAATGAGCATACGCGGACCGGTGGTGGTGATCGGACGCACACTACTCGAAACGCCGCGCGTTGGCGTAAAACGCTGACAGCGCGCAACGCGATGTATGATTGCATCGTACATGCTCCCACACAGAGAATGTGAGAACATGGGGATGATGGTGAAGGTGGTGGTGAATGATGATGAGACAGGCTGAAAAACAATACTTTTCAAATTATCTAGTGTCCCTATGATTCACAATTGGTTTCCTCACTAAAGGTATGTTTACAAAATACAGGTGACGTAGATACATCAACGCGAACACTAGGTACCGGTTGAACACCACTTTGCTCTGCTTTTTCACTTACACATTGGTCACTGACACTATATTTATATGCGGCGTTGGCGAGGCCGCGCATGGTGGGGTAGGGCGTAGGCGCCGGCCTGGGTGCCGAGTGCCCCTGCTCCGAAGCCGGCAGCGTTGGTGAGGCTGGGCGGCGCCGCGCGCGCCACTGTAACCCCAAAGCCTTAGTGGACTCTTGGTGTTTGAAAATATATGTTTGGTCATAATCGATTGCGGAATTGTGTTCCAATAGTTCTAGTTTATTTGATGACCACTTTCTGAGATTCAATCCCCCTAACTTTAAGAGGGCTATAAGGTCAGATTTCAGTTTTATTGCCGAATCAACGTCATGGTGCCCATGTAAAACGTCATCCATATAAAAACTGGTAGCAACTACTTCTGCTGCTTGTGGAAACCGGTGACCTTCGTCTTTAGCCAGCTGTTTTAGCGTCATCATCGCTAAAAATGGTGCAGCCTTGGTGCCGTATGTAACGGTAGCTAATTTGTATTCCCGTAGTGGTTCTGTAGGACTATCACGCCATATTATTTTTTGCAGGTATTGATCATCTTTGTGGATCAATATAAATCGAAACATTTTCTCGATATCGGCCGTAAAGGCTATCTGGTATTGCCTCCATGATATGATAAGTGATAGCAGATCCTTTTGTAGATTGGGGCCACTGTACATAAGATCGTTCAAAGAATAGCCCGTTGAAGTTTTCGCTGAGGCGTTAAACACGACCCGTGTCGCCGTGGTAGTTGATTCAGCGCGCGTTACACAATGGTGAGGTAAATAAAATTCCGGTGTCTGGTGACCGGTGCACTCAGTCATGTGGTTCAAACGAATGTATTCTTGAATAAATTTTTTATAACTATCTTCAATAATTTTGTTTCTGATATATCTTTTTTCTAATTGACGAAATTGGGCTACTGCTATGGTTCTAGACTCTCCCAATTTTTCTGTCACATCTGGATGGAGTGGTAATCTGACAACGTAACGCCCATCTGGTTGGCGTTTCGTTTGCAACTGGTAGTGTTGCATACACTGTAAGTCATAACTGGACATGTCGAGTGTATTATCCGAGAGGTCTTCCATCTCCTCAACTCTACTGGTATGTCCTCGAGTGGTTATATTGGTATCAAAAAATGCACGAGAAGTGCCCGCATCGGCAGGAGTGGTAACAGTTTCCTGACGATCGGAATATTGCGATAATGGTGTCGCTGGTCTCAGTAGTGGTTTAGATGGTTCAGTGGCTACATAAGCATTTTTATTACGTTATAAAAATTAAGAGCCTTTTGGTAATAATTCTCGGTAAAATATTTATGGTTATGGTCCTCGAATTCAGCACGTATTCTGGTATGGTTCAGCTGAAATTCGTTCCAATAGGCATCTAAAGTATTTAAGCGTTTTTCGATGTAGACAGAAGTCTTACGCTCCGGCCCATCCTTCTTAAAATTGGTCCGAAGGGCGTCCATCGCGGACATGATTTGATCTTGTGTGGCTAAGATCCCCTCCATGGTGATTATGGTTATAATAAATGTGGTAATAAAGGAAAGATCTTACTCAGAGGGCTGGTACGTGGTGACCTGGTTAGACCCGGAGCTCGATCCTGGTTGGTTGTTTGTCAATGAACTTTGTAATATCCACTTGACAATGGTTACTGGTACTGGTGATGGTAAAATGGTTCTTGGTCGATTATGGTTGCTGGTTAATGGTTATCCTTTGAAGCTGGTTATACTGACTGAACAGCGTGCTTCAATAGGAACTCTTGCGTAGCCTTGCTGTTGCGATGGTACAATCAGAGACACGAAGAACGACGATTCTGGTTAATGGTGATGGTAAAACTGGTTACGTCGTAAGCTGGATTCACTGCCACGTGTTCACTTTATTCACTCGCGCAGGGTCCCGCCTTACGACTTAGGCTCGAAGGACCACGATGCACGGTTGCTGGTTAATGGTTATCCTTTGAAGCTGGTTATACTGACTGAACAGCGTGCTTCAATAGGAACTCTTGCGTAGCCTTACTGTTGCGATGGTACAATCAAAGACACGAAGAGCGACGATTCTGGTTAGTGGTGATAGTAATGGTGGAAGCTGGTTGCACCGTCGGCTGGACTCCACATCACGTTTCATTAATATTCTTGTCGTTGTATTCAGAACAACTATAAGACATGAAGAACGCGAAAGCTCCCGCCTAACACTAGGCTCGAGCAAGGCCAAGATATACGGGCTTACATGGTTAATTTAATTGGTTGTGAGTGAGCATACGCGGACCGGTGGTGGTGATCGGACGCACACTACTCGAAACGCCGCGCGTTGGCGTAAAACGCTGACAGCGCGCAACGCGATGTATGATTGCATCGTACATAGTCCATGTAACTCCATGGATTATTTTCTGAAATCCAGATTCAATTCATCGTGAAAACATTCTCTTGTGATTTGTTAAATGTTTTAAACACGCAAGCCATAGAACGGCTAAGTAATCCAATATTCTTGTAAATCTGAAGTGGCCACCCTGACCTTTGTTACGAAGACGAGAACCATCTAGAAATACTTCAAGCTAAAATATAGGTCAAGCGACCTATAGAATCGAAAGAAGCCGATCTGAAAGGGTACCTTTATGAATACATCACACGTCTCTTTGATTGAAATTGGAAGGCATTGAAAAACAAATTCAGACGCCGCTGTGTTTGCATTTCCGAAATATCATTGAACCAATTTGTGACTATTTTATGTAGACGATTAGGTAACAACTCATTTAGGATCTGTTCAAATTGGTTGCAATACGACTATGATTGGCAATGATGCAGGAAAAGTCATTAATTATTGAAATTATGGATAATATATTACCATGAAAATCACAAATAAGAATAATGAAGAATTTTTAACAGAGCACCAAATTTCTTATATCTGACGATGTTGCACGAGTCGAATAGAGGAAAAATACTGGAGGAACCTCTTTTTTTACGTTGGAAATCCCCTGGTCACCGGGGCGGGTTATGTGGGACTCAGGGAAGCGGAAAGGTAGAAATTAGCGTCCCAATCTACCCACTTAAACTAACAACGTCCTACTGAGGCGGGCCTTATCCAGCCTTTCAGTAGGCCCCACGGTGCGATGGTGAGCCCTGAACGGTCCCCAACCCCACAGAGGTACGTGCAGGACATTGCACGTGCCTGTTTAGGGCGCATCACGACACAGGGTGTTGCTCTTCGTCTGAAACGAACGGAATCTGTAAAACCCTGTCCCAAATTAGAACAAAATTTGTATTTTGTTCAGCACAAATCAGCTTTTTATGTTTTCTCAATCGTATTGGGAGAATATGGGCTGAGAAAAATATACTGGCGAGCAATATGTGTTGGCATTACTATCTTTAATCGGCTACTACTACTACTATTCAGCCCATAAAAGACCAACTGCTGGGTCAGGCCTCCTCCAATTATGTGGAGGGTAATTAGCCTACTGTGCCACGCTGGCCAGACAGGTTGGCACATGGCTTGTGTCAAGTTTACCTTATCTTGGGACGAGGTGATCTGCCTCCTACGTTCCATTAGTCGCCTCAGGATGAAATGGGGTGGTGACAGTATGTATTCTAAATCCATCATCACACGGTAATTGGCCAGTTGAACAAAAATATCATGGTTCGAAGTTAAAGTGTACGCGGAAAATTCAGGAGAGGGAATCGAACGGATACCGGCGATACGGCAGTTAACCTGTCATTTACATAGGAAACAGGGCGGGGGATATTGTTTGCAAACTCCGCAAGAGGGTAGATAATATGGAAATAGCGGGCGCTCGGGATGTTTGAAGCTAAATTGAGCGTGAGATGAAAGCATAAGGGATTTGGAAAGCTTTTGTTTGTTTTTGGTTCGTAAGTTTCCTTAATAACGTATTATATCACATTTTTTGGTTATTTATTCCCAGTGTCTGTCTACGACTTTCATTTACATCACCTGGTTCAGTAGAAAGGTAGTATTGCAACCTACTAAGAATAGTCTCATGTTTATCTGAATTCAAATCCTGGTAAATTTGGTGTTAAAGTATAACAGATAAATAGACAGAAAGATTTACCTTAGGTAGTCATTCAGTCAGGTAAACGTTCATCGCCCGTTTCAAGAAAAGATTCTAAGGCATATTGATCATAGACAGACAACGGAGTCTTTGTATTCATAATATAAAATGATTCGGTAAGGATCAAAGTTATTACCATTGGCAACACCAATTGAGGCCATCAATATTCTATGGTCCTAGAACGCCACAAGGCCGTTTTAAGTTGCATTATAAATAAAACAGGGGCATAGAGTTCCGGTTTGAAGAATTAAAATTTAAACGAAGTGCCACAGACTGGCGTCGGTGGAAATGGCCAGGACGCTAGGGGGAACAATTGTGAGGAATATTTTGGTAGAACACCTGCAAAGTGCTCCATTAGAGGTAAATGCAATGCTATTAATTTTTAAATACACTTGCAATATGTTGAAATACAATCAGTTCGTCGTACCGCTACATATTTATTTATACGCATTAAAATACTTAAAACTTAAACATGATTTGCGTTAACGTGTTGTGTGTTTCTCTCATCTGGCGAACTTGCTCTCACTATGCTGTTTAGTGCTTTTTGTAAACAAACCCATTGATTTAAAAAAAAAAGCAACTGCAGGCTCTTCTCTGTAGAGCAGCATTCCGAACCGGTGGTAGTTAGTAGAATGTGGGTGGACGTAAGGCTTGTGGAAGATCAAGAGAGATGGATGGATTGTAAGCATGAGAAATTGTGTATGAAAGGTGTGACTGTAGATATGACGACTGATAGTTGTGTATGGAGGGAGACTACCACCTAGCGTGGGACAGGGGTCGTAAGATGATGATAATGGTAACTGTAAATATGACGATTTATAAGAGATTTGTGATTAAACCTACGTAAATAATATTATTATATATAAAATAATATAAATATGTAGGTATACATGCTTTAACTTCGAAGAGGGTTTTTTTAAATTGCGCAAATGTCTGATGATGATCTGAGATGTCAAGATGATTTTTTTTTTAAATTATGCTCGGTTTCTCTAGTAGCGTTCGTGCCTTAGTTATGCTGTCGCTTCAATGATTTCTGTCGTTGGTGAATAAACTACTATTCTCTCTGGTATATAAGTACGCATGAACATAACATAGTATCTGTTATTATCTATTTATATAAATACGAACATTTATATGGTAAATTTTCTTTTTTTGAGAATAAATCGATACCCCTGCACCAGGCATAACTTGTATTGCGGCGCAGTTTACAAACATGAACTTCGCATACACTGATTACACCCAGAATCAGAGCAAGTGGCTCTGGTTTAAATTAAACAAAGACAGTTGCCCGACACAGGAACCGAACCGGGGAAGCGTGATCCAAAGGCGGCACATTCAACCCCTAGACAAACAAGGCCGTCATATACACACTTATACTCATATACATACACACACTTGTACTTAAAATACCTACTATCTATGCACACTGGCCTATAATAAGACTCGCCCACTGTGTTACCCTCTATTGCAATTTCATCCCATGGTTGCCTGGAAGAGATTGCAGTCAGTCATCTTTTCAAAATTATTTTCCCCGTAATAAATTTTGTATATATGGGTGTTTGTACAGTTTAAAGTCGCTCAGCGTGCTATGGAGCGAGCTATGCTTGGAGTTTCTCTAAAAGATAGGCTCCGTAATGAGATTATCCGACAGAGAACCAAAGTCACCGACATAGCTCTGAGAATTAGCAGACTGAAGTGGCAGTGGGCTGGTCATATCTGTAGAAGAACCGACAACCGCTGGGGTAGACGAGTTCTTGAATGGAGACCGCGAATCGGCAAGCGTAGTGTGGGACGGCGCTCTGCTAGATGGAGCTACGATCTGCGAAAGGTTGCGGGCAGCAGCTGGATGCGTCAAGGACAGGGCGGTATGGCGCTCTTTAGGGGAGGCCTATGTCCAGCAGTGGACTAATGAGGGATGATGATGATGATGATGTACAATGAAGAGTACTCGTATATAAATAACTAATTAAACCCTTCTTGCAATATTTTACTTACTTTTTAACCTGAATTTCTGCCTCCGTACTACGAGTTCTTCATTATTTTCCAAGATTTTTCAGCCTATAAATGAACCACTACTGAGTCGGGCCAACTTTAAATTCATTGATCGAAATTAGCCTACCGTGCCACGCTGGAAGGACGGTATCAAGTTTTCCTACATGTGACCTGCCAATTGCGTTCCTTTAGTCGCCTCCTATGACACCTTCAGGATAGTGTGCGTTGGTTACTCTCTATATCTCGGACACATAATCTCTTAACCACAAACAAATAGGTATGTACAAATGTTCCGTACACCTATCCCAAAATATAAAATTACGGTTCCTCCGCAGTATGCCCCAGGGGGTCATTATTTGAGGCACGAGCGTGACCCACATTTTTACGTGACCCCGAGGAAGCAACGTGCGTAACTCTAGTTCTGGTAGGACCACAAAATAAAATAGTCATCTACAATTTATGGCGCCGTAACTGTGGCACGTATGATATACGCACTCAATATATTACTTTGACTTATTTTCAACTGTACCTATTGTGGTGACGAATTTGGAATACATAGTGTCACCATCCCATTTCATCCGGAGCGCGGCAACTTCGAAAACCTGGCCGCTAGAAAAGGATAATTTTATACCAAACTAATGATCGTGTTAGCCACCGTGGCACAATAGCTAATTTCCTTTCAAGTACATAATTGAAGGAGAACACAGCAGTGGGTCTCATTTGGCGTACAAAATACCAAACCGTGTATAATGTCACTCTAACCACAGATATAATAATACTACCTACAGTACTCCTGAATTTGGAGGAGGCCCGACTCAGTAGTGGGTCATTTATGGGCTGAAACGACGAACGACGACGACAGTACTCTAACGTATAGTCCGTGTTGAGAGTCGTTCGGGGCGTGTACAAGTAATGTGTGTGATGCCCGTGTGGTGACGGACTTATATTCAACTAGCGACCCGCCCCGGCTTCGCACGGGTGCAATTATGCATGTATTATACATATAAACCTTCCTCTTGAATCAATCTATCTATTAAAAAAACCTCTGTAAAATCCGTTGCGTACTTTTAAAGATTTAAGCATACATAGGGACGGACAGACGACAGCGACTTTGTTTTATACTATGTAGTGATGAAGTATTTGTATTTAAAGTGTCACCACCCCATACCATCCTGATAATGTGGTAAGAGCCGGCAGAAAAACCTATCCGCTAAGGAAAGAAAACTTGAAACGAAACCCTGTGCCAACCCGTCTGGCCAGCGTGGCACAGTAGGCTAATTACTCTCTCTGTGATGGGGGAGGCCCGACTCAGCAGTGAGTCATTTATGGGCTGATTATTGGTAGTAGTAGTATTACAGGAAATGAGCAGACGACGTAGCCGCAAGTGAAGAAAAGCTTTGTACTTAACGCTTTTGCCAATTCGTGTAATTGTGGGACAGCTGTCATTTTTCTTTGCATCAAATGCAGCTCCTCTAATTTAACAGGTGTGAAGCCTGTGGCCTGAGTAATCAAGTAAAGAATAACACAGCGGATTTTAGTAGTCACAGATCACTTGCACGATCACGCGGATCATCCCGGCTGCTTCCCAGTGGTACCTACTTAAAACCTCGCGTACAAAAAACACTTCGCTTTTGAGAATCTGGGTTTTTTTCATAGAGATATCTTATTCATTCATTATTTCGTTTCTCAGTTTCATTATGTTAATAGGTTTACTGTTGGTAACTTTACTCATTTACCAAAGATAATAAGAAAATAGCCTCGCAGAAGAAGATAATGATTATTCATTGGATGATTGGAACATCGCTTGGCTTATGTACCATTATTGTTCTTTTTTTTTTATGGCAACCTGCCATTATTTTTGCCAACTTCTGCCAGTTCTGATACGAATACATGGTTGGAATACAACCTTTATAGTTTTCCGGCGCATAAATAGATTAGCATTGCGTTAAAGTATCCCAAAATACTTATATCACATTAAAACTTAGTGACGTCAAAAACTATAGACGCATGACAAATTGCCCACACTAGAAAATAAAACGACGTAAAGGTACAAACACAATTTGACTAGTCAAACGGCCTATGATGGGGGTGTTCTGGTGGCGTTGACAAACGACTTCCCGAAATACCACTAGCGCACGGAAATTGATGACATACATCTTTTCGTGTTACCCTCCCATTGGTGTTTTGTTCCCAAATCGTTCAGCTTTGTCAGGCTTTTACATGGGGAGAAACCAAGTTGGATTGAGACTGTTGTTTAGAATTTGGATAAAGCTAAAAATAACGATATATACAGGATGTAACAAAAACTCTACAGACATCCGAAGTGGGGATATAGACGTATTCAAGAGAAGTACAGTCCTCGCCAAACTTTACGGCCGCTCTGAATGTAGCCGCATTACGCTGCGCAGAACACCAAATCAGGTATCAGAGGGACGTACGCGGGAGGTGGAGGCAGGGCACGCCCGCACTCGCCGTCTTCCACCCGCAAGAGTCCTCGCTCCCCTGCGTCTCACTCACACTGTGCTACGTTCGTATTAGTTATGAAAATGTACGATACGCAATTCGCACCGGCGGCTACATTCAGAGCGGCCATAAAGTTTGGCGAGGACTGTGGTTCAGTTTAAAATCTTGCAAACGACATACATGTGCCTTGTTCAATTAAGATAGATAGCTATTTAGCGCCTGCATGGACGCAGTACTACCAGTGTGTACTTACATAGCGGTATGTGCACATGATACGAGCGGCGCTATCAGGGTGTCCTTAGGACTATGCGAGTGCTGTTTACTCGGCTATTGATATTGAACATAATATTGACTACAGATTAATCTAATTCTTACCCAGCTTCCCAACTAGATCTTACTGAATGACGCTATATATGAGTGAGAGAGAGAGAGAGAGAGAGAGAGGGAAAGAAAGGAGAAATTATTTATTGTCATACAGAACACGAATCACATGACATTTTTAGTTTTACTGGCCAGTTACTTTCGATGACAATTTGAGACAATGTCATGTTTGGGTTTTCAAAATGTAGAACGTGTTTTCTATTAGAACATTCATAGGTACTTAGCTGTTAGAGGACAACACAGTATAGAGGTGCACGCCGTATTATACTTTAAGTTTGTTAATACAATTTACAAACGAAACATCCAATGATGATGATGGAAAATGGATGGATAGGCATACCTACGGAGTATAATTGCCCTTCAGAAGTGTAGCGTGGTTTTGAAGCGCGCCATAACTCCAAGCCTTGACAGGGCGAGTAACAATACAACACGTAGTGCAAAATGCGAGACGAGGCAACTTTGTGTGGAACTTCGCCGTAATTAAACAGTCTAAGTACTTTCTGTAGTGTATAGCTCTAGTGGCTGTTTGCTTGGTACAGCGAGCGAAGATTATTCATACAAATTGTAGTAATTAATTTACTACCATTTAACACTTTTTAACGGATTTATCGCGTGTATATTACATTATTTAATTCCCGACGTTTCGAATGTTTTGCAGCAGTGGTGGTCGCGGGTCCCTCCCGTTCAATGTATAGTAATCGCGAAAACCTAAGAAATCATTACTACAATTTTTTTATTAATTATTACGTCATACACCGTAATTTCTAAACAACCATACCGCAGTAAACATTGTGGCAGCGACATCTATAAAGGAAAACGAACTAAGACTAGCCCAAATTAAATTCAATGCAGCCGAACTACATTATACAGAAATTTGTTTTACACAAAAAGAAAATGCGAGTGCCAGTATCAATTAAAATCTTATTTAATTATAGTATAATCTGTTGCAAGTATTAAACATTTAGACCTAATACAGACAAATAATCTTTTAAGGAGCATCTGCTTACTATGATAACCAAAATTTGAAATTTATAGGCTATACTACTAGAGAAGAGCTGACGACCTTAAAACGCTTTTGATAAAACATGTCTAAGAATCGCTGGAAAACCTGCTTTGAAAACAGCATCATAATCTGTCTATTCGTTTCGGATCTACACTGATATAGTATTTTAGTCGGCGGCTATCAATATGCTTGCATAAAAAAGAATTGATCTCCGCAGCAAAAATAGAAGCTAGTTTGTCTAAAATGTCTAAACGTATCTAAGTATTTTGATATTACATCGATAAAACTTTTATAATATTTATTTATATGGTTGTAAGATACAATCTCCAATTCAATGTTGGATACCAGGCCTACTTCTCAGATTGGTAAGAGATTAAAAAACGCGATATGGTTTTTTTAATCGGTTGCTCTATGGTTTATTTATTGGTATCCATGCCTTAATAAACCGTTGGGCATTATCATAACTGAATAAACTTCTTTGCTGTTACGCTGGCGTCTCTAAAGACCGTGTTCCATAGGCCAGACCAATACTAAACTGATCGGCTTTGAAGTTAACGAACAAATTTCTTGCGAGTTTAAATATTGAATTATTGTATTACTAGCGACCCGCCCCGGCTTCGCACGGGTGCAATGATGAACCTCCAAATTTATGAGTGTTTCTCTCCAATATTATGGATGTATTATACTTAAAAACCTTCCTCTTGAATCACTCTATCTATTAAAAAAAAATGCATCAAAATCCGTTGCGTCGTTTTAAAGAATTAAGCATACATAGGGACGGACAGACGACAACGACTTTGTTTTATACCATGTAGTGATTTGTTGTAACGCTCTATGAGATAGGCAATTAATTGCCTTAGCAGTCTCGTTCGCAGAGCTGAATATTGACATACTATCTGTTGTTACTATTTTTCGTAAACTGTTAGAATCTACAATCATAACCACACAGAAGCACTCACTTAAAGTATACAAAGTCACTAACTTGTTCTATCCCAACCAAGTGTACATAATACAGTACAGACACATCTTGGATGTGTGCGTTTCTCGTGATTAAACATTATTCTTTTATTTTCAAATGTGCTTTTAATAAATGCAGCAATGCTGATGGACGTTCACCATAAAAGTCAGACCACCCACGCCATGAATAGCACTGCAATAATAGATACATCGATATAAAGCTTTAGTGTTGTCTGTGCATTGAACTTTTTTATGATCGTGTACTACGAGCGAGAATAACTCAATATGCATCGTAGTGTATTATTAAACAACACTAAACAAAGAGGTCTGGCCCCATTCTAGGTGTAGTTAAGTTGGAAATTAAAAAGTCGGTATGAATATTCAATCACTTGTGTAAAAGGGTTTAATCTTAACTATCCAATCGCGCGGGTGCAGGAATAAAGAGACTGAAACCACTTCTTCCTCTGTAGGTATATTAGTTAAAAATCAGGGATGTTGACAACATTAAACATATTTTTCAGCTACTATAAATGTCACAAGACACGCTTTTGCTCAAAGTCACGGAGCATGTTCCCCATTGGGAAGCGCAACCCGTCGCCCTGGACTGTGCAGTTGAGGAACGTCGATGGTTTTAGTGAGAGGGTCGGGCGCTAACTTCCATCTTGGAGCCCCGTATACCCACCCTGGCTAGTCTCAGTGCATCTGATCTGCACGGAGGGATTGTCATTTGCGCGCTGAGACCCAGCTGTGGGGATAGGGAATACTGGTATTCGTATAAAAACAGTCATGGAGGTTAGAATGACCAGCCAGGATTCGACGACTTTTCGCATCTAACCGCTCTGCATGCGAAGGTTGCCCTTCGCATGCAGATATTCCACAATCGATTTTTATTTACCACTTGAATTCCAGCATGACTGGACTTGGCGTAAAACAGCAATGAAAATCTTAATTTGAAATAAATTGCTTTGAATTATTTCAAAAACACGATATTTAAAAGGTTTAGGATACCCATACCGGTTTCCTAAATGGTATTAAATTATAACGGTGCCCACCATAAATGGGCGGAGTTGAGCGTTGTTTTAAAGAGCCGCGTATTTTATAAGTTGTAATAATGTACAATTGCTTGCAACTAGTATCGCGCATCCGGTGGCTAAAATATATTATTAACCGTGTCGGTTGTACTATTAAGTGTTAATTTTATGACGAAATTACAATTCCATACAATTGGACCAGGTATGCTGTTCTTCCATCAGATTTTGAAACCTAAATTATTCTTGGACTTAAGTCGCCCAGTGGCCCCTTTAAACGTTGATTTTTGGAGAACCTCACGTAGTAGTTATATATTGTGCAAATGAAATATACGTAATGAATTTATTACCGAATGATTTCTAAAATTACTTACTTATTAACTAACTTCTCGTCAAGTTTATTAACATTATTCAAAAATTTAGTGGACAAAGTTATGATTATTATTTTAGGCGTTTATTTAATATCCGTCTCCCAGTGTATCAGATGATTATGGACGTCGAATAGCCCACCTTCTCAACAGTACGTCAATCTTAAAGAATGTGTTTGATGTGCCACGTAGGTTGGCCAATATTGTATCTCTTTATACAATGTGGCGCCATTGGTGACAGGCGGATAGACAGGGCTCAGTCACAAAATGTACATTTTAAAGCAGTAAGTCAACTTCATACCGAATGTGACAAATGAAACTCCGGCTACTAGAGGACGTAAATTGAAGTTTAGTCAGTTTATTTACAAGTTTATTTACATTATAATCATAAGCTATTTTTATGACGAATAAGTTTAGAATCTAAACTATTGAAACATACAGTATAAGACATACATTGTAATAACATTAAGACCTTCCTAAATTCACGTCCAAAGCGCGATATTGCGTTAAAATATAAAGTACCTACCTAAAATGCTTATTTTTAAAATCCAAAGAAAGAACAGTAAATCAAATGGTTGGTGTCAATAAAGTCATTCAAATCTCTTCTACCGAATTTGAGCAATAGAGTAATATGTATAAACAAACGACAAAAAACAAAACTCCACACTTTTTATTTTAAATATTCATAGGATGTCAGACGCCCAGTGGAGATTTGAATGTCCCACTTTCCACTTAAATCCACGCTACCGAACGTACATTTCAAATTTGGAAACAAGTAGAGTTGACATACTGTAATGCTATGTATGCACTGTGTCGCTGTACATCACTGGGAGCTTGGAACCCGAAACTGGTTATCGCATGACACAACATCGCCTGTCTCGGCACCTGGTTATCTTGTAACCTAAGTTACCGCGATTTGTGGTCTTCGTCTGAAGTCGAAAACAATATTACCAATTCAAACAAGTACCGATGACAGAATCTATAGGTAGGTTGATTGGCTATTCGTCTTTTATCTTTTTAATGGTGAATCTAACGGTTAGTTTCATGGGGTTTTGGTTTAACTCACGAAATATTGAGCCTGTGTGTACAACATCCTTTTGTAAATAAGATCCTTTTTTAACTGCAGGCGAGAAACGTGAAATAAAAATAAGCGTCATAGTAGGTATACCATCCACTTAAATCGTAATGGCATAAGATTTTCTTTTAGAAACTTGATTACCACGATTATCTCAGAAGCCATATCCTTTAAGGTAAAATACCTTTAGGTGTGCATTTTAGCCTTTTCCGTAAAATACATAAATTCTGTCGCCTTTGGACAAGTACACCGCTTATTCTCGCGACTAGGTTAACTCGGCTTCGTATTTTTTTTCGGATGTCATGTTTTTATTTATGCGATAGCCATAAATTTGGAATATTGTACGTTAAACTGCAATGATCCGGTCTGTCATATTTCACCAAATATCGGAATCCAATGTTATAGCCCCTGCTACACGGGTGTGAATCGCAGAGCAACGTCAAGTAAAAATCCAATCATACCACATAAGCGATCCATAGATCTAAAAATCTTTAGGTGGCAAAAGGATTTAATTGGGAATTATTTCACTCGCGCCTGATATTCGTGCTTAAATTAACATTTTCTTTCGCCTAATTAGTAGGTATTTAATGATAAATTATAATCCAGTAATATTGTTCCGCGCTTTTGGGCAGTAAGGTAATGATATAGAGCTTAAACCCTCCTTCACCAAATAGGCTATCCAATGCAAACAGATTTCTTATTCTCAGGAATAAACAAATTGAGTATCTAGACTGTATTTATGTATTGTTTAGTGGACAATGCATAAACGGATCTAGAATACACAATGTCACCAACCCATACCATCTTAAGGGTGTCGTAAGAGGTGACTAAAAGAACGCAAGAGGCAGATCACCTAGCCCAAAGCGAAGGAAAACTTGATACGAAACCCTGTGCCAGCCAACCCGTCTGGCCAGCGTGGCATAGCAGGCTAATTATCTTCCTTGTAGTTGGAGGAGGCCCGACTCAACAGTGGGATCATTTTGGGCTGAAAAGTTAAAGTAAGGACGATGCAGAGATAGTGTCTTTTAGTAAGTATGTTTAAAGACTATTCCACCTGGTCACCCTAACCGATGTAGTTAAGCGAGGCATCTAAATAGCGTCCAGTGTGGCAAAAATGCTGTTTACGCTCTTAGACCGAGACGCTCGCCAGTTCTGGGAAAAACTAAGAATAACGCTAGACCAATGATCTTTAAATGAGACGAGATTATGTTAATCGCTTATTGGACTGACAATGTTGGGGACATTTGCATATAATTGTTAGTAACTTGTTTGTTTCAGACGAAGTCGGATATTTTGCCTGAGGTACTAGTTATATGTGGCGGCACATAGCTCTAAAGAGGAATACAATCTTGTTTTTGGTCGGTATAATCTTGAAATGTTGAGATAATGTTTTCTCTTTTTATACAACTCCTTGTAACACTAGTGTCGCGGGTCGACGAACATGCCTTTACTTACGTATGAGCCCATAAATGGCCCACTGCAGAGGCGGGCCTTCTCCACCATGGACCCAGATTCCAGCCCGATACCGAAAAATATAAATCTGTACTAAATAGGTAAATATTCGGGCAGTGGGCGAAAGCTACTTTATAAAAGTTAATCTAATAATCTATAAAAATACTATAAATGACCACAGGGACCCTCCCTGTGGTCATAATTAGCCGAAATAGCACCCAAACAATACTTCATCACGATTTATACATTTTCTAAATGGTATAATTTTAAAGCGCCATATTTCATAGCAATAAGTACATTATTACAGTTTAATAGGTAATTTACTACCATGCTTAGACATACCCATGAAAGGGAAATAATGCAAAAGGCACAAATTTTTGTCACACCATTAAGTATTTCCTTGTATAGAAAAGTCAACATCATAAACGTTAAATAACCTTTTAATTGGCATATAATCGTTTGCCATTTAATGGCATAAAATAGGTGATGGACGAGAGGCTATAATGAAGCATTTAAAGAAGTTATTTAAGTTAACCAATTATTTAAGGCTCCGCTCACTTTTAATTGATATCATTTATAATGTAACTCCCGCAGGCACGATTACTGCAAAGCGGTAGGATCGTCGAGAATGAAACTCAACTCAAATACTTACAATGAGTAAAACTGTTACGTTTTTGTCCTAATGATCATTAGGTTAACAGACAGCCCTTAAAATACCCTCCAACGTTGGTAGATGCATAGCTCTTTACTTCAGTCCTGCTAACAATATAGAAGCTGTATTATATCACTACATAGTATAAAACAAAGTCGCATTCTTCTGTCCGTCCCTATGTATGCATAAATCTTTAAAACTACGCAACGGATTTTGAAGCAGTTTTTTTTAATAGATAGAGTGATTCAAGGGGAAGGTTTATATGTATAGTATAACCCACCCCCGGTTTGCACGGGCGAAGCCGGGGCGGGCCACTAGTAGTATTATAAAATGGAACGTGGTCGTCAGATTTTTGCTTCCACAAGAACCGTTTGGGTCTAAAGGTTTCGTCTAAAGCTTCACCCACATATATTTAGAGGTCAGTGCTAACCACAGAATTTAGTTCTTGTCGGTATAGATCAAATATGTTTTTATTTTTGTTTTACCACTGGGATGGCTCTCGAGAATTTGACACACCACCCAAAGATGATATTATTCTGTAACGTCTTTCCCCAGACGGACGACACCAGAAAACTGGTGGTAATCCTCCATGCCATACCTCTAAAACATAAGAGATGTATGCCTGTATGCAATAAAGAATTAAATAAATAAAACCAATTCTTCAATTACAATTATCAGAATTTGGGTGAGTTTACAAAACCATTAATGCCAATAATCGTTTTGGTACATTTAATGCTTCACGTCCATATAAAGCCATACGCGTTTCTTATCTTAATTGTTCGGGGACAATAAATCTTCGGTTTCATCTGAGTCTCTATAAAGGCTTGATTTATCGAAAAACCAGGGGGCTGCAATTACCACGAACGGCATGTCAGAGATTTTATCATACACACTTTTGAGCGTACGGTAGCAGCATTCAAAATGGCATCTTGCAATTTATCCGCTTGTTTACTGGTTCTCTTGTGCAGAACATGTAGCCGTCGATTTGAGATAGGACCGAGCCATAAAAGCCAGTAGCTTCGAGCTACAAGCTTGATCATGATTAAATATTTCTTTTGAGTAGAACGTATGACGTCTGTTCGTGAATTTCTAATGCTAGCACTTCAATTGGTCATTAGCCTTCGCAATTCGTATGCGATATACATGAGCGCCATATTTTTGTGCGAGCTTTCGACAAATGTTCCATCCACAGATAGCCCTTAATGTCAAATAAGACTTCTCTTCACTTCTTGCTGGCCATTAAGCAATTAAGGCATGCCATGTTACAATGACATAACTCCGCCAATGTCGCGTGTACAGGTAAATGCAGAGAAATGGAAAACACTTTTTACTTGCATTTAGGTAAATCTACATTTTAATTTAGTATTAAAATTTAGAAAAACATATAGAAACAACTCAAACTAATATCCTACTAATATTATAAACGCAAAAGTTTGTAAGTAGGGATGGATGGATGGATGTTTGTTACTCTTTCACGTAAAAATGGATTTGACTGACTGAATGGATTTTAATGAAACTTTACAATAATATAGCTTAGACATCAGAATAACACATAGGCTAAAATTTATAAAGATAGTGTGTAAAGATACAGTAGTATATATCGTAGTAGGTATATAAAAGAATTATACATCGTAACTGAATATTGTTAGATGTCAAATATGACAGATACGCGCATACGCATACCAAAATCAAGAACCACCATTACCTATAATATTTACTACTAATGGAAAAGTAACTTTGTATGTATGTTTGCACATTTAATCCGATTATCGAATATAGAAGATGTTTAATGAACACGATACATAAGAGGTTGGAAATGGATTACAGTTAACGAAATACAATGGTTATTTGGAGCGCACTTGAATTCCACGAGGGCAAAGCGTAATGTACAATTCCATGTACCGATCGTGTAAAACATTGCCTGCACTTCTATGCGGATGCAGTATATACCAACGAACTTCATTATTAATACTTTAACCCGACTTGCGAAGGTAACTTTAGTGGGAGTATTTCGCCCCCGAGACAGTGGAAATTGTTGCATTATTCAAGCCCCTGGCCACGAGTTCCCTTTTAAAGTTACTTAGTTAGTTTCAATTGTGATCTTATATAAAGGTGGTGGGCCTGGAGGCTAAGCAATGTGTATCTCTTGTTTGTTGGTTTAAATTACGTCTTAACGAAATAACATCGGGCAACCACCGAGCTTGTTATACACTCAACGCTTTCGGTCCTAACGGCAATATTTTCACCTATAGTCGATGATACAAGAAGTGTTGCTGCTGATTTCTGTGCACAATGTCTCCAACCCAACAGGATGGTTTCATCCTATGGTTGTCGTAAGAAGCGCCTATAGGAACACAAGAGACCGATCACCTAGCCAGCCGCAATATAAGGAAAACTTGATCCAAACCCTGTGCCAACCCTACATGCCAGCTTGGCACAATAGTAATAATAGTAATTTCCCTCTATGAACCCACCTCAGTAGTGTGTTTTAGGCCCTGATTTTTTAATTTTTTTATTTATTTATACATTTGTGACTTATCTTACAGGCCAACCCAGTACGATAGACTACTTATCTCATAAGTGATGTAAATGACGATATGCTGTCAACACCGGCCTACTTTGATTTGGATAACCAGTATTGCTGCTGGCGGTAATGATGTTTATTCGCTACTGCATATTAATCTTCATATTTTGGGAAAAGTCCTGCATTAAGGATACGAGGTTGTCGTTCATATCTTTGACAATTTGGCAAGCGTCCAACTCAAATCGTCTCAGTCTAGACTGGTTCAAAATATTGACTTTATTTATAGCCTTGTTGGGATGAAGAAATATCGCGGAGCCGCGGCGTCGAGTGAAACATTTCATTAAACTCCTCTTTATCCTGATTGGACAGACTATGTCTATAAAAAGTATGTAGAATTCGCATAAAAAGCAACTTAATGTATGAAATTCTCAATGAATGTCTAGACGGCCAGAATTGTCTGACACAGATTCTAGCGATTCTAGAGACAAAGGTAAGGACCATTTCTAACTTAACAAATTGTGTGAAACTACTGTATGATAAGTACCTAAAACATGTGAAAAATCTTTGGTTTGCATAACCAAATGAAATGAAAATATGTATAAATACGCCATCATCAACATCAAACTTCGAACAAACTGCTGCCGAATTATATCTTTGTTCTTACGCATTCGAGCGTCAAGATGCCGATATGAATTTGATAGCCATATTTTAGAAGTTCAATTTTCTTGACCCTGGAGAAACCTCTGCACAGAGTCGATATGATAACGCCTAAGGCGTCAAATACGAGATAGTTTATTCTGAGTTTTTGCACTTTCCGCTAATGTTGACGTTATATTTTGTGATGCTTTTTGAAATTTCTGATGTTAATTGATGCTTATAAAGACCTAACGAAGTCTGAGGTAAACAAAGGATTCTTATTGTTTCTAAGATGTAACGCGAATAGATAAGCAGGCAGGTGAAAGAGGAGATATGTATGGGTTCCACAACCACGTCGAAAGGAGTTGCAATCGCCGCTTCTACCACAAACAAGTGACCGTTATTAATTGCCTGCCATTACTAAATATTCACAAGGCAAGAGCCGAGTGTGGCGACGTGGCGAGCTCCCACATACCTTATGGGGCGCGCAAGCATTTCGTCAGGTTTAGTCCGAGGAACGTAAACAATGTGTCGTGTCAAACTATAAGGCAACGTGATGCCTTGGATATAGAGTTTATTATTGCTTGAGGATGAGGCGTGTCGAAATAGCACGCATACCGTACAGTCTCGCCCCTATGTGAGTGAAGTTATTGTATCTAATGCCAGACATAGACGTGTAGATACATGGTTGTGTTATCTGCATAATATTTGTCAAACAAGTGTGTATCTAGAGATAGAAGTAGGGCTATAAAAAAGATTGATTTTATTGTGTCCCTGAAAGAAATAAAATCTGTTCCATTCAATATTGATAGTTTCTCTATTTGACGTATGAAAATTTAATGTATAGACGCTAATGTAACCCAACGTGTGAAAAAAATCGATGTATCGCGTACGCTGCGGAAATAATGGACAATGGACCAAAGTTATGTACTACAATTTTATAGAAGACATCAATATCTACCAAAAAGTTCACGATGATATGTGTCTAACTATACAGATTGTTTAATATTTTTGTTAAATAAACAGCGCGGCCGCAACCGGGGCGGGCCGCTAGTTAAAATATATAGATCGACCAAAGCAGACCGTCTGCGCAGACCCTTACAGAGTACGATATTCGAGAACTGTTTACTAATTAGTTTGTAGGGCAAGGTAGGGCGAGCCCATGAAAGTTTATGTGTGTTTAGATCAGTGTCCGTGGCTTTAATGGGTTTTGGAGCAGTTACATTAACTCCGAGTGTAATATATTACAGGCTAAGTAGCTTTCTGTAAATAAATTATCTCAGTTTGTTTATTTATGTACCTGTCAGTAAATCTGTGGCAACCACAGTGGGCTAACTCACCCCGATGAAAGTGGAGGAGGCCAGAATCCGTAACTGGTCATATAATGCACTATTATAGTGCGGTCTTCCGCTGACTACATTCACAAAGCTTTTATTAATAAGATACATAAACCTTGATAATACTAATAAATGTTGTCTGTTTATTTATAGATACTTACGTTAGTAGGCTAAAGGTCTTACCTGAAACAAAAACAAAATTCTGTTTAGTATCACATCATAACTTATATTAAATATCTACTACTACTATTTATGTTATGCCATAAAATACCTACTGCCGTGTCGGGCATCCTCCAATTACTGGATGGAGGGTAATTAAACCCTCCTCCGCCCGACGGATTGGCACAGGGTTTCGTATAAACTTTTCCTTCTCTTTTGGCTAGGATATCGGCCTTGTCATTTCCTTACGACGTCCTCCGGATGTAAAAGGGTGGTTCTAAATCCGTCATATCCACACGGAATATCCTACTAATATTATAAACGTGAAAGTTTGTAAGTATGTATGGATGGATGGATGGATAGATGGATGGATGGATGGATGGATGTTTGTTACTCTTTCACGTAAAAACGACTGAATGGAATTTAATGAAACTTTATAATAATATAGCTTATACATCAGAATAACACATAGGCTACAATTTATAAAGATATTGTGTGTAAATTTATAGAGTTATAAGTTAAATTTAAATTTCTAATTGTCAAATTTTCAGCCATATTTAATTATAGACAACAGAAGATTTCGCTGTCAGTTACGTTTTGTTATACCACGTAATATATCACATTCTACGGGAACAGGATAAAAATCTAAGGTATCCTATGTCCGACTTTCTTTTTTATTTATAGACGTTGGACAATTCATAAAATCATACTTAATATTATAAACGTGAAAGTGTAAATGTGTGTAATCCCGTTCCGTGATATAAAACATCGTATATCAAAATGCAATTGCTGGAATAACAAAACGTCACTGACAGCTAAACGTTATGTTGTCTATAGTTTGACAAATTTGACAATTAGAAATTTTGAAGTTGACCGGTTGATGTATTTATTTCGAGTAAATACTGAATTTGGATCTAGCAACGTTTCGATACGATGGCAGGCATTGGACCAATAGATGTCATGTAATATTACAAAACACTCCTCTGCGGCTAAAGTTTTATCAAAATGGAAAATCGTCATCTGGGACGAATGGACAATAGCGCATACACGTGCATTGGAAGCACTTATCCGATCCGACCGAACACCTACGCAATGACTCGAGATGTTTTGGAGGCGCAATTATTTTACTGCCTGGCTATTTCTGCCTCAAATCATCGAAATATGTGGATTGATTTTATTTTCTCAGAATTTCTGTTCATCGAAGGACGAACTCACAAACACAAAAATAATGAATGGTTGACTGAGCGAGCAATTTTGGCGGCTAAGAATAAATATGTAGATGACATAAAGTAACTAACATAATTCAGAATGAAATCATTGGTACACTTGCATTAATTCAAATATATTGACTGTGTAAAAAAAGACTCCTTGGATGTGCCTGGCTTACCACCGCACAATTTACGACTAAAGGTTGGCTACGTACTAAGTTTGCTTCCAAATATAAACCAAAACCACCAAACCTGTGCAACGGAACGCGTTTGGTGGTAAGTGAATTGATGAACAATGGAATATACTCAAATTAAAGTTGTTAAGTTGTTGTTGTTGATATACCGTTTCAGTTTTAATTATTTCCGATCCGTCGTGCATTCGCCGTGACCATTAATAAATCACAGGGCCAATCCTGGAAAGTTTGTGGCCTAAATCTAGAAAATTCATGTATTTCCCAAGATCAATTATATGTGGCATGTTCCGGGTCAGAAGACCATCTGCGTTATTTGTTCATGCGCTTGATAATAAACCGAAAAATGTCGTCTGTCACAAGGTGATTCACTGAAAAGTGCAGTTACTAAAATAGATGGCCAATAAAGTATAATTAAAATTATAGATTTTTTATTTATATTTATCCTGATAAAAAATTGAAGTTAATAAAATCAAAAATCTGCTCATTTATTGCCTTTAAGGCGAAACAAAGTTCGCCGGGTCAGCTAGTTTTAGATATAATTAAATCTAATGTAACAGATCCGTCAATTTATGAGGTCTGGAAATGAAATAACAAGCGATTTGTTCTAAAGTATGTCATAACAATAACAGTACTCTAGCAGACTATGATTTCTGTTGAGCATAAATACAAAATAGCACTTTCCTACTTACTTCTCCATGTGGTGACGGATTTTGAATTTAAAATGTCACCAATCCATCCTGAGGGTTTGTAAGAGGCGACTAAAGGAACGCAAGAGATAGATAACCTAGCTTAAAAAAAACCTTTAAACAAACACTGTGCCAACCCGTCTAATTTCCCTCTGTGAAATTCGAGGAGGTCCGACTCAGTAGTTGGTCATTTATGGGCAATGAAATGATGAATTATGATGACTCGCGTGTCATGACAAATTTTAACCTCAATTAATATCAAAATTTGTGAAATTGCTCTCTTTCTAAGTGTTAGAAATCCGTAACCCTGAAGGGTAATGACGACATGAGCTACTATCAACTATTATGTCGATGGTTTCCCTTGAAAATTAAATATAGGTTTAAAGAAGTTTATTTCTCATAAGAACTTACAGTCCACTTAAAATGAGATTACATACAATTAACAATTGAACGTTCTCTTCTCTTCTGGCGGTTTACTTTTAAATGTATACATTGCAAACATATTCCTTAAGTTTATTTTTAAATATATCCATTTTTTCACATTCTTTAATAGCTTCGGGTAATCTGTTGTACAGCTGTGCTCCTTCAAACAGTATCGTTTTCTTACCGTAATTAGTCCGAACGTTTATCAGTTGCAGTTTATTTTTATTTCGTAAATTATGTGACATGCTTTTTTTACGTAGTTGTGTGTTAGATTGAATGGAATTGGAGATTATGTTTTTAATAAGAATGCAAGTTTTATAAATATGTAGTTGTTTGAGATTAAGCAATTTAGTTTTTTTATATAGAAGTTTTGTTGGAGTGAGGTAATGATAATGAAATAACGTTTTAATGATTTTATTTTGGGTTCTCTGTAGTGGATTTAGATTGCTTACAGCAGCTGAACCCCATATCTCAACTAAGTAGTCCAGATGGGATTTAACTAGGGAGTTATATATCATAGTTCGAACTTTAATTGGGATACAGTAAGTTACTTTACGTAATGCTCCTAGTAGGGATGTCAGTTTAGTTCTAACGTGGTCAATATGCAGCTTCCAGTTCAATCTCTCGTCTACCCATAGTCCAAGATATTTTTCGTGTGGGGTACGTTTTATTATGTCATTATTAATTTTAAGGGGTGGAAAGTCCGGTATGTGTTTATTTTTTGCCGAAAAGATCATATACGACGTTTTTGCCGTATTAATTGTCAAAAGATTATATTTTAACCATTCATTAAGAAGATCAAGGTCATTTTGGGCGTCGGTTATAATGCTATGAATGGATTTACCGAAGTAAAAAAGACAGGTATCATCTGCATATAGCGTGAGGTGTCCTTTTAGGCCGATTTTATTGATGTTATTAATATAGATTAAAAAAAGTAATGGGCTGATAATTGAGCCTTGTGGACAGCCGTATGATACGCTTTGGGTTGAACTGGTATAGCTGTTTATTTTGACGACTTGTTGCCTGTTTTCTAAGTATGATTGGAATATGTTGTAAGCTTTCCCCGTCACGCCTATATTATTTAGCTTCTGTAGGAGCTTCTGATGACTCACCGTGTCAAACGCTTTTTTTAAATCGATGTAGGTACCTAGGGCATAGTTTCCTTGATCGATATTAGTTTTAATTTTAGTAATTAAATCTGTTGCTGCAGTGAGGGTGCTTGTCTTTGACCGGAAGCCGTACTGTTCTTTTATTAAAAACTTTTTTTGGGTTAGGTAGTTATTTAAGCGGTTATACAAAACTCGTTCGAAGATTTTAGATATAATAGGCAACACCGACACCGGCCTGTAGTTGCCGGGGTCAGTCTTTTTCCCAGATTTATAAATAGGACTAACCTTAGCGACTTTGAGTGAGTCGGGAAATGTGCCGTGTGTTAAGCACATATTTATACAATTTGTCAGTCTCTCAGCGATTATGATTTTTAGACATTTAATTGCTTTTGTACTAATGCCATCTAAGCCTGTGCTAGTGTTGCTGTCGAGCTTGTCTATAATTGTCGATATTTCTTTAGTACTGCATGGGGATAGCTCCTGCAACGTGACGTCATGAATATAGTTCAGGTCGTACATTAATATGTTACCCGTGTTTGTATGGTATTCGGTCGGTATGTTTTTAGCTAGTTCCGCACCTACTGATGAAAAAAACGAATTAAACAGATTACATACCGAGTTACCCTCCGTGATAAGTCCAGAGTCCGACATAAGTTTTGGAGGAGCACTGCTGTCTTTAATTTTATTCAGTCCCAGGTTATTAATAACGTCCCATAGTTTTTTTGGTTTATTGTAGCAGTTGTTGAATAGGTTATAGTAATAATGTCTCTTCTGTGAGTTTATCATAGCTTTCACTTTTTGTTGCTCGTCGTTAAATTGTTTTTTTAAGTGCTCGTCTTTTGGGTTAGATTTAGTTTGTTGCCATAAATTATTCCGGTAGTTCATTGCATTAATAGTCTTCTGATTGACCCAGTCCTTGTGTGGTGGGTTTAGAATTTTTGTTTTATCTATTTTGTTCATCTGAATGCGTTCTGAAATAAATCTTTCGAAGTAGAAGTAGTCGTGGTCGTCATTGCTATAGTCTGATTCCAAAGTGTTTTTATATAATTTTTCATAGTTCAGCGCCTTATATTCAGTTCTTCTTATAGTTTGTGGTGTCAATTTCCCAATTTCGAGGAATATCTGCTTATGGTCTGACAGGCAAGATTCAATAATCGACATGCTAAATGAGTGATTATTTATGTCCGTGCATACATGGTCCAATATTGTGTTCGTATTGCTAGTTTCGCGAGTGCTGTATAAACTATTTAATTTATTTAATATTCTATACCCTGCTTCTTGTATTTCATTAAGGTATTTTGTCACATTACCGTTGGAACTGAGCAAATCGATATTAAAATCTCCAAAGACAATTGATCTTTTTCGTTGTTCCAATTGCGATGAATATATGTCTAAAAAGTTGTTTACATTAGTTTCTCCGGGTTTATAAATTACACCGATATTTAACGATAGTTTATTAATATATATCCATAGGTAGTGGTTCCCGTTCTCATTCAGTTCTTCCGTTATGTCATAATTTATACTATTGTGTATATAAATTGAAACCCCGCCGCCTTTGCGCTTTTGTCTATAGTTGTAAATATGGGTATAGTTTGGCAACTTGTATAGTTTCGCTTCGGCTTCTGAGTTAATCCAAGTCTCAGTAAATAATAGTAAATGAGTAGTTGTTGGTATTGCTTTAACTATGCATTTTATTTCGTCGAACTTGCTGGCATTGCGAATACTTCGCAAGTTCGCATAAAAAAAGCGCAATGAAGACGGATGAACTGGTATGTCTTCGTATTTTTTTACTATTTGATGACTTAGTCTAGCCGTAAATTTTGCATTGCGTAGCGAGGTCGTTACTGGTTTTTTTGCTGTACATTAACTATTTTAGGTAACCCTTTTACGTATTTAATAGTGAGGTTCTTTTCACCCTCAGCTGTGCGTTTATTTAATTCTTCTTTTATTGATTTCAAGTATTGTCGTTGCGTTGGAGTTTGGTCGGAAAACATCTGTATGTTCTCAGGTAGGTTTGACTTATTTCGCAGCAAAATTTTTGGAATATCCGTATTGCCGAAATAAGCTTTTATCGGCCGGCTTTTGTTTGGTACATATTTGCCCAATCTAATAGCCCGGATTGGTTTAGGACAGTCGTCATATAGTGTTGTTATTAATTTCTTAACTTCATTATTATCGTGTACTTGCCTTGCGTTCGAGTTTTTGTTATTTGTTTCCGGTATACCCACAATCACAATGTTCTTTTCTCGGTCGCATCGCTCTTTTAATTCAAGGATGAGGCTTTCGTGACATGAGAAGAGCGGTTTTGGTATCGAGTCGTTATTGCATTTCTGTTCCTTAATCTGAGATATTTCATTTTCTATTTGCATAATTTTGTCTTCCGTTAGTGTAGTTTTAGATTTAATATTTTCGATTTCAGTGTTTAAATTCTCAAATCGCTGTGTAAAATTTTCGGTAGTCGATTTTATAGTTTTTAATTCGTGTTTAATTTCGGACATTTCTTCATGGATTTTATTGAGACTATCGTTTTGGGTTTGTCCAAAATTTCTTAAAAATGTCATCATTTCCGTCCGAAAGTCTGCAAAGTCTTTTTTATAATCATTGTCATCTGTACGCTCCTTACGCTTTCTTGAGTTAATATTAATGTGAAAGTCCTCATCATATGTGGATAAGTTTGGGACAGAACCGCTACCGCACTCGCTGCCTCCTATCAGTGTCGTATTTGGCGGCGTTCGCTGCAGGCTCATTATGCCGGTCGGCGGGCGCTTCGTGTATACGAGCGAGACGAAAAATGGCCGCGGCTCTAGTTCCTCGCGGGGGTGAGCGGAGCTGCGTGCGCGCTGAGTAGTATTGCCGTTTAGAAGCACAAGGTCTTGGGTGACTTCGTAGTCTGTTGTTAATTTAACTTAAGACTGCACTTTTAAGATTCACTTTAGCTTGTTGCACTTTTATTATGATTTTAATATTTTTGCGAAATTTTTAGTACACGTCCACTTTGAACAAGCGCCAGAAAAAACATATCCATTATGTATTAGTGGTTTCTTAGGTTTTCGCGATTATTACACATTGAAATTAAACACTTTTTATCGGATTTATCGCGTGTATGTATATTACATTATTTAATTCCCGACCGTGAGCGATTTCTGCCTGCACATGGAACGTTATCAATAAAACAAAATTATAGGCGGTAGATTTTAACTGTTTATGTTGTACTTTTGAAGACAACTGTCATCTAGTCTCTCCCGCGACCACGACTCCTGCAAACCATTCGAAACGTCGGGAATTAAATAATGTAATATACACGCGATAAATCCGTTAAAAACTGTTTAATTTCAAATTATTAGTGGGTAGTTGCAACGTCCCGAACATCTTACTTCGTGGGAAAACCATGACCATGTCATTTGTATTCGTGAATTTCATGTTTGTTAACTACCCCGGCGATACAGGTTACAACTAGTGCAGGGGAAACGTTTTAAAAAAATAATAAAATGGATGGGTCCCAAAAGTCCCAATTCACCAACGAAGATCCGGATCCGATTCGTCCCGCGATAAAAAGGTACATACAAAAATATCTTCACGCTATCATGCAGCGACTTGACGTTAGTGACAGTGATCTTCTAATACGGCTTGCGTTATGCGGTATACAGGTGACCTTGGCTGTTCGTGCCACTCAGCGACCGGCACAGCGCGAGCACCGGCGGGTTAGCGTGCGGAAATGTCACAGGACCGACAACCGAATGCAGTACTTCGCTGTTTTATAGACAGGTGTTTCTGGGCGTGTGTTGGACTTGTATCGGCAAAAAGACGATGTTTTAGAGCCTCAGTGCAGAAGTACATAGGAGAGCAGATATTATTAGGGTTGTTAAAGCAAAAATCGGGGATCCGGATCTTCGTTGGTGAATTGGGTGGGACCCATCCACTTTATTATTTTTTTAAAACTTTACCCCTGTACTAGTTGTAACCTGTATCGCCGGGGTAGTTAACAAACATGAAATTCACGAATACAAATGACACCCAGACTCTGAGCAAGTGCCTCTGGTTTACACAAAGACGGCCATGGAATCGAACCCGGGACCCCTTGATCCAAAGGCAGTGCATCCAACCCCTAGACCAACAAGGCGGAAACATGGTCGTGCTTTCGGAGATTAACGACGAACATATTCTCATGTTAATGAGACGATCAAGTTAATTAAGCAGGTCGTAGTAACACGTTATCATTGTCGATTGTGGGTAAGATTATGGACTGCGCAAAGCAGTGTTAGGAGATAAGGCGAAAAGTTTCTAACCTGTTTGAGGTGTACAAAGAGTAATTTGCAGTTACCCCTTCACTGACGCAGAAAACCTGAGTTGGCAACCTTAGTTTGCAGTCTTAGGTAAAAAATGTAAGTTATTGCTACTCCGGCAACCATAAAAAACTACTAATTTAGAACTATTTCTTAAAATGATATATAATTAATGAATATTTAAAGAAAAAATAAGTCAATTCTAATCCCTACTGGTGTATTACTCAGGTGGATGTTAAAATTTGCGTACATAGGCACAATTCGTAATAATTGCAAACATTTATTTTCTATGTACGTTCAATGCGTTCGTTAACCTTTGTACCTACTGTTATTAGCATATTTTCGAAACGACTTGTCAACAAATATATAATTCATTTGTTTCCTGCCAACATACACTTCTCAGGAGAAAAATCGAAACACCTTGCAAGTTTATGTTTTGTAAGGATTATCAGAAAAATGTATATATTTAGGAATATACATTATGTCAAATGTCGTTTCATAGTGAACATTATAAGGTTTCATTTATAAGGTTTCAACATTATAAGGTATAAGGCAAATCCTAATGTTAATGTTCTAAATTCAAATTAAACTTTCATAAGTTTAGTATTTTGTCTAACAACCTTAAAAAGGGAAGTGTTTCGATTTTTCTGTTGAGAAATAGTATATTTCATTACAAGTGCGGAAAGGCTGTCATTACAACGAGTTCCGACAAATGTCTACCCGAGCCGAGGCGCAGCCGAAGGCGAGGGTTGACAGTCGGAACAAGTTGCAATGACGGTTCCGCACGTGTACTGAACGACTATTTTTAATACAGTTGCGAAAAAATGAAGCAATTTAATAAAATATTATAAACACAATAAACTCAACTAACTAATCATTTCTGAAAAATGGCGCCGACCGTAGAATATAAGCAGATTTTTTTTTCTTCACCCATTCTGGTAGGCAAAAGGAACAATGCCCATACAGCCAAGTCTTCAGTAGATTTTTTTTATTGATATGAAATGAAATTTAATTAGATGAAATAAAACACATTCAATCAAATCATTAAATCTGATATTGAAACAAATTAGTACGTAGTTTCTTTTTAGAAATATACGTATTTGCATGAATCATAAAAACTTCTATGATTTTTTTTAGTAAAAACTTCATGGTTGGTTTTTCCTTATAATAGACATTATTTTGACAGTTGGGAAAGAAAACGCACTAGTGCGGGAATGGTAAAGAAAAAGCACGCGTGTGTAATAGCCACTTTTTGAGCAACTGTATTAAAAAATATATTAGTGTCAATGTTACTGAAATATACTTTTTAATACAGTTGCTCAAAAAGTGGCATATTACAGGGACGTATAGCGTTCGGGAAGTGGGCTATTATAAGGAAAATCCAACCATGAAGTTTTTACTAAAAAAAATCATAGGAGTTTTTATGATTCATGCAAATACGTATATTTCTAAAAAGAAACTACGTACTAATTTGTTTCAGTATCAGATTTAATGAGATAGGTTAGGTTTTATTTCATCTTATTAAATTTCATTTTATATCAATAAAAAATGTCTACTGAAGACTTGGCTGTATGGTCATAGTTGCTTTTGCCTACTAGAATGGGTGAAGAAAAAATGAATCTCTTCTTATATTCTACGGTTGGCGCCATTTTTCAGAAATGATTAGTTATAGTTGAGTTTATTGTGTTTTATTATTTTATTAAATTGCTTCATTTTTTTGCAACTGTATTAAAAACAGTCGTTCAGTACACGTGCGGAACCGTAATTGCAACTTGTTCCGACTGTCAACCCTCGCCTTCGGCTGCGCCTCGGCTCGGGTAGACATTTGTCGGAACTCTTTGCAATGACAGCCTTTCTGCACTTGTAATGAAATATACTATTATTAGTTAATAGGTAGACCTACGTAAAAAGACAGCAAAATTATGATTTTAGCATGATTTGGCAAGTAGCGGATTGTAGTGAACATTTGTATTTTCGTTTCTAAACTACCCTCTAAAATTTGAAACCAAGTACCTATATTCGGCGTTTATATAACTAAATAATCGTTAGAGGTGGATTGTAGTGCAATTCTATTTCTTAGCGTATGAAAAAGCTGCACCGAACCTCTGCCGATTTAGTAATTGGCCAATTTTGAGGAGACTATCTCAGGCAAATAGTTGATGATAGACGGAGTAACTTAAACAATTTTGGGAAAAGAGTTGTAAGTTCACATCACTTCAGCGCATAATTTACCACGAATGTGTCATCAACCCGGCTTCCCGACTAAAACAAAATTTTTTATACCAATCTTTAATCCGACATTACACAATGCATGCAATTCTAGATAAGATTGTTTGCGAAAATAATATACAGTTAACTTTGGAGGCAGGCCATTGACCAAGATCGGTGTCACAAAAACGAGAGTCACCGTGACAACGTGTGAAACGCCTAAACGAGCGTGTAGAATTGTCCTTTCGGTGTTTAGAAGGGTCACATGATTGTATAATTCATACTGTTGGTTTATGCTGACAATGGGCTTAGAATCTGGCAGGTCAATCAGTGTGGGGACAGATGGCAACGTCTAGCTTTGCTGTATGTTGAATGGGTGCCCGTCCATCAGTTGTATCATCGCCTCCGCGCTCGGAAGAGCACATATAGCCGCCGGACCTAGCTGCAATTCTACCTGGCAGTCATTACACGGGACTCACTAGCATCGAATTTGACAGCTGGGCTAACTAAATGACCGTCGGAGGGCAGCCAAATCAGGTCCCCAATGAAATTGGGTATCAGAGACGATGAAGAACTGAGGTTGTATAATTCCTATGCCCACTGCAGAGATAATTATCCATCAATTACATGGACAGAAATTTAGTAGGCTGCCTACGTGTCATGTTCCTCAAATTTTCGTCCTTGAGTCGGTACTAGATTTTATATTATCTAGTTAATTTATTAGCCTCGTCGTCGTTTCAACCTAGAAATGACCCATTACTCCAATTACATGGTGGGAAATATGCCTATTGTACCACACTGGTGACGGCTAGATTTTTTTTCCTAGTACGGCATCGTCAGGATAGAATATTGTGATGATACCTACTATGTATTCTAAATTCATCACCACACTATATGATGACCACACATCTAACATTTAGCCGATACAAACGTTGCTTAACCTACAGGTTGATTGCACTCCGTATTGTCGGCACTAGGCTATGATTTCCTTGACGTACTATTGGTACTCGTCCAAGACTATTTATTATGTTAGAAAGTTTGCCTCTCTCTACATAAGCATTCGCATATTAGTCTCCCATACACCTGATAACTGTACTATTTTTGCTAAACCTACGCTGTCTCTGCAGTCTGCACCGTTCCAAGTAAGATTGGCAGAAAATGTCTAAAGCATCAAGTCCGCCTATGTATGTATGCCATTTGTACAAAAGTATAAATAAATAAACCGCCAGCCGCACGTAAGGGTGCTTGTACGCGGTCCAAGTGCATACAGTTACATGCATTGTGTAAACATTGTACAAAGACACGTGCAGATCCAGCAACTGGAGTATGCACTGGAGCACGCCACCTGCGCAAGCAATCCGCGCGTTGGATTCTCACGCGGGCCCCACTTGAGCAGGTTCCAATAATCTCGATCCTAATATTTCGAAATTTCTACCTATTTGGCATTGACCTACTGAAATGGAATAATCCTATTAATATTATAAACCCGAAAGTTTGTATGGATTGATTTTAGTTACCATGGTTTTAAAGAAAAAATATACTTTGAGTAATGAGCCTTGTGTTAAAAACCATACTACATTTTTAGACGAACCCTCGAGCAAATTTGTAATTTAAAGTAAAAATTTCACTTGTAACAAAATATTTTTTATCAAAGACACATTTTCACGCCATTCAGCCTCGCGCGTTACTTCCAGTTATTGACACCATGGAAATGTACTCGCGAGTCCAGATACTAGTAGTTCGTGCATGTTACTCGCGCATGTCTATCGCATCGTTCCAACGCGCAGGTTACTTGTGCAAGCACCCAAACACACTTCATTATTTAAATCATTTTGTACAAATGTGTGTGTGCACATGATAAGAAATAACAAATCAAAAATGTTCACAAATCAAGCAGAAGGTAACGTCTAGGTAGATATCCAAAACTTTCGAAACCCCACTAGAACTAGGTAAAAATTATGACTATTAAATAAGCTGAACTGATTTCGATAAAACATGTCTAAGAACCACCACTAGAAAACATAGTTTCAAATAAAAAGCTTCATTATAATAAATCCATTCGTTTAGAAACTTCTATGCTGTGACATGTGTCACTATGTCACAGCATAGAAGTTAGTTAACGCATTTCTGCTGTTACCGTAAACCCGCACGGGAAAAGACACGCGCAGAAGGTAGTTTAAATAATATGAGCGTCTCCCATTTGTCTGGCCCGTTTCAGTCAAGGTTAAGCGCTGTAGGTACCTACTTGCGCACCGTACATTCGCCGCGTCAAATTCCTGACATTCCGACCCGAATCGAGATCCGATTCTTGTGATCGCATGTGAAATGAATTTTGAACAAATAAAAAGACAATAGGTTTCCCTTTAAAATCAGACTACCTGCAAGTTCGATACTTTATGTATCGATGTAGTATTCAAACTCTATCAGAACAGTAGGATAGAAAGAGAAATGGGGATAGATCTTGCTTTGTTGGTCTAGCTAGGTGTTGGATGTGCCGCGTTTGGAACACGGGGTCCCGGGTTCGATTCCGGGGCCGGGCAAATATCTTTATGTAAACCAGAAACACTTGCTCTGAGTCTGTGTGTCATTTGTGCAGGGTTTTAGTATTTAAAAAAAAACGGCTTGGCATACGACCTAGATTAACACAATTTCCCATTATCCCCTTATTGACTTCGAAAAGTTTTGCAGTAACGCACAGAGCCCAATAGTATCCTCGTTCTGCATACCCAGCTTACCCAGTGCAAGGGAATCTCCTCCAGTGATTAAGACTAAAACTAAAATTAGACATCACATAAATTGTATTTGTCTATTACGACGTGCGGATTTACCAGGATGAGAAGCTGAAAGTGTTTTCTTCCGCGATGAATCACACTCGATGGGCATATTGACTCAAGACCGTGTTGCTTTCTGCTGCGTGACTCACCTTATTAGACAAATTTTGGACCTCTACGGCTGACAGTTGTATTCCAATCATAATATACATTTTAACTCGTATCACTATTTGTTTAGACGTAATTACGAGGATGCAATTGACGACAGCAGGATGAGGTCATAGTCTCGTATATAGTGCAGCAAAGTAGACAAAATGAATTGTAAATAGTACAATAATTTGAAAGACGTGGACACACATAAAAGTAGGTTTGGATAGCACACATTTAATCTAATACGAACTATTTACAATGTTAAACTCGACCGCACCGAGATAAAAAGAATACTGTAATTATAACCAAAAATGTTGACCGAAACTGAGACACAAAACAGTCTAAAATGTTTTAACCGAAAATTCTCTTCGAATAACAGGTGTACTTTAAAAGTAAGGTAGCCGGATATTCTGTATTGCCGACTCTATAGTAACCAGTATCTCCAAATATAGAACATAAAAAATACAAGTGGCCTGACTAATTTTTTATAAGTCTGTGTCCTACATACGACCGACTCTAACTTATCCAAGTGAACCCAAAAAGCAAATATCCCAAATATGTTTTGGCAGTGCCGTGTGTGATAAAGGTTCAGATGAAATTCCAAAATTATTATTTACCCTTAATTCATCGGAGCATAAAGGTATTATTATACGAAGGATTCAATTATGGGATATCATAAACCCATTAGGACCCATTTTGAGATCATAAAAACACAATTAGGGAACCTTGATCGTCGGTTCTCAATCGTTGTGAATACTGATTTAAGTCTCCAATTTGCAGAACTGTACTAAATTGATGAAGAACTTTATGATTTCATACTGTATTTTATGTTTTTGTTGGTAATAGCTTGGCTTTTTACTTGATTGTTGATTGATTCGACCTAGAATAGAATACACTTTATTGTACACCAATAATATAAAAGGTTAACATAGCATTAGATATACATATATAACAAAGAAATGTACAATGGGCGGTCTTATCGCACTAGGCGATTTCTTCATTTATTTTCTTTCTAGGTCATTTAATAAAGATTTTCAAGTTATAATTGAACCACCCGACCCTACTCGACGACCTGGCCACGTGCTCCAGATGTCAATTATGAGTTCTATCCTCAATAATATTTACAACGAGCAATATTGCTCTGCTACCAGCAATGTATGGTTTCTTCACGTTAAGGATGTCAATGCAAATTGTTAACGATCCAGTATCCACACACAACCCATAATGTTTTCCTGCAGAAAAAAATACCTGGGAATGTTTGAACTAATTTGATGGACTGAAAGTTCAAAATTCACTAGCTGATTTTAAATGTTAATATTGAGCAGTACTTTCTAAACGAGACTAAAACAAGTTAGTGTGTACGGTGTCTAGATCCGCAAGTGTCCATCGAAGTTGTTACATCTGTCAATTTGATAAGCATGACTTTCATAATGCGGTGTCACGTAAGCTATTAGGTACAGTATAAATTTGTCTAACAGATATACATATTAATAGTAAATAAATCAATAGTTACAGATATGAGTGTACTTAAACACGCGCTTATCTAATGTGGTGAAAGAATATTTAGTTACAATCTCAAAGTTTTCATATTCACACTAATCGAAATGAATTCAAATTGCATTTGCAAATGCATTTATTTTCTAAATTAAATAAATCTATCAGTACAATTCTCGTGTATTCAACATTTGAAATGAAACCAAAAACTCATGTGGGTTACAAAATAAATTGATCTTCTACCATTTTCCACCGGTTCAGAATGTTGCTCTACAGAAGAACGCCGGAAATAAAAAAAATGTTGTTGATAGAGATAAGATAGATTTGTGGCTAATCGGCAATGCGCGTGTGCTGTCCCTGATGTTGCAGTTGTCCATAGGCCACGACAAGTGCTTACCATCAGAGCCGCGCATTTGTTTGCCCGCTTCAAGTATACATAAAATGAAGCACAATAATTTAATTAATGAATTAATATATATATTAATGGTTTCATAAACCATTTCCCTGTATTTTGACCATGTTGTGTTGGTTCCTTCGTTGTATGGTTCCTCGAGTCTGTGCGTGTCCCCAGGTTGTGTGTGCTAGAACGTATTTTGCAAGGAACGTTGAGCCTTATTCCGCCGTAATTAATTACACGGTTCCTTTAAAGCGATTTGTATCTAATCGTACGGACACAAGTTTTGGATACAGCGCGAGATTGTCCGAAGGTTGCGAGCTATTAAATGTGTGCAAGGGTATCATTACCAAGACGGCTGAGTGACGTTAACAGCGACTTAGTGTCGGAAGGGCTGAAATATGATAAATTACTTTAAGGCGTTTGAATTTGTCAAAGATTTGTAATGGACGAATAGCTTAGACTATGCCCTATATCATATAGTTGCCCTAACTAACTACAATACCAACCTATAGTTAATCTAACTACAATACCAACCTACATAAATTGTACTAGCAATAAAGAACAGTACTTTTGGACAAGACAATGCCGGAAACACAAAATTGTACATACAATTTGCTGTTTAGAAGCATGGAGAAAGGTAGATAGTAAAGATAGCTTAAATTAACACATGGCAGCATAGGCGAAACATGCATAGAACATAGAAATACAAGGGTAACAGTAAAACCATTATGTTATTGCAAGGTGGCGAAACAGTCATCAAATTACCAAATGTCAACTTCATATAGACGGTAATTTAAACATTAATGACAAGTTAATTAGATTGGTAATCGATTCACACGAAAGCAGGCGGCGGGGATCAATCACCGGGCGCGTGGGAGTTTCATTTTAAATCACAATGATACAGAAATAAGTCTGTGTAAAATGGATACCATTTTAGACGGGCATCATCGTGGGGGCCTATTCATTCCTGTTTTTGATTCCACGGTTCTGATTAGTGGGAGTTGCTTTCTATTTTGGTGACGTGGTTCTCAAGCGAAATTGGTATTTAAAATATTAGCTTGACGGAGGCCAATTTCCAGAAGCTAACCAGAAACTAACTAAGTAAAACAATGATAGTATCTGTGTGTAAGGATCTAGAATACATAACCCTGTAGGCTTATCACCCTCCATGTAATGGGAGGAGGCCCGACTCAGCAGTGGGTTATTTATGAGCTGAGTAGCAATAGTAGATAGTCCTTAAAATACCTTAAATGTAATATAGGCAAATCTCATTAACAAGTTGTTTTGATACTCATTTTTTAGCAGAAATGTGTGTGGTGTGTGGACGTTTAGTAAAGGCGAAATTATTCTAAAATTCTAAATCTATAAATAAAATAAACTAACAATAAACTAATAATAAACAAAACCTAAAGGTTCTATGACTATAAATAAATATCAATTAAAGTTGGATACTACCTAATAACATAACAGATTCTACAATATGACCATAATATAGAACTGACCGGGGTTTACACACACACATCATCTATTACGTTTAACAAAACATTGCCGCATGTAAAACGTTTTTGAGGAAGCACAATGATAACGCCATTGTACGCGTATTGCTATTCATTGTGCGAATAGTTTTACGGTAAACAAAGACATAATTATTTTGTACTACATATTGATTAATATGGCAATTTCTAAAAATATATTATGATCCTGTACCATCTTAGGCAGTTCCTAAGCTTATTAGTTACACATGTATTGCAATTTTATTAAAACAACAAAAGTTACATACTGCTTAAAATTAAAATCTTGCGGAGAATCTTCAGAGAGAGAGAGAGAGAGAGAGAGAGAGAGAGAGAGAGAAAATTTGCCGCCGATAGTAGCTTCAAAAATATTAATAGGAACATTTACAAATAATGACGTCATACAATTATATTATATTATAAATTTGTGTTGTAGGGCTAGTTATTCTACGGTAGTGTATGATCATGATGACAGAGACCGTGCATGACGTGCATCTTCGAAGTAAAAACCGTACAGTACTGAGAACTTACTTATATTCCCACGGCCCTAAGCATATTTGTATGTACAACTAACTGACGGCGGACAATTATATTCTAGACTACACAATGCTCTTAGGAGCTGTTTATTTTCCTCATACGAAAAAAAAACTTGTTTCATGTGTTGTAACACCTATATTCTATTAAGTCTACAAAGTATTAGGTGGACGCGTCAAGTTGAGCTGGTTTCACTAGCTAAGTCCTGGGCTCGAATGTGGTGGATTTGGAAAACAGTCCTACGTTCGAGTCCCAGTTAACCAGAGACACTTGCTCTGGTCTGGGTGTTATTTCTGTCTGTGAATTAAATGCTGTTTATGAGCATCCACGATACAGGGGCAGTTAGTACGACTGTAGACCATTTTTAAGAAAAATGTGTTTTGAAGTACTGATACTCAGTGTGAAAGATTTTTGACGTATTCAGACAATCGTCAAGTGCAAAAGGCCCATGATTTGCATATAAATGATTATAAATAAAAAAACGAGTGTCACCTCGGCGATCACTTGTAGCTTTTTATCCGGTAAGCATTCGTGACTGAAACGCGACTAAGGCAGAAGAAATTTGAAATTACTTTATCCAAGCGTTAATATTCTCCACAATATCGGGGCGGGCCATTGGCGTACGATTTGGTTGACACAAACGAACCAGCAGTGTTATGGTTAGTAGTTGTACGATCCGATATTTTGTTAATTGTCCGCACAGCATACAGCAACGGAATGATGGGCGTATTAAAATTTTATTATCACTATCATTTCAGCCCATAAATTACCCACTGCTGAGTCGGGCATCCTCCCAATTCCTGGAGGGAAATTAACCTACTGTGCCACGCTTGGGTTAGCACAGGGTTTGTTTCAAGATAAATAAATAAATATCCTTGGACATTTCACACAACGCCATCTCGTCCCAAGCTAAGCAACTTAATGCTTGTGTTATGGTAACGAGATGGATGATAAACTACTTATGTACATTTTTTTTGTAAATACCTACATATTATAGATATAAATGACACCCAGACTCCGAGCCAGTGCCTCTGGTTTAGACAAAGACACTTGCCCGACCCCGGAATCGAACCCGGGACCCGTTCCTTCTCTTGCGGCTAGGTGATGTGTCTCTTGCGTACCTTTAGTCGCCTCTTGGTTGTTAGGTTGGAGACATTGTGTATTCCATATCCATTTCATAATTTGCGTTAACGGTAGTTGACTTTTGAACGTAATTTCTTAAGATTAAATTGAAAATTACCAAAAAATGATCTCAAAGAAAGTGTCAACATAATAATATAGGATAAAAGGGATCAAGATAATGACCCTCTACGGGTTTCATTCTGAAAATTATTTATTTTAAACAATGTATGAATATTATCACACTCATCAACATACATATATAATGCTGTTGAGGTAATATCGAAAGGGTTCGACTTCAATTAGCAAGCAACATGCAGGCCAGGGCTACCGCCGCAACTAAGCGCTGCATGGAGCAGGCGCCATTACATCCGGCGCCAAAGGAAGGCACGTGCAATGTCCCGCACGTGCCTCTATGTGGGGTTGGAGCCAGGGCTCCTTATCAAAGCGTGGGGCAAGGTTCATCAGGGTCGCCGAGCATGTTTCCCCACTGGGGAGCAGTACCCATGCCCTGTATCGAGCAGTGGAGGCACGCCGTTGGTTTTAGTGGGTGGGTCGAGGGCCAATTACCATCTTTCGGCCTCCCGGCGTCCACATAACGCGGTTAGCGGCTGGGTATCCATGAGGATTTCCAAAGTTAGAAAAAAGAAAGCTGGAGGTCTGTCATCAAAAGTGGTAATTTACGCCGAGTTTAACACTATTTAAAATAGGGAGAATTTTATTTTTTGTACAGGGTTATTACTAGTGATCATTTTAAAATGATTAATTCATTGTATCAACACGCAAATGTCGCGTTAAACATTAAAAAGCGCAATTAAAATAGATAATATCGTATTAATTAGTATGTATACCCGCATTCTAAAGTGCTGTCGCCGTCAAGTTACACTTTTAGATTAATATATTTTTAAGATTTGTCATGTATTCTTTTGTGGAATAAATGTCTTAAACCAGATATAAAAACGTTAACAAAAACCCCTATTGGCACAACACTATTCGTGACATAAGCAGGAATCTGAGACGAGATGTTCCAATTCTGCAAGCCCGATTGAAATTAGAGGTAATGTTTGCAAACTTTACCTTTTGTATTTTTTTAAATGGACAGGTAGGTTAATGGCGGTAAGGGACTCGTTACATAAATATTTGACGACAACAGTTTAACTGTCTAGCTAGTTTTAATTGCGGCTTACAAAATTAAAGACAGCCAAGTACCATAATTCGAAGACGTGAATGTGGTAACGGAAGTTTTAGTGTATTTACTGGAATAAAGACGAAGAAATTCTGGTGGCAAGTTTCGTTGTGTAAATCAGGAACACTTGCTCTCAGTCTGGTGCGACGAATAACCTATATCGCGGTCCCCTGCACTCATCATCGAAACCACCTATTCATGCAAATGCAGTTGGTTTATCGTGAATATACAGACAGACGCAGCCGAGAGACTTTGTTTAATACATAATAATGTTAGGTTTAAAAAATGTATGTCGGGGTCAATGCCATCCAAGTCATTATTTTATCTGTTATGTAAATTTCATATACCTAAACATTAAGTAAAAGCCATCAAGCTCATTTAGTAACGCGCTCCCGACAAAATGTCAGTGCGTAGAAGAATCGCTGAAGACATTTTACTAAGTTTGTCAATTTCCGACCCATTTCGACATCACAGACACGTAACTCTATTTAGGTTTGGCTCGAGTATTACTCTAATTGAATCGTCTCTGAAATGGCAATATATCTACATACGAGGGTGAATCAAAAAGTTCTTAGAAGTGCATATATATGAAACCTTTTTGGATCAAGTTCGATATTCAAATTAAAGAGTGTCTATCACACTATATTTATGCAGACTGTCACTTGTTTTTGTCAGTTCGTTCGCATGTAATAAATTTTTTTGTGCAACGAGTTGCTAAAAAGTCAAAATTATGGATAAAAGTGAGTTACGTGCGGTGATAAAATATCTCAGTTTGAAAAAAATGTCTACGAAGGAAATTTTTTTGGACATTCAGCAGACATTAGGGGGTGATGCTGTACCCTATTCTACGGTTGCGTAGAATTTAAAAGGTGGCTGAATTTAAAAGAGGTAGATCAAGCTGTAAAGATGACCCGCGTTCTGGGCGGCCTTCAACCTCCGTTACAGAAGAAAATGTCAAAAAGGTTGAGAATCTGGTTTTGGAAGACAGAAGAATGACTATAAAACATATAGCTGAGATCCTAAAGATATCTTTTGGTAGCGTTCAATCCATTTTAATTGATTCACTGGGGTTCAAAAAAGTGTCTGCAAGATGGGTGCCACGAATGTTAACCGACGAAAACAAAAAGCGACGTTTGGAAATTTCCAAGCGTAATCTCGAAATGTTCCAGCGTGATTCGGATAATTTTTGCCGTCGTCTTGTCACCATGGATGAAACGTGGGTCCACCATTTTGATCCTGAAACTAAAAGACAAAGCATGTCTTGGAAACGACCATCCTCTCCATCCATTAAGAAATTTCGAGTTGCTCCTTCCGCTGGCAAAGTTATGGCCTCTGTGTTCTGGGATAGTGAAGGAATCCTTTTTATTGATTACATGCCAAAAGGCCAGACGATAACTGGACCCTATTATGCAAATTTAATCCCGAAAGTGCGTGAAGCGATTAAAGAAAAACGTCGTGGAAAACTGTCGTTGGGCGTGTTGTTCCTTCAAGATAACGCTCCTGCCCATCGATCGGAAGTTGCGCTCAACGCAATCCGCTGTGCTGGCTTCAATCTCCTTGACCACCCACCATATTCTCCGGACTTAGCCCCAAGTGATTTTCACTTATTTCCAAAATTAAAAGAGGAAATTCGTGGAACAAAATTTCACGATAATGACGCGGTTATAGCTGCCGTAGAGGACTTTTTCGAGAGTCAAGAAAATAATTTTGTTTCACAAGGAATAAGGAAGTTAGAAACGCGTTATTCTAAATGCATTGCATTGGAGGGAGATTATGTAGAAAAATAAAATATTATTAAATAAATAAATAAATAAATAAATATCCTTGGACAATTCACACAACGCCATCTCGTCCCAAGCTAAGCAACTTAATGCTTGTGTTATGGTAACGAGATGGATGATAAACTACTTATATACATTTTTTTTTTTTTGTAAATACATACATATTATAGATAGAAATGACACCCAGACTCCGAGCCAGTGCCTCTGGTTTAGACAAAGACACTGGCCCGACCCCGGAATCGAACCCGGGACCCGTTGATCCAAAGGCGGCACATCTAACCACTAGACCAACGAGGCATATTATTTAAATCTTTGCATTTTTTAATATTGATTCCAAGAATTTTTTGATTCACCCTCGTATATTGTAAAGAGAATGTGAATTCTTTCAGAATTTCTTCGCTTGCGGATATAAATTTTTCATAATTTCACACACAACAGCACAGGGTTTGTATCCAGTTTCTTTTGCAGCTTGGTGGTCTGTCTCTTGCGTTCCTTTAGTCGTCCCTTAGGACACCCTCAGGTTGGTGTAGGTTGGTGACGATGTGTATTTAAAATCCGTCACCACACGGACATACTATACATACATATAAACCTACAGTAATATTAATATAACCTAGTATCTAGTGTTCTTATTTGATTGTTAGAGTGATTATGCTGACCATAGCCATGTTTTCGTTAAACCGTTTTGTAGACTTTAAAAGCAACCCCCAATTAGTCACAACTTCTACCCCGTTAAGCGTAGTTAATGAGCGAGAGGCGAAGTTGTTTCCGTATAATTACACCCACGAGTGATCTTACGCCACTTGGAACGGAGTTTGTAGCAAGTTGAGCAATCCTATTATCTCGTTAAATCTAAAAATGTCCAAAAGCACTTAACATTTCACAACAGCTATTAGTTGTTGAAAAGTTTGTGTTTCCAAATTTTATATCGTCCAACAAGTGATGTGTATAAATAAAAATCAATTGCCAAATGTGCGCAAACTTTTCATCCCACAGAGACTACATATAAGGCCGATAGCTCACAGCGTATTTTAAACGCGCAGTCGACGCGCGTAATACTCGCTTCAAACGCGATTTGAACGAACCTTGTATTGTGACCTTAAGCATACGCGCAGGTACAGCGAATCAGACGCGTTGTAGTCGCTCGTAGCTTCTACGTTTTGATCGGCTTTCATCAGCGCACGCCCCTCCTCTACCTCTCCTCCGCCCCTTCGTACCAGCTTCAAACGAGTAACATCTATACAAACGCAAAAATCGGTATCTACGGCGCAGATGACGCGCGTTCCTGAAACACGCTTAGTCTGTGCGTTTTAAATACGCCGTGTGCTAGGGGCATAATGTGTTAACTCTGCGTTTATTAATAAACCAAAACTTTTACACCTTTTTGGTGTAAATGTTTTGGTTAATACAACATTTTGAGAGTTAATAAAACAAAAGACCATTAATGTTCAATTTTTGTTAAACGAAAGCCCTACATTTCCTGTATCGCAGGGGCAGTTTAGAAACATGTAACTCACGGACACGAATGCCATCCAGACTCAGAGCAAGTGCCTCTGGTTTTCACAACGACATTTGCCCGACCCTGGAATCGAACCGAGGACCGCGGATCCAAAAGCGACACATCCAACCCCTAGACCAACAAGGCTAGTACCAGCTGCAATGCATCGCACTTCGTACTACAATTTGCATTTGCTTAGACACACACGGAAACGAACTCGGCAATCCACGCAAGAAGTCAGAACTTAACAAGGAGGGCAAGCATTACTCATGGCACAGCAAAGCTTCCCTAATCTCACCGTACCGAGAAACCAGATACTCTGCGCTGATAACCGACCGCTTGCAGCCGTCTCGTAAAAGCATGTTAATTGCAGCCCGTAACATGAACGGTCAGGTTACAAAAACGCCCTTTGTCGACGTTATCGCCGGTTTTATGGTTTTGGGAAAGCACTATTTGAGTTATGGACTTGCGACATTCCTGTCGCCCTACGAATTCTTTGGGTTTAGGGGAACTGCTTTTGTTGCTAGACTAACAGCGATAGCTCCGCATTTAGACTATCAATCTTCATTTGGCGCCGTATTTATTGGTCTACCGATTCCATGCGTAACTCATTTGTTACTCTGAATTGCTTATCTGTCAGGTGTTGGTGGATACAAGAGCTAAGTCATATTTAAAGCGCGTCGTCCACGCAGAGATAATAGAGTTAGACAGTTTGACAACTAATCGAATCTATACTCTAATTTCGACGTACACGTAGATATCTACTATAGAGCGCCCTATTGCAGTTTTTTGCCTTATGTTAGGGTAGGTCTATCATAATGACATTTTGGCATGCGTACACTACACTACTCGTAGATTAGATATTCATTTATAAACAGTAAACGTCAGTTGACTACGTCTAATTAAAAATACGACTTTATCTAGACTGATCTATGACATGCATATAATTAGAGAGGTCTCTATTCGCATCCCTTGTCTCACTCTCATACCTGTGTCCACGACGCCTTCCGAGAGTAGACAAGCCTGTCTACGTAGACTGTAGTGACTCATTAGCTAGGGTAGTCTCGCTAATGTGTACACGTCGTAGATTGCACTATCGTGGACAAGGCGCTTAAATATCAGTATTGACTAATAAATACAGATAACTTTTCAGGTATATGTAAGAGGATGGAGATAACATGTTGTTTGAAGATTTCGAATTATCATGACCGAGAATTAGGAATACTTGACTTGAGAGATGAACCTGGGTTCTATTAACAGACATGTATATAGATTTTTCTATTCACTTTGGGGATTATGATGGTTAATTTTATATTTTAATCCTCTGATATAAAGCTAAACATTTTTAAATTTGTAATTATTAATTTAGCTAGATAATCTTACCAATATTTGCTCCTTGGTAAGGCAATTTATGGCTCCTTGGTAAATGATGGAGTACTACATGATTATATTATTGCTAAATTTATATAATTGGAATTCATGATTTTTATTTTTAACTCTTTGGCCATAGACCACTTTCCTAATGGGTTAATAAATGTCCAGACTCGGTAGCCATATGTAAATTTATATGATAACAAAACTCTGCAGCAGCGGGTCTGTTACTGCTCATGTTAATACCTCCCCATTAATCAATCTTACACCATGAAATGCCGCAGTGCGGCCCCACAACCTCATTACACCATCAATCTGCCCAAACTGCTGACTATTTTATTCGTTCTAAATAGGGCCAAAGTAACTACGGGTTAATTACAAAAATAATGCCTTATGGTTTGTGGATCACGGGCCATATCGTGTAAGCCTCGGGGTTTAGATCTGATTAGTGTTACGCGGAATCAACCCAACACAGGGTAGTTGTGTTTAAAATGAAGAAAATAATGTAAATAGCGGAAGTTAGGGATGTAGTGCACTATAACTGCACTAAATGCCAATTATAAATGTCTGTAACGGTGTCCCACATAACGTGGCCGTGTTCTGCAGATTCACAATTATCACAACAAACGTACGGAAACAACCAATAGTTTCAAACGATTGTTTGTCGTTTCATTGTGTATATTCTATTTATTGTGGTACCAGAGCTTACTTGCATGAGAGTCTGGCCGGGTAAGTTTCGTGCATTTCCCGTGCATACTCGTAAAACCCGTGAATATTTTGTTTATCTTTTGAATCTAAATCAAATCACTTAAAATCCGGCTACAAGACGCAAATAATTTTAATTGGCAACCATTGACCGAGTGTGGGTAGGTAATTAATTTGAAATAAAAAAATATAATGTCACTGAATTCCCACGGTTTGCACGAAAGTACCTCGATCAGGACGCGAATACTTTTCTTCCGCCGATTGATTTTACGACTTATAAGGTTATAAAGATCGCCGTATCCGGATGTTATTTGTATTAAAGCGTGAGTGTACTATGTTTATCAGTATCTTCAATGGCAGTGGTTTTGCGATTTTATTATACAATTAATAAATTTATGATATATAAGCCAGATATACTAATTATACATAGGTTCCATTTTCAGACACGACACTTTCGTGTCAGCAATCGCGGTTCGACTGGCAGATAACTAGTTTCGAGGAGCATCGTAGGCCACTATCGTTTGGGAAAAACGTATAAAAATACATAACGTACAAAGCTAACAACTAAACAAATTGTGATCAAAATACAATTCGATATATTATCACACTGGCGAAATAGTGACGACTGTTAGTATAATCTACATTTACACGAAGGACGTATGCGTAGGCGTACCCTGGCAATAGCCAGGATTAACGCCAGGCAGAAGAAGACCTAAAGGACGTATGCAAGCTATAGATTTGGACTGTGTCATTTCGCTTCTAGTAGTCTCCCAGCAATTGAATTGCGACCATAATTAATAAAATATAGTTCCATTCTCTATCAGACTTTAACAATAGACAAAAGAGTATATATGCGTGTGTCAAATACATCATAGTATGTTTTTTTAATGAATAAACATATTTTTAAACAAAACTTCAAAAAAATATTAGCCTTCCGCACTCATTGTCTATATAAACTATAAGTGCTGAAAGCTTCATACTCCTCCGCCCGCGCAAGGTTACAAACTTTCTGCTTCACGTATTAATCTATAGAAGATTGACATTAAGAGTCACGTGTGTGAATGAAGTATTTGTCAAAAGTACATACAAATAATGACAAAAACGTATACCGATCAAAATTAAATTAAAAATTTAAATAAACCACCGACACAATTAACTAAGTTCCCTTTAAAAGTAAAAAATAAAAAAAAACAAATCGCGTTGGGGGACCGCTCCTACTTATTTATTACCTGACCCCTGGTCCTGGTTTATTTAAATTTTTAATTACATTTTTATTCTCTGCTTTTTATAGGTACACGCTTATTATGATGTAGATGTTGTTAGTCCGGGGTCCCCCGTACATTGATTTCACTTGATTACTATCAAGCTAATTTTTCGTGAGTAGCTTCATTTTCATGAGACGCCCAACATTTTCTTGTCGACAAGTCATGATTGTGGTAGCTAACAGAGGTAGCAAGGGTGAAATATGTTGATTTTATGATTCTAAAAAAATTATTACTAACCGGGTGCTTTTTGGTATATCTGATGATAATTATCTAAATTATTCGAAAATGTATTTGTCCTACAAAATGTATGGTTTGATCAAAGAGTCCTCCACTTCCAATATGTATCGATAACGAGGTCATCAAAAATGATTACTAACCAGCTGGTTTTTTTTTATTTACTTAATAAATATGTATATTATTTAACCGTCATATTGTCCTACAAGTTGCGTGGTACGTTATCCCGGTCCTACACTCAAAAGTTGTTCTACAGATCATAGAAAAAAAATTATTACTATCAAGCTGAATCTTTGTGAATAGCTTTGTTTTGATGAGACGCCCAACATTTTCTTGTCGAAATCTCTTGATTGTGGTAGCTAACAGAGGTTAAATATGTTGATTTAATGATTCTAAAAAAATTATTACTAACCGGGTGATTTTTGGTATATCTGATGAGAATTATCTAAATTATTCGAAAATGTATTTGTCCTACAAAATGTATGGTTTGATCAAGGAGTCCTCCACTTCCAATATGTATCGATAACGAGGTCATCAAAAATTATTACTAACCAGCTGGTTTTTTTATATACTTAGTAAATATTTATATTATTTAACCGTCATATTGTTCTACAAGTTGCGTGGTACGTTATCCCGGTCCTACACTCAGAAATTGGTAATACCACAAGACCCATTTTGTCATCACTATCTGTAGGACACCAATTTTACATGATAGGTTAGTATTCTCTGCCCAAATGATACAATGTCCTACAAAAAAAACAGGTATGTATCATGAGTCCGACAGAAATTGTCATTTTTCGTTTTCCTACTTATAACTTATGATACAGTGAAAACATCTTTTTTATTAACTTAAATAACTTTTATTTTTACTAAAGTAGTACAAAAAAATAATTATTTACTTAAAAAAAATGTATATTCATCAGATAAATTTTCAGTATCATCACTGTCATTTTCATCTATTTCATTTTCCTCGTCTTCTGACTGTAAAAACGTAAAAAATTAAGTATTTTTAACATAAAATGAATCCACTTCGTTTTATAGTGTACGAAACTTTTTATATAGTACATATACGGATCCCGCTATACAACGACCACCGATATGTTTAATGGATGAAAATTATTTTATTAGAAATTTAGGACTTTTTCAGGCAATCCATTTTTTTAAATTATTTTTAACATACTAAATTTCAAATAAAATAATTTTCATCCATTAAACATAACGGTGAATGTCGTTGTATAGCGGAATCCGTATAATGTGCTATATAAAAAGTTTTGCACACTATAAAACGAAGTGGATTCGATTTATGTTAAACTAGCTTTTGGACGCGGCTTCGCTCGCGTGGACTTCGAACCCGTGCTTATCTCTATGCATTTTTTTAATGAATATAAAAGTGGTTATTGTGACTAAACTATGATAGTTAGATATGTGCTCTCGCGGAATTTTTTGTAGATTTTAATAAGACCTACAAACTCGTAGTACTTCATTTTGTTCTATTGTCAATCGTTTTTGCAGCGCACGCATAAATAGGTTTTTGATTTTACACCTTGGGTTACAAAATCGCAATTTTCATACGGATCCCTAATTCTTTTGAAAATAAAATATAGCCTATCTCGATAATAACCTTCCTCGATAAATGGACTATCTAACACTGAAAGAATTTTTGAAATCGGACCAGTAGTTCCTGAGATTAGCGCGTTCAAACAAACAAACAAACTCTGCAGCTTTATATATTAGTATAGATAATACTTAATTTTTTACGTCATTACAGAGACAGAAGACGAGGAAAATGAAATAGATGAAAATGACAGTGATGATACTGAAAATTTATCAGATTTTTTTTATATGTAAATAATAATTTCTTTGTACTACTTAAGAAAAATAATTTATTTAAATAAAAAAAAGACGTTTTCACTGTATCATCACTACATAGTATAAAACAAAGTCGCTGTCGTCTGTCCGTCCCTATGTATGCTTAAAACTTGAAAACTAAGCAACGGATTTTGAAGCGGTTTTCTTTAATAGATAGAGTGATTCAAGATGAAGGTTTATATGTATAATACATGCACCCGTGCGAAGCCGCTTCGGGCCCTAGTAAGTTATAAGTAGGAAAACGAAAAAAATACAATTTTTGTCGGACTCGTGTTACATACCTGTTTTCTTGTAGGACATTGTATCATTTGGGCAGAGAATACACTCACCTATCATGTAAAATTATTGTCCTACAGTTAGTGATGACAAAATGGGTCTCGTGGTTTTAACAACTTTTGAGCGTAGGACCGGGATAACGTACCACGCAAGTTGTAGGACAATATGACGGTTAAATAATATAAATATTTACTAAGTAAATAAAAAAAAAACCAGCTGGTTAGTAATCATTTTTTATGACCTCGTTATCCATACATGTTGGAGGTGGAGGACTCTTTGATCAAACCATACATTTTGTAGGACAAATACATTTTCGAATAATTTAGATAATTATCATCAGATATACCAAAAAGCACCCGGTTAGTAATAAATTTTTTTGAATCATAAAATCAACATATTTCACCCTTGCTACCTCTGTTAGCTACCACAATCAAGAGTTGTCGACAAGAAAATGTTGGGCGTCTCATGAAAATGAAGCTACTCACGAAATATTAGCTTGATAGTAATCAAGTGAAAACAATGTACTGGGGATCCCGGACTATGTTAAGTTGTTAATGCATAGATTCTTGTCGCATCTTTATTTTCTCGCCACCACATAATATATATTTGCAAATATTGGGTATTTTCCCCCCCTATTACCCCCCAGAGCTTTTTCAGGGCTCAACTGATTTTCATGGAACATATTATTTTGTAATGTGCATGTAATGCGCTTTTATTTGAGACCCCACTCGATTATATTTGCAGACTTTCGGTTATTCTTCCCCACTTTCACCCCCATAACTTTTAAACGACTCAACCGATTTTCATCAAACATGTCTAAGAACACTCGCCCGTAACTCATCTGTCATACAAAAAAAGCTGTATTGAAATCGCTTCATCCATTCATGAGCTACGGAGCCACAGACAGACAACACCCTTCTTTTTGCGTCGGGGGTTAAAAAGCGAACGCGTTAAAGGCACAACTATTGCAAACATCTATAAGCGATGGTAACTGCTTAAAGCCGACGCTGAAATAGTTGCCAGCACGACAAATATAACATCTGTACATAACGCGTACTGACAAATACGCAACATAATGTTCTATCTATATAAATTGCTGAGCGAATAAGCATTGCCATCCAGCGTGGCAAATCTGCCAGCCTTCTGGGCACTTTTGCAAACCCCTGCAGCGCCGAGGATGCGGTGCATAGTTTATTTTAGATTTATTTAATGTTTAGTCTATCTTTCTCTTTTCTTTTAAGTATATATTTAAGTTGCTTTTTTTCCTACTAGTTTTAGACATAGTATATAATATATTATTGCATGTTGTTATTTGAGTGAAATAAACTTTCTCTATATAAACAAAAATTAATTTCTGTTCGTTTGTCTCGCTAAAACTCGAGAACGACTGGACCGATTTGGCTAATTTAGATCTTGAAATATTCGTGTAAGTCCAGGGAAGGTATAAAAGGGGAGAAAAATGAAAAAAAAAATACTATTACATGTTTTTAATACGCATTATTTTGTTCCAGTCGGTTTGCTTTGCACATCACTACATAGTTTAAAACAAAGTCGCTGTCGTCTGTCCGTCCCTATGTATGCTTAAATCTTCAAAACTACGCAACGGATTTTTAAGTGTTTTTTTTAATAGATAGTGAATCAAGAGGAAGGTTTATATGTCATAATTGAACCCGTGCTAAGCCGGGGCGGGTCGCTAGTATTTTAATAAAGTTGAAATATTCTGGAATTATCTTATTCAGGTTTTTTATATATTGATTCTTAGGCGGTACGAAGTTTGCCAGGTCAGCTAGTGTGCACATAAAAATATGATTGAACGTCGCGTTCCGAAAAGCCATTAGTCTACAAGACACATTGAAGGCCAAGTCCGCGTGTCGCAAGCCCCGGTCCCCATGAACGTCATACAATTTCAAAGTTACGTAGAAACGGATGCGATCGACCTCAGCTTGCGGATGCTAGTATGCTTTCGATACGCAACAGTGTCGACATATTAAGCACAATAACGCACGACTGTGTATTGAGTTGTCTGTGTTATGGATTAAGAAAAGGTCACCAACCCATTTTATCGCATAGGGATTGATGATTGAGGGAAGCTCCTTCTGGGGCACGCGATGGCTGCCACATGCGTCAATCTTGTGAACAGGTGCTATTGCTGGGGGTCGTTCAGCTCTGGCATGCAGTTATAAATACTTACAAAATCTGCTGATGGTTAGCCCTTTCTGACTATTGCGGCTTGCTCCCACAACTTTGTATACAAAAATGCCGATTTAAAAAAAAAGCAATACAGCGTTTCTTGCCGGCTCTTCTCTGTAGAGCTTCCTTCCAAACCGGTGGTAAATGTAAAATGTATACTGATGCGTTAAAAGAGCTCAGATGAGCCAAATTGAATAAATAGATTTTTCATTTGATTTGATATCAGGGTCATCAATGGCCGTCTCCTCAATGGCCGCAATTTCTTTCCATGTGGCATTCAATTTGCTAGAGTTTCAGTTCATGTGAAATCTCTTTTCCCGTTAATGCTCGAGCGATGTTGACATTTTCTTGTGACACAATAACCAGGTGTTGCCCGACACGCGCGGACGGCACGTGGTATTCTCGTCAAATTAACATTAATTCACTATCTCCATACACGGGTGACCGAAAAACCGTGTTTCAACAATGGAACGACGCCCAGTTTGCTTGGCGCGTTCCTTCAGACACTCGTGCATGTTTTATAGCAAGGCATTTCGTGATTACTTACGGAAACATTAGCAATGTATTGCTCACTTGGCCATTCGTGTTCGCTGTTCGTATGCGGTATTTATTTATGTATGTGTGCATGTACCTATGTATTCGTACGCGGCTGTATGCTATTGTATACGCTTCTCTTTTTTTGGTATTAAGTTCCTCACATAGGCCATAATGTCAAATAAGACAGTTAGCGGAATACGGATAGCGAAGTGAAGTGAGTAGGAAAATCTTATTCCACCCCAATTTGTGCACATTGCACCACGATACGTCTCAGTTTTTTCACCTAAAAGTATAATTGTGTTGCCACATTCTGTTTATTCTCGTTAGTTTTTTAATGTGTCTAATAAACCTTTTCTTTCTGAAAGAAAGAATTGCTTGTATTTGGCTGTGGATATAAATACAAGCAATTCTTGCATAGCCATAGATTTCTTCTTTCCTCCTTTATTTCTCGTAGGTGATAAAAACATTTAGCACTCAAAATATATTTCGATTCACCACCAAGTTTCTCAGACGCTAACGCGTACTTGGAAAATGGCCGGCGATGAGATCCGAATTTACCTAACATCATTCAATTACCGTCGAGATACGTCAGGATGACAGGAAGCTTTCAGCTGATTGGATGGTGTAAAAGGGTTAGCACCCCGCCTGCATTACGGTAGTACGGCCACCAGGACAGAAGTAATTTTCGGGATAGCAATAAAGCTTATTCGATTTCGTGGTGTATGGAAATTAGAGGCTTCAATAGTTTGATTAGCTAATACGCATTCGAGTATGATTTGGATTTTGTGTTACTTGTAATTGATTGTATAATGAATAAGAACATCTTATTAGATGTAATGTATGTATTTGTGAATGTGATGGACTGAAGGAAAGTTCGATTATAGGAAAGGAAAGGCGCCCCGACGGGTTGCTCGCTAGGGGGCAAGCGAGCGACTATCGGGTGACGCCCTCAGTCCATGAGGGTTTTGTCGGCGGCAGGTACCCCGACCCTCCATGCCGCACCTACTCAACCTACACAACGGCCTCGCAGAAGGGAGCCACGTTTTCCCAGCCAGCCTTCGGATTAGCGAACAACCAGGACGAGCGCCAACCCGAGGGCTCCCTTCCTCTGGCCTCTCTCTGTGGGCCGTTGACCCTGAGCATGGCCCCAACGGATTTTCAAGGCACGCAAAACCCCTCATCATAAATTGTAATTCTTTTCTTTAATTTATTATTAATTTTATTGCCTCATTAATGCAACTATTTACTATGCTATAACATGCCTTTAATTTGTATAATTGCCGTGATATGTATTATAATAAACCGTATATGGGACACCTGGCCCATTCGGTAACCGAAACCATTACTTAATGAGATTCGAGCTACATATGTAGACGAAAGACATCACGTAGGTAAGTGCACGGCAAGATGCAGACATCAGGACTGTCCGTATCAAAAATAAAAGCACGAGCAACCTAGCGACTTCCAAGGGTGCAAAAAGGGAGGACTGAAATATAGCAGCTTTACAAGAAGCGGGAAAAATGTTAATATTGGTGCGGCGAGTTTATACTTTGTTTTGCACTTTGCCGTACTAGAGCACCTATTATTATATTAGTATTATTTTAAATTACATTAGTAGCTGGAATATTTACAACTGAGCGTTATTAAACAAGTATTTAGCTTAAAATTAGTTTGGTTTTCCTAAACATGAATCGGTAAATTTATACCTACAGTTTGATCAGTGAAACAAATGTTTCCTTAAATCATAATGAGTGTTATTAAGTCTAAAATATAAATACGTCTTTATGAATTATTAATTTTATGATTAGAGCACTTCAAAAGTCTATTGATATCTTACTAATCTTACTAATATTATAAACGTGAAAGTTTGTAAGTATAGATGGATGTTTGTTACTCTTTCACGTAAAAACTACTGAATGGATTTTAATGAAACTTTACAATAATATAGCGTATACATCAGAATAACACATAGGCAATAACACATAGTTATAAAGCTATTATGTGAATTACAACAATATAAACAAGTCGAATTAAAAATTTCTAATTGTCAAATTTTCGACCATATTAAACTATAGACAACATAACGTTTCGCTGTCAGTTGCGTTTTGTTAAAGTAGGTTTTATACGGACGGGATAAAAATCTCAGGTATCCTATGTCCAAATTTCTTTTTGTTTTAAATATATATAATGCGGAACAAAGTTCGCCGGGTCAGCTAGTATTATATACTAACTTCTCAGCCCATAAATTACCCACTGCTGTGTCGGGTCTATTCCAGCTACATGGAGGGTAATTCGCCTATTGTGCCACGCTGGCCAGACGGGTTGGCACAGGGTAAATACAAATAATACTAGGAGGAGAAACTACGATTATCTCTGTTAGAACAAAGAGTACTTGAACCATGGTATGGCTCCAACGGATCCTAAAGACAAGCAAGCGGGCTCACCGCAGCAAGGTGTCCATCATTTGCATGTAATATCTGACCTCCTTGCTCCACGTACAGCCGTCAGTCCCGGCTGGCATTCTACCATCTAAGGCAGTCGTTACACGTAGCCACTAGCGTTTAGTGAAAACTGACAGCTGGTCAAATTGTATAATTACCGGTGGTCCCACTAGAATTCACTAGATGGTGGCAGAGAGCCGACGGCAATCGCTCTGTGTAAATACAGGTAGTTAGCCAAATCAAATCATTAAACCGGTGCCACAATGCCATTGGGAAAAAGACGAGGGTGATATACGAGGGTGAATCAAAAAGTTCTTAGAAGTGCATATATATGAAACCTTTTTGGATCAAGTTCGATATTCAAATTAAAGAGTGTCTATCACACTATATTTATGCAGACTGTCACTTGTTTTTGTCAGTTCGTTCGCATGTAATAAATTTTTTTGTGCAACGAGTTGCTAAAAAGTCAAAATTATGGATAAAAGTGAGTTACGTGCGGTGATAAAATATCTCAGTTTGAAAAAAATGTCTACGAAGGAAATTTTTTTGGACATTCAGCAGACATTAGGGGGTGATGCTGTACCCTATTCTACGGTTGCGTACTGGGTGGCTGAATTTAAAAGAGGTAGATCAAGCTGTAAAGATGACCCGCGTTCTGGGCGGCCTTCAACCTCCGTTACAGAAGAAAATGTCAAAAAGGTTGAGAATCTGGTTTTGGAAGACAGAAGAATGACTATAAAACATATAGCTGAGATCCTAAAGATATCTTTTGGTAGCGTTCAATCCATTTTAATTGATTCACTGGGGTTCAAAAAAGTGTCTGCAAGATGGGTGCCACGAATGTTAACCGACGAAAACAAAAAGCGACGTTTGGAAATTTCCAAGCGTAATCTCGAAATGTTCCAGCGTGATTCGGATAATTTTTGCCGTCGTCTTGTCACCATGGATGAAACGTGGGTCCACCATTTTGATCCTGAAACTAAAAGACAAAGCATGTCTTGGAAACGACCATCCTCTCCATCCATTAAGAAATTTCGAGTTGCTCCTTCCGCTGGCAAAGTTATGGCCTCTGTGTTCTGGGATAGTGAAGGAATCCTTTTTATTGATTACATGCCAAAAGGCCAGACGATAACTGGACCCTATTATGCAAATTTAATCCCGAAAGTGCGTGAAGCGATTAAAGAAAAACGTCGTGGAAAACTATCGTTGGGCGTGTTGTTCCTTCAAGATAACGCTCCTGCCCATCGATCGGAAGTTGCGCTCAACGCAATCCGCTGTGCTGGCTTCAATCTCCTTGACCACCCACCATATTCTCCGGACTTAGCCCCAAGTGATTTTCACTTATTTCCAAAATTAAAAGAGGAAATTCGTGGAACAAAATTTCACGATAATGACGCGGTTATAGCTGCCGTAGAGGACTTTTTCGAGAGTCAAGAAAATAATTTTTTTTCACAAGGAATAAGGAAGTTAGAAACGCGTTATTCTAAATGCATTGCATTGGAGGGAGATTATGTAGAAAAATAAAATATTATTATTTAAATCTTTGCATTTTTTAATATTGATTCCAAGAATTTTTTGATTCACCCTCGTATGTATAAGTATGGCAACACTTATATCTACCATGAAATACATCAGTGACTGATGTATTTCATGGTCCAATCGATTAACTTTTTTACAACAATAAATTTGAATTACGAACATAGAAGCATGTTAGTGATATAATGATAATCCAACGCCAAGTAGACGTGTCTGTGTGCAAGTAGGTATTTAATCAACTACGATTGCACAACGTCAACGGTACGTGACAAAAACTGCGTAAATATGTTTCTTGAATTGTTTAAACTAAAAGAGGTCACAGACCTTACTTAAGTCACAATGGCTTTGTCAATTCGGAAATAGATGGCATGTTTTTAGGCTTAGACGCTTACTTGGTGGTAAAAGGAGCCTGTGGCACACATTTATATTTCTGTATCAATAACTCCGTGGTTTATTTGATATGTTTTATTTTGTGATAGTATTTTGATTGACCAGGTGGCAGTTAGGCCAGATACATTGTCGAGATATGTTTGTAAGTTGTGTATGTGTGGATAGAGTTAAGTATTCGTCAAACAAGGCATGTAAAGATACACGAATATCCTTGTAAAAAGCCAGCGTTCGGTATAGGATGTCGGACAATAATTTTGTCCAGCCAGAAAATGGACTATAACTTTTTTTTTTAATTACTGACTGGAAATATTTTGAAGTTTCCTTTATTTGTCCGACATTTCTGCGTGGTTTGCAACAAAAAACTAAATTCAAAAAGGGAAAGCACCCAATAAGCCAAGTTTCAATATATACGTTTTTTACAACATTTAGGCAGACAATTGAGTAATTGACCACACACATTTATAGCATATGGCTATTAAAAACGAAATTTAAGGGCACGGGTCGGAACAATATGTGCAGGGCATATTTTAATCGTGTTATGGTAGCGAAAATATTCAGTTTATAATAGTTATCCAAAGAAATATTATAAATGCAAAAAAAGTAGCTCCGTCAGGTACGTTATTATGTACTGATATAATTTTGATGCTGATTCAAAGACTCATGGCAGTGGTGGAATCTTGAGGGAGTCATTATCTGTCCTGCAATAGTCGTATGTTGGAGGAGGGCGACGGCTGCCGCGTGCATCATGTTTGTGAAAAGGTTGCCGCGGGACGGTTGGGTAGATATTATAATATTATTGACTAGATACCTACTGCTGATGTTTCGTCTTTTGTGACTATTTCGCGAGGTTTGTCGCAAATCTGTCTTATCCCTGTCTATATTCCTAAGAATGGTTACAAAAATAAATTAACAACATACATTTACAGGAAGGCAAATTTGGGTATTTTTGGAAGACTTGTTGTTGTTTCTGTTGATGGGAATATGTATATTCCAAACATTTCATGATGTTAGGTGATTAGATGAGAGAAATTATTTAAATATAATTTATAAAATTTAATTATATATTTAAATCACTACATAGTATAACACAAAGTGGATGTTATCTGTCCGTCCCTATGTATGCTTAAATCTTTAAAACTACGCAACGGATTTTGAAGCGGTTTTTTTAATAGATAGTGATTCAAGAGGAAGCTTTTTATATGTATAATACATGCATAATTGCACCCGGGCGACGCCGGGGCGGGTAGCTAGTATATTATATAAAAAAGATTAGAGAATTAGACTCTTTTACAAACCTTTTTAACTAAAAAATGAACAACGGCATCAGAAACGTTGGTGTCAAATTGAAGTGGGCACAAAGTTTTCTACCTATTCAATATAAGTTTTGTTTGCAAACCTTGCATACCCTACTCATCCTCTTAACACAATGCTCATTATTTTGTCAGCACTGACTGATCGGAACTTGCGTGGGTGTACGAACTTCGAAAAACCGAATGTGGGTAGAACAATACTGTGTATAAGGTTCATGTTTTGGAATTCTTTGGTAGATGGTCTATAGTAATATGACCTAAATTCAATTGCTGCAAGGCTTTCTATGTCCATGACCTGCAAATGTTTGGACTTTTGATGATGTGAGTATATTAATTTCATATAGACCTGTAGGAAGTAATGATGTTTATAAAACATCTGTGCACTACACATCATGTAAGAGGTCTTGAACATAGCTCCGGGACACAAATAACTATCAGATGAACAAATTGGGGACTCATGGACTCATCATTCAAAGGCAGTAAATGCAACATAAATATAGAATCTACTGGTCCGATTTCAAAAAATCTTTCAGTGTTAGATAGTCCATTTATCGAGGAAGGTCATAGGCTATATATATATTTTATGGAAGGTTATATATATATATTATTTTCAAAAGAATTAGGGATTCGTATGAAAATTGCGATTTTGTAAACCAAGGTGTAAAATCGAAAACCTATTAATGCGTGCCCTGCAAAAACTATTGACAATAGAACAAAATGATGTACTACGGGTTTGTAGGTCTTATAAAGATGTACAAAAAAGTCCGCGAGAGCACATATCTAACTATCATAGTTTAGTCACAATAATCGCTTTTATGTTCATAAAAAATATGCATAGAGATAAGCACGGGTTCGAAGCCCACGCGGGCGAAACCGCGCGCAAAAGCTAGTTTAATATATAATATAGAATATTAGCAAAAAATAGAAGTTTTAATAACAGATGAGACTAAGTGATATACCAAAACTGTGATGTACAAAATATTATTCCCAAGATACTTTTTGATAACAGTGGGATACATAAATCTGCGCCAACAGAGGAAAAACAAATGTGTAGCCTTCAAAAATTTAAAAGGAAATCATTATGCTGGCAGTAAAATTGTAATATTTTTTCCACTGCCAGCAATTTGCTTTCCCTACTTTGCCTGTATTGGCTTTTAATGTGTGATTCAGGATTATGCTCATATGATAAAAAAAAAAATCATATGCATAAACATCATAGCAATTAAAAATGCCAATTCCATATTCTAGCCTAGCCTATTAACATCATTCTAAACAAAGCTTCCATTACAGCTTTTTATGGACAGATAACCAATCAGATGACCATGATCAGTCAATATTGTTATCACACAATGGAATGTGGCTTATTTCCGTTGTGATAACAATGTAAGTGCGGCCTTGGGACAGACAGTTCAAGCTTCAAGGTCACTTTACTCCTGATAATAGACACAGGTTAATAACATTTGTTCTGACTTGGCCTGTTTACTTTGAAGATGTCAAAACTTAAGTGCTTGTGGCGACAGATGTAGAATTTACAGTGTTATGGCAAATTGTTTTGTCATAAGATTGATGTTGGTAGTTATCGTCATCTTCATCATAGTCATTGCAGTCCCACCAGTTGTTTCTCCTCCAAATACATGAAGGGGAATGACAAGAATGAAAACCAGGTGCTTGAGAAGGCAAAATTGAGATGTAACTCTGTGCCAACCTGTCTGGCCATTGTGGCATAGTAAGCTAAATACTCTTCATGCAACTGGAGGAGGCATGACTCAGAAATGGGGCCCTGAGTAGTAGTAGTTCTTAATATTCACTAGGTTTACCTAGGTTTCATCTAATATATAAAATTCTCGTGTCACAGTTTTAGATGCCAAACTCCTCCGAAATGGGTTGCGCGGGGGATGGTTAACTGTCCCGGCAAAACAACGTTTGCCGGGACAGCTAGTAAAAATGTAAAATTTTAATAGGTACATATAAGTATTAGTTGTTGCGCATAGCTTTACTCACATTGATCTATATCTATTTGAGTTTTGCATAATGCAGACTTAATAACCTAAAAATATCTGTATAAATTCTTATTATATAAGTGTATTTTTAATTTTGGTTAAACAATTGATTGTACCGTCCACTCTGTAATTACTTACCGTTTCAATTCATAAAATTAAGTTGTTTTATTGAGATTTTTTATTATGAAACTGGCAAGCGGATAAATAGTAAGTGTATTCTTTTAAAATATCATGCAATTTTAAGTGAAAACAAATCATGTAGAACAAATTAGCTAAAAATAAGGAATTTTCTTTATTGCCTAAGTAACACACATTTCAAATTTAATTAGCATCTTATCCTGAATAGGAACTCTTTAAATCCTAATCAAATCATATGAATTAGCTCACTTACATGTTAGATTAGTGATTAGAGTGTTACATAGCAAATACTTTTCATACAATTTGGTAGTGAACTAAAATCTAACATAACCTAACACTTTCATATGTGTAATTCGCAATATTATAATGGTACCAAAACATTTTATGTAAGAGCTGAAATAAATTTACTCACCATTAGAACTCTTCAAGTCTCTGTGTATCAGCGACATCGGCGCTCCAACATGCAAATACGCCATTCCCTGAGCCACCTGGATAGCCCAGTCTACAAGGATGTCCGGCCTTATCTTCCGCCCAGAGAGCACTCGATTTAGAGGCCCACCCCGGGCATACTCCATCACTAGACACAGATTGGGCTCCTCTAAGCACACGCCCTTCAACGACACTATATTCTCATGCTGCAGCACCCAAAACAGTCGCGCCTCTTGCAACACACTCTCTTTTATCACTTCGATGTCTTCGTTGGCGTCCTGCCTGGCAGCTTTCACGGCCACCACTTCATCCTTCCAATACCCGCGGTACACCTTCCCGAAGCCGCCAACTCCTATCACCTCCTCCAGCTTAAGCTCGGAGAAGGACACGCGAGGCGGCTCGACGGCCAGGGGGTCCTCCTCAGTGACGTACACGGCCGGGAATATGCCGACGCGGTCCCCGATCTTACCCGTCCACCAGCCCTCGTCACCGGAGATGTTCGCATCCTTCGAGAGGACCTCAACGATCTCGCCGCGGCGCAGAGACAGCTCGTCCTCTCCTTGCGCCGCATAGTCGTAGACGGCGGTGAAGAGAGCGAGCGGCGGGCGTTCGCTCTCGCCCGCCATCGCGCGGCCGGTCGCTGGCCGCGGTGGCATCACCCCGGCCGCGCCCCCATCGCGCCTCTCCTCCTCACTCACGCGCCCCGACACTTCTGTAGCCCGCACGCACCACAGCACATAACGCTTCACGCGACAAAACAACGTTTGGTTAGAATCACCGTATTATTCCGCCATCTTTGTTTTTTCTAACATCGATCATGGCGGAGGAGTGTGCACTGAGAAGAACGCTCGGATGTTAAAACACGCGCCGCGAATTTTAATTGGAGGTTGAAAGAGTATCTCGCTGCGGAACAGTTAATTATTTTCCATTCATCTATCACAATATTTGATAGACGACCAAATGACAACCATACCGTAGCGAAGTCAGTGACAAACTGACATTTGACAATTGGTGTTGTCATTTCAAAATAAGAACCTCCCAAATTAAACAATATATCAAACTAAAATATGTATTAATACCGTACCATGTACTAATAATATTAGGGGATATTTCATGAAAATAGAACAAACTTCATCAAACAATTATTCATGTAAAAAAGCCTAGGTTTTTAGAAACCAGGATAATCCCTTGTTTTATTTAAAAAAAGTGCCAAAAACACTGTCGGAGCTCTTGATTATGAATAATAACTGCTCGCAGTGTTTAAAAATACATTTTTATTATATGAAAAATACAATTATTTTACTATGTCATGTCGTCCATATTTGAATTATATTCTAATTGAAAGAAGCGCTGAAAGAAGCGTGTAGCACTCTTTTCTTAGCGGCCAGTATTATTGTTTGCATAAACAATCTCCGCCTCCACCAAAAAAGATTTATGTTGTTTGTGAAGAGCATCTTGTTGAAGAACCTTTGCCATTATTCCTCGAGGAGAGGACATATCTTGTTAATTGCTCTTCTTAATGTACCCTTGCTTATTTAGATGTCAGAGACTCTACATGCTCCGTCTGATCAGGGTACACGGCGGCTATTCTTCTCAGTGGCCATTTTACCGGTGGTGAAGACTCGTCTTTTATGAAAACCAACTGATTCAGCTTGATGTTAGATTGTCTGCGTTGCCATTTGGTGCGTTGTTGCATGAAACAAATATGCTCTTGGCTCCAACGGGTCCAAAAATGGTGCTTGGCTTGTTGTATGCTGGCATATCGTTGCAAGCGGTTTGGATTTAATTCCTGTAAATCTGGCGAAGGCAATGACAGTAGTGGCCGCCCTATCAGGAAGTGGCCTGGAGTTAAGGGGCACATATCATTTGGATCAGTGGAATGGGGCACAAGAGGCCTTGAATTTAAAAACGCCTCTATTTGGCAAAATAACGTCGTAGGTGCTCGTAATAACTTCAAAGGTGAAGTGAGCGTTACCAATAACCCTTTTAAATGGAATTTAACTGCTGCTTCAGATAAAACCTCAAAGTGAGGAGCAGCAACTGGCCAGAACTTAAATTTAATACCCTCACCGGCAATGTCAGGCACAGACTCAGACAAAGACTGAACCAGAGCGGCGATTGCTCGATTGGCTCCAACAAAATTGGTACCAAAGACTGTTCCAGTTATTTCAAAATGAAACCCCGGTGACAGCCTCTCGGCTGGCAAATTTTCCATAATTTCGCTCGCGATTACTCCTTTCTGTCGCTTACGAACTACACAAGAATTGCAAATGCGTTGTGCTAAAACTCTGCCATCGATTGACCAATACTGTTTTCTAACAACAGAAAGAATCAATTGTGGACCTGCATGCATCAACTTAATATAAAAATACCTAATAATAAGCTCAGTGTAATGATGCTTTGCATCTAAAATAATAGGACGCTTTATATCAACATTAAAATCAGAAATATGCAATCGTCCTCCAACGCGAATATTACCCATGTTGTCTATTATAGGAGTTAAACTACGAAATGTCGGCAATAATTTACACCTATCAATCTCTGGAACACTCTTTTGCTGCGCAAACTTGGCTAGCTGTAATTTAGAATGCTCTAGTTCCTCTACAGTCCACGGGCCAACCGTACGATTATTCTTGCAATTATTTATTTTATTTACAAGTTTCATACGGCTCAGCCTAGAGTAGAGCTTAAAATCAATGAAATATACCCTAGTGGTATTAGCGTTACATCTCTCATAAGTTTGAACCTCTTGTAATTTTTGTGTTTTATCATATTCCTCCTTTGGCCAGTAGTCTGGGAAATCTTTGAGAAATACTGGCCCTTCCCACCACAAAGAAAGTTCATTAACTTCATCACGCTGCCGTTGTAAAGGTTTTTCTAATGGGTCGAATGGCTTTCGTGCAATCAAATAAGAATCACCTAATCGCTCAGGTCCGATCTTCAAGGGAAACTTAATGCAAAATTGTCCGCTCTCAAGACGACTTGTATTTTGTACAAAATGCTGTTCACAAGCTTCCTCCCTTTGTGATTTGACAGGTTCTTTATAAACTTCTTCTAGCTGGCAGATCCTTTGTAACTGTTTCTTAATTTCATGACTAAAGTTACATGTGATATTATTGTTCCTAAAGGGCTGTGACTTAAGAGACATAACGGGCCCAGATACCAGCCAGCCAAATAAAGAATTTTGTAAGGTGGGCTGATTAAGACCTAACTTTATTTGCTCCGAACATAACACGTCCCAGAACACATCAGCACCCAATAACAAATCAATTTTGGCCGGAATGTGAAAATTATAATCTGCAAGAGTAATATTTTTTGGTAAATTTAAAATATCAATTTCATTACTAGGCAAATTACTAGAAATCTCACTTATAACAAACGTATTGACTATTGTGTTAAATGATGTTGTACGTGAATGCACCTTCAGATTACAACGTTTTAAAGCCTTAAAAGAAATGCCATTGATACCGGTTACCGACACAGAATTTATATCCTCGCTGTTTATAGACAGCTTTTCCACCAAACTATTACTCACAAATGAAGATTGACTCCCGCAATCTAGAAGACAGCGTGCTTCCAACATTTGTTCGCCATCACCAGACGATACTTTGATGATAGCTGTTGATAACAATACTTGATTTGCGACACATGTTGAAAGTGACATAGGAGCTGACACTACTTGGTCACTTGGATTTTTGTCTTTAAAATGGAGAAGCGAATTGTGCTTCTTATTGCAAATTTTGCAAGGTCTGCCTCTGCATTGAGAAGCGACATGACCATCACGCAGGCAGTTTATACAATATTTGTTTTTTGTTATAAAATCAAATCTTTCCTCCGTGGACATTGCTAAGAATTTCTCGCAGAAATAAATTAAATGCTCATCATTACAAAATAAACAACTGCTGTTTTGGGTACCTTTTTTCCCTTGATCGCAAGCAGCAGCGACAAATAGCTTCTGTTCTTTATTTATACGTTTAAATTGTGACAGTGGTTGCTGTTGCGGCACCCTTGACTGACTACTACTTAAGATTACCTCTAAAATATCGGCTCTGTTACGCAGAAAAATATAAAACTGTTCTAGGTTAGGCTTATCAGTTAACGAACTCCTATATTCCTGCCACTTAGTGTAAGAGCTGTCACCTAACTTAGAAGCGAATAAAAATATAATCAAGGTATCCCAATTATTAGTTTTCTCGTCTAAATTATTCAATGCTCTCAAATGTTTCGCAATATGATCAGCAAGAAAACGCAAAGAATGTTCATCATTGCTAACGCGGACATCAAATAACGACTTAAGATGCGTATTAATTAACTTGCGCTTATCGTTGTAACGATCGCACAATAGACCCCACGCAACCTCATAGTTGCTACTAGATATTTCTAACGATGCTATGACAGCAGCTGCGGGCCCACTGAGGGCACCCTTAAGATATTGGTATTTATTTACATTAGCTATAGAACTATTATTATGAATTAAACAAGTATATACATCGTGAAACTCAAGCCATCCCGAAATCTCCCCATTAAAGGAAGGAATTTTCAACTGGGGAAGCTTACAATTAACCTTCTCTATTGATGCGCTTGAACACGCACTTTGTAGTTCATTATCTATCGCAACATATTTATTAATTATCTCCTGAGCCTCAGCAATGGACCTATAAAACCTAGTTTCAGTAGACTCCCGTTCTATTTCGTCATCCAAACAATCTTGCCTTATTTCTAAACTAGTTTGTATGAGATCGTACTCCTCAAATAATGCCTCAATTTTCTTTAACCGAGTTTTAACTTTATTACACTGAACTTGGCTTATAGTAGCAAATTCTTTTAAATTGCTGAGATATTTTTCAAAGGTAGTTAAGCGCCCTTTCATTGAAGACCGCTTACCTTGGAGCTCTTTTAACTCGCGAGCCATTGTTTTGTCTGTGCCAGTCATCCGAAGTGAAGAGAAATAAATTCAAGTTCATAAATACCTTTCAAAGTAATAATATAACAATGCTTGGCACTGTTAGGGTTGAATTGATACCGCTACCACGCACCGGTCATCGAGTTAGCGCAGTACTAGGCCGCAGTAATACCACGTGGCATCAATCCCTTAAAAACACACACAAATTAGTTACAAGTGGATGTGTAACACAGACATAATTAGCCTCAGAATTAATTCATTACGAATTGAAGAAAAAATATTGTTTGAAACTTATGAAAAATCGTAGTGAAAAATAAGCTATAATTGCTTTAATTATTAAGTAATATGTTAAGAGGTTGAAACTTGAGCACGCTACACGGTTGAAGAGGAAATTGTTGAGGGACAAACGACACTCCTGTTCAGACGCCGATTTAGCTGCCAATTGCCTTCGATTCCAATTTTCCAAAACTTCGATCCCCGCCGTTGCCGTTTCGAAAAAATCCTCGTACAATATTATTTGAATTCTTCCAAAAATTGCTTCATTCGTGTGTTGTGTCTTCTTCACAACATTTCACGGTCGCCAAAAAAAAGTTGTGCTAATGTACAAGAAAGTTCTTATTCGAATGTCAATTTCTCCACCCCATTTCATCCCGACGGATCGTAAGAGCAGAATAAGTAAACTTATCTTATAGGCGCGCGAGTTCATGTCCATCGAGGCCTGAATAACGAATTACATTTATTTTATAATTTGCAAAATTACCTTAGGTTACAATAAACCAAATTGACAGCTGTTGACTACATCGGTAGTTAGTAACGACAATATCCTATCTAATTAGTTAACAGCATTACAGCATTCCTCAGGATGGGCATGAACTCGATCTTGAAACATACATACAAACGACCCCTGAGGCAAGCGTGGCACAGTAGGCTTATTTCCCTCCAGTAATTGGAGGAGGCCCAACTCGGCGACTTACCAAGACTTACCTATTTGGTATTCGATATTTCCAATTAACTGTTCATTTAGTTTTTTGTCAAATTTAAAATCCTTTCACTGTGTATATTGTTCAAAGGTGATAAACCAGAACATGATTGATTGCCATTATTACGAAAACTATATTGAATCTAAGAAAATCTACAGATTACTTTTCATAATCAAACTAATAATTATGTCAAATTACCCATATTTAGTGGTACATTTTTCATAATCACCATCGATAAGTATTGTCTGTAGTAAATTTTGTTTCTCTTTTAGGTAGTGTATTTAAAACTATTACTGAACACATTATTTATACTTTTCTATTTAATAAATAACAACTACAATACTTATAATAAAATTCTATGTGTAGATTATGAATATACAGCAAACAACTTACAAGTTCATAGATGTCAGGAAGGAGCTCTTTAATCTTGATGCAGCGCCATCTATCGCAATCTGAAATAACTGTTTTTGCATGTTTTTATGCAAGTTTCTTTTCTCATTTCTTTATTTGTGAGATAGGATTTCACTAGAATCAATCCTCTTCTTATTTACCTAGAACTGTGCTAATTTTGATTTTTTACCTAAATGAAGTATACCTATTGAATTGTATTTTTGATCCATTCCTCAAGCGGTCCCATGGTGTAATGGTTAGCACTCTGGACTTTGAATCCAGCGATCCGAGTTCAAATCTCGGTGGGACCTTAGTTTTTTGTTTTTTTTCTTTTTGTACAGCAAAGCAAATTCTATTTTATTATATAATTTTAAGATAAAGCATAAAACTTATTAAAATGTGATGTAGCGTTGTTGTATATTTCCACGGTACCCGGTAAATAGCGCGATAGTCTGTGGGAGGCTGAAGGGATGCTGGGTAGGGTAGCATTATTGATCGTGCGAAAATGGGATAGTCGCATCCATTCGCGGCAAACACCCAGCCCGCGTACATGGGAGCGGTTTTACACCAAAAAAACACGTTATAAAAGCCTTAAACATTAGATTATAAGCGACTATACATATAAAAACGAGTAATTTACGTGATAATACGAAGATAATACAAAAAACGGGCGGAATATGTGTGAAATCCATCTGCGGTGACTCTAAACATGCTAACGTGACCTGTCACGGTGAAATCGAAGAATTTTGTCCAAATACTCGAAGGCATGTGAAAATATCGTGAAAATAGTTCTTGCTAATAGCTGTGATAATTCAAATAACAAATGTCGTGTCAATATTCTTTTTCGGAGTAGTTTTACGCCAAAATAATGATGGCCGATCCTCTATCACCAGGTTAAGTGGTTGAAAATATAATGTGGAAATATTTAAAAATGAATTATTGTTTATACAGTGGGCTGTGTCTGAAGTGGTGTTGGCGTAGACGTTGGCCAGAAATTAAAAAAATAACCGTGTCACCTGACGTTGGAATTACTTTTACATAGCCGTTTTGTATGATTATTAGAAATTAATAAAATTACAATAGCAAGATGAATTCTTTTAACGTGCCAACTACTCAGATTAATGCCATAGATAAAATGACTACGGTGAAATGCAAGTCGGTGGATCTTGAAGGCTATGTGATAATAGTTGTGCAAACGAAGGATAACAAGGTTAAACTATACGGTAAGTACCTACCAAATGATTCGAAACCATCATCATCGTTATCTTAGAAATTACCAATCTGAGACGAGTGCAAAATAATTGAGAGAGGGATACCATCACAACGTATCACGCTAGCCAGACAGCTTGGCATTCATGAAGCAGAATCTTAAGTGAATCCTCAGCCCAGGCTTATAGGTCGCAGTGGGTAACATTTTACCCATCACAAAAAAATATGTTTGTCACAGGGTTTTGTAACAAATTTACCTTCTCTTGCACTAGGTTAAGTAGATTTTGTTGAACTGCTTTGATGAGAGACATCCCTTGATCGCTTTTTATAGTCGAAGAGCGGTCTTCTCTTCTGGAGGCGTCCAAAATTGATATTCTAAAATTGCACATACTATTATTGCGGATAGATTAGCATCAGGCGTTTCAAGTCCTAGATACACCATGAAGATCAGATAAGACCATTGTTCCAGCTGTAAGAAATAAAATGATGTACAGCAAAGAACATGGAAATGTTAATCCATCATTTTATGTACATTTTACACCCCATAAGCCACTTACAGCCGAGTAAGGCCCCACAGACACACATACAACATGAATTCTCTTATTATGCTTATGAATTGCTGAATTATGCTTACTCTAATAGAGTTCTGATCATCTTATTCACGCCCAGAAAGATAACACTACCCGCGAATATAGTTTAGTACTAACCGTCTAGTTTTTTTGGCATTTATAACAAGCTATTTATCCCCACAGGATCACCATCGGCGGGCAACTGGGACAATCTGGAGCTAGCTGATGAAATCATGGACGTCAATGAGACCAAGCTTGAGGACATGTCTCGGACTGAGGTGCTAGGCCATATCCACGAGGTAAACGTTTTATGATCACCCTAACAAAACAAACCGTACAAGGTTCTTGTCAATGCATATTTCGCTTGTTCCGAAGAATAGAGTTCCAACTTCCAAATGGGTTCAAAGCAGTATTGCAGAGAGTTATTTGTTCTTTGGAACAGGCGATTTATTCGAAGCAAACAATAAGTATCTTCTTAAATACAAGAGGGCCTAAATCAACAAATATCTAAATCTATTTTATCAAAAGAATTGTTCACTTCATATTTCAAAAATGTAAGTCCACTATCTATTTGCTTGCTGTAATAAATCATGCCGTGGCAACCATTAATTTGTACAAAAAAAGAAACAATTATATTGCTTTTTAATGTTCGTTAAACTTAAACGATTTCAAACGATAAGAAAAAATACTATAGGATTTCTTGCGCAACGCGAAATAGGGGGTAAATAAATTTTCAATTTCTCGACTATTACTTCTAACATCATTGACTATTGTGCTGTGTAGATTTTAGCACAATAGGTTATCTTCACTATCACTATCACTACATAGTATAAAACAAAGTCGCTGTCGTCTGTCCGTCCCTATGTATGCTTAAATCTTTAAAACTACGCAACGGATTTTGAAGCGGTTTTTTTAATAGATAGAGTGATTCAAGAGGAAGGTTTATTTGTATAATACATGCATAATTGCATCCGTGCGAAGCCGGGGCGGGTCGCTAGTTATCTAATAATTGGCAAAAGTAAAAGTTCAACTATTATGGTGTAGGCGCTTTATATTTTTAGGCAGGTTTTTAACGGACTTTGTGTTATTTTCAGTGCATTTCATCGTGTGTCATTAAATTGCGAGTGAAGCGAAGAAGTGAGACCAAACTATGTGAGTAAACCTTATTTTCCACTACCCTCGATCAAACAGTTAGCTGCCCTGTAATCGTCAGGAAATTAGCCAATAAGATATTGGCAAATGTCTTCACACCAAATTTCAATATACTCAAAATGTACGAGCCGTGTGGTTGATTTAAAATGCATATTGTCACCACCTCATTCCACCCTAAGGGTGTCGTAGGAGCAGATGAATGGAATTATCGAAGCCGATCTAATTTAGCCGCAAGAGACAGAAAACTTGATACTTGTCAATTTCTACTTGTCATTTTTTTTATATTGATTAATTTTTTTTATGCCGAGATTACAATGAGCAACAGAAAGAAATTGAATCTTATACATTGTTCGAAGAAGACACATGGGCCGCAGTGTTAACTTACTATCAGACTTCATCTGCATGTCCCGTCGCAAGTTATGTACAAAAGAATGGTCCGCCAACTGTTATTTTCTGAATTGATATTTATGAGTGCACTATAGGCATAAATTTCTCATCGTACTATCTCACGACTTATTACTTAAAAAATAAAGTTCAAAATCGTATAATTCTTTATTCAGCAGTAAATAGATTTCCGTACATTGGTCATTTGTAGTGCTCGTACGTGGAAAATGATCGCAATTTAATGCGACAGAGTTCTACAATGGTTGGTTGTTAGGCTTCCTCTATGACTATGTCACAATTAGATTGTGACCGTTCTGTTTAGTTCATTCTGAACTATTCTGAATGTGTTCAGTGTTTTCGCTCGCATCTAGCTTAGCAGCCTTTGAGGTTATATTTTTTATGTTGCCAGGTAATAAAATGTACTTAAGCTTATGGAGTCAATTAAAACGTTTATATGAAAAGGTAGTAGGGAACTACGAATGAATAAAATACAATGAAAATAAATATGATTAGGTACATAGGTATATTTTAGCTTGATTAAAATTCAACGGCAAAGTCAAATTAGGTACTTTATTTGTTAATGCACTGTTAAACTTTGGTCTTAATTCATTCAGAATTATTATATTTACGCCAAATCGGTCATACAAGCGGTGAATTAATATGTTGATTTTCCGAAAAACTGTAGATAAGAAAAAATGTGGCCTATTTTATTTGAATTTTTTTATTGGCTTGTATTTTACTTCACCATATTATAATATCCCGTGGTTGAAAGCCTTATCGCCATACCATATTAGCAGTAAACACGAAATAAAATAATTTATGTATTTTATGCTCTCTGAACCTACTTAATTTAATGTGCAACTTGGTTAATAAAAGCTGTAAGCCGAACAAGCAAAACCAGAAACTAGATAGGGCATGGGTATCTTTTAAAAACATTACAGAGAGCGCGTTTAATGGATAGATTATCGAAATAAACCATTTATGGCAATCAGCAAGGACAATACTCGTGAATATTTTCAGATACAAAGCATAATATGTGAATCAAACGGATAGTTAAACACTTTATTGAACAGTTTATGTAACACATTATTTTGAAATGTATTTTGTGTAAAGGGCTATGCTCGGAGCTTCCCTGCGAGATCGAAATTTAGATGAGGAGATACGCAGGCGAACCAGGGTTTCTGATATAGGCCACAGGATTGCCAAACTTAAGTGGCAGTGGGCCGAGCACATAACGGGCAGGACTGACGCCCAATGACGCAGAAATGTCCTCGAGTGGCGACAGCATTCAGCTGGTAGGCCTCCCTTACGGTGGACTGATTACCTGGTTATGGTCACCAGAAAAGAATGGATGCGGGCGGCTAAGGACCGGCCTTTGATGAAATCCTTGGGGAGGCCTACGTCCAGCAGGGGATGTCTTTTTGTTGAAATTATGATGATGATGATGATTTTGAACTAACTTAACAACACTAATTCAAATATATATTGTAATCTAACAAGATTTCACATAAGAGTTAAATAAATATCCTTATTAAATAAATTTCGCGAAAACCTTACCATTTCGCATTGTAAGCATCAATCTTATTGGACTTCGGAGTGAATAATGTCATTAATTGAGTAATAATTACGCATGTGAAAGCATGAAGCTGTTAGCAGAGGTAGAGATTGAAGGAGAGTGGATTCTTTCAGCTGCCAAAAACCATGGGATAGAGCCCTGGTGAACAAGGGTGATTCCAAGGCATCGACACGATTAATACACAGTTCCAGACCAAAAAAATATGTATCAAAATCGGATCATCCATTGACAGGCAGATTCAACACAGTTGTATCACGAAATCAGTGGTCATAAAAATCAAACAAGATTCCAATTATAAATATCTGTGGAAATTAACAATACTACAATGGTAACACCGCGTACCGAAACAGCGAGCGAGAGAGAGGGAAACTGGTTTGCGCACGACCGTAAGCCCTATGTACGTGTTACGAACCGTGTTTGAAATCGTCAAATTATATTTTATCAACAATTAATGTGTTTAAAGACACGACTATCGTTTCCATCAACAATATAGTGCAGTACAGTGCCGTTACTCGTGTTTCAATTGTGAAGTTGAACAAAACTTAGTTCGGAGAGGTGATTGAACTGGCTGTGAGACGAGAAGGCTTTTGCCCTTTCCGTCTGGATTCTGGACGTCTTTTTTTCAAATACCAAGTCTTTTCGCTGTAAGTTTTTAATTTCGTTTTCTAAATTTTTAACGTTCTATTTTGTAGCGAATGGTGGGGCGTGGTAGCTGGACCTTTTGAGTTTTCCTCTGACATGTCGAAATATACCTTCATGCCACGTCATTCTAAGGGTAGGCAGTGGCTCTATTAGAGTCTATACCAAATTAGAATTTCTGTCTAGCATATTTGCATAAAATTTGTGACATGTGACCAATGTACCTAAGCGGTTTTGTAAACAACATTTGAGCTGAATTTGTATAAAAATAATATAAGGATATTGTCTAGTAAAAATGTTTCCATTGTAATATGTGACTCAGGCTTGATTAGGTAGAACTATTTTGAGCTCGAAGAATGTATACCATAATTGATTTACCACTGAATGTTATCTCTTTTTTTAATAAATATATGAAACCTCGGCACTACCTTTTTAACCTGTATCACAGGGAAAGTCTGCAAACTTGTAGTTCACGAACACAAATGACACCCAGACTCAGAGCAAGCGCCTCTGGTTTTTACACAAAAATTACTTGCCCGACCCCGGAATCGAACCCGGGACCCCATGATCCAAAGGCGGCGCATCCAACCCCTAGACCAACAATGCAGTCAATTTTGCCCATCAATGACGTACTGCGCAGGCGGATCTATTTCTTTTTAAACTAATGTGAGAACTTTGTTTCGCGGGGACTCGCTCATGCAATTTCCGAATACAAAAACACTGAGGCCCAGACCAACCTTCGGTTTACATAAAGAAAGACACCGCGAACCAATACACCTTTTTTACTAGGAATATCCTGATGTCACAGGTTGTCGGGGGCGCTACCCGTAGCCCTGACACGGCCAGTCGAGGGCTATGTGAACTTGGCACCCGACTTTTCCAAAATTATGTTTTTTTGTGTTTTTTAGATAGATTTGGGTAAGTAGTAGATAGTAGTAAAAATATTTTCGTTTGTAGTAATTCCAAAAAAAAAATATAAAATGTTAAAAAAAATCCATCTCCCGAAATTGAAAAAATCAAATTTTTTTTTACTATTTATATTATTAATCGTATGTAGTGGATTGTAGTAAACTTTTTTTTGTTTGTAGTAAAACAGAAAAAATATGAAAAATATTTTCATTTGAGAGTATTATATCTTCACGATCTCGGTAACGAAAAATCGGTTTCCAAGGTAAAATCGATTATAATGAACGTCCAAAACCTATAAGAAAGGTTCCCAGAGGTTAGTAGTGGACGAATTTTCGTTTATAGTAAACGTTTTTTATTAAAAAAGTGACTATCTTAAGAAGCACTCGTTTCGGCGTCGTTTACGTGAAATAACTCTTGTTACAAAGGAGATACGGTTACTACAAACCTCCTAATCGACTGAGAAAGGGTCCTAGAGGTTAGTAGTTAACGAATTTTCGATTGTAGTAAACAACTTTTTATAAAAAAGTGACCATCTTATAAAACACTCGTTTCGGCGTCGTTTTTACGTGAAATAACTCTAGTTTGAAAAGAGATACGGTTACTACAAACCTCCTAATCGACTGAGAAAGGGTCCTAGAGGTTAGTAGTGAACGAATTTTCGATTGTAGTAAACAACTTTTTATAAAAAAAGTGACCATCTTAAAAAACACTCGTTTCGGCGTCGTTTACGTGAAATAACTCTAGTTTGCATAGAGATACGGTTACTACAAACCTCCTAATCTACTGAGAAGGGGTCCTAGAGGTTAGTAGTGAACGAATTTTCGATTGTAGTAAACGACTTTTTATAAAAAAGTGACTATCTTAAGAAACACTCCTTTCGGCGTCGTTTACGTGATATAACTCTTGTTACAAAGGAGATACGGTTACTACAAACCTTCTAATCGACTGAGAAACGGTCCTAGAGGTTAGTAGTGAACGAATTTTCGATTGTAGTAAACAACTTTTTATAAAAAAAGTGACCATCTTAAAAAACACTCGTTTCGGCGTCGGTTACGTGATATAACTCTAGTTTGAAAAGAGTTACGGTTACTACAAACCTTCTAATCGACTGAGAAAGGGTCCTAGAGGTTAGTAGTGAACGTATTTTCGATTGTAGTAAACAACTTTTTATAAAAAAGTAACCATCTTAGAAAACACTCGTTTTGGCGAGGTTTACGTGAAATAACTCTAGTTTGCATAGAGATACGGTTACTACAAACCTCCTAATCGACTGAGAAAGGGTCCTAGAGGTTAGTAGTGAACGAATTTTCGATTGTAGTAAACGACTTTTTATAAAAAAGTGACTATCTTAAGAAACACTCCTTCCGGCGTCGTTTACGTGATATAACTCTTGTTACAAAGGAGATACGGTTACTACAAACCTTCTAATCGACTGAGAAAGGGTCCTAGAGGTTAGTAGTGAACGAATTTTCGATTGTAGTAAACGACTTTTTATAAAAAAGTGACCATCTTAAAAAACACTCGTTTCGGCGTCGTTTACGTGATATAACTCTTGTTACAAAGGAGATACGGTTACTACAAACCTTCTAATCGACTGAGAAAGGGTCCTAGAGGTTAGTAGTGAACGAATTTTCGATTGTAGTAAACAACTTTTTATAAAAAAGTGACCATCTTAGAAAACACTCGTTTTGGCGAGGTTTACGTGAAATAACTCTAGTTTGAATAGAGATACGGTTACTACAAACCTCCTAATCTACTGAGAAAGGGTCCTAGAGGTTAGTAGTGAACGAATTTTCGATTGTAGTAAACAACTTTTTATAAAAAAAGTGACCATCTTAAAAAACACTCGTTTCGGCGTCGGTTACGTGATATAACTCTAGTTTGAAAAGAGTTACGGTTACTACAAACCTTCTAATCGACTGAGAAAGGGTCCTAGAGGTTAGTAGTGAACGAATTTTCGATTGTAGTAAACAACTTTTTATAAAAAAGTAACCATCTTAGAAAACACTCGTTTTGGCGAGGTTTACGTGAAATAACTCTAGTTTGCATAGAGATACGGTTACTACAAACCTCCTAATCGACTGAGAAAGGGTCCTAGAGGTTAGTAGTGAACGAATTTTCGATTGTAGTAAACGACTTTTTATAAAAAAGTGACTATCTTAAGAAACACTCCTTTCGGCGTCGTTTACGTGATATAACTCGTGTTAGAAAACGAGTGTTTTCTAAGATGGTCACTTTTTTATAAAAAGTCTTTTACTACAATCGAAAATTCGTTCACTACTAACCTCTAGGACCCTTTCTCAGTCGATTAGGAGGTTTGTAGTAACCGTATCTCTATGCAAACTAGAGTTATTTCACGTAAACCTCGCCAAAACGAGTGTTTTTTAAGATGGTCACTTTTTTTATAAAAAGTTGTTTACTACAATCGAAAATTCGTTCACTACTAACCTCTAGGACCCTTTCTCAGTAGATTAGGAGGTTTGTAGTAACCGTATCTCTATTCAAACTAGAGTTATTTCACGTAAACCTCGCCAAAACGAGTGTTTTCTAAGATGGTCACTTTTTTATAAAAAGTTGTTTACTACAATCGAAAATTCGTTCACTACTAACCTCTAGGACCGTTTCTCAGTCGATTAGAAGGTTTGTAGTAACCGTATCTCCTTTGTAACAAGAGTTATATCACGTAAACGACGCCGAAAGGAGTGTTTCTTAAGATAGTCACTTTTTTATAAAAAGTCGTTTACTACAATCGAAAATTCGTTCACTACTAACCTCTAGGACCCCTTCTCAGTAGATTAGGAGGTTTGTAGTAACCGTATCTCTATGCAAACTAGAGTTATTTCACGTAAACGACGCCGAATCGAGTGTTTTTTAAGATGGTCACTTTTTTTATAAAAAGTTGTTTACTACAATCGAAAATTCGTTCACTACTAACCTCTAGGACCCTTTCTCAGTCGATTAGGAGGTTTGTAGTAACCGTATCTCTTTTGTAACAAGAGTTATTTCACGTAAACGTCGCCAAAACGAGTGTTTTCTAAGATGGTCACTTTTTTTATAAAAAGTCTTTTACTACAATCGAAAATTCGTTCACTACTAACCTCTAGGACCCTTTCTCAGTCGATTAGGAGGTTTGTAGTAACCGTATCTCTATTCAAACTAGAGTTATTTCACGTAAACGACGCCGAAACGAGTGTTTTTTAAGATGGTCACTTTTTTTATAAAAAGTTGTTTACTACAATCGAAAATTCGTTCACTACTAACCTCTAGGACCCTTTCTCAGTCGATTAGAAGGTTTGTAGTAACCGTATCTCCTTTGTAACAAGAGTTATATCACGTAAACGACGCCGAAAGGAGTGTTTTTTAAGATGGTCACTTTTTTATAAAAAGTCGTTTACTACAATCGAAAATTCGTTCACTACTAACCTCTAGGACCCTTTCTCAGTCGACTAGGATGTTTGTAGTAACCGTATCTCTTTTCAAACTAGAGTTATTTCACGTAAACGTCGCCGAAACGAGTGTTTTCTAAGATGGTCACTTTTTTTATAAAAAGTTGTTTACTACAATCGAAAATTCGTTCACTACTAACCTCTAGGACCCTTTCTCAGTCGATTAGAAGGTTTGTAGTAACCGTATCTCCTTTGTAACAAGAGTTATATCACGTAAACGACGCCGAAACGAGTGTTTTTTAAGATGGTCACTTTTTTTATAAAAAGTCTTTTACTACAATCGAAAATTCGTTCACTACTAACCTCTAGGACCCTTTCTCAGTCGATTAGGAGGTTTGTAGTAACCGTATCTCTATTCAAACTAGAGTTATTTCACGTAAACGACGCCGAAACGAGTGTTTTTTAAGATGGTCACTTTTTTTATAAAAAGTTGTTTACTACAATCGAAAATTCGTTCACTACTAACCTCTAGGACCCTTTCTCAGTTGATTAGAAGGTTTGTAGTAACCGTATCTCTTTTGTAACAAGAGTTATTTCACATAAACGTCGCCAAAACGAGTGTTTTCTAAGATGGTCACTTTTTTATAAAAAGTTGTTTACTACAATCGAAAATTCGTTCACTACTAACCTCTAGGACCCTTTCTCAGTCGATTAGAAGGTTTGTAGTAACCGTATCTCCTTTGTAACAAGAGTTATATCACGTAAACGACGCCGAAACGAGTGTTTTTTAAGATGGTCACTTTTTTTATAAAAAGTTGTTTACTACAATCGAAAATTCGTTCACTACTAACCTCTAGGACCCTTTCTCAGTCGATTAGAAGGTTTGTAGTAACCGTATCTCCTTTGTAACAAGAGTTATATCACGTAAACGACGCCGAAACGAGTGTTTTTTAAGATGGTCACTTTTTTTATAAAAAGTCTTTTACTACAATCGAAAATTCGTTCACTACTAACCTCTAGGACCCTTTCTCAGTCGATTAGGAGGTTTGTAGTAACCGTATCTCTATTCAAACTAGAGTTATTTCACGTAAACGACGCCGAAACGAGTGTTTTTTAAGATGGTCACTTTTTTTATAAAAAGTTGTTTACTACAATCGAAAATTCGTTCACTACTAACCTCTAGGACCCTTTCTCAGTCGATTAGGAGGTTTGTAGTAACCGTATCTCTATTCAAACTAGAGTTATTTCACATAAACGTCGCCAAAACGAGTGTTTTCTAAGATGGTCACTTTTTTATAAAAAGTTGTTTACTACAATCGAAAATTCGTTCACTACTAACCTCTAGGACCCTTTCTCAGTCGACTAGGATGTTTGTAGTAACCGTATCTCTTTTCAAACTAGAGTTATTTCACATAAACGTCGCCAAAACGAGTGTTTTCTAAGATGGTCACTTTTTTATAAAAAGTTGTTTACTACAATCGAAAATTCGTTCACTACTAACCTCTAGGACCCTTTCTCAGTCGACTAGGATGTTTGTAGTAACCGTATCTCTTTTCAAACTAGAGTTATTTCACGTAAACGTCGCCGAAACGAGTGTTTTCTAAGATGGTCACTTTTTTTATAAAAAGTTGTTTACTACAATCGAAAATTCGTTCACTACTAACCTCTAGGACCCTTTCTCAGTCGATAAGGAGGTTTGTAGTAACCGTATCTCTTTTCAAACTAGAGTTATTTCACGTAAACGACGCCGAAACGAGTGTTTTTTAAGATGGTCACTTTTTTATAAAAAGTTGTTTACTACAATCGAAAATTCGTTCACTACTAACCTCTAGGACCCTTTCTCAGTCGATTAGGAGGTTTGTAGTAACCGTATCTCCTTTGTAACAAGAGTTATTTCACGTAAACGACGCCGAAACGAGTGCTTCTTAGATAGTCACTTTTTTAATAAAAAACGTTTACTACAAACAAAAATTCGTCCACTACTAACCTCTGGGAACCTTTCTTAGAGGTTTTGGACGTTCATTATAATCGATTTTACCTTGGAAACCGATTTTTCGTTACCGAGATCGTGATGATATAATACTCTCAAATGAAAATATTTTTCATATTTTTTCTGTTTTACTACAAACAAAAAAAAGTTTACTACAATCCACTACATACGATTAATAATATAAATAGTAAAAAAAAATTTGATTTTTTCAATTTCGGGAGATGGATTTTTTTTAACATTTTTTATTTATTTTTTGGAATTACTACAAACGAAAATATTTTTACTACTATCTACTACTTACCCAAATCTATCTAAAAAACACAAAAAAACATAATTTTGGAAAAGTCGGGTGCCAAGTTCACATAGCCCCAGTCGAGGAACGCCGTTGGTGTTCTACCCACTAATTACCATGTTCCCGGGCCGCGGATTTCCATATACTCTTGGTAGTCACCTCACGGACTGGGTATCCATGACGATTCGTGACCTTGTGCACTAGCCGAGTTTCAGACCCAAGTTTCCATTCTCCCGACCGAGAGAGTGATTTTCGCGACACCTGACTTTAATATGATAGAGGCAATCAGGAAAATAGTGCAGCCTAATATCCTGTTTAACAAGATCCTTTGATCATTGTACGACACCCTCACAGTTGAATGGGGTGATGACTCTAGTCATTCTTAATCCGTTGCCACACGCGTAGGGTGCAAAAACGATCTTATATTACAGGGTAGGTCATAGCGGATAACCATTCGCTCATTGAAGCTGTCGGGCTGGGCAAGGACGTAGGCGTACAGCCAAAAAACACTACGCCTTCGTGGTGTGTTCCTGTACGTTAGTAAGGTCACCAGAGGTCAAAGGGGAGCATACTTTTGGGAGCGGAAGGAATTCAATGTTTCTTCTGATGCCAGATCTGTTCTACTGTTCTTCAAGGTCAAAAGACCTCCTCTTTCCCAATTTACTTGTATTTTTGTTAATGCAAACACTCTGTTATTAGCGAACTGATTAATATGAAAGATGAAGATTACGATTGGCTATATAGTGGTACATATAGCTCAGAGAATTAGCAGACTGAAGTGGCAGTGGGCTGGTCATATCTGTAGAAGAACCGACAACCGCTGGGGTAGAAGAGTTCTTGAGTGGAGACCGCGAATCGGCAAGCGTAGTGTGGGACGGCCGTCTGCTAGATGGAGCGACGATCTGCGAAAGGTTGCGGGCAGCAGCTGGATGCGTCAAGCTGAAGACAGGGCGCTATGGCGCTCTTTAGGGGAGGCCTATGTCCAGCAGTGGACTAATGTGGGCTGATGATGATGATGACGATATAGTGGTACAATATAAGTTTTAGCGAAATCGGTTCAGTAATTTGGCAGAACATTTGAAATAAGTAATCAACAAAGTTTTGTAGGAGGCAAACATTGTAGCTTTCAATCGTCTTGAACCAAAAGGGAAAGTTCGCGTACTTCGCCCACCAATTGCGTGTCTTACACCTTCTTTCCCTGTTAATCACCGCTTAGCATACCCAAGAATCGACTATTGCGCAGGATCAAGATTTTAACTACTATGTAAAGCATATGTATATTTTCAATAATATCGAAATCTAAAAACTTTTTACCAAAAACTTTAAACTCTACAAAATAGACCTTAATAAATATAAAACTATAGAACCATTTGAATCCGGTCGGTGCCAATGCCAACTTAATTTGTCCACACCGTTAATTAGTATACATACAGGTGTGCCCAAGGCACCGACTTGAAGTGGCTGTTTATTGCACGTTTCAGTGCCTATTTTGAAGTCGGTTGAAGTTTTTGGCAAAACGTTTTTACTGTAAGAAACACCTCTACCAGCTACAGAAGGGTAGACTTTTTGCCAAGGCGGTGCGCGTAGACTATCAATGACTTTACTTCTCCCAAAGAAAAAAGAGCCTTAACTTAACACTAATTCAGAGCTATTTCATCAGTAAGGTCATCATAACATATATCTTTAAGTTACAGCGGTAGCGGCAGACCGCATTTTCAAAAAAAGAACCATGCAAAAACCGGATAGCCTTGGCTGAACCGCCATCATCGCGTCATACAGAGCGTAGTGAACATAACATATTAGTGAACATCATCGGTCAATAAGGAAACTTCAGTTCAAAATGCTAGATTTCGCGGTTCTGTGTAATGTATTGCGTATTTGAAACCGACAGCTACGGAGGGGTTTTTTTTCTCCTGAGTGACGCTCAAGCTTGCGATTGGCCTGATGGAAGCGGCTAGGTCCTGTGGACGTTTAACCACCGGAGGTCACCAACGCCACGACTGTAAAGCTATAAGTCGACTCATAGAGTCTGACGTTAATCACTTGCAGAAAACACTTGTATACGAGGCCTGATAGGTGTGTTTGGAGACTAAATATGGTTGGAGACTGGTAACATTAAATATGACGAATTATAAGAATTTTGTGATAAAACCTACGTAAATAAAGTTCCTTTTGAGTTTGAGTAACACTATGTATTTGGATTCAGAATACATAGTGTCACCAGCCCATTTCATCCTGAGGGTGTCGTAAGACCCGAGAAAAGGAAATGACAAGGCCGAGAACCTAGCCGCAAGAGAAGGAAAACTTGAAACGAAACCCTGTGTCTACCCGTTCGTGGCACAGTAGGCTAATAATCGTCACTGTGATGGGAGGAGGCCCGACCCAGCAGTGGGTCAGTCACTGTGTAGTCACAGTATAATTAGAATGTCAAATGAATTATGCGTAAAGCATTCGCGTGTATTGTGACGTTACAGAGTCGAGCATTACATCAGTGAGGGAGGAGAACTGAGTATTACAGTTCGACTTTGAGCATTACATTGCAATACTACCTCCCTGACCGACCAGCGTTCGCGTGTAATGTAACATTATAGATTCGACTTTGAGCATTACATTTACGTCCCTCACCGACGAGCGTTCGCGTGTAATGTAACATTTAGTACTTAGAGATTTGAATTTGCGAGGATACTGATTTAGTTGTTTCCGTAATGTCAGACGAAGCGGTCATTGTGCTGAGTGCGGCAATATTAATTCGACATTGTTATTTACGTGAAATAAAAGAAACGATATTGGTGCCATGAATTATTTAAAAACCGGCGAAATACAGGCTTTGTTGCTTGGGAAGAAACTCAGTGGGGTGGTGACACTATGTTTTATAAATCAGTCACCACACGGAATGTAGTTAAAGAGATATCTTAATTCGTTTTTTTTGGAACATGCGTCAATTATAAACATTTGCATGTCAAATATATGTGACTGAAAATTTTTGACGTAGGTATGTATTTTAACATCCCTGTACCGACATCTATGCGAATAAATAAACGATTTTGATTACGATTATTTATGATTATAAAACATTATTTAGCAATTTCATGGTATACGATGGCAAGTTTGAAGCCGAATAAGGATAGACTGGTGTCGACCTAGGCTAAGATGAAGTCTTAAACTAAATACTTAAAAAGTAGTCTCATAAGGTTCAACTCTCGGGGTGCGCGCCGTTACGTCATGCTGAATCTGACACGCATGCGGATAATAGGCGTGTGATTACTTCATCGTAAATCAAAACTATCAAGAACAGAAAAAGGCGTAGAGGCATCCATAGAAAAAGTTGTCGTGAGAACTAGACTAGATTGGTTGATGTTTTATGCTTACAACATTTGAAAATAAAATGAAGGCGATTAAATATTTTTTTACATAGCTGTAATTTTTAGAACTTTAGTCCGTATGGTGACGAAGTCAGAATGCAAAACATCACCAAACCACACTATGGTGAGGGTGTAGTATGAGGCGACTAAAGGAACGTAAGAGGCAGATCACCTAGCCGCAAGAGAAGGAAAACTTGATACGAACTCTGTGCCGACCCGCCTTAAAGCGTGGTACAGTAGGCTAATTTCCCTCCATGACATTGGAGGAGGCCCTACTCAGTACTGGATCATTAATGGGCTGAAAAGTCGAGTGCATGTAAATGTGATGTAAATGCTTTTTAAAGAACTCGAATAACAATTTAATCATCCTAAAAGACAACATTTTACCTTCATACAAACACGTACCTAAACAGCCTTCGCGATACAGGTTATAAATCACAGACAGACAGACACAACAGGACAAGGACACAAGTAGGGACACTCTGTTCTATATCCAAAGTCCTAGAGCGCGTCTCTAAGCCACTGTCAAATGGAGTCTATGGAGTTTCCCGAATGACAGAAGGCACGCGCAGACACTATAGTGGTAGGTTTTAGTGAGTAAACCGGTTCGCAACTCACCATCTCCACGCGACCGGGACTCCCACATACCCCAGCCCCGTCTCTCCGGCTGGGGATCTATAAAATGCTTCCACGTCTTTAAAAAAAGGGGTTTCGTACAAAGAAAAGTAAGTGTGCCTAGAACATCTCACAAAATCGTACACTAAACGCACACTAAACGCGACTAAATTTAAAGCTACCGACTCATTTTCCCCAAAAAGGTTATCACCTAATGGACTGACTCGCACGTTTCTATGACAGCTGTCAAACTAGCCATTAGTTGCGGGTCGGGAGTCCTATGGGATTCGAATAAGCGTACTGATTAAACGATACTCTATCTATAGTGTGTAACCAAAACTTTATAGCCATAAGGAAAGGATTTATGACACGTGTCTGGGTCACGGAAATATTGTGAAGGCATGTAACTACCTTTATTTGCCTGATGTTTCACAGGCGGACTGGTGGGAGTAGCTGAGCGTCCTCTTCGTGCGCTTGGGTCTTTATGCCTACCCACGATTGATCGTCACTTTTTTCCTGTCTGTCAAATTAACGACGGTTTCGCAAAAAATAACAAAAATTAACATATGGTTCCAAATTTTTGCGATCTATACCGTGTTATGAGTTTATAAAATGTGTACAAATCGATACCTAAAACATTAATAGGATTGATAGTACTACTAATGAAGATACCTTTTGCAAAAATTCAGGCGATAATAAGAAACGTTTTTTCCTGAATGAGTGACGAGGCCAGAGAACCGGAGAATAGAATAAAATAGAAAATGCTTTATTGTATAAACCAGTTATGGCATTCACAATCGTGATTGGATACATCATTTTTATAATACTACTACCAGGTCGGAATGCGGCACCAACCGAGAAAACCTGGCGGAAGAAAATCGGGGCGCTTGTCTTTTTTTTGGAAACATAATGGCACTCAAATGATTAAACTTCCATGAAAATAATAACGACTACTAGTTGGTTGGTTTTCGCTGGAACCCCTCTCATTAATGCAACTCAGGTCCGTGGATACTGTGGATGGTAGACTGTATAAGCACAATACTTCCTTGGTTAAGTTATAACGACCATACGAACGCGCCGAAGCATTCGTTACACGAAGACAAGCTTACGAAGCATCTTGCCATTACAGAAACGTTGAATCATACAACTTTCTAGAAACTTTTAGAGATAAAAGCACCATGAAAAGTTTCAAGTCGTACATAAAACATTAGTTAAGTCCAAAAAGAATTAGAAAAAAAGAAAGAAAGAAATGAATGGAACATAATCTTGAGGGAAACAAAAAATCAAGTTTAATACCATAGAAATTCGCGAAACAAATTTAAAAACTTATAAAGATTGCACACCCATTGTGTTTTAAGGTTTTTCAGGCGACTAAAGACACGCAAGAGACAGACAACATTTGTTTTGTTTTCTTTTTATGTGGAAATCCTCATGGTTCAGAAAGATGGTAATTTGCGACCATACGTCCCGGACGTAATCGTAATCGACGCCTAATCCAGCGCATCGCTTAGCTTCTGCTAGCGCCGGCAGCCCTGGCTCTCCGGTCCCACTGGTTATAGGGGATCCGTATCCATCCGTATAATCACCGTGCCGGGCCACCACCGTTCCGTGTGTCACGGCAGTCTAAGGCACCCAAGGCAGCTGTTCGTCTAGCCTCTCCCCCAGTGGTTAACCCTGAGAAGGCAGAGATCCTAGCCGCATGAGAACGAAAACAGATACAAGGGTACCAATCCGTCTGGCCAGCAGCACAGTAGCCGAGAATTTGGAGGAGGCCTAACTTCGCAGTCGGGCATTTATGGGCTTCTGTATAATTGAAGCCCTTTTGTCGGGCATATTTTGAGCGGAGGTTATCTAAGCAATACCTCTCTCGTGAAAATTGTGTAATGATCGCCGTAAATTGTCTATGCAGAGGCCGATGACTCAGCGTTGCCGTATCCAATGCAACCACGTTTCATACTACGTGCGATTCCGTGATCGTCACGTTTTAACTCTAATCCTAGTTGCTTCAAACGTCAAATCATCATCATCAGGCTACTCTAGTCCACTGCTGGACATAAGCCCCATGTATTCAGCTTGACGCAACCAGCTGCTGCCCGCAACCTTCAATTCATCTAGCAGGGGGCCTTCCCCCACTATGCTTGCTGATTCGCTGTCTCAACTCAAGAACTCGTCTACTCCGGCCGTGTTCGGTTCTTCTACAGATTTGGCCAGACCACTGCCAGAGCCTGCTAATTCAGCCATGTCAGTGACTTTAGTCCTCTGTCGGAAACTCGTTGCGGATCCTATCTTTCAGAAAAACTGCAAGAATAACTTGCTCCATAGCACGCAGAATGACTTTAAACTAGTGGGATAGTCTCACTGTGAGTGTCCACGTCTCGGTACAGTAGGGTAAGACGCACTGTTTGACGACTTTCGGTTTCAAGCTCTGCGGGATGAGCGACGAGAAGATTCGACGAAGTTTTCCGGATGCTCGAAACGACAAATAATCACGAATTAATTAACAAGCCCTCTCGGGGCTCCAAATTTCAAATTCCTTAAAGTCAATAACGACAATCAACGTGACCTAAACTAGACGAATTATACAGTGACATTTTTGTGCAATGTTGTTGTTTTGTTATAAGCCTTTTGCCAGCAATACACGTTGGCCGAGCTTAGGCCAACGCGAGCGTAGGCAATTTAATACAAGGCAAGTGCTACTGCCTACACTTTGGGCAAGTGTATCGAAACCAACTAGGCGAGCGACACCGAGCGATGGCCAGACAATGCAAATATACCGTCTATACGTTGATATTGGCGTTCACTAGGCAATGCTAGGCCAACGTATATTGAATAGACTAAACTAAAAACTCTCAAACCTTTTTTCCAAAGGATTACTTTTAAGTATACCAAATTGTACTCCGGACCGAATCTGTCGTAGACTGATCGTGTTAATTCTTCCAAAGAAAAATGATCTTTATAACAAAAAGTTCAAGTTCGAAAATCTTGCTAGACACCACTAATGATGATGTATCACCCAGCTTGGCCATCAGAGATTGAAACGGGGCGATCGAAAACGGACATAAGTGTAGAAAAATAGGGTTCAGTTTTCATTGTGCTAGTAAGATTGTGAGTACGGAACCAGTTTTTAATGCGCATACCAGTTCAAACGTACAGAGTAAACGGTACCTAAATACTGGACACAAAATACTTCAATGCATGTATGAAATAACTAAGACGTTACAAAAACTGGGCAGCTTTCCGTGTGGTGACGGATTTAGAATACACAGATAGTCTAAATAACTCAGTAACTATGGGCTCCTGAAAAGCGGGGGTGGGGGTGGTAACTAAAGTAGCCTACGTTACTCCTTATTACATCAGCTACCTGCCAGTGAAAGTTCCGTCAAAATTCAGTTCAGTGATTCCATTTCAGAGATTAAACAGACTGACAAAACTTTTTGTTTTGGTATGTGTACCGTGTATACATCCAAATGCACCTTCGTGCGTCTTTTGTATATTACAAGCAGGCACTACCATTTTATTTATTTTTAAACCCCGACGCAAAAAGAGCCACAGACAGACATACAGACAGACCCCTGGGTCTGTCTGTATGTCTGTCTGTGGCTCCGTAGCTCGCAAACGGATGAAGCGATTTCAATACAGTTTGTTTTGTATGACAGGTGAGTTACGGGCGAGTGTTCTTAGACATGTTTGATGAAAATCGGTTGAGTCGTTTATCACTACATAGTATAAAACAAAGTCGATGTTTTCTGTCCGTCCCTATGTATGCTTAAATCTTTAAAACTACGCAACGGATTTTGAAGCGGTTTTTTTTATTATATAGAGTGGTTCACGAGGAAGGTTTATATGTATAACACACCCCCGCTTTGCACGGGCGAAGCCGGGGCGGGCCACTAGTAAGTTATAAAGTTACATCATAATAAACGTGTACCTATAAAAAGCAGAAAATAAAAATTAAATAAAAAAAAAAAAAACCCCCGACACAAGGACCTAAGCTCCCTTTAAAAAGTAAAAAATAAATACATCGCGTTGGGGGACCAGGGGTCAGGTAATAAATAAGTAGGAGCGGTCCCCCAACGCGATGTATTTATTTTTTACTTTTTAAAGGGAACTTAGGTCCTTGTGTCGGGGGTTTATTTAAATTTTTAATTTATTTTTTTATAGAGTAAAGATAAGCTTGCCAAACTTGAGTGGCAATGGGCAAGGGACATAGCTCGCAGGACTGACGCCCGATGGGGCAGAAAAGTCGTCGATTGGCTACCGCTTTCCGAAAAGCGCAGTGCTGGTAGGCCTCACACACGATGGACCGACGACTTGGTTGAGGTCGCCGGAAAGGGAAGGATGCGGGCGCCTCAGGTCCGGCCATTGTTGAAATCCTTGGGGGAGGCCTATGTCCAGCAGTGGACGTCTTTTGGCTGATATGATGATAATAATGATAGTAAGCTTAGTACTCCGAGTTCCATATCGATTCTCGGGTTAACTGGTCTTATTTCTCTAGTTATGGCACTTTCATCAGCGCGCTGATGAAAGTGCCATAACTACTACTAAAACTACGCAGCGGGTGGTGATCCAGATTTCAAGAAGAGAACGTAACTAGTTTATGTTTTCCTGAAATTTTGTACACAGTATCGTTATCACTTTTGCTATCTATCCTTTCGATGGCTATAGAGGTTTGTTACACCAGGTATACCCATCAAATACCCTACAATTCGCACGTATAAGGATTAAATCCTCGATATCCATCATCGTGGGATAAAAGCCAGAATGCTGTAAATAATTTGTGATCATATGAAAGATATTATTTGAACGCATAAATCGTAGGAGGCAAAGTTACCCACGTGTATTCAAAACGCAATGGAGGTCGATCCTTGCGCCATAATGCTGCAATTAATATTCCGACGGCACAGGCATTCTTGAAGTGGCTGCTTGATGAGTCAGGGTTAAGCAGCTATACACCATTAAGCTGAAACGAATACTGGGTTGGCAGAGAGTTGGATAGGTCAACATCTACACAATTTGCCCGAAAAGTCTGAGCTATCAACATCACAAAATATCGCCTACAAATGGGAGAATTATCAAAAAGTCCTACACCGCGACAGCGAAGTTTACAGAGCAATTCGCACGGTTAAGAAATCCACGTCTCCAGTTATCAGAACGGACACTGTATTATTAGTAGATTACCAAAACTGTCAAAATAGGCATTCAATACCTCGATTGTTTATTTTGATTCTATTGAATTAGCAAGTTTGGGGTCCTGTTCCACTATCAGAGTAATTCTTGACTATTACAAAATAATCTCGTTTCACAGCTAGGCAGTTTAGTGGTGTTGCTAAATGAACATCTGGGCACGTAGTTGTACGTGCGTATTTTCAACATTGATACATTGTGCTTAGTAGACTCAGATTGAAGTGTACTGTAAGAATCAATGTACTAATATGACAATGGGTTAATTACCAATTTGTCAGTATAGTGCGACACGTGCCATGCAGTGTGGTGACGTATTTAGAATTTCCCCCGTGTGGGAACGGGGCAGAGTATTACACATCCCCACCGCACGCTGGGAAATAACGCGTGTTGTAAAAGTCAACAAAACTTGAATGCCTTTTACTTTAGGCTTGCGTGATGGAAAGCAACGCCAGGGTCTAGGATGGAGCAGGCAATTCAAGGATATGCCCTGTCGGGCACCGGCTCTCACATACACACGACGAAACACAGTAAAACTGCATCACGCCGGACTTATATGTGGTAGCTAGCCGGGCGGACCATTCGATCCTACCACACTTGGTGGTAGGATCGAATGGTCCGCCCGGCTGGGTTTTGTTGACTTTTACAACACGCGTTATTTCCCAGCGTGCGGTGGGGATGTGTAATATTCTGCCCCGTTCCCACACGGGGGAAATTCTAAATACGTCACCACACTATTAATAGGTAATTAACCCATTGTCACATTAGTACATTGATTCTCACAGTACACTTCAAGTGTAGTCACAAGAGATGGAAAACTTGATATCATTGATGCAATGAAAAATGATTAACTTGATTGATGCAAATGCTGATGTCTTAGGTTTTCACGATCTTTACACATTGCAGGAAATGATGGCTTCACGGTTATGATCGTTTTATTTTATTTTATTCCCAACGTTTCAGACACTTTTCAGACCACGGACACTGCAAAGTGTCTGAAACGTTGGGAATAAAATAAAATAAAACGATCATAACCGTGAAGCCATCATTTGATGCAAATGCTGTCAACCCGTCTGGTCAGTGTGGCATAGTAGGCTAATTACCCTCCGTATAATTGGCGGAGGTTTGACTCAGCAGTGGCTCATTGACGGGCAGTTGCCACCATCTTAGATAGGTCCTTAGTTAATTCTGTATGTCGATATTTATGTTAATACTGCTATACTAAAGATATTATATGGGGTGGGGTACCATTTAAATTTTCCGGGATCTTCGGGTTTAGTCTGACAGTACTGGGCTGAATTGCAGTAGAAATTTGTAGCCCAGCGTTTTCACATTCCTATTTCAACCGTGCAACCCGATTGTAATTGTAAAGCCGGCTCTACACTCGCGCCGCGAACTGCCGCGATAGCCCGCGACAACTGCGAATCACGAGTGTAGATGTTGTTCACGCCTTCTCGTTCGCGCTTCGCACCGTTCCCCGATCAGTGTCGGTTTTTTGGCCCGCGTCAAAGGATTTGCTTTAGAAATCGCGTCGTCGTCCATCATAGTCGCGACCACGCGGATCACGGCGTTTATTCACGGCGTGAATTCTCGGCGCGACGTCACGCGTGTGTGTAGAGCCGACATGACAATTACAAAACGTTTTATATTGTATTACTGCTACCATTACCACTCAGCCCATAGATGACCCACAGCTGAGTTGGGCCTCCTCCTTTTAAATGGAGGGCAATTAGCCTACTCTGACTGGCCAGATGGGGAAACTTGATACGAAACATGCGGCTAGGTAGTCGGACCTGCCTTTTGACGGCTCTTATGATACCATCAGCATGGGGTGGGGATGACACTAAGGTATACTTAGATGGCTCAACACCCATATTATTTCCAAGACCGGCCTAGTAAAATTTTGTAAAACATTGTCAATTGTCCCCAGTATCAGACATTGGGCACAACATCATCCAGGATGCGTTCCTCATCGCCGTGGAGGAGCAGGCGCGTCAGCGCTTGCAGCGGCTGTCAGCGCTCAAGCGGATTACGCCAGTTGACATGTCCAAGTTGTCTGTAGAGGTAAGCACTAGTGTTGACACTTATCTTATTTTTTCTTATTTTTATAAAACTAACCCCTTGCCTCCTCCGCGGGTTTCCTATCTCTGTCTCTTGCACTTCTGATCCATTCGGCAACTGTTTTGAAGTCGTTTTCAAAACGCATAATTTTGTGAAAAAATATGGTTGGTATACCTAGAATGCAACGAAGGCAACTTACATGAATCACTGTACGCGTTGAAAAGGTCCCATTGTGTAGCTGACAATGGCTCAGCTGGCCGCGCCCAGCCCCGATCTGCGCCCACCGTCAGACGCTCCAAGCTCAGAGCGACATTTATGACCACTACATGGGTCTGAACGAATGGACTGACAGATAGATGTATTCATCATTATAATTTCAGCTCATAAAAGACCCACTGTTGAGTCGTCTCTCCTCCAATGACAGGGAGTGAAATTAGCCTACTGTGCCACTCTGGCCAGACAGGTTGGTTTCAAAGCAAGTTCCTCCTCTTGTGGCTAGGTATTCTGCCTTATCTCTCGGAATGGAATGAGGTGATGTCCCTATGTCTTACTTTCATAGTGGTTAGGCAGTTGGTCTAACCACTAGACCAACTGCCTCGTTGGTCTAGTGGTTAGATGTGCCGCCTTTGGATCAACGGGTCCCGGGTTCGCTTCCGGGGTCGGGCAAGTGTCTTTGTCTAAACCAGAGGCACTGGCTCGGAGTCTGGGTGTCATTTCTATCTATAATATGTATGTATTTACAAAAAAATATATTATACTAGCGACCCGCCCCGGCTTCGCACGGGTGCAATTATGCATATAAACCATCCTCTTGAATCACTCTATCTATACAAAAAAACCGCTTCAAAATCCGTTGCGTAGTTTTAAAGATTTAAGCATACATAGGGACGGACAGACGACAGCGACTTTGTTTTATACTATGTAGTGATAAGTAGTTTATCATCCATCTCGTTACCATAACACAAGCATTAAGTTGCTTAGCTTGGGACGAGATGGCGTTGTGTGAAATGTCCAATGATATTTATATTTATTTGTGAATTACATGTTTGTAAACTGCCCCCGCGGTAACCAGAGCAAGGGTTCGTTTTTAATAACAAAAAAAACTACATCCATAACCACAAGGACTGTGTTCTTACTTATGTGTAAAGACAGTCACCGCGGCTATTTGAAGATTACCAAATCTTTTCTAAATGCGGGGATCCCTTTGATTTTCAAAGTTGATTTAATTCGAAACGTCCTAGCTTAAGCCGGGTTTAAGCAAATGCCTACTTAATGAATATTTGCCTGTAAAGCCTTTCATTAGGATGATCCTGATATGATTTGTGAAAGGTACGCGAGCTTTATGAAAACATTTATTAAAAAAAACATGTGGGTGTTTCTTCCTCGAAAGCAATCTCTTCCTATCATACCGTTTAGGTATTAACTGCTTTTCTAAATTTCCCGCCACTTTTATTCTTATATCAGCCATTTGCTTCGCTAGTCTATTTTGATTATTCTCGCTTGTTACGTAATGCTTTCCAACGGTTATGTCATTATTTCCAATAGCTTTTTGCGTCAAACTTGGTTCCCACAAAATCTTTGCACCACGCTTTAATTGGGGTCCATCTTTTATGATGCAAGAGTGTTGCTTTAGCACTAACGGTATTAGAAATTTCAGCGTTATGTTTCTTGGAACAGAGTTTAAACTATTTTTTGTTTTCTTTTGTGATTGACACACTATTGCATAAATGTATTCCTCAAGGGTCTGAAAGCACTTGTTGCTTTTCACATTTTTGGATGCATTTTGCTTTGATAAGTGGTTTTTTTTTTCATAATTGGGGTCGTGTTGAGTTCGCCACTTACTTTCGCTTATAGATTTATCGTTAATGCGTGTCCGAGTCATCTGTTACGCATATTATGGGGCTTATAAAAATGTTTTTTTTTCTATTATTATTTATTGATAGCGTTTAATTAGTTAGTGATGATGGTCAAACAGTTTTAGCCTATCAAAGGTTTTAAATTTATATTAATGTAGCTGAAAATTGGTCGTTTTGTTTATTAATTAAACTTTATAATAGCCACGTCTTTAAAATACTGCTAGCTTTGATGCGTAATAATTTATACTCTCATTTACACGGCTTGTTAAGTTTAACAAAGTCAGGAGTATTAGGGCCTCCGCGTATTATGCGGCCAGGCCGCGCGGCCAAGTCGCTGCGGCCAACTAATTCTTCTACGATGTATATAGCTGCGCGCATTACGCGGCCAGGGTGCGCGGCCAAGTATTGATCGCGCGACCAACGAAAAACATCGCGTCACATACGCGGCCTATTGGCCGCCGCGACCAATCCGCGCATTATGCGGCCAGGCCGCGCGAATGGCCGCGCGGCCTGGCCGCCTAAATGCGCGGGGGCCCTTAAGTTTACCGTGTCCGTCGGTAGGGTCATTGCTATTGAACTGATTAACCGATTTTAAATGAGTTTTCTTTAATGGCGAGTTAATCGGTAGTGGTCTTAGCTATGCTCAAAGATAATCCACCTAACCGTTTCATAATTAATCCTCTTTCGTAAATTGATCTCTGTCCGTGTGGTGACCCATTCCACCCTGAGGTTGTCGTAAGAGCCGACAAAAGGAAATGACAAGGCCATGGACGTATAAAAAAAGTCGGACAGAGTCTCGCTAACTAAAAACTGTGACATCATAGTCGGCCAGATCAGCTATATGTACAGGCCAGCACGCACACTTTCACACATTAGTCGGCCATTACACGCGTGAACATCGATGCTTAAAGACGCAATATGCGGCGAAAAAATAAAAACTATAAATCATGTCTTGCGTGGTAAATGGTGTAAAAACCGTAGTGACCGAAAGAAAAACAATCCAGGAATCACGTTTCATACGTAAATGAATAATTCAATCACTTATTTCCAGATTATAAACATTAAAATCAATTTGTATTTGCTAGAACAAAACAATTAATTTTAAGTTCAGTGTTGCCAATATTCACGTGTGCAAATTTACCGAAATGTGGGCAATTTTTCGTTTATTATAAAAATCAATATATTATTATGGTTAATTATTGAATAGTTACTACTGGGTATTTTATTTTATATTCCTTTTGCTAGATTTCCTAAGGGAAATTAAGTATGGAGAAATGATTGAATTAAAATTACTTAGTAGAAATTGTAATGGTGAAAACGATTGGATTCCAAACAAAAACAGTGTCATTTGCAGTATAAATTTTGATGCGGATGACTTATAAACAACTAAAGGAGGACTCCGGCGTGTTGTTACTTATGCAGTACCTTAAAAGGTAAATTAGCAATCTACCAAGACATGGGTAATACAAAAAAAATGAATCTATGCCGCTTATTTTTTCAAAATTTAAATGTACATTGTAGCTATTGTGTCGGTATATAATAATAATAAATATCCTTGGACATTTCACACATCGCCATCTCGTCCCAAGCTAAGCAACTTAATGCTTGTTTTATGGTAACGAGATGGATGATAAACTACTTAAATACTTTTTTTTTGTAAATACATACATATTATAGATAGAAAAACACCCAGACCCGGGACAAATACTTGTAGGTCGTACAAATATTTCTTCCGTGCGGGGATCGAACCCGCGACATGCTGCGCAGCAGTCGATCGCTCAACCACTGCGCCAACCGTGTCGTCGAATCGTAAAAATATTCATACATTATTTTAATGCCCAGTGCTTTATTTTGTTTTAATATTTGTTTGAGTCAAGACACGTGGCAGAGGAATAAACTGTTACTGTACCATTTAATACCAGTGCTTCTCAAGAGGTGCGCAATAAATTATAGTTAGGCAACATAAATATATTATCACAAAAAAATTTTTGGTAATGAAAGCATTTCTTTTAATTTAGAATACTTTTCAACACCTCTCGAAAGTAGAGGAAATTTCAAAAACCTCTCAAAGTAAAAGACGTTATTATAAAAAAATACTCAGCATTTAGGATGTTAAAGTTAAACATAATAATTTCGAACAATTTTTTTTAATATTTTAACCATGTTTTTATTGCAAAATTTTGTGTATCCTGGCAGCCCCAAAATTAACACACACATACAGAGCTGCCGCCATTTTGGCGTCTCACTTTTGTCTTAGCCAGAGTTCCGTCCGCCTTTTTTTATACGTCCATGGACAAGGCCGATAATAACCTAGCCACAAGAGAAGGAAAGTTTGATAAGAAACCATTTTGTTTTCTTTTTGCCCTGTGCCAACAAGTTTGCAAAGTGTGGCACAGTAGGCCAATTACCCTCGGAGGAGGCCCGACTCAGCAGTGGGTCATTTACGGGCTGAATAGTAGTCTATGGCTCTGGGGTTCTTAAAATGTGAAATAACCATGCCATCTAAAACATGCGATTGTTATTGGTTAATTGCACCGATGAAGTAACCTCAATAGGATCAGACACTCGCAGCCTAACCTTGAAGGCGACGTTAGACTGACGACAATTACTCGCGTTTTTACCTTCCAGTATTTTAAGAACTGCATTTAGTGCGAAATGCACTTATTGCTCAACGATGATTTTGCAAATAATTCTATGTAAGTATTTCGTATGGATCTGAATCGTGCAATTTTGACTTTTGACCATTTTCATCATTATCGTAGCTGTACTTTACATAAATGTACTTACATTTACTTACCCAACGCCATTGGGGTCATCTCTCCGTGTGGTGACGGATTTTAAATACACTTGGTCACCACCCCACTTCATCCTAAGGGTGTCGTAAGAAATGACAACAGGAAATGACAAGGCCGAAAACCTAGACGCAAGAGAAGGAAAACTGGAGACTAAACCCTGTGCCAACCCGACTGCCCCTCTGGCACAGGAGGCTAATTACCCTCCATATAGTTCGAGGAGGCCCGACTCAACAGTGGGTGATTTATCGGCTGATAAGTAAGGCAATAAGTCATCACCAGTTTGTCTGGATTTGGTCCGAACTACCAGTACTTTCATGGAACCTTACTTGTATTAGGCAGTAATTTGGTTTGACCAGCTGGCAGTTGTCGCACCGCTGCCTTCGTGTATGACCAGCCTTATATGTACGAATAATTCCAGTTGCCGCATTCTGTGTTTGAACCACGGAGGAGTTCATATATTACAGAATGACCCATCCGATATTCCGCAGAGCCATACATACGTTGTTTAACCTGTAGATCAATTGTGTTCCCTTCACTATCCGCTACGATGTCCTCGCTGTACTTACTATACATAAACGTATCTAGAATATTCTTCAGCCACTTACGGCAATTATTCCGACTCATTTTTTTCTGTTATTAAATGTTTTTATACAAAAGTCATGAACTTGAACAGGATCTAAGATTACGTGTGGGTATAGCAAGATTTATTTAATGAATACCTAAGTAATTATTGAACATTAAGATTGGTAGCCGACTGCCATCGTTTCGACGGGTGAAGAACTTTACGGAATATCGCAGCAAAATAACACCAGCTTTAATTGCTGTTGTGATTCCATGCGTAGGCAAAGTTGCCAAAGTCCTACGAACTCCAACAACGAAGCGACGGTAATATTTCATTTGCAGGTAGACCGTATGTTTGTGCACGATATGCCATTCTTTACCATTTCTCCTTTTATTTTTGTTGCAGCTAAATCGCCAGAAACGCACACGTCCAGAGAACAGGCAGGAACTAAACGGCTACATTGCCAACTCCACAGTTTACGTCACATCCATAAACGAAAACGGGGCGATAGAAAGCAAGCCAACAATATCATCGCCCAAAGCCCAACCCAAGTCACTTCAGGCGAAGCCAGCTCCAGTCATAGCTAACGGTATCGATAAAAAGAAAGACATCAAAGAAGAAGACAAAATTGAACCTGAGAAACATGAAGTGGATTCAAGTGAAAAGAGTCTTAAAGTGCAGTGTGAAAGTGAAGTGAGTGTTGATAGGGATATTAGTGATGCGTACAGTGTAGCTAGGGAGCATCTGAGTAACGGCAGAAGTGAGAAGCTGATCGGTGAACCAGATCATAGAGTCAGAGCTACTGCTATTGTTGAAAACAATAAATTGGGACCAGGAGAAAACCGGTGAGTTTAGTAATTAATTGGTGAAAATTGGTGTTTTATCACATTTGTTCACATATCACATTTAAGGGGTTGATCAAAATTTTCATCATTCAATCAAAACAAGACCTGGTCCATACCGATTGAGTACGTCTCCACGAGTAAATTTATTTATACCATTTTATTATGCGTCGATGGCTCGCCAATAAATTGGTAAAATTTATTGGCCATAAATTTATTGTTTTGGTTAAACTTGTCAAAATCAAAATGTTTTTTAATCGAATAAATTCTTGCGAATGCTTTCAAATAGTCAAAGATTTTAAGAGAATTTTAGAACAAGCGTGGCAAACCCAACACTTCATAGTTTAATGAATTTCACTGTGATACATTTACTGATTAGGTGTTCACTTTTCAACAGAGTTATAGCGTGTATATGACAATATTTAATTCCCGACGTTACGAATGCTTTGCAGCAGTTGTGGGGACAGTAATTGTCTGTTAAAAAGTGTCACAGTTCTATAGTGTTTAATTTCAATGTGCCATAAACGCGAAAACCTAAAACATAATTAGTTATTGCTCTATCAGTAGTATGTAATATCTAAAATCAAAATGTTTTTTATTCGAATAAATTCTTGCGAATGCTTTCAAATAGTCTAAAAAACATAAAACAAAAATTTAAAAGAAAAATTAAAGTAATTAATCATTTAGTTTTTACCACCGGTTCGGCCATGCCATTCCACAAAGAAGAGCCGGCAAGAAACTCCATGGTCTTTTAAATAAAAAGGGGTTACAATGATGGTGATCAAAACAAGTCTGACAGATTAGTGAAATCTGAGCTAAGACAAATTAAATTCATACTTTAACCAATCGTTACTTGATAGATGATATACCAAATTACTGTTCTAACTGTAACTGTTGATTCAATCTATGCATAAAAAGAATGCTTTAAACAAATCAATGCCACGAACGAAGTCAATTATCGCCTTTCGAGAAAACAGAGTCTAACTTAGAAAGTGATGCAGGAAGTCAATTATATTATCACGTTCAAGGTTACTGCTTTTGCAATAGTCTACATGCGACGGTGTTTGTATCTATGGTCAGACAAATAACGTTTTGCTGAGGCTGGATACGAGTTGAATGGATCTTCGCGCCTGTTGACATAACATCTATGACAAGGATTAATTTAGAAACACGAGTGTGAAATTTAACATTGTCGTTTTAAATAACATTAAAGTATGTTGTAAAGCTGAATAACTAGTAATAATCCTTCCAAAAATATTTTGTACTAACTGCGTCCCGCGGTTTTACCCGCGTGGTGAGGGAATTTATTTTTTCCACAGATTTTTTTTCAACTTACTTTGCACTTATCCTTATATTTTGGACAATTCACACAATATCTTTATAAATTGATGTATACGCGATATTACTGTAAAGTTTCATTATAATCCAGTAGCTTTTACGTGAAAGAGTAACAAACATCCATCCATTGATATATCCATCCACCCATACTTACAAACTTTCACGTTTATAATAAAGGACTAAAGTATCTTTGTCAACTTCTTTCCCAAATTCATTGGGATACCGATGTAACCTGATTTGACGAACTACCAGTATTTACACGAGTGAAGTACACCAATAAGCAGCAGACGCATCCGTTGATTAACTTGCAAGTAGATTGCGTTCCGCACTGAGCCTACTATTAAAGTAATACTTTTAAAGCAAATACAAATAGGTTCGAGATAATATTAATTGTGCGCAGTGCGCAGTGCTGGTAGGCCTCCCACACGGTGGACCGACGACCTGGTTAAGGTCGCTGGAAAGCGGAGGATGCGGGCGGCTCGGGACAGGCCTTCATGGAAATTCTTTGGGGGAGGCTAATGTCCAGCAGTGGACGTCTTTTGGCTGAAATGATGATGATGTTGATGATGATTATTCGTTGTTGTACGAAGAACGGTCATTGATTTGCTCCAAGATGAACTATAGTTAGTCATTTTAATGTAATTAAGGACATTGGCAAGTCAGGCGCATGTATCTAGGTCCTCTTCGCAGCGTTGTAAATGTTGTTAGTACTGAATATTAAATTCTACCCTGAGGGTGTCGTAATAGTCGGCAATAGGAAACGACACTGCCGAAAATCTAGTCGCAAGAGAAGGAAAACTTGAGACGAAACCCTGTGCCACAGTAGACGCATTCCCCTCCATGTAACTGGAGGAGGCGTGACTCAGCAGTGGGTCATGTATGGGCTGATAAGTAGTGGTAGTAGTAGAATACTACAAATTTAATCTAAGAAGAAGTAATACCTATGTTTATTTGTAATATGAATCCTAGGCATTAGGTATGCGCTTGCTAATGAAAATCTAATAGCCCGCATAAAGCGCGTCGTCCACGCAGAGAGAATAGAGCTAGACAGCTTGACAACTAATCTAATCTATACTCTAATTTCTACGCACACGTAGCCGAAAGTTCCCGAGCCTGTCTACGTAGACTGTAGTGACACATTAGCTAGGGTAGTTTCGCTAATGTGTACACGTCGTAGATTGCCCTATGACAGTCGCTCTCCGTAATTTTAATCTATCGTGGACGAGGCGCTCTATGCCAAAAACATAAGTTGAGTACATCAATTTACATGAGTACATCTGGTGAAGAAACAATGGTAGTGTTCTTGGCATTTTTCTAGAAATCTACGCAATACTAAGATATTCGCCTGCTGTTCTGTTATCGCGTTATTTTATTTCTTATTGTTTCATACACGTACGCCAACTCGATTTGAACCCTTTTCATAACTAAACACCTTTAACGGATTTGTTTGCTTAGATTTGCTTTGCAGCAATCCTGGTCGCAGGTAAAACTAGATGACAGTATCTCCCGTGACCACGACTGCTGCAAAGCATTCGACACGTTCGAAATTAAATAATTTAATATACACGCGATACATCCGTTAAAAAGCGTTTAATTTCAATAGATGACAGTTATTTGGATTTGATTTAGTTTCTCTCATCAATATTATTATTTCCGCGAGGCATTCGGCTATTAAAATAATGAAAAAAAGCGAGTAATAAATCCATCAACATTTGGCTAAGTGTAATAAGTAAATTGTTTATAGCCGTTTCTTAAATTTTGGTCACGTGCTGCATTGTGGCTAGATGTCGCTTATGGCGGTATGGTTAGATTCACATATTTTGTACTATCAAAGAAAATCCATAGCTAGATCTAATAATCTCGAAAACCCAACGTATCACTATTCTAACACATTTTCCATTATCATCCACGTAGTTAGTCCAATTAGCGTCGGTATAAACTGGATAATTTTCTTGTCCAGCGGTCACCATCGTTGAGGAGGCGTCGCAAGTCTACCGAGATGTGTTATCAGCTCCATAATTACCCTGCACAGGGCAATTATCCGGATGCAGTAAGCCGTAATAGTTGGTTCTTGGAGTCACGTACAACCAATCTAGCAACGTATCGTTGTCACAATGTATAAAGATAATAAAGTCGTTTTCAGTAAGAAAAATACCGTGCAGAATTATAATCACTACATAGTATAAACCAAAGTCGCTGTTGTCTGTCCGTCCCTATGTATGCTTAAATCTTTAAAACTACGCAACGGATTTTGAAGCGGGATTAAATAGAGGGATTCAAAAGGAAGGTTTATATGTATAATACATCCATAATATTGCAGAGAAACACTGATGAATTTAGAGGTTCATCATTACACCCGTGCGAAGCCGGGGCGGGTCGCTAGTAATGTATAAAAATAAGGCGTAGGTTTAGCATTTCTTGAATGTTTCAGTAATTAAATGTCACTATAAGTTGGTTGTTGATAAATAATTCTTTTTTCCTATTTTGCGTGTACGTTCCATAGTGTGTATTCGGGTCCTTGGTATTACTAGCACGCCTTCAATCTTCTACTTCAACCCATATATGACCCACTGCTGACTCTGGCCTCCTCCAGTTTCATGGAGGGTAACTGGCCTACTGTGCCAATCTGGCCAGACGGATTGCCACAGGGTATCAAGTTTTACTTTTTTTACGGGTAGGTTTTCGGCTTTGTCATCACCTTTTGTGGCCTCTTACGACACCCTGATACCACAACAACAGCTAGATCGTTACTTTTTAAATCTTTGATGCGTCATTGCGGTGATTTTTTTCCCATTGTTTTCCCGCGGCAGATCGATTTGCTATTAGTAGTACTATCGATTGATAGCGATAAATTAAAAAAATAAAAGGTTTTTTTTTCAAATATCAAAAAAATATATTACATCAACTCGAAAGCGTGAGCAGCAATAGTAATTCACCAAACATAATATTAAAGTAGGTATCTACATACGAGATACCGCCGCCGACCACGGTGAAAGCCTCCCCTCCCTCGCCACCCCCTATACCCGCTATAACCGCGCCGCCTCAGTTAGTGGCGAATTGGCGACTGTCGTCGCACGCGCGTTGTGTGTTTTCGTGTAGTGGCGTTTGAGTGCAAAAATGAATCGGCACTACAAATATTCTAACTTAGAGTACGTCGCTATGGTGCAACTGTACGCTCGGGCTGATTATGACTCCCACGCTGCCCAGCGGCTTTATGCGGAGCCGCAACACTTGGAGTCGCTCCGTCTTCGCGGGATTTTGAACCTCCAAGTCCCACAGGCCCGGACAATCGTAGCGGCAACACAGCGACTACTCGATCATGGACAGTTTAAGACACCAGCGCATGCACAGGGCAGAGGTCGATTGTCCGTTTATTTGCCAGAGCTCGATGAACAAATTATCGAATTCTTCGAACGGGATCCTCGACGGAGTACGCGTATGGCTGCGGCTAGGTTTAACGTAAGCCAATATTACATTTGGAACGTGCTGAACTGTGAAGGACTCATGACGCCGTTGGACTTTTATTTGTGGTTAAAGCTCAAGCGACTAGTGTATCGGGAAGAACACGAAACGCGCAACGCGTTGATAACTGCGATAGTGGACGCTTTTAATATCGTAAGAAGTGACAGAGACACTCTAGTGAAAATGAAAGACAATCAAATGAAACGTGCTCAATTGTGCATTCAACGAAATGGGTTGCACTTCGAACAATTACTTCGGTACCGGTGAGTGTAATTAATTACTTTGTAAATAGCAAAAACAACATAGGACGTAGTTAATCAAAATCATTGTAAATATGTTGATTCCATTTTTTTTAATAAGCCGTAAATACTTCAATAATACAAATAATTTTTGTATGATATTAAACTTGTTAGTAGTTTCGTATTTAGTTAGTTGAAGGTAAAAAGTATTGTTACGCCGCTAATGAGTGCATTCAAGAATCGCATTCCAGTTCCCAAAAGTACTGGCGAGTAAACAAAGGCTTTTGTTTCCCACGTTAGTTTCTTTTGTGTTGTTGTAACAATAGCGTCTGTTAAAATGCCGACACCTATTGTAGGTGTTTATTTTTATGATGTTTTTTACATTTCACCGGCTGATTAGCGTGTGAAAGACTGTGTGGTAATGAAGTATTTATGACGGTCCTAAGCCCGTTAAAGTATGAAGGAAAAATTGCAAAACTTTTAGGTAATTATGTTTTGTGTTTCGTTAACACAAGCCCTCGTGCTACAGCTTATGACTACGGAAGGTATTAAGTATCAGCTGATAGCGCAATGATCCGCGCGTCGCTCGCGCCGCGCCCGCCGCGCGCTGCCCTCACTATTGGTAGGACGTCGCTTTCGAGTTTTGTTTTTCACAATTGTAAATCCGACATTTATTAATAATTAAATTATTTTTTGTTATAAATCCTTTGTACTACCGGGAGGAAATCATTTCCCTGCGGGAAAACAACCATTTCCATTTCACGGTGTATAAACTTGCGTTTGTTTTTAATAAACACAAGGTCAATTAAAATACGTCATAATAATTTTGTGAGCTGTCAATTAATGTCATTCGACCCACAAAATACCTACAGCTGAGTCAGTCCCAATTACATACAGGGAAATTGCTACGCCATGCTTGTCACACGGGTTGGCATAGCGTTTCTTAAGTAGTTTTCCTTTTCTTGCTATCAACCATAAGAAACGTAACCCCTTCACTAGGTTTAACCTGTATCGCGGGGCACTTTACAAACATGAAATGCACGAACACAAATGACACCTAGACTCCGAGCAAGTGCAAAGACATTTGCTCGACCCCGGGAGCGAACCGGGGACCCGTAATACCCACTGCCATATAAATCATAGCAAAATATCACGCGCGTAAAGGAAATAGAAATAGGTCATACAACCTTGCGATCGGAAATGGCACCTCAAAAAATATTCATATTCAGTGCGCCGGCGTTATCCTTTCAGTTCGTACTACCATATCCTTTTCTTCAGTAGCTTGTTGGCATAAACAATTGAGAAAAGACTGGAGAACAGGAATGGAATTGGAGGCCTAAAATATCACAAGCTAGGAAACATTTCCTGTCCGTGTGGTGACGGATTTCAAATACATAGTGACACCACTCCATTCCATCCTGAGGGTGTCTTAAGAGCCGACAGATGGAAATGACAAGGCCGAAAAACTAGCTGAAAGAGAAGGAAAACTTGATACGTAACCCTGTGCCAACCCGTCTGGCCAGCATGGCACAGTAGGCTAATTACCGTCCATGGAGGAGGCCCGACTCAACAGTGGGTCATCTATAGGCTAAGTAATAATATTAGTAGTAGGAAACATTTGTTCGATGCTCAACGGTCAGAGGGGTGTCTGGTGGCCGGAACGGGTGGAATGAAGCGGGACGCTTTTTATATTGACTTGATTATATTAAAACTATAATGCATCAGGAAGTCGGCAGAGCGGTGATTTTTACTTCTTTTTTTTCACCTTCACGTATTTGTTGCAATTGATTTTCAACCGAATACAGAAATAGGCAAGTTCTCATTTCGAATGTTTGGTATGGTTCTTTTTTGAAAACCGATATCCAACATTGAAATCTTCTGATTCAACGTCAATTTGTGCAACTAGTTTTGTTTCTTCGTTATCGTGTCGGGCCTATAACAAACCAACGTAGGATAAAATGGTCCCTGCGTATTTTGCTTAGTGGACTGTCTATATATCATATACGAAACATAATTAACTTCATTATAACACAGTTGCATGGTGTCACCACCCCATTCCATCCTGGGGGTGCCGTAAGAGCCGACAAAAAGAAATGACAAGGCTATGAAAACCTAGCCGCAAGAGAAGGAAAACTTGATAAGAAACCCTTTGCCAACCCGTCTGGCCAGCGCGGCACAGTAGGCTAATTGCCCTCCCTGTGATGAGAGGAGGCCCGACTCAGCAGTGGGTCATTTATGGGCTGAATAGTAGTAGTAGAATACAAGTTAAACTGGCAACTCCTAACCCAATAAACAAGGCGTCGTAATTTGACTAATACATAATACCTACTTCTTGAATATTATCATATGCCTCCGTTTGAATCTGGAGGAGGCCGGACTCAGTGGTGGGTTATTTATGTGCTGAAACGACATCTCGTTTCCACCCAAAGTACCAAAGCAAACAAAACACGGGATTCATAAAATTTATCCGTTACAAACAATGCTCAAAAGCCTTCTACGTGCCGCTAACGGACAGGTAGAGGTAAAGGTAATATAGTAGATCAGTCAGCCGATGGCACTTGTCGGCGTCGCTCGTGTAACTTCGTCCCTCTACCTGTCTCACTCGCACACCTGCGCGCGCGCAATCTCCTATTTTCCACTTGGTGTCCCACGCGTCCCTACTTGTTTGTATTTAGAATTTTTTCATCTACCTGCTAGACGGACGTGTTTTGTGAGTGTTTCAAATTCTTGTGTTGTTGTGAGGTGAAGTGATGTGTTTTGTGCGATCTTAGGATGCATTACAAGCAGTTGTTTAAGAGGTAATTTCTTTATTATATTCTTAATTTAAGTAAAACGGTTTATAATTAATTAATGTTACTTATCTTGGGGCTTAGTATACTTTGGAGTAAAGTACCAAGATTATGTTCTATCATAACATAAAAAAAACAATAATACACTAGTAGTACGTAGAACTTCGTGTAGAACCTACCCTCAATTTAGATTTGTCAAATTTAATTGACCAATACGCTATCTGACCTGTAATAATTATTAAGGTGATTGATAACTTGTAATTTAATGTCAGTGTGGCGATGGATTTAGAAAGAACAATTCACCAACCCTTACTATCCGGAGGGTGTCGTAAAAGGCGACTAAAGGAACGCAAAAGTAAATCGCCTACAGCGCTTCGCCAGACGGGTTTGTACTGGGTTTCTTATTAAGTTTACCTTCTCTTGTGGCTAGGGTTTCGGCCTTGTCATTTCCCTCTGTCGGCTCTTTCGACGCCCTCGGGATAGTTTGAGGTGGTGACACTAGTATTCTTAATCCGTCACCATGATTGATTGTGATCGGGCACGGTTGGACAATTTATACGGGTCGCATGCAGCAAAGAAACTCCTATTTATTTAGAAATGAATTTTCGAGAATTACTCTTGAAAATATTTACAACGAGTCTTCTAGTGGTCGTGGTCGTAGGGGGTCGTTTTAGCCATTTTGCCCCATTTTTCTGTATTGGTAGCTAGCAGATGCAATCACAGTTCTATCACCGACATAGCTAGAAGGATTGCACAGTTGAAGTGGCAATGGGCAGGCCACGTGGCCCGAAGAACGGATGGCCGTTGGGGCATAAAAGTCTTGGAGTGGCGCCCACGTATGGGAAGGAGAAGCGTGGGAAGACCCCCGACTAGGTGGACGGACGACCTTGTAAAGGTCGCTGGGAGTTGGTGGATGCATTCTGCACGAGATCGTGCATTGTGGAAATCTGTGGGGGAGGCCTATGTTCAGCAGTGGACTTCTGTGGCTGATAGATAGATAGAGGTGCAATCTAATATATTTCTAAAATGACTATAAAATAGCTCAATGTGAAATAGCACCATAAATACAAGCTTAGTACAGGTTTCTATGGGGTAAACGGAAGAGTCAATTGCTAAATCACTACGCCAGCATACCTCTCGGTTTGAATACTTTCGTCATATAGGTATCTACGACCGCAATTTTTAAACATTTTTCCAAACAAACTTCAAACTCCAGATAGTGTAGTTTTATTTAAGAAACATATTATAGGAAGAACGTCCGATTATTCGTATAGTCAACTAAAGATTGGTTTAGTTTATATAAAATAAACTTGCGTCGTTTTACACTCAAAAGAGCCGAAATTATCCACTAAGGGACAAATAATAATTATTTATTTGAGGTTTATACTCATTTTCATTCATACATTATATAGGTACTTTACTTGTAACATCTAACAATAACAGTAAAGAATTAACAATAATTTAAAATATCATACCTACTGTCATATTTTATTAAGAATATAAAATTTTAGGATTCACCAGAGAAACCACGGAATAAAAATCACAAAAGTACATTATATGTTACTAGCGGCCCGTCCTGTCTTCGCACGGGTGGAAATATATTTTTTAATTTTTTCTTGTCATTAAAATAGCCTATTTTTTTAACAGTTTTTAAAATCGGTCCAGTACTTTTTGAGCCAATTCGTTACAAAATCTTGTATAAATAGAGCACTGTGTAATTTAGTGAAACCTAATACACATATCTGCCTACCCCAGATCGTATATAAAGTCTATATCAATTAAGGATGATAAGGAAATCGTAGTAGATGCTCCATTTAAAAGCCTTTCTAAAGTCTAAAAATTAACTAAGTAAATATTATATTTTTAGTTGAACAATTTAGCGGAAATACATTTATTAAATATTAAAAAAACAGTAACTTTCTTTTCTAATAATGCTTGTTCTATTGTAGCGTTTGCTACGTGGAGAAAGTTCAATACCAAACTGGTCTCATGGCCAGTCAGAGTGGTTTACTTCAAGTATTTGTTGACTAACTTAACAAGTAATTAAGTGTCAACTTCTGCCGTCAATTATCGTCCCAGACGTGACTAGTGGAATATTTAAATAATGAGATCGACGGCTCGCTGTAATTTCAATGTAGGTAATCTATTTTAAAAAACATTGACAATTACTAAGCCACGTTCCTCTTCTCGGTTCAATAATTACCTGCTACTGAGTCTAACCTTATTTTTAGTTGGTAATGTTTTTTATCTACGACTTGGATGCCTTTAATCCTAAGCTTGCGTGATGGAAAGCAATGCCAGGGTCTAAGATGGATCAGGCAATTCAAGACAAGTGCATTGTACTCGTCTCCACAGAATAAGTAACTCCTTCATGGGTCTATGCAATGATGTTAGAAGTAAAAAGGTCTTTTAATTGTAACATCATTGGGTCTATGTATACGCTTTTATAACAAACTGCCCATGCAACTTAGAGAATTGCCTCGCAATGCCCTTGGACTAAGCTGTTCAGTGCCAGTATTTTTTGTTATTGTACATAAACATAAGAAAAAGGACCGCAATGAACAAAATAAATGACAAGCCCTCTGAGTTTCTTGCCAGTTCTTCTCAGCAGTGGTCGCGTTCCGAACTGGTGGTAGACGGTAGACTTTTTTTATTATATAATATCACTATGACTGTGTTGACTTTTTGTAAGTGTCCACCGTGACCTAAACAAAATAAATGATTTGAATTTAAGAAACGCCCTGTCGGGCACCGGCTCTCACATACACACGACAAAACACAGTAAAGTTGCTTGGCGCCCGGACTTAGACGTGAGGGTAGCCGGTCGGACCATTAGATCCTATCACCAATGACCTGTGAATGAACTGCATTGCAAGGCGGGTTGGCACAGGGTTTGTATCAAGTTTTCCTTCTCTTGCGGCTAGCCCTTAGGTGTAGGTTGGTGACATTGTCTAAATTCGTCACCACAGAGACTGACGAAATTTACTCACAGAGAAATAATGTGATATCAGAGTACCAGTACAGCTTTCGTAACTCCGTTTTATACGAGTAATTCCTACAATAGTTTCAAGCCTAGACTCAATTAAAAAGTCACTTGCTATGTTTTCGGACCACGATACACCTGTGCAAATTGTGGCCGTCGTATTGGCTTTGAATAATTTATGAAGGTTCTACCCGACGTCAAGGCTTTGCGCTAGCATACCTAGGACTAGCTAACGTGACGGTCGCTCGTTCTTCAAGACCACCTGTGCAAGCTTCTTGTCATATCAATGGCTTGAATTACTCTCTCTTGTCTACCTTATTTCCGAGCGGTGACGGATTTAGAATACACTGTGTCACCACTGCCTTTCATCCTAAGGGTAACGTGAGAGTCTACAATAGGAAATGAGCCTAGCCTAGCCGTAAGAGAAGGAAAACTTAATACTAAACCCTGTGCCAACCCGTCTGGCCAGCGTGGCACAGTAGGCTAGGTTCCCTCCATGAACTTGGAGGAGACCCGACTCAGTAGTGGGTCATGATAAAGATCATACTAGAGCCCACAAAATACCCACTGTTAAGATTAAGACGTTTGGTGACACTTATGTCCAAGTGGTGACGGATATGGAGGCATGTAACTGGAGGAGGCCCGACTCAACAGTGGGCTGGCTATGAGCTGAGTGGACGTAGTAGTAACAGTTTCCTATGAGTAGAAGTAACATAAAACATATCCAAAATAGAAAATGTTTAGGAACCCTCAATACAACTAGAAGACGATTGACGACTTTGAAAAGATAATGTCTAACAGCCTCTAAACCGCATCACAACCTTATAACTACTCTCATTTTTCGATTGAAAAGCAGAATAGCATAATTAACAGAGAAAATGTCTAAATATGTATAACATCGCAATCATCAGATACACGTAGATGTCTTGTTTTACTTCATACTCGTGTTGATTTGCCTCCACTAACTAGCCTCTCCGTTCCAATTACCGTGATGATTGTCAGCTGATTTCTCTGCAATTGCTTCGATTGTATGAACTGTAATTGTTCCACTGGTAACTCCATTAGGAGCATTGTTCGTTTCGTGGTATTTTGTTCCCAATAGATTCACTTTAGAAATAATCGCGATACAGTTTTAATTCTGTTTGATTTTTGTTACTACTACTCAGCCCCCCCCCCCCCCCCCGTCCGTGTGGTGACGGGTTTAGAATACAGAATGTCACCAACCCGTACCGTCTTTAGGGTGTCGTAAGAGGCGACTAAAAGAACACAAGAGGCAGATCACCTAGCCTCAAGAGAAGGAAAACTTATATACTAACCTTTTTTTTTTTTTTGTTATTTGCCCTGGGTAAAATCCTTTATCGACTTCCTCGCCGGAGGGGGGAGTGTGGGACTCTCCCCCATAGTGGGGGCCTACCCACTAAACCTCCCCGGGGTGCTCCAACTCGCGTCCTGTTGCGGCATTGTGGGATCTGATGCAGAACCACGCCTTGATACTAACCCTGTGCCAACCCGTCTTTCCAGCGTGGCACTGTGGGCTAATTTGCCTCCATGAATTTGGAGGAGGCCCGACTCAGGAGACTAGATAGAGATATAGTGGGTAATTTATGGGCTGTAATTACTCAGCCCTTGATGAACCGATTCTGGGTCATGCTTCAGTTTGATGGAGGGTTATTAGCCTACTGCGCCGCGTTAGCCAGATGGATTGGTACAGGGTTATGTATCAAGTTTTCCTCTCTTGCGGCTAGTTATCGGCCTTGTCATTTCCTTTTGTCGGCTCTTACGACACCCTCACGATGAAATGGGGTACACTATGTATTCTAAATCCGTCTCCGCACTGGTGGATTATTGTTAGGTTATTTTTGATTTATGCCATATAATAACACTTTTGGGATTGTGTTATAAAATACCTTGCATTTCATCAGATATTTAACACACACCTACATATATTAAAAGATCCATCATACTTCCTCGCGCTTATTTTCTTTTTCATAACATAAATATGTATAAATAATTGTAATTAGTTTTGTTTAAACAGTGCCCTCCCATCATCCTTATAGTCCGAACCTATTTATCCCATTTTTACAAACTTTTATTCGTAGGTTTGTCCACTATTTTTGCATACCATCAAATGTTTTACAAATTTCTTAGGCCCTTCGTACAAATCCATTGAGGTTCGTACACGAGTCGCGAGTCGCCGAAATTCGTCCCGCGACTCGCTTAGTATGGCGGTAGTCGCTTGAAGACTAAAATCGTCGAGTATCTAAGATTTGCGTAGCCTCGTGGCAAATCTAGGCCTTACTACGCCATATGACGTGTCACGTGATGTATCAACCACAACAATGCGTTTCCCACGGTAGCAATTATAAAAGCTTTAGATTCAATGTCATCATCTAACAGCGCATCAAAACTCATCAATGCGAATATAACTCTACCTGTTATAGTCCGTGTGGTCACGGATTTATAATTAACTAGCGACCCGCCCCGGCTTCGCACGGGTGCAATTATATTATACCTATAAACCTTCCTCTTGAATTACTCTATCTATTAAAAAAAACCGCTTCAAAATCCGTTGCGTAGTTTTCAAGATTTATGCATACATAGGGACGGACAGAAAAATGCGACTTTGTTTTATACTATGTAGTGATACATAGTGTCACCACAACATTTCATCGTAAGCACTCCATAAGAGCTGACAAAAAAAAAATGACAAGGTAACCTAGCCGCAAAAGAAGGAACACTTGAAACTAAACCAAAGAAACAAAAGTCAGCGTGGCATAGTAGGCTAAATTCCCGAATCAGCAGCTACTAGTAGTAGTAATCATATTTTCACCTCTAAACCATTGATACAATTTTGATGAGTTTGGTATAAAGCACATTGAAATTACACCTAAAGAGAGCAACTGAGCAAGTGTATTTTTTTTTAAGAATTCATAGATAATCATGATAAATCTATTTCTCTCTTGGCTAGAGGTAACAGTATGTGCCAGCCTTTGACTGATTAAATAAGGTTTGTTATTTTGTGATGAGAGGGTATGAAACATTGACAGAGTAACAGTTGTAACATCGTAGTGTTACAATGAAATGTCTTACATTTAGTATCTTAATACTCAGCTAGAATACAGATTTTAAACATACTTTAAAATCAGACCTTATTGCACTCTAGAATACACCATAGTATCATTATTTTTTAACGAAATATAGATCGTCGAAATATCGATAATATAGCTAGATAACTAGTGCAGGGGGCACTAGTTATCTAGCTATGTTATCGAGGGGGTTGTTTACAAACTTATAATTTAAGACTTTCAATTTATTTTTATTTATTAAATTAGTAACAAAGAGTTTAAATTAAAAAGTTTACAACATGTAATTCACAAACACAAATGACACCCAGACTCTGAGCAAGTACCTCCGGTTTACTGGTTACTCAAAGACACTCGTCCGACCCCGGAATCGAACTCGTGATCCAAGGGCGTGACATCCAACCCTGGCGATCCGTGATCCAAAGGCGGCACACCCAACCCCTAGACCAACAGGGCATCTTATCTTTGTAATAGTTTGGACACGATTACAGTCTGCATTCAATCGCTACATATGAGCCATAAAAACAAACGAAGATCAACGTTTGGCGAAGATGATGATGTAACTGTTTCCAGTTTGGTACGATTCAATGATAAGGATCATAAGATACATCGTTTCCGAATTCCTTAACCATAATCCGATACCTAATTCGAATATTAACTCTGCATCGCGGGAAACTCAAACCGTATCTGAATACTGAACAACATCCATTGTCTTGGTCCTCACTATTAAAAGGACATATGCTGTCATGACTTGGTATTTTGAGCCAAGACAGGTTACATTTAAGGTGGATATTTGTTTTAATCTCATTAATCGAAGTGTACGTGGAGTTATGAAGACGGTATAATACTCGATCGTCACTCGAGTGCTCTAAAACAATGAGGAGGTTTTGATACAAATTTCGTTTGTGGAAATTAATGTGTCTGGATTAAAACGGATATTCAGATACGGATAGTCGGTTTTTAGTGAGTAGGTTGCGAATTGACCGCGCCCTAGATACCAGCATTACCCGGCTAGTACCTAGGTCTATGAGGGATTTCCGAAGAACATTGTATCATGAGACGTCATGAGTGGAGACCTAGTAATCGAGGATCGTGTTTATCTAAAAGCTTATTCATCCTAAAACTTAACTAGCTTTTTTGTTGCCTCGTACACTACACTAAACTACACTTCCACTGCCTTGGCTATATTACCGTTAAAGATGGTAAGATTGACTATAAGATTGCATGCTTTATTACGTTTTTACTATAGAACGGAGGTTCTCAGACGTTCTTTTCTCAAAGACCACTTTCAAAATTTTGTTGGTTCCGGCGAACACCCCGCAGCTAAGTTTCTATAATACAATATTCCCAAAAAGTGTCTAATCTTTAGTACTATTCAATCACAACCAATCGGAGTCCTCTTTCTGTCCCTCTCTCCCATAGATGGCATACTGGATGTTCACTATTAAAGAAAAGAAAAACCAATTACACTTGTTTCACTTTTTCAAAAGTCAGAGCTTTCCTTGAGAACGTATAATTTCAAAAATACTGTTTTCGTTTTAAGGTTTCCTTCTCTGAGTTAGGTTATTATTATTTTTACCGTTAGGATAGAACTATACCCGAAAGATATATCTATGTTTCGCTGCATGAATGCAAAAGGGCCACAAATAAAAAAGACTTGATCATGTCCAAAGATGAAACTGCAAAAGGGAACTGAATAAAGGATAAAATTTAAGGTTTTATTACCATTTAACTTAACTTTCACGTGTCCTAACTTTCTGAAAATTAATAAGGCTTAAGGAATCTTTTAACTGATCGACTTCTAAGTTGTAGCACTTGAGATTACTTAGATAACATTCCTTTTAAGTACCCTGATAAGGCTAAGTTAGCTAGCTTAGTTATGTGTCATATACTCATGTTATATAGTAACATAGATTTAGCTATCACAAATAACCTACCTCGTATAAGGCAGAAACAATTACCTATTCGAAACTATCGAATAGGTAACATGTAATTGTACACTCTAAAGGGTGCAATTAGACAATTCCAGAAGTCTCTTTGTCTTATCCTCAGTTGAGCCCTTTCCGGACAAATTTCAAGGATCACGATAGTTCCCGGTACCTTACGTCATCGGAATGCTACCTGCATATTTCGAGTAGATTAACGCGGGTCACCCAAGGCTCGGTGCTCGGTCCTGTTTGCTCCCGATTCGACTTGATGCATTGCGACCACCATGAAAACCGCGTAAAAAGCATAGTAAATTAACGGAATGTGTTTTCTGGATGCTCCGGACCTTGAGCGGAATAATGAATTTATTTCTAGTTAATGCTATTATATAAAATCAAAGTAATTGATTTCTTGATTCCGTTGATATCTTAAGAATTTATAATTGCAACTGTGTGTTGTATTTTTATTACGAATAAAAAAAAATACAATTTTTTTCGCCAAGCTGTTAATTCTGTTGGCAGGCGATACGCGGATTCTTACAAAAAAAATGTTTTATAGATCTAAATAGTATGTAGGTACTAATATCTAGTGGCACGGTTGCATTCGTTTTTCTAATGTATAATCGAATATTTGGTATTTATATTTCTTCTTCTTCTTCTGTGATGATCTTATTATCAGTATATCATATGATGATCTTCAGCAAAGTGTTGTGCATGAGACAACAAAGGTTTAGGTAAAAAAAATTGAATGTTTGTGTAATGTTCCTAAAATTTATTGTAGTTGTGTTAGTGTTAGTGCTAGTTTATTATATTATTACGCCTACTTTAGCATATTACGTAGACATATAACTTTTGGCTTGCTAGTCCTCTGTCCGTAATAGCTATTCGCTCTTATATCCTTAATTTTCTGCTGGATCTTTCACTAATAACAATTCAATTCTATAGCAACACCAAACAAGATCACTAGCATCAAATAACATTTCATTTCATTTTAGGACGAAAAATGTGCTTCCTCTTTTTTTATTAACTTATAACTTACTAGCTACGTCCCGCGAAGCAAAAATTGTGATAATGATGGTAGAAAGTATTTTATTTTTTCGTAGTTGTTTCCTATTTACTAGACACTCATCGAGCACTCACTCAACTATATTTTCGATCGATAATTCACACTATACCTATATAAATTATAGCCTATGTGTTATTCTGATGTGTAAGTTATATTATTGTTCACTAGCGACCCGCCATTATAACAAACCGTCCTCTTGAATCACTCAATATATTAAAAAAAACGCTTAAAAATCCTTTGCGTAGTTTTATCTTAGATCTAAGCATACATAGGGAAGGACAGACGACAGCGACAGCGACTTTGTTTTATACTATGTAGTGATAGTGATGATGTGTAGTTTCATCTAAATCCATTTAGTAGTTTTTTGCGTAAAAGAGTGATAAACATACATACATTCTTTTTTACAAACTATCGCGTTTATAATATTAGGATTAATATTAGCCTAGTATTTTTTATCAGACATTGAATTAATTGTCGCGTGGAAACATTGAGTAGCACGTGGAAGATACTTCTCAATTCTTTTGTAGTCCCAAATCGATGTTGTGCGAAAAAATCACTGGAATTTACGAGGAGCCCACGAGTTCCTGGAAATATAGTCTTTTGGACTATTGTATTGGTTGGTGGAGTAGAATTTTAGTAGTTTGCTACAAAAACAATATCTTCATCTTAAATATTCCCACGCTCTTACTTGACTTTCAGCCCATTAATGACCCACTGCTGAGTCAGGCCTACTCCAACTACATGGAGGGTAATTAGCCTACTGAGCCTTACTGGCGTCGGGTAGGCATAGAGTTTCGTGGCAAGTTTTCCTTCTCTTGTGGCTAGGTTTTCGACCTTATCATTCCCTTTTGTTGGCTTTTACAACACCTTCAGGTTGAAATGGGGTGGCGACACTATGTACTCCCACGCTCTACTTATACGTTAATTCTAGCGTTCTTTACAAAGTCATAGGCACGGAATTATCTCTGGCATATGCAAAGTCAGATGAACTTATTAATATTAACTTTTGACCTTTGCGGTTCTCAATTGGAAATGACAAGGCCGAACCCCTAGCCCCGAGAGATGGAAAACTTACGAAACCATGTGCCAACCTATCTGGCCAGCGTGGCACAGTAGGCTAATTACCCTCCATGTGGTTGGAAGAAGCTCGACTGCGCAGTGGGTCTATGGGCTGAGTAGTCTACACGCATTGTAATTTAAAGATGATGAAAATATGGAAACGGGACTTTTTACAAAGTGTTACTTCTCTTGGATTTTAGTCGCCTACGACAACATCCGTACAGAATGAGTTGGAGATACCATCATTACTAGAACAAAGTCTACTGATCTGTCCGCATGTACGTAACTTGTACGCGCTAAACTCAAAAGATACTGCACAAAAAATTTGCATGCTGTTCTCACCTTGTAAAAGAGTGGTCCCTGAGAGTTACTCGTAAAGATGTGTTCAAGTTCAAGTTCTTTGAATGCACCCCAAGAACAACTGTCTAGTGTAGTGTATAGTGAGTAGTCCACGTTATTCTAAATAGGTTTTAAGTGTCTTTACGTCGTCTTTACAAATTACCCACGTACGTATCTAATTACCATGCCGAGAAGCGGCGGTGCCACGTTCATTACCCAGCACAGGTACTTACTGACTAATAAGCCAACCATCCGACGTTGGGCCGATAAGAGCCGTGTTTACCGCCGCTGTGTGAACGCACCTTAATCCAGCTTAGGGTAGGGTTGTCGAAAAATATATTTACAGCTTTAGGGAATGACAATTTTTTAATCTTTCGACTGCCTCGTTGATTTTGATGGGGCGATAATTTAGATGTGCCGCCTTTGAATTACAGGTCTGCGGTTCAAAAAGTGTCTTTGTGTACACCTAGTTATACCTAGTGCATGGGTTTCGTATTTTTTAAAACACTAGCAGCCCGTCCCGGCTTCGCACGGGTGCGATGTTACCCGAGCGAGGCGAGGTGAAGCTATTCAAAAAAAAGTACACTAAGAACAAAATCGGTCCAGCCGTTTCAGAGATTAGCCGGAACAAACCGACAAAAATTTAGTACATAGTGAATTTAGTAAAAAGTGGTTATTTTATTACATATTACAAACAGACACTCCAATTTTATTTATTTGTATAGACTAGAAGACCCGATCTCACGTTGCTGTGATGGTTATGATATTAAATTCTAGTAATGTGAAAAGTTTGTACTTTTAACATAGCGCCATCTATTGGATACTTACTCAATCCAGTCAACAGTTATCGCCATCTGTTAGAATCATTTGTAGCAAACAAATAATTGTGATTGTCAAATAATAGACAAATAATAAGCACTGAAATAATATTGCGGGTATTAATTGAGATGTAAGCTATATTTCAAACTGGATCAAACTGCACACGCTGTCCAAATTTGATTAAAATCGTTTGCGTAGTTTTGGAGTCCATTCCGGACAAATAACGTGACACGTAATTTATATATATATACTAGTGGCCCGCCCCGGCTTCGCCCGTGCTAAGCGGGGGTGGGTTATACATATAAACCTTCCTCTTGAATCACTCAATCTAATACAAAAAACCGCTTCAAAATCCGTTGTGTAGTTTTAAAGATTTAAGCATACATAGAGACGGACAGACAAAAGCGACTTTGTTTTATAATATGTAGTGATTAAGAAGACTAGCTGTACCCTGCGAGCGGTGCTATGCCACTAACTAAATTTGACGGAAAGACATTACACAAATATTTATTTTTTATTCAGAAGCCTTCGTGGGCTCATGCCCATATTTTCTGAAGATCCTCACATGATCAAGTGCATAGTTCGTATCAAGTTTTCCTTCTCTTGCCGGTTTTCAGCCTTGTCATTTTCTATTATCGGCTCTTACGACACCCTCAGGATGGAATGGAGGCACAATGTATTCGAAACCCGTCACCACACGCAAAGTTTAATAGCCATTCCAAAATTACAATCAAAATAAAAAATAAACTTTCATTAATTGTGTCCCGCGTTCTAGCTCGGCTACAATAATCAGTCAATGACAACCCTAACCCAAAATAATGTTAAGAATACTTAAGATGGTCCCTTAATAACAGTTTTCTAACCGTCTTGCACGTTATTTATGAGTTTCCCTTCCCCCTTCTCGCGTTCCCCCCTTATCCCTCGGGGTATTGGGAAAAGTTTGAGCACCGCTGTCTCATTATTCTTTGCGAGAGTTTTTATGTATTTGTCGTTTAAATGTGGTATTAGTGATTTTTATGCCTTCGTAAAGATAGATGGTGACATTTATTGGTGGTGCACGTTTTTTGTGTACCACTAGGAGATCAAGAAGCCAGCTGATACTAAACGTTTATATATAGTATAGGTATGTAGTATACCTCTTCTTCTGCTTGGCGTTAGTCCCGGCTATTGCCAGGGTCCGCCTTCAGACTGAGCTTCCTCCACTTTGCCCGATCCTTTTCAGTTAGGCCATTGGCTCTCATGTCGGATTCGACGACCGACGTCCAACCAGCGCTTGCGAGGGCGACCGCGGGACCTAGCCCCAAGGACAGCCATATTCATGCATCTCCGACCAACGTACTCCATAGGGCGGCGCATGATGTGGCCATACCATCGCAGACGACATTCTTGCAGTTTTTCCCCCACGTCACGGACACCAAGACTACCTCGGATGAATGAGTTGCGTATGCGATCGGAACGCGTTACGCCGCTCATCCACCTCAGCATCTTCATCTCCGTGACGCGAAGCTCCTGGGTGTGTCTGCTTAGTGCCGGCCAACATTCGCCGCCGTATAGGAGGACAGGCCGTATGATGCATTTATATATCTGCCCCTTGAGCTTTGGAGGCATTTATAGTATAGGCATACCTCTTAGCCCATAAATGACCCACTGCTGAATCCAGCCTCCTCCAACTACTTGGAGGGTAATTAGCCTACTGTGCCAGGCTGGCCAGGAGGGTTCGCTCAGAGTGTCGTATCGAGTACTTCTTCTCTTTCGGCTAGGTTTTCGGCCATGTCACTTTCAAACATGGCACAGGTTTTAGGACACAATGGTCACTCACAATGGTCAATAGGTACATTGATAAAAAATATGCAAATGCAAAGTAATATATTTCAGCTTACCACCCGTTCGGAACGCGACCACAGTTGATAAGAACTGGCAAGAAACTCCGAGAACTTGTCATTCTTATTTCTTTTTATTTACGGTCATATTTAATAATAATAAATAATAAGTTTATGACCACACGGAGTTGTTGCTTGTTCTTGTGTCAAAAGTGTACGTTACTTTTGACACAAGAAAAAGCAACAACTTTAGAATTGCACACAGCATGTGTTTTACTTCGCGGAGTCTGTTCGGTGATCTGTCCTTGCTATCAGTCTGCGTAAATGCAGAGTAGATTGCACGCCAATCTTCCTGTAGCTCATCTACTCAAAGCTATGCATGTTTTCTAACTGTCGCGTACCGGTGTCCAATGTCACGTGATCTCAAATGACACCAGTACACGGATCAGACACTTGGTAACATGAGAGCTTTCTCACGACCTGCGGGCCATTGCGTCTGATAGTCCAAGGAATCTTAGAGCAGCTATACATCTACCTGTGTCTGTGCTGAAATTAATGTCTGGGTATGTGACACCATACTAACAAATTATATTTTTAATTATACACACACATATATTTTCTTTTTTAAGAAAGGTTTTCTTACTCGAGCGAAGCTCGGTATTACTTGGTTCACCACCCTGAGACCCTCAGGGAGAAGCGATACCAGGTTCCCTATCAACAAACATTGTGTTTCCCATGACTTTATTGACTATTGTAATTGTGTGTATAGCAGCTTGTTTCTGAATAATGTGAATATTTATGTTGGAATTTAATCACATATATATATATATATATATTAACTAGTTGACCCGGCAAACTTCGTACCGCCTCAGAAGCAATAAATAAAAAACCTGAATGATAATTTCAGAATGTTTCAACCATTCAATGTATTAAAATATGTGCAAACCACAACTGGAACAAAAATTATGCGTATTAAAAAAATAACTCGTTAGAATGGTCTCACATACTCGTTCCAAATTATTACCAAAGATCTTCTTCAGGTAGTTAAATATCAGCTCTAAGATTCTTCGGACTATCAGACCAATTTCCTGTCATGCATTTTAGGAGACTCCACTACGCGAAGGCTATATGCTGATAAGGTAAATGATGATGATGAATACCTTTCCGTCCGTTTATCTGGCTCTTTGAAGCCGCCACGGAACTAAGCAAATAAATATAAAACCAATTACCATTATTCAGTTTGCGAATTCGCTCAAAAGACGAACAATGTCATTGTTTTTATGTTTTGTTTTTGTCGTTGCGATAATTGTTGGCGATTGTTATAGCCTTCGTGTAATTGTTGCGGCTTAGCCCCGCCGCACATGCTCAGACTCGCATTGGCTGTCACGAGCCGCGTGCGAGTGGCAGTATTTAAAACTTATGGCGCAGTACCAAGCTCCGCATTTGCACTCACGTGTCGTGACGCACACGCGTACATGCGGAGTTTGGTACTGCGCCTCGCGCGAGCCAATGCGAGGGTGAGCATGTGCGGCGGGGCTTAAAATCGAATACTAACACTGTTTTAATTTCCGTGTGGTGACGGTTTTGGGATACACTTTGTCACCAGCTCGATAAAAGAACTCGAGACCTAGCAGGCAGACTTGGCAGACCTTTTCGCCTACGTAGACACAGTAGACTAATTTATGGGTTCGCTACCATCAGTTCAGCCCATAAATGACCCACTACTGAGTCTGGTCTCTTCCAAGTACAAGGAGGGAAACTAGCCTACTGTGCCACGCTGGCAAGACGGGTTGGCCAAGGGTTTTTTCAAGATTTCCTTCTTTTGCGGCTAGGTGACCTGCCTCTTGCGTTCCTTTAGTCGCCTTGTAAAATGATGTCATCATCATTTCAGCACATAAATCACCCATTACTGCGTCGGGCTTCCTCCAAATTCATGGAGGGAAATTCGCCTACTGTGCCACGCTGGCTAGACGGATTGGCACAGGGTTTCTTATCAAGTTTTCCTTCCCTTGCGGCTAGGTGATCTGTCTTGTTATTTACATTTTTCGGCTCTTACGACACCCTCAGGATGGAATGGGGCGGTGAAACGATGTATTCTAAATCCGCCACGGTCTATATTTTTGTCTAATTAGTTAAAACTTAATTGCATTTCGTGTTTTTGTTATGATGAGATACGTATCCTTAATGTCCATATTATTCTAAGAGGTACCTCGATATAAAAAATAACCTTGTACTCACGCTGAAAGGCTTAATTAAATTAAACACATTTGGCGGGCCAACTTCCCGATTACAACATTTTGGTGGTGGAAAACTAATCATGAATTTGGAGGACGCCCGACGCGGTAGTGGATCATTTATGAGCATAATCGACTAGGCTTGATAACTCCTCCCTTTTCCCCCAATTAAATTGTCACTAGTCTAACCTGATTTCGATAACTACCAGTGATTATTTAACCAAACAAGTTGTCGATTTTTTACGATAATGACTACTTGTAACAAAATGGAATCAAAAATTTTGAAAATTCACCACTTTTGAACGAAACGATTTCTTGATGGTTCTGATTCTGGTCTTTTATACATATAAGCCCCAACGTTTATTTAAAACCCAAACGTCATGAAACCATTACCTGCCATGCGCAACGATCGTCAAAACCAAAGACATCGCAATTTATCGCGTCGCGTCGCGTCGCGAGACACGTCAATGTCCATTTAACATTTACTATTCAGCGTTTACCACCGGTTCGGAAGGCTTCTCTACAGAGAAGAGCACGCAAGAAAATCTGTCGTTGCTTTTTTTTAAATTCCATTATTGTATACACAGAATGATATGACAGATTTGTGAGAGCAAGCCAGTGTAATAGTCACAATAGGCCAAACTTCGGTATTGAGAGCTGCATGCCTGAGGTGATTTAAGGCCGCGGGTACTCGCTACACGACGCCACCACTGCCACGAGTCTATAAGTAAGCATAATGACTACCATAGATGTTACAATGACAGCCGGTACCGACGGCTTTACCCGTCCTCCGAAGCACGGAAGAGGTCAGGTATTGCAAATGATGGAAACTCGTCCAACATCGTAATCGTAAATGTCCGCTTTTGCTAGACTGATAAGAACATTTTACGGATCTCCAAAACAATAAAAAACTCCTCTAACGTCAGGGGTTTTGAAATACTCAGCCCACAAATGACCTTTTGCTGTGTGCCCTCTTTCTCAATCTAAGACCTCTAACAAAACATCATTAGAAAACTTTACGGTGGTTTAACAGTTAACTTTGCGATTTAGCAGTGCTCATATTTGAATAGCATCATCTATTGGCACTCCCGCGCAGGAGCGGGACGCGTGGGAAGCGGCCAGCAGCCACAATACACCAGCGCCCATTGTGTGAATATAATTAGGGACGAACCGTTGCGATCTGACAAATCGATAAAATTGACATAAAATCGATAAGCTTTAATCACATTAATAGCGATGCGAGCTTGGCGAGAGTATGCGTTTTATTACGTGTGGTTGTAGTCAGGTCGGGGCTGTTAACTGTATGAGTAACTTTAAGTTTTACGACACAGATAATCTATAATCCTGTGTTATTTTACGTCCAATGCACTTTGATCTGTAAATCGTGACAACTGTCATTTTCCCAACAGAATCCTGGACAAGCAACTTTATAATATTAATAAACTCAAGTCACTGTATGCCAGTTCTATTTTTAAAACTAAGAAAAAATGAACCCGCTGTCTAATATGCTGTATATTAGACAGCGGGTTCATTTTTTCTTAGTTATTAATATTCAGGCGAAAAGCAAACACATCTGTCACATCACTCAACAAAAGTCAATACAACTGACCTAGAACAATCCAAAATATAAAATACTTCACACCCTAATTACATTTCGTTTTATTTGGTACTTTTTTTAATCTTTAAACACAGACCTTCGTACATAGGTATTTCTAAATGCCTAGTTTTAATGGAATTTTCTGCTAAGTCTCACGGGCAATTTAAAACATCGACGTTAATTAATTTGTAGACAATACTTATGCGCATCACTATTAAATAATCTGCACGTCTGATTGCTGCATGACTTGGTTTTTTTTTCGGAACACGTCTTCAATGGATGGAACAGTTTTTTCGTTGCTAAGTAAAGAGACGATTGCAATGGGGAATTATATCGATAAATATAGGTTACACCGTATTTACACTTCTATGTGTTACGCAATTGTTTACTGTTTAATCGGGTAAATGTGTATGTAATAAGGCCAATATACATTTTTTATTTTTATTATTATACGTATAATGGTACTTAGATAAGAAGTTGTTTAGTATTTTTTGTGTAGCTGCCTTACTTGTAAATATATATTATAGTTACATAAAAAATGTTAGAGATGCATAAAATTTGAATACATAGTCTTTGCATTTTGTAAATAAACAATCTACAACTGGCCCGTCAGATTTTCTATAATGATAGTTGTTTTAAGTAATAAATTTACACTAAACCCGGTTGAGCCCTTAAGGAGTTATGATGCTACAAATAGATACGAAGATACATCGATAGACACACCAATACGTTAATCTGTTTTGTCGGAGAAATAAGATAGGTTCCTCTTCTTCTTTTCATTCATTTACAGGATAAGTTCATAAAAAACAAGAAACAAAAATCGATTCGAGAATCGATTGATTCTTGAATACTACTACTACTCAGCCCATAGATGACCCACTGCTTAATTGAGCCTCCTCCAAATACTTGGAAGGTAACTAGCCTAATGAGTCACGCTGGTCAGACGGGTTGGCACAAGCGTGTCAAGTTTTCCCTCTTTCGGCTAGGTTTCGGCTGGCTATTTCCGGTGTCAGGCTGGAATTGGATGGTGACACTATGTATTCCAAATCCATCAACAAGCGGATTATTGAATAAGGGTTCTTTAATAGATGAGAAATGGTGATTTTACTTATTAAATATGAGTTTGATACCAAACCCAACATCCTCTTTTTTCGTTTATTTTCCCTTTGGTTTTCAACATGCGGTATACATAACGTGACCATATTTATTCGTAAAAGCGGGATATTTTTGTTCTCGTTGGGGACAGCGGCACGGACAGCCTGAAATCGGGACAATCCCGCCCAAAGTAGGACAAACATAATCTAAGTATTTGAGAATCCGGCACATTTCTACGGCCCACGTTCATACCGTACGCCCAGCATTTCTCTACAGCCGTAATGAATTCGTAATGTGTCTGCTTTCTCGCTTTCACGTTACCGTGGACTCCAATTAGACGTACCTTCAACAGAAACGACTGAAGAAAGTATTATTGCCATTCTGTTACGTGGTGTACTCGACTAGGCTCTCTCGCATTTTTATTGTTGATTTTAATCATATTTGTGTCTTTATTCGTGGATGCCAAATTCTATTGTATACACCTGCGTAGTCTTCTAAACAGCAAGTCGTCAATAATAGACGACATTTTATGGCCTGAGATGAAGGCTGTAACGACGGACTTAAAATACATAGTGTCACTTGGTGTCACCACCCCATTCTATCCTGAGGCGGCACATCCAATGCCCAGATCTACAAGGTAGTTTGTTCCCAAGTTGGTTCCGCAAAACGTTTGGATTTCCCTATAAACTTAAGAAGTATACTTTAAATATTAGATACCGCAAATAGTAAAGATACCGTAAATAGAACCTGCATCAAATTCAACAGAGGGCCAACCACATCACCTTCTAAATCCCAGAAAATCACATTAGCCGATGACGTCATGATACCAGACAACCTATTGGCGCGTTTTGTTATCAACCTGCGTTATCTCTGCGCTGACAATTAGTCAACTTGCCACGGTTAACGCGGAACGTCCTTTGCCTGTTCGAAATTTAAAAATACACGCCCTTTTTGGTTTTGTTACGGTGACATGCTTTTTTTATTTAGGTGCCTTTAATAATGACGGTATTATTTTTTATAAATCTTTTTTAATTTTTTTGCAAGTGAAGCGAATTTTCTTTTAAATTTAATGGCTTTTGTGTTTAGGAAAGTGTTATTTTGTGATTTCTTCGCCTCCAATGTGAATGATGACAGGTTTGTTTAAATCTCTTATCACTTGTGTGAAACCTGTTGGGAAGGAAACTCAACCTGTTTTTGTATTCACGTTCAAATTATCTATGGCCTTGGATGGTGCACTAGTGTCGTTGTTTTTCTAATCTTTGTCCTAATTTTGCCATATTAATGGGTGATTATTACCGGTGCGAACCCGTCTGGCCAGCGTGGCACAATAGACTAATTCCCTCCTGTAATTGCGACGGGCGGCCCGACTCAGCTGTGGGTCTTTTTCGGGCTGAGAAAAATAAATAGGCATTATTGAATCAAATAACGATGATTATGTCTTCGCTATTTTAGTACTGGTATTTAAATAAATATAAGAAATGCATGCGGATTTAGAATACACAATGTCACCAGCCCATATCATCCTGAGGGTGTCGTAAGTGGCGACTAACGCAAGAGACAGATCACCTAGCCGGAAAAGAAGGAAAACTTGGTACAAGCCCTGTGCCAACTCGTTTTGCCAGCGTGACTCAGTAGGCTAATTTCCCTCCATGATGATAGTGGGTCATTTATGGGCTGAAACGAAGAAATGCATTTATTTACTATTATTTGTGTATATTTGGATATTTTTGACGACGAGCTGGTAATCTTTACAAACATTATTTACGGATACAAAGACAATATTTTGAATGACACTGCAAAGAAAAACAAAACAGTAAAACAAACCCTGTCGTATGCCTGTTCATCTTAGTATTCTATATCCAAACTGGTGTTAAACTGTCTAATTGTCAAAATCTTTACCATAAATGACGTTTCCACAATGTCTTTTAAAAGTTGTATGATTTGACTTTGACCCAGACCTTGAGCAGTTATCTACGGCCTAGACAAAGATGCTTGGTATCCAGAAATCAAGATAGTTTCCTTCTACATAACATGTTGATGTGCCTTCAATTCGATTAAATTTTCGAAATAGGGACTCGCAAGCTGCCTATTATTATTTTGAAAAGACCTATTTTATAAAATACTCCATGACCCCGATTTCCTACCTGAACTTGTGTTATGCACCAAGCCATTTCAACCTAAAATTGGAAAGCTATACGTTAGCCAAATGTCAGACTATTTTAAGATCTATCGATGTTTCCCCAGGTTATATTCTGGACGAAGCGAGAAGCGATTATATATAAAAAGCGTTTAAAAATATTTTGATGAATCGATTACACGTTGGCGTAAGTGTATCGTTTCTGAAGGAGCATACTTTGAAGGCGATAAATGAAATTTTGATAAATATAACTAACAATTGTCCGAGTGTTGATGGACTCAGAATACACAATATCACCGACCCATTCCATCCTGAGAATTTCCGACGTTTCGAATGCTTTGCAGGAGTTGTGGTCGCGGGACCACGACTGTTGCAAAGCAGTTTAAAAAGTGCAAGCAAAAAAGTGTTTAATTTCAATGTGTAATAAACGCGAAAACTTAAGAAATCAATTTGTAATAATATTCTTTCCGCGATTAAGCAGAAAAATAATGTACAAAATCCAAATTCATTTAATCAAGTTTGCTTGGCTCATTAGAGCTCTTTTGGCAAGTCAAAAAATGAAATAAAATTAACCATTTTAAATTTAACTAATTTTGAAAAATTGGCCAATTTCCAGCGTTTGGGAACGTTTTTATCGCCTTTTTAAATAAAAGGCGGAGATAAGAGAGAACAAACTCGCGCAATTGCCACAAAGGGCCAAACATCTAGTCAGTCGACTGTCTTGTTGGTCAAGCGGTTGGATGTGCCGCCTTTGGATAAATTGGACCGCGGTTCGATTCCGGGATCCAGCAAGTGTCTTTGTGTAAAACAGCCTCTGATTGTGAACATTAATTTCATGTTTGCAAAGTGCCCCCGCGATACAGGCTATACTAGTGCCGGGGTTTCGTTTAGAAAACACTTTTCCATGCCTGGCCCGCCGACCCGGCTCTTTTCACGTAAGACTGAAAAGAGAAATATCGTGGTGGATATGGCTCCGGAGACTCCTCTGTCTAAGAATATGCGGCGGGAGATAATAATCTATATTAAAGGGAAGAATCGATTTTAAAAAGTTAAGTTAGTCCCACCGACACGTGAAAACCGTTGACGTCTTCGATTTGGCTTCGCCAACCATCCGGAATCCAATTATGTAGTCGGCAGTTAATCTAATTGACATAATGACGAACGACAAGTTCAATGAGTAACGCGACACTGGAAACTTGTTCTGTTATCTATTTCACAATTTTATTTTGTACCTTCGGACGGGTAGACAATACGTATATCTGAAAAATGTTGTCTCTTTTGTAGACCTACCTATCCTAACATACACAGCTTTGTCTTGTTTCTTAGAATTTTCTAAAACTGAAAACAAAAAAGTAGTTTAGTTGTTAGTGTAGAGTTTTCTCCGCATGAATAAGTAAAGTAAACATAACAAATTAATTAACCTTTCGTGATTTTTATTATACTGCCTCGTTGGTCTAGTGGTCAGATGTGCCGCCTTTGGATCAACGGGTCCCGGGTTCGATTCCGGGGTCGGGCCAGTGTCTTTGTCTAAACCAGAGGCACTGGCTCGGAGTCTGGGTGTCATTTCTATCTATAATATGTATGTATTTACAAAAAAAAAAAAATGTATATAAGTAGTTTATCATCCATCTCGTTACCATAACACAAGCATTAAGTTGCTTAACTTGGGACGAGATGGCGTTGTGTGAAATGTCCAAGGATATTTATTTTATTATTTATTATTTATTTATTTTATTCATTTTAAACTAATTCGGTCTGAATGGCGGTAGAATTTTTGAAATATATCTTCTGTAGCTACTTCTCTCAAGCTAAACTTGGAGGAAGGCCGACTCAGCACCTGTGGCACGCTGGCCAGATGGGCTGGCACAGGGCTTTTATCAAGACCGAAGGCGTCCTAGTTACCCGGGATGACTGCGTGGTCGCGAACCTGTGTCATAACAAATGATACCGTTAGGGATATTGTGGGAAACCGGGTCCCGCAATGGGGGCTGGAGTACCACTTAACCGCTGACTCCCACCCCTGACATGGTATGTATCAAACATTTCTTCAGTGAGCCCAAAAAACCTATAGTATATACAATTATGTCCAAATAACTTGAGCAAAGTTCAGTAGTCGATGCATGTGGCTCATTAGCGGTGATTGGCACAGAGGGGAGGCAATTTTTGATCGAGATTTTGGCCATTATTATATCTAGCTTTCTTTGTTTTGCTAGATTTTATGACTCCAGCGTTCTTACGACATCCTCAGGGTGGTATCGGTTGGTGAAATTGTGTATTCTAAAGCCGCAAACACGGAAGGATATTGCGGTAAAAACACAATAATCGTAAACTACACTAATCGTAAACACGATACATAAAATACATCATAATCACCAATTCTGCAATAATGAAGGTCGCTTTATAACAGGTGCTGTCACCTATCAGCTGATAACGTGTAAAAGAGATACAAATATTTTCTTGCTCACTCACACACAGGCGTGTTCGGGTGCCGTCACGCGGAGGATGCCTCATTTCCGGTAGTTTTAGGTTCAATAGGTACCTGTTTCGGGGGTACTGTGAATCGCTTTTTATTACATTTAAATTTAATGCCATGATGTTTGCCGGCTACTTTCTACAATATCACGGCATTCTTTTATAACTTCGTTGGCAAAAACGGACTTCAAAAGACAAGAGAAACGAGACAAACAAAAATAATTTGCTGTAAAATTATAGCGTATACGTCAGAATGTATGTAATATTGTCACGTCTTCATTGCATCTTCTTCTTCATCTGGCATCTATTGCCAGGGTCCGCCTTCCGACTGAGCTTTCTTTCATAAAATCTCTTTTTAGTCCCTCAAATGTTTGTGTAATGTGACCCTGCACTTCAATATAATATGAACTTACTAGTGGCCCGCCCCGGCTTCGCCCGTGCAAAGCGGGGGTGGGTTATACATAAAAACCTTCCCCTTGAATCACTCTATCTATTAAAAAAAACCGCTTCAAAATCCGTTGCGTAGTTTTAAAGATTTATGCATACATAGGGACGGACAGAAGAATGCGACTTTGTTTTATACTACTCGTATGTAGTGATTATGAAGTGTAACTTTTTATATCCATTCACAGAATGGGCTCATTAAAAATGACTTAAAACTCAAAGTGAAAGCAGACAGTTTGTATGCGGGCCATGTTACATCAGACAATTCGTGAAACTATGAGAGCGATGTATGTGTTACACTGTATATGCGTAGAGCTTTGTAGAGCTTGATGAATCCAAAGTATCGTTTTTTTTTCGTCGTAAATCCTCATGTATTCCCGGTCGTCGGGGTCTGACCGGGCTAAGTGGGATTCCGGGCGTGTGGAGATGGTTAGTTGCGCCTACCCACTAAAACCGATGGCGATAACCCGACTGTGTGTACTGGGGCCACGGGTTTCGCTCTCCCATTTTAGGCTGCGCGACCCTGGGGGCCTTGGCCCACCTCGCTTAGTGGAGCCCCAAGCACCGAGGCGGGCCCCTCCGGTTACGCTTGTGGGGTCTGTAGTAGCCGACAGGTTAGCATCGTGGTTCTGCACCAGATCCCACAATGCCGCAACAGGACGCGAGTGGGAGCACTCCGGGGATGTTTAGTGGGTAGGCCCCCACTCTGGGGGAGAGTCCCACACACCCCCCCTCGGCCATCCCCGACGGGGATAGTCCATAAAGGATTTGACCCCGGGCGAACAAAAAAAAAAAAGGGTTTCGTATCAAGTTTTCCGTCTCTTGCGGCTGGGTCAGCCGTGGCATTTCCTATTGTCGACTCTTACGTCACTTTCCGTCTATTTCGTCTTATAAATGACGGTAACACACATACAAAAAATATACAGACAAATGGAATTATTGAAGCATGCTCCGCGACCCTGTTCAAGTTTTTTTTTCTTTTATTCTAATAAAACTAAACCCCTGCACTAGTTATAACCTGAATCGCGGGGGCAGTTAACCAACATGAAATTCACGAACACAAATGACACCCAGACTCAGAGCAAGTGCTGGTTTACACAAATACACTTGCCCGGCCCCGGAATAGAACCCGCGGCCGGGACTCCGTGATCCAAAGGCGGCGCGTCCAACCCCTAGACCAACAAGTCAGTTATAATATGTATTTAAAAAATAGTTTCATAGTTTCTTTGTAGAGCGTTTGTTGATGTTTTTGTTTAACTTGACTTTTCAAAAGAGCTCACATCACTTTTTCAAAGAGCCAACTTGATTAAATTTATTTTAATTTGGCTCGGCTGTCACTAATCGTTTACCCGATGTAAGTTTTCTTTCTCTTGTGGCTATGTTATAGGCGGCCTTGTTATTTCCTTTTGTCGGCTCTTACGACACCATCTGGATGGAATGGGTTGATGACATTTTGTATTCTAAATCCCTCACTACACAGCAGCCCTGTGCATTTATATCGAATAAAAAAATTAAGGTGGAATAATTTTCGGTACTCGTGCGCCGATTCCTCCCGGACAAAATTACATTATCACAATGTTCCATCGGCACGCGCGTGAAACCGCGTGGTGCAGCTAGTACAGTATACATATACCTCATAGAAAGCGTTCGGTGACGATGACGCGGGTACCACGATTGTTGTTTGTTTTCGACGCCTAAAGGAGGTTTCACTTCAATTATAACACCCCTATTCTGTCGCCATGGTTGATAAAAGGGACGACAGACTCACACAGTCAGGTTAGTCGGCCAGGCACAAAGGCCGCCAAACGGGTCACGGCACAATAGCACTTTGTACTGCCAACTGCTTCCTAGGGAAGCAGATATACTTCCTGCGCGGTGGGAACATGTGACAGAATATACTGATTCAACTGATAGGTGCCTTGTGGGCAGATCTAGGCACACAATAAGCAGGTATTTATATAGAAGTGAAGAGAATCCTGTGCGTGTGGTGGCGTTAGAATCATCATCAGCCCATAAATGACCCACTACAGAGGCGGGCCTCCTCCAAATTCATGGAGGGAAATTAGCTTGCTGTGCCACGCTGGCAAGACGGGTCGGCACAGGGTTTCGTTTCAAGAGTTTACTTCTCTTGCGGCAAGATTGCTGTCTGGTCTTGCGACATCATCAGGATGGAAAGGGGTGGTGACACTGTGTATTCTAAATCCGTTACCACACGGAAATATGAAGACCAGTTAGACTTGCCTTGCGCCCGCACCACTCTGGTCCAGGAGTGTCCTCTGTCGCGTGCGGATCGCACCCTCAACTTTCGGAACGGGCTGACATATTTAGTTGTACTCTGAGTGAATTCACAAAAGATGTACGTGTGTCATTTGTCACTCAAAGATTAGATGGATGTATTGGACTTCTAGACTATCGTATTAGGTTAGTGTACCCGTAGTGATAGATCTATGATGATATAAATAAATAGTTTACACCGATTTAATGTAGTACACGGAATCCCTATGCCATATGTATAGCTGGTTAATTGGCAGTACGGACACAGTAAATGTAGCAGTATCTCGACTTGGGTAGTTGTAGACCAGCGTGCCATACTAGACCAATTTCGAGACTCGACTCAGCAGTGGCTGAAGATACCTTTTGAACAGATTTTAACGGATTTAGATTACTTAGTGTCACCACCCCGTTTCATCCTGAGGGTTTGGTAAGAGCCGACAAAAGAATATGTCAAGGCCGATTACCTAGCCGCACGAGAAAGAAAACTTGACGCGAAACCCTTTTTTTTTTTGGTTTGGCGTTAAAAAATGCCTGAACGCACATCCCGCGTCCAGGGAGACTACGGGATAGTGTGGGGCCTTCACCCACTAAAACAACCCGCAGTGCGCCTACACCCGCCCTCACGGCGGACCACGGGTACCGCGTACGTTTCTACCGTGGTCCGCAGGAGGCAACCCCATCGGGCACCCTCTCCCGTGCGACGCCCCGTGCACTCACATCTTCGCGGTAGGCTATACCGTGATGCGAAATCCTTTTTTTTTTTGAGACGGGTAACCCTTTATGGGTACCCAGCCGCATTGGGGTCACGGCTGGATTATGTGGGACTCCAAGGCACGTTAAGATGGTGAATTGCGCCTTGGTTACCCACTAAACCCCCGTCTATGTCCCGACCCGCGCTATACTCTCCACTGGGTGAATTTGAGCGCCAGGGGGAGATGCTGCTCGACCCTATCTATCAGGCTCCATTCTGGAGCATCCCTCGCATGGAGCTCTGAGGCTCCGTCGGTGTCACACTCAAGGCATGTGGAATGATACCGTCCCTCCTAGGGTCTCCTCTCCTACGGGTGAGCAATTTCGTGATGCGAAACCCTGTGCCAACCCTTCTGGCCAGCGTGTAATGGGAGGAGGCTGGGTCATTTATGGGCTGAGTTGTAGTTCTCTTTGAAAGTTGTTAATGGAGAGTTTCCAATTTTGGGTGAGTTGTTTTACTACTTGAGTATATATTTTTGCTGTGGCCTGGACAGCAGATATGGGCGAGGCGCGATCTGTAATACAATACCCATTGTCTGGCATCGCAACGTGTCGGGCTTCGCGAGAAACGCTGGCCACCAAGCTGACGTTATTTACCGACATTTGTGCCATCATCATCAGCATCGCATCCCACAAATGACTGTTGAGACAGTCAGGGTGAACCTTGCACAGTAGGAAGAGTATGACGAGTCACAGGATTTCGTATTGTAAAAGTATGACCAGCCCGCTCGATTAAGACGAAAGGGAAAAAACTGCATCAAAATCGGTACATTCGTGCAGGACCTGAGATGCCACAGACGTCAAACTTTTGGAACCTTTTAACCCACAAAAAAGGATTAACCCCGTTGTTACTTAATAAACTTCCAACTGGACCGATTTAAGCAAAAATGTATCAGACCACACGAGGTTGGTGTTCGAGATAATTGACTTTAAAGTTTAAGCTTTAAAGTCGATTATCTCGAAATGAGGTTTTTGTGGTTTGAAAAATGTTTGCTTAAATCGGTCCAACTATTCCATAGCTAGGCATAATAGTAATTTTATTCCGATTATTTTAACTTAGAAAGATAACGGTATTAATTCAATCGAATGACACGGAAACATGAACCGGAATGATCGATTTCGCATCGACCATTATTTTATATCGATTTGCGGTCGCGTGCAAATGTCGAGTACAGTCACTCATACGGTTTGAGAAAAAAACTAGAGTATCTATGGGAATTAACTATCATCGTCATCGTTTCAGCCCACAAATGGTGAGTCAGCTGGGACGAATTTTGAATACATAGTGTCACCACCCCATTCCATCCTGAGGCTGTCGTAAGAGCCGACCAAAGGAAATGACAAGGCCGTAATCTTTGCCGTAAGTGAAGGAAAACTTGATACGAAACCTTATGCTAACCTGTCGGGACAGCGTGGCACAGTAGGCTAATGACCCTCCCTCCATGTAGTTGGAGGAAGCTCGACTCAGCAGCGGGCTATTTATGGGCTGAGAAGTAGAGAACCAGCACCGAACACTTAACAAATGGCACATGTCAACATGTCATAATAAAAAGTGAAGTGTCCGAACAACGGGACGGTAGGGTGTCGTCAATTTAGATAAAATGTGAACTACGATCCGTGCAGGGCTTACTTTGATTGCATTTGATGTTGATACCTTGAGCCGCCTTCACAGACATCCCTTAGGGTGACCATGAGACTCTATATAGGTAGATTTTACACGCGCCGTTATTTAAAAAAATGGCGGCTTCGTTTATACTGAATTTGTTTATTTATTTAAATTCTTCATGTAACGTGGTCCATAGGCGGACTTAATGCCATAAGGCATTATCTACCAGCCAACCTGTGGGTGATGCAGAGAGGTAGTAGACAACTCTTGTAGTAGTAGATGCACACAACTACAAGAGAAATACATTTACGTTGGCTCTTTTGTTTGCTCTTACGGCGCTCTCAGGATGGAATGGGGTGTTATAACTATGTATACTAAATCCGTGACCACACGGAATTCTATTTTATTATGTTTAATACAATATAATTATAAAATAATATCTCATTAACCCCTTGACACATGGTAACACTAAGAAGGATTTGATTTTACTATCGCCGAGAAAATTGGGAATATTACGCGCAGACAGACTGTGAAGTCGACATCATTCTGTAACAGTTCACTCAAACATAGATTCTAGGACAATGACTTAAGGTGCCTTATTGATATGCCATTTCCAACTACTTAAGAAACGAAGCATTAATGGATAAACCAATCTTTGGAAGGTGGAAAAGTTTGAAAGGATTACATTATAGACGTTTCATGATTTTCAGTTTTTATTGTCGGGAATTTTAAGAGATGGATTGAAATTATCGTGCTGAATAAATCAATGTTCTTCCTATCTCTTCTTTAGCCGGCTGGTTGGCATACTGTGGTTTGTGATACCCTTAGAATTGTATGGATCAATGTAAAAATTCTTAATCATGGTACAATAACTACTCGGCTGAAATATGACACAACCGCGTCAGACCTCCTCCAGTTACATAAGATACATAGCTTACGATGCCATGCTGGCCAGACGAGTTTCGTATCAAGTTTTCCCTCTCTTACAGCCTTATAGTTTCATTTCAGCCAAAAGACGTCCACTGCTGGACATAGGCCTCCCCCAAGGATTTCCACAAAGGCCGGTCCTGGGCCGCCCCAGTATTTGTATCCATTCATGGGGGGGTTTGCCATAATCGCCACGCTTGGCAGGCGGGTTGGCGATCGCAGTGATGGATGGTGTGTTTTGAACAGAACGTCGCTGCTGCCCAACGTCTGTTGTCCCTTAGTCGCCTTTTACGACACGGGAGGATATGGGGTGGTAGTATTAAGGCTATTATAGCTTACAGGAAGGCAATTCCTTTTGTCGGCTCGTACGACACCCTCAGGATGAAACGAGTTGGTGGCACTTTCTTTTCCAAATCACCACACGGACAAGAAACAGATAAATTTACAAAAATACAAACCAATTAACTAGGCATCTCCTGTTTGTGTTCGCGTAAATAGGAACAGCATCTGTACTTAATGTTCGGCCCATAGAACCCAGCGTTGGCTATAAATTGAACCCGCTACCCAAATAATCATTCGCTTTGTTTAGCAATTGTACCATTCGAAATCGCTTAGGGTTTCCGTCCACTACGTGTTGAGTATTTATAGCAACTGCGAACGAAGGCAACCAATTTGTCGTTCACTTCTTACGTTCACACGCAGGAAAAACGTATTTATACAAACACGCACGGTGCGTTGAGTTTTTTTGTTCCACCGATATATGCCGTTAATAACTAAGTTTATTATTTTAATAATATTGTTATCAATATACCCTAATTAATAAAAATAAAAATAAGCTTTTTGTGATCCGTCTTCTCTGAAAATGAGTACAGGCATACATTACAAAATCTTGCAGCATTATGTGCAGCTCATTAATTTCTCATTAAATTTAAAAAATTGAAATTATTTTAATCTAATTTTACAAAACATAATTTTCAAACCATAACAGGTCTTTATACTCGTACCTATTACGCAAATGTGCGTCTTTGTCAAGGATCACCCAGAATACTTCGCAAAGAAAAATACTGACTGAGACTGAGTACGGGTACCTACTAGTACATAAAGCAACGCCTAAGATACAGGTGCTTAAGAAAATAATCCCGATAGTAAAACTCACATTATCACAGAAAAACTCAAACTACATACATAATGCTCTCCCATACGAAATCCGCAGTCAGGCCGGATTCCAAGATGATTCAATTATTCTTATAATTATTTCATTCGCATAGGCGTTATTTATTACAAACTTCCATGCAAACTTCTTTTAAATAGTCATGACGCTACGACGACTTCGGAACGCTGCTCTACAGAGAAAATTTTGCAAAACATTCTGCAGTCGCTTTTTGCACGTTGCAACACATATTATTTTTTACAAAGAGATTTAAGTACAGAAGTTTATCTTACATCCCTCAGGACACTGGTCCAACCGTGTTTAAACATTATTTCTCTTATAAATAAAATTGGTTGGAAATTCGCTGCAGTGCATGCCAACCCTAAGCTAGCAGTCACATTCATTGCGGTAATGGGGGAAAATTGCCTTTTTAGCCTAATAGCGTCAATTATTTATATTTTGGCGAATGATGACAGGAATGGAATCCCCAGAGCTAAGTGTTGGGCGAGGAATGCTAGTGTTAAACATTACGTACCTAATTGACGGAATCAGTAGGCTAAATTCCCTCCGTGAATTTGGAAGGGGTCCGACTCAGTAGTGGGTCATTCATGGCCGAAACGACGACCTAATGGATTAACAATATGTAGACTTTTTTTAAAGAACATAAGTAATTGGAAAACTCGCGCGAATTTCCGTCAAACCACCAAGTTCTCCTTCTCTTACTGGGTTTTCGGTCTTATCGTATCCTTTGTTGGCTCTTACAGCACCCGCAGGATGAAATGAGGTCTCGGCTATGCATTCTGAGTCCGTCATCACATGGATTTTCACCAAACCTTCACAAATAAAACATAATCGGGGATAATTTGCTGACTCAAGGCGTTCGTTAATTCTTGCATTGTCGTAATTAAATTGGAGTTTTGTGAAGGCAAACACGATTTTCGGCGAAGGAAATTTGCTGTAGCGGCGAAAGGAAATTCTCGTAGTGTGGGTAATCGATCTGCAGTTAAGCAAAGTGCGGGTTTTGTTGGAAGTTGATAGTTTTGCGTAATATCTGACCTCCTCCGGAGAGTTCTTCGTTGGTATCGCTTGCCACTATACAACCTATGACACGTAGTCAGTGGCGTGAAAAATGAAAGTTAGTTTTTATTTATAAAAAACGTAAACCCTGCGCTAGGTATAAATAAATATAAATAAATATCCTTGGACATTTCACACAACGCCATCTCGTCCCAAGCTAAGCAACTTAATGCTTGTGTTATGGTAACGAGATGGATGATAAACTACTTAGATACATTTTTTTTTTGTAAATACATATATATTATAGATAGATAGAAGTGACACCCAGAGTCCGAGCCAGTGCCTCTGGTTTAGACAAAGACACTTGCCCGACCACGGAATCGAACTCAGGAACCGTTGATCCAAAGGCGGCACATCTAACCACTAGACCAACGAGGCAGTCATATATAATATACCTGCAGGTATAACCTGTATCGCGGGGGCTGTTTACAAACATGTAATTCACGAACACAAATGACACCCAGACTGAAAGCAAGTGCCTCTGGCTTAAACAATGACACTTACTTGCCCGAGTTCTTACAATTACCTAATCGCATCGTCTAGAATTCATGAAAATATTAAATATGACTGTAATATAAAATAGGAAACTGGCTGGCTATATACTTTTACTATTTAAATACAGCTATTTCGATTTTAGATTAGCTTTCACTAGCACATTAAAAATGCATATAAAAAAGATTATATTATTTTAATAATGACCGTTACATAAAGTAGCGTAACCACGTGTGCATGACGTCACGGTCTGGTAAACACTCTCCTTGAAGTATAAGACGCAGACTGGAGATACAGTGCCGTAATACTATTATTGTCTATTTTATACAGCTGCAATGAAATAAATGAAAATATAGTGTCCGACTCGCTTAATGTTACTAAATTAACGGTGTATTTTGTTTTTGATTATCGGCTGTACCGTATTTAATAGGTCTTTTTTTTCCTGTTTCCAGCAAAAGAAGCTAAAGTCACTTCCTAATTATTATACTTAGATCGTATAACGAGTATGATAGCCGATATACAACTTAAACCAAAGCGAAAGGGAAAGTTCGGGCATGTCAACCAATTGCGTGGCTTTCGACTTTATCTCCCGCCAATCACAAAGACATAGAAATCGATTACTGTGCAGGATAGAGTTTTACTCTTCATCTTCTTCGCAGCCCATAGTATTAGCCACGCTGGTTAGACGTGTTGGTTTAGGGTTTTTTATCAAGTTTCCCTTCTTAGTTAGGTATGTGTATTCAAAATCCGTGTGGTGAAGGAATTAGAATACAGTGGCATAAACCCATACCATTCTGCGGGGGTCGTAAGAGGCGACTTAAGGAAAGAGAGAGGGAGATCACTAGCTACAAGAGCTTGCATCTTGCCGATCATTTCCTGTTATCGGCTCTTACGACACCCTCAGGGTGAAATGGGGTGGTGACAATCCATCGCCATACAGAATGAGTTTTACTCAAGACTGCATATCTCATTGTTACAAGTCTCAAGCTGGTTTTATAGGAGTTTTATGCGCGTAGAATAATTTCTTGCCATGAATTATGCATGTGATGGCACGGGGTTTGATAGAGAGGAAATTGCCTCCATTATAGCGTGGAGACAGACGTGGTTCTGTGGAACTGGGGGGAAGTGCGAGCATCCTCAATCCTAAGGATGAATTAAAAAGGTTTATGCGTAAAAACGTTTTGCAACTAAGTTGGCGTCGACTCCAAGGGATTCTCTAAGGCTTATTTTGTTATTGCTTTTGCAGTCTTCTTACATTTTTTGGTGAAATGATTTATTTTATTACTAGCCCGACTAGCGACCCGCCCCGGCTTCGCACGCGTGAAATTATGCATGCATTATACATATAAACCTTCCTCTTGAATCACTCTACCTATTAAAAAAAACAGCTTCAAAATCCGTTGCGTAGTTTTAAAGATTTAAGCATACATAGGGACGGACAGCCGATAGCGACTTTGTTTTATACTATGTAGTGATAGTGATTTTTAGTGCATATAACTCGAAACATAGTTAATCTAGTATTACATACATAGTAACTAGTAAGTCGTTTAAGAATGCCAAAATTTGACTTCCGACAAATGGTTCTGTTTATTTATTCCAAGTTGTCTGAACAAATTTAGACGATATTTATATTAGTCCAATCTGAGACCATTAAAAAAAAGATGGAAGGAATGTTCCCGATCTGTACATATATTATACTAGCACTATATTATTGTGAATATTCCCAAAAGTCCATTCATTAGTTTTTGCGTGAAAGAGTACTAAACATATATGCATACATTCTCAAAATATATTTGACCATTATACCTGACATACGCTAGCAAAAATTTGCCGCAAAGTTCTTGAAAGGATATTAACATTGTATCAAGTTTTACATAAAACTTGGGGCTAGATTGAGTTCCTATAGACGCTTCTTATGACGCCCAAATAATGGAATGGGTTGGTGACTTTTTGTATTTTAAATTTTGCTTTAGAATCTAAGGTATACAATTATCGTGGCACAGTGTTTGTAATTAAACTCCTCCGAATGGGGCCAGCGATTTTCGTGAAAATTTTGTGCGCATATCGGTTAGGTCTGCGAATCAGACAACATTTTTTTTTCATCCCCCTAAATGTTAAGGGTGGTCTACCCCATTTTTATTTATTTTTACACTTTTTTTAGTACAGTACAGCCTACAAAAATACATACAACCCTATTTTCACCCCCCTACCCCTATTTTTTTAATAGCGATATTTATATGACAAAACAATGTTTGCCGGGTCAGCTAATAAGAGTATGAAATAGCAGTGTGTATTTATTTATTACATATAACAGAATTACTCCGTGTAACTGTAACTCTGAATAAATACGATTTGACGAATGTGACGACACGGTTGGCGCAGTGCTTGAGCGATCGACTGCTGCGCAGCATGTCGCGGGTTCGATTCCCGCACGGAAGAAATATTTGTACGACCTACAAGTATTTGTTCCGGGTCTGGGTGTTTTTAAAATGTACGTATTTACAAAAAAAATCTATATAAGTAGTTTATCATCCATCTCGTTACTACGTTTAGCTTGGGACAAGATGGCGTTGTGTGAAATAAGGATATTTATTTATTTATTTATTAAATATTTTTCATATAATTTCATTTTACATTTCTAACATGTATTATCTGCTGTTACAGGCCTCGGCGCCGGTCAGGCTCCAGCATAGTGGTGTTGGGTGCTGAGGAGGAGAAGCGACTCCCCCCGGATGACGACAAACACATGCTCACCATGCTCTCCCTCTCTGCTGATACCGGTAAGAACATTTCTGATCTTACTTTTGGCATATCTGGTCTAATGCCTATGGTTTGCTCCATATGCATCGCATGTCATATAATCAGTATTCTTTACCTACTACCCATAAATGACCCACTGCCGTGTCGGGTCTCCTCCAACTACATGGAGGGTAATTAGCCCACTGTGTCACGCTGCACGCTGGCCAGACGGGTTGGCACAGGGTTTCGATTAAAGTTTCCTTCTTTTACAGCTAGGTTATCGACCTTGTCATTTCCTTTTGTCGGCTTTTACAACACCCTCAAGGATGAAAAGGGGTGGTGACACTGTGTATTCTAAATCTGCCACTACACGGACTGGTATACTCCAGGACTGGACTGGACTCTAAGTATAACCCTCCCTCTGATAGAAGGCCCGATTAAGCGGTGAGACATCTATGGGCTCAGTAGTATACCAAGACAAAGTATTTAAAAATAAAAAGTACAACATGAACTGAACGAAATCTGTCAAAATGAAGTGACAGATTTCGTTCAGTTCAAAATGTTTAACGTGAAATAAATCTGCGGCGACATGTTCGTTCATCAGATAGGACGTGACCTTTGAAACAATAGAACAAAGAGGGAGGAAGCTGCCTTGGAGTACGCCTCTAATTAACTTTGAATGGCCGATAGTTAATTACATAGGATTTTACTGGATTAATTTCGTTGTGTGCGGCCTATTTTAGCCTGAGGGTGTCTTACGCAGTAACTAAAGTAAAGATTAAAGTCTGGTATAAGTGCTAAAGTAAAATTTTTGTGTGGTGACGGATTTAAAACACAAAATTCCTCCAACCTATACCATCCTGCGGGTATCGTAAGAGGCAGATCACCTAGCTTGGGATGCTTGCTACAAGCCCCGTGCGGTCCTGCCAGGGTAGTCCAGTCGGCTAATTCCCCTCCATGAACTTAGAGGAGTCATCAGAGTATGATGATGAGCTGTATATAGGCCTCTTTCTTTACTCTTGTTTTATAATTGTTTCTTAATATCATACATCATGTTATCGAAATCCATAAATATTGTGCCTATTTTCAAAGCTCCATTCAATGAGCTGACTTCTCGGCTTACTACCATTTCACCTGCCTTGTACTACTCCTTCAATACAATGAAAAGCCTTAACCGAGCACTAACATTTCCAGGCCCCCACCGCGAGATGGCGGTGGACGTTCCGGACAGTTTCATCGCGAGGAACAAAACGCCCCCGCGCTACCCACCACCACGACCGCCACAGGTACGCCTCCGGACCTCCAGGGACGAGGAGCCCCTGCTGTCCTCCGGCGGCTCTAGCACCAGCTTCGGCAGCAAACACAGCACCGTGCTCCACACAAACGACATCTCCGGCCCCAGTTCAGACGGATCTGGAAGCTTCAAGAACAACAGCACCATCGAAATGCTCTCTTTGCCGCAGAGTTCCGACTCCGGGACTAGCTTTGGCAGCAAGAAAAGCAAAGGCTCCTCAGAGACAGCCAAGTGCGGCGACTCTGAGAGATCAGATTCCGTAGCGTCTAACACTACGCACAATTTGAGTGACCATAAGATTCAGCTGCTCATATCAAATGGAGAAGACTCCTTGATAGATTGCCGGGAAGGAGTGACCTATTCGGCTAGGACTGACTCTGTGTTGATAAGGGAGGCGGTGTACGCGTCCTACAAACTACCTCCCGGCTTCGACACTACGCCCGTACTCCTGGGGAGGGAGGTAGCTGTCGATGTCCCCGATACGTTTGTTCAAATAGTCAAAACCACTCCGAAGTATCCGGGTACGCTGGACAGAAAGAGCGTGGTGTTTCAGGTAATGGGCACATTGCTAAGCATGGGACCATGGGTTGACGCCATCTGGGTTAGATTGAGGTATATGCTACTGGGAAGGTCTAGCTCATCATCATGTACAACTAACTCATTTATTCTAGATCTTGTTATGTCCAGAATCAAATGAAATATTAGACAAGTTAGAAGTGTTGCTAGATGAAACATAGTAATATTGTTGAATGTTCTTCTTGCCGTGGATCTAGGTTATTTGCAGTCGCTACAATGCATCTGGTCTTCTCTTATTGTTCTCCGTGAAATTAGAAGGCTCGGCAGTAGAGTCAAACTTCATACAGTTTTTTATAGACTACCTGCCTATCATATACAAATCCTGCCAACCCGCGACTATCCCGGATATGCTTACACAGCCCCACATGCGTAGTTCTTGATTATGATCCGTTGAATAATAGTTATTGAAACATACGATTCTACAATAACAGTGTATTGTTATTTAATTATAGCAACATTTTTTGTTAAAGTTTCAACCAGGATATTCTAAATAAGCGTTTTAAATCTTGTACATTGAACCAGTCCATAATTACCGCCTTGGTCATCCAATCTTGCTTTATTTTTCTTGGGGATCATTAGATGGGTTGTTGTCAAACATTGGAATGTTAAACGATAATAAATTACTTCAAAATGTCGGCGTTTTATAATTTCCATGAAATATTTTTGATATGTGTTAAACTTGTTTTTGATTACATGATGATGAGTTACCGCGGATGAGAAGGCCAGGCTTTTGGTTAAATTTAACTGAGCCATGAAGGTTATGTAGGGGTCTAACATAATAGTTTATCACTAACTAAAATGGTATTATGGTTTTTATGATGCTTATAGGTGGTAAGGTCGCTAGAATATATATTTTTGTATTTTATAGCACACTTTTCCTTATACAAACAGTGACATTATCATACTGTTAAAATCAATACTTTCATACAGTCCTATATGACGCCATGTCTGTATTCACTCCTTTCATTGCAATATCGTCATTCACACAATCCAATACAAGTTTTTTTATAAGTACATATTTATATTTTGTACTTTATCTTAGTCCGTCTGGTGACGCATTTAGAATACATAGTCTCACCACCCACTAAAGGAAAGTTCACTGCCGACTGAAGGAAATTACACGGCAGTGAACCTAGCCTCAAGAGATGGAAAACTCGAAACAAAACCCTGTGCCAACCCGTCTGGCCAGCGTGACACAGTAGGCTAATTTCCCTCAATGTAACAGGAGGAGGCCCGAAACAGCAGTGGGTCATTATGGGCTGAATAGTAGTGGTAGTTACTTCACGTATGGAAAGTGGAATCTCCCTCGTATAGATAGAGTACACTTTACTTTGCGTTCTCACATTAAAAATTTACCAGGTCTGGGGGTTGGATGTGCCGCCTTTATTTCACGGGACCCCGGTTCGATCCCGGGGTCGAGCAAGTGTCTTTAGGTAAACAAGAGGCTCTGAGTCTGGGTGTCAATTGTATTAGTAAAGTACATGTTTGTAAATAGGCCCGCTATACAGGCTACTAATAGAGTACTCAAAAAAATTGTATTAACAAAATTTACCAATGTTTCAATTGCTTCAAGGCCACCATGGTAATGTTGCCATGTATTGTGTTAAAAAATAGTAGGTTATCAATGCTAGTATCGTCATCAGACTAAACACCTCACATAAACAATTTCATTTGCCAAGATCAATAAATCCACTACAGTAATGAAAACAAATTAATTTTTTTTTTGTAATATTAGTCCGTTCTGCTTATACGGACATATGGAACAGCTCCTTTATTCGTTAGTTTTATTCTTTGGCTACTAAGCCGGGTTCGATTCTTCGGTAATGACCAAACGTCAAAAGAAGTGTACTGGATGCGGACAGGTTAAATAATCAGATCATAAGCTTTTTATCGCTCAAATTAGTAGCGCGGTATATCAAAGGGAAACTACATGTTATCGCGCAAAGTAAATAGGAATTATCGCTGAAATCACGCTCTCGATATATTGTGTAAGTGCTAGAAGCAAATATTGCCTCACTTCATTTTAAAAGACTCCCTATGTAAATGTTTGATATCGTCATATTTAAGCTACACCTCGCTGTGTTACCAAATGTGAGATAGGGTTGCCAATTGCAGTGTTTTTACATAACTTTAGTAGAATGATTTTTATTACAGTTTTGTTAATGACTCCCCTGTACATAGTTTTATTTTCGTTGCAAATGCTAACGGATACCCGGCCGTTGGGGACTATCCGGATGTGTGGGACCCCGGGGCGCTGAAAGATTGTAATTAGCGCCCTAACCTACCAACTTAAACCAACCTGCCCGCTTCAGGGTCCCGGGTTGCGCTCTCCTATGGGGAAGTATACTTTGGAATCGAACCAGGAACCTGTGAATCAGAGTCGACACATGCAACTCGTAGACCAACATGACGTCATAAATCCTTATAAGCTTACCCATGATTTTCGACACATGCAATCCGACATGACGTCAAAAATCCTTTCAAGCTCGTCCAAGATTTATATTCATACTATCTCAATCCGTGTGGTGACGGATTTAGAATACGAGTACATACGGTCACCACCCCATTTCGTCCTGATGGTGATGTAAGAGCCGACAAAAGGAAATTATAAGGCTGATATAACCAAGCCGCAAGAGAAGGAAAATTTGTTACAAACCCTATGCCAATCCGTCTGGCCAGCGTGGCACAGTAGGCTAATTACCCTCCATGTAGTTGGAGGAGGCCCGACTCAGCAGTGGGTAGTAACTAGTATTTAGAGTCCTGCCATTTCGTGTATATGATAGACTAGCTTCTGGGCGCGGCTTCGCTCGCGTGGACTTCGAACCCGTGCTTATCTCTATGCATTTTTTTTATGAATATAAAAGTGGTTATTGTGACTAAACTATGATAGTAAGGTATGTGCTCTCGCTGACTTTTTTGTAGATTTTAATAAGACCTACAAACTCGTAGTACTTCATTTTGTTCTATTGTCAATAGTTTTTGCAGCGCACGCATAAATAGGTTTTCGATTTTACACCTTGGGTTACAAAATCGCAATTTACATTCATCCTTTGAAATAAAATATAGCCTATAACCTTCCTCGATAAATGGACTATCTAACATTGAAATAATTTTTGAAATCGGACCAGTAGTTCCTGATATTAGCGCGTTCAAACAAACAAACAAACAAACAAACTCTGCAGATTTATATATTAGTATAGATGGGCAAGTATGCTAGTAGGTAGTAGTAGGATACTCTAAATAGGTAAATGCTATATAGTCGTACAAATATTATTTTAACTATATCTTATCTACACTGGGCTGCAAAACTAAGTATCACACTTTTAAAATTGAAATAACTTTTTAAGTACATGTGATTTAATTTCGAAATAAAAAGGACTTGAAAAAAAGTTTGTAGAGTTTGCTTTAATTACACAGAAAGCTGATAACATTTGCTATAAAACCTTTTTTTATTTTAAATCTCTAACTTCTATAATTTAGAAATAAATTATATATTAGAAGTGTAGTACTTAGTATTGCAGGTCAGTGTATATTTTATTACAAACATCATTATAGCATTTTATGGACACGTCATTTACATATACATAATACTTATTTATAACGTCGGCGTCATTACACAATGTCATTTATAATTTATGTATTTAATACACAAAACAGTGTCATATTGTCATTAATACGTGCTTCATGATATAAAGATTAATAAATGAGTTCATATTTTATCCTTACCTAATTATTATTGTTAATTCTTCATTCATTAGCTTATCATGCTTGTGCACTAAACGCTCTTTTGTTCCATTCTTTTTAAACAAGAAATCTCAACTTGGTTTTGTCTAGGTCTCTTAGGAGTTCCGTTAAACAAATATCGTTTTACTCGTATGAATATATAACGTAAATTCCATGAACCAATATACCATGTATCGCGTTACTGATTATTTATCAGTACATACTAGATATTTAGTATTATTTATCTTAAATTTATAAGACATTCTTATCAAATTATAATGTATACTTTTCTTATATTTAGGTCTATGTATGTTTTATTGAAACATTTATTTTTAATTATTGGAATCATAACTAACATAATTTTAATATTAATAATTATTTTTTACAGGGACAGACTTTTATCTATACCTAAGTTTTGGCGACTGGATTTTTGGTTATACATCATTATAAAAGAGTGTTAACATAATTTGACATTAGGTCACTATTTTCCTGGTGTACTATTCTAAGTTTTCATCTACTTTTATGTAAGAATTTACCGGGTAACATAGCAATAACTTGAGCTTAAACCTTGGGGCGTCGAAATGCATGCATTGGACAGAATGGTAAAATGTACCTATAATAATTATGAAAATAAAGAACCTTAACCCAGAATTCCTACAAACCTATTATAGCAAAGGTATTATTTTAAGAAAGTTGTCACGGTGGGATCGGAATGGGTACTCGTATTTACTTATGCTTCTAGAATGTTAGTCTAGAAGTTAGGCCCGCTAGAGCCGACGAAAGGAAGCGATAAGACCGGAAACCTAGCCGCAACAGAAGGAAAACTTGACACGAAACCCTATGTCAACCCGTCTGGCCTGCATGGCACAGTAGTCTAATTACCCTCCATGTAGTTGGAGCAGGCCCGACTCAGCTTGACCAGACTCGACCAGTGGGTCATCTACGAGCTGAGAAGAAGAAGAAGAGCTTAACTTCTGTACTTAATTGTTCTGTGCTTAATTGGAGTCGCTCACTCCCGAAGCTAGGAGGGGTAGGCCCGTGAGGCTTCGATATAGCCAGTCAGGGATCGCTGTGGGGTTTTAGTGGTTAGTTCGCTGGCTCCTCGGAGTCGCACATAACACGGCTTGCCTCCAACAGTGCCTGGGTACCCATGACGAGTTTCCCCGCATACCAACAAAGGGATTTAGGTCCTTTAAAATCCATGGACTAAATCATAAACAGCGTTTAAATCCGGATATCGAATTATGAATGGATTCTATTGGATTACATATACCATGTTACATTCTTTAATTATTAATTTTGTCGTACCTGTTCCGATCGTTATCAATTTATATCTGATAATTTATTTATTATTCGTTGTATTAGAAACATTCAGAAAACTGGCTTTAGTTCTAGTAGGCATGCATTTAAGGGTTGGGACAAGGATTGAAAAGACTTAATTAACATTAATGTAAATTACATTGTTGGAACGTTTACTTGTCACGAGTTCTGTATTGTTTTATATACCTACATATATTACGAACATTTTAATGACGTATCGGTAATACCATTTTTATAGTTCGTCGTTAGTCGTTTTTCATTGCTTATATTATACAGGATGACCGAAAAAACAGTGTCAAGCGGAATTCCAGAGATAGAGCAACCCTTGAGGTACACGAATCACCCCGAATCTCGTGTTATGACCAAAAATTTTTTTTTTTTTTTTAAAGTAGAATACCATTTAATATTTTTCTTTCTCTAACTGTATCATCTTGAATTGTACTTTTAAGCTTAAAATAATCAGCTTCGGAACTGACCAAAATTATGAAAATATTGGTGTAAAGCCAAACATTTAAAATTTAGAATAAAAAAATCATAACACGAAATCTATGAAAAATTGCTAAGGTGCTCTATCTCTGGACTTTCGTTTGACACTATTTTTTTGGTACATCCTATATATACAGCGTGAATTAGTTTACTTGTAAAAATATTTGTAGGTACATACTTTTTAAATCACAGTTTAACATTTTAACTTGAGAGAGTCCATCTCGACACTATACTATAAATATGGTGTTACTGCTACAACTAAAAACAGAACTCGTGGCAAGAAATGCTAATTTACATATCGCATATCATTACATTAAAAGTTGGGATACATAGATATGCTACTTATTTGTGTATCCTATTCGTATTTAAGAAATAAAATGAATTATCGACTGAGATGGTATGGCACGATAAGTATTACGGGCGCATAACTGTATGGCAAGTCCGTGCCACGATGAATTTAGAATACGTTGCCAACCCGTTCTATACTGAGAGTGTCGAACTAAGTAGGCACAAAACAGTTGCACATTGCAGACAAATCATCATCATCACAGGCCCATTATTGAGTCGGGCCTCCTCCGATATAATTGGGAGGAATTTGGACAGCAAGGATTCCATATCGAGTCTCTCCGCCTCCTATGACGCAATTAGGATGGAATGGGTGGGTAACTCAAAATATTCTAACTTTATCATGCCATTCTATCAGATTAATGGAATCGAAGGTCTCTCTCTCTCTCGGCTAGATTGTCTCACGTGGTCTGCTATGTATATGTTTTAGTATAATATGATAAACTGTTTTGTCTCAGCATGACTATGAGTGTAACAATGTATTAATGGTGTCGGTATGCCAGTGAAGTTAAATGATTTAGTTTCGAAATACTCTTTAAATAAATAAGTTTCAAAAGTTGTACCATCAAGTGTAAAGTTACGATCAGTTCGAATCCTACTTCATAGAATAGAGCGAACAAACTCTCTCATACATAACAAGTTATTTCTGAAACGGGACAGAAGTAGCTGTCATCTTGTGTTTTTATGTATTATCAGTCGAAATCTCATGCTCAGACATGTGTATGAAATAGTTATGAATGTAGATATGAGGAATGATAGGAGTGGGATAAGGCTCGAAAGATGATGATGGTAGTTTTAAACAAAGAGTTTTGTAGAAAAGAACCTGGATAAATAAGGTTTTTTTTAATATGTTACGTACGGCTGGAGCATATATTATGCCAACTTTGAATCCGCTGTAAGGGACACCATCCATTAACTATGTGTGAATATATGTATTTTACCTACGACTCAGCATTGGGTCTTTTATGGGTTCAGGTGACTAGGCTGGGAGCTGTATATTGGGGAACACTCAAGAGACAAAGAGAAAGACATTATGTTACAAACATAATCATGCTAATTCTTTTAACATGTGTTTACGCTGATGTGTTTAGAAACTGCAGGTAATCTAAAAAAATTTAGAGACAAAGTTTTTATAGTTTATACGGGATATATAGGGTCTTTATACATTAATTATTTATTAATATGAACAAAGTAAAGCACCATCTAAATGAAAAAGGGAAGTAAACACAATAAGAAAAGATGACTATTTATTGCATCCTAAGAAAAGAACTTCATAAATATCATAGATAAAAGATTTTAAAAGATTACAAGGAAATTAAACAGAAAGTTGCACTACTTTCCGTTCAATTTGGTTGTAATTTTTTGGAGGCCTTATTGCTCAATTTTCTATCCTAGGCTCATCATCATCATTGATCCAGGCTAGGATAGAAAATTGAGAACGAAAGAGAAGATGGCGACTCTTAAAGTAATAGTTATACTCACATTGAGGCTGTGTGTAAAGTCTTAGCTAAAACAACCTTTTTTTTATATGTATGTATGTATGTAGTATGAGATGGGTAATAGCCAGGGAACTGAGTGCAAGGAAAATAATAAAAAGTTTATATTTAAAGGATAGTTTCAAAAATGTACTTTATTTTAGTATCGATTACTTGCAGTTTCTTTATTTTGCATGACCCGTGAAAATTAATGACGTCATTACTCGTCTAATATCTTATTTGGCCCCGCAGGTGAATGGCACTGCAAAGACCACAGCCCCCGCTGTCCCACCTAGGGACTCTGTTCGCGATGCCCCACCCCGGCCACCGGCTCATGACGTCACCAAGGAGCAGATGGAGTCCATCAAGAAATACCAGGTCAGTGCATTTTCAAATAAAGAATATTGTTTTGAATTTTTCGAAGTGGCTTTTTTCGTTCTTTGTTTTGTTATAGGTTTATTCGTACGTAGATTGGTATCATTTTTAAACATGCAAACAAAAATGAAACTTGTTAAATTCTGCGGACCGTACCATATCATTCATTCGGTGTGTGAAATTGGATTATTAGTAACAGGTTAGAAGACTATTTTTATTTCCAGAAGCGGTTTCTTTCCTTCTTTCTTTTTTGTAATAAGAATTTCTTCTTCGCATGCAGATACGTATTGAAATAATTAAAATAATAATGGTGAACCATTTTGTAGTACGATTTTATAGATGACGTTGGTATAGCATTCGAATTATAATAAAAAAACAAAACTATGTTCTTTATTCGAATTCATGCAATGATGGTTGTTAGCGTAAATATTAAAACGGCAGAAACAAAAAAATACTGCTTTGCCAGGGACAAATTTAGTCGAAATGCAGCCCGTGGTAATACAAAATTACCGCCCCTAGGCATGCGAAATTACCGCCCTGTTTGAGAACCGTAAAATTTTGTCTCGTTTAAAATGTTTGACCACCCAATAATTTTTCCCACGATCTAAATTTAATAAGCCTCAGATAATAATCGGCCGCCCTGGGCACTGGTTCTGGGTGCCCAGTAGGAGCGTTAACACAACTGTCCGTAGTACTAACAATAATTAACAAAGATAAATATGTGAGCCTATTTATGTGAGAGATTCTGCTCAAATTGGGTAACAAAATGGGGCCAAATAAAAAAATATTCTTTGGCAATATTTCACGGTGGGCCAAAATCTGTAATTTTTATATTTTTATAGAAATCTAACCTACCCTTTCCTCTTTAAAAAGAATAGAACACGGTAATGTTTTGTAACCTTTAGGTATACATAAAGCCTAAACGATTAGTCTTTTGAAAAAGTGATATATTGAGTTTAATATCACATTTTTTTTTTATTTTGCTCTATTCACTATTTCCACTGGATTTATTAAAAATCCTCTATAGCCAAGGGAGTGAAAACATAGAGCCTACCAAAAGGAGCAGTTATACACCGATAACTTACTTTTCTATTTAGAATTATGAGGGAGAAACAAAACAAAAAACATACAAATTTTAATCCCAAAACGCCTGTTACATAGGAAACGAGCCGCCTAGCTTTCGTAAATACCTTGGGTATATGTGATCATTTCTCCGTATGGTAACGAATTTAGAATAAATTGTGTCGCTACCCCATTTCATCATAAGGCTGTCGTAAGAGTCGACAATGGGTAATGACAAGGCCGAAAACCTAGCCGCAAGAGAAGGAAAACTTGATATTAAGCCCTGTGCCAACTCGCTTGGCCAGCGTGGCACGGTAGGCTAATTACCCTTCATGTAGTTAGAGGAGGCACGACTCAGCAGTGTGAATCATCATCAGAAGTAGATTATTTCCCTTGTGGTGTGGCTCTCGTAGCTGGACAACTGAAGAGGAAAATGTAAAAAAAGTCCCTTTGATTCTTTTTGAGATTGTTTACATACCAACTTTATGTAGTAAAGTAGTACTGTCGATCCTTTTTTATTGGCTAAAGGATTTGTATGCATCTAAACGGGGTGTACATACACATAACATAGCGCGCAGAACCGACGCCCGATGGGGCAGAGAAGTCCTCGAGTGGCGACCGCGTTCCGGAAAGCGCGGTGCTGGTAGGCCTCCCACACGGTGGACCGATGTCCTGGATAAGGTCGCCGGAAAACGATGGATGCGGGTGGCCCAGGACCGGCCTTTGTGGAAATCCTATGTCCAGCAGTGGACGTCTTTTTTTGGCTGAAATGATGATGATGAAACGGGGTGTGGTAACACCCTACACCCTGTTTAGATAACAACTTAATCATTTTTTAATTGTATAGACTGCCTTAAAAGCGAATTACCAAAATACCGATATATATCACAATTTTAAGGTGAGTCAATAAATTTACGTATCTATAAAATGGTTTCATGAATATTCATTTGCACCAGTAGTACAGATATTATGCTAATAATGTTCGAAATTCCTTTGGCAACGTAACCGCTTTGTTTATAATGGCTGGCTTAATTTATGGTACCTTGACATAAGGTTTAAGAAAATTATCAAGGTAGCAGTCGTTTTTTAAAACAGTTTATATATCATTCTGAATAACAAACATTCAAAATCCAAACAAAAACGGAGAACATTTTGAACCCATCTTCGAAGTGGGGTGATAATAGAAGTGTGTAGCAGGCTTAATAAAAATCAAATGGTAGGCACCACGTGACCTCCTAATGCGCTATCAACTTACACCACTATGTGGTTGGATTTAAGCAATAACAAGTTTTAAGTATTACATGTGTAATAGAACAACACTCATTTCGATGCATCTATGAAGTTGTGGATGCGGTATCTATAATGGTGTGGTGGCACATCACTGCTATTCGCATGCTATATATATATATGTCATATTTGACATTAAAGGCTATATGTGGTTGAAACACTTGTATTTTTTTTTAAAGTTAACTGAAATGGCCATGTGAAGTGCCAGAATAATCTTAGAGCCAAAACTTTGTACACCATTTGTACGAAAATTCTTATTTCCGAAAAATGAATATAAGAATTCTGTATGCGAGTACATACATATTTAGTTAGCCTTGTGGCGGCAAAGCTATAAAGAGAAAATAGTCTGTGTGCCTCTAATAAATGTTAAATTCACAGTCAAGTCTACAGTACTTACTTTAGTCAAATGTTCTAGACACAAATACGAATATAAATGTTATACGAATTGTAAAAATTCTGTAAGTTTTACGTTATAGGACGAAATTATGTTACAGGCTTTTCGTCAGTTTGGTTATTAAATTTCTGTTTTCTTTCCATTCAAATTTAATTTATATAATCCAGGTAATACTGGTGGCGTTTCTTTGTGTTCTTAGTATTCCTTTAAGTAAACATGACCTCATCTCATCATATTTCTCTTGTTGGTTCTTTAATTTACCAAAATAATTATTCTAACGTATACGTTCTAGTTCGAAGGCAATCTCGTTGTAGGTAGTCATATATTTTTCATTACATAAACAAATATTTTTACGTTTTATTAAATATGTACTATATACTATATACATATGGCTTTTATTAAATTTAGTTAATTTATAAAAAGGTTCGTAGGTGGCAAAATAGAAACTATAAGAAATATCGAAAAACGATATCAAACCGCAAACCAGATATCGACAATATAGGATTTTTGAAAAATACCTAGCTATTTAATATTCAAAAATACGTATTTCATATTTTCTTAAAAACGTCTAAGGATTTTTACGATGGGCATAATGCCTTCTCTTACAGAAAATGATCAACAAATTACTTAAGTATACATAATATAAAACCCATATGATGACATTAAGCATAATATTACAAAACCACTGCAAACGACAATGCGGATATTAATTAACTACAGTTAATGGTGCGCATACTAAATAATACTCCAATTTTAATTGCCGTTATTTGGTGAATTCGCCGAATTTATTCATATTATGGCTTGGTTACGTAATCACGTTAAAGTTTCTGTGAATAAATTTTCATTCGATTGAACAGGGTAAGCCAATTATAATACGAGTTGCTTATAAAAAGGTTTAATGAAACTTTTGATTTTATTGCAAAGACTATAGATATTATGCTAATAAGTTCACAGTAATACCTAAACTTGTCCAGTTATGTATCTTGATGACCCTAAGGTTAGGTTAGCAGAGGATGGGGGCCCGCCTCGGAGCTTCACTAAACGGAGTATGCTCCCCCATTGAGGAGTGAAACCAGTGGGTTGGGGTGGGGGCTAATTTTCATGTGGCTTTCCAGGGTCAAAAAAGATACTTATTTATATGTATTATTTTATGTATATAGTATTATGTTTAAAACATTTTATGATGTGAATACGATGTCTCCGATTAGACAAAAGGCAGAGTACCCTAATATAAGTGAGATCTGAAATATTAAATACAGCAATTTGATAATGTATGATTTAAAACTAACGAGTCGCTGATGACGTCAGTCTTGCTCTGCTAGCTTGCATGAATAAAAAAATGGTTTTCTAATTACTGGGTTATCAGTCTTTCATTGTGAAGCGGCTTTTTTATTTAATTCAAAATTAATTTGCTCGCTCCTTGAGGACTATAAACAAATCTCAAAGCGTAAATTGGACCGGCCGTTTGGGCCACTCGGCTCTGTCTATTGTACATTTCGGAATACATGAGTTGTTTAATATTTAGTTTATGAACTAATAATGTTTTTTCTGAAAAACGATAGTTCTGTTTTTTGTTCAATTATCCTGAAACTTGACAATAGTCGTATTTAAGGGATAGTTTGGCGCATGGTTTCATGTCAAGATTAGTGTCATAACCATTGTTACTTGGCTAAAATAAAATGTTCACGCACCATTCCTTCATGGGGATATCGTAAGAGCCAGAAAGAGCAAGAAATCTTGTTCAGCGCCAGTGTGGAACGGTTTGCAAATTTCTCTCCATATAGTTGGAGGTATTTTATGGACTGGACCATCATGGTGAGATGAATTGTGAATTATGTGTTTACTAAAATACTTCCAGTAGTGGTAGTGACGTCGGCTCTCTGGATTCAGGACTTATTATTCCATTGTAATTTTAGATTCATTATTTTAGTGTTGTTAATCAAAAGAAGCACGTTGTATAGTTATTACAATACGGTGTTAAAAAAGATAAACCGGGGGGTCTACTCGGTTGAGTCGAGTCCCGACCCGGTTTTAAAATAGCTGTATTCGTTGAAGATTTTAGACGCCATAATTGGTTTAACCATTAAAGCTTTTTTCTTAAAAAATCCACATTAATTTGGACTATATTTTAAAATTGCAGGACGCCTGACTTAGTATATTTCACTAGGCTGAATAAAGGTTTGAGTAATTATTTAAAAATTAATTATAAAAAATATCGATAATGCCTCCTCCATGGCACAGTATCAAAACAGTTCTTTTCGTAGTCGCGGTTCCCAAACCGGGCGGCAAGCACGCTGCGTCAGTCCAACTTTGGAGTTCGCCGCCGTGAGACGTGCGGACCGTGAATGTAAAACTGCCAAAATATTCAGTGACGTGTTGTGTTGTGTTGTGTACGCTCTGTAAACACTCGGCCACTGTTTTGTGTATGTTAGTTATTTGTTGTTTTATTTAATTGCAAACATAGGCTTTGGTAAACGTATCGCTGCTCAACATGGTTCTACATTCGAAAATGTTGTTTTGAAATTTGAATGGATTCAAATAGAAAGTTTGTTTTTCACCGTGTTCCCGTTTGTATTTGGAATTTGGTAATTGAATTAAAAATATAACTATTTAATGAACTGTGTTATTGTGTGAAATTGATTAAATCAAAAGGTTGGCCTTCTTATTCTTAGGAAATCGGACAAGTAATTATGATAAAAACTATCCCCACTCCGGAATGTACTAAATAATAGTATTGTCGATTATGTTTCTGCAGAGCTGTGATAAATATATTTGCGACGTTTTAATAACGCTCACGTGAGTAAGCTCGAATAAAAAAAAATAACCTTAATAAAAATTCAAGGGAGGGAAATTACCCTACTGTGCCGAGCTGTCCGGTCTTAAATTCAAGATTTTTCACGTTCACCTCGTACGACACCTTCAGTATGGAATGAATAAGTGACATCATGTGTTCCATATCCTTGCGACCAGTCCCACGAAGGAAAACCAAAAAATATGTAAAATTGTTGGAAATAAAGTTAATAGAAGTAATAACAACCATTAAGTCATACGTTGTACAGTGTTGTAATAGCTGAAACCATTACTTTACTTACCCACCAATAATTGCAATTATCAGATTTGGCTGTCAAATCTTCTACAATTTTGAGGTACAATCATCGTGAAAATATTGCCGCAGTATGGTATATCACAGTCTCACCCAATCGCTTATTTGCATTTATATCAGCATTTGCATCTGCGTGCAGTGCCGCAAAATTAAGAGCGTGAGAAAAAAGTTACTCAAAAAGGGCGGCAATTAGAGTGCTCAGTAGTGGCACTATGGTTAAAAATATTTATATTAGTAAACTATGTTTTTGTTTTCGAATAACGATCTAATTGTCATAATAAAGAATACATATTTTGCTACAATCTTAAAGAATCAAACATGCGATTCAAAAATTAAAATCAAATAATAAGGAAAACCGTTTCTACTGTTTCTACATCTATTCCTATGAATGATGGTGAATAAGCTTATTGTCGCAGGCCACTCTGTTTGGTACACTTATTTGGCCTTTCAATTCAAGTATATTCTGTCCGATAAACAATCATCTTTGTTCTTCATTTTCGAATTCGTTTATCGACTCGATTATAATTATCGAATGAGGGGCCTCATTGAACACAATTCGATATTTGAATGTTCCTGGGTTTAAAAGAAAACAAATAATTTATGTACTTTGAAATATTCCTTTTGTAATTCTTGGGCGAAAACGCTTGTCGGAAATTTGAAGTGTAATATCAAGTGAGGTGTATATAGCGGCTTAAATTTAGTACTTTAAATTCTATGGTACTAAGGTCTGCGGAGCCATTTGTTCGATATTTCAGGTTCACAGTGCTTTAATCTCACGGGCGCTATATTAGCTGCCATAGAGGCCGGATGTTTTTTTGAATACTGTACTCTTTTCCGTAAAAAAGGTGGTCACCTTAATATTGGTAATTTTTAATAATTGACAGTAATACTCATCTGTGACGAGAGTGTCGCCGCCATGTTATTTTCGCCTTGTCAACAGCTATTGTCCGTGTTAGTCATCCGACATTTGTGTTTGTGTACATTGTATTAAACAGCAAACTGTTTGTTTAAAACACTATTAACTCGCTCATTTAGGCCATAACGGACTGTCAGTGTTTAATGGGACTAGTTTTGTTGCTGTTTTTCTATCGCTAATTTACGGTTCGGACCCGTTCTAACCGGTTTTTTGGACCCTGGTATTCCGTCCATATAATTTTGTTTCAAGTTTTCCTTCCCTCATCATCTATACAAATTAATAAGATTGAAGTGTCTGTGTGTAATGTTAAAATAACCATTTGGAAGTATACACGGTAAATATACCAAAACATTCATTTTACAATTTTTGTCTGTCTGTTTGTTTCGGCTAATTCCTAACATGGCTGCACCGATTTTGACAGGCCTTTCATTTTGACGGCACATAGGTGATGTTACATGGAGAAACGTAGACTACTGTTATTGACACTTCCCCCCACTACCGCGCGGAGGAAGTCGCGGTTAACAGCTAGATAATAATAAAATTTAGGAAGCACGCCCCCTAATGCGCTATAAAAACTGTATGAGTGCAGGAAAGGATTTCTTGATGGTTCTAATCGCGTTCGCGGTCGCGGGAAAACCTAAGACATCAATAACTATACTTAAAAGTTAGGGTTGACAAGGTATCAAGATCGACTAAAAGATAAGTAACAAAAATTATTCCGTTTTATCAATTCATTTATTTTTTTCTACTTAATTATTCGGGACACTCCAGGAGCGCAAGAGATAGTTCACCTAACCGCAAGTAAAGAAAAAATTGTAAAAACCCTTATTGCCAGCGTGGCATAGCAAGCAATTTCCCTCCACGAATTTGGAGTAGACCCGATTCAGTAGTGGGTCATTTAAAGTACAACGATAAAGGTTTGTAATGCCAAGTTTTTCTGAAATTGTGTCAATATAACATTCCCATAAATAATGTCAGTATAACTAGAAAGGCCCGGAGATATACACTGTTGGGTGTTTATAATTAATTCTGGAGCGAGGATGTTAGCATTATTCAGGCAGCCTCATTACACTGACCCGCCTAGAATCGCGTATGAGGCAGAATCATACTTGGCTGCTTTTGTTCCGTGTGTTTTTGTACCAACGACGAATGAATTTGTATGTCATTCGAACATACTAAGCTGTTGAGCGTAAATCTATCTATCTCTAAAAATAAAAATGAATTTCTGTTCGTTTGTCTCGCTAAAACTCGAAAACGGCTGGACTGATTTGGCTAATTTTGATTTTGAAATATTCGTGGAAGTCCAGGGAATGTTTAAATATGAAAAGACATATTTTTTAATTCGCTTTATATCTATTCCAGTTAAGGTTTGCACATATTATTTCAATAAAGTAAAAACATTCTGAAATCATCATTTAGGTTTTTTAATTATTGATTCTGATGCGGTACGAAGTTTGCCGGGTCAGCTAGTTCGTAAATAAATTGATGACCGTCTCTAAGATTACTATTGGAGTAATTAAAACATTAACCGCCTTCAAAAGGACTATTATGAGTTCGTATCTATGTGTTTGTTGTTGTATGTGTGCTATCGCATAATTTCGTCATTTATGTACCGATTTGAAAATTATTTCGACTAGTATTGCCTATAACAGAAAATTCTCAGATCACTTCAGTGGCCAACAAGTAAATTGCAAGTATTAAGCTTGAAATAGGTGAACAAAACTACTACTAGCCCATACCCACTGTTGAGTCGAACCTCCTCCAATTACAAGGAGGGCAATGATTGGCTTTCGCAAAAATCTTATAATCGTTATATCTAGTTCTAGAATAGCACACATATCTATCATTTCGTTTCTTGCGGTAAGGTTATCGGCCTTGTCATTTCCTTTTGTTGGCTCTTACGACACCCTCAGGATGAATAGGGTGGCGACACTATGTATTCCATACGGATATAAATAACCTGCATACTAATACATTTTCTGAATACAAATTCAGACCATGTGCTAATCAATGGCGGTCAAAAATGAACGAAATAAACTGGGACTTATATTCCAATGTGTTGCCAACTGAGTTACGTGTTGGAAGTTCTCGGGAAACATGCTAACAGGTTCCATGAAATTTCGCGAATGGGGAAATCAAGTGATTGATTAGCTTTCCCATTTGTTTGTTGTATTACAAATCCGTTTGCTGACGGATTTAGAATACGTAATGTCCGAACCCCATTCCATTCTGAAGGTATTATTATACCTCTAGGAATCCTATTCCCACACTATCCTGAGGGTGTCGTAGGAGGCGACTAAAGGATCGTAAGAGGCAGATCACCTAGCCGTATGAGATGGAAAACTTGATACAAACCCTGTGCCAATCCGTCTTGCCAGCGTGGCACAGTAAGCTAATTTCTCTCCATGAATTTGGAGGAGGCCCGAATCAGTAATGGGTCATTTATGGGCTGAAAGGACGATTTAGAATACATTGTATCATCCCATTCCTTCATGAGGGTGTCGTAAGAACTGACAAAAGGAAATTATTACTCATAGATCACACACTGCCGAGTCGAGCCTCCTCCACCTATTTGGCCAGATGGTTTGGCACAAGGTTTCGTATCAAATTTTATTTCTCTTACGGCTAGGTTCTCTACCTTGCAATTTCCTTCTGTCTGCTCTTATGGCACCCTCGAGATGGAATGGAATGGTGACACAATGTATTCTAAGCCCGCACGGAAATAATAAAATAAATAAACAATAGCGCAGTAAAATAACACCAACCTGCATATATGTTTCTTTTTTAAGCCATATCATTGCACCATATAATGCGATGACGCTTTAGTAACAAATGGGTGGATAAAATGTCCATAGGCGACAGCACAGGCTACAGGAACCACTTAGCATGGGTCGGGCCGCTTGTCTTCTTCTTCTTATATATAACTAGTGGCCGGCCCCGGCTTCGCCCGTGCAAAGCGGGGGTGGGTTATACATATAAACCTTCCCCTTGATTGACTCTATCTATTAAAAAAAACCGCTTCAAAATCCGTTGCGTAGTTTTAAAGATTTAAGCATACATAGGGACGGACAGAAGAATGCGACTTTGTTTTATAATATGTAGTGATAGTGAAGATGAATGTTTAACTCCAAAAGGAACTTAATTTACGTAGGTTTTATCACAAAACTCTGTTAAATCGTCATATTTAAAGTTACTATTATCATCTTAAACCCCTGTCTCACGTTTGTATGTAGGTCCTTCTATGCATTTGATCATGTGGTGATCTTCATGAAAATTGTAGAGCGTATGCTCCTATACGAAGGTTTCTGAAAAAAAAACAAGTATTGAATATTTGTTTAATGTCTTTCCTTAAAATTTATTTTAGTTAATACAGCTAGTTGTTGTTTAAAAAATCCGTAGTCTTTCTAAATCATGTTCCGACGCCAATCGCCGGCACAAAACAGATTGCCAAAGCATTCCGAAGTGAGTGACTTGACGGAAATACCACCGTGACTGACGGCACAGGTTTTCGCGAGATTGGAAAAATTGCGAGATTGATTCGATTTTGGGAATCGAATTGGGGAATTGATTCCGTTTTGATTATTGAGTGCCTCGACGTAGATTGTGGCGTGTGTATTTTTAAGGTGTGTTTTTTATTGCTTATACATATATTTAATTATCTTTAAAGGGTGTGACAAACCCGTATATCCACAACGAAAGAATCGATTGTGCTTCTGTTATAGATCATGTACGCAAAGATATTTCCTTGAAATTTGATAAATAATCCCAGTAAAGACATTACACATGATGTAACTTAGATTTATAAGTTTGTAGAACTATATGGGTGGTCACGAACCTCAATCCTGAGGAATACGACGCAAAGAGAGAGAACTATAATCATCATCATCATCATTTCAGCCAAAAGACGTCCACTGCTGGACATAGGCCTCCCCCAAAGATTTCCACAAAGGCCGGTCCTGGGCCGCCCGCATCCATCGTTTTCCGGCGACCTTAACCAGGTCATCGGTCCACCGTCCAGAACTATAATAACGATAGCTAATTCGTTAGTTTGTATTTATTCGCAAAAATAGTTATTTTTATTTTCACTTAAGTTTTATCACAACACTCATAGAAATCATCATATTTAAAATTACCATAATCATCTTTCGGGCCTTGCCCTACGAGGTAGTTTCCATACACTCCTAACGGTCGTCGGCCTCATTCATTTTCTCATTTAATACAACACTATAATATGTTGTACATGTATACTTTATAACTTTGATAATGTTATGTTAATTTTACATCAATGTCGCAGCTACTGTCAACGTGGCACAGTAGGATCATCCCCCTCCATGTAGTTGGAGGAGGTCCGACTTAACAGAGAGGCATATAAGGGCTGAGTAGTATAAATAGTATAATAGAACCAATATGAGTGACGATCCTACTCGTATCTATACTCTATACTAATATATAAAGCTGCAGAGTTTGTTTGTTTGTTTGAACGCGCTAATCTCAGGAACTACTGGTCCGATTTCAAAAATTCTTTCAGTGTTACATAGTCCATTTATCGAGGAAGGTTATAGGCTATATTTTATTTTCAAAGGAATTAGGGATCCGTATGAAAATTGCGATTTTGTAACCAAGGTGTAAAATCGAAAACCTATTTATGCGTGCGCTGCAAAAACTTGACAATAGAACAAAATGAAGTACTACGAGTTTGTAGGTCTTATTAAAATCTACAAAAAAGTCCGCGAGAGCACATACCTAACTATCATAGTTTAGTCACAATAACCACTTTTATATTCATAAAAAAAAAATGCATAGAGATAAGCACGGGTTCGAAGTCCACGCGAGCGAAGCCGCGCCCAAAAGCTAGTTATTAATATAACTGGAAGTGAAAGAGAATATTTCACGCACAAATGTTGCAAGATAAAAATAACAAGCCATTTACCTCAACGTGTATGATAAATCCACTATTTCTACTACTCGGCCCATATATGACCCACTGCTGAGGCGGTCCAGTTACATGGAGGGTAGGCTTACCTACCGTGCCACGTTGGCCAGATCGGTTGGCACAGGGTTTCGTATCAAGCCTTCTTCTGTTACGGCTGGGTTATCCGCCTTTTTCTTTTTGCCATGGTCTAAAATCCTATATGGACTATCTCTGCCAGCCTGGGGATGGCCAACAGGAGGTGTGTGGGAGTCCCCTCCGCCTCTGTGAGGAGACGGAGTCATACCCACTAAACGTCCCCGGGGTGTACCGTCCCGCGCTTACTGGCCCTGACTGTATCTCCACGGGTAGGTTATCCGCCTAGTCATTCCCGTTTGTCGGCTCTTACAACACTCTCAGGATGGGATGTGGTGGTGACGATATCACCAAGATCGTCACCAAACGGACGGTATGATATCGGGAAGCTAAAATTATGGAGGCAAGTTTATAAGTGAATAATTCTATTTGGTTATACCGCCAAAGCCTCGGTCATTGTTCAATACAGTTGTTTTATATTCAAGGCTAACATCGCACACCACAAGTACAGTAAATAAATATGTTTGAGCAGTATGAATACTAGATAAACTTTGATAATTTCAGTTTCGGGTCCCGGGTCCGATTCCGGTGCCTTTGTGTAAACCAGAGGCACTTGCTCCGAGTGGTGTCATTTATGTTCGTGAATTTCATGTTTGTAAACTGCCCCTGCGTCACAGTTTAAACTACAGCAGGGGTTACGTTTTTTAAAAAACAAACAAAAACAATCTTATCATATCAAGCCATAAATGACCCAATGCTGAGTCAGGCCTCCTCCAAATTCATAGAGGGAAACTAACCTACTGTGAAACGCTGGCCACATTTGCACAGGGTTTGTATCAAGATTGGAACCCTTAAATATGTCATAGGTCTATATTATAATTAATGCAAAACGGTAAAGCACCTTTCGTATGGTATCATTAAAATCATTATGATTAGGCTAAAAGATATCTTAACATTCTTGCCATGGGGTTTTAGTAAGAGGTTGCGTTATATAAATATTTACACAGGATTTGATATACTGTTATACGGTATTCACTGCGTTACAAGTCAGTATTGGTTAAAACCACAAGGAAATAAATACAAGTTAGTACATAGTGTGTTTCCCCCGAGATATCCACGGGTAAGACAGAAAATCTTGTTACCTTTATGTAGCAATGCAGGGCAAATAAGGTTGCTAAAAAGAAAACGATAAGTTTGAACTATGCACTGTATTATAAAGACAGACTTTCCGTGTGGTGACGGATTTAGGATACATAGTGTCACCACCCCATTCCGTCCTGAGGGCGTCGTAAGAGGCGACAAAAGGAAATGACAAAGCTGATAACTTAGCCGTAAGAGAAGGAACACTTGATACGAAACTGACCAGCGTGGCACAGTAGGCTAAATACCCTCCATGTAAGTGGAGGAGGTCCGACTCAGCAGTGGGTCATGTTTGGGCTGACTCGGCCCATACATGACATGACCCACTGCTAAGTCGGGCCTCTACTACTGCTAGTAGTAAATAGTTAAATGACAGAGAAGATCGAAATATGGAAAACAAAACATTATCTAAAAAGCGAAAAACTATCAGTAAACCATTTGAAGTCATAATTAAGGTCGTCGAAGTCAATTTAATGTTCATAAAGTCGGTTAAAATGTATAGTTTTTATTTTTAGTCCTTATAACTCGGAACCTGAGACTGCCTCGTTGGTCTAATGGTCAGATGTGCCGCCTTTGGATCAACGGGTCCCGGGTTCGATTCCCGGGTCGGGCAAGTGTCTTTGTCTAAACCAGAGGCACTGGCTCGGAGTCTGGGTGTCATTTCTATCTATAATATGTATGTATTTACAAAAAAAAATTGAGGCGTTCTATTTTTGGGACCTGTATAAAACGATTTTATATTCGGTTAGTTATATATAGCCTTCGCATTGGTCCCATATAAATTTAATAGTTATTAAAATAAGTATATATAACTTAAAATAAGTCAAATGAATGTTTTGTCGAAAGGCAAATTTGGGTATTCATCGACTTACCAGTTGTTGGTTAAATAAATAAATAAATAAATATCCTTGGACATTTCACACAACGCCATCTCGTCCCAAGCTAAGCAACTTAATGCTTGTGTTATGGTAACGAGATGGATGATAAACTACTTATATACATTTTTTTTGTAAATACATACATATTATAGATAGAAAACACTCAGACCCGAAACAAATACTTGTAGGTCGTACAAATATTTCTTCCGTGCGGGGATCGAACCCGCGACATGCTGCGCGGCAGTCGATCGCTCAACCACTGCGCCAACCGTGTCGTCGCATAAAGTACAGAGTTATACGAATTATGTGCCCATTCAGTTATAAGTAACTTTCTCCTCCTCCAATTAATGATTGGAACCACATCCTCTGTTCTATTAAAATATTACAACAGTATAAACATGAACATTATCGTGTTAAATAAAAATGTGGGGCTCTCTACTTCAATCCCACTGCTGCCTCGTTGGTCTAGTGGTTAGATGTGCCGCCTTTGGATCAACGGGTCCCGGGTTCGATTCCGGGGTCGGGCAAGTGTCTTTGTCTAAACCAGAGGCACGGGCTCGGAGTCTGGGTGTCATTTCTATCTATAATATGTATGTATTTACAAAAAAAAAATTGTATATAAGTAGTTTATCATCCATCTCGTTACCATAACACAAGCATATTAAGTTGATTAACTTGGGACGAGATGGCGTTGTGTGAAATGTCCAAGGATATTTATTTATTTATATTTTATTTTTCTTTTTTATTATACACGAAACCCCTGCACTAGTTATAACCTGTGTCGTGGGGGCAGTTTACAAACATGTAATTCATGAGCACAAATGACACCCAGACTCCGAGCCAGTGCATCTGGTTTAGACAAAGACACTTGCCCGACCCCGGAATCGAACCCGGGACCCGTTGATCCAAAGGTTGAATAAATTTAATACTACTACTACTACTCAGCCCATAAATTACCCACTACTGAGTCAAGCCTCCTGTCATCGAAGTGTGGGTAATTAGCCTACAGTGCCATGCTGGCCAGACGTCTGTGCAATGTCTATTGCGGCTAGGTTTTCGGCTCTTTCGACACCCTCAGGATGGAATAGGGTGGTTACACTGTGTATTCTAAATCCGTCACCACCCTGAAATTTTTTATTGGTAAACGTGTTTTGCGCTAGACATTCTGTACAATTTGAAATATGACATTAACATCAGTTTACGCCATTCACTCACAAATACCCGTTGGTAATTAACATTTTATGAATAAAATATACCAGCATTACCCCTTAATTTGCATTAAGAAGACTCGCATTTCGAGCTCAGAGACATGTCCAAGTTAAGAGGTGCAGCGTGGCCGGTTTGACCTACTTGTTGGACTTTCCGTGCATTTCTCTCAGAACTTAGAGATGGAGCGGAACTTTCAAAATCTAATTCCATTCGAATTTAATGTACTACTCAGCCCATTGATGACCCACTACTGAGTCGGGCCTCTCCCACATACGTGGAGGGAAATTAGCCTACTGTGTCACGTTCCAGACGGGTTGGCACAGGGTTTCATAACAAGTTTTCCTTCCCTTACGGCTAGGTTTTCGGCTCTTACGACACACCTTCAGAAGGGAATTGGGTGGTGACACCATGTATTCTAAATCCGTCACCGCACGGACTTCTCTTGCTGTTAGGTGATCGGCCTTGTCACCCGACACCCTCTGGATGGAATGGGGTAGTGACTGAGTTTAATATGTTTAGGCGTAACTGACTTTTCCCATCGGGTTAAAATTAGTTTTGTAATTATAACGAATCGTGTTTAAATTTGACAGTCATTTTCGATACCAATTTGACAAAGTACGAGCACGCCTTTACGCGTCTCAAGATAAGGTCTATATTTGCTAGTCGTAACGTAATTGATACTCAATTATCCTATTACATAATTTGAATAGAAATTAAAACTAGAAATATTGACCAACCGACCTCATCTTAGAGACTTTCAGAGAGAACAGTTTCTCAACACCGCATAAAATTACAATAAATACATGCAGTATTGATACTGTAAATACAACATTTACGAGATCCAAACGGCAAGATATACCCTGCGTAAGATCGCGTGAATATTAAGCATTTTGACCTCTGACATTCGGATGAAAGGATGAACACTCAAGGCGGTTGTGCACAGGATCCGACGTTATTAGTCCGAAATAAGCAAATGATGATGAAAGAACACGTTTCTAAACTTACTTGTGGTCGCGCAGTGGTCGAAATTCGCTCGTAATTAATTTAAATTAACTATAACTCAGACTAACAATAAACAAAAGAGTGCAGTGTGTGTTATGTTTTTTTATTGATTTAATGTATTATTTATGACAAATAAAACATATATTTATAAGCATTCTGCACTTCCTCTCTTTAAAAACTATAAGTGTGGGATATTTCATACTCCTCCGGCCATGCATTTTTCTTTTAAAGGGGTACAAAGATTTTGCTTCGCATAGATTTCATCATTTGCATCCTTTACTAAACAAGAGATTGATAGCTTTTAAACAAATGTCGATCGCTCACAAATATTAGCCTACTAAGATTTTATTTTATTATTTAGGGTAAGAAATTAATGCGATACCTATATCGCATTAATATTTAGGGTACCTTTTTATTTCAAGTCTAAATATTGATATGCTCATCTCAGCTTGTCAATGACATACATAGTCCCTTGGTACCGTAGCATCTTTAGAATGAAATGAGTGAATAACATGTTTGCTTTTCTTAAAATATTTAGTACTAGCGTGCAAAAAATTTGCAAATCACTAGAAAAAAATCCGTGTATGGATTTAAAATACAAAGTGTCACCATCCCATTCCATCATGAGGGTGTCGTAAGAGCCGACAAAAGCAAATGACAAACCCAAAAAGAGCTAGCCGCAAGAGAAGGAAAACTTAAAAAGAAACCCTGGCGCTGTAGGCTAATTACCCCCCATGTAACGGGAAGAGGCCCGACTTAGCAGTGGATAATACAAGAGCTCTTTGGCCTGAACATCATATCTCTGTGTACCTCTTTAGCATCTGCTTTAATTGAGGATTTAAATAGTGCGCTAAAACTTATTACTTTTATATCTTTTGTTTTTAGTGAGTCTCGAAATTCGGGTCCGTGCACAACAACCTCAAAGCCTTGTCTTCAACGAGATGGATTAAAACCCGAGGGTGCTATGTCGGATAAACATCTGTTTTCCAATCCCCGCTAATAAATGTTAAGCCTTTATGCTCATAAACAGGAAAATGTTCGCCTCACCGAACATTAGAGTAATTAGGTAGAATATAATACTCTCTATTGCACATTGTGGAAACAACAAAATCTAATTTCATATAAACAAATTTAGATTTTATAAATAAAAAATAAAATAACATTTTGCCAAATACCACCTATTCGGTATGCAGCCGCGGCTAGGAGCCGGCAAGAAACTCTGTAGAAGCATTTTGTAAGATCGCCATATTTTTTTTTAAAGTTAAACTTACACGTAGTAGCGGCTGACGGCCTTATTGCTAAAAGCAAAGCCTCTTCCAGCTAACTATGGATAGGTGCTTGTAAAATAAATATTATTTAAACAGAGTGAATGTTAAATAAACACTCACACTACTATAGCACTATCATGCCCGGGACACACATTTGCTCAGACAAAACTATCATTTAGAAACGGCCATGTTAGTCTAGGGGTTTGATGTGCCGCCCTTGAACGCGAGTCACTGGTTCGTTTTCGGAGTCGGGCAAGAGTATTTGCGTAAATCAGAGACACTTGCTCTGCGTGTCATTCATTTGTGTTCGTGAATAACATGATTGAAAACAGCGCCCGCGATACAAGTGTCGTTTAAAAAAGTTGTTTTTTTTTTAGTTTCGGGTAACAGTACTTTTTGGTCACTTAATCCCATTTACGTGGAAAGTCCTGGACTAAAAAATATAGAAATCGATTCGTAAGTTTTGTAAAAATTCAATACAAATAATGTTACTTTAGAATTCGAAGTCGGTTCCCAGTCTCCTAAAACTTTACTTAACTTAACTATACCTCGTAAACTGGCTTACGTGTTATGCAACTAAAGGGGTAGACATTTGTGTGTGGAATCTTTAACTTTGTGGACCCCTTTTTAGGCGAGTAAGTGTACTCGAAGACTGTAAATGTTGATATGTATCATCATTCGGTCGATTACCTATCATCCTCATTGTTTTAAGCCCATAAACAACTTTCTGAGTCGGCTGTCCCTCCATGGAGTTAGGTTGGTAAGATAGGTTAGCACAAAGTGTGTAGCAAGTTTTTCTTCTGTTTCTACTAATCTTCCTCATGCGTTCCTTGAGTCGCCTCTTACACTCTCTTTCGTAAGAGCTGATAAAAGGAAATGACAAGGCCGAAAACCTAGCCGCAATAGAAGGAAAACGTGATACGAAACCCTGGACCAACCCTTCTGGCCAGCATGGCATAGTAGGCTAACGCTCCCCGTAACGTGAGGAGGCCCGTCTCAACAGTGAGTCGTTTATAAGTGAGACTATAATATTCCAGAGTATATGGTTTAGTGGTTAGATGTGCCGCCTTTGGATCAACGGGTCCCGGGTTCGATTCCGGGGTCGGGCAAGTGTCTTTGTCTAAACCAGAGGCACTGGCTCGGAGTCTGGGTGTCATTTCTATCTATAATATGTATGTATTTATAAAAAAAAAATGTATATAAGTAGTTTATCATCCATCTCGTTACCATAACACAAGCATTAAGTTACTTAGCTTGGGACGAGATGGCGTTGTGTGAAATGTCCAAGGATATTTATTTATTTATTTGGACCTTTCGTAAGGTCCAAAAACTCTGGAAGGATTAGGTGGGCGACTGTTATGTTGTTGTACTAAATCTCGTCTGGTAGTCAGCTAAACGTTAACACTGCTCGGTATTAAAACAAAAAAAAACTCTTCTCTGAAATTAAGCGCGCTATTCTCGCTTCAATTCTTCAAACGAATGTTCGCAGCATTCCGGGGATCCGCTTCTCCCCATAGCGAATGACGTCACAGTACCCCGGAGCATTCTGGAAGCTGTTTGTACTATGTTTGAAACATTTCGGTTTTACTAATTAAAAAGGATAAAACACTCGTTCATTATACACGAGGTTTTTAAGAGTAACATTTCCCTTATTAATTCCTACAAAAGTAGAAGTGTAATGAGTTTGACGTGTGTGTTGCATCGTAGCTGTTATGGAGTGGATTATGATGCGGTTTGTATTTGAAAACAGGTTTTCTAGCGGCGGTACTAAGGCATCTTCTTCACTTATATATGTTTGACTGTATGTCCTTTTTAAAATCGTAAACTATGCAATGTGCAATTCTTCAAATTCTCTTAAAAAAATCTTTCCTTCAAACTTAATTTAGCTAGTGGTGTAGAAACGCGCGCAGAGTACACCAAATGTTTTATAAAAATCACTTTTATAATTATTGTATTGAATGACGACTGATAGGTGTGTGTGGAGACTACCACCTAGTGTGGGTAAAGGGTAATAATAAATATGACGATGTATAAGAGTTTTGTGATAAAACCTACATAGATAGAGTTCCTTTTGAGTTTGAGTTAGCATTTTGGTTATTTATGTGCGTGTGCATAAAAACACGTAAGCTGATTGGAATAGAGAGGAAAGAGAACAAAAAGAGACCCTACCTGGTAATGTGGTGATCCACTGGGACCCAAACCTGCTATTATCTATGGAAGTATAGAATATACAATGTCACCAACCCATACCACCCTCAGGGTAACGTCCTCTTCCCCTCCGGGCTCCGTCCGCGGCGTGGGTCAGCCAGAGCAGAGCTTCTATTCTTCCCGCCCCGCCGGCCTCTTCAGCGACATAACGGCCTCGCAGAAGGAAGCCAGGCCGGCTCTCAGATTAGTGACCAAACCGCACAGGGTTTGTGCCAGTCTGGCTAGCACGGAGGAATAATTTCCACCCATGTAATTATATGAGGCTCGTCTCTGCAGTCTGTAATTGAAATTATTGTAGGTGTTTAACACCAAACACCCTCATTTCATTTGATTTTGATTGCTACACTAATTTAAAATAGTATTGGTAGAAAATCCCTATGGCATTAAGTTTACCTTTGAAATATTGTTATAGTTCAGATATTGAATTTTAGAAAGATAGAAATCTCTATATTGTACATTTTTGACACCAAGAACAAACTAAAAACTTTAACAACACGTAAAAGTAGCGGCCTTATCATTAAAAAATTTTTGTGCTGAATTGCACTGAGTTGCTGAATGCCTTACGATATTTAATATTCTGTAGTAATTTTTAATGGCTTAAAAAAGTTTCTAAAATGAGTGACTTAGCTCCTTGTTAACAGTCTAAACACGAAGTCATTAGCCGCTACTGACTTTGTGTATCGACTGCTATAGCTGTTAGAATGACAGCCAGGACCGACGGTTCTACGTGCCTCCAATGCATATAGGAAGTCAGACGTCATAATATGATGGGCACCCCTCCAGCAGAGGCAAACGTTGCTTAATCAGCATATTAATTGCGTTCCTTACGCTAGCCTACGACCTCCTCATTCACAGTAACATGAATTGCGAATTGCATGTGTACATCTCCGTGCGATTGATCCGCTTGGGCCAATCGGATTATCACGCTCCCGAAAGCGAACACGGGACATTGACTCCAATATACGTTGTGATGCGAGATGATTGATGTCACTATACACTTTTTTGTGGCTTTGTCAGTATCGCATCCTACGCTTCCAGAGGGATCATCGTGTAGTTGTTTGTAAATATGACGCAAATGTCACATTTTCAGAAAACTCGCTAAAATCTTTGACTGATGGAATTGTAAAAGATTTTCCGCGCGAGTAGGTTAATAGAGATGAACAAATTGCTTACTACAATTAGATACGCCAATTATAAGAAAATGAAAAGTTACATTTAGTTGCTATTAATTTAGATCTATTGTGAGAGGCTGCATGCATCAAATTTGCTTTGCATTCTTTTAATGAAACATTTACAGGCTCTATGACAAGGCTTCATACAACTTCTCGAAAACAATCAAACCATATTCATCATAATGACAATGTTTAAAAAGTATTAATCAATCAGTTAACATGTTCGTGGAAAAATTAGCAGCATGTCAATGGATTTGTGGTCGAAGGCCGTTTACGAGAACCAGAATGACTCATCGATGATCATAATTCTGATCAGAAGTACGTGAGACGATTAATGACTAGTATTTTGTTTGCTTTGTGCATCTTTTTTGTAGTTTGTATTTAATAAAATGGATGTACAAGAAATTTGTTAGGGATATTGGGGTTGACACCCAGAAGACAAAGATACCTTCAGACAAGGTCACATGTTTTTGTGGTAATGTATAACTGGTGCTGACAAAAGGCAAGGATGAAGGAGCATAGACACACTATTTTTTCCTAAAGATAACGTTACGGATTCATTTGATCAGTCGATAAGATAAATCTCAGGAACGAATTTAAGAGGAAAAGTCCAGTGACGAAGGAAGGGATACCTTGCCATAGATTCTGTGGCGTTATAGCCAGTGTGCCCCAGTAGTCTCAAATCCCTCAATCAAAATTTACAGTAATTTGTAGGTTACGATAATATAGAAGCTATATTCAAATAGATCCATAAAAATTTGGTGGCAAGAGCGTACGTACGTAACATCTTGTGAATATTCTTTTTTTATATTGCCCAAAGAACAAAGATAAGTCGAGTTGTGCAAGCTTTAGTTTTTTTATAAAGGGCTTAGGGCATTACTAGCACAATTCTACGCCCCGCGTCGTTGCTAGTATAAAATATGTCGATAGTTTTTGGAATCTATAGAAAACAGTGAGTATTGTCAAGGAGCTCCACCATTGTGGCCACACTTCCCATGCGGCGCCATTCATACATTCAATACACTCGCCATCCATGAGCTGGCGTATCAGTATTCATAAAAAGCAGGAAGTGGGAAGTACGTGACGGGGAAGCTGGGCCTCGCAACAGGCGGTGTTAGCAGCTTTTGTGAATGTTCTATTTCGATAATGATGTCTTAGATTTTCGCGATTATTACACATTGAAATTAAATACCCCATTTCACACCACGACTGCTGCAAAGCATTAAGTAAAGCAATATACACGCGAAAAATCCGTTAAAAAGGGTTTAATTTCAATTCTGTTTCGATATTTGAGATATCCTGTATTGTAGGAGGGTATAGACTAACGCAACTGCATCGCCACGCCGGACATCTCCAATTAGTTCTAGACTCCATCTATCTGCAAAGGGCTACGCGGAGTTACTTTTGAAACGCACGCTTTGTTAAAATAGAAAAGAATAAATATGTATGGGATGCCAATCCCAAATTTGACACAGAATGTTGACCATCTACGAATAAATATCATTTAAGTTTCATTCATATTACGTAGTTTTCCTTAGTATTGACGAAAATCAGAATCGGTTGTAAAAGGCCGATTATTGGGTGACCATTATATTTCACCATCAGACCTTCCGAGGGCCCGTAACGCCGTCCCTTGAAGTATGGAGTATGGAAACTTTTTCCAACTTGATATAACTCATACGTATAAGTTACCAAGTATCGTTCCAATTACCGGCCCACGCACTTCCATCAGAAATTACTTATTTTGTATCCTTATTGGATACAAAATAAGCAAGTTTCCAGGAATATTCATTTCGCCCCAAATACGATATATTTGGAGTAAAAACAAGCCTTACGTAATATTGTTCATCGTTGCGAGACATTATTTTTCATGCATATATGAAACCGTTTTCTTCTGTGAAATTCAATATGCAAAATTACCGCCTGACACACGGTGTTGGAATAGCAAAGAGTTGGAGGAGCATGTAATTGTGGGGTAAGCGCAGTGTGAGACCACGGTTGATTAAGTAGACTGGCAACATTTAAGGACTACGGGCTCTGGATTCCGTGGGACCTTAGTGTGTGGCGGTCTACAGGGTAAACTTGAGTCTAACAGGGAATTTGAATAAATAGATTATGATTTCGATAGATTACATAAGCAGTGCCTTTATAAAAACATTTAATATATTCCATGCATTTGATTTTTTTAACTCATATGTGTGTACGTAAATTGATTAATCTCTAATTGATCACTTGAAAATTAAGCGTCGACGGCGTCGACACGAAGACAGATAAATAGACGGAACCATTATTGTGCCGGAAGTAAGTCCATCTAAATAAAACGTGCCGTGTGGTGACGGATATATACACAATGTCACCAACCCATTCCATAAACTAAAGGAACGCGATGATCAAGAATTTTGAGGAATTTAGAGGAGGCTCGACTCAGTAAAGGGTCATTTATGACCTGAAACGACAAAATAAAAATCTACATTTTAAAAAATGGGTTGTTTTATGTTGGTGATAAGCTCAAAAGTTAAGTCATAGATTTTATAATGTCGATCAATGGAATCTTTTTTTAATTTAATCAGTATCCTTTGTGTGAGAGTTTTTTCTCTTTTTATTTCGTGACTTATCTGCTTCTGTTCTGTATATATATAATTTTGCGTTAACAGATAAATTGACGAATTGTAATTCTCTCGAGATATTTTTTTAAATGCCGTCATATCATTTATTCCCGCTGATTTCGAAGCCTATTGCAATCTATCGCCATAGCAACGTATCCCAACACTGGACGGTACTGAATCGATGCATATCCATTCTGGCGTCTCTTTTGTTCGCGACCACAATGACAAGGACGAAGATAGCGGAGGGTGCATTCATGCCGTGAATGCAGTCAGGTGAATGCTTTTTGTTGAGTGGGGACAAGATTCGCGCAGGTTTTTGTGGCGTTTGGTTCATAATGTAACACTTAGAGTAATTGCTCTTAGTCATCATGATCGTATCGTCTCCGGCCATAAACAACTGAATGCTGAGGCAGGCAGCCTCCCTCTATACTACTTCCTACTATCCCCCTAATATCAAGTATGGATGGATGTTAACTCTTTCACGTAAAACCTATTGAATGGAACTTTACAATAATATAACTTACTTATATACATCAGCATAAAACATTGGCTACAAATTAAAAAGATATTGTGTGAATTGTCCAAAATGTAACAATAAGTGTCACCTAAGTAGAAAAAAAGAAAAAGAAAAAATATATTCCATCAGCACGCGGGTAAAATCGCGGGGCGCAGCTAGTTTCAATATAAGTATATATTTCTCGCCTCTTTCCCAGTATCTTTATTTTATTGGACAACAAAACAGGTAGCAATTAATAACTAAACATAATATCTAATAAACGGATCTATCCTATCCGGTTGGAAACCTTAATAGAGTTAGAGTCGTTATCGGTCTTACCTGATTTGGGAATGAGATGGTGACACTATGTATAAATCCGTGACCCCACAGCGGACGACGTGTATCTAATAAATGTTGCAGCTATCAAATTAGAACCTGATGTTATGATTTACAAATGGCGATTGGAATGAATACGAAAGAATGTGTTTTAGTTTAGTCACTTTCAATTATTTTAATTTGTAGATAATGTGGTGCAACTAGGGGTACCACTAGTGATGTAGCGTTGTGGCCGACTGCGATTGATAGATGTATTAATTTGTATTGATTAGTTTTAATCACATCCTAAGACACACCCTCAACATTGAATGAGTGGTATATTGAATATGTGTTCCAATTCTTAATTCAGATCCATCAGCGGACCGAATAAGATACAGTAATTATATCACGTACGCATCTTTTATACTCATTGGATCTTGTTGTTAAGGGCCTTATCGCACCGTAGCAGTTTCCCTAAAACGAATGTTTGTCCGAAAATAGGGCAAAAACGGCAATCGGAGTAATTACGGGATTAGGGGTCAGTAATTACAGTACTTCAATTACATTGGCTATCCGAGTTTATGTGTATACAGCATGTATTTAAAACCCCGTTGTATGTTTTGGAAATGGCCCCCGGCGGCTGGCGTCGTATATAAAACGACCTCAAAAAAAGGACGTGGGTTTAAATTCAGTATTTTTTATGTATGTCCACCGATTACTCGACGACGCCTGAACCTATTTGGAAAATTTACTTTTGTTTTAAACGTTCACAAGGTGGTTTAAATGTTATCGAAATCGATTCTGTAGCTTTTACGGAACTCTTACTAAATCGCATACAATTTGAAAATCTATCATAAATCAGCATTAGTGTTTTAAATACTTATTTCTAAGATGTCTCTTAAACTTTTGAACCGTTTGAAATGTCTTGAGGTACTATGCCTGTTATATGTTTATTTTCAATTTCTCAATTCGGTTGTGTTTGAAAATTAAAAATAAAATTAATTTATCGTTTTCATAATCGATAGTCTGGTTTGCCACCCTTTATTAATCGACTAAATATGTATTTTTCATATCAGACATCGCATTTTTCAACACCCCATGTGGCGTCTTGGAGAGTTGGCGTGTGTATAGATAGATAGGTAGGTAGATACGAGTAGGTATTATTTACAAATTACCTTCCTTTTTGTTCCTTCCTTGGGTTTTATGTTCATTCAACAAACCACCCCTCAATATAGTGACTGTCTATGACCTTTTTGTTTTTCTTGTACGTTTGTTACTGTATTAGGAATACGTGCGCCGTTAATGTATTGATGTGGTAGTATAATATACATACTAAATTAGTAATTATCCTAACTGTGCCGGCGATATTCCCAGTTGCAGTTTTCCGCCTTTGTGTCAAGGGTCATCGGTTCGATACGAGGCAAGTGCCTTTGTGTATACCAGAGGCACTCGCTCTGTGTCTGGGTGTCATTTGTGTTCGTGAATTATATGTTTGTAAACGGGACGGGCCAACACGCTTACTAAATGATTGGCCCGCTCATACCTCCTTGATATTTTAATTAAACGCGATCATAATAATTCAAATATCCCAAGTGAAGTTTCCATTTTGTTTCACCCTCAACGAAAATAAAACAACAAAAAGTGTAATTAATTAACGTTGACCTATTGTTAGTGTCGTATCATAACTCCTTATCGGATAACTCACCGTCGTCGTCATTACAGCCCATAAATGACCCACTACTGGGTCGGGCCTTCTCCAAATTCATTCGCTGGGTGTGACACGCTGGCAAGACGGGTTGGCAGAGGGTTTGTATCAAGATTTCCTTCTCATGCGGCTAGGTGATCTGCCTCTTGCATTCTTTTAGTCGCCTCTTACGACACCCTAAAGAAGGTACGGGTTGGTGACATTGTGTTTTCTAAATCCGTCACCATACGGACAGTGTTCGTTTTATATTTTTTGTTTAAAACGTTGATACTAAAATCTAATCGATGAGCTCTCTAGAACTAGATATTGACCTACATTTTCATTCGATCTTATTACTAGGTTCGTTCTAGTGTTGCCCAAATGCAAGAACAAGACGAGACTTAGCCAGTCTTGGTCTTGGTCTTGCGCCAATACACCTGGTCTTGGTCTTGGTCTTGGTCTTGCGCTCCCAGTCTTGGTCTTGGTCTTGGTCTTGCAGCAAGAGTCTTGCAAGTCTTGCAATTACCTATTAGTCTATTACTATTTATTAAAGTGTAACGTTATTGTTACATATCTCAATTTCTAATTAATAATATAATAATAATAAACATTAAATCAGAATTAAATCAGTTAAATTTCTTTATCAACACGTTCGTTTTGAATATAGCGACAAGTTAATTGCTCTGAATGCAGCCTTGGTCCGGTTAAACGGGTGATATTTGAACACTTTTTTGCTATTTTTTCTTGTAAAAACTTAAGAAATATAATGACTAAATGTACAATAATAGTACCTAAGTAATTAGTTTAAAACCATATAAGTAATCAATATTATAATATATACTTACTAGAATGAATTAATATGACATCTACTACCTATCCTTACCATTTTATCCTAATCATAATACTACTTGCGTGATCAGTATAATGTATTCATTTTCATTCTAAGCACTCTGAAACTTATTTATTCTTTGGAACACCTGTAGGTACTCTACTAGAAAATTATTTTGCATGAGTATACCTACGCCCTATGGCGGCAATCAAATAGTGTCAAATGTTATGATTTGGCGTGGCGGCAACGATTGTTTTAGATTTCAAAAGAAGCCGCCGGCGCGTGTATCATAACCATGTACTTCCGAAAAGCGGCAAATTTCTTTGAGAAGTAAGTACAAAACCTTTGATGCCGCATTATCAAAGTGCCGATGGTTAAAACATAACTATGCATGCACTCAGTTTGATTTTAATAGATATTTTTTTATTCGCTATGTTTATGGTATTAGTCGTAATGCGCATAGGTCCAGTTTTTCATATTCTTTGATACAGTTTTTTGCGTCTCATAGAATTCCTAAGCGTACCTACCTATACACCGAACTGTTACACCTAACTACTCAGTGAAATAGCGCTAAATCCTAGCTGCAAGACCCAAGAGTCTTGCAGGCTATGTCTTGTTCTTGCTCAAGTCTTGCACGGTCAGTCTTGGTCTTGGTCTTGCTAAAAATACGCGGTCTTGTTCTTGGTCTTGGTCTTGCAAAAACGCAAGAACAAGACCAAGACTGCAAGACCAAGACTGAATTTGGGCAACACTAGTTCGTTCGTTCTGAACCGTTTTGTAATGTACGAGATGATTGCCAGTGATCGCGTGGGAATAACATATTTCATAAACAATGTTATCTGTAAATTGGTTGGCTTTACTTTCCCAACAATATTTCGATTGAGTGAATTTGGCGATTAACGTTGCATGTTTTGTTAGATTCCCAATTGGCTAGTATTTAATTAACAACGCTTAAACTTTGGATACGCAAACTGATAAGATAACACAAGGGTTCATTTTAATAACTATAACGCCATCATCATCTTTTCAGCCAAAAGGATGGATATAGGCCTCCCCTAAGGATTTCCACAAAGGCCGGTCCTTTTCTTTTGTTGACGCTGGGAAAATGCCCCTCGGGGGAGAGTTCGGTGATTATGTGGGACTCCGACAAGGGTCGTCTACCCACTAAAAGCCCATCGGTATACACCCTCACACGGCGCGCTTGGGACGCCACAAGTTCGCGTAAACGCAGTCTACTACTACTACGGCAAGCGACTGTCGGAGGGCGTCCCGGGCCACTGGGACGCCCTCTCAGTCAACGAGGCTTTTGTCGGTGGCGGTTCCCCCGACCACCCCTGCCTCCGTCCGCGGCGCGGGTCAGCCGGAGTTCCTTCCTCTGCAACCCGCCCCGCAGCCCCCTTCTGCGACATAACGGCCTCCATGCCCGGCAGCCCTCGAGTTAGCGTCAACCCGAGGACGTTGGTGCACCGCAGTGGTCCAGGACTCGCAGGGCAACTCTGAGGACAGCGGAATCCCTGGAGCCAGGGATTCCGCTGTACTCATCTCACCTCTCCTTGTGGGCCCGCCCGGCATGGGAGGCCCTGGCTGGTATGGCCCCACGGATCATTGAGGCAACAATTGACCGGTGACCTTAACCAGGTCATCGGTCCACCGTGTGGAAGGCCTGCCAGCACTGCGCTTACATAACGTATTTGGACTAATAGCCGCATTTATTTGCGTTAGTATGGCCGCTTAATGTACTAGCCGGGTTATTTGGGACTCGAGGATGTGGCAAGAACAATTAGTGCCCCGACTTACCCACAAAACCTGACAGTGATCCTCGACTGCCCGAACCAGGGCCACAAGTTTCGCTTCCCGTTGGGGGAGCCTGCTCGCTGCCCCTGGGTCCTTGACCCACGTGTCCCGTCCCGTATCCTAGGTCCATTGATTCATACTCCAGGAAACCTATTTCTATAAATAACAATTCGTTGAACTTTTTCGTACAATTTCCGTACGTAGTCATCTCGTAACGTGACAACAAAACAAGGTACACATTGAGTGATAAGAGAGGCGATTTGTGGTGCAATTTAGGTTTGAGTATCGAATTTATTTTTAGCCTCCGAAGAAAAAAGATGGTTGTTATAAGTTCGCCGTGACGGAATCTGACCGTGGTCAGTTCATGATCGGATAGACATTTTTTTTAATGTGTCTTGTTCTGGATTGTATCCGAATCCAAGCAGGATCGTTGTAGTCGATAGAAAACAACTATAAGCCGTGGATCATTAAAAAAATATAGAGGATGGTGTTTTTTTAGACTTCCAAATATGCCTCGAATTGATAGTTTCATACAACATTTTATTAAGTTCGAAACCTAATCAATGTGTGCATAAGCGCCTCGGAATTCTTTTATTTCTAATGATGTTTGGATATTGCTAGATCTTTGCTCCTAGAGCAAGACGATACGATATACTGACAGACCTACTACATTAACCGAAACAGATGCTAATGGTTAGTCTATGTAGCGTAAAAGTCGCTCCGCTTATCCAGTGACTCCTCACCCTTTTTACATTAGACGATGTTGTTCGAGCGATATTTACGAGAAATATAAACTACTTACGAGAGTCACCCTTTCGCAGCGAGATAGTGGAGTGCGGCCGTTTTTACGAGATCCCAGCAATAAAATTTTGGACATGCAAACGTACGTTCCGGTTAGGTTGGCGACAATTTTGCTTTTTTATAGGTTGACATATTTAACCCAAACATTTGGACGGATACGGTAAAATTTGTGTTTTATTTTTAACCTCCCATGGAGGTTAGCGGTCTTATCAGGTAATGTGTCTGCAAATCAGTATTTAGAATACAAAGTTTCACCACCCCATTCAACCATAAGGGTGCCGTAAGAGCCGAGAAAAGAAGATGTCAAGGCTGATAACCTAGCCGCAAGAAAAGGAAAACTTGATATGAAACCCTGTGCCAATCGTCTGGCCAGCACAGTAGGCTTCCATGTAACTGGAGGAGGCTCAGTAGTAGTTGTGTCTGTGTGCCAATTTGTATGTCTGTCTTAGGCGTCATCGTCCCTAAACAGTAGAGCGGACTTTCGTTTTGTTTTTTTTTCATCGAGTTTTTTTTATTTTAAAGTCGAGAGCGCTCTGAGCAATGTTTGAAGATAATCTGCTCTTGTTTCATATTTCTTAAAAAAAAATTCATCTCGGTGTGTGACCAAATGTGTGACCCAGACAAGAGACACCCGGTCTCGGAGCCAGTATATCTAGAATACACAAAAAAAAATCAACAAAACCGTAATTGAATCTTCGTTGCACAGTAGGTACTCTTAACTTGCAATAGACCACCCTAATAATAAGAGTGTCTAGCGAGTACACGGAATCGAACCTCGCAAAGAACAGAACCTTGACAGCTCATCTCCTAAGCACCCGCGAAGACCTGCTGACCTCGTCAGTACCTTGACACGCAAGCCAGTTGTCACCGACCTTAACTTGGCTTCGTGCGGTATATTTGTGTCATGGATGTAGCCCATAATCCCGGTAAAGGCCTATATTCCCGCTTTGGTTGTTGTACAGATGACCATTAGGTACATTCATGTACCAGACTCATGTAAGCCTTTCTTTCAGAAATTTAAAATTATGACTTTTACATCTATATATATTTATGAGGTAGCAATTTTTGTCAAAACAAACAAACATCTGTTTGCAAAACCGCAATCTGTTAGGAAAGCTTTAAAGATTTCTTTACTACCTCACAGAACGGCCCTTTTTGACAAGAGTTTTTTTAGTATGTCATCAAGACTATATACTACCTAAAAAAATTTTAAAGATTGTTAATGTACAAGATTTTAAGAAAAAATTGCAAGTATTCCTATTAGATAAGGCTTACTACACTATATCAGAATATTTAGTTGATAATATTAGAGAATAGATTTAAATAATTATAATTTAAGTTAAATGTTTTTATGTAGAATAAGCATAAACTTAATATTTGTACGCTTTACTAGCAGGACATAGTGATACTTAAAATAACATTAATCACCAACTTTGTTTACCTATGACCACAAATAAAAGACTTTGAGTTTGAGTACATATATTACGTCACCGAAATTCTGTTGTTTTATGTCGCCTGAATGTACACATACTACTACTTCTCAGCCCATAAATGACCCACTGCTGAGTCGGTGGGTAATAAGCTGCCAGAAGGAGGGTAATTATTAAAGGCGCGCGGGTTTATGTCCATCCTGAGGAATGCGGTAGTGCTGTGACCTAATTAGTTATGGTAATGTCGATAATAACTACCGATTTAGTCAACAGCTGTCAATTTAGTTTATTGTAACCTAAGGTAATTTTACAAATTATGAAATAAAATAATTGTGATAAGTAATACTTATTTAGGCTCCGATGGACATGAACTCGCGCGCCTATAATAGCCAGGCGAGTTACAAGGTTAACAGGGTTTCGTTTCAAGTTTTCCTTCTCTTGCAGCTAGGTTTGTCATTCTTTTTGTGGCCTCTTACGACACCCTCAGGATAAAATGGGGCGGTGACACTATGTATTCTAAATCCGTCACCACACGGATATGCAATGTGCATCGAGTGTGTCCTACTGATCAGTCAGGCATTCGAGTAGGTACATGCATTTAAAGACCATTGATGCATATATAGTCGAAACAATGTAATGCAGTGTCTTTGACAGATGTTACATACCTAGGCTCATATTAGCAAGACCTGTAAAGCACGTGTGATAATTGTTAAACTTGAATGTTCTATTTATAAAATGCAATGTGGAAGAACATTCTTGATACAAACTAAACGACGTATAACATGTTACCATAACATCTGCGATGACAGTCAATTGTAAAACAGCTGTAAAAAAAACTAAATAAGTATTACTCATTAGCGAGCACTTGAAGAGCTATGTTGGCTGCACTTGAAGAGCTATGTTGGCTAATGTTGGCTGTCATGTAACAGCTGATCTCCTCTGTGTGTTCAGGGGCTCGTGACTATTGGTCTTGACCGGTATTCCTCACAGGATTTGGGGGCACACGACAGTCCAGACAGACAGCTCCGTAAATGCTGGTAATCAGCCAAATAACTACCGGTTGTCCCACTATTTGCGTGGTCGAGGGCAGAAGGGAATTTACTACTATTACTAGTCAGCCCATATAATATGACCCACGGCTGAGTCGGGACTCCTCCCTTTACATGAAAAGTAATTACGCCTACTGTGCTACGCTGGCCAGACGGATTGGCAAAGAGTTCCGTATCACATTTTCCTTCTCTTGTCATTTCCTCTTGTCTGCTCATACGACACCCTCAGGATGTAATTGGGTTGTGAAACTATGTATTCTAAATCGGTCACACGAACTCGGAAAAGGGAATCACTCCGTGTATATACTTGTAATTAGCCGAATTAGGTTAGACTGATGCCGACCTCGATAGAGACTTGAAAAAGACCATAGGAGCAAAGCCAGTGCCAGTCCAAGGAACGCTCCAGGGTTATTAAGGGGAGGCCACTCTTGCTTTTAATAGCCCGCTATAGGTTAAAAGGTCCCCCCTAGAGAATAAAAAAAGATATTCGCGAAAAACAACGTATACTGTATTCAAAACAATGCTGCCGTATGTACTGTATACGCCCCTCATGCATGTTATCGCCATCACAGCACAATATCTGCCGTGACGAACTCGAGATAACCACACCGTGATAACGGCCAGTACACATACAATTTTCAAATCGAGAACACCTTTTTAAGAAAAAAAAAACACTGTTTGTTTAAATCCAAACAAAGATAAAACATGCTTTGTATTATCCAATCAAAAGTGATTTTTGACATGTCAGCTTTTGAAATTAGAACGCGTCTGTGTTGCCAGTAATAGCGATTTTGTGCGAAAATGACGACAGTGCTTCAGACTTTAAACGCGTATTTTCTGGACACTTCAAGATGTTGCATGAATGTTGATAGATTGAAACATTTCTGCCTGTGTCGCAGACTTGAAGGTGATGTCGAGGTAATCGAGGTATTGACTGTAAAATTTTGGCGACTACGATTTAGTGACGATCTGCTACAAGTAGGGGTAGCAGTCGCATGCGTCAATATAAGGACAGTGCGCTTTGGCGTTCGTCAGGGACGCCCTATGTTAAGCAGTGTACTAAAGTGGGCTAATGATAATAATGAAAATATTCAAATGTTGACCAATATATACATTTTAATTAGGTTTATCCATGACTACACTTTCAGCAGCTTAAGCTTCTTATTATTGATTTTTGTTTCATCACTTTTAGTCATTGTTCGTGTGTGTGCGTAGGTTACGTGTCAATGTGTATTCTTTCCTTCTTTGTCAATTGTAAGAGTGAAATGAATGTACACCTATTTACATTGATGGGTTCCAACAAAAGCGCCCCAGAAAGAGCACACGTTTGCTATTCCCATTGTCATTGCAAAAAGTCTCGACACAACTGTGTCAATGCATTCTCTACGGGCACAATCTTTCGGCTATTTGTACGTTTTTTGTTTGCCGTATTTGAAGCAGTTCGACATTCAAATATTAGGAACGGTGGAATATCACAAAATAGCAGTACTTTTTGTATGCTACTGGCTGATCATGGCATGGCTATGAAATAAATAAAATATTCGAATAAAAAATTACCTGGCTGACCATAACCTAAAAACAAATGAAAAATATTCTTACGATTGAAACTTTTTCAATTCTAACAGAGATTAATGATTTACTAATGATTTAATACCGTTCACTGCAAAACTTTTGAACACGGAAATGTTAATCTACTGCTAATACTTCTGGTTGTCTTGTACCTTGTACATTATGTGTCCATCCGAAAAAAAATAAAGTTCTACGCGTTTTTGACTGCTTAATAAAAACGTAAGCATATCGATTTTACATGTAACGGTAGATTCCCTCATTTCAAAATATCTATACCAGTCTCCTTTAGTTTGAAATATTAAATCGATATCGAGATACGTGTCTTATCATTTGATAAAATCGATCCGCATTCTGGCAAGCTGTTATCAATCTCTCTTCACTGATAAGCTGTCCTTGTTTCACTCCATTGTAATAACATATTGTTAGTCTCTGATAAATGACCTACATCATCATACTGGACCATCATAATTATCATTGTCTCACCTCAGTATCACTCCTGTGTCGGACTGCAACTCAACTCAAATCGTTTATTCAATTGAACCTAATAACAGGTGTTATTGAAATGTCGAAAGTGAAATTAGGAAGCTAGTTGCTTGTTCCAAAAACGTAGATCATGTGGAGAAGAACAGCCACGGAACTCCATGGAGTGTCCATTATTTTTTATCATATTTTCTGTTACTAACATCTGATTGGGTTACATTGATTTCGTGTTTAATTTAAGATGTGAGGACAATGTAACATATTGCACAATAGAAGTGTCCAGGAGATCAATACAAAGCTATGCCTTGTTGGTCTAGGGGTTGCATGCGCCGGGCGCCACTGCTGATTGCGCTCGCGAACCTGTGGCGCCCCAAGCGTGCCGTGTGAGGGTATACCGCTGGGGTTTTAGTGGGTACACAGGTTCTGTCCCGGGAGTCCCACATAATCACGGACCTCTCCCCCGGGGGGCGGTGGTATGCATAAAGCATTTCCCCAGCGACAAAAAAAAGGGTTTGGCGCCGCCTTTGGATCACGGGGTCGACTCCGGGGCCGGGCAAGTGTCTTTGTGTAAACCAGAGGCACTTGCTCTGAGGCCGGTTGTCATTTTTGTTCGTGAATTTCATATTTGGAAACTGCCCCCGTAATACAGGTTATAGTACATAGAGCAGAGGTTTCGTTATTAATAAAAAAAAATAGCATTTAAGAGTTCTTCCTCCAATCACTAAAAACTGGCAAGATTTCTGCGCGTGATCATATTATAACTGATGATGATAAAAGGAAATCTTTGGTCGGGTCTTATGATGCCCTCAGAGTGGAATAGGTGCTACTGTATTCCAAAACACAGACAAAACGCATAGACAATTTTATGCCTCGTTTATTAGACGGCACAGTTAAAGACGGAGTCATTTAATCATGATCCGATATCCGGTAGAACATTTCGCTCGCCATCCATTGTCCTAATTAAGACTGCTCCAAATTAATATCCCTGAAGCCATGTTTCGATCATTTATAGAATAGTAGAAAATGTAGCAGCAATTCAAGGAAAACGTGATTAGTAACACACACACCATTATATATACCATAACTTTTTTATTTATAAGAGCAACCAAAAAAACGCCATTAAAAATCTCCATTTTTGATGGCGTTTTTTTTTATTGTTTGACCTATTGAAAGAATTCTTATGAATTTATTCGAATACGAGTAAAAGACGTTTTAATTTTGACACAATTAATTACAATAGTAATTGAGAGCACAGAGAAACATCTGATGTTCACCGTGCGTCCCTCTGAAGATCCAATAACTGGGTGAGCCTGGCGTTACTTAGCCTGCAGATCGATCGTTTCATAATATTCGCTAGACGATCTCATCAATTAACATTTCGCCTATTCGGCAGAAATACTTAGTCTTTTATATTAGTTTGTTATCGTTTACTTACTGACTTCCTAAAACAAAAAAAAACCTGATTCTGATATTGTTGATGAAATGATGAAACTTAAATTATTGTTGATATTTTTATTGTGTGTCCCTTATGCCGAATAAATGTATTTTCTTTCTTCTTTCTATTAAACTTCCACATTGCCCTACCACTGGTTAACAATTTTAAAGGGTCATGTCGTAAGAGCTGAAAGAAGCCTTTAAGTAGAATACTGTTTATCAAAATGAATACCTTCCCCTGAACAAGTTATTTCATTATTCCTTAATTTGCAACAAACTGGAGTTCGAAGGCAATCAGAGAGGTTTAGTTGATTAAAACACGACCAATCGATTTATCACTTTATTACCCTTTTGGGAAATCATTCGAATTAAAGCTAAATGTTAAATGTTACGGACATTTAACATTTAGCTGTTAGCTGGTGACGGATTTACAATATTTTATCCTACCATTACATCCTGAGGGTGTCGTAAGAGTATCTGAAAATCGGGACAAAGCTCTCCACACAATAGAGAGTGACTACCGACAAATTTCCCAAATCTATCATAATTTAACCTGAAATACGGTCTATTGATTAGCTCTAACCTAATAATAGTTGTCTATGACCCAATTTTCCCAGACCCTTGAATCTATTTTTAAGCTGCTCCAATAGAAATTCAAGTATTATGTAACACCATAAATTACCTATCGCTTGATTAATTTAGTCCACTGTCTCACGAGTGTTGGGTTTTGATTCAGAAAAAAAATCATAACACGAATAATATGAAAAATAGCAGAACATACATGGGGGTGATTCGGGTACTTCAAGGGGTGCTTCATCCCTGGGCTTCCGCTTGACACTATTTTTTGGGACACCCTGTATATATGTCACTGAAAAAAAGGTAATGAGCATCGCAGTTTAAATACTTGTTATAATATATTCAGTGCGTTAAATTGTATTAACATAACACGCGGAAATAGTGTAGCGAAATTATTCAAGTTGTTTTCAAAATGGCCGCCAATTGCAACGACAGCGTTTCAAATGTAGAACACGTGTTCATACATTGTAACAATTAATTAACATTAATTATGAGATTCATAGACAATTAACACTGTTTTTCTTTAGCCATAATAACATTACTCATTCGTAGCTTCCTCATAAAATGAATTTGATTTTAATGATAAATCATTTTATAATAATGCGGGCAACAGCTAGTGTATTTCAAATTTATATACATAATTGATGTATACAGGCATAAAGTAATCCGAATGGTGACGGATTTAGAAGACATAGTGTCACCGCCCCATTCCATCCTGAGGGTATACTAAGGGCCGACTAAAGGAAATCACAACGCTGAAAACCTAGTCGCAAAAAAAGGAAACCTTGAAACGAACCTCTGTTCCAAGCCGTTTGGCCAGCGTGGTACAGTAGGTCTCCAGTGGGGGAGGCCCGACTCGGCAGTGGCCCATGTATGGGCTGAGTAATACTATTCTTTAAGGTTCTTTCCCAGTTGGGCAGATCTAGTGGATGATAAGCCGCTGTCTCTCTTATGCTTTCTATCCATAGTGGCAGAATTTGCTTAACTACCTACTTTAAATTGGGGATAACAGTGTTCTGAAAAGACTGTTATGAGAAGGATCGAGATATAACAAAAGATCAGAAAGAAACAAGGTCATTTTGATTGCGAAACCAATTCGATACGATAAGTGTAATGATTTTCAACCGTAAGCATTGATTATTACGTTGAATTAAAAGTGAAGTAAAAGTGTTAATCCCATTAATTCAATTGCTTTTGATGATCACGATTATTACATTCGAACTGTTCGACAACTTTCGGATATACAGGGTGTAACAGAATCCCTATAGCCTAAATACAATAGGAAATAACAAGGCTGTCACCTCAAGGAACATTGATAGTCGGGCCGTACTGTTAAACGTAAATACCTAGTAGTATATAAATACTTATACACACCACTAGGTATTAACGTGTGGTGACGGATTTAGAATACACAGTGTCACCACCCCATTCCATCACGAGGGTGTCGTAAGAGCCGATAGATGGAAATGACATGGCCGAAAACCTACCTGCAAGAGAAGGAAGACTTGATACGAGTCCCTGTGCCAACCCGTCTTGCCAGCGTGGCACAGTAGGCTAATGTCCCTCCATGAATTTGGAAGAGGCCCGACTCAGTAGTGGGTCATTCATGGGCTGGAACGGGTTGAGAGCAGAGGCAGGGAGCCAGAAAATAGTTATAGCCGGTATTGATCCCGATTTATCACCTCCCCGTTCCATACTGTAGTATGAGGCCACGATGTGAATCTTTCGTCACACATAACGCCTTCGGTTACGTTTGTATGTAATCATTAACGTAGCAGTTAAACCGGTCTTCACTTAACAAAGTTAAACGTAAAGAAAATAAGTGAACAAATTTAGCCAATGCATAAATTATGAGAGTAAAGGTTAAATTTATTGTTTTAAGAATAATGTGGTAGGTAATTCTTACCGTTCGTATTATTATATCTGTGGTTCTACCAAATTACTTTGCGAGTAGGTACAGGTCGTAGTCAGAAGCTCGAAAACTGATCGGTGATCTATCCTACATACCCCAGCCTTTCATAAAAGCTTTCCACCACGTTAAAGAAAGGTAGTTTAACCATTTATGTAACTATCGGTTGTCCCCCTAATAAGGTCGAAAATTAGTAAAATTTTATCAGTAAAATTAGGTTAGAATGGTGTCGACTGTTGTGGAGTTGGGAACATGGTTAGGAAGTAGAAGAGGTATAGGCAAGCACTTCTCTGTTAATCACTACATAGTATAAAACAAAGTCGCTGTCGTCAGTCCGTCTCTATGTATGCTTAAATCTTTGAAACTACGCAACGGATTTTGAAGCGGGTTTTTCAATAGATAGAGTGATTCAAGAGGAAGGTTTATATGTATAATACATGCATAATACTGTAGAGAAACACTGATAAATTTAGATGGTCAACACACGTGCGAAGCCGGGGCGGGTCGCTAGTTGAATATACCGGGCGGATGGTTTATATGCACCGCGCAAAAGAGTTATTATTTGGTTCATCTTTAAAAAACTGAACTGCTGGTTTATATTAGTATACATCTCTAGTTAATTCTTCTCTGTGAAACGGCGTTCCATGCTGCTTATGTACCAAAATTCAAGTTAATGGCACTCCGTCAAATAATTTATTTTGTTAATGATGCAATGGACAGATACAAATTATACAATGCAAAGTAATGTTCGGAACGCGACCACTGCTGAAAACAACTAGCAATACACTCAGAGGGCTTGTCGTTTTTTTATTACTTTGCGGTCCTATTTTGCATACCAACTTACAATAATGTAAATATTTATTTTCCCAACCAATTCCGTGTAACAATATGTTGTATTGGATCAGGAAGGCGTCAACTGAAAAGAGGATTTTAAAACAGTACAAAATAAACTTGAATACAAAATAGTCCATACTTAAATTGCCGTACCGCCTCTAAACATTGTCTTGATCATTCTTACTTTTTCAAAGGAAGTAGAAATTGTCGATGACTTGAATTGCTTGTTGAGTATTCCTTTTTTGTTTTTGGATTGGTTTGACCATTCCAATACGCTTCACTATCACTACATAGTATAAAACAAAGTCGCATTCTTCTGTCCGTCCCTATGTATGCATAAATCTTTAAAACTACGCAACGGATTTTGAAGCGGTTTTTTTTAATAGATAGAGTGATTCAAGGGGAAGGTTTATATGTACAAACCACCCCAGCTTTGCACGGGCGAAGCCGGGGCGGGCCACTAGAAATTAATAAAGCAGTCTATAAAGAAAATAATAACGTGAAAACAGACCCATGAGGCTAGCCAAGTTGCGTTCGAAACGCACGCTATGGTAGAATAGAAAAATATATGTATGGGGGCATTTTTTAACGGATTTGTCGCGTGTATTTTACGTTTCGACTGCTTTGCAGTATTCATGGTCACGGGAGATACTAGATGACATTTATCTTCCAAACAACAAAGAAATAGTTAAAGCATTCGCAATGTTGGAAAGTGAAATAACTTAAAAAAGTTTTTAATTTCGATCTAAAATTGTGTATTATTCGCGAAAACCTAAGACATCAGAAATGTATAGGGATTGGTCGTCATTTGTCTTCCTATTCCACCACCCTGTTGTGTTTCGAAAGCCACTTGGCTAGGCCCCCCGATCCAAGCAAACAATTCGTGCACCGGTTAGACCTGTTACAGCCATAATTATATTAAAAAGTATCAGTAGGCATTTCATAAACTGTTACTCCTATTAGAGTTCTAAATTTAAAATATAAGTTTTGTGCCATAACAGCCTGAGAGCTTATAACCCGTGTGGGGACAAGGCAGATTATAAAACTTCCCCACCGCACGCTGGTAAATAACGCGTGCTGTAAAAGTCAACAAAACCCAGCACGTTTGGTGGTAGGATCTAATGGTCCGCCCGGATAGCTACCACCCTCACATCTAAGCCAGGCAGTTTTACTGTGTTTCGTGTTTGTATGTTAGTCTGCTCCATCTTAGACCCTGGCGTTACTTTCCATCACGCAAGCCTAGGGTCAAAGGCATTCAAGTCACTCATAAAAAAATTATACTAATACTGAGTAGGCGGTTGCGTCAAGAATTATATTGCGAAGAGCTGTTTACGTATATAAAAAAAATACTAAATAGCTTAAACCCCTGTCTGTCTGTGGCAACGTAGTCCCTAAACGAATAGGCTGATTAGGTTTTTTTCAAATTTAGTTTCCTAAAGGTGATTGTTTTGACGTATTTTATCAAAATGAGGTTAACCGTTTCAAGTTCTTTTTTAGTTCCACCAAATATGAATATTCTTAAAAAAATAATATATCTTGATATTATTTTGTTTAGAACTTTGTTCGATACTCACTTAATTGGAACAATACCAGGAACAATTCGCTAGCCGTTTCCTTAGTGAGACACGCAATGCTGTATACAAAACCGAATATTGAGTATACGATTTCGAAGTAGAGATAAGTCTTCATCAGGAGAACATGTTTCTGTAAAAGAAAAAAAAATTAGTAACAGGGGATTGAAAATGTTCGATAAAAGCTTTCTACTTGGCACGATGCCTCTACCGAATTCTTCTCTTTTTAAGGCTTGGGATTCATAATGTGGTGAATGTGGCGCTGAGCTGGTGACCTTTTGGCGCGAACTTCTTTTTAATTAGTGTCCATAATAAATAAATATCCTTGGACATTTCACACAACGCCATCTCGTCCTAAGCTAAGCAACTTAATGCTTGTGTTATGGTAACGAGATGGATGAACTACTTATATATATATATATTTTTGTATATACATACATACTATAGATAGAAAAACACCCAGACCCGGAACAAATGCTTGTAGATCGTACAAATATTTCTTCCGTGCGGTGATCGAACCCGCGACATGCTGCGCAGCAGTCGATCGCTCAAATAATGGATGTTATTATTTTTTCTTTCGTTCATGTGCTTAGATATTGTATTAATATTCGCGGAGAGCCCTGCTGAGAAGGACCTCCTCCAATTTCGTGGAGGGAAATTACTCTATCGTGTCACGGAGGTTACACCCATTGGCATGAGTTACATAAGTCTAGATGATTTCTATGTCTAGTTTGGTAAGTCTAGTCTAGTTAGTAGTATCTAGTGCTAATTTGTTATATTGTATTTCAAATTGTTACCGTTTTTGCACGAACTCTGATTTTACTCGTACATTGACCGACATATCACGGGTTTAGAATACATAATGTCACTACCCCATCCCATCCTGAGGGTGTCGTAAGAGCCGACAAAAGGGAATAACAAGGCTGGTAACCTGACCGCAAGAGAAGAAAATCTGGATACGAAACCCTTTGCCAACCCGTCTGGTCAACGTGGCACAGTAGGCTCATTACCCTTCAGGTAGCTGGATGAGGCCTGACACAGCAGTGGGTCATCTATGGGCTGCTCAGTAGTAGTAGTAGTAGTGACAGACATACGTACATAAATTGATATCTATACATCTATACTCTATACATACATACAAATAAATAAAATTGGAGTGTCTGTTTGTAATAATAAAACAACCACTTTTTACTAAATGCGTAAGTATGTATACACAGTGCATAGACCAAAAATTTTTTTTTTGTCTATCTATCTGTCTGTGCGTCTGTCTGTTTGTTCCGGCTAATCTCGGGAACGGCTGGACCGATTTTGACGGGAGTTTCACTGATAGGAAGCTGATGATATAAGGAGTACCATAAGCTACTTTTTTTTAGACTAGCTTTGCCCCGTTGTACGACAATAAGTAAGCGCGGGTGAAACCGCGGGGCGCAGCTAGTATTGATATAATATGATCAGCTGATTACAAAATCGTGCGACCTAAAGGCATCTACATAGACTTTTATAAACGTTTCCACGAGTTCGTAATTACTGTCACGAAGCAGCCAGTATTAAACGACCATAAAAGACTATGATATTTTTTAAACGCGTAATTCATCTTGAAATGGCTGACTTTTTTATCTTTATATTAATACATGAAGCAAAATCTTTGTACCCCTCTCAACGAAAGTTGCGCGAACGGAGGAGTGCGAAATTTCCCACACTTATCACTACATAATAAAAAACAAAGTCGATATCGTCTGTCCGTCCGTATGTAGGTCTGCTTAAATCTTTAAAACTACGCAACGGATTTTGAAGCGGTTTTTTTAATAGATAGAGTGATTCAAGAGGAATGTTTTTAAGTATGATTCATGCATAACAGCACCCGTGCGAAGCCGGGGCGGGTCGCTAGTAGTTTTTATAAGAGAGTGTAGAATACTAATATTTTATAAAAAATATGCATAAAACCTTTACACAGATTACCATGTATTTGCACACACATGCATATTTAGACTCTTTTGTTTATTGTTTACTAGCGACCCGCCCCGGCTTCGCACGGGTGCAATGATGAACATCTAAATTTATGCATTTATTATACTTAAAAACCTTCCTATTGAATCACTCTGTCTATTAAACAAAACCGCATCAAAATCCGTTGCGTAGTTTTAAAGATATACGCATACATAGGGACGGACAGACGACAGCGACTTTGTTTTATATTAAGTAGTGAGTAGTGAGAGTGATAGTGAAGTCTGTGGTAAAATTTAGAATAGAATGATGGCTGGGCGACTGCTAGTTTTATGTATACATATACAATCACCCTGGGTTCAGTTGTCGTTAAACAAGTGACCCCAAATACACGCCAATACCACGTAGCACACGTAAACAAGAAATATCATTAGATCACACACACCACCCGCAACGGTGGAGTTTGGCGACATAGGTACACACACGCACATAAAAATACTATTTATTTATTAATATTGGAAAATACCGGTGATACGTTTACCTCTCCTGTGTAATAATTGATTAAACAAAAATTTTTATGTGTATAGTGTATAACAACGGTTTTTTTAAATTGTGATTGTGACCAGTTCAGAAAAAGTGTGTTCATTTCTAGTGTAATGTAGACACCAAAATTGTGCACAAAATGTTATGTTATGGCTGTAAACATTCCTCGGATTAACCGTTAGCCGAGCGTATAAGATCGTGATCTATAGATCATGGTGTCGTCATCGCCGCGCGCGCAGGCTCGCTCGCAGCACGACGTCGACCCAGAACGAATAAAAGCTTATTCGGTGAGTATTGTTGTCTCTTTCTGTTAGTCACATTACGTAAGAGACCGTAATACTATTGGTGAATGTGATTCTGGGCCGTAATACTATTGGTGAATGTGATTCTGGTCCGTAATCGGTTTTGTTTACATTATAGTTTTATTTAGTGCGATTGCGTCCAATGAAGTGCATACCTACTTATCATTCACTTGGTGGTTTGACAGCCAGGTGTTGTTGAGTGGGGTTATACTTGTTCTATAAGCTCTCTTGCGTAGACCCTGGCATATGGATAGATAGAAGTTACTTACCCGAAAGGCAGAGAGCACGCAAATGAGAGTCCAAGGCGGTTTCGTGGGTATTCAGCCCTGTCCCCAGGCCGGATACACCCAGAAAGAGTGCCGCGTAAAAAAGATATCCTACAATTCCTAAATGAACCAATGGATAAACTTTTTTTTTCAACGAAACCCCTATATCACGGGCGCAGTTTACAAACATGAAATTCACGTACACATATGACACCCGGGGTGGGGCAACTGTCTTTGTGTTAACCAGAGGCACTTGCTCAGAGTCGTAAACTGGGGACCCGTTGATCTAAAGTCGGCACATCTAGCCCTTATCCTATTCCTGCGGCTACAATTACATCTGAGTATCGTAAGATGCGTCTTACCCAAAGGATGTGATTGAGCATTGTGATTTGCCACGTGGTCAACCTATTTGGGTACATCTATCGCATTTGTCATCATCATCATGATAATTTGTAATAGGTCGAAAATACTCTCAATCATACTACTAATCAGCCCACATAATGTCTGCTGCTGTTGCACTGCTGAGTTAGGTGACCTCCCATCACAGAGAGGGTAATTAGCCTACTGTGCCACGCTGGCCAGCCGGGTTGACACAAGGTTTCCTATCAAGTGTTTCTTCTCTTACTGCTACGTTATCAGCCTTGTCGGCTCTTACGACACCCTCAAGATGGAATGGGGCGGTGATACTATGTGTTCTAAATCCCTCACCACACGAAAATCTCTCTTAAATTCGCATTCCCAATAATGCGAATTATGTTGGCACTTCACTACGTTATTTGTATTCGCATATTTGGCATGACGTGGCATGAATGACCCACTACTGAGTCGGGCTTCCTCCAAATTCATGAAGGGAAATTAGCCTACTGTGCCACGCTGGCAAGGCGGGTTGGCCTAGGGTTTGTATCAAGTTTTCCTTCTCTTGCGGCTAGGTGATTTGCCTCTTGCGTTCCCTTAGTCGCCTCTTACGACACCCTCAAATGGTATGGGTTGGTGACACTACGTATTCTAAATCCGTCACCACACGGAGTCTACCATACATCAAATAGCAAACAGGAATAGCCATGTGTGGTACGAGCATTATTAATACGCGGCATAATATGTCAAAACTTCGAAGATACACTTGTGAAATTTGGGTACCTAATAATTTCTTTTTTCTTTTTTTGGTATGGTAGTTGGCAATAGGAAATCATGATGTACATATACGTAGTTGCGTAAGAGCATTCACGCAATACGAGAGGCTGCGCGGGTTAATGCCGAGAACATGCGCTAAGACTTGTTTTCTATCAGGACACGACTTTAAGGTGGCGCTTGTTTATTGTCTTTTTCGATTGTTCTAATCGAGGTAGACCATAGCCGGTATCTATCACGAAACTGTAGTTGCCCGACCTCGGGAAGGACTTTCACCTTGTAAAATTCCAGCAAAACAAACCGGTTGTTCCGAAGAATAAAGACCTATCTGCAATAATGCTTTGAGACCATTTTGAATTTCATATTAGTTTATATCATTATTATCGCATTCAGCGATAAGACCGCCCCTTGTACAAAATGTTGCATAACAGTGTGTTTTGTCTATTTCTCTCGTGTACAATAAATAGTTTATCTATCTATATTTACGAAGAATAAATTTCAAAATGGTTTCAAAGCAGTATTGCAGATAGGTCCTTATTCTTCGTAACAGTCGAAACTTGGGTGCCGTTCTGTTCTTGCGCGTGGGTAAAGCCAGAACTCTGTCGGGAGAAGCATGGTGTTAGCACTCGGCTGCTCTTCCACTTTATCTTTGCTACCGGTGCCATTATTTTTCTTCATACGGGGTCGGTGACACCTTTGTAACCCGTTCGGTGTTAAACGTCAACTCAATGCAAAACATCTGTGCAAATGCAAAAGTTGCTCATTTAGCACACAATATGTACAGTAAGTCAAGATTTAGCACACAATATGTACAGTAAGACTATCGATGCTTCCGTTATGGCTATAGGGATTTTGATACACCTTGTATACTTAACCGAAATTCGTATATATACTAAATTCAGCATACTTGATGTGAAATAAAATGTTTATTATGTAAGTCTTCCCCGATCTTCGTACCTACATCGGTACCGAATGGGGTCGAGGAACATCTGGTCTTGTGCGTGAGCCGTCATACACTTAATCCATATTAGGTCTTACATCCGCGAAGATGTATTACAAAAAGCCTTCAGTTATTGTGGAATCTTATATGTTTTATACACAATTTCATTTGTTGTAAAATACCATGGCCACCATCCTGCTAGTTTAATAGAGTTGGACAATCAATGTGGTATTGATTGTTGATTTTGACTGATTGGTAACGTACTAATACTATAGTGTCAGTTAAGGACGTATGCCCCTTTGACCGCTTTGACTCAAGCATTTGACAAAGACTTCTGGATTTAGCAGATTAATGCTACCAAGTCATCGTCATTTCAGCTAGACGTCCACTGCTGGACATAGGTCTCCCCCAAGTATTTCCACAAAGGCCGGTCGCATCCGTCGTTTGACGGCGACCTTAACCAGGTCATCGGTCCACAATGTGGGATGCCTACCAGCACTGCGCTTTCCGGAACGCGGTCGCCACTCGAGGACTTTTCTTCACCATCGGGCGTCGGTCCTGCGCGCTATGTGCCCTACCCACTACCACTTAAGTTTGGCAGGTAGTGGGCACTTCAATAAAAAAAGTCCGGATTCGTGCTACGAAATTACCCATTCCATCGTGAGGGTGCCGTAAGAGCCGACAATAGGAAATAACAAGGCCGAATACCTAGCCGCAACAGAAGGACAACATGAGACGAAACCCTGTGCCAACCAGTCTTGCCAGCGGGCAGAGGCCCGACTCAATAGTGGGTCATTTATGGGTAGTTGAGTTTTTTTATTCATTTTACTCCACCTATCCAAGTGTGTATACCCGAAAGCCAAACCTTACCTACATTTTAACCTAATGAAGCTATTTTCATTCATCATTACGTCACATAGCTTTATTTCTATTTTAAGCCCGACCCCAACGGCGGGTCGGCGTGTCTTCTTAAAAGGGTGTCGCGATAAATAGACCGGAAAATACCAGTACTGTGCTTGTTTAAGTATGTATATTACATGTGGTTAGGGTTTGTGACGTAACAGACGGATTGCACGTTAATATTGTTAGTATATGTTGGGACCGAAGTACGTCCAGGCGGTGACAGATTTAGAATACATAGTGTCACCACCGCATTCCATTCTGAGGGTGTCGTAACCAACAAAAGGAAATGACAAGGCTGACAACCTAGCCGCAAGACAAGGAAAACTAAAAACGAATCCCAATGCCAACCCGTCTGGCCAGCGTGGCACAGTAGGCTAATCACCCTCCATGTAACTGGAGGAGGCACAACGCAGTGAGTAATTTATGGGCTGAGAAGTAAGAAGTAATTATATTAAATAGGACCGCAAAGAAAAGACGAAAAAGACAAGCCTTCTGGGTTTCTTCTCAGCTGTGGTCGCGATCCGAACTGGTGGTAAACGGTTGAATACTTTGCAATAAATAATATTTTTTATTAACATGTTGATTATTTTGACTATTAATTGTGTGCTATGCATAATATAATAAATGATTTGACTATGAATTACATTACCAGTTATGTCATTCTATCTTAATTATTCATAAAAACTAGATACAGAAAGTTATTGCTCGCTGTGGCAATGAGCAAATGAACAAAATGTTAAGCCGCTTTAATTCACTGAAAATTTCATACGTGTTTCATTTATGCTTCTAAAATCAACTTCAATGAGAATGCTCTAGCTTACTGAACTAAATAATATTTTAAAAAGAACGACGCTTTTCCAATGTATAAATGATGGCCTCATCCCCAAAAATGAGGAGGGTAAATTGCTTACTGTGTCACGTTAATTACCTGTATGTGTTTCCTTAGCCACTCTCATAATAGAATGGGTTCGTGATATTTAAAAAAAACGTTTAACATAGAAACTAATAATTAAGTAACCTAGACATTTTCATTTGATATAGTTTCGAATACCACGTACTTACTTCTCAGCCCATAAATGACCCACTGCTGAGTCGAGCCTCCTCCATCTACATAGAGGGTAATTGACCTACTATGCCGCGTTGGCCAGACGGGTTGACATAGGGTTTCGCATCAAGTTTTCCTTCTGTTGCGGCAACGTTATCGTCCTATCATTTCTTTTGTCAGCTCTTACGACACCCTCAGCATAAAATGGGATGGCGATACTATGTATTCTAAATCTGTCACTACACAGAATAGTTTAGTTAGAATAGAATAGTTTCGAATAAAGTAGTAATCTATGTACTTTCTTGTGAGGAAAACTCTTTTTATTATTATTATTAAAAAAACGAGTAACATACCTACTCGTTTTTTTAGGTTTTCGCGATTATTACACATTGAAATTACACACGTTTTTTTTATATTACGTTACACTTACATTACATATATAATTCCCGACGTTTCGAATGCTTTGCAGGAGTCGTGGTCGCGGGAGAGACTAGATGACAATTGTCTTCAAAAGTGCAAAGAAACAGTTAATATCTACCTCCTATAATTTTGTTTTATTGATAACGTTCCCAGTGCACACAGAAACGTCAGTAGGTAATTAAATAATGTAATATACACGCGATAAATCCGTTCAAAAGTGTTTAATTTCAATATGTTACTCGTGTAAGAGACGGTCGAACAAATCTGAAACTTATTTAGGTTGAACTTACTTAACTCGCGGGATACAGCTAGCTAAAAATATATCCTAAACTATGCTGTTATCCACACACCATCTTAAGCCCAACCTAAGCCTTTGCTTTAATTAAATTCTTAACCCGTCGTATAGCAAGATTAATTTTATCGCAAACGTACGTAGGGCTCGGGTGAAGTGCGGAATGTGTTTTATATTGAGTTTCCAACATATTGCGGTGGAATGAGGTCGCTGTAGCTACAAGAGAGCACTGGTACTGCCGTTCATAGGCAGGCGCAAGTTGCGAGTTTGAAACTGTGCTGTTAACCGATTTCGAAAAGGATCTGTTCCTTTTATACACCAGCCCATTAATGATCTACTACTGAGTTGGGCCTCTTTAAATGCGTGCAAGTTTCCCTTCTCTTTGTGATGGGCCAGATTTCGATCCACCCCATCATGATTCACAAATATACAAATCAAGTCAAAATTTTCTAAATTAAACCTACGTCCTATCTATCTATTTTATACATTTAAGGTAATGCTATGGTAAATTTTACGAATCCTACAATTGAGGCTAAAGCAAGCACCGACTTGTTCATTTTAACTATGTATACCTACTATAATATGCGACTGATTTATATTCACTACACTGAGATTCACAAATATAAATCTTATTAACACATCTACAAGGCTCAAAATGCAATACAAGTGTAACAATACTTTTGTATTATTAATTAAGGGAATAGACCGAACCGACCGAATCAACCGAATCAACCGAATCAACGTAAAAGGGCGGAGCTACTTTCGATGGAGAGGGGACCTACTTACGGGCGTGTTTATAAAAGGAGTCGGGGGGAACAAGGAGTTAGTTAACAATTTTCTTCGTCGCGGATCGTTACGCTGGTCTTTTGTAGCCGCAACTCTGGACCCTGGAGTGCTGGCTGGCTACTCGGTTTAGGACAGTACCTACTGTGAATTAGCCTAGTATTTGATTCGCGGATCGTAACTCTTGTCGGTTTAGTGTTTAAACTAGTTTAGAACCTAGATTTCAGTGTTAATATAAGCGTTCATAGGGCTCCGCGAGTGTTGTGCTTGTGTTAGTGCTTAAGCCTTTGGATTACGGTTTGGATATATGGATTCAGGATCCTGATCCTGCAGCAGAACTTGGTGAGGACTTTCCAATTAGAGTGCATAACGTGATAGATCGAGGAACTATCGTAAAATCTAGACAGAAACCTAGTAAACTATTTAATGGGTTATTTCAAACATATTTGGAGTTATATTTACGGGAATGCGTATTTATTCACTGAGATATTACGATGTGCATTCATAGTAGTTAGTTTATGGCTTGTAGACTGTTATTTTACGTTATTTCGGGATTTACTGTGTCATCTAATGCCTATGTTTTAACTAAGATCTATTTAGTATCCTAGACTTTCTCAGAGTACTACTTAAAACCTAGCGAGACATTTATCTATATACGTAAAGCGTCGAAACCTTAACATTATCATACATAAACTTAACCAAAGTTTCAAGGTTAAAACATTCAAATAATTACGTAAAATTTGAACATCATAAGCAATATGATACTACCTATTTGATGTGGTTGTGCACTTAGTTACCTGTCAGTACTTGGGAGTCAGTGGACTGTTCATAGAGAGAGAAATCTAGACTTAGAGATTAGTCTAATTATCAAATGCACATGAGGAAAGCAACCACCTGTTCAGTCAAATACCTGCTTAGCAAGAGTGCTTATGTGAGAGTATTAGAGAAGAAATCACACCATCAATCTGCAGTATCTGATTGTTCATCTACTACTAAATACCTAATACTTATTGTACTGAATAGTCTCTGGGTACTCATGCTGTGGGTTGGCTGGGATGCATAACCATATTCAATGCAGTAGTGTGCTGTATTTCATGCTAGAGTCAAAGCATCATCGTCATCATCAGAACAATTCGTTGTACTTAGACGATATCAACAAATATATCTTCATTTTGTAGTACAATGAGTTGAGCCCTCTCTTTTATAATGGAGTAATAGATTTACATTTGCTATAGAGTTGCATTATTTGTAAGAATTGAAAGTCAGACCTTTCAATAATAAACCCCTGAGTAGCAGTAATATCACAGAGTTTCTTGCTGGCTCTTCTCTGTGGATGGACTTTGTGAACCAGTGGTAATGTTAGATTTTACATTAGAGTAATTATTAAAGTAGTTTTAAAGAGAAATGAAACTACATAATTTGTGGAATATTCAACACAATTCTCCACAAATTGCGGGGTGGAGAGTGTCCAAGTCAGGCTAGTCGAAGCTCACAGGTTAAGGCGGGGAATTGGGGCCTTTTCCCTTAGTCCCGCTGCAAATATAATAATAAGTAGTTTCTTGATCTCTAGTGTTTTACTCCAGATATTATTATTTCTCTTGCTCTATGACTCTTGGTCTGATTTACTAGCATACTATGTGTTTACCATGATCTCCATAGAATAAAATATTATAGGTTAGCTAGGTCATATAGGTTAGCTATGTCATATAGGGTATCTAGATCATATAGGTTACCTAGGTCATATTTGTTAGCTAGATAATATAGGTTACCTAGGTCATATAGGGTACCTAGGTCATATAGGGTATCTAGACCATATAGGTTATCCAGGTCATATAGATTATCTAGGACATATAGGGTATCTAGGTCATATAGGTTAGCTAGGTCATATAGGGTCTTCAGGTAATAGGAATGTGTGGGAAACCTTCTGTAGGTATCATTGTTTCACTAACACTTGGATATCATTTAGTCATACTATATGTTTTCCACCATATGTTACTTAGGTCATATATTGCAGTAGGGACAGTTAGGGAAACCTTTTGTAATACATATACCAATCCATCACTAAACGTTCTTAGGTTATAATGCGGCACAACATAAGGGTCCTCGCTACTGGACAATCACTGGCCAATCTAATTTTAAGTTCAATCTAGTTTTAAATCTAATCTAAGTTAATTAAATCTAATCTTAAATTAAATCTAATATTAAGTTCAATGTAAAGTTAAGTTCTAATATTATTATTAAGTTCTTTAAGGTATATATTGTATTATTTATATATTATTTATCTATTTATTATGTTATATATCGTTTAAGTAAACTATATCGTTAAGTTAGGTTATATCTTTATTTATCATTATTTATTTATTTATAATAGTATAAGTTGGTGAACCAAACGGTTGGTTCACCAACAACTCGTTACAATTTGGTGCCGTGACCAGGATTCATGGTATCCAGATTGTATTATTCGATAACCATTGAGATAGATTTATTTATATATTTTAGTATATATATGTAGTGTACCAGAGTATACTGGTCACTCATTACAATTTGGTGCCGTGACCAGGATTCATGGTATCCAGATTGTATTATTTGATAACCTTATTTATATATTTTAGTATAAATATGTAGTGTACCAGAGTATACTGGACACTCATTACAATTTGGTGCCGTGACCAGGATATTTTACCTGGCATGGTGGGACATTATTTATATTATGTTATAGCTCATAGTCTTCTGCAACATGACCAGGATATTTTACCTGGCATGGTGGGACATTATTTATATTATGTTATAGCTCATAGTCTTCTGCAACAGAACTAGGATGTTTTAACTGGCATGAAGGGTTAATAAATCTATCATTTTATAATTTATAGTCACTTTCAGTTTACCGGGATAGTTAGCTTACCATCATATAAGGCTTTATTCTATCATCGTATAACTTATAGGCACACTGTAGTCACTTAGTTAACTTGGCATGGCAAGGCATTGTTTATATTAGTTTTAACTCATACTTACTTACTAGAACAACATACTCACTTAACCTGAAATTGTAAAGCATTATTTTCATCTTATAATAATTTGTAGTTCTTTATATTCATCTAAAACATGACTAGGATATGATAAACATAGCAAATCAAAGCACTGATCGTTTGCATCAGTTGTGCTTGTGGCTAACTAGGTTATCAAAACTTCTTGATTTCTATAATATCTTTACACTATTTAAATTCATCTGTTGATTATAGGTTAGTTCTTAGTTTTATTTAACTAAAGTGACCGTAAGGTCACAATTTGTTGTCGTGGAATGGAAAAGTGATTGGATTGGTATCTATAGGTTATGTTTTGTTTATTGTTTTCACTGGCAGTTCATACTTTTACATATCTTGATTCAATAAGTAGCATTTTATGATTACACTGGGTTGGGGGATGGATTTCGTGGCTTTCTTTCGATACAGACACTTGTTTTGCACATATTTTAACATAGTATCTTCTATCTTCTTTTTGTTATTTTCATTGAATAATTTCTTAATTTCGTGTTGTAGTCATACTTAACGGTAACATTACTATTTCATTTGATTCGATTATTAGTATCGATTACAAAAACAAAACAAAAATAAAAGATCTTCGCGTCTTTCACAATATTGCAATTATTAAAGCAAATGTTTTATCATATTCTAATAGGTTATCAATATTTCAGTTAGTTTAAATTGGTTATAGTTTTCGAATAGTTTTAAAATTATGTTATTTAATATTTTAAATACTCGATTAAATTGAATCGATTACGTTAAATGAATGAAGCTACTTTACTGCCATTTTGTTTTCTCTGTTTCGTCTCTCACTATTACGTTCGGATATGCGCAAAGACAACTTTGTGAATATTTTGAATTACATAGTTAAACTTGTTTTATGTTGGTAAGGTAGAATTTTAGTTATTTATATTTATTTTAGCTCTAAATAATCTGTAGTTGATATATTTTCGTTTAAAAGGAAGTTTCGTAATTTAAGATTATCAGAATTTGTAGCGTGGAATTACAAAAGGAATGAAGGACCTAGCGCGATGAAGGATTTGAAACTGACTGCTGGACTGAACTAAACTGACTGATTGACTGCACTCCTGCGCAGCGCGGTCAAGGCGGGAACTATGAATATATATGGAGTTATTATCTACGTAATGTAATAGTTCATAGGATGTAATTCGAATTATTTTAGGAATATAGTACATACAATATTTGACATTTTACTACTAAAGTTTACAAATCTGGGGGGATGGTTTTCTATTTAGAAGTTCGGCAAGTTATTTTTAAATTATCTGGATTGTGTCGCGTCTGCATGTTTGTTTCTATAAACTCGATGTATGTATTTATGTTTGTTTAAATTGACTTCTTCTTGTGTTGTATTTTATGAACGGCAACTTCTATTTAATTATAGACTTTAGCTATAGGAAGGTAGTTAAGTTTCACGAAAGTTTGAAAAATGGAGGGATGACATTTTATTTTATACGATACTATTTACGTTTCGCGTATTAATAGATAGATATTAGATAAAGTGATAGATAGAGGAGGATATAGATTTAAGATAGGATATATTTATTGCTGGTTTATTGGGGGTTGTGCGTTTCTATGGTATTTATTTCTAACGTCTTTCTTTCTAAACTTACGAGTAGGCTAGGTACAATAAATGGTTTGCCTCTCTTTCACCGATAGTCTGTTAGTGTGACCGAGTACGTTTCAGCATCTTTGTGGTAATATTTTATAATTTTTCTACACCGAAATAATATACGTATAGTACTTAAACCTAGGAAATGTTTCAAATATGTTAGTCTAATAGTAAGGTAATATTTTGTGTATGTTTGTTCGTAGTCTTAAACTGCCCACTTTAACGACGATTATTGTTGTGATTAATACGTAAACCCACAATAGGCTATCATAGTGATTAAATTAGTAGGAGTCAATGTAGGTACTTTATTTAAGCCTAGGCGGGTAGAGCTAAATATCAATTGCGCACGGATAAATTTTTGTAGAATGGTAATTTCTCAATAACTAGACGAATTTTATCATAATCGATTTCGTTCATAAATTAAAGAAATCTAGAACCTTAATAAGGTGGAATATGTGACTTTTTAAAAGGCCTCCAAAATCCAATTATTGTCGCTTTCGATTGACCAATGACCATTGACCAATATCATGTTTTATTTACTAATCGTGTTTGGACGGGACTCGTGGGGCTCGCGCTGCTTTGTATGAATGAACCGAAACTTATTATTTATCATTGATCATATACACCTATTACACGTAACCAAACCATAGCGGCGGCTAATTCGTTGGCAGCGACATCTATTGAGAATTGTGGAAACTTATTGACTAATTACACTGAACGATATCTTTTGTTGCCGAATTTTTTAATCAGATTTCTTTAGATAATACAAAGTTACAAGTAATTAAGTTGTAGCTATGCGATAATTTGACGAATGATTAGGAAGGGAAAATGCATGGTTCTAACGGATTTCGCGATACATTGAAATCAATTTCAATGTACGTTTTTTTACGTTACGTTATTTACTATTAAGTAGACTATTTTATAGAATTTTATACGGGAATCGAAATGACTGCATTTAGCGCATATATCTTGTAATTTGTGTGTTATATGTACATATTACATAGGTATGTAGCTAGGTAACGGCTAGTCATCAGGAATAGGTACACATACTTAATTTTTTAAGAACGTTTTATTGTATGAAAGTACGATCGACAAATATTAGTATTAGGACTTTCAGGTTCTTTAGGTAAGTTCATAATGAATGCGAGCGTTGGATGGGTGAGCAGATATTCTGGTGGTACGTACATTTAGAATTTGTGTTTCTTTATGTGTGTTGTGTATATATTATTTGTGTTTTATATTTTTATTAATATTTAAGATGTTAAGGTTTTGACACGTATGATATTTTCTAGGACTTTTAACCTGATAATTTAGTCATTAATTTAAAATTTGATTCGGGTAATTTTGAGTAAAATTAAATAATCAATACGAATAAAATACTTTAAGTTGTACATTGGTTGGTTTCGTTAATCTTGGGAGTATAGGAAATTATTATAATTTTCACAGTAAATATGCTTTAACTGCACTTGCCATCCATGTGGTTCCTTAAGGTTAAATGGCAGCGCGAATAGCTATGAAGTTGAGCTATGAAAGGATGAATGTTTGTATAAAATTTAGAAAAGCATTTGCGTAAAGCGATATGAGTTGATGCTAAAGTATTTAAATTCAGTTTGGAGGGTCAAAAGTAACCTTAACTGAATCCTGGATGGAGATGTTTGTTGATTTCTGAATGATTAAGATGCACTCACTACGACAAAAGGGTTATTACGTTGGAGTACCTTTGGTGTTAGGTTAGGTCAGAAGACACGTCATCGGATTTCCGATTTCGTAGTAACTCTTCACGCTACATGCCGCTAACAAAGATATTTCCCCACACTACACATACGCCAACTTGTTATCATGTCATGATATGGGAATAGAATCGAACGAGATCGTGCGGTATTCTAATAATTAATTACTGAAGGTATAGGATTCGTTTGGGTTGAACGGGTAGTGTGTTCGTTCCGTACTGGTCGTACTGAGATGTTACGTAAAGGTCGGGGCGGCATGCTGTATCATTAGGATTGACCTGCCTCACAACCAGGTTCCCTAGGCTATATATCCAAGCGGTCTTGCTGGATGGGTTAGTTATTTCATACTGCATGATTGTTGAACGTCGAGACCTATGCTTATGTTATGGCTGGTTCAAGAGGTTTAAATTTACACTTTCAATAACACACAACACATTACATTTACATGCGCATCCGAAGTTCAGATATTAACAAACTAGGTTTATTATAAGAATTAAAGCTTTAGAATTACTTCAATTCATTTGAGCGAAACGGGAACGGGTCTTTTTAGTCTATTGTAGAGCCAAGAGAGGAGGGGATGATTGGCGAAGCGAACCTATGTCTAGCTTAATTGAGATAAACAAAAACGGGTGAATGTATATTGATTACTAAATTATCGGATACTTATATTTGTGAATGTAAGGGGGTTTGAGGGGAAATCTATTCCAGTTAACAGTCTTACTTTCATAAGATTTCGGGGGATGCTGTGATGGGCCAGATTTCGATCCACCCCATCATGATTCACAAATATACAAATCAAGTCAAAATTTTCTAAATTAAACCTACGTCCTATCTATCTATTTTATACATTTAAGGTAATGCTATGGTAAATTTTACGAATCCTACAATTGAGGCTAAAGCAAGCACCGACTTGTTCATTTTAACTATGTATACCTACTATAATATGCGACTGATTTATATTCACTACACTGAGATTCACAAATATAAATCTTATTAACACATCTACAAGGCTCAAAATGCAATACAAGTGTAACAATACTTTTGTATTATTAACTATGGGAATAGACCGAACCGACCGAATCAACCGAATCAACCGAATCAACCGAATCAACGTAAAAGGGCGGAGCTACTTTCGATGGAGAGGGGACCTACTTACGGGCGTGTTTATAAAAGGAGTCGGGGGGAACAAGGAGTTAGTTAACAATTTTCTTCGTCGCGGATCGTTACGCTGGTCTTTTGTAGCCGCAACTCTGGACCCTGGAGTGCTGGCTGGCTACTCGGTTTAGGACAGTACCTACTGTGAATTAGCCTAGTATTTGATTCGCGGATCGTAACTCTTGTCGGTTTAGTGTTTAAACTAGTTTAGAACCTAGATTTCAGTGTTAATATAAGCGTTCATAGGGCTCCGCGAGTGTTGTGCTTGTGTTAGTGCTTAAGCCTTTGGATTACGGTTTGGATATATGGATTCAGGATCCTGATCCTGCAGCAGAACTTGGTGAGGACTTTCCAATTAGAGTGCATAACGTGATAGATCGAGGAACTATCGTAAAATCTAGACAGAAACCTAGTAAACTATTTAATGGGTTATTTCAAACATATTTGGAGTTATATTTACGGGAATGCGTATTTATTCACTGAGATATTACGATGTGCATTCATAGTAGTTAGTTTATGGCTTGTAGACTGTTATTTTACGTTATTTCGGGATTTACTGTGTCATCTAATGCCTATGTTTTAACTAAGATCTATTTAGTATCCTAGACTTTCTCAGAGTACTACTTAAAACCTAGCGAGACATTTATCTATATACGTAAAGCGTCGAAACCTTAACATTATCATACATAAACTTAACCAAAGTTTCAAGGTTAAAACATTCAAATAATTACGTAAAATTTGAACATCATAAGCAATATGATACTACCTATTTGATGTGGTTGTGCACTTAGTTACCTGTCAGTACTTGGGAGTCAGTGGACTGTTCATAGAGAGAGAAATCTAGACTTAGAGATTAGTCTAATTATCAAATGCACATGAGGAAAGCAACCACCTGTTCAGTCAAATACCTGCTTAGCAAGAGTGCTTATGTGAGAGTATTAGAGAAGAAATCACACCATCAATCTGCAGTATCTGATTGTTCATCTACTACTAAATACCTAATACTTATTGTACTGAATAGTCTCTGGGTACTCATGCTGTGGGTTGGCTGGGATGCATAACCATATTCAATGCAGTAGTGTGCTGTATTTCATGCTAGAGTCAAAGCATCATCGTCATCATCAGAACAATTCGTTGTACTTAGACGATATCAACAAATATATCTTCATTTTGTAGTACAATGAGTTGAGCCCTCTCTTTTATAATGGAGTAATAGATTTACATTTGCTATAGAGTTGCATTATTTGTAAGAATTGAAAGTCAGACCTTTCAATAATAAACCCCTGAGTAGCAGTAATATCACAGAGTTTCTTGCTGGCTCTTCTCTGTGGATGGACTTTGTGAACCAGTGGTAATGTTAGATTTTACATTAGAGTAATTATTAAAGTAGTTTTAAAGAGAAATGAAACTACATAATTTGTGGAATATTCAACACAATTCTCCACAAATTGCGGGGTGGAGAGTGTCCAAGTCAGGCTAGTCGAAGCTCACAGGTTAAGGCGGGGAATTGGGGCCTTTTCCCTTAGTCCCGCTGCAAATATAATAATAAGTAGTTTCTTGATCTCTAGTGTTTTACTCCAGATATTATTATTTCTCTTGCTCTATGACTCTTGGTCTGATTTACTAGCATACTATGTGTTTACCATGATCTCCATAGAATAAAATATTATAGGTTAGCTAGGTCATATAGGTTAGCTATGTCATATAGGGTATCTAGATCATATAGGTTACCTAGGTCATATTTGTTAGCTAGATAATATAGGTTACCTAGGTCATATAGGGTACCTAGGTCATATAGGGTATCTAGACCATATAGGTTATCCAGGTCATATAGATTATCTAGGACATATAGGGTATCTAGGTCATATAGGTTAGCTAGGTCATATAGGGTCTTCAGGTAATAGGAATGTGTGGGAAACCTTCTGTAGGTATCATTGTTTCACTAACACTTGGATATCATTTAGTCATACTATATGTTTTCCACCATATGTTACTTAGGTCATATATTGCAGTAGGGACAGTTAGGGAAACCTTTTGTAATACATATACCAATCCATCACTAAACGTTCTTAGGTTATAATGCGGCACAACATAAGGGTCCTCGCTACTGGACAATCACTGGCCAATCTAATTTTAAGTTCAATCTAGTTTTAAATCTAATCTAAGTTAATTAAATCTAATCTTAAATTAAATCTAATATTAAGTTCAATGTAAAGTTAAGTTCTAATATTATTATTAAGTTCTTTAAGGTATATATTGTATTATTTATATATTATTTATCTATTTATTATGTTATATATCGTTTAAGTAAACTATATCGTTAAGTTAGGTTATATCTTTATTTATCATTATTTATTTATTTATAATAGTATAAGTTGGTGAACCAAACGGTTGGTTCACCAACAACTCGTTACATCTTTCAGATAGGTGATCTGCATCTTGCATTCCTTTCTAGGATTTGATGATATGTATTGTGAAGTATCACTAGTATCAGTAGCTAAAACTCGAGAACTGCTGGACCGATTTGGCTAATTTTGGTCTTGAAATATTCGTGTTGCCTACATATTTTCTCACCTTTCAAACCTTCCCTGGAATTTCACGAATATTTCAAGACCAAAATTAGCCAAATCGGTCCAGCAGTTCTCGAGTTTTAGCGAGACTAACGAACAGCAATTCATTTTTATATTTAAGATATACTGATTTCGATTTAAATTTCAATTACGATATTTCGATGTTAATTTTATTTATTTTACAATATTCGTAATGCAGTTTTAAAATTTATATATGTGGCAAATTTTTGACCTGAATTTGGATCTGTACTTATCTAGACAACTTGGACAAACAAACCAATCTAACAAATAAAAAACTATTTGAATATGTTTTACACAATCACAGGGACAATAATATTGTTGTTTTGTAAAAATAAAAAGCAGTTTGAATGGCAGTTAACGAAAATGTTTTACATGTAGCCTACATGTAAAACATGTAGGCAGGTGTCTTCTATATGTTAACAAAAGACACATATTTTTTCTGGTACGTGCAAAGTAGCGCGGGTCGCTATATTTGAAACAAATAAAATTATCTGCAAAACTGTCGACATAAAGTTTGATTGGTTCAGAAATGTTATGCTCTCTGGAATTTTGATTTATTTCCCAACACGGTCGGTATTGTTCACAATCACACGCTGTAGAATTTTAACTAGTTTGCAACCACATATCTTCACAGTGCACATCAACTTAACAGTAATACAATTTATTTTCTTTTCTAATGCATTTTTAATTTAAGGTGACTGCTCTCTACTTCATATAAACTTTAACTGTGTTTTAACTTTAACTAACAATAGTACGTCTCAATAAGCGTCATATGAAACGTAGGACAAAGTTTTCGCCTCATTATTTCCTCATCGTTGGGTTAATAAAGTATGTCTATCTATAGCTAAAGTTCATTATCATCATTTCAGCCAAAAGACGTCCGCTGCTGGGCATAGATAAAGGTGTTTTTTTGTAATATTACATAAGATTTGTAACAAAAAATGTTAACCGAGTACAAGAGTCAGTTGACAAAAGTTTTTTTTTAAATTTAAACATGAAATATTATTTGTTAATATAATTTGTTTCTGTTATGAAGTCGGTTAACATTTTTTGTTACAAATCTTATGTAATATTACAGTTACTGTTTAGTACACTTCTTATTCATAAATCATAAAGTATAAACTAAGCCTTATTCATAAATTATAAGTAGAAACCACTACAATTTTTAAATTAAAATTACCACAATGTAGGTCCACTCCTAGCGGTCGTCATACCTACATTCACACCTTCTACACAATTCCTCACTCCTACAATCCCTCCATCTCCTTTGATCGCTCACAATCCCTGCATTGTCAACATACAGTTGTCCTACTGATTTACTTCTCTTTGCCTGGACAGCAGATTAGGCAGTTTGACGTCATTTTGGCCAAACAGTGCGTTGCACTGGCTCTGCATTGTATGCTAAACAAAGGACATTTGTGAACAGCTCGCTTGTGTCACTACTAACACTTGAATGACACGGTTTGACGAATAAATATAATAAACTAAATAAAGATATTGTATTACCATATTATATTTAATAATTTATGCATACTAATATTGATGTAAATTAAGAGATACGAATACTGATACAAATATTGTGTGCAAAAATGGATAGGAAAAATAGAGCTTATCGGTTCGTTACATATTTTTTCACCTCTTTGAATACTAATACTACTCAGCCCATAGATGACCCACTGCTGAGTCGGGCCTCCTCCAGTTACATGGAGGGTAATTAGCTCACTGTGCGCTGGCCAGTCGGGTAGGCACAGTTTTCCTTCTCTTGCAGCTGAGATGGAATGGGGTAGTGACACCATGTATTCTGAATCCGTCACGATGCAAACTCATTACATAATGTTAAGTTACCACCAGGTGCCACCCCAGTGGATACACCACTATTTAGAGTGCCCCAAAAAAAAACATTGTATTAATAAATTGTATAATAAAATGATTTAAATATGACCACATTACGAATCATATTTAAATCAAGAATCAAATATTACTACACAGTGCTTGTAAGATACATATTAATAAACTTTATTTCCTATCGAATGAAGTCTTGTAACTATAAAACGCAATTTTCCACACTGTTATTACAACACTCTTATTGCTTTTGAATACGGACGCATGCAACAATACCATTACCTGGCCAGTTGTCAGTTTCTGTCCAGTTAGGTAAGTCCAACTTCGAGAGAGAGGTCAATCGTCGGATCCAACTCGGCTGGGCAGCGTTCGGGAAGTTGCGAAAGATTTTCTCGTCCACAATACCGCAGTATTTAAAGACAAGTTTTACATATGGTACAGAGACGTGGTCGCTCACTACGGGGTCCATCAAAAGGCTCAAAATCACCGGAGTGGCCCACTACTGAGTTGGGCCTCCTTCAAATTCATGGCGGAAAATTAGCCTACTGTGCCTTGACACAAACCCTGTGTGTTTGTGTCAAGTTTTCCTTATCTACTCGCTAGATTATTTGCCTCTTGTGGTTCTGTAGGCACCTTTTATGCCAGCAATACACGTTGGCCGAGCTTAGGCCAACACGATCGTAGGCAATTTAATACAAGGCAAGTGCTACTGCCTACACGTTGGGCAAGTGTAGCGAAACCAACTAGGCGAGCGACACCGAGCGATGGCCATACAATGCAAATATACCGTCTATACGTTGGTATTGGCGTTCACTCGGCAATGCTAGGCCAACGTATATTGCTGGCTTTACGACATCCTCAGGATAGTATGAGTTTACCTTCTAAAGCCCACGCGGACAAATAATAATGTCGTCGTCGTTATTACAGCCCAAAAATGACCCACTAGTTACTTGGGCCTCCTCCAAGTTCACGGAGGGACCTAAAATACATGAATATGCCAATAGTTATATTAAAGGTACCAACTGGAATACTATTTTGATATCTGAAAGCTGTAGGTCAAGGCAATACCTGAGGAGCTGACCTTATATATATAAATGGAAACCTTGATATTTTAATGTTTATGTCACTTTCAAAGTCTAGAGCATTGCATTATATTATTAGCGCAGCAGTGCTGGTAGACATCCCATATTGTGGACCGACGACCTGGTTGAGGTGGCGCGAAAGAGATAGATGCGGGCGGCTCAGGAGCGGACTTGTGGAAATCCTTGGGGAGGCCTATGTCCAGCAGTGCACGTCATTTGGCTGAAATGATGATGTAACGAATACCATTTCATTTCAAGTCTATCGTATCTTGCGACTATACTTTTGCCTACTTTCTTTACACATCTCTAACGATACGCCGCGCCGGCTCATCTCTGTGGAATGGCATTCCGAACCGGTGGTAAAAATTAAATGATTAATTATTTTATTTTTCTTTTTATTTTTTTCTGTTATAATCCAATTGAAAGCATTCGCAATAATTTATTGGAAATTCGAAACATTTTGATTTTGACACTTTCATCCCGGAAGGGACTGGTAGTGTCACCTTCCCAACCCCTATTAACAGTACTCTTTTCTTCAATAGGAACAACTCAGACAACGCAAAGAGGCTGAGGAGCGGATCGCGGCCCAGAATGAGTTCCTTCGGACCTCCCTACGTGGTTCTAATAAGCTGCAGGCCCTGGAGTCCAACCCACCAACCAGCAGTGCCTTTGTCAACGACGCCTATGAAGAAGATGGCGCCGAGGACTCGCAGCTATATGCAGTCGTTGGTATGTACAGCAATAGGACCGCCCATTTTACGAGAACAGTTATTATATTTATGACTGTCCTTGTGGTGATGGATTACACAATCCCATCACCAACCCACACTACCCTGAGGGTGTCGTAAGAGGCGACTAAAGGAGCGTAAGAGGCAGATCACCTAGCCGCGTGAGAAGGAAAACTTGATACAAACCCTGTGCCAACCCGTCTTGCTAGCGTGGCCCAGTAGGCTAATTTCCCTCCATGAATTTGGAGGAGGCCCGACTCAGAAGTGGGTCAATTATGGGCTGAGAAGTAAGTTCTAATGTATATGGCATATTTTGTATTGTGCAATAAAGAGTCATCTGTCGATGTTGCGTAACGTTTGTCCTCTGATAGTGATGTTAATAAACTCATCACAATCTCGGGCTATATTATTTATACTGGCTCACTCACTGGCTTATGCCAGTGTTAGCTCAGAAAGGAAGGTTGCAGAACATTGTGTTGAACAACAACAAATACATACATACACATACTTTATTACGAAGTAAACATTGTATAAGACCTCCTGAACCCTCTTTGATGCGACCGCCACAAAAACGGAAACAGTTACCGCTACAGTTAATTAAAAGGCATGTTAATGTACACCCTTCCACCCGAACTGGCGTATAATTAATTGGATTACATTAAAAATTCACAGCCCTTACGAAATTTGCTTGGCGATTGTGTTTTGTTCGATAATACCTAGGTTACAAAGAGGTAATTTTATTAGAGGAAATACCAAATGTTAGAATTCCTCGTAGAATCAAACACATCAAGTTCTATTTGTTGTGATAAAATGCGTTACTTATAGGATTTTATTACAGCAAATAACTAACGGCCCACTTTCTTTCCAAGACTATAGGCGTAGATCTATATTTTACACTTTACTTATGTATTTATAGGATACTTAGGTCATTGCGTCGGGGGTTTATTAAAATTTTTAATTTTTTTTTTACAATGCTGCGATTTAATCAAATTCCAAATTTTTTATAGTTATTTGAATAATATTAGAATGATTTTCGATCTATCATAAAATTTTGTTTACTTACAATCACTTAAGATGAAATAGGTTAGTGAAACCATGACACTCGGATGAACGGCACATGTCCGTTTTAAGTTTTTTTTTAATACTAATTATAGCATATTGTTATGTATTTCTTTTCTAGATTATCAAGAAGTATGCGCAGCGCTTAGTAGAGTCCAAAAAGCATTGGGGTCCCACGGGGAGTCTGCGTTGGCGGCCCGCGTGGCGGGTGCGGCGGGGGCCTTACTGTGTCCAGCGCTCAGGACCGCCTTGGCGACCCGCTCAGCGGTCCTGACTGCGGTCCGACACAAGAGACCAGGGCTTGCACCGCCTCACACGCATAGAGCCACGGATAGATTGAAAGACGTGAGTAATTAACCCATACCATCCTGAGGGTGTCGTAAGAGGCGACTAAGGGAACGCAAGAGGCAATCCACCTACCTACCTTACCTAGCCGCAAGAGAAGGAAAACTCGATACAAACCCTGTGCCAACCCGACTTGCCAGCGTGGCAGAGTAGGCTAAATTCCCTCCATGAATTTGGAGGAGACCCGACTCAGTAGTGCGTCATTCATGGGCTGAAAGGACGAAAAATTATATTTAATAAATTATGTTACGTCTTAGTAAAATAATCTTAATTTAACGTCCATTTTAAAATTTAAGCGTTTGCTTAACTAATATTTTCGTTCAATAACAAACCTTACGATCGATACCTTGTCTTCCCTCTAATAGCATTGTGATGTATGCAACCTTAATCCTGTCAACGTGTGCTGGTACAGCTTCGCCTTAGGGGCTTTGTCCTATCTTTGGAAGTAAGCCTATTTCGTTGGCTTGCCAGGTTATCTTGTAACGGGATCGTTGTATTTGTAATGGTCATTGTATTTGTAATGGTCATTGTTTGTCAGTCTATGAACAGTTATTTAATTGACTTGATTGACTGCCTCGTTGGTCTAGGAGTTAGAAGTGCCGCCTTTGCATTAACGGGTCCGGGGTTTGATTACGGAGTCGGGCAAGTGTCTTTGTCTAAACCAGAGGCACTTGCTCTGAGTCTGGGTGTTATTTGTGTTTGTGAATTACATGTTTGTAAAGTGCCCCCGCCAAACAGGTTATACCTGGGCAGGGCATAAAGGGCAGGGGTGACATTTTTCTTAAAAAATAAATAAAAGAAATCATATACGACGGTCCACCTGTTTAAAGTCGGCAGCAAATTTTGTTGTTTTACTTCAATAATGAAATAATTAAATTTACTTAGTAATTAGATGAAATGTTAGACTGACGTGATTTTAATTGGAAAATGATAAAAAAGTGCATATTGTATACACTTTTAACATTGCTGCCGATATAATATCAAATTGATCCAAGTAAGCTACCAAAACAAAATGACTAAATAAGTACCCTGTAAAAGATCTGAACAATTATCTCATTATCTCTGTAGGCCAATGAGTAAGTTGGGGCGCGAATTACCAGCTCTATATCCTTTTTACCTCAAGTCCCCAGCACCAGCTCTATATCCATTTTACCTCAAGTCCCAGCACCAGCTCTATATCCTTTTTACCTCAAGTCCCAGCACCAGCTCTATATCCATTTTACCTCAAGTCCCAGCACCAGCTCTATATCCATTTTACCTCAAGTCCCAGCACCAGCTCTATATCCTTTTTACCTCAAGTCCCAGCACCAGCTCTATATCCATTTTACCTCAAGTCCCAGCACCAGCTCTATATCCATTTTACCTCAAGTCCCAGCACCAGCTCTATATCCTTTTTACCTCAAGTCCCAGCACCAGCTCTATATCCATTTTACCTCAAGTCCCAGCACCAGCTCTATATCCATTTTACCTCAAGTCCCAGCACCAGCTCTATATCCATTTTACCTCAAGTCCCAGCACCAGCTCTATATCCATTTTACCTCAAGTCCCAGCACCAGCTCTATATCCATTTTACCTCAAGTCCCAGCACCAGCTCTATATCCTTTTTACCTCAAGTCCCAGCACCAGCTCTATATCCATTTTACCTCAAGTCCCAGCACCAGCTCTATATCCATTTTACCTCAAGTCCCAGCACCAGCTCTATATCCATTTTACCTCAAGTCCCAGCACCAGCTCTATATCCATTTTACCTCAAGTCCCAGCACCAGCTCTATATCCTTTTTACCTCAAGTCCCCAGCACCAGCTCTATATCCTTTTTACCTCAAGTCCCAGCACCAGCTCTATATCCATTTTACCTCAAGTCCCAGCACCAGCTCTATATCCATTTTACCTCAAGTCCCAGCACCAGCTCTATATCCTTTTTACCTCAAGTCCCCAGCACCAGCTCTATATCCTTTTTACCTCAAGTCCCAGCACCAGCTCTATATCCATTTTACCTCAAGTCCCAGCACCAGCTCTATATCCATTTTACCTCAAGTCCCAGCACCAGCTCTATATCCATTTTACCTCAAGTCCCAGCACCAGCTCTATATCCTTTTTACCTCAAGTCCCAGCACCAGCTCTATATCCATTTTACCTCAAGTCCCAGCACCAGCTCTATATCCTTTTTACCTCAAGTCCCAGCACCAGCTCTATATCCATTTTACCTCAAGTCCCAGCACCAGCTCTATATCCATTTTACCTCAAGTCCCAGCACCAGCTCTATATCCATTTTACCTCAAGTCCCAGCACCAGCTCTATATCCTTTTCACCTCAAGTCCCACATAACCCCGCCGTGGATATCACTCCTACGCGAGAATTGCTAGACAAAAAAAAACATTTTTCCATCTCGTGAAAAAATAACCGTACTTTTTTTTTTTCTTCCTTGTGGCTCTCACGGTTTGTGTTTAGTCAATGTCAAGTCACTTTGTATCATTTCAATATTATTTCTCTCCATCATAATGGGTTTGCCATTTCCCTGTTAGCCACTCATAAGTAATTTCATTTTGAGTGTCCCCCTCCCACGTGGCTAAGATGTTCTGCGCGGACGTGGGGTTGGCCTTTGGGAGGGATAACCGTACTTATTGTTTCTTCTCTTTCCCACAGTGCATGGATGTACTAGGCGCGCATACCGCCACAGGAGGTGAGAGTTCGGCATTAGCAGCGGAATTGCTATCAATACTTGGAGGACTGGAGCTCGAGAGCCTCATCCAAGCTCACGACCAGGCGGCGGCGCTGTTAGACCCCGCCTGCTTCACTAGAGGCAAGAGGCATAAGGTGAGACTTTATGTTAACGGAGAAAGGTCAAATTATAAATGCACTTCATATTATGCTCGCTGTAAACCAGCCCTGCTGCCACTGCCTTTGACTGTTGGCTTTGACTATTTTTGATATGTCCTTTTGGATAAAAGAACAGACTAATAAACGCCACTCGAAGTCGAGGAAAGGCTTAAATTATGTAATGGTCTCTGGCAGATAGTCAGTTATAATATTTTTACTATTTATTTTTAATTTTATAAGAACTTTAATATGTATGTGATTAGCACATAGATATACATATATATATATATATATATATATATATATATATATATATATATATATATATAGAACATATATATAATAAAATAGATAGATATTTTATTTAAATAAATTCTTTGAACTAGCATGGCGGGAAAGTTCGTAATAAAATATCTTTAGAGACGTAAAAAAAGATTTTACTTATTCATGAATCTCATCAAAATATTCAGTTGCTAAAGATAAAAACAAAATGTATTTCAAAATGGCGATCCGAGTACAGCTCGTCACTAAACATTAAAAAATAATGGTTATCGTTCATCTCGCTCCGGCAGATTTTATTACAGTGATTTATTCAAAACATTTGCATAATTTTACGACACAGAACGCTTTATAAACGCGTTAGTAATGAGAAATGTAAATAAATGAAATAGGAAAAATAAAGTTTGAATACTTCCCCCGAATACGTATTCTGCACTATTTGAATTTAAATAATCCTCGCCTTTTCCCGGTTTCATTAGGGTCACCAGTCTAACCATTTGGCTAAATACCAGTATTTACACAGATCGATTGGTTAGACCAGCTGTCACTTTTACCGACTTTTTGTAACAAATATAATGGCTGGTAGAATGGCAGCTGGGATCGACAACATAACGTGCCCTCCGAAGCTCAACATCTAGCAGAGCTTTAATTTAGCTCCTCAACATCTAGCAGAGCTATACGTTGTTTGACCTACAGATGGATTGCTATCCGCATTGTCCACTAGGCTACGGAATTCGAAAATGGAATGTTAAATTATCTTTTTAATTATAAATTTAATGAACGTTTTCATTAATTCACTATTAGGTTATATGATGATGGGTATTAGGTTATAGTGATGATGGTATTATTATTGTTACAGACTGGCAATAACTTCAACCACAAGGGCGAAAACGACAAAGCTTTAACGGTGCATTCGCCGGACGATCCCAGCGAACACATCAAAATAATCAAAATAGAGAAAACTAACGAACCACTTGGTAAGTTGTTTATGGTCGGCGTGGCAATTGCTTCATAATTTGTTATTTTTAAACTGAATAATTTTTATAAGCCTAATAAACAATTTATGGACGCCTAATAAACGATTTATGGAATCCCCAATACAACTAGAAAAAAGGGTGATTATCTTGAAACGGCAAAACAAATTATATTTAAAAATGCCTAAGAAAAGCAAAAAGACAAATTAAAAAAAGAAGCTCTTCAAACACACGTACTCATCAGACTGGACTAGTGGTTGTGGAAATCGTTGAGGGGCTAACGTCCAGTAGAGTTTTAATTCACACGTAATTTTATAATTAATTGAATTAATATCTCTCGATTCCGTATGGTGACGGTTTTAGAATACTAAAAGTCACCAACCCGTACCACACTGAGGGCGCCCAAAAGAACGCAAGAAGCGGACCACCTAGCCACAAGAGAAGGAAAACTTGATACAAACCCTGTGCCACCTCGCCGCCGTCTTACCTTCGGGGCACTCTATGCTAGTTTCCCTCCATGATTTTGGAGCTCCGTAGTGCGTGTCTTTTTATTTTTTTATTCTTCATTTATGGAAGAAAATAATGAAGCCAGTATCATTAACGCGACCTTTCTTTTATAGGTGCTACTGTAAGGAATGAAGGAGAGGCAGTGATTATTGGTAGGATAGTAAGGGGAGGCGCTGCGGAGAAATCGGGACTCTTGCACGAAGGAGACGAGGTGAGACCTTAATGATTTAATATCATAATGATACACTTTTAACTGGTTTACGCGTATACTTTTAACCAACTTCTAAAAAGGATGAGTTTGTCAATTCGTCAAATAATAAAAATGTTTTACAATAAATATGTAAACCATCTTCAAAATTACCTACAAACCACCCTTTGAAGTCGGTGCCAACTTAAATTGATTAGTTACTTTTCGCTTTTTAGTGTTATTGAGGTCGGACACACACACACGTAAACATAATTATACCGAAAATATAAAAATACTTATAGGGTACGCGAACTTTCCACTTTGCTTTTTGTGAGCTACTACGAGGGTGAATCAAAAAGTTCTTAGAAGTGCATATATATGAAACCTTTTTGGATCAAGTTCGATGATCAAATTAAAGAGTGTCTATCACACTATATTTATGCAGACTGTCACTTGTTTTTGTCAGTTCGTTCGCATGTAATAAATTTTTTTGTGCAACGAGTTGCTAAAAAGTCAAAATTATGGATAAAAGTGAGTTACGTGCGGTGATAAAATATCTCAGTTTGAAAAAAATGTCTACGAAGGAAATTTTTTTGGACATTCAGCAGACATTAGGGGGTGATGCTGTACCCTATTCTACGGTTGCGTACTGGGTGGCTGAATTTAAAAGAGGTAGATCAAGCTGTAAAGATGACCCGCGTTCTGGGCGGCCTTCAACCTCCGTTACAGAAGAAAATGTCAAAAAGGTTGAGAATCTGGTTTTGGAAGACAGAAGAATGACTATAAAACATATAGCTGAGATCCTAAAGATATCTTTTGGTAGCGTTCAATCCATTTTAATTGATTCACTGGGGTTCAAAAAAGTGTCTGCAAGATGGGTGCCACGAATGTTAACCGACGAAAACAAAAAGCGACGTTTGGAAATTTCCAAGCGTAATCTCGAAATGTTCCAGCGTGATTCGGATAATTTTTGCCGTCGTCTTGTCACCATGGATGAAACGTGGGTCCACCATTTTGATCCTGAAACTAAAAGACAAAGCATGTCTTGGAAACGACCATCCTCTCCATCCATTAAGAAATTTCGAGTTGCTCCTTCCGCTGGCAAAGTTATGGCCTCTGTGTTCTGGGATAGTGAAGGAATCCTTTTTATTGATTACATGCCAAAAGGCCAGACGATAACTGGACCCTATTATGCAAATTAAATCCCGAAAGTGCGTGAAGCGATTAAAGAAAAACGTCGTGGAAAACTGTCGTTGGGCGTGTTGTTCCTTCAAGATAACGCTCCTGCCCATCGATCGGAAGTTGCGCTCAACGCAATCCGCTGTGCTGGCTTCAATCTCCTTGACCACCCACCATATTCTCCGGACTTAGCCCCAAGTGATTTTCACTTATTTCCAAAATTAAAAGAGGAAATTCGTGGAACAAAATTTCACGATAATGACGCGGTTATAGCTGCCGTAGAGGACTTTTTCGAGAGTCAAGAAAATAATTTTTTTTCACAAGGAATAAGGAAGTTAGAAACGCGTTATTCTAAATGCATTGCATTGGAGGGAGATTATGTAGAAAAATAAAATATTATTATTTAAATATTTGCATTTTTTAATATTGATTCCAAGAATTTTTTGATTCACCCTCGTACATACAGCCTTTTTATAAATGTTACTACTACTACTCAGAGTAACTCAGCCCATAGATCACCTGTTAGCCTACTGTGCCACGCTAGTATAGGCCGGTGGATAAAGAGTTCCGTATCAAAATTTTCTTCCGTTGCGGCCAGGTCATCGGCCTAGTCAATTCCAACACTCTTACGATGGAATGGGGTGGTGACACTATGTATTCTAAATCCGTCACCACACGCCGCGGGTAAATCGTCTAAAATTTTAGTTCGCATGACGTAACTCCGCAGCTCCTGGAAGTGAACGGCATGCCGATGAGAGGCAAGTCGGTGCACGAGGTGTGCCAGGCGCTAGGCGCCCTCACGGGCACCTTGGCGCTGGTGGTGGCGGGGCGGCGCCAAGGAGCCCCTGCCCGGGCGCCTCCGCCGCCCCGGGTGCTACACGTGCGGGCGCACTTCGACTACGACCCTGAGGACGACGTCTACATACCCTGTCGGGAGCTTGGTGAGCGCCCGCCCTTCTTTTTTACCTCTGGGTGACGCTCAGGCTTAGGGCTCTTTCAATTTATACGTTTCGTATCGGACCGCTGCAGTGCCGAAGCGGTGCGTTTGTTCTACGGCGCACGGCCGGTCGTTTGTTTTCATACAAAAAGCACGGTGCGGCAACAGAGCGGCGTGTCGAGCGTTCGCGGTACGGAAGCCGCACTATTATGGCCGGTCTAAAAATAAGCATTTACGCTGCCAGCAGAGGGAAAGTTCCTACGGCAACCAACACCAGAGCTCTGGCGAGGAACAGGACATCAACCAAGGATGCTGTAGTCCTTTGAAAGTTGATATGGTACAGACACGTGGTCGCTCGCTATGGGCTCCATCAAAAGGCTCAAAGTCACCCAAAGGGAAATGGGCAGAGCACATAGCTCGCAGGCCCGACGGGGCAGAAAAGTCCTCGAGTGGCGACCGCGTTCCTGAATGCGCAGTTCTGGTAGGCCTCCCACACGGTGGACCGACGACCTGGTTAAGGGGGCGACTCGCGACCGATCTTCGTGGAAATCCTTGGGGGAGGCCTATGTATAGCAGTGGACGTCTTTTGGCTGAAATGATGATGACTTTGAAAAGTGGAAGTCCTTCACCAGTCTGTCAACTCCAGGAAGTGAGCCTTACCTCCCTTATAGAAGAGATTCGACTCAACAGTAGGTATTTTATCGGCTGATCGGATGAACATATTCTAACGAAACTACATTTGCAGGTATTAGTTTCCAAAAAGGTGATGTACTCCACGTGATCAGTCGAGAAGACCCGAATTGGTGGCAAGCATTCCGCGAAGGCGAAGAAGACCAGTCCCTCGCCGGGCTTATTCCCAGTCAGGCGTTTCAACATCAGTGAGTATGGCGGACCAGCTTTTAGTTTATCTGGTGGAAAGTAAAAACGCCATACAAGTACATTATTTTGTTAGAGAATAGTTTTAATACAAAATACTCTTTGTCACAAATAATTTTATTCGTATTTCTATTCTTAAAACTGTTTGGTCAACGTGTATCAATCTAAAAATAAATAATAATTAAACGAGAAAACAGTCTTCTTTAAGAGTTACAAATTATAACTATTTACAAATTGAAATAAAATATTTTTTTCGAATGCTTTGCAGCATTAAAGATCATTATTTATAAATTGCGGCATAAGCCGAACTTAACAGTCACTTCAGAATTATAGTATTAGCAGGAATTGATTTGAAAAAATAGTCACTTTTCACAGGCGAGAATCAATGAAACTCACTCTCGCTGGAGAAGTAGCAGCAAGAGATAAGCCTCGTAAAGGAGGGACTCTGCTGTGTGCGAAGAAACCACCGCGAAAGAAGAAGGGGAAGAAAGCCACCAGTGAGGCTGGTTATCCCCTGTACTCCACGTCTGGCGCTGATGGTAAGGCACAACAACTATAGTTTAAATAGAGAAGGAGTGCAGAATGCTAATATTATTATTTAAATTATGCTTAAAAATACATTAACTGAATAAAAAACATCACACACACACTACCATGTATTTGACACGCACGCATTTTATATCCTTTTGGTTATTGTTAAAGTCTGTGTCTCAAAGCCAAACTCAAAAGGAACTTTTTAATACAGTTGCTCAAAAAGTGGCATATTGCAGGGACGTATAGCGTTCGGGAAGTGGGCTATTACACACGCGTGCTTTTTTTTTACCATTCCCGCACTACTGCGTTTTCTTTCCCAACTGTCAAAATAATGTCTAATATAAGGAAAAACCAACCATGAAGTTTTTACTAAAAAAATCGTAGAAGTTTTTATGATTCATGCAAATACGTATATTTCTAAAAAGAAACTAAATACTAATTTGTTTCAATATCGGATTTAATGATTTGATTGAATGAGTTTCATTTCATCTAATTAAATTTCATTTCATATCAATAAAAAAATTCTACTGAAGACTTGGCTGTATGGGCATTGTTCCTTTTGCCTACCAGAATGGGTGAAGAAAAAAAACCTCTGCTTATATTCTACGGTCGACGCCATTTTTAAGAAATGATTAGGTAGTTGAGTTTATTGTGCTTTTATTATTTTATTAAATTGCTCAATTTTTTCGCAACTGTATTAAAAATAGTCGTTCAGTACACGTGCGGAAACGTCATTGCAACTTGTTCCGAATGTCAACCCTCGCCTTCGGCTGCGCCTCGGCTCGGGAAGACATTTGTCGGAACTCGTTGTAATGACAGCCTTTCCGCACTTGTAATGAAATATACTATTATTTACGTAGGTTTTATCACAAAACTCTTATAAATCGTCATATTTATAAATACCATTATCATCTTACGGCCCCTCTCCCACACTAGGTGTCAAGTCAAATTGAGAATAGAACTATATTTAAATAAAGAACAATTATTTAAATTAATTATGATCGAATTTCGCCTGCTGGGCCACCACTAGTAAAGTATTAATATGAGTTTATTTAAGTAAGTTTTCATAAACTACGGGTTTTGTTTTCCCATCTTTTGCCAAAGTGTGGCACAGTCCATATCCGTCCGCACATCTGCGATTTCAAATGTACTAATGTTTCATTATTACTTCTAGAATATGAACAAGAAGAAATTCTAACCTACGAAGAAGTAGCTCTATACTATCCTCGAGCGTCGCACAAGCGCCCTATTGTGCTGATAGGGCCGCCCAACATAGGCAGACACGAATTGAGGCAAAGGCTTATGGAAGATGGCTCGAGGTTTGCCGCTGCAGTGCCACGTAAGTCATGCTCGCTTAATAATTTAGCTCGACGATGATAACACCTGTACAAAAAGGGTTATTGTGGGGATGTCTGTCAGCATCGTATCTCCCGAACGGTTAAACAGGTAATATTTTCTTCAAAAGAATATTCCTTTTTTACTTTAAATTACTAATATTAGTCGCCAATTTTGACGATTTTTTGTGGTTCCCGTAGTTTAGATAATGGATATATGGTTTGTGGTACTTTTTGCGTCGGAGGTCCTAATGGATACCCGGCCGTTAGGGCTGGACAGGTTATGTGGGACTCCGGGGCGCTTAGAGATGATAAATTCGATCCAAAGACACGGTATTCGCTCCCCGATAGGAGAGTATGCTCTTAGACCATGTGGGCCTTGGCCCGCCTCGTTTGATGTGAACCCTGTGCCAACTTGTCTTGCCAGCGTGGCACAGTAGGCTAATTTCCCTCCATGTAAATGCAGGAGGGCTGACTCAGCAGTCAGTATTTTATGACGGATTATATTTAGAGGGCTGACTCAGAATGATGAAGATGACATTATGTTTAGCGTTTACTTGATTCGTTGTTGCTTTAAATTGCAGACACGTCCCGGCCGCGCAAAGACCACGAAGTGCCCGGCCAGGACTACCACTTCATATCGCGCACGCAGTTTGAAGCAGATATTTTGAACCGAAAGTTTGTCGAACATGGAGAATACGAAAAAGCATATTACGGTGAGAATGTTCATGTCGAATATGTTCATTTACATTTCAGGTATTCCAATTATGTCTTATCTTTCTGAGATTTGCTGAAATAATTATGAAATTCTAAGAAAATAATATTTTTCCTAAAACATATTTTGGGGGTAGAAAGAGTTGTTACTAAACTCTTGGTATAACAAAAAACAAAAATGAGGAATAAATGAAGAGGATTTTCAATTTAAAGTTAATTTTGTACTGAATTTGATTTCGCCTTTATTCCAGGAACATCATTAGAAGCGATTCGTGAGGTAGTAAATTCGGGGAAGATCTGCGTACTGAACTTACACCCTCAGTCGCTAAAGATTCTCCGAAACTCAGACCTGAAGCCGTACACCGTATTCGTTGCACCTCCTAGCTTAGAAAAACTTAGACAAAAGAAGATTAGGAACGGAGAGGCGTTTAAAGTAAGTTACTTGAATAACTAATAAATTAATGTTCTTTGACGTAGTCTGTAGATTTCATCCATCCATAATTGCTAATACAACTAGTTTAAAGATAAATAATACAAAATCTTCGTGTTTTTTATTAGCAAATGAATATAATATTTGGCCTTATGATTGAGCTTATACTTGCTTTTACTTATTTTTCAACTTGCAACATATTACAATATGTGTTTCAATAGCTTTATGTATGTAGATGATGTTACAGTTTATTCCATTTTACTTCAGGAGGAGGAATTAAAAGAAATAATAGCCACAGCCCGAGATATGGAGCTCCGCTGGGGCCACTTGTTCGACATGATAATCATCAACAACGACACCCAGCGGGCCTACCAGCAGCTGCTGAACGAGATCAACAGCCTGGAGAGAGAGCCGCAGTGGGTGCCCGCGCACTGGCTCAAGCACACCTAGCGGGACCGCGCCCGAGGGGCTCCGCCGCCTCTCGCCAGGCGACGGCTCCAGCGGACGGGCCTCGGCCTGTTCGTCCTCGACGTCGTCACGCGAATGGTTTTACATTTGCTCCTCTACTTCCTAAACGCTTGCGACATTAACAGGAGATCCCGTAGGAAAGAGGTTTTAGCTAGTGGTAGAGAGGTGCTTAGGTGCACCGGCTCGTACGATCGCGACATTGTAGAAGACATAGAATTTAGAGACGCGCTCCCGGTTACGTGTTCAGTTGATGGAAACGAACGTTTCGGACGCGGTAGTGCGAGATCTTTGGCGTGACTTCGAAACATGCGCTGTCAAAATCGTTTGGACGGGTCGTCCTCGATACATCACTTTAGTTTGTAATTTATGGGTCAAAAATATTGTAAATGTTACGAGTGGGGTGCGAATAACTTATGAAACGAAGTGGAAAGGTGTTACAGAGTCGGGCTGAGAGAAATTAAAATAATAATAGGATAAAATTGATAGACCACAAAACTTTTACATCTCTATCTATGAATGTAGATAGAAATACCGTGATGAAAATGAACACTGGCAATAAAATAAAATATCGACTGTTAGAATTACAGTTACTTCGAGTACATTCCTATTTCCGTAGTTTTTAATAAGGAAAATAAAGATTTTTTAATCTTAAAATAAATCCAAAACAAGTTGCTTTTAAAAGTTTTTAACAAATTGTTACTGCCTTATTCGTGAATGTTACGATTTTTAACTTGTAACTGTTGATAAAAAGAGAAAAAAAAAGGTATTGACCGTTTTGTTTCTTTTTTTATTATATTTAGGAAATAATTATCAAGATTACAAATCCCCGAGGGTCAGTCACAATGTCTTTGGTAGTTTTAAATATTTAAATCGAATCAAAATTGTCCTGACTGCCCCTCTGCACAGCCCCAACATTTTAGTCCCATTATTGGGTGAATATTATAAAAGCCCATCTTTAGATAGTTATTATCTAAATCACCTAAACCTAAAAATTGTTTTTTGTTAGCTTATTATCATTATTGTAGACAGTGGTAAACTACTTACGAACAAAAACGTTAGTTACGTGTATCGGATGCGATAACATAAGTCTGGCAACTAAAAAATATTGTACTTACATTTTATAAGCTGGAAACTTTATAATACCCCTTCGTTGCATGTGTTGCTGTTATGAAAAATCCAGAATTTATGCGTTTATTTTATTGAAAATATTTGCTAGTTAAAAATAAAATCGCATTCGTTCAAAAATAAAACTTCGATGAAAATTTCTTAAAACGTCTATGATAAATGCGACGGAATTAATACTTTGCATTCCAATAGATATTTAAATAAATACGATGATAAAACAATAATATTTCTCTATTGCCAAAATTTATACAGTAGAAATAAAACGCATAGGGTTTTTTGAAAATTTTCTCCTGTAGTCTTCTTGTGAATTCGTCTCTAAGAAATGGATCGGTGGTAGCAATTCTAGTTACCTACAATAAAAGCCAATAAAGTAAACACTGCTATGGTAGTGAGTAGAAAAGCAATATTTTATAGCCATATAATCTATATTACCTACTCTACAACGACATATCTGTTTTATATAGTACCTATTACAAATATTTTCAACCATAAGTATTCGTTTTGGTACATTTACCCATTGTTGAATACCTATACTAGTATTATGAATACAGTGGTACCAAGATGGAATAGGTGTGGACACAAGAACGAATTTCGAGATAGGAGCGCTTCAAATACTTCAATAGAAAATAGCAGACTTAAGACCCGGGTCAGTCAATAATGGCAGTTTTTAACAAATTAGTCTAATTTTTAATACAGTTTTTCTTGTTTTAACGAATATTCCATCAACACATGGCGCCTATTGTCAAATACGCGAACACTAAAAGCGAAGTGAAGCGCCAAAAAATCTTGGTTAAGTGTGTACGTACTTACAAATAATACTTTTTTGAATTCTAAACAAGAAAGATTATTAATTTCTACCATCTTAGAAATTGTACGGAAACTATATTCTAAAATAATGCCAATATTATGTAAGTTACACTTTTTTTATTGTCATCGATATTTTATATATCTTTGTAGATAAATTTGTGCATTCCAAATGTTTAGTGCCAAATACATAAGGCCACTATTTGAGGTGGGTTTGTTATTCATGTTAATGTAATCACAATTTTGTCAATATTGTTTTATCATAATTATGAATATTTACATTTATTCAATGGCGTCGCTACAGTGGACGTAGATGAACATAGGCAAGGTATTTTTTATTTACCTAAAATTTCCCAAAAAGCTAGAGCGATCTTATAAACAGAAACACCACATTTAATCCTACTACTTCTCAGCACATAAATTGCCCACTGCTGAGTCGGGCCTCCTCCAACTACATGGAGGGTAATTAGCCTACTGCGCCACGCTGACCAGGCGAGTTAAGTTTTCCTTCACTTGCGGCTAGGTTTTCGGCCTTGTCATTTCCTATTGCCGACTCTTACGACACCCTAAAGCCGAATGTCCACAGCCAGCTAAAATAAGTTAGTTTAATATAGCGTGTGCGTCCACCGATCGTGAACTAACATGTATGAAAAACTGGCTCAACTATGCAAACTAAACTAACTTATTTTAGCTGGCGGTGGACGTTCGGTTTTAAGATGAAATGTGGCGGTGACACAATGTAGGTATTCTAAATCCGTCACCACTCGGAAAGTGGTTATTGATATGAAAATTTAATCCTACTTCCATATACATATACGAGGGTGAATCAAAAAATTCTTGGAATCAATATTAAAAAATGCAAAGATTTAAATAATAATATTTTATTTTTCTACATAATCTCCCTCCAATGCAATGCATTTAGAATAACGCGTTTCTAACTTCCTTATTCGTTGTGAAAAAAAAATATTTTCTTGACTCTCGAAAAAGTCCTCTACGGCAGCTATAACCGCGTCATTATCGTGAAATTTTGTTCCACGAATTTCCTCTTTTAATTTTGGAAATAAGTGAAAATCACTTGGGGCTAAGTCCGGAGAATATGGTGGGTGGTCAAGGAGATTGAAGCCAGCACAGCGGATTGCGTTGAGCGCAACTTCCGATCGATGGGCAGGAGCGTTATCTTGAAGGAACAACACGCCCAACGACAGTTTTCCACGACGTTTTTCTTTAATCGCTTCACGCACTTTCGGGATTAAATTTGCATAGTAGGGTCCAGTTATCGTCTGGCCTTTTGGCATGTAATCAATAAAAAGGATTCCTTCACTATCCCAGAACACAGAGGCCATAACTTTGCCAGCGGAAGGAGCAACTCGAAATTTCTTAATGGATGGAGAGGATGGTCGTTTCCAAGACATGCTTTGTCTTTTAGTTTCAGGATCAAAATGGTGGACCCACGTTTCATCCATGGTGACAAGACGACGGCAAAAATTATCCGAATCACGCTGGAACATTTCGAGATTACGCTTGGAAATTTCCAAACGTCGCTTTTTGTTTTCGTCGGTTAACATTCGTGGCACCCATCTTGCAGACACTTTTTTGAACCCCAGTGAATCAATTAAAATGGATTGAACGCTACCAAAAGATATCTTTAGGATCTCAGCTATATGTTTTATAGTCATTCTTCTGTCTTCCAAAACCAGATTCTCAACCTTTTTGACATTTTCTTCTGTAACGGAGGTTGAAGGCCGCCCAGAACGCGGGTCATCTTTACAGCTTGATCTACCTCTTTTAAATTCAGCCACCCAGTACGCAACCGTAGAATAGGGTACAGCATCAACCCCTAATGTCTGCTGAATGTCCAAAAAAATTTCCTTCGTAGACATTTTTTTCAAACTGAGATATTTTATCACCGCACGTAACTCACTTTTATCCATAATTTTGACTTTTTAGCAACTCGTTGCACAAAAAAATTTATTACATGCGAACGAACTGACAAAAACAAGTGACAGTCTGCATAAATATAGTGTGATAGACACTCTTTAATTTGAATATCGAACTTGATCCAAAAAGGTTTCATATATATGCACTTCTAAGAACTTTTTGATTCACCCTGGTATAGTTCCCGTATCGAGTCGGGAGTTGTGCGATGTAAACTAGTACATTCTTTTATAATGACGCCCTGTTTTCTGACTACTCAGTAAACTTAAATGTCACTTAAAGCGACATCGATGCGGTAACATGTCAAAATAGTGGCCATCTACGCTGTATTTGCGCTAGTACCCATGGCAGTAAATATTTAGCGGCTGCGTAATACAAAGCTGCTCAATGGGTGCGGCAATTTTATAATGCCAGGGGCGGGCAGTAGGGGTACATCCAGGCATGCCCTTGCGTTTTGACTAAAATGCATTTTGCGTATCTAGTCATCTGTATTTCCTATTCCTTGATAACTTCTCATAACACCTAGGTATCTTTTAAAGTACACTTAGCGACGCCAATGTGCATCGTTTACATGTAAATTCATGTTATGTGTACTGATTTTCAAATTTTTGTGTCATAACTTTTAAAATTTGATGGTGAAATTAGTTATGTAAGTAAACACGTGTTTTAATAATCAGTGAAAACCTGTCGAGGTGCTAAAACTTGTAAACTGTAATTTGATTTTTTTTATTATCTCTGCGTGTTAAAAAATATATTTGGTTAAGTGGAGAATATGGGAATATTTTGAATTAGGTATTTAAAGATCTAACACGAAAACTATATGACAATAATTATTCAAGATCGGTTTCTGAGCTCATGGTTAACGTGCATCTATTTTTAGAACCATGTTGAATTCAGTTTAAATGATCAATTTGTATTCAATATTCTCCACGTCCATAGATAAAACCGTTCATTTTTCCGTGAACATAATAATTGCTATAAAACCACAGTCATGGAAGCTTAAATAAATTTAACTTTGCTCATAACACAGCAACAAAAAAAAAAGTGCATACATTTGTTGAAGCTTTATGGTAAATATTAGAAAAATAAATTATTTTCACGGAACAAATGATTGGTAAAAAAAAAACATAGTTATATGTGGATTTGTCGAACTTCACAGTATTGATATTAATCTTATTTATAAATAGCCATGTATATAATTTATTAACAACTGAGGAAATGATAAAAAAATATTATAAATAACATGTTAATAGTGAACAATTTATTGTAAATAATAGAATACCTATTAAATTTAATATCAGATATTGGCGTTTGTTTCAATGAGTTTCACCACCGTATAAAGTATAAAATGTATGTGAATTTATTTTCTTCAACCAAACTTGTCTTTAGGCCATGTGGTGGCGGATATGGAATGTCACCATTGCACCCATAGGCGTGCCGGCAGAGGGAGATAGTGGGGACAGCTAAAGGCATTTGGCAAATTTAACACCCCCTGGGATTATGCAAATGGGTTATCAACTGATGCGACGGCGCAGTCATCCGGCCAGGCAAGGGTGCGAGAGAGCAACTTCCTGGAGATGGCAGAAGGTCTCCTTAGGTGCGCTGAGGTGCGACCGGTCGAAAGCTCTTGTCTGGTCAGCTGCTAGCGAGGGACTACAAAATTGACGCTTAAAAGGCATTGATGTATGTAACTAAACATAAATAAATAAAAACAAAAATCTGTTTATGACTTCCACAGATTTCATACATATTAAAATTAACACTTACGGGTTTAATATCCGTGATTTTGATAGTTTTTGAGATCCCGATATTTCGACGTCGTTAATAATTTTTGTATATTTTTTCGTCATTACCCGGTTCAACCGCAAACAGTAAAAATATAAAGTCACGACTCCGTGACATGTAATTTGCGTCCTACATTAGACGCCTTCCACGGATTAACGTCCATCCATCAGACCTCTGCCATCATCACAATACCATTCGGTTCTAGTGGAGCCGCCGGCACGTTCTACTAGGAATAATTCAGTGCGCACGGACAGCATACTTTCGATCGTGACAGCTTTGACTTATCTTTTAACCTATTATAGTATAATAATTTATTATATTATATTTAACAACAAAATAACAATAGTTACAACAATAGGGAAACTGGTATCGCTTCTCCCTGAGGGTCTCAGGGTGGTGAACCAAGTAATTCCGAGCTTCGCACGAGTAAGAAAACCTTTCTTAAAAATTTTATATATTAAATAGCTTAATTATTATTTGTGTCTGCCAATTACTATTGGCAGACACAAATAATAATTAAGCTGTTTTAGTTTTCATAAAAATCGAGCTGGGAATCCTCTAGTGTCTTTATCTTCTACTAGCGAGCCGCCCCGGCTTCGCACGGGTGCAATGATGAACCTCTAAATTTATCAATGTTTCTCTACTATATTATGGATGTATTCTACATATAAACCTTCCCCTTGAATCACCCTATCTATTAAAACAAACCGCTTCAAAATCCGTTGCGTAGTTTTAAAGATTTAAGCATACATAGGGACGGACAGGCCCAGCGACTTTGTTTTATACTATACTAGTGGCCCGCCCCGGCTTCGCCCGTGCAAAGCGGGGGTGGGTTATACATATAAACGTTCCTCTTGAATCACTCTATCTACTAAAAAAAACCGTATCAAAATCCGTTGCGTAGTTTTAAAGATTTAAGCATACATAGGGACGGACAGACGACAGCGACTTTGTTTTATACTATGTAGTGATAGTGAATAGTGAATAGTGATAGTGACTAGCGACCCGCCCGGCTTCGCACGGGTGCAATATCGTCATATAAACCTTCCTTTTGAATCACTATCTATTTAAAAAAAAACGCTTCAAAATCCGTTGCGTAGTTTTCAAGATTTAAACATACATAGGGACGGACAGACGATAGCGACTTTGTTTTGTACTATGTAGTGATATATATATAATATAAAATATAAATAAATATCATTGGACATTTCACACAACGCCATCTCGTCCCAAGCTAAGCAACTTAATACTTGTGTTATGGTAACGAGATGGATGATAAACTACTTAAATACATTTTTTTTTGTAAATGCATACATATTATAGATAGAAAACACCCAGACCCGGAACAAATACTTGTAGGTCGTACAAATATTTCTTCCGTGCGGGGATAGAACCCGCGACATGCTGCGCAGCAGTCGATCGCTCAACCACTGCGCCAACCGTGTCGTCATAATATGTAGTGATTGTGATGATGAAGTGATAGTGATTTATAATATGTAGTGATGATAGTGATGATGAAGAGCTAGCAACGTTTTTGAGAGAGAATTACCGGTAGGCCAGTTTTTATATATGCTATCTCTCTCACTCTCCCGGACGTCATACAGGCTATCTTGCTGGCGGCAGTGGTTGCGTTCATCAGTGCGCATCGCAAAAATGTTTTTCCTTTTTTGTTTTAACTTGATAAATGCAACATGAATTTAATATAGTCATACATTTTTATTGTTGTTTAAACTGTGCCAGACAATAATTGTCACGTAAAAAATAAATCAAAATATTTTAGTATGGCTGTTAAAACAACCACACTAAAATATTTTGATTTTATTTAATTTTTATTTCAAAATTATTGTCTGGCACAGTTTCAACAACAATAAAAATGTCTGGCAATAACAGATTCATGTTGCAAAAAGTTCAATAAAAAAAGAAAACCCTTGTTAAAATTATTTGAAAAATTGTTTTTTACGTGTACAGGTACGATGCGCACTGATGAACGCAACCACCACCGCCAACCAGCCAAGCCAGATAGCCTGTATGACGTCCGGGAGAGTGAGAGAGACAGCATATCTAGAAACTGGCCTACCTGAAGTTATTGTTTTCTCGACGTTGCTAGCTCTCGTACTATTAATAATTTGATCCATTCAGTCACATTTGTAAAATTCATCCTAAATGTTCTATAGAAGACCTTTACTGGGCCATATAAAGACAACATTATTGGAAGCTTCAAAATTGACCATAAATGTAGCAAACTTAGATACAATGTCTTAAGTTAGCTAGTTCAAAGCCACATTTATGTACAGGGAATATGACACTAATAAAAAGTTGCATTTAAATGTTAAAAAGGTGTTTTATTACACATTGAGATCAATCTAATAGTAATAATCAAAACTTGTTGTAGGTTCCACTTTTATTTCTATTTTGCCATCATCTATATCTATGCCCTCCTCCGCATCTATGTCATCTTCAATATCATTTTCAGATTCAGTTTCATCATCAGAGTCTGTACTATCTTCATCAGCGCAAATAGCATATTGCTCGGTAACGGAATCAATTATATGGTCACTTTTCAGGTAGTCTGCCTCAATTGCTTTAATTTTTTGGCAAAACACCACCCATTCATTGACACTTATTGTTGAAATTTTTTCATTCACTAGATTGGTTAGTTCATGTATATTAAATTTTGTGCTTTTCGCTGCCACATAATCTTTAATGGCAGTCCATACCATTTCTATTGGATTTAGATCTGGGTGGTTAAGTGGTAGCCGGAGTACAACATGATTATGTTCAGCCAAAATTTCATCAATGAGAAATTTTTTATACATGTTTTTATTGGCTTTTATTAGATTGTATAGTTGGGGCTTTAGCATATCTTCATTGTATGGTATATACTTCTCCCTCAACCACTTCTTCATAGCAGCTATTTTTGAATTTGATGTTGGGGCCGGGTCATATTGTTTATTATGATATGATGCATTGTCAAACACTAGTACTGAGTTTGGCGGTAGATTTGGTAATAGTTGATCTCTCAGCCATTTTTCATAATTGGTAATATTCATATTTTCATTTTCTCCACTTTTTGTTCCAGATTTGAAGATACAAACAGCATTGGGGATGAAGCCAGCCTCAGAACCCGCATGCACAATCACTGCGCTTTGGCATTTATTTGTAGATTTTTTTACCTTCGTGTTAGCACAATCTGTCCATGTGTACTGGCACGAATTGGAATCAACATATAATTCATCTGTATAAACTATAGTCCTTCCTTCTTCTCTGTATTTATTAAGTTTTTGTAAATATTCAATTCTCATTAGTCGTATATTGGTTTTTTCTATTAGTATTTTTGTATTTTTCGCGGTCTTTTTCCAGTGGAACGATAATTCTTTTATAATACGACGGAGACTACGATCAGATCCCTTAAAATTTATATCTTCTTGAAGTTTCTTCATAAGTTTATCCACTGACGGCGAATCATTTTCGGTAATGTGAAAATTGTGTATGCATCTCTTGATAACGGATTTGTCAAAACTATCGAGTCCTGTAACTCTCTTCTTGCCCGTCCTGCTTTTTCCTGGGGTTCTTATTGTAGTTAACACTGCGGACTCCTTGCATTGGGCAATTATTCGCCTCACCGTACTTACGGACGTTTGTGTTGCTACTGCTGTCCTTTTAAGGATGTCGCCGTAGTTTTCTTGATCATAAGCACTTTTCATGTAGCTGTAAACGTCGTACACCATCTTTCTCGCTTGTCTTTTTAAAACGGTATTAGAAGTTCGTAGCATTGTTACACAAAACAAAACAAAACCCAACAGTAATGTCAGGCAGTAATTAAAACAAACGAAACAAAACGAATGAATGACAGCCAAATACTAGCAAATCCTGAACAATGACTGATTGGAAACAAACAACACCGTACTAAAAAAAGGATTCCGAACGAAATATTGTATCTTTATGGTATTGTAGACACTGTCTAAAATCTTTATTCATTTTTGTCGATTATAATAATAATAATAATAATAATAAAATTCATTTATTTTCTCACCACAATGTACATTCACAAAATATATAAATTAGACAATTTTTATAACTTAAATTATTGTGGGAGACTGGTGCCTAAACTGGGCGTTAGCCTGTATTTCAGGCCACCAGGCCTCCATCCCAGATTTTATTATCAATTTTGCAATTTCGGAGCAGAGTTGTTACATGTACAAATAAATTTACTAGTTTATGTCTGGGGTAGTAGTTTGGTATAACTATATGCGCGCGTGTATGGGTGTGTGTGTGTGTGTGTGTGTGTGTGTGTGTGTGTGGGCGGGTGTGTGTATGTGTGACTGTTTATTTTAGATCCTGTTATTTGGGAATCAACAGTAGCTTTTCGGTTGATTCATAGTTTAGTGTTAACAGCCATTCTATCAAATGGTGTTTACATACTAGTTTGGTTAAAGGGTATATATTTTTAATTTTATTGATATTGTTATATAGGTATACTCCCAAGAAACAAAAGTATCGATTTGTGAATTTAGTCTTGAGGTGGTGTCTAATGGCCTCGGTAGGATTATAGCGTCTTTTGGCCTGGAGCGACGAGGGCTTATAGGTAAGCAAACTGTGCTGTTTAAGTACTGTGTGTAGTATAAAAAGTTGTCTTACTGTCAAGACTTTACTCTCCGTATAAAGGTCTTCAGTTGGGTAACTGAAAGGTAGGCTGTTCGAAACCTTTAAAATAGCTCTCTGGGAACGTTCTAGTTGTAGTATGGTGATTTTATGAGTACCGCCCCAAGTTGTGATGCAATATGTAAGCAAGGACTGGCAAAGAGTGTAGTAGACCATTTTCCTCAAACTTTCATCCGCCACGTCTCTTAAGTTTTTGAATACATATATTAGTTTTCGGACTCGGGAGGTCAGGGCTTCGATGTGTGGACGGAAGCTTAGGGAAGAGTCTAGAATAACACCGAGATATTTAGTGGAAGATGTTCTTTCTAGTTGCTTACATGTACAAACTGTATTGCATGGACTAGTGCAAGTGTGTGCAGTGATTGAGTGGGAGTTTAATGTGTGTGATGAACATCGCATAGAGAATGGTATGTATTTAGTTTTCTCGGCGTTCAACGTGAGGATGTTGGCACGTAGCCAGTCCGATACAATATTGAAACCCTTTTGGGCGATATGATATACGTTGGTCCATGTATCAGAATGGAACAAAAGTGCCGTGTCATCTGCGAAAGTGAATATGTTTCCGTTTTGAAGGTTGATCGTGCACAAATCATTAATGTAAATGAGGAATAATGTAGGTGCGATCACACTACCTTGCGGCACTCCATGCGTAGTCGGGAGCTCTTTACTACGATACCAATCTACTCTAACGCTTTGTGTACGATCACTGAGGAAGTCTTTGAATAATTTGAGCTGTGTACCCCTAATTCCTATTTGTTCCATCTTCTCTATAAGGATGGCAATTGAGACCGTGTCGAACGCTTTAGCCAAATCTAGGAAGATGCCTAAGACTTTTTGACCTTTATCAAGTTTTTTAACGATGTGATCGGTAAGCTCGTGAACTGCGTCGCCTGTTGATTTGCCGGCACGGAACCCGTACTGCGATGATGAAAGAATATTGTTTTTTTCAAGATAGGCTGTCAGCCTCTTGTTAAGTATGCGCTCGAGTACCTTAGATAAAGATGGCAAAACAGCAATTGGCCTATAATTTGTGAGTTGATCTCTGTTGCCTGCCTTATAGATAGGATGTATTATTGCCTTTTTGAATGCTTTTGGGAATGAGCCAGTTGATAAGGACAGATTGCAGATATGTGTTAGAGGTGGGACAATGATGTGTGAATATTTCTTTAATAACCCTGCTGATATATTGTCCCATCCCACCGCACAGTCACTTCGCAGAGACATTACCACTCTCATTATTTCATTCTCGTCCGTAGACATAAGTGTCATAGAGTGACATGGGGCATTCTTCATTGTCGGAGTTATTCGGGGCATTGGGTGTATTTTTTCGGCCAGAATCCTACCGGTATTAACAAAATAGTCATTGATGACTTCAACAGCTCGATGTGGTGGGGATGCAACTAAAAGGAGATTGGTAGCGGCTGTTCTGGCTGGTAATCTGTTCGTTATTTTGTTAATCGACTGCCATAAGGATTTGGTATTCTTTTTGGAAGACATTAGTTCGTTCTTATTGTATTCTCTTTTCAATTGTTTTAGGATTTTGGAGCACTGGTTTCTGTAGCGTGCATATGATGTTGCAAGAATCGAATCGTTAGGGTGTTTTTTAAGTTTTTTGTGCATGTTGTCACGGTGTTTTAAGCAACGGAGGATGCCAGGGGTTATCCAAGGCTTCGTGATTTTTTTTCGATTTGGTAGTTTGACTTCTTTGGTGTTTGACTCTATCACCTGTTTGATAGAATTAACGAGAAAGTCTGCAGCATTATTGGGATCTTGCATATTGTATAATGGAGTGAAGTCTAGTTTTGATAGATCAATTGTTATTTGTGCGTAGTTAAGTCGGTTAATGGTTTTCGCTGGTATTGGTTTTGGTGTGAATTTTGACAGATATAGTATAATGGTATCGTGGTCGGTAATTGCTGAATGTGCGACAAGTGCCTTGGCCGGGAGCTTCGACCTCAAGATTATATGATCTAGGCAGTTGGATAGCCGAGTAGGTAAAGTATGTGCCGGTAGTAATCCGAATGACGCCAATAGTGTTAAATAATTGTTTTTATTAGGATCTTGAGAATTATCACATATATTTATATTGATGTCACCTATAATTATTATATTACTGGCGCGATCTATTTTCTGCAACATATCGTTTAGAGAACTAAGAAATGGGGATAGATCTTTTGGCGCTGGTGACCTGTAGATAGACAATATGGTAGTGTTATGGTTCACCGTTATTTGTAAGCAGTTCGAATCTGTAAGAGGTGGTTCCTCAACGGATACTGTGAGGTTTTTATTAGCGTAGACGACGACACCCTCGTTTTGTGTATTGTTATTTTTTGTCATATAACCGTCATACCCTGTTAGCGATGGTATCTTATTTACTCCTCTCAGCCAGCACTCTGTCAGAATAACGAAGTCCCATTGGACCCGAGTTCTTACTAGTAAAGTGTCAAATTCGTCTATATTTTTGTTTATGCTCCGTATATTTTGACTAATTATTTTAAGGTTATGTTTTAGATTCAGATCAGCTGGGATACAGTCATGCAAATCGCAGTAGGACGAGTCTGCTACTGATAAACGCTCCAAATCTTCTGACACATACAGATTTTGTCTATCCATGATTGAAGAGAATCAACGCGATGTTCTGCATTAAGTGACGTAGAATATAATGATATAAAACAAATTGTTGACAGTCAACATGTGATAAGAAACGTGTGTCGATTTGGTTATGGTGTCCTCTTTCAACAGAGTGTGTTTGTGTTAAGTGTGTTTGTGCCTGTAGGTGTGTGTTTAACAAATTAAAAATTAAGGTAGTAACATCTAAGTGCATGCAAGATAATAACAGCTTAATATAATCTAAAAATAAATCATAATTGCAGATAAATAGACATAGTAATAAGAAGTAAGCTAGTCACTTTTTATTAATCGTTTTCGGTATATCACATTATGAATCATTAATAGCGAGTAATTAATGCAAGCGAGATTGTGTGCGCCTTGATTAGTATAGACGAAAGACCATGTTACTGGGCCGAATATTTCCGGGGTCGGACAACTGGAGCAAGTCTCGTTGTGTGTGGGGAACTAGAGGCACTTGCTCTGAGTTTGGGTGTCATTTGTGTTCGAGTCGTGAATTACCTACATGTTTATGTTTATAAACTGCCCCACGATCCACGATACAGGTTTTAATATACATACACCCTGCAATAACCCAAGAAAAGTAACAAGTAGGTACGCAAACTATGAAAAAGTCATTGGCGTGAAGTTTTAAATCGAAGTCATCTATCTTCTATAATATAAAAATGAATCGTAAAATGTGTTGGTAAGCGCATAACTCTACAACGCCTGGAACAATTTGGCCTATTCCTTTTTTTTTATATGTTCGTTGAAGTACAAGGATGGTTTTAATAATTTTCGGAAAACCCCTAAAAACAGCCTTTTTCTTTTTCCCATACAAACGTTTTCTAACTAAAATGTTGAGACAATTTGAGCTTTATTGCTGTAGTGACCGCATGCTACATACTTTACACAATTTACCCGAAAAATCTGAACTAATTGCATCAAGAAATATCGCCTACAAATGCGATAATCACAACAAATCCTACACCGCGATAGCGAAATTTCAAGAGCAATTAGCAAGGTTAAGATATCCCCGACTACAACTATAGGGGGGATAGGCGCTGCGACCCCTAGCCAGGCATAACACCTCGTCTGGCTGGATAATCATCCCTTTGCGCCTAAATTGCTATAGTTTATATTTCATAAATATGACAACCACTCACTGTTGTCTAAGCAATGTAGTTTTTTTTTTTTTTTTTTTCTTCCTTGTGGCTCTCACGGTTTGTGTTCAGCCAATGTCAAGTTACTTTGTATCATTTCGTCATTAAGTTATTAGGTATTTGATAAATATAAAACGGGGAAACTTATTAAACGAAAAAATAACAACGTAAAATTTGGAATGGACGGAAATTTGGAAAGGTAAGGACTAGGAGAGAGAAGGAGAAAATATAAGATATAAAAATAAGTAACTATTTACAACTTTATATTATTTACACATATAAAAGATTCTATGGATTTATAAATATCTAAATGTTTGGATTCTAAAAGAGAGGATATACATGTGGGAAAGGGAACATCTAGAGAAGTTAAAGATTTATAAAAGTTAGAGCGATCAAATCGTGGGCACGACAACAGCGTGTGATTCAGATCACCCATTTCATAACTACATTCACACCTAGGACTGTTTATGATGTTCATTCGAAAGAGGTGAGAAGGACACGCAGTATGCCCTAACCTCATCCGAATGATCATTTTGGTAGCTAAGTTTCCTAAACGTAAATGGTAAAACCACGGTTTCTTAAGGGTTACACTTTCTAATGAAAAATAGGACTTGGCACACGTTTTTGTGGTTACATACCAAAGGGAATTCCAAGAATTCTGCAAGTTATTGTTGGGCAGTGTTAAAAGATCGTGAGGATAAATTTTATAAGGAAACTTGTCTCCTGATAGACAAGCGTCTTTCGCTAGCTGGTCTACCTTCTCATTAAGTTGAATTCCAGTATGACTGGGAATCCAAACTAAGGTGACAGAGAAATCCTTAAGATAGCATTTAAACAGTAAATTACGAATTTCATAAACTAGGGGATAATGGGTTTTCGCGTGAAATGGGAATCTCTCTATGGCTTGCAAAGCAGACATGGAATCCGTGAAAATTAAAGATTTACGCAGTTTAAACATGAGTATGTACTCTAAACCCTTTAAAATGGCAAAGCATTCACCAGAAAACACTGATGTTTCTGGAGGCATTCTAATTTTCTGAACAATATCATATTGTTTGTGGTAAATACCTACACCAACACATGTTATATTACTGCTGGAGTTAGGTTTTGATGAATCAGTAAATAGTTGATGGCAATTTACCCAATCATGGTCTTCAAGGGACAATTGAAAGTCCCTATCACTTTTGATGGGCCTGCCGAAATTAAAATTAATAACAGGGGGCAAAATTAGTGAACGGAAATCGAATTTATATAAAGAAAAGGAAGTATTAATGGGAGAAGATAGAGATAAGAAATGTTTCAAACTGTTTATGAGAAAAGGGGAAGATTTATGTGACCAGTAAGGCGAAGAGGACATTTCATTAAATAATTTGATTAACTGTGGAAAAATGGGGTGATCGGGAAATTGCGAGCAACGGAATAAATACCTGTCAGCCAGATATTGTCGACGAAGTTGAAAAGGAGGATCACAACATTCAACCTGTAACGCATTAATAGGACTGGATTTCATGGCACCTGCAATGATTCTAAGGCACTTGGACTGAACGAGATCAAGTTTTTTGAAACCTGATTTATTACCAGGTTCCAAATTAAAGCAGGAGTAATCAATAACACTTCTTATCATGGCGTTATATACTAATTTCAATGAGTATGGGTGAGCACCCCACCACACACCAGAAAGACATCTCAGCATGTTGATTCGGCGCTCACACTTCGCAACCAAATATTCGCAATGCGAAAGACCAGATAACTTTGAATCTAATATGATCCCAAGAAATTTAACTTCATTCTTTATCGGAATATAAGAGGAATCATATGTAAGAGAGACATGTGGAGGCTTGCGTTTTCTAGAAAATAAAACAGTGGTGCTTTTAGAAACAGATAATTCTAGACCATGAAAATCTAACCATTTTTTAAGTAAAACCAGAGATTCAGACACTCGAGAATTTAATACATTAATAGAAGGATCAAATGAATAAAGTAACAAATCATCAGCATATTGAAGTACTTTGATGTAGTCACCACAAGAACTGTCAAGATCGTAAGTGTAAATATTATACAACAATGGACTCAAGACAGAGCCTTGAGGTAAACCTTTGTATACATTTCTTGAAAGAACCGACCCATCCTCAAGTGTCAATTGTATAACACGCTCAGAAAGCATATTAACTATAAAATTAACTAATATGAGTGGAACGCGAAGATGAAGTAATTTGTCTTTTAAAATAGAAATAACAACATTATCATATGCAGATTTTATGTCTAAAAATGCTCCCAATAAATAACTATTGTGGGTAAAAGCAAGGTGTATATCGGTCGTCAAAAGTGCTATATTATCTGTGGCACTTTTACCTTTACGAAATCCATATTGCGTCTGTGCAAGTATGTTGTTATTTTCAATGAACCACTCGAGTCTATTTTTAACTAAATGTTCAGCAACTTTTATTAGAACTGATGATAAGGCTATTGGACGATAAGAAGAAGCTAAAGATGAGGGTTTCCCGGGTTTGAGTATAGGAATAATTTCTTGTTTTCGCCATGCATTCGGAATATTTCCAGTCAACATTATGGAATTGACGAGATGTAAATAGTATTCCAGAGCGTTACCATCAAGATTACATAGAAACGAATAAGGAATACCATCTACACCTGGTGCTGAATCTTTTAACTTTGAAATAACCCCTTTAAGCTCTAATATAGAGAATAACGAATTAAGATCAGGTAGAAAGTCCATTGAACTTGGGAGATTTGATAATGTTGATAACTGGAACTGATCAACTTCTTTCATACCATATGGAGCAATACTGTCGAGAAAAGAATAAGACAGTTCTGGAGGAAGAGAAATGGTGGGTGGTTGAATAACAGCACATTTAAAACGTTTGATGTTTTGCCACACAATTGAAGATGAGGAATCAGGTGATATAGATGAGCAAAATGCTCTCCAACCATCAAACTTTTTTTGTTTAATCAACTTCTTGGTTGAAGCAATTATTGCTGACAAATTACAAAAATTTTCATCTGACATACAACTGCGATAAGTATGTTCAGCTTCCTTTCTCTTTTTTACAGCAATGGCACATTCTCTATCCCACCAAGGAGGAGGCAAAGGAAATTTACTAAATGGCTTCTTTTTTGGAAAAATCTCATCTGCTGACTCTAACAATAACTCTGAGAAACTTTCAGAGCAAGTGTTTTCATTGCCAAGCTGAACTGGAGGTAATTTGGAGAAGTTTTGATTAAATTTAGAACTAAACATATTCCAGTCTGCATTTTTAATATTATGTTTCAATCGTGGAGTTGAAACTGGAATTTTAGTTTTACTAGATGGAAAGGAAATTATTATTGGATAATGATCACTCCCAAAAGAAGAAGAGAGAGTGTGCCAAGACAGGCAGGAAGCAAGATCTGGAGAGCTTATAGAGAGATCAACAGCACTGATATTTTCATTTGGCCGAGTTAGCCTTGTAGGGGAGCCTGTATTTAATAAACATAAATCTAAACAATCAAGAATGTCCATAATTTCTTCTCCAAAACAATTTGAATTGGAGCTCCCCCACATATTGTGGTGGGAATTAAAGTCCCCTAATATCAAACAAGGTTTGGGTATTTTGGCTAAAATATTTCTGAGTTCATTGAATACTTGGAAAGAAGGATGAGGAATATAAACAGAGACAAAATAAATATTATTAATACATATTGAAATGATGGATATTTCTTCACTATGTGAAGGAAGGGAGAAAGAAGTGCATAAATATCTATTATTTACAAGGAGGGCAACACCTCCATAGCCATCTGGTCTATCCTCACGGAAACAAGTGAAGCCAGGCATTCTTAAATGAATCCCTGGCCTCAACCAGGTTTCAGAGAGAGATATAACTGATGGAACATATTTATTTATCATATATATCAAGTCACTTTTCTTACTAATTATGCTGCGACAATTCCACTGTATTATGGTTGATATTTTGACCATTTTGGAAAGAATTAGATAACAAATTTAAGAAAGAGGCAGCGTTGGACGGTGGAATTAAATTATTCTGAGTCAATAAATTCACTAAAGCTAAAATTACTTCAGTGATATCTGGTTTTTGTTCTTCACCTGAAGATTCATTTGAAGAAACATTGAGGGCACAACCATTTTGAGAAGGTGAATAATTATAATCCTTAATAAGGTTCTTATATGTAACATCATTTTCTTTAACAGGATGCAACCTTGGATTGGATTTCAAAAATACAGTCTTTTTGTAGGACATGGAATTATTAGTTACAGGAATTTTGGGATTCTTGGGTTCACCAACAGAATTATTAACAATCTGGTTCTTGATTTGGGAAGGGTTTTGCCGAACCAACACTTCCGAGAATAATCTTTGAGATGGAGGGTGCAATCTTGAGGCTTCAACATAGGAAATACAACTCTTAGCCATGGTGGTTTTAATGTCTTTTTGGCGGATAAATTCAGGGCAAGATTTATTTGTGGCGAAATGGAACCCAGTGCACATGCAACAAGATGCCATGTCTTCCTCTGTATTACAGGTTGAACCAGAGTGATCCTGGCCACATTTGTAGCACCTAGGCTTTGACCTGCACTGTAGTTTCGTGTGTCCGAAGCGGCAACAATTAAAACACTGAATAGTCGGATATGAGTATAGTTCTACAGGTAAAGAATTGTAACACATGTATATGTTACGTGGTAAAACCTGGCCATCAAAAGTGATAACGACAGTTTGTGTGGGCTTCCATACAGGGTTACCATCAACTACTACTTTGAAATTTAAACGTCTTATCTTAAGAATTTCCCCACATCCTAATGGAACATTAATGTTAGATAAAGTTTCTTCAACAGTCCACTCAGAAGGCACACCACGAACTAAGCCCATTCTGGTAACATTATATGAAGGAATAAAAGCTTTAAAATTTTTTGCCAGTAAGCTGTCACTATTTAAGAAATTGTTGGCGGAATCAAATTTAGAAAAGGAAAGAGAAATTCTATTTCTACCAATTTTTTTAACACTGCCATTTACAATATCAGAAAAACCACCTCTTTTTAGGAAATTACCGAACATTACTGGATGAATAGATGTTCCATCATTTTCAGTAGTTTGGATTTTTTGGACATGTACCAGAAACGGGCCATTATCAGAGGATGTATAAACTTTCCTAGGTATAAATTTAGGGTGATCCAAAACCACCTGTTCTGAGGCCTTGGGAGGAGCAGGAGTGGTTCTCTCCAAAGTCTCAGTGGGGACATCGGAAGACACTTGCAATTCTAAATCTGCACATTTGCAAGATTCTTTATGACCCACAGCCATTTTGTTTGCTCGCTTTTTTTTGTTGCAATGTTTGCAAATTTTCTGTGCATGACGCCGTTTTCGCTGATTGCTATGGGCAACCGAGTTATCGGTGTCCATGCCAGATTCAGCTGAAATAACGCTAACGAATTCCGCTGGAAAAGGGACTGAACCCCCCGGGTCAGGGGGTTCCTCCATACTGCTGCTCACTCTACTAATAAAAATAAAAACTTACCTATAAACAGCTAATTCACATACACTAATTAAAAATATACAAACTACTAGATATATTTACAAAACTTTTCTCCCCTGATCGCTTATTTTACAGAAATATTAAATAAATAATTTTCACCAAAATAATACCGATCTGCCAAATTCAAGGATTCCCGCGCTTTTTCAGCAATGTAGTTAGTGTGTTCCTAATGTCAAAGAGTCAATTTGCACTTTAAAGGTTCGAGTACATTATGTCGGGCCGCAGCAGTGCATTGACGGATTTTGAGTTCTTAATTCATTTTTCTGCACACCACAGGAACACGGAAATACCAAATTATGCGTACCGATCCGCTTGCTATATAGCACACTTTGACGGGGCGTAGCGGGGCGGGACGGGCCGCATCGCACGGACGCAAATCGGCGTCGCGATAATACGAGCCGCTGCGGGCTGACACAGTGTGCAATAATTCTTACAAATTGTTTTGAAGCGATTTGAGCGGATTTTTGCGCTCCGCCCCGGCACGCTGCGGCCCGGCATAATGTGCTCGAACCTTAATACCGTTAACTTTTTGACAGGACGAAGTCTGTCGGGTCCGCTAGTACATTACATAGATATACGGTTTTTGTTCCGACTTCACTACAGTACTCGGTATTTTGACTGCGTTTCTTTAGCTCCAAAACCATGCAGTTTATTTGGATTGTTGACTTCGGTAGCTATTTATACTGCTTACAGAGGCAAGTAAAAATGTGCAGACCAAATTGAAAAACACTGGGGTACTAAAATGTGTACCAACATTGTACCCGTTTCGAAATACATAATAGCACTATGACGATTCACCAAAAAGATCTGAGAGCAAAAGGCCGATGGAATAGTCAGCCGGACATTATTCAGTCATTTTCTTCACGACTTTGTACAATGCGATTTAACGTGTAGAGTCTGGCCACGCTAAGCTGCAATGGAATAAATGGGCAACCCAACCCTAAAAATATTTTTTATGGTATACTTTTTCTGATGTAGTTTCTGAGTACGTGATTTTGATACTTCGCTGTTTTATTTTACCATTAGATGTACCTATGAACATTTTTTTGGAATACTCATAGCCTGCTCATGATGCTGACAAGAAGCTCGTGTCAAATAAACGTCCATTTTTATTTACGTATCTATCTACATATAAAATTTGCTCCCTGCAGATAGGAGATGTGAAACGGATAGGAGGGGGGCATAAATTAAAGACAGGTTAATGGATGATGCTATTCCATTTGGAATAAACCTACAAGAATCTGACAGCGATAATAGCAATTTAAATGATGAGCCCGTTGAATTTGAAGGCATTGAATATTTAGACTCTGATTGTGATGAATGATTAAGAGTGTACTATAATTTCATTTGTAAATATAACAAGTCGAAATACAATATCAAAAAAAATGTTTAACATTCAAATCTATCTAATATTTTTTATGAGTAGTTTGGGGCTGTCCATTAATCACGTGATGTTTTTTTAACATGTTTTAACCCCTCCCTCCCCCTTGGTGATACTTGTTGAGGTTTAAGACTACCCACACCTACCTTTAAAAATCACGTGTATTTTTTAGTACCTGCAAAGAATCTTACACTCAAAGGTTACTTACATACACTACACGCCGCTTTTCGGTTTAAAAATCACGTATTTGACAAAAAAATAAATGCACGTGATATCTTACTATACCCCCCTCCCCCTTGTGATATTTCGTGATTTATGCTGGACCCCTCCCCCCTTTCGAACCTCACGTGATCAATGGACAGCCCCTTTCAGAAATCTCCTTAAAGTAAAGGCAAAAGTATTATTAATGTTTAGATAAGTAATCGCCCCAGTACACTTTTAAAAGTTAGGATCTAGAATTATTGTAACCTGAATCGTACTTACATAGGCTCTACCTCAAGAACTGTATAAAATCCATAATGCACCGTGCTGAAGTCATGACTATTCTTTGTCAAGAATAATACAGAATTTAAACAAAATAATTTGTTTAAATTATAAATAAAAACAACTAGTATCAAATTAAGTTTTTCGTAGTATATGCGGTGTTACCATCTATAGATTTTCAAATTCCATAATTTTCTTAGTTAAGCAGAGTTAGCGTGGCCAGACTATATTCAACTGTATTCCCACCCTGCCACCACACTGTTGTTGTTTTGCGTTTTTATGATAATTAATTCAATTTCAATTATACGAAGAGTATAAAATCACTACCGAACACAGTACGAATTTAGTTAGCAACAACACTAAATTATAAATATTTAATCAACAATCTTTAACAACCGAAAGAAACGAAGATAATCTAAAAGGCCTCAAAGCCATGTCAAAATTATAAAAAAAAACATTTGACTTTCTTGGTGATGGGATGGGATGAGATGACGGATGGATGGATGATGGATGGAAGCGGGCGTTGATTGTCATCTGTTCTCTCTGTTGGTTTTTGTTTTAGTTACCAAACAATGCAACGAATTACTAACACCGTTTTAAAAAGACAAGCTAGAAAAATGGTGCACGACGTTTATAGCTACTTGAAAAGTGCCTTTATTAAAGAAAACGACGGCGACGTCCTTAAAAAGACTGCGATAGCAACGCAAACATCCGTAAGTACGGTGAAGCGAATAGTTGCCCAAAGCAAAACGTCAGCATTGTTAACTGCGTTTAGAACACCGGGCAAAAGCAGGACAGGCAAAAAGAGAATCACGGGACTCGATAGTTTTGAAAAATCCGCCATCAAGAGATGTATATACAATTTTCATAAAACCAAAAAAGAATCGCCGTCAGTGCTTATACTTTGGAAGAAACTTCAAAAAGAAATCAATTTTAAGGGATCTGATGGCAGTCTCCGTCGTATTATAAACGGATTATCGTTCCGGTGGAAAAAGGCACAGAACAACACAAAAATATTAATTGAAAAAACAAATATACGATTAATGCGTATTGAATATTTACAAAAACTTAGGACATATGGAGAAGAAGGAAGGCCTATAGTTTATACAGACGAATTATATGTAGATTCCAATTCATGCCAGTACACATGGACAGATGGTTCTAATAAGGAGGTCAAAAATCCTACAAACAAATGCCAAAGAGCAGTTATTGTGCATGCGGGATCTGAAGCTGGATTTATCCCTAACACTCTTCGTATTTTCAAATCTGGAACAAAAAGTGGAAATGATGAAAGAATGAATTATGCCAATTATGAAAAATGGCTGCGGAATCAACTATTACCTAATCTACCACCAAACTCAGTACTAGTATTAGACAATGCATCTTACCATAATAAACAATGTGACCCGGCCCCATCATCATATTCAAAAATTGTTGTCATGAAAAAGTGGTTGAGGGAGAAGTATATAGCATACAGTGAAGATATGCTGAAGCCGCAATTATACAATTTAATAGAATCCAATAAAAAAATGCACAAAAAATTTCTCATTGATGAAATTTTGGCTGAACATAATCATGTTGTACTCCGGCTACCACAACACCACCCAGATCTTAACCCAATAGAAATGGCATGGATTGCCATTAAAGATCATGTGACTGCCAAAAGCACAAAATCTAATATCTATGAATTAACTAATTTAGTGAATGAAAAAATATCAACAATGAGTGCAACTGATTGGGTGACTTTCTGCCAAAAAATTAAAGATATTGAGGAAGACTATTTGAAAAGTGACCATATTATTGATTCCATTACTGAGAAATATTCAATTTGTGCTGATGAAGACAGTACAGACTCTGATGACGACACTGAATCTGAAAATGATATTGAAGATAGCATAGACATAGATGATGGCAAAATAGAAATAAAAGTGGAACCTACAACAAGTTTCGAATATTATCACTAGATTGAACTCAATAGGGTCTATCTGGCTTTTCTTTAGAGTTCCAAAGGCAAACTCTATTTTGCACTTCGAAAATAAATCTTTCGGTGTCAAACATCCTGTACGTGCGCCGTCGCCGCGAGTTATCCGCCGAATGTGGCGCGACGCGACTCATACAAATACTTGGAATGCGTCGTTGCCGATCTTATGCCGACGGAAGATCGGTGCGCGGAGGACGTAACAGACGCAGGTGCGAGCGGTCCGCAACGGTGCGACCGATCTTCCGCGTAGTGTGCCCGCTATTTTTAAATATTATGCAACAACATGTATTGGCGTTTCCGTCAAGTGTAGCGCTGGCCTTAGAGTATAGTACGAAATAAAAGGGTTACCTGGAAAGTAACGGGTGTTGCGAAAAATTTACATTTTGTAAAATACATTGATATGCTCTTCAGCATGTTTACTTTACCACCTCGTGCCTGCCCTAGTTATTTTCTTTTTAACACATGCCCATTCCTCCGCAACGCTAGTCGTGTTCGGCATGTTTCGGTGCTACCTACTTAAAAAGTTTCTATGCTTCCCTCCCATTGAACTTCCGACAATGTACATGCTGTAGTCAAATTTATCATCTTTATTTTTTATATATAACTACTAGCTGTCCCGACAAACGTTGTTTTGCCAAATAATTAACCATCCCCCGCGCAACCCCCACCCCGCGCAACCCTCTAGGTCTTATGGTTCCAGAGATAACGTGATGACTCAATCTATCTATACAACATTGTTTTTCCATGTAATTAAATAGGGGTTGATCGTAGAGGGGTGAAAATTTAGGGTTGTTTGTATTTTTTTATGCTGAATCTTAAAAAAATAAAAGCAAAAAATTTTCTCTAAAAATAAACAATTTTTTTTGACGCCCCCTCCTTAAAATTTAGGGGGGTGAAAAATAGATGTAGTCCTATTCTCATACCTACCCAATATGCTCACAAAATATTAGATATAAATTACAAGCGCGTCACGTTGTTTGTCCGCGGTGGACTCCTAAACTACATAACCGATTTTCATTAAATTTACACACCATGTGCAATTTGATCCAAGTTGAAAGATAGAATAGCTTAATAATACATGTCAATTTAAAGTTGCAATATTATTTTATTGCATATGCAATAATAATATGTAATTTTTGGCTCATTAAAGTTAGCCCCCCAAACATTTTTTTTTTACTATTTTCGACTTTTTAGCTCAATCAAAGTCATTCTTGCACCTTTATGAGCTTGAAGGGTTGTATTGACGAGTTTGATGATTATAATTCTATAACTACATACGTCTTACAGCCGCGAATAACATTTTAATCAACATACAACCTAGCACTGACCTGCAAATTGCAAAAAACGTACGAAAATTTGAATTTCGCGGGCTACCCTGGAAATTCACCTTTCACAACAAGTCGTTTGTTATTATTTATTAGCTGTTTGTTAGTTCTCCATTTATTAATTCAAAAAATTAAAAATATACCTTCAAGTTAGCCCCCTACTTGCAATTTATAATATTTTTCCGTCAATAATTACTCGTAAGTATTTATTTTCGATTGTTCGTACTTAGAATACGTTTGTTCTCTTTCCAAATTACTCAGTTTTTGTTTAACTCCGCACTTCGTTAATAGAACAAAGAGACTAACATATAGCTGATCTATCTGAAATCTTTGCTTGATATCTGGTCTCTGTTTAGTGCCGTTGTAATCCACTATACTACCGCATGAAATTCGGTCTCTGCGAGTAACTAGTTCTAGAAGGAAGTCGCCAAAAATGTATCCACAGAACTAACTAAAAATGCTTGTTTTTTATAACTAAGTCCAATAACTACGTTACGATTCCGCAACCTGGTAGACCCGACAGTGAAAATTCCTCCTATCGAACCACTGGGGTACTGCCGGTATTAACAAAACTTGGTAGAGAACATACCTACTTGTTTAAACTAAGTTTTTTTTGTGAAGGATAACTATTAAACCCTTAGTACCAAGTTAGTTTGTTGTTTAGTTTCCGCAAATGCTAAAAATGTTAATTCCATGCCATTTCCATCGGATTAAGACCTGGGTGGTGTAGTGGTAGCCGGAGTACAGCATGATTATGTTCAGCCAAAATTTCATCAATGATAATTCTCTTTACACGTTTTTATTGGCTTCTATAAAATTTTATATTTGCGGCTTCAGTATATCTTCGTTGTATAGTTTAAACTATTCCTAAACTAAACATCAGTTAATTAAATATTTGGTTTTTCAGTTGGCGATAGGCACCTATCGAACTTCCAAAGTGCTAGAACGTTGCTAGACCTGTGCTTTGATTGCGTTTTGTTCTATGCAATATTAGAGTTTCTCAATCAATTCTCTGTTTGTCATAGCCCCCTAATGATCTCCTATTGAACTAATGCAAAATGAGATAATTCTCTAAACATAACATGATCAGCATTCACGCGACACTGGCAAAATTTGCCGAAGACACCGACAGATTGCCACAGATAAAAAATAACTGTTTGTTGGACATTCTTTTATTCTGTGTTAATTACTGTTGGTTTGGTTTGGTTGGTTCATCATTTCATTAGTACTTGTTTTGTTTAGCAAACAAACCATGTTACGAAATACCAATACTGTTCTAAAAAGACAAGCGAGAAAAATGCTGTACGACGTTTACAGCTACATGAAAAGTGCATATGATAATGAAAACCACGGCGACATCACTAAAAGGACTGCAGTAGCAAGCAACACAAACGTCCGTAAGTACGGTGAGGCGAATAGTTGCCCAATGCAAAGAGTCCGCAATACTAACGGCATTTAGAACCCCAGGCAAAAGTAGGACCTGCAAAAAGAGAATCACGGGACTCGATAGTTTTGAAAAATCCGCCATCAAGAGATGCATATACAATTTTCATATAACCAAAAAAGAATCGCCGTCAGTACTTAAACTTAAACATAAACTTCAAAAAGAAATCAATTTTAAGGGATCTGATGGCAGTCTCCGTCGTATTATAAACGGATTAGCGTTCCGGTGGAAAAGAGCTCCCAACAATACAAAAATATTAATAGAAAAAACAAATATACGATTAATGCGGATTGAATATTTACAAAAACTTCAGAAATACAGGGAAGAAGGAAGTACTATAGTTTATACGGACGAATTATATGTCGATTCCAGTTCGTGCCAGTACATATGGACAGATGGTTCTAACAAAGAGGTCAAAAATCCTACAAACAAATGCCAAAGAGCAGTTATTGTGCATGCGGGATCTGAAGCTGGATTTATCCCTAACACTCTTCATATTTTCAAATCTGGAACCAAAAGTAAAGGCGATGAAAATATTAATTATGCCAATTATGAGAAATGGCTGCGGAATCAACTATTACCAAATCTACCACCAAACTCAGTACTAGTATTAGACAATGCACCTTACCATAATAAACAAAGTGACCCGGCCCCATCATCAAATTCAAAAATGGTTGTAATGAAGAAGTGGTTGAGAGAGAAGTATATACCATACAGTGAAGATATGTTGAAGCCACAAATATACAATTTAGTAAAAGCCAATAAACATACTCATAAAAAATATGTCATTGATGAAATTTTGGCACAACATAATCATGCTGTACTCCGGCTACCACAACACCACCCAGATCTTAACCCAATAGAAATGGCATGGATTGCCATTAAAGATCATGTGACTGCCAAAAACACAAAATTTAATATCTATGAATTAACTAATTTGGTGAATGAAAAAATATCAGCATTGAGTGTCGCCGAATGGGTGACTTTCTGCCAAAAAATTAAAGAAATTGAAGAAGACTATCTAAAAAGTGACCTTCTTATTGATTCCATTACTGAGAAATATTCTGTTTGTGCTGATGAAGACAGTACAGACTCTGATGATGACACTGAATCTGAAAATGATATTGAAGATAGCATAGACATAAATGATGGCAAAATAGAAATAAAAGTGGAACCTACAACAAGTTTCGAATATTATTACTAGATTGAACTCAATAGGTGTAATATACATAAAAAGCATTTTAAATCTGAAAAATAAGTATTTATTTGTTTAAAATTCCCTGTAAAGTACACAATAAACAGGTCAACTAGAAAGTATTCCGGTTGATTTGTTATTTGGTATGCTCTTTCCGAATTTTCACTTTGACACCTTGTGTCTACGCTGTTAGGAGCACCATCCATGGCGATGGTGCATTGAAGCTTATGACTTTATTTTATAATGATTTTTTATGAAAGTAAAGTAAGTTAATTTATGAAATTACCAAATGATTGGACTAGTAATAAAAAAAGAATATTAAAAATTATTGAGCCGACACATAATGGGCTCGGAATTAGCGTACAGTAAATTTTGTACCAAAATTAATATTTAAAATATAAGTATACCTGTACATATAACCGTTCCTTTGGCATCTTCCATAGTACAAGTATAACCCACTGATAGAAGTAACAAGTTTGTATTTTAAATGAGCCGTGTTCCCAATATTTCGAAGCAGTGTTATGCGCCATGATCGCGGGAGAATGCGGGTGGTTGTACAATATACTTTTATTGCCAGAGGAAATATGTAGAACTACCCTACTTCTTAGTCACTTACGGCGCTCATAGACTGGAGTTCCAGTAGAACTCAAATTAAAGTCACGAGTCACGCACGACTCTAAAACCTACGTAACTAAAGTTTGAAAGTACCTATATAATGTAGGCCTTATCCATGGACGTATTATACGTCCATGGCCTTATCAAAATCATTTTAGGCGTTTTGATTACATCACCAGCTATTTCTGGTATTGCCTTGCAGCTAAATATTTGATTCCACTTCTAGTACTTAATAATTCTACATATACTTAACTAAAATTGCGACGCATGATGGTAATCAAACTTAGAATAGGACATCGGCGAAGATAGACAATGTGTTTTCTTTCACATAACAAGCATTCTTCTTCTTCATTTAGGTTTTGGCTTCCATCGTTATACCGATGATTTTGCCAATGACAAGTGTGTTGTGTTAGAAAAGTTCGTGTGATTATAAAGTTAAATTAATTGGTTATAAATTGCGTTAGAGTTAAGAAGTTAAATGTTAGCAGGTAGCGCTATAGAAAACAATACTAAGCATTAAAGTACAGATTATAAATATTAAATTGATAGAGCAATATTATGGGAACTATAGATATTTTGATTAAATACAAACTAGACGTACTTTTAACCAGCGATAGCAGATAGGGGATATTGACAGGGCGGGGAATATTAATTGGCAAAATGTCATACAGATGAACTATTAACTTAGGACAGGAGAAAAATAGATGATCTAAGGTTCCCTCTGCAAGTCCACACTCACAAAGTGAGTGGTCACTCACTCGAATCTTGGCTAAAAATACAGGTATGCAGACAAAACCTAAACGTAACCGGATGATTACAGACGTAGCGGATTTGTTGATATTCTTATAACGAGAAAACCAAGGTTTAGAGGGGATTTCAGGTTGGATAGAAGTAAAGTATCTACCTTTCGTACGACTTTGGGATTTCCAAATAGTATTCCAGGTCTTCATAACTGCAGGTCTAACAAGGGAGCGCATATCACGGGAATAAGAGGAATTATATGTGTTACAACCCATGCTGACAGCAGCTTTTGCACACAAGTCGGCTTTCTCATTGCCAATAATACCTGTATGGCTAGGGACCCAGGCTAAAACCACTTGCTTCTGCATATTAAGACATTTATACAACATTTCTTTAATTTGGAGCGTTATGATAAAATTTTCTCGTGACTTGAAAGGAGGTTTTATGATGTCCTGGAGGCAACATATAGAGTCTGAAAATATTATAACTTTCCAAAGATGATTAACAGGCATTGCGAAACAACACTGCCAAACTTCACTCAACGTAATTTTTTTTTTGCCATCATATAAATTTACTATGGATCATGGGTCTGAAATAAATATGTTTTTAATTCTGATGTCTCTTTTTTTCTTATTTTTACATATATTTAAAAAAAAATACAATGTGTTTAAAAAAAATTTACATAAAAATAGTCAAAAACCGTCGAAAACGAGGTCGATGATCTAAGCTACTGACGGTTCAGGGCTCCAGAGAGAGGAACCTCCTCACGATCCTTGCCGAATCCAGGATCCTGCCTTTTGAGTCAGGCCCTTAATCCAGCAACCCAGCGAGAGTTTCTTGAGATGTTGGTCGAAACTCTTCGCAATAAGACCATTTACTGAAACGACTATCGGCACAATGATGTTGAATCAACATGCCACATTGCGGTAACCTCGTGAGCCAAATCGAGATACTTGGTAAGTCTCTCTATTTCGGCTTTAACGAGGTTCTTGTCATGCGGGATAGTGACGTCAGCCAGCATTGCTCGGCTCGCCGATCGGTCAATTATCACTATATCAGGCTTATTAGCGGGAATAGTCCTGTCAGTGATAATTTATCGATACCAGTAGAGCATGACATGACCATTGTCGAGAACTGGCGCAGGCTGGTATTGGTAGTAGGGCACTTCAATAACCACAAGAATATATTTAAGGGCAAGCTGTTGATGGATCTTCTTGGCCACATAAACAATAGGTTGATGAGGTTTTAATACAATTTGTAAGTGGTATCAATAAGAGCCATTACATATTGGTTTAACTATTTAACTTAATATTTACTTAGTATTTAACTAATTTATGATCGTATTTAATAAAAAATCCTATATCGGCGGCAGTTTGAAATTAGTTGGTATGTTAAAATAAAAGTACTAGTTCGTCCAGCTCAGATAAAGAAAGAAATAGAATTTTACAAATCTTTGATCGTGAAAAACGAAAAGTTTGACCACATAATATTGATTTGATAATGTCTTGTCCGATCTTGTTCGGTACAATAGAACAATATTGTTATTGTTGCCATGTTTCTGCTTTTAGTTTTTAAAATTGGCGCTCAAATTCTCAAAACACTCACAACGACCCACCTTTTGAGATGGGGCGTCGTGAGCTTGGCGTGAGCATAAGTAATGACGTCATGTGGTCGCCATGTGGAACGCCTGAATGAGCATTTTAGGCGTTGTGAACTAGACATGTGTCGTTGAGTGATTTTTAGCCAACACAACGAAACGCGTTGACAGCCTTCCCAACGTTGGCAAAACCGTCTATTTTTGCAATCCGTCTATTTTTGTTTACCTAGTTGTGAACTTGTGCTGTGACGTCACAGTAAACGCCACTATAATAAAATAAACTGCGAAATAAACGATTAAACGAGCAGTTTTGGCGCACTGTCTAAAAATGGCTTTGTCTGCGTTATAGGTACCTTAGTTTATACCGAAACTAGCGACCCGCCCCGGCTTCGCCCGGGTGCAATGATGAACATCTAAATTTATCAGTGTAGCTCTACAATATTATGCATGTATTATACATATAAACCATCCTCTTGAATCACTCTATCTATTAAAAAAACCCGCTTCAAAATCCGCTGCGTAGTTTTAAAGATTTAAGCATACATAGGGACGGACAGACGACAGCGACTTTGTTTTATAATATGTAGTGATAGTGATAGTGATTACAGGCACACTAACCTAATACGATAGTCTAATATTCCATTACATCCAATTTAAATGGTACTCGGCATAAATTATTGCCTCTTAATCACTATAGCAAAATTTTGACCTTAATATCATATAAATAAGGTAGAGTTCCGCATACAAATCTTCAGCATCTCATGGGTCATTAAAATTTGGCTGCTGGTTAGCGTCATTTAAGTATTTCATTCACACTATACCGTTTATCAATAGAGCAAAAGAGTAATAATATTTTGCACGTTTTGAGCACAGGGATACCATATTAAATAATAAGAATAGGTTTTCTGGAGCGCTGGAGTTTTAATAAGTTCATTTTGATTTCTATTTTTTAAATTACATTTTATGTATTAAAACAAAGGTTTATTTCAAGATAACATGTTTGATTTTAAAAAGACTAAACAAAGAAACCTAACTTTATGATATTTTCTAATAAAAATATCATATTAACGCAATGATATTTTTATAAGGAATGATAATATTTCAAAACTGATGGACAATTACATTAATAATATTTTAATGAAACGTATTGTATAGTGGCGTTATTTATATTGCCTATGTTATTTACTAATAAATAAATCTAGGTTGGTGTAATTTATTCAATCTGGATAAATTAACAAACCTCCGTTTCAAGCTAATTTATATTGCAAAGCAAAGGCGATACATGGCATGTATTATATGGAATTATTTTTTGCCAACATATAAAATTGAATAAATACGTTACATTATTGTTTATGGCAAGCAACGTACTTCTCCTCAGTACTATAGAATAATATCGACTTAGCTGTATCGCAACGAATCGCAACGTTGAGTGCTCAACGAATATCATAGCAACCATTACTGGCTTTAAAGCGCAACGGAATTCTTAGTTCTCTGAATACAACGCAATGTACAGTGATTAATTTTCGATATTGTATTGTAATGGTCAGAGTGAGTATGTAAGACAAGGATGAGTATATTAGTGAATGTGACTTTTTAATTGCAAAATAAATATGTATTATTTCTGAGATAAATCGTTCGTTGGGACTTAGATGTTTAACAAATTTCTTGCCAACGTTGGCGTTTACATTTGGCGCCAACGTTGACTAAACGAGCTAAGTTAAATAACGCCCACTACTATTGTGAACGCTAAGTGGAACGTACCCTTAGTATAAAACAAAGTCGCTGTCGTCTGTCCGTCCCTATGTATGGTTAAATCTTTAAAACTACGCAACGAATTTTGAAGCGGTTTCTTTTAATAGATAGAGTGATTCAAAACACTGATAAATTTAGAGATTCATCATTAAAGCCGTGCAAAGTCGGGGCGGGTCGCTAGTTAAAAATAAATAAAATAACTAAAAGTAACCGTAACGTCCCATCCCTTAGTTTATCAGAGAAAAGAAGTGACATTAGCTTGCTTGTTGTGTTGAAGTTTCACGCTTAACGTGACATTGGCGGAGTAATGTTGTTGTAACATGACAAGCCATTAATCTAAGAAGAAGAAGAAGAAGAAGAAGTTTCACGCTTGACATTTGACGACAGTATTGACAGGTTTGCTGGCTGGCGCTCTACTTTCTAAACTAAGTTTATTATTAATTGTTTTAATAAACTGATTTTTCTCTCTAACGCACAAAAATCTATTCAAACAACAATTGTTGCATATTCCAAAATGCCTTCAATGAAAGTGGAAGGTGACAGTGATGGGGACGGTGATATGTCTGGGGGTGATACAGAAAGATCCAATGGGTCATCTAGAGGCCCTGATCGTGATTCCAGCGCTGAAGAAGCTGACGAACCTGACTCAGATGACTCCTCTGAGATGGATGAAAGTGAATGCGAGAGGCGGAGGAACGAATGCTTAGACAATTTAGGTAAGTGTTGACAGAGGTTTTGAGGTTATGTTTACAAAACATTGAACTGTTTGTAGTCGTATGTTTATTTAGAGATTAAATTTATTTGTGTGTAGGTGGGAATATAATTCAAATTGAGTTGATAACTTGAAGATTGGAATTATAATATATGGTTTGCTATTGTGACTTTGCCTTGGTGGCAAGTAATATAGTTTTTATTTATTTATTACTAGTGGCCCGCCCCGGCTTCGCCCGTGCTAAGCGGGGGTGGGTTATACTTAAAAACCTACCCCTTGAATCACTCTATCTATTAAAAAAACTGCTTCAAAATCCGTTGCATAGTTTTAAAGATTATTGCATACATAGGGACAGACAGAAGAATGCGACTTTGTTTTATACTATGTAGTGATTGTGTGGTTTTATTTGGAGGGTAAGGTCGGAAACTGTTGTTCTCATTTTCAAAGTAACCATGTTAAGCTGAACAGCCCAGTTTAAGCTGCCCTCAATTGGCTCATGGTTGAGTCTATTTGTGCCATTTGATGGATAAGAAGTTGAAGAAGAAGGTTATTTATTAGATCACAATTGTCATAATTTCAGCCCATAATTGTTAAACTGCTGAGTCAGGCCTTCTTTAATTATGTGGAGACAATTAGCCTAATGTGCTACTCTGGCCATTTCACCTCTTACAACAGCCTCAGAATGGTATGGGTTGTTGACATTGTGTATTCTAAATACATCACCACATATATTATTGGGTTATGACTACAAGAATCCATGTTTTGTTGTTAATTTGAAATGGATGCCTTTTCTAGTATTTATTGGTAATGATGGCAGACTTCTTTGAAATATAATATATTAAGTCCAGTAATACAATATTACACAGAGTTTATGTTAATCTTGTAATTAGCTAGATAGCCATTGTATAAAAATGTCACTATCAACTTATCATAATTCTACCTATATTGAACAACTTTATTTTGCAATAAAGTTGACAAGTAAAAGCCTAGTTTATTATTCTTCCAAAGGTACCCACTTAGATATATGATAGATATAAATCTATACTATAAAAATAAACATTAAGAGATTTCTGTAGAACCAATATAGGTGTGTGATTTTATCAACACATTGATTATATCTATTGTATCTTCCAGCAAACCTTGAGAGGCAGTTCTCTGCACTCCGAGAACAACTATACTGTGAGAGGGTCAAGCAGGTGGACCATCAGCTGGCTGAGGTGAGAGGAGGACGCTCACAAGAATACCTAGGACCTTTAAGAAGGCTGCAGGAAAATATGCGCATCAGGTACCTAGTATTGCACATATCATTCTGGGGAGCTCTTAGTCAAGCCATATACCATATAGACTGCTTTGTTGCCTTGTAGGAATTAGATGAGCCACCTTTGGATCACAGGTCCCTGGTATAAGCTGAACGTCCACTGCCAGTTAAAATACATTAGTTTAGTTTAGCTTGCATAGTTGAGCCAGTTTTTTATACATGTGTGTCCCCCAACGGTGAACTAACATGTATGAAAAACTGGCTCAAGTACTTATTTTAGCTGGCAGTGGATGTTTGGCTTTAATTCCAGGGTTGGGCAAGTGCCTTTGTGTAAACCAGAGGCACTTGCTCAGAGTCTGGGTGTCATATGTAGACATGTTTGTAAACTGCAATTGTAATACTTGTTATACCTAGAAATGAGGTTTCGTTTTATCAACAAAAAATCTATACTAATCTATACTAATATATAAAGCTGCAGAGTTTGTTTGTTTGTTTGAACGCGCTAATCTCAGGAACTACTGGTCCGATTTCAAAAATTCTTTCAGTGTTAGATAGTCCATTTATCGAGGAAGGTTATAGGCTATATTTTATTTTCAAAAGAATTAGGAATCCGTATGAAAATTGCGATTTTGTAACCCAAGGTGTAAAATCGAAAACCTATTTACGCGTGCGCTGCAAAAACTATTGAGAATAGAACAAAATGAAGTACTACGAGTTTGTAGGTCTTATTAAAATCTACAAAAAAGTCCGCGAGAGCACATATCTAACTATCATAGTTTAGTCACAATAACCACTTTTATATTCATAAAAAAAAATGCATCGAGATAAGCACGGGTTAGAAGCCCACGCGAGCGAAGCCGCGCCCAAAAGCTAGTCATAGTTAAAATAATATACAGGGTGTCCCAAAAATAGCACGCCACAGCAACTCTGGAGGGTGCTGAAAGAGTTGGCGAAAATAATCATAAAGATGACCACCTAGCCGCAAGAAAAGTAAAACTTGATACGAAACCCTATGCCAACCAGTCTAGTAGGCTAATTACCCTCCATTGATAATATTTCTCATAATTTCTGCTCAAAGAAGTAAATTGTTGGACTTTCGCCTCACTCAAGGATTTCCAAAAAGACCGGTCCTCAGCCGCCTGCAACCGGGTCGTCGCCGTCGGCTACTGTTTGCGAGGCCTACAATATTATTACAACTTACACACGTTAATTATGAGTTTCATTCACACTTATGAATTGTAGCCTATGTGTTATTCTGATGTGTAAGCTATATTATTGTAAAGTTTCATCAAAATCCAGTTTCAGTGGTTTTTGTGTGAAAGAGTAACGAACATACATCTTACAAACTTTCGCATTTACAATAATATATAAGATTCAAACTCTCAATACATTTCTGATAATAGATAACCGTTAAAAAGTGATCCACTGCCTTGTTGGTCTATGTGCCGACTTAGGATCAACGGGTCCCGGTTCGTTTCCGGGTTCGGGCAAGTGTCTTTGTGTAAACCATAGGCACTTGCTCTGAGTCTGGGTGTCATTTGTGTTTACACGTTACACGTTTTTATACTGCCTTCGCGATATCGATTATACCTTGGTTTTTATTCGGGGTATAATCCTTTACAGTATATCCCCGCCAGCCTGGAGATGGCCAGCGGGGTTGTGTGGGAGACCCCTCCGCCCCTGTGAGGAGGCGAAGGCATACCCACTAAACGTCCCCGGGGTGTACCGCCCCGCGCTTTTCATTATACCTACTGCAGCTGTTTGGATAAATAAAAAGAAAAGTCTATTGAACATAGTTCGTATCTAGACCGTGTCTAATGACGACAAGCGACCTTTACAGGGTCGTCCACGTAGTCGGGGGTTTCGTTTAATTTCAATAACCGCGAAAACTTGATTTAACATTGTGCCCTGGAATTGTTTCAGAATTGAAGTGGCGGGTATCTTGAAGCAAATGCGGATCGAGAACATAAAGCACAAGTACGAGGCGGAGGAGCAGGCATCCCGACAGCACTTCCAGGTAAGTCTACTACTATTACTCAGCCCATAAATGACCCACTGCTGAGTCGGGCCTCCTCTTGTCACAGGGAGGGTAATATCCAGGTAAGTCTATGTTAGATGTGCCGCCTTTGGATCAACGGGTCCCGGGTTCGATTCCGGGGTCGGGCAAGTATCTTTGTCTAAACCAGAGGCACTGGCTCGGAGTCTGGGTGTCATTTCTATCTATAATATGTATGTATTTACAAAAAAAAATGTATATAAGTAGTTTAGTGTGTGTGTGTGTGTTGTGTATTTGTGTATCTGGGTTCAAAGTTTACAAGAGATGGAAAGTGTGAGAGTGATATCGAAAGAAGAGTGAATGCAGGGAACATGGTGAACGGAGCTTTGCACTCCTTTATGAGCAGTCGGAAGGTGTCTAACAAGGCTCGTTTGGCTGTGCATGAGGGAGTGTTGGTTCCGACACTCATGTATGGAAGTGAAAGTTGGGTATGGCAGAAGAAACATGAAAGCAGAATAAATGCAGTTGAGATGAGAGCGTTAAGAAGTATGATAGGAGTTAAACTGAGTGACAGGATAAGAAATAGTGAGATAAGGAAGCGTTGTGGTCTGAAAGAAGATGTAGTGACAAAAATTGAGAAAGGTATGCTGAGATGGTTTGGCCATGTCGAGAGAATGAATGAAGAACGATTGACGAAAAAAGTGTATAAGGCGAGTGTGAATGAAAGTGTTGGAAGGGGAAGACCTAGGCGGACGTTTCAAGACCAAATCAGGGACGTCTTGAAAAAAGGCCAGGTCAAGAGTACCCTAAACCGAAGAGCATGTATGAAGGGAATAATGAAAGTGGACGAAGCGAAACAAGTATGTATGGATCGTAGCAAGTGGAAAGAAGTGGTCTCTGCCTACCCCTACGGGAAAGAGGCGTGATTATATGTATGTATGTATCATCGATCTCGTTACCATAACACAAGCATTAAGTTGCTTAGCTTGGGACGAGATGGCGTTGTGTGAAATGTCCAAGGATATTTATTTATTTTTATAGCTTCTTTTCTTTTTTATTTATATTAATCTAATAACAGCCATGTAAAAATAAACAACAATTAGGAGTCCGTGTGGTGACGGATTTAGAATGCACAGTGTCACCATCTCATTCCATCGTGAAGGTGTCCTGTCTGAAGGTGAAGGTGGTGAAAACCTAACCGCAAGATAAGGAAAACTTGATACGAAACCATGTGCCAACCCGTCTGGTCAGCGTGGCACAGTATGCTTATTTCCTTCCACCCATTTGGAGGAGGCCTGATGCAGTAGTGGATAATTTATAGGTTGAAAAGACGACGAGACTTGAGGTTTTTATGTCGTCGCCATGTGTGGAAGACGCAGAAAAATTGTGTGTGTACAAGTTGCTGGTATTACTACAGAGTTTGTATTTTCATTCGTAGCTAGATAATGGCGTTATAAAACCATATGTGACATAAGCTTTGATAAATATCCGCGAGAAATTCCCTATGTATGATTAAATCTTTAAAACTACGGAACGGATTTTGAAGCAGTTTTTTTAAATAGATAGAGTGATTCAAGAGGAATGTTTATATGTATAGTATAATATGTAAATGCATAATATTGTAGAGAAACACTAATAAATTTAGATGTTCATCATTGCACCCGTGCGAAGCTGAGGCCTAGTGGTTATTAAAGAATAGCATTTTTCTAGTATTCGTAGCATGTTTCTCTCTCATAATTAGTGGATAAATTTGAGATAATCTTTAGAAGACTTTGCAGGTGTAGTTATGAAACGATAAATTTGATAGTAAGTGATCACCATAAATAAAAATGTCTTTGTTTCTTTTTCTTATTTAAAGTTTTGTCGTGTCTTCGGAAAGTATTGTGACAGAAGTGTGCGTATTATTTCATAGATGTCGCTAATCGTCCATTAACAGTAAATGTTAGCTGGTGTGTAGCGTTCCAACTAGTTACTGTTAGTATCACTAGGTGTCACTAGTTGTATAATTTTATGCTGTTAATCAAAGAAGTCTCGTGTCATATTCTGCAGCATGACGGCATATTTTCTAAGTTGACTAGGGCCATGGACGTATAAAAAAAGGCGGACGGAACTCTGGCTAAGACAAAAGTGAAACGCCAAAATGGCGGCAGCTCTGTATGTGTGAGTTAATTTTGGGGTTGCCAAGATACACAAAATTTTGCAATAAAAACATGGTTAAAATATTAAAAAAAAAATGTTCGAAATTGTTATGTTTAACTTTAACATCCTAAATGCTGAGTATTTTTTTTATAATAATGTCTTTTACTTTGAGAGCTTTTTGAAATTTCCTCTAATTTCGAGATGTGTTGAAAACGATTCTAAATTAAGAGAAATGCTTTCATTACCAAAAATATTTTTGTGATAATATATTTATGTTGCCTAACTATAATTTATTGCGCACCTCTTGAGAAGCACTGGTATTAAATGGTACAGTAACAGTTTATTCCTCTGCCATGTGTCTTGACTCAAACAAATATTAAAACAAAGTAAAGCAGTGGGGATTAAAATAATGTATGAATATTTTTACGATTCGACGACACGGTTGGCGCAGTGGTTGAGCGATCGACTGCTGCGGAGCATGTCGCGGGTTCTATCCCCGCACGGAAGAAATATTTGTACGACCTACAAGTATTTGTCCCGGGTCTGGGTGTTTTTCTATCTATAATATGTATGTATTTACAAAAAAAAAAATGTATTTAAGTAGTTGACCATCCATCTCGTTACCATGGATGGCGTTGTGTGAAATGTCCAAGGATATTTATTATTATTTTTATATACCGACACAATAGCTACAATGTACATTTAAATTTTGAAAAAATAAGCGGCATAGTTTCAATTTTTTTTTGTATTATCCATGTCTTGGTAGATTGCTAATTTACCCTTTAGGTACTTCATAACTAAACAACACGCCGGAGTCCTCCTCTAATTGTTTAGAAGTCATCCGCATCTAAATGTATACTGCAAATGACACTGTATTTGTTTGGAATCCAATCGTTTTCACCATTACAATTTCGACTAAGTAATTTGAATTCAATCATTTCTCCATACTTAATTTTCCATAGAAAATCTAGCAAAAGGAATATAAAATACCCAGTAGTAACTATTAAATAATTAACCATAATAATATATTGATTTTTATAATAAACGAAAAATTGTCCACATTTCGGTTAATTTGCTCACGTGAATATTGGCAACACTGAACTTAAATTTAATTGTTTTGTTCTAGCAAATACAAATTGATTTTAATGTATATAATCTGGAAATAAGTGATTGAATTATTCATTTACGTATGAAACGTGATTCCTGGATTGTTTTTCTTTCGGTCACTACGGTTTTTACACCATTTTACCACGCAAGACATGATTTATAGTTTTTATTTTTTCGCGGCATATTGCGTCTTTATACATCGACGTTCACGCGCGTAATGGCCGACTAATGTGTGAAAGTGTGCGTGCTGGCCTGTACATATAGCTGATCTGGCCGACTATGATGTCACAGTTTTTAGTTAGCGAGACTCTGTCCGACTTTTTTTATACGTCCATGACTAGGGCTAATTCCTATCATTAGATTGTTTAGGTCTAACATTATTTATATTATGTTTACTAATATTAAAGCAAGAAATGATATGTATTTTAAAAACTTTCTCCGTTGTATTTTTTCTTATTGACCTACCTACTAAAATAAAACTAACGGCGATTGTTGATTGTCTGAAACGGGGCCACGGGTTTTGTTACAGTATACTCCTCCGCGCCTTTGATATTCCAGACCCCACGCTTTGATGAGATCTGGACTCTCCCGACTACTTATATATTGCAAAATATTATCTGGAATTTATTTTCCATTGAAATAAGATAAAAATTCCACCTGCGACTTTGCTTGCTTGATATTTGGCCAACAGTGACTTCACAAAATGGCACAACATCTTCCTAGCTTTTTCCCAATTTTCATTGGCGTTTTACCAGATAGCAATAACTCCGTGTAAATACTAGTAGTTAAACCAGTAATTACACGGAGTTGTCTGACATTAATGGGACTACCGGTCGTCACAATGCTTAGATCAGCTGCCAGTTTTCCCGCTATTGATTTCGTGAACAGCCGAGTCAGAAGCCGACACTGACAGGTGCTCCCTGAAATACGGATGATATCAGATGTTCGTGGCACAGTAGGCTAATTTCCCCCCATGAGCATGCAGGAGGCCTGACTCAGTAGTGGGTCGTTTATGGGCTGAAATGATGATGATGATGATCCTTCTTTTACGGCTAGACTCCGGTAAGACATTTCTTTTAGTCGGCTTTCATGCCCTGTATTATGTACTTAAATCATAATACCTTTTGCTCTGCCAATAAATGAATTTTAACAATTCCATTTGTCCTTTCAACTTTACTTGCGTGAGTGAGCTACACATTCTTTTAAAGAAACTTAGCGGTTCCGCCGTGATTTCGTAACAAACCTTCACTAAAAATACTATTAACTTTAGATCACTTTCCCCATGTTTCTTGGAAAAGATTTGCAAGGTGGCAACACCGCATGTGACGTAGGTCGCCCATAAAAGACTTCAACGCATGGTTCACATTCTCGTCCATTGAAAAATCGCCATAACATGACTGCATCGGCTTATTTGTATACTTTATTACTTGTTTTTGGTTCGATGCTTTTACGGGTAGCCTGGATTGCAATTGATCTACTAGTTAAGCAACGTCCGGCTCAACCGGATGTTAGGTGGGAGACCAAGTCCATGTCTCGCCGCGCTTCGAAAGGCACGGACGTCCAGTCGGTTCAGGGTTTGGTTCAATCATTTTAGTTTCCGGTTAACTTTGTGACGGGGTGTCATTTTACAATTACCAAGCCTCAATCTAAGCGGGAGGTCTACGCAGTAGTAGGCTGATTTGGATCAAAGTGATGCCCTCTTTATACAGGATATAACAAAACGGGTGTATACTTAAGGAAAAGATCGATAATAATACTACTGACGTAGACGTAAATAATAATTTATTTTCCCTGAAATGCTTAATACTAATTAAACTCTCAACAAACAAAAATAATATTTGTCATCGTGTAACACTTTTTTTTGTTTTCGCTGGGGAAATGCTTTATGCATACCACCGCCCCCCGGGGGAGAGGTCGGTGATTATGTGGGACTCCCGGGACAGAACCCGTATACCCACTAAAACCCCAGCGGTATACGGTACAAAATAGAACTAGAGATCCAGGCGCTTAAATAAAAAAAAAGTATTTATAAAATACTACGCATTATTTTAATAATATTTTAAGCTATTAAAAGCTAATGAAATGAATAAAACTATTTAGGCATAATCTTGTGACAATAGAGACTCGACGAAAAAAAGATCAGCTAAATTTATGCATGTATATTCCGTTCCAATGATTATGTTTTGGATCCGTATACTACTACTACTACTGAGCCCATAGATGACCCACTGCAGTCGGGCTTCCTCCACCCTACCGTGCTACGCTGGCCAGTGCTACCAGACCGCTTGGCACAGGTGTTCGTCTCAAGTATTCCTTTTTTCACGGCTAGGTTATCGGACCCTTTTATTTCGCCTTGTCGACCTTTTACGACACCCTCAGGTTGGAATGGAGTGGAGACTAAGAGCAGTCATTAATAAAACCTTTTATTACCTTGCTAGCTGTTGACCGCTATTTTGTCCGTGTTTAAATTTTAATTTGGGAATTTAAATAGACACCCCTTGAAAGTATTGGTACCTTATTTAGTCTTAAATGTATGATAAATTCAGCCCACAGAGGGCTTAAGTGTTGAGTCAGGCCTACTCGAACAAAACGGAAGGAAAGTGGCCTATAGTGCTACGCTGGCTAATAGGCTCACTACCCTCCTTGTAAATAGAGTAGGCCCGATTCAATAGTGGGTCATCTATGGGCTGAGTAGTAATATGTAGTATTTATTTGTAACATACATATGTAAATGTGTGACTTCACCCGCCGCCCCTGACGGAAGACCAGCGTTGGTTGCTTGCTGAGTTTGGGACGGTTTGTGGCAGGAAGGCTTTACATTGAATTTAGTGTCTAGTTTTATTATTTTTGTATATTCTTGCCATAATAAATATTATGTCTATGTCTATTATTAACTAAATATAACTTGAAGTGTAAGTGGGACAATTTATGTGAATTTTCTCATTTTAGTGGTCTATTATTATAAACTAGCTGGTAAATAAATATAAATATTCTTGGACATTTCACACAACAACACACACAACGATTTTTCACACACAATAGAACCGCAGTCTTCGTCGTTAACTTTAAGTTGGCTTTGGCTGAAAGTTGGTTGTGCGGGCAAGTGTTTTTGTGTAAACCCGAGGCACTTGCCCTGAGTCTGGGTGTCATTTGTGTTCGTGAATAACATGTTTGTAAACTGCCCCCGCGTTACAGGGTATACCTAGTGAATGCGTTAGGCTATTTAAATTATTTAAATAAAAAAAAAATATTCACTTTACATACCAAATGAACTGATCAAAATGTATCGTTGCTTTACTTAGCAAATAAACCGCACAATCCACGGAAAATTGGCATTAGCCTTTTTAGGTTTGAAAAGAAAATAGTCATGACTCGTTTCAGTAATTACATTAAACATCAATCATTACAATGGCAAGATATAATACGCTATAGTCGCTTAAAAACATCTTGAACAAAAGCGACAGCTTCTACACCAATCACAGTCAAAGAGAGCCAAATATTAACTATTGCGTAGGATAGATTTTAGCTCAAGATGTTTGTGAGTTACGTTATTTTTATTAATTTTGTTTTGCGAAATTATCTGATCACAACGTTATAACGATAAGATACTGAATTTTGGTTTCTTTTAAATTGTGTTGTGGTTTAAGACATTTATTTCTCATGCAGAATCAATTCTCTTACAATGATAAATATCTATATTAATATCATTAATACAAAGTTGTGTATCTTCTTCGGCAGTTGCAATCAAGCATTATTTATATTTACTCGAGATCCATTCATATTGTTTTTTGTCAAGATGTGATATTTTAGGTTTGTTTTAAATCATGTGAACGACTGTTTTTTTTATAAATACCAAAACTTTCAAGCTAAATTCTTGTTTCCTCACATTGTATAAAAGCCTTGTTCGTAGTGTGTTAGAATATGCCACCGTCGTTTGGTCACCTTCCTACAGTATACACTCTAATAGTATTGAGAGCGAAAAGCATTACGTTTACTATGCTATAGGAACGGCTGTGGAAGACCTGCGTTACTTACTTATTTATTTATTTAAATAAAAAAACACACGCCAACTGCATAATCACCGAAATCAATTTAAACAAAACAGTATTTTTAAGCAACATACAAGGGTAATCACACAAATTACAGGCATGCTATATTATATTAAAGTAATATCGTTTTAGCGAGACACAAATTAATTTATATGAAATTATCTAAAAGCTTAACTTAACTTAGCCTTAAGCTTAACTAACATGGAATACAATAAGCATAATATATTAAAAAAAAGGGATATTAAAAAAAATACATTCAGTTTATAATTCTACGAGAGAGCTAACATGAACATGTTATAAAGATGGCGCCGGAAACCTGCTATTGACATCGAAAACACATCTATATTGTCAATCTCCAGGGAAACTTCATAGTATGATCTCATCATTCTTGTGAGTGGACTATTGAAAGCTGAATTCAATAATAATGTAGGTATTTCAAAAAGACGATATCGACGTACTGTCCTTTGTTGAACTCGGAAATTTAAAAATTGTATTAAGCCAGCATCAATCGATCCGTTAATGATTTTGTGGAGTGTCAATAAATCCGCCAACTCACGTCTGTTCTTTAAACTGAGCATTACGAAGTGCGTAAGTCTATCACTATACTCAGGCATACTTTTACGAATACCTTTTCTTGTACACAAGTGCCGGACGAAACGTGCCTGAACAGATTCAATACACTGCACGTGGGATAAGTAGTAAGATGACCATAGTGAAGAGCAGTAGTCAAGAATACTTCTGACTAAGGCGTTATAGAGCAGAATGATACTAGAATCATGGCGGAATGGCTTTGACATACGGACAATGAAACCGAGCATTTTATTTGCCTTAGATGTTGTAGTATCAATATGTGTCCGGAATGTAAAGGAACTATCAAAGGTGACACCTAAGTCACGAATTATGGTCACTTTTTTAAGATCTACACCATGAAGCTGTGTTGTATGTATATAACTTTTTTCGTAAATGTAATGGTTTGACACTTAATTATATTTAGGTTCATTTTATTATTGGAGCACCAATTTTGCAGCGTATCCAAATCATTTTGAACATCAACTACTAATAATGCTCAAACGTCCATTCCTTCAGAAATTAAAAATATGCGGGGCAGACTATTCGTGCCAAGCGAGAGAAATATAAAAGTTATGTAACGCCCCCTTCTATTATTATTTAACGACTAGATATTCTTATATATGTAAACAGTAAGCGTCAGTTGACTACGTCTAATTAAAAATAGTTACGATTATAGCCACTATAGCTAGACTGATCTATGAGATAATTCGAGAGCTCTCTATTCGTATCGCTTGTCTCATGCCTGCGTCCACGACGCCTTCCGAGAGTAGCCGAGCCTGTCTACGTAGACTGTAGTGACACATTAGCTAGGGTATTCTAGCTAATGTGTACACTTCGTAGATTTCCTTATGACAGTCGCTCTCCGTAATTTTAATCGGCCCTTTAGTACCCCTGATCACGCGACTACTTTCTGAGATTTCGGAGTATCTATCGAAGACTGAAAGATTTCTAAACCACATTTTTCCTTAAAGTCGTCTTAGCTTTTAACAATTCTTGCACATTGCAGGAAATTATGTCTTTACGGTTTTTTACCAATTAGTTGAATGCCTTTGACCTTTGAGGCTTGCGTGATGGAAAGCAACGCCAGGGTCTGAGATGGGGAAGGCAATTCAAGGAAATGACACGACGGAACACAGTAAAACTGCTTGGCGCCGACTTAGATGTGAGGGTGGTAGCTAGCCGGGCGGACCGTTAGATCCTACCACCAAGCTTGCTGGGTTTTGTTGACTTTTACAACAAGTGTTTTTATCCCAGCGTGCGGTGGGGAAGTTTTATATTCTGCCCCGTATTCTGATGCCAACGATTCTGAATGTGTTCTTTTATTTAACTTCTAACGTTTAATATTTTTTTATTAAATTGTATGTTCACTCATAGTCCAGAACATACAACATATACAAATTCAAATTCAAATCATTTATTTTGCTTGGGTCACGATGGACACTTACAAAAAGTCAACACAATATTCATAATGAGTCTATATAAAACAAATGGTCTACCATCTACTACAGGTTTATGTATACGAAAGTTCATGGCGATAATGTGCGTCTGTGCGAGATGTGTTGCCGGATGTGACGTCACGGCTTCATGAATGGTCCCAATGTCGATGACACTAGCTACGCCGCGTCCCCTCGCTTGGTGTCATGTGTATTATCTGTTATAATTATGATATATTTATGATTATTTATGTATTACTCGATAAGAATCATCTATCTTGTTTTTAACCCCTCTCAAAAGGGGTGTTATAAGATTGACATGTCTGTGTGTGTGGCATCATAGTTTCTGGAGAGATGATCTGATTTACGTTCAATTATTTTTATTTTTTAACTAGCTGACCCGGCGAACTTTGTTCCGCATTATAAATATTTAAAACAAAAAGAAAGTTGGACATAGGATACCTGAGATTTTTATCCCGTCCGTATAAAACCTACAAAACGCAACTGACAGCGAAACGTTATGTTGTCTATAGGTTAATATGGCCGAAAATTTGACAATTAGACATTTTGAATTCGACTTGTTTATATTGTTGTAATTCACGTAATATCTTTATAACTTGTAGCCTATGTGTTATTCTGATGTATAAGCTATATTATTGTAAAGTTTCATTAAAATCCATTCAGTAGTTTTTACGTGAAAGAGTAACAAACATCCATCCATCCATCCATCCATCCATACTTACAAACTTTCACGTTTATAATATTAGTAAGATGGTTTCTCTATCTCGTTTGTTTTAGCTATGTTTAATAGGAGAGTTTCTTAGACGTGTGAAGGCTGATTTCTAGCTGTATGGTGTCTTTAAAAAATGTAGTTCTTTTTAATATTTCTTTCAAACTGTTTCTAGTATAATGTTTTTATTACCGATAATAAACTGATTTGGATTAATATCTGAAAACAAAATATATATATTAGTCGTCTTATTGGGCATTGTACTGTATGCAATAGATGTGCATCGTGACACGTACAAGCCATTACCCTTTTTTTCTCAGTCTGGCAGTGTCCTTGTGTCGCGGGACCACTTTACATACATATTATTCACGAACACGAAAGTCACCCAGACCCAGTGTCTCTGGTTCGCACTTGTCCGACCCCAGAATCGAAAAGAGTACCCGGTATCCAAAGGCGGTGCATGTATCTCCTTTTTTTACGGCGGAGATCCTCATTGATGTGGGGTTATGTGGGATTCCGGGGCGCGTAGAACCAATCTTCGACTGCCCGAACCAGCGCCACGGGATTCGATACAAATGCTTGCTCCGCGACCCCAGTAGCTGTGTTAATGGAGCCCCATGCTCTGAGGCGGGCACCTCCGATTACGGGGGTCTGCATTGTCCTCCCCTTTTCCACTGCTGGGGATCGAATGTATAGCTAGGCATAGCCCATGTATTCACCAATCCATACCATCTTGTCGGTGTCGTGAGAGGTGACTAAAACGAACGCAAGAGGCAGATCACCTAGCCGCTGGGGAAGGAATACTTGGCACAATACGCCAATCGTCCCTCTATGATTTTGGTGGAGGCCCGACTATAAGTAGTTACTCGGTTGAAACGCCGAAGTTCATATAAATTTTCCGTGACGGATTATTGAGAACTGTTATGTTTGGTAATGCATTGTTCGGCTGTTGCGTTCGACGGGATGTGACGTGGTATGTTGCGTTGCCTTTGTTTCACCGACAATCGGGCCAAACAGTTTTAAATCACATGTAAAGGGTATTAAAGAACTCTTGTTCGATATTGGCTGTAATCACATCTGAGTTGACTCTAAATTGGACTAGTCATGTTTTCGCAACTAGATGTCGTTGCGTAATTTTTTAAAGCCGCATAAATTAAGATTGGATCGGAGACACCGCGCCTCATATGAAACACGACAAATGTACTTCAAACATGAGGGTCCTTTATCAAACTTATTTTTATTGCGTGTGTAACTCGTACTAACTCGAACAATAATAAAACAGAGTGCACACGATTGAAGTAAAACCTCTTCTGGTCCATCTATACGTATGTATATTAATCACGAAGTATGATCAAGAAATTACCGTCCGCGTAACGCAAGCATAGTCGAAATAGTAGATTGTTATACAAGGGTCGAAAGGACTCAATTGGCATACGAGGTATTTAGATGCCCGAGCACAGCGAGGGCGGCTATAGTCCGAGTAGGAAATGTATAATACATCCATACTATTGCATAGGAACACTGATAAATTTAGAGGTTCATCATTGCACCCGTGCGAAGCCGGGGCGGGTCGCTAGTTTCTTAATAAGATATTAGTCTAAATAAACCGAGATTACGATACAGCTTACAGAGTTAGTATCCCGCCAAATTAAAATCAAATCAGTCTTCTATTTCAAATTTTAACTTTGGAACACACCCGCGTCATTGCCGCGGGGGGAACTGCTTACTTTTTTTTAAATTCACACTGGAACTTTATACGCTCACAAGACCGCAGCATATTTTTCGTCGACAGCTTAACCTAATTTAGTTCTATTTTTAAAATTTATTACAATTACTATGTTTTACTATGAGTCTTTCCCGCCCAATGGAGGGAAGTAGCATCTTCCACCCGCTACTCGTATCAAACAAACACTACTTTCCGAGTATGAGAAATGAAAACGAATAACTAAGCTGGCTGTGACAGGAAATGAGAAGGAAATTGTGCACATGTTGCGCTCTCTTGCTTCTACTATGTCATACGGACAATAAATAGGCCGGCACTGTGTCTTAGATATATGAAACGTAACTGGCTATGGGAGAAAATAAAATTGTGCTCACACCTCTCCCCCTTGCCCCTACAGATAATATAACATATAATGTACGAAACATAACGCACTCTTTCTATGTTCTCAACTTCCGTTCGCCTCGCCCGATCGCAATTTTCTTAACGTCACGCAAGCTGGTGAGCTTACTCCCCAAGTAAGGCGTGCGTAAAGAAGAATTACTTAAAAAAATCTCGAGCCCGCCTCGCGTCCGCCTTCGGTGTCTGTCTATTTTCACCTTATATCCAAATTATACCTTATCCAAATTACTTATCGACTTAAGAAAATTACAATGCAGAAATCCTAGCCATTAGAGAAGGAACACTTGAAATGAAACCCTGTGTTCCCTACTGTGATTGGAGGAGATCCGACTAAGTGGGTCTTTTACGGGCTGAGAAGAAGAAGAATCTTGGCTTCTTAAGGTGGATGCTCCAGGGTAGCCCGCGAAATTCAAATTTTCTTCCGTTTTTTGCAATTCGCAGGTCAGTGCTAGGTTGTATGTTGATTAAAATGTTATTCGCGGCGGTAGCATCCACCTTAAGTTCGTTTACATTTGATTTTATTAGAATCTGGGTATCATTGACCACCATTTTGTTAGACATATGAAATAAAAATGCTTTCGGAAGTGGCTGTTTTATTGCATGAAACTATTTAATGAAAAATAAATGTAAGTTTGCCTGTGTATTGTATGTCGGTACATTGGGATAACAATCTAAGGGTAAGCGGAAAATATTTGCTTTTGTACCACCGTCATTACTACCAATAAATACAACAGTGCATCCCGTTATTACAGCCAGCAGAAAAGATACGCGTTGAAAGCTTTCGTGCGTCTCAAATTTACTTTCCAACTTAACACGCTGTAGGCAGAGAAATAACTATAACATGAACAGTCGCTAACATTACCAGACGCTTTTAAGTCTCGTAGTAAATCTGTTGTCGATGCCGGTGAGCAGCAATCTTGTTGTGATATGGGTCCACGTGGTGCCAGATACAGACTACACAAAGACACCCACACATTCAAAGGTTACATAGCTAGGGAGCAAGGAAGCTTTTTGTAGTAGTAGGGAAAATAGTTTTTTGCGTACCCGCCCGGAACAGAGTTGACGATTATGTGGGACTACGTTAAAGGCGTTCACGACTTCTCAGTACGAACCCAACCGTATCACTTGCTGCCCTCAAGGCCGGGGGTTCACGTGAGCGCGCTCAAAAGAAGGAAATTTCTTCTTCAGAAGAACTGTCTGGTCAGCGTTGCGCAATTTAGAAAAAAACATTAACATGTATGTGTTGGAAAATCAATATTATGTTTAAACTTAGTGTTCATTTTATGTTATACCGTAGATATGTTACTGGTTCAATTATCATATCTCGCACATAAGAAATATAATTAGGTTTCTATGTTTCTAAGGCAGGTAGCCTTAAGATGTTTTATTTTATACTATACGCATTTCAATCTGAATTTACCACCGGTTCAACAATGACTTCAAAAGCACAACCGGGAAATAAACAACTAAAAGAAGTTGGTGCCATAGACATACATAATATCTACATCCTCGTATGTCCCTACTAACATCAGTGTCAACTTTAGTTGGCATCGACTGCAAATATTGCTTCACTTTTTAGTGCGGGTTTTGAAGATGATTTACAATTATATTACTTTTACTACCACTGCTGAGTCGGGCCACCTCCAATGACAGGGGCCCTCCCTGTGCCTAATTACCCGACTGTGTCATGCTGGCTAGACGGGTTGGCACAGGGTTTCGTTTCAAGATTGCTTTCTGTTGCGGCTAGTTTTTCGGCCTTGTCATTTCCTGTTCTCCGCTCTTACTACACCCTCAGTATGGAATGGGGTGGTGACACTATGTGTTCTTAATCCCTCACCACACGGACAATATTACATTTATTCTAAACTAGCTGACCCGGCGAACTTTGTTTCGCCTTAAAGGCAATAAATGAGCAGATATTTTATTTTATTAACTTTTTATCGGGATAAATATAAATAAAACATCTATGATTTTAATTATACTTTATTGGCCATCTATTTTAGTAACTGCACTTTTCAGTGAATCACCTTGTGACAGACGACATTTTTCGGTTTATTATCAGGCGCATGAACAAATAACGCAGATGGTCTTCTGACCCGGAACATGCCACATATAATTGATCTTGGGAAATACATGAATTTTCTAGATTTAGGCCACAAACTTTCCAGGATTGGCCCTGTGATTTATTAATGGTCACGGCGAATGCACGACGGATCGGAAATCATTAAAACTAAAACGTTATATCAGTTGATATCGTCGGGATCCTCGGATGAGAATTTCCTCACCTTCCAACTTTACTTTGAGTATATTCCATTGTTCATCAATTCACTTACCACCAAACGCGTTCCGTTGCACAGGTTTGGTGGTTTTGGTTTATATATTTTTCTCGTTTTTACACAGTCATTATATTTGAATTAATGCAGTGTACCAATGATTTCATTCTGAATTATGTTAGTTACTTTATGTCATCTACATATTTATTCTTAGCCGCCAAAACAGCTCGCTTAGTCAACCATTCATTATTTTTGTGTTTGTGACTTCGTCCTTCGATGAACAGAAATTCTGAGAAAATAAAATCAATCCACATATTTCGATGATTTGAGGCAAGCGCTTATTTCGGCGGCAGCAGTCGATCTTGGAATTAGAGGCATTGTTTGGCAGAAATAGCCAGACAGTAAAATCATTGCGCCTCCAAAACATCTCGAGTCCTTGCGTAGGTGTTCGGTCGGATCGGATAAGTGCTTCCAATACACGTGTATACGCTATTGTACATTCGTCCCAGATGACGATTTTCCATTTTGATAAAACTTTAGCCGCTGAGGAGTGTTTTGTAATATTACACGGCATCTATAGGTCCAATGCGGACGCAAGTATGCAAGCAGTAATTAGTGCTGCCACCGTATCGAAACGTTGCTCGATCCTAATTATGTAGTACCTACTTTATAAATTTATTCTTGTGTCTCGAAAATTATCTAGTTGTTGATCTCTAAAAATTTGCTCGACGATTTTGCATTCCCAACCGATCCGTTTCACGGGCTGCCTCGATTTGCTCTTGTGATTGAGAAGCACGGATTCAAGCCATACTAATGCGGTGATCTTCACGTGCATTATTTAGTTCTTCTTCATTGTTCGGCACAATAAGCTAATATTTACTCGAAATAAATACATCAACCGGTCAACTTCAAAATTTCTAATTGTCAAATTTGTCAAACTATAGACAACATAGCGTTTAGCTGTCGGTGAAGTTTTGTTATTCCAGCAGTTGCATTTTGATAAACTATGTTTTATATCACGGAACGGGATTACACACATTTACACTTTCAGGTTTATAATATTAAGTATGATTTTGTGAATTGTCCAACATCCATATATTTAAAAGAAAGTCGGACATAGGATACCTAAGATTTTTATCCCGTTCCGTAGAATGTGATATAATACCTACGTGGTATAACAAAGCGCAACTGACAGCGAAACTTTATGTTGTCTATATTTAAATATGGCTGAAAATTTGACAATTAGAAATTAAAATTTAACTTAATATCGCTATAAATTTTCACACAATATCTTTATAAATTGTAGCCTATGTGTTATTCTGATGTATAAGCTATATTATTATAAAGTTTCATTAAAATCCATTCAGTCGTTTTTACGTGAAAGAGTAACAAACATCCATCCATCCATCCATCCATCCATCTATCCATCCATCCATACATACTTACAAACTTTCACGTTTATAATATTAGTAGGATACTGGTGTTTAGCCACATCAGCTTAGACCGGTGCGGACAGCAATGAAATTGGGAAAAAGGCGAGGGAAATAATATATTTAGCGGCGCCGTTATAAGATGTCTACCGCCCAAGCAATTCTGCCGTGTTGGTCTAGGCTTTGGATGTGCCGCCTTTGGATCACGGGTCCCGGGTTCGATTCCCCGGTCGGGCAAGTGCCTTTGTGTAAACCAGTAGCACTTCCTCTGGGTCTGGGTGTCATTTGTGGTCGTGAATTACATGTTTGTAAACTGCCGCCGCGTTACAAGTTGTTCCTAGTGCATGGTTTGGTTTAATACTCGTATAATAAAAAATCACATATATACAGGATAACTTATATAGGATATTAAATTAAACTAAATCTTAATTATAGAGGTAATCAACCAAAAAACTTAAAATAAAATCTCATTTGTAACCAACTAGCGACCTGCCTCCGCTTCGCACGGGTGCAATGATAAATCTCTAAATTTATCAGTGTTTCTCTACAATATTATGTATCTAATATACATATAAACCTTCCTCTTGAATCACTCTATCTATTAAAAAAACCGCTTCAAAATCCGTTGCGTAGTTTTAAAGATTTAAGCATACATAGGGACGGACAAACGACAGCGACTTGGTTTTATACTACACTCGAGAGCAATGAATCCGGGTCACTTAAAGAATCCTAAAAATCTCGGAAACTAAAAATGCTAGGTTAATGCAATAAATCGTATTTAATAGACAATGTAATACTCCTTAAATGAAGGTATTAAAACTTCTTAGTTATTGTAAAGTTATATCATAAAAAAATCAAACTTGAAAAAGGGCCACTTTCGAAGATGGAACTACGAAATTACAGCATTTGGTTTTGCTTTTGTTTGTAATCTGTCATTTATGTGGGTACATAAACCATGTTGATAGTGCTCTATATTTATTATTCAAGCTGAAATTATGTCGCTTACGCCTGAAGAATGCACCAGAATACTTACAAGGCTGGAAACCGGCCGGAGTCAGCGCGATACAGCCAGGACTGTCGGTGTGTCGCTATCAACAGTACAAAGAGTTCTCCGACGTTACGAAGAAACTGGTTCTAACCTACGCAGACCAGGAACGGGCAGAACCATGTGTACCACAGCACGAGAAGACCGATACTTGGTGAACACCATGCTTCGAAATCGCTTTCTCACAGGAACTGAACTCACAAATCAGTTTCGACGCCTCGGAGGAAGTAACCCAAGTGCATGGACAGTAAGACGTCGGCTTGCTGAATCTAACTTAAAACCCCTTAGACCTGCAAACGGCCCTAAACTGGAGCGTGGGCATCGTATTTCAAAACTAAGATATGCCCAGAGCCACGTAAATTGGAGTATTGAAGATTGGTCAAAAGTTATGTTCTCCGACGAATCAAAATTTATGCTCTACAAGCACGATGGAAGACACAGAGTGTATCGAAGACCAGGGGAAAGATTCAAGCAAGCATGCATCGAAGAAAAAGTAGCCTACGGTGGTGGGTCTGTACTTGTGTGGGCCGGAATTTCTTCTGAAAGTCGCACAGAGCTGGTGATCATAGAAAACGGCTCTTTAACTAGCGTAAGATATGTGGAAGAAATCCTCAATGATCACGTTGGTCCATTTATGGTCAATTTAGTTGAGGATGCTATATTTATGCATGACAATGCCCGACCTCATACAGGTAGGATTGTGAATGACTACCTTCAAGAGATGAACATTACTCGTATGGAGTGGCCAGCGCGCAGCCCGGATATCAACCCGATCGAGCATGCTTGGGACGAGCTAGGCAGATGCGTAAAACAACGAAACCCTCCCCCAATCACGCTTCGTGAGCTCAAAATTGCTCTCACAGAGGAATGGGAGAATATTACCCAAAATCGTATAAGGAACTTGGTGTACAGCATGCCAAACCGCGTCAACGCAGTAATGGAAGCACGAGGAGGCAATACGAAGTATTAAAATTCAAGAAAATCGTAATAAAGTTCAAAAATTTCATGTTTCCTATTTTTGTTTTAAGGAGAGATCAGCAGTTTTTTTCTTTATGTAATTTTGTGTTAATAAATGTATGGTGACTCATATTTTTTTTACTTTCATTTAAGGAGTATTACATTGTCTATTAAATACAATTTATTGCATTAACCTATCATTTTTAGTTTCCGAGATTTTTAACATTTTTTAAGTGACCCGGATTCATTGCTCTCGAGTGTATGTAGTGATTATTATAAGTCTACTTGGTCTATTTGGTGACGAATGCAGAATACAAACGGTCACCACCCCATTCTATCCTGCGGGTGTCGTAAGAACCGACAAAAGGAAATGACAAGGACGATTACCTAGCCACAAGAGACGGAAAATTTGATATGTACCTACAAAACCCAGTGTCAACCCGTCTAGCCAGCGTGGCACAGTAGGTTAATTACCCTCCACGGCATTGGAGGAGACCCGACTCAGCAGTGGGTCATTTATGGGCTGAGTATTAGTAGTACTTATACTTACTTACTTATCAGCCCATAAATGACCCACTGCTGAGTCGGGCCTCCTCTCAACATGGGTCGCCTTTGGATCAACGGGTCCCGGGTTCGATTCCGGGGTCGGGCAAGTGTCTTTGTCTAAACCAGATGCACTGGCTCGGAGTCTGGGTGTCATTTCTATCCATAATATGTATGTATTTACAAAATAAAATGTATTTAGGTAGTATATCATCCGTCTCGTTACCATAACACAAGCATTAAGTTGCTTAGCTTGGAACGACATGGCGTTGTGTGAAATGTCCAAGGATATTTATTTAATGTTAAATGATGCGCACGGAGCACGCACGCAGGCTACCCAAACTGTCCGATATTAATGGCATGTACCTAAGAACGTCAATGTGATTTCAACTATCACAAATACTTACAGGACATGGCTACAACAAGACATATCTCCACGACTTTAAATTAACGGATAATGCTTCATGCGCATGTGGACATGTAGACCAGATTTCGATCATTTGATAAATAATTGCTCAATCTTTGGGGCATGCAGACAGGTTTGCGAAGCTTCTTGCCATTACAGAAATGTCAAACCAAATAATTTCCTACAACGTATTGTAGGTAAATGCACCATGAAAAGTTTCTAGTTGTACATTAATACATAGTAGTAGAAACTTAAAGAAACATTAATGCAGTGTCCTCATTTTCATTATTACTACTACTCAGTCCATATATGACCCACTGCTGCGTCGGGCCCTCACCAAAATGGAGCCAACATGGAGCGTAATTAGCCTACGCAACGCTGGCCAGACGCGTTGGCACAGGGTTTTTTTTTTATGAAGCTTTCCTTCTCTTGCGGCTCGGTTTTCGGCCTTGTAATGTTCTTTTGTCGCCAAGTTGGCCGGAAGTAAGTATTCTAAATCCGTCCCATCAATCACGCCAATATCGAGACGTCATCGTTACAGCCCATGAATGACCCACTACTAAGTGGGCCTCTTCCAAATTCATGGAGGGAAATTAGCTTACTGTTTCACGCTGGCGAGACGGGTTGGCACAAGGTTTGTATCAAGTTTTCCTTCTCTTGCGGCTAGGTGATTTGCATCTTGCGTTCCCTTAGTCGCCTCTTACGACACCTTCGGGATGGTATGTTTTGGTGACACTGCGTAATCTAAATCCGCCACCACACGGAGAAATATTGTCTGATCAGATAATTTCGCGAATGAAAGATAATTAAAAAAAATAGGAGGTAACTTTATGCAAGTGTGGACTTATTGTTATGTATAATCAGTAACAGATGGTTCTCCTTTATCCGCTTAACCAGATTTCACTTTAAGTTACGAATTGAGATTGCACATTTGAAGACACTACATCGAGCTGTAATTACCTCTAACGGCATTTAAGAACCTAGCCCTTAGTATCAAGTGACCCTCTTAATTAGTGCCAGCGGTACATAGCGAGTTCATCGGCCTTAGGTCAACGACCTCGCGTTCATCGCTTTCAGATTTAGATACATGCGAGGGGCTATGTACCGTCAACGGCATATCAAACGTGACTGATATACAAATTTGACTCTTAACGTAAGTAAATAAAGTGGAATATTATCTTCATCGGAAATGGGACCGTGGGATACACATTTTCCAAATTCGGAAAGAATTTTACGTGGACTGTAAATTAAAAAGTGAGAACACGAAATTTAAAAGTATTTGTAACTGGAATAAACGGCGATGGAGAACAAAATAAAAATTGTATATTTATATTCAAAACATTTTCATAAAAACATAAAGTGAATTTTCAATTGCTTTGTATTACTTCTGAGAAACCTTATAGACTAACTTCTCCAGTCAGCTTTGCTCGCGCGCAAAGAGCTTAATTTTCTTTTGCCGTGAGATTTTCCGACATTTTAATAAATTATCTGCCAGCAACAAACATAGTTAATGTCGGCCCAGCCCTTCTTGCGATATAAATGGTGTAACTAACCTGCTTTTGTTTTATGATCATTATTTCACTGCCCATGCTGGCCATAGGCCTCACCATGGATTAGCACAAAGGCCGGTTCTGAGCATAGCCTTCCACCGCGTGGGAGGCCTACCAGCACTGTGCTCTCTGTTTTATAATAGCACTAGCTGACCCGACAGACGTTGTTCTGTCTTAACCCTTCGAGGCCTCATGCACATTACTGCTGAAGATCATCACATAAGAAATGCATAGTTTCATCATCATTAGCCCACATTAGTCCACTGCTGGGCATTCATCATCATCGTTATAGGCAAATATATACAATACAGGATACTATATGTATATATATTATACAGGATGTAACAAAAACACTATAGCCATATAAAATAAAATGTTTCCAATGAAAACTAACCAACTAGCGATCTTTATGTGTAGTAATCCGGGTTCAATAATGTGTCTGCTTTTCTGAGTGCATTTCAGCTGATGACTAACATAAAAAATAAGAGGTTGCCTCGTTCCTTCAGAAATTTTGTACACGTCATCTGTATCATAGTCATAAGGGTCCTTTCTTCTAGTCTTTGGCCTTGTCATAATTTAGTTCGCTCTTACGGCAAATTAGGATGTCTTAGGGAAGTGACACTATGAGGTGGCTTTCATGCCTTTAGAATCCGTTGGGCCTATATCGGCTCAGGGTCACCCGGTTTGCCCGCGGGGAGACGCCAAATTAAGAATGGTGCATAGTTTCGTAGTGGATTTAAATCTAGGTACTCCTCTGTCCTCGTGAGTTGCTTTGGTATCCCTAAACTGTAGCAATATGCGGGGGCGTGGTGGGTTAGTCCGCTGGGCTAACCCACCACGCCCCCGCAATAATCTCATTGGCAACGGATTCCCCACCAACAGCGGGAGCGGAGAGGCGCCCAGGTGTGAAGGTCAGTGCTGCTGCCGCTAGCAGTAGCTAAGCGATGATCTGGATCAGGCGCCATTACGTCCGTCGCCCGGCTAGCTACCACCGGCGCCAAGCAGTTATACTGTGTTCCGTCGTGTGTATGTGAGAGCCGGTGCCCGACAGGGCATTTCCTTGAATTGCCTGCATCTTAGACCCTGGCTTTGTTTCCCATCAGGCAAGCCTAGGGTCAAAGGCATTCAAGTCAATGATGAAAAATGCCTCTTAATAGGGTTGGGGAGTGTCCAGAGTGGGGTATGTTAAGCTTAGACATTGAAAATAACAGAATAAATCGCTTACTCCGACGAACAAGTCTGGAGTGTTTCCGAACAAAGAATAGTTATTCAATTTTCCTCGTGTTATCAATTAATAACTGATAATAATAATTCGTTATATTATCTATCTTAAGTATTTTCCCTATATTATTATTAGGATTCAAATTTATTTACTTCAAAAATGTATAAATATGTAAAAAATGTATCTTCATTAGGACTTTATTCTTCGGAACAAACGAAATACTTATTAGTTAGACAGGATAATTATGAGTTTAATTTTAATTTTTAATTCCGTCTCAGCCTTGAAAGACTACATGTTGTAACTGGAGCGACTTCTGGAAATAAATGTGACTAAATAACATTAATAAAGTAATAAAGTATAAATAAATAAATAAATAAATTATTAGGCATTAAATAGGTCGACGGTCTATGTGATATTTAGGCCGCGTTGGGGAAACTTTAACCATTAGTAGTAATACCGGTAGTATTGATCAATTCTCGCGGATAACTTTGTTTCAAACATGCGTTTCAGGGTATTCGCAGCATCTACTACTACTCACTGCTGAGTCGGGCCTCCTCCAAATACATGCGGGGGTAATAAGCCTGCTGTGCCACGCTGGCCAGACGGGTTGGCACATGTTTTTGTTTCAAGTTTTCTATTGCGGCTAGGTTGTTGGCCTTGACATTTTCCTTTTGTACGCTCTTACGACACCCTCAGGATTGAGTGGGGTGCTGAACCATGTATTCTATATCCGTCACCACACGTGCTGGTGTATTTTATACTATTTAATTCCCGACGTTCCGAATGCTTTGCAGCAGTCGTGGTCACGGGAAAACCTAAGACATATTTCGTTTTATTAGTTACTGTTAATAAGTTTAATATACAATTTGAATATTAAACTTTATGTGTCGGTGCAAAAAGCTAATATATCATTAATTAAACGCATACATGTAACACACACATTTGTCACGTACACACGCATAAAAACGGCATGGTCAAGTTCTTTTCTATGATTAAAACGATTAAAGAGGGGCAATATAGATTTTACTGTTGAAGGTTCTCGAATAGCGACCACGTTTCGGAAAGCTCGGTGCTGGTAGGCCCACACGGACCCCGGGGATGTTTAGTAGGCGCGATTGGCAAATGCGATGTATGCGAACGTTTCCGGACCCGTTATTGTGGAAATCCTTGGGGAAGACAATCAAAAATATGTTCGGTTGTGTTTATGACGTACGTTCTTTGGTATTTTCGTTAACTGTGGAAAGATTTCGATTAATCTTCTTTTTATTTGGTTGAGGCTGCATACGTATTAGGGGTCCACTTCTTAGTTCTTCTTAGTCTTAGTTTATGTTGTTTTTTTTATTATGTTGTTATTTTGGGGCTTTTGGTCGCTTATCGATTATGTCAGCCCCATCGAGCTCTCTAAGGGGCTGTCCATTAATCACGTGAGGTTCGAAAGGGGGAGGGAGGGGTCAGGCAAAAAACACGAAATATCACAAGGGGGAGGGGTATAGTAAGATATCACGTGTATTTATTTTTTCGTCAAACGCAAGATTTTTAAACAGAAAAGCGGCGTGTATTCTCGTTACCTTTGAGTGTAAGATTCTTTGTTGGTACTGAGAAATAAATACACGTGATTTTTATGGGGGATTGCCCCCCCCCCCCCTAATCCCCCATAATAATCACGTGTATTCCTATTTAGGTTAGTATTTTTTTTTCGTACCCAGCGCCTTGGCACCTGGGACATTGGTGTTTCATTTAACCTACTCTCAGTAGGTGCTTCCTTAGCTTATGTTTGGTAATAGTTGTTTGGTCTTGATATTTAAATTATATTCCGTGTCCGTGATATTTTCTGCTGATCAAGGTTTTCGATCGCCTTGTTGTTCCTGGCCTTTATTGCCATTTTCATGTTGTATTCCTGGATGGTGTGGTCGTCTGCAGCCAGGGCTTGCTTTATGAATCTTGCAATAGCGTCGTTGTTGTTTTCTGTGTAGTATGTGCAATTCTCAGTGTGTCTTGAAACTGCTACTACAGCATGGGGAACGCCATCGTGCAGTTGCAGTTTTGCTGAGAGTGTTTGCATTATGACAACGTTTGCGTAGGTTAATCCCTGAGCTTCGTGGATTGTTAGGATGATTGAGCCTTCCCCTCTCCCGTAGCCCATGGTTAGGGCCTCCTTCTCTGCCTGTGTGTGGACGATGAAAAGGGTATTTCCTAGGGCGGGGGGTATTCTTACTCCAGTTATTCTTTTCAGCTGCAGCGATTTGACTTTGCGATTGGAGGAGTAAATTCCGCGGTATACCTCACTTAGGGCGTATGCGACGTCCATCGGGTTGCGGTGAGTACACAGCATTTCCTCGCTGATTCTTGCGACGCTTGTTGGAAGTTTATAGGTCAGTGAGAATAGGTTGAGAATAGGTTTTAGGGGGGTAGTCTTAAACCTCAGCACATATCACCAACGGGGAGGGAGGGGTTAAAAATATAAAAAACATCACGTGATTAATGGACTAAGAATACACTCATATATTCAATTTCAAACCTCCATATCCGCTAGTACCTTGTACACAGATTATACCTATCAAGTTTTCCTTCTCTTGTGGCCTTGTTATTTCCTTTTGTCGGCTCTTACGACATCCTCAGGATGGAATGGGGTGGTGACTCTATGTATTCTAAATCCATCAACAATCGGTAATTGATCTACTGGTTAAGTATGCTAGATGGGTATGCATTATAACATCTACCGGCGTACGTACCGCACGTAAAGCATTCGGCCCTGGCCGTCATTTTACCATCTTTAAGGTGAATGTTCCAGGGTAGCTCGCGCAATTCAAATTGTTTTACGTTTTTTGCAATTTGCAGGTCAGTGCTAGGTTGTATGTTGATTAAAATGTTATTCGCGGCTGTAAGACGTATGTATTTATAGAATTATAATTATCAAAATCATCAATACAACCCTCCAAGCTCATAAAGGTGCAAGAATGACTTTAAGCCTGAAAAAGTTTTTCTTCTTTTTGAAAAAGTAATTTCGCTGGCTACCCTGGAACATTGACCTTAACAGTAGATATTAGAGGGACGCAGCGTGAAAACTGCTGGTATAACCTAATGATTACCGGTTGTCCCACTAGTTGGTTTCGGCAATCGCTCTGTGTAAATACCTTTAGTTAGCTAAATCAGGATTCTAATCCCGCCCCTAATAATATTTCTTCATGCCGTTACTTCTCATTTTTACAAGTGTGCTGCATTTAGGTCGGAAGTGAATTAATAAAATAATGAGTTCCACATTATACATTGAGACCTATTCACCAAATTCTCGAACCTTTGCTGCTATCGCCTTCTTTTTGGAAAAATGGGGACGAATAACAGTTCTTGAACATTTCAATTGGTAATATTGTTTCTTATTTGTAATATTATAAGCTTCAAATATGTGTTAAGTGCCTGCCAAATATAGTTTTATGAACGTATGCAAGTTGTTGTATATAAGTTGTAACAGTTTTTATTCCAAATTCCAGTCTCAACTCTTTACTTTTGCCCTACTAATAATGATATGCCCCCATCTTTAAGAGATAGCTTCGGCAGCCTGGGAGGCGCCCGTACAAGGTACAAAATATCCAAATTCCAAATTTTGTCTATACTGAAACTATGGATATGTTGTCTTAGGTTTTCACGTTTTATTTAAACCCACGGATACTGCAATGTGCCAGTAACGTTGAGGTTTCAAATAATTTTACTAAAAAAGCTTGTTAGAAATATTACTTATATTTTCGCTATTTCATGCATGAATGAAAGTTCCTTCATTTGACACAGACATCGATAGTTAGGTAAAGCCAGACCTATCCTAACTTATCTATAGATAACTTATGCTTAAGTCTAAATAGCAGGTATCTTTTCTATTAGTTTTAATGTTCGGCTCGAGCTGCCGATATTTAGTTCAACCAAATGTGAGACGACAACACACTCTATAGATTACTCGTAATATTTAAAACAATTTTGGTCACCAAATTTTTAAAAGAGTCGTAACCAGCCAAATATTACTAATTATATGTCTACCTTTTACTCGCAAAACACAATGTTCCATCGAACTCAACGGATTTACGAGAAAATTAAGAAATTTACTTTGTAGCTTCCCTCGTAAATGCTAAATAATAATAGAAAGTAAATAAGACATCAAGGAGAATTTAGTCAATTTTTAACGACTTTTTTGCCGATTTGTGTAGGTCATTATTGCACACCCCTACCTACAGTTTTGACGTTCACAACTCCTATCAATCCAAAGGCTGTCAGGAAGAAATGGCCTACTGCGAGAATACCGACCATTGTACATTTATTTTTTGTATTTGTATGATGTCATGTTAACCTTTTTATTATTGCTATACTGTAAAGAGTATTTTATTCACTATGTGGTGTACAACAAACATTGTTGTGCACTCGAATTCTCTCGGCAAAATAGAAGCAGTTTAAAGAAGTGTTAACGGTCATGCCATTTGATATATAGAGGGTGTCCCAAAAATAGCACACCACAGCGATACTGCAAGTAGGCTAGCCATTTTTTTTTGTAAGAGACCTAGGTCTCTTACAAAAAAAAATGGCTACAGGTAAGTCTCATGGATTTCGGTATATTAGAAATACCCGTTTTTTTTTAAATTACTTACTCGATTTTTTATTTGTGCAATTTTTCGGACAGTCTGTATATACTATTACTACTCTGACCATAAATAACCCACTGCTGAGTTGAGCCTCCTCCCATCACAGGGAGAGTAATTAGCCTTTTGTGCCACGCTGGCCAGACGAGTTCGGTCAGGGTTTTGTTTCAAGTTTTCCTTCTTTTGCGGATAGTATTTCGGCCTTGTTATTTCCTTTTGTCGGCTATTACGACAACCTCTGGATGTTATGACACTATATATTCTAAATCCGTCACCACACGTTATGAAGTTTTTTTTTGTATAATAATTTAGTTCAAAACGTGAAAATAAACTTTGCATGGCTGGTTTTCTAAATTTAAATTTAAACCTTTTTTAGGTATTGTATTTGATAGCGCGCTATATTTTATGTTCTTAGAAATGCCTACTGCACTTGGAAGAAGGTTATCAATGTATCAATAACTGGATCACCATTTGTCCTTCAAACTAACTCACAGACTATAAAACCGAGACCATTATTTATAAATAAGCACAGTTTAACAAAACCATTTCCACCCACGATTGCCATAACTTTGGAATATTGACCGTATTTTAATGAAAAGTGAGTCTAATTCTGCAAATGGATGCCTATTGGCCTGCACGCTTTTCGCTAAATTCGTCCCGGCTCCCGCTGCCCTTGTCAAGAACATTTAGTTTACCAAGTTAAAACATAGATGGCGCTATCAGTCGCCAACGCATCGATTAGTACGAAAGATTTTCAGGTTAGACAATTGGTTCGATATTTTTACCTTTTTATCGATTATGTAACATCTTCACTTTTACGGTTATGTAAAATGTCTTTTTGTCTAAATCCGTGTTTCCTAAACGGTATCGATGTAATAGGTGATGAAGACTACGATTTTGTATTTACTTTTAATCTTATCATTCCATATGTGGTGACATTATATTATGTATTCAATTATTCAATATTGTAATGCGCAAATTGTTGTTGTCGTGTTTGTCTTTAGAATGTATTTTATCGATTGGCAATAATATTACCGTTGCACGTGTTTAAGTATTTAAAGTACCTACGTAATCTCACCACCCCATTCAGGCCTGCGAGTGTTGTAAGTGTCTAAGGGTTCTGGTAAGACAATCAGGCTGCAATAAAAGGAAACTTCGATATAAACCCCTATACTGAGTCAGCTGGCTTTTGTACACATTAGGTAAATTGTACTAGCTGGTGCCTGCAGTTTCGCTCGCGTTTATTTATAACAAAACTAGCTGTAACCTGATTGCGGTGCTACGCCACTAATTAAAATTAATTTGAAGGATAGACATCATACAAACATAAAACAATTTTTTTTTAAACGCCATCTAACTAACTTGTTTTCTTTGTTATTTTTAAACTTTCGCGATTTGTACACATAATTAAAAACTTATCGGGACTTATCGCGCACAGAATTAATACCTGTTTTTGCTCGACGTTTCGACCATGTTACAATTCTTTGATTGCGAAGGGCGCTCAACTGAAGAATTTTATCTGTACTCTAAACTTATAGATACAAATAAAATTTGAGTGTCTGTTCGTAATAATATAACCGCTTTTACTTAGTGTAATTGTATAAGTACACGGTACCTAAACTATAACTAAAACAACATTTTTGCCTGCCTGTCTGTTTGTTTTGGCTAATCTCTGAAATGGTTGAACTGATGTTGACGGGACTTTCACTGGCAGTTAGCGGATGTAACAAGAAGTTAAAATATCAAAATCAAAACTCATTAAATCAAGTTGGCTCGTTAGAGCTCCTTTGGCAAGTCAAGCAATATAATAAAATTTACCATTTTAAAATTAATGTTGATTATTTACCATCTACCACCGTTTCGGAATGCTGCTCTACAGAGAAGAGCTGGCAAGAACGTCTGTAGTTGCTCTTTTTAAATCGCCATTTTTAGGTACAAAGCCGGGATAAGACAGATTTGTGATAGCAAACTCGCGCAATAGTCGCAAAGGGCCAAACATCAGCCAGATCTAATCAACAATAGTAACCTTCTAATGCCCGAGCCAACCGACCCTAGCAACGGCACCTGTTCACAAGCATGACGTATGTGGCAGCCATGGCCCTCCTCAACCATATTGCAGGGAAGAGAACGACCCGCCACACAGTATTTTATGGACCCCTGCTTTTCAGGAGCCCATAGTTTCTGAGTTTTCCACATTATTAAATACCACTCGGATGAAGTAGCGGGTAATAGCTAATATTCTATCTATTCTCGGCAATGTCTGGCTTTGCTCTATGTTGGAGGGTGTCCGTAATTTGTAACATCTGTGCTCCGTGTACCAGTTGGTCCCAGCTGCCATTCTACCACCAACGGCAGTGGATACAAGTGGTCAGTAGCGTCAAACTCAAACTCAAAAGGAACTTTATTTACGTAGGTTTCATCACAAAACTCTTATAAATCGTCATATTTAAAATTATCACCAAAAATAAGTACCGTTTTCATCTTACGACCCTTGTCCCACGCTAGGTGGTAGTCTCCATACACACCTATCAGTCGTCATACCTACAGTCACACCTTTCATACGCAATTCCTCATTCTTACAATCTATCCATCTCTTGCGTCCACCCACATTCATACTGAAACTAAACCGGTTCCACGCCAATTATAACACTTTAATCAGAGAAGTATTGTCTATACCTGTGTTTCTCAACGTCGCACCACAGGAGGGAAAATTTGATAGTTAAGGGGGGAAATGTAGTAAGGGACATTTAAAAAAAAATTAAAGGTTAATGATATAAAGGCATTTTTTTTAATGTTACGGTGGCGCGTGGTCTTAAGGTTGCGAAACACTGGTTTATGCGTTTCAACCCCTCATGACCCTTTATGATGTCTTAGGTTTTCAAGGTCTTTGCACGTCTAGGTTAATGAGGTCTTAACGGTTGTGATCGTGTTCTTTTATTTAAATCCCAACGCAGTCCCTCGGCCACAGACATTAGAAAGTGACTGAGACGTTGGGATTTAAATAAAATAAAATATAAATAAATAAATATCCTTGGACATTTCAGACAACGCCATCTCGTCCCAAGCTAAGCAACTTAATGCTTGTGTTATGGTAACGAGATGGATGATAAACTACTTATATACATTTATTTTTAAATACATACATATTATAGATAGAAATGACACCCAGACTCCGAGCCAGTATGAAAAATGCTAAGCATCTCAGAATATTACACCCCACCACACGCTGGGTAAAACGCGTGTTGTAAAAGTTAAGAAAACCCAGCACGCTTGCTGGTACGATCTAATGGTCCGCCCGGCTAGCTACCACCCTCACATCTAAGTCCGGCGCCATGTAGGTTTACTGTGTTTCGTCGTGTGTATGTGAGAGCCGGTGCCCGATAGGGCATTTTCTTGAATTGCCTGCTCTATCTTAGAACATGGCGTTGCTTTCCATCACACAAGCCAAGGGAAAAAGGCATTCAGATAACTGAAAAAAAAATATCGATTGATATTTACTGAAATGCGTCGAAATTTATTGTACATATTTTTTTCTTTAATTCTTATTCTCATTCGAGGCGGTGGAGGCTACACTGGTTATGTGGGAGTCCAGGATGTAAAATAATAGTGGTTACGCCTTGATGTACCCACTTAACACGTTTCTCGACTTCGCGGTTCCTTGGCCACGGGTTACACTCATCCCGACTCAGGGAGTATCCGTATGGCGGAGAATTTAGAATACATGGTTTGGAATGGAATACACGTCATTCCATCCTAAGGGTATCGTATGCGCCGACAAAAGGAAATAACAAGTCAGATAACTTAGCCTCAAGAGAAGGAAAACTTAATACGAAAACCTGTGCCAACCCGTCTTGCTAGCGTGGCACAGTAGGCTAATTTCGCTCCATGGATTTGGGGGAAGCCAGACTCCAGGACGTCCGTCCCCAGTCTGGCAGCTCAAGTGGCAAGGTTAACCGCTATGTTCCACCTCTAACATAATATTGGTTTCGTACACCTTAAACAGTAATCCAACTCTTGTTGGTTTTATACCTCTTTTCTTTGATGCAAATTTTTGGCGTCCGATGGTTTTCTCATTCGGTTTTGCAGACCCTGGGAATATTCCCCTGGCAGATGCACGGCCACTGAGGAGAAGGCTGGTTTAAAAACCAATTTATAAAATATATCTTAACAATTTTATTTAATTTTATCCTCTGTTCCTTTTATTTGAATTGCGAATAAAGGGTTTAATCTTCTCTAAGGGCCTCCGCGCATTTAGGCGGCCTGGCCGCATAATGCGCGGATTGGTCGCGGCGGCCAATAGACCGTATGTGACGCGATGTTTTTCGTTGGCCGCGCGAACAAAACTTTGCCGCCTTGGCCGCGCGGCCTGGCCGCATAATGCGCGGAGGCCCTAAGATCCCACTGCCGCTAATCAAATCCTGGTAAATTATCCTATCAAGATGACAATAAAACATCTGAATTGGTGAAAATATGTAACACACGTAGCTACTCGGATTTACGAAATTATTCGTTTGAAAGATTAGATTGGGTGTCATTTCCACAAAATATTTTACAGGTTTGCTTTATTTTGTAAAAACTACTACTCAGCCCATACAATGCCCACTGTGAAGTCAGGCCTCCTCCAATTACATGGAGGGTAATTAGCCCACTGTGCCACGCTGGCTATAAGGGTTGGTACAGGGTTTCGTATCAAGTGGAAGTCCATCGCCTGCGTAATATAGACCCCGGGAAGAAGGCGCGCTGCGTTCCGCGCGTGCCTCCCAGCGGTGGAATGGGGGGAGGCTACTATAGCTATCCCCCGCGTAATCGGAGGGGCCCGCCTCGGAGCTTGAGGCTCCACTAAACGAGGCGGGCCGATGTCCCCAGGGTCCCGGAGCATGCTCTCCTATCGGGGAGTGTATCCCGTGGCCCTGGTTCGGACATTCGAGGATCGCCGTCGGTTTTAGTGGGTGGGTCGGGCGCAATTTACCATCTCTACGCGCCCCGGAGTCCCACATATCCCGGCTAGTCCCAACGGCCGGGAATCCATGAGGATCTCCGACGTAAAAAAAAACGGTTTCGTATCAAGTTTTCCTTTTCGTGCAGCTAGTATTTCCTTTTGTCGGCTCTTACCCTCGACACCCTCAGGATGGAATGGGGTGGTGACGCTATGTATTTTAAATACGTCACCCACACACACGGTAATTAGCTGAATGGAGTAAAAATTTGTTGTTGACCCCAAAATTGATAAAAATGCTAAGTAGATAGAGTGCAAAACTACACAATTCTTTTTGCTTTGGAGTCGGGTAACAATAATAGGCATGGCCATAGTACAAAGATTATTAAGGTCAACTCAATAACGCCCGGGTCGTATGTCGATTAGATATACGGTTTACATAACCTTCTACGAAACGACAGAGAACGCTTAGATAAATACAAGTTAGTACATGTCTTTGTATCTAGACTTCTAAAATGTGGAAAATGTTTGTAATTTTTGTTTTGTGGATTTAGAATATAATGCCATCCACCTATTCTATTCTGATGACGTCGAAAGAGAGACGACCTAGCAGCAAAAGAAGGAAACCTGGACAGAAACCCAGGCTATTAGCATACCCTCTTTTTTTTTTACTAGTTACTTGAATGCCTTTGACCCTAGGCTCGCGTGATGGAAAGCAACACCAGGGTCTAAGATGGAGCAGGCAATCCAAGGAAATGCCCTGTCGGGCACCGGCTCTCACATACACACGACGGAACACAGTAAAACTGCTTGGCGCCGGACTTAGATGTGAGGGTGGTAGCTAGCCGGGCGGACCATTAGATCCTACCACCAAGCGTGCTGGGTTTTGTTGGCTTTTACAACACGCGTTTTTTCCCAGCGTGCGATGGGGAAGTTTTGTATTCTGACCCGTCCCCACACGGGTAAACACACCCTCCATAAGACTGGAGGAGGCCCGACTCAAGCAGTGGGTAATTTATGAGCTGAGATGAGATAATTTTAGGACAATGCAGAGAGCAATCGATCTGCAGGTTAAACAACTACTACTACTCAGACCATAAATTACACACATCTGAGTCGTCGGGCCTCGTCCCATCACATGGAGGGTCATTAGCCTACTGTGCCACGCTGGCCAGACGGGTTGGCACAGGGATTCTTATCAAGTTTTCCTTCTCTTGCGGCTAGGTTTTCGGCCTTGTCGGCTCTTACGACACCCTCGGGATGAGATACGAGTGATGACACTACGTCTTCTAAAGTCGTCACCAAACGGTACGACTTTAGAAGAGGTAGTGTCATCACTCGTACCTCTCGTACCAATCTTTCACTGCTTGACTTGAAGGTTGACTTGAAGAAAATGCTGCAGGCATCACGTCCAGTATGTATGATTGTTCGTGAAGTATGATAAATAAATAAAAAATTGTGTTTACTGTAAATGTCGTGCGCTTTTAAATTGCCAAATATCAGAGCCAGGTTTTTTTAAAATTAAAAACTAGCTTCTGTCCCGTATAGTTTTTCGTTCGTTATTAATAACCAAACCATTATCACTACATAGTATAAATAACAAAGTCGCTGTCGTCTGTCCGTCCCTATGTATGCTTATATCTTTAAAACTACGCAACGGATTTTGATGCTGGTTTTTTTTAATATATAGAGTGATTCAAGAGGAAGGTTTATATGTATAATAATTGCACCCGTGCGAGACCGGGGTGGGTCTCTAGTATACAATACACCAGTTTTACAATAACTTCCAAACATCTGCCTGATTTGCTGCCATTTAGGGATCCGTTTCCTTGGATAGTTATGTATGTATCCATGATGATGTAGCCTGTAATTTTCCTCGATAGACGGGCTATTTGATGCCAGAAGAATGTTTTCTAATTCTTTGTTCATCGTTAAAGATTTTTTCTTTTTAATACGCATGCAGTACAGAATTTCATGCCGGTTCTTACTGGTTCGGTGATGGTGGTACTCAAAGAGGTTGTGCTCAAACGCATTTCAATAAAAATGAATTTAAATTTGATTTTTTAAAGTACCTTAAAGAAATATACCTACTCGTATAGGGATAGTGAAAGGACCGTTAGTAGAAAAAATAAGCAATATTTTCCTTAAAGTTTTTGATTTTTGGTCACCAATTGGTCGACGTAAGTGCTGTAACTTAAGAAATAAGCACAGAAACCTTTCGATCATGGGTTCACGGTTCTTTGCAAGAAAAGCAAAGCGAATGATGTGTTTGTAAAGTGTCCTCGCCGAGAGGGGTATAAACCCCCATGCACTAGGGAGTCGTTCTTTATTTTTCCATTGAAAATACATTTTCGCCATAAAGAGCTACTACCTGACACATATTTTATGACCTAGCAGTATATAGTCGCGTATTCGCTGAGTGAAGCTATTCAAAGATAGTCTTTGGGCTTGCTTCTCCGAAAACAGATGCGTCCATTTTTGAATCCATAATTAAAGTATGAATTAGGGTGTTTCAATTTACAGTTTACTCAAAATGTCGTTGATTATTTGTGTATGCGAAAATCGTAACTTTTTAATGAAATCGTACTGCTTTAATCGTGCGAAGCATAAGTTTCATCCATAATAGCCTGCCATAAAACGAGGTCTTCAAATTAATATCGAAGCTAACTCAAGATGGCGGACATGGACGCGTCGTAGCATTTCTGAAAGCGTTCGTCTACGGACGGTTGCATCTTTGTCGCACGTGCGTGCTACGCTTACGGGGGAGTGAGATAGATGTAGTACCCTGTGGGGCCTCGTGTCAAGGTAATAAACCCTCGCGCAGACAGCCGCGCAACTGTGCGCGGGCGCATCGTGGTTGTACCGAATGCGAAATTTCTTATTGTCAGATTATTGGCATGGTTGCATGAATTAAATGCTATTAATATGATGACTGCCCTCCAGTCGGTAATTAACAGTTAATCGGTAAATTTTTAGATCAGCTGTTAGTTTTCACTCTATTGTCTAACGTCTGCCATACTTATTAGAATGCCGGAACCAACGGCTTTACTAGCACTTATTTTAAGGCAGCTAGATATACCGACTCCCAGCGGGCTGCCCGTTAAAACGACAGCACGCTCGGCTTGTGGTGAAATCAGCGTTCTAATTAGCTATTAAATTTAACTGACACTCAGTCTTAGTTAAATTAGGACTACGGGGCCTTCCCCCTCTACTGTGCTGCTACCTTGCCGTGGTGAGGGGGCCTGTGTGTCTTTTTGATCCGTTAGGGCTATACCGGCTCAGTGTCAGGGAGAGGCCAGACAAAGAGCAGCACACGGTGTCGTAGTGGGTTTGGGCCCCAGGGACTCCTCTGTCCTCAGAGTTTCCACCAGTGTCCTCGATAGGCGGTCTGCCTGGTTGGTCGCTAATCCGAGGGCGGACGTGGCTTCTTATTGCGAGGCCGTTATGTCGCAGAAGGGGGCGGCGGGGCTGGTCGCATAGGAGGGGGCTCCGGCTGACCCGCGCCGCGAATGGAGGCCGGTGGTGGGTCCCCCAACCGACGAAAGCCTCAAGGTCTAAGGTCGTCCAAGTTGCTCGGGACGCCCTACGATAGACACTTGCTCGAGTAGCGGGCATCACGTCGGGGCGCCACAGGGAAATGCGTTTACGGCGTCTCAAGCGTGAAGTGTGAGGGTATACCGCTGGGGTTTTAATGGGTAGACGAGCCATAATCGCCGACTCCACCCCCGAAGGGCATATGCATAAAGCATTTGCCCAGCGAAACAAAAAAAGGAGTACGGGGCATTGCTCTTTGAAGTAGTAAAGGAAGTAGAACATTTTCTAACAAAAGCCTGTACAGGGTGTAAAGGGTTATAAAGTAACGCAAGGATATATAGAAAGCTGCTACTAATGCAGTAGGCAAATTTCCCTCCATGAATTTGGAGGAGGCCCGACCCAGTATGGGGGCCAGTATGGGCTGCTGCTGCTGCTACTAATATTGTATGGAAAATTCTAGTAGAAACTAATTAATCTTTCAAAGACTGGTGTACTTATGTGTGGTAACCGATTTAGAGTTCCGTATGGTAATGGATTTAGAATACATAGTGTCACCACCCCATTCCACCCCGAGGGTGTCGTAAAAGGCCAATAACTTAGCCGCAAGCGAAGGAAACCTTGATACGAAACCCTGTGTCAATCCGTCTGGCCAGCGTGGCACAGTAGGCTGGCTTATTACCCTCTATGTAGTTGGAGGAGGCCCGATTCAGCAGTGGATAATTTATGAGCTAAATAGTGGGACCTCGCGGTGCATGCTTACATGTACACTCCACCCCGAAAGCAGTAAGGATAGCATTATAAAATAAAACATAAACAAGGCCTCTGTTAGCGCGCTGATGATGAAGAGTAGGTACCTGCCGATACAGGAATAACAATTGATGGGGAGTCGGCTTTAAAAAAAGACGTAAGGGGGAGCCTTCTCGCTTCTCATAAATATCCGAAGAATATACCAACATAATTAATTACGCGTTATCCGTTATCCGCGTTTTCAGCCACTGGGAAATATACAATGATCTCATTTTATATCAGTGATTACAGTTAAACTTGAAAATGTGCCTTAGCATTTAGATTTTATTTTCTAATATATATAGATTCTCGTGGCACGGTGTTTGTAATTAAATTCCGAAATGGCTCGGCCGATTTTCGTGGAATTTTGTGTGCATATCAGTTAGGTCTGCGAATCTATTTTTCATCCCCCTAAATGTTAAGGGTCCACGCCAAATTTTTTTAATTTTTTTTTAGACAAAGTCGTTTGTGCTTAATTTTTTATGATACAGCATACTAAAATACATACAACCTTACATTTTCACCCCTCTACCATCAACCCATATTTTTTAACAGCGATATTCATATGGCAATACTACGTTTGCCGGGTCAGCTAGTAAACCTATAAATCCCAATTACATTTGAGATATTTACAAAAACAAGTCTACTAAAATATTTATAAGTTTTTTAACGTTTAAGCTGTAACATTTTTCTGGGATTTTAGTTTAGACTGCTCAACAAAGTTGGTCAAATCACTACATAGTATAAAACAAAGTCGCTGTCGTCTGTCCGTCCCTATGTGTGCTTCAATCTTTAAAACTACGCAACGGATTTTGAAGCGTTTTTTTAGTAGATAGACTGATTCAAGGGGAAGGTTTCTAAGTATAATACATGCATAATATTGTAGAGAAGCACAGATAAATTTACATGTTCATCATTGCACCCGTGCGAAGCCGGGGCGGATCGCTAGTAATAAATAAAGAGTGCAAAATCAATTTAAAAGTATTGACCAAGGCTACGAAACAAAAAGATAATTAACTAATAGAATACTAAATATGGCGCTACTGACCGACGCGGACGCCAGTGTCGGTAAGGGGGCGTGCTTCTAGGAAAACCGTTGCCTGTTGCGCGGTAATTGCATTTTTTGCACAACACTGCAACTAAGTTCTGTGACCCCACTGTTTTATCAATCGAATTCAGAAGGAGAACGTTCTCAAATTGTCTGTTTGTTGCAGTAACCTCGCCATTATAAAATGGTTTTATTATTACACACTCGCACACTCCACTAGCACCCTTCCCCCACTTACACACACACACATTCCCTCTTCTTCTGGTTTTTTATATGGTCCCAAAATTCAAGCTTAGCTTCGGTTTTTTGGTCATAATTACATGTTTGTAAATTTTGTTGACAATAATGCTATTAGTGATATAAATGAGTTTCAGAATTAAGATTGAAGTTTCATCAAAATAGGTATTGTAGGTAACAAAATTACTGAAGGGTACAGTAGTGTTGTTACCTACAACTAACCAGATATAAGTGAAAAACATCAATCAATCAATGTTGCTTACGATTTTTCATTGCAATCTTTTTCTTCTTTACAAAGCAAACCTTTTGTTGTAAAATGAATATGTACTTCTAAATCGGCACTAAAATACGACAATTTAAGAAACTATTTGTTGTCGGTTTCGATCGAAACGAATACTGACATTCAATAAGACATTCCTAGTAAAATTCAAATTCCGCGATTTGTCCGCCTATCAAGTATTACAGGCGCGCGAGTTCATGTCCATCCTGAGGAATGCTGTATTGCTGTTACCTAATTAGTTATGATAAGGTTGATAATAACTACCGATTTAGTCAACAGCTGTCAATTTGGTTTATTGTAACCTAAGGTATTTTTATTAATTTTTATTGCTAAAATAAAATAAATGTGTTAAGTAATTACTTATTTAAGCCCCGATGGACATGAACTCGCGCGCCTATAATAGGTACGTAGGATTTCGCGATTATTACACATCTATCATATTATATGTCAAAATGTTTAATTCAAGAAAAAAGTTTAAAAGTCTGTTGATCTTGCGACACAGCGTATTGGAAATATTCATAATATCAAGTTTTAATTGTCGTTATTTAGTTTGAAATCATCATCACTTCAGATCTAATAGGTATTAAAAACGCGATCCATTAACTAAACTTATCGCCCATTGCTAATATTAAAATCCGTTCATCGCTGTGGGAGTCATGTGACGTCAGAGAGAGATAACTACTACTGCTAGGTACTGTAGCCTCCTCCATTTATATGGAGGGTAATTATCAGCCTTGTCAGATATACTTTTTCAAATGACTGTGGGACGGGAGGTTCCAGTGCAGATATATGTAGAGTACAGGGGGCGGGTAGAAATCGTTTCTATGCTTTAAAATTGTTTAACGGCCAATGTCTCCGCCATCACCAGGAGACGATCTTCGGTGCACGAGCTCAGAGTATTTCTTAAATACGAAAAGTGTTGAGTCGTCGCACGTATTTTGAACAGGAGGGTCCACATTTCGGCTCAACAAGAGAATATACTGCTGCCTGCAATATTATATTCTAAAACTACTACTACTTCTTATCTCAGCCCATAGATGACCCGCTATTGAGTCGGGCCTCCTACAGTTACATGGAGGGTAATTATCAGCCTGGTCGGCTCTCACGACGCCACGACACCCTTGTTTCTTGATTGGCCCTGTCAAGGTCTATCCGTCATTCATTGCGGAAACATGTAGCGTGTTTATTTATTTATTTAATTTTTTATGCAAAAATGTACATTTCTCTCATCTTGCGAACTTGCTCTCACTATGCTGTTTAGTGCTTTTTGTAAACAAGACCAATAATTTAAAAAAAAGCAACTACAGAGTTTCTTGCCGGCTCTTCTCTGTAGAGCAGCCTTCCGAACCGGTGGTAGTTTCGGCATGAATGTGAGTGAACGCAGACAATCAGGGGAGATGGAGGGATTGTAGGAGTGCAGAGTTGTGTGTGAAAGGTGTGAATGTAGGTATGACGACTGAGAGGTGTGTGTGGAGACTACCACCTAGTGTGGGACAGGGGCCGTAAGATGATAATGGTATTTATAAATATGACGATTTATAAGAGTTTTGTGATGAAACCTACGTAAATAAAGTTCCTTTTGAGTTTGAGTTTGAGTTCAGGATGGAATGGGGTGGTGACACAATGTATTCTACACCCATACACACAGACTGATACGCCAATCCTCTATCTCTCTCTCTCTCTCTATCTACACATGATCCACCGCTGAATCGAGTTACTTTCAATTACATGGAGGGTAATACGCCTACTGTGCCCCTCTGGCTAGACGGGTTCGTACAGGGTTTCGTAACAAGTTTTCCTTGTTTGCGGCTAGGGTGGTCGTCCTTGTCATTTAATTTTGTCGGCTTTTACGACACCCTCATAATGGAATTGGGTGTATTCTAAATCTGTTAAGACACGGAACTACTACAACACCAATAGCTAATATACACATCGTTAACTGATAAATGGCTCACACAAAAGAAAGTAGGCTTTGTGAAAGACTCGTTGAAGTATTTTGTATTATCGATTATTTCTCATATCCATTTATTAAAAAAGTGTTATGCCATCATAATTAACCGACAATTCTATTGTAAATTGTAATTGTTAGTATAGATACAATGTTACTATCTGATGACTATGTATGTGTTCATGCGTGTGAAAGGAGCGTGTTTAGTGATCCAAACCGAGTGATTATATTGTTTATTATTTGTAGCGGGACTTTTGGTCACATTTAAAACGCCTAAAGTTGCGGTGGAATTACGTTTATATGATAGGCCGAACACTTAGGGAAGGAAAACTTGACATGAAACCCTGTGCCAACGTGGTAGCGACGTGAGACGGGTCGACCACTTCTTCCCTTTGATATGGTTGAGGAGATCAATGGCTGCCACATGCGTTAAGCTTGTGAACAGGTGCCGTTGTTTGGGGTTGGCCGGCTCACTGGATTCAATACATTTTTTATAATTTCAAATAATTAATGAATAAAATTCATATTTCAGTTGAGCGCCTTTTCAAACCAAACAAAACTAGTTATATGTACACGGTCACTGAAATGTGGCGTTTAAAAAAAAGACAAGCCCATCGAGTTTCTTACGCCAGGTCTTCTCGGTTGGTGCCGACTTCCGACCTGGTAGTATTGTTATAAATTTTATGTATCCGTTGACGATTGTGAACGCCATAATTGATAGATAGATAGATAACTCTTTATTGTACAAAAAAAAAACCACAATAGTAACAACTTACGATAATATACATTTTTAAAAAATGGTTTATACAATAAAGCATTTTTCTATTCTATTCAACCCGTCTGGTCAGCGTGGCGCAGTAGGCTAAAGTCCCTCCATAAATTTGGAGGCGTGACTCAACAGTGGGTCATCTATGGGCATATCGGGGAGGTGCGCGACTGGGGCAGGTTCTCCACCTTTTATGGTATCACAGCCAAGTAATCATCTTTGCATCAAGCCCAAGCTTGTGTCCCTGCGCATGAAGTCACCAGAGATCTATCAGGGTGTTTTTTTTTATATAATAACTAGCCCGACAGACTTCGTCCTGTCAAAAAGATAGCGGTAATAAAGTGCAAATTGACTCTTTGACTTTAGAAACACACCTACATTGCTTACACAACAGTGAGTGGTTGTAATTTAGTATGAACTTTATACAATAGCAATATAGCTCAAATAGTCTCTACGTTTTAGTTAGAAAAAGTTTGTATGGGAAAAATAAAAAGGCTGTTTTTAGGGGTTTTCCGGCAATTATTAGATTTTTTCTTGAACCATACTTGAACTTCAACGAACATTTAAAAAAAAAGAATTCGTCCAGGCGTTGTTGAGTTATGCGCTTACCAACACATTTTGCGATTCATTTTTATATTATAGAAGATAGGCTTACGTTTGAACTCAATCTCGCTTGATGGAAGTCGAAGATGAGACCTAAGATGGTACACCTTTGCTTAGAAGGTGTTTGTTCACTTTGGCCTTGGTGTTGGCAGATGAGACAATTCACTTCGCATCTGGCAGCGTTATGCTTACGCCTTTTACGTGGTTAGCGACTCGTTAGAAGCGTCTGTGCCGTCCATTGTGTTCCGTGCTGTGACGGATTTAGAATACATAATATCGCCACCCCATGTCAACCCGAGGATGTCGTAAGAGCTGACAAACGGAAATGACCACACCGATAAGTTAGATATAAGAGAAGGAAATCTTGATACCAAACCAGCCTGGCCGCCGTGACAGTAGGCCAATTACCCTCCATGTATTTGGAGGAGGCCCGACTCAACAGTTGGTAATTTATGGGCTGAGAAGTAGTAATAGAAACGTTCATAGGTGACGCTTTTTTGTCACCCGGGGTAAAATCCTTTATGGACAATCCCCGTCAGATTGGGGATGGCTGAAGCGTGGGCAACACCCCGCTGGTGGTATTAAAAATATTTTTAAGAGAATTCTTGCACGCAGTACTGCTATTCACAAATTGTAGGGACATGTGCACAAATGCTGCGGTGGGCTGCAGGCTTTTCTGGGGTAGTTATAAACTTCAAGATTTAACAAATCCTAATTATATCTTAGGCTTTTATGATACTTCCACATTAAGGTAAATAACATTTGACGGGTTTCGATCGCAAACGTTTGGGGTTTAATATAATAAAATAAAAAAAAAAATATTGGGCCCCTTATTAAATCCACATTTACAGCCACAACACATTATTATTAATTTCGAATTCTAATCATAATATCATAGTCCATTACCACTAACACTGAGTAGCAGTGCTCAGCCCGTAAATGACAGACTGCTCAGTCGGGCCTCCTGCCATCATAGCGAGGGTAACTAGCCTACTGTGTCACGCTGGCCAGACGGGTTCGCACAGTCTTTCTTTTCAAGTTTTCCTTCTTTAGCGGCTAGGTTCTCGGCCTTGTCATTTCCCGTTGTCGGCTCATATGACACCCTCATGATGGGATAGGGTGATGACACTATGTATTCTAAATGTATGCGTCCACGCGTATTTAAAGTCAATTGGTAGATGGATATAAAAAGGAAATGGTAAATTGCCAAAAATATGATATGAAGAAGAAGTGAGACTATATTTTTGGTTAAATTGGTGCGGATTACAAAGTAACGGTCTGGGTTTTGGCGAGTATACTTTCACCCATGAGAATCTTGTTGTCTCCAAAAACATTTTGTGTCCTTAAACACTTAACCTTTTTTGTGTGAAATCCTCATGGATAACCAGGCTAACCCGGGAACGAACCTTTCGGAAATCTGGGGTACATTGTGTCGATCTACCCACTAAAATAACCCGCCGACACCCGTCCTCACGCGCGGACCACGGGTACCGCGTACGTTGCTACCGTGGTCCGCAGGCGGCAGCCCCTTCGGGCACCCTCTCCCGTGCGACGTCCCGCGCACTTGGACGTCACACCTTCGCGGTATGGCGGTAGGCTATACCGGCGGACGGTGGGCTATTGTGTCGATCTACCCACTACAACCATCGGTGTTCCAGTATGCCCACGGGTGGCGTTCCCCAATGGGTGAACACGCTTTGCGACCCATCAGAATTAATTAATAACCACACTACCCGACTAAGTTTGTCCGTTAGCCGCTTATACGTTTTCCCACGAACAATTTTTACCTGCATACCTGGTACTAAACCGAATTATTGATAAAATATGATGTCATTATTCGAAAATAAACTTTATGTTATCGATATGCCAATGTCGATAACTTAATGTTTATTACACGACAACCGTATAGTGACGGATTAAGAATACATGGTGTTACCGCACCATTCCATCCCGAGGGTTACGTAAGAACCGACGGAAAGTAATAGTAAGGGCGAAAACCTAGCTGCATGTTGATACGAACCCCTGTGTCAACGTGTCACAGTTACCCTCTATGTAATTGGAGGAGGCCCGACTCAGTAGTGGGTCATGTATGGGCTCAGTAGTACTATCCACATAGACAGGTTTGCTAGATACATTTTTGCTTAGAAGGAAAGGGCCAGTAGGCCTCTCATACGGCTGAAATAACATGAACATATCCTTTGGTTGATGATTGTAAATTTTACAATCTAGATGTTTCACTATTTTGTTATACTAACTGTTATTCGCCGCAGCCTTTCTTTGCGCTGACATTATATTGAGTTAGTTTCTTTTTAGAAAATAGATGTCGCTGTTATATATTTTAACGCTATATAAGTATTTACAAATTGCTGCTTAAGACTGAATAAATAGTTGCTCAGTCAATACCAGAAATATAATATTAGTGGGACATTGACTTTTTCATACTAACTAGTAGTCGCCCAGTAGTCAAATTCGACCATAATTAATTTAAATTATAATTATATTCTCAAGTTGACTACAGACGTTAGCAATAAACAAAAGCATGTGTTTGTGTGTGTCAAATGTACCACGTATTTATGATAGTACCTACGTGTAAAAGATTATTTTAATTGATTGAATATATTTTTAAAGCATCATATAAAATTAAAATATTAGCTTTTTGCACTTCTTCGTCTAAACTATAAGTCTGGGAAATTTCATACAACCCCGACGGCGCAATTTTCGTAAAAAGGTTTTTCTTCACGTATCAAAATATAGAAGAAGAATATACTCAAGCATACGGCATGCTTATGGACGCCTGTAAGACCGGAGTCAGTCAGGCGCCGCCAACCCTGTAAAAAGTAAAAACATCATGATCTCAGTAAAACGGCAAAAAGACTTCCTACCGCTGCTAAAACGCAACAAATTACAAGGGTGGTATTATTTGGTTGGCCCTATTTATGTAAGTTGGCGGTCCTTCCTCAGTCGGGTAACTCAAGATTGAGCAGTGGTTATCAGATATCTATCAGCCACAGATGTTCAGACCTTCCCCATATATTTGCACAACTCTCCCAGCGACTTTGCCCTTCCACCTAGACGGAGGTGGCTCCCTCGCTTCGCTTTCCACATACGTGGTCGCCACTGTAGGTCGCAGACCATGCTCCCACATTGGGAGGGCCATGAACGCCCTTGGTTTTAGCGGGTGGGTCGGGGCGCTAATTTCCACCTTTCTGCATCCTACATAACTCTGCTTTTGCAATGCCCCAACGGCCGTATACCAACGAAAAAGGGGATTTTTTGCCCCAACAGCCATCCCTGTTCCCATTCCCCTACCAGTCTAGAATGAACTGTCCAGACATGCAGTTTTCAGAGCGGAACATTATCCATATAACAAAGTAAGCGCGACTCCGGAATGGCGTGTTATTTACAAACATGGCCGCTACGTGTCTAGAAAACAAAACGCGAACAGATTTCTAAGCGAGCGGAGAGAAAGTCTGCTTTCCACCCTTGTCGCTGCGCCAGCGCTGGTTCTATCGATCGACGATTTAAAGAAAGATTTTACAAAAAAAAAATCTATAACCACTGTATGTAAATTAACATAATTATTCCGCATTTAAAATATACAATGTCACCCACCCATCTCATCTTGAGGGTGTGTCCTGTCTCAACAGTGTGTCATTTATGGGCCGGATGATAATACACGCGGGTGTACCCGGTAAATGGCCTAACTAATAAATAGAACCTTTTCAGGAGGAATCCGTAACTCACAATTGGTTAATTTCTTCTGAAATGTTGCTGGTGTTTTTCTGAATATAACAACTGATCTATTGAAATTACTAACTGTATTAATTGGGTCCGTATTTCTAGTAATAAAATCGACAGGGGACGAACATCCTAGTTCTGAACATTTTGGGGATTAGAGCTCGAAATACTAGCATAAACACTGTCTTTTAATTCCCTAGATTTCAATAAAATTCTTGGACTTAGAATACATATCTACATGTGGTTGAAACGTACAAGTATAGGAACGCCCTAAGGAAATAAATAGACAAGAATGTACCCAAAAGACAATTAAATCTTGATATAAAAGCCATCCTGACACAGTAGGCTTATGTCCCTCTACTCTACTTAACATTCTCCTCTAATGCAGCACACACCAGGAGGTGCTCTTCCTGTCAGTAACATTTCAGAAAACAATCGATCTTGAGCCTTTGATAAAACGGTTATATTCTAAAGAGTTTAGTTATCCTTTTCCTAGTCGCACGTGTTTCGAAGAAAACAAATATTTCCCTACGTAATGATATTATTGGAAGGTATATTTTACAGAGCGATTTCAACCTGCAGAATTGTTGAGGAAATTGCGTACATTTGATGATTACTAACCTTCGTCATTTTCAAGTCAGAAAGATAGTAAGCCCAACACACATTTGTACAAGCTTAACAGTAACTTGTCCAAGTTTTCTTTTGAAACTTAACATCGTATTATAACAATTTCCATCGCACCTGTTCGAATTTCGAAGTTTTCACGGCGCTCGCGACGGCTGCACGTTTTATCATTCGGTGACGTCACGGCAATCAACAAAGGCGTCAAAGGCACGGGTTGTGATCGCTGGGTTTGCGACGTTGCCACGCGGCTGCAGGAATGCGGCCGCAGCGTTGCCAAGTCGCCACTCTGCCGGGCGATAAACGCAGTGCACTGGGCGGCGCGACACTCCCGAACATAATGTACTGCGATGCGCTTACATAGGATTCGCATTTTGAACGTTTGAAATTTCGATCTTTCTCGAACGTGTCGTCTGTTTTTTAGAAACAGCCGTCCCTTTTTGTTCTTTTTTTAAATAAAAAGTATAACTAGCCAGACCATAGCTTCTGCTTCTTAGGCTATTGACTTTCCGTTTCCATTAAAACTCAGAAACGTGAGAGAAATCAGTGTTCTGTTAAAATAGACCGATACGCAGATATTTTAAACCAATTCATCAACTTATCAAGATTTCAGGACTGTTTCTTGACATGGCATTTTATATTAATGAAATAAAGAAGTATGTCATACATAACTAACGTCTATTAAACGAAACGTTTGAAGATATATAAAAAATCACTTGTATCTGTTTAGATTTCCTGTGCTGCAAGGTTTAAACTTAATCGGGAACAAATAACTGTCTGACTGGGTTATTTAAACAAATAAGTCTTGTTGTAGTACCTATTCAATGTACGTAGAGTTTTTGTTAGAAGTAAATATAACAAATTAACGCGGTTCTTATTTGTTAATTTTGTAATCATGTGGAATAACCACTTACTTATTTGAAACTTAAGTAAAGTGATAAGTAGGTACTATCGAAATTTACGTTGAAAACATTTGATTGAATTTACAAAATTACATACATTGTTTTCACAGGGCAATGTTCTGTTCTATACTACCCGTACGCTATTACAGCGTATTTTTTTTAAATTTGGTATAGTGATACCTGCCTAGTGTACCTATCAAACAATCTGTTCTGAAGTTGCCAGTGACTAGTAGTGGGCGTTATTTAACTTAGCTCGTTTAGTCAACGTTGGCGCCAAATGTAAACGCCAACGTTGGCAAGAAATTTGTTAAACATCTAAGTCCCAACGAACGATTTATCTCAGAAATAATACATATTTATTTTGCAATTAAAAAGTCACATTCACAAATATATACTCATCCTTGTCTTACATACTCACTCTGACCATTACAATACAATATCGAAAATTAATCACTGTACATTGCGTTGTATTCAGAGAACTAAGAATTCCGTTGCGCTTTAAAGCCAGTAATGGTTGCTATGATATTCGTTGAGCACTCAACGTTGCGATTCGTTGCGATACAGCTAAGTCGATATTATTCTATAGTACTGAGGAGAAGTACGTTGCTTGCCATAAACAATAATGTAACGTATTTATTCAATTTTATATGTTGGCAAAAAATAATTCCATATACTTAAATATTTCTCATACTAATACATGCCATGTATCGCCTTTGTTTTGCAATATAAATAGCTTGAAACGGAGGTTTGTTAATTTATCCAGATTGAATAAATTACACCAACCTAGATTTATTTATTAGTAAATAACATAGGCAATATAAATAACGCCACTATACAATACGTTTCATTAAAAATATTATTGATGTAATTGTCCATCAGTTTTAAAATATTATCTTTCCTTAAAAAAATATCATTGCGTTAATATGATATTTTTATTAGAACATATCATAAAGTTAGGTTTCTTTGTTTAGACTTTTTAAAATCAAACATGTTATCTTGAAATAAACCTTTGTTTTAATACATAAAATGTAATTTAAAAAATATAAATCAAAATGAACTAATTAAAACTCCAGCGCTCCAGAAAACCTATTCTTATTATTTAATATGGTATCCCTGTGTTCAAAACGTGCAAAATATTATTACTCTTTTGCACTATTGATAAATGGTATAGTATGAATGAAATACTTAAATGACGCTAACCAGCAGCCAAATTTTAATGACCCATGAGATGCTGAAGATTTGTATGCGGAACTCTACCTTATTTATATGATATTAAGGTCAAAATTTTGCTATAGTGATTAAGAGGCAATAATTTATGCCGAGTACCATTTAAATTGGATGTAATGGAATATTAGACTATCGTATTATGTTAGTGTGCCTGCCTGTAATCACTATCACATCATCACTATCACTACATATTATAAAACAAAGTCGCTGTCGTCTGTCCGTCCCTATGTATGCTTAAATCTTTAAAACTACGCAGCGGATTTTGAAGCGGGTTTTTTTAATAGATAGAGTGATTCAAGAGGATGGTTTATATGTATAATACATGCATAATATTGTAGAGCAACACTGATAAATTTAGATGTTCATCATTGCACCCGGGCGAAGCCGGGGCGGGTCGCTAGTTTCGGTATAAACTAAGGTAATGGCGTTTACTGTGACGTCACAGCACAAGTTCACAACTAGGTAAACAAAAATAGACGGATTGCAAAAATAGACGGTTTTGCCAACGTTGGGAAGGCTGTCAACGCGTTTCGTTGTGTTGGCTAAAAATCACTCAACGACACATGTCTACCAGTGACGACATAAAGCAAAGATTTTTGTAGAAAGCCACAATCTTTAGAATGAATTCTGATTTTGAATTTTAAATTTTAAGCAATTATAGAGTTGTTTACTTTCAATCTGTAAACAATGTCATAAATAAGAGGTACCTATTCTAATTTCAAATAACAGTCACAATTTATTTTTCTTATGCCATTATTCCTTGTAAGATGTAGGGCTATTTATAGCCAGCATTAAGGTGCCATGAACCGTTTTGCCGTCTGACTCATGTTTTGCATTGGAGCGTGCAGAAACTTATAAAGAGACTTCGATAAAACCCTCCTTGTTTCATTAAGAAGTGATGGGAATTCAATCCATACTAATATATAAAGCTGCAGAGTTTGTTTGTTTGTTTATTTGTTTGTTTGTTTGTTTGTTTGAACGCGCTAATCTCAGGAACTACTGGTCCGATTTCAAAAAATCTTTCAGTGTTAGATAGTCCATTTATCGAGGAAGGTTATAGGCTATATTTTATTTTCAAAAAAATTAGGGTTCCGTATGAAAATTACGATTTTGTAAACCAAGGTGTAAAATCGAAAACCTATTTATGCGTGCGCTGCAAAAACTATTGACAATAGAACAAAATGATGTACTACGGGTTTGTAGGTCTTATAAAGATCTACAAAAAAGTCCGCGAGAGCACATATCTAACTATCATAGTTTAGTCACAATAACCGATTTTATGTTCATAAAAAATATGCACGGGTTCGAAGCCCACGCGGGCGAAGCCGCGCGCAAATGCTAGTAGAGAATAGAACCATTAAAGTAAGCCGGTTTAAATGAGGTTTTTTAATGACGTTTATTTTAATTTGTAATTTTTTTACGAACAAAAATGAATTACAGAATTTGTACTTCGAAATTGTATAGTGCCATTCATTATTCAAGTGATTATTAACAAACATGTTTTCGGAATGTATGTGCCAACAAACGTGTTTTAAACTGTTCATGATTCGCCGGACGATTAACACTAATTAAATATTCCTAAGCATGGTTTTTATTACATTATGAAATGCAATCTTGTTTATAAGTTAATTTTAATACGCAATGTGATTCGTTTTCCGTCTCTTGTAGCTCTACTTATTTTATTGGTTCCGTACGACACCCTCTGTACAGGAGAGGTTGGTGTCACTAAGCATTCCAAAATCTAAGTCACGGGTGGATTTTATTTTACAATATTATTTTGAAATAGGTTAGAAATTAGAGTAAAATGTTCTAAATTTAAAATAGCTTGCATGTAAAATTATGAAATAAGAACGTCAGAATGGCGAAGTCGTTCGACAGATGGCACTGCCATGCGCGCGCGACGAACTGCCTCGATCATTTTGTCATGGCCACGTAAGCTTGTGCGAGGGTGGGGCAGCATGCCGGTGGAAACTGAAAACAAAATGGCCGCTGGCTTAATTAATTACTATGCGCATGATTCGGTTCGCGTTCGTATTTTTAGAAGCCACGTTTTATTCTTGGCCGATGCAACCTCGGAGGTTTATTATGGAACCACTGAACGTAACTGTGTGCATTTGTTTATGTAATGTATTTTTTAATAATGCCCTAAAATATTCTTAGGGAAATTTTAAATTTATCTATACTAATATTAGGTTACAATTGTGTGTATGTATGTTTATAACGAATAAACTCAATAATACAGGATCCATTTAAAACAATCTTCAATGATAAGAATGCTATTTATCCCTTAGTAACATAGGCTCTATGAGAAGCCGAGAAAAGCAGCGGCCTAAAGGCTCGCCTAACTAAGTTAGTGTTTAGATAAATTAAAGGCCTGTACCGCCCTGGCGAGACGGGTTATCACAGGGTGTCTCAAGGTTTTCTTCTCTTGCGGCTCTTGCATTGCTGTAGTCGCCTCTTACTCGACTTCAGGATGGCATGGGTTGGTGATACAGTTTATTACATTATATGTTTAAATAAATCACTATCAATATAAAATATCCGGTTTGAGCCCCAAAGATGTCACTCGCCCTTCGCCAACCCTGTAAAAAGCATGATGCTCGGAGCCTGCGGGTCCCGGATAAAGCTCTGGCGACCTCACTTACTACTATTCCGTCACCAACCCATTGCACCCTGAGGGTGTCGTAAGAGCCGACAACAGGAAATGACAAGGCCGAAAACCTAGCCGCAAGAGAAGGAAAACTTGATACGAAACCATGTGCGTCTGGCCAGCGTGGCACCGTAGGCTAATTAGTTAATTACCCTCCATGTAGTTGGAGGAGGCCCCACTCAGTAGTGGGTTATTTATTGACTGCCTCGTTGGTCTAGTGGTTAGATGTGCCGCCTTTGGATCAACGGGTCCCGGGTTCGATTCCGGGGTCGGGCAAGTGTCTTTGTCTAAACCAGAGGCACTGGCTCGGAGTGTAGGCCTCCCACACGGTAGACCGACTGGGTGTCATTTCTATCTATAATATGTATGTATTTACAAAAAAAAAGTATTTAAGTAGTTTATCATCCATCTCGTTACCATAACACAAGCATTAAGTTGCTTAGCTTGGGACGAGATGGCGTTGTGTGAAATTTCCAAGGATATTTATTTATTTATGGGCTGAGTAGTAGTAGTAGACCATACTCACGCGCACCCACCCAAGAGTGGTGTTATCTGGCTGTGGTATTCTGTAAGGTGAAAGGTCTTCCCCGGCAGCGCAGTTCTAGCTTGACATTTTTACCCTACTGCAAAAAGGAGAAGGTTATTAGGTTGTAAGAAGAAGAAGACCTTATCCCGTCTTTTTTGAGTCGCTTCGAATAGTTCTATTGGTATTGGTATTTTATTTAACTTAGAATACGTGATTCAAAAAGATAAGAAGGCAACATTTAATTTGTATAATACACGATATTGTTACGAAGCATACGTTTATTTGCACTAAAAACCGAAAAGCATTCGTTTTTATCAAAAAAAAAAGTTATATATAGGATACAAGTATGCCTTAGTTTTGTTTTTCGTTTTAAATTATGTTAATTGTTTTTTTATATATGTTTATATTCTAAGTCTGCGGAGCTTTATTCATTATGGTTTTATCATAAAACTCTTTTAAAAAGCATTAGGGTTAAAACTACCACCATCGTTCGGCCCTTGTCCCGCGCTAGGTGGTAGTCCCCATACTCTGTTACCTATCGGTGTCATATCTACATTCATACCTTTCAAACGCATGTCCTCATTCCATCCTTCCGTCTCTACCCACAACCCTTACTTCCATCCACATCTATACTGAAACTTCTATCAGTTCGGTTTTTTTTTTTTAATATCCTTGGACATTTCACACAACGCCATCTCGTCCCAAGCTAAGCAACTTAATGCTTGTGTTATGGTAACGAGATGGATGATAAACTACTTATATACATTTTTTTTTGTAAATACTTATTATAGATAGAAATGACACCCAGACTCCGAGCCAGTGACTCTGGTTTACACAAAGACACTTGCCCGACCCCGGAATTGATCCAAAGACGGCACATCAAACCACTAGACCAACGAGGCTGGAATGCTGCTCAACAGAGAAGAGCCGGCAAGAAACTCTGTTACCCGCGGTATTACTAGTTTTAAATTGTTAATTTGAGCTTTTTCTATACATGGTGTGACAATATCTCTATTTAGTGCGCCCTTACACTATAATGTAACATAGCTTTTAATTAACATTTAATTATCACTAGCTGCTCGGAATTTGAACCTATATTAACCAAGAATTATAAAATATTCCATTTTATTGATTAAACTAGCGACCCGGCCCGCCATCGCACGGGTGCAATTATGCATGTATTATACATATAAACCTTCCCATTGAAACACTCTATCTATTAAAAAACGCTTCAAAATCCGTTGCGTAGTTTTAAAGATTTAAGCATACATAGAACGGACAGACGACAGCTACTTTGTTTTATACTATACTAGTGGCCCGCCCCGGCTTCGCCCGTGCAAAGCGGGGGTGTGTTATACATATAAACCTTCCTCGTGAACCACTCTATCTAATAAAAAAAACCGCTTCAAAATCCGTTGCGTAGTTTTAAAGATTGAAGCATACATAGAACGGACAGACGACAGCTACTTTGTTTTATACTATATGGTGATAAATTATATTAACTCGATGTCTAATTGACTAAGGGTCGTATTACAGAACGCTACTCAAGACTCAAGTAGTACTTGAGTTTTGCAGCTGTTTGACACTACTATTTATGCAACCATCCTTGTAAACAAAGGCTGTCATTAAATGTCATGTTAAATGTTACGTTAAGTCCGGTTTAATTAAAGAAGCGTACTATCAAGTCAATGACTATGTATCAGATAGTGACGCATGGGAGTAACGTCGGCTATGTTATGGTCTAGCTCTGATCTTTCAGCCATTACATTAGTGAAGTTTTGTAAACAGTATGTGAGTGCAGTTTCAGCACGCACCATGTAATTTGTGTAATTTCACAAATTTTTATTTTCTATTTTTTTAATGTACTACATGTTTATGCGTGTTATTGCTTTCACTAATCTGTCAGACTTGTTTGTACCACCAGCATTGAACCCTCTTATTTAAAAGAGCAACCATGGAGTTTCTTGCCGGCTCTTCTCTATGGAATGGCATTCCGAACCGGTGGTAAAAACTAAATTATTAATTTTATTTTATGAGTTTTATTTTTTATTTTTTTCTCTTAAAATCTTTCACTATTTGAAAGCATTCGCAAGAATTTATTCGAATAAAAAACATTTTGATTTTGATTGCAAATAGTTCTGACAAATGTCTACCCGAGCCGAGGCGCAGCCGAAGGCGAGGGTTGACAGTCGGAACAAGTTGCAATGACGGTTCCGCACGTGTACTGAACGACTATTTTTAATACAGTTGCGAAAAATGAAGCAATTTAATAAAATAATAAAAACACAATAAACTCAACTAACTAATCGCGCCAACCGTAGAATATAAGCAGAGTTTTTTTTCACTCATACTAGTAGGCAAAAGCAACTATGCCCATACAGCCAAGTTTTCAGTAGATTTTTTTTTATTAATATGAAATGACAATGAAATTTAATGAGATGAAATAAAATGAAACCTAACCTAACTTATTCAATCAAATCATTAAATCTGATATTGAAACAAATTAGTAAGTAGTTTATTTTTAGAAATATACGTATTTGCATGAATCATAAAAACTTCTATGTTTTTTTTTAATAAATACTTCATGGTTGGTTTTTCCTTTTAATAGACATCATTTTGACAGTTGGGAAAGAGAACGTACTAGTGCGGGAATGGTAAAAAAAAAGCACGACTGTGTAATAGCCCACTTCCCGAACGCTATACGTCCCTGCAATACGCCACTTTTTGAGCAACTGTATTATAATACTCTTTTATTATCAGCCAGTAGCCAACAGTAACTATTATTATTTTTTAATACAGTTGCTCAAAAAGTGGCATATTAGGCATATACTAAAAAAAATCATAGAAGTTTTTATGATTCATGCAAATACGTATATTTCTAAAAAGAAACTACGTACTAATTTGTTTCAATATCAGATTTAATGATTTGATTGAATGTGTTTTATTTCATCTAATTAAATTTCATTTCATATCAATAAAAAAAATCTACTGAAGACTTGGCTGTATGGGCATTGTTCCTTTTGCCTACCAGAATGGGTGAAGATAAAAAAACCTGCTCATATTCTACGGTCGGCGCCATTTTTCAGAAATGATTAGTTAGTTGAGTTTATTGTGTTTATAATATTTTATTAAATTGCTTCATTTTTTCGCAACTGTATTAAAAATAGTCATTCAGTACACGTGCGGAACCGTCATTGCAACTTGTTCCGACTGTCCACCCTCGCCTTCGGCTGCGCCTCGGCTCGGGTAGACATTTGTCGGAACTCGTTGTAATGACAGCCTTTCCGCACTTGTAATGAAATATACTATTTTACTCTTTGTCAGAAAATACATACCAATAACGATTTGTTAACGGATTTATCGCGTGTATTTTAATTGCATTATTTAATTCGCGACGTTTTCAATGTGTTATAAATAATCGCGAACAGCTAAGACACCATTAACATATTGTTCCTATTAGCCACACTCAAACATACATAGTATACTTATCGAAGTGTACTACACAATATTAATAGAACTAAGGTTATTCTATAGGTCGGAAAACATACAACATAGCTATAGATTGAAAAATCGCTTGACAAAGTAAACTTGATACGAAACCTTATTGCAACCCGCGCAACATATTAAGCTACTTTCCTTCGATAGCTTAAGACACCAAGTACGATTTAAGTTGTAAAGTTAGTCTGCAACCATATTACTTGAACTAGAACACTTCCTATGCAGATTGCGTAAGCATGAATATGGCTTTAAGCAATTTTGTTTACTGTGTACAGTTGTAGTATAGTATAGATCTTTACTACTATTCACGCACTGCTGACTCGGACCTCCCCAGCTACATAGAGGGTAATTAGCCTACTGTGCCGCGCTGGCCAGACGATTTGTCACAGGGCTTCGTAACAGGGCCCGCCTCGGAGCATGGGGCTCCACTAAACCAGGCGGGCCGAGGCCCCCAGGGTCGCGGAGAATGCTCCCCCAACGGGGAGCGAAACCCGTGGCCCTGTTCCCATGACTGCCTCGTTGGTCCAGTGGTTAGATGTGCCGCCTTTCGATCAACGGGTCCCGGGTTCGATTCCGGGGTCGGGCAAGTGTCTTTGTCTAAACCAGAGGCACTGGCTCGGAGTCTGGGTGTCATTTCTATCTATAATATGAATGTATTTACAAAAAAAAAAAGTATATAAGTAGTTTATCATCCATCTCGTTACCATAACACAAGCATTAAGTTGCTTAACTTGGGACGAGATGGCGTTGTGTGAAATGTCCAAGGATATTTATTTATTTGTTTCGGGCAGTCGTCGTCGGACGCGCCCCGGAGTCACACATCCCCATACGGCCGGGTATCCATGAGGATTTACGACGAGGTTTTCGCCTTGTCATTTCCTTTTTCCGGCTCTTACCACACCCTAAGGATGGAATGGGGTGGTAACGCTGTGTATTCTAAATCCATCACCACACCGTTTGTTACAATGTACATTCTAAATAACAGCTACATAATCATACAAATATTGTATAGGATACCCATTTCTAATATAAACACACCACAGCGCATGCTCGCCTTATCACTCGTTATCAACGAGTACGTGTCACCGTGCGACTGCGCTTCATATCCGGCTGTGGTCATATGTGTTTTGGATCTAGGGCGCTTGCGCACTTAGTGCTGGCCCGAGGTATTTCCATTATGATCTAAAGAGGATGCTGTCGCATGGGGTGTTGACATTAGTTACACCCCATTAAAAAACTAGTAGGTCGTCCAAGAATACCCGAATTTAATTTTTTTATAAGAAATTTCCTAAACTGCTTTGTTAAAATTTCTATGAGACCAGTGAAAGCCAATAGCTAATCGAATAATTGATAAAAAATAATGTTCCTTATCGGTCTTTAAATGACAGAGTTATGCGGTAACACACATACAAAGGAAAAGTTACATTCGAATTAAAGACGTCCTCTTTTTATAAAGTCGGTTAAACATAAGTGGCCATTGTGGCCACAACTGCACGGATAGACATACGGTATTAATTGTAGTAAAGTAATTAAGTGGGCATTGTGATCTTATTTCTCGGATAGTTTTAGTGATTATCGGATACTAACTACTCAGCTCATAAATGACCCACTACCGAGTCGGGCCTCCCCCCTTTACGTGAGGTAGACGTGTTGGTACAGGGTTTCGTTTCAAGTATTCCTTCTCTTGCGGCTAGGTTTACGGCCTTGTTATTTCCTTTTGACGGCTCTTACGACACCCTCAGGATGAAATGGGATAGTGACACTATGAATTCTAAATCCATCACCATACAGACAATAAGTTAAGACCAAAATCATCATCATTATCCTTAGAGCACATAAATGACCCACTGCTGAGTCAGGCTAACTGGAGAGAAATTACATGGAGGGTAATAGGCCTACTGTGCCACGCTGAGTAATGGTATAGCCAACATTGAAACATATTAACGTTGTGCGTTTTTAGACTAATTGGTTTAACACTAAACATTTCTATTTCAGGTACGTATTTTAAATCAATAATCGCTGCAACTAATGGTAAGTATATAACATTCACATTGGTAAGGGAGTTCGAAAATGGAGGAAATTCTTAATTAGGCTGTATATTTTTTTTGGATCTGTCTTCCAACTATATGAAGTTGGTGGCAACTTATTTAACTTATACGACGACGTGAAGTGGGATATATGTACTCGTAGGTATGCTTTAGGCACCAACTTCAAGTTTTTGTTATTCGTAATCTAATCCTAAACGACTGCCTTATTAGTCTAGCTAGGGGTTGGATGTGCGGTCTTTGGTTGACGGGTGCCCGGTTCAATTCAGGTGTCAGGGTGTCAGGGCACTTGCCCTGAGCCTGGGCGTCATTTGCAGTGGTGAATTACATCTTTCACTAATCTCTCGGACTTGTTTGTACCGCCATCATTGTACCCTTTCATTTAAAAGAGCAACCTTGGAGTTCCTTGCCGGCCCTTCTCTGTACTGAATGGAAATCCGAAAATAATTAGTGGTAAACACTAATTGATTAATTATTTTTAATGTTTAATTTTTAATTTTATGGTGCTTTGACTATTTGAAAGCATTCGCAATAAATATAAGAATAAAAGTAATTTTGATTATGATTTTGTAAACTGCCACCGCGAAACAGGTTTATACTTAGAGCGAGGGTTTCGTTTTATATTAAAAGAAAAAATACTGATAGCAGTTCAGCAATAAAACTGACTCGCCAGTGCTAAATGAAATGGTAACACTATCGATGGTGACGCACTCTCAATTTATTTGGATACAGGGTTTAATCAAGTTTGCTGTTGCCGAAGCAACAGCAAGTTGCCGAAGTGTGAAAATGCAACATTTTCAGATCCGTCCTCGATAAAAAAAGGTCTAGTTATAACTAGACCTCCTTATAAGGGAAATCCCTCCTCCAAATAAACTTATAAGTTTGACGTTTCTATTTTATTTCCGTAAGTCTGTGACATCAACTAAGGTTGTTTGATGGTAAGGTACGCTAAACCATTTTTTTTTTCAGAAATGTATCGCGTTTTTTTGTATATTGATTAAATCTATTTTATTCTAGCTATAATATTACCCATGACTTAGTCGCGTGGTATTTAACAATGTGGAAAACTTTGTAACTTTGGGCTCCTGAAAAGTCTCAATAAAAGTAGCCTAAGTTACTTTTATTGTAGAATTGTTATCTGCCAGTCCTGTTAAAATCGGTCCAGTCATTTCAGGGATTAACCGAAACAGACACACGGACAAAATATGAAAAATAAAAGTTGATTTTGGTATATGTACCGTGTATACATCCGAATGCACTTTGTAAAAAGTGGATATTTTAATATTACAAACGGACAGTCCAATTTTGTTTACTAATATATACGGCCCGCGAATATTGTCTAGTGGAAGAGAAAAATAATGAGGTAGATTACGTATCGGATTATATGCCAGAAAGATGGCGGGGTGCGCCCCGTACCCACTAAAACCGTATCATGGAAAAGTCACCGCTACAGTGTCCACTTGGCAGCTGCTTGCACCTGACAGCTTTGAAAATGTAGTACGAAGTCGAGTACATTTATTTATTTATGTGCGTACATTGAACAAGTAATGTTACATTTCAGGATAATAAAGGTACACTTATACATTTATTTATGTACACACATAGAACTAGTACATAAAGTAACATTTTAGGGTAATTAGGTATTATGGTTATTTCTATAGAAATCTCTTCTGGTAGACTTGCGAAAAAAGATGGTGAAGAAAAGTATAATAGGCTTAGTGCATAAATAGAAATTATTTTAAACTTAATATTAGGACGAACGAATATTATTAATGTATAAAATAAATAAAGAAAGAAAAATAATTTATTCGGCGCAATTTTAAATACTAACTATAATTACTTAAACTCTAATCTAGATTGCGCTGAAACGGCGCTGGTTCAGCATAAGCCAGACGGGGTGCCTGGCGCAGGTTTTCAACCAGACCTCTAAATGCCGAGCGGATGGAAAACCAGTTTACAAAAATTAAAATTAACAAAATATATGCAACTAGCTTCTGGGCGCGGCTTCGCTCGCGTGGACTTCGAACCCGTGCTTATCTCTATGCATTTTTTTTATGAATATAAAAGTGGTTATTGTGACTAAACTATGATAGTAAGGTATGTGCTCTCGCTGACTTTTTATAGATTTTAATAAGACCTACAAACTCGTAGTACTTCATTTTGTTCTATTGTCAATAGTTTTTGCAGCGCACGCATAAATAGGTTTTCGATTTTACACCTTGGGTTACAAAATCGCAATTTTCATACGGATCCCTAATTCCTTTGAAATAAAATAACCTTCCTCGATAAATGGACTATCTAACATTGAAAGAATTTTTGAAATCGGACCAGTAGTTCCTGAGATTAGCGCGTTCAAACAAACAAACAAACAAACTCTGCAGCTTTATATATTAGTATAGATATGCGCAAAAATATATAAATATAATGCAAATTAGATAGAATAGATACTACAACTATGACTAGCAGTAGAAGATATAAAACTCGTTGATTCTTGTTACATGTTAATTTTGACGGTATTACACTGAAAATATATGTAACATATTCATAAAATATGTTACATATATTCTATAATATATTACATAAAATTTTCGTGTCACGGTGTTTGTTTTTGAACTCCTCCGAAATGGCACGACCGATATTCGTGAAAATTGTTGTATGCGTATCGGTTAGGTCTGCGAATCGCACATCTATTTTTCATCCCCCTAAATGTTAAGGGTGGTCCACCCCAAATATTTTATTTTTATTTTTTAGACAAACCTAGCTATACATTTTCACGCCTCTACGATCACCCCTATTTTTTAATAGCGATATGTATGTGGCAAAACAACATATAAATATTTTATTATTCACTAGCGACCCGCCCCGGCTTCGCACGGGTGCAATGATGACATAAAAACCTTCCTCTTGAATCACTCTATCTTTTAAAAAAACCGCTTCAAATTCCGTTGCGTAGTTTTGAAGATTTAAGCATACATAGGGACGGACAGACGACAGCGACTTTGTTTTATACTATGTAGTGATATACATACCAGCCAAGCAGTGTTGCTGAATATAGAAGGTGTGACAAAACCCTGACGTAGCTAGAAGGATTGCACAGTTGAAGTGGCAATAGGCAGGCCACGGGGCCCGAAGAACAGATGGCCGCTGGGGCATAAAAGTCTTGGAGTGGCGTCCACGTATGGGAAAGAGGAGCGTGGGAAGACCCCCGACTAGGTGGACGGACGACCTTGTGAAGGTGTGTGGGTGTCGGTGGATGCAGACTTCTGTGGCTGATAGATAGATAACAAAACCCCTATTGCCATCAGGGATAAGGGCATAGAGCTAAACAGTTCTGTTTTTAGAAGCAGTTCTGTATTTTTCAAATAGTTTTCCGTGTTGAAATATGAGGGAGGAATTTCTGAACTAGAATTTTACTACAAATAATATAGGATTCCAGTGAAAACCAAGTAACTAGCAATCGCTTTTATTATCAACCAAGCTTAGTAATTTAAGTTTCATCGGTTTTATGTGTTTATTTTTAAATTAATAACAATTTCGTCACCGACATTTTAAGAAGAAAAAAAGGTTTATTTTTCCTCAAGTTGTTTGCTGATATTATCTGTATTTGTAGTAATATGAAACCATTCGTTATGTATGTCGGGTTTTTGCTTACAAAACCCGGTTTACCAAAGATGTAGGTGTAGAAAAGCAACGAACAGACGGACGTTTTTTACGCATTTATTAGAACCTTCAAATTATTTGAATATTGAAGTGAAGTGACATCAAATGTTTCTTAACTAGGAAAATTTTGTATTGATAAATTTTATTGTCGTTTAATGTTTTCCTTTGCTAATTATTGATGTTTCTCAGCGTTTTAAACTACCACAAATATTTCATGATAAAAATTTGTCATATTAGTGTAGCAATTCTTGGGATTTAGCGAGCGAAACGAACAGAAAATCATTTTTATATACATAGAGATACAGCGGGGCAATGTCGCCAGTATTTAGGGCACCCTCCCCATGGAGGGTGCCCTAAATACAGTGCAGCCTGGAGGAAGTATTTTATATTTAATTTTACGCACTATAATATTTTTGTTAATAAGTTTATGTAGATTGATCATAGTTGTTTTTATTTTTAAATATTTTGATGTTATTTGTTTATGTTTGGTCCAATTAATTATTAAAATTAAGTCTTGCACTGATCGTAGGAACTTCACACCGAAGCGATACTAAACACGTTGAGCTAATTTGTCGAAGAATTGACAGAAATCAACCTTTTGGTTAATTGGATAGTTAACGAAATTATGCGCGTTATGGGCCATTATAATAAATAGGCCCTAGTTGAGTTCGTTTCTCTCCTGTGTAACTATACGTTATATCAGCCACTTATATCTACTGCTGGATGTTACCCTTGAGGTTTATCTGAAAGACTTGCTCTGCATCCACCGATTCCAAATACATAAAAGATTGCCTGTTTATTCAGCCAATAAAATACAAAAGTAAAAGAAACGCTGGGATTTAAACGAAATAACACGATAAGAACCGTCAGGAAACCATTTCCTGCTATGTGCAAAGATCGTGAAAACCTAAAATATACAAAGGTACTTCAAAATACAAAACAAAAATTTCTTGAAAGGACTCTAAAAGCGAAATTACGAATAAACAACCATTTTGAAGTCATTACCAAGTTAAATTGACTCCGGAAACCAGATTTATACTAGACAATTGAACCGATTTCGATATTCTATAGCATTCTACAAGTATACCCAAGTCTATATCCGTAATCGGAATAAAAATTACTGACTTAAGCGATAACAAACAATATAGAGTAAAAATACAGCCGATTTAAGAACGTCCTCCCTTTTGAAGTCGCTTAAATGTATTTTAAAGATAATACGAACTGGATATGAAATTGATTTCATACCGACCCATCTGGTAGCCTCCCCATGTATTTAGAGGAGGCCCTACACTTCAGTGGGTCTTTTAAAATAATGAACTGAACTTCATTCGCGACATGACAGTACGTGTCTAGCGCTATAACTAAATTTATACCATCGAAGGCTCGCCTTGATGTTGTGCCAAGGAGTGTGTATTTTTGTAGCGAAAGTCTGCGTCAGCGACCGAGGAAAAGATCCGTTACGCGAGCGGGCGACGGAGACTCCCGATGTTTGCCGAACGTTTGGACTCTATGATGGTAGAATCCGTTGGGGTTATAACTATTGTTGGCCGATCTTCTCTTTCTTTAGAATTTAATCAATCATATCGGTCGATCTATAACTTTGTGACTAATTTGGACTTGCCTTGCCAGTCGATTTTGAGCGTTATGGTTACCTACTCTTCCCTGCAATATGGTTGAGGAGGGCGATGGCTGCCGCATGTGTCATGCTTGTGAACAGGTGCCGTTGCTGGGGGTCGGTTGGCTCAGGCATTAGAAGGTTATTATTGTTGACTAGATCTGGCTGATGTTTGGCCCTTTGCGAGTATTGCGCGAGTTTGCTCTCACAAATCTGTCTTATATCCAGTCTTGTAACCCAAAATGGCGATCTAAAAAGAGCAACTACAGAGTTTCTTGCCGGCTTTTCTCTGTAGAGGTGCATTCCGAACCGGTGGTAAATGGTAAATTAAAAATTTTATTTTATTGTTTGACTAGTCAAAAGAGCTCTAATGAGCCAACTTGATTAAATGAGTTTTTTTGAATTTACTAATACTATAGTGTCAGAACGAAACCCCTGCACTAGCTATATAACCTGTATCGCGGGGGTAGTTTACAAACATGATATTCACCAACACAAATAACATCCAGACTCAGAGCAAGTGCCTCTGGTTTAGACAAAGATACTTGACCGACCCCGAAATCGAACCGAAATCGAACCCGTGATCCGCCATTGATTCTAGCAATTACGGCATTTCGGATGGGGGCTTCAATAGAAAATAGCAAGTTTTATCATAATTTACCATAATTGACCCACTGCTCGTCGAACCTCCAAGTTCGTAGAAGGACAATATTCTAGAGACGAGTTATTGTCAGTCTAGTTATCTAAGTTTTCACCAAGGATTTCCACATCGATCGGGCCTTAGTGGCCGCGTCCATGTGATTACAGTGACACAGACCAAGTCTAGCAGCACTTAAATTGCATTCTACGCCAAATAACTTGACCAATGCGCGGAAGTAGATTTATGTGTCACATTGGTGGTGATTGGCGAAGGGACTCGCAACGCACGCAATTGGTTGACGAGATACCAGAACCTCCCCCACTACGGCACAAGTAATTTGGCGCCGAAAGTGTATCAGTCTTATTATTATACAGACCTCCACCTAGCCACAGAATACAGCAGCCAAATAACATGACACTTGTGGTAGTGCTGTTATGTTCCTGCACGTAGTAGCCAGTGCTTCATGAAACAAGAGAGGCAGTGGAAGGAATCTACTTTCCGTCTGTTGCCAGCATTGTATTATTACCTTTTACTTTAAGTGGCTGCTGTGTGAGGCCTAGCGGACGGGTAACCACACAAGGGATTTTCCCTGAAGGAAACCCAAGAACAAACCTTGAAACCCACCATAAGACAAACCATAAGAATATAATGTCACTATGTTTTCAGTTGTCAGTCACATCTCACATGAATTGTTAAATACTACTACATGTAGCTACTATATACACCCGCAGGATGACTCATTGAGAATACAGTGGCTCCACCCCTGAGGGTGTCCGGCTTAAAGAAATTCCAAGGCAAAAATCCTAATGAAATTTAAAAGTTACGTGAAGTCCGGTCTATTTAAAAAAGCGTACTATCAAGTTAATGACTATCTATCATCAGATAGTGACGCATGGGAGTAACGGCGGCTGTGTTAAGGTCTAGCTCTGATCTTTCAGCCTTTTTATTAGTGAAGTTTTGTAAACAGTATGTGAGTGCAGTTTCAGCACGGACCATGTAATTTGTGTAATTTCACTAATTTTTATTTTCAAATTTTTAATATGCTACTTGTTTATGCGTGTTATTGTGATTGTGATTAAAGTTGTAGTTTTTTTTAAGTATTTGCGGCTACTACAGTCAACTCTTGGATTCGTTATACATATTTGCAAAAGGATTTCATTGGGGTAGTCACACGTAGCCAGTAGCGTGAAAACTAACAGCTGGTCTAACCGCTTCGTCGAAATATTGGTAGCCAAATCAGGTTAGACTGGTGCCGATTTATTGCTTTCACTAATCTGTCAGACTTGTTTGTACCACCATCATTGTAACTCTTTTATTTAAAAGAGCAACCATGGAGTTTCTTGCCGGCTCTTCTCTATGGAATGGCATTCCGAACCGGTGGTAAAAACTAAATGATAAATTATTCTTATATTTTTTTAAATTTTGATTTAGCTTTTTTTTTGACTATTTGAAAGCATTCGCAAGAATTTATTCGAATAAAAAACATTTTGATTTTGATTGCGAAAGAGACGGAATATTTAAAACGAAACCCTGCGCCAAGTTGTCTGGTTAGTGTGGCACAATAGGCTAATTTCCCTCCCGTAATTGGAGGACGCCCGACTCGGCAGTAGGATTTATGAGCTGAAATGATGATGCAGATAGATGTGTTTATAGATTTCAGAAGTAAACTATAAGAACATTGACATATTCGTATGTGCGTTGTTCTATAAAAATAGTATCAATGTCTAAATTGTGTTCAGTGTTGAATGGTGAATATAGTTAATTTACTAAAGTTCTTTTTATTATAATTGGTTATGGAGAGATAGAAAACTTTATATGTATACCAACCATAACTCCGATGTAGAAATTTCAATGCGCATTCGCTTATTAATTTATGTTCGTTGTTTTTATGTCTTATCAATGTATCGCGGACCTTTGAACAATCAGCCGTGACATTTATCAAGATCTAACCTTATCTATCGCGCGTCCGTAGGTGGGGTGTGACGTCACGATGCCCTACGTCACTGCATCCCACATACATACACTTCTGAAGATTTATATTTAAAATTATTATGGGCCTGGGCCGGTCTTTTAAGTCAACATATATGATGAAAATGAGAATGCGACCGATAACCTGGAAGGTCGCCGGAAAACGAACAAAATCTAGACATGAGTAAAATCTTAACATGTTGGTTTTCAGGGTCGACCATATTATTATCAATAGAATAATGAGCATAGAAACCCCAAGAAACATTGCGAACCATATGTTACAGAGCGTGTGGTATAATAGCTCAATACCGATGGAACATACATTGTTTGATTAAAAAGAGGATCACAAAAATTTCTGTTACTCTCATATACTTCAAAATAGAAAAATACGCTTGAGTCTGGATATAATTTTTGTTCGTGAATTTCTAGTCCAGGGCTTTCGTTTTTCATAAAGAATAAGAAACCAGTTAATGTTTTATTCAATGTATAATAATCGCGAAAACCCAATACTCGTATGTCAAACAATAAAGAAATACATAAAAAACACATGGCCGATGGTTTTCCTATCTGAAAATAGAAATGCTGACTGAGGGAGTTGGTGCTAAATCAAATTACAGAGGATTAAAGTTGCAGTTTTTTTTTAAGTATTTGCGGCTACTACAGTCAACTCTTGGATTCGTTATACATATTTGCAAAAGGATTTCATTGGGGTAGGCAACCATCTATGGCAGTGGTCACACGTAGCCAGTAGCGTGAAAACTAACAGCTGGTCTAACCGCTTCGTCGAAATATTGGTAGCCAAATCAGGTTAGACTGGTGCCGACCCCAATGAAATTGGGAAAAGGGCGATGAAGAAGATTTACTTGTACTACTACTTCTCAGCCCAACCCACTACTGAGTCGCGTCTCCTCCCGTCACAGGGAGGGTAATTAGCCCACTGTGCCACGCTGACCCGACGGGTAGGCAAAAAAAAGGGTTTTGTTTCAAGTTTTCCTTTTCTTATTTCCTTGTTTAGAATAAGTAACTCATTCATGGGTCAATGTATACGCTTTTATAACAAGCTGCCCATGCAACATAGAGACTTGCCTCGCAATGCTTTTAAAAAGACGGTCAAGACAAAACTTTACAAAAAAGCGTATTAATTACCGCATTGCTGATTATGTAAACGACACAGCTGCTTGGGACTAAGCTGTTCAGTGCCAGTATTTTTATGTTATTCAATTATGTTATTGTTTAAATACATAAGAGATAGGACCGCAATGTAAAAAATAAAATAAAAATAATGACAAACCCTCTGAGTTTCTTGCCAGTTCTTCTCAGCAGTGGTCGCGTTCCGAACTGGTGGTAGAGTGTCCATCGTGACCCAAGCAAAATACATGATTTGAATTTGACTTGCGGCTGGGTTATCGGCCTTGTCATTTCTTTTTGGTCGGCTCTTACGACATTCTCAAGATGGAATGGGGTTGTGATATGGACCCGATATTGATATTGTTAGTTGTTTTGAATTAAACGCATATACAATCGGGTAGGTGCATAAATACATTGTTAACATTTGAAGGTAAAAGTTTATGACAAACTGCGATGCCCTTAGTTCGAGTTACGTCCGAGACTGGAGGTAAATAACGATCCAAAATGGCGGTGAAGCCATTAAAAGTTTCACGTAATCCTGTTTCGTTTCGTGGAAATGTTTACCTGTGTTCTTGGTCTAATATCGATTTTGACAAAAACAATGTTAACCTGTAATTATAGGTATATCCTACTCCTACAAATATTGTAAACGTGAAAGATTTAGGAGTCCATGTTTGTTACTCTTTCACGCAAAAACTACTGAATGGATTTTGATGAAACTACAATAATATAGCTCATACATCAGAATAACACATTGGCTATTTCTGTATTTCTTTTTACTACTCTGTCAAGAAAGAACCGGGTAAAGATCAATAATACACAAAATCTTTATTATTCATCTAAATTAATTTTATCACCCTCAAAGTATGCTCCTTCAGAAACAAACAGAAACAACTTACGCCAACGAATAATCCCATCATCAAAACATTTTTTCGGAATTGCGTTCAGTTCTCGCCGCGAATTCTCCTTTAGGTCTTCTACCGATTGAAAACGGGTGCCACGAAATTTTAGGAGTTTAGGTAATTTTAGGAAAAAGATAGAAGATGGCTGGTGATAAGCTGGTTGCTCGATGGCACTTGTTGAGTGTTTGGACAAAAATTCGTTCACAATTGCGACAAGGCCATAATTTTCTTCGCATTCTTTTCTTTGCGTTTTCTGAGAACATTTACCATAGTAATATAGGTATATGTTTTTTTACATCATCAGAAAGAAGAGATTTTAACGACCAAAATGTCATTTTTAAATCTACTGATATTTTGATACGAGAATTTTCGATTGAAAATTAGGGTGTGAAATTAGGATCTGGAAGTGAGTCCTAAATGACTCACTTCCCGACCTGTGGCCCGTAAATTATTTATCCTATAATTTTTATTATATTCTCTTTCTTTTAAATCGGGTTAAAATATACGATATACATATGACAAAATGACATAGCCTGGATGCTCCAGGGTAGCCCGCGAAATTCAAATTTTCTTACGTTTTTTGCAATTTGCAGGGCCGTGCTAGGTTGTATGATGATGAACATTTGATTCGCGGCTGTAAGACGTATGTAGTTACAGAGTTATAATCATCAAACTCATCAATACAACCCTCCAAGCTCATAAAGGTGCAAGAATGACTTTCACGTTGAAAAACTTTTTCTTGCACCTTTAAGAGCTTGGAGGGTTGTATTGATGATTTTGATGATTAAAATTCTATAACTACATACGTCTTACAGCCGCGAATAACATTTTAATCAACATACAACCTAGCACTGACCTGCAAATTGCAAAAAACTTAAGGAAATTTGAATTTCGCGGGCTACCCTGGAGCATCCACCTTAAGTACGACATCCTTTATTTGAGTCGCTGGTGAAACGTTTGATGCTTACCGCTGCCTCACGAGGGTGGGTGTGGCGGTTATGAAGACTTATGAAGTTATGGGTTTTCGTTATCAGTCATCATCTGCTACAAGGTGTCTAAATCGCAGTTTCTTCAAGTAAGCTACTCAGCCCATAAATTACCCACTGCTGAGTCAGGCCTCCTCCAGTTACATGGAGAGTAATTAGCCTACTGTGCCACGCTGGCCAAACGGTTTGGCACAGGGTTTTATAACAAGTTTTTCTTCTCTTGCGACTTGTTTATCGGCCTCGTAATATTCTTTTGTCGGCTCTTACGATACCTTCAAGACGGGATGGGGTAGTGACACTATGTATTCTAAACCCTTCGCAACACGGATAAGCAGGTGTGATGTATTTTATTTGCAAAATGTTATACTCAAGATAATTAGATAAGATATTTCAGGTTTCCTTTACTTTTCATATTGAAGTCGTATTGAACAATAATAATGATGTGTATGCCTACATTTCTGTGCCTACCGTATTTAGTATTTATGTAACGATTTTATTATTTAACCCTTTTATTTAAGATGGTTGCTATGCAGTTTCTTGCCGGCTCTTCTCTGTGGAATGGCATTCCGAACCGGTGGTAAAAACTAAATGAATTGTGTTTAATTTTAACTTTTGACTATTTGAAAGCATTCGCAAGAATTTATTCGAATAAAAAATATTTTGATTACATATTTTAAATTTAATTTTATATGTTTCATAAAGAATTCATAGATAACACGGGTCAACATGAAATTTGACTTTGATTGCAAAGCATTAAATTTCGGTAGTTTAGGTCGTAATTAGACGAAAAAAAAATATATGGCATGAAAAATTTTGCTTTTGTGCTTAGAAGACTGATTGAACGAAATTTTTAAAAATCTCGGATTTTAATTTTTGATTGAAAATAAAACTATTGAAATAAAAATGTTTATCTTTTTTTATTAAGTTTTACTATCAAATTAGCTTACAGAAAAGTGGAAAATAACTTAAAAGTGCACACTTTTACTTTTTCTTTTATGTTCATAGCTACTTTCTCTCAATAAACCCCAAATATAGTCGCCCATCATGTTTTCATTGTATTGGCCTTGATAGCGTTGTTCAAAATTCATGATGTCCTGATGGAAACGTTCTCCTTGCTCTTCGGAATAGGCTCCCATATTGTTTTTAAATTTATCCAAATGAGCATGCAGCATATGTACTTTTAATGACATCCTGCAGCCCATGGCCTTAAAATTTGTAAGCATATCCTCAACCAACTTTTCGTAGTTTTCAGCTTCACAAAAGCAAACCGAAAAAAGGTATTTTCTTTTCGTTTTTGTGCATAACTAACTGGAAAATAATAGTATAAGCTTTAGGACAAAGAACGAAAATTTTTTTGTAGAGTCGTGTAATAAATACATAACTTCTGCCGATTGTCAGTATACAATCTGTGCTAGACGACACATTTTTTTGTTTTGAAAATATCTTAACAGTTTAACACCTGCATTAGGTATAATATGTGTCGCGGGGGCAGTTTACACACGTGAAATTCACGAATTCAAATGACACCCAGACTCGGAGCAAGTGCCTCTGGTTTACACAAAGACACTTGCTCGGCCCAGGAATCGAACCCAGGATCCCGTTATGCAAAGGCGGCACGGCGCATCCAACCCCTAGAGCAAGAAGACAATCAATATCCGTTTCAATAAAGTCAATATCGTGTCAAACTGGCAGCCAGTCTATCCAAATGTTTTAAGGTGGTCCCACTAGATGGGTTTCTGAAGAAATTGCCTCATGTCTCTTTCGACAGGTACGTTCGACAACTTAACATGGCCAGGTCGTGACAATTCCTTACAATTGATTTTATATTCTATCAAACTGTGCGTTACGAAAGCCACTTGGCTGTAGGCCCAGGATAACTGGTGCCAACTCCAATTAAAAAAAAAACTAGATGACGCTATTGTTTGATTAAAATTTATATAAATTAGGTAATAACTCTTTGTACTTGCATATTTTTCGAACTTTATATGTATAATGTTATTTATTAAACCAGAAAAACATATTATGTATTAAACATTGAAGGTATAAAGATAAAGGTATACAACGATATTAATTAGTCGCACAAACATTGTAAATAAATTTAAAAGGCGTCATTCGACTGCATGGTTTGTATATTATGCGAATACAATGTCTTTATTAAAAAATACCAAATTTACAGAGCTGAAATTATCAATTTGTTTGGACTTTTCACAGAGACTGAAAGAATCGTGCCGAAACGCATATGCGTTTCGTTTTTTAAATATAAAAAGAGAATTCTATAAACATTTCCGGACTTCGATTTTTTTTTATATATGGTTCGCATCAGAAGTAAAAAGCCATAAGTGCTTTCTGAAAGTGAACTGGTTTTCGTTATTTATTCCGTCACATCTTTAGAAGACAACGAAAACCACAAACAAAAATATTTTTCTTTTTTATAGTACAGTACCTATAGTTTGTAAATAAGTAAAAATAATTATGTCTTTATTTCAAAGAAGACCCAAGAAACATGGAATTCCGATTAGTAAAGTTGGGAGGGTAATAATGAAGATAGCTAGTTGTTTGTTAAAAACAAAAATGTTAAAATAAAGACTCTACTTCTTTTACTACTTCTTTGAATATCCGTATATACCCCCAGGAAAAAAAGGATACTATATCATTCTAATGTTGAAATTATTTTTAATCGGGCCTTTGGTTTTTGAGATTATTCGTTAATTTATATTAAAGATCTATTTTAATATCGCAGTCAGATAATATTGGCATTGGGCGATTTCTGCGCATAAGCATGGTCGCTAAAGCGTCTGCCATGGTGTTGGCAGGGGAAGGTATTTGCTTCTTTTTGCAGCTCGCATCATGCTTTCCCGTTTGGCGGTAAACCTTTGGCGTTGCAGTCACCATTTGAATGACGCTAACCACTTCACCCAAAGGGCAATGGAGAGGGCTATGCTCGGAGTTTCCCTGCGAGATCGAATCAGAAATGAGGAGATACGCAGGAAAACCAGGGTCACCGACATAGCCCACCGGATTGTCAAACTTAAGTGGCAGTGGGCAGGGCACATAGCTCGCAGGACCGACGCCCGATGGGGCAGAAAAGTCCTCGAGTGGCGGCCGCGTTCCGGAAGGCGCAGTGCTGGTAGGCCTCCCACACGGTGGACCGACGACCTGGTTAAGATCGCCGGAAAGCAGTGGATGCGGGCGGCCCAGGACCGGCCTTTGTGGAAATCCTTGGGGGAGGCCTATGTCCAGCAGTGGACGTCTTTTGGCTGAAATGATGATGATGATGATGAACCACTTACTGCCAAATCATACGCTGAAGAGCCATCCAATCGGTTTAAAATACACTGGGCTGCAAAACTAAATATCACACTTTTAAAATTGCAATAACTTTTTTAGTACACAAGATATACTTTCGAAATAAAAAGGACTCAAAAAAAAGTTTGTAGAGTTTGCTACAGTTACATAGGAAGCTGATAACATTTGCTATAAATTATTTTAAATCTCTAACTTATATAGTTTAGAAACAATATATATATGTCGGAGATAGCGACGGCTGAGCGATAGAGTCGTCATCATCTTGACTTGGTAGGAGGTTTATTACTTGTGACTTTATAATTCACAATATTAACCACAGTATAAATAACAATGTTCAGTTAACACACTTAGATAGACAAACCGACAGGTTCGCAACGGAGAAGTGTCTCGGTCCGTGTCCCAACGTCGACTGCCTGATCGAGCCAACCTCACTTCCCATTACGACTCTGTCCACGTGCCGCCATTGCAAAACAACTGACGTCACCGCGTTTGCCGCACTACTGTGTTAACAATCAATTGAGAAACTTAATAAAACGATATCGTTATCCACGACACGGCCAGCCTGACGAAGCACACGTCCTCGTGTGTACTTGTAACAAAATAACCAACTGAGGCACATTTTCACGTTCGGCCAACCTGACGGTAATGTTCCGTAATCGTATCTTAAGAATCAAGTTAACAGAGATCACGTTAGCATACAAATAATTTTAACTTTAACACGAAAGGTTCCTCTAAGCCCATAATCTTTAAATCTCAATACTGATACTTTAAAACAGTAGGTTTAAAGTAATAATTACACAACACATGGCCCAGCTGTCTCAGCAGCTAGTGACAATTCATATGTCACCCATATCGTCATCGCTCCAAGCGATACGACCAACACTTTAACTAGAGTTCACGACTCCCAGGCCACACAGGACCATACAAATAGTCTCTCTCGAGACCCGGGTCCCCGCCACACCACTAGCTGCCCATCGCGCTCTGTACAACTCCCAGAGTTGCAGTTACGACTACAGACTAGTGCGTGTAGTGCGGACCTAGCCAAGGTATGTTCTTATTTACTGTTGGAGGCATCCTCCTCACCATCTTCATCAGACAAATTTAACTCAACGGGCACACTGCTTAGTGGAATCTCCTTATACAGTCGTGAGCGTATTTTTATGTTCTATTACCGGTCAAAGATTTCAGCAAATAACGATCACCATCAAGTAACTCCACAATTTTTAACGGTCCCTTGTATTTCGCGTCTAATTTAGTTTGGTTTCTCTTCGTTCTGAATTTAAACTAAATTACCAACATCAAACTTTACCACTTTAACTTGTAGTTTTATCAAATTTTACTTTTTCGTAACTGGCACTATTTTCTATGTACGTGGCCGCTTGCTCTCTTGTCTTACTAATGTCTACTGCCGGTCCGGAATCATTCAAAGTTAATAGGTTAAATGGTCTAGCTAAAGGTCCTATCAGAAACTCGAGTGGACTCGCTTGTATTACACGGTGGACAGAGGAATTCAAAACTAATTGCACGTCTTCTAACGCTTCATGCCGGGACCTATCAGACGCTTCTATCGCGGTCAGCATACTTTTTAACGCGCTCATTGTTCTTTCTTCTTGGCAATTAGCGCGACTTGAACCCGTAGCTATCAAACGTAAAGAAACACCGTGAAACTGACAAAAAAAACTTTGAATTCTTTGTTTGCAAAGCATCGTCCCAGATCTGCAATAACTAACTGGAGCTCCAACTAAAGACGCTTGATTTAAGGGATTTAATTGTTCTAGCCAAATCTATTCTCAGGGTATGATACAAGGGAATAAATTTTGTGACCGCATCAATTTAAACTATGACGTATTCCTTGCAATCGCTTTTCCACTTAATTTGCCAGTTAAGTCAACGTGCACAGTATGCCACGGGATACTAATCTTAGGAATTGGATGAAGTCCCGCTTGTGGGCGACCTGATTGCGATTGAGATAGTTTACAAGTAATACAACCATAGACAAACTTACGAACGCACTTAGCCATGTGCTCGAACCAATAGTGATCAACCCTGTATATTTGGCCACCTCGCCCTTTATAGTTCACAGAGCCACCTCGCCCTTGACTGTATATTTGGCCACCTCGCCCTTTATAGTTCATAGAGCCACCTCGCCCTTGACTGTATATTTGGACTAACTTCTACAACAGTCAACATATTTTTGAGGGTGCTCATAACTCTTTCCACTTGGCTTCGGCGCAACACAATGTTTGATGAGAGAGCACTCTGCACCAGAATCAGAATAAAATGGATACGACTCACAAGCGTTCATCAGCGCACCGCTGGGATTGCTAACATAGCAAGCTTCCACATGCCTCTCGTTACTCGCCGCCGCCGCAGGCGCCGCTCCGAACCGCCTGCGCCTACCGCCGCGCCAGCTCCTCCGCTGTTGCCACGTTGTTGCCACGTGGACATCTCGCTGCCAAATGTCCGGCGCTGCCGCACCTGAAACAGACTAAGTCCGACCGCGGCCGCGGCCCCGCAGAGCCTGACGCTGAAGTGTGCAGTGGCAGCACTAGCTGCCTTGCCTTTCACCGCCAATTTGATGCTCGGTGACCCATTCCACCGCAGCTGTGACATTCCACAGTTGCCGACCGAAAACCCGATCGCTTGAAATCTGGATCTGCTGTCCTATCGCCTCACGTTTAGGCTACCTTACCGATGCAAATCAAGGCATACAATGGCTCCATAATCTTGGAAAACTTTGCTATAAACTGGCGAAAATACGACGCCAGACCGATGAACCGTCAAGCTAAACAAGCACAGCAATCTAAACTTCGTATCGCAAGTAATTAACAGGTAAACACGCAAAAGAACCTCAAATAATATTTTCTTACACCGGTCAAAATCACACTATCGTAAATTCGTATACCATACAATATACCCGAGTAATAAAATGGAAACTGCTCACCGGAGTGACGTAAAATTGCAGCTGGTGCGCTTACTACAGATCCACTCACTATTCTTTGACCTGGCTGACCACAGTACTGTTGCTCGCCTTCCTGCTGCTCCGCTCAGGGCAGTTAGACGCGTAGTGTCCTTGTCCATCACAATGAAAGCAAGTGATCCCCACTTGGTTAATCGCCGCACTATGACTGCCGCTTGTGATCTTCAGTTCAGAACAATCTTCATGTAGCTTAATGTCTCCTTTATAGTGACAATGAATCGCCATTATCGGTTATTTCCATCGCGTACAGAAGTACACACATTATCACTACACTGTTTTCTCCACGTGGGCTGACTGAGTTACATACCACTTCTGATGTCGGAGATAGCGACGGCTGAGCGATAGAGTCGTCATCATCTTGACTTGGTAGGAGGTTTATTACTTGTGACTTTATAATTCACAATATTAACCACAGTATAAATAACAATGTTCAGTTAACACACTTAGATAGACAAACCGACAGGTTCGCAACGGAGAAGTGTCTCGGTCCGTGTCCCAACGTCGACTGCCTGATCGAGCCAACCTCACTTCCCATTACGACTCTGTCCACGTGCCGCCATTGCAAAACAACTGACGTCACCGCGTTTGCCGCACTACTGTGTTAACAATCAATTGAGAAACTTAATAAAACGATATCGTTATCCACGACATATATATTAAAAGTGTAGTACTTAGTATTGCAGGTCAGTGTATGATGGGAGTAATAAGTGGGCAGATAGGGCTTTCCATGTTAGAATTTTGCAAAATTTGTCGCTCTAAATATAACTAGTAAATAATTTATAATATTCTAACATCTGAGCCGAAAAACAACATTAGCACAATGTCTGAATATCAAAAAGCATAAATAAATAAAATTAATTAACTTCAAAATGGGTACTTAGAAACAAAAACTAGCCATTAGACACCGATGTTAATTAGGATTATAGACATTGCCTAAGGCACCCACTTCAAATGGTTGTTAATTTTGCTTTCTAATATCTATTTTGTAGTTGTTTTACGTATTGGGAAAAATAATTAATTATTCGACTTTTAGTGTAGAGAAATGTATAGTTTGTAAAGGACTCCAATAATAGACATCGAAATAATTAAAAAAAGCCTTATTACAAATCTTTTTTTATCACTTATTTCAAGCCTTCTGCCAATCTACTAATTCGATTTCGATAAAATACCTACGGTAACAATAATCAATCGAATAAAAATATACGCTTTTATTAGCTTCGCTTGTATGTATGTATGTAACGGAATCTTTGAACATGATTTTGACCAACTTCAAAATGTCGGATTAACTCGAAATTTGGCATACTTAATAAGGACCGATGACAATTCAATATTTTAAACATTTTGACCCGTTATCATTAATAGAATAATAATAATAACGGTATGTATCTATGGATGTAACAGAATCTTTGAACATGATTTTGACCCAGTTAAAAACGTCGGATTAACACGAAATTTGGCATACTTATTATGGAACGATGACAATTCAATATTTTTAACATTTTGACCCGTTATCATTAATATAATAATAATGATAACGATGATCAAGGTGGAACACCGCTTTTCGATGCAATAGCTAATAGAGAAGTAAATATCATAAAGCTATTGCAACATTTTTAGTGATTATTTAGCAATAGCTTTATGCTATGTGTCAACTAAAAAATAAACAAATAATTAATAGTTTAAAAATAAACTAAAAAATATACGCTTTTATAAAAAATCGAACTAAAAAATTGAAAATAAATTTTAATAAATTTGAATTAAAAATAGTGTCAGAAAAAATGATTTTATTGTAAAAAGCGTGGGGTGCTTTTCAGGATATTATCAAAATAACCCTTCTAGTCATATCTGTTAATAAAATATTTAGAACTATTGATACCATGTACCCCACGATTTTACAATAAAATCATTTTTTCTGACACTATTTTTAATTCAAATTTATTTTAAATTTTTAGTTAGATTTTTTATATTTTTCGAATTGGTTTACAAATGGCCAGTTATGCGTTAACATACATAAAGAAGTACACACGCCAAATTGAGGACCTAATCCTTTTTTATGGTCGAGTAAAAAGCCTGTTCATCCGTTCCGTAGCTATAACAACCCTCCTTTGTTGTAAAAATTTGGTATGTCTTTTCAAATTGTATACAACTAGCAGTTCATACGGCAACCCCAGTATAGCGCGAGATGGTGATATTCACACGGTTGAACGATGATGATGAATAGGAAATAAGACCAAAATGACAACGGTAATATAGTTCACCTTGCAGGACACGCGGCTGGCAGCGCGACACACTGACCCCTTAACCTAGATTCACTAGAAGGTCGTGCTCACCTATCTTCTGTTAACTAACACTGTTGTGAAACCACAGTTTAAAGATCAGATAGAGGTCACAGTCTAAAGTTTTGTCCCACAATTAATTGAGCCCTAACTTCGGTAATATATATATGAGTCTGATAGATATTTTATTTTGGATCATAAGGTGGGCGTACTCAACATAACCGATGTATTACTGCCTGCTGAATCGGGCCTCCTCCAATTACATGGAGGGTACCTGGCACGCTGGCCAAACGGGCACAACAAAAAAAGAGAAGAAACACCTATCAAGTGTTTCTTCTCTTTTTTTTAAAATTTTGGTCTTTTGTCGAATTTTATGACACTCTCAGGGGTGTTGACACTATGTACTGTACTTCTTTTTAGCTCATAAACGACCCAGTGCGGATTCGGACCTCCTCCAATTTTATTACATGGAAGGTAACTAGCCTATTGTGTCACGCTCTCTAGACAGATAGTTACTGCCTCGTTTGTCCAGGGTTGGATGTGCCGCCTTTGGATCACGGGGTCACTGGTTCGATTCTGGGGTCGGGCAAGTGTCTTTGTGTAAACTAGAGGCACTGGCTCTGAGTCTGGGTGTCATTTGTGTTGGTGAATTTCATGTTTGTAAACTGCACATGCGATACAGGCTTCGTTTAAAAATGGCTTTGGTATAGAGATTTTCTTCCCTTGCGGCTAGGTTTTCGGCCTTGTGGTGTGATCCATCAGCACAAGGGCGCTCTACATCGCCTTTTCTCAATTCCATTGGGATCGGCACCGGCCTATTCACACCGGGGTATTACTTGCTTGCCTTCTAAGGCCCATTTAGTGGGACAATTGGTAATCATTTGTTGATAGTGACGCATGGGAGTAACGTCGGCTGTGTCTAACTCCGATCTTTCAGCCATTACATTAGTGAAGTTTTACACATACTGTGTGTTAGTGCAGTTTCAGCACGCACCATGTAATTTTTGTAATTTCACTGATTATTATCTACTCTATATACTAATACACTCGAGAGCAATGAATCCGGGTCACTTAAAGAATCCTAAAAATCTCGGAAACTAAAAATGCTAGGTTAATGCAATAAATCGTATTTAATAGACAATGTAATACTCCTTAAATGAAGGTATTAAAACTTCTTAGTTATTGTAAAGTTATATCATAAAAAAATCTAACTTGAAAAAGGGCCACTTTCGAAGATGGAACTACGAAATTACAGCATTTGGTTTTGCTTTTGTTTGTAATCTGTCATTTATGTGGGTACATAAACCATGTTGATAGTGCTCTATATTCATTATTCAAGCTGAAATTATGTCGCTTACGCCTGAAGAATGCACCAGAATACTTACAATGCTGGAAACCGGCCGGAGTCAGCGCGATACAGCCAGGACTGTCGGTGTGTCGCTGTCAACAGTAAAAAGAGTTCTCCGACGTTACGAAGAAACTGGTTCTAACCTACGCAGACCAGGAACGGGCAGAACCAGGTGTACCACAGCACGAGAAGACCGATACTTGGTGAACACCATGCTTCGAAATCGCTTTCTCACAGGAACTGAACTCACAAATCAGTTTCGACGCCTCGTAGGAAGTAACCCAAGTGCATGGACAGTAAGACGTCGGCTTGCTGAATCTAACTTAAAACCCCTTAGACCTGCAAACGGCCCTAAACTGGAGCGTGGGCATCGTATTTCAAGACTAAGATATGCCCAGAGCCACGTAAATTGGAGTATTGAAGATTGGTCAAAAGTTATGTTCTCCGACGAATCAAAATTTATGCTCTACAAGCACGATGGAAGACACAGAGTGTATCGAAGACCAGGGGAAAGATTCAAGCAAGCATGCTTCGAAGAAAAAGTAGCCTACGGTGGTGGGTCTGTACTTGTGTGGGCCGGAATTTCTTCTGAAAGTCGCACAGAGCTGGTGATCATAGAAAACGGTACTTTAACTAGCGTAAGATATGTGGAAGAAATCCTCAATGATCACGTTGGTCCATTTATGGTCAATTTAGGTGAGGATGCTATATTTATGCATGACAATGCCCGACCTCATACAGGTAGGATTGTGAATGACTACCTTCAAGAGATGAACATTACTCGTATGGAGTGGCCAGCGCGCAGCCCGGATATCAACCCGATCGAGCATGCTTGGGACGAGCTAGGCAGATGCGTAAAACAAAGAAACACTCCCCCAATCACGCTTCGTGAGCTCAAAATTGCTCTCACAGAGGAATGGGAGAATATTCCCCAAAATCGTATAAGGAACTTGGTGTACAGCATGCCAAACCGCGTAAACGCAGTAATGGAAGCACGAGGAGGCAATACGAAGTATTAAAATTCAAGAAAATCGTAATAATGTTCAAAAATTTCATGTTTCCTATTTTTGTTTTAAGGAGAGATCAGCAGTTTTTTTCTTTATGTAATTTTCTGTTAATAAAATGTATGGTGACTCATATTTTTTTTACTTTCATTTAAGGAGTATTACATTGTCTATTAAATACAATTTATTGCATTAACCTATCATTTTTAGTTTCCGAGATTTTCAACATTCTTTAAGTGACCCGGATTCATTGCTCTCGAGTGTATATAAAGCTGCAGAGTTTGTTTGTTTGTTTGTTTGAACGCGCTAATCTCAGGAACTACTGGTCCGATTCCAAAAAATCTTTCAGTGTTAGATAGTCCATTTACCGGGGAAGGTTATAGGCTATATTTATTCAAAAGAATTAGGGATCCGTATGAAAATTGCGATTTTGTAAACCAAGGTGTAAAATCGAAAACCTATTTATGCGTGCGCTGCAAAAACTATTGACAATAGAACAAAATTATGTACTACGGGTTTGTAGGTCTTATAAAGATCTACAAAAAAGTCCGCGAGAGCATATATCTAACTATCATAGATTAGCCACAATAACCAATTTTATGTTCATAAAAATATGCACGGGTTCGAAGCCCACGCGGGCGAAGCCGCGCGCAAAAGCTAGTATTATTATATTTTTTGGCTATGCTACATGTTGATGCGGGTAATTGCTTTCACTAAACTGTCTGACTTGTTTGTACCACCATTGTAACCATTTTATTTAAAAGAGCAACCAACCATGCAGTTTCTTGCCGGCTCTTCTCAGTGGAATGGCATTCCGAACCATTCCACTGAGGCTGCCGTAGAGTGTTATATGGCCTGTCGGGACCGATTTTAATTACGTGTCTTAGACCGCTTTCATATAACGGCTTCTATCGGCCATTCAAAGATCACACTGTCTTTTTAACATGACTAATTCGCGTCCGAAGAAGTTGTGTTCCTTTCTCACCGCCCATTAACTTAATCTTCTTATAATTAATAATATATAAAAATGAATGTTTGTCTGTAATGTCCTATATAGAATCGTAAACTATGCATTTGATCATGTGATGATCTTAAAGAAATGTGTAGAGCATGAGCCCACGAAGGCTTCTGAAAAAAAAACGTGTAATGTCTTTCGTGGCATAGCAACGATTTTTTATAGAATATACCCTTGTCAAGTAAGTTATATTAATTTATTTAAAAAAACTACGAGTTATATTTTCAGAAACAATTTTTAATCCGTCTATTATATTTGAACATTCTTCACTTTTAAAATAATTTCCTCACACTGGTGGTAAGACATACATGGGCATCTCTGGAACACCAGAGGAACAAAAAGGAAACGGTCCTTCTGCTGCTAGCACCATGCTCCGTGTGATGGAGCTCTGCTGAACTCTTACGCGCGTATTCCTGCGCGTGAGAGTACACCAGCCAAGGATGGTAATTGGGTGTGGTTTTCTGTAAGGCACGAGGTTCTTCCCCAGTCACGGAGCTCCCGTTTAAGCGGTTAACCTTGCAGTCCAAAAGTTTTATCCACTGAGTGTCCTTACATTTTATTATTCATACTATCCTAAATATAAGCGATTTAAACTTAAGTGGCAATGGGCAGGGCACATAGCTCTCGGAGGGGCCCGCCTTGGAGCATGGGGCTCCACTAGCTTTATAAGAGGCGGGCCAAGGCCCCCAGGGTCACGGAGCATGCTCCCGTAATGGGAGTGAATCCCGTGGCCCTGGTTTGGGCAGTCGAGGATCGCCGTCGGTTTTAGTAGGTAGGTCGGGGCGCAATTCACCATCTCTACGCGCCTTGGAGTCCCACATACCCCGGCCAGTTCCCAACGGCCGGGTATCCATGAGGATATACGACGTAAAAAAAAAGGGCACATAGCTCGCAGGACTGACCTCCGATGGCGCAGAAAAGTCCTCGAGTGGCAACCGCGTTCCGGAATGAGTAGTGCTGGTGGACCAACGACCTGGTTAAGGTCGGATACGGGCGGCTCAGGACCAGCCTTATTGAAAATCCTTGGCGTGGGCCTATGTCCAGCAGTAGACGTCTTTTGGCTGAAATGATGATGATGACTATCCTATTATTTATTCTTGTGGGTCACCACACATGAGTTTAGAATGCATAGTGTCGACACCCCATTTCATCCTAAGGGTGTCGAAAAAGAGCCGAAAAAAAGAAATGCTAATACTCAAAACTTGATACGAAACCCTGTGTCAACCCGTCTGGGTAGCGTGGCATAGTAGGCTCATTATCTTCTCTTCGTATATCCTCAGGCCGGAACGGGTTGTTGACATGGACAAAATCCAAGTATTCAACTATTTCAATCTGTACTATACTTGTAATAATATCATGTGCCGTCGTAGGTCTGTTTATGCGCGCTAATCTAAGAAACTACTTAACCGATTTTTGCATCAGATATCCCGTTTGTTTAAAAGCCCGCTAAAGCGGTAATAATAAGACAGCAGCCATATTATTTTCTTAAAATAGACGACGACGACTGCACTAGTTGTAACCTTTAATAGCAAGGGCACATTACATACCTATAATTCACAAACACAAAGAGATCTAGCCACCCACGCATACTTCCACACATTATTGTAAAACTGACGTTTATGATTATGACTGGTGTTGGAAAGGGGTATCTTTTTTAATAAGGAACTCGTAAACATCGCGACCTCTAAAAATGCCGCAGTTCTAGCGTCAGTTGACAGTTCACTCTTAATTCTTATTAGAATTTTGACTAATGTCTGAATGGTGATTGCCGGGCGGCATGGCATATCTTGCTGCCTTCTCTATTTAGGCGTGGACGGCGACTGACGCAAGAATGACACAAAACGATTACTCGATCAATCCCCGGTCAGTTTTCAGCCATTCAAACTGACATATGTATATTACATGAAATATTAAATTTTCATCAGTCTACACCACCAGTCCGTAAGTCCAAGGGCTGCGTGATAATTCTCTCGTTATTCTGACCAGACTTATGGATCGAACTCTCCAGAATTAGTGTGTGACCGACTAACAGGCTACTGAGGTAAAGCCGCGGGTAAAAGCAAATCTATGATATTTTTAGAAAAAAAAATAGGCCATAAAACCTGCTTTTCGAAGACTGTTGAAAACGGGCACTCAAGTCTCCAAAATCTGCAGCGTTGAAATCTTTTCTATAATTCGTGCTTACTTCTCAACTTCTTTCGGACACAAATTTTAAGAAAAACTTATGGCAATGTTTTAGATTTTTGGATGGTTCATAGTCTCGTGAAAGTGTTTAGAAATTACTGAAAATATATGCCCTTCGATCGGTACGATAAATGATACCGGCACAGTTCGTGATAATAATTTATTAACTCCTCTGTTCAGGGTTCTGATTTTTTTTGTGATAAACATTAAGAATATAATATTTAGAATACGCAATGTCACCAACCCATACCATCACGAGGGTGTCGTAAGAGGCGACTAAGGGAGCGCAAGGGGCAAATCTTGCCAGCGTGGCACAGAAGGCTAATTTCCCTCCATGAATTTGAAGGAGGCCCGACTCAGTAGTGGGTCATTTATGGGCTGAAATGAATGAAAAAATGAAAAAACATTAAGATAATCGGGTCAAACTCGACATTGTCCATTTTAGGAATGTTAGAAGCCTCTAAAAGAAACCTCAAGGGCGCCATCTATGTCGGCAGTTATTTTCATTTGCCTACACAGATATTTTAATGACTCGTACAACCTATATTTGTTTATCTAACATGAACATTTTGCTTCGGAGATCCCAACTTAAATAAATACCGAGATGTTTGATTTGTTTGAATAAACTCACAAAGTCTAGTAAAAATGTTGCAGTCAAATCTCTTATCTAGTCATAACTAGTATTTTCTAAAGAGTTTTTTTTAATTTAAGCATAGCAGTGGCGAAGTGGCGGTTATTCTTAGGGTGGCCATTTTAAATAACCATACTTCGGAATCTATTTCGCACTCGGAGTAAAGTAGCATTAAAGATAATTTAAGGGAAATATTTCATATAAACCAGCATTATTCGCGCGTCAGTGTTGCAATTGACTTTCCAAGGCCTTTCCGGCCAAGAAGAATGAATCTTAGCATTGTACATACATATTTAACATGAAAATAGTTCACTAGACCACAGCATAATGAAATATTAATTGAGCATAATGTGTAATAGGAATTAGGTGTCAGTCAGTATTTCTAAGTAAATGCTTGAACACATTTAATAAAAGAGTGCAGAGTATTCCATAAACGGACGAAACTCGCTATAAAAGATCTATCACAGAGTTTTGTAGAATGCGCTGTGGCATTCAATGTTAGATTTTCCAATGATCTCAAAAGCTAATGCAAAAGCCATGCGTGTCATGAACAAAACTTTCAAATTGGCTTGTTGGATTGAATAGAGTATTTTAAAAAAGACGATGACGAAACGTCCGTCTATCTCTGCTCAGAGCAGGGATGAGAAAATGTATTTTCCCCGTTGCGAGCAAAACGGCCAGGTTATACTTAAACATCAACTTCAGCTAAATCACTAATGAATGATTTAATGATAATGACATATCGAATGATTTTCAAAACTGCTTCAACTATTTTTCTAATTAAAAGTACCTTAGACTTGTTAAGAGGTTTTACTACAACATAGATCATAATGTTATATGAGAAAATAGATCAATGATATGTTATGTTTATTCCGTCGACCTATTTAATTGTTCAGTTGGCTTGGCTGTTTGGCGAGCTTCCCTATTTCTCACGAATCCGTTTTAAGGTTTCCTTTGTTAATTAGGTTGTGAATATTTGCTTTTCTCTATAGAATGTTGTGTTCAACATGATATATGAGAGACGAAGACACAGCCTAGCGGAAATCTCTGCCTCTGCTGGGTGGGTGTCAACTCCTTCATGCTTCTAGAAGCACAGATCCGTTCCCAGCTGCCATTGTAATCTACGACAGTTCGGAAGTCTCTTTTTCTGAGTCGCTCCCTCTTGATAGAGTGGCTGTGGAGATCAAGTGGTCTGTCTTGATGACGGCTTGAGCCACTGGTGATTCGTGTGGTGACGGATTTAGAACACACAATGTCACCGACCCTACAATCCGAAGGGTGTCTTAAGAGGGGACTAATGAAACGCAAGAGATGGATAACCTTGCCGCAAGAGAAGGACATCTTGATATTGTAGAATGTTATAATTCTACAATATCAAGATGTTATAACACCGGCATTCCGAACCGGTGGCAAATACAAAATGTTACATATTTTTATCTAAATTTGTCTTTTAAAATTTTTGACTATTTGTAAGCATTCGCAAGAATTTATTTCGAATAAAAAACATTTTAATTTGATTTGATACAAACCATGTGCCAACCCGTATTGCCAGCTTGGCACAGTAATTTCCCTCGATTCATTTGGAGAAGACCAGACTCAGGGGTGGTTTATAGTCTGAAACGACGATCTCCATTGGTTGCAACGCGGGCGCATTCTGATATTCTACTGACTTCGTGTAAGGCATACCATAGATAATAGTTTAATGTGCCTTCAGACTCAAGAAGGTCGGTTGTTACTAATTATGGATACCCTTCCAATATCACCAACCTTCTCGAATCGAACATATGGAAATCGTATTGCTTTGTTAACAGTTTTCGGCGCAACGTAAATAAATAGGGCCCCTTCACTCACATATTAATATGTGTAGGTATGATTTTCCAATGAGCCAAGGCCGCGCAAACAGCTATTTCCATCTTAATTGTTAGCAAGCGTAGGAGCGTGGTGCGTATTGCAAAAACAGTGCATATTTATAAATCCCGTTGGGTTGAACCGAGCCGTGAATATGAGTGGTCCAATGGTGGCTTGGCTGTTTGGTTTGTATTCGCGTATTTGACATTAGCCGCCATTTGTGGATGGAATATTTGTGAAACTGGCATTAACAACAAACACCTACACACACACATGCGTATAGCTGTGTGAGAATACGTAACATACAGTCAGAGCAGATATTATTTATTAGTAAGTTCATTTATAAAATTTGTTGTTACAGGAATATATAACTTACGTCAAACACATAAGTAAATTAATAAAATCATAAATAATAATAATAAATATCCTTGGACATTTCACACAACGCCATCTCGTCCCAAGCTAAGCAACTCAATGCTTGTGTTATGGTAACGAGATGGATGATAAACTACTTAAATACATTTTTTTTTGTAAATACATACTTATTATAGATAGAAAATACACCCAGACTCCGAGCCAGTGTCTCTGGCTTAGACAAAGACACTCGCCCGACCTCGGAATCGAACCCGGGACCCGTTGATCCAAAGGCGGCACATCTAACCACTAGACCAACGAGGCAAAATATAAAAGTCATAGTCGGTTATTTTGCATAAGGCACTTCATTTACAAATAGTCATAATAAATAATATATTTTAACTAGCGACCCGCCCCGGCTTCGCACGGGTGCAATGGTAAAGATCAAAATTTATCAGTGTTTCTCTACAATATTATGCATATATTATACACTAGCGACCCGCCCCAGCTTCGCACGGGTGCAATTATATTATACCCATAAACCTTCCTCTTGAATATCTTGACTGCACAGTAATCGATTCTTGTGTCTCATTGGTGGAACGGGAAGACGAAACCCACGCGATTGTTTGATGACATGCGCAAACTTACCACCACACCATTTTTTTCTCAAGATATTTGCCGCCTACTATACATATAATAAATTTCCGCGTGATGACGGATTTCGAATACTTAGTGTCACCGCCCCATTCCATCCTGAGGGTATCGCAAAAGCCGACAAAAGCCGATAACCTAGACGTAAGAGATGGAAAACTGGATATGAAACCCTGTGCCAACCCACCTGGCCAGCGTGGCACAGTAGGCTAATTACCCTCCATGTGACTGGCGGAGTCATATATGACCCTACTCACCAGTGGGTCATATATGGGCCGAGTAGTAAGTAGATAGATACATATAATAAATTAAAATCAATACGTTACCTGTATGACTAATTAAAAGCGCTTGTAACAACTTATTTGAATCATCATCATCATCATCAGCCCACATTAGTCCACTGCTGGACATAGGCCTCCCCTAAAGAGCGCCATAGCGCTCTGTCTTCAGCTTGACGCATCCAGCTGCTTCTTATTTGAATGAAAACCGTTAATAATTAATAGATTCGTAGCCATTAATATTTAGTACGTATTTAAGAAATACGTACTAAATATTAATGGCTATATATTTTTCTATAGTGTTGTTTAAAGCCAATAAAATCCATGAATCTATGTATGTATACTAAATCCATCATGTGTTTGTGTGAAAGTATGTATCAAATGCATGTTTCTTCCATCATGATCTCATTTCGTATTTAAGTCTGAAATAGTTCTAGTAATTTTGATGAAATCTTCAGAGTAACACAAAACGGACGATCCTGCAAGCGATCGAATCAGCAGCAATGTTAACTCAAATGGCATTTTATTTACATAAGTATTTAAAATTACCAATATAATCTTGTGGCCCTTGTCGCACGCTAGATATATCCTCCAGACACTCCTATTTCCTCCTTCTCATAATCCATCCAACTCTTTTGGTCTCCCATAACTCTTCTTCAAATTATCGGTCTTGATTACAATAAGCTATGTTATGCATAATTAGTTTTAGCCTCGTAATAGAGACAGATCGCTAGTATACGAACGTATAAATCGATTGATCTGTTGTACCTATGAAATCTATATTAATGATTGAATGGAATCATTGAACCATTTTGATAAAATTTTCAGGCAACCGTCTGAAGGTTATTGGCTAGGGATTTCAACAAAAATGGCTATAAATATTATACTGGTACCCAAGCCAAGTCAGGGCGCGTCGCCATTTTAATATATACGCAATAAGTTGCGAAATGAAATGAGTTTATTGTATACAGGTCGGTGCGAATCGATCGACGCACTGCGCAGGCCCGTGACGTGCGCTGCGGTCCTCTGACGTGGGCCCTAGTGATGTACCCACGTATACCACTCGTAACTTGAATAAAAGGATAATTATTTACTACTACTATTCAGCCCATATATTACGCACTGCTGAGTCGGGCCTTTTCCAAATACGTGGAGGGTAATTAGCCTACTGTGCCACGCTGGCCAGACGGGTTGGCACACGGTTCCCTGTCAAGTTTTCCTTCTCTTGCGGCTAGATTATCGGCCTCGTTATTTCCCTTTGTCGGCTCTTACGACGCCCTCATGATGGAATGGGGTGGTGACACTATGTATTCAAAAATATCACTACCTACTTTAATTTTGCACCTTTTTTGCAATTTTGCACAACTTTTAATTATATTTGCGTTTAAATCTTAAGCCAACTATTTAAAATTATGAAAATAAATCATAAGACGGAAGCAATGAAAAACCGCAGAACATACATGGGGGTGATTCGGGTACCTCAAGGGTTACTCTATCTCTGGACTTCCGCTTGACACTAGTTTTTGGGACACCATGTATAACAAATTAATTGATAATTAATTATCTGCGAGATAAAACCGTGCATATTACCATAAGGAACATCGATATTATAATTTGAACACTGTTACATCACTATTATGTATTGAATACATAGATACACGGGTTCTTTATGTACTCCGGGTTTACAGTCTGATCCGATTATTGATGTATAGTTGCTAGGCATTCTGAAATTGAGTTATAGGTAAACGTTACCTTGTATGATCTTATATTCAATAGGCCGTAAAAAGGCTTAACTTTAAATAAAGTAAAGTTAAGAGCAGATAGCTGGGCCCAAAAATGCTATTGAATATCGACTGGCCAACCGAAACAATGCAATTTCCAGGAATAATCTGCTAAATTCAAAAGTTCTTGCCAAGTTCTTGTGTCAAAAGAGTGTGGCATACGCCTCTAACTGACACTGTTGTATTAGTAAGTTATAGTACGTTGAATGTTAATTTTGACTCTATTGACTGAAGCTATTTCAAATGGTATTGATTATGAAATCATTTTGACTAGTCTATTTTAACAGGTCCGCGTGGAGATTTGTATTGAATACATAGTTTCACCACCTCCTTTCAATCATGAAGGTGTCGTAAGAAACGCCAGAAGGAAATGGCAAGGCAGAACCTAGCCTAGCAAGAGAAAGATTTTTTTTATATTAATGCTGTTCTACAAAAAAGAGCCGGCGGGATGAGACGTAGTAGCTTTTCTCAACTGACAATTGTGAAGGAAGGCTCGCTATCCGTCGCAAATATCAAAAGCCTTCATTGTATTCTGGTGTGGCTTGACTTTTCCCAGTGCTGTTGGGGTTACGCAATTGATCTGCAAGTTAAGCAACGCTGGGCTCTGGTGGATGTTGGATGGGTATCTATCATTTGTGGAATATCTGACCCCCTCTGTGCTTTGGGGGGCACGTAAAGCTGTCGGTCCCGCTCTACCATCTATGGCGGCATTTCACGTAGTCAGTTGCGTAAAAGCTGATACCTGGTCGGTCTACCTATGGTATCCCTATGGTGGTCCCACGAGATGGGCCGCGACAGACGGCAATTTCTTCGCGTAATTATTGGTAACAATGAAATTAGTGCCGAACCCAATGAAATTGAGAAAAAAGCTAGGGAGTTGGGGATTACATCAGTCTTACCTGATTCGGCTACCAGAATGATTCGTCTGCCCTCAAGACGTAGTGTCAAATAATCTATTTCTTTTCGTAAGTATTCCTAGAGGTTTTGTTTTACCAGCCAGGTTAGTTTACACCAAAAACAGATGCAAGAAAAGAAAGTCTGTTCTGTTCCTGATACGTCTGGCCAGCGGGGCTGTACGCCTGAACGCCAACCTAGGGAATTAAAAAATATCTAATTGCAGTAAGCCTTTTTTGGTTCCGCTAGTGAAATGATTAATGCATATCGCTGCCCTAGGGGGAGTGGTCAGAGGTTATGTGGGCCTCCGGAACATTACCCACTAAAGCCCCAGCGGTATACGCTTGCACGTCGCGTTTGTGACGCCACAGCTTCGCGAGCACGTATTCGACTGTCCCTCAGTTAATGAAGCTGTTGGTCGGTAGGTCCCTTGAGCAATTGAAACCTGACCCAACACCGAGTCGTTTATGAAAACAAATGATGATGACGACTTCAATCTTAATATTCTTTTCAGGCTTTAACATCAACATTATATATTTTCGTTGTTTCTCATTTTTGATGTCTATCTAAATCTTTTTGCCGCCTTATACACACTCGGTAGGGAGCGGTCTGATGACACTATGTATTCTATATCCGAACCGCGTGGTATGTACAGAATGTTGCGACTGCTAATGCTTAAACCCGTCAACATATCATTGGCGGTATGTTTTGACCTCAATTTTATTTTTATCACAATTCCTAACAGGCGAGTAAATTAGGGCCGTATTGCATAATATCTCACTAGTATAATTAGCATGGAGTCATTTTAAAAATGTATTTACTAATGGTTTTGTACCACTCGGAACATTATGATGTAGGTAGAGACATACTTTGGACCCCAACAAAAATATTCCAAATTTGACGGTTTTGAAGAAACTCCGGATGCAATATTAAAACGGCCAAATCGATTCTGATAAAACATGTCCAAGACATTCGATTAAAAGCTGCGATAGACAGACGCGTCAAATTTATAATACCCTATTTTGTTAGGGTTAAAAGTTTACCTGTCCTCATCATCATTTCCACTAGTGAACCTTAAATTTCATGGAGATATGTTAGGCTACACTGTTATAAAATCTTATTAATATAAATCATCATGCTTAAAACTACAATCATCATCTTTTGGTCCTAGTCCCACGCCAGGTGGTAGCTTCGATATTCCTTTGTGCGTCGTACCTTTCATTCACATGTTATCATTCACACAATCCATCCATCTCTTTCATACTAAAATAACCACCGATTCGAAATGCTGCTCCGCAGAGAAAAGCCAGCAAGTATTTATTTTATTAAGCTATTTATTTCAAAATGATTAATCTTCTTAACAAAAAAGACCATACAGCATAGTAACAGCAAGTCGGCTAGATGAGAAAACACGTGATACCATGCGTGTGAATTCACACGAACAATGGAATATTTGTGGCCTGAGATCAATAAAAAATGAGAAAGTTCTTTTGAATTTCACTAAGTTTCGACGGATACATTCTGCGCATGACCGTCCGTTGCTCCTGTAGGTCTTCGGCAGTGGATATGGTGAAATCGTAGACAAACTCCCCCTACGTCGCCTTGCGAGTCAATTCAATACGCATTTTGAAAATATTGACATTTTTGCTGTATCCCCGAGTAGATTCAGGAATTTGATCAGTCTACCATCAATAACTTAACATTCAACACGTGGCCTTTCTGTTACTGTTTAACTTTTCTCTTTAATTTATGTAGCTTGAGTAAACTTTTATTTATAACTTTTGAATGCACTGTTATACTTAGACTCTAAACTTAATAACACTGTTACACTTATTTAGCTATATGTGGAAAATGTGGTTGGTTATGCATTTGTTAACTATGTAGTGGTATTGTTTTTTTTACTTGTTTTTTAATGTATCACCGTTTATTTTCCCAAATAAAAAAAAAATAAAAAAAAAAAACTCATTTTGTTAAGTTATTAGACTATAGATAAATATTCCCATTCCGTCCTGAGGGTGCCGTAAGAGCCGACAAAAGGAAACGACACGGCCGGAAATCTAGGCGCAAGAAAAGGAAAACTTAATACGAAACACTGTGCCAACCCGTCTGGCCAGCGTGGCGCAATAGGCTAATTACCCTCCCTGTGATGGGAGGTGGGCTTAGTAGTAGTAGTAGATATATTTTAGATGGAGTAAAAGGTACTATCGCCATATACCTGATTGCTGGGAATTCAACTTTATTAACGCAATAGAACCTACATCAATTTTGATTAAAAAAAAGGCTATTGGTCTATGCGTTTGTGCGCGGTAATCTCAAAGCTTGGGTGCTAAGCTTCACTCGAAGTCTATTATTTGTTTTTATTTTTAAATCAGTATTTTTTTAAGAATCACGTTGATTTTTTTAAGTAGGAAAGTAATTTGCTATTTGCTGGCTAGTTTATAGTATATCTGAATAAAGAATATAGTTTGACAGTCGCCACCTCATTTTATCCTGAGGGTGTCTAAAGAAAATGACAAGCGAGAACACATAGTCGCACGAGCACCCTTGATACGAAACCCTATGCCAAGCTGTCCGGCTAGTGTGGCAGAATTGGATAACTTTCCTCCATTTCGTTGGAGGAGGCCCAACTCAGCAGTGGGCAAAATTATGATGTTGATCGAATAAAACAAATTAAAAACCGCGCATTTAATAGAATACAGTTAACTTTTATATCACAATATTGTGCCAAACCATTTTCGCTCTTAATGCTAAGTATATAAGACACAATTCGAAGTAACGCGAACTTAGCAGCAAAACAACAGTGTCTCGATAAAAAATAACACAACCATATAATCATGGATATAATTTATCGATTAAACTCGAGTTTAATTCTCCCCACTTAATCGATGACCAACCTCGTAGCCCGTAGACCTTCGTAGCAAGCGATGCTACGAAACAAAACGGGGTATATGTATACCCTTATATATTATTATATAGCAAACATATATACTTATTTGTCTAATTTGTACTTAGTTATGCATTTTTTACTATTAAAGATCAAAACTTCTCGAAAATTTTATCAGTTTGGTAAATTTATGTAACCCATCGAATTAAATTAAATATGCTTTTTGGTGGATACGAACATAATGTGCCTCGGAAATGTAATTTAACACTACAGGTTTGAAAGGCTCTCTGCAAAGAAGAGAAACAAAAACAACTATTTTAATTTACTGTTTTAATTTAACATAATATTAACCAAATTAAACTGTCTGCTTGTAGTTTAAACAATGCAGCTTTTACTTAATTGCATTTGGCTATCATTTAAGGCTGAGTAACAAAGGACCTGTTTTATTTTCTGTCTGGTAATTGTTTCTGAGGTTATTTCCAACAACCTTATTCATTGAAATTAAACACTTTTTAACGGATTTATCGCGTGTATTTGAAATTATGTATTTGATTACCGACGAGGAGTCTCCGGTGACCATGACCGCAGTAAAGTGTTTCTTTAAAATAATATTTTATTTCATTGTAAAAAACATAAGACATCAGAAACTTATAAATTAAATTAAAGTTACCATACTGATGTTGTAAGTTTTCGCGAGGATGGTTGGCAGGACCACCTGCTTGGGATCCAGTCATTAAATTTATCAAATATCAAGCTCAACACTGATCCGCAAGATCTCTGGATACCGTGAGAGATTTCTGCGTGCACAGGGAACGTTATCATAAAACAAAATTATAGGCGGTATTTTTAACTATTTCTTTGTACTTTTGAAAACAACTGTTATCTAGTCTCTCCGGTGACCACAACTGCTGCAAAACATTCGGAACGTGGGGAATCAGCTAATCTAACATACACGCAATACATCCGTTAAAAAGTGTTCAGTTTCAATTAAAGTTACCACTTAAGATACTTTATTGAAAGTAGCTATGGCATCCATTGACAAAGGTAGGGTACCGCCTGATCGCTGCAGCGCCCCACTGGGGAACGATCTCCAGTTAACGGAATACCGAAGCCAAATATCAACATCCTTGGCTGGTGTTGTGTTCATGTGTCCAATCTCGGAAGTTAAGTCTCGTGTTTACACCTTAATGACTCAACTTCGGCAACACCTATTCTGCCAGCGTCGCGTCATCCTTTCAATGTTTACAGACGGCGAGACGTTAGGCAACTACAGCCGCTTAACACCAGGCGTGCCCTAAGCTATACTCTATTTGTATAAAAAAGTACTACTAAAAATATAAGATAAAGATAAGTCGATTAATCAAACATTATAAACACTTTTGACAAGTCAAACAATATAATCAATGGTAAAATTTACTTTTTAAAATTATTTACCATCGTTTCGGAATTCAGCTCTACAGAGAAGAGTCGGCAAGGAACTCTGTAGTTGCCATTTTTAGGTACAAGGCCGGGATAAGACAGATTTGTAAGAGCAAACTCGCGCAATAGTCGCAAAGGGCCAAACATCAGCCAGATCTAGTCAACAATAGTAACCTTCTAATACCCGAGCCAACCGACCCCCAGCAACGGCGCCTGTTCACAAGCATGACGCTTGCGGCAGCCATCGCGAAGTCGCGCGCAGTCTATTTCCACGCAAAGTCTATTTCACAATAATATGACATATGGTCAGAGTGTTTCATTACTGGCACTTTCCATAATACATGTTTCTCTCTTTAGTTAGGCGCCTGTTATAAAACCCCGAGGATGGAATAGGTTGGTGACGGTGTATTCGTAGTGCCTCACCATACAGACGCTTTGCAGTTAATAATATTTCCTTTTTTGACCTTTGTACTATTTTTATTGGCCTTTGATATTCTGCTCTCATCTGGCTACCATGCCGTGGTCCTTGTTGGCGTTAGATGCACGTCACTGCGCGGGTCAATTTATACTAGTTAATTTACACTGGTGAGAATTTACCGAGCGCGGTTTCGTCATTTTTTCTGCTTTCTAATATTAAATGTTGAAATTGTTCAAGCGTAATCGTTTGTATGATCTTTGCCTCATCTCAGCCCATGAGTTACCCACTGTTGAGTCGACGCTCCTTCATTTAGATGGACGGAAACTGCCTATACTTGGTCTTTGCATTATCACTATAAAAAAAAAATTATGGTTCTAAAGTTTGTTTTTTTGCATGCATTCGACATATGTATTGCACACTTTTATGTGTGTACGTCTCAAATATAATAGCATGTGATTTTTTTAAATAAATTATGGGCTTTGTGCTATTGATAAGTTTAAAAAATCTGCCCATGTTTTATAAAATGTCAAAATGAAACTTTCTTGGGTGGTGTAACTGACCCGCCTTTGTATTTAAACAAGGTGCAACAAAAACTCTATAGCCATAACGAAGGATCGATAACACTACGGATACCGTGTGCAAAATTTCAGGAAAACATAAACAACCAAATGATGTCTTAGGTTTTCACGATCTTTGCATATTGCAGGAAATAATTAATAAAAAAACTATACACGATCAGAACCGTCAAGAAATCATTTCCTGCAATAAACGACTATTTTTCTTAACACATTGGTCATCAGGTGGTGATGAAACTGTCACTTGAGAAATGAGCAAAGAATCCCAAAAAACACTGGCAAACATACATCACTAAGTAGATGGCTCCTTTCTGATGTACACGCGTTTTGTCATTAAAATTGAATCGCATAAATGTCTGTTTCTTCCATAGTACTTAGAAATATAATTGATATATTTACGTTCTTCTCCTTAGGCTCCGCTCTTACTTCGGGTTGTTTTAGGGCTTTTGTTACGTCCGCTATATTATAAACTATATTGTTGATGCATATTCTGTTGCGTATATGATGGCGCGTTTACAAAATTCACGATATAAAAGAAAAGGCCACCTATACACACGTGTACCATCTTAGGCTTCATCTTCGCCTTCCATAAAGCGAGATTAAAGTCTTACTCTTTGAAGTGAATAGTTAACGATGCTTTGAGAGTGGCTAAACTAACATCTAATTGCAGTGTGAGAGTCTGTTGTAGTAAAGTTACGAAAACATTAAGCTTGACTAAAGTTTGACTGATGTTTGCTGATTTAGAATAGACAGTGTCACCACCCCATTCCATTCTGCGAGTATCTTAAGGAATTCAGCTTAGGCATGAAGCTCTATATAAATATAAAATACTGCTGATGTTTGACCTTTTGTGACTTTTGCGCGGTCTTGCTCTCACACATGTCTTAACAGTATTTTTATACAAAAATGACAATACAAAAAAAAATACAACTACAGAGTTTCTTGCCGGCTCTTCTAGTGAATGTAAAATGTAAATGACACGTCAGTCAAAAGAGCTCAGATGGACTAACTAAAATAAATAGATTGATTTGTTTTTATAATACTTCATAATTCATTTATTCACACATAAATAGAGTAATTACATTGATTGATAGGTACTCATGTTAAATATATGCACATTCTATTGAGCCTGCATTTGGAATGTGAAATTGTGTTAAATCAAACGTAAAAGAAATTATCATTACACTGATTTTAAAATATGTCGCATAATACTACCTACAATTGCTATAATGTCAAATAATCACTATTAATTCAAAAAGTGAATGTCATCAAATTCATTAAGATTTTGGTTTGATGGAAGTTAAGTATTTGTACTTACTCGTATTTTCCCTGGTTCCCCATTATTCTCACATGGCTACATGATATGACGTCACGATCTCTCGGTATAATCCCCATGAGTCACGCGCCCTGTCCGTCGTTCATTCTCACAACACCCGCGCCGCATCAGACTATAATCATCTTTATGAATCAGCTTTCTACAAAGGAATCGGTATATTTCACAACTACAGCCTAATAAAGGACTACGAAACACGCGAAATCCTCAGGTTTTATTTAAACTTGAAAGTTATATTATGCGATACATTATTATAGCTGCGAAAGATCTTCTCGTCCACAATATCGCAGTGTCCGAAGACAAGAATCTTCGACCAATAGGTGTTGCCAATGATGACATATCCAACAGAGTCGTGGTCGCTCGCTATTGGCTCCATCAGAAGGCGCAAAGTCACCCAAAGGGCAATGGAGAGGTGTATGCTCGGAGGTTCCCTGCGAGATCGAATCAGAAATGAGGAGATACGCAGGGAAACCAGGGTCACCGACATAGCCCACCGGGTTGCCAAACTTAAGTGGCAGTGGGCAGGGCACATAGCTCGCTGGGGCAGAATAGTCCTCGAGTGGCGACCGCGTTCCGGAAGGCGCAGTGCTGGTAGGCCTCCCACACGGTAGACTGACGACCTGGTTAAGGTCGCCGACAAGCAATGGATGCAGGCGGCCCAGGACCGGCCTTAGTGGAGATCCTTGGGGGAGGCCTATGTTCAGCAGTGGACGTCTTTTGGCTGAAATGCTGATGATGATGGTGACATTAATATACATCTCGTATTTTCCCTAACTCGATTTGGCTAACTACCACTTGGATCAATTGCCGTCCGGCCTTCGCGACCCATGTAGCGGGACAATTGGCATTAGCAATTGGCAACGGATTTACGTGCCCTCGGAACCACGGAGGTCGAATATTAGCAATGGCATTGCTTAACCCGCAGAGGGAATGCGTTTTGTCCGAATTGAATGACGGGCCGTTCATAGAGTAGAATAGAATAGTTGAACAAATTTTCATATGACACAATCAGCATTAGATATTTACTCAGAATAATACTCAGCACAATATATGACACACTGCTTAGTGGGGCCTCCTCCATTCACATGAAGGGTAATATCAAATAGTATCAAGTTTCCCTCGCAGCTAAGTTTTCGGCCTTGTCATTTCCTTCTACAACACCCTCAGGATGAAATGGTTTGGTGACGCTTTACATTCTAAATCGGTCACCGCAAAGACGTTACATCATTATGTGCTGCAGAGTAACAAAGCAATCTTTTGTATACATGAATAACACTTACGTGTCTCTTCCGCCGTGTCGCTAATACGGATTATGTTTACTTCACTCATTGTATATGGAAACTTCGCGAAGAATATCAATGTTACATACGTACTTTATATATGGTATCACTTTGTGCTGATCGACCCTTTCACTGTATATAATGAACGAATGTTTTATCAGTGGAAACTTATAAATGGCCAACATTAATAATAATAATAATAAATTTATTTATTAAATGAATGAAAGCTTAATATTAATTTACAAAGATATTGTTTCTTCCGTGACAACATTAAGCATGTTACAGGTCTCTCAGTCAACGAGATGATGTAAATACAAATACAAAATGTTAATCAAGGAAGAAAGTTACATGGTTACAAAATATTTGTTGCGTACAGTTGAGAAATGCATTTGATCACTTTAAAAATTACGCTGTACCCAAATTAAGAATTAACTTGTGTTATGGGTACAAGCAATCCTATATTGTTTGCGTAATTAAGTTTCTGTATAAAATTAAGAACAGTTATTAAATGCAACTACTACGAAGAAATCAGATTTCAAATAAAATTAAATAATAACAATTTCCATAATGAGGGGTAGGCCATTGACATGAAGACGAATAATAAAGATTCAAAGAAAAAACAATTGCAAACACTATAGTGTTGCTACTTTAATAATATCTTCTACCTCGTCATAGCTTTTGCAGAGTAACCATTCGATAAGTACTTTTTTACAATCATATCTGTTAAGGGAGTAAATGTTACAATATTTGTTCAAATAATTGTACAAGTGATTTCCGATGACTCTGAAATGTCGACCAGCGAGAGACGTTTTATACCTTTCTGATGGACACACTCTGTAAGAATTTCGACTTAAGGTTTTAGCAGCGTTATATACAAGGGAAGTGTGTTTTCGTAAGACTATGTCTAGGACAAAAAGTTGCCGAACTGAGAGGACTTTACAGTCTTCGTATAACTGCTTTGTAGGATATCTGAACGGTTTAAAGGTCATAACCTTCAATACAGTTCTCTGAGCCCGCTCCAATTGAAGTAATGTTGACCTAGGAGCCCCTCCCCATGCCGTAACACCATAAGTTAAAATAGACTGGCAAAGACCAAAGTACACTGTTTTGAGAGTGTTAAAGTCAGCAGAGTGCCGAAGCTTTTTGAAGACGAAGATCAGCTTGCGGACCCTGGACGTCAATATTTCCAAATGTGTTTTCCAGTTAATAAGAGCATCAATATATACACCTAAGTATTTGGTGTTTTCGGATCGAGATAGATAAGGGCAATTACATGTTGAAGATAATAAATTTGTACCGCAGCTATGCGCCTTTAATGAAAACAAATTCGCATGAGGTTGAGATGAGGATTTTAGAGAAAATGTAAGGTAGGTAGATTTATTTAAATTCAGGGATAATAGATTATTAGAAAACCATGTCGATAAATACATTAGTGTTTGTTCTGCATGTGAAAAGGTGGTGTTCCAGGAGTCTCCACCAACAATTAGTGCAGTATCATCGGCATAAGAAAATATACGACAGTGAGGAATAGACAAATCACAAAGTGAGTTCACATATATCAGAAATAAGGTAGGTCCCAAAATAGAGCCTTGGGGGACACCATATGTCACCGGTATGTATGAACTAGTATAGGAATCAATTTTGACGCATTGTCGTCTGTTATGTAGGTAGTCTTCGAAAAGTTTCAGAGTAATACCTCGTATGCCAATCTGCTCCATTTTTTGGACAAGGAGAGGTATAGAGACAGTGTCAAACGCTTTGGATACATCTAAAAATATGCCCAGGCATTTCGATTTACTGTCTAAAGTATCAGTAACATGTTCGATGACAGCAGAAACAGCGTCTTGGGAAGATCTGCCTTTTCTAAAACCATATTGGTTAGGGGAAAGGATATTAAATTTCTCTAGGAAGTTTACTAAACGGATGTTCAGCACCTTTTCTAATACCTTTGATAAAGAAGGTAAGACAGAGATAGGTCGATAATTGCTGACTAGGTTTTTCTCTCCGCTTTTATAAATAGGGTAAATAACAGCCTGTTTGAAAATATCCGGAAAATAGCCAGACGATATTGTTAGATTACATATGTGTGTGAGGGCAGGGGCCAGATACTTAGCACAGCATTTGAGTAATCTTGAGCTGATTCCATCCCAGCCCGCAGCAGAGTCGTTAGGAAGTACTTCTATAAGTTTGGCAATTTCAGATTCATCAGTAGGCGTAAGAGCGAGCGAATTTGAAAGGCAGTGTTCGCTTTGTGCGTTAGGCACTTGAGTCACATGTGAGTTATATTTTGATTTTAAATTCTCGGCTAACTCCCTTCCGACATTGCCAAAGTAGGTGTTAATTGTATTTATTGACTCTGTTGGAGAAGAGCAGGTTTCCAGAAGTTCAGATGAAAACATTATTTTTATACTTAAGTTGTACTAGCTGACCCCGCAAATGTTGTTTTGCGATATATAAATAGGGGTTGATAGTGGAGGAATGAAAATTTGGGGTTCTTTATTTAATCATAATCTGTATCATAAAAAAATCTACAAAAATATATTTGCTCAAAAAATAAATGTTTGCTCTTAACACTTTTGAGTGTAAAATTTAGTTATAAACCTAATCTCATACCTACTGTTTGACCGACCTCATCAAAATCGGTCAAGCCGTTTCGGAGGAGTATAAACACTAAAACTGTGACACAAGAATTTTATATATTAGATGATTAAAATATGTACTATCTGTAAGATTCCCGATTAGTAATAAAATAAAATACTTGATCCACGTGGTGACGGATTTAAGAATACATTGGGTCACCACCCCAGTGATTGAGAGTGTCGTAAGAGCCGACAAAAGGAAATGATAAAGCTGAAAACCTAGCCGCGAGAGAAGGGAACCTTGATACGAAATCCTGTGCCAATCCGTGTAGTGTTTTGGCCAGCGTGGCACAGTAGTACCTACTCAGCAGTGGTAGTAGTATACATACTTTATTTTACCGACTTAAAAGACTATACCGACGCCCGATGGGGCAGAAAAGTCCTGGAATGGCGACCGCGTTCCGGAAAGCGCAGTGCTGGTAGGCCTCCCACACGGTGGACCGATGACCTGATTAAGGTCGCCGGAAAACGACGGATGCGGGCGGCCCTTTCTGGAAATCTTTGGGGGAGGCCTATGTCCAGCAGTGGACGTCTTTTGGCTGAAATGATGATGATGATGAAAAGACTATATTTCATCATCTTCATCTCAACCTTTAATATACTCAGTGTTGAGTCGGGCTTCTTCCAATTGCGTGGGTTTTATTTTTTTGCGGCCAGGATTTATTGCGGCTATCTTTTCTGCCGTGTTATTTCCTATAATTAGGTCTTACAGCACTCCTGAAAATGGAATGGATGACCACGGGATTACTATTTAGAGTACAGAACTCCGACATAATTTTGCTACTAATTTGAAAGTCTGAAAATTTTGTTTAGGCTTCCAAAGTCCCAAATTGTTGCTTAGAAACTGTAACTCAAAATAAACTAAACGGATAACATAAGGTAAACTTGATGTATATAAAACGTAAGGTTAATCAAGGTAATTTTCCTATATCACCCTCTTTGCCGATCCATCTAGCCAGCATCCTTCCTACTTAAGGACACTCGAGATTAATGGGCAAAGAAAAGAAACATAATTGTTTACAACTCTTAATATTTGAAAAAAAAAGAAATATAACCAATTTAAAGTATAAATAACTATAAAGTAATTAACTATCTAAAATTAGGAAAAAGCAACTTTAAATGTATACTTAAGAAAAAGAGAGACTTAATAAATGTCTAATTATAAATAGGTAATCCTTCTTTAGCGTTGAATGTGTTTGCAAACGAGCGTAGAAGGTTTTTAATCCAAAAATTAAAACAAAAAACAGATTTTGGCCATCGTTGCGTTTGGTCACATTTATCTTCCTATAAGAAAAACAAGATAAACCGATGCCATATACTGTAAAGTACACTTGCAAAACTTAAGTCGAACACAAAAATTAACTTAAATAACTTAAAAAATAAACTTGTTGAAAATGTGTGTCTCAGGAGACTAGGGCCAGAATCGTGTGGTATTCTCCAAAGTCAGTATACCTAACAAGACCATAGGTGACATGCCTTGTTGGTCTAGGTTGGATGTGTGCCGCCTTTGGATCACGAGGTCCCGGGTACAGGTTATAAGAAACTGTAACCATTTACGTTTAAAAAAAAACAACCTTCAGCCTGGCGCTGGATGATGATGACACATGAATCTTTCTAGTAACACATCTACTGGGCCAACCGGTAATTATGGTTAGATCTGCTGTCCGTTTTCACATTACTGACTACCTGTTACGACTGCCATAGATCCCTGTTACGAATAGCAGCCAGAACCGCTTTACGTGATCTCCTAAGCAAGGAGGATGTCAAATACTACAAACGCTGGACACCCATCCAACATCTAGCAGAGCCTTGCTTAACTTGTAGATCCATTGAGGTCTGCGCTGTCACCTAAGCTACGAATAAGCTATCTTTATATGTAAGTATAAATGAATATATGGTGATGTTTAAATTATGTCGGAGCCACACGCCGCCTTATTGAAGTGACCTCCGATAACTTCAAGATCAGATAACTCATCGCGAAATGCAAATGTTGACTCACTTCTGACGCCGATGCTACATTGATCTCAGTATTGTTATCGTGTATGATTTATATTGGACAGAGTTCCAGTTCAAATAAGTATCCTTATTTTAAACACCCAATTGCAATAACAGCATGACAAATATAGACTACTTTCGTTTCCCTGCTATAACCTGTATCGCGAGGGCTGTTTATGAACAAGTGCTCGCACACAAGTGACAACTAGACTCACAGCAAGTACCTCTAGTTTACACAAAAACACTTGCAGCACTTCCACTTGATCCAAAGATGGCACGCCCAACCCTTGGACTAACAAGGCAGTCAAAAGTATTTAAATCGGCATATATACCCGTGCTGTTACGGATTTAATACCACCCCATAATAATAGTACTGTGAGTGTCGTCAGGGCCGACTAGGTGAAATGACAGGGCAGACACAACTAGGCTTTCCGCCTTGTAATTTCAAAAGAAAAAATACTTGCACGCGAGACCCTGTGACAAACCATTTCTCAAACTTGGCCCAGTAATTTCCTACCAAGTTAGGGGGAGGCCCGACTCATATTGGTTGCGAAATAGTACTCTCTAAAAAAGTTTTTTAGTAAAATCTACTTTAAAATAGGCGTCAAATAACCAATAACAATTAAAAGTCATCAAAATTTCCGTCTAGAATCAATACGATTTGCATAAAAAGAGATTTTTCCAATTCGGTTTAAACTCACCGGCATTGTGCGGTTAAAAACATACAACCGAATCAAGAACCTCTGTGAAGTTAGTTGTAAAAATATCCTAATTCAGAAAACTTATTTATCAGCCAATCCAAATAAATGTTATGATAACGAATATGTTAGTAATCGCATCAAATAACATACCTCAACGGAAGATGGCGCTGTAAGTCGTGTCCTCGGCTCGCGCGCACCGTTTCCCGGAAGTGGCGCGACGGCCATCTTGTGTGCGCGGGCGCACGAGCCGACGCGCCACGTCGGGCGACGATGCACCGCTGTAATCAATTCGCTTAATAGCGTCGGGGTTCAGTTTTATGCGCTCTCTGGCATGATAAGTATAAACGTATAAAACGTTCGCCTCCAACGGCAGACCTATATGTATAATACGATTTAACAAAATTGTTCGTTTGTTATGTTAAATAACATCTACCTATATAAATATATGTTGATGTTCGTGCATAGTTTCTTTGTTAGCTTGATCGAGAATTATATCGGGAAGTGCCGATTCGATTTGGATTTTTTTATCCACTGGATCCACTTTTTATGAAGGGATGCTCCTCAAGGGCGCGTAGTAGTAATCTACTATCATAAATGTTAACAAATCGTGGCAGAGGAGATGAGAATGTGGAGATACACCGATAAGTTTTAATTACACGTTTTACTAAAAGTCAGAGTTAATTTTTAACCTTACTCTGCCCAGTTTGAGTACATTATTCGGATTTTATTCGTCTAAACTACCATTTTATTTCATGGTTTAGTTGTAACAGCCATTCCTAAAACTACATTACGTAATATCTCTTTCTAAATTACTAATATGTTTATTTAATCGGACAAAGTAACTAACTACACTTACAATATTTGTATGTATTTAATAAAATGATGACTAAATGCATTCGACATTTTAATTATATTGTTAACTTATTGACCCGGCAAATTCAACCAACAAAGAGTTATCCGAATTGGTGCAGTCATTCGGAAGTTATGCGCGTAGAAAGATTCAATTCAGTGATTCATTTTTCAATGAATGTATTTTCTAAATGACATGACCGAGTATTAATTCAAAGTACCAGCAGTCGATTTCGCTCTGCTGGTGTCATATGAGGCGGCTTACGAGACTAGGTAGAAAGTCTAGTCACAAAAGTAGGAAAAGTTAAGTTAAGCACGTGGCAATATTCATAATTTTAGATAAAGTGTAATTAACAATTTTAATAATGCATAATTATTGTTTTAGCAATTACTAGCGACCCACACCGGCTTCGCACGGGTGCAATGATGAACCTCGAAATTGATCAGTGTTTCTCTACAATATTATGAATGTATTATACATATAAACTTTCCTCTTGATCCAATCCATCACTCTATCTTTTAAAAAAACCGCTTCAAAATCCGTTGCGTAGTTTTAAAGATTTAGGGTTGGCGCGCACGGGTGACTTTTGTCACCGTGACTGTTTCGTCACTTGTATCAAGTCCGTGGCTAAGTATGAAGATGCGCTCACGTTACGACGTGACATCTGGGTGACTTTTTCAATTTTTCATCAACAACTTAAAATGTCACGCTGACAAAAGTCACCCGTGCGCGCCTACCCTTATGCATACATAGGGACGGACAGACGACAGCGACTTTTTTTTATACTATGTTGTGATAGTGATTAGTAATTTCGCTCAGTTCTAAAGGATAAGTTTATGTTTAGATATTATCTCAATGGAAGTTGGAAATACAATACAAATCTATGCTTCGTTCCTCGTTTCAGCCCATTACTGACCCACTAACTGAGTTGGACCTCCTCCAAATTCATGGAAGGATATTAGCCTACTGTTCCACGCTGGCAAGACAGGTTGGCACAGGGTTTTTATCAAGTTTTCCTTCTCTTGCGGCTAAATGATTTGCCTCTTGCGTGTTAATCTATGCTTACTCAAGCTTTAAACCATGGGCTCTGCGCAGTAACTTTTATACCGAGAGTAAATTTTGATTAGGCAACTCCGTCCTTCTTCTGAGTCGGACACTCTTGTCAGAGCGGTCGTGGTTGCACTGATGAGGCACATGAAGAGGCATTCCTGGCGATGCGCTTCCAATTCTGACGATTTAAAGCGTTCCGCGTACATTGGACTCAGTCGCTTTGGTTATTGACATAATAAGTCCAGCGGGTTGGTGATCGGCCGCGTGATCTTTTACCTTCCACTTGGCCCTGAATCACCAGTCTCTCTATCGCGTCCTCCTTTATGGAGATATGGCCGAAGAACTTCAAAACTCGTAGCAGCACAGTTGACGAGAGGCGGTCTTTGATGTGGAGTACTTTGAGGATGGATGCATTGCTGCGGAATGCCGTCCACGGGATCTTTAGGAGGCGTCTCCAGCACCACTTCTCCAGTGCATCGATTTTGCGGCGATCCTGCAATCTCAGAGACCAAGTTTCGGCTCCATAGAGAAAGATTGGAAATACAAGGCATTTCATCAATCTGATTTTCGTATTCTTGGTAATTCTCCTGTCTTTCCAAAACTTTCCCAGCCGTTCCACTGCCGACCTGGTAATGGCGCACCGTCGTCTGATCTCGTCTCCACATCCTCCTGTATTTGAGATAGTAGAGCCGAGGTAGATATAGCTCTTTACAACTTCGCATTTAGCTATGCTGTGTAAGCTTGTTGCACTTAGTTCAGCCCGGTCTACTATCATCATCTTTGTCTTGTCTCTGTTGATAGCAAGTCCAAATTTGAGGCTGGTAGTTTCAAGACGAGTCAGTAGGTTTTCCATGTCTTCTCTTCTCTTACTCCAATTTTATTAATACCAGAGGCGTCTTTGTGTAAGTCTTGGAGTAAAGTTGTTCTGACGCTAATCATAGTTTATTAATAGGGGTGTTAGTATTTACCACCGGTTCGGAATGCCATTCCACGCAGAAGAGTCGAGAAGGAACTCCATGGTTGCTCTATTCATTAAAAGGGTTACTATGGAGGTGGTACAAACCAGTCTGACAGATTAGTGAAAGGACGCATACACATGTAGCATAGCAAAATATAATAGTAATGTAAAAATCATTGTGTTAGACAATGTCAGAAATGACTGTAACGCGAATACGAATGGGGATGTGAAGTGCCACCATCAAACACAATACACCCCTTTCCTTAACTATTACTACCATCATCATCATCCTCAACTACAATCATTATTTACCCATAAAACGTACACTGCTGGGTATAGATCTCCCCCAAAGTTTTCCACAGCGACCGGTCCTGAGCCGCCCGCATGCATCGGATCCCTGATATAATCAATTTAGAGTAGTAATGTAGCAATAAAATCGATTCATGGTTACCGATTATTATTAGAACAATATAGTTAGTACCATGAGACGAGTACATTGAAATACCGATGCCCTTGTCCCGCCGACTGGCAGATGTGCTCGCGGGTCTATTATTATCCTGGGCCATTCATCGCACGCTACCTGAGCAACCCCTGATACTGAGATGAGCATGTCACAGTAGATACATATGTTCAGTACGCGGAGTGTACACGGAGTGAATGCAGTAGTAGTAGTAGTGGGCCCACCAGTAATTATGTGGTTAGACCAGCTGTCCGTTTTTACTGCTATATAAGGTTCGATTTTAACACTTAATGATGGACACCCAACAAACATCCAGCAAAGCCAGACGTTGCTTAACCTGCAGATCGATTGAGTTATCGTAGTTCCTCAACTTGGATACGTTTCTGAAATACTCTACCCGTATTGGAAGACTGGATGATACCAATTTAACATGTAACTGCTCAAATTCATTATGCTTACCAAAACAAATTTTGGCAATGTCATCTTTAAACATTTAAACCATTTAAGGTATCATCATCATTACCCATAAATTACCCACTACTGAGTCGGGCCTCCTCCCAATTCGTGAAGGGAAATTAGCTTACTGAGTCACTCTGGCACGACGGGTTGGCTCTGGGCTTGTGTGAAGATCTCTCTATCTCTCTCTCTCTCTCTCTCTCTCTCTCTCGTGCCTAGGTGGTTTGCCTCTTGCGTTGCAAGTTATCCTACTGCTTCCAATATTTATTGTGTGACTTAGATGAGACTTTTTGTTCCTGCACCTATGTGTTTATTTACCGGGGCTGGGGACAAATTGATCCACGATGGAAGAACGGCATTTCTTCATATGAAAATTCGGAATGTTCTTGCTGGCTTTTTACTTAGAAATTATTTGTTTCCGTAACTTGGTATATAACTAACTCAAAATTAACTTTATTTGTATATGACTAATTTCACTAAGCTATTATAGATGTTGTTTTCAAAATCAAAATTCAAATAAACTGCTGAGAGTGTTTTCATGTAGCCAGACTTTTCATTACGGCCGGTTCTCTTATGCCAGCAATACACGTTGGCCGAGCTTAGGCCAACGCGAGCGTAGGCAATTTAATACAAGGCAAGTGCTACTGCCTACACGTTGGGCAAGTGTATCGAAACCAACTAGGCGAGCGACACCGAGCGATGGCCAGACAATGCAAATATACCGTCTATACGTTGGTATTGGCGTTCACTCGGCAATGCTAGGCCAACGTATATTGCTGGCTTTAGCCATTTCATGGAGAAGATCCGACAAGAAAGGCCGGGGCTGCTCTTTTCAATAATGAAATTTTTAAAAATGGTGGGAAATGGTCGTCCAGTTCTGCGAGCAAGTAAACCCATAAACAAGGTTTAAGAAAAAAATACACACGACTATTTAAAAGTATTATATAAGTGAGTAAAAATCCATGCAATCTGCGCGTTAAAATAGATAGATAAACTCTTTATTGTACACAAGCGAAATAGACCGAACACAATAATATGCAACAATTTGTACAACATACTGTGTACAAACATACAAAACCACTGTCGTCTCTAATTTAATTTTGAAATTAAACACTTTTTAACGGATTTATCGTGTGTATATTACAGATTTCTGCGTGCACAGGGAACTTTATCAATGAAACAAAATTATAGGCGGTAGATTTTAACTGTTTCTTTCTGTACTTTTGAAGACACCTATCATCTAGTCTCTCCCGCGACCACGCCTGCTGCAAAGCATTCGAAACGTCAGGAATTAAAGTATTATGTAATATACACTATGTAATATATTGTATAATATGACAATGTGTTGACTATTTGTAAGTGTCCATCGTGACCCACACAAAATAAATGATTTGAATTTGAATTTGAATTTGACACGCGATAAATCCGTTAAAAAGTGTTTAATTTCATGTGTAATAATCGCGAAAACTTATGAAATCTAATTTAATGGTTGATCAGAGTCAGATATACTAGTCAACGTTACTCCCACGCACCGAGGAGGCGATTTCCTTTCCCCTCCTACAATCTTATTGCGTGCCTTAACGACGCAAAGCGGAGCCATTTGTTTACATTTATATATACATATATATAATACGTATATAATTACATGGATATTGTATGCTCAAGAATAGAAAAAATGTGACTTGGCTTTTAATAAAATTAGGTCATCAAAAATGTGAAATGTACGTAGGGCGTTCAGTAAGAAGTGAGAATGCGTACAGCGACTTTTAATAAATATAAAAACGAAAAAACACATGTACCGCAGCCAATACGGACTGAAGTCACTCTAGATATATCGCATGCTCTATATTCAACTGAAAGTCAATTGAACATAGAGGATGCTCAAGTATTTCGAAGCCAGCGTTTCGTATAGCAATCATATTAAAGGCAGACAAGTGAGCCGCGGCGTTATTTTGATGGAACAAATCAATTTATGCTAGTTTTCCTCGCCGTTTCTCACGAATTTCGTTACACAGTTGTTTAAATTGTTCTGAATAAAAATAATAACTGTAACTCCGTTGCCGAAATATTCAATGATGACTAGCCCTTTACTATCCCAGAAAAGAGTCCAAACGACTTGCCTTAAATTTGTCAGAATCGTTGGAATTTAAATAAATGAACACGATCAGAACCTCCTGCAATGTGCGAAGATCGGGAAAACCTAAGATATCAATCAGCACGAGAAATGTTCAGCTCAGCCTGATTTGTTTTGTTTTGGTGCATCGGTAAGTATTCTGGGAACCCAGCGCGCTATAACTATTTTCATCCCTAAGCGTTCGTGTAAAATTCTATCAACAATGCAATTGCCAAGTGCGGTAGAGTATCTGCACCTAAAGCAGGTCTTTACTGAAATCTTCAAAGCTAGCTAATAACGGCCCGCAATTCAATTGTATCCTTTTCAACGACACGCTCTGACGAACTGCAAAAAAGTCTTCATTTCTATTTTAAAGTAATCAATATTTCAGCTTTACCATCCGGTAACTATTTATTTATTTATAAACTCTTTATTGCACACTAAAACAAAAAAGATACAGAAAATAAAATATGCTTTAGGTATTATCTTTTTTGGTTCCAAAGTGTTTTAATCTCATTCGCACTAAGATTTCAAACCTAAACCTGCTGATGTTTTTTTTATTGTCTAAACATGGCGTAACAAGAACCCTTTATCCATAAAGAAAAGATCGAAGGTATTGTTATATAATGTATACTGTATGGCAAATTTTACGTATTGGGCCACGCTGGTCAGACTAGACAGTAACTTTATGATTGAATTTACGTAAACTTCGAGGAATAGAAACAACATTCGGAGTCTTTCTTGAAATATTTGTTGTCAGCAGGCATTATATGATGAGTCAGTGTAAAGGTGGATTTCCACCAATATACTGACTCATCGCACTATCCCTGGCCATAAGGCCCCGCTACTTGAAAATTGGTGGAAATATTTAATTCGTAGCGTAGAGGTATCAGTTGTGAACGGATTTTACCAAATTTCACCCGCATGGGGGGTGGAGAGGGCGTTAATGATTACTAGTACTAAAACAAATGACAGGGCAATAACTTATTCACAAGAGAAGGAAATCTTGATACGAAACCATTTGCTAACCCGTCTGGCCAGCGTGGCGCAGTAGGCTAATAACCCTCCATGTAATTGGAGGAGGCCTGACTCAGCCGTGGATCATATCATGAATGGCCTGAATAGTAGTAAAAAAATCCGGAAAACAAATATCCTAAGGAGTTCTGAATTTCTGAAAGGAAATTTCCTTTCTGTTATTCGATGTTTGAACTCAAAATATCAAAAGTAACTTTATTTACGTACGTTTTATCACAACACTCTTATGAATCGTCATATTAAAAATTAACTACCATTATCATCTTACGGCCCTGTCCCACGCTAGGTGGTAGTCTCCATAAACACCTATCAGTAGTCATATCTACAGTCGCACCTTTCATACACAATTCCTCATTCTTACAATCCATACATCCATCCAATCAGGTAAATGCATTTTACCTATTCTGATCATTTACACATTGTACATTATTAAAACATATTTTCACCCCATGCTCCATAGACCGTCGTATTCACTTATCATCTCGTTCGTTCACTTCATACAACGCGTCAAATTTCGCAACACAAAAAAAATAAGGGACACGTCTTTGAACAGTGTCTTGGCTTTTTTTTCATTAGAACTACAGGTAGACACGGCGGAGTTTGGAACCGGTTATGCCGAAAATTGTCTGTTCGTCTCGACCGAGCCGTGTCGTGAATATATGGTTTGAAGGATTTCTTAAAACGCTGCTATATAGCGTTATGGCCTTGTTGTTATTTGCAATATGGCTCAATTTTGACTGAAGTTCGTTTATAATTAATATATTCACTATAACGGTCGAAATTCGACCATAATAAAAAAAGATTATATATCCGTGTGTGCCAAGTAATTTTATATACTTTTATTCATTTAGAATATTGCTTTGCATACTAATAAAAAAGATTCTGTAGTAGTAATGTAAAAGTAATAAAAAAGATTCTGTAGTAGAATTCTGCATTGTGACTTGGGACTTTAAGTGTAAGAAATTTCATACTCCTCCGTCCGCGCAATTTTCGTATTAAGGGGTAAAATATATTTGCTTCGTGTATTCACTTCATGCTTGTTCACCTTTAATTAAATATGCTCCCACACTAGATATGTCTGGTGTGTATCTTTAAACCACTTTACAAAATGTACACCGACAATCGAATATACTATGTACCAACTACTATATAATATACTAGCGGCCCGTCCCGGCCACCATTTGAATGATACGTGATCATGTATCATTCAAATGGTGAAATATATTTTTTTAAATCGGTCTAGCACTTTTTGGGCCAATTCGTTTAGCTTTCGTCTTTGTAATATTAGTATAGAATACTACTCATTACATGCTGGGTAATTGGCTTGTGCCACGTTCGCCAGACGGGTTGATACAGGGATTCGCATAAAATTTTTCTTCTCTTGCAGCTAGGTTTAAGGTTTGTCGGCTCTTACAACACCCTAATATTGAAATGGGGCGGAGGCACTTTGCATTTTAAACCCGACACCACTGATTATAATACAAGATTATTTAATTAGCATGTCTAGATCTAGGATCGTGAAATATTAACAAAATGAACTCTGTCTTATTGCTATTCGACATGAAGTTTCGGTAGCATTTTTCATATTTTACACTAGTCATTAAAACTAATTTTCTCTACGCAAAACCATTTAAAAATAAATAAAATAGTCATCTCGCAATCTTGGATGAACATCACCAAAACCAATGACAAATTTATCCTCAGCATAATCAAATTAAATTTTTCATTTTGCCTTCACTATTACTATAATTCTATATCTTCTTCAGCTCAAACTAACGTGCTTTCTTTGTCCGCAGAGCGAAAAAACCCTCGCCTTCGAGAACCTAAAGGAAGAAATCCTGGAGAAGATGAGGAAACTTGAAGAGGAGCGTCACACCGTGAACCTATGGTCTTGCGGGCCAGAATGGGGTAGAAAGCGACGTAGGAGACAGGTGGCTGTGTCCCCTCCCTACGTGGTATACATGCTGCCTGACACCGACATTATGGAAGACTGGAGATTGGTTCGAAAGCTTCTAGAACGAAGCGACTGAGTTGCTCTAGTGGGATTGAACTGTGCTGTTGGTGAAGTGGCTAGGACATTAACTCGTTTTACGATTGAACTGGAGTATGGCAATGTGATTAGAATGAATAGTGTTTATGTTAGTTTTTTTTAGTTTTGGTTTTATAAAATAGTACTCAATTTGGAGGAGGCCCGACCCAGTAGTGGGTCATTTATGGGACGAAACGACGTTACGACGGCACAATATTGCCAGATCACTGTTTCAGTCCAAATGGCTTATCAAATCTAATAATAGCGTATTCGCCATAGTAGGTAAAAAGCTCTATTTAAATAATAGGCGGCAACCAACTTGAAACTTACGTTTGACTGCGCAGTAGTCTACTTTGGTATTTCACTGGCGGAGAAGGGTGGCCAATCTTGCGCGATTGGTTGATAATACGCGTGAACTTATATTAATAGATCTCCCAGCGAACCCACTGCTGAGATGGGCTACCTCCAAATTTATGGACAGTTTAGCCTACTATGATCTTTTCTTTAAAATTTTCTATACCTGGGCCGCCCTCTACGACACCCTCAGGATGGAATAGGTGGTGGCACTATCTAAATCAGTGTTACGCAAACTTTTTTAGGCCATGCCCATGCCCCACCTTAGTATTTTTAAAATGTTTATGGCGCCCATACATAATATTCAACCATTAAAAATTGTTTGAAATGTACATTTTTAAATTGCTTCCCTTAACTATCAAATTGCCCCCTGTGGGTTCCACTTTGGGAAACACTGATCTCAATCATAAACGAATAAGGGACGTTTGAAGTAACGATTAGTAATTGACGCAAAATAAATTACGTAATGTTTTGTTACATAGCTACAAGTGCAAGTACATATACATTGCCTAGGTGTCAATTGAAAGCATAAAATACTGAATACATTACAATTCTAAGGTTCCCATAGCACTAACTTTCGTGATCATTTTAGTTTCGCCCCGATTCAAGGTGATTGACCCCCGTTCAAATAACTCTCAATCTAAATTGATGGCGTTCTACCTCATCATCATCATCAGCCTATTTCAGTCCACTGCTGGACGTAGGCCTCCCCCATGGCTCGCCACTGAACCCGGTCTTCGATTCTATGCATCCATATGTTCTACCTGGTTATATTTAAATACCTGGGCAATCCGTTTTGCCAGCGTGGCACAGTAGTCTAATTTCCCTCCAGGCCCGATTCAGTAGTGGGTGTATAATGGGCTGATGATGATGATATTTAAATACTATATTTTACACTCAGGAGGGGGCCTAGCAAAACTGCAAATCGCAATCGACCCGCTGGTCATGACACTTCTGGCTCTGCTGAATGTTGTATGGAGGTGTCCATCATATGTATATTCAGCTGACCTTCGCGCTTCGGTGGGCACTTAAAATCTTTGCTCCCGGCGAAAGATGGTAGAATAGCATTCTACCATATTTCGCAGGCGACTGTCTTAACGCGTAGTCAGTAGCGTGACAGCTAAGAGCTGGTCTAACCAAATACTTACTAGCTGTCCCCCTAGATGGTAGCGAGGGTAGACGGCAAAAAACTGGAAAATCGGGTAAAGCTGATGCATCATCAGGGAGTTTTATAATAAATAAATAGCAGCGAGACACAGCCTGTAGTGAAGTATTCGTGTGGAGACGGATTTAAAAGACGTGGTGTCACCAATCTATTCTATCCTGAGATACCGCACGTGGCGACAACGACAAGGAAAACCTGTCACTACAGCCAAACACATTCGAGGCATGGGCTAGGCAAGGGCTTCCATGATCATTCAATATTTCAATCAGCATTTTATTTAAATTGCAGTGAAAATAAGAAATAAAGTACAGGGAAATTTGTAGTTCACTCCGTATTAAAATGATCACTCGACTGAGTTGCGGCAAGTAAATTATGAATAATTCCGGTTCATAAGGTAACATGGAATGGGAACAAATACATCGATTTTTCCTTGTTTTTTTTACATTCAGCGTTAAGCAAACACTACATTATTCCGATGATTTGAATATTGGGTTTCACTTGTCTTTCGTGTCCTCTAAAAATGGTTTTATTGTTCAGTAAAACATGTGGTTTTACTGAACAGTAGTTACATAGTAATTTAATTCTGTACAAAAGTGAAGAAAGTAACTTTTAAGTAACCTTCAATAAATAGAATAGATGTGATAATCTTCAAACAGCTGCGAGTGTCTTCAGAAAACTTAAGATGAAACCCTCGAAACATGTGAAGAGCACCCTTGAAACAAAAACCATCAAAATCTGTTCGTCCTTGTATAGAATAAAATACAGATACTTACAAATTATATCCCACTTATTATTCGCCAGGGGTATATAAAGAAAGTACGAAGTATACTCGAATGAATAATTGTGATATTTTTCAAGAATTGATTTATTCATATGATGAGAATTTAGTTCATTTCATTTTAAACATTTAAAAATCCATGCTATAATGGCATCTATTGGCAAAAAGGTTTAGCTAGTTAATGTGAACAATTTTGTTGATATTAGTTTTTATTTCAATTCAAAGTGAAATTGTTTGTTTTGCATAGGACACAATAGACACTAAATTGGCAACATACACTTCTCATGAGAAAAATCGAAACACCTTGCAAGTTTATGTTTTGTAAGGATTATCAGAAAAATGTATATATTTAGGAATATACATATTATGTCAAATGTCGTTTAATAGTGAACATTAAAAGGTTATCAAATCCTAATGTTAATGTTCTGAATTGTAATTAAACTTTCATAAGTTTCGTATTTTGTTTAACAATCATAAAAAGGGAAGTGTTTAGATTTGTCTGATGAGAAGTATATTAGTAAATATTATTCAATGCTAAGTGTTCGACGGTTTACTACCAGTTCGAACCGCGACCTTAGCTAACATTTTCAAATTAATCGTAATGGCCTCTTTTTCATTTGATCAATGGCGTGCTTACGATGCGACCTGAAAAACTTAAAACGTAAACATGCGCGTTATGGTAAGGTTAAATTATTATATTTAAATTTATTTTTAGAACTAATTTAAAATTGTAAGTTTAATCCGTAAACGATCTATATTAACAATTCCGCTCTTTTGAAATAATTCCAACAGGACAACTGCAGGCTTATTGACTTGTATTGAATAATGTACGAGCGATAAGACTACCAGTTTAAGCATGTTTATCGAATAAAAAATTGTTTGTGTCAAAAATAAAAACGAATTGTTTATATTTAAATATTATTAGTAATATTTTAAAACTTGAAACGTGATTATGCGTCCGTTTGAAATAAAGAAGTATAAAAATTCAGTTTTTATGTTTTTTTTTATTTGTATAAGCAATTTTTTCTGTACATGTTGTATTTCAGTAACTATAATACTGGGTGTAACATACAGGATGTACATAAACATAATGAAAGAATACCTACTTACTTTTGTTACACCGTGCTTATATAGAATATTTCCCACTGGGCGTGGAAGGGCAAATACAAAACAAAATCTAAAAAAAATGTTTAGGACACTTTCGCGGTTCCTAACAGTTTTGGACAACTTCAAAATCATCTACTGCTATTACTACTCAGTCCATAGATGACCCACTGTTGATTCGGGCCTCCTCCAGTTAAAGGAGGGTGATTTGTATATTGTGCCACGCTAGCTAGACGGGTTGGCACATTTTGTTTCGAGTTTCTAAGGAAACTGGCAATGGAATTTGCAGATCAAATTAGTAGTTCGATACACACGCGGGCAAAGCCACGCACCGAAGTTAGTTTCCATTGAGTCCTAATTCCTTAGGGAGGGTTATGTGCAGGAGTGGACTTCTTTGGCTGAAACGATGGTCATTATCATGGTGTTACATACAGAAGAAAGTCCAGTACGCGTGGATGAAGTAGAAAGCTGGCAGCCATCTCAAGTTAAATTGGATGGCCAACATTCCAGTGTATCTAATTGAGCACTGGCAGTTCGTAAGTATAGGATTCAGAATACACAGTGTTACCACCCCATTCTATGCGGCAAAAGGAAATGACAAGGCTGATAACCTAGCCACAAGAGAAGGTGAACTTGATACAAAACCATGTGCCAACCCGTCTGGCCAGCGTGGCACAGTAGGCTAATTAATAAATACTAATCAGCTACTACTGTAGTAGGTATATACAGGTCCCAAAAAATAGTGTCAAGCGGAAGTCCAGAGATAGAGCGCCCCTTGGGGTACCCGAATCACCCCCATGTCGTCGTTTCAGCCCATAAATGACCCACTACTGAGTCGGGCCTCCTCCAAATTCATGGAGGGTAATAGCCTACTGTGCCACACTGGCAAGACGGGTTGGCACAGGGTTTGTAACAAGTTTTCCTTCTATTTCTGCTAGGTGATCTGCCTCTTGCGTTCTTTTAGTCGCCTCTTACGACACCCTCAAGACGGTATTGGTTGGTGACATTGTGTATTCTAAATCCGTCACCACATGTATGTTCTGCGATTTTTCATAGTTTTCGTGTTATGATTTATTTTCTGAATTTTAAATGTTTGGCTTTACACCAATATTTTCATAATTTTGTTCAAAGTTACGAAGCTGATTATTTTTAGCTTACAACTCAAGATGATACAGTTAGAGAAAGAAAAATTTAAAAAGTGTTCAACTTTAAACAAAAATGACATTAAGTTCTGTAGGTCGAAAAGTCAACACGAAAACTATGAAAAATCTTAGAACAAGCATGGGGTGATTCGGGTACTCCAAGGGGTGCTCTATCTCTGGATTTCCGCTTGACACTATTTTGTGGGACATCCTGTATATGTATGTATATATACTAACCTATTTCCGAGCATAGAATTGCGTATCTCAATAATAGAAAGTTAATGATGTCTTAGGTTTTCACGATCTTTACACATTGCAGGAAATGATGGCTTCACGGTTATGTCGTCCCGCGACCACGGACACTGCAAAGTTTCTGAAACGTTGGGAATAAAATAAAATAAAACGATCATAACCGTGAAGCCATCATTTCCTGCAATTGAAAGTTAGGCAACTTTAAACAGTACACGTATGCTCATACATTTTTATTTATTGAATAAAATATTGTCCATTATGTCTAACAAGCTTATGTGCGCGGCCAAGCACACACACGCGTGGGCTTCAAACTCGTGCTTTTCTCGGCTATTTACATAGCTATTGTACTCGGGAATAGTGTTGCATTCTAATGGTCAAAGAATTTTGGCAATTGGTTCTGTAGTTTGTGAGTTTATTCGTTACAAACATACATACATACGAAACTTTCCTATTTATGATATTAGTTCAGACGAGTGTGCTTACTTAATATTTATATGATCTATTATGATATTTGTCGTGAATTAATAACGATTTGTGCTCGTGACACTTCTTGTAATCAGGTCACATTATTTTTAGCATAATAATCGCTGAAATTTGCACACGTTTTCTGCATAATACCATATATTTGACACATACACGCATATATATTCTTTTGTTAATTGTTTATGTCTAATTTTCGGGTCTAGGACGATCACTAGTAATCCTATCCATATTATAAACGCGAAAGTTTGTGAGTATGGATGGATGGATGTTTGTTACTCTTTCTCGTAAAAACGACTGAATGGATTATAATGAAACTTTACAATTATATAGCTTATACATCAGAATAACACATAGGCTATAATTTATAAAAATATATTGTGAATTATTCAGAATATAACGATACGTGTCAAGTAAGCGCGGGTGAACCACGTGGCGCAGCCAGTAATAACATAAAAGTATTTGAGACATAAAAAGGTAAGTTTTCACCAAATTTCGAGAAAACAAAATGTATTTGCATAAGAGTTTTACGTTTTGTTATTTTTATAAAAAAACCTAAAACTTGTTAATATGAATTTTTCACGTAAATTTTGAAGGTATGGGGGAAAATTTCAGATAAAAAAAATGTTGATCTTTATAACACCTACAACTCTATCATTTAATTTTCTTCCATAGGTCATGTAGTTTGGCGTAAATCGAGATAAACCGTTTTTTACCTTTAAAATCCCCCTCCCCACTTCCCGACCTCAGATCGCCCGTAAATTATTTATCTTATAATCTTTGTTATATTCTCTTTCTTTTAAAACGGGTCAACCTGCTATAATTTTCTTTCACTTTTTACCATGTTCTCAAGCTTCCGCCCTGGTTTATTTATTGCGGTAGGTTGTTCCATTTTTTCACGTATATAATTAAGATTTTTTTACTAAAATTGTTATGAATAAAATTTTCAAGCCAGTTTAATTTAGAGTTACACGGAGCTTCAAAGCCCAGCTTCAGGGTAATGAGATAGCAACTTATTACTCCTAAAAAGAGTATTTTTTTATCTATCCGTATTTAATACCACACATGCAGAAAACGTGTGAAAATTTCAGCGATTAATAAGCTAAAAATAATGTGACCTGATTACACGAAGTGTCACGAGCACAAAGAAAACACGTACACCAATTATACGAACATCAATTATAGTACTCGGCCAATAGAAGACCCACTGTTGAGTCGGGCCTCCTCCAGTTACAGGGAGGGTAACTAGCATACGGTGCGGGGTTCGTATCAAGTTTTCATTCTCTTGCGGCAATTTGTTGACTTTTACGACACCCGCCGGATAAAATAGGGTGGTGACTGGTGACACTCTGTATTCTAAATCCGTCACCACAAGGACACGGCTAAAGCGCTACACTAGTACATATATAAAACAGGATCCTACACGGCAACGAAAACACACTAAACTTGTGTTGCCTCCTCTATGGGGAAGTTTATGTTCATCGGTAGAAGTCAGTAACTGAAGCCTCATCAAGCTCCGCAAAGCTCTGTCACCTGTTAATTTTGTTACCTACGAAAACGTTGAACAATCGCCCTTAGTGTCCCAAATACGTCCTTGGTGAGGTCAAGTAGCGACCTCGCTGTCTAACCTCGATACTTGCGCTGGAAACCTACAAAACTTTACAGCCAGTATTTACCAGAAGTATTCAGTGTAGTTTACAAGCATTTTAATAATCATAATTATTTATTTCAGATTAATTAAATTTAATTTTGTAATATAGATTACTAGTGGCCCGCTCCGGCTTCGCCCGTGCAAAGCGGGGGTGGGTTATACTTAAAAACCTTCCCCTTGAAACACTCTATCTATTAAAAAAAACCGCTTCAAAATCCGTTGCGTAGTTTTAAAGATTTATGCATACATAGGGACGGACAGAAGAATGCGACTTTGTTTTATACTATGTAGTGATATTACAAAATTAAATTAGAATAAATAAAAATTAAATAAAAGCCACTTAAGCCGGCTTCCAAATCGAGGTGAGCTTAAAAACGGTGTGTATTTTTATTTTGTTAAAAATTAAAGGTCTGTAATTTGTAAACAGACTATCGTGCGCCTGGAATAGTGTCTGGTCTGGGTAGCATTTTAATCTCCCCCGCTTTCAATCCCTTACAAATATTGTTTCCCAATAATAATGTCTATGTGCTTTTTCAGACTCTTGACTATCTGTGTACCAAATTTCATTTAAATCGATTCCGTAAATTTGGCGTGAAAGCGCGACAGAAAAACAGAGAGAGTTACTTTTTTATTTCTAATATTAGTAAGGATTGGGAAATTACCTTTTTTTTGTTTGCATGTCTTTGTTTACAGTAAGTCAACTAGGTGTAATTGCAGACGCGTTTTTGTTCGAAGTACCGTTTGCATATCGAATCCTTTACAAAATTCGACTTTAAATTAATTACTTAATAGATTAGCATAACGCCTTGTAGATCTAGATCTATACTGCATATACAGGCTTCGGATTACAGGTCCTGGTACGAGCAAGGGTAAAACAAAGATGCTCAGGGTGGGTCTTTGAGTGCCTGTAGGTATTATACACTTCTCATCAGAAAAATCGAAACACCTTGCAAGTTTATGTTTTGTAAGGGTTACCAGAAAAATATATATATTTAGGAATATACATATATCTCAAATGTCGTATAATCATCATCATCATCATCAGCCCACATTAGACACACACATAGGCCTCCCCTAAAGAGCGCCATAGCGCCCTGCCTTCAGCTTGACGCATCCAGCTGCTGCCCGTAACCTTTCGCAGATCGTCGCTCCATCTAGCAGAGGGCCGTCCCACGCTACGCTTGCCGATTCGCGGTCTCCACTTATAATCACTACATATTAAAAAACAAAGTGGCTGTCGCTGTCCGTCCCTATGTATGCTTAAATCTTTAAAACTAGGCAAAGGATTTTGAAGCGGTTTTTTTTAATAGATAGAGTGATTCATGGGGAAGGTATTTTGTTTAACAACTATAAAAAGGGAAGGGATTTTTCTGATGAGAAGTATATATGTACGAGTATGTAGGCGATTATACAGGGTTGATACGACATAGGGGCATTTTTAACTGCCTATACTAGGTATCATTTCCAGGCTCTGTGCCAAAAATCAATTAAATTGGAGTAATAGTTTAGCCGCAAATGATTTTTTAAATGTTTGCCTCATTTGAACATGATGTATATCTTTCCTAACAGATGTTTATGCCTAACGCATCGTTTATTAACCTAAAGGGCTGTCCATTAACACGTGATGTTTTTTTAACATTTTTAACCCCTCCCTCCCCCTCGGTGATATCTGGTGAGGTTTAAGACTACCACTCCACCCCCCATGAAAAATCACGTGTATTTTTTTTGTACCGTTTCGAATTCTTACTAATCACATAAAGTATACGTAGTGTAATTTAATGCCCCTCTGTCATATCAACTCTGTTTATAGCGACGGAGATACAAGGTTAAATGATTTAAATAAATAAATACGCGAATGCAAATAATTAAAATGAAATTAGATTTTTTTGACACAATTAACTGTAAATAAACATCGGGGTTTCGTGTTTGTAAATTTTTATAGGAATTAAGTACGCGCATTATTGGACACTCCGGCTAGAGTCGACATGAATTAAAAATATGAAATATTAAAAAAGATGGTTAATTAACATATTTTGCAACATATGATTTAAGCACACTTGTAATGTTTATGATTGCAAGTGTCATTACTTTTAAGCTATGTCTCTTGATGTTTTTTTTCAAAAACGTGTAGTTAGACGTTTTGTTTCCTGAAATCTTAACTAGTTCTTGAGATAGTTGCAAAAAAACAGATCCCAGTCCTTATTTTCAGTATTTTTATTATAACTTTTCATGATCATCAAAATTTCAGCCAAAAGCTGTCCACTGCTGGGCATAGGCCTCCCCAAGGTCTTCCACAGAGGCCGGTCCTGGGCCGCCCGCATACATTGTTTTCCAGCGACCTTAACCAGGTCATCGGTCCACTCAAGGACTTTTCTGCCCAATCGGACGCCGCCGGTCCTGCGCGCTATGTCCTGCCCACGAACATAACTTTATAACTTTTACGAACGGAAATATATTTTCGTTGACCAGACGCAATGTTAACCAAATAATTACGTGTCAAAAGAATTTTATTCCTCATTTTAATTAGTTGCGTCCAAGGAATTATCATAATTACCTAATTGTAATAAATACGAAATTTCCTTATGAACCATTTTAATTTACAGATTTAATTTAATCTTTACAGACACGTTCTCTTAAATCTAATTTATTTGTATGAATTCAACATTAAAAGTGTTAGTCGTTGGAAAATAGTTTTAAAGCTAACATAATATCTCTGAAAAGTTTTTGGTAAAGTATAATTTATCAAAGTCAGTTTGTCGTATAACTTACAATATACATACTAGTTACCTATAATATAATCCTTATTTATAAAATAAACGTATTTAGAATATCGGATTTACATTTGACGGATTTAGAGCCCCTAAGGGAGCCACCACCTAGCCGCAAGAGAAGGAAAACATGGAGGATAATTTATACTACTGTGCCAAACTTAAGTGGCAGTGGGCAGGGCACATAGCGCGCAAGACTGACGCCCGATGGGGCAGAAAAGTCCTCGAGTGGCGACCGCGTTCCGGAAAGCGCAGTGCTGGTAGGCCTTCCCACACGGTGGACCGACGACCTGGTTAAGGTCGCCGGAAAGCAGTGTATGCGGGCGGCCTAGGACCGGCCTTTGTGGAGATCCTTGGGGGAGGCCTATGTACAGCAGTGGATGTCTTTTGGCTGAAATGATGATGATGATGATGACTGTGCCACGCTGGCCAGACGCCTTGATTTCCATCTCTTGCCCCCAGGTTATCAGGCTTGACATTTCCTTTTGTTGGCTCTTAGGACACCGTTAGGGTGGAATAGGGTGGTGACACTGTGTTCTAAATCCGTCACCATACGGTCTAGGCCCGACTCAGTAGTGACCGTCGCATGCCGTCCTGACACGAGGCTCTGGGTGGGGTCTATCAGGGTCTAGGTCTAGAGGCGACTGGTGTGGCACGATTCCAACGGAGGAACCATAATTTACTCCGTAAGAAGGTAGCAACCTTTTTTGTTTTTTTAATTAAACAAAACCCCTGCACTAGTATAACCAGTATCGCGGGGGCAGTTTACAAACATGAAATTCACGAATCCAAATGACACCCAGACCCAGAGCAAGTGCCTCTGGTTTACACAAAGACACTTGCCCGGCCCCGGAATCGAACCCGGGACCCTGTAATCCAAAGGCAGCGCATCCAACCACTAGACCAACAAGGCAGTCAAACCTTCTTTTTTAAGGTGGGAGAGTTGACCGAGTCGAGCGAATTTATTCAAATGGCTATTCCTATATACTATGGATATATATATATAATGGAATATTGGACAAAAAAGACAAACAATATTATCAACCATAGCGAACACAAATACCGAATAGCGAAATAGCCATGTGAAGTGCCAGCATGACACAACTGACAGCTGGTCTAACCGAATAACTACCGGTTGTCCCACTAGTTAGGTCATGGAGGGCAATCGGTAATGGCCCCATGTCAGTCAAGTTTGCCTTCTCTAATGAAATTTGGAAAACGCTATTTAGTTAGATGACATTATGATAAAAATAATAAATGTCACAAAATATAGTTCTAGCCCTGTACACCTACTGACTCGGCCCTCCTCCAAGTTTATGGAGGGAAATTAGCCTACTGTGCCACGCTGGCTTGTCGGGTTACCAAAGTGTTTGTATCAAGTTTTCCTTCTCTTGCGCCTAGGTTTTCCACCTTGTATTTTCGATTTTCCGAAGTCAGTCTGTTACGACGCCCGCAGGATGGAAAGGGGTGGTGGCAATAAGTATTCTAAAATCGGCCATCACACAGATAACCTATAATAAAGCCTTAAAACTAAATGTTTGTTGAAAACAAATGCTGTCGTATCTTTATAACAACAGCAATCTTATCTGTAACATGATTATAGATCTACTTAGCTTATCCGTAGTTCCCCACGCTATCTACAGTCTCATATTTCGATATTTCACTTGAAAAATAGTGTTCGTTAACCAAATCAGTTCGTCGTTCTTCGTACGTACCTCATAATTGTACCATCGACGATTTTTTTTACTTGGGTTCAATTGAAAACCAATTAACCTTATTATTGTCATAGACGCTTAGTAATCTCAGCTCAAGGGGCTGTCCATTAATCACGTGAGGTTCGAAAGGGGGCGGGAGGGGTTCTGCAAAAATCACGAAATATCACAAGGGGGGTATATAGATATGTCGTTTTCGCGATTATTACACACTAGCGGCCAGCCCCGGCTTCGCATGATTATTAATGATACTAGACATATGGTATCAAACTCGAACTCAAAAGGAACTTTATATAAGTAGGGTTTATCACAATAATCTTATAAATCGTCATATATTATAATTACCATTATCATCTTACGGCATACCTACATTCACACCTTTCAAACAATTCCTCACTCCCACAATCCCTACACTACATCTCACACATCCTATATGTAATAATTCGTACTATATCTTTATAAATTATAGACTATATGTTATTCTTATGTATACGCTATATTATTCTACAAGTTTCAGGAAAATCCATTCAGTATGTTTTGCGTGAAGGAGTAACAAACAGGCATTCTTAAAAACTTTCGCGTTTATAATATTAGTACGATTGAAATTATAAACGTCGGGAATGAAGTAATGTAATGTAATATTACATTATTCAATTCCCGTCGCATATACACGCGATAAGTCCGTTAAAAAAGTGTTTGATTTCAATGTGTTATAATCGCGAAAGCCTTAGACATAATTCTGCATAAGGGCGAAATTCTGACTATGCATAAATAATTTCTGGGTTGAGAGATTTAGATTTGTGTTCCAGCGGGTTTTTAGTTAAAAAGTATTTTCTCCGTGAGCATTTGGAGCTTGCGGGGTCTGTATAACTTAAAAACTCGCACCGTGTATGAGTTTTGCCGTGTTGCAGGTCGGTTTCTCCGGAGCGTCATAGATAACTTTCACATTCATCATGTCATGTTTGTGTAATGATGAGATTATTGTTATTTAACTAATGTTATCATTAGGCTGATACTTCACTATTCCACGAGATTCATTTAACAAATGTCTTAAAATCTGACGATGGCGATTTAATAGAGTTATACAAGTTGTAACAAACCCCCTTCCATCTTGCCATCTGAAACCATGAACCATCTGAAAAGACCACCTGAAAAGACCAAAGACCAGTGTGTACCAATTACTTTTCTATTTTGAAATATGAGGATGTTAAATTCGTATCACCTTCATACTCGTATTTCTAGTATTTATTATATTTTTTAAAACAACCCGTGTTCTATCTGAAATTAGCCGCGTAGCTATTAGAACATTATCACACAAGCTGACAACTTTGTTCCAATGTGTTTCTTGCGTTAAAGGAGCGTATTTCTATATTTATCGTCACCAGCACTCACAAGGCGTCCCAAATACAAAGAAATTCTTTTTTTTTTGTATCTAAGTAATACAAAAAAAAAGTATCTTCCCGGTTTTTCTACACAGTGCAGCTTTCGCGGTTTATGTGAAATGACCACTGTAAAATATTTTTGTACCATTTGCCTTTTTTCCCACCCATACGGTTTTTTCTACTTTAAATAAGGTAATCTTCATCATCAGTATCTCGTCCCATAGTTAATAATGATCTCCAATAAATATCATAAATGCAGAAAATTTGCCATAATTAGTACGCCAGACGGGTTGGCGTCAAGTTTTGTTTTTCTTTTCGGCTGGGTTATGCATCTTCTCTCGTGTTACTCGCATCTGTCGGCTGCCTCAGGGTGAAATGGGATGGTGACATTACATAGTCTACACCTGTCACCGTGTCTGTGTGTTGAAAGGTAAATGTACTTTCTTTCTTGTAATTTTGGTCGCCAGCTGGCGTAACCACAGATAACCTAAGAAACAATATGGAACTCATATTACTAAGCTTGTAGTATAATAATTACGATAGCTAGTTGGTTGATTTTAGTGCAAACGAGTAAAATTTTTTTATCTCAATCCTATTGCAAGTTAGGAAAATATTAGAAACTAAAACTTACTCTTTGGATTAGCTATGTCCTTTTTATTATACCTTTTGTTTTGGGTTCAAATTTAAATCATTTATTTTGTTTGGGTTACGATGAAGACTCACAAAAAGTCAACACATTATTCATATTGATATTAGTCTACCGTCTACCACCGTTCTACAGGAACCTCCATTATGAAGTGGGTTAAAGGCCCTGTCTGTTATATGGAGCGACGATCTGCCTTAGCTGGGGGGCGGCAACTAGATACCTTCAACTCCTCAAACCTGCTTATTCAATAGAGAGAGAAAGAAAATCACTCAATTATATTTTGACATTTTGGTAACCTCTTAAAACAATAGTTCCAGTTCGGGACCCGTGACACAAGTAGTTAAATTCAGCCTAACAATTTGGTCACGATTATCATAATGACATTGGCGGAATTGCGTTCAGCGGGCCAAACGCCATAACCGAAGAAGAAGCAGCTTTTGATACGAGCACTTGGCAAAAACTTTTGAATTTGGCAGATTTAATTTTAACGTTTTCATTCTTGATTGGTACCTAATTATTGTCAGAGACAATTTTATAACTACGTTTTCATTTGTTGGTTCGGGTGTAGGATGGAAGCATTCCTGCACTAATTTGATTCATGTATCAAGCCTGGTACAAAACTCGGTCTGGTGACGGATTTAGAATACATAGTTTCACCACCCCATTCCAACCTGGTGTCCATAGGAAATACCTAGCCGCAACAGAAGGACTACTTAAAACAAACCCGTTTTGCCATGCAGCGTGGCACAGTATAGCCTTTGGTTACCCTCCATATAATTGGGGGACGCCCGATTCAGAAGTGGGTTATGTATGTGCTGAGGAGTATTAAACAACAAATTATCAAAAACCACTTTATTTTTCAGTCACTGATATTAATTGTATGGAAAAGGTGTTGGGGATATCAATTCTCTAGTGTATGTAAAAAATATTATATTTACTTTAGGTATGGTTAACAAAACAAACTTGAAAAATCTGCATTCATCATCATCATTTCAGACAAAAGACGTCCATTGCTGGATGCCAAGGAGCCTCCCCAAGGATTTCTACAAAGGCCGGTCCTAGAGGATGCAGATTTAATTTAATTATTGGATTGTGGTGTTTCTTGTGAACAGGAAGGCTATTACTGCCGTGATACAGTTATTTACTGGTAAGGGCTATAGCGTGAACTTATTTCAGAACAACCTTTGTTGGTGCAGAATTGTTTGCCTTACGCACTGGGTATGTTAAATCTTTATTTTCCCGTTAACTACGTATTGCACATTGTCGTTTTCCAGTTAACTACGTATTGCCTATGGTGAATATAATTGAAAACATAAAAAAATATATATAATTAAAAAATATGAAACTTGTGCGCTAAGCAAAATTGTATTCAAAGTCAAATAAATTATTTTGCTAAGTTCATGCTTAGGTCCGTATGGTGACGGATTTAGAATACATAGTGTCAAAGAGCCGACAAAAGGAAATGATAAGGCCGAAAACCTAGGCCGCAAGAGAAGGAAAACTTGAAACAAAGCCTCTGTATCAAGCCGTCTGGCCACCGTGGCGGAGTGGCAGAGCCCGACTCAACAGTGGCTTATTTATGGGCTGAGTGGTAGTTGTAGGTCATGTAGAGGTCGGAGTAGGTAGATTGATTTAAGGTCGTTGACGTCACACGTAGAGGATAATCCATATTATAAATAAATATCCTTGGACATTTCACACAACGCCATCTCGTCCCAAGCTAAGCAACTTAATGCTTGTGTTATGGTAACGAGATGGATGATTAACTACTTATATACATTTTTTTTTGTAAATACATACATATTATAGATAGAAATGACACCCAGACTCCGAGCCAGTGCCTCTGGTTTAGACAAAGACACTTGCCCGACCCCGGAATCGAACCCGGGACCCGTTGATCCAAAGGCGGCACAGCTAACCACTAGACCAACGAGGCATTATAATATCTTGACGCAAGTATATAAAATCAATCTACCTACTCCGACCTCTGGATGATGGACACTTACAAATTGTCAACATGTTATTGATAATATTTATATAATACAAAACTCAACCGTTTTCTACCAGTTTGGAACTACTGAGAAGAACTGACAAGAAACTCAGAGGGCTTCTCGTTTTTTTGCGGTTCTATTTCATTTATTTACAATAACATAAATAACGTATATTGTCACTAAACAGCTTAGTCAATAATATATAATTCAATCATATGAAATGTTATGAAACCCTCTATACGACTAGAAATCAGCTGATTACCAACTCAGCCCTGATAGACCCGCTGCAGAGACCGGCCTCCTCCAATTACATGGAAGGAAATTGGCCCAATGACCAGACGGTTTTTTTATAGTGACTCCAACATTAAAGTTGGCATCTTCCCTCTAACTCGAGGTTTGGCTATCTCCATTCATTCTCTTGTGCTCCTTAGCATTCTTCTATCTCTCTTATCACTTTCATTTCGAATTTACTTTTTAACTATGTATTTCGTAACATCTACTGAAAGTTTTATTCTATTTCTTCATTAGGTCTAAATTACAAAGGACAATGGCGAATTTTTATGTGACTTTAATTTGAGCGTCTAAAAACGACTTATACGCAAAAGAATTTCTACTAATTAAATATTTTTTATCAAGCTATCACACTGTCTAGTCATGGCCGGAGAAAAAATAATATATAAATAAGAAGTTAATTGACTATTTTCCTAAACAATAAACTTACAATTTAGTTGACCACAACTGACAACTTCTGTCAATTGCATAGGACAAATAATTAGAGATGTCCTATAAGCCGCTTTGTATCGATATTTCGTATTGTATTAGATAAATAATCACGTTCATTTCCCACAACGTCCTTTGGTTACAAACTAAGCATACTGCTTGTGATATGTAATATCAGATTACGGATATACTAATTTAATTCACCTACTTATTTGCATTGTGTTACTTTGAACAAATCTAAACCGCAATAGATGTGCAAAATAAGAATATGTTTGTCATACATTGTCATATATCGATATAAGATATTAGTGTATCGCATGCCATTGTATCGATAGCCTAAAACATCGATACCTATTGGACACCTCTACATATAATGCATTGTCTGTGGATGCAGTGAAATCGTGAATAATTAGGGCTGAATATCTATACATCTCGGCCTTCTCTGAAAAAAAATCTTGCAAAAACTAGCTCAGAAGATGACGCCGAGTTAAATAAGATATTTTTCATTAAAAGACGTAGGTATTTTATATCAAATAAAACAATGTATGGGAAGCTGCCATTGTCCTTTTGTAAACTGTTTAATATTTTACTTATATAATTATTTAGCTTTTTAAAATATATTTTTGTCTTTTTACTTATGTTTATTATATAACTACTTTATGTATTATTCTATTGTATATTTGGGTTTTTTGTATCTACTTTTAATATTTATTTAACCAATTATATTTAACCAATTTAAGAGTTAACATATTATTTCTATTTCAAAGACTGAATTAGCAAGATCTCTGGAACGTTTTTACCAAAAATTTTGGGGCATTGTTCTGTTTTATTGAAAGTAGGTATAAAAAAGAGACATAGACTTTTTCTCTATTGTCCGAGTAAAACCGCGTCTAGTCTCCCATACTTATTAGGAAATTTACAGAAACGAGTTTCCACAAAGACTACGCAATTCCTCAATTAAAATCTTATATAATTACTTTAAAACACTAGCGGCTTACTACACCACCAACTTATATTATAAACTCCACTATCTAAAATAATTTTGAAGGATAGCCATACACACATTTTTGTTAAGATTCCTTTGTGGGCTCATGCACAACACTTTGCTGAAGATGATTACATATCAAATGCAATTTTTTAAAGGATATACAGACAACCATTCGTTTTTTTATTTAAGGTTAGGTAATCTTATTTTTTATATTTGACAGACGTGTGCAAATCGAGAATATATACCTTAATATACAGATAACATATTAAGTACTAAACAAACTGTAAAAAAGTAAAATAATAAAAATGGAATTTGCGCTACATCGCAGTCACGGGGTACGTTGCCTATTAGGCTAGTTAATTAGCCTTGCCACGTTATATGGCAATGCTAATTCGGTGAGCGAAGTAATAGCCAGCCTTCTGGTCAACGGTCTTACTTATTGATGTTATTACTGTAAGGAAGATTTTTTTATTATACTAGCTGATCCAGCATACTTCGTACTGCCTCAATTAATATTATAAGACCTACACTTTTGTATAAAATAAATTTAAAACAAACAAAAGGAATCGTCTAGCGTCACGTCAAAGGAAAAGCAAAAGTTTTGGTTTTTATTTAATTCCGAGCCTTTCCATATTTTCTTTTACCTTCCCTGGACTTCCACGAATATTTCAAGACCAAAATTAGTCAAATCGGTCCAACCGTTCTCGAGTTTTAGCGACACTAACGAACAGCAATTTATTTTTATTTATATAATATTAAATAAATCTATATCACTACATAGTATAAAACAAAGTCGCTGACGTCTGTCCGTCCCTATGTATGCTTAAATCTTTAAAACTACGCAACGGATTTTGAAGCGGTTTTTTTTTAATAGATAGTGATTCAAGAGGAAGGTTTATATGTATAATAAATGCATAATATTGTAGAGAAACACTAATAAATTTAGAGTGTCATCTTTGCACCCGTGCGAAGCCGGGGCGGGTCGCTAGTTATTTTTAAAAATATAATATCACCATTCCATCCTGAATGTGTCGTAAGAGTCGAGTAAAGGAAATTGCATGGCCGAAAATCTAGTTGCAAGAGCAGAAAAACTTAATACTGCTACTAATAATAGTAAATTTCCCTCATTTATAGGAGGAGGCCCGCCTCAGAAGTGGGCTTTTTACGGGCTGGGAAAGGACGAAGAGAAGAGATGTGGGTTAAGTGACTTTGGGTAAAATAGTAACATATTAAATAAAGTGGTTTGCACACTTAAAATGATGCATAAAACATATTTGTAAACTTCTTTGCTTATTCCGTGCACCAGTTAAAGTTTTTCGTCCGCCATCTTGAACGAGCTTAGTGTCATTAACCGCGTTACTGCCCAACCAACAGCGTACAGTTAAATATGACTGGTACCAACGTAAACCTATTGCTATGCTATTTTAGGTTTTATTGACTTTTAAATCATTCTTTAAAATGTGAATTTAAGCTAGTGCCTTGTTTCACTTAAGTGTTCTTAAGTACTGAATGCCAAATTAAATAGGCCGGTTAAGTATAGGTAGTAACGAATTATGTTGTTCTTCCATTTTGTCCATGATTCAAATTACGTTACGGATACTAACAAATTGTCAACATATTATTCATATATAACATACATATATAATCAAACATTTGACCATCTACCACTACCTATTCGGAACGCGACCACTGTAGAGAAGAACTGGCACAAAACTCAGATGGCTTGTAATTTTTTCCTTGCGATCTCGTTTCATATATGTAATAATAATAAAGCATTCATCAGTCCGAACTTTAGACAATTTTACACATTTAAAATTTATGTACATAATTATAATTAAAATCTACATTCTATTACAAAAGGTCTCTCAGTTCGGTGTTCCTTACGGCAAAGGCCTCCTCCAACTGATTCCACTGCTTTCTGTCTGCCGCCATTCTAGTCCAAAAGTCATTTTCAGGTCATCCTCCCATCATCTCTTTTTACGACCCCGACTCCTAATGCCATCTCTTGGGTACCAGATCGTCACCTGTTTGCTCCATTTCTCCTTTTTACACCTGAGCATATGTCCAGTCACCTCCATTTAAGTGGATCGAATACGAGCCAGGATATCAGTTAATTGCGTTTTGTACCTCTGTACTTCTTACTTTGTCTTTTAGTTCTAGTTTTAAACCTAAAACATAAAAAATAATATAGCCTTGACACTGAACAGCTTAGTCCCATGATTAAATTTACAATTAGTTAGTATAAATAGTCATCATTTCAGCCAAAAGACGTCCACTGCTGGACATAGGCCTCCCCCAAGGATCTCCACAAAGGCCGGTCCTGGGCCGCCCGCATCCACTGCTTTCCGGCGACCTTAACCAGGTCGTCGGTCCACCGTGTGGGAGGCCTACCAGCACTGCGCCTAGTTTAAATAGTAAGAGTCGACAATAGGAAATGAATAGGCCGATAATCTAGCCGTAAGAGAAGGAAAAATTCATACTAACAGTGTTAACTCATCTAGCACAGTCGGCCCCCGTATAACTGCTGTAGGATCCACAGTAATTAATGTATAGGCTTAGTAACTAGCCAGTGTTAGTTTAGAGTCAGAGCACCACGGAAAAAATTTATTCACTTTAAGGCATGTGCCATTCTTGATGACTAATATAATAAGTAGCAAGATTATACTGGTATCTTGGACTGTACAAAGCTTTGTTATTATTCTATTTGGTAACTTGAAACTATCTATACTAAAAACTAAAAAAGTACAATAATTAAAAGCCCCATGCTAAAAATGGCATGCTTGCGTTTATAATAATATTGATACCATTTCCCATTTGTATGGTTAGGTCTCACTGAAAGACTGTCAGTTCTAGAGTCACCAGACACCTCTTTTCACTCTCTTTGCTTGTTCTGTTATAGTGGAGCAAAGTATAAGGATCGCATGGTCCCAAAGTTGTGTTTTAAGAAAAGTTCTAATGAGGAAAAATCTCTATGCTATGCACAAAAGTGATGTTTAACTATTGCTTAAACAATTGAAATGATAATAAAGGGATGAATGTGTCATCTAATGTGTTTATTTATGTTTCATTTATTGAAGTACCACATTATTTTTATTGTGTTTAAAATATATGTTTTACGATGTCTGAATTAGGCGTGGCTTGTATGAACTAGAGTACCAGAGTCAGAGAGAGATTTTCACATATTTCAAACTCAAACTCAAAATGAACTTTATTTACGTAAGTTATATCCCAAAATTCTATAAATCGTCATATTAAAAATTACCATTATCATCTTACAGCCCCTGTACCACACTAGGTGGTTGTCTCCATACACACCTATCAGTCGTCATATCTCACGCTTGTCACAACTATCATACACAAATCCTCATTCTTCAAAATCAAAACTCATTTAATCAAGTTGACTCAATAGAGCTTACAATCCATCCATCATTTTTGATCTCCCACGACCCTTGCGTACACCCACATTCATGCTGAACCTACCACCGATTCGGAATGCTGCTCTACAAAGAAGAAGAGTTTTATGTAAGTACTAGCTTTTGCGCGCGGCTTCGCCCGCGTGGGCTTCGAACCCGTGCATATTTTTTATGTACATAAAATCGGTTATTGTGGCTAAACTATGATAGTTAGATATTTGCTCTCGCGGACTTTTTTGTAGATCTTTATAAGACCTACAAACCCGTAGTACATAATTTTGTTCTATTGTCAATAGTTTTTGCAGCGCACGCATAAATAGGTTTTCGATTTTACACCTTGGTTTACAAAATCGCAATTTTCATACGGATCCCTAATTCTTTTGAAAATAAAATATAGCCTATAACCTTCCTCGATAAATGGACTATCTAACACTGAAAGATTTTTTGGAATCGGACCAGTAGTTCCTGAGATTAGCTGACACAAAAAACAGACGTTCGACGAAGTCTGCAGTTTGTGAGCACACTTTCAACAAGACCAACCAGTACATTCGCTTTACGTCTCAGCCCATAAATGACCCACTGTCGAGTCGGGCCTCCTCCAACTATGCCACGCTGGCCAGATGGGTTGGCATAGGGTTTCATGTCAAGTTTTCTTTATCTTGCGGCCAGGTTTTCGGTCTTATCATTTCTTTTTGTCGGCTCTTACGACACTCTCAGAACGAAACGGGGTGGTGACATTATGTATTCTAAATTCTTCACACGGATTTAGACAACATTAGCTTTGATATACCTCAAATCCTTGCCAAGGAAAACCATTGCATCCCAAGAATGATCCACGAGTCTATTGAAATTAAAAAAACATACTAATACATCGTTTCAAGTTATGTGGACAATTTTCGCAAGTTAAGTGTTAAGTTTCTAAAATCTCAATTATTTTTTGAGATACTTGCAGTAACCAAACCCCTATTTATATTATTAGAAACTTGTTACATGATGGTTGTTTAAAAAAATTACAAGGTACGTTGCAATATTTAAGCAAGCGTGACTTATTCAATAATCATCTACATATTACTCCAAATCGAAAGACACCTGTTCTAATTTTTCCGAGACTTGAAAAAAGTAGTTATAACAAAAAAAAGCTTCTGCTAGGTAACTGTTTTATGGTTTATTATAATTTGATCATAAAACATTTATTCCAACGGAATTAAGCTACCCAACTTGACATTTTTACTTTATATGGCTCTGTCGAGTCGATGGCCTCTGTCGAGCCTCCGAACGAGTCGGCCTTAAGATGAACATGGAGAAGACGAAAATCATGTCTAATATCCATGTCCAAGCCACTCCTGTTAACATCGGAGGTTCTACTCTCGAAGTTGTTGACCATTACATTTACCTGGGACACACTGTCCAGTTAGGTAAGTCCAACTTCGAGAAAGAGGTCAATCGTCGGATCCAACTCGGCTGGGCAGCGTTCGGGAAGCTGCGAAAGATCTTCTCGTCCACAATACCGCAGTGTCTTCAACCAATGTGTGTTGCCAGTGATGACATATGGAACAGAGACGTGGTCGCTCACTATGGGCTCCATCAGAAGGCTCAAAGTCACCCAAAGGGCAATGGAGAGGGCTATGCTCGGAGTTTCCCTGCGAGATCGAATCAGAAATGAGGAGATACGCAGGAAAACCAGGGTCACCGACATAGCCCACCGGATTGCCAAACTTAAGTGGCAGTGGGCAGGGCACATAGCTCGCAGGACCGACGCCCGATGGGGCAGAAAAGTCCTCGAGTGGCGACCGCGTTCCGGAAGGCGCAGTGCTGGTAGGCCTCCCACACGCTGGACCGACGACCTGGTTATGGTCGCCGGAAAGCAGTGGATGCGGGCGGCCCAGGACCGGCCTTTGTGGAGATCCTTGGGGGAGGCCTATGTCCAGCAGTGGACGTCTTTTGGCTGAAATGATGAAAAATGATGATTAGCTGTACCCTGCTACGGCACGAAAGACATTACTTTTTTTCTATAGAAACCGTCCTGGTCTCATGCACAACACTTTTGCTGAAGATTATCACATGATCAAATGCATAGTTTACGATTCTCTCTATGACACAGAAACAAAATTCATTTTTATATATGTATAAAGATATTGTGTTATTCTACAAGCTGACTAGTATGTGTTGTACAATATTTCTTTGTGTATATTTTCTAGTTGTGGTGCTTTCACCGCTATCGGTCACGACCGACGTTGAAATTTTCTAAACAGTATCTAAATTAGCAGTTGGTATTGTTGAACTGTTTTCATGTGTTCATGGGTAGATGGTACCTAAAGTATTTTATTACGCTTTTATTCGCTTCAGACGTATGTTACCGTATGTTGTTTGACCCACTTCAAAACGTCGGATTAACTCGAAATTTGGCATACTTATTAAGGACCGATGACAATGCAATATTTTAAACATTTTGACCCGTTATCCTTACTAGGATAATAATAATACCGGTGAACAAGGTGGAACACCGCTCTTCGATTCAGTAGGTAATAGAGATGTAAATATCATAAAGCTATTGCTAAAATAATCACTAAAACAATTGTTAAAATAATTGCTAAAATAATCGCTAAAATAATCACTAAAAATGAAAAATAAATAATAAGTAGTTTAAAAAAATACGCTTTTGTAGAAAATCCAACCAATAAATAGAAAATAAATTTAAATTAAAAATAGTGTCAGAAAAAAATATTTTATTGTAAAAAGCGTGGGGTGCTTTTAGGATATTATAAAAATAACCCTTCTAGTCATATCTGTTCATAAAATATTTAGAACTATTGATACCATGCACCCCACGCTTTTTACAGTAAAATATTTTTTTCTGACACTATTTTAAATTCAAATTTATTTTCTATAAAAGCGAATTTTTTTAGTTTTTTTTAAACTATTATTTATTTCTATTCCATTCATATTAATCGTATCTCCATTACCAGTCTTTTCAACCGACTTCATTCTACGGTTATTTCCGTCATTTGCACATTGAGAATATATAATAGTAAAGTTGACTGTTGACATGACATAATAACATTATGTTTGACATTGACTTTGACATGACAATAATTCCATAAACACTAACTTAAGTAATATGTAGTTCTTTTTTTTTGGCGGGAAACCTTGAATTTTGCGGATTGGTTTTTGATATCAAAATTATCAAATAATACTAAGAAATGGTTTTTGTTCGTGACAAGTTGTGCGGGTAACTTGTAAATTTAGCTGCTCATTGCGAAATTCATTATTAAAGTTATAAGTTGCGTTCTAACTTTCCTTGTGGAGTTCGGTGGGCAAGGGAGTTATTTTGTGTGGTTGTGTGTTTAAAAAGGTAAGCTGCGTTCATTTCCCTAAGGGGAATGGACGCAGATGAACCCCCGGATGGGGGCGGTCTTCCCCCCGATAAAAATATAAATCCGTCAATTGACTCATCAATGGATATAGATACAGGTAGATATTTGAAACGTTCTGCTGATTCGGATAATGTCAATGAAACTACCAAAAAACAACGCTACCCTGGAGAATCCATGGAGTCGATTTATTCTAAACCTGGCTTTGAAGGGTCTAAGTTAGATTATAATGATTATGATAACGGTCCGTTCATTGTGCAAGTCTCTAAACTAGTGGCTGATTCTGCATCCGGCGATTCATTGAAACTTTTGAAATTCGCGCAATTACTCCATAAAAATAATATCCCGGGTATCGTTGAAGGGGGAATTAAATCTGTGGGTAGAAACAAAGTATCTGTAGAATTTAAAACTGCTAAAGACGCTAATTCTTTCGTAAATAATGATATCCTTATAAACAATTATCAAGCATCCATTCCTCGATTCTTAGTATCGCGTATGGGGGTCGTAAAGGACATCCCCACTGACTTGTCTTTAAAGGATCTCTTATCAGGTATTCAAACACCAAGGAACTGTGGAGAAGTTATTCGAGCCAGAAGGCTTAATGTTAAATCGAGGAAAGACGATAATGTCACCTGGATTCCATCTTCTTCTGTAATGCTTACATTTGTTGGTCAAATTCTTCCTGAAAGAATTTACTGTTACGAGGCCTCGCTACCAGTCTCTGTTTACCAACTGCCAACAATCCAATGTTATAACTGTTGTCGTTTCGGACACACTAAAGCACAGTGTAGGTCCAAGCCCCGTTGTTTCCGTTGCGCTCAACAACATCCTGGTGATGCTTGCACTATTCCAGACTCAGAATCCACCTGCTTTCTATGTCGTGGAGGCAATCATAAGGCTACAGAAAATAAATGCCCTGAACACTCTAGACAACGGTCTATTAAAACAGTCATGTCACAAGAAAATATAAGTTACGGGGAAGCGTCAAGGCGATTCCCCAAACCTAAACTATCTTTCGCTGATGCTTTAGGCCGTTCTTCTCTCACCCAAACGCCTGATTCTAATTCCTACCGCCCCATTCCTAATTACGTAATAGGTCCAAACCCCGCTTACAACTCACCCTCCTCTTCAAATTCTAAGTCGTCGTACAAAAAAACTGTGTTCGTTGCTCGAAAACCCAAGCCTCAATTAGGAAATTCATATGATGTTAATACTCATAGAAGTATCGTAAACACACCTAAATCCTCCCAGTCAAATGGCTGCGCCTTACAAGAAAGTGTTGATGCTGCTACTCCCTCTCCTAATGACGATTTGATAGCATCTCTTTCATACAGTCTCATTAATATTTTAAATAAATTCAGCGACGCCCTACCGAACAATGTTATTTTATTACTTAGACAGCTCTTATCAAATGCAGAGAACCAAGATGGACCGGACGATCTTACAGTGGAATTGTAGGTCTGCTCGTCATAAAAAACATGATCTTATTTATTTATTAAACAAGTACAAACCCTTCGCTTTTGCTATCTCTGAGACTTGGCTGAGGCCTGATTCTCGTTTTGGGATATCAGGCTACTCTTGTTTTAGGGATGACAGAAATGACGGCTTTGCAGGTTCTGCTGTCCTGGTTAAATCTTCTTTACCAGTTACCCGAATTTCAATTCCTCAACGTAACTCTGATTTCAATATTGTTGCTGTGAGTGTACTTAATATATCTCTAATTTCCATTTATATTCCTAGATGCAATACCTCCGTACTTTCAGAACTGGATTCAATCCTATCATCCATCCCTAGCCCTATGATGGTAGTAGGTGATTTTAACTGCCGACACACTTTGTGGGGTTCTCACTGCAACGATCCGTGTTCTTCAGTTTTACTGGACATTCTGGATAAATTTAATTTGTGTATTCTTAATGATGGATCTGCAACCCGTAGAACCTCACCACTTTCCAATTCTAGTGTCCCTGACCTGACTATGGCTTCCCCTACTTTGGTATCCTCTCTCACCTGGTCAGTTCTTCCTAACACGTTTGGCAGCGACCACTATCCGATCGCAATTATGTTTCCACAAACAGCAATTACAATAAATAATTCCTCCTTATCTCCCCTCTTAAATTACCGCACTCAACAAGCTGACTGGTTAAGATTTTCATCGGTTTTAAACTTCGAACTCTCTTTATTCCCTTCTGTAAATTCCAATAATTTTATTGACCTTTATGACAGGTATGTTAATTGTTTGCTCAAAGTCGCCGACGAGTCCATTCCCAAAAAAAAATCAAGTACGGGACAAATTCCGTCTCCACCTTGGTGGGATACAGAATGTTCAGAGAGTGTCCGCAAGCGTAAAGACGCTGAACGCATGTATTTGATCAATATGTCTTTAGAGTCCTATTTAGCTCTTAAAAGAACTGCCGCTCAAACGTGCAGACTGCTTGCAAAAAAGAAAAAAATAGGCTGGCAGAATTTTTGCGAATCACTTTCCCCTCAAACACCCATATCGGCTGTCTGGAAGAAAATCAAAGCTTTCCGGAGATCCTATACAGACTCCAACTCAGTGTCAAGTGACCCCAGTTTATGGATCAGTTCTTTTTTTGACAAGCTAGCCCCTCCTTTTGTACCCTCGGCAAACTGCCTACCAAATCCAACTAGTTGCTCTCCATCTGGCAGAATGAATGATATTTTCTCCCTTTCAGAACTCAGTTGCGTCCTTGATAAACTTCGTGACACTTCCCCAGGCGTGGATGGAATCCCTTATTCCTTCGTACGAAAATCCTCTGCATTCAGTCAGAATATATTACTCCAAATTATCAATGAAATATTTGTCTCTAATCAAATCCCTTCTTCCTGGAAAACCCAATTAATTATACCGATCCTCAAGCCAGGAAAAGACCCAAATTCTGCCGATTCTTATAGACCTATAGCTCTGTCTCCAGTTATAGGTAAAATCTACGAAAATCTTATTAAAAATCGGCTGGAATGGATTATAGAAAATAAAAATTTACTCCCTAGTAGTCAGTTCGGTTTTAGAAAAGGTTTAAGTACTTTAGATAGTCTCAGTATACTGACAACTGATGTCCGGCTGGCGTTTTCATGTAACGAGAGTGTTATCGCTGCTTTCCTTGACGTTTCTTCAGCTTACGACAATGTCCAACTTCCGCTACTCAGACAGAAAATGTTGCAGCTGAGTATTCCCGAGAGATTAGTAAATGCAATTTGTAACCTTTTGATGGAACGTACCATAACTATCCGCCTTGAAAACACTTCTCTTCCTCCACGCCTGATTTGGAAAGGTCTACCCCAAGGTTCAGTTTTGAGCCCCATTCTTTACAACATATACACTTCAGACCTCGACACTTCCGTAAACTGTTTTTGCAAAATTTTACAATATGCTGACGATATTGTCCTTTACGCAAGATCCTCGTCTCATAGTGATGCTACTTCCCGTTTGAACTCAGCCCTCTATTACCTCAACCAGTGGCTTATAGACCATGGCTTATCTCTAGCTGTTCCCAAATGTAACGCAGTAGTTTTCTCTCGAAAGCGCAACATCCCACCTTTAAATCTTTTTTTGGGCTCTGAGGCTATATCTTTCAAAACTAACGCAAAATTCTTAGGCATGATCCTCGATTCTAAATTATCGGGCTTATATCACTTGGAGCATATTGTTAAGAAATGTGAGAAAAGTATTAACATTATGCGTGCCCTCTCTGGGGTCGGATGGGGCTCTCACCCTTCCACCCAAAGGCTTTTATATAATGCTATCATCCGAAGTCATTTTGACTATGGTAGTTTTCTATTGGAACCCTGTAACAAAATTGCTCTTGCTCGTTTAGATAGGCTTCAGTCGAAATGCCTTCGAATAATAACAGGCGCCATGAAATGTTCGCCAACTATTGCCCTTCAAGTGGAATGTTTAGAGCCTCCTTTATACCTCAGAAGACAATATCTCTCCGATCGGTTTCTATTTAAAATAGCTCAATATTCCTCCCATCCTCTTCTCAGCCTGCTTTCTATTCTTTCCACATTCGTTCAAACCTCCCCTTATTGGTCTCACAAGGACAGTCCATGTCTAGTCGATAGTTATAATAAATTAGTTGATCTCACGCATCCAATTGTCACTTCTTATAAGAACCCTTTATTTGAGACGGATTTTGACAGCCTTGTCTTTCGGCCTAAGGTATTGTTAAATTTCGGTGTTGATAAAAATTGTGCAGGTGCTAATCAAATATTTAACAGTATCATAGAAAAAGACTGGTCCGATTGGATTCAAGTTTACACAGACTCGTCCAAATTAATTGACGACACTACCGTTGGATCAGCTGTCTGGTTACCCAAGTTTCGAGTTGTTTTAAGTTTTAAATGCCCGTCAAGCTGTTCAATCTTTACGGGAGAAGCAATTGCACTATTTGAAGCTGTGTCGTACGTAGTATCACATAATCTTTGGAAAGTTATAATATTTTCAGACTCTCTAAGTTGCCTCCAGGACATCATAAAACCACCTTTCAAGTCACGAGAAAATTTTATCATAACGCTCCAAATTAAAGAAATGTTGTATAAATGTCATAATATGCAGAAGCAAGTGGTTTTAGCCTGGGTCCCTAGCCATACAGGTATTATTGGCAATGAGAAAGCCGACTTGTGTGCAAAAGCTGCTGTCAGCATGGGTTGTAACACATATAATTCCTCTTATTCCCGTGATATTCGCTCCCTTGTTAGACCTGCAGTTATGAAGACTTGGAATACTATTTGGAAATCCCAAAGTCGTACGATAGGTAGATACTTTGCTTCTATCCAACCTGAAATCCCCTCTAAACCTTGGTTTTCTCGTTATAAGAATGTCAACAAATCCGCTACGTCTGTAATCATCCGGTTACGTTTAGGTTTTGTCTGCACACCTGTATTTTTAGCCAAGATTCGAGTGAGGGACCACTCACTTTGTGAGTGTGGACTTGCAGAGGGAACCTTAGATCATTTATTTTTCTCCTGTCCTAAGTTAATAGTTCCTCTGTATGACATTTTGCCAATTAATATTCCCCGCCCTGTCAATATCCCCTTTCTGCTATCGCTGGTTCATACCCCTTTTGTGAAAGTGCTTTATAATTTCCTCAGTATCAATAATATTAAAATATAACTAACCCCATAACGAACTCCTTTCATCTAATCGAACTGTTAAAAGTACGTCTAGTTTGTATTTAATCAAAATATCTATAGTTCCCATAATATTGCTCTATCAATTTAATATTTATAATCTGTACTTTAATGCTTTTTATTGTTTTCTATAGCGCTACCTGCTAACATTTAACTTCATAACTCTAACGCAACTTATAACCAATTAATTTAACTTTCATAATCACACGAACTTTTCTAACACAACACACTTGTCATTGGCAAAATCATCGGTATAACGATGGAAGCCAAAACCTAAAATAAGAAGAAGAAGTAATATGTACTTACAAAACACTAACTTAAGTAATAAAACAAGACTAAAAATACCAAATAACCTAAAACTTAAATACTAAAATATATTATTTAAAGGAGTCCCTTTAGGCAAGGTTCCGAAGATACTGGCAGCGTTCCCCCTTTGAATCGCTAGACTGATTCTTTGTCCGAGGTAGCTACCAGCTCTTCGGTCTCCTGTGATGTCGACTAACCTTTTTGCTATTTCCTTAAAAAGGCTTATAGCGCTAGGACCCCACGGACCAAGGGTCTCGACACCGAATGGGACAAATTCATATTCGGAGCCTAGACCCCTGTATTTGTGTGCTTTAGCTTTTTCAGCCGCTTCACAAGCCGCACCAGCTCTGTTGTTGGTTCCATGTAGATGGGAAGGGGCCAGTGTGTCTGAACAGGTTGCATCCCACACCAGCACCCGACCCATCTTCCATGGAATCAAACTCATACCGTCCGGTCTCTTACCATCGTCTCTTGCAATGCCAGTCGGCTCAAGTAGACTGGGCACGTTGACGGAGGTAAGGGACCGGCGTATGATATCGTTAAGTGCGGCATGTCTCGAGAAGCGGCCTGCACTTTTTTGGCATGACAGTCCGTGATGTCCTAGCTTGTCGACATCACTGCCACAGGGACATTTATGAGGAGCGCAGACCGGAACCCCAAGCCGTAGACAGGTTGCGATTCGAAGCGTGTCAGGCTCAAGAAATGTTCCTGTTTTTGACGACGGGTACGCGTGAAGCCAGTAGCCGGCCTCGTGCGCACCCACGGCCAAAAGCCTAGCACGCGCCGAACCCGTACTACAGCTTAAAAGGTTGTCATATGACAATTTGCAGTTTATGTCATCCCAGCTCCTCTGCGAATTTGGGGAAGATGGAAAATTTTGACCTGGACATGCAATTAAGAAAGCGTTTCTAGCTTCTTCCAAGCCAGCAATCTCAAAGTTTGAAGGGGATGCCCTTAAAATTGTACTTATGAGACTTGCTGAACTATGGACAGAAGATAGGAAGGCTGGTAAAGCGACACTGGAAATTTTGCGAAATTTTATAGTAAAGTATAAACATTTTTTTAAGAGTCCTTTATGAATTTTAAGGAATATGGTCCAGTAGTTTGGCAGAAAACTTAAGATTAAAACAATTTTTATTACTCGACGATATTTTTATTAGTCATATAAAAAGCATACTTTAACTAGCACATATGAGTATCTTTAATCATAGGAATATAAACTTCTAACAAAAGTAAAAACCGAGATCAGAATGAGCAGTAAAAATAACCATTTGAAGTCGTATAAATAGTAGTAACTAGTAATATAAATAGTGGCCAAACTTAGGGGCAGGTCACATAGGTCGCATGACCGACGCCCGATGAGGCAGAAATGTCCTCCGGAACAGGCCTCCCACATGGTCGACCGTTGACCTGGTTATGGTCGGCGGAAAACGATGGATGCGGGCGGCCCAGGATCGGCCTTTGTGGCAATCCGTGGGGCGCCCCCAGTCTATGTCCAGGAGTAGACGTCTTTTGGCTGAAATGATGATGATGATGTCGATGAAAGTAAATAGTTAATTAGCTTAGATCCCTAAAGCATCGACTTTAAATGGTTGTTTAATTTTGATTTTTTATTGCCTATTTTAAAATTAAACTTCATGAACTGTAAAAACGTTTTTTAAATTACGAGCTATAGCTTTACTAATAACTAGCTGCTACGAGTAAATTCAGTTACCGAGATGCTTCGAATTCTTTCCCTCATTCACAGTTTTGATGGCCAGATCATTCTGTCACAAACAGAGGTCATTTGTTAGGTCTGTTATCTTTGTTCTTGTCATCAAAGCACGGTCAATGACAAGACAGAGTAGACAGCAGTGGTGGATTTACAGATTTGCCGCCCGTAGGCTATTCAATATTTGCCGCCTCTAAATTTTGATATCTTACGTCATTTTTATATAAAACCAACTTATCAGAAAGGAAAATGATCACTGAGCTCATAAAAAATATTTTTTTCAGTTATTATTAAATTAGTTACTTTTTAAATAAAAAAGTACTATTAATGCCATATATTATGGATTGTTGAAGTTCGTGTTCAAAGTAAAGACAATAACTTTCGAAAAAAACTGGTTTCACTTCATTTTTTTACTACTCATTTGACTAGAGAGAAGCCGTAGAATAAAAATTGCAACTTCTTATTGTTTTATCTTATTATAATTAATTCATTCCGATTGGCATTTTCTGAAAAATTTAATAAATGTAAACATTCAATTAAAATAATGGTCCGTGTGTCCTAGCGCTTTAAGCCTTTTTAGGGAGCTTTGGCAGCTACCTCGGACAAAGAATCAAATACCTAGCTATTCAAAGGGGTAACGCTGCCAGTATCTTCGGAACCTTGCTAAAGGGACTCCTTTTAATAATATATTTTAGTTATTATATTATTTAGGGTTTTTTAGTTTAGTTTTAGTCATATAATAAAATTATAATTCGTTTAAATAATTCGTGTAGGTACGACATGAGCGCTTAAGGCATGCTCATTTGGATTTTCCAAACTTTTCTCACTACAAATAATATGATTTACTGAAGAAATGTATCAAATTTCTAATCAGAAAACTTAATATTTTGTGGAAGAAATTTGTTTTATTGTAGAGTCGCAGTCGTTCACCTTTCAGTTATTCGATTAATTTAAACCAAAAAAAACCTGTGAAAACAGTCTCTTTAAGATATTGAACTAGTTTTTTATTTAATCAAAACTAGTCAATTTTAGTCAGTATTTTTACGCATAAAGAAATAAGTAACTTTCAGAAATTAAATTTAACAATTTGCAAACTTCCAACAACAAACAAACAATAAGCAATCATGATTAGACCATCGATGTTTTAACAAGATTGAATTTTGAAGTGAAAAAAATATGTAAAAATTACTAAATTTCGACTATAATATCGAATCGACTAGAAGTAGAAGTTTAGACTAGAAGTACCAGTCTAAACTGACTTGGCTACTTATTTCTCAGCCCATAAACGACCCACTGCTGAGTCGGACCTTCACTACATGGAGGTAAAAAGAGAAGGAAAATTTGATACTAAACCCTGTGCCAACCCGTTAGTTAGTTTCAAGAGTTTGTTTCAAGTATTTCGTGAAAATACACGTGTACTTTGTACACGCAGTGGTTGAGCGATCGACTGCTGCACAGCATGTCGCGGGTTCGATCCCCGCACGGAAGAAATATTTGTACGACCTGCAAGTATTTCTTCCTCCGGGTCTGGGTGATTTCTATCTATAATATGTATAAATTTACAAAAAAAAATGTATATAAGTAGTTTATCATCCATCTCGTTACCATAACACAAGCATTAAGTTGCTTAGCTTGGGACGAGATGGCGTTGTGTGAAATGTCCAAGGATATTTATATTTATTAAAATAGATGTCAATTTCTTATTCTCCAGCAATAACCACAGTGTTTGTCTTTTTCCTTCCGCTAAGAAAACATTGTAAGAAAATCTTTCTTGCCTTCTTTTTGTAAACTATTCACCTGGGCAGTTTAAAAACATACAATTCACGAACACATTTGTATCATTTGACACCCAGACTCAGGGGAAATGCCACTGGTTTACACAAAGATACTATGTCACACCCCGGAATCGAACCGGTGACCTCTGATCCTAAGATATCCAAACCCACAGGTAGTCAAGTAAATAAATTCTGTAAAAATAGAGTGACGATTGCGATTTGACTCGGTTTTCAATAGAGCCGGAATTATATTTATGAAAGCCAATTGATTTTGCTTTTCACAAATAGTCTTGTTATTTATATGCCGGTTTTGAATTCCAACATTCATAATTTCCATATTCAATTTTTAAAACTCTCGGAATGCTTTTCAGCTAAAACTACCAAATGATCGGACTAAAATGGGAAATTGCAGGATATCTGAAGCGGTATTTTAAATAAATGAATGAATAAAAAAATTACAATCCCTATGAGTTTCTTGACAGTTCTTCTCAGCAGTGACCAAGTTCCGAACTAGTGGTAAACCAAAATATATGTAATATAAATATTACTTTGCTTTGTATACATTTTATTAGTATGTCGACAAATTTGACTTTGAATAAATGTAATGAATGATACTCTAATGATAGGACTTTAATTCTAGATTTGTATTTTACTGCTCACAGTAGGTGTGAAAAGTAGAGAATTTTCCTCGGGGAAATACGCCTCGAATTTTACTTTAATTTTCTTTTTTTGAAACGAACCCTAGTGCAAGGGGCATTAGGACCTGGGTGACCTGTATCGCGGGGGCAGTTTAGAACATGACATTCACGAACACCAATGACACCCATTCAGAACATGTGTCTCTGGTTTACACAAAGGCAGTTGCCCCGCCCTGGAATCAAACCGGATCCCGTGATCCAAAGGCGGCACATCCAACCCCTAGACCAACGCGTGTTTGTCGAGCTTGAATACCTCTCTGTAATCGGGATTCTAGTGTTAATTCTGAAGAGACTTAAATTTATTCTGGATATTTCCATCACTACATCGTTTATAACAAAGTCGCTGTCGTCTGTCCGCCACTATGTATGCTTATATCTTTAAAACTACGCAACGGATTTTGAAGCGGTTTATGTAATAGTTAGAGTGATTCAAGAGGGGGGTTTCTATGTATAATAGGTACATGCATAATATTGTAGAGAAACACTGATAAATTTAGATGTTCATCATTGCACCCGTGCGAAGCCGGGGCGGGTCGCTAGTTAATTAAAAAACAGGACCTAATTGCCAAATTTTCCTCCAGATGTTTTATGTTATGACATGCATAGATGCATCCTGCATTACAGATGACCTATTTCCAGCAGTGGACTAGTGTGGGCTGTAATAAATAAATAAATAAATAAATAAATATCCTTGGACATTTCACACAACGCCATCTCGTCCCAAGTTAAGCAACTTAATGCTTGTGTTATGGTAACGAGATGGATGATAAACTACTTATATAAATTATTTTTTTGTAAATACATACATATTATAGATAGAAATGACACCCAGACTCCGAGCCAGTGCCTCTGGTTTAGACAAAGACACTGGCCCGACCCCGGAATCGAACCCGGGACCCGTTGATCCAAAGGCGGCACATCTGACCACTAGATAGACCACTAATATAAATAATAGATAGATAGACAGTATACATTTATAAGGTGTTATTTGTGTTCGTGAATTAAAAGTTTGTAAACTGCCCCCGCGATACAGGTTATACAAAATTCAGGGGTTACCGTTTTTAAAAAAAAAAACACATTGACCAGATTTAGCAGAATCCTGCGACTTTAGCAGAATTAGATCCCCAATTTAAGGTTTAACAGACTGTGTCGCAGATCTGAAAATAAGGTTTTTTTTTGGCGAAATCTCCCAAAACCGTCGCAGAATTGTAGTAGGATTTGACATCTAGGTAACTGTGTTTGACAATTAGTCAGTTGGGTAGTTGCGCTAAAAATATTTGAGGAAACTTCCTTTGTCAAAACAATGACAATTTCCTAATTTGGTTATAGAATTTGACCTTTCCTCTTTATATATTTTATAGTACCTATTTTATAAATAAATATGAGCATAAATTAAAACGCGCCGATTTTACTTATTAAGATTTGCGTCAGTTAGTGTAGATTATTAAGTGAAATAAATACCAAACACTAATATTAAACACTCTGTTTTCCCGGAAATTACATCATAGTGTAGGTTTAATTGAAGTTCGATCGTATATTTAAGTAACATATACATATTTGGTATTTTTAGTCTTGTTTTATTACTTAAATTAGTGTTTATGTGAGTACAAATAAATTAGAATTAAACTATGCTAATCAAGTAACATATTTTATCATCAAAACTACAATCGCACATGCACTGAAGATACATCATATAACCACACCTCATTCCCGTAAGGATAGGCAGAGACAACTTCTTTCCACTTGCTACGATCCTTACATACTTGTTTCGCTTCGCGTTTCATTATTCCCTTCATACATACTCTTCGGTTTAGGGTACTCTTGACCTGGCCTTTTTTCAACGCTTTCAGTCTTTACAGGGTTGGCGACACGATAGTGGCACCTGCAGTGTTAAAACCGCTTATTGGCAACGGCCTCCTCCCATTACAGGGAGGGTAATTAGTCTACTGTATCACGTTAGCCAGGCGGGTTGGCACAGGGTTTTGTATCAAGTTTTTCCTTCTCTTGCGGATAGGTTATCGGCCCTGTAATTTCCTTTAGTCGGATGTTACGACACCCTCAGAATGGAATGGGGTGGTGACTCTATGTATTCTAAACGTGGATCTGTAATTTAAATTAATTTACGATTGATTGACGACTTTCTTCAAGAACGAAGAAGAGTGTAACAAAAACCCTTCAGCCATAGATACTACTACCTACTTCTCAGCCCATAAACAACCCACTGCTGAGTCCGGCCTTCTCCAACTACATGAAGGGTAATTAGCCGACCGTGCTACGCTGGCCAATTGGCAAAGGGTTTCGTATTTCCTTCTCTTGCGGCAAGGTTTTCGGGCATAACATTTTCTTTTGTCGGTTCTTACGACACCCTCAGACTGAAATGGGGTGGCGATAGTGTGTATTCTAAATCCATCACCACACGGAATGCCATATTGATAGATTAATTCGATGTGCAAAGTTTCAGGAAAACATAAGCAACTTTTTTTCTTAACATTTTGATGAAAGTTGAAAGTTGGACTAGGTGTCACAACTTTAGAATTAAGCACAATTAATTATTAACAATTAATTATACAATTAATTAGTAAACAAAACTTTTTTTTATGTGGCATCATTATTGTATTTTTCTTGTCTGTTCCACATAAGGTTGCCTGGAAGGAATCGCTTTAGCGATAAGGCCGCTTAACTGTACATTGACTGTTTTCTATTTTACTTTCGATTCTCTAGTTTTGTATAGGTATTTATATGTGTAAAGAAGAATAAATAATAGTTAATGATTGCTAGTTGGTTGTTTTAAAGTAAAATTCTGATCCACTACGAGTATAACGTCGATTGCTCCCGCATACTTCGAGATGCCACCAACCCATACCATTCTGAGGGTGTCGTAAGAGGCGACAAAACGAACCCAAAAGGCAGATCACAAGCCGCAAGAGAAAAAAATCTTGATACAAACCCTGTGCCAAACCGAATTACCAGCGCGGCCCAGTAGGCTATATTCCCTCTATGAATTTGGAAGAGGCCTGACTCTGTGGTGAGTCGTTTATGCCTTTTCTGTCTCAGTACCTATTGATAGCTATGCGTATTACACTCCTCCGATCACAGGCAAAGTAATGAGCCTGACCACGCTGACCAGTCGGATTGGCAGAGGGTTTCGTTTCAAGTTTTCCATTTTTAACCCCCGACGCAAAAAGAGGGGTGTTATAAGTTTGACGTGTCTGTCTGTATGTGGCTCCGTAGCTCGCGAACGGATGAAGCGATTTCAATACAGTTTTTTTGTATGAAAATCGGTTGAGCCGTTTAAAAGTGGGGGGTGAAAGTGGGGAAGAATAACAGAATGTCTGCAAATATAATCGAGTGGGGTCTCAAAAATCTACATTATAATAAGTGCGTACCTATAAAAAGCATAAAATAAAAATTAAATTTAAAAAATTAATAAACCCCCGACTCACTAACCTATTTCCCTTTAAAAAGTAAAAAAAATACATCGCGTTGGGGGACCAGGGGTCAGGTAATAAATAAGTAGGAGCGGTCCCCCAACGCGATGTATTTTTTTTATTTCTTACTTTTTAAAGGGAAATAGGTTATTGAGTAGGGGGTTTATTTAAATTTTTAATTTAATTTTTATTGTGGCTAGGTTTTCGTCATTTCATTTTGTCATCTCTAATTTCGGATGGAATGGGGTGGTGACTCTATGTATTCTAAACCACACAGACAGAAAAGGCATAGCTGAGCCTAATCAGCCTCATTTCTATTACTGTGCCCGTCCGACAGTATACAACTGCGACTAAAAGACTACTTGTCAATAAAAGTAGCATAAGTTACTCGTTGTTAATTTTAATTATGACATTCATAGACGAAGTACCCTTCCATGTGGTAACGGATTTAGAATATATAGTGTCACCACTCACCACCCCATTCCACCCTGAGGGTGTCGTAAGAGCCGACACAAAGAAATGACAACGCTGCAAACCTTACCGCAAGAGAGGGAAAACTTGATACGAAACCCTGTGCCAACCCGTCTGGCCGGCGTGGCACATCCCCGCGATGAGAGGCCTTTTTTTTTTTTTTTTTTTTTTTGGTTTCTCTGGGGAAATGCTTTATGCATACCACCGCACCCCGGGGGAAAGGTCGGTGATTATGTGGGACTCCGACAAGGGTCGTCTACCCAAGAGTCGTTTACCCACTAAAACCCCAGCGGCATACCCTCACACGACGCGCTTGGGGCGCCACAAGTTCGCGTAAACGCATTCTACTGTGACGCCCCGGCGTGGTGCCCGCAACGCGGGCAAGCGACTATCAGAGAGGGCGTCCCGGTATACTGGGACGCCCTCAGTCATCGAGGCTTTCGTCGGTGGTGGCTCCCCCGAACCACCACCGGCCTCCTAGGCGAGGGTAGAAGGGGCCCGCATCGTTACGAACCCCCCTCCAACCCCGCCTCCGTCCGCGGCACGGGTCACCCGGAGCTCCCTCCCTTGCGACCCGCCCCGCTGCCCCCTTCTGCGACATCGGCCCCGCAGAAGGAGGCCCGTCAGCCCTCGGGCCGGCGCCAACCAGAGGACACCGGCGCACCGCAGCCGTCCAGGGCCCGCAGGGAAACCCTTAGGACAGGGTCCACCGTCTACCCAGGTCCCCGGAGCCCCCGTCCAGGGCTCGCAGCGAGACACTGGGGACAGGGTCCCCATCCACCCAAGTCCCCGCAGCCCCAATCTACCGCAGCGCACCGGCGATCCGTCCCGCAGCCCCCTTCTGCGACATACGGCCTCGCAGAGGAGGCCCGTCAGCCCTCGGCCGGCGCCAACCCGAGGACGTTGAGTGAGGACTCGGTTTGACGGCCAACTAAGTTGAGCGCCAACCCGAGGACCTCATGGTGCGCCGCAGCGGTTTACGACTCCCAAGGCAGCTCTGAGGACAGAGGAGTCCCCGGAGCCGCAACCCGCCACGACGCTGGGTGCCGCTCTTCGTCTCACCTCTCCCCGTGGGCCCGCCCCGCATGGGAGGCCCTGGCCGGTATGGCCCCACGGATCATTGAGGCACTCAAGCCCCCTCACCACAGCAAGGTGGCAGCACAGTCGAGGGGGATGAGAGGAGGCCTGATTCAGCAGTGGGTCATTTATGGGCTGACTAGTAGTAGTAGTAGATGAAGTACGTAATTAAAATTCTTATTGAGTTTGAGTTTATCCATTTCCACTATATTATGTGGAAATAAACTAGGTATGTGTGTATATTTATGGATTTGAAATAGGTCACGTTGTCACAAATCCATTTCATCCTAGGGGTGTCGTAGAAATTAGAGTGGCAGAAAACCTAGCAAAAAGGAAACTTGGTAAGAAGTGTGCTTACTCGTCTGGCCAGCGAGGCGCAACGGCTATTTACCCTCCATCCTGACTCATTTACGGGTTGAGAAGAAAAAACGTCGTATGAATGCCACATATCAACGGATTATGTTTCATTTTAAGTAAATAGCACGCACACGAAGGGCATTAATATCCATACAAGTAATATAAGTTTACCAGTGTAAAAGAACGCACTACTTATATAATTTTAGGCCCAGCATCCACTTGACATCAGGTAGAATAATAAATCACAAAAATACCTAAAAAATTCCTTTCTTTTTTATTTCTTACCTTTTCACAATCATATAAATTATAATATGTTTGCTTTTCGTTATTAAAATAACAAAAAAATGTGAACCTCCCGAACAAGACTACAAACCAAGTAGATGATACGCAAACGGCTGAATAAATTATCTTTAAGGTGGTAAAACATCTCGATTATGGGACCTTTCAATCAAAAAGCTATACCTACTACAAACGGTCCATCCGTTTAAGAACAAAGATGCTACAGACAGTCAAATTTTAAAGTTACAATACCTACCTGACTCTTTGTTTCGATAATGGTTCAAAATTAAGAACAGGGAATTACAATAAAACTTTCTTTAAATTGTAACTGTACCCAGCTGTAACCTATTTACCACAAATTTACATAAACTGACCTTATTTCCTTCAACAAATCACATTACGTCAATGCCCAGTTATAACAAAGAGAATTTCTCTAATAGAATTAAGTTAAAGTCGTTATAAACGTGCGCCAAACAACCCCTAGTTGCCATTTTGTTATTGATTCGTTAAACATGCATTTAATGTACATAATACACGTGTCCAACTGAAAGCGTCCAACCTTGAAAATCATTTATATAGCATATTTACGTTGTACCTATCATCTTACGTAACAATGTTCTTTATGAACAATATCGATTAGCCAGATGTGTCGCAATAGGATTCTAAATCAACTTTTCGACGATAACAATCGCCGATTTGGTACATAAATATCATGAAAACGAAATGTTTACAATAAAACTTAAACGCAGTAAAAAGTAACCTAAAAGTTAGGTTGACGAAAACGTTGTAGGCATTCGAAACGCGAAAAGCACCGCCGAAGCGTGTACGAGTCCGTTTATTGTGTATTAAAGTTGGTTTTAACAAAGACGAGTGGGCTAATGTCGAAAATATGTAAGTCGAAGAGGCCCAGTGTCGGGCGGATGTTATATAGCTACGTAGATAAAACCTTCCGCCGTACGCAGCGCCCCTGTCGGCCATTAAATTAAACAAACTTCATGCCGCGCGTACACCCCGCGCAGCAAGTTCGTCCGCGCAAGAGAAATATTTAATTGAATTATATTTATTTTGCTATCGAGCTATTTTATTCTAATTTACAAGTAAGTACTAATTTTAAATGCCGAATAGTTGAATTATGGTTATATTGTAGTGGTTATGTATAATAAGTTATGGGAATCCACCTTAAAAAATGGTTTATAATTTATGTTATACGTATTTTGTTACTTAAAATACTGATATTACTGATGGTGATAATGAAACTAAATTAATTTATTATGCATACTGTAAGAATTTTGCTGAACTTTCAGGAGACACAGTAAGTCACTTAGGACTGAGATTATGATGATAATGACAGCCATTATCATCATCATCTTATTTTTTCAATAGTTACTCTGCTGATTTTTTACCATTTGTTCAACAAATAAAACCAATAAATGTTTACTAATCCAGTTTATTAAACTACCATTAAATAACACTAAAATCCTTTAGAATGAGCCCATTCTCGTAAATCAGTTACGTAATCACCCTTTGCTTCTATAAATTTTCCGAGTTCGTGGACACGGGTTTCTACATATCTATTATTCTTTTGGCGCAAATATTGTTTAATTTCGTCATTTAACAGCCATATATCGCCGTCAATTTTTTTTATCTTGGTTATCTGACGTTGACCTCTAAAGGTAATATTTAAATAAATTGGCACTTCGTGATTGCGTGTCCTATATATAAAGTATGGAAGAGTTGTAGCTTCTTCTTTAGGTGCTACCCATCCAGAAGGGTAGCTATCTTTTGGAATCACTGCTGGAACTGTATTAAAAGGAAGAAGTCTGTCTACATATTTCCATTCTGGTGGGTTCTTCACTATTTCATACTCATACTGTTCCTGGACTTTACGTACAAACGGAGAATGGGCGTAATTTGAGTAGTTTCTGGCGAGGATTACCTGTAACAAATGAATAAAATTGTGATTACTTTCTCAATATTTTGAATACCTATTTTGAATTATGAAGAATAACAATAATCGACTAAATGTGCATTGGGATTGATTTTCAATGGGGACGATGATGATGATGATTGATAAATATCATATTAATTAATTGATAATATACATGAGTTACATTGATATATGGTCATAAATAAATAGAATAGGAATCCTATTATCGGAAAATCTAGACAATTTGCAATAATATTTAAAACAAATGTTAAAATGGTGCTGAAATAACTAAAACAAAAAATATTGTAATGCAAGAGCTTGTTGCGCAGGTTGTACACCCATAGTTCTGTCACATGTCGCGGTCAAAGCAACATTACGAGTAGACGGGAGTGAAAATTTAATAAATTAATTACCGATTGTGGTCCAGGAGCAAGTTTTGTACCCAAATCAGTTGCGTTGTTCAGGATTTGTCCACTTTTTCCAACAAAAAGTCGCGCAAACGCGGACTGAGATCGCAACACGGTCGCCATTTTGAATAGCGAATAGAGAATTGCTACAAGAGCAATAAGAACTATATTATTCGTTTCGAAGGAAACATTATGGCGGACGCCTGCAGTCATTTGGGCTTTTCAAAAATCGTTTTCTAAGTTTAATTGCGTGTTTTTATTGAACTTTTTCGCATATTAAGGTGCATTGTGTATCTGATTAGCTGTTTATTGTGGTTTTTGGAGGTTCCATCGGATAAATTGTGAGTATTTAGTGAGGACATAGCAGAGGTGCGCCACGGCTGGGGAAATGATTTGGTGCTTTCGTACGGCCGAGTCGACGCATACGCACGGCCAGCTGTAGGTGGCGTTAGGTGTCAATCGCGGCTCACTGGAGGACCAAAACATCGAGTTTTTCATGAATTTTCCGGCGAGATTTTCTGTGTAGCGAATGTTTTTAAAAGTTGTCAAGTTGACTATTGAACTTAACTATAACTTGATCTACCATAATAATAGTTAAACTTAGTGTTATATCGATAATTAAATGTCATATTAATGCGCGAACTTGTTGAATGCTACGCGTTGGCTTTTGTTTACCACGAATTTATGATACGATTTTAATGAATTTATGCGACGGATTTGAATAAATGACAACGTAGTACGTTTATTTTATAGATTAGCTCTTAATTTATTTAAAAACCCTTGGGTAAATCGGTTTATGTAGAGAGTAATTTTCTGTGGCGTTTTTCAACTTATGTGTATGACCACGTTTCTAAATATGGGGTGGCTGTATAACTTCACGGTTACTCATCACGTTTCAGGTCCAGATGGCACATTTCGGAGAAGGATTATGGCACAAAGTCGTCCCAACATAAAAGTGAAGGACTCTTCAAAGCAGAAAACGTCCTCTCTTCTTAGTCGTGACGACAGCGGTTGTGATACGTGCCCAGAAGAGAGCTTAACTGACACTAATCTACAGGACACAGATACCCAAGCTGAGCCTGTAGATAGTAGCAAGCTACAGACTGTCAGGAAGATTCGGGGCCGTCCATCAATTAAACGCACATTGACCAACAAGATCAAAGCTGATACTCAGCTCCTACCTAATGTCGGAAAAACGGGATCAGCTCCCACCACACATTCCAACATGAAAACTAAACAAATCAAGGATGAACATGATAAATCTATTGATGAAGACACTGTTGTAGAACCGAAGACCCGTGCCCGCAAGAAGGCCTCGGATATAGTTGAAGAGGATAAAAAAACAACTCAAGAAGAGCCCAAGACATCCAAAGAAGTGAAGAAGCTGGTAGGCAAGCCTAAGGCTGTGGTTAAAAAGCGACCTTTGGGTATTAGAAAAGCTCTGCGAAGCAAAAAAGCTTTGGTCCCTAAAGAAAAGATAAAGAATGTTATAAAACAAGTCAACAAGAGGGGACGGAAACCTGCATTAAAGGTTGATACGGAGACCTCTCAAGACAAAGAAGCTATTCCACTAATACCAGTAACTGAGATCAAGAAAGAACCTTTTGACGATACAACACCTAACTCAAGGTCCTCAAGTCCCAAAACAGCTGGCAGAAGACAAAGAGTTAGCTCCGATATGGCTATGATGAAAACTATGCTTAGTGAGTCCCCTAGTAGTCTTGTCCTTGGACCCCGCACCAGTCCATACTCTATGCGCTCTGAGAGAAGCAATAGCCCTTCACTCTTTGAAGGCAAAAACCTTCGCAGTGGGAAACCAAGGAAAGTTAAAAGTAATTTATTAAATGAAGTGGTTTTGAAAGAACAAAAGAAAAGACGTAGACTACACTCAGATTCCAAGGCTTCAGACTCAATAGAGCTTCCTGAGGACTGTAAGAAACTGAAGAGAGGCCGCTCATGCTCTCGTGATGGCAGTGAGATCTCAAAGTGCTCCGATAACACCGAATCAGATCTGAGTATGAGTGAACCTCTTAATGATACAGAGAACAAGGAGCTCAACAAAAAATTAGATAAATCTAAGACTGACCTAGATATAGATATTGAAAATAATATACCGATCTCGACCACGGACAAAGTGCCTTCCCTAAACATTGACTCAAAAGTAGCTGAAACCAAACCTGATATGGAACCTTGTAATGTAAATGAAAAAACAAAGAGAAAATTGAGCTTAAACAGAAGTACTTCATTGGACTCTGACAACAATAATAGTAATAGGATTAAATTAGACGATATAAATGCATCTGAACTTGAAGACAAGTTATTGTTGAAGACTGAAAATGATACGCTTTTGGAAGCTCGTAGTAGTATATTGACAAGTATGTCCAGGACATTTAATTCTAAAGAGGTGGCAAAGAATATTAGAAAGGCACGTCGAGGGAGGAAAGCGGCTGTGGCAGCAGCGAGACCTAGCCCCAGTCTGAATGTGGTGACCAAAAACGTTATCACTAGTACAATAACCAATAATGATCCTGAAGACAAACATGAAACACTGGATACACTCTCAAAGGAGATCAGTGATCTGATTAACAATTTAGACGAAAATATCGACCGCGATCATGAAATGGCTGGAGAACAATCAAGCACAGATTCTGCAGCTAACCAAATGGAAACTAAGACTGTCGCTAAGTTTTATGGTTTGTCTAAACCTTTAGGTAACACAGAAAATGTGCCAGCTCCTGAGACTCCTGTTAAAAACAAAGACATACTTGTTAGCAATGAAAACACGCCATCAAAAGACGATGGTGAAAATATAAGACTGCATTATGAAGACGATCCAATAGAAAAGCCAACTGAAGGCAACAAAGTTGAGATTACTTATAAATGCAGTCCTGTAGCAAGCATCGACAAACTAATGGATAGACTGAAAGAATTTGAAGAGTTTGACAAGAGAAGACAGAGGCAAGAACTTAAAACTCAAGATCCAAAAGCCAATGATGGTAAAACTGTGATGGTTACAAATGATGTAGTATTAATCCCAAAATCGGGTGATATCAAGCCATTGAAAGACATACAATCGGTGAGATCACCAGAGAAACCAATCGAAAAAGAAAATGTGCTTAGTTGTTTCGAAAATAACTCTGCTATTTCAATAGTCAAGAGGGATCAAGTTAGGAAATCTGTTGATGTAGACTTGCCTAACTCAGTAACATTGATAAAGAGAAATAGTTTCAGTGCTAGGAAAGAATCAACAAGCTCTAATCATTCGAAGGAATCTGATGCTATCAGTCTTTTCGAGAAGTCTTTGGGCAAGGATGTTACATTGACTGAAATAAGAAAGTCCGTCGATAAGTCATCGCCTGTCACGCCGGTAGATTTACATCAGTTTGCGACTTTACACCCTAACAACCCGGCCCAAAGCCTTGTGGGAGTTGTCATTGATTCCAGTCAGATTTCAATTACACCTCGAGTTTTTAATGACGCCAAAGTATCTAATGACGTTCAAATAATTACCAAACGTAAATCCAGAGAATCTAAGGAATCTGTTTCACGTAAATCTTCCGAATCGGCCAATGATAATGAAGAAAAGATGGCTACAATAGAGAAAATAAAGTCACCTACACATCCAAATGTATCTCCAGCCATTTCAATTACTGCTACCCCTGTAGCTCTTAAATCTCCAGAGTGGGCGCCTATTGAAAGTGCTGCGCGTCCTCCACCTGAAGGCATTTTCGATAATCTGAAGAACTATCCTGTGGATAACATATCCGCTTCAGAATGTGCTCCAGCTGCCGAGCCTACGAAAAATGATGCAGTGAAGACTGATACGGATGGAGATGTAGCTATTCCTGAAGAAGTCCGAACAGCAGAAGTACAAAAGCCTACAGAGGTACCAACTACCTCTGATGGTGAAACAGTAGACGTAAAACTTGAAGATATAGCAACAGTTGCGGAAATTCCAAAAGTAGCTGCTAAAACGCCAGAATCGGCACCGTTACCAGAAGCTAAAACTGTTGCAGATGCTGTAGTGGTTCCTGTAATCACAGATTCTGTAAAGGAAGAAGAAGACAAGATGGAAATAACAGAAGCCACTACTTTGCCAGATGACGAAACAAAGGATGTAGAACCAGCTGAACTAAAAACGGAAACAGTCGAAGATAAAGTTAACCCAAGCATTAAATCACCAGAAACAAAGCCTACAAAAGCTGCTAAATTGAAGCTTTCAATTGAAGCACAACCTGGTCCTAGTAAGATTTCTGAAATGCCAAATGCCTTTAATGAAACGCCAGAGAGCCAGAAACGGAAAGAAAATGTCCTAAGAACTCTTGGTTTGCTAACACACAAAGCTGCCAAAGAAGCTAAGATTGAGAAGGCGAAAGAGAAAGAGAGGATTTATAGTGGTATGATGTCGAATAAGAGCAAGGCATCCAAGTCAGGGGACTACACGGGGACACTGAAGACTGTAATAAAGTTGAATAGGAGTGGAAGTGAGAAGAAGAAACATAGAAGTTCTTTGAAGATGACGTTCCAGAAGAGCAAGCATCGGGGCAAGCCTACGCCGGAGATCGGGGATGCTGCTGCAGAAGACGAAGCTTACTACACCATTGAGCGGCGTGAGGTAAGCATATCTGATAAAGTATCTGTATACATTTACTTTACAGGGTATAACAAACACTATAGTCATCTTAAGTGAGGTCTTAAAGCGAATTAAATTTTCAGATGAGGAAGTGAGATTAAGACGTTTTTTTTTAAAGTTTTTTTTTTACGAACCATGACTTCCAGTTGATATCAACCAGTTATCGTTATTATTATCCAACAAGCTTAATACTCCGAGCTCCTTTTAGTTAGGTGGGGTGTTATATTTACCTGAATTTTTGCACTCACTTTGCATTATGGCTATAGATTTTTTTGTTACGCCCTGTATATACTTCAATAGATATGGGTATAAATAGGCAGTTTGTTTTATGGAACACATTAGTCATATGAAGTAATGAAAAGATAAACCAATTGCAATGATATCCATATAAAATGGTTATAAAACAAAGTGAAGGTATTTTTCACCCTGAGTATCTTTTCTCTAATTTGTGAAAGCTTATTGGATTTTCCACCTAAACCGACACTAATTTCGGTTGAAAATGAACTACACACTTTTCATAGCTAGTTAATTCTCGTTCTATGAGGATATTATAATTTGTGTGGTATTGAGACGGTCTTAAAAGCTTCGCGTGCGTAGCCGTAACTGATCTTGCAATACAATAACTCTTTAATGCACCATACCAAGCCTTACAGTTTTCTTTGGATGGATGGATACAATGGATGGTCTTCTACTTGTACATGCTAAAGAGTTTCGTCGTTACAGCCCATAAATGACCCACTACTGGGTCGGGCCTCTTCCAAATTCATGGAGGGAGAGAGGCCTACTGTGCCACATTGGCAAGACGGGTTGGGAGAGGGTTTGTATCAAGTTTTCTTTCTCATGGGGCTAGGTGATCTGCCTCTTGCATTCTTTTAGTCGCCTCTTAGAAAGTATGAGTTGCTGACATGGTGTATTCTAAATCAGTCACCACATGGTTATAGAGTTTATCGTAGTATAATAGAAGTCTCAAAAAAGTGATCTAATATAGCATTACAACTAACTTATAACACGATTTAATTAAATATATAAAATAAACTAGCTGACCTGACAGACGTTGTCCTGTCTGAACTATGAATATTGAATTCGAATTGGAATAATTAATAATAAATTAATATACCGCCTTTTCTAATCGATTCCAATCCCTTAATTAATGTAATTAAAAAAGAAAAAAAGTAATTATGCCAAAAATAGCGAACCGTCGGGACGAACGTCAAATGTTTGACAGGTAACAGTTTGTATGGGAAAATAAAATTGTTGTTTTTATTATTCTACTTACAATATCAATGTTTTCTCTAGACTCTTAAACCTTCCCTGAACTCACACGAATATTTCAAGACCAAAATTAGCCAAATCGCTCCAGCCGTTTTCGAGTTTTAGCGAGACTAACGAACAGCTATTCATTTTCTAGCTGACCCGGCGAACTTTGTTTCGCCTTAAAGGCAATACATGAGCAGATATTTTATTTTATTAACTTTTTATCAGGATAAATATAAATAAAACATCTATGATTTTAATTATACTTTATTGGCCATCTATTTTAGTAACTGCACTTTTCAGTGAATCACCTTGTGACAGACGACATTTTTCGGTTTATTATCAGGCGCATGAACAAATAACGCAGATGGTCTTCTGACCCGGAACATGCCACATATAATTGATCTTGGGAAATACATGAATTTTCTAGATTTAGGCCACAAATTTTCCAGGATTGGCCCTGTGATTTATTAATGGTCACGGCGAATGCACGACGGATCGGAAATCATTAAAACTAAAACGGTATATCAGTTGATATCGTCGGGATCCTCGGATGAGAATTTCCTCACCTTCCAACTTTACTTTGAGTATATTCCATTGTTCATCAATTCACTTACCACCAAACGCGTTCCGTTGCACAGGTTTGGTGGTTTTGTTTTATATATTTTTCTCTTTTTTTACACAGTCATTATATTTGAATTAATGCAGTGTACCAATGATTTCATTCTGAATTATGTTAGTTACTTTATGTCATCTACATATATATATTCTTAGCCGCGAAAACAGCTCGCTTAGTCAACCATTCATTATTTTTGTGTTTGTGAGTTCGTCCTTCGATGAACAGAAATTCTGAGAAAATAAAATCAATCCAAATATTTCGATGATTAGAGGCAAGCGCTTATTTCGGCGGCAGCAGTCGATCTTGGAATTAGAGGCAGTGTTTGGCAGAAATAGCCAGACAGTAAAATCATTGCGCCTCCAAAACATCTCGAGTCCTTGCGTAGGTGTTCGGTCGGATCGGATAAGTGCTTCCAATGCACGTGTATACGCTATTGTACATTCGTCCCAGATGACGATTTTCCATTTTGATAAAACTTTAGCCGCTGAGGAGTGTTTTGTAATATTACATGGCATCTATAGGTCCAATGCGGACGCAAGTATGCAAGCAGTAATTAGTGCTGCCACCGTATCGAAACGTTGCTCGATCCTAATTATGTAGTACCTACTTTATAAATTTATTCTTGTGTCTCGAAAATTATCTAGTTGTTGATCTCTTAAATTTGCTCGACGATTTTGCATTCCCAACCGAACCGTTTCACGGGCTGCCTCGATTTGCTCTTGTGATTGAGAAGCACGGATTCAAGCCATACTAATGCGGTGATCTTCACGTGCATTATTTAGTTCTTCTTCATTGTTCGGCACAATAAGCTAATATTTACTCGAAAGAAATACATCAACCGGTCAACTTCAAAATTTCTAATTGTCAAATTTGTCAAACTATAGACAACATAGCGTTTAGCTGTCGGTGAAGTTTTGTTATTCCAGCAGTTGCATTTTGATAAACTATGTTTTATAACACGGAACGGGATTACACACATTTACACTTTCAGGTTTATAATATTAAGTATGATTTTGTGTATTGTCCAACATCCATATATTTAAAAGTAAGTCGGACATAGGATACCTAAGATTTTTATCCCGTTCCCGTAGAATGTGATATAATACCTACGTGGTATAACAAAGCGCAACTGACAGCGAAACTTTATGTTGTCTATATTTAAATATGACTGAAAATTTGACAATTAGAAATTAAAATTTAACTTAATATCGCTATACATTTACACACAATATCTTTATAAATTGTAGCCTATGTGTTATTCTGATGTATAAGCTATATTATTATAAAGTTTCATTAAAATCCATTCAGTCGTTTTTACGTGAAAGAGTAACAAACATCCATCCATCCATCCATCCATCTATCCATCCAACCATCCATCCATACATACTTACAAACTTTCACATTTATAATATTAGTAGGATAAATATGTAAAGTGTTTTCCGAATTACTTAAAATAATCTTGTGCAGCGAATAACAAAAATATTTGGGTGGAATCTACAAGAGATGGAAAACATGACTCTGCCAACTAGTTTGTCCTCGGTGGCACAGGATGCAATAATCAATTTAAAGAGTTATGTCTCTTTAAAATTCTGATAAAATATCATAACTACATTCCAGTTAGTAATAACCAAAACTAAGGTTTAGGAGAGCAACATCTTTAAGACAGCTGGACTAGAACCGTTCATTGTTCCTTTTAATTTAGATAAAATTAACAGCATCGGCAATCGATACACAGGTTGTAACAAACACCCTATAACCATCCGAAAGGCATATCGAAGGAAGCAGTTAAATTGTACATATTATTCTTTTTTATATCTTTAAGTATGAGTGAGTTATCGACGTTTTTCTAAACAAGGTTTTTACTATAAACATAACATGGGTTTCATTGAAAATCAACCAATTAGCTGTCGAAATTATTATCGGGGAAAATAGTCCGTGTGGTGACGGATTTAGAATACATAGTGTCACCACAACATTCCGTCCTGAGGGTGTCTTAAGTGCCGACAAAAGGAAATGAATGACAAGGCTGAAAACCTAGCCCTATGAGAAGGATAACTTGAAACAAAACCCTGTGCCAACCCGTCCGACCAGCGCGGCACAGTAGGCTAATTAGCCCCCCTCTGATGGGAGGAGGCCCGACTTAGCAATGGGTGTAGTAGTAGAAATAGTATTATTATCCTACAAGCTTAGTAATTTCAGTTCCGGTTTTCTAAGCTCATATGTCGAGTTTTGAGATACAAGTGTCTTGTTCAGGCATAAAAACAAGAAAAAAGGGGTGTTTTCCTGAAATTCAGCAGTACTATCGATCCTTTCGTAATGGCTGTAGTGTTTTTGTTACACCCTGTATCACTTCACTAATAGTATAAAACAAAGTCGCAGGTCCGACCATATGTATGCTTAAATCTTTAAAACTACGCAACGGATTTTAAAGCGGTTTCTTTTAGTAAATAGAGTGATTCAAGAGGAAGGTTTTTATGTATAATACATCCATAATATTGTATAGAAATACTGATAAATTAGGGGGTTCATCATTGCACCCGTGGGAAGCCGGGGTGGGTCGCTAGTTTAGAATAAAGAGCAAGAGAATCAAAGAGCGTCGACTAGCTATGCGGCTTCTTGCATCTCGCCTACATATATTACCTTCTCAACCTCGGCAGCCGGTATTAAAATATGCCTAGTTCATTAATGTATGGGCTATATCATCGTAATAAAATATTTTTATTTTAGCCACAATACCGTCGCATTTGGTTAAAAGAAAACCTTTATTGTTTTCGATATATGATCAAGTTGTTCCCGCCGTTACTCAGATTATTGCGCAAAATCTACCCTGAGCAATAGTATATTTTAGGATCTGTTTGTGTTTGTTTTGTTCTCTGTGTCTTCCGCGCTAGACACTGGGCGTAAGCCAGGGCGGTTTTGGTTCAACATGTTTCTATGATAGCCTGTCGATAGTATCGCAAGGCTACGCAAAAAGTGTTTCATGGCGGAATTACATTATTGGTATGGTAGTTTCAGAATAAATGTGGACGGACGTAGGGATTGTGTGAACGAGGACTTGCGTATGAAATGTATGAATATAGATATGACACCGGTAGGAGTGTATGGACACTAACACCTATCGCGAGACAAGGTCTGGAAGATGGTGGTAGTTTTAAACACAAAAGAGTTTTGTGATAAAACCTCCATGGATAAAGTTCCTTTTTGAGTTTGAGATTCATTTTTAAATAAAGAATAGACGGAGCTAGCATCACAAGGTTTGACATTTTATCCAATCTCTAGATAAACTGCGATAATTTGAAATACTCTATCTTATCTCTGGATTAAATTTAGAATGTATTACTTTAATCGTATCTGTTGCCAGAAGAGCTTTTTTGTTTTGAATAGTTGTCCTTTGCGACTTTGTTTGCGTTTATTAAGATTTAAGAACGCCTTAGTGTACGCGCTAGTGTTCTGTTTTGATCTATAGAAAATAAACTCTTCCGTCTTCTTAATTAACGATTTTGACTTTTAGTCACGATTTCTACAAGCTGGGGCATAAATTTCAAACGACCTTGTTTGAAAATCGATGTCTCTTCGGTTATCTTAAACCTACTACTACTCAGTCCATAAATTTGCCATTGCCGAGTCGGGCCTCCTCCAACTACATGGAGGGTAATTAGATATCATCATCATTTTAGCCAAAACACGTCCACTGCTGGACATAGGCCTCCCCCAAGCATCTCCACAAAGGCCGGTCCTTGGCCGCCCGCATCCACAGCTTTCCGGCGACCTTAACCAGGTCGTCGGTCCACCGTGTGGGAGGCCTACCACCACTGCGTCTTCCGGAACGAGGTCGCCACTCGAGGACTTCTGCCCCATCGGTCCTGCGAGCTATGTGCCCTGCCCACTGCCACTTAAGTTTGGCAATCCGGTGGGCTATGTCGGTGACCCTGGTTTGCCTGCGTATCTCTGCATTTCTGATTCGATCTCGCAGGGAAATTCCGAGCATAGCCCTCTCCATTGCCCTTTGGTTGACTTTGAGCCTTCTGATGGAGACCATAGTGAGCGACCACGTCTCTGTTCCATATGTCATCACTTAGTTACATATAATAAGATATATAGATATTAATATTGTAATGTGTTGTCCCCAGGGCGGCGTTGGCGCGACTTCGGATGGTGGGCACAGAAAGTCTCATTACAGTAACCGTCTTAACAATCATGGTGTGTGGACTATGTCGTCGGCCATACCCGCTCAATATATGCAAACATTACACTTAGCGTCACGCGGAACGGCTGAAGACATTCGATAGAATTTACAGATCATGCCAAATAACATTTAAAAACCTATTTTTACCGGTTTTTTTAATAATGGGGAAGCTTACGGCCAAGCGTATGGCCGCCTGATGACGTTTACTACTACTATTCAGCCCATAAATGACCCACTACTGCGTGGCGCCTAGTCCAGTTACATGGACGGTAATTAGCCTTTTTTAGGGGGGTAAACGAGCATGCCCGGTGCACCGCCCTGCGACGCCTACCTCCCGACTGTGATTCCACGGAGAAGGTAGTCATTAGCCTACTGTGCCACCCTGCCAGATGTGCTGGCACAGGGTTTCGTATCAAGTTTTCCCTCTCTTGCGGCTAAGTTATCGGCCTTGTCGTTTAATTTTAATCAGACACCCTCAGAGTGGAATGAGTTGGTGACATTGTATTCTAAATGCGTCAATCCTAACGCGTTGCCAACCTTGTGTGCAGCAAGATAAGAGTAGATTCCTTCAACTGCCAGCATCACGCTGATTTAGAGATCTGGTAACCTTACTTGCAGGAGCACAACTCTCCCCAAGTATTATGTTATTCGGCTGTGGTATTCTGTAAGGTCCTTTCCCAGTTGAACAGCCTAGACTCTCTCTCTCCCATTCTCTCTCTTATCAGATTACACAGATTTACATGTTACTTCTTAAAATGTTATACTTCTATACAAATATATTATGTTTGCATATATTGAGTACCTTTATCAGTCGATCATAGTTTGTGGAATATAAAATAGTAAACGCACTTATAAATCTAGACACAATTAATTATTTATCTAGGTTGTACTATTAAAAATATTGAGGTAGACAAAATGTTGGAATCGTTACAAATAAACTATGGTCGCTGACAAGAGAAGTTAAGACTTAATATCACTAAAACATTTAGTTTGCATGCACATTGAAATGTTTTGCCGTCCACGACTGACAAACGCATGTTTTTATGGCAATTGTCAACGTTCTCGGCAATTTTTCGTTCGCCTTTGTTCTGTGGCTTATAGCATGTTAGTATAGTAGCCGGCAAACGCCTTGAGCAAAAAGTGCTATGGTGGGGGAACTGTCATCAACACATCTCGCAGGTTTCGCCCCCAAATGCGACATTTGTACAATGACTGACAACCGCGCAGTCAAGGCTATGTTTTTTTTTATTATTATTTTTTAACTTTTCAAGGATATGGTTAAAATTGTTAGCCGGCTACTATAAAGACGCGTCCACATCGAACATTTGATGTGGTTTTGGTATTTGTTTTTTGGGAATAAAGCAAACTTAATGTGCTGCGTCGCTCAATGCTTCACATTAAGCTAGCTCTTGTAACAGCCGACAAACAACACCTAACTGCGCAGTAGTCCTGCGCAGTGAGGCAGATCCCACTCAAACTTTCCCTCACTACAGCACGGCTATTATACATTGCCGATTTTTAACTGTCATTGTAATACAGCCAATTCTAACGACATACTCACGAAACCGTACAGGCATCACAAATAACATGCTAACCAAATAAACTCCGTCATTCCTCTAACTGAAAAGCTCTCCACAGAAACCGAAGCTGCTCCGGAGCCCGTGGAGCCTAAGGAGACCCTCAACCTGGTCATCCCGGAGAAGGCGTCCTCGTTCAGCATCCACCCGGGTAGACTGTGCATGGACCAATGTTTCTACTGTGGGGGGAAGTTTGGACTGTTTGATACTCCTTGCCACATCGCGCAGATTAAGAGCTCCGAAAGACAGAAGAAGGTTTTGGACAGTGAGTAGACTAAACTCTTACCTATCCCTTCCTCCCCGTGCACTTCACGACTGTAATCATGATCACGGGGAGAAATCTAGATAATATTCTAAATACACTCATATCATTAGGCTTATAACTAGACATGTGGTATTTTCAATGTAATTACTATATTATGTTATTTTCAAATTTTGATAGTGGCCACCCCATTCCACCCTGAAGGTGTCGTAAGAGCCGACAAAAGGAAATGACAAAGCTGATAACCTAGCCACAAGAGAATGAAATCTTAATACGGAACCCTGTGCTGTATCTGGGCAGCGTGGCAAGTAGGCTAATTGCCATCCATGTACTAGAGGATGTAACTAGAGGAAATACGATATATTGTGTATCTTAAAAAAAAACTTGCAATAAACTCCTAATTGAATCTCAAAAACATTATTGTTTCGAAGAGATCGAAAGGTTGCCTGGAAGAGATCGCGGTATACGATAAGGCCGCCCAATGTACAAGTTACCATATAATATTTTATTGTCTGTATCTTGTCTTTTTAGTGTGCAATAAAGACTTAATTAAATTAAAATTACAAATTGGACACAAAAAAGCGGGGCTCCATCCACTATTTTGCTAGCAAATTACCCACCCAAACTAATGAAATTGCTAACCTTAAACTGATAAATTCAAAAGTTACTCCCAAGTCCACAACTGTAAATTGACAAAGGTGTGAGAGAGAGAGAGAGAATTACCCGATTTGGGATCCGAACAGGGGCAACTTGTGTAGTACACAAAAATATCACAAATTCCAAAAAAAATACAATCGCAAAACATACACAGTAATATAAAATCGATATGACCTGATTCTGAACACGACTGTTTATTTAGACGAAGAGAAGCTGACCATCGACAGCTGTCTATGCGACGCGTGCTATAGACATGTGGACCGCCGCGCCAACTGCCCTTCATACCGCAAACGACCCTTCGGCAGGCAGAGTGACCTTCTGCCAGGTCCGCCGCAGCTCACGTGAGTACTGCCAATGTGTGGCGGGTCACACTCTTCTTAAACATATAAGCCAATTACAAGTCCTCGCTTATACTTATACATTAGAAAACCGTGGTAAGGTTTCTACTTTGATAACTTTAACAAAATAAACAAAAATCATCATCATATTAGTCATAATCATAAGTCCACTGATAGACAAAGGTCTTCTCCAAATATTGCCACGAAGGTCAGTCTTACGAAATATATGCCCTGCCCACTACCCCTTAAGTTTGGAAATCCTGTAGGCTACGGCAGTTACTCTCGTTCGCTTGCGTGATGCATATTTCTAATCCGATCCCAATTCAGTTAGGCCTCTCTATTGCCCTTTTCATGGATCCCATAGTGAGCGACCAGGTCTCTATATGATTATCCTATGCAAATAAAATGTCATTTAGCTTACTTGAGAATCAACACCATTAACGTGACATAACCACACAGGCCTGTGGAAAAGCCAGTCAGTCCCCCAATGGAGGAAGAGAGCGAGGAAGAGCACAGTGCCCCTGCCACGAGCACCGGCCGGGTAGCCATCTGTCACACGGAGGGCTGCACTACCGTTGCGGACCACTCCATCCGTCGCAAGTGGCTCATCAAAATGCGGTCCAGCGTCAACAGGGTGGTGAGTCAATTTTAAAGAACGAAATAGTATATTTCATTACAAGTGCGGAAAGGCTGTCATTACAACGAGTTCCGACAAATGTCTACCCGAGCCGAGGCGCAGCCGAAGGCGAGGGTTGACAGTCGGAACAAGTTGCAATGACGGTTCCGCACGTGTACTGAACGACTATTTTTAATACAGTTGCGAAAAAATGAAGCAATTTAATAAAATATTATAAACACAATAAACTCAACTAACTAATCATTTCTGAAAAATGGCGCCGACCGTAGAATATAAGCAGGTTTTTTTTTCTTCATCCATTCTGGTAGGCAAAAGGAACAAAGCCCATACAGCCAAGTCTTCAGTAGAATTTATTGATATGAAATGAAATTTAATTAGATGAAATAAAACACATTCAATCAAATCATTAAATCTGATATTGAAACAAATTAGTACGTAGTTTCTTTTTAGAAATATACGTATTTGCATGAATCATAAAAACTTCTATGATTTTTTTTAGTAAAAACTTCATGGTTGGTTTTTCCTTATAATAGACATTATTTTGACAGTTGGGAAAGAAAACGCACTAGTGCGGGAATGGTAAAGAAAAAGCACGCGTGTGTAATAGCCCACTTCCCGAACGCTATACGTCCCTGTAATATGCCACTTTTTGAGCAACTGTATTAAAAATAACTTTTTATAAATAAGCTTAGAGATTAGGTGATACTCTGTAAGTAAAATAGCGCCAAATCATTATTAAAATGTAAATGGCTTAGGATAGACCCTTTCGGCACTCCTCTTGTAGAATGTAATATTGAACATGTTTAAACGAAAGGGAACAAGATGCGTAATCATTTAGTATTATACAGTCCGTTAAAAAGATGGTGGCTGCCTACTTTCATAAAAGCTGTAAACAAAGAGACAGAAAAATAAACATATGGGGCATAGGCTAGATCCCTGTGACACTCTCCTATGAAAAAAACGTTAGAAGAGTAACATTAACAGTAAAAATACTCACTAAGCTGAATATAGCTAAGCATACTTAGTTTTAGGCCTTTTTAAAAGCTTTTGTGATACTACAGTATTCTGATTCTGAATTAATGCATACTAAACCCAATCGAAAGCTTTCGACATGTCCCAAAATACTGGTGTGTACATAAGCCCAAAGTTGTGATTGACCGAAACGCAGCTGCGGCTGAAGTCGGACTACCCGGGGCTGCACACGATCCCGCTGTGCGACGCGCACCACGCGGCGCTGGCCCCCCTCGCGGCATGCACCCTTTGCCGGCGCCGCCTCGCCAAGCACTCCAGTCTGCACTTCATCACACAAGTGAGCCTTCTCTTTTTTTTTTATCGATATTGGAACTATTCTATCCTTGAAATTTTACAATTGTTATTGGTTAAATTGTTCTTTAAATATTAGTGTTTTATAAGGCTTATGTCTGACAAATTGAAGACTATCGAATACTTTATATTCTTGTAATCAATTACAATAATGCTATTCTTGTTAGTTGTAAGTATAACGTATAATCCACAGTCGTCGATAGCTAACGATCTCGCGAAACAAACTAAAAGGTGTCCGAACGATACCTGTGAGAGTATTAAATGGCATTGTCACTTTCCATAGATATATGTTGTATTGGTTGTGTGTGTCGCTTCGCGTTTGTGACTCTGGCCCCACGCGCAGGGCCACTCGGAGCTGAACGGGCAGCTGTCGGCGGCGGGGCTCCCGGCGCAGCTGGCGGGCGGCTGCGCCGTGTGCAAGGCCTGTCGCTACTACTGCTCGCTGCTGCAGAGGCCGCTGCACAACGCCGCCTACGCCAGGGCCTACAGGCGCAAGTCAGTCTCGGTCTCACACTCGCACGCTGCCTCCGCCGTCTCGGGGCCCTCGCTCACGCCGCCTTTGCTTGTTTGCAGGTTGCTCCAGATTTACAACATAGAGGCGCCGCCTGAGTCCGACGGCGAGGTAGACGAATCCGTATTCCAGGAGGACGGGAAATCTAAAAAGAAGCAGCGCGCCAAGTCCAAGCAGAGGAAGTCTTCCGAGCCGGAAAAGGACAGCGAGTCGTCTGAACGCACCAACGACAGCACGCCGGAAAAGGACAAAGTCAAGGACGAGACCGAACCCAAGGAGAATCCTCTGGAGGAAGACATTGAGAGTCTGATTTCTTCCAACAAGATTATGGTACCTAACGCCGTTAAATCCAATGAATCGGCACCTCAGAGCGAAGGATCCGAGGGCGAGGCCGGCAACGATATGGATGCACCGATGATACCGATAGACAAACAGACGGAACTGCAGTATTTGCTGCAGAAACAGAACAACCCGGCGCAATTCTTAGCTAAACCCAATATGACACAGAAGCAGAGGAACATAATGAAAATACAGACGTCCCTTTCTGGCATACAGAAACCGGGACAACAACATAGGATAAATGAAAAGAATTCTAAGAGAATACACAAATTGGGACAAATGGTCGCACAGAAAGAGAAAACTCTTGGGGAAAATATAGAAGAACAGAAAATGAATGAAGGAATCCCAATACTTACAAACATAAATCTTAATGATGAGTGTACAATTGAAACTATACCGAACAAGAGACCGGCAGACATCAACACTCTGAAAAACAAATGGCAGATGTCCGAGAGCTTCACGCAAGTCAAGAAGAATCTTAGCGAGCTATCGAAGAACAAAGACCCCAAAAAGGGTACTGAGGTGAAATATTCTAACCCCGTGAAGAGGCTAGAGACTAATCCTTCGATTTCTGTACGAGAACTATTCCCCGGCGAGGAGGAAATGAATCTGCAATGCAACATAGAGTTCAACAACGTCAAAGGCATAACGCCCGAAGGCTGGGAGAAGTGCAACTCGCTGATACAGTACGATCCGGAGACAAAAAAGCTTTGGACGGAGCTTCAAAGGCCTTACGGAAATCAGTCGAGTTTCCTCCGCCATCTTATTCTACTAGAAAAGTATTTTAGAAGCGGTGATCTGATATTGTCACAGAATGCTACACCACATGCAATTAACTATAGCGATTCAGTGCAAAGCAGGTTACGAGCGTATGATAATATAGCTACAGACGCACCTAGACGGAGCGAGCCAGCTATCAGTTTGATAGAGTTCAGGAAGAAGTCATCCATGAATGGAAAAAGTTTGCTCAAATCCAATCAGAACGAGACAGAAAGAGATAGCAAGAAATTCATGCCGCCACCCGGTGTGCTGCCTAAGACTAAGAGTAAAAGTGACAAAGCTAAGTCTAAGCCCCTGCCTCCAGAACTAATAGCTATAAACACTCCGAACGTACATGGCAGAAAAGCAATCCAGAATGTTCTGCATAATATTCAACAGCTGGTCAAAGGTGTGACAGCCGCAGATCCCACTGAGGTGGCGGCTGCCCCTTTGCCCCCTCCTGCCCCCCGGTTAGACCCTCCGTCGACGTCTGCCGCAAGACCAGACTTACCAGCCATTTTACCCAAGGTAGACCCTCCTAAGGAAAAGAAGGATACGCCAAAGAAAGACGAGACTCCCAAGAATTCTAAGACTAGCAGTAAGCCGTGGCGGCCCACGTTAATGCCTATCACTTCGGTGAGTATTCCACTTAATCGATTTTGCAGTCTTTGGAACTTTAGACATTATTTGAAGATACTTTCACATTAAAATATTTTTAAGATTTTTATCCTATCCAAAATAATACTTAATATATTTTAATTTTCTTTATAATAGGGAACTCGTTTTAAGACTGCACCATTCCTATTACAATCTAGCCTAGGCTAATAAGTAATTTGTATCTGTCATAAATTACTACGGAAATTAATACTTAATAAGTGAAGGTAAAATCTTATGTTCTGAAATAGTCATTTATATTTCTAATTTAATATTTATTAACTTTATGTATTATATATTTTCTTAAATGTTTTAAACTATACACAGATATAAATTTTAAAATGAAAGAGAATGTAACATGTCAGATAACCGAAATAAATATTTTTTCTAGTAAACATTAATTCTGATTGTGTTCCACAGGAAAACCTTTCGAGAATAGCCCGGGAGCCGACCCAAGTGGCGGTAGATGGACGAGCGCTGCCCAGTCTAGTCCAAGTATTATCATCGGGCAAGAGATTCCACATCACCTTCCAGGACTACAACAAGATGTGTATCATGAGGCGGGAGAAGATCCAGCAGATCGAGGAGAAGAGGAAGAAGCAGGGAGAGCCCAAGAGACTTTCCACCGAGGAAACTATAGTAACAGAAATTCAACCTTCCACTATCCTAGGAAATGGGGGAACATTGGTCCAGACTCTACCGACGGAGGAGAAAGCGCAAGAAAAAGAGATGCCGGAACTCGGTCAGATTGGCAGCAATGCAGCCAACATACTGAAAAATGTAGGACTCAAGAATATAACTATAGCACCAATCCCGCCTAAGACTGCCACGGTGACTTCCCATTCCGTGACCTTCCCCTCGGTCAGTTCCCCGTCTCTGCTGACGGGGCCAAGGCTGCCTTTGACCCCTGTGACCTCAGTGACCTCCATAAGTGAAGGTCAGGGCCACTTGGTACTCCCGAAGATACCGAAGTCGCTGACAGTGATACCGCAGACGGTGGTGTCCCCAGCGGTTCTCTTCCCCCCCAGTCCCGCCGGGGGGGCTGACGCGCGCCCATAACGACGCCTCATCTTCGTGGTCGTATAGCGACCACCGGCCGTGACCGGCAGCCAGACTGTTTAAGTGACTTATGCCTCTGTAATAAGGTATAAAGTTGCTTGGCCAGAGTCACGGCTCAGGACAGTGAGTGATTGAAGTGTTTGCAATAAGTGACTAAGTAAGCACCGGAGAAGCCTTAATAATTATAACTGTGTATATATTAGTGTAGTGAGGATGTTGCGCTGTGAGAATGGTGATGAGGAAAGTGTTAAATATATACTCTGAGAGGTTTTTAATTTAGTTTTCTTTTTTTTTGTTATTTTAAGACTTTGTGCAAATGATGCGATGATTGTTAGTAGGTCCTTGTTATTGTAGTGTTAGAATGGAAATGGCAAATGGCAGACCTTTTGATGAACTCTCAATATCGATAATTAGAAGGCTTAACAACAACTTTCTAATTGTTGATTAATAAAAATAACAAATTACCCTTGGACAACTTATGTTTTAAAAAAAATAACGAATATCTCTGAAATTGTTTTGAGATTCAATTTTTTAATTCCATTACGAAAACAAAGCATTAATTTATTATTGAATAGCAAATAGGTTTTAATCCAGGTCTGTCTTATTTAAAATGTTAAGTCCATAATATTTATTCATGCCATCTTTTCATGAGAAATTACAACCCTGACTACAGTCCTGTGAGAAATTCTAAATTCTCTAGTCAGGCAGAATATGCATTTATAATTTATTACCATTTAATGATGACGTCATTAAATCTACATACATGCGCGTCTTAGGGGGTCTTTAACAAACATGGAGACAGTAATTTAAGTATTTTCCACAATATGTCTAATGGATAGAGCACAACCAAAAAAAACAAAACAAAAAAGCACAACCGAAAAATATCGATATAAATAATTTTTGAAATGTTGTGTATGGCTATCAATAAAGGCACATACAACAAATAACTATTGTGAAATAAAGGAGGAAAAGTAATTTGGAACCTTCTCAAATTCATCCCAGCCTATAAAAGTCCCAAAGCTGAGTTGAACCTCCCCCAAATTACTGGTATTTCCTTCTGCAGTTAACAGTGGGTAACTGTCACGCTGGCACAAGGTTTCATACCAAGGATTCCGTATCTTCATGTTTGGTAAACTGCGATTTCTGTAGAAGAAAACGGTTGCCCGAGTTACGGAATTGACTGTCAGTGGTCCCATGAAAAATCCAACCATTTCAAATATTCTCCTATACAACTCAAACTCTGTAACTTAGGATTACATGAAAAGAATTTATCCAGTAAACAGTACACAGAATTCTAATATTTTACTGCGCCTATTTTACATAATATCAACAGTACCAGTTAAACCAACCGCACTCAACATTTTTAACGGGCCACAAACTACAAAATACGTCTACCAAATCAGGCAGGCAGAAATATGCTTGAATATTTTATACTGGTTGATAAAGAGATGAAGAAATAACAAAACAGAGAGAGAAATTTTAAAATATTTTAGCCGAAATTTGTTTAGTAACTTAGGGACAAATATGGCCCATTTATAGGCGTCCAAACTAAATAATTGATACACAATTCATATTTTTTAACTTCTACCATTCAAACACAACACAGGTACCAACTACCAACTCTATAGCCTTTATGGTGTACAGAATAACAACGTAAATTAATCCATTATTATTGAGCACTTCCACCTGTGTACACACAGGGGTAAATATTTAAGTACGACAAAAAAGGACCCTTGACATCGAAGATACACAAATCATAATCTGTAATGGATTGAAATTTTTGACAATGTGATCACACGTTTTAGTTATTATAAAAAAGGGGCCTTATTCGACCACAGTTTGAGTACAGCTGACCCATTTTTGTCTCTGTGTTTGTAACCCCCTATGGACGTTTAGGCGTCGTATCATTCGCATAAACATAGTAAATGTATTAATAAACATGTATAGCGTATTTTAGTGAAATCGTTTTTTCCAAACTTTTAAATTATAGCACAGTATTCATGTCCTTGAAATACGAGGAAATAGGAACAGTATATTTATCGAAATTTCAAGGCAGTTACTAACATCAAGTTGCTATTATGTACTATAACTCTTTTGATTATGTAATATAACACATTTTTTAAACAGTTCTGTGTTCGACCTTTTTTCATCAACTTGATTACGTTAATGTATTATCGATTTAAAGAATATTTGGCAGTAGATTGTATTCAATCATTGATAATATACATTCAAATTGCAGTTCGTATGAAATTGTGGAGGCGAAAGTCGAATAGATGAAAAAATATCACTCTGAAACCTTTCTTTACGAGGGAAATCCTTATGAATACACGGCTGTTGATAAATAGCCGGGTTATATGGGACGCCCGGGTGTCCCCCGATCTCCCTGCTAAAACCCACCGCGTTCATCGGCTGCTCTGATCAAAGCCACTAGTGTGACTCGGATTTCTCCAATGTTATCAAGCATTATTTCTAAATATGCAGGGTGTATCAAAAACTCTATAGCCATTCGAGGTGAGGGCATGGCCCACACGAGAAAAGCAGTTCTGTATTAAAAATCACTTTCTATGAGGTATGAGGGAGTACCGTCTTAGTGAACCAACATTTTACTACAAAACAGGGGTTACAATGAAAACCATTTAGCAATCATTACGATGATCATGTTTCTTCAGTTATTGTTATTTCTCAAGTTACGACACATTCGTCACCAACATTTAAGAAGAAAACGTAACTTCTTTTTTCCTAAAATTGTGTGCGAACACAGTATCTTAATTAGTAGTACTATCGATCCTTTCGTTATACGCTTTTTGTTACGTCCTGTATAATCGATGCAATCCAAAATTCGTGAATATTACTTCATTGAAATGTGGTTTTATATACTCTAACTTAATCCAGTGTAAAATATACCTACGCAGCCCATATATTACCCACTGCTTAGTTGGGCCTCCTCCAATTACATAGAGACATTCATACATCCAATCCTCGATGGCATTTTGCACCTAGAAATCTAGTTTCAATGCTGAATTTGATCACCGACGAAAGTGGGGAGTTCGTTTGGGTTTATTGTTTTCGGGATGTAACAAAATAGAGTATATACACTCGTATGTACATTTATATTTAACAAAATTTTGCCTGGAATAAATTCCTGTACCTTTGTAAGTTTTGCGATGGAGTTTTTTTTACAATGCAAAACCAATAAAATGCTCTATGTATGTAAATTATAGATAAATTTGCAAATAAATTGAATAAGATTCTTTTTCTAGGTCGCTATGCCCCACGTTTAAAACGACAGTAACGGTAGTCACATAAATATGAGTTGAACGCTATTAAAATGGCAGTTAATACTTGAGTATTATTGCTTAATTTTGTTACAGTCTGTTAAAAAACCTGATCGTAGAAAAAGAACAGAGTGAAGATACAATTTCAGTTTATTTAAATTGTAATTACAATACATCAAACATTAAAACTATTCGGTTTCAACACCATTCGGCCAGTGACAGTTGTAAGTGAAATGAAGGTACAGTCGTTACAACAAAAATGTTTATATCTAATACAGATTTACCATCAATACTTAACCCTATCAATACATAGAACCGTTCCAAGGTAAAAAATATCTAACTTAATTTGGTGACACTTCCTCTTTCAAATATATGTAAATTTCTGCTTGTGAGAGTGAGATAAAACACCAGCCTCTAAGATATACAATTTAAAACATGTAATCTGTCTTGTTTAGACTGACAATACTGGTCTGATTTCTGGTAGTGATATAAAGGTATAGTGCATACAAAACTTCGCATAATAAAGAGAGGTTTACCTTCAATTTTCTACCACTTGTCAGCTCGGAATTGTTAGTTATAATGTAGAAGCTTTTAAATTAAAAACTTAATATAGAAACACATATAAATGAAGTTGGTGATTGAATTTGTGCCTGACAGAATAAATCTTGTATAATATCATGCTACTGTACATATTGTAACACTGATAAACGTGGAGAGTTCTGACAATTTTTATAGAATTATAAAACTTAATTATGTCGATATAAAGCTCATTTTTGCTTCTGTCTTTGTAAATGTAACTTTAAAATAGTATATTTTTCATTAAAACTCAATTGTAAGTGTTAGAGTAGAACAGTTATTTAATAATAAATAGTTAATCTATTAGTTTTAATGTAACGCTGTTAGTCCAAATCGCTGAGGAAATAATATGAGCGAGCGAAAATACAGGCTTTAATCCCTTTAGAGATGTAGTAGTAAAGTGTAGTACATCATTGAATAAATATTTTTGTAAAGTTAAATAGAGATCGTATAAAATATGACGTTAATACGACATTTAATCGAAGTGTAAAATTATCTAACACGTATTTAAATGCCTACATGTAGATTATACAGTTGAATTTTATAATAATTCAACTGTATAATCTGATGATGAGATGGTTACATAATTATTAATCTGACTGTACAGAAAGCGTGTGTCAAGTTACATTTGCAAATCTAGAAGTGTATGTTAAACATTATGATTATATATCTATACTGTTGAAAATTAGCTATTTTATTTTGGTCAACGTTGTAGCTCGGTCCAATAATAATGTTAGGTCATGTACAGAAGAAAAAATATTATTATTAAAAAAAACTAAACATTGTTCCGTCGTGGTGTCTTGCAACATTATTTTTCTAACTGTAAATTTTTAAGGAGAAAAAGTATGAATCTAACCTGGCCTAGTGTAACAAAAAAGGTATACTTATGCATAAAACAGAATCGACAGACTGATATTAAATTTAAATTGTATTTTATACCATTTCGATGACCAGATTTAGTCGCAGATTACAGAACTTGTACAAAAAGAAACATGATAATTAATTTAAAGAGGCGGGTTTCATAAAAAAACATTAATAACGGCGTTTTTAGGTAGAAAATCTATTACTTTCTGAGTGATAGTCCTTACTTACATATTTCAAAATATAAAATTACTTTTTTTGTTACAACTGGCAGGTATTTATTAAAAGAAGCTGAACCGGCGAACTTCGTACTTGTTATGAGATTTAAAAAAACTTTACCTTTTTCTTCTACAAACCTTGTAAGTAACATGAAGATAACAATCATCTACATTGGTTCAGTAATTCGGAAGCTATGTGCGTACATACATTTTCTCATACTTCGATTGATTGTTTTTTATTTAATGTTGCACTGTGAAATGTTTTGCGCGGTCTCTAGATATCATTGGAAAGGAACTGAGTGGAATTTCGATTCTGAGCTGTGATTAGGGTTAGATAGAATTGTACATATCTTCGCGCTATGCCACGTCGTGGGTAACCAGATTGTCCAGGTGTTTACAAACTAGTATGGCCACCTATTAATTGAATGTAAATTAAAGCAGCATATTTAATTGTATTGTTTTTTGTTTCTTGCCCTCTACTGGGCCAGCTACATACACTGCTTTCCCAAAACATTAGTTCCAAGTATCCTCTATTTTAAGTCCTCGTGCAATACCTAATAATTTTCGAAAGATTTCCATTAATTACGAAGTACACAGTACTACTTTTTAACTTCTGACCCAAATATATTGACACAGGAACGTCACAAATTTTCTGTTTTAAAGTAATGATAATATATTATCATGTTATTTAATGTTATCCGAGAACTAACTAACTTAACAAAATAAAATCGTGGTTAAGGAAACACATACTGAACAAATTTTGTTCCTCATATTGTCCAACAGAGTTGTTTTTACTAATACTAAAACGGCAAGTACAGGTATTCAAGTACTTTTTGTAAGCCAGGGAATAAGTTTTAACCGTTTTTGAAGTTGTCTAAAAATAATGTTCCAAATTAGAACATTCTTCATGAAAGTTTATTGAGAATTCATGTAGTAGTGAATGTTGAGGTTGGAAAACTTCGTTGTAACTGGAAGTCTGCCTGTCTGTATATTGATTGACCATCGCAACAACATATTCATTGGCTAGATAAATAACTCGAGAGTAGCATATATACATTTCCACAAAGAGAAAAATAGGATTACATTGGCTGACGTGATGACTGAGGTTGGTTCAGAAAAAGAGAAAATAATTTAGGCATATCAGTAAAAAATTAAAACGCCTCAGCTAAACCAGCCGGCAAATATGTTAAGCAGAAAGTGCTGTGGTGGGGGAAAGTTCGCTCATTTCATCAACTTATCGCGTGGGGTTTGTCTCCCTTCGCCAATCAGACAATTTGTCTAGGTGTTTGCCGATTATTATAATTCTATAGGTGGCTCTATAAACTAGGGATAATTTCTGAATTGTGGTACTTGAAAGACTGTACGATTATTTATTGATATTGGTAGAGAAGTATTCTAGAGACTGCGTATCTCATCTTACGTCACCACGGCGGTCGGATAAAGGTTGGCTTCCGATCGACGCGACATTCTTCGACATTTTCTAACATTGTGTATAATAAATACCTACTGCTTAAAATGTATAATTGGCTGGATGTACTTACAGTATACAATATATGGATGGAATACTATTCTATTACTGATACATATGTATTTGTTGGTACATACTTTGTAAATGGCTCTCGACTTTGTAAATATTCTCAAAATAAACAGCAACCCTAGATCTTACCTACAGTTTAATCGAGGTGTAATTTGTTAAAAATAACCAGAGCGGCATCACTTCGCTAAAAAACTGGTTTGGTTTATGAAAACATTCATATAATGTCAGTGACATTTTAATGAGGCATCAATGTAAAATAGTGTACTTTTAAATATATTTTTGGCACTAGCGTTCTGTAATATAGATATACACATCAATTTTACAACTAATCCAGTTTCTTGGCGATTTGGTATAAAGTATTTTAAAAATAGTGTAACAATAGTAGCGTGCATCGGAAGCTCACCTTTAGAACTTACGAAATATATAAGGTTTAAGTATTTGGAAGTGTCCATTAGTTCGTGTCCGAACAAATATGACGGAGGTGAAGTGCAATTAGTTGGCATTTCGTTTACTATCCACTACTGAATTGTCCTCCAATTGGGTCATCGGTAGGGATGATGATGCCACACCACTAATATTATTGGACTTTTAGCAAGATCCAGGCTAGTGGTAAGTAACGTATTCTCCAAAATTACTCCAACGTGGATTAAAATGTCCATGCAATCATTGCGTACAGGCCTGGGGCCAAATGAAAAACAACATTTCAAATCGCCATGTCACGTGAATGTAAAATGTCTTCCCATACATTTTAGCGTTTTAGATACTATAGAGGTGTTTGCATTTGGCTTCTGATCAAGGTCCCCAGATCTGGACTTGGGCTGAAACTTACGCTTTCGCCAAATAATTGCACTTTGCCCACGCCCTGCTCATACCCCATTTAGTTCCTTCCAAAGAGTATAGTTTGATAGTTCACATTGTAATTTTTAGTTAATGTACTTTATTGGGCGCCAATTAGCGCTCGAGGTATGAATTGTAATAAACATATCTTATCTCCTGAATTATGTTGTTTATTTTTGTAATACTAATCTATAAAGTGTTGAAGGCAGATGAACTGCAACTTTACCATTTAGCTCCTGGCGAAAACGGGCGTTATGTTTCATGATTTATCACTGGCATCATAATCCCTGCACGATTGAACTGATTGTAGTAATACAGTTTTCAAAAACAACAAACTTATAATGTGTGATGATATTCTGATCATCCGTTCAGTAGTTTGATACTACAGACAGACACGTACATAAAATACTCCTTGTTTGTCCGAGTTTAATATAATATGTATGTAAAAGTGGAATTAATTACAATCATTTCTTACATAACTATTGCAGCGTTGGGCTCTTTTTCTTTCCATTTCTTCCGCCTTTAGTTCTTTTCCATTTCATTCTTCTGTTTTGAAACCACACTTTCACCTGGTGAATGCAGATATATTAGAAAAACAAAATGTCTATTAGTTCACAACTACTGAACTTACAGCCTCCGACAAAGTAGGACCATTCTATCTACAAAATCATTGACCTCTGACCATTCTGATGCAGTCGAACACCCTCCTTCAAAACTCCTGAATTTCTAAATCGAGGGGTGGAGGGGGCAGAAGTATCTTTAATAAGTTGGAGATATCACAATAATCATTTTATGTATTTCAATGAGAGCTTTCATTACTGGCATTACTTCCTAAGGGGACTTACAACGTGCTATCCACCTCGCTAATACCTACCTACCCACTAAAACCAACGGCGGACATATCCATTCCAGGGCTGGCGCTTCTCAAAGGAGGAACATGCTCCGTGACCTTGGAGGCGTGTCAAATACCCACAGGATTTAGTAAGCATGCCAGATACTTTCATATAATTTACCCGAAAAATATGAACTCTCGACACCAAGTAATATAGAGAATTTACCAATAAGTCATCTGCGCTTCTGATAAATTTTATTTATTAGTCGCAAAACCAAACTACACAGTTTCCTCTCTGTTCACATTTCAAACGCTAGGTGAGTCCGACCTCCTCCAAATTCATGGAGCGAAATGGAGGGCCTACTGTGCCACCCTGGCAAGACGGGTGGGCACGGAGTTTGTATTTCCTTCTCTTGCGGCTAGGTGATCTGCCGTTTATCGTTAGCTAGTCGCCACTCTCGGGATGGTATGGGTGGTGACACTGCGTATTCTAAATCCGTCACCACACGGAGATTTTTGTTACAGCCTGCGTATCTTAAGTAATCATATAAAGAATCTTCTCCTTATTAACCCCCACCATTAACCGCTAAGCCAACGGTTGTTGAGTATACCGGTATTCACCAACTATCAATTACGGCTACAGATCCGCTATTGCTAAAGTCAAAGTTACAGCTAGCTAACTCACGTGTGACATTTTGCTCTCATTCCTATTAACTAAATAAATAAATTCTATCCTGAGGGTGTCGTAAGAGTCGACAAAAGGAAATGAGAAGGCCGATAACCAAGCCGTAAGAGAAGGAAAACTTAACACGAAACCCGGTGCCAACCCGTCTGGCCAGCGTGGCATAGTAGGCTATTTTCCCTCCCTGTGACGGGAGGAAGCCCGACTCAGCAGTGGGTCATTTACAGGCTGAGAAGTAGTTGCATTCACTTGACAGTTAATGTGTCGTTACTATTATTATTTCTTTAATGTTACCGTTACTTTTTGAGCGTACACGCCATCAATTATATTATAGTATACATATCCAACCCATACCATCCTGAAGGTGTCGTAAAAGACTAATGGAACAGCATAGTAGGCTAATTTCCTTCCATGAATTGGCAGGAGACCCGACTCACTAGTGGGTAGTTTAAAGGCTTCAATGAAGCAAACGAATGCGGCCCACCTGCCTCTCCGTCAAGTGTAAAGCAACAGCGATCTCGTATCTTCTCAGCCTGGTGAGGTAATTCGCTCTAGCGAACTCTGCCTCCAAGCTTTTGATCTGTTCTTTCGTGAACGCTGTCCTTTCTTTGCGAGATGATGTAGACTGTACTTCTGTGAAAGGAAAGACGCTGTTTTACGTAATTTCCAAGCCTATTTAAGGTCTGGGCAAACAGCGGACGGGGCGGGACGGCGACGCGACGCTGGTGGGACGTGAAGAGTTGTAATGTATTAGTTAATGTAGAATATGTCACACAGAGCCGACGCGACGCGACCGCTACTCTCGCGCCGAGCGCGACGGCTCTATGTGACCTATTCTACATTAACTAATACATTACAACTCTTCACGTCCCGCCAGCGTCGCGTCGCCGTCCCGCCCCGTCCGCTGTTTGCCCAGACCTTTAAGCGACTGTCGAGAGCCTGTCGTGGAATGCTGGAGCGGTTAGGGTGCAACTTTGTGCAGAAATACCAAATGCGAGAATAACCAATAATCCTACATCGCGATTGCACAGTTTACGGAATAATCAAGATAACAAATTCCCGTGACCGTGGCACCTCGCATCTTTTGGCCTGTAGCGACCAGCAATTAAATCAAGAAATATCGCCTACAAATGCGAGGATTACCAAAAAGCCCTACACCGCGATAGCGAAGTTTTAAGAGCATTAAGCACAGTTAAGATTTCCCCGACTTCAAATATCGGGGGGATAGGCGCTGCGACCCCTAGCCAGACATACCACCTCGTCTGGCTGGATGATCATCCCTTTGCGCCTAAAATAGTAAAAATTTTGTTTAGAGAAACGTCGATATATCACTCGTACGTCAAGATAGAATTTGATCAAATCTATACCCTCACTTCGGATGGCTAAAGGGTTCTTGTTACACCTTGTATATCAAGTTATAAGAAAAGGCCTGAATCATCAGTGGTTATCTTACAGGCTGAAATGCAATCTTTACCTTCGTACTCTCATAACGTGCATATCCGTCTAATAACTAACAGATGGTCAGCGCTGGCGCCGACTAGTTTACAGCAATTTTATGAGCTGTCACTGTTTACTCAACCTGGCTAACGTTCCATCAATTAAACAGGACGATGTTAGGTATATCGGATAAGCTTACTTCAAGTTTAAGTTGCTTCAAAGACAAGTTTAAAGTCTACCGTAGTTAGTACCTACATTTATGAAAACATATTGTATGTTCGGAAAAATATTGAGAAATTTGTTATGTGATACTCCAACTGTAAGTACTAGGAATAAAAGTAATGTTATTTCACATTGGGTCCGGTAAAAAATAGTCATCGGTCCGCAATTGACGAAGATTTGGAAACATACTAAAAAACATACACACGAGTGCGGGCGTTTATGAACAAAAGCCCCCTCCTTTTGTTCTGTAACTTTGACTGTGTGCCTGTATGATGGGCTTTTTCATTAAAATATATCAATAAACACAACCATACATACGGCCAAATAAATAACTTCCTCCTTTAAAGGATGTTAAAAATAGGCATTATCTACCAACGCTAAATATAGTTCATAGATTTTGCACAAAATATTCAACCATTCTTACCATCTTCAGCAAGGCTTGTGGATTGTCCTACATATTCCTCTTCCTTGACAAATATCTGGCTCCCCCATTCTCCCCACTCAAATTCCCTTCCACCTTCCTCTAATCTATCTGCCTTATAGTCATAATATAGTGGTAAGTAGCTTGTATGACAGAACTCCTGGCACGGCGGTTGTGGTAAGCTCTCTTGCATTTGGTAGGGTAAATATTTTTCAAAGCAATCTTCGTTCGGAGCGTAATTTCCTTTTATGTATTCCATGTTTAAGCTAATTTTACACTCTGCCTTAATGCAGCTACAGGGTGTGTAAAATAGGCTATATATGTTGTACTAACGTTCTATACTATTGAGCGTGTGACATAATCCCTAAAACCAAAAAGACACGTCCGATAGAGTGTAGAAAATTTGCCCTGCTGGTCTAGGGGTTGTTGTGTAAAAAAACGAGAATAAATAACATTTGTTTTCATAAATTGTTGATATCCTGATTGTGACTCGTAACTAGAAAAACAAGCACAGCCAATAAGACACCTGGTAAAACTCAGATTACCAATCTTGTTGGATAATAATTATAATAAAAATATTTGTTGTTTTATATAGAAACGGAATCCCTGCACTAAATCAACAAACAAACACTGAACTTATAACCTGTATCGCGGGGGCAGGTTACAAACATGTAATTCACGAACACAAATTACACCCAGACTCTTAGCAAGCGACTCTGGTTTAGACAAAGACACTTGCCCGACCTCGGAATTGCACCCGCGACCCGTTAATCAAATGGCGGCCCATCCAACTCGTAGACCAACCAGGCAGGATGCTCTTCATTATATCACTAGTCTTGTATTAAGAAGGTTCTTAAAAATGCACTATGCAACATAGAAAAAAAACAATAGTGCTATTTCTTTTGGGTCTAAGGACACACTTCAGAAGGCTGGAGGGGTTTTTTAATGTCTTAAGTAATGAAAGGATCTGTAGTAAAAATAATTCCTACAACTACTTAATATAGATGAGAAAGTTTATAAGAATGAATGGATGTATGTTTGCTACACTCTAACGCAAAGCTAATGAATGGATTTTGACGAGACTTTACATTTATACAGCTTAAACATCAGAATAACACACCGGCTATAATTTTTAAAGATAATTATGTCTAAGTCGAACAGATCTATAACAAGAGAGAGATATCTATATTATATATAACCACTCACTTCTGATATATATAACCTTTTAGGCAAACCCTGTAGACTTATCTTTTTGGCGACATTCTTTCAATATTCTTTATTTAATAATTTAATTTGTTGTTTTAAATTGATAAATGCTTACTTGGTCCTATTATAAATTATCACACCAACAACACACGAGTTTTAAGCTATGGCAGGCGATCGACTAATACGCGTAAGATTTCAGGACTAAGTTCTGAAAGTTTGTAGCGTTGTGCGTATGCCCAAACAGGGCGGAGTTAGAGTTACAATGGGCGTTACCATAATTCACACTGAAAATGATAAGAAGCAGCCGAAAAATAGCCTCTATGTTAGTGTTTATAAGGTTGTACATTTATCCGCAAATGGGGCCTGTGCACTGATTTGTCGATTAATTGAATCGTTTGACATTGATATAATGGCCACAAAATAACTTAACCCTTGACTGCGCAGTTGTCGGTTTTTATTTCTTAATGGCGGAGTTTGGAGGGGAAATAAACATTCCCCAAATACGCGGCACTTTTTGTCTTGATTAGTGAAGACTATATTTTTTTAACGAGAACAGCCTAGATATCCCATTATCACGAGAAAAACGACTCATGAAATAAGAATAATACTTTAACAAGAAAGTACCAGGAGGAGATGATTTTTCTTTTTTGACGAAAACCTCTGCACTAGGCCTGTAGCCTGTAGCCTATAGCCTTTAGCGGAGGGACAGTTTACAAACATGAAATTCACGAACACAAATGACACCATGACTAAGAGCAAGTGCCTCTGGTCTCTGGTTTAAACAAAGACACTTGCCCGACCCCGGAATCGAACCGGGGGGCGTATATCGAAAAGCTCATTCAGTACGTCCCCTCCGCCTGAGACGAACTCGAGCAGCATTTCCAAGCTCTTTTAATGAAAAATCACGCGTAAATTCTGCTCCAATACGTCCCAGAGGGTGACGTAATGCAGTTGGATTTCTAAGTTTGAACGCAATAAAATATATTAGAAACCCTCATCCTATTCGTCACCCTCGCGGGACGTATTGGAGTAGGATTTCTAGTGCTAAAATCACAAAGTTGTCTTAAAAAAGCTAATGCAATTAGGGTTGCCAGGTCGCCAAACCTAATAGCCGGACAGACCAGCCAGTTTGGCCGGACATTTGGGTAGAAAGGCCGGACACCCTACATTATTGAGTATTTTGTCTTAGTATTAATAGGTACGACAAAAAAAAATTATGTAAAATCAAGCTTTTTCAATTATATTATCATAAATCTTGTTAAATTCTAGTTGAAATTATAAATAAAATCGAATGCCAAATCAGTCTTAGGTGGGTACTTTATTATTAATCAGTCAAATAGTCATCAGTCCAAATTAAATTTTAGATACTGAAACATTTATCAACATGTTTAAATTCTTCTTATATTCTAATGAAAGGCACAAATAAGACTTTTTTAACTATTAAAAAAATAATCAAAACCTTTTTCTAGACACGGCGCGCAGTTTCACCCTTACGTTGTAGACATCCCACCATTACGCACGAAGCGGTTTGCGTCTTCATACATTATGCGAACAGCTAAGGAGTGGAACTCTCTGCCGAGGTCTGTCTTTCCGGATAGATATAATCTGGACCTTTTTAAGGCCAAAGTGAACAGACACCTTCTAGGCAAACGTGTACCATCTTAGGCCGCATCTTCGCATTCCATCAAGCGAGATTGAGGTCAAACGTAAGCCTATTTTTTCATAAAAAAAAATATAGCTCTTTCAACGTTTGCGTTTTGTCCTGGTATAGCAAAGTAATACGGACAAATAGTTAGGAATTCTGAAAAGCAATCTTGACTTATCATGTATTGTCCGCCGCGGGCAACAGGCGGCACTTCGGCCTGCGTGAGCGACCGTCAGTCGACTCTCGTCGCCTGCGCTCAGGCACTCTCGTTTGCGAAACCGAAAAAGCCTAACAAAAGCCGGACGAGTCGGACACCGTTTATTTTGGCCGGACACGCAATCAAAAAGCCTGCCTATGTCCGGCTTTATCCGGACGCCTGGCAACCCTAAATGCAATACGTCTCTCTGTGCAGTTATTGTTATCTCACGCACCCAATATGTTTTCGTGTATTATCTGCGCGCGCCGATCATCTCTGTACTTGGCACTTGCGGTGCAATTTCTTATTTGTTGTTTCGGTCTCTGAGTAGACATCCTTATTGGCGTCGGTCTCAGAATAGACGTCACTATTTGGCGACAGTCTCGGCGTCGGTCTCAGTGTAGACGACCTTATTGACGTCGGTCTCAGTTTAGACATCCTTATTGGCGTCGGTCTCAGAGTAGACGTCCCTATTTGGCGTCGGTCTCAGTGTAGAAGTCTTTATTGGCGTCGGTCTCGGCGACGGTCTCAGTTTAGATGTCCTTATTGGCGTCGGTCTCAGAGTAGATATCCTTATTGGCGTCGGTATCGGCGTCAGTCTCACTTTAGACGTCGTTATTGGCGTCCGTCTCAGAGTACGCTTCCTTCTTGGCGTCGGTCTCATAGTAGACATCCTTTTTGGCGTCGGTCTAGGCGTCGGTCTCAGAGTTGACGTCCTTATTGGCGGCGGTATCGGCGTCGGTCTCTGAATAGACTTCCTTATTGGCGTCGGTCTCATAGTAGACTTCCTTATTGGCGTCAGTCTCGACATCGGTCTCAGAGAAGACATCCTTATTGGCGTCGGTCTCAGAATAGACGTCACTATTTGGCGACAGTCTCGGCGTCGGTCTCAGTGTAGACGACCTTATTGACGTCGGTCTCAGTTTAGACATCCTTATTGGCGTCGGTCTCAGAGTAGACGTCCCTATTTGGCGTCGGTCTCAGTGTAGAAGTCTTTATTGGCGTCGGTCTCGGCGTCGATCTCAGTTTAGATGTCCTTATTGGCGTCGGTCTCAGAGTAGACATCCTTATTGGCGTCGGTATCGGCGTCAGTCTCACTTTAGACGTCCTTATTGGCGTCCGTCTCAGAGTACGCTTCCTTTTTGGCGACGGTCTCATAGTAGACATCCTTATTGGCGTCGGTCTAGGCGTCGGTCTCAGAGTAGACGTCCTTATTGGCGGCGGTATCGGCGTCGGTCTCTGAATAGACTTCCTTATTGGCGTCGTTCTCATAGTAGACTTCCTTATTGGCGTCAGTCTCGGCATCGGTCTCAGAGAAGACATCATTATTGGCGTCGGTCTCAGATTAGACGTCCCTATTTGGCGTCGGTCTCAGTGTAGACGTCTTTATTGGCGTCGGTCTCGGCGTCGGTTTCAGTTTAGACGTCCTTATTGGCGTCGGTCTTAGAGTAGACATCCTTATTGGCGTCGGTCTTAGAGTAGACATCCTTATTGGCGTCGGTCTCGGCGTCGGTCTCAGTTTAGACGTCCTTATTGGAGTCCGTCTCAGAGAAAACTTCCTTTTTGGCGTCGGTCTCATAGTAGACATCCTTATTGGCGTCGGTCTAGGCGTCGGTCTCGAAGTAGACGTCCTTATTGGCGGCGGTCTCGGCGTTGGTCTCAGAATAGAATTCCTTATTGGCGTCGGTCTCATAGTAGACATCCTTATTGGCGTCGGTCTAGGCGTCGGTCTCAGAGTAGACGTCCTTATTGGCGGCGGTATCGGCGTCGGTCTCTGAATAGACATCATTATTGGCGTCGGTCTCAGATTAGACGTCCCTATTTGGCGTCGGTCTCAGTGTAGACGTCTTTATTGGCGTCGGTCTCGGCGTCGGTTTCAGTTTAGACGTCCTTATTGGCGTCGGTCTTAGAGTAGACATCCTTATTGGCGTCGGTCTCGGCGTCGGTCTCAGTTTAGACGTCCTTATTGGAGTCCGTCTCAGAGAAAACTTCCTTTTTGGCGTCGGTCTCATAGTAGACATCCTTATTGGCGTCGGTCTAGGCGTCGGTCTCGAAGTAGACGTCCTTATTGGCGGCGGTCTCGGCGTTGGTCTCAGAATAGAATTCCTTATTGGCGTCGGTCTCATAGTAGACTTCCCTATTGGCGTCGGTCTCAGAGTAGCCTTCCTTATTGGAATCGGTCTCGGCGTCGGCCTCAGAGTAGACTTCCTTATTGGCGTCGGTCTCAGAGTAGACTTTGCTTAATGGCGTTGGTCTCGGCGTCGGTCTCAGAGTAGACTTCCTTATTGGCGTCGGTCTCATAGTAGACTTCCTTATTGGAGTCTGTCTCGGCGTCGGTCTCATAGTAGACTTCCTTATAGGCGTCGGTCTCAGAGTAGATTTCCTAATTAGCGTCGGTATCGGCGTCGGTCTCAGAGTAGACTTGCTTAATGGCGTCGGTCTCGGCGTCGGTCTCATAGTAGACTTCCTTATTGGCATCGTTCACGGCGTCGGCCACAGAGTAGACTTCCAAATTCGCGTCGGTCTCGGCGTCGGTCTCATCTCCCCAAAATGGATGGCTGAGAAAACGCTTGTGGCAATTTAGATAAATAAATAAAAAAACCGCATTGAACTTGGAACCATAAACAAATCTTCCATTCCCAATATTTCTTCGACTAAATGTACAATGAGGTATTATATTAAAAAATTAAATTAAAAATTTAAATAAACCCCCGACACACTACTTATTTATTACCTCATCCCTGGTCCGCCAACGCGATGTATTTTTTTAAAGGGTAATTAGGTCATTGAGTCGGGGGTTTATTTAATTTTTTTATTTAATTTTTATTTTCTGCATTATACAGGTACACGCTTATTATGATGTAGATGTTGTTATGTTGTTAATACTTAGATTCTTGTCGCATCCTCATTTGCTCCCACCACATATTTTTGCAGATACTGGGTAATTGCAACCATATACCCACAGAAATTTTTCAGGACTCAACTGATTTTCATGGAACATATTATTTTGTAATGTGCACTTGGTGCGCTTTCATTTGAGACCCCACTCGATTATATTGGCAGACATTCAATAAATCTTCCCCACTTTCACCCCCCATAACTTTTAAACGACTCAACCGATTTTCATCAAACATGTCTAAGAACACTCGCCCGTAACTCACATGTCATACAAAAAAAACTGTATTGAAATCGCTTCATCCGTTCGCGAGCTACGGTGCCACAGACAGACAGACAGACACGTCATACTTATAACACCCCTCGTTTTGCGTCAGGGGTTAATAAAAAACGGTTCATACAGACGAATTAAGAAAGCCACTAACAACTGAAATCGAATGATTTAGGTGTGACCCACCCACCCAGCGTGTTTACATAGGGCAGGACATGGTTAGGGCATCCCAGGGGACCGTAATTTACCCCCATGTTCCCACGGGTCGAGCGCGGGCAATTCAATGTGATGAAAGGTCTAATGATGGTCCAATAACACCATCTTGCATACGCCATGTTCGTATTAATAATGTGAGCGAAATGTAAGAACCACTACGAATAATCAGCCCATAAATGACCCACTGCTGAGTCGGGCCTCCTCCCATCACAGGGAGGGTAATTGGCCTACTTTGCCACGCTGGCCAGACGAATTGGCACCATGTTTCATATCAAGGTTTTCTTCTCTTCCGGCTAAGTTATCGGCCTCTTCATTCCCTCTTCTATTCTATTTTTCTCTTCTCTTACGAAACCCTCAGGATGGAATGGGGTGATGTCACCATGTATTCTAAATCCGTCACCACACGTCCTGCGGGTGTCGTAAGAGCCGACAAAAGGAAATGACAAGGCTGATAATGATAACTTAGCCGGACCGTCAGAGAAGGAAAACTTCTTATGAAACCTACCCGTCTGGCCAGCGTGGCACAGTAGGCTAATTACCCTCCCATGTAACTGGAGGAGGCCCGACTCAGGACTGGGTAATTTATGACGTTCTAAATTGCATATACCATACGCAATATTACAATACAATACGTCTTATTATAATCCCATGGCAAGAATGTGTCGCCTCTATAATGATCTATGTTAAATTCACTAGATATCTTCTCGCCAAACCAAAATGATTGCTGCTTTTCAGACAGATTTAGAACTTGAAGATAAATTTTAGACATTTTCAGATAGTATTTATCAACTTTAATAATTTAGTTGCTTTGAACTATGTATAATACTAGCGACCCGCTCCAGCTACGCACGGGTGCAATGATGAACCTCTAAATTTATCAGTGTTTCTCTACAATATTATCAATTTATTAAATCTATAAACCCTCCGCTTGAATCACTCTATCTATTAAAAAAAACCGCTTCAAAATCCGTTACGTAGTTTTAGAGATTTAAGGATATAGGGAAGGACAGACGACAGTGAAATTGTTTTATACTATGTAGTGTTAATGATGTAACTTGACGACATGATGTGTCTACATAATTTAGGGTTCCAACGTAGGATAGATCCGATACTATATATTATGTTTAGTTGTTACCTGTTTTGTTGCAAATACAATTAAAATACCACAAGTAGTTCTATAACGTGAGCCCATCAATAACACACGTACCTACTCGTATGTACATTGAAAGATCTAAAGACACCGATATGTCCGCCCGGGTTTATCGTTCATTCGCATATCCACAGCATCTGTGCTATCAGAAGTCTTCATAGTTCAGCTGCGGAAGTTTTCATTACCGAAGTTCCGGGTTCGAGTCGGGCGCAGTGCATTGTCTATTGAAGAATGTTTATGGCGCGTTTTAGATAGCGCTTGGCTTTATGTAAGTCCTTTGATGTGTCTGACCGTTCTTTTTTGGTGTCGCTCTGGAAATGCTTAAGCATACCGCCGCCCTTCGGGGATGGGGTCGGCGATTATGTGGGACTCCGAAAACGACTCGTCTACCCACTAAAACCCCAGCGGTACACGACACGCTTGGGGCGCCATAGGTTCGCGTAAACGCATTCCACTGTGGAGCCCAGACGTGGTGCCCGCTTTTCTCAAGTTTTTCTTTTGTAATTTGAAAAGGCGACAAAATGTTTTTATTATAAAGTACTCTATTATAATTAGCGAAACTACTCTCACAAATTATTTCGTTACTAAAATAATGGCAAGTAGCAAAAAAAATAAAATCAAGAATAGTTTCAGCTCGTCTCTGTACAGACACATTCAGAATCAATGCTAGTTTTACCATTATTATAAATTGATTTAAAAATGTAAACTGTACTCTGAAACATTGATAAAAAAGTACTAATTAATAGATCTGTCAGCGTTAGAATGATGCGCGTGCGCCCTCTCTGCGGTGTTGCCTCAGCTGCGCAACCAGTAAGTGATGATCCACAAACGATGCTGCACTCACTGACCTTTAGTGATGGGCAATTTTGAGAGCTGGCTTCCTTTTTTGTATGTTGTTTTGAAAACTCAAAAATATATGAGTAGGATGGCTCAATAGGTAACTAGGCTCAAACTCAACACAATAGAGAAAAGAAATTATGAAAAATTATGTCTTTCTCAAAGAGCACTGTTCATTTAATATCAGGTCAACCGTTGACAGCATAAGTGGATCTCAGACAGACGATGTCGTAAGGAAGTTATAAAGGGCTTCTAAATATATTATTTAATTATTTTTTATTATCATTGTCCTATAGAAATAAAAACATTTTATAATAAGGCATATCCATTGTTGATACAAATTTGGTAGATAAATATATAAATACTCATGTTTTATTCAAACTCAAACAGATCTTTATTTGCGTAGGTTTTGTTACAAAACGCTTATGAATCGTGATATTTAAAATTTCGGCACTTGTCCAGCGCTTAGTGGTAGTCGTTTTCCACTCCTATCGGCAGGGGCGGATTTACGTAAGGACTTTTTGGGCTGTAGCCCAGGGCCCTGTGGATACAAAGGGTCCCCAGCCCGCACTAAAATCAATAGGCAATATTCTGAACTAAAAATATGTTTAAAATTAAAAGAAAAATAATCCTAACTATTAAGTTTGGCAACAACAGGTACCCACGGAACGGGAAATTCCTCGTCGTTTGTCTTTGGTTTATTTTACATTAATTATATCAAATTATTTTATTATCCTTTTTTTATATATACCGACCTATCTACATCACTATCGAAAACAGGTTTTTGTCAAATCGCTATTAGTTGAGTAATTTGGTCGGCCACGTAAATTGTTTCAGCCCCACAAATTCACGATCCGCCCCTGCACATCGGTTGCATTCACACGCCTAGTAATTTTATTAAAACATCACATTATGAATGATATTTATCATTGTCTACGCCAAACAGTGTTGAAGCCTGTACGATATAGTTACAGAATGTTTGTTACGTTAGTTTGCTAGAATATGGTACTATAAGACTGGCATGTACATAATTGTTTATATGTCCTTTTTTACAAATAAAGAATAAGAAAAAACGACATTCACACCTTTTCCCCATTCTCAAAATCTATCCATCTCTTTTGGTCTCCCACAACCCTTGCACCCCCATTCATACAGAAATTACCACAGGTTCACAATGCTGCTCTACAGAGAAGATCAGGCAAGAAACTTTTCAAATGACAGGTCTTGTTTACAAAAAGAGCACTAAGCCGCGTAGTTAAAGGTTGGTTGTGACATATCTTACCTTGAGCTAAGTTCATAATTAAGTTATCAACTTGAGTAAGTTGTAGAATATGCCAGTTGATTCTTTGGTCTGGTCTCATTCATAACCAAGACTTAAGAAATATCAAAGAAATCAGGTTATATTGTAGACAATGGGTCTGGGATGACCAAATCCGATTTCAGTTGTCACGTAAGCGCCTAATATTATCTTGACGCATTTTGCTCATGATTCGATGACCTCACACATTAGGGTTAGTGAGAGATGCATTCAATAAAAACGACTGCCTTTTCTGGTAGGTAGGCAATAAATTAATATTTTTCACAGAAATATTATAGCTACAATAAAATTAAAGTTGCTTTTGAATAACTACTTTAAAAAATAAACATCTATGTATTTTTAAAACGTTGTTATAACTATAACTTACTAGTACATAAGGGGCTGTTAATTAATCACGTGAGGTTCGAAAGGGGGAGAGAGGGGTTCGGAAAAAATCACAAAACATCACCAAGGGGTAGGGGGGGGGGGGGTTATAGTAAGAGATCACGTGTATTTAACTTTTCGTCAAACTCGTCATTTCTGAACCGAAAAGCGGCGTGTTTAAGCTTCTTTGTAGGTACTAAAAAATACACGTGATTTTTGATGGGGGTGGGGTTTAAGACTACCCCTTAAACCTCACCACGTATCACCAAGGGGGAGGGAGGGGTTAAAAAATGTAAAAAAAATCATCACGTGATTAATGGACAGCCCCTAAGTAGTACAATCATTATGAAAAAAAACATAGACATTGTCAATTGGTTTAATATGATTGCGAACATCCAGCAAACTGCTAAGCGAGCCGGAGCTTAACTTGCAGAGCCTATCCTATTTTACTCACTTCTCAGCCTGCAATAGAACCACTGCTGGGTCGAGGCTCCACCAATAGGCTCCTCCAAAACAAGACGGACATTAGCCTACTGTACCACGCTGGCAAGACGGGTTGTCTTCTTCCACAAAGTGCTCTTGCGGCAAGGTTTTCTATCATGTAATTTCCTCTAGTCTGTTCTTACTACACCCTCAGGAAGGAATGAGGTGATGATTTGTATTATAACTCCGCCACCAAACGGAATATCCTATTTTCTCTTTCTGAAAAGAAATAAGTATTACAGCTGAATTACCTTTTGCTCCTCCGGCCACCCCTATAGCCGAATCCCACAGCCCGATAACTGATGAGTTTTGCAGACACGATAAAATACATTACACTCTTAATTTGTAAGTGGTCAGACGCGGACACTTCATTATATTTTACAGTCGGGAATAATAGTAATTTAATATATAATTTGATTTAGTAGTTAGAACTTAAGGTGACGGAGTTAGAACACACCATGTCACCAACCCGCACCATCATGTGGTTGTCATATATGCTGACTAAAGGAATCCAAGAGGCAGACACCTAGGCGCAAGCGAAGGAATACTTGATACATACCCTGTGCCAACCCGTCTTGCCAGCGTGGCACAGTAGGCTATACCCTCCATGAATTGAATGAGTAGCGTAAAAACTGACCACAGACCACACACTCGATAAATCACAGACAGCAATTGGCGTAAAACAGCCAATGAATATGGAACGTAAAGACAGTCCTATGCGCTCCATCAGAGGGCGCAGTCACCCAAAGGGCAATGGAGAAGGCTATGCTCGGAAGTTTCCTTGCGAGATCCAATCAGAAATGAGGAGATACGCACGAAAACCAGAGTTACATAGCTTACAGGTTGAAACACTTTTTAAGGGATATATCGCGTGTATATTACTTTATTTAATTCCCGACGTTTCGAATGCTTTGCAGCAGTCGTGGTCGCGGGAGAGACTAGATGACAGTTGTCTTCAAAAGTACAAAGAAACAGTTAAAATCGACCGCCTATAATTTTGTTTTATTGATATTATTTAAAATCCGTTAAAAAGTGTTTAATTTCAATGTGTAATAATCGCAAAAACCTAAGAAATCATTATAGCTTACATGATTGCCAAACTTAAGTGGCCTTAACTTAATGGGGCTGAAAAGTCCTCAAGTGGCGACCGTGTTCCGGAAAGCGCAGTGCTGATTGGCCTCCCACACATGGACTGACGACCTGGTTAAATTCGCCGGAAAGCGATGGATGTGGGTGGCTCAGGACCGGCCGTCGTGGAAATTCTTGGGGGAGGCCTATGCCCAGCAGTGGACGTCTTTTGGCTGGTATGATGATGATGAGAAAGTTCTTTGTGGACTATTCACACGGGCCTGGAGAAAGCCCAGTGTGGGGTTTATGGGACTCTGGTCGGCCAAACAGTGATATGAACGACGTCTCCATACCCACAAAATATCGCCTCGTGGGTCCTGCTGTGTCTCCACGGGAAAGAAATAAGACCTACTTAATTGAGAAGGTGCTGTAATGAAACACAATATAGTTAGTCAACATAATCTATTTAGACATCATTATTTGTATACATATTAGTTATTTGCTTATAAGTAAAGTATTACAAAAGCCCCGTCTTAGCTAAATTATCACATCACATTGCCAGCCAAATATCACCCTAATTATCATGGTGTAAAGTCCAAAATATAAACATGGAATGACTAGAATAATTAACCGCATTATATTTTATAAAATAAAAGCAATTATTACAGTTTTATAATATTTTTAGCGTAACTATGACGTGTCTGGTTGTAAGCGTAAGAAAAGTTGAAATTATCCTTAGGTGCATTGAAAGGGTACCTATTATAATCCTAGACAGACCAGTTGAAGCCATCTAGACAGCAGTCCCATTTTAATTATATCTAGGTTTATTGCGTTCGCTGAGCTTTAAAACACATTTATTTCTAACACTGAATAACCGAAACGCTATATATATCATAGCCACCATTTTCTGATGAGGTTTAGTCGCGATTATAGAAGTTAAAACATTCTCCAACTTATAGCTCTTCCAAATAGTTGTGCGCGTAGTAGCGCCGCCGTGGTATTTAAAGTAGCCAGTGTTTATAGAGTTGCATGTTTAAAGGTATTGTCCGTGTGGTGACTGATTTAGAATACATAGTGTCACCACCCTATTTCGCCCTGAGTAGGTCGTAAGAGCCGACAAAAGGAAATTACAAGGCCGATAAACTAACCGCAAGAGAAGGAAAACTTTATACGAAACCCTGCCCACCCGTTTGGCCAGCGTAGCACAGTATATCCCTCCATATAATTGGAGGAGGCCCGACTCAACAGTGGGTCTTTTACGGGCTGCAACGACGATGTTGAGTTGATAAATGGTTTAAACATTATGTGTGCTTAAGTCGGTCTATCGCATTTAACAATGAAATGTAAATGCGCATGCAATCGTGCCAAATTTGCGACATTATTTCGTTCGTGATAATAAATGATATTAACGTAATCTAGTCAGTACCTAACTATTTCAAGCCCGATTAGCGAAACATTGAATATTGGGTCTCTTAAATATAATTGGTTAAAATTTCCGTAATGACGTAACTACAATTATTTTAAGTAGCATTTCAGCTGAACGCACATTATATGACGCGTCCGATAAGTTTGTACCGTTGTCAGAAACGCAGATGAACTTCTGCTATGGCTGACGCTACAATAAAAATCTGCCACTTTTACAGTAGGGAGTTTCATACAAATAATACTGAACGCCTCGAGCTGATACGGTGCCGTGATACGGCTGCGCCAATAAGCATTCTAATTGTCAACCACGCGTAAGACGGACCATCCGTGGCAGTGTAGCTTATTTCAGCGACTGAAGAAGCTTATTAGCGTTTCTGAACACGGTACCAACTCATCTAACGCGCTTTGTAATCTAAGAGACAAGGTACGGCAGTGAAACACGTATTTAATGTTCTCAAGGCACGTTGAGAGACATATTCTACTTATTGCCGCCAGTTAAAATATTCACATAATACATAGTTAATAGTCGGTGAATGCGGTCTGCTGAAGATCGTGCGTTGTGGAAATCTGTGGGGGCGCTGAACATAGGCTGTTCGGCGGTTGACCTCTGTAGCTTTTAAATTGTAGCTAATATTTCACACATTCGAAATTCAGTTGCGGAAATACTTGCGTATGTTCACTTCGTGTATCTTCAGGTCAGTTGGCGTCAGGTTATTTTTTTTATAATTTAGTATGTTTACAATTAATTAACCCACCATCTCACGAGACATAAGAGGTAGGTATAATCGACATCAGTACTGTGCTAACTGATGAACGTCGGTCGCAGTAAGTTCTGTAGTTGTTGAATGGAAATAGGCGCGCCGGCCACATGTCGAAAATTCATGCACGCTATAAATCGCGTCCGATAGTTTCTGTTCAGCTTTATTCTGGAATTGTATGGCATCTTCCAAGTGCGGTCTAAGACAGTAGCCTTATGAATGTAAGAGTGGTGTATCTAAGGATCGTCTTCGCCCTTCCAGCGGCTATCGGCTACCGCTGTGCAGCGACGTCGTCGCTTTCTGGGCTGGAGTTACTGAGCGCGGATAGGGAGTTTGCGCGTTTCATGCTGTGAGGACAACAGGACATTAAGAGTTAGAGTATAGTCTTTACGGACCGCACCAGGTCCAGTCACAACAAAACATATGAGTCAGTAACGTAAGGATAGCAATCCCGATAGTTGAAATTGTTCTCGAACATGCTGTTTCATATGCTCACGCTCCGATATCCGCAACCCTAAAATAAGTGGTCGACGAACCGCGAATTTTAAGTTTGCTACTGTTAACAGCCGTTGTGGGCTAGATAGCATCTCTCTTCAGTGACACGTTGAATGTAATTACAGATTTTTTATGAGGAGTAATTCAGGTACGTTTTACTGCCCAACTACCTACGCAACTTATACACAAGGAAGCTAAGCTTTTAAACGAAACTAGTGTAGGGCACCTAAAACATGTTGAATTGATATAATAATCATAGTGCAATATAGTTATGTAAGGAATTTGTACAAATAGACGACGCTGTTTGGAACAGCTGCATTTTTTTAATTTAATGCCTAGGTAACTAAGGTTATTATGTATTTAGTTTTGCATTTACATACCGCTGAACACGTAGCTATTCTTCTTGTGTATTTCATGAAAATCTTTCTAACATTAGCAATGTCTGATATGGTGACGCAATTCATTTGTATTTGCTACCTATTATTATTTATTTATTTTGCGACTAGACTGTACCGCATAATATTTAAACCCTCTACGAAAAAGGTCGCTGTGGAGTTTTGGCTAAACCAAAATAGTTTTTCGGCAATAAAGGCTTAGAATTATGCAATTATGGTTTAAAATAAGTAATAAGTATTATTTTGGTCTAGTGGTTAGATGTGCCGCCTTTGGATCAACGGGTCCCGGGTTCGATTCCGGGGTCGGGCAAGTGTCTTTGTCTCAACCAGAGGCACTGGCTCGGAGTCTGGGTGTCATTTCTATCTATAATATGTATGTATTTACAAAAAAAAATGTATATAAGTAGTTTATCATCCATCTCGTTACCATAACAGAAGCATTAAGTTGCTTAGCTTGGGACGAGATGGCGTTGTGTGAAATGTCCAAGCATCTTTATTTATTTATATTAAGTAAGTTTAATAAGTATTATTTAAAGTTTGTGATCCTGAAATTTGCCTTAAATGTATTTTAGTGTTGCGGAGTCGGAACGTAAGTGTAACTACCGGTCTACGGTCGTAGGGGTTACCTGTCGGGGTCGGTGTAGTCTAGGTCAGGCAGACAGGCCGAGTGGCGCCCGGCGAAGCGGCCGAGGAGCTTAGCCGACGAGCGCCTCAGGCACTCTCGCAGTTTGGTAAAACTCGCGCTGCGAGCCACTTCAGCCGCGGCTGAACACGCGCCCTGCCCCCGTGTTATGCAATTTACACTCCCAGATATGGTCAGCGCTGGATTTATACTAGACTAGCGACCCGCCCCGGCTTCGCACGGGTGCCATTGTATTATACCTATAAACCTTCCTCTTGAATTACTCTATCTATTAAAAAAACAGCTTCAAAATCCGTTGCGTATTTTTAAAGATTTATGCATACATAGGGACGGACAGAAGAATGCGACTTTGTTTTATACTATGTAGTGATGCTACCATGGCGGCCAATTACAGAGCGTGAGAATTTATAGTACCCAGAGGCAGATTTACAAGGTTTACGCGATATTTATTAAGAAAAACTTGCAATGGAAACGACGATTCTCTGAATCTGTTTCGAAGTACCTACCTATTCGAACTATATTTGAACTTATTGCCAAAAAAGCGTAGACTTCAATTTCAATTTCATTACGTCTATAATCTTAATACATATATTACGCGTCACGTTGTTTGTCCGTGATCGACTCCTAATCTTCTTAACCGATTTTAATCAAATTTGCACACCGTTTGCAGTTTGACCCAACTTGAAAGAAAGGATACATCTCAATTTATAGTCGCAATATTATTTTATTGCAAATTATTTGTCTAATATTTCCCAGTCACAATGTTAGCTCCAAACGATTCTAGCAGATGGCGATATCTGTTGACTGGATTGAGTAAGTATTCTATAGATGGCGCTGTCAAAAGTTAAATTAATTTATGTTATATAACAAAAACCTTAACCGCAGCAACGCGTGGCCGAGTCTGCTAGTTGATTATAAAGTTAGAAAGCTACTTTTGTCGAAGTTTCAAATAACACGTTAGGAAATCCCATAATATGCTTACAATTGCATATATAACCATCCGATATGTATAGGTTTTGCAGATCAATCAGATTAATAGCGTTAGTTAATGTGTTGCTACCCACCTGAACTCACTGTTTTAGAGGATAGGTTCATTAGACACGTGTAAATTATAAACAGATATCTACATGGTTTATCTAACACGTAGGTAATATACGAAACACGAATTTGAGATGCCTGCATGCATCTAAATGCTAAGAGCGAAAGCAGTGTCTTCGATGAGTGAACCTACCAGACCTGCATCTCTAAAAACCTAATGCAAACACCGGTAGAACTCGGAAATACCTTTTTGTTATATATAACTTGCATGTTGATGATTTATTTATTTTACATAAATAACATTGTGGCTAAGCATATTACGTAAGACCGCAAAGTAAAGACAAAAAATGACTAGCTCTGTTTCTTGCCAGTTCTTCTCAGCACGGTAGCGTTCCGAACTGGTAAACGGACGATTATTTTGCATTAAATAATATTTATTAGTAACATGTTGACTATTTGTAAGTGACCAATGTCATATGCAAAATAAATTATTTGACATTGACTTATCAAAATTTGGAGATTTCCCGCGCTAAGAAAGATCTTTGGTCTAAACATGTTTTTACATATGTTTATACACCTTACTGGAATAAACTAAATAAAAAACGGTTACGTATGTAGAAGCTTTAGTTTCAAGATACTAGATCGATATTCCGCAGACTATAAATTGCATAACACCATAGACTCACCGCAACAAGAAACAAAAATAAAACAAAGCAAAAATGTTACATAAATTATAATTTATTAACAATTTCAATATTCCCTCGACGTTCATCGAGACGGTTAAAATAATTTCTCATAATTGGCTTGACAAATATAATAAAATGGAGATTCTTATACTGTAATTTTAGCCATTGTTGAAGTATAAAATAAAAAATTGTAACAGTGAGCACCCCATATTTAGAACCAGATATACACATAGATGGCGCTAGTGGTCCCGATATACTAACAAATTTCTTTGAAATATCAACAGCGACATATTACTTGTTTTATTTATAACAATATACTAAAAACGCATGCATACTATTTAAACGTTTAAATGTAATTTCTTAACCTTCATTTTCTATCAAATAGCGCCATCTACCATGTAAATCTCCAACTCCAATTCTAATTCCAGAATAGTCAAATTCCAGTAGAAATTCAATGGATATAAAAATATTACTACAATAATAATAATTATTATTATTTATCTATCACCTAACATCTCACGTAAAGCTTAAATCGACACATACACTAAAACACTGGAATGAAAGTTAAGCATAAAATTACTCTGATGACAAAATGACTGCAATTTGTAAATATGACAACTCAAATACACTCAACCCGAGACTCCAATTAAAACCGTACAGATATAATACAAAGCCTTATGTTACAATAGAATTATCAAGTGAGTGCTAAATGTAAGAGGCGACTAACTAAAGGAATAGGCAAGATTTTAGTGCCGCAATGATTTGAGGAGCCACATAGAACTTAAAGGTTGGCGTGGATGATCAAGACACTGGTAATGAAGTAGAGTATATATTCTCTTCGAATTGAAATGTTGAACTGATACTAAATAATGTCACTCTAATAGCTTTTAAGTTTTACAGAACGCCATTTTGTTATAAAACTCAATAATCTCGCCATCTGTCGGCAAGGTACAATAAACTGCATGCCATGAAGAAGCCCTTGTTTTTGCCACCGAAGAAAAATAAAGTTTATTAAAAACATGTTTTCAATTACAACGGGTTGAGTGTAATTTGACAATCAACATCGACACGACACACACATGCTTTCTTTCTCAACACAATCAATCACAAAAATATAACATTGACAATCAGCAAATTAAAATTCAATAAAATATTTTTGTAAGCAAATAAAATCGTTGTTCGTACATGCGTGAAAAAAACTATTATTCAGTAAAAAATATACTTAATTGATATACATAAATAAAATTTCTATTACCATGATTATAAATGCAAAATCAGCTTATAAATTCTCTTTAAAAATCCTATAGCCAAATTCAAAACGTTTAACGCTGAACTTTTAAGGAGCACGCAGTGCCTCCGCCAAGTCAAGCCACTAGACATTATAAATTGGCCATACAACATATAAAAAAACATGACTCGAGTGTCACATGTTAAAATAGCACGCTTGATAACCGCCATCACAATATATTTAAACTATAATAAAAAATACTTGTATACCATTTGCGGACGGTTCACTACATGCTTCTATCACACGATCATTTTTTTACAGACTGTAACAAAGCGTACGACCTGTATTGCTTGTGAAAACAGATATAATATGTTTGTTTTCTTAAATTATATTCTTCGAGACAAAGCCTTTTCAACAAAAAAAAAATCTTTTACGGAACAAGTATTCAAGCCAGTGAGCGAATTGTTACAGTCAATAGATTTTTCGATAATTATATGTTTTTACCGTAACAATTTCGAGTATATCTAATTTAAATCGCATGCTAATAAATAATACTAAGCTAAATATTCGGCCATTTTGAATCTTCAATTCTTATATCCGACAATTTGGTTTGAAAATTCAACACGGCAAGCTATTCAGTGTAGCTCACGCGAGCCCTTATCCTAATAGTGAGCGGACACAGGTCGGGTGTACAGCGATAAGCATTGTGCGACGTCTAATTACTCTTTTAGTAGATTAATAAGGTTTGTCAGTATTCATTAAATTAGCACCTAATTAAAACGTTACAACAATATTAATTTATTGCCTAACAATATAGCATTACCTACTAGCACAGATGTCAGTATAAATGTAACTGCGTGCATTTTTTAAGAAAATTTTGAAAAAAAAAACGGATAAGAGCGTTATTGTACACTTTTACTAATAACACACCGAATAAACCTAACGCACTCCTTTTATACTTGTTATATATTTTCTCCAAGACAAGCTAAATCTTCTTAGATTACTTTTTTATTTTTGATACCTAATCTCGCAAATAATAGTTTAACTGTTTAGACGGTCATTTATATATATTTTTATAGATAGATTTTTATCTTTCATCTCAAAAAAATATTGAATCTCCGTGCTCTTCTAAAGTTTACGACGGTATCCTTTGTTAAGACCGTTTCAAACCTATTCACAATTACATTGCTTACCGCTATTCTCCCGCCACCCACAGAGGGCCAAGTGCGCACGAAGCGAGTGACAACTTAGACTTTATTTCCTACGCAATAAGGTGTAAAGTGCGGCTACTGGTGCGGCGTGTTCCCAGTGTTGATGCCTAGCGCATTGAACAACTTTGACTTTAGGTTCATGCGGGGCTCGCTCGCTTGGTTTGTGCCCTAGAGAAACAAAATAGGGAAAAATAAAAACCAGTGCAAATAAACTGAATTTAAAAGAAAAAATAGCGCAAATAAACAATAATTGAATCGTGGTGGAGCCCATGTACATGTTAAACAACCCCCATAAGTGACAACTTACCTTCGTTTGTTTAAAACTTTAAAACGAATATAGTGACGCACATACACACTGGCAGACATCGTTACTAAAACACAAACGAGAAAAGACGACACATCGTGTTGCTTGGCGTGTCTATGTGCAGTTTTGTGACGTCACTATATAGCTTTTTACTATTTGTAATTCTTTAAGGTGGTTGGCTAGTACAGTACAGCTAGCTATGGCGTATGGTAACAACAATAGCAAATCGACAGTCGTTTGAGTTATATATGATGTATAAAAATAAGTGTTTTCTTTGAGATATATTAAAAAAAAACAATACATACAAAATAAAAAAAATAAAACATAGCATGAATATAAAGCAAATTATTGTTTGCGACGCTGCCCGATGTTTTATGGGGTATGTTATGCGGTGAATTTGTCAATATACAGTGATGAAAGGTGGCTGAGATTATTGTTATCTTATACAACGACAAGTGGCATGTATGACGAGGAAGAACTGTAGTTTAGTGCGTTGATTTGACGGGGGCGCTACCGTGCCACCTGGTGTGACGCTAGTGAACTGAACTGAATCCATTAGGTAATTCAATCTAGAGTGCCACGTAATTTATGCAAATGCCTTCTCCCCACTACGAAACTATAATACAAAAGAAATAATAAACAAAAAAAGCAAGGTATATCTTTTTTGGTATAAAACGAAGAGTAAAGCTGAAAATCCTTGGTAAACATGCAAATTTCTCGACGTACGATCTTGACAAGCGTGTTTCTGTGACTCCAGTGACGTGACTATACACATAATAATACATGTAGACAGTGCTTACGATACAACATTACATTCCCAAATATGATGAAGAGTGCTTGAAACATTCCACCAATTTGACAGCGGGTTGATTTAATTTTATCTTCTTTGACTTTTTAAGGTTATAGGAATTTGTTGGAAATTGTATTTTAAGGAATTAACATCTATCTATAATCATAGTAAAAAGAAGCAATAAAATGAATATTAAGTTCATATTTGTACATTGATTTATATGTACCATTTTTATCATGTACATTTAAAGAATATAATCGGTTTTCTTGTACATATTTTTATTTTCAGCTCGTTTGGCGCCTTCACCGATATTTTTTTCATTACGACAATAAAAAAGACCCAAACAAAAGCATCTATTACAACAAAGTGGCAACCGCGGCAAAGAAGTTAAAAGTAAGTCATGTATAACCCATGGAGCTATTTTACTAACTGGAGACTAGACTTGACGTAAATATAAGACTTGGGGACCGACAGGGAAACCATTAGAAGCAATTTTTGAACAAATTTATTCTGGATTTATAAATGACTGGACTATATGGATCGCTTAAACAGTTTTAAGCTGCACACTGCACACTGAATACATTCCTCATTCTGATCACTTGTCAGTTTAGTCAAAATTGTATCTTTATATAACGGGTTAGGTGGGTCTAGGCTGTGAGGATATTTGTATGTATAGAGAGAAATAATAATGGCAAAATAAAATTATTTAAATTTTGCAGGTAGCTTTCAGCATTTAGCAAAAAGCATTATTTTTGGTACGTTGAATTTACTGTGAGAAGCCCAAAGATATGTTTTGTTCATGGCAATTTTAAGTTAAGTTGGTATACAGATAGTTCAGGCGAAAATTTGCAACGGGAGAAACCTAGCAGCGTTCTTTTGAGCATTTGCCGGCTTATGGTTTGCCTGGTCCCCAGTTAGTATAGCCATTCCGCCGCCGGTTCCGTGAGAGAGCGAGACAACACACTGCTAGCTCACGTGCTGACCTCCTCGTGGTCCCCGAGGTCGGCCTCGCGCGCCGGGGGCCTGCCGCCGCGGGCTCGGGACTGCTTCACCAGGTCCAACGCCTGGCGATGCGGATGTTTAACACTACATTACTAGATCCTAACTGTAACATATGCTACTACTATCTGCGACTTCCGGCTTCGCTCGCGTACGCAAGCATACCAAGCTATAAATGGTGTACAGTGTAATACTACATATATTTTGAATGGCTTAGTACTCTCTTTGACAAAATAGATGTCGCTTGTACAACATTTACGCACGATATCAAAATTTACAAATGGCTGGATTATAAGTAATAAGTATTTTGTTCTGTCAATTCCGACTTAACTTGTTGACAAAGTCCCTACGGCAGAGATAATTTAAACACGTTTTTTTAGCAAAGATAATAAATATTTCACGACTGACAAGTCAATATAAAATGATAGTATTTTTTTTAAAACGACAAAACCCCTACTCTCGGTACGACCTGTATCGCGAGGGCTATTTAAAACACGCAATTCACGTACACCCAGCCTCAGAGCAAGTTTCTTTGGTTTACACAAAGACTTGCCCCTAGATGGCAGTACATCAATCCCCTAGACCAGCCTTAGATACCGATTGAATTTTCTACATTATAGAAAAGTATAAACATTAGAATCGATGTTAAATTGTTTTTTTTTTAGTTTAAGTTAAATAGGCAAAATATTATCTATTATACCATCCAGAACACATAAATTAGGTAATACCCCAACTGCACTCTATTTCCCACATTATAGTTACAACTCGAATTTAAAAAAGTATTCAGTAACAACTCGTATTAATTGCAGAGTTAGCCATGTGCATAATATAATCACAATATCAGTTTGCTACACATTAAAAAAAAAACAACAAAAAAACGCTAACAAAACGCAATGTGAACAACAACAGCGCTAATGCCACCTTTTAAATAAATATAGAAAAAAGATTGTTTTATTGTTCAGTTGTGCGACTTACTTGCTGTACGTGCTAGGCAGCGTGCAAAACCATGTTATAACATTAAACAGTGCTGAAATATAGCTCACTTTAGAAATATATTATTACACTGTGTGTGCATCAATGGCTTTTAAACTATATAACTTGTCTGGTTGTACTTAAATTTGAATGTACTCAAATATAATTTCGTACATACGATAAAAATACAATATACTATAAAATAGTCATACATAGTAAAGTATTTAGAGAAATATAGAATTAAAAATATTAAACAGATATAAAGTTAATTTTATTTAAATATTTTAAGCCGTAAAAGTGTTTCATACGAATAAAATTGTGTGTGTAAATTGAACACGTGAGAAAATTGTGAAAGAAACGCATTTTAAAATGTAAAGGTGCTAAGTTTTTATATTTATTACCAAAGATATTATATGATCTGCCTCTTACGTTCCTTTACTCGGCTCTTATGACACCCCCAAGGTAGTACTGGTGACATTGTGTTTTCTAAATCCGTCACCATACAACCGTGACGAGACATCTACCTAAAGTGAACCTATAAGCTTCTAAACCTGTTTATCTTTGTTTAAGCGAACTTCAAAACAAAACCTTCATCACCTGCTAGCTCGTGACCAAAATTAAAATAAATACAGTTGGTTACCATATCCTAAATTTTTGCAGAGAATATATCTATATCAGTAGTACTATCTATTCCATCGTTATGACTATAGGGCTTCTGTTACACCCTGTATAGAAAAGCCGAGTAAGGAACGTCATTCAGGTCGTTACCTCCTTTCGGCTACGCAGTGCGCAGTCCTCCAGGGTCTCTGCGGCCTCGTACTTGCCCTGGCGCCGGTAGAGGGCGCCCAGGTTCTTGAGGGTCGTCGTCACCGTAGGCGAATCCACCTGAGCAGGGATTCAGACAATTAAGAAAGATATGGCATAGTCGACATTAGCAGCCAAAAAGGCTTAAACCCCAAACCGGCTAATTCAATGTGGTCAAAATCTGACCATCACCTTGCCTTTAATTGTTTTAGCCCTTAGATGACCCACTACTGAATCGGGCCTCCTCCAAATTAATGAGGGGAAATTAGCCTACTGTGCCACGCCGACAAGACGGGTTGGCACAGGGTTTGTATCACCTTGTATTACCTTCTATTGCGGCTAGGTGATCTGCCTCTTAAGACGCCTCTTAAGACGCCTCTTACAAGCCTAGGATGGTATGGGTTGGTGACATTGTGTATTCTAAATCTGTCACCACAGTTTTGGTAACCTACTAACAAATGTGTCATTTCGTAGCGTATGCCACACGCATTTGACTCAAACACTTGGCAACAACATATAGCAGGTTATGTTTAGCAAATGCATCACGTCGTCTCATCCGACATGTCAATCCGACATGTCAATGTCAATACAAATTAGCAAGTTTGTCCTCCGCGAAAGTAAGGTCCCCAGACCTGGCCACGGAGGGAAACCGGAAACCCCGACAAAAAAGAGAGCTGTTATAAAATTACACGTGTCTGTGGTATCGTAACTCTTAAGCAAGTGCATCAGTCCGAATGCAGAATACATAGTGACACCGCCCCGTTCCGCACTAAGAGCGTCCTAAGAACCGACAAAAGCCAATCTCAAGGCCTAGCCGCAAGAGAAGGAAAACTTGATACGAAACTCTGTGCCAACCGGTCTGACCAGAATAGCACAGTAGGTTAATTACTCTCCATGTAACTGGAGGAGGCCCGATTCAACAATGGGTCATCTATGGGCTATGTAGTAGTAGTTTTGGTAAGTAACAAATGCTTTACGGCACTCCAGTTGTTTAAAAACCAGTTAGCTTTACCTTGGCTGCCTTGTGCCATCCGCCGTACTCGCCGTAGGGCGCGTTTTCCTTCTGCAGGTGTTTGTTCTCCTCTCGCTCCTCGGCCACTTGCCAGATGGGCTTGTTGTCGCCTGTTGGCACATACAGAACCATTAGAACAGATCCAAAAACACGTAGAGAATAAAGCAACGTTCAATGCACCGAGGTTTGTATATATTAAAAAAAAATGCTACTCTTCTGTCAAAGAATGCCATGCTGTGCCTACACGACTCATTGTCAACCGAATTCGAAAGGAAACTCTCAACACTAATCTGCTTCGCGTAGAATTTGATGGTGACCTTTATAAGGCCGGCTTGTACGCCACGCTGTGGTCAAGAGCTAGCTGAATTCTCAACAGATCAAATTGATGTGTCCATTTGTCTAATCCCCGTGGGTCCGGCTCAAATGTGTGCCTTTTATGTTTAGTATAGTTTAACATACCGTCTTAATAAAGATTCTCAGAAAGAAAAGAGCTTGACGGATATAACAGTCAGTCATCTAGTCATAAAATCCTGAACCGATAAACGATTATATCACAGAGCGTATGCTAAGCTTAAAACACCTCAAAACAACAAAAAAGCAATTTAAAAAAAAATGTGACACAAGTCGGGAAGGTGTGACACAATTGGCGAGAATAAAGAAATAAAACAAAAGAAAAAAATACAAAATAAAATCAAATCAGATAAATAACGGCATCGCCTTTCCTACCTGTGCCACACGAAATCCAAACTTGTGTCACTCACCTAAGGTCGAATATTGCGCTCGACACTATCGAACGATTAGTCCAGAAGGAACTAAAAGGGTAGTAGGACAAAATAATCGGTTTGATAATGCAGCAAAGATCCAGCCTGTATACATTTCAATAGACAGGTAATTTACCGATACCAGTATTAAGGTTTTAGGTAAAAATTTAAGCTTAATTCATGGCGACTTATACGAGCTAAAAAATCTCATAAGTATGTAATTACCTAAAAGTAATTTTTGATTTTTGTGAAATCCCCCGATTTTTGTAAAGCAAAATTATGTAAATAACCTTTTTCCTTTAAATGTTTTGTATTATATTAATAAAACACCATGATGGTGTAAATATTTAAAGTTCCAGGTGGATCCATTCTGATTTATCACACAAGTCTTTAAACTGGATGGAAAGTCCATTATACATAAATATAAGTTTATACATAGAGCACAACAAATCACAATCAAACAAAACAATTTACAATCCGCATTTAATTATATAATAAAATAAAATATCATCCATAATATAAAGCTTTAAACATTTTTCGAATAAAATTCAGCGTAAATCATTATTTGGCATACAAATTTATATATTTGGCGCAATGGGACAGCCTCAGCATAGTAATTAACTAAAACTTAATTCTACAAAAACCTGTTGTCGAAATAACTTCAAAACTGCAATATGCATATTACATCACATTATGGTTTCAATAATTGCAATATTCTGGTAGATGCGAATGAATGCCTAAACGCTAGGATATCATCACACGTTTAAAGCAAACGCTTACGGATATCAAGGCGTTTAATAAACTTAATTCCGACATAACAGGATGAAAAATTAATACTAATGGAAGTCAACATTTCTAATTTCTAGAAGCGTGAAATCAGGAAATTATATAATTGAATAAAATAAGCTCTTCTGTTTGCGATACAGTACCAAAAAAATAATATTAGTACAATATAGCAGCCATAAAATGTTTATATAACATAACGTTATAAATATATCGACATTAACATTTGAAACTTTTAATAAAGTAATATTTAAAATTGTATAATCCGTAATAAAGTTGACGAAATGTGTTTAAACAATATAGCTTATATATATTCAAGTGAATTAAATTATATAACGTGTGTATATAAAAAACGAAAATTTGATAAAAACGTTGCAGCGAAACATCATCTAAAAAATTGTACATGCCCATAACTATTAATAAAACTATGCGGTCTCTTATACTATTTCAAAAGGCAAGGCTGTGGACGCATTAAAAAAACCAGACTGGTCATTCTTCATTTAAATCGTAATACAGAATTGTTAAAAGAATTATAACGTACTATAGCCAAACGGCAAGATGCTAGCATCATTCGCTGCACAATACAAATACTACAAATTCCCTTTAATCGGCAAAGGCAATCGAGATTGACAAACGATTGAAGAAAACTTGTCTTGAACCAATGAATAATTAATATCCACGGCCAAGTAAACAATATAACAAGTTTTTTTTAATATATATTATGATGCTCTCAAACATATGGCCAACCTCATGGTAAACGAAAAATAAATTAATACCGGTTCTTTTTACGGTATTTATTTTAAGGACGTATTTCGAATTCGCGCTATTAATGTTGGAAGCTGCATTTACGTAAAGTCTAAGAATTGTTTAATTAATTATAAGGCCACAACACTTATTGTTTGAAATAATTAAAGAATGGCAAGAACAAGAGTATTAAATGTTCACAAAAGGAACGAAAATTCGAGAGCTTCAAATGCAAGAGATCTTAAAGCACAACAAAGAAATTCTACAAACCACAGGCCTTGCAATTAAACGAGTTGCAGGTCCACATCACCGCCTTTTTTATACTTCTAGAATGGCGCTTAAGTCATTCTCATTATTGATGCTCAACAATTTGTGTATGATACACTTAATCAGTTACAACTCGTTTATTATACAGCCTATAAGCCTATAGATAACATCACTACTAGATACAAATATTCGCAAACCAGTTGTTTTAAATGATTAGAAAGCCCAAGCTATACTACAACGGGAATTATGCAGATAAATTAATTTCCTAATTCCGCAAAAGAATTGAAATGGTGTGGGTAGACCATCTAGCACCTCTAATAGATTACTGCTTCAGCGGCAGGTAGGTAGCATGGGGATAACCCGCGGAGTAAAGGACGGATGAATAAAAATTCGCTGTCGCGATTCGATGGACTCCGAACCCATACCTTTTGGCTTTCAATGGGGTAGGTCTACTTTCAGCAGTGAATTTTGGTTAATTTCACGATTATTTATATCTAGTAGTATAAAATAATAATAAGGTTTGGCAAAAAGATTAACTAAATTGAATTAAGATTTTTTTACGGATTAATCGCGTGTATTTAATATTAAATCCCTCTAATTTCTATAAAGCATTCGAAACGACGAGAACAAAAATAATTTAAAATACACGCGATAAATGGCTACCGTAAAACGTTTCTTCCTAAAATGGCGGCAAAGATATACTTTTTAATTGACACTAGTTTTTTGACAACCTCTATAATAAAGTCATGCATCTTTTTGTATTTTCATATAAATTTTATTTGACTAGCTACTATTTACAACACTACTTATTATGTAAAATCATTTCAACATTCATGATATAGTTCTTTAAAATGTAAATAATTATTAAAAATACACATAAATATATTTCTCGGAATTCTTTGTTATGTCACAGACTTTGTGCTTTGGTCTTCACGTAATACTTATAATTTTGTTTGTCTATGTAGCCTTCGCCAAATCACTGGCAGGAGAATTAATATCGAAATGAAAAACCCATTCTTAACAAAACTGTAGGTTGTGGGAAGCATATTATGACTATGTCGACTACAGTGGTCTAATTAACTTCTCCAATTTTGAGACCTCGTTTAATTTTGGAAGAGGCCTTGTACCGGTATTAAAAAAGCTTTACCAAGTCAATTGCTTAGTCTTGCGAAGTCACCAAAGGCTATGTTTTATAAGCGTTAGATTCACAGCTCAATTAAAATTAGATTGTTACATAAAATAAGATAAAAATACAATGATAAAATAATAATTGCAATTATAATTTCCTTTTGAATCATGTACCTTACTAAGGAGAAAATGTTCAAAGGATTCAATAAAATTCTATAAAAAATAAAAAGGTAATTGATTATCCAAATCATGACATTGATTACTTATTAACTATTCAAAAATCTTCAAAGCAAATGATTGGAAATACATATTGCATCAAATAAAACATAGTACATATATATAATTAAAAACAACACTACGCGAGCAATGGTTATTTAGCATGGGCAAGAAGAATAAACATTATCATCATTTCAGGCCATACATGACCCACTACAGAGTCGGGCCTTCTCCATTCATCAACTTCATGGACAGAAATAAGTCTACAATGCCATGCTGGCAAGAAGGTTTAGGGGTCATCCATAAATTACTTCACACGGTATTGGGGGAGGGGGGTCACCGAAGTGTGACAAGGGGCATGGGGTTCAATGGTTTGGTGACATCACACGTTAACATTTAAAATACATATGTTGATTTTATTAGATCATTTAATAAAAATACGTTAAAAATAAAAATAGCTGTTTTCTCTCGATTTAATTTTTAAATTCATGCATAAGTTTTAAAAAAATGTGACGTCACATCAGGAGGTGGGAGTTATAAAAATGGTCCTAAAATTCAGGTTCAAGGGTCCTAAAATTCGTGTAACGTGTAATTTATGTATGGCCCCTTAGCATAGGTTTTGTATCAAGTTTTCTATGTGGCTAGGTGACCTGCCTCTTGTATTTCTTTAGTCACCTATTACGACACCCTCAGTATGGGTTGGTGAGATTTTGTAATCTGAATGGGTGACTCAAAGTCACCACACAGAAATAAAGTATAAATTTTATAAAAAGCCGTTTTATCTTGTGGGTATTGTAGGATGCCGAGTAGAAGAAGAACCTTCGCGGCTAGCATGGCACAGGAGACCATTTTGCCTCCATGTAATTGGAGGGAACCCAATTCAACTGTGGGTCTTTTATAGCCATTTAGGGATCGAGATGGTACCTAAATCTCGGTAAACAATGTCATGCAATAAAAAGTTAAGTAAAATATCTAGTCTTGAGATGTTAAAATCGGATTTAAAGTCTATCAATATTATATTAGTATTAACATATTAATTCCCCTGTAGTGTTCATATATATGATCATAAGACGTCTGTTTGAGCGACCACCGCTAAACTATAGGAATGTCTTCTGTACCGCGTGTTAGTCCTTCAAATTAGATGTGCGGAATGTGGGTTATTTTTTAGTTTTTTTTTGGTTTAGTGATGCTATATACTCTGAAACGGTAAACAAAACTTATTTAAAATATAATTCACGTGTCTCTATATAGTTTGAAACATGAATTATGCATAAGGAAGCATATAATGTATGATTGCAGCAATGCATTCTAGTGGAAGTAGAAATGTTTAATTTACCCGAATAAAATTGTGCTAATTAACGTTTCAAATTGAATTTCCCATATTAATAAAATCAAAATTAATATATAATATAAATTAGTAATAATATTTGCTATCTTACAAATAAATGAAAAATATATATATAGAGATGAGACAATATAGGAAATATAAACAATTAAAATAAAATGAATGCTGTTATGGCGACTTATTCTTTAAATTTTCCTTCCAATACGCGTGAGATTATGTCTCCTTTCGAGGACAGATTTTGAGGTTTACTACAAAAATATTTAAACAAAAGATGGCACATAAGTCACGAACAGATATCCCTACTAGACATAGTAGTAGTCCCTGAGGGGGGTGTGGTAATGGAATGAGAGTGACCGGTACTCACCGTCGATGGTCCCGAACTCCCGCTCGTGCGCGCGGGTCAAGACCTGCTTGTACAGGGTCTCCGCTTCCTTGTATTTACCCTGGAAAGAGACACCAAGCATATCTCTAGGTGTTGCTATTCTAACACACTCATCCTATAGATCTGTGTATCGTATACATCTGTATAGATTGAAACTAAAGGATAACCCTTACTGTAGCTGCAACCAAACAGAAGAACAATCTATACTTCATCTGTTTTTAAAATAAACAGGCGTGGCACAGTGGCCTAATTACCCTCCATGTGGCCACTTACGGGTTTTTGTGTATATTGTGTGCAGTTTTCCCAGTTTTTAAATAAAGTTATTCCATTTTTAAATAAAGTTATTCCATTATTTAGGGACGTACCTGTTTGAGATAGCAGGATGCGAGGTTGTTCTTGGTCTTGGCGACGTTGGGGTCGTCTGGGCCCAGTTTGCTCTCGTAGATCTCGAGGGCTCGCTGGTAGTACTGCTCCACTTCCTCGTATTTATTCTGCGGATAAATTGTTTTTGTACCTGCACTTTACAATCACATCATGCATGACCACAACCGCATTTGACCTATCGCCGATGTGGGTACACAGTTGAAATGAGTTGAAATGCGGCACATAGAATTATCAAGTAATACAATCAAAATTTAAGAGTCTTGTGACTATTCGATACTGAATTCTGAGAGTATACTCGGTTCACGTTAGCGGGCTAATATATAGCGGTCTCTCTGTTGCACTTTTGTATACAAATTAAAAGGACAAAAAAGCATGCCTTTTATTGTGCAAAGCAAGTCACTTGGAATATGTATTTATTTTAATATGACGTATTTAATATGCCTGACGTTTGGCTGCCATGTAATGCAATTACGTACTCTCTAACATTTCTGGTTAACTCGCTAACGTGAATCGAGTATAGATAGTGGTTAAATTTTTATAAGAGCTGTAGGACAAGGGGAATGGCTCCCCGCTCGTCGGAGTTGCCTGACTGGGGAAGGCCTTCCACACTACAGAATACCATACCCCGATAACATTCTGGAGTTCCGTTCCTCCACGCCTACCTGCCATAGCGAATTTAGGCGAAGGGTGACAGCAGAAGGAGTCCAATGTTTAATCTGATACCAGGGTTATGCTTTTTTTAGAGAGCGACGAAGGAAACCTTCAAAATTGAAGCCACCTTTTTATTGCCTGGGGTTAAAGTGCTATTTGACACGAAATAGAGAAGTCGCTGCGTGCTAGCATACCATAAGAGGAAGATTTTGCTTTACCATATCATATCATTTCTTTTGAACGACGAGATGAGTGGAGCCTACTTATCTGCAGGTAGGTTTCTTCAGATGGTAACATGCAATACCCATGCTCATTTGTTTTTTCATTAAAATAATCCTCACACACGTACTTTCCGCGCGCGAGCTCCGACAAATATTAAGGAATGTTGGCGTGTGTGTGTGTGTGTGTGTGTGTGTGTGTGTGTACCTGGTTCTGGCAGAGCAGCGCCAGGTTGTTGAGCTGCTTGGCCACGTCGGGGTGGTCGCGGCCCAGCACGGCCTCGCGGATGCACAGCGCGCGCTTGCACAGCGGCTCCGCCTCGCGGTACTTGCCTGCGCCCACGGAACACGGAACACGTCACACCGACCACGAGACACGGAACCCTACCATTCCATGGACAAAGGGAAATGGCGACACCTAGCTAGACAAGAGAAGGACAACTTGATGCGAAACCTCGTGCCAACCTTCTGGGAAGCATACCAATTACCCTCCATGTAACTGGTGGACGCTCGACGTAGCAGTGGGTCATTTATGAGCTGAATAGAAGCACTAGTAGTATAGGAGCGGACGATTACACGGATCAATATAATTTTTCTTATACTTCTTATAAAATGTTAGCTTGCCCAAAGCAATTTCTTTGGGGCCGCTTTTTGAAGAAGTTTGGACTGTTCAAGCCGTACTTTTTTAAAATTTACAAAAGAATCTGGAATTTCCATTTTTGAATTATTATACGTATATATATATAAATTGATCGAATTACTTCTGTGCAAATATCATTTTACTACGGCATTATAGCAAAAACCAATCCTAGTTTACGAAATGACGAATTAATAATATTTTACGCTTTGTAGTAGCCGTGAGGGCCTTCTCAAAATGTCTTACCGCGCTTCCCATAGAGCACTGCGAGGTTGTTGAGGGTAGCAGCCACAGCAGGGTGGTTCTCGCCGAGCGTCTTTTCGCGAATGGACAGAGCGTCATTCAGGAGATTCGCTGCCTCCTTGTATTTGTTCTGGTCCCTATAAACATGCAAAGCATATAATTACTAAAAGTGTTACGACCATTATGACACCCCGTTTGTATAAACGGCTGTAGTATTACAGCCGTATAGTTCGTTCGCGTTACTAATGCAGTAAGTAAAGATGTATTTTATAACACAAATAATAAAGGAACCCTTCTAATTAGGTATAGGCACAGATTCGCCGGTGTACCTGTAGACGAGGGCCAGGATGTTGAGCATGGTGGCCACGTCGGGGTGGTCGTGGCCCGAGGTCTTCTCCAGGTCCTCGAGCGCCTGCTTGCAGAGCGGCACGGCCACCTCGTAGCGGCCCTGCGACGCGTACTGGATCACCAGGTTGTGAAGCGTGCGCAGGCGCGCCGGGATCTCGTAGCCCGCGTTCACCTGCTGCGCGAACTGCAGCGGCGGGGTGGGGGACATGGCTGCGGGCAGGCGAGGGGTGTGGACTAAAGCGACAGATCACCTAGCCACAACAGAAGGAAACAACCCACCTTGCCGGCGTGGCTTATTTCCCTCCATGAATTTGGTGGAGGTCCGATTCAGTAGTGGGTCATTTATGGGCTAAAGCGCCGAAGCTTATTAATATTTTATTTTTTATAAAACGATACCGCTGCACAAGGTATTCACGAACACAAATGATACCTAGACTCAGAGCAAGTGCGTCTGGTTTAGACAAAGACACTTGCCCGACCCCGGAATCGAACCCGGGACCCGTTGATCCAAAGACGGCGCATCCAATCTCTAGACCAACGAGGCAGTCTGAACGTGACAAACACATCATTCACCAGCACAGATGACACCCAGACCCAGAGCAAGTATCTGGGGCTTAGATTGGTTCAAACTTACATTTGTTGTTCCTGTTGTCCTCGTGGTCGTCATCAGGGAAGAGATCGACCATGGGGTCATCGCGCTTCTTCTCGTTCTGTCCGGTGCGGTTACTATCAGACTCCTCTGTCAAGTCGCTGTCGTATTTGCTGGAAGGCAAGCGGTGGGAAATAAAATAAAAGTTGAAGCTGATGCATCTATCCAATATCTAAACAGCTTTGGAGGTATACGTATTGTTTACTTTCGGCAGTATGTCCGTGTAGTGACGGATTTAGAATACATAGTGTCACCACCCCATTCCATTCTCAGGGTGTCATTAGAGCCGATAAAAGGAATCTGTGTACATTTATTAAATGTAGACAAGATATGCCAATGATGTGCATAGGGTTCATGATTTCTCGAGCTTTTCAATTTCTCGGGTCTCGAGAATTCTCGAGGCTAATTTCTCGGGACTCTCGGGTTGTCGAGAAATTTACATTTACGTACGTTTTCTCATATTATTTGGTTCCAATTGCGTCGAAAAATCAGTGGTTTACCTCTCAAATAAAAGTATCAAATCACTACATAGTATAAAACAAAGTCGCATTCTTCTGTCCGTCCCTATGTATGCAATAATCTTTAAAACTACGCAACGGATTTTGAAGCGGTTTTTTTCAATAGATCGAGTGATTCAAGGGGAAGGTTTTTATGTATAACCCACCCCCGCTTTGCACGGGCGAAGCCAGGGCGGGCCACTAGTTAATTATAAAACTTTCATCGATGTTATTCAAAAACGTTAAAATCTTATAAAAAAATTTAAATAAAATATTACAGAAAAAAATATTATTCAGGCTCATAATCATAATGAAAGCACCATTTTTAGTTGGTTATTTAGAACTTAAAATAAACAAAAAATCAACATGAAAGAAAACGTAAATATTAGGTTGGGGAAAAAGTATTTACGCATTATAGTATGTATGAACTTGTAATAAAATCTTCAGTCCTGATCTTGCACCTTCAGATTTCCACATCTTTCGGTCTCTTCAGAATTCTTTAGGCAATGTCAGGTTAACATCACGAGAGGACTGCCAAAACCACTTGTCGCGGTATTTTGATCAGTAGTCCCAAAATGTCTATAGCAATGGGATCATGTGCCTACCTACAAGATGGCAAAAAGTTATCGAACAAAATGGTAGCTACATACTTTAGTTAAATTTAAATAAACGATATTAAAATGTTTTTTGAAATTTCTTAAAAAATGCGATGAAACTTTTTCCCCAACCTATTATCTTAACTTACATTACATTAAGATCACAGCACCCCAAAATTGTGGTGTGTGTTATTTAGAAAAAAAAATCAACTTAAGTCTTGTAAACAAAATAGCTTCTATAAAACACGAAAGAAATCTTTAATATCTTAAAGTCAGGTAGAAAGTAAATGTAAATTATAATTACATTACAATCATAGCACCATTTATGGCATGTTAATAGAATATAAACAAATTAAAACTCTGCAAGTTTATTTTCTACAAACGTACATGATTTCTCGAGTTCTCGAGCTTGATTTCCCGGGAACACAGCGCAACGATTTCCCGGGAATTCTCGGCTCGAGAATTCCCGGGAATGAACCCTATGTGCATGCCTATAACTGACATGCATATCAGTCTTAAACCTATGTAATTGTAATGTCATATGATGTTGTTGGCGTGTGTTAATAAATAAATAAATAAATAAAGGAAATGACAAGGCCGCTAACCTAGCCGTAAGAGAAGGAAAACTAGATATAAAAATCTGTGCCAACCCGTCTAGACAGCGTGGCACAGTAGGCTAGTTACCACCTCCATGCGATTGGAGGAGGCCTGACTCAGCAGTAGGTGAGTGAGTAGCTGGGCCGAGTAGTAGTAGTCTGAGAATATGAGAATAATGTCGCTGTCCTCAGTCTAACCTGTGATTGGGCTATCTATCAGTATGTACACGGAGCAAATTGCCGTCTGCTCTCAACGATATCATCAATATACTGGGACAACCGGTAATATTTGGTTAGACCAGCTGCTTGTCACGCTATTGCCTACGTGTTGCGATTCCCATAGCTGGTAGAATGGCAGATCCAAAGCTATGCAGGCCCTTTCAAGCTCGGAGGTCATATCTTTTAAATGATTGACCGTGAAACACTCATCTAAGATCTAAATATTACTGAGAGTAAATACATATATCGCGCGTCGGTAAGTCTGAAGTCTATTTCATGCACTATCAGTGTACAGCTGTAAAATACATTTCGAGGGGTGCAGGATTTAGAATACACAATGCTACCATTCCATACTGAGGGTGTCATAAGATCCGACTAAAGTAACTCAACATGTACACAAATTAGCCTCAAGAGAAAGAAAACTAGAAACAAATTCTGTATCTGGCGAGCTTGGTTCAGTAGACTAATTTCCCTCCCTGAACTTGAGCCTGAACCAGGAGGGACTCGGCGTGGGTTATTTATGGGATAATATTGATGGAGAGACTATCAGTACACAAATGTTCTTGTGATATGCTATTACTACGTTTAATTTAATTTCGTTAGTTAATTATCTATATCTATCTATCTATCAGCCACAGAAGTCCACTGAACATAGGCCTCCCCCATAGATTTCCACAATGCACGATCTCGTGCCGTCCGCATCCACCGACTCCTAGCGACCTTCACAAGGTCGTCCGTCCACCTAGTCGGGGGTCTTCCCACGCTTCGCTTTCCCATACGTGGGCGCCACTCCAAGACTTTTATGCCCCAACGGCCATCCGTTCTTCGGGCCACGTGGCCTGCCCATTGTTTGGTTGACTGATATACTGTGGTGGCGATTCCCACTTTGGCCGGTTAGCACTATGCCAAAAATGTTCGAAAACGGCAACTTTGACATTCAAAATAAAGTAATAATAGGGCGGTTCATGCCTTCTTAAACTTACTACTTAAGTAAAAAAAAAAAAAAATGACTAGGAAATGTCGTAGCTGGGTAAGCAATGGCTCCTGTTTGTTTTTTTATCCGTCCATAATGGATCGCGACACTTTTCATGACGCTGACAAATGTTTGTTCGCCCTCCACTCTGGGTGGAAGGAGTCCAAGCTCCATCAGGTTCCACTCAACAGTAATATCATTTTGTAACAAGCTCTGTTACCAATCTATGCTCATCACATTGCCGCCCAAATCTGAGACCTTTGAAGAACTCAGACTGTCTGTACAATCCAGACACGCAATATGGGACCGCGTAGTTTTCTAGAAAGTTTCCTCTTCTTCCACTCACCGTATCGAAGCCATAAAGTCCAGATGCTTGTTCTCCTCTTCAAGCTGCGCGACTCTCTGTTCCGAAGCCTGCAGATGCTGTTGAGCAGCAGCCAGCTCATCACGCAGCCATGCGTTCTCCTGGCAAAGCCTGCGGACTTGGGTGCGGAGCTTCTGTTTCTCGGCCTCCACCGACTGTAGGTGGGAGGCCAGTGCCATCATAACCTGAAAACGAAAGAGGACGTTTTAGATATTTCTCAGTGTCTAGAGGCCGGGGAACGGGCAGCAATTCTCTTACTAATATTATAGTTTATATTGTAGCACCGATATATTCGCAAGAAAGCACCTAGCCCAATTTACAATCAAAGCAGACAGAGTCACGGGCAACAACTCAATACTCTAATCAAGATCACAATTCGTTTCAGCCCATAAATGACCCACTACTGAGTCGGGCCTCCTCCAAATTCATGCAGGGAAATCAGCCTACTGTGCCACGCTGGCAAGACGGGTTAGCACAGGTTTTGTATCGAGTTTTCCTTCTAATACGGCTAGGTGATCTGCCTCTTACGACCCTTTAGTCGCCTCTTACGACACCCTCAGGATAGTGTGGGTTGGTGACATTGTGTATTCTAAATCCGTCAATCACCATACTATGTATCATACTAATACCCGCGTGGTGATTGAAAATTGTGATACTCATAATAGAAAGTATTTTATGTAGTGTAAAAGACAAGTAAATCTACTTTAAATACCAGATACGATAAAATTATTTATTTGATAATTTGATACACAATTTGTTACTACCAAATGTACCTACGTTAGAAATAAATTTTATCAATATTTATTGTATTTATATGGTTCACTATATTCGCGATAATGGCTTACAAATAAAATATAGATACATGGTGTCGCGGGCTTTTTTGTAGGACAATTTATGTTATATGTATGTAGGCTAATTATTACCCTCTATGTAATCGGAGGAGGCCCGACTCGGCAGTGTGCCTTTTATAGGTTAAAATGATGATGATGATTATGATGACGTGTAACTCCAACGGTGTTCGCGACGCAAGCCAGAATAGTCACATGCCACATATCGTTATATGCGGATGCTGATGGCTGATGTCTAAGATATATTATTGCAAATATAATGTATAATCTCCTCGAGAATCAACACAACGAATAGGCGTTCGACCTACGCAAATAATATAATTTATGTGTATTCTAACTTAATCAGTCCGCGGGTAAATTCCGTAAAAAAAAACTGGCTCGATATACACAAAGGGGACTTGATTTGACCTACGCACTTGGAGGCCTAAGGTTAAAATTGTGTAGGTAGGGGATCGCTCCCTACCACCCACGCATATGGTACCCTTTTAAGGGACAGCCACGCGGCCAAGCGGATGAACATTGCGACCGCTTGCGGGTTGAAGATAAAAAGCCCTCAAACAAATAATGCCCACGCCATTAAAATACCTATGAAACAGTTCTGATCAATTAAATGGAAAGAAAGTTTAAAAGGCTAAGTTAATCGTCGGCATTGTAAAATAGACGCAGTCGATGAGGCCCTACCTCCAAACACAAAGAGGGAAAATAGCCTACAGTGCCACACTGGCCAGACGATTTGGCACAGGATTTCGTTTCGAGTTTGACTATATTGTTAGCATCGCTATTTCCTTTAGTCGGCACTTACAACACCCACAGGGTATAACGAGGTAGTAGTCGTGACGCAAGCCCTCTAATAAATCAATGTTTAAAAATAACTGGACCTTACACCCATGCTTGCCGTTGTTGAAGTCTCAGAATTCTCCTAATGAGAAAGTATTTTACACCATGAGGGTGGCGCTTAAGCTTACGGCACGCCTGACGGTAACCCGTTGCCATCGCCTATAGACGTCTGTGACCATGTACATAGTAAAAGCATGACGCATTCCTTCAGCTGCCAACACCGTGCTTCCATGTTTAAGTCTGGTGACCTTACTCACTCGCAGGATCACAATATCACTCAAGTTAAAGGTTATGTACCTATATTTTTATAATTTGTAATTACTGATACTCAGCCCTTAAATGACCCACTGTTGAGTCGGGCCTCCTCCAGTTACGTGGAGGGTAATTAGCCTACAGTGCCACGCTGGCCAGACGGTTTAGTACGGGGAATTTTTATTACTTGCATTATATTAAACTTAACTGAACACGAGTGCGGTAGAAACATGCAGTGTATACTGAGCTCCAGAATTTTAGACCCCATATTGTTACCTAAATTAACTTTTACTGTCTGCTTGTGTGTCTAATAAACGTTTATTTCTTTCATTCTAATTGTGTAGGTATTGCTGCGGTATGTGGGTAGCTCGGCGAGCGTGTGGTAATTGGTATCCCGAATAAACGTTACGGCCCAAATAATAAATTAAAAAGTTCCCAGTAATAACGTCGTACTTACCTGATTGTAGAAAAACAACCATTTGATTCGCACAAAGCTACCGTCAGCTACAAGCACACTCACTCCGCTCATTAAGCCAAAGATTACTGCAACAATCCGGTTACAACGCACCCTCAAGCCTTGCAGACTAAAGGGTATAGAAATTCTGTTTACGAAAGCAAATCCTACGCGCTCTTGTCATCCTCTCGCTGCGAGGGCTCTTCAAACGGAAACCATGTTAATCCTCCCCGCGTTTTGCCCCGTAACACAATGTTCACACCCTTTGTTGAAGAAAAAATCAACATTGCCTCGTTTAATCAACGAGCCGAGCGTATGACAAATGAGGTTATGGTATAGAAGACGAGCGTTCGCGGATTTCGGTAAATATTAAAATTAAAGATAAGTTAGCACAAACTAGTGTTTCCAATCCAGAACTCGAAACAATGTACTAACATGGTATTCATCTTAATAATTATATCAGGCTATACACGTGTCACTACTTGGCTTAGGTCTTCGCTAAACCCATGCAAATGGCATGGCAAATGGCGATTACTTTTGAATTTTCCACATGTTGTGGATATAATTCATACACACATTATTCGCTCTTATGCATTTCTTGACGAAAAGTATCGCTACGCGGTGGATTTCCGGAGATCCTACGTCACTATATTTTTCAAGTTTTACTTATTACAAAGTTATCTTAGCTTTTCTATACCACTTTCTTTTTGTTGTCGCTGAATGCTTTATGCACACCGCCACCCCTCGGGGAGAGGTCGGTGATTATGTGGGACTCCGACAAGGGTCATCTACCCACTAAAACCCTCACACGGCGTGCTTGGGGCGCCACAGGTTAGCGCAAGCGCAGTCAACAGTGACGCCCCGCAAGCGACTATCAGAGAGGGCGTCTCGGGCAACTGGGACGCCCTCTCAGTCAACGAGGCCTTTGTCGGTGGCGAGTCCCCCGACCCACCATCAGCTACCTATCAGTGAAAGTCCCGACAAAATCGGTCCAGCCGTTCCAGAGATTAGCCGGAACAAACAGACAGACAGACAGATAATTTTTTTAATAAATGTTATTTTGGTCTTTGTACTGTGTATACATACTTACGCATTTAGTGAAAAGCGTTATTTTATTATTACAAACAGACACTCCAATTTTATTTATTTGTATAGATTCAGGTAAGATTTTTTTTAACTTGGGTCGTTGCTAAAGTCATCCTGTCACCCGGAGGGCGGCAAGTTTGTAATGAATCGAGACTCCGCGAGACTTTCAGTGACGTAATTCGATGTCTGAAGTTCTCTGGAAAAACAGCGCGAGGAAATGGACGGATAGCGTGTCACCAAACTTTTAATAATTTCCTTACGTGTTTGATATGTCAACTTAGTGTTCAGTTGGTAAAATGAGCAAGACTATTCGGACATTCTTTACGTTTTTATATTATTATATTTATATTTTAAGCTTTTGCTTTTGGATCTCGGATAACCAGTTCGATGCCGGTGCTGGACAGAGTCTTGTGTAAGGCAGAGATATTTTTGCGACCGTGTGTCAATCCAAATCCCAAGGAATTAATAAACTTAATCAGCACGCAAGTGTTTTAGCCATATTCACGTATGATCACAGTTTGACGTTTTTAAACCATAGGACATGAGTTGGCATAGCTGGCAAACTACCTGAAGTTTAAGAACTCACGTAATAAGAAACTTACCACCAACACGCGACAAAACAAACGTGACTGGAATACTATAAAATTCTTACAGCAGAACATTTTTCTTTTAGTGGCAGGTGGCCATAAATACTCGTAGCGTCTTGAAGGTGCGACCTAAATGACATAAGGTGGGCCGGTAACTGATATATTCACGTTAAAGTATTAAGCTCTACTTGAATACTGCGTTATCGATATTTTTTAATTTTAATGATAATGTACAGCAAATTAGGTAGTGTGTAAGAGCATTTCGACTCGGTCAAAGTTGCCCAGATTATGTAAGGTCTGCTTAGAGACAGGGCGCTATGGGGCTCTTTAGGGGAGGCCTATGTCCAGCAGTGGACTAATGTAGGCTGATGATAATTAGAGAATCTACTCTAATAATTACGGTACGGTCTTTATAAACTATATCAAAACAAGACTTTCTTGTCGACTCTTCCTTAAAGCAGTATTCCGAACCGAACCATAAAATGCAAAGGACTCAATTATCAAGGAGAAATCATTAATTAAACTTGATATCTTGAAACCCTGTTTCTGATCTGGCCACAATAGGCTATTTTCCGTCCATGAGGCCAAACCTTTTAGTCTGGAGTCTTTTAAGGGCTTAGATGATGATAAATAGCACCACACACATTGAACAAAATGAATTTTGAATATAGATCGAGGTAAAAACGGTACGTTAGTGACCGAAACCGTGCTAGCTCGCTCGGTACACATCGGCCCAAAAGGCATTCAACGAATATAGGCCGGGGCATTTGGCGCCTTCAGGCTGTTAGCTTAGCTGCCTTGCATTTTGAGGACCCGACCTACCGTGGGTACTGTTGAATATAGCATTTTAAAGTTGAGATATTAAGGTGCATTATCAACTTCAACTTGCGACGTTATGAACTGTATGTTTTATATGGATCGCGTACCGGCTCTTCAGAAAGCATGACCTAGATTCCGTCAAAGACAGGGGCGAAGATGCCGTGTCCAAGAACCCGTCTAGCAGGACGGTACACAGTACATAGACCATAATAAGTTTTTTTTTCGTTCCAACTAATCTCTGGAACGGCTGGACCGATTTCGACGGGACTTTCACTGATACTTTTATTTTACTAGCTTTACCCCGCGGCGTCATCCACGGCTAACTTCGCACCCGTGCGGAGCCGGGACGGGCTATTACTAATAATAATAAAAAAAAATAACTTTCTCACACTAGAAACACATCCTGCCGTATCCAATTTCGAATACGATATTACGTTTAAAAGTCCTTCGTCAACAATCGACTTTCGGGAAACGATAGAACTTAAACATTCACACGAGTTTAGAGAGAGATTCAATACTATTGAGACTGTTACATTATGAGAATATGCAAAATCAAGAAATTTACGAAGTGTTATTTTTCAAATTGTTAAGTTACTTTAATTAATCAAAACTAATGAAGCTCTGCTAAGTTATTTTCTAAGTTATCTGTCCTAAAGTGTGATTGTGCTAAAGTATCCGGGATTTCCATTCTCCACCTTCATATTACAGCAAAATAAATTCGTAGCCAAAGCCGATACGACGCAAATCACTAGCCGAAGTATCACAGAAAACTCCCTGAACAATTATTAGCTATCAGTATCCTTAATTAACCGTTATCTCAACTTATCCAGATATCGGCAGTCTGGCTAATGTCTACCAGATGACAACGTTCGCATGAGTCGTACAACGTGATTAAAAGAGATATCGTCAGATGAAGACCCGTGTGCAGGCTAAACCGCAAACCACGGACTGCTGAAGCGGTATATTTTATTATGTCAAACAATTATGTGGTCACGTGTTTTAACTGTATGCGTGTAGTCCTATGTGTAGATCTATAATATTATAAATCGGAAAGTGATTGAACACTTTTGCAGCAATTTTTAAAAAGTTAAATTTGGAGCTCCAATTTGGAGCAGAGACATCTATTTCCTAAAATAACCAATTTTTAGGAGGGGAAAAGAAACGATTGTCGGTACAGTATTGTGTAAATGTTATCAATAATATGTTGTCAATTTGTAAGTGTCCATCGTGACCTACGCAAAATAAATGATTTGAATATTTATACATATAAAAGCAATACTATATGGTTTGCAGTCTTCGGTGGCGGTGCAAGTAGTTGGAGCCAGTCAAACTAATGTGAGTTACATGCGCGAGTAGGTTGCTCGAGTTACTGGTACCATAGGTAATCTAAGTGCTCACCTGAGCCTCTCCTAATCCCAGCTCGATGGCATCGATGCTCTTGCGTACGAGCGACGCCTTCTCATGCTCGTGATCAGTGTTGGCCGCCAATCCGGCCAACAGTTGGGCGTGCTCAGCGCGCAGGGCCTCCAGGCCGGCGGCAACGGTGCGCGCGCCGGCCACCATCTCCTCCTGAGTCATCGCCGTCATTCTGCCTAGCGACTCGATCTTCTTTCTGGTGACAATTGAAATGCCAATATTAACGATAAAACAAAACTACTTGAAGTAGATATTTGTAGACTGGGAATACGGAACCAATAAAGGGATACAAGGGATGTGAAGATAAATACGTCATTTGCTGTTTAAAAACTTTATGCACAGGTTACGATGATATAAAAGTCATAGTCTCTAAGAAACTAAGAGATACCATAAAACTAAATTAATTTCAGTTGCCTACCAGAATGGGTGAAGAAAAAAAAATATCTGCTCATTATACGGTCGGCGCCATTTTTCAGAAATGATTAGTTAGTTGAGTTTATTGTGTTTTTATTATTTTATTGAATTGCATCATTTTTTCGCAACTGTATTAAAAATAGTCGTTCAGTACACGTGCGGAACCGTCATTGCAACTAGTTCCGACTGTCAACCCTCGCCTTCGGCTGCGCCTCGGCTCGGGTAGACATTTGTCGGAACTCGTTGTAATGACAGCCTTTCCACACTTGTAATGAAATATACTATTACTTATCATGATTATCACTACATATTATAAAACAAAGTCGCTGTCGTCTGTCCGTCCCTATGTATGCTTAAATCTTTAAAACTACGCAACGGATTTTGAAGAGGTTTTTTTTAATAGATAGAGTGATTCAAGAGGAAGGTTTATATGTATAATATATACATGCCGTGCGAAGCCGGGGCGGGTCGCTAGTAATTTATAAACTACGCCATCACATCACATATGCATCATCACATATCTTAAAAATACTATTTCATGTAAGTACTACCCTAAGCGTCAGTAGGATAACTACAGCAGGCTCATAATAACCTGGGTAACAAGAATGAATACATACGGATAATCATATGGATTATCACCTAAAGGTTAATAATCGGGACATTAAAGCGGATTTAGAAGTTGCGACTGAATTTGAAAATTTCTTCACTAACATTCCCATTAAAACTACAGAATCGCTACAGTCCTCTCCTTCATCCGCTGAGTTACTATTGAAAAGCTGTCTCAATAAGTGTAACACAATCTTTGAATTTACTCGGATTAACAACAAAGATATTATTAGCGCTTTTAATTCTCTTAACATGAAAAGTACTGCAGACTTGTGGGGAATGTCTGTAAAAACCATTTCGCCTATAATTAAGGTAATCGCACCGGTCTTAGCAGGTATTTTCAATGATTGTGTCGCACATGGTGAATTTCCTGATCTCATGAAACACAGTAAAATAGTAGCCTTATTTAAATCAGGTAGTACTTCAGATCCTTCTAATTTTCGACCAATCTCAGTACTACCAACGCTTAGCAAGATTTTTGAAAAACTAGTTTTATTACAACTACTAACGCACTTCAATAGTTGCAAATTGCTACATCCTAACCAGTTCGGCTTTACGAGAAATTGTTCTACTACTGATGCTGGAACTCAACTATTGAAGTACGTTTTTGAGGCTTGGGAGGATTCACATGATGCACTCGGCGTATTTTGTGATTTATCAAAAGCTTTCGATTGTGTTCATCATGATATCCTCATCAGGAAGTTACACCATTACGGTATCCGCAAACAAGCCCTCAGCCTTCTGAAATCTTACCTTAGTAATAGAATTCAGAAGGTTGATGTCAATGGCATAAAATCACATGGATCCATGGTCACTATTGGTGTGCCCCAAGGTTCGATTCTTGGTCCTTTTTTGTTCCTTGTTTACATTAATGACCTACCTTATTATGTAAGAAATAACCACGGTATTGTATTGTTCGCGGATGATACTTCTTTGTTGTTTAAAATTAAACGACAGCTACAAAATTTCGACGAAGTGAACAATGCACTTTCTACAGTTGTCCATTGGTTTAATATGAATAACTTGCTTTTAAATGAAAAGAAAACTAAATGCATCAAGTTTTCACTGCCCAATGTTGTTCAGAATCAGGCCAATGTACAACTGAATGGAACAATATTGGAACCGATTGAGTCAGCCGTATTTTTAGGCATAACCATTGATAATAAACTACAATGGGGCTCACATATAGAAAAGCTATCTAATAGACTCAGCTCGGCGGCTTTTGCTGTTAAAAAAATTAGACTTTTCACAGATGTCGATACGGCTAGAATAGTTTACTTCAGTTACTTCCACAGTATCATGACTTACGGGATACTTCTCTGGGGATGCTGTGCAGACCTTAATAGCATATTCATATTACAGAAAAGGGCTGTAAGAGCTATATATAACCTTGCTCCTAGAACTTCTCTACGAGATAAATTTAAAGAAATAAATATTCTAACCGTGCCATCTCAATATATTTTTGAAAATTTGATGTATGTTCATAAAAATATTAATAACTTTAGTAAGAACTGTGATATACATAATATGAATACACGAAACAAGAATAATCTTGCTGTCCATTGTACTCGTCTCCACAGAATAAGCAACTCATTCATGGGTCAATGTATACGCTTTTATAACAAACTGCCCATGCAACTTAGAGACTTGCCTCGCAATGCTTTTAAAAAGACTGTCAAGACAAAACTTTACAAAAAAGCGTATTACCGCATTGCTGATTATGTAAACGACACAGCTGCTTGGGAATAAGCTGTTCAGTGCCAGTATTTTTATGTTACTCAATTATGTTATTGTTTAAATACATAAGAGTTAGGACCGCAAAGCAAAAAAAAAATGACAAGCCCTCTGAGTTTCTTGCCAGTTCTTCTCAGCAGTGGTCGCGTTCCGAACTGGTGGTAGATGGTAGACTATTTGTTTTATATAGACTCATTATGTATATTGTGTTGACTTTTTGTAAGTGTCCATCGTGACCCAAGCAAAATAAATGATTTGAATTTGAATTTGAATTTGAATGACGCCAGTTATATGTGTAAATGTCCATAACAAATCACTCCAGACAATTGTTGCCGTATCATATCGACGACGCCTTCTACACCCAAGAGTCATCTGTCCCGATTCAAATGAATTCAATAAAGGGCGTGATGTCGCACAATGAAGCGTTTACGACACGATTCCATTATGTAAATGACATGTGGAGGTCTGCATTACGATGATGAAAATGTAATTTAGTACAAAACGGAGGAGCGTTTGGAACGATGATATCATCTTTATATACCGATAAGGACTGCCCCAAGACTTCCGAAAAGAAAATGCTTTCGATTTATATATATCAATATATTTTTTTGTTCATAATCATTAGTGTTTTTAAGTATTATAATGTTATTTATTATAATACTTAAAAAAACTACACATTAATAGCTGTTTTTTTAAACTCCTATAAATATTAAATTTTTACGAGCAGTCCACCAGGTCAAACCGTGGCCGTGGTTCGGCCTTATCATTTCCTTTTGTCGGTTCTTACGATACCCTCAGGACGAAATGGGTTGGTGACACTATGTATTCTAAATCCGTCACCACACGTAATGAGATGGGAATATCTAACCTATCGGATGCTTCATTAGTCATAACAGACATAAAAACTGCCAACATGCGGCAATATCAATTTAGCTGAAAACTTCTGGGAATTCTTTCAAGCCCTCATGCATTCCGCCTGGCATCATCAAAAAGAAATATATCCACAGGTTATCATTTTTACTTCGTTAGCTTTGCATAAGAATTTACACAAATAATTGTCGATATCAGGATAAATAAAATATCCTCTTAACACAAATACATATACCAAGTTTACTATAATACGAGACTGCCTCGTTGGTCTAGTGGTTAGATGTGCCGCCTTGGATCAACGGGTCCCCGGTTCGATTCCGGGGTCGGGCAAGTGTCTTTGTCTAAACCAGAGGCACTGGCTCGGAGTCTGGGTGTCATTTTCTATCTATAATATGTATGTATTTACAAAAAAAAAATGTATATAAGTAGTTTATCATCCATCTCGTTACCATAACACAAGCATTAAGTTGCTTAGCTTGGGACGAGATGGCGTTGTATGAAATGTCCAAGGTTATTTTAAAAACATATTATGTCCAGTTTATGGGTCATTTGCAATAAGCTGTTTTGCTTCTAAAACTTCGTTCGTTGGATTCAGCCCATAAATGACCCACTACTCAGTCAGGCCTCCTCCAAATTCATGGAGGGAAATTAACTTACTGTGCCACGCTGGGAAGGCGGGTTGGAACGGTTTTGTATCACGTTTTCCTTCTCTTGTGGCTAGGTGATCTACCTCTTGCATTCTTTTAGTCGTCTCTTACGACACCCTCAAGACGGTATGAGTTGGTGACATTGTGTACTCTAAATCCTTCACCATTTCTAATCTAATACTTCATTACCGTTTTTTTTTACCAGGGCTAAAATCCTTTATGGACTATCCCTGCCAGCCTCGGGATGGCCAACAGGGGGTATGTGGGAGTCCCCTCCGCCTCTGTGAGGCGACGGAGTCATACCCACTAAACGTCCCCGGGGTGTACCGTCTCATGCTTGCTGTCCCGGGCCCTAACTGTATCTCCACGGGAAAGAAAAGTTTTATATAATGGGCATTACAATGGAAATGTACTTTATCTCATTAGTAGTCTTATGTCATTAGTAGTCATTGGTCTCCGGAAACTTTATCTCGACGCGTTCGTCTGGGACCCCAAGCCTGGAAGCCCAAATGCCCAGATAAGCAAACGGAAGAATCGCATTATGCCGTCTAGCACACTGCCGGTATTGTGAACAGATCGGAAACCGCTGATGGGAAACAGGGAACGGTGTGGAACGCTATCGTGTGAAAGGGTCGACCCGGAATGCAATTCCAATCGATTCGGGTCATAGTTGTTTTGTAAATATGGGTTGGTTGCTCCGCTTGTGTAATAAAACGAAAAAACATACATTGTGATAGAAATTGTAATAGTGATAGTAAAAGATTCGAGTGAAATGCTGGTTCAGGAGTCTTTCGCAAATAAGATAAAAAGAGAGCGAAACTTTTAAGATTCCAATTATTTATTATTATAGAAAGTATTGTATTAAATTTCTAACTTCGTCAATGGAGACCGAGTTTCTCTAAGAAAAAGTGTCGTCAGAAATTCATTTGGCTTATTGCGTCGGTGCAAAAGTACCTATCTTTCGCAAATATGGTGTCTGAACTAAATAAAAATACTTTTCCTAAATTAAATGAGGAGAGATGTAATACGAACAAAATTTTCTTGTGTAAAACGATATGCTTCAAAGGAAAATAAACTAATTGCAAGGCTTCTTTCAAAAACTCATCAGTTAGCGCAACATGTAGGATTTTTCACACTAGTGTACCGTTCACCTTGATAAACCAACGGCACATTGTGTAACAGCTAACAAACTTCCTAATTAAATTATCATTGGAGTTCTTAAAACACTGAAACCGTAACAATAAGTAGCGTTACAAGATTAACTTGAAACACCCCAATTTTCTGTTTTCACTGATTTACATAATCAGATTATACGATAAATTTACACCATCAAATAACATTGAAGATGGTTATCGAAAGAGATGGGGTTTACTAGGATAACATATGTACTGGCTTCTATTCCTGTTACAAATACATTTATTTAGATTTCCTTAATAGCTTCTCATTAAAAACATCATGTGTATCATCATCATCATCACCATCAGCCCACATTAGTCAACTGCTGGACATAGGCCTGCCCTAAAGAGCGCCCTGTCTTCAGCTTGATGCATCCAGCTGCTGCCCGCAAGCTTTCGCAGATCGTCGCTCCATTTAGCAGAGGGCCGTTCCACGCTACGCTTGCCGATTCGCGGTCTATGTTGATTCCATTCTTAACATGTTTGCTACTCATCTTTCATTCATTTCTGTTCCAATGATCCACCGTATCTTATCTTTCTTATCATTAAGAACACATAGCATCCAGCTCTCTAGTTTACAACACAGTGTAATTATAAATCTGCATGCACGCTTATAGTAACTAGTTAATACGTGACAATATGAAGTTCTTAATAAAGCAGTATCACTGAATAATGTAATTCGGCTAATAGTACTTCCTCTACGTGATAGAATTTCTCAATAGGACATGTTTGGGTGATAGTGTTTTGATTAATCCGTTAGACCATGCCTTTATCACCAAGTGAACAATCGTATTTTTATCCAGCGGTGTTAAAACTGATCATTATAAATAATTTCATTACATATTATAAAACAAAGTCGCTTTCGTCTGTCCGTCCTTATGTATGCTTAAATCTTTAAAACTATGCAACGGATTTTGAAGAGATTTTTTTTAATAGATAGAGTGATTCAAGAGGAAGGTTTTTAAGTAATACATTCATAATATTGTAGAGAACCCCTGATAAGTTTAGAGGTTCATCATTGCACCTTTGCGAAGCCGGGGCGGGTCGCTAGTTACTTTATAAAGAGTTTGTCCATGTGGTGACGGATTTAGAATACATAGTGTCACCACCCTTTTTCCATCCTTAGGGTGTCGTAAAAGCCGACAAAATGAGAAGACCGGTAACCAAGCCACAAGAGAAGGAAAACCTGTTATAAAACCCTGTCTGACCAGCGTGGCACAGTAGGCTAAATACCCAGTAGGGTATTTAGCCTATATGTAGTAACATATAGGGTATTTAGCCTTCAAAAAATAAATTTTTTATTACATTCTTCTTAAATTTAAGAGCGATGCTATTGTCGGTGGAGTTTCTTCCAAGCATCTCGATCTTCTGCTAGCTCCTTGACCATTTGATACGAACCGACATTCACTTTTTCCTTAATTTATTACATTACTAGCTGACCGGGCAGACGTTGTCCTGCATGATATTTGTTTACCGACTGCAGCGCCATCTGTCGGGCTGATTTGTTTCATTCAAATCGGTCCAGCCGTTTAGGAGGAGTTCAGTCACATACACACGCACACAAGAAATATATATATTAAGATTATGTGCATAAATTAATTTATTTTATGCGTATTATTATTATGCGCAAAATTACTGAGCTGGAAGAGCTCTATTAGTATTCGGGTGTCGACACTAACTGTACTCCTTTGAAGGACGTCCTTTAGAGGCAAACATTTTATTAGTTTATGGACACTATGAACGCTAAGCGGGTCAAACTATTTATGTAAGTCCCGTCTAAACATTTAATGCGTCCTCGTAGACACATTATTGCATAAACTTAAGCTAAAGCCTATGCTTATCAAAATAACGATATTTTGATTATGATCACGAAGCTAGTATATAAATCCGTCGGTGTGGTGACAGATTTAGAAAACACAAAGTCACCAACACACACTATCCTGAGGGTGTAGTAAGAGGCGACTAAAGGAGTATAAGAGGCAGATCACCTAGCCGTATGAGAAGGAAAACTCGATACAAAACCTGTGCCAACCCGTCTTGCCAGCATGGCACAGTAGGCTAATGTTGCCAAGGTTGTCTGTAAGAAATCGCATTCAGCGATAAGACCGCCACTTGTACCTACAAATTGTTGCATATTATTGTGTTCTGTCTATTTTTCTTGTGTACAATAAAGAGTTTATCTATCTATCTAATTTCCCTCCATGAATTAGGAGGAGGCCCGACTCGGTAGTGGGTCATATATGGGCTGGAACGAGCGAACGCTAGGATATTACCATAAATGGAATTGATCTGCTTACTTGCAGCTCAACGTCTGGTATTATAACGTTGTTAAGTATTATCTATACATCGTAAGTTATAAATAAATAAATATCCTTGGACATTTCACACAACGCCATCTCGTCCCAAGCTAAGCAACTTAATGCTTGTGTTATGGTAACGAGATGGATGATAAACTACTTATATACTTTTTTTCGTACGTCAGTCCCGCCGGAGTGCAGACTGATATCGCTTCATGTAAATAGCCAAATTAGGTTTTCATGAAATCCATAAAATTGGGAAAAATGCGAGGAATATATATCTATACTAGTACATATTATAAAGCTGCAGAGATTGTTTGTTTGTTTGCACGCGCTAATCTCAGGAACTACTGGTCCGATTTCAAAAAATCGTTCAGTGTTGGATAGTCCATTTATCGAGGAAGGTTAAGGCTAATTTTTTTTTCGAAACAACAAATACCTTTTCCACGCGGGTGACACAGCGTGGAGCAGCTAGTGTATGTATATTGTATCAGTCACTAAACAAGGTATTTAGAGACTGAAGCTTATTTAGTAAAAAAGTGATAATTAAAATTTTAAAGGTCATAAAGGCTGTGTTTGAGCACGCCGCAGGTGACGACTGTGGCGCAATGCGGAAAGCCAACATCAACAAACTTGTACTACAGGCTTCTATAAACGGCTATTGCAATGAACTTCATGTGACTCCCCGATTAAGGTCAAAACTTATTCATTAAGGTTATGATTTCAAGAATAATTGAACAGTTATCCTTTGAACTAAATGCTTATAGGGCAGTTATCAAGGTATCGCCAAGACCTTTTGTATGTTGTCATCCGTGAATGACAATTTACAATAGATCTAATTTCAGAATATATTGGATATCTGATCTACCAGCCCTTCGTATTCGTGTAAATATGACTTGTTATTGGAGAATGAACTTTATACCACCAGGGTCTAAAGCTGTTTTTAAATTTACTATCAAATAAATTGTCATCGATGTCGAAACTCTTAGGTAAATTAATAATTCAGGTCAGGCTTTTCATTACGACGCATGTCAGTCGAGGCTAAGTTATTAGACCTGTATTGTAAAATACACGGTAGCTTTTTGGAGCTTTTGATTATGAATATATTAGTCCATATAAACGTTGAAATCTGTAATAATGTAGTATACTTCAAGAAACATTCTCACAATATTCATTTGACATGGATTTGCTTAAAAACAATGAGCTTTGGATGTAAATAAGTCTAAATTATTAATCAAAATTATTTAATTAAGTAGGCTCAAACAATAAAACAAAGTTGAAAATTTACCATTTACCACCATAACAACGAGAAGCATCTCAATTCCATAAATATAACAACCAATAAATGAAAAGCAAATAATTATAATCAACATACTACGCACAAAACAAGAACTAAACATTCACCCAAGGCAATCGAAGTACATCGATTTACTCGAAATAGGTTGAAGGTAATGAGTACTTTTATGGGTTTATTTTGATATTCGGTGATTAACCTCGATCGGGTAAAATTTGGTGCACGAATTCGGCTTCGAAACAAATGAAGGCAGCTTTGAAGATTGAGTGACTTGAATAAAATCGTGTACTGAACAAATGCCAGTACCTACCAACGGGCTCCTTCTATTAAGTTATTCATCCAGATGTCATCCAACCCAGCTCCAGAGCAAGTACTTAATCCGCCGACCCCGGAATCAGCCATAAACCCAAAATGCAAAACGACAAAACGTGTCCTTTTAGCGCCTTGGAGGTCGCACGACGTAAGTTTAACACAATTAGATTGTTTGCAAATATGGGCAAATACATCATTCGTAGAGGTAAAGATTCAAGCACGATTAACAAAGTCATGCTAAGAGAGTAAGACTAACAAATATGGTATTTAATTCTCGGATTTGTGAATGATCAACTTGTTACAATTTGGAAAATGCGAATGGGCATAATAAAACCGTATATTACGAAAGAATGTTTTTTACATAAAAAATACCGTCTCGTGTCTAAGATTTCAGGCAGAAAACCTTTATTCGTATGATAAGACACCCTCGAGATTGAATGGATTGGAGTCACGATATAGTATGACTTTTAAATTGGATTGGTAAAGTCAAATATTTGAAAATCGGTCATCTGTGGGGAAAATAACCTCATTATTTCCACGGGCATCTCAAACGAATTGCTCCCGAATACTAGGGACACCAGACTATGTCGTAACCTTGTCAAATATTTCCCAAGGGAGGGTGGGGGCGACGTGGGCTGAATTAAATACTCGTTACTATGGCAACCAGGGGCGGCAGCCCTACAGCGGTGAGCCATGCGGGGATTGTTAAAAAAATAAGGGATTTTTAGGGCACGTGTATGCGCGCTTCAGTGATATCTAAACTTCGTTGGCATAATAAGTTCTGCATACAATTTCTGTGGTTAATTCTTTAAAAAATGCAAACGTTGCTTGAACCATTTAAAGATATATAATAAATATTAAATATTTCTTCGATTGCTATTTTAAAATGTAACCATTACCAAAGACAGTAGAAATCCTTTTGGAAAAACCTTGTTGCATGCACGACTATTTGTTGAAAAGTAAGTGAATACAAGAAATAACATACTTTCAGAGTAACAACTACGCAGCTTAGGACATATGACCCATTGCTGAGTCAAGGCCTCCTCCCATTACATGGAGGGTAATAAGCCTACTGTGCCATGCTGCCCAGACGGGTTGACACACGTTCTTACATCAAGTTCTTCTCTTACGACTAGGTTCTCGGCCTTCTCATTACCTTTTGTCGGCTCTCACGACACCTTCGGGATGGAATGTGGTGGTGACACTATGTATTATAAATCCGTCACCACACGAATGTCAGGACAATTGCCCTTCATGTAATTGGAGGATGCCCTACTCAACGGTGGGTCATTTATGGGCTTAGTAGTAGTTGTAGTATAATATTATTTTAGGAGCTAGTTGATTACAAGATCTCGGACTTAGCGGATCATCGAGTTTAATGCCCTACTTATCGCTACGATGCGATTATAAACATTGATAACCAAAGTACTAAGCAATACACGCTAGAAAGATTCTACCATAGGTATAATGGTCTAAGAGCTAGCAACGTTTTAGAGAGACGATTTCAATAAGGCCTGTTTTTAGATACGTTATAGCTCTCACTCTCCCGGACGTCATACGGGCCATCTGGCTGGTGGTAGTGGTTGCGTTCATCAGTGCACATCGAACCTATTCAGGTAAAAAATCAAATTTTCAAATCATTTTAAGAAGGTTGTTTCTTTTTTTATTATTTTTATTGAACTTTTTGCAACATGAATCTATTATTGCCAGATATTTTTATTGTTGCTTAACATGTGCCAGACCATAATTTTGGAATAAAAATAATTTTTTTTCAAAGTATTTCAGTATGGCTGAAATTTTTATATAATGTTATTTAAGTATCTAAAAACTTAAACTTAATTTGCCAGGCAGTAACTCGGTTGTAAACCTTCAGCCAGACCGATTTAAAAGTGGTAAACTATGTGGTATTTTGCTTGGTCAAGAAATAGTTGTTGAATAAATTACAGAAAAAGAATTGAAAACTTTATAATTAATGTGTGGATTAATATAAAATACCATATATATATTACTAGCGACCCGCCCCGGCTTCGCACCGGTGCAATTATGAACATCTAAATTTATCAGTGTTTCTCTACAATATTACGCATGTTTTATACTTAAAAACCTTCTTCTTGAATCACGCCATTATATTAAAAAAAACGCATCAAAATCCGTTGCGTAGTTTTAAAGATAAATGCATACATAGGGACGGACAGACGACGGCGACTTTGTTTTAAACTATGTAGTGGTATCAAACTAATTTTTAATCCATATTTGTATCTCAAAAACCGGAAGTAAATGTTAATCATCTTCATCATTATACCACATTTGCACATCAGACACAGATATTTTAATAATACTTCTTGGTAACATGGATCATTTGAATGCATTACTAAAAATCTGGATACATTTGGGTGTGGGTAATCATGAGCGATTTATAAGCGTCAATCAAGTACACGAAATTCTAGGGAATTCTTTATCGAAAGCTCTACCGAGCTTTCATGCACTCACAGGATGCGACTACACACCAGCTCTTTTCCGGAAAGGAAAACTTCGACCTTTTAAACTGTTAGAGCAATCAGAAGAGTATCAATTAGCGTGTCAAAATATTATAACAGATGATGAAGAGTTTAGAAAAGTTAATTTGTCATATTTACGGAGCACGTGATACTTGGAACGTCAATGAAGTTCGGTTCAATCTGTTTTCAAACACTTATCGGACGAAAAAATCAAATGATAATTTTGAAAAAAAATTGGTAATGTTGTTCCATCAAGCCTACCACCATGCAAAGCTGAATTGCATCAGCATTTACTACGAGTTCGTTACGCTACAAAGTTTTGGAGAAATGCTCATTTAAAACACCCGACATCTCTATCACCTCAAGCTTCCGGCTGGACCATAAATGACGATAAATATGATCTTGTCTGGTTTGTTGGAGAGCAATTACCATAATTAGTTGCCGATATTATTATTAAAGGTAAAAATAATAAATAAAATTACTAATAAATTAACAAAATGACAGCAGTGATGAAGATGATTAACATATACCTCCGGTTTTTGTGATACAAATATGGATTCAAAAATATAATTGTACTTGTGTTTTACTAACATACTTTTACGCTGCCTGTAACTAACCCATGGACCTCTGTTGTCTGATAAATAAATAAATTATTATTATATAATTTTTGTATATTTTCCAATATTTTCATACTCGAGATTGATCATTATCTTAATTTTGTACATTAATAAATAATTAGTTTGATATCACTACATAGTATAAAACAAAGTCACCGTCGTCTGTCCATCCCTATGTATGCATATATCATTAATACTACGCAACGGATTTTGATGCGGTTTTTTTAAATAAAATGGTGTGATTCAAGAAGAAGGTTTCTAAGTATAAAACATGCGTAATATAGGGAAATACTGATAAATTTAGATGTTCATAATTGCACCCGTGCGAAGCCGGGGCGGGTCGCTAGTAATATATATATGGTATTTTATATGAATCCACACATTAATTCAAAAGTTTTCAATTCTGTTTCTGTAATTTATTCAACAACTATTTCTTGACCAAGCAAAATACCACATAATTTACCACTTTTAAATCGGTCTGGCTGAAGTTTTACAACCGAGTTACTGCCTGGCAAATTAAGTTTAAGTTTTTAGATACTTAAATAACATTATATAAAAATTTCAGCCATACTGAAATACTTTGAAAAAAAAATTATTTTATTCCAAAATTATGGTCTGGCACATGTTAAGCAACAATAAAAATATCTGGCAATAATAGATTCATGTTGCAAAAAGTTCAATAAAAATAATAAAAAAAGAAACAACCTTCTTAAAATGATTTGAAAATTTGTTTTTTTACCTGAATAGGTTCGATGCGCACTGATGAACGCAACCACTACCACCAGCCAGTTGGCCCGTATGACGTCCGGGAGAGTGAGAGCTATAACATATCTAAAAACAGGCCTTACTGAAATGCTTTTTTTCCCGACGTTGCTAGCTCTCGTACCATAACTGTTCCGAGGAAAGTACAATTTCGGGTGTTTTAGCACTAGACATTAAGTTATTGTAATCTAATTAGATACAAATTAAGAAATAATTCTGCAATTCGGAATAGGTTTTAGTATACCTGTAAGTACCGTTGTACTTAAATTTCGCGAGGTAATCCAATATCATAGGAGCCAAAAATTTGGAAGGAGAAAGATTACATTTTAATGACTGTACTCGTATACGATATGTTGGAAATCATTTGAAATATGCTTTTTCTAAACATTTAATCGTGACTGCTAAAATTAAACAAAAACCATAAGCCACAAAAGTGAATTGAAGGAATATATTTTATGGAACCAAAACACATTAAATTCTTAACTCCCAAGTTTCCTCAGCCACAGCCAAATCCTCACCAAGGACCCAGTAAAGTATGATTTAAAACTTTCTTACTCAATCCCCAAGAGCAAAATTGGATATTTTACTATGTGGGATGTTCTACATAAAATAAATTTAGTTCTGCAAGCAGCGGCGTAAATCGCACTCACGCACGCTCTCTTGCACGCTATTCCTCTTTTGTATATTTGAAATTCTGCACAGAACTACGGCATTGTGAGTTGGAAACGAAAAATTGTACGCAAAGCTTTCAAAGCTTTGAATTTATGTTAGCTGAATCTGTATGCATCTGCGTCTTCCTAGAAAATCTAGATAAATTTAAGAGTATTCTTAGGAAGAATACATAAATTCTGATAAGGGATTCAGACTTCTTGACTGATTCAACAACCTGTATTGAAGTTTCTAATATAAAACTAAATTGCTTGGTCTAGCAGAATGTTCGCTAGCTCACTAGTGGTAACTCCACGCACTAGGATTCTTTCTCAATCGCGAGTGCTGTTTACAAACATTACATGATTGGCTGTTCCTGGAAAATTGTACGAAAGTGTAGCATGTGAAACGAGTTTGAAATTATATTCGAACCATAGCTGTGCCTCAAGTGATGTTCTACAATTAGTAAGACTATTTGAAATACATGATCACTAATTGCAGTCAAACCGAACACTAATATCTATGGTTCATACAAAATCCGAGCTAAGAATCCAACCGAAATCATCGAGAAAACTAATGTGTACTAGGCCTAAACCAACAAGTAAAATCACTGTCATATTTCAGGTAGAATTTCTTCTGACATACATATTTGAGTAACTGAAAAATAGCTCAAGCCGGAATATTTATTACAAAGGCTGTTATGTTATGGTTCGTCTGGTGACTCAGCACGTACATACGTATTGAAGCCCGTTTGTAGTTTCTACGGGGATGTTTTGGGCGCATGCCAACTCCCAGTGACAAATACTGCGATGATATTGCACCGCTTAAAATATGTACCGTCTGCAATATTCATCTACAGCATTGGTCGTCCAATTTTAAACAAATAAACGTTTACTAAATAACATTCAAACAACAATGACTAAAATATAAGCCAATATTGCGATGCGTTAACGAACTTTCCGAGCAATGTTTGTATTGTACAGTCCGCGCCAATCTTTATGGCCGGTCTGAATGTAGCCGTGGGTACGAACTTGCGCATTGTACATTTCATAACCAATACGAACGTAGGTCACTCACACTAAAACGCGGGTGGCGACGGCGCTTGCAGGTGAAAAACGCACACGGGTGTGCCGTGCCTCCCCGCCCCGTGTACGTCCCGCTGCTACCTGATTTTGTGTTGTGTGTGTGCGCAGCGTAATGAGACTACATTCAGACCGGCCATAAGGATTGGCGCGGACTGTATATACATATCTAAATCAACAAAGTTAACCCAACAAGTTGGACGTTTAAAAATACCAAAGTGTAAAGGACGATAACTAAAGTCGGCGGGCTTGATAATTAAACATGTTGAGATGGAACTTTAACACCATTTATTGCACGTGCACACCTTACGACATTTTACAAGAGACTCACAAGAACCGAAAAACAAAGCAGCTCGCATATAAAAAGAAGACTATTTCAAATTATAAAAAGTATACAAAGACTAAAAAGGTTAGACTAAAGAGGTTGCGGGTCGCCAACACTAAGAATGCAGGAAGATGTGACTGATATAACTAATTAACTATGCATATTTTAAACCTACCAAAGTTTAACAACTATGTCGACTTAAATATGCTTATTTCTAATTTAATTTTGTCTACGGTTCATCAAAGAACTGATGGAAAATTAAACAAAACTGCAGAATATAAGGACTTAAGTAGGTGCGTTTAATGCAATTACATTGGCGACCATATAAAGAGCTGGGGCCAATCGATGCGTCTAGACAAAGCCGACCGGCCAGGATACGTCGTCGACCCGACTGCGACTGGTGCATTAGTGTACATCCATAAAGTTTTTTATGACACCCCAAGCGAATACGGGACTCTAGAATATGGTATGACAAAAGCGACAGTGCAAGAGACTTTATTCAAGATATAAGATTATTTTCAAGAAGGTTATAGCTATCTATGTATTCAGCTAATACATATAATAAAACGAAATAATATTAACATAGCGATAGCCAATCGTTGGTCAAGGGGTTACATAACCTTTGGATCAACGGGTCCCGGGTTGGATTACGGGTCAGGCAAGTGTCTTTGTCTAAACCAGAGGCACTTGCTCTGAGTCTGGGTGTCATTTGTGTTCGTGAATTACATATTTGTAAACTGTCCCCGCGATACATGTTATACCAAGTGCAGGGGTTAAGTTAAAAAAAAACTTAAATGCGGGGCAATGAATAGGTAATTTTCACGAAAAGATTTCTGTAAACTCTGCACATAATAAATATAAAATTACAACACTGCGTACTTCAAGTCGAAATATTAAGAAACCAAACGAGATTAAATATAAATTTGAACGATTTAAAAGCGTGTGCAGGTAAGAATGAAAAATAACAGAACAACCGATCAATGCAAGGACAGACTGGGGTTCAATAATTTGTAAAAGGTCAAGGGCATTCCGGGCAAGTTTGATCTCATGATTACAAGGACAAATTCATCTGAAAGCGTTGCGCAGAAGTATTACGCTGAAATTACAGTTTGGTCAAATTTTAACTACAATTCCAATATTGTATACGTTGGTTTTTTAGATTCTCAAAATGCTAGAAATTATATTCTCTCTTGGTTGCAGATAAAATAATTTAATGAGTCGTCTTTCAGATAATTCCAAATAGTACACGTGACTAAATTTCTGAGCAACGAAGATACGGGGAAGAATGCAAATAATATAAAGGCGAGTTTAACGAACAAAGACACATAAATAAGTACCTCATTAGTGCTAAACGTAAAATACGAGTCATTCTTGGGATCGTAAAAATTCATAAGTTCGAATAAATAGCACTGTATGATTAATTAGGCTCCCACGCTGATTGATAGGCATCCTCTGCCCTAAGTATAAATCTATATCGCGAGGGCTATAGCGACTACCATAAATGGTAGAATGGTAGCCGGGGCCGACCGCCTCACGTGCCTTAGGAAGCACGGAGGAGGTCCGATATTATAAATTTATGGACACCCATCCAACGTCAAGTTCCAGCTGCAGATCCATTGATCGCCAGGAAACCTCCACCTCAAGAATCAAATACCAAGAATTTAATACCAAAGCGTTTGAAATCTATAAATGTATAAAAACTAATATCTAAGAAGAGACTGTTGTAATAATTATAGTAGATACTTACATTCTGTAGGCGTTCAAAGTCTTCGACATTATACAATTGTTGCAAGACTAGAAAATGAAATCCATTGCACTGCACTAGCAAGACGCAATTACTGCCATTACAGCCACTACGCGATTCGAGGGCACAGTATATAAATGGTTAGAAAAATACTTAGCAACTGTGTCCTATTATAATACTGAACGCTGAAAGGTGATAATGATAAAACTGAATTTAGTCACGACATGTTTGTCGACCTTGGAAGGACACGACGTTTTCATATTATTGGTTCACTGTTCGTGTGGTGATGGATTTAGAGCACACAATATCACACCATCCTGAGGATTGGATTGAGAACACACAATATCACCAACACACACAATCCTGAGGGTGTCGTAAAGGAACGCAACAGGCAGATCACCTGGACTAGACCTAGACTAGCAAGAGAAGGAAAACTTGATACAAATTCTGTGCCAACCAGTCTTCAAGACTTCAAGAATTCAGACGCCAGACTCATTAGTGGGTCATTTGTAGGCTGAAATGATAATGATTGGTTGGTTGGTGGTAGACGCCAGGCATTGCGGAATTAATTTTTGGATACTACGACAATTGAGAATTAAGTTGTGTAATATTCTAAGGACGTACTTTAGAATGCTACATCGATCGGAGATGTATGAAAGGCTGTGGGGCAAGCAGCTTAGGAGAGGCCAATGTCCAACAGCAAATTAAAGTGGGCATATGAACTCATTACGCCTGTAGTGAAACATTACATAATCAACTCGGGTGTTCATGTAGAAAATATGAAATCTGGAGGCAAATATGAAAATAGTGCAAAGTTCTAAACCTAGGTTATAAAATTAATACAAACTATCGATCTGTGCCCGGGTCAACCACGTGTTTTTTTGGCACAAGCAATGCGGGAACTATTTGTTGCCAATTGTTGCACAACGGCAGAGAGAGATAGAAATAGGGATTTTCTGCGCAGAGAGAGACGGGTGTACAAACTCAATAGATTGAAATAGACCGACTCCTACGCAACGAAACGAGCCGGCAAGTCTGTGTCGTTGATCTCTTCAGATTTGCTGGCAATGGTTGCATTGTTTGTTTTTGTATTGATACCGGGTTTGCCTGCTGAATCGTTGTTTGGATTTGTAATGTTGCCAAGGACTTTCAAATCTACGTATCTGAATTCGCATCTAATATTGACAAAATTAAGAAAAATAGAGATTAGAAAAATTAAGCAATATTTTGAGGTGTACCTATTTTATATTTTGAGATACAATGTCAAATAGAGAAAGATCAAATCGCTTACAATCTGAAGTGAAAGAATGTAATCACTGCTTAATTACGAGTAGTAAAATGATATAGCCAAATACTAATTTTAAAACCCTAATGTAGACAGAAAAGTCAAGAATTCAAAATTGCTTTACGTAATATATTTAACGTTATTTTAAGCTCACATTAAAGTGGTTTTGGAGGCAAAAGGAAGTGATCTCTGGACAAACTAACAGCTTCGAACACGGAAATAATATCTAAAACGGTCAGTTAAAGAATTAGGCTAATGGTCGACTTGTGCAAATCGTTCCAACAGAACAACTGTGTCTGAATAGACGAAGCGTTACCGCTTCCAACGTAGTTGGTATTATTGCAAACCACCAACAAATAAAATACTCGCTGAAAGTTAACGGTAACGTAACAGCAACAATTTGCAATTGCAGATATTCAATCGGTAGATGATTATTGATTAATAATGAACACTGCAAATTTCTTTATCTATTAGATCAAGATAAAAAGAGTTTGTAAAATGTCAATATTTATTATTCTACAGAGTTGTTGGAAGAATAAGCCACCTGATAGTAAGCGGATTAAGCAGCTCATTAACATCTTTAACTTATATTTTGTCTAGTATTTGAAGCAGTAGATAAAATTGATACCGAGGAGTGCTTCGAAGTCAAATATAAATCTATATATATAATTGACGCACTACTCCATAATATATCGGTAGAGACCAATTTATATTCATAATTATATGAATAGATAAACTACTTCAATCTGATAAAATCCTGTTGTTGATACGATACGTTGGAGTTGATAATTAAGTGACACATTCATTAGAAAGTGTTGTGATAGCCTATAACGATGGAATCGACAAGTGTTGAAAGCAACGTTAATTACTTCGTGATAGAGAAACCCGATTTTATACCACGATTATGACAAAAATAACTGAGGCTATGAATCATAAAGAGAAATAGTCCCGACACTTGTAATTGAAATTTACGCTACTGTTTCTACGCTATCAAGTGATTGTAAAATTCTTAGCTGTGAACACGTAACTAACTAAGTAGTAGTAACTTTTGAAGCCAGTAGATATCAGAGTAAGTAAATCACATACTGGGTATATATGTTTTCCCAAATAAAAAAGTGATCAACGAAAATGAGATCTTTTAGAATTAATTGTACGTAATGTAAAAATATACAATGAAGCCAATTGGAATCCAAGGGATCCAACGTTTAAGAATCCTTCCAAGGTTTTGTTAAAACTTAGAACACTTGCACATGTTAATTACGTTAGAAAAAAAACTGGACGGTTCTGTATGGACGCGCAAACAGTTTTGAAAACTGTTTGATTTATGTGCCGGCACGTGTTAGGGAGCGTTGTAACGTCCGCCCCTCGTGGTGGTCCGATGCGTACTAAACTAATCGACTGGTGGTGGTCTAGTGTGGCGCACGCAGGCAGTCGCGACTCGATTAGCATTATCGAGTCGATAGAGAAAAATACCAACCACTGGATTTGCACTATCTATGAATTTATCATCGATAAACTAAGTTCATCGGTCATCGAAGCGTATTTTGGGTGCTTTAATTATCGTATCGAATAAATTACAGTTTGTAAATGGAACAGGGAAATCGATATTCAAAAACAGTTTTGGACCTCCCGCAAATTTCAATCCTGTAGCTGTACAAAATCAACCATTGCATGTTTAAATTACTTTTTACGGTCACAACGCGAATAGAATTATAAAAAATATAGAGAGATGTGTTCATGCCGTATTAGTTACTGATCAAATATCATTCCTAACTAAAAGTATTTCTAGTTGGTATAATGTATTAGTTATTCTTTGGTACATTAGAGGTTCCATCGGTATTCAATTTTATGTGGGTATTCCTAGCCATATCCGAAGAGAACGTAAATAAATTTCAAAAGAAAAACGAGTGCTTATTAAGATGACCGATCTTTTATATCAAGCCATTGCACCGCCCTAAAGTTTTCCAATCGCGTTACTTGGGGGAGTTCACCCCCATCCCACTCACACATCCACACCCAGTTTATGCAAGTAGCGAGCATTGATACACACCATGTACACTATGCAGGGGTCAACATGAATCACCATTTTAAGTGCCGATAAAAAATTGATTTGGGATGTCGTAAGGATCATGACATTAGCTATGACACAACTCGATGTTAAAGATTTTTTATTAATACTACCGACGATTTTCTTAGGACTATTGAAGCGATTTGAAAGCTCATTAAAGAGAAGCAATAAAACGTAATGCAAGAAAATGACCTAACAATCTAGTACTAATAATAGTAATAAACTCCCCAAACAAAAGACGATACTCCAAATTACATCTAAAGAAAATGGCTAATCCGAAAACCGTTGTTAGATCATCAGCTTAAAGAATCCAATTTAACTTCAATTTTCTTCTGACGCTCCTAACCCATTTTACGATCCAATATCCAGTGTTGATCAAAAATCGTATTGACTATAGATTCCGCAGCGATATATGCGTTCAAGATATTTGAACTTTTTTTAGCAAATACCACAGTAAAATCGCCCAACAAAGATATGGGTATTCAGCGTATGAAATTTTAGGATAATCGTTTCAGCCAAAGGTCCTGTATGACTTCATTGGAAGTCAGTCGTGGATCACCGGATCGGATACCATTTTAAAATGACAGAAATCTCTATATATAAAAATGAATAGCTGTTCGTTAGTCTCGCTAAAACTCGAAAACGGCTGGAGCGATTTGGCTAATTTTGGTCTTGAAATATTCGTGTGAGTCCAGGGAAGGTTTAAGAGTCTAGAGAAAACATTGATATTGTAAGTAAAATAATAAAAACAACAATTTTATTTTCCCATACAAACTGTTACCTGTCAAACATTTGACGTTCGTCCCGACGGTTCGCTATTTTTGGCATAATTACTTTTTTTCTTTTTTAATTACATTAAATAAGGGATTGGAATTGATAAGAAAAGGCGGTATAATAATTTATTATTAATTATTCCAATTCGAATTCAATATTCATAGTTCAGACAGGACAACGTCTGTCGGGTCAGCTAGTATAAGATAGTTTGTATTTGACCTAATTGTATATCATCAAGAAAGATATTCCTTGATGATATGAAAGTAGGTCAAATCTGCTAAGCATTAAAAAGGTAATATAAAAAAAATACATATAAACGCATTCCTTCTGATGCAAGCAAAGTTTGTTGATGACTAAAAGAACGGTTATATACCTAAATAAATTTCTCCAAAATGTATATTTGATCCTTTAAATAGGTCAGACTGAAAGAGGGACGTGATGCGAGACAGACCTTCAAATGAAAAGTTACCTAAGCGCCGAAGCGCCAAGGTCACACGAATCAATACTCCGGCGCCAAAGTGTCTACCCAAGCAAAAGAATTTGCTAAAAAGCCACAATAAGGTCATTTTAAATTGAAAATATTGAATTGCAACAATGCACAATATCTACATTCATTATTACATCAACTTAATTGAACATATAATATTCAGCGTAACCTAGAAAATTATCCAACTTTCTGCACTGAACAAAACTACGACCAAGACGTTTTGTTTTGATTAATTACGTTAACATAATAAAACAAATTAGGTCGTCCAGTGATTAATAAAGTTAATTTACTATCAAATGTAATTAGCACAGTAAAATAATAAACTACAATAATGGAGTCAACAAAAAATAAGCATTTACTAAAACAGCGTTTCAAATAACGCACGGTCCAAGTCGAGACAGGCAAGATTATAATCAGATTGATCGACAAATAACTTATTTTAAATGACGTGTACCAGCCCAACACCTTCATCTGATTTCAATTTCGAATGAAAAACCTGACTAATAGTTAACGAGGTATTAGGTCGCCGGGCTTATGGTTCGTGTACAGACGCGAGGCGAGGGTTGTCCACAAATTTCTCCATTGTGTGTCATCGACGTAGAACTCGTTTGTCCTAAGTTATAGGTATAGGAACGTACAATAAGAGTTTTAACTAAACTAATAAATCTAATTTCAAGGTTGACATAAAGAAATTAGCCTAATAGATGTTTGAATTACTAGCTGCTAACAATTATCTCATAATGATTTACTTGTAAACTTGGTGAATACATAATGCCAGCCAAGTTACATCAGTATTTTGGCAACTGTCTCATGTCTGTCTACACAATAACAGGAGTAAATTATAGTCATCACATTGGAATGGTTATAATCTAAAGTCATCAATAAAGCTTCATTTAATTGTAATGATTTATTGAAGTGACCTTAATATACGTTACATATTTTTAAACGACTGGCGATATAATGAACCACAGACCACCAAATTGTTAAACGTAGCAATTAAAAATAAATATCGGAGATAATTACTCATGGGCAATAAGTGAGGAGTCTACAGGAGCATATTGATCCAGATCTGTTAAAAAAACTTACTTAGGTACATGACATATCAACATAAACAGCATTCTAATTATAGAATACATAAAATTTCGTACACGTAAAAAAGAAAGCTGTTATGATAATAAGATCTAAAAAAATATTACCGTCTAGCAAACCAGCCTTTGTCTTTCACTTGAGCACAGTAAGCCAGTCATTTTTTTATTATTTAACTGTCGCAATCAAGATAACGGATAGAGAATATGATATTAGGAACCAATCATAATATTGATAGGATTCTTTCAAATCAGGCCAACATAAAATAACTTAAGTCTTGGTTTTATGCAACATTGTTGTAGATCTTTTTATATCTAGTTACTTTGCTCTGGTACCAATATAGTTTCTTTAGAAACCTCGCGTGACAGTCGGGATAAGATAACATACCTACTTCAAAGAAAGTCAAACAACAAAAACGTTGCTACTTGTAACGTAGCTGCAAATTGTAACTAAGGTACTATTGTTCCAAATAAATTAACCCTTCTAACTACGTAACGCCATCTTGACAAAAGGCTGCAAGTAATCAAACAAACCATTGATTAAATTCCCACGAGCGACGACAATGAACAAGTCGAAAACTTTCACAGTCTGTCGTCGACAACGTGCCATAAGAAATTGTCAGTTATGTAAGAGGTACTATCGATTCTAGGGCCCAAAACTTGGAAACCCATAAAATACCAACAAGAGATTTACCAACTAATACAAACGGAATGGTGAAAACCTAACAGCCACTTAATATTTTAACCCCGATTCAATTTTAAGCTAGTTCAATATGTCCAGCATTTGTGTGCATTGGAGTGCCGTGCTTCGGAGGAGTATACGCAAATCCATTGGTCCCGTCTGCCAGCTGTTCCAACCACACTACTGGTTCCACACTTGTCGCAAAGGGCGGACATCAATAGGTCCATTTCCATGCAGCTAATTTAGGTCAGACCGGTATCGACGCCAATTAAATTGGTAAAAAGGCGAGGGGGAGGCATAATCATTATATTTACCTATATTGCCAATTTAGGCTAAACTTGTAACTGTCATTATTTACTTGACTATTTGAATTTACACGGAAAATTTACTGACTACCGTCCGATGCCCTTAGTGGGAATACCAATAAATCGTTTAGTTAGATAGTAACAGTTAGTTTAATTAAGTAGCCAGGTGTAATTTTCAAGTGACTGGCTTTGTGAAGACTGCCATATAATGTTTCATAATCAAGCACATAATTATGTAACAAGTTGGCAAAGTTTCGAAGATTCAAAAGCATTTGTATGCAATAATTTTTATTTTTGTAACAAATAGTACTCACGTACTCATACGTACGTATTCAGTTACTCACGTTATACGTAGCTTTGTGAAAATCCCTTCGTGAGGCCTACATCCAGGAGAGACTTATAAGTATCTTTACATATTATAAAATAAAGTCGCTGTCGTCTGTCCGTCCCTATGTATGCTTAAATCTTTAAAACTACGCAACGGATTTTGATACGGTTTTTTTTAATAGATAGAGTGATTCAAGAGGAAGGTTTATATGTATAACACACTCCCGCTTTGCACGGGCGAAGCCGGGGCGGGCCACTAGTAAGAAATGAAAAGATACACTTTAGATTGACAATTAATTTACGTGTTTTGTCCATTTATGATCATTTCTGAGTATTTGAGAGTGCGATAAAGGTAGACCGTCGAATTACGCGTATTAATAACCTTAGTCACTGTTGTAATTGTTGCCGAGTACAATGAAGCAAGAGCCAAGAGTGCAGACAAAACTAATAATCCGAGCCAATATGACTCACAGCACGCGCGGTGGGTGCATAAAATACTGAACAAAAAGAAAGTCTATTCAATAAAGGATTGCTGAACATTGTCTAATCAAATATCCAATGATGAGCAACTAATTATGTAGCTGTAAGAGAAATAAAATCCTTAAGATTTAAAATTAATTAATAGAGTTCTAATAACCTAATTTAAAAAGTTAACTAACATATGATAACTTATAATGATTGCTAACCATACGTCCGTCAAAACAAGTTTAAATAAAACGTACTACATTGAATAAAAAATAATGTTTTACACGAATTAAGGAAAGTTACAATTTAGAATCGTCCAGTATTAAATACACGCAAATCAGGGTTATTGTACAAGTGTTTCATCGTGATAGGTCATCCATCATGTGATGTCCTAATACACATATTTTTTACATAGCCAATTAACCATGGAAGTTAATCATAATTCTAAAGATGCTGTATTCACGCTTCATTAAAAATACAAAATCTTTCTTTTTACATTAGAGTTAATCATAACCAAAATTGCTTTCACCAAACACAATATGAAATATCTCAATCCACTACCATGTCCGAATAGATGATTAAAATTGATTATCTTGCTACAATAAAAATAAAGCAGGTAGATAACCGTCAATACACATAAACAAACAAGTTCACAAACAAAATTGTTTGTAGAAATTTGTCCCTTTTGCTTTATTTCACAACGATGCGAAAATTAACAAACAGAAAGAAAATTGGTAGTTCTTAAAGTTTGGGTTTTTATCCTGAGTCCTGTGATTTTGAACTAGGCAGATTTTTCAGAAACATCTATAAATAAAACATGCTGATAAAGTTATCAATACTATTGATGTCTCTACATGAATCATACCTAAGAACTACTACTCAGGACTAAATAAAAAGTAACCACAACACAGAAATGGAATATTAACAACATCCCAGAAATGCGGTAAGCGCCAGGCAGCTGTCGTAAAACAACCGTTTATGTTCTTTAATTTGTGACCATTCCCCGTTTATGGGGCTCGAAATTGACGGTAAAGGAGCTAGAGTAACGACGGCGGTTTTACTGTCATTACTGTATTTCTTTTCCAAAGCTTTTTAAGTATCCTTTTAGAGGTAAGTAGGTGTTAAAGTAGAAGCATGTATTCTTAGGATCCTTTTCCTAAAATCCAAAACTATAAGAAGCGACCAGTTGTCAATATAACTCAATAACACCTGCTTATACAAGTTCTGCATTTCCGAAAATTAAAAAGAAACCCTACCCTGGCCTTCTAGCTATTGATCGAGTACGGCTAGAAGGATTTTCCCGCAAAGAAAATGAAACAGCGTAATGTAAATTCTAACTCATGTTGCTAGTGCACAGCGTATACCCGCCGATCGATTGTGGAGATGACTCACGGCAACCAGCACATTCTGCAAGCGACATTGTCTTCTCTATTTATAAACACTTATAATCGTAAGTTCTTTCAAATCAGTAACAAAATTGTCCTGTGGCATCTCGTTAGCCTAAATTATGATATCTTATCTACTTACTAACATTATGTAATACTACTGATATGGAGTACTTCATGGTATTGAAATGTATTGAACACATCTACATCATTAATCAGGAGTCAAAAATTAAGATGCCAAATTAGTAAAGAAGCTACGTTAACAAAGAAATATAGAAATGTTAATGGTTTATGTGTTCTTAATATCATATACCGCGCTAGAAATGTTGAGAAGATTTTAAGCTAAACATTAATACAATACATATTAAAAATGTTCAATTTTTTCATTAGAAAATTGCGACGTTACACTAAAATAGAACAATATAAATTTCAATTTGAAGAATCGTTCTGTTTGTCAAATGTTCGGCACGATTTTGAATGAGCCCCGCGCATTAGGCGGCCAGGTTGCGCTATAAAAACACACATATTCGAACCATTTTAATTGCTACGACATGATATACATACATCAAAATAAATGTTTGTTTGGCCTTTAAAGAATCGTAAACTATGCATTTGACCATGTGATGATCTTCAGCAAACTCCTGTGCATGAGCCCACGAACGTTTCTTAACACAAACAAATATATTTGTGTAATGTCTTTCCGTCAACTTTATTTTAGTTAGGGGGGCAGCAACGCTTGCAAGGTACAGCTAGTCTTACTAATATTATAAACGTGAAAGTTTGTAAGTATGGATGGATGGATGGATGGATGTTTGTTACTCTTTCACGTAAAAACTACTGAATGGATTTTAATGAAACTTTACAATAATATAGCTTATACATCAGAATAACACATAGGCTACAAGTTATAAAGATATTATGTGAATTACAACAATATAAACAAGTCAAATTCAAAATTTCTAATTGTCAAATTCTCGACCATATTAAACTATAGACAACATAACGTTTCGCTGTCAGTTGTGTTTTGATAAAGTAGGTTTTATACGGACGGGATAAAAATCTCAGGTATCCTATGTCCAATTTTCTTTTTGTTTTAGATATATATAATGCGGAACAAAGTTCGCCGGGTCAGCTAGTTTATAATAAATTAAACCAGATAATTAAAATTGAAATAGAATCAGGAATCCGCCGTTTCGATCATTCAAGAAATTGTGTGCAGATGTTCACTCTAGGTATAAAGCTTTTGCTATGATATCGCAAACAAATAGTATCTGGCTTCAAACCGTGAGAGCCATAAGGAAGAAAAAAAAAAGTATCTGGCTTGGCAATAAGAAACTTTCTAATGGTACATCATCTCAATACAATAAAATAAACGAATAATAAAACGTTATGACGGTTCGGAGAAATTATGGCATTTCGGACTACAGGCGTGTCGGATTCCAAATTAGATAAAATTACAGATGATACCTGATACAGCGTGTAATAGATATAAAACCATTGATACAATATATTACAAACATAGAGGAACAACATTCAATAGCAACAGTCGTTGCAATGAAAAATCTGACGATAAAACTTCCACAACAGGCGAAAATCAAAATGGTGCCAAACATAGGTAACACTTCGACGCAATAAATTCTTTTATGATAATATCAGATTCGAATCTCGTCACTTCCATAACAAGTCTCAAATTAAAATCTCAAATGAATCATCAAATTCAACGTAGAAAACATAGAATTTCGTAGTGATTTGAGCACAACGGGCGGCCCCAATGAACGTAATAATTGAATTAGAACCCGATGGAGAAAATGGCAACAGTATCGAACACTTAGATAGCCTTTCTATTTCATCTGCACTTAATACTTTCCCTCTCAGAAATGAGCGTTTAGAGATTCATTGTTTGAATGAAATCATTCGGACTAATAACTAATGCGTTTGGATTATGTTTATGCCTTCGATCGAGTATTCTTAGAAGCATGCAGATGAAACCCAAGTCGATATTTTGGTCATCATGTTATTATCCTCGTACACATTTGCATCCTCGAGGGAGTCAATGAGGGGATTTAGAATACAGCCGGACATCAAACCATTATGTCGTAGGAAAGTCAGAAGTCTATAAAGATACAGTATCTATGCGCCTCATAAAAAGGAAAACATGGTATGGATCCCTGCGGCGCGTATAGACTAATTTCCATCAATATAAATTGTGGACTCAACTCGGTAATGGTAAATCAGACAAGAGCTGAGAGGAGAGGGATATTTTCAAAAAGTTTAATTAAATAAAATATAAGTACCTCTGATTAGAGAACTGAGCGTTAACTATCTCAATTGCTTAACCAAACATTTTACGCATCGAAAGACCATCCTTAATGTTGCGCAGAACGCTATAAACATGATCGTTGAAATATATCTCAATAAAACTAGAGACTCGTGATTTAAAGTATAAAATTCAAACCGGCAGAACCCATCGACTTCCGACAGCTGAATAAACCGAAGGTCAAGGTTGCCCGTAAAACTGGTATTGAAAACTTGCATTACCGGAGGGTGACAGTGGAATTACTGATCATAATTCAAGAATGTTGTACGAGACATAAACCTGTATAAAGCAGCACTATGTAAAATGTTTTACTTTTAATGATCTTGGGAGATTCCAGGACAAGAAGACTAGGACTTAGCCTAAGGTAAGGTCGCCAATTAGTAGCACAAATCTAACCAAATACTATGTTTATCTCTCTACAAATAATACGAACTCTACAAATTTAACAAGTCTAAAAATTTTCATGTTTGGCCCTTTGCGACTATTGCGCGAGTTTACATACATACATACATATAATCACGCCTCTTTCCCGTAGGGGTAGGCAGAGACCACTTCTTTCCACTTGCTACGATCCATACATACTTGTTTCGCTTCGTCCACTTTCATTATTCCCTTCATACATGCTCTTCGGTTTAGGGTACTCTTGACCTGGCCTTTTTTCAAGACGTCCCTGATTTGGTCTTGAAACGTCCGCCTAGGTCTTCCCCTTCCAACACTTTCATTCACACTCGCCTTATACACTTTTTTCGTCAATCGTTCTTCATTCATTCTCTCGACATGGCCAAACCATCTCAGCATACCTTTCTCAATTTTTGTCACTACATCTTCTTTCAGACCACAACGCTTCCTTATCTCACTATTTCTTATCCTGTCACTCAGTTTAACTCCTATCATACTTCTTAACGCTCTCATCTCAACTGCATTTATTCTGCTTTCATGTTTCTTCTGCCATACCCAACTTTCACTTCCATACATGAGTGTCGGAACCAACACTCCCTCATGCACAGCCAAACGAGCCTTGTTAGACACCTTCCGACTGCTCATAAAGGAGTGCAAAGCTCCGTTCACCATGTTCCCTGCATTCACTCTTCTTTCGATATCACTCTCACACTTTCCATCTCTTGTAAACTTTGAACCCAGATACACAAACTCATTCACCTGTTCAACTTGTTCATCTCCAATCACGATATTGCAGACTGTCACTGCCTCATCTCTTTCAAACACCATCACTTTCGTCTTCTTAACATTAATCTTCATTCCCTTTCTAGCAAAAGCTCCACTCATAGCAGTTACCATCTCCTGCAACTCCTCGGCCGAAGACGCAAGTAATACTTGGTCATCAGCATAGAGAAAACATTTGACGAGTAACTCATTCATTCTCAACCCACTTTCATTCTCTTTTAAATCTGTCAAGCAATTGTTCATGAACAGATTAAACAGCCACGGTGACGCTACACATCCCTGTCTAACACCCTTTTCGATATTAAACAATTCAGTGTATGCCCCGTTTATCCTTACACAAGCACTGGAGTCCCTATAAAGAGATTGCAATGCTCGTATAAGGATACTGCTCACACCGTTCACGGACAATGCTGACCACAATTCATTCCGCACCACTCTATCATAGGCCTTTTCTAGATCCACGAACGCGCAATAGACCTTCTTGGTTTTAGCCAAACACTTTTCGGCTATGCACCGCAAGGAAAAGACCTGATCCGTACATCCCATTCCCTTTCTAAATCCCGCTTGTGCATCCCACACTTTTTCATCTGTTTCATTCACAACCCTTTCAATTAACACTTTCGCGTACAATTTACCGACGACGCTGAGAAGGCTTATACCGCGGTAATTTATGCACTCTTGCCGTGACCCTTTTCCCTTATATAATGGCACTATTACGGCTTTGCACCAGTCTCCCGGTACTTGCCCATTTCGCCAGCACAAATTGAAAAGGCGGTACAGCTGGCTAGCCACTATGCCCTGTCCAGCCCTCAGCATCTCGACGGTAATCCTGTCATACCCTGCAGCCTTGCCTAATCTCATACTTTTCAACGCTTTCACTATTTCATCCATGCTTATCTCTCTTTCATCACCATTTATACTAGTTTCCATGGAAGGTGCCGGATGTTGTACCTGCACTTCCTCTCTTTCAAACAAACTTTCAAAATACTCTTTCCATCTCTTTAGCACACATTCTTCTCCTTTTATAATGCTCCCATCTAGACTCCTGATTGTACTCAGCTCCGAGGTAGATGTTTTTCCTCTTACTGCTTTGATGGATTTCCAGAAAAACTTGATATTTGACTGGAAATCTTCAGTGAGCCTCCTATCAAAATCATCCTTTCGTTCTTCTTTCTTTCTAGACACAACTTCTTTCGCTGCTAATTTCAATCTTTTATACTTCGTTCTTGCTTCCTTGACCTCGTCATCCGTCGCCTTTTGAGCTTTTTGGTTAGCTTTTGTAGCTAACCAATCTAACCACGCTTTCTTCTTTTCTTGCACCGCCCTTTGTGCATCATTATCCATCCACACATCATAGTTCTTTCTTCCTTTCCTTCTTTTAGCTACCCCGCATACGTCAATAGCAACATTCACGACCCCTTTCTTAAATTTCTTCCAAAAATCTTCAATCACACCTATCTCTTCTATGCCTTTAACACTTTCTTTCAGTTTCTCTACATACTCGTCTTTCTTTTCTTGCAGATTTTCCACTTTTACTCTGTCCAAAACACTCGTAGGCTCGGCCCCTCGGTGTCGCCACCGTTTAAAGAGGCCACGCATTCGGGCTATCACCAGGAAGTGGTCTGTGTCGAGGCCTACACCGCGGTATGCCCGAGTGTCTAGCACTTTCTTCCTCAGTCTTTCATCCACAATTACAAAATCAATCATACTTCTCGACTCACCTTCATCTCTTGTATACAAATGGATCTTTTTGTGGTCAAACATTGTGTTGGCCACGCAAAGATTCCATTCCAAGCATACTTCAAGCAGGCTTCTCCCATTTTCATTCACTCTCTCGTCCCCAAACGTACCCAGAACTCCTTCATACCCATCACGCTTCACTCCAACCCACCCATTAAAGTCCCCTAACATCACGATCCGTTCATTTTCTCCGCATTTATTCAAGACCTCTCTCATGCTATCCCAAAATTCCTCTCTCTCTTGTCGGGCTTTTAAGGACCCACCTCCGCGCAGATCCGTCGGTGCATAGACCCCAAGGATAAACAAGCGAGTGAGTCCGACTTTTAACCTAATCCAGAGGAGTCTTGGGCTTACACATTCATGCTCCATCACACATTCAACTATTCGAGAGGAAAGAATCACACCAACTCCCTGACAGCCTCGGCTGGTTTGGGGGACTCCCGACCAGTATGCCGTGTAGGAACCATGAACCGTGGTGTCACATCCTTTCCTCTTGGTTTCGTTCACGCACAAAATATCTATGCATCGCTCATCCATCATCTGACATACTTCATCTACCTTACCATCCATTCCTCCTCTCACATTCAACGTAGCGAAGCGGCTCTCCATGGGCCGCTTTTCGCCCCCGCGAGAAACGAGACGTGATGGGTGGCGAACCACATCGCCGCCATTTTGGTTAATTAAATTAAATATATTATTAGCCATAGCGTTCCCACGAATAGCAAGGGAAAGGTTTGTCCACCCCAGCAGAGCCCCGCATGCCAGGGTAAGGCTAGCCTAATTCTGGGTCGCCCGGTCCCAGGGCAGTGTGGCACGCTAACGACTAAGCTTGCCCCTAGCCATGCATCCATCCGCGCGGCAGACGTTGGATTGGCGGAGATGGTAGGGATAGGGAAAGAGAAGGATAGGTGGTGTGAAAGGGAAGACTGGTAAGTTAGAGTGGGGAATAGGAAATGTAGGATATTACCGCCCAGGAGGGCAAGGGATAGGACAGTAATAGCTAAGGTAGCCGGGGCCGCATACCCGTATACTATACCACAACTACCGGACAGGTAAGTTGGGATGAGTATCCTCTGCTCTCAGAAATCTGTCTTATCCCGGCCTTGTAGCTAAAAATGGCGATCTGAAATGAGCAACTACAGATTTACTTCCCGGCTCTTCTCTGTAGAGCTGCATTCCAAACCAGTGGTAGATGGCCATTTTTCAATTATATTTTTACATACCAACGTATTCTAGTCTCTCCAGCGACCACGACTGCTGCAAAGCATTCGAAACGTCGCGTCGCGAATTCGCACACAATAAATCCGTTAAAAAGTGATTAATTTCAATTGCCAATAGATCTCTAATGAGCCAACGTGATTAAACGAGTTTTGATATAATAACGTTCAAAGCTAATCTATGCTAAGCTAAGCTATGTAACAAGAAATATTCTACTGTACCCATTGAGATAATCGTTCAATTAACTAATAATAGCCCCTGTAATTATGCGACTGAAATGCAAAAGTAGGAAACACAAGTTTAGTGGTAACATAGGCAACAAATGTCAAACTACAGCAATTCTAGTCCCTTGCTGGAGCGCCATAACACCCTGTCATCAGCTTAACGCATCGACATTTCGCAGCTCGTCACTCCATCTAGCAGACGGGCGAACTACGCTTGCAGGGTCACGATCTCCACTCAAGAAATCGCTTACCCAAGCGGGTGTCAGTTTTTCTAAAGACCAGCCCAATGCCACTTCAGTTCGCTAATTCTCGGAATGTCGACTTCAATGGAAGAAAATTATCCATTGCCCAGATGGGTAGGCCTCCAGATATGTTTATATGCGAATATAATTTCTACTACAAATGGAAATCGCTTTCCATGACTCCGTCTTAAAATCTTCCATCAGAGTAAATTATTATTAAATTTATGCGATTTCCATACGCCATGGTCGATTGAACTGCAGTTTTGAATAAATAAACAATCAATCACCCTGCTCTTACTACAAACATTCAATGGATCGCTAATGCAACGTATTTGCGCAAGAGTATCGAGGGAATGACCAGACCGAATCAGTCTGTGGTATTTATAGTAATCGACTTCGATTTGGGTTCTTTTCATTTTGTTTACTATGTAGTGTTTAGTAATATAAAATAAATCGGTTTAGAACTCCTACAAACCTTTAGTGGAGTATTGGATTGTTTGTTTACCTATACCATAGACTCTTAGTGCCAACTTAAATTGACACCGACTTTAATTATGATGTAGATATACTACCCAAGGCATTGTTTAATTGTTATTTTTAGCAACTACCGTATTCTGAATTCCAGACATTACAATACATTTAAAAACGGAATAAAACCGATAGTCTGAATTCAATGACCCGCACTCGACAATGTAGACGAGGGGAGAAATAAAAAAAGCATTGCGAATCGTTCGGAAATAGCTCGCTAACTGTCTGGATTTATTATCTGTGCAGTGTTTTAAATGACTTCAAAGAGGTAGAATCGAATTACGTGTAGACGACATAGAGTTATTTCTGCCGTAATGAATATTTACGATACAGGAGTAATAATAAATAGATAATATTAATTAATTTTCTGATGATTGATAATGTGTTAAACACAACTTTTTTATAATATATATTTTATTCCGTTATGTTATTCTGTCGAGTAAAGTTGAAAGGACCTTAGTTAGGAGTATTAGTCATAAAAAAATCTATGATAGTTATATGTTATATCCTACATATTTATAGTTATGACAATGACAGTGGCAGTACTCCCCCGAGGTTTCAAATAATTAAAGAACTTTTAATATAAGCGCGAGCGACATGGCCCTAGCTCAAGATGCGCAGGCGCAGGGTCGCACTAACCTCGCGACAGGTTCATGGCCGTAAGAGCGTCGGCCCTATGAGACCAGCCTACGGGAACTGCCAACTGTGTCATTTTATAGTACCTACTACGAGTCTACAATAGAAGCGACGACGCATCGACCCTCAAATTTATCAGTTTGTAGCATGCTACATTCTATTTCCACGAAAAATCAGAATTAACAACATCAGGAAATATCGCCTACAAATGCGAAAATCACCAAAATGTCCTACACCGCAAAAGCAAAGTTTCCAGAGCAATACACACGGAAATCCCCGACGACAGTAAACGGCGGATAGGACGGTGGCCCCCTGCCTTCATACCACCTCGCCTGGATGGATGATTATCCCTTTGCGCCTAAACGTTACTTTGACACCTATTATAATATACCTTCGTGTTTTTGGTGCATATTCGCCATATTTCGGCAGCACAAATATAAAAAGCACGCACATTTAACCTCTCTCATTACGCTTAAAACTATTTTAGCAAAGCCTCAAAATTCCGCGCTAAAAACTAAGCCGAAATGACTCATCGGTCACTGGACTAAGTAAGCAAAAACATTGGAACCACTCCAATGCGTGCGTTTTATTATTCAGGTGTTGTGTAACAATTGCCAACGTTTTTTAAATTAATAACGCCCGCATGGCCATTTGACAGTCGTCAATCAATGTGCGATTTTTTTATATTCAAAATATTTCAAATCTGTTCTAGATACTGTACCTTTTAAGACAGTGTACAAACTAATCACATTGATAGTTCTGTAATTACTTTATTAAAAGTTAAATTTCTTGTTATGATCCCTTCATGCCTTGCAGTGATGCCTAGAGGACTGAACAAGGAAATGCAGTCATGGAAATAAGGCATTGGACAACTTAACATAGTATGCTAAATCCCTTTACCAATATTGTAGGTAACCGAGGCTCAGTGGTAAGTAATTTCAAAGTTAAGATACAGTAGGATTCCCTAGACCTACTCTAGACTTCCAGCATAGTGGATAAGGCACATACACTAGAGCACAATATAATTATTTGAAGCAGACCAAACCATTAACTATATTGATTTCGTTTTAGCATCTTTTATAGAAGAACCAGATAAATTATTTCCCAGATAACTTCTCTATTAAATAGTTCAACTTAAGGTGGATGCTCCAGGGTAGCCCGCGAAATTCAAATTTTCTTACGTTTTTTGCAATTTGCAGAGCAGTGCTAGGTTGTATGATCATGAACATTTGATTAGCGGATGTAAGATGTATGTAGTTAGAGTTATAATCATCAAACTCATCAATACAACCCTCCAAGCTCATAAAGGTGCAAGAATGACTTTGATGTTGAAAAAGTTTTTCTTGCACCTATATGAGCTTGGAGGGTTGTATTGATGATTTTGATGTTTATAATTCTATAACTACATACGTCTTACAGCCGCGAATAACATTTTAATCAACATACAACCTAGCACTGACCTGCAAATTGCAAAAAACGTAAGAAAATTTGAATTTCGCGGGCTACCCTGGAGCATCCACCTTAAGGCATGTCACAAAGGGCATGAAGTAACTATAAGAAAAGAAACAGTTTTACAAGGCAGAATTTCACATAACCTCTGAACCAGATTTCAATGATAAAAATGTGTGTACCATTGGAAATCAGCTGACTAGGGATTGTAGTTATCATCCTACAAGATTAGGACTGTTGCACTATATTCCTTACATTCATCATATTTCGCTGCCTAACATTTTATAAAATTATAAAATATTGCATCAAATTGTTATTCAATCAGTCAATTTCAAGTCAAAGTCAACTTTATTCAAATAAGTTTGATGTAAGTATAATGCTTTTGAATAGCCTACACTAAAACTACCACTGCTTAAGCAAACTGTTCTACAGACAAGAGCTGGCAAGAAATTTTACAAACCTAACACACTACTGGCCTAACAAACTTTATACCATTTTTAGTGCAGTTGTTTTGAAGTAATTTATACAGATTAATATGATATTACTTCAATAATATTACGTGCAATTGGGAAAAAGTCAGTTGTTATTAAGCACCATTTATATTATTTATTTATTTTCTTGTTTCATATAGTTGCTGGTATACCACTAACAGATATGATTGACCAGGTTACTTATAAGATTGGTAATCAGCTTTTCAAGTTTTTCTCAATATTGGATGACATAATCTATATATTGCCAATAAAATTCCTAAACTGATACAGCTTGATGTTAAGCATAAGACACACCTCACTGTGATGTCATATATTTATTATGCCATATGACATACATTTTAATTTTTTTGTGTACATGTAACATAAATATTTTTAATAGGCAAGTAGGAATACTATGCATAGTTTGGGACACTTAACACAATAGTTTAAATCAATGGTTAATTTCATTGAAAAGGTAGGAGTAGACAATTGTGCAGCATTATATTTTACAATTTTGTATTACATATATAAATTGTAAGAGTCCTCATTTTAACTTACTGTTATTATTAATTATTCTGGGACTTCAAATAGTAAATATGTACATTCACACATTGACAAAAATCATGTTATTATTAATTGGAGTTGTTTTGATATCAGCTAATTTTAAATGTAGTATTTCATAGTAACTATACCCACCTACCTAATCAATTATATGCACCTGTACATAATTGCAAAGGGCTTAGTAATTACCACTAACTCTTTGTTAGTAGGTCAGTTATACGAAACTCAGTAGTCCCTAGCAAAATTAGACCTTGTCGCACGAACATTAGTCATCAAAACTGAACAAGAACAAGCATAATCGCACATACGGCCTCTCGAGCATCTGCCTATCATTGATCAAATATAATGCATACTTCTTACTTCATCACGAAAAGTGGAAATTCATTCGCTTAGTCACCGAGAATGACGGCGTTTCAATAAAAAACACATCAAACTTAAATCTCCGAAGCGGAAAATGGCGTTACTAATTTACGGTTATACCATCGATAATTTTGCGGCGAATAGTGCGAAATTGATACAGGCGCATTTTTACATAGAATTACAAGCTATATCGCGCTAATAATAAAATATAATGAAGTAAAATGTGTTAAATTCACTTACCTTTCTAAAATTTGACAGCAACACACAGCACTGGAAATATCAATTCACTGAAACAGGGATGCCAACATTACAAACGTGAGAACGTAAAATGTCTGAACTGAAAACAAACAGTTGCACACCTGTTTTCGTTTAGTTATTTCACATATTTATAGCATATGGAGCTCGTAACAAAAATACCTAATTCTAATGCTAAGCTTAAGAAATTCTTCAATTTGAAAAGATTTTAAAGACATCACTAGCGTAGTGCAGGACGGCCCCCTGCTAGATAGAGCGACGATCTGCGAAAGGGTACGGGCAGCAGCAAGATGCGTCAAGCTGAAGACAGGGCGATAAGGCGCTCTTTGGGGGAGGCCTATGTCCAGCAGTGGACCAATGTGGGCTGATGATGATGATGATGATGATAAATACTAAAACATCGAAGTCCGTCAGTTATATTCAAATCAGATTTGGGCTAGACAGGCTTTATTAAAAATAGAAGATACAAGAGTACTATTGTGTATGAAATTGTACAATTTGACCGACCGATGTTTCGGCTGTACGGCTAATGCCTTTGCCTGGCTAACAGAAAAAAAATCAACAATTTGTCCGTGTTAGCTGTCAGTTCTGTTATCTAATCTAAAGAACTGAGCCAGTCCAGTCAGTCTGGTCAGTCAGTTAGTTGAGTCAGTCACGGTCTGTGTGTGATGTGGTGATACGAGAGTGGTTGTGATACAATTTGTGAATCCAAAATTAAGGTTTCTATCACTGTTATCTCCAGCTATACGCCAGAAATTACTGCATCGTTTTTTCGCTTCTCATAATAATGTGATATTTTAGTTACCAATAATGTCACTAACCTCTACCTTTGTCCCTGTATTGCATGACCATTGAACTATTTTTACTGATTATCGATCATCCGCTTAGTAATAGGAAGTTATGAGTTTCGGCATAGGGGTTTATTTCTTGACGGTTTTATGGTTTATAACATTTATGTTGTGCTGGATATCTGTGCGAACTGGTCATTACATTGGGAAGATAGCCGTAGCCGTGTCCTTGTTACTGACGATAATATTAGTGTGTTTGCCAAAAAACGTCGGTAATAATTTGCACGATGCCAACTTTTACGACAAGTTGTTTATCCCGCGCTTTGTGATTTTAACTTTTTTATGGGTCAGTGCTTTGGTGGGTGGTGTATTTAGCTTCATTCATGTTTGCCTTGCTCCAATTGAGACTAGAAAAGTGAGACGATTTGGTACAGTTGAATAAAGTTGTGGTAAGTTTTATCTTGTTGCTTGTTGGTAGAGACTTTGTTTATTAAAATGCAAAGTGGCCTAATAGGGTAATGACACAAAGGCTACTGATATGTTAATGTTAATCACAGTTATGTAGACTGTTTGTGGCAAAGATGAGCAAATAAAAAAATCTTGTTTATCATCGCAATGACTCTCTCGTTATATGTTTGAGTCCAGACTGAAGAATTTTATTCCACAAATTAATAAACAAAGTTATGCTCATTTGGAACCTTGCCAAACTTTCGTCCAGTTATTCTCTTGGTCTATAAACAACTAGCGGTATAACTGCTTAGAAGAGAATTAGCCTATTGCCCCATGCTTCCCTTGTCTTTTTAAACATTTTCTGTTTCTGTTCACTACTTTCATGTGATACTATTTAGTCATAATCAATTTATGTTTTGCAAATAACATAGAATGTTGAACAGTTGAGCTACTTTTCAAGTTATGTGATGAAACACTTAAACATTTTTATAGTTTAACATAATGTTTAAAATAATACTTAAATACTCAATATTGTTAGATAATTTTTCTTGTGTCTGTTTTTCTGTTAGATAAATCTTGAATTTTCCCGAATTCAAGAATATTCTTTATTTAATCATATTTTGTATGTTGGTTTATATTTGCCTGGGGAAATTATTTAATACTGGTAAATGCTTAAAATATTATTAAATTTATTTAATTAATTAAATTAAATAATTAAATTTATGGCAAAATGTATCATTTAATAGCTTTTAAATAATACTGTTATGCCAAATCGTTAAGTTACATAATGACTGCAGTAACCTGCTTATCATTATCATTCTGTAACATTATCATATCTCCAAAATCTTTGCAAATGTTATCTCTGTGTGTCTGTAGTTATGTCTCTAGTAGTTTGATTTAGTGTTGTTTAATCTTTATTTAATAATAATGTGTTAAGTTTAGTCCATACATATAAAATATATATATATTGGATTAAAAAAGTATGCGATAAGGCCGCCCAATGTACACTTTACTTTAAGTATATACTTTTTCTGTATCTTTTACTTTGGTGTGCAATAAAGAGTTTATAAATAAATAAAATAAATTAAAGATATATTAAATAAAAATAGTCAATTGTGTTTGTGAATTTCATGTTTGTATATTGCCACTGCGATACAGGCTGTAATCTATTAAAGGGCTAACTTCTTTTTTTAAAAGAAACATCACATTGATAAAAAAGAATCATCCACCATGGAATACAAAATTGATGTTCTACTAATCAGCAAAAACAACTTTACTTGTAGTCAATTTTGATGTAAAATCGGAGGTAGTCTTCATACTTTATATGGTTTTCATTTCAGCTAAAATGTCAAATGCACTATGTCAGGGTCTACGGTCACCCATCCGACGGCTAGCACACCTGACGAGGGTGCAATCAATATCCACATCTATAGTTCACAATGAAACTATCCTAGTTAAAAATAATGAAGAATTTGTTAATAAGGTATGGTGTTTTTCTATTGTACCATTACACAAATAATTGAGCCAGAGTCCCTCTATTGAAATGGACATTATCTATTTTCAGTAACAGTGCCTTGCCTCGCCACCTGATTTGGTACTTACACTGCCCTCTGAGAACCATGTAGCCCCATATTCAAATTAGTTTTGTGTCTACCATTGATGTAGAAATCGCTAGCAGGACCAATCGTCTTTGTGTTATCCACAAGTAGAAAGTCAGATGTTTATGTGATTGTTGGCCAGCCAGTCCTGAACATGCATGTCAACTATATTCCACACTATATTGTAGGCTAAACCAAAAATATGGGAAGCTTGGCAAAGAGAGCTGTGGGAGTGGATTCCTATTGAAATTCTGATAATTGACATTTAATGGAGCATCGTCAGGTTTTTGTGGGGGTCCGGATAATCCACCCGTACCCTTAGTACCGGATCATACGTACGATTTACCCCATGATTTTAAAAGGGGCATTCAATGGAGCATCGTTTGGTGTAGGTCCGGATAATCCGGCCGTAGCCTCAGTACCGGAGAATACGTCCGATTTTCCCCATGATTATAAAACTATGCTAGATATCAAATTTAGCTTGTTTCAGGTAATGAACAATGATAAGCCAGTGATAGTGAATTTCCACGCAGAGTGGTGCGAGCCGTGCAAGATCCTCACTCCGAAACTAAAGGAGTTGATTGAGCCGCTCAATAACTTGGATTTGGCTGTTGTAGACGTGGAGGACAATGCGGATTTAGTGCACACTTTTGAGGTAAGCATGTTTTGGTAATTGATATCTTTGGTTTTCGCCATCTAGTCTCCTGGGACCAGGATGGTTGCAAAGCATCGACATGTGGTCAATTCAATAATGTAAAATTCACGCGCTTAATCCGTAATATTTGGTTAAGTGGACTTTTGCAATGTTTTGCGAACCAGATCCGTTCTTACTCAGAATTTCTTCAGTTTTTTTTATTGGCCGCTAGTCTGACCATGTAACCTGTGGTCCTGTGGTAGATGTGTCGCGGGGGGCAGATGGCCATCTGTAAATACTGGTAGTTATTGAAATCAGTTTCTACCGGCGCCGATCCCCCAAAAATATTGCACGAGTGACAATTAATGATGCCTCGTTGGTCTAGGGGTTAGATGTGCCGCCTTTGGATCAGTTTTGATTCCGAGGGCGGGCAAGTTTCTTTGTCTAAACCAGAGGCACTTCTCTGAGTTTGGGTGTCATTTGTGTTTGTAAACTGCCTCTGCGATACAGGTTATCAAACCTAGTGCAGGGTATCGTTTCTAAACAATAAATGATGAAAATATGAACGTTAAGTGAAAAATATACATTTTTCAAATGTTACTTCAAGTTAACTTCGTTTTTTTTCTAATTTTCCCTAAAATACCCCACTTCAACTAGGCGATATACGGCAGCTCATATTGCGAGAGCAAAACTGTTAGAACCGCTCAGGATTCGTCACATAGTGTATTAACAGTCATAGATGTAGATTTGAGGCAGAGGCGACGGTCTTCTCGTGACTAAGTGTTACTGTGACTTTTTTAGGTGAAAGCCGTCCCAGCAGTCATAGCAGTTAAGAATGGACTCATAGTTGACAAGTTCATTGGTTTAGTGGATGCCGACATGATAACTGGCCTTATAGACCGGATGTCCGGCAAGAAGAAGGAGTCAGCGTAATTATTTATTAGAAAACTTCTAGAATACGACCCTAGTAGAAAGTTGTAGAATAACAACACGAACTGGTAGAAATATTTTATAATTAGTTTTGTTTTTATGTGAATTGGTGTTGCTAGCGTTAGTAACATATTTTTTTAACAATTCTAAATTTGAAGTCACATTGTTGTTTTGGTATTTCTTTTCGAATTACCTACCATAATAGAACAAATTCAATAAAATTACCTAATATATTATTAATATAGTAAATAGCAAAATTAAATAACCTACAATAATTCTGCTTAATTTATGAGTGCTGACAGGCGTAACGAAACATTTTACCCGGCTTCAAAAAAGGAGGAGGTTCTGAATTAGTTTGTTTTACTTATCTAAAATAGATGCCATGATTTCATTAATGACGAATCATGATAAAAGTCAGAACGTGTAGAAAGAAAGCTATTAAGCCGTCTAAAATGACGAGTGGCATCATTCAATTCAATTTCCGACATTAAATTACATAAGAACACACATAGTATGAATATGCATGTGCGTTTAAGTCGTGGCGTCATTTTTGAGTAATTTTACTTCGTTAGGCGTCGATGAAACCTATTATTTCAAAGATGCACCTGTAAATTTTTGTGGCAACTTATAGATATCAATTTTGTATATTTTCTCGATGTAGTAGCCAGATATAGAAGCTTATGTATTAGGTACAATTTACTATGTTAGTATGTAAAACAATAAGTCTATGTACACATAAGACGTTATTTGGTAAAGATATAAAAGTGTTAAAATATAATCGAAAATATTATTGTTCCTATTTACTGTGGTCACTTGTTGTAATTATCAATTTTATTTGGAATAGTTTTTTTTTCACGTTAATACGGCAGCAACAAAATCGCATTGTGGCATGAACGACCACGTATTCCCGTAAACGCGGCATAAAGTATTTACAGGCCTCGCCAATCTTTATGGCCGCTCTGAATGTAGCCGTAGGTACGAACTTGCGCATCGTACATTTCATAACCAATACGAACGTAGCTCACTCACACTAACACGCCGGTGGCGATGACGCTTGCGGGTGCCTCCCCGCCCCGCCTACGTCCCGCGGATACCTGATTTTGTGTTGTGCGCAGCGTAATGCGGCTATATTCAGACCGGCCATAAAGATTGGCGAGGACCGTACGTCATATTTTGCGCGGCGAAGCGGTCTATACATGGCCGGACTAGTAGAACCTTGCGCGGTCATAAGGGAATCTGATCTTCGTATTGATCCTTTAGACTTGTTGGTTGATATAAAACAGCAGTAATAGTTGGTTTCACTTTGAAACAAATATAAAATACGTATTCCCGACAAAACTCTACGCCTCTTACGTTTTCTTCGGTTTGCATAAATGCACTTACAACCGTTTTTACGAAGATCATATTTTCAGTGGACTTAAGTTTTATTGGCGACCAAGATTTCAAGAATATGAATAAAATAATGCTTTAATAATTATGAGAGTAGATATTTTATTGTCTGTACGGAATATGCAATAAATGCCATTCGTTTGTATTATTGTAGTATTAAGTATTTGCCACAACAGTTATATATGTGAAAATTGTATGATTTTTTGGGACTTTATTGTATAAGTTTGTATAGAAATGTGTTCGCTTAAAACATAGGCCTAGTCTATAAAATGTCTGATTTTTATCATAAGAAAATATATTTTTCTATGACACTTCCTTATTTTTTCTTCTCTTTTATTTATTACCTTTAAGCACATTTTTCTAAGTGCACAAGCTATCTACACTATACACGCTATCTATATATTTATGTGCACTTTACAGGGCCGGATTCTCATGACGGGGCCCAACAGGTCGTAACCAAATATAAATGTCATTGGTAGTAAAGAAGCCTTCTTATGAATAATCCGGTCCAGTATTTTTCTACAGAATTATTTACAGGTAGATCACTACATAGTATAAAAGAAAGTCGAATTCTTCTGTCCTTCCCTATGTATGCATAAATCTTTAAAACTACGCAACAGATTTTGAAGCGGTTTTTTTTAATAGATAGAGTGATTCAAGGGGAAGGTTTATAATGTATAACCCACCCCCGCTTTGCACGGGCGAAGCCGGGGCGGGCCACTAGTAGAGAATAAGTTAAATTATCCAGTTGAAGATTTCTTATGTCTGCGTTCTTTCTCAATAGCATGCAATGGCTGCCGCCGGCCATACGCTATAATAGATAGCCCCAAAACCATACATTTTCTCAAAAAGGGCGAATTAAGATACAGTTCTAACTAGATTGGACGTTTACACAGGTAGAGCAAGCTAATTTATCCACTACATACAGACATGAAATAAATAACGGTTAGGTAAGTACTCTTGTTATACGTATGGTGACAAATTTAGAATACACAGTGTCACCGCCCCATTGCACCCTGAGGGTGTCGTAAGATCCGACAAAAGGAAAAAGAAGGCCGAAGACCTAGCCCCAAGAGAAGGAAAACTTGTAACGAAACCGCCGACCGTTCTGGCCAGTGTGGCACCGTAGGTTAATTACCCTCAATGTAATGGAAAGAGGTAGTAGACTATTAAGGTAAGTACACTTTATTAATTTATTGAAATGATACGATTTTGTTTTGTGACCTAACAGCTGAAAGTTCACATGTAATAAATTTGCATTGCAAAGTGGAGGATTGTCATAATGCGACAAATCCTTTTTAAATTTAAGGTCGATTGACAATCAAGCAATGAAATAAAAGTGACGGTTTATAAACCTGAAAGTATAATATAGTTATTTCATACGATTAATATCTGCTATGAAAGTTAAAGTTTTAGAGTAATTAACCTCTCAACCTGACCTTTTTTGTGTCTATTGCTCTTAGGGTCAGCGTCGACGGGCGGAGTGGCGGCGAAGAGGCTATTTCAGTAACAATTTAAATTCAACCTAAAACGCTTCCGAATACATCTGTATTTAGAATACGCTCGCCGCGCGTCGCTCGCCGTCATTGTATTTCATTGTACCAAATACAGTTGTATTCTGAAGCGCTTTAGGTTAAAATTAAATTGTTACTGAAAGAGCCTCTTCGCCGCCACTCCGCTGGTGGGCGCTAACCCTTAGTCCTACGTGTCATACTGACATACAACTTACATATCTTGGCTTAGCTTCAGCCTGCCTTCAATTTTCTTCCAATAATCATTCGGTACCTAGTAATTTGGTAAGGCATAATTTGAAATTACATAAACCACTAATGAGTTTAGCGCGTGTACATACATAATACATAAAGTCACGGCTTTTTCCCACAGGGGTAGGCAGAGCTTCCACTTGCTTCACAAACTTCCACTTGCTACGATTCTGGCTCAAAACTTTCGCTTCTTCCACTTTCATCAAGCTCTTCATGCATGCTCGTCGGTTTAGGGTGCTTCTGACCTGACCTTTCTTTAAGACATCACCTATTTAAATATATAAATAAATAAATATCATTGGACATTTCACACAACGTCATCTCGTCCCAAGCTAAGCAACTTAATGCTTGTGTTATGGTAACGAGATGGATCATAAACTACTTATATACATTTTTTTTTGTAAATACATACATATTATAGATGGAAAACACCCAGACCCGGAACAAATACTTGTAGGTCGTATAAATATTTCTTCCGTGCGGGGATCGAACGATCAGCAGTCGATCGCTATTTGGTCATGGAATGCCCCTTCCAACGTCCCCATTCAAACTACATTATTTAATTTCCGACGTTGCGAATGCTTTGTGCTTTGATCATGGGACAGATATAAAAGTGTTTAATTTGTTAGAATCGAGAAAACTTAAGAATAAGAAATCATTAGACATATTTTTTAATATTCATGACTACATGCATGACTTATTTTCATTTCAGTGCCTATTTCTCATAATCATATTTGTAAGTAAGTGTAATTAGCGCGCGAGTTCATGTCCATCGGGGTCCGTCGCCTCGGCGACTTCATTTATATTATTTCATAATTAGCAAAATTACCCGGTGCCCGAGGTAACAATAAACCAAATTGACAGCTGTTGACTAAATCGGTACTTAACGACATTACCATAACTAATTAAGTCACAGCATTACCGCTTTCCTCAGGATGGACATGAACTCGCGCGCCTATAGTAAATATTCGAATACAATATTTATTGTTCCTGAATAAAAATAGTCTATCTATCTACTTACTATTAATACGGGGTGTAACAAAAACCCTGTAGTCATAACGATACGATCGATTAGTACCTATTGTAGTCAAAATTAGTTTTTATGAAATTTAACGCGCTGACGTTTTTAGCTTGAACAATAATTGTTTTCAATTACGGTATCCGCTATTTTTCGTGTAGTCTGTTTACCTACTTATGTAAAAGTAGTCAAATTAATTATAATAGATAATTATCTAGACTTACTGAGTTGATTTAAATATTTGTATGGGATGATGTCGGAGCACAGATAAAATATGAACAAGATTTTACAACGACATGAGATGCAGTGCCGGATTAAACAAGCGCGGGGCCCGTAGCAAGTTCTTTCAAAGAGCCCTTGATCTGCTCTGGGTTCATAAGCTTATACTTTGTGGTAAAACTACAATTCAATACTCAATACGTTTATTTGCTATCTATAGGTTACAATTTTGTGGGTAATTAATACATACCACATCTTAATAAGTTTCGCTCGGGCAGTTATTAGTGCGTTTAAATATGCGGGGCCCCCTTCCGCGTCTTTTGTTTCTACTCTTGCTACGTGGTTCCGGCACTGATGAGATGTAATGTAAGTTTATTTAAATAAATAACAGTACTCAAACACAAATATAGAAAAGATTGGTCTAATCGTAGAAAAACGTCGCCAGTTAATAATTAGAATATCTAAAGATTCTGATAATATAAGTATAGCTATGAATATTATTACAGGCATATACATCGGTCGGTACCTATTGTTGAAAATAAATTAAATTTAGAAATATTTTACATTTGTATATTTTATAGGTGCTTGCTTAAACCCATGTCCATGTATACGCAGTGTAGTGAAATCGAGCTTCTGATGACCAAAGTGGGTCCAGTGTAGTAATAAAAATACCATTGTTTCTGTTAGCGACACAAAATTGCTGTTCGCTGTGAACATTGGGTTGGCGGCTTCAATCAAGAATATTCTAGATAATTATCCGATCTTTACAAAAGCTTTGAAAAAAACTCCCCTAGAAATTAAAGCAAGAGCTCTTCTCTTGCACGAAAAGTGTACAGTGGCCGAATTAATGTTATTGGCATTCTCTCCCGTTCCCTCAGGGTTCAATCCTGGGACCACTCCTTTTCATTTTGTACTCTGCAGATATTGTTGATTGCATAACCAATGCTAAGTATCACATATATGCTGACGATCTACAGCTGTACATATCTTTCCCTCATCAGTTAAAAACCTAATGAAGAGATAGATAGGTGCACTGCAGGGAATATCATTAAAAAGAGAGTTTTTAAACTGTGAAATGCATAGGTATATAAGCATAGCCATAAGGTAATCAATGCAATCAGTCAAAATGTAAATGTGTCAGTATATAGGTATGCGGAGCCGTAACCAGTTACGCGGCTTATTTTTGTTCCTGATCTTCTATCTACTGTGTTCTTGATTGAAGGTTGACGGTAATCGAATTATTAGTTCTAAGATCAACAACTACTAAATGACATTGATATCCGTTATTTATAGAAGGTGGAATCAGTATTCTAATAATTAATACGTGAAGCAAAGACTTTGTACTCCGGAAAATTGCGCGGTCGGGTCAAGCTTCTCGGTTTTTTTCCACACGTACCTAATAGTTTTTATAGAGACGGAGTGCAGAATGCAATTATTTTTATCGTACATCGTACGTAGGTCCAAATTATCGTACATGTACGATAATTATCGTACGGCTGAGAACACTGGATAGCATGATCGATTTGACAGACGGGCTAGTGATGGGAAACAGAAAATATCTAGTAGTCAAATAAATAACGTTTTAAAATACTTGTAACAGTGACAAGTTTGCGTGGGTGTATTATGTATGAAATTCTTTATTGCACTAGACATATAAAACATTGGGTAGATAAGCGATGGTAGGTCAATATTCATAATAAGTTCCTATTTAATATTACAGGGTAATTTTTTTACCTTCTGCCAAATTTAAATAGGTGGTTCAGACCATGAAAGTAAACAAAAAAGAAAAGAAAATAATAGTTGTAAAAGTGTTAAATTTCAATGCGCTAAAGCCAACGAATTTTATTTCAAAATGAAAATGTTTTTATTCGAATATTGTCTTATAAAGTTAAGAAAAAGTGATAAAGAATTTCACACATAATACACCCATACCATCTCGTCACAGTTGCAAGTATTTTAAACCGTTATTTTTTGGACTACTAGATATTATCTGTTTCCCACCACTATTCGTCATTGCAAAGTTAAGGTATGATTCCAAGTACGCTGCACGCAGAAGTGCTACCACGGCACTACTGGTCCCCATTACCGCACGTAGTTTGGAATCATACCTTTTTGTCGATCAGAAAAATTGACATCCGTCAAATCGATTAAGCTATCTTTAATAGGGTATAACAAGTAATTACTCGAAGACTTAAACTTTATTTTGCCGAGAAACTGTATCACCAACAGCTGGCCATGCAAGTAACGATACAAATTTAATGCAAATAAAAAAAGGTACCTAGTAATGTTTTTTTTTTCTATTGTGCCGAGTAACTGAATGGCACTGAGATATACACTAGATCTGTTGCAGGTTGTGGGACATTTGATAATTTATTTATGTATTTTATAATGGATTAGAGTAGCACCCTACAATTTTGATGACGTTTTTTATTTGTTAGTATAAATTTCGGTTTTTTTATCAAGGCAATTCGCTTGGCAATGATTTGCTAACGTATTATCAACAGGAGTGCTTGAACACAATTTGTATAATTATTATAATAGCCTGCTGTATAAATTACCTGTAGACCGTACCACTAGAGAATTTATCGATTATATTTATTGAGGTAATAAATACCGGTTTTAAGTATTATTTACATAAAAATAGTAGTTTAACTAAGGTCCTTTTATATTAAACTCGTCCAAACGTATACCTGCTATGCAAATCTTTATAAAACAGTAGATATCGGTTAGTGGAGCGGAATTGAGTGTAATTATTTTAAGTACATACAGTACAATATTAATATCGAGTTGTATTTAGAAAATAAAATATATTTTTAATGAATTGATTTTTATTACATGTCGTATCGACGCGTAAGAAGACTCACTGCTTGCTCAAATTACATTATTAAAATTTTCGTGCGGTGACGTGTCTAGAATAATATCACCAACACATCCTGAGGCGACTATAGGACCCCAAGACGCAGACGAGAAAACTCGATTCAAACCATGTGCCAACCTGTCTTCCAACGTTGCACAGTAGGCTATAATCCCTCCATAAATTCGGAGAAGGTCTGACTCAGTAGTGGGTCATTTATAAGAAGAAACTACGAACACCACCAGACCACAAAATATTTAGGTACAGAAATCAATTCGCATACAACGCGCGCTCGAATAATGCCCACAAAGGCAATGCTCACAGATACCCTGTGCGGTTGGGAAAAGTGCGAGCGTGCGTGCAAACCACATCAGAGACGCCTCTTGTGATTTTATTTTCCCAAAATGGAGCAATGATAAGGAACTGGTTTTATCTGTGAAGTTTCTACTACTACTTGCAGCATTTCCTGATAGAGGCATAAATAATGAATTCAGAATTATACAGGCTGTGCCAAAACGGATATATACGATATTTGCATAGGCTAGGTTCTAAATTCAAATGAAACAATGAATATCCATGTACCATTTTAATTCAGTATTAACTGTGATATTGTTTACGCGACACAACACGACTGTCCCTGTGGCGGGTTTTACACAGACAGACAAATTATTACACATCAAACACTTATAATAACATAGACACGTAATACGACACAAATAAATGCTGGCAATATCGGCAAATCGTTGATGTCGATAAAACGTAGTTTGTATCAAAATATACAAAATATGTTCATAAAATCTGTTACATAATGACAAAAGAGAGAGAGACGAGAACGGTTAGACAGTCGGCAAGAAAATGTAGTCTTTTTAAATTTTATTATTTTTAGGTCAGTTAGAAAAAGATTTGAAAGTTAAAAAATTTGAAAAAGGTAAAAAGAAGCACGTATCTATTTTATTTCGGATTAAAATATTTCTTGACTATATTTTATCGACATCTATTAACATAGTATTACGTGTGTATTTCTTTTGATTCAGATTAGTTAAGTTACCATGATTGTGGACGGACTGTGCTTCTACACCACATTTAAATATCATTTTTTTACAATACAACAGTCGGAATTTCTACTAGAATAAACACGAAGCACAATTACGATCATAAGCCATATTAGATCAATAAATTCGGATTTCTCCTAGATTCGTCGCACATATCTTGAACGTTTTAATCATTTATTAAATCGTAACTCGTAAACAACAAAACTTTTCAAAAAATAATATTGCTGTATTATTTAGTGTTTAACAAAGTCAAGACAAATTACACAAAAAAGTTACTTTCGTATATCGTGTTAAAATTTGTCTAAGCGACATATTTTTTCTCAGTCGCAAAATATGGTCGAAACGAACGGTTCGATTCCAAGGGGAAAGTCTTTATGTCTATGTATATGAATTAAATTCGTGTGAAGTGTACCTGCAATTAAGATAAGATACCTAATGCAGGGAAGACATTTTTCAAAGAAACAAGTAAAAAGCAGTTTTAAAAAAAAATGCAAGTGAAGTCCCAAGCGACAGCCGTCTTTATAAAGAAGGCCACAGATGCGACAGATAACCTCTACAAACTAAAGTGTAAAACCGCCAGAGACGTCTAAGTACACACATACATCCATAACTATCTGTACCGGCGCGCGTCACCTTAACATTATTAACTATTTTTAATTCATAATATATTAATCCGGCTTAGATACGCACGTGATTATAAATCAGTCTAAAATATATTAAGGCAACTTGAGAATGTAATATATATATTATATATATTTATAGTTTTGTTAGCCGTCCGTTCACGTTGACCCGGTCATAAATATTATACTGAAAAGGTTACTAGTTTTATTTCCTTTTAAATTTACTGGATATTTATTTATGCATAAACAGCCTTTATGAATGTTTTCAATGAGTTCATAGATCATATTATGGCAAAAGTACTACAAAGGTATCAATATAATATATTGGGTGTTGGTATTATAAAGGCAAATAAATTACTTATTTCAATGACAACATTATATATTTCCAAGTACAATTAAAACTAATCAAAAACGATTACGGGGTCAACGCGAACGGACGTTACTAAACTCAAATGTTTAGAGAGAGTAAAAGTTATCGATCAACGTCTACCATTTACAACAAAAAATCAATTTTTACGTAACGTAACACTAATAATTTGTTGAATTATAATTTATAGAAATCGAAAATTATTATCTTAAAAATCTTTTTTTTTGTACAGGGTGGAGGGTACAGGTACATCTGATAATCTGTCTATTTGTTCCACCTAATATCGGAAACAATAAAACACCGACAGATGAGCTGAGAACATAACGAGTAACTTAAAAACTACCTTTACCGTAGAAAAGTTAATAGAATTTTACTCAATTAAGACAGGCAATTAATGAACAACATGGCCGGTGAATAAATCACAAATAAAGAGATGTAAATGGTAAGACCTGATACAAGAGACTATTTTAATGAAACCAGAGATACTACATTTTCAACAATTGAAAGTGTGTTATACAATTTTGAATTGCATTTACGGAGTTATTATTCTAATAATATACAATTTCACACGATGAACTTAGCTTTAGAGAATGCCACCAACTTATCATATACCGAGGGTGTCGTGAGTGGTGTCTAAGAGTACAATAACCATCAAGACAAGGAATATAGAACATGGAAGTTACCGTAGCACAGCAGGGCAATTTCCCTCCGTGTAATAAGAGGAAGCTCGACTCAGCAATGGGTAATTTATACGCTGAAGTAATGAAATAGGAATGCAAAAATAGAAATTATACTGTAACGACAATGTGGACAGTAATACGACTTATAGCTTTAGCCAAAAAAATGTATACCTAACCAAGAGCTAACAAAAATGAACAGTTAATGCGTGTTTTTTTTTTAAATCAGGAATAAAACACGCGGGCGATAGCTGTATAGGTTAGTTAAATTAATTAAACGATATTTAAAAAAAAGACATAAAAATTGAATGTTTAAATCAAGTTTGTAATTTGAATTTAGGATATGGAATTTTTAATTTTGCTTACTGAAATTATACTTCTTTACCTTCGGTAAATATAATTGCTGCTTTAGAGCTATTGGCAAAAATGACCGAAAAATTTACAAATGACAGCTATCGTCTTAACAGCCATTCATCTCATTACAGATGTGTTAATATGTGTATGCGTCATCCAGGCCACATTCACGACGTATTTTTTACGCGCTCTATGCATATTTTTTATGAACATAAAAGCGGTTATTGTGACTAAACTAAGAAAGTTAGATATGTGCTCTCGCTCGGACTTTTTTGTAGATCTTTATAAGACCTACAACCCCGTAGTACATCATTTTGTTCTATTGTCAATAGTTTTTGCAGCGCACGCATAAATAGGTATTCGATTTTACACCTTGGTTTACAAAATCGCAATTTTCATACGGATCCCTAATTCTTTTGAAAATAAAATATAGCCTATAACCTTCCTCGATAAATGGAATATCTAACACTGAAAGATTTTTTGAAATCGGACCAGTAGTTCCTGAGATTAGCGCGTTCAAACAAACAGACTCTGCAGATTTATATATTAGTATAGATGTTGTATATGTAGTAAGAATTCTTACGCTAACACAATGAAGCAAAACTAAAAAGAAGCAAACACTCAATTCAACGTGTGAACTCGTACTAACAAAATAATTAGGATAAACGCACTCATTTTGCACAGTTAACACCGATAATAAATTCATCTCCGTAAATTCACAACAAATCAACATTACACTTAGATATTATACATATATAAATTTATCCATTACCTCTTTTACATAAATAAATACAAATGCACTAATAGAATTACATAACAATGAACGAATATCTAAATATTATGAAGGATATGTGTATGCAAACAGTATGTTTATAGGATATGAGTAGGGCTGAAGTTAATTTTTTTTAAACCGGTTTATCAGCAGTTCGTTGTGTGTCACCGATAATTAAATATCCATAAGTGTTCTTTGTTATCCCGACAAAAAACTCAATTTTTCGATTTTTTATACCATTTCCATATTTCTGCGTCTTGAATGTCGTATAAGAAAGAACCTAATACAGGGTGATTTTATAGTACTACCTAGGTGTCGTTTGCCAAAATAGGAACTATAAGAAATTACGAAACACATTCAAAGGAGACCAAAGCCAAAAAAAACGAAAGAAAATAAATTTTAAAAATCATCAGGTTCAATAGCCGGCATGGAGTAATGATATTTCAAAATCATCATATTGCTGTTTTAGTTTTCATGAAGATAGCGCTCTAATGGAGCCCATCAAGTGTATTTCACAATTTCTAGTTTTGGTTTTAGCAATCCACATCCACAAAAATCACCCTGTATACTGCCTTTTGTGTACTGACCTACATAACCTAACCAGCTTGCATACACAAACAAATTTACATACATACAATTTATTTATAAATAATTTAAACGGTTCTATACATTCATTTGGTGTTGAAGACTAAAAGGTTACATTAGCGCAATTATAATTTTGTACATTTTTAAATTTGAAGTTAACCATAACGTAACAAAAATAAAAAAATGGTATCTATAATTAGGACTGCATAAGTTTATTTTAATGGTGAATATACACATCTTCCCGTATAGTATTTTTACAATATTTACATAATATTTACAATGCTTAATTTAAATCTATCGACAACAAAGCTCATTTAAGTTACAAGTTTTATAGTTTAGACGGCCTTGTAACTTACGCCATATTCCTTATATGGGGTGGGCAGAGATATATTGGTTTATTCTTATTTTCAATAATATATCTTGGTGCTAAAACCGACAATAAATTCAAAGTTATAAGGTTTTCAATGAGTATAAATATCTCTTTCTAACCTGGATGATATGAAAAAGATAGTTTGTTGCTAAATGTTTGAAAGAGATAGATATACTTCAATTTTCGTCGTGTTTTAGTACCATATTTAGTCTCCAGTTATTACAATAATTTCATAATTAATAAATATTAAGATTCATCATCAAATCTTCAGAGCAGTATAGGTCATATCCGATTGCAATAAGGTATAAAAGTAATTAAATATCTTTCACCATGCTAACAAACTGTCATAAGAATATTTGTGACTAAAATCATATTGTAGACACTTACATAGTATGTAATTTGCTATTAAAATTAAATTTACAACCAGGAACTGTTGGCATTATTACAGTCAAAACTTTAACTCACTACCCAAATCAGTTAAAACATCTTTTGTCTACCAAAGAGCCAGTTTAACTATTTTACTGGACAATCTAGCGTTCACGGTTTGACTAATAATCACTTAAAACTAGCTTTGAACGCAATTTTACAAGGCAACTAATAATTTTCAGAAAAAAATCTTTGAATAACCTCTTTATTCAAAATACCTTTTAAAGTGACGTTTTGACTGCACCATAAAAAAAATATCTCAATGCGTACATTTCGACGATGGCAAAAATCAAACAAACCAATATCCAAAACATTGACATGATCTTTTGACATCACATAATTTAAAAAGGTATCATTGGCCACCATATTTCTAAACGCTCAACCAATGAATGTTTCTTAATTTACAACGTAACTCAAGATTACCAAATTCTACAAGTTCTAACACGGCACAAAATGTATTTTGGATAGAGGGTCTTTTGAGCTATTTACGGTTACAAACATGTTGTTTTGACCTTTACTTACGTAAGCAGCCAATTATAAACATTGAAATAAATACCTAAGAAGGTGCCTTATCTTAATGTCTATAGATTTTTCACAAAAATATTTCTGAATTTTGTGCTGTTTTAGAACCCGCGGAATTAGAGATAACAATATACTCAATTGCCGAAATTGAACTCTAAGCTATGTAGCACACGGTTCATTTCAATTTAGTGACTGAAAACGTAGCCACTTTTACCGTTTGACAGGATGTCTTTTCAGTTACAAAACCAAAAGATACTGTCCGCCATATCCATTTAAAGTCCATTTTGGGTTACAGAGTCGACAAGCGAGATGTCGCGATGTAAATGACGGTAGTCATTTACACGTAATTAACGTATATACAGTTTCACACCTCATCGCCGAGATCTTGGACGCAGTTTTCGGCGATCGGCACAAATTTGTCGTCAATTTGAATAAGCAGTATGCTCTTGTCGACGTGCGACCGAAGTTTTGGATCTCTGTGGTTCGGTGTCCACTTGTGTACCACCTAATGGAAGGATATGAATGCATTTAGGATATTAAATAAGGCACATAATACGCATAATGAAAAATAAAATATTAAGGATTGTTTCAAGAAGTATTATATTAATTAAACACAAGAAAGCAACTCACCAGTCCGTCCATTCCGGCGAGAGGCACCCACGTCCCCCAAAAGTTCCTCCCTCCCCTCTCCCTCTGACCCTCCGAAGGCCACTGGACATCGATCCGCCTCCCCAAATTGATACAATCGTACACACCCAAAGGTTCAATTATTAGCACTTTACTGCCCACACTGACATTAGCTTTCAACTCACTTCGACCCGAATCCGACCTTTTAATTTTCGTCTTTATCTCCTTGGCTTTAGAGTCCTTTTTCCCATCTTTCTTTAGTATAGACTCTTTGTTAGACAGGTCGGAGTAGTGCGTCTCTTTCAATGGAATGTTCTCGGGTTTCTCAATGTATCGACCGGTTAATTCTCTATAGCTTTCTCTTTCGTGCCGAATCTCTTTGCTGAGCCTGGACAGGTCTTTTGGCGTCCTCTCGTTGATGAAGTACCTGATAATAGACAGGGCATAGACACTCATAAATGCGAAAGATATTAGAAGCTTACTCCGAGCTGGTGGCTTCATTCTTGATTATTAGACTAACTACAGAGCCTATGTCCAGCAGTGTACACACGTATGGAGACTACCACCTAGCGTGGGACAAGGGTCGAAAGATGATAATGGTAAGCTTAAATATGACGATTTATAAGAGTTTTGTGATAAAACCTACGTAAATAAGGTTCCTTTTGAGTTTGAGTTTTGTGAAGAAATCAATTTGATGAAGATAGTATGTTTCAAGACAAATTTATTCCACCTGTCTGTTTAAAAAAATACACGAAATTGTAATTCACAGATTACTGCTAATTAATGTTATATGGACAGTGCAAATGAGGTGAAACTTTACATTTAAAAACGTGCCTTGTTATTTACATGCATACTTAAAAACAAAAGTTTTAGCCTAAGCTCAGAATAAAATCAATGAACGAAGTCTAAATTCACTTCAGACATAGCTACGACCAGATTTGTTGGTCTGAGAGTTGCAAGTGCCGCCTTTATATCACTACACGGGTCCGTTTCGATTACGAAGGACACAAGTGTATTTGTGTTAACCAGAAACACTTGCTCTATGTCTTTGTGTAAAGTCGAAACAGAAGCCTTTATCTTCTTTATTCTTTTACTAGCTACCCGCCCCGGCTTCGCCCGAGTGCAATTATGCATGTATTATACATATAAACCTTCCTCTTGAAACACTCTATCTAGACCAAAAAACCGCTTCAAAATCCGTTGCGTAGTTTTAAAGATTTAAGCATACATAGGGACGGACAGACGACAGCGACTTTGTTTTATACTATGTAGTGATTAAACAACACTCTTTTGAATAAAAAAACACTCGATTATGACGACCTAAATAAATGTGATTTTATTTAATTACTTAACAGATCTCAGTGTGGTGACGGATTTAGAATACACAATGTCACCAACCCATACGATCCTGAGGGTGTCGTAAAAGGCGACTAAAGAAATGCAAGAGGCAGATTACCTAGTTGCAAGCCTGTTCCAACCCATCTTACGAGGGTGGCACAGTACGCTAATTTCCCTTCATGAATATGGAGGAGGCCCGCCTCAGCATTGGGGTGAAATGATTCCATACTCCGAGACATGTTCATGTGCTGACTTCTTAATCAGCTAAACCTTAAAGCATGCAATCGATGGATGACAGATGAGGGGGTGGGGGTACCTTTTGAAGTCTCTGTCTTGCCTGGCGTTCCGGTTGGCGATGATCTTGCAGTCGGGCAGCGACAGGTCCAGGCCCGAGGGCGTCAGCGCCAGGTCCTCCAGCGACGACTCCGCGCTGGGCTCCCCGCGCCCACTGGACACCTGCCGGGCACAGCCACTTTGGGAACCAGCGAGACAATATTGCAAATGGCTAATAGGAGCTAATACAATATGTTTCTATCTTAAAGTATGATTGAGATATCGACGCCATTTAGTTATCAGTTAGCTAGTAAGAAACTCCCGAAGAGAAGCCGGTAAAGAGGAAATAGCTGCCAATTTACCTTAGCGCTGGCTGCTCGTCTCGGCTGGTCTCGCCAAGCTCCCTCCCAACCGCTGCCGGCTGCACTCTAAATGAACAAACAAGAGTCAATTTGGTTGTAGACGGATTGAGTGTATACAGGCTGACTGGTAATTAACTGTATATTCAGTACTAGATGCCGCTATGGATTACGTAAAGAAATAGTGCCAAAATACGACATGCTAGTTTTAAGATAGGAAATACTTGATGCAGATCGATGACCTTGGTGGAGGCCCGACTCCGCGGCGGGTCTTTTATGTTCAGAGATTCTCAATATAGAACTACACTAAAATAAATCGGCGCCGTCTCGTAGTATAATACCTGCGCATCGTCTCCGGGATGCGAGGCACAAGCACCGCGATCCAGCCGAAGGTTGTCGGACGCGGCTAAGAGGCGGAACGACGCGGGACCAGCGCGGCGGCTGCGGCGACCTCCCTGTGCGCAATTGGAACAAATGTAAATCCATGCGATAACATTTATTTGAAATACAGGTTGCGGGTCGCAGCCTGAAGAGTTGTGTGAAGGTGGCCGCGTACCTGCCGCTGCGGGTCCTTGGCGGCGCTGCGCGCGCGCATGTTCCGCTCGCGCCTGGCCACGCCCCCCACCACGCCCCCTGCCATGCCCCCCACCACTCCCCCCGCCACGCCGCTGGCCCCGCTGCCCGCCCCCGCCCCCCTCTCCTCGCTGCGGCGCCGCGACTCGCTCGCCTCTGTGGCCACCGCGTACGCTGCGATTCATTTCACATCTTCTTTTTATTGAATTAACACATATCAGACGGGGCTTGTACTCAGATTAACACCTGACATCCATTTCACCCCCGCATAACACACCCCAGTTCAAATTTAAACACTTTTAGCCTTCTCTAGGAACTGCCACAAAGCGCTTGAGCTGCTTCTATCTGAGTCTGTAATGGTTTTATGACATGATGTTGACCAATGTTTTGTACAAATGAAATGAAAATGTTCTGTACCTAATTCTAACCTAAAAATTCCATTGATACATCCCCTCCTTACGAAGGCAGATTGTTAATAATCGTCGATTATTATAGGTCATAAAATCACCCTGTATAAATCACATATTTTTAATGTCATACTTATTAATGTACAGCCTAGACGTCATCCAGTTCTTGCACCTTTTGTCTCGGCCTCTTCCCAATTGTATTGGGATCGGCACCAGTCTAATATGGAGCCTTTGCGACTCATCAGGATAACCGGTAATTATATGGGTAAACCTGTCAGTTTTCACGCTTATGACTACGTGTATTGACTTCCATAGATGGTAGTGGCAGTCAGACCAGAGAGCACGGAAGAGAAAATAAATACCGGGATCCTCATGCGTCCGCTCGTGCGAATGTTCCCGCAAGAGTCCCGCCAGAGATGCCAGAGTCGACGACGTGGGCTTGCCCGCACTCGCCAGACTGCCACGCGTGCCACCTATGCCAAAAAGCATTCATAGAACTTCTCTACAGATTTCTCCTTGTGACATTAGTACAGTTTAGAGATTCCTGTAACCTGCGCCAGTCAACATGTACTTTTTCTAGAATAAGTGATCTCATCACCATTCTGGGTACCTAGCGAGTTCCGGCTGAGGTGCAGTGCGTTGTGCCTGGGCGTGTGCCTGGCCGCGCCCGCCTCCGCCGCCGCCGCGTCCGCCCCGCCCCCCGCGCCCGCCCCCGCCCCCGCCCCCGCCACTCCGCTCGAGCAGCCTTCGCCGCATCGCCGGCGGATGCTGAAACACCACATTTCATCAAGTAGGAGCTTGAATCATTCATCAAATATGCAAACCAATTTGCCTCAATTATTGTGGAAGGGTTCCGAATCAGAAGTGGGATGATTTGACGAATGGCGGCAAGAGGTGATTGCTTTTTTGCGGAGGGGGTACTGACCGGCCCCAGGCGGCCACGGCGCGGTCCCTGAGCTGTGCGGCCGTGAGCGGCCCGCCCAGCAGCTGCGCCAGCTGCGGCGCCGAGTCGGCGTACGACGTGGTCAGCGGGGACACGTAGATGGGGTACCCGATGGGCTGGTCGCACGACGAGTTTATGATGTTGCGCAGGGCCTGCATCACAAGCTTTCTATTAAACACTACATACGCAGACAAACCAATTCATGGTGAAGAAAGTTCCTCACATAACTCATTCGATTATTGCTGCGCACAATAATATAATGCATATCGTCCAAATACTCTTATTTTTCGTTTTTTTGGGTGTTATTCTCTTTTTTCGTATATAATAGCGTAAAAGCGTAGTCTTCCATCCCGTTTCTGTAAATGATTACTGACCTGCTTAGCATTCTGTATGGAGCCTCGCTCCGGATTACGATTCCTGAGAAAGACCAACTCCTGTTGTTGTCCGGCCCATAAGCCCCGAACGCACTCTCGGTTCAACTTGATCACTCTAAAACCTAAATGTCTCTTGTTTAGCATAATTATTTTGTAGTCGTCGTTCCCTTCGTCCATCACGTGCCTGTAAACGAGATATATTATTTATTAGACGACGTAACTATGGAATATTACTTTAGTATAGACGATTATGTGGCGACTATGTGACAATTATGTGCGAGGATTTCGGCTTACCCAATTACATATAATCCAATTAAATACAAAAATGGACTGCACTGTCGAGTTGTTTGTTAGTTGTGTAGGTAAATGTCAGTACCTCAGTGCAAGCAGATGAGGCGCCCCGCGCAGTACGCTGTGCCTCCACGCAGGCGCGGCCTCGTGGCAGATGACTAGCCGCACTGCGTGCGACGAAATGGCACTGTACAATGCCGCACTGTTGCAATATTCCTCCGGGAACATGAAGTGGTCCTGAGGGGACAACCATATTTATTTTTGGCTTAGAAACCCAAGAGTTTTAAATTATTGAGGTAAAAAATAATATCGAAAAAATGCATCCTGTTGTTTTAGGACACGCTTTTGAATAACTTACTAACAGTTCGGAATACTGTTGCACGGAGAGCCGACCAGAGACATTGGATTTATTTGTTTGTTGTTTTAACAATAAGGAAAATTTGACTCTTTCGGGATCACATAACAGCAAATAATTGAAGTAGAATCGTTCTGTTCTTTGGGCGTATCTCAGGGATCAATATTGGGACCGCTTCATTTTGCAGTTATTATGAAATATATATTCTAAATATATAAAAGCACAGTACAAACCTGATGCAGTTTCAGTGCCATTCGTATGGCAGGCGCCAACACGGAGTGCAGCAAGGACATATCGGTGAACACCCACTCGTCTCGCGCGCAAGTTATGCGAAAGTCGCCCTTGAACAGCGAGTGCAGGCCGTACAGGAAGAATTCCACACTGCGATGGACCAATCAATTATACAACTATTAGGCCTGCAAGCTCCGCACTTGGCAGAACACAGAACGAGGCCCTACCTGGAGGCGGACAGATGCTGGGCGGCAGCCAGCGCCCTTCGGCCCAGCAGGCTGAGGGCGAAGCAGAGCGTGGTGAGGGGCGCGTGGGGGTGCGCCGCCCTCCGTCGCCATCCAGCGCCTCTGCGGGCCCCGCAGTGGGCGATCCACTCGCCGTACACCGCGCAGAATCGACTCCTGAAGCGTCCCGACCACCGCACTTAGCATATGGCATCCCAACGTTTTGTGCCCATCCGAATAGGCTTTCATACAAATTAATCATTTTCAAATTGATTCACAAAGTGTTCATTTCTTATACATTAATTGTTCATTTCGGTTGAACATACCGATGAATTAAGAACATCCTCCTTTTACAGTAGGGTAAAAATAAAATAGACCGAACCTAGTGATCCCGGAAGCTCGAAAGTCATAGTCCTCGTCGAGGTTGGCATTGAAAATGGGGTCCAAGTCCACGAAGTTGCGCTCGTTCATCGGCTTGAGGGCCTCGGCTATGGTGGGGGAGGCCAGCCACTCCTCCAGCTTGGGCGATTGGAACATGTAGTAGATAATACTCTGGAAGGAACGACACTTGTAATGAGTCACGTCCCACTGAGTCACCAGCCACTGAGGCTACGGCAGCCGCAACGCACCTTGACGTAGTAGGTGAGCAGCACCTTGCGGAAGTCGAAGACCTGCAGCATGGACACGGCGCTGTTGTCGGACACGGAGTAGCCCTCCAGCACGTACCGCGCGGAGACCAGCTGCCACGCCAGCCAGCGCAGCGACCACCACGCGCCCGGCGGCAGCACGCGCCCGCCCCACCACCACGGGCCCAGGCACGCGCCCTCTGCCGGGGACGCAGAGGCATCAAATACGCAGCTAAATCAGCTGCACTTCATAAGAAGTGCGAGCGGACAAAGGACACAATAGTAGAACTTGTAATGACAAATTAAAATGCCACATGTTATTTGGAAACATTAAAATACCTTTACCCTTAAAGGAATTAGCACAAAAAACGTTGCATATCTTCGTGACGCAAAACGTTGCATCTCTTCGTGACGCTAAATTGCGTTTCATTCGTAAAAAAATTACCCCTCAAGCGCCTAAAGAAGTATCACTTCCAAAAAGTATTTACCACTGTTCTCTTCTGGGCCCTCAGAGATGGCCTCCACCTCCCTCTGCTGGCAGTAGGTCCCGCGGAACTCCAGGCCTCGCAGCTGGAAGGACACCAGGCCGTTCCCCATCTCCACTATATGCACCAAGCAGTTCAAATAGTCGGACGCGAGCACTGAAACGGGACAATCGCAGGGATGATGATGATTTACCATTTACATCATTCATCATCTGATTGTATAATAATTCATTCGTCACGTCGTTCCAGAATTTGAGTTGCTAATAAATGTTAATAGACTTTTAAATTGGGTAGAAGCAATAATATGTTCATATATGTTGTAACAAAATAGTGAAACAATATAGTCACCGCGTATTTTCCTTTTATTAACAGCTGTAGAATACATAAAGTCACCAACCCATGCCATACTGAGGGTTTCGTATAAGACGACTAAATATATTTTTTGTAGCGAAATCCAAAGACATATTTATGATAGAAGCCTCGGGCAAATGTAAATTTAAAAAGCCTCACCGAAGCAGTCCCCTTGCTGCACCTGGCCCCACCTGCCAAGCATCAGGTCTCCACACAGGTAATGCTGCAGCGATCGCGTCAGGTGCTCGTAGAATATCGAGTTCAGATTATTGTCATCTGTCAACGAGTGTGAACAATGTTAATAGTAAAACAAACCACTTACCCTACAAAAATGTATATAAATTAATAATTTTGAAATTAACTGAATATATTAGTCCATTGACTAGAGTGGCTGATTGTGTGTGTGTGTGTGTGTGTGTGTGTGTGTGTGTGTGTGTGCGCGCGCGAGCGTGTGTGTGGATGTATGTGTGTACGTGTTAATTTTCTGTTACATAAAATAAACCACCGTACCAGCGCCAAGGTTCCTCTCGAGCTGCGACGAGAGGCGAGTGTTGCTCTGGTCCACGCGCTTCGTGTTGTAATCTCTCTCCCAAAACTTGACGGGACGTACATATGACGTCATAAATATAGCACTTCCTGGAACCAAATTCAATCCAAATACAGGAGGATATTTTAACATCTCAACTTCTCTAGTAGTTTGTACTTGTCTATACAGGGTGTAACAATGACCCTGTAGACATTTGGAATGGAGTATAGACTTGACTTGAATTAAAATGGAGAGAGGAGAGAACTACGTTCTGCCAGGAATCGCCAGGCAGAACTTAGTTCTAAATGAAATTCTACTACTCAACCCATACACGACCCAGTGCTGAGTCGGGCCTCCTCCAATTACATGGAGGGTAATTAGCCTACTGTGCTACGCTGGCGAGCCGGGTGAGTTGGCGCAAGGTTTCGTATCAAGTTTTCCTGCCTTGCCATTTCCTTTTGTCGGCGCTAACGACACCCTCAGGATGGAATGGGGTGGCGACTATATATGCTAGTAAAGTTCACGGGTTCTAAAGTAATAACATTTGATTATCAACACTGACCCAGGGCGGGGGTGAGCGGCGAGGACAGCAGGGCGGACACGGCGGCCTGCAGGAACAGCATGGCGGAGTGGGGCACGGAGAAGGGCTGCGCGAAGGCGTGGAAGGCGCTGCCCCACGTGATCTGCCACGGCGCGATGTACGTCACCACGAACTGCACCTGCAGCGGACATTCGCCACTTGCCAATACTCATAACTACAACTACATCTCAGCCGCTGAGCTTAATGTTCCTTCCCTTGCGGCTAAGTTTTCGGCCTTGTCAGCTCTTACGTCACCCTCAGGATAGAATGGGGTGACATTGTGTATTCTAAACCCATCATCTATTTAGAAAATAAATACCTAACGCAATTACTGCTTAGCGTAACAACTTGTTGACATTTTATTGAAGTGAAACTTCAAATGCGACTTCCACAAATCCTTAACAAAGCGTTAAACGTTTAATGCTCCTGGGGAGGGGGAATAGACAGAGACAGAGCGAGATATTAGCGTCCCATATTCCGACGCAAGAGGGAGCGAGAAAGAAAGATACACAAAGGTAGACAGTAGGAGAGAAAAAGGGTGAGTCTGTAAATCCCAAGCACATGCATGTGGTAATCTTGCAATTTTTTCATAAAATAATAATCTATATAAATAAAAATGAATTCATGTTCGTTAGTCTCGCTAAAACTCGAGAACGACTGGACCGATTTGGCTAATTTTGGTCTTGAAATACTCGAAGAAGTCCAGGGAAGGTTTAAAAGGTGAGAAAATAAAATATATATGAAAAAGTTGAAACATACTGGAATTATCATTCGGGTTTTTTTATTTATTGATTATAAACCATAGAACAAACATACATGTCTACTAACAATGCACGACAGATGGCAGCACTAGTAACATATTGTTTAGATATTAGACCTTTAACAATATACTTCCCAACTAACCTTGAGCAAAAACTCGTAGACTTTGTGGAATATGATGGCCGTGACGAAATAGTCCACGAGAAACGTCTCCGAGATCTTCTGCGGGCCGAAGTCCCTTTGGAAGAGCAGGACGGCGAACACGATGATCAGGTACTGCGATTCAGGTTCCGAATACGCGTGTCTGAGGCCTGTAAAAGCAGTATTGATTACATTTTAACTGCTTATACAGCGTGCTTTTTATACATCCCATTACTTTAGTGTTATATTCTACAAGTGAAAATATAACAAAAAGTCCAAATATGTGGACCAAATTGCATAGTATCGAAAATATAACCAATCATAACTAATTTTGGTCAAAGAAAATTACCCGTATGACGAAATCTTTACTTTTGCGACGTTGCCAAACTTCTAAGTTCATCTACTAATTTTGTTTCCATATAGTGAAAAATACTAACGCTTATGACTCTATGAATCCACGCTCATTGAAACTAATACCATTAATTATTAAACCTAATAAAATGCGATGGTGTCAATATTCACGTAAAGGGCGTGTTTTACAACAATGATCATATAGAAAAATAAAACATTTTTTTTAATGGAATCATTGCTTTTTGGTATAATGGTCGTAGCACTGACGCCCGATGGGGCAGAAAAGTCCTGGAGTAGCGACCGCATTCCGGTAGGCGCAGTGCTGGTAGGCCTCCCACACGGTGGACAGACGACCTGGTTAAGGTCGCCGACAAGCAATGGATGCAGGCGGCCCAAGACCGGTCTTAGTGGAGATCCTTTGGGAAGGCCTATGTCCAGCAGTGGACGTCTTTTGGCTGAAATGATGATGATAATGCCGAATAATGGCGAACGTCGCCAATAGTCGTTTACACCGAAGTTGTTATTCACGTGTCGTGAACCTCGTAAATAGTGAAAGGCTGATGCTGTCAGCATGGGTAATGTGGGTTACTTCAGCTGCTAACATCATGTTTCCCCCAGAATAGCTCTTAACGCACAGAAGCACGATGCCACCCTGGGGTTATTAGTGCGCGTCGCTGCTGGTGAAGTGAGAGGGAAGCAACGTACACTTGAGTGCCGCCACGGCGACGACGAGCGCAGCCAGCGCGTCCCCGAACTTGGCGGCGACGAGGGGGGCATCTGCCGACACTGCCGCCACCACCACGGCCGGGTACACCACGTTGCGCTCCAGGAAGCACAGGTACACGAACAGCTGTCGGCAAAGTTGTCAAAAGTTGTTTTTTTTCCTGTTTTTAATGCAGTTCAAGCAGAAGGAGGGCTCGTAATCCCGTCGGTCGCTATCGCCATCTTACCATCTATGGCAGCCCGTGTCCGGTCTGAATGTAGCCGCATTACGCTGCGCACAACACAAAATCAGGTATCAGCGGGACGTACGCGGGGCGGGGAGGCAGGGCATGCCTTCCACCCGCAAGCGTCCTCGCCATCCACGTGTTAGTGTGAGTGAGCTAACGTTCGTATTGGTTATTTCAACGGCTACATTCAGACCGGCCATAAAGATTGGCGCAGACTGTAAGTAGATTGATTCCTGTACCTAACAAATGTGCTGCTATAGTATTATTTATTTTTTAAACGAATCCCCTGCACTAGTTATAATCTGTATCGCGGGGGCAATTAACAAACATGAAATTCACGAACTCAAATGACACCCAGACTCGGAGCAAGTGCCTCTGGTTTACACAAAGACACTTGCCCAACCCCGGAATCAAACCGGAGACCCGTGAAAAGGTGGCGTATCTAGCCCCTAGACCAACAAGGCAGTGTGGTGAGTCTATGTATTCTAAACCGGTCGTTCTTTGCCTCGTCTATAATGCATACAATAGGAATTTAGGGGTTACCTTCTCAGTGATCATGAGCCTGGGCGCTTCGGTGGGCTCATGATGCGAGTGGTCATGGGGCCTCAGCACTGGCCCAGCCAGGCACAGCCAGGGCTGCTGCTTGCGAAGCTGAGGCAGCACGTAGTGGAGCACCCAGCCCAGGATGCCCGATATTATCCACAGTACCTGCAAGGATATCCTTTACCCTTTACATAATCATTCAGAACTTGAGAACAATTTCTAGATGCACGGCATATCTTCCATAGTCAATTTAAAAATAACCAAGGATTTGAGTACACTGATGCAACCCTTAAGTCATCGGAAGTGAGTACATGTTTCCAAACAAAAGAAGCTGTTCCGAGTTTAAAATGGTTTTTCTATAATAACCTGGTTCCGGTTCCAAAACCTGGTTCCGGAAAATACTGTTACTCACTCATATGAGTATCAGTATTTTCCGGAACCAGGTGTTTATTGCAAGCATGGATTCCAATGACACTCAAAAAAACTAGTTACCGTTATTATTTTGTTACAAGCTTAGCTTAGCAATCTGACTTCCATTAGGTTACTTGGGTATTCTGTGCTTAGTTCTTAAGCATTTTCGCCATAAGCTGGTGACCGAAACTACAAGAAAAAAAAGTAGCTTTGTTTTCCTAAAATATTGTACACAGTTCTAGGAGTCCTACCGATACTTTCATGATGGATATTCTGGTTTTGTTACAACCAGTATTTAACCGAAAATAAGTTGAGAGAAATGCTAGTTTTAATCAGTTATCAGTTAAACCAGGCAGTAATGACTAAATCACTCACCAGATTAAGCTGCGGCCTCAATGTCGTAAACACCGTAGTGCAGTGAAGTCCAAACACGAACAGGCCCAGAAATGTGCACACTATGACGTCGTTCTTGAGCCTAGCGTTCACTGTTGCTTGCAACTTCTTTGGCAAAGGGTCCTCCATATCCTCCTCTACCTTCTCAGACTCATCCTTACCCCCATTGGGATCCTGCACCTTCTCTTCTTCGGCTGGTGGATCCTTCAAGGAAGTAGTGGAATTCATTGCATCCCCTTTAGGGTCCATCCTAAGTGAACTGACGCTCGAAGTCTGAGACCTTTTCTGCTTGGCAATATTAGTCTCGGAACTAAAGTTGATCTTTGACGCAGAACTACCGATAGAGTTCTGTTTCGATATGTTACTCTCTGAATTGTTCTTTTTATCATCAGTCAGAGGGGGTTCCGGTTTTTCTATATTGGTCGGACATTCCGGGTTGGGAATCGCGTACAACTCCGGCGGCAGTAAATGTTTCTTGATCAAATTCCATATGAGAGTGTAATCGCTGGCACTTCGGCTCAAATGGTACGCAATAGGAACGAGCAGACCACAGAATATTGAGAAGAGAATATTGTGCTTCTGGTGCTGCGATTTCTTCCCTTCAATGAGGCCGCTGTAGATGAAGCCGTAGAGCACTGCCACTGCAGCCAGAGATCTGACTACGCAGTACACAGCGGCGCTCAAGCTGCTTGTCGCATTGCCACCAAAGACATGCATGTCTATCTGTTCAAGCAGGTACATTAGAAAGGTGTTCACTTGAGGGAACAATCCCAAGCTGAAGGCCAGCGGAAAGAACAGCAGAAACTGGGATATAGCTCCCTGCACGATGTATAAAAAATCCCTTTCATTCATCTCGAACCCGTATATCGTTAAAGGTTTATCGCCATAGATGCTTCTTCTCCGTCTCATGTGGCTATCAGCGGGTGGCGCCGCCTGGTCTAAGTAGCCATGGATGGCACATAGTAGCGCCGAGCAGAGGCAGAAGTATACCGGCCGAGAAAAGACTACCATTTTGTTGAAACCATGGACCGGAGACGCGGAATCTGGCTGCACACTCTTCAGCAGTGAGTACTGACTACCAGCCATGATGAAGCAAAACCAGAAGGCGTAGATATCTTTGTAGAACCCTAGATTTAGCACCATTGATCCCAATATCGAAACCATGACAGCGAGGAAGATTGTGGCTAAAGTCTCGCGCAAGGTTAAATTCCTATCGAACAAGGCCATTAGTTGTAACCTGTCCATAGATATTTTCATTTCCCAGCATTTCGACAGTTTGAATTTGTAGTAACTCTTGGTTTTAGGTTGACTCGCTTTGTCAATTTGATCGAGTTTAGCGAATTGATTCACGAGGTTTATCTCTGCGCTTTCCTCGCCTATCGACGGCATCAAGCTTGGCACGTTTGCAGAGGTCGTGTCGTGCTGCTGTTGGGCCTGTTGCTGCTGCTGCAGCTGCCTCTGTTGATGCATCAGGAAGTTTATGTGCATACTGGGCAAGCCCATTCTAGACTGCCTTTCTGCTTCGATTTGCTCCAAAAGACTATCAGTCACATAGGCCACTGGCGACCGCGGCTGGTCCGTATGAGTGCCGGTTCCCCCGTCGAAAACGTAGAACCGTTTATTCGCATAGTTAGTGTTGATCGGAACAACTGTAGATACGTTATTGTTACTCGCCAAAAGTGGATTGTTGCTACCCTGGTTAGAAGAACTTTGGTCAAGGCTATCTGCTCTTTTGGACTTGGCTATACTTTCACTGTTGCCTGCTTCCGATTCCAGAGAACCACAACTTCCTTCGCCTGTGGTTTCTTGTGAATTGTCCGGGTTATCGACGGGTTTCACCCTGTTTATTCTCATTCCGTCTTCTTTCTCTGGTAAAGGAATGGGCTGTGCCTGGGCTGTTCCCGAACTATTTTTATCGAACGTGTAAGACATCCAGTTCCCGAATTCGTCTATAAAACAATGTATCGCTCCGTCCGTTGTATCGTCAAAAGACGTGGCAAAATGAACGTTCGTAGAAGAATTCGGGTTATCTGCGACGGGCGGTTTCTCCTTCTTGTCTGTGTTGTTTTGTAAAGACGGATTGTTACGTTGTCGAGTTGAACGTTTAATTTTCCTGACTCGATTCCTATGGTTCCTGTCCATTAAAGGCCTGAGTCTTTGCCCATCTTCTGTGTTTTGACTGTTTTGTGGTGAAGCGGTCTCGTTGGCTACGTAAGATGACGCACAGCATGGGTTATAATCTACTCTCGAGTTGAGGAATGCCGCCAACAACGGCATTGAGGTTGGAAGTAAGGCATTGGTGGAGGTCTGCGCCATTTCTTCAATCGAGCGCTTTCTAGTTTTGTGCGAATATTCTCTCTCCCCTCGTATACTCTGTCTGTGGCTTCGAGATCTATCTTCTCTGTTAGTGGGCGGCATGACCACAGTATTGGCATTCGTCGCCGCAAATAAATACTCAAGCCCTTGTACCAAAGCAGCCTGAGCTTCCACCGCATCGAAGAGGATAACTTCCTCGTTCTCATCTTTCTCTTTCTTAGAATCTCTCTTCTTGTTCTCCTTCTGCGAGGAAGCTCGGGAACGGGCTAAGTTTTTTATCTGCTTTGGTATAGCGCCCAAGTTTTTTGGAACGTTGGAAGACGATTCACCAAGGGCAGTGGCAAGTTTCTGGCATAGCACTTCGTCAGGAAGAGCACACGCCACGGATTCTTTACTTATTCTAGACTGTGGCGTCTCTTCGAAGAGCCAGTCCAAGCTATACACACTCTTTTCATCTGCGCTTTTACTGTCACAAGTGAGCTGCGACTCTTCGGTTTCGAGAGCGGCGTTTGGATCACCTTTGCATTCCGGCGGCCTATCCAAATTGGAATCGCTACTACTACTAGAGTTTGATATATCATGGTCCCACAATTTCTTTTCTACTACTTTAATGTCTTCCGCCTTCTTCTCTGGCTGGTCGGGATTATCGTTAGACTCTAAGCTGGATTTCTCTATTAACAAATCTTTGGAACTCGCGCTTGTCTTATCGAAGTAATCACCACTTTGAGTGTTCTTATACTCGCAAGAAGGAACTGACTTTTCCGGGCGCTTGGCATCGTACTGAGCCTCGTGTTTGGACAGTTTTTTCAGTCTTATCGGTTTTACTTTGTCGTTGGGGCATTCGGGGTTATGCTTATGCCGTTCGCAACAGTATTTTTTACAATCTGGATTGTTTTTGCTGCGGACTACCCGCACGTCCGTCGGCCTATCTAATAGAGGAGATCGAGAACCGTTGTTCTCGTACTCGGAATCACTGGAACGCATAGCCGACGACTGTTCCGCGTTCCAATCGAAGCCTCTAAATTGCTTCTCATCTTCGTAATCGCTGTAACTCTCACCGCTGGAGTCTAGATCTGTTTCTTTTTGCGAAGTCTGCATTTCGTCGGATATTTCGGCTATAGGGTAAACGATTTCTGAGCCGTACGTCAAGTAGGGATAACTGCAGCCTTCGCCGGAATCGTTTTTGGGGTAAAGGTTCAAGTGTGGGCCTCGAGTTAAGCTTTTGCTGGGAGGTGGGATGACCGCGCTCTTAGGATTTTTCAACATTTGACCGCCAATAGTTTCAGCGCTGTTTGGGTGAGGGGACAAGTTGGACACGCTCGGAGGCGGGCAACCTATTTCTAACGCAGCACTCTTTATCCGCCTGAACCCTGAACTTTTCCCTTTACCTTTGTCCGCGTCGCCAGGAGGAGCCTCCGTCTTCACCATCATGTACTCACCCAACTCCACACTAGCAAAGAACCCTGTATCGGCGTTGTTCGAATGGCGTCTCATATGCGAGACAAGCTGCGCAGTTGAATTTAGCAAGGGCAACTGTATGGTGGACATGGTAGAGTTAGAGTTGCGTCGCATATTGGAAGACTGTGCAGTGGCCAGGGCCATGGCGGACTTTGAGCAGCTTTCGTCGGGATAATTCGTGTACCTTCGGCGGTGACCGGTTCGCTTCTTTGGGGATGGGGGCCCACCGCTAGGCTCGGAGTTGTCCCTGGAGTCCGAGCTCAGCTGCCTCGCAAACTTGGACTGATAAGGTTCCCCCGCTTCACTTCCGTCTAAGTAGAGCCACTCCTTGAAAAAGTCTCTGTTACTGGAGCCGCGCCTATGTGGACATTCATGGTATCGCCTGCTGACTTTCGCAAAGGGCCCTTCGTCCAGTATCATATGAATTGGCACATTGTCGAGTCGAGGGATCCTATTAGCTTCTATGAACAACTCCTCAAGTCGGTTAGTATGGGTCCGCCTCTTCGAAGACCTTTCTCGTCTGTGTCCAGATTTCGAGCGGCTCCTGTTGGTTGGACGGGGTTTGGAGGATCCCGGCAGCTCGGTACTTTGAGCCACGCAGAGATCGGACTTGGTAGTGGCTACAGGCTCAATCTGCTTAGCAGAGGTGGCACTGTCTTCTATGCTGGATTCTGAGCTATTTTTTCTATGGACGTCTACTTTTAAATCTGGAATAAAAAATATGCTTTTTAGTAAAAGTGATTTTTGGTTACTTCATGACTCATAAAATTATTACTAACATCTGCCCGCGTCTCGGCTCACGGGCCTCGTGCTGGTAAACCGAGATAAAAAGTAACCTTTTCTGGTAATGTTGTTAGCAGTACGCGATTTGTACACATTTTATTAAATGACACCCGACGTCGTCCCCACACACACACACAGTCGTCCCGCGACCACAGTCACTTGATAGTAATGGTCCAATTTATAACATTATTTCCCCATGAGAACGCTGAATAACATAGGCTATATGCAAAGCCGAGACAAGCACTGGTTCACAGCCAACGCGGGCGAAGCAATACAAAGGACTAAAGGATATTTTATGTGTGTGCCAAATTTTAATTAATTAATTCTCCGGTGATTTGACGTGATTGAGTAACATCCTTCCTTTCAAATTTATAATATCTAATTCTATATATTAACACATTATATTACAAAGGAGTGGGTGAGTGCTGAAACCAATTTTCTTTTTAATTATTCTTAAAAGATACTTTAAATGAATAAAAAAACATTACACACACTAAAATATATTTGATATGTACACATTCTTTTGTTTATTGTTGAAGTGAGTGGTGAAACTGAGAAAGTAACTATACTCATACAACTATAATAAATTAATTATGGTGGAATTCTGACTGCAGTGAGACCACTAGTATTAGTGAAACAATAAACTCTCCACAACCCCTTTATACTTACCTATGGTACTGTTATTGGGCTTGTGATACTCCAAGGAAGTGACAGAGTCATTGTCACTGCCATTGGTGGCTGTACCACCTAACTTTAACATCTGCATCTCCATACCCTCTTCTGTTCTGTGAAGTTTAAAAGTAAATAGTGTTTATAAGCAGTTTCTTCAGGCAATAGTTGTAGTATATTCACATGCTAACCCTCAATGTCAAGGAGTCAGTAAGAGCCAAGTAGATTATAAGTTGGTAGTAGTGGCAATATCATCCCTTAATAAAAAAACAAAAACAGTTTTAGCAAAGTCCATTCTTGCTACGTATTTTACACATACCTACCTACCGACACACATAGACCAACTGATAATGCATTGATTATGTTGGGACTCAAATAGAGTTTGTGGAATTTGTTTCACTGATATAGAATAGAAAAGAAAAAATAAAAATCCCTATTATGCAACACATCCAATTTGGATGCATGCAATCATCATTCATTTACAAACATAACCATAATCCAATTTTTAAAGGATTTTATCAAGATCACATTATTGCTAGATGTTCAATATATCCAAAATACCAAATCTATTGTAACTATAAATGTGTATATATTATGATATTTCTGAATATTTCATCTACTTACCCTGTATTGTTATTGGGTTGGTTCGGGTCTGCAGGTGGATGCACCACAATACATTCAGTGGTGTCGTAAATATGGTGTAGTCCGTGGTTCAGTAGTTTTATACCAGCAAACACTATTCCCACTAGTACACAGTAGATCATCCATCCAAGACTTGCTGGTGGAAAGTACTGTGGAAATGGAAATGATGAAAGGATCAAACATATTAATTTTATAACTACACCAATAGTTAGATGATTTGTTTAATGCTTGAAATCTGCGGAACTTATCAACCAATCTATTTTTATGTACCACTTTTATTTCTAATACTTTCTGTATTTATTTAATAACCACTGGTTTTGCTCTGCAAAGAGAAACTTTTTACCCCATGTGGGGATGGGGCACAATATTACACTCCTCCACTGCATGCTGGGAAATAATGCATATTATTAAAGTCAGCAAAACCCAGCATGCTTGGTGGTAGGATCTAACGGTCCACTCAGCTAGCTACCACCCTCACATCTAAGACCAGTGCCAACCAGTTTTACTACATTTTGTCATGTGTATGTGATAGCTGGCGCCTGACAGGGCATTTCTTTGAATTGCCTGCTCCATCTTAGACCCTGCTGTTGCTTTCTATTACCCAAGCCCAAGCCAAGGGATCATTTAATTGTCAACATTTCTGCCCTGAACGACCCAGTACTGAGTCCAGCCTCCTGCAAATTCATAGAGGGAAATTAGCCTACCGTGCTACACTTACAAGATGGGTTGTATCAAGATTTTCCTCCTGTGGCTAGGTGATTTGCCTCTTGGGCTCAAAAACACCCTCCAGATGGTTTGGTAACATTGTTTATTCTTATTCAATCACCACACAGTCCAGTGTGGGAGTTGTAATGATAAATTTCAACAAATTGGGTGGACTAAAATGTTGACTTGTACATAGGTTGATAAAATGAATACAGTTAACGCTGTGGGGAGAAGCGATTCCGGGGTTGGGCAAGTGTCTTTGTCTAAACCAGAGGCACTGGCTCGGAGTCTGGATGTCATTTCTATGTATAATATGTACGTATTTACAAAAAAAAATGTATATAAGTAGTTTATCATCCATCTCGTTACCATATCACAAGCATTAAGTTGCTTCGCTTGGGACGAGATGGAGTTGTGTGAAATGTCCAAGGATATTTATAATTTTATGACTAGGGCAGCTTTAAAAAAAAACTGTAACTTTCTGAATTATGTTTTAGCCCGTCACTGGCTTGGAAGTTTATGAAACCAAGAATGAATCTAAAAATCATGGTTCAAGCTGTACTACCAGTTAAGAGGATATTGTAGGTGACTATTGGAATTAGTGAGTCATTATTACATGTGGTTTGTGTTGTAAATAACTTAATGAACAAACACCCATATTATTTTACTCTTAGCATGTTTCATTGGCACGCCAAAACATTTAAAAAAAAAAAAAAAAATTAGAAACAGTTTATAGTGTATTAAGGTTATAAGCAAATAAAGAGTACTTTAACTATGTTTAAAAATATATATTAGCTGCCAGTAATATGAATAATGCAACATATTTATTTAGAAAAATGACTATTTATACATAGAACTAGCCAATTCATTAAAGTATATAGTACAGCTGGTTGCACAAGGGCATTGACCATAATGACTCAAGGTAATACCAAAGAACCAATAACAAGAACATATGACCTGGTTTACAAAAACATCATTTTTATGAAACAAGCAACGTAACCCTGAAAGCAGACTCAAGGTAACGCTTACCAAGTATACGGAGAACGGCATGCATAGCAGGAACAACCAAACATATAAATGCACTGTGTTGCAAAATAAATTTTGGTGAGGGTCGTAGAACCAGCCGCCTGTCAACGAAGCCCAAACACCCTGGCGCAATATCTCTAGCGTCTGAGAACCCATTATAGACTATGTCCACATTTCCAGGTCTATAGATACCTGCCCGCACTCACACTGCACTAATCACAAAACCATTTTTCACTAATGCGAAATTGTTACTGCCATTTTGAATGATTGTGTACACGCGAATTTATACCTTACAGACATCGAGTGTTCGTTTATTTTATGCCACATTATGAACTAAAATGAGTTAAATGAAATTGAACTCTCTCAAAACTAAGAATTTTACCGTAATCACTACATAAAAACTAAAAAAAAGCAGTTTTATCGAGAAATTATTACAAGAACAGTAGCGAAACATCCCCTTCCATTCAATTTTTTTGACAGTATTCAATTCAACCAACTTAGTGATGTATCGTGTATCGATACAATACAATTTATCTTCTTTGCATCAAGAATCGGTTTTCATTTATTGTAATAAAAATAATTTTAAAATATCTAAAATAACCAAAAATGTTGTACGTTAAAGACTGTCTTTATTTGTGATCACAATTCCCTTTGAACTGAATGTTATGCGTCATTCATTAATTGAAGAAATCCTGCAATGTCAAATGAAAATGTGTTAAATATTTGTAATCTGTGACTATTTATTTATGTTTCGGTGTTCGAGATGTGCGGCAAAAAGTTTGTTAATTTGTACCAAACCTCCGAACGAAACTGGCGCGTTCTAAAAATATTACATACTCGGAATTTTCTAACAGAAAATGGGTGACATTGAAAAGTTTTTTAAGCAAGCTGCCATGCAAATTGGGGCTGGTGGAAGTGCGGGATTTGTGGAAGTGTGTATCATGCATCCTTTAGACCTTGTGAAGACTAGGCTGCAGGTGCAGACTACAAGAGTTGCTGTACAAAGCTCGGATCCTCACTACTACACGGGCATATCGGACTGTATGAGGAAAATGTACAAATATGAAGGGTTCACATCCTTTTGGAAGGGTATCTTGCCTCCAATATTAGCCGAGACACCTAAACGAGCAGTGAAATTCGCCACATTTGAACAGTACAAAAAACTATTTATGTTTGGTTCTAGCACACCCACACCTTTAGTAAGATTTTTGTTTCTTTAATTTTATTTCTTTTGACCAGGTTTATTATTTTTACAATTATGCAATTTCCAGTATTCTATGCATCTTCTATGTATTGTTTAAACATAACTATGGTTTTATCTGTGATATGAGAGCTAATTAAACAATTCTTACTGATAAGACTACTGATAAACCTTATAGTTTTCACTGTTGTAACATTTAACTGACTTGAGTCTTAATAATGATGTCTTAGGTTTTCACGATCTTTACACATTGCAGGAATTGATGGCTTCACGGTTATGATCGTTTTATTTTATTTTATTCCCAACGTTTCAGCCATCAATTCCTGCAATTGAGTCTTAATATTTTTTATAGTTGTATGTAATTGTAAATTATTGTTCTACACTTAAACATCTTTTCTATAGGGGGGGATTATATATTTATTATTAGATAATTTTTATTCTGTTGTTTTTCTGGGACTTTTATTTGTATCAGTAATTGTAAAAAGCAATTAAATGTTAGGCCATACATGAAGCAAGCAATTTCAATTGTATTGATAATAGTAGCCAGTATGTATTTATAATTTTAATACTTATCAATCTCCTAATTTTAATGTTCAATGTGTACATTTAAACACAACCTAAGTCCATTCAGTCCTTCCCTAAGTTACACATGATAAAAAAAAAAATCATTTTTTTCCCACTTCCTGGAGTTCTACATAATCCTATAATGGCTGCACATATATCAACTATGGACAGGTACTTGTAAGTGGGTTCCCCACATTATAAAAAAGGCTATCCCTCTTGCATTAATAAACATAATTTGTAAAAAACTATTCAGCCGTTAATTATAGGATAGGTACTTTTTTCAGACATTTTCTTTAGCTGGTCTTGGAGCAGGAGTAACAGAGGCTATACTAGTCAATCCATTTGAAGTGGTAAAAGTAACACTTCAGTCTAACAAGTCCTTGGCTACTGAAGCCCCCACCACATGGGCCGTGACCAGACAAATAGTTAGGGAACATGGCCTAGGGTTCAGAGGCCTGAACAAAGGTTTGACAGCAACTATAGCCAGGAATGGAGTGTTCAACATGGTGTATTTTGGTTTCTACCACAGTGTTAAGGGAATAGTGCCCGAGTATGAGGTTAGTTACCTATGTTGTACATACACACACATACAGCAGCTTTTTTATGGACAATGTAGGGTGTGCAGGATTTAATTTCCCCCAGAGGTCATGTGAGGGGTGCCCGATTGTATCTGATGAGGGTTAGTGTGCCAGAAAAGCAAATTACTTACTGTACACTTGTCTTACCAGAGAGTCACTTGCAATTAGCCCACCATGTAACATTGGGAAACCTTTGTCAGTCTACAGCTGAAGATAACTGCATAACAGCAGGCTGTGTGCCTGAGTGCCAATGTACTGCTATATTGAAGTAGTAAGTCAAGGGAATTAATTTTTAAAAGGATTTATAGAAGATGACTATGTCATTTTCGCCAGAAGCCCACAGTCCCTTGGTGACAATATTTCGTGAAGCTAATAAACAAAATCCCCGAAATGTGTACCTCACTCTTAAGTCTTGGCCTCGATCAGCACTGAGACAATGATGAGTAGACTTACTCAATCGTCACCTTATCTAACTTTCATTTGTTCCAGGATCCCTTATTAGAGTTCGCAAGAAAGGTAGCTATAGGTTTCACGTCAGGGGTATTAGGCTCCTGCGTCAATATTCCATTTGACGTGGCGAAGAGCCGTATCCAGGGACCACAGCCAGTGCCAGGAGTAGTCAAGTATAGCTCCACAACGGGAGCTATCGTTTTGGTGTACAGGGAAGAAGGGTGAGTTTATTTTTAGGGTCCTTCCATATTTTATTTTATTCTTATTTTCGACAGGTCTAACATACTAGATAGTTAACGAAAAATTGAAAGCAGTACAAGTAGTTGACCCACTGCTGAGTCTGACCTCCGCCAACTACATGGAGGGTAGATAGCCTTCTGTGCCACGGCCGCCCACTCGTTTTGAATGTTCAGTACATACTCAGTTACTATGGTAGTCATTATGATTGTAATCTAAAGTCACGGGTTATCGATTATTGAATAACTTGGTGATACAATATTTGAGTTGTCATTGTCCAGTGAATTGACGATTATGTGCGATAATGGACATTCAACAGTCATAAATAAACAACATAACTTATGACAATGACTGTAACTAATTTAATCAGAGCAGAGAAAAAAAAGTTCCGAAATTACTACAATTTATGGGAAGACAGAGTCATCGTCAAGATAAATTAATTGGCACACTTCTACTGAGCACATAGATGACCATCTGCGGAGGCGGGCCTCCTCCAGTTACATGGAGGGTAAGTAACCTACGCTGGCCAGACGGGTTGTTTCGTATCAAGTTTTCCTTCTCTCACGGCTAGGTTTCCTTTTGTCAGCTCTTACGACACTCTGATGGAATGGGGTAGTGACACTATGTATTCTAAATCCGTCACCCCACAAAATATTGGTATATTAATAATATACACAAATCTTATTATTCTTTTCGAACCCGATCATAGAGAAGTGTTATAAGTTTGATTTGTTATGTATCTCTCTGTCTGTGGCATCGTAGCTCCTAGAAGAATGGACCGAATATGATGCGATTGCATGATTGCACTGTATAGATGTTTTATGACAATCGGCTATTTTCTAGTTGCATGTTGGTTTAAATACTTTAGTTTTGGTTAATATCTAGGCCGCCTTTAAATCACGTGGCCCGATTCGATTCCGGGGTCGGGCAAGTGTATATCTTTGTATAAACCAGAGGCACCTGCTTTGACTGTCTAGTTGTTATTTTTGTTCGTGAATTACATGTTTTAAACTACCCATACATAAGGTTATACATAGAGCAGTGGATTCGTTTAAAAAATGGATTGTAAATATACGAGTAAATAAAAATATACGAAAATGAAACTTATAAGGAACCTCCAACACAGCTTGAGTTGGCAATGTTGTGACGACTGACCAATTTTTTATTTCAACCTGATTTTCAAACAAAACATCATAATGAAAATTCGCCCATCCAGACAGTCCGATACAGAGACAAGTCGAACTCAAAGCACCATCTTTTTCTTCTGAGGTTAATTAAGGTTAACATTAAAATTTTGCAAGTCAGTAAGTCGATCGTTACAATTTCCGTCAAATACGATATCCCGGTCTAAAAATATGAGTAGGTATGCCTCTACTTTGTGTGAAAGTCGCCCCGTTTACTTCGATACCGGGCACTTCGCCAAGTAAACCTCATAATACGTTGCCCTGATGCACAAAGAATATACTCATTCACACGCATCATCATTTCGGCCCATAAATGACCCAGTACTGAGTCAGGCCTCCTCCAAATTCATGAAGGGTAATTAGGCTACTATGCCACGCGTGCGTCCCACTCTCAAGATTGTATGTGTTAATTAAAACACATTTGGTGTAAATCATTATATCGCTATTTTCGTAGTGACCAACGTCACAAAGAATTTATTATTCCTCTCTATAAAAAAAAAGCAGGCTGTTAACACTCGCGACAGAGGAAGGTAAATATCAGTATGAGTTGGTGACACTGTGTATTCTAAATCTGTCACCACACGGACGTCATACTCTCCAGTCGTTTATGTATATTTGGCAATGTGACGTAATGGAATGACAATATTCTAAATACGCTTTTCTTTTTGTAATGGCGTTTCCATTTTTTTTTGGGCTGGAAAAAACTTTTTGGACTATTCACAGCGGTCTTGGGAAAGGCCAGTGGGGGGTGTGTCTGCCACGTCTTCCATAATCGAAGCTCCATCTAGCATCCTCCTCTACTCTTGCTGGATCACGGCTTTGTCTCTTACGAATGAATGATTTGATTTGATGACAATTTAAATGAAGAACACTTTCTTTTTCCAGGTTCCGTGCGCTCTACAAAGGTTTATTACCTAAAGTGTTGCGACTTGGTCCAGGTGGCGCCATCATGTTGGTTGTTTATGATTACGTTTATAATTTCCTTGAAAAAAAGTTCAACTAATATCCTATTATAAGTGATGACCCCATTATTGTAGACCTATGCCTATTGATTCTGGAATTCAATCTAAACTGCTGTAAAATTTGAGAACTCACGTTAGTCTACTCGCACACCAAATCACATGAGAGTCGTTAGTGTTGTGGAAATTGCAGCGACATGTACAGTAGAACCTCGATAAGTTAAAGTCCAAGGGAAACCCAAAATATTTTGAGTTATAGGGGTTTTCAGTTATCGATGTTCTATGTTAGGGATATGTTAATATAGATGTAGGTATGTACATATGTATGTATTTACCCTTGTTCCTATTTTTACTCAAATGCGTCAGAAGGATTGGTTCAATAAAATACAGAAATTTAAATAATCATTTGATTCTTTTTTAATGATGATTGATAATGTACTGTCATGCATCCCAAACTGAGCCAACTTCTTTCCTTTTCAATCACATATGTATTGTTTACGTTAACAATTTAACTAGTAGTGAACACGTGCAAGCAATAAATACCGAAACCTTTTATTTTGCAAACTCTTTCAAAATGACTCATTGACAAACAATTTTATGTTATAGAGGTTGTGGAAACATTTCTTTAAGTTACTGAGGGTCAATACAGATATTATTTATTTGAGTTATAGAGGTTGCGTATTTTAAGTTATAGAGGTTTTGGGCTCAGATGGGAAGGAAACATATTATTTTTTTAAGTTATCGAGGTTCTACTGTATTTAAATCGTCAACCAGGCATTTGATTCAAATGCTTACTTACGTTATAAACACATTTACGCTTAATAGAAAGGGAAAATAGATAGAAACGCTAAATTGGACAGTTCGTAGAATATTAAATGGTCAGTTTTCGTTTTGTGTTGTGAGAATGATACGCGTGTGTTTGTTGAATCAATATGAGATTCATTATTAAATCTTCTAAGTTTTCTATTACATATTTAATATGAAACTACTGACGTGGCGTTACTGTTACGCAAGACTCATATTTGTTTTTATATCAATAGATTTATTTATCTATGTTCAAATGTTTATCAATGTTTCAAAATATGACTATAGATATTATATGTATTGTTTTTGCTTTTCTACTAACTGCTAAAGTTGTACCATGTTACACTTCACCCTTGTTTGTTTGTAAATATTATGTTACATTGAATATCAACACAATAATCTGAATAATTTCAAAGTCAGAATTTGCCGAAGTAACTTAAATATAGCACAGTCTTGCATTTTGTTTGTTGCGATTTAATTTAACACAAGTTAATCAGTACCGTAGAGAAATAAGTAGTATGTTATCGTAATCTCCGAAATTATATTTACCTAGTTAAAACAAACGTGTTTGTACAAACAACTGGTGTTTTAGATAGTTATATTTATGACCGAGTACAATTTCCCTGTCAAGAATCTATGGAGAGAATGTTATCTCAGCATTTATTTGTATTTAGATTTAGAAAATAAAACCAAATATTTGAACTGTTGTCATTATTTTACAATATTGTTGCGTAGGTAATAAGCGAATTATATTTTAATTGTTATACCTTAGAGTATATTTGTTTAATTTTTAACTCCTGACCTAAAAGCATCGTAAAAAGTGTCGTATAAAGTGAGTGAATAAAGCCATCCACTTAGTGTGAATCCTTTTTTCCTTTCAGTAGCTTTGACTTTGACTGAAAACAGTAGGCAAAATACGATTTTGCTCACTGAGTGAGACAAAGTAACTTTCGAAACATTGACACTCTATCTCTTTCCCGCCAATAGAAAAGAGAGAGACAAAGCCCCAGCACCAACAGCTCCGATTTTGAATATGACCTCAAAGACAAACACGTTCGGAATTTCGTACTAACTATAGTTGTTTGTGCAACAAGAGAGCAAAGTTGATTTTTGCTGCGAGTGCTGATATTGAATCCCGAGTAAGCGAAGGAATCAATGATTGAATCACGAGCGTAGCGAGTGATTCTAAAGTTAATTCCTGAGTGTTGCGAGTGATTCAAAGGCACGAGATGCAAAAAATGTTGCTCTCGTGTAACACACATAACTTTTCACTTCAGCAGCGAGAACACTTTAAGAGATTAAAATATATTACCTACGTAACAACTTTGAAACTAGAATTAAATATTTATAGGTTAAATATCAGTTTTTTAAGCAGTTAATATTTATTTTCGTTTAAATACAACAATAAGTAAAAAATTCAATAATTTACATTGACATAATCATTTTTGCCAAATTTCTTTAGTTAATACGAAATTCCGAACGTGTTTGTCTTTGAGGTCGAATTCAAAATCGGAGCTGTTGGTGCTGGGACTATGTCTCTCTCTTTTCTATTGGTGGGAAAGAGATAAGAGTGTCAATGTTTCGAAATATAATTAAAAAGTTACTTTGCCTCACTCAGTGGGCAAAATCGAATTTTGCCCACTGTTTTCAGTGAGCAAAACCTACTAAAAAATAACTATTGTTGGTCAGTTCAGGAGATTCGATTACTAGAAAGTATATTTCAGAGTTTAAGGCTCACTTAGACTCTGCTAAATTACTACCATACTTTTTTTTCATTGAAAGTCCTTTCCCGTTCAAAGCAAAAGTGATATTGTGTGGTTCAATTTAATAATTGGATGGACCATCGTATTACCTATACAAATAAATAAAATTGGAGTGTCTGTTTGTAATAATAAAATAACCACTTAACTAATTAAGAGGCGATATCTAGTATTGAAGTTTAAACCCGTAACCCCTAAGATATTTCATCTGTAACATATATGTCCCACATTGTTCTCTGACAGGCCGATCCAGGGTTCTTGGTTGGGAGGTATGTATGCTCCGCGACCTGTTTCAAGTTACAGAATGTACAGCTCGTCTCGTATTTAATTGTCGTTTAACTGAGAATTCAGACATTATGTACTATGAATATAAAATCAAGATCTCGTAATAGTTTTATTAGTAAGTAGCTATATTTACGGGCTATACTCTATTGCCAACAATTTACTTCTTTAACCAATCGAGGAACCTTTATTTTTTCTTTATCTTGAGGATAAAACCAGTTATCGGTGTTTTACTATCAACACATCACTAACAAGACGTTCCATTTCTACAGTTGTTATTTTAAATCCACTAACTTCCATCCACTACACAGTGAATTATTTTTGATTAATTATATTAATAGTTACTTATAATAATTTCTGTTATACTGAAAATTTCAAAATATAAAGATTTGGTGTATTTATATTGGGAAAAAAGACTAGTGTTTACAAAATTTTATGCGTTCAGAGAAACGTCAATTTATATTCTAAGACGTATATATTAAAAGACAAGACAGTAAATAGCAATCCAGTCAACTGTCCATTAGTATGAATATCGAGTTTAAATTACAAAACCGTGGTTGTGGTAGCTTTCGGCGAGCTTTTCAGATAACTGGGGCTAGATTAAGACATTCTAAAATATTCAATTGTTTTCCGGACGAATTGTTATTACTTATTTTGCCAGATGTAAACTGTACCATGTCCCTACAAATCCGGGCTACGGGCTATGTTTTATAATATCGCAAAAACCACAGCGACACAAAGTCGAAATTGGCAAATTTTCCCAAAACACATTTATATTACGTATACGTATTGTATACATAATGTAAAAAAAATATAAAAATAAAATTTACAATTTGAAATCTAAAAAAGTACTAAAATATTAATAAAAAAAATAAACAAGTTAAATATCCTTTTGATAAATTTACTTTATTATGATATTTTAGACTTAGTTATGATTAAATATTATTATTTACATCGAAAAACAAAAAAAACTAAGCGCAATAAATATGTTTGATGACTTTGACATCAGAATCAGATCAGTGACTTAGGTAGGATCGATGATCACCGATGACGTATCCTAGTCCCTAGTTGCTATGTAGTCTATGTGTGTATTTTATTTATTTACAATTTTCAATTCATTCTCTTTATTGAAATCAATATTTTATATTGTAAAGAAATAATTCATAGGTACGCATAAAACCTCGTGAAAATATACTTGATTTTTTAACTTAAATCCTAACTAGAATTATACTAAGTAATACGTAAGTATAATAATCCTGACACCACTATGATAAGGTCTAAAAAAGTTTATTAAACTGTTTTACTGATTCAGTGCATTAAACATTTTCAGGTTTCAATATGGATCAAATGCAACAAACAACTATACCGCACTTGGTACAGGTATACCAACCAACTGTGTCCACTACAAAGCTACAAAATCCACAGATAATCCATATAGCTCACCCATCATCTCAGGGGGAAGTGACTTACCATCAAACAATTACGTCCGAGGCGTGCCAAATGCCAGTTGCGTCTCAAATAACCGAAATACAGATGACACAGAACCAAATAGTCATGTCATGCCACCAAGGGATACAAGGTTTGCCACTGCATAGTCAGTCTCAGGTTCTGCAGAGTTCGGAAACTCATATCTGTACTTCATCATTGCCATTAGCCTCACATGTCATTTTGCCTCAGCATATGCTCATAAATGGAGTGCAGTCATATTATAGCCAGTTTGAATACCCAAAGGCACAAATTATTGCAGCTAGTGCACATATAGTGAAGAAAGGGAATGTGGATGTTGAGTAAGTTGAAATATTATTTTAAGTTGCAATATATTGTAAGTTTAAAACTTATATACTAATACTCAACTTTTATATGACACACTGCTGAATCAGGTCTCCGGCCATTATATGGAGGGCCATTAGCCTAATTTGCCATGCTGGCCAGACTGTTTGGCACAGGGCATTGTTTCAAGTTTTCCTTCTCTAGCTAGGTTTTTAACCATGTTGTTTCTTTCAACACCCTCGGAAGAAATGGGATGTTGTTACTATGTATTTGAAATATGTAAACAGACTTATCCAAATAATAAAAACTTATACTTATATTGAAATTGAACACTTTTTAAAGTATAGGAAATATACACATGATACTACATCATTATTATTTATGTAAGTACCACATGAGAATGAAAGATGATGGTTTAAATAAAAATTTGTATTTGTATTTTGATAAATCCATTAAAAAGTGTTTAATAATTGCAAATACCTACTACTTACTAGTTTTATATTAATTAGCCCACTTGCTGGCGCTGGCCAACTAGGAAAAGACCTCCAACAGACTACCACAGCAAAATAACATAGGCTATTTTTAAATGGTGATAGCATGATCTTTGAATATATCATATTGATTTTATCATATTTAATTTTCCTTATTAGTAGTGTTCTTACTTTTGATGTATCCATGTTGCTTCAAGCCCATATTAAAAAGTACTTATAACCTAGATCATTTTAGAAAGAGGAATGAAATCAATTAAGAGGTTTATCAGAGTGATTATCATAAGGTAATTGTTTTTCTCTGTGTTTTGGAGGGAATTAAAGTCATTGGTCTTTCATCCTCTAAATCACTATCACTACATAGTATAAAACAAAGTCGTTGTCGTCTGTCCGTCCCTATGTATGCGTAAATCTTTAAAACCACGCAACGGATTTTGAAGCATTTTTTTTAATAGATAGAGTGACATCAGAGGAAGGTTTATATGTATAATACAACCATAATATTGTTGAGAAACACTGATAAATTTATAGGTTCTTCATTGCATCCATGTGAAGCCGGGGCAGGTCTCTGGTGAAAATTAAAACTGTATTTATTATTTTTTGATATATTATTTTTCCTAGCACAGGACAACCCTTAAAATCAGATCAAGAATTTATTATTGCACCATCCAGTCCTAATAATATAACTATCCCAATAAAAAAATCACCCTATTGTGAGCCAACAAAATGTAAATCTCATAAAGAAATGTTTTCGTGTTTACAGACACATTCGCGAAAACCCGCAAGCGAAAACGGTGTCTGTACAAGCCAAAAAGAAGTCACGTAGCCAAATACCGGATCCAAAGAAGTGGGCTTGCAACGTAAGAAAACTGAAACACCAACGTGGAGAGGCTTACATCAGCCGGCGCGGAAAGTTTGTGCCCGAAAGACAGATAAAGACAGCAAAAGACTGCACTTGCCGTTTCAATTGCAATACAAAAATTAGCAATGCAGAACGGGAGCATATATTCAAATCATTTTACAGCTTAGATGCTAATGAAAAGAGACACTTTTTGCTTGCCACTACAGAAAGACTATCCATCAAGAATACTAACGTATCCTACTGTTCTAAAAGGAAATATAGCTTTAAATATTTCTTCACAATAAAGTCTGAAAAGCATCCTGTATGTAAGAATTTTTATTTGGCAACTTTAGCAATATCACAGAAGCCAGTTTACAATGTCCATATGGGAAAATCGGATTTAAATATGCCAAAAAGAGACGGTAGAGGGCATTCTACAACCAGTACACACTCTTTACCTACGGAAGACAAGGATAGAATAAGAAAACACATTATGAGTTTTAAAACAATTGACTCAAAGTGCATATTGCAGTACTCGAAAAAGAAACAGTATTTAGGCTCGCATTTGAGTATTAAAAGGATGTATGAAATGTATGAAGAGGGTTGTAATAAGAATAGTGTAGTGCCTTTAAAAGAATCAATGTACAGGAAAATATTTAGGCTTGAATTTAATTTGCATTTTAAAAAGGTTAAAATAGATGCTTCGCTTTGTGTTAGGTGTAAAGGGGATATAAAGAAAAATATTGTGAAGGAATGATTGCTTAAATACTTATTGCATTTACTGCAAGTTGGGCTTTGAAAATACAGGCAGTATAATGCAGCTTTATTGAATACTGCCTGGGTCATTGGTCCCTGGTTGGACAACAGGGTCTTACAAATGTTTTTGTGTAAAGCATGTCTGGGAGTTTTTGTTGTTTTTAAGTTGCACGTCAGGTAAAAAGAAAGATCACATGGAACAGGGAGTTTAGTAGTCTTAAAAATGTCTAGTAACAAAATGCACAGTGGCGTGGTGTTGCCAGGCTATTTTCAGCAGTAAATTCAGTTCCTTTGAAAGGAGTAGGTACTTAGATTAACTCTAGAAGTTTTTTTTTAATTCTTAATAAGGTTGGCACGGCTAGACTTCGGATAAAGAACACACTAGGTACCCAACCACTACCTGAAAACTTGAGTTAAGATATACCTATTACTACCACATATATTATACGTAATGTGGTGGTATTTTATATAATCTTTCAATCACAGAAATTATGTAAGTAAATGTAGGCGTGCAGCTGTTGATAGTTTTGCAAAGTATTTTTGTTCATGATTCTTGATTAGTGTCGTGAGTCGTCGTTGTGTGATCGAACTCACTAATTATGTCTTTGTGCCAGGATAAGGTATACAAAATACAAATATTTAGGTATATATTGTTATAGGCATTGCAATATTAGCAATATCAATAAACTTAGAAGAAAAAGATCATTGTTTTTTCACTTTTATTGTAAAAACCAAAATGCTTATAAAATATTTAAACGAAATTAATAAAATTTAAAAGAAACATCTTATTTTATGAGAGCTTATAATGTATTCTTACAGTATGATGTTAATGTTAGTAAATGGAAAAATGTGATGTTAACTAGATAATAAAACATAAGTGACACATAGGCAACTCAATACACAAAAAACTAAAACAAAGGCATCAAGAATGTGTGATTAATAAATTATTTTTATTTTATTGTATTTTTTTATACAAATCTACACTAAGAAAATAAAAAATAAAATAATGGTCAATCTTTTAATTCTAATATGGATATTCTATTTTTAAATAAAACATATCATAAGACACGCTTTTTTTGCACAGCTTATATTATCGTTTCACGTTGATTTACTGGACCAACAAAGTCAACCAAAACCGGACTAAGATATGGGGGCTGTAGCATACAGTTTTACATTTGTAACAGAACGTCAACTATCAACACGGTGATGGCGCGCTGTCAGCGGGTTGCCCATGTCTAAAATACAATGTACATTGTAACTTTATACATTGCACATCACTTATAGTACATTTTTGGTAATTGATGCCTGAGATATCGCGTTTACGCGTCATTTAGGTTGAGATAGACCAACTTCTACCTTAAATCTATTTAAAATAAGGTGCTTAATTAATCCTGGCTGGGATCATGACGCACACTAGGTCTTCTTCATTTTCATCCTTCAGTTCCCATTTCACCTCAACCTTGACCTTTGGGTAAGACTTTAGTACTGGCATAGTAGTTATGTAATTGGCTACTTTTCCCGCCTGAAAAGAACAAGAGAAAGTCTTTGTTATGACCTCAGCACTTATTTAAAGTACTTATATATATAAATTTAATTGCATCCCCTTCCAGTACCTTTCTGCCAAGCAGGCCAAACGCAGAATTTGAACATATTTTATAAAATCCAGCTGTCACCAATGTCTTCTTGTCGTCTTCCACAGTGTGAGGAAGCTAGTGGTTAGTGGTTAGATGTTGGTCTAGTGGTTAGATGTGCCGCCTTTGGATCAACGGGTCCCGGGTTCGATTCCGGCGTCGGGCAAGTGCCTTTGTCTAAACCAGAGGTACTGGCTCGGAGTCTGGGTGTCATTTCTATCTATAATATGTATGTATTTACAAAAAAAATATGTATTTAAGTAGTTTATCATCCATCTCGTTACCTTAACACAAGCATTAAGTTGCTTAGCTTGGGACGAGATGGCGTTGTGTGAAATGTCCAAGGATATTTATATTTACTTAAGTTTGGCAATCCTGTTCAGTATCTCAGTAAAATATGAATTTGAAAGTTTCTTGATAGTTACCGATAGAGGGCAGGCGAGTCCGTTGTCCCTGCAAGCGTCAGGTTGTGGCATCGGGAAGGGCACTGGAAGGTTCATGATCACTCCATGGACGACAGTCTGAAGACTCTTCACCTCTTGAGCTGGAAACATGGTATTTTGCTATAGCTTTTACAGCTGAATTATTTAAGGTGAAACATACTAACGTTTCGTGGCGTGTCCTAACGCGTCAGAAGCATATCAGTTTCATAAAATTAAGACCACGCGTACAAATGTGTCCATATTCAGATTAAATGAATGAAACCAATATACTTCTGACGCGTGACGACAGTGCCTCAAACGTGCCACAGCAAATATCTCTGGTTTTCAGAAAACCAGAGATATTTGCTGTGGCTCGTAGTTCGATTCCAGGGCCCGATTCCGGCCAAGTGTCTTTGTGGAGAAAAACGTTTTCTCCACAAAAACACTTGGCCGTCCCTGGAATCGAACTAGTAACATTTAAAAGCGGCTACGCAACTGTTAGATATAAATCATCAACCGTATCATAAAGCCTCTTGTGAAGCCAGAGATTACAAAGGGGTTCGCATTGGTCGAGTAGCCATTCCTTTCGTATTTAGTGCCAGAAAAACCCGGCACTAAGCGAAAGAGATATAGGCGGGGTCAGCTAGAAGTGTATGCTGCCTTCGATTCAGATCCGCTGCCACACAACCACCAATACAATAAAAGAGGGTTTTATTGCCACTTGTCCTCGTTAGCTTCTGTCAAGAGCGCATGGCATACGTCTTGATCCTTTGATCTTGCCGCAAGCACCTATACTTACAGGGCGTGAAGTCGATACTGATCGTAGCGTTGGTGTTCCTTTTGAGCACGCATTCCGTGGCATCTTCAGCGCACCCGCTTACTCCTACATTCTGCACTGTCGCTAGTTTTGAACCTATGAACACAAACGGACTATAGTTGACTTACACATTTTCCTAAATAAAACGCACTTACAGGAGTAATACCCCGATTAATTTGACCCCTAACTGTTTAGTTATCTACTACTCTGCCCATATATTACCCACTACTGATCAAGATAAGGAAAACTTGATACGAAACCCTTTTTTTTACGTCGGAGATCCTCATGGATACCCGGCCGTTGGGGACTAGCCGGGCTCCGGGGCGCGTAGAGATGGTGAATTGCGCCCCGACCTACCCACTAAAACCGACGGCGATCCTCGACTGCCCAAACCAGGGCCACGGGGTTCACTCCCATTGTGGGAACATGCGTGCCAACCCGTCGGCCAGCGTAGCACAGTAGGCTAATTGCCCTCCATGTAATTGGAGGAGGTTTGAGTCAGGAGTGGGTCTTATAAGGGCATAGGCCTCGGTCCACCGTGTGGGAGGCCTACCAGCATTGCGCTTTTCGGAACGCGGTCAACACTCGAGGTATTTTCTGCCCCAACGGGCGTCGGTCCTGCGCGCTATGTGTCCTGCACACTGCCACTTATGTTTGGCAATCCTGTGGGCTATGTCAGTGACACTGGTTTGCCTGCGTATCTCCTTATTTCTGATTCGACCTCGCAGGGAAACTCCGAGCATAACCCTCTCCATTGCTCTTTGAGTAGTAGTAGAAGTTAAAAATGACGGAGCTATGCGGAATAAAAACCCAGGCAACGGAAAGTACTCATATTTTAAGTCGGTTGAAAATATGACTCCAAAGTACGATTTTTAAGTTCCAATGGCAATACTACCCATAAAAATCGCGTAGATACCTAATTTGTGTTTTTTATAAATTTACTAACGATAGTTTAATGAGGGGTGATTTTGTGGCATTACTGACAAATGTACAAAAATGATTATTATTTAGCCATTTATGTAATTATGATTTGCAATAAGTATTTATATCAATGTATTTGTTCACCGAAGGTCATTGGACATACCTCACTAGTCAATATATTATGAAGAGACAGTTTTGTTTGAATATAACCATCATCATCATTACCTTGGTTTCCTAAATTGAATGGAGTCGCGATAATCTAATCTAACCAGGTTTATTACATCCCGAGGGTGTCGTAAGAGCCGACAAAAGGAAATGATATGGCTGAAAACCTAGCCGCAATCTCAAACTGAACTTTATTTACGTATGTTTTATCACAAAACTCTTATAAATCGTCATATTTATAATTACCAATATCATCAAGGCCCTTGTCCCAGGCTAGGTGGTAGTCCCATCCATACATACCTATCGGTCATCATTCACACATTTCTTCATTGTTGTTTATTGTATTACATGTATTACATGAATATTGTACTTTATTGAACTGGGAAAACGAGGAATACGATCCTACTGTAAAGTGTTACTAGTACAGAGGGGAGTGTAATTGTTTCTCCCAGTACAATCTGAACATAATTTTGTAACAAACACGAAATGTAAGATTGTACTGTTTATCTTTTCTTTTTGAAATAATAAATAAAATAAATAAATAAATAAAAATTGTTACAGTCTATCCTCATGCTGAAAATACCACTGGTACGTAATGCTGCTCTACAGAGAAGAGCCAGCAAGAAACTCTGATGTAATTTTTTTTTCAAATTTTTGGTTTTTATTACAATATAGCACTAAACAGTTGAAAGTTCGCGAGGCAAGAGAAATACGCTACATGTTTGCGTCAAAAGAAGGAACGAAACCTTGTGCCAACCTGTCTGCCTGGCCAGCGTGGCACATCCATGTACTTAGAGGAGGCTCGACTCAGCAGTGGGTCATTTATGGACTGAGAAATAGTAAGTAGATTATCGCTTGAAGGGATTTTAAGATCAGCCATCAGTTTCCACGTTACCCGCTTAGAATTATTGCTGGGATTGACCTTGACGTGCCCTCCGTAGCAGGAAGGCTAGAGTTTAATATGACGGACACTCACTCAACAATCAACTGAGCCAGATATTCTGGTTTAAGACATTTATTCTACAAAAAGAATACAATTCACTTACATGGGAATACATGATGGATTTTAATAATTATATTAAAATAAGATATTGCTTAACAGATCGTAAGTAGTTAGGTTAAGAGTAAGTTGGGGAGAGTAGGTTGAAATAAATCTGTGTGGTGACGGATGTATTCTAACATTGTGTCACCACCCCATTTCATCCTAAGTGTGTCGTAAGAGTCGACAATAGGAAATGCCAAGGCTGAAACCTAGCCGCAAGAGAAGGAAAGCTTGATACTGAACCCTGTGCGAACCCTGACTGACCAGCGTGGCATAATAGGCTTATACCCTCCATGTCGTTGGAGGACGCCCGACCCAGCAAGGGGTAATATATGGGCTGAGAAGTAGGTTGGGGATTATCTCCTGGACAATGAGTCCACAAATAACCCAAAACTCGTTCCCGCCACAACGGTTTCTTCTCAAAAATAAGTCTAGAATAACTGGCATTATGAGGTTATTGTGTTAAAATCGATAAATAAAGTTTCCTGTTACGCAGCTACACACAGCAAATGGAGCGTAAGCGATAAACGTGGTATGAAATCACTCGGTCTGTTATGTATTTAAAATATTCAACGGTTTATGTGGTGCGTGGGCTGGACAATACCTTCAACTAGCTATTTTATCTTATTTATTGTAGCCATCAAAACGTTATTTATATGGAGTTACGAGTGCGAGCTTTCTTTATTTTATTGATCGCATTAAGGTGAATGTTCCAGGGTAGCCCGCGAAATTCAAATTTTCTTACGTTTTTTGCAATTTGCAGGTCAGTGCTAGGTTGCTGCTGAAATTTCGCTATATCGCGGTGTAAGACTTTTTGGTAATTCTCGCATTTGTAGGCGATATCTTGATGCAATTAGTTCAAATTTTTCGGGTAAACTGTGTAAAGTATGTAGACTGCAGTCGCTACAACCCCATAGCAGATCAAGGGCTCTTTGAAAGAATTTGCTGCCGGCACCGCGCTTGCTTAATCCGGCACTGTATAAAGGTAGTTAGTTACGACACCCTCAGGATCGAATAAGTTGACAAGTATGAGAATATTTTAATCTCTCAACACACAGACGAGCTCTGTTTCACGTCACAAACACGCAATGCGAAAGTTTTGAGCATGTAGCTTTATCATGTTGCACAGAACAAAGACAATTTTATCATCGTGCCATAACAACAACAGCGTTATCTTAAAACATGTGGAATACAGATAGCAAATAGCCAGAATGAACTTTACAATAACAATTTAGGTTACCACTACTTTTCAGCCCATAAATTACCCACTGCCCAGTCGGACCTCTTCCAACTACATGGAGGGTAATTAGCCTACTGTGCCGCGTTGGCACAGGGTTTCGTTTCAAGTTTTCCTTCTCTTGTGGCTAGGTTTTCGGACTAGTCATTTCCCTTTGTCGGGTCTTACGACACCTTCGGGATTGAATAGGGTGGTGACATCGTGATATCGTGATGTATTGGTGAGAAACTAACGTTTCGTTGATTATAAAACGTTAAACTAAAATGGATTAGTGTTAATTGCTAGCTTCGAAAAGAAAGGGCAGGCCATATGTACCGAAGCACAGGTAGCCTGGGAATCAGTGGCCTCTCCACTGAATGTTGTGGAGATCAACGGCGGATGACTATGAGCACCAGCGGAGGTCTCTTTATGGTGGATTGATAAGAAAGAAAATAAAATAAAGTCTTTAGACCATTTCCTCGAGCTGTAGTTAGATAAGCGTCGTATTATTTACCCATGTCCAAAGGATTTGTTCATTGTAAATAAACCTTTTACAAAGCATGAGTAGGCAACGAGCAAATACATAGTATGTACCACCATAGGTATCAATAACAATAGGCCGTTATTATTTGTACAAAGTAACTAGTTTGCCACGCTTATTAAAAAAATAAATTACCGCAATCGGTGTAGAACTTCGCTTGAGCACTGGCAAGAAGCACTGTGACGGATAAAAAGAACAACATATTGAATTTAATTTGAAATAAGACCGAACTTGTTTGAATTTTCGCGCGCTAACGTGCAACCGACTCGCGCGATTGTTGCGTACTGACCGACGGATGAGCAATTGTGTGATTGTGTGGCGACCTTTATTGCTTTATAAAATGCGCTGGCGCCGGTCATAGAACAATAAAGATCGGCATTTAAATGCAGGTGGTCGTTTTTAAATTTACCCTACAGTTAGAATACAATCGAATTAAATATTGCTTATTCGACTAGGGCCGACAACTTTCTTGGCCATCGATATTAGTCGTGGAAAGAAAACAGTAACCGATTCAATAAAACATTGACTCGCTCTTACAATTCATACAAATTGTATGTGGCATCCAAAGACATTGTATTAAATAGAATTTTATGTGGATACCCTGCCGCTAACCTAAATAAAATAAGAAGATTTAGATAGATAAGATATATCTTTGAACTATTAAAACAGGTAATATTCATAAAGCAACAATAAAATGGCTCAAGCTATTTGTACAATACCTGTTTTGATCTCATTGTCATTGTTTTCTTATCACTACTTAAAAAAATAACAGTACAAGCATACAACTATATATGTGATATTTTACAGCGATGGCGCGTCTATTTTCATAATCTATGTTCAATTACCGGAAGAACTGCGCCGCCCACTCGGCCGGTAAGTTTCAGGAAAATGTCTACAAACACACAGTGATACTCGCTTTGCATTTTTATGTGATCAAATTTGTTGATAAAAGTGTTTATACAAATAACTCATCCTCAGCTCACGTAAGTCGACTGCCCTAATGATATGTGTGCACTACACAAATCGTGACATGTTTTCAAGTTCTCGAGCGCGTTAATGTAACTCTCATTTTTATGCCTACGCAAGGATTGCAACTATTTGGCATATTTGTCTCATTAAACCTTTAACATATATATAACATACACATATTATATACTAACGACCCGCCCCGGCTTCGCACGGGTGAAATGATGAACCTCTAACTTTATCAGTGTTTCTTTACAATATTATGGATGTATTATACATATAAACCTTCCTTCAATCACTCTATCCATTAAAGAAAACCGCTTCAAAATCCGTTGCGTAGTTTTAAAGATTTATGCATACATAGGGACGGACAGACGACAGTGACTTTGTTTTATACTATGTAGTGATAGTGATGATAACATATAATAAATAATGTTGTCTGGTACAAATTAGGCCTTGTTGGTCTAGAGGTTAGAGAGCACGGCGCCTCGGTTCGATTCTGGGATCGGGCAATTGTCTTTGGGTAAATCAGAGCCTCTGAGTCTGGGTGCCATTTCTGTATGTGAATTACATGATAGGTAGATAGCCCCTGCGATAGGTTATACCTAGAGCAGTGCTTTCGCTGTTAAGCTGTTAGCGATACGACCGCCGAACTACGCATGTTCTGCTTGTTTTTAATATAGTGTATAAATCATAATAAATGCGCGAATCTATGTGGTGACGGATTTAGAGAATACATAGAGTCACCACCGCGTTCCATCCTGAGGATTTCATAAGAGCCGACAAAAGGAAATGACGACGCTGAAAATCTAGCCGCAAGAGAAGGAAAACTCGAAACGAAACCCTGTGCCAACCCGTCTGGCCAGCTTGGCACAATAGGGTAATTACCCTCCCTGTGATGGGTGATTTATGAGCTGAGTAGTAGTAGTACCGCGGTCGATTGGAAGACTAAACGCGCATTCAGCACATTTCTCAAAAATTAAAATAAAAAAGCGACTTGAATTCAAACAAACACACTCTGCCATTTTTATTTTATGTTTCTCTTCCCTAGTAAGTAAAACCAAAGGTCCTGTTACAATTTGTCAAGACCATCAATTGATGCATTGTCGCCTGACCGAAGCTAAACGCCAACTTCCTGTCGGGCGGTTGCGTCTCCAAGTTTGAGAGATTTGCTTCATACCACGTGCATATTTCTCGGCCTAGTACTCCTGAAGTATGAAACTAAGTAGCTATATTCTACCTTTGGCTATATTTATGAAAGATCTTAAGGGTCTTTGTATCACTAGGCGATACAATAACAAAAGTTTTCATTTACGTTTAAATTCCATATCCTGCAGGGGGCAGGGTATTCTTTTTAAGGAAAACCCTGTACTATGGAAGGGCTCCGCATCCTCAGCATCGTTATCACGCATGCCGCGGAACAAGATTTGTGATGGTTTACACAAAGACACTTGCTCGACCCCTTAATCGATTGACCCCGTTGATCCCATAGGTGGCAGATCTAACCCCTACACCAACAAGTAATTCAAAAGTCAAGTAACAAACGAGTTTCTGGGTAATTTAAGTATTGATTATAGTCTTACCATAGATGCTTGCATAACCTGGTAGCCAATCTCTATCAAGTGCAGGAACAAGTGCTAGCAGTCAGACCAAAAGCAGGCAGACAGTCATAATAGCGGATTACGCTAGCTGGAGCATCCTTAGGTGGTGTTGTGCTCACACGCGTGAGGAAGGTCTCCAGGAGCAGGAAGCATCATGTTAGCAGTTGAGAGAATCCAATTTTCCTGTGTTGCCGGCGTCCTTCTTTCATGTTGTACTGGACGATACGTTAGTCCTGTGGTGTTAGAACAGTCCATAGGTAACGGGGACCGCTTACCATCGGTTTGAGCTGAAAAATATTGTTTTTAATTTTGTATAGATATTTTGGCCGGAGTCTTGACTTCATTTTATGCCATTGACATTATTTTTGCACTACATGTAGTCATTCTACATATATTAATGCACATTTTTTTCGTCTATGGTGATTAAAAAAAATACTTCAATCCGTTAATAGTTGCAAGAGTACAATCGTCCTAAAGGCATTCAGCTATTCCGAGAAACCGCTTTAAAACTCATTACCGCCGTGCAATTGTTTTAAATTGTCTTTTGGATGAAATCATTGTTTCTTGACCCCTCTTACGCGCAGAATTGGTGCAAAACACTTCATCATCATCGTTTTATTTGTGTTTGTGTTGGTTTAGGCACCACAGGTGTTGCCTTAGAATCAAAGGCCTCCAGTTCTTTTTGTGTAAACCAGGGATATATCCAAAAAAAACTCATTTAATCAAGTTGGCTCATAAAGATCTTCTGAAAAGTCCACAAAAAATAATTCAGTATTTACCACCGGTTAGGAATGCAGCTCTACAGAGCAAACTCGAGCATGTAGTTTAAACTAAAGTCTACAAATTCAAATGGAACATATTCCTGTAAGTTGTATCACAAAATTTTTCGTCATATTCAAAACTACCATCATCATCTTCGAAACCTGCTGTTTATATTTATATTCGCGGAAAATAATTAATTAGAGTGAAAGCTGAAATATTAGGGATATGGTTGTAGTACTCCCCGAGGCCTACCCTTACCAGGAAAAATAAATTCTCGGGTGCCCAGGGAACGTCGGAAATATTACCTGACTGGCTAATGACTGTTTTAATTTGACCATATGTAGTTTCTAGATAGTAGTAGTAGATAGATAGACCATATAAAGTGTTTAGCTGCTTACTTCTCAGCCCATAAATGACCCACTGCCTCCTCCAACTACATGGAGGGCAATTAGCCTACAGTGCCGCGCTGGCCAGACCGGTTGGCATAGCTTTTTTTATCAAGTTTTCCTTCTTTTGCAGCTAGATTTTCGGACTTTTCATTTCTTTTTGTCGGTTCTTACGAAACCCTCAGGATGAAATGGGGTGATGACACTATGTATACTAAATCCGTCACCACACGGAGATGTTGAGGTTTACTAAATAGTTTAATTAAAATATCTATTATTGTTATATTTTTAATATATTATTATTTATGTAATTAGTTTAGAAAATTATAGTAAATTACATTTGACCTATTTAAGAAGTAGGTACCTATTTTTACGTATTCCGTTCCGTAGCAGAATTGAGTACTGATTACAGAATATCGCAGTATATACCGTATTTGACCAGTCAGTTGGCAGGTCACTAGGTATGCCTGTATCGCAGGGGCTCTTTACTCGTACTATGTAGTTATTTTTAAATGAATTGCTTGTTATAACCTGTAGTCGCGTTTACAAACATGAAATTCACGAACACAAATGACACCCAGATTCACAGCCAGCACCCTTGTTTTACACAAAGACCATTGCCCGTACTCGGAATCGTACCTAGGACCCGTAATCCAAAGGCGGCACATCCAACCCCCTTTTTTAATTTGGAAATCCTCAAAGATACCCGTCAGCTAAACGCCAGCCGGGTTATGTGGGACTCCGCGGCGCGGAAATATGATAATTGCGCCCCAACCTATCCACTAAAACCAAAGGTGTCCCTCGACTTCCCGAAAAAGAGCCACGGGTTACATGCTACGCGACCCGGCTTGACCCTCTTGTACAAGTAGTTGTACAACCCATCGAGAGGCACGTACGGGACATTGCATGTACCCGCCTGCTTTGCCGCCTCATGTAGCTAGCGGTGGCAGCCCTGGCCCACTGGCCTGGCCGAGCCTCCACTGCTAGCGGCAGCAGCAGCACATCCAACCCCTAGACTAACAAGGCAGACACAAGTGACATCCAGACGCAGAATGATATGAAAAATATGGGCACATAAAAGTACCCACGCAAGCGTATCTATAGACGGTCCCGGTGTTTAGCTAATCCGGTGAAGTGACCGAGACTGTCATAACTTCAGAATACGTTATATCTAATCCCATAACAGGTGCTATGACAAAAGGTGCCCAAGGAATACGGCGACCATGAGTTGAGATGGGCCGTGACCTTCCCGACTTAGTCAATTACGATTCCACATCAAATGCATAATGAATGTTTCATTTACGAAATGGTACGAAACGAAAATATCGGTAAGGCGTTTATTTCCGTAATTGCACTGGACTTCGATACTCAACGATTTTAGTCTGCAAGCGACTACCGTCATACAAAGCGAGTCGTGGGACAAAATTCGGCGACGCGACTCGTGTACGACCTGAATGGATTTGTATGGCGGTAGTCGCTTGAAGACTAAAATAGTTGAGTATCGAAGATTTGCGTAGCCTTGTGTACGAGGGGCCTAAGCCATAAAATCAGGTAAGACTAGGAGTCGACGTGTAAACAAATAAAGGGTTGTGGGAGATCAAAAGAGATGGACGGATTGTGAGAATGAGAAAGTTTGTATGAAAGCTGTGAATGTAGATATGAAGACCGATAGGTGTGTATGGAGACCTAACGTGGGACACGGGCCAAAAGTCGAAGAAAGAAGAATAAAAATAAGATGTTTAAAAAAAAAACAAACGAAACTAGTGCACTTTATATCGCGGGGGAAGTTTTCTAACATGTAATTCACGAACACAAATAAAACCCAGACTCGGAGCAAGTGTCTCTGGCCTACATAAAGACACTTGCCCAACCTCGGAATCGAACTGTGGATCTCTGACCTGTAGGCGGCACATCCAACGCCTAGACCAACAAGGTTTTTAAGAGTTTTGTGATAAAACTTACGTAAATAAAGTTCCTTAATACAGTAGCACAGATATAATAATACTAAAGTACTGTAGTGTGGTTTACCTTGCTTCATATAAGCTTCATTTTAAGTAATGCTTACCCTGCTATAAAGATGTGGTGTGTTGTCTTAGGACTGTGCGCCTACTTCTTGATATTGCTCCCGTGTTTTATAGTCATGAACAGGGAATATAGTGTTGTTTGCACTTGTCCTAATTGCATTTTAAGGGTGGGGAAACTGAATGGACCCTGGGAGTGGGGTAGCAAAAATTAGTACCTATTTACGTAATCACGTTGTGGTAAGTTGTTAGGTGCTGTATTGTTTAAAGAGAAATGCCTTTAGGATCCCAAAGTAAGGACTATATTGTTAATACATCACATTATACAGGGTGTATAAAAACCCCTGTAGCCATAACGAAAGGATAGTTCTACTGATAAAGATACTACTACTACTCAGGCCCTAGGCGACCCACTCCTGAGTAGGGCCTCCTCCAATTCAAGGAGGGTAACTAGCCTACTGTGCCCGCTGGCCAGTATTGGTACATGGTTTCATAGCAAGCTTTTCTTCTCTTGCGGCAAGGTTTTCGGCCTTGTCATTTCCTATTGTAGACTGTTACGATACCCTCAGGATGGAATGGGGTGGTGAGACAGTTAAATCTACCGCCCATCATTTTATTTTATTAATAATGTTCTATTGTGCACGCTGTTTCTTTGTACTTTTTAAGACAAATGTCATCTAGTATGACCCGTGAAAACAACTGCTGCAAAGCATTAGTAAGGTCGGGAATTAAATAATGTACACGCGATAAATCCGCTAAAAATATGTTTAAATTAATGACAGACAGAAATTGAAAAAAATATACTTTGCTATAGTAGTTTATCATCCATTTCGTTACCATAACACAAGCATTAAGTTGCTTAGCTTGGGACGAGATGGCGTTGTGTGAAATGTCCAAGGATATTTATTTATTTATTTATATTAGTTACTAGTGGCCCGCCCCAGCTTCGCCCGTGCAAAGCGGGGGTGGGTTATACATATAAACCTTCCCCTTGAATCACTCTATCTATTAAAAAAAACCGCTTCAAAATCCGTTGCGTAGTTTTAAAGATTTATGCATACATAGGGACGGACAGAAGAATGCGACTTTGTTATAAACTATGTAGTGATAGTGAAGTGATGTTCTATTGTGCACGCTGTTTCTTTGTACTTTTTAAGACAAATGTCATCTAGTATGTTCCGTGACCACAGCCGCTGCAAAGCATTCGTAAGGTCGGGAATTAAATAATGTACACGCGATAAATCCGTTAAAAATATGTTTTAATTAATGACAGACAGAAATTGAAAAAAATATACTTTGCTATATTAGTTATTACTGAATATACACCAAAATGCACTTAGTCAATAGCGGTCATTTTAATATAAAAGACTCAATTTTATTTATTTCTATAGACACCTATTTCACCTCTCAGTGCCGTTTTATGTCGCTTTATGTTTTGGCTAGACATATTTTGTTGCAGTCATTTACTGATCAAATTCTATAGTTGGACACCAATCTCCCTAATGATTTGTTAGGTTTTCGCGATTAGACAACTATAATCTAGTCTCTCCCGCGACCACGACTGCTGCAAAGCATTCGAAACGTCGGGAATTATATAATGTAATATACACGCGACAAATCCGTTAAAAAGTGTATTTTGTAGTGTAGTTAATTTTAACCAATCTATCTGTCTCGTACACGGACGGAGCTACGGGGACGGGTCAAAATATAAAACTTCCCCACCGCACCCTGGGAAATGACGTGTGTTGTAAAAGTCAACAACACCCATCACACTTGGTGGTAGGATCGAATGGTCCTCCCGGCTAGCTACCAACCTAAGTCCGGCAGCAAGTCCAAGCAGTTTTACTGTGTTCCGTCATGCGTATGCGAGAGCCGGTGCCCGACAGGGCATTTCCCTGAATTGCGTGCCTCATCTTAGACCCTGGCGTTGCTCTCCATCACGCAAGCCTAGGGTCAAAGGCATTCAAGTAATTGGTAAAAAAGGCTAGTCAAGAATTATATTCTTTCCACTAAACTTCTTTGTTCAGTACAGCTTTTCTACTAGAACATAATAGTTTCGCCCTCTCGTGGGTGTACCAAATTGTTTATTAATAGTACACCGACCCAGCTTGATTAAATAATGACCAAATTTTGTCCGAAAAGATCGGACTACCGTGCCGAACGGTTGTGTAGGGCTGTCTCTTCATAAATAAAATCTCCTTCATCCTTATTGCTTGGTGGCAGAATCTAATGGTCCACCCTGCTAGCTACCACCCTCATATCTAAGTCCGGCGGCAAATAGTTTTACTGAGTTTCAACGTGTGTATGCGAGAGCCCGACAGGGCATTTCCTTGAATTGCCTGCTCTATCTTAGACCCTGTCGTTCCTTTCCATCCCGCAAGCCTAGGGTAAAAGGCATTTAAGTCACGGATAAAAAACACACTAGCGGCCCGTCCCGGCTTACGCAAGGGTTGCGGGAGATCCAGAGAGATGGATGGATTCTAAGGATGAGTATTGTGTATGAAAGGTTTAAATGTACATAATTATGATGATTGTTATGTATGTGTAGAGATTACAAGAGGATCACCAATTTCAATTGGTAATTAAATATGACGATGTTTAAGAGTTTTGCGATAAAACCTACGTAATTAAAGGTCCTTTTGAGTTTGAACTCCCTCGAACATTTTTCATTGAGTGTTAAGTGGGACCTGACAACCCTACTTTGTGTTCATTGGTTAACAATGAGGATGTGATCTCTGTATCTTCGGGAATTGGCGGCAATTGTGTAAAGTGGCCACAGGGACTTGTACCAAGTACATAGTTCAGACCTCACTCTGTACTGTTTCATGAACAGTTCACACGAAAATCTGATTTTACCTAAGACCTAATATTACTTGACACCCAGCCAACACCAAAAAAAGGGTTATGTCATTTCCTTATGTCGGCTCTTACGCCACCCTCAGGATGGAATGGGGTGGAGACACTAAGTATTCTAAATCCGTCGCCACACGTTTTGTGATACAGTTTACATTAATTTCTTTTCAGTTATGTTCAACTTGATGGAGGGAGCTCCACTGCCCTGGTGAAGTAGCGATAACCAGGTTCCCTCTACTCTGTGGAGAGGCACCATCGTCTGGGTGTGTTCCGGCGTAGGCCGTCAGGTTGTCCAATTTCTACGGCTGCAGACGATGCGTCATGTAGTGCGTAGTTCGTTTCATTGTCACCGCGTGTTATGTTACATACATATAGTATATCTCCATTGCCTTTTTCCCAATTTCATTGAGGTTGATCCCAGTCTAGCCTGATTTGGCTAACTACTTCTTCTACTTCTAAGCCCATAAATGACCCACTACTGATTCAGATCTCCTCCAACTACAGGAGGGAAATTTGCCTACTAAGCCACGCAGGTCAGACGGGTAGGCAAAGGTTTGTTTCAAGTTTTCCTTCTCTTGCTGGTAGGTTTTCTTTTCTACCATACAATTTCTTTTAGTCGGCTTTTACGACACATCAGGATGGAATGGGGTGGTGACACTGAGTGTTCTTAATCCATCACCACACGGGTTATTAAACATAGAATAACGAATTTATCTCGTATAAAGTATATTACATTATTTAATACCCGCCGAAAACCTAGTCGCAAGAGAAGGAAAACTAGAAACAAACCTTTGCCAACCCGTCTGACCTGCGTGGCATAGTAGGCAAATTTCCCTCCTGTAGTTGGAGGAGATCTGAATCAGTAGTGGGTCATTTATGGGCTTAGAAGTAGAAGAAGTAGTTAGCCAAATCAGGCTAGACTGGGATCAACCTCAATGAAATTGGGAAAAGGCAATGGAGATATGTACGAGTATGTAACATAACACGCGGCGACTAGAAACGAAACCCTATGCCAACTTGTCTTGCCAGAGTAGCACAATATGCTAATTACCCTCCCTATGACGGGGGGAGCCCGACTCAGCAGTGGGCCATTTATGGCTGAGTAGTATAATAATCGTGAGAAACAACATTATACTCGATTTACTTTAGTTGTAAAACAAAACGTCATCACGTACGTTCATATCCATAGCATTTAAATTTGTAACATTAACATTTAGTTGATGTCTGAAGGCTATTTCCTCGCCATTCGACCATTATCCCGCTTCCGCGAAGTTTTCCTTACATATGATTAAGATCCTGATCGCATCTGCTCAATGTGACTGATGAGGTCGTTATCGTTTTATTTATAGAAAAAAAACTTTACGCTGGACTTTGACAAATTTTCTTCTGTATATTTATATATAGACAAAATGTATTTTTTTCAGGCGCTTTTTAAATTTATTTACGCGTATAATAAATTTAAAAAGCGCCTGCAAAAAATGCATTCCTTCGTATACAGTTATTTATAAATTACTAGATGTACACTGCGCGCGTAGCTTCGCCACTGACTAAAACAGGTGTTATGGAAAGACAGTACACAAATTTTGTTTTTTTTTGTTCTGAATCCGTGGGCTCGTGCACAACACTTTGCTGAAGACCATCACATGATCAAATGCATAGTTTACGATTCTATAAAGGACATACAGACACACATTAATCGGTGTCAATTTTATTTAAATTTGCATATATTTTCTTTAAAGTGCCTCTAATGAGTTTTTTTTTATAAAAACCGTTCATTTGACGTTTTTTTTCTGTATACAAATGAATGCCTTGGAAAGGTGTTGAATACGCTAATTTAGCTTTCGTACAAATATCTGTACGTCACTTACTTCAAGCTTTCTACCAAAGTACTGAATCGATTTTGATAACAATTTTCTATCTATATTATGTGTGTATTTACAAAAAAAATAAAAATGTATTTAAGTAGTTTATCATCCATCTCGTTACCATAACACAAGCATTAAGTTGCTTAGCTTGGGACGAGATGGCGTTGTGTGAAATTTCCAAGGATATTTATTTATTTATTATAATAAAAATAATTTTCCAAATCTGTTTATTTTTAAATGACCGATTAAAATTTTACTAAACAAACAACCGATTTATAGTCCACATTCTTTTTGAAGTCGGTAGGAAAATGTAAAAAATACTATCAATTTTATTTAAACAGTGTTTTTATTTATTTACTTAAACGAAAACTAATGCGAAAGAAACGCAAACGAGTTCCTCGTGTTTCTCATTGAGCATGCTCCATTCCACTGAATAGGCACCTTTGGGCATCTTCGCCAAATCTGCTGTTTCAACGTAGTGGGCTTGAATGCCAGCCTGCGAAATATACACGCTTGATATTAGAGATTTAGACCACATAGCACCACCGCTGCCTTCCATCCAGAGTGTCATATATAAGAGCGGAATTTTAGAAATGACAACGCAGAAATCCTATTCAAAAGAGAAGTACAACTTGAAACGAGCCTAGCCAATGCAGCCACCGTGGCACAGTAGGGTAATTTCTCTCAGTAGTGGGTATTTCAAGGGACAATATAATGTGATTATGATGATATTGGTTTTACTGCCCATATGGACATAAAACAACTATTTGAAGTGAGTGCCTTGGGTATATTTTACGTAAAGAAAAAAAATGTACTCCTTTTTACGAAAATTGCGCGGACGGAGGAATATGATGTTTCCCACACTTATAGTTTATGGAGTGAAAGCGTGCAGAACTCTAATATATTTTAAAATGTGCATGAAAAATATATTATGCAATAAACATTACACACACTACTACACTACCATTTGACACACACACGCATACACTCTGCCTGTGGTCAAGTATGTTGAAGTAAAGAATTTTAATTAAAATTAACTATGGTCGAATTTCGCCCTTTGGGCGACCACTACTTGAAGGGTGCAAGAAAAACTTTTTCAACCTCAAAGTCATTCTTGCACCTTTATGAGCTTGGAGGGTTGTATTGATGAGTTTGATGATTATAACTCTGTAACTACATACGTCTTACAGCCGCGAATCAAATGTTCATCATAATACAACCTAGCACTGCCCTGCAAATTGCAAAAAACGTAAGAAAATTTGAATTTCGCGGGCTACCCTGGAGCATCCACCTTAATGTCGGTGTCATTTAAGTTGACAGTGACTTCAAACTGTTGCTCCATGGTTTTTTTTTCTCATTTTAACTAGTGTTTTTTTATTGTTTTTGAAGTCGGTTACATGTATGTAAAGTTATTATTTTTTCGTGTAAATAACTCGTTCAAGAATACCCAATTTCGTCTTCCATCAAATGGTTTTTCATCCCATCTATTCGAAAAGTGTCGTTTTGTTCCTCTTTAGCAAAGTAGCTCTTTTCTCTTCTAGACTTTTTAGCAGGCAGTAATGAGTTTATAACTAATCCTCTTTATGCTCATACGTGCGCCGCAATTTACTTTGCCGCGCACATTTTGATTTTGGAACATCTTAGTGTTTAGCGTTTCAAATGTTAATATGTATAAGCTTTTAGTTGTTTTATTATTATTTTAATTTAGTTGTTACTAACTATATGTTTTATTGAGGTTTTCATAGAGGGTGATGAAAAGTAGAGTGTATCACTCGGGCGCAAAATATTTTTTGGCTCAGGCGACGTACTGTGAATCCCTCGCTACGTTCAGGATCTAGTAAAGAATCCCACACTTCATATTCATGTCATAGTAACATAGTCAATAAAAAACATTTAAGTTGAATGATTCAGCCGTGTCTAAGATATCTCTTTTCTAGTATTCTCAGGGGTTCCATAGAGACTTACCGGTAGAGGGCAGCTAAGTCCGGTGCCAGAGCAGGAGTTCGCTCCGTCAAACTGCAGCCAACCGTTGAACTGCTCAAAGGCTATAAACCTTGTCAGGTTCTGTGACTCGATTTCTGCCGACAAGAGATAAATTATTGATGACCATGATTATTTGGCGACGGATTTCGTATACACTGACTTTTAAAGCATATACGACTGCCTCGTTGGTCTCGGGTTCGATTCCGGGGTCGGGCAAGTGTAATTTTGTGTGTGTGTGAGTAGGTCAAGCCAGTGTAAGTCAAGCCAGAGGCACTTGCTGCGAGTCTGGATGTCATTTGTGTTCGTGAATTACATGTTTGTAAACTGTCCCCGCGTAACTGTCCAGGTTATCCCGTGCAGGGGTAACCGTCCCGTGCAGGGGTTTCATTTTATTTTTTTCAAAAATATCAATTACAACAGCCGGTTCCATTCTGAGGGTGTCGTAGAAGGCGATTAAAGGAAAGCAAGTACTTTTTGGTAACATAATTGATAGCCGTGACTTGAAGTTGAGTTGACTGAGAATAGATTGGTTCGTTTTCATCATCGGTGGGTCACAGCGTTTACGCGAACTTTACGGCGCAGGGGTTTTAGTGGGTAGACAAGTAGTTACGGAGTCCCACATAATCACCGGCCCGGGAGGCGGCGGTATTTTCCCAGCGAAACAAAAAAAATATTGTTCGTTTTGCTGCTTTTTCTACACTACATTTATATGCCGTCCTAATTGTATAAAAAAACTCGCGGGTTCCTGTTACTCACGTGGTGTAAAGGTGACGGTAGCCAGCATTTTGGAGTCTGTCCGCAATGTGCACTGTTCCACTTTGTCGTCGCACACGTTAAGATTCACGAAATCAATGGTCGCGGGCCCTGTATTAGAAAAAAATATGTAAAAAATACGAAATGATAAATGCCGTGAACACGGATGACTGATGTCAATACGTGTATGAAACGGGCAACATTTTGTTCGCTAACGATGCGAAAGACAAACGCAAAAGGAATTTTATTTATGTAGATTCTATCACAAAACTCTTGTATGTCGTTTAAAATCTATACTATACTCGTATAATTTATAAAGCTGCAGAGTTTGTTTGTTTGTTTGTTTGAACGCGCTAATCTCAGGAACTACTGGTCCGATTTCAAAAAATCTTTCAGTGTTTGATAGTCCATTTATCGAGGAAGGTTATAGGCTATATTTTATTTTCAAAAGAATTAGGGATCCGTATGAAAATTGAGATTTTGTAAACGAAGGTGTAAAATCGAAAATCTATTTATGCGTGCGCTTCAAAAACTATTGACAATAGAACAAAATGATGTACTACGGGTTTGTAGGTCTTATAAAGATCTACAAAAAAGTTCGCGAGAGCACATATCTAACTATCATAGTTTAGTCACAATAACAAAAAAATAAATATGCATAGAGATAAGCACGGGTTCGAAGCCCATGCGGGCGAAGCCGCGCGCAAAATCTAGTTACTAATATGATGTAACGGCCCTTGTCTCACGCTAGGGGGTAGTCTCCTTACACACATATCAGTCGTCATATTTCCGTCCTTTCATAAACAATTCCTCATTCTTGCAATGCGTCTAGCCACATGGAAACGATGTTACTCGGATGGATAACATTTAACGTCCATAATGACTTCTTAGGGATTTCACAGGGAACGTTATCAATAAAACAAAATTATAGGCGGCGGCAGATTTTAACTCTTTCTTTGTACTTTTGAAGACACCTGTCGTCTAGTCTCTCCCGCGACCACAACTGCTGCAACTGCTGCGAAACGTCGGGAATTAAATAATGTAATATAAACGCGTTAAATAAAGTGTTTAATTTATTTATCGCGTTTATATTACAACTGTCAGTCCAGTCAAAATAGTGGAAGAAAGAAAGGAATAAGATTTTTGCACAGGTGGTGGGAAAAAGAATTCATAGTCTTTCGTAACGAACTTCACGACCTCAGACTTAGTCTAATCCAGTGTTTCCCAATCATTTTAGGTAATGCCCCACCCTAACATTTCTAAAATTTGTATGCCCCCTATACTTTTTATTACCTTTAAAAATTGTTTTGTTCAGATCTCCTCCAATTATAAAGACGCTAGATGGATTGGCACAGGTTGTTGCATACAATTTTCCTTCTCTTGAAGCTTAAATGGACGGAGCGAGAGAGCCTGGAGAGAAATGACCTCATTCTGCGAGGTCGTCATGTCCGCCAAGGAGGCGGCTGAGAGGGAGCGGGAGTTGGCCTCCCTACGTCCAAGTGGGCGTCACCGCAATCGGCGCCGCAGGGCGCAGGATGACCTCCGCCCACCGTAAGTGGGTCTGCGGGCGATAGACCTGGGAAATCCATCGCCTGCGCAATATAGACCCCGGGAGGAAGGCGCGCTGCGTTCCGCGCGTGCCTCCCAGCGGTGGAATGGGGGGAAGCTACTATAGCTATCCCCCACGTAATCGGAGGGGCCCGCCTCGGAGCTAGGGGCTCCACTAAACGAGGCGGGCTGAGGTCCCCAGGGTCCCGGAGCATGCTCTCCTATTGGGGAGTGCATCCCGTGGCCCTGGTTCGGACATTCGAGGATCGCCGTCGGTTTTAGTGGGTAGGTCGGGGCGCATTTTACCATCTCTACGCGCCCCGGAGTCCCACATATCCCGGCTAGTTCCAACGGCCGGGAATCCATGAGGATCTCCAACGTAAAAAAAAAATAAAAAAAAAAAACAAAAAAAAAAAGTAGCTTAAATGGAAGGTATAAAATAGATTTTGGATAGCAATACGTGTTATATAATTTCTTACCACAGCTTCTTGCATATCTTGGTAGCCCATCCTTGGCAAGTGCAGGAACAAACGCTAGCAAGCAGACCAGAAAACAGTACGACCACTTGTGCATTTTGATTTAAAGAATAAGTCAGTAATAGGTACTTGAGACTTCTTCATTAAATAACAATAATTTAAAATCGGTTCCAGATTTATAGGTGCAATCTTGTTTACAGCACACGACACAACAATCCGTTATTATTGTACGATACCACATTTCTGACATTGGGTACCGGGAAAGTCTAAACTAAGCGAGGATTGCGTTACTATTGGCTGTATCAAACCGTGACGTCAGATTGATTTTTTTAGTGCGTAATTATTGAAAAGATACCAATTTGGATGAAAACCATTTTTACTATTTAAATTTTAAATGGTAAATTTTACATTTTACTGTATTGTTTAAATTGAAAAGCCCTGATGAGCCAACTTGATTAAATGAGTTTTGAGTTTGATTGAATGGTGTAGGTGTGTGCAAGTTCTATTTGTCAGACAAGGATCAAATGCTATAAAGTAACGGCATGTACCAAAGAAATAAAAACCTAATTTTAAACAAACTATGAATCGGCTAGGTTTTCGCCTTTGATTTTGTTTCCTTTTGTCGGCCATTTCATCCTGAGGGTGTTACGACACCCTCAGTTCATTCATGGGTACACTGTGTATTCTTAGTCCGTCAAAAATGCGAAAAATGTCAGAGTATATACCGGTGATAGAGGTAAAAGCACTCCCATCCGCTCGCCTGGGCCGAAATACCGCAGCTTATTTGCATTATCTGAGTGGTGGTGCTTGAGTCAAGTTGCCTTTGCCTTTGGATCTCGTGCCAGCAAGTGTCTTCGTGTAAACTAGAGGCGTTTACTCTGAGTCTGGGTTAAACTATGATGTGTTATTATGAATTACTTGTTTGTAAACTGCCCCCGCGATACAGGGTTCTTTAAAAAAGTGTGTCTTTTATGGATTAGAACGAGCTTCTTTACAAGGCGTGTGCTAAAAATCATACCCTTAAAAAAATATTTGACATTTATTTTAACCTAGTGGCCCGCCCTGGCTTCGCCCGTGCAAAGCGGGGGTGGGTTATACATATAAACCTTCCCCTTGAATCACTCTATCTATTAAAAAAAACCGCTTCAAAATCTGTTGCGTAGTTTTAAAGATTTATGCATACATAGGGACGGACAGAAGAATGCGACTTTGTTTTATACTATGTAGTGATAGTGATGATAAGTTTCCAAAGCGAATTAATAAAATTAACCGAAGTGCATCGTAGAATGCGAGAAGACAAAGCATGGAGGTCAGTAATTTTATTATAATTAAAAAGTTTATCAGTTTCGAAACAAATTTGACTGAGCCAATATCTCTGCAAATTATTTAAATTATTATTGGACGGTAACAACATAAAACATTTCGATGTATTTAATGGTTCTAAATGTTTAGGTATTTTTTTATATTTTATATCATCCCACACGGCAGACCGATAACCTGGTTAAGGTCACCGGAAAACTATGGATGCGGGCGGCAAAGTACCGGCCTTTGTGGACATCCGTGGGGGAAGCCTATGTCCAGCATTGGAAGTCTTTAGGCTGAAATGATGATGGGTAAGTCGAGCGTCCTGCAGTTACATGGAGTAGTGGGTTATTTATGGGCTAAACAGTAGTTGTAGGAAATCTGACTAGTAACTCAGAGGGCTATTGATATTTTGTCGTTATTTTGCGGTCCTATTTATCCGTGGAGGAACGCCTTTGGTTTTAGTTGGTAGATCAGGGCACTAGTTATCGTCTTTACGCGCCCCGGAGTCCCACATACCTTGACTAGTCACCAACGGACCGCAGGAACCCATGAGGAATTCCAACGAAAAAATAATGGTAATTCAGGGGATAAGCCCTATAGCCATAACCAAAGGATACCTATCGATCAGCCACAGAAGTCCACTGCTGAACATAGGGCTCCCCCATAGATTTTCACAATTTACGATCTTGTGCAGATCGCATCCACCGACTCCCAGCGACCTTCACAAGGTCATCCGTCCACCTATTGCGGGTCTTCCCACGCTCCTCTCACGAAAGGATACTATAGCGGAAAGTCAAAGGATACCTATGGATAATTTATGCAAAATATTAGGAAAAAAAGTCGGGCAACTCTATTACAAGTTACAAGTAGTGTCTGGTCCATGGCCCGATTCCGGGATCGGGCAAAACGGGCAAATTTGTATTAGTGCAAAACCAAAGAGTGCTCCGGGTTTGGGTGTATGTGTGTTCGTGAATTATATTCGTATGCAATGATGATGATGATGAACCCATGATGATCAGAGTAACTGCGAAGGGTTGTGTCCCTTGCACCTCGTGCGAAGGTCCTTCCGACCTCATATGCAACTAACTATAACGAGTTCCCATATGCTCACTTCAACTACATGTTCATTCCATGTAAGTATGACCGATGACAGCTCTCGATACATTAAAAGATGTTTTTTAAATTTGGAAGCAGGTTTTCTAGATGCGATCCTTAGATGCGTCATGATTGCGAACAGGCGATTCTACTCCGTGATACAGGAAGGGGAGTTAAACATATTGTGAGAAATTAGCCTACTGTGCCACACTGGTCAAACTTGTTCGCACTATGGAGATTCTCTCTCTGGATGTTAGGCCAGCGTTTTGCACCATAATTTAACCCTTATAGTCTCTCTTAAGACCTTAGGATCGACCGGGTTGGTGTTACTATGTGTTTTAAGCCACTCAATTGATTCATCAAGTTTATTGGAATTTATTCAGTGGTTTCAGATATTGGCGAGAAATAATATTGTATCACATGTTTTCTAAATTATAATTATATTTGTCATCCGTTCATGTGTGTTTTTATTTTTAAATAACTAATATGATATGCATTGCATTTTTTTTGAGAAAATTTTGATACTCCTAGGAAGTTATTGAAATGAAAAGACTCTTCTCTTATAACTTTTCTTATCGTACTTTTCGGGTTAAGATAAGTTTAAAACACCTCTCTTTTCGTTGGAGACTTAAAGTGTCTTACGATAAGACTTCATCAAAGCACTATTAGTTAGATGTGTTTCGTTCTAAACTACTTTTAACTATTTATGTTGAAATTCGGTTAAAATACATGAAGTATTGAGTTTTACTTTGTTTACATTTAATATTATCAAAAGTGGGGTCAGCAGGATTATCTGTAGTGATAATTGTAAATATACTTTGCTTACATTTTGCATATTACGCTTTCTCAAGAACGTTAGATAAGCCCACTAACTTTTGAACCCTGGTCATATTTAAGCAGATATAGAAGCCATTCGGACACATTAAACCGACGACGTGTTTTTGTAAGAATAAAGAAAATGAAGCAGTTACTCGTGCCTATAGCAGCGCTGCTAGTAGCGGCACCAGCGCTAAGTTTGGAGTACACAGACGTCACTAGTAATGTAGCAGCATGCAGTAAGTTTCATCTAGCATTTATATACCACAAGCTCAAGTACACGGTCTAGGTGGAAGTACCATTAGGTAATGGGAAGAAGTTCTGTCATCTATGGCCGTCATTTCTGAAGCTAACTCCAAGTTTCATACCACAGTGGTGAGAGGCATAGGAACTATACCTATAAATGACTAAAGATGATTGTTTGCCTGCGGTTCCCCCGAAACCCCTGACCTGTGTCGCAGGGGCAGTTTCCAATCTCTTGCGGCTACGTGTTCGGCCTTTTCATTTCCTTTTGTCGGCTCTTACTCATGATGGAATGGCGACACAATGTATTCTAAATCCGTCACCAGTAAGGTGTTTTTTACTTTCCATTCACTGAAATGTCTCCAAAACTTTTTACCTATAGAAACCAAAATCCTTCTTGCACAAACCCTTATTCTGCCCATAATAGACTACGCAGACAGCTGTTACCTTGATGCCAATGAGGAGCTCCTAAATAAGCTTGAGCGATTGCAAAATTTGAGTATCAGATTCATTTATGCTTTAAAAAAATACGACCATGTATCTCACTTTCGCAAAATGCTCAAGTGGCTCCCCATCCGCCTTCGCAGGAATTCTCGAATACTTTGTGTACTGTATAAAATCCTCCACGACCCTACCTCCCCTTCCTATTTACGTGAACGCTTCACCTTTAGCCACCCTGTCGATGTTCCTCGCAGAACTCATCTTCGCTCTCTCCTTCAATTCCCTTCCCACACCACTGATTTCTATTCATTTTCCTTTTCTGTGCATGCTGTTCGTCTATGGAATTCACTTCCAGCTGACATTAGAAACTCAGACTCAATTTTCATCTTTAAAAGACGAGTTAATGAATTTTACCTCTTCTTGACCTAGTCATTAATTATATGTATTTCAGTTTGTATGTTAATAGTATATAGTTACATTGTACGATTATATTTATTATTATATTATACGATATATATTTGAATATTTATATTTATACATGCGTACGTATACACTACACCCCTACTTGCTTTATTTCAATGTTTCCACTCCCGGGCCTGCTGGAAGAGATTTCTTTAGAAATAAGCTGTGCCTTTGTACTAATGTGCCCTATATTTCTATGTGTTCAACTTATGTTTTGTATGTGTACATGAATTATTAAATAAATAAATAAATAAATAAAGATTCTCTAGTACCACTTTTTTCAGACTCTTCAATACCCATGATGATCAGCGTAACTGCGAAGGGTTGTGTCCCTTGCACCTCGTGCGAGGAACCTTCCGACCTCATATGCAACTATAACGAGTTCCCATATGCTCACTTCAACTACACGTTCATTCCATGTAAGTATGACCGTTGACAGCTCTCGACACATTAAAAGATGTTTTTTTTTAAAATTCAATAATAATAATAATAAATATCCTTGGACATTTCACACAACGCCATCTCGTCCCAAGTTAAGCAACTTAATGCTTGTGTTATGGTAACCTAACGAGATGGATTATAAACTACTTATATACATTTTTTTTGTAAATACATACACATTATATATAGAAATGACATCCAGACTCCGAGCCAGTGCCTCTGGTTTAGACAAAGACACTGGCCCGACCCCGGAATCGAACCCGGGACCCGTTGATCCAAAGGCGGCACATCTGACCACTAGACCAACGAGGCAGTCGAAATTTGGAACAAGGTTTTCTAGATGCGATCCTTAGATGCGTCATGCTTGCGAACAGGTGATTCTGCTGGGGGTCGTTCGACTCCGGCATAAAAAAGTTACTATTCAAATTACTGTACATTCTTTATTCATATTTTTTTACATAATGTTTATAAAAAATTGAATTTTTTTTTAAATATTATATAAAAGTCATAACAGCCCTAGGGGCGGAATTTTTTTCAAGCCGCCTACTGGTTAGTGCTGCAAAGAGAGGAACCGCCTAACAATGCGCGCCATCTCAAGTAAAACTGCCTTTTGCCTGCTCTCCTCTATAGAGGTACATTCCGAGCCGGGATAAACGGTAAATTTGAAGTGGTTGTGATAGAACATGTATATAAACAATTAGATATATTCATAATATTAATTCTTGTGGTCATATTTTTTCAATTGCAGTGTCGTTTTTATTTGCGCCTACCATGTGGTCTCTGCATCGCCCAAAGGTTGACTAGAAGGAATGCTTAAGACATTAAAGTCCGCCTATGATCAACTTATTGTTGTGTAAAGAATAAATAAATAAATGAAATGCTATTATCCCATACAATCCTGAGGGTGTCGTAAATAGCGACTAAGGGAGCGCAAGAGGCAGACAAAGTAGCCGCAAGAAAAGGAAAACTTGGTACAAACTCAATGCATCTTGCCAGCGTGGCAGAAGACTTATTTCCTGCCATGAACTTGGAGGAGACCCGACTCAGCAGTGGGTCATTTATGGGCTGAAATTTTGATGACGACCGACGTAGGAGAGGCTTCCGTGAGGGAGGCCTATGTCCAAAAGTGAACTTCTTGTATTCTAACTGTACCTACCTTCAGCAAATTAGGATTATTATTTGGTTGAAATGATGACCATGAACATTGTTCCAGCTGAGGATGCTGAAGATCTTGATATGATCGCCAGTTTCAACTCGCAGACTGAGTATGGAGGTGCGTTGGGCGCAGTTATCCAGCATCCGTGCTATCGCGGCTTAAAATGTCCTCTGAAGGTGAGATTCATATAAACAGTCACACAAACAGGAATTGCTGAAAATAGTGATATCTTAGGAAGCCCAGATGTGTTGTGGAGCATGGCCCAGTCAAGGATCGACGTTTAGTGGGTAGGTCGAGGGGCAATTTACCATCTCCACGCTCCCCGGAGTCCCACATAACCCGGTCAGTCCCCAACGGACGGATAACCATGAGGATGTCCAATGAAAAAAAGGACGTCCAGATGTGGCTAATGGCCTTTGTTATACTGGCTGTCAGTGTGGAAAGTAAACGCCCTGCAGGTTAAACATCGCCTGGGTCTGTGGGATGTTGGATGGGTGGACCATCATTTACAACATCTGACCTCCTCCGTGCTTCGGACGGTACCTGAAGTCGGTTTTGGCGGTCGACGCCAGTAGTGAAGTCAGGAAAACTGAAGCTTATGCTGAAGCATATGTTTACCATGTTTGTTGCCCGTGTGGTGACGGATTTAGAATACTTAGTGTCGCCAGCCCATAACATGCTGGGGGCGTCGTAATATATAAAGAAATGTTGCCAACCGCTAATGGCTTCGTGTAGCGTCCTCGTTGGATCGCACTGGTAAACTCCGAACATAGCCTTTTTAACAGAGCCCACAGTGAGCGACCACGATCTCCAACCTATGTGTCATCACTGGCACCACACTTTGAGCGAAGACTTTTGTCTTCAAACACAGCAGTGTTGTAAACCAGATCTTTCGCAGTTTCCCGAACGCTGCCCAACCGAATTGGATCCGACGACCAATATTTAGGAAACTCTAATAGATTAATAATTTTCTTTCCAGGCGGGTCACACTTATTCGTATAACATGGAAGTGGAATTAAAAAATTACCACAAGAGATACCAACACAAGGCGATAATAAGGAATGAAAAGAAGGAATATGTGGCGTGTGTCGAATACTGGACCACCATCTTGTGGACGCGATCGTCACGTAGATCACGTAAACCTTAAACATATTGCGCTAAAGGCACTTAATTCTCCGTGTTCTGTTATGAGTCTATATTCCGGGGTATTAGGACTAAAACGACTGTGTCTAAGGAATCTCGTGCTTTGTGGTTATGTGTTTGTTGTTTGGATTTTTAACTACTTACATAAACAATTATACAAGTAAAACCTATAGTTTTAATGTAAATAACTCGGAATTTGTGCTTTGATACCTACATTGCTTTTCAAATAAACCTTTTTAAGCCAATGAAAGTCATTGTGATTAGTATTGGGGCAAATTTGCCTTTAAACTATACTACTTTCCGCCCATAAGTGACCCATTGTTGAGTCGGGCCTCCTCCAACTACATAGAGGGTAATTAGCCTACTATGCCACGCTGGCCAGAGGGGTCGGTATAGGGTTTCGTATCAAGTTTTCCTACCCTTGTGGTTAGGTTTTTGGCCTAGGCCTTGACTTTTGTCGACTCTTACGACACCCTCACGATGCAATGGGGTGGTGACACTATGTACACACGGACACCTGCACCTTGAAACATCTACCTCTTTGGTAATCTCAATACGCAAATTTAAGTTTCTCCTTCACTTTTCTTTGGGTGGCGCTCAGGAATGTGACCTTCCCGTGATTCTCTCGGTAGAGCTCTTTATACATTACTCACGCGACGGAACACAACCTAAGCGTGATGTTAGTTAGAAGGTGATGCTGAAGTTTAGACGACCTTCAACATTTAGGAATACGACGCAAAGAGAGAGATGATAGAGAGATAGTTACAAAGACTGATATGACAATTTTGTGAGACCAGGCACGCGCAACGGGCCGAACATCAGTAGTATCTTGCCAGTATTTCGAACTGCATGCCTGAGGTGACCGACTAAGTATACGGCGCCTGTTCACAATTTAACCTAGATCCATTTTTAAAAATATAGATAATATAAAACAAATGAGAGATTTATATTTTAGAATATAATACTTAGTGGCTTTGTTCATATGCAAATTAACGCAAGATCCTAATTACTCAGGTTCGTGGCTGTTATAGCAAAATGCTCGTTTATTAAACAAAATTAATAATTTATCAAAAATTAAAGGGATACAAATTTTCATCCTTAAATCATTCCTTATAAAATTATACAATGAAGTAGTATTATTATGCGTAATATAATTTTCTGCCTGTGACAAATCAACTGCTACAAAGGAAATGTGAACATGACAAACTTTTGATGGCGGTTGTTTGAGTCCCAATGAAGCCAGTGCATCGGTGGGTCAGTAAATGATTAATTACCATTGTAATTGTAAATGAATATGTTTAGAAAAAATCCATAGACTCGCACAATATAATTTGGGCACAACCATATCGAGGGCTAAAGTGACATTAGCGCCACCAATATTAAAAACATGTGAACTATATACATACTTAGGTTCCGTTGGTTTATACATTTATCGTTATAATGTTTGATCATCAACATATTCGTCAGCAGCTCTCGAGCTATCAATGAGGACTTCCGAAGTAAAAAGAAAATAACAAAAAAAGTGAAGCAATTTATTTTATATGCTTTTTTATTTATACGAGAACCACAGCGAAATTAACGCAAGCAAGTTCGTCCAGGTTCTCACTGAGCAATACCCACTCTAGTGTTTGGGCACCTTTGGGCATTTTCGACATATCAGCTGTCTCTGCATAGTGGGCTCGCTTGCCGGCCTGTCAAAATATATAAGATTTTTCAAAATTAATTAGGGTCGATACCAGTCTTTAAATCTTGGAAAGGGCAAGAGGAGGTCACCAACTTATAAACCGAGGCCATGTGAAGATCAGTGCCATGCTACAAGATCCTGGCATGGCACCAAGGAAGTATTACTCCGGCCGGAGGTTACTCCAGTTAGCGACCGAGTAGCTGCTACATGGCATGAAATGGAACACAGAGGTGTTTTAGTGGGTAGAAGGGATCCATCTCCTCCAAAATGGCGCCCCTGAGTCCACACATACTACTACTACTCAGCCCATAAATGACCCACTGCTAAGTCGGGCCTCCTCTCATCACAAGGAGGGGAATACAGTAGGCTACCGTACCACGCTGGGCCGACGGGTTGGTACAGGGTATCGTATCAAGTTTTCCTTCTCTTGCACCTAGGTTTTCAGCCTTGTCAGTTCCTTACGACACCCTCAGGATGGAAGGGGAAATTTTATATCCTTAACCATACGGAAATCACCCGTCCACACTCAACCTCATACCATGACAGACGAGACGGACAAACATGTTACCAAGCAAGGAGATAATATACTCGTAATTGTTATGTTACATGACACAAAAAAGGGTTGTTATAAATTGTACGTGTATGTGAGTTTGTCTGTGGCATGACAGTCCCTAAACTAAAGGACCGACTATGATGTGGATTTTTAATCGAAAGCAGATTTTATAGATCTAGTTTTTGGACATGTAATAGACTACACTGAAATCTTCTATAAATAGCAAAATATTGAGGTTTTAACAAAAAAGAAATTAATAGTCATTAAAAAAACGTTAGAATAATTCTTACCGGCAGCGGGCAGCTCAGTCCGGCCTCAGTGCAAGAGACCCTTTCTTGTAAATGCAGCTCGTGGGATGGCCCGTACAAAATGTTCTTCTTCAGGTACCGTGACTGAATTGCTGCGGACAAGAAAAATAAATGAAATACATCGCCACCTTTATTATCATTACCATTATCATCATCATTTCAGTCAAAAGACGTCCACTGCTAAAAAAAAGGCCTCCCCCAAGGATTTCCACAAAGATTTCCGCCCGCACCCATCGTTTTCCGGCGACCTTAACCAGTCCAGCAGTCCACCTTTATAGTCTATACTAAATGGTAAATAGTATGTTAACGGGCCAAAGGAACTCACTTGAATTAACAGATTTTAATTTAAAAATAAAGTTACTCACGTGGTGTGAAGTCGATGCTGACCACCACTTTGGCATCTGACCGTAACTGGCACTGCTTGACATTGTCATCGCACACGCTAAGCTTGGCAGAATGGACAGGAGAAATGGCTAATTCTGGTCCTGCAACATAAAAATATCGGAATGTATTTTATTGCACACAGTCCAGAGCGGGGGTTTGCCTAGGAGGAGAAGGTTCGAATTGGTGTGAAATATGCACCGACTAGTCCACCAATTTAAAGTCGCTCAGCGTGCTATGGAGCGAGCTATGCTTGGAGTGTCTCTGAAAGATAGGCTCCGTAACGAGACTATCCGACAGAGAACCAAGGTCACCGACATAGCTCAGAGAATTAGCAGACTGAAGTGGCAGTGGGCTGGTCATATCTGTAGAAGAACCGACAACCGCTGGGGTAGACGAGTTCGGCAAGCGTAGTGTGGGACGGCCCTCTGCTAGATGGAGCGACGATCTGCGAAAGGTTGCGGGCAGCAGCTGGATGCGTCAAGCTGAAGACAGGGCGCTATGGCGCTCTTTAGGGGAGGCCTATGTCCAGCAGTGGACTAAAGTGGGCTGATGATGATGATGCACCGAATTATGCGGGTCTCCTTTTCATACTAATTCGAACAATATTATGGGGTCTGTGTGTTTTGGCCTTCAGTCCTGACCAAAGTAACAGCTGTCCAGCACACGTCTTCTACTACCCCCTTCGAAAGTCCACTGGTCACATGTAGACGATGTGGTGCTTTGAAAAAATAAGCTTTAAGTACGGGTATTTCTTTTATACATTTAGAGCAAGATGGTCATATGGGCCACCATTTCAGTTGTGAGCTTTGTGAAAAACCCACTCTTACGCTTCAGAAGAAAATAATAGACCTAAAGTTCAGCTGTCACTTCACGCTATTGACTACGTGTATCATCCTACTAATATTATAAACGTGAAAGTTTGTAAGTATGGATGGATGGATGGATGTATGGATGGATGGATGGATGTATGGATGGATGGATGGATGTTTGTTACTCTTTCACGTAAAAACGACTGAATGGATTATAATGAAACTTTATAATAATATAGCTTATACATCAGAATAACACATAGGCTACAATTTATAAAGATATTGTGTGTAAATTTATAGAGATATTAAGTTAAATTTTAATTTCTAATTGTCGAATTTTCAGCCATATTTAATTATAGACAACTTATGGTTTCGCTGTCAGTTGCGCTTTGATATACCACGTAGGTATTATATCATATTCTATGGGAACGGGATAAAAATCTTAGGTATCATATGTCCGACTTTCTTTTATATATAACTAGTGGCCCACCCCGGCTTCGCCCGTGCAAAGCGGGTTATACATATAAACCATAAAATCACTTTATCTATTTAAAAAAACCGTATCAAAATCCGTTGCGTAGTTTTAAAGATTTAAGCATACATAGGGACGGACAGACGACAGCGACTTTGTTTTATACTATGTAGTGATAGTGAAGATGTTGGTCAATTCACAAAATCATACTTAATATTATAATTGTGAAAGTGTAAATGTGTGTAATCCCGTTCCGTGATATAAAAAATCGTTTATCAAAATGCAACTGCTAGAATAACAAAACGTGACTGACAGCTAAACGTTATGTTGTCTATAGTTTGACAAATTTGACAATTAGAAATTTTGAAGTTGACCGGTTGATGTATTTATTTCGAGAAAATATTAGAGAACTAAATAATGCACGTGAAGTTCGCCGCATTAGTATGGCGTCCGCATTGGACCAATAGATGCCATGTAATATTACAAAACACTCCTCAGCGGCTAAAGTTTTATCAAAATGGAAAATCGTCATCTGGGACGAATGTACAATAGCGTATACACGTGCATTGGAAGCACTTATCCGATCCGACCGAACACCTACGCAATGACTCGAGATGTTTTGGAGGCACAATGATTTTACTGTCTGGCTATTTCTGCCAAACACTGCCACTAATTCTAAGATCGACTGTTGCCGCCGAAATAAGCGCTTGCCTCAAATCATCGACATATGTGGATTGATTTTATTTGCTCAGAATTTCTGTTCATCGAAGGACGAACTCACAAACACAAAAATAATGAATGGTTGACTAAGCGAGCAATTTTTGCGGCTAAGAATAAATATGTAGATGACATAAAGTAACTAACATAATTCAGAATGAAATCATTGGTACACTGCATTAATTCAAATCTATTGACTGTGTAAAAAAATACTCCTTGGATGTGCCTGGCTTACCACCGCACAATTTACGACTAAAGGTTGGCTACATACTAAGTTTGCTTCCAATTAAAAATCAAAACCACCAAACCTGTGCAACGGAACGCGTTTGGTGGTAAGTGAATTGATGAACAATGGAATATACTCAAAGTCAAGTGGAAGGTGAGGAAGTTCTCATCCGAGGATCCCGACGATATCAACTTATATACCGTTTTAGTTTTAATGATTTCCGATCCGTCGTGCATTCGCCGTAACCATTAATAAACCACAGGGCCAATCCTGGAAAGTTTGTGCCCTAAATCTAGAAAAATCATGTATTTCCCAAGATCAATTATATGTGGCATGTTCCGGGTCAGAAGACCATCTGCGTTATTTGTTCATGCGCCTGATAATAAACCGACAAATGTCGTCTGTCACAAGGTGATTCACTGAAAAGTGCAGTTACTAAAATAGATGGCCAATAAAGTATAATTAAAATCATAGATTTTTTATTTATATTTATCCTGATAAAGAAATTAAGTTAATAAAATAAAAAATCTGCTCATTTATTGCCTTTAAGGCGAAACAAAGTTCGCCGGGTCAGCTAGTCTTCCATAGATGGTAGAATGACAGCCGGGCCGACAGCTTTACCTGCCCTCCGAAGCATGGATGACGTCAGCAAAAATTTTTTTACCGTTAACGTAACCCCCGCAGAAGGTTATTATAACCTGTATCGCGGCGGCAGTTTACGAACATACAATTCACGAACTCAAATGACACCCAGACTCAGAGCTAGTGCCTCTGGTTTACACAAAGACTCTTGCTCGGCCCCGGAATCGAACCCGGGACCCCGTGATCCCAAGGCGGCACATCCAACCCCTAGACCAACAAGACATCAAAAGTCAAGTAACACACAGAGTTTCTGGGTAATTTAAGTATTGAACAAAGCCTTACCACAGATGCTTGCATAACCTGGTAGCCCATCTTTAGCAAATGCAGGAACAAGTCCTAGCAAGCAGACCAAAAACCAATACAATTTATGCATTTTGATATAAAATTACTAAGTAGGTAATTATACTTCAGAGGCTCTTCAAGAAGTAGCACAGAATTACAATCGGTCCCGGTTTTATAGGTGCAATCTTGTATACAGCACACGACACATTCATCACAGCATATCAGTGACTGCTAAGATACTAAGATATTTTTTATTTATTTAGGATATCCAGTAGATCTCACATTATTATAAAAGAAACGTAATATTATAGAAGTATATGCCAAAGCGTCTGGCCAGCTTGCCACAGTAATTTTCCTCCTTGTAATTGGATGAGTCCGGAATCAACAGTTGGTCTTTTAGAGCTTTTTTGCTTCTATGGGCTTAGATGAGAATATTGTATTATTAATCCCCGACGCAAAAAGAGGGTCTGTCTGTCTGTGGCTCCGTAGCTCGCGAACAGATGAAGCGATTTGAATACAGTTTGGGGGACCAGGGGTCAGTTAATAAAAAGTAGGAGCGGTCCCCCAAGGCGATGTATTTTTTTATTATTTACATTTTATAGGGAACTTAGGTCAATGTGTCGGGGGTTTATTTAACATTTTAATTTAATTTTTGTTATACCTTGTATATGCATACAAAAACCCTCTGATAGGCTATCTGTGTTCTTATGAACCTATACATATGCATAAAAAAACCCTCTGATATGCTATCTGTGTTCTTATGAACCTACATAAATGTTATTGTTATTGTCCACATTTTTCTATAATCTACTCGTATTATTACATGGGTTTTTTTATGCATTTTGCATTTGTATGAATAAATTGGGGTTATATGTGTTATCTTGATTTTTATAATGTTTTCTCAATTGAAAGCGTGTCAGTACAGAAACCATCAGATGGAATGTCTGTGCCAAGGCGGAGTTTGGATGTACAGTGTCCCCAACGCATTCAGTCATAAGGTTGTGTTGAGTGGCGCATGGCGGCGTGAATGAGGTGGTTTACAGGAATGCGAAGTAGATCATTCATTTCTCTCGAATACTGGGCCATTATTGGAAGGACTAAGGTAAGTCACACCGCGAAGAAAATGCAACCTTAAACATATCTGCTAAAGGCTCATAATTTGCGTGTTCGAAAACTCTTCCCATTATCATCAACATTTCCGGCAAAAAGAGGACATAGGTCTACCACAAAAGTCCCACAAAGGCCGCATCCATTGAATTACGAACTTAACCAGTTCGTCGGTCCACCGTGGGACACCTATACCACCACTGGACAGGACTTTTCTCCTCTTCAGCCGTCAGTCCTGCGATCTATATGCCCTGCCCAATGTCAGTTAAGTTTGGCAATCCTGTGGGTTGATAACTTACCTGTGCCTTTACCTAATACCTTCACCGAATAAAAATAAACCGCCGAATTCAGAGGAGTCTTGGAGTGACATAGCCCAGATATTGACATTTTTAAAATCGATTTTTAACCAATTTCATATAGCTCCAGTCCACTGCTGATAGGACATACGCTTCTCCTAATAATAATGAGCACCATAGTGCACCATCTACAGCTTCAAGCATCCAGCTGCTTCGTCTAGCAGAGGTGAGGCCTACACTATGATTGCAGGGTCCACAAAAGAACTTGTCTAACCTGGCCATTCTCGATTCTTCCACATATATGATCAGCTTACTTCCACTTTAGTTTGTCAAATACTCCTTACTGATGGTAAACCCTCAACCCCTCAAAAAGGGAAAACACTGGTTCCTTCCGCTGCCAACGCCATGACTCTCCTGGAGTTTCCAATTTCATTTTAAGTACAATTTGCAGTACTAGCATTCTTCTAAATTGATCAAGGCGGATCTTATTCCGTATGGTGACGGATTTAGAATACATAGTGTCACCAACCCATTTCACCTTATGAGGGTCGTAGGAGTCGACAATAGGAATTGTCAAGGCCGTTAACCTAGCCGCAGGAGAAGGTAAACTTGATACGAAACCATGTGCCAACCCCTCTGGCCAACGTGGCACAGTAGGCTAATTACCCTCCACATAACTGGAGGAGGCCTGGCGAAGCAGTGGGTCATATATGGGCTTAGTAGCAGTATTAGTTCAAGGAAAACAACTCACTGTACCAAGCCAGCCTGTAGGTACATACATGACTTCCTTAACAGGACCTCTTCCATATCACACAACGGGTGGAATAACGACATAACATAATTGACGAATTAGCAACTCTCAATATATCGAAAATCTTAATTTCATTTAAATCAGTATACAGATTGTTTTTGGGACACCCTATATACTTATGCAGGGGTATATAAATTGAAATGAAACAGATGTATACTGGCCTTTTGTATTTGAAATCTAATCTACATACATTTTTAAGAATAATGACAATATTAACATTTTTAAGAATAACGACAATAGATAAAATTTCACATCTTTTTAGTAGTTATTGTTAAGTTAGAAAAAAGTACACGAGTCAATATAGTGTATTAGTAAATAGCAATATTATAATTATTTTTATTAGGTTATAGGTATTTTTTAAGATCCTATCAACGATTAAAGGCTTAGTTTGAATTAAATGCTACTAACATCATTTAGAAATACTTTTGTTTTGAAAGATAATTTGTAGTGTTTAAACAGTATATTATAAAAAACCAGAAGCCATTTTGTAAGTATGCTTCATAAAATGGACGTCTAATTATACAGTGTGATGGGTGAGAGCTTTTTACTTACATTAACGAGTCAACATAACCTCAATTTGTAAACAAATCAAATCACTAGAAAAGTAAAAGAACGACATCTATCGGTACATAGTGAGTTAACTCTGACCTAATCATACAAATTTACGTTACGTTATACGTTTGAGTACCTAGGTGAAAAAAACACACTGAGCACTAAGTAGTTTTTATGCTTTCAATATGATAGGATCTAAATTGACTAGAACTTTAACACGTACGAATTCACAAATTACAGTATTCTTGCAGAGTCAACATCAAATCAGGTAGCGAATTGCTTAAGTGTAACCCATAGAGAGTTGATGAGGGTAAGTTAGCTAGGCGAGGATCGCTTGTGATCATATGCTTATGGGCAGGGTAAGCCCTGCGTAGGGTTTTATGGAGTCCTCTACCGACCCAAGCCGGTCCACAGCAGGCCTGGGTCATGGTTGTTGGCTCCCGGGTACCCGCCGTCAGCCTCCACGTAGGATCTGCGGTTGTAAGATCTACGTACAACGATATTTTAAACTGTAATTAATTTGTTAGAAACTTAATGTTATGACTTTGTTATGTTTGTATTATATATTTATTTTACATATTATACAGGGTGGTCAAAAAGTCGTGGATCAAACGAAACCAGCGGTTAGATGGGGCCATCAGCAGCAAAAAATAGTTCTACGTGAGGTCCTTAGGGTCAATCCCTGCGGAGTTACAATTGATTTTGTGTTTTTATGAGAAATAGTCTTTTTTTTACTAAAACTTGATAAAATTCGAAAAAATCTACATCCTGTATCTTTTTTATAATTTTCACTAGATTGGTACTAATGAGGACTTATCAGTACCAATCTATTGGGTACTGGTTTCGTTTGATCCACGACTTTTTGACCACCCTGTATATAGTGTATAGTGTATATATATTTTACATAATATATGTAGTGTTTAGTGTATATTATATTTTACACAATGCAAACTTACATCATCATTTCAACTCTTAGATTACCCACAACTGCGTCGGGTCTCCTTCAAATTTATTTAGGGAAATTACGCTAGTGTGGCACGCTGGCCAGACGGGTTGGCACAGATCTACACTTGGTAAGCAGTCGCCTATAAACTTTTGCAAGAGCAGAAGTGTCACTCACTTGCCGTTGCACGTTGCCGTTAAAAGGAAAAGCAACAGGATTTTCCGCTATCAGCACCATCCCCTGGAGCTCCCTTAGCCCCTGTACGCAATAGCGGTTGAACGGCTAACCACTAGTGCGTACAGAGGCTTATTTCATTATACTCTTTATAGCACTTCCATTCTTCGAGGCAGGGGCGTAGCTTGCCGTGTCTATGTTATGGGGCCCGCAGACTACAAGGGGCCCAAAAGCAAAAAAAAAAAAAAAATTGTGTCCACACTCTTTTACAAGTCTTTTACAACCTGCCCGCCATTTTATTTAAAATTACATTTCACCAAATTAATAAATAATTACGATTACTTAAAAAAATACGGAGGTCCAAAAGGACACCTTCCTTGATGCAACGGGCGTTTAGCTTTCTTTTAGGCCCAAAACATCTTTTTAAACAGGTCTTTGATATGGCAAGCTTCGCCACTGTTTACAATTCCACCAATCCTGCATATACTTGACATACAAGTCAAGATTTTTGACCTCTTCCATATAATTAAGAGAGCTTAGGAACGTATTCAGAGTAAGATGCCAATATATCTCTGTTTCCTTTTTGTACAGCTAGATTGATTTAAAACACAATTTCAATACTTTTATGGTCTCATTTAACAATTGGCCACCAAAACGGAAGACGGACGGTAGGAAAAGAAACGTTTATTAACGAAAACAAAATTAATTTTAAGTTAATTCCAGGATTGTTAATGGTGTCGGCCATAACTCAAGTGTACATAGTTTTAATTCGATTAACTTGTTGTAATTTTGTGTTGCTTGGGCTTCGAACACATACATGGGTTTAAATATATATTAGAAAGAAATATATCAAAAGTGACTGCCCACCTGATGTGCGAGCCTGTAGGCCGTAAAGGTCGGAGAGCATTCAGCTTCCCTATTCCACCACCACCACCATTATCTGCGAATAAATAAATAATAGCAAATGTATACACGTATAACGTTGTCCGAGTATTGGAGAACTACAAATACCCTGTGCTGTGCTCATTTTAATTTCAGCCCATAAGCTCACTACTAAGTGAGGCCTCCTCCACCTTCGTGGAGTAAAATTATCCTGCTGTACTACGCTAGCAAGACGAGTTGGCACAGTGTTCAGTTCCAGTTTTACTTCCCTGGAGGCTAGGTGATCTTGCGCTCCTTTAGTCGCCGCCTAGGGAGGCATTATATCCTGAGGGTACATGGGTTGGTGATATTTCGTATGCTACATAGGCAAGGAACTGTAATTGTTTATCTGAAATATAAGTTCAATAAGATCTAATTTGCAAATGAGACGCATTCTGAGACTTTATCTTTTTCTTCATCATTTGTGAGGTGAGTTGGCCTCCTTCAATTTCCTGGATGTTATTTAACCTACTGTGTCACGTCATATAGTTTGGGATAGGATGTCATAGTGAGTTTGACTCTTCTTGCAAAATTTTCTGCTTATTTGTCTAAAACCTGTCCTACTTATTTTAAATCTGCCCTAATTCAAAAGAGCTCCAGTAAACTTTTCCATGGAATGATAAAAACTAAATGATTCCAATAAAAACATTTCACATCACACCACGCGCACTCAAAATTGCTATAAATTTATCTTTTCGTTAATGAACGAACAGCAAGAAATCTTATTCAAAGAATGTTCTTGTTGAAGAAGAACATAAAGTCAATAATTAGAATCATTATTTCATGTCTGGAATAATGTGTGTCTAATGGTAGGTACTGAAAAATATTAACTTAATGCCAATTATTTGGCATGATGTCAACAGTATCAAAGAGGCGTTGCCTTCGCGTACTGTTATTAAATGTATAACGACCTCTATTTAGACGGGACAAATCTTCAAGGACGTAGGCATGTGACGTTAATAGTATTATTATTATAGTTAGTGTTTATGTAAGTACATATTACTTAAGTTAGTGTTTATGGAATAAATAGTATCATTTTCCTTATTAAGAAATAGTATTAGTCATCAATATTTCATCTTTAAGGTAGATTTGCAAAAAATTAAGCCTCGAGAGAAGATTAAACAATGTGCTGGATGATTTACCATCACATTTGATCGATTTTTAGGATAGAAACAGAAATAAAGTTCTTATTTCAAGACATGGAAATTCACGTAAATAGTTGGTCATTGTTTCACTTTGTTGTTGCACTACACGTTGTTATTACATATTTGCATTTCACATTGACACTATTTCATTTACTGGTGACTGCAATCAACTTGGATTTAGTTTGTAACTCGACCACTTGGGAGCGCGCCGCTCTCAGAGTAAATTCTGTTAGGAACCAGCTTCGATAAACATATATTCATTTAAAACTAAATAAATTAATTGTGGTATTTCCATTTTAGAATTCGATGTCGCTTCTACATAGGATGAAAATAATAGTTGTTCGGTCACTTTCGGATTTATTTATAGAAGCATTTATTTATCATCGCAAACTTTGACGCCTTAAGACATTCAATCTACTTACACCAAAGCTCGCATTAATTTTACTAAGACGGATTTTGTTTTCATGTGACTAATTTGTTTAGGGTTTATATCAAAATAAATGTTTGTTTGTTTGACCTATAAACATTTTATGATGTGATGATCTTCTGCAAAGTTGAAGATCATAAGCCCAGGAAGGTTTCTGAAGAAAAAAATTATTAATATAATGAATATTTGTGTAATGTCTTTCCTTCAAATTTATTTGAGTTAGAGGCGTAGCAACACTTGTCTCGTAGGGTACAGCTAGTTGGAAATAAAACTGATGAAGCCCTTATAACATGTTTTAGAAGACTAAGACAAGGCCCCAAATTTGCTCTTTTCTATCGACGTGCCCACCCCATGCGATGGAGTTACTAGCATCTGGTAAATTCAAAAGTTCTTGTGTCAAAAACTGAACTGACTTAGACTTCTTGAGCTGACACTTTAGTATGGTCATGTTACCAAAACCGTTAAAATCGACAATCAATAGCACGTTGGTAGTCGATTTTTACTCTATTGATTTAGCAAGTTTGTTGCCCTCTGGTGTTATTTAAGCTAGTGGCGAATTGAAGAAATTGGTATAGTATATACAATAGGGGTAAGCCTAAGTAAAATTAAACACCATTCACAGTCTGTATTATGTCGAGTAAATTACTTGGGACAACATTCTAAAGTAAGTAACTTAATTCGCTGTGGAAATATTATTTTATTTCGTATATGACCGTCAAGTGTTCCTTCTCTGTTTTTCTCTATGAATTAGTGCAGACAAAAGTGAAATCAAAAATATTAAACATATGTACAAAAAATATATTCTCCACTACTTCCATGTGGAGGTAGAGCAAAACTCAAAGCCCGTAATATTTGAAAGTAAAATATAAAAAGCTACGTCCTCCATTCTGATCACAAAGCAAAAGTTTTACACGATAGCGCAACTCCTAGCACATCGCATCTCCTGGGCATTCAGCGTGGAAACGGACCTACACACAAACTAATTAAACTTGGCGAAACACGTGGGACTACGAGCAAGGCTTTTAGCCACCTTAATGTGCACTTGTTGCTACATAGTGGCTTTTAACTGTTATTTAGTTAATAAGGGATATTTCGCAGTTGGAAAATGCTACTTAGGACTACAATTACATTGTAAAGGATAATAACCACTTTATTAACCTAGTTAACAAAAAACAGTATCTTCCAAATATCTCCAGAAGGTTGTCATGCAACGCTTCCTTCACTTCGTTAGTAGAGAGAACTTAGTTTACTGTACCATGATGACGTAGAAAAAGGTTTTACAATTGATTAAATGTTTTAGTGCGTCTTGCATTCCAAATCTCCCAACACCCAATCAGCCTTTTGGAGCTTCTCAATAAGATGTGTTTAACTAAAAGTGTAGCGCACATTGCAGTTCTGTGACCGAATCCTCCAATATAACTAAGGAGCTACCAAACTTACAACAGAACCTCGGTAATAAAAAAGATAACGTGAATAAAAAAAGTGTGCAAATACTGTATGCTTTAATCCGACAATTCCCAACTGTGTGTACTTTATTGTGCCTACATAATGAAGTAACTCAAACTATGTATCTTAGTACGATAAAACATCTTCTGCTCACTCACTTTGCGCAAATTCTTCTACTTGTAAAAGATTCTCAATAAAGCTATAGAACGGGTGAAAAGCTATGTCTTATTACTTACTGGAAGGAGGCGCATGCACCACTGAAGGCGGTTCTTGGAACAAGTTCGAGCGTTCTTCTGGAGAAAGGGATGCGAGGGTCTCCAGGTTGTCGCGTAGAGAGTCGAAGAAAGATCCCATGTCGTTTAAAACACCTGAGGACCAGAGCGGAATTAAGATAACACTATTATAGTAGAAATTGAAACGAAGCAACTGTTCTGTAAAATACCTGTGGTCTTTATGATAAGCGAATGCCTATGGATGTTGACGTAATATCTGGAGGTGGTTTTGTTAGATTTGTTGTTAAGAATTATATTTTTAAATGCCACTTGACCATTGTAAATTTCATGTGTTTAATGTAATTCGTAGAGATAAATTTAAGTAATGTATCTTGTCTTCGATTTACTAAATTAGGTATTAGGTAAATGAATTGTAAGTAAACTCAATATTAGGACAAAATGACATGAAATTACAGTGGTAGATGAATTTGAGAACCTGAAAAGATGTACGAACACCTATCATTAAGCCCAAAATTCACACGAATAAATGATTTATTTAATTAGCATTTTGAATGGGACTTAAAATTTTTATTGGCAGAAAAATAAGCAGTAGATTTACGAACATCCGTTAAAACATATTTTTGTGGTGCAATTATCCAGTTAGAGATTTAAATACATTATTTTTAGTGTCATATTAGTAACATAAAATTAACATAGATACAAGTATATATAAATAAATAAATAAATATCCTTGGACATTTCACACAACGCCATCTCGTCCCAAGCTAAGCAATTTAATGCTGGTGTTATGGTAACGAGATGGATGATAAACTACTTATATACATTTTTTTTTGTAAATACATACATATTATAGATAGAAATGACACCCAGACTCCGAGCCAGTGCCTCTGGTTTAGACAAAGACACTTGCCCGACCCCGGAAACGAACCCGGGACCCGTTGATCCAAAGGCGGCACATCTAACCACTAGACCAACGAGGCAGTCATATAAACGTCAAGTGTATACTCTGCTCTATATATATTTCAAATGTATATTAATATTTGCACGTTTTTATTAAAGGCATAAACAAATAAAAGTCGATTTGACTCTACCTGTTAAAGTCGCGAGTAAACATGAATAAGTGAAATATTGCCAGCTAAGGCTTTATTGATATAACATAGATACAAATCCCTTGTCAACGAGTACTTTGACAAAGGTATGCGTTTTAATATTAATATGAGATTAAATTGTAACACCTAAATCGTTCGTTCGTTCGTTTCAGCCCATTTATGACCCACTACTGAATCAGGCCCCCTTCAAATTCATGGAAGGAAATTGGCCTAACACCTGCATGCTCTCCATCAAAATAATTATATAAATTTTGTTGATGAGGAATACTGAGCGGACAGCCCGCTATGCAAATGATGTTAGGTGGGTCACCTATAACATCGGGACTCTCAGATGCTTTAACATTTATGGCAATCGTCACAAGACTTCATGCAAAAACAGACAGTTAATATAACTAGCAGATTATTGGCTGTTAAGTGATTGACAGTTCAGTCGGGTCCCTCCAATATATTATAAAGGAAAATTTAGCCCACTACCACGAAATACTTGATGAATTGATTACAAATTTTCACAAGACATTGCGTTATAAGAAGTAAGCTCTTGTATAATTGTTGTAAGGAAACGGAATTAATATCAGTGCGGCTGACTGGATTATCTTTGTCTTTTTAACGTAACTCTAAAGGTGATAGAATGAAACCTATATAAACTTATTAGCTGTGCTGTAAAACGGTTTTAAAACCGACATTAACTGTGTTTACTATCAAGTTCAGGGCCGTATTAGGTCAGGGGGTCCCACTTGTATTGTGACTTTATACTTCATTTTACATTGTGGGTTGTAGAAAAATATTATAATTTGAAAGCTAAGTAATAGCAGATTGTATGAAATTGACATAAATATCACCATATAGACAATATACATTGAAACAAAATAGCTATTCCTAGGTATTTTCTTTACAATATCAGTAACCGGCTTCTTCACTATCACTATCACTACATAGTATAAAACAAAGTCGCTGTCGTCTGTCCGTCCCTATGTATGATTAAATCTTTAATACTATGCAACGGATTTTGAAGCGGTTTCTTTTAATATATAGAGTGATTCAAGAGGAAGGTTTAACTATATGTATATTACATCCATAATATTTTAGAGCCACTGATAAATTTAGAGTTTCATCATTTCACCCGTGCGACGTCGGGGCGGGTCGCTAGTTGCTCTATAAAATATATCTTGCTGTGTTTTAATCTAATCTAAACTTCTAGACATCAAATATGGGAAAAAGAAAACGAAAGATTAACAAAGCTTTTTCTTAGAAATGGTGAAGGATATATATATAAATTGTGCGTTATCATACAAGTCACAGGACTCATTGCCACAGACTGCGTGCCCCGGGAGTACAAAGCCGACAACACAAAGGTGATTAGCGGTGCGACTCGGCGCTGCTTACCGACGCCGACATATGGCGTGACTGCCTTACCGAGCGCCGGCGTTGGCTGCCGTCTCCGGCGCCCCGAATTCAGGGCCGTCGCCACTGCAGACCTCTTTGGCAAGCTTGACCTGTACACAACATTTTGAATAGGTATGTTTCCGCCATTAACATACACTGTTTAGCACAGTCTTGGGCAGATCGTGTCCACTGACTTAAAGCAACCTTTATAATGATTACTCTATTTATCATTCAGAAACAACTGTCCACTGCTAAGCTTACGAGTAGGCTTCCGCCATAGATCACATGCTTTGTGGAGTTTTTGTAATATTTCCATTAAAGTCATGTGGTGTTATATGTTTATTGGGGATGCCCTAATCTTATAAATCCTACTGAGATTTTCGTGTGTTAGACTTGAGTGATTGGTAAAAATAAGTATTTTTTTATTAATCCAGTTTTTAGTTTTAATGAAAAGAAACGCTTACCTGAAGTCATCATCAACATAGGCCCTATCATCTTCAGTGTCTATCACGGGTGGTAAGCGGGGCCCTATATCATTGGGGCCCAGCTCCAAGTCTATACGCGGGGCCCTGTCCCAGCGGTTGTGCGGTCCCTGGCCGATCCATGGCTTTTCAGCGAGTACACGCAACAGGTCCAGGCTGTGTACTCGGTAATCTCGTTGTGCTAGGGCGGCAGACACACCTGTGGAAACAAGTATTTTAGTTGATATTAAATTTAGACGCATAGATTTGAATCACGTGCTATAGTGACGTGACATATTTAGAGTGAGTGAGAAGACATAGTGTCACCACATCATTCCATCCTGAGGGTGTCGTAAAAATAAACAAAAGGAAATGACAAAGCTGAAAATCTAGCCGCAAAAGAAGATTTGATATAAAACCCTGTGCCAACCCGCCTTGCCAGCGCACAATAGGCTAATTATTTATTATTATTATTTAATTATCCTGTGTAACACATTTCGAATACACAATGTCACCAACGCACACAATGCTGAGAGTGTCTTAAAATTCGATTGAGGATTCGCAAGACATAGCCGCACCTGCCAACCCGTCTGGCCAGCGGAAATTGGTTTAGTATACTAGGTACGATGCCAGACGGGGCTCGTCTCAAGTTGTCCTTCTCTTGTAGCTAGGTTTTCTGCCTTGGTCTTGTAGGCAGCTCTTAGGACACCCCTATGATAGAATGGGGTGGTGACGCTATGTATTCGGAATCCACCGTTACCAAAAGCGTACATTCTAAGTATTATCTGCCACAGAAGTCACAGGGATGTTTATCAAGTGTCTTGATCTCTATTCTCTACAATGCTTAATTCTTATTACGAAGACCAATAAAATTAAGGCTAAGCGATGCCCCTAAAAGTATTGTTTCTTTTCTTTGGGGAATGCTCAATGGAGACACAGTGGGATTGTTTGTACAATTAATTAAGAAGGTACTTCGCTAATAGGACAAAATCCTTCCAAGAAAAAACAGAAATCTATAATATATTAAACCGTTTTTTTAGTATAGGATTCCGCTATATAACGACCTTCACCGATATGTTTAATAGATGAAAATGATTATATATTATGATTATGAATAATAAGACATTTTATATGTTTAAAATTATAAAAAAATGGGTTGCCTGAAAAATCCTGGCCGGGCTATGAAAAAAGTAACTCACAGACTTTCTTGCCGGCCCTTCTATGTTCAATCACAGATATAATAATACTGTTCAATATTCAATTAAAGACACAAAATTATGATTGTTTTTAAATTCTTTGTTTTGGTCAATATACCTCTCTCTTAACTAGTTTTGATGTTGATTTTGAACGTACTGACACGAGCAATATATTTCTCTCAATTAAAGTCGAAACAAGGGCCTGTCCCTCAAGATTAAAAACAAAACAAAATCCAACAGCAAGAGCAACACCCGTTGTTCGTGTTCAAAGACAAGATCAGATTGCATAACTTTAGGAAGTTCATTCTTGATTGAAATAAGAGAATACAAATTGGGCCACGGACTTTTCTGCTTACCCTTGAGAGTTTGTGTAACTAATTGGATTGTGGGCAGAGAAAAATATCCTCGTGTTGGCTACATTGAGCATTTACTCATAAAGGGTGTAAAGAGTATAGATAGGCTACTACATTAACTCCGTTTGTTGGAGTGGCTGCCCGTGGACGTGGCAAGAACCGAAAGAAGACGAAGCATACGCAAGAACGGGTTTACTCCATTAAAGCTGAAGAGCTGATGATGAATTTAAAAACATGTGTTTCACGAACACAAATGACACCCAGACTCGGAGCAAGCACCTCTGGTTGTAAGCAACGCCCGACCCCGGAATCGAATGGGGCACATCCAACCCCTAGACCAAAGAGGCAGTCTGGCAAGAGTAATACCAGAAATAAAATAAAAAACTTAGACTAAAAGTAACACTGGAGTAGAGTAGTGACGCTAAGTAATTAACAGAGTGAATGTGAGAATTTCTCACTAGATTTAAATCGTTTAGGAATCCTTGTTGAGTAAAACTGTATAAAACCTCGACGTCTAAGCCTTATTTCTTTGGTCAATATGAAATCCATCAAATGGAACATGGCAATTCATAGTTGATTGTGAGTTATAACAAGTCACTGGGTGTAAGGTGACGTGGGTCGGATTCAACCTTCTTCAAACTAACAAGAAAGGTGTAGGCATCAAATTTGTCAATTTTACTGGATATATGATACGTTCTATATGAAAAATACTGTATGAAGTATTGCCATCATCATTCATCATCAGCATTTTAGCCAAAAGACGCTCACTGCTGGACATAGGCCTCCCCCAAGGATCTCCACAAAGGCCGGTCCTGGGCCGCCCGCATCCACTGCTTTCCGGCGACCTTAACCAGGTCGTCGGTCCACCGCGTGGGAGGCCTACCAGCACTGCGCCTTCCGGAACGCGGTCGCCACTCGAGGACTTTTCTGCCCCATCGGGCGTCAGTCCTGCGAGCTATGTGCCCTGCCCACTGCCACTTAAGTTTGGCAATCCGGTGGGCTATATCGGTGACCCTGGTTCTCCTGCGTATCTCCTCATTTCTGATTCGATCTCGCAGGGAAACTACGAGCATAGCCCTCTCCATTGCCCTTTGGGTGACTTTGAGCCTTCTGATGGAGCCCATAGTGAGCGACCACGTCTCTGTTCCATAAGTCATCACTGGCAACACACATTGTCTGAAGACTTTTGTCTTCAGACACTGCGGTATTGGGGACGAGAAGATCTTTCGCAGCTTCCCGAACGCTGCCCAGCCGAGTTGGATCCGACGATTGACCTCTTTCTCGAAGTTGGACTTACCTAACTGGACAGTGTGTCCCAGGTAAATGTAATGGTCAACAACTTCGAGGGTAGAACCTCCGATGTTAACAGGAGTGGCTTGAACATGGATATTAGACATGATCTTCGTCTTCTCCATGTTCATCTTAAGGCCGACTCGTTCGGAGGCTCCACAGAGGCCATCGAGCATCGTAGTGAGGCCCTCCATGGTCTCAGCCATGAAGTATTTGGATGCTGGTAATTTTTTTATCTCGTGAAGTCGTGACGAAAAAGAGGGGTGTTTTAATTTTCCGGTGGTGGTCTGTGTGTTAACCGATTTTCATATGCTAATCCTTGTTTGAAAGGTGTCTTAATCGATAGTGTTTTTAGCGTATTTTTAAGGTTTTATTTTGACATACCTACCTATTATATATACCGCCATTTGTACTGTAATGTTGTGTTTAAGTTTCTTATGTGTACATGTGTAATAAAGAATATCAATATAATAATTGTGATTAAAATATACGGTTTCACTATAATTATATATTTTTCATAATTTAGTTTCCAAGACTTAATTGCTGTAAATCAAATGCTTTGTACAAAGTATGTCAAATATATGCATTAATTTTATGTATTTTTATTGACATAATTTTCCTTTTAACAATTTATATGTATTTTATCAGACAGCGCGGCTTATTTACCTATTTTTAAATGTAATTTTTCCCAGAGGGCCGCATTACCACGCGATATGGTAACATTAATGCATACTAAAAACCAAACTTTGTCCGTGACGGGCAGCTGGTTCAAACTGAAACTTGTACAACCCCGCTCAAATAAAATTCTCTACATTCTAACGGTTGCCTGAAAAACCGTATGACATATTAACAAAACAAAAACATGAGATAGCCAAATTAAAAATCAGGAAGAACACATCAAAATCTGTAACTATTACTACTATTCAGCCCATAAATTACCCATAGCTGAGTCTGGCCTCCTCCAGTTACATGGAGGGTGATTAGCCTACTGTGCCACGCTGGCCAGACGGGTTGGCACAGGGGTTCGTATTAAGTTTTCCTTTTCTTGTGGCTAGGATAAGGGCCTTGTAATTTCCTTTTGTCGATTATTACGACGGCCTCAGGGTGGAATGGGATGGTGACACTATGTATTCTAAATTGCGTTTGTTGTGTGAAATGTCCAAGGATATTTATATTTATTTATTTAAAATCTATAAACTTCTGTGATAATTACCTCCAAGCTGTGGAGATTGGAGTGTAAGCGATTCTATCTTGCATAATGTCCTAAACTTTGGACTGATATCGCTTATGGAAGTGAATATGATTTCCACACTTTCAGACCAACAGACATAAGAGATTTTTATCTAAAACAAAATTATTAAAAGTCTTTTGTGTAAAATCTTTAAACTTTAATGTCATAATAGGTTTGAATGACAATTTACTCAATGAGAATTATCGCCACGTAGAATTACCATTGCCAACCTGTAGGTTAATTTCTCACCCTCAAATTTAAAACGAAGTGAATAGAGATTCATTGAAAGGATTTTGATAATACATATCAAACAATTTTGCGCATTCTGGGAAATTATAAGGAAAATCTTTCTTTTATATTGAAATTGGTGTTTGTTGTTCATTCAACTTCGGTCAATTTTCTAATTTATAAAATTGCGCTTAATCGTCTTTTTAAACATCGTTGATTGTTCTTTGAATGGGGAGGGATTGATCACGTATATATTATGTTGTTTCTATGTAATCTTTTAAATCTTTTAAAGTGTTCATATTAGTTATTTGTTTTGAGATTAAATTAAATGCGGGCCAAGTAGACTTCGATAGGCCAAACCCTAAGATGGGATCTCGCCCATATACCAAGGCACGCATTGGAATGGACACCGCAAGGTAAAAGAAGTCGTGGCTATCCCAAGCAACGCTGGCGCCGCTTAGTGTCTGAGTTGAAGGAAAACGGGTTATCATGCCTGAGGTGAAGCTGTCAGCCCGAGACAGGACGCGAAGGTGCCGCTCTCTGGATGATAATTCAAGATAAAGGGCCGAAAATTAGTTTATCACCTTGATTGAAACTTATAGTAACATTGTATAGTCTGTGTTCTTATGATGGCGCTATGAGACATGGTTTGAATCAAGTTTTCCTTCTCTTAAGGCTAGGTTTTCGGCTTATTGCTTTTACGTCTCTTAGTTATCAAGAAAAGCTAGACATTATCGATTACTTTGCTTTCTAAAAATCAATGTAACATCTAAATTACTTGGCAGATCATATTTTCTTTAAAAACGTAAGAGCTGTTTGAATACACGTTCTGTTTTTATTTATTTGTGTAATGCGATGGCATCAGCAGGAAAATAATTATGCGAAATAAGTGAATTGTTGCCCATAATCAAGAGAATGACGAAAAGGGAAATTAATTTAATCTGTATTATTGAAAAGCATTTGAAATTTCAATTAATTAAATGACAATTCTTTTCTTACGAAATGTATTGGGTGAAAGAAACAGCAAATAAAAATGGTGAATATGAAATGGATGGATCGAAGGAGGACGATTGAAGAAAATATTTTTTGGTAGATATCATGATATATAAATGAATGCTACAAAGTTACGACCTGAAAAAAAGAGAACCGTAAATGAAAATATCCTGGACCGGTCCTTATTAAAATTAAGACAGTAAGATTTTATTCTGAAATTTTGATCAATATTAGTAGCGCTTTCGATCCTTTCGTAATGACTATGGGGTTTTTTACATATTTTACTAGTCAGTGTCTATTGTTTTTCCACTAGTCAGTGATATTTTTTTAGGTTATTGTTCTGGTCTATGTTTTTTTTAAATACTTAATTCGTATTTAATTTTGTCAATGTTCCCTACATGTCACTGAAAATTAAATGTTGAAACTACATAGCAAAATAAATTGTATACTTCAAGAAATCTCTGTTAGTATTTGTAACTGTGAATATAGCTGAGAAAATTTCTGATTAACATCGGTTTCATACTCAAAAATACTTGATCAGAATGTTAGATGGACATATTTTGTGGTATTATTTTTGGTGGCATGCCAGACAGAACTTTCTTGTCAGGGATTTAAAATTAAATTAAATATTTTGATAAAAAGTTTTTGGCGCTAAAAATGTTGTACAACAATATGGCGGCTATTTGTAATTCACGCAAATGGCGGCGGGTACGCCAAGTGGGCGTTTAAAATAATTGCAAATAGGCCGCGGGCACCCGTTTAAAAGTCAGCAAATTGTTGTTAATGGCTGAAAAAGGCTTTCTCTACGAAATCGGTATAATTATATCACATTTTATTATAACTTTGACTCTTGGTAGCCTTTCCAACATCCGAACCAGGTTAGCAAGAATGGACGGGATGCCGACTAAAATCAATTTGGGAAAAGGCAAGCTAGATAATTATGACTCTGAAAAATATACAGGATGTCACAAAATCCTTTTCGTGACTTTCTGTGTGTAACCTTTAAGAAAGGAACAATAATTCCACTGATATAAATACTGTATATCTATATATACTCGTATTAATACATGACGCATCATCTTTTTACCCGTTTTGACGGAGGGGTATGAAATTTCCCACACTTATAGTTTTTATAGAGAATTGAATTTCGATCACTCGGCAACCACTAGAATAAAAAATTGTTGTTGACAAAAGGTGACAAAAGAGTCATGACTAGAGAATAGAGCACAGCAACCCTAAGATACACTGTGGATAATTAAATAGCCTGTACGATATTAAATATTCATAATAGCCAGACGGCATATTTCAGATTATCTGTGTGACGACGGACTTAGAATACATATCGTCACCACCCCATTCCAGCCTGAAAATTTCATAAGAGTTGACAAAAGGAAATGACAAGGCCGAAGACCTAGCCGCAAGAGTAGGAACACTTGAAACTAAACCCTGCGCCAACCCGTCTGGCCAGCGTGGCACAGTAATAATTGGAGGAGGCCCGACTCAGTAGTGGGTCATGTATGGGCCGTGTAGTAGCAGTAGTAGTATTGCCGTTACCGCATTTGTTGATTTGAATTTGGATCACATAGACGTGCGTTTTTCTCTCAAACAACACACAGAACTGTTTCTTTCGGTAGCCTCGTTGGTCGGTAAACCCTATAAATCTTTGTAGATTCGATTTCCTATCTACAAAGTTTAGAAATTCATTCTGCTTTTGACAGCTTATAGTCATACTCGAACTGTCTTGAATACAGTAAATTCTTACAGCGCGTTTAAATATCAGCCAAATCTCGACTATGGTTGAATAACCACGAGAGGAAAATATTACATAAGATTAATTTTTTCTCGCGCTCTTCAAACAATTGTTGGGGGCACGTAATTAAAAAAGGGCCTTCGGCGAATCATACCACACAAATAAAAGAAAACAAAAATTAGAACTGCTCCAGAATCCTTATAAGCCACGGCATTTAATTCATTAGCTTCCTTGTTTATTACGTACAAATAATAAATTCTAATGTGGAAAGTAGGTATATTAACATTGGCATTACGAGCAAGTCTGTTACAACTAAAATGTTATATGGTTCTTTTTTTCTTTTAAATGATGCTATCGCTGTGGTTCTGTTCAAACGTAAAAAAGAGCAACTACAGAGTTTCTTGCCGGCTCTTCTCTGTAGAGGTGCATTCCGAACCGGTGGTGGATGGTAAATAATTAATTTTAAATGGTAAATTTTATTTTATTGTTTGACTTGCCAAAAGAACTCTAATGAGCCAACTTGATTAAATGAGTTTTGGTTTTGATTTCGTATAAATCCCTACATCCTAGTCCTGATCAGGGGTCTGTTTTGCGCAAAGATGCTTGCCTGTCCCCGCAATCCAACGAGGGATATGTGATCCAAAGGCGGTGCGGTGCATGCAACCTGTTTTATTTTTTGACGCCTTGTTCGTGCAACAAGGCGTCAAAAAATAAAACAGGTTAAGTTCTTGCGAGACTGAGTAAGACATCTGACATTTACCTCCGGTTGAGAAGACTGCTTTACAGAGAAGAGCATGGAAGTTACTATGTGTTTACGTTTTGCCTTATTCTAAAATGTTCTTAATAGTGGCATAGGTAGGGTGGATGTTAGGTTTTGTTACGCCTACATTCTGTTACATATAAATTAATGAATTCTTAATCTTTCACAACATGACTTATCTTACTTACATAAGTAATCCTTACTTGCCCAAATTGGTATTATCGAGGTTTATGCAATATATGGTATCTTTATTACATTAATATTAGACACTTTCATCGAACATTGATATGTTTTATGTGCCAGTTATAGCCAATATTTAATGGAGAAAAGATTATTAATAGAAATGACCTTTATGTATTTCAATGTTAATCTAATGGGTGTGACTAATACAAACGGATAATTTTTTAAATCCATAAATTAATTTACAGAAACCGTTTTTTTTAGATTTCCTTGACTCATTTACAGTATTGGTTCATTCGTTAAACGTTGACAAGAATATTCGATTAGGACGCTCAAATTAATCGATTATAATCGATTTTCAGTTTCCCTGAAAGGTCCACCCCTCAGGAGCTACATACTACTACTACTTCTCAGCCCATAAATGAACCACTGCTGAGGCGGGCTGCCCCCCATAACAGAGAGAGTAATTAGCCTACTGCGCCACGCTGGCCAGACGGGATGGCACAGGGTCATTTCCTGTGCCATCCGTCTGGCCAGCGTGGCGCAGTATTTCATTGGGTAGGGAAGGGCGCCTGCCTCCACATTACTGGAGGGAGGTGTCTTCGAGTCTGCACATAACCCTAACGCGTCCACTTGCGTTAGGGTTATGTGCAGAGGCCTTTCTCCGGCAGGGTACCCGAAAAAAGGGTTTATACCACACACAAAAAAGGGTCATTTCCTTTTGTCGGCTCTTACGAAAGCCTCAGGATGACATGGGGTGGTGACACTGTCTTATTCTAAATCCGTCACCCCAGGAGCTACCTGTCAGGTCCCAGGTCGCGGGGCATAAAAAAAAGGAGTTGCATAAGTTGTCACAAATAGACGCACAGATAAAGATAAGATAAATATTTTATTTGGGACTATGGATCTTCATGTCACGGAAAATGATAATTAGTGCCCCGAACTACCAACTAAAACCGACCCTTGACTGCCCACTTCAGGGCCGCGGCTTGCGCTCCCCAATGGCCTTGGCCCCCCTCGATTAATGGAGGTGGTCAGTATACCATTCATTTCATGCCACTTCATTTGACCTATTTTACCTTTGGTGTATCATATGAAGTGTTTAAAGCTTTTAGCTACGTTAGTAGCCACTTTCCCTTCACCACCAAATTCAAAGAGCAAACATCGCGGCAAACGTCTAGAGCACTAAGTGGTTTGTTTGGTTATCACGAAGTTTGCTGATTAAATCTGGTTATTGTGATATTTTTCTGCTCCTATTTGTTTAAAATGAAACCAAATATTAGCAAGATATAAAATACCTTTCATCAAATCCTCAGGGCTTACATTGCTCGAATAAACAAAGCGAGAACATTTCCTCTATGAATATAATATTCATAGAAAACATGACAAAGCATAATATTTGTAGTTTCCAAAAAAAAGTAATTTATAAGTCTCATTTACATATTGTGGAATATTTGCTTTTTACCGTAAATAAAGTGACAATAGCCCAGTTAGTACTTAGAATATAAACTAAATTGTTTTCCACTGTCGTTGTCAAAAAAATCTGACTGAATAACTCAATAAATAACACGAATTCAGACACATTGTTCTTTTAAAAAATGCGCGCAATTTTATTTTATAACATTTACTAGGACAGGAAATAAAAGTTTACTTAGTTTAACTTATAAATAGTCAGATCAGTCATGTTTAATTACCACCAGTTCGGAAGACCACGCCACTAAGAATTGCCCGAAAGACGCGTTACGTGGTGGTACAAACCAGTCGGGCAGATTAGTGAGGCCAAGTAAGTACCCTCGCGTATACCTATCTAGTTATGGAAAACAAAGGCTTCATATGGTGTGTATATGGTTTTAAATATTAGTTTTTAAATATCGTCACTTAAGCCTGCTCATTACCCACTACTGAGTAGGGTTTCCTCTAAAATCATGGAGGAAAATTGGTTACCATCAGCTGTAGCTAATCTATAATATATAAAGCTGCAGAGTTTGTTTGTTTGTTTGAACGCGCTAATCTCAGGAACTACTGGTCCGATTTCAAATCTTTCAGTGTTTAATAGTCCATTTATCGACGAAGGTTATAGGCTGTATTTTATTTTCAAAAGAATTAGGGATCCGTATGAAAATTGCGATTTTGTAGACCAAGGTGTACAATCGAAAACCTATTTATGCGTGCGCTGCAAAAACTATTGACAATAGAACAAAATGATGTACTACGGGTTTGTAGGTCTTATAAAGGTCAACAAAAAAGTGCGCGAGAGCACATATCTATCTATCATAGTTTAGTCACAATAACCGATTTTATGTTCATAAAAAATATGCACGGGTTCGAAGCACACGCGGGCGAAGCCGCGCGAAAAAGCTAGTCTTTATATAAAATTGGGGGTGTGTGTCCCGATATTTTACTTTGCAGCCAAAGCTACGCATCACAGACGAATAGTGATTGTATGTGGCAATGAGGTACAAGGCTCCCATCGTGCATTATGCTGGTTGCAAGTCTATAATTATAAGGGTATAAGTGTAAAAGATATGGGGGTTGAAACATGTTAATTTTAAAAATGTGCGATTATCATTGGTCTAAAATAAGCTGGATTGTTCTAGAAATTCCTGGAGTGATCTAGAAATTTCTTAAATGTATGCCTAGATTATGATCGAATGACAATATTCTAGAATGATCTGGAATGTTCTAAAACCTACGTTTAATAAATGATGACTCAGCGGGTATTCACAGCTAGTATATAATATTAATCTGTGATATTATTCCCGATCTTTAAATCCAACTATATATTTAGTTTAAGACTTAACTATCGCCTCGAAGGAAGCTAGTAATCCCTTTTCTAGATGTCAATGGGTTTAGCGGCTATTCGGAATTGTCTTTATCGAACGCTTTAACTTGTCAGCAATCATGATATAATAATCTTAGCTTTTAGCGAGGAATCAAACTATTAAAACAGACTTATCGTCTTCATCTTTAAAGATATGAATTGTTGTATTCTAATGGCGGTCTCTGAAATTCAAATTAGAACAATATTCATCACCAATACTTACATATACATATTCGTCCGATTTTAAGACGAATGTTCAAAAGTTTCACTATCATCACTATCACTACATATTATAAAACAAAGTCAATGCCGTCTGTCCGACCCTATGTATGCTGAAATCTTTAAAACTACGCAACGGAGATTGAAGCTTCTTTTAATAGATAGAGTGATTCAAGAGGAAGCTTTATATGTATAACTAGTGGCCCGCCCCGGCTTCGCCCGTGCAAAGCGGGGGTGGGTTATACATATAAACCATCCCCTTGAATCACTCTATCTATTAAAAAAAACCGCTTCAAAATCCGTTGCGTAGTTTTAAAGATTTATGCATACATAGGGACGGACAGAAGAATGCGACTTTGTTTTATACTACGTAGTGATGCATCCATAATATTGTAGAGAAACACTGATAAATTTAGAGATGTTAATTAGATACCTATCACGAAACTAGCAATGAAAATTTTTTTTTCTATTAAGTAATAAAAATAACCCCGTATTCTGGGGGCAGTTTACAAACATGAAATTCACGATCCAAAGGCAGCATATCCAATCTTAACCAACGAGGAATAAATGTAAAATTTGGCAACTAAATCCCAGACATCTCTTAGCTCCGTTACAAATGTTCCACAATGTGCCTCTCTCTCTATCAACATTTAGTAAGTTATAATCAGTTAGAAACACTGCAGTCAATAAAGGAATAACCTGACAAACTTTGATACGACTACTACAATTTGATAGAACTTCTACTCCCGGAACTCATCTCCACTTAATTCATCCGACTGTCAATAGTCATAGCACATACTTTACAAAGTAACAGGACTACATAAGATCGAGTGAGAGGGCAAGACTATTTTACAACAATCAGTAGCTTATTAGTCTTAAAAGAGTGAGAATTAACTACGTCTTAGAAGGCGTGTAGTTAATGCTCAAACTAACCTTTTAAAACATCATATTTTAAATAACTGTAAGGTAGCGTTTAGGTAACGTTAAATAATTTTACCTATTGGTGATGGATTTAGAATACACAATATCACCAACCCAAATCATCCTGTGGGTGTCGTAAGAGGCGACTAAAGGAACGCAAGAGGCAGATCACCTAGCCGCAAGAGCAGGAGACCTTGATACAAATTACAACCCGTCTTGCCAGCGTGGCACAGTAGGCTAATTTCCTTCCATAAAATTGAAGATATTATAGATTTATTATAGGCAAAATGCGTTGTTGGCTTAGGGATTGGATTGTCGCCTTTAGATCAGGGGTCCCTGGGTTGATTCCAGGGTCGGGCAAGTGGCTTTGTGTACACCAGCAGGTTATACCTAGTAGTTTATATTTTTATAAGAACAATAACGTTCGTGACCTGTATCTATGAAATGACATTTATTTATATAGAAATGTCAAAATACGCAACGTATGTTTAATTATTGTACATTACAAACAGTACATTACATCACTTATGTAATGTACACATGTATTGTACATTACATAAGTGATAGTAGTTTTGTGTAATAAATCTATAAAACGTCGCAAATCACCCGAATCGTCTGCAACTTTGACTTCCATTCGGTCGTCGCGTAGAATTATTAAGAGAGGGAGTACAGGACAGGTAGGATTGCTGAATTTCTAATAAAAAAAAACCCCTAAGAAACACGTAAAAAGTACACAAATTATATCAGACGCTATAACCAATTCAGAAGAAAACAGGAGTCTAAATGAAATTTCACAGTTGAATAATGAAGTTTGTGGGAAAGCATAAACCAGTCAATTTAATTAATTTTAGTACAAATCTTGCGACTACAAAGCTACAATTCTGAAATGTAAAGCCACAAAGTATGGCTTGAGAATTTCAGTGTCAGTCAACGTGAAGCACCTTTGGTCAACACTACGTCTCAGAGAACTTTATTAATCTAAATTTGTTGAGTACAAATTGTGATTAATAAAGTTTTCTCTTTCGTTTATCATAGCAACCCGTAAATGAAGCAACGTATGGTTTTATTTTAGGCGTTATTTAAAAAAGAAAAAAGTGTATTCTGTTTTTTTTAAATCTACCTAGCTCTTACAAAGATCATTTAAAAAAAATAAAACAATTTTAGTATTTTTTAACACTCTTTCCTCCAGTCTACAGCATCATACGAGAGTATCGCAAGAGGCATCTAAAATCAAGAAATCTTGATACAAACCCTGAGGTACCCGTCTTGCCAGCGTGGCGCCGAAGGCTAAAATCCCTCCACGAATTAGGAGCAGGGCTGACTCAGTAGTGGGTTACTTATGAACTGAAATCATGATGCTGACAGCAGCATAGCGTCTAAACGGAGAACAATTTGGATTAAGTTATTTTTTTAAATGGAGTGATAGTTTTCTTTTTGCACGCCCCATAAGAATTTTAATTTCAGATTATGTACATACTGGTTAACCTAATCAAGTTAAATTGATACCAATTAGCCTTACTGTACCAGTATTTACACAGAGAGACATGGTTAGATAAATAACATGGTTATATCAGCTTCAAGAAGATTTAGATCTTTCCCCATCCAACCGATGCGATGGGTTCAAGAATATTCAAGGTCTTGCAACTAGGAAAAAAAACATTTCAACCGTTGTTATATTCAAATCAAATAACTGAGATCCCGCTCCCATACTCACCGATTTGTACATGAAATCAGAAACCCTAAAATTAAATTTCCTCAACGTACACAAATTGTTTTCTTTATGTAATTTTCGATGTATTCCCAAAAGTTATTAGATTAAAAACTTCCTTCATAAATATCACAAGATATACGAGATGTACGAATGTAAGTGAAATTGGAGAATATACCATATGACGAAAACAAAAGACATGTATCATTATGACTGATTTGATCCGGAGAGGTAGCCTATGATGCCCAAGGGCTCAATCTGTGCATTCAACGTTTACGGACTTCTGGGACATTGTATATTGACATAGGCATTTCTAAACATATTGTTATTTTTTGTTATTGTTTATAAATATCGTGTATTAAGCAAACATATTAGATACTCAACTATATCATTAGGGTCTTCATCCCGATCTCTTGGAAACTGAATAATACTATAAAATACTAAACTGTATAATACTATTTAAATAATATAATATATCTTGAAACTCCTTTGTAATAAATACCTACTAAAACACCTACGTGCTACACAAAATCTTATTAAAACCAGTACAAACGTATTGGGTTGCGTTTGAGGGCTTCCAGAGTCCCGTCTGTCTCAGGAGGAATCCTTGTAATGTCTTTAATATAACTCACTAGTTGTTTTGCCCCCGATTTTAATGTAGAATCGTATAAGGTAGGCTGTGGGCGTATTTCTCAGAGGGCAATTGTATTTTCAAATTGTAGTTATAAAAATAGACGTTTTAAGTGTTTAATTCGATTATCCAAGGTTTGTTTTAACAATTGACAATGTTAATGGGAAATTTAAAATAAGTTTGATTCGAAAGTATATATGCAGCTATTGTAGCCTAGAGCATAACGTGAGCGCAATGGATGTTGGATGAGGTCCTCCATGCTTCGGAGGGCACCTAAAACCGTCGGCTTACCATTATGAAAACTATAGCGTCGATACATGCAGGCCCTCTAAGGCACGGGTGTCTCGGAAGGCAGATGGCAATCGTTCCGTGTAAATATTGATAATTTTACAAATTGGGTGACCTTGGAACCAAGCCAATGAAATTGCAAAAGAAAACACCAAGTAGATAAATAGTTATAATCTTCAAATGGCCCAGCTGATTTTTTCACCATAGCTGGGAACACTCTTGATACCAAACCAACTACATAGCTTGCTAAATCTATTCAAATGCCACAGGCAGACAAGTCAAATTTATAGCTACGCACAGTTTTGTTAAGGTTATTATTCTTACTATCTTTTATGCGCCTAATGAGTCTCTATTGTAAGACAGCTGAGAATCACTCAACTCAACGTGCAATGTAGAGAGTTAAACTCCGAGTTAGTTTACGCGATAAAACCAAAATTGAGGAAATCTGCAGATGAACTATTTGCGAGAGAGGGATCGAGATAGCTCTAAGGGTTGTACAGTTGTATATAAATGGCAATGGACAGGCCACGTAGCTCAAAGAACGGATCGTTATTGGGGCAAAAACGGCCTAAAGTGGGCATATCGTGCTTATGGGGCGGGAATCGAAGAATGGGACCACTTGCGACTATGAGGACGGCAGTCTTTAAAAAAGTCGCTAGGAGTCGATGAATGCGGTTAGCACGGGATCGTAATCTATAGTGGTCAATAGGGGAGGACGTCAACTGTGGCTGATAGATTTTAAAGCCCAGTAAAATTAATTTTTATCCTTTAGCAACGTAGAATATTGGCCACTCTCATAAATCGCCATAACGCACAGTCTTGAGCAGACTGAAATTTCCTCGACTCGCAACGACTTCCCTAAGGTCCATTAACATAGGGACTGTAGCGACCAACATGCTACATACTTTACACAATTTACCCGAAAAATCTGAACTAATTAAATCAAGAAATATCGCCTACAAATGCGAGAACTAGCAAAAAGCCCTACACCGCGATAGCGAAATTTCAAGAGCAATTCGAACAGTTAAGATTTCCCTGACTACAACTATCGGAGGATAGGCGCTGCGACCCCTAGCCAGACATAACACCTCGTCTGGCTGGATGATCATCCCTTTGCGCCTAAAGGACCATCCCGCACTACACTTTCCTATTGTATTGCCACTTTAAAATTAGACTGTTGCCTCAGCGGTCAAAATAATTTAAAATACCGAAATACATTTCACAAAGTTTTGATTGAATACGCGTCACAGTCCGACTTTGGCCAATAAAATAACAAATTGCACGTACAAACGCACTCAATCAACAGGTGGTCAAAATGTTGTGACGACTTTCCTTTCAATTGGACCGATGATTGATATTCCCGAACGCGTTACGGGTTATTGATTAATGACAATTATATTGTTGTGCGTGGCTTTTACGTTGTTAATGGTATATTCTTACGATAGACAAGAGTTTTAGTGGGATATTTTATTGTCGTATTGCCTGAGAGTGTCGTAAAGGCCTAGAACCTAGCTGCAAGAGATTGCAACCTTTATACACCCGATAGCAGGGCAGCGTCTGGCGTGGCAAAATAGGATTATTTCTCTCCATGAAACTGGAGCCTCGATTCGGCAGTTGGTAATTTAAGAGCCTAGATGTAGACGTAGAGTTCTTAACAAGAATTTTCATCATCTTCTGTTTAGTCAAAGAACTCAAAATATTTGAATATGGAATGTTTTTACTGTAGGCTTACTGCAAAATGTGGGCTTTGCTATGTCAAACTTTCATCGCATACAGGCAATTAATTGACAATTTATCAGAAGGTGCAGTAAAAACGTAAGCTTTTACGTAATTAACCTAATTTTCAGCGAATACGTTTTTCGTTTGTCATGGATAAACATACGCATGACCTTTCGGCTACATTAGTTGGAATTCCAATACCGGGCCGTCTTTTAGGTCATTATGTCTTGGTGAATTCTGTGTTTCAGTAGCTTAGCCCGTGACTTCTCCCGGGTAGATTTAAAACCCGTACCGAAGTCTTCAGTAGATTTAGCTCGTGGGGCATAGCATGATGGCATATAGCAGTTCTCAGGAAACCGGTTATTTATTTACCTAGTAAAAAGCTTACCGTTTAAGCTTACAAAAAGCCCGACGTTAAAATGTTCAGATGACAAATATTCTTTAATCATATATTGTAAAATAAGAAATACAGAGATAAAAGTAGTACAGTATTATAAAACCTGATTCTTTATATTCCATAATTCATTGCGGTTTTATCTATTCTAGGCCTTTTTGTATTATTTTTACTTAATTTTATGTAGAATGTAATCCTAGGGTAAAAAACCACGTTGTATAATGTATATTCACCTGGGAAGTATGCCATTTGAAATATAAATTGAAAGGATTGTCTAAATAGGTGCAGTCTTCCAGTGATCTAAATAAAAGATTCCGACGAATTGAGAACCTGCTTCTTTGTTCTGGTCCCCAAGGTTATGGCCTGGTCGTAAGCGGTTACCCCAGAAGTGACAGCGTGACGCTGGCAGCAAAATGAAAGTGGATTCCTTCAGCTACCAACACTAGAGTTTCCCTGATGGAGAACTGGCAACATTTCCTCGCAAAGAAACGCCAGAACATTTGTTATCTTATTATATTTATATTTCATATTCTGTAGTCTCTTATAATTAGGTAGGTATTTTTATATATAACATGGTAAATATGGTTTAATATAATGTTGTCAAAATGATATTTATCGGTAATATTTTTCCCTGCTATTATTACTAGAGATAGACAAATTAAATTAAAATGTTAATTCCACTACACCGGGCATTTCGCACTATAAAGTTACCCTACCCTGAATACGCCCCAGAGAATAATACAGGTAAATAATAGCTATTGCCTTATAAAAGAATATTATATTTTTGTTAATTGAATTGTGCCTATTTCGCGTGCTCTCACAAATCTGCTTGATTAATGTGAACCTGAACCTACATTTTAATTTCGGTCTTTGTCTATTCCTAGAATTGAGCTAGTTCCTTTTTTTGTAAAGAGATGGCGTTGCTTTCTATTATTTTTTTATTGTTTTATCCTGGCTGGTAAGACCGCCATGTATAAACGTCATATTATGTCCTGGAGTTATGATGCTAACTTGTAGTAGCTAAGGCACTAATTGCGTTTCTCAAGTTTCAGAGACTCCAATTAAAATACAGGATAAAATACTTTACATTGGGCGTTCAGTTTAATAAGCTAACCAACATAACCATACAACAAAGAAAACTTGTTAACTGACCTTGTAAATACAAGCAAGCGCGGCGGAATTTGCTAATTATTTTCATGAAATTGGAGGAGGCTGGACTCAGCAGTGGGTGATTTATGAGCTGAGCGCATTTAAATAATGCCAACGCTATATTTCATTCGACTAGAGCAAATGATCAGACAAAATCCTAGCCACAAGAAAAGGCAAACTTTAATTTGAAACCCTGCGTTAACGAACGCGCCCAGTGTGGCATAGTAGGCTTATTTCTCCCAGGTAGTTGGAGGAGGCCTGACTGAGTTAGTGTTTATAGGCTGAGGTTACATGGTAAAGATGAAGGTTAATAATAGTGGAATTTGACAAAGTGAATATTAGTTTCGTCTCGTATATATATAGCCTGATAGCAATAACGAAAGGATCAATAGTACCTACTGCTGATATTGTCTTATTTACTGTGTGTAAAAAAGGGTTAATATTCACGATAGTTATATCAATATCGATGAAACATAATTTTTTCCAATAAAATGTCTGTTTCTCCCACATACTGCAAAATAGAAAAATATTTTTTAAACGGTAGGTACTGCTTCTTTCGCTAGGTTTTATGAGTGCTCTACGGTTTCTTGTATACCATATATATGTTATATATATGTATATATAGAATATGTATAATAAAGAACCCTATTATAAATGTGGCTGGCGTTTTAGGGAATTGCATGAGACACCTGATCGTGAAAGGGTGAAGGAACCGTTTATTCATCAAATAAGTGAGCCAATATCTTTATCCAGGCACTAATATAAAATTCAGAAGCTATATATGTGAAATATTGATAGAACACCTTTTTACTAACGAAGTATATGTTTCCTGCATATGGGATCTTCGAATATTACAAATGACTCAAATTTTGTTGCGTATTTCAAACACTTGTGTATAAAATACGCAACAAAATTGTATGGATCCAAGCACAGCATTTAAATCACGGGCCCTAGGTCAAGCAAACATAGTTACTCACTACTTAACAGAACGTGCATTGAACTAAAATGATTCATGAGCACGAAAATGGTCGAGACATGCTCAACTACTGTACTTCACAGTTTGAACGTTTTGATCAAACATGTCACAAATTAATACGGAAACAAATGGTTAATTAAATTATGTGACGTCATATTATGCGTTGGTTTCGTAGAGCACTATAAGATTCATCATCATTAACGGATATTGTAACACTATGTAGTTAATTCTAAATCCAACAAAGCATAATGACTTGTTTGTTGTATAATTTTATTCCAGTACAAAAATCTGTTTCTGAAAACGACTATCTACTTACCGCATCTCCGAAGAACTTTTGTACTTACGGTATCCCCACTTCTTTACGATGAGAATTTTCAACATTTTTGATATTTAGTTTAAATTTTTAAAGTTAAATTTTAAAATAACGGTACATTTTAATGTGTTAACATTTTGTTTATTTAAATTATTATCTTTAGTACCTTTATTTAAACTAATCCCATGTTTACAAATTTAGATCTCTATTTAGTTTACTTTCGAAAAATAGGTACCTATTGGTTTATTGGAACCTAATATTCTATCAGATTCGAATAAGATGCTTCGATAATCGTCTTGTTTGTGTTATAAACTTTTGAAAGTGGAGACTTTTCAATAAAGTCCGAGTCTTTCTAGTTTTGATATTGGCAAACATTTAGAATATAGTTATCTATCTCATTTTTATATACGAGTACTATTAGTAGTATGTTTTTCAGTTAATATGTATAATAGAAATAAAAAAAATCAGCAAAATTGAAATCGATTTCCCGCCAAATAGCATGGCAACAATATATGTGACGTTACTTTTTTAACAATAAAATTTTGCAATTCTATTTTCAAATTGTAGAAAAGAGTTCGAAACTAACCGGCCAGCAGTAACGCGATCGCGGCGATGGTCCGGGCTGCGTGAACTGCCATCGTTGCGTCGCTTATGCCGCGTTCCTGACGCGTCCCTGCCTTATAATGGGGGAGGACCGCCCTTACTCGACGTAGGACGAAACACGATACGTAATTACACTATTATCCAGTCTATGACTGATGGCACGACGTGTAAAGGGTTAGTCAACGGATAGATTGAGGCTTCGAATTTTCGATTTTGTAGAGAAACTACACGGGAACGTATAATGTCTTTTTAATTACAAACATGAGTGAAATAGGTCGTTTTATTATGGAGTATATGTCAGAATTGCGCATATAATCTACTAGCTGTACCCTGAGCGAGTTGATAAGCCACTAACTAAAATAAATTTGAAGGAAAGACATTACTTACCTATATATTCACAATTTTTTTTATGAAGATCATCCGGGTCAAATGCATATTTTACGATTCTTTATAGGACATCCAGACCAACATTCATTTTTTTATCTAAGAGATGACGAGCTAGACAGATGGCTTAAGGATTTCCAGCATGTGATGTGACTGTCATAAGAGGCGCCACAAAGAGTTAACTAGCCAGTAAACCTATGTAGGGTCAAGAGAAGCAAAGCTAAATGTAAAGCTCTGGGTTAACCCGTCTGGCCTGTGTAGCAAAGTACATAAATAGGAGCAGTGGGCCGTTTGCTGAGATTAAGACGTTCAGGAGTTATATAATTAACTTCATGGAATTTGTGCATAATGGCGGACTTAATAAGGCATTAAGTTTGTATCAGTCTACCAGCGAGTCATGAAAGATATGTATTTATTTATTTTATGAGTACACCAACAACTTAAATTACATTGAGATTATTATCATGACGATTACAGTACAAAACATTGCTATAGTAATTATGTTAATTACAGGTAGGTATGCATAGAATTTAAAGAAGGTTAAGCACAGAGTTAAGATAAGGATTTAAAATCGCGGGAGATAAGAAAACGCTCTAATGACATTTATAGGAAAGGATGAGATCAAATGAATAATAAATCATACAAAAATAGAGCAAGAATATCAATATACTTAAATAGAGAAATAAGTATAAGAGAATTATAGCGCGCAGGGCCCAGAAAATTCCTCGAGTGGCGACCGCGTTCCGGAAAGCGCAGTGCTGGTAGGCCTCCCTCACGGTGGGCCGATAACCTGGTTAAGGTCGCCGGAAAACGATGGATGCTGGCGGCCCAGTACTGGCTTTTGTGGAAATCCTTGGGGGAGGCCTATGTCCAGCAGCAGTCGAATGGAACTATGTATTCTAAATCCGCGAAAAAAAAAATTGTTTATTTTTTAGAGAACATTTTTTGCTTTTATTTTTTTTAAGATTCAGCATAAAAAATACAAGCAACCCTAAATTTTCACCCCTCTACGATCAACCCCTATTTAATTACATGGCAAAACAATGTTGTATAGATAGATTGAGTCATCATGGTATCTCTGGAACCATAAGACCTAGAGGGTAGCGCGGAGGTTGCGCGGGGTGGGGGTTGCGCGGGGAAGGGGGTTGCGCGGGGGATGGTTAATTACCATACCCCGCGCAACGTTTGCCGGGACAGCTAGTTCAAATATAAATATACGTACAGACACAGATATAAATCTCAATTTTGTTTTTTTTTATATATATAAAACGAAATCCTCGCACCTGTATCGCGGAGGCAGTTTACAAACGAAAAAATGAAATTCACGAATACAAATGACACCCAGACTCAGAGCAAGTGCCTCTGGTTTAGACAAAGACACTTGCCTGACCCCGGACTCAAACCCGGGACCCGTTGTTCCAAAGGCGGCACTTCTAACCCCTAGACCAACGATTTTACTAAAGCCAATTTAGCTGTAACATACGTTTGATATCATGTTCATAGCGGGTTGGTTCAATCAGCGAAATTATAACTGAAAATTGTGGAGTATTTGTAATAGCTGATTCACATTGAGATAGTAATACGCAGTACTTTATTGGTAGGTATTTAAGCTAAATCTGGTTACACTGGAGCACTACCCGTTTAACCCAAATTGCCGGGTACATTGTGACCCATCTAGTGGGACTACTACTCAACCCATAGATGACCCACTGTTGAGGGGGTCTTTCCATGTAACGGGTGTCCTCCAGTTACATGGAAAGTAATTGGCCTACTGTGCCACGCTGGCCAGACGGATTGGCACAGGGTTTCATATCAAGTCTTCCTTCTCTTGCAGCAAGGTTTTTGGCCTTGTCATTTCCTTCTGTCGGCTCTTAAGACACCCTCAGGATGGAATGGGGTGATGACACTGTGTATTCTAAATCCATCACCACACGGAGACTGCTACCTAATTGGTTAGACCAGATGAGTTCTCGTCTTATCGGGTGAGTTTCATAAGTCACAAGGAGTTAACTAGCCAGTAAGCCTATGTAGGGTTAACCCGTCTGGCCAGTGCAGCACAGTAGGCAAGTACCTAATAATTTAATTAGACCAAATAATAGATTTCACTCTATTGATAAAATTCAACTGTTCCGAAAAATAAGGACTCTAATTATTATATATATAATGTAATATGAAGTTAAAAAAGGTCTCAAAGCATTATTGCAGATAGATCTTTATTCTTCTGAACAGTCACTGCCATAGATGGTAGAATGCCTTGTTGGTCTGATGAGTACATCACGGGTGCCCATGAGTAAGTGTCTTTGTGTAAGCCAGAGGCACTTACTATGAGTGTCGATGTCATTTGTATTCGTGAATTACATGTTTGTATACAGCCCCGTGATAGAGGTTAAACCTAGTGGTTTTGTTTTTAAAAAGATGAAAAATATAATTCTACAGCTATTCTATAGCAATTCTAAGCACAGGAGGTCAGATAAAAGAAATACTGAGACCCATCTGACACCCAGCAGACCCAGACGTTGCTTAACTCGCAGATTAGCATATGGAGACTACCACCTGGCGTGGGACAGGGGCCGTAAGATGATATTGGTAATTTTAAATATGACAATACAGATTTTTGATAAAACACACGTAAATATAGTTCCTTTTGTGTATGATTGAATTACATACTCTCCGCTAGATTACAACATTCTCATTCAATGTGGACCATCCATAATTCACAATTGGAAAATCGGAACATCTAATGAGATTTGTGGTTTGTAACATGTAGGAAAAAGTTCGATTTGTCATGTGTGTATTTTTATGAATATTTTCCGCGAATGAATATCGTAGGCGGTAGATCTGCTATCCTTGTAAATTATTAACAACCGCCTTCAGCTTCGCCCACGTGGATCTCTCGCACCTGCCAAATACTATATGATCTTCGAGAATGAAGGTGATTCACATACGTGCTTGTGAACTGTATATAAAACAAGACCTTTCCAGTCAACTTAAAAAATGAGGTGGTTTTCAATTCTCTTCTATGTTCTTTTTTATGTTTGTTACCGCGTAACTTCGTCATTTGTAAACCAATACGAAATATTTCGAATTGATCCCTTAGACATTCTTTAAAAATCGGTTTAGTTTGGCAGAACAGTTGAAATAAGTGATCAACAAAGATTGAGATAGCTTACGGATGACCTTCTTCTAAACTATTCCAATTTCTATTATTCCGGTTGTTGTGAATAGAATAATTTTCTTTTTACTTTATTTTTACCTATCACACTAAGATATCGTGCATGTGCACACCTAACAACGACATGAAAGATAAATGCTATAAATCATTAGCATTTTTTTACATAAGTACGCGTACACCTACTTAAGAAAAATTTTAGGTAGAGATAATCTTGAACAGATATAGTCGACCTTCGGAACAATAACTTAAAGGTGAATGATTGAAATTAATTAAAATAACGCATCACGAAGACATTAGGTGACCAAGAGAACACATTGCAATCTATAATTTATGGCTAATAATCGCAATGTTTTACATTGATACATTGCCGGCGTTTAATATCAAACGGCAATAATTCTATCTACTAATATCAAACGTGATTTAGAATTGAAAAACATGGTTTTCTCGCTTGTGATATTAATTTACGTACGCGAAAACGAAACGAATGACCCCCGGCTACGTTGTCGAACGACCATAAAAAGGTGGCTGCGAGTCGGCGGTATCTACTATGTGTCTTACCATCTGTGAAAGTAGTTAAAATGTAAAAAAATAAAGAAAAAAAATACGTTTGTGTAGCAACTAAGACGATTCAGTCGCGAATTCGTTATGGAGAGTTTTGTAAGTCTTAGGCAAGTTGAGTTTCCATTGGTAGACAATTAAGTCATAGAAATGGAAAGCTTGAAACAAACATATGAGACTAGCCAACATATCACAGAAGGGATTATTTACTCCGTATTTAATAGTTATTTGTTATACAAGAGTGCAAAGTTGCTTTTTAACCGCGTGTTCAATTTTGATGACCGAGCAAGCGAAGGATTCTAAAATTCTAAAAAAATTAGAATCCTGAACGTTAGCGAGGGAATCAAAAGAGCACGAGGTGAAAAATCTTTGCACTCGAGTGCAACACGTAACTTTTCATTCCACCTCAGCGAGGAAATGACTAAATGCAAAAAAAAAACGTTTACAATCACAAGATAGGTACACTTTTATTTCAGTTTAGGTATTAATTACTACATTATGACAGGTAAGTATAACAGAATAATCTTTACTTTATTCTCTAGCGAATAAAAACGGCTTTTGCACTCAGATATCGAAGAGCAAAAATACTTTATTCTCTAGCGAATAAAAACGGCTTTTGCACTCAGATATCGAAGAGCAAAAATACTCTTTCCGAGATGGGGGGATGAAAAAGTGTTTTGTGTTTTTTTATTTTTTGTTTTTGACTATTTCAAATCATTCGTAAGAATGTATTCTAATAAAAAACATTTTGATTTTGATATGGACATTGAAATTTGAAAAAATCCGTGTGGCGACAGATTTAGAATACATAGTGTCACCACCCCATTCCATCCTACGGGTGTCGCAAGATCCGACAAAAGCAAACGACAAGGCCGAACCTAGCCGCAAGAGAAGGAAAACTTGTTACAAGACACAGTGCCAACCCGGCTGGACAGCATGGCACAGTGGGCTACTTACCCTCCATGTAGCGGGGGAGGCCCGATTCAGCAGTGGGTCATTTATGGGCCGAGTAGTAGTAGTATGCAATTAAAATAGGGGTTAGATTGATATAAACATGAAAACAGTTGTTATCATAGAGTTCTCATTATATTTGTTTTAATTTAAATACGAGTATGAGCATGGACAATTGTCTTTTGAATTCCCCACCGCTTGAGGCTCATTAGAAATAAGGAAACAGTAAGTAAAACAATGTATGTTTACTTTGAGAAAAATGAATATGAGACCATAAATCCTACTATACTATATTATATTATTTTTCGGTGAGTTCCCGAGAAATCGAGAGTACAATATTTAATGAATACCCCACTTACAGGATACGAAAAGTTTTCCTCACGTAATGTAGTGTAAACTCTTTACACGAGCATGCATATAGTAAACCTTACAAGCTTCTAGAGCTAAAATCTATCCTGTACTGTACCACTGCCGAATTTTAGGTATCCTTGGCGGCGATTGGCAGAGAAAGGAGCCTCGTGAGCCACGCGATTGGTTTATATTAACATTCGCGGACTTTCCATCTCCACAGCTTTAATTAAGGTGGATGCTCCAGGGTAGCCCGCGAAATTCAAATTTTCTTACGTTTTTTTGCAATTTGCAGGCCAGTGCTAGGTTATAAGATGATGAACATTTGATTCGCGGCTGTAAGACGTATGTAGTTCATCATTCATCATCATTTCAGCCAAAAGACGTCCACTGCTGGACATAGGCCTCCCCCAAGGATCTCCACAATGGCCTGTCCTGGGCCGCCCGCATCCACTGCTTTCCGGCGACCTTAACCAGGTCGTCGGTCCACCGTGTGGGAGGCCTACCAGCACTGCGCCTTCCGGAACGCGGTCGCCACTCGAGGACTTTTCTGCCCCATCGGGCGTCGGTCCTGCGAGCAAATGCGAGAAATATGGTAGTTACTGTATGTAGTTACAGAGTTATAATCATCAAAATCGTCAATACAACCCTCCAAGCTCATAAAGGTGCAAGAAAAACTTTTTCAAGCTCAAAGTCATTCTTGCAGCTTTATGTGATTATGAAAGTATTTTATATATATTTATTTATGAAGTATATTTATGAAAGTTTGAATTTCGCGGGCTACCCTGGAACATTCACCTTAACATGCGCGGACTTTCCCTCTCCATAGCTTTAATTAAGTTTGAGTTGTCAATGTTATGGTTGATTAAAACCGATATATTTCCGATGTATAAGCGCATCGATATATCGTAACAATAGTTGCGAAAATGTACCTAACTAATTAAAACATTGTAAACCTACGATATTAAACGTGATAGTGATTTACCGTGTCCTATATTGGCTTGCTCCGGAATCGGAATTTTTAGTTTTTAATAATCCGGTCCTGTGCTTGGCTATTACATACATGTATTTTTTTTTCACGAAAACATTAAGTTGGTGAATAAAGGACAAACTCAAACAATGATTTTTTAGTATGTTCTGATTTGTATTTAAAAAAGGGTGGGTTTACTACCGGCTGAATAGTAGTAGTGGTTGTTATTAGATACTGAACCAAACGATTTAAGAATCTCCTGACGGTGTATACTATCGAAATCATCCGAAACGGCTTGCCCGATTAACTAATTGTTTTTTTTTGTATATGTCTGAATAGGCCGTAGATAGGGATATTTGTTATACGGAAATCAAAGTTTACCGGGTCAGGTAGTGATAAAGGTGTATTCATATTAACGCAATGGCAATGTATAGGTACACGACAGCGTATTCGTATTTTATATATTTTATCTATCAAGTAATCAGCCCCAAACTACAAACAAAATGTTTATGTTAACTGTTAAAGAATAAAGATTAAGAAAAATAAAGATCATTGGACCGAACTTCAAACTCTGCTCTACCTAGCCCATAGACATGGAGGGTAATTATCCTAGTGTGCCACACTGACTGGATTGGCACAGGGTGTCGTAATAAGTTTTCCTTCTCTTGCAGCTAGGCTATCGTTATTAAGTTTTGTCGGCATTACGGCGGAATGAGGCGGTATAGGACACCTTGTTTTCTTAATCGGTCACCACACGAAACTTCACACTAGTACCTGCTAATAGACATAATATTTAACTACTTACGGGAAGCAAGCGTCTACAAAAACTTTTAGAAACATCAAGCAGATAAATTAATGGGGGTGGACAGATACAAAGGCGACACAAATGTGCTGTGTAAGCGGTTAGCCAACTTTTAACCAAGTCATTAACGCCCACACTAAACGGTGACCTTCGCTCTTTTACATAACATTTAACCCGTAGAAGCAATTAATTATATATTCGACCCTACAGGTTAGCATTGAAGGTTTAATATTGAATAATTATTTGCTGTGGCTTGAGGCTTTTGTGCGAATTTGGAGCTCTGAAGATGGTTGGCACATTGAGTAGGTAGATTATGACGCTAGGCAGCACTTCAATATTTGCTATTTGTGTTCATGTATTTGGTTTGGGTTTTATTTGGGTATTAAGGGTCGTGTGTGTGAATGTAAATATGGTAAAAAAACACACTTAAAGTAGTAACTACAAATACCAAATATGAATAGCAAACACGAATGGGAAGTCCATTCAAGGATTCATTAATTGAATTCATGTCGTTCAAGCATTCAAGGATGGGTTGTCAGTTTCTGTGTTTTACAAATATTTGAATAAAATGTCTGCTTTGTACATGCCTTCAGAATAAACAGACCACTTCAAATGGTTATTTTTCGGATTTTATTGCCTATTTTGAAGTCGCTTTTAATTTTTTGTTACAATGTTTTTTATTTCACCTAGTTTGGCTACAATTTTGTAGTTACGTGACTGAGTGAGAAAAAAGCCATAATTCCGGTAAATCTAACTATTCAAACGTCGTAAAGGTTTAATGGCCAAGGGGTGAAGGACCACTTTGATTGTAATAGATGGTACCAAGCTCATGAAGTGCCGAATTTAGAGGAACTGCGTTTTCTGACCCGCCCATTTCACCTGAGAGTGGTAAAGATGCGATTTAAAGAAGAAGACGTGGAAAAGTTACTGGACTGCAAGGCAAGTAACACAGTTTGGTTAGTCACACCATAGGTATAACACTCAAAAACGGCTAGACAAATTTAAATGATTTCTTATTTTTTTTGGGCTCGCCTCGCCTAAGTAGAAGAACAATTATTGAAATATGAAAACGGCTGTTTTTAATTGAACATTTCTGGAATCGATGAAATATACGCGGTCCAACTAGCAGACAGGAGCTAGTCTATGTTTCTAATTATATTAGAAAGTGGTAAGATTTCGTTTGTTAGTTTGTAAAGAATAAACTTCAAAGATACTGAACTTTCAATTCCCTATATTATTTAATTCCCGGCGTTTCAAATGCTTTGCAGCAGTCATGGTCGCGGGAGAGACTATATGACAGTACCTACTATAAGTAAGGTACCGGCATAGACGGTAGATCACTTGGAAATATAATTCCAATTTCTGACTTACCGTAGTGCCATGCCCCTAACAAGTACATTCTGTGACATTTCCACATACATTCTCCTACGTCATGTTTATAGGGAACCGTTTATGAATTCGTCCGTGTGGATATGGATTTAGAATAGACAGTTTCACCATTACATTCTATCCTGAGGGTGTCGTAAGAATTGTTAAAAGGAAATAAGATGGGCGAAAACCTAGCTGCAAGAGAAGGAAAACTTGGTACCGAAACCTGTGGCAACCTGTCTTGCCAGCATGGCACAGTAGGCTAATTACCGTCCATGTAACCGGAGGGGGCTCGGAGGCTAATGACCTTAGTCACAAGAGACGTAGACCTTCACAAGAAATCTCCCTAAACGGGCTAACTCCCCACCATGAAAAAGGAGGGGATCCAACTCTGCAGTAACCTTAGGTGGATTGATCCTAATCTTACACTCTCTCGTAAGCGAAGTTATGTCGGTTGGTGTTGTTTCTTTGCCCAATCATCGACCCCTCGGCAAACAACGGTAGTTAAACGATTCAAATTTATCAGACGCGTAGACGGTTTCAGAGATAGGGATGTTTTATAGTACATGCAATTGGCGATGCCTCGGCTGCTGTTATTCTAGGCTCAACTAGCCTACTAGCCCGTGGATTTTTATTTGTAATGTTCTTTCTTTATATTCTAAATTCAAATGATCTTGACAAGTGCTTGCATCAAACGTGTGGCAGACGCACTGATAGTTTAGTTGGCTAGCTAACTAAATGTTAGACTTGGTTGTTCATCATTGTAACCTTTTTATATAAAAGAGTTTCTTGCTGGCTCGTCTCTGTGGCATTCTGAACCGGTGATTAAGGTAAAGGAATTTTTTTATATTGTTTTTTATTAGGTACTATTATTAAATAACTATTTGAAAGCATTCTTAAATTTTTATTTACATATTAAGTCGTGAGTCAAAAACTTTGTATGCCCTTTTACAAAAATTTCGCGGAAGGAGGACTAAAGTTTCCCACACATAATATAGGTAATAGTTTTTATAGAGACAGAGAGAAAAATGCCGATATTTAAAAAAAACCTATGCTTAAATGTACATTAGATAAATAAACAAACATTACACACACTACCATGTACCTATTTGACACACACACACATAGGAACTGTTTTGTTTTTTTGTAAAATTCTGTGGTCAAATAGAGAATTAAACGATAATAATAGAACTTTAGATTAAATTAATTATGGCCGAATTTCGACCGCTGCCGCGCTGGGTGACCACCAGGTCGAATTAAAACATTTTGAGTTTGTTACCAAAACGGTCGAAATCGACAATTCTAAGCACGGTGTGTGTGGGGATAGTCTCTACATGCTATTAATCACCAGCATTGTCATCCCAAAATGCAACTAATATGCTCAACCAGAATCGTTGGCAATCAAAAGTTAACCAGAAATCCAACAAAGGCTTATTGGTTGTATTGTTAGTTAAGAGTTTGTAGGTCATCGGTAACGGAGTCGCAGGTAATCACAACTTGGTCGATGTTCTGCTATTTCTGCGCACCGCCCACGGTTGCGATTTTTTAAATAACATTTTGTTTGATCAACTTTTTCCGGGTATCACGTTTTTGTTCTCCGTAGCGAGCCGACCTGTCTGTGGTAATGTAATTAATTGATTGTGCTTTAATATGAATGAATAAATAATATGATAATTACCCACTACTGAGTCGGGCCTCCTCCAAATTCATGAAGGCAAATTAACCTGTACTGAATTTTCCTTCTCTTGAGGCTAGGTGATTTGCTTCGTGCGTTCCTTTAGTCGCCACTTATGACGCCCTCAGGATGGCGTGGGTTAGTGACATTGCGCATTGTAAATATTCAGTGAATTAATTATCTCAGTAAATTAATTAGGTATTCATAGAAGAAGCCCACCGACACATCAGTGGGTCATTTACAGGCTGGGAAGAAGTATAGTAAGTGGAAATGTATTGAAACAACATTTTAGACGACTTTTTTGACTCGGACTTTGAAGTGGGGAAAATGCCTGAACGCCTCGGCACGTGACCAGGGCCCTAAACTTTCCAATTCATTAGAATAAAATCGACAATCAACTCGGCTTTGTTCAGCGATTTTGACATTTTAGTAACTTATAGTATCTACTATTTACTAGCAGACCGGCCACGCGTTGCTGTATACGTAAGGCGCGTTGCTGTAAGGTTTTTGATAAAAAAGCTATTCAATCTTTCAAGTTGAATCAAACTGCCAATTTGGTTATGTAGTCTAGGAGTCCCTCGCGGACAAACATCGTGACGCATAATTTATAGTATGTCATGAAGATATTGTCAGTTCGGGACGTACGACACACGCTTTTGCCATAAGCACTTGGCAAGAACTTTGGAATTTTGCTACCAATTGCATCCTGTTGGATGGGCACTTGAATGGAATGAGCAAGTTTGGATCGCAGTATAATGTCGCCTCGACGGTCATTTCGTTTTCAATAATATTATAAAACTAAAATACCTATACATATTGCCAAACAGTATATACCTGATTTCGATAGCTATATTAAGAGGCCAGGCGTGGTCGGGTGCCGAGGGATTTTAATAGACGGCTACCTCAACCCATTTAGCCAACATTGTGGGGAATTGATCAGTAGCGGTATTTATTAGCAAACATGAACAACACCAGCTTAAAAACATTTATTTTATTCAAACTATTATTAACTAACTATAACAATAGTTTCTGTTTAATTAAAACCTAATTAATACTAATGGAATTGTACAATCTCAATGTACATCGATTTTAAATTTTATATAGGCTAATTCTAACTCGTACGACTTTTCGTTTTTCAGGATAATCTGAAAAAATCATATTGCATTCATAATGTTAATTAATACGGAAAACTAAAGTAAAACATCTAAACAGTAGGTACATAGATACCATTATTTATGTAAAGAAATTAGCTGAAGAAACAATTAGACAAGAACGCAAGCTTGCCCATATTTAAAATAGAGATTTTGAAAACGCTACTTCATAGTTTTGTTTCTGCTGTTTCGTAGCTTAGCCTTTAGTCAGAGTTATGAGCTTATATTAACCTTGAATAAAAAATACATGTTTTCTATTTTAACGCAACAATACAGTGACATCTAGGCGATAGCACAGGATCGAACAACTTAACTAAACACGTGTCAGGGTATCCATTTTCAAATAAAAACATCACACGGTCCAAAAGTATCAAACTCTCAACAACTTGAGCTAAACACAATCTTATCAAATAAAACAACATTAATTTTCTTCTCTGGCAATCCATATTTTTTTCTAGTTCCGCAAAGAAATTTGGCGGCAAGCCGTCAACGAGGTCCAATTTCAAAATGCCGTCCGCCATCTTGAAGTACTGTTCGAAGTTTTGACATTTGGTCGTGATGCGTTTCAACTTGCCTTCGGATACTTTGTGGTTCGGTAAATATTGTTTTATTATAAGCTGTAAAATAATATTCTGTAATTAATAACAAAATAGTTGTAGATGACGCGGTCGTACCCTGTTAAGCGGTTTTTATTTCATAAAATAATTGTGACCCTTTTACGAAAAGAGTCTTTATTAGGGAATTATACACAGAACTCAAGATGCATAACTGAGATTTTTAAGTTTGTCGTATAAAAATTACAATATTTTATTATAAAAAATGGATCAGAATAACATCGATATCGTCCTCATACTCCGAGCTAGAATAATTTATAAATGCTCCATTTGGTAAGCACTATTTAGCCTTGACAACTTGTCTGGCTAGCGTGACAAAGTAGGCTATTTTCCCTTCACGTAATTGGAGCAGGCCCCGACTCAGCTGTGAGTAGTTTATGATAATGACGATATCCTAATACGGAATTGAAATACTTTGTAGTTACACTGCTTTCTTCTTGCATGTGTCTCAAATCACTAGTGGGTTGGTATATCTTCTTCATCCATCCTATTTTGACGGCGGTAATCCTATTATTCACTCCCTTTTCCTTCATAATTATGTGTCACGCGATTTATTCTCCCTTTATCTTCGAGCTAGGAATCATTACCTGCAATAGAGCCCGGTACAGGAGACTCTCCGACGGGAGTTGTCTTTGGTGCACCACGCGGTCTATGGATTGTGCTGCCAACATGCGAGCGTTACGCCCCAAGGTGAAACCTAACCAACAAAATAACAATCAATATCAAGAATGACTATAAAATAAAAACAGTACACCATCGCACCCAAACAAAATACTTAAAGGTCCTAGCCACCAGGTTATAAAATGAAAAAAAATACATGTTTATGTTCAGTTCTGGCGCGTGAGTAATGTCGCCAAAACTCTATTATTGGAAGGGGGGACGTGTCAGAATATAAAATTACCCACCGCAAGCTGGGAAAAAATGAAATAAAATAAATATCCTTGGAAATTTCACACAACGCCATCTCGTCCCAAGCTAAGCAACTTAATGCTTGTGTTATGGTAACGAGATGGATGATAAACTACTTATATACTTTTTTTTTGTAAATCTATACTAATCTATACTAATATATAAAGCTGCAGAGTTTGTTTGATTATTTGTTTGTTTGTTTGTTTGAACGCGCTAATCTCAGGAACTACTGGTCCGCTTTCAAAAAATCTTTCAGTATTAGATAGTCCATTTATCGAGGAAGGTTATAGGCTATATTTTATTTTCAAAAGAATTAGGGATCCGTATGAAAATTGCTATTTTGTAAACCAAGGTGTAAAATCGAAAACCTATTTATACGTGCGCTGCAAAAACTATTGACAATAGAACAAAATGATGTAGGTACTACGGATTTGTAGGTCTTATAAAGATCTACAAAAAAGTCCGAGAGAGCACATATCTAACTATCATAGTTTAGTCACAATAACCGATTTTATGTTCATAAAAAATATGCACGGGTTCGAAGCCCACGCGGGCGAAGCCGCGCGCAAAAGCTACTACATACATATTATAGATAGAAAACACCCAGACCCGGAACAAATACTTGTAGGTCGTACAAATGTTTCTTCCGTGCGGGGAATCGAACCCGCGACATGCTGCGCAGCAGTGACCGTGTCGTCAAATGAGTGTTGTAAAAGTCAACAAAATCCTATTTATTTATTACCTGACCCCTGGCCCAAAGCGATGTATTTTTTTATTTTTTACATTTTATAGGATACTTACCAGGGTGAATCAAAAAGTTCTTAGAAGTGCATATATATGAAACCTTTTTGGATCAAGTTCGATATTCAAATTAAAGAGTGTCTATCACACTATATTTATGCAGACTTTCACTTGTTTTTGTCAGTTCGTTCGCATGTAATAAATTTTTTTGTGCAACGAGTTGCTAAAAAGTCAAAATTATGGATAAAAGTGAGTTACGTGCGGTGATAAAATATCTCAGTTTGAAAAAAATGTCTACGAAGGAAATTTTTTTGGACATTCAGCAGACATTAGGGGGTGTTGCTGTACCCTATTCTACGGTTGCGTACTGGGTGGCTGAATTTAAAAGAGGTAGATCAAGCTGTAAAGATGACCCGCGTTCTGGGCGGCCTTCAACCTCCGTTACAGAAGAAAATGTCAAAAAGGTTGAGAATCTGGTTTTGGAAGACAGAAGAATGACTATAAAACATATAGCTGAGATCCTAAAGATATCTTTTGGTAGCGTTCAATCCATTTTAATTGATTCACTGGGGTTCAAAAAAGTGTCTGCAAGATGGGTGCCACGAATGTTAACCGACGAAAACAAAAAGCGACGTTTGGAAATTTCCAAGCGTAATCTCGAAATGTTCCAGCGTGATTCGGATAATTTTTGCCGTCGTCTTGTCACCATGGATGAAACGTGGGTCCACCATTTTGATCCTGAAACTAAAAGACAAAGCATGTCTTGGAAACGACCATCCTCTCCATCCATTAAGAAATTTCGAGTTGCTCCTTCCGCTGGCAAAGTTATGGCCTCTGTGTTCTGGGATAGTGAAGGAATCCTTTTTATTGATTACATGCCAAAAGGCCAGACGATAACTGGACCCTATTATGCAAATTTAATCCCGAAAGTGCGTGAAGCGATTAAAGAAAAACGTCGTGGAAAACTGTCGTTGGGCGTGTTGTTCCTTCAAGATAACGCTCCTGCCCATCGATCGGAAGTTGCGCTCAACGCAATCCGCTGTGCTGGCTTCAATCTCCTTGACCACCCACCATATTCTCCGGACTTAGCCCCAAGTGATTTTCACTTATTTCCAAAATTAAAAGAGGAAATTCGTGGAACAAAATTTCACGATAATGACGCGGTTATAGCTGCCGTAGAGGACTTTTTCGAGAGTCAAGAAAATAATTTTTTTTCACAAGGAATAAGGAAGTTAGAAACGCGTTATTCTAAATGCATTGCATTGGAGGGAGATTATGTAGAAAAATAAAATATTATTATTTAAATCTTTGCATTTTTTAATATTGATTCCAAGAATTTTTTGATTCACCCTCGTAGGTCATTACCTGATCCCTGGTCCCCCAACGCGATGTATTTTTTACTTTTTATAGGATACTTAGGTCATTGTGTCGGGGGTTTATTTAAATTTTTAATTAAATTTTTATTTTTTGCTTTTTATAGGTACACGCTTATTATGATGTTTGTAATGTGCACGTGATGCGCTTTCATTTGAGACCCCACTCGATTATATTTGCAGACTTTCCTTCCCCACTTTCACCCCCCATAACTTTTAAACGACTCAACCGATTTTCATCAAATATGTCTAAGAACACTCGCCCGTAACTCACCTGTCATACAAAGAAAACTGTATTGAAATCGCTTCATCCGTTCGCGAGCTACGGTGCCACAGACAGACAGACACGTCAAACTTATAACACCCCTCGTTTTGCGTCGGGGGTTAAAAAGTCAACAAAAACAGCACGCTTGTGGTAGTATCTAATGGTCCGCCCGGCTAGCTACCAGTCTCACATCTACGCCCAGCGCCAAGCAGATTTACTGTGTTTCGTTGTGTGTATGTGAGTTGCAGGGCGTTTCCTTGAATTGCCTGCCCCATCCTGGCGTTGCTTTCCATCACGCAAGCCTAGGTCGAAGGCATTCAAGTACATATTTGGTAAAAAAAAAAAAGCACCGTGCCACGCTGGCATGACGGGTTCCCACAGGGTTTCATATCAAGTTTTCCTTCTCATGCGGCTAGGTGATCTGCCTCTTGCGTTTCTTAAGTCGCCTCTTACGACACACTCCGGATGGAATGGGGTGGTGACGCTATGTATTCAAAATCCATCACCACGCGGATAAAATGTTCTATAGGAACAGGGTAAATCAGCAAAAATACCTCTTAGATACTCTGACACAGGGAACCCTCGTCCCTTAGGCCCTTCGCAGCTATAATCTCTCTGGAACACGTCGAAGGCGCAGTCCAGATCCAGATCTTCGGTGAGGAGATGGTAGCAGCAAGGGACGTTGGCCAGGGCTGCGGTGGAAGGCTGGTCGACGAAGAGGCGGAGAGAATCGGGACCCAGGTTACCACAAGTGTGCAAACCTAAGCAAACATTGTAACCAATGGAAGCGAGTCATTAGCGTCTCCCATAAAAACCCACTGCCGAGCCACGTTTCCTCTAGTTATATGGAGGGAAAATAGCCTACTGTGACATGATGGCCAGTAGGCAGACAAAAGGAAACATGAAATTCACAAACACAAATGACACCCAGACTCAGAGCAAGTGCCTCTGGTTTACACAAAGACACTTGCCCGGCCCCGGAATCAAACCCGGGACCCCGTGATCAACAAGGCAGGCTGAGTACATAAAAACTTTGTATACCAGTCAATAGGATGCTGACATCATTCCCACTGAACTCCGGAAACTTGTCTTTGACGACCGCTGTCAAATCTGTGTTCCTAGTGACGAAGGCACTGGCGAACCGATGCAGGTCCTTGTGAATGCCCCGCGAAACTCGTTCCTCGTTCCCGTCCTTAATCCGCTTGGCTATGGCGTGCCATTGTTTCTAGAATGTTCGAGTGAGATTTAATGTCTATTCTCCATTCAAACTCAAACTCATAAGGAACTTTATTTACGTAGGTTTTATCACAAAAGTCTTTTAAATCGTCATATTTAAAGTTACCATTATCATCTTTCGACCCTTGTCCCACGATAGGTGGTAGTCTCCATACACACCTATCAGTCGTCATATCTACAGTCATACCTTTCATACACAATTTTTCATTCTTACAATCCAATAATCTCTTTTGATCTCCCACAACCCTTGCGTCCACCCACATTAATGCTGAAACTACCACCGGTTCGGAATGCTGCTCTACAGAGAAGAGCCGACAAGAAACATTCGCTTGTATATCTTAAATAGGTTATGTCATATGTGGAACAAGAGGTAGTGCGCAGGCCAAGGCTGCGGGGGTAACCACGTATGGAAAGCGAACCTTGGAACATACCCCGACTAGGTAACGTCCGTTGAGGTATTCTTCGAGCAATGTGTGTTGCCATGGATGACATATAGTACAGAGACGTGGTCAAAAGGCTATGCTGGGAGATCGAATCAGAATAAGGAGGGATATGGAAAGCGAAGTGGTTGTAGAACTCCCAGACGGTAGAGCGACGACTTGGACAAGGTTGCCGGAAAACTATGGATGCGGGCGGCTCAAGACAGGCCTTCGTGTAAATCCTTGGGGGAGGCATTGGTTCAGCAGTGGACGTCTTTTGGCTGAAATTTTGATGGTGATGAAAGAAAGATACGCTAAACGCAGGCGACCAGGGTTACTAAAACTTGTGGAAGTGGGTAGGACACATCCCTCGCAGGACTGACGCAGTAGCATAAAAGAGTCTCTCACCTGAATAACTTTGACCCTCTTAGCAGCACTCTTTACAGTGGACTGGTCACAATCTATTGTCAGACTAGGCACGTTGAATCCTAGAGACAGAGCTACGGGCAAGTGGCCTCGCCCACCCCCCACTTCCACACAGCATGTCGAAGACGTCATTTCGTGGAGAGATGCCACCAGGGACGACATGGTCTGGACCTGATGATAAGAGCATACCACGGCATGACGATTCACTACTACTACTACTTAAATGGCCCACTGCTGAGTCGGGCCTCCTCCAACTACATACAGTTTCTATCTAGGCTAGGTTTCCGGGTCCGGGCCACAGGTTGCCGGGCCACATGGGTAGGCACTGAATTTCGTATCAAGTTTTCCTTTTAAGGAAATATCAAGACCGCAGCAACCGGCTAGGTTCCTGCGGTCTTGACATATCCTTTTTGTCGGCTCCTACGCAACCCTCAGGAAGAATTGGGGTGGTGACACTATGTATTCTAAATCCGTCACCACACGGAAGAATTTACTCAGCATAGTGAAAACTTGTAATCAATCTTATTCCTATATGAATAAATAAATTAATGATTTATCAATTTTAACCTATTGCGTCAAGGTAAAGCAAATAACGACGCTAATGCCGAAACGAAAAATTAGAAAAACCTAATCCACATCCAGAATAACAATCTCTAGACGTACCTCGTAACTCTTCTTGCCAGTCATAAACTCCTTGACTCGTATATCTGGCTGTATGTGGCCACCCCGTGCCTTGATCCGGTCCTGCACTTGCATCCTCGATAAACAATAATCATTGTTGACGGACACACAAAGTGACCGTGCTGTTTGTACCCACTTATCCAGTTCAGATGTACCTAAAGAACAAAATTGAAAAATTGAGTCTGGGTGTCGTTTGTGTTTGTTAATTACATGTTTGTATGTAGGTGTAGTACATACCTTTTTTTTTTTGGTTTCGCTGGGGTAATGCTTTACGCATACCACCGCCCCCCGGGGGAGAGGTCGGTGATTATGTGGGACTCCCGGGACAGAACCCGCTGGGGTATACCGCTGGGGTTTTAGTGGGTATACACTAAAACCCCAGCGGTATACCCTCACACGGCACGCTTGGGGCGCCAACGGTTCGCGCGAGCGCAGTCAACGTTGACGCCCCGAGGAGGTGCCCGCTACGCGGGCAAGCGACTATCAGAGAGGGCGTCCCGGTATACTGGGACGCCCTCAGTCATCGAGGCTTTCGTCGGTGGCGGGTCCCCCGACCCACCACCGGCCTCTATGGCGGGGGAAGGAGGTGGGCGTACAGTCGCCTCCTCCTTCCCGGCCTCCGTCTGCGGCGCGGGTCGGCCGGCAGGACGTCTTCCTCCCTGACCCGCTCCGCGGCCTCCTTCTGCGACATGACGTCCTCGCAGGAGGCCACCGCCTCCCATGCCTCCTCGCTGTCGAGCATCCGTCCGATTAGGCTCGGCAGCGAGAGGTCTCCTCCGACCTGTGCCGCCAGGGCCCGCCTCTCGGTCACTCAGGCGGCACACTCCTCCACCGTGTGGCGCGCCGTGTCGACTGGCGCGCCACACCCGTGGCAGGCCGGCGTCGGCTCCCAGCCCGCGATTTGATGCAGGTACTTACCGAAGAAGCCATGCCCGGTAAGCACCTGCACCAACCTGTAGGATAGGGTCCCGTGCCGCCTTACTCCACCAAGGTGTAGTACATACCTACCTTATACGTAGTAACATCAGTTATATTGAAAAAAATGAAGATGAGAAAGGAGTATTCGTATTGTTAGTATAAATAAAAATTCGAAAGTTTAGATGGACTCAATTACGTCGGAACGGTCAATCTGATCTTTATAAAACTTGGCACAGAGATAGCAGGCCAGTTGTTATATGAATGAATTTACTCTATCAGTCACATACGACTGTGTGAGACTACACAGACGATATAATTATATAAACTTACCATTGCTATTTTCAGTAGCAGCCACCCAGAATGCATCAATTGCTTCTTTCAAGCCCAGGTTATCCAGACTTTTCCTCAGAGGTCCAGTAAGGAGGTTCTCCCAGTGGTTCTCAGTGAAGAACTCAACCATATGACAGTTGGCTAAAGGTAGTAATGGTGTCAAGTATTTGGTGATGCTATCAATGTGGTTGCCGATGTTTCTGATAGACTTCATTGAATCTGGTGGAATAAATGTATTGGTAATGGAGGAATTTACAATTATAACAATAACTAAATTAGACAGGTACATGTGGTATAGGATTTGGTTCAAGACTTGCTTTTTTATGATGGTAAATTATCTGCTTATGTGGTTCCCTTAATGACCTCATACAACACCCTCAGGATGGAATGTAGAATACCATTACCATATGCACTATCTTAATGCTAACTTTATTCATTCATCATTTCAGCTAAAAGACTTCCACTGCTCCAAACTTTATTCATTACGTTCCATATTTCAGTCCATTTATTTATGTTTAAAATGTCACCCTCAATATTACCTTATACTAAACTTGTATAAAGCTACGCAAACAGCCGTAAGTCAACTAAGTCTAAAAAAAAACCAGATGCTGTAAGTAGTTTTGCAAAAACCTCACCATTACCATTAAAATGAGACCCCTCCATTGTAAGGGTTGTTTGAAGGTATCTTCAGCAGTGCACAGGCTCTCTTATATTGGGCCCTAATGTTCTCAACCATGCTCAATATATCATGGTCCTCAGAGTTTGTCCTTGGAAAGTTATCTATGAGGTCCTTCACTTTATTTAATTGTGCCAGAAGTTTCTCTGAATATTTTGTATCCAATTCTTTGTCAAGATTGAGGTAGTGTGTAATTGTGCCTAGATAGTATCCTGAAATAGGAAATGTGGCTTTTGAAGATAGTTACTATATTCTTAACTTACTATTGAGTTGGTCTTTTTCGGATTACATGTAGGGAGGATGTCTTAGCATCATCATTGACATTGACTGCCTCGTTGGTCTAGTGGTTAGGTGTGCCACCTTTGGATCAACGGGTCCCGGGTTCGATTCCCGGGTCGGGCAAGTGTCTTTGTCTAAACCAGAGGCACTGGCTCGGAGTCTGGGTGTCATTTCTATCTATAATATGTATGTATTTACAAAAAAAAATGTATATATGTAGTTTATCATCCATCTCGTTACCATAACACAAGCATTAAGTTGCTTAGCTTGGGACGAGATGGCGTTGTGTGAAATGTCCAAGGATATTTATTATTATTATTTTATTTATTATTATTATTATCATCATCATCAGCCCACTGCTGGACATAGGCCTCCCCTAAAGCATAGTGGAAATTAGCCACAGCGCCAGACGAGCTGGCACAGGGTTTTTTTTATAAAATTTGCCTTTTCGTGTAGCTAGGTCTTGCCTGTTCCATTCTTTAACCACCTCTTACAACAACCCCAAGTCGGAATGTAATTAGATTATGCTTACAGACCTTTGAAATTGCCTTACCAAGTTCACGGCCTAATTCGACGCCTCTATGATAACCCAGGTGGTAACCCTCAGGGTTTCCTGATTCTTTACCAGCTTTGTAGCCCTCTTCATAACCATTTAGCTTCTCCCTTTCCTCACTAAACACAATGTCGTCCAGAATATCGTTAAAGTCACGGTCAGCCATTAGCAGTCTGTTTTAATTATTTTACATTATAGTTTCTATCATACAAAAAAATAAAATTACTTGATTGAACAACTGATATTAAGATAAATAAAGCTTTGTTTTGAGGTTAAAAATGTTAATATGATTTGTTCCGGTATCAAAATCAAAGCAAACAAAATGTATTAATTGGAATCAGTAAAGTTTGATTATTATGAACGCTTATTGATATTTTTTATAGTGATTTCAGCAAGAATTTTCATTAATAACAATATTGAAATATAACTTAAACAAGACAGAATTTCTCAGCATACGCATGCGGTAATCGGAAATCACACATAATCAGCTGTCTCACTGAATGACACTTTATTTGTCAACTTGTCAGTTGTCATGGAAATGTCACCACGTACGTAAATTTGAGGTTACAAACGGGAAAGTTGGGCGCTTTTTTTTAAATAAAATTGTTGAATTCCGTCAGCTACTGCTATAAAACCAGGAAAATGTCCAAGAAGATTTCTTTGCTAGAAGTAGCAAAACATAATTCGGCCAAAAGCTTGTGGATGGTTATACATGGCGATGTTTACGATGTTACCAAGTTTTTGAGCGAGGTAAGAGTTTGTTAAAAAAATTACCTTTTTTGGGACCTTGACTTTCGATTACTAGAATAGTATGACTTAATTCTGGGGTCAATAATTGTCAAACAGGTTTTCGCCATTAGCCTAAAGTGTAATTTGAATTCATATTACTTATCATAGCTAATGCAAAACCCATAGCATTGCCAATGTTTACATTTCTATACATAATATGAAAGCTGCATATGGAACATAATTTCTCATGATAGGATCATAATAAACCCACTGAACACATAGTTCCTTTCACTAAATAATGTGCATGATAAATACTTAAAAATGTTTACCACTCTTCAGCATCCTGGAGGAGAAGATACCCTTTTAGAAGCAGCAGGTAAAGATGCTACAGTACCATTTGAAGATGTGGGACACAGTGATGATGCCAGGTTGGTTGGTTAATAGTGTTAGTGAGGTAATCCAGAATATTGTGTATTTTAAGTGTATTACTATCTGTTGAAAGGCGAATTTGAGTATTTCTGAACAACATAGTGGTTATGCACAAAAACTTAATAACAAATAATTAAAAATGAAAACTGAATTAAAAAACTAAAGCTTGAGAAACAAATTACACCAACATATGGGTTATAAAACCTCACTATGGGCTCCATCAGAAGGCTCAAAGTCACCCAAAGGGCAATGGAGAGGGCTATGCTCGGAGTTTCCCTGCGAGATCGAATCAGAAATGAGGAGATACGCAGGAAAACCAGGGTCACCGACATAGCCCACCGGATTGCCAAACTTAAGTGGCAGTGGGCAGGGCACATAGCTCGCAGGACCGACGCCCGATGGGGCAGAAAAGTCCTCGAGTGGCGACCGCGTTCCGGAAGGCGCAGTGCTGGTAGGCCTCCCACACGGTGGACCGACGACCTGGTTAAGATCGCCGGAAAGCAGTGGATGCGGGCGGCCCAGGACCGGCCTTTGTGGAAATCCTTGGGGGAGGCCTATGTCCAGCAGTGGACGTCCTTTGGCTGAAATGATGATGATGATGATGATGGGTTATACATATGGGTACCACTAAGGCACCAATTACAAATGGTTGTTTTTGGTAATTATGATTTGGTTAGGTTTTTTGTTGCGTAATTTCGTTTGCTTACAGTACAAAATAATGTCTGTGTGGTGATGGATTTAGAATACACAATGTCACCAACCCACACTATCCAGAGGGTGTTGTAAGAGGTGACTAAAGGATCGTAAGAGGCAGATCATCTAGCCATATGAGAAGGAAAACTTGATACAAACACTGTGCCAACCCGTCTTGCCAGCGTTGCGCAGTAGGCTAATTTCCCTCCATGAATTTGGAGAAGGCCCATAGTGGGTCATTTATGGACTAGACTAGACTCAGTAGTGGGTCATTTATGGGCTAAATCAACAACAACATTTTAATATTTTTTTATTCTTTATTTCAGGGAAATATTGAAGAAATACAAAATAGGCACCTTGCCACCTGAAGAGAAGAGTAAATGCTCAGAACCATGGTAAGTATACTTTTGTTATTGTCTGAATTGTAAATATAGTATAGGAGCCGGCAAACAACTTGACATATAAACTTGGCTCCACATTAGTCGACTTTGGGTCTGGATCACACATCGTTCCTCTCGTAATTATTGAATTTATTTTTTAAAACATGGAGTGGAACAAAGAAAGAACTCTGTATTTTATAGAAAAATATAGAGAAGAACCAGTTTTTAATAAAGATATACCAACACGTCCTCGCTGTCGGCCATCTTGAGTGAACTGGCGGCGAATACGCTCGATGCGAATGTTACATTACACCGCGTAACGTTGGTCAGTACCCAGCTTTACGCCCCGTAACGCCGGTCAGTACCGAGCTTTAGGCAATGTCGAACAAACGAACTCGAACTGAAATTTGAGTTAGCTGCAAACTCAGATCGATTTTCGTGTCGTAACCGGTTTTGCTGTGAGTCGAGTGACTAACTGAGACAGTCGGCGCACGTAACGCTGCAAACTGCGTTAAGTGAGCGCAAAACTAGCAAACTGTGGACACTCCATCACTACATAGTATAAAACAAAGTCGATGTTTTCTGTCCGTCCCTATGTATGCTTAAATCTTTAAAACTACGCAACGGATTTTGAAACGGGTTTTTTTAATAGATAGAGTGATTGAAGGGGAAGGTTTATATGTATAACCCACCCCCGCTTTGCACGGGCGAAGCCGGGGCGGGCCACTAGTTTCAAATATATGTAAGGGCGTACTAAACCGTTACGCCGCAAACTCAGTCGGCTGCTAACAGTTGGCCTACTGGAGACACACTCTTAAGCTCCTCCTTGTATAGGTAAGTTTGACATGCTGTTTGGCACACTTGCAGCTATGTCTAAGCGAGACTGAGCTTAGCCCTGTTTATGTTTATTATCATTGTAACTATTCATAGAGCATTTTCCTGATTTTTACAGTTGCAAAATAAAAAGGAAAACGGCAAGGTTATGTATGATTCTTTTATTAATAACTTAGTAGCATTTTGTAACCTTTGAGTCATAACGAAATGATCGATATTGCTACTGATAAAGATGCAGTGTGCATTATTTCAGCTAAAATAAGCCATATTTTTTAATATTTTAGTCACTAACTGTTGTTGAACTGAGGGTAACTTGAGAAATAAGGACAATTACTAATTACTAAGCTTTTAGGATAATTACGATGATTGCTAGTTTTTACTGGTTCATAAAAGCTATGCTCTATGCCCTCGCTTCGGATGGCTATAGGATTTTTGGTACACACTGTATATCTGTCGTAAAAAATTGCCTATATTCCCTTACGACTTAAGACTGTATTATATTTCAGAATACTGTTCGATATTACATGAATGTGTGAAATAGCAGTAGATAGAGTGTAAATTTATTTTTGGTATTAATCATAGACATTAAAGACCTCATTTTTGAAAATCATGAATTTTACCAACCTACGCTAGTCATCGAAAAAATATAAAGCTGTTCTTGTAATTAGTAAATAGATAAATAAATAAATAAATATCCTTGGACATTTCACACACAGATTTATTTATTGTAAGTACATTCAAATTTAAGAGCAATATAATCATTGTAAATCTTATTTAAATATTCGGCCTAAGAATTCACTATTCGGCCTTAACGTAAGTTGCCAATTTTTTTTGTATACATCTTTTTACGCAGTATTTTTGGTAGTTATATGTAACTTATAGCTGTTTGGACTCAAAACTCAATCCAATATATTTTTCTCGTGCCTCTTTGTGACAGGGTACCAGGAGTGTAAGATTATTTATAGGTACTAAAAATACACGTGATTTTTAATGGGTAGTCTTAAACCTCACCACGTATCACGAAGGGGGAAGGAGGGGTTAAAAAATGTTAAAAAACATCACGCGATTAATGGACAGCCCCTTAATTGTTATACTAAATATGCAATTCTCGCCATAGTTGTTGTTCGTCATTGGAGAGAGCTGAGAAAACATGGAGAACGTTTGATGGTGGCCCTAGCAGGTCTGCTTTTATTGTTTAATCTTATTCGTTTAAATCTTGTTTTAAAGTGACGTTCATTAGTACAACTGTCCTTTCTCGAATATCCGTTCGGCTAAAATGTTGTTTACGGTTGTTTCATATTATTGAAATGTAGCGTTTCAATAATGTGCTCTTAATAACAGAGATACCTATAATCTAATTCACATCAACATTTTGGTTTTTCTTAGAAACCATTTGGGCTATGGAGTTTTCAATTAAATTAAATAACCTAGCAACGTTTTGTACCGGTTTAGGTAAATAATCTTTTCGGTTTTGATTTTTAAACCACAGCGCAGATTTCTACAAAAAAAAAAACTACGATCACCTTGATGTTGATTAAAACACTTATCAAACAAACTGTATCAAAATTGGTTTATCGATTCACAAGTTACGACGTCACAGACGCGAAACTTAAAAGTAGTAACATATTTTCAGCAAGCCCAAAACTTAAGCTTGTTATTATGAATGTAGATCTAAATAATAAAAAGTCTTTTGGGTAAATATTTGACACGTCGTATTTGATTTATTGATACATTCCATTTTATGGCAGTTATCATCTTGCGCGACCGAAAAGTTCACACAAAAAGCTGACCACTCCCTGTGCAAGTGTAAAGAGCATTGTTATTCCCAATGAAAGGTTAATAGTCATTTTATTTTGTTTTGTACCTGGTCTCGAATAAAAGTAATTAATCTTAATAATTGTGCAGATTTCAATGTTAGAATGTTTTGTTGATTCCGTCATAAATGAATGCTTAAAGTAATACTCAAGTAGTTTTTGAGAAAAACCAAAATTTTCTGGTAATTTATAGTGCATCTTAAGACATTTCTTTTTTATTCATTAAGGCGGAGATCGAGATGCCGTCAAGCGGGTGATGAGGGGGGCAGGTTCGGATGCTACTTAATTGTTCTTTGTATTTTATCGTCACATAGAACAAAATAGTCATATCATGTATGTAAACTGTATGTGTATGATGAAAGGGCCTCAAAATTTGCTATCAAAAAGTCAAAATCGTCTTTTCGACTATTTTGGTAATCTACTAATGCTATAGTGTCAGTTCGCGACATATGCCACACGATTTTGGTACAAGCACTTGGCAAGAGCTTTTGTATTTAGCAGACGAATACTAGCATCGACATTGTAACATCGATACAAAATAACAAGATACCGCCTAAAATAACATCTGCGCCCTAAGATGTTATCTTTATACTCATTAGTTTTCAATTCATTCATGAAGGTACTTTCATTATTTAACTTTAACTTTAGTTGTGTATTTACAATAGATCTATTGTAATGATAAAACTTAGACTTCTGTAAAAATGTGTATATTTATTACATGTTCATGTAGTTTCAGGTAAGGTAGAATTGACGCATTCATTTTTCTACCAGGTAGTGGGTACAGTATAACCAGGGGGGAAATCCCACTTCTGAATCTACTATACGCTGGCCAGACGTGTTGGGACAGGGCTTGGTATCAAGTTTTGTTTTCTTACGGGTTTATTTAGCCGTGTTATTTCCGTTAGTCGGCTCTTACGACACCCTCAGGATGGAAAAAGGTTGTGACACTTTGTATTAGGTAGAATAGAACTCTGACTTGAACACGGTAGTTCACAGTAATGATGGAGACAGAGAGTAATGCTATAAATATATAGAATTAATGATTTAGTATTTTATGTACTACAATATTTTTTTAAAGCAACCTTGAAACGAAAGGAACTGCTACATATATTATACATGTTTTTAGCAATTACAGGCTTTTTAAACTATTAAAACGTATTCATAATACTGAGCTGTTAGTGAATAATTCCGATATGCCTCGATTACGTTGTACATTCAGCAATAAAGCTGGCGTGATACTCGTTAAGCCGTACATCTAGCAAACCCTTCCCTTGATTCCAATTTTCATTAAATGTTTATGCTATGGTAACCATTTCAGATGATTCTGATTCAAAGTTAGGTTCAGTTATTTATGAAAACAACCGTTTACCGTGTATTTTCTTTGCAGCGGCAAACTTAAATGGGGACTGTTGCTGCTAGCAGCAGCAATAATCATCGGCATTACCGTCAAGAAGATGTCCAGTTAAACTGATGGCAAGGCTACCTCAACTCGATTTAGGGCTAGATATAAGCCAAGCTTCGTAGTATGCGGCTTGCTGTAGCAGGCCAAGACCAATAAATATATTATTCGGTATCTTTCGGAAGTTTGTGTAATTGATATTTTATATTACATGAACCCACTTAAAATACGCTAAGTCGTTTCAAAACTGTCTTTTCTCAAATCTACCGTACGAGCATTGTGTGGACAATTCTTATCTTAAATTGTTTCAGTACACATATGATTATAATGTGTGTTTCGTCATTATTAGTAACTGTAACATTTTACTCGATATGAGTTTCTAGCTCATTCTATTTATACAGACCAACGCTATGGCGAGTGCGTGTTTTATGATGTAGGTACCTCGTGATAACCTTATTCACTACGTTGTATATTTCACAAATTTTATTTACATTGTCATTTATTAAGAATGTTTACATGCTTTAAGCACTTTATTGAAACAATGCGCTTCTTTGTTAAAACAACGTGACATCTCCAAACAAAGAGTCATTTTATTTTGAACTCTGTGTCTATGGTGGCAAAGTGATTTCTTGCAGTAAAATGCATTTTAAGATTTCACATTGTTCTTACGAAGAAGCGCGTAAATGCTTAGATATATTTATGTCGTGATATCTGTGATGTACAAATTTTATTATTTTTCTTTTTGACATAATTTCGTCTCGTTTATTCAAATGTGACAATAAAACAGTGTTAAGAATCGAAATGTTTTATTAACGTAAATGCGTTTATCACATATTTCATTATCTAATACCAAAAACGTGTAAAAATATAAAAGATGACAGTAATTTTTCTTTATCGTGCAGCTCGTTTGGTTAACACCCCATTTAAGGTTCCAGGGTGTTCCAGGTTAGTAGAATTATAATCATCAATACAACCCTACAAGCTCATAAAGGTGCAAGAAAAACTTTTTCAAGCTCAGTCATTCTTGCACCTTTATGAGCTTGGAGGGTTGTATTGATGAGTTTGATGATTATAATTCTATAACTACATACGTCTTACAGCCGCGAATAACATTTTAATCAACATACAACCTAGCACTGACCTGCAAATTGCAAAAAACGTACGAAAATTTGAATTTCGCGGGCTACCCTGGAACATTCACCTTAAGATGTCAGTAACACGGATATGACAAATCTCCCTCTCACCTTTTTCCGGTGGCACCGGTCTAGTCACTGGTAGAATGGCAGCCGGGACCTTACTTTTCGTTTGTAAATTCAATTTCAATTTCAAAAATTCATCCTTTGCGTCAATAAATTATCACTGTAAAAAGATATCACTAGCGAAAAAGACGAGATAGCTTTAGGTGCAAATTAAAACTGAAAATGTTATCATAATTTAGTTCGCTTTTTACAGTAGGTACTTACTGATTGCCCTATGCGGCTTTTGGCAATACGTAGGAATAGACAATATTTTATAAATGTATTAAAGCCGAATATTTAACCCGATATTCGGCTTTGGCATTGTTAATTTGTAAAAATAAATAATTACGTTTACAATTCTCTAATACAGCTAATTACATTCATAACACGTGTTGTACAAAAGCTAAACATATAAATATGACAGTTGTGCTACTTGTCGACGTAAAAGATGACCCGGGAACCGCAGAGAAAGGCCCCAGCTTTGCAATGTGGGATATAGCGTGATAAACGTAATGTTGTTCATGCACGTTATGGAAGAGGTGAGCCTGAGGACCTGTTGATAAAATGATATGAGTTAGTAAAGGCATAGCACTGGTCTCACGGTTTTGGAATACAAATCACCAATTCTTTACAACCAGAGGGTTCGTGATGTCCCTTTAGGACGTGAGAGGCAGACAATCTAGCTTCATGAGACGGAAATATTGATATAAATCTTGTGCCAATCCGGTTGGCTAAGCAACACGCCTGGCCAGGCACCGTGGCACAGTAGGTTAGTCGAGTGTTCTGGTGTCCTGCATAACCGCTGAGCCCACCCCCGAGGGGCATCGGCATGCATTAAGCATTGCCCCAAGAAAACAAAAAATAAAAAGTGGTGGTATGTGCCGCTTTTGGATCACAGGTCCCCGGTTCGATTCCGGGGTCGGGAATGGGTTAACCAGAGGTTTTTGCTCTGAGTCTGGGAGTCATTTGTGTTCGTTAATTACATGGTTGTAAACAGCGACAGCGTTAAGGGGTTTCCTTTATATTAAAAAAAGGTGCAAATGTCCATGTGTGACGTTAACCACTCGCCATCTGACAGTATGCTTAAGCGCCACTATATTAAAAACTATTATTCAAGAAAGAAGATTTACCCCTAGCATAGACAACCACATCCCCGCCGCCGTGGGTATTCTCCTGAGCCCTGATACCAGCAACTTGGATGTACTGGTAATCCTCAGTGTCTTCTAGACTGGGGTCCCTTCTTAGAACCTTGGTTTGGTTGTCTTCTGTGTCCACGTAAAACTGGAAGGCGTCTGGTCCACCCGTACTGTAGGAGAGTGTCGTGTAGTTAACTCCGTCGTAGTCTGAAGCTTGGGCGATACCTGAACATCGGTGTAATAATATTTAAGTCCGTAAGCCATGAATATTTTAATTCAATTGATATTTTATTCTTAGGCAATACAAAATATTTAAAAATATAACTACTGATAATAACCATAATTTATAAACATATTGCTTAAACTTTCGCGATTTGCACACGAGACGTTTCGCCCGAATTTGGCTGGCTTGAATTGTTTAAATTATAAAACTTAAATAACTATAATATTATAAACGCGAAAACAAACATGCATGCAGAATGCATGCATGTTTGTTACACTTTCACCAAAAAACTACTGGATGAATTTTGACGAAACTTGCAATAATATAGTTTATTTATCAGAATCACACAGAAAACACTGTAATGGTGTCTTAGGTTTTCACGATCTTTGGACATTGCAGGAAATAACTTGTGAGCGGTTCTGATCGTTTTATTTTTTAATACCTAATGTTTCAGATAGTCTTCGTGTATTTAAATAAAATAAAACATAGGCTGTAATTTCTATGGATTCACACTGAATTATCCAAAATATAACGAGAAGTGTCAAGTGTTACTGATTGATATATGATTTATTTTCGCTATTGCATTCGCAATTTCGCCCAAGAGGGGCCTAATTGGCCGTGTTGACTATTAAGAAGAAGCTACTTACCAAAGACACTAGAACCCCTATACGGGTATCCATTGATAGACAGTGTATGCCCGTGGTCGCTGGTCACCACAATGAGGGTATCTTTCTCGTCAGTCATGTTATTGGCCACTTGGACAGCCAGCTCCATGGCCGCAGTCTCATCGATGGCTCGCCTAGCCCAACCCCGGTGGTGTGCCATATCGATGTTACCGCCTTCTACCTTCAAGTAGAGATTCTAAGTTATAGTTACAGCTCAATACAACCAATTTTCAAATTAAGATATCATTTTATCTGAGCAACATAGACCAGGAGTCAGCTGCAATAACGCTAACGGTATCCACAACGCTAATATGTATAGGATGACATTTTACAATCACGTGACTTTGCGTTTTAAAATGTCATCCCATACATTTTACGGTTGCTGAAACCATAAGCGATGTTTTTGCGTCATGCACCGGTGCCACTTAGGAACAAAACACGGTTACCGATTTACTTTAAGCGCCTGTACGCATTAGCGGCTAACCGCGGTCCAACCGCTTATCGCGGTTGCTTAATAAATTAGAAAAGCGCGACTAGACGCCTGGGCGGCCAGCCGCTAATGCGTACAGGCGCTAATCTGTGTGGGTATGTCGATCGATCATGTCAATGGTCAACGTTGAGGGTGCCTAAATTATAAGTTACTATTGTAGCGACCAGCATATTACATACTTTACACACTTTACCCGAAAATTTTGAACTAATATCATCAAGAAAAATCGCCTACAAATGCGAGAGTGACTAAAAAGTCCTACACCGCGATAACGAAATTTATAGAGCAATTCGCACGGTTACGAAATCTCCGACTACACTCATCGGGGGATAGGCACCCTTGCTAGATATACCACCACGTCTGGCTAGATGATCATCCCTTTGCACCTTAACTATTATTTATAAAGTTAATTTTTCTGGAACTGATCGAGGCGAAGTTTGGTTTGGGAAATGGATCATAACTTACTCTACTCTAAAGAAACGAGATACGCTGAAGATCTAAACCACAAAATATTTAATTAGTCTCTGGAAGTCGACGGGGAGACCCATGTATGGGCCAGTGGCTCATAAATAAATGGATAAGCTGAATAACTAGAAAAGTTACCCACCATAAGGAGATACCCGTTTTTATTCTTCCGCAATACTTTGATAGCAGCTTCCACCATATCGTAGATTCCTGGCGCCCCATTGGGGCCGTGGTCTCTGACGTGGTCATAGGGCAGATGGCCGTTGGCGAAGACACCTAAAACAGAGGACGTATTTATATGAAAGATAAATAAATTATATGTAAGTAGAAGCAGCACACAGTGTAAACAAGACCAATAATTGCAGGAAATCATTTCCCGCAATGTGCAAAGATCGTGAAATCATTAAGACCGATAATTTCAAAAAGCAACTACAGAGTCTCTGGCCTTTTCTTCTCTGTAGAGCAGCATTCCGAACCGGTAGTAGTTTCGGCATGAATGTGGTGAACGCAAGGGTGGTGGGAGATCAAAAGAGATGGATGGATTGTAAGAATGAGGATTTGTGTATGAACATTATGCTTATGGATATGACGACCGGTAGGTGTGTATGGGGACTACCACCTAGCGTGGGACAAGGGCCGTAAGATGATAGTAGTAACTTGAATATGACGATATAAAAGATTTTTGTGATAAAACCTACTTATATAAAGTTCCGTTTGAGTTATACGGTTGCGTTTGTTTAATCACTATCACTATATATATTATAAATCAAAGTCGCTTTCGTCTGTCCGTCCCTATGTGTGCCTAAATCTTTGAAACTACGCAACGAATTTTGAAGCGGTTTTTTTAATAGATAGAGTGATTCAAGTGGAATGTTTATATCTTACTAATATTATAAACGTGAAAGTTTGTAAGTATGGATGGATGGATGGATGTTTGTTACTCTTTCACGTAAAAACTACTGAATGGATTTTAATGAAACTTTACAATAATATAGCTTATACATCAGAATAACACATAGGCTACAAGTTATAAAGATATTATGTGAATTACAACAATATAAACAAGTCGAATTCAAAATTTCGCTGTCAGTTGCGTTTTGTTAACGTAGGTTTTATACGGACGGTATAAAAAAATATTTATAATGCGGAACAAAGTTCGCCGGGTCAGCTAGTGTATAATACATCCATAATATAGTAGAGAAACACTGATAAATTTAGATGTTCATCATTGCACCCCTGCCAAGCCGGGGCGGGTCGCTAGTTACAACATAAAGTACGTTGAGCAGTGGGTTAGAGATGTAGCTCCATAATCTTAAATTTGCTATTTGAATGTATTGGGAGATACATATGTTGTGATCACTTTAATATTTGCTGAAAATATTATTAAACGGAAATATTTATTAGTCAATCAACTAGAGTAAGAAGTTGTTATTAGTTTAAAATAAATTATATTCTACACTTGCAACACTCAGAAAAAGCGGACGTGACGTAACTTCGCATTTTCTGGGTGGTGTGACGTAAATGTAACCTAATTCAAAACAGTGGTATTTTAAGTCAGTCGTCGAGCGGCAGTTGAAGAGTGAAGTTCTCAGCCTATTAATATAAGTGTTAGTCTGTGTGATCAAGTGAGAATAAAGCAGTATTCCAGCTACAAGGTGATTTCATTTCATATCAGAAGTGACAAGGACCACGTGCTATGCCTCGGCAAAACCGTAAGTAATATTTAAATATCTACATACTTCTTATAATTATTATAACCTTATCTTGAAAAGAATTGAAATCAACTTGTGATTTTGAGATATGCCGTGCAGTGCAGAAGCCATCATCTCTAACTGTTATTTTACGGCATTTATTAAAGAAGCACTGTGTAATGATTTCTTAGGATCTTGCGATTATAACACATTGAAGTTGAATATCCTTTAGCGGATTTACCGCTTGTATATTACATTATTTAATTCCCGACATGACCCACGTGGGTCGCCATTGTGAAGTGGGCCATGTAGGTGTGCCGTCGTGAAGTGGGCCATGTAGGTGTGCCGTCGTGAAGTGGGCCATGTAGGTGTGCCGTCGTGAAGTGGGCCATGTAGGTGTGCCGTCGTGATGTGGGCCATGTAGGTGTGCCGTCGTGATGTGGGCCATGTAGGTGTGCCGTCGTGAAGTGGGCCATGTAGGTGTGCCGTCGTGAAGTGGGCCATGTAGGTGTGCCGTCGTGATGTGGGCCATGTAGGTGTGCCGTCGTGAAGTGGGCCATGTTGGTGTGCCGTCGTGAAGTGGGCCATGTAGCTGTGCCGATACGAGGTGGGCCATGTAGTCGTGCCACCGGAAGGTGAGCCATGTAGGTGTTATTTAAAAACGAGTCGCTGCTAAATACGATTTTTGTATATATCGCTACGAAACTAGCCTTGTATGTGTGCCACCGTGAAGCAAGCCTTATAGGCATGCCACTATTGTAAGCCATGCAGGAGTGCCATACTCAATAGATCGCAGCTTTATTTAGCCAAATAAAGTAGGCGAATGGCTTTTATTTACCCAATTAAGTTGCCACTAGAATATGCCTGAACCCATACAGCAACTTTATTGTTATATCTGGTATTTCGTATCAGTCTATTAAGCATGAGGTTATATATTTTTTAAAGGAATGAAGTTCTGAATATAATTTATAAACATTAAAATCGAGTCGCATAGGAAGTTCATTAAAAGAATTTGAAGTGCCGGAAAAACATTTCAGGCCAACAGGATGAAAGTTCCAGCCCATGTCGCGATGGAAGCTTTACCCCCGAGCTGGTGGAAAGCCTCGCTCCTGAGCGTCAACGAAGACGGCGCCGTAAGTCTTCATCCAGTGACGACGGAGAGACACCTGCTAAGGCGAAGCGCATCTCGCAGGGTCTAAATGCAGACGATCTTCTGAAAATCATTGCAGCAGTGCAAAAGGGATCGAGTAAGACAAGTCCAACTACTAATTTTGTTCCGGATTTCGATCCCGATAATAGGTCCCAAAGTATTGAGCGTTGGTTGAGAAAGGTTAACGAAAGTGCATCGATTTATGATTGGGATGAAAAACAAACCATTCATTATGCTCTTCAAAAGCTTTCTGGTTTAGCCAAACGATGGTATGAATCTCTACCAACACTCAACTACTCGTGGAAGAAATGGCAGTCTAAATTAAAAAAGGCTTTCCCCAGTGACGAGAACTTTGGGAAAATCTTGGAGGAAATGTTGAATCGGAAATCTCGTGCTGATGAAACACTGAGAGACTATTTTTATGATAAGCTGGCGTTATTAAGTAGGTGTGAAATTGAAGGCCGAAAGGCAGTAGATTGTATTATTTACGGAATTAATGATAGTTCTATTAGAAATGGCGCACAGGCACTTAAATGTAAGAAACCAGAAGATTTGTTAAATTACTTGGCATCCCAACAGCCTAGCACGTCCAATGAAAGTTCAAAAACAAACTCTCTATCTAATGCATTCAAAAGGCGAGATTCTCGAGCTGCATCAAATCAAAACAAAGCCCCAAGTAATCATACTGCTAGGAATACCGATCCATCGTGTTTTAACTGTCTTGAACGAGGCCATCATTTCGGAAACTGTCCAAAACCTATTATCAAATGTATTAAATGCGGTCGGGTAGGACACAACTCAGGCCAGTGTAATAGAAAGCCTCTATTATCACACGAAGGTTTTGGTACGGACAAACAACCCATCGATAAGAAGGTACTGAAAATTAGATCTGATAAGCGTTTCAATGACAAAACAGGTATAACAAGTCGTTTCAATAATGAGAAAATCTGTCAAGAAGCAGCTCCCCGTACTTATTTGGATAGTAATAAAAAAAATTCTTTAAAAATGTCATTATCAATGGATCGAAATCGGACGCGTACGTAGACTTTGGTAGTGACTGTTCTTTGATAAAACATTCTAAAGCAAAACAACTTCATGTCACTGAGGATACTACTGATCTTCCGTTAATAAAGGGATTTGGTGATTCTATAACACAGCCAAAATTTCGAGCTGTAGTTCAAATCAGAATTGATGAAGTAGAGTCAGAGTTGGTTGTGCTGGCCGTTGAGGACTATTATTTACCAGCATCTCTGTTAATTGGTCAAAATTTTACTGAACTACCTTCTGTAACCGTTATGAAAAACGCGGAGACCTTATTTTTTTATCATACTCCTTCTAGCAATGTAGTTTCAAAACCTGATAATACGGTAAAATTATATGTTGATAAAGACGTGACTGTAGTTAAAGGAGGTTTAGTAGAAGTTTATGCCAAAGAATTTTATGCGGGTGATATATACATAGATGGAAGTACACGTACTAATCCAAGCCAAGAGTATCATCTGCATCAGGGATGTTATAATTTGGATAATAGTAGAGCTCATATATTCGTTACGCCCTTATCATCATCTCCTTTAAAGTTTAAGGCCGATACTCTTGTTGCTAGAGCTAATGCAATTGCAACTACTAAAACTTTATCAGTAAGCACGGCTTTAAATTCTCGAGAGCTCACGCCTCTTAGTAAATCAGACATAATTGTGGGACCGGATGTAGATCAAGCAAACTCAGATAAACTCTACCAGTTATTGCAAAAATACAGACAGTGTTTTGCTCAAAACCTTGGTGAGATAGGCTGTACAAGCCGAAGCGCTATGAATATAGAACTGCATGACAAAACGCCTGTAGTATATAGACCGTACAGGCTATCGCACCACGAGCGCCTAAAAGTTAGAGAGATGATCGACGAATTAATAAATAACGGCATTGTACAGGAATCTGAATCCAATTACTCTAGCCCTATACTAATCGTTAAAAAGAAAACTGGAGAATCTAGATTATGTGTAGACTACAGAGCGTTAAATCGCAAAACTATTAAAGATAAGTATCCTTTGCCCCTGATCGATGATCAACTCTCTAACTTGAGTGGTAACCAGTTCTTCATTACACTAGATTTGGCATCTGGCTACTATCAAATACCGATGTCCGAAGAGAGTCGTCACCTTACGGCATTTGTAACTCCCGACGGTCATTATGAATTTAAACGTATGCCATTTGGACTGGCTAACGCACCAGCTGTATTTCAAAAAATGATTAATAAATTATTGGGTCCCAAGAGATTCGATTCAGTATTTGCCTATATGGATGACCTTCTTATCCCCTGCGTTACAATTGATGAGGGTTTAACAAAACTAGAGGAAATCTTTCAGTTATTGCGTGACGCTGGTTTAACCCTAAAGCTTTCCAAATGTATTTTCTTTGAAACGACTATTGAATATTTAGGTTACGAAGTTTCTGCAGATGGCATAAAGCCTAGTGAACGGAAAATAACTGCCGTCAGAGACTTTCCAGTTCCAAGCAACGTTCATGCAGTTCGTCAATTCTTGGGTTTAGCTAGTTACTTTCGGAGATTTATCCAGGGATTTGGAGAAATCGCTAGACCTTTGACTAATTTGCTTAAAAAGAACGTACTCTGGAAATGGGAGAAGGATGAGGAAAGATCTTTTCTGACCCTAAAAAATAAATTGATAGAACGCCCTTTGCTTGCTTTATATGATCCTAAACTAGAAACCGAATTGCATACAGACGCTAGTTGCTTGGGGTTGGGAGGTATTTTGATGCAATGGCAGGTTAGTCCTAGAGTTTTGAAACCTATAGCTTATTTTAGTAGACAGACCACCCCCGATGAACGACATTTACATTCGTACGAGCTAGAAACATTGGCGGTGGTCTGCTCCTTGAAGAAGTTTAGACCCTACCTTTTTGGGCTTAAATTTACAGTGTACACCGATTGTAATGCGCTAAGGACAACCTTAACGAAAAGAGATCTAATTTCCCGTATTGCACGCTGGTGGTTACAAATTAGCGAGTTTGACTTTGATATACAGTACCGCCCTGGTTGTAAAATGAATCATGCCGATGCTCTTAGTAGGAATCCTCAGAATAATAAGGCATCTAGCAAAGTTAAGACCCTCAGTATTTCTACGGATAATTGGATACTCACCTTACAAATAGCAGACCCAGAGTTACAGCGTATCGTTAAAATTTTAAAACCAGATCTCGACGAAAGTAACGCAGAAATTAAGAAAAACTTTGTCATGAAAAATCACGCATTGCATAGGAAGTTAGGTAATGATACGCGTTTGGTTATTCCGAAGAATGCTAGGTGGCAAATTTGCAAGGCCAACCACGACGATCTAGGCCATTTCGGTTATGCTAAGACTGTAGAGCGTATCCAAAGTCGGTATTGGTTTCCTAAGCTGAGACGTTATGTAAAAAAATATGTCGCATCGTGCATGGACTGTGCGTATAATAAAGATAATGCGGCGAAAACTCGTAAAGGCTTATTGCACCCGATCGAGAAAATTGCTAAACCATTTCATACTCTACACATTGACCACTTAGGACCGTTTGTACGAAGCAAATCTGGTAATTGCTACATTTTAACCATAGTTGACGCTTTTACAAAGTATTTGTTTGCTAAGCCAGTTAAAGATACTAAAACCAAAAGCACTATTAAAATTCTCGAAAGTATATTTAATGATTTTGGGCCGCCATCTAGGATAATTTCTGATCGCGGGACAGCTTTCACTTCAAATAATTTTAAGGATTTTTGTGCCAACAAGGGGATTAAGCATGTACTTAACGCAGTTGCTTGTCCTAGAGCGAATGGCCAGGTGGAAAGATTCAACCAGACTATTCTTACAGCATTATCTGCGAAAAATTTCAACAAAGATGAACGTATCTGGGACCAGCAACTGGGGAAAGTGCAGTGGGGAATAAATAACACTATAAATACAACAACACAAAAAAGTGCATCAGAACTGTTGTTTGGCACGAAACTTAATAGTACTACTGATAATATGCTGACAAACGACAGTGATGATACAAATTCAGACTTGGGGAGTTCATGCTCACCTGTATCTTCAAATATCGATAGATTAAGACTTGAGGCCTCTGTTAACATTAATAAAAATCAAAAGCGCATGAAAGACGCGTATGACAATAAAAGATCCCCAGCTCGTATTTATTCAGTAGGTGACTTAGTAAAAATCACAAAAACAAATTATAACAATGACGGGAAAAGTAAGAAATTATTACCGAAATTTATAGGCCCATATAAAGTAGAAAAAGATCTAGGTAACGATAGATACGAAATCGTCAGCGTACCAGGCTTTAACACTAAAAGATATGATAGTGTAGTAGCTGCAGATAGGATGCGCCCTTGGATTCATATTGAATCATTGGGAATTAACGAATCTTCTGGTTCAGAGAGTAATATATCAGAATCTGGTGATAGTTCAGAGTTGGAGATGTAATTAACTTTTTGTTTACTTATAATGAATTTGTTGTTATACATTTCGGAAGTTAAATTTTTATATAATTGTATCATAGAATTAAGAGACGAATGTTGTGATTGGTGCGTGCTTCGGAGTTAGCACGCCGTCGGATGGCCGAATGTTGTGATCACTTTAATATTTGCTGAAAATATTATTAAACGGAAATATTTATTAGTCAATCAACTAGAGTAAGAAGTTGTTATTAGTTTAAAATAAATTATATTCTACACTTGCAACACTCAGAAAAAGCGGACGTGACGTAACTTCGCATTTTCTGGGTGGTGTGACGTAAATGTAACCTAATTCAAAACAGTGGTATTTTAAGTCAGTCGTCGAGCGGCAGTTGAAGAGTGAAGTTCTCAGCCTATTAATATAAGTGTTAGTCTGTGTGATCAAGTGAGAATAAAGCAGTATTCCAGCTACAAGGTGATTTCATTTCACATATATATTATGACATCTGTCTACTTTATTTTGTCAAAGGGAGGTCCTTCCAATATGCACTAACTAATAAGCTTACCAAGCACATAATCTGTGTTATCTACGTCCAAATCTTCCAGTTCCCTATTGTTTGTGGCCACGTGGTACTTCAGGCCCCGTGTCTCCTTATCTTCTTTGTACGTTTCCACAAGATTTCGTCCATCCTGACGTCGGCAAGACCAAGTGTCTAGTGGGTTTTCGGGAGTTCCAGAGACGTTGGAAACTAGGGATTGCATGCCACCTCCCATGATAACCTGAGGTAATATATACACTATTACAATCACCATTCCGTTTGGTGACAGATTTAGAACACAAAATTTCACCACCCCATTCTATCCTGAGGGTGTCGTAAGAGCCGACAAAGGGAAATGACAAGGTCGAAAACCTAGGGGCAAGAAAAGGAAACCCTGTGCTAACCAGACTGCTAACCAGAGTGCTACAGCGTGGCGCAGTAGTCTAATTGTCCTCCAGTTGATGGGTGGAGGCTCGACCCAGTAGTGGTTCATTTATGGGCAGATCGCATCGTGCCCTGCCTCCACCACCCGCTGATACCTGATTTTGTTGTTGAGCGGCCATAAAGCTTGGCGAGGACTGTAGGTATTCCTAATTTTATATTTCTTAATTGCACGTAACATGACTCACATTGAAATCCCTTCCGGGCCAATCTTCCACCAATTGCCTGGCGATGTCCTTGCATTCTCTTGCGTCCGCTGGCATCCTATCCTCGCACTCCCAAGTTCTTTCAGCGCTGTGGGCATACATGGGCCCAGGAGTCGCGTGGGTCACTCGAGTTGTGGTCACAAACCCTGGATAGAGATTTAGTTGAAAATCGTCGGCTCAGCCCATAAAAACCCCATCGTACCCCCCCTGAGTCTGTCTTCGGATCACGTAGACAATAATTAGACAAACCTACCGTTCCTGCTTGCCAAATGGGTTGGCAGAGAAATGGCATTGTGCAATGTATTTCTTCTCTTTTGAATACGTTATCTGCATCTTAATTTCAAATTTAAATTTAGTAATAAATTTGGTTTGGTGAAAATACGCTAAAGATGAATCATACGGCAATATTGATTTTTATATTGTAACAAAAGCATTGAAATTACTCCAAAGGTGCTGTTGTTGGACATCTGATACGCGAGTTCATAAAGTGCCCTTTACGACAGACGATGACGATGCTTAGTAGTTAAAAACATAAGTTTCGTTAATTCGTAATTGTTGATAAAAACGAACTATCTAACCATCCAGCTAATCAAAAGAGTGAATTCAGGTCTATGTTTCAAATGTTTTTTCCTAAACAAAATGTTTACTACAAAACAGGGAGTAAACCTCTGTCCTTATTCTCTGTCCTTATTTTTCGAGCTATGACGTATCTAATGACGAGGTGACCAAAATTTCGAGAAAAAAAGATACTACTCAGCCCATATATGACCCACTGATGAGTCGGGCCTCCTCCAGATACACGAAGGTTACTGGCACAGGTTTTCGTATCAAGTTTTCCTTCTCTTACAGTTAGGTTATCGGCCTAGAAATTTCCTTTTGTCGGCTCTTAGGACACCCTTTGGATGGAATAGGGTGGTGACACTATGTATTCTAAATCCACATGGGCTAAAATATATTAGTACTACATGTCTGTATCAGTAGTCATATCGATCTTTCCGTTCTGGTTATAGGTATTTTGTTCCACCCTGTATAAGTGGAAGAAGAAATCTTACCAGTGCTCTTCCCAGCTTGCAAAGCCAATGCGCCTAGGGACTGCAGCCGTGCAGTGGGGTTCAGTGAGCTGATGCAGTTTTTGTGCGCGACAGTGGCATCCACTCCGATGGTCTCTTGGTTGGCCTTAACACCGCATAGCAATGCTGTGGCTGAAGCCGCTGAGTCTGGCACCATTTTGTTGGCTGAATACGTCTGAAAGTAGAATTTTTAAATATATATGTTTAAGTCAGATAGTATTTGACCATTTTATAAATTACTAGTGGCCCGCCCCGGCTTCGCCAGTGCAAAGCGGGGGTGTGTTATACATATAAACCTTCCTCGTGAACCACTCTATCTAATAAAAAAAAAACGCTTCAAAATCCGTTGCGTAGTTTTAAAGATTTAAGCATACATAGGGACGGACAGAAAACATCGACTTTGTTCTATACTATGTAGTGATTATTATGTTTGGCTTTTTAATTTTATGCTGCATGTTTATACGTGTAATTGCTCTCACTAATCTGTCACACTTGTTTGTACCACCATCATTGTAACCCTTTTATTTAAAATAGCAACCATGGAGTTTCTTGCCGGCTCTTGGATGGCATTCCAAACCAGTGGTAAAAACTAAATGATGATTTATCTTAAATTTAACCTTTTGACTATTTGAAAGCATTCGCAAGAATTTATTCGAATAAAAAATATTTTAATTTGATTTTCAAATGGCTTAGTAGATTTTCTTTAATATATAGCTCAGAGCACACTTTAAATCTGAATTTAATCTTCTAGATTATTTACTTCTAGTTTTTTATCCAACTATAGAGGGGTGTTATGAGTCTCTATCCGTGGGACCGTAGCCCATAAATGAATGGACTGATTACGACGCGGTATTCATCCAGGTTTACTAGAGTAGGTCATAGATATACTTTATCAATTAGTAAAGCCGCTTGAAGGCCACTAGCTCCTTTCAAGTAATATATAAAAAAAGGTTTTATGTTGTTAAAGATTCGGTTTCAGGCAGTTAAAAATATGATTGAGAATTGAGTAGACGACACGCTGCATTTATTTTTTGTGCCAAATTGGTTTAGAACCCGTTTTAGACGCTGCTCGGCAACAAAGTAATATTCCTGAGATAAAAATAGATTTTCTATTCCTAATATTTTTCAGCGCCGATAGAAAAGTATTCGGTTTGGAAGCCGAGTTGATATGGCTGAAGTGCAACCATTTTTAATAAGCCCTAAGGCTTACTTGAGGGCTTGGTTTTCTTAGAATAGAATATGATACTCTCTAATGTACACCAATAAATATTTAAAGTTAACATGACAACAGAGAAAAAAAACAAAGAATTGTCCAATGGGCGGTCTTATCGCACTAGGAATTTCTTCCAGACAACCTTTGTATGGATAGGAGTTGTGAATGTTAATATATTCGGCCAAAATTGTAATGAGATAAATTCGCATCAAAACACTTACATAGATACAGAGTTGATATGACAGAGGGGCATTAAATTACACTACGTAGGTATACTTTAAGTGATTAGTATGAATTCGAAACGGTACAAAAAAAAAAGATTTTTCATGGGGGGTGGAGGTGTAGTCTTAAACCTCACCAGGTATCACCAAGGGGGAGAGAGGGGTTAAAAATGTTAAAAAAACAGCACGTGATTAATTAACAGATACATTATGTTCAAATGAGGCAAAAATTTAAAAAATCATTTGCGGCTAAACTATTGCTCCAATTTAATTGATTTTTGGTACAGAGCCTGGAAAAGGTACCTAGTATAGGCAGTTAAAAAATGCCCCTATGTCGAATCAACCCTGTTTATAGTTTAAATTTCTAGAACCATTAATAATATGCGTTTCTGTGTACCTAAAGTGGCACAGTAGGCTAATTACCCTCCATGTAGTTGGGGGAGCCCGACTCAGGCGTGGGTCATTTATGGGATGAGAGGAAGAAGTGTACCAGAAGTAATTAATGAAGTAGCAATGACATTTGGATTATTATATATTTTTTTCTTGTCTTTTGATTAGATTTCACACAATGATGATCAAAAATATTATTTTCGTCAAATGCAATTTTGACAAGTCATAGCAATAATAAAGGTATATAATAAATCCAATCAGATAAGCCAATTAATTGCAAAAGATAGTATATAGATAAGCTAATTCTCATATGCGTAACTATACTGAAAGAAAGATTCTATGAGAAAGTCTATGTTGCAGAGAAGTAAAACTAATTAGACAACTTAACAAGGAGCTAAAATGAAAAGAGTGTCAAGTTTCTAACAATTTCACTTTTCTCAAAGGAAATACGTAGGAAATTTGCATTAAGTATATAATTTATATATATAATTTGCACAATATTATTGTGCAATAATACAAAAACATGAGATAAGTTTTATAAATCAAACTTAATTTGTCAAGTATAAACTGAACTGGCATAAAAGTCCTAGAGTGGCGTCCACGTATGGGAAAGAGAAGCGTGGGAAGACCCCCGACTAGGTGGACGGAAGACCTTGTGAAGGTCGCTGGGAGTTGGTGGATGCATTCTGCACGAGATCGTGCATTGTGGAAATCTGTGGGGGAGGCCTATGTTCAGCAGTGGACTTCTGTGGCTGAGAGATAGATAGAAACTGAACGCTTACTTTCGATTTAGATATTTAGTTAGAAAGCTAGCTATGTCTGAAATCAATTCAGCCGTTAAAATCGAGGCCAGACGGGTTGAAACAGGCTTAGTTTCAAGTTTTCCTTCTCTTTCGGCTAGGTTTTCGACCTTATCATTTTCTCCTTTCTGGCCTCCATTTGTCGACTCTTACGACACCTTCAGGATGGAATGGGGTGATGACACCTTGCATTCTAAATCCGTCACCACACTGACTGAAGTCCGTGGGGTTAAATAAAAATAGCACCACCAATGTGCAAGGAACATGAAGGAACAAGATCGCATTATGTTCGTTTTCAGGTCATAAATCAAGTCAAAGTTTCGGGCCTCCTCCAAATTCATGGAGGGAAATTAGCCTACTGCGCCACGCTGGCAAGACGTGTTGTCACGGGTTTGTATCAAGTTATCCTTCTCTTGCGGCTAGGTGATCGGCCTCATGCGTTCTTAAAGTCGCCTCTTACGACACCCTCAAAAAGGTATGGGTTGGTGACATTGCATATTCTAAATCCGTCACCACACGGACCTTTATATACCTTTAATAGTCCAACGTGTGGGAATTTTTCAAAGACCAGGCGATGGGCCTCTCCGCCCTTGTGCAGTCTGGTAGCAGTCACTGTATTGGCATCCATGCCATCTCCTATGAAGAGTATGACGTTCTTGGCTGTGCCCAGGTTAAGTTCCATGTTGAGCGCCTCCTCCAGCTCGGTAAGAGCTAGATTTCTCCAGTGACGTTGGTCTGTGGGTAGAAAACAGTTACTGGTGCAGGGCAATACTCGAACCTTGTACCTCGTGAACCACATGCAAAATTAACTACGCTAAATCCCTAGAAATCGATTCATATTGTCCTAGAACTTCATTAACATGTAGAAGTAACAACATGTACTACTGCTCAACCCATATATGACCCAATGCTGAGTCGGACCTCCTCTCATCATAGGGAAAGTCATTAGCCTACTGGTAACACGCTGACCAGATGGGTTGGTTTTCGTATCAAGTTTTCCTTCTCTTGTGGCTAGGTGTTCGGCTTTGTCATTCCTTTGTCAGCTCTTACGACACCCTCAGGATGGAATGGGGTAGTGACATTACGTATTCTAAATCCGTCACCACACGGAGTATAAGTAATAACATACACATCTATAATTTCAAGGAAATTTTTCATTGAACCAAGTAAAAGGATCATAAGCTCAGATAATTTAGCATAATAGAAAGAAAGAAAGATAAATGGTTTATTCGGCACAATTTTACCTTAAATACTATACGTATAATATAATGAAGCTTTTTAATATAATACAAGGCTTTCTTCTAAGTTCTGTTACTTATGTAAGTACTTGAAGCAGAGGCCCGGGGACATAAGCTCGCTAATTATATCCCTTAAGGTGAATGTTCCAGGGTAGCCCGCGAAATTAAAATTTTCGTACGTTTTTTGCAATTTGCAGGTCAGTGCTAGGTTGTATGTTGATTAAAATGTTATTCGCGGCTGTAAGACGTAGGTATGTAATTATCACTAGGTACACTACATATTATAAAACAAAGTCGCTGTCATCTGTCCGTCCCTATGTATGCGTAAACCTTTAAAACAACGCAACGGATTTTGATGCGGTTTTTTTTAATAGATAGAGTGATTCAAGAGGAAGGTTTATATGTATAATCCACCCCCGCTTTGCACGGGCGAAGCCGGGGCGGGCCACTAGTAGAATTATAATTATCAAACTCATCAATACAACCCTCCAAGCTCATAAAGGTGCAAGAATGACTTTGAGCTTGAAAAAGTTTTTCTTCGCGGGCTACCCTGGAACATTCACCTTAAGCTAATTACTAGCAACAGTTGGCATTGCTCACAAATTTTCGGTTTCAACTTAAAATATTTGTATGAAACTCTAACCACGGGGCATATTAGTTCGCTGTTAAGTATTAAATAACGAATCTGTTATACCTTAATTTGAAACTTCCGTCTCACCGCAGTTTCTTTTATCTCAACTGTTAACACCCGCGTGTTATTTTCTAACGCGTGTAACTTGCAAAGATATAATAATTATTTTATATATTATTTATACGCTGTACCCTGCGCTCGTTGATCTGAGGTCTGGAAGTGTATGCATCTTTCTGATAATATAAAAAAAAATACATTACTATGGTAAATGTTCGCAGAAAACGTTCTTTGCATTTTGCATAAGATAAAAATAAAAAACTAAAAACTTGGTTATTTGAATTTTTCACGTAAATTTTGAGGGTATGTGAAAAAAGTACCAATACAAGAGTTGTAGATCTTTTTATCACCTACAACTTTGTGCTATAATTTTTTTCCATGGGACTTGTAGTTTTTCCGGAAATCGAGATAAACCGTTATTTACCCTTAATATTCGCCCCTTTCCCCCTTCCCGACCTCAGATCGCCCGTAAATTATTTTTCCTATAATTTTTGTTATTTTCTCTTTCTTTTAAAACGGGTTTAAACCTACCTTACCTTACCTAGCTTTTCATCATTTTCTCAAGCTTCTGCACTGGTCTAAGTGGCGTTCAACGAGCGCAGGGTTCAGCGTATAAATAATATATAAAATAATTACACTTTGGGGAAGATCATCATATGATCAAATACATAGTTTACGATTGACGTTATTGATACGACTTTATAGGACATACACAGAAAAACAATTTTTTTTTACTTAAAATACAGGGTGCCCCAAAATATAGTGCCAAGCGGAAGCCCAGAGATAGAACACACCTTGAGGTACCCGAATCTGTATGCTCTGCAATTTCTCGTAGTTTTCGTGTTATGATTATTTTCTGAATTTTCTACCTAAAACATAAGTCTGCAGCCAGTCTTTTGGGAACTCTACGTTGCGACAGTGGTTTAGCACAATTATATAATTTGTAAATATTTATTTTTAAGTAGGTTATTTTCATCTCCGATTAATATTTTTAAGTTTTAAGTCTTGCAATGTACTTTTATTGTTAAATTATATAAAAATAAAACCTTAAAACATAAGTTCATTTTGTTTAAATTAGAATCATCTTGACTTGTAATTTTAAGCATAAAATAATCAGCTTCGAACCTTTGACCAATATTATGAAAATATTGGTATAATAAAGCCAAACATTAAACATTCAGAAAAAAATCATAACACGATAACTATGACAAATCACAGAACATACATGGGGGTGATTCGGGTACCCCAAGGGGTGCTCTATCTCTGGACTTCCGTTTGACACAATTTTTTTGGGACACTATAGGTATAAGATTTTTATACTGATTAATTTGTGTTTAAACCTCACTAAATCTATGGCTTCAGAACTGGTCAGTGAACCATGTAAATGACTCCACACTTGTCATTCCATTTCCACCATATCTCCTATCTATAAACGGAAATTCATCGAAGCGTGATAGCGTAACAGTCTGATGCATTTACAATACATACATGGACGTATACTCGTACATATTATGATTATTGCCAACAAGTATGAGTGAACACATCTATTGTCCACAACTCTTCATTGGTATCGAACCACGACACTCATTAGACAGTTGACGTATCACAATAATAAAAATCCTCTTTATTTTCAGTTCCCAATCTAAAACTAAACTGACATGTTGCTACACTATTCACAACAAAACAAATTACATGAATAATAGTGACGTAACTAACCGGTTTTCAATGCACATCGTACTGTAGTTATTAGAAACAATACAACCACCATGCGCGGGAGCATTTTGACAACTGAACGAACACCCGCCGAGCGAGCGAGACAGCTATTAATTAATGAAACAGCTGTAACGATTAAGTAACAGCTGGTGATAGTGATATTGGCATCTCGGTTTTTTATAGGCGATAAGAGAATTATTATCTGTGTTGTCAATGAGAGTAGTAGGGTTGTCAATTTTTGGAAACGTATTGTCTCCGAACTATTCAGGGGATAGTAACCAAATGGATAGTGCCGTTGGAAGCTAGAAGTATTGTTCCTGAACGGATGATTTTGATAGTATTTAAAAGACCTGTGTAGTGGTCTTAGCTATGGTCGAAGAAAATGTTTAGGATATGCCAGTTATATTTTAGTTAAAAAAAATTCTATTCTTCTTCTATAAAGAGTATTCTATTATATTATTTTAATCCTTGGGCGAGGATTAAAATAATATAATGGACGTCATTTAGTACATTATATCTCATCAGTGTACTTCTTTTGGCTGAAATAATGATTCTTTGTGTGGTGAACGATTAAGATTACACTATGTCACCAACCCGTACCATCTTAAAGGTGTTGTAAGAGGCGACTAAAGCAACGAAAGAGACTGATCACCTAGTCTATCCGCAAGAGAAATATAACTTGATACAAACCCTGTTGCAACCTTGCCAGTGTGGCACAGTAGGCTAATTTCCCTCCATGAATTTGGAGGAGGCCCGATTAGGTAGTGGGTAATTGGGATGAAACCAAGTGCACTAGTAGTCGATTTTTTATACTTGTAATGATGTACAAAGACCCGTCGTGAATAATAGACTCAATCAAATTAATAATTAAATTGAATGAATAATTTAGGTTGTTAGCTAGGAACTTTAGAGAAGTCATAATATTATGATTTGTTTAAAAAAGTTACCTAATAGAAAAAAAGTGCAACCCTGGTGTTCTTGACCTCTGACAGTAATGCACATTTCAATGAACTTTGTCACGTGTAAAGATGCCCGTGACAATCATAAATTCAATATAAACAAGTTATAGTGGCTTAAAACATCTTGAACTATAAGCGCCTTGGTGGGGTGAAGTTTACACATGTCATGAACCACTCGCTTGGCTTACGCCTCCATCCAATCATCCGCCAAACGTATCCAAAAATTCACTATTGTCAACGATAGAATTTTGGCTCTGGTTGTTTAATTTTTAAACAAACTTCGAATATTCATCATCATCGTTTCAGCCAAAAGACGTCCACTGCTGGACATAGGCCTCCCCCAAGGATCTCGACAAATACCGGTCTTGGGGCGCCCGTATCCATCGGTCTGTCCACCGTATGGGAGGTCTACCAGCACTGCGCCTTTTCTGCCCCATCGATCGTCGGTCCACTGACACCTATCGAGAAGATATCTAAATGTGGGTCACTATAACATAGTTCATTATAGAGGCGAGGCGACACATTCTTGCCGTGGGATTATAATAAGATGACTAGGAACGAGCTAACATAACAATGTCCCGCTGGGATTCATAATTTACTATCATTGCTTTTAGATGCACCCAAATAATGCTCAATGTTTCTCCACCCAATGAATGTTACTTAGGTACGTCTTTATGTCTATACAGGGTCTAACAAAAACCCTATAGAAATAACTAAAGGATCGATACTACTAATCTCAAAAAGGAAAAAAAGAAGAATGAAATATTGTCACCACCCTATTCCATGCTGAAGGTGTCATAAGAGCCCACAGAAGGAAATGACAATGCCAAAACCTAGCCTGAAGAGAAGGAAAACTTGAAACGAAACCCTGTGCCAGCCCGTCTGGCCAGCGTGGCACAGTAGGCGAATATTAGTAGTAGTAGAGAAATGAGCACAGAAGCCGTAAAAGACATTGTGGTATACACGCCACGAAGGTTGCTGGATAATATTTATGATAGCTAGACGGTTTATTCCGATATACAGGCATTTTTGGACTAAAATATAGATCACAAAATGTCAATTTCTTCCTCATACTTAGAAATGGAACAATGAAATTTATATACCTCCTTTTTAGTCTATAGTAGTCTATAGGGCTTTTGTTACACCCTGTATGTTGTACCAATTTAGTAACATCTACGTTACTCCTAATATCGGACGGGTATCAGAACAGGTCCCGCCTCCTGTGCGTTATCGATCGACCCTCTGCGCAAGCTCTACAGCCTCCTTGCGTTAAGAGGAAGCTTCAAGATAGAAGAATTTTGGTGTCAGAATTATATGTAAAAAATAATGTGCGTAAAAAACGCTAATGTTATCATAAAAGGCAAGTAACGGAACGTAAGAGTTCGATAACCTAGTGGCAAAAACTTGATACAAACTTATGCCAATCCGTCTGGCCAGCGCGGCACAGAAGGCTAAATTCCCTCCACAAATTTGGTGGAACTCAAACTCAAATCATTTATTTCAATTGAACCTATTTACAGGTGTTTTTGAAAGGTCAAAAGTGAAGTTAGGAATCTAGTTGCTTGTTGCAAAAAGTAGATCCTATGGAGAAGAACAGCAAGAAACTCCATGGACACTTCAGGAGATTCAGTAGATGGCTGAAATGATGATGAGCGAATAGTGCGGGTAATGAACATATGGTTCTGTAGGATGACCATAGATGACCTACTGCTGAGTCGGGTGTCCTCCAATTACATGAAGGGTAATTAGCCCAGTGTGCCACTCTGGCCAGATGGGTTGGCATAGGTTTGTATCAAGTTTTCCTTCTCGTGGTTAGGTTATCGGCCATTTGTTGGCTCTTAAGAGTCTTAAGACAATCTCACGATGGAATTTGGTGGTGATCTAAGTATTCTAAATCCGCCATACGTTATGCCTTATAACATTAACTATATGCCAGTCCCATCGAAATAAGTCCTTGCATTTCGGAGCTTCGCTGAAAGAAACATACAGATGGACAAACAAAAATATGCCTATATATAGCTATTTTAATTATATTAACAGATGTTTGTGCGTAACTTTATACGTATTGCCCTTAACTGGCTTCAATCAAGCCAATGCGAGCTGAAGTTGTCTCATAGGCGATTGTTCAGTACTATTAAAATGTTTTACCCCAGTGATTACTAGGCTACTCCTAGTAGGATTCACCTGTTTTGTGGCCTGTTTACCAGATTATGGTAAGGAATATAGACTAAGATTATTCTAAGAGTAGTAATACAGAGAGAATTGCATCTTTGTTGCATCGATGACATATGGCCCTAGAACGGAACCTTGTGGAACCCGAGACGTTTGATTAATGCGATCGAAGTATATTAACAGTTCATAATCAAATACAGTGATCTGGTTAAAACGTAAATAATAAGATCATTCTAAATCGCGTAAGATCTTTTGTTATAATCACCAGTATCGGCCATAAACGACCTGCCGGGGTTGCAAGAGCCCCCGTTGGTTCACAGGTGCGTGGTTCGATTCGCTGATGTCTTTGAGTAAATCGTATTCCTTAGCGTCACCGGGATACAAAATAATAATAATAGTTTCAAGCAATTCCTCATTTTTTTTATTTTTATTATCCATTTTTTTATTTTAATGTGTGTTCCATTTCAAATGAGCAGCTTAGCTACTCGTATCGTGAACATGTAGAAAAAGCATACGGTTAATATTTAGACAAAAATGTTGATTTTGGATCATGGATTCGATTATAGGGTGGGCAAGTACCTAAGCTGCTCTGGGTCTATGTTAATGGGAATGATAGGTGACAATGTTGGAAGGAATGATGATTGTTGTGTCTGTAAAATGCTAACCCGGGACAGTGTCTCGGGAGAGAGAGAGACAGAACTCTCAGAAAGTTCTCTTAGTTATTTATTTACTTTTAAGTGTACCTTGTGTTTTCAGGCCAGAATGGAGATCCCTGTGCTGGATAAATTCTGCCTGATCTTCGACCTATGGACTGGGTGCATGGTCATGGGTGTCTTCAACTCTGTAAGTATGATCAAGTATACTTACGAATACCCTCACTTTGGTCACATCATGACCATTTTAGCTAAAAAAATAGTGAGTTTGGCCTTTACCGTGTTGATGAAGCTGTTGTTAAGTGTTGTAAAATGGATTCCTTCAGCCGCCAAAATCATGCTTCCCTTCATAGACCACTGGTAACATTGCACGCGCGTAGGAGTACAATTCCCCCAGGGATGTGGTACCTACCCACTAAAACCAACGGCGTTTTCCGACTGCCTGCTTCAGTGACACAGGTTGCGCTGCACAACACGCTCCGCGACATGATGTTGGTATTCAACGCAAATAAAACAATTCTAGTTAATGACGTTCCTGGTGGCGATGTGCCTGATCTTCATGGCCGTGGACATCAAGGAAGCGGCAGAGGCCCGACGGGAGGAGTTTGACCCTGGAATGCCTGCCGTGGTTTACACCATCGTGGTGCTCCTTGCTGTGCTGCTGTTGTTCAAGTTTGTCTCCGATCTGATCTTCGCATATGCTATGTACAAGGTAGGGTTTATAATTAAAGTAAAAAAAAATAGATGTCAGATTAATTTCGCCGGAAAGCGCGTTCCGGAAAGCGCAGTGTTGACAGGCCTCCTACAAGGTGAACAGAAGACCTGTTTAAGGTCACCGGAAAATGATGGATACGGGCGGCCCAGGACCGGCCTTTGTGGTAATCCTTGGGGGAGGCCTATGTCCAGCAGTGGACGTCTTTTGGCTGAAATGACGATGATGAAGATTAATTTAAAACCATAAGCAGTCTAGTTTTTGGTTTTAACACAAACAGCTACTTCTACTTCGCAACCTGTAAAAGACCCAGTTCCCAGTCGGGCCTCCCCACACTACGGGCGAGAAAATAAACTGCTCTGTACTCTGCTATATTACCAAGACTGCTTGACACATGGTTTCGCTTCAGGTTTCCTTCTCTTCTCTCCTAACGAAATATTTCTTTAACCCATCCTATGTTTATAGGAAAAATGCAAAATAATAAAGAAGTACTGCATCTTCTGGATCATCTTCCTGGTGCTACTCACAATCGGAGTCCTCAAGTCCTTGTTCCACATGGAGGCGGTGTACGTCATCACTCTCCTTTTATACTTGGGTAAGACGAGTTCTAAGCTCCTATTATATAATTATTCAGCATACTAGAGGCTACCACCTAGCGTGAGACAGGGGCCGTAAGATGATAATGGTAATTTAAAATATGACGATTTATAAGAGTTTTGTGATAAAACCTACGTAACCAAAGTACCTTTTGAGTTTGAGAATTAGCCACATCAGCCACTCAAAGTTGTTAAGGCAGGTACCAATCCTAATGAAAATTGGTAAAGTAAAGATGATGATCATTCTATGACAATCGCAGTTCCCCAGTAGCATGTTTATGAGTATAATTAACGTGTTACTGTTATGTTTTTCAGGTGAGAACCTATACTATCTTATCGTCATCAGAAGTTACTTGATATCTATCAATGAAGATGGTGTACTGTAAATATTTAGTTCCTATTTTGCTAACTATGTTTTTATAAGTCCATATTGACACAGAGTGAAAGCGGTCTAAACACTTCAAACATAAATATTTTGGCAAAGAAACATTTACTTGGCGTTAACTAAGAACAAGATTAATTCCGTCAACAATTGTTTTATGGTGCTACTTCACATGACTATATGTATTGGCGCATTTATGTAGTTTGGTCCAAATATTTGACGAACAACTAGATGCCGATGGGAAGACTAAAAAGGCAAAGCCAATGTTTTGTCAAATAATCCATAAACACTTTATAGTTATTTGTCAACTAGCAACCATAAAAATAGCCCGGTGCTGTAGCTTGATTGGAAACCTTGGCTTTGAATTTGCACGAGTTTTGTAAATACGCAAGGATTGGATACTGTTTTGGCTTATGTGTTTACACGCCAAATAATAACTGCCGATAAAAGAAATGTTACATGCTATATACACTTAGGACAAGATTCACTGAAATCTTATATTCAGTAAAATATATAGAAGAACACATATCATGTTATCAAAACAATGGGAGATACCACAGTTAAAGAGAGAGCGCCTTCTTTTACACAGTTATTAAAGTAGAAAAGTGTTGGACAGGGATCAATGTCGGAGATTCTCTTTGTAATATTTGAGTCGTCACAATTTCAGCCTAAAGACGTCCACTGCTGTACATAGACCTCCCCAAAATATTTAATTAAATCGAGTTTTAATATTGATTAAAAAAATGCTTTGCTATTGAACAGTGCTAATTTACAAAAGAGAATACAGCAACAGATGAGAGTAGTATAGATATTCCTTTATCTGAAGATGATGATATTGATAAATAATTAATTGCTGCATCACTTCTTATAGATCTTGTTGACAACCTTCTACTAGTACATTTTGACAACCCAGAATTATATGTGTGTGAAAATAATAATTCTGAAATATGTTTTTCTCCGGATATAAGAATAGTTCATACTGAAATTCTAAATCCGACTAACGATTTGATTGTTATACAGGATATTCATTATATTGACGATAGTGCCATAAAAAGTGAACCTGCTTTTGACACTATATCCTTAACAAATATTGTTTTAAACATTAAAGACTCTGAAAACCATGTTTTTTCAACACGTTTTAACAACTTTAAAAGATGATTAAAATATAAATATCGAAATAATTATATATTTTTAATAAATCATAAATCTACTTAAAGGACCAATGCTAAATGCGTATCTGTTTAAAAAAAATCGTTAACTAAAGAGTATACTTACATATGTATTTTCTTATAAAATGCCAAGCAAGTGCAAATACGGTTGTTTTATAAATTTGATATGTTATATCATGCGATTGATGATACATTCACCCAATGTGCATCAGTCAAGGATGGTGTTATTTGGCATACTTTTCTGGTCGGGTAAAGTCGTGCAGAGTCAGGCAGACTAAGGTGGGTAAATGCAAAAAAAACATATAAATCTGCCATCCGAAGCCAATGTCGTTACTCATTTGGTTAGATCTGGGGACCTAGCCAAGTGACAGTCTATCTATCTATCTATCAGCCACAGAAGTCCACTGCTGAACATAGGCCTCCCCCATAGATTTCCACAATGTGCGATCACGTGCAGACCGCATCCACCGACTCCCAGCGACCTTTAGAAGGTCGTCCGTCCACCTAGTTGGGGGTCTTCCCACGCTCCTCTTTCCCATACGTGGACGCCACTCCAAGACCTTTATGCCCCAGCGGCCATCTGTTCTTCGGGCCACGTGGCCTGCCCATTGCCACTTCAACTGTGCAATCCTTCTAGCTACGTCGGTCACTCTAGTTCTTCTACGGATTTCCTCATGTCTGATTCTATCACGTAGAGTAACTCCGAGCATAGCTCCTTCCATTGCACGTTGGGTGACTCTCAGGCGCCTAATAAGTCCCATTGTGAACGCCCACGTCTCTGATTCGTATGTCATCGCTGGCAACACGCACTGTTCGAAGACTTTTGTCTTCAGACACTGAGGAATATTGGATGAGAAGATATGACGTAGCTTCCCGAACGCTGCCCAGCCGAGTTGGATCCGACGAGTGACCTCTTTCTCGAAGTTGGACTTCCCTAATCGGACTAATTGTCCCAGGTATACGTACTCGTCAACAACTTCGAGGAGAGAATTCCCAACAACAATCGGGTACGGTGCAACATGGACATTTGACATGACTTTCGTCTTATCCATGTTCATCTCTAGACCCACTTGTTGAGAAACTCTATTGAGGCCTCCGAGCATTGTACTTAATTCCTGCAGCGACTCCGCTATCACCACAATATCATCCGCAAATCTCAGGTGAGTGAGGTATTCGCCGTTGATGTTGATGCCAAGTCCGTCCCAATCCAGCAGCTTGAACACATCTTCCAATGCAGCGGTAAACAGTTTTGGAGAGATCACATCTCCTTGTCTCACTCCTCGCTGCAATTAGATAGGCTCAGTGCTCTGGTTCTGGATTCGAACTGACATAGAGGCGTTTCTATACAGACACTTCAACACTTCGATGTATCGCTGATCAATACGGCATCGCTACAGGGAATGAAGCACGGCCTAAGTTTCGATCGAATCCAAGGCTTTCTCATAGTCCACAAACGCTAAGTGACAGTGACAAGTGAAAATACAAAAATAAATGGGATTGACATTGACAGATCGTGTCAATAGCCGTTCGTCCGCCATGTCAAAAACGCTGCAGTATGACAGTTTCGGGCGCTTTTAATAACTATGGCTGTGCAAAATGCATTATCATACATCACATTTTTAAATAAAGTGCCCGGAAAACATGACGGAAGTTCGGGCATGCGCACAAAATATTTTCAAATATTACAAGGACTATCCCATACATTAGTTTTTCTAATCTATCAAATCGTGCGTCCCAAAAGCCACTTGGCTACAGTCCCAGCTGTCATTTGTCATGTTATGTTACCAGGTGAAACCGAAGGTCAGCTATTATACGACAAAGACACCTGTGCTGGGGTAGATTTTAATTTAAAACTATAGAGTTAATTATTAATCGAAAGTTTCTTAATTAATCCGGTTGTGATTGCTAGTAGCGTGTGTTACTAATTAAACATTGTTAAATAATATTTGTTAAAAATTGTGATGTGTTTATTACTAAGATTTGTTCTCCATTTCATAGGTTTAAGTAGGTATGAAATCCGAAAGCATTTCTGTCTGGCTGTTACGCCTGAACAGCTCGATTTTGATTTAATAATAAGCAATATGGTTATGAGATTTAGGGGATTTGGGGTAGCCACGGCTATTTTATTATAGAAAAACTTTATTAAAAATTAAAAGCAGGGCACTGTGAACACTGTGTACACTGTTGAATGTCTGAAACATGGGGGTTTAATGAAATAACCCGTAAAAAAATCTCTCGAGATTATTTAATACAAAACTATATATTTACTGTGGAAATTTAGGGTTTATTACAAATATCCCAAAAACAACGCAAAGTGTAATAATGTGCGCTATTTTTAAAACGTGTTCAACAATACACATTTTATATTGTATACAAAAATCATATCATTATCAACATGTTTTTTGTTTAGCATTTATAAAACAAAATGTCACCCCCTCATTCCAACCTGAGTGTGTCGTAGCCGCAAGAGTAGGAACAGCGTGGCCCAGTAGGCTAATTTCCCTCTTGTAATTGGAGGAGTGAAGTAATCAGATGATTTGAGGCCAGAGGTAAATGTGATCTACAAAATAATGTATGTATATATTAAAGACCACACTTTATAATTTCTGGCATACCAACTTTGTAGCTCTTAATAGTCTTTGGATATACCACCGTAGCCAGTAACACCATATGGTGTTACCCTAAATACAATCGGTCTGTCTATAAATAATTTGGAATCTCTTAGTTTGCAGCTAAACTAATATTGATACAGTGGTATGACAACTTCGCGTTAGCCAGAAACCTATATATTTTTCCACTTGTACATATTTTTTTCATTAACATTTAATATATTTATTGTGTTGATTTCACAATAAATATATTAAATGTATATTCAACATAATTGGCGATTTTATCCCCATCCCATCAATTCAAATTTAGATAAAAATAAAGTTTGTAAAGTTACACGTATTGTGGAAATTTTAAGAATAAAATTGTATATTTGCGTAAACATTCTATTTTATAAATATGACCTGTAGGTTATTGTACCCGATATGCAATTGAAAACAGTTCTTACCTGTGTATAGTTGAATTATCATTAACTTTTGCATTGTGTATTATCATTCAGAGATAAGAATATACTGTAATATGTTTTGATACCGTTAGATACCTACTGTATACGAGTATGTTACATATTATTGTCGTAATAATGCAAATCGATTTTGCCATTGCTTGTTTTTTTAATTAAAACTAAATTTTATTAAAATTACCTTTATTCAAACGGGTTTAGTTACAAATCCGGTTACTATAACGGTTCGGAATAAGTCATCACGAAATAGGGTAGTTATTTTTTTTATTCATAAAGCTGTTTCACAATGTCTAGACGAACGTATGTACCGTGTTGAGTATCTACTATCTACTTCTCAGCCCGTAAATGACCGACCGCTGAATCGGCCCTCCTCCAACTACATGGATAGAATGATGGGATAAGGTTCGGCCTTAGGATTTCCTTTTGTCGGCTCTTAGGACACCCTCAGGATAAAATGGGGTGGCGACACTATGTATCCTAAATCCGTCACCACACGGAATTGAGTATATCATATATATTGGGTTTATTTTTTTTCCATTTGAGGTCTATGTGTCATAAAATCATAAAAATTATCACCAGATTCACAAATTGTAACATCAATTTAGAATTTCGAATAAGCGGAGGGAACACCGGAAAATGGGTTTAGTATAATTTAATATGTACCTTGTGATTTTTTGAAGATTATACGAATATTCTTCGATATAAAATAATAGGATAAGTAATTATATAATTTTATTGCTTCTTTTGTAACACAAATATTTTTATTGAATTATACATTAATATCTTTTTGATATAATTATTAATTAAAATGTTATTGTATCTGTAATATCCCAGTGTCGAGAGAGGTTAACATTTTTTAGGACGTGCGCGTACATTGATGGACATATTACTACATAATAGCAATATAAAATAAATAGCTTGTTTCTATATAAATTAGATATATTTGTGTGTATTGAAAATGTGTGTAGATATCAAATACCAGGGATACTTGAGCACCGGTGTATGTTTGGCTGAAATTGATAAGAACTATGTTGTGTCTATAAATTTACTACAAACATAGATACGTTACAAAGACACTCTTAAAAATGTTAACTGTTCTACATTTTTAATCTGTTGTACTATAAAAAGTTGTCTATCTAAAATATTTGTTGAGATTGTTAATCAAAATTAATTAATTACTAAGTGAACAAGATATACCTTTTACTCAACATTTTTATTACAAAGTTAAACAATTAAGTTCAAAATCTTTAAAAATGATGACATTTTATTATTACTTATGACTACATAGAATATTTTTTCAAATTATTTAATAATGTTTCGTTAAATAAATTCCGGTGCCCATTTGTCCTATATCACGACAATAATACGTCCTTCGCTTTAAATAGTGTTAGAATAGTACCCGTTTATATACTCGTATGTCCATATTCAAATAGGGAGCTTCAGTTGTACCGATTAATTAATATAGTAAAAAAAAGATATTATTCAAATAAAGGTCGCCTACCTCGCCTCCGCCCAATAACTTTCCAGCTTAAAAAATAAATCACTTTATCTGTCAGTGTTTTTTATAATTACTCGGTTCAATTGAACTTATCTCTTAATATAAAAACATGTTTAAGTATATTTTTTAAGGATTTAATCTATAGTTTGTCAATATCTTGTAGTTGTTGTTTATTTCATTTAGGTATTTATTTTTGCTATTTACCAAATTTGGCGTACGGTGATACACTAAATTTGTATTTTTGGAATTCTCATAAGTTTTTAAAATGTGTGTTTTTTATACATATTAGTTAACTTTCTTTTTTTTTGCTTCTTTGTAACATTTATCTATTGATAATGAAAGAATTACTATCTAACTTTTTAAATGTTTCTTGACTATTTTACTATGAATCTATATAAAATGTTTACCTACTATAACTTGTACTTCCCTTTACAATATACCTATCCAAACTATATACTTAGATATTAAATAGACATGTTTTGTAAATGTATGAAAGTTTAGGACTGATCTATTCATGTCGTAAAATACTTTGAGACCTTGCATTCAATTATAATCAACTCTACAAAGGTGAGGCTACGAACAAGATATCATGGCACAGTAAAAGTGGTGTGCGGTAACCTGATTCAGGAACAAACAGACTTTCCAAATCATACTGGCAATAAAATTAAGAATTGGCTTAAGTAAAAAGTTAGTTGGCGAATTATGGTTACAGAGAGGTCTGCCTTCACCGCACCTGAATAACATGTCCCTCGGATGTCCATCCAGAGCCCTACATTATATACGTCCATAGACAACAGTGCGTATCAAAACATATTACTTATATAAATCGACATGAATGGATCTATACAATTTTAATGTATGCACAAATATCGATCAATTAATGACGCTTTAAATGTTGTATGAATTATTTACAATGTGGATTATATTTAATTTTATAGAGAATTTTGATGTTTCTAATTGTTGTACTTCTGGCGCTATGTTAAATGCGTATAGAAATAAAACGAGAAGAGTTATAGCAAATATCTTCTTTCATTTTTTCCCCTTCTTATAATAAACTAGCGACCCGGCCCGGCTTCGCCCGGATGCAATTATACATGTATTATACATTATAAACCTTCCTCTTGAAACAGTCTATCAAAATCCCTTGGGTAGTTTTAAAGATTTAAGCATACATAGGGACGGACAGACGACAGCGACTTTGTTTTATACTATGTAGTGATAAGTAACAATAATAATGATTTATTAGCTTGCATCGTAACTAACATCAAACCAAAAAAGAGCCATTTTGTAAGGTACAGTACATGTACATTAATATCGAGCAATTTCAGGAATAACATCGTAACCAAAAATTAAAGGCATATAGTTTATTTTTGACAGTTTTTTCAAAATAGTTTATGAAACATAATTTGAGTTGTATGGCGTTTAGGTACGTTGCTCTTCCTCAAAACACTTGATGACACATGAGTACATGTACTTATACAATAATGAATTTGAAAGTGACGTTATGATGATGATGATATATGTATATTGTTAAAGAATCAGTCATTTGGATTCTTCGTTATCGTGGCTAAGTTTTATTTAGAATACAGTATGCCAAAATGTTTTATTGTTAATTGTAATTGGTTTTACGAAACAAAAAAGGTTTGAACACGACATCAATCACCTGAACCGCCGCTATCACTGTTCGTAGTTATAGTGACCATAATAACTGACGTATTATTTTGTTGACACCAATGAAAAAGGAAATGACAAGGCTCAAAACGTAGCTGCAATAAAAGGAAACCTTGATACAAAACTTCGTGCCGACGGGTCTGGCCAGCGTGGCACAGTAGGCTAATTACCCTCCACATAACTGCAAAATATAAAAAAACAGTATGTAAGTAATAGATAAGTGGAAAGTCAAACACACTTAACTAAGTCTTATATTTGTAACTCTACATATATTCATAACGTTTGACAGACTAACACAATAAAAAACATTATCATAGTTTACGTATATTATTATGCAACGTTTTACAAAATTGGACGTTTTTTACCCACAGGTTGTATAAACATATATCATTGTAATACAAAAACTTATTTGATTCTAGCAACCATGATGTAATTCAAACAATTTCCCATTAAACAAGATTATTATCAAGTAGTTTGGGCATATCATACTCCTAAAATACCCTAAACAAGATAACAATCATACTAGCATAACCTTCATCTAAATGCACAAAATATTTTTGACGTAATCATAAGAACAAGGAAATATTTAAAATATTATTCGTAGACTTAAAACAATTAAATATTTCTTACCTACAAACATGCGAAACAAAAAGGGAACATACAAGTGAGTACAAATCTATATGCATATTCGAACATATATACTTGAAGCCCGTTATACAATTGGAAGTATCCAGGGTGTAAATAGTTTTTCTTAAAAAGAAAACGAAGGTATACTATTAAAATACTATACAGAAATCTACACATCTCGGACAAGATTTATGCACTTTTCAAAAAGTCAAAAGCTTTATTTAAATATATGTATTAATTATTAACTTTATTGACAGCACTATAGATCATTTCATAAACATATATGTACCTATATTGTTTCAGCCAGTATACAACGTTTTTTGTAATGTCCCATACTCACCATCAGACATCCCAGGGCGGCGCAGCACCGCCCTCGGAGTGTAAACAAAGACACCACAATCACCAATCAAAAGAGATTACTCCCTTACCTCAGAATCTCCGCAGAAAAAGTCGTAAGGAATTTGACTAGCCTCTTATAACAATAATAACTATAAAATAGCATTCACTAATTTCACTAACTTAGTCATATAGGAATAGTGCTGTTGCAGTAGTTCATTTTCTGCATCCGATAGAGGCTGTTCACCATTGTTAGGTAGTAGATGGAGTACGCTGGAATTTAGAAAAAAATACTGGTAAGTAAGCCTTATGTGTTAGCGGATGACAGATTTAGAGTATGTAGTGTCACCACCCCATTCCATCCTGAAGGAAAGTAGCACGGCAGATAATTTGTACCAGCAATCGCTTCTGACAGATGGAACGGGGTTGCTGGTACAGACGTGACTGTTGAAAATCTGTTTTATTGCTTTCACACGTGTTACTGACACATATCAGTACAAAACGATAAAAACAACCTTTGACGCGGATATTGTATCAAAACTTGAGCTCAATCAACGCAGAACTATTTGAGTTTTTGAAGCGTACACAAACCAACCTAGCACTTTTATGTACCTTTAAAGAAGATATGATATCCTACTAATATTATAAATGTGAAAGTTTGTAAGTATGTATGGATGGATGGATGGATGGATAGATGGATGGATGGATGGATGGATGGATGGATGGATGTTTGTTACTCTTTCACGTAAAAACGACTGAATGGATTTTAATGAAACTTTATAATAATATAGCTTATACATCAGAATAACACATAGGCTACAATTTATAAAGATATTGTGTGTAAATGTATAGCGATATTAAGTTAAATTTTAATTTCTAATTGTCAAATTTTCAGCCATATTTAAATATAGACAACATAAAGTTTCGCTGTCAGTTGCGCTTTGTTATACCACGTAGGTATTATATCACATTCTACGGGAACGGGATAAAAATCTTAGGTATCCTATGTCCGACTTTCTTTTAAATATATGGATGTTGGACAATACACAAAATCATACTTAATATTATAAACCTGAAAGTGTAAATGTGTGTAATCCCGTTCCGTGTTATAAAACATAGTTTATCAAAATGCAACTGCTGGAATAACAAAACTTCACCGACAGCTAAACGCTATGTTGTCTATAGTTTGACAAATTTGACAATTAGAAATTTTGAAGTTGACCGGTTGATGTATTTCTTTCGAGTAAATATTAGCTTATTGTGCCGAACAATGAAGAAGAACTAAATAATGCACGTGAAGATCACCGCATTAGTATGGCTTGAATCCGTGCTTCTCAATCACAAGAGCAAATCGAGGCAGCCCGTGAAACGGTTCGGTTGGGAATGCAAAATCGTCGAGCAAATTTAAGAGATCAACAACTAGATAATTTTCGAGACACAAGAATAAATTTATAAAGTAGGTACTACATAATTAGGATCGAGCAACGTTTCGATACGGTGGCAGCACTAATTACTGCTTGCATACTTGCGTCCGCATTGGACCTATAGATGCCATGTAATATTACAAAACACTCCTCAGCGGCTAAAGTTTTATCAAAATGGAAAATCGTCATCTGGGACGAATGTACAATAGCGTATACACGTGCATTGGAAGCACTTATCCGATCCGACCGAACACCTACGCAAGGACTCGAGATGTTTTGGAGGCGCAATGATTTTACTGTCTGGCTATTTCTGCCAAACACTGCCTCTAATTCCAAGATCGACTGCTGCCGCCGAAATAAGCGCTTGCCTCTAATCATCGAAATATTTGGATTGATTTTATTTTCTCAGAATTTCTGTTCATCGAAGGACGAACTCACAAACACAAAAATAATGAATGGTTGACTAAGCGAGCTGTTTTCGCGGCTAAGAATATATATATGTAGATGACATAAAGTAACTAACATAATTCAGAATGAAATCATTGGTACACTGCATTAATTCAAATATAATGACTGTGTAAAAAAAGAGAAAAATATATAAAACAAAACCACCAAACCTGTGCAACGGAACGCGTTTGGTGGTAAGTGAATTGATGAACAATGGAATATACTCAAAGTAAAGTTGGAAGGTGAGGAAATTCTCATCCGAGGATCCCGACGATATCAACTGATATACCGTTTTAGTTTTAATGATTTCCGATCCGTCGTGCATTCGCCGTGACCATTAATAAATCACAGGGCCAATCCTGGAAAGTTTGTGGCCTAAATCTAGAAAATTCATGTATTTCCCAAGATCAATTATATGTGGCATGTTCCGGGTCAAAAGACCATCTGCGTTATTTGTTCATGCGCCTGATAAAAAACCGAAAAATGTCGTCTGTCACAAGGTGATTCACTGAAAAGTGCAGTTACTAAAATAGATGGCCAATAAAGTATAATTAAAATCATAGATGTTTTATTTATATTTATCCTGATAAAAAGTTAATAAAATAAAATATCTGCTCATGTATTGCCTTTAAGGCGAAACAAAGTTCGCCGGGTCAGCTAGTCAGATATAAATTCAAATATGGCACTTGCATAGAAACTTGACAGGATCCTTGCTATACTTAAATATATAATTTCAGTCTCTGTTGAACAAACTACCTTTCTAAATGGGAAATTTTTCCGAACATCAAGCCATTGGGTCTGGCCAGGTTATTTTGGACTCCAGGGGTAAGAAAATGGTAGTTGTGCCCAGACCTACTCACTAAAACCCACGGCGTTGTTTAACTTCCTTGTTCCAAGGCCTGGAACTCTGCTCTGTGATTTTGGTGTAGAATTAGAGTCCTTGAGCGGTTTCACTCAGGGACTTATATAAAAAGTACCAAAACATTAAACTTACCAGCTCCAGCGAGTAGCAGGAATACAACTAGGACAATATGCCCTGGTGCCTTGAAGAATTCATCCATCCGAAATATGCACGTCACCACGGCAACAAGGAATATACACAAGATGAACACAGAGTTGAATACTAGAGCTTGCTGAAGGTACGATGGTCGTTTCTGGAATGAGATTATTGATGATCAAAACTCCAAAGACCCATAAACCTTGCCTTTTTAATCTCATTACGGTCAGCATCAGTCTATCCTCACTTGGAAAGTACCAGTATGGACTCTATTTCAAGAGTCCATACTGGTACTTTCCAACCGAAAGGGGGTAAACCTTGTTTTTTTTGTAAGTGGCGGCAACCTTTTATAGGTTCCCAGCCGGTGGGCCAGGGCTGGGGTATATGGGAGTCCCCGGTCGCGTGGAGATGGTGAGTTGCAACCGGTATACCCACTAAAACCTACCACTAAAATGTCACTTCGTGTCTTCTACCGTACGGGTGCTATCTATGCTATCCGTGCTGGCAGCGACTGACAGTGGAGCTTAGCTCAAACACTTGATGTTGATCTATATAAACTCCTGAAACGTTTTTATCCCTCGGAGACTACTGTGGGGGATAGGGTGTCCCTGCCCGTATCCCCGTCTCATGCGCACCATGTATTTTAAAACATGTTGCCATCCGTTTGGCCCTTCAAGATTAGGTACCACCTGCCCTTTAAGTTTCGTGGATAAAAGTAATAGCATAAAATACGCCAATGTGAAAATAAATCCATAGAAATCTGGACATTATTTAAGAGGTAGGGCAGCGTGTGGTGACTGTTAGTGTGTATGGTGACGGAATTAGCATACATAGTGTCACTACCCCATTCTATTCTGAAGGTGTCTTAAGATCCGATAAAAAGAAATGATATGGCCGAAATCCTAGCCGCAAAAGAAGGAATACTTCATACGATACCCTGTGCCAACCCGTCTGACTAGCGTGGCACAGTAGGCAAATTACCCTCAATAGTAGTAGTAATGGGACGATGGCTGACCCAGCATTAAGTCATTTATGGGCTGAGTAGTGATAGTAGGGCACAGAGGATTATCCCCCACTCACTACCCGACTGGGAAAGGACCTCCACCTTACAGCAGCCAAATAACACCACCTTTGGGCGGTATTGTGTCACAGTGTTACAGCTCGTGAGCAAGGCCGTCAGAGCTTAAATGAAGCTCTCTCTGCTACCAGCGTAATTTTATTTTTTTATTACAGGTTCACGGCACATGAATGACACCTCCAATGTTGCAAAGGTAAATAAGTGATAGTAACCACTTGCGTACACCTTCACGGTATAAAAAAGAAGACGAGTGTGGTTTAGACCACACGACTGAAGTAAAACTTGGCAAAGTAAATATGCCCTCTATTACAATTTTATTCACTTTTAACTTAGAATATTTAATGTATTGACAAAAATATTAATTTATAAAATTGTTTAAGAACCTAATTAAATAACGATATAATCAAGAAATCACCATTTGCGTTACGTTCGCAAACTCGTAAACGAACTACTGACTGAGAGAGATATATATGAGCCCATGAGAGGAAGAGAGAAAGAAAGCTGCTCTATCTTGTTCCTACAGTGTGGTACAGACAATAGGCCTGCAATGTGTCTTAGATATACAAAACGTAACTCCCACTCGTTCTATCTTCATTAACTTATATTTCCCTCTCAACTTCCGTTCGCCTCGCCCGATCACACTTTTCGAAACTCTCTCGCCACGCATTCACCAGCTTATTTCCCAACTCAAGCGTGAGAAAATATTACTATTAAATGTTGCAAGCCTGTCTGTGTAAATAAACTTGGATATTTTCAGAAATATAGCGATTAAGAACTCACCATTATAACACCGGCTAACGTGACAGCATTTCCGATGGCCGATAGAGATGAGAACATGACCATCCCCATGGAGATCAGGTTGTCTTCTGGCTCATATTCCGCGTGCCTGGGAAGGTTCCATGCACCCACAGCTATATTGACTATGCACGCTATCTGTGGATTACAAGCATCATCGTGTAAGCTAATAGCTTTCCACCACAGCGAAGTCATATCTTCTTCAGAATGATGGAGGCATGCGTCTTCTGTGCTACTGCCAAATTGTGCTTGGCCACGAGATCAAATCAAGGGATCTTACTAATCAAGGGAAAAATATTAATCAAGGGAAGTTTAACCTGTATGTATCTTAGGTTCGCAATAGCTACTTAGTGTGTAATCGGAGAAGCCCACCTTGGAGCTTGGGTCTCCATTAAACCAGGTGAGCCAAGGCTCCCACAAGGTCCTGGAGCATGCTCTCCTATCGCGGAGTGAATCCCGTGGCCCTGGTTCGGGCAGTCGAGGGTCGACGTTTAGTGGGTAGGTCCGGCCACAATGTACCATCTTCACGCACCACAGAGTCCCACATAACCCAGCTAGTCCCCACGACCAGATCCAGAACTTTATTTACAAATTGTACAAAACTTATAAATCTTCATATTTAAAATTACCATCATAATCTTACGGCACGTGTCCCATACATACCTTTCAGTCGCCATAATATACATTCACACCTTTCATACACAATTCCTCATTCTTACAATCCATCAAACTCTTTTCTTAACGAAGAAGAGGACTAGATGATGACTCTGATTCATAACCTGACATCGGAAGATTAGTGCATGTTTCTGGTTGGGGATCTCATTGCTGAAATTACGTCATGTTTGATGCCACAAACCGCGGCGAAAGTTGGCCGGGCGAAAATAAAACAATTTATTTTGGTTTCCTACGAACTAGTGATATCAGCGGATTTAAATGACATATTTTTTGCTATACTGATGGCAGTTCAAATGGTTATTCATATTCGCAATATGTGTTCGTGTTGTATGCGTTTGGTTGGACAATAAATGGGTATTTGTCTAAAACCGCATACACCACATGCCTGTTGGGATTTATCAAAAACGGCAATAACGCTAATACGTCAATCAGAATAACGTGAATATTACACTTTTTTTAAATCTATTTATGGTTTTATAAGAAACGCATTATAAAACCGACAGAAGTTATATTTTTGCACATTGACAAGCTTCTTTTTCACGACTGTTCATGTAAGGGCACAGCTATTTTTAACAGACTTTAAAAAAGTTAAAGGTTCTCTATTTGACAAAAACGTGAAATATTATCAAATTGTATCGAAATCGGTTCAGTAGTTTGGTATAAAACTTGAAATATGTAATTAAAAATATTTTTATTTAGACGATTTTCATTATCACTATCACTACATATTATAAAACAAAGTCGCTGTCGTCTGTCCGTCACTATGTATGCTTAAATCTTCAAAACTACGCAACGGATTTTGAAGCGGTTTTTTTAATAGATAGATTGATTCAAGAGGAAAGTTTATATGTCATAATTGCACCCGTGCGAAGCCGGGGCGGGTCGCTAGTTAATAATAAACACTATCTATTTGAGCGAATTCAAGGGCAACAGCATTTTATTTTTTAAAAGCAGTACCCGTCCATTTGCTTTTACCGAGTATATCACGAGGGCTGTTTACACACATGAAATTCACGAGCACAAATGATACTCAGACACAAAGACACTTGCCCGACCCCGGAATCGAACCAGGGAACCTTGAGCCAAATGCGGTACGTTCAAACTCTATACCACCAAGGCAGTCAATCAGTTACCTATGCATAAGACAAACATATCAAACACACAATCTAATTCTAACCGAACAAAGCTCCATTGTCAGGTATTTTCCATTTTATCTTAATAGCTGATTTTATCCGTGTGGTAACGGATTTAGAAAACATAGTGTCACCATCCCATTTCATCTGGAGGGTGCCGTAAGAGCCGACAAAAGGCAATAACAAGGCCGATAACCTAGCCATAGGAGTGGGTCTCCGGGGCGCGTTGAGATGTTAAATTGCGCTCCGACTTACCCATTAGGCCCGACGGCGATCCTCGACTGTCCGAACCAGGGCCACGCACCGCAACCCTGGGGGCCTTGGCCTGCCTAGTTTAGTGGATAAGTATAGCGTTTAAGTACCCTGGTGACTCCTCCTTGTCGATGCGGCACAGGTATTCCGAGAAAAACAAGTGCTCGGACAGAACCAGCGTCAACCGGAAGGAGAGTGCGCCGTGTGTCGGCTCCAACCTCTCATCCAAGATGAGGCTTATTGCCTCAACAAATGTGCACCACGATGTAGGGTGAGCCAATAATGAGGACCACAGATACAAAACCCTTTGCCAATCCTTCTGGCCAGTGTGGCACAGTAGGACATCCGTATACATGGGCTCAGTAGTAGCCGGCTTCAAAAATTTTAGTGTTTTCAAAATCTAAATCTCATTCGTCCAAATCTCATGTAAGACTGACAATCTATTCACGATATAATACTCACTGTAGATATGATGCATAAAATAAGACACCCTGTATTTAGGGATAGAAAGCCACAGCATCTTCTCAGTAGAGGCAACGGCATTTCTTCTCTGAAACAGTTTAGAACCCTGTATTACTAGGACCCTAGGACATACTATGAGAAGGTAGCCTAGCGCATGGTGCGAACCGCAATCCATGAGCAGGATATGAAATGTCGGGCGTTGCTGGATGTTAGATGGGTGTCCATCATACATAACATTTGAACTCGTCCATGCTTTGGAGGGCACGTAGAACCTGGGATACCGGCTGCTGTTCAAATATGGTCGTTTTAGACACATGAAAACTGCCAGCTGGTCCTGGCACCTAATAAAATCGTTCCAAAATCAAAATCAAAATGTTTTTTATTCGAATAAATTCTTGCGAATGCTTTCAAATAGTCAAAAAAAAAAGTATTATTTTTAAGAGAAATATAAAAATAACTAATCATCTAGTTTTTACCACCGGTTCGGAATGCCATTCCACAGAGAAGAGCCGGCAAGAAACTCTGTGGTCGCTCTTTTAAATAAAAGGGTTACAATGATGGTGGTACAAACAAGTCTTACAGATTTGTGAAAGCAATAACACGCATAATCATGTAGCCTATTAAAACTTTAAAATAAAAAACAGTGAAATTACACACAAATTACATGGTGCGTGCTGAAACTGCACTCACATACTATTTACAAACTTCACTAATAAAATGGCTGAAAGATCAGAGCTAGACCATAACACAGCCGACGTTACTCCCATGCGTCACTATCAGATAGATAATCATTAACTTAAGTACGCTTTTTTAATTAAACGGGACTTAATGTAACCTTTAAATTTCTCGAACGACCAAACCAAGACAGTTTCCGGTAATTTATTGAACAGGCGAATTCCGAGACCTACAAAAGAACCATGTGCTTTTTGTAGCCGGTGGAATGGTGTAACTAGCTTACGCCTATTTCTGGTCTGGATATTGGAGGACGAGACGTCACTATTTTTTTTAAAGCTATTAGTTATAATTTTGATTAACAAAAATGAGATGTGAAAAAATGTACTGTGACGCTACAGTTAAAATGCCTATCTCTTTAAAGCGTTCTCTCAGCGATTCCCTAGGTCCTAAATTATAAATTGAACGTAACGCGCGCTTCTGTAGAATAAATATGTTTTGTATATCGGCAGCATTACCCCAGAGTAAGATCCCATACGACATAACGCTATGGAAGTAACCAAAGTAAACTAGTCTTGCCGTATCTTCGTCAGTGAGTCTCCTAACCTGTCTAACAGCATAGGCGGCTGAACTAAGCTTTCCCGTAAGAGTAGCAATGTGAGGCTTCCACTGCAGCTTACGATCTAGAATGATGCCTAGAAACTTGGTTGAATCTACTATGTCTACTTGTTTATCATCCAAAACTAGTTTTGTATCTGTTATCTTGGTATTCGGTGTTACAAATCGAATACATTTTCCAAATTAGAAAGTCACGTACACAATGACCAGTTGATGGGATACTTTCGAATACAACCGAGAATTTTCTTTATCCTTTATGTGTTATAAAATATTTCGCGAACGAACAATAATTCTTATATTCATAAGTCGCTTCGTTCACTCAAAACGGAATAAGTTTACTACGTGTTTTAAATACGTGACACTGACACTATTGGTTTAAAAACTAATCTAAAACTTAACTGAAATAATTTGGTAACTTCACAAATGCCTTGACTTCGCGTTATTAATTGACTCAATTTTGAAGCTCAATCGTGAAATAATGAACTTGTTTGTTTGTAGACTTATAGCTGACGAAGAACCGCAAACTAAGAGGAAAGAAGGTCAAACAGTTTTATTGGTTGTAAATACAGATAGCAAAAGTATTTGTCGGATCTTTGTTATAATACAGGGTGTACCAATTAAGTTATTAATAAAAGACAAGTCAAAAATAAATTTATCAATGAGCATTTTTTAGTTGAACGCCAACCCTGCTTTATGTATTGTAACATGAAATTTACGAACACAGACTGGCTGTCAAGTTCAGAGCAAGTGCATCTGTTTTACACAAGTCTTTGTGTCTGCCCAACCCCGGAATTGAACTGGGCACTCGCGACATAAAGGCGGCACATCCAACCTCTAGACCAACAAGATAGCATTTCGAATCGGTAGAATTCCAACTGTTGCTCTACAGAGAAGAGCTGACAAGAAACTTCATAGTTGCTTTTACAATTGTTTCGGAGGGCACATTAGGCCATCCCGGCTACCATTCTAGCATATATGGGAGTCGAAGCCCGAAATTAATAACGTGGAAACGGCTAAAGGACTACTGGTAGTCTCATTGGATCGGTCTCGCAGATGAACTGGTAAAGACTGGTAATAAGTGTAATCACGTTTGACTGGTGACGACCGTAACGAAATGGGAAATAACTCAAAGTAAGTACATAGTTTCTAGGAAAATGTGAAGCCACTTTGTCAGTTGACCGTACCATCTATTTACGTCTGTCGGGCGGGACAGCACGCAGAGCCGAATGACTAACGAAATATTCATATTACGGGCAATTTGATGTCAAGTAATGATATTTCTGGCGCCACCCAGCTTTGTGCCTTATATCTATAACGATAAAGTTGGTGTCGCGTCAAGAGTTCTCATTATGTACACCACGTATTTGTGGTAATGGACGTAGTCTTTGGTTTAATGATCGTTTTTAACAATGACGTTCTGAAGTCAGTAAAAAAATTGACAGCTAGAGCATTCAAATCGATTGTAATACGCCTTAACATCTACATCATTTTCTCAAACATCGCAATTGTTTAGGCATATAATAAATAGTTTAATGTACGCGTAATCGTAAAGATATGGTTTATGGTATTTTACATAATATCACTATCACTGTCACTACATAATATAAAACAAAGTCGCTGATGTCTGTCCGTCCCTATGTATGCTTAAATCTTTAAAACTACGCAACGGATTTTGAAGCGGTTTTTTAATAGATGGAGTGATTCAAGAGGAATGTTTATATGTGCATATTATATGCATAATATTGTAGAGAAACACTGATAAATTTAGAGGTTCATCATTGCACCCGTGCGAAGCCGGGGCGGTTCGCTAGTTTTATATATTATGGCAGTACATACGATAAGTGAACCAATTGTTATATTGCATTGAAGGCACTCGCACTAGGTTTGGTATCGAAATGTACACGAGAGAAGTTGCAGAGGACATACTACACTCGAGAGCAATGAATCCGGGTCACTTATGCAATAAATCGTATTTAATAGACAATGTAATACTCCTTAAATGAAGGTATTAAAACTTCTTAGTTATTGTAAAGTTATATCATAAAAAAATCAAACTTGAAAAAGGGCCACTTTCGAAGATGGAACTACGAAATTACAGCATTTGGTTTTGCTTTTGTTTGTAATCTGTCATTTATGTGGGTACATAAACCATGTTGGTTGATAGTGCTCTATATTCATTATTCAAGCTGAAATTATGTCGCTTACGCCTGAAGAATGCACCAGAATACGTACAATGCTGGAAACCGGCCGGAGTCAGTGCTCTACAGCCAGGACTGTCGGTGTGTCGCTGTCAACAGTACAAAGAGTTCTCCGACGTTACGAATAAACTGGTTCTAGCCTACGCAGACCAGGAACGGGCAGAACCAGGTGTACCACAGCACGAGAAGACCGATACTTGGTGAAGACCATGCTTCGAAATCGCTTTCTCACAGGAACTGAACTCACAAATCAGTTTCGACGCCTCGGAGGAAGTAACCCAAGTGCATGGACAGTAAGACGTCGGCTTGCTGAATCTAACTTAAAACCCCTTAGACCTGCAAACGGCCCTAAACTGGAGCGTGGGCATCGTATTTCAAGACTAAGATATGCCCAGAGCCACGTAAATTGGAGTATTGAAGATTGGTCAAAAGTTATGTTCTCCGACGAATCAAAATTTATGCTCTACAAACACGATGTAAGACACAGAGTGTATCGAAGACCAGGGGAAAGATTCAAGCAAGCATGCATCGAAGAAAAAGTAGCCTACGGTGGTGGGTCTGTACTTGTGTGGGCCGGAATTTCTTCTGAAAGTCGCACAGAGCTGGTGATCAACAAACGATCAACAAACAACAAACAAACAAACAAAAACGGCTCTTTAACTAGCGTAAGATATGTGGAAGAAATCCTCAATGATCACGTTGGTCCATTTATGGTCAATTTAGGTGAGGATGCTATATTTATGCATGACAATGCCCGACCTCATACAGGTAGGATTGTGAATGACTACCTTCAAGAGATGAACATTACTCGTATGGAGTGGCCAGCGCGCAGCCCGGATATCAACCCGATCGAGCATGCTTGGGACGAGCTAGGCAGATGCGTAAAACAACGAAACCCTCCCCCAATCACGCTTCGTGAGCTCAAAATTGCTCTCACAGAGGAATGGGAGAATATTCCCCAAAATCGTATAAGGAACTTGGTGTACAGCATGCCAAACCGCGTAAACGCAGTAATGAAAGCACGAGGAGGCAATACGAAGTATTAAAATTCAAGAAAATCGTAATAAAGTTCAAAAATTCTTTTGAGATCAATAAAGTTCTTTTAACCGTAAAATTTCATGTTTCCTATTTTTGTTTTAAGGAGAGATCAGCAGTTTTTTTCTTTATGTAATTTTGTGTTAATAAAATGTACGGTGACTCATATTTTTTTTACTTTCATTTAAGGAGTATTACATTGTCTATTAAATACAATTTATTGCATTAACCTATCATTTTTAGTTTCCGAGATTTTTAACATTCTTTAAGTGACCCGGATTCATTGCTCTCGAGTGTATTTACGAGGTGATGTACACGGTCACGGACTGTAAACTAATAATTAGAATCACTTCGCGTGCATTAAGGATTTCAGCCCTTAGATACTAAGTTGTATTGACATTGGGTCTTGTTCAATTTGGTTGGAAGTTGGCTAAATCTCTGGTAGTAGGCAAAAAAAAAACATTCTGGAACCGTCGTTACAAATTCAAATTCAGATCATTTATTTTGCTTACGTCATCCACTTTAGACACGTACAAATTGTCAAAATTACAAACATGGCACCCTTATGAACTCACTCAGGATACAACAAAATATATCCCGTTCCGAAACGCAGTTCAGTGTGCAGGTTATTTAAGATTATTTTAATGGTGTGGCTATTACCACACCCTCAGGCTGCAATGGGGTAATACAAAACCCTGTGCAAACCCGTTTGCCCGTACCCGCTGACTAGTAGAATGGTCTGGTATATGTGCCATGCTGACGCGATTGTATTAGCAGATTACCAAACAGTCAAAGTCGAAAGTCAACGAATCTTTGGACGCTATTGAGCGAATCATGAAACCTCATGGCCCTAAACTTTCAGGATAGAATGAAAGAAATCTAACGTATATCACGGTTTTTACCGGCCCTTAAGGTAAACAGAAATAATCTTTAAGGTTTTGGTCTGAAATTATGATTTTATTTTATTAAAAAATTTGAGACTTTAAACGCTAATTTGAATATAACATTTGTACATATAAGCAGATTTGTATTAGCAGGTAATTATTTCTTTTTTGTCTTACAAGCGCCTCAAAGCCTTTGTATCATAAGATTTTTTTGTTAGTTTGGTTTGGACAAGTCCAATATTAAGGTATTTTAACCGTCTCCGGAATCGACGATGTTACCCATTAGGTTGTATGTTCATAATATATGTTCCAGTATCAGCACGCACCATGTAATTTGTGTGTAATTTCACTGATTTTTATTTTTAAATTTTTAATAGGCTACATGATTATGCGTGTTATTGCTTTCACAAATCTGTAAGACTTGTTTGTACCACCATCATTGTAACCCTTTTATTCAAAAGAGCAACCACAGAGTTTCTTGCCGGCTCTTTTCTGTGGAATGGCGTTCCGAACCGGTGGTAAAAACTAAATGATTAGTTATTTTTATATTTATTTTAAATTTAATACATTAGTTTTTTTGACTATTTGAAAGCAGTCGCAAGAATTTATTCGAATAAAAAACATTTTGATTTTGATATGTGTTTTTTTTTGTTTTACGTGTAGCATCGTATTTAGACTACAACGTATCACCGCCCCATTTCATCTAGGTGTCGTAAGAGTCGCCAAAAGGACATGCTAAGGCCGAAAAGGCAGCATGGCACAGTGAGACCATCGCCTTTCAGTGGAGGAGGTCCGACTCAGCAGTGGGTCATTTGTTAGCACATTCCAAAAAATATTATGTGTATATTATAAAGGTATAGTCCACATTTCTGCCTTATTGTTCCAGGGGTTGGAATATCGCCTTTGGATCACGGATCCCCGGTTTGATTCCAGGGTCGGGCAAATGTCTTTGTGGAAACAGGAGGCACTTGCTCTGACTCTGGGTATAATTTTTGTTTGTGAGATACATGTTTGTAAACATCTCCCGCGGTTACAAGATAGAGCAGGGATTTCGTTTAAAAAAAATGAACCTTACAAATTGTATCGAAATCAGTTCAGTAGTTTGGCAAAAACTAAAATAAGTAATCATCAATTCATTAAAAAGCAAAATTTGTGTTATGTCGAAGATATTAGAGTCCTTTGCTAGTCCTTTCGTGGTTTCACGTAAATACCTATTAAAAAATGAAAACTCTCTATCAAAACATGTAAACATTGCTAAACAATAATTTTGATGTAGTCACTGACTTGAATTGATACCAACGTTATTATTTAAATGCATATCCTGCATATGGCATCGACTTCAAATGTTTATTTTTATTTTAGTCGGCTTACATATTTTGTTAATAGTTTTGTAATGTATTTAAAGTACTTATGGCAAACCGAAGTCGTGTAAAACTAACTACAGTTGAAAACGAACATAAGTAACGATATTAAAATGTGTTGTTACTCATAAAAATCCAAACTACTCTTGCGACATTCATTGAATGGTAACATTTCTGGGGACCATCGTTAGATGTTCGTTTTCGACTGTAGTTAGTTTTACACGACTTCGGTTTGCCATAAGTACTATATACTTTAAGCTCGATTTTGTTTACATATTTTTAACGATATTCTCCGAAAACGTTGTTCAAGTGCAACATTTCTTCTGCCGCGTAAGACCCACTGCTGAGCCAAGCCTCCTCAAATTATAGGAGGAAAATGGAAAAGGAACCATTGTAGGTTATTTTTTAATCTTTTAACTATGGTTAAATTATTACAAAACGTATTTATATTTTATAAATCTATCAAAACAGAAAGAATATACTGAAATAGTCATGGCACAACTGAAGTTATTAATCAACTGTATATTTTAACTTTAGGTAGACACGGTTTTTTTATATAGAGCCATTTCTAAAAGTTATAAATGTTAGAAAAAAATAGCAAAGGAAACATTAAAAAAAAAGGATTGTGCAAGCTAATCAAGCTTATATTTAGTGCCTATTTTCACAACACTGTTAGTCCATTCGGTCTGTCATTCGTTCATGTTTTATTTACACATGCTAAATAAAACAAATTGTTGCATTGAGTCTATTTTTGTACGAAGACGCGACTGTTCGCGACGTACAATCAAAATAAATTGCTTTTTTAAAAACATGTTACCGACACGACGCGACGTTTTCAATGGCCACTTTTGTTTCATAATACACATAAAAAATATTCACAAACAATATTGAATTGTAATAACTAGAATTTTTGACATTAGTTTTAATAAACAACGCGAATTACGCGCTCTTTTTTATTTACCTGCGAGCGATAGACGCCTAGCGCGTTCAGTGATCAACTAGCCATGTGGCGCTTACTACAATCGGGCGGTAATGTCCGCCCGTGGCCTTGCCTCCGCTGGAGGACGCTGCAGCGCTACATTTTATCAATTAATTGTACAGATGGTTGCATCCGATTTGTTTGTCAATCGAATGAATACACGGTACATATTTATTCTGACTGGTTGGTCAACCATTATAATAGGAATACTGGTCGTTATTTATACTGGTACTACGGGCTAAAGCTTACTACGGGCTAAATCGGGCCACGCTCTACATCAGTTCGCATATCGTATATTACCTAATTTACCTACCGTTTTAACTGAAACATTGGAATAAAATGTAGGTATGACGAATACACACTGTCAGTAACTCATACTATCCTAGGGGTGTCGTAAGATGCTCCTAAAGTCAAGTCAACGGAAGATTATCTAGAACTTGATACAGATCCTGTGCCGTGAAGAGGCCCGACTCAGTGGTAGGGCATTTATGGCTGAAATAATGATGATGATGATGAAAACCCTACTTATTGCTAGGATATGAATTTGTGGTATTATAAAAAAGATAAGTGCCTATGTATTTTTTTCTATTTTGACGTCACTATGAGGAAGACTTAAAATAACATTTATTGACCAGACATTCAATCAAAACATTTGTATAATTGGAAACAAACGCCAAGCCACTCATAAAGACATCGGAGGATCTATCCTCGAAGTTGTTGACCAATAAAATTACCTGGGAAACATTGTCCAGTTAGGTAAGTCCAACTTTGAGAGAGAGGTCAATCGTCGGATCCAACTCAGCTGGGCAGCGTTCGGGAAGCTGCGAAAGATATTTTCGTCCACAATACCGCAGTGTTTGAAGACAAAAGTCTTCAATGTGTGTTGCCAGTGATGACATGATGGCACAGAGTCGTGGTTGCTCACTATGAGCTCAATCAGAAGGCTCAAAGTCATCCAAAGGGCAATCGAGAGGGCTATGCTCGGAGTTTCCATGTGAGATCGAATCAGAAATGAGGAGATACGCAGGCAAACCAGGGTCACCGACATAGCCCACAGGATTGCCAAACTTAAATGGCAGTGGGCAAGGCACATAGCACGCAGGACCGACGCCCGATGTGGCACAATGGCCTCGAGTGGCGACCGCGTTCCGGAAAGCGCACTGCTGGTAGTCCTCCCACACGGTGGACCGATGACCTGGTTAAGGTCTCGCCGGAAGACGATGGATGCGGGCGGCCCAGGACCTTTGTGGAAATCCTTGGGGTCTTTTGGCTGAAATGATGATGATAACTCTAAAGTGAAATAATTATAATATTTTTAACATTCTGGAAAATCTTCATTCCTCATTTGACCCTTAAAGACCAGTGTCAATAATTTCTGAAACAAAAATAAATGATAGTAGGTTCAAACCCGTTTTAAAAGAGAGAGAATATAACAAAAATTATAGGAAACATCATTTACGGGTGATCTGAGACCGGGAAGTGGGGAGGGGGGGGGTGGGTGATTTAGAGGGGGAAAAACGGTTTATCTCGATTTCCGGCAAAACTACAATTCATAGGGAAAAAAAATGAAAGTCGATTGGCGAGAATTTTCTATTGATAGTTACGGTGCTTTTTCGATATTAAGTCGAAATAAGCTGAAAAAAAAAATATTTTATATAAAAAAATACAGTATATTTAGGACCAAAAACTTGGTTATTTAAATGTTTCAAGTAAATTTTGAGGGTATGTGAAAAAAGTCCAAATACAAAAGTTGTATACCTTTTTATCACCTACAACTTTGTCAGTTATTTTTTCCATAGGACTTTTAGTTTTGCTGGAAATCAAGATAAACCGTTTTGTACCCTTAAAATGACCCCCCTCCCCACTTCCCGACCTCAGATCGCCCGTAAATTATTTGTCCTATATTTTTTGTTATATGCTCTTTCCCTATATACGGGTTTCAACCTCCTATAATTTTTTTTGCACTTTTCACCATTTTCTCTAGCTTCCGCCCTGGTCTATTAGAGGTGGAATTTTCTAAAATATTTTCTTATCGAGTGCCTCATACGTCAACAATACGTTATCTCATAAAAAAATACCCTATGAATAGCACGTTTGCACAATAAATAGGTCTTCATTTACTATTCACGACAGCAGCCGTATGAAACCTTTGATCCAGAATTCGTTCATTTAGCCCCAACGCATACCAATGAGATGATTTCTTGTTCCAAGAATAAAAACTCCAGGAGTAAGCCAGTGCTTTATTAACACTCCCAAAGTATCATTATCTATACAAATAGTAAAAACTTTACGTTTACTATATGAATAAATAGGTTAACTAAATATAAATAATATGTATTGGTTTTTCTGCTTCAAGTAAATTTTGGACCATGCCCAACGATATATCTTAAGTTTTTATTTTACACATAAAGAAAGAAATCCATAAAATATATTTATTATAATATTGGCTAATTTTTTAACTCATTAAAAACATGTGAACATTTGCTATACATATAAATATTAGTTTATTATATTTGTAATTCACAAAATATCTTTGTACATAAGTCGTACATACTCAAGGCACCTCAAGGGTCTCATCGCACAAGCAAAGCTTGGTTTTTTACAAATGTAACTATTTAACTAATCACTACATAGTATAAATAAAACAAAGTCGCTGTCGTTTGTCCGTCCCTATGTATGCTTAAATCTTTAAAACTACACAACGGATTTTGAAGCGTTTTTTTTTAATAGATAGAGTGATTCAAGAGGAAGGTTTATAAGTAAAATACATGCATAATTGCACCCGGGGCGAAGGCGGGGCGGATCGCTAGTATGAAAAAAAAAATGAAATGTCTGTGGTTTATCATTAGATAAATTTTTATTTATAAAATAGAGACCGATTTGGACAAAAAGTAAAACTGCATTATTTGATTTTTGAAAAATCATTTATAAAAAACCTGTTCAGAAAGGGAACAAACTACAATAATTTTGTTGTATTGATCGACGCTTATTTCAGATTAACTATGAGATATCCTGCAATTAAATATATGATGTTATTTCCACGAACAATAATTATTACTAAAAGAGTTGATCCGGTGTTTTGAAACTAATTGAAAGGAAATCAACAATTGCGTAGCTAGATAATATTTTATCTTCTAACGTTAGATGTATAGCGGATCGCATGAATTTCTCATGAATACCAACATGTATTTATTGCGGCTGTTGTATACAAACTTGCTTAACAACTAAGCTTCTATTTCTCGTTTATGATGAGTAGCTTCTGTTCAATATTAGCTTTCTGTGCCACGCGAGCCTGACGTGCCCAGTGGGCAAGTCTGTCATTCTTGTGGAGGTGAAGGGGCTGGTGTGCCTTTAGAATCTGTTAAGGCGATACCGGCTCAGGGTCCCTATACGAAGAGCGGCACACGGTGTCATGGTCTCCTTTGTCCTCAGAGACAAGGCAAGGCTGATGGTGACGGATTTCTCACCAACTCCTAGGAATCTAAACCCATGGCCCTGTTTTAGGAAGTGGTTGGTTTTAGTGGGTAGGCTGGGGCAAATTACCATCCTTTCGTGCCTGGAGTCCCACATAGCAGGGTTAGCCTACGGCCGAGTATCCAGGAGAATTTCCAACGTCAGAAAGTCTGCTTTTTCAGATAAATTGCGTGCGCTGCCGACGCAATGCGATTTTAGCAACATTGTTCTAATTTGAATTAGGAAAGAATTCTTAATTACCGATTAGTAATTTCAAACGGCGATACCCAAACATTTAAGAAGTTCCTAATTAAACAGGAATTCATCAAGGCGTGTTTTGGCTGACAATACGTTAGCTTGCAATGTAAATGGCCCATCTGAAAAAGAAAATTACAGTATCAGGCACATAGAAGTATTCTTCTGTGTACGGCTTCAAAATGAACATTTTCTTTTACTGGAATAATATAATAGTTTGATAATATTGTATTTAATTCCATAAACACTAAGTTAAGTACATATTAACAAGACTAAAAATACCAATTAACCTAAAACTTCACTACATAGTATAAAACAAAGTCGATGTTTTCTGTCCGTCCCTATGTATGCTTAAATCTTTAAAACTACGCAACGGATTTTGAAGCGGTTTTTTTTATAAGATAGAGTGGTTCACTAGGAAGGTTTATATGTATAACACACCCCCGCTTTGCACGGGCGAAGCCGGGGCGGGCCACTAGTAAATACTAAAATATTGATTTAATTTTCATAATTCATACATTTGCATACAAATTATTTTAGTTTGTAAGTACATGTTAAATTTTAGATTCATTGGTGTAAGAAATAGATCTATAGATCTAAAGGTAATAGATATTTTTAAGATTGCATAAACATAAATTTACTAAATATCCGTTTTTATAAAAATATAAAAGTTTTAGTAAAGAAATGTAAATAGATTTGAAAATAGATTAGGATTTTGAAAAGTAAATAGAAAATTTAAATGAAAATCATAGATTTTAGAAAATACCCCTGTTTGTCAATTGCAATGTTAGTCACCTCTTTTGAGGGACATGCGCTTGAAATGTGCGGGAATCCCTAAAGTATTCATATTCTACTTGACTTATTTACCTCTTTTATTAGGATATTAATAAATAGAGTACTTAAAAAAAACTGCTCACCAACTTCAAACCACTGGTTCTTGGGATAGCCACTTTCCTCTCGAGATGATGCGATTGCTTCCCTGAGTGCGAAAGCCACGTTTATCGATATACAGATAGGAGGCTCTGCAACCGCTGTAATAAAAAAATAAACACAGCACATGTAACCATCGTTACCATTGTTTTTTTTGATGGATAATATTATTTATTATCCTCGACGACTGTTTGGTAAATTGTCCTGCTTGTTTTGGCTAAACCTGCGAGCATCCCAGTTGCCACAAATTCTGTCCTATGTGTGTACCATACTTAATGTTCAAAATAAAATTGCTGCAACATCGATACTTAACTAATTTATTGTGTTCCGGTTCTTACTACATTATGCAGTCGTTTTAGGTAACAGGTAAAATAAAATCTAAATGTTGGCTTCCTCACCCCTAGACCCCAGTGTCCCAATAGGATTGTAAGAGTTTCTTCTTAACTGGATCCTGAAATCCACTGGAATGTCTTTGGCTAACGGAACGTGGTAATACCAGGTGCGGTCAGTTAGAAGTTCACCTGTCTTCTCGTCATAAATCAATTCCTCATGAGTCCAGTACCCGACACCCATCATGTAAGCTCCTTCAATCTGAAAATCATGTCATTACTGTGAATTTGTGAAGTATATAAATATTTTGGCAAAGTAATTCTTCTGAGTACACTTTTAACAAGATGAACCATTACATTCCCTTTGATAGACCTCAAATCCTTGCCAAGGAAAGCCACCACATCCGAAGAACGACCCGCGAGGATACTGATATAATTTAAACAAAATCAATTTTCATTAAAGAGGATGGCAAGTACCACCTGCTTGGGATCTATTCACTAAATAGATCAGATCTCAAGCTCAACACTCATTATCCAAGACCTCTGGAGAACATGAGCGATTTCTGAGTACACAATACGTTATCAATAAAATGTATTATTTTTAATTTATAATAATCGCGTAAACCTAAGACATCATTATATTTCTGAAGCTATAATTGCTATATAATTGTTTGATTTTAGAGAATTGATGAGGATTTATCAAATAACACTTGTTCTGTAACTAATTTCCTAATATTAAATATGTTGTAAAGGCGTCGGCATCGAGACGTGGGCAGTATTGCAGGCTCTCCAGAGGTGCCAAGTCGACTATCGGTACATCGAAGTGTTGAAGTGCTTGTATGAAAACGCCACCATGTCAGTCCGACTCCAGGACCAGACCTCGAAACCGATCCAGTTGCAGCGAGGTGTTAGACAGGGAGACGTTATCTCTCCGAAACTGTTCTCCGCTGCACTGGAAGATGTTTTCAAGGTTCTGGACTGGAAAGGGCTGGGCATTAACGTGAACGGCGAGTACATCACTCACCTTCGATTCGCTGACGACATAGTCGTAATGGCTGAGACCATAGAGGGCCTCACTACGATGCTCGATGGCCTCTGTGGAGCCTCCGAACGAGTCGGCCTTAAGATGAACATGGAGAAGACGAAGATCATGTCTAATATCCATGTTCAAGCCACTCCTGTTAACATCGGAGGTTCTACCCTCGAAGTTGTTGACCATTACATTTACCTGGGACACACTGTCCAGTTAGGTAAGTCCAACTTCGAGAAAGAGGTCAATCGTCGGATCCAACTCGGCTGGGCAGCGTTCGGGAAGCTGCGAAAGATCTTCTCGTCCACAATACCGCAGTGTCTGAAGACAAAAGTCTTCAACCAATGTGTGTTGCCAGTGATGACATATGGAACAGAGACGTGGTCGCTCACTATGGGCTCCATCAGAAGGCTCAAAGTCACCCAAAGGGCAATGGAGAGGGCTATGCTCGGAGTTTCCCTGCGAGATCGAATCAGAAATGAGGAGATACGCAGGAAAACCAGGGTCACCGACATAGCCCACCGGATTGCCAAACTTAAGTGGCAGTGGGCAGGGCACATAGCTCGCAGGACCGACGCCCGATGGGGCAGAAAAGTCCTCGAGTGGCGACCGCGTTCCGGAAGGCGCAGTGCTGGTAGGCCTCCCACACGGTGGACCGACGACCTGGTTAAGATCGCCGGAAAGCAGTGGATGCGGGCGGCCCAGGACCGGCCTTTGTGGAAATCCTTGGGGGAGGCCTATGTCCAGCAGTGGACGTCCTTTGGCTGAAATGATGAAATGATGAAAGGCGTACCTGGCCAATATCAAGTTCCGGATTAATGCTCGTACCAACATCTTCAATAATATCTACCCTTCGTATAGTGTGCTCTCCTGTTAATATGTCAAGCTCAACTTCCGCTACTGATGCTCCTGCGGATCTGTAAGGCACTTGATCATTTGCTGTGACATGGTAACTGGCCTGAAGATTGATTCCTCGGGTAAAAGCAGCTTGCACTAGAACTTCCCAAGTGGGATCGTTTAAAACCTCCCTGACAACAGATAAACGATCCAAAATGATCTGGCAACATTTGATTGCTCCAAAACAAGCGGCTTGAGTCGTCCTACTCCCACCAGTAGTAAAATTGTTAGGGTTGGAAGCTGCATCGGTAGGTTTACACTTAACTTTGTCAGTAGAAATGTTTAGAGTATAGGCCACTGCTTGAACAACTTGCGTGTTTATCCCTTGACCTATTTCTATACCTCCATGTTTAACAATAACCGTACCGTCAGCATGATAAACGGATAATAAAACTTGGTAATCAATTAAACTTGTCACAGGAAAGTTCATGAAAGCTACTCGGAGGCCACGTTTCTTCCATCGGTTCAGTTTGTTGAAGTTGTTGACTTCTTCTTTTCTTTTATAGTATTCGCTGTCTCGCAGCAGTGTTTGGACTATTTCGGCAACGGCTGTGTAGGTGGGTTCAAGGTTGCTCAGTCTTACTTGGACTGGATCTCTGTCTATTTCGTATGAAATCCTTTCCATTATATACTCTGTCATAGAAATTGCTTCTAAGGAGCCTACAAGAGAATAATAACTCAGTATAGTTTTTAAGTTGGAGTATAACGAGATGGCGTGATATCAAAGTTGTATTCTAGCAAGGAAGAAAGGAATGTAATCCTCATTGCGTACCTGGTGCTCTAGCATAGGTATTTGAGGCAGTGTCTGTAGTTACATTAAATATTTTATACTGCCATCTTCTATTGTCATAGCAGTTTCTGATGCCAGGTGGTGCCAAAGGAGTTACAGCATCACTTACAACGTAACCATTATCTTCGTAAAAATGATATTCTAAGTATTGGATCTCTCCTGAATCGCTCACACCGACCTGGAAAACTAATTGTTTAGCGAGGTTTTCTTGCATTTGAAAATTGCGTAGAACTCTTTGTTAAATTATGATAAATAATTACCTCAAAAACTCTATTACAAGGTAACCGTTTTCCAATCACCCTTAAGTTAGCTTGTAGGCTGAGAACAAATCGGCAAGGTCGGTCCATAAGTTGGGTGACCAGAGCACCTACTGCAGCAACGATATTTGCTCGATTTATCTTTATGCCATATGCTCCTCCACAGCGAGGTACAGTTAAGTTTATTCTAGAAATAACAGACATTCTTTTAATTCATTATTATTTTTACTTGCTTTTGTAGCGTAGGTATGGTTTAAAAGCTGAGTCTACTGTGCTGCTACAGCATCAAAGGTTGGCCGATTATACTAATTAACAATTGAGATCAAAAAGTAGATATCTGCCAAAGAAGCGGAGTGGTTGATATAAAGTCGCAGAATTGATATGCCCAGTAAGAGGCCATCTCGGCCGACGAAAGCGATAAGGACGTTGGCGTAGCCAAATCTTGGCGTGGCGATCAAGTTCAGGTACATTGTGAAACCGTCCCTGAATAAACTGCTCCCTTACGCAATCTCAGCTTCCTCACAAATTTTAACCACTTAGCAAATTTTACAACATTAATATACAATTTGAAAGATTGATAGGACAAAGTGAAGATGTCACCTGTTTGCAGGAATGCTTAAGACTTCAGACATTGCAGTTTGTGTTGAATCCGTCCATTGAGTACTAACGTAAGAATCAATTCCATCTTCACTCGGCCAGGTTACTGCTGACAGGGTTTCCATTGATAAATGATACTGCCAATAAATATCATCATTGCCTTTGATTACTCTTTGAACGTTAAAACCTCGCTCTCTCGCAGGAAAAACTAGGAAAAGGGTTATTCGTGAAGGGTCTCTCTCTTTGGCATCTTTTATAGTTAAAATGGGTTTTTTCTTGTCAACTTTGTAATCTACTTTGACAAGAAGTGCTGCCTGATTGGCAAGTCTTTCTGTTTCGGCAACAATCACACCGATGGCTTGGTCGTAATATTTGATATACTTCTCCGCAAATACTTCTTCTGGAACTAATTGAGAGGGGATTTTTTGTGATAAAAATGAGTTGATTCCAGGAATATCTTTCGCAGAGAAGAACGCTAGAACTCCAGGTATTTTCTGAAAGAGTAAATTGAATTATCTAAATATTCTGTGGGCGTTCATTTAGATGATATTAATATATCTTTTTTAATCGGATTGAACTGTCACACAGTGTTTAAACTGTTTCGAAGAAATAATTTAATTTATTTGAGCCAATAAACGCACTATTGCGTCGCATGTTTGCTTAATCTTGTCAATAAAAAAAGTATCGTTAGTCCTTAGTATACTTACCAAAGCCGGTGTTGGATCAATGCTCACTATCTCTCCAACGCAAATATCAGAAGTAACAAAAGCACAAAACACCTCCTTTGGGAAAGTTGGAAGATCGTTGACATATTGAGCCTCACCAGCGCATTGTACTAGCGCATCTACTTTCGGCATCGGCTCATTGACCGGCCAAATTCTTGGATTGGTGTCATAGACTTCACTTCCTTTTGAAATTGGTCTCGTTTTTTTAACATCTGATGCTCCAGAGCGGTATCGGGGTTTCAAAAGTTGCACTGGAATCAATTCTAGAAGACCCTTAAATCAAAAGATAAAATGCCAAAATGTTTATAATTTTTATTTAGACTTCTCACCATTTAAACTGCTGCAAATATATACAGGTTCAATTATTTTTATTAAAAACTAGCTTTTGCGCGCGGCTTCGCCCGCGTGGGCTTCGAACCCGTGCATATTTTTTATGAACATAAAATCGGTTATTGTGACTAAACTATGATAGTTAGATATGTGCTCTCTCGGACTTTTTTGTAGATCTTTATAAGACCTACAAACCCGTAGTACATCATTTTGTTCTATTGTCAATAGTTTTTGCAGCGCACGCATAAATAGGTTTTCGATTTTACACCTTGGTTTACAAAATCGCAATTTTCATACGGATCCCTAATTCTTTTGAAAATAAAATATAGCCTATAACCTTCCTCGATAAATGGACTATCTAACACTGAAAGATTTTTTGAAATCGGACCAGTAGTTCCTGAGATTAGCGCGTTCAAACAAACAAACAAACTCTGCAGCTTTATATATTACTAGCCTTTGGGCGCGGCTTCGCTCGCGTGGACTTCGAACCCGTGCTTATCTCTATGCATTTTTTTTATGAATATAAAAGTGGTTATTGTGACTAAACTATGATAGTTAGATATGTGCTCTCGCGGACTTTTTTGTAGATTTTAATAAGACCTACAAACTCGTAGTACTTCATTTTGTTCTATTGTCAATCGTTTTTGCAGCGCACGCATAAATAGGTTTTCGATTTTACACCTTGGGTTACAAAATCGCAATTTTCATACGAATCCCTAATTCTTTTGAAAATAAAATATAGCCTATAACCTTCCTCGATAAATGGACTATCTAACACTGAAAGAATTTTTGAAATCGGACCAGTAGTTCCTGAGATTAGCGCGTTCAAACAAACAAACAAACAAACAAACAAACAAACTCTGCAGCTTTATATATTAGTATAGATTTCATCATATTGGAGAGTATGGCTTGTTTTTCAAGAGTTATTGATATAATCATCGAACCTTCTATTATCTCATAAGTTTAATGGGCTTACTCTTTACGAATGGCCTATGCTTATAATATAACACCTATGAATTGAAAAAAAAAAAAATGGTATTAAAAAGTAACATACTTTATAAAATAACGCCAACGCTGTTTTTCTCCTAAATTCAGGTTTCATTTCCCCAGGAATATCTTCGACAATCAATTCACCGTCTAAAATTTTGAGAGCTTGCTGTAGTACTTCATTTGTAAATAATTTCTTCTTTATAAGAAATTCTTCAGTTTTGTAGGCACGAGCAAAATGTGCAGATAGGCCGGTGATGACGATTCTTGCCGATTCTACTATTTCCTGGTCGTGTGCATCAAAGCCATATAAAAATGCAGCATTTACTTGCGCGTGGACATTCTGATGCCGTGGCATTACCTGAATAATGTTTGTTGTAAAATTAACCACAAAACGCGTCTCTTAATTTTAATTGACTCTTCAATTATCCGAAAACTTGGTCTGATTTTGAAATTGAACGCGTGAATAATAATTTAATTCCCGACGTTAAAAAGTGTTTAATTTCAATGTGTAATAATCTAATTATATGAATACCTAAGAAATCATTGATCTGATTTCCTTCGGTTTGTCAATTTAGATACTTGTCGGGTATATGCAGGACTACACAATGGTATTTGTTGATGTGGTAAATAAGAGACAATTTTTGAACATGGTTTTAGCTACAAGAGTCATTTGTAAAAAGAAACACGCTACAATAAAAGGTGTATTCGATGTGTTGCACACCGAAATAACAGATAGGTAATTATTTACGTGGGTGTGCAATATGATGATTGATGCAAATCATCTTCTTACCCTTTTAATTACTAACCTTGAAAGAAGCAAATTTGTAATGATGTGATAGAGGTGGCACTTTTATCTGAGATATCACTCCACCTATCATATCCAGGGATAGAAAATCTACTGGAGATACTTCTTTAACTGAATCTTTAAATACTGAAATAAATATCGATAGTAAAGTAAAAGCAGGTAGGACATGTAACATTACTCAAAGTTGCTAATGCTAATGTTAGAAATATCATACCAATAGTCAGTGTGGCACAAATGCTCTCTAATAACAGGAATATGTCAGAAGAAAACGTAGGCAGTCGATGTTTGACCATTAAATTGCCCGCCACTGTTGCAATCTGCAGAAGATTCGTTTCATTTCTTATTTAAAGTATTAATATTTTGATAGTAGTAAACCTTTCTAGTCGTAAAATTTATTTATTATAGTAATTATTTCATTTAAAATTAAACTATTTTCTCCATAACAGTGTTTACTTACATTTCTGACTGGTATATGAGCTACTAGATCCAAATGTTCATACACTTTTTTCAGATGTTCAAATTCTTCATGCTTTTCCGAGACTTCTTTGAATAAATGTAATAAGTTGGTGAGAGTTATCCCTCCACCAAATACGAGATTTTGGTCAATGAAGTAAATTTTAAGTTCTGATATAGGACTTATATCTATCAAAACTCTTGGATAGAACAGTATAGGTGCGGGTGCTACAGGAAACAGAAAAACGAATAATATAAGTAACAATATAACAATCAAATAATCTAAGAATACTATATTTATCTTAAGATGTCATACAAATTATTGATTTGGGTAATATACATTTGAAAAATTATAAATAATTTAGCGTTATTTGTTAGAAGAATGATTTTGATTAGATTTGTAAAACATTGATGGATGCCTGTGGCTGTTAGATGGTTAGTGAATAAAAATATCATTGGATAGTGAGGAACGACACATTACCTCTAGACGTGTTACCATTCACCAGCATATAAGAATCGTATCCTTCCTTATCCAATACTTCAAAAATCTGACTTATTTCATTGACTCTGTACCACATATGGTTGTCCTTGAGTTTTATTATCTTTGTTTTCGCCAGTTCCATCTCAGTATCATTTACAAAACACCATCCTTTCTCGCAAGTTTTGTTGCAACTTTCTTTATGTTTACAATGAATACTCAAATCTTCAATGTCATCTATTGTCGGTGGTGGTTTTGGAGCGTCTTTCGCGAAGCTTTTGAAGGCGTCAAGTATTGGCCTAAAACCTGTACATCTGCAAATGTTGCTCCCAAATGAATTTTCTATTTCTTTCTGGGTCATGTTATAGTGATTTGATTCTAGAAGACTGAAAAGTAGTAAAATTTTAATTAAAATACAGACGGCAACCTGAAGATTCTTCTCCTTCGCAGGGAGATAAAAAATACTCACCCATACATAGACATGACCCATCCCGGGCTGCAATACCCACATTGGGTGCCATTGTATCGAGCGAGGGTCTTCTGTACAGGATGATACCCTTGTGAACGGCCACCGAGGCCTTCTATCGTAGTAACGTGCCAGTCTTGGCAAGACGTCACGGCTACTAGGCACTGAAACATCATCAGATAATTTTAGTACACTGCTGAATATAGATATCTCATTGGCCTCAACTACAAGTGCCATGTCTTGTCCTCTGCTTGCTTTCTCCGGCTGCCTTACATTATTAGAGTATAAGGGGTTTTTGTATGTAAATCACAGTCTTTGGATGATTAATTCCTCATCTCCCTATTATTTGTCGCTAACTTTCTGCCGTTTGATTTGCTCGCGTGATTTCGAACCACAGGTGCGCGAGTGTCCGAGGTCCCCTATATAAACTGTAACTTAAACTATACTACATTATTTTATTATTATGTTAGTAATGTTTATGTTAGTATTTAGTTATATTATGTTAGTTATGTCTGAGGACAGTGAATCTTACCGAGTTGACGGAGAAGGTTCTAGAACCATCCTTATCATGAACGGTGACAGTGACTATGCAAGCGCCGCAACTGCCTTCCTTGCACATGTACTTTGTGCCACGAAGGTTCAAAGTATCCCTGATATAGACGTTCAGCGTTGTGTCCGAGTCCACCTCAGAGCCAACTAGAGAAATATTACAATAGATAATTTATACAGTGTTGCAAATGTATAGGGTTTAAGAGAGGTGACCACCACCCCACCTTAAAACCTATTATAGTCGAATAACTGAATTGGGTGGTGTTATGATTTTGCACGTAAGTAACTAAGGTCGCCAAAGAATTGAGGTGCACCGATTACGGCCCTAAACCTGCTTATTAAATACAGTCCAAATTTAAAGTAACACAACCTTTGAATGTCGATTTTGACTTTTTTGAGAACCTAGTAATGTAATTCTGTGTGTTAGAATACGCAGTATAGCCACCCCATTCGATCCTGAGGGTGTCGTAAGAGCCGACAAAATGACAAGGCCGAAAACCCAGCCGCAAGAGAAGGAAAACTTGATACGAAACCTTGTGCCAACTCCTCAGGCCAGCGTGGTACTGTAAGCTAATGACCCTCCCTGTGATAGGAGGAGGCCGGACTCACCAGTGGGTCATTTATTGGCTGAGTAGTAGTATGTAAGTCTTAGTTTGACAAATGTTTGAATTTAGCACATTTTGAGGCTAGAAATTTTGAGGTTACCCACTATAATATAAAGCTAAAATTGTACAGAAACGTGAAAATAACCAGTAAAGCTACACCGTGATTCACAGTTTGCATAGATAAGAAATTGCCAACGCCCCGCCGCTCGCGCCAAGCATCACATCACATTTCACACTCAAAACACTTGATCAAAATCAGTTCAGAGACACAATTGACACCTCCCTTTGATCGGTTAAAAAAGGTTCTTCCTAATATATAACGTACCAGAACATTTATCTGCATTAACGTAAAACGTTATCCGATCCATAGTTAACACCAAATGAGAAGACATCGCGTGATCGCCACCCTTTATACATTAAACCTTCAGTAATTGTACGAATTATGTATTTACCTGAAATCCGGTGGTTATTGGTGTTCGGAAACATGTTAATTATATTGTAAGTATAGAATGTATGAATTTTATTATCTCGCTTTGCTTCAGCATTCAGCAGAGTGCTGATCAATCTATATTATTCCTAGCGACCCGCCTCGGCTTCGCACGGGTGCAATTATGCATATATTATACATATAAACCTTTATCTTGAATTACTCTATCTATTAAAAAAACCGTTTCAGAATCCGTTGCGTAGTTATAAAGATTTAAGCATACATAGGGACGGACAGACGACAGCGACTTTGTTTTATACTATGTAGTGATTATTATTATCTATCTATCTATATAAATAAAAATGAATTGCTGTTCGTTAGTCTCGCTAAACCTCGAGAATGTCTGGACCAATTTGGAAAATTTTGGTCTTGACATATTCGTGAAAGTCCAGGGAAGGATTAAAAGTTGAGAAAAAATATGAAAATACATTTTTTTTATTACGCATAATTTTTGTTCCCAATAAAGTTTGCACATATTTTAATAAAGGTGAAACATTCTGGAATTATCATTCAGGTTTTTTCAGAGGCGGTGCGAAGTTGGCCTGTACAGCTAGTTTATAATATGAAGCTACTTAGAAGGCAAAGTGCATGCTTCTAAACAGTATTTTCATGGCACCGAAAGTTACGAAACGAAACAACGAAACTACTATACAGCCCATGTACATACTACGAGCCACTGCTAGTTCTAGCCTCCCCTCATTGCTAGACGGTAATTAGCATACTGTGACGGGATGGCACAGTTTTGTTTCAAGCTTTCATTCTCTTGTGGCTAAGTTTTCGGCCTTGTAATATCTCTTATGATACCCTCAGGATGAAATGGGGCGAAGACACTGTGTATTCTAAAGCTGTCATGACACGGAATGTCTAGACATAGATACTATCGCCCATATTGACATCGTGGTGCTAGAGAGTTTAAACTATTTCCCGTCACCAAAGTGGAGTTGGTCACAATGCCAGTGGGGTTTAGATGATGATGATTAGTATGATTTTTTCATAACTTTAGCGCAACAGTAATAGCCTTAATGCTGTTTTCATTCTACTACTAGATACTAATTGACTGAAACAGAATACCTTTGCGTAGACAAGGTTTTAGGCTGCGGTCACGAAACTTGTGACGGCGTCGTTTCGAGCGGGGCGATCGAGCGATGGCGGCAGCGGGGCGATCGAGCGATGGCGGCGCGTCGCCCCGCTGCCGCCATCGCTCCGTCGTCGCAAGTTTCGTGTCCGCAGCCTTAAGCCGGCCAATTAGCAAGTTTTAGCTTATCTTTACGCACTTGTTATCGTCAAAATGGCGTTTACTACTACTATTCAGCACGTATATAACTCGCTGTTGAGTCCGGCCTTTTTCAATTACAAGGAAGCAATTGGCCTACTGAGCCACGTTGGCCAGACGGGTTGGTACATGGCTCGGTATCAAATTTTCCTTCTCTTGCAGCTAAGTTTTCGGCCTTGTCATTTCCTTTTATATCGACTCTTATCATGCCCTCAGTAAAGAAAGGCGTTTAGTATTTTGCTAATATTTTTGGATTTGACGCTACGTTTAAGCAAATCTATGATAATAGGTATGTATTATAACTAGTTGTGTTTGACACAGCTCTCAGCTGTTAAAAAACAACTTGAAGTAACCCTGGACATAATACCGGTTAAAATAATCGTAATTATTTGACGTGTGTTACGTTGACTAACCTTTTAAAACAATCGGGCGTTAGCAATAGCAAAAAATAGGAGAGTTTCTTGTCAGCTTTTTTGTAGTGGAGTACCTACCTACCTATTCTAACCACCAAACCAAGTGTATTTTCAGAGTTTTAAAGGAGGTCATGTTATCATATTTGATTAAAGAATGAATAATGACAAGTACCTACATAATTGCAAAGTTTGACCAAGACGATTCAAGGTCAGATAATATTATTGCTTCTCTATTGTGTGTGTGGCAAGTGGCAACTGGCATGCGATGTAAACAGCTCTGCCAATGTGGAGTGTTGAAGATACACGTTCGATTAAGTTGAAACATCAGTGAAACGAAAATTAGTGCTGTACTGTACTTGGTTTAACATTATACTATAATAATAAGCATTTACATTATCTCTTCATAGCGTGTTTTAAAGTAAAAATGTTATTCAATTTGAACACCGCCATCTAGTAAGGTAAACCAAAATCATTTGTTAAAAGACTCCATTGACAGCTTACACACCAACCGTCGTACTGTCGTTTTACGTATTCTTTACAGTTGGTGATTAGTTCACTGGAGGGGTAATAGATGTCACTAAATAAATATATTTTTGTACATCTTGAAAATGCTTAAAATATTTTTGTAGATAACTACTATTAGAACTCATAAAAGGTACATTTATAAATGGAAGGTTCTAGGTAACTAAAGGAGGCGGGACAGGGCCAAAAGGGTCGTCGTCGTTATGGAGTGAAACCCGTTGCCCTGGTTCGCGCAAATAAGGATAACCGTCGGTTTTTAGTGGGTACGTCAGGGTGGTACTTTCAGGTACTTTCCGCGGGGTCTCACATAACCCGGTTACTCCAACAATGTCACGGGTAGACGTGGCGCCTCATTATCGACTACTGAACATTTGAGGGCCTCCCCAGCCTGTTGGCTAGGTGTTCCTAGAGAGGCTATTATGGCTGGAGTTTACTACGTCTCCGGAGTCCCACATAACCTACCCACGTCCCTTTATTGGGTATCCATAAAGGATTGATACCCCTGCTTTTGCACAGGCGACGGTTACTGCTTTTCATCAAGGTACGCTTGAGCTTTCATTTGTTTATTAACAGGACAACTAAACAGGTAAGAACTACTACTGAGCCCACATAAGACCAACTGCTGCACCAGAACTTGCCCAGTTACATGAAGGTTAGTTAACCTACTATGCCACGATGGCCAGAAAAGCTGGCTCAGGGATCCGTATCAAATTTTCCTTCTCTTACGGCTAGGTTATAGGCCTTATCATTTCTTTTTTTCACCCGGAAACTAACTACTTGTAAATAGTAATTCTAATAACAGACAGTGCTTATCTAGGTAGGAACCAAACTTAGGTGGCAGTGGGCAGGGCACATAACTCGCAAGACCGACGCCCGATGGGGCAGAAAAGTCCTCGACTGGCGACCGCGTTCCGGAAGGCGCAGTGCTGGTAGGCCTTCCACACTGTGGACCGACGACCTGGTTAAGGTCGCCGGAAAGCAAGATGCCTGTGGGCCAGGACCGGCCTTTGTGGAGATCCTTGGGGGAGACCTATGTCCAGCAGTGGACGCGTTTTGGCTAGGATGATGATGATGAAACAATCGGGTTGCATCTAATATACTTTACGATAAAGCCACTTAATCTTTGGCCAGACATAAACTGCTATAATTTACGCTCGCACAATTATTCGCACCAACCCTATCGGAATTCCCCTTTGAACCGCCGATAGGGAAGGAAAATATTTTAATTGCTGTCTTAATCCTGGCGGCGTTAATTTATTTACTTTGTTTCGGGAAAGTTTGCTAATTAGTAAGGATTTTAAAAGTTTTAATGGTGTGCCGGTCTCTTAGTCTCCTTTGATGATACCGTAACATTCCAAGTCTGATTTACAGATACAAATTATGACGGAACAGAGAATAGAATAGAGAAAACCACATCACGAAAGTGTACCACTGTAGGTTTTGGTGTACAACCATCATCATCAACGAAGCTATTTTGGCAGTACTTGAAGCATTGCACGTAGAAGCATTGCACGTAGATAGATATTTTCACCTTTGGACTACGGGTCCCGGGTTCAATTCCGGGTCCGGGTCTTTGTGTAAACCAGAGGCACTTGCTCCGAGTCTGGGTGTCATTTGTGTTCGTGAACTACATGTTTGTAAACTGCCCCTGCGATGGGTGCCGTTGCTGGGGGTCGGTTGACTAGATCTGGCTGATGTTTGGCCCTTTGCGACTATTGCGCCAGTTTGCTCTCACGAATCCGTCTTATCCCGGCCTTGTACCTAAAAATGGCGATCTAAAAAGAGCAACTACAGAGTTTCTTGCCAGCTCTTCACTGTAGGTCTGCATTCCGAAATGGTTGTAGATGGTAAATAATCAGTTTTAAATGGAAAATTATATTTTATTGTTTGTCTTGTCAAAAGTGTTCTAATGATCAAACCTGAATAAATGAGTTTTGTGGAAATCCTTGGGTGAGGCCAGCAGTCCACATCCTCACACTGAAGAGGGGGAAAAATATCAGAGCAACACCAGCTTTGGGTGGGACTGCTCACCACCAGTAGGGCTGAGCACTAGTGGTATAAAATCCTTCAGAGGTTTAAAATTCTTCCGTGTGGTGACGGATTTAGAACACATATTGTCACCACCAGCAAGAGCCAACAAAAGGAAATGACACGGACGAAGAGCTAGCCGCAAGAGAAAGAAACCTTGAAACGAAACCCTATGCCAACCCGTCTGGCCAGCGTGGCATAGTAGGCTAATTACCCTCCATGTAATTGGAGGAGGCCCGATTCAGTAGTGGGTCATGTATGGGCTGACATACTACTATTATGTAGTAGTATAAAATGGCGTTTTTTTCTTCTTTTCGTCTCCTGAAACAGCGTGCTTTTGTCGCCCACCAATGTAGCAAAATTTTTATTACCATAAATGAATAATTTAAACGATGAAAACTATGTTCAGGGAACAATGTTTTATTCAATAGACCTAATAGTGTTGGGCACACTGGAAGATATAACATTTGGTGAAAGGATCAATTAATCGAGTGGACATAAATCCTTTAAATATTTTGTATTTATGTCCCAGCTTGTTTTTATGACCGCTGTACTTAAGTCGGTTCAATTTAAAAAAAAGATTACTTCCAAAACTTTGTGAATGCGAGTCAGATGATTTAATCGCAAAGCAACTAATTTTCTTGCAATTTTTAATATATTTGAGGAATAAGAGAATCCAAGAAACGTTATTAAACTACTAGTTTGGTAATAATAAATATATTTTCATCCCCCCATCTCGGAAAGAGTATTTTTGCTCTTCGATATCTGAGTGCAAAAGCCGTTTTTATTCACTAGAGAATAAAGTATTTTTGCTCTTCGATATCTGAGTGCAAAAGCCGTTTTTATTCGCTAGAGAATAAAGTAAAGATTATTCTGTAATACTTACCTGTCATAATGTAGTAATTAATACCTAAACTGAAATAAAAGTGTACCTATCTTGTGATTGTAAACGTTTTTTTTTTGCATTTAGTCATTTCCTCGCTGAGGTGGAATGAAAAGTTACGTGTTGCACTCGAGTGCAAAGATTTTTCACCTCGTGCTCTTTTGATTCCCTCGCTAACTTCAGGATTCTAATTTTGAATCACTCGCTGCGCTCGTGACTCAATTCTAGAATCCTTCGCTTGCTCGGTCATCAAAATTGAACACGCGGTTAAAAAGCAACTTTGCACTCTTGTATAACAAATAACTATTAGTTACCACTAGAAACTATGTTTAAAAATAAAATAAAAATATCGATATCTCACTTATACTTAAACATAGAAAAACACATTTAAACATAAGGCTGCAATTTTTATTACATCTTTATCACTTCGGATGGCGAGTTCTAATTTCACCCTCTATATTTGTATTGAGTAAAAATATTTACATAGACATATAATTGGCGTAAAAAGACAAGCCTAATTTATTTGCAGTTTTAACTGTTTTAAATTGTAACTAGGTGTATTTAATAGGACTGCAAAGTATAATAAAATATAGACAAGCGCCCTGAGTCTCTTGCCAGATCTTCTGCCAGCAGTGTATATAGGTTGCTTTGTTTATTGCACTGTATGACTTAGATAATATAACTTCCTAAAGTGAAATACCACAGGTATATTAAAAAAAACATGACACGATGTCACCAACCAATTTGATCACGAAAGTGTCGTAAGATTAAAGGAACGCAACCTAGCCAGAAGAGAAGGCAAACTTCATAGAAACCTGATGCCAATCGTCTGGCCAGCTTGGCATACTAGGCTGATTTTCCTCCATGTAACGGTGGGCCATCTATGGACTAAGGTAACGACATCAAGTGTTTTTTTAATTACTTATTTTTATAATAATAATAATAAAATTAAATTAAAATTCAAAATTATGAGACATGTTTCGAATAACAATATTTTGGCCTCTGTTCAAAATGGATGCAAACCAAGGTCCCGAGGTACGAAAGAACTTCTCCTCATTGATATGACCATTTGCCAGCAGGTTCGTAGGGTCAGAAAAAATATATCCATGGCTTGGGTCGATTATAAAAAGGCCTACGACTCAGTGCCACACTCATGGCTCTTGAGAGTATGCACTTTGTACAAATTACATCCAAATCTTTGCTCATTTCTACATTCATGTATGAGTAGCTGGGCCACTCGTCTTTGTCATATGGATGGGATGGATTTTTCTGACTCTCCGGACTTAATACAGATAAAGCGTGGCATTTTTCAAGGTGATAGTCTGAGTCCGCTTTGGTTTTGTCTAGCATTGAATCCCTTAAGTACTTTACTTAGGGATTCAATGTTAGGCTATCGTCTGAGAAGGAATGGTGAGATCGTATCTCACCTTTTGTACATGGATGACGTAAAATTGTATGCACCAAACGAATCCGATTTGGTAACATTACTTAAAATTACGCATAATTTTAGTAATGATATCAGAATGGAGTTTGGCATTGACAAATGTGCTGTCATCCGTGTACAAAGAGGTCAAATTGTAAACTCATCCGGTGTAGACATTTCTGAATCTGTCTTTCTACACTCTCTCTCCGAATCCGAAAATTATAAGTACTTGGGCATGTCACAGGGTCTTTGCATTGCTGATAAGGACATGAAACAATTGTTGACGGCACGATTCTTGGGTCGCGTAAAAAAAGTTTTTAAAAGTCTTTTGTCGGGCGGCAACAAAGCCCGTGCTTTCAACAGTTGGGCTATTCCTGCACTTTCATACTCATTCGGCATACTCAAGTGGACTCAGACTGAACTGGACAAATTAGACCGGAAAGTCCGTCGACTAATGACATCATTCCGAATGCACCATCCGCGCTCATCAGTCATGAGATTGTATATTCCGCGGAAATGTGGTGGTCGTGGCTATCTTAACGCCAAATCTCTTCATAATCGTGAAGTATGCAATCTCAGAGACTATTTTGTTCGTATCGATGACAATTTACATCGGGATGTTGTCAGTGTCGATAATGGATTCACACCTTTATCAATGGCAAAACAAAACTGGCGCAGGCTAAAGGTATTAACCACTCCAGACCGTATAGCTGTATGGCAGAGCAAGGAATTACATGGTCGCTTTTATCGCGCTTTTGCAGGTCCTGATGTCGATCAACAGGCATCAATTTCTTGGCTTAGTTTCGGAAATCTCTTTGCTGAAACAGAAGGTTTTGTCTGTGCAATCATGGACGAAGTGGTTATGACGAACAACTACCGGAGACATATTATAAAAGATGGCACCGTTGACATCTGTCGGGCTTGTCGTTGCCCCGGTGAATCTATTAGACACATTGTCTCCGGTTGTTCTCGTCTAGCCAATGGTGAGTATTTGCACAGGCATAACCAAGTTGCCAAAATAATTCACCAGCAACTTGCTCTGAAATATGGCCTTATTGATAGTGAAATTCCGTATTACCAGTATCAGCCTGCACCAGTTTTGGATAATGGTCTTATCACATTATACTGGGATCGATCTATTATTACTGACAGGACTATTGTAGCTAATAGGCCTGACTTAGTACTAATAGATCGGTCGGTGCGCAAAGCAATGATAGTGGATATCACCATTCCACATGACGATAATCTCATAAAGGCCGAAACTGAAAAACTGAGCAAATACCTTGACTTGGCTCATGAGATTACTTCAATGTGGGGTGTTGATTCTACTATCATTGTGCCGATTGTTGTGTCGGTAAACGGTTTGATAGCGAAGAGCTTTAATCGCTATCTTGAAAAGCTCTCGCTTAGTTGTTGGGTTAAGCACTTGGCCCAGAAAGCCGTCCTTCTAGAGACTGCGCGGATTGTAAGAAGATTCCTCTCTGCTGACCCCTAACCACCGTTGGCTTGGGTCATTGACTTCGTCTTCGGCGGGTGACATCCTATTTTTATATATATTTTTATGAATTTGTTTTATTTTTGTAAAAATATATGTAACAATGAGATAATAAAGAAATATACATTAATATAATAATAATAATAATTTATTTTAATAATAATAATAAAAATAACATCTTATAATTTAGCGATGACTGGAGCCTAAACTAGGGTACCCTGTATCTTAGGTCACCAGGTCTTCGCTATAACATATATAAGTAGCACATTTCATTATAATAAAAAAATATTAATAGAGATTAAAATAAATTGGTTTATGTATGTGTGTGCGTGGGTGTTTTTGTGACAGAGAGTGAGAGTGAATGACATGTAAATGAAGAGAATGAGTATGAAATGAATGTGGTATGAATTTACGTGTTTAGGTTCATGAATTTACTAGTAAAAGGTTTTCCGTCTGATTATAATCATTATTTAAAAGCCAGCTTGATATAGATTTCTTACAGTCAAACAAGTTGAGATGGTAAATGTTATTAATAGAGTTACACTTGTTATACAAATGCGGCCCTAAAAAATCATAAAAACTTTGGGCAAACGTTGTTCTGCATCGTATTCCTTGACAGACGATGTCATGACGCCTTTTATTTGTTGAAAGATTAGGGTCGAGTGGAAGTGTTGAATGTTTCTTAATTATTGTATGCAAGATAAATAATTGACGTACAGTTAAAACCTTGCATTCTTGGTACAATTCAGTAGTTGGGAAGAAAAAAGATTTAAAAAAAGAAACTTTTAGAACGGCACGCTGGGCAATCTCTAACACTTTCAGGGTACTTTTTGGGATACCACCCCAGGAAGTAATACAATAAGTCAAGATTGATTGGCAGAGGGCAAAATATACTGTTTTTATTAAGTTACGGTCCCCAATATGTCGAAGACTTTTAAAAATGTAAATTAATTTGCGTATCCGTCCTGACAAAGCTTGAGTGTGGGTTTTAAAATTTAAGTTTTCGTCTATAATAATACCTAAATATTTAATTGAAGAGACATTTTCAAGCTTAGAGCAGCAGTGAGAAGAAGATTGAGCATCACACGAGTGAGCAATTAAATTAAAGTGAACATCAGAAACTGAACAGTTACGTATTCCAAATATCATAGATTTTGTTTTATCAGCATTAATCGTCAAGAGGTTGATTTTTAACCACTTCATGATTAAATTAAGACCATTTTGTGAGTAATTAAAGACACCAGGCCATGAATCAGCTTGAAACAATAGAGCCGTGTCGTCTGCATAAGAAACTATTTTCCCATTAGTTAATGGTATACAACATAGCTCGTTAATAAAAATTAAAAATAGAGTAGGACCTAAAATACTACCTTGCGGTACACCGAAAGATATGGGTAGTAAATCACTGAGATGATCCTCAATTTTGACTCGTTGAGAACGATTACTAAGGTAGCTCCTAAATAGGTCTAGTTGAGTCCCTCTCACACCCAGATGCTCCATTTTATTTAGTAGTAGGGGAATCGAAACAGTATCGAAAGCTTTAGCAAGATCAAGAAAAATACATACACATTTTCGATTTTTATCCAAATTATTAATAATAAATTCTGTAAGATCATGGACAGCAAGATTTGTTGATTTACCTGAACGAAACCCGAACTGATGGGGGGACAAGAGATTGTTAGTTTCAAGATAATGGACGAGTCTCGTATTCATGATGCGTTCCAAGATTTTAGACAGAGCAGGAAGAATAGATATAGGTCTATAATTAGAGACACAGGCACGGTCCCCATTTTTGAATATAGGCTTCACAGTAGCTATCTTAAAAACATCAGGGAAGACACCGTTAGATAAGCAGAGATTGAAAATATGTGTGAGAGGTGGGACCAAGATGTTCTTGTAAAGCTTAATGAAGTTACAAGATATTCCATCCCAACCCACCGCACAATTGTTTTTTAGACCACGTATAAGCAATTCAATTTCTTCCTGATCAGTACCAAGCAAAACAAAAGAAGATCGATTACAATAGCCTGGACCGCTAACATTAGTATTCGTACGTAATTGATTATTTTCAGCTAGTGATTTACCTATGTTAGAGAAATATTCATTGACGCAGTTTACTGAAACGGTAGGAGAAGAATAAGACGATAATAAATCTTTATATGAATCACAAGGCTTGCATGTGTTAGTGAAATCTTTTATTACTTCCCAAATCCTTTTTTTATTAAGACCTGCATCTTGTAATTGTTTTTGGTGATACTCACGCTTAACTTTTTTTAGGATATTATTGCAGAAATTTCTATACCGACGATAAGTAACCAGTAGTATGCTGTCACTAGGGTTTGATTTAATTTTTTTGTGCATATTGTCTCGATTACGCATACAACGCAGCAATCCAACTGTAATCCATGGTTTGATTGTTCTAGAGCGACGTGGGAGCCGAATTATTTTGGTATTGTCAACAAGGGCTTGACTAAGTAGTGAAACAAATAAAGAAGCAGCATTATTGGGATCCCGACTTTTAAAGACTGGAGTAAAGTCGACAGAGTTAATAGCCTCAGTGAGTTGTGGATAGTCTACTTTTTTTATCAACGAGGGATTATTTTTCGGTTGTTTTATATCCAGACATAACAGAATGGCGTCATGATCTGTAATTGAAGAATGAATTATAAATGTATGTGTGAGTTTTCGAGTTTTTAATAAACAGTGGTCTAAGCATGCAAGTTCTCTAGTGGGGATGGTATGTGAAGGTAACATACCATGCATTGCTAAAAGGTTAAGGTAGTCATTATAGTATCTATCAGTTGAATTTGGAGATATATTTATGTTTATATCACCTAATAAAATAACATTTTGAAAGGAAGTTAATGTATTGAGAATATCATCCAGAGATTTTAGAAAAAGAGTAACATTTAATTTAAAACAATGTGGACGATAAATAGCGAGAATAACCGTATCATTAGAGATATTTATTACAAAACAGTTGGCTTCCGGAAAGGTTGGTTCATATATTTTATAGGTGACGGAATTTTTGACATAAACTATCACTCCATCATTTTGATTATAGTTATCAGAAGTATAGTGATAGTAATAGTTAGTTAGGTTAGGTATGTTATCATAACAAGAAGATAACCAGCATTCTGTAAGAATAATAAATTCAGGGTCTAACTTAGTTCTCGCTATCAAAGTTAATAGTCCATCGAAATTGCATAAAATACTGCGAATATTTAGCGCAAGGATTTTCGAGTTGATCGCGGGCTTAGGTAAAAGAGCAGGAAGATCATCTGGTAGGCAGGCCACTGGAACAGAAATGTTAAAATCATCTAAACTTCGAAGCAAGTTATTAAAGTCGGCGAATGATAAGTTTTGAAGAGATTAGGTGATCTAAGTAATAAATAACATCTTTGAAGGTTACAAATATCAAAGATAGCCAAAGAAAAAGTGCAATTAACAATTTCCATATAAATTGAAACATATTGCAATTCTCCATATTACAAAAATAGATAATGAGTGTTACGCCAAAACCAATATATAAAATTATCAATAGTCGGAAAACAATAAAATATAATTTAACACAATAATTAACTTTTAAGTGCTGCTTGAGGTACGACCCAACGATGAACTGCCTTGCGAGCCACCAAATATCTTCTCGAGGTCCATCTCCGACCACACCCGAAAAGACGCCTTCCCGGACTCCCGGCGGACAAAAATGCGGCCCCCTCTAGTCCAGACGTACTTCCAACCACGAGTCCGAGCTTCTTCTCGTGCCTTGTAAAATAGTAGACGATTTAGCTTCGACAGACGCTCGTTTACAAATAGACGTGTAGGAGCAGCAGTAAGACCCATATTCTCCGTGGTAATTTGGCGACGCACTCGCGCTGCTTTTATAATATCGTCTCGCAGAGACCTGCGTGCTAGGCGGATTACCAAGGGCCGGGGGCGCTGTACGGGACCCGACGTTCCATCAGTGGCGGTAATACGACGCATACCCACGCGCTCTATGGAAACGATATCCCTCTCATCATATGGTACACCTAATTTTTGTACAAGGACGCTTACCAGTTGGCTTGAATTTTCACCCTTTTCCTCAGGCACTCCCGTGATCTCCACATCGTTCAGAAGGGAATCTTGCTCGCAGTCATTTAAATCTGATTTAAGCTTTTCAATTGTTGCTAGATAACCAGATACATCGGGGCTTTCCGGTGTTACTTGATCTTTTTGCTCCAAAGTATCTAAACGCTGCTCTAGACTGTCCAATCGGGATCCGTAACCTTCCACGACCCCCTGAAGGACGCCCAGCTGCCCTCGTAACGATTTAAAATCCTCTCTAAATGAAATGAGTTCTTCGCGTAGGAGTCTAACCTCGAGCAGAATCTCGTTACTTCTATCCACGACAGGCACACAGCTGGACTGGGGAGCAGTAAAGTCGGCTGTCCCGCCCCGCACCGGATTTTCCGTGTTGTCTTTTCGTGGGGTCTTGGCTTTACACCCTGGGCATAGCCAAGTACATGCAATCTGGACATCTTTGGGTATATTGACGCAAGCTCGATGAAATAAGAATGTGCACTTATTACATGCAACATTATCTGTAGCATTCACAAAGCGACCGCATGCGTTGCACTTTTTCGCCATCTCTGCCGGGTTCAAGTTTAAGTTAATCGATTGATTTATAGGTTGAAGCGATGAAAGCGCAAAAATTTACGTAGTGACAAGCGCGGTGCCGGTCTCTTAGGGCAACGACGTCAAATAAATTTGGTCGAAAATTCTTCAAAATGTATTTGATGATTACTCACAGTTCTGTATGCGTTCCAGTAAAAAATATATATTGATTCTAAATAGCATCAAACAAGCTTACTTATCGTATATAGTTTTATCCTGTAAAAATGGTTTATAGACGATATTTTAATTAAAATAAAACGGAGCTGCGAAATACAGTGTCACCTGTCTCTTCTTCGTAGAATATAGAAATTTAAAAATTTATAGCCCAAACAGTTGCCGTTACTGATTTTTATTTTCTCTTTTTTTAATATGCTACATATTTATGTGTGTTATTGCCTTCACTAATCTGTCACACTTGTTTGTACCAGCATCATTGTAACCCTTATATTTAAAAGAGCAACCATGGAGTTTCGTGCCGGCTGTTCTCTATGGAATGGCATTCCGAACCGGTGGTAAAAACTAAATGATTAATAATTTTTAAATATTCATTTAAAATTTTAATTATTTTCGTGTTCTATAATTTTTGACTATTTGAAAGCATTCGCAAGAATTTACTCGAATAAAAAACATTTTGATTTTGAGTTACATTATCTGGAAACTAAAGTTTAGTCGTGTCAGTGGAAGTTCACCTTAAATGGGGTGTGCCAAAGATCGTGCCAGTTTTTGGAAACCTTCAAGAACTTTGAAGAAGCACTGTAGAAACTTTGAGATTCGGTTAATGTGATGTGAAGCACGTTCAATGGTTTAGTTTCACTGGGATAGGCAGAGTGACTGCTTCGGTGTGGAATCCTGGAAACCGATTTCGATCTTTGCGACGAAACAGATATTGTTTACATTAATTGTAAATGGCCATAAGTAATGGTAAAATCTACTACTAGTTTCCAGTGGAGACACAGTAAGGACCCATGAGGAAGGCGGCGTGGCCCCCTCGACTGTGCTACCTTGCCGTGGTGAGGGGGCTTGAGTGCCTTCATGATCCGTTGGGGGCCATACCGGCTCAGCGTCACTCATGCCCGGCGGGACTGGTTTGGGCTCCGGGAACTCCCCTGCCCTCAGAGTTGCCCGGGGGGCCCAAAAACACTGCGGCGTTGGCGGTCAACCTGGTTGGTCGCTAAGCCGAGGGCTGATGAGGCTTCTTTCTGCGAGGCCGTTATGTCGCAGAACGGGTTGGCGGGGCGGATCGCCTCAATGTCTGAGTGCGATCCAGTGGTGCCCCAAGCGTGTCATGTGAGGGTACACCGCTGGGGTTTAAGTGGGGAGTAGTTTCCGGAGTTCCATATAATCGCCGACCAGGAGCAGCGGTATGAATAAAGCATTTCCCAAGCAAAACATAAAAAAATGGCTGTGCGGGATTTTGCACCGAGGGCATGTTTAGCGGGTATGGGGACGCCGCTCATTTACTGACTGGCGGACCAGAGTCCCACACCCCACACTAACCTTCCCTAGGCCGGTGTGTGTAGATTTTACCCCCGCAAAAAAGGTAGGATGCATGATTCACCGCCACTTTAGCTTACTTTATCAAATACTAGCGACCCGTCCCGGCTTCGCACGGGTGTAATTATGAACATCTAAATTTATTAGTGTTTCTTTACAATGTTATGCATGTATTATACACATAAACCTTCCTATTGAATCACTCTATCTATTACAAAAAACCGCTTCAAAATCCGTTGCGTAGTTTTAAAGATTTAAGCATACATAGGGACGGACAGACGACAGCGACTTTGTTTTATATATGTAGTGATAGTGATATTTTGTAACCCTCACCAGTGCCCGTGTGGTGATGGCTTTATTCACCAACACATTCCATTCCGGAGTTATCGTAAGAAGTGAATAAGAGGCAAAAACCTAGCCTCAAGAAAGTGGCGGTAGGCTGGTCATACCGTGGTAGGACGTAGCAGTTATCGTTGGTTGAGTTTTTGAGTGGAGACCGCGACTCGGCAAGCGTAGCTCCTCTTCTAGATGGAGCGACGAAGCTGATGTGTGAGTGTATGGCTGATGATGATAAAAAAGGTACTACTACTACTCATAATACTCAGCCCATAAAATACCCACTGCTGGGTCAGGCAATAGTCGCTCAGCGAGCTATGGAGCGGGCTATGCTCGGTGTCTCGCTACGAGATAGAATTCGTAATGAAGTCATCCGAGCGAGAACGCGTGTCATCGACATAGCCCATAGGATTAGCAAGCTGAAGTGGCGATGGGCTGGCCACATCTGTCGTAGAACTGACAGCCGCTGGGGTAAACAGGTGCTACAGTGGAGACCACGTACTGGCAAACGTAGGGTGGGACGCCCCCCTGCTTGATGGAGCGACGATCTGCGACGGGCAGCCGGCAGCAACTGGATGCATAGAACCGAAGACCGGGTTCAGTGGCGAGCCATGGGGGAGGCCTACGTCCAGCAGTGGACTGAAATAGGCTGATGATGAGTCAGGCCTCCTCCCTTTACAAGGAGTCTACTGTGCCACACTGGTCAGACGGGGTGGAACAGTGTTTCGTTTCAACTGTACCTTCCTTGTGGCTTGTTTATCGGCTTTGTAATTTTGTCGGCTCTTACGACACCCTCAGGTTGGAATGGGGTGACGACACCATTTACTCTATTCCTGTCGCATTGATTAAAAGCAAAAAATGGAACGCTTGCTACAAACTCTTTGCCAATTAGTCTGGCCGGTGTGGCACAGTAGGCTAATTCTCCATCGTGTATTTCTTAAAGTATCGTATTTTTTAAAGGGAAATTTACGGCCATATGATGATGATTACATAAAGCAATCAAAGCTTAGGGAAACGCGTATTCGTAGAATATTTTTTTTTCCCAAAAAAGGGCTTTTATTTAACATTGACGAGTTTCCCGAAAACATTCCTTTTAGCTGCAAATAAATAAGGAAAATTGCCCGTAATGGATTTTCGTTATCAATACGCTTTGCGTTTTAAGCAATTACTGTTTATAAATACTTGCCTGTCTCATACTTGTGTCATTTAAAAGCGACTTAATGGAGTTTTCGCCGGGCTTTTATATATATTTTTACTTGGAGTAATGTTGGCAAGTTCTAAGAATAAGGGTGAAGGGTTTGAAGCAGATAGAAGCCTCAAGCCGAAGACGCTATGACGCTCATGGAACTAGTGATAGAGTGCCCAGATGATGAAGAAGAAAAGGCCACATATCTAATGAAAGACAATATAGAACTGGCAAAGACTAATTTATTAATTAAATATTTTATAAATAAACGTATTAATATATTTGTTATTATTTGAAAGCATTCTTAAAATTTAGAAGAAAGATTGGATGTAAGTTTGTTTGTAACGAATTGGCTCAAACAGTACTAGACCGATTTTAACTCTTTCACCATTTGCATTATCACTGATTAATATCGGCTATTTTAACTGGTTCCTATATAAAGTAATTTGTTTTTATATAGTTGACCGTCTGCTAGGTTATATTCTTCCTTCTTCTACTAGGTATAATATGTATATAAAAGACAACAGGTAAGAATATATACACAATTTTATTGACATATTTACAGACACAGGCAATTCGTTGTAACAAAATTTGGCAAGTTAATTACATTGATTGCACTCATTCAATAGACTTGAAATTTAAAACATAACAAAAATACGATTATTTATGAAAAATAAATCTATATTTAAAATGACGTTCTCAAAACTCTAAGTCTATAGTATTATGAGTATAAAAAATATGTAAAAAGTATACATTTTTGGGGAGTTAGTTTAGCCGTAGTATCCGACACCACCGTATCCGCCGTGTCCGTAGCCATATCCGCCGTATCCACCGTGTCCGTGTCCGCCATAACCGATCTGGTTAGCGTAGCTCACGGCGGGAGCGCTGTAGTAACCGTTGTGTCCATAGCCTCCTAGAAAGATAATATCCTGATTTAAAATAGTAAAACCACTTTGCAAACATAATACTAATAAAAAACGGAGACTATTTGTAATTAGTAAATTTAAAAGAAGGTATTGATTCAAAGCTAGGTATTATGAGCGAATTGTATACCAAGGCCACCGTATCCGCCATATCCGCCGAGGCCGCTGTATCCGTATCCGCCATATCCGCCGAGACCGCCGTATCCGCCGTGGGCAGTGGTGTAGGCCACCTTGCTCACAGCCACGGGTGCAGCTGCAATGAAAACAAATTAACTATTATGAACCATACGGTATCTCTGCCTGAAACCATGCGGTTCCTGAAAATTCCTAGGATTAGGAAGTATTGCACCACTTTGGTCATACATTTTAATCCTCCACTCGACATGTGAATCTACTACACAGCCCATAAAAGACCCAATGCTGAGTCAGGCCTCCTCCAATCACACGGAGGGTAATTAGCCTACTTTGCCACGCTGGCCAGATGGGTTGGCACAGGGTCGAGTTTTCCTTCTCTTGGGACGAGGTGATCTGCCTCACGTTCCATTGGACGCCTCTTACGACACCCTCAGGATAAAATGGGGTGGTGACACTATATATTCTAAATCCGTCACCACGCCGGCATGTGAACATATGAATCTACTACTAAATAATTGACTTCAACAAAGTAAATTAATTTTAATAGAATATTGAAATATCATTTGTCATAGCAAGGCGCATTGTTCAAGGCTCGCCGACCGTAAGCCAATTTCCCGTCCTCTTTTTACGGCTAATGGACAGATATACTCGCCTTGAACGTCGACTTTGCCTATTATATTCTTATTTTCTTAATTTTCTCACCCTTTAAATTACCCTACTGAGTTAAACCACCTCCAATCTACCCTATTGCAGAAAAAGGTTGGTACATGGTTTGAATCACGTTGTTTGTTTTCGAGGTACCCCCGTTTGTTTCCTCGCCCACCTCTTGCGATACTCTGAGGTTGAAATGGGTTGGTGACATTGTGAACTCTAAATTTGCCACCACTTGGACACTTATCTGCATATATTATAAAGGTAATTTTAGTGTATAGTGACATGTCGCCAGCCTAAGTTACTGTATCCTGAGAGTATCTAAAGAGGGCTAAGGGAAGCAACGAGGTAAACTCTCTAGCCATAAAATTTGATGACCAGCATGGCAGAGTAGACCTGTGTAGATAGTTTAAAAAGAGTAGGCGAAATTTCCCTCCAAGTAGGAAGAGAAGGCCCAATTCAGTAGTGGGTCATGTATGATGATGATGATGACTAACTGACACAAACAAACCGTTGTTAGGTTCAATATTATCAAATAAATCATACCAAATATTGGATGGATTGCGTGACATTGCAACTCAATAAGTTAACATCCAAGTTATTGTATTTTTTTCTGTGAAGCCAATGGCAAATCAACAAAGGCCTTATTCGATAATTTTGGACAAAAAAATACAATAATGGACAAACTTTTTTAACAGTCGATGGATGAACGATCTTATTCCAAAAGCGGACACAGAAGAAGTGCATGCAGTACACCAACTTTCGGGTGTCAATGATTTTGTGAATGAAAATGAACCCACAACAAGATGTCATAATCATTAAATTCAAATAACTTTTTTTCTAGTAAATTAGGGTTGCTTCTAAATAGTTCAATTAGACATGTAGTCTTCACTAATATTTTGAAGCCCATTCCTACGGAATAATAATTAGTGTAACAATGATGATAGCACAAATAAGTAGTACTGTGCTTGGAAAAAAGAATTTTTTGTTATTTGAGTGAATCTATCTATCTATACCTACTAATATTATAAAGAGGAATTGGAATTTGTATGTATGTTTGTAACGAATTGGCTCAAAAAGTACTGGACCGAATATATACATTCTGTCACCATTTGGATGCTACATTATCACTGATTAATATAGGCTATTTTAACTGAAATAAGTTAACTTATTTTATTAATTCTTTGGGTTACTCCTTTATTTATAGATGTACTGCTATAGAACTAACTGCGTCGGTAGCATATTATTAGTATGTAAAGAAATAATTATGAGCTACTGTTTCGTGTTAAACGTACACTGTGACGCGAGGCGTCTCTCCCATGTATTTTCCAGTACATTAAGGATACACAACAAAATAATCTTTCCATTCACGTTGGTAAAGTTATTTTTCGGCTGCCTCTAAATAACTGATGAAATACATTCTCCCGGTCAAAAGCTAATAAAATGAATTTTATGTGTTGAAGTAATTATGATAAAAGAAAATATATTTTGTGCTGTAAAGAAATAAAATAGAATATTATAAATATAGTAGCTATATTTTAGGTTAATAAAATAATAGCAGCGTCTATAGAAATTGTCATCATACGGCCGCTGTTGAGTGTAAATAAATTAAATAAACTGACACGGGACAAGAGCCAAAAGATGATGACGGTAGTTATAAACATGGAATTTTTTAAGAGTTTTGTGATAAAACCTACATGAATAAAGTTCCTCTTGAATTTAATCTTTCTGTGGTACTACTCAGCACACAAAAGACCCACTGCTGAGTCGGACCTCCTCCAATTACATGGAGGGTAATTAGCCTACTTTGCCACGCTGGCCAGACGGGTTGGCACAGGGTTTCTGTCAACTTTCCTTCTCTTGGGACGAGATGACCTGCCTCGTACGATCCCTTAGTCGCCTCTTACGACCCCCTCAGGATGAAATGGGGTGGTGACACTTTGTATTCTAAATCCGTCCTCCAGACCATGTGAGATCAAAATGAGTCGATCACAGGATAATATATTCTTTTTTTTCACTAATTGTTCTGATTGGTTGCCTCATACGACACAAAAATAATATTAATTTATAAGCGGACCTAATTAGACGTGATAATTATGGTCACAAGGGCCTCATTCTCACGGTGAGCAGCTGTCTTTGAAGGCCCATAACAATGACAACGCAGGGTGGGGGCTTTTGACACGGTACTTGAGTCGGACAATAGAGAGGATCCTATAGCCTTGTCGTGCCAACGAGGTGTCACCTTAGAGTAACTACTCGGCCCATAAATGACCCACTTCCCGAGTCAGGCCTCCTCCGGACGGTTATTAGCCTACTGTGCTACTCTGGGCAGACGGGTTAGCGGAGGGTATTGTTTCAGGTTTTCCTTACCTTCATCATTACCATAATCATCATTTCAGACAAAAGACGTAGGCATATTACTTCCCTTGCGACTAGGTTATCGGCTTTGTCATTTCATTATATCGGCTCTTTACGACACTCTCAGGATGGAACTGGGTAGTGACACCATGTATTCTAAATCCTTCACCACACGGAAATGCAGTGTGATATTGACACAATTACTTTTAGCCTGTATGACGACGTGTTAATTCACCACTCCATTCCATTCCATTCCTATGCCAACCCGTCTGACCGACGATCTGGTTAAGGTCGCCGGAAACCGATGGATACGGGTGGCTAAGGACTGGCCTTTGTGTAAATCCTTGGGGGAGGCTTATGTCGAGTAGTGGACGTCTTTTGGCTGAAATTATGATAATGGTGTATAGTTTCTCTTTGTCGGAAATCCAGCGGCCAGCGCCTGCCGCCTGGCCAGCGTGACGCACTAAGCCGATATCTCTCCATGTTTTTGGGGGTGACTCGTCCCAATCTTTTTGTGGGCACATATAAGATCATGATGATGATTGTACAGTATAACTAATATTATTTGGCCTACTTTGTTTTGCCGCTCAAAGAACCAAATTAAGAATGACATAATTATGCGTTTGTTAGTTACGAGTAAATTGTCACTGTATGCAAAAATAACCATTAAGTCTAGACCAGAAACGGCTACATTTGTAAGTTTGATGTGAGCAAACTATAGTTGACAAAAAGTATAGAATCCATGGACAATTTTATATTGTCTAGTAAACGTGGACTAATTACAACAATTATGGAAATTAAAAAAACTTTACAAATACTTAAAAAAAGAATTCTAATATAAAATCTGATCACAACATGAGGCAGTCGAAATGTGTTGAATTTGGAATAAAAAACAACTTGGATTGGTTGATGTCATCGCAGACAGCTGTTACCTTGATGCCAACGAGGAGCTCCTAAATAAGCTTGAGCGATTGCAAAATTTGTGTATTAGATTCATTTATTCTTTAAAAAAATACGACCACGTATCTCACTTTCGCAAAATACTCAAGTGGCTCCCTATCCGCCTTCGCAGGAATTCTCGAATACTTTGTGTTCTATATAAAATCCTCTACAACCCTACATCTCCTTCCTATTTACGCGAACGCTTCGCCTTCAACCACCCTGTTGATTTTCCTTGCAGAACTCACCTTCGCTCTCTCCTTCAATTTCCTTCCCACACCACTGACTTCTATTCCTTCTCCTTTTCTGTGCACGCTGTTCGACTATGGAATTCTCTCCCAGCTGATATTAGAAATTCTGATTCTATTTTCATTTTTAAAAGACGAGTCAAAGAATTTTATCTCACCTTGACCTAATTCTTTATTATATGTATCTATTTTAGTTTATATGTATTATATATGATCACATTATACAACTCTATTTAATATATACCTATATATATATATTTATATATATCTATGTTTGTATACACTACACCCCAATATGTTTTATTTCAATGTATCCATTCCTGGGCCTGCTGGAAGAGATTTCTTTAGAAATAAGCTGTGCCTTTGTACAAATGTGTCCTAGATTTCCATGTGTTCAACCTACGTTCTGTATGTGTACATAAATAGTTAAATAAATAAATAAATATGTCGGTCACAGCTCAGAAGGCCGAATGAGTTTCGCTGAAAGTAGCCATTTTTCGGAATATTTCACAAATCTTTTTAATTTTGTTATTACAATTATATTATATTTACAATTGTTTTTATTAGCCTAACTCTAGGTCTTGAGAGGATCCCTATTTGAGCAATTATTATTATTACGTCTATTGCTTATGGAAATATTTAATTTGATTGAATATTTAAGTAATGCATTATCGTATTGGTCTATCAGTGTTGATAATGTATAGTATGTTAAAATAAATAAATAAATAAATTTCTAGCACCATAATCACGTATCAGTGTGTGTGTAAATCAAAGTGATTGCGTAGCCCACACTCACACACATTTGTATATGGGTTTAACTGTTAAAAAAGAAGATACTACTTCTAAATAAAATACATCTAAATATTAATACGTGTACCCCGTATCTACCCTTTTTAACGGACATTGTGCGAACGGAAGAGTATGAAAGTTTCATAGTTTAAATAGTTAAGGAGTGCAGAACATTAAATCAATAAAGAAAAACATTAAACACACTACCATGTTTTTGATACACACACGCATATATACTATTTTGTACATTGTTATAGTCTGCGCACAAATTAAGAATATAACTATAATTAAAATTAATTATGTTTGAAATAACACCGCGACCACTAAATCGAAAAAAAATACATTTTGATTTTGAAACTCACCGTATCCGCCGTATCCTCCGTAACCCCCATACCCGCCATACCCGCCATAGCTGCCGTATCCCACGCCACCGTAGCCCAGGCCGTCGTATCCGTATCCGAGGCCACTCAGGCCACGTTTCTCAGTTTTCTTCTCATCAGCGGAGACCGCTACCACGGCGATGGCGACTACTACCTGTAATATATTTAAATTTTAAATTCAGATTTGGAACATGGAATTTAATGTGAACCAATTTAGTGTGTTAATTGGTAATTTTGAAAATGACATATGGCAAAAAAAAATTGAGGCGTTTTATAAATAGACTAAGAGCCCGTGAACCCCAGACCTACGGTATTTTATAAAAGCTAAAAGTTTATAAATAACATGATTTTTTATAGTAATCTAAAGGTAATACCAAAAAATCGCACTTTATTATTTGACGTAATTAAATCGGTATTTTACACACCTTTAGTGAGGTTTACCTGCCAAAGCCACTGTAACCCAAACTTCATAAATAGTCCATCGTTCTTACCTGTGTTGGGAGCATGCGCTGACAAACTTTCAGCTTTTATAAAATACCGTAGGTCTGGGGTTCACGGGCTCTTGCTCTAAAACGATATCTCGTGAGAGCTTATACAACATCACAGCTCTTAAATATACTTATTAGCGTAGTGAATTTTTTGTTCACATTTCCAAAATAATAAACAAATATTTCATTATTAATGTAAGTAGTACTACTACTCAACCCATATATGACCCACTGGTGAGTTATGTACTTCCTCCTAAAACACGGAGGGTAATTAGCCTACTGTGCAATGCATGCTGGCCAGACGGGTTGGCGCAGTGTTTCGTATTACGTTTTGCTTCTCTTGCGCCTAGGTTTTAGATATTTCCTTTTGTCGACTCTTACGACACCCTCAGGATGGAATGCTATGCTGACAATATGTATTCTAACTCCGTCACCTGTCTGACAACAATGTGAAATGTTAATCCCTCATAATTTCTCAAATTTATTTGGCTTTGTCCACAGATAATGTCCGGCAAGAAACTCTATAGTCGATTTTAACTGCCACATAAATCTATATTATCGTCAGTTCCTGAGAAAGTATTTCTCATGGAATCCATCATCATCATCATGTCAACACATCAATTAACTCTTATTTTATGTACGTTCTCTCCGCGTCGCAATAACCCGTACAATTACGTATTCATGTTTATTACCAGCACAAAGGATTCGCTTACCGCACGGTTACAAGCCAAAAATTTAAAAAAAATATGCAAAGTGTACCCAACACACCGCATCGTAGCCTCAGTAATTAAATCAGCATTAATTTAAATTTCGACGATATGCAGGGGTTAAGAAAAATGGGATATACAAAACAAATGGGTCGATAGTTCTACTGATATAGAACGGTGCTGGTGAATAAATCATGAAACCCGTGTTGCCAGAGCGCGGCACAGTGGACAAAATTCCCTCCATGAATGTGGAGGGGACCCAGCCTCAGTATACTTTCACGATTATATAATTAGTAGGGCAATAAATTAATTATTTCGTACAGTTCATTACTCAATTTTGTTTGCGCTGTTCTGTTTGGTAAATCTGGTCACTTTTTCGTATATGTATAGGCTTTTTCATACAGCCTGTATACTGATATGATATTTTAGGCGAGTACTATTTTACAGTATTTTAAATTATGACTCTTAATTAAAATGTATATTTTATAAAACGTATGCATAGCGTAGAGCTGAATATTAAGTTAATCACAAAATAAAGTAAGTTATACGACTCTTTTATGGCCGAAAATGGCAATGTAAATGTAGAAATATATGTGTGTGCTAACATTTTTAATCGAAATTTAAAACATAAGATATTTTTTTCATGTTTTTCGTGGAGATTTATTTACACAGAACTATTTACGTCTGTCTTCAGTAATCCAGAACAAGTACTTTATGAATGGCCGCCAAGATCGATCATTTTATGTAAACTCCGAGGCACGGAAGTCACATGGTAATATGGCTAACACCCATCAAATATTGGACAGAGCCAGGTGCTACTCTGCAGATAAACTGCGTTAAGAAACCTCTAAGAACAACCTCACATTATCAAAATCGGAATTTTAAGTAATAATGCACATATAATTATGGGATCAATGTATTTAGATAAGAATTTAAACGTGTTCAAAACAGCATTGGATAGCGTAAGTTACCATTAATCCAAATTATGACGTTTAACTACGCCCCGTAATTATTAATTAATGTGTAACTATGCGATTTATCTGGTAAATTAAGTGGCAATTACGGTGATCAAAAAACTTGTTATATAGTTTTTAGAGAATTCTTTTTATGATGTACTATAATTATTTAGTCTAACGACAGTAGTGTGTATAGTCTGATTTTGTAAAAAAAATTGTTTTTAATATGGGCGTAGAAATAATGGTCACTTAAAACAGAAATAAGTGTAGACATATCACGGTGTATCATTTATCCGTATAAATGATATTATATTATAAGACTATTCTATCTTGAGGGTGTCGTAAGAGACGACTACTAGTGAGCCTATACATGACCCACTACCAAGTGCAAGACTTTCGTCATTTATGAAATAAAAACAACTTTGCTACAATTAATGTGTCAAGCTTTGTCGCAGTGGGAATAGTAAACTTTTTTGGTAAAAGTATAAATATTGGAAGGGTTCATGTCTGTGATATGGTTCGATGGCCTTATAATTTGACGGTACTTGGCTCCAATGTATGCGCAATTTCCTAGCACACTGTTAACGAGGTTGTCGCAATTTAGCTGTCTATACGGAATGCTTAGAAATAAGCTGTAAGAATCGGTGTTCGCATAAGGGCTTGTGTACGTTTTCGTCGTCATCATAAACAATTCATTAGCCAGAAAAGGGTGGAATCTCTTGTTCGTAATTTTTTTTCATGATTTTCAAGTCTATTTTTTTTCAAATATACAAACGCATGACCTATCTATAAATCTAAACAATTTTGTACATTTAGGCGACCTTATCGTTAACAAGCGATCTCTTCCAGGTAAGCCTGTGGAGTATGAAGCATCTACGATACTTGAGCAAGTAAATCAGTAATAAACAACATACATAGACATAGCAGCTGGATGCGGCAAGCTGAAGACAGGGCGCTATGGCGCTCTTTAGGGGAGGCCTATGTCCAGCATTGGACGAATGTGGGCTGATGATTATGATGATGATAGACATAGTACACATATACCATATATACAATACATATAATATATACATACATGCAGTTGGCGTGTGTTTTTTAGTTAAATAAATACATACACAATTATAGAATTAACTGAGATTAAGAAATTGACATCTTAGCCTCTACCTAAATAATATGTTTAAGTTATCAGCGCGCCTAATTGTTCTGGTAATATCTTCTTATAATAGTAGATTTTTGTGTGCAAAGGGTAAAAAAGGGAAATTTCATATATGTAAATTTGGTCAAATTACAATATGTGTTTTTTATAGAGAAATTGGTATCACTAATAAGTGTCAGTGTGACGACATATGTATTTAGGATGCAAGTCGAAAGCCACGAGACTACGGTAAATGAACGAAACCCTGGCCAGCGTAGCACAGTAGGTTTATTTCCCTCCATGTTTTTGGAGGAAGCCCGACTCAGTAGTGGGTTTTTTTTATGGATTGTAGAGAATGCGGACCTGGAATGGTGAATTTTTAATGGTTGATGTTACTAAGCTTTAAGTTTGTTTTTTTACCAGTCGGCTGAAGATCGTGATAACGTTACTGAAAGAAATTTGTTTTGTAATTTACTGCAATTTCTTTCGTGTCTAGAGAATCTAGACCCTATTCTTACAAATAAGAAACAAAATCTTTAAATACGGGAAGGTATTATTTATTGGTATGAGATTTAGTTATTGAGAATTGTTTATTAAAATGTTTGGTCATTAAGTGTTACTTAGTAATTAAAATACATACCTATGTTTGGCTGCATATTATGTTTTTAACATTCTGTAGTATATAACTATTACTGAACTAGCTTTTGCGCGCGGCTTCGCCCGCGTGGGCTTCGAACCCGTGCATATTTTTTATGAACATAAGATCGGTTATTGTGACTAAACTATGATAGTTAGATATGTGCTCTCGCGGACTTTTTTGTAGATCTTTATAAGACCTACAAACCCGTAGTACATCATTTTGTTCTATTGTCAATAGTTTTTGCAGCGCACGCATAAATAGGTTTTCGATTTTACACCTTGGTTTACAAAATCGCTATTTTCATACGGATCCGTAATTCTTTTGAAAATAAAATATAGCCTATAACCTTCCTCGATAAATGGACTATCTAACACTGAAAAGTTTTTTGAAATCGGACCAGTAGTTCCTGAGATTAGCGCGTTCAAACAAACAAACAAACAAATAAACAAACAAACAAACTCTGCAGCTTTATATTATATTAGTATAGATAAAAACGTAAAAACAAGAATGAATTAACAGATTTTTATTTAATAAAATAATGATAAAGAGCAGTCGATATAAATATATTAAGAATTTTAAAAACATGTTACTATAGGTATATATGTTTTAATGTAAAATATGGAAGTGACATGTTAACTGGTTTGCTAATCAAAAATAAATAATTTCGTGTATTTTTGGTAAATATACAAAATGCTTCTTACCAAGAACTTCATGTTGTAAGGTTCAGCGATGCACAAGCGACTGATGACCGACTCGCGCGCAGGCCACTTTTATACTCAAACAGACTATACTTTGCTGCTTCAATTATTACATTTTTTCCTACAGTCAAGGACTAAACCACTTTGGGGATGAAGGAATTGTATTATTAGGTGTTCACGTACCAATTTGCAATGTTTTCATGATAGACATTTCATATTAAAGAAAATAATGGTACGTCATTAATTCCTTGGAAGATGGGACGGCCTTTAGTATGGGATGCAACATGTGTCGATACTTTAGCGCCGTCACACCTTCCGGGGACAGCTGTTGAGGCTGGAAGTGCCGCTTTTTCAGCCGAATCTCACAAACGGCGCAAATGTAACACACTAGATAGCAGTTGTTTATTTGTGCCGTTTGCTGTAGAGACGTTGGGACGGTGGGGCCCGGGTGCCCATCAAGTCTTCTCCGATTTGTCAAGGAGGCTGATTGAGGTCACGGGGGAACTAAAGGCTGGCGCATATCTCGCACAGAGATTGGGTATCGCTATCCAACGCGGGAATGCAGCCAGTCTTTTGGGAACTCTACCTTGCGACAGTGGTTTAGCACATTTATATAATTTGTAAATACTTATTTCTAAGTAGGTTATTTTCATCTCCGATATATATTTTAAGTTTTAAGTCTTGCAAGAAAATATAGTATTTTATTATTATATAAAAACAAAAACAACTTTCGTATTGTCTAAAAACAGTGAGTAGTAGTAATTTATAGTAATGACCGAAAGAAAACGTCAATTACTTTAAATAACATACTTTTATAGGCAAAGCCTTCGAAACGTCATGAATTGAATAGTGTAAAATACGCGCAAATGTTTTAAGTGCTGATATGCCGGCCGGCCAAGGCTCATCGGGATTGCGGAGCATGTTCCCAGGAGCATTCTTCGGTGTGGTGGCGGATTTAGAATACACAATGTCACCACCCCATACCATCTTTAGGGTGTCGTAAGAGGAGACTAACAGAACGCATGCGTTCTTTTACCTAGCCCCAAGAGAAGGGACTTTTTTTTTTTTGATGCCCGGTGTAAAATCCTTTATGGACTCTATCCCCGCCGGCCTGGGGATGGCCAACGGGGGGCGTGTGGGACTCTCCTCCGAAGAGGCGTACCCACTAAACATCCCCGGGGTGTACCGTCCCGCGCTTGCTGCCCCGTGGGCCCTGACTGTACTCCACGGGGACGAGGGACTTAAACCAACCCTGTGCCAACCCGTCTGGCCAGCGTGGCACAGTATACTAATTACCCTCCATGTAATTGGAGGAGGCTGGAAGTGGGTCATGTATGTGCTGAGTAGTATTTGACTAATTTGCAAATCGATTTTGTTGTACCACCATCATTGTAACCGTTTTATTGTAACAGAAGCAGACGGTTTTTAAATTCCTATTTAAATATCACTATGTTCTAAAGGGGGTGCTACGTATCTTAAGAACTGATCATCCACAAAGGATGAACTGGATTCGATGACGCAACCATTGGGTAAAGGCACGTTTCTAATGTAATTCCAGGCCATTGTTTCTCAAATTGAGGGCGATCATGAAAAATCAACATCATTATTTAAGCCAAGTGGTCCTAAGCATCCATGGTTCTCCGTTTTTCATTTTTTAGTATTGATAAGCTGGCATAACTGCTGGTAGGCCTCCCACACAATCGATCGACGACGATTTAAAATTGTGATAGGAGAATCTATTACTATATCTAATCTATCTACATACTTTAAAACGATTGCTGGTAGTACAAAAGTTGGAACCACCAGTGTAAGGCTGTTGCATTGCAATGACAAGCCCTCTGTGTTTCTTGCCAGTTCTTCTCAGCAGTGGACGCGTACTGAAGTGGCGGTAAACTAAAATTAATACTTTGATTTGTATGTTTTTGTATGAATGTGCAGACAATTTGTATAAGTGTCCATTGTGTCCTATCTATACTAATATATAAAGCTGCAGAGTTTGTTTGTTTGTTTGAACGCGCTAATCTCAGGAACTACTGGTCCGATTTCAAAAAATCTTTCAGTGTTAGATAGTCCATTTATCGAGGAAGGTTATAGGCTATATTTTATTTTCAAAAGAATTAGGGATCCGTATGAAAATTGCGATTTTGTAAACCAAGGTGTAAAATCGAAAACCTATTTATGCGTGCGCTGCAAAAACTATTGACAATAGAACAAAACGATGTACTACAGGTTTGTAGGTCTTATTAAGATCTACAAAAAACACAGCACATATCTAACTATCATAGTTTAGTCACAATAACCGATTTTATGGTCATAAAAAATATGCACGGGTTCGAAACCCACGTGGGCGAAGCCGCGCGCAAAAGCTAGTGTTGTTATATAATAGACTTGACAAATGGTTACTTACAAATAATCTAATGAAATACAGCTCTTAGCTCAGTTTTGTCATAGAACATCAGCTAAACCTGCTGATCTATTAAACATTAAATAAAATAATTGGTTTAAACTATAATTAAGCACAAAAGCAACATATATTGTTGTTATGAGGTTTCAATATTCTCATAACTAAGGTCGCATGTTAAAATGATATTGATAAAAATCTTACAGACGAATCACAAAGCGTTCAGTCGTCACATCATGGTCTAACCACAGTAACACGTCGCCAACAGTAAAAAGTATCGCTTTATGCACGAGTAGCTTTGGGAATATTGGACAGATTATTACATTTAATTCAAAGGTTACGTTGTGACTAACTTAAAATACATGGTGTCACTATTTCATTCCGACTTGAGAGTATCGTTAAAGGCTACAGGCTTACAAAGCTAAAAAGGTTTTTAGGCTAGATAGCCACAAGAGTTGTAAATATAGGTAAGCTATGAGGTAAAAATAGATAAGGTTGGCGCAGTGGTTGAGCGATCGACTGCTGCGCAGCATGTCGCGGGTTCGATCCCCGCACCGAAGAAATATTTGTCCGACCTACAAGTATTTGTTCCGGGTCTGGGTGTTTTCTGTCTATAATATGTATGTATTTACAAAAAAATAATTATATAAGTAGTTTATCATCCATCTCGTTACCATAACACAAGCATTCAGTTGCTTAGCTTGGGACGAGATGGCGTTGTGTGAAATGTCCAAGGATGTTTATTTATTTATGTATATTTGTGCCATTTAGTGGGGCCAGCGTGCCAGTGGGCTAATTTATTAATATTTTATTTTGTTATTTTTGTTTTGACTATATAATCACTGGGTGTCGACGGAGGTACTAGCCCAGCCGAATGATGTATCAATCATTGGATCTCCTCCGTGCTAAGAAGGGCTCGTGAAGCCCGATCGCTCCTGCCTCATTCTTTAAATTTTAGCAGTCATTGCGTAAAAATGCATAATGTACTAAATGATTACTGGTAGTGCTACTAGATGGATCTCGGCAGATAGTCAATTAGAAGAAATAACGAATGGGTGACCAATAAATAAATAAATATAAATATCCTTGGACATTTCACACAACGCCATCTCGTCCCAAGCTAAGCAACTTAATGCTTGTGTTATGGTAACGAGATGGATGATAAACTACTTATATACATTTTTTTTTCGTAAATACATACATATTATAGATAGAAATGACACCCAGACTTCGAGCCAGTGCCTCTGGTTTAGACAAAGACACTTGTCCGACCCCGGAATCGAACCCGGGACCCGTTGATCCAAAGGCGGCACTTGTAACCACTAGACCAACGAGTTTAGCATGTTTAGCAGTCTATGGCTAATGCATATAAATGGTGTAACAAAAAGATTTGTTTAGTCGTAACAAAAGTATCGACAGTACTACTGATAAAGGTATTGTGTGCAAGATGTTAGGCACAAATAAGCATATCATTATGGTCACCGGGTGGACGAAAGTGTCATAACCTAAATAGAACTTAAGTCATAACTTAAGAAATAAGACCAAAAACATAATGTAGTATAAATTCTTAAGCTCGTAGTATAATAATAACAATTGTTTATTGGTTGGTTTTCAATGGAACCGCTTTTTTATAGTAAAATTCTGGTTCATAAAATCGACGATTGCTCCCACAAACTTCAAACTTAACTTAAAACAGAAAACTATTTTAAATACAGAACTGCTTCTTTTTATTGACTCTACACATCGGATGGCTATATGGTTTCTGTTACACCCTGTATAGATGAGGGGGTTGTGGTACCTATGTTTGAGAAACGTTGTCCTCGAGCTATCAGCTAATAGCATCTTAGGATTCTGCAATTAATGGAGGTTTTGTCGGAGCATATACGGCGCAGATGCAATTCCGAGAGGTGCAATTTGGGAACGTTCGTTTAAGTAGGAATTGTGCCAGCTACGTTTAATTTCAGTTGGTAAACATTTGATTGAGAATGGTTTAGATAGTGTTTCGACGTTAATCAAATCAAAATTCATTCAATCAATTTAGCTTACTTGAGCTCTTCTTACAGGTCAAAATTATATGTATCACATTTACCATCGTTTCGGAATACACCTCTACAGGAAAGAGCCGGTAAGAAATTCTGTAGTTGTTTGTAGATCGACACATAGATCGTTTTATTAGATTTTATATTACTGAGACACAATGAACAAAGGTTGTTTGATCGTTATAAAATAGTGAAGAAGAATAAAAAAGGTAACTGGAATAACCAACACAACCTTTAACCTACTAGGCCTCGAATTGGGTCATTTGCATGGTGATACAGACTTTATTTTATTAAATTTGACACATAGACACTAAGACACAGATCAGTATCTGTGGTTCACACAAGGACCCTTGCCCTACCCTGGAATCGAACCAGAGACCCCTGATCCAAATTAGATTTTGACGCGACCGCAGTTTTGTGATAAACATAGTGTCTTTCACACATTTTTGGCATCACAAATCCTCGGAAGATGACAACTTCACTCATATCCTTCTTAAATCATTGTCTTTTCCACGGCAGGAAATTAATGATTAGATTTACTATAGCGAACCTTTCAATATACTGCCAAAAAACACCAATCGTCGCTCATTCTAATTTGGATTTCAGTGTGTTCATTTTAAAGTTGAAATTGCAATGTTAATCGGATACATTACTCAAGGAAATAAAACAATGATCAAACAGTTTATTATGTGCACGCATATTTACATGACGCTGCTTTTGAATCACAGGTTCCCGGTTCGATACCAGGGTCGAGCTCTCTACTGTACTCTACTCAATTCTACTCTGCCCATAGATGACCCACTGCTGCGTTGGGTCTACTCCAAGCACATGAAGGGTCATTTCATCACTACCATGTATTAGACACGCATACGCTTGTTAAAGTCTGTGGGCAAATTGAGAATGGAACATATTTATATAACTACTAGTGACCCGCCCCTGCTTCGCACGGGTGCAATGATGGACATCAAAATTTATCTATCGTAGATAAAATTATTATCTGTCATTTTCTTTTTTTATTCCTGTTCTGATGCGTTTTTGTTTGACTTTTATTCTCTTTGACTTGAATAATGCGATAAAAAGTATCCTTCATTTAAGCAGCTTGAGATAGGCGAAATTTACGTTTTAATATTATATGACCTGATATTAAAACAACCCGTGAACATGCCACTTAAAATTGAATTTATTCGTAATGTAAGTTTTCCTTTGATTATCGTCGATTAAGCGTTTTTTTCTAAACTCTAATAATTAAATATTTTTTATGGTGGTTTAGTATTCTTAAAATTTCTTACGCGCAATATATATATTTTTTACATAAACCTTGCCGTGGCAATAACGAACACAAAAAAAAAATGGAATTATCAATTCTTCTTTCACACCGCCATCTATTCAATACTTACTCCAATATTTACAAACCTGTCAACAGATATCGCCATTGTTAGAGCTAACATATGATTATGAATGTCAAATACAAGCCAAATAATTTGCAGTAAATTAATATTGAAAAATTTTCGGGATAAAAAGTATCCTATGTCCGTCTCTTACTTCTCAGCTACCTCCCCACCAATTGTCAGCCAAATCTGTTCAGCCGTTCTTGAGTTATAAATAGTGTAACTAACACGACTTTCTTTTATATATATAGACTAGCTCCGCCCCGCGGTTTCACCCGCGCTTACTTATTGTCGTACAGCGGGTGACGCTGCGGGGCAAAGCTAGTCTAAAAAAGTAGCCTAAATTACTCCTTTTATAATTAGCTAGCTATCAGTGAAAGTCCCGTCAAAATCGGTCCAGTGGTTCCAGAGATTAGCCGGAACAAACAGACAGACAGATAGACAGACAGACAGGCAAAAAAAAAAATGTGGTCTACGTACTGTGTATACATACTTACGCAATTAGTAAAAAGTGGTTATTTTATTATTACAAACAGACACTCCAATTTGATTTATTTGTATGTATGTATGTATGTATGTATATGTATAGAGTATAGATGTATAGATAATGTAAACTAATAACGACCGCTGAGTGAATATTACAGGTTAAATACACCAACATCAGACCTGTGCGTGTAACTATATTCCACCTGCCTACTAAACTGTAATCCTCTGAGTTTTAAGAGTCGTGGACGTTACCTTGAAAGTTTAACACTCTTAATAAAGTATGACTCACGTTGACCTATACTCTCTAGACTTAAATTATAAATAAATTAAATTATTAATTATAGACAACATTTAACTAGATGCCTTAATTACCCACCGAATAACTGAAGTCTTGTTGTAAAACATTTTAAACGCAGAACTTCGTCTTTCATTACCTCTATTCTCTCGATTCAGAAGGTCATAGGCATTTAACTCTACTTCTATGCTGACGTCCGTTTGCCGCCTTTGCCGCCGTGCCCAAGTTTAAAAAGGTTAGATGTTCACTCGTGTAAATTCGCAAGCAGTACCTACTTAATATTGCCAAAGGAAGCCAAACACGAACGCTGTTCTACATTTTAATTGCGACTTAAATAATTGCGAAATTGTATTTAGAACGTTATTATTAATATTTATTTTGTGATAATATAATATTTTAGTATTTAAGTTTTAGGTTAATTGGTATTTGACTGCCTCGTTGGTCTAGTGGTTAGATGTGCCGCCTTTGGATCAACGGGTCCCGGGTTCGATTCCGGGGTCGGGCAAGTGTCTTTGTCTAAAACCAGAGGCACTGGCTCGGAGTCTGGGTGTCATTTCTATCTATAATATGTATGTATTTACAAAAAAAAAATGTATATAAGTAGTTTATCATCCATCTCGTTACCATAACACAAGCATTAAGTTGCTTAGCTTGGGACGAGATGGCGTTGTGTGAAATGTCCAAGGATATTTATTTATTTATTTATTTTAGTCTTGTTAATATGTACGTAAGTTAGTGTTTATGGAATTTTGTGATAATACGGACTTGGGTTTAAGTGCATTGAATTTTTTTTATATGTACCTACTTATATTGTTATTCACATAATAATTATTGCTATACACAATGTTTCGTGTAATGCCAATTTTTCATCATCATCATCATCATCTGCCCACATTAGTCCACTGCTGGACATAGGCCTCCCCTAAAGAGCGCCATAGCGCCCTGTCTTCAGCTTGACGCATCCAGCTGCTGCCCGCAACCTTTCGCAGATCGTTCATCCATCGAATCGGCAAGCGTAGTGTACGCTTGCCGATTCGCGGTCTCCACTCAAGAACTCGTCTACCCCAGCGGTAGAAAAGTGTATTTGTAGTGAAAATTAATAACATTATTTAATTATTCTTATATCTGTTAAATTATTTAGGCGAACTGATTTTTTCTTACGCAGTAATTGTTTATTAATTGACTGTGTTGTGTGTTCAATTGAGTATGACTACGAATGTTTAATGTATGTGCTTACTAACATATTTTTGTCCATACCAGCCGCACCCTGCCATGCTGTGGCACATTATTGGTTACGGTAATGTTTCACAAACGAGTGCGGTTGCCGTTCTGTGCCCCTCGCGTCCAACATACAGCGGAGTTCATTCCAGATCCATTGAAAAAGTGAATTTCTGTATATTTATGTTACTGACTCAAAACCAACATAAATCCATATTTGCAGCGGGTTGTATATCGTCACAAAATTTAAGATCAATCAATGCATTTTAAGTTAAGTTAAGCATTTTATACACATACATTTGTCGTGTACTTCTAGTTTTAGATTTATTTATGAATTAAAAAAATGCGAGGTACAACACAATTATCCGTTAGATATTGTACATCACCGACCTATTCCTTCTTGAGGATGTTCGAGGCGAATAAAGCCTTTGAAAACCTAGCTGCAAGTGAAGATTAAGTTTGCAAACGAACCTAGCTAATATGGCAAATACTAAGCTTCCATTACTCAATTATGCAACTCTGGTGAATTATTTAAACTGCCCAAGCTAAATGCAAAAGAAAAGCAATTGAGAGAACAAATGCTAATATTTTACCTGGAGTGCAAGCAAGTTTTCTTTACCATTCGATTTCAATGCGCTAATTTCAATTCGAACATAGTAAAAGCGAAGCTAAACACCAAAACAAAGCTCCGCCTGAAAAGTTAATAAATTCTGAGTTTGTGGTATCTAAACTAATCTATACTTTCTATACTAATATACTTCTGTACTATGAATAAATAAAATTGGAGTGTCTGTTTGTAATAATAAAATAACCACTTTTTACTAAATGCGAAAGTATGTGCATACACAGTGCATAGGCCAAAAACACATTTCATTTTATTTTTTGTATGTCTCTCTGTCTCCTTGTTCCGGCTAATCTCTGGAACGGCTGGACCGATTTTGACGGGACTTTCACTGATATGTAGCTGATGATATTAAGAGTAACTTAGGCTACTTTTTTTAGACTAGGTTCACCCCGCGGCGTCACCCGCGGTACGACAATAAGTAAGCGCGGGTGAAACCGCGGGGCGCAGTTAGAAGAACATAATATTATAGTCTTATATCAACTACGAGTTGATCTAGTGACATTCCAAGCCTGGTCAAGATGTCAATGTGATTATTTGTGATTATATAAGGTTTCACACAGTTCTTGACATAACATGATCAAGCAGTGAAGCAAATATAATAAATTATACTTTACTACTTAGTTATGGACTTACTGGCTATAGTCTTCATCGTCAGCCAATATTTGTCCACTGCAGGACATAGGCTTCCCCAAACCAACCAAATTATCATCATTACATAGTAAGGTCTGTCCATCCCTATGTATGCTTAAATCATTAAAACGACGCAACGGATTTTGAAGCGGTTATTTTACAGATAGAGTAATTCAAGAGGGAGCTTTTTATGTATAATACATGCATAATATTGTAGAGAAACACTGTTAAATTTGTGTGTGTTTTAGATGTTCATCATTGCACCCGTGCGAAGCCTGGTCGCTAGTAAAATAATAAAAAGGTAACCCAATGCAGCATAGGATGACATTAGACAAATAACAAAATAGTTAAAAAAAACTAAAAAAATACGCTTTTATTTTCTACTAGTGGCCCGCCCCGGCTTCGCCCGTGCAAAGCGGGGGTGGGTTATACATATAAACCTTCCCACTGAATCACTCTATCTATTAAAAAAAACCGCTTCAAAATTCGTTGCGTAGTTTTAAAGATTTATGCATACATAGGGACGGACAGAAGAATGCGACTTTGTTTTATACTATGTAGTGATAGTGATTTTTTAGTTCGATTTTCTATAAGTAAAAGCGTATATTTTTAGTTTTTTAAACTATTATTTATTTTTTAGTTGAAATATCATAAATCTATTGCTAAATAATCACTAAAAAATATAGCTTTATGATATTTACATCTCTATTAGTATCGCATCGAAGAGCAGTGTTCCACCTTGATCACCGTTATTATTATTATCCTAGTAAGGATAACGGGTCAAAATGTGTAAATTGCATTGTCATCGGTCCTTAATAAGTATGCCAAATTTCGAGTTAAATCGACGTCTTGAAGTGGGTCAAAATCATGTTCAAAGATTTCGTTACATACATACATACGTCTGAAGCTAAGAAGCGTATTGAAAAGAAATGTACAATGAGCGGTATTATAGCTTCTTTTATTTCAATCCATAAATGACCCTCTGCTGAGTCGTGCCTCCTCTAGTTTCATGGAGGGAAATTAAATTAGCCTACTGTGCCACAATGCCCCACCTAGGATTAGCTCATAATCTCGTATCGCCTTATCTTCTAGCCATAGTCGCGTGCTGGGGCCAGTAAATGAATAATTAAAGTCAAAACTTTATCACAAGTATTTTAAAATCAAATATATTTAATCTTAAGTTATCCATTGTGTCTTTTCGTTGACAAGTTTCAAGATACAGCTATTGTGTAAGTGAATGAATGAGGGGTTTCCCACAAAAAGTGCGATTGCGTATCGTAAGGCCAATCGTGACACTGAGTGGTATTTATTTTTACCTAACTGCGATAAAGCAAAAGAAGGGTTAACTGCCTCGTTGGTCTAGTGGTCAGATGTGCCGCCTTTGGATCAACGGGTCCCGGGTTCGATTCTGGGGTCGGGCAAGTGTCTTTGTCTAAACCAGAGGCACTGGCTCGGAGTCTGGGTGTCATTTCTATCTATAATATGTATGTATTTACAAAAAAAAATGTATATAAGTAGTTTATCATCCATCTCGTTACCATAACACAAGCATTAAGTTGCTTAGCTTGGGACGAGATGGCGTTGTGTGAAATGTCCATAAAAAAATATTTAAGAAGTAAGTTCATTATTATGTCAGTATGTCAGTATATTTATAATTAACTATTGACCCACATTAGGCACTAGAGTCCGTGTGGTGACGGATTTAGAATACATAGTGTCACCAACATTTTCCATCCTGACAGTGTCATAAGACCCGACAAAAGGAAATTACAAAGACGATAACCTAGCCACAAGAGAAGAAAACCTTTATAGGAAACCCTGTGCCAACCCGTCTGGCCAGCGAGGCGCAGTAGGCTAATTACCCTTCTTGTATTTGGAGGAGGCCCGACTCAGCAGTGGCAGATTAATAGCATAAACCATACAAGTAGCGGCCCTGCGAGTCATTATAACCGTCATCCTACTCGGCCCATAAAAGTCTAACTGTCGAGTTAGTTCTCCAGTATTTTTTGTCGAGATATACCCTACTAGTTTTTGGGCGCGGCTTCGCTCGCGTGGACTTCGAACCCGTGCTTATCTCTATGCATTTTTTTATGAATATAAAAGTGGTTATTGTGACTAAACTATGATAGTTAGATATGTGCTCTCCCGGACTTTTTTGTAGATTTTTATAAGACCTACTAACTCGTACTACTTCATTTTGTTCTATTGTCAATAGTTTTTGCAGCGCACGCATAAATAGGTTTTCGATTTTACACCTTGGGTTACAAAATCGCAATTTTCATACGGATCCCTAATTCCTTAGGCTATATTTTAAATTAAAATATAGCCTATAACCTTCCTCGATAAATGGACTATCTAACACTGAAAGAATTTTTTAAATCGGATCAGTAGTTCCTGAGATTAGCGCGTTCAAACAAACAAACAAACAAACTCTGCAGCTTTATATATTAGTAAGTAAGTAAGTATAGAAGTATAGATTCTGCTATGCTTGGCTATCAAAGGGTTTGTATATAACCGCTCGCCCACCATCCTGAAGGTGAATGGAACGTAACAGCTTGGTGACATTATGTACTCTGAATTCGTCACCACACAGTCTAGTCTTTAAGTAGTTCTCACCAATATAATTAAGACTAGCCAAGTACCTTAGAACCGTCTAATCTAGATCTAAAGAGTATTATTAAGATATTGAAACCTGGTTGTTACCATAACTTGCATAGTTTAATGCGAGGACGTTTAACGGGCCCGACACACCACGATAAAATGTGTTATCTGGTACGGTAATATTCCGTTTATCTTGTGAAATGTACGTCTATTACCAAATTATTAAAATTATTCAGCGTATACGCTGTGCTGGTATGGCTACAAGTATTGCCATAGGTACTCATATATTTCTTTCCATATCACTTAGATTTTATGCTCATACGTTCACGTGCTTCGAGTGAAGTAATATTCCGACTGGTGATTGATTCACAATACATAGTGTCGCGTAGTAAATAGTATGATAGCTGGGTTGATGACTCTAAATATCCTTGGACACTTCACACAACGCCATCTCGTCCCAAGCTAAGCAACTTAATGCTTGTGTTATGGTGCATTTTTTTTGTAAATACATACTTATTATAGATAGAAAACACCCAGACCCGGAATAAATACTTGTAGGTCGTACAAATATTTCTTTCGTGCGGGAATCGAACCCGCGACATGCTGCGCAGCAGTCGATCGCTATATTTACTATATTGGTCAATGGTATCTTTGGAAATAATTTTGCACTAAAAACTCTAATGAAATCCAATTAGCACCTTATACAAATGACATCTTAATCGTCAAAACTTGACTACATTACAAATATTAGTGGAAACAAAATAAACTAAATACAGCATATCACTAGTCGACTGAAACACCATAGCTTATCCTTCAGTTTCATGGTCTATGACGCCATAGTTGGTCATGCGTGTGCGAACGGTAACTGTGCCAAGGCTAAGGCCTGGTCACTGACCATAGTGGCGGTGAGAACAAAGGCGCGTTGTGTATTTTTTAGTGAACCGTTGAGAATTGAACTTGAAAACATAGACTGTTAATGGAACGTGCTGAAAGAATTGCAGCTCTAAGCCATTGTTTGGTTAAACAGGTGCGCTGTTTGCCACCGACAAAAAAGGGGTGTTATAAATTTGGCGTGTCTTACTGTGGCGTCGTTGCTCGTATATGGCTGAACCGTTATCCATTGCCTTTTTTATTTGAATGGTACAAAATCTTCTATCCTCTGGAAGATTATCTGCTCTACATTTTTTGTGGGTAGCTGAGATTTGCGATACTTAGCGTCACAACACAACCCCTTTCCAGCCTAAGGGTGTCGAAAGAGCCGACGGAAGGAGGTGACGAGGCCGAAAACCTAGCTGCAAGAGAAGGAAAACTTGAGACGAAACCTTGTGGCAGCCCGTCTGACCAGTGTTGTACAGTAGGCAACCCTCCATGTACTTGGAGGAGGCCCGACTCAGCAGTGGGTCATTTATGGGCTGAGAAGAAGCTGAGATTCATCAAAAGTTTTTTTTCCAAATTACACCCACACTTACAACAAGTATTTGTGGCTTACACATAGACACTTGCCGACCCCGGAATCGAACCGGAGTCCTGATAAAGCAAAGGTTTATTTGCTATATTGTATAGGCTTAATTGACCCAATTCCACCACATTCGGTCCATCTACTCATTTGTTTAAAACTACTATGTACACAGGAAAATCGACAGTCTCGTGTCAGTACGTATAACTCAACCTTGAGTTAATTAATCCTACAATTAATCTTTCTTATCTCTAAAATTATAAGAGTTACGAAAATTAAAAAATAAAAAAACATTATATTTTTTACTTCCATTTGGGTTTCCGGTATACATCAACTTATGTTAAATGTAGCTTAAATATTAGTGTATATCTCTCGGAGAGATGATAGTGATGATCATGCCCCCGCTTTACTCCACTGCCGGGCATCCCATAATGTGTCAGCGCCCCATCCTCATTTTGACGTTACCAGCTGCTGCCCGTAGCCTGTCGAAGCTTTTCGCTCCATCCAGGCCTCAAACTTCCGCATCGCCACGCCACCAACGTGTCTTTGATTGCCGATTTTGACACCTTTGGTAAGCAATTAGGGCCACCGCGCATTAGGCGGCCAGGCCGCGCGGCCAATACAACGAAAAACATCGCGACACACACGCGGCCATTTGGCCGCCGAAGCCAACGCGCGCATAATGCGCGGGGGCTCTTAGTAATAATATTAATACGTTTGTCAAGCAAAATGTTTGTATCCCGATTTACGAAAATTGCGCGGATATAAATTAATTATGGTCTTTTGACACAGGCACTTAGCACGAACGTGAGAATTAATGGAAAATTGTATGGATAGAAAATTTATATTCTGCTATGTGTATTCAAGGAAATCTTGTAGACACATTTTATAGTGCGTTCACAGTTCTCTTATCCCTAGTTACGTTGAAGTGTTTTGTTGCCATTTAGCTATTAAGACTGTCATAGTATTCATATGGTAGATATCTGAAGTGTGGGATTGATTGCACCCTAGGTTTTCGCAACAAAGATTACCACGGACATTACCACGGCCATTACCAAGACGGAATTAATTCTAAAACATTCGTTAAAGACCTTTTTCCAAAAGCGTCAAATCTAAATCAAAACACATTTAATCAATCTCATTAGCGATCCACTGACATGTCAAACAATTAAATAAAATTTACTATCTACCATCGGAATGCAGCTCTACAGAGAAGAACCGACAAGAACCTATATATTTGCTCTTTTTAGTTGGATTTTAATTCGTGTTTTCCTTTTCTTCATCATCATTTTTTTTAAATGTTTTTTTTTATAATAAGGATAATTTCTTTTTGTCGGCTTTTACGACAACCTCAGGATGGAATAGGCTGGTGACACTGTATTCTAGATCCGCCTCTAGACGAATTACGTAATAATGTCATTGATATGGGCAAATCAATGCAGGAGAAGCCGCGGCCAGAAAATAATGTGAAACCATTTCAGAGTGTGGGCTCGCGTTTACATAAATAAAAAAACAACAATTACAATAATTCACATTTTTTCGTCCAGTTACCTTGTTTCGACTAACGTAATTAAACGTTATTGAGCTGGCTGGCTGTAATTAACATTTGATGTGCTAAGCGCCTTCAATCGTAATAATCGGATATACTAATTAGATATGTGTATATTAATTAATAATTACTAATTAGGGCTGAGGGTCATTTAGACCTTTCAAACGGTGGCCTAGAAAGTTCTTTCATATCAGCTGAGTGGCGTTCAAGACTACAACCTTTTGTTTTTCCTGAAATTGAACACTGATCACACTGTATACCTTTCGATAACTAAACCATATACAGGATTATTAAACTTCGTAAGTAATTAGTATAAATAGATAGTAGTATTATCTCCGTGTGGTGATGGATTTAGAATACATTTACATACATGTGTCACCTCCCCATTTCATCCTAAGGGTGTCGTAAGATTCGACAATAGGAAATGATAAGGTCGTTAACCTAGCCGCAAGAGAAGGAAAACTCGATACGAAACCATGTGCCAACCCGTCTGGCCAGCGAGGCATAGTAGGGTATTTGCCCTCCATGTAGTTGGAGGAGGCCCAACTCAGCAGTGGATAACTTATGGGTTGAGAAGTTTAAGTCGTGAGTCGCGGGTCGTGGGTCGGATAAGTATTTGTCTAACTCAGATGTACTTGTTCGGGGAGTTATTTGTAACACATATTATTTGTAAATAACATATTTATGACTAGCGGCGAGCCCGGGTTTTGCACGGGTATATAACAAAAAAACGCAAAGATCTGTTATAGTTCTATACAGCCCATGTGTTATTCTGATGTGTAAGCTATATTACTGTAAAGTTTCATCAAAGTTATTGCGTGAAAGAGTAACATTCTTACAAACGTTCGAGTTTATAATCATAGTAGGAAGAGTCTCCGAGATAATTAAACTAATTTCCATTCGGTATTGGTGCTAGTGGCAGTTTTAAATATGGGCGGACGAAGACGCACGCAGAGATTTGGCAACGGGTAATAAACTTTTCCCATAAATCACTCATTCCATTTTTGTACAGCAATTTTTGAGTTTAACACGTTCCGGCAGACGCGCGGCCGCGGCGACTTTGTCTTATAATTGTGCGACATTAAACTGTAATTATGATTATAATACGACAAAAAGAATGTAGGTCATTGCGTTGCGTTGTGACCAGCCGGTGATCTTATATTGTTTTATTTTGTAAAGTTTAAAGTCACATACCATTGGCCCTGTCATGTTCCAAGAGACACCAAGGTCTTTAAGACACTTGTGATCGCCTATCAGTTGTTTCCCTACCTATGGGTTTCTCCAAATTTAGAGGTGAATGGGGGCTTTCCATTATTTTTCGTTATTCGGATACGGTGCCGAGACGTGGACACTAACGGTGGGACTAGTCCACCAGCTTAAAGTTGCTCAGCGAGCTATGCTTTGGGTTTCTCTGAAAGATAGGCGCCGTAACGAGATTATCCGACAGAGAACAAAAGTACATAGCTCAGAGAAATAGCAGACTGAAGTGGCAGTAGGCTGGTCATAAAGGTTGCGGGCAGCAGCTGGATGCGTCAAGCTGAAGCCAGGGCTATGGCGCTAGGGGAGGCCTATGTCCAGCAGAGGACTAATGTGGGCTGATGGCCGCCAGTTGGGGCCGGTCATCCCTTAACTGCTATTGACATACCTACATAGCTTTATATTGATCTCCTGGACACTTCTGTTGTGCAATATGTTACATTGTCCTCACATCTTAGCTTACTATAAATAAACACGAAATCAATGTAACCCAATCAGATGCTTGTAACAGAAAATATGATAAAAAGAGTGTCCATGGAGTTTCTTGCCTGTTCTTCTCCATAGGATCTACTTTTTGGAACATGCAACTAGATTCCTAACTTCACTTTTGACTTTTCAAAAACACCAGTAAATAGGTTCAATTGAAATAAATGATTTGAGTTTGAGTTTGAATTTGATGATGCTATTTTGTTAGGATAGACATGTTGTAACAAAAAACCTATATCCGAAAAGAGGGCATAGCGCTGATTAAAAGAAGCCTGAGTTTTAAACGTTAATCTATCTTGAAGTATGAGGGATATCGGGTTAAGGCCCACCAATTGCCATCAGAACCTGCTAACTACCAGGCAATTACGGAGGCTACGGCCGGAGGACTCAAAAAAAACCGAAATTATTTAAGATAGATTTAATTAAAAATTAGTTTTACAATTAATTATAATAAGTTCCTAAAGCTAGACGACAACGGATCGAGGTTGGATCCAAAGTGCGCGCTCGTTGTCGCGCATCGTGGTCGCGGGCCTCATGGTCCGCGTCAGCAGTTTCCCCCACATGAAGCAGTTTGTGGTGAAGCGCATGAGCCACGCTGCGTCGGCAAATTCCATAGTGGGTATGCGCGTAACACCTCCCCCTTCAGATCGGAGATTATTTCAGATGAGAGAGATGAAATATCGCCGAAGACTTGCGGTCATCTTGGGATGCTGGCTGATTCCTCTGGTTTTGAGATGACTTAACTTCAGCATAGGTTTCTTCATCAGGAGCAGTCGATTCCTTCTTGTGGTAGTATATTCTCCTCAACACTATTGCCCCCAATATGAATGCAGCAATAATTATACCATAGAATGGAATAGTGGTATGGTATAGGGTTGCAGAATCCTCGATATGTACTGGTTTCTGTAAATCTATTCGATCTTGAATTTCGTGTAGCTTCCGTAAATTGATGGAAGCAATATGGAGAGGTATTGCAGTTGATTCTTCAGTTTCAAGAGGTATCTGGCTAATTTTCAAAGGCTGCCCATTGATGTGATCATCGATGTTGACTATTGTGAAATCTTCTGTTCGCAGCATGCAGGTACGTGGGACGGTGACCAGCAGACTTCCCGTTAAGAAGACTGATTCTTCTCGTTCGCAGTGTAATTTTGTTGGTGTCGGTTTTGGGAACACCACGACGTATCGGCGGTCATCCAGCTTTTCCATTGCGGGCTTTGTCAAATTGATAGTTCTTTTGTCGCAGGAGTTGTCCAGTGGTTGACCTTCAATGATGCGGCAGGTGCAGTCAGGGTGATTTTTCATCTGGTGGTTCAACTTTTCTTCACAGATATACCGAGAGGTTAACTTCGGGCATTCAGCCTCAATGTACACATGAACATTTCCTGTGATTGCGAGGAAAGGGAAGGGAGGAATAATTGCCTGCCTATTTATATCTGGTACAATAATTAATTTGTATAAAGTAAATTCCAAAGGTGAAACTAAGGGAAACCTAAAAACGAAAACTATTCTACTGCCGCTATAGTAAGCTGCCGGCTTAATTACATTATAATATTCTCTAATATCTAAATCTAATAACTGGTCTTTATTATAAAATGACTTGAGCTGCTGTATCATATTGCTCAATAAACCAGTACATATCGAGGATTCTGCAACCCTATACCATACCACTATTCCATTCTATGGTATAATTATTGCTGCATTCATATTGGGGGCAATAGTGTTGAGGAGAATATACTACCACAAGAAGGAATCGACTGCTCCTGATGAAGAAACCTATGCTGAAGTTAAGTCATCTCAAAACCAGAGGAATCAGCCAGCATCCCAAGATGACCGCAAGTCTTCGGCGATATTTCATCTCTCTCATCTGAAATAATCTCCGATCTGAAGGGGGAGGTGTTACGCGCATACCCACTATGGAATTTGCCGACGCAGCGTGGCTCATGCGCTTCACCACAAACTGCTTCATGTGGGGGAAACTGCTGACGCGGACCATGAGGCCCGCGACCACGATGCGCGACAACGAGCGCGCACTTTGGATCCAACCTCGATCCGTTGTCGTCTAGCTTTAGGAACTTATTATAATTAATTGTAAAACTAATTTTTAATTAAATCTATCTTAAATAATTTCGGTTTTTTTTGAGCGGTATCTATGTCTGGATCTCCGGCGCGGCTTCTCCTAGTTCTGGATCTCCGGTGCGACGTTGAAAGTCTATCGATGCGAACGCGATGCGATACGCGATTATCGCAAAAACGACCCGGAAATCCTACCGACTGCGCCAATTACGGAGGCTACGGCCGGAGGACTCAAAAAAAACCGAAATTATTTAAGATAGATTTAATTAAAAATTAGTTTTACAATTAATTATAATAAGTTCCTAAAGCTAGACGACAACGGATCGAGGTTGGATCCAAAGTGCGCGCTCGTTGTCGCGCATCGTGGTCGCGGGCCTCATGGTCCGCGTCAGCAGTTTCCCCCACATGAAGCAGTTTGTGGTGAAGCGCATGAGCCACGCTGCGTCGGCAAATTCCATAGTGGGTATGCGCGTAACAAGGCTGTAAGCACCAGATATCAGTTTATTTATACCCTGGTGGTATAATAACAAACATGCATTTTCCCACGGCTTAAATCCCATTGCTGCCAAGGTCACCGAAGCGGTAGTCTGGCCATTGAAGATACGTGCTATGTTTAGTTATTAATATTTTGATAAGATCTCCACATAAACGTGTCTGACACCGAACAGAGAGTGGTGTTTAAGTTTCCCTTGCCGGTGCATCAGTCGGTCATCGAAATTAGTTCAATCCACATTTGAACTTGAGCGCTTCTCTATAGAGCAGCCTTCCGAACCGGTGGTAGTTTCAGCATGAATGTGAGTGGACGCAGGTATTGTGAGCGATCAAGGGCGATGGAAGGATTGTAGGAGTGAAGAAATTGTGTATGAAAGGTGTGAATGTATGTAATAAGACGACTGATAGGTGCCGTAAGATGATAATGACATTTATAAATAACTAGTGGCCCGCCCCGGCTTCGCCCGTGCAAAGCGGGGGTGTGTTATAGATATAAACCTTCCTCGTGAACCACTCTATCTAATAAAAAAAACCGCTTCAAAAACCGTTGCGTAGTTTTAAAGATTTAAGCATACATAGGGACGGACAGAAAACATCGACTTTGTTTTATACTATGTAGTGATGATACGTTTTATAAGAGTTTTGTGATGAAACCTACGTAAATAAAGTTCCTTTTGAGTTTGAGCCAACCATTGATTTTGGCGCCAATTGGATTGATGCCAGTGACTCATACATGACCCACTGCTGAGACGGGCCTCCTCCAATTACAAGGAGGGTTATTAACTTACTGTGCCACGTTGGCCAGATGGGTTTCGTATCAAGGTTCCTTTTCTTGCAGCTAGGTTTTCGACCTTATCATTTCGTTCTATCGGGTGTCGGCTTTTTGTTACCCTTAGGATGGAATTGGGTGGTAACACGATTACCTACGTTAATTAATTTGGCATATACAGTTCAGTCTAAACTGTAATTTTGTGAAGATTGTTTTTTTATAATATAAAGAGTTTGTGGCTCGGCTCGTACTTACAAAATAGAAATAGAAGCCCTGAGCCCTGGTATGGTATGGTATGGTATTCATTCAATTCAGAAATATTATGTCTCATGATGAGTATGATGACATACAAAATTAGTTATAAATATTATTTAATTTATAATATTATAAATTAAATAATATTTATAACTAATTTTGTATGTCGTATAGCTAATGTAGAATATTATTATATTAGCTATACGAGTTCAGTTAGTGTTTACTTAGTAATAGATAATAGAATTATAATATTACTTTTATAAAGATTAATATAAATCATATATTATTATTCTTATTAGAGATGTAAACCGGTTCAAAGAAAACCGGAGAAAAACCGGTTTTTATAGAAACCGATAAACACCGGTTTTTATTTAAAAATATCGGTTTTTAATTACGCGTTACATTCACAGTTCACACGCTCGTGCAACATTCTCTGTTACGTACGTGACATTTGTAATGCAACAAGCAGTAGCGCCATGCTTATTCCTAATAAATAAGTACATTTTAAACTATAAAATGATAACGTTTTATTTTATATGATGCCGACAGATTATATTAAGATTACAAAAATATTCGATTATTTTTTACCACAAATACAAACAGTTGACATAACTTTGAAACAGAGCCGTTTTATAGGGTTCTACTTTTAAAAGCTATTGTTTTTATATTTGTTAATTAAGTAATTGTAATCATTTAAGCCCAAAATTAATAAATTTATTGTAAATGGGCATAAATATTCGAGTTTTAATGTTATCACTCGTCATTAATGTAAATAAAAGATCTAAAGAATGTTGCCGTAAATTGTAGGCCAGTTCAAAGTTACATCGCCCAGTCGATCACGATCTGCAGTGTTGCCACATTCCAATTCGATAAATCTGTATTAAAAGGTCAAACAATCTGTATAAAATTTGTATGGGAACAAAAAGCTATCGTTCATTCATAGATGACGGCATTCGATTCGGTATCTAAATCTAATTCTTGCGTATTTTGTCCGATTATGTTGAAAAACGCCTGCGCAATGTGTATATAAAACGATATACTGCGTCGTTTAACTATAATATAAAATATATATAAATAAATTATACCGAATTATTAGTTTTATTAAAAAATACGTGCTTATTCTCAAATCTGTAGATATAAAAGTAAGCCAAATCGTGGTCAAAAATCTGTATAGATACATATAAATCTGTTTAAATAGCAAGACTGACGATCTGTCAGAAGAGAAACGCATTTTTTGAACGGCTGGGCCATATTTTACTTATTGATATGATATTTATCTTTCTTTAAAGTTTGTGCTGCGTAAAGCTCTTTTATTGTTTACCCAGATTGTTCCAAGGTAATTATTGCTATTTTTTTCATTATAATATGATCATTAGTAAGCCTAAAAAAAAATATGCTCAGCCTAATAATTGTATGAAGAAAACTCTTCGTTTGCACGTTAATTTGTTTTATTTTAAGATTATTTAGCCTATAGGGAAAAAACCTAAAAAAACCTAAAAAAACCGGTTTTTTGAGAAACAAATCGGTAATAAACCGGTGCTAGAAATTGTAATCGGTTCACATCGCTAATTCTTATAAGTAATATAAGTGGGCCAAAAACAGCGTCAGGCTTTCGACTCGAGTCTCTGCGATAGTTGAAACTCGAGCGAGCGGAGTATAATCAAAGAGATCATTTCCTGAATCATCATTCGCTGTTCAGTCGAGTCAGTTAAGACCCTCCTGATGGCAATTAGTCTAAAGTACGACCGAAGTGGCGGTATTCTAAAGTGCACCAAACCATATCGCGGTTTAAAATGACTACAACGCCATCTATTGATCAATATGATGAACTAGTTTAAATTTAAGATACTTAAAATAAAAATGTTATTGATTATTATAATATTATACATTGTTAATAATTTAATATCTATCTAACATTTAGATCAAATAATTATTACGTTAGCTATAGGTATAGCAGGCAGACGAACCAAATCTAATAAATAAGGTTCACATAGTAAAACCAGATATACTGTATACTAGTTGATCCCCACGGACTCGCACAATATTTATGAAAAAAATGGCTAGATTATAAAATAAAAGTAGCCCTAATAACTACTGTTATTATTATTAGCTGGATGCGTAAAGCTGAAGACAGGGCGCTATGGCGCTCTTTAGGGGAGGCCTATGTCCAGCAGTGGACTAATGTGGACTGATGATGATGATGATGATGAAATAACTACTTATAAACTATCCGTCTGCAAGATTCCCCTATAGTTTATGCAGACGTTTCAGAGATTTCAGAGAATAAAGATTAAAATTAATTTAATCAAGTTGCCTCATTAAGGCTCCTTTATCAAGTCAAAATATTAAATCAAATTGAAAATTTACCATTTAAATTTTAACTTCATAAATTTACCACGGGTCTGAATGTCACGGCACAGAGAAGAGCCGGCAAGAAACTCTGTGCTTCCTTTCTTAGATTGCCAACATCAAAAATAGTCACAAAGGAACAAACAGACAGGCCAAGAGTGAGATAATAAAATAGGAGGGGGAGCATTGCGGATTACGGACCGCTTATTGGAGCTCTTCAACATGGAAGGACCCCAGATACATGGAAGGTAATTGGCCTACTGTACCACGCTGGTCAGACGGGTTGGCAGAGGGTTTCATAACAAGTTTTCCTTCTCTGACAGCTAGGTTTTCGTAATTTCCCTCCTTCGGCTCATACGACACCCTCAGGATGGAATGGGGTGGTGACACTGGGTATTTCCCTTGGAACCTCACAGGACGTCGTTTGCCAGGCGTCAGTTTTACGTAATCAGCACTAAACTGTATAATTCTTTAAACAAAGAATTAAAATTGTTTAGTGTGACAAAACGGGAATGTTGCCGTAAGCTAAACAATTACCTATCAAAATTAAGTTTCCACAATACAGAGGATCTTCTTTTAGGCCAAATAAAATTTAAATAAGTTAAGAATCTCTCATTCAAATTTCAATATATGCATGCTTGCACTCTTTCTCACTCTATCTCATACACACATCAATACACACACACACCCACACACTCACACACACACACACACACTTTTATTATTTGTTATTATTTTTTGTAATGTTAAAGATAACCTAATTGATTTTTAGTTAGAAGTATTGGCTCGTAACATTGTCTGCGGAGGGACACTGTTCTCTAAGATACAGGTATACCTAGTTTAGAGGACAGGGTTTTAATGTGTTTGTGACTAGCATTAGCCTTATAATGTATGTAGTTACTTTACCATTATTTTATTTTATTTTAGGCTTAATTCAATAAAAAGATTTTTATTTATTTATTTATTTATTAAATCCGTCACCAGTCACCACACGGACAACTGCTTTGCGGAATATCAAATCAAATCTAAAATTGCCTTGTTGGTCTTGGGTTCGATTTCCGGGTCGGGCCTTTGTGTAAGCCAGAGGCACTTGCTCCGAGTCTGGATTGTATTTGTGAATTACATATTTGCAAGCTGCCCCCGCGATACAGGTTTCAGCCCATGAATGACCCACTACTGAATCGGACCTCCTTTTCATGGAGGGAAATTAGCCTACTGTGCCACTCTGGCAAGGGTGGTATGGGTTGGTGACACTGCGTATTCTAAATCCACACGGATATAAAATATACATACGTAACTTCTGCATATTTTTTTCAGGGGGTAAATCCCTTTATGGACTATTCACGCCAGTTTGGGGTGTGTGGGACCCACTTAAAATCCCCCCGGTGCACGGTCCCTCGTGAGTCCCCACTGTGTCTCCACAGAAGTCCCCCTTGGCCCTAACAGTTTTTTTATTATTTTCGAAATCCCACTTATTAACTCCCAAAATATAGGGGAATCTGTAAGTTGGGATCCCCTCTACAGTAGTACTTTTGGTACAATAATAAAACATAAATGTTCTTATAATGGCCAAATAGTTATTTCCAAGAAAATAACTTCGTTGTAAAGAACTATATCTCAGTTTGATTGGTTATTTCATCTTTGGATTTCTTTTGAGCCTTTGATGAGAAAGGATCCGTTGTGTATTAGACAGATTTGTCTCTTTTTTTTGCGTTATTTTCTTTTTTTGTTTGTAGTGTGCCATACACATTTTATTGCTTTGTACATTTCGGGTAAGGTTAGGGTATCTGTACATGGAAATATACTGTTAACTGCTACTTAGTACTACTCAACTCAGCGTATAGATGACCCACTGCTGAGTTTGTAAACTGCCCCGCGATACAGGTTATACCCAGTCCAGGGGTTTCGTTTTTATAAAAAAGAAAAAACAGTTACCGACCTTTGACTAATTTGTTTTTGAGATCTGTCACGGAGGGCGAACAATGGTGAAAGTTATCTAACTCAAGTAAACTGGGCCCGCCCCCAATGTAATGAGTAATATGGCGAGGAAGAACTCTCTATGTTCCCGTATTTTTCTAAATTACATTTACTGTTACACTGTAACAACAATACAAAGTCTAATGCACGTTTAATATGAACCGTATACAGCAATTTCAGCAGGATTCTGCCAATGCATAGTGAACTTAGCGATACATAAGAACAATATTAATATTACAGGCGTAGGACAGAGTCAAGTGACTTCCGTTGGTGCCGCCACCGGAAGTGACAGCAAATTGGTATCGAAAACCGGAAATGACACATATCATACGCTTTGTTTTTAAGGGCACGGGATGTCGGCCATTTTTGTTTTACAGATAGTTCCGGTGAAATTGTACGCTGTTAAACGGAGTTGAAAACCTTTGTCGGGTGAATTTATTCGTGGGAAAAATTCACAGTTTGGTTGGTGGATTGCAAATATTGAAAACGGTTTCTAAATACCGGTGGTAAAAAGAGGTGTTATGAGTTTGACGATTGTCAATCGTAGTTCTTGAACGGATGAACATTTTGGTGTACGCCCTTTTGTTTGAAATACCGTGTAGGTAACTTTTTATGTTGGAAATCCTCATAGATACGCGGCCGTGGGCTAGCCGGCGTATGTGGAAGTCTGTGGCGCGGAAATATGGCAATTGGCGCCCTGAACTACCCTCTAAAACCAACAGCGTTCCTCGACTGTCTGAAACGGGTACGGGTTTCACTCTCCAGTGTGAAACTTGTTTCTCGACCCTGACGGGTCTTGCCACATTTCTGAGCGGGCCCCACGCTCCTCAACCCAGCAGAGGCACGCGCGTTGCGTATCTTCTATTGTCTGTCGGCTTTTACGACACCCTCGTGATGGAATGAGGTGACACTATATTCTAAATCTGTAACCATATGATCATTCTGAAAGTGACTGATTTTCTGAAGCGACGATTCAATCCCCCGCCCCGACTTCGCACGGGTGCAATGATGAACCTCTAAATTTATCAGTGTTTCTCTACAATATTGTGGATGTATTATGCATATAAACCTTCCTCTTGAAGCCCTCAATTTATTAAAAAAAACCGCTTCAAAATCAGTTGCGTAGTTTTAAAGATTTATGCATACATAGGGACGGACAGATGACAGCAACTTTGTTTTATAATAATAATAATAATAATAAATAATAATAATTATTATTATGTAGTGATAGTGAAGTGATGTATAATGCATTAACATTTTAGCAGCGACATCTTTTCCCAGAAACGTAAACGAAGTTGCGGATATTAACTTAAAGTATTATAATAAGATCGCAATAATTTAAGTAGAGAGAGATTTTATCCCAACATAGAAAATACATCTCAAATGTTGATGTTTGGGCGCAAAGGAATGATTTTAATATCCAGCTGTAGGCCGCGGCACCTATTAATCTAAGAATGTTGCCGGGGATTTCATATCCGTGCAAATTGCTCTGTAATTTCGCCACCGCGATGTAGGACTCTTTGGTCTAGTTTGGTAGGCGATATAACTTGATGCTGATAGTTTAGAATTTATGAGTAAATAGTGTAAAGTATGTTTCATGCTGGTCACCACAAATGTAAGTTAATTATTAAAAAAATTGTCTGCATCAACATGCTGTCTCTATTCTATTTACTATGTACAAACAATATAACCGCTCCAAATAATTATACGGAAGTAATTTCAATACAATAAACATAGGGTTTTCAACAAAAAATCTCACGGAGTCTCGTTGCGGATACCGGCTTCCTACTTAATAGATATGCTCAGTGTTTACCAAGGCCATTCTTACTTACTTCTCAGCCCGCAAAAGACCCACTGCTGAGTCGGGCCTCCTCCAATTCGAGGGAGGAAATTAGCCTACCGTGCCACGCTGGCCAGGCACAGAGCTTCGTATTAAGTTTTCCTTCTCGAACTTTCTCTCACTCTTATTTTCTTCAACTAATAGTAAAATCAAACAATTTTTTTTGTCTAGGTAAAATTACGCCTTAGAATACGGAAACAATTCTTATGAAAAATATATAAATAACGACTACGGGCAGATTATTATTATAATGGCTACGGCAGCAGGTATCAATTTGCGTGCTAGCTATTTTTGCGCTTAGCGGACACCTATTTATTCTCAGTTTTGCATTTGAATGACCCTGTCAAGGCCTATTCGTCATTCATTGCGTAAACGTGTAGCGTGTTTCTCTCATCTGGCGAACTTGCTCTCACTATGCTGTTTAGTGCTCTTTGTAAACAAGACCAATCATTTGAAGAAAAGGTACTACAGAGTTTCTTGCTGGCTCTTCTCTGTAGAGCAGCATTCCGAACCGGTGGTAGTTTCAGCATGAATGTGCGTGGACGCAAGGGCTATGGGAGTTCAAAAGAGATGGGTGCATTGTAAGAATGACGAATTGTGTTTGAAAGGTGTGAATGTAGATATGACGATTGATGATGGCCGCATACAGCGGCGGACGGTAGAGTTTGGTGTTCCACAAGGCTCGGTTCTGGGTCCAGTCCTGTGATACATCTGATACGACTGACTGCTCCAAATGCCGCTTCTGCCCAGGGTGAGACGCCCTCCGATAGTCGCTTGCTCGCGTAGCGGGCGCCTCGTCAGGGCGTCACAGTGAAGTGCGTTTACGCGAACCTGTAGCGCCCCAAGCATGTAGTGTGAGGGTATACCGCTGGGGTTTTAGTGGGTAGTTCCCGGGATCCCACATAATCGATGGCCAACCCCAACAACCCCGTCAACAAACAAAAAAAAAAGACTATTACTTATGTGTATGGAAACTACCACCTAGCGTGGGCCATGGGCCGTAAGATGATGTTGGTAGTTTTAAATATGACGATTTATAAGAGTTTTGTAATAAAAAAAGTTTCTTTTTAAGTTTGAGTTTTGTGTTGCGGTGCATAATAGCTTACCAACAGAACTAGCATTAAAAAATATACAGCACACCGGGGCACTATTCTCAATGTTATCACTCGGGGAAAAGAACATAGATCGGAATAACACTTCTATAAATAAAATGAGTCGACAGACGATACGCGCGCAAAATTTACGATCATTTCAAACGTATTGTAGCTTCGACCCCTCTAAGATATCTTTGTTCGGACAACAAAAGGTTATAGAAAACGTTCAATGGCTCCCGCGCTAAATATTGAATTTAAAATGAGCACTTGATGAAAAGAGCCCGGATTATTAAGAAGCCTACTTTACGCATACAATAAAAAGGTATGTACTATGTCGCATGCAAAGAATGACGGATTAGAATATTGTAGAACACAGTTTATTAAGCTCGTGTGATAATAATCGCGATATTTAAGAGGTTCCGATAATGAACACAAAATGATGTAAGAACACACTCCTTATAATAATAATAATAAATATCCTTGGACATCTTGTCCTATGCTAGGTAACTTAATGCGTTTGTTATGGTAACGAGATGGCTGATAAAGTACCTAGATTTTTTTTTTGCTTTTCGTATTTTATTCTAAGTAGATAGAACACACTAAGACCCGGAACAAATACTTGTGGGTCGTACAAATATTATTATACGAGTATATATAATATTGATAATAAATAGAATACGCAAAATAGCTTGTTCCGTTATTACTACTACTACCTAGCCCGTACATGAGCCACTGCTGAGTCGGGCCTCCTCCAATTACATGGTGGGTAAAGAGCTTACTTGTGTCACGCTGGCCAGACAGGTTGGCCAGGGTTTCGTATCTAGGTTTTGTCATTTCCTATTGTCGACTCTTACGACGCCCTCATGATGGAATGGGGTAGTGACACAATGTATTCTAAATCCGTATTCAAAACGGACAATCGTTTGCAATTTGTTATACATATAATATGCCCGTAATTCATATGGCTTCAGAGTTTTTGTTGAATTCTTAGTCTTAGTTTACATACCTTATTTACGGTCCGTGTCATTGACGTAATTAGTAATACACAATGTCACTAACGCACACTATCCTGAGGGTGTCGTAAGAGGTGATCGTGAGAGGTAGATCACCTAGCCGTATGAGAAGGAAAACTTCATACAAACTCTGTGCCAACCCGTCTTGCCAGCGTGGCACAGTAGGCTAATTTCCCTCCATGAATTTGGAGGAGGCCCGACTCAATTTTGGGTAATTTATGGGCTGAAACCTTATTTATAATCACAAATTCGAGCGAACACTCTGGCGATACTTGTAACATTGTATGTCTGTACCTCCTAAACGCCTAGTTAGGTGTCAAGAGCAGCGCCGACATACGGACGTCAATGCAGTATCATTAGATAGCTAGAAATCCAGAGCGCTCCAACGATTAATTTCCCAACGGACATATTCCATTTGCTGAACCACTGTCGGGAAGTGCAATCGAATATTTACGATATTCATTCGATTCTGCAGCTGCACTCGATTCCCAGGAATCGATGACAAATTATCCCGAAAGATACTGTAGGTAATATTTCTTGTAAAAATAATTTTATTGGGCGACTCCATGATTTGTTTTATTCTCTCCCATGTTTTAGTGATCGAATCTGTGCTGTATCTAACATATTGTTTTTTTTTTTTAAATAGAAGAGAATTTTCCGTTTTATAATACAAATCACCAACTCATACTATCCTGAGGATGTCTTAAGAGGTGACTAAAGAGACACAATAGCCAGGTCACCTAGCCTGAAGAGAAGAAAAACTTGATACGAAACTCTGTGCCAGACCGTCTGGCCGGCGTGGCACAGTAGGCACCTTCCATTAGGTTGGAGGAGGCCCTGACACAGCAGTGGCTCATGTATGTGCTGAGTAGTAGTATGTAGTATGGTCAACCCCAGGGTAAACTAAAATGGGATGATGATGATGTCTTTTTTGTGAACATTTTTCGAGTATTCAAATAATATCGATTAATAAAATTATAATAAGTACATCCGAATGCAATTCCAAAATTTATTTTGTTAAAAGATCATTATCATATATCCTAGAATACTAGGAAAAACCTATCTATTATCTTCCGACAGGTTTGCTACTATTTTCTTTACAGGCTCTGATATTCCACCATTATTGGTCCAAGAGATCGTTGATAAATTAATAAATGTATGCTGATTTTCTTTTGGTTAATTTAATTAATTGTAATTAATTTCAAATAAGGAACCAAAATGTAAATAGATCTACCTAATTAACCCCCTTTTTTTTTTTTTTTTTTTTTTTTTTTTTTTTGCCCTGGGTAAAATCCTTTATGGACTATCCCCGTCGGTCCCGGGGAGGACCGACGAGGGGAGTGTGGGACTCACCTCCGAAGAGGAATACCCACTAAACATCCCCGGGGTGCTACCTGCATCGCATCCACGTTTGTGACATCATGGGGACTTGCCTTGAGGCGCTTCCACGATGTCACAGACTGGAGGCTCACCACCTCCTCCGTCTCGTGCTCTTTGTTGAGTTGAGTGTAGAGCACTCGATCCAACTACTGAGCGGGTATTACCCGCTCTGCCGACGCCTGCCCAGCACGCGACAAACACGTCGACCAACTCTCTAGATCCCATGATGTGAGGCAGGGCTGTCCCCGCGCCCTGCCCCGGGATCGGTAGGCAGAGATCTTCTGCCTAATTCTCGGCGGGAGCGGCTCGGTTGCCCGAGCCAGCGTCCACCACCGGCCCAGTTGCGGTGTCCATAGGTGTCGTCGTAACGACGACACCCTGGGCCTCACCGCTACGAAAGGGGGGCCGCCTAGTGCGACCGCCCTTCGCCTGGGCGCATTGCCTGCTGCCCAACCGGTGCGCATGAGGTACCCCCATGTCGACACACAGTGGGCAGCGCCTCTCGGGGGCCCGGCACTCGCGTGCCGTGTGGCCCGGCTCGCTGCACTTGTAGCAGCGAGCCCCTCGCCCTGCATGTTCCCTATTGGGGCACTGGGCCCCTACGTGGCCGCACTCGAGGCAGCGGAAACAAAATTCCGCTCTAGCCTCGAGTGCCTCCACCCTCGCCCTTGCCCAGCCCACCACTAGGTGGCCGGTGGACAGAAGCCGCTGCGCAGCGGCTAGCGGGCAGCGCACACTGGCCACGCCCAGGTAACCGGGCGCACGACGGATACTGCCAATCTTGACAGCCTCCGCCGTGCACCCCCCGGCTGTGGCGACCGCCTTAGCCACGTCAGCGGCCTCTGTCGCGTCGTCAAGGTCCCGGATCTGAATATCCCGGAACCGCATAGGGCGCAGGACTCGGACGCCCAGAGCACCGAGGGATGCTCCAAGGCTCTCCGCGAGCCTGTCCGCCTTCGCTCCACATTCGGGGCCAGACAGCTCGTAGAGCATCCCCCCCGTCCTCGTCCTTCGGGAACGCATCTCCTCAGGAGCGATCCCCAACACCTCCAGATTGACCGCCCTCTTGGCGGTGGTCAACGCCTCGGAGTAGGTGGCCTGCGACCCCTCCGGAATCGTCAGGGTTACGGCCTCCGTCTTCGTCCGGTCCTTCCTCCGCCGGCACTTCGCCCCTCTACCCTTCTTCGCCTTGCGTGGCGAAGAGGGGGAGGGACGGCTCCTCGGCTCGTCCTTCTTTTTTGGCGGGGCTTTTCTGGCCGCCACCGTCGCCCATGTGTCCCTCCTGGGTCCCCACGCCGGAGCCCCACTGGGCGTCGCACGCGGGGGAACCGCAGGGAGTTCCGCGACTGGTGGCACAGCCGTGGCCCTCTTTCGCCTTTTCCTCCTCTTTTTGGGAGGTTTGTCCGCCGGTTTTGGCGCCATGCGTCGCTCGCGGGCAGCAGACCGGTCTGCCTCCAGAGGCGGTCGAAGCCGCTTCTCCGGCAGCAGGCGGTACGCTATGCCCGCGATTTTGGCGTCCATCATGGCGCCAATCTCTCTCATTGTTAATGAGGGTACACCTCATGCGGAGGTGCGCTCTCTCCCTGTGGGACCTGAGGGGCCATGTCCGCCCGCAACTGGTCCAACTCTGCCCTCATGCCTTCCACCGTCTCCTGCAATCTCTCCGTGTCGGAGGCCTTCCGCACCAACCCGCTCACCGCACCAAGGAGTGAGGAGGTCGCCGTCTGGATAGCCTTGAGGAAGTACCCCTTAGGCCGCCCGTTCCGCTTAGTGACCTCCAGGAGGATAGCCAAATCGTCCTGGATGATTGTGCTGAGGACTTTAGCACTTGGCTCCCCTGGAGGCACTTTCTCCCTATTGGCCGCCACTTTGGCGATTATGTCCGCCAGTTTGGCCTTCGTATGTGCCGTCCGTGCCACCACCTTCTGTTGGGCGCTCGGCGGTACCGGTGGTAAAAAACCATCGTCCTCCTCCTCCGGTTCCTCATCCCGGAGTTTCCGGTACACCTTGTACGCGTGGTGGGCGTATTCGTGGTAGAACCCACTCTTTGTCTCCGGCTCGTCTGCGAGGTCTTCCTCCTCGCTTGGAGACACTGGTCCCTCCCACTCACTGGTGGGAGGGGTCTGCGACCTGCACGCCCTACCCGTTACTGCGCGTCTCATGAAGCGCCTATTCCTCCGTTCAGGGTCCCGGACGTCCGAGTCGCAAGTCTCAGACGCGGTTTCCCCTCTTACCGGTGAACCATCTCGACTCTGCGAGGCGCTCGCATCGCTCAGACCCTGATTGGGGAGCGGGCTGCTGAGCCGCTTCGCAACCACCCCTTCCTCCATGGTGGACTCCTCTACTGCGCGCTTGCGCATCGCGCGCGTCACCCGCCTCTCAACTACCTCATCCGTCGGAATGACGGATGGAGCGCCCCCCCCCCCCGTATACATGGGGCAGACCGCCCCCCCCCCCGAGGGAGAAGCGGTGCGGGATTCCCCAGCAGCCACCGGCTGACTGGGACCCGCCCGGGGAGAATTTTTATTTGAACGACCTTCCATCATTTTTCTCTTCCTATCACGTCACCCTAAACACTTTCCCCCCCCCCCCGCAGACTCCCGGGAAAACCCGAGAGCCGCATCCCAGAATCTACAAAAGGAAATAGAAGAAAAACGAAAAGACAGAAAAGAACGACAGGAACCAATTAAAACAAGAACAACAGTTACCAAAACCAAGAGAAGTATAACCCAACAGAACAAACCAAAAGACAGAAATAAAATGAAGTTGACTGGGGACTCGGTTTGGCGGCCAAGTGAATTGAGCGCCAACCCGAGTGCCCCATGGTGCGCCGCAACGGTTTACGCCTCGCAAGGCAACTCTGAAAACAGAGGAGTCCCCGGAGTCGCAACCCGCCACGACGCTGTGAGGAAATGGGATAGACAGGAGAAAGGGGTAGAAGGGAAAGGAAGGAGGGGGAGAATTATACGGGAAAGCGCATGACGTTTCGGCTACGTCTGTCCAGAAGGGCCAGACCAACAGCAGGCAGCAACCACGAGCAGGATAACCGTCACACTTGCCTTGGGTTTCGACGCAACAGTAGTGCTCCACCCAAGACCAACACCCCTCACATTGCCGGGAAAGACAATGGAGTACGGTGAAAGACGAAGTCACCAGGTCTTACCAGTAGCCTCTGTGACTTCCCCTTCCACCCGCCCACCTAATTAACCCCCTAGCATTAAGCCCAAAAATACGCGAAAATTTTTTTTGGATTTGAAGGATGAAGTTTCAGAAGCCATTGGTATAATATTCATTCTACTACTACTACTGAGCCCATAAATGACCCACTGCTGAGTCGGGCCTCCTCCCATCACAGGGAGGGTAATTAGCCTACTATGCCACGGTGGCCAGACGTGTTGGCACAGGGTTTCGTATCAAGTTTTCCTTCTCTTACGGCAAGGCGACAAGGCCGAAACGCTTCACACTTGTCAGTCCCATGTTCAGTTAAAACAGTAGAACCAATGTTCAAGTTTCCAGCGTGCGTCGAGTAGTTCCCAAAAATGTCAATCATGTCTCTTGTATTCGAAACTTTTGGCTATAACTTAATATTCGAAACTCGCCATCACACTCAATTTCGTCACAGTATTTTTTACTGAATATTACCTTATAGGCGCATCTTCGCCTGTGTTTCGCCGGCTTGAAACCAATGCTTATCTCAATTTACCTAAGATTTTTTTTAGATTATTTATTACAAATATACATACATATAAGTATAGATTCAGCTATGCTCGATAATGTGAGGTCGGCTGTTTTTAGGTTCGTTTATTTAAGAATCGTTTGCTATAGATGGTAGTATAGCATCCGGAATCGATAGCTATCTATCTATCTATCTATCCAACAACCAGTTGCGCGTTAATTTACAGTACAATTGAATCCCGCAGTATCTGCTAGGCTACCTCCACCAACGTTAGTAGGAAAATAGACTTCACATAGTTAGCTAATTAGGTTAGTATTTGTCTCATTCAATGGGATACTCTACCCTATATCACCCCGTGCTCAGTAATCCTATAACATTAGGGTCTTGAAGTACAAGCGTCGCTAATTGGTCTCCGCTCTCGCCTAATAACTTGAGGGCTTTTTAGACTATACGATAACGACACTGGGACAATACAAATACTCCTGTCAATTTCATTACACAACCAAAACATTCAATATGGCGAGGCTTGAATTAATTCTGCGCTATTTATGGGCTTAGAATGTAATAAACCGTTGTCCGTGACGGATTTAGAATACGCAATGTCATCAACCCACACCCTCCTGAGGGTGTCGTATGAGGCGACTAAAGGAACTCAAGATGCAGACCACCTAGCCCCAAGAGAAGAAAATCTTGATGTAAACCCTGTGCCAACACGTCTTGTCAGCGTGGTACAGTAGGCTAATTTCCCTCCATTTAAGAGGTGGCCCGACTCAGTAGTGTATGGCATGTATGAAATGATGATAATGATGACTGAAATAAAACATTAAATTGAGGTAAATATTAAAGTAATTGCAGTTACCTAGTGAATTGAGACAATATCATTTGTCATCGCTTTTTAAAAACAATTTGTTAGACCATTTAATCATAAACATCAGCAAACTCTTGTCCAATGTTAGACAAAGGCCTCCCTGAAAGAGCAATACAGCGACCTGTCTTCAACGTAATGCACCCAGCTGCTACCGAAACCTTTCACAAATCGTCGGTCTAGCAGAGTGAAATTTTGCTAGCCAAATCGATTGACACAGAGTTCCTTATGAAGACTTTCCTTCTCTTAGGGCGAAGAGCTATTTACCTTATTGAGTTATTAGTCAGCCCCTCGTCAAGATGGTTCTACTACTACTCCGCTTCAGACTAGTGCTGAGTCGAGCCTCCTCTCATCACAGTGAGGGAAATTAGCCTACTGTGCCAAGCTGGCCAGACAGGTTGGCAGAGGTTTTCGTATTATATGACGATTTATAAGAGTTTTGTGATAAAACCTACGTAAATAAAGTTCCTTTTAAGTTTATCAAGTTTTCAAGATGGTTCTAATATTAAATATTCGAAATCCACCACTATACACATAAATTACATGCTTATCTTAGACCGTTTCCAATATGAATAGGCGATTTTATGTCATTACTTTGTATCCGACAATAAACCGATAAATATGTCGAAGTCGTGTCGTGACGTGTAAAACAATTCACAATCTTATTAACAGCAAGGCGTGTCCGTGTAGCTTTCTGTGCATGCTCGCATAGAGCATAACCGCTTAATTCTCGCTCTTCATTGCTCCGAAACGGCGCAGCATCAGACAGATGTAAGAAAGGGTGCTCAGCAAAGATAAATTTAGGGATTACGATTGTTTCAGTCGTTTGCTACTTTCGTATACAAATTAATTCAGTTGTTTTATTGAGTGCTTAATTAAACTTTACTTTTGTATAGAGACACCACCCTTTGTGAGCGTGTCGCAAGTAAAACTTAGCCGCGAGAGAAGGAAATCTTAAAACGATTTTTTAAAACGTAACATGTATGGCGGGGGCACTTTACAAACATGTACCTAATTCACGAATACGAATAACGCCCAGACTCAAGCAATTGCTTCGGTTTACACAAAGACACTTGCCCGACCCTGGAATGGAACCTGGGACCCGGGACCCAAAGGAGGCACATCCAACCCCTAGACCAACAAGGCAATTAATTGAGAACCTTTGGTTAGACAGTTTTCACGTCGCTGATTTCATGTTTCGGCAGTCGTAGATAGTAGAATTATAGCCAGGACCGACCGGCTCTATGTAAAATGATAGATAGATTATCTACATCAGCCCGCGGAGGGCTTGTGAATTCAAATCATTTATTTTCTTTTGATCACGATGGACACTTAGGCACTTCGTACACAAGGCTACGCAAATCTTCGATACTCAACGATTTTAGTCTACAAGCGACTACCGCCATACAAAGCGAGTCCCGGGTCGAATGTCGGCGACGCGACTCGTGTACGAACCTCTAGAATAAAATCGTTGAGTATCGAAGATTTGCGTAGCCTTGTGTACGAGGGCCTTACAAATTATCAACCTAGAGGTTGGACGTGCCGCCTTTGGATCACAGGGTCCCGGGTTCGATTCCGGGGCTGGGCAAGTATCTTTTTGTACCCCAGAGGCACTTGCTCCCAGTCTAGGTGTCATATGCGTTCGTTAATTTCATGTTTGTAAAGTGCCCCTACGTTTGAAAAAATATAATGCCATCAGTTCGGAACGCGACTACTGCTGAGAAGACCTGGCAAGAAACTCAGCCTTTTTTGTTTTTTGTTCTTTGCGGTCCTATTTTATATATGTACAATAACATAAATAAATCTCAGGTTCAATCTAAACATCCCCCCGCGTACCACCCCGCGCTGACTGCCCAGTGGGTCCTGACTGCATCTCCACGAGCCTTTACGTGGCCTGCTAGCCAACCATCCAAAATGAAGCAGGGCCAGAAGTACCTTAACCTGCAGATCATTTTATCCGCACTATCCGCTTAACAAGGAACTTGTGGTCCCTAAAAGACAATCTGATTGTGCAGTACTGATTGCATCTACATATTTTTCTCTTCAATTCCGACGAGGGTTCCGGGATGTTAGCCCCACGATTTATGGGGACATTTTGTCCCCGGCAGGTAGGGCCTTAGTGCGGTCACTGTTACCCGTCCTCTGACACTTAAAGTACGAGTTACACGAGGGATATGCGGGTAGGACAATTAAGTTTCCTGGAAGCTAGTAGATTCATACAGTAAGTAACAATAACAGTAAACCACGGTCCGTTTACCGCGGATTTAGATTAGATAATAAAGAAATACGTCATCACGTCCGTGTGGTGACGGATTTGGAATATATAGTGTCACCAGCCCATTTCATCCTGAGGGTGTCGTAAGAGCCGACATGAGAAAATTACAAGATAAGGATAACTTGAAACAAAACTCTGTGCCTCTGTGTTAATAATGCTTGGTCAGTTGCCGCTGCCGTTGCTGGGGGTCAGTTGGCTCGGGCATTAGAAGGTTACTATGTTGACTAGATCTGGCTGATCTTTGACCCTTTGCGACTATTGTGCGAGTTTGCTCTCACAAATCTGTCTTATCCCAGCGCTGTACCTAAAAATGGCGATCTAAAAAGAGCAACTACAGAGTTTCTTGCCGACTCTTCTCTGTAGAGCTGCATTCCGAACCGGTGGTAGATGGTAAATTTTAAATTTTATTTTCTTGTTTGACTTGTCCAAAGAGGTCTAATGAGCCAACTTGATTAAATGAGTTTTGATTTTGAATAACACGCAGGCAAGTTACTACAAGAGAAGAAAAACTTTAGACAAAACTTGCTAGCAAGCGTGGAATAGTATACTATAAAAATTCCACCTTAAGAAACTGATGGAGGTCCGATATAGTATAGTCTTTTTAGAAATTAGAAACTACACCTATTAAAACACTGGTAGAAATTTATAAGAAAACTAAATGTCAAAAGCATGTCACAAGAAACATGAAGCAATTTTATTTGTTATATTTGTTATTTTACTTAAACACTGTGACTTGTAATGGATGGGTTGATATTGGAGATGGAAACCCTGCGAGGCGTAAGCATGGTCAGGTTAAAAGGAACGGGAGATTCAGGAGGAGTAGAGACCGGGATATGAACACTCGCTTTGATAGAAATGCTGTCCAGCAGTTCGACTTGGCCAGCTTCATTCAGAACGATCCGAGAGAGATTAAAGATCCTTTCGAGGTTACCATAAAGAAACGGTAAGGCCAAAATATGACAGGTACAGATAAAAAAATCTATAAACAAAAAAAAATTCGTCTTCTTTTCAACCCATAAATAACCCACTGTTGAGTCAGGCCTCCTCCGTCTATAAGTAGGGTAATCCTACTCTGCAGACCCGGTTGGTACACGGTTACATATCAAGTTTTCCTTCTCTTGCGGCTAGGTTATCATGCCCTTTTATCGTCTCCTACGACACCATCAGGACGAAATGGGGGGGGGGGGGCGTTACTACTACTCAGCCCTTATAAGACCCACTGCTGAGTCGGGCCTCCTCCAATTACATGGAGGGTAATTAGCCTACTGTGCCACGCTGGCCAGACGGGTTGGCACAGAATTTGTGTCAAGTTCTCTTTGAACGAGTTGATCTGCCTCTTACGTTCCATTAGTCGCCTCTTACGACACCCTCAGGATGAAATGGGGGGCGTTACTATGTATTCTTAATCCGTCAACACACGAAAAAATCTGGAAACGTCGAATTTTTAGGAATACCTATATCCTTACTAATTTCGGTGTCAATTCTAGTCTTAACACACACATATTATGTAATTTAATTTTACAACCCTTGAGTTATAAAAGGGTCTCGATTCGGTTGTTTGATTTTTGTTTGTTACTCTTTTGCTTCTCTAGTTTCCGTGTGGGTGACCACATGGTTTCCGTGTGGGATTTAGCGGATGGTAGAATGATACCCATCCAACTTTCAGCAGCGCTGGACGTTGCTTAGCCTGCAGATCGATTAAGTTCCACACTGTTCGCTAAGACTCTCGAATAATAGAAGTCCTATCTTTGCATACGTCCGCTTGAAGATTATAGTCTTTTCTAGTCGTTGCGTAGGTTTCGTGAGATGTGCGATGTTATCTTTGATTTATTGTGGAAATTCGTACAACATTTTACAAGAATAGGAGAACCAATCGCAGATAACCTATAATTGATTTTCAAAAACTATTATACATAGATCTTTTTTGTTTTAAGAGTGGTGAGGCTACATGCCAATGTATTGCTTTAAATTTAAGTTAAAGTAACACTAAATTTACGGCACACGGTTAAGTTAAAGCCTTCAAATTTAACTTATTAGAATCGTCGAACATGTCCTAATCAAGGGCGCTATAGCGCTTAATATTGGTTGACATTTCTAAGAAATATTAATATCAATGGACACCAATAATCCATTATTATTCATGCAAGCCTAGGGTCAAAGGAATTCAAGTCACTGACAAAAAAGAAAATTGAGGTAGCCACATGATAGACATACTCGTATTTGTGAAAACTAATTACTAAGACTATTGTTGCAGTTGAAGCAAAGAATGTGACAGCCGATTATTTTGTTGAAGTGAAATATTCACCGTAGACTTTTCTATAAAAAATAGAGAACCATAATTCTTTTAATAGTTATATAACTTTGATGTTGTGGCAGAATTCATAATTCATGTTCATAAGTCATGTCATGTAGTTCTAACTGGCCAGCATGGCACAATCTATCTGTTTGACTCCTTTTGTTCTGCGAAGCCAAGATTATTTACTAAACAAAAATAAGATCGATGTTAAATTGTTTAAGCTGAAAGTATTTCAGCGTACCCTCAATACAGGTAGAATGGCCAGCTGTGAAGTTTAGATCATAGTGGCTTTGGCACTAAGCAGGTGCCGTGGGTATTAGCATAACCCGGCTTATTAATTAATTGGTCTTCCAACAACAAAGTCATGGACTTCCCACGAAAAAAAATTATAACAAAGGTGGATGCAATTACAGGCATTCATTAGACAAAGAAGATTACAATAGTGAATTGGTAAGTGATGATTACTACAAACCGCGAGGGAACTATCCCAGTATGGGTCCAGATATCTTACAACTGATAGATTCCGGCTCGATCAGTAGAAGTGTGCAGCCGAAGCATATGGGTTATGTTCCGAGGTATAATAGCTATGGTGAAGATGACTTTACCAGTGTGGGACGCAGCAAAGTAAGAGACACGAATAAAGCCGAGGACAATCGTAAATTGAAAAAGGGGTGAGTAGTAGAAGTCATACAATATGTTTCAAAGGTGCTTATTAGCATCCAAGTGATCTATATTCCAACTTAGTAGACTAAATTCAGCCTACTCTAATAACAAAAGATACACGACGGACGCATCTCTGTGTTATTCAAGAACCAGAAACTTTATAGCAGATAGCGTCTAGAATGTATGTGTATAATGGGATATTTACTTGTACCGTCTATAACTTTTCTTAATTATTCTTTTGTTTTGTTAAAGTTTCCTAAGGAAAATGAGGTTCCCGTTTTTTTCCCGTGATCCACATGCAAGGTCTGACGGAGCAGAAAATAAGAAAAGGAAACTATTTTGCTTGAACTGTGGAAAGAAAAATGCCGTAGAAGGCTTAGGAACCAACGGTCTGAACTCTAGCAACTTGGATAAGGAATCCAACCTAAATGTGAAAAACGAGAGGTCGTTTCAGCGTTCAGCTAGAGATAGCATAAAAACTAATTATGCTGATACGTCAAACGATGACTCCAGGTAAATAAATTTCTATTTCTTGAATTACCTCTCCCTGTATGTAGAGTCAGAACACAATATCTATTAAAATTACGAAACATTCTAGCTCCTTTGAAAATGTGGATGATACGTATCTTTATCTGAACAAATTAAATACGCCTCAAGAAGACATGAGTCGTTATAAATACTTGGGAGAGAGCTACGGTAATAAAGAAACTACAGAAGACTCTAATGACATGGACAATCAGAAAAGTAATAGCTTGATATTCCACAAACGATGCAATAATCCTTTTAGTAATAATATATTTTATAACGTTGTCAACGAAAGTAGCCAAGAAGAAGACAATTTTAATGAAAACGATGCCAACATGGTAATTAAAGTTAAACGGTCATTTATAGAAAACCTTTGCCATAACTGTAAGAAAAGATATCTGGAGAGCCTAAATAAGATTAATGAAAGTAGGATAGATACAGGTATGGTACATAACAGCCGACAATTTTTTGAAAAAATGTTTAGCATTGATGCCGCCGGAAACGATCGCAATAAAACAGTTCAGTTCTCGAGTAGGAGAGAGAAAAGAGAAGATGATCGCGAAAAGGTATCCGAGTCAGAAAGACAACTGAAAGAGTTAGAATTAGTTGAGAAAAGAGTAGAATCAGTTATTGCTCCTAATGTTAAAACGCCTTCCAATTAGGTGGAAAATGTTTTAGTTTTATATTTAAATGTTTTAGCTGATTTTAGAATAATATAAATGTGTTTACAGGGGGATGTTTTATTGAAGTACTGACCAAATTGGACTTAAAAATAAAACTTTAAAATTATTTCTTCATTTGTCCGTGTGGAGACATTCAAAGACACGGTGACAGGTTTCTTTTGACAGTTTTGGGTAATCACTGAAATACGATGACGGGTTAAGAATTACATAACATAGGTTCACCCCCCCATTCCACCTTAAAGGTAAGAGCCGAAAAAAGGAATGACAAGGCCACGCTGCCAATGCGAGTTGGACAAGCGTTGGTATCAAGTTTTCCTTCTCTTGCGGCGATGGTGATGTGCCTCTTGCCTTGCTTCAGTCAACTCTTACGACGCCGGAGACGCAGGATAGTGGGGTTTGGTGACATTGTGTCAGATATACAAATTTATGGAGGAATTAGCCCACTGTGCCACGCTGGCAAAATGGGTTGGCACAGGTTTGTATCATGTTTTGCCTATAATAGGTCGTAGACAATTACTCGCATACAGGTTGTGACAGCCCTGTAGCTATCTGAAATAATTCTATTCTAGAGGTCATATAAGGAAGCAGTTCTGTGTTGAAACTATATTTCTATCTTGAAGTATGAGTGAAATATTTATTACAAAACATGGGTTGTAGTGAAAACCAACCAACTAGCGCGGCCCCCGTTCCAGACATACCACCGTCATCTGGCTGGATGTTGGTGACGGATTTAGAATGCATGTCATCACCCCTTTCCATCCTGAGGGTGTCGCAAGAGCCGACAACCGGAAATTACAAGGCCGAAAACCTAGCCTAGACGGGTTGACACAGGGTTTCGTATAAAGTTTTCCTTTTCCTAAGAAGGAAAACTTTATACAAAACCCTGTCTCAACCCGTCTGGCCAGCGTGGCACTGTAGGCTAATTACTCTCCATGTAATTGGAGGAGGCGCGACTCAGTAGTGGGTCATTATGGGCTGAATAGTAGTTTAAGAACATAACATGTTTGTAAAAACTAGTTTCCTTTTCCAATACTCGTATTTATAGTTTAAGTATATATCTGTCTTTTCTCTCTGAAAAGGACGGAAGAAATTTCACACGTCGCGGGCAAACACGGGCGATGTTACAATTTATTCTTGAAATAAGACCACTATGAATATCTAGGTGGTCGCGGAATGAGGAGGGAAATCGCATTTCCATCGGACAGCCTGATTTATTGCTGCTATGGATATTAGCTACGAGATTGCTTTTCTATATTTACGCTCTGACGCTTTAAGTGAGATGTTATACGGCAGAGGGGGCGAGTACCTTGTTATGTATGGAGCCATTACCAAATAGATAACATCATTTCCACTAAAAGAAGTCCACTGCTGGACATAGGCCTCCACCAAGGATTTCTACGAAGGCCGCATCCATCGCTTTCCTGCGACCTTGACCAGGTCGTCGGTCCACCGTGTGGGTGGTCTACCAGCAGTGCGCTTTCCGGAACACGGTCGCCACTCGAGGACTTTTCTGTCCTATCGGGCGTCAATCCTGTGACCTTTGAGCCCTGCCCAATGCCACTTAAGTTTGGCAATCCTGTGGGATATGTTGGTAAATCTGGTTATCCTGTGTATCTCCTCGTTTCTGATTCGATCTCGCAGGGAAACTCCGAGCATAGCCCTCTCCATTTGCCCTTTGGGTGACTTTGAGCCTTCTGATGGAGCCCATAGTCAGCGAATAGTTAACATAAAATATACTAATGCTCAGCCCATACATGACCCACTTTGGAGTCGGAACTCCTCCAGTTACATAAAGGGTGGCTAATTACCCTGTACCACGCTGGCAAGACGGGATGGCACCTTTTTTTTTTTTTAACCAGAGAGTAACCAGAGGCTTTGAATCCTCGTACGACTCTTGCTCAGACTGAGCATTACAAATCGGGAGCATGTTCGCTCCATCGGCGTCTCGCCAGGAACACGTGGCGAGACGCCGGGTCTCTCGCGGTCTCTTACTCCGATGGGTGAGGGATTTCCCCTAATCCCTCACCCGGAGACCGACTTCAAGGAGGGCGGCGGTCCTGGGCCAGACGGCGACGCCCAATGCGTGCCCGGCGCTGCGGCGGTGCGCCAGGGGCGCGTTCACGCTCGCGCTCCGCCTCCTCCTTCTTCCTCATAACGGCTCCGGCGAATTTTGCCAGAGCCTTCCAAGATCTGTCGCTTTCGACCATCTTCTCAGCCAGGGTCGGGAGCGACAGATCATTACCAACGACTGCGACGAGTGTCGCTCGCTCTTCAGTCCAAGAGGAACACATTTGCAGTGTGTGATCTGCGTCATCTTCTAGGCTATTACAGTGATGACACTCTCTCGTACTCTCTCTGCCCACTATGTCATGAAGATATTTGCCGAAGCAGCCATGATTGGTGAATATCTGCGTCAAGTGGTACGAGAGAGCGCCATGTTTCTTAAGCACCCATCGTTCCAAAATAGGCCTCAGGGCCTCCACAACTCGCACACCAGTGCTTGGCTCTCGCATCATCTCAAGCCAGTTTATTAGCAGATGCCTGCGCTCCTGCGCTCGCCAGTTCTGTATCTCTTCGAAAGAGGGAGAGTCACCTCTGCTCCGGGCCTCAGCGACCAGATGGTAGACGGAGGCTAAGACCCGGGCCTCCAGCTCCCAGGGAGGCGTCCCGGCGAGCGCAGTAGCCGCCATGAAGGAGATGGTGCGGTAGCCTCTCACCATTCTAATTGCCATGACCCTCTGTGGATTACGCAGGAGAGCCACGTTGCGGTTGTTGAGGGCATTAACCCATATGGGTGCCCCATAGAGGGCCATGGACCTGACTACATTGGCGTATAGCCTGCGACAAGTTATGTTCGCGCCACCGATATTTCTTAATAGCCCGCTAAGGGCTCCAGCTGCTCGAACCAGTTTAGGGCCTAATCTCTTGAAGTGTTCCCTAAACGAAAGGCGTGAGTCGAGAGTGACGCCGAGGTAGCTCATGGCTGTCCCGATGTCAATCCCGACCCCGCCCACAGTTATTCTAGAGTCTCCCGGTGGCCGTCGCCGCGGTCCATGTATGCAAATGGCCTCCGACTTAGCCAATGCTACGTCCAGTCCTAGACGTCTTATTCGGTGCACCACTTGGGCGACACCGGCCGTCGCTCTGATCGACGCGTCTCGAAAGTCACTGCCGCGGGCAGTGACAAGGGTGTCGTCTGCGTAGCAAGTGATTGTCACTCCCCGCAGCAGATGTCCCCGTAACACCCAATCGAATCCGATGTTCCACAGGAGAGGGCCTAGAACCGACCCCTGTGGAACACCGCGCTCAATTTCCCTGGTTTCCTATCCGGAGCTCGTTGGGAACCTAATCCGTCTTTCCGACAAGTACGACTCCACAACCCGATACATATAAGGTGGGAATCTGTGATAGCGGAGTGCCTCGAGTATGCACGCCCAGGGGAGAGAGTTAAAAGCGTTGGCGATGTCCAAGGACACCGCCAGCACCACGTCACCCTGGGCGATCGCCTCCTCCGCCATCACCTTCACCCGTTCGATTGCGCCTATTGTTGAGTGGGCGCGCCGGAACCCAAACTGTACGTTGGACAGGTTTGGCCCTACCTCTTCCATGTGCTGGACGAGGCGGGCAGCTATTATGCGCTCGAGGAGCTTGCCCATCTCGCCCAGCAAAACGATTGGTCTGTAGGCCGATGGTGCCTCCGCAGGTCGACCATCCTTACGCAGGAGAACAAGTCTCCCCTCTTTCCATCGACTCGGGAACTGTCCTTGGACGAGGCACGCGTCCATTAGTTTCCGTGTTCGATCACCAAGGTCCTGCATTGACATTGCAAGGACCCGACCAGGTATCCCGTCCAGACCCGGTGCCTTGTTGTTTGACCGGGCTTTAGTGAGGGCAACGTTAAATTCCGCCTCACTTATGGGGGGAACCTCTACTTCTTCAACATCGGTGGGTGGCAGCGAAAATGGGACGCGTACCTCGTCCACTCTTGGGATAAGACCCTGTAGCACTTGCTGGACTTGCATGGGCTCCATTGTGCGTGTCAATGGTGGAGCCCAGGGTCTATGCTTCTGTCTGACCGCTTTATAGGGACGGCCCCAAGGGTCGTCGTTAAGCGTCTCCAGAAAGGCCTCATATGACGCAGCTTTGGCTTTCCCAATTTCCTTTTTCATGGCGTCTATCTTTGCCCTGTATATGGCGTATAGACGACCCTCCTCGGCTTCGTGTCTGTGAAGTCTGCGCCTGTATCTCGTGTAAGACCGCCTGGCAGCTGTGCTCTCCGATCTCAATTGAGCTATTTCCTCTGTCCACCAATGGACTCGCCTACGAGGCCCCATTTCACGCTGCCTGGGCATTGCTGCATCGCATACCCGGGTTAGTGTCTCAGTCAGGTTTTCCGTCTCTTGTGCTACGTTGGCAGTCATTGCTTGGTCTGGTCCATGGTTCCAAGACTCTGTGAGAGCCGCCAAACGCAGCTTAGTCATGTCCAGTTTTTTAAGGGCCCATCGTGGAGGATCCCCTGGTAGCGGCATCATCGATATAGGGTTCAGGAGGGCGGAGACCTCGAACCTGATGTATCTGTGGTCGGACATTGTCTCCACACCCTCCAGGACTCTCCAATCGCGAATCCTGCGAGCAAGTTGAGCACTCGCAAAACCTACATCCACGATGGACCCGCCGTTTCTCCGTATACATGTTTGCACTGTTCCGACATTGATGGTCCTAAGACTCATCATCAGGGTCCACTCCAATAATTCATTGCCACGTGCGTCACTCGCTGGGGATCCCCACGCCACGGACTTGGCGTTGAGGTCCCCCGCGAGGAGTACGTGTCTCGTTCTACGACCCATAATTATTGCACCGAGCTGTCTGAGGTACTCCTTGAAGTCGGCGAGACTTCTGTTCGGGGAGAAGTACCCGCCGACAACGAGAACCCCCTTCACCTCTGCTGCAACCCAGCCTTTGCCCTTTTGTATGTATTGTAGAGGGGGGGCTCCAGTCATCGCTCTCGAGTAGAGAGCCACCATGCCATCCAAATCTGTTGCCCATTCGTTGTATGTCGGGACTCGGTATGGCTCGGCGATTACCACTAGATGTATTCCCATCTGCGCCACGCTTATTTCTTGCCGCCTGCGCAGACTGCGACAAAAGGTCACAGTGCTTTCGGCCCGCTCCTTTTCCGTGGAAGGCCTGCCTCGACCACGACTCTCTTTTGCGCGACGTCACTGGATGACCCAGCGCGCGGCACTTTCTCAGCCTCTGCCTCGTCAGAGTCAGACTCGCTCTTGTGGGGTCGCTTGACGGATTTGCGACCTGGCTGGCTATCCGTAGATTGGGACCTCGTTGTTCTTATGTTGACGCCAGTGCCGGGGGCGTCATCACCCTCCATTTCAGCGTTCAGTCCCGTCTCTCGTATCACCGATTCCGTAGAGCCTCTCCCCTTTACTACTACAACGTCACTGAGGACGACTATCGACTTCTTCTCGGTTGCATTCGCAATCACATTCGCACTTCCGCCCTGCCTGCCAGACTGCGTTACCGTCTGGCTGACAGGGGGGGTTTTGGCTACCGAACTCCTACAGCGGCCTTTAGTATCTCTAGGGGCTGGTATAGCAGTCCCTAAGGCCTTCTTCACTCCCACACATTTCTCCTCTACACCCGTTGAGACAGGTTCATCGCGAAGTTTGCCCCCCCCCGTAGTACGAGGGGCAGGACGCCGCACTGTTAGGCGCGACGCCGTGGGATTCCCCAGCCGCCAAAGGCGAACTGGGACCCACCCGGGGACCAGATTTTACTTTGCGACTTTCCATACTTTTTCCTTTACACCCACGTATCATCATTGAAAGAAGAAGGCAAAAAGAAATATATAAGATAGGAAATAATAAGACAATAAAACCAAAACAAACGAAGAAGATAACCAAAACAAAACGAAACTAAAAGACAGAATATATATAACAAAACAAACAAAACAAAAACCAAATTAGAATAAACAATATATACTTTATAAAAGGGTAGCGCTGCTCTTCGTCTCACCTCTCCCCGTGGGCCCGCCCGGCATGGGAGGCCCTGGCCGGTATGGCCCCACGGATCATTGAGGCACTCAAGCCCCCCCACCACGGCAAGGTGGCAGCACAAATCGGGGGGGAAGACGGGTTGGCACCTGGTTTCGTATCAAGTTTTCCTTCTCGTGTGGCTAAGTTACAAGACTTGATATTTCCTTTCGTCGGATCTTACGAAACTGGAAAGGAATGGGGTGGTGACACCACGAATTCTAAATCCACTCAAAATCAAATTCAAAATGTTTTTTATTAGAATAAATTCTTGCGAATGCTTTCAAATAGTCAAATAGATTTTAAGAGAAAAATTTAATTTAATTTAAAATAATAAAATTAATAATTTAGTTTTTACCACCGGTTCAGAATGCCATTCCATAGAGAAGAGCCGGCAAGAAACTTCATGGTTGCTCTTTTAAATAAAAGGGTTACAATGATGGTGGTACAAGCAAGTCTGACAGATTAGTGAAAGCAATAACACGCATAAACATGTAGCATAGTCAAAAATTAGAATAAAATAAAAAAAAATCTGTGAAATTACATAGTGCGTGCTGAAACTGCACTCACATACTGTTCACAAAACTTCACTAATGAAAGATCAGAGCTAGACCATAACATAGCCGACGTTACTCCCATGCGTCACTATCTGATAGATAGTCATTAACTTGATAATACGCTTTTTTAATTAAACCGGACTATATACGGACACTACACGGACACCGTTTAACCGGTCACGGATATAAATATTAACATAAATATAAATATGCTAAACGTCTGTGTCAATCATGTTACTTCAAGACTTCTTTTTTTTTAATTAAGGACCAAAATTTTCTTAAGTCTAACATATTTAATTTCTATGAATTAAGCCGACCGTTCTTCAAACATTTGTTATTTCTACAAAACAGGCATAAAACTAAGTAAATTTAAAGTCGCATATCTTAGTTGCACAGGACAAACATATCGCCTCATTTGTGTATGGTCCATCTGAAAATAATATTTCCTGATTAATCCTTAAATTTTTCACATACTCACCCACTGCTGAGCCGAGCGTCCTCCAATTACATGGAGTGTAGTTAGCCTACTGTGCCACACTGGCCAGACGAGTTGGCACAGGGCTTGTGTCAAGTTTTTCTTCCCTTGCGGCTAGATACCTCCCTCTTCCATTCCTTTAGTCGCATCTTACGACACCCTCAAGATAGATTGGGGTGGTGACACTATGTATTCTAAATCCGTCACCACTCGGACCATCGATGACAAAATACACAAATGAATGTATTTTCACAATATTAGTCTTAATATAATAGTTTCACCCATATTTATCCGAACTCGAGCTTAATTCGTCTTATTAGACATTTACGATTACTACTCCGCTCTTTTGGGGCTATAAATAGATGATAATGATCCAGATGAATAAGCAAGTGCTATGGACAAAGACACTGTGTGCCAAATTTCAGGGGAAAATAAGCGTTTTTTTCTGAACATTCCAGTCATCAATTGCTGACGAAGGAAATGTAGAATACAAATGACTAAGCTTGTGGGATAGTAATAATCGCTAGTTGGTTGATTATCACTTAAACCCTTTTTTTGTAGTGAAAGGCACAAAACAACCATTGCTCCCTCATACTTCAACTTTGGATCAACGGGTCCCGGGTTCGATTCCGGGGTCGGGCGAGCGTCTTTGTCTAAACCAGAGGCACTCGCTTGGGGTCTGGGTGTCATTTCTATCTACACGGTGATTTTTTTCCCATTGTTTTCCCGCGGCAGATCGATTTGCTATTAGTAGTACTATCGATTGATAGCGATAAATTAAAAAAATAAAAGGTTTTTTTTTTCAAATATCAAAAAAAATATTATATCAAATCGAAAGCGTGAGAAGCAATAGTAATTCACCAAACATAATATTAAAGTAGGTATCTACATACGAGATACCGCCGCCGCCGACCACGGTGAAAGCCTCCCCTCCCGCGCCACCCCCTATACCCGCTATAACCGCGCCGCCTCAGTTAGTTGCGAATTGGCGACTGTCGTCGCACGCGCGTTGTGTTTTCGTGTAGTGGCGTTTGAGTGCAAAAATGAATCGGCACTACAAATATTCTAACTTAGAGTACGTCGCTATGGTGCAACTGTACGCTCGGGCTGATTAGGACTCCCACGCTGCCCAGCGGCTTTATTCGGAGCCGCAACACTTGGAGTCGCTCCGTCTTCGCGGGATTTTGAACCTCCAAGTCCCACAGGCCCGGACAATCGTAGCGGCAACACAGCGACTACTCGATCATGTACAGTTTGAGACACCAGCGCATGCACAGGGCAGAGGTCGATTGGCCGTTTCTTTGCCAGAGCTCGATGAACTAATTATCGAATTCTTCGAACGGGATCCTCGACGGAGTACGCGTATGGCTGCGGCTAGGTTTAACGTAAGCCAATATTACATTTGGAAAGTACTGAACTGTGAAGGACTGCATCCTTATCATTATCGTAAAGTTCATGACGCCGTTGGACTTTTATTTGTGGTTAGAGCTCAAGCGACTAGTGTATCGGGAAGAATACGAAACGCGCGACGCGTTGATAACTGCGATAGTGGACGCTTTTAATATCGTAAGAAGTGACAGTGACACTAGTGAAAATGAAAGACAATCAAATGAAACGTGTTCAATTGTGCATTCAACGAAATGGGTTGCACTTCGAACAATTACTTCGGTACCGGTGAGTGTAATTAATTACTTTGTAAATAGCAAAAAAATCATAGTACGTAGGTTAGTTAATCAAAATCATTGTAAATAAGTTGATTCAAATTTTTTTAATACGCCGTAAATACTTCAACAATACAAATAATTTTTCGTATGATATTAAACTTGTTAGTAGTTTCGTATTTAGTTAGTTGAAGGTAAAAAAATTTTGTTACGCCGCTAATGAGTGAATTCAAGAATCGCATTCCGTACCGAAGGCTATGGCTCAGGGTTCCCAAAAGTACTGGGGAGTAAACAAAGGCTTTTGTTTCCCACGTTAGTTTCTTTTGTGTTGTTGTAACAATAGCGTCTGTTAAAATGCCGACACCTATTGTAGGTGTTTATTTTTATGATGTTTTTTTACATTTCACCGGCTGATTAGCGTGTGAAAGACTGTGTGGTAATAAAGTATTTATGACGGTCCCAAGCCCATTAAAGTATGAAGGAAAAATTGCAAAGCTTTTAGGTAATTATGTTTGGTGTTTCGTTAACACAAGCCCTCGTGCTACAGCTTATGACTACGGAAGGTATTAAGTATCAGCTGATAGCGCAATGATCCGCGCGTCGCTCGCGCCGCGCCCGCCGCGCGCTGCCCTTACTATTGGTAGGACGTCGGTTTCGAGTTTTGTTTTTCACAATTGTAAATCCGACATTTATTATTAATTAAATTATTTTTTGTTATAAATCGTTTGTACTACCGGGAGGAAATCATTTCCCTGCGGGAAAACAACCATTTCCATTTCACGGTGTATAATATGTATGTATTTACAAAAAAAATGTAATAAGTAGTGTATCATCCATAACACATTACCATAACACAAGCATTAAGTTGCTTAGCTTGGGACGAGATGGCGTTGTGCGAAATGTACAAGGATATTTATTTATCAAACTATTCCTGTTTTTTATTGCTCCGGTTGGCGCAGTGGTTGACTGCTGCGCAGCATGTCGCGGGTTCGATCCCCGCACGGAAGAAATATTTGTACGACCTACAAGTATTTGTTCCGGGTCTGGGTGTTTTCTATCTATAATATGTATGTATTTACAAAAAAAATGTATAACTATAAGTAGTTTATCATCCATCTCGTTACCATAACACAAGCATTAAGTTGCTTACCTTGGGACGAGATGGCGTTGTGTGAAATGTCCAAGGATATTTATTTATTATTATTTACTTCGGTTGGCTTTAAGGTTTTTGTTACAACCTGTAGATAATATGTAATATGATTTTTGTATGCGTCACAACTTCAAAGTAGGTACTCCGAGCAGCTGGATGTGATCATTCGATATTGAACAGCTGTGACCTTAGGTGGGGTGATGATGATGAAATCTATAAGTGTCCCACGATAACTAATGCAAAGTCGTACCGTTTAACAAATAAGATTAACCAGATTACCTATATTAAACCATTCCGTGGAGCAAATTCCCGCCTCCTGACGGGCAGAGACTATCGCCTCCCGAATTGCAATGGGAATCACCACAGACATGCAGATTGGTGGCTCACTGCATGCTGGAACAGAGGTGGAAATCTTATAGCGGTTACATTACCATAGATATTATGTCTAGAATATGGTGGCCTTCCACTTCTTCGCCTTCGAAGCCAATTATGATGGTGATCAGATGTTCCTACATTTGGTAAGAAGAACGACGTCTAATGCCAATTTGAAAGCATCCTTACTCCATGACAGTAAGTCTAAGCTCATCTTCATCATCTACCTTGACTTTTCTAGTTTTATTCGGGTCTCCTTAAGTCTTTACTGATTTGTCTAACTAACAATATTTATACAAAACGAGTGCGATCGTGTAGATCAAGATACATCTACACGCCTGGGAGTCCCATATAAACCGGTCGTTGCCCACGCGGCCAGGTATTCATGCGGATTACTCGACAAAATATAAGGTTTCCTAAATACCACAACATTTATTTTTTCTTGCCTTGTTAGATACACTTGTTAGAGTCACTTTATATACCTTTCGATCCGAAGATTATGTCCTTAGTATAGGATTTCTTTCTCAAATATACTCGGAAATCCTGTGGGATGTCCAAAGCTTGCGGTACATAGTAGTTCCACGTGCGGTCTGTCAAGAGCTCTCCCGTGTTCAGGTCGTATACCAGCTCCTCACTTGTCCAGTATCCTCGACCCATTATGAACGCGCCTTCCACCTAGAATTGTCAAGAGATATTATTATATAATTATTTATTAGTCATACTAGATTCAAGAGACAATCCCCAGAGGTCTGCAATGAATGGATTCCAATAATATTAACCAGGATATCGATCCAGCGTATGGCAACTAGAACTAACAAAACTTACATTATATGACAAGAAGAGTATTTGACAATTGTCGTAAAGTTTTCAACAACCGGTACTCATAAGTCTGAAAGTCACTATGTTGCATTTAAACACCATGCAATTATTGAAACTTAATATTGCTAACCTGTCCAATATCTAGCTCTGGGTTTATACTTCTACCACAATCTTCCATAATATCCACCCTTAAAATCTCGTGTTCCCCGGTAATAACATCAATTTCCACTTCTGCTAATGTTACACCGTATACCAGGTATGTCTCAAAATCATCTGGACCTAGAAAGCTATGAAACTGCAAATCGATGTTTAAGTCATAACAGTTCTTTATCACATCTTCCCAAGTTGAATTCTTCATCTGTTTCCTTACAGGCTCTATTCTCTCTAGGATAGAGTAACAACATTTTTCTACAGCAATTATTATGCTCTGCGTTGTCTGACTTCCTCCAGTCACAGCTGAATTGGGACAAATTATTGTATTATTTTCTTTGATTATGATTTTATTCAGGGGAATATTTAGCACGTATGCAGCAACTTGACATGCTTTGGTATTTATTCCTTGGCCAATCTCTACTCCGCCATGTGAAATAGCAACCGTCCCATCGCTCTGGTAAACTGAAATGTTAACATCAAAATACCTGGGATATTCATGGTTCCATTTTAAAAATACAAATCTCAATCCTCTTTTTTTCCATCTATTAGAAGCATTAAACTTGTTTACAGCTGCTCTTCTTGTCGTATAATCTGCATTTTTTTTAAGATCTTCGAACATTTCTTTTAGATCAGGGTAATTTGGATCTAAATTTGCTAAACGAACATCTGTTGGATCCTGTGCTGTTTGGTAAGCGATTTGTTCCATTAAAAGTTCTGCCATTGCTATATTTTCGAAAGTACCTTTGAAAATATAAATTAAGTTATTGTATCTCAACGAAGACACATTTACAGCTGATAATGGTGATGATATAGATGATAATAAATACTCTAAAAATGAGGGGCTTAAATGAAAACAAAAAAAACTTTTGGGGTTTTTTTGGATGTGCCGCCTTTAGATCACGGAGTCATTTGTTTTGAATCTGGGTGTCATTTGTGTTTGTGATTTCCATTTTTGTAAATAGACCCTGCGATAAAGCCTATATATACCAATGCAGGAGTTTCGTTTTCAATGAAAATTTAAAGCTAGATTTACCCGGTGATCGGAACCATGTATTTTTGGCTGTATCCGTTATAGTATCGAAGCATTTGTAATGCCAATTTGAGCTGTTGTAGGCATTGCTAAAAGATTTGACTCCAAGCTGTGAAAGTTTTTCATTGATGGTGTACCCGTTGTCTTCATACAAATTGTAGTTTGAATACTGAATAACGCCTTTGCGGTTGACTCCCACCTAAAATAAACAAATGTTATACTAACTTAGCTACTTATGAACATGTGTAATAAATTAAACATAATTCCCACTGTTGCTTTAAAGGTTTCATAGTGTGAAATGTACCACTCCATGTGTTATGTTTCACGCTTTGCAGGTCAATTGAAAATATATATAAATTAACTGAAAAATAATAACACACTTGTGCTCGGTTTATTACTACTCACTTCAAAATTCGTAGCACAAGGAAACCTTTTGCCCCATACTCTCGTATTTGTGGCAATGCCATGAATCATACGACATGGTATGTTCAGTTTTTGGACTACAAGGCTGCATGCTACAGCTGTCTGGATAATACGAGTAACTTTGATACCGTATGCGCCCCCAACGCGACGCACATGAACATCGATTCTGAAAGGTTATCAAAATTAAATATTCTGTCATGATTGGACTCAGACTTAGGATTACTAAAGACTAATCACTCCGAAATAATATTCCATCATCATCAGCCCACATTAGTCGACTGCTGGACATAGGCCTCCCCCAAAGAGCGCCATAGCGCTCTGTCAATATTCCATGTGGTGACGGATTTGGAATACATCAGCAACCCATTACATCCCGTGGGTGTTCCAAGAGCTCACAAAAGGAAATGATAACAAGGAAACCCTGTACCAACCAGTAGGCTAATTGTCCTACATGTAGTTGGACTCAGAAGTGGGTTCATTTATGAGTTGAGCTGATTAGATTAAAATTGTTTCCTTTAGATCTTCCGCATACTCATTAAAAAAAATATATAAGTTAGATAGAAGAAGAGCATTTAAGAATATTCATTCTTGATTACTAAATTCGTATTTCAGCATGCATACACGTAAAAGTATAATATTATGTATCTCAAAGTATCATAATTAAAAATATATTGTAAATCTAACCTGTTTACGTCCAATTTCAAAGCACGGGATATCATAACTTGCATAGCAGCAAGATGTTGGGACGTTGCATATACTGCTAAACCTTCTTCTGTAGGAGCAGTTACGCAGGTTAGTGTTTCAAGTGTAAAATAGTACTGACCATGTATTGCATTGCTGCCTTTTATAACTTTGTCTATCTCAGTGCCTTTTGCAGTAGGTTTGATTTCACGAAAAAGGACGTTTCTCGTGGGATCCTTTATTGCATCTCTTATTTTAACGGTAGGTGGCTTAACATCTATATACGTTACTTTTACTAGACTAGATACATTTTCTGCTATGTATCGTGTTTCAGCGACAATTACCCCTATAGGTTGATCGTAATATTTTACTTCTTTGCTACAAAATAATTCTTCGTCAATACTATTGAATGAATCATCAGCTGGTGTGAATGAGTTAAGTCCCGGAATATCTTTGGCTGAATAGAATGCTATAACTCCCTGCTGGCTCTGAAAACGTCAAAATTACCACGATACAAATATAATGGCCGTTATTTTTATGTGATTGAACATGTAAAATTTAAAAATTATGCAGGTTAGTAGAAAAATGTCAGGTGAAATTAATATCGTGTTTACCAGAGCTTCTGTAGCATCAATATTAGCAATGCGGCCTTTAGGAACCTTTGCCAAGACAAATTCTGCAAAAATTTCATTCGGGAACGCAGGTAGATCTTCCGTATATTTTGCTTCGCCCGCACATTGTATCTGTAATTTGAAGAGTGTAGGTATGTACAATGATGTATAATTATTTTTTACCATATTGAGTCCTATTAAAACGCATAACCTATATGTATGTTTTATTGCAAGAGGTTCCACCATAGTAGTAGATTACTGACCTGATTTTTAAAAGACATTAACGATTAAATACTAATGAGGTGGAGAAATAGAGTTCATAACCAACCATAAGTTGCACTTTCATCTTACCAATCCTTCCAGCTTTGGTATGGGTTGGTTGACAGGCCAGGTCGCTGGATACGTGTCAAAGGATTGAAGTCCTACAGAAATTGGTCGTGAATCGTGCAATTTTATAATGCCTGATTTATTTCGACTTTGACTGTTACTAGGATATAAGCTGAGAAGACCCTGGAACATTAGTATTGTTTAAGTATTTTCTAATACAATAGTCCTATTATTTCACATATGTTTTACACGTAATTGCTAGATTTACTGTGTGTCATGGGTGTATTTGTTACAAATAAATCCTTTTTCTATTACATAATTTTTCAAAACACTCATTTTTATACTACTAGGGTGGAGCTCAAGTAGATGGCCATCTGATAAGCATTTACTTTGGGCCATGAACGTCTGTCTTCAGAGTTGTCACCTTGGTCAACCTTGCGTATACGCGCAGGACCACCACCTTCAATTGGAGGTCCAGGTTAGGAGTGTAGTACTCTTACACATAAAAAAAAAACATTTAAGTACCTTGTAGAACAGCCCTAAAGCCAATTGTTTTCTGTAAGCTACAGAGGGCTCAGGCGGGTTTTCGACTACAACCATTTCATGCCTCAACATTTGTAGAGCTGATTGTAAAGTTTCATTTGTAAACAACTTCTTTCCTTTTAAGAATTTCTCAGTGAAGCTGGCTCTTATGAACTGTGGTGAAAGCCCGCCATATACAATTCTTGCATCTTTGACAATATTGTTGAAACTCAGTTTGAACAAGAACCCCGAATGAACAATCGCATGTGCATTTTGAGCTCTTGGAGTTACCTGTTGGAAAGCAATTATAAGGGAAACAAGAAGATGTCATCAGGTATTAATTGATTGGAGTCTCCTACCTGTAATTTACCTTAACTACCAATTACTAGCATTTAGAGGAATCGATAGTCACCCCCCGATACCTAACTAAAGATGGTTCCTTTAGTTAATCGTTTGGTTTTTTTCATGTCGACTGCTAAATGTTTGAGAAAGGCAGCCCTGACCCACAACTTTACCTACCCTCCGATAGAAATGTAATGCAAATCATCACTATCACTACTCACTATCGCTATCACTATCATCACCACTTAATATAAAACAAAGTTGCTGTCGTCTCTCCGTCCCTTTGTATGCTTAAATCTTTAAAACTACGCAAAGGATTATGAAGCGTTTTTTTTAATAGATAGAGTGATTTAAGAGGCAGGTTTGTATGTATAATATATGCATAATTGCACCCGTGCGAAGCCGAGGCGGGTCGCTAGTATATAATTTAACGGTCACCATTCACACCACCACTAATCCAACAGAGTCAAACTTTTGGTTAATCATAAGCTGTGTCATAAGCAACACTATTCGTTAGGTTACTACTGATGTGTTAGAAATATCAATGTATGCCAAAATTTAACTTACTTTGTAGGTAATTAGCTTGTATTCATCATTCAGTGGAGGTAATAAAACATTCTTAATAACTAAACCTGTCATATTGATTTTTAAAAATTGACACATCTTCACCGTTTGCCTTGCACCAGCAGAATTCACTGCAAAAGAAATGTCAATTAAGGAACTGCTAAATTATAAGTACACGACAAGAAATCTTCATTTAATTGGCAATAAATGATTCGGCATGATTTGACGATGTAACTGAAGAATCTAATATAATTTTAGACGTTTACAAATTCAATGTACCCAGAGTGAGTTGAGCTCCGACAGTTTCAAATAACAGAAATAAATCGGATTGGAATTCAGGATGCTTGTGTTTTATCATCAAATTTCCCGCAATGGAGCCAATCTGAAACAATTTCCAGATTTTATAAAAAAATTTTTTCCTTAGATTTCATTTCGTCAATGGCGTTGGAAATCATTTCCTTTGTCGGATTTAGAAAACATTGTTTCAACAAAATCTTCCGTCAGAGATTTGTACAATAACCTTTTTTTTAACTAAATCCCTATTCTTGATTCAACCTGTTTCGCAGGGGCATTTTACAAACAAGAAATTCACGAACACAAATGACACCCAGAATCGCCTCTTGTTTACATAAAGCCACTTGCCCGACCCTGGGATCTAATCGGGAACCCGTTGCTCTAAAGGCGGCACATCAAGCACCTAAACCAACAAGGCAGATAGATATTAAAAATATAGAATGAGTATCTTGTATCTCGTAAAACTTTTTTTAAAGTAGCTTTTTTTTGGAGACTTCAGTTAATAATTTTAAATATATAGACAATGTAATATTGAGGTACTTACATTTCTCACTGCAATATGGGCCACTAATACTACATGATCATATAACACTTTCAGATAGTCGAAGTAGTCCGTCTTAGACATTGACGTAAATATTTCCAATAACTCAGTAAGTGTTGTTTCAGCTCCGACTACCAAGTTCTGATCTAAAGTGTAGCCTCTTAGCTCTTCGACTTGGCTTATGTTTATGAATATTTTTGGATTATCAATTTTATCGTCATCAGGGTACACACCTAAAAGTGTAAAATTGCACAATCTATGATATAAATAAAGTTGTTGTGCAAATATTTTATCATTAACGTTATTACCCAGTTCATCCAAAGATGAGACCTAGCAGATAGTGTTGCTTTGCCGAATGTCTGATCCATCCTAGGCTTCAACCTTATTATAAGTGGATTGACCATTTCATCCCCTCTCGACCCACCTCTGTTCCAGTTGCCATTCCTACCGTAATGGGAGTCGATAATTGTGGTAAAATTAGCAGTTAGTCTCACTAATGATTACCGGTAAATACTTCGTGTAAATACTGGTAAATAGCCAAATCAGGATAGACTGACCTGAATGAAATTACAAAAAGCAAGGCCGAAGATGATCGGTATTCATCTCTTCATGCATGGCGTTATACAGTCCATGCTGAAACGACAGGGAAATTAAAGATCCCCTTAAATTTTCTGCGATGCAGACTGTTTAGTTAAGTAAAGTAATTTATCATGACGATGAAATACCCACCTACAGAAGTATTTCCACAAATAAGTTTGTACGCTTCAAATTCTTCCTTTTGTAATACCGAAAAGATATCACTGATTTTATAAACATGATACCAGACTTTTCCATCGTTGAAATTAATCTTGATGACGTCACTTCCTTTAACATCATCCCTTCTTATTATACACCAATCGTCATCGTTGCAAGACTTTGTACAGATTGTACCAGATTTCTTGCAAATTTCTAAGTCTTCTATATCCAGTATTTTTCTATCGGGAGCGTCTATAGCGAAGGTTTTGAAAGCATCTAATATTGGTCGGTAGCCAGTACATCTACAAATGTTACTTGCGAAAGACCGTTCAACTTCTAATTTGGTTAATTTTTTCGTTTGAAGAAGGCTATAAATTAGAAAAATTGAAATTTCATAACAATAAAAACGGTCTGTTATAAACATCAGATCTAATTCACGAACATAAATAACACCCGGAATTAAAACATGTGCCTCTGATTTACACACAGACTTCTAAGCAAAACCATACCATACCTGTACAATGCCATAACCCATCCAGGACTGCAGTATCCACATTGTGATCCATTATAGTCAGCTAACGTCTTTTGAATAATGTTGTAACCTTTGTTTCTGTTGCCAATTTCTTCAATTGTAGTTATCTCCCAGCCTTCGCAAGATGTTATGGGGACAATGCACTGGAATCAGGCGTATCATCATCATAATTCAAACTCAAACTCAAACTCAAAAGGAACTTTATTTACGTAGGTTTCATCACAAAACTCTTATAAATCGTCATATTTACAAACACCATTATCATCTTACGGCCCCTGTCCCACACTAGGTGGTAGTCTCCACACACACCTATCAGTCGTCATACCTACATTCACACCTTTCACACACAACTCCTCATTCCTGCAATCCCTCCATCTCCCCTGATCGCTCACAATCCCTATATGTTCACTCACATTCATGCCGAAACTACCACCGGTTCGGAAGGCTGCTCTACAGAGAAGAGCCGGCAAGAAACTCTGTAGTTGCTTTTTTTAAATTATTGTTCGTTTACAAAAAGCACTAAACAGCATAGTGAGAGCAAGTTCGCCAGATGAGAGAAACACGCTACACGTTTACGCAATGAATGACGGACAGAGCCAATAAAAAAAAAAAAACAAAAACAAATCCGCGATTAAAGGTCTCCATTGCGTCATTGCTCACACATACAGTGTACAATATATGACATTTTCTAAATGCTACGTACAAAATATTTCGCCAATGAGATATAGTATTGAAGGGGCCAAAGGAACAGAGCACAGGCACAAAATGACAGTTACTTCCAGGCATCATTATCACACATATAGTCGTTGACGCGGTAGTACCCTTTATTAATTAGTGTAGTTTTAACAAAATTTTTGAACTTTATGAAGGGTAGATTTACAATAGCGTCAGGAATTTTATTGTACAGGCGAACACCGAGGCCTGCAAAAGATCCATGGGCTTTTTGCAGTCTGTGGTGAGGTATCATTAGTTTATGCCCATTTCTTGTACGGATAGTGGACGTAGTGACATCACAGTTGGTCTTATACTGACTGATATTCTGTCTCACAAATAAGATATTAGCAAGGATAAACTGCGATGCCACAGTCAAAATTCCTATATCACAAAACTTATTTCTAAGTGATTCCTTGGGTCCTAGATTGTAAATGGAACGCACAGCACGCTTTTGTAATACAAATACAGTTTCAATGTCTGCGGCGTTGCCCCAAAGCAAAATACCATATGACATGACGCTATGGAAGTAACCAAAGTAGACAAGTCTCGCGGTATCCACGTCGGTGAGCCGTCTTACCTGTCTCACAGCATAAGCTGCTGAACTAAGTTTATCAGCGAGTTTATGAATGTGGGGCCTCCATTGTAACTTGGAATCTAAAGTAATGCCCAAAAACTTTGTAGATTCTTCTAGGTCCAAATTTTTGTCATTTAATATCAATTTAGTAACGCTACTTTTTGAGTAAGAGGTAGTAAACCTAATGCATTTGGTCTTAGCTGCATTCAACAATAAATTGTTTACAGTGAACCACTGAGATATTTGCACGAGTGCGCTATTTACATCGTCAAAATTTGTTTTCTTACGGTCAACTTTAAAAATAAGCGATGTATCATCAGCAAATAGAACAATGTTACAAATATCTTTTACAAAGAAGGCGAGATCGTTTATATAAATAAGAAATAAAAACGGACCCAGAATAGACCCCTGTGGCACGCCCATTGTTACTGTCGAACCAGTAGATTTGACTCCATTTATGTCCACAAACTGCATTCTGCTACTCAAGTATGACGCAAGGAGATTAAGCGCATTAAACTTGATACCATAGTGTTGTAGCTTTCTCAAAAGAGTGTTGTGATGTACACAATCGAAAGCTTTAGATAGATCGCAGAAAACACCAATAGCATCTTGTGAGTTTTCCCATGCATCATAGATGTGCTTTAAGAGTACAGCACCGGCATCAGCCGTAGAGCGACCCTTAGTGAACCCATATTGTTCACTATGTAACAATTTATATTTGTGGAAGTGTTGCAGTAGCTGTTTTAAAATGATTTTCTCAAAGATTTTACTTAAAACTGGCAAAATGGAAATAGGTCTATAGTTGCCAAGCTCTTTCTTATTGCCAGCTTTGTAGAGTGGGATGATTTTACCATGTTTCATTAAATTTGGGAATACACCCACATCTACACACTCATTAAATATATTAGCAAGCTGAGGAGCTATATCTGAAATAACCCCTTTAATCACAACAGTTGATATATCCCACAAATCACCCGTTTTCTTCAAAGTAATACTATTAAAGGCTGTAACAATGTCAGAAGGGGTCACATAAGTGAACCTGAGCAATCCCGACGTCTCTCTAACATTATCCTTGAGCAGCATCTCAGCCTGGACAGAAGATGAAGCCAAAGACGTGGTGATTTCCTTCGGTATACTTTCAAAAAAAATATTAAAGCATTGAGCTACATCGAAGTTGGTATTTATTACACTACCATTATTATGCAATTCAAATTTAGATTCAGGTAGCTTTGCTTTGCCAGTTTCGTTATTAATAATGTTCCAGGTGGTTTTAATTTTGTTACTGGATTTTCTTATTTTACGACTAATGTGTAGAGATTTAGCCGTATAGCAAACTTTTTTAAACAATTTTGAGTAGGACCTAACGTATTCCTGAAAGGCTAAATTAAAATTAAATTGTTTCAAAGCGTATAAATTATATAATGTATTCCTACTCTTATAAATACCTGGAGTAGCCCATTCACAAAACTTCAACTTATTACCTTTAGTGTAGGTTTTCAATTCAAATATACGATTGAACTCGATCTGAATAATATTAAATAATTTTTCGTATTGACTATCCGGGTCACCACGCACGTGAGCCATTGCCACAGTTTTCTTAGCTACAATGTTTTGGAATTTGTCTATTTTCCTACCTGTAACTGGTCGAGCAGAAAATGTGAAACGATCGTCTGCTTTATTGTTGGGAAGAGTAATTAATTGCCCGCAATGATCAGATGGGAGATCATTAATGATAGATTTATTTATCAATTGACAGTTACAGAAGAAATTGTCTAAACACGTAGATGAACTATTAGTTACTCTAGTTGGCTCGCTAAAAGAGGGCGTAAGTCCATATGATTTAAAAAGATTAATAAATCTACAAGATAATGATGATTCAACTAACAAATCTATATTAAAGTCACCACATATTAAAACATGTTTACTGCAGGAAGTGACTTTTTTTTAAAACATTTTCCATGACGACCTCAAAAGTATTATAGATCCCAGAGGGTGGCCGGTAAACGCAGACAATAGTGTAGTGAACGAGTTCTATACACGATAATTCAATGGTACGTTCTATAGAGAGATCAACTATATCCTTGCGTTCTTTACCTTTAACTTCATGAGACACAAAGATAAGCGACCCACCGCGTATGGCATGCTTTCTACAAAAGGCACTTATAATACTATGATTTCCATTCCGTCGACCAAGCTCATGCTCCTTCAGCCAATGTTCAGTTACACAAAAAATCTGAACATTCCTATGCCCTAAAAATAGGTCGATTTCTAAATCTTTGCTAGCCATGCCCTGCATGTTCTGGTGAACAATTCGTAAAGCAGAATGCATGGCTGTTGTCTCATCTAGTTGTTTAAACATCTAGATGTGTCTAGAGAACTGTGAATAGCACAGTCTGTCAAAGTCTTAGAACTAGGGTTACATAAAAAAATTTCTGTGACAGAGTCAGCAGGTTGTATATTATAAGCTAACAATGTAGCTATTTGTCTCTTAAACCTAAGGGGCAGATGCATGTCATCCTTTGTCAGTTTAAAATTTCTAATAAATGTGTTACAATCAAAATATTGAATTACATTATTGTGGCGATGAGTCAAATTGTAAATAAGCATATTTAAATTATATATTTGTCTATTTTGATTAGCAGACAGGCTATTAGAATATAATCATACCATCAGGACGGAAAAAGATAAATAGAATAGTCAACTTAATTGAATTATAGGTTTAATTATATCGTGGTCCAATGTCACCAACGCATACCACACAGTAGATGCCATAAGAGGCACGCAAGAGGGAGGTCGCCTAGCTGCAAGAGAAGAAAACTTGATACAAACCCTGTGCCAACCCACTTGCCAGCGTGGCACAGTAGGCCATTTTCCCTCCATGAATTTAATGGACCCGCCTCAATAGTACTCAATAGGTCACTTATGGGCTTAAACTACGATATTAATCAATCAAGAAATATCCTCCGAGCTTTTAACTGCAAAATATACCAACTTTTCAAAATTTTTAACAAAATATCCATTAATTAATTGTCATATTCTTATGGGTCCTAGTCTTCAAAATAAACGGAATAGGCAGACAATCTAAGAAAAACTTGCAACAAAACTCTACTAATCTTTCCTGCACTATTTTGAAGTCTTAGACGGACTGAGATGACAGTGGCTTGGACCCCGTGTTGCGTGGCTAGCTCCTCCATATTACCGAGTTCACGGCTTGGATGTTTGAGTTTGGTCTCATTACAGCGACGATACAGGCCCCACATCCGGCTTGGCGGCACATGTACTTCGTGCCTCGTAGCTCCAGATATATCCGAAGGTAGTCGAGAAGCCTGAGCGATGAGCTCACTTCAGAACCCACTGAAATAGTGCAAGGTGATAATGGAGGTAGATATCAGAGTATAGAACTAACACTTGCACTAAACAAATTAATGGTACCACTAGTGACTGGTCTGGCTATGATGTTCACTAAATTATTAGTTTTTAAATCTGGAAGTCCACAATGATCAGATGGAAGGTCACTCAAAATAGTCACAACGTATAAAAACAAATTCTGGGCATGTCGAAGTGTTTACGGTAATTCTAGTCATTCAATTTATGAGTAAAGACATAGAGGCTGCGTGCATAAACCCCTCTCGGAGGGCGGGAGACCTGCGGCGCGAAATTCAGAAAATAAAAACAAATATCTTTTTATTATCTCTGTGGTTCGATATACGCAAATGGTTCACGTAATTTTTCTTTGTGCACTTATATATTTTACTGTATATTAATTATATATAATTACGCATATGTCCTATCTCTGATTTAAAATCAACAAACCTTCTACAAATTTGGCAGTGTGGATTTTATACTGGAATTTACAACAGTCGCCGCGCTGCCAATCTTAGCTCACAACCAGCCGAACCCATTTGATTTAATTACGTTGACGAGCTTACAAGTATTCGGAGAGTCAGTCAGTATATACATGTATTATACATATAAACCTTCCTCTTGAATCACTCTATCTATTAAAAAAAACGCTTCAAAATCCATACATATGGACGGACAGACGACAGCGACTTTGTTTTATACTAGGAATAAATAATATATATATATCAATAAATAATATATTTATTCGTAGGTTTTATACTATGTAATGAAGCTGAACCCTAACACTAGGTGTAGCCCGTAATCGTGGGGACAGTAAACAAACATGTAATTCACGAACACAAATGACAACCAGACTCAGAGCAAGCGTCTCTGGTTTGGACAAAGACACTTGCTCGACCCCGGACCAGACTGTAAAGCGTGTTTATTATTGTTACTTGTAATTTACTATAGGAATATACATCCCTGACGGGGGGTGGTAGACACACACAACGATGAAGCGCTGTAATTCTATACAAGATAACTCAACTACGCGCTCAATGGACAAATTAACAATGTCATAACAGTGGTCACGCTTTTTTTTTTTTAAATAAAATCATTTTTTTCGTACACTATTTTTAATTCAATTTTATTTTCCAATTTTAGTTTCCAATTTCTTTAAGCGTATTTTTTTAAATTATTTTGGACTATTATTTAATTTTCATGTTTTAGTTGATTTTTCTTTAAAAGCGTATTTTTAGATGTTTCAAACTATTATTTATTATATATTTTTTAGTGTTTATTTAGCAATAGCATTATGATAAAAATTTACATCTCTATTAGCTAAATTTGCATAGAAGAGCGGTGTTTCAACTAGACGGTCTCTTCAAACAAAAAAATCGCTAATCCTAATTATTATCATACAACCTTAGTATTCGGAATCGGATCAATCTGTTTAAAATATTGAATTGTCATCGATCCGTATTAAATATGTCAAATATTGTGTTAATCTGACGTTTTTAACTGGGTCAAAATCATGTTCAAAGATTCCGTTAAATACATCTGAAGCTAATAAAAAGCGTATAAAAACAACAGCTATAGTCTCGTACAGCACCCTCATAATGAAATGAGCTGGTGACACAATGGGGTGTGAAAAAACAAATACGTAAGTTACCTGAATAACTGCTACCGTTAACTTTGAAACACACTTGGTCCATGTTTGTATTACTCAACGTACAGAATACTAATGACAAAATTATACATGTACAAAAGTAGGTATATAAAATCATTACAATAATACTAATGAAAACATACGGCAATATAAATTGTCATGAGTAAGTGAAATCTATGAGAGCCGAAGTACAGTGTTTTTTAAATATATAAAAACTTAAGCAAATAAATACTTGATAATCCGAAATAAAAGTGACAAATAATTCACCATCATCATCATCAGTCCACTCTAGTCCACTGCTGGACATAGGCCTCCCCTAAAGAGCAAAAGAGCACCATATCGCCCTGTCTTCGGCTTGACGCACCCAGCTGCTACCCGCAACCTTTCACGGATCGTCTATCTATCTGTGGGTGTGAACCCCAACCCAGCCATAGACAAGGTGAAAGACAAATCTAATATGTAAAATTGTCGTGTCACGGTGTTTGTTATTGGAACTCCTCCGAAGTGGTTAGACCGATTTTCGTGAAATTTTGAGTGCATATCAGTTAGGTCTGCGGATCGGACAACATCTATTTTTCATCCCCGTAAATGTTAAGGACGGTCCACCCAAAAAAAATTATTTTCTCTTTTTAGACTACATTTTTTTTATGATATAGCATACTAATATACGTACAACCCAAAATTACCACCCCTCTGCGATCAACCCCTATTTTTTTTGTGATATTTATATGGCAAAACAACGTTTGCGAGGCCGTAAACCCTCTTCCGCCCTGATTCTGGGAATGCGGGGCGTGTGAGCTCGAGCGGACCCCGTGGAGCTACAATTGAGATCCTCACAGTACTAGGCGCGGGACAGTCATTCGGCGGGGTGAGGGGTTATCGTTGGTGTTCATTCTGGTTCAATTCGGAGCGCGGGGCTTCAACGGTGTGGGATTTAGTTGGTAGGTTGAAGTTTGAACTTTGAAGCTTAGCTAACCATCTTCCCGTGACCGCGTCTGTCAGTCCCACATAACACATATTTGATTTGGTGTCAAATTGCGGTAGCACCGAGTTAATTTCATGTGTTTAATCTAATGGCATTGAGTTAATACGAAGTACATTTAACTCAATGTCTAATGGTTATTTTATTTTTCTTTTATGACTGATTTTGCAGACGGATATTTTTGTATTTTTTTTAAGCTCGCTCGACCGAATCAAGAAACTCCGTAACAAAAAACAAAAACTTGATACCCCTCGCACCGCCTTCATACTCTAGGCAGCAGTTTCACTGGAGGAGCTATTATCATTTATATCAAAACCATATCGGCGGGCAACTTGACGCCAGCGCCATCTAGTTACATTAAATACAACATGATATTAAATATACCGTCCAAGTACCTATTATAAAATGAATGTCCACCACTTTAAATAAAAAATACTGCATACTTAAATAATTATAATTGTATAAGTTGATAAAAAATGCAATGCAATAGCTTTTTTAATACAGTTGCTCAAAAAGTGTCGTATTGCAGGGACGTATAAGCGTTCGGGAAGTGGGCTATTACACACTCGTGCTTTTTTTACCATTCCCGCACTAGTGCGTTCTCTTTCCCAACTGTCTAAACAATATATATTAAAAGGAAAAACCAACCATGAAGTTTTTACTAAAAAAAATCATAGAAGTTTTTATGATTCATGCAAATACGTATATTTCTAAAAAGAAACTACTTACTAATTTGTTTCAATATCAGATTTAATGATTTGATTGAATGAGTTAGGTAAGGTTTCATTTCATATCAATAAAAAAAATCTACTGAAGACTTGGCTGTATGGGCATAGTTGCTTTTGCCTACTGGAATGGGTGAAGAAAAAAAAATCTCTGCTTATAGAATATAAGCAGAGATTTTTTGGTTTTTTCAGTTGGCGCGATTAGTAAGTTGAGTTTATTGTGTTTTTATTAAATTGCTTCATTTTTTCGCATCTGTATTAAAAATAGTCGTTCAGTACACGTGCGGAACCGTCATTGCAACTTGTTCCGACTTTCAACCCTCGCCTTCGGCTGCGCCTCGGCTCGGGTAGACATTTGTCGGAACTCTTTGCAATGACTGCCTTTCCGCACTTGTAATGAAATATACTATGCCGCGGCAGTCCCCGAGTGCCACACGTTTTTTTTTTAATTTAATATTTATTTTGTAATGGTTTCGAAATCGTGTTGACACACAAATGGGAGGATTGGAATATAATAGGTTGGGGAAAAATTTTTTTCGCACTTTAAAAAAAAAATTAAGAACAGTTTTTAGTATAGTTTATTTACATTTAACTAAAGTATGGTAGGTACCATTTTGTTAGATAACTTTTTGCCATCTTGTAGATAGGGACATGATCCTATTGCTATAGAAATTTTGGGACTTCTGATCAAAATACCGCGACAAGTGGTTTTGGTAGTCCTCTCGTGATGTTAACCTGACACTGCCTAAAGAATTCTGAAGCGACCGAAACAGGTGGAAATCTGAAGGTGCATGGTCAGGACTATACGGCGGATGCATTAACACCTCCCAGCCAAACTCTCTTAATTTTTGCTGTGAGGCTAAAGATGTATGAGGTCTAGCGTTATCATGATGAAAAACCACACCCCTTCTGTTGATTAATTACAGCCGCTTTCTCTCAACTTCTTGCTTTAATCTCATCAGTTGTTCGCAGTAGAATTACCACACACACAGCATCACCTTGTTGCAAGTTAACCCGGGTTTCGCCACAGTCTGTGAAGCCTGACCGGCCTTTAACCACGACCTTTTTCGCACGTTCTTGTCGTACGTGATCCACTTTTCAGCCAGTTATTAGCTTCTTCAAAAGTGGTTCGGTTTCATTACGTCGTAATAAAGAATCACAAATGAGTACACGGTTCATTAGGTTTCTTTCAGTGAGCTCGTGAGGTACCCAAATATCGAGCTTTTTTGTGTACCCAAATGCGCCAAAACTGATTTGTGGTCAATTCGCAGTTCTTCAGCTACGCCGTAACTACTGATATTGCTCCACTTTTTCAAAAATGGCATCAATTTTATCCGTAATAGGGCTACCAGAGTGACGTGCATCTTTGACATCATAATTTCCGGATTGAAAACGCTTAAACTAAATTTGTGCTACTCTCACAGACACTGCATTAGCTCCATAAACATTGAATTTTTTTTTCGCGGCTTATGTTGCATTTTTTTCATTTTTCTAGTAAGATTTTAAAATGTATCTTCGTTAGATTCACTCATCTTGACAGTACAAAATCAGCAGTAAAATCAGCCAGATACAAATAGTATAGACAAAGAGATTTTATTACAAGTTCATCACTACATAGTATAAAACAAAGTGGCTGTTTTATACTATGTACTCGTAGTTCTTTAAGGTGGATGCTCCAGGGTAGCCCGCGAAATTCAAATTTTCTTACGTTTTTTTTGCAATTTGCAGGTCAGTGCTAGGTTGTATGTTGATTAAAATGTTATTCGCGGCTGTAAGACGTATGTTGTTATAGAATTATAATCATCAAAACAATCAATACAACCCTCCAAGCTTATAAAGGTGCAAGAAATACTTTTTCAATGTCAAAGTCATTCGTCAAATCATCTTGATGATTATAACTCTGTAACTACATAAGTCTTACATCCGCGAATCAAATGTTCATCATCATACAACCTAGCACTGCCCGGCAAATTGCAAAAAACGTAAGAAAATTTGAATTTCGCGGGCTACCCTGGAGCATCCACCTTAATAGATAGAGATAGATAGAGATTCAAGAGGAAGGTTTATATGTATAATACATCCATAATATTGTAGAGAAACACTGATAAATTTAAAGGTTCATCATTGCACTCGTGCGAAGCCAGGGCGGGTCGCTAGTACATACTATAATGCGAAAAGACTTTTTCCACAACCTAATATTACTGGGTTCCTCCTTTTTTAAGTAAATTTAAAAGACGGGCTGTGCCCAAACTTTTCATTACCTTATTCGCATTAAATAATCCAATATGTTTTCATTTAGATATCAAGTACAGAGTAGGCTGTTTGCATAAAAATTATATGCATTGTTAGTTTACGTACATTCTTCTATTGCAAAAGAGTTACGCAAGAATGTACAGATGGAATGTAACGCGTCACTTCGTTATAACGCAATATGTGTCGTGTGGCGCGTTGGGCATATTTTGACTCATATGGCAACAGAACTAAGATTTGTCTTAAAAAAATTATTAGGGACTTTTCGAGTACAGTGAAAAAGTATTGGCTGGAACTGATGATTAAGATGGACATACATACATACATAATAATCACGCCTCTTTCCCCTACGGGTAGGCAGATACCACTTAATTCCACTTGCTACGATCTAAGCCCCCTTACGCACTAGCGGTTGAACCGCCTTTCCAGTTTAATAAGCAACCGCGATGAAACCGTACTAAGCGGTTGAACCGCTCAAACGAACCGCCTAGGCAGGCCGCGCGGTTCAACCGCTAGTGCATAAGGGAGCTTACATATTTGTTACGCTTCGTCCACTTTTTTTTTAATCTAAAATTAAGAAGATGTTTATATTTAAATTACCACTAGCAATAAAATAAGCATATTGTTAAAAATAAGACTAAAAATAATATTTGCGACGTTTAGCATCGAATCTAGCGACTACACTTAAGAGGAGTTGTCCACATTGACAGGCCGCCTTAGTGTGTTTTCAATAGCCGACGGATTTCATCACGCATTGACTGCCGGATCGCCTTCGCGTCACCCATCCCGCAGAGCTTGAATAGGAAAGTCTTCGAACAGTGCGTCCTACCTGTCATGACCTACGGCGCTGAGACGTGGACACTCAGGGTGAGACTAGTCCACCAGCTTAGTTGCTTAGCGTGCTATGGAGCGAGCTATGCTTGGAGTTTCTCTTAAAGATAGGCTCCGTAACGAGACTATCCGACAGAGAACCAAAGTCACCGACATAGCTCAAACGATTAGCAGACTGAAGTGGCAGTGGGCTAGTCGTATCTGTAGAAGAACCGAAAGCCGCTGGGGTAGACGAGTTCTTGAGTAGATAGTGCGAATCGGCAACTTAGGACGGCGCTCTGATGAATGGAGCGACGATCCGCGAAAGGTTGCGGGCAGCAGCTGGATGCGTCAAGCTGAAGACGAGGAGCTATGGCGCTCTTTAAGGGAGGCCTATGTCCAGTAGTGGACTAGAGTGCGCTGATAATGATGGCTGCCGGATTGCACCGCGGGAGTAAGCATCGCACATGTCCCTTTCATAAAAGTATTAATTCTACTGCGTAGAATACACGCGTGGGAATACGTAAATTAAATCATATCATAATGACATTACCTACATGACAAATTATTTTTTATGAAAATTAAAATACATAATGCCAGTTGATTCTTTGATGTTATGGTCTCATTTATACCCTAACCATATGAATATAAAACAGCTTGGTCGTAACAAGGTTGTCATTTTTTTTGGTTCAAAGAGGCTTTCAACTGAAATATGCATAACACTTCTTTTTATCTACATACGAGTATTATTAATTCGTGAAGCAAATAATTTGTGCCCAATTTTACGAAAATTGGGCGGGCGGAGGACCATAAAAGTTCCCCCGCGTATAGTTAATATCTAGAGAAGGAGTGCAGAAAGCAATTTTTTAAAATTGTGCTTTATACATAAATATAATAAATCAATAAAATCAACATTTCACACACTACCATGTCTTTGACACACACATACACACGCATATTTACTCTTTTGTTAGTAAATAAGTGTAAGTTGAAAATAGAACTATATTTAAAGAACTACAATGTAAATTAATTTATGTTCGCATTTCAACCGCTAAGCGACCCCTAGTGAAACTAAATAAACATAGAACACCTGTTGGTTGCCTTTATAACCTCATTTCAGATTGCTATTAAAGTTATTGTATCAATAAGGGTTTTTAGAACATGCTCGATAACCGCCGTAGCAAAGCCGTGGGTATGTGGGATATATTTAACGTAGCAAATAAAACCAAAATAACGTTAACACATTTATTGAATTAAAAAAAATGTAAACAACATTTAAGAAAAATATGTTTCACAGCCTATGGGATAGCATAAAATGGTCCATAAAATTTTCCCATTACCATCCCTTGGATTTGACCCCATTTGTTAGATGCAATTTTGAGGGGCAAATGAAAAGGCGTCATTGATAATGACGTATGCGAGTTACTAAAATATACATCTTAACCCCACAACCATTTACAAATCACCAAAACTTTATAATCTGAAAAATTGTTTCTTAGTATTAAATCATAGCTTTATTTTATCACTTCCTATTTGAATTCAATAATAAATGGGTTTAACACACATTAAGGATAAAATTAAAAAATATGGTTATTAAAATAGTTACAGTGGCATTTTTATTAGTTATGGTTTGACAGCATGTCAAATACGCAACCCGTTATATCTTAAGTAACTATCTCGTAAGAGGCGACTAAAAGGGATGCCAGAGGCGTCAAGCAAGCCCCACTTAGCAGTAGATCATTGATAGGCTGAGATTACCATGATGATGACTCCTTGCCCTATGCCTGACTTGTTACCTACACTCTAATTTTATACCAACGAGAAAACAAGAAATACATTTAACATGACTCAAGAATACAATTGAAAAAATAACCAAATAAAGTTACAATACAAACTCAAACCATTTATTTCAATTGAACCTATTTACTGGTGTTTTTGAAAAGTCAAAAGTGAAGTTAGGAATCTAGTAGTCCAAAAAGTAGATCCTATGGAGAAGAACAGGCAAGAAACTCCATGGACACTCTTTATAGCATATTTTCTGTTACAAACATCGGATTGGATTACATTGATTTCGTGTTTATTTATAGTCAGCTAAGATGTGAGGACAATGTAACATATTGCACAACAGAAGTGTCCAGGAGATCAATACAAAGCTATGTAGGTATGTCAATACCAGTTAAGGGATGACCGGCCCCAACTGGCGGCACCTGATCACGAGCATGACGCATTTGTCAGCCATCCCCCAGCTCAACCGTATTTTAGGGAACCGAAGGACCCGACACACACGACACCACCAGTATGACCTATAAGCGAGCATGACATACACTCAACTGCTTGTTTATATGTTAGGTTATTTATATACGGTGATTACATAGTGCTCACATTTACAATTCCAAACTTCTAAACAATAACATTTACTTGTTTTTTCCGCTACATAAACGTTAATTTAAATGAATCCCGACTCCCAGAAATATTAAAGCGGTTATACAATTTGGTACTTTGAATATATTCACTGAAGTAAACCTATCTTACGTGATACGTTTGTTCAATGACATTTCTCTTTCATATCTAATATCGATACCTTTAGACTCAAAGGGCGTAAACGCCATTTTGGCCAAAATTACTTTTTGATGCAGTTTTGTTCAGTTTTTTTTCCTCTATCGATCGGTGTAGTTAAAACTGGCGAATTAAGGCGAATACGATCCACGTGTTTTCTGGAGATTTTTTGAAGATATGAGGCGTATTTGATATATTCCGCAAAATTTGGCCAAATATGGTTCATACACTTATACGACCTAAATGAAAGCCTGCCTATATCCAAGGCCAAATATTATCATTAAACAGAATTTTCACCGGATCTTAAAAGATGAACTAATGCATAACGGCAACTGGGAGTCAGAAGGTTATTCTCAGTTGCCTTCTTCCAATTTACCCCTATTTACAAATTTAGTTCGTACTAGCGACCCGCCCCGGCTTCGCACGGGTGCAATGATGAACATCTAAATTTATCAGTGTTTCTCTACAATATTATGAATCTATTATACTTATAAACCTTCCTCATGAATCACTCTATCTATTAAAAAAAACCGCTTCAAAATCCGTTGCGTAGTTTTAAAGATTTAAGCATACATAGGGACGGACAGAAAACAGCGACTTTGTTATATACTATGTAGTGATGAAGTGAAGAGCAAATGCGATCAGAGATATAATGCACGAATCAGAGAAGATCTGGGAAGTACTATCATCTATACCACTGGAACTCTCGTATGTTTGAGTTCCAGTGGTACACATACGACCCGCTTGATGGCAGGCGATTTGCAACTCTAAAGCTCTCGCGTTAAGCCCTAACTAGGCGTCAGGTAAGCGCCAATTAGGCGTTAGTTCAGCGCCAACTAGGCGTCAGTTAAGCGCCAACTAGGCATAACCCATCCTGAGCGTGTCGTAAGAGGCGGCTAAAGGAACACAAGAGTAAGATCACCTGGCCGCAAGAGAAGGAAAACTTGACGCAACCCCTGTGCCACCCCGCCTGGCCATTGTTGTACAGTAGGCTCATTGCCCTCCATATAATTGGAGAATACCCGAAACAGCAGTTGGTGTTTTATCGGCTGAGGAGAATTAATAGTAGGCATCAGTTAAGCATAAAAGCGGGTTGGTCTCGGAATGAACTTGGATAAAACCAAGGTTATGTTCAATGAACATATCAATCCGGGACCAATCAGCATTGATGGTACTCCACTTGAAGTTGTTTCGGAATACATCTACCTCGGGCAGTGTCTGCAGTTAGGACGAAACAACTTCGAGAAGAAGGTAGCCAGAAGGATTCAGTTGGGCTGGGCAGCATTTGGGAAACTTTGTCAAGTCTTTTCGTCGCCCATGCCGCAAAGTCTGAAGACGAAAGCCTTCAACCAGTGCGTCCTACCTGTATTAACCTACGGTGCTGAAACGTGGACACTGACGGTGCGGCTAGTCCATCAGCTTAAAGTCGCTCAGCGAGCTATGGAGCGGGCTATGCTCGGTGTCTCGCTACGAGATAGAATTCGTAATGAAGTCATCCGAGTGAAAACAAGTGTCATCGACATAGCCCATAGGATTAGCAAGCTGAAATGGCAATGGGCTGGCCACATCTGTCGTAGAACTGACGGCCACTGGGGCAAACAGGTGCTACAGTGGAGACCACGTACTGGCAAACGTAGGGTGGGACGCCCCCCTGCTGGATGGAGCGACGATCTGCGGGCAGCCGGCAGTAACTGGATGCATAGAACCGAAGACCGGGTTCAGTGGCGAGCCCTAGGGGAGGCCTACGTCCAGCAGTGGACTGAAATAGGCTGAAATGATGATGATCAGTTAAGCGCCAACTAGGCGCCAGCGTCTAAAGGTGGTATGAGTAGGTCTTCCCCTCATCAACGGAACTAGGGCGGTTCCGAGTCCGCACATCCACGCGCTTCGAGATTATTCAGCGGGAAGATGACTTGGTACCCGAGAACTGTCTACTGCAAAAAAAGGTGACTCACACGTCACTCCCCATTTGAAAAGAGAAAACATAATGCTGGCAGGAAAAAGAAGAGGAAATTAAGGATATACCTTGTGCCGCCCCATCACGACCCAATAATGGTGTTATTTCGTAAGCTGGAGGAGTAAAAGACACAATCGCACCGTATTGAAGAAAATTGATGTATTATTACGCAGGTTTTATCTTGCCAGATAGTGCTAGCAATTGATGCAGATCAATTGCTAGCACTATCTGCCAAGATAAAATCTGCAGAGATTAAGATACGTCCAGTTCAGCTTGAACCATCTGAACACGTTGATTCGTGTTTATCACTTCTCTGACAGTACCAATTATTAGAATATTGACGGCTGGTTTCCAAATGGGTGGATATAGTCTTTAATGCTAGATGACAATCACTTCGTATACATACTGGCAATTACTGAAATCAAGTTACACTGGTGCCGTCTCCAATAAAATTGGTATAAAGCAAAGTGGATTCGTATACTACATTAAAATATTTTTGGAATCTTCAAGGTTTTTAGAAATTCCTTTCGAAAATGTTTCCTTTTTTTGGTGTTCTTTTTGGACTTGGTATCACTTGATTACTGCGATTACTCTTTGCGTTTAGTTAAATTTGAAATCATCAGTACTTATCGAAGCAGCCAAACCGATCTTTTCATTAAGAAGCGGCCCATCTGAAAGAATAATTATGTTTTGAATATCTGTGAATATGATTACGTTATAATGTACGTATATTTTCGATGGATCTTTGCTGATATACGTATATTCCATATATCAGCAAAGATCCACCACATCGCTGCCATCAATAGTTCAAAGTGTGCTTGTGGTGACGGATTTAGAATACATTGTGTTACCACTCCATTTCATGCTAAGGTTGATGTAAGAGTCGACAATAGGAAATGACAAGGCCAGGAAAACTTGATACTAAACTCTGTGCCAAACCGTCTGGCCAGCGTGGCACACTAGGCTTACTACTCTCCATGTAGTTGGAGGAGGCCCGACGCAGTAGCGGGTCGTTTATGGCCTGAGAAGTAGTAGTAGCAGAAATGTATATATTTTTGAGGGCAACTTTGTGAATCGGTCTAATATTGTCCGAGCCAACATTAGTTGATTCATAACAATATTGTTGGGATACCGACTAGACTGTCGAGTTAATAATTTGCACGAAATGCACAATCGCTCTCTTTCGTTTCAACCACATATCACCAAAGACCCACTACATCCATAGTTCAAAGAGTGTGAAAACAAGGTGACGGTGGAAAACAAGGATCTTTTGGTATCGCATGAAGAGCAAACCTGGAGTTTAGATGAAAGTAAGCCTTACCAATATCAAACCACGTTGAGGTGGAGATACCACTGTCTTGACGGCCTTGTGCGATGGCTTCTCTTATAGCAAGTGGGACTACCACAGAGGAACAGATCGCTGGTTCTCCAGTACCTGTACAGATATTCAATGAAATAGTTTTTCTGAATTCCACCACGTGTACCATGTTTTATATACCATTATTTTAGGGTCATATTCTATAATGTAAAAAATATACAAGCAGTCCCAGAAAGTGGTGTGGTCTAAATGCCCTATGCATTCGATGATATCAGCAATCATTATTAATTTAGGTCAGACATTGTACCAGCTAGTGAAGGGACAGTTAATTCGAACCAATAATTCATTTTTTATGCTAAGAAAATGCGACGTTGCAAATTTTCACGTAAGATTCCTTTTTAAATCCTTTTCCTTTTTAAAATAGTTGAAATCTGACTCGAGAGCGATTCTTAATTGATTAACGATTATTAGATCGTATAATATATCATTATTGATATTTAATTATAATGAGAAAAGAGTTATAGTATTATATTATTAATATTACTATTCATAGGCACCGTCGGCTATGGACAGACTGACTTGTAAATGCCTATAGTGTCCTATCTTACTAATATTATAAACGTGAAAGTTTGTAAGTATGGATGGATGGATGGATGGATGGATGTTTGTTACTCTTTCACGTAAAAACTACTGAATGGATTTTAATGAAACTTTATAATAATATAGCTTATACATCAGAATAACACATAGGCTACAAGTTATAAAGATATTATGTGAATTACAACAATAAAAACAAGTCGAATTCAAAATTTCTAATTGTCAAATTTTCGGCCATATTAAACTAAAGACAACATGACGTTTCGCTGTCAGTTGCGTTTTGTTAAAGTAGGTTTTATACGGTCGGGATAAAAATCTCAGGTATCCTATGTCCAACTTTCTTTTTGTTTTAAATATTTATAATGCGGAACAAAGTTCGCCGGGTCAGCTAGTGCAAAATAAATTACTTGACTTGGACTTTGACCCATTAAAATAATACTGCGTATTAAAAATTGACCTTCTACATAAAATACTTATAGAAAAATAATCAAAGATATAGTTGTATTTACCTTTCGCACCAAGAATCGTTTCTACACTGTACGAGTTAGGTAGGATGTAAACCCGCAAGTCCCTGGGGATATCTCTGACTTGAGGCACATGGATATCCCAGGACCTAGTCGTAAGTAGTTCGCCAGTCGAGCTGTAGACAATTTTTTCAGAAGTAAAGTACCCAATGCCCATGACCAAGGCACCTTCAATCTGCAAAATAAATTGATATCTATCAATCACACCAAGAATGCTAAATTGGGAATAGTTTTATATAACATTAATCCCTATAACATATATCAACAGACAATCAAAGGCACGGAAATATGGAAGTAGTTAGCTGGTTATATTGAAACAATTACCTGTCCAATATCAAGTTCTGGATTTAAACTGAATCCCACATCTTGAAGCAGGTCTAATCGTTCTATTTGAAACTCTCCTGTTAACAAATCGACTTCTACTTCACAACAAGCCATTCCATATACATTATACGTTAGAATATCAGCAGACCCCACGTAACCATGGGCTTGTAAATCCACATCGCTGGCGTACGCAGCTTCGATCAGAGCTGCCCATGTAGCATCTGGATTCGCCTCTTTTATAGGACTCAGTCTGGTATTCATTTCAACGCAACATCTTCTCGCTGCTATACAAACGCTTTGAGTTCCAAGACTGCCGCCACATATGGCAGCGTTAGGCGAACAAATAGAGTTGTTGGATTTCACTTGAATTTTGTCAATAGGACAACCTAAGAAATAAGCCACCAGTTGGGCTGCTTTCGTGTTTATGCCTTGACCCATTTCAACTGCGCTATGGGTTAGGACTACGGATCCATCGGCGTGGTATATGGAGAGATTCACATCATATTTTAGGTACGCAGCCGGTGCCCAGCGACAGAAGCTGATTCTCAAGCCCTTTTTCTTCCACCTGTTCTCCGAGTTGAATAAATCCACGGCTGTTCTTCTTGTAGTGTATTCGGCTTTCGTTTTAAGAGTTTCAACCATTTCTTTCATAACACTGAAATTCGTTGTATCTAAGTTGGCCAAACGTACTTCTACTGGATCCAGACACAGTTCATAAGCTATGCGCTCAATTGTCAATTCCGCAAAAGTTATTGCTTCTAGGGTACCTAAAATAGAAAATATAATTCATAAGGTTATATTATTTTTACTTTTATTTAGTAATAATAGTTTAATTTCAATGTGTAATAATCGCAAACACCTAAGAAATCATCATATCTTGTGAGTACTACATATTTCAAAATGAGAGAGAGCTGGCCAGCAATGCTAGTACCTGGGCCATATGGGACTCTGGGGCGCAGCATAGATGGTTAGGGCGATCTACCCACAGAAATCCACGGCGTCCCAGGGCGCTCCGGGCTTCAAGGCCACGGGCTGCACTCCCTAATGGCGGATCAAGTTTCATAACACAGGGAGGAACATAAAATGCCTTGAACCAAACAGTGTAATTTTATCGATAAAATTCTTACCCGGTGACCGGCACCACGTATTTTTCGGTGTGTCAGTAATTGTGTCATAAGCCTTATAATTAAACTTGGTAACGTCATAGCAATTGTAGTAAACATCATAGCCGAGAGCAGTTATAGTCTCATTTGATTTGTAGCCATTGTCTTCGTAAATTGTGGTGTCTATGGACTGGATCACACCTGCGCTGTTAACGGCCACCTGAAAAGTGGTCATCTTGTTAATATACCATTAAACAAGCCTCTTTTGGTAATCACACAACTTGTAGAGCTCTCTCAAAGATTTAAAAAATGAGTCGGCTGGCTGCGTACGGCACAAGACTAAATATGAATATTCGTACTGGATTTTTACATTCACTATCAGACAATTTGTGCCCTAGATAATGATAATATTATACGTTTTTATGTGGTATATTATTAAATAAATAAGATTCATTATAGCAAATTGAAAACAATCTCTTCTGACTTCATACTAATGTTAGTAACTATTCGATGTTATATCATATTTAGAGTTTAGTGAACAAGAGAAACCTTGTTATAGAAACGTACGCATACAAGGTTTGTCAACTGAGAACAGTTGGCCAATTTTCCTGCATGCAATTATAGAAGGTACTGTAGCTGTTAGTACAGTTTTTGGGTGGAACTTAACAAAACGAACAGTGAAGTTGGTCTTTCGTACCGTGTAATCATTAACGCAAGGCATCCGCTTTCCTAAGCATTTAGTGTTTGTAGTCATAGGTGCAACAAACCGACAGGGGCGGTTTAACTTTACCACCGCTAGACTACTAGCTACAGCGAAGATAATGCTTCGAGAAATCTTCATTCCATAACCACCACCAATACGGTTCACGTAGACATCGATTCTAAAGGAAAATAAAAACATTCAAATAAGAATTATAAACAAATAAGTAGTTATTATACAAATTATACAGAAGTAAGAAGGTTAGGGTAAATATTCAGCGTTATAGCAATCGTGGTCACAGCAGGATAAGAAAACCCCATAATGTTTTCTTAGAAATGTTTAACGATCCTGAGACATAATTATTACATATCTTTACTTACTTATTTTGATCAATATTTAGTGCTCGAGATATCATGATGTGTGTGCCATCTATCCATTGTGTTGCGGAATGTACTTCTATTCCTTCTTCAGTAGGTTTAGCTACGCAGACGTTGGTCTCCATTGTCAGATGATATTGGCCACCTAATACGTGAGTTCCAGTTATAGTTTTGGTTACATCAGTACCCGTAGCAGTAGCAGCAGCCGAAACATAAAGTGTGTTACGGGTGTCGTCTTTTCTTGCTTCTTTAATATCAATGACAGGTGTTTTTATATTGCTATAAGTAACTGTAACAAGTTTAGCCGCTCTCTCAGCAATCTGTTGTGTCTCAGCAACGATCATACCGACAGGCTGGTGGTAGTATTTTACTGTAGTAGAAGCAAATATTTCTTCATCAGAGGTATATAAAAAGTCATCGGATGGCGTGAAGGAATTCAATCCAGGGATATCTTCAGCTGTATAAAAAGCGACAACACCAGACAATTTCTGTAACAGACAGTGATTCCTTTATAACAGTTATATTAGATGAACTTAAAATTATTTATCTCGTGATTTTCAGTACCTTTGCCTCAGTAGCGTCTATCTTGACTATCGTGGCAACTGCTTCAGTACTTAAAACAAAAGCTGCAAACACTTCATTGTGCATTGTCGGTATATCATCTGTATATCTTGCTTCTCCTGCGCATTGGATCTGTCAATGTTTCAAGTTCATTTTGGGTTAGGAAGATGTACACTTCAATATCTTAAAATAGTTAAATACTTACCAAGCCTTCCAGCTTTTCTATGGGTTGATTCAGAGGGGACTTTGAACTATCTGAAGGGTATGTTTGCACCGCACTCGATTCGCCTCTCACGTCATGAAGATTTGTGGAGCCAGATACGTAACGTGATGATAGAACCGAAGATGGGCAGATAGTTAAGAGACCCTAAAATAAAAATAATGTAAATACAGTGCACTTTCAAAATAACAAAAATGCGAGTTCATGATCAATGTCGGACAGGTTGCGTGGTTTTAGATACAAAGTTAAAAAGGTTGTATTTAATACACCTACCTTGTAAAATAATGATTTGGCCAACAACGTCCGAAATTCCACTGATGGCTCAGGTGAGTGATCATCGCAAATCAGCTCAGCGGCCAAAACCTTAACTGCTCCTTGCAACGTTTCATTAGTAAATAACGATTTGTTGAGCAAATAACTCTCGGTAGTGCTTGCTCGGATGAAATTAACGCTTAAAGCACCGTAAACGATACGGCATTCTTGGACTACATTATCTGTACTCAGCTTATATAAGAAGCCAGCGTTGACAATAGCGTGGCTGCTTTGCGCTCTGGACATGACCTGGGTTCAAAAAAGATAATTTCAACTGAGATTAAGCGATCCCGTTTAAGTTTGGTTACTTATGCGAGTACATGTAGTGAAGGCTTAGACTACACAGTGTCGTCACTCACTTCATCCGTGAGCTATGAAGGTCACACTATATTTTTTGCGTAACTTAAAGAAACAACCTGTAATAACCAATATATTATGTTTATTGCTTTTCAAAATACTCTCCTTGACATTTTAAACATATTTTCATACGATCGAACCATTTTTTTAAACAGGAGGACAGATCTGACGGCTTGTTTTCTACGTGCTGATTGAACGTTACGTTACTGCCTCTTCGGAGTTGGTAAAAGTGAAACCTCTCGGAATTTTGGGGAAAATACAGAAATCACAGGCTGCTAGGTCGGGGCTATGCGCAGGATGGATGACGCGTTGTACATTTTCGGAAACTAAAAATTACTTTGTTTTGTTGGCCGTGAGTGAAGAAGCGTTGTCATGATGTAGGAGAACGCGGCTTTTTGGTCGTCTTTCGCGATTTTTTTCTAACACCCTGGGTTAACAAATAGTAGAATACCACTTGGCATTAACACTCTTTTGGTCTTCAAGTGGAATTGCACAGATGTGACCCGTAGCTGAGAAAAAAAAACGCGATAACTTTTTTAACAACGTTTCTCGCCTGCCTCACTTTTGTTGGCCTGTTCTAATTTTCAAACACCCATTCACAAGATTGCTGTTTTTTCGGGTTTAAAACAATAAATCCACGTTTCGTCTTCTGTGACCATGTCATAAACAGCATTAGAAAGTCCGTTGTCGAACTTCAGTGGCATCTGTGAGCACCATTCCACTCGAGCCTGCGTTTGCTCCACTGTCAGTTCATGAGGTGTCCAACGACAACAAAGTTACCGAACTTTCAAATCTTCGTGTAAAATTTTCTGAATTTGCCTCAAACCAATCCCCAATAGTCCTCGAATTGTCTCATAATATGTAATTACTCTTCAGTCTCATCGTTCTAAAATATTTTGGACTTATTTCCATTGTCGTTGCGTACGTAGAACTTTGATGTGTGATAAAAACAATTGACAAACGATTTCCCACCAATTGCTTTTATTAATACTAAGAAGGTTGGAACATTTAAAAAAATATAACATTCGAAATTCAAATAGTTCTGATTAGTTAGAAGTGCAAAACTTTTAGTGTGCCCCTTGTATTTCAAGATTTGGTTTTAAAAGCGCGTGGCACGTCTCTAACTGACGCTTTTCTATTATTAAGTTACCAAAACTGACGAAATCGACCTCACCTTCAGTGTCAATTGTGATTTTATTGTTTAACAGGTTTGGGGCCCTAATATGCAGCCCTGTGCAAATCCATCTGGTTAATGTGTCACAGTCGACAGTTTTTTTTCGAGTATGTAGAAATCTCGATTCAGCAATGGATCTTTTGTGAGCTAAGATGATGATGATATACTTATATTTTTAAACTAAATAATTTTAAACTAATTGAAGCCTATGATTGATTTTTGGAATTACAGTACCAACGATGGTGGACGAAACAAACTCGGTCAGTTTTGTGAGTGTTAACATTAAAAAGTATACAAAATAGTTGAAAGATGCTGAGCTAATAATAAAATTTACCTTAAAAGAGACCATACTATATTCTGAATCGGAAAGTGGTGGAAGAAGTATATTCTTGATCACTTTGCTTTGCATGTCAGCCTTTAAAAAATTCTCCATAGTCACAGTTTCGGTAGCGCCTGTCGAATCGACTGAAAATATAATCTTAATTCGAGTTACTGATTTCTTAGGTTTTCGTGATGATTTCCTAGGTTTTCGCGATTAAATAACGTAATATACACGCGATAAATCCGTTAAAAAGTGTTTAATTTCAATTAAGGTAAATGTTCCAGGGTAACCCACGAAATTCAAATTTTCTTACGTTTTTTGCAATTTGCAGGCCAGTCCTAGGTTGTATGATGATGATTTGATTCGCGGCTTTAAGATGTATGTAGTTATAGAATTATAATCATCAAAATCATCAATACAACCCTCCAAGCTCATAAAGGTGCAAGAAAAACTTTTTCAAGCTCAAAGTCATTCTTGCACCTTTATGAGCTTGGAGGGTTGTATTGATGAGTTTGATGGTTATAACTCTGTCTTACAGCCGCGAATAACATTTTAATCAACATACAACCTAGCACTGACCTGCGAATTGCAAAAAACGTAAGAAAATTTGAATTTCGCGGGCTACCCTGGAACATTCACCTTAAATAATTCGAGTTGTTTGTCTCCAATATTAGTAGATATCATGGAGGGTAGGCAAAGCCCGGCCAACAGTTGGTCAGAAATTCCACTGGATTGGGATTTGAAGAAGGACTTTGATCACGATTGGTCAAAATTTTCGTACAGTTGATATTAAGCAAAAATCAAAACAAAAGAAGAGCGGATAACACATAGACAGACAACCAGATTCATTTAGTTCCTGGAGTCTTACTACCTAATGACCATCAAAATACATAAAGCATGCAGTGTGATAATACTTTAATTAAATAGTTTTTAACAATGAAGCACTAATAATTAAAATGCAAGAATAATTTCACGTTATTTCTTCACTTTAGTATGAATTTAATTTATACTTCTCTCTAAGTAGCCGTGTCCGGCTAGGCTAACACCAAAAAGTGTTTACTAAAACGTTTACTACAAAATAAATTTAACTTATACTTTAGTCTCAGTAACACGTGGTAAGTAATAGCATAACCTATTAAATTGAGGCATAAATAAAACGTTTGTGCTTTAACATAGCGCTATCTATTCAATACCTACTCAATCCAGTCGACAGATGTCGTCATCTGTTAGAACCGTTTGGAGCGAATAGGATAATTGCGACTGTTAAATAATAGACAATTAATTTGCAATAAAATGATATTGCGAGTATAACTTGAAATGTAAGCTATCCAATCTTTCAAGTTGGATCACACTGCACATGGTGTGCAAATTTGATTAAAGTCGGTTAAGTGGTTTAGGAGTACATCGCCGACAAACAACATGACGCGTAATTTATATACATATATTAAGATTAACAACTATACCGCTTTCTTAATTGACATTGACGATAACTAGTCGTATAAGCGGTAGGAAAAAAATCGAACTACCTTTTCTATTGGAAAATAGATGGCGTAAACCTTTAGCTTAATGCATAATGCAACTCTATGCAGATTACGCTATATATACACTAGTGACACAGCACCTTCGCCTGTACCATCAGGCGGCCATGTTCATAAGCGCATCATCCGCGATAGATTAAAATTACGGAGAGCGACTCTCATAGGGCAATCTACGACGTGTACACATTAGCGAGACTACCCTAGCTAATGTGTCACTACAGTCTAAGTAAACAGGCTCGGCTACTCTCGGAAGGCGTCGTGGACGCAGGTACGAGAGCGAGACAAGCGATACGAATAGAGAGCTCTCGAATTATCTACATATCATAGCTCAGTCTAGCTATAGTCATATTTTTAACTACACGCACTCAACTAAAGTTAACCAAAGGGCAATGGAGAGGGCTATGCTCGGTGTTTCCCTGGGAGATCGAATCAGAAATGAGGAGATACGCAGGAAAACCAGGGTCACCGACATAGCCCACCGGATTGCAAAACTTAAGTGGCAGTGGGCAGGCACATAGCTTGCAGGACCGACGCCCGATGGGGCAGAAAAGTCCTCGAGTGACGACCGCGTTCCGGATAGCGCAGTGCTGGTAGGCCTCCCACACGGTGGACCGACGACCTTGTTAAGGTCGCCAGAAAGGAGTAGATGCGGGCGGCCCAACACCGGCCATTGTGGAGATCTTTGGCTGAAATGATGATGATGATAAACTGACGTTAACTGTTTTATATGAATATCTAGTCTACGAGTAGTGCAGTGTACGCAGTAAAATGTTACTATGTTGAAGCTATCCTACGATTGGGCAAAAACTGCAATAGGGCGCTCTATTCTCGCTGCGCGGACGACGCGCTTTAAATAGACAGATAAAAATAACACTATGATATCGAAATATCAACCTTAGAGCCCCCGCGCATTAGGCGGCCAGGCCGCGCGGCCAAGTCGCTGTGGCCGGGCGGCCAACTAATTCTTCCACGATGTATGTAGATGCGCGCATTAGGCGGCCAACGAAAAACATCGCGACACATACGCGGCCGATTGGTCGCCGCGGCCAACCCGCGTATTAGGCGGCCCCTAAAGCGGTTATTGTGGCATACATACCAATAGTCATTTCAGCACCCACAGTATGCAGTACCAAGAATAAATCGGACTGGAACGTATTCGTTGTATGTTTTATCATCAAGTTTCCTCCAATAGTGCCGACCTTAAATAAATATAAAATAAATATGAACTTAAAGTCTTTAATTAACGATATTTTGTCCAGTCATTCACAAATTATCAAGATCACACAAACAAAGTGATACTTAATAAGTTTAACTTTAAAGTTTATTCCATCGTTATTTCAAGTCCAATCTAAAATTTTATTAGCCATCATGCCTAGATGTAAATATTGTATAGTTCTTTCCAATGATGTTACAATTAAAAGGTGTAGATACGTTACCTTAACAACATTCGATCTATAAAAATGGCAAGCCAACGCACACATAGTTAACATAATATGCAATTTGCACACTGCTTTAGATGAGTCGTGAATGTAGGATGGTATGATTTAATAATCACGTGCTAAATAGAGACAAATATAATTTGTTGTGATGCGTCGTCACATGCACTAGAAACAATATAGATTAATTAAATCAGACATAACATTTTGCCCTACCAAGTTTTATGCCTAAAAATATTTTGTAAAAACATTTTGTCTCGTTAAGTAAACATATTATGTTAGAAACAGCCGTTTTTTTTCGCAATTTCAGGGTTGTTCCCATAGTAAAAGTGGTTTTTAATCATGAGAACTCCACCTTCTGAGATGTATGTTAATTAAAAATTGCCCTGTATTAATAGTTTATTTATTACTCAAGTAACACAGCTCAAAAAAATAAAACAATTTAATTTAAATAACTGCATTACAAAAAATAACATCACCTAATAACCTAACCTTTGTACCTACTCCGTTAGCCAGCTCACATGTCTGTTTCTCTATAGTCTGTGATGCGTAATGACATCTATCTCTTTTGCCAAGTGCAAATGTAATGAGGATACTTTTGTTCCACTCATTGATTTTTACCGCCATATTTTACAAATAACATTTTTAATTTGTAAAAAATATTAATTATATTACGAAAATAGTAGTGATAGTTACGAATGATAAGTGAATCCTTGACTTTTAGAAGTTTTGTTAGAGTAGTTTGTGCAATATTTCATAACACACGACGGCATTTTCAATTGTTTTATAGCACTTTTCACACACGGCTCTTGACGTGCATTTGTTGACGCCAGCGACGCAACGCTGAAGTCAGGTTTGCTAATTAGCCTACTTTTAACGTGCCGCTTGCTGACCGCTTATAACCCATCTACACCTTTTTACTTCTAACATCATTGAGTTCTTTCTATCTGTATTGATCTTCCTTATTAAGAAGGCAAGATGCCCGACATTCAGAATTACATTTAAAAACAAATTATAATAATATAAAGATACCCACATTCCTAACAGGTATATGAGCTATCTTCTCAACATGCTCGTACACCTTTTTTAAATATGCAAAGTTGTCTTTTTGGTAGTATTCCTCTAATACTCCTAGGAAATCGGTGAGGGTGACAGCTGCTCCTACTATAAGATTTTGATCTAGTTCGACAACTTTGAGTTCTGATACCGCAGTCAGATCTATCATTATGCTGGGGCATTCAGTTATCGGAGATACACCTGAAATTAATCATTCTGCTATCATTGTTAATGTTTTTTTTATGTTATGGTACCTATTTTTAACCAGACTTTTACCAAAAATCATGGGATCGAGTGAAAATCAACCATGACTAACATACACAAGTAAACGAGGTTTTTTAATGTATGATGGCTTATCTGTGAATTTTTCTTGCGTAAAGATTAAGATACTTTCGTTACAAAATAAGTTTTATTTTTTTCTGAATTTTTGTACACACCATCTGTATCAGTAGTCCTTTTCTTTCGTTATACGGTTTTGTTACGTCCTGTATTTGTATATTGTTTTTTTTTTCACATTATTGTAATTCTTTTGGCATTTGAAGAGGTATTATTTCTGTATAAAGTTCATACGAGATTGTCGTAATCTTGATTTTAATCAAAAACATAGGATGCCAATATCAATGCTCTTAGAATGTTCTTCCTTCCTATTAGCATTATAATGGCTGTACTTGTTTAAAATTAGATGCTGTGATTTATCAAAAAACATAAAAACCTTCTGAGCTTGTATATGTTGTTTGGAATAATATTTATGTACTATTTTGAAGCATTGTATAAATTGTGTACCTATGAAATAAGTTCAGCGCAATAATTATTTGCAGAAATACTACGATATTGATCCTTTATGCTTTTTATTTATCTTGCTACATCGCAATTCACAGTTTCTATAATGCACAATTGTCTTTTTTATCTCTACCTCACCTATATTGTCGACTGGTAGAGAATGTTTGTGGCACCTAGTTTGTCTTTCTACAGTACATATACAAGAATTTTAAAATTTACAATATATTATACAATGATTGCATGGGAGAAATTTCTTTTAGCAATAAGGCCATCAATGATTCCTTTGTATGTTCTGAGTTTATTTTTAAGAGAGTCTATCTATAACAAAGTAATCAAAATTCATTACCTTTAGCGGTATTGCCACCAACCAATATATAATCATCATTGTCAATGGATTTTAATAAGTCGAGGACTTCGGTCAGCAAGGTTGGTCTGTACCAAATTTTACCATCTTTGAGAGTAATTTTTCTAGTTTCACCAACGTCCTCGCATTTGACCATACACCACCCATAATCGGAATTTCTTTTCTTGCAGTTATTTTTAATTCTATTACAAATTGACATGTCCTCAATATCCTTGATTTTTATTTCGGATGGAGCATCCGATCCAAACTTCTTGAAAGCTTGTAAAATAGGTCTGTAGCCTGTACACCGACATAGGTTGCTACTTAAGCCTTTTTCAATATCAAGCATTTTTGGATTCTTTTTCAAATTAAGCAAACTGCAAAAAAGAAAGGTAGTTTACATAAAATTATCACAAACCCCAAGGATTTCCCCAAAAACCGGTTCGAAATCACATCTATCGGATGCCGGCGACTTTGACCAGGCAATCAGTTCGCCATGCTAAATCCTAATCCTAAATCCAGTGGACTTCTTTAGGGTGAAATTATAAAAGCTGCGGTGACAAACAGTATACCTATACTTAAATGAGCTGCTAGTAAATAAATAAACACATGAAATACTTACCCATACATTGCCATGGACCAACCAGGACTGCAATAGCCACACTGACTGCCATTTTCTCCATGTAACTCTTTCTGGATTTTGTGGTATCCTATCTTCCTGTTACCTAGACCCTCGATAGTGGTGATATCCCAACCATGACACTGGGTGACGGCCACAAGACACTGAGAAATGAATCAAATATCACTGGAGTTAAGGCTTATTATTACGGATTTCGAATACACGGTGTCGCCACCAATTCCATCCTGAGAGTGTCATAAGAGTCAACAGAAGGAAATGAGAAGGCTGATAACCTAGAAGCATGATGCTGGTAGCTACAGGAATTCCTTTTCGTTTGCGATCATGCTTTCACTTTTTACAGGATTCAGGTCCAGCAATACGTCAGTGCAACCGCTAGTATTGCAAATGCCTCAGGCGGCGATAACTGATTACTTATTTACAATCTTGACTGCCTCGTTGCTCTAGGGGTTAGATGTGCCGCCATTGGACCAAGGGGTCCCGGGTTCGATTCCGAGGTCGCGCAAGTGTCTTTGTCTAAGCCAGAGGCACTTGCTCCGAGTGTAGGTATCATTTGTGTTCCTGAATTTCATGTGTGTAATCTGCCCTCGGGATACAGGATATACCTATATAATACTAGACCAAATCTAGGCGTTTCTTTGTATAAAAATGTCGCCTTTACAGGTTTAGCACGGGCTTATAATGAAAGAATATTAATATTGCACAGAAAGTATATTATTTAGTTAACACACCTGTGCTAACATAGTCTGCAGTTTAAGCGTAAAATGGAATTCAAATAAAAAGAAAAGACAAAAAGACACGATACCCGTGAAGAATAATTAATCACCAATTTATTTGGCAATTTACATTTTATTTTAATTAGCACTTGAACAACTAAACAATTAGGTACAGAACTCTAGCTCATGCTCATCAGAAGGAGGAGTATCAATTTTGGCAACACTCCTTCATTTGTAAAACGATTCGTTTTATTTTTCTAATTTAGCGATTGTTTTTTTTTATTCGATGGGCGTTCAGTATTGGTTCCAGATTGGTCCTTCAAAAATCACAACAAAACAGTTCTGATGTTTGAGGAAGTTCGACTCAGCAGTGGGTCATTTTTGGGCTAACTATTAGTAGAAGTGTGTGCTGACGGACTAAGAATATCACCATCCCATGTCTTCCAGTGGGTGTCGTAAAAGGCGACTAAGGGATAAACAGACGTTGGGCATAAAAAGTCACACCTTATTACTGCGATTGCCAACCCGCCTGCCCCCCATATAAAAGAAACCAACGCCCCTGATTACCTTGTGAAGGGCGCTGGGAGCCGGTGGATGCTGTCTGCATGAGATCGTACATTGTGGAAATCTATGGAGAGGCCTATGTTCAGCAATGGACTTCTGTGGCTGATTGATAGATAGATAGATAGTAGTAGAAGTAGGTGTGTAGTTAGGCAGAAAACTTTAAATTAAACTGACAAGGACGACGTTACTTAGGATATACGGTGTTTCACTTTTCACTTCTTGGTATCTATTTTGTAATAAGTCTAATGTTTTTTTCGTTAAAAAGTTGTTTATATCTTATCTAGACTCGGTGTTTTACGATTTACACTTTGGCTTACAAATGCGAAAAATGTATCATGGTTGTGGCATTCGTTCCCAGTAGTTTGATTGGTTGGTTTACTCTAGAGATTTTCTCTAAAAATAAAGTAATCACGGATTTAGCAAACACAATGAACCTACACTATCCTAAAGGTCTAGTAAGAGGCGAACAAAGGACCGCAAGAGGCGGATCACCTATCCGCAAGATAAGAAAAACTTAACAAAAACCCTGTGCCAACTCGTCTTGCCAGCATGGCACAGTTCATTTCCCTGCGTGAATTTAGAAGCGGCCGACTGATTAGTGGGTTATTTACGCAACAAAATGTATTTATAATTAATAATAGGTCCAGCCTATAAGACCCACTACTGAGTCGGGCCTCCTCCAAATTCATGGAGGGAAATTAACAAGACGGGTTGTACTTACTGCATAGGCTATTAAGCTAGAAATAAAAATACTTTCAATTTTAATTATTTTATGATGTATTATAGGCGCGCGAGTTCATGTCTATCGGGGCCTAAATAAATAATTAATTATCACATTTATTTTATTTCATAACTAGCGACCCACCCCGGCTTCGCACGGGTGCAAGTAAGCATGTTTTATACTTATAAACTTTCCTCTTGAATCACTCTATCTATTAAAAAAAACGCTCTAAAATCCGTTGCGTAGTTTTAAAAATTTAAGCATACATAGGGACGGACAGACGACAGCGACTTTGTTTTATAATATGTAGTGATTTGATTTTAGATTACAATAAACCAAATCGACAGCTGTTGACAAAATCGGTAGTTATTATCGACATTACCATAACTATTTAGGTAACAACATTACATCATCCCTCAGGATGGACATGAACTCGCGCGCCTATAAATAATATTTCTTACCGAATTGATGGCGACAGATGGCTCTCCAGAGCTCTTTGAGGCGGTGACCATGCAGCTCCCGCACCCCCCTTCCCTACACATGTACTTAGTACCACGGAGCTGGAGGTAGTTGCGTAGGTAATCTAGCAGCATCACGTCAGACGAAACGTCCGACCCGACTACAAATTTAAAAAAAATCTTTATATTACGCTTTTATTAGCTTCAGTCGTATGCAGGAAATGATTTATTCACCATTCTGATCATTTTATTTTATTCCCGACGTTTTAGACAACGTGTCTAAAAAATACGCTACCCGCCCCGGCTTCGCCCCTGCATATAAACCTTTCCCTTGAATCACTCTAACTATTAAAAATAACCGCTTCAAAATCCGTTGCGTAGTTTTAAAGATTTATGCATACCTACATAGGGACGGAAGGAAGAATGCGACTTTGTTTTATACTATGTAGTGATGATACAACTAAATAAATAATAGTTTATAAAACTAAAAAAATACGCTTTTAAAGAAAATCCAACTAAAAACTAGAAAATAAATTTGACATTGAAATTAAACACTTTTGAACGGATTTATCGCGTGTATATTACATTATTTAATTCCCGACGTTTCGATTGCTTTGCAGCAGTCGTGGTCGCGGGAGAGACTAGATGACAGTTGTCTTCAAAAGTACAAAGAAACAGTTAAAATCTACCGCCTATAATTTTGTTTTATTGATAACGTTCCATGTGCACGCAGAAATCGCTCACAGTGTCCAGAGGTCTTGCAGATGAGTATTTTGCTTGAGATTTGATCAATTTAATGACTGGATCCCAGGCAGGTGGTACTTGCCAACCATCCTCTCTATTGAAATTTGGATGTTTTTTAATTTCAATAGCCTCGCGGATCATTCTTGGAATGTAATGATTTTCCTTGGCAAGGATTTGAGGTCTATCAAAGTGAATGTAGTGGTTGGTTTTGTTAAATGTGTGCTAAAAAATAATGTAATATACACGCGATAAATCCGTTAAAAAGTGTTTAATTTCAATGTGTAATAATCGCGAAAACCTAAGAAATCATTAAATAAATTTGAATTAAAAATACTGTCAGAAAAACTGATTTTATTGTAAAAAGCGCGGGGTGCATGGTATCAATAGTTCTAAATATTTTATGAACAGATATGACTAGAAGGGTTATTTTGATAATAAGTATCCTGAAAAGCACCCCAATTTTCAATCAAAAATTGTGTCATAAAAAATATTTTATTGTAAAAATCTACCCATATCTGTTCATAAAATATTTATAACTATTGATACCATGCACCTCTCTCTTTTTTAACAGTAAAATAGTAAAAAGTAAGCAAAATAAAAATAAATTTTTTGGTCTCTATTTTTTATTCAAATTTATTATAATATTTATATTCTATAATTCGTTGGATTTTCGAGAGTTGACACACCTCCACAGGCTAAATACAAAGACACTTGCCCGACTCCCAAATCGAACCAGGGACCCATTGTTGATAATGAAAGTAAAATATTGTACCATTGCTACTACTTTTCAGTCTATAAATGACCAACTGTAGAGTCAGGCCCCCTCCAACTACATGGAGGTTAATTGCCTGCTGTGCCACTCTGGCCAGTCGGGTTGGCACAGAGTTTCGTATCACTCGGGGCGTCAACGTGGACTGCGCTTACGCGAACCGTTGGCGCACCAACCGTGCCGTGTGAGGGTATACCGCTGGGGTTTTAGTGGGTATACGGGTTCTCTCCCGGGAGTCCCACATAATCACCGACCTCTCCCCCGGGGGCGGTGGTATGCATTTCCCCAGCGAAAACAAAAAAAAGGGTTTCGTATCAAGTCGTCTATGTATTCTAAATTCGTTTTCACAGGGTATACCATGGCTGTGAGTGTAAATATAATGCCGGCTCTACACTCACGCGTGACGTCGCGCTGAGAATTCACGCCATGAATAAACGCCGTGATCCGCGTGAACGCAACTATGATGGACGACGATGCGATATCTAAAGCAAATCCTTTGACGGGCCAAAAAACCGACACTGATCGGGGAACGGTGCGAAGAGCGAACGAGAAGGCGTGAACAACATCTACACTCGTGATTCGCAGTTGTCGCGGGCTATCGCGGCGCGACTGTAGAGCCGGCTTAAGTTATCTTTAAAGACGACTGTTTAAACAAGATAATACAGGCTATAACTAGTCCAGAGGAGACTCTTGAACTGCCAGACTGAAGAAGGTGCTCCACCCTCAAGAATACCGCAGCCAATCAGCAACACACTTGCATAGTTCGACTGCATTGTTCTCTCTTGTCCGGGGGTTGGATGCGCTGCCTTCGGATCACGGGGTCTCGGTTTCAATTTCGGGGTTAGGCAAGTATCTTTGTGTAAATCAGTGGCACTTGCTCTGAGTACCTATGGGCTTTTTTATCAGTGACTTCAGTACCTTTGACCCTAATCTTGCGTAATGGAAAGCAATGCCAAGTAACCTGTTCTCAGGCTGAACCAAGGAACTTATAATTATACTAAATGAAATGAAACGAACAAAAGGCTAAAAAGAAAAAACAAACTCTATCTCAAGAGTTTAGAGTTTCAATTTGTTTAATGGATTCAATAGAATAAAAATATTCTGAGCGAGAAACCGACATTGGAGAATTGTGTCTCTGTTTTCCTTTGTCACAGTTGTCACCGATGTAAACAATATTGCCGATACCCTTTCGCGTTGAAATAATATTTTTGCGTTATAAAGTTAATTTTATTGTATTTAGGTGAATTCATCAGCATTAATTATGGTAAAATTGTGTGGTGTGAAGGGGTGTAGTAGTGGACGGTATGCTGGATGTGGAATTAAGTTTTTCAGTCAAGTTTTATTACTTTGTTTACAAATTACGACTAAGGTTACCAATTTTTTAGATGGATAAACGGGAAATATCCAAATAAATTATTAAAATAGCTCAGTTCCAAGTTTCAAACATCGTTTTCGTACATAGTAATCAAAAGTATATTTTGATTTAAAATTTAGAAACATCGGACATCTCAAATGGCATCGGTAGTAGTTTGCTTTTTAAATACAAATATTGTTTTGTTTTCAAATAGATTCCATAATACCTAATGAAAACCTGCGGCAACGGTAACGTGATAAAGAAGAAATACTAAATAATTAAATAACAGTAGTCTGTAATGTCTGTCTCAAGAGTTAGTATGATTATTGGACTCCCTTTAAGAAAGTGACAACGTCCACTCATAAAGCTTTCTCGCCCGGAACATTTTTGAGTTGTCCGTCCTCATTCCATTTAGTATATACGTTCCTTGGGCTGAACTTAAACTAACTCTTTTAGTTAAAAGAGCAACTATGGAGTATCTTTCGCCCCTCTTTTCTATGGAATCATGGAATGGCATTTCGAACCCTGGGGAGACTAAATGATTTTTTTTATTGTTGTGTTATTTTTATATTTAGTTGTACTATTTGAAAGCATTATTATGAATTTGGACAGTTAAAGAAATTTACCTGAATACTCTTCGCCATTTACTGTGAACGTGACGGTGTCCATATCTGCAGATTGTTGTGAACTGCACAACGAAAACACATGTAATGACTGCAAGCGATCTTGAGACGAAAAGATAAAGGTGTAATGTCGCGGTCAAACCAAAATACCGGAGACTTCTGGGCAGTATGCTATGTTGCCTACAATGCCGGCATTGCACTTTGATTTCGTGTTCGCGTTTTTATCAAATTTGACATTAAGGGATGTGTGCGTGCAACATTTGTCAATAAAGTCATACAAATGATAGCACACATAAATACCGGAGACGTGCTGCAGACGAAGGCAGTATTTTGTTTTAATTATTATGAAGTGTTTGTCCGCTGGGTGTAGCCTTTACACACAAGCAGACCCTCTTCACCACGCCTCCACCTCCAGTGCCTGTGTTTTCACCTTCAATGCCGCCCTTGATATAGTGAGAATCTAGAATTGGGACTTAAAACATTTACGCCAGCAAGGTTAGACCCCAGGAGCTTACAGAGTTTCCGAATCATCTTCTGAACCAGTGTGGTGATTTAAAAGTGTTTGTTAAATAAGGACATATGAGTAAACAGATTTTGATCTTGAGATTTTAGTAATTTTCTAGTGAAACATATTTTAATTGAGGACGGTAACATCGTTTCTGGCGTATTAACTAAAGTATTCGAAAAGGTTATGTATACAGGTGTCGTTCTTGGCGTGTAATTTTTATTGCAAATAGATAATTCTTTTGTTCTTGGATGATTTTTTTAAAAAGATGATGGAAAAGTTGATGGTTATTATTCGACCGACGAGTTGTATAATTAGCAACATTTTCTTTTTATCGTGTTTTCAGTCTCCTATTTCTTCTATCTACTTCTCAGCCCATAAGTAACCCACAGCTGAGTCTGACCTTCTCCAACTACATGGAGGGTAATTAGCCTACAGTGCCACGCTGGCCAGACGGGTTGGCACAGGGTTTAGTATCAAGTTTTCCTTCTCTTGTGGCTGGGTTTTCGGCCTTGCCATTTGCTATTGTCGACTCCTACGACAGGATGAAATGTTGTGGTGACACAATGTATTCTACATCCGTCACCGCACGGAAAACTCTTCTACATATAGGTACGAAAGTAATAGCCAAAAAATTTTGCTCTTTTCACAATACAAATTTTCTCAACACTATAATCAAACTCAAACTCAAAAGGAACTTTATTTACATAGGTTCTATCACAATACTCGTGTAAATCGTCATATTTAAAATTACCATAATCATCGTGTGACGGGTCGGTCACTTCCTTTAATATGGTTGAGGAGACCGATGGCTGTCACATGCGTTATACTTGTGAACAGGTGCTGCTGTTTGGTTGCTGCTCACTGGACCAAGGAAGATTTTATTTTATTTCATTAAAGTTTGTTTTGTTTTGTTTTAATATTCACATTTCAGCTGACGCCTTCCAGATCCGATAGAACAGTTTGTTTTAAGGAATTTGTTGGGTAAATATATACATATTACATTATGAATAAGACCGCAAAGTAATAAAAAAGAAAAAATGACAAGCCCTCTGAGTTTCTTGCCAGTTCTTCTCAGCAGTGGTCGCGCTCCAAACTGGTAGTAAAGTATATTACTTTGCATTGTATAAATTTTATTAATACACACATCAAAAGTGTCTAGGGATCAACATATTTTTTTGCAATAACTTTTCTCCTGATTGATATTAATTAAAATTTTCTTTAAGGATTCATCAAATAAAGTGTTTTCGTTTGTCACAGTAACGATAAACCTAGTCACCTTTGCATTAATAAAGAAATTTGCCATTTTCCTAATAAAGGGATTTTTGACATTTGAACAACTAACATTAAAGTTCGAAAAAAAGACTAAAATAACAGTTTTCTTTAAAATTTTATGGAGCGACGACGTCATTTAAGCAGGGAAGAAATGCTCAGAGCCGTGGGAATGATAGAAGCTGGTTCCCGGCAACGTCCTGTGGCTTTAGCTCTGAATACAAGTCAGAGTGTTATCAGTCGACTTTGGACACGTTACCGAAGCACTGGTACCGTGGCTGAGCGCCATGGAGGACGGTATCGCTGCACCACACGGAGACAAGACCGATACATTCAAATCTTAACTCGAAGAGCTCAAACAATAACCGCCATGATGTTAGCCGTGAGGCTTCATCACACTTCAGGGAACTTAATTAGCGACCAAACAGTCAGAAACCGCTTGCATGAAGTGAACCTTCATTCCCGAAGACCGCTACGGGTACCACCTATAGCAATGCACAATCGTAGGATTCGATATCAATGGGCTCTTGAACACAGAAATTGGGCAGAAGAACAATGGCGTTTCGTGTGTTTTTCTGATGAGTCTCGTTTTGGTATGAGACCGGATACAAGACGTATACGACACTGGAGAACCCCTGGATGCCAACGGCGATTAAAATCCTGCCAGGAAGTCCATCCTTATAGTGGTGGAACCATCATGGTATGGGCGGGTATTTGGATCGGCGGAAGAACTGAGTTGATTTGGATCAGAGGCAACCTCAACGCTCAAATTTATGCTGAGACGATTGTATCAGACGTCATCGTTCCTCTACAAGTGCAAATCGGTCCCTTATTTCAGTTAATGCATGATAATGCACGACCGCACACCGCAAGAGTTGTAAGACAGACTCTCGCCGCAGCTAACATCAATGTCCTGCCCTGGCCTGCTCAGTCGCCAGACTTGAACCCGATTGAGCATGCATGGGATATGCTACAGAGAAGAGCTCTGCCGAATATGGAGGGTATCCAGTCGCAAGAAGACCTTTTTTTGTTGTTGCAACGAACATGGGCGGCCATTCCACAGCGTGATTTGGATGAACTCATTTTGAGTATGCCAAACCGACGTTCTTGTGTTGTTAGTGTTCGCGGTAGAAACACGGATTATTAATTGTTTAAGTTGCCCAATAAAATTTTAAAGAAAACTGTTATTTTAGTCTTTTTTTCGAACTTTAATGTTAGTTGTTCAAATGTCAAAAATCCCTTTATTAGGAAAATGGCAAATTTCTTTATTAATGCAAAGGTGACTAGGTTTATCGTTACTGTGACAAACGAAAACACTTTATTTGATGAATCCTTAAAGAAAATTTTAATTAATATCAATCAGGAGAAAAGTTATTGCAAAAAAATATGTTGATCCCTAGACACTTTTGATGTGTGTATGTTGACAATTTGTAAGTGTCCATTGTGTCCTATGCAAAATAAATGATTTGACTTTGACTTTGACATCTTACGACCCCTGTCCCACGCTAGGTGGTAGTCTCCATACACACCGATCAGTCGTCATATCTACAGTCACACCTTTCACACACAATTTCTCATGCTTACAATCCATCCATCCATCATCATCATCATCAGCCCACATTAGTCCACTGCTGGACATAGGCTTCCCTAAAGAGCGCCGTAGCGTCCTGTCATCTGCTTGACGCATCCAACTGAACACAACCTTTCGCAGATCGATCGGGGAGCGTAAGGGACAGGGCTGCCGCTACTAGCAGCTGCCGATAGGGATGTGACATTAATGAAAAAGAATCTATTAAATAAAATTTGAATTTTCTTTATTCGGAATTAATCGATTTTTCAAACATCGATTTTAGTAAAATATAATCGATTTAAAAATAAAAACGATTTTTGTGGTATTGTTTAAAAAAATCATGCTTTTAATATTATTTTCATAATTACCAAAATTAAAAATCAAAGGCAATGTTCCTTTAAAATGTCAAGGTAGCAATTAGGAAACCAAATAGTATTATTGATACAATTTTATTAAAAGCCGAAAATGTCTAGTCCTAGTTTACATTACGATTGTTGGCGACCCGCAACCTCTTTAGTCCAACCTTTTTAGTCTTTGTATACTTTTTAAAATTTGAAATAGTGTTCTTTTTATATGCGAGTTGCTTTGTTTTTCGGTTCTTGTTAGTCTCTTGTAAAATGTCGTAAGATGTGCACGGTCAATAAATGGTGTTAAAGTTCCATCTCAACATGTTTAATTAACAAGCCCGCCGACTTTAGTTCTCGTCCTTTACAACGATTACATTTTAGGTTTTTTTTTACGGTTACAAGACATTTTTATTGTTTATCAATAACAGCAACAATGTTATTCATCACTCACCACTACACTGAAACTACTTTAATCGCATACATAAAAGCTTATAGAGGGCGCCGTTTTTATTTAATCAACTTAAACGTATGAAATTAATTCAAGATTTTGTCGTTTCTGAAAATTCTTATTTTCACTTATTTATTAAAAATCGATTATATAAGAAAAACTAATTTAAAATAAAAATCGATTATTTTTTCACATCCCTAGCTGCCGAGCGCTGCGCTACATTACAACTGGCGCCGCGTAGTAAACTGATACGCAATAATTTTCACGTGTTTTTTCCTTGGCCATTTTGCGAAATTAATTGTAGTCGGCCAGTCTAACCTCGTCTCTTACCCTCTCCGCAAACCATCTTGTCCCACAAGACCAGTCATTATTTGGTTAGATCAGTTATCAGCTTGTTCTTGGTTTTTCACTGGCTTGTCGGCCTACGGGCTGAAATTGCCGCCTTTGGATCATGGGCAAACCAGGTGCACTTGCGTGAGTCTGGATGTCATTTGTATTCGTGAATTACATGTTTGTCAACGTATATAGTGCAGGGGTTTCGTTTAAAAACACTACTGAGTATGTCTATCAACTGCCACAGATAATACATAAGCAACTGGTTCAGTTGTAAGTTTCTAAAAAGGTCAGTTGGCTGACTTCACTTAATAAAAATTATACAAATACTAGCTGTCCCGGCAAACGTTGTTTTGCCAAATAATTAACCATCCCCCGCGCAACCCCCTTCCCCGCGCAACCCTCTAGGTCTTATGGTTCCAGAGATATCGTGATGACTCAATCTATCTATACAACATTGTTTTTCCATGTAATTAAATAGGGGTTGATCTTAGAAGGGTAAAATTTAGGGTTGTTTGTATTTTTTTATGCTGAATCTTAAAAAATTAAAAGCAAAAAATTTTCTCTAAAAAATAAACAATTTTTTTTGACCCCGCCCCCTTAAAATTTAGGGGGATGAAAAATAGATGTTGTCCTTTTCTCACACCTAACCAATATGCTCACAAAATTTCATCAAAATAGGTCAAGCCGTTTCGGAGGAGTTTGGCATCTAAAACTGTGACACGAGAATTTTATATATTAGAAGATTACGATTTACGAGTGCAATTATTACTCTGACTCAGAGCAAGGATTTACGGAACCCGGGAATCGCGGTTTTTTAAATCCAAAGTAATTTAAAAACTTACCAACGCATCAGTTTGAAATCTACTTTAGAGTATGTTAAGGTAATTACATTAATAAACAGTTAAAAGTAACACTTTAATTTTACATATCTCACTAATATCATAGTGGGGTGACTATTATCTATTTACAGTTTCTACTTGTTAGTAATATATACTTAATAATAACCTAATACATAGATAGGATAGTTTTGTGTTTAGGTATCTAAGAAACTCAAAACTACTGCACTGATTTTAAACATTCTTACACCAATAGAAATTAACTAAACTATTTTTAGTACTAGTAATGCACAAATAATTAAAAAATATAAACGTTTTAACAATACATGTAAACAGAATTGTTAAATTATTTATTTTTACTATTTATTTGAATTTATGTTTTTACTATATTGTGACTGTAATTATATAAATTCCATTATTAAAACAATCTTCTACTACCTGAAAAATACCAATATGAAAATTACTTTATTTTTTAGTTTGGAGATGGTGGCTATAATTTTCATAATTCGGAATTTTTGTTATACCTGCGTATTAAAACGAATGAAATTTGTCTTTAATAGTCACGCAATAACTCGAGAATAGCTACAAAGCTTTGGCTCATTTTAGCGAGCAAAATTATAAAGATTAAAAGAAATAATTTCCCATAAAACAATTTCCCATAATAAGTACAGCCGACATGGACTAGTCTGTGCAATTTTACACCGTTTTTCGTCTCTCGAAAGTACATATTTCGGTAGCGGAGTTGTTACGTAAAACGTTGTCGGTCTGGTCAAATGTACATTGCATCGATCCGCATATAAAAAAACGAATCTTTTTAACAAAAACATATGACTCATGTATTTTACGGACACAAATGACACCCAGATTCAGAGCAAGTATTTTTGGTTTTGACACAAACCAAAGGACACTTGGCCGACTCTAGAATTGGACCGGGGACCTCCAACCCTTACACGAAACAAAGCAGTGGATTTCCCGATAAGTGGTAATAATATATCTTAATAAATTGTAATGCAAATTAACTGCAAATGGTTCGTTAAATTTTAATGAAACTTGAAGTCGCCTGTATTTGTTTTGGCAGCCAAGCATATTTGCTCGTTGGTGTACGGGCCATCTGTAAAGAAATTCGAATTAATTAAAAGATATTGCGTTTTATTTCAAGACAGATACGGTATAGTCAAAGATATCTGTATGTTTGCAGCACTAATCTATCTTTCAAAATAATCAAACTATTTTAAATTCTTGTTTTACGACGGAACCAGTCTTTATCACTAAAACCGTGTGCCCTCCGCGACCCATCTAGTGGGACCATCGGTAATTAAATGGTCAGACCAGCAGTCAGTTTTCACGCTACTGGAACAACCGCCATCTAAGGTAGCATCGCAGCCGAAACTGAAGGCTTTACGTGTCCTCCGCATCAAGGAGGTGGTCAGCTGTTGTAAATTTTTTTTTTTTCAAACTCAAACTCAAAAGGAACTTTATTTACGTAGGTTTCATCACAAAACTCTTATAAATCGTCATATTTACAAACACCATTATCATCTTACGGCCCCTGTCCCACACTAGGTGGTAGTCTCCACACACACCTATCAGTCGTCATACCTACATTCACACCTTTCACACACAACTCCTCATTCCTGCAATCCCTCCATCTCCCCTGATCGCTCACAATCCCTATATGTTCACTCACATTCATGCCGAAACTACCACCGGTTCGGAAGGCTGCTCTACAGAGAAGAGCCGGCAAGAAACTCTGTAGTTGCTTTTTTTTGTGGATGGTGAATGATGGACATCCAACATCCAGCTGAGCCAGACGTTACTCAACCTGCTTACATATCTTTCATATTTTTCTTAGCATAGGAAGATGCATTCGGAAGACGAGGGGGACAAAGTGACAAATTTACTTCAAGCGAAGATCTCTCGTGATAGATATACGTTTCATATAAAAAGAAACTAAACCACAATAGGATAATGAGAGATCTCAGAAACCTCTTTTGAGGGGAGACCCTAAAAAAGATACCTAGCGTTCAACACCGTTTAAAATATTAAAACCAGGTTGGCAACCTTACCAATATCATACCACTGCGTGGATGGTATACCAGACTCCTGTCTGGCCAGCGTGATAGCTTCACGAATTGCGAAAGCCACCACAATTGACACGCAAATTGCTGGTTCTCCCGTCGCTATGGGAAACAAGTAAACGATGACGTGAGTGGTAGAAGTGGATTACATCTTCCCATTCTATCTTTTGGGTATCATAAATTAGACTTATCGGTCCTTTAGAATGCTTTGCAACAATTATTGTGGTCATGAAAGAAACTAGATGACAGTTAATTTCAAGGTGATTTTTACTTTCTTGAATTGTAAGAAAGTAATAAGTATTATAATTTGAACCTTCAGTAGAATGGATATAATAACGACTTTTATTAAACAAATATTATTTGGACTTCTATACGGGAAACTAAATAACTTCATCAAATTGTTGTTATACATATACAAGGGTTTTTATAATGCCTATATCTTACCTTTAGATCCAAGTATTACATCTGAACTGTAGGAATTTGGGTGGAAATATACTCTGAAGTCTTTAGGTATATCTCGTGCTTCAGGTACATGAATGTCCCAGGTTCTGTCAGTAAGGAGTCTTCCAGAAGAATCATACACTAATTTCTCGCAAGTGAAATAACCCATGCCCATAATAAAAGCTCCTTCAATCTAAAAAAATACCACATCATATTTTTCATCATAGATTTTTTCACGTAAGATTTCGTCAATAAAACAATGTCAACGTCAATAAAAAATTAACTGGATATAAACCTCCCCCAAATAAAACGCCAATCAAAGACATTCCTGCCCCAGATCATCCTACTAGTCATGTCTAATCTAAATACCTTGTCTAACTGCTGCCTGAGTTGTCATGCTCACTCAAAGATTCATGGCAGTGTGGCATCTCATGGCGGATTGTTGGATTCTTCCCTGTAATATGGTTGAGAACGATGACTGTCCTATTTGTTATGCTAGTCAGCAGCAGTTTCTGGTAGTCGTCGGCTCAGGCAATCAGTTCTAAATACTTTTGATGTTTGGCCCTTTGCGCGCGCTTACTCAAATAAATATATCTTATCAGTGTTTGCAGCCATAAATAGTGCGGCAACTATAAAGTTTCTTGCCGAAACTTCTATATAGAACCTACCGAAACGGTGGTAAATGATATATATACAATTTATATTGACGTATCAAAAGAGCTTTGATGAGCTTGAATAAATTGTTAAAAGTGAGAAATAAAGATTCTATAAACCGAAAAATGTTTTTTTTTTGCCATTCGTTAGCCGCCGGTTATAATACAATGCATTGTTCTATGGAGTCATATGAGACAATGTATAGATGATTCAACCAATTTGGAGTATATTTGGCATAAACAAATCACTGGATGACTTGCGCTGTGCTAGTAGGCACTGCATGTAACCGACAGATGATCTGGTTAAGGTTGCCAGAATCCGATGGATGCAAGCGACTATCCTTGGGAGAGGCCTATGTCCAGCTGTGTAGCAGCAAATTAAATATAAGGCTGACATTTAGCTGGTCTGATAAGTAAAGTCACTGCGTATTTTATAGTTAAAAATAATGAGTACAGCAACAGCATCAGCAAATTCAGCTGTGACAATAATGAATTTTAAACAAAATAAATAAACGATGTTTACTTGAAACGAAATACGTCCCTGTTCAATTTCAGTGGTTGTTGAAATATAACCAGCATCATCTTTACGTTAGGTTACGTTTATCAATAGTTTGATAGAGAGAGTTTGGACTTTTATTTCAAGATTTCCTTCTTCACGAACTCGCAAGCTTAATGTTCTGATCTATTCATTTGTAGCCTAATCTAATAGAGATGTGCAAGGTGTTTTTATCCACAACACCGCAGTGTTTGAAGACAAAAGTCTTACACCAATGTTTGTTTTCAAGGGCTCAAAGTCACCCAAATGGCAATGGAGAGGGCTATGCTTGGAGTTTCCCTGCGAGATCGAATCAGAAACGGTCACAGACTTAGCCCACAGGATTCCTCAAGGCAGTGGACATAGCGTGCAAACCCGACGCCCGATGGGGTAGTGCTGGTAGGCCTCCCACACGGTGAACCGACGACCTGGTGTCGCCGGAAAGCGATGGATGCGGACGGCTCAGGACTGACCTTCCTGGAAATCCTTGGGGGAGACCTATATCCAGCAGTGGACGTCTTTTGGCTGAAATGATGATGATGATAATAGATATATAGTTATGTCTTAAAAAATATCTTAGACTTACCTGACCAACATCAATTTCTGGACTAATGCTAAGTCCAACATCTTGCAGTATGTCCAGTCTATTAATTTCTATTTCTCCAGTCAAAAAGTCTACTTCCACTTCGCAGCAAGCCATACCATAAATGCTATAAGTTTGAGCGTCTGCAGCGCCCGCGTATCCGTGGACTTGCAAATCTATGTCCTGGTCGTATGCTGTTTTCACCAAAGTATCCCAATCAGGATTAGTGAGCGTATTTCTAACAGGTTCCAGTCTCTGCAAAAGCTGATCACAGCATCTTCTCAAACCAACACAGACGCTTTGAGTCGTAAGACTACCTCCAGATATATACGTATTGGGTGTTATTATCGTGTTGTTGCCCTTCACCTGAATCTTCTCAACTGGTATTTTAAGGAAGTAAGCCGCCATTTGTGCCGCTTTGGTGTTTATGCCCTGTCCCATCTCTATTCCTCCGTGAGTTATGACAACTGTTCCGTCGTCGTGGTATACGGATAGGTTGACTTCCAATCTTATAAAACCAAGGGGTGCCCATCTAGAGAATGCAAATCTCAATCCTCGTTTTTTCCACCTATTCTGCGCGTTAAAGGAGTCGACGGCTGCTTTCCGACTCGTATATTCAGCTTTCGTTTTAAGGTTTCCGATCATAGCAACCATGTCATTATAGTTGTTTGTATCTAAATTTGCAAGACGTACGGCAACTGGATCGAGAGACAGTTCGTAAGATATTCTTTCCATTGTTAACTCCGTGAAAGCGATTGCTTCTAATGTACCTTTAAACAGATTTCAGATGGATTATTCCCAGGAGGTCAGTGGAGCCTATTTTTATACCATTGAGGTGCTCTAGCATAAAGTTAAGTGGTTACCTATTGACGTTTGTAACACAGGAGGTGACCCTGTAACAACTAACACTGATAGCCGAGCGATCGCAGATTCTTTCAGTTGCCGACACTCCCGGATACGGTTCTGGCGTCATTAGGGTCGGTCACATCTGACGGAAAATGCGTCACGTATTATCGGCCCCGTAACGCCAAAACAGACAAATCTATGATAAAACATTCAACCTGCCACACCCAACCGATGATGCGTTAGTGCGTCGAGCGTACAGCGTCTGTTCTGTTTCCGTCAACGCATTGTCGGTCGACGTAAGAGCGGCAAATTTCGTATCATTTTTAGTAATGTAACATTTAATAATCGTAAGAAGTTTATCAAAAGATTCTACGGACCTACGGTAAAACTGAATAAGTTTTGTTGGATACTCTCTTAAAGTTGCAAATTAGACAATGAAATTGGCCACTTGATATTCTTTTAGTATTTATAGGACGCACCCAATGCCGACGTTTCCTTTTTCGATCTTGTTCAAAAGCCTCCCAAATAGCAATTATTTCGATGGGCTTCATTTTAAAATTCAATATCACACAACAAAACCGCTCTGTAGATGCTGAACGCAACTGAGTAGACGCGTAAAGTGAAAGGTCTAATTTGACCGAATAGACGCGACCGATCATACGCTCGACGCATTTTCCATCAGATGTGAACCGACCCTTTTTTCACGCAGGAACACAACACCTCTGATGGGGTAATTTTAATTGTTTGCGATCCTGTACGGTGGAGGTATTCAGGCACCTCCAAAGAGTGGGTGGAGTTTACGGAATAGAGTAGATATTAAGGTGGATGCTCCAGGGTAGCCCGCGAAATTCAAATTTTCTTACGTTTTTTGCAATTTGCAGGGCAGTGCTAGGTTGTATGATGATGAACATTTGATTCGCGGCTGTAAGACGTATGTAGTTACAGAGTTATAGTCATCAAACTCATCAATACAACCCTCCAAGCTCACAAAGGTGCAAGAATGACTTTGACGTTGAAAAAGTTTTTCTTGCGCCTTTATGAGCTTGCAGGGTTGTATTGATGATTTTGATGATTACAATTCTATAACTACATACGTCTTACAGCCGCAAATAACATTATATTCAACATACAACCTAGCACTGACCTGCAAATTGCAAAAAACGTAAGAAAAATTTAATTTCGCGGGCTACCCTGGAGCATCCACCTAGGATGGTAATCTATCTATACTAATATATAAAGCTGCAGAGTTTGTTTGTTTGTTTGTTTGAACGCGCTAATCTCAGGAACTACTGGTCCGATTTCAAAAAATCTTTCAGTGTTAGATAGTCCATTTATCGAGGAAGGTTATTATAGGCTATATTTTATTTTCAAAAGAATTAGGGATCCGTATGAAAATTGCGATTTTGTAAACCAAGGTGTAAAAAAAAATCTATTTATGCGTGCGCTGCAAAAACTATTGACAATAGAATAAAATAATGTACTTCGGGTTTGTAGGTCTTATAAAGATCTACAAAAAAGTCCGCGAGAGCACATATCTAACTATCATAGTTTATTCACAATAACCGCTTTTATGTTCATAAAAACGGGTTCAAAGCCCACGCGGGCGAAGCCGCGCGCAAAAGCTGGTAGATTATACAGTATAAATAAGATTAAGATAACCTGGGGATTGCTACGTAAAAATTTAAATAATGACCAGTGGCATCTTAATAGGATAATTCAATGGTGCTACATTATTTGGAGAAACAGCTGTGCCAATGAAATTTAGTGTAGATTGGCAAAATACAAGGAAATTTTCATTGCATGAAATATATATTGTATATCTATCATTCCGCTTCTTTTTCAATGTTCAGTTTACACTCACTTGTATTTGAACACTTGACTCTATTACTGAATTGAGCTTAGTAAAATTATAAAATGACTTTACCTGGCGCCCTACACCAAGTGTTCTTAGCCGTATCTGTAATAGTATCATATATCTTAAAACTGAACTTGCTGACGTCGTAACAGTTATTGTAAACGTCTGTGCCTAGAAGAGACAATGTTTCGTTTATTTTGTAGCCGTTATCTTCGTAAACGGTGGTTTCAAGATGCTGGATGACCCCAGTGCTATTAACCGACACCTGTTACAAAAATAGTAGGAACAATTAGAGATGGCAAACAATTAAACAACATTTATTTTCCTAACCGTTATCTAAAATTTGATCAGTTTAGACAAAAAATGCAATTAAAATAATATAATATTTTGAGAATGTCAGGTGTTATTTACGTGACTGCACAATAAAAAACGTTGAAATTAAACACCTTTTAACAGATTTATCACATGTATCTTATATGATTAAATTCCCGATGTTTCGAATGCTTTGCAGCAGGCTGTGGTTACGAGAAAGTTGAGTATACGCACTATATCCCATATAATTATCTTTAAAGTTACAATGCAAGTATGGCAATTTTGAAAACAGGATACGAGAAACAAGCGTTATTAAAACTTAGAAAATACACAGGACCAGGTTGTAGTGAATGGGAGTTCAGCATGGGACTGGTAGCTTTTTAATCCATCTGTGCATATTTCCTCATATTAAGATTTTTTCTTAAATATTTTTCACTCTCATAGATGGTAGTTTATTACTGAATATTCTTTTGCAATTTACCGTATAATCGTTGACACATGGCAACCGCTTTCCTAAAGCTCTTGTATTGGTTGTCAATGACTGTATAAACCGACAGGGTCGGTTTAGTTTCTGGGTCACGAGACTACAAGCTACGGCTGACTGGATACTGCGGGAGATCTTAATACCATATGCGCCTCCGAGACGGCGGATGTATACATCAATTCTGGGAAAGCAAATGGGATAAATTCGCCACTTCACAAATAACAATATTAGGATAATAACAAATTGAAAGCGTATTATAACATCAATGAACGTTGCCATCGTCTAGATTTGATACACTACCTCAGCGTATACATAAATCATTTCTGAGCCAGAATTAATCCTTTAAATAGCAAAAATAGCTTCTTATTTATTAACTTTAAACTTATTTAGAGAATAGCTGTTTTAATTTGGTTACATTTGCTTCTTCTCATCATCTCAGCCTATTAACAATAAAGTAACATACGACACTGGTCAAACACATTGCTACAAATGTGTTGTATCCATTGATTGACACTAACCTCAGAAATGAAAGCAATCATTCTAATGGAGATTTGCCGTATAAAATGTACTGCGTTCTCCACTTGATTAGTATAAGAAGAACCTACTTGTTTTTATCCATGTTCAATGCCCGAGCTACCATTGAGTGGGTTCCGTCTAACCACTGGCTTGCTGGGTGCACTTCTAGACCTTCCTCCGTTGGTATTGTCACGCAGACCATCGTCTCCATAGTCATATGGTACTGCCCGTACAGTGTGTGGGTACCAGTCATAGTCTTGAATACATCGGTACCTTTATATGAATAATACGGTTATGTCAAGAAAAACTCTACATTATTTATGATACAGAGAGAAGAGTTGGCAAGAAATTACGCAGTGTGGGTATTAATCAGACGCCTGTATTAAAGTGGAACTCTATAACTAAACCAGATCAAATCGTTGTTACAACTATTTGTCAGCACGTATCAGTAAGGACGCAGAATATTTTCCGAAGAGTTTATGTTAAATCATCTTTATGGCACCCATTGTCAGCATGAAAGTTTATGTTCACGGTGCCAGTGTTTGAATCGTCTGATAGCGTGGATATACACGCCTATGGTGGAGTTTAAAGGTACTTGTGACGTAACTCCATAATACTGTGGATTTGACGACGATTTGCTGAAGAGAAGTAATTCTTTTTCACTCCAGTTAGACCGGACATAAATAATTATTTTTCAAACTGTATGCTTTTCAATATGAAATCAATTAGTTTTAATATTAATAAGGACGGTACCTTTGTTAGTTGCATCTTTCGAAAGAAACAGAGTGTTCCGACTACTGTCGCTTCTTGCAACTTTGATGTCAGTAACCGGTGGTTTTGCGTTACTATATATAACCTTCACACATTTGGCCGCCCTATCAGCAATGTACCGTGTTGCAGCTACGACTATGGCGATAGGTTGATGAAAGTGCTTGACCGTGTCTGCAGCCAAAACTTCTTCGTTTGATGTGTAAAGGAGCGCTTCTGATGGTGTAAAGGAGTTAAGTCCTGGGATGTCTTTTGCAGTATAGAAAGCGATTACGCCAGGTAATTTCTGGAACATTCATTTTAATACTGACTCACAAATGAATATTATAACACTTGGTAAAATAGTCAATTTTATGGAATATTGTCTGCCAATTATAATATAGGCAATAATGCAAACAAAATTATTTTTAATAAATAATCGATACATGTGAAGGTATTGGGTAAACATTTCAGGCACTACCTTACATTGTTTGCTTAAACTAATAAGTTATAGACATTAACGGAATACTTAAAAGTCGATTCTAATCAACACAGATGTAATTTTTTACGTATATAACACAAATTTTGAAATCTTTTTGATTCCATATGTCTTACAAACAAGTATTTTTATACTTATTAAGGTAGGCTATCCATGTGGGGACGGCGCGGAATATTACACATCCCCACCGCACGTTGGGAAAAAAACACGTGTTGTAAAAGTCGACAAAACCCAGCACGCTTGGTGGTAGGATCTAATGGTCCGCCCGGTTAGCTACCACCCTCATATATAAGTCCAGCGACAAGCAGTTTTACTGTGTTCCGTCGTGTGCCTGACAGGGCATTTCCTTGAATTGCCTGCTCCATCTTAGACCCTGGCGTTGCTTTCCATCACGCAAGCCTAGGGCAAGCCTAAGGCATTCAAGTCGGCCATAAAAACACGACTTACCAAAGCCAAACTGGGATCTATTTTGACTATAGTACCAATTGCTACCTCACTCAGTACAAATGCCGCAAACACTTCATTGTGCAATGTTGGTATATCTTCTGTATATTTAGCTTCTCCAGCGCATTGGATCTGTCAATATTGATAAAAACGCCTAATTAAGCTTAATGTCTTGACGCATCATCTTTATTCTAGCTTCTATATTCTTACTTATTGTTCTTTTTCAACAATACTTAATTAATGGATTGATGAAATGCATTTAAAATATATAACAATGTAAACATATTGGTATTACTTTGTGTTGTAAAACCTCTTTTTATAGCTTCTTTATAATGAAAATAAAAATGTTTTGTTCTGTGTCACATTCAAATAAAAGCCATGTAAAAATCAACAACGATTTTTACTAATTTATCCAACATTCGTTATCAGCACGAATTAGCTCGAATAAATGAGCTGATTAATTCGTTTTTAGGTGAAACTCGAAGTGATTTATGTATATTCACCATAATAATAGTGAAATACGGATTTTGTCGACGAAGAGAAATATGACAGTCTCACGATGTCTTCAAGAGATCACAAGAAACGAGAATCTGCCTACACTCGATGATGGGTTCATCACTTATAGGTTCTTGGTTGTCGCGCAATGGTAAAGACCATGTAAGAGGTAAGTGGGATCCTAAAGCGCAACAATATATTTTCGTTGGATAGACAAAAGATCCAAGAAGCTATTATTTTCGTGAGCCTAGTTAGTAGTAGTCCAAGAAGGTTGATAAAAGCAAGAGATGTTGTTTTCTTTGAACAAACCTTCTCTGACTTAAAGGAGCGTGAGCAGGAAGAACCTATTCCTTCGACTTCTTTTGATATTTCTTTACTGGATAGTGCTCGTCGTCAAGAAAATTCTGCAGCGGATTTGGGGCTGGTGCTAGTGAGTTAAAGCTACATGATGGACAAGTTCAACCTGGAACTGTCACTGAATCAACTGACACGGATAATGATGAAGCTCAGAATTCTTCTGATTTTATGTCGTATGATGATGTTTCTGATGGAGGGGATTCTACTGTTATAGAAATGCCTAGAAATAGACTAGCTAAGCGGCAAGATGCTAATCTTGTTTATAGCATTCTTGATATTGAAGAACCTCAAAGCTATACAGAAGCAATGCGATCAGAAGACAGTGCTAATTGGCGATCGGTCATGAATGCTGAGTACAAGTCTTTGATGAATAATAAGATTTAGGAGTTGGTAGATAGACCAAACAAAAAGGTCCTACTTTCCAAGTGGGTCTTCAAGATCAAAAGAGATGCTGAAGGTTCTATAATCAAGTACAAAGCAAGACTAGTTGCCAAAGGTTTTAATCAATTGCATGGAATTGATTACAATGAAACTTTTGCACCAGTAGTGTGAAATTAATCTCTGCATACCCTTATAGCATTGGCAGCAGAAATTAATATCAAAATGCAGCAGATAGCACAATATAACAAAACATATTGATACAAAATATCATTTTATCAGAGAAAAGGTTATAGAAGGTATCATAGATATAAAGTTCTTAAAGTCTGATAAAATGACAGCCGATGTATTGACGAAGCCCTTACGGCGAATAGCACATATTCGATGTATTAACGGTATGGGATTCACAAATAGATAGTTCTCTATTTATTTGATATTGGTTGTTTAAATTTTTGTATAGTTATTTTAGAAGTTGTTCGGTTATTTTTATATTTCATTAAGGGGAGCATGTTGTAAAACCTCTTTTTATAGCTTCTTTATAATGAAAATAAAAATGTTTTGTTCTGTGTCACATTCAAATAAAAGCCATGTAAAAATCAACAACAATTTTTACTAATTTATCCAACACTTTGCTATTTGGTATAAATTAGCAAGATTTTCTACTTACAGTGCCTTCCAATTTTACAATAGGTTTGTTCAAAGGCCACAGTGTAGGATTCGTTGTGAATATTTGTCGACCATCAGACACTCCTCTTTCTTCGTGAATTTTGGTGGCTCCAGATGCGTACCGGTTCACTTTGTAATCTGTAGGACAAAGTGATAGAAGTCCCTGTAAGCGAAAGCGGGAAGGTTTATGTTAAAAATCTGACAGACATAGGTACCTTGTTGGTATCAGCTGCTACAAAGTTATATGACTAAGTGACTGCTGTGTTTGCACATTTTGTCAAAAAAATGTTTGTTGCTGTTATGTTTTCACGTAATGTCACGCTACATGCATTTTGCTTAGGCACTACTAACTGCAAAAATCGCAATGACACAGAAGAAGCTTCTATTTTGTTTAAAGGAAATGCCGATAGGTTCACACTATACTTTAATATAATACATGTTACCTTATAAAACAGGGACTTCGCCAAAAACTTTCTGAATTTGGCTGAAGATTCTGGAGGATTCTCTACTACCACGAGCTCTCCATCCAAGACTTTTATAGCTCCTTGCAATGTTTCATTGGAAAATAGTGGTTTTCCAAGTAGGTACGTCTCAGTGGCAAGAGCTCTGATGAATTCCGGAGACAGAGCTCCAAATACAATACGACAATTTTGAACTATGTTCCTGTTATTCAGTTTATATAAGAATCCTGCGTTGACGATTGCTTTAGCACTTTGCGCTCTAGGCATTATCTGGTGATAAAAAAAGTTATTTGACCTTTCTCTGATACATAATAATTTTGGTAAGGTGTAGGAAGGTGATGATGACCTGGTTAAGGTCGCCGGAAACGACGGATGCGGGCGGCTCAGGACCGTCCTTTGGAGTAGACGTGTTTGGCAGAAATGATGATGATGATGTAGGAAGGTGGGAAGGGTCCAACTCAAAAATCGGTGTGCGCTTAATGGATAAAGATACGAAATTCGAAATATTCCAGAATTTTAGACCAAAAACTGTGTGTTAGATTTTATAAAACTTTACTAGAGCTCAAAAAATCTCGCTTAAAATCTGCGAATCTTCGCTGGGATTCATGTTTCAAAACACATCTAGAAACATACCTTGTAAGTTACCAATTTGTACTCTCTCTCATTTAATGGAGGTAACATCACGTTAACAATAACCTTCCCTTTCATGTTCAATCTGAGGAAGTTTGGCATCGTTACTATATAGATCTTTCCATACCAGTCCGCTGAAAATCAAATAGAGAAATGTTTTTATCAATTGCAAATGATTGACAAATGATTTGCAATGCATCGTCATTACCAGTGGGATTTTATGGGCCAATATGCCTATCAGTTATGATCATCTCAACCTTTCTCCAATGTCTCCTTGCCTTTTTACCAAATTCATTGGGGTTGGCACCAGTTTAATCTCTTTAGCTACCTACTATGTACACAGATTCATCACGGTCTGCCCTCAGATACCCCTCATGTGAGACCACCGGTAATTATATGGTTAGATCAGCTGTCAGCTTTCACGCTACTGACTGCCATATGGTAGGATTTGCTAATTAGCTGGCCAGGCGGGTTGGCATAGGATTTATTATCACATTTGTCTTCTCTGCGATTTGGGATTACCACATAAACTAAAGTTGACGACTCGGTTAGCGCAGTGGTTGAGCGATCGACTGCTGCGCAGCATGTCGCGGGTTCGATCCCCGCACGGAAGAAATATTTGTACGACCTACAAGTATTTGTTCCGGGTCTGGGTGTTTTTCTATCTATGATATGTATGTATTTACAAAAAAAAAAAGTATATAAGTAGTTTATCATCCATCTCGTTACCATAACACAAGCATTAGGTTGCTTAGCTTGGGACGAGATGGCGTTGTGTGAAATGTACAATGATATTTATTTATTTATTTATAAAGTTAATTTTAAACATCTTAATTTAAACCCATAAATAACATACTACTGAGTCAGGCCTACTCCAAATTCATGAAATCAGTCTACTGGGCCACGCTGGCAAGACGGGCTGGCACAGGTTATGTATAAAGTTTTATTTCTCTTGCAGCTAGGTGGTCTGCTCTTGCTTTCCTTTAGTCGCGTCTTACGTCAAACTTAGGACAGTGTGGGTTACTTAAGTCCGCCTATGTATCACGTTACATCATCATCATCATCAGCCCACATTAGTCCACTGCTGGACATATGTCTTCCCTAAAGAGCGCCATAGCTTGACGCATCCAGCTGCTGCCGGCAACCACATAAAGCATTTAAATAGATAAATACAGACATTAATCCTAAACGTACTTATGGTCAATTGGGCGCCAACTGTTTCGAAAAGCAAAAATATATCCGATTGAAATGCATTATTTTTGTGCTTGATCATCAGATTGCCAGCTATTGTTCCCATCTGAAATGATAAGGTATAGGTGATTATATAAACGAAACTCGTGAAATAAATTTAAAACGAGTCAAATAGCGGCAAATTAACTATACACTCTCTTAATGAACTCCGACCCCATTCTACAGACCTGCTTATTTTTCAAAGAAGTATAATAAAGAAATTAGCTATGGCTTATGAACATTGCCGTTGCTGGGGGTCGGTCGGCTCAGGCATTAAAGGATTACAATTATTGACTAGATGTTGCCGACATTTGCTACTAAGAAACGTCTTTAAAAAATCAAATTGCCATGTCTTGTCAAATTACTTTTTCAAATTCAAATAGTTTATTTTGACTTACGTTTCTAACAGGCACATGAGCTACCAAATCTATGTGGTCGTATAATTTCTGTAAGTAACTAAAATAGTCATGGGCAGCGGCTGTTTTCAATATTTCGAGAAACTCCGACAGCGTCCATCCTGCACCAACTACGAGATTTTGGTCTAACCCGTTGGCTTTCAGTTCTGGTACTACATTTATGTCGATCAATACATTGGGATAATCGTCTATTGGGATCACACCTGCAATTAAACTTGTATTTAGAATTAACAAACAACGTGTAACTTCTGTCTGCCTTGTTGATGTAGGGGTCAGATGTGCCACTTTTCGATCACGGGGCCCCGGTTCGATTCCAGGGTTGGCAAGCATCTATGCATAAAACAGATGCACTTGTTTGTGAATTACTTGTTTGCAACAGCCCTCGCGATACAGGTTAGACTTAGGGCAGGAGTTTTGTTATAAAACATCCCTTAGGATAAAACACATAATTATAAAGTATTTCAGTATAAAAAAATGTATTTTTTTGTATCGGTAAATATCGAAAACGTTCTAATACTTTGTGTAATTTCTAGGCTGCTTGAAATTTATTTAAAGTACAATTTGTTGGTAAATGTTTGAGAACAACGATCAGTTTTAAACGAGAACTACCGTGAACTATTAATTAAAAAAAAATCACTTTGAACGTTGTAGTTGTAGCAGAGAAGTGAGTTGATGTATTTTCTACCTTTAGCAGTATTTCCTCCAACCAACATATAATTTTCAGCTCCTTCACTTCTGAGTATATTAAAAACATCTGCCAGACATGTAGCTCTATACCAAACCTTTCCATCTTTCAGAATAATCCTCTTTACTTTACTGCCATTTACATCTTCTTCTCCTATCAAGCACCAGTCGTCTTCATCACAACTGCCTTTCTTACAATTTAGCCCAGTCTTCTTACAAATCGTCAGATCTTCTATGTCCAATATTCTCTCTTCTTTAGGTGCATCTCTGCCAAATTTTTTAAAGGCTTCCATGATGGGACGATAGCCAGTGCAGCGGCACAGGTTACTACCAAAGCCTTTTTCTATTTGCAACATACTTGGATTTCGGTGTTGATTCAAGAAGCTGTGAAAGAAAGGATGATTTATGTACCGATAAGAACCCCATGGCATTACCATCATCATCAACATTTTAGCCACAACAAGTCCTTTATTGATCTGGGGCAAGCCATTGGCGAGAAAACTGAGCCAAGCTCAAATAATGTCATGGCGCTCATCGTGTTGATTTCTTTTGAAAAGTGTATAAATGGATTTGCCACTCTATACTTAAAGGAACACTCTAAGTTTTAGCCTTTGTTAAGGTTCATCAACTATACCAATAGAATGATAACTTCTTACCCATGTAGAGCCATGACCCATCCCGGGGTACAATACCCGCATTGGGTGCCGTGGTGGTCTCGAAGGGTCTCCTGGATTACATGATACCCCTGCTTGCGGTTTCCCAAGCCCTCTATAGTAGTGATCTCCCAATCTTGGCACTGTGTGATGGCTACGAGACACTGAAATCAGGAGACAATTGCTTTATAAATCTTATAGATATGATAGAACAGCGAATAGAGTGAAATATAATTTATCTGCAAGTAAGGCACAGTCTTACTCAGTCGGATATTCGAAGAGTGAGCATCTGAACTCTTTCGTGCTACAGAGGGCACTGAAAGTCATTGAATGACAATCCAGATACTGTTATTCCAACATTAATATTACGGCAGTAGTTACACAAAGTCAGTGCAAATACTTTTAGTAAGTCAATCTAAGATAGATCGGCACTCATCTTCAATAACATTAGAAAAAGGGCAAGGTATATACGAGAAGATTATCCACATGAAAGATTCAATATACCACTGCTGACAAGGCCTAACCTTGTCCATTTGGATATACAAAAAAAATGCCACAGTGTGTAGACGGGTTTTTAACAAAATAGCTACGGTAGTCACGGGAAGGAAATGGCTGGTGTTACTAAAATTCTCCCCACGCAGATATATTTTATTAAAAAGTACTAGCTATAAAGCGGGTCTCCGTCTGCGTTGCTAACAGATGTCGCTGCTTCGATTAGTAACACGATATAACTATTTATATATAACATAAGACCGAATGCATGGTTATTCGGTCACTTTCAAAATAATAATATTTTGAGGATTTATATTCGTGCCAACCCGTCTGGCCAGCGTAGCACAGTTGGCCAATTACTCTACATGTAACTGGAGAAGGCATGACTCAGCAACGGGTCTAATATGGACTGAGTAGTAGATTCGTACCGAATTGACTGCAACAGGTGGTGCGCCAGGGTACTTGGAAGCGGTGACGGTGCAGACACCGCATCCACCTTCCCGGCACATGTATTTGGTTCCGCGGAGCTGAAGGTAGTTACGCAGATAGTCCAGCAACATCGTGTCTGCGGCCACATCATTGCTAGCTGTGGAAGAGTATACTGTAACTACTTAATTGTGCTTTTAACTAGCCATGCCTCTTGACTCAGGTTCTTGGAAAGTGATATTGTCTCTATTGATGACGCCAAGGGGACTGCTGTACCTCGTTAGAGTTTTGGTGACAGTCATGCGCCTATAAGTGTTGAAATTATAGTATATTTCATTACAAGTGCGGAAAGGCTGTCATTACAAAGAGTTCCGACAAATGTCTTCTTCTTCTTCATTAAAATGTTATGGCTTCCATCATGGGTTTGATGTACCAGAGCCGAGGCGCAGCCGAAGGCGAGGGTTGACAGTCGGAACAAGTTGCAATGACGGTTCTGCACGTGTACTGAACGACTATATTTAATACAGTTGCGAAAAAATGAAGCAATTCAATAAAATAATAAAAACACAATAGACTCAACTATAATCATTTATTCGTATAACACAAAATGGCGCGAACCGTAGAATATAAGCAGAGATTTTTTTTTCTTCACGCATTCTGGTAGGCAAAAGGAACTATGCCAATACCAAGTAGGCCAATACAGCCAAGTCTTCAGTAGATTTTTTTATTGATATGACATGAAATTTAATGAGATGAAATGAAATTCAAACTCAAAACTCAAACTCAAATCATTTATTTCAATTGAACCTATTTACTGGTGTTTTTGAAAAGTCAAAAGTGAAGTTAGGAATCTAGTTGCATGTTCCAAAAAGTAGATCCTATGGAGAAGAACAGGCAAGAAACTCCATGGACACTCTTTTTATCATATTTTCTGTTACAAGCATCTGATTGGGTTACATTGATTTCGTGTTTATTTATAGTAAGCTAAGATGTGAGGACAATGTAACATATTGCACAACAGAAGTGTCCAGGAGATCAATATAAAGCTATGTAGGTATGTCAATAGCAGTTAAGGGATGACCGGCCCCAACTGGCGGCACCCGATCACGAGCATGACGCATGTGCCAGCCATCCCCCAGCTCAACCATATTTTAGGGAACCGAAGGACCCGACACACACGACACCACCAGCATGACCTTTAAGCGAGCATGACACACTCTCAACTGCTTGTTTATATGATAAGTTATATAAATACGGTGACTACATAGTGCTCACATTTACAATTCCAAACTTCTAAACAATTATACAAAATAAAATGATAAAGGTCCTGTATACTCGATATAAAAAAACAAAGACAAATTAGTCCTACTCAGTGGTAAAAAAAACAAGGAACATGAATATTTAATAAATCCATGATGTCAAAAATAATATTATGAGATAGGTACATGTCAATAAAAGACCTAGTGAAAGTCCGGAATTAAACAATTATTACAAAAAAAGGAGTAGCAAAATATGAAGACCACATAAGACTATTTCAGTGTGGCTGCGGAGCTGGACCAGCATTTCGCCAAGCATTTTTATCATCTACATATTCATCTAATTTATAATAAGCCTGCCTACATAGTGTGCGTTTTACACATATTTTAAACTTCTTCTCGTTTAATGAAGGATGTTGGAAGGTATTTTATTGTAAAATTTAATGCAGTTCTCCATAAATGAAGTTTGCACTTTTGATAATCTAAATTTTGGTTGAACTAGTTTATTTCCATCTCTAGTAGTATAATGATGTCGTTCGCACTGTTTACTAAATAAATGCAAATTTTTCCTAACATACATGATGTTTTCATATATGTACTGACAAGGCACTGTTAGGATGCTGATTTCTTTGAACAGATCCCTAAGGGAATCGCGACTGCGTAGATTGTAAATAGCTCTAATAGCTCTTTTCTGCAGAATGAAGATTGATTCAATGTCTGCAGCACGTCCCCATAGCAGAATACCATAAGACATGATACTGTGGAAGTAACTAAAGTACACCAGTCGTGCAGTGTCTATGTCTGTTAATTGGCGGACTTTCCGAACAGCATACGATGCGGAACTTAGCCGCTTAGAAAGAGATGTTATTTGGGGACCCCATTGTAATCTAGAATCAAGCGTTATCCCTAAGAAAACAGTGTCCTCTACTAAATCCAATTTATCATTATTTAATACCACATCACACTCACTATGTTTAACATTAGGTAAAGAAAATCTTATACATTTTGTTTTATTCCCATTTAATACTAAATTATTCGCAGTGAACCAACCATGTACTTGATTAATAATTTTATTTATATCGTCATAGTTTTTAGCACGTCTATCTACTTTAAAAATAAGTGAGGTGTCGTCAGCAAACAAGACTATCTTGGGTTGATTATGCAATGAATGGGGAAGGTCATTAATGTAAACTAGAAAGAGAAACGGGCCTAATATAGAACCCTGGGGCACGCCCATTATTACGTTTGAGCTCATTGAATTGACACCGTTTATCTGAACCTGCTGCTGTCTATCACTCAGATATGATTTAACTATACAAATGGCCTGCTTACAAAAGCCGTAATGTTCAAGTTTGAGGAGCAGCGTTTCATGATTTACACAATCAAATGCTTTCGAGAGGTCGCAAAAGATCCCAAGAGCATCATGTGCTTCCTCCCAGGCTGTAAAAATATGCTTTAGCAAGGACACACCGGCGTCAGTAGTGCAACGCCCTTTGGTGAAGCCGTATTGCTGATCATGCAGGATATTGTTTATGTTGAAGTGCAATAGCATTTGATTAAGCATGATCTTTTCGAAAATTTTACTGAATACTGGCAAGACCGATACCGGCCTATAATTGTTAGAATCTCTACTGTCCCCAGATTTAAAAAGTTGTATAACTTTACTATGTTTCATAAGATCAGGAAATACTCCTTGATCTACACATAAGTTAAACGTTAAAGCTGAGTAGGGAGCTAAAGTTTCAATAACAGATTGACAGGTTTTGATAGACATTCCCCACAGACCCTCAGTCAGTTTGATCTTAATATCCTTGAAAGCTTTTTTAACAGTTACATTATTTATATGTTTAAAACTAAATGCTATGGGACAGGTAGTAACATTTTCTCTGAGAAGGGCGATAGAAAGGGCAGGTGAGGAATCTAAAGTTTCTGTCGTTTTAATCGGTATATTTGTGAAGAAATCGACAAATTCCTGAGCTACGGCCTTGTCAGTATTTACAGTACCGTGACTAGTTTCTAGTGTGTAATTATTAGATGGTGTATTTTTCCTGCCAGTTTCATTATTAATAATTTTCCAAGTTGTTTTAATCTTATTATCCGATGCTTTAATTTTACTACTTATATATTTAGATTTAGCTAACCTACACACGCTTCTAAAAGTTTTTGAATAGACGGCAACCTAATTACTAAAATACTCCGTCCTAACATAAGGCTTGAGCCCATATAACTCGTACAGTTTATCTCTACTTTTCCTAATACCTGTGGTTGCGCAATCACTGAAAACAAATTTAGGGTAAGTATTTTTACTTTTTATCTTAAATATATTGCTAAACTCAGTCTGCACTACAGAAAACACATCCGAGTATAGTTTATTAGCATCGTTTATGTTTAAGTCCTGAACTTGTAATACACTACCTATAACCCTATCAAATTTCTTTAAATTACCAGGTGTTATTGGCCTATACTTTATCTGAATCTTCTGCAATGGTATCTTGGACCTAAAGGTGACAGTGAGTCCGCTATGATCAGAGGGCAGATAATTAACGACGCCTTTATGTATGACATCACAATTACAAAAAACATTATCAATACAGGTAGCAGAGGTTGTTGTTATTCGAGTCGGCTCTAAAAATATATTGGACAGATTGAATGACTTAAAGAGGCTTAACAATCTGTTACTATTTGAATTATTTTCTAAAATATTAATATTAAAATCACCACAGATAATGACAGATTTGTTACTTTTGATGACTTTTGCCAAAGCATCTTCCATTGTGGTCTCAAAAATAGAATAGTTTTGCATACTTGGTGGTCTGTAAACGAACACTATAACATGCTTGTCCAGCTCAACACATGATAACTCAACATTGTGTTCAACCGATAGACTAACTATATCCTTCCGTTGTTTACATTTAATGCCATTTCTATTTAATATTAGGGTACCTCCATGTAACATGGATTTTCGATTAAATACAACTGGCCACACAATTAAACCTATGTTAACTCATTTAATAAAATATTTAAATCTGATATTGAAACGAATTAGTAAGTAGTTTCTTTTTAGAACTATACGTATTTGCATGTATCATAAAGACTTCTATGATTTTTTTTAGTAAAAACTTCATGGTTGGTTTTTCTTCATAATAGACATTATTTTAACAGTTGGGAAAGAGAACGCACTTGTGCGGGAAAGGTAAAAAAAAAGCACGAGTGTGTAATATCCCACTTCCCGAACGCTATACGCCACTTTTTGAGCAACTGTTTTAAAAAAATACTTTACAACGGATTTCGCGCGTTTATATTACATCATTATTTAGCCTTTATGTGGATCTTCTTCTTCTATATATTTTATCGTCAACCTAATAGATACCATTATAATATAATGGAAAGAGAAGAAAGACAAGAAACTGAAGAGAGACAAGCAGAAACCCTGATTTAACACTAGGTGCTCCCCGCTGTGTCACCAAAGTGGCGATGGAATTATTTTTTTCGAAAAAAATAGCCTATAACCTTCCTCTATAAACGGACTATCGAACACACAAAACTCAAAGATTTTTTTTTTAAATCGGACCAATAGTTCCTGAGATTAGCGCTTTCAAACAAACAAACTCTGCAGCTTAATATAAATTCTGTTAAACTGATAATAAAATCTTATTGAACTTAGTTAAGAATACTTTCCATTATGACACCTTTCAGATAAAAAATATTAATCAATATCAGCGCATGTACTATGATTCTCAATCACGTCAAACTTACGACACCTCTCTTTTTCCTAAGTAAACATCTTAAGCTTAAATATGCTTTATCAACCTGCTAAATAGCCTGTGTATTGTGTATTATAAACAAATATTGACGGTTAATTACTTGTTTATAATGTGGTATTCCTATTCGGTTACATGTAAAAGCTTACATGAAATAAACTGTCCCTGTCTTTTGAACATTAACTTTCATATTCTTGCTCATAAAAAATCAAAGACTGATTACACTAATCCAATGTGAATCAATACGTATTTTTTGTGACTTGAACTAAACTTTTACTTTCTCTTATTTCATAGAAAGTAGCTTAGAATGTGTAGTTGTATTTTTTATGAATTTGCCATTCGAAATATTTTTTACAAATCATCATAATAAATCAGTATTTTATTGCCTTGAGATTCTTTTCTATAAGCGTAAATCTCTAATGTTGTAGGCGAATCGATAAGTATTTCGTAATATTTTTAGAAAATACACAGTTTTTATTAATACAGTAAATTATAAACTACGATATAATTGAAGCCCGCCTCTAGATTTCCTGACGAATCCAAATAACCCATATTCTCATTTTTTTTTAGTGTCAACTTCTCTGCACTATAAATAACAGGGGCATTTTACAAACACATAAGTCATAACCACACACCAAGACCATGACACAGATTTAGTTTTTCTAGCCTCCACAGACGCACTTGCCCGATCCCGGAATTGAACTGAGAACCCGTTGATCCAGAGGCCAATCGGGCAAATCGGACAAATCCAAAGAAGAATCTCCAATCTATAGACCATTGCTGATTATAATATAAACGACACAGCTGCTTGGGACTAAGCTGTTCAGTGCCAGTATTTTATGTTATTTATTTATGTTACTGTACATAAGAAATAGAACCGCAATGACAAAAAAAGCCCTCCGAGTTTCTTGCCAGTTCTTCTCTGCAGTGGTCGCGTTCCGAACTGGTGGTAGACGGTAGACCTTTTTTATTATATAATATCATTGTGAATAATGTGTTGACTTTTTGTAATATAATAATAAATATCCTTGGACATTTCACACAACGCCATCTCGTCCCAAGCTAAGCAACTTAATGCTTGTGTTATGATAACGAGATGGATGATAAACTACTAATATATATTTTTTTTGTAAATACATACATATTATAGATAGAAAACACCCAGACCCGGAACAAATACTTGTAGGTCGTACAAGTATTTCTACCGTGCGGGAATCGAACCCGCGACATGCTGCGCAGAAGTCGATCACTCAAGTGTCCATCGTGACCCAAACAAAATAAATGATTTGAATTTAAACTAGACGGTCCGTGCAATTGCTACTTCTACTACTTCTCACCCCATAAAAAAACCCACTGCTGAGTCGGGCCTCCTCCAATTACATGGAGGGTAATTAGCCTACTGTGCCACGCTGGCCACGTTGGCACAGTTACATCCTCAGAATGGAATGGGTTGGTGACACTATGTATTCTAAATCCGTCAACACATAGACATTCTCTTTCTGATGCCAGCAGAGAATGCGGCTTGCCTTGCCTTGCTTCTTGTATTGCAATCGACCATGGACTATTCGCTAATATTTCGCTTGTTCCGAAGAATAGAGTTCCAAATGGTTCCAAGGCAGTATTGCAGATAGGTCTTTATTCTTTGGAACAGGCGATTTGCGTAACCCTAATATTTGAGTTACACTTAATCTTGTCAAGACACAAGTAATAAGAAAGCATATGTTATCATAACGGTAACTGGCAGACCAAATGCGTTATAAAAAAGTTAAACTGAAAGCGTGTTAATGTAGATTTAGAGGTCGGTTAGAAGTTTTTATTAGGTAGCGATGTTCAACCTGTGTGAAACCGCTTATAGTAAGTACTTTCTCCTACCTGTTCCATCCTGAGGTAGATAGAGCTGCAAGAGAACTGCTTAATCAAATTCAAAAGGAACTTTATTCATGTTGGGTTTATCACAAAACTTTAAAAAACCGTCATTTTATACGCTTATTATTAGCTTCAGATGCATACATCTTACATAGAATACGCTTCACATGTATGTAACGGAATCTTTGAACATGATTTTGACCCAGTTGAAAACGTCGGATTAACACTAAATTTCGCATACTTATTAAGGACCGATGACAATTCAATATTTTAAACAGTTTGATCCGTTATCCTTACTAGGGTAATCAGGATTAGTGATTTTTTGTTTGAAGAGACCGTCATGGTGAAACACCGCGCTTCTAGGCAATAGCTAGTAGAGATGTAAATATCATATAGATTATTGAAATTAAACACTTTTTAACGGATTTATCGCGTGTATATTACATTATTTAATTCCCGACGTTTCGAATGCTTTGCAGCAGTCGTGGTCGCGGGAGAGACTAGATGACAGTTGTCTTCAAAAGTACAAAGAAACAGTTAAAATCTACCGCCTATAATTTTGTTTTATTAATAACGTTCCCTGTGCACGCAGAAATCGCTCACGGTGTCCAGAGGTCTTGCAGATGAGTGTTTTGCTTGAGATTTGATCAATTTAATGACTGGACCCCAAGCAGGTGGTACTTGCCAACCATCCTCTCTATTGAAATTTGGATGTTTTTTAATCTCAATAGCCTCGCGGATCATTCTTGGAATGTAATGATTTTCCTTGGGAATTAAATAACGTATTATACACGCGATAAACCCGTTAAAAAGTGTTTAATTTCAATGTGTAATAATCGCGAAAACCTAAGAAATCATCATATAGATTATTTTACAAAAAAAAATATTTTAAAATTTTTAGTTGCATGTTCTATATATAAGCGTATTTAGTTTTTTTTTTTAAAAACTACCGTTGTCGCCTTTTGGCCATTGATCCACGCTAGGTTGTAGTCTCCGTACACTCCTATCGGCGTCATTATATTTTACATTCATGTAATTCATATGCATGTTGAGATTCACACAATCCACCCATCTCTTTACCTACAAACATTATGTCCATCCACGTCGATACTGAAACTACCACCTTTATTGACTATTGCGCCTGACCACAGTTGCACAGCAGGCCAATTTCCATTCGTGGAAATATAGAAATACACATCACTGCAATAAAAGGTTTGCTTCTTTATTTTTCGGTCATTGTAGCCAGTACCTCATCATCATCGGCCTATTTCAGTCAACTGCTGGACGTAGGCCTCCCCCATGGAGCCAGTACCTGCTGAGTCTGAATTCACCCACTCGATCGCTCTCGAAATTGTGTCTCTCACTCGGAATTGTTTTATATTTATAATTATAAGTACAATGTCGCCAATCAGTTCTATTCTGAGGGCATCGTACGAGGCGTCTAAAGGAAAAGGCTGACAACCAAGACAAGGAAACTAGACATACGGGCGCAAACCCGTTTGGCCAAATTGGCGTGGTAGAATTTCCGTCAATTATTTTGGAGGAGGCCCGACTCAGCAGTGGGTCTTGTATAGGTTTAGATTAATATATATAACACAAACACCTGCTCGTGATACACACTCACATTGATTACACTGAATTGACAAGCAAAACCGCTGTATGCAAGTGTAGAGAAACCTCTTGATTTCAGTTTGCCGGTCTGTGACCAGCATTCTGATTAAAACAAGTGACTTTAAAGAATTCGAACATAAGTCAACCAGTAAAACTGGTTCCGCACCCAAGCCCGCGAAAGAATGCAATAACTGTGATCTCATTTTTTTTACTGTTCGCATTATCTTGTTCACTATCATCATCATTCCGAACAAGATACTTTTTTTTTTTTTTATACCACTTAAACACCAGCCACCGAGATATTTGTCACGCAGTGGCTTCCGAAACGCACGCTTAGATATAAACACATGTAGAGCCCCCCCCAATCTTTATGGCCGCTCTGAATGTAGCCGTGAGTACGAACTTGCGCATCATACAATTAATAACCAATACGAACATAGCTCACTCACTCTAACACGCGGGTGGCGAGGACACTAGCGGGTTAGGTTAGGTGAAAAACGGCGCGCGCTGGCGTACCCTGCCTCCCCGCCCCGCGTACGTCCCGCTGATACCTGATTTATTGTTGTGCGCAGCGTAATGCGGCTACATTCAGAGCGGCCATACGGATTGGCGAGGACTGTATGTGATCGACATTGACGGGACGTGTCAATCCGATACATCTATTCTACTTCTATTCGCCCATGGCTTGTGTTTCGAAAGCCAGTTGGCTACAGTCCCTGCAGTACTGTCAATACATTCCCTTCGACTCTGCTGCTACATTGCCGTAGTGAGGGGGCTTGCGTCCCTTCAACATCCATTGGGGGGAGGGCACGGGGAGAGACTAGACGAAGAGTGCACCAGTGTCCTCGGGGCGAGGCGGTGGGTCAGAAAAGAGGGAGCTCTGGCCAAACCCGTGCCGCGGATGGAGGCCGGGGGGATGGGACATGCAATTAAGCATGTCCCTAGCGAAACCAAGAAAATGGTACTATCAATACTGCCTCGTTGGTCTAGGTGTTAGATCTTTGGATCAACCGGTCCCGGGTTCGATTCCGGGGTCGTAGCAAGTGTCTTTGTCTAAACCAGAGGCACTTGCTCCGAGTCTGGGTGTCATATTTTGTGCTCGTGAATTACATGTTCGTAAACTGCCCGCGCGAAACAGGTTATAACTACTACAGTGGTTTCGTTTTAAAAATAATACATTTTGACTGTAGAGTTTTTGTCACGCTCTATAATAACAAGCCATTATTAGATTATTTTAAACGAAACGCACGTAACCGTGCTGTAATTAGCAATGTAAATAAGAAACTAAAATTAACGCAATATTTAACATTTTCATTCCACATAATTATTGTTGCTGTATTTTATAATATAAAAGCTTGTAATGTAAATAATTACAATTATGTAGAAACGTTTTAGGTAACTGTTATTCTTGGACGATTGTTGCAATCGTATTTAAGAGAGGTATGCGATATAAACGGATAACCCTTAACTGGAGGTGCACGTCTATTGCTAGATCTTTCCACAATACCACAAACAAATAGCATGCCCCGGGAGATGCTGTGTACATACTAAAAAATGTATCTAGGTAGTTTATCATCCATCTCGTTACCATAACACAAGCATTAAGTTGCTTAGCTTGGGACGAGATGGCGTTGTGTGAAATGTCCAATGAAATGTCAAAAAAAATGTCCAATTTCACACAACGCCATCTCGTCCCAAGTTAAGTAAATTAATGCTTGTGTTATGGTTTTTGTAAAATACATACATGTTATAGATAGAAAACACCCAGACCCGGAACAAATACTTGTAGGTCGTACAAGTATTTCTTCCGTGCGGGGATCGAACCCGCTACATGCTGCGCAGCAGTCGATCGCTCAACCACTGCGCTAACCGTGTCGTCAATGTCCAAATGTCCAAGGATATTTATTTATACTACTACTACTCAGCTAATACATGACCCACTACTGAGCTGCCCCCCACCCCCAATTACATGGAGGGTAAATAGCCTAATGTGCCACGCTGGCTAGACGGGTTGGCACAGGGTTTCGTTTCATGACAGCCCTGCCTCACATCATGGGATCTAGAGAGTTGGTCGACGTGTTTGTCGCGTGCTGGGCAGGCGTCGGCAGAGCGGGTAATACCCGCTCAGTAGTTGGATCGAGTGCTCTACACTCAACTCAACAAAGAGCACGAGACGGAGGAGGTGGTGAGCCTCCAGTCTGTGACATCGTGGAAGCGCCTCAAGGCAAGTCCCCATGATGTCACAAACGTGGATGCGATGCAGGTAGCACCCCGGGGATGTTTAGTGGGTATTCCTCTTCGGAGGTGAGTCCCACACTCCCCTCGTCGGTCGTCCCCGGGACCGACGGGGATAGTCCATAAAGGATTTTACCCAGGGCAAAAAAAAATAAAAAAATAAAAAAAAAAAAATAAAAAAAAAAAAGGGTTTCGTTTCAAGTGTTCCTTCTCTTCGGCCTTATAATTTCATTGGGCGGCTCTTACGACACCCTCAGACTGGAATGGGGTGGTGACAATAGGTATTCTAAATCCGTCACCACGCGGTAGTGAATATGTTGTGTGCATGCATTTAAGGTTTCTTGAAGTGAGAACTTCATAATCACTTTTTGGGTGAACTCGCGTCCTCGTAAATGTATACTATGTATACATTATATTTATACAAATAGTCTATCTATTTTGTTATATAAAATAGGCCTTCGTTTGATTTTAATCTATACTACGGTGTTACGTATGTGGCCTTATCTTTGCCTTCCATCAAGCGAGATTGAAGTCAATGATGGAATAATTTAAACGTGAATGGACGTTGGGTTCTGGGCAAAGATATAGATAGATTGTGTGAATGAGAACATGCATATGAAATATATAAATGTACCTATGTGTGATATGATATGTGAGGTGAATCGTCGGATCCAACTCGGCTAGGCAGCGTTCGGGAAGCTGCGAGAGATCTTTTCGTCCACAATACCGCAGTGTTTGAAGACAAAAGATTTCAATCAATGTGTGTTGCCGGTGATGGCAAATGGTACAGAGACGTGGTCGCTTACCATGGGCTCCTTCAGAAGGCTCAAAGTCACCCAATGGGCAATGAAGAGGGTTATGCTTGGAGTTTCCCAGCGGAATCGAATCAGAAATGAGGAGATACGCAAAAGAACCGGAGTTACCGACATAGACCTCAGAATTGCCAAACTTAAGTGGCAATGGGCACATAGCTCGCAGGACTGACGCCCGATGGGGCAGAATAATCATCCAGTCGACGTCTTTTGGCTGAAATGATGATGATGACGATGAGTGTGTGGCGTAGTATACTGGTATATGGTATAATCTACTCGTATTAAGGTATGCACTTTTTCGTCTGAATATTTGCTTATTTCTTTACAAACCAAAAAATAATTCCAGAATTGTAATCTAAAAGCTGGCCAATACAATTCACAAGTTTTCACTCCTATCGGCAGTCCTCAAAGACTGCCCCGCATGTCTGCCACGCATGTTTTTTTAAATTTGTTGCCAGCAATATACTTTCCATTTTCTGGTCGTTTAAACGAAATATTTAATAAATAATAATAATAAATATCCTTGGACATTTCACACAACGCCATCTCGTCCCAAGCTAAGCAACAAAATGCTTGTGTTATGGTAACGAGATGGATGATAAACTACTTATAAAAATTTTTTTTTTTGTAAATTCATACATTATTATAGATAGAAAACACCCAGACCCGGAACAAATACTTGTAGGTCGTACAAAATATGATAAGCCCTCTGAGTTTCTTGCAAGTTCTTCTCATAAGTGGCCGCGTTCCGAACTAGTCCTAAATTGTCATATTTTGTATTTTACATATAGATGTTATCAAAAATATGTTAACAATTTGTCATGTCGTAGGACGTCAGATGTTACAGGTGATGGCCCACCGTTGGTCATCCAGCTGAGCAAGACGTGGCCTAACATATTCATTAAAATGATAACTATAATATTACTCATGGTACGGGGTTCTTTGAACCATGCTTTCGTAACTAATTCGTGGTGAAATGCTTGCTTAAATTTTGCGGTAAGAATGTTATGTAATTATAATAATTACCCTTAAGTTTAAACTACCAACATGGCTGCAGACGGCTTGTATATAATTTATAGGCTGTAACAAAAACCCTATAGTTATTACTAGAGGATCGAAAGTTACTGCAAAAATGGAGGAAAAACCAAGCGACTTTTTTCTTGAAATTTTGGTGACTAGCTGCTAATGAAAGTTATGGATCTCAGATTACTAAGCTTCAAGTAGTATAATAAAAATAACGATAGCTGATTAGTTGGTTTGCACTAGAACCCATCGATAAAGACATGGTATCCGAAAAACGTCGGTATCTCCCTCATTTTTCAAGATAGCCCAATTTAAGCGTTTTGTTATGACCTATTACTACAGACCAAGGTACTGGTAAGGACTAAAACCAGGGTCACCGACATAGCCTTAAGTGGCAGTGGGCAGGGCACATAGCTCGCAGGACCGACGCCCGATGGGGCAAAAAAGTGGTGACCGCGTTCCGGAAGGCGCAGTGCTGGTAGGCCTCCCACACGGTGGACCGACGACCTGGTTAAGGTCGCCGGAAAGCAGTTAATGCGGGCGGCCCAGGACCGGCCTTTGTGGAGATCTTTGGGGGAGGCATATGTCCAGCAGTGGACGTCTTTTGGCTGAAATGATGATGATGATATTACTACAACTTCACAGCACATAAATGACTCACTGTTGTGCCACGCTGGCCAGACGGGTTGGCATAAGGTTTCATATCAAATTTCTTTCTGTTACGGCCAGGTTTTCGGCCCTAACATTTCCTTTTGTCTGCTCGTGTGTTACTATCGGGATAAAATGGGGATGTCGGTTATTGAAACCTGTACTTATATAAACTCGCCTCGAGGTAACATACGCAGCACTTGTGAGGACTTTGTATCAAAAGCAACGTCAACTCTCCGTGACGGACATGGAATTAATTAACTTTTTTTTTCTGTTCTATTATAATGTAATTTGATTCAGCTTAGATTTCAAGTTGATGTTTTAGAAGCATCCATCATATTCATACATAATTCATCAGGGCAAAAAAGGCTAAAAACCACGCTGTTTCTCACAGAGCCACGTATTATACTCCCCATTTGGGGAAAATGCACCGCAGCGCTGGGACCTTGGTCCAACTTAATGGACCCCAAACTCCGAGGTGGGAGCCCTTAGCTATAGCATAGCATCCTATTTGAATTAAGGCAGTAACTATAGACAATGAGCAATAAATTGACAGCTTTTATGTGGCACACATTTCTCTGGTGATTGAGCTATTGTCCCTAAAAGCGGTTATAATTGTCGTTTAATCTATTGTCGTTAAAATACACAGTAACCAGAACAATGGTGACAACCTACGTAATTACTGTACACAAGGTCCAGGTCAAGGTCGATTTTCTAAAGATTTATGGGAATATGATCCAGGGTACCTTGGTTTTTTTGGTATTGCAACTTTGTGTTATATTGTTAGATATAAATTGTGTGAAAATAGACATAGAAAGGATATATCTAGAACTAACCAAAAGTCCGTGTGGTGACGGATTTATCAAACCCAATGTCACCAACTTACACTATGGGTGTCGTAAGAGGCGACTAAAGGACCGACTAAAGGAGAGGCAGATCACCTAGCTGCAAGTGAAGGAAAATTTGATAAAAACCGTATGCCAGCGTGGCACGGTAGGCTAATTTCCCTCCAAGAATTTTGAGGAAGCCCGACTCTGTCGTGGGGTGAAATTATGAACCAAAAGGAGTGAGTAGTCTTATTTTGTATATTGAAGTAGGAGAAAAAAACCAGCGTCTAATCCTGACATACCGGATTTTTAAGGAAAGTTTTCCGAGAGTTTCGAAATATAGTGATTTTGTAAATTTCTATACGATTTATCTATAATAGAATATCCAATTCAAAATACTTGTTAACAATGTGAATTTTGATATTTGCTTATTATATCTAGTTTATTTGTAAAAACAACGGTTTTACCGTGCAAGCAGCGCAAAGTGTTGACTAAAATCTTTCCACGCCAAATGAAGGTGGACGAAGTGGTGAATTTTATATGTATATTGTGTTTTTGCGCAACTTCGCCAGATCACTGTAGTGTAGTAGTGTTGGCAGATGAAGGTTTATTTTTTCTTCACCCAATGTCAGGTTTTCACTTCTTCCAGGGTCAGGACACGTGAGTAAAACTGCATAGGCGACGGGAACGACCTACCATCGGGCCGGTGGTACGGTTGAGCGCCACCCAAGTGGTACAAAGAAGCTGGACACATAAATCGAGATGGAAATTTTACGAGCACGGTGCCTAATTTTAATGACCGGCTATTTTTGTTTTTAAGCCAATTTAAAGGTCAACGTCTTAAATTGTGGGAAAATAGGAAAATTTCCTCAAAATAACCGGACAAGCAACGAGGACTTAAAATAAGAAGAAACATTGCGCAGTCGAAGCAAAAAGTTTATGGGCCAGAGTCATTGACTGTAAACAAAATTTTAGTAGAATATGTTTCTTTTAAACTAAAAAGGATCGTTGCTTACGTATTTTTTATCACAAAACTCTTTTAAATCGTCATAATTTAAATTACCATCTTACGGATCTTGTCCCACGCTAGGTGGTAGTTTCCACACACACCTATCGGACATTCACAAACCATCTATATTTTTTTATCTCCCACAACCCTTGCGTCGACCCACATTAATATTGTAACTACCACTGGTTCGGAATGCTTCTCTACAAAGAAGAGCCGACAAGACACTTTTTGAAACCATCGGTCTTGTTACAAAAACAGTAAACAGCCTAGTGAGAGGAAGTTCTATAAAAGGCTAAAATTACTTGTAATTTATCGACTTATGACGTAAGAGGCATTTACGGGAATCAAATAAGGAGATAACCAAGCCCTAGCCTTGCCAAGGATACTTGACAAAACACCTGTTCATAGTAGGTAAGTTTCCACTGTACATTTTGTAAAAATAATAAATGCGGATTGATATAGAAAGAAAAAATACACGGTAGTTGCTGAGAAGAAAACTTTTTTTAAATAGCTAATTACCGCATTTCTGATTTATGTATGTATATGACCCAGTTGTCTCGGACTAAGCTGCTCAGTGTCAATTATATCGATTTATGATAGTTGTGTTTTGTAATTGTAATTTTGTAAAAATTATAAATGTGGATTGATTGATATAGAAACGTGTCTAAATACAGGGAGCTATCGCAATGCGTCTCAATTGATGGAAATACCAATGAGAGATACATGGCAACCGAACGTAGAACCTACTCCATTTGGAAGTAGGTTAATAACACTGACCTGAATGCTCCTCCCCATTAACCTTAAACTTGATGCAGTCCATGTCTGTATGGTTAAGCACCGAACACAACACTAATTGAAAGTCGCATGCGCCGAAACTTTGAACGTTTTACGTTACACAGATTACAAAAAGGCGCGGGTGCCTCGCCAGCTAACTTGTCAGTGACAGTGCGAAGTGAAAGATGGACTTTTATGTTGAGAACTAGCTGTTACACGCGACTTCATCTGTGTTGAACTCAATTTGGGATAGTTCATTTTTTTAAATACATGTCTCTGCTTATCTTTCAACGCCACATAATTATTTACAAATTGCTGCTTAAGATAGAAGGAATAGCTGAATTAATAAATGAATAGTCACATTTAGAATCATGTAATGTACTAGCGACCCGCCACGGCTTCGCACGGGTGCAATGATGAACATCTAAATTGATGCACGTATTATACTAAAAATCTTCCTCTTGAATCACTCTATCTATTAAAAACCCGCTACAAAATCCGTTGCGTAGTTTTAAAGATTTAAGCAGACATAGGGACGGACAACCTACAACAACTTTGTTTTATACTATGTAGTAATATAGAATTAGTATGTTGCTGGATGTACAATGCATGGTGCCACCACCCCATTTCACTTTGAGGGTGTCGTAAGAGCCGACAAATGAAAAGACAAGGCCGATAATCTAGCCGCAAGAGAAGGAAAACTTGATACCAAACCTTTTGCCAACGCGTGTCGCCAGCGTGGAACAGTAGGGTAGTTACCCTCCATGTAACTGGAGGAGGCCCGACTCAGTAGTGGGTCGTTTATAGACTGAACAGCTATAGTAGTAGTAGAATCAATCTGAGCGCTCTCAAAGCCAAGTCGACGCGGCCCGCATTATTTTTTCTCTGAGCAACTCAGGTACAATTTCAACCCCCACTAAGCTAGACTTCCGAAATAACAGTGATCATATTTTCATGCGCTACGTAATTACAACTTCAAGCTATCTGCTTTTGCTATGAAGTTGGCTTACACGATTTGTTTTTAATGAGACAATTCTTTGTACATATAGTCAAATACATTTATCTGTAGTAATTTGTAAAGATAAAATGTTTGTTTGTTTTGTCTATTCGTATTTGAAGGTAATTCTTATTTGATTGGCCTTTTTATCATCAAGAACACGTGTAGTGTTTTCTCTCATCTGGCAAACTTGCTCTCGCTATGGTGTTTAGTGGTAATTTGTAAAGGGGAACTTAAAAAAACAGTTACAGAGTTTATTTCGGGTTATTCTTTGTAGAGCGGCATTCTGAACCGGGTATTATATAGGGATAGCTTCAGTATGTATGTGGGTGGACGGAAGTGTTGTGGGAAACTTAAAGAGATGGAAGGGTTGCCTGAAAGAGGAAATATGTATAAAAAGTGCAAATGTAGATCAAAATCAAAATTTAAGAGAAAAATTTAAACGGTGGTACAAACAAGTCTGACACATTAGTGAAATCTATAACACGCATAAACATGTAGCATAGTCAAAAACTTGAATAAAAATCAGTGAAATTACTCAAATTACATAGTACGTGCTGAAACTGCACTCACATACTGTTCACTAATGTAATGGCTGTAAGATCAGAGCTAGACCATAACAGCCGACGTTACTCCCATGCGTCACCGATAGGAGTTTAAAGAGACTACCTAGCGTGGGGCAAGGGTTAAAACATGATGATTTTAGTTTTAAATATAACGATTTGTTAGAGTTTTGTGATAAGACCAAAGGGGAGAAAAAATAAATACACGTGATATCTTATTATACCCCCTATAATAAGATATCACGTGTATTTATTTTTTCTAAACCTAAAAGCGGCGTGTAGTATATATAACCTTTGAGTGTAAGATTCTTTTTAGAAAGAAAGAAGAAAGAAAGAAAAATGGTTTATTCAGTACAATTTACCTTTTAAACAATCTATAATTACTTAAGCACTAGTATAAATTGCGCTGAAACGGCGCTGGTTCAGCATATGCCAGACGGAATGCCTGGCGCTGGTTTTCAACCAGGCCTATACCGACTAATTATATAACCTTAAATTAAAATTTAATATAGGTACGCAACACTAATTCGTACAATTGTTTATTTAAAAAAACGTATATATTATGTATCTCGACATAATGAACGTGTATTATAATAAATAAAATATAATAAATATGAAAATAGGTATATAACGCGTGTGTGTGTGTGTGTGTGTTTATTGTTGTGTGCAATGCAATGTTTAGTGTGCGTGGCCGTGCGGTGGCTATTGTATTGAGTGGGTTCTCGGAAGTTGAGATTATGGCGATGGCGAGGCGCGACGCGACGGAGTAATAAAATCATGCCGTATGCCCATAGCCACTCCCTCCAGCCATACGCAATACGCTGAGAGGCAGCGATCACAGCGCACGCCAACATGTTTAAAAACAATCATAATAATTGGAATAATATTTTTTTCCGGTTGACGCCAATTTAACTAAATACCATAATAAATATATAATGATATTGGTTCACACATTATGTGCGATTGATGGAGGACATAAATGGGTATGTAACGAGTTTGAGTTTAAGTATTTGTTTTTTGTGTTGTATTTATCTGTCTTAATTTATAATTAAACGTGTCTTTTTTTTTCTTTTTCTTTTTTTTTTAGATTTTCATAAAGATGGCACACTGATGAGCGGATATTGTATTGACCTCGGGCTCATATTACTTAGTCTGAAGCGAGCGGCCATCACCCGAAGGCAAAACCCAGCAGGTGTGTATATATAGTTTTATTATGTAAATTAGTTATCTGGATATACATTGTGAAGTTATGGAATATTGCAGTAGGTAAGTTATTATTTATGTTATGTTATTTATTTTTAGGTCTCCTATGAAGCCGACGCGACACAACAATCTGAACCGAGACAAGAGACAAGAGAGGTGACCAGCTTAACCAATAGCCAGTGCGACTGACAGGCGGGGGAATACACAGATGCAATGTTCTCCGCACATAGTACAAGCATGTAAGCGCGTACCCCAGCCATCACTAGACAAATGACGTGTTTGTATTTATTAGATCTATTTTCCGTTGTGCCTCAATTAGGAACTGCCGTAGGTGTGCCCTAAAAGTATTTATGGTATTAAGAGATCTAATAGGCGGTGGCAAGTTGTTCCATATTTTTGATGCAGCGTAACGGAATCCACCTCGGAATGCGGCTGTTTTATGTGGCGGAATAGACAGCTGCAGTGAACATTGTCTGTGCCCACACTCGCGCCTGCTTGTCACCAAACTGAGTTTTTTGCGCAGATAATCAGGTTCCCCATCCTTGATGATACCAAACATAAGGCATGCCAGGTGTAATTTTCGCCTAGACTTCATTTTTATTATGTAATGCTTATTTAAAAATGGGGTAACATGGCTTCTAGCTGTGATTGTAAAACAAAAACGGGCGCAGGCATTTTGGACCCTTTGAATAAGGCGGTCAGTACGCGATAGTAAACGAGGACCATAAACTGTATCAGCGTAATTTAATTTGGACAGAACGAGTGACTCGACCAGACGCACGCGTAGTTCCTCTGATAGGTAAGGCCTCATCCTATACAGAATCTTTAAACGATAGAAACAGTTGCGAACTGATTCAGCTATATGTTTTTCGTAACGAAGATTAGAATCCATACACAACCCAAGGTTGCGAACCTCGTCTACTCTATCGATTGGCTCCCCCAGTAAAGTTAAATTCAAAGTAGGGACCGATAATAACATATTTTGAGTGCCAAGTAACATATATTTCGTTTTATTCGGGTTGAGAACTAAAGAGTGACTCTCAGCCCACTCAGCAATCCTGTTGAGGTCATCGTTAAGCGCTGATACGGCTGTTTCGTACTCAGTGGGTTTGAAAGAAATATATACCTGTACGTCATCGGCGTATAAATGATAATTACATTTATGAAGACAATCTGTAATATCCGCGCAGTATAAAATAAATAAAATAGGACCCAAGATCGACCCTTGAGGCACACCTCTATTAACGGTAACGAGATCAGAGAATGAAGAAGATCCATCTTGTAGACGAAGCTCAACGCGCTGCTGACGGTTAAATAGGTAGCTGCGGAACCATTGTACGGCGTTTTGGTCGAATCCGTAATATTGTAGCTTGGACAATAACAATGAAATATTTATACAATCGAAGGCGCGGGAGAAGTCCAGCAGCACCAGCAGTGTGCACATACCTTGATCTTGGGCAGACAGGATATCATCAGTAACATCTAATAAAGCGGTACTGGTGCTGCGTCGCTTCCTGAAACCAGACTGTAGTGCAGGAAGTATGTCACCTTTCTCCAGGAAATCAGTCAATTGGTTACACACCACCTTTTCCATAACCTTAGACAGGCACGGCAAGATGCTAATGGGCCGCAAATCCTTCATAGTTACTGGGTTCGAATTTTTAGGCAGTGGCCGGACTGTAGCTATTTTCCAGACATCAGGAAACATAGAAGTTTGTATGGACTTATTTACAATATTAGTGATAGTCTCGAGTGTATAGGGTAAAGTCAGCAATATCATATCGAGGTTAATGTTATCACAGCCCTCAGCATTCGATTTGAGATGTGATATAAGGCGCGATATTTCGTCCTGACTGACTGGTGATATTGTAAACACAACATCACTGTACCGCTGACATTCGTAATAAACTAATGTAGACGTGCTAATTACCAAGCTACCCGGCACATTTAGAAAATAATAGTTAATTTGGTCTGGATCAGAAAAGTGAGGTGGGAGTTCCTGTGATCGCTTACCGGGCAACAAAGTAGATTTTAAATTTTTCCATAGCAACTTCGGATTGCTTATTTTACAGTTTATATTGTATTTGAAATAAGCGACCTTTTCTCTGTAAAGGGAAGACACCACTTGAGACTTTAACTGACAATAGTATTCCCTCTTGGCTATCGATTTTGTTTTGCGATAATTAGCTAACGCGTTATCCCGCAGTCGCATCATAAGCCTTACAGTGTCCGTTACCCACGGGTACGACTTTTCTTTGATAACACATGTACGAAGTGGCGCGTGGGCATCGAACACCGCAGTAACATACAGTGCAAACGCTTCAACCATCTCGTTCACAGTTTCGAGCATTGATATACCATTCCAGTCCAACACAGATAAATCCATGTGAAGACTGTCCCTACATATATTTTTTATTGGCCTAAATTTAACAATGAAAGGTTTGGGTTTCTCCCGCTTAATATCCAATTCACATACAATCGTGGCGTGGCTATTAATAGACTTAAACGGTTCTACAAGTACATCCCTCACTCTAAGGTCTGTGCAGACCAAATCGATCAAAGATTCGCTGGTCTCGGTAAAATGAGTAGCAGATGTAACCACCTGTGTTAAGCTCAGGCAGTCAAGAAACTCGTTTATTCTTTGTGTTTTTCTCTCGCCAGTTTTCAGGAGATTTACATTAAAATCGCCTAGTAACAAACAATTATCTATTTGTCCCAGAGATGTTATGCTATCTGTCAAAGCATCAAGAAAGAGATCAACATCGAGCCAAGGGGGGCGATACGCGGTTCCAATTGCGATTTTTTTCCCGTTAAGCGTTAGCGTAAGCCACATTTGCTCTGCTGATTCGAACCGTGGATTAACGGAGATCGTAATCGTGCGCGCGCGCAGTCCGCGCCTAATGTAGAAGCCGACACCCCCACCACGGCCCGAGCGCACGCTCAGTGGCCGCGGCACGTGACGCAGGCTGTACCCAGGCACTATCGGCGCGCGCCCCTCCTCGCCTATACGTAACCACGTTTCATTAATAGCTAAGACATCGAAACAATGCCGTTCTATAAGGGAGATAAGGTCATCGTGATTTGTACCAAGCGAGCCTGCGTTAAGAAGTCCAACTTTTAGATTCTTGCTACTCAAAGTCATAACTAACGTTGATTATGAGTATATAATATGTATAATATTCATAACAGTGTATCGTGTAGTGAGCTTGGTATGATGTAAATATGTAAATAGTACAAGGTGATAAATAAATATCGTGATATATTATTGCCATGAGAAAAGAATAGTAAAAATAAGGAACTGGTTTATCAATTGTTATTTTGAATAATGCTGTTGTGAACCGCACATAAATTAAAAAAATATTAGTTAAAACAAAATATAAATGATCGAAAAAAAAACAATAACAATACTTCGCAAGACTAGCTCGGATCAAAGAAAAAATGCAATTTTGATACATAGATAACATGACGAGGTGGGACAGCCTAATTAGATATAATAATATTATTATTAAGTTTTTGTTCCGTTGCGGGTGCTGGACCAAGGATGCGCTCAATGTCCGACTCACAGCGGATATAAAAGGCCTTGTCACCGGGTTTGTTACGAGCGAGGATGCGGCCATGTTTAAACCATATGAACTGCCATCCGCGGAGCTGGCCGGCATCTCGCGCCCCACGAAACAACCTACGGTTCGTCTTGGTGAGACGCTCGTTGACATAGAAGCGGCGTGGAGGGCCAGGCAGGTCGAGGTCAGCTGATGTCGCACCACGTCGAACTCGAGCAGCACTCAGCAACCGGTCACGCAGGTCGCGACGCGCCAGGCGAACGGTAAGAGGGCGCGGCCGGGGCTCCGGGCCGGCGGCATCCATCGCCACAACGCGTCGGGGTCCCAAGCGCTCGGCACTGACGATGTCCCGGGCTTCGATTGGTACGCCCAGCTTAGCTCCAATCTGTATCACCAAGTGGACTGGGTTCTCTCCTCCTCCCTCGACCAGGTTAGCGATCTCGAGGTCATTCGCCATTAATTCCTGATCCCGATCATTAAGATCCTGTTTAAGTTGGGCGATAACGTCAACCACCTCTGCTGAGCTTGGTGGCTGTTGTGCCTCTAAGACCCTCACTCTTTCCTCCATACTATCTACTTTCCCGTGGTAGGATTTGAGGGATGCTCTGATGTCCGCTATGTCATCTCTGAACAGTTGCAGGTCTTTATTTATATGCCTTAAATTATCCCTGAAAGTCCTCAGTTCCGTGGCGATATCATTAGACAGCTCTTGAGGAGTCTCAGCGCTTAAAGAGCTGTTGGGGTGCTCGGATAAGTTCGATGTACAACCTCTAACCGGTGTCTCGGCTTTGTTGTCAGTTACCCGATTTTTCTTGCACTCTGGACAATGCCAAGTCGCAGCTACGGTGCCTGAAGAAGGCAGGGCTACACACCGCCGATGGTAACTTGCGTTACATTGTTGACATTTGGCGGCCTCTGCCAGCGAGAGGTACCTACCACAACCACCGCACTTGGACATATCGAGTTAATTAATGATACGAATGATAGATGGCGCTATTTGCGTTTTATAGTTGTTGGCAGTTTCAAGGTGTTTATGTAATTCAAAACACCATAGAGTGAGGCACAATGTTCGGGTAAGGGTACGCGCACACACTTGAACTATTTCACCTTAGATTTAATACTAGATATTTATGAATGATGTTTATATTTTCTAGTTTAAGGTAGTTTAATATAAGTTTTTAGTTCGTAGATTTTAATTATGTATTTTCAGTTTAAAACACTTCACAGAAACACTTGCCAACAAGGTATGTTGTTCAACACATCAAGTATGTTCTTTTAAAACAGTAAAGTTTTACAGGTTGATGACACTTTTATTTAAAATTTACGATAATTATTAGAGTACAATTGCAGAGTTAGTGATGTACCTACACGTATTTTAGGTACTAAAAATACACGCGATTTTAATGGGGGGTGGGGGGATAGTCTTGCACCTCACCACATATCACCAGTGGAGGGAGGGGTTAAAATATGTTAAGAAAACATCACGTGATTAATGGACAGCCCCATATCAATATACACTTTTTCCTACTAACAAAAATAATTATCTATTTATCTATCTTCTTCTTCTTATAAATAAAAATGAATTGCTGTTCGTTAGTCTCGATAAAACTCAAGAACGGCTGGAGCGATTTCGATAATTTTGGTCTTGAAATATTCGTGTGAGTCCAGGGAAGGTTTAAAATGAGAAAACATGGAAACATTCATAGTTAAGACATGACAACGTCTGTCGGGTCAGCTAGTAGCAAATAAAATAATTCAAAAGGAAAAATAATTATTTTCACTTATGCTTAATTATTCCACCATGTCACCATGTTATGTAATGAAACTGTTTTATTCGTGAAGCATAAAGTATACACTAAATCATAAACCACTACTGAAGCGAAATATAATTTTCTGGTACATCTCTAGAGACAAGCTCTACATCATTGGCACTAGCATTTCATGCGGCTTCTCTCTCCATTATTCTTCACCAATAAAACCTAGATGCATCTTGGTAAAGTAGGTGATATGGAGGTGATAGCCATATTAATAATCAATCTGGAGGCCTCTCCCAATTTCGTAGACAGAAATTATCATATTGTACTACACTCGCCTGTCCGTGTGGTGACGGATTTAGAATTCACGGTGTCACCAACCCACCCCGAGGGTGTCGTAAGAGGCGACTAAGGGAACACAAGAGGCAGATCGCGTAGCCGCAAGAAAAGGAAAACTCGATACAAATCCTGTGCCAACCCGTCTTGCCAGCGAGGTGCAGTAGGCATATTTCCCTCCATGAATTTGGAGGAGGCCCGACTCAGTAGTGGGTCACTCATGGGCTGAAACGACGACTACACTTGCCGCGTGGTTGGTAAAGGATTTCGTCTCAAGTTTACCTTATCTTGTGGCCATGTCATGGATAGAATGGGATGGTGAATTTGTCACAACTCTGATCTACGAGTAGATACTGTGTGAAAATATTTTAATACTACTATTCAGCGCATAAATGGCCCACTGCTGAGTTGGGCGTCCTCCAATTACATCGAGGGTAATTAGCCTACTGCGCCACGCTGGCCAGACGGGTTGGCACAGGGTTTCGTATCAAGTTTTCCTTACGGCCAGGTTATCGGCCTTGTCATTTCCTTTTGTCGTCTCTTACGACACCCTAAAGATGGTATGGGTTAGTGACACTGTCTATTCTAAATCCGCCACCACACGGATATAATAATTTAATATTTACTTTATAAGAAGAGCCGGCAAGAAAGTCTGTAGTTGTTATTTTTAAATTATTACCATTTTAGGTACAAGGCCGGAATAAGACATACTAAGAGCTAACTCGCGCAAAAGTCGCAGACGCCCAAAATCCCCTAATTTGGAGGAGGCCCGAACCAGTAGTGGGCATTTTACGGGCTGTAACGACGAATCTATATTTTATAGTTTAACTTGTCAAAAGACCTCTAATAAGCCAACTTGATTAAATGAGTTTTGATTGATGATTTAGTTTTGTGATTTAATGTTGGATCAAATAAACGTGATGCGTGGTACAAACAGTAATAATTTGGTTAGACCAGCGGTCAGTTTACACGGTACTCCTTTTCGTTAGTCTTGAACCGTGACCACACTGAGACCAGGTAACTTGAAGCTACAAATAGATGTACAATCCAACGCAGTTTCATATAGGTAGAGAATATTAGAGGCCGCAGGAATGCTCGGCACCTCGCCGCGGCCTTCACCGCTCTGCTAGGGGATTTCGCTCAGATGCTGTGAGTAATCTAATATCATAGCTATCTCTTATAATATGTTGGCAAAATAAATCCGGTTAATGTTATACGTGAAAGTAATTTTATCTGTTTTCACGCCATATCCGTAACATCGGATTGTAATGAAATTTATATGTATACTTTTAAATATACATACATACATATAATCACGCGACTTTCCCGTAGGGGTAGGCAGAGACCACTTCTTTCCACTTGCTACGATCCTTACATACTTGTTTCGTTTCGTCCACTTTCATTATTCCCTTCATACAAACTCTTCGGTTTAGGGTACTCTTGACCTGGCATTTTTTCAAGACGTCCCTGATTTGGTCTTGAAACGTCCGCCTAGGTCTTCCCATTCCAACACTTTCATTCACACTCGCCTTATACACTTTTTTCGTCAATCGTTCTTCATTCATTCTCTCGACATGGCCAAACCATCTCAGCATACCTTTCTCAATTTTTGTCACTACATCTTCTTTCAGACCACAACGCTTCCTTATCTCACTATTTCTTATCCTGTCACTCAGTTTAACTCTACAATATACAAACATTTAAAAGGTGTTTTTTTTGTTAGACATATTGACACCATTCCATACTGAGGGTGACGTTAGAGCCGATGAAAGGAAATGATAAGTCCGTTAACCTCTCCGCAGCAGAAGGAAAATTTGATATGCAGCCCTGTGCCAACCCATCTAGGCAGCGTGGCACAGTAGACTAATGTCCATGGAACTGGGGGAGGCCCGGCTCAGCAGTGGGTCACCTATGGGCCAGAAGTAGTCGTCTTTATCTCCGAGATAATATAAAAAAATAACTCGGATGCAGACCAAATATCTCCAGCTTATCAAATCCACTTGCACAACACCAGAATCAAACCCAAAACTAAAAACTTTTTCTTTTTTTTTTAAGCGAATCCTTGCCCTAGTTATAAACTGTATCGCGGGGGCAGTTTACAAACATGAAATTCACGAACACAAATGACACCCAGACTTGAAAGTGCCTCTGGTTTACAAAGACACTTGCGCAAGTTTTTTTTTTATTATTACAAGTGTCTTTACAGACAGTTGCCTGCCTCCGGAACCGAACCCGGGAACCGTTGATGCAAATACGACATTAGAGCTCTATCAGAACGGTCTGTCTGAGGAGTCTGCTTTCCCTCAGCTACCATATTCTGCCTTCACTTCTGACAGGTTTACCAACACGTGGGTAATACCTTTGGTGCTATAAACCACATATAATAATATCATAGTAGTTTCAGCCCATAAATGACCCACTACTGGACCGGGCCTACTCCGAATTCATGGAGGGAAATTAGCCTACTGTGCCACGCTTGCAAGACGGGTTGGTGACATTGTGTATTCTAAATCCGTCACCACTTGGACCTATACCACCTATATCACATATTATGTGACAATCTAATTCGTTGTGGTGAATTTGATTGGCCCTGTCATGGCCTATTCGTCATTCATTGCGTAAACGTGTAGCGTACTCTTATTTCTCTACAGGGGACCGGTAGTTGTATAAAAAAAACAACTGCTCTACAGAGAAGAGTCGCCAGGGGACCGGTCCCTGGCGACTCTTCTCTGTAGAGCAGCTTTCCGAACCAAACCCAAATATCAAATATCTATTGTTATCATTATTTATAGCAAACCCTCTAAATAATAATAACAATAGCTAGTTGATTTGTTATAAAAGTCAGGTATATTTTAATGTCAATATCTCACTTATACTTCAGCATAGTAAAACATTGTAGTTATACATAGAACTGTTTCTCTCTGCTGCTTCTTCTCTGGAGTCACTGTAGTCGGGCAGTTGAGGATCATCATCGGTTTTAGGAGCGTACGGATCTACGCGTCCCGGATTTCAACATCACCAAATCCATGATCCACAAACCCGACGAAAAAAAAATCCCCACTTCGGATCACTATACGGATTGTGTATAATATTTGTGATGGATTTGAGTTAAGGGCGAGTTCAGTGGCGAGCCATGGGGGAGGCCTACGTCCAGCAGTGGACTGAGATAGGCTGATGATGATTTGAGTTAAAAAGAACTCATACAAAATTATACTTTTCTAGGCAGGGTTTAGATTCTTTCCCGACGGGCATGTAATTTTCACGTCAGCATTTGTACGGGCTCAACTGCAGGCAGCGAAAGGTTTCAGATCCGAGTCTCTTAAATATCTAGTATTTATATTTCGTCTTTTTAGACTCCGTCTTATGTATCGCTACTGTACATCATCACTATCACTACATAGTATAAAACAAAGTCGCTGTCGTCTGTCCGTCCCTATGTATGCTTAAATCTTTAAAACTACGCAACGGATTTTGAAGCAGTTTTTTTAATAGATATAGTGATTCAAGAGGAAGGTTTATATGTATAATACATGCTGTTGCGGCGGAGCGCCTTACATATTATTCAAAGCAAAACGATGATTGAAGAGGCAATCCGTGGAAGATTTTTACCCCAGTTGCATTGTATAGAATCAAATCTCATCCAATTGGCTCACGACCACCTCCCTGTTAACACCTAAATAAATTCAAGTTATAACCGAATTTTGGACTAGTCATTTACTGGCCCAGTGTATAAAAATATACATGCTGGTGGCCCATGAGGGGAACATAATAAAAAAAAAAGAAGATTAGAAGAAAAGAAGAAAGGACATCAAACTGAAAATATCTGGAGAAAATTGCACCCCCGGCGTGACGGAGGATCCAGTGGCAGCTTGAAGAGGAGAAGAAAGGCGTCGAAGCTTAGAAGGTGTGGCCATAAGGCGCAGCCAGCAGGATCATCAACGAGTCCTGAGCTGTAACGAGCAGTGAGTCGGCGAAAGTCTCACATCGTGCATCAGACTTCTGAGCTAAGATAAGTGTCCTGTGTTTCCTAACTGTCCTATTCACTAAAATCCTTAAATACAATTCCCAAGCCTGTAGAGAATCAAATCTATTAGTGCAAAGAAAGGTAATTGTGCAATTGGTGCGGCTTTGGTAAAATAGTAGAATCAGTAGAGTAGGGTGGTAGATTTTTAAATATAACTGAACCTTTTCAAATCATAAAGCTTATATCTATATTTATTGTACATTTTAGTTTGAAGAAGTTAAAACCAATTTTAAATTATATTTATAATCCTAACTATCAGGTAGTTAAAAAAAAGATCTTAAAGATACATAGTTGTAAAAATAATTACTAATTACATTCCTACAACTTCTACTTGGTAAATTGACGGCATATTCTAACATAAGTTGTAATAATTTCAGATTGTCGTTTAATCGCCGTGAATGCAAACAGCTGTCCGAGCAGAACCGGTTTGCTAAGGGACGCCCGATAACTACCATTGAACTGAGGAGCGTGAGCCATTCATTATTTATTCAAAACTACAATATATCTATTAGCTAGACATTCAGTGCTTTCGTTGACTTGTTGAGTTTTATATCTTCTTGCGCATAATGCCTAACGAATACGTGTCGGACAAAGGTCGTTTAAGAGAGTTGATGACTAAACGCGCGTCTATCAAAGGTCAAATCACTAAATTTAAGAATTATTTAGACATTGTTTCTAAGGTAACCGAGTTAAGCAGTATACAGTTAACAGAATTAAGACTAAAATTAATAAAGTTCGAGGCATTGTCCGTCAGAATAGATGACTTGCAAAATGAGATTGAGGTTTTAAATGAGACTAATTTGGACCAGGAAATTGATGAGCGTGACAATATCGATAGAGATATCATTTTAAATATCGCCACTGCAAAAAATATTCTAGATGAATACGCTCAATTAGAAAGCGAGCAAAGGCGCGCTTCTACACATGAAAATCTTTTTTCATCCAGCCATCAATTCCCTGGTCTAAAGTTGCCTCAACTCCAAATAGCCAAATTTGATGGGGCATATTTTCGCTGGTTAGAGTTTCGTGACACATTTGAGACTTTGATACACAATGATGCACATATGACATCGATACACAAGTTCCATTATCTACGATCCTACCTGGAGGGTGAGGCCGCGAGAATAATCTCGAACTTGGAGGTATCTTCTGCTAATTATACGGAAGCGTGGAGCTTGCTTTGCAATCGCTACAACAATAAACGAATGCTAATAAATCATCATTTAAGTTCATTGTATAATGTGAGGCCTATCCAACGAGAATCAGAGGGGTCATTGCGATTTCTAGTTGACCACCTAAATAAAAATTTGCGTGCTTTATCCAGTCTAGGGCAACCCACAGAAAGCTGGGATGTGCTTATAATTTTTATGTCGTCATCAAAGTTGGACGCTAACACCCTCACTAAGTGGGAGGAATACCGAAATAATTTAGAACAGGAAACTCCTACATTAGATCAATTTTACAAATTTCTGGTTGACCGCGCAGATGTGCTGGAGTCTTTAAATCGCAATAAGCGTGATAGTGGACTGCCAAAAAATCAGTCAACTAGTGTCCGTAACAATAGTGCACCTAATACCCTTAGCAAACATAATCAAAGTATGCCTGTCAGATCATTATCAGTTAGTACTAAATCAAGCAAATTTAATAATACTAAAGTGTCTAATGTTTATTTATGCATTATTTGCAATGAAAATCATAGAATTTACGATTGTCCCACCTTCAAAGGAAAGGCGGTAGGTGAACGATTAAAGGATGTACACAAATATAAGTTGTGTTCCAACTGTCTTAGACAGGGTCACCATTCGAGTGCATGTCGAATGGGTCCGTGCCGAGAGTGTAACAAAACGCACCACTCATTGCTGCATCGCCCCGATGCCTCGTCTGAACATCATAATATCGCTACGTTAGATGAGCAACCGGATTCTAATAATGAAACCATGGTTAACTTTTCAAAACGTAGTTCAACACAAGTGTTGTTGTCAACCGCGAAAGTTATTGTCTCGAATCCACTGTCTCAGCAGCGCGTGAAGGTTCGAGCACTGCTTGACTGTGGAAGTCAATCCACTTTTATTAGCGAAAGAATAAAAAATATACTTTCCTTAAAAACATTCCCAAGTGACTGTCTAACGGTCATAGGAATAGGAAATACAGTTGCTTCCAAATTGACGAAGGGCTGTAACATTAAGTTAAGTTCTCTAGATGAGAAGTATAACACTAGTTGTTCGTGTCTTGTATTAAAGGAACTGACCGGACAAATGCCAAAGTCTACGGTTAATATAAATTCACTAAAGTTACCTAAAAATATAGTGCTTGCAGATGAAAACTTTTATCAGCCAGGTCCCGTTGATATCATAATTGGAGCTGACTTATTTTGGGAAATTTTAGATACAGAGCAGCGGTCCGTCGGTCTTAAAAATCCAAATTTAAGAAGCACAAAGCTAGGCTACATAGTCGCTGGTCCGATAGGTCCGCATGTCAATGCTACTAAAATTAAACAAGCTTTTTGTAGTTCTCTTGCGAGCCAGTGTGGCATAGAAAGGTCACTTGCCAAGTTCTGGGAGATAGAAGAGCTTCCCGAAAAACGTATTATGAGCGAAGGCGAAAAATTTTGTGAGCAGCATTTTATTGCCAACACTCGTAGAGAAATTACAGGTAGGTTTTGTGTGAAACTACCTTTAAGGGACACGCCGGATTGCCTAGGGGATAGTTATAGTCTAGCAAAACGGCGCTTACTTTGCTTAGAAAAACGGTTCAGAAAAAATACGACACTAAAGGCTGAATACACTAAATTCATTAACGAATACTTTGAGTTAAGACATTTATCTTTAGTTAACGACAAGCCACTTGTAGCATACCATTTGTGTCACCACGCCGTGATTAAACAGGAAAGTGAATCCACTAAGCTGCGGGTAGTGTTTGACGGGTCGGCAGCTTCGACTTCGGGCTACTCGTTAAACGATATTTTGATGGTGGGTCCTACCCTACAAGATTCGCTTTTTGCAATTCTCATACGAGCCAGACAATATAAGTATCTCTTGACCGGCGACATTGAGAAAATGTATCGGCAAGTAATCGTAAATGAAGAAGACCGTAGCTTACAGAGAATTTTATGGCGAGAAAATGAGTCTCAGCCTATTCAAACGTTAGAGCTAAATACGTTGTCATACGGCACCGCGAGCGCGAGCTACTTAAGTACTCGCTGTTTATGGCAACTAGGTGAAGAGCATAGTGACAACTTAATTAAAAATATAATTCAGAAAGATTTTTATGTTGATGACCTAATCACGGGTGCAAATGATGAAAAGCAATTAATTTACATACAACAAAGTGTCACTAACGCATTATATAAGGGTTGTTTTAATTTAAGAAAATTCAAAACGAATAATCCATCGATATTTAAAAATCTCAATCTTAATGAAGAAAATTTAACATTTAGTGACTCCTCCAATACACTTGGTCTGGGATGGACTCCGTCTAGCGACACGTTATATTTTCCAATGAAGGGTTTTTGTATAGATAAAGAGGCCGACGTAACCAAAAGATTTGTAATGTCAAACTCCTTTAAAATTTTCGATCCCTTAGGTATTTTAAGTCCGGTAATAATTCAGGCTAAAATGATGTTACAAAAAATGTGGCAGCTAAAGTTAGACTGGGACGAGCCTGTCACCCAAGAACTGCGTAATGACTGGGACAAATTTGCAAGAAATTTGCTTTGTTTAGATACATTTCAAATCCCGAGATTAACTTTGTGTGACAACCCTAACCAAATAGAATTGCACACCTTCAGTGATGCCTCTCTTAGTGCAATGGGTGCATGTGTATACCTAAGGTCGGTAAATAGCAATGGTGACGTCATGGTTAGGTTGCTCTGCGCTAAATCGAAACTGGCGCCTCTAAGACCGTCTACCGTACCTCGTCTCGAATTGGTGGCTGCATTATTGGCAAGCAGGCTTTGTAAATTGGTTTTGGAATCCCTCCGGCACCGGCCGGGAAGAATAGTCCACTGGTGCGATTCTAGTGTTGTTTTAAGCTGGATAAATACCGATCCGGCGAAGTTAAAAATGTTTGTCGCCAATCGTGTTTGTGAAATAGGTGAATTAACTCAGGCGTCATCATGGCGTTACGTTCCTACGGCTATGAACCCTGCTGATCTGATTTCTAGAGGAATAGATGCCAAAGATTTGTTGTTAACAGCCATATGGTGGAATGGCCCAAGCTTTCTCTTACAAAATGAATCAGTTTGGCCAGTAATAAACGTAAATCGAATGGAAAATTTACCTGAGGTTAAGTCGCATAGCGTAGTTGTAAATAGCGATCCATTAATTAGCTTTGAAAACTGTTCCTCATTCAACAAACTTTTACACACACTTGGTTATGTGCGCAGATTCCTGTTTAACATGAGTCATCCATATGATAAGCGTGTAGGCATGTTTACGTCTGAGGAGCTATTAGCTTCCTTTCATACGTTGTGTCGCATCGCGCAGCGAGATTCATTCGAGGAATACGATTTACTTATAAAAAATAAACCGTTGCCTGCTAAAAGTAAAATTTTATCACTGTCTCCGTTTATAAACGAGGATAAATTGATTCGTGTTGGTGGTAGAATAGATGCATCTGCGTGTAGCTATGAAAAACGGCATCCTATACTTTTGCACGCGTCGCATAGGCTAACCAAATTGTATTTTGCCAAAGAGCATATTGCCAACCTACATGCGGGGCCGCAGTTGTTACTAGCAACGGTTAGGGAAACCGTATGGCCAGTGAATGGCAGGTTGCTTGCCCGCCGCACCGTAAATAATTGTGTTCGGTGTAGAAGGTTACGTGGCAAAACCTTATGCCCTAAAATGGGTAACTTACCATCCCCACGAGTAAATCCAGATTTTCCATATTTAACAGTAGGATTAGACTTTGCAGGCCCATTTATGATTTTAAGTAAAAGGGGACGAGGATCAAAATTAATTAAATGTTATATGTGTATCTTTGTGTGTTTTCGGTACAAATGTGTTCATTTAGAAGCGGTCAGTGATTTAACCAAGGACGCATTTGTAATGACTCTGAGGCGTTTTATTGCACGTCGTGGTAAGCCTGTAGAGATTTTTTGCGATAATGGTCGCAATTTTGTTGCCGCGTCTAAGGAAATTGGCATTTTTATAGATAAGGCCAAGGATCACCTGACTGATTTTGCAAGTCATCAGGGTATTAAATTCAATTTTATACCAAGCTACGCTCCCCATTTCGGTGGTCTTTGGGAGGCCGGGGTCAAATCGGCGAAATTTTGCATAAAGAGAGTTATCGGCAACACTCACTTAACTTTTGAGGAGATCACAACTTTGTTTGCACAAATAGAGGCGATTCTCAATAGTCGTCCCTTATGCCCCCTTTCTTCCTCGCCTGATGACCTCCTCTCCTTGTCCCCAGGACACTTCATCATTGGTCGGCCACTAACCGCATTGCCTGCACCCAACACAGATGAAGAAAGAGTCACAACCCCCAAAAATCGCTATGAGCGATTGGAAACCATAAGACGTCATTTTTGGAATAGATGGCAACGGGAATACTTGTCCGAGCTGCAGCAGAGAACGAAATGGCGTAAAGGCGAGGCTACGCTCGAAATTGGCACTATGGTGCTGTTAGCGGAAGACAACACGCCCCCATTATGTTGGCGATTGGGGAGAGTTCTTCGGCTATTTCCTGGGCCTGATGGTTTGGCTCGAGTTGCAGAAGTGCAAACATCAAGAGGTTGTGTGCGGCGCCCTTTCACTCGCCTGTGCCCACTGCCTACTGCTGAAGAATTGAAGTGTTGAAAGCGGATGCTTTCAACGGCGGGGAATATGTTGCGGCGGAGCGCCTTACATATTATTCAAAGCAAAACGATGATTGAAGAGGCAATCCGTGGAAGATTTTTACCCCAGTTGCATTGTATAGAATCAAATCTCATCCAATTGGCTCACGACCACCTCCCTGTTAACACCTAAATAAATTCAAGTTATAACCGAATTTTGGACTAGTCATTTACTGGCCCAGTGTATAAAAATATACACATGCATAATATTGTAGAGAAACACTGATAAATTTAGAGGTTATCATTGCACCCGTGCGAAGCCGGGGCGGGTCGCTAGGTAAGATTAAATAAATGAACTACATCTTTTATAAATAAATATAAAACCTTTTTGAAAAAAAAAACGACTTTTATAGTGGACTACTATAGTGGAATACATAGGTTTACTGTAGTAAAGGACTCGAATAAAAACGTCGACCTTAGATAAATTTTGCCTTCCTACAAATGTTGGTTTTATTAACATTTTTCTGCCAAACTACTGAACCGATTTTGATAATATCTCCATATAAATTTGGAGCCCAATGAATGAAGTGGTCACACTACCTGTGCCCAAACCACAACCACTGTTGTACACTTTTAATCGTGGGACATCCTCATGGGTACCCAGGTTTTGGGAGTCTAGCTGAAATATGTGGGACTCCGGGGCACGAGAAGATGGTAAATTGCACCCCGGCTTACTTATTAAAACGTGCAGCGTTCCTCAAGTGTCCACTTCACGGCCAAGGATTGCATTTCCCAGTGTATTGGCCGTATTGTTGGTCCCTCTTCGATACTTCACGATTTTCACCAGCACTAAAAGTCTCCATAATATTAGGAAGAAAATTACCGCAAGATGGAACTGCTCTTAATGAGCAAGACTAATTACTCAGCGTAGGCGCCCTGATTGATTTGGTCGCGGAAACATACGGGTGGTACAGACATGAGCGGAGTCGCATTCGTTATTTGACTTTTAATTGGGTTAGTTCCTTTTTTGCAACTAGATGTCGATGCTACACATATGGAATACATAGTTGTTTGGTTACGGTTAGAAATAATACAATTAGTAAAAATAAGAAAAAAGAAAGAAGAAGAAAAGAAAAATGGTTCGAGTACGATCATTTCAGCCAAATGTCGCTGCTCCCCCAAGGATTTCTACGAAAGCCTTTTGTGACTCGTGCGCCAGTTCCTCCCGGACTATAACGGTTTAGTTCGCTTTTTCTAGCCATATGATTCCAGCGGGTACAAGTTCGGAAAGTTTGAAATAGTAGTAACACTAACCAATTTTACAAAATTAGCTTAGTTTGTTTACACTTTGTAAAACGTTTCATATTAGTTTAGTGCCTGTAAAAATAAATATCTACTGTGAGTAGAAGTTTAAGGATTTTTCCGATATAATTGGAATTAATATATCACAATAATTACATTTTTGAGCAGACTTTTTTAAGCGTAATTAGGGCTTGACTAGCTTTTGCGCGCGGCTTCGCCCGCGTGGGCTTCGAACCCGTGCATATTTTTTATGAACATAAAATCGGTTATTGTGACTATACTATGATAGTTAGATATATGCTCTCGCGGACTTTTTTGTAGATCTTTATAAGACCTACAAATCCGTAGTACATCATTTTGTTCTATTGTCAATAGTTTTTGCAGCGCACGCATAAATAGGTTTTCGATTTTACACCTTGGTTTACAAAATCGCAATTTTCATACGGATCCCTAATTCTTTTGAAAATAAAATATAGCCTATATCCTTCCTCGATAAATGGACTATCTAATACTGAAAGATTTTTTTAAATCGGACCAGTAGTTCCTGAGATTAGCGCGTTCAAACAAACAAACAAACAAACAAATAAACAAACAAACAAACTCTGCAGCTTTATATATTAGTATAGATTTATAAAACCAAATGTCCTAAGCGATGGTTTTTTTGCGAACAAATAACTAAATGTTTATCCGTTCAGGAGATGTTATGCAAACTTACCCATTCTTTTGTCGGCCACTTAGCTTTACAAACCTATTCGCGTATTTAACATGGGATATTAATCAATAAACACAGATAGCGAACACGAACTGCCAGCATCAAACACAGCATCGGTACCTGCAATCAGTAGCCAGCACAAATACTAGTTTGACTACGGAGTCGTAGTTGTAGTGCTAGTACTCAGCCCTTGACATGACCCACTACGGAGTCGGGCCATTCTCGGGTTTCGTTTCAAGGTTTCCTTCTCTTACGACTACGTCTACGTCTACGTGTACGTCTATGCTTGTCTATGTCCATAAATAGCAGGCAAAAACACGAATAACTTAATTAAATATCTCTTAAGGTGATTGTTCCAGGGTAGCCCGCGAAATTCAAATTTTCTTACGTTTTTGCAATATGCAGGCCAGTGCTAGGTTGTATGTTGATTAAAATGTTATTTGCGGCTGTAAGACGTATGTAGTTACAGAATTATAATCATCAAAATCATCAAGCTCATAAAGGTGCAAGAAAAACTTTTTCAAGCTCAAAGTCATTCTTGCACCTTTATGAGCTTGGAGGGTTGTATTGATGAGTTTGATGATTATAACTCTGTAACTACATACGTCTTACAGCCGCGAATCAAATGTTCATCATCATACAACCTAGCACTGGCCTGCAAATTGCAAAAGAAAAATTGAATTTCGCGGGTTACCCTGGAACATTCACCTTAATCATATTATTTATTGTTTGCCATCACATTTGGCGCTTGCTTAATTTCAAATAATGGCATTTATTAAGTCAATATCGACGTAGGAAAACGTATTTGCTGTAAGCCTCAAAAAATCGAAATTTCGTTTTTTACATCATTTTGATCAGAAAAAAACTCTACGTCGATTGATCAGACTCTCATAATTTTAACGACGAAAAAAAATCGCTTACGCTGTAAGTTTTTTGAAAATTATTGGTGTGGTCTTGGCTTTAAGTCTATCAAAAACCAGTATATTTGATGCATTTGTGGCTTACGCCATTCTTCAAACAGATACTTACGCCATTTTGGCAGGATGAGTTTTTTGTAATACCGACACTTACACGTTTTAATGAAGTCGTAAATAATAATATAAATGCTTCACTGTGGCTCACATCTAGTTAGTTTTACGTTAAAAAATATGTATGCCATTTACAGCACTTAAAAGTTCTAAACATAATAGAAATGTCTTTTTTGCCATAGAAAATTCTTGATGGTTACAGCGTTTTATAGATTTGTAAAAAAACTTGCTTGCTGTAAGCCACAAAAACACTGGTATTAATTGACTCAGAAGGATATCTCTTTAAGTAACATGTAAAACAAGAAAAACTAAAATTACGTTTTTAAAATCATGTTCCTACGATGGATAGTTTTTGAGTAATTATTTTTTTTCTAATTTTAGAAATGTTTTTTGGCTCTGCTGAACATTTTGTGTTTTGAGGCTTACAGCAAATACGTTTTCCTACGTCGATATACTTGAATACTGATAGCATAGCCTAGGAAAATAAATTGCTTATATTGTCTAAAGATCATTTTGCAACCCAACTGCGATTGTGAAGTTTTCACAGTGCAGTATTAAAGTTCAACTACACTCAAACATTTTAAAGGATCCCTAGGAAGAAAACTTGGAGACTCTTTGAAAGCTTTCAGTTTTATTCCGCAATCTGAGGCAGAATAGGAATTCTTTGCTCTAACTAAATCCTAGAACCAAAGACGGCGAAGACGGGTTAATAGAATTAGTAATACATTTTCAGACGCGATAATAGTCTATATTTTGCCAGAATCGCCCTGAAATCTCCGTGTGGTGACGTGTTTAGAATATAGATTAAAGTTGTAATAGAGAAAGAAAGTTCTTATCTATCTAGCTATATAAATAAACATGCATTGCTGTTCTTTAGTCTTGCTACAACTCGAGAACGGCTGGATTGATTTGGCTAATTTTGGTCTTGAAATGTTTGTGGAAGTCCAGGGAAGGTTTAAAAGAAGAGAAAAAAATGTATTTTTATTTATTGATTTCGATGTTTGCCGGGTCAGCTAGTAAAGAATATATAAAACGACACAAGAAAATCTCTTTTAATTGACAGCGATGTGTATCCATTTAAATGGGTTGTTTTTTTGGTTATTTTTGAAGTAGACAAGAATAAAACACAGAAAATAACTTGTCGACATGTATTATAAACTACAAGCGCGGTCTAAGCGGATAAATTATAGTTCTATTTTCAATTTGACCACAGATAATAAAACTTTTTCTTTTATTGATTTAATGTCATCAATCTAATAATAAAAATAAAAAAGAATTATGATAAATAATTGTTATAAATTTCATACCTCTGTGTAAAAAATAATAAACTTTCGTAAAAAGGGGTAAGTTTTTGCTTCACGTGCGACAAGAGTTATGGATGGATTGTACGAATGAGGAACTGTGTATGAAAGGTGTGACTGTAGATATGACGACTGATAGGTGTGTATGGAGACTACCACCTAGAGTGGGACAGGGATCGTAAGATGATGATGATGATGATAATGGTAACTGTAAATATGACGATTTATAAGAGTTTTGTGATAAAGTTCCTTTTGAGTTTGAGTTTAATATAAGGATATTCATTCAAATAATATTTAATGGAATGATAAAGACCCATCTATTTTCTTCAGGGTAAACACATACAAAAAGAACATGAAATTGATACCGTTCCGTTATCCTACTTTAAAATTTCCTCCAGTCTGCAATCCTTGAAGAAACACACGTCCAGTCTTGCCCACTTCATGAATAAAAAGATGCAATCTGTTCCAGATATCAGCTGTTATGATCCCGGTGCAAGATTAGGGCTTCTTTTGGTTCAAATTGTATTTCACGACAAATGGTTCCGTATATTAACCGCAGATGAAAGGGGTGAGGGGATTTTTGGTTAGTTTTGAAGTGAAATCTTCTTTTAGCGCGTTGCGCATCTCTTTTTGCGTTGCGGTCTCGCGACACCGTTACGAGACGCATTATTTATGCATGTTATAGCAGACCCCAAACGCGTCTAATTAAATTAAAAAAAATGCTTTAAAACTTATAGTAAGTTATATTATAAATTGAATATTGAATTATATAATATTTAAATTTATATTTGATACACACAGTGGGAAAATTTTGAAAATTTATTGTTGTATTTGGGAATGATATAGTTGTGGATTTATTTATAATAATGTGAAAACTTTTGTACCGGCGCGGCGTTGAGCACTTTTCTTAGGATGGGTATAAAATGTTCAACTCATGACATGTGTGTGTGACCTGATCGAAAATTCGCCAGACGGAGGGAGAGTAGAGGCCGGAGCGGCGTAGGAGAGCTCGTGCGGAATTAATCCCTAACCATTCCAAAATATTGAAAAATGGACAAGTTTCAAGTTTTCACTTCAGCCGGCACACCCGGAGTGCAGCCAGTTGTTTTATTTGTGTCTTAATTTAGAATGTTTGCAGATCTGCTCTGCAGATTCAGTTGGGTTGGGGTCAACAGACTTCACAAACGGATCTTCAGAAAGGGAGCTTCTGGTTTTTTTATGGATATTACCGCATAATCCCGGCATTTCGAATGATGCCATTTTATCGTAATAGAAATGTTGAGAACACAAAATTTTATGAGGGTTGAATTTGTGTTTTTTTTTTCAAGTAATTCCGTTGCAACTTCCTACCTTGTATGCAAAACGTTTCTAAGAATTAATATAAAAAATAAAAACAGCACTGTAAAAAAAAACTATTTGAAGTTGACATCAAGAGTCGTGGATTGGGATATAGGTAAGAGTAGGGCCGTAGGTAATCCCTTCAAAAGCTATGTTATCACACATTCACTAGAGACCAACACGTCAAACTTATAACACCTCTCTTTTTCTTGGGTGTTAAATCACTACATAGTATAAAACAAAGTCGATATTTTCTGTCCGTCCCTATGCATGCTTAAATCTTTAAAACTACGCAACGGATTTTGTAGCGGTTTTTTTTAATAGATATAGTGATTCAAGAGGAAGGTTTATATGTATAACCCACCCCCGCTTTGCACGGGCGAAGCCGGGACGGGCAACTAGTATAAAATATAAAAGTGCTTGTTTCGGCACTCACAGAGAGTTTCATTGAAAAGTTAAGTAGTAAACAATTGTTTGAACTACGAGACAAATAACAACAGTTTTACGATCATTTTATACGAAAGTTCAAATAAAATGAAAGTCGTTAAATAAAAGATTGTGAGTAATCTTATTTACTTAAAGAGACTTTCAAGTTATCAACCTTTTCCACTACTGAACTTTTCATAAAAAAAGACGACAATCATCTGGGGCTGTCAATTCTTTTTGTATTTTCTACCGCCGAGCTATATCTGAATGGTATTGACGTCAAAGCTAAGTTTTATAAGTTGAAAACTTTTACTAGACTTATTTTTTTTTTCTCCTTTGAATATATTTGAACGGTTTGACGAGCAATTCGATTTTAATCTCAATAATCTGTGCTAAACGACATTGTTAACAAATTTATATTCAGTTATTTCAAATCTACTACTCTGCCCATACAGGACTCTTACGACACCCCTAGGATGGAATGGAGTGGTGACATAATGTATTCTAAATCCGTAACCACACTGACAAAGGACGGATTTCACAAAGTATTATATCCTTTTACTAATTTATTTCGCAATCATCATAATCATCAGCCTACTCTGGTCCGGTCTACTTATATTGCCACTATTCAGACCGAGTGGTCTAGTGTCCCCCCGCTCTCGGAAGCCCGCAGTTAGTACTGCGTTTTTCCACATTTTTGTGCCAAACATGGTCGACTTTTCTTAATTTTGAGTGTGTTTTTGCGTGAAATACAGAATTAATAAATTATCGTAAACTCTGTGAACTGAACAATAACACTTGTTTCAAATACCGCGTGGACCAAGTCTCGGGTAACATCTAGTAGTAAATATTTTTAAAGTCAAACTTAAAAGGAACTTTATTTACGTAGGTTTTATCACAAAACTCTTATAAATCGTCATATTTAAAATTACCATTATCATCTTACGACCCTTGTCCCACGCTAGGTGGTAGTCTCCATACACACCTATGAGTTGTCATATCTACAATCCATCTCTCTCATAGCCAGCTACATGATCAAAATAGAATTCAGGATAGAATCTTTCCCGGGTCCATAAACGACAGCATTCGGTACAATCCGAAACAAATCTGTCTGATGACCATTCCGTCAACCATGGATATAAAACACGAAGCGACGTCTAAAATATCAAACACATTACCTAACTTTACGGCGCAAAATATATTTCTCCACAATAACTCGCCAGATGGAATCCTGAGGACATAAAGGATACAATGGCACACAAAAGAAACTAATAATGGCGCGTGAGGGCTATCAGGCCACCGTCTTACATCCATCAATGAAAGTATTCCGACAATTTGGAACAAAAAAGGAGCGATACCTCAGTTTCTCGCGATTATTACCTACGCGAAAAATTTCAGTATATAAAGCATGTCAATCTTCTCCATCGTACGCTGTTCCTGATGGTAAGCGGTTGGCGTCGACTGTGGAACCCCCCCCCTGTGGAGTGCCTTAGCCCTTTTAAAAGAGCAACCATAGAGTTTCTTGCCGGCTCTTCTCTGTGGAGTGAAATTCTGAAGATGATTGTTAATATACACTGACCTGCAATACTAAGTACTACACTTTTAATATAACTTTTTTTTTAACTATTGAGGTTAGAGATTTAAAATAAAAAGCTTCTATTAGTTAGTTAGTATGCGGTTAGTATGCGGGTTATCCGTGTTGACCAATGGTGGTTGACGGATTTAGAATACAAAGTTTCGACACCCCACCCCGTCCTGAGGGTTTCGTAAGAGTCGAAACTTGATACGAAACGCTGGCCCGACGCGTCTGGCCAGCATGGCACTGCGGGCTATTTACCGTCCATGTAACTGGAGGAAGCCCGACGTAGCGCTGGCTCAACTATAGGCTGAGTTCCTTTTTTAACGTGATTTTAATAGCTATTTACAAATTGCTACATAAGACGGAATGAATAATTGCACAGTAACTTTCAGAATTAATAATATTATTAGGGTGAAATCAAATGCCATAAATAACCTCATCGTGTTATTAATAGAAACTCTCAACCAACTATAATGCTCTTATCATTAAAGATGACTGTAAGGACTTTCAAGGACCAAACAGTTGAAACACCTGACAGCGGAACCACAACGCATGCGTCAAAACTTGGATCAGCGGCCGTAGGCTGTAAGCTTCAGTTATCGTGGGCCCCTGCCGCGTACCGACGGCGTACCCACGCGTTCCCCCGCGTAGCGTACGTATCGTATCGGCGTATTACCGCGGGAAATGTGGCGTGTTATTATTTTTGAATTTTGAATGAGAGTGCGGTTCAATTTTGAATTTAGAGTTACCGGTCGTGCCGAAAATGATTTGAGGTTGACGGTAAGTAGAATTTAGAATTTCTGTTTGAATATAGATTGACTGTTTGTTTTGGCTCTCCGGTTTAATTGAAATGGTTTTTCATTTTAGAATGGACAATTGTCATTGGATAAGGGCGGAAGGGTTTGATTTAAGCGATTCGCGCTATTAATGATGCATGGGTGTTTTGCTATAGCGCGATCTCAATTACTTTTTCATATTCGTAATTGTTGGTAGCAATTGTTTTACAAATGTTTCAGCGGTTTCAGGGATCATTTTATATAAAGCTGATTTCTATATCATGCGAATATTTAAAAAGTTTCATTCATAGTTTCCACTAAGAATCATATATATATCTACTAAGAATATATACACTACTAGCATATAAGTAATTTATTTTAGTATTTACAATTTATTTTATACAAATTACAAATACAAACTTATATTACACTTATTTTTGCATTTTAGTTGTTGGAATGCTCTAATAGCATACACACTATGTGTTTGCGACTGTAGTTATTTGATTTAAATGTCATTAATATAATTTAATCAGCCAACTGATGCTAGATACTGATGCATATCATAAAGGAATATTTCTAAGTAAAGCTAAGTTACTGATTTGACTAGTGAGGATAAGATTTTACTTTTCATTTTCATTTTATAATTTTCATACCTGTCGATGATCGTATTGTTTTTTTATTTTCAGACAAGATAACGAATATTCGGTCTCCTAAGATTCCAACGCGGCCCTAGTCAAAACATCGTGTTCTTATCACAGTTATTTATAACAAAAATCTTACTGAGACACACTCATTGCTTACTTCGATAAAAAAAAACAAAGTTACTCATACAATGTTGTATAAAATAAGCTGCCTGGGCTGCCTGTATATATTTTACATGCGGCTTAACAATACACCGTTATTCGGTAAATAAATGAAGCCATTGATCCCGACTGCTACTGAAACATGAATGGCAGTTAATAAACTTTAGTGTGTGAACTACACTACTGATACTACTACAGCTACTGTCCGACTAATGTCCGTGTGGTGACGGATTTAGAATACACAGTTTCACCAACCCATACCGTCCCGAGGGTGTCGTAAGAGGCAACTAAGGGAACGCAAGAGGCAGATCACGTAGCCGCAAGAGAAGGAAAACTTTTTGTTTTTTTTTTCGCTCGGGGTAAAATTCTTTATGGACTTCCTCGCCGGCCACGGGGATGGCCAGCGAGGGGAGTGTGGGACTCTCCCCCATAGTGGGGGCCTACCCACTAAACCTCCCCGGGGTGCTCCAACTCGCGTCCTGTTGCGGCATTGTGGGAACCACGCCGCCGCAGACGAGGAGGCCCTCCTCCTCTCCTCAGGCTCCTTACGAGCACTCGACGTCCTGCTGTGAGCACCCGGCAGGACGTCGCTTCCCCTCAGATCCCGTGTGGGGCGAGACATCCCCGTACCCCGCCCCGGGATCTCCTATATTTCGCCGTGTGCGTGGACGGCGTCTCCTCGGGTTGATACAAACCCTGTGCCAACCCGCCTTGCCAGCGTGGTGCAGTAGACTAATTTCCCTCCATGAATTTGGAGGAGGGCCAAATCAGTAGCGGGTCATTTATGGGCTGAACCTACGTGTAATACCTGAAGCAAAGCCTTACGTAACCCTTTTTATGAAAATTGCGCGGACGGAGGAGTTAAATGTCCCACAGCTCCCAGTACATATACCTAAGGGAGGAGTGAAAATGCAGTTTTTTAATTTAAATTATACATAAAAAATTCATTATAGCAATTAAAATAACATCACACACACCTCGTTGGTATGACTGCCTCGTTGGTCTAGGGGTTTGACGTACCGCCTTTGAATCAACGGGTCCCGGGTTAGATTCCGGGGTCGGTCTTTGTCTAAACCAGAGGCACTTGCTCGGAGTCTGGGTGTCATTTGTGTTCGTGAATTACATGTTTGTAAACTGCCCCCGCGATACAAGTTATACCAAGGTGCTGGGGTTTCGTTAAAAAAAAAAAGAATAAAAAAGGCTACCATGTTTTGACACACACACACATTACTTTTTTGTTGATTGTTAAAGTCAACACCATTTCATCCTGATGGCGTCACAAGAGCCGACAAAAGGAAACGACAAGGCCGATGACCTAGCCGCAAGAGAATGAAAACTTGATACAAACCCTGTGCCAACCCGTCTTGCCACAGTAAGCTAATTTCCCTCCATAAATTTGGAGGAGGCCCGACAGTAGTGGGTCTTTTATGGGATGAAGGCGGGTATCACGTTTTCCATGTCTCACGACTAGGTTTTCCGCCTTGTCATTTCCTTCTGTTGGCACACGAATTGGTTTTGTTAACACTCAGTGTGTGAGTGTGTGGTGACGGATAAGGAATACATAGTGTCACCACCCCATTCCACTCTGAGGGTGTCGTAAGAGCCGAAAAAAGGACGATAACCTAGCCGTGCCTTTGCTGGTCAGCTCAGCCATGCAGGTCTAAATACTGACAATATGCTGCTGATATTTGGCCCTTTGTCACTATTGCCCTCACAAAGAAAAATGGCGTATAAGAAAAAAAAGTATCCACAGAGTTTCTTGCCGGCTCTTCTCTGTAGAGAAGCCGTCTAAACCATGGTCAATAGTAAAGTTAAAAGAGCCCAGGTGAACCAAATTGAATAAATAGATTTTTTATTTCGATTAGATCAAGAAAAAAAAATAGTTGCATCAAAGTGCTCTCTAAATCTTACTTAATACATTGTGTTTCTTACTAATTCATTGTCTCTATTCATTGGCGAAGAATAATTAGAAGCTATAACACTAAACGAGTGGAGCTTTCTCGCGAATAGAAGCTTAATGGGCGGCTATTTGCTCAACTGTGGCAACTTTGTCGAGCATCATTTTTGAGCACCGACCACCTTTTTCCTCAATAAAATTTTACGGGTTTTCGCCGCATGAAAAACATGAACTAACCCGTGGGATGTTTTGTTTCCGTGGACGACTGTAACAAAAAGGGTACGTCGATGAAGCTTCAGACCTGATATTTTTGGCCAGCTATAGTTCAAATTCAAATTCAAACCATTTATTTAGTTTGGGTCACGCGAAAATCGAAAAACCTTGCAAGTCTCTGTTTTGTAAGCATTGAAATATGTAAAACCAAACATACGAGTACAATGTATATCTATCTGCGTAGCGAATAAACTATAAAATTAGTAGACTGATTTCAAAAGTTCTTTCACAATTAAAATACTACATTATCTCTGAAAATTTAAATGAAATGTTTATGACCCATGACGGAGTCCAGCCTCCTCCAAATTCACGGAGGGAAATTAGCCTACTGTGCCACGCTGGCAAAACACGTTGGCATCCAGTTTTCTGCCTCTTGCGTTCTTTAGTCATCTCTTACGAAACTTGACACCTGAGGGGTAAAGTCCATTCACTACCATATATGCGAAGCCGAGATTAGCAGTAGTGGTTTGAAACGTCGCGCGTATAATCTATCAATAAATAAATAGATCCGTGTGGTGACGGATTTAGAATACGCAGTGTCACCAACCCATACCATCCCGGGGGTGTCGTAAGAGGTGACTAAGGGAACGCAAGATGCAAATCACCTAGCCGCAAGAGAAGGAAAACTAGATACAAACCCCAGGGCCAGTCTGTCTTTCCAGCGTAGCACAGTAAGCTAATTTCCCTCCATGAATTTGGAGGAGGCCCGACTCAGAAGTTCGTCATTCATGGGCTAAATCGAACGAACGAAATAAATAGATATGACTTAATGAGTGTAACCTAAAATGCTAAATACTAGTTATGATGGTACTTTACGTCGCTATTCGTGTTTGCTATCTGTGCACGCGGTAAGCATGTGACGGATTTAGAATATACAGTGTGACCCCATGCCATTCTGAAAGTGTCGTAAGACCTGCCAAAACGAAATGACAAGGCCCATAATCTAGGCGCAAGAGAAGGAAAACTTGATACGGGACCCGTGGCCGTGCGTGTCAACCATGTATTTTTGACAAATATCCCATTCAAACATACTACTTATTATTTTAGTGTCTACTATTAAAATATGTCAAATATCGCAAAGACACGAATACAAATAGCCAAGTGTAGAGCTACCATTATTTAAGACCTAAACATAAAATTGTCGTAAATTCAAAGTTCAACCTTAAAATTATTTATCGCTATGACAGGATTTAAATAATAAGTTGTTGTATCAATACATCTGCCTCTGGGCATGCAATAGAAGACATTCTAAAAATAATTCAAACAAATCTTCCAATAATCATCAGTTCCTGTGAAAGAGTGAAATTGAATCCTAGCAATAATCGAAAACTTCTTAACTTCTTTCCGGCTAATAGGTTTCTTATAAATCGAACCGAATATAAAAATTCAAGATATTACGTTACGCCATATTTAAAAATTTATCGAATGGAATTATCAATTTATTTTTAAATCGAATGAAAGAGAACCGGTCTCATTCAAAAAAACATTTATCGATTGAAACAATCCGCAAAATGGAAGTAAGAAAATGCCGGTTTTTCAAGCCCTTAAAAGTACGGTACATAGAACCTCAAGCCATGCTGTATTACTCGATCGCCCAGTGGTCGAAATTGAGCATAGATAATTTTAAATTGTAGTTCTATTTTCAATTTGAACACAGAAAATCTGTGTAAAATCAAATACATGATGATAGTGTGGGTAACGTTTTTTTTATTGCTTTAATGTATTTTATAGCTTAATAAAAAAAATGCTATTTATCTATGACTTGCCTGACATACTCCATATGGTGACGGATTAGGAATACGTAGTGTCACCACCGTCTTGAGCGTCGGCGCGCAGGGCGGCGTGGGCGCGCTCACCTGCGCCTGATGCCGCCCTAGCCGAGGCTGCGGACGGTTGGGTCGGGGATAGCCCACCATCCGCCGGTATAGCCTACCGCGAAGGTGTGACGCCCAAGTGTGCGGGGCGTTGCACGGGAAAGGGTGCCCGATGGGGCTGCCGCCTGCGGACCACGGTAGAAACGTACGCGGTACCCGTGGTCACGGCGGGGGCGGATGTCCGCGCACGGCGGGTTGTTTTAGTGAGTGAGGGCCCCACACTACCCCGTAGTCAAACAAACGCAAGCGTGTACCATCTTAGGCCTCATTTACGCCTTCCATCAACCGAGATTGAGGTGAAAAGTAAGCGTATCATAGAAAAAAGCTTTCCGGCTTTGTCATTTCCTTTTGTCGGCTCTTACGAATCCCTGAGGATGGAATGGGGTGGTGACACTGTTTATTCTGAATTCGTCACACGGCCACGTCATAGGTTTAACTAAAATTACTTAAGTAGCGATGGCGCACCGGAATCCGGCGACCATAAGCAGGTATTATTTTCCAAACGATTTTAATCATAAAATGTTGACCCATTAAATAAATAAACTAACATAAAAATTACGACTAAACCATACCTATGTACATACTACAAAACTTCTAGATTGTTCTCAGAATTTACTTCACCACTCGTACTCAGTAAATAATACTCTGACTCCGCAGTTACTCTAATTCTTAAACAAAGGGAATTTATTTAACTTTTGCGTTGAGGTCAACCTTAACGTTGGCTTAGTATCTTTAATTCAAAGCTTCTTATCCAACACACGTTATGCCCAAATTTAAATAAAATAATACATATCAACTGAACTGGGCGAATGGACTGTTTGTTTTATGTGCGGCTCCGAAATGAGCGAGGAACTTCTTATAATACTTTTATACAATTTGGGTTACCGTAGCGTTTGTTCGATTGCAACACAAGAGGCAGTATACATTACCTCGTCACCGAGTCTATATGCAGAATAAGCATGATGCCAGCTGGCAGTACGAAGGAAGAGCGAGCGGCAGCGGTTAATGGCTGTTGTGTTCTGTAAGGTGGTGGTGGTATTTATGTAAGGTGGTGGTGGTTCTGTAAGGTGGTGGTGGATTAGCTAGGTCTTCACTATCACTATCACTACATAGTATAAAACAAATTCGCTGTCGTCTGTCCATCCCTATGTATGCCTAAATCTTTAAAACAACGCAACGGATTCTTAAACGTTTTATTTTAATAGATAGAGTGATTCGAGAGGAACGTTTATATGTATAATACATGCATAATTGCACCCGTGCGATGCCGGGGCGGGTCGCTAGTATTATAACTATATTTTAGTCGTGCGAACGTGTTTCTCTCATCAGGGGAACTTGCTCTCACTACACTGTTTGGTGATATTTGTTAACAAGTCCGATAAATTGAAAAAAAAAAGCAACTACACAGTGGTCTTTTGGGGAATGTGTGTGGACGTAAAGGTTGTGGGATATTTAAAGAGATGGATAAATATATAAAATAAAATATGTTAAGTAAGTAGTAACACTGAGGAATTATGTATGTAGATATGACGACTGATAGGTGTGTATGAAGAGGAGTAATAATTATAATATTGGTAATTTTTAATTTTACGATTTATAAGAGTTTTGTGATAAAACCTACGTAAAAAAAGTTCCTATTGAGTTTGAGTTTGTCGACTCTTACGAGACCCTTAGGACGAAATGGCTGGTAACACTATGTATCTTAAATCCGTTACCACATGAAAAAAATGTTTATTAATATCAAATCACGTATTTTTCTACTTTTACATTAGCGAACAACAAACATTGAAGAAAGTATTTTACCCGTCTCTCCTAATGTTTCGTGGCCCACCATAATAATGCTAGAAGGGTGTGTTTTACATTTTAATATCAAAAGGCCGGGTTACAGTTTATTTAGGCACATTACAAGCGTTTGCTGAAATTGGTCTCTACTTTGTACCACAGTATACCGGAACCAGATCTTGACCACCTTAGTTTTAACAGGTCCAGAACGTCCGTTAAAGTTTTTTCATGACTTACGCTGAGGCATTAGAATTTTCCTTAATTAAACTAACAACTTTGTAGCCGTTTATTTGCGGTTTGTGTTGAGTACATAGTTGCTAAATTCAACTTGCTTAGTTGCTGCTATAAAGTCCGTTTGGTGACAGATTTAAAATACATAATGTCACCAACCCCAGGGTATAAGGAGCGGCAGACCACTTAGCCCCAAGAGAAGGAAAACTAGATACAAACCCTGTGCCAACCCGTCGTGCCAGCGTGGCTAATTTCCCTCCATGAATCCGGAGGAGGCCCGACCCAGTAGTGGGTCAATTATATGGGCTGTAACGAGGACTAAATTAGCTGCTAGATAATTAGAATATATCGCGCGTCGTAAGTTCGTTAGCATGTCATTGGAGTTTCAAGTAATTTAGCTGGAAGTGTCTGTGTGCTAAGAACATTCCCATCCTATCATACATTGACATAACTCGGGCCACAATGCGGGAGTAATACGTAAAGGTAGGGTGCGACCGCCAGCGGTTTTAAAAAATAATCTTCTATCTTACCGTCTATCAACCATATTTGTCAACGGGGCCTCCTCAGAGATCATGTAGATTTTACTATCCCAGTCTAAGAGGCGATTAAAAGAAAGGTATAATTTCTTTAAAGAAATAATAATGATAGAGAGTCAAATAGGCAGACAAATCACTGTAGATAACATTGATGAAATTGTGGTGGAAGACGATACAAGAAAATATTTTCTAGATTAAATATTGGAGTTGGTGGGAAAAGAGAACGCATATACTTCCTGTACAATATGTGTTTCACCAACCCATATCATCCTGAGGTACACCTGAGGTAAGGCCTGCGGTAGATTATTTGTTTGTTGTTTTATTTGTTTAAAAAAACGTAAGCCCCGCACTATGTATAACCTGTATCGCGAGGGCAGTTTACAAACATGAAATTCACGGATACACTGACACCCACACTCAGAGCAAGTGCCTCTGGTGGACACAAACACATTTGCCCGGCCCCGGAATCGAACCCGGGTTCCAAAGGTTCAACAAGGTTGCTTTTTAGCTTACAGCATTTAGCTGTTAGAGAAGTAAAACTGTATAAAACACTGTGCCAACTGGTCTTGCCAGCGTGGCACAGTAGGTTAATTTTCCTCCTTGAATATGGTGGCGGCTGGAGTCAGTAAGGGTCATAAAGGTACCTATAACGACTAATGAAGTTATTTAATATTGGTCCTTATTAACGTCAATTTAAGTTGGTTAAGACTATAAATAGTTTTAATTTTGTAATGCTGTTTATGAAGTAGGTATTCGAAGTTATATTTTACTAAACTGATTCACGCTTGGTGACGTTTATTTTTGAAGTCGATTGAAAAAGTGTATACATTACAAAAATAGAAATGTCCTTAATATTATCCCGCTTTCAAAGGCACCCCACTCAAGAACACACAATGATACATTCAGCTCCGCATTAATTTATTAGTTCAAGTGTTGAAATTGAATCAGCGAACGAGGTAAACTATTACCTATATAAACTGAATCTCTATTTTCTCAATTATCTTATAGTCTGTCGGTTTATTTCAATTGAATTTGTATGATTAATATGCACGTACTAATTTGTGAGATGGCCTTGTTTTGCCAATATTTCAGTGAGATTTTTGTTAAATACAGATTTTCTTGTATGTAAATTGTGTAATTCATCATCATGTTAGCCAGTTTATTACCGTTCTCCAAGTTCATGAGATAAGCCGACTGAGCGACGCTGGCAAGATGGCTTGGCGCAGGGTTTGTACAAGTTTCCTTTCTCTTGCGGTTACGTGGTTTGTCTCTTGTGTTCTTTTACATAATTCTCTTAATTATAATATCAATGTTGACTAATACGAATAAAATGTTGACAATTTGTAAGTTTGCATCTTGACCTAAACAAAATAAATGTTGTGAATTTATTCGGCTCTTACGAAACCGTTACGATGGTGTGGGTGGGTGTCGTTGTGTATTCTAAACACCACACCTAGAGTGTCAATAAATATGATGCCAAAACATTATCAATTTAATAAAATCCAAACATTATCAATTTAATAAAATCATACTCTTATTAGTTTAACATTTCAAGTAAAATTAACACGTTTAGATAAGCGCTTTTTGTTAACCTTTTTAATATTAACCAACGTGAAAGTGTATCGGAAAAAGATTTCAATCTTCAGTAACGGATCGCACAAAACCCTTTTCCAGTATTGTTCGGTGAATTCGGCGGTCCAATTTGAGCCGATGTACGCATTTAAATTTTAATTAAACAGCAAAGTTCGTCCGCAGAGGGTTAACAGAACGAGTTCGATTTGTAGCTGTTGATTGCCAACATTTCCTGTCTGATGGCACATTTCAGCGACCAGTATTAGAAAAGTTTCAACGCTTTGAAGCATTTATAAATACAATTGTTCAAACATACGCGATTTCGAAAACTTTTTGAAAAACACTACAGGGCTTCTCGTGTACGAAACAGGAAAATGCCATAGACATTTCGACTGGATTGCACCAATCGTGGCCACTGACTGGAGATGCGATGCTCGCGGCATTCAGTCAAAGTCGTGTGTCCTGAGTTGCTCTTCACTGATTCTGTCATGATATTAGTCACATTTTTCTTTGTGAAGAATATAAATGCGTAGCAGATCGTCAATGAGTCAGGCCTCCTTCCATCACAGGGAGGGGAATTAGCCTACTGTGCCTCGCTGGCACGCGGGTTGGCACAGGGTTTCGTATGAAGTTTTCCCTCTCTTACGGCTAGGTTTTCAGCCTCGTCATTTCCTTTTGTCGGCTCTTACGATACCCTCAGGATGGAATGGGGTGGATACATACAAAACCTAAAAAGTGTGAAAAGCTGAGCATTTATTTTAAAGAGCAACCATGGAGTTTCTAGCTGGCTCTTTTCTGTGGAATATCATTCCGAACCGGTGGTAAAAACAAAATGATTAATTATTTATTTTTTTCTTTTTAAAATATTCTTTTATAATCATATTTTGCCGTTTGAAAGCCTTCGCAAGAATTTATTCGATTAAAAAACATTTTGATTTTGGTTTTGACGCAGTAGGAGAAGCTACTGTCCTAAAAATATCCTTTTTACTGTACAAATAGAATCTTCGCAAAAGGTTCGAGAAAACCACGCGCTCGAATGATTCGCATCTAAATCTCGGTTCTCATTTGCAATGTGTAATTTAAATATGAGTTTCTGAGTAAGGTTTGTGAAGCTCAGCTGAGCATTTGTATTATCATCTCAGCATAAATTATCCACTGCTGACTCGGGACTCTTCTAACTTGGTGGGGGAAAGTTAGCAATGGCCAGATAGGTGGGTAGAAACACATTTATTTTGCTGATGGAAACATAAACTGAAATTTACAGAGTTCCAAAAAATTTTTCCATTATGACACTCTTGGAACCGAAAGAGTTGTATAATTAGGATGTACTTAAGCCTAGGCACCGACTTCGAAGTCCATGTCATTGGAGGAGGCCCGACGTAACAGTGGGTCTTTGGGCTGCAATGATGAGGATTTTGATCACAAATTTTTTTTACCACTTCTACAGGGTTTGTTGGTACCCTAGCATGTGCCTGATGATGATGTTAGCAATATAGGGAATCCCCATTTCCTCCACCTCCTGCCGCGCCGCACCACCTGCCGTGCCGCCAGCGTCATGTTTTCTTCGTTTCAGTTTGATCTTGGTTGGATGTGCCGTGATCCTTTGGATCACGGGTCCCCTGTTCGCTTCCGGGGTCAGGCAAGGTGTCTTTGTGTAAACCAGAGGCACTTGCTCCGAGTGTGAGTGTCATTTGTGTTGTTGAATTGCATGGTTGTCAACAGCCCCCGAAATACAGGCTATGTAGCCAGGGGGTCCGCAAAAAAAATTAAAAAAGCAGGCTACGGTAACCACTTGCCATCAGCGTGCTGCTTGCTTGTTAGCTAGCCTAATGGTGGTGACATGTGTTAATGGATTTAGAATATTATAATATAGTGTCAACACCCCATTTCATCCTGAGAGTGTCGTAAAAGCCGACAAAAGGAAATGACAAGGCCCTTAACCTAGCCACAAGAGAAGGAAAATTTGATAAGAAACCCTGTGCCAAACCGACTGGCCACCGTGGCACATTATGCTAATTACCCTCAATGTAATTTTAGGTGGCCCGGCCCGACTCACCAGTAGGTCATTCACGGGCTGGATAGTAGTAGTAGTAGCCTAATGGTATAAAATACTTCAAAGTGTAAAAGTAGAAATGAGCTCGTGCACAAATGACGCAGCCAAAGCTGGGTGCAGAACCTAGTCGTGAATATACTAGCTTCGATGAGAAGGGGCAAAGAGTTATTATTTGATGAATTATTAATGTAAAAGGGACTGGGCCATGCCCCATCGCATGGTAATGGTAGATTTCCCTGATGAAATTCCCGAAGAAAATAGAATTTTTAACACAATTTACGCCTAACTTCGCACAAAACATGGCTAAGGTAGACTCGACCTCATTGCCTACAAGTACCTCAATAAAGTTGAAATGTTTGACTGCAATGAAAAAAGTTAGATTATATTTTTACTCTAGTTCTATCAAGAAACTACCAGTATTTGAGATTGGCATATATCTTACCAAGTTTAGGATTTATTTCTTACTAGTGGCCCGCCCCGGCTTCGCCCGTGCAAAGCGGGGGTGGGTTATACATAAAAACCTTCCCCTTGAATCACTCTATCTATTAAAAAAAACCGCTTCGAAATCCGTTGCGTAGTTTTAAAGATTTATGCATACATAGGGACGGACAGAAGAATGCGACTTTGTTTTATACTATGTAGTGATAGTGATAGTGATAGTGACTAGCTGCGCCTCGCGGTGTTACTCACGCTTACGTGACACACTATATCTTTATAAGTTATAGCCAACTAGCGACCCGCCCCGGCTTCGCACGGGTGCAATGATGAACATCCAAATTTATCAGTGTTTCTCTACAATATTATCCTTACAACCTTCCTCTTGAATCACTCTATCTATTAAAAGAAATCGCTTTAAAATCCGTTGCGCAGTTTTAAAGATTTAAGCATACATAGGGACGGACAGACGACAGCGACTTTGTTTTATACTATGTAGTGATAGTGATGTATAAGCTATATTATTGTAAAATTTCATTACAACCCATTCAGTAGTTTTTGCGTGGAAGAGTAACAGGCATACTTCTTCTTCTTAAGGCATACATCTGTAGCGACCACATGCTACATACTTTACACAGTTTACCCGAAAAATCTGAACTAATTGCATCAAGAAATATCGCCTACAAATGCGACAATCACGAAAAAGTCCTACACCGCGATAGCGAAATTTCAAGAGCAATTCGCAAGGTTAAGATATCCCCGACTACAGCTATCGGGGGAATAGGCGCTGCGACCCCTAGCCAGACATCACACCTCGTCTGGCTGGATGATCATCCCTTTGCGCCTAAACATCCAACCATATTATATCATTTTAATACTAGCATCCAGACCTCACTCACTATCTCTCTTGACCAACTTGGAGGAAGCCAGACTCCGTACCGACTCATTCATGGGTCGAGCTGTAGGTAATAGTAGTGGGGCGCGATATTGGGCGCAAATGTATACACCACTATTTTTAAATACCAAACAAAATAAGCCGTATACGTTACTGTTTCTCAACACACTTACGAATAAAAAAAATTAAACATTATAGATTGGAGACAATATTGAGGCTATTATTGGATGCCAAATTTTCCCCCTTTTATAACTTAAATATATTATAATATAACCTATCGACTAAATATTTACGCATAATACATTACTCGTTTTTTTTTCTGGTAATAAATATAGTGGCGTATACTTCAATCATTGTAAGAGAGCGTAGACCTAAGTAAACAGACGCCTGCCGGAATAAGACATATCGGAGGTTCCGTTCGTCAACATTCACGGTTTTTCATAAACCTCCTGCGTCCGTAAAATTCGTCTGTATACATTTTTACTTGCTTTTCTTATTGGCCTATTTTTTGGCTTTTGGCTAGTCTCTGTCGCTTTGGGGTGAGTCCAAAGTCATTGCTGGACTGTTTTTGAGCTTTTTAACGTTGGGATACGTATCCTTCAGCCGTTAGGGACAACGGTGTGCGGCGATCTTCGACTTCCTGAACCAGGGTCACCGGTTTCGCTATATACGCTTATGGGGAAATATGCTCCGCGGCCCTGATGGCCTAGGTTGACCAGCGGGCCCCACGCTTTCATGGAAAGCTCAGGACGCTTTCCAATCCCACAAAGAGGCACGTGCCTCTTTCAGTCGCTGTTTTGGTGTGTGTAATTTTTAAATGCCATCCTTCCTCTTTATAATTTTAGTAAGGTTGAAAACAGAGGTTCTTTGAAAATATTCTCTATATTTATAATATATATTATTGATATAGCCACCTCCTAAAAGCTGCTGAGACTGATTATCTATGATCTCAAATACATATTTATTTATTTATTCGTCGCAAATACATAGATTGGTTACATTGAGTGGAATAGCGCAACATAAATTCATTCGAGTTATGTTATTGTGGATTACATTCTGATGTAACGTACCTGTTATGCTGATAAAGTGTAAAATATTGTGGAAGCATATCAGCTAAAGGTAATCTTAACATGAGGCTGGCATACGGCAAGAGAACTGGCTTAAAACTAACTAAAATATGATCAGCTTAGCCACGGAGGTCCGCTCGGAATCATTCAAGAAGTTGGAATAAGGTGTTTTGTACTAATTAGGCACTTAGGTATCAAACTGTGACGATTCCAAGGAAGATAGTTGTCTGTCTATAGAGCGGCAGGGCGCGGTGTGCTTTTGTTCACGGCTGAGTAGAACCCTTTGATTTTCCACGCTGCCGCTCTCCGTAAATAGACCAGATTCCCGTTGCAACGCGCTTCTAATTGAGAACAGGCATGGCAGGCTAAGACTTGCTAATCAAATTCCAAAACGATATTGTATAGAATGCAAAAATTTTAAATAAGAGTTGATTAAAAATAGTTTTTAGGTGTATGCCCATAGAAATATTGTCGTCTCTTTATTATCTTAAACATATATCCACTTTTCTGCCCCATCGGGCATCAGTCCTGCGAGTTATGTGCCCTGCCCATTGCCACTTAGGTTTGGCAATCCTCTGGGCTAACTTGGTAACTCTGGCGTATCTCCTCATTTCTGATTCGATCTTGCAGGAAAACTCTGAGCATAGCTCTCTCCATTACCCTTTGAGTAACTTTGAGCCTTCCGATGGAGCCTATAGTGAGCGACCACGTCTCTCTACCATATGTCATCACTGGCAACATACATTAATTGAAGACTTTTGTCTTCAAACACTGCTTTATTGTGGACGAAACAATCTTTCGGAGCTTCGCTGCCCTGCCTAGCTGGATCTGACGATTGACCTCCGCGTCTCCCTGTATCGCACCTCGCCGCAACTGTTTTCATACAAGCGCTTCACACTGCGATGGACCCATAATCGACTAGGCCCCTCTCGAGGGCTTTCGATACTGCCCACGTCACGTCTTGATCAAATCGAAGGCTTTCTCGTAGTCCACGAACGTTAGAAAAGGGGGCGTATAGTATATAGAATAGAATAATCTTTATTACACTTACGAAAAGAACAACACATATAACGTAAAACCAATAATTATAATACTTTGTAGATTTTGTCGTTTTAACTCGTTCGAATTCTCTGGCAGTTTTTCTATGGAAATGAAAATATTATGAATTTTTACCTACAACTAAAAAAAACATGTATGAAACTATCTATCATCATAAGAAAATATCGAAATAATAAATATAGGTACTATGCGACACACAGCTTAAGTAAATAAAAGATATTTATATATATATATATATATACAATAATCTTTTTTAGGTGTCACAAATAAAATTACTACAAATTGACATAAACCATTTTAATCAATTATGATTTTACATTCAATCTTTTAATTAATGACTAAACGCTTAATAAAACCCTGAACTTCGTAATTCTTTCTAAAGTTTAAATCTTTTAAGGATCAGTAAACGTTTAAGCTTTCAAGAGCAATAAAAGCGCTAAATTAAATCGTACTCATAAAGTTCCTGCGTCAAATTGTCAATTTAAGCTAATTACATGCTTATTACAAGCTACTTTAAGATTGTAATTGTGTGAAATTGCCTCAATAAACATGATACATGGGGGAGATTGGGCCATTTGGAGTGCCGTAATTTGTATGCGAAAGGTATAATTTTATTTATTGTTCGGCATGTGTTTTCTGTTTTAATGTTCAAGTATTGTGTCTGTGGCCGTTTTTTTAATTTAATGTATTTCATCATCATCATCATCATAAGCCCACATTAGTCCACTGCTGGACATAGGCCTCCCCTAAAGAGCGCCATAGCGCCCCGTCTTTAGCTTGACGCTTATTTACTTATTATACGCTAATTATAACTGTACAATAAAAAATACAGTTGAGTAAGACATGTCAGCCACTGCTGAGAAGAAAAGGTAAGACTCAGAGGAATTTGATTGAAGCGTTATCTATTAGGAACGAGGTTGGGTTGTAAAGTAAAAAGGCTCAAAATTTGAGAAATGAGCATAGAGAACCCAAGGAACATTATGGTACAGCTTACTAAGCTTGAAATATGATAATTGTTGGTTTATTATCAGTGGAACCAGCCCATAGATGATCCACAGTTGAGTCGGGCCTCCACCATGAACGGTAATTAGCCTACTGTGCGACGCAGGCCAGACGCACGAAATCTTCAATAACTCACTCATACTTCGGGAATGAAAATCATTTTAAAAGCTCTAAACTTCGTATGGCTATGGGGTTTAGGTCTCTGTATACTAGGAAAATTCTTTCAAGTTAGTAACAAAATAAAAGTTTCATTACCTTCTCCGCGTAAACATTAAACTTAATAGTATTACAAACGCAGTGGATGTGGCTTGCCTTACTAATAACCTATTTAAACCTCCAATGTTCATTAACCGATGTTTAAATTAGATTACTTTAAGCTTTTAATTTTGGATCAACGGGTCCCGGGTTCCATTCCGGGGTGGGGCAAGTGTCTTTGTCTAAGTCCAGAGGCACTGGCTCGGAGTGTGGGTGTCATTTCTATCTATAATATGTATGTATTTAGAAAAATGTATATAAGTAGTTTATCATCCATCTCGTTACCATAACACAAGCATTAAGTTGCTTAGCTTGGGACGAGATGGCGTTGTGTGAAATGTCCACGGAAAAATAAAATACTTTCGTCATCCTCCCAGTCTATGTGACCTGTGTAGAACCGTGTCACTAACCAATTCCATGTTGGAGGTGTCGTAAGAGGCGACTAAAATAAATCTGCTGGAAACCTTGTCAACTTGATACGAAACTTGATAGCTGCCAGGCTGATTGCAGAAGACTAAAAATATAGATACGAAACCCGTCTATTTTTATTAACTGGGTTTAATTCCATAAATACTAACTTAAGTAATATGTACTTACATAAACACTAACTTCACTATCACTACTTATTATAAAACAAAGTCGCTTTTGTCTGTCCGTCCCTATGTATGCTTAAATCTTTAAAACTACACAACGGATTTTGAAGCGGTTTTTTGTATTAGATTGAGTGATTCAAGAGGAAGGTTTATATGTATAACCCACCCCCGCTTCGCACGGGCGAAGCCGGGGCGGACCACTAGTAAGTAATAAAACAAGACTAAAAATACCAATTAACCTAAAACTTATATACTAAAATATATTATTTAAAGGAGTCCCTTTAGGCAAGGTTCCGAAGATACTGGCAGCGTTCCCGTCTATTACTAGTACAACACTACTCAGCATATACATGACCCCAGCCGAGTTGTGCCTTCTCCCATTACATCTCCCATAGGATACTCCCAGGATAGAATAGACTGGCGACACTATCACTACATAGTATATAACAAAGTCGCTGTCGTCTATCCGTCCCTATGTATGCTTAAATCTTTAAAACTACGCAACGGATTTCGAGGCGGTTTTTTTTTAATAGATAGAGTGATCCGTTTCAGAATTTATTGATGAATGAGTTTTCAATATAATAAGTAATATATATAATTGTACTATATGTTTATTTTGTTCAATGCCACAGTTATGTTTATTGTTATTAATCTTTACATAGTATAAAACAAAGTCACTGTCGTCTCTCCGTCCCTTTGTAGGTATGCTTAAATCTTTAAAACTACGCAACGGATTTCGATACGGTTTTTTAATAGATAGAGTGATTAAAGAGGAAGGTTTTTATGTATAACCCACCCCCGCTTTGCATGGACGAAGCCGGGGCGGTAGAATGTAGCTGGATGTACCTGTAATAGTCTGTAATATCTCTTATAATGTACCTACATGGTACGCAATAAATGATTGATTGATGTATAATAAATACATAATTACACCCGTGCGAAGCTGGGGCGGGTCGCTAGTGCTATATAAATTACCACACGGAAACCCTACTAGCGTGGTTAATTTGTTTCAATGGAATTTTAAACTAAGAAATAGGTGATAGAATATACTTTATTGTACACCAATAAACCAGGATAATACATCAGTCAAATACAAAAAAATAAATGTAGTTACAATGTTTTATAGCCCTAGGCGACGTCTCTCAGAGCACCTTGATCATTATTGAATACATTTTAAAATAAATTTTCTAGACGAGTAAAAATATGGACACGCGAAGGCACATTAGAGGTTTAAAGTTCACATGAGATATTGGCGGGTTAATGTTTTTAAAAATTACACTACTATAACAGGTGAAAATTAATTATTATAATTATGAATTATCAAAAAGTAATTTAGAATACCAACCCATCCCGAGGGTGTCGTAAGAGGCGATTAAGGGAATGCAAGAGACAAATCACCGCAAGAGAAGGAAAACTTAATACAAACCCTGTGCCAACCCGTCTTGCCAGCGTGGCACAGTAGGCTAATGTCCCTCCACGAATTGGAGGAGGCTCGACTCAGTAGTGGGTTATTATTGGGCTGAAACGAAAACGAACGATAATTCTATGCCGGCGGAACCGCGGGTATGCGCCAGTAAAGTAAATTGAGATAAAACATTCCAAAATAAGCAGACTTCATCTAGAAAGCTAATTGTCGTGTAATAAAGTTATTCATTCCATTACCGGATCAATATGGCTTTCAACAGTTCCAACAATGTCGGGGCTAAACGCTTTATACTTAGATAATACTGAAATTTACCGAACAATAAGAATTCCAAATAACTTAGATCGACTTTAGGTTAGAGATGGCTGGTATTAAAAAAATATCGATATTATTTTATCGATATTGTAGTTATACGGGTTTTTCCATGTACTGACCGATGTAGAATACATAGTGTCACCACCCCATTCCATCTTGAGGGCATCGTAAGAGCCGATAAGATAAGTGGGTCATCTATGGACTGAGTAGTAGTAATTATGAGGTTAAGATATTTCTTCAGAAGTGCCATCTTTCCAATTTGATAGAACATTTAGGTTAAACGTTTATGAGTTGGGTACTTTTAAATTAAACAGACATAAAGACACGGTCATAACGGCTTGTCGTGACTTCGTGTGCTTAGCATTTAATCATTTATCGGTTATCAAAACAAATCCAAGACTTCGCAGGTACGATGAAAATGAATAGAGGAGATGAAGCTACAGACACATTCCGGTTTATTCAATTACTACCACTCAACCTATAGATGACCCACTGTTGAGGCAGGCCTCCTCCAGTTACATGGGGGGTAATTAGCCTACTGTGCCGCGCTGGCTAGACTGGTTCAAGTTTTCCTTCTCTTGCGGCTAGGTTTTCGGCCTTGTCATATCCTTCTGTAGGTTCTTACGACACCATCAGGATAGAATGGGGTGGAGACACTGTGTATTCTAAGTCTTCCACCACACGGGCCTCAATTCATTATCTTGCCTGTTAGTAAAAATAATAATATGGTTCGCGAGGGCGACTGCATTTCTGTCGATAATTACTGGGATAGGCGACATATTGTGTGAAATCAGTGACTCTACAGTTGCGGTATGGTGAGAGTAAATAGAGAATCCTTCATTATTACGATATTAGTTGAAGGGTCTGTAAGGGTGTTACCACACCAATCGATCGTTCGATAATATCGATCGATGGTAGAATGGATTAGTCGACGTCGACCGAGCTGCTTGAGCTCCCCATTGTCGTCGACCGATGCCATCCCAACGTCGACCGATGCGATCGGCCGGCTATCGATCGATTGTTTAGTCGACCGGTATCCGTCGATCAATTAAAACTACCACACCAATCGATCAACGTCGACCGATGTCGATCGACGAGCGATCGATCGGTGTGGTAACACCCTAACTCAATTTCTCGCGCACATGGACGTCCTAAATTTAGTCCTAAGCTTTTGTTATTGGACAGACGATTCTGTGAAGTGTGATGAAGTCTTTGAAATGCGATTCTGTGAGGTATTCTCTCGTTTATACGAGTATATTGTATTATTTCTAATACCGTTTATCAGGTAAAATAATCATTGTAATGTCGATATAAAATTTGGGCATCACTACTCACTAGACCGGTCCTACAATTTGCATAACCTTTTACCAAGAAAAAGTGTTTAAAGAAGTTTAAATTAGTCATTATTTGAATACTTGATTCTCCTTAGATGTTTAAATTGGAATAAAAAGATAACCAAAGTGTTATACTCGGTAGAGAGCCAAATTTAACCAAAAACCAATCGAAATATGTATAGTTGGGCCTCCTCCAATTACATAGAGGATTATTAGAGTACTGTGTGACGTGACACGCTGGCCAGACGTGTTGGCACAGGGTTGCAAATCAAATATTCCCTCTTTTACGGCTAGTCAGTCTAGTCAGTCAGTTATCGGCCTTGTCATTTGCTTCAGTCAACCGTGTCATTTGGTTTAAGAACATCAAACAAACCTTTGTTCTTCAGTTCAGTGTATCCAAAAGTAAAAGAAACGAAAATTAAAGTCAACGTAGTATTCCAAGGATTAAGAATACATAGTGTCTTCATCCCATTCCATTCTGAGGGTGTAGTAACAGCCGACAAAGGAAATGACAAGGCCGAAAACATAACCGCTTGTGATGGGAGGAGGCCTGTCTCAGCAGTAGGTCGTGGGCTGAGTATTAGTAGAAATTGATAAAGCAGTCTAAATTTTGGTTTATCACTTGAATTGAAGACTGACTTCACTATCACTACATAGTATAAAACAAAGTCGTTGTCGTCGGTCCGTCCCTAAGTATGCTTAAATCTTTAAAACTATGCAAATGATTTTAAAGCGGTTTTTTTTTAATAGATAGAGTGATTCAAGAGAACCACTGATAAATTTAGACGTTCATTATTGCACCTGTGCGACGCAGGGGCGGGTCGCTAGTATCAGTATAAATCAACCTAAGAGAGCCCGGGTCTGCCCAGGTATCCCGACCTATCCGATCTTACGATATGTTTATTGGCCCCGTTGATAGCCCTTTTATTCAGTAAATAAAACGCGTTGCCTTATTAACAGTTCATTTGACGGTAAATGGTAGTCAAAGGCTTTCGAAGAATCATAAAAGGAAAGTGAGCATTTTCCATAAGCCCAATTTTCTCAAAGGAAATCCCTATTATGGAAGCCCGAAATGGTGTGTGTAACAGAACATATGAATAAAATATATTGAAAATATGCTTTAAAACAACATTTATAAATAATCGGATTGTAATTAATGTGTTGTTTGGGGATGGCTCACTCAATTCGAGACTTATTTACATATTCCATTTTTATTTGCAATATTCAATTTTATGAATATAAAATTGCCCTCGTGTGGGAACGGGGCTCAATTTTATACTTCCCCCCTGCACGCTGGGAAATAACGCGTGTTATAATAGTCAACCAATCCCAGCACGCTTGGTGGTTGGATCTAATAGTCCGCCCGGCTAGCTACCACCCTCACATCTAAGTCCGGTGCCAAGCAGTTTTACTGAGTTTCGTCGTGTATGTGAATACCGGTGCCCGACAGGGCATGTCCTTGAATTGCCTGCTCCATCTGGCGCTGGCGTTGCTTTTCATCACGCAAACCTAGGGTTAAAGGCATTATGGTCACTGATACAAAAAATAATATTTCAATTCTTTCGGAAACCCAGCATACAAGGTACTATACATAGTATACATATATAATAATATACAATAACCGTGTACGTGTAGCCTACCATGCTGGTCTTAGGGTTGGATGTGCTTTGAATGCGTTTACGCGAACCTGTGGCGCCCCAAGCGTGTCGTGTGAGGGTGTTAGTGGGTAGACGAGTCGTTTTCGAAATGCCACATAACGGAGTGCCACGGAGTATGAATAAAGCATGACCACAGCGAAACAAAAAATAAGGTTCTTCCTACAGGTCTTCTCGGTTGGTGCCGCGTTCCAATCTGGTAGTAGTTTAAAAAAAGATGTATCCGTTGACGATTCTGAACGTAATAATTAGCTTATAGCAATATAGTATATTTCATTACAAGTGCGGAAAGGCTGTCATTGCAAAGAGTTCCGACAAATGTCTTGACAGTCGGAACAAGTTGCAATGACGGTTCCGCACGTGTACTGAATGACTATTTTTAATACAGTTGCGAAAAAATGAAGCAATTTAATAAAATAATAAAACACAATAAACTCAACTAACTAATCATTTCTGAAAATTGGCGTCAACCGTAGAATATAAGCAGAGATTTATTTTTTCTTCACCCATTCTAGTAGGCAAAAGCAACTATGCCCATACAGCCAAGTCTTCAGTAGACATTGTTTATTGATATGAAATGAAATGAACTAAAACCTAACCTAAGTCATTCAATCAAATCATTAAATCTGATATTGAAACAAATTAGTACGTAGTTTCTTTTTAGAAATATACGTATTTGCATGAATCATAAAAATTCTATGATTTTTTTTAGTAAAAACTTCATGGTTGGTTTTTCCTTATAGTAGACATTATTTTGACAGTTGGGAAAGAAAACACACTAGTGCGGGAATGGTAAAAAAAAGCACGCGTGTGTATACCCCGTTCAAGATAGCGTGATCGATTTGACAGATGGGCTAGTGATGGGAAACAGAAAATATCTAGTAGTCTTGTAACAGTGACAAGTTGGCGTGGGTGTATTATGTGTGAAATTCTTTATTGCACTAGACTTATAAAACATTGGGCAGATAAGCGATGGTGGGTCAATATGCTTAGTAAGTTCCTATTTAATATTACAGGGTTATTTTTTGACCTCCCGCCAAATTTAAATAGGTGGTTTAGTCAGACCATGAAAGTAAACAAAAAAGAAAAGAAAATAATAATTGTAAAAATGTTAAATTTTAATGTGCGAAAGCCAACGAATTATATTTCAAAATGAAAATGTGTTTTATTCGAATATTGTCTTATAAAGTGAAGAAGAAGTGATAAAGAATTTCACAAAATCAAAATCAAAATCAAAACTCATTTAATCAAGTTGGCTCATTAGAGCTCTTTTGACAGGTCAAACAAAAAATAAAATTTAAAATTTACCATTTAAAATTAATTATTTACCATCTACCACCGGTTCGGAATGCACCTCTACAGAGAAGAGCCGGCAAGAAACTCTGTAGTTGCTCTTTTTAGATCGCCATTTGGGTACAAGACTGGTTTTAAGACAGATTTGTGAGAGCAAACTCACGCAATAGTTCCAAAGGGCCAAACATCAGCCAGATATAGTTGACAATAGTAACCTTGTAATGCCCAAGCAAACCGACCCCCAGCAACGGCACCTGTTCACAAGCATGACGCATGCGGCAGCCATCGCCCTCCTCAACCATATTGCAGGGAAGAGAACGACCCGCCGCACGACGCCACCACTGCCATGAGTCTTTAAGTGAGCATGATAACTCGAGCACCAAGGAATTGAACATTTCAAAAGTTATACTAATAACGCGTTAGGATGCTCTCACATACTGTGTATAAATATCACATAACAAGAACACTATTTCTAATTACTTTGTCATTATTCTAAAAGTATTTGAATAAGAGCATCGGACTAGCAACAACACCGATCAGTTATTCCCAAGCATTTTTGTCTAAGATATAGTCGTTAACTTTATAGTACCCCTTAAAGATTAGCCGACTTTTAATGTGACACTTAAAGTGTTCTAAAGGCAAGTCTTGAATGCCTTTAGGTATTTTATTAAATAATCGAATACCAAGACCTGCAAAAGTTTTGTGAACTTTTTGCAGCCTGTAATAAGGGACTATTATGTGATGTCTATTCCTAGTGGACATTTTATTTTTATTGATATCGCCACTCTTTTCGTAATCGCAGATATTTTTACGAATGTACATTATATTTGTAAATATGTACTGCGATGCGACTGTAAGAATCCCAGTATCCTTAAAAAGTTCTCTTAGTGATTCTCTAGAATTAAGATTATAAATTGCACGCACCGCTCGCTTTTGTAAAACAAAAATGGTTTCAATATCGGCAGCATTTCCCCACAATAAGATACCATAAGACATAATGCTGTGAAAATAACTGAAATATATTAATCTAGCTGTGTCTACATTAGTAAGTTTTCTAACTTGTCTCACAGCATAAGCCGCAGAGCTCAGTTTAGCTGCGAGACACGTTATATGTGCCCCCCATTGAAGTTTAGGGTCTAAAGTAATGCCTAAGAATTTTGTTGATTCTACAATATCTACGCATCTATTGTCAATCATTAAATGGGTGTTACTAATTCGTACATTCGGCGTGACAAACTTAATACATTTCGTTTTTTGAGCATTTAATGCAAGGTTATTCGTCTCAAACCAGTGGCATACTTGAGAGAGTGCGCTGTTTACATCGTCATATGAACTTTTGTCTCTGTCAACCTTAAATATTAACGAAGTGTCATCTGCAAACAACACAGTATTACAAATATTTTCCACAAAAAGGGGGAGGTCATTAATATATATTAAAAACAAAAATGGGCCTAGAATAGAACCCTGCGGCACGCCCATTAACACAGGTGAACCGGTCGACTGAACACCATTTACACTTACAAACTGAATCCTGTCATTTAGATATGAGGCCATTAATTTCAGGGCATGATCCGAAATGCCATAATGACGAAGCTTTCTCAACAGTGTATCGTGATGAACGCAATCAAAAGCTTTTGACAGATCGCAGAATACACCTATGGCATTTTGACCATTTTCCCAGGCACTGTAAATATGCCTCAATAGAGCGGCCCCTGCATCAGATGTAGACCGACCTTCAGTGAAACCGAACTGATTCTTGTGGAGTAAATTATTTGAATTGAAATGGTGAAGCAACTGTTTAAGTATCAGCTTTTCGAATATTTTACTTAATGCTGGTAGTATAGAAATTGGTCTATAATTCCCCGGTTCTTTTTTATCTCCAGCTTTAAATAAAGGAATAATTTTGCTGTGCTTCAATAAATTTGGAAAATCACCCATATTCACACATTGATTAAAAATTTTAGCAAGGTGTGGAGCTATATCAGGCAATATTACCTTAAGTATGTAGACGGAAATTCCCCACAGGTCTTCGGTTTTTTTCAGGTTCAATATATTAAATGTGACGATTATGTCATCAGGGGTCACGTGTTTAAATATGAAATTCAAAGAGCACTCGCTCACCGATTTTTTTAAAATAGCCTCAGCATCCGATGACGAAGATTTCATAGATTTAGATAATTCTAATGGTATGCTAGCAAAAAACTCATTGAATGTTTGAGCTACATGAAAATCATTGCTTATAGTTTTTCGGTTCAAATTTAACTCTAATGTATGATCTCGCGGTGCCGTCCTCCCGGTTTCGGTTTTGATAATATTCCAAGTAGTTTTAATTTTGTCTGTGGAGTTTTTTATCTTATTACTGATATGAAGTGACTTGGCTGAATGGCATACCATTTTAAAAGTTTTTGAATAATTTTTAACGTACTGTTGAAACGCGGGATTGTGATTATACTGTTTCATATCGTACAGATCATATAATTTGCTTCTACTAATATATATCCCACGCGTGGCCCATTCACTTAACACTAATTTCGGTCTAAACGCAAAGGATTTCTTTTTAAATATATTTTCAAACTCAGTTTGTATAATTTCGAAAAGAGATCTATACCAAATATCCGGGTCACCCTGTCCATAGGACATGCCACAGAGTTTCGAACTAACACATGCGCTAAACAAATCAATTCGACCACTAGTAACTGGTCTAGTAATGATGTTCACTAATTTATTTGCTTCCAAATCTGGGAGCACCAATAATTGGCCACAATGATCAGATGGGAGGTCATTGAGAATAGCTTTATGTATGCAGTCACACGTACAAAAAAAATTGTCTAGGCATGTCGAAGTGTTTACGGTAATTCTAGTTGGTTCATTAAATTGATGTGTAAACCCATATGATTTAAATAAGCTAACGAGCTTACAAGTATTCGGAGAGTCAGTCAGTAAATCTACATTAAAATCACCACACACTATAGCTTGTTTATTATTCTTGCTTGTAATTGATTTTAAGACTTCCTCCATAACCATTTCAAAATCATTGTATATCCCTGACGGGGGGCGGTACACACACACAACGATATAGCGCTCTAATTCTACACAAGATAACTCAACTACGCGCTCAATAGACAAACTAACAATGTCTTTGCGTTCCTTAGATTTAATATTGTTTGATACCAATATTAAAGAACCACCACGTATGGCAGTCCGTCTCGAAAAGGCACTAATTATTTTATAATTGGTGTTGTTGCATCCAAGCTCATTATCTTTTAGCCAGTGTTCAGTAATACAAAAAATATGAACGCGATGGTATTCTAAAAAAAGTTCAATTTCTAATTGTTTGCCAGACATGCCTTGAATGTTTTGATGAACAAAACGTAAGCGAGAAGGCAAGTCTGTTGTCTCCTCTAACAGTTTAAACTGATAGCTGGGTCCTGACTGTGAATAGCACAGTTTGTTAAACTTATATCTAAAATAACCGAATTCCTGTTACTAACAGGATGTAAAATGTTATAGGCTATTAACATAGCTATTTGTCTCTTAAATCTAATTGGTAGATACAATGTATCTCTAGTCACCTTAAAACTAGTTATAAATTTATTTAAGTCAAATGCAAATACATCTTTGCATCTATTTGTCAAATTATATATGAGCATATTTAAATCAAAAATATGCTTATTTTGATGTTCCGTAAAGGAGCGAGAGTAGGGAAGGGTACATAGAGTAAACTTACATTCATATGCTTCGTTTAATTTTATAAGTTTATCGACCATATTTATGATATGCTGTTTCTTAACTAATAAACTATTTCCATACAAAATAATGACCGTCGAGTCCCTGTTGAGATTATCAGACTGAATATTGTGTGTTAATTGCTCATAAGTTGCACCAGGCGAACACATATTTACTACCGTATGATTTAAATGTGAGTTTAACAAGGACACACATAATACACCCACACCATCTCGTCACAGTTACAAGTATTTTAAAACGTTATTTTTTGGACTAGTAGATATTATCCGTTTCCAATCACTGTTCGTCATTGCAAAGTAAAGGTATAATTCCGAACTACGCTACACGCAGAAGTGCTACCTCGGCACTACTGGTCCCCATTACCGCGACGTAGTTCGAAATCATACCTTTATGTCGATCAGAAAAATTGACATCTGTCAAATCGATCATGCTATCTTGTACAGGGTATAATAGCCCACTTCCCGGACGCTATACGGCCCTGCAATATGCCACTTTTTGAGCAACTGTATTAAAAAAGCAGTTTTTTATTCTATTCTATTGTTCGGAATATCGTGGCAAGACGCTCCGTAGTATCTTATTAACGATTCCGGCCGTATCACTGACCGTTCATCTGTCTGTGGCATCTACTCAGCCCTTAAATGACCCACTGCTGATTCGGGCCTTCTCTTCTTCATTCCTCCTCATGGAGGGAAATGGGCGTACTGTGCCACGCTGGCTAGACGGGTTAGCAAATGGTTTCGTTTGGCTAGATTATCAGCTGTCATTTCCTTTTATCGGCTCTTACGATAACCTCAGGTTGGAATGGGATGGTGGCACTATGTATTCTAAGTCCGACACCACACGTGGCATCGTATCTCCTGAGTGATGAAGCTATTTTGATTTAGAAAGCCTAGAATCTACAGACAGTAACACAAATGAAACTGATAAGACCCTATTTTAACGACATGCTACAAGTTAAAATAAAACAGATCGCAATCGACTTTTAAATTTTTATTAAATACTAGTTGACCCGACAGACGTTGTCCTGTCTGAACTATGAATATTGAATTCGAATTGGAATAATTAATAATAAATTAATACACCGCCTTTTCTTATCGATTCCAATCCCTTATTTAATGTAAATAAAAAAGAAAAAGGTAATTATGCCAAAAATAGCGAACCGTTGGGACGAACGTCAAATGTTTGACAGGTAACAGTTTGTATGGGAAAATAAAATTGTTGTTTTTATTATTTTACTTACAATATCAATGTTTTCTAGACTCTTAAACCTTCCCTGGACTCACACGCATATTTCAAGACCAAAATTAGCCAAATCGCTCCAGCCGTTTTCGAGTTTTAGCGAGACTAACGAACAGCTATTCATTTTTATATATAGAGATTTAAGCATCCTCAATATGGTGGATATAAACGAAGCTAGGACTTCAAAAATTTCCCTCGAGGTCAGCAGCCTGTATTTTTGCGTCAATTTACGTCCAACAGATTTGACACAGGGTTGTCACTTTGGAATTTCTAAGAAATTTATGCACATCATTGATTAATGGAGAATATTAAAATACTCTACATGGCCTCCCTAGAAATGCTGCTGGGAATGCCCTCACTATCGCACTGCTTTTTCGTACGATAGCTACTTATCTATACTTAATATTATAAAGAGGAAAGATTGTGTGTTTGCTTAGAGTTTCGGTGCGAGATCGAATCAGAAATCAGGAGATACGCCAGAGTTACCGACATAGCCCCCAGGATTTCCAAACTTAAGTGGCAGTGGGCAGGGCACATAGCTTGCAGGACAGACGGCCGAAGCGGCAGAGAAGTCCTCGAGTGTTGACCGCGTTCCGGAAAGCGCTGTGCTGGTAGGCCACACACACGGTGAACCGATAACCTGATTAAAGTCGCCGGAAAATAATGGGTGCCAGTGGCTCAGGACCTGCCTTTGTGGAATTCCTTGGGGGAGGCTTTTGTCCAGTGGTGCACATTTTTATGGCTAAAATGATGTTTCAAAATTTCTTTCGCCATTGTAATGTTATATTTTCGCTAAATAACATATGCGAAGCCGAGATGAGCTCGGTTTTGAAGATCTCGCGGGAGAAGCCGCGCGTAAAAGCTCGTGGCAAATAATTACGTTTTCATTATCCGTTGTTCTCTGCAAAGGCTGTCATCAAATTGTTCTGAAACAGCTTAATATTATATAATATCTTTAGCCAGCTGCCGGTTTTTACGGGGTAATCAAATGAGTCCATATAACCCAGCGATGTTTACCTACAGCTGTAGTTACTCCAATACTATGAATAGGCGAGGAAGGATAACTAATGGAAGTTGTGGCTGATAGACCAGAAGTAGTAATCACGTATGGGGTCAATGTGGGAAGGTTTATTGTTGCAAGAATACCGTAATCACATAACATAATTCTTGGGTGTTTTGTGTTCCTGTGCTAGATCGTTAGAACTATCTACTACTACTACTCAGCCCATAAACGACCCACTGCTGAGTCGGGCCTCCTCTCATAATAGGAAGGGTAATAAGCCTACCATGCCACGCTATCTGTTTTTTTTGTTTGTTTGGTGAAACATAATGTGGGCAATTCAATGATTCCATTTTGCTTGTGTCATGATTTCACTATGCAAACGATCGGTGACACGAGATCTTAAGACCACTGCATAAAAAAAACCCAATACACAAATCCGTGTGATAATAGATTTAGAATACGAGGTTTACGGTGTGATCACCACATTCCATTCTGAGGGTATCGTAAGAACCGGCAAAAGGAATCCTTTCGTCGGTTCTCTCGCGGTTAAAGCCGCAAGAGAAGGAAAACTTGATATGAAACCCTGTGCCAGCCCATATAGTAAGCTACTTAACCTCCGTGTAGCTGGAGGAGCCCCGACTACGCAGTGGTTCATGCTGAGTAGGTAGTAGTTGCTTCTTACGACACCGTCAAGATGGAATAGGATGTAACACGGTGTATCTTCTATCCGTCACTACACTAATAATATTACTGCTACTAGTAATATTAATACTATGATACTAAGTCAACAACAATTCAACGTTATTACATTTATTAGCGGCAGTGGCAACCCTAACGCCACAAATTCTGCAATTCGGCCTGATTTGGTCGGGATCCTTGCGGTGGTCATACATTTTGAATGAACGCCCTTGAGTGGCTCCATCAGGCAAATGCCGGTTTTATTTTAAAGGGTGGCATGTGTATGGCGTGACGACGAAGTGTGTTACATTTCGATAGGGAAGCGAGGTCTACAAACATTATCGTCAACTCGACCCAGATTGAATGCGTGTGGTGACTGCTTTAGAATATATAGTGTCACCATCCCATTTAACCCTGAGAGTGTCGGAAGAAGAGACTAATGGAACGTAAGAGGCTATCACCTCGTCTTAAGAGAAGGAACACTTGACACAAACCCTGTGCCAACCCGTCTGGCGAACGTGGCACAGTAAGCTGATTGATCTCCATGTAATTTTATTTTATTGGACAACAAAACAGGTAACCACAAATAGCTAAACATAATATCCAATAAACGGATCTATCCTAGGTTGGAACCCTTAATAATGTTGACACAACATGGCGTAAAGTTACATAATAGAGTACAAAGCAAATATTATTAAAATTTATCAAATAATCTTAAAATGTCTAAAATTTATCTTCTATGATTTTGCTTGAGATCAAATCTCAAGCAAAATACTCATCTGCAAGACCTCTGGACACCGTGAGTGATTTCTGCGTGCACATGGAACGTTAGCAATAAAACAAAATTATAGGCGGTAGATTTTCTGTTTATTTGTACTTTTAAAGACAACTGTCATCTATTCTCTCCCGCGACCACGACTGCTGCAAAGCATTCGAAACGTCGGGAATTAAATAATGTAATATTATTATACACGCGATAAATCCGTTAAAAAGTGTTTAATTTCAATTTATCTTCAAGTTCTAAATCTGTCTGAAAAGCACCTTTTGAATAGTATTAAGGAAATCATTTTGGTTTGGCGAGAAGATATCTAGACTTGGGTGAATAGAACATAGATCATTATAGAGGCGACACATTCTTGCTATGGGATTATAATATGACGTATTGGTTTTATGATTGGAGGAGGCTCGACTCAGCAGTGGGTCTTTTATGGGCTAAGTAGTAGGGACTACTTGTCCCAGATTGGAAGCACTGCTAAAGACTTATATTTAAAACCGTGATAGTAATTCTGTCTCTTAGACCGGGATTTTGATACGCCCGAATTTTGATCAATTTTTAGACAACGCAGGGAACTGAAACATCTAGTTACTTGAATTAATTATAATTTGTAAATTGAGCGTTTAAGATCCATACATTGGCGCAGTGGTTGAGCGATCGACTGCTGCGCAGCATGTCGCGGGTTCGATTCCCCGCACGGAAGAAATATTTGTACGACTTACAAGTATTTGTTCCGGGTCTGGGTGTTTTCTATCTATAATATGTATGTATTTACAAAAAAAAATGTATGTAAGTAGTTTAGCATCCTTCTCGTTACCATAACACAAGCATTAAGTTGCTTAGCTTGGGACGAGATGGCGTTGTGTGAAATGTCCAAGGATATTTATTTATTTATTAGCTATTCTATAAGCTTTATTTATTTTAATATTATAAGGAGGAAAGTTTTGATTGTTGTTGGTATTGAATAGGCTCTGTAACTACTGAACTGATTTTAAAAAAAATCTTTCACTATTAGAATCCTACTCAACTTTAATAAAAAAAATCATTATAATAGTTTTGATTTTTTTGTCAAATACCCGTGCGAACTCGAGGCGGGTCGCTAGTAAAATACAGAACACGAAGGCAAATCTATTCAGAACTTTATCACTACAGAAATAAAGCCTATAACAGTTGATAGGGGCGAAGTATCAATCCCTCTGAGTTTCGTTAATCCTGCAAATCGCCAAAGAAAACTGATCAGAAACTATTAACTAACCAATAAGCAGCAACTGAGCTCGCGCCGAAGTTAGTTAACTATTTCAGTAACTTGTAAGTAGGACTGTAGCTTTACACTTTACACAACTTTGGCAAGTTCTAGTTGAGTCTGTGAATGACTATAAGGTCTATAAAGCCCGTATATTTTTTCCCAATTTTGTTGGGTTTCTGCACCCGTCTAAAGGTAAAGGTTCGCCTCCTTAGTTTAGGGGGTTATATATGCCGCCTTTGGATCAACGGGTCCCGGGTTCGATTCCGGGGCACGAGCAAGTGTCTTTGTCTAAACCAGACGCACTTACTCGGAGTCTAAGTGTCATTTGTGCTCGTGAATTACATGTTTGTAAACTGCCCCCCGCGATACAGGTTATACCCAGTGCAGGGGTTTAGTTTAAAAAAAAACTGATTTTATTACTACTACTCAGCCCATACATGACCCACTGCTGAGTCAGGCCTCCTCCAACTATATTGAGTGTAATTAGCCTCTTATCATTACTGTGCCACGCTGGCCAGACGGGTTGGCACAGGGTTTCGTTTCAAGTTTTCCTTCTATTGCGGCTATATTTTCTGTTTTTCGGCTCACAGACAGATTTGGCTAACTACCAGTGTTTACAAGGAGCGATTAAGGACTACCGGTAATTATATAATTAGATGACTGTCTTATTAGCACCAGAGCCCACTTTACGTGCTCCCAAAGCTCGGCAGTCAGATATTATACCCGACTGATGAAGGCCTATCCAAAATCTAGCAATATATCTTCCTCACTATGAAAATGTTTCTAACATCGCCATTATTATTCAAAAAAATTGTATAAATTCATAACAAAAACACAGACAATACAATTCACTTTCAATACGTTCAAATACAGTTTAGACGTCCATACGTGAGTTTGTGTAACTTTCAGCGCTGAATTCTGAAATACGTCCTGAACACGCGCTTTGTCTGTAGTAATCAATGTAGTGGGATTTCGTCGGAACATTGTCTCAACTTTGTTTTTGTCTTCGGCCGACTTGCTAACTGCGTCATGCTTGTGAACGGTGCCTTTGTTTGTGTTCGATAGGCTTAGTCTGGTACGCTGGTAATAATTTTACGAACAACGGCGCTGCTGGGACAGTTTCCGAAGTTAAAATTATTAATGAATTATTATAAATGGACTTTAATCTAGTCTTTGTGTATTATATGTTGTGAAAGAGCCCCCGCCATTCTATGCAAGAGAATCATCTTATAAAGAAAAGAAATAATATTAGACTAGATATTGTGTAGCCATAGCCCACCGGATTGCCAAACTTAAGTGGCAGTGGGCAGGGCACATAGCACGCAGGACCGACGCCCGATGGGGCAGAATAGTCCTCGAGTGGCGACCTCGTTCCGGAAGGCGCAGTGCTGGTAGGCCTCCCACACGGTGGACCGACGACCTGGTTAAGGTCGCCGGAAAGTAGTGGATGCGGGTGGCCCAGGACCGGCCTTTGTGGAGATCCTTGGAGGAGGCCTATGTCCAGCAGTGGACGTCTTTTGGCTGAAATGATGATGATGATGAGATATTGTGTGTGTGTGTCACGGTTACATTCCGGGTGTATCGTAAGAGCCGACAAATGGAAATGACAAGGCCGAAAAACTAGCTAGAGAAGGAAAACTTGATACAAAACCCTGTGCCAACCCATCTAGCCAGTTTGGCACAGTAGGCTAATGACCCTCCCTGTGATGGGAGGAGGCCCGACTCAGCAGTGGGTTAGCTTTCATGGGCTGAGTAGTAGAAATAGTAGTAGTAGAAGTTACCCGCAGCCATCTTCAGGCAGCTTCATTTTTTGACGCGATAATATGACCTATAGTTGTTTAAAAACATCTTGAACTTTTCCTTTGGTTCAAGACGATTACTACTATAACTATTTGCAAATGGTTCGTAAGACGAAATTAATAGTTGTACACTCTATTTCAGAATTTAAAAAAAACATGCCATTCCTCTTTATACAAAGGCTTTTGTTAATGGCTCTTATTTCAAAATCCCTTACCCATATTCTAATTAACTTGTAACATCGCCAAAACATATCGTTAATTACAAGTTTTGTGACTGCTGTAATCAGTATATACAGATGACGTCTCAAAAGTTTAGATCCACTTAATATTTATTTATTTATTTATTTAACAATTTATGTACACATACAAAACATAGATAGAAAACTTGGAAATATAGGACACATTTGTACAAAGGCACAGCTTATTTCTAATGAAATCTCTTCCAGCATATTCCAGCATATTTACTGTACAAAGATAATTATAATAGTATAATAGTATAATAGTTTCACCAGTTACCGTATAACATAAATATTTAGCGTTTATCAAGTTTTTCTTATGTTGTGGCTTGATATTTTATCTAGTTCTTGGCTCATCTAACATTCTCTAAATGGAATAGATGTATTTCAATGTTTATACTGAATCCGCTCGAAAAATAGATAATCTATGGTTTTACAATGAAATTTTCGGAGTTGCCTTAATCAAAACTTTTGAATACGTCACTGTGCAAAGATAAACAGTATTAATCTGCTCATTATTTATGTAATGGGGACTACGGTAAGGCCGCTTGTGAAGATTTCTGCCGGTAATCCCCCAAACAAAATAATGAGGTTTAATATCTTGTTACTCGGTTATTAGTGCAAAGAAGGAGACTAAGTATATTTGCTTTCTTTTGTGCCCTCTGAGGATTGTTGATATTATGTAATACTAGCTTGTGCCTGAGGCTGTGTCTGAGTAGTTATTTTAACCGAACACATATTTATTTAATAGCACAGGTCAACAACATACATAATATGACATTACATAAACATAGGTTTAAGCCTGATATGCATGTCAGTTACAGGCATGGACGGCAAATCATCGCAACACATAAAAAGTTTACACAGATTCAACAAAAAATACCAGGAAAATTTCGCGTGTTCTAAGTACGAGCATTTTAAGATTTTAATTTCTTATTATTTAAGTACATGATTCGAGAATGTTCTTTTTAAAAACGGATAAAGTATGGTGGAATATATCAATATCAATGATGTTATAGGTGAGATTATTGTATTGCGTTACCATCCACATACAGCGTTTTTTAAAATAAATATCTTAAAAAATAATTCTTGCGACAACTTCTATCTACTAAAACCAATATTTACAAAATTGTGACGAAATGGTGGATAAAATACCACCGCAAAATAGTTTCACTAACCTGCTAAACAGTATATCCGCGAATGGTAGGTATTTTGTAATATTTTAAACTATATTACAAAATTCAATTCCCGACATTTCGAATGCTTTGCAGCAGTCGTGGTAGTAGAAGAGACTCTAGTCTACGTCTAACGTCAGGAATTAAATAGTGTAATATGCACGCGATAAACCCGTTAAAAAGTGTTATATTTCAATGTGCAATAATCGCGAGAAACATATGAAAACATTATGTTACTAAATATTATTCTTTTAGGTCAATCCATCCGTCTTCAAAATTAGATTATGGATTATTAGTACCAATTGCTGGTGTTATCGGTTTATAACACTTAACCAATCCTACCAACCCGTTCCATGTTCTATTTTAGAAGTCGCCACCGACTTCGAGACCTTTTCCTTCCTCGAATTTGGAGGATGTTTTACTCAGCAGTATGGGTAATATGAGCTGAGATTGACGATTACTACGATATTAATACAAGAGCATAGAAGTAATTTGTTTAGAAATTGAGTCACTTTTGATGACTCAAGCTATGTTTAGTAAAATTATAGGAATAGGCTTGCAATCAAGCTTATTTATACTTAACTTTTATATCGATTAATTTCTAGCATTTTTCTCCCTTATGTAGTTAGTGCAACGTGAGCCAATATGTTGTGGACTTTAATAACACTTGTCGCAAATTATGACACTAAGTAAACTACTATATAAATAAATAATAAATAAATAAATATCCTTGGACATTTCACACAACGCCATCTCGTCCCAAGCTAAGCAACTTCATGCTTGTGTTATGGTAACGAGATGGATGATAAACTACTTATATATATATATATTTTTTGTAAATATATACATAATATAGATAGAAAACACCCAGACCCGGAACAAATACTTGTAGGTCGTGCAAATATTTCTTCCGTGCGGGGATCGAACCCGCGACATGCTGCGCAGCAGTCGGTCGCTCAACCACTGCTACTAGACAGCTACAGCTACAGCCCATAAATGGCCCACAGCTGAGTCGGGCCTTTTTTTTTTTTTTTTTTTTTTTTTGCCCTGGGTAAAATCCTTTATCGACTTCCTCGCCGGCCACGGGGATGGCCAGCGAGGGGAGTGTGGGACTCTCCCCAGCTGAGTCGGGCCTCGTCCAACTACATGGAGGGTTTTGTGACTGTAACACGCTGGCCAGATAGTTTGGCATAGGATATGGTATCAAGTTTTCCTTTTCTTGCGGCTAGGATACCGCCCTGATCATCTTCTTTTGTCGGATGTTACGGCACTCTTAGGATGAAATGGGATGAATAGTGTCATCCCATTTCATCCTAAGAGTGCCGGTCACGACTACTCTATGTTTACTTGTATTACTTTCAGTCCCCGTGTAAGCGAGTTAGAACAAATAAAAAGACAAAACCTTCAACTCAATACTGAGGTAAGCAGCTAGTTCCGATACAAAGCACCCTTAAGCTTAGCTACTAATCCACCTGAAAAGTTCACGGTTGCTAAAGGCGAGATTATTGAGGGCAAACCGTGCTTGATACTTCCCAAGTTTCGCACCAAACGTGTATAATATAGTTTCTTTAGGTCTAATAGTGACACCCCACCTCGCGTATCTGCCGTATTTAGCATTTAAGGCTATGTGTCACGGGACATTTGTTTATTTTATTTGTTTACGAGTGACCCGCCCCGGCTTCGCACGGGTGCCTTTTGAATCAATCTATGTATTAAAAAACCGCTTAAAAAACCGCTTTTATAGATTTAAGCATAGGGACGGACAGACGACAGCGACATTGTTTTATACTATGTAGTGATTACTAACACACGCGAACAATATACATACAATATTATGGTTCTTATTAAAGTAGACCATATAGCTTCTCGTGTTCCAAATACTTTGTGTGTGGTAACGGATTAGAAAACACAATTTCTCCAAACCATCTCATCCTGAGGGTGTCGTTAGAGGTAACTAAAGAAACGCACCCGTCTGGCCAGCATGCCACAGTAAGCTAATTGCCCTCCCTGTGATGGGAGGAGGCTCAACTCAGCAGTGGGCTATTTATGGGATGAAGAGTGGTAATAATAATAGCTGAACAATAGGTTTCATATCTGAAATGCATGAGCGACTACCAGAATTTTCTAGAAGCATCCAACTGTTTCCTGTCAGTTAATTTGCTCTGCCAACCCTCATCACAGTGATCATATGAAACAAATCGCACGAGGTCACTGCGCTGGAAAACTGCTCACAAACTTTCATACGCTTGTTTACCATTCGTTGACTGGTTTCATTTAGTTTTGTAAAACTGGGATTACAATTTATGTTAGTTTGGGATAAGCTTAAATAACTGTCAGATTGGTGTCGGAAGCAGATGTCAGGGTACTCTGCCCATACAGGACCCATCTGACCCATAGCTAAGTCGGGTCACCTCCCGTTACATGGAGTGTTAGCATAGGGTTTCGTGTCTAATATCCCTTCTCTTGTAGCATAGGTTTTCAGCCGTGTGAATGACACACTTCAGACGGAAAGGGGTAGCGACATTACGTATTCTCATTCTGTCACTTTTTCTCTCTTCATTTTGTTCACGTAAGTGATTTTTATAATCGACTAGCTGACCCGGCAAACTTCGTACCGCCTCAGAATCAATAAATAAATTAATTAATTTTGGGTATATATTTAAGTTGTTATTTTTTACTAGTTTTAGACATTTTATTACATTTATTAATAAATTGTTATTTTTTCCATTATATAAATAAAAAAACATATATTCTTTTGAACCTTCCCTGGACTTCCACGAACATTTCAAGACCAAAATTAGCCAAATCGGTCCAGCCGTTCTCGAGTTTTAGCGAGACTAACGAATAGCAATTCATTTTTATTTATATATACTCGTAGATATATAGATTTAGTCACTACTGCTCAGCTATTCCTAAATTTAAAAGCAAGTTCGTGAAGTATTTTGAATTTCTGATTCAGATAATCTTGAAGTAGTTGCGTTTAAGTAGCTAAGTTAAGCATAGTTGCTAAACTTAGCAAGTAGAACTTTCCGTGGAATATTTTCCGTTGAATTCGTGACAGTTACTTCTATTGAGTGTCCTTTTGTCGACTCTTACGACACCCTCAGGAAGGAATGGGGCGGTCGTCATTTCAGCCCATAAGTCCCCTATTTGGAGGAGCCCACTACTGAGTCGGGCCTCCTCCAATTCATGAAGGGAAATTAGCCTACTGCGCCACGCTGACAAGACGGGTTGGCACAGGGTTTGGATCAAGTTTTCCTTCTCTTGCGGCTAGGTGATCTGCCTCTTGCGTTCCCTTAGTCGCCTCTTACGACACCCTCGGGATTGGTATGGGCGGTGACACTATGTATTTAAATCCGTCATCACATGGATATTAGGTTAAATCGAAAAACTGTCAAAATCGACAGTCAAAAGCACGTTTATTGGCGATGTTGACTCTATTGCATTAGCAGTTTTGGGGCTCAGAATTTCGGAAACCAAACCTAGAAAGGGGTTCTACTTAGTATTGGGTTATTTATAAGCTGCATATTTAGGGCCATAACCCCCTATTTTCAGTCATTATTCGAAAAACATAATATGATCCTTAGGATCATATTAGGTTTGGTGTTAAACAATTCAAACTCTATTTTTTCCACTAGCCCACACCGTGCTGCAATCAAATTACAATCTGCAACTGAACATGCCTCACTAAAAAGCAGTAACTCACTCAAAACTGTTCACTAGAAATTACTCTAACACATTAACCCTAACACCCAGAACTCAAACTTCATATTCAAATGCAGTCACGCTCGATCAAGCTATTGTAAACCTGCGGATAGGTTCTCGAGCATTCCGATAGGCGATGCGGTCGCTAATTGTAGCTTCGTCGGCCACTACGCTCGGAACGGACGGACATTCAGAAGCATTGACATGTTACTATTCCTTCTTGAAATGGTAATTGGAAATCACTGCGTACTTCAGTACGAGTGTTGCCTACCTATTCAAATTTTGGCTGAAAATATAGAGGGATACTTTAGTGTTCTGCAATTGGGGAGCTAAATCGGTGGCCCTAGAGTGGGGTAGTATGCCGTAGGTTTAGTGCAGGCATGTCGGGAAGCTAAAATTCACAAAACTTAAAAAAAACATAACACAAAAACTATGACAAATCGCAGAATAAACATGGGGGTGATTCGGGTATCCCAAGGGGAGGTCTATCTCTGGTCTTCTGTTTGACACTATTTTTTGGGACACCCTGTAATGCGTATGTGTGTGCATGTCAAATAGATGGTAGTGTGTGTAACGTTTCCTTTTATGGATTTAATGGTATTTCTTATGCACCATAAAAAATAGCATCTTGCTTACCTTCTCTATATAAACTACTAGTGGCCCGCCCCGGCTTCGCCCGTGCAGAGCGGGGGTGGGTTATACATATAAACCTTCCTCTTGAATCACTCTATCTATTAAAACAAACCGTATTAAAATCCGTTGCGTAGTTTTAAAGATTTAAGCATACATAGGGACGGACAGAAGACCGCGACTTTGTTTTATACTATGTAGTGATAGTGATAAGTGTGGGAAGTTTCATACTTTCCGTCCGAAAAATTTTCGTAAAAAGGGTTACAAAGTTTTTGCTTCATGTCTTAATATATACTTGTAGATTTGAAGAACATCAAACGCATACTCAAAAGGAACTTTATTTACGTAGGGTTTATCACAAAACTCTTATTTATCGTCATATATATAAATACCATTATCATCTCACGGCCCTTTACTCACACTAGGTGGTAGTCTCCACACCTATCAGTCGTCATACCTACCCTACATTCACACCTTTCATACACAATTCCTCACTCCTACAATCACTCCATCTCTCTTCATCGCTCACAACCACCTACATTCATGCTGAAACTACCACCGGTTCGGAAGGCTGCTCTACAGAGAAGAGCCGGCAAGAAACTCTGTAGTTGCTGTTTTCCAAATTATTGGTCTTGTTTACTAAAAGCACTAAACAGCATGGTGTATCCATTGAATTATTGTTATTCTACTAATATCGAGTGCTTCGTGCAATTTTCAGCCAGATTTGCATGTGTGTGCTATGCTAGAAACTTTCACTATGCCCTACGTTTCGCGTCGCACATTACAACTGCGGTCACAAATTGCGGTTTTCGGCCTCAGCGGTTGGAATTCGGCGGGAACGGCATTGTTTATGACAACTATGCCATATTAGGTGTCAGGAGCTATGTCTAAGTTTCAGACCATTTGTCTAAATCAAATCAAAATAGCTTTTTGCAGGAATAGCTTTAGACCGCTGCGTGGATTTTGTACCCTCATGAAGGATTTTTAAATATTTATAGTTGCTACTTCCTTCGGGAAAAGCTTTCGACTGCCTTGTTGGTCTAGGGGTTAGATGTGCCGCCTTGGGATAATTCGACTGGTTCGATTCCGGGTCAGGAAAGTGTTTTTGTGTCAACCTGAGGTACTTGCTATTTATATCTATTTATATTTTTGTATTCGAAAATCTCATGTTTGTAAACTGCCGCCGTGACACAGATTATTTAAATAATAAACCGCGATATTTACGTCGCCTTCGAGAACTACCTAGTTAACTCCTGGTAACAATTTGGACCATTTGTAAGATTTCGGAAGCGGTGGAGGATAGACGGTAATCGCTTCGTGTCAATAGTGGTCGTTAGCCAAATCACATATGTGCTGACGGTTTTAGAATACACAGTTTCCTGTAGTATCACCCAATTCTATCCTGAGGGTGTCAGAAGAGCCGATAAAAGGAAATGACATTTCGGCCTTGTCACAAGAACCTAGCCTAGCGTACCTAGCAGTAGGCGAATTACCCTCCATGTAATTGAAGAAGGCCCGACATTAGTGGGTCATATAAGGCCTGACTAGTAGTGGTAGACAATTCAGGTTAAACAGATGCCAACTCCAATGTAATTGAGAAAAATCAGATATAGTTGCCATATGATACACCTAAAACCTTTTCTGTTCGCGTTCCGTGCCGTTACGTTCAAATCTGATTTCTGAAACGGCATCGCTTATCTCGGTATCGAATCTCCAGTATCGCAGCGTCGAGTGCTATTCCGCCAATCGATTTCAGTTAATCGATTTTAAATTATAATCGATTTTTACCAAGGTTAAGAATTTGAATGTGCTTTGAAGCTATCGTCTGATGATCATCATCTTCGTCATTAAGAGCCACTGTTTTTAAGAGCCACGAAACCCATGCCCGAATTATAAATAGTATCGGGGGTTGTTTACAAACATGTAATTCCAGAACACAGATGACACCTAGACTCGGATCAAATGCCTTTGGACTACAAGAAGGTAAAGATAGGTGTCCGCTAGACCAAAGAGGCAGTCGACTGCTATCCTCTTTACGATCTGCCATCAACTTCGAGATAGTTTGGTAAAGATAAGGAGAAGTGAAGTTCACGAGAGGAGAGATAATGTTGGAAGAGAATCTGACCTGCAAGAGATTGCTGCTTGTGATTGCATAAGGATTTTTTTGCTGTGGCATGTAGGTGACATGTATTTTTTTAAGGATGACAATGAACTTGCGGCTGCTCTGGTGTTACATTGTACAATGTGTAATGGCGCGGATCACCTTATTTCTTATTTCATTTCGGATACACAATGACACGTTTTTTGAAGTGTTTTTTTTACGCATTTTTACGCATTTTTACGCATTACGCGCGTGCAACGTTACTTGTCACGAACCTATGCAACGTTTTTTCTATGCTAATTCGCTTGAAGGATAGGAAGCTTTAAGAATAAGTAAAGTTTTTATATTTACAAAACAACATGTATCACGGGGGCAGTTTATAAACATGTAATTCACGAACACAAATGACACCCAGACTCAGAGCAAGTGCCTCTGGTTTACACAAAGACACTTGCCCGGCCCCGGATCGAACCTCGGACCCCGTGATCCAAAGGCGGCACATTTCGCCAGTATTGCCCCGATTGCCACTTGTCATTTAATAATATAATAAACTATTTTTCATAAAATATAAAATAGTAATATTTCATATATTCTACATTCTAAAAATTTGAATTAACAAATAATTTATTAGTTTCACTCCCGACATGTGTACTTTGTACGCACGCACTTTTTTATAAATGTGAGGGGATAACTAGCAAGTCCACTTGCTTCTTCTTCATTTCGTAAATTTGTTGAAACCAATAGGATGAAACAATAGGGTCGATTTCCTACATAGTACTTTAACAACACGATCACAAGCGAGATAACTTGGTTAGCGTCTGTCCTACCCGTACCTCAAGCCTTGTAAACGTATTTGGAAGTTATGCCCGACTTATAAAAGCCATTATGTGAAACATTATGGTCGGATAGAATACGAGACAGCCGTCCCCTACTAAGATAATCGAGTTATGAAACTTGTATTCGATTCTAATCTTGTTTTCACTTCACTATCTTAAAGGGTTCCGGGACCGAATGATTCATCGCAAGACTGTATTGTTTGAATTGATTAATTTAATTAATCTGGTATTAATTTCGTATGTTTTCTTGAATGTATAGTTTAATATGGATACACGAGAAATGTTTACAGGGTATCATAGTTTGGGTATTATTGTACAAGTGTAAAACTTACGTAATAAATGTAACGTATGTAATACTGCTGCTATTCAGCCTATAGAGTGTCCATGGAGTTTCTTGCCTGTTCTTCTCCATAGGATCTACTTTTTGGAACATGCAACTAGATTCCTAACTTCACTTTTGACTTTTCAAAAACACCAGTAAATAGGTTCAATTGAAATAAATGATTTGAGTTTGAGTATCAAGTTTTCAATCTCTCGTCTCATTTTCTTTTGTCGGTTCTTATAACCTGTCGCCTACCAGCATTGCGCCTTCCGGAACGCGGTCGCCACTCGAGGACTTTTTTGCCCCATCGGGCGTCGGTCCTGCAATGCTGGTAGGCCTCCCACACGGTGGACCGACGACCTGGTTAAGGTCGCCGGAAAGCAGTGGATGCGGGCGGCCAAGGCCCGGCTTTCCAGATCATTCTAGAATTTTCTAGAATATTGCGGGCGGCCCAGGACCGGCCTTTGTGGAGATCCTTGGGGGAGGCCTATGTCCAGCAGTGGACGTCTTTTGGCTGAAATGATGATAACCTGTCGGGTGACGGATTACATAATGTCAGTACCTCATTCCATTCTGAGGGTGTCGTAAGAGCTGACTTGTAATGTGAGGAGGCCTAACTCAACATACAGTGGGTAATCTATGGTTTCAGCCGTTTCAAGGTCATCAGCTTAGTTCTAGTTGTATCGTTGGTAAGAATGTTCATAATAAGTTAAATTCAAATTATAATACGCGTTCAGTGATAGGGGATCAAAACTTGTACACCGACAAGTTGGCAAATATGTCTCTTTTACGCAATAATGCCGAAATATGTCGACTTGGCGACAAGTTCGCTTGTAACGACGTTGTGTGCTAAGACAATGCCTTTTCATTAGTAGTTTGGGAATTCTGGTTGTTCATAATACCCAAGAACCCTCTGTAGATATTCTAATATGACTTTATAAAAAAACAAGAATTAGTGAAATAATAAAGTACACAGAACTCTAGTGTAGGCCTTTCATTATGAGGGTGTCGAAAGTGCCGAAATGGCAAGACCAAAAGCCAGAGAAGGAAAACCTGATACGTAATCTTGTGCCAATCCATCTGGCCAGCGTGGCAGAGTAGGCTAATTAGCCAAAATATAATCGTCCCGAGGTTAGGTTATAAACCGAACCCTTACTAATGCGCTAATCGATGCGCCACGTTTCCTGCTCCTAGTCTGCCGACACATCTGGCACGGCTTGTCATTGGCACATCTGGCATAACGTTTTACTGGAAGTGACATCAAAATAATGGTATGAATTTGAACCATAATTGCTGGGTCTGGTGACGGATAAACAATACAAAATCAAAATTAATTTGATCAAGTTGGCACATTAAAGCTCTTTTGACAACTCAAAAATATAATAAAATTGAAAATTTACCATTAAAAATTTATCTTTTACCAACAGTTCAAAATGTATCTCTACAGAGAATAACCGGAAAGAAACTCTGTGCTTGCTTTTTTTAGAACGTCATTTTCGGGCCTGTCTTTACCAATCTGCTAATACTAAACGATTTCACAAATCTGTCTACCTGGGTATAAGACAGATTGGTGAAAGCATTTAGTGTGTAATGCCTTAATGCTTGAGCCCACCGACCCCCAGCAACGAAAGCAAGATTTATTCGATTAAAAAACATTTTGTGGAACTCGTAGTATCATATTCAATGATTCCTAAGCGCTTCACACCTAGTTTTTAGCCCATTTTTGGCCAGATGGATTGGTACAGTATTTGTGATTAACAAGTCTAGTTTTCTTTCAGTTGAGACTCGGTTATGTGCCATGTTCGCTTGAACTCGCCTCTTACGACACATTCAAGATGGAAAGAGTCGGTGCGTTGTGTATACTAAACTCGTCACCGTGCGGATCGTTCAAAGTTATTTTTATGGGCTAATCTCTTATTATGTATCTATAAAAATCAAAATGCATACGCAACTATACCTGGAGTACATTAATGAAACAAAAATAGCCACTTCCAGTCAACTTTTATATTTATATTTGAGCGGGTGTACCCGCGAAGCGGGTACACCCGCTTCGCGGAGTCATTATTTACTAAACGTACGTTTTGGAACTTTCCAGATCATTCTAGAATTTTCTAGAATATTCTCATGCGTTCAGAATCTAGGCATACATTGTAGAACTTTCTAGATCATTCCAGGATTTTCTAGAACAATCCAGACCATTTTAAACCAATGATAGTCTCACATTTTTAAAGTTTTGTTTTAAACTTCATATCTTTTACACCCATAAAATCATCCACTTGCAACCACCATAGTGCACGATGGGAGCCTTGTATCTATTGCCACATATAATCAGTATTTGTCGGCGATACCTAGTTTTGGCTGCAAATTGAAATACCAGGAGACTCACCTCTAATTTGATATATATAAAGATATCACTTATTCCACTTATCGCTAATCGAATATGGACCGTGTGCCCCTTTGATACGATTTATGTGTCGTTGTTGTTGAAATTCTAGTACTCAGCCCTAGTCTGGCCTCCTCCCATCACAAGGGGAGTAATTAGCCAACTGTGCCCACGGTACGGGTTGAAAAGGCATATACTTTAGAAACTAGCGGCTATTGCTAGTGTGTATTCCAGTCTTGTGTTCTGTGTTATCATAAATATATAAAGCGACCATACTGCCCCAGTAAATTTACTGTGGGTAAGTGGACGGAGACATTCGCCGGCCTTATATTATATTACGGGCTCAGAACCGCGCCCATCAACGCATATTGATTCCTGAAATGTCTTCGCCCTCTCACGGGTACGGACATTCCGGTTGATGTATTTGGGCGCATATATCATGGATATTGTGTCCATTTTACATCTATCACACGTTTTTAGGATGTACTTCATATATTCGTTGTCACTTGGCTATATTATTCACCCCTGATAAAAAAGAGTGTGATACATTTGAAGCGCCCTCTGTGTTTTGTGGCAATACTGTAACTCCCCAGTCCATAAATGACCCACTGCTGAGTCCCATTACATGGAGGGTAATTAGCCTACCGTGCCACGGTGGCCAGATGAGTTGGCACAAGGCTTCGTTTCAGGTTTTCCTGCGCTTGTGGCTGTTATCGGCCTTCGCAATTCCTTTTGTCGGCTCTTATGACACCCACAGGATGGAATGGGGTGGTGACGCTATTTATTATAAATACGTCATCACACGAACGGCTAGTTAATCTGTATGCAGACTGATAGTTAATCAAACCATTATTTTCTAAATTCTCAACGGATGCAAACAGGCTATCTTTATTTCAGTCTAATGTGTATATTGTGTAAACAATAAATAGTTAGATAAATAAATAAATGTTTCAACAACCAACGTCTTCTTCATAATTTGCTTCCCGTTCTACAATAAACATATATTAAAGTTTTTAGACTAACGCGATTTTCACACATTTTAAATCCACATAAAATATAATCAGTCAGCCTGTGACCACGGCTGGTGTAACCCACGCCGAAACGTCAGGCAGTATAAGGTATTTACCTTCAAAATATTTCCGCGATTAAGACCCGTGTCATAATTATTTAAAAATAAACATATATTATCAGAGAGACGGGGCCTCTTTCATGAAATATATATTATAACATTTTCTTGGCGCTCTAATCAATTAAACGGGACGAGTAATGATTATTAATTAATTTCCTAATGCTTTCCTCTCTGACGCTATCAGGGTTCCTTTTCCGTTCCATTCATGTGGGTCTGTGTTTCTCAAATGGGAGAGTGCGTCCATTAACAAATATTTTACTAGATGTACAAACGCCCAAATCATTTAAAACTAAAAGTAGCCTACGAAATATTCTTATCCCGCCAAATATGTGCACAAAAAATCATAAAAATTGGGCAGGGCGTTTTGAAGAAGTTGGTTGGAAACGCCAGCCGGGTTACACTAAGGGGCGACGAAAGATGGGAATTGCGCCCCAACCTACCCACTAAAACCAACGGTGTCCCTCAAATGCCCGTAACAGGCTATGAGTTTCCCTCCCCAATGTGGAGCATGCTCCGCGACCCTGATGAGGCCTTGGCCCGCTTAGATGGGGAGATCTGGACCCAACCCATCGAGAGGCACGTAACATTTCACGTGCGCGTGCAAGTGGTGCCTGATCCTGAGCAGCCCTGACCCGTCTGCCTGGCAGCCCCTCTGCTGCTAGCAGTGGCAGCCCGGCCTCTCCCGTGGATCCGTCCGGCTTGGGTGGCCTGAGCCGGTATGGCCCCAACGGATCCTAAAAGCACGCAAGCCCACTCACCACAACAAGGTGGCATCACCGTCGAGGGGGTGGATAACGAACGCTGCGTCAGCAGATTTTTATTCGTACGTTTAAGGTACTGTTTATGTAGTCCATATGTTGACGAATTAAGGCTACGTACATACAACTTGACACGATATCCTGCGCCAATCGGCGTATGGCCAGCGTGATACACTAGGCTAGTTACCCTCCATGTAACTGGAGGAGGCCCGACACAGCAGTGGGTCATACACAGGCTGATATATATATTTATAAAGTTAAAGAATCGTTCAATTCGACTGGTAATTTCTTAACAAACACAAAGCGTTTAAGCCTTCTGTAATTTACAAATGAAATGGGGAAATATTTATTTTATATCTCCTTTTGAACAAATATTTGTGCGAACATTCATTTTTTGACGTAATTTATGGTTTTATTAGATTAGGTTCACCAAGTCATAATTAGAAAAGTATCAGTTTTGTAAGAACCAATTCCCGAAACACGTTTTTGTTGTAAATTAAATGAAGATGATGGATGGACACTCCTTGTGTGTCGACTGGCCTAAGAAAAAATCCTTAAAACAAAACGTATTTTCTCTTAAAATTAATTAATTTTGAAGGTACTACCCGAGTTATGTGACTCCAGGGCGAAAGATTAACCAACGGCGTTCCTCTACTGTAGGGCCACCGGTTTAACTCCTCTCCAGGATCGCAGAGTGCGCTATACAGTTTGTTATATCATAGGTGTTTATTGTGTGTATTACAATGTCTATGACAGCTGTAAGGAGAAGTCAGTAGCGAGAAAACTGAAGGCTGGTCTTACAAAAGATTCGGGGTCTTGAAGGTGAGAGTGTGGCACGGCTTGGGGAGATTAGACGAAGAGCTGCACATGATATCATAGCGTGTTCAGGCTCCGGGGACTTCTCGGTTTTCTCGGAGTTGCCCTGCGAGCTTAAACTGCGGCGCGGTGTTTAATCTAGTTGAACGCTAAGCCGAAGGCTGGGAAGAAGTTTCCTTCTGCAAGGTCGTCATGTCGCAGAAGAAGGTGGCCGAGTGGGCTAGTAAGGAGGATCCTCTGGCTGCCCCGCGTTGCGTGTGGAAGCCGGGGATGGACGTGACATAACGCCCACCTTCCCCCATCTTACAGACCAACGGTGGGTAGCTGACAAAACTCTCATTATCTAAGGGCGTTCCAGTTACCTGGGATGCATTCTAATAGTTGCAACCCGTCGGTGCATGAGAACGAATTGTCAACACACTGCGTTCTCGCGAACCTGTGCCTGCGAACCTGTGCCTGTGAACCTGTGCCTGTGAACCTGTGCCTGCGAACCTGTCCAAAATTACACGTGAGGGATACCACTGGGGCTTAAGCGGGTAGCGCAGTGATACGCATTACCGCATAAAACAAACAAAAGGTTCAACCAAACGGAGTTCTAATCCGTGCGCGTCTAGACGGTGCTAAAATCACGTTCAAATATTCCAGGCTATGCTAAATTTACTTCCAAGTAGCGCCGTGAAGTTATAAATATTCTACCGCCATATACAGGATATAATGCTGTCACATGGCTGTATGCGATATAATGCCGTATGTATGCGGCATTTGTGTGCGCTATCCGTGTTTGCAATTTTTGGTATGCACTTTTCACTTGGAAGGTTTGATCACCAACCGGTCACGAAAGAATCATAACTCAAGAAACAATTATAGAGAATATAGTTATGTATAAATACGAAGTGAAAGCTTACCAAAGGAGCTGTACTGTGTATACATGGTTTAAAAAAATTAAGTATGAAGGAGAAAACAAATTGAGTAAAATGCCATTTATTAATGACTAGCTATACCCTGAAATCTGAAGGATAGACATTACACAAATTTTCATTACTTTTTTGTTAAGAAACGTTCCTGGGCTCATGCACAGCACTTTGCTGAAGATCATCACATGATCAAATGCATAGTTTACGATTCTATAGAGGACATACGGACAAACATTCATTTTGTTATATATAAAGATGTCATAAGGTTTCACGATCTTTGCACATTGTAGTAAATGATTACTTGATGGTTCTGACAGTGTTCTTATACATATTTAAATCCCAATAAAAGTTTAGAAAACACAATGTCACCTACCCATAATAACGTCGGGGTGTCGTAAGAGGCGACTACAGGAACGCAAGACGCAGATCACCTAGCCGTAAGAGAAGGAACACGTGATACAAACCTTGGGCCAAGAAGTCTCGCGAAAGCGGCACAATAAGCTAATTTCCCTCCATGAATTTCGAGTGGGGTCGACTCGGTAATGGGTAATTATATCTGATTATTATATCTGATATAATTATATGATGATATAATTATATCTGATTAGCTTATGCGCGCGGCTTCGCCCGCGTGGGCTTCGAACCCGTGCTTATCTCTATGCATATTTTTTATGAACATAAAAGCGGTTATTGTGACTAAACTATAATAGTTAGATATATTATGCTCTCGCGGATTTTTTTTGTAGATCTTTATAAGACCTACAAACCCGTAGTACATAATTTTGTTATATTGTCAATAGTTTTTGCAGCGCACGCATAAATAGGTTTTCGATTTTACAGCTTGGTTTACAAAATCGCAATTTTCATACGGATCCCTAATTCTTTTGAAAATAAAATATAGCCTATAACCTTCCTCAATAAATGGACTATCTAACAACTTTTTTTAAATCGGACCAGCAGTTCCGGAGATTAGCACGTTCAAACAAACAAACAAACTCTGCAGCTTTATATATGTATTAGTATATAGAGTATAGATTCTGGTATCGGGGAATTGTTAAACCAATGTAAAGACTCCTGGCTTGTATTCTCATTACACTAAGAACAGATGCCGTGTCAATGGGACATTGTAAATCCCTTCTTTTATATACCCCCCCCCCCCCGCTCCTATACCCGTGACGTCACAAACTGGAAACAAAACTCGCGCTCGGGCGCGCGTGACGACGCGCTGAAGCGAATACAATAACCGGGAAAGAACATGTAAAGCTTATTACACACTGGTTAAAAACCGTGTAACATTAATTATTTTAAGCGTTCGCGTATATGTGTAATACTACTATGGCCGGATTTAGAAAACACAATGTCACCAACCCACACTATCCTGAGGATGTCGTATGAGGCCGTAGCCGTATGAAAAGGAAAACTTGATACAAACCCTTTGCCAACCCGTATTGCCAGCGTGGCACAGTAGGCTAATTTCCCTCCATGAATTTGGAGGCCGCCCGACTCAAAAGTGGGCCTTTCACACCTTAAGGCCCTTGTCCCACGCTAGCAGGTAGTATTCTTAAAATCCTATGGCAGTAGTATCTCCAGTATCTCCACTCATGTCTTTCATGCATGTTCTCATTCACGCAATACTTCCATCTTTCCTCCCACAACCTATACGTCCATCCACATGCATATTGGAACTACCACCACTTCGGAATGCCGCTCCACAGACAAGAACAACAAGAAACTCTTTAGTTGATTTTTTTCAATACATAAGCTAACCGCCCCTTCCATCCCGCGCGTGTCGTAAGAACTTACAAAAGGAAATGACAAGGCCAAGAAGGAAATCTTAATACTATAGTAACAATACTATTTGTATTTATGTTATATTGCATTATGGTCATCTGGCAATTGTCGATGACTAAAAATCTGTAATTATGTCGTCGTTTCAGCCCATAAATGACCCACTACTAAGTCGGGCCTCCTCCAAATTCATGTACCTACTGCCTACTGTACCACGCTGGCAAGTCGGTTAGGCACAGGGTTTGTATTAAGTTTTCCTTCTCTTTCGGCTAGGTGATCTGCCTCTTGCGTTCTTTTAGTCGCCTCTTACGACACCCTCAAGACGGTATGGGTTGGTGACATTGTGTATTCTAAATCCATCACCACACCGACAGTAGTACACAGTTACGTGTTAAACAGAAAACTAATAAAATTATTATTTTATTCCACACTAGCGGCCCGTCCCGGCTTCGCACGGCTGTTATGTTACCCGCGGCTATTGTCGTACCGCGGGTGAACCGCGGGGCGAAGCTACTCCTTATATCATCAGCTAACTGTCAGTGAAAGTCCTGTCAAAATCGGTCCAGCTGTTCCAGAGACAAGCTGGAACAAACAGACAAAAAATAAAAAATAAATGATATTTCGGTCTATACAACTGTGTATACATATTTACGCATAGTAAAAAGAGTTTATTTTATTATTACAAACATACACTCCAATTTTATTTATTTTTATAGAGTATAGATTGCAATATGAGACGAAACTTTGTGCCAATTAGGCTAATTGGCCTCCATCTGAGTTTAGTAGGCCCGACTCAACAGTGGATCATCTATGGCCTGAATATAATTAGGAGTAGACCTAGCTACATAAGTAGACTCGGCGTAAAACCCCATTGCAGCACTGCAGGATGAGCTCCAAGTATCCAATTAGCAGAAGCATACACAGTTCTAGTGTGTGCGCAACCTTAGCTGCTAGCATCTTAAATTTTTTCCAAGCACCTTTTCATGTGAGGGCGTTGTATATCGTTGGTAATGTGTGACCTGTATATGTAATGGTACTCGAGTTAGAAGCACATCTTTGTACGCAATACACATCTTGTGGTTATAATGTGCCGCCTTTGGATCAACGGGTCCCGGGTTCGATTCCGGGGTCGGGCAAGTGTCTTTGTCTAAACCAGAGGCACTGGCTCGGAGTCTGGGTGTCATTTCTATCTATAATATGTATGCATTTACAAAAAAAAAAGATGTATATAAGTAGTTTATCATCCATCTCGTTACCATAACACAAGCATTAAGTTGCTTAGCTTGGGACGAGATGGCGTTGTGTGAAATGTCCAAAGATATTTATTTATTTATAACAAGAAGCTTAATTGCTGGACCTAATCCTTAGTACCATTCACGTCTAGGGGTTAGATATTTGCATCAACGGGTCCCGGGTTCGATTCTGGGTCGGGCAAGTGTATTTGTATAAACCAATAGGCGACCTGGAGGCTGGTCCGTCTAGCAACGGATAGTCTGTGTGATGTATTTAGAATACAGATTGTTCACTCTATTCCATCGTTAGAGCTGAAATCTGTCTGGTCAGTAAGCTGGCACAGTGTGCGTGGCACAGTAAGCTGTTTACCCTCCATGTAATGGGAGGAGGCCCAACTCAGCAGTGGGTTATGTTTGAGCTTAGTAGTAGTACCTGGTGCGCGAAAACAATGGTTTCTAATTAATATTCCAAAGCACGTATTTGTTTTTTGAGGCGGAACTGATGGGAAAAGTTTGATTCAACAACGTTTTGAACGGAACGCGCACCAAAATAAACGGAATTGAGTTCGTTGTTCTAAGCTTTTTACCTGAAGCCTTTAGATTTATATTGAGGCAAGTTTGGTTTTAACAAAAGCCCGACATTCATTCAGAGAGCACAGAGAGAGAGAGAGCACAGAGCCGCCGCTATAAGCAGTATCAAAAGAAACACTTCTGTGAATAAATTACTCGTTTTTTCTATCTATATCTTTTTTATATGGTATTATATTTGTATATATATATTTGTGTCTATTCGTTTTGTACCCCATTTAAGCTCTCTCTTTTTAACCCGAAGTTTGACTGGTAGAGAATGCTGCATGGCATTAAGTCCGCCTTGTGTACCATGTTTGTACATCACTATCACTACATAGTATAAAACAAAGTCGCATTCTTCTGTCCGTCCCTATGTATGCATAAATCTTTAAAACTACGCAACGGATTTTGAAGCGCTTTTTTGTAATAGATAGAGTGATTCAAGGGGAAGGTTTGTATGTATAACCCACCCCCGCTTTGCACGGGCGAAGCCGGGGCGGGCCACTAGTTAAGAATAAATATCTATCTCTAGGGCACATTAAGAGTGTTTACTTATTGTAGGTCCGTCTTATACCATTCTAAGGGTGTCGTAAGGAGTGACTGAAAGAATGCAAGAGGCAGCCTGGCCACCAGAGAACGCAAACTTGATACACACTTGTCTTGCCAACGTGGCACAGTTAGCAAATTTCCCTCCATGAAGTTGGAGGAGGCTCTACTCAGGAGTGGGTCATTAGGCTGAGAAGACGATAATTGGTTGCCATCTGGTTACGAAAGTGTCATTTAACTTGACTAATACAAAACTATACTTATTCACACTAATGTAAAAATACGGATTTGAGGCTTCAATAATTAAAAATGTATATAAAGATTACATCTCATTTCCCTATTTGTATTCGTTTATTCGCCATATTTTATAGGAAGCACTATGTGTGGATGAAATCATTGGCCTAAAAAGGTACACGAAATATAGCAAAACACAAATACCGAATACGAATAGCGACAAAGAGCCATGTGAAGTAGTAACATACGCTAAGAGTTTTTATACTCGTACATATTTAGGATTCTGCACAAGGTTGCATGTATACATCTGCCATGGTACCGATAAAAAAGTAACGAATACCAGTAACGAATACATGCGGGTACCCGATGTCTCGTTACTTTTTACAACGCAACGTTAAAATTGTCACATAAAACCAATATCCGAATACCCAAATATAAACAGGTCATCAAAGCGCGGAGCATACAAAAATTTACCGCCTCTATTTATGATACCGAGAGGCTATAATATTAGGTTCGTTACGAGAACTCCGCGAGTATTTATAGCAAAAATGGCGTCACATAGAAATAAAGTTTGTCCAAACATAAAATGTGTGGGTTACATGTTAACCATCCATGTTTATTTTTTAATATTATAAAAATACTATATGGCTAACATATATTAGAGCAGGGGACTACTGCTTCCCCGTGGAGATACAGTCAGGGCCCACGGCAGCAAGCGCGGGACGGTACACCCCGGGGATGTTTAGTGGGTATGCCTCCGTCTCCTCACTGAGGCGGAGGGGACACCCTCACACCACCTGCTGGCCATCACCAAGCTGGCGCAGATAGTCCATTTTACCGCGGGTCAAAAAAAAAAAAAAGGGCACTATAGTTTGATAAGCTTCTCCAGTCTACGTTGATCAGTTATCAACTATGTCCTAAGTGTCAAATACAACTTACGCAATGCTTTTTGACTACTACAAAAAGCATGCGCGGCGCGCGCAGCTTGCAAGTATTTCGCAAACGTGCATATTATTTACAGGGAATTTGTAAGACCTTTCCTAAACGATGGATGCGGGCGGCCTATGGCCGGCCTTTGTGGATATTCTTGGGGGAGGCCAGCAGTGGACGTCTATTAGCTGAAAATGATGATGATGATGATGGTCTTAATACCATTTATATTCCAATCGTTTTATTGGCAACAATTGAATATTTCTTACAATAATACCACTGTTTTGCCTTCGAACTTTCCGTAAGACAACTTAGTCTTCAGTTCGTAAGGAAAATTGGTGAAATGAAAAAACTTCTTTCAAGCGTTATTCCGATGTTTATAAAGTCTCTACAAAGAAATAAGTTAAGATAACGTTACAGCTGGCGCAGTGATCGTAGAAGAAAAGCAGTAAAATAACATTTCACATATCGAAACGAATTTGAAAAAGATCCATCTCATAATTGAGTTATTTCTGGACTGAGCTAAATTCGACTCCATGTCCATTGCAAATAATACTTATTTTTCTTAAAAAACTATCCCCCTGCACAAGGTACAATCTGTATTGCGGGGGCAGTTAACAAACATAAATTTCACGAACTCAAATGACATCCAGACTGACCCGTGATCCAACGGCGGCACATCTTACTCCTAGACCAACAAGGCAACTTAGACTCAAAGTAAGAGTCTCTCTCATCAGGCTATCCAAAGCGCCTGCTAGCTGAAGAAAATGGTTTACACTCATGCATCCGCGTGCTTAGGTATAACACTCAAAGCGCACAGAAGCGTGTGTTAGTGTGAGTGTGCGTCGACCGTAAAGTTGCTATACTGCTTTTCATATTTATTATGTACATCCGGGCATAATATATTTATCATGTTTCACAAGTCGATCGGAAAATTGATTCTGCTACTAAATAATTTACAATGAAATTGAGATTGAAAGATCTGATAAATTTGTAATGTTTACCAAATAAGAAAGGAAATAATATTATTTTAGCAAGGCATTTTAGCAAAATCCCTTGGATTAAAAGCAAATTGAAATAGTTGGGCTACTACTACCGGTTTCCAATGTTACTTTACAGAAAAGAGTCACGAAGAAACTCTAGAATTACGTGTTTTATTGCTTTTTATCTGAACGGGCACTCGAAATTGAGAGTTCACAAAATACTAGCAGCATTTCCCCTTGAGTGACAATGCTTTTTCGCTTGTGGAGAAGGCTGCCAGCTTTAGAGACATCAAACCACACAGATAGTAAAATACGAGTAGATTACTCAACTTACTACTTAATAATTCTCAGCCCGTAAATGACCCATTGCTGAGTCAGGCCTCCTCCAGTTACATAGAGGGTAATATTAGCCTTCTTTGCCACGCTGGTCAGACAGGTTGGCACAGGGTATCGTGTCAAGTTTTCTTTCTCTTACGACACCCTCAGGACGGAATGGGCTGGTGACACAATGTATTGTAAATCGGGTGAAAGTGATGTCTATTATCTATTTTATGGATCTAATCCTCTTTTTATTCCCCCACCTTAAGCGGGAGTTATGTACTCGCCCCTACCTCCTGTCAGGGACGATATTGTAAAAAACTTGGCCAAAAATGGAACCCCTTGAAAAGCGTTAATCCCAAGTAAATCAGTCTCAAAATGTCAGGTCTTCTGTTGAATATTAAACGTCCATATTGGAGGGCATAATTCCGATGAGTTTCATGAATTATTTAACGGTGAAAGGGCCCCGGTTTGGAGCGCCTAAGCGATGGTTTGCTCAGTGTTTTGCCCCAAATATTGTGTAGCGCTGTCTTAAAAGTCGAAAGCGTTAAAAGACTAATATTGTAAAACACGGTTCGTTTTATTTCACCCTATCAATTACACTTTTCTTTTTGTCTCTTAAATTCATTAGGCGCTAGTTAAACTTGATTAGGCTGGGCGGCTTGATCTTATTTTCTTGTGGAGAAATGTACCTTTTTTTGTATTCTCTACCGCATTTATCACGTGGAGTGTTCAGAGGAACTGTTGATGACCTTCCGCTGCATTTCACTACGGGTCTCCTTGGTAGAACTTCCACCCATATCACCTGGATAAAATGAAAGTTTCTCGACATGATGGAGGACATCCCTCAACCGTGGCGTACCTTTCCAATCTGGAACGATATGGCAACCTCCAAGAAGCGAGCATATTCCATGCGGCTGGTGTTGTAGGCGTACATGGGCGTCAGTGATTACCTTCAGGTAACCCACGTGGCTCAGTCGACTTGACTCCTTCTATAAAAAAAATTGTTAGATCAACAATAAGTTTGCATACTATTATGCATACAGATTAACAACCCATCCGTGTGGTGACGGTTTTAGAATAAATAGTGTCACCAACCCATTCCATCCTGAGGATGTCTTAAGAGCAGACAGAAGGAAATAACACGGCCGACCTAGCTAGTGTTATTTATTGTGGTTATTATTATATAAAGTTCCTTACAAAATTCCTTTATACTTTATATGTAACTAGCGACCGCCCCGGCTTCGCACGGTGCAATTATGCATGTACTATACATATAGACCTTCCTCCGGAATCACTCTATCTATTAAAAAAAACCGCTTCAAAATCCGTTGCGTAGTTTTAAAGATTTAAGCATACATAGGGACGGACAGACGACAGCGACTTTGTTTTATACTATGTAGTGATATCCAAGTAACAACAATTATAAGTAGTAAAAATCCAACTAAAAATAGACAATAAATTTTAATTTGAATTAAAAATAGTGTCAGAAAAATGATTTTATTGTAAAAAAAAACAGGATATTATCAAAATAACCCTTCTAGTCATATCTGTTCATACAATATTTAGAACTATTGATACCATGATATATTGATATAAAAGCGTATCTTTTTAGTTTTTTTAAACTATTATTTATTTTTAATTTTTTGGTCAAATTTTCTATAAAAGCGTATTTTTTAGTTTTTTAACTATTATTTATTTTTCATTTTTTAGTGATTATTTTAACAATTATTTTAGTGATTATTTTAGCAATTATTTTAGTGATTATGATATTTACATCTCTATTAGCTATTGCATCGAAGAGCGGTGTTCCACCTTGATCACCGTTATTATTATTATTATGCTAGCTAGCTATAACGGGTCAAAATATTTAAAATATTGAATTATCATCGGTCCTTTTAATAGGTATGCCAAATTTCGAGTTAATCCGATATTTTGAAGGGGGTCAAATCATGTTCAAAGATTCCGTTACATACTAACATATGTCTGAAGCTAAAAAAAGCGTATTAAAATGCATATAATCATTTACTTTATACTATTATTTCATTTAAAGATATTTTAATTTTCTAGATCGATTGACTTTTATCTCTCTTATCTTTAACTAAATTACATAGTAAAAGACTTAAAGGTTTATGACAAATTGTGTATTATGTAAGTTTCATTTTAGTTTATTTTCGTTACCTTCCACTTGTGTCAGTATTTATTAAATAAATTCGAAATTTCTTTCCATAATATAAAATTATCACCAAAAATGTTTCATGTTACTTGAGCCCAATGTCTACAGTTATGGATCCAACTGTTATCTGATTAATTTAGAAGACATTTACTAAGTGCCTCCAATCTGTAATCTCGTTATCGTCCCAGCCCATATAATAGCACTGCAATAGCAGTTTTCATTCAAGCCATCGTACCGTGAACCTTAGATTAGGGAGATCTCCTTTATGCCAAGGAAAAGCGTGAAAGCCGCTTTGAGCTTTCTGGGCCCATCTCATGGAACAGGGAGGGAGCGAGGGGGTCTTCTTAAGTAATATCTGTGTTGGCTTTCATCGATTACATTGGAGTAAAGCAGTAGGTCGTGGGCCGTGTGGTGACGGATTTAGAGTACATAGTGTCACCACCCCAGTCCATTCTAAGGGTATCGTCAGAGCCGACAAATGAAATGACAAGGGCGATATCCTAGCTGCAAGAGAAGGAAAACTTGATACAAATCCCTGTGCCAACACGTCTGGCTAGCATGGCACGGTAAGCTAATTACCCACCATATAACTGAAGGAGGAAGGACTCAGTAGTGGGTCATAGGATGAAGAAGTAGTAGTATGTAAAGATGTCGGTGCCAGTTGCCCTTAAACCAGCAATGTCAATTTGACAGGTTTTCCGACCAAATAACTACCGGTGGTCCCACTAGTTAACCAGACTAATCTGATTCCGCTAACTAGCAGTATTTCCACTGAGCGATTGGGTCTAGTTATATTAAAATAATATACTGATTTGAAAAACTAGGCAAGAGTTTAAATTCACATTAAAACAATTTTCATATTTAGATATTGAAATAACAAACAAGTTTGTAAGAGCAATTTCGCAAAACAGCAATCATCATTCTCTATGCACTTTAGGCCACTGCTGGACATAAGCATCTCAGACTTTATTGTCATTAAGGACGAAGATAATCACGATCGCTATTATCACTATCACTTCACTATCACTATCATCACTTCACTATCACTATCACTACATATTATAAAACAAAGTCGCTGTTGTCTATCCGTCCCTATGTATTCTTAAATCTTAAAAACTACACAACAGATTTTGAAGCGGTTTTTATTAGATAGAGTGATTCAAGAGGAAGGTTTGTATATATAATACATGCATAATATTGTAGAGAAAAACTGATAAATTTAGAGGTTCAACATTGCAACCCGTGCGAAGCCGGGACTAGTAATAAATATGATGTTACATACATCGTTCAATAACGAAATGTTTACATAAAAGTTCAAAGCTTCGTCCGAAGATAAAAAAGCGCTCTCTCTTTTATCATTGAACATAATACCAAGAAACCCAATCCCTGTTCAAACTCGGCGCAAAAACCTTCGGAAATATCCACCTTACTCTTCCCGTGAGTTGTCGCTTAAATCACGAGAATAAATCAAGCGGAGCAAAGATTTATATGTCAAGTTTCCCTCGCACCTGTTCTGCGGTATATCCTCCCCACAGCGGTAAAAACTATTAAAAGTTCCTTTATCGGTTACAATGTACTGCTTGTGGTATATAAAGGCTTCCAGTTAGTCGTTAGGAGAAGATTAATATCTCGTTGAGAGTTCCAGTTCCCCGGTTCCTTATTCGGTTATCATTGGGAAGGTCAGGTTGGAATGAGTGGAAATATTGTAGCTAGAGACTGTATGTGTCGTCTGCAGATCCCTACGAGATTCTGGAGTCGTACCATTGGTGTTCAAAATCCAACAATCAAGGAAAATTCTGTGGTAGAGATGTAAAAAAAATTGCTACATTTTTTTTTCTGCCGTGCTCGGTCTGCTTCCCCAAAGACGATCATTACGCAAATTTCTGCTCAAACCGCATCCACTGACTTCTTCCATCTATTAAATTCATGTTCGTTCCTGAACTGGTTTGGAATGAACCGTTTCCGTCCCTTCACATTGGACATTTCTATACGTGGACTCTAGAACTATACTCTCTACCACATTTTTACCGTGCAATTATTGTGAGTCTATGAGCACTAGACTTCTTCGCTCCTGATTCTGATTTTTAAACGTAGCCCAATTGCTTTTTTTATAACCTGTATCGTGGGGGCTGTTTACAAACATGTCATTGACGTACACAAGTGACACCCAGATACGGTGCTTTACACTTAGACCCTTGCCCGACCCCGGAATCGAACCGGGTGTCCATTGATCAAAATACGACACATCTTTAACTCTTTTACTGCATCTAAGTACAAATGAGTAGATTATCTACTGATAAGCTTTATGCGTCCAATGGTAAGAAAAACAGTTGCTGAACTGTGAACAGTTTAAAAACTAATAATGACTAAAGAAAAGCACCGTAGCACATACTATAGTTAAAAACTATTTGATATTTTTTTTACTTGAAAAGATACTGCAATAAATTATTTCTATCTCAATCTTTTATCGTTTGGAATTTGATAGTTTCGAAAATTACTTTTTCACCAAAGTCTAGCTACAACTTTAACTGGTTTTAAGGATATACCTTGATTCGACAGAATTATTTCTGCAGGTTGCATTTAGGGCAGGATTGTTCAAAAAGCAGTTGCAACTTGTTTATGAGTTAAAAATTTTACGACCAAAAGTGCCATAACACAGCAGAATCATCACTATCACTACATATTATAAAACAAAGTCGCTTTCGTCTGTCCGTCCCTATGTATGTTTAAAGCTTAGAAACTACGCAACGAATTTTGAAGCTGTTTTTTTTATAGATAGTGTGATTGATGAGGTAGGTCTATATGTATAATTCATGCACTATATTGTAAAGAAACACTGATAAATTTAGATGTTCATAATTGCACCCGTGCGAAGCCGGGACGGGTCGCTAGTATTATATAAATAATGATTACTACTACCAGAATTTCAGAACATCTGGCTCTTTTAGACAGCAGTTGTTAGTAGTGCTACGAAAGGTAGCACAAGCCGCTACTTTAAAGCAGGCAGTCCAGGAACGCCGTTGGTTTTGTGGGTAGGTAGGAGCGCTAGCCGCTTTTTTTGGAGACCCACACGGCGCGGGACATCCATGAGGATTTCCAATGAAAAAAATAGGCCCACGAAAGCTGCTAGTCCAGGCTTCCATTCTACCATTTATAGCAATCGATACACGAAATCAGTAGAATTAGCTCTATGTAAATAAAGATACCACATCAAGATAAACTTGCTGCTAACTCCAATGAGATTGGAAAAGCCAGGTGGATTATATGTATTTTAGTTATAAGAAGAATGTTGAAAATTAACCTATCGAGGTGCCGCCTTAAAGTCTGAGCTGAAAGTGACGTGTTTCAACCTGATTTGATCAATTATCGCCTCTAAAGGTATGGGTTAGTACTTTTAGGGCAAAGAGCTGATCATTTTTTTTCAGAAATGATCCTTTCGTATCGATGTGATGAGGGTGACAAATTTTGTTGAACCGGATTTGAGATCATTTTATAAAAAGAGTTTTGTCGTTTTACTATTTTAGTTTATTTTGTTTGAATGACTAAATTCTTTGGAATTCTTCAAATCTTAAAATTAATTAATTAAATTCTTAAAATCTTTGGAATCGGTTTCATTTGATTTACAAATAATTTGACTTGTTTGTTTGTGGGATTAATCAATTTTGACGTAGTGTTATTTTGTTGGATATGTATACTTTATTTGGTAATAAACACTTTATTTTTGCTATGTTTATAGAAAATCTTTTCACCCTAAAGTATCTTCTTTGCTGTTATGTTTTTTATATTTCGTTGCTGGTTTTATACTAAAGTAGAGCCATCGATACATTTTGAATTGGTTTTCAAGTATGTTAATTTTTAACTAGACGACCATAAAAATACCCTGTGCCAAACCGTCTGGCCAGCGTAGTTGAAGCATGTAGTTGAAGAAGGCCCGACATCTTTGTCTTATCATCTACCTGAAGCAGGACCTCGAACAAAGGCTGTTGCAAGAGGTTCCTGCATCTAGTGGCAGACAGGGAGCCAGCTCCTAACTGCCACCACTGTGCCGCCTCGGTGGACGACAATAGCCACACCATCGAGCTGTCTCACTTGGAGTAACGAGCGTGCGATTCTGATCGCCACTGTAGGAGCTGACCTCTCGCTTCCAACCTTGGTCGCGAGGTTGGTCAGCAGCAAGAGCGCCAGGGACGCTGTGGCCGCATTCGCGTTGAATGTGATTCGCCAAAGAGGAGAGCGAGAGGGCGCGCACCCGATGAGAAGGGCGTGCACAGGGCGCAGGCGCTTTGTCCACATGCGCAACTTACCGCCTTAACGAGGGCCTCCAGTGGAGGGATTTGAGTAAATCGCTCGCCCATGGAAGAGGAGACGGCGGGCCCGTCGGAGTCATGCCACGTGTGCCGGGCGTGGCACCAAGGAGCATGCTCCAGAGGTGGATGCGCCATACGGTACACAGACTGAATGGGGTTGAACGCTTCTGACCGTTCCCCCGCTGCTCCAGTGGAGATACTGTTGGGACCCATAGAGCAGGTGCGCGGGATGGTACACCCCGAGGACGTTTAGTGGGTATGCCTTCGCCTCCGCATACGGGCGGAGGAGACTCCCACACCCCGTGCTGGCCATCCCCAGATGGGCGGGGATAGTCCATAAATGATTTTACCCCGGGTCAACAAAAAAAGGCGGTCTCTAAATTATCTTTCCCCATTAGAATGCAAAGCCAAGATAAGCACGACTTAATGGCCACGCGGGCAAAGCTGTCCACCTAAGCTAATAAATAAGAAATACCTAATAAGCGAGTAAAGTACACTTCAGCTAATTCCAACTGTTATAATTAGCGTGAAGGTACAAAAATCAGGGCTCACTCCGGCTAGACAAATTATGAAGCGGTCCCTTCGGCCCCTAATTGGGGCCTGTCTGGCCCAATTCCTTTTATTGCCTAACTAACAGGCATTAGCAAATAGCTATGCTCGTGGAAAATATACAACGTATCCTCCTTGGTTTATTTGCGTTTGTTGCTCCTTAGCGTATATTGTTAGGGTGTAAAGCTCAAGCTGCCTTCCTGGTCCAGGGGTTGGTAGTGCCCCCCGTGGAGATAAAGTCACGGGGCAGTCAGCCGGACGGTATACCGGGGGGGTGTTTAATGGGTAGGGGGATGGCCCTCGCAGTGCGTGCGGTAGTGAACCAGCTGATGTGGACAGTCCATCAAGGAATTTAGCCCCGAAAAAAAGGATTGTGTGTACCACCTTTGGATCAGGGGTTCCAGGTTTGATTTCAGGGTCGGGAAAATGCTTTTGTGTAAACCAGAGGCATTTGTTCTGAGTATGGGTGTCATTTGTGTTCGTGAATTACATTTTTGCAAACTGCTCCCGCGATTCGGGTTATAGCTAGTGCAGGGGTCTCATTTAAACACAGTCGGGATCCGCAAGGTGAGCGTCGTGGGAAGGTGCACAGGTGGGGTGTTTAGATGGTATAGGGATACCGTTTATATCACCGATTGGCGGTCCAAAGTCCCACACACCCTTTTGCTTGGTGGTAGGCTAGCTACATCTATACCTATCATATCATATACCCTCACAGCCAATTCCAGCGCCAAACAGATTTACTGTGTTTCGTCGTGTGTATGTGAGAGCCGGTGCCCGACAGCAAGCAATTTAAGGAAATGCCATCTTAGACCCTGGCGGTGTTTTCCATCACGCAAGCCGGTGTGAATGGTCCACAAAGGATTTAACCAGAAAATTAAGACCAAGATAATTACTAAATTTCAAATCACTATCGGGTGAAGATTAAAAAGAAATAGAATTTACCACATTACTTTGAAACGCCCGAACTGATTGTGATGAAACATCTAAAAACGACTACTCCTCCAGTTACATGAAGGATAATAGCTACTGTGTCGCTGGCCAGACGGGTTGGCACAGGGTTTCGTATCAAGATTTCCTTCTCTCACGGTAGGTCATTTCCTTTTGGCGGCTCTTACGATACCCTCAGAGTGGAATGAAGTGGTGATATTGTGTATTCCAAAACACAGTAGGAACACTACTTATTCATCTAAAGTCACTCATTTAGTCACCTCTCACGATACCCTCAGAATGAAATAGGGTGGTGAAACTATGTATTATCAAGCCAATCTGGTGGTACATCGCGAGTCTCTGTTCAAAGTCACTTACAAAAGGTTCTAATAAAAAAGTAATGTTTTCATCCCTCGGAATGCGAAACAAATTAGAGTGAAGAGATTTATAAGTTAAAGTGGTATCGTTGAAAGGGGTACCCAGTGTAAAGCCTGCTTCCAAAGATATCGCTGACACGGCCATAAGTTCGCGAAACCCAATTAACAAGGCAACAAAAGTCAGCAAAAGTGTACGGAGCCAAAATATTGAAATTTGACTGCGCATTCCGTCGTACTGCGTTTGCTGGCCATTTGTAACGGCTTTCAAACATTTTACTGGGCAGACAATACGTTAGATTGTGAGCAGACCGGCGACAATATTGTTGTCAAGACAACAACAAACTTACTAAGACGTCGTCTTATTGCTATCCTTTTTTCCCAATTTCATTGGATTGGGCATCTGTGTAATCTGTTTTTGACTAACTGTCAGTATTTACACGGAGCGATTGCTATATGGTTATACCAGCTGATAGTTTTCAGACTACGTGTAGCCATAGACCATAGAGGCAGCTAAGACAAACACTGATATCTTAACGTACACTTCGAACATCGAACATTTTTTTATCAAAAATGTGACATGAAAAAAGCCAACCCGCAGTGAAATCCGAAATAAGTGAGTGATTTGGTAGGAAGAATGCTGCTAAATAAATATACGGGCGATAGGCATAACATCTACGACATTCCGTGTGGATTTAGAATACAGTTTGCAGTACGTTTAGTAAAGACCGACCATAGAAAACGATAAGTTGAAAAGAGAAACTGGACTCTAAGCCACCTTTCCGCGGGGTCACTAGTTTTTGCTTTGTTCCTATAAGTTTCTTTCCCCAGCCGCCTTCTATGATGCTCACATAATATAATATATTGCTAATACTACATAACGTTACTGTGATAAAAAAGGTTAACGATTATTTTTAAGCAACAACAAATGATTACAATAATCTAATTACCGTACTCTAATTACCGTCTCACAAAGACCTGGTTTACACAAAAACCAAACATACACAACAAGTAGGACCAAATTAGAAGTTTTCCATAAATAACATTTATATACAATAAATTTGTCGCCGTCCACAAATAAGTTTCTCGTCTATCAACATTGCAGTCATTCGAACATTCACTAGTTTATCGCCATCGGAATACCTGCCGACAGTTTTACAATGGTGGTATCAACTAAATTTGGCTTTTAGCCGACTTAACCGGCTTTTAACCCATTTTCAAACGTCGATTAGGTTTATGCTTATCTGATAAGAACGCTGCAATTTAGGTATTGGAAACCTTACTTTATATTTCTCCGGTAATTTTCGGCTATAATGGTGGCTTTGGAGCTGGAGGAGGTGAGCTCCTGCGTACCAGTGTTGGAGAGTATTTCCTCAACCGGTATGAGTGACGGAAGGCTTTGACGCATGGCAGTCGTGGAAGGCGGTGGGTTTCAGGGCGCAATTGCCACCTTCTCACTCCTCACGTCTCCATGTAATTTATCTTTTCCTGGCAATCGGTGGGATGCTGTGAGGTTGAGTTAGTGAGGGTGCACCGACAGTTAGGGCGCGCGAAAACTGAACGGACCTGCATGAAATTTCACACAAATTATTATATCATCATCATCATTTCAGCCAAAAGACGTCTACTGCTGGAAATAGGCCTCCCCCAATTAATTATTGATTGTAAGCCGTAATAAATAGTACATTTTATTTTGTATACTACTACTACTCAGCCAATATATGACACACTTTTGAGTCGGGCCTCCTCCAGTTACGTGGAGGATAATTGGCCTACTGTGCCACGCTGGCCAGACAGATTGGCACAGGGTTTGTATCAAGTTTTCCGTCTCTTACGGCTAGGGGATCTGCCATTTCGTTCCTTTAGTCACCTCTTACGACACCCTCAGGATCGCATGGGTTGGTGACCTTGTGTATACTAAATCCGTAGATAAATAGAAATAGATAGATGTAAAATATAATAGATGTATGTAATTGCCCATGGTGACGAATTCAAAACTCACACATTCTATTCTATTCTAGTAGTAGTCAAAGTCAAATCAATTATTTTACATAGGACACAGTGGACACTTACAAATTGTCAACATATTAATAAAATGTATACAAAGCAAAGTAATATAGTTTACCACCAGTTCGGAACGCGACCACTGTTGAGAAGAACTGGCAAGAAACTCAGAGAGCTTGTCATTCTTTTCAAGGCTTTTTTCTTGTCAACAAATTCCATATAACAAACTCTTCTATTGGATCTGGAAAGTGTCAACTGAAACGTGAATATTAAAACAATACAAAATAAACTTTATTACCATAAAATTAAAATTCCTTGATATAGTGAACCGACCAACACACCCCACAACAGCACCTGTTCACATGTATAACGCATGTGACAGCCATCCATCTCCTCAACCATATTAAAGGATAGTAGATATACTACAGATGTATGTAAATTATACTTTAGGGTATAGCCGAAATCCACTTGGGCGAAGCCGCGGGGGAACGCCAATTTAATGTTATAGCAAAGTAAAGTTGAATCCCTCTAAAAACGTCTGAGTCTTTACAAATTTAGATTCCTATAATCTAGGTATCGAAACGCTGTGCGTGCGTAAGGAGGGTACAATTAAGGAAAATTGGAAATTCAAAATGGGACAGCATATTCCTGCCACGTAATTCTTTGAAAGGCTCGGCTGAAAGTAGGAAGTACGGTTACAATTATTTCAAGAACATTTTTAGCCTCCATATTGTCGGTGTGGTGGTGGATTTGGAATACATAGTGTCAGCGCCCGTTCCATCCAGAGAGTGTCGTATGAGCAAGGAAGGAAATGACAAGGCTGAAAACCTAGCTGCAAGAGAAGGAAAAACTTGATACAAATCCCAGTGCCAACCCACCTGACCAGCATGACACAGTAAGCTACTTACCCTCCTTGTAATTGGAGGAGGCCCGACTCAAAAGTGGATCATCTATAGGCTGGGTAGTACATTTTTTGCCATGTGGATTTAGTATATTAAATACCACCATTACATTCCACCCAGAGGGAACACTTACAACAGTGAATTATTAGGCATAAAACTTTGCCGCAAGAAGGGAAACTTGTTGCAAAATAACGTCTTAGTTGATATATAAAATCAATATTGATTTGGAGTTCTAGCAGATCACTAATACACTAATAAAGATACAGAGTTTGTTTGCTTGGTTGTTTGAATGCGCTGATCTCAGAAACTGGTCGGTTTTTTTTTGGTGGGGTAAAATCCTTTGTGGACTATCCACACCGGCCTGGGGCGTTTGAGACTCTGGTCTACCAATCAGTGTTATGAACGGCGTCCCCATACCCACTAAACATACCCCCGGAGCTCCATCTCGCGCCGCCTGCCTCGTGGGTCCCGACTGTGTCTCCACGAAGGTAACTGACCTGTGCCACGCCAGACAGGCTGGTAGGGTTTCGTATCAAGTTTTCCTTCTCTTGCGGCTAGATTGTCGGCCTTGTAATTTATTTTTATTTGCACTTACGACACCCTGAGAATGGAATGGGGCGGTGACACAGTGTATGCTTAATCTATCACCACACGGATAAGTACAGTGGCACTTATTTTGGAATCCGCAGCTCAAAATTAATGGCGTCTCCATCTGCGACGCACCTTAATGTGTGCCTAACTGAATTACTTTAACTTGGGAGGAATGTCGAGCGTTCGGAAAATATTGGGATCGATCATTTTTCATCGTCTGAGGCGTGAGTTGCATGAGCTGTTAATCTGAAGTAGGACTGTTTCCGAATATCGGCATGAGCTTTTTAAAACTAACACGGTTCTGGATTGCGGTAGTCATTGAGTTGTGGGTGTCCTTCTCGCGACTCATCAAGTCGTCGTCTGGATCGTCTCAGCCCATGAATGACCCACTACTGAGTCGGACTTTCTCCAAATTCATGGAGGCAAAGTACCTACTGTGCCACGCCGACAAGACGGGTTGGCACAGGGTTTGTATCAAGGTTTCCTTCTCTTGCGGATACGTGATTTGCTTGATTTCCCTTAATCGCCTCTTACGACACTCGGTGTACTGTAGTGGTGTCCTCGGATTGGTTGGTTCTGGTTAATCGCTAAGCCAAGGGCTGGCCTGGCTTCGTTCTGCAAGGCTGTTACGTAGCAAAAAAGTCTAAGGGAGGAAACTGAAGTAAGGAAGTTAACTTTAAAAAAACAGAGGGAATAAAGTAAATAACATTTATTTATTTATAAGTATAAAAAGATTCTTTCGCTCCAATTAACTTTAAGTTTAAATTTCGTTAGCTTCAAATTACGGTACACGATTGAGAATACGCACTTTTAACAACTCAATCCACCTGGAGGGTGTTGTACAACGTGACCCAAGGAACTACGTAGGCAGAATATTTAGTCCAGGAGAGAACCAAAACTTAATTAAGGTTAACCTTGTTAAATTTATTTAACGCTGTTAAAATAACTTATTTTAATTTCTGTGGCATATTAAATGAAAATTTCCGTGTGGTGACAGATTTAGAATGTCACCAACCCACACCATCCTGAGGATGTCTTAAAAGGCGACAAAAGGAACGCAAGAGAAGGACGACAACGAGTCTTACAAAATTATATGGCTTCCCGTCTGGCACTGTACGTTAATTGACCATATTTATGCAAAATGGAACCATAAGATAAAAATGCGTGTTTGCTGGGTGGTTCCTTTTTGCATAAATTTCTTGTGAAGGTACATAACGCACCTCAACAGTCATAGTTTAAGCTGATTTGTAGTATTAAATAAAATACGCAGTATTAAATAAGGTTTGTTTTCTCAAAATGGGAAGCGTGTTTTGATGCATGTGAATTTTGATCCCAGGTTTAAAATAAGGTAGCTCTCAAAACATTATGCAACTTCCAAAACAGAATCCAAAATAATAGAGTAACAGCGACAAACTCGCTTAGCTGTTGAAGCCGCATGTTTTTGCCCAACAAGTTAGTGTGCCTGTCAGGGGCCTCTGCGTCCAGACACTGATTACTAAGTTGCCAGCAGTGTCGCGAGAGTTCGTGAGTTGGTTTTGCGTCATTTGTCTAGTAATGCACTGTGAAATGCTGAACTTTGTTTAACGAGATTGTCTAATAGCTCTGTTGTTGAATAAGAGCATAGATAAAAGCATGAAGTAATAATAAGTTATGTATAAGTAAATTTATGCTTTTTCCTAAGCTCATGCATGAGGCAGTGGAGTACGGTTCTTTATCATCCGCATCCACAGACACTTTGGACCTGTTGGAATATTCCAAGGTGACACCCTCAAGCCATTGTAGTCCTGCCTGGCACTGAATCCATTAAGTATTTTACTATAAGATTCAATGCCCGGCTTCCGGCTCCACAGAGGGTGTAAGACCACCTCAAATTGTACGCACCAAAACAACCTGACCTGATGGCGCTACCAAAAGTTACAGAGACTTTTAGACATAAGCATGAAGTTTTCACAACTCTTAGAAAGTATGGTTCTTAGATCACTCTGAAAAGTCTTTTGTCTGGCGGAAAAAAGGTGGCGAGGTCTGCAACCTAAGGGACTATTACCTTAGGGTAGATGACGAGGTGCATTGAGGTGTTGTCAAGGTCGACTCTGGCCTTACAGCTCTATTCATGGCAAAACAGAACTTGCGCAGACCACATGTTCTAAGTTCTCGTATAACGAACGCAAGCCTATATGTAAGGGTAAAGAGCCTCATTTTTTCAGTAGTCTGTCTCGCTTTTTTTGTTAGTCACCTCTTATCACACCCTTGGCATGGAATTGGGCTGTGAATTAATCTATTATAAATCTGTAACCACGTGGACTTTAATAAATAGAACAAAGTCAACACTCACTTAATTTAGATGAGATTGGTTACAAATGCTTTTAATCTTTGTCGGTGTGAAGCTATCACTGATAGACTATAGAGGAGAGTCGACCAAAAAACTCTGTTCTGCGTTTTTACTGAAGACTGCAGTGATCCCTTATACCTAGAAAAGAGATACCCCGTCCAATTACTTACTTTCTCAAACGGTTATCTGACCAATACGCAACTTCAGAAACATGACAAAATTATATGACCATAATCGTAAATTCTTTGCGTGCAGTAGTAGAAATTACTACCTTTGCTGATACGTGATAGGAATAGATCCGACCACAGTAAACTTTTAAACAAAAGCAGCAATACGACTATATACCATTTGTCGAAAAACGAATGCATAATGACGAATGCTCGTAAAGTAAGCCATTATTATATCGTGCCCTTATTTGTTTATTGTTTCTTTGTGTAAATCTATAAGAAGGTCTAGTTCGAGTCTAGTTCTAGTAGTAGTAGTAGTTCTAGTCACATACATAGTTTCACCACTCTATCACCAGGCTCAACTCACCAACGTGGCACAGTAAGCGACTTTTTTTGAGGATTGGGGCCTAACTCAGCAGTAAATGAATGGCTTGAGATATTTATTTTCTAAATATATATTGAGGTACGGTTTTATATACTTGGTTTACTGTGAGGCATGAGCTTGCAATGTGTCCCGAATTTCAATCGGCCTTCAAAACACGCGGATTTTATTGATTTGACCCAAATTACGACAAAACGCTGGGAATACAATAAAGGAATGGTACTGCTTATGACTTTGTTGCTGGGTATTTGAATTTTAGATTGCAGGTACAATTTTATTGTCCTTACCGATATTTACATATTAGATCTATCACAATAAATCGTATTCCGTATAGTTACGGATTTGGAAAACATATTGTCACCATCCTATTTATTGCTGTGGGTGTCTTACGGAACAATCATCATCATTTCAGCCAATCAATGACCCAATGCCTAATCGGGTCTCTTCGATCCCATGAAGAGATATTGGCCTACTGTACAAGCTGGCCACACGGGTTGGAATAGGGTTTATATCACCCCCCTGGACTGCGCTGCTACCTTGCGTGGGGGGGGGGAGCGAATTGTGTGCCTTCATGATCCGTTGGGGACTCTGAGTTGCCCTGTGGGCCCTAAACCGCTGCAGTACACCAGTGACCTCAGTTTGGCGGTCAACTTGGTTAGTTGCGGCTTCCTACTGCGAGGCCGTTATGTCCCAGAAGGGCGACGGCGGGTTTGATCGCAAAGGAGGGAGCTCCAACTGACAAGCGCCACGGAAGAGGCTGGGGGAGGGGGAAGTGGCGTTACGCCCCCTTCTAACCTCGCCTAAGAGGCGAAAGCCTCCATGTCTGAGGGCGTCCCGGGCAGCTAACTGACAATGGACGCTTGCCTGCGTAATCCGCGAATGCGTTTACGTGAACCTGTGGCGCCCCAAGCGTGTAGTGTGAGGGTAAACCGCTGGAGTTTTAATGGGTAGAAAATAGTTCCCGGAGTCCCAAATAATCACCAAGCCCCCCCGAGGGGCGGTGGTATGAATAAAGCATTTCCCCAGCGAAACCAAAAAAAGGTTTGTGTCACGTTTTCCTCGCTGTCTGTTTCCTTGCGTTCTTTTAGTCGATTGTTAGGACACCCTCAGTATGGAATGGGTTGGTGGTACATTGGAAGCAAGGCATCGAGTCGTAAACACGCCTGCCATATTTTGGAGGTAAAAGAAAAGAAAATGTCACTGACACCCATCACGAGTTTAGCACCAACGTGACAAAGGTCACGTGACATAAATCTCCATCCGTCAGCCATTTGTAATGGGCCCCCGATTAATGAAAGATATGCCAGGCAGGCCAATTGTGATTGGCCCCTGAGTGCCTGAGACTTAGCGGCGACCTTGTGATAAGTCGCACATATTGAGGCATAGAATTTCGGTGGAAAATTTTCCGATGCGTCTTGTGAACGAAAAATGTCTATGGAATTATTACTGTTCTAATGTTAGATTGAAATATTTAAAGAAATTTTTTACCCTCTTCAAATTCCCTCATTTGAGGCAGGAATAGGGAATGAATGTTTGAACAGGAAATAATCAATGGTCAAGATAAAACCGATTTAAAGGAACTTAAGTAAATTGGCACATCTTCATTACCTTGGAGGAAGCCAGATTCAGTAGTGAGTCATCATTACGGGGTGAGACGATGATGATGATGATTGAATTCAATGACAATATCGGGTTTGTCGCGTCTATTTTCCTTTGTACAAGGCCTGGATCACAAATCAAACATTTGACAGTTTTGACAACCTACTAATGCTATAGTGTAAGTTCGGGATGTATGCTGCACGCTTTTCATACAAACACATCGTAAGAACTTTTGAATTTAGTACAATAATTTGCTCGTTGGTCTAGTGGTTAGATGCGCCGCCTTTGGATCAACGGGTCCCGGGTTCGATTCCGGGGTCGGGCAAGTGTCTTTGTCTAAACCAGAGGCACTGGCTCGGAGTCTGGGTGTCATTTCTATCTATAATATGTATGTATTTACAAAAAAAAAGTATATAAGTAGTTTATCATCCATCTCGTTACCATAACACAAGCATTAAGTTGCTTAGCTTGGGACGAGATGGCGTTGTGTGAAATGTCCAAGGATATTTATATTTAATCACATTTCAGTAGCACTTCAATACTGAATTGTAGGTATCGGACCCTAAACAGTTGAACTTAAGATTATAAATCAGTTACTAGCTGTTGGATTAAATTAAATTTAAAATGTTGGTTTTTAATAGAACTGTTTGCGTACTCGAAATTTTTGCTAACTCACATTTTAACAGGTAAATAAAAACATATTGTTACTATTTTACAATTGGCTGTCTTTTTATACACTCTTTATGCGTAAAGGGATGATCATCCAGCCAGACGAGGTGGTATGTCTAGTTAGGGGTCGCAGCGCATAACCCCCCGATAACTGTAGTCGGGGATTTCTTAACCGAGCGAATTGCTCTAAAAACTTCGCTATCGTGGTGTAGGACTTTTTGGTATTCTCGCATTCGTAGGCGATAATTCTTGATGTTATTCGTTGAGATTTTACGGGTAAATTGTGTAAAGTACCTAAACCACTGAAATTAACCAAATCAGTTCTGCTTTTCTCGTGCTTTAGTGATACTCAAATTCACAAATAAACGTGATTTATAAGTCAATTAATGCCTACTTACACAGACACCGGAGACATGAACCCTTGTAATATATCAAGGCTTTGTTAACCATTAAACAAATTATTTTATTAAAGTTCTTTTTTAGTCTACTGGTTCTACTGTTCTTTCTTTTGTTCTGTGAGGTGCAAACAAACACACATACGTGTCTGTGGTTTATGTGTTTGTTTGCACCTCACAGAACATTATCTACTGCAAGGAACGGTATCAGGCAATATTTCTTTTTGTCTTGCTTCATAGTATAACTTAACTTTATTTTTAATTTTGATCCCGCATTTGATAAGAAAACCTCCCCCATAAGGGTGATGTTCCACATGTCGATCGTGCAAGATAAACGAGTTGGCCGAGTGCTGAGAAAGCTCTTCGCTAGTGACGGATCATCTATCACTCGCCAGAGGACAGTTAGCGAGTGCTTTCGATAAACCACCAGTTATAAATCAGACCGATAAAGGTCTGGGCAAACAGCGGACGGGGCGGGACGGCGACGCGACGCTGGCGGGACGTGAAGAGTTGTAATGTATTAGTTAAGAGCCCTCTCACATTTCGGCGTTACGCAAATTTAGGTATTTTACGCACCGACCGCGGCAAACTACGCCAGCGATACTTTCTTTCATGCTTCTCGCTCGCACTATGATACTGTGAATACGGCGACTAAACGATCTTGATCTTCCTTAGCTGAAGTTTGTTTAGGAGGGAGTTTAGTGGGTGGAAATATTTTGACGTGTCATTTCAATTGTATTATGAATTTATTTTGTTATATTTTTCATTATTTATGAACTTTACTGTTGAAATATGTTCACAAATATTTTAATTGTTATGCACTAATCGATTATTATATGTACAGTTGATAGCATAGTTGTATAAATTGTATTATAAATACGTAGGCGGTCTGAAAAGTTTCCGACCTCAACGTGAAGATGTCAGCAATCTCTATATATAAAAATGAATTGCTGTCCGTTATTGTGGCCGTCCTGTTTCACCAAGACAACGCCCCGTCTCACACCTCAACAGTTGCCATATGCCATGGCGAAAATCCATGAATTACGGTTTGAACTGCTTGACCATCCACCTTATTCACCAGATTTAGCCCCAAGCGACTTCTTTCTGTTCCTTCAACTAAAAGCAGCGCTCGGAGATTTTTGTAATCACCTTCGTGAACAATTATTTAGCAGAGAAGAACGCTGAGTACTATTTGGAAGGATTAAAGAGATGGGAAAATCGCTGGGAGAAGTGTATAGAGTGACAAGGAGACTGTGTAGAAAAAAAAAACAAAATAAAAATAAAACTTGTAGCTATGTTAGGTCGGAAACTTTTCAGACCACCCTCGACCGTCAGCCATTGGACCAGCATGCACCAGCATGACACATTTTAATGAATACAATGAGCTTAACAATCTGTGTCACACGCTTTAGGTATTGCAAATAAATAAGGTTGAAATTCCTCTGTTAGTTTGTTATGCAGTGTACGGTTGGACTTAGCTACATGAGCGAAATGAGATGTATGTAGTAGTATGGTTGCAACTTATTCTATTAAATAAAATAACCAATTGTAATAAGTATTTTTTAATTATTTGGTACAGTAAAACACCATATTTTTACATTAGAAAAATATTTTCCGCAAAGGCATTGATCGAGCTTTTCTTGAGTCGATAACTTCTGGCAGTACACATTTTTCATAAAAAGCTTGTAATTTGGGTAACATGTTTAACGACCAAAAGTCGTAGTCTTTGTAAATTTTTAAAATTTTTAGAGGAATATCTGGTCCAGTCCATATGGCAAGTATGCAGACATTTTTTCCTTCCTTCCTTCCTCTACCTTCCTTCTTCAACCTATCCCTAAACTAAAACTTAAAACTTCTATAACTCTTCGACTTTAACTTATCGATATTAGATCATTCATGAAAAGTTTCGTCCGAAAAGTGGTTATTTCTTGGATTAAAAACTGAAGTTTAGCTTTAATGTTACTATTACATAGATACACTAACAAAACAACTCCTTAAATCGTTTAAGTACTAGCCTAGTTTAAATTTAAGATAGAATAACAATAGAATAAGAATGTAGATGCTATGCTACCCGGACAAACCTTCGTGGTCTTTGGGTAACATATAAATTGTACTGCTTGTTATTTTCTTCAAATAAAAAAATAAAAAAAAAAAAGCTATTTTCAGTTTGAAAAGATGTGATCGGATCGAGTGTCGTAAAGACTTATTCTCTCCATCAGTATAAATAAAATGGCACACATTAGTCTCTTACCATTTCCATCGCTTCGACTAGATTACTTGATGTTGAAGCAACAACACTATCAGGATTACCTCGTTTTTTCAATCTAAAATGATTATAAAGCATTAATACCAACTTATTTTTCTGTACACACACATAGACACAGATTACATGATAAACCTGTCAATACAAAATTACACTATACGAATATACTGTCATAAGCGTCTAGAGACTCGAAGGTGTAGGCTACACCTTCGAGTCTCTAGACGCTGCGAATGAAAATGTACTTAACCTTACAATCTTAAAGTGTGTTTTGCTTTAAAGCTGACTCCGCCGCCGTGTAATTTGCTAAACATAACTTTCAAATGACAGTTGATAATGAAGAACATTGACCTTCCCATTCTTATCTCGGACGATTAATCACGTATCTTAAAATACAATACACGGTTTGACCGTACTAGAAAGTATAGGATTAAGACTATGAGGTGTATAAAATAGGAACTTACCTTGCTTCTCTTGCTTTCTGCAGAGAAACAATATTTCTTCTTTTACGTATCGCAATTATACTTGTATTTATTTTTCCCCATTTCGACTGGTAATAAAACTCGAAGTAGCTACAATCAAAATAACTTTAATAAGTTGACTTTAATAAACTTAAATACATATAATGATAAAAATAAATAAATAATAAATAAATTTTAATAAACTATAAATAACTTTACTAATAAAGTGTGAACTTTATACTAATTGAAATATACCGTTAGAAAATAAATACTTACAAAGATCAAAAACTGCGGTCGTAGTTAACACGCACACAAAAGCAATGCTGCAGTGTCTACACGACAATCGGCGCACACGACAGTAGTATCGGAACGAAGGCGCGCGGTAAAGAAACTGACATAGGTCCAACCTCAACAAGCGCTCGCGCGATACTAATCGCAGACGGCCGGCGCGGTGAATTATATAGTATTTTTATTTATTTAATTAGAAAATAATAGTAGCGATTTAAAAAATGAAAATAATACCATATATTAAGCAAATGTTGATGATTATTTTTGTATAAATTTTACGCCTAAATAATGGTGGGCTTTGGAGATATTGCCGCTTGTTTCGAAGCCTTTTCGGTCGATAATTGAAATACGTAGATATTTTTTTTCTTAGCATAATAGGCATATAACCAAAATGTATTCTATTATTATTGAGGTATAGGATATTTGAGAGCTAATTATATTTTTTTTTATGGGAGATATTCAGAAGAATCTCCAAATTAGAGCTCCGAAATCATGTCTCCGTGGGTTTTTGCCTAAACATGCAACGGGAGAAAGCTTATTACTATATAATGAAATAAGTTATCTAAAATCGGTTCTGAGGTTATTGTAGTAGAGAAAACGAACTATTTTTACCAAGTAATTGATATTTAATACAACGAACGTAAAATATACAATTTCAACGTCGAAAACTTGCAATTTCGTGTTTTTTTGTGAAAGGGCTCTTAATGTAGAATAGGTCACATAGAGCCGTCGCGCTCGGCGCGAGAGTAGCGGTCGCGTCGCCGCCGCGTTCGGCGGGAATGCAATACTAGTGCGGCGGGACGGAGCGCGATCGCGACGTCAGCGCCATGATGTTTTTGTGTTCTATGGATATTCATTTGAGTAGTCAAATAGACAGCGCGACGGGAGCACGTCGCGTTCGGCGTGACGCCTATTTTGTATTTATTTACAAAAATGAACGTGGAGAAAGTGGAAAAATTAATCGAAATTGTTCGAGGCTACACTTTTATGTATGACCTGAGCCATCACCAGTACAAAAATGCGCACTTGAAAGCTGCAATATGGGAATCCATAGGCAAGGACTTGAATGAAACTGGTAAGTAACATTATATTATTGATCATTTATTCTATTATTATTAAAATAAGTAACAAACTTTTCTCGGACTTCAAATGCGGCGTTAGGAGAACGCTGATTCGTAGATCTTAACGAAGTGAGCGCTCTCGATACGTTAGGTATTTCATTGGGCTCAGGCGAAAAAATCTCTCCCTTTCCTTTTATGTAATTATGTAGACAACAAGCTGCTTTGACAACATGTATGGTAGTATCAACGTCGCTCTCTATAGGCCTATGAAAGATCCGGTATTTTTGTGCCAAAATACCAAAACTGTTTTCAACAACTCGTCTGGCTCGACAAAGTCGATAGTTAAAAGTTTTCTTTCTGTCGTCGCGTATAACCGCTGTTCTAGGAAAAGGCTGCATTAAATATTCTTTCAAAGCAAAACCTTCATCTCCAATTAACACGTGGGGTGTAATGTCTTCATTTCCGGGAAGAGGTTTTGGGGGTAGTAGTGATTTGCCATTTAGGTATACTTGATAAAAGACAGAATTTTCAAAGATTCCGCTATCGCTCAATCGTCCATAGTTCCCAATATCGATGGTAATGAATTTATAAAATGGATCCACGATTGCGAGCAGAACAATAGAGAAAAAAATTTTATAGCAATAATAATTTGATCCGCTATTAGGAGGACATTTGATAGCAATATGTTTTCCATCTATACTTCCCACGCAGTTGGGAAAGTTCCATATTTCTCTATAACCAACTTCCGACTGTCTCCAAATCTCCTCTGTTGGTGTTGGCATATACGTTGGTTGTAGTGAATTCCATATTTCTATGCAAACATTCTTCACAATGTCACCCACAGTACTGCGACCAACGCGAAAGGAAAAAGCAATAGTTTGATAAGAGTCGCCGGTGGTTAGATACCTGGAAAAAAATAAGTCACACTAAATAAATAAACTAATAACTATTCATCTTTTAGGTGAAGCCGTGAGGAATAAATGGAAGACAATAAGAGACGGCTACACCAAGTTTAAGAAGCAACAGAAATGCTCAACAGGTTCGAGTAGGAAGAATATAAATTATACGTGGGCATCGCAATTATCATTTTTAGACAACTTCAATGTACCGCGAGTGTCATCCTCAAATATTTCCATAACTTCAAACATTCAACAACCTTCTCGAGTTCAAACACCATCAATAGACTCTGACGATTTAGAAAATAGTACATCACAATTTAATTCATCACCCATACCATCAACATTGTCATCGTCACAGATTCCGCCTTCATCTGAGTTCATACCTCCATCCCCATGCAATGCATCAAAATCTATACCCTCCACCAGAAAGAATAAACGAACGTCAGAAAATAGGAGAGATGACGATGACGTCGGGAGAGTATTAGATTTTTTAAATTCAAAAAAGAAAAAAGAGTACGATGTCGTCGACAATTTGTTCTTAAGCTACGCTGACACTTTCAAAAAATTCCCTGCGCGACAACAAGCCCTTGTCAAGTTGGAATTAGCCAAATTGTTCACGAATACTGAATTACAGTTGCTCGACGATCGACCCGCGAACAATTCAAATTTTCAATACGATTCAAACGTATCACCAACGTATACTACAACAAGTTCTGTTGAGAACCACGCGTATTATTCACCAAAACCTCATCCGATAAATCTCTCTGGTGATAACAATAACAATGTGACTGTGGCAAATTCTGGACAATTGTTCGAAAACCAATTTAACGAAAACTTACCGCAACTCGACAATTACGACACGATTGACTGATATTTTTTTAATTATTATATTTTTTTATTAAATCTTCGCAAAGTGTTGAGCATTTAAAAGAGTAACATTTCAACAATATGGAAAACAATTAACATCCAAACATTTGAGAAATTCGGCCAGTGGGACCTGGTTTTCGGAGACCACCACTCGGCTGAATTTCCAGATTCTTTTGATGACAATTCTTTAAAATATTTTTGAAATGTTGCTCTCTTATGTGCTTAACAATTTGGATATAATGTTTAATATATCACAACAATTCAGTAACTATTCGAGAACAATTCGGCTAGTTCCAACTTGAATTAACCGTGATTCAAAGTATGATTTTTACCGCACGAGATAAAGCAGTGAGGAATGTCGCCAATGGGTATTTACAATTGGAACGTTGTGGCTATCGACTTGTGATACTATTTTATTAAGCTATTAGGTTGTTAAATTAAGTTGAATTAAGATTTAAAAGACTGATTATACATATGACTCCGATTCGAGTTCAAGTTTTAAGTTGTTGTTGTTTAATTAGTTTGCTGATGTTGAATTTTGAAGTTTATATAAGAATAAGACAGTAAATAAACCTACCTCAGACAAATTGCCAGCCTTTCTCTTGAAATAATAGCCTTCCTCCAATTCGTGTTGAGTTTGCTTATTTTATCTCCTATTGCACCATGTAATTCTTCAAAACAAGCCTGCGACATTTTGAAATAGGTATAGAACCTATCCTCATGTGATTCCAGTTCGCGGCAGAGTCTATGGTATTCCCCGTATTCATGACGCTTTTGGTTCAATTCATGCACCCATATCCGTTTACGCCGCTTTTTTGCTAACACAAAGGCAAGCAGCAATGCTTCCACGTCTGAATCGCTCGACATCTCTTTTCGATATGCTCGAAAAGACGCGCCGAGTGCGACGGGTCGGCCGACGCGATGGTAGCGCGAGCCCCGCTAGCGTCGCGTCGCCGTCCCGCCCCGTCCGCTGTCTGCCCAGACCTAATACATTACAACTCTTCACGTCCCGCCAGCGTCGCGTCGCCGTCCCGCCCCGTCCGCTGTTTGCCCAGACCTTAAGGGAATCTTACGGAATAACTTTATATCTTTACTAGCTGCGCCCCGCGGTTTTACCCGCGTGGTGATGGAAATTAGGTACTTTCGCAATTCGAATCCAGTAAAAATCATACAGTACTTCAATACATTTATTTGGCAGTACTAAGTATCAAATTGTCCACAGAGAAAAATCGCAATAACAAGATATTTGCAACTACTTACTACAGCCCTTTAATATCACAAACCATTTATAATTAGAAACAATCTTTGCGCCGGGCAATTAAAGCGCTCTTGAACAAAGTTGCCCGTGATTTATGATACTACTCGCAACTTCTCTGATTTTTAGCAGATCAATCATTTTAAATTGACTCTGGAATTATAAAAAAGATGGCCGGGGATAAGTCCCTTGTGAATGGAGGCGCTTATGCGATAGAGATTGTTAGCCATTGATTGATGAGGCCATGGGCGGTTGCTAACCTTTAATGTATGAATTGGATTGCCTGATTGCGCTCCGTTAAACCACTTTGTACGTATCACTTTGGGGGAGGAAGACTCTTTGAGCCAAGTCAGTCTATTACCGGAGCTATTTGTAATCTCAAAAAGGAGATTGATTACTAAGATTTACTTAATTCGATTGTCTACTCGATGTCTGTAAATATGTATCATGATCAAAGCCGAAAGGAACTAATATCTATAAACTATATCTAAAGTAAATGGTGCTACGATGCGATTAAACCATCCACTTCCAGTAATCTTAATCGCAATTGATTTATCCTATAAAGGGATTTATGGCGCGCTTTCTAATACAATGTTTTAAATAGATTGTTTATTTATAAGAGGGTAGTTGTTTAAAAAATAGCTTGACGGGCAGAAATAAATAACAATAAACACTGTGTTAGATAATTTAACAAGTTGGGTGAAGATTCAATGAAATACAAAAGCTTAACTTGTAAGTGTACAAAAAATCAAAGTGTTTTATTAGAAAGTTTTGTTTGCACAGTGATAGGTCATGAATATATCATAGACTTTTATATCGATGATATCTTAAACGCGTTATTTGACTAAAAGGATAGAAAAAAGACATGTCCAGCAGTTACAAAAACTTTATATTCTTTTTGTTTGTTCCAGGTGTTGCTCAACTGATTGCTCCAATGGAAGTGACAATAATACACGAAAATGATTCAAAATGGCTCAAATAAACACAGTAGGATCATGGCCACAACTCGATCTCCTCACAACAGCACACACTATCCTACACACCTATACCCGTCGAAGCGACCACCCGACGATAGTAACACTACTTTCAGAGAAGCTAACTCTGGAGATTTTATGAAGCTAGTCGACGACTTTAGTGACTATTTCTACGGGAACACATCACAAGACTCTTTTAGTGAACATAATAACAGTTTGGACTTAAACGATTTGTATGTCAACTGTAGTTTTAACGGTACATTAAACGTGTCGTGTTTCAAACATATTGAGGAGTCTCCACAAAATTTCTGGGGACTGTTTCTCCTAATATTTCCGTTCTTCACATTGTTTGGCAATGTGCTAGTGATAATGAGTGTTGTGCGAGAGAGGGCGCTTCAGACTGTTACCAATTACTTCATCGTGAGCCTGGCCGTGGCTGATCTTCTTGTGGCGGTGGTGGTCATGCCGTTTGGGGTTTATTATTTGGTAAGTCCTAGGAAGTTAAGCTACATTGATAATAAATAATTATTTTTAAATGGTTAACATTTTGGAAATAATGATTGTGTTTGTCATCGATAGTATTATATTATAAGCAGGTGCTTTTAAATCCTCAAATAAAAAGAAACGTGAAGTTGTAATGATTCGAACCGTTTATTCCGCAGCACATGAAATCAGAAATATGTTCCTAATTTATTGGTATTCTTGGGAATATCATCGGCTTTTTAAGTACTAGCGACCCGCGCCGGCTTTGCACGGGTGCAATGATGAACCTCTAAATTTATCAGTGTTTAACTCTGATTCATCATTCTATCTATTAAAAGAAACCGCTTCAAAATCCGTTGCGTAGTTTTAAAGATTTAGGTATACATAGGGACGGACAGACGACAGCGACTTTGTTTTATACTATGCAGTGATATTTGCTTGAGACTACTGCAACTTATTTTTGACTTGTGGTTCTTATCTCCTTGGCCTCAACCTTCGAGGACTTCATCGAAAGATCGGTAATTTTAACTGCTTTGCAAAACTGCTTACTAAATATTTTTATTGTTTAGCAAAGTTGTGATTTGTCTCTATGTTCACATCTATTCATTGAAATGAAAGGGAAATCAACATGCAACTGAATTAAAAATGAACTCTTTTTAAAAGTCGGTTGATAATATTTTTTTTGGGACAAAACTCTTCTCAACCTTAAAACCAGAACGGTTTACTTCATAACTCTCCAACTTGGTTCTTAAGGAGTGATCATGATTACATAATATTTCAAAAATATCAAAATTAATGTAGTTAATTAAAAACCAGTAAAGCAAAGCCACTCCAAATTGTAAAATGAGTTGGAAAACAAACAAATAAAGTGGCAAGTTAGAGCCCATTGAAACACCAGAGCTGCTGTCACTAACTCTCAAACAAAAGGTGGATTTGGAAGGCTTAATGTCTAGACAATGTAGTGAAATTTTGGGATTCACTCCATTCAAACCCAATGATAATGATAATGATATTATTACTACATATATATTTCAATTCATAATCTAAATATGCAACTTGTAAATATCACTTGAAATACAGCCTTATTTAGGCAAAATACTCGGAAATTGTGGTATAACTGAGAGTGAGTGGGCTTTAATCTATTTTGGCCCGTCGTTGAATGAATGATCATCATATAAATAATCAGCTGACTTCCTACGTACTACAAACTATACGTAAAGCCGCCTGTCTGGGCCGTCAATTCAATTCATATGCGAAGTTGACTGTTGGTCTAGGGGTTGAATGTGCCATCTTTAGGTCATGGGTCTCTGGTTCGATTCTGGAGTCGGAAATGTGTCTTTGTGAAAACCAGAGGCACTTGCTTAGAATGTAGATGTCATTTGTGTTCATGATTTATATACTTGCAAAGTGCCCCCGTGATATAGGTTTTTTTTTTTTTAGATAAGAAGTCAATGATTTCAATAACTAATAGCAGGTCTGACCAAATGATCACCGGATCACCGACATCCACTACATTGGTAGCTGAAACTAGACGTTAAATGCTCCTTGCATTAAATATTAGCCAAACATCACCAAGAGAAATCAAACAAAAGTCAAGGAAGTTTAGAGGGTTTTTACCTAACCAGTTCTTTTGATAAAATTGTTTAGCGGCATTTTTTAAGTAACAGAGAGAGTAACAAAGTAGCTGTGCCTTTGTACAAATGTGAATTTCCATGTGTTCGACTTATGTTTTGTATGTGTACATATATTGTTAAATAAATAAAGAAACAAAAATATCTCGTAAAATATAAAATAACGTGTGTAAATGGAAAATATGTAGAAAAACAGACCGGCTCAATAGGGGCTTCTGAGTTGTTTGCGGAAAGTATTTAAGCCGTAGCCTTTCGTATATTTATCCGCCAAACATCAGTAATACGGTTATCCGCCGAGTTCTATTGATCAATGTTCTTGTGAAATATCCGAATTTTGCTTTTTCGGGTAAACACTGTATTTTTTGTTTATTTAAGGTATATCTCATCAAAGCAAATGTTTGAATAGGAAGCATATTTCAGGGTATCAAGATACATCGCGTCGGCGAGTTACTGAAATACCCTATTCAAACCCAACATTCAATGGATTTATAATAATACTAGCTTATGACCCAGACGTACGAGTAAGTCTTTACATAGTATAAAACAAAGTCGCTGTTTCTGTCCGTCCCTATGTATGCTTAAATCTTTAAAACTACGCAACGGATTTTGATACGGTTTTTTTTAATAGATAGTGTGATTCAAGAGGAAGGTTTATATGTATAACCCACACCAGCTTTGCACGGGCGAAGCCGGGGCGGGCCACTAGTTAAAGAATAAACTCAGCTCTAATTTTTCAAACGCCTCCGAAATAGGACTTACAATTGAAGTTAAGCCACCATAATTGGAGCCAAAAATATCCGCAAGATATGCCAAACTGCCACCAGGATTTTGGCAATCCTGTGGGCTATAACGGTTTTGCTTTTTAAATCTTCATCGATTGACCATGTCTCTGTAATATACGTCGTCACCGGCAGCACACAATTTGTTTATTGCGATATTATTAAAGCTAATTATTCATATTTATTAAATTTATAAATAATAAGATTCATTACGAAACTTACAGAGCAAGTGTCAAATCTGCTTCAATGGCGGCAGCAATATTTTAGCGGTACTTAGTGATAAGCTGCGAAATTATTTACGGAACTTTCCTCCAGTAATGGCCGTCTCTTGTAGATACTGTAATGGATACTGAGACCTAATTACAAGTTAGTAAGATCTAAAATCAAGTACTGCCGAGGTAATCTCTGACGGAATAGGAAAAGATGCCACTAATGACATTATAGGTCTGGGTTTCAATCAAATAATATGATGAAATGACCATGTTTGATGCCCTAATTTTACTTTAAAACAGCTATTTGTGAAAGTCTTCAGTGAGAAAAAATATTTAGATAACATATTAATGCCTCCACTTTTGGAAATTTTGTCTGGAAATTGTGGTCTAAATCCTCTAAACTTATTATCAAATTTAGTCAGAAACCTTTGTTAGATTCGTTTTCACCAACCGTTCCTGTATCATAAGCTCTTTCCCATTCCAGACTTATTGATATAGGTCCAATAATGTTCATTCCTTTTCCGGACCGTTGTCCGAATTCTATTACTGAAACTTAACCGCAATAAACCACCAGATCTGGTGGCCTGAAAATATAGCGACAAGAGAAAAAAAATCTAAATCGCCGTGATAGTATATCTTTTCGGCAAATATAATTTTATTACAGATATTTTATGGCACACTGGAATTCACGCGGAGCTAAGGGTGTGGCTTTGGAGTAGTGGAGCGGGCATTGTTTAACACAATTTCAAGCCCTACTGTTCTGACTTTTTTTTTTATTAAAAACGAAACCCTGCCCTAGGTATAACCTGTATCGCGGGGCAGTTTACAAACATGTAATTCACGAGCACAAATGACACCCAGACTCCGAGCAAGTGCCTCTGGTTTAGACAAAAACACTTGCCCGACCCCGGAATCGAACCCGGGACCCGTTGATCCAAAGGCGGCACATCTAACCCCTAGACCAACGAGTAAAATATCTTTGATTGTAAAATATCTTTGATTTTCTCCGAAGAGCAGCATGTTGAGGTGGTAGCTTCTGGTAAAAATTTAGAAAATGAATAATCGAATGTTTTATGAAGGTTCGTTGAAGTTTTACTTGATGACTTAGTTTTACACGCTAGACGGATATATGCTCAACGAAAATTATGGGTACAAGCCGATATAGTGTTGAAAGGACCCAAGCAATGTGGATTCTAGAGCTTGAACTACGTAAATTTGCTACAATCCCATGGTTGCGGGACAGTCCAGAGCACCGCCTATTTATCGGTAACAGGACTATCAAATTAACCACTTCTTTCTTTTTGTTTAACTTGTAGCTGGTTGACCACTTTTTGTGTAAATGCATAAAAAGTTGCCAACAAGCTTAAAGTCCTAATGAGAATTCATTACTTATAAACAACATGACCGTACTTACATCAAGTTTATTCATTGGATACAGCGAAGAAGTCTCCGTCGCCATCTATGAGAGGAAAACTAACTGAACTTTAGTACCTACTTTGAATGTGAAATGTGTGTCTGGTTTGTATTCGCGGTTGTTAGATGAAAGAGTTGCATTTGTGCTTGCCAGTAATTGTTTGCTTTTCCGTACGTGGGAACACTTAGGTACTCAGTCGCCAGGGCTAGTCTGGTAAAATGGAAAAGAGACCCGACACAGGGCGTTAAACACGTCAAAAACAATAAAAACTGCGTCTTTACTTATAAATTATTATATTTTAGGGATAGGATTGATGTACAAACTAGCAAAAAACAAACCATTCGTAATTAAGTTAAGGCTTCCAAAATTAAATGTTTAATTGCAACTAGACCAAAATGTATCAGAGTAAATGTTACCTGCTTCTGACATGATAAAAGCTAGATCTTAATCAAGTCTGTTAACATTATATCAAATTTTAGAGGTAACTTGAGGCTAGGTTAGTCTACAGATTCAAAGAACTGCGTGACAGCCTCTTTGATCTCTAGCTCTTTGTTTTTCTATTCCAGATTTGAATGTGTAGTTTTATGCAAGTTACATTGTGTACATGTTTGTGATTCTTGTTATAATACGGATGCACGACTTCACTATTCATAAGATATGTCATTAATTCATATAGCAGCACCTAGTTTTTTGTTTTTCTCTCTTGTGGCAACCGAGTCGTTAGATGTGACTATTCTGCCAGTGTCGGGTTATCTGGTACCTAGTTAACTCCATAGATTTGAGAGAAGTCAATGGCATACTGGCAGTCAGTTGTACGTTTCTTCTTTTGTGGAGCTCACTTGCTCTATGTGGTGAAGCCACTTATTTACACAAAACAACATGCCGAGCGTTAAGCGTGACATGTAGTTTTACGGATTCATGGATCCATATTTGGATCCGGGTCATACCATAAATATTGGGTAGAACCAAACCGGTAGTGCCAATAAATTAGTCTCAGACAAACAGGCAACAATCACTCTGTGTGAATATTCTTGTTCATATGCGGTCACAAAGATGGCTAACCCAAAAGAGATTTTAAAAATTCAACATACTGACCTTCTTTTGGGTTAGCCATCTTTAAAAAAAACCGTAATTGTAGAGGGTTTTTTTTTTCAATAATAGCTAAGAACAATCTCTGATGGCACACCTAATACACAATTCGTTCGTTTCGTTTCAGCCCATAAATGACCCACTACTGAATCGGGCCTCCTCCAAATTCATGGAGGGAAATTAGCCTACTGTGCCACGCTGGCAAGACGTTTTGTATCAAGGTTTCCTTCTCTTGGGGCTAGGTGATCTGCCGCTTGCGTTCTTTTAGTCGCCTCTTACGACACCCTGAAGATGGAATGTTTATCGTGGGAGGTTCAAAACATTAAACAATCTGCGACAAGCCAAATCGCTACACAAATCAAACTCGCGACCTAAAACTCTCCAAAGTCGCCTTGTATTGAATGTGTGGTTATAAAGCCAGCGGCGTTACAGACGTTGTAAAAGTGGTTCAGATTATCGTTTTATTGCTAATGTCTTATTCGGCCAAGTCGACAATCTCTTCCACGTCCTCACTTGATTGTTATTTCAAAATCACTCCAGATTTTTTGTGGTGTATGGGTTTTCCCAGCAGACCGCTAGAGTGGCCCGCCTGCTCTTTGCCTATGGACGTTTTAAACAACAGAGGGGTAACACACACACACACACTGGGAGTGTGACCCAGCAAGAAAATTACGATGGCAGCAGAAGAGTAAAGCGTGCACCTTCCGCTGCAGGACCTATTCACCGCTGACACATTTTTGGATATTTTTATACTATGTCCTATTTGGTCTGTAAACTTCACCAGCGTAATTTAGGAGTAGCACGAGATTTTTGCAGCATTTTTAAGAGACATTGTCTTGACGCAGTTAATTCTCATTAGTAGGTAAATAGTTCTCAGAACTAGCTAATTTGTCTGTGTTTTGTCGGATTTAGAATACTCAATTTTCACTAACCCATTTTATACTTGGGAGAGGCTGATCGTAAGTAATAAATAAATAAATAAATATCCTTGGACATTTCACACAACGCAACTTAATGCTTGTGTTATGTTAACGAGATGGATGATAAACTACTTATATAAAATTTTTTTTTGTAAATACATACATATTATAGATAGAAATGACACCCAGACTTCGAGCCAGTGCCTCTGGTTTAGACAAAGAAACTTGCCCGACCCCGGAATCGAACCCGGGACCCGTTGATCCAAAGGCGGCACATCTAACCACTAGACCAACGAGGCAGTCAAATAGTTACAATAGTGCCGCGTTTCACTCTCTCGGCGGTCTTGTGCCAATTTCACACGTACGTCCGGCGGGTTCGTGCCAATTTCACACAACGTGGCCAGGCGAGCCACCGCCGTTGCCTTTGTTTGTGGCAAATGACGGTGTCAAGCGGAAACACAAAGAATTGAGGACGGTTGGTTAATTTTCCTTTTGACATGTTGTTGCGTGGTTTAACAAGCCTATGAAGTGACAATCAGTTTGCAGCCAGCCTTATTCGATAAAATCATTTTGAATTTAGATTGATTGACGCGTTATCACCTCCCCATTCTATCCTGAGGGTGTAGTAAGATCCGAGGAAAAGAAATGACAAGGCCGATAACCTAGCCGCAAGGAAAAAAAACTTGATACGAAACCCTATGCCAACCCGTCTTGCCAGCGTGGTACAGTACGCCTCCATGTAACTGGAAGAGGCCCGACTCAGCAGTGGGTCATCTATGGGTTTAGTAGTAGTTACCAACATGGGTCAGCTAGCCGTCAAGTAAACATCAGACCACTACATCAGAACTAGTGTCCAACTACAATGAAGTTGGCAAAATACTAGCTTGCCTTTGATAACAATTTCGTTGCGATAGGTCGCTGCCAGCAACGTGGTTTGATGAAGCTCTGGTGATGTTATGTGGCTGTGGTGTTCTGTAAAGGATCTTTCAGAGTCGACCTGCTTCTGCAATGTACTTACTACTACTAATCAGGCCATAAATGACCCACTGCTGAGTCGGGCCTCCTCCCATAACACAGAGCGTAATTAGCCTACTGTGCCACGCTGGCCATCGGCTTGGCACAGGGTTTCCTATGGAGTTTTCCTCCTCTTGCGGCTAGGTTTTCGGCCTTGCCATTTCCTTTTGTCGGCTCTTACGACAGCCTCACGATGGAATGGGGTGGTGACACTATTTATTCTAAATCCGTCACCACAGGGACGCAATATGCTGCCACCCAATACATCACTATCATCATTTACAAACCTTTTTCCTTCAAAAGACCTCCCACCCCTCCCGGGCCATAAACAAGATGCAATCTGACACAATTTCCACATCCGTGTGTTTCCAGCCGGTTATTTCCATCCATGATTAATGACGTCATCGCGTATGTTTTTTCCTGACGGGAGTGTGCCGCGGTTAAGCGCCTAATGCCGCATCCGTTTGCTTGCTAATGACTTCACACCAACAGCCAACAGGCTGTGCCGCCAGTTTATTGGCAACATTTTTCTCTTAATGCCATGTTGATGTCTTCCTTTTTCCTATGGCTCGCCTTTTCCTCAAAATAATGATGTCGCCAGAGTCATCTAGCAGGACAACCGGTAATTATATGGTTAGACCAACTATCCGATCTCGCAAGTGTTTTTTTTTATTTCGTCTCACGATTGTCTTATTTGGTAGAATGGCAACCGGGACCAACGGTTGTACGCTCCCTCCTAAGCACGGTTAAGATGTTAAATAGCGCCATAACACCTATATCCAGCAGTGGACCATCAGCAGTGGAATCCAGTAGAGCAGACGTTAAATTAAGAACTATTATAATATGAACTATCATTATATGTATTATATAAATTACTAGTGGCCCGCCCCGGCTTCGCCCGTGCAAAGCGGGGGTGGGTTATACATAAAAACCTTCCCCTTGAATCACTCTATCTATTAAAAAAAACCGCTTCAAAATCCGTTGCGTAGTTTTAAAGATTTATGCATACATAGGGACGGACAGAAGAATGCGACTTTGTTTTATACTATGTAGTGATAACGATGTCTTAGGTTTTCATGATCTTTACACATTGCAGGAAATCTGTTCACGGTTATGATCGTTTTATTTCATTTTATTCCCAACGTGTCAGACACTTTGCAGGGTCCGTGGTCGCGGGACGTTGGGAATAAAATAAAATAAAACGATCATAACCGTGAACAGATTTCCTGCAATGTGTAAAGATCATGATGATGTAGATTTGGAAAAAGCAACTACAGAGTTTCTTGCCGGCTCTTCTCTGTAGAGCAGCATTCCGAACCGGTGGTAGTTTCATCATGAATGTGGGTGGACGTAAGGCTTGTGGAAGATCAAGAGAGATGGATGGATTGTAAGCATGAGAAATTGTGTATGAAAGGTGTGACTGTAGATATGACGACTGATAGGTGTGTATGGAGACTACCACGTAGCGTGGGACAGGGGTCGTAAGATGATGATAATGGTAACTGTAAATATGACGATCTATTAAGAGTTTTGTGATAAAACCTACGTAAATAAACTTAATTTTGACTTTGACTTTGATCATATCCTGCAACTATTAAATTATTTCCAGCACTATCCGCCACGCTATAATATCTATGTAAAAAGAAAATATTCATCTAGGTTAATTCTTATGAAACGAGCCTGCTTATTTTTCTGGTCCTTTTTGTTGAATAACATATCCCACGCGGGGAGGATAATGTTTAAATAATAATATAATGATAATAAAGTTAGTATAGTTCATATAGACTATGTAAGTAAAGGCAAAAGTATTTAAATGGGTTGGTACAGAGTTTCGTTTCAAGTTTTCTTTCTCTTGCGGCTATGTTTGCGGCCTTGTCATTTCCTTTTGTTGGCTCTTACGAAACCCTCAGGGTGGAATGGGGTGGTGAACTAAAATAATCTAAATGAGTCACTACACGGAGTATGCTTTTCAGGTTATTGGCAATTTAATACATGGGGTAGGTTATCCATAAACAATTTTAATTCACCTGAGAATAAGTGATTCAATATTTTTCAGTTGTAAGTTTATCGCTAATATGAATTATATTCATACTAGCTGACCCGGCGAACTTTGTTCCGCATTATAAATATTTAAAACAAAAAGAAAGTTGGACATAGGATACCTGAGATTTTTATCCCGTCCGTATAAACCCTTTTTTTTTTTTTTTTTTTTTTACGTCGGAGATCCTCATGGATTCCCGGCCGTTGGGACTAGCCGGGATATGTGGGACTCCGGGGCGCGTAGAGATGGTAAATTGCGCCCCGACCTACCCACTAAAACCGACGGCGATTATAAAACCTACTTTAACAAAACGCAACTGACAGCGAAACGTTATGTTGTCTATAGTTTAATATGGCCGAAAATTTGACAATTAGAAATTTTGAATTCGACTTGTTTATATTGTTGTAATTCACATAATATCTTTATAACTTGTAGCCTATGTGTTATTCTGATGTATAAGCTATATTATTGTAAAGTTTCATTAAAATCCATTCAGTAGTTTTTACGTGAAAGAGTAACAAACATCCATCCATCCATCCATCCATACTTACAAACTTTCACGTTTATAATATATGATGATGATGATGATGATGATGATACTCGTATGTAAATCTCTGTTTTTATGCATTTTATTTGTTCTTAACGACGACTCAAAGGAGTTTCTGTCATTGGTTTTAATTTCAGCCAAAAATGCAATAAAATTTAAGCATTTTAAGCATGTTTATTAATCAATATTTGCTTGAATGTTTTGAGATTCTTAGATTTTTATCAAAACCGATTCAGCAATTTTCAATTAAAATAACTGGCAGGTCTTTATCTCCACCCTCTATATATTGGATCTAGATAACATGTTATTGGTATTTGAATCCTTTACAAAACATACATTTCGTTCGTTGAATCAAAGATTCTAGCCGGTTTTTTCTTGTTAAAAAATATTTTTCTCATTTGGAATTTGATCTTACACGTGAACAGGAAAACGTCGGTTTTATTCTAAGAATCCATCACCTCAAACAAGCGTACAAGAAAATGTCATTAAAAATCATTCAAGCAACATTCGCAGCTTAAATTATCATAAAATCCTCCGTTTCTGAGGAAATCGCTTGAGCCTGAGTAAAAGGTCATTATTGAGGCCGCACAAATCGGGCCTCTAAGTACCGGCCACTTTTGGCCTATTTTTATCCTCAATTGTTTCTCGCCACTCCAAGTTGAAGTGTCTTTGTTTTAGTATTGTAAATATTTTTGTGAAACTGAAATATTATAAAAAGGGATTTATTGTTCCTGGCTTAGACTCAATGTTGTCTCATTAGGCAAACTACTAGTGTTTACATGGAGTGATTGTCATTTGACCTCCATGATCTAGTAGGACTACTGGTATTTACCCTGGTTGACAGTTTTCACGATATCGACGGATTTAAACTAAAGGAATTTAGTTTAATTGTAATTGTGATGGATTTCGAATACACCATGTATTGCGCCACCCCATTTCATTCTTAGGGTGCCGTAAATAGGTTTTTCCTCATTCCGTTTTCGATTATTAGTGCAAATAATTTATAAAATCAGAATATTTATAGGTTTAACTGATGATTTTATTTCACATTATATATGATAATATGAGTCCTAGCGGCTTAATCTCGGGGTCAAAAAAAATACAAGAACAATATTGACTCTTCTTATAAAGAAGAGCATTGGCGGTGTTTTTAAAATATTAAAGTTTAACGCCTATATTATAATAGTTCGCAATAAAACTCGGTGTGAACAACCTCTTTAAGTCATTTATACTTGTTATAAGGCTTTAATAAGGTTCACATAGAACAGAAATAATTGCTTTATTTAAAAAAAAACATAAAAGTAAACTGTCGCAGCTTCCGCGATTTTATGCGAAAATTCAATTTATTCCCGTAAAAGCATCCATAACTTAACTAGTTTGTACGAAAATTAAAGCAATAACTAATACTTGGCTCGTGAAACGCGTCAAAAGATCTCGTAATTCAAAATACAGGTGGTGCAAAATTAATTTCAACGACATCAGCATTAAAAAATGTACCTTAAACGCAGCTTTTTACGTCCATAATTCCATAACGGGACTGTTATATTCAAATCGAACTATCATTGCAAATACGAGCTCTATTTTCAAAGGCATATAGTTGAAAGTCTATTTGGTGACGGATTTACAATGTTTAGCGTTACCCATTCCATCCGGAGGGTGTCGCTTGAAGTAATATCCGGTAGGTACCAGGCTTTATGTAAATGGAGGTGGCCCAACACAGCTGTGGGTCGAGATAATAACGATGATGATGATTAATCCGAACTCCATTTATGATAATGCAAACAATAAATTGAAATTTGATTAGGCCTCCGGATTTCCGGACGTGTGGTTTCGGGCCGGTCAAATCCGGATTTGTTTACTGCTGTATGACTAGTTGGGTCTGTGGTCGTTATTCGGTGATTTGATAGCGTGATTTCGGCGAATGTTACTGTAATTGAGTATTGGTTTGACTTCAATCAAATACGTATTAGTGCTCATTTATAAATAATCAAATTATCTTGTAATATGATGAAATTTATATAAGTACTAGCAGTTGTGCTAGCAGACCCGGCCACGTGTTGCTATAGCTAATGTTTTGGTTATATTACATTTTAATATACGGTATTTTAATACGTTAATACTTACTCAATCCAGTCGACATATATTGCCATCTGTTTTAATCGTTTGGAGCTAACATATAATTGTGACTGTCAAACAATAGACAAATAATTTGCAATAAAATAATATTGCGACTATAAATTCAAATGTAAGCCAAAATCAAAATGTTTTTTATTCGAATAAATTCTTACGAATGCTTTCAAATAGTCAAAAAAAAACCCTAAATCAAAATAAAAAAATATAAATAAGAATAATTTATCATTTAGTTTTTACCACCGGTTCGGAATGCCATTCCGCAGAGAAGAGCCGGCAAGAAACTCCATTGTTGCTCTTTTAAATAAAAGGGTTACAATGATGGTGGTACAAACAAGTCTGATAGATTAGTGAAGGCAATAACACGCATAAACAAGTGGCATATAAAAAAAATAGAAAATAAATATTAGTGAAATTACATGGTGCGTGCTGAAACTGCACTCACATACTGTGTACAAAACTTCACTAATAAAAAGGCTGAAAGATCAGAGCTAGACCATAACACAGCCGACGACGTTACTCCCGTGCGTCACTATCTGATAGATAGCTTTTTTAATTAGACCGGACATCACGTAACTTTTAAATTTCTCAAACGACCAACCCAAAACAGTTTCCGGTAATTCGCCATCCTCTCTTTCAAGTTGGATCAAACTGCACACGGTGTTTTCTCAATTCTAAGGGTACTCTGGTAGTCTGAGACAATTTTTAAGTTTTCTTGTTATTCTTTCCTATGGGTTTAAACCAGCTTAACATATTTTTATTTATATTGCCTCGTTGGTCTGGTGGTCAGATGTGCCGCCTTTGGATCAACGGGTGCCGGGTTCGATTCCGGGGTCGAGCCAGTGTCTTTATCTAAACCAGAGGCACTGCCTCGGAGTCTGGGTGTCATTTCTATCTATATTAAGTATGTATTTACAAAAAAAAAAGTATATAAGTAGTTTATCATCCATCTCGTTACCATAACACAAGCATTACGTTGCTTAACTTGGGACGAGATGGCGTTGTGTGAAATGTCCAAGGATATTTATATTTATATTATATTTATATTTAGCGCAGTAATCATAACATACAAAAAAAATGTTTAAAAATTAATGTTTGTCTGTATATCCTTTATAGAACTATGCATTTGATCATGATGATATCCAGCAAGTGTTGGGCATGAGCCCCTGAAGGTACTTGAACAAAAACTAGAAAAAAATAATAACTATATTCTTTTTGTGTCATGTCTTTCTTTATATTTTAGTTAGTGGCGAACTATCGCGCGCAGTGTACAGCTAGTGTGTTATGTAAAAATAAGGCACCGGCTGAGTCAACATAACAAGTATTGAATAAATAAAAAACAGATTTGGATTTTAGTTTCGTCATAGTAACCTTGTTGTGTATACTGTGTCACCATTTTATTCCGCAGGTGACGTAAGAGGACTCGATTAAAGGACATAACCTCCACACACTATATCTTGATATTAAACCATGTGCCGACCCGCCTGACCAGCGTGGCACAGTAGGGTAATATCCCTCCTAGTAATTGGAAGAGTCTCGCTATAGTGGGTGTTTTATGGGCTGCAATATGGTGATGACTGATGATGAACTTTTTTCTATTTTGGTTAGGTAACGTAGAGTTTGGTCACAATCTCAACTGTTAAATTGATGCAATTTAAGTGAAGATGCAGTCGACAATATATTACGCACACCTAGAAGATTTCCAAAGACGATCACTCTTGACTTGAAGAAATAAGAGTTTGGATGCGTACACAAATTTAGAGTACATAATAAAAAGGTATGATGGTATTTAAAGGGCTGTATAACACATTGTTTACTACTACTACTCAGCCCATAAATGACCCACTGCACTGGTAAGTCGGGCCTCCTTCCATCACAGGCAGGATAATTAGCCTACTGTGCCACGCTGGCCAGACGGGTTGACACAGGGTTTCATTTCAAGTTTGCCATCTTTTGCGGTCAGGTTTTCGGCCTTGTCATATCCTTTTGTCGACCCTTACGACACCCTCAAGATGAAATTGGGCGGTGACACTGTGTATTCCAAATCCGTCTTTCCAACTTCTTTTAACAAAATGACACTAGACGAACATAAATAAAGGAAGCGTTGACAAATAACACAGAAGTCAAATAACTCACATAGCTTCAAAGTACTATCTTCAATTCCTACCATAAAAATGTCCATAACACTTAAGATTTGTACCATAAACTGAAAATATGGGTGATAAATTTAAACGAAAGTTGTCGCAAACAGCTGATAGCAGAGTTGGCAACCCTAGTCTTGAGGAATCGCCAAATATAATATTAAAAGTCGTGACATCTTGAAGACTAAATGGCCAATTTTGGGAGCAGAAAATTAATTTGTAAGTTTATACATCATTGTTCTAATTTCATGTTTCAGTTGACGCGTTCCGGATCCAATATAACACTTTTTATACTGAATTGGTTGGGGAAGTAAATTATGTATTATGATATTAAATAGGTCAGCGAAATAATAAAAAAAATTAATGATTAGCCCTCTGAGTTTCTTGCCAGTTCTTCTCAGAAGTAGTCGCGTTCCAAACTGGTGGTAAATTAAAATTATAATCATTTGCTTTGTATATTTTTTACTAATGTGTTGCCTATTGTTATTTGAGTTTGACATTCGAGAACAAAATTAAACATAATGTTGATAAATCAATTTAGTACACATTTGAAAGACTAATATCCCTGCCCCAGTCCGAGCCATGGCATTGTGGGTACTGCAGGTGACTGAAGGAAATGAAGAATGTATAGGAAATCTCTTTTATTTTTGGCCGCTCCGGGGAATCGTTGATGCATACCGCTGCCCGGGTTGGACCCACTAAAACTAAAACCCCAGCAACATACCTTCACACCTCTTGTTTGGGATTATACGACATACTTTAGGTATACGAAACAATTTTTTTTAGTTTCGTTGGGGAAATACTTAATGCATACCACTGCCCCTCGGGGGTGGGATCAGTTACCTGGGACACCGGAACAACCCACTAAAACCCCAGTCACACGTCTCGTTGAAGATGCCACAGGTTCGTGAGCAAGCATCGACTGCACTGTGACGCATGTATACGAAATCCTGTGCCAACACGTCTGTCCAGGCTGATTTATTTTCGCGTATACAATGCTTTATTTATGGGATGAGATGAGTTCTACAGGTAAATAATTAAAGTTACAAATTCAAGTATTTTACAATCTATACTCTATACTAATATATAAAGCTGCAGAGTTTGTTTGTTTGTTTGTTTGAACGCGCTAATCTCCGGAACTACTGGACCGATTTCAAAAAATCTTTCAGTGTTAGATAGTCCATTTATCGAGGAAGGTTGTAGGCTATTTTATTTTCAAAAGAATTAGGGATCCGTATGAAAATTGCGATTTTGTAACCCAAGGTGTAAAATCGAAAACCTATTTATGCGTGCGCTGCAAAAAATATTGACAATAGAACAAAATGATGTAGTATGAGTTGGTAGGCACACATATAACTATCATAGTTTAGTCACAATAACCACTTTTATGTTCATAAAAATATGCATAGAGATAAGCACGGGTTCGAAGTCCACGCGGGCGAAGCCGCGCGCTAAGGCTAGTATTGCAATATATCTTATAAAGCATTTACTCCGTGTGGTAACGGATTTAGAATACACAATGTCACCAACCCATATCAACCTGAGGGTGTCGTTAGAGGCGGCTAAAGGAACGCAAAAGTAGATCGCTTAGCCGTAAGAGAAGGAAAACTTGATACAAATCCTATGTCATCCCGCCTTACCAGCGTGGCACAGTAGGCTAATTTCCCTCCATGAATTTGGAAGAGGCCCCGCCCAGTAGTGGCTCATTTATGGACTGGAACGATGCAAGCATTTAATTATAGTGGTAGACTAAAGTTACTGTGACCATGTTCCTGAAATTGGAATTCGAGGAAATTCCACTGGAATACTGGCTCGCCATTCCAGTAAATATCTTCAATTAGTGCCTGTCCTTAGGAGACAACTTCATTTAATAGTTGGTCTGTACTCACTCAGCTCTGCCTAAATTTGGATGGTATATTTCTTTGATCATTTGTAGTTAATCTGCAGCAAACTTACTGCTATAATATTGCTATTGTTGGTCGTGCCGACTTGGATCACGGTCCTTGGTTCGATTCCGGGGTCGGGCAAGATTACGAAAAGCCTACTACTGAGTCGGGCCTCCTCCAGTCACATGGAGGGTCATCAGCCTGCTATACCATGCTGGCCAGACGGGTTGGCACAAGGTTTCTTATCAAGATTTCCTTTTCTTGCGGCTCAGTTTTCGGCCTTGTCATTTCCTTTTGTCGGCTCTTCCGACACCCCCAGGACGCTATATATTCTGGGCTGGTGACGCTAAACATTCTAAAACCGTCACCACGCCGTGAGATTAATAAAGGTAGGTACTGTGTGTTATTTTAGATATCAGAGATAAACCCGTAGTAATAAGTCAATACTCCAGGGCCATTATTCGCAGATACAATAATCTAATGACAATAAATACTATGACAGATCCTGCCAAAGATACGATACCATAAATGGATGGTCATTTCCATTTGTAACAGGAAACTGGGCAAAATGGCCATAACTTATAAGCTATACGCGATTTTAATCCGAAAAGAATACATTGAGGAAATCATATGTCCAACCCATTTCAATCTGAGGGCGTCGTAAGAAATGCAAGACAAGGACAGATTGGCCTGAAGGAAATCATAAAAAAAAATTCAACGTGCTATTGAGGTCTCTGGTTCGATTCCCGTGTCAGGTAAATGTCAGTATGTAAACCAGAGGCGCTTACTCTGAGTGTAATTTGTGTTCCTGAATTACAAGTTACTAACTTCATCAGCCCCCGCAAGTCAAGTATGACGTTTTATAAAAAATAAAATAAATTATTTTATCAGTTTTAGTACCTTTGGTACTTATGTTAGTGTTAGTTTTAGTATTACTAAGCCAGCTAGTTGAAAGGGATGGCTGCGTGCGGCTCAGGACTATGTCCAGCAGTGGACGTCTTTTGGCTGAAATGATGATGATGATGAAGACAGCTAGTTTATAATATTGATTTGGCGAATCGCTCGTCGCTTCTAGCAGTACCATCCCACCCAATCAGGAGGCAATGCGTGACGTCACCATTAACCCATCTTCACAGTAAGCGGTACCATAAAATGTTAGCAATCACCGTCGCTTTACTTGTCCCGTTAACGCTGAGAAAACTTATCTTTATCTTGTTGGCAGTATTTTCAGGCTGGCAATTTTCTTTCCAAGCGGAAAATTCGCTTTAAAGCGCTGAAGTTTTACGGGCCTGTTGGGAATGAGAATGCAGGTTAAGAGATTTATCGTTACTCCCATAGTGTGATTGAAACGCATAAACTTCCACATAAGTGTTTTATTATAATCTACATCTCTAAACCCACTATTGGGTTTTTATTTAATATTACATGTAAAAAAAAAATTAATGACTGGATCCGTGGTATTAAATTGATCAAATCTCAAGCAAAATACTCATCTGCAAGACCTCTGGACACCGAGCTGTCATCTAGTCTCTCCCGCGACCACGACTGCTGCAAAGCATTCCAAACGTCGGGAATTAAATAATGTAATATACACGCGATAAATCCGTTAAAAAGTGTTTAATTTCAATGTGTAATAATCGCGAAAACCTAAGAAATCATACCGTTACAAATTTCTTTCTCGTTGTGATCGTCATCATATCAACCAATAGATGATTCACTGCTGAGAGATCTTCAGGAATCTTAAATGGTATCTCTAAGGATGGAATGGGTTGGGACCGATATGAAACCCATTCGATCCTTTAAATGAAAAAAAGATGTTACACCTTCTTCTAGGATTTCCACAACGACAGGACCTTACCTGGATCGTTGTTCATCTTGTGGTTTATCCATACTACTGCAATTACTCAGCCCTTAAGTGACCGACTGTTTCCTCCCATCACAAAGAGGGTACCACGCCGGCCAGACGGGTTGGCCCAGGGTTTCATTTCAATATTTTGTTTCCTTGCGGCCAGATTTTCGGCCTCGTTACTACCTTTTGTCGGCTCTTACGACACCCTCAGGATGAACGGAGTGTTGATACTATGTGTTCTAAATCTGTCGCCACACAAATCAATACTTTGGATTATCCAAAGGTATACTACACAATTGATAGTTTAACGATAAAGAAATAATATACGACACTTGAGAATTAAAGTTATAAAAGTAATCAGCACGCATTATCTTGGCGGTCAAAGTGAAAGGCGATTTGGGCTGCCTTGTGTATTCTTTAGTGAATACTGATCTCTCATTTAAACATGTAACATAGCCGGCTCGTTGGTCTAGGGGTATGATTTTCGCTTAGGGTGCGAGAGGTCCCGGGTTCAAATCCCGGACGAGCCCAAGTTTTTTAGCACCTGGATTTGGTACTAAAATTAGGCGATAGAATAAAGCCCGATTCACGCTACAACGGGCCGTGCCCCATGTGGGGAATTTTGTATGAAGTGGTCCCGGCCGGTCATGAATAACTTCATACAAAATGCATACCAATAATGTTCCTGTATAAAAATATTTTTATACAGGATTGCTTCCAAATCTTCGAAAATGTTGTCAAAATCATTTGTTGTCAGTTCTCCTTGAATATAATACTTTCGTTCTACTGTGATAGTTTTACACAGCAATGGTGGTTCAAAGATGTTTATTTATTTTTTTATTCATTCTTCTTATTAACATGCGATGAAATAACGAACGTTTTAAAAGTTGCACTATTGAAAACATTGGTAAAAATTTATGTTGCATTGCGACTAGTTTGATATCGAAGTTTTATTGATATTAGACTCTTTACAAAACGCTTTGAATCATAGAATGTGTAACTAGCAATTAGTAACTAAAAGATCAAAGAGCTCGTTGGTTGATTAGTGTCTTTTTAGAGCGCGCTACAGAGTCCTCTCCGACGCCATTTTGAATAAATACGTTTCGCTGCGAAAGTGATACAAAATATTACCCGTTACACGTTCTCATGGGATAGGCAGTAGTCACGTCACATTACGGCAATTTTAATCTTGAATAGAATTATCGGTTTTTTTTTCGTCTGAAAGTGTGTTGTGACTGTACTGAGCTATGTTTTTACAAGAACTGCGGTACTGTTGCAAGACTATAACCTTTTTTAATATTATAAGTTACTTTTAATATTGGTTTATTTAAGTTTTTAATGAAAACGCTTGTTCCAAGAAAGGCTTGTTATAAACAGAATTCGTGTTTTAACTCGCGATTAATGAGTGACTATATAAATTATGGACGTACTTACAGGGGTCGTAAACTGTTGATGAGTTTTTCGAGTACAATATGCTTTTAAACCTTCGCAAAATGGGCCTCTACCTACCATCGTTAAGTTCTGCGATGAAGCTTCAAATGTTCATGACGCGTTTTTAATGAACTCGCATACAACCAAATAGGCAAAGTGAATGATTTTTGTTACTCGGCTTTATGATCAACTTTAGCTTAATTATAAATATTCAGATAAGTAAGTTCTTTGTGCTCCATTTCATCCTGAGGGTGTCGTAAGAGCTGACAAAAGTTTCCTTTTAATGACTAAAACCTAGCTGCAAGAAAGGAGCACTTGACACCCCGTGTGGCCAGCTTGGCACAGTAGAATAATTACCCACCATGTATTTGGAGGAGGCCCGACTCAGTAGTAGCTCTTTTATGGGCTGAGGAATAGAAGAAGTCAATTATTTTGAACCAAAAATTTTAATGACTTGTACTGTTCAAAAGTGTGATGACGTATGGTACAGACTCGTGGTCGCTCACTACGGGCTCCATCAGAAGGCTCAAAGTCACCCAAATTGAAATGGAGAGGGTTATGCTCGGAGTTTCCCTGCGAGATCGAATCAGAAATGAGGAGATACGCAGGAGAACCAGAGTTACCGACATAGTCCACAGGATTGCCAAACTTAAGTGGCAGTGGGCAGGGCACATAGCTCGCAGGACCGACGCCCGATGGGGCAGAAAAGTTTTCGAGTGGCGACCGCGTTCCGGAAAGCACAGTCTTCCCCACATGCTCCTACACGGTGGGCCGATGTCCAGGTTAAGGTCACTGGAAAACGATGGATGCGGGCGGCCCAGGACTGGCCTTTGGCTTCTTTTGGCTGAAATGATCAAGATGATGTTCAAATATTTAAAATAATTTGAAATGTGTAAAGCGACGTGGCTGGATAACATACATATTTATTTAAGTTTTCTACCAGAGAAAATTGCGATTTTGTAACCCAAGATGTAATATTTGTTATCAAAATCCATTGACAATTTAACTGTTATATTATATCTAAGTAACATAGGCTATATGCAAGGCGGAGATAAGCACGGGATCGAAGCCCACGCGGGCGAAGCCGCCGCAAAAGCTATAGATAGATATTGATGGTCCAATGTAGCTCTCATGTTTAAATTTACTAACTGACTTAACAACACAGCCTAGACAGCTCAAGTTAAAAAAAGAATTCACTCTTTGTGAACAAATAATTATGAAAGATATTGCTTCATTCAGTGGCTGTTTTCGAGCCAAAATAACCAATAGTTCAGCTTTACCGATAACACAGCAGCGCGAGCGGTATTTGGCAGCAGATAAAGCATCCCGACGCACTATGTCAGCAATATTTTCTACCACAGACTATCGCTAAGGAGCTCGCACACGATGCAACTCAACAGTTGATTTCTGCGTTTCGGAAAAAAAAACAAAAACTGCCTCGTTGGTTGGATGTGCCAGGCTTGAAGCACGGGGTCCCGGATTCGATTCCAGTGCCGGGCAAGTATTAAAATATGTATGTTTTTTTTACTAAGTATATCCTTTATCGCCGGGGCAGTTTACAAACATGAATTCACCAAGACTCTGAGCAAGTGCCTGTTTTATACAAAGACACTTGCCCGGCCCCGGAATCGAATCCGGGACCCCGTGATCCAAAGCGCAGCCTTTAACCCAAGCCCTAGACCGACAAGGCAAATTAAACATGAAAATTGGCAACACCATGATAACTTTACTGACCGCGTTGTGGCTAATACTCTTGTTTTTAGCAGGGATTGTAAATTTATGGACACCATTTTATTTACCTGTAAAATCTCGGAAAACCTGATGGTTCTGTTGAAAAGCTTAGAAAGATCTACTACTACTCAGCCCATAAACAGAGTTGATATGACAGAGGGGCATTAAATTACACTACGTATACTATATGTGATTAGTATGAATTCGAAACGGTACAAAAAAAATACACGTGATTTTTCATGGGGGGTGGAGGGGTAGTCTTAAACCTCACCAGGTATCACCAAGGGGGAGGGAGGGGTTAAAAAATGTTAAAAAAACATCACGTGATTAATGGACAGCCCCTAAGGTTAATAAACGATGCGTTAGGCATAAACATCTGTTAGGAAAGATACATCATGTTCAAATGAGGCAAAAATTTTAAAAATCATTTGCGGCTTAACTATTGCTCCAATTTAATTGATTTTTGGTACAGAGCCTGGAAATGATACCTAGTATAGGCAGTTAAAAAAATGCCCCTATGTCGTATCAACCCTGTATAACCCACCGCCGAGTTGGCCTCCTTCAGTAACATGGATAAGCCTACTGTGCTACACAGGCCAGATGGGTTGGTACAGGGTTTAGTACCAAGTTTTCCTGCACTTTCGCGATAGGTTAAAAGCCTTGCCCTTTCCTTTGGTCAGCTCTTACGACATTCTCAGGATGGAATGGGGTGGTGACATTATGTATTCTGAATACGCCATCACACGGAATAATCTCAACTTAAATCTGTTCTTTATTCCTGTTGTGACGTTCAGCAGGATCGTGTACAAACCGCCTAATGTGAAATGTAGCGTGTGTTACGATGCCGCAAAAATATCGCTACATCAACCTCCGAATCAGCTTTCCTTATCTATTAAAAAAAGATTTAAGACCACCATGATGAGCCTAATGGATAGAGTGACCTGTAAGCCATGTCCGGTTAGGTAAGCTATGTTCGGATTAGCGTAATATTGGGTACGTACCATCATAATTATAGCTAACCTCTGTGAAAATGACTCTGTGTACATCATCATCATAATGTCAGCCCATAGATGACCCACTACTGAGTCGGGTCTTCGCCAAGTACAAGGAGGGAAACTAGCCTACTGTGTCACGCTGGCAAGACGGGTTGGCCCAAGGTTTTTACAAGTTTTCCTTGTTTTGCGGCTAGGTGATCTGCCTCTTGCGTTCCTTTAGTCGCCTCTTACGACACCCTCAGGATGGTATGGGGTGGTGACATTTTTCATCCTAAATCCATCATCACACGGTCTGTGTAAATAATGGTAATTAATTAAGGTGGGTCCCCGTTCCCCACCGCACGCTGGAAAAAAGCTGTTCTGTTCATTGCCTCCTCCAAACATATGAAGGGGGTTACGCGGCCAAGTATGGTACAGGGTTTCCTCTGGACAACTTCAGAATGGAATGGGTTGCTAGCATTATGTATTCTAAATCTTCTAAATCACCAGCTCCCAATTCAAAAGACCTAAAAACTTTAGGACGTTAACAAAATGGCTGACTTTACGTCCTGCTAACGACAGTCATAAGTTACGGCGCCAAATGCATTTTTTGTCATGCTGATATCTGCGAGCATTAGTGTAGCTAATGCGAGTCGTTATAAAATTATTGAAAGCCTGATTAGAGTTTCCGATTTGTTCTGCTAATGTTCCGAGCTAAAGCTAAACTACTCATAGTAGGTATACGGTGGAGTATCTCACCATCATCTAGGCCAATAAATGACCCACTGGTGATTCAGGCCTCCTCCATTTTCACGGAAGACTCCTCCAGTTACATTATGGGTAATTAATGGTAAGCCTAATGTGCCACACTAGCCAGACAGGTTGGCACAGGGTTTCGTTTCAAGTTTTCCTTCTCTTGCGGCTAAGTTATCGGGTTTGATGCTTCATTTAGTAGGCTTAAAGTGTCATAACCCAATTCCATCCTGGGGGTGTCGTAAGAGCCGACATAAGAAAATGACAAGTCCGAAAACATAGCTGCAAGAAAAGGAAACCTTGATACAAAACCGTGTGTCAACCCGTCTGGCCAGCGAGGTACAGTAGGCTAATTCATGTAAAGGGAGGAGGCCAGGTCACCCCTCGACTGTGCTGCCACCTTGTCGTGATGAAGGGGCTTAAGTGGCTCAATCTTCCGTGAGGCCATACCGGCCAGGGCCTCCCATGCCGGGCGGGCTCACGGGGAGAGGTGAGACGAAGAGCGGCACCCAGCGCCGCGGTGGACTGGGGCTCCAGGGACTCCTCTGTCCTCAGAGTTGCCCTGCTAGTCCTGGACCGCTGCGGTGCACCAACGCCCTCGCGTTGTCGCTAACCCGAGGGCCGACGGGCCTCCTTCTGCCAGGACGTTATGTTGCAGAAGGGGGCTGCGGGGCGGGTCGCAAAGGAGGGAGCTCCGGCTGACTCGCGCCGCGGACTGAGGCAGGAGTGGAGGGTGACGTGACGATGCCAACCCCTTCTGCCCTTGCCTGAGAGGCCGGTGGTGGGTCGGGGGAACCGCCACCTGCGAAAGCCTCGATGACTGAGGGCATCCCAGTGTACCGGGACGCCCTCTCTGACAGTCGCTTGCCCGTTGCGGGCACCACGCCGGGCGTCACAGTAGAATGCGTTTACGCGAACTTGTGGCGCCCCAAGCGCGCCGTGTGTGGGTGTACCGCTGGGGTTTTAGACGACTCTTGGTTAGACGACCCTTGTCGGAGTCCCACATAATCACCGACCTCTCCCCCGGGGGGCGGTGGTATGCATAAAGCATTTCCCCAGCGACAACAAAAAAAAAGGAGGCCAGGTCACCTAAATTTAAACTAAAAATAACAATTTAAGCTATATTTACATTTGAATTTGTTTGACTTCCCTCTATGTGACTGGAGGAGGCCCGGCTCGTCAGTGGTCATTTATAGGCTCAGATAATGGCGAACATAAAATGTATTTATTTTAAAAGACATATCCAGCCAGTATAACGTGGGCTGCATTGACGATTAAAAAGCCCCCGCCATTCCGCCATTGTTTCAGAGTTCAATGGATATTTTCACTCTCAATTTCCACGGCCACAACAATCGGAATACCCCTGAAACAACTCTTTATCGTCCCACAAAAAGCTGACCCGTCAAATGTGCAATTCAAAGAATTATCCGCAAAACCCCTTTTTTATCATTTCCCTCATTATTCTGTTGTTTCCATTTGGAATTTCACTTTGGATTGTTTTATCGGGGGCTTGATTCAGTTTTATTATTTGTTTGGCACGAGTATATTGTTGATATGGATTGGATTTGTTACACACGCATTCGGGGGATTTTTATATCCCATACAAATATGGTTTATGGTAAATATGGTTTAGCCATGTCGCGAGAATTAATGAAGAACGATTGACGAATAAAGTGTAAGTATATGGCGAGTGTGAATGAAAGTGTTTTAAGACCAAATCAGGGACGTCTTGAAAAAGACCAGATCAAGAATACCCGAAACTGAAGAGCATGTATGAAGGGAATAATGTGGACGAAGCGAAACAAATAAGTAAGGATTGTAGCAAGTGGAAAGAAGTGGTATCTGCCTACCCTACGGGAAAAAGGCGTGATTATAATATGTATGTATACAAATATTATATTTATTCATCAGCTCATGAAATACCTGATGCTGACTCGGGCCTCTTCCACCTGCGTGGAGGGATCAGCTTTCTACCACTACGATGGGTTGGCACAAATATTCGTAGGGTTTTTGGGTCATTTCAACATTAACTGAGGCTATACTAGGATGCTGTCACTATAAATTCATAAGTCACCAATGGACATATGATATTTTAATCGAGAATATCGAGAAGTCCAGCTGTGCTATCTAAAACATTGTTGGATTTATTACGCGCTACAGAGCAAACAATTTGTCTTAAACAAATAGGTCACACAGCTGTTTTCAAGATACGCTATTTTAATTCTATTTTGCATAGGTACATAAACTTGCCTGTTGGTGACGGATTAAGAATACGCAGTGTCACCAACCCAGACCATCCTGAGGGTGTCGACGTCAGAGGCGAGTTAAGGAATGCAAGACGCAGACCATCTGGCTCAAGAGATGGCTTGATCATCCCATGTGCCAACCCGTCTTGTCGAGGCACAGTAGGCTAACTACATTTTGGAGGAGGCGCGACTCAGTAGTGGGTCATTGCTGCATGATGAGATACATTATACATAATGATATATAGTACTACTGATAAAAATACTGTACTTTACAGAAAAACAATCAATTTTTGTTCTTAAAATGTGGCGTCACCTACTGGTGACGAACATGGTATAACTAGTGACTTATGCTCGTAAACACCAAGCGACATTGACAAACGCAGATAAAGAAACACGAAATAATATTCATTCATATATAATAGTAACTGTTCTTTTCCGTAGGCCTTCTTTCACTTCGGATGGCTCTAGGTGTTTTCTTAATTGTCTAAGACGGGCTGCTAAAAATTCCTACATCCATGGCAAAAAATCTAATACTAATATAGATACTGTAAGCAAAATTTCCGTGAGCGTCCGTGTGGTGCCGGATTTAAGATACATAGTTTCACCGCCCGATTCCATCCTGAGGGTGTCGTAAGAGCCGACTGAAGGAAATGACAAGAGAAGGAAGAAACGCTGTGCCAAACGGTTTGGCCAGCGTGATACAGTAGGGTTTGGCCAGCGTCACACAGTAGGCCTCCATGTAACTGAAGAAGTCCCAAAGCAACAGTGGGTTATCTATGGGCCCAGTAGTAGTAGTAGAGCAAAACTTAAGGACGAATTAAGATTGTTTTTTAGATTAGCTTAGCAACTAGACCCCCCCCCCCCTGAGGCCGTCATGACGGCTAAGGAAGAGGCCGAACGGGCCAGGGAGTTGGACTCCCAGCGCCAAACAGCCGGAGGCGCCGGAGGGCGCTGGCTGATCTCCGCCCGCCGTAAGTGGGCTTGCGGGCGATGGACCTGGGAAGTCCGTCGCCTGCGCAAAACAGGCCCCGGGAGGAAGGCGCGCCGCGTACCGCGCGCGTCTCTCAGCGGCGGAACGGGGGGCTGTACGCCTCCCATGATAGGAGGGGTCTGCCTCGGGGCATGGGGCTCCATTAAACGAGGCGGGCCGAGGCCCCCAGGGTCGCGGAGCATGCTCCGCCGACGGGGGAGTGAAACCCGTGGCCCTGTTTCGGGCAGTCGAAGGTCGCCGTCGGTTTTAGTGGGTAGGCTGGGGCGCAACTTACCATCTCCACGCGCCCTGGAGTCCCACATAACCCGGCCAGTCCCCAAAGGCCGGACATCCATGAGGAATTACGACGAAAAAAAAAAGCAACTAGACCCCCTCGCCTGTGCTGCTACGTTGCCGTGGTGAGGGGGCTTGTGCGCCTTCATGATCCGTTGGGGCCATACCGGATCCCGGGCCCATGGGGAGATGCCAGACGCAGAGCAACTCGAGCATTCGCAACTCCTTGGGGCGCCACAGTGCAATGCGTCATCGCAAACCTGTGGGTCTCAAATAATACGTATGAGGGTATGCAGCTGGGGTTTTAGTAAGTTAGCAACTAGAGAAGAAACTTTCAGAACACGAAATCTCATCAGTAAAATAACGATCTTGTCCGTTGTAAATGATCTTCCTTTGGTCACCGTTTATGCTTCCACCATTGGGTAGGGGGGCCGAAACCTAATTGATAATTAAACTTTTGCCTTTCACCTCGCGGCCAGTTAACATTCAAAGTTCAACTCTAAATGTAAATTCTGGGGAGACGTCGTTTAGGAGATCGCCTAGATCCAGTGCCTAGGATGCTAGTGGCGCTATCCTATTTGCAATTCAAATGGAGGCGATGTACACGTCTTGGAATCGTATATAGTTCGCTTATATTCATTGCAACTATAATACTCGTATCTATTATAGTTGCACTACACTTTGTGGTGACGGATTTAGAATAAAATGTCACCAACTTATCCTGAAGTCGAAAGTGTTACTGCGAATGGCTGTAAGGTTTTTGTCACACTGTATAATTCCAAAGTTGGAAATTACATTTTCCTTTAGTCTTACGATACTCTCCGAATGGTATTGGTCGGTGACATCCATCACGTCACGAAACGAGCGTGACAATAGTGGTATAAAGAATCTGCCAGTACATAATTGCTTTGTTAAATAACACAGCGATCCAGAAAAAACCAAGCACGTTCTATTTCCAAAATTGTTATTCACAAAAACGGAAAAGAAATATTGGGGCGCAAAAACGGCAAGACAAACGAGAAATTGCTTGGTAGTGGCAATTGTTCGCAATAAGCGATATTGCCAGACTAGCAACATTAGTCCTTTTTGTGTTGTGACAAATGGTGCCCCTTTACACCTGATGTCAGTTTGTCAGTTGGCTAGAGTAATGCGTGCGTTGCTTTTCTTTAGCAGGTTGAGGAAATATTCATATAATAATTAGAAATCAATCAGTGCGGTGTGGAAACTATTATCTTGCTTTCTAGTTCGTGGCCGCGGATTTGCACAGCTTGACTGCTGAGGCAAGCCTACTGTGGCACGCTGGACTGATGGGATGCGTATCTAGTTTTCCTTCTCTTGTGGCTAGGTTCTCGGCCTTGTAATTTCCGTTTGTCGAGTCTTACGACACCCTTGGGATGTGTGAATGACGTGGTGACACATTTTATTCTAAATCCGTTACCACATGGATTAGGTGCTATGAAACTTACTTCAAACTTCAGTTGTACAATATCTAGTCCCCTGGTCTGTCAAATGGTCCACGTGAAGTATAACCATACATTGGATAGCAAAAGAAAATACATTTGCCAGGTAAAATTATACAAAAAATCCAGTAGAAAATTATCGTTAATATAAAATTCCCGTGGTCTTATGTATAGTAGATCATGTGCAATGACGAAGAGCGCTAAAAACAATTTGGGCTCGTCCGGGATTTGAACCCGGGACCTCTCGCACCCTAAGCGAAAATCATACCCCTAGACCAACGAGCCGATTGACTTTTAATATGAACTATAGATACGTACTTCGTCGAATGTTTATGATTATGTAGCGCATATTAAGCGACAGTGTTATGTCATAACTACGTAATAATTCATTTCTTTTGTAACCTTCCATTTGCAGGTCTATACGGCAACACATCTACTATGTATTTGGTCACTAACGCATTATATCCAGTGGGTGTCAAGGCTTCTAGGACGAGGGATGAGAATGAGGAAAGAAAATGCGAAATATACATTTGATCTAGTTACAAAAGAAGATCGATACGCGCCGGGCCCATGAGTTTCCTACCGGTGGCCCTAGCCGAGGTCCGTGCCTCCCGTGAGGTGCCCTCGAACTGTGCTCCCCATTCAGAGGAGCGCAAGTTGTTGCGGCGCTTGCCCTCTCATCCAGTAACGCTGCAGCGCTGAACATAGCCATCTGCGACTATCAGCATTGTTCCAGACAAAAGAAAATACCAATCACACTGACCAATGGAGAGTAGAACTATATACTTTGTGAATAAAGAGTTATGCAGTAACAAACTTTAAATAAGCATACATCCGAATTGAGAACACCTCCTTTTTGGGAATCATTATGATATGGAAGCTGTCACAATGAACATAGCCTGATTAGATACTTTTTTGGTATGCATATGACATAGTGGTCGCGTGACCTCGTTAATGTCGCCCCAGCGATGCGGGAGGCTCGGGACCAGCTTTTGCGGATGTCCTTTCCTGAAGTCTAATCAAACTCTTGAGGACTTCCAATGATAATATAGCACTACACACTAGACAATTTTCCTTTATCATAATTATCATAATGGCTGTAAAACGACTACTTCAACATTCAGACTGACAGGAATGTTTCAGAATGACATTTGAACACCAGGAAGGATAACGACAAAACAATTGGGCTCGTCCGGGATTTGAACCCGGGACCTCTCGCACCCTAAGCGAAAATCATACCCCTAGACCAACGAGCCGGCTGTGATAAGTCTCAAATTGAGTGTATACTTCGATAGCGTACAGTTATAAATTACTTTCACTAATCACCAGTCGTAAAGATTATCTTACGACATACTTCATATTAACGATTCAGTTTAAGGTGATCGCACATTTGTAAGCGGTAAACACGCCGAACCAATCGACTGCGCCGAAGGGCTGATTTCAATTTGTGTTTTGTGTCTCCAACCACCAACACCCCAACTCCTCCTTGGAGTTGTAGTCGGCATCTCACCTCTAACACCAGTTTAGTTAGTATGTTTGGCTATCTCCATTCAATCTCTGGTGCACTATAGCATTCTTCTTTATTCCTTTTACCAATGTTCTATCTATCTATCTCTCTCATACGAGATGTATCGTTTATGTTTCCTTTCCACCAATCGCACTGTAATTACATATAAATTGTGATGGATCTCGAAGAGGTTTTTATTGTCAGTGCTTTATTAAGGTGATCGTAAACTTGTCCGCGCCAAAAGAATCCACGGCGCCGAAACTCTTCGGCGGCTTTGAAAAAAATAACTATGTTTTAAATAAAAGGAAGAACATAAACATAAGTATCATGATTTGTTTCTGTCATTGAATTAACTACCTACAGCCATGGGGTTGAAACCACACAATAGGGCTGCACACCTACATTCGTTTCTTTCTTGTTGAGTGATTTTAAATATTTTATATAAAATTAATTGTGTGTAGTAGTGTGCATGTACCTATGCACCATTGATTAGTATGTAATAGTATGTATTAGCTAAGCAAGACAGTGAATAAACGGTTGTCACTCGTATCGGACGTCTTCATTGAAATCCCCAACTACCACATTACATGGCGACCCTGCCATGCGCTCGCGCGTGCACGTGAGCACAGGTGGCTTGGAGGTTCTGTGAGTTTTCTAAGTAAGAATACAAGATTTGGGAAAAATAAGAACAACGAAAGTACATAGAGTATAACATACTCTGATTAGTAGATTCTATACAAACTTCCACTGAGATGAAACACTTTAAAATTAATAGATAGTATTAAAAACCATGATTTGAATAAAAAAAAACATTTGCGAAACAAAGACAAAGAGAAGAATCGAGATATATATCAGTTCATCGGTTTATTTATTTAGATATTTTACGTGAAAAGAAAAGAAGCTAATTACTTAATAAAGTGCTACTTAATAAAAAAATTTGGGGGGAAGTAATGTGCCGTCTGCACATATAGCGGAATACATATTTGGTGTTGTTATGAATTCCGGAGTCAGCCTAGAGAATTAAGAAATAAATTGTAGACAGTTTAGTATTACACAGTTGCACAGACAAGTCGTATCATTCAACCTTCCTCCCGACATTGACCAACTAGCCCTCAAAGAAAACAAAAAAAATTATGGGTTTCGACCGTTGGTATAAAGATAGCATGCTCTTAGATTACTTTACCGTAGTCTATCGTAAACAAGACGAGCGCATCGTTCGATTCGGTCGAGGCAACCACATCACCCGTGCTGTACCTAATAACATTATCCGACAATTCGTCTAGGGAGATTTTAAACAAAGAATTCTAAAATTAATTTCGTTCAGCACGTTCGGCGTTAACAAATGTGCGATCACCTTTAGTAAGCATTGTAACCGGATTCTAGCAAATAAATAAGGTTCAGAAGCTATGTCTTTTGGTAATGGAAAAGGCAATGTGTTATATTAACTTGATTAAAATAATTGTAAATCAATTATCTAGTATCTAAAACGAAACTCTAATTAATAAGTTTAAATGAAATAACAAAACAACAAAATATCATCGCGAAATATTTCGCCTACGAAACAGGCAAAGGCTTGCACCATACAAACCTTTATTGATTTTCAATCAGAACATGTATTGCCAGTAAATAATTCGCTGAAATAAGCAAGGCAAGTTTTTTCGGAGACCCACTTGTTTTACATCAATTTACTACAACCATTAATTGCCCGGAGCGATTGCCTTATTACTCAATACACTACAATCAGTAATTAATTGGTTACACCAAATGCCTCGTTGGTCCCGTTGGTCTATGGAAATCCATCCAACATAGAGCAGAGAGTGGTGATCCTGCACTGTCCGCTTAATTCTTGGATTATTAATACGCATACCAGCGATTAAAACAATGAGTATGTTAAGTTTCATAGTATACCAATGAACAAAAACATAAAAGGTGACTCTTCAATGGATTTTAGACTGCATTTAGAGAGCGCAAATGCCATGAACGATCTTTGCAGCGATATGCTGCACTGTCCACTCCTTCAGCCACGCTACCAACTGTTAGAAAAAAAGGGGGGATGGGCTCGTCCGGGATTTGAACCCGGGACCTCTCACACCCTAAGCGAAAATCATACCCCTAGACCAACGAGCCAACTGGTATGCATATCTAATTGAACATAGACATTGGTGGCAAACCTCCTTTCACTTATCAAGTTATAAAGATAACTTAATTATCATTGCCGTAAAATTGTTTTAAAAGATGAACGCGATTGGACATTTAACTCACCTGATTTTAAGTAATCACCGCCACCCATTACCACCTGCAATACCGGAAGATGGGCAAGGGCGTTGCTGTCCTTAAAAAAATAAAAAGACTAGTAAAATTATATAAGTTTCCAGCACCGTTCTTCTCCTGATGGAGCTCTGCCGGCCTTACTCACGTCAGCCAAGGATGTTGTTATTTGACTGTGGTTTTCTCTAAAGATAATCCACGCAGACAATACATACATACAATTTCCTGACACACACGAGTTCGTCATGCATCAAGGTCACGGAGTATTATCCCGTAATGGGAGAGAATCCTTGGTTCGGGCAGTCGAGGTACGCTGTCGGTTTTAGTGGAAAGGTTGACCCGCAATTTTCCATCTCTACGTGCCCCGAAGTCCCACAAAAACCGGCCAGTCTCCAATGGCCTGGTATCCATGTGGATCTCATGATCATCTATGGATGTTTGCGAAAAAAACGTGTGTACCACCTTACGCAAACACAACCTCATCCATTGGTAATTTTATTTGGGTGCGGTCCTGTAAGTTGGAGTTTCTTCCTCAGTCGGTTGTTTTTCTCTTTCGATATCAAGTGCATTTCCTACCATTCGTTAGTTACGGATTCTGAAGTGGGTCTGGCAACGTAAGTCAGTAACTTGTCCAACGTAAAAGGGTCTTAAGAAAATATAGTTTATTACCAGATATTCCAGAATGCTTCGGGATATTGAATCCATTTTTGGTCCCGATAATATTACGTAAAAGTGGGATACTCTTACTGATTAAGTCCGAAAAACGTTTTGTGTTTACCAAAGTGGCTTATCTACACCAGTTGAGCTACGTGATATTCGATGGACGGGTAAAGAAAATATTAAAATAAATAAATATCCTTGAACCTTTCACACAACGCCATCTCGTCCCAAGCTAAGCAACTTAATGCTTGTGTTATGGTAACGAGATGGATGATAAAACTACTTATTATACATATTTTTTTTTGTAAATACATACATATTATAGATAAAAAAACACCCAGACCCAGAACAAATACTTGTAGGTCGAAAAAATATTTCTTCCGTGCGGGGAATCGAACCCGCCACATGCTGCGCAGCAGTCGATCGCTTCTTCTTTGCTGCCCGTAAAAAGTCACTGCTGAGTCGGGCCTGATCCAAATATAGGAAGATTGGCCTACTGTATCACGCTGGCCAGGTTGGCATAGGGCTTCGTTTGCAAGTTTTCTATCACACTACGTACAGTGACATTATGTATACCTACATTAGACCACAATGTCCTCCTTATTGATCCCAGATAAATAGATGGCTTAAATGATTTTATTGTGTGGGGTCTGTTCCAGTCAATAGGTTGGAGGAAATTTGGCCTGGTATGTGAAACTGGCCAGATAAGTTGGCCAATGGTTTCGTAACAAGTTTTCTTTACTTGGAGCTCACTTTTGCTCACTTAGTTTAGTCGTCCCTTACGATATTCTCAGCATCAAAATGAGTTAGAGAGATTATAATTTTAGCACCACATGGTGCCACATATTTCTGTCCCTTGGTTTTTCTTTAATAGCCGTGTGATGACGGATTTGGAGTACATCGTGTCACCACCACATTCCATCCTGAGGGTGTCGTAAGAGCCGACAAAAGGAAATGACCAGGCTGAAAACACAGCCGCAAGAGAAGGAATTCCTGATACGAAACCCTGTGCCAACCCATCTGGCCAGCGCGGCACAGTAGGCATAATTTGTCACCGCTGAAGGTCAGCTGTGACAAATTCTTATTTTAGAGGACACGTTAAGCCGTAGATCCCGAGTCTTGGCCATTCTGCCATGTCTGGCAGACGACGCAGTTAAAAGTGTGAAAACTGTCAGCTGGTCTAACTATACAATTACCGGTTGTCCAATTGCATCGCTCGCCTACGGCAGATGGCAAACGCTTTGTGTAAATATTGGTAGTTCGCCAAATACAACTGTACATACAAATCACTATGTGTACAGTTCATAATGTCTTTGTTATTTATTCCCGCGTGCAACATAACAGATACTAGGAGAAATGACATGGAAACATATTCTTAAAGTCTGCCTACCCATCCAAGCCCACAAACGTGATACATTTTTCGAATATCTGGCATCAAAATGATTGCATTGACTGACAATCCAGAATGTTCCAGATGGTTAAAAGTGAAGTGGAATCACACGGTAACAAAATTCGTACAATTGAACAAAGGAAAAATCTGCGAGTACCTTTAAGGGTTGTTTCAATCTGGCTCAAAGAGTTACCGGAAAGTGTTGAACGTATGTACATGTTAATTAATTTTAATTATAGTTCTATTCTCAATTTGATTACAGACTTCAACAATAAACAAAAGAGTAATAAAGACGTGTGTGTGTTAAATACACACGCATACAATACTCTGTATTATATGCGTATGTTATGTGTTAAATATTTGAAGTGCGTAACGTTTTTTTATTTAATGTATTCATCATCATCATCATTATTTCAGCCAAAAGACGTCCACTGCTGGACATAGGCCTCCCCCAAAGATTTCCACAAAGGCCGGTCCTGGGCCGCCCGCATCCATCGTTTTCCGGCGACCTTAATCAGGTCATCGGTCCACCGTGTGGGAGGCTTACCAGCACTGCGCTTTCCGGAACGCGGTCGCCACTCGAGGACTTTTCTGCCCCATCGGGCGTCGGTCTTGCGAGCTATGTGCCCTGCCCACTGGAACTTAAGTTTGGCAATCCGGTGGGCTATGTCGGTGACCCTGGTTTTCCTGCTCATTTCTGATCTCCTCATTTCTTATTCGATCTCGCAGGGAAACTCCGAGCATAGCCCTCTCCATTGCCCTTTGGGTGACTTTGAGCCTTCTGATGGAGCCCATAGTGAGCGACCACGTCTCTGTTCCATATGTCATCACTAGCAACACACATTGGTTGAAGACTTTTGTCTTCAGACACTGCGGTATTGTGGACGAGTATTGTGGACATTTTAATGTATTGCCTATGCATAATTCTTGCACAGATATATTACATAATATTCATTGAGGCATTGACCGGGCCTCTTCCAGGTTAATAGAGGGATATTAGTCCACTGATGCCTAACTGATTGACACAGAGTATTAAGTCTTCTCTCTTGTGATTTTGTTTCTCCTTCTACCTTTTGTGCTCCTTTAGTCGCCTCTAACGACACCCCCAGAGTGAAACAGGTTGTTAACATAATGAATTCTAAATCCATTACCGACTGCGCCAGCATTTTAGTTATAACAAAATCTATAGAGCCGGCTTTCTATCAAAAAACCAGTTGTAGAATTAGCGTTCCAACATGTGTCTACGCATGTGGGTCACCTTTCACTTGTCTTACTGCGCAAAAAGAGCGTGATTTTGGCAATTTAAACTACCGGCTCGTTGGTCTAGGGGTATGATTTTCGCTTAGGGTGCGAGAGGTCCCGGGTTCAAATCCCGGACGAGCCCAAAACTTTTTAGAATCTTCATTAAGTAAAAACCTTGTTGTAAAATGCCGTAACACAAAACCATTATTTTAATCCATTCTCTATCTCTAGAAATTTAGATTTAAATTACATTTTTTAATCATATTGTAATGATGCCTAATATGGTTTTCAAAGCAGAAAAATAAATCTTAAAAGGTGCCATTTTGAGCAAAATAGCCATAATAATGATCTAACACAGATGACTCTAGAAAGATGAATTATTAAAGATGAATTACACATAACTATTTTAAATCTGTGAAAGACTAGACTGTCAACGTACTTGTAAATAGACGCTGGCAGCTTTGGAGGTCTATAACATACAGAATGTAACAAATGGGTTACAAATAAAATCTATGCTAGATAAACAATAAACTCTATGCAGGATTGCATAGAGTTTATCAGTTCTCTCCTAATTTTAATAACGAAACGTACTTATTATTCTACTTCATATTGTGTACTACGACTATTATTTCAATTTTCATTTTAAAAATATGTTCCATCAACTGTGAGCCGTTAGACGTCCGCATGCATAGGAGACGGAAGTACAGTTTACATCTATTTATGTAACTTTGTTCCAATATACTGTTGGCGTTGCCCATATTAGAATTTGTTTGAACATTTTCAGATTATATTTATACGTAACAACCCGTAAATGGTGAGTCGGGCCTCCTCCAAGTTCATAGTGGAAAATTTGCATATTATTCGAAGCTGGCAAGAGGGGTTGGCTCGGAGATTTCCTTCCCTTGTGGTTAGGCCTCTTACATTCCTTCAGTCGCCACTTAAGACACCCTCAGAAAAAAACACATAATTGTTGGTTAAATCTAACGTTTCACATATCTTTTTTGTTGAACCCTGTATACTTAATATCACTATCGACTAGCAGCTGTCGGATCTGTAATGATAATATGTAATACAATATTAATACCCAATTCTAACACTTCAATAAATACAATAGATAAAATGTCAGCAGGGTGCAATAAATTTGTAAGGTTATTGCTGATAGCGCCATTTTAAAATTTATATTCGTGCCTCGCCGCAATTTGGAATAATAAAACAATTCATTATGTAAAGATATCTAGTTTTGGGTAATCCGTGCTTGCGAATCCATTTTCCATAAATTTGTTTCAATTTCCCATCAGGCTTGGGACTCATGCCGAGCCAAGACCTATGGGTATCGAAATGAATTTGGATAAAACGAAAGGCATGACAAATGTTATTGATCACAGACCTATCGTCGTTAATGGCCTCCTTATTAAATAAATAAATAAATATCCTTGGACATTTCACACAACGCCATCTCGTCCCAAGTTAAGCAACTTAATGCTTGTGTTATGGTAACGAGATGGATGATAAACTACTTAAATACATTTTTTTTTGTAAATACACACATATTATAGATAGAAATGACACCCAGACTCCGAGCCAGTGCCTCTGGTTTAGACAAAGACACTGGCCCGACCCCGGAATCGAACCCGGGACCCGTTAATCCAAAGGCGGCACACCTGACCACTAGACCAACGAGGCAGTCCACTAGTTAAAGCTGTTGGTGTCCACTTTATTGAAGGCCTAGCTTCGATATGGATGTTAAGAGTAGGATCCCGCTGGTGTCTTTGGGTCTTATCGTCTATTTTTTTTTTTTACATATAACTGGGAACCAAGGACTAGTAAATCGCGAAAAAATAAATTTGCCTTCCGAAAAATGATTTCGTTCATTTGGTGTAAACGGCTGAACCGATTTCAGTAAAAAACCAATCTGAAAGTAGATTTTGCATAACGTAGTTATGCGGCAACACACACGCAAAAAACATAGGGATGAATTGAGAACCTCCTTCTTTTTTGATGTCGGTTAAAAATAAATGAACCTGAAGAATTAACCTTGGAATGCCTGAACAGATTAGGATAAAATATATTTAAAATTATAGTTTAAGTTTCTTTAAAATTCATTCAGTAGTTCTTGCGTGAAAGAATAATGAAAATCCATCCATACAATCATTTGCATTTATAATATTAGTAGGATGGGATAGGATCGAAATAAAACACTTTTGGGATATGGACTAATCGCGTTTATTTTGTACTAGTGGCCCGCCCCGGCTTCGCCCGTGCAAAGCGGGGGTGGGTTATACATATAGACCTTCCCCTTGAATCCCTCTATCTATTAAAAAAAAACGCTTCAAAATCCGTTGCGTAGTTTTAAAGATTTATGCATACATAGGGACGGACAGAAGCATGCGACTTTGTTTTATATTATGTAGTGATAGTGATAGTGAAGTGATGATAGTGATTATGGGCGGTATATTAATTTTAAATATAAAATACTAGCGACCCGGCCCGGCTTCGCCCGGATGCAATTATGCTTGTATTATACATATAAACATTCATCTTGAAACACTCTATCTATTAAAAAAAACCGCATTAAAATCCGTTGCGTAGTTTTAAAGATTTAAGCATAGATAGGGACGGACAGACGACAGCGACTTTGTTTTATACTATGTAGTGATGATAGTGATAGTGATGGGCTATGGCGCTCTTTAGGGGAGGCCTATGTCCAGCAGTGGACTTATGTGGGCTGATGATAATGATGGTCATAAAATAAAACGCCGCATTGTGATTGATCTATTCAATTTGAAACTTTGACGCTACAAACAAACACACATACCCAGATACATCCAAATAATAAACAACATGTCTTTTCTTTGAATGAGCAAAGATTTTATACCAAAGAAATAAGTTTTACAGATAAATCACTTCGGTTCCTCCAACTATAGAACCAATTCTGTTTTAATTAGTACGCCCTTCCAATTAATAAGGAAAGGATCTTTTCTTAGATTTCTCGCCATTTCCACTCGTTTTACTCTCAATTCTTGCAACTCATCACTGAACCCATAGTACATATATTATAAAAGCAGAAATATTATATCACACGAAAATTCAGACCGACACGTCATTTGCTCTATGGGTTTAAGGATGTGAATGTATAATTAGAACACAAAAGCTTATAGGTACAGATTTAACTTGTGCATTCTATTTCCCGCGACCGTTAGGAAAATGTAACTACTGGTAACATTGCTTTTTATTTTAACCCATGTTGGAAAATATAAGTTTGCCGTAAAAATAATAGCGGTCTAACCATCTCAACGCCTTTTTTTAACGTGGGTTTTTTATTGGCCTAGTCGGCAGGTTGGAGTGTGTTGGAGTCCACGGGCGCGATGAGATATTAAAGAGGGCTCGGGCTACCCACTAAAACCTGCTACTACATAAACTTCTCGTCTTCTACTATAAACTATACAGTATCGCTGCGATAGGAGCTTGGAAAGGGGAGATGAATTCGACCCCACTAGGGTATCCCAAACCAGCTGTTCTGTCCGTTTCGTTGGTAACGTGCTGTAAGGTCGTTATTTATAGATAGTTCTTATATAGCGAAATGCCGACACCATCTCATTTTGTCGGCATGGTACTAATTCACTTCGTTATTCCAAACAAAGCGAGACCACAACCATGAGATATTTACGGACTGAGATGTAATACTGTTTTTCATTTACTATTTACTGCGTTGAATCCGATTAATATTCAGATTTCAGCCACTATGCAAGCTATTCCGAAATGAAATGAATTTGTAGCACCAAATTACTCTAACTTGCAACTAGATTATTAAGTCTATATTTGATGACATAGTAAACACAAGATTTAATTTAGGAGTACGCGACGTTTGCACAGATTGATTAAATTGTAACTAGTTGTTTAAAATATTACTGATTTAAGAGTGCTCTGTGTTGTACATTGTGTAAAAACGATGTTAATAATTTTGCCAACAACAATTACCTCACTAAGCGCTACGCTTAGCTTAGCCCTTCTTCCTTCTCAGTTCATAGATGCTGCCGGGTACCACTGCTGAGTAGAGCCTCCTCAGTTAAGGTTTTTTTAATTACAATGAAAGCCTTCCCTTTATAGTACCTAAGTTATGTTCCAGTCTAAGGTAACTGAAAAAGGTACGCAAAACAATTGGGCTCGTCCGGGATTTGAACCCGGGACCTCTCGCACCCTAAGCGAAAATCATACCCCTAGACCAACGAGCCGGCTGACATAAGCCTTTAAAATTTATATTATTACCATAATATAGCAGCAATCACTTGTGACGTAACAAATACATTGAGAAATAGACTTTGAGGCATAGAATAGCACTCCTACCGGCGTCATATCTACATTCAAGTCTTTCATACAATCTATAATCACACAACAGAGGTACGGGGTATCCACCCACTCCCTAAAGCTGTTAGACTAGGTAAAATCGACTTAAAAAAACCGGTAAATTACACCAAACTAGTAGTGGGTTATTTATGAGCTGAAATGATGATGAAAATTTTTGTTTTGCCGCTTTTACCTACCCTAAATAGAACCAGGGTGACAAAAATAATATTAACCATTTTTGACCTTTAAAGAATAATAATTTCTTTGTAACGTTTTGTTGACGTTTGTATACGCTGACATTATTGTCTAAGTGTTAAAACCAGCATATTATTTAACAGTAAACATTTACTGCGCATAACGTTGTCATAATATTCCGTAACTTATCACCTTGCCAACAACGTCGCGTCGGCATAATCGCCCATTGCAAGCCGCTTGCTTTATCAGTTTTATTGCTGGCTTAACAATTTCTTCACTTGGCTACTGATATTAGTAAACGGTGAATATACTGAATTGTTTTGTGGCTACCGAATTAAATTACCTATCGTTAAGAAAAACTTTCGTTATTAAACAATTCCATCGTATTTGTGTAGGGACTTGTTTGTACCACAATTGTTAACTTTTTTATTTAAAAGAGCGACCATGAAGTTTCTTGCCTGCTAGTCAGTGTGCATAGTGTGGACAGTAGGTTAATTACCCTCCATGTAATTGGAGGAAGCCTGACTCAGTAATTGGTTATTTATGGGCTTAATAGTAAATATAATTTAATTTAATGATTTCTTAGGTTTTCGCGATTATTACACATTGAAATTAAACACTTTTTAACGGATTTATCGCGTGTATATTCTTCTTCTGCATGTCAAATCTGTCCTGCGGAGCAACAACCTTAAACTCCCACGTATGCGTCACAGCAGCCAGCCCAAAGCACGTATATTAAGGGTATCACTGATAAAGTTGGCAATATTCTGAAACGTGCTTCAATAAAAACGCATTTCAAGCCACACAGGAAGATCAGCCAACTTTTAAGACCAGTGAAGTCCAACATCCCCCTACAAGATGCTGGGGTGTATAAACTTGACTGATTGTGAGTGTGGAATATCATACATTGGGCAAACAAAGAGAAGTGTCGGTATCCGCATAAAAGAACACATTGCTGACATGAAAAACAGACGCTCGACCAAGTCTGCAGTTTGTGAGCACACATTCAACAAAACCAACCACTACATTCACTTTGATAGACCTCAAATCCTTGCCAAGGAAAATCATTACATTCCAAGAATGATCCGCGAGGCTATTGAGATTAAAAAACATCCAAATTTCAATAGAGAGGATGGTTGGCAAGTACCACCTGCTTGGGATCCAGTCATTAAATTGATCAAATCTCAAGCAAAATACTCATCTGCAAGACCTCTGCACACCGTGAGCGATTTCTGCGTGCACATGGAACGTTATCAATAAAACAAAATTATAGGCAGTAGATTTTAACTGTTTCTTTGTACTTTTGAAGACAACTGTCATCTAGTCTCTCCCGCGACCACGACTGCTGCAAAGCATTCGAAACGTCGGGAATTAAATAATGTAATATATACGCGATAAAACCGTTAAAAAGTGTTTAATTTCAATAATTTAATTTATTTTAAAAGTTTATCTCTTTATTGTACCTACTCTGGTTCTCTAAGTCCGACTTTGTTCACGTTAGGTGTAAAAAGTTAAAAAAAACCTAAGACTGTGCCTTTGATCGTACATTTTGTCTAAATTAAATTAACAGACTTGGGATCCAGGCTGCATGATTACCCCTTATAGTCTAAAGACTTTACACCAACCATTCCGAGACAAACTGTAGGCCCAATTTGAAATAGTGCAGTGTAGACAGTAAAACAATTTTGTTCTTAATTAAAATGTTATCTCGGTGCCAAGTCGAAGATCCTGACTTGTTAGCAAAATCCAAAACGTTTGAGAATTTAGTCACGTGCGGATAGCAAGCTGTTGTGTTGCTGACCCAGATCTCTACTCTACCTTACTCGGCAAAATTAAGGATCTTGTCACTGCAAACTGTTGAAATGTTTCTTAATATAATCTACATTGAGTTTTTTGTTGACGTTTAAAGGAGATATGCTGTCGGATATTGAGCTGATTTTATACTTTATCAAGGTTTATTATCAATGGAAAATATTCAAAAAATGGTGGCTTGAAATCTTTCTCAACAAAAGAAGGTTGCTTAGTAAATAATGTATCGACGCTATGATTTCAACCTTGACACTTTACTATTAATATATCCTTTACAATATTGATAGCAAAGTAAGATTTATCGTCATTGCGCTATGAATAAAAACTAGCAATTTTATATTTTATTGAAATCATTAATCAATCAAATATTCATTTAACACTCAAACTCACAGACTCTGCTTTCCAAATTTTGTGCTAGTGTGCAAATTCATTCGATTAGAGGGGGGACAAGGGTTGAATGATGATAATGGTAGTTTTAAACATGGCGATGTCTAAGAGTCTTGTGATAAAACATACATGAATAAAGTTACTTTTGAGTTTGAGTCAAAATCTTCGATCAATACCTCGGGTCGGGCCTCCTCCAAATTCATGGAGGGAAATTAGACTACTGTGCCACGCTGGGAAGACGGGTTGGCATAGGGTTCGTTTCAAGTTTTCCTTCTCTTGGGGCTAGGTGTTCTGCCCCTTGAGTTCATTTAGTCGCCTCTTCATCATCATCATCATTTCAGCCAAAAGACGTCTACTGCTGGACATAGGCCTCCCCCAAGGATTTCCACAAAGGCTGGTCCTGGGCCGCCCGCATCCATCGTTTTCTTACGCCTCTTACGACACCCTAAAGACGGTATGGGTTGGTGACATTGTGTATTCTAAATCCGACACCACACGGAAACACGTCTGCAATCAAATAATGTCAAATAACGCGATAAATCCGATAAAATGTGTTTAATTTCAATGTGTAATAATCTAAATTCTCTTCAGATTACTTCTTTAGATGTCTTTTATGTTAACTCTAGACTCGTTACACGATCTCTACATGAGGCCATTGACACGAACATTATTTTGTTGCAATCGAAATCGCATCGCGTTGTAATGGCAAACTATATGAATAGCAGAACCAGTTATAGTCTTATTTTCAGACTTCAAATTTTATTCCTTTTCGTTCTGGTTATAGTAACTTTTAGGGAAAATAAACTAAATACAGTTTCCACTTAAAACGTAGTCAATCGGTTTCGTTAACTCAAGTCAGAATTAAACGCGCTCGCCGCAAATTCCCAGACCTTTGGGCACTAAATAATTAATTACTAGCAAAAAGGTGAGTAAACTAAGTGTAATTAGGGACTGGAGTCGCCTTTTCAGCTTACAAGTATTTTGTGCAGCGAAGTTTTTTGTACATGTTCATACAGTGTTTGGCGAGCATTTGGGCTAGACTGGGATGATGGCGTTTGCGATAGTGTTGTTTACGCCACCCCTCGACTGTGCTGCTACCTTGGCGTGGTGAGGTGGCTTGTGTGCCTTCATGATCCGTTGCGGCCATACCGGCTAAGGGTCACTCATGGCGGGCCCACGGCGAGAGACCGGACGAAGAGCAGCACATGGCGTGGTAGCGGATTTGGGCTTCGGGGACTCTTCTGTACTCAGAGTTGCCCTGCGAGCCCTAAACCGCTGCGGTGCACAAGTGTCCTCGGGATGGCGGTCAACCTGGTTAGTCGTTAAGCCAAGGGCTGGCGTAGCTTCCTTCTGTGAGGCCGTTATGTCGCAGAGAGGGGCGGGGATTCATCATTCGTCGCCGCACGATATTTTATAGTTTAAAATTTACTAGTTATGTGATTTTTTAACTAAATTTAACCTAAGGGTAATTTTACAAACATGTAATTCACGAGCACAAATGAAACCACAGACTCAGAGCAAGTGTCTGTGGATTGCACAAAGATACTTGCCCGGCGCCGGAATTAAACTAGAGACCCATGATCCAAAAGCGGCATCCAACCCCTAACCAAATCCCTAAATTTAAATTTCCCTCAACCACAACTCCAAACAGGTACTGCTCGTATTTTCTACTTAACTCTAAATACGGCATAATAAATCGCCAACAAGGTCCAAACATGGCAGGGTCACGGGCTCCTTAAAAGAACACCCATAAATCTGTCGCCAACCAGTGTTACCAGATCTCAACCATTTACCCCTCTTACGTCGAAAACCGCAAACAGTAAACCATTTTACCGTCTATAATTATAACGAAAATTGGATATTTGAAGATGAACTCTCTATACAATTTAAAAAGCTGTTGACCAGGTTTTATTTATTTAATTATAGCTTCCGCAATTATCATAATCGGTCTATTAGCTTAGAATCTACAATACCACTCTCTTTCTGGTTTTTTTTTAGAAGTTGATTTTATTATTATCCCACATGCTTCATAACCTGTCTTTCATAATGCCTCGTTGGTTGACTGCCTCGTTGGTCTAGTGGTCAGATGTGCTGCCTTTGGATCAACGGGTCCCGGGTTCGATTCCGGGGTCGGGCCAGTGTCTTTGTCAAAACCAGAGGCACTGGCTCGGAGTCTGGGTGTCATTTCTGTCTATAATATGTATGTATTTACAAAAAAAAATGTATATAAGTAGTTTATCATCCATCTCGTTACCATAACACAAGCATTAAGTGGCTTAACTTGGGACGAGATGGCGTTGTGTGAAATGTCCAAGGTTTTTTTTTTTTTTATTATTTATTATAATATTACTTGGGGTTTCCGTGCTTATTTCTTTTAAAGTGTCTATTTCAGTAATACTATTCTATCATTTCGTTGTGGCTATAAAATCATTATATTATTTAAATCAGTACACAAATGCAGTTTATCACAAAATATCCTTAAATTCGCTTTGAAATAATCACGATTCACTTATTTCCCCTTAGAGGCGAGAAATTCCCGAAGTTGGGAACCCTATCGTAAGCACTTGATTGCACGATTGTACACTCTTCCAACATTTTTTACCAATTACTTGAATGCCTTTGACCCCAGGCGTTCGTGATGGAAAGCAACGCCATGGTGTAAGATGGGGCAGGCAATTCAAGGAAATGCCCTGTCGGGCACCGGCTCTCACATACATACGGCGGAAGACAGTAAAACTGCTTGGCGCCTTAAATTTGAGGGTGGTAGCTATCCGGGCGGACCATTTGATCCTACCACAAAGCGTGCTGGGTTTTGTTGACTTTTACAACACGCGTTTTTTCCCAGCGTGCGGTGGGGAAGTTTTATATTCTGAGCCGCCCCCAGCATGGGTAGACTTCCGCGTCAGGCCCCCTAAAATTGAGTGAAATCAGCCTACTGTGCCGTACTGGCCAGACAGTTATCATATCAAGATTCCAGCACGGTTGCGAACTTGTTGTGAGCGCTTACAGAGGTTTAAGTAGCTAGCTGGGACTCGTCGCGTATCCGCATTAGGCAGTTAGGCACTTTTCCAGCCTGAACAAAACAACTAAATAAGTCAAGTACATCTTCCTTAAGACGCCGTCCGGGTGGAATAGGGTGGTGACACTGAATATTTCAAATAGGTTTTTCGTAATTGTACACACCGCCACACAAGTTTTGCATATTTATGCGCTGGGCCTTAATCGTTGTCCCAGATAGTTTTGCTTACGTATTCAAAAAGTTTTTGTCCTAAATTAGAGGGAATAAATTTATTGCTGTCCAGAGAGTTCATGGTTTAAATTTATAAAGTAGCAACACTGGTACTAGTAGCAGTACTGGCTTGCGATCGTGGCCTCATCCACATGTTTAAATATCCAGATATATCTTCGAAACGGTTTTGCTTATAATTTTCAATTCTTTCGGCCCTTTTGTGCAATAACTTAACAATCAATCTAGTTCTCGGTCTTGGTTCGATTTTGGGGTCGGGCAAGTGTCTTAGTGTAAATCAGAGGCACTTGCTCTGAGTGTGGGTGTCATTCGTGTTCGTGAATTCCATGTCTGTAAACTGCCCCTTGCGATACAGGTACTTAGTGCAGGGGATTCGTTTTATAAAAAGAAAACGGATTTAGCTACATAATTACTTCGCTTTCGTATGCATATCTGTCATAATATTGAATGATCAAAACGTCTTTAATGCGGCGCACATACCTATGTATGTATGTAGTATGTAGTGCGTAGTATCTACCTAGATACTACGCACTACATACGAATAGCGAATGCGAGTGGCAGCATAAAATTAATGACATCAATCACGACAAAATAAGTGCCTAGATATGATATTGCTGATTATTATGTGACTAGTGGTCGCCCAGCTGTGGAAGTTCGACCATAATTAATTTAAATTATAGTTCTATTCTCAATTTGGCCACATAATTTAACAATAAACAAAAATGTATTCATGTGTGGTGTCAAATACACGGTAGTGTGTGTAATGTTTTTTATTGCCTAGTGTATTTTATACATATTAAAAAAAACCAACATCCGCCCGCGCAATTTTCAATAGTAAAAAGTTTTTGCTTCACGTATTAATCTATCATCATAATTTCAGCCAAAAAACGTCCATTGCTGGACAAAGGCCCAGGACCTGCCTGTCCTGGGCCACCCGCATTCCTTGTTTTCCAGCAACCTTAACCAGGTCATCTGTCCACCGTGTGTTTTTCTGCCCCATCGGGCGTCGGTCCTGCGCGCTATGTGCCCTGCCCACTGCCACTTGAGTTTGGCAATCCTAGGGACTATGTCGGAGCATAAGCCTCTCCATTGCTCTTTGGCTCATTCATTGGTTAATACATTATGGAATCTTTATCGAGAATTTACATGAGCGCGTATTTAATTCGCTGACATGATGATGATGAACTCCAAACAGCTGTTAAACCTCTACACCTACTTATAGAGCAAATTAATTAAAGCCAAGTAACATTTGAAAGGGGCCGCTAATGATTTCCGTCTTGCGCGCAGTTCGCGCCTCGATGTAAGACATTTTTATTTAGCCAAGTTCAGACGGGAGAAATCTTAGCGGATGTTTTTATTTCGTCGTCTTCTTAAAACTACGTCCCGTTTTAGTATACCTTAAGTGACGTTCCTTATTTTCATAGCTTGGCCAGGATTTTTTCAGGCAACCCATTTTTTTATAGTTTTTAACATACCAGATGTTTATTAAAATAATGTTCACTAACTATACTACTAAGACACCGTTGATTTAATATTTGTAATTACCCAACCTGTGCTCATCTTGACGTTCACTTTCATCGTCTATTGCCAACCTTCAAGTCGTATTTTTACCACAAAATAACCCATATCACTGCACATCTGTCATTGCCACGGTCTTCTGTCTCATTCGCTTTTCATTTTATAACTGTCTGAACTGTGCTTTTATATACAAAACTTATATAAACTTATAAACAAACTAGACGGACACAATAAAAAAAGAACTATCCAATTCGGGAGTTATGCGCGTACATATTATATTTTGTGGTCGCCGGATCTCTGCCGGGGATTCTTAGCACCCCCTGCCCCACCTTTGCCTTGGCTGCTACCGTAGCAAGGCCTATGTTCAGCAGTGGACGTCTTTCGACTGAAATGATGATGATAATATTATATTTCGGCGTGCTAAGCTATCTCCCTCTTTTACAAAGGCTTCATTTACTATGGTAATAAATAAGTTTAAAAATGCCACAGTGTAATGAAGATTAACTGTCCGCGTAATCCTAAACGTAAATCACTCTATGAATTCCAAGTTTAATGCACAGCTTTAATGTATACAAATGGCTGATTTAACGCGTAGCAAATGGTTGGCTTACGTTTAGCTACATGGTTTAATCTTTTTGTTATTAGAATCTTTTTAATTTATCTTTTTTATGATGTGGCTTTAATATAATGCATTATTATATTGACTAGCGCATCCCAGTTTAGCAAGGATAGATTGTAATCAATTCCATGTAATTGATTAAAACCTTTGGCAACTAGTCTTGCTTTGTACTTGATCATAGAACCTTCAGCATCTCTTTTGATCTTGAAGACCCACTTGGAAGGTAAGACCCTTTTGTTTGGTCTATCTACCAACTCCCAAGTCTTATTCTTCATCAAAGACTTGTACTCAGCATTCATGGCCAATCGCCAATTAGCACTGTCTTCTGATTGCATTGCTTCTGTATAGCTTTAAGGTTCTTCTGTATCAAGAATGCTACACTGAAGAATTCTGAGCTTCATTATTATCCGTGTCAGTTGCTTTGTGACAGTTCCAGGTTGAACTTGTCCATCATGGAGCTCTAACTCACTGGCACCGGCCTCTACCAAATCCGCTGCGGAATTTTCTTGACGATGAGCCAGTAAAAAAATATAAACAAAAATATAGTCGACGGAATAGTAGCTTCGTGGATCTTTTGTGTATCCAACGAAAATATATTGTTGCGCTTTAGGATCCCACTTACCTCTTACATGGTACATGGTCTTTACCATTGCGCGACAAACCAAGAACCTTTAAGTGATGATCCCATCATCGAGTGTAGGCCAGATTCTCGTTTCTTGTGATCTCTTGAAGACATCGTGAGACTGTTATATTTCTCTTTGTCGACAAAATCCGTATTTCACTATTATTATGGTGAAGATAGAGCTCATTTATTCGAGCTAATTCGTGCTGATAACGAATGTTGGATAAATTAGTAAAAATCGTTGTTGATTTTTACATGGCTTTTATTTGAATGTGACACAGAACAACATATTTTTAATTTCATTATAAAGAAAGCTATAAACTATAAAAATAGGTTTTACAACAAATACGTACGAAATATTGTTGATAAGCGTCTTATGTAGTTAGTATTACTATGAGTACCATGTTAGTAACTTACTTAGCCTTTCAAATCATTTGAGGATGTGAAGAACAAAACCTCACCTTTCATTTTTTTTTACTTTATTTGCAAAGAAATTTTAAATTGAATAAGCAATTTATGTAAAACCTATCCAAAACACCTCTTTTCCTTTAAACATTTTCATTTGAAATGGAGAGTTTCGAACAAAACCACACGTTTGCCTTTAATTAAAGCAGTTAGTCATTTACATTTTCCTTTTTTTTTATTAGCAAAAGTGGAAAAGTTATGTTTTGTTCTTCACCTCCTCATAAAAGTACAAATAAACCATATCCTAAATATTCCATAGTAATCCCTCTCCACCTTAAAGACCACCGCAGTCAAATAACATGACCGCATGCTTACACTATCTTGTGGTAAATCAGGTGAATCCGTTTTCAGGTGAATTCACATTCAAATCCAACATTGCCTTGATCAAATGTCATTTAGGCTCGCAACATTTTGGAATCGTCCAAATTAAATTTACTAATTGCGCACGAGAAGGACACACTTGATACGAATCAGGTACAGTAGGCTAATTACCCTCCATGTAATTGGAAGAGGCCTGACTCAGCAGTGGGACATCTATGGGCTGAGTAGTAGTAGATTTACTACTCATAAAAAGCAAGAATAACCAGAAAAAAATAGTCTTTCAATTCTTATGTTTGTTGGTCTAATGGTCAGATGTGCCGCCTTTGGATCAACGGGTCCCGGGTTCGATTCCGGGGTCGGGCCAGTGTCTTTGTCTAAACCAGAGGCACTGGCTCGGAGTCTGGGTGTCATTTCTATCTATAATATGTATGTATTTACAAAAAAAAAGTATATAAGTAGTTTATCATCCATCTCGTTACCATAACACAAGCATTAAGGTGCTTAGCTTGGGACCAGATGGCGTTGTGTGAAATGTCCAAGGATATTTATTTTATTTATTTATTTTGTTACATATTCATCATCATAATTTCAGCCAGACGACGTCCTATGCTGGACATAGGGTTTTCTCTACGATTTCCGCCCAGGCCGGTCCTGAGCCACCCGCATTCATCGTGTTCCGATGACCTTAACCAGGCCGTCGCCGACGGTCCACCGTGTGGAAGGCCTACCAGCACTGTGCTTCCCAGAACGTGGTCGCCCCCAAAGACTGTTCACTACTCAGGCCATAGATGACCCACTGCTGAGTCGGGCCTCCTCCAATTACATGGAGTGCAAAAGCCTACTGTGACCCGCTGACCAGACAGGGTTTGTGTCAAGTTTTCCTTCTCTTGGGACGAGGTGATTTATTTATTTATTTTAATACTTCATGCAAAATACATTGGCGGACTTAATGCCTACAGGCATTCTCTAACAGTCAACCATAGGGCGAAGCAGAGAATGACTTGGGCTAGATGCACTAAAATAATAAGTATTCAGTGTAAGCTAACTAAGAATAAAAATACATACACAAACAGTCAAAATATACTAAATTTATACGGTGAGGAATAATACATACAAAATAAAATAAAAATGATAATAATATATAAAATAATACATGTATACTTATGTACAATGGTAAACGTATAGGGTCGCTGCCCGGGGGTGAGCGCCGGGGCACGTCTAGAGCTGACGCTGGACGTGACAGCATGCGGACCGTCAGTGGCTCCTTGTTGAACAGGCGGGCAAGAGCCGGGGATCCCGAAGAAACCACAGCCGAACTTATCAGGAGTGTTGATGATGCTTTGCAGAGTGGGGAAAGTTCTCCCACTAACTCTGCCGGTACATCGACAGAGACCACGACACGTTCAATTTTAAATGACGATGCAAGAAGAAAGTGGTCGCAAGAAGAGCTAGAAGAGCTTATGTTTTGTTACTTTAAAGCTAAAGCACAAGGATGCGGTTATATCAAAAGATTCCACAAATTGTTTACTGATAGAAATCCACATAACCCAAAAATAACTAAATTTACAGGAAACACACTTTCAAATCAGGCTAGGAGCATAATCACACGAAAAATGTTATCTACCGAAATATTAAGCGAAATAAAGTTACGCGCTGAACAATCAATTACATCTGCAACTAACACTACTACTACACAAACACTTATTGAGACACCCGTCGCATATATAGACACTGTACAACGCCATCAAATAATTGATCAAGGTCCAACTTTACCAAACAACGATATAATACCTAATAACAACATACAACCCACATATACAGAAATCAACACACAATCCGAAAATATTTTACAAACATCAACACAGCACACAGCAGATTCAGAAATAGCATCTCAATATGAACATATGTCATGGGTGACCTTGAATCAAATTATAGAAAGTAGCGACACAGCATTACACGACTCACCAGACGGACAAGACCCAAACGATATAATCTTAGATTTCTTACAAACACTATCGGAAACCAAAGAAACCCTGATAACAGACCGTAAACACCTACCGAAACCCAAATTTAATAAGCAATTTATACACAATCTCAACCAAATTAATGAATACATCCCCAAAATTTTAAACACAGAAAGTAACCTTCGAGAAATTAATGATGTCATTTACGCAACTGCAAAAACACTCATTATTAAAAACGGACAAGTACCATTCACGCCTTCAAAGACTATTAAACCCAAAGCTGATCCACCTTGGAAAAGAAGAATAACAGAAAAAATAGGGAATATTAGAAAAGAGATAGGACAACTAGTCGAAATTAGGAAAGGGACAAATAGCAGACATATGCAGAAAATTAAATATAAACTTTACAATAAATACAATATTTTCACACAGCAGGATTTAGATTATGAAATTGAAATATTAGAACAAAAGCTTAAAGCGCTTGCAGGCAGAATCAAGCGCTACGACGAAATAAATAGAAGAAAGGAACAAAATAGAATGTTTCATCAAAATCAGCACACCTTTTACAGAACCTTAAATAGAGAACAACAAGCTCCGAGAAATATTCCTTCAAAAAATAGCATTCAGGACTTCTGGACTACCTTATTATCACAACCTATTACGTATAACAAAAATGCTCCCTGGATTGTAGATGTAGAAACAGAAACAACAGGATTCTCTCAACATAATTTCAATACAATAGATAAAAATAAATTAGTGACAGCGTTAAAAAAGCTACAAAACTGGAAAACACCTGGTATAGATAAAGTACAAAATTACTATATAAAATATCTTACAAATACTCACGAACACATAGTTAGAATATACAACAGAATACTAAACAGAACGGAACCACTAGAGGAATGGTTTACTATGGGCCAGGTTATACTTATACCTAAAAACGAAAATACACGTGAACCACAAAATTGGCGTCCTATAGCCTGTCTCCCAACACTTTATAAAATTCTAACATCTATAATCTCCAACGAACTCTATATACACTGCGAAAACAATGAGATATTGCAACCGGAGCAAAGAGGGTGCAGACATCACGTAAGAGGCTGTAAGGACCATCTGATGGTAAATAAAGCCATTCTTGAGGACGCACACAAATCTAAAAAGAATTTAAGTATGGGATGGATTGACTATAGGAAAGCATTTGATAGCATGTCCCATGAATGGTTAATAAAAATCCTCTCAATATACAAATCTCCACAAATAATTATAGATTTCCTTCAACTTGTTATGCCTACATGGAAAGTGATTATGACTGCCCGTGGTACAAATGACTATATCACTACTGACCCCATATTTATCCGACGTGGAATTTTCCAAGGAGACTCACTATCCCCCCTGCTTTTCTGTATTGGCTTAAATCCACTCTCTCAAATTCTTAATAAATACCAATCTAAAGGATACAAGATAAAAGACAATATACACATCAACCATCTTCTCTACATGGACGACTTAAAAATCTATGCGAATAATAAACATAATTTAAAAGTAATGCTGCACAGTACAGAAATTTTCACGAGAGATATAGGTATGGAGTTTGGACTGGATAAATGCAACATTTTACACTTAGATAGCGGGAAAAGAAGCGAACACCAAGGAGGAGGCCATGTTCTACTAAGTGGAGATGAATTTAGGCATTTAAATGCAGGGCAACATTACAAATATTTAGGCATTAACGAATCGGGAAAAATAGACCATAGTGAAGTCCGACAACAAATACAAAAAGAATATTTCCATAGAATCAAACGTCTCACAAACTCTCATTTAAACTCTAGAAACCTACTTAAAGCAATCAACATATACGCAGTACCGGTCTTAATGTACACTTTTGGCATCATTAATTTTAAAACTAGCGACCTTAAAAAAATAGATACTAAAACCAGGAAACTTTTAGCCATAAATAAAGCACAAAAGCAAAAAGCAGACGTAGGAAGGTTATATCTACCTCTAGAAGAAGGGGGAAGGGGTTTGACTAATATAGAAATGCTACATAAAACACAAATAATTAAATATAAGTACTATCTACAACAGAAAACTGATCACATTATAGAAACAATACTAAATAGCGATAGGACAAAGGATAAATATTCAATACACAAAAAAGCTAGATCAAATTTAGAAGAAATAGGTTTAAATTCATCACGAACATACATAGATAAAGAAATTAGAAATGCGGTTACTAAAACAGAAATAAATAAGTGGAAATCAAAAGCACTACATGGGCAATTCCGTAAATCAGTATTAGAAAAAGAAAATATAGACAAGGAATACTCATTTAGATGGCTGAAAAAGCAACCGATATCTCCGACATTAGAATCGTCAGTGTTTGCTATACAAGACCAAGCGATAGTGACCAGGCAACACGAAAGAGATATTCAAAAGAAAGCAGTGGATGGTAAGTGCCGGCTATGCTCAACAAAGGACGAGACCATACAACACATTGTCTCGGGTTGTGAAATGCTGGCTGGCACTTACTACACCAAAAGGCATAATAACATAGTTCAATATATTTACTGGACGCTATGTAAAAAACACAATTTTGAAGTATCAAATCTTTGGTGGCAACAACATCTGACTAAGCCTGAGGTTAAAGAAAACGACTCTGCGAAACTAATGTGGGAGATACCAGTACAGACAGACATTACAGTTTCACATAATAGACCAGATATTATATACATAAACAAAACAGAAAACAAAATTTACCTTATAGATATAACAGTACCATCAGATTACAATATAGGACCAAAAGAAATAGAAAAACTTAGCAAATATAATTTACTTAAAAATGAAGTCACTAGGTTATGGAAAATGCCCACAGAAGTTATACCGATAGTAATAGGGTCGACCGGAGTAATAGCCAAAAGTTTACACAGATACATAGACACATTAAATTCCAACATAAATATTCACATTATTCAGAAACAAGCTGCTATACACACAATTACAATAGTCAATAAAGTAATGGGAAACACAATGTTTGTTGATAGGGAACCTGGTATCGCTTCTCCCTGAGGGTCTCAGGGTGGTGAACCAAGTAATTCCGAGCTTCGCTCGAGTAATAAAACCTTTCTTAAAAAAAAAAACATAAATCTATACTAATATATAAAGCTGCAGAGTTTGTTTGTTTGTTTGTTTGTTTGAACGCGCTAATCTCAGGAACTACTGGACCGATTTCAAAAAAAATTTCAGTGTTAGATAGTCCATTTATCGAGGAAGGTTATAGGCTATATTTTATTTTCAAAAGAATTAGGGATCCGTATGAAAATTGCGATTTTGTAGACCAAGGTGTAAAATCGAAAATCTATTTATGCGTGCGCTGCAAAAACTATTGACAATAAAACAAAATTATGTACTACGGGTTTGTAGGTCTTATAAAGATCTACAAAAAAGTCCGCGAGAGCACATATCTAACTATCATAGTTTAGTCACAATAACCGATTTTATGTTCATAAAAGATATGCACGTTTTCGAAGCCCACGCGGGCGAAGCCGCGCGCTAAAGCTGGTACATTATATTATTCAAATTCTTTTTGAGAAGAATAAAAAAATCTGCCACTTACGTTCCATTAGTCGCCTTTTACGACACCCTCAAGATTAAATGAGGTGGTGCACTATGTATTCTAAATCCGTCACCACACGGATAACCAGCTGTTGAGAAATACCCCAACAGCCGGGTATCCATGATATATAATAAAAAAGTCAATAATAAAACGTCAACTCCAAACAATGCTCTTACCATGAGATTACAAATTTCTTGAGCCATTAAACCTTTGAGAATGACACCCAACACAATCCTTTTACGAGACGGAAATCGTATTAAAAATACAAACTGACAGGCGAGACGGGGAAAACGAAATAAAAATCTCCATTATTTTGCATTTCATTAATTCCTTACATTCCCTGAAAACGGGCGGATTAAAATAGCGAGGGAATTTTGAATGCTCGCATTTCATATTATCGCGCTATGGAAGATAGGAGGAGGCTCTCAACTCCATTGTATACTTTTTATGTTGGTCACCGCATAACTCTGTCAATTATACATATACTGGATTAAACGTTTTTTTATAACATAATCGATTCAGTAGTTTGGTATAAAACTTGAAATAATCGATTGATAAAGTTGCGTGAGGAGGTAATATTTCAATTATTTATTCGACTCCTTTGATAAAGATCTAAAAAAGCTTAAAGCATTTTAATAGAAATGTTAACCGGTTATGAAATCACTTGCTTTTGGCAAAAAAAGAAACACACAGACGGCTATATGTATACCTAAATTTATTCCAATGGTTGTTAATTTTTTGCTTATAGTGCGTATTTTGAAGTTGGTTTAGATTTTTGTCAAAAAGCTTTTATAGATTCTAACGAAAGATGTCTGTTTATCAGTTTGACAGCGTGTCTGGTTGATCATAGCTCCGGAACTGATGATACAAAAAAAACGGTGTGATAATTGGGAGAGTTCTTAATTTCTTTATTTAACAATTTCTAGTTTCAGTTTCCCTCTCATTTTTTCTCCGTGTGGTGACGGATTTAGAATACATTGTGACACCACCCCATTTCATCCTAAGGGTGTCGTAAGACTCGACATTAGAAAATGTCACACAAGGCCAAAGAAGGCCGAAAACCTGGCTGCAAGAGAAGGAAACCTAGATACCCACCTGGCCAGCGTGGCATAGTACGCTAATTACCCTTCATGTAGTTGGAGGAGGCCCGACCCGGCAATGGGTAATTTATGGGCTGAGAAATTGTAAGTAGTAGTTTTTGTTTTAGCTGTTGCCAATTTCACATCATCTTATTGGCAGAGTAAGCGACGCCTATGATACCTTTGGTGGCCGTTCGTAAGTGTTTACCACTCTTTATCATCAGAAGAGTTGTATGCTTGGGTTCCGCCGCCGTGGTGGTACAAAAACTTTACACATAAAATATCTGCAAGTCTAATCCCAAAATCACTGAGCCGTTCCACGATCAAAAATTAACGAACGCACTCACAGTCGCTCGCATTTTAATGTGTGATACGTGATAGCACTAACTTTCGACAGATCTCAAATTGGAGTAGGATAAAAAAATCTCGAAAATGAGAGAACTCTCGATTCGAGAGCGAGGAAAAGTTTAATTCGTATTTTTGTTATTTGCACAACCGTGTTCGCTACTGTGTTTAATTTGCTATTGATACCGATGGAGCTCGATTGTACAGTCAACAACACAATCCGTTACAATTTTGTACGATTCCTTTTACTTGTTCGCTGGCAGTTTTACGCTGCTTTGTTGTGAAGACTCCGAGATTGAATTCAAGAGCTGGACATCAATATTTGTAATCCTTGTTTTTCAAATATTTAGAGTCTTTTGTTTTTAAGTATAGCGTTTTGTATACATTGTTGTCTTCTTCTAAACTACACAAGAGGAAAAAGACAAAAGAGGAAAAAATTAACTATTTGTTTGCACTGAATAGACTTGAAATACGGGACCGCGCTTTGAGAAAATTTTTCACCATTAAAATCCTATGCTATCCCTGAGGAAAATAAGCGATATAATAATTTTAAAAAGTTAAAATTATATTTTTTAAGTTTTTTTTATAAGCGGGGTAGGCGTCTCTTTATATTATAAAGGTCTAACGTAGCAGTTATAGTACTTTAAAAATAACTGCACATTGCTAGTTGGTGCTGCTCTTGCAGACCTGTTGAAATATAATAACAAAAAAATAGAAATGACAAACTTATGCCCATAGTTTTGCCTGCGGGGACATTCTAAACCTGTTTCTTATTAAACACATACACCCACTTTTAAATATATAATATTAAAATTTCATTTTTAATAATCGAAAAAAAAAAAGAAATGAATGGAAGGAAAAATAAGCAAAATCGCGAGTGTATACATTACGTATGTATTTACCACTACCTAGTGAATTTAAACTTTAGACGTTCATTAATAAAAATAGGCTTTAATTCACATTCGCGGGTGCCGATCGTAAATCCGAAAGTTTCAGCTTTATGCCCAGATTAAAACAAAAAGCGCTTTTTGTCGCATTGACTTATAAAATATTTAGGTACGTAATAATGCTTAAAGAGATTCACTACAATAACGTATTTTTTATGGGTTGCCCTACGAATAAATAATAAGTATTTATTCGTAGGGGTTGCCATAACAGTTATATAATTCAACAAGAAAATATATTTGGAATCATTTGCTAATTAGAAGAGATGAGATCCTAGCGGACTCGACTTGATGGATTTTGAATGTATATCCAGCCTTGGACCCGTCGCTCCCGGCTGCCGGCTGCATACCATATATTATGTTTAGCAGACCGGTTATCCCACTACATGTGTCGCGGAGGACGGGCGGCAATTGCTCCCTGTACATACTGGTAGTTAGCCAAATGGTGCCACTGGCCTGATTTTCCCTTTGCCTACTACTCAGCCCATAAAACAGCCCAGTGTGCCATGCTGGCCAGACCTATTGGCACATGGTTTCGTTTAAAGTTTTCCTCCCCTTGTGGCTAGGTTACCGGTCACCTTCAGGATGGGATGGGGTGGTGATACTGTGTTTAAACTCGCCACCACACGGAGTACGTGCACATTTAATTCTATGTTTAAAAAGTGTTTAAAAATGTTTAAAAAGTGTACCCGTGCGAAGGCAAGACCTGTTGATAGTAATACGTTACAACCTGTCTACATTGCAACCCATATATTTGTAGGAGTCAATGCTTCACACCTGTACAATTTATTCACATTTGCTTTTTGACACGGAGCGTGGGAATTAATCAATTTTTATAACATTTTAGCATATTTTTTTTTATATAAGCGTGGTGGCCCTTTCTATTTCGGGGCATTATAAGCTTCTACATAAGCGATCAACCGAGGTTCAGCCATTTTTCATCTTGTATTTTTTTTATCCCCTTTTCCTGTTGGAATCGGCACTCACCAGCGCCATGGCACCAGAACATGATGTGATTGTCTTCCAGCCTCCAAAACGCAAAACTACTCATCCCATAGATGACACACTCCTGAGTCGGGCCTGGTCCAGTTACGTGGAGGGTAATTAGTCTACTGTGCCACACTGGCCAGACGGGTTGGCACAGGGCTTCGTATCAAGTTGAGTCAATTTATACTAGGACTACAACTTAGAGAATTGCCTCGCAATGCCTTTATAAAGACGGTCAAGATAAAACTTCACAAAAAAAGGGTATTACCGCATTGCTGATTATGAAAACGACCCAGCGGCCTGGGACTAAGCTGTTCAGTGTCAGTATTTTATGTTATTTGTTTATGTTATTGTACATGAACAAATTAAATAGGACCGCAATGAAAAAAAATCATAAGCCCTCTGAGTTTCTTGCCTTAGTTCTTCTCAGCAGTGGTCGCATTCCGAACTGGTGGTAGACGGTCGAATGTTTTATTATATAAATAACTAGCGACCCGCCCCGGCTTCGCACGGGTGCAATTATGCATGTAATGTACTTAAAAACCTTCCTCTTGAATCACTCTATCTATTAAAAAAAACCGCTTCTAAATCCGTAGCGTAGTTTAAAAGATTTAAGCATACATAGGGACGGACAGACGACAGCGACTTTGTTTTATACTATGTAGTGATATGTTATGAATAATTATGTTGACTATTTGTAAGTGTCCATCGTGACCCAAACAAAATAAATTCGAAGTTTTCCTTCTCTTGCGGGTTATCAGCCTTGACATATCCTTTAGTCAGCTCTTACGACACCCTGAGGATGGTAGGGGGTGGTGATTCTAAATTCGTCACCACGCGGACAACCTGCAGACCAATTGCTTTCTAAAACACCCGCTAAACTGCGACCTCCTGATTTACTTGTAACTGTTTATGATAATCTTGAAACTTATGTCAGTACAACAACGTAACCTTGTTACATGGTTATAATATAACATCGGCAAACTTTAATACCCCGATGTTGCCAAAATAGCGTATTACTCTAAGATACCTAAGACAACGTGTTTTAGGTATCTTAGAGTAATAACGTACAGAGTAATAGCTCCATACAAATATTCTATTAAAGTTATATTAGTAGTGAGTTGATGGAAAATATTTTAATAAGTTTGCTGCCCGTAAGTAAGAGCGCGGCCTAGCCGCCTGATGCGCGGGGGGCATTAGGCGGCCAGGCCGCCCAATCGCGGGTTGGCCTCGGTGGCCAATTGGCTGCGCGTGTGTCGTGTGTTTTTCGTTGGCCGCGCAGCCAATGGCCGCCTAATGCGCGTATCTACATACATCGTAGAAGAATTAGTTGGCCGCAGCCACTTGGCTGCGAGAGTGATGGCGAAAGATTAATTGGTTAAAAATCTATATGATTAAATGATATGTGCCTCAGAGAAAAATTTCCAAAGAATAGATTGCTGTGGAGGAAAAATGTCCCGGAGGAAATGAAGGTGACTATGGTAATATGAAGTCGCAATTTCTGGACCGGAATTTCTGGCTACAAGATGAAGAAAACTTGATCAAACCCTGTGGAAACTCGTCTAGGCAGCGTGGTAGGTTAATTCCCCTCCATTAAATTGGAGGAGGCCGTACTCATCAGTGGGTCATTTGTGAGATGAGATGTTGTAATTTTTGTGACTGTCTGTGACTGACAAATAATAGAGAAATTGTCTCGTTAAGAATTTGGGAGTAACTAAAGTAACGGAATGAGGTCCCTAACTAGGCCTTTTCTCCCAGATACCGACTCGGCTTCTGAGGATAACTCTTCTATGATCTTCGGTGTACGGTCTGCGCTTAGCAAATTGATTTTACTCGGCAACTTTGACACCTTCCAATCTGCTTAAGACTGATCCGGAGAGAATTTAGGATGATACGCTTTGGTGGAAATTAACACTACAGAGTACATTCAAATGATGGCTTTTAAATTATGGTTTTTAAAATATGCTATACATTCCAAATTCACTACGCGGAATACAAATGCCAATAAATATGCCTACATAATAACATTAATTCTAAGCGTATGGTAATGAAATCTACTGTATAATTAGGGCTCGGTCTGCCAATTATTTATAAGCTGACTGATGATCAGATACTTCCAAATTTAAACGAGAAACTTTTAAAGTTACTTTGTTATCCTTGTTAGGATATTTTAATTGCCTGGTGATCTCCCTTAATGAGTAAAATTACGCTTAAATAGGGACGACCCTCATGTCTGGTAAACAAGGTAAATCTCACTAATGAATCAAATTTGCACCAAGTTAAAGATAGAACGTCACCCTACTCTGTCACTCTCGTGAAATGGCTTTTGTATAAAGCCTTCTTTCTCTTCTAGCAGGTGACATTTCCATACCAGTATAATGGCGGCACTTCATCATCATCGTTCATCAGTGTATTTTTTTTTACGTTGGTAATCCTCATCCATACCCGACTGCTAGCCACCAGCCGGGTTATGAGGGAATACGGGACGCGGAAGGATGGTAATTGCGCCCCAACCTACCCACTAAAACCAACGGTGTCCCTTAACTGCCCGAAAAAGGGCCAGGGGTTTCACTCGCCAATATAATAAAAAAATAAAATGCTCCATGGCCCTGCCTGCCTGGGCCTTGTCCCCTCTGTCAGCGGGCCGTGCACGTGGCTCCGTTAACCGCCGGATGAAGTGGCACCCGATCCACGCGGCGCTTGTGGCGGCAGCCCTGGCCTAAATGTTTGGCCGACCCTCCGCTGCTAGCGGCGGCAGCCCTGGCTTTAACGCCTGGCCGACGCTCGTATCGTCGTATCGTTTAAGGTTCCCGAGGCAGCTCTGAGGACAGAGGAGCCCGCATAGCAGAAAACCACCACGACTCTGTGTGCTGCTCTTTTTCTGTCCTCTCCCCGTGGGCGCTCCCGCCATGGGCGTCCCTAAGTCGGTATGACCCCAACGGATCCTAAAGGCATGCAAGCACCACAATGTGGCAGCACGGTTGAGGGGGTCATCAGTGTATCTGTTATATCGGACATTAAGGGCTTTAATTTGTCAAAAACTTATACAACAAAAAAGGAAACACGGATAGCGGACACCCCATACAAATATTGCACACGATTGGCTATGTGAATTACCAGAATAACATACAAGTTTAATGGATGTATGAATATCCTTATATTACTAATCCACACCTAAACGGCTTCATGGAACCACATAACAATTATATTTTATTCCAAAATTAAATACAGTAGAACCTCGATAAGTTAAAGTCCAAGGGAAACAAATAATACTTTGAGTTATAGAGGTTTTAAGTTATCAAGGTTCTATATTAGGGATAGGTTGATATAGAGGTAGGATATGTACCCTTGTTCCTATTTTTACTCGAATGTGGCAATTTTTCGTCTTTTACATTGAAGACTTTTTCCTGATTCTTGTTTCTTCAAGATTTCAGCTTCTTTTTTAATGATGGTTGGTAATGTACTCTCATGTATCCCAAACTGAGTCGTAACTTCTTTCCCTTTCAATCCATTTTTCACTGCTTCTATAGCTTTTAATTTATCAGCGTATGTGAGTGTTGTTAATTTTCTTTTTGAACTCATTTTAAGCCAGTTTTATCACACCGTAGGTAAAGCGATGTTTCCAGGACAGTAATCAAAAACTTATGATCCAAGTAAACCGTTGTCTTAAGGCTAACCGCCGCAAAGCTTTAAAGAATTTCGAAGAAGGAAACAATAGGTATATACGTATTGTTTACGTTAACAATTTTACTAATGAACACGTGCAAGCAATAAATTACCGAAACCATTTCTTTTGCACACCCTTTCAAAATGACTCATTGCCAAAAAAAAAATATGTTATAGAGGTTATGGAAACGTTTTTATAAGTTATTGAGGGCCAATACAGAGATTTCTTATTTGAGTTATAGAGGTTGCGTATTTTAAATTATAGAGGTTTGAGTTATCGAGGTTCTACTGTATAACTATGTTTTAACTGTAACGTGTCTGTATGTTTGTCTGTAGCATCGTAGCTCTTGAATGAATGGACCGATACTGTTTTATTAAAGTTCTTTTCGTTTTATAGTTCATCATGTATGGTAAAGACGAGTCAGGGATTTTTTTAAATGTTTAAGTTTGGTGTTCTGACCCAATAATGTACAGTTCCTGCCAATACCCAGTAACAATATTTATATCTTGTTATACACAAGCCTGGTCAACCAAAACAATATTATAAAAAAATGTGTGTTTAGATGAGGTACTTTTATCCTTAGGCCTTAAGAGAAGCCTTTTAAATCCACCATCTTATGTATTTATAGGTATAGGAACACGGAAGATTAATATGTAAAAAAAATGCTATTTTCGTCAGTGCAAAAAAGTTTTGCCAAGCAGCGAGTCCAGAGGATCATCTACATTTTTTGAGCGGGGCAAGAAGCCACTTATGCGTGTCGGTGTCTTGTGCAAAGTTAACAAGAAAGTTCATTAAGGCGCGGCTGGCTGTGATTAACGAAACATTACAGCCAGGGCCTAGTGTTGAACATTATTAGTGAGGGGACTGGTGTTTATCGATAAAATTACGTGCCTAATAATCAACTTTAAGATTTCGTTAAAATTTAAACACTTACAAGTTAAAATTTATTTTCGAAGATAGGAAACGCTTTTAATAAAATAATACTAGATGAATTACACGTCAGTGGGTAATATCTATGAATTGATATAAGAATTATTGTTATCTACTGAATAGATTTGACCTTGAATTTCAATATAAAAGTGAAGTCATAAACGGATTTTCAATTTTATTATCTTACAGTTATAATTAATTGACAACTACATATAAGTCTGTATTTATAAGTCACAAAATTTATATGTCTTGTATCTTGTTTCAATTTATCATAGCGAATTTCAAAAGATTATTCAACCGGCTCGTTGGTCTAGGGGTATGATTTTCGCTTAGGGTGCGAGAGGTCCCGGGTTCAAATCCCGGACGAGCCCTACTTTTGAAGAGGCGTAATAAAATTGAATCTAATTATATTTTGTTATTTCAGCACGTTATTCAAATGACATTGACACCCGTTACTCGACGGCCAACCTGCTGTTTCCTTCTCTTGTGGCTAGGTTTTCTGTCTTGTCATTTCCTTTGTTGGCTCTTGCGACCTTAGGATGAAATTGGGTGGCGACTCTATGTATTCTAAATATGTCACCATACGAAATAATCTAACCCGTTGCTAGGTCACCTAACGCAAACGCAGTTTAACCTGCAAGTTAATAGCTTACCGCTAGGCTGGGAATTTACCCTTCTTAGATGGGAATTGTTAATTAACTGCATCACAAAATATCTAAACTAACGTTTCAATGTTACTAAGCACCTGATAGACTTGTATTGTATTTCGATAGGAGAGCAAAATAATATCTTCAGAGATCCCAGGAGTGTACTTAATGGACCGTTTCGCGATCTGTAATATCGATAAAAGTATCGATAACGTTGCCTCCCTAGACCTTATTTCCAGCGTAGCGCAACGATCGGCTATTAAGAGCTAGGTAAAAGTGGGCAAGACACGAGCATTCTGTACACAGCTATTAGTTGTAAATCTAAACTGTATTGGGCTTTTAAGCCCAGCAACGGAGTAATATATAGAGTTTGACATGTGGGGTTGCTGGCTATTAGTTTGATAATGTTTTAGTTGTTGAAGGAAAGGGCTTGTAGTTGTTAATGGCTTATGTATGAGTTATAATTATTTCCCTGCTCACTGTTTAGTTAGATCTTCTCTAAATTTATAGAAGCTATAGCTTATTCTACTTCGCTGGCGGTGCTAAATGTACTACTTAAAGTAATACAAATACATACTTTAAAATACTTATTAAATAGAAACACAAAACCTTAGTTTTTTAAGTAAAAGTATAATAAAAATTATACTAATATTAAGATTAATATCTCAAACTAACGTAATTCGCTGAATTCAAATTCGGATACCATATGTCAAACCCCAAAGCTAGGACCTAAAGTGACGTAAACTTTATAAATGACATAATATGACATAATATGTATGTGGTATTAAATACCTAAAGCACTCAACATGGCTGAGAACCTTTTTTTGAGTAGCAGAATGTACAGTAACACACTATTTTTATAATTACAATCTATACGAAATGATATCTAATTGTTAAAAGTTAATTAAGTACAGTATTTTGAAATGAACACGTATTTTTATTTTTCGCTGTGAGATTTTTTTAACAGTCATCTCGGAAAATTGTCACGTCATGAACGAGTTATGGCAACCGTCAAAACTCTATCAAACTGTGATCATAATAAAATGATTCCCATCTATCGCAGAAACTTGGCGTTGTTCTACCATCATAACTATTTGTGCCAACTGGGTGGCACGGGGCGGGAATAGATGGGATACTGGGCTAGTTTTGTTTACTACCGTCAGTCTGTGGCACACTGGAAGTAATATATTTTTACGGTCGTTGTCATCATCAGTCTTGGACATAGAATTCCTATAAAGTACTCCACACATCTATACTAATATTATAAGGCGGAAAGATTTGTATGTAAGTATGTTTGTAACGAATTGACTCAAAAAGTACTGGACTGATTTTCAAAATTCTTCCACCTTATGAATGCTGCATTATGACTGATATAATATATTATTTGATATATTATTTGCAAGAAACAATAAATGTCCACCCGTGCGAAGCCGGGACACGCCACTAGTTATTATAGTATAGCGTCCTACACTACTTTTCTTTTTGTTCTTGTTTTATTTTGGATAAGTTTCTATGTCTTTTTTTGTCCGTATTTCATGTACGTGAATTATACATACATAAAATACGGACAAATATATTGATGTATATTTCTTGACTTAGTGATAATTTTATAATTTTTAATATATTTATGTAACTGATTATGTTGTCTGTATTAGCGTAAAAAAATATTTATAATATGCTCAATTGTAAATGTGGTTAGCTAAAAAACAGTGTTGTGAAGATGGCACAGCGTATACTGAGCTAATGTCCTGCCTGCATTCTAACATAATACCTACCGCACTTTATTTTGTAGCATTCGTTTAAAAACATGTGTGGAAAATAAATGGGTTAACTACGCTTGCTGATTAGTACCAGTAAGGTTGTCTGGAAGAAATCACCTAATGCCATAAGACCTTCATTTCTTCTCAACACATCTAGGCAGCATGGCACAGAAGAATAATTTCCCGACACGTAATTGGAGCCAATAAAAAGCTTTTAAGAGCTGAAGTGGTAAGGAAGTACGACTCTGTGGCGGTAGACAGAAATACCGGTCCGATCTCCATCGATTACCTGAGTTCATGTACGTGTACGAACACAAATAGCCCTCATTTTGCACTCGGTGTATCTCTCATTGTGGACCTGGTTCTGATTTGTTTATAAGTAGGTCAATGTGCTGCCCATAGGATACTGTAACATCGCAGTAGCTATTAAAAACAGTACCTCACATCAGTGTCCTGTGCAGTTTCACTCAAAGCAAATGGCGCCTTATTTGTTTAGTGTAGGGTATCCAACATACATAGATAGATAGATAGATATACTCTTTATTGCACACGTGAAAAAAGACAGAACACAAAAAAAAATACAACGCTTTGTACAAATAGCGGTCTTATCGCTAAATGCGATTTCTTACAGACAACCTTGGGATGGACATTAATTACAATTTAAGAAAGGGTAGTAAAAGGTACAATAATACATATACGATTAATTATATAATGTTATTAAGCAATATGGAAAGGAAAAAAGGAAATAGTTGATAAAATTAAAATTAAATTAATTAAATTAAAATTAATTAAAATTAAAAATTAAATTAATTAAAATTAAAATGTTTTTTATTCGAATAAATTCTTGCGAATGCTTTCAAATAGTCAAAAAAAAAAGTATTAAATTTAAGAGAAATATAAAAAAACTAATCATCTAGTTTTTACCACCGGTTCGGAACGCCATTCCACAGAGAAGAGCCGGCAAGAAACTCTGTGGTTGCTCTTTTAAATAAAAGGATTACAATGATGGTGATACAAACGAGTCTTACAGATTTGTGAAAGCAATAACACGCATAATCATGTAGCCTATTAAAAATTTAAAATAAAAAACAGTGAAATTACACACAAATTACATGGTGCGTGCTGAAACTGCACTCACATACTGTTTACAAACTTCACTAATAAAATGGCTGAAAGATCAGAGCTAGACCATAACACAGCCGACGTTACTCCCATGCGTCACTATCTGATAGATAATCATTAACTTGATAGTACGCTTTTTTAATTAGACGGGACTTAATGTAACCTTTAAATTTCTCGAACGACCAATCCAAGACAGTTTCCGGTAATTTATTGAACAGGCGAATTCCGAGACCTACAAAAGAACCATGTGCTTTTTGTAGCCGGTGGAATGGTGTAACTAGCTTACGCCTATTTCTGGTCTGGATATTGGAGGACGAGACGTCACTATTTTTTTTAAAGCTATTATAATTTTGTTTAACAAAAATGAGATTTGAGAAAATGTACTGTGACGCTACAGTTAAAATGCCTATCTCTTTAAAGCGTTCTCTCAGCGATTCCCTAGGTCCTAAATTATAAATTGAACGTAACGCGCGCTTCTGTAGAATAAATATGTTTTGTATATCGGCAGCATTACCCCAGAGTAAGATCCCATACGACATAACGCTATGGAAGTAACCAAAGTAAACTAGTCTTGCCGTATCTTCGTCAGTGAGTCTCCTAACCTGTCTAACAGCATAGGCGGCTGAACTAAGCTTTCCCGTAAGAGTGGCAATGTGAGGCTTCCACTGCAGCTTACGATCTAGAGTGATGCCTAGAAACTTGGTTGAATCTACTATGTCTACTTGCTTATCATCCAAAACTAGTTTTGTATCTGTAATCTTGGTATTCGGTGTTACAAATCGAATACATTTAGTTTTCACAGAATTTAGTAGCAGATTGTTTGTTGTGAACCAGTATGATACCTGACTAAGCGCGCTATTCACGTCGTCGTAATTAACGTTTTTTCGGTCAACTTTAAATACAAGAGATGTATCATCAGCGAAAAGCACGATATCGCAGATGTCATTAATAAAAAATGCAAGGTCATTAATATATACAAGAAATAAGAAGGGACCAAGGATGGACCCTTGTGGCACGCCCATTGACACAGGCGATCCAGCAGACTTAACTCCGTTAATGTCGACGAACTGAATTTTATCACTCAGGTACGATGCTAATAAATTGAGAGCATTGTTTTTAACGCCATAGTGTTGAAGCTTTCTAATCAGGGTTTCGTGATGCACACAGTCGAAAGCTTTCGATAGGTCACAAAAAATACCTATAGCATCTTGCGCGTTCTCCCAAGCATCATAAATATGTTTTAAGAGCGCAGCACCTGCATTGGTCGTAGAACGACCTTTAGTAAAACCGTATTGCTCACTATGCAATAATTTATGTATATCGAAATGATGAAGTAATTGTTTTAGAATCAGTTTTTCAAAGATTTTACTTAGAACTGGCAAAATAGAAATTGGACGGTAATTGCCGGGCTCTTTTTTGTTGCCAGCTTTGAATAATGGTGTAATTTTACTAATTTTCATCAAATTAGGAAAAGTACCCACGTCTATACATTCATTAAAAATAACTGTAAGGTACGGGGCAATCTCATAAATAATGCTTTTAATTGCTAGTGTTGACATACCCCACAAATCCCCAGTTTTCTTTGAATTAATGGTAGAAAAAGTATTGACAATATCTATGGCTGTAACGTGAGTGAAACTGAACATGTCTGAACACTCCTTAACATTTTTTCTGAGTAATTCTTCGGCAACGTCAGGAGAAGAATTCAACGAAGCAGTGATTTGACTAGGTATAGAGGCAAAAAAGTTATTAAAGGTTTGAGCCACTTCATAATTATTAATTATTAATTTGTCATTTACATTTAATTGGAACATGGAATCTTGTGGCTTTGATTTCCCAATTTCAGCATTAATAATATTCCAAGTTGTTTTTATTTTGTCCTCGGAATTTCTTATTTTGCGGCTTATGTGTAAGGATTTAGCTGTATTGCAAATGAATATAGAATGAATACTCTATAGTATATAAATGATTGTATAAATTATAATAGATACATACAAATAGTACATAGATATTCATACAATATATACATAAATAAATACATACCAAAATTTTAACAAGTGACAGGATATGTGCCTAGTGTGTGACAGGTAGGTTATAAAAGTGTTCTATTACCAGTTTTAAAAAAATAGGGAATGACTCCGTGCATCTAATATAAAGTGGCAAAGAATTCCACAAACTTGCAGACCGCGCAGAGAAAGATTGGCCATAGAAGTTAGTGGTGTGGGAAGGAATTTTTAGTACCAAGTTTTCTGATGACCTTAGAGATCGTGAATGAGTGCTATGAAGAAATTCGAATTGCTCTTTGAGGTATTGCGGGGTAGAGGGATTAAACAATATGTTATACAGAAGGTTAATAATATGAGTACATCGGTGACTGAAGACAAAATTCTTTGACCGGTGCATGTTGCTAGTGATGACCTATGGACCTGGTCGTTTATAGGGATGGGAAAATAACGACTACCTTTGCGAAGACCACTACAAACACGTCACGAAAAATAACGAAAATTTTAATTGAACAATATTGTACTTTAGTATTATTATATCTGTGATATTCTATTATAGTTAACTGGTTCACCCGGCAAACCATGATCTGCCATTTAAAAATAGTCCACGACCTATTTTCAGACCTACCGATATTCATAAAACAGTCAAACCGTTTTGAAGTAATTGATTACCATCAAAGTCACAAGATTGTTATATATTAGATTCCTTTCTTACAATTATTGCTTAAAATATGCTCTCGTTGTTAAAAAAAATCCGTGTGGTGACGGATTTAAAATACACAATGACACCAATCCAAATCATTCTGTGGGTGTCGTAAGGAGCGACTAAAGGAACGCAAGCGGCAGATCACCTAGCCGCAAGAGAAGGAAAACTTGATACAAACCTTGTGCCAATCCGTTTTGCCAGCGTGGCACAGTAGGCTAATATCCCTCCATGAATTTTGAGGAGGCCCGACTCAGTAGTGGGTAATTTATGGTCTGATGATGATGATGTAATAGATATAACTTACAACCTATATTTTTTATTTTTTGTCTATATCTTGCCAACTTTTGCAAGTCGTATCTTATGCTTTTCCGAAAATCTTCTACACGGTTTTTCTATTCGATCGACATCTCTATCATATGTTTACGAGGCTACATAGAAAACTTGAACAAAATTCTGTTTGTGAACTACATATAGTTTATTTAATTGTTATATATGTACCTATACTACATCGAATATTTACTAGTACATCATGAGTACTTTAAAGTGAATTATTTATTGTCTACGAAGTATTGGTACCGATAACTACAAACGTATTTACTGTGGTCCGTTGTTTATCGGCCACAAATACTGTGAAGTTCAGTTGTCTAGCTCTATTGACGGTATTCATCGGGGATTAAACAAAGTTCAACTTACCCACCTGGGATTTAACTGTATCGTTGTTCAGTAGTAGAGGTAATGTACATATTCATCATCATCATCATTTCAGCCAAAAGACGTCCACTGCTGGACATAGGCCTCCCCCAAGGATCTCCACAAAGGCCGGTCCTGGGCCGCCCGCATCCGCTGTTTTCCGGCGACCGGTCCACCGTGTGGGAGGCCTACCAGCACTGCGCCTTCCGGAACGCGGTCGCCACTCGAGGACTTTTTTGCCCCATCGGGCGTCGGTCCTGCGAGCTATGTGCCCTGCCCACTGCCACTTAAGTTTGGCAATCCGGTGGGCTATGTCGGTGACCCTGGTTTTCCTGCGTATCTCCTCATTTCTGATTCGATCTCGCAGGGAAACTCCGAGCATAGCCCTCTCCATTGCCCTTTGGGTGACTTTGAGCCTTCTGATGGAGCCCATAGAAACATGTACATATTAGGTGTTTCTTTTTTACTATATTGCAAGGGTAGTTAGTTTATGTTCTGACTAACAACTTTTGTAATCAGTGCCAACCGTTCTGGTCAGCGTGGCCCAGTTGGCTAATTTCCCTCCATGTAATTGGAGGACGGCCGCCTCAAATATGGCTCATGTATGGGCTAAGCAGTATGGTAGTAGGTAGTACGGACATTTGCAATAACAGAGGTGTCATTCACACCGCACTGCTTTTGCTTGGTGGTAGGATCTAATGGTCCGCCAGGCTAGCTACCACCCTCGCATCTAAGTCAGGCGCCAAGCAGTTTTACTGTATTTCGTCGCGTGTGTGAGAGCCGGTGCTGGACAGGGCATTTCCTTGAATTACCTGCTCCATCTTAGACCCTGGCGTTGATTTTCCATCACGCAAGCCTAGGGTCAAAGGCGTTCATGACACTGATAAGAAAAATACTGATCCGGAAAGAGAGGCTGGATGGCACGGGCAGTAAAAGCAAAGGTGAGTTCCACTGCCATCTTATTTACGTACGACACCACCACCACTATCTGAAGGTGGCACTATTTAGTACCAAGATGAGAACCATGATGTTTAGGGACCACATAACTTAGGAAACTGAAAATGTGAAACCAGGCTGGCACTGCCTGGCTGTCATCAGAAAGGTTTACGTTAAAAAAGTTGGGCTCGTCCGGGATTTGAACCCGGGACCTCTCGCACCCTAAGCGAAAATCATACCCCTAGACCAACGAGCCGGTTGAAAAGCAAATAGAAATCTGTAGTCATAAATTAAACCATCGTAAATTGAATGGCATTGACGTCATAATTTCGATTCTAATCTTTACAGCACCTAAGACAATAAACGTTCATAACATAATAAATATGAATGATAACAAGACTTGTATGGTTTTTCAGTTTAACAAAGGAAAATAGGTTGTTCTTGGGTATATCTGGTTCTTCTTTGCAATCTCTCGACGGCTTTTCTTCGTGTAATGTTATTGTAACTGAATAGTTGAAAAAACTGTCAGCAGTTAAGGCAAAATATATTAGTTGATTTTTTAATTTAATGTTTCCTTCCCGGACTTGTTACTCGAAAACCATTTCGTCGTCGTTTTATCCCATAAATGACCCACTACTGAGTTGGGCCTCCTCCAAATCCATGGCGGGAAATTAGCCTACGAAAACCCTTCGTGCCTACCCCATATTCTTTAGAAGCGCGATAAATAAGTTAATTTCATATTATCGGCAAAACAGCCCCACAGGCGTCCAATAATAATTGAACCGTTAAATTTTAATGACGGGCTATTAACAGGAATGTTTTAATTAATTTACAAGCAGCTTATAATTATCGGGAAAAAATTAAATACCGAAAGGAAAAAGGAAAGAGTCAATCTTTCCTTTATTCGCACTACTTATTTCAAAGATTATAATTTATGTATTTTATTAAAATCTTTGTCTGCGTGGTGACAATGCCATTACACAATGTCACCAACCCATTCCATGCTGAGATTATCGTAAGAGGCGACTAAAACACAATGTACGCAATAAGTAGGCTAATTTCGACCAAAGAGGGATCACCATAAGTTAAATTATTGTGTGAATCTGTCCGGCTCATTTCCCTCCATGCAGCTGGAGGGGAATGAGTGTGGCGACAGATAAGAATACATGTTGTCACTGTGCCATTCCATCCTGAGGGTGTTGTAGGAGCCGACAGATGGAAAAGTCAAGGCCGATACCTAGCCGCAAGAGAAGGAAACTCTTTGCTAGACCATGTAGCCAGTATGGGATAGCAGGCTAATTCGGTAATGTAATCGGAGGAGGCCCGACTCAGCAGTGGGTTGGGTAGTGGTAGTACGGAGGAGGGCAGACGGCAATTGCTCAGTGTAAATACTGGTAGTTAGTCAAGTGATGGTAGACCGGTGCCGAACCCAATGAAATTGGAAAGAAGGTGACATGTCCATATACCTACACTGCATTGTAAGCCCAATTTTGATCACTTCTGCTTTATGTGCTTTATGTCTCTTTGTTCCGGGTAATCTCTGGAACGGCTGGACTGATTTTGACGTAACTTTCACTGATATATAGCTGACTAGCTGACCCGGCGAACTTTGTTCCGCATTATAAATATTTAAAACAAAAAGAAAGTTGGACATAGGATACCTGAGATTTTTATCCCGACCGTATAAAACCTACTTTAACAAAACGCAACTGACAGCGAAACGTTATGTTGTCTTTAGTTTAATATGGCCGAAAATTTGACAATTAGAAATTTTGAATTCGACTTGTTTTTATTGTTGTAATTCACATAATAAATAAAATAAAATAAATAAATCTTTATAACTTGTAGCCTATGTGTTATTCTGATGTATAAGCTATATTATTGTAAAGTTTCATTAAAATCCAGTCAGTAGTTTTTACGTGAAAGAGTAACAAACATCCATCCATCCATCCATCCATACTTACAAACTTTCGCGTTTATAATATTAGTAAGATAATATAAGGAAAACTTAGGCTACTTTTTTTAGACTAGCTTCGCCCTGCGGCGTCTCCCGCTGTACGACAATTGCCGCAGGTAACATTGCACCCGTGCGAAGCCGGGACGGGCCGCTAGTTTAAAATATGTTAGGAATCTTACTACACATTTGTGTCCGCCGGCCTGGGATCCCCACTATTCCGCCCATGTCCGCTCACAAAGGGCCGACAAGTGCGACGTTACCTTTCGCGGACGTCACCAAGGACTGACGCCTCACTTGATTAATATTGCAACTTATATTTTGCCATAATTCTGGCGCTTATTAAATCAGACCTTGTTTAGCTAAACGGGTTGGCACTGGGTAGGGCCGGTTTGGATTCGTACAAATAACCCTATAGGACCACTAAAAGCCTACGGTATTTTATAAACATACAAACTTGGAGAAGGACACAAACATTCAAAACAATTTTAAATACGTCATTTTATATTTATTATTTTAGTTTTTAGATAGATTAGTGTTTAACCCAAATAGATTTATACAATTTATATTGAGATTTATACGAAACCGGAGGCATGAACTAGTGTACTATATAGAAAGCTGTCGCTGTAGATGATATTTACCTAGCGTGTAGTAAGTCGTCGTTTCAGCCCATGAATGACCCACTACTGAGTCGGGCCTCCTCCAAATTCATGGAGGGAAATTAGCCTACTGTGCCACACTGGCAAGACGGGTTGGCACAGGGTTTGTATCAAGTTTTCCTTCTCTTGGAGCTAGGTGATTTGCCTCTTGCGTTCCCTTAGTCACCTCTTACGACACCCTCGGGATAGTATGGGTTGGTGACGCTGCGTATTCTTAATCCGTTGCCACACAGAGGCTGTAGTAATTGGGGCACGCAAAATAAAATTGTAGGACGTTTTTATTAAGAGGCGTGTCGCGCTGTGGTATGTAGCCGCCACTTAACCTTTACGATGCCCCGAATGGGGCAGTTTAAAAACAGAGCCATAAAATTAAAAAACGGGCTAAGGGGATTACCATGATGAGAAAAGTTTTTTGATCGTTAGCGTTACGAACCTATTCGTAAAAAATGTTTAGGACTGTGAGTGTGAGAAATATACTATTCTGTTCAGTTAAAATTTAAAGTTTTGATTACAATTTTGTATCCAAGAACATTTTTGTAAATGTCTCTTCATCACTCGAGTTTGCTGTTAGAAAACTTATAACTACATGTTATGTGTATTTTTGTTTTTTCCTCACTGTTTGTTTACAATAAAAAATAAATTAAGGTAAACAGTAAACAATACTTGATTCTTGAATTTTGTGTCCGTATGATGACAGACACCACCTCTTTATATCCTGAGGGATTTTTTATTCGAATAAATTATTATGTATCATCATTATCAGCCTATTTCAGTCCACTGCTGGATGTAGGCCTCCCCTATAGCTCGCCACTGAAACTGATCTTCGGTTCTATACATCTATATTATGTATCATCATCATCATTCATTTCAGCCAAAAGACGTCACTGCTGGACATTGGCCTCACCCAAGGATCTCCACAAAGGCCGGTCCTGGGCCGCCCGCATCCACTGCTTTTCGGCGACCTTAATTATTATTATGTATAAATAAAATAAAATAAAAAAGCCTTTTATTTCCTACAAATTAATTTTACATATAATTTTTACATTAACTTATCTTTAAACGCTTAACTAATTAAAATTATAACCTACTTATTTTGTTTATGTCCTATATTATGTAGCTATTTACTGTTTTTATTTACTAGTATTATTATACTTGTTTGACACTGTATACTATTTAAACGCTTAACTAATTGATCTTAATACCTACTTATTCTTATTTATTTTCTATATTATTTACCTATAACTATTTTATTTACTATTATTATGTATACCTACTAAGAAATAGCCAGAAAAAAAGACACGGTAATTTAAAAAAAAACTTTAATTATTTGGTCTCTACCACCGTTTCGGAATGCCATTCCACAGAGAAGAGCGGCATGAAACTACATGGTTTCTCTTTTCTAAAAAACGGTTACAATGATGGTGGTACAAACAAGTCTGACAAATTAGTGAAAGCAATAGCAATAGGTATGGTGAGAGCTGACTGTGGGAATTAACAAGGCAGAAACCGTAGCCACAAGACCACTAAAACTCGTCAGTGTGTGTGGCACAGATAAAAAATGTCCTTTGCACATATGCCATAAGTCATTCATCGCCGAGTCCGACCCCACCATTTTTATGTATGTGAATTATTCCATTATGCTACGTTGCTAATATGTTAAACTGACTCTCATCTCATCAAGTCAACCCATAAATGAAACTACTGAGGGCAGCTTAATACGCCAAGCTGGCCAGATGGGGTGGCACCGTCTAGGTTTACCCTGTATCGCGGGGTCAGTTAACATGTAATTCACGAACACAAAAGACACCCCGACTCAGAGCAAGTGCCTCTGGTTTAGACAAACACACTTGCCCGCCCCCGGAATCGAACCCGGGACCCGTCGAACCCGAGGCAGTCCTTGAAGCTATGTTGTCTGCCTTTTGCATTCTTTACGACAAATTCGGGGTAGAACTTTTTTTTTTGTAAATATAGGACGACACACGAGTAGGACGTCTATCTGATGGAAAGTGGTCACCGTCGCCCAGGACATCTGCAACCTAACGGAAGAAGATGCGTTGCCGGCCTTTATGATGCCTGTAAACACCTCTTTTGAAGAGCCCCATGTTGTAGCGCAGAGGAAACACTTTGGGAGGATCATTACACATCTTGCAAGTGCGCGGTAAAAAGGCTCGCGATGCACGTACAGTTGCTGAAAACTGTATATCCAGCCGATGTGAATGAAATTACTCCGAGTGCCGCAGGGTGCGATGGCGGAAAAGTGACTCTCATAATACATGAATAATGACTTGACTAAGTCACCCAAGTCCGCCATAACATGTGCGTGTAAGATTGCTTTACGATGACATACATTATCAAACTTTGTACATTATGAAAAGGGCCCTCTTCATTATTTACCCGATCGTAATTAAGATAAACTCAAATTACATTTTGCCACCAACAACATAGGATGTCATGCATTATTTGATAATGATCTCGGGAGCATATCCTTGTAACTGTCTTGTACCAAAAATGTTATAAACTCAGTGTTATTATTATTATCCTAGCCGTTGTCTGCAGGTTTTCTCAGGTTTCATATGTGGAGGGCGTTGTTCCATTATACAGCGGCGATTGTTTCTTTGTCCTTCCCTGTGCCAAATTCTGTAGAAAACGTAGATAATTATTTCTTATAAACTTTTCTCAAATCCCACGCTAGATACACTCCTAGGGGCCGTCATATCTACATTCACACCAGTCATGCACTATTGCTCATTCTCACAACCCATCCGTTCTCATCCCCATCTCTTTTGGTCTCCCACAACCCTTGCGTGCACCGTTATTCATACAGAATCTACCGCCCCGGTTCGAAATGCTGCTCTGCACTGCAGGGAGGAAGGAACTCCGTAGTTGCATTTTTCATATTACAAAAAAATGGACTTGTTTACAAAAATCACCAAACAGCGTAGTGAAGAGATTAGACTGATGAAATAAATAAACCTATTAATAAGAACGGCAGCTGGGACCGACGGCTACATGTGCCCTTCAAAGCGAGAGGGAGGTCAGATATTAAAAATGATGTTCCATATCCTGCAGATTGAACGAGTAACGCATTGTCTGCTAGGCTGGGGCCAGTGAATAGTGATACTAAGCAAGCCACTTTGGCACCGGTTGCTTGTACCGCTGAACGCACGATCAGAATATTAAAAGCGATCTAAAAGAATAAATACTAGGCGTCGGTTGGCTCGGGCATTAAAAGGTTAATATTGACTAGATGTTGCTGATTTTTGGCTTGCGACTATTGCGTGAGTTTGCTCTCACAAATCTGTCTTATAAAAAAAAAGCCACTACGGAGTTTCTTGCCGGTCTTCTCCGAAGAGCTGCATTCCTAACCGGTGGTATATGGTGAATTTTAATTTTATTGGTTGACTTTTTAGAAGTACTCTCATGAGTCAGCTTGATTAATTGTTTAATAAATTTTCACTATCACTACATAGTCTAAAACAAAGTCGCTGTCGTCTGTCCGTCCCTATGTATGCTTAAATCTTTAAAACTACGCAACGCATTTTGAAGCGGTTTTTTTTAATAGATAGAGTGGTTCAAGAGGAAGGTTTATATGTATAACCCACCCCCGCTTTGCACGGGCGAACCCGGGGCGGGCCACTAGTTTTAAATAAATTGATTAATTATTTGCATGAAAAATAAAAACATATCTCAAATATATACTCTAAACCGTAACCAATCTCACAGTCGTATCTTCCCAACCATTCCCCCTGTTTCGCCGAAATATTGCGCGACCCGATTTTCTTCAACCAGGTCAACGTACAAATACACAAACGTCTTCCGATGCACTTACTCCGCTGTATTGCCATTGTTTGGGACCGTTTGTATGTAGATCATGGCGCTTTCGATTTTACGGCCTCAAAATTGGCCATATACTTCACCCGATTGAGACAGTACCGGAAGAATGCTGATATTTCCAGGGTTTTATTTACTTTACACAGCAAAGGGTGCATATTAAGTTTCTTTATGCCAATAGAGTGGCGCTCAGATATACAACCGCACTTTAATCGATATAATTTACCATGACTTATATAGGATTATCGAATATCTTAACTCTAGTATATTTTATCGTTTCGTGATAAGCAACTTCGTTCTGCAAACAATCGGTTTTTGCCCTCCACATAAGTCTGATTTATCCACTCAACATGTTTTGTTCAGGCGATCATCATTTGGAACGCGCTTCCTCAGGAAAGATGTATGCTTTACTACGCGCGCCCTGCGGTTTCACCCGCGCGATGATAGAAAATTCTGATAATGATGATAGAAAGATTTTTTTCTTCAGCTTTTCTTCATATTTACTTTATACTTATCGTAATATTTTGGATAATACATCTATATAAACTATAACTTATGAGTTATTCTGATGCTAGCCAATATTATTTTAAAGATGTATCAAAATACATTTAGTAGGTTTTACGTGAAAGAGTAACAAAAATACATTCTTACAAACTTTCGCGTTTATAATATTGTAGGTAGGATGTATGTTTTACAACTATGTTTATGTGTGTGTATATATTAATATATTATTAGATAATTCTACTACTACTGAGCCCATACTACAACTAGCCATTTCATGCTACTATATCCATTCAATGGTTGTCTGAAAAAAAATCCTTCAGCAATAAGACCGCCATTTTTAATGCACTCACAATTGCTAATTATATCGTATACAATAGAGAATTGGTGAGTTTGGGATTTGGTTAATTTGATGTCAGGATCCCAAGCAAGTGGTAAACCATGAAAATCAAATATGGGGTCTGAATGCTCGGCTAAAGCCGGGCGTAGGAACAAGTAAAATAATAATAATTTCATTGATCGAATTTCCACAAAGGAAAATGGTTACAGAATCAATAAACTCCATACCCCTCAAACGCCAGCAGAGCGTGTTTGTGCGCATTACGAAAATTTAATTTCTACTCACTAGGCGTATGGAATTGAATCTGTGTTTGATTACACACTCTCGGTAATGACAGTGCGTTTGATCTCCGTAAATCTATTGGCAGCGCGTAGATTGCAAATCCGATTCCAATAACAAACATAATATATTTATTTAGCCTTAGGATACAGCATCATAATCATAATTTTAGCCAAAATAAGCCGTCTGCTAGACGTAGGTCTCGAGCAAGGATCTCGGTCATGAATCGCCTGCATGCCAAGACTATTCAAATTCAAATTCTTTATTTATCGGAACTAAAAACTAGGAATACATTAATTTATGTGCGATAAATAGCTACATTAGTGCTATACTGTGTCGCAGCTATTAACGCCCCACTCCGGTGATGTGGCGTAACGTCCCGTATAGAGTATGATGTGCGCGTGTATGAGTATATGTTTGGGTGTGTGTGAGAGAGAGAGAGTGTGTGTGTGTGTGTGTGTTGTGTGTTTGTCTGCAGATAAAGTGAAACTTTATGCATAGTAAAAGCAATTAAGGTTTCAATATCATCATATGATAGTGTTTGTAGCCAGTTATAGGGGCAGGAACTTAATTTTTTTTACCTATAACCCTTCAGTTTTTCCTTAGTCGCTTTCCAGGACATCTTATACAGACCGATAAAACAGCTTTTACAATTTTTGGTTATTGTCGCGTTTCTATGCGATATTTATTTATTTATCAGCATCAATATCACTTCAGATCTTCCAAAAAAAACTTACCTAAGTTAAAAATTGATTTTCGATTTTGCGTAGTGGGACTTACGCTGAGAGAGCGCATTCAAACCCCAAAGAACTTTGTATTTCATAACATACATGAATCAGTTCTTATTTTAATTTCAATGTTGCATAAGTAGCTTTCGTTTTGTAGTCGATGAACACGATTTGCACGACCCCGAATGAATCACAATACTAGTAGAATCATGTTCATCGTCACAGAAACGATTTTGTCTGGTCACGATTAAAAAAATATTCCAGAGTTCGATGAAGAATTTAATAACGCACCTCCCCCACCTAAATATTTTAAGGACAAAAGTCCGCTATCAGAAATGAAAATCTTAAGAATTTCAGACCTTTACCTTTTTTTTGTATAATATTTTTTCGCATTTCGTCTAATCTTTCGGCTTGGCGTATTTCTCGACGGACAAGATTTTTTCGGGTGTATAATCGAATCAATTTCAACATCAAGGGTTCTCACCAGATATTAGATGTGGTTTGATAAGATTTAAAAATAAAAAATATTAATTACCTACATACACCCGACTTTCATTGTTCCGTTTTATATCAATAGTCGGGCGCTCAAGCATGTGGTCTGCTGGTGGTGGCTACCGTCGCACATAGACATTTGCGTCGAAGGAGTCATTCACCCTTTTATTGGTTTGACAATCTCATGGATACTCGGCAGTTGAGGACTAGGTGGGGTATGCGGGACCCCTAAAACAAAATGCGTGCCTCGACTGCCCGCTTCAGGACTGCGGGTTGCCCTCCCCAATTTGGGAAAACCTTTAAGACCTTCCCCGATCCTGTCAACAGTAATGAGATGACGCTATCACCTAAGGAAAACTGGTTTTCATTAACTGCCAAAAGCGTATCTGAATAAGCTCTGACGACGTTACTCGGGCGCAGGGCACAATAATACTCAAAGCTGATGTTATTTGGCTGTGGTCTTTTGTGAGAGGGTTGCCGCCCTCAGTCTGATAGCTCCAGCGAGAGGGGGACCGTGTAATACTATATACTTCTCTCTCTTAATATGCATTGCGGTGCCTATGTGCGAAAGTTAGAGTATCAGATCTCTATAGGAGAAGCATGGTAAAGAGAAACCTGCTTTGCCCTTTTGTTGGCAGCGTCATGCTTTCCTTAAGGCATAATGACAGAAAAGGTTATACAAACATTCCTTGGCCACAGTAACTACTATTCATCCCGTAAATACTCAAATTCAAAATTAATTTAATCAAGTTGGCTCATTAGAGCTCTTTTGACAAGTCAAACAACAAAATAAAATTTAAAATTTACCATCTACCACCGGTTCGGAATGCAGTTCTACAGAGAAGAGCCGGCAAGAAACTCTGTAGTTACTCTTTTATTTTTGCTCTTAGATCGCCATTTTTATGTACAAGGCCGTGATAAGACAGTTTGTGAGAGCAAACTCGCGCAATAATCGCAAATGGCCAAAGAACAGCCAGATCTAATCCACAACACTAACCTTCTAACTCCCGAGCCAATCGACTCCCAGCAAGGGCATTTGTTCACAAGCATGACGCATGTGGCAGCCATCGCCCTCCCCAACCATATTGCAGGGAAGAGAACGACCCGTTGCACGACGCCACTACTGCCATGAGTCTTAAAGTGAGCATGATAACTCGAGCACCAGAAAACTGAATATTTATTTACTGCTGTAGATGCACTGCTGAGTCGAGCCTCCTCCAGATACATAGACGGTAATTAGACTACACTCTCTTGCGGTTCTTATAGGCTTTGGCATTCCCTTGTGTCGGCCAATAGGGCGGTGACACTTTGTACTCTAAACCCGTGTCCACACGGACACGGTTACTGCTTAAGATTAAATGGGCGATACGCTTGAGAACTACCAAAATCTCCACCCCGTTTCTGCCCTGAGTATGACTCGTATCAGAGATTTAGTTACAACCGCCAAGCATAACAAGCTGCGTAATTATAGTATATATTTGAGGCAATAAAAAGGGGAAATTTCCTTGATCGTGAACCACTTACATCGCTTAATGGAGCGTGCCAGTATCCAATGGAGCGTCATTAACTCGAAAGCCAATAAACGTTTGTAATTTGCTTCCTTATCTGCCAAAACTGCACATCCCTATTCTGAAAATTGCATTAAAAAGTTAAATATAAATTACATGTTTAGTCATAAGGAAACCCCTTAATGGAGTAAGAAAAGAGAAAGAGAAGGAGAAACCTGTTCAAACATATTTCATCATCATCATCATAAATACATCGCGTTGGGGGACTGCTCCCACTTATTTATTACCTGACCCCTGGTCCCCCAACGCGATGTATTTATTTTTTACTTTTTAAAGGTTTTATTTATTGTGTTGGGGGTTTTAAAATTTAATTTTTTTTTATACTTTTTATAGGTACACACTTATTATAATGTGGATTTTGTTAAATTGCACGTGATGCGCTTTCATTTGAGACCCCACGCGATTATATTTGCAGATATTCGGTTATTCTTCCCCACTTTCACCCGTCATAATTTTTAAACGGCTAAACCGATTTTCATCAAACATGCCTAAGAACACTCGCCCGTAACTCACCTTTCATACAAAATAAATATATATTGAAATCGCTTCATCCGTTCGCGAGCTACGGTGCCACAGACAGACACGTCAAACTTATAACACCCCTCTTTTTGCGTCGGGGGTTAAAAACAACTACGTCTTAATCAGTCTTAATCCAATCTATAATGGTCCGCCCGGCTAGCTACCACCCTCAAATCTAAGTCAAAACCAAGCAGTTTTACTGTGTGTTCGTCGTGTGTATGTGAGAGTTGGTGCTCGACAGAACATTTCCTTGAATTGCCTGCTCCATCTTAGACCTTGGCGTTGCTTTCCACAACGCACTCAAGTCACAGATAAAAAGAAAAAGTCCATTTGCCTAGACTCATCTTATTAATACTGATACTTCTACTACTCATCCCATAGCGGACCCACTGCTGAGTCGGGCCTACTGTGCCACGCTGGCTAGCTGGGTTGGCACAAGGTTTCGTATCTTACGGTTAGGTTATCCACCTTGTCATTTCCTTGTATCGGCTCTAACGCCCTCGGGATGGAATGGGGTGGCGCTACCATGCATTTTAATCCATCACCACACATATACTTAGAACGTTTAACATACCTCTTTATATTACTGTAAGTTAAAAAAGAAGTATTTAATTGATATACTTTGATATTTCACCTATTAAGTTACATTCGCGTGTTCGGACGCGTATATTTCATACGCAACCAATTTATTCGTTGTCATAGCTAGTTCAAAGTTTACTGGATTGTCATGCAATTGTACGTATGACTAACCGTACAATTATATATATTTATATCGTACAACTAAACGAATGGGAAATCTTGCCACAGGAAATCTAAACATCGTGATGATGCGCAGGGTGCAAACAAATTCAAATAATTTATTTTGTTTAGGCGTGACCTAACACTTACAAATAGTCAACGCTTTAGTTATTAATAATCATATTATACAAAAAAAAAAGATCTACCGTCTACCACCAGTACGGAACGCGACCTCTGCTGAGAAGAACTGGCAAGAAACTCGTCTTTTTTTTTCATTGCGGTCCTATTTCATATGTATAATAACATAAATAAATAAAATAAAATACTGGCATTAATGGTGCCTATGTACTAAGTGGCCTTCGGCTCCCAATTGGTGGCGAACCAATGCCTAAGTAAGCACATCTGTATACACAAACAAATAATTCACGAACATAAAGACATCCAGACCCAGGGCAAATATATCTGGTTTACACAAAGATTCTTGACCATCCTAGATTCGAACCTGGGTCCTATTATCATTGCGCAGTGCATGCAAACTTTAGACCAGAAATCGATTTGATTGCAGAAGTTCATATTGCCATTGTTTCAAATAGCTTCAAGAGCTTCATATATCCCTCATACAGTTAGTCTGTGTGGTTGGCCTTAGTCTTAAGCCGATAATTGCTATTGGTTAATATATTTTACTATAAATATATAACAAACGTTTACATTGCGGTAAATGATTTTTGACGGTTTTGATCGTGTTATTTATTAAGATGTGAAGCAAAAACTTTGGGTGTTTTTAAACGTCTGAAACTCTTATAGTTTATATACAGAAGGAGTGCTGAATGCTATTTTTTTAATTACTATTATAAAATTACACACACTACTATGTATTTGACACACACACTCACGCATATCATATTATTTTAGTCAGTGGTCGTTAGATGAATATTGTTTGTCTTTAATATTACATATTTGCCTATAGTCTTACTGAATTTCAAAGGAAACCATAATAAATCATTGGCAAAATCTGTGATTCTGGAATCTTTGAAAACAAAACCTAAATTTTTATAAAATATGATGTCCACTGGACGACCACCATTTTTATTTAAACACCAACGTTACAGACGCTTTACAGTGTCCGCGGTCGTAGGAATCTGCAAGGATCGTGAAAACCTAAGTGAGAATTGCAAACGTGTTCTATACATTTAATTTAAGACATTGATTTCCAAGTCTTGAAAAATATATAGTTAATTGACAACCTCGTTTTACTAACACGCGATTATAAAAGCATTAACAAAGAAATAATAACTTAAATTATAAAATGTATACAAATTGTCAATGTCTAGATATTTTCTTTAAAAAACATAACTTTATTTTATCACTTGGCTTTTTTAGGAACTGGAAACTCGAAATCCGGACGAATTCCCTACCGCATAAGGTAGCGTGAAGAATACTTAAAATTATCGTAGAATATGTTGGCGACCCTATTCTAAATCCGGCACCATACAGAGAACGGTTCACGCCACTGCAATCTCTGGCGCTGATGATCCTACGATTCCATCCAATTCCGTGGTAATTGGGTCGTGTCCTCTGTTCAGACTAATCGCGTAATTAAGCTGGTATAATCGCAAGCTTGAACGCAACAAGAACGATTACAAACGTAAATTTAGAGCCGCACTCGTACCTGACTGGAAATGTGTGTCCATGGCTTGTGTCATTGGAATTACATTGACACAACCTCACGTCATAGTCTGACACATCGTGAGCTGAGAGCAATGACGCTCCGAAGACCAGTATATTAGAGTTTTATCTGACTGGACCTCTTATGTTGGCTTATTCTTTATTACGTGTATGCGTTTTCTCATCTAGCGACTTGCTCATCATTATTTGGAATTCTATGGATGTAATAGATTTGGATTATAGATGATATATGGATTGATAGATGGAAATATTCCGTGTGGTGACGGATTTAGAATACATAGTGTCACCACCCCATTCCATCCCGAGGGTGTCGTAAGAGGCGACAAAAGGAATTGGCCGAACACCTAGCCGCAAGAGAAGGGAAACTTGAAACCCGTCTGGCCGTGGCACAGTAGGCTAATGACTCCCTATGATGGGGGGAGGCCCGCTTCAGCAGTGGCTTGTAAGAAAACCTCTCTATTTCCCAGGCCTCTTGGTGATGACCTTGTTGGTGACAAAACTTGATCAAACACTTCTCCCATCGGTTGTGTTGTACCGACTTAAGTGCACGACGTAGCAAAGCAATAGTTGCGGCGCTGTACGTGCGCTGTTGGCTGACGGGCTGGCTTCAAGCCGAGAACGGATTTTCGATACGCCTTGATCACGTCGGGGTCACCAATATTTTTAGTTCGTATTGGGTTCTTGAAAAAAGAGTTTCTTGGGTTGCTCTTCAACAAAAGTGGTTCACCTGACTCCAAAATTTGTATATTGTCGATAGAGCCGTCGCGCTCAGCGCGAAGGCTCTATCGACAATATACTAGGTCACATAGAGCCGTCGCGCTCGGCGCGAGAGTAGCGGTCGCGTCGCGTCGGCTCTGTGTGACATATTCTACATTAACTAATACATTACAACTCTTCACGTTCCGCCAGCGTCGCGTCGCCGTCCCGCCCCGTCCGCTGTTTGCCCAGACCTTTACTGGGTAGGTTGGCGCGCATATTACCCACATAACCCATCTAGCGCACAGCGTCTAACCATGACGATATCCAATTTAAAAAAAAACTTGGTTTCGGAACCAAGTAGGTACTTTTCCTAGACAATAAATAAACTTTTGAATTCAAATAAATAACGTCACGCTTAAATAAGTTCTGCGTAATTTGAAAACTTTTCCCTTGATAAAACTCTGTGTAACATTGTGTCCGGTAATTCGGGCGGGCCGGTAATGGGGAAAAAGAAAACAAAACAGACGGGATCAGCGTGTACCGTTGATTCTGCAAATTGGGACAAATGACTTTACGGACGGGGTCACGAAATGACTTGAATGGGGTCGTGTCTCAAATTCATCACGAATCGTGGTGCGCCTACCGTGTTATTTATTTGTTTTTGATTTGGAAAATTTTGCTTTGACGTGGAAACGTTTTTAAAATCTCTTTAGCACTATTTAAACATAATGTCTTCTAGCTTCTTGCTTTAAGAACCACTGTGCTAATATTAGTATGCGGTGCATAATATATAAATTGCCGTGTGGTGACACATAATGTCATCAATCCACTCCATAGTATGGGTCGCGTAAGATTAAAAAAAAAGAAATGTCAAGGCCGATAACCTATACCCTATACAAGATAGCATGATCGATTTGAGAGATGTTAATTTTTCTGATCGACATAAAGGTATGATTCCGAACTACATCGCGGTAATGGGGACCAGTAGTGCCGCGGTAGCACTTCTGCGTGCAGCGTAGTTCGGAATCATACCTTTACTTTGAAATGACGAATAGTGATGGGAAACACATAATATCTAGTAGTCCAAAAAAATACGTTTTAAAATACTTGTAACAGTGACAAGATGGTGTGGGTGTATTATGTGTGAAATTCTTTATCACTTTTTCTTCACTTTATAAGACAATATTCGAATAAAACACATTTTCATTCGAATTTATTTACGTTGGCTTTCGCACATTGAAATTTAACATTTTTACAATTGTTATTTTCTTTTCTTTTTTGTTTACTTTCATGGTCTGACTGAACCACCTATTTAAATTTGGCGGGAGGTCCAAAAATAACCCTGTAATATTAAATAGGAACTTATTATGAATATTGACCCACCATCGCTTATCTACCCAATGTTTTATATGTCTAGTGCAATAAAGAATTTCACACATAATACACCCACGCCAACTTGTCACTGTTACAAGTATTTTAAAACGTAATTTTTTGGACTACTAGATATTTTCTGTTTCCCGTCACTAGCCCATCTGTCAAATCGATCACGCCATCTTGAACAGGATATAGCCGTAAGAGAAGCAAAACTTGATATGAAACCATGTGCCAACCCGTCTATTCGGCGTGGCGCAGTAGGCTAATGGTCTTCTATGGAACTGGAGGGGGCCCGACTCACCAGTGGGACATGTACGGTCTGAGTAGTAGTAGTAGCAAAAAATATAATCCTATATATAGAGGGCAGCTAAGGACCGGCTTTCGTGGAAATTCATAAGGGAGTACGTCCAGTAGTGGACATCTTGTAGCTGAAATGACAATGATGGTTCCGAATACTATTACAATAATAAATAGATAAAGAGTCGAACAATTTATAACGTTGTGTTAGTATCGCCGACTTGAATACGTTAGAAGAGGAATAAGATACCCGTCGTACATGTATTATCGTCACAATATGCAGCCGCGTCCGCGACACAGGTAACACCGGGACACAGGTAATAACTTTCATTTAATGGAACAGCTGATTTTATTGCCCCCGCCAAAATAGCGAAAATTCGTCTTGTTATCCTTGTCAGTGCGCCTTCATAGACGATCTAATTTATAAGAAAAGAATTATTTTTTTGTTTATTTTCTTATCTGTGTGGTTGTTTTCCGGCGTCGCGCAAGTGTCTTTGTCTAAGCCACTTGCTTGAATTACATGTTTGTAAACTGCCCCCGCGATACAGGTTATTCACCTAGGGCAGGGGATCCGTTTTTTTATATAAGAAAATACAAGAAAAAAAACGAGTAATAGTAGAAACATCTTCACCATGAGAACATTCCATCGCACAGAGATATTTGATAATGTATTTTTTTATTGAGTTTTAATTTACGTGACGATCCTAAGGTTTGTTCCAAAGAAAATCAGCGGTCGTTAATATTTTCTTTAATGTCTGAAAAAAAATCCAAAACAACACCAACTCACTCTTGGCCTCGTGTAAAAAATACCAAATTGCAAAAAAGATCCAAATCCTAATCCCTCGCTCGCATCTAATCGAAAGTAATTCCTATCGGATCCCATCTCGAATCGACAAGTGCCATTCGAGGATCAATATCAATTGACAATGGCGTCGACATTTAATGCGATTTTATTTGACAGCGGCAAAATTAGACAACCGTAGTCGCGAATACGGATAGATAGGCCATTTTCATAAAGTACACACTTGACGAAAAATAATTGCAAGTAAGTTTTATACCGGATTCCCCATTTGCCCCTTCTTCCCTTACGTCCCAGTTTACCTTTTTTAATTCACTCCATGAAAAAACCTGCGATCTTGTCACAATAGGCGATTGTGACAAGTTCGCAGGTTTCTTCTCCAGTGTGCTTCTCATCGTTCCGATTTCGTACATTCTTTTAAACAATCGAGTATATGAAACTCGATCAGTTTAAAAAACAAATAAAGAGTTTTTAGGTTTTTTCTGCAAAGTACAATTCCGAACGAATGGTGGGACTTTACTCCTAATCGTCTATTTAACGGACTCGTATACCAATTTATTAGATTAAAGAAAAATATGTAAACATGTTGATGTTTGCTTCTTCGACCGAGATACTTGCCGTAAATATAATGGTCAGAAGTGGCATTAAACTCATATAGATAATTTCCATCTATGCAAGATACTTAAAATAAATGAACGATGATAAGTTTAAATAAAGTAGTATAAATAAAATTAGTAAAATAACATTTGTTTATTTCATTCTCTTATAAATTCTACAGCCAATTCCATCCTGCCAATAAAAACACTACACTACTACCAGAAGTCGGAACGCGGCATCAACCCAGAAGACCTGGCCGAAGAAACTCGGTGGGCTTGTCTTTTTTCATATTACAATAACCGTGTACATATAACTAACTCGTTTCGTTAGGTTACGAAATGCGCTTAACTGAAATATGTATTTTATAATAAGAAATAGAAATTTAAAATTAAATTAAAAGTCTTAAATCAATTGAGTCGACCAACCCCAAACAGCGTCATCTGTTTACAAGCATACTACAGTCCGCGCCAATCTTTAAGGCCGAACTGAATGTAGCCGCATTACGCTGCGCACTACACAAACAAAATCAGGTATCAGCAGGACGTACACGGGGCGGGGCACGCCCGCGCTCGCCGATTTTCACCCGCTAGCGCCCTCGCCACCCGCATGTCAGTGTGAGTGAGCTACGTCCGTATTGGTTATGAAATGTACGATGCACAAGTTACATTCAGACCGGTACATTCAGACCGGCCATAAAGATTGGCGCGGACTGTACTTGCGGCTAGCAAGATAAGGAAAAATTAATACAGTTGTGTCACGTTGGCACGTCAGGGTGTCTTGCTAACGTGACATATTTCTCTCCATTTATTGTCTGGCGAAAATTTTTCGCTTTAAAATTGGAAGAAGTTCTATTCGGCAGCTATGTGCTAGAATGTAATACGCTCAAGATTTACACAAATTTGTGAGTGAATGTCAGGTATGGCATTTACAATCGTATAATTTATCAACCACGTTTCCCGTGCGTAGATGAAATGTCATTACTCCTTTTTGGCATCAAAATGTTTCACTTCAAACATGCTTCAAACCGTATGAAATAGGAATACGTTTTCGAATCACCGAAAAATCTCGAAGACTACACGAAATTTAGAATTGCAATAACACGCGCGAGTACCTTGAGCTACAAACATATTTACGACATACTGAACTTTAATTTATAAAAATTTAAAGTCTTGAATACATTAAATCTTGTCGGTTTTTAAGCTGGATGAAGCTCGCAGTATTCTTTTGTTGCTTAATTAAAGGAGCGCGTTAATTAAATTTTGCGGAAAGGTATTTTTTCCTGTTATAAAGAAATTCATTTGTTTTTGGGATTATTTGAAAATCTGGTTATTTTCGTTGATCATTGGGATACTTTTCTTATATACTTCTTCATAGGCCCTTCTCCTTTTTTAGTTTCTAGTAATAAAGGTATGTTTAGATTGTTCTGATATAAACCTTCTTATTATATTAATTTCCTTATTTGTATATATCATCGAACTAATGTGAACATGGCTAATGTAACTTTTTCACGAGACACTATGGTTGTTTGTGGTTTACAATATTTTAATCATACGATCACATATTATCATCATTATCAGCCCACATTAGTCCACTGCTGGTCATAGGCCTCCCATAAAGAAAGCCTCCCAATCTCATATACATTTGCTATGTAACACGGTTTTGGTTACCTTTATTGTTAAAAACAATACAGTGCCGGCAACAAATTTCATTACTCTTAAGCGTTTTCCCTTCAAACGCATTCCGTGTGTTTCCAATCCAGTAGCGGGGTGTGGGTAATAGATCTAAGATCGATCACGGTAATATCCATTTAAGACTCGAAATACAAAAATGCACCGTATGTACACCTATATCTTGCGATATTTTAGAACGAAACTTTGCTACCCTTGTGTAACGAGTTTTGGTAGCAACTTCATTTGTAACACTTTTATGAGAACTTTGGATCTTCAGATGTTTATAAGTATACAAGGTGTAACAAAATCCCTATAGCCATAACACAAGGTCCTACTGATAAAGGTGCTGGATGAACCATGTCAAGAAAAAATTAGAGACTTAATGATTTCTTAGGTTTTCACATTGAAATTAAACGTGTAATATACACGCTATAAATCCGTTAAAAAGTGTTCAATTTTAATAAGAGACTTAGTTTTTCTACATGTTGGTCAAGTGAAAAATTTTGAGAAATCAGCACAAAATTCCTAAGAATCACTGTAAATAAAATAAATATCCTTGGACATTTCACACAACGCCATCTCGTCCCAAGCTAAGCAACTTAATGCTTGTGTTATGGTAACGAGATGGATGATAAACTACTTAAATACTTTTTTTTTGTAAATACATACATATTATAGATAGAAAACACCCAGACCCGAAACAAATACTTGTAGGTCGTACAAATATTTCTTCCGTGCGGGGATCGATCCCGCGACATGCTGCGCGGCAGTCGATCGCTCAACCACTGCCCCAACCGTGTCGTCAATCTGCCAACTGTGGATCGCACATAACGAAGCTTGTAACATCCACTACTACTACTCAGACCATAAATGACCCACTGCCGAGTTGGCCTCCTCATAATACCAGGAAGGTCATTAGCCTACTCTGCCACGCTGGCTATTTGATGTAAAAACCACCAGCCGCTTCATTTACGGTCTTCTGAAATTATACCTTGTAACAAATTATTTGCATATAATTTAGCTTATTGGCTAAAATCTTACAATCACAAAACCTTAGCACCCGATCAAAACAATAGTAATTTGGGGAGGGTGATGGACGAAAAGTTCATTATTTTAAGACAAAAATTTTTACGCATCCTGTACATGGAATTACGTACCATTTCTGTGTCCTTATTTTTTGTAGCATTATCTTATTGTAGCCGTAATTTTGCACACGGCGGATCGCGCTGTAACACACAAAATTAAAAAGGCGCACACAATATATGGCGTATGCAAAATTGTGCAAACAGTTCGCTTGATTATAGCAGGAAAGGTGCTCCCACAAAAATGTGTGGGTTTAACATAATATTAAGTTTACTATGCACGTTTTTACAGGTACGTAAATAAATTTTACCAGAGATAAGCAACATTGAAGAATTACCTGTACCTTCTGCCAAAAAGGTATGTGGTGACGGATTTAGAATACACAATTTCACCAACTCATGCCATCGTGAGGGTGTCGTGAGAGTCGACTTAAGAAACGCAAATCCCAAGGATCCCTCATCCCAAGAAGGAAAGGCTGATCCCCTAGACGCCAGCGATGGAAAACTTGACACAAAACAAACCCTTTGCCAACCCGCCTTGCCAGTGTCACACAGAGGGCTAATTTCCTTCGATGTAATTGTTGGAGTCCCGACTCAGTAGTGGGTCATTTATGGGCTGAAACGACGACAACCACCAAACAACCTGCGTTATATTAGTGTTTTAGCAAGGTCTGGCTCTACTGGCAGTTGGGTAGGCATCCATCATTCGTGTGTAATACTTCTCAGCCCATAAACGGCCTACTGCTGAATCGGACCTCCTCCAACTTTAAAGAGGGCAATTAGCCTACTATGCCACGCTGGCCAGACGGATTGGCATAGGCTTCTGTGTCAAGTTTTCCTTCTCTTGCGGCTAGATTTTCAGCCCTTATATTTCCTTTTGTCATCTCTTACTACTCTCTTACCCTCAGGATTAAGTGGGGTGGTGACTATGTATTCTAAATCCGTCACCATACGGAAGGAAATATGAATGACAATTAGTAAATGACATGTTTTGATGTCCTAACATTCTATTTTGGAATAAGTGGTCTGCCCTCGAGCGCATCACCCGCAACGAGTGGCGCCTCTTGCGATGACATATGGGACCACATAAATCCAGCTTACTTCCAAACCGATGCAGCGTATTTTCGTCGCCGTTTTTTATTCAATGTTTATTTCAACACATTTAGTACTAACTCGTCTGTTTTGTGACAGATTTAGAATATTGCAGTGGTCACGTTTAAAATAAATACAATTAAGTACATTTATTGACATTTTTTTAAATCTGTCAATATTTTATAGACTCATAGTGAGGACAGATTTTTTACAGGTTATCTATTCCACCAATCTATTCCATCTCGGAGAGTATGTAGCTAAAATATTGATTGGCCCTGCCAAGGGCTATTCGTCATTACGTAAACGTGTAGCTTGTTTCTCTCATCTGGCGAACTTGCTCTCACTATGTTGTGTAGTGATTTTTGTAAACAAGACCGATACTTTGAAAAAATCAATGCAACTACAGAGTTTCTTGTTGGCTCTTCTCTGTACAGCATTCTAAGCCGGTGGTCATGAATGTGGGTGGACGCAAGGGTTGTGTGAGATCTAAAGAAATGGATAGATTGTAAAAAAAGAAAATGTGTATGAAAGGTGCGAATGGAGATATGACGACCGATAGAAGTGCACCACCTATCTTGGTACAAGCGCCGTAAGATGAAATGGTAATTAAAAAAAACGATTTAAAAGAGTTTTGTGTTAAAACCTACGTTATTAAAGTTCCGTTTGAGTTTGATATATTGAGCTATTAAGCAATTAAATTTCCCTTTGATAAGGAGGTCCGACTCGCCAGTAAGTACTGTTTTAAGGGTTTAGTTAATAATAATGTAAATTTATAAGCTGCACTGTGAATAATTTATTCACTTAATAGCAGGCCGGTTCACTGTCTAAAAACATTTCAAAGACTGACACAATTAGGAAAAAGCGTTTCGATTGATCACCTTTCACAGAAAAAGATAAAAGTGGTAATTAATTCAGGACTTATGATACCACAGTAAAATAAAACTTGCCAAAAAAAATAAAACTTGCGGCGTGCCCTTTTTGCCGTTAGGGGTTAAAAGATTCAAATATAGAAGGATGTGTATTTACATTTGAATTTCTTAGACGTTCCATTTGCGATCTAACGTTCCATTTTCAATCTATCACGTTCTTACGGCACGTGACTTATCTTAAAGCAATCTTAAAACCGAAACGGACAACTCTATTGGCTGTGTGCCAAAATACAAGTCAACCGATGTCGGCTTAGTGAAGCGTCACTTTTATTCCAACGATAGAAAGATCTTTTTTTGAAATTTGTAACAGACGCGCGCTATTTTAAGCTGAAATGGGCTGAATTGTAAGAATGCCTAAAATATTATGATCGCTTTATTTTTATTATTTTACACAACGCGGCAACGGTATGTACATAAATGTAAGAAACGAAATTAAGACTAAAAACACCCACGGGTAGAAATTTTCGATTATGAGGTGTAAAAAGCCGAGTAAGATGCGTGAGCCTCATAGTCTCAGGCTTAGTCGTTTATTTAATGACTGCGGTAAAAACCTTTTGGCAAGGATATTGAAGCCGATCCATACATTTTGGAGCTCTACGGTTGTAAACGCGTAAAAGTTATAGCAGATCTCATTTCTCACCGCCAGAGGTTAAAAACATAGCTGCCAGAGGCCACGGGGAGTTAAGCCGGAGTGATGCCTCCTCATTTGTCACAAAATGCTCCTTTAGGGTGGCACGTAGGGACGCTGATATTTTTTGTGACTATTTGGCCTAGTTTCAAGGTCTGAGGTGAAAGCACTTAGGGTAGTTTTATAGGTCATATTACATTTTTATCTCACTAGGCGATTCAATGTTCAGACATACGACACACGGTCTACCTTGTTTTCCTTCTACCAAGCTGCTGGGGACTCCGGGAAAAATGGTATTAAACGCCCTGACTTACCCACTAAAACTAACGCCGTTCCTCGACTGCCCGCTTCGCTTAAGAGTAACCATGGAGTTTCTTGCCGGCTCTTTTCTGTGGGATGACATTCCAAACCGGTAGTAACAACTAAATGATTAATTAATTTTAATTTTTCTTTTTACATTTTTGACTATTTGAAATCATTCGCAAGAATTTATTCGAATAAATACATTTTGATATATTTTTTATTTATAGAGCGGCAATAGAATCCAGACAGCTAGCCAGCATGGTAGATTTAAATCCCTCCTGTAAATTGGTCGAGGCCTGACTCAGCGGTGGATATCTATGGGCTGTCTAAATAAAAGTTTAAAGGCGATTCTTATCACAATATGGTTGCGTGACAGAAATAGCTCAGGTTGGAAAGATATATTTGTCTAGACGCGAGGCGAAAGGGAAAAGGTTAAGAATGGCTTTTGATATTCCGACAGATATCGGGTGTGCCTTATTACGTACGACTATCATTTATATTTAAGCCTACGAAATTTATTTTCCTTGACTAAATTAGGTGGTAATATGTTGACAATTTTCTTCAATATTTTTATTAATTTCTTATTAATATTTAATTATTTATTTATTTATTTACTATAGTTGTTTATACAACTTTATCAGCTCGCATGGTGACGGATTTTGAACACACATTGTCGCTACCCTATTTCATAGTGAGAGTGTCGTAAGAGCAGACAAAGGGAAATGATAAGGCCGAAAACATACCGGCACGAGAAGGAAAACTATGCCTAGCGTAGCTAGGTAGGCTACATATTCTCCTTGTAGTTGGAGGAGACCCGACTCAGCAGTGGGTCATTAATGAGCTGAGAAGAAGAAGAAGTAGGGTAGCCTTCGAGATGGCCTTGTGGTAAGCGTTTACCATCGCCTGTGGACGTTCGTAACGTTCGTTCGTTCGGTAAATGTGAACGCATGACGCTGTCAGTAGGGGGAAAGTCCTTCAGCTGGAAACACCAAACTTCTCTCGATAGAGCTCTGATGACCTTACTACGAAGACAACACCTACCAATGATGGATCTGGGTGCGGTATTCTACGGCCCTTTAGCCATAGATAAATCTGTCAAACCCGGCCTTACCTTAACGGCTCTTCTCTGTAGAGCTGCATTTTGAAACCGTGGTAAATGGTAATTTCTAAATTTTATTTTAATGGTGTCTTGTCAAAATTGATCTAATTTGCCAATTTGATTAAATAAATTTTGATTTTTGTTTTGATAGGAGTACTGATACAGATCCTCTGATCAAATTTGAGGAACTACAAAGTAACTTTTTGTTGATATTTTGACGTATTTTCATAACTTTAGAAATAAACACAGATAACCAAAGAAATTACGGAACTCAGATCGCTAAGCTTGTACGTTATTAATATAATAATAATAGCTATTTGGCTGATTTTAAATAGAACCCATGTTTTGTGGTTAAATTCAGAAAAACGAAAATTTTTGTATTACTTCAAGATGGAGATATATTTTAAATGCTGCTTCTTTTGATTGTCTCTATGAGCTTACTTCAGAGTTCGTTGACTTGGTGGTAATTTTTACCTCTCTTGACTATAGTAGAGGCAGAGATTTGATAATGCGTATGTATTACATACATTACCTTCTTTTTTAATTGGTTCAAAAGGTAAAAGAAATGGTTAACCGAATTCACGAGTAAACTATTTAAATAGATTTTCCATATTTCAATTTCACCGCTTTACGTTAATTATCACAACAAACATGTGTGTTTCCTCAAGGTCCTAATTTCCTTACGAAAACCCACCCAACTAGTTCAGTAAATTACGCATTCAAGCGTAGCAGAGCTACTTTTGCGTTTACAATACTAGTTTGGATATATAAGTAGATAGACGAGAATACAGTATTCTAGGTATCTCTGTTAAACTTTATTAAGTTATAAAGCGTATATTCGTAAGTACATATGAGTCCCTTCGGGCCCTAAGCACTCCCACGCACTGTCTGATTTTGTATTCAAAAACTTCGGTATCGCTTCAATAGCGAGCGCGTATCGAAAACGCAAATCGCACAACGCCCCGGGAGTAACAAAATGAATGCCAAAGCTTCTTTAAGCAGTTTCAAAGAGTTTCCAAAAAATAAGTTGAAATTGTGTTGCCATACGCAGATTCTTTTCCTTACCTTCCAAACGTGAACTTGTTACAAATGTTTTCGTTAAAAAAATAGACCTGAATGTTCTGTTCTTATAAACGTACGACTTCTTGTTGTTTTTTATTAAAGATCCTTATTATGATAGAGGGAAACTAAAGGATTATTTCAATATTTTCTGTGTTATCATGACGGTGTTGGTAATCGCAAGGGTCCGTGTAACATTTTGCCACATATTTAGGATGGAATATTTTGGTTACTAATACACTAATATTTACCTACTCAATTTATAATGTACGAGTATTTCGTTAATTTCCACATATTTGTAGAAATCTACGAAATAATAAAAAATATAAGAAGGCTGCACGTTTAGCTTATACCCAAAATATTTATTGCGAAGTATTTAGACGTAACTTCTACAAAACTGAATAATTGCATAAACTTACCTACAACAGTAGGTATAAAACTATTTTTTAACTATCCGGTAGTGGTGAAATCAAATCTTTACGATAAAAATAGAAGAGCAATATATATGTATTTTTATTTATTATTTTGTTATCAATTATATCAATGAAATTATAATATTTTATAAAATTCAACCGAATATTTTGTACAATTTTGCGAAAATTTCACGTTGCTAGCAACATTGAGGACAAATAAAATTAATTCAATGGCACGGAGATCTGGATGGCACCGAGTTTGAGTTCGAGTTTGAATTGTGGCTTTGGATAGATATGTACACGTTCCAGATTATTTACGGGGTAAGCAGAGATATTAATACGAAAGATAAGAAAGAAAATATTCACAGATGTTTAACAAAACTCTTTAATATCGTCAAATAATACAGACTGCCACCAGTTCGGAACGCGGCCACTACTAAGAGGATCTGCTGAAAAACACTGTTAATTCTATTTTAGGTAGCTACAATAACACAACTGTAACACATATATAAACTCTAACATACCGATTTTTGCCCCCTACAGTCGCGATCCACGGCCAGTAGAGGCGGGACGGTACAGCGGATGATGTTTAGCTGGTAGAGGAACGTTCAACGCGATTCCTTTCTGAAGTGTGAAGAGCGACTTTTAAAAAGGAAGTTGTACTCAATTCGGTTGTTATATTACAGCCTAACTGCGTCATTTATAAAAAGAAATGGATTGCTTTCAGCATTGTAACCTGGAAATATTATCGAAATTGATTTAGTAATTCGGTTTGATTTAATTATTATTTTGTATGAAGATAAAATTTTGTCAGTGTACAACTTTTGTTTGATATTATGAAATAAGAGTAATTTTCCGTGTAGTCAATTTAGAAACACAATGTCAGTGCCAACCCGTCTGGCCAGAGTGGCACAGTAGGCATTCCTCGTATTTGGAAGAGGCCTCACTCAGCCGTTGGTCATTTATGGGCTGAGAAAATGAAGAAAATGTGCAGAGAGCAGTTTGTAAATTGCTTCGTTCGATGTTTGATGATTTTGTTAAAATTACCAACAGCGACCAACTTGTAATACCTCAGGGCTACGGGGACGCTGAAAAGGAACTTCACACCTACTTATACCACCGTTTTAATATTTGTTAATTTACCCCGCCATTTTAACGTGCGCACAGAACCGTGCGGTTATAGCGCCAATACGCTTCGCGGACTTTTCCTGAACTACTTACTTTTCTTATTCTTATTATAAATTAAAAATAATTTAATAACACTAATATTAATAATCTAAAAAAGTATCATCAATTTTGTATTTCTTTATCTTTTTTTTATCTACGACTTGAATGCCTTTGACCCTAGGCTTGCGTGATGGAGAGCCTGGCGTTGCTTTATAGTGATCTAAGATGAGGCAGGCAATTCAAGGAAATTCCCCGTCGGGCAACAGCTCTTACATACACACGACGGAACACAGTAAAACTGCTTGGCGACGCAGACAGATGTGAGGGTGGTAGCCACCAAGCATCCTGCCACCAAGCATGCTGGATTTTGTTGACTCTTACAACACGAGTTTTTTCCCAGCGTGCGGTGGGATGTGTAATATTCTGCCGACACGGGATAAACCACGGATAGTTTTTTGATTAGCGGTCGCCAACAAAACTATTACAAATTCGTCATTATCCGAAGGAAATTAATTCGAGTAATTTAAATAGTATCTCGCTGGCCATGCCTCGAGTTACAATTTCATAAGGCAACAAAACAAACATTTGATTGCGAACAACAAACTTGTAACAGGGTAACTATTTTGTAACAATTGAACAACTGGGGCGCGGGAAGCACCGTCCAACAATTTTCTTATTAAATTTCTCAAACATTATACCTACTAAAGACGAATGTGTAGCCAACTGAATCTATATATTTTATACTAAGCCAGCAGTACCCTACCACGCTTCGCTGTCTCCGTAATCGTGTGTTCATACGTATGTTATAAAAAAAAAACGTTGAAGGGGGTTGAAATTTGAGCTCAAAAGATTGAACAGTTTTATTTTTTGAAGCGTACACAAACCTATTTATATTTACAGACTAGCAACGGTAGCAAGTTTCGCACGGGTTCTAGAGATTACATAAATAATGTTTCTTTTATAATAGTTAGATCTAAAAACAATCAACAATCTCACAATACATTGTATTGTTGTATTACAAACGGCCGCATTCTCCATAAAATATATAGTTTCTATAGTTAGTGTCTTAATTAAACCAACTTGCACAAAGTATTTACAAGTTATTCACCTAAAACTGCTTTAGCTAAAACCGCTTACTCAAACATCGCTCTTCTGATAAGTGATACAGAATTATTTGAGGTTACCGCAGACATAGGTGCACGAAAAGAGACGAGACGGAAGGGTGTTTTTTAGTTTACACGATTTGTACACTACTCAGCCCATGGCTGACCCACTGTTGAGTCGGGACTCCTGTAGTTACATCATCATCATCATTTCAGCCAAAAGACGTCCACTGCTGGACATAGGCCTCCCCCAAGGATCTCCACAAAGGCCGGTCCTGGGCCGCCCGCATCCACTGCTTTCCAGCGACCTTAACCAGGTCGTCGGTCCACCGTGTGGGAGGCCACCAGCACTGCGCCTTCTGGAACGCGGTCGCCACTCGAGAACTTTTCTGCCCCATCGGGCGTCGGTCCTGCGAGCTATGTGCCCTGCCCACTGCCACTTAAGTTTGACAATCTTGTGGGCTATGTCGGTGACCCTGGTTTTCCGGCGTATCTCCTCATTTCTGATTCGATCTCGCAGGGAAACTCCGAGCATAGCCCTCTCCATTGCCCTTTGGGTGACTATGAGCCTTCTGATGGAGCCCAGAGTGAGCGACCACGTCTCTGTTCCATATGTCATCACTGGCAACACACATTGGTTGAAGACTTTTGTCTTCAGACACTGCGGTATTGTGGACGGGAAGATCTTTCGCCGCTTCCCGAACGCTGCCCAGCCGAGTTGGATCCGACGATTGACCTCTTTCTCGAAGTTGGACTTACCTAACTGGACAGTGTGTCCCAGGTAAATGTAATGGTCAACAACTTCGAGGGTAGAACCTCCGATGTTAACAGGAGTGGCTTGAACATGGATATTAGAAATGATCTTCGTCTTCTCCATGTTCATCTTAAGGCCGTCTCGTTCGGAGGCTCGACAGAGGTAAAAAGGTAAACCCCCTACTGTGCCTCGCTGGACACTCGGGTTGGCAAAGGTTTTCGTAACAACTTTTCCATATCTTGTGGCTAGGTAACCTGCTTTTTGGGTTCCTTTTGTCGGCTCTTACGACACCCTCCGAATGGAATGGGGTGGTGACACCATGTATTCTAAATTCGTCACCATGCTACTTGCACTCATTACACGAAAAATGAAAGCATGACGGCACCCGAGAGCAAAGTAAACTCCGTCCACTGCTAACCATAGTGGCCATTGGTGAGTTGTGGCGATCTGTGCGTTTTTAGCGTGAAAAAAACGGAAATTTGTCATTATACCAACATTTGTCATTTCCAGGTTAAGTACCGTGTGTTACTAAGCGCTATGTTCGTGACATTTTACATCCTAGTTACACAACATTAACATAACTCGGCACAATGACGTAACAACAAAACAAACATTTGGCAGTAAATTACAAACTTGCTACCAAACACTTTAGGGACGCCACACACGTGTGTTTCAGCCAAGCAGCGTGCTAGCTGTTACCGGCAACTTTGCCTGCGTTGGCTATAAATTGGGTAATTGCTGTATCGCAAATTATAGACGTACCCACTAGTTGTTTCTTTACTTACTTTCAGGATTCAATACATTAGAACTGGGGTGTTTGTTCGTAATCTAAAATAATAGTAGTTTCGTCGAACTCAAATTTAGTACTACTCACCCCTTAAATGGCCCACCGCTGAGTAATAAGTCTGTCACTGTGTCATGCTGGCCAGACGAGTTGGCACAGGGTTTCGATTCATGATTTCCTTTTCTTGCTGCTAGGTTATCGGCTGGTTGTTTCCATTTGTCGGCTCTAACGACACCCTCAGGATGGAATGGAGTGATGACATCATGTATTCAAAATCCGTCACCACACGGACAATTCAAATATAATTTTATTTAAACAGTGGTGATTTCAACAACCTTTTTTTTTCAATAGTTATGAAGCTACCACCAAAATAACCATTATCATTAGCCAATTTTACGTCATTGCTTGGCATACGTCATTGCCCCCCTAACGATATCCATCGCGCTTTATGTATCTCCATATGTTATAGCAAAAATAGATTAGTGTCTATGTTTTTTTTTTGTAAAAAATATACCATATTTTTTCTCTAAAAAGAATTATCCCTGAAACACCGTATACACGCGTTTCCCTCGCGCCTCCTTAAGTCACAGAAAAACAACTTTGTAGATCGTATAAGCGACTGCTAACAAGGTGAACACCTTTGAACAATTTTCCGGTGCAGTGGGCGCCAACCTTTGTGTTTGTGTGATAAGGCTTACAATGTTTGTTTAAAGGTTTACATGCGTCATGCTTGTGAACGAGTGTTTTATGCTCACAAGCTTTATGGCTACTTACTTATTGGTAGGCTCAAAATGTAAATCTCACAATACAGTAGTCTGAGAATAAATATATTTTGTTCTTACAAACAGGTACTTATGTGAGAAGCTAGGCAAATTTTATTCTTTAAGTATAAATATTTTATAAAAACTTTTTATAAACATGGAACAAGAATAAGTTTGCTGTAAATTATACACGTCTCCACGGAATAAGTGTCAAATACTTTTTTAAGTTAATATAATGTATTTGCCAGTTCTTCTCAGCAGTGGTCACATTCGGACCTGGTAGTAATCGATTGAATATTCTATTATATTATATATTATTATAAATTGTATCAATAATATGTTGGCAATGGAAGTGTCCATTGTGATATTGTGAAAATAAAAGATTTGAGTTTGATAATGATTATATATATTTTTTAGTTCATCTTTATCGTCCTAATGTATTTTTTCTAATCTAATCTAATGTACATTTTATCAATTTAAAATGGCCGAAATCGGCTTCTCCTTTAATGTACAATATTGAAAAGTTGAATGTATGAAATTATCCCAAAACCCTGTTTTCACCAACAAGTTCGGATCAACATTTATTTTGTAAGTGAAATATTCTCTGCAAACTTGAATCTGTTCTCACATTATACTTCGTAAGAGCATACCACAGTGAGTATGTGAAAACAGTGTCGGCAGTTGGAACATTCTTCCAAAACTGAAAATTCACACAGGCAGTTGCTTGTAACAAGGCTTAAAATTTAAGAAATCCTTTAGGATTCGATCTAAACTAAAATTATAAATGCGCAAGAAAGCTCAATCTATTAAACAGTCAGTCCTACGCGGCTCAAATTATTTTTTATATTTGTGGGATGAAGTAAAATTATTATTATGTCCTCTTCATAACTATTTTAACATCATACAGCAAATAAAAATTAGGTTTAATATGCTAGTTAAATTGACATGCTGCAAATTGACAGTGGCCTCACGTAGGTCGTAGAACCGAGTTGAACAAAGTTATAATTATTTTGCCATTCATAATTTCGTAGTCAGAAACATCGGACGGATTACATTGTGAGCTCATAATCTGTTTGCAACTTCATCGCAGAATATATAATGAAAGTTGACAACTTAATTTGTTACATGACAAATAAAACCAAATTTGAAGTCAATTCCATGCGAAATTTTGTCACAACTTGTCTCAAAAATAGGTATAAATAATTTAAACTACAATACTCACACGGCGACTGATAGTCACTCAACGAGCGATGGAGAGGGCTATGCTCCGAGTTTATTTACATGATAGAATCAGGACAGCTAAGGAAATATGCAGAAGAGTCTTTTAATCTAAACTACTGGAGCGATCTCGATAAATATAGCCACCACCTGAAAAATATACACTTTTTACACAATAATGTGCATTTTCGGAATCGTTCAAGAGTCTTTGAGTAATCGCTGAACATATTTGATAAATGAAGAATGTGCTCCTTTATTTTGAAGTCGTCTAAAAGTCATGAAATATCACATTCATATTCGACGGAAAAAATATATGCCATTGCTGTAATAACACCGAAACGCGTTCGCTCGTATTTTCATGGCGGTATAACAAAGACGCAAACATTCATATTTTTTATATTAGCAAGATGAATTTACATAATTCCTAGTCATCAACTCAGCCTAAGCGACCAACTGTTGAGTTAGGCTGCCTCCAGCTTGGTACAGATAATATATATTATTGATCTAATTATTCCAATATAGCTTTCCTTATGCCAAGGCCGTTGACTGGTTGCCTTATTTGACTACGGGCTGCATGTACCGCATTTGTATCACGGGTTCGGTTCGGGCACCTGTCTGTAAACTGCCCACGATACAGGTGCGGTTAGTCCTTTTTGTAAATTGACGTATTGCTATGTCGTGGACGCGGTCGAGTGGATCCCTTGAATACGGGTAAGTAACGGGAAATATTTACATAGTTCTGTTTACACCTTTATCGTGGCAATTTTTATTTAGTTCAATGTAACCGTTTTTTGTCCTTTAGTCATCGAGTCATCGCCTCACCATGGCTGAGATCGAGTACGACTAAGTTGGTACTTCCACTAATCTGATGGAGATAAATTAAACTACAGTCAGGCACATTAAAAATATTGAGAATCTAATTATAAAGAATAATATATTATTTTTCAATCTCGCATACTACGCGTGCAATCAAAAACTAAATAAAAAAGCAATCCCGCAATTTATTGCTCACATCAAAATGTTTATTACAACAATTAAATGATTGGAGTCGACTGCACATAAAGGTGAAGTTTACTGCATGTGTGTACTTAATATTTTAGGGTAATGCTTCCATTTATGCTCATAGAGCTTTTGCAAGAGTTTGCTTATTTAATTTTTTATAAGCTGAATTTCGTTTCATGTGTATAATAAAAAAAATATGGGCATCATAAATTGACATGTTTACTGTCTACCGTGTGGTATCGTCCTTATGGTGACGGATTAGAACACACAATGGCATAACCCCATTTCGGTGCCTTAAGAATTGAAATTCTAACTTAAGTTGGCACAGAGTTCAAATAGTTGATTTTTTGGTTTTTAGCTGATCATTTAAATTACACATACAAAAAATATACAAAGAAAAACAGACATAGAATAATAACGATCTTCTTTTTTTAGAACACAAAGCAGGTAGCCTCGCAAGACATACAATAGGAGAAATAAAATTGAATACAAACCCACGTCTGGCCAGTGGCACTCAATAGGAAAATTTTTCTCCATGGAAATGGAGGAGGTCTAATGTTAAGTTCATACGTGTAAATCCTGAATTATCAAATCTATTTATTCAAGTTGGATCACCTGAGCTCTTTTAATACGTCAATATACTCGTACATTCAACATTTACGGTTGTTTCAACCCGTTGGTTCGAAAGGCTGCTCTACAGAGAAGAGCTTATTTAAATTGCAATTTTTGTATCGTCGTTTCAGCCCATAAAGGACTCACTACTGAGTCGGGCCTCCTCCAAATTCATGGAGGGAAATTAGCCTACTGTGCGACGCTGACAAGACGGGTTGGCACAGGGTTTTTATCAAGTTCTTTTAGTCGCCTCTTACGACACCCTCAAGACTGTATGGGTTGGTGACATTGTGTATTTTTAATCCGTCACCACACGGACACTTTTGTATACAAAGACTGTTAAGACAGATTTGTGCGAGCAAGTCCTCGCAATAGTCACAAATAGCCAAACAACAGCAGTATTTAATAATTGCATGCCTGAGCTGGTCAGCTCCTTGCAACGGCTCCTCACGAGATTGAGCATGTGACAGCCATCTTCGTCTACCATATTGCAGGGAAGAGGATAAAAAAGGTAAGACTGCATTCCACAGTATCCGCTAGGAACAGGATGTAGCAAAAAACCAAATAGCCATCCGAAGTATAGAGCCTACTGGAAGTACCAATTATGTGTATCAAATTTATTTTTCAATTACGGAGTATGAGGGAGACACTTTTTTTTCATAACACCAAAGGAGAGTTAGCATGCATGCACTATGTCACCAACCGACATTATTCTGAGGATGTTGTAAGAGGCGACTAAAGGAGCAAGAGAAGGAAAACTTTGAACAAACCCTAGGCCAACCCGCATTGCCAGCGTGGTACTGTAGGCTATTTTCCCTCCATGAATTTGAAGGAGGCAGTAGAGTGTTACCTGTGTGCTATCTATACATCTATACTACAAATAAATAAAATTTGAGTGTCTGTTTGTGTAATAATAAAATAACCACTTTTTACTAAATGCGTAAGTATATATACACAGTACATAGACCAAAACAACATTTTAAACAATGTTTGTCTGTCTATCTGTCTGTCTGTCTGTTTGTTCCGGCTAATCTCTGGAACGACTGGACCGATTTTGACGGGACTTTCACTGATAGGTAGCTGATGATATAAGGAGTAACTTGGGCTCCTTTTTTGACTAGCTTCGCCCCGCGGCGTCACCTGCGGGTAACATCGCACCCGTGCGAAGCCGGGACGGGCCGCTAGTCGTATATATTGTTCTACAAGCTTATTAATGTGCTTCCCGCGAGGATTATTGACGTTTATATGTTGATTTTACTGGTTAAGATTATTTTTTGACTGCCTTGATGGCCGCTGGTGCCGCCAGTAGAGTCCCCGATTCGATTCCGCGGTCGGTCTTTCTTCTTTCTTTCAAGTGTCTTTGTGTATATAATATCTTCCCTTTATGATATAGGGATTTTAATACAAACTGTATATGAACGTATTTAAAATTTTATAAAGTGCATTCTTTCTACGTTTTACTAGTTCAAAATAAAATTGCACTCATTTTAAGTGAAGGGGTGTTTCTGCTAAAGTGCTATAAAACCATAATAGCCGTTAACGCTCTCAAAACTATTATGAACTATGAAAAGAAACAGTTATTTAACTATAACGATTCACGAGCTGTTAACGTTAGGATCCAATTAAATTATAAAACAACATTTACCTGGAGAGTGAATGGAAATGTTACCACTTTTCCCACTAATTTAGATTTGTTAATTGTAGTTGGTTTTCCTAAAGACCTTTTACGAATAACTTAATTAAAATCCGATATTAGGGTAGCCATTTTTTTATTCATTATGTGGCTCATACTTATAACAAAAACATTATTAAGTAGCTGTTATTGCCAATACCAGGTCTCTTACATATTATGTAACTTAATAATACTACTTTTTGATATGCAACAGGATAGGATACAAAATTACCTACACTTTTAGAACAACTATCAGCAACTTTTATACATTTTAACTATACATTCCAATATGACAACTTTCAGCAAATCATCAATATTTCTTCCCTATGGCAACAGTATTGTAAGGTATCTACGCCTTTCTCAAAAATGCATGCCTGTAATATTATTTTATCAGTATTCTATCGAGAATTATTTTAATATTAAGAATTATTTTAACCAGTGCTTCGCCTGCTGGTTTCCAAACAACATCGACACTCACTATTCGTCTAATTATCAATTTTGAGAGTTTTATTAACCTACTAACTATATTACTAGTGTATATTACTAAAGTTCGGCAACTATGCCACACGCTCTTGTATCAGAACTTGGCAAGAATGTTTCAATTTAGCAGATTTATCCTAAAATAATGCAGGTTTGGTGGCCTGGTCGGCGTTAAATACAAAAAGAAAATAATTGGTTCGCTTTTATTATGTACCGCCAATAAATGAACATTTTTTTACATTTACTAATCCGTAAGGATATTCGAAGATACCCCATTCCAAACCGAGGGTGTCGTAAGAGCCTGCAGAACCTTATAAGACCGAAAATCTAGCTGGAAGAGAAGGAAATCTTGGTACGAAACCCAATACCAACCCCTCTGGCCAGCATGACACAGTAGGTCAACTTCCCTCCATGTCGTTGGAGGAAGCCTGACTCAGCAGTGGGTTAATTATGGGCCCAGAAGTAAGTAAGTAAATAAAGATATATGATTTATGGGCTGGGTAGTAGTCATAGCATAGAAACCACAGTCTCAAACAAACACTCTTATAAAGTTGTTCGGGATTCGCAGACCGTTAGCGACATCTCGTGGTATGATGAAGATTAGCAGGCGCACACGTCATACGTCGTCATTGGTTCACAGCATGACATTGTTCCCTACCCCCCTTCCTTGAGTAATGTAATATCTACTTCACAAAATATATTCACCGACTGCACACGTACAAAGTTCTTTTATTATCAACTGCCGCCACATTGGACCTTCTACGCCAGATATATCGACAAGCGACCTTTTGCATGTGGCATTTTGGCAAAGAACTTACTTGAAGAAAAGGGCTCCCAAGCACACATAAGCATACCGAGTATCAAGAGGCAAAGCGCATAGTGAAACTGCAGTTAAGTTGGCATTCCATCGAAAATTACACGCACTCGGTGGGGCCATTCCTATCTAGTTTCCTTCACCTCCTACTCTGACTGTGCTATATTGTGTCTGTGCTTTGAGATCTGTGAATTGCTGTGCATCGTATACCAAAACCGTGAGTACTCCTCTTTTCATTGCCCACCAAAATGGCGTCCGATTCTTCTAAAACCCGTGACAAATCTCCTGTTTTGCTAACCGTTGACAGTAGTCAGGTTATTCGCGATTTGGTTAGGAAACGTGGCGTCATAAAAGGCAGGCTTACCAAATTCAATAATTATTTAGATTCCATATTAGATGATCAAGTTTCTAATCAAAAACGCATTGATTTGAAGTTGCGAATTCAAGGATGTGCTAGTTTGTTCTCAGAGTTTAACGACATTCAAACTAAAATAGAGGAAAGAATATCCGATAGTGAGTTAGCTGAACAATTAAATCAAAGAGAACTGTTCGAAGATAATTACTACAGTTTAATATCGCGTGCTGAATTCATGTTAAAAGCTGACGAGCTTGCAGACTGCTCCAAGTCTTGTAATAGGCACAGTAATAACATTAATTTTGTCAAATTACCAACCATCTCCATGCCTACATTTGACGGTTCCTATGAGCACTGGCTGGAATTCAGGGATACGTTTACCTCACTTGTTCACAATTCTAAGGATATTTCTAGTATTCAAAAATTCCATTATTTGAAATCCTCTTTAAAAGGTGACGCAGAACTAGTAATACATTCAATAGAATTTTCATCTGAGAATTATCAGGTCGAATGGGAATTGTTATTAGATAGATACAACAATTGCAGACTTCTAGTTCACAATCATGTAAGATCTTTATTCTGCGCACCTTCAATTACAAAGGAGTCTCCTACTTTGATCAGAACATTAATAGACACTATTTTGAAGAATTTACGTGCTCTCAAAATCTTAGGTGAGCCAACTGATAGCTGGGATACCCTTGTTATTTACATAATGGTGACAAAATTAGACAAGGTCACGGAAAGGGAATGGGAGGCCTATAAATGTACATTGTTTCCAAACCCGAATGCTAACAATTCAACGCGTTTGTCAATTAACGATTTAATTAACTTTCTTCGGAACCGAGCAGACATGTTGGAGGCATTGCAGCGTTCACATCACAAAGACATACACAACACTGATAACAAAAAACAACACATAAAATCACATAACATGTCACACTGCAATGTTTCCAGCTTGTCAAGTAGCACTAATGGCAACAAACAAATACGCGCTAAGCCATGCTTAAAATGCAACGAGAATCATCGCCTATTCTCGTGCAAGAAGTTTATTGAAAGCGATTTAGATTCAAAATTAAAATTTGTACGCAAGCATAATCTATGCGAGAATTGTTTGCATTCGGGACACTCGTTAAACAATTGTAGGTTTGGGCCGTGTAGACACTGCAATTTAAAGCATAACTCCTTACTGCACAATAACATTAATAGTTTGGCTACATTGCAGTCTACAAAGGACTCTGAGGCGACTATAGCACACGGGCGCATGCAGTGCAATGCGTCAGAGCATAGCCCCTCCGCCGCACCACGCGCCTTACAAACGCATTCAATAAGATCTATAGGTATACAGTCGGTTATATTGTCAACTGCTATAGTTGAAATAGCTGACGTATTCGGTGAATATCATGCAGCGCGGGCGCTCCTTGATAATGGAAGCCAGCGTTGCTTTATATCTAAATCATTATGTCAGCTATTACAAACGCCATTAATACAGTCCACAAACGAAGTTCGAGGCGTAGGTGATTCGGTAATACATTGTTCACAAGCTTGTAATATCGTTATTAAGTCCTGCGTCGATAATTCTTTTACTACGCGCATTCAATGTTTTGTTTTGTCTAAGATCACCGCGTCGATGCCAGCCGTTCAAAGCGCAATCTGTATTCCAGATAACATACGGTTAGCTGACCCAGAGTTCTTGGACAGCAAACCCATCGATATTTTGATTGGCGCAGATAGGTTTTGGGATCTGTTAGAAGACGGAAAGATTCGCTTGCCTTCCGGTCCATTCTTACAGAACACCAAATTAGGCTGGATTATATCGGGTCCTGTCTTTCAAGCCATGCGCAAAAATGCGCCAATCACTTGCAATTTAATAAATTCTTTAGATACGCAATTACGATTGTTCTGGGAAATAGAGGAACTGCCCAAGGTCAAGTACGCTCAGACTGAGGAGGAACGTGCGTGCGAGAGTCACTTTATTCGCACTACTACTCGCAACAGCGAGGGGAGATTCTGTGTGCACATTCCATTTCATCAGTCACCTGACCTCTTGGGAGACTCTTACCCCCAGGCAAAGCACCGCTTTCTAGCTTTAGAAAGAAGACTGCAACGCTCGCCAAAATATAAAGATCTTTATTGTGCTTTCATGCAGGAGTACGAAGAGCTAGGCCATATGACACAGGTAGATTCCTATGAAGCCCCGTGTTATTTTATGCCGCACCATGGCGTGTTTCGCGAGCTCAGCACCACCACCAAGTTGCGCGTGGTGTTTGATGCCAGCGCACCCTCAAGCTCTGGTCTGTCACTGAATGATCTGCAGCTCGTTGGCCCTCCTATACAAGGTGACTTGCTGGCTATCCTTCTCCGCTTCAGGCAGCATAAGTACGTTGCATGCGCCGACGTGGAGAAGATGTATCGGCAGTGCCTGGTGGATGAGTCTCAACGTAGTCTGCAGATGATTTTGTGGCGTGATCATCCATCGAAGCCGTTACATACATTTAAATTAAACACCGTAACGTATGGAACCGCCTCCGCGCCTTTTCTAAGTGTTAGGTGCCTAAAACAATTAGCCTTTGACTCCCCTGACGCTGATGTTGCGCAAAGTATACAAGAGGATATGTATGTAGATGATTTTATTTCCGGTTCAGACGACAAATTAAAACTATTAGGATTGTGCAATAAAGTCCAACAAACCTTACAGTCGGGTTGCTTTCCTCTGAGAAAATGGACTTTCAACTTTGAGCTGGATAAAGCCAGTCATTCCAATAATCAGCTTATATCTTTAAATTTAGATGAAAACATCAGTTCTAAAACTTTAGGCATAAGTTGGCATAATACTTGCGATAATTTCTATTTTAACACACGAATAGACTATACCCATAACAAACCTATTTCAAAAAGATTAATCTTATCACAGATTTCGCAAATATTCGATCCTCTAGGTTTGTTAAGCCCTGCTATTATTGTTGTTAAAGTTCTTTTACAGCAATTATGGCTATTAAAAATAGGTTGGGACGATGACGTTCCCGACGACACGGCGCGTGTATGGAACCGGTTTGTTATCTCACTGCAAAAGCTAGATACAATGCGCATACCTCGCTACGCGTTCGGTGATCGACCTACGAATATCGAAATGCACATTTTTTGTGATGCATCGCAAACCGCATACGGTGCGTGTATTTATATTCGCACTATCAACAGTGATCTAACAGTATCGGTTAGGTTGTTGTTTTCTAAAACTAAAGTCGCGCCATTAAAGCCTTTAAGTGTTCCGCGGCTCGAGCTGTGTGGGGCGTTATTAGGTGCTCGTCTGTATGATAAAGTACGGAACTCATTGCGCTGCACGTTCAACAGAGTCGTATTTTGGACTGATTCTACGATCGTCTTAGGGTGGCTACACATGAGACCAAGCCAACTTAAGACTTTTGTCCAAAATAGGGTTTCAGAAATTCACGATCTTGCTACGGACCTTCCGTGGCGACACGTCAGTAGTACCGATAATCCTGCTGATTTGGCATCACGGGGTGTTCGTTTGGGAGAACTTGCATCCTCCACGTTATGGTGGGAGGGTCCAGAATTTCTTCGCAAACTTAACTTCTCAATAGACAATCACTATTTAGACGCGATTAGATGTAATAATGATGAGTTACCCGAAATTAAGACTAATGCGCTGTTGATTCAAAATCACGACACCACATTGTTCCCTTTTCATAGGTTTTCGCAATTTAAACGTATGAGACGTGCAGCAGCCTACATGTTGCGCTTCATTTACAATTGCCGAACAAAAGGCAATAAACGTGCAGGCAGCCTAAGTGTAGACGAGTTAGATATTGCTGATAATACATTAGCTCGCTTATGCCAAATGGAAACTTATCCTGCTGAGTACAAAACTTTGCTTGACAATAATCCTTTAAAAAATAAAGGCTGTTTATCTAAATTAAATATTTACTTGGACGAACACAAAATATTACGCGTGGGTGGTCGTTTAAGTAATTCATGCGAGTTCGCTTATAGTAAAAAACACCCAATGGTCATTTCTAGCAAGCACCATTTTGCGACTTTATTATTTCGTCACGAGCACATACAGCTTCTCCATGCCGCCCCTCAGGCGTTACTTTTTCATTTACGGGAATCATGGTGGCCTATAGCGGGTAGGAACTTAGCTCGCAAGGTAGTGCATAGTTGTGTTACCTGCACGCGCATCAGAGGTAAGACGCTTACCCCAATGATGGGTAATCTACCTATGGAGCGAATCACGCCAAGTCCTCCATATTTTCGATGCGGGGTAGACTATGCTGGGCCAGTTCTCATTTTGAACCGCAAAGGTAGGGGTGCTAGGCCGATTAAGGCGTACATTTGTTTGTTTATTTGCTTCGTGACACGTGCCATACACTTGGAGTTAGTAAGCGATCTCTCTAGTGAAGGATATCTTTTGGCGTTAAAAAGATTTATTTCCCGCCGAGGTAAACCGGCAGAAATTTATTCTGATAACGGCCGTAATTTTGTGGGCGTAATGAATGATTTCGCAGATTTCCTAAATAATTGTAGCAAAGACATTGTTGAATTCGCAACAAGCCAAAATATTAAATTCCATTTTATTCCCCCTTATTCTCCGCATTTTCGTGGTCTCTGGGAAGCAGGAGTAAAGTCGTGTAAATACCATATTCGCCGTGTGATTGGAAACGCGCACCTTACGTTTGAAGAGTACAGCACAGTACTAGCACAAATAGAGGCAGTACTCAATTCCCGACCTCTTTCTCCTTTATCTTCTGATCCCCAGGACTTATCCCCGTTGACTCCTGGTCACTTCCTAATTGGCCGACCGCTGACTGCGCCAGCGAGCGATGACCTTCGTGACGTACCAGTTAACCGTCTCAAGCGGTACCAGAGAATGGAGCAACTTCGCCAACACTTTTGGTCTCGGTGGGTAAAGGAATACGTCTCCGAGTTGCAAGTACAGACAAAATGGACCGCGAAGAGGAGCGAACTGAAGCCAGACTCGTTAGTTGTCATAAAGGACGCTAACTCGCCCCCATTGAAATGGAATTTGGGGCGTGTTCTTCGCACCATCCCAGGAAAGGACGGCGTGTCCCGGGTGGCGGACATACAGACGTCATCAGGAGTAGTAAGGCGGTCATTCACAAAAATTTGTCCTCTGCTTCAAGAGGAGGGCAATGACGCAACAGGGCAGCAACATTGAAAGCCACTGCTTCCAAGGCCGGGGGCATGTTCGGGATTCGCAGACCGTTAGCGACATCTCGTGGTATGATGAAGATTAGCAGGCGCACACGTCATACGTCGTCATTGGTTCACAGCATGACATTGTTCCCTACCCCCCTTCCTTGAGTAATGTAATATCTACTTCACAAAATATATTCGCCGACTGCACACGTACAAAGTTCTTTTATTATCAACTGCCGCCACAAAAGTAAATAAAAGAAGAAGAACTCTCTCTTTTTCTTTTGTCTTAAATACATATTTAAAACTTGATACGGAACCCTGCGCCTAACCGTCTGGCCAGCATGATACAGTAGGCTAACCTCCACATAACGTGGATGATGCACTAGTATATATATTAAAAGTATTTTTTAGTTATAGTTAACCCCTATAAAATGAAATGCCCTTGTACCTAAACCATGTCTTCAAGTCAATACCTTAAACCGTCTTTAGAAGACTATCCATTAACTTTACTGTTAAGCCTATTGACTTAACCCTAGGTGCGAGCACCGGCTATTCATCCCGAACTATTAATTTACACCGCTGTAAGTTAACCCTCTAACGCCCAGTCGCTACCCGACTTCTGCAATCGATTAATTGGGTCTTTGAAAACAAATCTCGGAGTCAATGGCTAGTAATAAGGGTTGAGACCAATCTGTATAGAATCTTTACAATAATTTTCTCAGCCAATAATTGACCTATATCTGCACAGCTTACTGTGCCACCTTGTAAGAGAGTTTGACATGTGTTTTTGATGACCGGAGTGTGGGGCTCCACTAAACGAGGCGGGGCTAAGGACCTCAGGGTCGCGGAGCATGTTGCCCCATTGGGAGGGAATCCCGTGCCCCTAGTTCGGACAGTCAAGGATCGCCGTCGGAGTTAGTGGGTAGGTTGGTACTATCTCTACGCAACCCAGAGTGCCACGTTTTTTATTGTATCACTTACTTGAATGCCTTTGACCGTAGGCTTGCGTGATGGAGCAGGCAATTCATGGAAATGCCCTGTCGGGCACCGGCTCTCACATACACACGACGAAACACAGTAAAACTGCTTGGAGTTAGAAGTGAGGGTGGTAGCTAGCCGGGCGGACCCTTAGATCCTACCACACACGTACACGTACCACTGACGTGAACATGGTTATCTATATTTTATTCTGATTTGAGTTAGTACCAGAACCAGTCTCAGAGTGGCTGGTTCTTGTAGCAACCTCAAACAAAGTCGTAAACTCGAGTACAACTACTACTACTCTTTGACTGCCTCGTTGGTCTAGTGGTTAGATGTGCCGCCTTTGGATCAACGGGTCCCGGGTTCGATTCCGGGGTCGGGCAAGTGTCTTTGTCTAAACCAGAGGCACTGGCTCGGAGTCTGGGTGTCATTTCTATCTATAATATGTATGTATTTACAAAAAAAAATTTATATAAGTAGTTTATCATCCATCTCGTTACCATAACACAAGCATTAAGTTGCTTAGCTTGGGACGAGATGGCGTTGTGTGAAATGTCCAAGGATATTTATTTATTATTATTTATTTACTCGGCTCATAGATGACCCAGTGCTGAGTCGGGCCTCCTCCATTTTTATGGAGGGTAATTAGCCTACTGTGCCACGCTGGCCAGACGGGATGGCACAGGGTTTCGAATCACGTTATCTCTCTCTTGTTAAAAGGAAATGACAAGGCTATCGGCCTTGTCATTTCCTTTTAACGAGTCTTAAGACACTCTCAGGATGGAATGGGGTGGTGACGCTATTTTTTTTCTAAGCCCATTGCCGGATGAACAAACCCGACAAGTAATTAAACAATTTTTTTATGATGTCTTCGGTTTTCACGGTCTTTGCACATTGCAGGAAATGATTTCTTGACCGTTCTGATCTTGTTATTTTGTTTAAATCCCTATGTTTTAGACACTTTGAAGTGTCCGTGTGTCAATGTAATAACACGACCAGAACCATAAAAAAATGTTCATTATAAAAACGTAGTAGTTGCTAGTGGTAACTTGTATTACCACTAGCAAGGAGCTGGTGATCTTGAAATTGACCTGAAATTGATCAAAGATGTCTCAGAACCATCGACAGAAGCTTTGCTTTCAAATAAAAAAACCGCTTCATAATTGGTGTACGGTTTAGGAGAAACAATTTCACAGAAATCAACACAAACGCGTCAAACTTAAACACAGGCAGTTTTTTCGAGGGTTATAAACAAGAACCACACAAAGAAACACATAGACGCGGCTAATAGGTAGATAAAAATATTACACTAAATTGAACTCGTCTTCTATATTTTTTCGTATTCTCCACATATCACAATTGTATTTCTGCCATGTTTTGGGACATGGTGAAATAAAATTGCGAGCCTAAAGAATAACAGATATAAAATGTATTTTTCTGTTTCAGGTAAACACTCGATTCCTGTGAATCTCGTAACACGTTTGAGTGAGTTAACCCTATTATTTGCTCCTCAGATTCAACCGAACTGCTTTCAGCTAAATCGACGGCAGATTGACACTTACAAACAACTGTTCTAATATGTTCGCAATAAAGCTCAAAACTGTAGATGAATACTACTCAGCCCATACCCACCGCTAAGTCTGGCCTCCTCTTATCGCAGGGAGGGTCATTAGAATACATAGTGTCACCATCCCATTCTATCCTGAGGGTGTTGTAAGAGCCGACAAAAGGCAATAGCGAAGCTGAAAACCTACCCGCAAGAGAAGGAATACTTGCTACAAAACCCTTTTTTTTTTGTTCGCCCGGAGTATAATCCTTTAAGGACTTCCACGCCGGCCACGGGGATGGCCAGCGAGGGGAGTGTGGGACTCTCCCCCATAGTGGGGGCCTACCCACTAAACCTCCCCGGGGTGCTCCAACTCGCGTCCTGTGTCATTGTGGGATCTGATGCAGAACCACGCCTGCTACAAAAAAAAATGTAGCACCCTGTGCTAACCCGATTGCCCAGCATAGCAAAATAACTAAATTCCCTAACTTAGTAGTGGGCCCTCTCCAAACAAACCAAACATGTCTTTCGCGCAGCGACATCTTGTGAGAACATCAAAGCAACAATAATCGTGTTTTGGACTTGCGTGATCTGATTTGGAAAGGACTGTATCCGTTACGCAGTTTCTTCTATTGAGTTACGAGGGACCATCCTCGGCTTTGATAAATAAGGACAAAACATGGAAAACTCGTAAACACGTTTCATGTAACAATATTATGTTTGAAGCACATTTTGAACATGCTGTGGGATGTTGAGCAAAGGCCAATGGAGAGAACTACGCTCGGAGTTTCCTTGGGGGTCGAATCAGAAATGAGGAGATACGTAGGCGAACCAGACGACCTGGTTAAAGTCACTTCGTGGAAATCTTTACGGGAGGCCTATGACTGCCTCGTTGGTCTAGTGGTTAGATGTGCCGCCTTTGGATCAACGGGTCCCGGTTTCGATTCCGGGGTCGGGCAAGTGTCTTTGTCTAAACCAGAGGCACTGGCTCGGAGTCTGGGTGTCATTTCTATCTATAATATGTATGTATTTACAAAAAAAAATTGTATATAAGTAGTTTTTTCATCCATCTCGTTACCATAACACAAGCATTAAGTTGCTTAGCTTGGGACGAGATGGCGTTGTGTGAAATGTCCAAGGATATTTATTTATTTATTTATTTATATGTCCTGCAATGGCCGGGTTCTGATGATGTGGTGACGGATGTTGAATAAGCCAAGCATGTTAACCTTTTTAATACCACCAGATTGGCGCTCGGCACGAGATGGAAAGTGGTTACCGTCACCACATAATAATGTCTCCAAACAACATTATGTATAGGGCATCCGGAGGTGGATATCTAGGACATCCTGAGAGTGTCGTAAGAGGAGACTAAAGAGCCCAAGAGGCAGGTGACCTAGCCGCACGAGGAAGAAAGCTTGATACAAACTTTGTGCCAAACCGTCTGGCCAGTATGGTACAGTAAGCTTTTTTCAATTCATGATTTTAAGAGAGTGGTCATTTGTAGTCTGAAATTATGAAATAAAAAAGACGAAATAAAACCGGTTTATTTTAACATCCCTCTTGTATCCGACGTACAAGTACAATCTAATAAAAATTTTGCCAACCAATTTTTTACCAGAACTCAAAACCTCAGAATGAGCATAACACGAACTAACCCTCTCGTGTAAAACCTGTCGCCTGCATAAAGCCCAATTCACACGAGCCACCGCGCTCCGCTGCCTTTGATCGCATAAACTATTCACGATAAAAATATTCATTTTTCATTTCATCTAGATATTCCTTTTTATGACAAAAATATTGCCAGTAGCTTCCTCGGTATGGATAGTATTCGCAAACGAAAAAGTCGGGTTAGAAATAAGTTTGAAGGTTGTCTTTGTTTTAGTTATTGATGAAATGTTGGTGTGCGGACTCGGATCATTGGTAACGAGATGGGCACCACTTATACCCTGTATACTGTGTACCACTGGGTAGGTAGGAGAATTCTTCCTCCAACAGATGGCTAATCAGTCGCCGGCTTTCGTCACCTCAAGAGTAACTGTTCTCTGGTAACTGGATTACATATGTACTTATGGCACCAATCTTCATGTGACAAGTGAGCTACTTAGAATACTCTTAATAATAGTTTTTTAAATAGTATATTAAAAACAGATATTCAATTAAATTTCAAATACTTCGTAATTATCATCATCTCGCCCCATTAATGCCTCATTTGAGTTGGGCCTTCCCAATGTTGTTGGTTTGGCACAGTTTTTGAATGAATAGTCTAGTCGAAATAGACATAAAAGTAGCCTGAAATAGAAAAAAATCCGGAGAGCGTTTTTTTTAAAAGTAGGGGGGGCGGCGGAAGTATAAATCTCGATTTTCGAACTAATCCCGGTAGAGGGTTCGCCGCCATCTTGATTATTAAGTTATTTTTCTGAAATAACTCGTTAATTTTCAACTTTAGAGCAAAAATGGTGTTATCTAAAGTTGTTGGAAATTTGATTTCCTACAAGTTTGGTCATTCTCATTTTTACGGTAGTATCAATATTTGCAGAGTTATTTTTTTCTATTTAAATGTCTATCTCGACTGGACTAGAAGCTTTCCTTCTCTTGCTAGATTGTCGTCTGTTGAATTCCTTTAGAACCCTCTTACGGCACCCTCAGGAAGGAGTGGGTTGGAGGCATTGTTTATTCGTCCGTCCCTGAAGGGAATCTAACACTTGCTTAGCGTTAATTGTAATGTTAATTTAGCAGATGGTCAACATTTCCCCGCCCTTTTAAAATAAACGTAACCCGTTTCAAATAATAAAGTTCGGTCATAAAGTAAACAGAAATCGTAAACTCCAAAATGGCAATAGAACTTAATTTCCTTCATCGATCCTGACGCGCGAATTTATGGCAGAGCATCGTCATAAAATCAACGATATTTTATACAGCACTCAATCTAGACGGCCAATATGGGCAATGGAGGCAAACATTGAGAAAGTAAATGTCTAAAGATTATTCAGGTAAGTAGATATCTCAGGTTTTTGATTATCATCCACTGGAATGTGTTTTAATACCAAAAGTTTTAAAAGCTTTGCACCCTAAAGAGACTTGATTTTGACTTAAAGTTAACAGAAGCAATTTTGTTAGATTGATTGTTCTAGCACTTGTTAGCACCACAAGGTTAGATATAAATAATGTTAGGGTAAGTTGGAAAATTACGCCAGTGAAAGAAAATATTAGAAGCGGTAGATTATCTTGCTATAGACATGTATTGACAATGGATGAACGGCATGCGAAAAGAAGAGTTAGTAATGTGAATATGAACGGACGGAAGAGTCGTGGGACACCTAAGAGAGAAAGATTGGGCGAATGACAATATGTATATAAAGGAGTATAAGAGTGTCTGAAAGAATAAAAAAGATTGTGCCGACCGTACCTTGAAGATAAATATTGTGCCCAACCTGGGTGTGTACCCTTGCACTATCTCGTTTCAAACCAATGCAAATGTGTTGAACTTTAAACAGAGAATGTCCTCACAGTAGAAAAATTACAAAGTTGTATTGCTCTCCGCCACTTCCAGTCACTTACATACAACTCGAATAAAATAACTACATAAAAAGACATCTACTTCTCTCCTAGGAAAAGTACCCTGAGTACTCCATTAAGCACCTTATTTCTACATCGTTAAGCAAAAGTGTATCACGTAGCCTCCCGACGTGCCGGGCTAAATTGAACTCAACTATTCTTAAAATAAAGCTTCTATTATCGTGGTTCCATAAATGTGGGTAACTCAATATTGCTCCACCGCCGTGGTCGCGCCAAGTTTTCTCAGTCATTTCCTGTTTAGTATTCAGAGAGCGCAGACGTGTCGCGCTGTCACAAACACCACTGGCTTTTATTTATTCGCATAAGAAGCACTTTTCGCTCTATTTATCACGTCGACACGTTGTTTGCGCCGCGAGTTAGTAATTACGTGGTATGAAATATTATATGCACTTGCGTGTTCGGTACAAGGAAATTGCGGTGATTTTACGTGGTCTTCGTCATGGTTCGTAGTACATGGGATTGGACAGATTTATTGCATTGTACAGCTAACATTATTCTTTTGTGTTAAATCCTTGAGTTGTGTAGTATGCAGGAAATGATGGCTTCACGGTTATGATCGTTTTATTTTATTTTATTCCCAACGTTGATTTTATTCCCAACCGTGAAGCCATCATTTCCTGCAATGTGTAAAGATCGTAAAACCTAAGACATCATTGTGTAGTATGCGTTTAAGGCAGTGGAAGACATTAGCTGTTCCTTATTGCCATCAATGTCTTGTATTCCCTCTACAGGGACATCTTGAGTTAGACACTTCAATAGCCCTAAGCTGTTGCTACTATGAAAAAAAGGTTGAAAAATTTCTCGAAAAATCTTCATATTTATTTTCTTCAAACGTAGTTGTGATCATTCACGATTATCGCCCACTTAAAACGAAGATCCGTACAGATAAAAACGTGTCGGGGGTAAAAAAAATCCTGCTGATTTAACAAGGTGTGAACTAGTGAAAGCACAATAACTAGGTGTTATGGTGTTAAGTAGTCCAACCTTAAAAAAAAAACAAATTAATTATGCTTCGTCATTTAAAGAGAACAAACAATAAACGAGCACGGAATATATAAATGCAGTAAAATATTAAATAACATTATATTTAGTACGTCAAAAGCTTTGACCAACAGTAAACCAGTTAGAGAAATGCGTGCTTTAACAATGTTATTTTCATTTCTTTTTTCTCCTCACTCTCCCGCTTACTTAACTTCCCATTTTGACTTCTTGTCCTCAAATCACAATAAACACCTTCGGTCCTCAAATAATCGACTTCTCCAATGTCCCTCTCACAGCTCTGACTTTGTACACTCGACTTTTTTCGTGCAGTCTGTTCTTTTATGGAACGCCCTTCCCCTCGAAATCAGGATGGCTGACAGTCTTCAGTCATTTAAAATTAAGGTACGTAACCATTTTCAAAATAAGTTGAATATGTCTCAAACTACTTAATACAGTGGAATATATATTTTATATATTTATGTATATATGTCTTTTATATATAGGTACACTTATATATGTATGATATACTAGCTTTTGCGCGCGGCTTCGCCCGCGTGGGCTTCGAACCCGTGCATATTTTTTATGAACATAAAATCGGTTATTGTGGCTAAACTATGATAGTTAGATATGTACTCTCGCGGACTTTTTTGTAGATTTTAATAAGACCTACAAACTCGTAGTACTTCATTTTGTTCTATTGTCAATCGTTTATGCAGCGCACGCATAAATAGGTTTTCGATTTTACACCTTGGTTTACAAAATCGCAATTTTCATACGGATCCCTAATTCTTTTGAAAATAAATTATAGCCTATAACCTTCCTCGGTAAATGGACTATCTAACACTGAAAGATTTTTTGGAATCGGACCAGTAGTTCCTGAGATTAGCGCGTTCAAACAAACAAACAAACAAACTCTGCAGCTTTATATATTAGTATAGATATGTATGTTTATATATGTATATTATTTATTTGTAAGTTTATGTTATTAGATATACAATACTTTCGCAATTTCCCAGTGCATCTGCCGTAAACCCCTCTCTGCACACCCAAAGGTTGACTGGGAGAGAATGCCTCTTGGCATTAAGTCCGCCTATGTAGATTTTTGCATAAAGGATTAAATAAATAAATAACCATTTTAGGGGTAATTAAAATAATTATGGAATTAAAATTGCAAGCCCTCTGCAAGGTTTAAAGAAAATACTTGACCCTTTTATAGCTCTTTGAAACTGAACAAAGAACTAAATTAAGTCACGTTTGCTAATCCGTACGTTAACCGGCCTTTTAGAAGAAAAGGATCTTCTTTTGTTAGGTCTTTTGTTTCAAATTTTATATAACTTAGCGTCAACATTTTATTCTGTTGGAGGTTTTAACATTCCGAATTGAATTTAGAACAAAAAGGCTGTATTTCTGCTGCGCCAAAACTTACGTTTAATGTTACATAGTCCGCACTATCGACTGAAATCTGCAGATTAAGCTCATGCGGATAGTTAGATGGGTGATCATCATATAACACTACCCGACCTCTTCCTAGCTTCGAAGGATATGTAACATTCTAAAATAAGTATGCATTCCGTAGCCTATCAAATAGTGCGAAATAAAATTGATCAACAGGTAAAGCAAAGGCCTGGCTGTTCTGAATGATGGATCCGCGCCAATGCTACACTTTAATCTTAGCCGAAAGGCCGAGAAGCGAAGTCCACACTTTGTGAAATAATATCTGACCTTCTACGTGTTCCGGAGGGCGCGGAAGTCTGCCATTATACAATCTATGGCAATCGCCACACGGATTCAGTAGTATTAAACTGGCAGCTGGTGTTACTTCTAATAGTCTCTGGACTACTAGGCCAGCCGGTAATTGTAAAAGCCCTCTGAGTTTCTTGCAAGTTCTTCTCAGCAGTGGTCGCGTGCCGAACCATACAAATACTACACAGCCCATACATGACCCACTGCTGGGTCGAGCCTCCTCCAGTTACCAGGCAAGAGAACGGCGGATAATGTCATTTATTATTTATAAGCTTCCTTTGTGTAATATAGGTACATTCTACAAGGAGCTTTAGACCGGTAGTGTCCCAATGAATTTAGAGAAAGCTATAAAATATACGTGAACGGCGAGTACATTACTCACCTTCGATTCGCTGACGACATAGTCGTAATGGCTGAGACCATGGAGGGCCTCACTACGATGCTCGATGGCCTTTGTCGAGCCTCCGAACGAGTCGGCTTTAAGATGAACATGGAGAAGACGAAGATCATGTCTAATGTCGAAGTTGTTGACCACTACATTTACCTGGGACACACTGTCCAGTTAGGTAAGTCCAACTTCGAGAAAGAGGTCAATCGTCGGATCCAACTCGGCTGGGCAGCGTTCGGGAAGCTGCGAAAGATCTTCTCGTCCACAATACCGCAGTGTCTGAAGACAAAAGTCTTCAACCAATGTGTGTTGCCAGTGATGACTTATGGAACAGAGACGTGGTCGCTCACTATGGGCTCCATCAGAAGGTTCAAAGTCACCCAAAGGGCAATGGAGAGGGCTATGCTCGGAGTTTCCCTGCGAGATCGAATCAGAAATGAAGAGATACGCAGGAAAACCAGGGTCACCGACATAGCCCACCGGATTGCCAAACTTAAGTGGCAGTGGGCAGGGCACATAGCTCGCAGGACAGACGTCCGATGGGGCAGAAAAGTCCTCAAGTGGCGACCGCGTTCCGGAAGGCGCAGTGCTGGTAGGCCTCCCACACGGTGGACCGACGACCTGGTTAAGGTCGCCGGAAAGCAGTGGATGCGGGCGGCCCAGGACCGGCCTTTGTGGAAATCCTTGAGGGAGGCCTATGTCCAGCAGTGGACGTCTTATGGCTGAAATGATGATGATGATAAAATATTAAAAAAATCAGAACTATTTACTACAATACTAACAGTACCTAAAGATACATAATAAAGAACTATACAATGCGATCATAGCGCATTCCTTGGCAGCCAAGCCAAAGTGTATTCTTGCTTCGAAATCGAGCCAAGAACTCGCAACGTAAGTTAGGGGAACGTGAAACGAGGGTATACTTTAAAAGACGAGGCATAAAGTGAGTCTAGCACAGGATAAGGATTTGAATACGATTGATCTAAATAGTCCGGATTTAGAATACACAATGTGACCAACACACACTATCCTGAGGATGTCGTAAGAGGCGACTAAAGGAACGGAAGAAGCAGATCACTTAGCTACAAGACAAATACAACTTGCTACAAACCCTGTGCCAACCCGTCTGGCCAGCGTGGCATAGTAGGAAAATTTACTCCCAAGAATTTGGAGGAGACCTGAGTAGTGGGTCAATTATGTGGTGAAATGATGAGGATGGTGATCTAAATAGGTAAATATTCGGTTAATGTGTTTGTTTGTGAATTTGAAAATATATTTTATAGCTTTGTTAGGTTAGGTGGTTAATTTGGTACCAAATATTTAATTATTTGACATCCTTAAATACATTATTCAACAAGCTTATGCGCACACCTTCGCTCGCGTAGGCTTCAAAGTCTTGCTTCACATATACCTACCTATATAACTTAGATTAGTTTGGGATAACGTATAATTCCAATGTTGAAAGAATGTTCGTAATAGTAGTTTCTGAGTTTACTCGTAACAGACAAACAAACATGTATACTACTACTATTACGCTGCCCATAAATGACAGCCTCTTGAATCAGGTACTATTCCAGCAACTCGGCGAGAGCTCTTGAGATGTTGGTCGAAACTCTTCGCGATAAGATCGTTTACTGAAACGACTATGGCCTCAATGATTGTTGAATCAACATGTTATTAACAATAATTATTGTTACTTATTTCTCACCACAAACAAGTACAGAAAACAAACGTATTAACAAGGTCCATCGAAAATATTGTTACCTATAAATATATGTAGATGTCCGTGTGGTGACGTATTTAGAATACACTGTGTCACCACCCCATTACCATCTTGAGTGTGTCGTAAGAGGCGACCAAAGGAAGTGGCAAAGCTAAAACCTAGCCGAAAGCCGAAGCCGTTTGGCCAGCGTGGCACAGTTGGCGACATTGCCCTCCCTCTGATGGGAGGAGGCCTAACTCAGCAGTGGGTCATCTATGGGCAGTAGCAGTAGTAGAAATATAGATGGCAATTGTTTTTAAATATATGGCAGAGGGAAAATCGTCTCTTGACTCATTCACTGGCACATTCTGTATCGGCCGCTCCAACTGAGCGGGTCAAAGTACAATTTGTAATATAATCTTTCATAATCACTTTACTTGTAAAATAATAAAAAATCACCGACACGCCTAGAAAAGAGGCTTTAATTAATAATGTCATAGTATTTCACGATGATTACACATTAAAATTAATCACATATTAACGGATTTCTCGCGTGTGTTTTACTTTATTTAATTCGAGACGTTTCGAATGTTTTGCAGCTGTTTCTCGGGAATACACGAGACGAAAATACACGCGAGAATTCCGTTAAAATGTGTTTAATTTCAAAGCTATGAATAATTCAAAAGGTTGGCAAAATTGATTTTAATCATAGCTAAATACAGTCTCGATTTAGTCTCTTTTCTAACAAAAAAATATCTGTACCAAAATAGGACCACCCCGTTCAGAAGTTAATACTGTACTGATCAAACTTATAACAACATTTTTATGTCAGGATTAAATATATGATTTTTAATATAAATTTAAAAAGTATTTATAAAATTATGCTTCGGAATCCGAACGTTACACGAATTTCTTTAATGTATGGTGTTTAATAATAGCATTATATTTTAGAAGATAAACATTTTGCTTTTTAAACGATAACCCTACAACTACCTGTATCGCGGAGGCAAAATTCACGAATACAAATTACACCCATACTTACAGAGTAATTGCCCGACACCGGAGTCGAACGGATGACCCGTGATCTAGACCAACAATGCAGTAAAAATTACGTAAAATGAAATACCTAATTTAGGATCATTGATAATACTTATTAGAAAGAATTCGAGGGTATAAACTGTCTATTTGATGGCTTATTCTAGTCATCAAACAATAAATTCTACGGTTGCATATTCCTGAAATATTTGCTTTAGGTTGAGTATACCATACCTTCCACATATCTCAAAGTTCCTATACATATTTCATTGGCAATATCTGCCGGCAATATTTCATATGCCACAACATATTTCATTGCAACACCTTTTCTTACGTTGCAGGTAAAATTAATAACAGGATACACGCACACTATATCGTATCTTTGCTGAAATAGTTCACCACCTACGAGGAATAGGTACAAAGTCCGGAATACTAAGTGTTTTTTAAATTCAATTACGAAATAAACTTGAATAGGAAAACTTGATACCAACCCTGTGCTAACCCGTATTGCCAGCGTGGCACAGTAGGCTTATTTCCCTCCATTAATTTGGAGGAGCCCCGACTCAGTAGTGGGTCATTCATGGGCTGAAACGACGACGAGATAAAATTAAGTTTATAAAATATCAGTCTTTGTATTGCAGTACAATAGACTTTGTATGGTAGCCTTATCAAACAATATTAGAAAATGATCCTCATAATTTTCATTACACATAATTTAGCCTAATACTACTACTAAGCCTATAGGTGAGTCACTGTTAATTAGCCTACTGTGCCACGCTGGCCAGATGGGTTGGCACAGGGTTTCGTTTCGAGTTTTCCTTCTCTTGCGGCTAGGTTATCGGCCTTGACATTTCCTTATGTCGACTCTTACGACACCTATAGGTCGGAATGGGGTGGTGATACCTATGTATTATAAATCCATCATCATACGGAGGCTACGTGAATTTTTATGTTTTTGCTGACCGCGGCAATTTCTCCTTTAGACAGACGACTACCAAGTTAACATATAAATTCAAAAAATTAAGAAAATCGTAACTGGACTTTATGACTGCGTATCTCTATCTGTTAACTTCAACCGGTGCCTAGAAGACCGGTTATTACCTTCGCATAGCGAATTAGCATTGCCATACAACGTGGCAATGCTACTAGCCTTCTTGGCAACGTACCCGATGATTCCGTACTGGCGCAAATTTCATTTTTACTGTTACTTTAGTGTTTTTTTATGTTTAAGTGCGTTAATATCTCTTCTTTATAGATAACTTTCCTTTTTTTGTGATGTTATTTAGGTGGAGGTACGATAATATATTGGGTCCCTACCCCATGCCGTTGTGACGTCAAGTAGGTATGCCCAATTTAATATCCTTGCGCCTGTTGTCACGGCTTGAAAGCCTTTATTAATGACATTCGAATATGCCATTAATCTTATCTTGTCTTTGGTGTGCATATCTATGGTGTCTGCATATTATTCAACAGTAAACTATTGACATAACCGTGTTTAGTAACTATGTGAAGCTAAAAAGAAATTGTGAAAAAGAATGAACTGATTTTGAATAAGGTAGTTAAATTTGTTGTAAAGGAGTGTTGTAACGAGCGGTAATCGTTTGATTAGACCAGATCTCAGTGCATATGAGTCTTTGACAGTAGATCGCAATCCCCCCACGGAAACACTGCCAGTTACGAATATGCTAGACTGGCTGTACTGCAGCACAAAACAGAAGTACCCCAATGAAATTGAGAAAAGACAAAGTTTAAACGATTTTAACATAAATTTTGACGTGACAGTTTCTCAGGAATTTTGAATCCACGTTATTATAAATTGGCGAGGCCCTCATAAAACCTACCCGTCGTATTTTCACAAATGTCGCACTTTTATATCTAAAATGGCGGACGCACAAAATGGCCACCCCGCGGTTTATTGCTTATTTATTTAAATTAGTCTTAATTAGGGAATGGACGATTTGTTCAAGTGAGTAATTAACTGTCACATTGTTTATTTCTTATCTCTATGAGGAAACTAATTATTCGGCTTTTGATGTGTTTTCTTAACAAGGGTTTTTTAATGTGCCTAATGGACAAGCTTATTTACGCGCCATTTCGTTGTCTATAGGGGTACAAAATTTGTCATACTCAGTTATTTTCAGCGAAGAGAAAAGCCATGTTCAACGAAAACATCTATACAAATAACATTTATAAGAAGACAGTGGATTTCTTAAATTCAATTTCAGGAATAACTAATCTGACTTGGACAAATTTTCAATACAATCAGGCCTCCAAGCTGCTTAAAAAAACAAGATGAGATTTTTCCAGAAATGTTTTCCTTAATCCCTGTTCAGAATAACACGCAACTTGAATTTAGATAGGGAAAAAGGAAGAAGAAAAACAGCCGCACAAATCAATGGTACCTAACCAAACGCCAGCACCCAGAATGGGTGCAACAGAAGGGATATACACGTATATAGGTACTGAGAACAATGAGGCCTGTAAGCGATTACTGTACCTAAGCCTTAAATTGTACGTGAATAGTTTATTTTGTTAGAATATTATTTTCTGTCAGACTCTTCCTGGTGGCATTTTGTGATTTAAATTAGGATCACACATTGCCCGTTTCTCCCTTACCTATACATCATAATAGAACAATAATTTATGTGTAAAACTGTTTCTTTTGGTAGGTTCTATGTTCTATGCCCTCTCCTTGGATTTTTCTTACACGCGTATACACAGACAGAGTAGCTCCTTTGGTAGCACCTATACCCTCACTTCGAATGTACATATCCTTTTTGTTTGATGTTTGAGAAGAGCAAAATACAAGTGAAATGTTGAATTGTCTGGTTGTGAGGCAGTTCGACCTTGTTTCTTTATCCTCATAAAAGCGCAAAGTAAACTTGACCCAGTGCCACTGTGTCACGTACAGAATTTCAGAAGGCGAAAGATAAAGGTGCTCTCTGAAAGGAATTTGAACAAAGGGCCTTCCAAATGCGGAGACCGCCGGCTGCCCGCGGACGCAAGGAGCGGCCTAGGGCTGTCGCGTAGGAAGACCTCTATCATTGACATAGCTACCTATAACATTATAAATTAATTTTATTGCATTAATTAATGTTCTGCTAGTACTGTTTATTTAATCTCACTAAATTATTTCTAGTTTATTGTCATACTAGCGGCCCGTCCCTTCGCACGGGTGCGATGTTACCCGCGAGCGACGCCGCGGGGCGAAGCTAGTACAAAAAAGTAGCCTAAGCTACTCCTTATATCATCAGCTACCTATCAGAGAAAGTCCACCTCAACCCTCAAACCCTGCGCCAACCCGTTTACCCATCGTGGCACAGTAGGCTAATTACCCTCTATGATATTGAAGGAGGACCGAATCAGCAGTAGGTCCGTTAAGGGCTGATTAGTAGAAGATCTATTATAGATAGATCCGTATTTCAGGTAGATATTTCTTCTTCTTTACAATTATGAGTGACTCAATTTCGGATCTCTGCTCTTCTCGATATTGTCGACATTTTGACTACTGTTATGAAGTAGCGTTTTATTTTTTTCACGTTATATCTGTAGTTAAGGTGAATGCTCCAGAGTAGCCCGCGAAATTCAAATTTTCTTACGTTTTTTGCAATTTGCAGGTCAGTGCTAGGTTGTATGTTGATTAAAATGTTATTCGCGGTTGTGAGACGTATGTAGTTATAGAATTATAATCATCAAAATCATCAATACAACCCTCCAAGCTCATAAAGGTGCAAGAAAAACTTTTTCAACGTCAAAGTCATTCTTGCACCTTTAAGAGCTTGGAGGGTTGTATTGATGAGTTAGATGATTATAACTCTGTAACTACATACGTCTTACAGCCGCGAATCAAATGTTCATCGTCATACAACCTAGCACTGCTCTGCAAATTGCAAAAAACGTAAGAAAATTTGAATTTCGCGGTCTACCCTGGAGCATCCACCTTAACCGACGATGATTACAAACCAAGATTTCTATATCCGGCGACAAAGTTGTTCGTTTAAGCGATCTCAGAATAGAAAGGAAATAAGTAATAGATAAAGTTTTTTATTGCCAGTATGTTTATGCCCATGACATGAAATCAGTGAAGAAGAAGAAAATTGAAAGCGGGGAGCAGCCCTGCCATAGCGCAATCAAACCACGCATCCGCTCGGAAGAGCCATTTAAGATATTTCTCTGGCCGCCATTTCCGACACAATACACTAGTTTCCACTGAGAATGTTAGATAACGCCACTTCAATTGTTTTATGTATCAATAACTCATCTATTGTTTTTGTATCTATCAGAAATCATGTCGGGGCAGATTAAAAGAATTTGGTATCAACAATTCCTACCATTATGGGGGAGAAATTTGGTTTAAAAAGTAATTACTGGGGGATGTCACAGCTGTATGTCATACCGTGCGGTGACGGGTTTAGATTAGATAGTCACCACCATCATCATCATTTCAGCCAAAAGACGTCCACTGCTCCCAAGGATTTCCACGGTCGTGGTGACGTGGTCGCTCACTATGGGCTCCATCAGAAGGCTCAAAGTCACCCAAAGGGCAATGGAGAGGGCTATGCTCGGAGTTTCCCTGCGAGATCGAATCAGAAATGAGGAGATACGCAGGAAAACCAGGGTCACCGACATAGCCCACAGGATTGCCAAACTTAAGTGGCAGTGGGCAGGGCACATAGCGCGCAGGACCGACGCCCGATGGGGCAGAAAAGTCCTCGAATGGCGACCGCGTTCCGGAAAGCGCAGTGCTGGTAGGCCTCCCACAGGGTGGACCGATGACCTGATTAAGGTCGCCGGAAAACGATGGATGTGGGTGGCCCAGGACCGGCCTTTGTGGATTAGATAGTGTCACGACCAAATTCCATCCTGAGGGTGTCGTAAGAGCCGACAAAAATAAATTAGAAGGCCAAAAACTTAGCCACAAGAGAAGGAAATCTTGAAATGTAACCCTGTGCCAACACGTCTGGCCACATTAGGCTAATTAACGGCTATGGCTTGGAGGCCCGACCTAGCAGTAGTGAGTCATTTATTGGCTGAGAAGTAGTACATAGTACTCGTAATTGTACGATATTACTATCACTAGATCACGACATTCTGTCTGTCCCTATGTATGCTTAAATCTTTAAAACTACGCAACGGATATTGAAGCGGTTTTTTTCAGTACATAGAGTCATTCAAGAGGAAGGTTTATAATATAAACCTATTATGTTTGTAACACTGATCAATTAAGATTCTCATTGTTCGTGCCGATACCGATAACTTATTTATAACTCCAACTGGTTTCAATGTTATGAACACTCATCATTGCAGCCGTGCGAAGCTGGGGCGGGTCGCTAGTAATGTATATTTCAGCATCAAATTGAAATAAGTATTATGCCAATACTTCGTAAATGAATTCGACTATTGTGTTGTATTAGTTTAATTTAACTAACATAGGCACGTGGGCCACTAAGGGCTACCAGATAACGTCGTATGGACGTTTGCAACACGAGGTGTGTTATTCACGCGTCGCTGACCCTGGTATAGTTTGGCAAGTAGTCCACTAATTTCTCTCCATGAAACTTACTCCTAAAACTCCCTTTAAAATAATAAAAGTGAAAGTTTCAGTATGAATGTGGGTGGACGAAAGGTTTGTGGGAGACCAAAGAGAGAGAGAAAGGTGTGGGACAAGGTCTGAAAGTCCATAATGGTAATCTATACTAATATATAAAGCTGCAGAGTTTGTTTGTTTGTTTGTTTGTTTGAACGCGCTAATCTCAGGAACTACTGGTCCGATTTCAAAAAATCTTTCAGTGTTAGATAGTCCATTTATCGAGGAAGGTTATAGGCTATATTTTATTTTCAAAAGAATTAGGGATCCGTATGAAAATTGCGATTTTGTAAACCAAGGTGTAAAATCGAAAACCTATTTATGCGTGCGCCGCAAAAACTATTGACAATAGAACAAAATGATGTACTACGGGTTTGTAGGTCTTATAAAGATCTACAAAAAAGTCTGCGAGAGCACATATCTAACTATCATAGTTTAGTACAATAACCGATTTTATGTTCATAAAAAATATGCACGGGTTCGAAGCCCACGCGGGCGAAGCCGCGCCCAAAAGCTAGTTTTAAATATGACGATTTATGAGAGTGTGATAAAACCTGCGTAAATAAAGTTCCATTTGAGTTTGCGTTTAAAATTAATCTCCTAAAAATAGTCCAAAAGGCCACCCAAAAATAGTCTAGCGAAAGAATAAAAAATACTACAATCACCCGATAATTAGGTGAAAAACAATGTAGGGTTGGCACCAAGCAAACAAGACGGCAAAAACCTGACCCTTGTCACTTAGGGCTGTCACGCACATTGTACAGGACTCTCCGGCCGTAATCGAATTAATTATACTTGGTAGAAGAGGGCACATGTTCTCAGTGCAAAAGTCATAGGTTCAAATCCGACTCCATATACTCTTCTCTCTACGAATCTCTGTGTCGCATGAGCTTATAATGTAATTTAAGAACGCATCTGACCCTGCGCAGTTGAGTATCTTACGAAGACACTTAAACCTTTTGGATCCGATAAAACAGTTTAATTTTAGAAAATAAATATGTGCGTTATTAAATTATCGTTTTTTTAATTCCAATCCTCTGTTTTATGAAACGGAACCCCTGCCCTCCGTATAACCTGTATCGCCGGGGCAGTTTACAAACAAGAAATTCACGGACACATATTACACACAAACTCAGACAAAGTACCTTTGTTTTACACAAAAACCCTTACCCGACCCTGGAATCGAACCGAGTACCCGTGTTCCAAAGGCGGTATTTCTTACTCCTGGAAGTGGTCCAGTAAATTATTAAATAGGACCGCAATAATAATGACAAGGTCTCCGAGATATAATCTGCCTTGTTGGTCTAGGGGTTAGATATGCCGCCTTTGGATCAACGGGTCCCGGGTTCGATTCCGGGGTCGGGCAAGTGCCTTTGTGTTAGCCAGAGGCACTTGCTCTATGTCTGGGTGAAATTTGAGTTCGTGAATTACATGTTTGTAAACTGCCCCCGCGACACAGGTTATACCGAGTGCAAGGGCTTCGTTTTTTTTTTTAAAAGACAAAGACAGGTATTTTTGTCCTATACAAAATAAATGATTGACTTATCCCGGGGTTGGACAATCGTACCGGGTAGCGGTAGCTCTGTGGTAGGCTTGTAACCCATGATGATGATAAATAGTATATTGAGATAATTAACATCCTTTCCCATCCTATCCTTGCCGGATCTTCTCTGTAGAGCAGCTTTCCAAACCGGCGCTAGTTTCAGCATGCATATAGGTGGACACTTATTTGTGGGCGATCAAGGGAGATGGATGAATTGTAGGACTGAGGAATTATGTTTGAAAGTGAGCACGTAGGTATAAAGACTGACAGGTATGTGTGGATGCGTACCTAGCGTGGGAAGGGGCCGTAAGATAATAATGGTATTATAATTAAAAATATTAAGGAATCTATAAGAGTTTTGTGATAAAACCAACGTAAATAAAGTTCCTTATGAGTTTAATTGACAATCACCTTCGCCTGCGCCCATAAATGACCCACTGCTGAATCAGGTCTCCTCCAAGATCACGGAGGGATAATATCCCACTGTACCACTCGGAAATTAGAATTAACCTTTCCTCACGTTCAAGCATGTCACGTGATGGTTCCATTACCGGGGCGCGTATAACCCGGCCGAGTGGTGAGCCCGTTAATTGTGCCATATTTCATGCGCACGGGTGACAACTCAATTTTGCAGGGTTAATTAGAAGTTACGGTGAATGACGTCACTTCTTAAAAGGTCCGCTGCAAGTTTTTTTGCGTAGTTCCGTAAACATAGATTAAAACAGGATTTTAAAGTATTTTATATACTTATAAACCACCATTTGAATCCAATTATAAATTGAAATTGACGTTAATTAGGTTCTTACCAGATTAACGTCAAACATTTTTTTTTTTTAATATTTTTAATTTTTTCAGGCCGTAAAAGACCCACTGCTGAGTCCAGCTCCTTCTAATTCCTGGAGGGAAGTAAGCCTACTACCACGCCGGGTTGCGGTTGCTATTCTGCCATGTAATTTTCTTTGGTCGGCTTTTACGAAATCCTCAGGATGAAATGTGGTGGTGACATTTGGTATTATAAATGCGTCACCAAACTTTAATGAGCATATAGGTATGAATAAGACGCTTATTGTTCCGTGTGGTGACGGATTTAGAATACACAGTGGCGCCACCCCATTCCATCCTAAGGGTGTCGTAAGATCCGACAAAAAGACCGAAAACCTTTGCGGTTAGGAGTAGAAGGAAATCTTGATACGAAACCCTATGCCAGCCCGTTTGGCCAACGCGTTACCTTCCATGTAGTTGGGAGAGGCCCAACTCAGCAGTAGGTAAGGTATTTATAGGATGATAAATAGACGGCACTTTTTATTTCATATTTGGAAGAAGAATAATATTTTTATTAAAGAGCCTCCGTGTTCATAACTGTCGTTTTCAGTCTTGAATTAAACCGTTTAGATGCCTTGGCGACGTTAATTTCTTCCTGGAAAACTGGCAGAGATCCACTCAGTTATCTATAGGCTAAGATGATGATGCTGTGAATAAAATATAGCCCGTGACAAGTGCGGGCTTATCCCATTGTTATGGAAATCAGCTCGAGATATATTTCAGGGTAAGAATGGACGCGGTCGTTTTATAGAGGTCCTTGATCAATTATTTTGAGACGCATCCGTCGAAAGGAAACTAGCTTCGGCTTCGTTCGATTTCAAACACGTGGTCATCTCAATTGAAATATCAATAATATTATCTAAATCTGAATCGTCGTTGCGGCCCATAATTGTAAAAAGTAAAAGAAAAATAGTTTAATCACCAACAAAAGTTACAGACATAATTTAAAACCTCTTAAAAACCTGACAGATACAGATAACCCACCATCGATTCACCCCTCCCCCAGTTTATGGAAGGAAATTAGCCTACTTAATTATAATCAATGAACGCGTCGAACGATACTAATTTAAAAATTCATTGTCTATTAAATATTATCCCAATTCTTTCGACAAACTCATAAATAAAAAAGCTTTGTATTATATCATAGAAAACCTCGCACACCTGTCGCGCAGAATCGCCCGAGTCGTGTGCGAGGCCTCTCACGCGTTCAGCGTGTAAAAATTTGTGATTACCTTTACTCGCCACATACGACACCCTCAGGATGATGAGAGTTGGTGAAATTGTGTATTCTTAATCTTTTACCGCACAAAGTTATAAATTATAGTTACACAAAAACGGTTGAATACAATTTAATCTCAGTAGTGTTGTTACATAAGGCATCATTGTAATCTCAGACCCACTGCTGAGTCGAACCTCCGCCAATTACAATTTCAAGAGGGAAATTAGCGAAAGCAAGGTAAAAAATGAATAAATTTACCGGTGCCTAGGTAAATTTATTCATTTTTTACCTTGTTTTATATACCTAGGTGAATCAAAAAGTTCTTAGAAGTGCATATATATGAAACCTTTTTGGATCAAGTTCGATATTCAAATTAAAGAGTGTCTATCACACTATATTTATGCAGACTGTCACTTGTTTTTGTCAGTTCGTTCGCATGTAATAAATTTTTTTGTGCAACGAGTTGCTAAAAAGTCAAAATTATGGATAAAAGTGAGTTACGTGCGGTGATAAAATATCTCAGTTTGAAAAAAATGTCTACGAAGGAATTTTTTTTGGACATTCAGCAGACATTAGGGGGTGATGCTGTACCCTATTCTACGGTTGCGTACTGGGTGGCTGAATTTAAAAGAGGTAGATCAAGCTGTAAAGATGACCCGCGTTCTGGGCGGCCTTCAACCTCCGTTACAGAAGAAAATGTCAAAAAGGTTGAGAATCTGGTTTTGGAAGACAGAAGCATGACTATAAAACATATAGCTGAGATCCTAAAGATATCTTTTGGTAGCGTTCAATCCATTTTAATTGATTCACTGGGGTTCAAAAAAGTGTCTGCAAGATGGGTGCCACGAATGTTAACCGACGAAAACAAAAAGCGACGTTTGGAAATTTCCAAGCGTAATCTCGAAATGTTCCAGCGTGATTCGGATAATTTTTGCCGTCGTCTTGTCACCATGGATGAAACGTGGGTCCACCATTTTGATCCTGAAACTAAAAGACAAAGCATGTCTTGGAAACGACCATCCTCTCCATCCATTAAGAAATTTCGAGTTGCTCCTTCCGCTGGCAAAGTTATGGCCTCTGTGTTCTGGGATAGTGAAGGAATCCTTTTTATTGATTACATGCCAAAAGGCCAGACGATAACTGGACCCTATTATGCAAATTTAATCCCGAAAGTGCGTGAAGCGATTAAAGAAAAACGTCGTGGAAAACTGTCGTTGGGCGTGTTGTTCCTTCAAGATAACGCTCCTGCCCATCGATCGGAAGTTGCGCTCAACGCAATCCGCTGTGCTGGCTTCAATCTCCTTGACCACCCACCATATTCTCCGGACTTAGCCCCAAGTGATTTTCACTTATTTCCAAAATTAAAAGAGGAAATTCGTGGAACAAAATTTCACGATAATGACGCGGTTATAGCTGCCGTAGAGGACTTTTTCGAGAGTCAAGAAAATAATTTTTTTTCACAAGGAATAAGGAAGTTAGAAACGCGTTATTCTAAATGCATTGCATTGGAGGGAGATTATGTAGAAAAATAAAATATTATTATTTAAATCTTTGCATTTTTTAATATTGATTCCAAGAATTTTTTGATTCACCCTCGTATTTATTCATTATTTTGAAAATTATCTGCTCCGTAATCCGGTACATTGCAGCTGAAATCATTGTTTCATAGTCGACTGTTTTAATTGGATTATCTGATTTACGCGCTGTAATACCGCACTGGTCTAATTAGACAATAATATGCAGCGATTAAAGCGCAGGAAGGTTGTAAATTACTTACGTAAATATATCACCATCATGGACTCATACCATAAACAATCCGGAGCTGACCTTCCTTCAGGAGGAATATAAACACATAAAAGTACTAGGTTTTGTGTCTAAATTGTCTTCCCTTGCAGCGAATTTTCCTACCTATCTGGTTCCTTTTGATATTTCTTACGAGACATAGTATACAGAGTGTAGTGATCATAGACGTTAGAGCCCACCGCAAAGAGCAGTTCTGTATATAAATTGATTGTCTACTTTGAAGTACTTAAATGGGAGAAACATAAACTTTTAGTGATCCTGTGATTTTTGTGAGCTTATTTAATCAAAATGTAAGCTGCATACGAGTTGAGCCGTCTACCTATCGTAACTAGATATTCGTGCCTAGATCTAGATATTATCGTACAAGCTTCGTAACTTATCATCCACAATGTTTCTTTGGGTTTATTACTATAATTACATACATTCGTCACTAGTGAGCAACATTTAAAAAAGACATTTGCGTAGGGTTTCCCGATTTCAAAGAGCTACTATTTATGGATTCCTTATATTTTTTTAAATTAACCTGTTATAGTATATTATTTCCTTTCAGTAAAATTGTGTACAACTGAAGCATGGACTGAAGTAAAATTTATAAGGTATCGTACTGTTTCTGCTTTCTGGATGGCACATACATGATTTTAATATATGTATCCAAGTCTTCACCTAGCACACTGTTAGCGAATCACTTCATAACGTTAATTAACCTAATTAGGAACCTACAAATTTTGCCTTCACCGCGCCACAATAGAGTTATGTACAGAGACGTGAAGTGATATAACAGTAATATAAATAAAATTTATGCGGTCTAGCAGATTTGCAAAGCAACCAGACGTTGCTTCTATTGCTTTTTTTCTTTGTTTACTAGCATATGCGTCACTCTAGATACCATATAACAAATTCCAGTTATTATCATTGTCATCTATCCACCCAGTCGAGACCCATCATGCTAAGAGTATATTGTTTATTTTAATTTATACATAATTCTTATGCCACCCATCTCGTCAACAAGGCACAGTAGGCTAATTACCCTCTATGTAGTTAGCATGGGCTGAGAAGTAGTAAATAGATATATCACTATCATCATCACTATCACTATCTACATCATCATACATCATCTACATAATTTATTAATTTTAAAACCGATAAATTAAACTTGATTAGTACCACCAAATCAAACTACATAATTTTATTATTGTTTTTAAAATGTATCCTCATTGTAACTCCCATTCTATGACAAGTAACTCCAGACATTTAAATTGTTTTAATTTGATTTAATTTTGTATTTAGTTTTGTTTCTAATTTTGTATTTAATATTATATTTTGTATTTAATTTAATTTTGGTTTAATTTACTATAATTTAATTGGAATTGCTGCTAATGAACATTATTTATGTTAAATGAAAATATACAATTTTGTTTCCCTAAATATTGTCATTATTATTGTATGCTTACTGATTTAACGTCCTAATTAGATCTGATTAAGTTTACGTCCTTTTTTTGTTATTGTAGGAATATGGGAATGCTGTGCATATCTGTAATTGATATACACACGACATAATGCCATTGAATGTGTGTAATTTATTATTTAATGTTATTCAAATTGTGGATATGTCTAATAAAATAGTATAAAACAAAGTCGCTGTCGTCTGTCCGTCCCTATGAATGCTTAAATCGTTAAAACTACGCAACGGATGTTGAAGCGGTTTGTTTTAATAGATAGAGTGATTCAAGAGGAAGGTTATATCACTATCACTACATAGTATAAAATACCTAGTGGCCCGCCCCGGCTTCGCCCGTGTAAAGCGGGGGTGTGTTATACATATAAACCTTCCTCGTGAACCACTCTATCTAATAAAAAAACAGCTTCAAAATCCGTTGCGTAGTTTTAAAGATTTAAGCATATATAGGGACGGACAGAAAACATCGACTTTGTTTTTTATACTATGTAGTGAAGTCGCATTCTTCTGTCCGTCCCTATGTATGCATAAATCTTTAAAACTACGCAACGGATTTTGAAGCGGTTTTTTCTAATAGATAGAGTGATTCAAGGGGAATGTTTATATGTATAACCCACACCCGCTTTGCACGGGTGAAGCCGGGGCGGGCCACTAGTTATGTATAAAACATGCATAATATTGTAAAGAAACACTGATATCTTTAGATGTTCAACATTGCACCCGTGCGAACGCGAAGCCGGGGCGGGTCGCTAGTAAATACTAAAAAGCTTTATTTTGAACAGATTTCTCGCGAAGCGCGTAGTATTTTATCCTTTAACTAGTGGCCCGCCCCGGCTTCGCCCGTGCAAAGCGGGGGTATATTATACATATAAACCCTCCTCGTGAACAACTCTATCTAATAAAAAAAACCGCTTCAAAATCCGTTGAGTAGTTTTAAAGATTTAAGCATACATAGGGACGGACAGAAAACATCGACTTTGTTTTATACTATGTAGTGAAGTGGAGCATACCAACAATCCTATTACAGGTAAGAAAAATCCTGGAATATTGAATTTTAAATATGTGTAATTTTTTCCAAATGTAATACTAAGTTATGTATAGAACGTAGTAGTAGAGTAGAATATAGTTGTCTAATAATTAATGTATCAAAGTAATACTCTTCGGAACACGATAGTAAATTAACCACATACAATTAATAACAAGAAAATAATTGACCATAGTAGGTAAGAAAGTATGTTTATGAATAATGAGATATTAAATTTCACCATTTAATGTATAGCCTCTGTACTTTGTTCGCTTTGCGTACTAATTCCCGGCACCCGCTTGTCTGTCATTACATAATTAGTGACATTGCAGTTAATTGATTATTCTCCCAACCGTCGACACCGGTTTTCAATTAAATTAAATCCTAACTTGTAATCTTCGTGTAATCAGTCCGACGATCCTGTTTGAGGGTGTCGGGTAATCCTCAGATAAATGGACCCTTAAGTGCCGATAATGGCCGTGGAAAAACAATGAGAATTACCCAAATGAACTGAGTAAACGTCTATCGAAACTGTTTACAGATTGAAGAAGATTAATGTGGGAAATTTGATATGGAATGCTAGAATAGTAACGAAGTATGGTGGGTGATGTTCTACCTTGAAATTTGTTTCAACTGCTGTCAGTCGTAACAGTGTAAAGATACAATTGTTAAGAGCCAGTTTGCCGAAGTTTGGACACCGTGCATAAGAAAATAATATTATTAAGATAAGTCGACAAATGGCAGTTATGTCGCAATATTATAACATACATTTTAATTCCATATGTTCATATTCCATACGCCAAAAAGCATGTGAGTGGTTGTCCTGACAATGTCCTGCCCATATGATGACTGGTTAGAAACACACACATGTCGCAAATCCATGGCATCTTGAGGCTGTCTTAAGAGGCGACTGCTGGAAGGAATGAAGCGAATGCTGGAGACAGAGAACCTAGTCTTAAAACAAACTTGCGACAAAACCCATTTATTTACGTTTGAAATTCTCATGGATACCCGCTCGCTAAGCTCCAGCCAGCTTATGTGGGGTCCGGGACGTGGAAATATGGTGATTACTCTACTCCCCAATCTACCGTGGCACACTTGGCTATTTTCCCTCCATGATGGTACTATCATACAATACCTAAGTACTATTACCAACGCTTCAAACATTGCGACGTCTATAGTTTACATTGTCGTACAAAGGAGAAATAGGACGGCTAATGTGAGCGCCGCCATCTTTGAGTTGTGACAGGTACCCGTGTCGAATCGACGTGACACGCGCGGTCACGCCGATACACCCGTCCATCCGATATTGATGTTTATTTTCACGGATCCCGAACACGTCTAACAATAATTGACATATATCATCATTTTTCATAATTAGATTCATTCAAGTTTTTTAAATATTATCTGTCAATATACATAACCGGTTCGGAAGGCTGCTCTATGAAGAATGTGCGGCCAACTATAATTGAAGAGTAGAAAAATTAGTCACGAGACCACGGTGCCTTCCTCGTCTTGTATGTGCGTATGTTTCCTCCAGCCAACATGCTACAGCGCTGGGCGGGTGGTGGATTAAGGACTCATGGTGGCACCAATATTCTTCTACCCTTTGAGAGTAACAAAGTAGTGGTGAATTTTTGTGTCATCGTGATTTTATTTACAGCGAACCAGCCGGTTCAGTATGTTATGATTTTATTTTCTTATCATCACCGCTGTGTGATTGCGAGGCTACACCTCGGTATACACGTCTACTTTGACAATCCCCTATTGCCAAATACGATTTGCGAGGCGGAGTCCCGCCATTAAACATACTCCAAATCTAACCGCGTAACGACGGTCGTGCCAGTTAACAGAATTCCAAGACTCCAAACCAAGATTGACGTTGTCATAAATGGCATCCGTCAATTTGCGGGGTCGCCATTCGTACCGTGAGCGTGTCAGGCCGGCGTGTCGTGTTCCACGGCACGTGACTGTCATAACTCAATCACGTTGAAGCGATTTGTCTGAAACGGCGTGGCACGCCGAGGGCTTGGGTGAGGCGCGAATGAATATATTGAAAGCTACTTTCACTTTACTACATGTGTTGGTAACTACTATTTTCTCCACAATTATAAAATAATAAAATTATAAATATAAAGTTATAAATCCATAGTTATTGTCTGCTTTACAAATGAGTAAAAAAATAGTAACAGTATTTTTAAATGTATTTTAAAATTATACACAACTAATTGAATCAAAATAAAGAACAATAATGCGGTTCAGTAATTTTGTGAAAGCTTGTAAACGTTTGCGTTAGTGACTTGAGCACTATAGTGATGCTTCTCTTGCGGCTAGGAGCTCTGGCATGTTCCTTAGACGGCAGAAACCACATCCTCAGGATGGAATGGGGTGGTGATATTACTAATTGTACCAGTCAAAGCGCGTATAGTAAGTAGTTGCTTCCCGCACGGAAGAAATATTTGTACGACCTACAAGTATTTGTTCCGGGTCTGGGTGTTTTTCTATGTGAAATGAAAAAAATGTATATATGTAGTTTATCATCCATCTCGTTACCATAACACAAGCATTAAGTTGCTTAGCTTGGGCGAGATGGCGTTGTGTGATATGTCCAAGGATATTTATTTATTTATTTATTTTAACTTAACCCTTTTTAGGTGACATGGTTAATATAAATATTAATAAGCCTGAACTTATTTAATTTCTGTACACGCCTATAGTGGCGCCTAGGTCATAAAGAATGCTTAGGGTTCATACACATTATGCGGGTAGCCGCATGCGGGTAGCCGGAGACTGAGCCGCACAGTGCATATAGCAACCCTCCGGCTGGCTGTCGTCACTCGGGCCGCAGCATTCCAAGTGACCGGAGCGGTCTGCGGGTAGCCGCATTGCAGTGCGCATAGAAATGAATGTTACGTACATAATTGTGTTTGAGGTCAGCCGCACGGCTACCCGATTTGCGGCTACCCGCGTAATGCGTATGAACCCTTAAGTTCTCATTACCGAGAAATCAATATAAAACTGTAGTTTTAGTGATAAGTGGCAGCGGATATTTTTAACCCCCGACGCAAAACGAGGGGTGTTAAAAGTTTCACGTGTCAGTTTTGTATGATAGGTTACGGGCGAGTGTTCTTAGACATGTTTGATGAAAATCGGTTGAGTCGTTTGAAAGTTATGGGGGGTGAAAGTGGGGAAGATTAACCGAAAGACTGCAAATATAATCGAGTGGGGTCTCAAATGAAAGCGCATCAAGTGCACATTACAAACATCATAATAAGCGTGTACCTATAAAAAGCAGAAAATAAAAATTAATTTAAAAATTTAAATAAACCCCCGACACAATGACCTAAGTAACCTATAAAAAGTAAAAAATAAAAAAATACATCACGTTGGGGGACCAGGTTTTCAGGTAATAAATAAATAGGAGCGGTCCCCCAACGCGATGTAAATTTTTAATTAAATTTTTTTGCAAGTCATTTTGAAACGTCGGGAAATAAAATATTCTGTATCCATACAAATAAATTATTTGAGGTATTTAATTTTGAGATCATATTAACGTATTTTTTATTCATACATTTTTGTTTGCTAAACAAATTTAGTAGGGACATTCAATTTCAGATGGCTGTGGTTTCAATGGACTATTTATATTCTTCCTTCGCCCACGTGGCCATCGAACCCGTATCTCGGCTTCTAATATAGCTTATGTACACAGGGACTCAGCCGTTTTTTAGTTTATTCCTTACAAACATACATACAAAAATAAAAATTTTCGCCTATATAATATTCGTATACATTTAAATTTAATTTAATATTTAAACGGACATATTGCTAATAATGTACACGATTCAACTCTCGATATTGCTCCCGTGGCTTTGAATCTGCAATTCGTCGAGAATTAGTTAATTATAGCGTTTCGTCTACGATAGATTAAAATTACGGAGAGCGACTGTCACAGGGCAATCTACGACGTGTACACATTAGCGAGACTACTCTAGCTAATGTGTCACTACAGCCTGCCCCGCCGCACATGCTCAGACTCGCATTGGCTGTCACGAGCCTCGTGCCAGTGGCAGTATTTAAAACCTATGGCGCAGTACCAAGCTCCGCATTTGCTCTCACGTGTCGACGCACAAGCGTACATGCGGAGTTTGATACTGCGCCTAGCACTCGGCGCGTGATAGCCAATGCGAGTGTGAGCATGTGCGGCGGGGCTCTACGTGGACAGGCTCGGCTACTCTCGCCTACTTGAACGTAGAAATTAGTGTATAGATTAGATTAGTTGTCAAGCTGTCTAGCTCTATTCTCTCTGCGTGGACGACGCGCTTTAGAATAAAAATATTGGTACGAAAATATAGGATCGCACGATCGTAAAAATTTTGATGTGTATCTAATAATCACAAAAAATATCTAAAACATATGTTTGCGTTTGTGTTTGATTCCCTTATTGGTCAAGGGGTTAGATCCCGGGTCCCAGGTTGAATTCCCGGGACAAGCAAGTGTCTTTGTATATATCAGAGGCACTTGCTCCGAGACTGGGTGTCATTTATGTTCGTAAATTACATGTTTGTAAACTACCTCTCTGATACAGGTTAAACCTAGTTTAGGGGTTACGTTAAAAAAAACATGTTTTACATGATGTTCATGTTCATTACCCGCTAGTCGCTCGGCTTGTTACCTAGCCAGACTCAGTGTTCTAATTGACTTAGACGCCTCTGGAGATCGCACGACGGCTTCGGTACTTTGGCGTTATGCTCAAAGCCGACATAAATTTAGACTCCATTTTATTTCACCGTGTTTATGTTTATAAAATATGTATAAATAAGGTCCTTGGGGGTCGTTGGCAGGCTTAGCAGGGTCCCAACGGATATTGAATATATTTCACCTCCTTTGGGCTTAGGGATATACACACGTAATACACCCGTGAAGTAGCATGTAAACTTACAGCTCCAATCTCATCGACTACTACTATTAGGTATTCAGCTCATAAATGAACCGCGGCTGAGTCGGGCCTCCTCCAAATACGTGGAGGGTCATTTGTCTAGTGTGCCACGCCAGCCAGACCGGTTGGCACAGGGTTTCGTATCAAGTTATCCTTTTGTCGGCTCTTACGACACTCTCAGGATGGAATGGGGTATTGACACTGTGTATTCTAACTCCGTAATCATGCGGACAAATCTAATCTAAATCGAATCAATCTAATCACTTTCAACTCTTAAGTACTGGTAGTCTCACCAAGTAGGTATCAGAGAGCAAACGACAATAATGCATTTTTTTCCTCATGGAAAACGGCCGTGAGCTAATCTGGGTATGAGAGACTCTGGGAAGCCGTAAGATGGTGATTTGCGCCCGATCTACCCCCTAAAACCAACTCCAACTTTTTCGATTCCGGGGTCCCGTTTAGTGGAGCCCTAAGCTCCAAGGCGGGCTCATCCGAGAATTTATCATACCGTGGGTCGACTAGCACCAACCCTATTATAATTGAGAAAAGATAAGGTAGACAACATTCTTACAATACAGTTTCACATAATTTATTGGGTCCATGTTATTTTTCAATTTACATGCAATTTGTCCGCGTAATGCATGCATCATGTTGTTAGTATTCCATTGTCATTAAAATGCAGCCGTGACGCGTTACCCTCAACCAAAATATGCTGATTTTAGCAGCAGACGGTACCCACCCGTGACCACGATACTGTGCAATTTATGACGAAACATTGCTGAAATAAATTCCACTTATTAATAATGACGTTATGAAAATTGTGTTTATTATAATATAACCAACACTAAAATGTTTCTTCATCGTTGTTTCAGCCCATAAATTACCCATTATTGAGTTGGGCTTCCTCCAAAATCATAGAGGGAAATTAGCCTACTGTGCCACGCTGGCAAGATGTTTTGGCACAGAGTTTGTATGAAGTTTCCTTCTCTTGCGGCTAGGTGATCTGCCTCTCAAGATATTTACGAGTAAGCAATCAATATACTTACAAGATTATTACCGCTCGCTCTGGGAAGGTCCTCCTCTCCTTAAAATAGCTAAAAACACCCTCAATTCAAACTCAAACTTATGATTAAGACAGTTTTCAATCAAAACCTAAACTCATAGCTCATAAGCGAGAGAACTAAACTAGTTATCTCGCTTATGAGCTATAGTGCCACCGCCAGACAAACATTGGGATGGACAGATAAGCAGACTAAAACGAAGAGTCAACCTTATATCTCTATTGCATCTTCCTTCCGTCAAGAACAAAGACGGCAATGTAGCTCTAACAATACTTTTCCAATGAGGAAAATTACTTTATATTATCAACTAGCGGCCCGCCCGGTTTCGCACGGGTGCAATTATGCATGTATTGTACATATAAACCATCCTCTTGAATAATTCTATCTATTTAAAAAAAACAGTGGATGCGTGCGGCCCAGGACCGGCCTTTGTGGAGATCCTTGGGGGAGGCCTATGTCCAGCAGTGGACGTCTTTTGGCTGAAATGATGATGATGATAATGGTTAAAAAAACCGCTTCAAATCCGTTACGTAGTTTTAAAGATTTAAGCATAAATAGGGACGGACAGACGACAGCGACTTTGTTTTATACTATGTAGTGATGATTTACAGCATACCTCACGTAGATAATAAGCCGTGCGTTGCGGTATACTACTACCACTCGGTCCATAAATGACCCACTGCAAAGTGGGGCCTCTTCCCACCTTAAGGAGGGTCGGGGTGTTGTGGTATAATACTATAAAATGCCACCAATCCGGTCATAATGAGGTCGCAAGAGGCAAAGACAAGACACGAAAAACTTGATAAACCTGATAGCAGTAAGTTATGTTCCCTCCATAAATTGGAAGAGGCCTGATTCAGGAGTGCGTATGGGCAGTGATTATAAAGAGACAATAAACTTGGCATAACTAGAGAAACGCTTTTTGTTTGTAACAAAGTTTTCATACGAAACATTTTAAAGCTAAGAAAGTGGAAAAGGGACATTTTAAAATGTGAACAGCTACTGAAGCGAGTTAGCTTGAATATTAACCGATGTTGCCTGCAGGTAGCCACAGGTGGTTCGGCTAAGTCACAGTGTACTTAGCAAGGTAAACAGTAACTGTATTAAAGCAAACATTTACGTATCTCTCTGATCAAAGCGCACATGGTACCTTATTTTATGTCAGTTACTTACTGTAGTTCTTTGTCTTCTTCTTCTTCTCAGCCCAGTAATGTCTCGTTGGTCTAGGGGTTGGATGCGCCGCCTTTGGATCATGGGTCTCCGGTTAGATTCCAGGGTCGGGCAAGTGTCTTTGTGTAAACCAGAGCTCTGAGTCTAGGAGTAATTTGTGTTCGCGAATTTCGTGTTTGTAAACTGCGCCCGCGATACAGGGTTTTTTTTTTTTAAACAAACAATCAATCACCTCTTACTGAGTCCAGCCTCCTTCATATAGGACGTCTCGTCTCCACTGTGCCAAGCTGGCCAGACGGGCTGGATTTGTATCAATTTTTCCTTCTCTTCAGGCTATTCTCAGGACACCGTTAGGATAGATTGTGTTGGTGATATTGTTAATGAAAATATGTCAAACTCGTTGGTAGTTTCGCAACGAGTATATTAAGCTACGGGTTGTATTTATTACTGACTCTCTGGGTGTGTATTTTTAAATAAATCGTGCTCTAGAAGCTGTCTTACTGCTTATAATGTTTATATACTATAGCGCTGCTGGTAAGAACCCCTATTCGAAGCGCGGATTAAAGGATAGTACAACGTAAAGTTGACTTCTCAACATCCAGTTCAGCTTGTGTCAAAATAGTGTACCGGTTTACATTGACAACTTTATATTTTAGACATCTTTCCTTTCTTTCTTTTTTTTTAAGACGACTCCTGTACGCTTACGATTTCACGGTATATTATACGTTATTTTGCATAAAATATAATTTGTGCCAAAGAACATTGTCAATACCTATAATGCAAATAAACCACTGTATTAAGTAATATTCGGGTTTTTGACGACCAATGAAAATCAATACTTCTCATTACGTACGTGTATTGCTCGGCCTAACAATATCACAGGACACACAGATATAACCATCATTTTATATTCCAATTTTTAAGCTGATTATTGTATTACGATGATGACTTGGGCGTAATTACTACAGCGCCATCTTCATTCGTAATGTTTATACTATTTTACCATCTCATCTATTTGAGGGTATATTGATTTTAATACAAAATAATTAATATGTATTGAATGTTCATTTACTGTGAAGTGTGTTTTAAACTACGTTAACATTGTGAATAACCATAATAAACATCAATCAGTTAAAGATATTTATACAATTTGAGTGTTTTTAAGATATTGGGCATCCATTGTGATAATGGAATAAAAATGAAAGTACCAGCTGATGTAAGTCTTTACTATGTTATGCATACTCTTCAAAAGTTTGGATGGATAGAGATTTGTTGGTCTGACACACTGAAACGACTGACCCGTTTAGTTATTTTGTAAATATACGGTTCCGATAGAATACATTTATTTCCCGAAAAGTTTGTTAATTTGTTTGACTTGTCATTTTGTGGCATGATGGCAGATGAACATAATATTAAGTATTTTTAAAGTACATTTAACTCAATGATTTTTTATGGTTTTCGTTAGAAGGGTGTCCTAATAAAAACGTACTAATTATGAAAATGAGTAAACGAAGTATTCATTTCGTCATATGCAGTAAATACTAAATAGTTATATAACGTTAGAAATGTAAATAGCGACGTCTTTTCCAAAAAGGAACACTTTAATCAACGCAATAAAAGTAGCAGTTGATAGCTAATATTACCTGTATATTTAACGTATGTACGACTATTAAATTGCCAATGGTCCACTATGCGATACTAATTCCACTGAACTACAGGAACTTTCAATTGGGTTCCGTATTCCTTGAAATAGGTGCAGTATACAAAAGGTGTTACCTAAATGCGGTGCTGGGAACACGGTTACGCTTTTCCCTCAATCCGTTTCGGTCAAGTGACATATCGAAGTAGGTCACTGAAATGTTTTACCTTCATCATCATCATCTCAGATCGTATATCCTATAGTGGACTGACCCTCCAATTTTCTCTACTCTCAACAAAAAAAATTACGTGTAACTATTTACAAATTTCTGTATATGACGAAATATTGCTCAGTCACTTTCAGAATTGTGGTATTACTTTTTGGTCCAGCTATTCCAGAGATTAGCCGGAACAAAAAGACAGACAGACAAAAATTTAAATATGTTATTTTGGTCCATGTACTGTTTATAAATACTTACGCATTTAGTAAAAATTGTTATTTTATTATTACAAACAGACACTCCAATTTTATTTATTTGCAGTACCTATATATATATTTGTATGGTACATGCTGGCTAAGGGTTCGTTATTAAGATTATGTTCTCCAACGTTACTTTAGTCGCAGCTTACGACATCCTCAGGCTAATGTATGACATGACTGTGTATTCTAAATCTGTCACCATTCTGACATTATACTTTAAAACAAAACCGCATACAGTAATTTGATCTATCAATGTCTATCATCAAAAGTTTATGACATATTTCGGTGATAGATTAATTGACTTTGTTTGAATGTTTTTGGCGCCTGGATCAAGGATCTGTTTTCGGTTGTTCGTGCAGTGGCAGTGGATCTAAGTGACAATGATGCTGATGATAAATCTTACTTTTTAGGCCAGCCTATTTTTAGCCGTGGAAGATGCTAGTTTTGTTAATACATTAGACAGTTTTGCCGTAAACTGTATCATGATTCAATGAAATTCGACCTTTAAATTAAATAAACGAAATTAATGTTTATTACCGTAAAAGTATCTTCCCATAAAAGTTGCACAGTTGCAAAACTCTTTTAGATGTAATTGAACAAAAAACGGTCAAAGCTTTCCATTCAACAAAGAATATTGACAATGAAGAATATTAATTAAACAAAAAAAAATTGAGTCAATGTTTCCTGCAATATTTTTTACTAACCATCATCTTCATTTCAACAAACTTCATCTTGATGTGCCATGTTAGAAAAACTCTTTTTGAAGTGCAGTCCTCTAAATTGGTAGAACGTCTATATTCGTTCTTTGATATATATGAAAACTACTTATATATGTCGCAGAAGGGCCGAAGATGTGAAGCATCTGGTCTTCATAATGATCCGATATAGTTTAACATGGATGTGGGCACTAACTTGGGTAGTTGAACTAAAGATAATTTCAATCAAAGTAACTTTATTTTTCTTTTACTAACGACTATCTACAATGTGGAAACAAACACGTGCGTCAACACCGAGCGTAATGCAAGACCGTCCGACGTAGACAGCGCACCACAATAAAGACAGTGCTGATTGTCTGAGGCAGTGGTCCGTACCCCGCGACGTCTCAGATAGAACTCTGTCTCGATTCAACAGCGCAGCTCCTTATAAAGACTATCGCTGTCAATGGTGCATCCGGTTCACGTTCTACTAGCGCCATCTAGCCGCCGTCTCGCTACATCCGCTCTATCGACGATCGTGTCCAAGCGGATGGTACTGCGCCGCTTGCGTTTCCGGTGACGATTTATTATTTCATTTAAAATAATTAAACTTCATCAATCCCCGACATATATATGAAAACTACTTAAAAATTATTTAGTTGCTATAAATACAATAATGTTTGAAGGTTCGTTGCCTAGTCTGCCAACTTATCTTCTGCTGTGGTGATTGCCGTTGGAGACACGAGGAACTTGCCCACGGCCTGACATACGACTGCCCTATTTGCCGCGGCTACCAATTCCTGTGCAAGCCAGAAGAACTAAACCAAGATTTCATCATTCATCTACACGAAGAACATACTCCACTGCAGTGTAAAAAGTGTAAAAAGAAGTTCCAAACAATGCAAGATTTTACGGATATAGACAAATGTAACAGCATCTCTGAGTTGCTTAGCAAAGGACCTGAAGCTAAGCCAAAAGAGGTAGACGAGAAATTTGATTCATTATATGAAAAAGTAGCTAATATTGATGGTGAAAATACAGAGGATATAATATCAGCTCATAAAACTACTAGAACCGCAGTTATTACACCAATAGTAAGAAAGAAACATTTAGTTGATTATGAGTGTAGTGATAGTGAAGATGAATCTAAAAAGAAGGTTCAGAGTACTCCGTACCCAACATTTGGATTCTCTAAAACACCTAAATTAACGGATAAAAGACAAAGAGCAGCAACTCCCCATACAAAGAAACTGCTCCAGTTAAAATGGCAAAATGCAGTAGAGGAATCTGATGAAGGCTGCGAAAATTTTGGAAATTCAATGGCTAAAGAAACAACTCCATCCAGAAACGAGGACGATTCAAGTAAATATTTTCTGCGTTATTTAGTTAATTCTGTAAATGTTTATCTGATCTTACAGTTTAAAAAGTACCTTTAAGAAACAAAATTCAGTATATGTGCATAAACTGCCTTGTCATAACATAATTCTTTGTAATACAAAAGATTTTAAAATATGACAAATATCAGATGTTATATTCAATCTGAATAATCAGTTTCAGACCAAAAAAAGGAGCTGACAACACCTACTTCTCATATTCCCCACCTTATGAAGCTAGTTCAAACTGTAACGACAAGTACTCCGACCCATCCAGCTATTAGTGCATGGTCTTTCACAGAACAAGGAAACGATTCTCCTCTCTCAGAGATTGAGAATACTGAAAGTCCTGGACAAAGTATAAATATTGAGGTAATTAACAAAACTATTATGACCAGGTTGACGACGTCATACTTATAAAAAATTACAGCTTTAGTTAGTCCCAACTTTATAATGCACTATGTGTGATCTGCTCAGAACATAAAATGCGATATAGTCATAACTTAATTCCCATCTTTTCCATTCAATATTAATGTTAAAATTACATATTTTTTATTGTACCATTTCTAGCCGTCAAAAACTGAGTTAGACGCAATACCACCAAAATTAAAGAGTATTATAGTGACCAGTAGTAGTAGACTTCGTCTTGGCAGCCAGGACAGCTCAGAGAAGCATGTCACATTCCAAGACTCAAATAACGAAGTTTCTTCAATAAAAGCCAAGAAAGTCAAGTTTGCTGAAGATACCGTATTTGAGCAGCAGCCTAAAGGCAAAAGAGGTAAATTGTACGATATATATGAGGTTATGTATTGGAGTATTCTCAATATCGAGAAGTCTAATACAATGCATTCTAGGAAATATAAAATTATTACCACACAATCCATTGATATATTTTTATTACTAAATATTAAAATCCTTTGTTCGCTATTAGGATACCAATACTTAAAACTATTGAACTGGCAATAATATGTTTATTCAATGAATAGATACTTCATTTCCATGTTGTTTACATTTAGCAATTTTTTTAAATATAGTTAGCAATGATATATGTAGTTAGCATTTTCAATAATTAGCCATTGGGTTCAATAATCTACTTACCTCTACTTTCAATTTGTTTTTTGGTTCTAGTTTTTAGAAAACCAAAACGCATGCTTACACCCGGCCCACAAAAACCAAAATACAACTTTAATCCTCGCTTCCAAGCTCTGATTAATCGTTTCGAGAATCAAGGCATAATTATGGCCAGAACACCGGTAAATAGGGATAAACAGAGCAATCAAGAGAACACTCCTCCCGTGGGAGAACCATCAAACATGCCCGCTCGAGCTATAAACTTTAGAGACGATAGTCCAGTTATCGAATCAGATTCAAAAGAATCGAATGAATTATTCAGAACATGTATCGATTCACCCGATGTCGTGGGCAATGCCATTACGTCTTTAACAGCAAACATTGCTGGGTCCATGCAAAACTGTTTGACATCAGTTCTGCAGAATACTGCAGAAGAAACGGAGATCCAATTTAAATTTGTTATTACTAAAAGGAAAGTTTGCGTCAAGAGAATTGTAGAAAACAATGAAGGCGTAGATGAGAAATCGGATGATATTGATAGAAATAAGGATTTGAATAAAGAGAACATCTGGTCAAGTGTTGCTAGGGCTGTACGCAACGTGTTTTGGGGTGAGCAAGAAGCAAATTGTGGTGAGTTTCATTAAGCATTTTTTTCGTAGAAAGCTACGTAATACTTTACAAAAACAAGCCTTTGTCAACAGTTCCAACTCCATTTTAGCAACCCAGCAAACAAATTCTTATAATCTATACTAATATATAAAGCTGCAGAGTTTGTTTGTTTGTATGTTTGTTTGAACGTGATAATCTCAAGAACTACTGGGCTGATTTCAAAAAATCTTTCAGTGTTGGATAGTCCATTTATCGAGGAAGGTTATAGGCTATATTTTATTTTCAAAAGAATTAGGGATCCGTTTGAAAATTCGATTTTGTAAACCAAGGTGTAAAATCGAAAACCTATTTATGCGTGCGCTGCAAAAACTATTGACAATAGAACAAAATGATGTACTACGGGTTTGTAGGTCTTATAAAGATCTACAAAAAAGTCCGCGAGAGCACATATCTAACTATTATAGTTTAGTCACAATAACCGCTTTTATGTTAATAAAAAATATGCATAGAGATAAGCACGGGTTCGAAGCCCACGCGGGCGAAGCCGCGGGCAAAAGCTAGTTTGTTATAAAATTAAAAAATATGAGAAGGTTCTAATTAATAGTGAGTGCGATGGCGGTGATTTAAGCTATGGCGCCAGATAAAATAAACACCTGCTTGCTACATTATCACGCCACTACCATTAAAGTTTCCATAATCTCAAGAGAAATATAAGGGATTGAAACATTTAGGCATCGATTCTTCACACATGTCACCGTGGAAACTCATTTTCTTAAGACAACACGCGAGATAATGTTAAAAAATATTGCTGTTCTACGTTAGATGATAGCGTAGAAGAGCCAAAATGAAATATTATTGCGTAACTTAAATGTAAAGGTTCAATAAAAATATTTGGTATTATTATTTTATAATCTTGTAACTAGGTTGTCTGCCAAGCCACATGAGCCTGCTAATCTTTAGTCTTCTCTTGCGAAACCTTCACGATTGGTAACGGCTTTGGAATACACAATGTCACCAACCCATACCGTTGGTGACTCATAAATCCATACCAAAATGTTGTCAGAATTGGGTCTGTCTACTCCAGTTCCATGGAGCGAATGAAATTAGTCTATTGTGCCTCACTGGCTGGATAAATTGACACAAGATTTACCAGTAAATTTTCCTTTCAATTATCTGACTGACTAGTTCCTTTACTTATTTTATAACAGACCACATGGATTATTGGTATTATTGTATGACCGGATCTTAACGATAGTAAGCACTTACTGCAATGCGTTGAATCTCCCGTCTATAAATACATATATTTACATTTATCTTTAAACCAATAATATTCATTTCAGAAAGCACCACACCGCACAGATCTCAAGAATCTCTGAACTCAACATCATCATCGGTGAAGAGGAAATGTGAAGAGCTATCAGACACAGAAAGCCCACTGAATTACAAGAGGCAGAAATACGAAGGTCGTATAAGAGGACGTCCTCCACTGAGAAGGAGTAAGACTTGCGTCGCTAGTTTAAGAAGTACTGTATCAGCAGATCATAAACCGCTGATCAGGGAACTTGACTCGATGAACCAAGAAGATAATATGAATTTGAGCTTCTGAATTCAAAATACGGCATTATTTTGAAGTTTTTGAATTAAGTTGATCAAGAAGGCAATATGAGCTTCTAAGTTTGAATTAAGAAGTTTAACAAGAATAAAATTTGGAATTGCGCCCTGAATTTAAATCAAGACGTTCTTTTGAAGAGTATTTGAATTCAGAAGGTTACCAAGAAGAAGACATGAACTTCTCAATTTGAATTAAGAAGCTAGCTGCAAATGATTTGAATTAGAATAAACAAGTTTCAGTTGCGGGATTCTAGATTTTAAATAAGTTATCTATACAAATAATATTTTAAATCAAGAAATTAATCAACTCGGATGTGATATGGCATTTTTTCAGCAAATTAATCGTGGTTGGTTGTGTAAATGTCCGGTGAAGTGTATTTTTTTAATATGGTGATAAGTATTATTTGATTAAAAAAGACTTAGATCAAAACATGTTCCATGTTTATTGCAACTTTTGTTGTACAATAACACTAAAATAACACAAATTTGAAAGCAAGACAAGCAGCAGTTAAACTTTACATTGACGTCATCAGCTCATGAATGAAGCATGGTGTTTGCCCCAATAAGCTAATAAGAGTCTACATATTTAACATAACTATCGACCCTGTCACTTGTTATACGTTGTATACTAAAATTTTGGGCAAAGCAAAACCACATGCCAATATTTATTCAGTATAGCGTAACCTCAAACTATCAGGCTAAACGATATCAATTCCCCTATAATACGGTAAGCCCTAGTGACGCGGATACAACTCAATAATGCGGATACAATGACCGCCACTATTCGGATATTACGCAACCCTCACGCGGGCTACGTGAGAAGAATGCTTGCAGACTTTTACGTGCCTTGCGCAGTAATAAGTCAAACACTTGAGAATTTACTTAAAAGTGAGAGCCACAGTTTCACTATGGTGACGAATCGTTGCTAGTGAAATCTCCAACGACTGCTATAATTGATCTTACTTTCTTTCTGTACCCTTATATGGTTTTGGACCAGTTGGCTATTTCGATGATGATCCAGAATGGCGTAGCGTTGTTTGTTGTGCCGAATCCATTTTTAGAGAAAGTAGCCTGCCTGGAATGTTTGGCGATAGTTTGCGCAAATATTCTAAGCTAACCACGTAACTCAGGACGTGACCTCGTGTAATTTTCAGTGCCTTTTTAGGAAGGAATTTGCTATATCACCATCATGTCAGCCTTTAAATGACGCAGTGCTGAACAACATTTATGATATTTGACCATATCAATACATGATAACGTCAAATAACTTTATAGAGAGCGCAACGTGTGGGAGATTACCGGTATCCTTGTAGATTGTTTACCAATAACCTTTTTTGTGGTGACAAAAAAAATCAAGAATTATTGACATTTAAAAATTATCCTAACCGTTATCATTAGGGAGAATGGATTAGTGCACCTGCTTCGTATCTGCTCATCCAATTAAGAAAATCTGCAGGATCATGATATTTTCGTAAACAAGAAACGTTCCTTGTGGTAAGCTGTTTTCTGCATACATCGTGTCAACATTTCTAACTATCCTGATGTTCATGTAAATATGACTAACAGACTGTGAGAGACGGTTACAAGCCCCATCTCATCCCGTCTTGTCAACGTATATCAGGCTTAATATGTTCCATGGAATTGGAAGAGGACTTTGTCAACATTGGATCATTAATGTTGCAGATACTGCCTTATAAACAACCACAGCCGAATCAAGTCTTCAATGAGAATCACCAATTTCTCTCTGACCAAGTTACATGTTACGAAACAGCTATTCTCGTACGAATTCACTCAAAATTCCTGCCTTGTCCTTAAGGGCAAAAGATTTAAGTTGGGTCCCAACTTCGATCATATTACGCGATAAAGTTTATTTCGTAAATGTCACAGTTTTCCGTATATATCGACATCGCGGTGCAGAGTTAGGGCTGTACTGAGCTGTATGTTTATAAAATTGGAATTGTAACATATTTCACACTAGCGACCCGCCCCGGATTCGCACGTTGCAATTATGGATGTATTATACATATAAACATTCCTCTTGAATCACTATAACTATTAGAAAAACCGCTTCAAAATCCGTTGCGTAGTTTTAAAGATTTAGGCATACATAGGGCCGGACAGACGACAGTGACTTTGTTTTATATTAGGTAGTGATGATGCTAGAGCTGAGTCCAATTAATCACTGAATAGAATGTATAAAATCAATTAAGAGGAGATTGGATAGGTGAGGGCAGCATCACGTTTGAAATTCTCCTTCCTACGGCAGTCGATACACGAAATCCGACTGCAATTGTTCAATTTAATCGCTCGTAAGGTAACAAATTCCGCTAATTCCTTCGCTCATCAAGCAGTATTTCCCCCTCCAAATTTTTTTTTTTTTTTTTTTTTTTTTTATGGAAGAGGTAGGCAAACGAGCAAGCGGGTCACCTGATGGTAAGTGATCACCGCCGCCCATGGACACCCACAACACCAGAGGGGTTGCAAGTGCGTTGCCGGCCTTTAAGAAAGGAATAGGCTCGTTTCTTGAAGGTTGCCATGTCGTACCGGTTCGGGAATACCTCCGCTGGTAATTGATTCCACAAAGACGTTGTGCGCGGTATAAAGTTTCTTGAAAACCGCACGGTGGTGGACACCCATTCGTCCAGATGAAATTGATGGTATTTCTGGCGGGTGGATCTGTGGCGGAAAGAAGCGGAAGGGACAAGATCGAACAATTCCTCAGAACACTCTCCGTGATAAGTGCGATAGAAAATGCAGAGAGACGCCACGTCTCTTCGCAGGGCTAGAGTATCAAGCCGATCATTAGGACTATCGCTATTGACGATTCGAGCTGCACGACGTTGGATGCGATCAAAAGGAAGGAGCTGGTACTGTGGAGCCCCGGCCCAGAGGTGGCAGCAGTATTCCATGTGTGGCCGTATTTGCGCCTTATATAATTGGAGGCGATGTGCCGACGTGAAATACCGCCTCGCTCTGTTGAGGACACCCAGTTTTTTGGAGGCCAGCTTAGCTTTGTCTTCCAAATGACCGCGAAATTGAACGTCGCTCCCTACGTCAACACCGAGAATCCCAATACTCGGCAATACTAGTAAATATAATGTTTATGGTACTCAGCAAAAGCCTCTTCGATTTTCTGGACTGAGCTGTGCATATTTTCTACCCTAACATTGGAATCTATCATCGATAGAATTTTTAACATATTGTAGCCTTTTTTCTTTTATTAATCGCAAATTCATGAATTATCTACTTAAAGTACCTTAAAGCAGTTTTGATTGCTCAAAATTGCTAATAAAATAAGTTTTAGATTTCCTTCATAAGTCAGCCAATTTAACAAATGCAACTCAAGGGTCAAAATGTGTAAAATAACAATTATTATTTTATCCGAAACTGAAAATCCGTCACATGCAACCCTATTTTCGAAATTCGTGTCACGCGCTGTCCACGTGACTGCATTACTTCAAAGGGTGAAAACCAGTAGCTATATCAGAACCGATGGGGTTCTAACTCACGAAACAAGTCAACTTTAAGATTGGCAGCCGTGGGTACACCGAAAGCTACCTTTTAGTAGTCTTTATTACAAAGAAATAAAGTCTTTATTAGCCCTTAACTAGTAATTCTGTTTCGTTTAGGACGGCATTTGAATATAAAGCCATTTAAGACTGAAAATGGGGTCTGGAGTTTTCGACCATTTGCATGATTTAAAGGTTAAATAAAAGTAGATTTCGCGGTTCCGTTTAGCTTGATGCTCAACGATGTTTTTATTAACACAGCTACTCTGTAAAAATCTTGAATTCTACCAACTGCCTTTTTCCAACTTTATGATGATCAATTTAGATTGTAAGAGACTAATTTTACAAGTACTGTTGTCTCGATTTTATGTATTTAAAATTGGTACTTCACTGGTTTTGTCTGATGAAAATGAAATAAATGTTACATTTTATGAAAAAGACCAGGCTTAATTATAATATTTTCTTAAAAATAAAGTTTGTTTTTTAAAACAATATTGTCAGGACACAATAACTAATATTTTATATAATAAGCAAATAAGAATCGGGATAAGCTTATCAAAGGGGTTTCAATTAGGGTTATATACAATGTTTATTTATTATGCGACTTTTACCTATACTACGGTCTGTATAGGGTTAAAATCCCTTTAGCCATCCGACGTTAGGTCATAGCTTTATCTATGATATGTGAAAATGTTCTTTTTCTATTTTGAAGTATGAAGTAGAAAACTGGTTTTTCTACTCGTGCCGTCGCATCTGTCAAGCGTGGCAGAGTAGGCTGATTTCCCTCCATGTAACTGGAGGAGGCCCGACTCATCAGTGGGTCATATATGGACTGAGTAGTAGTAGGGTTCTAAAGCCGGATTTATATTTGTCTGATGTGTTGTGACGTGTCGCATCAGAGAGGTATCGGTTTCATTTATTCCTGCTATTTCATGTTAAATGTATGAAACCTATACCTCTCTCATGTGACATAACACAACACGTAATACAAATATTATACCGGCTTTATGCTATTCTGTTGCAGTCTGACGTGACTCCATCTGTCAAGTCGTATTAAATATGTATATGAAACCGATAGATACCTCTGTGATGCGGATTGTGGACGCATATACAATTTTATTAATAAATAACGGAGTTACGATACCACATTTAAACACCCCAACAAATATGATTATGATTAAAAACGGGGAATTTTTTGCTGGTTCTACAAACACTCAGCGATCCACACATAAAGTTACAATTATTGGCCAATAGATGGCGTACATCTCAATGTGTCGCAACAATATCGCCTCCGTTTCTGGCTAATATTCCTTTTGCGTCGTTTATTGGATTTATACGGCACGCGTGAGTTGATATGAAATGGTTCGGCTAGTACACGATTATGTTCCTGTAATAATCGGGTTCTGCTGTAATAGTCTTTTAGCCGCCGCCGAACCAGAGCAATATTTTAAGTTTGACGAGCCTGTGTATAGCTTAACCGATGTTCGTTATTTAGCTTGTGTGTGCTGTGAGGTAACAGATTTGTAATACAACATGTCACTAACCCGTTCCACCATGACGGTGCCGTAAGGGGCGACTAAAGGAAAGCTATAATAGCATAATGGCCGCAAGGTATAGCAGACTTGACACACGGTGCCAGCGCGTCTGGCATGAACGTGGAGGAGGCCCAACTCAGCTGTGGATAATTTGAGAGCTGACATGATGATGATTATGATAGTTCGAAGAAAATGTGCTTAGCTGCTTAAAAATTATAACTTCTATTCCAGTTCAGTTGAGATTCATTCCGAGTATGATTTTGCTAAAATAATAAAGATAACCTCGTACGCTATATGATTCAACATTATCTGAATAACATAAAATGCAATGGAACCCTATATAGTGCATTACAATATGTAAATCATTAAAAACTACCGACGACGCACACTGAAATGAAAGCATCATGAATATCTAAAGTGTGCAGACGTGGGGCCTACTACATATTCAAACGAAACATTTCGAATAAAGTTTGAATAAACTACCGAAACATGGATTTCTTTATCTGCTCCTAAGATCAACTTGCCAGTGGTGACCACTATCGCTGAATGTTTATATTTAAAGGATTCCACACAACTAACGGGTAACCTGGTAGATATTATGAAAAGCAATTGAGGAACCGTCGTCGTCTGGCATCGGTGATTGTTGGATGAATGAGAATGATATTATAATATATAAACTCCATGCTTTAGAGGTACATATGTGTAGAAATTATAACATACTCTCATCATCATTTCAGCCAAAAGACGTCCACTGCTGGACATAGGCCTCCCCCAAGGATCTCCACACAGGCCGGTCCTGGGCCGCCCGCATCCACTGCTTTCCGGTGATCTTAACCAGGTCGTTGGTCCACCGTGTGGGAGGCCTACCAGCACTGCGCCTTCCGGAACGCGGTCGCCACTTGAGGACTTTTCTGCCCCATAGGGCGTCGTTCCTGCGAGCTATGTGCCCTGCCCACTGCCACTTAAGTTTGGCAATCCGGTGGGCTATGTCGTTGACCCTGGTTTTCCTGAGTATCTATCCGAGCATAGCCCTCTCATATTATATGACATTAAAATATTCAATGATTTTTTTTTATTGGGCTTTATTGTACATCACATAATTTTACACACAGATATTATTATACTAACGAGAAGTATTTCTTATTTTTTCTTCCAGACAAACTGTTTGTCGGTTTCATCTTTTTTTATTTTCTGGTCTACAGCTGGGCTCCATATGTAACGGAAGGACTAGAAAAGAGAATTTGTAACATAAAGATGAACCAAAGTTGTCAAAATAAATTTTCTAAATTCTACATAAAATCGTGTGAAAATAAATTAATAGTCTTCAAATCGAAAATTCAGCGTGTGTTCGTAGTGTATTGGGGATGCATTTTCTATTTACGGAGTAGACCTCCTTATAGTTGTCATCTCGGAGAATACCCTAAGGCATTTGATACGACGTCTGTTCGACTGGGGGAAGATTAAAGCTACTATGTAATAGAAAATATATTGACACTAAAATGTATATTTGAATCGTGAGAATAACTTATTACTAACTTCATATTTTTCATAGTACATTTCCCGTAATCGTCGCACACTACTTGCATGATTTTACTGCGAGTGTATCAAACGTGATGATGACGCTTTAGAATCCTTCACCTCCACAAATACCAGGTATCGTCGTATACATACTTACATGTATGAGTGTAAGTAAGCCTGTGTGAGTGTACCATATCTTCTATCAATATTTTATAACCTGTTAGTTATTTCCTGCAATGTGCAAAGATCGTGAAAACTTATGACATCATTATCTTCTATCTCACTACTTTCTCAATTTTATAGATTTGGTCATACTGAAGACTAATCTAATCTGATTTAGCTGACTACCGGTATTTACAAGGATCGATTGCCGTCTGCCCTCCGCGATCTATCTGGTGGGAGTGGAACACCCGGTAATTATATTTGTTAGACCAACTGTCAGGTTTCACGATGCTAACTACATGTATCGACTGCCATAGACAGTTGAATGGCAGCCGGCTTTACGTGTCGTAGCACGGACGAGCTTGAAGGCTACAAGTGATGGATACCCATCCAACATGCGGCAGAACTGCGTTCCGTTCACTGACTCCTTTGGTAATGTTATGGTATTGGCACAGGTAAACGGCTCGTGGGGGCTTCCCGCAATCGTGTGCGACGTGTACATCGCCATGGACGTCACATCTTCTACCTCCAGCATATTCAACCTTGTCGCCATTTCTGTTGACAGGTTAGTTTTAATTTTCCTGTAATGCGGTTGGATTTAATTTATTAATTTGCATATTAATAAATTTAAAAGCAAAAGAAAAGTAATCTACTTAAAGGCTATTATAATTCCTGAATACATTAGACGATGAAGCTTCTTGGAAATTTTTACAGAGTTTACTTTCGTTTCTTCTCTGTAGGGACTTACGAAGTCGATAGTAATTTGTAATTGACTGATAGTTCGCCAAATCAAGTTAGACCGGAGCCGACTCCAATGAAATGAAAAAGGCGATGAGCAAGATTGACTATTCATTAGCGATTCCGGAATTAATGGTGATGAATAAAGAAATTGTAGCCGTTTTCTTACACGAAAAGGCGTATTATAATTTTTAACCATTTATCTGTGCGATTAGAACTCTTGTACTGCCGTTAGTTAAGTCGCCTCAGGGTGATGAGGGCTATCTAAAAATGCGCAAAAGAAACAAAAGCCCTTTTCAAGGTTTAATTAACATTAAACGCTTATAAACGACATGGTTGGCGCAGTGGTTGAGCGATCGACAGCTGCGCAGCATGTCGCGGGTTCGATCCCCGCACGGAAGAAATATTTGTACGACCTACAAGTATTTGTTCCGGGTCTGGGTGTTTTCTATGTATAATATGTATGTATTTACAAAAAAAAATTGTATATAAGTAGTTTATCATCCATCTCGTTACCCTAAGACAAGCATTAAGTTGCTTAGCTTGGGACGAGATGGCGTTGTGTGAAATGTCCAAAGATATTTATTTATTTTATTTATTTATTTACCAGATACATAGCAGTGACCCAACCGATAAAGTACGCGAAACACAAGAACAACCGCCGCGTGTGGTTCACCATTGTCCTGGTGTGGGTGATCTCCGCCACCATTGGGGCGCCCATCGTCCTCGGCCTCAACGACACGGCCGACCGCAACTTCGACGAGTGCCTCTTCAATAGCCAGAACTACGTCATCTACTCCTCCCTGGGCTCCTTCTACATCCCCTGCATCATGATGATGTTCCTGTATTATAATATATTTAAGGTGAGTAGTGTTCGTCAATACATAGTCACCACCCCATTCTACCCTGAGGGTGTCGTAAGAGCCTCCTCCTCTAGCTGCAAGAGAGGGAAAACTTGATACGAAACCCTGTGCCAACCCGTCTGGCCAGCGTCGCACAGTAGGCTGATTCCCTAAGTTGCCAAAACTGTTAAAATCGGCACTTAATGGCATGTTGATTGTTGATTTTGACTATTAATTATCAACCTTTGGGGCCATAATAAATTATTATAATAATTCTCTTTTATTAGCGTAAGTAAAGAAAGTAAAAGAAAATATACGAATGCAGACGTATCGGTGACTACAAATATTACCTAACTTGGATACAGCTTCAATCTGTCAAGTATTATAAGTTAAAGTATAAGCGTACATCCCAATATGAATCGGCATCGTCATATTTGAAGAGTCGCATTTCGATCTGATTGAAACTGGAATCCGGCTGGAGAGGCAATCTAGGCGCAATATTGCGTGGCCTGTGGTATGCCCGCACGAAGCCACGGTATATCCTATACCAATTGAAAATAGATCATATACCTTTATGCATAAAATAAAAGATCTAAAACTCAGCCCATAAATGACCCACTACTGAGTCGGGTCATCTTCCATCACAGGATCACATCATCCTTCCATAATTACAGGGTTTCGTATCAAGTTTTCCTTCTCTTGCAGCTAGGCTCTCAACCTTGTCTTTTCTTTTTGCCGGCTCTTATGATACCCTCAGGATGGAATGGCGTGGTGACACTGTATATTTGAAATCAGTTACCACACGGAGTAAGTGCCATAAACTGTAGGATATAATAGCGATCCAAATTTTCGTTTGGCATAGAGCCTACTGAAAAGTGATCCGCAATGTTTGTTGTGTATGTATGTGTATTATGGTGCTCATTTCTTTAGTTCTCGCAATTCCTAATTATTGCTAATAATTATGGCCTCAGTGTTTAAATGTTTTTTATATTATATTCGTAATACTATCTCGTCTTAGTTGTTTTTTTATAATTAGCGCTTTAATGTTTTAAGTCCGTCTGTTTGGAAGTACCTCCTGGGATCAACAAAAAATGGCATTGCTATAAAATCAACAAGATACTGCTAGGTGACCATGTGGTGACGGAACTAGAATACACAATGTCACCAACCCACAGTATCCTGAGGGTGTCGTAAGAGGCGACTAAAGGAGCGTAAGAGGCAGAAGACCTAGCGGTATGAGAAGGAAAACTTGATACACACCCTGTGCCAAGCCGTCTTGCCAGCGTGGCACCGAAGGCTAATTTCTCTCCAGAAATTTGTTGGAGGAGGAGGCCCGACGGAGTAGTGGGTCATTTATGGGCTGATACCACGACTGCTAGAGGTTGGTTCTTCTTAAGAATATTTTATTCTTAATTAGCTTACGTCAACTATGCCACCATAATCCCTAACCTCACAACTGCCTTGCTAGTCTAGGTTATTGGACGTGCAGCTTTTGGAACACGGGTTCCCGATTCGATTCCGGTGCAGTGCCTTTGTATAAACCAGAGGCACTTGCTCTGATTCCGGTTATAATTTGTGTTCGTGAATGTCATGTTTGTAAACAGCCCTCGCGACACCTACGGTTATATTAAATAAAACAATATGTGTATATGTATTTATCAGGCTTTAAGAAAGAGAGCGAAAAAGCAACGAGCGGCAAAGAAGCCGCCAGTTTCTGGAGAGCCCAACGCCGGAGCCACAGCGGCCGTGGTGATAGAGAACGTGGCACAGACGCGGCGGCTCGCGGAGACAGCGCTACATGACGACAGACCCACCAATACTGGTTCTGGTAGCAATGAGGACGATCATGATGACAGGTACCTTAAATATAAAAATTAGACATAAAAAAATATATATAACCCGTCTGACCAGCGTGCAGGCACAATAGCCCTAGGGGTTGGATGTGCCGCCTTTGGATCACGGGGTCCCGGGTTCGATTCCGGGGCCGGGCAAGTGTCTTTGTGTAAACCAGAGGCACTTGCTCTGAGTCTGGGTGTCATTTATGAACTACCCCCTGACACAGGTTTAAGGGCTGAAACTATGATGAAATATATGTATTGATTAATACTTCTAGTGCGGGTATAACCTTATCAAGCTGATGGGATTGGTTTATAATTGTCGCTAAAGTTTGACTACACGAATTGTCCGCTTTTTGCTTAGTTTCGACAAGAGGTCTGCGGATTTAGAAGCGGACGCAGACGAGTGTCACGTGATACCCAACGACAAGTCCACTGACTTCATGCTGGCCACTGTCACGGAAGAGTCTGTCAGGTACATCCACATTTCATTAAACATTTCCACTTCGTAAAGAAGAACTAGGGCGAAGGCAAAATAATGCCACTATTATTGCCTCAAAAAACGCAATCGCTAAACAGAACAAGACATCATCTCAGGCCATAAATCACTCACTACTGATTTAGCCCTCCTCTAGTTTAAAGGAGGGAATTTATATTATTGTACGAAGATCAACACAGACTTTGATATTAGGTAGTTTTGCCTTCTCTGTATGGTTTGAGGTATTTGCAAGAGCCACTTTAATGCTAAATTCTTAGGATCCTGGGCTAGAATCCTTACCAATCACGTAAGAACTTACTCATTTCTTCAAGGTGTACTTATCTATATAATGTCTGCGACAGTAAGGGACATTACGTTCCACGAAAGTATCTTCATACTAGCTTTTGCGCGCGGCTTCGCCCGCGTGGGCTTCGAACCCATGCTTATCTCCGCTTTGCATATAGCCTATCTTACTTAGAGATATTACAAGATTTTAATTGTGAATGGATTTTGAAAATAACATGTTACACCTTGGGTTACAAAATCGCAATTTTCTTACGGATCCCTATTTTTTTTTAATCCTCGATAAGTGGACTATTCAACACTGAAAGATTTTTCGAAATCAGACAAGTTCTTCCTGAGATTAGCGCGTTCAAACCAACAAACTCTGCAACTTTATTATATTAAGTATAAGTAGATTAAATACGATTTCAATGCACAAAATATCACAAGACGAGTACTTATTACGTTGAGCTTTAAGCTTCAAAGGAAAATTGCCAACTCAAGGACATATTGTTACCATGCAATATCAATAACAAAGGCCCATTAATGTAATTACAAGATAATAATCTTGCCACAATAACTCGTAGGCAATCCGTCATCTTAATACACCCAACAACCGCGTTGCTTACAAATAAAGGATTATTTGAATGGATTAGGTATGAATTATTTAGTGACACAACGTGGGGTATGAAAGATATCGTATTTCTGTAATAATGTGTTTCAGTGTTACATTTTAAATGAAATCTTCTGAAATAACTCCTTAGAAATAAGCAGTGCCTAGTTAATTTACCATCTTACATTTTAATATATTGATTAGCGGATTTAAATTACAACGCATAACCAAAGCATTCGATCCTGTGGGTGTTGTAAGATGCAACGAAAAATCCGTCGGCTAATTTCATTCAATGAAATTGAGAGTTTCAACTCAGCAGTGGGTCATTGGACGAAACGATGTAACTATTGCGCGGGTTTGTCCTCACAAACCTTAGTCTAGTCTTATCAGTCCTTCAATACAAAAATGGCAATTTATAAAATAGTATCGACGTGTCAAAAGACGACGTAAATGAATTGATTTTTTATTAGATGTCATTTAATTTGATGATGATGACATAGAGAGAAAGCAGGGCCCCATACCTGCTAATTCAGTATAGTCAGATTCTACTTTGATATTTTTCGTAACCTATTAATCTGCTAGATGGAGCGACGATCTGCGAAAGATTGCGGGCAGCAGCTGGATGCGTCAAGCTGAAGACAGGGCGCTATGGCGCTCTTTAGGGGAGGCCTATGTCCAGCAGTGAACTAATGTGGGCTGATGATTATGATGATGATTAATACCATTGTGTCAGTTCGAGACGTATGCCACACGCTTTTGAAGCAAACGCTTGGCAAGAACTTTTAAATTTAGCAGATTAATGCTAGCAATGGCGTCGTGTTCAATAGAAATTGAGGCCTAGAAAAAATCCCAATAAAATTCCCTTTTAATTTATCAAAGCCCCGTTAAAAACATTTACTTATCATTTTATACTAGCACACCAAAGAAGAGCTTCAAATCCCAACCGATGCCAGACCCAAATGGGAACAACGACTCAGGGTACGCTCCATCCAACCTGGAAGACACAATTAGGGAACATGTTTCCCCACCTGGATCTCCTGGAATTAAGGATGCAACGGTCCTCAAAAACATGGCTTACGATGGGAAGTGGAATAAAAATGGGAAGACTGGGAAGCCCTTGGCTGAGTCCAGGTAAAGTTATACTGTTTTTAATTATTAAAAGCAATTATTATTGTATTTTATTAACACGCAATCAGTTTAATAATAACTGCACCATAAATAATAACGTCCCATATACCTATCAAGACATATAATGAATTGTAATTATTCTTTAGTTATTAAAATATGGCTGGTATAGGCTATATAAATCTTGCAAGACCTTGCTAGGGCTTGCAAGAGCTGCTTTTGGTTCAGGGGGCCGGTTTGGTCGAGACGGTTCGAGTCTGGCAAGTGCGAACCGTGCAAGTGTTTTTGTGCCAGTCTTGATCGGATTATTACCACAAATGACGGTTGTTAGGATGCCCTTCGTTTCTGTAATAGCTAAATCCGGGTGTTTACCTTTATTTTTTAACAATAAATATTCCACCATCCAGTTTTATTATATGGTAGAAAACAAAAATTTTGTCAACATACAATAAATGGTATTTTTTCTACTCCAGAAACGTATCTTTAGCACTTCGGGTAGATGATGATCAAGATAATCTTAGCGTCTACGATCCAAGAGATGGATCCAGTTCCAAGAAAGAGAGGAAAGCGAGCGCAGCGACCGCCCGCTTCACGATATACAAAGCCAATAAAGCTAGCAAGAAAAAACGGGAAAAGTCTTCTGCTAAAAAGGAGAGGAAGGCTACAAAAACACTAGCGATTGTTTTAGGTAAGATTTGCTAGAAAGTTTTAATCCTTTAATATTCCTTAAGAATATATTAGGAGAGTCTGAGAAAGATAAAAATCTACTACTTAGACAATCTCCAAGATCATGCAGAGAAATTAGTTTATTAATTCTAGAGAAAATGAAAGAAAAGAAACTTCTGGAAATCGAAGTATGAACAAGATATAGTTATTTGTGCAACAAGAGAGCAAAGTCGTTTTTTGCTGCGAGTGCTGATATTGAATCCCGAGTAAGCGAAGGAATCAATGATTGAATCACGAGCGTAGCGAGTGATTCTAAAGTTGATTCCTGAGTGCTGCGAGGGATTCAAAGGCACGAGATGCGAAAAATTTTGCTCTCGTGTAACACACATAACTTTTCACTTCAGCAGCGAGAACACTATAGGAAATGAAATATATTACGTAACATTTTTGAAACTATAATTAAATATTTTTAAGTTAAATATCAGTTTTTTAAGCAGTAAATACTTATTTTAGTTTAAATACAACAATAAGTTAAAAATTCAATAAATTACAATAAAAGATATAATTATCATTTTTGCTAAATTTCTTAACTTGTACGAAATTCCGAACGTGTTTGTCTTTGAGGTCGAATTAAAAATCGGAGTAACCCCATAACGAACTCCTTTCATCCAATCGAACTGTTAAAAGTACGTCTAGTTTGTATTTAATCAAATATATTTCCCATAATATTGCTCTATCAATTTAATATTTATAATCTGTACTTTAATGCTTTGTATTGTTTTCTATAGCGCTACCTGCTAACATTTAACTTCATAACTCTAACGCAACTTATAACCAATTAATTTAACTTTCATAATCACACGAAATTTCTAACACAACACACTTGTCATTGGCAAAATCATCGGTATAACGATGGAAGCCAAAACCTAAATGAAGAAGAAGAAGAAAAATCGGAGCTGTTGGTACTGGCCGCTTGGTCTTTGTCTCTCTCTCCTTTCTATTGGCGGGAAAGAGATAGTGTCAATGTTTCGAATTAGAATTAAAAAGTTACTTTGTCTCACTCAGTGAGCAAAATCGCATTTTGTCCACTGTTTTCAGTGAGCAAAACCTACATGTTTGAGCTACTGAAGTGAAAAATATATTGTTACAGGCGTGTTTCTATTCTGTTGGGCGCCATTCTTTACGTGCTCAGTCCTCGGAGCCCTCTGCGATAAGTTCCAGCTGGCTTTCCACCCTGGAGTCACGGTCTTCATACTCACCACGTGGCTCGGCTACATTAACTCCTTTCTCAATCCCGTCATTTACACCATCTTCAACCCCGAGTTCAGAAAGGCGTTTAGAAAAATACTCCATTGCGGCACCTAGCCCGTGGACTATTTGGTCGTCTTCACGCAATAGATCTCAAATGTTGGTGTCATTGTCTTTTTAAGATTTTTTTACTACTGCCGTGCCTTTTTAATGTAGTTCTGTATTTGATCTATATTTGAATAAATTTGTTACTTTTAGTTAATTTATCTTATTTACAAGCTCGCACAGGATCAGATAATATTTTATCTGTTGTAATAAACCATCTAACTACACTTCAGCAACGTTGCTTCAGTGTCAAAAATAACATTAAATAGGAACACAGCTTCTACAAACAACTAGACATTGTATTTAATTTTGCTTATTTTAATGTACAACTACACGTTTGAGTTTCAAGTAACTTTTTTAAAACTACAACGAACTCTTTTGTAAATTTGAGATCTATTAGGCGACCAAATTGTAAAATATTAACGTGAAAAAACTGTCTATAGTTATTGTGATAAATTGAAATCAGTGTATTGTATCGTGGTAGCAGTAGTATGATAGCATATCATTGTTAACTATAACTACTAACTTAATTGTAAATTAATCGGCTTGTAGACTCAATATTACAAACTATACTATAGTAGGTAAATTATTATCAGTATTAAAATAATTAAATAAATGCCAAAGCATTTAGGGCGATATTATTATAAGCTTTATTATTTGTATGGTTGTGATCCTAGTTTATTTTACACACGTTATATTATTTTTATTAACCTCTATTTTATATGGTTTTAGTCAATATGCCAAAGACATAAATGCTTGTGTTTAATTTTATTAATTGCATTTCCGTCCAATAAGGAATTTATTTTATTTTATTTCTATGTAAGTATTAAAAATAAAGTGTAGTCGTAATGAAAGAAAATGATCAGAATGCACTGCGTGATTTGACAAGGTAGTTTGTAAATAACTTGCCAAATATTTTATGTCATATCAAAATGTTTTATAAAGTAGGCTAAATGTATCGTTCGTTACTCCTTATAGTGAATTGTAACTATTGCCGCGCAATCAAAGATCTTCCAGTTTAAACGATGCAATATTGTATTACTTGCTCAACATGTTTTGCTCATTTATCGAACTGTCGAAATTTTTAAGAGTCACTGATTGAGATGATATTAGAATATTAATTGGGTAATTCTATTCATTTAGACTAATGTCTTATCACTGTCAATTTCAAAATATTAACATATTAATTACACAAAAAGCAACACATTGGCTGCGGCAACGCAAAAACTGAACTTTTTGCCAAGCCAAATACTGCCCGCATCTATACTTCTTGCTATTCGTTTGTCGTAAAACAGCGAATGTGTTAACGCTGTGATATTACTAGTTTTTATATTATGTTATCTTGCTGTGTTCATCCAATTTGAAATGTAGCTGTCATATTTTATTCTGCACTTAGACTTTAAAAAACCAGCCCGGATGGGCCTGCAAACAGACAACCTTTTAGCTCTAAAAATAGTTAGCAGTAAAGATACATATTAAACAAATATTCAGTCACAATGTTACCACACTAAACAATAAACATTGAATCTAGTCAAAACAAGCTTTATTTGGCAGCAGCAAAACAAAATAGAACCTTAAATACTAAGGTTTAGCCTCCTTAATCAGATGTATTTTGTTTAGTGTTAATATGTTTTTCTTCGATTGGGTCGAAGTTTAAGTTTGGATTTACGTAAGGGACCTACATTTTGTTGTATGACAGGATGACGTAATATTCCCACCTGGACGTCTAGTCACCCTTTCAGGGAAAGCGGCCTGACAGATAAGGGTCCTTCCACTTCAATATTGCCCAAATTAGGGGTTGTTATCCCTTATATTTTGAATAGAATATTACGAATCATTTCTATTTAGATACCTAATATTGTTTGCTTAGTTTAGTTATTAGTTGGAAATCTGATTTATTATTATTAAATTTCAAAGGTAAGTTCTAAATTTTTGAGTTTTATTGAGCTCTTGTTGAACTTATATTATTAATATTTTTTACTGATCAGAAATTTAAATAAACATAACATGTTAATATCTTTCTATGGTATTAAATGTTAAAGTAATTAAATTTAGTGTTTATTGATGTTTAATTTATTTTTATATCTAACCATGTTCTGCTGTCTATAATTATTCAATGTACTTACCAACACAAAAAGCAAAGCAGCTTGTCAAACTCAAACTCAACTAGTGTTGTTGACGTCATGATTCAAATATACGGTATTCCCGCCGCACCGCGCCGAGGCACGATCGGCGGCGCTCGGTCGCACTCGGGAACAAGCTGCGCCCGCGCCCCGCACCGCGCCCCGCTCGCCCGTTGCATCGTTCGATTTGACTGACGCGCACACGCCACACATTGCTCTGTGAAATAACTAACTTAACCTCTTTGTAATCTACGCCAAATATATCAGTACGTGTCTATCGGTCTTTTCAATCCACCCAGCACCTCTGTAGGCTACAAAACTGGTACTTCGACCCGCATCTTGACACTGGATTTGGGAACGAAGATAGACAACCGCGAGAATGTTCACCACGCCACCGCCGGCACCGCCGCGTGCTAACTCGACAACGACCGTCAAAACCCGAGCAGCCCGCGCACGAGAGTTGATGAACCTTCCCGCACAATCTGATTCTGTTGTAGTGCGTAAAGTTTACTCAGAAAAGTTAGACCCGAAGAGTGAGCGTCAGGAATTAATCGATCTACCGAAAGGACAAAGTAGTGTGAAAATCGAACTCGCCGCGGGTAGAATGTCACCCGCACGTTCCGGAAAGTCCTCGGGCAGATCCTCAATGTCGGCGCGCAGGAAGTTGTTGGAGCTAGAGGCGGCCGAGGCTAAGGCTGCAATCGACAAAGAGCTAATCGACAAACGGTTGGCCGCCGAGCTCGCCGCGCTCGACGACGACGCCGCGTCATCATCACGGCGATCCCGTGTCACCGCGACCGATACCGCTGCCGCGAACTCACAGAGAGTCGTACATTGGATGGATAAAAGCGACCAGGAACTGCAAAACCAACCCGAGGGAGCTACCTCCGTGGCCAACGCGCCGCCGCCATCCACACCAGTACAGCAGCCGCCGCCCGCTACGGTACCGCCGATGCCTTACGATGTGTATCACATAACTCGTGCTATGGAAAACTTGGTCACTGCTACATATGACTCGAACGCGCAGCTCCTGTCCAGACTGGCTACACCTAAAGAATTACCTCCATTCTTCGGTGAACCTCTCGAGTGGCTACAATTTAAGAAATACTACGATGAGTCCAACATGCTTTGTAGATATAATGACAGTGAGAACATCGCTCGACTAAGCAAGTGTCTACGTGGTGAAGCGAAAGAAGCCGTCTCCTCGCTACTAATCACTGATACAAAACCAGGTATTATCCTAGAAGCCCTAGAACTGCGCTTCGGAAGACCCGAATTGATAATGCATAAGATTGCTTCTCAGTTTAAAAAACTACCACCCTTACCGCAAACTTACCACACTGAAATTGTGAACTTCGCGGTAAAAGTTAAAAATTACGTGGCAGCCGCTCAGTCTATAAATCAGACAGATTACTTAAGAAGCCCGGAGTTACTAAACACGGTTTTATCGAAGTGTCCTAGTGCGCTCATGAGTAAATGGGTAGATTACATTTACCTCAACGACGACGGCTACAAGGCAAAGCTACAAATCTTCAGCGAGTTCATAAATAAAGAAGCAACCAAAATTGCCGCGGCAGGTATAAGTTACATCACTAGTCAATCGGACCACAAAACTTACAACTACAAAAGACCGGACGAACGAAGAACGCAAGTTCATGCCGTACTCAACAACGACGCTGGTTCAAGTGAGAAGTGCAAGCTGTGCCGTACGACATCTCATCCACTCACCAGCTGTACGAAGTTCAAGCGCGCATTGAGGAAAGATCGTTGGCGTATAGTGAAAATGTCCCGGTTGTGTCACAAGTGCCTACTGCCGGGTCACAGCAAGGAAGCCTGCCCGGCTGCCTTATGTGACGTCGACGAGTGCGGGCTACCGCATCACCGCATGCTCCACTGGCCCGCGCCCGCTAAAAATGATACCTGCGCTCCGCGCGACACACAAAGCGCAGTGAACTTAACGACAAGTGAAACGGACTTAACGAGTGCGAACGAAGCGAACTCCAGCGAAACTGTTACCAATACTACCTATGTGTCATCGGGCGGGAGCGTTATGCTGAAAATAGTGCGTGTGAACATTTACGGACCGAAAGGTGTTATCAGTACGTATGCACTACTCGACGACGGCGCGACCGTATCCTTAATATCAGCTGATCTCGCGGACAGTGTAAACATAACGGGACAAAGTGAAACGTTACGTATCCGTGGCGCATGGAACTCTGAAATCGTATGTCACAGTGAAGTTGTGAAGTTTAAACTGTCGAACAACAATAATAACCAGTTATACGAAATACGCGCCCGAAAAATAAGTGAACTAGACTTACCTGTACAAAACTTATCTAAAGTGAACATCGATTCATACGAACATTTACGTGACATTAAAAACTATCTGTGCTGTAATAACGTGAAACCAAAAATACTTATCGGTCAAGACAATTTCCAATTATTAGTGTCGCTCAAAACTGTTTACCGCGGTAAAAATGAACCGTGCGCGACACTCACTCCGCTCGGCTGGTGCCTGCACGGAATCGTACCCGCGCTCCAGAGTCGAAGCCGACCTACAACCACTGCGCTCGCGATGACCACGACGCTATGTGAAGACGCGCCTGATAGTCCTACTTACCTACCGCTCTCCGCCGCCGCGGCCTCCGCCGCACACCGGGACGCAGAGACGCACACTGGGCCAGGCGCACTGAAGACGTACTCAACGCAACGTTGTGACGACGTACACGAAAACAACATCGGTTGTATAGAACTACATGAATTAGTGCGGAGGTCATTTGCATTTGATTCAATCGGCGTAACACTTAAACCAAGGCAAAAGAAAGATGATATTCGCGCCATCGAGATAATTGAAAAATCCGCAAGATTAGTGAATGGAAGGTGGGAGATTGGCCTGCCGTGGAGGGGTGATTCGAGAATGCCAGATTCCTACCCAAACGCTCTAAAACGTTTTTTAGGCGTTGAACGAAAAATGTCACTCAATGAAAATTTTGCTACGAGGTATCGAGAACGTATCAACCATTTATTCGAAAACGACTACGCACGACCGTTATCGAATGACGAAATTACCTCTACGAAAATAAACCGTGAATGGTACATACCTCACTTTGGCGTAGATAACCCAAATAAGAAGAAACTTCGCTTGGTGTTCGATGCCGCCGCCACCACTGCTGGCACTTCACTGAACGACTACCTGCTGCAAGGTCCTGACCTGCTTCAACCTCTGTTCGGTATAATGTTACGATTCCGAGAGAAACCAGTGGCGTACGTCGGGGACATCAAGGACATGTTTCTCCGCATAATGATTGAAAAGAGGGACCAACATGCACTAAGATTTTTATGGAGAGAAAATCCGAAAAGTACCATAAAAATTTATGCAATGACATCGCTGATTTTTGGGGCGAACTGCTCACCCTTTATCGCTCAACACATTAAAAATAAAAACGCGCTACAGTTTATATCAGAAATGCCCGAAGCAGTCGAATCCGTACTCAAATCACACTACATGGACGATTACATCGAGAGCATGGATGACGAAGACAGCGCTGTGAAGCTAATTCATGAAGTTTCTGAAATCCATAGACGTGGAGGTTTTCAGATTAGAAACTGGACCTGTAACAAGCCAAAAGTTTTAGAAAGTATGCCGAAAGAAACCCTAAGTGACCAAGCTACAAAGATCGATATCGGACACTATGACTCACCTGAGAGAACGCTCGGACTGCTGTGGTTCCCATCGAGCGACACGCTTGGCTTTGATTTATCACTGAAACGCATCGCACCTGAGATAACGGACTTCAAAAGCAAACCTACAAAGAGAGAGCTCCTGCGCATTGTAATGTCAATTTTTGACATTTTTGGTTTCCTGGCGCCTGTAACGGTTAGGGCGAAAATATTGCTTCGAACTACCTGGAAAAGTGGACTGAAGTGGGACGAAAAAATTGAAGACAAAGACTACCTTATTTTCAAAGACTGGTTAAAAACACTTAAGAAGCTCGAGACGCTGCGAATACCACGATGGTTCTTCAAAACATTACCCAACGATGACAAGAGCGACCGAGACGAAAGCGAGACACTAGAACTACACATCTTCTGCGACGCGTCTCCGGTTGCCTACACAGCCACGGCTTACTGGAGAAAAGTAAAATCTGATACAATCTGCGTGTCATTTATCGCCTGCAAATGTCGGGCCTCACCGATAAGCAAATATACAACCATACCTAGACTCGAACTTCAATCGGCTGTTGTCGGTTGCCGGCTAGCTGAAACGATAATAAAAGAGAGCCGCATTAAGCCTGAAAGCCGATTCCTATGGACGGACTCAATGATAGTGTTCCACCAAATAAAAAATGAATCAAGGAACTACAACGTGTTCGTGGCAAATCGTCTAGGCGAAATTGACGAACTATCGCAACACAATGAATGGCATTACATTGATACTAAAAGGAACATCGCTGACAAAGCAACTAAACTAAATACTTACGAACCTTCCTAGAAATACCTGGCCTAAAGGAGTAATAGAACGAGTACACCCTGGAGCTGACGGCCGAGTACGAGCCGCCGATGTGAAAACAAAGACCGGGATACTGACCAGGCCGACAACCCGCCTGGCAGTTCTCCCACTCGCTGAACAAAGTAATTGATTGTCCAGAACGGACAATGGGGGGCAAGATGTTGACGTCATGATTCAAATATACGGTATTCCCGCCGCACCGCGCCGAGGCACGATCGGCGGCGCTCGGTCGCACTCGGGAACAAGCTGCGCCCGCGCCCCGCACCGCGCCCCGCTCGCCCGTTGCATCGTTCGATTTGACTGACGCGCACACGCCACACATTGCTCTGTGAAATAACTAACTTAACCTCTTTGTAATCTACGCCAAATATATCAGTACGTGTCTATCGGTCTTTTCAATCCACCCAGCACCTCTGTAGGCTACAAGTGTTATTTATAAAAAATAACACTAGTTATTACAAGTTCTTTTTATATTTGACACTATGTATGGACCTTACGGTTGAATTATGTTGTAATTTAAGAAGCTACAAAAAGTTGATAAGCAATATTTATTTATGTATCTATAATTCGAATACTTTCTAGTGTATATAATAATGTATACCAGTTGTATTATATACTGGTAGTCTATATCTATTTATATTGGCAATATTATAAATAACGAAACAATAATAAATTGACGTCTGTTTAATCTAGATAATGTTTTAATAGTATACACTATTTGTAAAATTGTAAATAAATAAAAGAAATATTACAGGGTTCCTAAATGAATCCGAAATAACTTTTAGTATAGTGTAGTTACTATGTATTGTTAGTTTAAACTTTGAAATAAATTTACAACGTTATGTCTTTACTACTACTAATATTGCAAAGAATGTATATTAATGAGAATATGAAAAATATTATAACACAACAATCTCATTAAAACCAATATATATAAGTCCTGTCGTAGCTAGAGAGTTGAGGGCAGAGTCGTCTTCAATATATAGATTTAACCGTCGCCGTTCACACCAAAAAAACTGAATTAAATTTCTGAAAATAGCTGGAATTATCGAAATTCAATTAAACTATTCACAGGTATTACGTATTCCAAGTACTATTAATGCACGCAGGATGTACCAAACACACTTTAGCCCTAACGCAAGGATCAATTATTACTATTGATAAAGATCATGATCATCAGCATCATTTCAGCCGAAAGACGTCCACTGCTGGACATAGCCCCCCCCCAGGATTTCCACAAAGGCCGGGTCTGAGCCGCCCGCATCCATCGTTTTCCGGCGACCAGGTCATGGGTCTAACGTGCGGGAGGCCTATTAGCACTGCGCTTTCCGGAACGCGGTCGCCACTCGAGGACTTTTCTGCCCTATCAGGCGTCGGTCCTGCCCACTGCCACTTAAGTTTGGCAATCCGGTGGGCTGGTTTGCATGCGTATCTCCTCATTTCTGATACGATCTCGCAAGGAACCTCCGAGCATAGCCCATTGATAAAGATACTCTTCTCAAATATTCAGGCTACAATACGCAACTTTCTCTTAAGAAGTTTTACTGATGGACTTGACTAAAGTGCCATAACTGAGAACAGCAAACTCAAGAAAACTTGAAAACAGATCAATAGGCTTGAATGTTTATAATAACGATAGCTATTTGGTTGTTTTTCTCTAGATCCCATTAATCTGGCTGAGAAAAACGTCAATACCGTCATTGTTTAAGAAACTCAAAAAAAATCAGGTGTTTTTGAAAGGTCAAAAGTGAAGTCAGGAATCTAGTTGCTTGTTCCAAGATACCGCAACATTAAAAATTCTGGAATGCTCGTTATGATAGCGCCGTCATTTCAGATATCTATATGGTTTTGTTACACTCTGTATAATTTGGATGTTTTCCACATTTATTATGGTAGCACTTCTATTTGGCATTAAGGGATATGTGTGGATGGAACATCAAACAATTCACACGAAGAGATTCGTGAAGTAGTAACATTAAAAAAAATAGGCAATCTTTTTATTTCTTACTAGCTGCTCCCCGCTGTGTAACCCGCATGACAATGGAAAATATTTTTTTGAAAAAAAAAATGCCTATAGCCTTCCTAGACAATTGGACTAACCAACACTGAAAGTTTTTTTTGTAATCGGACTAGCAGTTTGTGATATTAACGCGTTCAAAAAAACAAACTCTGCAGCTGTATAATATTAGTGTAGATGTGACAGCAATAATATAACAACCATTTCACTCTAAAGACTACATGGTTCAATAAGAAAAAATATAAAAACCTACTTTAGGAATCAGCTTAATCAATGAATCTATTATAATAAGCTTATACTTAATATATTTATTTGTAACCCGCAAAAGAATTATTGTAAACCAAAGATCTACGCTTTACTTTAGTTAAGCCAGAAACGTTTCTACTTGTATCTTAGGACTAATAAATCTATTAACATGTTGAATATCTTGTAAATATTGCATTAAGTATTAGAAGTCTATTGTTATTCGTTTTTCATTAATGCGTTGACGTTCAATATACTTTGTCTTAAAATGAGTACAGTCAGAAACAAAAAAAAACAACATTTTTATAGGCAGCCCTGCAAGTCAATGTTTAATAAATTAGCTGTCAGATGAATAAGGTTTTATAATATATTTCTATGATTGTGAGTTTCGACAGACATCTGTTTTAATTCTTCGAGTAACGTTTACCACTTTTTGTTAATGACTGTACTATTGGAGATTTGTTGCTCGGCGCAAGATTTTCTATGCAAAGTAGTGTTTCGACTTTCTATGCGAAATGTGAAAAGTATTAAAAAGGTTTTGTTTATACAAAAAATGTTTCATTTTCTGATTTATCCACATATTCGCAGTAATAGATTTGCAGGTCATAATGTTACCAACCTGTTCCATGTCAGTGTCGGGGCGACGAAATTACATGTCAATCTGACCAAAGGATTGTCAGTAGCCTCGCTAGATGGGTCCCAGGGGCAAACGGTACTCGCCCTATGGTACTGTTAGGAAGCCAAACCACCGCTTTAACCAGTGCCGAACCCTACGAAATTGGGGATATCGTAATATAACTTTATATATTATATGTACTCTGCCTCGTTGGTTTAGTGGTCAGATGTGCCGCCTTTGGATCAACGGGTCCCGGGTTCGATTCCGGGGTCAGGCCAGTGTCTTTGTCTAAAACCAGAGGCACTGGCTCGGAGTCTGGGTGTCATTTCTATCTATAATATGTATGTATTTACAAAAAAATATATATATATAAGTAGTTTATCATCCATCTCGTTACCATAACACAAGCATTAAGTTGCTTAACTTGGGACGAGATGGCGTTGTGTGAAATGTCCAAGGATATTTATATATTTATTTATTTATATTATGTACACACATTCATTGGCTGCAGCTGCACGTATAATAAAGCTGTACAAGAAAAAGATTTAAATAAAGTTAATGATATCGTGGTTTCATTACTCATTGAAATTAAACCCTTTAACGGATTTATCGCTATTTACGACTGTTGCAAAGCATTTGAAATTAAATAATGTAAAATACTCGCGATAAATCCTTTAAAAACTGGGAACGGCTCGACCGATTTGGCTTATTTTGGGCTTGAAATAATCCAGGGAAGGTTTAAATGGTAAGAAAATATGGAAATGTTCGAATAAAAACAAAGAATTGGTTTTTCCTTGACGTGACGCTTGACGATACCTTTTGTTTGAGGTCTTATAATTACCGATTAAGGCAGTACGAAGTCTGCCGGGTCAGCTAGTGTTCAATAAAGGTCATTACGTATCTCCGATTTACTGAAACCTAGCCCCTAGGGCATCAAACTAATACATTAAAGACAATTTAATCAAAGACAGTATTCGATACTCATCAATCCAAGCTGATTGATCACGTCTGGGTACAATTTTTAACAAATAAATAAGAAATAATGAGCTAGATTTTTGTGAGAAATACTGTTTTCTAAATAAATCAAATTTACATTATAATGAATATGATGGATATTTAGTATGATATTAAAATATAACCGACCGACTTAAAATTAAAGAATAATCTAAACAATAATTTATCAATGAACGTAGATGTGAATGTAACAAAGATTTTTCCAAATAGGTTTATAACTACTACTACTCAGCCCATAAATGCCCCACTGCTGAGTCAGGCCTCCTCCAACTACATAGAGGGTAATTAGCCTAATATGCCACGCTGACCAGACGGGTTAGCACAGGGTTTCGTATCAAGTTTTGCTTCTTTTGCGGCTCAGGTTTTCAGCCTTGTCATTTCCTGTTGTCTCTTACGACACCCTCGGGATGGAATGGGGTGGTGACACTATGTATTCTAAATCCGTCACCACACGGAATGGAGTAGGTTCATAAATGACGGATTTATGCAAATGCATACATACAAAACATAACTATAACAAAAAACCCCTTTTAAAAGTCATTTAACAAACTTTAGATAACGTCCTGTTTATAGACTTGTTGGCCTAGCCAAGTGGCTATGAAAATGCACGCTTTGGTAGAATAGAAAAAAATGCATGGGATTACACGACCTGTCAATGTCAATCACATATTTAGGCATTGCATTAATGATGATATGTAATTTTGCTCTCATGTAACTGACAAAATGTCTTTTATGAGAAATAAATATCTTTGAACCGATATTAGGTACTAAATATTTTTACTATTCTACCATTTCTGTCTTAATGTGCAACCTGGTTTGGTAGCCAATCGTTAGCCGTCTGCCTCCCTTTTTTTTTGAGTAAATGAAACCTTTTATAGGTCCCCAGCCGAGGGACGGGGCTGGGGTATGTGGGAATCCCGACCGCGACAAGATGGTGAACTGCGGTCGGACCGTCTGCCTCCCTCCACCTAGTGGGACTCATCATCATTTCAGCCAAAAGACGTCCACTGCTGGACATAGGCCTCCCCCAAGGATCTCCACAAAGGCCGGTCCTGGGCCGCCCGCATCCACTGCTTTCCGGCGACCTTAACCAGGTCGTCGGTCCACCGTGTGGGAGGCCTACCAGCACTGTACCTTCCGGAACGCGGTCGCCACTTGAGGACTTTTCTGCCCCATCGGGCGTCGGTCCTGCGAGCTATGTGCCCTGCCCACTGCCACTTAAGTTTGGCAATCCGGTGGGCTATGTCGGTGACCCTGGTTTGCCTGCGTATCTCCTCATTTCTGATTCGATCTCGCAGGGAAACTCCGAGCATAGCCCCCTCCATTGTCCTTTGGGTGACTTTGAGCCTTCTGATGGAGCCCATAGTGAGCGACCACGTCTCTGTTCCATTTGTCATCACTGGCAACACACATTGGTTGAAGACTTTTGTCTTCAGACACTGCGGTATTGGGGACGAGAAGATCTTTCGCAGCTTCCCGAACGCTGCCCAGCCGAGTTGGATCAGACGATTGACCTCTTTCTCGAAGTTGGACTTACCTAACTGGACAGTGTGTCCCAGGTAAATGTAATGGTCAACAACTTCGAGGGTAGAACCTCCGATGTTAACAGGAGTGGCTTGAACATGAATATTAGACATGATCTTTGTCTTCTCCATGTTCATCTTAAGGCCGACTCGTTCGGAGGCTCCACAGAGGCCATCGAGCATCGTAGTGAGGCCCTCCATGGTCTAAGCCATTACGACTATGTCGTGGGACTAACGGTAATTATTGGGTTACAACTGCGGCTGTTTTAACACTTCTGATTTTGTGTATATCTACTGATATATATGTTAGAACGGTATCCGGGACGATGGATGTCGAATATTATAACATGAAGGTCATCCAGACAACATCTAGCGTAGCCAGAAGCTGCACAACGTCAAGATAAATAGCGCACTAATTGCTATGACTTCTTGAATCTGTACGATATATATTTAAACTAGCGACCCGCACCGGCTGCGCTCGGATGCAATGGTGAACATCTAATTTTATGCATTTATTATACTTATAAACCATGAGTCACTCTATCTATTAAAAAAAAACCGCTTCAAAATCCGTTGCGTAGCTTAAAAGATTTAAGCATACATAGTGACGGACAAACGACAGCGACTTTGTTTTATACTATTTAGTGATGATAGTGATAGTGATTAGTGATAGTGACTAGTGATGATAGTGATAAATAAAAAATAAATCACCAACTCTATTAGTTGAATCTCTATCAACCCCCTCAAGATTTAGTCTGGTGGAAGTCTAGATGATAGGGGCCTGAAGACTAAAATCGTTGAGTATCGAAGATTTGCGTAGCCTTGTGTACGAAGGGCCTTAGGGCTTCAATCTCTCCAATCTCCGGTCCCCACTATCCTGTGTTATCAATCAGCAATTAATCCTCTAGATCGATTAGTCTAGTTTAACTTCTAAATATTTTACCCGATTCAATTTTTATATATTTTTTATATTTTTATGTTATAAATAAATAAAATTAGAGTGTCTGTTTGTAATCATAAAATAGCCACTTTTTACAATGCGTAAGTATGTATAGTATACACAGTACATAGACCAAAATAACATATTATTTTTCATTTTTTCTGTCTGTCTGACGGGACTTTCACTGATAGGTGGCTGATGACGTAAGGAGTAACTTAAATTTTTTTATTTAGACTAGCTTCGCCCCGCGGCTTCACCCGCGGTTCGCCATAACCGCGGGTAACATCGTACCCGTGCGAAGCCGGGACGGGCTGCTAGTCTAAACTAATATTATATGGAGGTATAATTTGTATGTTTGTACGAGTAAGCTCAAAATTTTCTGGCTATATGCGGAGCCAAGGTAAGTATGAGTTTGCAGCCATGCGCGCAAACTCAAACAAAGCTATTTAATTGTAGTTCAGTTATTTAAAGATGATTCTTGACTGGTTTTCTCTGAAGCTGTGGGGGCAATTTACAATATATTGTTCAGAAATAACACAACAGCAGAATTGAACCCGGGTGGCCCCACAAGTTAGCAGACATGAGCGCAGCCCGTGTGGTGATAAAGGTAAACAAACATATACCATGACGTCTTGGATCTGAGCATAGCTAAGGATTCTAAATAGGTAAACACTCTAGTTAAAAACAACTGAGCCAATGCTGTGTTTCGTTTGTTTTATAAACCGGCTTTAAAATGAAAAGGTTCTCAATTGGATTGTATGTATTTTTTGTTTGTTACCGCATATCTCGGTCGTTTATAAACCACTCTAAAAATATTTATTCAATGTTCGTTTCAGATAGGTCCCATATAAATTTTATTGTTTCGACGATTGTGTTATTCGAAAAATCAAAAACATTTCAACAAGAAATGTAAACCGACTTCACAATAGATACTAAAAAGCGAGAAATTAACAATTAATTGAGTTCAGTACCAGCTTAGGTATATTGAAAACATCGTCAATTGGGATAACACTGAAACACTAATTCTAATGGTTGTTTATTTTTCTCATCATAGTGCCTATTTCCAAGCCTGTTTATATTTTTGTTAATAAGTTTTTGTGTAAGATACTTATATACCGTTCACAGCCCCCTAGGGTTTAATACGAAACCCTGACGGTGTAAAATTTTCCTAGAATCTTACTAATAATGTGAATTGGTGTAAATAAATTGTAAAGACAATATTGAGCCTTGTACGTAATTTTGAGAAATTTTGTCACAGCCTAATAGTAAATACAAATAAATAACATTGAATTATCTGTTTGTAATATTAAAATAACAGATTTTTACTAAGTGCATTTGGATGTATACACGGTACATATACCAAAGCAAAATATTTTACAAGTTTTGTCTGTCTGTCTGGTTGTTTGTTTCGGCTAATCTCTGAAACATCTGGACCGATTTTGACGAGACTTTCACTGGCAGATAGCTGATGTAACAAGGAGTAACTAACTAAGACAAATATTATTGACACCCTTTCGGCACTTTTCAGGAGCCTATCTATCTATCTATCCATATCTCGCCACAGAAGTCCACTGATAAACCATAGAGGCCTCCGCCATAGATTTCCACATCGCAAGATCTCGTGCAGAATATCCACCGACTTCCAGCAACCTTCACAAGTTGTCCGTCCACCTAGTCTGGAATCTTCTCACGCTTCGCGTCCAAAAGTCCTGGAGTGGCGTCCACGTATGGGAAACCATACGTGGACGCCACTCCAGGACTTTTATGCTCCAACGGTAATCCGTTCTTCGGGCTTTCTAGCTATGTTGGTCGCTTTGATACATACATACATACATAAAGTCAAGCCTTTTTCCCGCAGGGGTAGGCAGAGATCACATCCTTCCACTTGCTACGATCCTGACTCACTACTTTCGCTTCTTCCACTTTCATTAACCTTTTCATGCATACTCGCCGGTTAAGGGTGCTTCTGACCTGACCTTTCTTTAGGACATCACCTATTTGGTTATGGAATGTCCTTCTTGGCCTGCCCCTTCCAACGTTCCCATTCACACTTCCGCTATATATTTCTTTCGTAAGTCTACTTTCACTCATTCTCTCAATATGACCAAACCATCTAGGCATACCTTTCTCAATTCTAGTCACTACATCTTCATTCAAACCACAAAGCTCTCTTATAGTTTCATTCCTAATCGTATCACTCAACTTCTATCCTAGCATACTTCTGAGTGCTCGCATCTCCACTGCGTTTATCCTACTTTCATGCTTCTTCTGCCACACCCAACTTTCACTTCCCTACATTAGTGTCGGGACTAGCACTCCTTTGTGAACAGCCAGACGTGCCTTTTTGGACACCTTCTGACTATTCACAAAGGTGCGCAGTGCACCATTCACTATATTAATATTGGATGAGAAGATATGGCGTAGCTTCCCGAACGCTGCCCAGCCGAGTTGGATTCGACGAGTGATCTCTTTCTCGAAGTTGGACTTACCTAATCGGACCAGTGCTCCCAGGTATACATACTCGTCAACAACTTCGAGGAGAAAATTCCCAACGGCTATCGGTTACGGCGCAACGTGGCCATTCGACGTGATTTTAGTCTTATCCATGTTGATTTTTAGACCCACTTGTTGAGAAAGCTGGAGCCCATAGTTACTGAGTTTTCCACATTGTTAAATACCGCGCGGACGAAGTCTCGGGTAATAGCTAGTCCATGATAAAATTGTAGGAAACCCAAACCAGGCAAATGTCAAACGGTCACTGAACCCAACCTACAAAAGCTACTTCTCAAATATCGTCCCAGAGTAATCTAAGTTGCGCTGTAACAAGTACGAACTGTCGCCTGACTCCACAAACTTGCACCCACTTTCGGTAAGCATTCGGATAAAGCTTATTCAAGGAGTAGCAATTCAAAGAGCTGAACTATTCTATTGGAGACCATTCTTAAACCCTCGCCACGGCACTTTGCGACAGAACTTTATATTTCATGTCCATCGCGGCGCGCCTGCGAAAGTTTCCATTGAAGGAGCACAAAGCTAGCAATCTATGCTTTCGGCTTGGAGTACCTTGTGTAAAATGTAAGAGAGAAAATCATTTAAACATTAAATGTATTATGTAATAACAGGAAATGTATAAATAATATACAGTTTATTAATATTTTAATATTAGGTGTTTATTATGATTTTAGTGGCGCAGTGCTTTTCTAGAAAATGTTTCAAACCATTGGATACAAAGTTTCTTTCAGCTGCTGCAACGACATTGCTGTGTTTGTAAGGCCTCAGTATAGTTGATATCTTAATAAGTAAGTCATTTATATATGCTCTCGGAAAATATACATACATTGAATGTTTTATAATACGGGCCCTGGGTGTTTTGGGGTAAAAACCTTGAATGCAACCTCATAATTTTAGTATTCCCATAGGACTATTATAAGCTTAATATGGTAGCACAACATTCAAGCCGGATAAACTAACGGCTAGAGATAAGACAACTGTGAACGCAATACAGTGGCACTATCGGTAAGCATTTAGTTACAGTAGCGGTCAGTTTTCACTCTACTGACTTCAGACGAGATAAGATGGTAGAAATGAAGGACATCCAAAATCAAGCAGAGTCAGAGGTTCCTTAACTTTCAGACCTATTGCGTTCCATACTATTCACTGCACTATGATCTCCCGAGTCGCTACATCACCTAAGTAAATACACCAACATTTTTATACTTTTAAGAAATAGGCGCCCAACCCGGACAATAGGCCAGCGCGCCTTTTCTTGCTAACAATCTCTAGCAAATAGACAAGAAATTGCCTTTCTTAAACGCTGCCATTTTTCGATATTATCCACTGCAATGAAGACGAAATAAAAGGAGCTTCATTCACCTCGCGCTTCGCATCAGGCGTCTCTGAGGCGCCTCTTTCATAGACCTCATTGTTGGTTGAAGAAAGACCTTTGTGTGCGGCTGTGAACGAAAAATAGATTTCAGTATTGTGCCCATAACGAGGTAGACTCGCGGAGTAAAATTTTTAAATGGAATTCGGTCGGTTAAAATGCTCTACAACTTGGCGTGTCTGGCATTGATTTGGTAGTGTCAGCCACGCATGCAATGCCGCAGATACGTGACACAAAATTAAGAGACGTGTGCCTTTAAACTGTATTTAAGTCTAGTCTAAGTATTAGCATGATAAATTACTAGGTGAGAGGCTATTTGGTTTGAGCGACACTACCATCGGAATAGAATGGAACACTAACTAACAACTAACATATGAAATAGATTTATATTTGCTAAGTAAACATTATTATTATATTTTCTTCCCAGCTATATAAAACAGGTTTTGAAAATTGTGAAAGGAAAATATCTACGATCCAGCGAAGTCATTTTGAAATTAATCAGAGCCTAAACACGGCCCTTAATTACGGACTTGGCAGAAGTATTCTTTTCCAATAATAAATACAATTATATTCAACAAAAGACTCGGAGACAAAAAAGGACTTAAAAGGATCGTTTTCCGTGACTCGAACTGGTAGAAACACGAAGAAAAACTGTGTGGTACCACTGATGGCGATTTATGATCTTACCTCATCATAAATCTATAACGATGTCGATACATTCATCCAATAATAACCTAATGCCGAAGTCACACATATTTCAATGGAGTTAGAGAATTCGTTTGGTTTTTTCAACTGACTTCGAAAAGAATGAGAAATTTCGAAGAGAAGCATCCTGTAAAAATTTGTAAAATTTTTTGTTACCTCATTAGTCCGTACTTTATATATAGCTTATACATCGAGTGGAGATCGTGACTCAGTAAACGAAGTGGAGGGACGATAATGCGAAAGCTACAAGCAGCTGTATAAGTTAAGCTGATCTTAATATAACGATGCCGAGTCTCCAGATTCCCTTGGTTTTTGTTTTGTTTTGAATATAATTAAACGAAACTGTCGCAAATTAAAAGTCTTATTATTTTGAAACCGCTGTCAGTGACGCCATAACTAATAGGGCTATATAAAGCGGCAACAGGGAGGGACTAAATAAATGATACGGGAGGGCAATTAAGATATTATTGGAGGGACCCCCAGTTCCCTCACCGGGTCCGAGGTGTACCGGCATTACGCTCGTATTAAGGAAATTTCTCAGCTATCTCTGGAAAATGACACGGAATCTTTGCAATTTTGTTCAACTGTGTCCCTTGGAATTCCGTCGAATGTCACCCTTTAAGGTGAATGTTCCAGGGTAGCCCGCGAAATTCAAATTTTCTTACGTTTTTTGCAATTTGCAGGTCAGTGCTAGGTTGTATGTTGATTAAAATGTTATTCGCGGCTGTAAGACGTATGTAGTTATAGAATTATAATCATCAAAATCATCAATACAACCCTCCAAGCTCATAAAGGTGCAAGAAAAACTTTTTCAAGCTCAAAGTCATTCTTGCACCTTTATGAGCTTGGAGGGTTGTATTGATGATTATAAATCTGTAACTACATACGTCTTACAGCCGCAAATCAAATGTTCATCATCATACAACCTAGCACTGGCCTGCAAATTGCAAAAAACGTAAAAAAAATATAATTTCGCGGTCTACCCTGGAACATTCACCTTAAGTACTATGTGCAGAAAATTCATCAGCATATTTTACCGCATTAACCTAACTTAAGTAAAATAACGAATAATTCTCCAAGAAAAGAAAATGACAAGGCCGAAAGCCTAGCCGCAAGAGAAGGTAAACTTGGAACTAAACCCTGTGCCAGCGTGGCACAGTAGGCTATTTACCTTCCCTGTGATGGGAGGAGGCCGGACTCGACAGTGGGTCATTTAAGGACTGAAATGATGAACTTAGACTAGTCGGTTCCAATGTGATGTAGTGCAATTACTCGCCTATGCCACACTGGCTAGAAAAATTGACACTGGGTGAAGCAACCGGTTAAGTATTATTTTTCCCAAAAATTAACTTATTTACCATCCTCAGAATGCTTCGGCTTTTTAGGTTTAGACTTTTAAAAGTGCTTATAATGTCACTAAGTGTCAAGTGTGTAAATATGAAACTGACAGAGAGCCACTTCTCCCTGTTCCACCTTTTCTAATTCAATTGAGGTCGTCGTCTAACCTGACTTGGCTTCCTGCCATTGTTTCCACTGAGCATAGCCAGCTGCCCTCCACAATAAATCTGTAACTATTTTCCTAGATCAACTGTCCATTTTGACGATACTGACTATGATACGTGTATCGACTGCCTTATATTGAAAAATGGTAGCTGGGCGCGACGGCTCTCAGTGCCGTCCAAATAACGGAGGAAATAATAGCCAGACGTTGTTTAACCTAAACATTAATAAAATCTATCGAGTGACATTAACATCTCGATAATCTTTCATCCTTTAGCCTTGAACTGGAAAACTTCAAATAAACATTACGGTAAAAATCATATAAAAATAGTCCTCGATCTTACGTATTCTCGGAGCATAAACAAAATAAACTGGCACAAGTGCTACCCGCGTATCACAATAAAAGGGAGTTTGCGAAAAAAATCGCGTATTACTTATTCCGCTGCGGTGGGAAACTCGGCGGAAAGTTCGCCAACTTTTGCCGCACTACATACGTTATTGTTTACTTGGTTACACACGTGTGCAAGAAATATAGCGCTTTATAACAATATATATAATATATAGGGGGTTTGTATCATGTTTTCCTTCTCATACGGCTAGGTGATCTGCCTCTTGCGATCCTTAAGTCGCCTCTTACGACAACCTCAGGATAGTGTGGGTTGGTGACATTGTGTATTCTAATATTCTAAAAATAGTAAAAGTACAAAGAAACAGTTAAAATGCCTGGGATCCAGTCATTAAATTGATCAAATCTCAAGCACAACACTCATCTACAAGAAGACCTCTGGACACCGTGAGCGATTTCTGCGTGCACAGGGAACGTTATCAATAAAACAAAAATATAGGCGGTAGATTTTAACTGTTTCTTTGTAATTTTTGTTAAAAATCTCTTCCATAAAATCTGAGTCAGAAGTTAGGAATGGTCTATGAACCATACAGCTTGAAATGAATAGACAGAGCCATGTGAATTGAGGCAATTTTAAATCGCGTCAAATGCTACGTGTATTAGATTTGTTGAAACTGGAGCTTACGGTAATCTGGATTTCGGTTGAGTTTGTGAATCAAATTTGCGAATTGATGTATTTGAGGATTGTTCGGGCACGTCATGCAAATTGACAAGAATAATGTACCCAAATCCGTATCCCCAGTGTACTATGTATGTTGGAGTACCCGTGTGAGTGCATTTGTACTAAGGGAATTAACAATTCTGGAACGATTGTGGACTGGACCATCTCAATTGTGATATTTACTATTACGAATAACCTACTATTTAATCGCCTAGTTTGGAATTCAATTGCAGGTTAAAGAAAGGTTAAGCAAGACCTGATTCAGCCTGATTAGAAGGGCTTTTTTTAAAACTGATCGTGGCGGTCGTGCCGCGGAGGGCTTGTAAAGCAGCCATAGTCCCATGAATACTGACAGTGGGTCTAACCAGTCAGTCCAGTAGATAGAATCTCGTAGGTCAGGTAGCAATACTAATGATGACATATGGAACAGAGACGTGGTCGCTCACTATGGGCTCCATCAGACGGCTCAAAGTCACCCAAAGGGCAATGGAGAGGGCTATGCTCGGAGTTTCCCTGCGAGATCGAATCAGAAATGATGAGATACGCAGGCAAACCAGGGTCACCGACATAGCCCACCGGATTGCCAAACTGAAGTGGCAGTGGGCAGGGCACATAGCTCGCAGGACCGACGCCCGATGGGGCAGAAAAGTTCTCGAGTGGCGACCGCGTTCCGGAAGGCGTAGTGCTGGTAGGCCTCCCACACGGTGGACCGACGACCTGGTTAAGGTCGCCGGAAAGCAGTGGATGCGGGCGGCCCAGGACCGGCCTTTGTGGAGGTTCTTGGGGGAGGCCTATGTCCAGCAGTGGACGTCTTTTGGCTGAAATGATGATGATGATGAGTCGGGCTCCCCCGTTGCATGGAGGGTAATAAGCATACTATTCATTTCCTTTTGTCAGCTGTTACAACACCCGTAGGATAGAATTGGGAAACTACGGGCGGAAAAATACCGGCACCTGATGTCGTTGAAATCACTGGCAGCTGACTTTGGAAGCGAAATTTGCAAAAAGCGAGGTAGAAAAAAAGCAATTGGTAATAGCAGAAGCGAATTAAAATTAGTGCAATGTTCGGAATCTTGGGATAGACATGTCTAGAAGCCGACTATGTCAGGCTGATGATGATTAGCTCACAGGCTTCGCTCCACAGTAGGGAAACATGCTCTGGGACCCTTACTAGCCTTGGAGCCGGTAGCCCAGCAAATTAACATGTTCTTCTAAATATCGTGTCGTATCGTGAAGTCAAAGGAAAGGCATTTTGTTGAGAAGGTGGAAAATTACTCCACCGACTAGAGGAAGCGCTCTTAAATAGGATAGAACTGTAAACTTTAAGCTTCTTGGAGTGTAATAGCTCGGTGAATCAGTCACCACAGTCTCTACTACTTTAAACCGCGTTAAAGAGTACCTAAAGCTTGGTATCAAAAATGATTGAAAACACTGCAGCGAATAATATAACTAGATGTGAACCCGGATTCCCCTAACCTACCAATTTATTAAAGAAAAACAAAATAAAAATTGCCCGTAATAATAAAGAGCGCAATTCTGCTGCTAAAATACGAACGAAAAATCTGACCGCGTCGAATTATTTTCACGCACTTACCTTAAAACCTTTTTAATAATTGAAAGCATTCTAACCCAAGCGTGGGCGATGCTTAGCTGTGTCGCCGCCAAAATGATAACCTGAATAAGTAAGCACTGTCATATTTATTTGGGCACTTTGGCCCCGACAGATTTTGTTATCGTTATTAAATGTTTTAGTTTGGGTTATGTACGACTCTCAAAGGTATACGGACTATCAAAACCTATTCAACTGGGCTAGTTATAACAAATGGAAATAAAATTAGTTCGCAACATATCAGTATTTGAAATGTATACATTAGTGGAATAAAACTGTTTCTGTACCATTTGCAAATATGTACATTTTAATAAGATACAGCCCAGTTAGTAATATTAGTGAGTTGTTAATCATAAAATGTACTGCGAATGGTTTTAATTGGCTGGACTCGAAATTGCCTTGACTCAGTGCAGTTATCTTGGGATCATAGAACTGGTCTAACCAGGATCTCGGGAACCACAGGCATGGTTTATTCTGACTCTTTATTTAATTAAAATCACTGATATCAGTTAATTTTCGTAAAGATAACTGACGATCTCACAAAAATCCCTTATGATATCTTACTTTATCTTTACTTTTATCTTTATGTTATCTACCAGGCTGAGTGACCGGTGACTTTAGTCGGCTCGAATAACCTCCATGTTGCTGATTTAGAAAATATTTTACTCTGCGAGTGTCGTAAAAGGCGACTGACACATAAAATATCTGACCAGCATCGTGGCAAAGATTAGGTACATTAAAACATAATTCGCACACATACCCAGGCCCAGAGAGGTGTGCTTTAACTATAGTCACCGGTTCTCTAGTTATAAAAAAAACATTTTCTTACCAGGCGTGGCTTTCAAGTCCTTAATCAACCAGTTTGGTGGAGTCCAGGTTGGTGGAGTTGACGAGCAGAGTTGGCAACGACAATTAAACAAAGCAAAAACATCCTCGTAACCTATAAAAGACTCCTGGCGGTACCACGGCCATATGGGTTGGCTTAATGCCATTGCTCGTACAACAATCTCAGTACAGAATAGGTATGGCATTTTGTATTCTAAATCCGTCACCACACTGCCTCAGCAATGGATCAATCACAAGCAGAAATGGTACCAATATATAACCACAAATCAATGTTAAACTCCATGTTTGGTTGAGATTTCAGAAGTCAGCGAAAAAAATTGGATGCGTAAATAGAAAGGTTCGCTCCTCGGCAGCATTATGAATTCAAACTAGGTCCGTTCATAATTTATGGATATTTCCGCTCTGAGCCTCAACGCTATTATCGAGTGAGGGGTCAAATTCAGTGCGGGCACTTTTGGAAAATCCCCTATCGGGTACATTAGGGAGTCCTTTGTTTTAAATTTTGAGTAAAGCTTATGATGTGAGGCTTCCTCCAAATTGATGAGGAGAAATTGGCTGGTATCTGCTTAGTCGAAAGGGCCAGCACCGGGCTTCAACCGCCAAAAAAGAAAATTAATTTTATTTAAAATCCATATAACTTTTATGAAACTTAACTTCTCTTTATTTCTATAAAATACTTTCTATGTCCAAAATATCATTTACATACATCAATTACGTTATGAGTAGATGGGTTATTTTGATAATATCCTGAAGATCAACCCACGCTTTCCTTTAAAAAAAAAAAATTAAATTGGATTTTCTCCTGTAGCGTATTTTTTTAAACTATAATTTATTTTATATTTTTTTTATTATTTGCAATATCTATATGATATTAACATTTCTATTAGCTATTGCATAAAAGAGCGGTGTTTCACCTTGACGGTATCTTCATACAAAAAATCGCTAATCCTGATTATCCTAGTAAGGATAAAGGATCAAACTGAATTCAAAAATATTGAATTATCATCGGTCCTTAATAAGTATGCCAAATTTCGTGTTAATCCGACGTTTTGAAGTGGGTCAAAATCATGTTCAAAGATTCCGTTACGTCTATTGGTCCGCCCGGCTAGCACGTCTAAGTCCGCAGTTTTTCAGTGTGTATGCGAGAGCCGGTGCCCGACAGGGCATTTCCTAGAATTGCCTGCCCCATCATATACCCTGGCGTAGCTTTCCATCACGCAAGCCTAGGGTCAAAGGCAATCTTTAATATCACTACATAGTATAAAACAAAGTCGCTGTCGTTTGTCCGTCCCTATGTATGCCTTAATCTTTAAAACTACGCAACATATTTTGAAGCGGTTTTTTTAATAGATCGAGTGATTCAAGAGGAAGGTTTCTATGTATAATACATGCATAATTGCACCCGTGCGAAGCCAGGGCGGATCGCTAGTAACAGATAAAAAAATAATTGGAAACTACAAGATCTCTCTCTCTCTCTCTCTCTCTTTGCGTCGTATTCCTCAATGTTGAGGGTCGTGACCACTCTTCAGCTTCACTTTCTCTTGTATGATGTTCTTCCATCTGTTCCTTTTCTGGCGGTGTGGAGCGCATTGTGGACCGTAGAATTGAGAGTGGTGCGGATTTGATCGGACCAACGTGTAGGGCTGCGGCCTCCATGTCGTGTTCCGTCTACTTTCCTGATCACAATGAGCCTTTAGAGGTTATCACCATCTTTCCTTGCAATGTGACCGAAGTTTTCGAGGACTCTGCGTAGACATTCGGAAGATAATCACGAGGAAATCTTGAGCTCACTATGGAGACGTTTTTCCGAAATTCTGTCCAAGGAATGCGAAGCATCTTCCTCCAGCACCACATTACAAAAGCGTCGATGCGTCTGCGGTCTTTCAGCGCCATGTGCAAATATTGAGAACACCAGGGGCCGCACCAGTTTGGTATTGGTCTTTATTGAGATGTTAACTACAAGATATAAAGTACTAAAGTCTCTTAAATGATGTCAGCTACGGCACTGTTTAAACAATGCACCGTACAAAATTAATTTTATTAATGGCCATATGTTTAATGCTGTTCATAGTAGTAAAGTGTTTGCAAGTATCGCTCATCAATTTAGCAAACACAATTAATCTTTTCCATAAATTGTGAGATATATTTCTATGCTAAATTACTTGATTTTTTTAAATTCTCACACAAACACAACGCACACAAACTTAAATATGCACTTAAAACGTTTAGCGAATATATAATTGAAATTTAAAACATTTATTTTGTTTGGGTACGATGGAAACTTACAAATAGTCAACATAATTATTCTTATAATATTGTACAATAAAAAATATCGACCGTCTACCACCAGTTCGGAACGCGACCACTGCTCAGAAGAACTGGCAAGAAACTCAGAGGACATGTAATTTTTTTTCTTTGCGCTCTAATTTCATATATATGTGTAAGTACAATAACATAAACAACGAATATAAAATATTGACACTGAACTGCTTAGTCCGAAGCAGTTGGGTCGTTTACATAATCAGCAATGCAGTAATACGCTTTTTTGTAAAGTTTTATCATTTAAGTTAAGTTGCATGGGCAGTTTGTTATAAAAGCGTAAAAGTAGTTACCAATCACAATAATACAATTACAAATATTTTCAAATATATTTATTTATTTTTGTAGATGTTACTTCGGTCAACTAGACACGTATTATGATAACTACATACGATGTTTCACTGCAACATGATATAAAACATTTCCGCGAATTCCAGGTGTGTCGTTAATTACGTCTCTAGACAGTAATAAGTGCAGACATGAGTACCGTCTCGTTCAAAATCAACGGCGAAGAGCATTCAGGTAAAAATAAAAAAAAATGATATCGCTTATTTATTGTCACATTTATTTATTGTCGAACAACAAGGATCCAAAACATAGAACAAAATACAACACAAAACGATTAGTAATAATTGTCTTTATAGGCTACATTAGTACTTATATTCTACCAGTGATAGAGTATGCTTACTTAGGAGCCTCACAATGGGACTATAAGTATGCCTAAAGATTTTTTTTGTTAAACATAACCCATGCTCCAGGTATAACCAATAACGCGCGGGGCAGTTTTCAAATATAAAATCCACGAACACTAATGACACCCAGACACAGAGCAAGTGCACTTTACACAAAGTTAGCTGCTCTAAAAGATCATTAGCATAATTATTTGCTAAACATCAATTAGAAATGTTTTATTATTGCCTTTTTTTCGGTACAGATTCGTATGGGTTTATATTTTTCTACAGAGACGAGTGGTGTGTGTGAAGTTTAAAACACATAAGCTTACATTAAAATATACATTTAAGTTGGCTCATCTAGCTCTTTCACACTTTATTTACCATATACCACCGGTTCGGAAGACTGCTTTTCAGAGAAGAGGAAATAGGCTCTCTATTTACCTTGTTAAATGGCCACCTTTGATTTTTGACTATTTGCAAAGCATTCGCAAGAATTTATTCAAATAAAAAACACAAAATTAAAAATCAAAATCAATCAAAACATTGATTTTGATTTTTATTTTGGATACAAAGGCAGATTTGTGAGAGCAAGCCCGCGCTTATGGGTTTAAACAAGTACTAAAACTCTGGTGATCAGATATTGCCAACAATCTACTATGCAGCTGCTGTTCAAAGGTCATTTCGGAATGAGTTGATTGTTTATTCGTATTTACTCTTTCCGAATTTATATGGGTAGATATTATTTACTCGTACTAGTTTGTATATCGTATATCAATCAATTTGACGACACGGTTAGCGCAGTGGTTGAGCGATCGACTTCTGCGCAGCATGTCGCGGGTTCGATCCCCACACGGAAGAAATATTTAAACGACCTACAAGTATTTTTTCCGGGTCTGGGTGTTTTCTATCTACAATATGTACCTATGTATTTACAAAAAAAAAATGTATATAAGTAGTTTATCATCCATCTCGTTACCATAACACAAGCATTAAGTTGCTTAGCTTGGACGAGATGGCGTTGTGTGAAATGTCCAATGATATTTATTTATTATTATTTATAGTATATGTTAATCTATACGCAGTGTAAAGCAATTGCAGTACACATGGCATACTCTGAATATATGAATATCCACTATACTACCACGTATCTGCTACGCCAGTCCTGTCAGAACAGCAAAGTGAAGACGATGGATCAATTTAGGAATTGTGCATTGCATAGGCATACTGCGTATGCCAAGATGCATGAAGCATCACTCACTCTGAAGTTGGTCCACTGATGGACATAGGGCTCCTCCAAGGATTTCCACGAAGGCCGCTCCATCGTGTGGGAGGCCTGCGCTTCCTGAAACGTGGTAGCCACCGTAGTACTTTTCAGCCCCATCGGGAATCAGTCCTGCGAGCTATGTGCTCTGCCCACTGCCATTTAAGTTTGGAAATCCTCTAGGCTATCTAATGTAACCTTTTGCAATACACTCCACAGTGGGATCAGACATTTCCGCTGATGTTATGCTGGTCGACTACCTTCGAAACCATCTCAACCTCCGTGGCACCAAGTATATGTGCCGAGAAGGTGGATGTGGCACCTGCATAGTCACTGCGTCTAAAAGTACTGGAGAACCTTCAATTGCAATTAATTCGGTAAGAGGAAGAGGTCAGTTGATGGTTCCCAATGCATTTGGCTAAGCTAACCACTCGGCCGGATCATGCTTTGACGTCATTATAACATTTATGGCAATCGACACATGACGCCACCAGCCTTAAAAACTTATGATATTAACTTATTATACTATCTGGTATGTTATATTAAAGAGATTACTTTTAAAATATTACCCAAGTGGCCACAAAAAGATGCTCGACAGCAAACCTGAAAAAACGCGCAAACTATTTTGGTCTAAGGTACTGGTCTTATGACAGGTAGGTATTAAGACAGAGAACCGGAGCTTCCTGACTGGGGAAGTACCTCCATATTACAGAAAACTGCAGCCAAACAACACCATCCTTTTCTGATGCGCGGTAATATATTGTTGTACACTAGAGTATAAGAAAGAGAATTTAATACACTAATTAACTTACAGTAATGATCATCAAGGATTTGCACCATTGAACAAGTTTATTGGTCATTGGCGCGTAGTATAATTAATTATCCATATTCATAAATTGAAAAATAAATGTCTGGGTACAATTACCATTGTTGTTAGTACAGTTGATCAAATAGAAAAAAATATGTGGCGAAACATTATTTGTCCAAGACAAACAGCAGAGTTAAATGTACCAAAATGTTCGTAGATATTGTTAAATTCTCAATGTAGTGACTTAAAATATGAATCTCACTAAGTTATTCTGTCTCAAGTTTGCGCCGAGGCAACTAAATAACTATGTATTACCAGATATTTATTTTAATGTATATTTTATGTATAAGTGTAGACCGCCAAAGATGCACCTGAACACTTTATTGGCAACCCCAATTCTCCCGGTTTGCGTAGTATAGTATACCTATCTAATATTCCTTCATCAAATTGGAGAACACCTGCCTTACCACTCGATGATTTATGTTTCTTTTTATTTTGGCAAACTATGTCAGTTGAATTTAAGCCAGATCTTCTCATATTATTCTCATATGAGTTCCAAAAATCACATTTTTATATTTTCTACTTCAGTGTCTAGTAGCAGTTCTGCAATGCGATGGTTGGGAGATTATAACCATTGAGGGGCTGGGTAACAGGAAGAAGGGCTACCACTCGATTCAGAACACTCTATACGAGCAAAATGGTAGCCAATGTGGGTACTGCAGTCCTGGATGGTCAATGGCCATGTATGGGTACGGCCACTTTTTTTTTGTTTTGCTAACTGCATCCAGCCGCAAAATCCTTTCTTCAAGAACATACTCATTTAACCGAACGTCCACCGTCAGCTAAAATAAGTTAGTTTAGTTTAGCTTGTTTAGTTTAGCAACTTGTGTGAAAAACTGGCTCAACTATGCAAGTTTAAGCGGTGGTTTTAAAGTTCCTAGATACATATTTTGAGTAGTAATCTCGCTATTTGATGTGATTATTCGTGCGCAGTAGAAGATGCATGTAAAAAAGAAACTTTGCTATTTATATTTGGTTCAATAAACTCACTTAAATTGCTATTTCATAAATCTTTATAGTGATACTAGACTGAGATCAATAATCGCAACCCTAAAACATCAAACGAAATCTTGGTACAATTTAAAATAATTTATTTATGTTACCGTGTGTTCTCAGTCTCCTTAATCAAAACAAGAAAGCAACAATGTTGGACATAGAAAAAAGCTTAAGTAGCAATCTGTGTCGGTGTACAGGCTACAGACCTATCATAGAAGGCTTCAAAAAGTTTGGAATAGACGCTCCATCTGAGTGTAGGATAAAGGATATAGAAGACTTAACACTTTGCAAGGAAGCTAATAAGGAATGCAATAAAGAAGATTGCGAAGAGGCTGATTGGTGTTTACTTAAACATGAGGATTTATTTGAAAATGAGACGAAAAAGATTGAGCTGAAAGATAAAAAGACTTGGTATAGACCAACTTCCTTAAACAGCGTCCTTGATATATTTAAAACAATAGATCTTTGTGACTATATGTTAGTAGGTGGAAATACTGCTAAAGGTCAGTATATAATACATGCTATTTAAAAAACTATAATCTACAACTAACTATATCAAAATACAAAAAAAAACGAACATGAAAATAGCTATAATCGTTGTTGTTACATACAATATTATAAAAGATACTCCCCTGCCCGGTCTCCGGGGCTTTATATCAAGGTGAGCATGATGTTGGCAGCTGATAAAGACCCCTTTACTTGTGCTGCCAGCGTCATGGTTTCATTGATTAAGGCGCATTTTCACTAGGCGGCATGTTGCAGATACTTGTCGCTCGATATTCACTCTGCAAAAGTTGTGGAACAATATCCCGCGACTCTATCACATTGGCCAGCCAGTCGTGATCAGTATGTCGCCCGAAAAAGTAGTGGGAAGAAGTAGGAAGTCCCGCGCGTCGACGCTCGCAGACCATATACAAGTTGCGCGACCCGTAAATGTCCCATTACTGAGCCGGCGACACGTGAGCGACGGGCACCGCTGATCATCAGGTGGCCGGAAGCTTGATGGCCACTCTGGTGAAATTAAAAGGACGGTTGACGCATATGATTTATTACCAGATAAGCGCGGGTTCGCGATTCCTGCAAGTGAAACCGCGTGCAAACTAACATTCTAGAAACCAAAAAATCCATGGGCGGCGGTTACCACTTACCATCAGGTGGACCCCTAGCTCGTTTGCCACCAAAGGCAATAAAAAATTCATTATGGTAATAAATTTAGTTTGATTTCAGGGGTCAATCCGATAGATGATTATCCTAGTACACTGATAGACATAAATGCAGTACCAGAACTTAAGGTTGTAGAATTAGATCAAAACCTTATAGTGGGCGCAGGTTTGCCATTGACAGATTTTTTGAATGTGTTAAAAGACTACGGACAAAAAGTCAATTTTGAATATTTACAGAAAGTTCATGATCACGTTAGCATGATAGCACATATAGCCGTAAGAAATGTGAGTACAAAATTTTATTTATTCATTCATCACACTAATAGAGTATATTGTATGAATATTAATTTAACTGTCTTTATAAAAGGTGGGAACAATAGCGGGAAATCTGATGATCAAACATACGACGAATTCATTTCAATCAGATTTGTTTCTGCTGCTAGAAACAGTTGGTGCGCAAACGACTATCGGTATGTACTTACTATTCGTTTGATTGGTTCGCAGGTTTATCATCGTGGCTTTGATTCAAATTTATTACCTTACTACACATCTGTAACATATGTTAAAATACTGACCATGGCTGCTGGACGCCGACTAATTACTAATTATTTTTGGTTTTATATTATTAGATCATTATTATTTTCAGTCGATCGAGATTATTCGATACAAACAGTTACTATGCAAGAGTTTCTACTTTTGAACATGCAAGGAAAAGTAATCGTGAATATTCTTATTCCACCTCTAAACGCTCAAGAACATCATTTATTATCTTTTAAGGTATGCGATCGTCATAAACAAATGTTGTTTCTGATATCTAAAACCCAAACTATGCTAAGCTTGTATTTTAGACCCATAAAAAAGGAAAGAGTGTGTGTAAATATCTTCAGGAATCAAATTTCACAGCACAACAAAGGCCCGACCTAGTATGTACAGGTTAAGGTGAATTCAGCCGAAACAGAAGGTTCTTTGTATATTTTCATAGTATGCATCCAGCCAAATTTGGTTGGCTATTCGCTGGCTTATTAATATCTCCGTCATAGTGTTGTTTAGTTTCCCATTAGTGTTTGCGATATGGCAACCTTTTGTAGTTGAGGACATAAACTTTTCCCCAGTATACACCCGCACTACTACGTCGCAAGGGTGGAAATTTAATTTTTAAACATTGTGGGTGCATTCCATTTGCATCATCCGCTCTTTCGTACTTCGATGCCCCCTGCCCTCGCTGTGAGGCCCACTATGCATGTGGCGTGTATTTTTTTTAGTATTTGTTTTATGTTTACATTAAAAAAATTGTGATATCTTTTAATAAAATGTGCGATTTTAATAATTCTAAATTTAACTTATAGGTATTGAAATAGTCTTGAATACAAAATCGATTATTATCTGGGTAAGAATGAATAGAATGTACAATATGGTCTGATTTTGGTCGGCAATACTATGATACTATAAGAGGTAAAAAAGTAGTAATGGATATAAATATAAGTTAAACATGTGTCGTGAAGATTTTTATAAATATTTATATTTATGTTTTCTTTGTTATTATACCATAATTTTTGGTCTGCGTTTAATTGTTTCCGAAGCGACTGCGGTGAAAAGCACTTTATGGCAAAGCTTACACCACACACACGGGTTACGTTATTGAAATTTTAGTAGGGACTCCTTTATTCTTAGTACTAAAAAAACTTTATAATACTTAGGAATGACGTGATAATCTAATGGTGGAAGAATGTTTGAAATCATTCCAACAGTTATTAAATTAATCCGTTACAAACCAAAATACAAATGTTTCTACTTCATAATAATTAGTATAGATACTTATGATTACAGATAATGTCTAGATCGCAAAGCACACATGCAATTGTCAACGCGGGCTTTTTATATAAGTTAACAAACGAAAATATAGTTAAAGAGTGCCGCATAGTTTATGGTGCCTTGAGTAGTAATTTTATCAGAGCATCATCTACTGAGGCATATCTGGTTGGTAAATCTTTATTTACTAATGAAACATTGCAAGGAGCTATTCAAGTTTTGGAAGCTGAACTGGTTATCGAGGAACGCCCGCCTGAACCCTCGGCACTATTCAGGAGATTTTTGGCCAAGTCCTTATTATACAAGGTAAATAAGCTAATTTGGAAATTATCAAAATTACCAACCCATACCTTACGCCCTGAGGACGTCTTAAGAAGCAACTAATCGAATGCTTAATACGAACCTTGTGCCGACAAGACGAGTTAACACAGGTCAGCGTGTTACCTCTGCCGCCATAATAATCTAGGGACTTTAGTTAAATTTACTAAGACAGTAACCATTACTATCAATATGATGATAAATCAACTACATCTACCAATCACGGAAGACTGTTAATTAATCTGCTAACTGTTAAAATGTATGATCACTATACAGCTAGACTGGTAATATATTGCAATATAAATGTACAATGTATAATTGCATCGGATTTCAGGGTCTCTTAACGCTGGCTCCATCAAGCGTAGTATCGACGCGCAATATATCAGGTGCTGTGAATCTTCATGACGCGCGAGGGGAGTCTAGCGGCGTACAGACATATCCTACAGATAATTCAAAGTATCCGTTGAATCAACCCATAAAGAAACTAGAAGGATTGGTAAGTGTTATTGAGTTATCATGATTAAATCATTTTGGAGTTCCGGTAGGTTTTGGTATCTTAAATAGATTTACTGGTGTAATGTTGTTTCTGTAGATTCAATGTGCTGGAGAAGCAAAATACACCGATGACATATGGTCAATGCCTAACGAAGTATTCGCAGCTTTTGTGTTAAGTACTGTAGCAATAGGAACTATCGAAGAAATAAATGCTAGTGAGGCTATGGTGAGTAAAGTAATTATTTAATAATCTACTTTTACGTAGAAACTATGTAGTTACCTCTTTGCTATAAAAGTACATGTTACCTTACAGAAAATTGAAGGAGTGGTAGCATTTTACACAGCAAAAGACATCCCTGGGCTAAATTCTTTTACACCAGCAGATGATATTGCCGATTCTGATAACGAAGAAGTACTAGCTGACGGTACTGTAAAGTTTTACCATCAGCCAATTGCTATTATTGTTGCGGTAACACAACACATAGCTGAAAAAGCATCTAAACTGGTCAAAGTGACGTACAGTAATAATAAAACACCAGTGCTTGATATTAAAGAAGCTAGAAACGACAGTAGTCGTAACACACTTGTGGCTTCGGTGGATTCCACGAGTACTGGCACTGATATAAGTAAGACTATAACTGGTACCCATACATTGTACGGACAGTATCACATGACAATGGAAACGAATGTTTGCGTTGCTATGCCTACTGAGGAAGGAATAGAAGTTCACACTGCAGCTCAATGGATGGGTGCTACACATACAATGATATCTAGGGCACTAAATATTGACCAAAATAAGTAAGTGATGAAAATTAGGTATATTTTTAATTAGCGGTAATTCTCATAATTCGTTGTTAACATCGTTTTAATTATATACTATTATTATAGATAAAGTATTAGAATTTTATTGTAATCATACGTAAGTAATGCCAATTATTTTCCTCAGGATCAGCGTGTATGTTAATCGTATCGGAGGTGGTTTTGGTATGAAAGTGTCCAGAAATACTCAATTTGCTGTCGCCTGTAGCCTTGTAGTGGTGAAGTTGAATCGTCCTTGTAGGTTCAGTGCACCTTTAACTGTCAACACTAAAGCCCTGGGAAAACGAATGCCTTGTGTGAACGATTATACGGTACGAGTATTTACTATAAAATAATTGCAAACTTGTTTTCAAATACTCAGAAACTATGGATTAGGATATTGTAATTGATTTGACGTACTTTATTGTATTTAGGTGGCCGTGAACAGTACTGGTGTTATCCAATATATAAATACCAACATTTACGAAGACAATGGTTACAAAATAAACGAAAAACTATCTGCCCTCGGCTATGATGTCTATGCTAATTGCTACGATGTTACCAAATTTAACTACAAACTGTTTGATACAATTACAGATTCGGCCAAAACTACATGGTGTAGAGCACCTGGTAAGAATATAGTACTCACAACATTAATCTAACAATAATGTGTGCAAAATGCATGTTAGTCTATTACAATTATAAAAATATAATGAAGACACAGACTTTTTATTTAATAACGTGTTCGTTTTTGGATTTAGTATTTGATCTTTTTGCATTAAAAATCACCATTCATCAAAAGAACAATACTTATAAATATAAAAATCGGGCAGTTTTTACTACAATATTGAACAAACACTTGAAAAACAAAACTAATGTTTGCTATTGCGTACAAGAATTTCGCGGGCAAACTCAAAGAACTTTATTTACGTAGGTTAAAATCGTCATATTTAAAATTACAATTATCATCTTACGACCCTTGTCCCACGCTAGGTGGTAGTCTCCATACACACCTATCAGTCGTCATATCTACAGTCACACCTTTCATACACAATTCCTCATTCTTACATCCATCTCTTTTGATCTCCCACACCCTTGCGTCCACCCACATTCATGCTGACCTACCTACCACCGGTTCGGAATGCTGCTCTACAGAGAAGAGCCGGCAAGAAATTCGGTAGTTACTTTTATCAAATCATTGGTCTTGTTTACAAGAGGTGCAAGAGTTGGTAAATATATTATCTTTTCCATTAAGGTACTCTGGAAACTTTAGCCTGTATAGAGTTAACAATGGATCGTATAGCTTACGAAACGAGGCTAGATCCGATAGAAGTACGTCTAGCCAACTTAGATAGAACTGAACATAGCATAATTGAAGAAATGCTGGATACCCTTAAGACAAAAGCTGATTACGTTAAAAGGAGAGAAGACATTGAATTATATAACAGAGAAAACAGATGGAAGAAAAAGGGCCTGAGAATGAATTTCTGTCGTTGGGCACCAAACGGATATCTAAGATACGATGTAAACCTTTCAATATATCACACTGATGGTACTATTGTATTAACACACAGTGGAGTTGAAATGGGTCAAGGCCTTAACACGAAAGCGGCTCAAATGGTGGCCTATTTTCTGGGTGTGTCCATTGACAAAGTTCAAGTTAAAGGCAACAACTCAATTGGTTCACCTAATGCTTACATAAGCGGCGGTAGCCTTGGACATCAAACAGTTTTGATTGGTGTCAAGAAATGTTGTAACGAAATTAATAATAGGTTTGATCCTATAAGAGCAATGAATCAAAATCTGGCTTGGGAAGCTTTAGTTAGAGCTGCGTACGATAATGACGTAGATCTACAAGCACACGGCTATGCCGGGGCTGCTGATGCTGTAACTTATAATGTGTATGGTATCGGTTGTTGCGAGGTAGAAGTAGATTTATTGACTGGAGAGCTGGAAATACACAGGTTCGACATATTACAAGATGTTGGTTTCAGTTTGAATCCAGAAATTGATATCGGTCAGGTACATACTATCGTTGTTTTTTATTTATTCTTACACTTTCCTTTTCATTTATTATATTATATTTTATTTATATTTCTTTTCAAAAAAATAGAGTTTAAATGTAATTTATGTATATTTTCACAGGAAAAAGTTACTAAAAGGTAACTGTCGATAGTCTTCATATTAACTGTGCTGATATACATATTTTCTGTTGACAGATCGAAGGAGGTCTAATTATGGGTATTGGTTATTTCACTTCTGAGAAAATTCTTTATGACACGACTGGAGAACTTTTTACCACTAGAACCTGGGACATACATGTACCTGTAGCAAGAGATATTCCCAAGGAACTAAAAGTGCATATTCTACCCAACTCCTATGGCGAAGACGTTATTCTTGGGTCTAAAGGTAATTTCTTGTTCTGTGTTGATCGTTTAACATTTTATTATAAATATTTTGTAAATTGTGTGTTATTCTAATAATACGCTCAACAGCTACTGGTGAGCCGGCCATCTGTTCATCGGTGGTTGTAGCGCTGGCTTTGAGAGAAGCTATCACCCAAGGACGCCTAGAGACTGGCATACCCACCACAACGTGGTTTGATATCGGTAAGGCTTTGTACCTAAACCTACTGGTTATTTTAACATTGTAGACAGGTGGCTCAGCATGCAACTATCTAGCATGAGAATTAATCAATTTAGTTAATATTGTTTTTTCAGATGGGCCATACTCGAATGAAATGATTTGCTTGTCAGCTGCGACAGTTACTGATGATTTTAAGTTTAATTAAATAAATAAAACATGTAATGTTATTTGGGAAATTTAAGGTACTAAATGAATTAAGAAGCGTGAGCAATTTCTGCGTGCACGTTATCAATAAAACAAAATTATAGGCGGTACTATGGCCTGGAAGAGATTGCTATTTTGCGATATAAGGCCACCGATTGTACAAGTGAATTATAAATGTATTCTATCGTAAGTTGTTACTATTGTGTTTGTGTTTGCTCTTTAATAAAGTTATTTTTTTCTAATAATAATACTAAAACTAATAATTGTTTCAGTATATTTTATCTTTGTCTACTAAAATATTTTGTCTAGAAATTTAGGTACGTAATACGTACCTAAATTTCTAGTGGCTATATTATATTAATTTTTATCTTTCATTAAAACACATCACAATATCCATCTCAGTCTACAGATGCTGGGTATAGGATCGAGCCGCCCTTTGCATGTAATACATACTCAAGGGTCCCTCGCCAGTAATTTAGGATCCTTCAGAAGGCCCTTCCGACTTCCCCTTAGGGAGGGTAATTGATAATGAAATTCAACGACCTTCCTTCCAAATTGTGGAGTTATTACCTTCTGTGCCCACATTGTCAAGATTGAGTTAAAATTTAATTGCAATCGATATTTTGAGATGATCACGTAAGCAATCATAGAGACAAATATCAAAAAAATAATCTTTTTAATAACAATTACCATGTTTAGCCATTTTTTTATGATTAAATGTTTATTGGTTTAGCGTATAATATCTAATGAGGTTTACCGTGATTTGATACAAAATATAAAGTGTTACATTCTGTCTGTCTTGAAGATAATCCAAAGAACTGGACAAGTAGATAAAATTGTTAAAGATATCTTTACAGATAAATAAAATTGGAGCCATTATCATCAGCAGAGTCTGTCTGCTCCGGCTAATCTCTGGAACGGCGGGACCGATTTTGACGGGACTTTCACTAATAGGTAGCTGATGATTTAAGGAGTAACTTAGGTTTATTTTAGACTAGTTTCGCCCCGCGGCGTCACCCACGGTACGACAATAAGTAAGCGCGGGTAAAACCGCGGGGCGCAGCTAGTTTCATAATATCGTACCGCACTAGGTGAATCATCATCATTTAAGCAAAAGACGTTCATTACTGGACATTGGATTTGCACTACGTTAATATCCCCACAAAAATTTGTTAATCGTGGACTGTGTGAAAGACGCTGGTACAGATTTGATCTGGCGTATTCTTATGACGTATTGACGTTTAAGGATAAAAAAAGTTATATAGCTGTCACTAATCTGTCAGACTTGTTTGTAGTACCATCATTGTAACTCTTTTATTTAAAAGAGCATCCATGGAGTTTCTTGCCGGCTCTTCTCTGTGGAATGGCATTCCGAACCGGTGGTAAAAACTTAATAATTTTTAATTTTTCTTTTTAATCATAAATTTTTGTGTTATAATTTCTTTTCTATTTGAAAGCATTCGTAAGAATTTTGATTTTGAAAACATTTTGATTTGATTTTTTTTTACGTTGTTACACGCCTAGTACAGTATACAGTCCAAAACAAGGAAATTACTTATGTATTGTATGTTATCCTCGTCACTGGCGGAGGTTCCATCTGAGCATCTCTCGCTTTCTTGTCGAACCGGCCGGACTGGACATATCGTCTCGACAATCTTTGTGTGTGTAATATTTAATTATTGACTGCCTCGTTGGTCTAGTGGTTAGATGTGCCGCCTTTGGATCAACGGGTCCCGGGTTCGATTCCGGGGTCGGGCAAGTGTCTTTGTCTAAACCAGAGGCACTGGCTCGGAGTCTGGGTGTCATTTCTATCTATAATAAGTATGTATTTACAAAAAAAAATGTATATAAGTAGTTTATCATCCATCTAGTTACCATAACACAAGCATTAAGTTGCTTAGCTTGGGACGAGATGGCGTTGTGTGAAATGTCCAAGGATAATTATTTATTTAATTATTAATTATTAATGTGAACTAAGAAGATTAAAATATGGAAAACAAGTCGCATTATTTCACTATCCTCTACCTGTGCCGACCAACATAAAACAGTCCTTAAACAATGCTACTTACTTTAAGTATGTATTGGCTAAACCTTAGTACCACCAAATATTTACAGCCGCCTCGGCACGTAGTTTATTCCTCGAATGCCCCTTTAATACCCCTGAATTCCCAGAAAGTCTTAACCAAATTCCAATCTTCCGATAACTTAACCTTCAACCGCTATCCGAAACATCCTCTTTAGTCAGCGTAGTAACCTCTAAATATTTGACATAATGTGCACAAAATACACAAATTCCAAGCAAGCGGTATGGGCCCAATGTAATTTGACCTCCATCTCAATACTGCTTAATAGGGTACAAAGGCCTTTTGTGGTTTAGGAACACTTACCTCGTAAATATGTAAAACTACCCTTTGCTTCATACGTGATGTTGAAGGATACGAAGTTATTCTGTTACGTCTGAATTTAAATTCGCCACAACCTGCTTCGTTTGATCACCAAGATCCTGGCATCCATTTTAGTCGAGTAGCATAGGTGTGCGTTAACTTTTCGAAGAAGTAAGATGGGTGTATTTCTACGGGCTTTGGTACAATCTTTTGGCGATTGTCGCCTTTACACAAATTCTCTCAAAATTACTTTAGTATCAACAGTTACAAAATCACAACAGAAGAATCCTCGATGAAGGAACACAACCACTCCAGTTTTATACGTCACGTATAAGGTGCCTTTTTGTGGGATAAAGTAAACGTATGTTTACACTCAGGTGGCACGGGAGTTTAGAGTTTATACTAGCGCAATAAAACCTAGTTTAGTGTAAAAGCTACTCACCAATTTAATGTAAAGGGACATGAGCTTTATAGAGTACGTTATAAGAGTGAGTTTTCTTTTTTAAGAGCTTCGGTACATTATCATAATGTGGTGTGTAAAGTCTGCAAAAGAGGACACGTTTTAATTCGGTGGTTAATCTACTGACAGGTGTGGAGTTTCGTTAGTATCTGCATCACTAGTCTGAACATAACAAACTCTGACGTAAATGTATTTTTGCAGTGTTTACACGTCACAGCTTCAAGAGTAGACATTGTATTTGTACGATGCAAATAACACGGAAACATTCAGGAGACAGCCAAAGTATAACGTAAAACATACATAAACAATAACATCAGAAACTATATAGTTAATGTGGAAGTTTTGTGGATAGATTTCACTATCTGCCTGACATTTTGCTTATATATTTAACGACTAGGTTTAAAAAAATGCTGTCTGTAGGTGTTTAGTAATAGAAACACCTTTTAGCCGACTTCAAAAAGGAGGGAGTTCTCAGTTTGGTTCTATGTTTTTTTATAACCAGTGCGAAGTTCGTTGGTTTAAACTCTGCTGTACGCAATGGAAATCGCCGTGTCAAATATTTGTGTACTTCTTGTTGTACTTCCACTCTTTTTCAAAGTAAACATGTAAGCAATAAAACAGAATATTTTAACTTTAATGAGACGACTTCGACTAATTAAATATTATATATTGCTTATTTTACACTCTGTATTGGTTATTTTGATCTCAGTTTAAATTTGTTATGACACATAGATCCTCTGACACCTAGCATCTCCATAAACAAAGTTTTGATCGATTGGACGTCTTGTCTTGACCAAGCTAATTAGCGGATAGTGTAAAAGGCAAAGACGTTTCCTCACAGAAGCACCCTTCTACCCTTGACGCAGTCGAGACTCCGAGACCATCCCACTAATTTACATTTCACAAAATAATTGCAAGATTCACAAGCCCCTCGCTAAAATCCCGACTAAGGTGAGAGCTTACATAATATTTTCACTTAACACTTCTAAAGTGAATGCAAAATATTTGTCAGCGATGCTAATGCCGTAGTTGAATATTCAGGGGCTCGCTTTAGGCCAGGTGATGGCGCTTCACGCAGAATACCTTCGAACTACAGACCTTTTTGAGGTTAGAACTGGGAATTCATATTTGACTTATACTGCTTATACTGACTTATGCATAATACTGCGGAGATACTCAGGAGTTAGTGCGGAATGGAAATAATCTGCAATTTGAGCAACGACTTGTGTGTTGGGTAGTTGTCCATCTCCATGTTTCGGGAGACTCGTAAAACCATCCCGGCTGGTATTAGAACATCTGTGACCGTCTTTGGTGTAAGTCAGTCTAACCAAATGCTGAGTGGTGGTCCCACTAGATGGGTATTGAAGGACAGACTGCACAGAGTTTCTATCCGGCATTTATGCTTAATACCTCGATAGCAATTCCTTTTCATAATTTTTCATTCATCATAATAAATAGCTACAAATTTAGAATACCAAATGACACCAACCCACTCCATTGTGAGGGTGTCATAAGTACCAACAAAACCAACGCAACAGGCAGACCACACACCTTATCCAACCAGACTTGCCAGCGTGGCACTTTAGGGTGGTTACCCTCCATGACTTTTGAAGAGGCCCTATTGGGTCATATAAGGTCTGAAATAATGATGATTAAATAGCTCCAATATTGGTACAAGTTAATCGGCTGTTCAGAGACCTGTCGCGTAGGTTGGTCGATACTTCTGGTGACCAGAGGGCTGGTACGTATCCCGCGCAAAGGATTAGCATAGCTATCCAGCGCGGGAACGCTGCTAGTCTTCTGGGCACTTTGCCAAGTGGTAGCGATTGGGCACAACTGAACTTTTTATAAATTATGTATATATAGTTTAGTTTTATTAAAATAACATTGTGTATTATAGTATTATATTATATTTATAGTTAATAAGTAATCTAAAAATTCGAATATTAAAGAAACTTAGATTTTGACTTCCTACATGGGTATTTCAATTTCAGGACATAATATCGAATCTAATTTAATCCATAACCAGCTAAGAAGCTAAAATGCCGAAGTTGTGAATATAGCCAAGATTCTCGTAACTCAAAAGAAACTTGGAATTTGATTTGCATTCAGAAGATGTTATTAAATCTCGTCGGCGATACGCGAATTAATCCCAAGTTTAGAGTGCAAGTATTCGAATAAAAGTTGCCAGCGCGAGTTTGTTTATCTCAGTGGAGCCAGCGAAAAGCCATTTCACAGGCAATTTAGGCTTGTCGGCTAAAAATAATTGACTATCATCATCTATGGATCTTCTTTTTTATTTTTACGTTGGAAATTCGCATGGATACTCAACCGCTAAGCGCCGGCCGGGTTATGTGGGACTCCGGGGCGCGGAAAGATGGTTGCGCCCCAACCTACCCATTAAAACCAACGGTGTCCCTCAACTGCCCGAAACAGGGCCACGGGTTTCACTCCCCAATAGCGAGTATGATGGGGTCTGTTGCGGTGGCAACCCTGGCCCCCCTGCCTGGCCTCCCCTCCGCAGCTAAAGGCGGCAGCCTCTTCTGGCCTCTCCTCCGCCCGGCATGTGCACAGTGATGGTCTGTATTACTACTGTACTGTATTATTCTATATGTGTCTAGTGTTTCATACGTAAGGTTGCCTTCTTCATCAGCCCGTTGCAGTCCACTGCTGGACATAGACCTCTCCCAATGTACGCCACAGAGCCCTATCTGCTCCTGTGCGCATCCAGTCGCGGCCAGCCCTCTTTTGCAAGTCATCCCGCCATCTGGCTAGTGGCCCAACGCCACGTTTGCCAAGACGCGATCTCCACTCCAGAACACGCTTACTCCAGTGGTAATCGGTTCTGTGACATATGTGACTAGTCTAGTCCCACTTCAATCAACCCTCAAAGCTATGTCGACGATTTTCTGATCGATTGATCGAAAGATTGTCATAAACATCTTCTATTGTTGGCAAATTCATGAACAATTCAAAAGTTTGTGAATAAGACTCGACTATTCATACGCAAACGGCGTAAAAATACAATTATGCACGGTATCAGCCGGCACAGTTCCGTCGCACGACTCATAACCTCATATTTAGCCAACGCTGGGCCGCAGGATAATCTGCGGTATCGCGCACAGCACAAAGACAAATTAACATACGTTTGACCAGGTATACTATGCACAGACCGGACACACCTTACGTTTAGTCATTTTTTTATAAAAGAATGAGAATATTTTGGACACATAAAAACTATCAATTAAATGAGCACTTTAGAGCCTTAATTTTAATAAGTATTAATGGATTTGTCGAAAATGTTGCATTTTAAAGAATATAACTAAATTTCTTTATTTATTTAATACAGGGGAGCTGGAACAGTTATTGTATAAGTGCATATCAATTGCTCTCAATGAAATTGGAAACAAAAATTGAGACACAGAGCCTGCCTGTAAATAAAATACTTTAGGTGAGTAATTTGTATCTACGGTACTATGTACGATTTTATCAGGAGTCTCAAGAGCAGAGAGATGATTTCATAACACAATATTGAGATATTATAATGCTATCGTTAAATGAATGGTTATAGTATAAATAGTGTTGTGTAAATAAAAAAACTAAAAAAATACGCTTTTATAGAAAATTGAACTAAAAAATAGATAATAAATTTTAATAAATTTGAATAAAAAATATTGTCAGAAAAAAATGATTTTATTGTAAAAGCGTGGGGTGCATGGTAACAATAGTTCTAAATATTTTATGAACAGATATGACTAGAAGGGTTATTTTGATAATATCCTGAAAAGCACCCCACGCTTTTTACAATAAAATCATTTTTCATCATACATACAAGCGAAGCTAATAAAAGCGTATTAATAAAAATTAGAAAAGGTTCGTAGTGTCCATTTTATACACTGTTGCTTCAGTCCACTCGGTATATTGCCCTTGGCTTTAATATATAATGTATTAACTGCCTCGTTGGTCTAGTGGTTAGATGTGCCGCCTTTGGATCAACGGGTCCCGGGTTCGATTCCGGGGTCGGGCAAGTGTCTTTGTCTAAACCAGAGGCACTGGCTCGGAGTCTGGGTGTCATTTCTATCTATAATATGTATGTATTTACAAAAAAAATAAATTATATAAGTAGTTTATCATCCATCTCGTTACTATAACACAAGCATTAAGTTGCTTAGCTTGGGACGAGATGGCGTTGTGTGAAATGTCCAAGGATTTATATTTATTTATTAACGTGCAATTCGCCGTAAGTACGTAACGTATGTTATGAGAACATGATTATTTTTATTATTTTTTTATTTAGACTCTAAATAAAAAAATCTGTTTAAACAACTTTGTTTAATTAAACAATGTTGATTCATATACAATCAATATAACGCAAAAGGGTCGCTTTTGGGATGACATTTAAACCACCAACTACTGCTCTACAAAACAGAGCCAGCAAGAAACCTGGTAGTTGTTTTTTATGCAGCTGATATCGGAAAACGGTAACGTAGTTGAATTGTGAGAGTAGATTTATAAAACTGTACAACAGCATTAGGGTTATTTAATCTCGTCAATAATGTTTGACTAGTCTATAAATTGTCAACCGTGGAACCGTGGTATATTTCATACAAATTAATTTTTAAGATGCAGCAAGTCTGAACTGTAATATAAATCATTTCAAAACCCAACAGCAATATTTAATTTAAAATGCTCATTTTGAAGCGACGTAATGAACAATGCCTTAATTATTATAGTGAAGTTGGAGTGCGAAAACATAGCCGTTAATTATGTGAAAACACAGGAAAACCTGTCCGTCCATATAGTTACACTACACGGTCATATATGACGATGCTTTTTGGGAGCTTCAGAGGAATTCATTAAAAGTTTTAGGGGATAACCATGGGGACCTACACGACAGTCAGCGCTGGTTTCTTTCTTTTCAATCTTTCTTATGAAAGGTTGCGTGAAATGTGCCAAGGGAAGCACGGTGTTATAGCGCTAATTTTCAGTGTGGTCTATGCTGTACTGAGTACCGTCACATTGTAATGCGCTTGTTGGTGAACCAACCGTTTGGTTCACCAACTTAAAAATAAATATATATTAAATAAATATATAATCCAACTTAACGATATAGTTTACTTAAATGATATATAACTTAATAAATAGGTAAAATAATATATAAATAATAAAATATAAACCATAAAGAATATTAACAAACTTAACATTAGATTTAACTTAATATTAGATTTAAAACTAGATTGAACTTAAAATTAGATTGAACTTAGCATTAGATTGGCCAGTGATTGTCTAGTAGTGAGGACCCTTATGTTGTGCCGCATTATAACCTAAGAACGTTTAGTGAAGGATTGGTACATAGTTTAACAACCGGATTCCCTAACTGTCCCTACTTCAATATATGACCTAAGCAACCTATGGTGGAAACAAAGTATGATTAAATGATATCTAAGTGTTAGTGAAACAATGATACCTACAGAAGGTTTCCCACACATTCCTATTACCTGAAGACCCTATATGACCTAGCTAACCTATATGACCTAGATACCCTATATGATCTAGATACCCTATATGACCTAGGTAACCTATATGACATAGCTAACCTATATGGCCTAGGTAACATATATGACCTAGGTAACATATATGACCTAGGTAACCTATATGACCTAGGTAACCTATATGACCCAGCTACCCTATATGACCTAGGTAACCTATAATATTTTATTCTATGGAGATCATGGTAAACACATAGTATGCTAGTAAATCAGGCCAAGAGTCATAACAAAAGAAATAATTCTATCTGGAGTATAACACTAGAGATCAAGAAACTACTTATTATTATATTTGCAGCGGGACTAAGGGAAAAGGCCCCAATTCCCCGCCTTAACCTGTGAGCTTCGACTAGCCTGACTTGGACACTCTCCATCCCGCAATTTGTGGAGAATTGTGTTGAATATTCCACAAATTATGTAGTTTCATTTCTCTTGAAAACTACTTTAATAATTACTCTAATTTAAAATCTAACATTACCACTGGTTCACAAAGTCCATCCACAGAGAAGAGCCAGTAAGAAACTCTGTGGTTACTTCTACTCAGGGGTTTATTATTGAAAGATCTGACTTTCAATTCTTTTCAAATAAAGCAACTCTATGGCAAATGCAAAATCTATAACTCCATTATAAAAGAGAGGACTCAACTCATTGTACTACAAAGTGACGATATATTTGTTGATATCATCTAAGTACAATGAATTATTCTAATGATGATGATGATGCCTTGACTCCAGCATGAAATACAGCACACTACTGCATTGAATATGGTTATGCATCCCAGCCAACCCACAGCATGAGTACCCAGAGACTATTCAGTACAATAAGTATTAGGTATTTAGTAGTAGATGAACAATCAGATACTGCAGATTGATGGTGTGATTTCTTCTCTAATACTCTCACATAAGCACTCTTGCTAAGCAGGTATTTGACTGAACAGGTGGTTGCTTTCCTCATGAGCATTTGATAATTAGACTAATCTCTAAGTCTAGATTTCTCTCTATGAACAATCCACTGACTCCCCAGTACTGATAGGTAACTAGGTACACAACCACATCAAATAGGTAGTATCATATTGCTTATGATTTCAAATGTTAAGTAATTATTTGAATGTTTTAACCTTGAAACTTTGGTTAAGTTTATGTATGTTAATGTTAAGGTTTCGACGCCTTACATATATTTAGATAGATATTTAACTAGCTTTCAGTGCTCTGAGAAAGTCAAGAATACTGAATAGATCTTAGTTCAAATATAGGCATTAGACGACACAGTAAATTCCGAAATAACGTAAAGTAACAGTCTACAAGCCATAAACTAACTACTATGAATGCACATCGTAATATCTCAGTGAATAAATACGCATTCCCGTAAATATAACTCCAAATATGTTTGAAATAACCCATTAAATAGTTTACTAGGTTTCTGTCTAGATTTTACGATAGTTCCTCTATTTATCACGTTATGCACTCTAATTGGAAAGTCCTCACCAAGTTCTGCTGCCGGATCAGGATCCTGAATCCATATATCCGAACCGTAATCCAAAGGCTTAGGCACTAACACAAGCACTGCACTCGCGGAGCCCTATGAACGCTTATATTAACACTGAAATCTAGGTTCTAAAGTAGTTTAAGCACTAAACCGACCAGCACACATCCGACAAGAGTTACGATCCGCGGATCAAATACTAGGTTAATTCACAGTACTGTCCCTAAACCGAGTAGCCAGCCAGCACTCCAGGGTCCAGAGTTGCGGCTACAAAAAGACCAGCGCAACGATCCGCGACGAAGAAAATTGTTAACTAACTCCTTGTTCCCCCCGACTCCTTTTATAAACACGCCCGTAAGTAGGTCCCCTCTCCGTCGAAAGTAGCTCCGCCCTTTTACCTTGATTCGGTTGATTCGGTTGATTCGGTCGGTTCGGTCTATTCCCTTAATTAATAATACAAAAGTATTGTTACACTTGTATTGCATTTTGAGCCTTGTAGATGTGTTAATAAGATTTATATTTGTGAATCTCAGTGTAGTGAATATAAATCAGTCGCATATTATAGTAGGTATAGTTAAAATGAACAAGTCGGTGCTTGCTTTAGCCTCAATTGTAGGATTCGTAAAATTTACCATAGCATTACTTAAATGTATAAAATAGATAGATAGGACGTAGGTTTAATTTAGAAAATTTTGACTTGATTTGTATATTTGTGAATCATGATGGGGTGGATCGAAATCTGGCCCATCACAGCATCCCCCGAAATCTTATGAAAGTAAGACTGTTAACTGGAATAGATTTCCCCTCAAACCCCCTTACATTCACAAATATAAGTATCCGATAATTTAGTAATCAATATACATTCACCTGCTTTTGTTTATCTCAAATAAGCTAGACATAGGTTTGCTTCGCCAATCATCCCCTCCTCTCTTGGCTCTACAATAGACTAAAAAGACCCGTTCCCGTTTCGCTCAAATGAATTGAAGTAATTCTAAAGCTTTAATTCTTATAATAAACCTAGTTTGTTAATATCTGAACTTCGGATGCGCATGTAAATGTAATGTGTTGTGTGTTATTGAAAGTGTAATTTAAACCTCTTGAACCAGCCATAACATAAGCATAGGTCTCGACGTTCAACAATCATGCAGTATGAAATAACTAACCCATCCAGCAAGACCGCTTGGATATATAGCCTAGGGAACCTGGTTGTGAGGCAGGTCAATCCTAATGATACAGCATGCCGCCCCGACCTTTACGTAACATCTCAGTACGACCAGTACGGAACGAACACACTACCCGTTCAACCCAAACGAATCCTATACCTTCAGTAATTAATTATTAGAATACCGCACGATCTCGTTCGATTCTATTCCCATATCATGACATGATAACAAGTTGGCGTATGTGTAGTGTGGGGAAATATCTTTGTTAGCGGCATGTAGCGTGAAGAGTTACTACGAAATCGGAAATCCGATGACGTGTCTTCTGACCTAACCTAACACCAAAGGTACTCCAACGTAATAACCCTTTTGTCGTAGTGAGTGCATCTTAATCATTCAGAAATCAACAAACATCTCCATCCAGGATTCAGTTAAGGTTACTTTTGACCCTCCAAACTGAATTTAAATACTTTAGCATCAACTCATATCGCTTTACGCAAATGCTTTTCTAAATTTTATACAAACATCCATCCTTTCATAGCTCAACTTCATAGCTATTCGCGCTGCCATTTAACCTTAAGGAACCACATGGATGGCAAGTGCAGTTAAAGCATATTTACTGTGAAAATTATAATAATTTCCTATACTCCCAAGATTAACGAAAACAACCAATGTACAACTCAAAGTATTTTATTCGTATTGATTATTTAATTTTACTCAAAATTACTCGAATAAAATTTTAAATTAATGACTAAATTATCTGTTTAAAAGTCCTAGAAAATATCATACATGTCAAAACCTTAACATCTTAAATATTGATAAAAATATAAAACACAAATAATATATACACAACACACATAAAGAAACACAAATTCTAAATGTACGTACCACCAGAATATCTGCTCACCCATCCAACGCTCGCATTCATTATGAACTTACCTACCTAAAGAACCTGAAAGTCCTAATACTAATATTTGTCGATCGTACTTTCATACAATAAAACGTTCTTAAAAAATTAAGTATGTGTACCTATTCCTGATGACTAGCCGTTACCTAGCTACATACCTATGTAATATGTACATATAACACACAAATTACAAGATATATGCGCTAAATGCAGTCATTTCGATTCCCGTATAAAATTCTATAAAATAGTCTACTTAATAGTAAATAACGTAACGTAAAAAACGTACATTGAAATTGATTTCAATGTATCGCGAAATCCGTTAGAACCATGCATTTTCCCTTCCTAATCATTCGTCAAATTATCGCATAGCTACAACTTAATTACTTGTAACTTTGTATTATCTAAAGAAATCTGATTAAAAAATTCGGCAACAAAAGATATCGTTCAGTGTAATTAGTCAATAAGTTTCCACAATTCTCAATAGATGTCGCTGCCAACGAATTAGCCGCCGCTATGGTTTGGTTACGTGTAATAGGTGTATATGATCAATGATAAATAATAAGTTTCGGTTCATTCATACAAAGCAGCGCGAGCCCCACGAGTCCCGTCCAAACACGATTAGTAAATAAAACATGATATTGGTCAATGGTCATTGGTCAATCGAAAGCGACAATAATTGGATTTTGGAGGCCTTTTAAAAAGTCACATATTCCACCTTACTAAGGTTCTAGATTTCTTTAATTTATGAACGAAATCGATTATGATAAAATTCGTCTAGTTATTGAGAAATTACCATTCTACAAAAATTTATCCGTGCGCAATTGATATTTAGCTCTACCCGCCTAGGCTTAAATAAAGTACCTACATTGACTCCTACTAATTTAATCACTATGATAGCCTATTGTGGGTTTACGTATTAATCACAACAATAATCGTCGTTAAAGTGGGCAGTTTAAGACTACGAACAAACATACACAAAATATTACCTTACTATTAGACTAACATATTTGAAACATTTCCTAGGTTTAAGTACTATACGTATATTATTTCGGTGTAGAAAAATTATAAAATATTACCACAAAGATGCTGAAACGTACTCGGTCACACTAACAGACTATCGGTGAAAGAGAGGCAAACCATTTATTGTACCTAGCCTACTCGTAAGTTTAGAAAGAAAGACGTTAGAAATAAATACCATAGAAACGCACAACCCCCAATAAACCAGCAATAAATATATCCTATCTTAAATCTATATCCTCCTCTATCTATCACTTTATCTAATATCTATCTATTAATACGCGAAACGTAAATAGTATCGTATAAAATAAAATGTCATCCCTCCATTTTTCAAACTTTCGTGAAACTTAACTACCTTCCTATAGCTAAAGTCTATAATTAAATAGAAGTTGCCGTTCATAAAATACAACACAAGAAGAAGTCAATTTAAACAAACATAAATACATACATCGAGTTTATAGAAACAAACATGCAGACGCGACACAATCCAGATAATTTAAAAATAACTTGCCGAACTTCTAAATAGAAAACCATCCCCCCAGATTTGTAAACTTTAGTAGTAAAATGTCAAATATTGTATGTACTATATTCCTAAAATAATTCGAATTACATCCTATGAACTATTACATTACGTAGATAATAACTCCATATATATTCATAGTTCCCGCCTTGACCGCGCTGCGCAGGAGTGCAGTCAATCAGTCAGTTTAGTTCAGTCCAGCAGTCAGTTTCAAATCCTTCATCGCGCTAGGTCCTTCATTCCTTTTGTAATACCACGCTACAAATTCTGATAATCTTAAATTACGAATCTTCCTTTTAAACGAAGATATATCAACTAAAGATTATATACAGCTAAATTAAATATAAATAACTAAAATTCTACCTTACCAACATAAAACAAGTTTAACTATGTAATTCAAAATATTCACAAAGTTGTCATTGCGCATATCCGAACGTAATAGTGAGAGACGAAACAGAGAAAACAAAATGGCAGTAAAGTAGCTTCATTCATTTAACGTAATCGATTCAATTTAATCGAGTATTTAAAATATTAAATAACATAATTTTAAAACTATTCGAAAACTATAACCAATTTAAACTAACTGAAATATTGATAACCTATTAGAATATGATAAAACATTTGCTTTAATAATTGCAATATTGTGAAAGACGCGAAGATCTTTTATTTTTGTTTTGTTTTTGTAATCGATACTAATAATCGAATCAAATGAAATAGTAATGTTACCGTTAAGTATGACTACAACACTTTTACTTTGTTTATCAGTTCAAAATCTGTAACGGAAAAGGTTTCATCGTTCTCGTAAATAACTACTAGTAAATTATTAAACTAATTGTTTACCTTTCTTTCAGATTGCCTAGAATTAGATGTGGCTAAAATTACATGCCGTTGAAATTAAGCGCGAAATTAAGAAATTATTCAATGAAAATAACAAAAAGAAGATAGAAGATACTATGTTAAAATATGTGCAAAACAAGTGTCTGTATCGAAAGAAAGCCACGAAATCCATCCCCCAACCCAGTGTAATCATAAAATGCTACAATAAACAAAACATAACCTATAGATACCAATCCAATCACTTTTCCATTCCACGACAACAAATTGTGACCTTACGGTCACTTTAGTTAAATAAAACTAAGAACTAACCTATAATCAACAGATGAATTTAAATAGTGTAAAGATATTATAGAAATCAAGAAGTTTTGATAACCTAGTTAGCCACAAGCACAACTGATGCAAACGATCAGTGCTTTGATTTGCTATGTTTATCATATCCTAGTCATGTTTTAGATGAATATAAAGAACTACAAATTATTATATGATGAAAAGAATGCTTTACAATTTTAGGTTATGTGAGTATGTTGTTCTAGTAAGTAAGTATGAGTTAAAACTAATATAAACAATGCCTTGCCATGCCAAGTTAACTAAGTGACTACAGTGTGCCTATAAGTTATAAGATGATGGAATAAAGCCTTATCATGGTAAGCTAACTATCCTGGTAAACTGAAAGTGACTATAAGTTATACAATGATAGAATTATCAACCCGTCATGCCAGGTAAAAACATCCTAGTTATGTTGTAGATGACTATGAGATATATATAATATAAATAATGTCTCACCATGCCAGGTCTTGGTATCCTGGTCACGGCCCCAAATTGTAACGCGCTTGTTGGTGAACCAACCGTTTGGTTCACCAACTTAAACTATTATTAAAATATATATGTCAACGGAAAACAACAAGAACCGGAAATTTATAAATTTCCTAGGAAATTTATAAACGTCCGTAGGATTCCAAACGAGAGATAAATTGTATTATTTTACGCCCACATTTTCGGAAATTTATAAACTTACGACGTCTGGTCGTAAATTTATAAACTAACGGATATCCATTCGTAAGATTCTAAACGGCTCGACCAATCACAGTAGAGCTTTTAATTTTACGCTTCTACAAGATACGGCAAATAACACACTGTTCTCTGATTGGTCGATGTTGATAGTGGCATGCTTGTGTCCATAGACATAGGTACAATTAGACTTGCCAAACTATAAATTTATCAGTACGTAACAGTATTTTTACTTTAAAACTAGGTAAGTACCTATAATACAGGGTTACTGTTTCACATAATATGCCAATGACCCCTACTTCACTCTACCAAAATAAAACAATAGAAATAGAGTGATGCGAAGTTAAAAAGTTTTATTAAAAAGAAAAACAATAAAGCCGGCCTTCTGCCAAAAAAACCAAACATATAAAGTTTAATTAAAAAAAAAACGCGATTTGCGAGCGATGCCGATTGGCGAATTGCCAAACGCTAAGTACTTAATAAAAAAAATACTTAAAAACATGTAACAAATTAAACATAATAAAATAAGTATTTAACTTAAAAAACCCCTGACATCGGACTGCATTATGGCTGAGTACACACACAATGTTCACTACATTGAAAGTCTACTCAGCCATAAATGTCAGGTACCTAACTTTTTTATATCTGTTTCATTGATACCCTTACAATGAGTCCAAACACGATCATCTACTGTAATTTGGTAAGGAGTTGGGTATCTTATAGATTCCTGATGATGCAGCAGGTATATCTGATGATGCAGCAGTATCAGGTCTAGGTTACCACAATTAGACAATATCGAACAATGGCGGCGGAGAGGACGGAGAAGGAACACGTGACTTATTCAACCAATCAGAGCGCCCATGGCGTTTGGTTATTGCTACTTATTATTTTACGCGTGAGTTCAGTAAGTTTATAAATTTCCGAAAATGTGGGCGTAAAATAATACAATTTATCTCTCGTTTGGAATCCTACGGACGTTTATAAATTTCCTAGGAAATTTATAAATTTCCGGTTCTTGTTGTTTTCCGTTGACATATACATATAAATAAATAAAGATACAATGATAAATAAAGATATAACCTAACTTAACGATATAGTTTACTTAAATGATATATAACTTAATAAATAGGTAAAATAATATATAAATAATAAAATATAAACCATAAAGAATATTAACAAACTTAACATTAGATTTAACTTAATATTAGATTTAAAACTAGATTGAACTTAAAATTAGATTGAACTTAGCATTAGATTGGCCAGTGATTGTCTAGTAGTGAGGACCCTTATGTTGTGCCGCATTATAACCTAAGAACGTTTAGTGAAGGATTGGTACATAGTTTAACAACCGGATTCCCTAACTGTCCCTACTTCAATATATGACCTAAGCAACCTATGGTGGAAACAAAGTATGATTAAATGATATCTAAGTGTTAGTGAAACAATGATACCTACAGAAGGTTTCCCACACATTCCTATTACCTGAAGACCCTATATGACCTAGCTAACCTATATGACCTAGATACCCTATATGATCTAGATACCCTATATGACCTAGGTAACCTATATGACATAGCTAACCTATATGGCCTAGGTAACATATATGACCTAGGTAACCTATATGACCTAGGTAACCTATATGACCCAGCTACCCTATATGACCTAGGTAACCTATAATATTTTATTCTATGGAGATCATGGTAAACACATAGTATGCTAGTAAATCAGGCCAAGAGTCATAACAAAAGAAATAATTCTATCTGGAGTATAACACTAGAGATCAAGAAACTACTTATTATTATATTTGCAGCGGGACTAAGGGAAAAGGCCCCAATTCCCCGCCTTAACCTGTGAGCTTCGACTAGCCTGACTTGGACACTCTCCATCCCGCAATTTGTGGAGAATTGTGTTGAATATTCCACAAATTATGTAGTTTCATTTCTCTTGAAAACTACTTTAATAATTACTCTAATTTAAAATCTAACATTACCACTGGTTCACAAAGTCCATCCACAGAGAAGAGCCAGTAAGAAACTCTGTGGTTACTTCTACTCAGGGGTTTATTATTGAAAGATCTGACTTTCAATTCTTTTCAAATAAAGCAACTCTATGGCAAATGCAAAATCTATAACTCCATTATAAAAGAGAGGACTCAACTCATTGTACTACAAAGTGACGATATATTTGTTGATATCATCTAAGTACAATGAATTATTCTAATGATGATGATGATCCCTTGACTCCAGCATGAAATACAGCACACTACTGCATTGAATATGGTTATGCATCCCAGCCAACCCACAGCATGAGTACCCAGAGACTATTCAGTACAATAAGTATTAGGTATTTAGTAGTAGATGAACAATCAGATACTGCAGATTGATGGTGTGATTTCTTCTCTAATACTCTCACATAAGCACTCTTGCTAAGCAGGTATTTGACTGAACAGGTGGTTGCTTTCCTCATGAGCATTTGATAATTAGACTAATCTCTAAGTCTAGATTTCTCTCTATGAACAATCCACTGACTCCCCAGTACTGATAGGTAACTAGGTACACAACCACATCAAATAGGTAGTATCATATTGCTTATGATTTCAAATGTTAAGTAATTATTTGAATGTTTTAACCTTGAAACTTTGGTTAAGTTTATGTATGTTAATGTTAAGGTTTCGACGCCTTACATATATTTAGATAGATATTTAACTAGCTTTCAGTGCTCTGAGAAAGTCAAGAATACTGAATAGATCTTAGTTCAAATATAGGCATTAGACGACACAGTAAATTCCGAAATAACGTAAAGTAACAGTCTACAAGCCATAAACTAACTACTATGAATGCACATCGTAATATCTCAGTGAATAAATACGCATTCCCGTAAATATAACTCCAAATATGTTTGAAATAACCCATTAAATAGTTTACTAGGTTTCTGTCTAGATTTTACGATAGTTCCTCGATTTATCACGTTATGCACTCTAATTGGAAAGTCCTCACCAAGTTCTGCTGCCGGATCAGGATCCTGAATCCATATATCCGAACCGTAATCCAAAGGCTTAGGCACTAACACAAGCACTGCACTCGCGGAGCCCTATGAACGCTTATATTAACACTGAAATCTAGGTTCTAAAGTAGTTTAAGCACTAAACCGACCAGCACACATCCGACAAGAGTTACGATCCGCGGATCAAATACTAGGTTAATTCACAGTACTGTCCCTAAACCGAGTAGCCAGCCAGCACTCCAGGGTCCAGAGTTGCGGCTACAAAAAGACCAGCGCAACGATCCGCGACGAAGAAAATTGTTAACTAACTCCTTGTTCCCCCCGACTCCTTTTATAAACACGCCCGTAAGTAGGTCCCCTCTCCGTCGAAAGTAGCTCCGCCCTTTTACGTTGATTCGGTTGATTCGGTTGATTCGGTCGGTTCGGTCTATTCCCTTAATTAATAATACAAAAGTATTGTTACACTTGTATTGCATTTTGAGCCTTGTAGATGTGTTAATAAGATTTATATTTGTGAATCTCAGTGTAGTGAATATAAATCAGTCGCATATTATAGTAGGTATAGTTAAAATGAACAAGTCGGTGCTTGCTTTAGCCTCAATTGTAGGATTCGTAAAATTTACCATAGCATTACTTAAATGTATAAAATAGATAGATAGGACGTAGGTTTAATTTAGAAAATTTTGACTTGATTTGTATATTTGTGAATCATGATGGGGTGGATCGAAATCTGGCCCATCACAACATCATACAACCAAAGCTACTATAATATTATCATACGAGAAGAAATATATCAGAATACGTATGGAATCAATCCTTCTTTTATTCCCGGCTTCGCACGGGTGCAAAGATTAACCTCTAAATTTATCAGTGTTTAAAAAATCTTCCTCTTGAATCATTCTATCTATTAAAAAAACCGCTTTAAAATCCGTTGCGTAGTTTTAAAGATTTAAGCATACATAGGGACGGACATACGACAGCGACTTTCTTTTATAATATGTAGTGATAGTGATAGTGATAATAATTATTATTAACTAAGAAAATTAGTCGTCAGTTTCACTACTAGTAGGTACTAGGATAAGAGATAAGAAAACTACAAAATTCCCATTTTTAGAATGCGTGTTTCTTTTATTATAGTGCGGCAGCTCCTGCTTAAATATTTTAGGTCTTTTTAAGATCACATTCCGTTTAATTTTTCTCAATAAACGTAGGTTAACGAGGCCAGGACACCATGCTTAATACAAATTCAAACCGTAATTAGTCCAGATAATAGCTACTTCATTGTGAGACTTGCCCAGAATAGTTAGTATTCATTATAGTTTAACATTTTTACGTTCGTCAATTCTCATTTTTCCGCGATGATAGAGAATTGAATATATTATCAACGGCTCAGAGAGGTTGTAACGTTTGAGTAGAACGGGGATGCGGAGTGTACGTGCCGCGGTTACAGATCGCAGCCGATCCATCGTGGCCTGAGGAATCAGAATGAAAATCAAATAAATTCCGATCCGAATCTAATTCCTTTCGGCCTCAGAAAGTGCTATCTGAAATTGCGTTCTAACTTCCTCGACGTTTCAATTCGGATTTTTTGGACTTGTCCCACCTGTAAATGTTCTATTTTAGTCATGACATTTAACCCGTGTGGGGATGGGACAGAATAAAACTTCTCCATCGAACGCTAGGAAATAACATGTGTTGTAAAAGTCAACAAAACCCAGTACGCTTGGTGGTAGGGTCTAATGGTCCGCCGACCACTTGTTAAGGTGTGAGCAGTTACTGCGTGTTGCTCATTTTAAATGATCAGGCGTTATCGAACTTCATGAGCTTACTACCGACATTAGCTTTAGCTTTTTTATTTTGTCTAGTCATTACATTACTGTTTCTCTCATCGCAAGCTGTTTTAATTTTATACTCCTGATTCATCGAGATTCTCCACCACCCTTACATCTAAGCTCGGCGCCAAGCAGTTTCACTGTGTTTCGTCGTGTGTAGAGAGCCGGTGTCCAACAGGGCATTTCCTTGAATTGCCTGCTCCATCTTAGACCCTGGCGTTGCTTTTCATCACGCAAGCCTAGGGTAAAGGCAATAAAGTCACCGTTAAAAAAATACCACTAGGATGGAGCCAATCATGCCGTACGCTTTATAGTAAACGGGTACCGTTAGCTATTAAAATATTTTGAATTGAAGGATTTGTGAGATAACTGATGTCTGATAACCCAAAAACTAGTCACAATTTTATTCTCTATCTAAAGCAACATGTTATGAGAACCTTTAGCCCCAAAAATGATGTCGCTGCTATAAGAGTTTTTCCGAAAGTACACATTCCATTGCTGTGGAATGTCTCGTGCCTGTGGCACATGGTAGCCCCAGCTTCGATCGGTTAGCAGTTCTCCTGTCTGCTTGTCATAAGCCAGGCGCTCACACGTCCAGAAGCCAACGCCCATCATAAACGCTCCGTCGACCTCAAAGATAAATATTAATATTCGATCAGTGGCCAATATAAGTATCTATTCCATTTGGTTTTATATTACTTACTTGGCCTATATCGAATTCAGGATTGATACTTCGTCCCACATCTTCACATAAATCGACTCGAAGTAATTCAGATTCTCCTGTCAAGACGTCTATTTCTATTTCAGCGAGAGATACTCCGTAGGCGTTTGACGTATATACTTCATCAGTTCTCAAAAATGCATGGGTTTGTAGATCCACGTTTTCTTGATAAGCTTTAGTAATTAATTCTTCCCACGTCGGTTCACCTAGTTGGTCTCTTATAGGCTGCAGCCTTTTTAATAACTCAACGCTAGCACGTCGAGCACAAACACAAGTGCCTTGCGTTGTCGCACTACCACCAGTCAGGCCAACATTAGGAGCTATAACTGTGTCATTTTGATCTACTCTTACTTTTTCAACAGAAATTCCAAGCGTATATGCAACAACCTGAATAACTTTAACATCTATCCCTTCACCCATTTCTGCAGCTCCATGAGTTATGGTTATAGTTCCATCACCGCGAAATACCGACAAATTTATCTCAAAATTGAATACACCTACCGGTGCCCATCTCATTAGAGAAAATCTCAAACCACGCTTTTTCCATCTGTTTTCAGTATTGAATTTATTAACTAACTTTCGCCTACTCTCATAGTTAGCATTCGTCTTAACAGTTTTCACCATTTCTATAATATCACCATATTGACTATCATCAACATTAGCAAGACGGACCTCGAGAGGATCCAATGACGTTTCATAGGCTATCTGCTGCATCATAAATTCTGACATTGCTATATGCTCAAGGGTACCTGTCACATAGTAAAATATTTTTACTACATATTTATATTCTTAAATAAACTAAACTAAAAAATATCCTTACCAGGTGCTCTCGCCCAAGTATTTTTTGCTGTATCCGTAATAGTATCATAACTGCTGAAGTTCCACCACCAAATCGAAACCAAGAGCCGTAAAGGTTTCGTTCACTTTGTAGCCATCGTCTTCATATAAATTATAATTGGCATATTGGATCACACCAGAGCTATTAACGCCCACCTAAAACAATTTTCTTAAGAATTAAGTAGTAAATGCATGCATTACCTGAAACCTCATGCCAAGACGGAGCGAGGCAGAACAAAGAAGTTTTCGAAATAACTCAAGTTACAGAATATCAGGCCAGCATGTGACAGCCTAAGGGCCCCCGCGCATTTAGGCGGCCAGGCCGCGCGGCCAGTTGAGCGGCCTGGCCGCATAATGCGCGGATTGGTCGCGGCGGCCAATAGGCCGCGTATGTGACGCGATGTTTTTCGTTGGCCGCGCGACCAAAACTTGGCCGCGCGGCCTGGCCGCGTAATGCGCGCAGCTATAGACATCGTAGAAGAATTAGTTGGCCGCAGCGACTTGGCCGCAGGGCCTGGCCGCATAATGCGCGGAGGCCCTAAGAGTAAAATATGTTGCTCAAATATCTTTATCGTACACAATATGCATACAAGTATAAATAGACCATATTAACTAAATTTCAAGCAAGCAAATTGTTATATTTTTATTTAACGCAGACCTACAGTATCAACTAGAACTATGGTAATCTAAACTAATTTCATACAATGGCTTGGCACAGGTCTATTTTATTATAGGCTATTTACATATTTACAGTTTAATTCATACCTCAAATTCCGATCTTTTTCCCACAGCTCTCATATTCGTTTGAAGAGATTGGATCCAACGACAAGGCCTTCCTAACTTGGACACCACCAACGCACACGCTACGGCGCCTTGAATGGGGCGGCATAGCTTCAATCCATATGAGCCACCAACACGGCGACAGTGAACTTTTACCCTTGAAGGATTAATATTTTGTTATTTGAGGGTTAATGGACTTTTTCAATAGATGTAAACTCTTTGCTAAACCAAATACTCACGAATGTTGACTAATGTTCAGAGCCCTGGAGATCATAACCTGTACACCTTCCAGCCACTGAGTGCTACAATATACGTTTAAAACGTCATCTACTTGTCTTATTAGACAAGTCATCGTCTCCATACAAAAATGATACTGACCGTATGTAGAGTTTGTACCTTTTATAACTTTTACAGTGTCATTCCCTTTCTCAGTCGCAGTACTTGAATAAAACAAAGTAATTCTCTCTGGATCATTTTTTGCTTCCCTTATGTCTATAACAGGTTTTCTGGCTTGAGTTTAATTATTTTAACGCACTAATATGATTAAAATAGCTTCATTATCATCAGCCTACTGCAGCCTACTACTGGACAGTCCCCTAATGAGTACCATGGTGCCTGGCCTTACGATTGACGCCTGCTGCCGACATCCTTTGCCAGACCGTTGCTCCATATAGCAGTGGGGTGTCTTAGGGGGTCTCCGTGTAGTGTATTTCACTTAAGAACATATCTAACTGATGTTGGTTCTTCTATAGACCGCTTATTTCATTTTATTTAAATAATTAATTAATAATTTATTAACAATTTGAAATCTTGTATCTTACGTTTCTAACAGCAATATGAGCAACTTTTTCAACAGGAGCATGAAAATTTTGTAAATAACCAAAATATTATTTCTTATACATCTCTTCAAATATGGCTAATAATTCTGTGAGAGTAGTTCCAGCTCCAATTATTAAATTTTGATCCAACTCGTAACCTTTTAGCTCTTTGATGCCAGTTATATCTATTAAAAGATGAGGGTACTCGTCTATTGGGAGAACGCCTGAAATTTTACGGCCAAATATGAATTTGTTACGTCATTAATACTGATTTATCGATATGTGAATACCTTTTCCTGTATTCCCAAAAACAAACATGTACGAATCACCCCCTTCCTTCTCAAGAATTTCAAAAATACCCAGTATTTGATTAGCTCGGGCCCATATAACAAACATATCTGCCAATAAACTGCTTGTGCTATTGACTGAGCGTACAGTTCCCTTAAACGCTCAGACAGATAAAACATATAATATGAATGCCTGCTGATAGCTTAAATACAGAATTACATACATTCTAATCATCTGAAAACTCCGACTCGCAGTGGGTCATTTATGGCCTGAAATGGTAATGGTGTAGCAAGTCTTATTTCTCTTGTAACTAAGTGATCTGCTTTTTGCTTTCCTTTAGTCGCCTCTTACGACACCCTCAGGATGGTATGAGTTGGCGACATTATTTTAAGCTGTCACCACGCGGGAATTAGACTTGATAACAATTTAATTAGTACTTAACATCCACATGTACATTTATAATAAACTGGTTTTATGGGATAAGGTAATCAACTTATAAAATAATTTTAAATTCTGAAGACACGCAGAAGTTCGCAGTGCCCCCGTTAATTGTAGATTAATAAGGAGTTTTGTTGATTTAACTTATTTAAAGTTAGTAGATTTTTTAAAAACAGTTACTAATTGTGCGGTACCTACTGTAGGTATGTACCTCGTATGTAGAGTAATTGAGATTAAGTATCAAATCATCATCATCCAAATTTACTTTCAGAACGATATTTACTTTCTATATCATGGGCCGGGCTATTGTCCCGTGGTTCTTGTCAACACTATTGTCCTACCTAATTATTGAAAGTATAAAAAGCATGGTCTGGAATCTGGATAAATCAGTCGATGCTATTCCGTTTTGTAAGTACTTGAGCATAACTCTAGCGTAAGAGCCCCTGCGCATTAGGCGGCCAATTAGCCGCGTGTGTGTCGTCGGAGGCGCGGCCAAAACTGGCCGCCTAATGCGCGCATCTACGTACATCGTGGAAGAATTAGTTGGCCGCAGCGACTTGACCGCGCGGCCTGGCCGCCTTTTGCGCGGGGGCTCTAATTTTGTATCATCATTAATAGTAAACCTATGAGCACAGGGCGTCCGGTGCCAAAAACCTGCTATACTCCATTAAAGTGCACATGCAATACGATGCAATTGTAAGCATCAACCTGCTAAATCCAAAAGTTCTTGCAAGTGCCTGTGGCTTACGTCGGGAACAGTATTATTAATAAACAACCAAAAATCCCGTGATGGAGATATAGGCCATCCGTCTGGTGACGGATTTAGAATACATAGTGTCACCACCCCATTCCTTGAGGGTATCGTATGAGTCGATAAAAGGAAATGACAAGGCCGAAAACCTAGCCGCAAGAGAAGGAAAACTTGATACGAAACCCTGTGCCAACCCGTCTGGCCAGCGTGGCACAGTAGGCTAATGCAGCTATATAACTGGAGGAAGCCTAACTCAACGGTGGGTCATCTATGGGCTAGTAGTAGTCAAGGGCTGCATTGGGTGGCCGCAGGAAGAAGAAGAAGAAGACAGCTGTCAACATCGACAATCAATAGCACTTTGATTGTCGATGTTGACTATATTGAATTAGCAGGATGCAATTTTAAAGATATTAAGTTTCAAAGTTTACTTCAAGGTAAAGTATTCTTTCGAAATTATCGAATGCTTATTTTTAATACACACATAAACAAACAATAAGGAGAGTTTTCTCGTTAATCTTACCGTGAATTGGAACTTTTTATTAAGAAATTAGAAAAACTTAAGATATAGTGTTCTTCTAATGTGATATTTATACGCAGTATGTGAGAGCATCCTAACGCGTTATTAGTATAACTTTTTTAAATGTTCAGTTCCTTGGTGCTCGAGTTATCATGCTCACTTTAAGACTCATGGCAGTGGTGGCGTCGTGCGGCGGGTCGTTCTCTTCCCTGCAATATGGTTGACGAGGGCGATGGCTGCCGCATGCGTCTTGCTTGTGAACAGGTGCCGTTGCTGGGGGAAGGTTGGCTCGGGCATTTGAAGGTTACTATTTTTTACTAGATCCGGCTGATGTTTGACCCTTTGCAACTATTGCGCGACTTTGCTCTCACAAATCTGTCTTATATTCAGTTTTGTATCCAAAAATGCCGATCTAAATGAGCAACTACAGAGTTTCTTGCCGGCTCTTCTCTGTAGAGGAGCATTCCGAACCGGTGGTAGATGATAAATCAATAATTTTAAATGGTACATTTTTAATTTTATTTTATTGTTTGACTTGTCAAAAGAGCTCTAATGAGCCAACTTGATTAAATGAGTTTTGATTTTGATTTAATACCACGCTGGTAGCATGTATGGTGCACACGGCCATCCGTTACAGACGCATGCAGCCCCAGAAATGTCACGCACCTCTATCCATAGTTCCATGGTAGTCCCAAATGCACATATACCCAGTGGGATATTCTGTGTTTCCCCTGCCGTGTAGCACTCCTCATGTTTCCCATCATCAAGAACACTCTCAATGAGATTTATGAGGGATTGAAACCGCCTGGTCCCGGATATTCCGTACCCAGACTCCTCATTCACTGCCACTCTAGTGTATTGTCATTTGGCTGCGGAATTTTACAACCCCACTTTGGGTGGTGGTCACTCCGCTAAACAATTTACTAAACTGATGCGTAAAACATTTTGGGGTTTTTTCGATCCAACCAGAATATGTGTCTCTATTATATCCCACGTGCATTATTAACATATTCCCCATAATGAAGACATGTTTCCACAATTCAGTTACAGGTGAATATTTTTTAATTAAAATTTCATACATAGCCCAAACCCCTGGACTAAAAGGGTCAACCCATGATAAATTACTCTACCATCTCGTGACTCTTATAAGGTAAAGATATTACTAGTTTCTACAGTCTGTCGTAAATGTAATATTATGTCCTGGATTATTAATACATTAACCGCAGCTTCTAAACTAACTGGTCTAACCATATAACTACTGGCTGTCCCACTAGGCGGGGCAGATGATAATCATTTCATGTGAATACTGGTAGTTGGGCAAATCTGTATTTATTTAAAATAATCACCACAGTTAATCCACAATGCAAACCATTAGTCATTATTATACATGTTTGCTAATAGCGAGATTGTAGTTCACAGGTTTAATTTTTCTATTTGTTGCGTTGATTTGGTCGCCTCTTGTGACACCCTCCACGTGGGCTAGGTTGGTGCATGGCATTATGCGTTCTGAATTCGTGAATACGCGAAGAAAAAGTAATATACATTTAACCTAACATATCAGGACATTATCTTTAATATGGAAAATGTACAAGTCAACATCATCTGAGCACAATTTAGGGCGACATGGGTGATCGTCTTACCCGGGGTGTGCAACCACTCACCATACAAGCGACATTCATCATCATCATCATCATTTCAGCCAAAAGACGTCCACTGCTGGACATAGGCCTCCCCCAAGGATCTCCACAAAGGCCGGTCCTGGGCCGCCCGCATCCACTGCTTTCCGGCGACCTTAACCAGGTCGTTGGTCCACCGTGTGGGAGGCCTACCAGCACTGCGCCTTTACTAATATACATTAGTTATTGTATATTCCTTGGCAAAAGTATTTTGCCATAAGCAAACATGGTGTGCAAATTTTGGCTCTTCTGATTTGTCTGTTCCCCAGCGCATCATGCACGGTATATGCGGTACTGTAAGTTAACCGAGCACCTGCATTGCAATGGAGGGTTCCTGGGCCCCAAACCTACTGGCAGTAGGTAACTATACGGTTAGACCAGTTGTCAGTTTTCACGATACTGACTCTAAACACGTGCAACGACGGCTATAGACGGGAGAGTGCTGTTCAATTTATTCGCTGTATTATTAATCCCATTTCCTTACTTTGTTTCTTACCCGCGTAAGTAGTGAAATATCTATACAGCTGGACGAGTTGTCTGTGCATTTGTAGCAAGCTTTGTATTGTTAGCACAGGAGAAGCACAGAGCTAATTTAGCGTTGCTAGAGCCCTGCTTATTTATTGCGTCCACTATAGCACTGCACTTGTGCTTTAAGACGTAAGCTGAGAGATTAAAACGATAGTTGTTCTTACAAATATTACTTTAATAAAATGTGAACGTATGGTTGTAATGGAATCAGATTAAAATTTGGCAAATAGTCGTTTATGGTTTGGTAATCCAATACTTTCAAAGCTATATCTATACTACAAATAAATAAAATTGGAGTATCTGTTTGTAGTAATAAAATAACCACTTTACTTTAATGCGTAAGTATGTATACGCATATATATTTTGTGTGTCTGTTTGTCTGTCTCTTTATTCCGGCTAATCTCTGGAACGGCTGGACCGATTTTGACGGGACTTTCACTGATAGGTAGGATATAAGGATTCCCCTTTAACATTCCAGGTCCGCGGTGTCCAATGTGTTAAGTTTTTTTATGAATATAAAAAAAATAAAATTCATGAATACAAATGACACCCACACTCAGAGCAAGTGCCTCTGGTTTACAAAAAGACACTTGCCCGGTACCGGAAAAGAACCCCGTACCGCGTGATCTAAAGGAACCCCCTTTTTTATGTCGGAAATCCTCATGGATAAGTGGGCTAAGTGAGGCGCCGGGGCGCGTAGAGATGGTGAATTGCACCGCGACCTACCCACTAAAACCGACGGCGATCCTCGACTGCCCAAACCAGGGCCACGGGGTTCACTCCCATTGCGGGAGCATGCTCCGTGACCCTGGGGGCTTTGGCCCGCCTCTTAGTGGAGATCTAAAAGAACCCCTAGACCACAAACAACCAACAAGGCATATTTTCCAATCTTTGCCGACATATGTGGTTCCAGTCATTGAACACTACGGAGTTAGTCAAGAAGTTTAATAAATGTATCTTTAACTTACGTCTTGTACCAAACCACGGAGCACTTCGCCTCCGCGAGCATAGATATTGCAATATCCTTGTCATGCCACCGCGAGGTTTAATAATTGCGACAGTTTCATTAATCTCATAAGTGCAACTTTTATAATATCTCCCTGTTTGTCGTCGATGATAAAACCTGAAATTGTTTCCACATCAAATAGTGATAATAAATATCTTTAAATGTTTCCTGAAGGCAATTGTAGCAGTTTTTATATTACTTACCCGTATTTTGTTGTATTTACAAATCTTTTTTAGGAATGGCATACCATTAAATTAAACAAATATGGTTGACATAACTTAAAAAAAAATCATAATTCATGTGAAACACGAGAACTTTTATTTAATATACTTCTTCTTCTACTTCTCAGCCCATAAGTGGCCCAATGCTGAGTTGTACCTCCCCCAACTACATGGAGGGTAATTAGCCTACTATGCCACGCTGGCCGGGCAGACGGATTGGCACAAGGTTTCGTGTCAAGATTTTCTTCTCTGACAGCTAGAATATCGGCCTCGTCATTTCCCGCTTCCGTCAATTTGATGGTAAGGCAATCTACCACACACACACTCACAATTCAGGGACACAAATACACTGACCTGCAATACTAATTACTACACTTTTAATATATCAATTTTTTCTAAACTATAGACGTTAGATATTTAAAATTAAAAAAAAACGTTTTATAGCTAATGTTATCAGCTTTCTATGTAACTGTAGCAAACTCTACAAACATTTTTTCGAGTCCTTTTTTATTTCGAAAGCATATCTTGTGTACTTATCAAGTTATTGCAATTTTAAAAGTGTGATACTTAGTTTTGCAGCCCAGTGTATTACACAGACAGCACGAAGACACTTACCCTACGAATCAACCCGTGAAACACAGATAGTGCTTTCATTCGTTAAACCTCAAAAATAGCAGTATCATAACTAAACGCGTGCGTTTCATTGTCTTTTTCCTCGATGCAAATCGCGCTCTTCCCCGCAACGAACAACAAAACAAACGCATCTCAACTTCAATTAATTAAGTCCCAAAGCAATTAATACGCCAGTAAATTGCCATATTCTTTAACTTACACCGGTCTCAGTCGACGGCGAATTTCCCCCGTTTAATTTATGCTAATGTAGGAACACAAAAAATAGAGCGCAGCGTACACTTTTAATTCTGACCAGGGTTCCGTGCGGTATTATTTTACATCACAAAGGTGGCTCGAGCATGTAGTCCTGGTGATAGTGGGGGGACGTGTGTTGTGTTTGCCTACCGGTGGTATCGTAGAACTTGAATCTGGATCACGGAGTCCCGGGTGCGATATCGGGGCCGGGTAAGTGTCTTTGTGTAAACCAGAGGCACTTGTTCTGAGTATGGGTGTCATTTCTGTTCGTGAATTTCATGTCTGTAAACGACATCTACGATACAGGGTATACTTAGTGCAGGGGTTACGGGTTGGGGGAAAGCGAGAATTCTTAGCCAAACAATCTGATCAGAATTTACATATTTTCTGTAACAGTACAGTTATAACTTGGCGAAAAGCTTGGAGCATTTAATTGTACCATATGATCTCTTCCGTGCTTCTATGAGCACAGATATTCGGGGATCTCACACACTAAATTAAGGCCTATAGCAAAGTGGCTTTTGTATCGCACGCTTTGGCAGAATAGAAAAACACATGTATGGGTTTGACTAGTCCTGTCAATGTCAAATTTGTCTTTCTATTCTGCTAAAGTTACTTCGCTAGGGCTCACGGCTAATTTTCAAATGATAACTGATAGTCTCCCTAGGTCTCGGAATACCTCCAAGATTCTCTACTAGGCCTCAACCCATTTCATGGAGGGACAACCACTTAAAGAAATAACAATAATTGCTCCATGTTAACGCTGGTAGGTTCGACGAGGCCGACCCAAACGATATTGGGCACAGGCGAGGTAATAAGGGCTCCATATTGTGTGATGCTATCGGCCACATAAAATGGTTCGGCAGACACTTTCCAATTTCTCGGCAGGTTGTTAATGCAAATTGGAGGTACAATTGGTAGTATGGCTGGTAAAAATATTGTTCGTTACTAAAGCTGGGCAAAAACTTTATCCTAAAATTGAATGTATGATTATAACCAAATTTTAAATGAAAATAAACGGACAGGATTGAAATAAGTTGTTGATAAAGCTAGCACTAAAATGCTATTCCGCAGAAAAGAAACGCTAAGAAACTCTGGTATTTTGCCTTTTTTGTACCATGTACTTGAATGTCTTTAACCCTAGGCTTGCGTGATGGAAAGCAACGCCAGGGTCTAAGATGGTTCAGGCAATTCAAGGAAATGCCCTGTCGGGCACCGGCTATCGCATACACACGACGGAACACAGTAAAACTGCTTGGTTACAATAAGAAAATATAAAAAATTGTGAGAGAAAATTCGACAATCAGAAAAAATATACACCAGAAGTTCTTTCTCCATGAAGATAAAAAAGGAGGAGCAGATAAGTAACTTAAACAGAGGCTGAAAACAGGCCGGGTACCGATGTCCACTTTGAGGTCTAGCGTTCCTATGTGTAAATAAGGTCGTCAGAGCTCTAATAAGGAAAACATGACATTGGCACTGAACCGCCTTTTGAGCCGATTTAATTTTTTCCGGATAAATACCGGTCCTGCGATCTTTGTTACCTTGTCGGTTACGAGTGAGTGACTTTTACAGTGTAGACGTAATCGGCGGCTACTGCTTACCCTCAGGCAGACCGTATAGTTAAGCTGCGATAGAGGTAAAATAATAATAATAGGGCTACAGATATACAGAGTGTAATGAAAATATTGTCTATAATGAAAGGTGCAGGTAGCAACTTCTTTTTCTTGAAATTTTCGTCACCAGGTAATGAAAGTTTCTTATCTTGAGAAGTAACGACAGAAAAGCCATGGAATATCGTGGAACTCAGACTACTAAGCTTGGATGGTAATAATAACGATAGCTAGTTTTCACTAGAACACGTGCTTTGTACTAAAAGTGATTTAGAAAACATAATTCTAGATATAAATAGAATTTAAACGCAAAACGTGTTGTTTGTTTTAATTACTTCTACATCCTTTATTGATATCTTATAGGGTTTTTGTTACATTCTGTATAATTGTTCTTAGCTGTACGGTGAGGCACGGAGCCTAGGCCCCGTTCCGCACCGAAGTGTTAAACGGAACCCCATAACATATTTAGTATCCAGCTCAAGTAAAAAAGGTGGCAGAAGTTAAATTCGGTTCGAGTCTGCTGAACGCTGTCAGCCCGGGAAAATATTGTTTGAGGCGCCCTGCCTCCAAATTGTATCTCTTTACAAATTATGTTTTTCCTACGCTATAAACAAATGACTTTATGTTCTCTGTTGCCTATTCTCTCTTCATGTACAGGGTGATACAAAACTGAAGAGAACATAGAGCTAACAAAAATCAAGGTTGCCTGGAATGGATTACCTACTACTACTCAGCCCATAGTTGACCCACTGCTGAGTCGGGCCTCCACCAGTTACATGAGGGTAATTAGCCTACTGTGCCACGCTGACTAGACTGGTCGGCACAGAGTGTCGTATCAAGGTTTCCTTCTCTAGCGGCTAGGTTATCGGCCTTGTAATTTCCTTTAGCCTACTGTGCCACACTGGCAGTCCCGGCTGGCACAGAGTTTGTTTCAAGTTTTCCTACTCTTCGGGCTAGGTGATCTGCCTTTTGTGTTCCTTTAGTTACGACACCCTCAGGATGATTTGGGTTGGTGACATTGTGTATGTTTATTGTGGTAAATCCATCACATGTATCCAAAATACCCACCAATGACCAGGAAACCAAGGATATTAGCCTGTAAGTCATCGTCAACATCATCAATTCAGCCGATAAGACAGATTCTTGGGCCTATTCCGGTCAGTTGTAACAAGACTTTTACTTAATTTCTGCGCACGGAATCCAATTTAGTTATAAATATCCGTATATTTACCTGTGAATTGTTTTTGACACGCTTAGCGCGTTAACTAATTTCCAAAAGCGACAACTATCACTAAGTTATCGTAACTGTGAATGATATACCGTAAGACATTCACAAAGTTTATTAGAGAACCCGCATGTCGCGCCCTACGGAAATGCCAAAGCTACATGCAGGCTGCCGTACCGTCAGCAAAATAATTACAGCTTGTCTCTATAACTAGTTGAAGCTAGGCTGTGGGAAAACGACGGTCCACACTTGAGTAGTCCAAATCTAAACTACATTTTGCAATAATATTGATACAATATAAGTACAATATAACATAATTTACAAGTCAGGGCGAAACAATGCATGTGACGGAAATCAAATTGTTGAAATGAATGTAGAATATATAAACAATAAATAAATGAGAAAGAAAACATAAGGTTGAAAGGAAACAGTTTGACTTGGTATGAAGATACGAAAGCAAATAGAGTAATGAATGTGATAGTAGATGAATAAAAAGGTAGAGTGAGACCAAATAAAGATGGTATGCGTGAGAGGTAACATGAATAGAATCAGATGGAATTACAAGATCACAGCTGACAGACGAGAATGAAAGGAGACATACTGTGACCCTAAATGATAATAAAATGGGAACAGGAGTAAAAAGATCGAGGTTCATGTCACGAGCTATATCGCAAAAGAAAGACATGGGAATGTAATGGATATGTTTGGAATACATTTCTTGTTTTCAAGTACCACATAACTCGCTCTTCTCCACGGCTTAAAAGAGGTAAGGCATGGTGAATAACCACTGCTCAGGCAGGAGATGACCATCGGGGAAAGGACCGTACAGAACAACACAGCCAATTAATATTATCCGGGATGGTTCTATGGTGCTACGCATAAGTAATATTACCACTAAAGTAAGGGTCTTATTAGTTATGGGGGCAGTATTTTGTCCAAAAGCCCCATATAATCCATGTTTCCAATGACCACTTTTTTCCAGAAGGGAAATGCGTAGAACTTTATTTCATAATATGTGAATTAAAATTTGAATTACATACATCTACGTAAAAGATGTGTGTGTCGATATTCAACAAAAGAGGATCGGCTGCGGGAAGTTTTATATTAAATTTGTTGGTAAGTCGTGCTGCATTGTTGGCAAAGTGTCGCCCCCCATATTCATAGATTCAAGCGCTTAAGTTATGGCGCATTACGTCATACTTGTGAAAAAGTGGTTACAATTTTTTGTTACTGGGTATCATAAAAGCGTAGTAATCAGTATTATGTGACGTTTCTTGAGTATTCTGTGCTTATTTGTCTAATCATGGCTCTATTATTACCAGTTGTTGACCCATTTTTGCTTATGAACAAGAGATGCTTATGTATTTCTGACACTGTTTTTAACAGCATAGATTTATCGGATTTTGTGTATTCATATATATTTCCTTAATATTTTATATAAACAGTATAGTATTTTCGATATAGAAAGAATAATTTGAAAATTTCTTCTAAAAAATACCTAAAAGGTCAAGTGCACTCCATTTCATATAATAGTCTTATTATTAATTGAATTTCTCGATTGCTGACGCTTTATGCGCTATTTACAGGCGTTAAAGATCAACCTACCTGCTCGGGTTTGACGTAATCGTGTATTGCAACTATATTTCTACAAATGTGATACAATTTCACAACAAGGTATGGTTTTATATTGATAGTGAATTAACGTTAGTGTATAAAAGAAACATTGTATTCGTATCAGATTTCTTCGTCGTAGAGTGACGTCCGGCTGCCATTCGATCACGAAACTTGCGTGGTTTAGAATACATAGTATATCACTGCCCGAACCCTTTTTTTTACTCATATGTGTGTGTGTACTTCTAGTACAATAAAGAGTACAACTATCCACCACCCACACATACCCACAGAAACACACACACAGAAACACAATGTTTCTGTGTGTCACCCAATTGGCAACGCGTAAGGGCAGCCTAGCGTGGTAAGCTTATTGTCCTCTATGGAGAAGGTTGGACTAAGCTGTAATTTTTTTTAGACTGCGATGATGATGATAAGAAGTGCAACCAAGAGGCCATCACTCCGTATGAATACTGGTTGTTAACCAGGTAACTGACCCAAATGCAATTGGGAAAAGAGAAGGTAGTTAAAAATGTTAGTTCATTATGAGCAGAAAATGTTGGATTCGCTCCAAAACAGCTACAACACTATACAGCACCAACATTAGTATTCGAATAGTAGCGCGTGCGTTGTTTTCGCATAATCAGCTAAAACAAACCCGACTTTAAGTTCCCGGCAAATTTGGCGCCGACCCACGCCTCTGGTAATTGTTTAGATGGGTTTTATGATTGTAATTAAGGACGCCCACCCGGCTTATCCGCCCTATCTATAGTCGCCAAATGTTCTTAATTATTGCGCTTTTTTTATTGGGGAGGTTTTCGTAAAAATCCCGTTTTCCGTTGGAGAGTAATGTCGATTCACTAGCGAGAATAAAACTTATTTAATAATGTGACTTAATTAAGGCGTGCAAAAAACACCCTTCTGCGTTGAAAGTATAATAGGCTACGTTCCCTACACCAAATTGGCGGAGGTCTGAAGCAACAGTGGGTTTAGCAAGAAATATACAAATTGGTGTTAATGTATTATTACTAATGCCGTCTTCAAATTAAATATTATGCTATTTATTATTTAATCATTATGCCTAATAGATTTACATCTTGCAAAATGATCGTAGAACGATATTCTAATATAAAAAAGTCTCGTGTCAAGGATTTTGTGTGCATATTGCTTAGTTCTGCGAATCAGACAACTTCTATTTTTCATCCCCCTAAATATTAAGGGTACCACTAATTTCTTTCTTTTATTTTTAAGAGAAAAAAAAAGTTTTTTATTTTTATGATGCAGCATACAAAAATACCTACAGCCCAAAATGTTAACCCCTCTACGATCAGCCCCTATTTTAAATAGCGATATTTAAATGGCAAAACATCGTTTGCGGGGTCAGCTAGTAATTTATATAATTTTATCTATCATCACATTTTTTATGTTTACCTATGTTAGCAAATGAAATAAATAAGTAGGAACTAGGTCGCCTGACGTTGACATGCTAATGGCTAAATCGCGCTATCAAAGATTACATAAGCATGTGGCATAACGCAACCGTTTATACATATGTAGCAATTATGTATTGCAATATATCTGTAGCTATGAAATGAGTTTTCTTAACAAGATACTAAAGACATAGATCACCGGGTGACCCATGATTTATGTAGGAGAGAAGTAGGTATATTGAACAATTTGCAGACCAAAAATTTAAGGGAAAATTATACAGAGGATGGCAAAACCCCTCTAACCATAATTAAATGATCGACAGTAATACTGATATAGACACTCTTTACAAAATGACAGAAAAAAATAAGCATTTATTTTTTATTTATTTAATCATTTCAATACAAGTAACCAAAACTTAAACATTTGAAGTGAGGACATATAGCTTACCATTTTACCATCTCATAGGTAGTTCATTGATCCCTTTACTAAAAAAACCATGGGAGAATCAATAAATTATTTGAAGGCGGGACGGAGCATCGGAGTTGAATTTTTTCCGTGTAAGAAGTTGTCCAAAAAAATGGTAATCTGTTGGAGCAAGGTCCGGGGAATACGGTGGATGTCGCAGACATTCCAATTAGAGCTCATCTAACTTTGTGGTTGTTTGTTGTGCAGTGTGTGGTCTTGCGTTGTCGTGAAGTAGCACTGGCCTAGAGCCATTGACCAATCTCGGTTGTTGAGCAGCTTGTTCTTCCTTCATGGTTTGCACTTGCTGACAATAAATATCTGCCGTAATCGTTTGGCCAGATTTTAGAAAGCTGTAGTGAACGATACCGGCACTAGTCCACCAAACACTCACAAGTAACTTTTTTTGAGGGAATTTTCCATTAGGGCAGGATTTGGTGGAGTCTCCAGTTAGATGCACTACTCGGTGATTCTACATAATATTTTCTAAACACTTACAAATAAATCGTAAAATGAAAATCCGCATAGTAAATAAGGTTTAATTCAACTGCCAATTGATTTGATGAGAGGTCAGCGGGTCAGGGTACGAATTCCGCCCCGGTCCTGTTTGTGTTGGCGTACGTGACCCGAAATACTAAAGGGGAAGAGCGATTGCGTCAATTACTGAACCCTTTACATGTCTTATTGAGTATTCAAATTAAAATGGCATAAAACGTTTGTAAAGTAGTAGTTGTAGTTTAAATCTATTCAGTACCTACGACTCAACAGTATTTTTAACACTGATTTGTTAAAATTCACACTATTATTTTAAAGGTAGGGCATGGTTTGGTGTTGCCGAAGGGGGGTTTAGCGGGTACGGGGAGGACGTTCATATTACTGATTGGCGGACCAGAGTCCCACACGCTGACCTTCCCGGGCCGGTGTGAATAGCAATTGATGGATTAACGCAAAAAAAAATGCTGCTGCATAAGCTTGACCGCCCGATGGGTGACGACACATTTTAAGGGTTGCAGAAATTCCCCCTCATCCGTGATGCCACCTTTTTGTGGGGAGGGGGCTTGCGTGCCATAAGGATCCGCCATGAGTATGGAGACTAACATCTAGGATGGCACAAGGGCCAAAAGGTGATGATGATTTAATCATCATCACTATCATCACTTCACTACATAGTATAAAACAAAGTCGCTGTCGTCTGTCCGTCCCTATGTATGCTTAAATCTTTAAAACTACGCAACGGGTTTTGAAGCGTTTTTTTTTTAATAGATAGAGTGATTCAAGAGGAAGGTTTTTAAGTATAATACATGTATCACTAGTAATTTATAAGAGTTTTGTGATAAAACCTACATACTATAATACGGTATGTATTTGAATTTAAATGAATATCATAATTACCACCTCCGCTAATAAAATATGCGCCATGGTTGAGTGAGTTCTCCTCCATTGCAGAGTCGGGTGTCGGTTCTGCAGAAGTTTGCTTATATTGCCGTGCTGTTTAGACACACCGTCCATGGCTAGTGTTGTGTTTCTACGCATGGTGAGATAACTAGAGCTCCATCATGGGGAAACTTGTTGCTGGCAGCCGAGAGAGAGTTTTCTTTTTGCTATCAACGCACTTGCGGCTTCTCTGGTGTTGCAGGTATACCGGGCGGCCGAAATGACTTGCTCGTTTGCCTCCCTCTTTTATATAAAAAAACCTTGAGGCTATATTTTCTGCCTTCTCGTTTCTTTAGTAGGCTCTCACAGACCCCTTATTTAAATCACTTACTTAGTTCAAAAATATTTGACTCATTCCTTTTACTTAGAATATTAAACATGAATATTTCAGTCGTAATGTGAACAGCTTGTGAAGTTTCCCTTCCATTTCTCTCTACAAAGTTTGCAGAGAATATTTTCTAGAAATTATTTTCTCGGAAAATAGTGCTTGCCCAAATGTAGAATTAAGGCACTATAGCGATAGTTTAATTCAAAATTAAAGCTAGTAAAAGTTTAGTATATTAAAGTAATTTTAGCAAATATCGTCCGTCTGGTTTTAGAATACTTAGTATCACGTGGTATCACCAACCCATTTCATCCGGAGAGTGGCGGAAACCTGGCCTCGGGAGAAGGGAAACTTGCAACGAAACTCTTTGTCAACCCGTCTGGCCACTGTGGCACAGTAAACTGATTACCTCCCATGTAATTAAAGGAAGCTCGACTCAGCTGTGGGTGTTTTATGGCCTGATATGTAGATAATGATGATTATATGCGGGGACAGGCGATCTACGGTATGTATACTACTTAAACGACGCAGGGGCTTCTATAAATAGAAATAATTGAGAATAGACAGAGAAAATCAAGTTTCCGCCAATTATCCATTAATTAAACCCATAAATGACCCCTACTTTCCGGCTTCCTCTAGATTCAAGGAGGGAAATTAGTCCACTGTGCCACTGGAAAAAATAGGTTGGCACAGGGTTTGTATTTAGTTTGCAGCCAGGTGATGTACCTCTTGCATTCCTGTAGTCGCCTCTTACGACACCCTCAGGATGTTTGTGTTGGTGACATTACGTATTCTAAATTCGTCACCACACGGACTTTTGTATTTCGTTTTAATTACTATAATATTTACAACAAATCTCATGCTAAAGACGAAAGAGGTCAAAGTCACTAAGTAATTAAAACCGAACCACAATTTAAATAAATTTAAATGCTGCATAAGTTCAATCAATTGTGACACTGTTATATATATACTATTACAAAATAAGCCTCATACCAATAACGAATGATCTTTCCGTATATTGCGCAAAATAGTTTAAATGCGGGACATTTCATGTATTGCCTTAATAAGGACAATGAAGAATTTTATTGGTGAAGAGTGACGTCGTATCACTACCCCATTTCGTCTAGAGAATGTTGTGTGAGAAAAGCAACTAGTTCTTAAAACTCGAGGGCTAGTGATATTTTAATGATCCCTTTGCTAAACCGTTATGCCAGCGTGATAACTGCGTCCGATAATCTTCCCTCCATTAAATTGGAAGACGCCCGCGGCCCGACACAGCAGTTGGTCATTTTATGGGCTGAGAAGGGGCAGGTGTTGGAGACCAAGAGTAATATATCTTCAGCATGTAATAATTTAACGGTTCAATTGAAATGAGATGGGCCTGCACCCCGGATTCAATTCCCTTGGGGGGTCTCATCCCGCTAGCGTTAAAACATGTGAACCGGAACACCTGTAAGCCTATTTATAAATAAAATGTATGTCTCCCACGCAGTGGACCGCCGACCTGGTTAAGGTCGCCGGAAAACTATGGATGCGGGCGGCCCAGGACCGGCCTCCTGGGCTATATCCAGCAGTGGAAGTCTTTTGGCTGAAATGATGATGATGATGAATTGTTAAAAAGAATCCTAAAAAAGTATATTATAAGATTTTCGGATTGTCCGTATGTATGGGATAATTTTAAAAGTAGTTGGATCTATTTTAGCAGGAATTTCACTAGCAGATGGGTACTGTAACTTAGGTTACTTAAAATATCGAAAACTATTGTAGAAAATTTTCTGACAGAAGTGAAATGAAACAAACACACCGATCCCTGAAAAATATCGCAAGATAACAATAAAGCACAATTTGAAAAAAAATCGGTCGCTTACTTTCCTACGCGTACCAAATAGGGATGGCACAATAAAAAAAACAAAAGAAATTACTATAGTCATAAAAGGTCCGAATGAGTTATAGTATTTACAAGCGTGCTACTGACCCTCTATGCAAATCCATTTTCATAATTATCCCTGGACATTTATACCCATCCCTATTTTGCGGAACCCGTGTACTTAGGATTAAGGGCGCCTACACATGAGCGTAGTGATCGCAATAAACTTCTCGGCCCAGTACCCACTATCGAGTCAGGCCGCCTCCAATTACGCGGAGGGAAATTACCACACTGTTGGCAACTCCCTTTTCAAACTCCTAGGATTTTTGCTTATCATCAGAACTGTCCAGCGGAACGAGAATTTCGGTATGTTTTAGGTAGGGTTAAACAGCATTAGACGCTACCTTCTCCTTATGGTTGCCTGGAAGAGGAAGACCACATACTACTACTACACTCCTCAGCTGCTGAGGTGTGCTCTAGGGTAATTAGCCTACTGTGCCACGATGGCACAGGTCGGGTTGGCACAGGGTTTTGAATCAAGCTTTCCTTCACTTGCGGCTAGGTATTCGGCCTCATCATTTCCTTTTGTCGGCTCTAACGACACCCTCAGGATCAAATGAGGTGGCGACACTGGGGTGGATTATGAACGTCTTCTATGACAAAGTCTTTATTTTATTATCAGCGAATACCAAATACTCGACACGTATAAAAAAAATGTTTTCCTAAAATTTTAATTCGTATTAACCTAATTCAAACCATCCAGTTTTTCATAACACCATTGCGAAACTATGTAAATTTAAATCTGCCGGTCTGGTAGGCTTCAAATCTTGTTATAAAATACGTGCGACTTTGGAAAAGGACACGAAGCTTTTCATTTCTATTCATCATCATCATTTCAGCCAAAAGATGTCTACTGCTGGACATAGGCCTCCCTCAAGGATTTCCACGAGGCCCAACCTGAGTCGCCCGCATCCATTGATTTCCGGCGACCTTAACCAGGTCGTCGGTCCGCTTTCCGGAACGCGGTCGCCACTCGTGGACATTTCTGCCCCATCGGCCGTCCGTCCTGCGGACTTAAGCCCCACTACCACTTAAGTTTGGCATCCTGTGGGCTGCAACTGTAACTCTGATTCGCCTGCATATCTCCTTATTTCTGATCTCCGTGGAAACTCCGAGCATAGCCCTCTCCATTGCCCTTGGGTGGCTTTCTGCTTTCTAATGCCCATAGTGAGCGACCACGTCTCTCACTACGACTCGGAGCAAGTGCCTCTGGTTTACACAACGACACTTGTCCGGCCCCGGAATCAAACCCGGAACTCCGTGATCCAAAGGCGGCAGATGCAAACTATTTACTATTTGGATTTTATTGGCTTTCCCATTTACTTATATATTGGGAATAGTGCCAAATAATATCGCAGCAGCACCTGCTATAACTGGCAGACCAGCTCCTACTCTGTGGCACCCACTGACGAGTGCACCGAACTGATTACCCCACCTCCCTCAACCATAATAGAGGAAGGATATTGACTAACATAGCGTGACATCTCTTCTAGGTCGGGGAACTCTGTAGACGAGAATGAGATATCACTGCGCTCCTCGTATCATTCTTTCTTTTTAATCATTTTTATTTGGTTCACAGTGTGTTACCACCTTAAGGGCGGGAAGGGCAAAATCTACCTAATGCGATTGTGCCCCTGGCTGACCCTTTGCTTTTTAACGCGTTACATTAACCGATTTCTCAGAAGGGAAGGTCTGAATTATTTATTTGCCCTTAGTACTGGTACATCTTTTTGAATAATAAAAAGCTCATTCGTTTACAAGATATCGATTGTACTTTAAGCCAAATCTATTTGGGCCACGTGTTAGTTTTCATACCATTCACATCGTGTATCGTCTGTCATAGATCTTAATGACAGCTGTTTCCGAAGGCTTGCGTTGTCTTCTGAAGCACCGAGGAACACAAATGTCGTGGAAGCCGACAATAGGAAATGACAAGACGGATAACCTAGACGTAAAAAAAGGTAAACTTGTAAATAGTAAAGCCATGCCCAGCGTGGCACAGTAGGCTAATTACCCTTAAGGTGTCTGGAGGAGGCCCGACTCATATATGGGCTACGTAGCAGTATTTATAAAAGAGTTTTGTGATGAAACCTACGTAAATAAAGTTCCTTTTGAGTTTGAGTAGTAGGCGACGCTTGATCTCCTCAAATACGTGGAGAAATACTTCAACACTTGTACTTGCTCCGCCCAGGATACGTCCACCGCGATATCGGGTATTAGCAAATTAGCCCACTGAACCAGGTCGACTAAATTCCATTAAGGTAACCAGTAAAAAATCATATGAACCAGCTTACTGTTGTCACGCTGACCGCTGAGGGATAGGAACAAGTTTTCATAACAGGTTTTCCATCTCAAGCATTGATGGTGGTTTGACTAATTCATTTTGTCTGTTCTTAAAACATCCAGACGATAGGTTTTTTTAAAAAACTGCGCCTTTCTTGAAAACCCTTCAAATATGATATCTCTGGACCAAGGTACTGTGAATATTCTATAGCATTAACAATGCTATTAAAACATCTTAATTGGCAACTGACTAAGTAACTGAACAATAGCGTTGATGGAACAATCGACACAACATCTCTCAGAACACGAATAGCAGTAGCTTTACACACTGGACACTGCGTGTTGTAATCTATTTAACGTTCGCTCTTTTCTGTTCTATATAATACGCGAACAAATAAATTGTTATACTACATAAAATCATTTCCTAAATATTAAAAGATAAAATTTTGATTTAAACTACACTTCAATAAACCATATTGTACGATGAGCATAATTTTTACTGTCAAGAAAATTTATTCGACTATTAGGGATTATGAAATTAAATTAATAAGCACTAAAATGTATTACTTGCTTAAATGTTCGTCCATATTTAAACCGATTTAAAGTAAATGCGATCACCAACTACTATGTGACGCACATCTGGTTAAGCGAATTTGAAAAAAAGGAGTTATTCTGTTGTAGAGATTTTTTTACTTTCAAACATGGATCGTTGTGTATAGTGTCCATTTTGTACTTGGTAGCATTTTCTATTCCCGGCCTGAGGGTAAGAGTACATTGTCTACCGCCCTCCCCCTACTCCCAAGGGGGAGGCCTTCAATTGCCGAATTGCCTCAAATATTTACTACACACATTACGCGTCGCTTACAATCAAATATACGACTCGCTTTGGCGCACTGCAAGAGGTTTTGTTAGAAGTCGAATTGTATAACGTTGCTAATGTTTTTTTTATCATTGCATTATGATAATGTATGTTATGTGATTAGCCCTCCACGAAAAAGAGGGTTTGGCGTCATAGATTTGTCAGTAACCCCTGGCTTAGCTAAGTTGCTATGTGCTTTGGAGGACACATAAAGCTGTCGGTTTCGGCTGTCATTCAAACTTCTATGACAGTCCATACACCAATTCAGCAGCATGAAGACTCCGACAGCTGGTCTAGATACCCGGTTGTCCCAAAAGATAGATCTCGAGGTTAGACGGCAAGCTCTGTGTAAATGCCGGTAATGTGATAAATCGCGATAGACTGGTCACTGACGCCCAATGAAATAATTAAGGAAAATACCAAATATATTTTCGCTATGTATATTTAATTTTCCTAATTTTAAAAATAACAAAATACAATATAACAATAACAAACCTAGTAGTATTTAATCTTGACACTTGACCACACATGCGCCACTGCCGAGTCAAACCTCCTCCAGTTAGATGACAGGTAATTAGCCTACTGTGCTACGCAGGCCAGGCGGGTTGGCAAAGGGGTTTGTTATGAAGTTTTCCTTCTCTTGTGGCTCGATTCTCGGCCTTATCATTTCCTTTCTCTTCCACTTCTGAATAATACATTTACATATTTGTTTAGATATACAGTTTTTTTTTATTGATAGATAGCAATTTTTTTAGGTATCTTGGATTAGTATTGCGCAATAGATCACGTTGTTTACAGAGTGTAACAAAATATCTATAGCAATATCGAAAGAATCGATACTACTACTGATGAGAATACAACTTTTTTCCCATAACATTTGTTAACAAATTGTGTCATAACTTGAGAAATAACCACAAGAAACTAAGAAAAATAAGGGAACACAAATTACTAAGCTTTTACGATAATAATGATTGCTAATTGGTTGGGTTTCACTGAAACCTGAATACCTGTACGAGTATTGTAGTAAAACTGTAACCTGTATCGAGGGGGCAGATTACAAACATGTAATTCACGAACACAAATGACAGAGAAAGTGCCTCTGGTTTACACAACGACACTTTCCCAACCCCGGAATCGAACCAGGAACCGGTTGATCCAACCCCTAGAGCAACAAGGCAGTTAAATGTCTCAAAGGCACTGTTTTGTCAATGCAAAAGTCAAATGGTTTACAAAAACGATTGCTCCCTCTTAAAGTATAAGCATGGAAAGCTATTTTAAGCACTGAACTACTTCTTTTGATTGCCTGGCTATAGGTCTTTTGTTGCGCCCTGTATATTCCTCATCGCTGACGAAACTAACAACTTTCCTAATTGCCCGAACACACAGATTACTAATAGCAATTAGTCCATCAATACCGAAACGTGCCTAGATCTGTATTTGTAGAACGTTGACGAGGCTTTGGTGAGCTCTAATTGCTGAGAAGTACTTCTGTACTAACCAATGCTTTGCCAAAATGTAATTACAGTAACTTGATTGAACATTCAATTAAGGTTCAGTAAATATTTCCAGCGGCTGGATGCGTCAGGCCGAGGACAGGGCGCTATGGCGCTCTTTAGGGGAGGCCTATGTCCAGCAGTGGACTAATGTGGGCTGATGATGATGATGATGAAATATTTAGTCGATAATTTTAGATAGATAGATAGATAACTCTTTATTGTACAACAAACACAACAGTAACAACTTACGACAATATACATTTTTAAGTAATTTGTACAATATGCGGCCTTATCGATAAAGAGCAATCTCTACCAGGCATTTAGAACCGCTGCTTTTTTGTTTTGGTGTTTATTATTTGTAATATTTGACTTTTTAAATCCAAAATGTCCTTCATACTCTTGCGGTTAGCAAGTTAGTCGTTGTAGCGTTATCATTTCCGTCTTCAGCACTTACTACGCCCTTTAGAATGGAATGGGATGGGGTCACTATGTATTATAAATCCGTCACCACACGGAACCGTGGTCAAGTCTTATTTCACTCCATTAAGGAAATGACTCAGATCATTACACATTGGAAAGAATAATATAAATAGATACATGTTAGTTAAGGATTTGAAATACCGATCAATAAGAAACAAAGAAATATTTTATGACAGGACAGGAAATAAAAAATAAACAAAATAAAAGGTCCTGTAATTGGGGACAGGCTCAGCATTTTGCTGGCCAGCTAAGAACAGCGCTGTTCTTCCGCCAGGGAATACATAGTAGATAACTACTTATTTCAATAACATAAAATTGTTACAATTTACTATTAACATTGTGACATGCGGGCGGCCCAGGACCGGCCTTTGTGGAAATCCTTGGGGGAGGCCTATGTCCAGCAGTGGACGTATTTTGGCTGAAATGATGATGATTGACACATTGGCCAATGTTAGAAACAAAGGGCCATCTGACTTAATACTCTAAAGGGTGCCTTCGTTCGATGTGAGGATTAAAGCCTTGTTGGTGTGAGGGTTGGACATACCTTTAGATTACGGGCCTCGGTTCGATTCCGCGGTCGGACAAGTGTCTTTGTGTAAACCAGAGGCACTTGCTCCGAGCCTGGGTGTAATTTGTGTTCTCGAATTACGTTTAAAACAGCCTCCGCGATACAATTAATACACATTGCCGACTGCAGTAGGTAACAATTAGTTGCGTCTTAAAAAAAAGTGATGAAAGTAGAAACCTAGGTGACCTCGAGTGTGTGGTGATCTTGTTTGAGAAGATCTTCGTCTCTTCTTGTTCTGAGATCGTAACACGTTTTTTTCATCACTACATAGTATAAGACAAAGTCGCTGTCGTCTGTCCGTCCTTATATTGTATGCTTAAATCTTTAAAACTACGCAACGGATTTTGAGGTGTTTTTTTTTAATAGATAGAGTGATTCATGAGGTAGGTTGATATGTATAATATTGTAGACAATAGGTATTGTAATATTGTAGTTGTTGTTAAAAACTGATAAATGGGTCAATTTCAACAAATGCCATTTTTTTTATCATATCGGTGAACTTTTTCATTTAAATATATTTTGTATATTTTTCAGGTTTTATGTTATAGATTACATAAAACCTGAAAAATCTAATATCTCCAAATTTAATATCATCGACTTATCATTTAAAAATAGGGAGAAAATTCAGTTTGAATTCTGGTTTCCACCGACATGACAAACCGGCACCGATTATTTTTTCTGTACACCGATATGATAAGTTTATCCACCGAAATGATTTACATATCCAGCGATATGATAATCTATCCACCTTTGATTATAAAAAGTAAATAGTTAGTAGATGCCTATATATTTTTACAAGGGTGACGTAGAACTGAAGACCTGAACTCGCATCACATGCAAAGAGAACCGAGTTCTTAGAAATCCAATCAAACTATTTTTTTTGAAATAGGTACTATTTTATTATATGTATTTATTTTCTTTTTATTATATTTACTATGGGTACTCAGAATTAAAAAAGAATGTTTATTTTAGCTTTTCGTATTCGTTCCAGCAACATCTCTCTCTTTTTTTCTCCTCCTCTTTCAGTTTTGGCTTTGGCATTCTTAAACAAAATTAAGCTAATATGATGTTTTCTATTTATTATTTTTTATTATGTACTTTATATGTTTTTAACTAGAAAATATTTTCTAGAAAAATCTTTAATGCGTTCAATTGCTCCACCTCACCATCATCATCTCAGCCTATAGACGTACGTTACCGAGTACAGACCTCCCCTAATAATACATTTATACATCTTCTACTACCCAGTGATATCGTGGTAATGATTTTAGCAGTCTATGTACCTACATAGACTACATAGACCTACATAGACTACCTAGTATGTATGTTTGTATGTTCCATTGTTTCTTTGTATACTTAAAGAAATGACACGGGTTCTACCGATATGATAAAGCAAGCCACCGATATGACAAAACTGTGCGTTGATCATGAATCAAAACACCGATATTAGATATATGACACCGATTGATTTTTTCTTATAATTTCGGTGTAAATTATCACATCGGTGGTAATAAAGCCCACCGATTACACCGATATGTGAACACCGACGTGAGAAATAACACACTTTTTAGGAAATTAGAACAAATGCATAAAATATAGGATAAATTCAATAATACTCAATGAAGCTAATTCACTTACTACCTCTGTTAGAACCAAACAACAACAATAAAACTACTCATAACACTAAAAAAATGTAACCACCGATAGTATAAAATAATTGTCCGGGAGCAACTGGAATGGCGTACTTACGTTATTTGCGGAAATATGAAGCGATTTGACAGGCATTCGTCCTGACTGCGCAATAGCACACACTAACGAGAGAATTAAAATTGGGGTTGAGACGCTTTCGGACTTGTCGATGTAAAGTTAGGTTTAAATTACTTTTGTCCACCGATATGAAATCATATTGCAAGACAAGTACGTTTGTGCCTCTCAGTAATAATAATCATTAATTATGTAACAAAATATGCTATATATTGATAACAAAACTAATATTCTATGAAATAGAATAAGTTATATACTTATATTACTTATTTTTATTCGTGTATAAGCTGTTTTGTTTGTAAAAAAAGTAGAGGGACAGCACCGATTTGAAAAAAATAGAGGTTTATAATTTTTTTTCTACCTTTTGTAATAGTCCTATGCAAATCATATTTTTGCCACAGCCCAATAACAACCTATTGAATACTAAAAAAAATAATTCAGAACAATATTCCTTTTTTCCAATACAAATTTCACCGAAGACAAAAAAAAAAGTCGTTTGGGAAATTCACCCAAATATAGGTTCATCATTGCACCTGTGCGAAGTCGGGGCGGGTCGCTAGTATCAAATAAAACTTAAAAAAATCGCTCGAGCAGTATAGTTATTTGAATGAAGGTAATCAGTGGCCAAGTATGCCCCACATATGTGGCAGCTATGCGCCGGCGCAAAGTTGCGCAAATCTAGACCACCGTCCCACGATTAACGCCATCAATCCTATTACGCACTCAAAAGGGTATCTATAGGATTTCCTTAAAGTAGTACACACGGAAAACTAATTTAATTATACGTTACGACCTGATGTCAAGCAGTTCCCGCGGCTACGGACGCTTGCACTAATGCGTTACCGATCCTATAAACAATGAAGCCATAACACTGGTAGTGGAGAGATCATTGGTTTCCTTCTGCCGCCCTTAGCAAGTTCTGTTCTCTTTCTGTCTTACTCGCACACGCAGGAACTTAACCTCTTCACCTTCCTCCTCCTCGCGTCGTTTTCCTCATTACTGAGGGTCGTGACTTCCCCGCTGCATCAGTTTCTCCAGTACAATTTCCCTCCATCTGCTGCTGCCATCTACCACCGGTTCAGAATGCAACTCTACGCAGAAGAGCCATCAAGAAACTCTGTAGTTGCTCTTTTTAGTGCTACATTTTTAGGTACAAGCCAAGGTTTTTAAGTACAAATTTTATAAGACAGATTTGAGAGCAAACTCGCACAATAGTCGCAGAGGGCCAAAAATTAGCCAGATATAGTCAACAATAGTAACCTTCTGATGCTCGAACCAACCGACCCCCAGCAACGGCACCTATTCCCAAGCATGACGCATGCGGCAGCCATCGCCTCCCTCAAAGTAAAAGGCTCCTGAATTTGCGCAAGAGCAGATTTTCGCGCATACTCCGTAAAAGCCCTACGACCAGTCGCTTCGTGATCGCCTCGGGAGGTAGACGTGTATTTCTGTCAGCGATGAGGCTGCCGGTTAGTTATTGTGCTACTTCCTGTATTAAAACATGGCACAAAACTCTTTAAACAGCCGTCGTAAAGTGGTGTTGATCAGTGTAACTTATATAAAAGGAAGTGTTTAAAATATGAAGGCAAAAGGTTTCAGGAAAAGGGGTGTTTAGGTTGTGGTCATGCACGTGCACATCGAAGGCATCACGATGTTTCTCGTATTTTTGTATTATTTCTGTTGCAGTGACATACTCTCAAATCTTTCTATTCATATGACAAAAACTCGTTAGAAATTGTACAAGTTATTTACTTTATACTTTCGATGATGTTATCTTCACCTTTTGCTCTGTCTGTTCACCATCCCAACCCAATATGTCCTTCAGGTGCCACTGCTTCTGCTAGCAGCGATCAGCCAGGCTATTCCAAGCCTGTCCGCTAGGAAGACCACGGACGAAAATAAGTCTTCGAAGAGAGAATTAGGCGAAGGGATATATGGCTTAAAAGATGGAGCCCTTTACACATTAGGTTTGTACTTTATTTATTATTTAATAACTAGCGGCCCGGCTCGGTTTCGCACGGGTGCGATGTTACCCGCCGTTATTGTCGTATCGCAGGTGAAGCCGCGGGGCGAAGCTAGTCTAAAAACTAGTACTTAAAAGTAGTCCTTATATCATCAGCTACCTATCAGTGAAAGTCCCGTCAAAATCCGTCCAGCCTTTCCAGATATTAGCCGGAACAAACAGACAGCGAGACAGACAAAAACTTTAAAAAGTGCTATTTTGGTCTGTGTACTGTGTATACATACTTACACATTTAGTCAAAAGTGGTTATTTTATTATTACAAGCAAACACACCAATTTTATTTATTTGTATAGATTCGTGAGGGTTTTAACTAAATATAATATTGATCAGGTGTATTGAATTCTAGTAACAGATGTATTTTAAATAATAATAACGTCTCTATGTATTTTCTATCGCATTTATCATGGGGAGTGTTCTGAGGAATTGTTCGATCTTGTCCCTTCCGCTTCTTTCCGCCACAGATCCACCCGCCAGAAATACCATCAATTTCATCTGGACGAATGGGTGTCCACCACCGTGCGTTTTTCAAGAAACTTTTTACCGCGCACAACCTCTGTGTGGAATCAATTACCAGCGGAGGTATTCCCGAACCGGTACGACATGGCAACCTTCAAGAAACGAGCCTATTCCTTTCTCAAAGGCTGGCAACGCACTTGCAACCCCTCTGGTGTTGTGGGTGTCCATGGGCGGCGGTGATCACTTACCATCAGGTGACCCGCTTGCTCGTTTGCCTCCCTCTTTCATAAAAAAAAAAGAGGCAAAATTTAGTACCGAAACCTCCCTCCCGAAATTAAGCCTTTCCTGCATCATACAGATATTAAACAAATAATTTACATTAGCAATAATAAAACAAAACATTGTAAAATCCAGATAAATATTCAACATTACATTTTGTTGCAGTTTCTCCCAGGGAATCTTCTAGGGAATACTCTGAAGAAGGAACTGAAGCCAGCGAAGAGCAGTTGGAACAACACGAACAAGTAAGCTATTTTAGAACATAATAAATGTGAAAGAAATATGGATAGATTTTTGTTATTCAATCGTGTCAGAATGGCTTTAAAAATTTTTTATGAACTTTGGTGGATAGCTTGGAGCTTGAAACTCCACTAAGCCAGGTGGACCATGATCCCAGGGTCACGGAGCATGCTAAAACGTACGTCTAAGTCAACGCCAACAAACCCGCGGGCAGAGTATCTAACAAAATTATCCATATTCCCATTCATTTATGTTAAAATAAGCTTAAGTGGACCGGGACGCTTAAAATAAATTTTCTCGGCGCTCGGAAAAGTTGTGCGGAAAAATGCGGACCTTTTCCGGATAATAGAGGTAAAGCGATCCAACGGGGCTCGTATTAATTAACGGACTTTCCCCGCGACCGTCTGAATTCATGGAATTCAATCGCCAATGAAGTAAGCTGCTCAGAGGAATACACATATTGTGCTCTTTAAACTGCATCTCGTGTGATATAATATTGTCACACAAAGACGGTAAAACTTATACGGAACTCAGTGCCCACCCATTGCCAGCCAGCGTTGCCCATTAGGATCAAATGTCGTTGCAAATTCAGCAATGGGCTTTTGCGGTTTGAAACGTTGACAATAATAACACCAATGAAGCGATGAGGTCGCAGCAGTTGACGTAGCAGGCCGCACTTGATATTTGAACGCCGCATCTTCCACCCGGGTAAAGCATGACGCAGAGGGGGGTTTACCACTGGCACACCACTGTTTCACTATTCTTCTCTCGCTGCTGGTATTCTGTAAGACGTAAGTCTTTCCTAGTTGGACAGTTTTATTCTGAGCAGATAATTTTCCACTGTGTAAGGCATATGCCACTCTTCAAGATTTTTATATCTTTTATTATCCTTGTCGAATAGTAGGAGCAAGCTCTCAAATATGAATAAAAGTTCTATGAACTGTTGATATTCGTGACATATATTTTGCCACAATTTATTATTCTTTTAATATTCTGTCTATTGAATAAAAGTATAATCTTATTTTCTTTTGTTAAGTGGTAATTTTGATTTCTGCATCAGTTATTATTAGTGTAAGAGGGGCATTACACTTTCAAATCCAATTTAAATTTTGTAAACGTGTTGCAAACGATTTAGACAACATCTCTAATCAAAGATTGCTAGCATTGAATACTCTAGGCAACCGTTTTAAAGATATTTGAGATCTTGTTTAGATTAACAGTCACTTTAAAATTGCAATTAATTTCTTTTATTTTTACTGATTTATCACGTGAATATTTATCATAAAAATCTATTTCAACTGCTTTAGTGCACTGGCACCTAAGATATGATTGAATCGAAGTTTTGATACAAGGTGTTGGTGTTGATCATATAATCATACTAGCGACCCGCCCCGGCTTCGCACGGGTGCAATTATGCATGGATTATACATATAAACCATCCTCTTGAATCACTCTATCTTTTTAAAAAACGCTTCAAAATCCGTTACGTAGTTTAAAAGATTTAAGCATAGATAGGGACGGACAGACGATAGCGACTTTGTTTTATACTATGTAGTGCTGCCTCGTTGGTCTAGTGGTTAGATGTGCCGCCTTTGGATCAACGGGTCCCGGGTTCGATTCCGGGGTCGGGAGTGTCTTTGTCTAAACCAGAGGCACTGGCTCGGAGTCTGGGTGTCATTTCTATCTATAATATGTATGTATTTACAGAAAAAATAAAAATGTATATAAGTAGTTATGTATATAAGTAGTTTATCATCCATCTCGTTACCATAACACAAGCATTAAGTTGCTTAGCTTGGGACGAGATGGCGTTGTGTGAAATGTCCAAGAATATTTATTATTTATTTATTAGTGATGTTGTTAAAATATATGAAATGAATCTTCATGTTGTGGTAAGTATTTTGGAATGTCGGCTACCCATTCTATTCTGAGTGTCGCATGAGTTAACCTTAAAACAAGGAAAACTAGATAAAAAAATCTGTGGCACCCCATGTCTCCAGTGTGGCAGAATAGGCTAATTTATATCCACGTAAATGGAGGAGACCGGCTCAGTAGTAGATCATTCATGGGCTAATATGATCATGATAAAAGATTTCACTTCACCAACCAGTATTCCTAAATCACGGGGTTCTTTACAAACACCTAATTACCGGGCTTAATTGGCACCCAGAGCAAGTATCTCGTTTACAAAAGGACACTTGCCGACCCTGCAACCCAGCGGGATTCCGTGATCCGATAATTTTATATACTCTACCTATTTAAACAATTCACATAACATCGGTATTGAAAAATTATATACTATGGATCCTTTCGTTATAGCTACAGTGTCTTTTTGATAAACCATGTTTAATGTAATACGAGTTATAAATTAGAAAACATCTCATAATAATAAAAAAATTAACATCGCGTTTTAATTTTTAACGTTAGTCTATTATAGGTACTGCCAAGTAGGAAAATCTAGACGGCAAGCCACTGTCAGCGTCTAGATATTTATATACATTTTAGGCAAAGCTTTTAATCTGTAAAGTGATTGAAATAAAAAGCAATTCATTGTTTTGGATCCTATTGCGTTGATGACGGCCCACATTTTTTTTTCTCAAACTTCTATCTTATTATAAAATGTATATTTTTATTTTTTATTTATTTATAATTGGACAGCAGATTTTACATTGAAAATACAACATTGTCTCACAAAACTGCGTAAGCAGTTTGTCTGTGAGATCATAATTTTAACACATAGTTTATATAATGTTCCTAAAATTCAAATTGTGCTAAGGTAACATATTAATTAGGTATTTCTTATATTCTAATTTGAATTTGTTTCAACCGAATCATTGGAAGACGTGATTGGAGCAATAATAAAAATTCTACAGTAAAAATCCGAAAGTAACGTGAGTGTATCTGTCAATCTGTAACAGTTATGATATTCATGCTTAAAAATAATAAATCATACTTTGAAATGCGAAAGTGTATGTCTGTTACATTTTCACACATAATCCACAAGTTTTGATTAATTTAATATTTAGATGTGAACATTTTAAGAAGGATATAATATGCCAAAGTTTCACCCACCTCACCCATCCAACATTTGGTTGAGCCAGATGTTTCTTAACCTACAGATCAGATTCATTTTATTAATGTAAACTCATCATCATCATCATCAGCCCACATTAGTCCACTGCTGGACATAGGCCTCCCCTAAAGAGCGCCATAGCGCCCTGTCTTCAGCTTGACGCATCCAGCTGCTGCCCGCAACCTTTCGCAGATCGTCGCTCCATCTAGCAGAGGGCCGTCCCACACTACGCTTGCCGATTCGCGGTCTCCACTCAAGAACTCGTCTACCCCAGCGGTTGTCGGTTCTTCTACAGATATGACCAGCCCACTGCCACTTCAGTCTGCTAATTCTCTGAGCTATGTCGGTGACCTTGGTTCTCTGTCGGATAGTCTCGTTACGGAGCCTATCTTTCAGAGAAACTCCAAGCATAGCTCGCTCCATAGCACGCTGAGCGACTTTAAATTGGTGGACTAGTCTCACCGTGAGTGTCCACGTCTCGGCGCCGTAGGTCATGACGGGTAGGACGCACTGTTCGAAAACTTTCGTTTTCAAACTCTGCGGGATGGGCGACGAGAAGACCCGACGAAGTTTTCCAAATGCTGCCCAGCCCAGCTGGATCCTCCTCTTGGCCTCCCTGTCGAAGCTGTTTCTACCTAATTGCAAAATTTGCCCGAGGTATGTATATTCTGAAACAGCTTCAACAAGACGGCCATTCACAACGATAGGTCTCGGATGAATGTGATCATTCATCATGATTTTGGTTTTATCCAAATTCATGCCGAGACCCACCCGTCGCGAGGCTGATGCTAAGCTGGTCAGCATCTGTTGCAGCTCCTCCAACGACTCCGCCATTAGGACTATGTCATCTGCAAATCTCAAGTGAGAGATGTACTGGCCATTTATGTTAATGCCCTTATCTTTCCAGTCCAGCGTCTTAAACACATCCTCCAAAGCGCTTGCGAACAGTTTCGGGGATATTACATCCCCCTGTCTCACTCCGCGGCTCAGTTGGATGGGTTTAGTACGCTGGTCCTGTACTTGGACACACATAGAGGCCTCATCGTACAGACATCTCAACACTTGGATGTAACGATAGTCCACTTGGCATCGCTGAAGGGATTCAAGAACAGCCCAGGCTTCGACGGAGTCAAAAGCTTTCTCATAGTCCACAAAAGCTAGACACAGGGGCCAATTATACTCTTCGGACTTCTGTATAATTTGCCTCACTGTGTGGATGTGGTCTATGGTGCTATAACCCCTACGAAACCCGGCCTGTTCCGGAGGCTGAAATTCGTCGAGCCTTATGGCGAGACGGTTCGCAATGACTCTTGAAAACAACTTATAGACGTGGCTCAGGAGTGAGATGGGTCTGTAATTTTTAAGAAGCGTGGTATCACCCTTCTTAAAAAACAGCACCACCAAACTCCTGCTCCACGCCTTAGGAGTTCTCCCGCAGTGAATGACGGAGTTAAAGAGTTTTTGTAGTTCCTGTATGACAGGAATCCCTCCTGCCTTCAGAAGTTCTGAAGTAACTCCGTCTTCACCGGGGGCCTTTCCATTTTTAAGTTGTTTAAGAGCCAGCACGATTTCGTCTTGGCTGATATCGGGCAGTTCGTCGGTGTAGTGGCGGACCAGGGTGGCTCTTCCATCCTGGATTGAACATTGGGGGCGAGTTGCATGTGCAGCATAAAGCCGGCCATAGAAGTCCTCGATCTCGGCAAGAATCCCCGGCTTAGAAAAAACGGTTCTGCCATCGCGTGTTGTGAGCTTCGTCAGGTGGCTCCTCCCAAGCTGCTTAGTGAACACTTTGGACCCTCGGTTTCGCTCAATTGCCTCTAATATGAGGCGGGTATTGGAGCTCCGAAGGTCACGTCGTGTCATTTTAGCGATTTTCCGGTTGAGATTTGCCATGTCTGACGAAGTGGCATGTGTGGTTTCCCGTCTTTCTGTCATAAGCCGTAGAGTCTCGTCCGAGAGTTTGGACTTCGTGCCTTTACGCTGCGTTCTACAAAATTTGATGCCCTCGCCTCTCAGTGTATCCAAGATGTTTTGCAGGGTCTCGTCAACGTCATCGGTAGGCTCTATGGCAGCAAATCTAGCGCCCAGTATATCCTGGAACGCTTCGGTTCCTGCCATGATTTGGAGTGGGTTCGGTCGGAGCGTGGACTTCATCAGACGGTTTCTTTCGAGCTTTAAGTCGATATTCAGAGAGCCTCGGACAAGTCGGTGATCAGAACCGGTATTAAACCTATTGATCACCGAGACGTCTCTGAATATATGCTTCCTGTCCGTCATGATGAAGTCGATCTCGTTTTTGGTCACAGTATCGGGGCTTTGCCAAGTCCACTTCCTGTGGGGCTTCTTCTTGAAGAAAGAGTTCATCAAATAGAGCCCCTCTTTCTCTAGGAAGTCGACAAGCATTTGCCCCCTGTGATTCCTACTACCATAACCATGGGGTCCCACTCGGGATTCACCGCCAATCTGAGCACCTACCTTGCCGTTAAAGTCCCCCATAACAATGTTGAAGTGAGCCTTGGTGGTATTGTGTAAGGCTTTTGAGATGTCCTCAAACATATCCTCAACTTCATCATCCGAATGTGCCGAGGTCGGTGCGTAAACCTGGATGATCTTCATGCTATATCGTTTCGATAGCCGAAGAATCAGGTACGCTACCCTCGTCGACACACTGGAGATTTCTTCAACATTGTTAGAGAGGGCTTTATTGACAAGAAACCCTATGCCACCCTGCGACTTCTGCTGTCCTTCGCGGAAGTACATCAGGTGGCCAGATTCTAGGGTTATGGTGTCCTCTCCCTCTCTACGGACTTCGCAAACACCCAGAATATGCCACCTGATGTTCTCCAGCTCCACTTCCAACTGCGCTAGATGTTCGTCAAGCCTCAGAGTACGTCCGTTGTACGTAGCCAGGGTCAGGTGTTTTAGGTAGCCAGATGTAACTCGGGGATTCTTTGCACCCCTTGCCCCGCCGTTACCGTGGCCGCTACCTAGATGACCAGGAATAGCGGGGCTGCCGGGAACTGGGGGCCATCTTTTTGTTGTGTCCATCATTAGGGGGGAATTGCCCATAATCCCCACGCTGGGCAAGCGGGTTGGGGATCGCAGTCATATATAAGATCTAAGACCAGACGTTGCTGCTGCCCAACGTCTGTAATTTTTCCCTTAGTCGCCTTTTACGACACCCACGGGAGGAGATGGGGTGGTGATATTCTAAATCCGTCACCACACGGATAATGTAAACTAACTGATGGAAATCCTTGGGGGAGGCCTATGTCCAGCAGTAGATGTCTTGTTGCTGAAAATAAAACTTTATATTTTTAATTCTCTTTAATTAGTTAAATTGAAGTGCTTTTAAAAAATAACATACGATTAGTTTTCTATACACCAATTAAAAATACATACAATTTAATAAACACGAAAGCTAGTGGTATACAAAATTGCAGATTGAAGTCATTCGCTAACATAACTTACCTAATAAATCTTATTAACGCATATGAATAAATGTTTGCTCAATTATTATTCTAATTTAGACATAACAGTGGCGGGAATATTAACTTTTGATGTGATTCAGTAAACAGAACTGCGATAGTTAATTTTCATTAGAATGTCCTGTTAACGCAGTTTATGTGTGGCAGTGCCCTTGTGGTGACGGATTAAGAATATGTACTGTCACCACCCCATTCCATCCTGAGGATATCGTAAGAGCTGACAAAAGTTTATTTATTTATTTAGTAAGGTCTCCAGAGCTTGGTCAGTGCAAGCACGGTGTTGGCAGCTCAAGGAATCCACTCCCTATGTTGCTAGCGACGTGCTTCACTTTTTCCAGTGGCAATGGGAACCGATTTCCGATGGTGTAATAAATACGACCCTTAAAGGCCCACTGCCATGTCAAGCTTCCCCCACTGGCTGGGGAGGAAATTAGTCTGCTATCATCATCATCATTTCAGCCCATAAATGACCTACTACGGAGTCGGGCCTCCTCAAAGTTCGGAGGGAAATAAGCCTACTTTACCATGGCCAGTGGTTAGTCTCTTGTACCACTAGCCACTTTGGGAGAAATAAAGACGTTCGATTGACAATGCCTCGTTGGTCTAGGGGTTAGATGTGCCGCCTTTAGATCAACAGGTCCCGGGTTCGAATCCGGGGTCGGGCAAGTGTCTTTGTCTAAACCAGAGGCCCTTGCTCGGAGTCTGGGTGTCATTTGTGCTCGTGAATTACATGTTTGTAAACTGCCCCCGAGATACAAGTACCTAGTGAAGAGGATACGTTTAAAAAAAAATTACTTAATTATAAAATGTTATAAGCAATAAAATGAAACACTATTTTACAATTTAACGTGTATTTAATAACACCCATTACCATAGTTATGAGTACGCTACCGGTGCGTTTTGAGAAACTGATTTATATGAATTAGTATTGCCGAATTTGATGTGTTATTGGGAAAATGAATTTATTCATGAGTGACCTGCCATTCAATTAGAAAAGGTTGACGGTTTCGAGTGAGGTAACAATTTGAATACTAGGTCATGCTTTCTTGGGGATTGGAGCCATTTCAAAGTGACGTAAATCGCTATTAAATGTGTGGCCTAAGCACATTAATTGTGTTCCTCTTTGTCGTGACAATTTTTAGATGTCCATTGTTTCATATACATATACAAAAAAGTGCATGCGTACAAAGTACAAATGCCGGAAGCAAAACTTCAAATAAAAAAAAATAGATATGATAAACTTTATGAAAAATAGTATATTAAACGTTGGGAAACTAGCCGGGAATCCAGGGCACGAAAAAATGGTAATTGCGTCCTGATCTACCCACTTAAACCGCCTGGATTTCTCGATTTCAAATCACCAGAAGGTGGCGAGGAAGAAGAAAGTAGATAATTAAAATGATGTGCTAGCCAGTCCGGCTAGCGTCGTAAACCAAGCTGCATAGCCTACATCAATTGACTAAGAGGCCTAGCTAGTCCATTATTCCGCATAAAAAAAGAAAACGACTACAAAAAAATGAATGCGTGGCAAAGAACCCGTTATCGAAATTGGAGGAGGCCAAATGATGGTGGCACATCGCTGTTTAGATTCGTTATATAACGCTTGTGGCGCAGAACAGAGCCGCTATGCTGCACAATAATTATGCAAAACAACTTAAACTACGGGGCAAATGTTGTCTCGTTATAAATTACCAAAATGTAAAGTTTACGTAACTAATCATAACTTTGCATGACACCGAATGCATATTTGTAGACATTAGAATATGTTTGTGTTGGGCAACCCATGATGTACAGTACGCTCAATTATATTTGCTAAATTGATGATAATAAGAGCATGAGATAAAGATGCAAAAGGCCAAATTAAAAATAAATAGAATATTAAATGGAACATGTCCGAAATAGATAGGAGAGAAGATAACTGATGATGATATAAGTAGGTACAGTCACAGTAACTCTGTTGTTCAATTTAACACTGTCCCACAATATATTTTAATTTGATGCGTATAATCTCGTCTGTTTTAATTTGATTTATTATCTGGACTGATCTGGATCTAATGGAGTAGTGAATGTTTTAAATTTACTCCAAAAAAGGACGAGATTCTTAATTCAACTGCATGGTTTGTCTGTACATATATTACTGCATAACTCCATCATATAGAAACAGATTTGAAAATGTATTATCTATTATATTAATTGGTAATGTTTCCAAATTAGTATAATATTTATTGGCAAAATACTTGAAACAATCATTAAAGTGTATTTTTTTCGATTAAACATTTTATTTTAAAGGGTTTCACCCATTTAAAAAACAATAACAATCTACAAAGCGACAATGAACCAATAAACCAAAAAAATAAGTCGGTGTCAACATATACTGTCACCACCTAAGGGCATACCTAAGGCACCGACTTAGTTTATTAACCAATAAACTAAGTCCGTGCCTTAGGTATTTTTAGTTTTATAAATATTATTTTATTATGATTATTTATTGTAATGTTATGTTGCTGACTATACACAAGTTGATAGATCATGTGAAGCGGGTCACCATCGAAGATTTTCAACACACACGTAACAATAACGTCTCATGGTTTGGTGAAATTCGGCCATCCCAATGTAATTATAATATTTTACATTCCAAACACATAGCTGACCTCTTAGAATTCTCCATTTAAATTGGGGTCAAACGCAAACTTTGAGACTAATTAAATGTAAGATATACGTACATTGCGACATTCAAAATCATGTAACTATCGTTTCCTAGTGGATTTTTCATACAGAGTGTAATAAAAAGTATATCTTATATATTTTATGTATATTTATTACTTTTATAATATGTATATTCTCCATGTATATAATACATGAATAGTGCTAATGATCAAGAAAGTGATTCGTGGCCAAGAAAAATTTTCTACATTTAATGAAGTAGTACCTACTTTGATGACTGTCATCAAATTAATGGTGTTAAAATAAGATTATTTGCATCTAACTGTTCGAAATTTTACAAATATGAAACATATAATGACACATAATTGAAACCAGATATGTAGCGAATCAATGCCAAAATAAATCAACAATGATGATTAATGAGAGGTGGTGACCTCTTGGCGTGAGACATTGCGATTAGAGAGTCAGTGTAAAAATAAGAAAATAAGTTGCCAAACAGGACCTTATAGTATACGCAATAGCAGTCTAGTTAGTTTCCTGTATTTTTAAAGGTTGTTCATCAATCCAGCCATATTTATTTCCAGCCTGAGTGAACGAACTCCTCAATTCAAACATGCAGGTCGTAGACTCGTAAAATTATTCTCCCTAATTTCTATCTATGTAAAGGTTATTGCACCGAATAAATACCCTGAAATCGTCTGCCCATCGCCCAACAATGACGGATGACGTCAGAAGAGCACTCACAAAGGTACAACAGAGGGAGGCGCCTCGCAATAATTCATCTCAATCGAAATAAAACATGCCGAGACGGAAACTTCGCGTATTATAGAAATTAATAAAACTTGTTCCTTTTAATTAATTTTCTTCGGATTTTGGGATCCCTTAATTAATATTAACGGTTTGCGGTTGCTTTTAACAGTGGTTAAACAGTTATGACGTTAAAACTTGGATACGATGTTAAATGTGGAATCGCTAACAGTAGTTATTACTTTTTCTTAGCAATTACAACAAGGACTTTTCCTGTGGGTAAATTCCAAGAAATAATAATAATAAATATCCTTGGACAATTCACACAACGCCATCTCGTCCCAAGCTAAGCAACTTAATGCTTGTGTTATGGTAACGAGATGGATGATAAACTACTTATTTTTTTTTGTAAATACATACATATTATAGATAGAAATGACACCCAGACTCCGAGCCAGTACCTCTGGTTTAGACAAAGACACTTGCCCGAACCCAGAATCGAACCCGGAACCCGTTGGTCATGAACATGATCATCATATTGTGGTAATTTGTTTACTGGTATATTTATTTGTTTTATAGACTTTATCAAACAAACCCGTAAATGGACTAGGTAGAACCGAACGATTATAATCCTAGTACATTAATTAAAATAACAAGAAAAAAAATGCTCATATTATATTGTTTCTGTTCTCATATTATTTCATAAAAATACTGTTTCTGGGGCCTTTTTTATACTATGTTTGTTTACATTTACGAAACGTTATGCTTATTCACCAACTATCTTCCGCACTTGCTCGCATGCCGACAGAGTTAATATTATCTATATTTTACGAGCAGACCCAGCCACGCTTGCTGTGGCTAAGGAGTTTGTTAAATTACATTTAACATTAACATACATAAATTTAACTTTTAACATAGAACCTCCGTCCTCAATCCAATCAGCAGATATCGCCATCTGTTAAAATCGTTTGAGCAAATTTTAAACTTAATTGCGACTGTCAAATAAGAGACAAAAAATTCGCAATAAAATAGTATTGCGACTATAATTTGAGAGGGAAGCTATCCTATCTTTGCTACGCTTTAAGCTGCACACGGTGTGCAAATTTGATTAAAATCGGTTGAGTAGTTTAGGAGACCATCGCGGACAAACAACGGGCGTCCCGTTGTTTGTCCGCGTTGTTTGTCCGTAATTTATATATAATTAAGATTATTTTAATGTTCGCATTTCGTTAATTTAATAGTCTAGTCCTGTTGTAGGCTACAAGCGATCTCCATGCTAAATGTCATACAAATCCTTAAATTTTATTTATAAATATTAATTAATTATTCATCTATCTATCTAAACATTAGTTTCTATTACTCCAACAAATAATAAGAACCATTTGTCTATGAGCGTCGCACACTTCACCAATTTCTGATAACTTGAAAACAAAATTAGGTTCGTTTGGAATTGTCTTGAGGGGTCTACAGGATACTTAGAAGTTCTTTCGATAATGTTGAATAAAGCTATCCCGAAGATTCCATTATGAAGTTCCGGTCCTAATTCGCGGTTTTATTTGGAAGTCGTTAATTGATTCACACTTTTAATTACTTCTAAATGGTTACTCATTTCTTTTATGTAGAACACTAGTGAATTCTCCTGGATTTGCACGAGGAAGAGGTATGTTCAGTGTACTTTTCCGGTATTTTAATAGAGATACAAGAGGAAACCGGCCCAGTGTTTGATTGAGTGAAATAGTGTTTATAAACACTTGATAACAGCACCATGAAAAATTTCAAGCTTTTTTTTTGTAACTTTGTGTACATGTACAATATAGAAAATTCTATCTTCTATCTGTTCTAATACTTGATAATCTTAGAAGAATAAATGGAACGCTGAGTTTCCAGAAACAATAAGCCAGTATCCTATCATTGGATTAATGTTGTTGTGATGAGATAATATGGCAAAACAAAAATTACATATTTTAACAACATAATGTGTCGCTTCAGTTCATATTAGCCAACAAAATAATATTTATTTTTCAAAAAAATTCTAAAAATATTAGTGACGAAGAAAATATTACGATTCTAATCATGCATGTTTTTAATAAGATAATTAAGGTATTTAAATCGTGTCATGATGCCCAGATCTGCTTTAATTCTGCGTTTAAAAGCACTAGCATTGATCTACCGACTGTAACGGATATTTTTAAAGTAACTCTTTAAACTCCATCACTCGTTAGCTTGATGACAGTAATCGGATTAAGTAAGACTGGATGAATGTACAGCGCAAAGTCAGCGCTGTCCAATCAGTGGAATGCTGTCAACTTAATGATGCTGCCACAGTTTGTATCATTTACCAATACAATCTCCATCATTAATCTGTCAGACTTGTTTGTACCACCATCATTGTAACCCTTTTAATTAAAAGAGTAACCATGGGGTTACTCGCCGGCTCTTCTCTGTGTAATGGCATTCTGAAACGGTAGTTAAAACTAAATGATTTACTATTTTTAATTTGTCTGATTAATTATTTTTCTTTTTTGTTTAAATTTTTTGACCATTTGAAAAAAACTATTTTTTTCATTGTATTTACAAGAGTATTAATAATAGTACTACTCACATACTTTTGTCCGTGTGGTGATGTATTAAGAGTACATGTCACCACGCCATTTCATTCTGAGGGTGTCGTAAGAGCTAGGAGGAAATGATTAGGGCGTAAACCTAGCCGTGAGAGAAGGAAATCTTGATAACCCTGTGCCAACCTGGCCAGTAGGCTAATTACCCTCCATGTAATTGGAGGAAGCCCGACTCAGCAGTAGGCTATGTACAGGCTGAATTGTAGAAATAATATAGCCTATATACCATTCAAGACATTTTAGACTTTCTAGACCAATTTCTAATACCAATAAAATTAAAAATAATATTCCATTTTCCATCACAAGTCTTAGAAATAAGTGGGATGCTTACTATTTTTTTCCTATCATATCTACATAAAATATGCATTGACCAGAACATACACACCACAATCATAAATCATTTGATTGCAACAGTATAGTCAGGTCACATCTCCGTCCAAAACCTCTCATAAACGCCAAAGAAAAGCGCTATAAAAGATAACAACCGACGAGACCCATGGTGACATAATTTCAATACAAGTGCCCATAAGCCGGGCGATGGTCCGTTCTCCGGTGCCTTGCGCTCAATCGCTTCTGAAATCCCAAGTTAGGGGACACAAATTCTCGACAACTTGGCCGTTGTGCTTATAAAAAGGCGCCCACTTTTTAGGACGAAGTAGCGTGAAGTCGTAAAGCTGAAGAGTTTCGTGTTGTAGTCTACTTTACTGCTTTAGTGCTACCCGGCTTCGAAGTTAGCTCATGGCATGACCTACATCTGTGGATTGGGAAAGTTAAAAATTCTATAAACATTCAATGACATAACCACAAAACTTATCCCATCGATAAACTCTACCGGGAGGAAGATTCTTAAAAGTAATCGTGGTATTTTTAATCTATACAAATAAATAAAATTGGAGTGTCTGAAGAATAACCACTTTTTACTAAATGCGTAAGTATGTATACACAGTACATAGACCAAAATATCATTTTTTCTAATTTTTGTCTGTCTGTCTGTTTGTTCCACCTAATCTGTGGAACGGCTCGGCCGATTTTGACGGGACTTTCACTGATAGGTAGCTGATGATATAAGCTACTTTTATTTAACTACTTTTTTTACTAGCTACGCCCCGCGGGTAACTTCGCACTCGTGCGAAGCCGGGAGGCGCCGCTAGTATTAAATAAATAAAAGCTACGCTTATCATAATTTTAACAACAGGTATTTATAAAACTACGCAATTCAGCAATAGTTATCATATATAGTCCGATGTAACAATAATGCTTCTGCTAAAGCGTTGTACACACCAATTTAAGATATTCTCGACTGTTTCATACGTACAATGTGTCTATTACGAGACAGAGTCTTGGAATCTAACTGTGCGGAGGAATGTCTGTTCAGAATGTCTTACAAGGGTCAGACGCGATAATGTTTCTTGGGAAACGGTTTGCGAACATTATTACGTTCTTGTTTTCATTTCCAGACCCGACTTAATCAACCCGTATCATATAATGCTGACAAAAATTATTCGCCCTCAGTATATTGGGGATTATCCCGTAACTAACCAGAAAAGTTAATTACGTGAGGCTGTTACAAAAGCTACAAAGCTGCAATAACCTCAACCTTTCAATATTTGGAGACATGACAATTAAAAACATACAGAGATTTGTAGTGGTTGCGCAAACAGCTGATTCTAATGGGAGATACAAAACTTAAGTTTTATGACATTTATTTCTCACACAGAATACAATTTTCTTACAATGAGAAACACAACATTAATATCTTTAATACAAATTTGGAGTCCAGCAAACAAACAAACAATGATGAAATTATTACAAATAATCGATATTTCATTTACTTAACCTAATGAACTTCTAGTATTTTTCACTTTTCACACCGTGCCGCTGAAATTCAGGTGAAATTATTGTTTTCAAAAAACAAGCCACAAAAATACAATGGCATATTGAAAAATAAAATCGTCTTAAATCTCCTACATCTCAAGCCTGAATTTAATAAATAGCTGAGGCGGCTCCAAAGCGAACCAAACACGCGCTCCGCTGAGCGGCCCCCAACGAAATGAAAATTAAATTATAATGACGCCTCGCCCCGGTGATTAGCTCTTGGACTACTTTAATAAGGCTTTGAAGGAGTATTAAAGAGGATGTGCTTTTATTATTGTGCCGGTTAGCTTCGTAAAGGCACAGTAAAATATAACGAAGTGTTCTTTAATTAGGAAAACACATTTCATCCAGATGGCGCTAAAAGTAAATTGAGCTTAAAGCTTACTTAAAAAGCTAGACTATTTTGTTTCCTTGGCATATACTATCTTCGTTTTCCTTCCATGCAGCATTGCTATTCTATTTTTGTTGCTACATAGACATTATAATTATTATAAATAGTACAACTATATATAATAATTGTCCGCCTTTAACATATAAGTGCAAGCGCAGAGCTGCTACCCATTCCATCGATATTCCAGCGAGAGGCGACTAAATATACTGAAGAACTATAATGAGAAGGAATACTTGATACAATCCCTTTTTTTTTTTGTTTTATTCGCCCGGGGTAAAATCCTTTATGGACTTCCTCGCCGGCCACGGGGATGGCCAGCGAGGGGAGTGTGGGACTCTCCCCCATAGTGGGGGCCTACCCACTAAACCTCCCCGGGGTGCTCCAACTCGCGTCCTGTTGCGGCATTGTGGGATCTGATGCAGAACCACTCCGCCGCAGACGAGGAGGCCCTCCTCCTCTCCTCAGGCTCCTTACGTCCTGCCGTGAGCATCCGGCAGGACGTCTTTATACAAACCCTGTGCCAACCCATCTAGCCTACATGGCACAGTAGGCTATATCTCATATACGAAGGAGACCCGATTCAGCGGCGAGAGAGGACGAAGAAATAAAAAGAAATTTATTAGAATATCTTTAAATTAAATTATAAAATAGTTAGAGAACTTAAGAAGGAAATTGCTACCCTACGAACATGGAAAGTGCACTTCAAATAACTTGGTTTTACAAACCAAAATGTTCTTGCCCTTTCAAAAGGCATACACAAGCTGTAACTCCATTTAACTTTTCTTGTATAGACACTCACACGAACACTTTCATGAATCAATTATAATAATCATTTCCAAAATTAAGCAAAGACGATTTTCACACTTAGACCTACTAAAATGCTCCGGAGAAGTGCTCCGGAGAGGCCAAAGCATGGGAATTAAATTATAATGACGCTATGCACAGCAATTATCCCAGGTCGGTGCTTAAAACACAGTATACATAAAAACGAAGGAGTACATTGACTCATAAAATATATAAATCCACGCTGCTAAGTCCAAGCCCCTGAGAGCTTTTTAAACCTCTGCACTAGCAACCACCTGTGTCGTTAGGGCTGTTCACAAACATGCAATTCACGAAGACAAATGACACTTAGACTCAGAGCAAGTGCCTCTGACAACGACACTTGCCAGACCCCGGGGTCGAAAGTCTTTGATCTCGATTTTACGTTCCTTTAATCGCCTCTTATTGATATAAGATATCTTCTTGATAATTATTTAATCTAAGTTTGGACCATTAGAGATTGGTCAAATGTAAATACATAATGGATCGTGACCATTTTTGGACTTGGATCATGTTTCACAGCAGAATATCTTAGAATCACACTAACCTAACTTACTGCCTAGGATGTATGTACTGTGTCAAAACTCAGTATTATGGAACTCCAAGGAATTATTTGAAGTTCTTCGCTAAAAGTCAAGGGATTTGTAATTATTTGAACTTAAAAGCATGACTTTTCTCGTAAACTTTCGCTCTATGATTATAGATATTGAATTATTTTTTTATTATGTAAAATATGACTCTTATAAGTGACTACATGTAGAAAATCCTACTAATACTCCTGAAATTTACTGATCAACTATTTATTCCGTTATTATGCAGCAATTTGTACTTAACCACAAGTAAAAATATCGCGTTAAACAAGCGAAGTTAATAAAAGCGTATTAATAACTAAGTTTAAGTTAAATCACATGATGTCAATATTAATATTAATTGATATAAAGCGAATAGATTACAATGCTTTAATCCCTGAGTAACTCAAAGCACACGCGCGTGCATCTGCTTGTTTAAACTAGTATGTAATATTCAAACGTATGCAGTGATGGATGTGTAATATGTACAAAAGAAAAAAATATGCTACATTAAAATAGAGTCACGCTTTTTAAATCCTTCGATCCGATTATCCCAACGTTTCGATATCACTATCACTACCTAATATAAAATAAAGTCGTTGTCGTCTGTCTGTCCCTATGTATGCTTAAATCTTTAAAACTACGCAACGGATTTTGACGTGTTTTTTTTTTCAAAGATAAAGCGATTCAAGGGAAGGTTTTTAAGTATAATACATGCATAATTGCACCCGTGCGAAGCCGGGGCGGGTCGCTAGTAGTATATAAATCCCAACGTTTCTAATACTTTGTAGCAGTAGTAGTCACGGGAGAGACTAGATGTTAGATCATAAGACATCATTAGGTCACAGGATACTGAATAAACACTTTTTCAGATTAATAAATACTACTTCTCCTGCATTGGGGGAGGCCTATGTCCAGCAGTGGACGTCTTCTGGCTGAAATGATGACTTCTCCTGCCACTACTCAGCCTATGAATGACCCACTGCTGGGTCGTGCCTCCTCCCATCACAGGGAGGGTAAATAGCCTACTGTTGCTACGCTGGCAAGGCAGGTTCCCTTGCGGCTAGGGCTTCGGCCTTTTTGCCGGCTCTTATGACACCCTCAGGATGGAATTGGTGGTGACACTATGTATTCTAAATCCGTCACCACACGGCGTAATAAAAACGGATATATAAATAAGTATGCACACATTTCCCCTGGTACTCTATAGGCGTAATTGCCCGTCCAGCAGTGCTATACGCTTGACTTAGCGCTACACCTCCTGAATCTGTGTCATATTGAGCTTACGTAGGCCAAGTGGATACTCCTGGGAATGGCTCGGGATGCCGACAGATTAATGTGTTTGCTTTACATGAAATAATGCGAGAGGTTTGTAATGGCTGCCCATTAAGATAAAGTTTTGCTGAGCAGAGGAAAGTGAGGATATGGGCCACTCAACCCGAGCAGATGATGAGCAACGCTTGATAAAGTGGTGCCAATAAAAATTTCATAGAAATGCGAGGACAAAGTTGAGAATTCAAACTTCTGAATTTCTGCATCATGATTTCCTTTTGAACAGGGTCAACGATGATTCACCAAGCGACCATAGGCCACAGTAGCCCCTTACCATCAGCCGTAAGCTTGAACGAATGATCTCGGAGTACATGCTATGTACTCAGTTTGCTAGTTATTGTTGTTCTCAAATATAGATAATTTACACAATATGTTATTAATATTCAGTCACAATTTAATTTCAATAAACAGTACTTCCGTGTGCTGCCGGATTTAGAATACCTACATGGTGTCAATCTATTTCACCCTGCGGGTGTAGAAGATAGATATATAGATAAACTCTTTATTGTACAAAATAAATAAAAACAGTACACAATATATGCAACAATAATTTGTACAAGGGGTGGTCTCATCACTAAATGCGATTTCTTACAGACAACCTTGAGATGGACATTAATCTTCTTCTGAGTCGGACACTCTTGTCAGAGCGGTCGTGGTTGCACTGATGAGGCACATGAAGAGGCATTCCTGGCGATGCGCTTCCAATTCTGACGATTTAAAGCGTTCCGCGTACATTGGACTATGGTGGACTCAGTCACTTTGGTTATTATGTCAGTCCCGCGGGTTGGTGATCGGCCGCGTGATATTTTGCCTTCCACTTGGCCCTGAATCACCAGTCTCTCTATCGCGTCCTCCTTTCTGGAGATATGGCCAAAGAACTTCAAAACTCGTAGCAGCACAGTTGACGAGAGGCGGTTTTTGATGTGGAGTTCTTTGAGGATGGATGCATTGCTGCGGAATGCCGTCCACGGGATCTTTAGGAGGCGTCTCCAGCACCACTTCTCCAGAGCATCGATTTTACGGCGATCCTGCAATCTCAGAGACCAAGTTTCGGCTCCATAGAGAAAGATTGGAAATACAAATCCACTGCCGACCTGGTAATGGCGCACCGTCATCTGATCTCGTCGCCACATCCTCCTGTATTTGAGATAGTAGAGCCGAGGTAGTTATAGCTCTTTACAACTTCGAACTTAGCTATGCTGTGTAAGCTTGTTGCACTTAGTTCAGCCCGGTCTACTATCATCATCTTTGTCTTGTCTCTGTTGATAGCAAGTCCAAATTTGAGGCTGGTAGTTTCAAGACGAGTCAGTAGGTTTTCCATATCTTCTCTTGTCTGTGCGAGAAGGGTAGTATCATCAGCGTATCTAAGATTATTTATCATGATCAAGATATATGGACATTATTAGGAAGAAGTTAAGTAAAAAATGATAAGGCTAACCTAGCCGCAAGAGAAGGAAAACCGGTCTGGCCAGCGTGGCATAGTACGCTAATTACCCTCCAGGTAGTTGGAGGGGTCCGACCCAGCAGTGGGTCATTTTTGGGCTGAGAAGTAAGAAGTAATTTGGTTACATACTTATAATTTTCTGAGTTAGTCAAATCAATGTATGTACGTTCCACATGAAGGTCTGGGAAGATAATAATGCAATTGCTCTTTCCTAATAAAGTGTATCTAGAAATTACTGTTAAGTTTATTCCGTCGTATGCAGCAATAAATAAAGAGCAATATCGCGTAGAAAATTTAAACAGCGACATCTGTTTCCAAAAAATACAATATAGACTCAGTAAAAATCCTTAGAAAATATTTTTATCCACGTTGCGTTTTTACAAATCACTTTTATGTAGTTATTTGGCTACCACAGATTAGTAAGTAGACAGATAGAACTAGTTATCAGCTGTATTCTCTTATTCTTAAAAGTGGTTTAAGCAGCTTCCAAAAGCATTTTAATTAATATTTGGCCATATCCATCAACAACGTGATCCGTGTAATCATTCATTCAATTCTAATTAGGACGGATTGAGACGTATCGGTCTATCATAGTTCGTTCGTTCGTAGAAGTGTCGATATCAGCTGCATATTTTAAATAAGATTTTTAATGTAATAAGTATTGATACTGCTTGGGAGTTTATCAAGTGAGTGGCAAAATAGTTACCTATCACTGCTTATGGAACAGAACTTACCAAATAGTGAGTAACAAAAATTTCACTACACATCGTTGGATTCCGTGATTTGTAACCACAGATATATTATTTGCGTCTAACAAATAAACTACAAGTTAAGATAGCACTTAAATAACTTCGAAAGTGATCTAGAAGCATTCAAACTACGATATAACAGTATTAATAATTAAAAACATAAAACATAAATAAAAAGGGGACTGAAACCGTTATAAATGTTGACTGTTTACTACTACATACCCACATATTATTGACTTTATTCATTAAATCTTAGACAGATTAGACAGTGAGAAGAATGTTTGAATGAACGATCAACCTGAACTAGATCCATTTGACTGTGACGCTGACTTCAATGTTGTAAGCGCAAAATATATATTGCCAAACAGGCGAAAAAAAAAAAAAAAAAAAAAAAAAACCACAAGAAAAATAGATTTCTATAAAAAACAAAAAATTGCACGCACAACACACATACACAATTGAGACTAGTGATTTCGATTCTATTAAAACAGAAAAATGAACGACGAACAAAATATAACACACCGTGACCGACAACGACATCGTGCTAATTCATTAAACAATTCGTTAAGCTCAACATCTCCTCTTTTCGATAGCACTATGATGAGTATGCCAAATACATCGCCTGGAGAAAGTCACGATGTCACTCAATTACAGGAAAAAATTGAAATATTGGTAACTCAACTAGCGAGTGCACATCAGGAAATTGAAAATTTAAATATGCAAAATGTTAATTTGCAAATGGAATTAGACAGAAGCCGTAAACTAGCAGAGACATATAAAAAAATTAGCTCATCAGATCACATTCGAACGACACCCTTATCACGGCGAAAAATTAAACGTAAATCTATCACATACACCCCTCCAACAGACACTATACAAGTACAGAACCCCAGGTGCGATGAATATAATATTAGTGATAGTAATCGCAAAATACCGAAAAACACAACAGATAGAAAAATAGATGAATATGAAACAAAAACAAATTCTCACCCTGATAAAATTGTGGGTATTGTTAATTCATCAGAACCTAGTCCGGCAATTATGAATACCATTGACAACACAAATACTAAGACGAAAAATAAAATAATTATAATTGCGGATGACATGGGCAGACATATTCAACAAACATTACAACAGTTAGCTGGTGAGAAATATCTTATTACATGTTTCTGGAAGTCAGGTGCAACTTTACAAGATGTTCTTATGTCGGAACGAAAAGTAATTCAATCATTGACGCAGAATGATTATCTTATAGTTTTGGGGGGCTCGAACGACAGATCACCTTGTATATTCAAAACATGTATTAGCAATTTTTTATGTTACACTAGAAATACTAATGTTTTGCTGTCTGAAATTCCTCGTAACAACTATCTAAGGGAATCTAAACTGAATTATGAACTCAGATTTATAGGTTCTAAATTTAAGAACGTTAAATATATTGACATGGGATTTTCCACAAAACTACCCTACCGCAGAGTGTTCCCTAGGCATGTTTGTCAATTATTTCTTCGATCTATTTTAGAAACTAGCTACTGCCAGCAAGTTTTAACTTTAAAAACTAAGTTTGAGATCAAAAAGCCATTAATGATCGAAAATAGTACTCAAACTGAAGTCTTACTAAACACGTCAAATTTAGGTGCTGAGGTTACCCATACTAATGAATTTTCAAAATGTGACTCGTTTTTTCCTGTATAAGAAAATAAATATACTGCATCAAAATATTAATGGCCTCTTAAATAAGGCTGACTTGCTGTGTATACATTTAGACTACCTGATGGAGCAAGGTAATTCAGCAGACGTAATTTGTCTTACTGAACCTAACATTATAAAAGGTGACGCTGAATTAGTAAATATTGCCAACTATTGTCTGATAACTTCTTATAGCCGTAAAAATCGGCGAGGTGGATGCTGCATACTGGTTCATAAAAAACATGATTCTAAAGTTGTTACGTCTGTAGAAAAATATGGTATTCCCGGTATCATCGAATGCTGTGCGGTGGAACTAATTTTGCATAAGATTATTGTAGTTTGTATTTACAGACCTCCAAGAAATAATGCGCCATTATTGGAGCAGTTTTTTATTGGTTTAACTTCTATTCTACATGAAATTAGTTTTGGTAAAAAGAAAATTGTGCTCTGCGGCGACTTTAATATAAACATCTTGAAAAAAACAAGAGACACAAATAATTTAATACAAACACTACAATGTTTTAATCTTAAATTAGCTATTAAAGAACCGACACGCTTGCCCAGCGGCACCTGCATTGATAACTTCATGCATAATATACGAGGAGTAACATACAAGATTTTTGAATTTGCTCTGTCTGACCATACCGCTCAGTTACTTACTTGTCCAGTCAAAAAGACATGTACCATCAAACATTGGTTTATTGAAAAGAGAAATTACAATCAAGAAAACGTTGATAAATTTAAAGATTGTTTAAAATCACTGTCCTTCAACGATGTCTATAATAATGAAGACCCCGATACAGCATTTGATACATTTCATGATTTGTTTACTCTATTTTATAATTTATGTTTCCCAGCACAAAAGGTAAAAATTGACTCTCATAAAAAAAATAAATGGATATCAAATGGTATTAGAACATGCTCAAAAAGAAAACGTAGTTTGCTTTGGCGATATAGAAAACACCCCAATGAATCAAATAAAAGAATATTTAAACTCTACTCTAAACGCTTCAATAATATAGTAAGATTAACAAGAAAATCACAAAATGACTACAAAATAAAAACTGCGATTAATAAGTCGAAAGCGACTTGGGCAGTCATAAATGATCAGAAGCACAATATACCCAGACAACAAATTGAACAAATAAATATAGAAGGTACTATCATTACGGATCCATATACGATTGCGGAAGCTTTTAATGAATTCTATACCAGTAAAGCTATTTCAAATTCAGATGGAGACTCATTAAATTCCTATAAACAATTGAGCTGCCATAATAAATATATTCACTCTTTATTTATGAAACCCGCAACTACATATGACATTGAAACAATTATAACATCATTAAAAAATACAAGTAGTACTGGTTACGATGATATTTCAACATCCATCATAAAATCAGTATCAAATATTATATCTCCTGTATTAAGCTTCTTGGTAAACTTAAGTATTGTATCTGGGGTTTTTCCGTCTAGGCTAAAACAGACTATTATTAGACCACTGTTTAAAAAGAATGATAGAATGGACATTAATTCATATAGGCCTATAGCTCTTATACCTATACTATCTAAAATATATGAAAAAGTAATTGCCAAAAGTTTGTGTTCTTTCTTTGATACCAACAAAATATTTCATGAAGCTCAAGTAGGTTTTCGCAAAAACAAAGGTGTGAACTTAGCTATTTTCAATTTTCTGAAAACCATAATGACTGGCCTTAATAAGAAAGAAATGGCTTCTGCTCTGTTTATGGACCTCCAAAAAGCATTTGACTATGTAAATCATAACATTTTACTAAAAAAACTAGAGGCTTATGGGGCCAGAGGGAATATATTAAACCTTTTAAAATCGTATCTCTGGGACAGAAAACAATGCACGCAAATTAAAAGAATATGTCGAATAACAAAAAAAGAAACTGTGTATTCATCTAGATACCTAACTGCCACCCAAGGAGTTCCGCAAGGCAGTGTATTGGGTCCGATATTATTTATTATTTATATAAATGACTTGCCTAAAATAACTAAGCAAAATATGGTATTGTATGCTGATGATAGTACAGTTATGTTCACGAGCAAAAGCAAAACTGATCTAGAAAAAAATATAAACTTGACTCTCAAAAACATTATAACATGGTTAAGGGGAAATGACCTACTAATAAATTTAGATAAAACGAATCTAATGACATTCAAAAATAAAAAACAATATGTAACTGACTTAAATATAAACTTTAATGGACATACTGTGAAAGAAGTGACAAATGCGAAATTTTTGGGTCTCCATGTTGACTGCAATTTGAACTGGAAATACCATGTAGAAACTGTATGCAGTAAATTAAACCAGTCAGCATATGCACTTTATATGCTACGTAAAATTGTGAACCAGTCTGCGGTTATCACAGCATACCATGCGACCGTAGAATCAGTTTTGAGATACGGTATTATCTTCTGGGGAGTCTCAACTGATAAAGATATTTTATTTAAAGCCCAAAAGAAGTGTGTAAGAGCTCTCTGTAATTTAAAGCAAACAGACAGTTGTCAACCTTATTTCATAAGCGTAAAATTATTGACGTTGCCTTGTATTTATATTTATGAAATGTCTGTATTTGTCGCATCGAATATGACGTTATTTGAAGAGGTAAAGAGTAAACGCCATAACAGAAAAATAGGTTTCTCTTTAAATCATACTGGGCAATTTAACAACAGTGTATTTGTTATGGCACCGCGCATCTACAATCATTTACCCACTAATATTTTATACAGTACAAGTCATAACAGTTTCAAAAACAATTTAAAAAAGCTCTTGGTTACAAAGGCGTACTATAGTGTTAAACAATATTTAGATGACAAATTGTAAATGGACCTATGTATTGACAAATTGACTTTGAAATTCTTGACATTTTCTTGATAACTATGACATAATGACATTTTTATTTTATTATATCTGTGCTGATGCTTTTGTTAATTAGGTTATTAGGTAAATGAATTGTAAGTTAACTCAATATTAGGACCAAACGACATTAAATTATAATTATCGAAACTTGATCGTGTACACCCTAGTGGTAGATGATTTTGAGGACCTGAAAAGATGTACGAACACCTATCATTAAGCCCAAAACTCACACGAATAAATGATTTATGATTTATGATTTATGATCATTTAATTCTGATTTGAAAGATTTTTTGCTGGTAATCATCACTTTAATTGATTTATAAGTCTTCTGTGTATTTGAAAATTAATCTTGATGTATTTACGTTACAAGTATAATTTCAAACATAATACCTTTTTTGTTGACGCCGGAGAAATACTTTATGCATACCGGCGCCCCTCCAGGGTGGGCCCGGCGATTATGTGGGACTCCGGAAACTAGTCGTCTACCCACGAAAACCCCAGCGGTATACCCTCACACGACACGCTTGGGGCGCCACAAGTTCGCGTAAACGCATTCCACTATGACGCCCCGACGAGGTGCCACGCGAGCAAGCGACTATCGGAGGTCGTCTTGGGCAACTGGGACGCCCTCAGCCAGTGAGGCCTTCGTCGGTGGCGGGTCCCCCAACCCACAAACCATACCAACCAGTCTGGCCAGCGTGGCACAGTAGGCTAACTACCTCCATGTAATTAAAATAAAAAATTTAAAAAAAATATCCTTGGACATTTCACACAACGCCATCTCGTCCCAAGCTAAGCAACTTAATGTTTGTGTTATGGTAACGAGATGGATGATAAACTACTTATATAATTTTTTTTTGTAAATACATACATATTATAGATAGAAATGACACCCAGACTCCGAGCCAGTGCCTCTAGTTTAGAGAAAGACACTTGCCCGACCCCGGAATCGAACCCGGGACCTGTTGATCCAAAGGCGGCACACTCAGCAGTGGGTAATTTATAGGCTGAATAGTGTAGAATACAAAGTATTCGGCTGTTTACCATGAGTTCTTCTCGGCTTATAATTTTTTGTCTTTACTTTGAGGTTCTATTTTAAGTATTAGTTACAATTTAATCTAGTTAAAATAAACAAATAACACAATTTAAATATACTCTCCGTGTGGTGACGGATTTAGAATACACAGTGTTACCAACCCTTACTATCGCAAGGGTGTCGTAAGAGGCGACTAAGGGAACGCAAGAGGCAAATCACCTAGCCGCAAGAAAAGGAAAACTTGATACAAACCCTGCGTCAACCCGTCTTGCCAGCGTGGCACAGTAGGCTAAATTCCCTCCATGAATTTGGAGGAGGTCCGATTCATGGTCTGAAACGACGCGACGACGACGATAATAATTTTCTGTGACAATTAGGTATTTAACAAACTAGCTAGCCCCGTAAACTTTATTTTGCCATATAAATATCGCTATTAAAATTGGGGTTGATCGTAGAGGGGTGAAAATGTAGGGCTGTATGTTTTTTAGTATGTAGTATCATTAAAAAATAAATTTAAAAAATGTTGTTAGTGTAGGCCATTAACATTTAGGGGGATGAAACAGATGTTGTCCAATTCCCATACCTACCGAATGTAAATATAACATTTCATCAAAATCGGTCGTGCCATTTTGCAGAAGTTCAATAACAAAAAACGTGACACGAGAATTTTATATAAGTTAGAAGATAAATCTCTCCAGGTTCAAAAGGCGTACCTAACCTAAGCTCAGTGCAAAGCAAATTTGTGTTCGTGAATAGCATGTTTGTAAACTGCCCCCGCAATACAGGTTATTTGAGTAATATATAACTAGTACACGGGTTTCGTGGGTTTTTTTATAAGAAAAAAGCAAAGTAAGCCTTCCAAAAACACCCAGATTTAGATTTTGACAAATAGTTTTATTTTATTTTGAGTTTTATAGCAAATTACTGAACCGATTTTGATAAAAAAAAACAAATAAAAAATCCAAATCCTTCCATAAATGACGGGGTTATGCGATAACAAAGGTATGAAAGAATAAATAAATAAGTCATACAGACAAATTGCAATCCTCCTCCTTTTTACAAGTCAGTTAAAAATGATATGAGGTCTCCTTTGTCCCACTATCTTAGGGCAGTCCCCACGGTACTAAAAGAAAGAAATCTCACGCAAAATACTACTTGGACGACAAAGTCCCGTCTTTTGTTAGTATTAGTACATCTAGTGTCGAAGGCAAAAAAACTATAAAGAAACTTTGTACGAAGTATCGTTAACATCAACGGAAAGGGACGCTGTACTTTCCCTTGGAAAAATAAATCTAATAGCATGACCCTGAGAGCCTGAAACTTTTAAAGGCCTGCCGTACACCCATCTAAACAAATCGCGGACATTTGTCAAACCAACTTTCAAATAAATGGTGGGCATTTTGGCATTTTATATATTCAATGTGGGCCTTCTGCGAGTCAAGTTGGCCAATTTTGTGGTAGCAGCTTAGCCTACAGTGCTCCGCTGAACATAAGTCTTTTAAATGAAACCCCTGCACTAGGTATAACCAGTGTCGCGGGGGCTGTTTACAAACATGTAATTCACGAACACAAATGACACCCAGACTAAATTCTCAAATGCCTTTCGGTTACACAAAGATACTTGGCCGACCCCGGAATCGAATCGGGGAGCCGTGATCTAAAGGCGACACATACAACGTCTTCTTTCTCTTGCGGCAAGGTTTTACAGTAATTTAATTGCATTGGCCACCTCTTATGACAGCCAAAGGATGAAATGGTATAGTTTCTCTGTATAAATAAAACATACGCCAATTTCCTGTTAGAAAACCTTTCTAAATTCATGAGCAATTACCGTATTTCTAGTCAAAATGTAATTACAAGGGTTATGTAATGTAAGGAAATGCATTAACAGTACCTAAAGTGTTTTTTTTTACTGAATTAAATGCCGTATGTGCCTCCTTGCCGTTTTATAATTTAAATGCGGTGTCTAATAAGACCAGACGAGAGATGTCTAGAGAATTCGGTTTCTTGGCCATTACGAATTGAAAACGTTGAAGTGGCGATGGGATCGCGTTAACATGCAAATCGCGGATAATCGCTAGCGAACGAGTCGCCGAATGGCCGGAAGTGCTCGTGAGTCCACGATGAGGCGTTAAATCGTGGACCCTTCGCGTTGCGAATCTGCCAGCGCAGCGGCGTAGTGCTGAAAAAGCAGTAGAACTATTAATAAATACTAGAACTCGGGTGATACTTGAAATTCCATCACAAGCACTGTATTGCAAAACGGCGCTGCACTTCTGTCTCAAGTTATGAAGAATTCATTTAAATCGAATAGAATATTAAATTTCAGATAAAAGTTAATTCCCTTGAAATGTTGTACAAAGTCTGTTATGTCAATACTACCACCGATGCACGTTTCGCTAACTGTCCTATTACCAGCAAGCGCAAATCAGGTTAGCAATAATACAACTCAATAACATTACGTACATTACTCGCTGATTGCCCCACTACTGTGTCTAGAAACAGCAAGACATAGCCAGCTATATCACCAGCCCTCGCAATAAAGTGGCCTGTGGCTTCGGGACCGTCGCCGAATTTTCCTCATCCATTACTTTCTACTGCCAGAACTTGGCCGTTTCTTACGCGTAATCTATCTTAGATTGATATATTACTAAGTTTCCACAGATATAAACGAATTAGCATTTTGTTTTTTTCTTCGGTAACAGCTAATTGACATACAGCCTATTCCTACGGTTTTAGAAATATTGCGCTATGTATTTATTTATGAACTCATTATAGACATAAAAAAAAAGATACACAAGTAAAATATTTTTATAAATAAAGTGTACATTAAGCGGCCTTATCGCATAACGCGATCTCTTCCAGGCAACCATTGTAAAAATATTTTTGTTTTTAATGCTTTTTTTACGCTTTTATTAGCTTCAGACGCATGCTAGTATGTAACGGAATCTTTGAACATGATTTTGACCCCCTTCAAAACGTCGGATTAACTTTCAATATTATAAAAAATATACATATTTAAAAAAACCTAAAAAAATACGCTTAATTATAGAAAATCTAACTAAAAAATAGAAAATATTTTAATAAATTTGAATTTAAAATAGTGTCAGATAAAAATATTTTATTGTATAAAAGCGTGGGGTGCAAAATAACCCTTGTCATATCTGTACGTAAAATATTTAGAGAACTATTGATACCATGCACCCCACGCTTTTTATACAAAAAAAAATCATTTTTGATTAGTTTAACTAATCTAAATAGTATACTAAGTAGATACTCTGGAAGGGCATTCCAGAGTACAACAGCCTAAACTGCGAACGATTTCCCAAATTGTGTGACGATCTCAAGGAGAATGAACGTGATTCATGAAGGAGAGTAAGCATTGCTAAATTCTAGCAACGACAGTACTATTAACTGACTGTTTTCCATGCCCAGGCAAATATCATCTGTTACTTTGATCAGAGCAGAGACTATAATTGGAGGGGATTCAGAAGATGATGACTGGTGAGGAAATTACTGAGTTGACTATGGACAAGGCGCTCTAGAACTTTTGAAAGGAACGGCAGAATGAAATTGGGGTGGTATTCATACATAGAAATAGGATTAACGACCTTGGGTAAGGGAGTAATTAGACCTTCTTTCTACAAAGATGGAGAGAATCCACTGGAGAGGGAGAACTTGAGGAGGTGTGTAATTATAGGAAGTATTGGAACAATCATATTGCGACTAATACAGGAACGTAATTAACAGAATGCAGCTCATAGCATTACAATCAGATAATTGCTTTAATACGAAGGAGAATAGTCAGGAGTTGGTATTTATTCACCGTGTTACGAAAAGTGTCCACAAAGAAGAACATTTGGTTGTAAATTTAGCAATGGTCATACATAGATTGACCATGAATGGTAAAAAATGGAAAATATAGTAAATTCCAAAGAGCTATCAAAATAAATACCTCGCGAGGCGAAGCTAGTTCCAAATGTTCCAACTTTTTCCCAATTTCATTGGAGTTTCACGAGTCGAACCTGATTTAGCTAACTACCTGAAGCACGGAGGAGGTTAGATGATATTACGTATTTTTTTTACGTTGGAAATCCTCATTGTTTCCCGACCGCCAAACGCCAGCCGGGTTTTGTGGGACTCCGGGGCGCGGAAAGATGGAAGTTGCGCGCCCCAACCTACCCACTAAAACCAACGGTGTCCCTCGACTGCCCAAAACCGGGTCACGGGTTTCACTCCCTTGTAATGGGGAGCATGCTCCGCGACCCTGATGGGGCCCCACGCTTTGAGGGGAGCTCTGGACGCTCCCCAACCCACCGAGAGGCACATTGCACGGTCCCGCCATCCTGGCCGAGCCTCAGCTGCTATCGACGGCAGCCCTGGATCGCCTTTGTCGCGGCAGTTTAAGGCTCTCGAGGCAACTCTGGCGGCAGAGGAGACCCCGAAGCCAATACCAGCACGCCTCTGTATACCGCTTTTCTTCAGGTCTTTGTCTACTTGTTACCCGTCGTCAGTGCCAGCCTTTGGGTCTGGTTACCATTATATTTTATCCGTGCTACTCGTTGGTAGACACTTCCTGATGTATGGAATCTTGAAGATAGTGCCTGACTTTATTTAATTGATTTTTCATAAAACCTCTTGTAAATAGTACACTTATTTTAATAATTCCGAATATGAGGCAAGAGCAGCCCATTAGGTCGTCAGTTCCTTTCAGCAGTAAACAATAAACTGAACACGAATACCCCCACATCGATAACCGCTCCTTTACAAACGATCCCATTCTCGAAATCCCTAAGACAGCAGTAGCCACGCTGACATATATTGGTGGGACAAGTCCTTCGAATAACATAGAAAAATATTTAATATTTATATCATGCAATATCATTATTCAGCATGCATTTTGAGAGACAAGTTCTCTGGTTACAGGAAACAGACAATCTTAATGTGAAATTTGGCCTTCATATGTAGATTGTTTCCATTGTACCAATAGTCGTCACTGAAACATGACAATGAGGTGCAAGGAGGCTGCATATTTACAAAACATATAAATTGGAAGCCTTTATTTAAAAGTCCATTTAAATATGGCTTAAATCAAGGTAGTAGGTACTATGTTTTAATGTAACCGTTTATTTCTTCATCAATTAAAAACGCAAGCTTTATCCTAAATCCCAGAATGGATATTAGCTCCATATACACACTTTAATCACGGTATGCACCAAATGTCCATCGTACTGGGCCCCGTTTTATCCCGCACCTGGTTATACTACTGACGATAAATAGAAACGGGAAAATCTATTGAGCAATAGGATTTACTCGATGTGATGGAGACGCGCGAGAGAGACTCTCATGAATTCTGGTGGCCATCACGATCATTTGGCATTTGTTCGTGTTTACTTGTCTCGTATTTATGTGGCTGGCCGCTTTTGGCCTAGTTATTAAGTAAATTCCGCCTATGCGTTGTTTCCACCAAGCTTTACATCTTTATGGCAAATTTAATGTAGATAGCCGGGTGTATTTCGAATATACAAGGCATGACAAAGACCCTATAATCATAGGAATTAAGGGTATAGATCCTAGCGAAAGGGCAGTTCTGTTTACGAATTGTTTATCTATTCTAAAGTATGAAAGAGGCACAGTCCGCTATGCTTGAAAAGAATTTGATAATTGCCATTAAAATCCAGGGTGATAGTGTACGCCTATATTTTTTTTAAGGAATAAGTTTTTTTTACTTAAACGTCTGAATTTTATCTAAGCTGATATAATAACTGAGTATTTCTTGGTATGGTTGCAATTTCGAAGACCGCTATGTATACAAATATCCTGAATCTTCGGGCACTTTAAATGTCCGAATTTTATAATACCAATTGGATGAATACTTGAAAAATAAGGTAGAAGGGCTGAACAAAGTAATCCCATATAATTAAGCGCAAATTAATTCAAAGACACTTATCGGAGCCTAGAGGGCGCTGATTGCTCCGACTCCAAATTTCCTCTAATTATGCATACAGATAGACTGTTAATGTAGCCGGTAGCCGCTACGGTAGCAATCATCATTATCTTCTCGTCCCATGAAAGGGGCATGGCTACTTCCAATTTGATGGTGAGGACTTAGCTACTTGATACGCTGCCCAGAAGCATTTGGTTTGTGTTAATTGTTTCTTCGCTTAAATAATTTCGGCCTATCCATTTCCCTAACTCCGTTGTTAGGATACTCTCAAGATAGTGTAGGAAGACTGTGTCATGAATTCATCACCATACGCATTAATAGGGTAGTCATCAGCTTCATCGCTATACCGATAATTGGTTTTTGTACCTGCCAGTTTATGCATTACTTATTTTGACTTTATTTTCATTTTCTCGACCCATAATTCGCCCACTGCTGAGTCGGGCTTCTTCCAATTTGATAGAAGAATTTTATTGACGTTCGGTTCTTAAAAATTTGTTACTTATTCTGCTAGGAATTGTGTTGGAAAGGTGTGGATGTAGGTATGACGACTGATAGGTGTGTGTGGAGACTACCACCTAGTGTGGGAGAGGGGACGTAACATAATAATGGTAATTTTAAATATCACTATTTATAAGAGTTTTGTGATAAAAACTACGTAAATAAAGTTGTTTGAGGTTTCTAGTTACTCGGTCACGCTAGAATGACTTAACAGACGATTTCAATTTGGCAGATATAGCTTATGCCGGGCGCATATTTACTTTATCTTTCCTTCGAACTCGAAACCCACGGGAATGAAGCCACGAGTTGAGGTATATCACAATCTAGGGAGATCAAATTTAAGATCATAATATTCCGTTACACCATATTTTTAGCAAAATATACACTGCAAATAAGTAACTCGGCAAAATAAAACCAATGGAAACACTTTAATTTACATTTCGCAAGTGTTCAATGCCCGAACTAAATCTAATTAATTGGCATCCAATTCTCCAAGAATAGCTCCTAGCTCCATAAATTCAAGTACAAGACTGTAAAGCTGCTTCGCCCCAATGTAAAGAAGAACTTACGAGTGTGTTAAATAGTCTGAAAGTAATGCAATACTTGAGTTAATTAGTTTCTAAACTAATCAGTAAAAATTATAATAAAAATAATACAACATTGTTGAACCGATTGTTCCCAGCAATATCTTAGCAGTTTTTTTCTAATACTAAAGAATAACTATCTTGTTACGTAAAAACACGGCAACTTCCTACGTGAGCACGCCCGTAGTGCCATCTATTGATCGTGTTGGCGAAACTGCGGCTCAATACATTTCGACCTCATCATAACGTTGAGCCACTAGAGGGCAAATAAGAAGATTAGTGTCATAACATTTCATACGTGGCCGGGACGTGTCAGGCGGTGACGTAAGCCGGAGTAATATCTCCGAATCTGGGCCAGATAAAACATAAATAATGGCTTTTATTAACTTCCCCGAGGAGGCTGGTTAAGTTAGATTTATGGACATGAGAAATTCTAGAAAAATCTCAGTTATGATAGGGTAAATGACTAAAGGTGAGTCAATAACGTTGGTTGGTATTTGGCGATGAAACTCTGAAATACCTATATTATTTTTTAATATTTCAGTACATAAACCTTTTAATAGTTCTTATATCTTATTCTTCTACGAATCCTTTTAAATAAAATAGAATCGGTTACTATTAAATAGATCGATCGCGAGGCTGTTTTCTAAAGATAAGTGGGTCTAAGTCATTCATCATCATTATCCTTGATTCAGACATGACAAAGTTTCTTTATTATTCGTAGTTTGGACTTTTGTTCAGTTCATAGGTCTAAGTTATTACTTAACACATATTCATCATCATCATTTGAGCCAAAAGACGTCCACTGCTGGTCCTATGACCAGCAGTGGAGGCCTATGCCTCCCCCAAGGATTTCCACGAAAGCCGCTTGCATCCATCGCTTTCCGACGACTTTAACCAGGTCGGCGGTCTACTGTGTGGGAGGCCTACCAGCTCTGCGCTTTCCAGAACGCGTCGATGGGGCAGGCCTTTTCTGCCCCATCGGGCGTCAGTCCTGCGAGCTATGTGCCCTTCCCATTGACACTTAAGTTTGGCAATCCTGAGGTCTATGTCGGTAACTCCGGTTCTTTTGCGTATCTCCTCATTTCTGATTCGATCCCGCTGGGAAACTCCGAGCATAACCCTCTCCATTGCCCTTTGGGTGACTTTGAGCCTTCTGATGGAGCCCATAGTGAGCGACCACGTCTTTGTTCCATATGTCATCACTGGCAACACACATTGGTTGAATACTTTTGTCTTTAAACACTGCGGTATTGTGGTCGAAAAGATCTCTCGCAGCTTCCCGACCGCTGCCCAGCCGAGTTGGATCCGACGATTGATCTCTTTCTCGAAGTTGGACTTACCTAACTGGACAGTGTGTCCCAGGTAAATGTAATGGTCAACAACTTCGAGGATAGAACCTCTGATGTCAACAGGAGTGGCTTGAACATATGTATTAGACATAATCTTAGTCTTCTACATGTTCATCTTCAAGCCTATATTACATGCCAATATAGTTTTGATGTGCTCCATACATTTCTTTTTGAATAAAGTAAAATAATTGCAACCATTTCTTCGTTCTTTTCCTTTAACAACCAGGCCATTCGACTCCAAAATTCGCGAAGAATTTTCCTTATTCAAATTGAAACACGTGGAGCGGTACCGGTAAACGCAAGTAACATGAAAGGCGTTATCGATATGCAAAGTAAACAATAATATACTAAAGTTATACGCCCAAACGAGAGCATCAGGAAATTACCATTTGGTGTACAAACAAGTATGGATGTTTGAACTCCATTCGTACAGAAATAAGCATCAGATAACATTATCTGGAGGAATATTTAATGAGCAAAATTCTCGTGACGTTATCAAATTGAGCAGTACACTCGAATTGTGCAGACGGACGATTTATTTTTGAACATACGAGTACTTATATAAAAAGATGCACACGATTACTCAACCCAGCAATTGAACCAGGATCCCGTAAAACAAACCTGCAACAAGATTAGCATCAGAGTTTTCTTATAAACTGTAAGTCAGCGTCTTCTTGTGCCGTAAGACTCGTAAGAGACGACTAAAAGTAGGGCTAAGGGCAACTGCTAGGAATGGTTCAGTCGCTCTACGTAGCCAAGAATGCCGCCTTTGGATCACGGGGTCCCGGGTTAGATTCCAGGGCCGGGCAAGTGTCTTTGTGTAAACCAGAGGCATTTGTTCTGAGTCTGGCTGTCATTTGTGATCGTGAATTTCATGTTTGTAAACTGCCCCTGCGACACAGGTAAACCTACAGACGGGGTTAAGTTTTTGTTAAAAAAAAAAGTTTCTCGTCGCATGCTCCAATGAGTCCCAGGCCCTGGAGGCTTCATTTGCTCATCCTTGTGGCTAATGGCCATCAAGACATAAGACCTTCAAGACAGAACATGCTTTTTACACCACTATGGTGACGCTCAAGCATACGGCGTTGGTTACTATTGCCTATGAACGTTAATAATACCGCAAAAGTTAGTCACGTGTTGCCGAGCCCGTAAAAATTGAAAAGCATGACGCTGACAGCGGTAATAGGGATTCTTTCAGCTGCCAACACCATACTCCAAACGGTTGGTCAACCAAACTTACGTAGGTACACCAAATTATTCTCTCACATCTCTTTATTTTAAAAGTAATTATAACCAAAACTGGTCAGTTGAAAAAAGAAACTACAAAGTCTCTTATCGCCTCTTCTCTGTACCGTTATACCGTTTTGGAATGCTGCTCGCATTCCAAAACGGTCGTAGAGCTACACACTCTAAGTTTAAAAAGTATTCGTCCCAGGCTATCTAAATAAATTAATTTTCATTTGAGGTTGTCTGCTATTCAATGTCAAGCTCTGCCAAGAAAACATACAAAATTGCTTATTCTGTAAACTTGTGTTTGTGAAACCAAAAAATCTTCTTAATAGTATATTTCATTACAAGTGCGGAAAGGCTGTCTTTGCAAAGAGTTCCGACAAATGTTGTCAGTTGGAACAAGTTGCAATGACGGTTCCGCACGTGTACTGAACGACAATTTTTAATACAGTTGCGAAAAAATCAAGCAATTTAATAAAATAATAAAAACACAATAAACTCAACTAACTAATCATTTATGACTTATAAACAAAAATGACGTCAACCGTAGAATATAAGCAGAGATTTTTTTTCTTCACCCATTCTAGTAGGCAAAAGCAACTATGCCCATACAGCCAAGTCTTCAGTAGAAAATTTTTATTGATATGAAATGAAAATGAAATTTAATTAAATGAAACCTAACCTAACTCATTCAATCAAATCATTAAATCTGATATTGAAACAAATGAGTAAGTAGTTTCTTTTTATAAATATACGTAATATAATGAATCATAAAAACTTCTATGATTTTTTTTAGTAAAAACTTCATGGTTGGTTTTTCCTTTTAATAGACATTATTTAGACAGTTGGGAAAAAAAAAAACTATAGCGGGAATGGTAAAAAAAAAGCACGCGTGTGTAATAGCCCACTTCCCGAACGCTATACGTCCCTGCAATATGCCACTTTTTGAGCAACTGTATTAAAATAGTATATTTCATTACAAGTGAGGAAAGACTGTCATTGCAAAGAGTTCCGACAAAATGTCTACCCGAGCCGAGGCGCAGCCGAAGGCGAGGGTTGACAGTCGGAACAAGTTGCAATGACGGTTCTGCACGTGTACTGAACAACTATTTTTAATACAGTTGCGAAAAAATGAAGCAATTTAATAAAATAATAAAACACAATAAACTCAACTAACTAATCATTTCTGAATTAAATTAAAAATTTAAATAAACCCCCGACACAATAACCTTTAAAAAGTAAAAAATAAAAATAAATACTTCGCGTTGGGGGACCAGGGGTCAGGTAATAAATAAGTAGGAGTGGTCCCCCAACGCGAAGTATTTATTTATATTTTTTACTTTTTAAAGGTTATTGTGTCGGGCGTCTATTTAAAGTTTTAATTTAATTTTTATATTTTTTACTTTTTATAGGTTATTGTGTCGGGGGTTTATTTAAATTTTTAATTTAATTTTTATTTTATACTTTTTATAGGTAGGTAATAAGTATATTATTATGTAGATTTTGTTAAATTGCACGTGATGCGCTTTCATTTGAGACCCCACTCGATTATATTTGCAGACATTCGGTTATTCTTCCCCACTTTCACCCCTCATAACTTTTAAACGGCTCACCCGATTTTCATCAAACATGTCTAAGAACACTCGCCCGTAACTTTATTGAAATCGCTTCATCCGTTCGCGAGCTACGGTGCCACAGACAGACAGACAGACAGACCGCCAGACAGACAGACAGACACGTGAAACTTATAACACCCCTCTTTTTGCGTCGGGGGTTAAAAATGGCGCAGAATATAAGCAGAGATTTATTTTTTCTTCACCTATTCTAGTAGGCAAAAGCAACTATGCCCATACAGCCAAGTCTTCAGTAGACATTTTTTATTGATATGAAATGAAAATGAAATTTAGTGAGATGAAATGAAATGAAATAAAACCTAACCTAACTCATTCAATCAAATCATTAAATCTGATATTGAAACAAATTAGTACGTAGTTTCTTTTTAGAAATATACGTATTTGCATGAATCATAAAAACTTCTATGATTTTTTAGTAAAGACTTCATGGTTGGTTTTTCCTTATAATAGACATTATTTTGACAGTTGGGAAAGAAAACGCACTAGTGCGGGAATGGTAAAAAAAAGCACGCGTGTGTAATAGCCCACTTCCCGAACGCTATACGGCCCTGCAATATGCCACTTTTTGAGCAAAATTGTATTAAAAAATACTAAACGTCTATTTTGTCGAGTACGCGTGTGTATATCAGAGACAACCAGCCACAATGTCTGTGGTGTGCGCGCTCCTGACAAGTGTGTACATCTGGCGCGTATTAAGTGCGACGAGCTTTTTATTTTCCGTCGGCCGGGAAATGTTTCACCCGACGCGACACTCGTTTCATGCCTTATTCATAGCGCGCATAAAAATTTAAACCCACTATTAACCTCGGAATTAGGTGCATTTTAAAACTGAGGGTTCTTACCAACAGATGTACGAGTATGAGTGTTCCGGCATCGGACAGCACGTAAAGTCAATGACAGTTTAACATTTTATGGGCAACCGAACGATTACTTTCCGTGTGGTAACGGAATATGAACCCACATTATCCTAAAGGGTGCCGTAAGAAGCGACTAAAGGAACGCAAGAGAACCTAGCCGCAAGAGAAGGAAACTTTATACAAACCCTGTGCCAACCAATTATGCCAGTAATACTATATTTATGAAGGCAATCGTATTAATTATGATATTCTGCCCTAACCCGTTTTGCTAGCACGGTGGCACAGTAGGCTTACTTTTGTGTATCAAAATAGAAGAGTGGACTCAGTAGTGGAAATGTTACGGGTAAAGAACGCGTCTCCCTTGTTTCACTTTGGACCTTAAAAAATGTTTCTTGTTTTGCTATCAAAAGGAATAACTATGCATACGGCACGTCACTTCCTTGGCGTGTGATTTGTGCGGCAATTGCGTAGAAGTGACTTTCCACTTAGATCGCAGACAGTACCGTCGGAGAAGGAGAATGCTAAATATGTATTTTTCGTCGTCAAGATACTTTTGAACCAAGCATCACTTTTTATACAAACGTATTTTACGCAAGAGTGGTATCAAAACACTATATTTTTTGTGTGTCGTGACGACTAGATTTCGAGACGATTATAACATTTATTGTTGTCGAAACACGAAGAATGAAACGCATGTTCGTATGATTTCAGTTCGTACTTAATGGGCTTTGGACGTTGTGTCATTCTCGATCCAGGAAATAAGCGAGGTGGATATAATACCATCAAACCATTTCTTGGAGAAAGTATAAGGAAAAATGATCGACACAGATTGAAAATCTAGCCACGCGCTGCATAGCAACCTAAACCTGACATATTATTAATCCGTATGACCAGTTTGGCATAGTAGGCGTATTTAAAGAAAGAAATTAATAAATAGGTTTTAATTAGTGAAAAGTGTTTAATTTCAATGTGTAATAAACACGAAAACCTAAGAAATCATTAAATATGATGTAGTTCAAACATTTTCGTCAATTTACGATACTCCGAGTATCTCTGTACGAAAATGTCGTGAATTCAATTTGTTAATCTACGTTTGTACATGAACTCAGTACCACTCAATTAATTCGTGCCCATGGCACCTGCTTAGTATTATTTGTTGTATGTACGGTTATATCAAATCATGCAGATAAAAATATTTAAAAACGGTGTTATGTCATAAGTCGATAATTCTCCTCCAACTAAATTATGTAATAAAACGAAAATTTGTATTATGCAGGTGTTTGGAACTCGGGTTCCGCAGTACTCCAAAGTCTCAGATGTGCTATCTGGGGAACGTGGGTCGTATGAAGCAGCGGTCGCTAATCAGCTTCACTCTTCTGTGCCTATCTACAAGCCCAGGGTAAGAGCATTGTAATATTTATTATCAATTATTCACTAACACTGATGTAGCCCATAAGATTTGTAAACTGTATTAGAAAAAGTATCGGGTGCACATAACGGAGGGCAAATGGTCAATGGGCCTGTAAGAAGAAGGGCAGTATTAGCGGATGGGAAATCTCATTAGGGATCTAATAGTAACTAGTAGTAAGAATCTACTAAATATCATCATCAGGGCCAATTTTGGTAGAAATCGTTGGATACCTATACGGAGCCACACATAATTAACTCTGATTCTACCAACGCATTGCTACAAAAAAAGGCCCAAGTAATTTATAAATACTTATTTGCTTTATTACAGCCCAAATCTACACAATCAGCATCCGCAGAACATTATCATTTAAAAAAACGCAAACATTCGTCAAAGCAGAACAAAGGAAACATTCCATACCAATATACTAAGCCACAATTACGTGACCCCTACCATGGCTCTAACCTACTGCATCTGGAAACCACATTTCCTCGACAGGAACCCAGATTAATTCACCCTGAAGCAAACTTTCCACATAACATATTAATTCGCCTCCCGGAACAATTCCCAGAACAAACAATATCACAACTGTTCTCACAATTTGGATTGCATCAATATGATCAATTATCTTCACGATACACTCAAGAAAAGCCTGTGCAGTATGTACAAAAACAGTCATTATTCCAATTGGTACCGGTAAATCCTGATGGCCAATACAAAAACCAAGAAGACACAGTAGCAGATATTGACGATTACCAAGACAAATATACTGATGATTCTCATGTAATAAGTGGTCAACGTAATACTGCAAGAACTTACCAATCGTCAACTATAAGACCTGTCCAATCATCAACTCAAAGATCTGTAGAAGCTTCAACTGTGAGTGATTTTCAATTACCAACTGCAAGACCATCGCTACCTAAATCTCAGAAAATTAATGAGGTAAATTACTCTTTTAAAGTTTGAGCGACTTTCTCGGTTTAACGATGTTTAAAGATGTTAACTTATCAGTTTTTTATAGAAATTATAAGTTAACTGTTTTGCATTATTCTAACACAAGTTGCTGTGATAGTTTCGATATATTTTAATTGAATGTATATAATATTTTAGGTAAACTTGCGACCAACACCAACTTGCGCCTTTAGATCAAGGGTCCCGGGTTCGATTCCAGGGTCGGGCAAGTGTCTTTGTCTAAACCAGAGGCACTTGCTAGGAGTCTGGGTGTTATTAGTGTTCATGAATTACATGTTTGTAAACTGCCCCCGGGATACAGGTTACACACATTAGGGTTGCGTTATTATAAACAAAAAATAACAGACGCTTATTTTATGTTTGCAAAATAGTTTGAGTGATCATTTCAAACAAGTCTAATGCTGTTTATTGATATTTTATCATTTCTGTTTCAGTATCACAATATCCATCCCCATGGAGCAATAAGTCATGCAAGTTTTTATACAGGAGACCTACATTCCAGCCAGCAATATGAATCTCGTTTTCACAATCCTAAGAAATTTTCTACAGTTCCAGTTCATCATGGTCTCCATAATCAGAAATATGTTCCTGTCACTCAATCACCAACGGAATATTCACCAGTGACGCCTTTTTCCACGCGTCTTGATCCAGTTAAGCATAAGTTACTTCCTGCTGGACCTTCCCCTCAATCCGAATTACTGGAAACAGAATCATCTCTTCAATACAAAAAACATCCACGAGCTCCTCAAAAAGAAAATCAACGTAAGGAAGAACCTCAATTAAAAAATGAACAAGAATATAGTGAGTTTCCGGAACAAATTCTGAACGAACCACGCATACAGGTTCAACAACAAAATAGCCACCAAACAGAAACTCAACAACAGGTTGACCAATACCAACTGCATAAACTTGATCATAATGAATATGATCAAAAAACGGAATCAGAAATACAGAACGTAGCACAGGTCCAAACAACATTACTAGAAGAACAACCTTTTCAATCTACATTAGACCAAGAACAGCAAACGGTATCACCAACAGAAGAAGCATTATATACTGAAGCTGAACCTAACAGAATTTCAATATTGTCAACAACTGAGTCTAGTTCCAATTTAAATACACTAACTGATACTTCATCTACTCCTACGCCAGAACTACAAACTGAAATTTCATCTACAACCTTAAGGTCAACCAAAAATCCAAAATTTAATCGTTATTCATCGGGATTTAAACCTAGAAATCCAAGGCCTTTACCGTATCGAAAACCCTTCTATACTAAATCGACGGCATTTACCACTCGTAAACCAGCATCATTTTCCTCATATCGTAGACATATCACAACAAGAGTTTACACAACTACTCTGGAGACAGAGGCGTCGCCCACATTGGATGCAAGTACGTCTTCTGAAGCCGAGTCAACTGAAATTTTATCGACCTTAGCTGTAACCACTACTCCTACGACTGATCTAGAAACTTTCCAAGATGATATTGTGACTTCATCAACGGAGCCAAAAATACAAACTACAGAAGTTCAGCCAGTCAGGTTACCCGATTTGCCACTTTCTATAACACAGACTACTAATCCTCCTCCGACAATATCAGATTCCTTAAGTTTGATACAATCAACATCACTACCACTCCTGCAAATTCCTGAACTTGACGCAAATCTTCAATCTTCATCTGAAACTATAAAAAATCAACAAATTGTTTCTCAGCTTGAAGACAAATTTCAATCTCCCCCACAAATCCAGTATTTATCTGAACCACGGGAGATTTCGCCAACTTCTGAAACAAAAACGGTTTCTCCAGATGTATTTGAGCCACAACCCACTGACGTTACTAAATCCTCTCTGCTATTCAGGTATCCCACCAGACCTGACCTACCGACACAGCCACAACCAGGTGTAATATACCAAATGCGATCTCAGCCACCGCTTCCTTCAGAACCTCTATTACAACCGCGGCCAAGTTCTAAGTCCCCACAACAGAAAAACAAATACCCATATTCATCTCAATCAAGTCCTCAAAATCAATATCAAACAGCATCCCCACAGATTTTCATTTTATCTACACAGCAACCAATTTACAAAAAATCTGCTAATGATCTGTACCTGACATACTTTCCAGTTTCTACAGCTGCTCCTACATTTTTATTACAACCTGTATCCCCGCTACCTCGTCTGCAACCCCACCCAGAATCTACTCTCATACCACGACCTAAGCCGACTGCAAAACCTACTTTATCAACCACGGTAGAAGCTGAAGAAGAACCTATTACACCATCATACTCCCAAGAAGAGCAAAGGAGAAAAACTCCTGAATACAAAACACGCACTGAACCATCTGACGTTTTGACACCGCATGGCTCAATTTTAACACCAGCACAGCCTATTTTTCAACCGCAAATCTATTCTCAACCACAAGATGTTTTTTTTGGTCCACATTATGACCAAGCTGAACCACCTCAGTTGAATGCATTTCCAAATGTGCAGTACTTTGGTAATTTCGCCGAAACCCTTTTCGGGTACCCCCAAAAGAAACGATAACATTAAAAATCCTAAAAGATTTGGCCGAATGATCCATATTACTTACATAGTGTAATTTACTAGATTTAAACAGTATTTTTTATGTAATAGTATTTTTTATATAATGTCTGTTAACTAATTTATAAGGCTAAACAATATTTTATTAAAATAAATAAATTTAAAGAACATTTTAAGTGTATTTAGGAAATAAATGTGTCTTATATGTATTTCTCAAATTTTAAAACATTTTGCCTTCCTTGGGTTTTCTGTAAATATAGATAAGTATTGAGCATGTTTATAATTTTCGTTCATTTCGTTACTTTAACATAGTACAGTTTCGTAAAATATTTTAATCGAAGTATGGTAGTAAATTATGTGATAATCTTGTTATATTTTATAATAAACTTGAACTGTTACGATTTGTTGTTGTATCCTTTTGTTTTGTTTAATATTTCGAAGTTAAGAAAGGAACCCGATATGGATATTATTACTTATTGTGTGTTTGGGTAGACCTGGGTCTACATTTAAACAGATTGAAAGTGAAATACGTAGAACTATGGTAAAATATATGATGAATACCAAATAATATACAGATATTTCACTCATATGGTAACTAAAGAAATGGGGCCAATTCATAAACATTAAACATACACGTTTTTACTTGAGCTACTTCTAACTTCTTAAATCGTTTTGTTTAGGAAAATTAATAATTAACATTACATTTGTCACGGTTTACGCCAACATAAAAAAATACACTAACAACAAGAACATTTACAAATCAGATGCTCGTTTCTCATTATAAACGCCTATGCAAAAAGTGGGGCAATCCGGCGACCCACGCTCACACTATCGCCAGATCACAGCTATCACGCAAAGACCCTACTTATCCCCCTTATCTCCCCCCATTCTCACTTCATTACGCCTTAAATTATCTGTGGCTTTACCATCTTGAGTTCTCAACAAAGTTAACCCTATCTGGTTTTATAGCGTAATTTATGAATATTACAAAAACAAGAGCCTCTCTTAGTTTAAAAATGTTCTTAAGAATAATAAACCAAGATTATAGTTTTATCAGTGGCATAGATTAAAGAAAAAGTTTTTTTTAATACGACTTTAAAGAACGGGCTTTCAAAAAAATGCTTCATAAATGAATTCATAACATAAATAATGCAAATAGAAGAAAAAGTAGCTGCGTCCGCGGTTCCACTCGCATGGTGCTGAAAAATTTCCTACTTAGGTACTTGACACTAAGGCTGCTCCCTAGTAGGCAAACTGAGTTTGCGGCGTATCGGCCCTCCATATATTTGTAATGGAGTGTCCACAGCTTGCTAGTTCTGCGCTCACTTTACGCAGCGTTTTTGCAGCGTTACGCCGACTGTCTCAGTCAATGGCCGACTCACAGCAAAACCGGTTGCGACACACGCAAATCGATCTGAGTTTGCAGCTAACTTAAATTTCAGTTCGCCACAAATTTGCGGCTCACTCAGTCAGCTGAAAACTGTTTGCCTGCTGGGGACACAGCCTTATAGTTTTATTTTGGATATTTCACGATTTGCGTAGATATACGAATATGAGTCACGTCCCTAGTTGACATAAATAAAGATATAATTTTATACCTTTTTCGTCAATGGAACAATTTAATAAATTATAGCCTATAATTATGTTCCAGCTAGAATAATATGTTTACTCATATAGTTAGTAGGTTTAGGATTGGGATAATAATTATATTAATTATTTAAATTTTGATTATTATCTTTAATTTTATATTGAAAAGTTGTTGACAAAACAATCGGCTAATTCATTCATTAGAGGACCTAAATAATGATTTAGCTGATAGATATTTTTATGTATGAACTGGCAAATGCCAGAATGACCATACCAGCTAGCTAGAGCAACAGATCGGTCGTTCTGCATGCTTCGTAGGGAACCTGTGTGTATTACGGAAATCCATGTTTATGCCATGATCAGAGAAATAAGTTAGTCTCGTTCTTTGTTCCCCATAGCGAAACAGAGTCCCTGAAGGAGTGTCAAGTAAGAAACCTACCCAAATGGTTCGACACGTTCCTATTAGAAAAGAGAGAGAAAATCTCTAACCACTTATATACCTACAGTTTAAAGCTGTTTGTACTAGCAAACCATTGTATGTATGTTCATGTAGAGTATTCTTTGTGTAGGATAATTGTTTGTTTTTGAGTCCAGAGGGACTGAAAGGTGAGTCTTTATACTTGTGAACTGTACTTTGCATACAACATAAACACAAAGCTGATTTCGATTGAATTAAATATTAAGATATGTGTATTGTGTAAGCTCCAGTAACATTAGTGTAAAACACTGTGTCTACAGTAGCCTGTGTGGTGACGGATTAAGAATTCATAGTGTCACCACCCCATTCCATCCTGAGTGTGTCGTAAGAGCCAACAAAAAGAAAATGCAAAGCGTAGCCGCAAACGATACGAAACCCTGTTTCTTCTGGCCAGCGTGCAGCGTGGCACAGTACGCTAACGCTAGACCGTACAATGGCATTCGCGACCGACTGCTTTACGTGTCGTCCGAAGAACGAGGAAGGTCAGCTGATACCATTCCACGATATAACGATGAAAATTGTATTTGAAACGATATGAAATTTTCCCCTTTGGCTATCGGAAATGAAAGCCATTATTATTAAGAGACAAAAGGCGGCTTTATAAGGGAACGGCGTACCTCGCGTAGTTCGGGCGCGCTTGGGGGTTGCCGAAGGTATAGTTGCGTAGTCTCCAATATGAAGCAGCAGGGTGGGCTTCGAGAAAGAAAGGAAAGGCGTTTGGGAGTATATCCTACAATATATAGAAAATGATAATAAAAATCTCGTTAACACCGTTACAGTGACATCGGCGCTTTGAGATTTATCTGATAACTTCAATTAAAAAAAATTAAACCACCGCTTAAACTGGAGCTCTCTATACAATATACATCGTCCAAATAAGAATAGCCTCGTATTGTACTGTGTTTCTGGCAGTAAGTACCCCCCCATACAGGTTATACCTAGTTACGTTACAAGGGTAACAGCCATACAAGGGTTACGATTAAAAAAGCCCGCGGCGCGAGAGACACGCCTGGTGTCTATAAACACGTGTTTATCGAAAGATATGCTGGCAATAGGGCCAAACCTACTTCCCTGCTCCGGGCCTGTGAACCGAAATAATGGCGGCTCCTGTAATTGTTAGGTTATGCTCCAGGGATTGTGTAATTACATCGTGTGGCTTGATTGTGTTAGTTATTTGGTTTCCTTGTTCACAACGCGAAGTTGTGCGTTATTGACACCACAACACAACTATATTAGATATTTTTGGGTTTAAATAACACTCGCTGGGTACCCTATAACCTACAGGGTAGCAGTTAGCCTACAGTGCAGCCCTGGCCAGACAGGTTGGCACAGGGTTTGTATCATGTTTTCCTTCTCAAGTGTTCCTTTAGGATTACGACACCCTAAGGGTGGTTTGGTTGGTGATATTGTGTATTCTAGATCCGTCACCACACGGACAGAGAGAGTTACAGAATACATAGTATCTATACCTACTTATCTGATGTCGTTGAAGGAGAATGAAGAAACCAGTTGGGCAGATAATGCTAAGACAAGGTTTGGGTTAAATAAAGCATGAAAACTTGATATGAAACTTGGTGCCGTGTTGAAGGAAACCGAACTATTTCTTTGTCAAATAGCTCACAGCTGCCTCAAGAACTCTTAACGAGATAAGTTTTTTTTTTTTTTTTATTCTTGATATGCTTACGCTTGATCGCCAGTTCACCTACTGCGACCTAAGATGGAGCGCGCTTGCCTAGAAGAAACCGATTCCCTCGTGAACTCTACATTGTATAAATTTCTTCTTAAATTACAATGATGCCCTTAGATGCCTAAGTTGTACAAGGAAAATTAATTAGAAGACAACGTTAAACGCAACCAAGTATATTAACCCGAATTAGCAAATCTCCCATTGCCACGCACTCTATCTTACACTGCTTGACATATTCAGGAAGTAATGAGCGTTACAGATGTGCAATGTAATTTGTGCCCAACATTAATAGGTGGGATATTGTTACAAATATTCAATTATATGTTTGTAGACTGTATTGTATTTCAAATATTCAATTCTATTTTACCTTTGCCTTGAACTTGTGAAGTGTTCATCGTGTCCTATATAAAATAAATGATTTGACTTGGATAGTTTTATGGATGACAGATCTGAGTAGCCAGAGATACAGTATTGTTTAAATTAGAGGCGTTTATACTGTACAACCATTGGGTCAGTCGGCATGGGACGGGTCAGAATATAAAACTTCCCCACCGCACGCTGGGAAATAACGCGTGTTGTAAAAGTCAACAAAACCCAGCACGCGTGCCGGTAGGATCTTATGATCTGCCCGGCTAGCTACCACCCTCACATCTAAGTCCGGCGCCAAGCAGTTTTACTCTGTTCCGTCGTGTGTATGTGAGAGCCGGTGCCCGACACGGCATTTCCTTGAATTGCCTGCTCCATCTTAGACCCTGGCGTTGCTTTCCATCACGCAAGCCTATAGTCAAAGGCATTCAAGTCACTGTTAAAGAACAAAAAAATAAAATATTGCATTACAGGTTACTTGCAATATCCTTTTTTATTTTATCAGGCAGAGTAACTTCGTCTACATTAAAATTTCTAGGCTTTTTACCCAAGTGCACATTTCTTACTTTACCCGCAGCAATAATGACTATGTAATCATTGTATAGTTTGAGGCTAATGCCGCTTTATACCTTTCTCAACGATAATATGTCCCAACATCCCTTGCGTATATATTTTATCCAGGTTAATTAAGACAGATTGATATTTCAAAAGTATAGACTCAGGACTTTACTGAGATATATCGAACACACTTCCAAGAGTTCAAAATAACATAAATCCTACCGACTGCACCACTATGTAGAATATATGACGGACTATCGTAAACTCATATTATGGCCAACATAAAGGTTACTTATTAATTAAGTTCCATAAATACGACATGAAACTTTGACAAAAAAATATTGGCAGATACTTAGCCGAAATGTTTCAAGGTCACCGTTTCTCGGATGTCACCGAGAAACAGAAATTAGAGTAATGGACTAACGGGCGCATGTGGATCTCTGGAACGCGGATGATGGAAATAAGTGCCACTAAACCCAGCGACATCGCCCGACTGCCGGCCCCGGGGCCTCGGATTGCGCTCCCCAACGGGGCAACACGGGGCACTTACGAATAGCCTGCAAAGTAATATCGTCAATTAACTTTTAGATAGACAATGAAAAATTAACCCTGACATAATATACCTACACAATAAAATACATCAAGCGTTAAGTAAGTGTAACAAGTTTAGTACGCCTGGGAGCTACCTGCTAGGGGCCACCGATATTGTAACCTTTGAACGCAATTTCGGGAGATATTTTAGTATGACATTATTTAGTGCGATAAAACAGTAATGGAAATTAAAAGGTACCTTCTTCGAAGAAATTATCGTCCCATGTAAATCCCGACAATGGGAAGTGCAAAGCTTATTAATTCCACGCAATGATGCCTGAATTAGATTAAGTACATTTACTCGAATAAGGCATCAAGCGTTGTTGCTGGGTTTTATTAACAATACTGTTATAGTATAGTGTAGTGTCCAGTGTTAAAATTTGTACAGTAGTTGAATGTCTCGTGTTTCCTTAGCGAAATAAATCTGTTTGGCCCTTAAATTGGACCAATTTCACTTCACTATTGGTGATTACATATTTGCCAAACATGAAAATCACTCCTTTATTGCCTTCTCAACACAAGCTTCCCTACACGTGGTAAAATAGATTTACAAAAATAAACAAATAACTTTAACTCAATTAATAGGCCTGTAATAGTCGTATGCTATTGCTAATTAAACATTAATTAATTATCTACATTTAAGATAGAGCAAATGAACAATTTCAACGATAATTAAAGTTTCGGGATACCTTACTTAAAAATATTACCTAAAAATATTCGCCATATAACAATTCAATGAACAAAATAAAAGCATCGCCCAGCTTTGAAGCCCTGACCTTATCTAAAGCAGAGCAAAGTGAGTGTCAGTAAATATTCATCACAAAGCCGCACCTCGACCCTCATTTTGAGACTGAAGAGGCTGCGTTTGTTAAATCAAAGTCAATAATATAACACAAAATTCATATGGTAAACTGCTTTAAATAACATAGGAGACTAATTTTAGATTATTAATTATATTGCGACAAATATAACTTAAAAAGGGTGATATGGGGAAAATATGTCAAAACTCTGAAACTTTTATCACACTGATCAATCCTTTGATTGTTCCTTTAAAATTCCTTCTTTCTTTAAAATACTTGTTAAATTAAATTATTTTCGATGCATTTTAATAGCAGATATCACAAACTATCAGGAGAATTTCATCTATTATTTTTATACAGCTAATGTGTATAAAAATCGAACTAGTATGAAGCTCGTATGTTACTGTTTTAACATTTTGATTTATATTTACTGTGACAATGAGATTGGTTTAGACCTCACTTAGATCGCATAAGGTCGCACAGAGCCCGCGGGGAGGCCGCGAGATTTGCATACGCAAAAAAACATGCGAACCAATTCTGATCCCCATTCCTCTATTTTTAGGATTCATCTGGTTTATATATTTTACTGATAAGCAAGGTTTTGCATTCAGAATATACAGGATGTAACAAAATCCCTATGGCCATAATAAGGATAAGGTACAATCTCTGCAAAAATAAAGTAAAAGCTACTACTTTACTACTCAGCCCATAAATGAGCCACTGCTGAGTCAGGTCTCCCCCGTTACATGGAGGGTAATTACCCTACTGTGCCACGCTGGCCAGTCGGGTTGGCACAGGGTTACGTTCCAAGTTCTCTTGCGGCTAGATTTTCGGCCTTGTCGTTTCCTTTGGTCGGCGCTTACGACACCTTTAGGATGGAATCGGGTGATGACATTATATATTCTAAAATCGCCACACAAACCTAAGGATATCCTTTCCTTTAAATGTTGGCACCAGCTGGTGACGAATTAGCTATAACTAGCTCAACCACTGATTTTCTGATTAAATGTCGCGTTCTCCCTCCGTCATACTTTAAAAATAAAAATAAAGTAATGATTCATACTCTAAGCTCACCTTGGATGGCTGTAGGGGTTTTGTTATACCCTGTTGAATCAATTCAATCAAATACCGGAGGGAACCAGGATTCCTGCAGCAGGCCCCTGATGAATTCTGGGGAGGCTACTTACGCGCAAGAACGGAACATCACTCAATGATGGTGTTATTTGACTGCGGTATTCTGTGAGGAGACGGTGTCATCACCTCATTCCTTTAGGAAGATGCATTAAGAGGAATGACACGGCTAATAACCTGAACACCTAATATCAAACCCTGTACCAACCCGTAACCTCGCACAGTAGGAATGTCAGTCATGAGCTAAGACAATCTATATGATGGAGACGATGAGATGATTCTGTAAGGTAGATCAGCTCATTCAGCTCGAGCAGAAGTCATCCCAGCTCCAGCTTGAGGTGGTTCTCCACCAACACCCTACCTCAATAAAATAAATACTTTGCGGAACCCCGAACACAAAAAAGGTTTCACTCATCAACCGAGTTTTTTTTATTAAAAAGCCAAGCTCATCCATTTGGGTCTCGTCCTGTGACGTCATTATTTAAATTTGTGCCACAGATGTAATATTGTGGTTCGATTTTTTGGCTAAAGTATGTTATTCGGTCTGATCTGCATATACGCGCAATCTGAAAGGGTCGTCAATTTGCTAATGCGACGTATTTTTCTGAATATTTGAAACCTTTTCTCAGTAAATAAAATATATAATAACACATTCTGTAGACCAGGGCTGCAAAATCCCATAATCATTTTGATTTTTAAGTGGATTTCATTTACACATTGTAGTATTTCTACTTCATTAATAACGTGGGGGATACCATGTATAGGTGTTAATTGGGTATGTGGGAGCCTGGAGAAAGAAGTTTGGTATTAACACCAGAGAGCCAATGGGAGCGCTTTATTTTCTAGGCCCCTTCAGGAAGACAGGGTCTCTAGCCGTGCTCCCGTGCCGTAGCTGGTCCTGCTGCCCCAAGTACTTGTGCGGGTCACATTTTGACAGGCCTAGCGAAAGCCACGCTTGATTAAATGACCAACAATATCAAGTTCATAACTGAATTAAAAGATATTGTCTTCGTGTCTTTGTGTATTTTTGCGCTATCTAATGGGTCTAATTCGTTAACCAAAATCATCGTGAACGTTTAACTATATCAAATGTCATATAAATATAAAAATCATAGAACTCGCGCATTTAAATGACAATGGCCGGCATTAGCATTTCCGTTAACACAACTAATATTGAACACATAACACGGGTCGCATAAAATTAGTTGGTAAAGATCCCCTTGATTCATTCATGCACGTTTCACACACAATGTCTCTCTTTCGTGGGGATTCAGTCGGTAGTGGGTCCATGCAAAATGGTCAAAAAGCAAGTAAAAAATAGGTCGTGCATCCCCGCCGTAGCACGGGGCCACGCGCATCAATCATGGATATGCGAATGCCCACCGAATACTAAATAGATGGTACTCACTACATCAGAGAAGCCAACTGACCGGATAGCGCAGAAATACAACAACACTTGTCTTCATTTTATTAAACATAACTCAGCAGCTGACAGGCAAGTCAAAATAGAATTACAAATGGAGTAAGTTTCTACCACTTCAAAAAAGGGGATTTATTGTTTCCATCACTATTTTATACAGCACACCTTATACATTATATAAACTATAGAAATAATATAACAGCATAATGGTAATATGGAAAATAAATAAAAAATACATATTATGTAATGTAATCATCATCATTTCAGCCAAAAGACGTCCACTGCTGGACATAGGCCTCCCCCAAGGATTTTACATGGGGGGTTTGCCATAATCGCCACGCTTGGCAGGCGGGTTGGCGATCGCAGTGATAGATGGTGTGTTTTGAACAGAACGTCGCTGCTGCCCAACGTCTGTTGTCCCTTAGTCGCCTTTTACGACACCCACGGGAGGATATGGGGTGGTAGTATTCTTCTTCCGCTACCACGCGGGCAAAAAAAAAGGAAATGTAATCACAATACTTTAAATTAAATCTACATAATTATGAGCAAAAAACAAACTAGGACTTTATTTAAACATTATACAGCAGCAAGTAAGAATTTTTTTCTTACCACCTTACTCTGGTTACGATACAGCTAATGCATTCAAAAGTGTTCTAATAGTACTTGTTTCAATGAACTGTTATAGTTACGTATTTAAACAACAGATAAATAATCGTAATTAAAAAGACGAGCCTTCTGAAATAATCCTGCATTGTGGATGAGCATTCGGCCCGTAATGTTGGGAATTGGGGAAATTCTCTCACTTTTTCCGAATGCAGGAAATGTACTTAGATTGGTTCACGCCGCTGAGATGCGCATAAATGCCGACTGCCTATACTGTACTGTATAGCTATAATAATCACTACATATTATAAAACAAAGTCGCATTCTTCTGTCCGTCCCTATGTATGCATAAATCTTTAAAACTACGCAACGGATTTTGAAGCGGTTTTTTTTAATAGATAGCGTGATTCAAGGGGAAGGTTTTTAAGTATAACCCACCCCCGCTTTGCACGGGCGAAGCCGGGGCGGGCCACTAGTAATATATATACCTTTTTCTTTAAAATAGACCTGCATGCAATATCGGAGGTCTGGATCTGTTTATATCAAATATATACATATAAATGCAATAGAATAAAAAAAATGCTGTTTATACCCATTCTGGTTCATAATCGTCAACGCATACATCTTTTTTATCCTACTACAAGGTAATATAATTGCCAGTTATCCCGCTGGGTTAGTCACGGAATAAAATCAATTTCGCCTGGTGCTGACCCCAGGAGATAGTGAAAGTCGTGAAGTCCACATGATCAACCCATTATCAACCTACTTCGAAAAATCTCTCGAATATTTTAGACATCACTCGCTAGATTCAACCCTTCATAGTGCAAAATGCGGAACACTAACATTTGTGGATTTTGTTAAACACCACATGGTTATCTACAGATAATACTATACTCCCACTTTTTAATTACCACAACTTTAGTCTATACTAAAATAAGTGTTCTTTAAACTCAGTAATGTGTAAATAAGTAGGTACATGCACATTAGACAGTTTGTTTGTCTCAACCGATATTAAAAAATATACTTGCCTTGGATATTATGGAACGCTTTATATCAAATTAATACCACGTTCATATCACTACGCTACCACCCAAGAGATCGGAACACCTATCGTAAAGGTCAAGTAATATTATGCCTTCTTTCAAATCGCGCAGATGAAAAGTCGAGATGGACACGGGTCTGATATCCTCTGGGACAAAGCCGCGGTCGCAACCTATACATAGCACAACGAATAACACATTTTTGCTTACATTACGAGGGTGAATCAAAAAATTCTTGGAATCAATATTAAAAAATGCAAAGATTTAAATAATAATATTTTATTTTTCTACATAATCTCCCTCCAATGCAATGCATTTAGAATAACGCGTTTCTAACTTCCTTATTCCTTGTAAAAAAAAATTATTTTCTTGACTCTCGAAAAAGTCCTCTACGGCAGCGGCAGAAATTTTGTTCCACGAATTTCCTCTTTTAATTTTGGAAATAAGTGAAAATCACTTGGGGCTAAGTCCGGAGAATATGGTGGGTGGTCAAGGAGATTGAAGCCAGCACAGCGGATTGCGTTGAGCGCAACTTCCGATCGATGGGCAGGAGCGTTATCTTGAAGGAACAACACGCCCAACGACAGTTTTCCACGACGTTTTTCTTTAATCGCTTCACGCACTTTCGGGATTAAATTTGCATAATAGGGTCCAGTTATCGTCTGGCCTTTTGGCATGTAATCAATAAAAAGGATTCCTTCACTATCCCAGAACACAGAGGCCATAACTTTGCCAGCGGAAGGAGCAACTCGAAATTTCTTAATGGATGGAGAGGATGGTCGTTTCCAAGACATGCTTTGTCTTTTAGTTTCAGGATCAAATTGGTGGACCCACGTTTCATCCATGGTGACAAGACGACGGCAAAAATTATCCGAATCACGCTGGAACATTTCGAGATTACGCTTGGAAATTTCCAAACGTCGCTTTTTGTTTTCGTCGGTTAACATTCGTGGCACCCATCTTGCAGACACTTTTTTGAACCCCAGTGAATCAATTAAAATGGATTGAACGCTACCAAAAGATATCTTTAGGATCTCAGCTATATGTTTTATAGTCATTCTTCTGTCTTCCAAAACCAGATTCTCAACCTTTTTGACATTTTCTTCTGTAACGGAGGTTGAAGGCCGCCCAGAACGCGGGTCATCTTTACAGCTTGATCTACCTCTTTTAAATTCAGCCACCCAGTACGCAACCGTAGAATAGGGTACAGCATCACCCCCTAATGTCTGCTGAATGTCCAAAAAAATTTCCTTCGTAGACATTTTTTTCAAACTGAGATATTTTATCACCGCACGTAACTCACTTTTATCCATAATTTTGACTTTTTAGCAACTCGTTGCACAAAAAAATTTATTACATGCGAACGAACTGACAAAAACAAGTGACAGTCTGCATAAATATAGTGTGATAGACACTCTTTAATTTGAATATCGAACTTGATCCAAAAAGGTTTCATATATATGCACTTCTAAGAACTTTTTGATTCACCCAGGTAAGTAAGGCATGACTTTGAAATTTAAACCAATGTCATTATTGAGATATAACATTGTCACGCGTCCGAATGCGATATGAGATATTTCATATCTTATCACGTTTTATCCTTAAAGGGCTCAGGTCAGCGAACTGTCAGACAGGAACAAGCCAAGGTCCTGCAACCTCAACTACTATAGGGAAAATTGCAGTTTATACATGACGCTCACCTGTGTCAGGCCTCCTCCAATTGTATGGAGGGAAATTAGCCTACCATGCCACGCCACGCTGGCCATATTGAAATGGCACACAATTTGTCACACCTTTTCCCTGTCTAGAGACTGAAACATGTGAAACACACCCTAAGAATGTAATGACATTATTTATTCTGAATCCTTCACCACATGGATGTTTTTTTTTTATTTTTGGTTTAGTGGTCTAGTGTTTAGATATGCCGCCTTTGGATCAACAGGTCCCGGGTTTGATTCCGGGGTCGGGTAAGTGTCTTTGTCTAAACCAGAGGCACTGGCTCGGAGTCTGGGTGTCATTTCTATCTATAATATGCATGTATTTACAAAAAAAAAATGTCTATAAGTAGTTTATCATCCATTTCGTTACTATAACACAAGCATTAAGTTGCTTAGCTTGGGACGAGATGGCGTTGTGTGAAATGTCCAAGGATATTTATATTTATAATTAATTGAAGTTCAGGATGTTCTGATGAACTGAAATTTCACCTTCATGTCGTTGATTAGCTGCACCTTACAAGTATGACATAACTAAATTACGCCAGAGGGTTTGGAGGAAATTAGACACTGGAACACTTTTAGATCATTCACTGTAACACATTAACAAAAAAAAATATCAAAGATTTGTTGTGTGTAGTTATTTCAGAATAAGTAAAATTTTCTGAAATGCAAGCAGACGAGACCGCGTTTGGGTCGGGACATACGAGTGAAACTAACTAATTTGTAATTTTGACATTATATTAAACAATTGTGCAGTGACGCATCATATGATGAGCATCATAAAAATGGTTGAACTAAGAAGGAAATACAATTATAGCGTCCTTTCCCCAATACGCTACTAAAATACTACGCTACGGTTACGCGCGGTAGTGGCCATGAAACGAGCGATTGAGAAATATTCATATCTGAATTCTAGCTATAAAGCAGAAATTCCTACAGCGGTTATACAAGCGAGATAAACTAGACAAGCAAAACAAAAAAAATGTGCTGCCAGCGTTCATTACAAACAATTGATGGTAGTCTTCAATAGCTGATTGAAACTGGATAATATTTTTCTGCAGACTATATTCTTTTTTTCAATACCGACACAGAAAAGTAAATCCGGAGTAATTAAGTAAAGTGTTATACATTGCTGTGTCTGATTTAGTTAGTTTTCTTTCTAAATTAGACACAGCTAACGAATCAATTCTGTCCTGTGGGCATCATAGGGCTGAATAAATCAGCCAGTTCGCCAGAAAATCTAACAATATAAGGAAATTCCAATTCAAAACTCATTAATCAAGTCGGCTCATTAGAGTTCTTTTGACTAGTCAAACAATAAAATAAAATTTAAAATTTACCATCTACCACCGGTTCGGAATGCAGCTCTACAGAGAAGAGCCGGCAAGAAACACCGTAGTTGCTCTCAAATCTCGATATGAATTGCGGAGTCACCCATATGGACTGAGATAATTAATTACAGCGTTCTTAGAAACGGTATAAACGCCTGTTTAGAAGCCACACCGAACAGTTGATAGTTTAACTGGATATTTGGAGAGAACCCGAATATGCAGTGTATAAGCGATAGCCGAGCGTGGCGCCGGCTTGCACTGCTGACCACATGCGCTATTGCCCAGCTCTATAACCCAGTGACAGTTCAAACTTTAATTACTGACATTTTACTTTGGCACAAAACTTCTTTAAAAGGTACGTCTTCCTCTACTATATCTATGAACTGATACGATTAGTAAAAATGATTACCATTTTAACATTTTCAACACCCGACGGAAGAGAAGGGTGTTATGGGATTTATGTGTCTGTTTGTGGCATCGTAGCTTTGAAATGGGTGATCTGATTTTAATTTTTTTTTCTAATGTTTTAGTCGATATTGATTTTAGCTATGTCTGAACAAAATTCTATGTGACGAACTAATATATTCGGTTAATTTCCCCCATATCTACGGAGCAGGATAGTACCTAGTAACCATTCCCCTTTTCCAAATTAATTGGACTCTACGCTAAGCTAAAATGGGTAAAAATACCAGTATTTACACAGAGGAAATGCCGTTTTCCGTCCAGAACTCTAGATGGGTCTACCAGTTATGAGTTATAAATGACGACAATACCTAAATAATACAGGAAGTTAACAAACCAGATATAACCTCGTCAGATGGTGTTTTAGTTCACTACATAAAGACGCAAGAAAATTTCAATGTTTATGTTTAAGGAAAACGAATTATAAGGACTTTAACAAAGGTACAACAGAGGAATGTTCTGTTTGGTTAGCTCTATGTCCTCACTTAGGGTGACAATAGGGCTTTAGTTACACCCTGTATAGTAAAATAATCTGACTGAGGTACGAAAGCACAGCTCAAGATACTGTGATTATTTTGGCCTCTTCTATCCAATTTTACCATATCTGTCTCGTCGGTCTAGGGGTTGGATGCGCTGCCTTTGGATCACGGGGTCCGGGGTTCGATTTCGGGGCCCGGCAAATGTCTTTGTGTAAACCAGAGACACTTGCTCTGAGTCTGGGTGTCATTTGTATTCGTGAATTTCATGTTTGTAAACCCGCGATTAACGTGCAAGGGTTTTTAAAAAAAAGAAAAGAATACAATACTATTTTCATTCAGTGCCAACACTATCGAGCTCTGTATATAAAACAAACCGCGGTGAAACTTTATCATCCGGAAATAGCTCCCTATTAATTATTTGTATCTTGGAAACCCCTGTTTTTTTGGAACGCAACAATGCAGTGTAACAATGCATTGTTGCGCAATGTATGTGATTTAATCAACTATAAAACAATAATTAGAGTAGAAATGATTAATAACAAGTCGCTTATAATATAATAATTCCATGCCACGCATAAAACGCCTTTGAATTGATCACAATTAAACTTTATTTAATCACGTTGGCACATTAGAGCTCTTTTGACAGGTCAAACATACAAAAATACCATTTAAAATGTAGTTAACTTTTAAAATGTGTCTTTTACCACCGGTTCGGAATGTAGCCGAAGAGAACTATTATTCCATGTGGTGAAAGATTTAGAATACATATTGATACAAATCCCATTCCATCCTGAGGGTGTCTTAAGAGCCGACAAAAGAAAATGACAAGGCCGATAACCTAGCCGCAAGAGAAGGAACTCTTGACACGAAACCCTGTGCCAAACCATCTGGCCAGCGTGGTACAGTAGGCTAATGACCCTCCCTGTAATAGGAGGAGGCCTGACTCAGCAGTGGGTCATTTATGGGGTGAGCAGTAGTAGTAGGATACTTAATCAAACTTGATCTAGATGCATAGGAGAGCTGCGACTCTTTCTCTGACTTCGAGAAGAGAACATTATTTATTTATAACTTGCCGTTTCTATTGATGTTTATACCCATTCTGCTACACACTGTATGGCAAAAATGAGTGGAACAAAAATAATAGATGTTATATTAATTTAATTCTTGCGACATAATTTTATGGCCGGTAATTAAATTTCGATCTTTCAAGTAATACCGACATATTTTAATTAATTTTCTAATTAATACTTATGTTTGAGTTACCTTATATTTTAAATGGTACTCAAATTGGGCAAGTCGTTTACACTTCACTGACAAATGGAACCCAGACATTATAAAATTCAGATAGAAAAGTTTTACTCTAGGATATACCACGGAATGCAATAGAGGAGATCTCGCCTAGCGGACTGTGCATAACGCAAACGATCTGAAGGTTAAGCAACGTCTGACTCTGCTTGATATTGGATGGGTGTCCATCAATTATATATCCACCAGACCTCCCCCGTGCTTCGTAGGGCACACAAAACCGTCCCGACCCGACTACCGTTACGGAAATAGAAAAAAAAAATTTATTGAAACCAATGGCATCACAATCGTCAATTTATAATTATTTTTTTAAACTACTGTCAGGTCGGAATGCAGCACCAACCAAGAAGACCTGGTAGTAGAAACTCAGTGGGCTTAACTTTTTTTAAACGCAATATTACAATGGCCGAGTACTTAAATCAAATCATCTTTGGCGCCGAAAGGCGCTCAACGGAAATATGAATTATATTTTAATACTAGCGACCCGCCCCGGCTTCGGTTGGGTGCAATTATTACTTATACTTAAAAAACTTCCTCATGAATCACTCTATATATTACAAAAAACTGCTTCAAAATCCGTTGCGTAGTTATAAAGATTTACGCATACATAGGGACGGACAGACGACAGCGACTTTGTTTTATACTATGTAGTGATGATGATGATGATTAGCGTGAAAACTGATGGCTGGTCTAACCATTTATAATTACCACATGATGGGTGGCTAAGGGCCGATGGCTATTTGCCCTGTGCCGGTAGTTGGCTTAATCAGGTAGAACCTGACCGTGAAAGTGAGAAAAAAATATATATTATAAAGGGCGGAATATAATTGGGCGGCTGGTCCCGGTTATCATTTGAATATCTGTAACATGAAAACTGACAGCGACTCTAACCAACAATTAGTTCTACTGTAACTCCAATTTCTAGTCGGTCGGCACTGGTCTAACCCAATTTAGCTAACTCCCAGTATTTGCAGTCTAATGGGTTTGCCGTATATTATGATCACCAATCTAACAATCGCTTTAGTCTGCAGATTAATATCATTGAAGATCAAGGACAAGGTTAAGCATTTAGAATACACAATTGCACCAATCTACAATTGTACTATTCTGCGGGTGTCGTAAGAGGCGACATATGGAACGCAAACGGCACATCACCCAGGCACAAGAGAAGGAACATTATATGTTCCTTTTCTTCTTCTTTCTTACTCATCTTTCTATCTTGTTTCTCTTATTAAATTTTAATACTAATCCTGTGCCAACCCATCTTGCATACGTGACAGCGGTATTTTTTTTAAAACGAATATACCAACGCGATTAACCCCTAGACCAACGAGGAAGTTTCCCTCCATGAAATTTAAGGAGGCCCAACTCATAAGTGGGTAGTATCTATTCTATTATATTCAGGGGAAACTTAAGATAAATAAATCAACCAATCAACCTGGCAACCCAGGAATCCCGGGGTTGCCAGCCCCATGTCTTCGCGTTCCAACATATCTGGTGCCTATATGTTTGACCGCCACTATGACGGTATAAAAAAACATTTATCCGAATCCTTAGCTATACCATATAAATAATCATTTTTAATTAATCCGCCAATTCCAGTTATGTAAACAACAATCAATAATGAAGTGAAATTAAAAATGGAGTAAGCGCCAATTAAGCGTATGCGTTATCAAATGACATGCGACATTGCACTTGCCGTGAATGCGGCCAAAGAATATTATGTATAGAACCAACACCGCGCGAACCGTATGTTGCTTTAGTTTTCTCCTTAATTCCTTAATGTGTTGACCAAAAGCGTTAAATAGACCCTTGATAGGCGAAATGATTTTTAAAAATTTACAAAAATTAGAACGTGTCACGAAGTGCATTGCGTTATTTTCTCTAGAAAAAAAAAATAGTACCATATCTCAGCCCATTAAAAGACCAATCGATGTCCTCCTCCAATTATTTATCATTAATTACTTTAAAGTTAAAATGTTGTTAAATTATTATTCATGTTCTATTTATTTAATTTAATGCTAAAATCAATTAGAAAAAAATAAAGCTACTGTGCCACGCTCGCCAGGTGGGTTGGCACAGGCAACTCTCAAGATTTCCTGATCTTGCGACAGCGACGACCGTAGGAATAATAAACTATTTGTAATAAAGCCGACGCTATCAATGCGATTGATAGGAGAGGTTCCAAATATGTTTTAATCGATACATTTGGAGCACAAATGTATCGACAAATGCAACACAGAATTTATAGAAATCGATTCAATAATCAAACGTTATAAGTAGTAACAAATCGATATACGATGTTACTTTTGAATTGACTCCCTAATAACACATACATGGTTCGAATAGCTATAATTGCTTATCTTTGACTTTTTGCTGTTTATTTTTAAGTGTATAAATATCAGTAATTCAATATTAGTGCCTAAAATAATATCTTTCTATAGTTATTCTTTGGACACGTCCTTGCTTCACTGACCGAATTGGATCAGAATAGAAGGTGGCCGAAACCCGTTTGTTTGTCAATTTATTGGAATGCAAATGTGCGATATCGGTTCTTATACTCTCGATTGAATATTCATAGTGGGAATACATTTTACGAGTATGTATGAACTGGGCACTGAGGTCGTTATGTCCCGATTATAACTAATAATCACATTTAAAAAGAATATTTTCTCCTTATTTCGTTGCTCGTTTCTCTTTTTAAATTGTCGTTTAGAGTATAGTTATAATACTTTGCAATATAAATAGTTTTCCGCAACATGGGTCTTTTGAGATTGATTTCTTTATTTTCAATGGGTAAGATTGCATAACAATACAGCTTTTTACAAGCCTATAAACCAACAAAGGTCTAAAGCGAATTCAGAAATATTCAATTTATTCTTAATGTGAATACATAAAATTTTAGTGGCCTGCTGTCTTTAAGAAAGGCCAACATAGTAACACATTCCCAATATAAAAAAATAATTAATCCAAGTGTCAAAAAGTTTCTAGAAATACATAAAAAACTACTTTCCTAAAACTGTTCTCTACAACTTAATGACATGACCATTTGTCAAGTTATTTCTCCGAGTCAAAATTAATTTCGACTATGTTTTGCTAAAAGCATATCTGTGTCCAATTTTGCCTTATTACTTACCTACTTTCTTTGTCTTAAAGATTTTTTCCACTTTTATTATACTTTGTTCGTACAGCATAAGTTTTAATTAAGTTAGCTGTTTAGAAATTGTTTACTTTCCAGTTTCTAAACATCCGCAATTTGGAAAATTCCTTATACGTTCATCTTTAATCATTTCAGTATTTTGATTCTAATAACAAAAAGTACGCTTTCCGTTTTACAAAGTCTTATCTACCTTTATGAATACTGGGCAAAGGCGGGGGCCAGTTTCATTGGGGGCGGCAGTAGCCTCTTTGTCTTTTTTTAATCTGGAGTAACTTTTTTTTAATTGATCAGCCAGTGGGACACGGATGAGGTATGTGCCAGCACACAAGTGGGAAAAGATTGTAATGTTACCCACTAAAAATTAATATGCAAAGTCCGTTCTCTTCCCTTTCGCCGCGCGCGAAAATTCTACATATACATTCTCGCTGCGTCAGGTTGGCTCTGGCCTAACCTGATTTGGCTAACTTGGTTGTCACGCAAAGTGGTTGCCCTCCAAGACGGACAGTGACAGTCAGCGATAGTCGGTAACTATTTGGTAGGACTGAAACCTAGTTTTCACAAGTCATTATTGTGAAAACACTTCACAATCGACACACTTCGACAGCCATGCTAGCTCGCGTCGCTATCTCTGAACATGGACGAGGAGATATGCAAGTGACGGACACCCACCCAACAGCCAGCATAGCAAGACGTTGCTAAAAAATTCATAAAAACCGGTTGAAAAGATTCGGCATCACAGCGTACATTAGAAACACATTAATTGTACCTACATGACGACAGGCTGTAGCTGCTGTCCAGATGGGCTGGGCAGCAGTTGGAAAACTTCGTCGGGTCTTCTCGTAGCCCATCCCGCAGAGCTTGAAAACGAAAGTCTTGGAACAGTGCGGCCTACACGTCATGACTTACGGCGCCGAGACGTGAACACTCACGATGAGACTAGTCCACCAGCTTAAAGTCGCTGTAGCGAGCTAAGATTGGAGTTTTTCTAAAAGATAGGCTCCGTAACGAAACTATCCGACAGAGAACCAAAGTCACCGACATAGCTCAGAGAATTATCAGAATGAAGTGGCAGTGGGCTGGTCATATCTGTAGAAGAACCGATAACCTCTGTGGTAGAAGAGTTTTTGAGTGGAGACCGCGAATCGGCAAGCGTAGTGTGGGACGGCCCTCTACTAGATGGGGCGACGATCTGCGAAAGGTTGCGGGCAGCAGCTGGATGCGTCAATCAGAAGACATGGCTCTATGGCGCTCTTTAGGGGAGGCCTTTGCCCAGCAGTTGACTACTGCGGGCTGCTGATGATGCTGACGACATGCTAGGGTTATTATAAAGGAATATAGAAAATAAAAGTTTACGTACTTATTGGGAATATGTATGTAGGTAATAAACAGTTATGTCAGCGAAATGAGGTGCAAGATAAGAATCAATATTATTAGAGCCAGTAGGAATTAATAACAGAATCGAGGGGTTCATACATAAATAATGCAAACTCAAACAAAACTGTGACCAGTCGGAAAGTTCCCAACTCGAGGAACATCTGCGCTGGAGGGTCACCCTCCATCGTTATTAGTTCTGTCATCATGAGCGGTAGTTGACCATTGTCCCTTTCCTGGGAGTCTGTCTATCAAAAAGTAAATAACACGCACACGAGCAGTTTATCGACGATTCAGATCAACCTTTAGCACTCGGTCGACGCAGTCAAACCAAAATTCGGTTTATTCAAACATTTGAATCGCGTCGAGTGTGAACCTGCCACCGGTTCAGAATGTTGATCTACAGACAATAGCACGTGAGTCTGACTGTAATGCTCGTATAAGCTACTACCGACCCGCCCCGGCTTTAGCTTTAGATTTAGAGGTTCATCATTGCAGGGGGGCAATGATGAACCTCTAAATTTATCAGTGTTTCTCTACAATATTATGGATGTATCATCCATAATATAAACCTTCCTCTTGAATCACTCTATCTCATGGACGTATAAAAAAAGTCGGACAGAGTCTCGCTAACTAAAAACTGTGACATCATAGTCGGCCAGATCAGCTATATGTACAGGCCAGCACGCACACTTTCACACATTAGTCGGCCATTACGCGCGTGAACATCGATGCTTAAAGACGCAATATGCGGCGAAAAAATAAAAACTATAAATCATGTCTTGCGTGGTAAAATGGTGTAAAAACCGTAGTGACCGAAAGAAAAACAATCCAGGAACCACGTTTCATACGTAAATGAATAATTCAATCACTTATTTCCAGATTATATACATTAAAATCAATTTGTATTTGCTAGAACAAAACAATTAATTTTAAGTTCAGTGTTGCCAATATTCACGTGTGCAAATTAACCGAAATGTGGGCAATTTTTCGTTTATTATAAAAATCAATATATTATTATGGTTAATTATTTAATAGTTACTACTGGGTATATTATTTTATATTCCTTTTGCTAGATTTTCTAAGGAAAATGAAGTATGGAGAAATGATTGAATTAAAATTACTTAGTAGAAATTGTAATGGTGAAAACGATTGGATTCCAAACAAATACAGTGTCATTTGCAGTATACATTTTGATGCGGATGACTTATAAACAACTAAAGGAGGACTCCGGCGTGTTGTTACTTATGTAGTACCTTAAAAGGTAAATTAACAATCTACCAAGACATGGATAATACAAAAAAAAAAATGCATGCCGCTTATTTTTTCAAAATTTAAATGTACATTGTAGCTTTGTGTCGGTATATAATAATAATAAATATCCTTGGATATTTCACACAACGCCATCTCGTCCCAAGCTAAGCAACTTAATGGTTGTTTTATGGTAACGAGATGGATGATAAACTACTTAAATACATTTTTTTGTAAATACATACATATTATAGATAGAAAAACACCCAGACCCGGGACAAATACTTGTAGGTCGTACAAATATTTCTTCCGTGCGGGGATCGAACCCGCGACCTGCTGCGCAGCAGTCGATCGCTCAACCACTGCGTCAACCGTGTCGTCGAATCGTAAAAATATTCATACATTATTTTAATCCCCAGTGCTTTATTTTGTTTTAATATTTGTTTGAGTCAAGACACGTGGCAGAGGAATAAACTGTTACTGTACCATTTAATACCAGTGCTTTTCAAGAGGTGCGCAATAAATTATAATTATAGTCAGGCAACATAAATATATTATCACAAAAAAATTTTTGATAATGAAAGCATTTCTTTTAATTTAGAATCGTTTTCAACACATCTCGAAATTAGAGGAAATTTCAAAAACCTCTCAAAGTAAAAGACATTATTATAAAAAAAAATACTCAGCATTTAGGATGTTAAAGTTAAACTTAACAATTTCGAACAATTATTTTTTTTACATTTTAACCATGTGTTTATTGCAAAATTTTGTGTATCTTGGCAACCCCAAAATTAACTCACACATACAGAGCTGCCGCCATTTTGGCGTCTCACTTTTGTCTTAGCCAGAGTTCCGTCCGCCTTTTTTTATACGTCCATGCTCTATCTATTAAAAAACCGCTTCAAAATCCCTTGCGTAGTTTAAAAGATTTAAGCATACATAGGGACGGACAGACGACTGCGACTTTGTTTTATACTACGTACTGAAGTGATATAGTGATGATAAATGCTTCTTAAATGTATAATGTTAATCAATTGAACCTATTTACAAAAAAAGATTTTTGACTTGATATTTCACTACAAGAAAGTTATACTTTTTAGAGCTAAAAGATAATAAAGGAATATTTTTTTATATTAAATCGAACCCCTGCACGAGGTATAACCTGTATTGCGGGAGCAGTTCACAAACATGAAATAAAAACTTGCAATATCGACTCGATAATATTGTCGACAAGTATAGGGGAAAGACAAACTATTCACGTAAATTAGATAGATAAACTTAAGTGAAAGCAATGCTCGTGCTTTTAAACTTTTTGAACGGTCAACACCCGCTCACTAATCGCCCGTGTGTTGGCCGCCATTAATTCCAGCTAATTTTAATCCACATTTACGTACACAGTGACATCTGATGCCTACAGTTACGAACGGCTATACCTTCAAAATAATGAAGACTATTTTATTGCTACTTGTCACGTGCATCCTGACGGTTACAAGAATATTTTTTGTCGAATGGGTCATTGGACGGTTGCTTACTTCTTTTGCACCTTTCTTTCTACTTTATGTCTCAATCTCCCAATCATCCTATTTAGTATTAGGCTATGATGATCTTCAAACCACCTTAAATACCTAAGCTTTGAGCTTAGGTATTTAAGGTGGTTTGAAGATTCATCCTACTTTAATTTTAAAGTTGATTTTTTTTTTATTGTAATGTGCAGTAAATAATATGACATAAATCGTGAAAAATAAATTGCTTTGTATTAAAATTGTATTTTACCAGCAGGGCTGGTAGTGCCAGTGGTAAGATAGACCCTAGAATAGTGTGGTATGGTAACCTGATTACCGCTTCAATCGTGAAGAAGGAAGGGGTGAAAGAATTAAAAATATATATATATATAGAGTGATACAAGCGGAAGGTTTTTAAGTATATTACATACATAATTGCACCCGTGCGAAGCTGGGACGGGTCGCTCGTAACATATAAAAAAGAGATATTTAAACACACGAAATCAATAAAAAGGGTCATGTTTACAATGAGTGCAATAGATACAATCTATGGAAAAATAGCCCTAAACTACTTTCCTTGATATTAAAATCTCCAATATTGAAACTACTTCTTCAACAACTAATGCTTGGTTGCAAAGGTCAAAGGTCAACATCGGGAGAGATTAGCCGGTGACCCTTCGGAATATTAGTCTAATGTGCGCATCAGGGATCATAGAGGTCAAGCTTTGTGCTGTCCATTGTACCAACTCATTTAGGGGCCCAGATATTCTCCTGCTGAGCTAAGCTAGCTAAATTGTTTAAATAAAGCTAAAACTTGTTTGGACATTATGATATGCGGTGATTAAGGCAGTTAGTTAATACTTTAAGGTACTCATTTTTATTAAGATTTCTTCCTCTTGCGGCTAGGTTTCCTGGCTTGTCATTAACCAGCGGTTATATATTTGTGCCGTTTGGTGTGGAGACGCTTGGGGCTTGGGGCCCTAATGCCCAGTCTTTCTATAAAGACCTGGCAAAGCGGCTGTTTGACTGCACGCGTGACCAGAAGTCTGGCCTCTATTTCGCTGAGCGAATAAGCATTGCCATCCAGCGTGGCAATGCCGCCAGCCTTCTGGGCACTTTTGAAAACCCCTGCAGCGCTGAGGATACGGAGCCTAGTTTAATTTAGATTTATTTAGTGTTTAGTTTCTCTTTTCTTTTGGGTATATATTTAAGTTGTTTTTTTACCAGTTTTAGACATTGTATATAATATTTTTAGGTTATATTAAGTTAATGCCTTGTCATTCCCTTTAGTCGGCTTTTACGGCACACAAATCAAAAATCTACTTATTCAAGTTGGCTCATCTGAGCTCTTTTGACACGTCAATATATATTTTACATTTACTATTTACTACGGGTTCGGATGGCTGCTCTAAAGGGAAGAGCCGGCAAGAAACTTTGTACTTACTTTTCTTATATCCCCATTGTTGTATGTAAAGTCTGCTAAGACAGATTTGTGAGAAAGGGCCAAACATCAGCAGTATTTTGACAGTATTTAGAACTGCATACCCGAGCTGAAAGACCCCAGTTTCGGCACCTGATCACAAGATTGGCGCATGTGACAGCCATCACCATCCTTCACTATATGGCAGGGAAGACTCGTCACACGACGGGTCTTCCCTGCCATATACCGGCATCAATCACATGGCAATTACAAAATTAAAACCGTAACGCGTTAGAATGGTCTCACATTCTGAGCTCAACCGCAGGATTGAGGCACTATGTTTTCTAAATCCATCTCACGGGCGAATTTTGTAAACCTACGTGGTGTGGTGAACGATTGAACTCTGACCTCGCTTTAGCATCATCATAATTCTAAAGAACTAGTACGTGAAACCCCATTTCAAAGTTCCGCATCGATGCGATATTGCATACGTTTCTGTGGCGTCGTCAATGTTAATTAGTTCTTTGCAAGGGGAACACTGCGGCATAGGAAATATGTCACCCCGCCATACTAGGTATCTAGGATTTTCTCGGTAGGAATTCTCACTGAGCTGATACGGGCGTAGATTAATTAATCTTCTTTACTTTTGGGATTTACTGTTACCCAGATTTCCCCGTGGTTTTAGCACGGATATTGGCTTTCTTATACCGCATTTCTGGAACTACCTACAGGACCACATTCATCGTAGTTAATGTTACTTGAAGGAGAAAAAATGGAATCAACAATTAAAGCGCAGATAACCTTTCACGCTACAATCTTGTTTGACTTTATCTGATTGTTTTATATAGCATTACAAAAAAGTCTCCATATTCCGCTAATTTAATTCCGGATGAGGTTATGGGACTAGGCTTGTCGATGGGGCGCACATTCGACAACCGCGCTGCACTAATTAGTTTGCAACTTGCCTCGCATTGGTGGAACTTTCCAGAACTTTCTTCGTTAATGAGTTAGAATTTTAGGAAACTTCGTTCCAAGTTTCTTGGCTTGTTTGCGAAGGTTTATTGTGCTATTATTTTAAATAATATAAGGAGTTTGTTACGTGCACTCATCTTGCTACCGGCTTAGAACCTAGGGCTACCCCATGTCATACCTAGGTAACCAGAAAAACTATCAATAAATAGTCCATTACTGTACTATATGGAATCTTGGATACCTACTTGGGACACAACCTACAAGAGACCAAGTTAGAGCGATAGGCATACGGCCTACTTTAAGATAGACTAAAATCCCCGAAATAACTATAAAATAGGTTTTAATCTGAGAACATTTTAGACTAACACACCTTCCAAAGTAAATAAAACTGAGCAACCTACCTAACCTATCCAGTTCATACGTACAGGAGATCCGATGCAACAGACAGACAACCCAATCTTTTTTATCAGGTGTTAATAAACTGCCAGAATTGTATATGGTCGTACTGTACCAAACTCATTTGCGACAATTATAGGAAGACGAAGTTAGGATGTTTCAAATAAGTTTTATCCAGAAAATCATGAAGTATATAAAATGTACTAAACTCAAAAACGGATACTGATAACATCCCACATCACATCACATCAGTTACATGTCTAACTAACCAAAACAAGTCCAGAATCAAAATCTGGAACAACGTGACTTTGCAAGCGACGTTCGATCTAAATAACTTACGGCATATTCTTGTAACAATCTAGACCACTTGGTTTTTAAGTTTACAGTGATTAATAGTGTATTGCTTAATATATATTTTAAAACATCGATCATAGTGTGTACAGTTAAATGTACAAAGGGCCAAATACTTGTTGAAATCCATTTTTGACATTTGACCTTGTTAAAAATGTCTTATTGTAGTTCCAAAACAGTCCAAAGACAAAAATGTGATTAAAATTCTTATTTGTTTCAGATGGTGAACAAAATACTTCTGCTCCTCATTTTAGCTCATCTCCAAAAGTCATTCAACTTGGCTTTGCAAGATGTGAAATTAGGACACCCTAATGAAGTTGCACGACAGGCTCATCCCACGACTGGCGTACTCCCGCGAACCGTACTTCCCCACCAACTAACATCCCATATTCAGACTACACCTACACACCGAGAAACAATAATCCTGCATCAAGCCCACTCACATTTGGCTCCAACACTTTTAACCCAAATATCTACTCTCCCACAAACAGGATCACTTCATCCAGAAAAAATATTCATACACCCACAGACGGTACCAACAGCCCCACAAAAGATACTTCTCCAAGCTACGCACCCAGTTTCCCCCCGTCAAAAGAAAGGTCCCAGTATAATCTCTTTTCCCATAACACAATTACTATTACCAAAATTCCACATAATACCAACCCAGTACGTACATACAAACGTGAATCATTTCGTTACTAGCAACAACTTGCAAATACCGGTCATATCCCAAGGAGTATCGCATAGTGCCAATATAACGCACTCACCTTTAATATCGGTTTTGATACCCGTGCACCACAATTTGGTGCCGCTACAGGATTTGTCGGTCATACCGCTGCAGAAAAACGTCCATGGGCAGAATTTGGGGCATTACACGGCTATGGAGAAGAAGGATGGGGAAGACGAAGAACCGGTGAACAGGTTTAGGACGTTCTACGGTGGTTATGGGACGGGGCTGTTCTTCGGGGGTCATGGCGCTGGACATGGCTTTCATATATTTGGTTAGATAGTTACGTAGATATAATTATTGTGCAATAAATTATTTATAATATAAGTGTAGTTTTATTTAAAAAATGCAATTAATTGTGAAAAGGGATCACCATTCACAGGAAACCTGGATTCTACTACTAAAATCTACTTATAAGCCCATATATGACCCGCTGTTGAGTCGGGCTTATCCCGTTACATGAAAGGTTAATGAGCCTACAGTGTCATGTTAGCCAGACAGTTTGCTACAGGGTATCAAGTTTTTCTTTTCCTATAGCTAGGTTTTCGGCCTTGACATTTTCTTCTGTCGGCTCTTATGACACCCCTCAGGATGGAATGGGGTAGTGATATTATGTATTCTTAATCCGTCACCACCCGGAATTTTAAATTACGCTTTGAAATTAAATACTATATTACATTATTAAATTCCCGACGTTTCGAATGCTTTGCAGCAGTCGTGGTGTTTGAGATTTGATCAATTTAATGACTGGATGGAGAAATCTCAAGCACAACACTTATCTGCCAGACCTCTGGACACCGTGAGCTATTTCCGCGTGCACAGAGAACGTTATCAGTAAAACAAAATTATAGGCGGTAGATTTCAACTGTTTTTGTTTGTACTTCTAAAGATAACTGTCATCTAAGCTCTCCCGCGACCACGACTTCTGAACGTCGGGAATTAAATAATGTAATATACACGCGATAAATCCGATAAAAAGTGTTCAATTTCAATGTTTAATAATAGCGAAACCTGGGAAATCATTCTGCTTAGTTTATATAGTAACTAATAGACAATTTACCATGTCAAATTGTCAAGTCAACTTACCATGTCAAAAAATAAAAGCGTTATGATAGAAAGTATCTATATTGTCAGAGTTACCGGAACATCCGTCCAAAACCTTATTGACACTAAACTCCCGTAAACAGGGCCTGATTCTGAACATTACGATTACGAGAAGGAGTGCAGCATGCTAGTATTTTTTTTAATTATTCATCAAAATACAAATTAATAAAAAAACACACATACTAGGTACCATATATTTGACATATGCATATATACTCTTTTGTTTATTGTTTAAATCTGTGGTCAAATTGAGATTATATAGTGTTCAAACTAATAATTTGAATAAATGATGGTCGCATTTCGAGCACTGAGTGAGAATTGTGAAAGTATCAGTCTGAGTAGAACAAAAAGGCACACAAGAATTAGGATAAATAGTATGGACAGAGATACCTAAGTGGAATTTAAAAAAGAGGTGCATTACTTCGCGTGTTTATTTTTACTAGTGGTCGAAATTAGACCATAATTAATTTAAATTATAGTTCTATTCTATATTTTACCACAGTCATTAACAATAAACAAAAGAGTTATTCAATATCGTTACGCATCGTTTAAAAATAAATTAGCATTCTGCACTTTTTCTCTATATAAAAACGATAAATGTGGGAAATTTCATACTCCTCCGCCCGCGCAATTTTCTTAAAAAGGGGTACAATGATTGTGCTGCACGTATATATATATTGCACATCTAATCTTAAAGGAAGAACTCCTTACTAGTAGTTAATTCTAACTAATAGATCGAGAGTCGTTTAGGAACCGTTTGCTCCTATCTAAGTTATCGGTCGATTTCTCCGCTCAGCCTTGTCGGTCGATATTATGGCTCCGAATCGGAATCGGCACCATCGTTGGGGTCATTAGTCAGCCAATAACGCAGTGTGCTGTCACTACAGTGAGACATAACACGTTAGTTATCATGGTTCCAGAGTTCAAGTTTTAACATTATTTATGTGAGCAAATTAATAAAACAAACAGGCGACACTCACATGAGAAACAGGTAACTAATTGGAGTGCAGTGATAAAATTCCAATTTTGAATAATCGCGACATTAACGTGCCATTTTCAAATATAATAATTTGTTAATTTTGTTATTTTCAACGATTAAATGTTAAAGAAATACGACATTGGTAGTTCCACAAACTATTACATCAATTGTGACCCTCGACAACTAAATTATTTTCCTGAATAAAGATTTTTTCTTGTTTTCTTTTGTTATTAGTTTAATGTGTCAATATGTCCGTTTTTGACATCAGTGCTTCTGAATGGATGCACCAATTTCGATTTAGTTCGTTTAAAGCTGCGTATTAGTTTGAAGAAAGATTGTAAAAATTGAAATAATTTATTGTTAAATAATGTAATGCTATCCCTCGCTTATTATTAATTTGATTGACGTTGAATTTGGCCAACTATTTGCATACAAACCTTCATGCCAGTTTAAATAAACATGAAAACAACGGAATCATCACTTAATGAAGTTACAAGGGTCAATGGTGTGATCATAACTGTAAATATGCAGTAATCATGTTATTCTATTTAGACAAGATACTGTATCTGGCTAAATAGACACAAACGATTAATCTATTACACATTGAGTGCAATCCAAACAACTTGGGATATAAAATACACTATAATAATATATATTACTAGCGACCCGCCCCGGCTTCGCACGTGTGTAATTAATTATGCATGTAGTATATAATACATATAAACCTTCCTCTTGAACCACTCTATCTATTAAAAAAAGCAGCTTCAAAATCCGTTGCGTAGTTTTAAATATTTAAGCATACATAGGGACGAACAGACGACAGCGACTTTGTTTTATAATATGTAGTGATGATGTGTCCGTGTGGTGAAAATGTAGAATACAAAATGTCAACAACCCATACCATCCTGAGGATGTCGTGAGAGGCGAAGTCGTGACTATCATAGGAGGTAGATCATCTAGCCGTAAAAGAGGGAAAACTTGTAAGAAACCCTTGGCCAACCCGTCTTGCCAGCGTGGCAGCGTAGGAAAATTTCCCTCCTTGTACTTGGAGGAGGCCCGACTCAGTAGTGGGTCATTTATGGGCTGAAATGAAAATGAAAAATAATGATAATATTATACTGGAATATTTTAATCGTATGAATTTAAATGTATTATATTATTTGGTATACATACATATTACTGAACAATAAATGGGTATCCATTTTGCATTTAGGTTGACGTATCATTTCATCATCACTATCACTACATACTATAAAACAAAGTCGCTGTCGTCTGTCCGTCCCTATGCACGCATAAATCTTTAAAACTACGCAACGGATTTTGAAGCGGTTTCTTTTCATAGATAGAGTGATTCAAGAGGAAGGTTTATATGTATAATGCATCCATAATATTGTAGAGAAACACTGATAAATTTACACGTTCATCATTTCATCTGTGCGGAACCGGGCGGGTCGCTAGTTTTTAAATAAACAAAACATCGCTATAACACATATGATTAAAACGATTATCCCAATCCTATGTTCCAGATTAATCGAATCGAGCCGAAATCAATTCTGTCTGGACTATCGATACAGATTCAAATCTGTGCCATTAATTATAAGCAGCAATGGCGCGGTAAGTAAAACAATTAAATTCACAAACAAATAAATTAAACTTGTTGGATTTGTCAAAGTAATTAAATTGTGTTTGATGTCGGCAAACAGTTGTCAAGGTACGGATTAAACAATGAAATAATTAATTAAAATTGTGATCTTGTTGTTTCAATTACTTGTAGTACGAAGCAAGAAGATTAATTGGGATAACTAGATGGAATTAGACCTAAAACTAAGATCAGAGGCAAATAAAACGGTTGTTCCAAAGTAAATATGTAATCGTAATAAAATAAAAATAAATTTGTTATTTCTTTATACTACATACGATAGCCATACGTATGATAGCCGATTCTTAAGTGAAGACACTTTCGTCACCCGTTGATGAGTAATATTGCAAGAAAAGCTTTGTTTGTCTTGACCTTACACATTTTCTGTATAGGAATTCCTATCGAACCTTTCCTTAAGGCTAAGGGGTTTTCCTTGTAGCTTGTCTATTTTTTAATAAACATAAGCACTCAATTGCTTAAAAACAGCACTGACTGATTTTTAGAAGCTCCGACAAACATCTCGAACGCAGAAAACGTAGCAGCGAAGATTGTACATATTTTTTCTGGCTTAAACTTGAATCAGAAAAACGTCTGTTTCTCTTTCATACTTCAAAATAGAAAAACGATTTAAACATAAACCTTTTCCTATTCTAAGTAATGTTCCACACAGTTTACACGGTCGCTAGTTATGTATCAATCAAAATGTAGTTTAATATAATATGTAGTTATTACTTCTGTCTCGTGAAGGATTAATTTCGCACCAATATTTTTATGAAAAGAAAATATTTAAAAAACAATTATCCTCGTGCATACATAATACAAGTAATAACTAACCCGATATCTAAACAGTTTATTTAACGGTTGCCTTGTGTTATAAAACGGCGCACGCCCCCCTTTGTTTATGTTTAAAATAAAGAAGATATACATAATTTTTTTTTTTTTATTATCAGTGATTTGAATGCCTTTGACCCTAGGCTTGGATGGAGCAGGCAATTCAAGGAATTGCCCTGTCGGGCACCACTCTCACATACACACGACGGAACACAGTAAAACTGCTTGGCGTCGGACTTAAATGTGAGGGTGGTAGCCAGCCGGGCGGACCGTTCGATCCTACCACCAAGCGTGCTGGGTTTTGTTGACTTTTACAACACGCGTTATTTCCCAGCGTGCGGTGGGGAAGTTTTATATTCGGACCGACCTGTATCGACGGGTGTACGGTTTTGTTTTTTATCGTAATCTATATAGTATAAAAATTGTAATCTAAAATAAAAAACAGCAGGTCCACGATGTAATTTTTTTTCAGATACGAATATTTAAAACACATGTCGAGCTCTTAAACTCGCCTCTCAATGTTTACAGAATCATATTTTTACATCATATTCGACTCCAGCTAAGCTTATCGCTTAAATTTAAGAGTCCAAGTATCCTCGTGCATCACTATCACTACATAGTATAAAACAAAGTCGCTGTCGTCTGTCTGTCCGTCCCTATGTATGCTTAAATCTTTAAAACTACGCAACGGATTTTGAAGCGAGTTTTTAATAGATAGTGTTTCCAGAGGGAGGGTTATGTGTATAATACATGCACAATTGCACCCGTGCGAAGCTGGGCCGGGTCGCTAGTACATAATACAAGTAACAACTAACCCGAGATCTAAACAGTTTATTTAACGGTTGCCTTGTTATTCTGTTATTACGCCAAACTTTATGGCCGTTTATTGCAGGTTTGTTAAGGGAATAATATTGTTGGCTAGCGTCGGTTGTTTCCACTGCCAAGAACGTGGTGAAGGTAAGAATTTTATTTATTCTTTCTGACATAAAGGACACGTATTACGTAAGATGAGCCCCATGAAAAATGAAACCTGTCAGACGTTAGTAGCACGCCTCAGCCAAGTACACACGCGTTCAAAATAGTGTATCATATCGATGCTTACGGAAATACAATTACATAAGTCAATCATCAAGATCATGAAGAGTGTCTGGTGACAGACAGTCTTCATGATCTTACTGTCTTAACTGCATGTATTGCATTCCTTTGTCAAAGTACCTAAATCCTTTATAACGGTATTCCAAGGCGGTTCGTAAATGACCGAGTTTGATGTAGTAGGTACATAATCAAACCTAATCAAGGACCGGGTCCGATGGATCCGGCTCAGGACCGGCTATGGCCTTTGAGGAAATCCTCGAGAGAGGCCTATATCCAGCGATGGACTTCGTTTTGCTAAAATGGTGAAATAATACATTCAAGTTATCCGTGTCAGTGCACGGATCACTGATTTTGTTTACGTAATGTCACCAACACATTCCTCCTTCAGAAAGGCATCTTAGCCTCAAGAAAGGAACAGTTGACAGAGTACTTGTGCACACCATATCGTGTCACCAGGCCAGCGTGGCACAGGCGGGTAATTTCCATTTAATTGGAGGAATCGCGACTCTGCAGTGGTTCATTTGTGGGCTGAGATGAACAACCAACTTAAGAACCTCATGTTTTTAAGTCGAAATGATAAGCGTCAAAAATAATATATGTACCTCGTTATATTGTATTGTACAGGTTATGTAGTGAACCACGAGAGCCGGTTGCTATACAAGTTGGTGTACGTTGCCCAGCCGTGGGAGAAGGCTGTGGAGTATTGTGGGAGAGAGAAATACAAACTAGCTGTACCGAGGTCCCAGGTAATTATGCTTTTTAAATACTCTATACGATTGATTACAGAAAGCGACGGAACAGAAATCATTCCTTCAAATCCAGCCACTTGTATATTTGCGTAGGTACACATTACATTTTGTCTGTGATTGGATCATAACATGATTTAATTCCGTCCTGAGGGTGTCGTAAGAGCCGACAAAGGGAAATGATAAGGCCGAAAACCCTGCCGCAAGAGAGGGAAAACTTGACAAGAAACCCTTTTTTTTTTCGTATGTCAACCCGTCTGGCCATCGTGGCATAGTAGGCAAATTACCCTCCATGTAGTTGGAGGAGGCCCGACTCAGTAGTGAGTCAGTTATGGGCTGAAAGGTATGATTTAACTATCTAAATTTCGCGGCTTCGTCCATTTGAACTCGTGCCTATTGCGCCTTCGCAATTAACCAATGTATCTCAGGGATAATAGATAATTATAGCATTCTAACGGTGAAACGAGTGTTGAAATATACCTATTATATTTTTTTTCGTTACAATCATAATATATATACAGACATACAAATATTCCATTTATAATATTAGTATAGCACACTTGATTGGCTGATAACCACAAATATAAATACGCTCTATTTTCTCGGTACGTTTTTCAATTGCTGATCGACCACCCCATTCCATCGTGAGGGTGTCGAAAGAACCCACAAAATGAAATGAAAAGGTCGACAACCTAGCTGTAAGAGAAGGAAAACTTGATATGAAACCCTGTGCCAACCTGTCTGGCCAACGTGGCACAGTAGGCTAATTACCCTCCATGTAGCTGGAGGAGGTAGGAGCTGGAGTAGTAGTAGGTACGGTCTTATAACCCACAGTCACAAAGCAGAAGCGAGTAAGCAATAACCGCGAATAAATTAATAAAACTCCATTATGTCATCTCTCGTCGCCCCGTGACGTGGCAACTAATGTCGCATATTGTAATCTCCGCCCGTCGTCGCACCAGCCATTTGAGCCATTTCTCAGCGTTACAACCTAAGGTTGTTATCCAACAGCTTAGCAACTAAGAATTGTTATTGCTTTTAAGAACATTTTGTTCTAGTTTTAAGCTATCTCGGTTATTTTCGCTTATCCGCCTTTACATAACGCGTCCTGGGTTCGATTCCGGTTCGTCTGGGCGTCTTTGTGTTCGTGAGTGATATGTGCGTAAAGAGCTCTCTTAAAATCTAATGTCTAATGATGTCGTTTTGAAACGTTGGGAATAAAATAAAATATACACGATCAGAACCGACAAGAAATCACAGTCCGTCTAATATATTATTTAATATATTTACTATGGGAAAACTTAACTTAATTTGGTGACTACATGCTGGAAAGCGGAGTGTTGGAAGGTGTCCCACGTGGACCGACGACCTGGTTATCTCGATGCAGGCTAGGCCCCCTCGACTGTGCTGGTGCCGTGGTGAGAGGGCTTGTGTGCCTTCATGATCCGTTGGGGCATACCGGCTCAGGGTCTCTCATGCCATATTGGCCCACGGGGAGAGGCCAGATGAAGATCAGCACACGGTGTCGTAGCGGGTTTGGGCTCCGGGGACTCCTCAGTGGCCCGGGTCAGCGGTCATGGCTTCCCCTCTGCGACATACGCGGCACCACGCGGTGGCGTCACAGTGAAATGCGTTTACGAGAACCTGTGGTGCCCCAAGTGTGTCGCGTGAGGGTATACCACTGGGGTTTAGTGATAGACGAGTAGTTTCCGGAGTCCCCGTCCCCGACCCCGAGGGGCGTCGGTTTGCCTAAAGCATTTCCGCGCGTAAACAAAAAGAAATGGAAATCCTTGGAGGAGTCTTTTAACTCGCAGAGGAATTCTTTCACAGAAATGAATATAATACACACATCTTTCTATGTGACATGCCTTTTGAGACAACTCGAACCTGGCTTCGCCATTGGAAAACTACCTCTACCCTTTGCAAGTTATTGCGAGTAATTTATGAATCAACAGATACTTCGCAGATGCCTTTGATCTCGTACCGAAAACGTAATAAATGATGTATCAACATTACTGTGACTGTTTATCTTTTACAATTATATTACTTCTGTTTACTGCATGATAACAAGGCAGAACGTCATAAGCGGTAAATTTCTTAACAAAATATTATAGGTAACGCACAAATTTAATATTAAGTACATATTGTGTCAATTATTTTGTGTTTACTGGTGTTATAAACTCCGAGGTTTGTTCATTCACGTGAAGTCTGTTGGTTTGAGTGTCAGTCTGTGGGATAGTAGCTTCTGTACGTATGAACCTATTTTGATTGTATTAATTTTTGTTTCACAAGGCTTGCTATGTTTATAGACTCAGTCAAAAACATTTACGTCTTCCTTTTGACAGATTTCCATTGATTTAAACGCGATTACTCGACTGATGCCTCGGCGTCTAGGGTTTAGATGAGCCGCCTGTGGATCAACGAGTCCCGGATCCGATTCCGGGGTCGGGCATGTGTCTTTGTCTAAACCAGAGGCACTTGCTCGGATTCTGGGTGACATTTGTGTTCGTGTTCGTGAATTACATGTGCAGAGTGCAGAGATTTCGTTTTATTTAAAAAAGAAAATGAAAAAATAATTGTTAAATTCAAGAAAGGATATTATCTACACTGGTCATACAAATACTTCTGAGTATAACCTTATACTGTGCCTCGTTGGTTTTTAGGAAGAGTTCCAGTACCTACAAAGCATCGTGAGGGCAATGCATTACCCCAGCATCACGGGCGCCGACAACAAGTTGCTGGTGTGGTTAGGCATTTACAACCTCGGAGACTACCATATCTGGAGAAACGTTTACGGTACATATTATTTATTCATCATCGCAGGCCATAAATGGCCGAATGCTGAGTGAGCTCCAATTTCTTGGAGGAACATCAGCCTACTGCCCACAGTTCTAAATACGAGTAGCTACTAGTTTTTTGGCTGGGTTCGGGTACTTTATTCCCCCAACAACAGCAGTTTCCTAGTAAGAAGATTAAATATCCGGAAGAATTGCCCTCCAATAAATTGGGTTAGAGACAATGACATGCTCAGTGATGGGTAATTTAAGGGCTGAAAGGATAACGATTGTACTACAAATCGACTGCCATGTTGGCTCGGGTTTGATTTACCGCCGTTGGTCCTGGTTAGATCCCAGGGTTGGGCAACTGTATTTGTGTAAACTAAAGGCACTTGCTTTGGGTCTAGGTAAACCACCCCCGTGATGCAGGACCCAGTGCGGGGGTTTCTCAATATAAAACGCAATAAAAAAACTCTGTTGTCTAATAATTCACTTAAGGCGTTTTCCGTGTGATGACGGATTTAGTCATTATGGCATCATCCCATACCATCCTGAGAGGGTCATAGGGCGGCTGAAGGCAACGTCAAAGTAGCAAAGCCGAAAAAGAAAAGTCGATACGAAACCAAGCCAACTCGTCTGGCTAGCGTGAGGCATTAAGACAATTTTCTCTTCGTGTGATTGGAGTCAGCAGTGAGTCTTTCACGAGTGAAGCTGACAATGATGAGCTCACAAATGGAATGAAAACCTTACAAAGTATTAGTACTACATGACGATGAAATCGCATTAATTTGAAAACATTCCAGGTGAAAACATACAAGACACTGGGTTCCACAAGTGGGCGCCACACAACGGCGTTGGTTATAGGTAAGTAATTAACTTGTCACTCACTTGAGATTTACAGATGCCCAGTACTTGTTCGTTATTGGTCCAATGTGATTTCGCGGACATCAAGTAATTTTTAGTCGCTCAGAACTTAATTGACGTCTAACAAACAAGGGTAGTTTCAGAAAGTCTAAATATTGATTGACCGCATCTAGATTGCAAGTATTGAGTATAAACACATATTTTACTGCTTCTATTGTATTATGATAAAGCAAGCATGGTGATTCTCGGTTTTCCAAATTCCTTTTCATTGAGAGATGCCCCTGGTCAGCAGGCAAGGTACCCAAGGATAGGGAGCTATAGCGCTCGCCAGGTGTATCCTGGCGAGCGCTATAGCTCGCCTATCGGTAGATTAGAATGGGTCGATGATGATAATTTTATAATTTCCAGCAGAGATTACAAATAGACATTACAAATAGAAATATTTTATAACTCATTAATAAAAAAATTAAAGCTTCTCTACTTCTCAGCCCGTAAATTACCCACTACTGAGTCGCGCCTCCTCCAACTACATACAAACATTCATTTTTATTTACAAGAGAAGAAGAAGATTTTAGTAAATTGTGTGATTTCCTGTAATTAGAGAAGTTTTGATCCGTGTGGTGACTGATTCAGAATAGATTGTGTCACCCATTACATCCTAAGGGTGTCGTGCCTAGCCGAAGAGAAGGAAAACTTGATACTAAACCTGTGCCAACCCGTCTGGCCAGCGTGGCACAGCAGGCTAATTACCCTCGATGTAACTGGAAGAGGCCAATATTCAGCAGTCGGTCATAATATGGGCTGAGTAGTAGTTGTTGTAGAAAGTGCTGCAAAAAATATTCAAAAGACTTGAATATTTGCAATAACTGCAAATTGTATTTTATTGTGGGTCATTCTAGAATGTTATCACACATTTTGGACACTGTGCTATTTAAACGAATCTCAACAATTTTAGGTCTAGGTTTTGAATGTATGATTTATGTATTATCTTTTGCTCAGCGACAACCCCGCAGAACCACATTGTGGAGCGATAGACGCTATCAACCCAGGCTACAGGGAGTTTTGGTGCAAGAAGGCTCAGCCTTACATCTGCCAGAAGTCGATCAGCGATATGGATGAGTCGGACATGCAAAGTTTGAAAAATTAGCTTTAATCCCTACTTGAAGGACTAATAAAAGATCTAAGTATATATGGAATGACATATTATTATTTGTGGAAAATACAAGGAAACTCCAATTATTTTTAGTTTAATTATGGACCTCCGTTTAATCGTTGGCATAATTAAAATACGTACTAATTGCCTCATGGACCAAGGTCCACCATCGTCACCATAACAGGCCTTTGAAAACAAGGCCTGCCAAGCAAGTCCTCAATATTGTTAATCATTCTATAACCTAAAACAGGACTCTAATATCAGAGCAACCTATTACCTTTGCTGTTAAAAATATTAGTGTAAGCCCCCGTAAGCAGGTGCGGTATAATAAAATCTTTATTACGTTCTGGATAGGCATGAAGTGGGAATCACTTAGGGCAGCTTTCGCCGGGATTATGTTAAAATTCCAATATAAATGTTAAAAGTCAAATATTCGAGGCTCAGCCCAATAAAACTTGGCGTGGTTTCAAGCCAACTTTATAATTTAATCCAGAATGTATCAGAAATGAAAGCGTGGTTGAACAGCTCCTATTGTTTTATTCATTCAGCTGTCGCGGCCCGTCGCCGTCGTCTCGTATTGAGTGTTTTGAACAACATGACAGTTTTATTGCTAATCCCTTTTGTTTTACATAAAGTAGGTCAAACGAAATGTTGGTCAAACGACAAACAAAGGAGAAAACTCACAACAACCTCATTTCAGCTATCTAAATATATCTGATGTGCTAAATAACTAAACATGGCTAAAAACTTTGACTACCCACTACGCTTAAGGTGACAGCCATGACAATATTACCAGTACTATAAAATAGTTTTAAATTGTTGGATTGTACGACTTTTGTCAAAAATAATCTACCTACCTATTATAGTCTCCATCGTCTATCCTCAACGTCAATTCCTGACATTGGCGAACTTGTGTCAAATCACATTGGCAAGCCATTCAAACAAGAATTGAATTGAAAGTGTATTTGTGCTATTGCGTTGATTTTAATAATTATTTAAACTTATCTTGTGACATCTTTTGCTGCATAGTGTAACTACTACATTAGGCAGCTGTCTATTAGTTGTTTCTACTCATTGATAGATGTCGCACTATCCGCAAATATATATATTTTTTCTAATGTAGCAACAATAGATACTTTAAAACTGACAATCTGTCAAAATCATATGAAATGTCAAAAGAGTTAGGTTATAATTTCACAAAAACGTAAATATAAATAAAATAACAATTTTCTATTAAATATTCCTATCAGAGTGTCTTAGAAAGGTATAATATTGTTTTTACTCCAACTTTTTTGTTACTTTATCCAATTAATGCGTTTTATGTCTGGTTTTAGATGAACTTTCTACGGAGAGGCATATCAATACTGTCTACAGGGATGAGAACTCAATATTCACAAATTAAAGGTAAACTTGTTGTCTTCATTAAGTAAATTGTCTCCATACTGCATCATTCATTAACTGTACAGAAGACTACTTTAGATAATAACCTTTCATAACCTTACCAACTTCATTTATTTGATTACAGTCTTAGTGTGCACAATCTTAGTACTTACAGATTTCAACCGTAACCCATATTTCTAAAATTAATTCTTAAATACGTAATAAGAGTAATAAGAAATATAGAGTAACAACTTATCCAAAAGCAACCTGTTACAACCATAATATAAGGTGTAAGAGTGGGTTGCCTGGAAGAAATCACTTTAGCGATAAGGCCACCTAACTGTACATTTTCTGTTTTGCTTTTAATTCTCTAGTTTTGTGTATTTATATGTGCAAAGAAGAATAAATAAATAAATATAATTATTTTTAAACATAGCAACTAAGAAAACTGGATACCTAGGATGCTTTAAATGTAATCCATAACAGAAAGATAACTTGATATGAAATACTTTCCTCACCCATCTTGGCACCATGACCCAGTTAGCTAATTTTCTTTGATAGAATTGGAGATGGTCCGACTGGGCATTGGGCAACCTATGGATGTGTTAAATCCCCCATTCTGATGACATAAATAAGAATACCTAATTACTAAGAAGATAACAGAATTAAGAATACCAAATCAAATTTAATTTTATCATTTTAAAATTAATTTTCTAATGTAATTTCTAATTTAAAACATGGACAAAACTGTATGGTGTTATTCAACACCATCCAGATATCCATCTAAGTTAAGTAAAGCAAGGTCACAGTTTCTTGCCTGTTCTGTTCTAACCGGTGGAAACATCATGACATTCATGACTTTTCAAAAGAGTTTTATCAAACCTACATATTTCAAAGAAGTAAGTTTTTGAAGTAAAAATATACTTCTACAATCTTAAATTAAAAAAAACAACAGATATTATTTTTACAAGGTACTTCAAAGTTATTGTACTGCAACCTTAGTTGTTTGGAAAGATAAACATGGGGTAATACAATCTAACTAGCTGACCAGGTGAAATTTATAGAAACATTTTGTAGTGGCAGAATTATGGCTCTCAATTATTCTTGAACACACACAAAATAAATCATCAAAATCCACCTAGCATGCACAAATTATTCATATATGTAATAACAAAGATTAGTCTACTTTAAATATTCTGATTTTATAACAGTATGTATGCTTCTTAAATTCTTTAAGAGTCTTATTTCTATGAGTGTTGCTTGAGTGAAATAGGTTTCTAAAACATTCTAAGCTTGACAAAAGCAAGTACAGATATGAAAGGAGTAGCCTTTAGATGGTAAATTTACGATATTTCTCGCGTCGCGTTTATGTGATAGCACTTGATTTTGTTTTCTCGTGTGTAGTTATTTTGAGGATTACTCCTAAGATATACATACATTTATTTATGAATATATTTATGTAACTATACTTTGTATATTTTGATTTTTGTTTTGTGTTCACAATGTGCTTCGTGCTTACTCTTTTTCTATAAGATAGGCATGCAAGAAATGTCAGAGTTTTTGTTCTGCAAATACAAAAGATAAACAAAATATTGTTGAGCTAGTGTTTGAAATTATTGCGGACGCAAAGACAGGCACACGCGGCGAGGACTTTGTTTCTACATAATATAGTTTAGAGGACCGGGGACTTGTAGTCTTCGTCACGGTAGTAAAATAAAGTGTTCTGATGTTTCTAAGACTTTTTCGTTACATCATCACGTATCTTTCAATCTGCTGTTACTAAATCCAGTAAATAGGATATCATCAGATTGCACATAACTGTCAAATATAGCGGTCACATACCGCCTCGCAAAATTAACATCTGCATGTAGGCAGCTGCATTTTGTGCACAGTGTAAACTGTAACTTATCTTCCTTTATTTAGAACACAATACGGGGTAGCAGGTTCCGATTGTGTTCAATAATATTTGTTGGGGATTGTCAGGTCGCGCGCCTGTCATTTGGAACCCTTCCGCGTGGACACAGGATTAAATTACTTAATTACTTTGTGAGAAGATCTAGTTTTAAACGACGATACTAGCGCACAGAAAAGCTCGAATGAGTTTATGTTGCGCTATTCCACTCAATGTAACCAATCTATGTATTTGCTACGAATAAATAAATAAATAAAAAAAAAAAAAAAAATCCCAGGAGATTTGTAGGGATAGCAAAAATGTTGACATGGGCGTCTTTTTTCATGTTTTCAGTAACATGTACAAGCTAATATATATGTATCAGTGCATACATGCCTCACTAGTGGTTCGCTCTTCCCCAGTTAGTACGTACAAATCGATCTTCTGTATCTCGCTGGCCAACGATGTCTTTGCTAATAGATAGCGGGTGTCATATTCGTCCATGTTGTGACGAATTACGAATACATGGTGTCACCACCCTATTCCATCTTGATGGTGTCGTAAGGGTGTCTGTGAAATGTAATGGCCCAAAACCTAGCGGCAAGAGAAAGGAAACTTGAAACGAAACCATGTGCTATCTCGTCTAGTCAGCGCGGCACAGCAGGCTTATTACCCTCCTTGTAATTGGAAGAGACCCGACTCAGCAGTGGGCTAAGTAGTGGTAGGAGTACATAAAGTTGACATGTTGTGGCTAGATTTCATTCTACTTCTCTAGTTTTATAACGTTGAGTAGAACGAAGAATTTTAGTTTTCCTTTTAGAAAAGCATAATGAAATGGAATGGTGAATCTTGTTATTTTAATTCAATTACCGCAAATATACCTTAATACCCACCACACCTTTTAATGTTGCACTTCCGTAAAGAGATCTTTTAACACTTAATTTATTTAAAAATGCCGTATGCTTTGGTATACCGCATTCCTCAATAAGCTCTGCAAATGCTAACCGTACCCGCATAGTCCACGCCGAACTGCAAAAGGGCTGCGATGACTCAGCGTCCACGCTGACCGCAACTGTGTAACGTGAACAATCCCCGTAATCCTCACCATTCACACCTCCCCATTGTGGTGCGGACGCGTGACTTGATGTTTCTATTCGATAGCAAAAGCTTTATCTTCGCAAATCGAATTCCACACCACAGTGTCTTGGTATTGGCTTTGAAAACACTGAAGAATAGCAACTTTATGTAATGTTCGTAAAATTATTTTTGGTTCAAACTTCGCCTATACATCTATGCATTTACTTGTCACTTGCTTAACTGACCCGACGCGACGCTAAAAGTTTGCTCTATTTTGCACTAATCTAAAAGTAACTACATAATATTTTTGAATGATAGTTATACTATTCATGTTGAATAATTTATTGAAAAACCAGTTATATGTCTAAAAAACAACACTCAAAAAGTTCTTCCGGCGCCTCTTTTTATCTCTTCTTGGCTAGAGTAAATAGGCATCTACTGACTTCGTGTGCTTCACCTTCATCCTTATTGGCGTTAACCAAAAATTGCGAAACTGAGGATAGTTTTACGCAATTACTTTCTAATAAAAAATCAACAATCAATTTATTATTGCAGTTATTTCCATAAAATGACAAAAAAGAACCATGTTTTGTTACTGAATTGTATAATTGTAAAAGCAAGACGTCTTTCTTTCAACCTTGAAGTAGAATATCTTCAATCAAATAAAGACATTTAACACAGATTCATTAAACATTGTCGTCAGCAACTTCCGTTACTTTTCACAGAAAGCAAAATATTTGCAAGAGCGGTTCTCAAAAGACGGTCAATGATGATATATCGTCCCATAGACCTTTTCTATGTGAAAGTTCCCCACGGGGAGGTCCCACGATACGCCTACACTATAAGATCACTATAAAGGACTATTAGGAAACCATGAAAGGATTGTCGTGGTCAAATTGTTTGTCAATATTATCAAATGATGTTTCAATTTCTTGATATTTGTGACCTTTACAGCATCAACATTTTCCCCTGTTACTTTAACTATTCTTTAACGGTGCTAATTGATAGGTAATTAAATGGACGATGATAATAATAACTGAAGTCTTTTCAAATCAATCTTGTAATTAATGCAAGGATAAAAATTTAATACTGAAATTGTACAGTAGTACTCCTTGATAGAAGTTTTAAAATTCTTTCTAGATATCTTTACCGCAATAATATAAATATACTAAAAAAAAATATAGTCCATTTGTTATCAAAGTGGTCAATTCTTAATTGATACTTGTAATTCAAACAAAATGCGTCACGGCGAAAATCATAACTCGTCCTTCTCCGAAAAATATGAATTTATTATGGAACGCAAACAGAAGAATCTCCTACTGCGTAAAACTCGGGCGGGATTAGCGATCGAAGATGAATTCCTGTTATTTGTAAGCCAAACTGCTTTGCTGAGCCTGAATGACAATTGCGAATGTAAAGGCTCTATACAAAGGGGTTTGGCAGGCCCTGTATTATCAATTTTGTGATATAATTGTTATGTTCACACCATTCAAGACTCGTTTTTACAGATATGTAAAAGCTTCACTTGAACTATACCTATTGTGCCAAGTCTCGTTGCTTTCAAAATTTTCAGACTTTCCCTCCCATACCAATAGTTAGTATGGACTTTCTCGTACATAAGTACGAAAAACATGTTATATTATTTACATTCAAAAACAGTTATTCAGTTCTTTACATCTTTTCCATCTTAAAATATAATTAACTTAAAATATACTTAAAAAATAATGTTTAGTGTCATGGAAAGATATTGTACTACATAATTGAATATTTTCACAACTTATGTAAAGTTAATATTTATGAGATTTAAATTGAATGTAATTTAACGTCTCTGCATGACAATTGTCCCGTATTGCAATAGAACTGCTGATTATAACCGTTCCATTTAAAGCACATTTCTTTCGATCCATAATCTTGCACATTTCGTCTTGATTGTTATCACCACCAGATATTAATGTTATTCTTACACAAATATGATTTACGATGGTTCTCAGAAAGCACACTGCTTCGCAACTCTTCCCCATTGTGCATGTTTGGTGTCCCCAGTTTTTTTCGCCCCTGGACAATTGTAACAAGAGTCAGGCTGTCAAAGGAATAGTTTTTACTCGACGTCCGTCATCTGCGGACAATGCCCACTATTAGCGGATTATGATCTGCAAAAAGAGCAGGTACTGTCTGGATGCGGCGTAAGCAGCAAGCGAACGGGATTTGGGATTTGAAATAAAGTATTGTTTTTAATTTCAGCTAGGAATTAAATATTAGCGGCGACAATCGTTCAAACGTAATGCTGGTATTACTTCGTACTTACTATAAATTTCTTCTTTAATCGGTTATTTGTTGTTCCTACAGACAAAGATTACTTTTAATTACAATGATATTTCCTTTGTTTCTTACCGTGGGGCTTAATTTCAGTACAATCTATAAGGACTAGTCTCTTCTCCTGAACAATTCGCTTAGTTCACAAGATATAAGTACCTTACCATATTTGCTTGCATTAACAGATGCAAGCTTGTCAATAGGCATGAGTCCCACGGGATCACTGGTCACCGATAATCGCTTACAATAACAAGGCTCTAGTCGTCCAAAGGCTAGAATCCGAAGATCGGACGTGACTGTTTCTTCCTCTGGGTGCCTGTTGCGTTTGTTGTTCTATGTCTAACACAAATATTTCTGACTTCTGGGATAAGTTTGCTTCTGAGAATTCCTGTAGATTTTAAATTTTGAACACAATGTGCCAAATTTATATGTGCAATAGTCATTACCATTCTTTATTGAAATTTTGTAGTATTAGTTGTCAATTATAGTGATTAAGCAGCAAAAATTAAACGAATAAATGATTTGTCTAACGAATCATCATTTACCAGGTTATTTTTACACAACTAACAGTACTATAAATTTTGCCATGTCCGCTTGTAAAGGACTTATAATTCATGCCTCCTTCAATGATGCATGAAAACTTGTATAACAGCTAGTTCAGAATGTCGTATTAAGTTGGCATCATCTGGTGAAATCGTTTTTTCTTTGGTTGCAAAATGTTTAAATTCAGAACAGTGCTGTTAAAATCATTTGCTGCGTATTTGAAAATTGTATCATTTAATTACTGCAATAAATTCGGTGGCAGTTTAATTTATGTAATTTACTTTTATACTGCACTACTAAAATTAAGCATTTTATATTATGAATGCTTAGGTTATGTCCCGTGTATGATTATGCTCGTAATACAGAATCTACCTTAAAATTTAATAGTATACAGACTTTTCTTAACTCGTGTATTTCAGTTTAGTAGCCGCGATTATGGTGGCCCCATTCAGCTGCGATTGACTCATAAAAAAAATACTTTGCAAAGGTTTAGCGAGGCGTTCCCGCTACATATTGTGTCAATTGAAGGATGTGTGTTACGATTGGACACGTATCGAATCATATAGCGGGATCTGATTGACACGTCAATGTCGCTGCGCAGTTTGCAATAGTATTGTTGTGGCGGACCTTGTGGGAACACAAGAACTTTTGTACTACAGTTAGGCGATCACCCCCCGCAGCTAAACCTTCTAACTGTTACATTTCAACCCTTTTGCTGTAAACCTTCCTGGTTCAATTTGGACCTAATGGCGATTTTATTTCTTTATAGATAGAATTCATATTCCGCTGTTTTTTTTTTTATTAAATGCACTTGGGTATGATTTTTGAGTATTTATTTGCCTACAGCTAAAGTTTCCTTTGCTTGGTGTGGCGGTTCTTAACTCTGTTGACATGTGTCGTGGGTTAATCCGTTGCGACAATACGAAATTAAACACCTGCCCATTGGTTGGGCCACTTTTAGGCGGATAACTGTAAATGGAGGATTTTCCTTTCGCAACTACAATTATTACTACTCAGCCTATAGATGACCTACTGTTGAATTGGGTCTACCCTCCTCTTACATGGAGGGGGTACTGTGGCACGGTAGCCAGACTGGTTGGTATGAAGTTTTCTTTCTCTTGCGGCCAAGTTATAGGCCTTGTTATTTCCTTTCCACTCTTATGACGCCCTGAAAATGGCCCTGAAAATGGAAAATGGAGAATACTATGTATTCTAAATCTGACACCACACATTACCACGTTACCCACTGCTGAGAGAGCAACGTTTGAGAAGGATCTACTTAACTTTACATGAAACACTATACGTGTTTCATGTAAAGTTTAGTAGATCCTTCTTGCCAGGTTTTCGTCTAATCAAAATGAATGAACATACTTTTGCATAATATTTTGCGGGCACTATGCATATTAATAAGATTTCATTTGTTTACCAGCTACTTCGCCTATTAAACCGTCAGTCTTCACACTCCCAAATGCACCAGTCTTCCACCCCGAAGGTCTGATATCCAGAGCTATGGCGTCACTCAGCCAGATGCACAGAACAGGGCCTCACATCAAACAGAGAAAATCGAGAAACCCACTCAATGGAAAACCTTTTGCCAAGGTAAAACAGTGTATACATACATATGTTTATAACAAGCGTTACCTACATTATAATGTTGAAATGAAATCAGTACATATTTAAAACAAATTAATTAATCGTAGAAATAAGGTTCGTTTGTAACTTTTTATGATAAGAATAATGGCGCCATTATTTTAAGTACTTTTGTGTATTGTATCGTGGGTTGTAGATAAAGTATGGTTAACTTCACATCATCGTTTGCTCTATCAAGTTATAAAATAATATCTAGGTCCTCGCAAGTGAAGACTCAGACAGTAGCTATTTTCAATAAAAAGAAATCGTCGCTTGCCTATAAGCTAACGAACCTTTACATTAATTCGAAAGTCAGAAAATTATAAATTTGAAAGTCAGTCCGTGTTTATATTTTTTTTTTTCATTTTATAATTCCCAGGGCGTAGTCTTAAAAACAGTAATCAAAAAGCCAAAGAAACCGAACTCTGCAAACCGCAAGTGCGTCCTAGTGCGTCTATCGAATGGCAAAGAGATGGTGGCCTACGTGCCAGGGATCGGCCACAACCTGCAGGAGCACAACATCGTTCTCGTCAGGGTCGGCAGGTGAGTGCCAACGTCATTCTTGTCCATTTCTCATTTATGAGTCTGTGGTACGAAGTTTAGTTAGTTTGACTTTTGGGTCTCTTTGCAAGCTAGAGAAAGTGCTTGTAAAAAGTCTCTATTATTATAAGGTAGATGTCCCATTGCTTTTTTGCATCTATTTATTCAGACAATAGAAGAGAAAACAATCACTGATATAGTAAGGTATATAAAATCCAGACGTACGGGCTAGCTAGATTGTTATCAAAACGCAATGCAAAGATCATCGTGGTCATACACAAAAGTATGTATGTGGTCGACGTGATCTGTTTATATAAATTTTCTTTGGAATTTGCATAACAATATCGCTTTAGTTCGTCAGCTTAGCCATCAAGTTTTTACCTCCGGTGCTGAACAATTCCACGGCGGTTACTATCGCTGTAGACGTCTGCAACAACAGAATTGTCGTGCATCGTCCATTTTGTAAAAAGGCTAACATCATGCGGGCAGGTTTTTTGCGCTGCTAACATAATGCTTCTGATAGTTCTCTGGAGTTAACCTACGTGCAGGAACATAACGCCGCCCAAAAGTGATGTTAGATAGATGCGGTATCTTGTCATCACTCCAGTGTGAGCGGTGTTTAGGTACTACTCAATCCATAGATGACACACTGCTGAGACGGGCCCCCTCCAAATTCATAGAGGGAAATTAGCCTACTGTGCCACGCTGGCAAGACGGTTGGCACAGGGTTTGCCTCTTGCGTCCCTTAGTCGACTTAGTGTGTCTTACGACACACTCGGGATGGTATGGGTTGGTGACACTGCGTATTTTAAATCCGTCACCACGCGGAAGAGCTGTGTTCTCCACTTTGTGTAGTGCTTCTCGACTGACATGGGGTTAATTAGCCTACTATGCCACGCTGGCCAGACGGGTTGGCACAGGGTTTCATATCAAGCTTTCCTTATCTTACACCTAGATTAACGGCCTGGCCGTCGACTTTTGTGTGAATCCACATAAACGTCGACGACACTGTATTCTAAATCTAAATTTATCTGAAACGTGACATTATATTTTTTCTTCAGGTTGAAAGACTGTCCTGGTGTGAAGCTGAAGTGTGTTCGCGGCAAGTACGACCTATCGCACGTCATCAAACAGAAAGTTTAGTGTCTTGTTAACTGCCTCTTAGATGTTATTAGTACGATTAAATGCCTCATAGATTAAGGAATCACTCTGTTTTATTGTTACACTGTATTTGTAGGTGATAGTGGGTACCTAATACCTACTGGTTTAAGACATTTATTCCATACCTACATGATGAAACTTATGTATACTAACATAAGAGTGTAATTTGACGGTGGCAACAGTTTAGAACGTGGGTAACTACAATATAACCATTTCGTAGTCTATTACATGGGTATAGGTAGTCATTTCTATTGATTAGTGTTTATACTTAGTGACATTTTTAAAACGTAACACTCAAAAAGCTAATCGAAGAAGAATTAGGTAATGTTTAAGGCTTATAAACACCCTAATAAAAACGTTACAAGATGAGGTCTAAAAAGTGCTTTTAAGTATTCTCCCATACACTACAATACTGCAAGCTTATTGGCTGTGGTTCCCCCACGAAACGGTGCGTTTGCGCAAGGCGGGGTTGCATTGTAACACTACAATGCGCGTGGGTATATAAAATATACCAACTTGGTGAATTTTACTTTTGTGAAATTGTATTTATAAATATATGTAAATTATATTAAATGTATAAGATATTTTGAAGCATAATAGCCAATAGGATAGACCCGAGGATAAGCATATTGGTACCTGTATACGTAAATGTCAATTCTGTCTAATCTTCCTTGCGGAAACAAAAGTCTGTGTCTAATATTTAAATAGTGGCTAAACTGAAAATCAATTAATAGACAAAATAAATATACACCTACACAGTACTGATAGTGATCTTCTAAAAATAAAAGACAGTTATGGTGAGTATAATAATATTATTTGTTCTTTCATATCCTAATCATAACTACGCCAGTCTTGTTCTTAATATCTAAGAATGTACGGACCTACATTCATTAAATAGATACATAAATTACTAAAATCTATTTGCACGTTACTAAATAGAAAGGTTTTACAAACAACTTTAATTAAACTTAAATCTAAGAACATTGCACAATATTTTACTAACGAGTAATATTTACAGAAGCCTTAGAATCTAATAGCCTTAGCAAAGACAATTTTGGTGACATCTGCCGCATAATCTCATACTCAAAGCCGCTTTCAACGTCGCCACTTCTTTCCTTAAATAGCTCACTTTTAATGCCAAATGGATCTCTCTGAGTTTTCTACGATCCCGACTCTGTTTGGCTGCAAAATTATTTCTCTCCCTTTGACGTCTGTACGCGTCTTCCGCTGCGTCGCTGTTGGTCGATCGGACCGTCCTCCTCATACGAGGGTTGTTGCCTAGCAACGCGCCGCCATTTTTTTCCGCCATTACTCTTAAAGCGTTGCGTTCATATTCTTGAAAATCAGGATCGTCGGATAGGGTATCCACGTCGATGGCGTCGAAATATCTCTTTGGGTGTCTGTCTGGGGACGCGGGTGGTGATAGAGTAGCCAGACGTGGTGTTGCAGGGCTGAAGGTCACGGAGTCGTATCCAGAAGAGCTTCCACCGGGAGATAGCTGACCACTCGGAGCGTAATATCCGCTATATGGGAACGGATCTTGTAAAACGGGAGACTGCGCCACGTAGGAAAACTCTCGTGTTTCTGGGAATTTTATTTTGGACTTGGTTAAGTCCAAAGCCGCATCGTCTGCGTACGGTGTCCACAGCGCCATGGTCGAAGCACAAATGATGACTAGCAAGCGTGGACTGGCGTTATGTACGTGTCGCGTAGGGCGTTGGAGGCGTGGTTTTTGAGGGATGTGGTAGGGTTGGTAGCTACCTGCGGAGAATAACGGGACTGCGGTTTAAAACAATGATGATATTAATCTCTCGGTAGTGCAATGTACAGTTGACGAAATGTGTTGAAGTTTATAAAAAAATTGCGTCTGATAACTAAATAGGTAATATTTCAATATTATGTTTTATTCTGGGTGTCATTTCTATCTATAATATGTATGTATTTACAAAAAAAAATGTATATAAGTAGTTTATCATCCATCTCGTTACCATAACACAAGGATTAAGTTGCCTAACTTGGGACGAGATGGCCTTGTGTGAAATGTCCAAGGATATTTATATTATATTATTTTATGTTTTGACAATTGCAGAATTAGGATCTGTACCCGGTTAATTTAAATACAAAATGTACAGGTCGTTTTTCGACCTGTACATGGTGGCAAAATAGTTTCTATAGAATTAAAAGCTATCGAACGACATTTATTTTTGACTATTAACTCAATCGATTTGCTGAAAGATTTATTGAATACTAGCTGACCCGGTAAACTTCGTACTGCCTCAGAATCAATAAATATTTATATATATATATATATATATTCACACCCTTTAAAACTTCCCTGGACTTCCACGAATATTTTAAGACCAAAATTAGCCAAATCGGTCCAGCCGTTCTCGAGTTTTAGCGAGATTAACAAACAGCAATTCACTTTTATTTTTAACTAGCGACCCGCCCCGGCTTCGCACGGTGCAATTACATTATACCTATAAACCTTCCTCTTTAATTACTCTATCTATAAAAAAAACCGCTTCAAAATCCGTTGCGTAGTTTTAAAGATTTATGCATACATAGGGACGGACAGAAGAATGCGACTTTGTTTTATAGGTACTATGTAGTGATAGTGAAGATAGATAAATGAATACACCCCACGACAATTCTAAAGTTGCAAGTTACGGGTACATTCAAATAGATATGATCCTAAATGAAATCATTCGGGATAGCAAAGACATTAGGTACCTATAGGTATCATTGTGTAAGCAAAGACGTCCCTTACCTCAGCCTCCTCCAATTGGTAGTGTAAATTAGCCTACCATGCCATCTGCTCACTGGCTTTATCGGCACAGTCTCATTTCAAGCTGTCCTTTTTCAACAATTGTGTAGAGTACCTAAGTTTCGGTACCTTATAAAAAAATCAAAACAACAACAAGTCTGTTATCTTGCTGTAATAGCTTTGTTTTCAATATGCTTCAACGCAAATGAGTGGTGACTAAAATGGTCATTTGTTAATTAATGCCGTAACGACGCACCTACGCGAGAGCTTAAAAGTAAACAGATTTTTAAGGCACACAAATGTTAAATAATTTGTATGTAATTATCAAGGTTTAATGATAGAGTAGGTAGGTATATTTACCTAACTTGTAAGATAGTAAAGTGGAGTAAGTAATAGGTGATGGTATTGGAGTATTAGATGAATTCGCTTTTGGAAGTCAAACAATAAATGGTAGTTTCTAAACTATGTATTCAAAATTCAATACAATAATGACGTCTTAGGTATCACGATCTTTACACATTGCAGGAAATGATCGTTTTATTTTAACGTTTAAATAAAATGATCATAACCGTGAAGAGATCATTTCCTTCAATACAATAATAATCTTTTTAATACAGTTGCTCAAAAAGTGGCATATTGCAGGGACGTATAGCATTCGGGAAGTGGGCTATTACCTACACACGCGTGCTTTTTTTTACCATTCCCGCACTAGTGCGTTCTCTTTCCCAACTGTCAAAATAATGTCTAATATAAGGAAAAACCAACCATGAAGTTTTACTAAAAAAAATCGTAGAAGTTACGTACTAATTTGTTTCAATATCAGATTTAATGATTTTGATTGAATGAGTTTCATTTCATCTAATTAAATTTCATTTCATATCAATAAAAAAATTCTACTGAAGACTTGACTGTATAGGCATTGTTCCTTTTGCCTACCAGAATGGGTGAAGAAAAAAAAATCTCTGCTTATATTCTACGGTCGGCGCCATTTTTCAGAAATGATTAGTTAGTTGAGTTTATAGTGGTTTTGTCTTTCATTTTATTAAATTGCTTCATTTCTTCGCAACTGTATTAAAAATAGTCGTTCAGTACACTTGCGCAACTGTCATTGCAACTTGTAATGAAATAATACTATAACGCGTGATTTAAGCGCGCCATGATCATTCACTTAAGTACATGGATGTGAGTATTTAAACGAACACTCACATCCGCCATCGCGCCCACTACTGAGTCGGGCCTCCTCCAATTACATCGAGGGTAATTAGCCTAGTGTGCCACGCTGCTCAGATGGGTGGGCACAGGGTTTTATATCAAGATATGCTTCTCTTGTGGCCTTTAGTCGACTCTTTCGATACCCGCAGGATGGAATGGTGTGATGACACAATGTATTTCACCTCACGCACAATCACTCATATTACCTACATACCTACAGACTATTTAAAAACTGAAGAATCTGAATCTGATCTGAAGATCCGATTTGGTCTATATTTAATTGAATACAAATACAGGAATGATGATGACTTAAAACCCGCACACCATACTAATCGGCAGATAATCATTATTTATCTTTCTTTAAGCTTTCTCATACACACATCAAAAGTGTCTAGGGATCAACATATTTTTTTGCAATAACTTTTCTCCTGATTGATATTAATTAAAATTTTCTTTAAGGATTCATCAAATAAAGTGTTTTCGTTTGTCACAGTAACGATAAACCTAGTCACCTTTGCATTAATAAAGAAATTTGCCATTTTCCTAATAAAGGGATTTTTGACAATTGAACAACTAACATTAAAGTTCGAAAAAAAGACTAAAATAACAGTTTTCTTTAAAATTTTATGGAGCGGCGACGTCATTTAAGCAGGGAAGAAATGCTCAGAGCCGTGGGAATGATAGAAGCTGGTTCGGCAACGTCCTGTGGCTTTAGCTCTGAATACAAGTCAGAGTGTTATCAGTCGACTTTGGACACGTTACCGAAGCACTGGTACCGTGGCTGAGCGCCATGGAGGACGGTATCGCTGCACCACACGGAGACAAGACCGATACATTCAAATCTTAACTCGAAGAGCTCAAACAATAACCGCCATGATGTTAGCCGTGAGGCTTCATCACACTTCAGGGAACTTAATTAGCGACCAAACAGTCAGAAACCGCTTGCATGAAGTGAAACTTCATTCCCGAAGACCGCTACGGGTACCACCTATAGCAATGCACAATCGTAGGATTCGATATCAATGGGCTCTTGAACACAGAAATTGGGCAGAAGAACAATGGCGTTTCGTGTGTTTTTCTGATGAGTCTCGTTTTGGTATGAGACCGGATACAAGACGTATACGACACTGGAGAACCCCTGGATGCCAACGGCGATTAAAATCCTGCCAGGAAGTCCATCCTTATAGTGGTGGAACCATCATGGTATGGGCGGGTATTTGGATCGGCGGAAGAACTGAGTTGATTTGGATCAGAGGCAACCTCAACGCTCAAATTTATGCTGAGACGATTGTATCAGACGTCATCGTTCCTCTACAAGTGCAAATCGGTCCCTTATTTCAGTTAATGCATGATAATGCACGACCGCACACCGCAAGAGTTGTAAGACAGACTCTCGCCGCAGCTAACATCAATGTCCTGCCCTGGCCTGCTCAGTCGCCAGACTTGAACCCGATTGAGCATGCATGGGATATGCTACAGAGAAGAGCTCTGCCGAATATGGAGGGTATCCAGTCGCAAGAAGACCTTTTTTTGTTGTTGCAACGAACATGGGCGGCCATTCCACAGCGTGATTTGGATGAACTCATTTTGAGTATGCCAAACCGATGTTCTTGTGTTGTTAGTGTTCGCGGTAGAAACACGGATTATTAATTGTTTAAGTTGCCCAATAAAATTTTAAAGAAAACTGTTATTTTAGTCTTTTTTTCGAACTTTAATGTTAGTTGTTCAAATGTCAAAAATCCCTTTATTAGGAAAATGGCAAATTTCTTTATTAATGCAAAGGTGACTAGGTTTATCGTTACTGTGACAAACGAAAACACTTTATTTGATGAATCCTTAAAGAAAATTTTAATTAATATCAATCAGGAGAAAAGTTATTGCAAAAAAATATGTTGATCCCTAGACACTTTTGATGTGTGTAGTTATGGAACTCATACAGTACCGTACCGACCAGCAAAAAAACTGTAAATCCATACGTCCAGATGTCATAGACATCATAATTACCCATCGGCCATCGGATGACTGGTCAAACTAAACAATATTCTGTCCATTTCCGCAAGACCATCAAGTCATGCGAATGTCCGACGCGACCATGCGACAATAATGTCGCAACTGTGCTGCGATCGATCGCATTGTCGCATTGTGTGACGCTTCCGGGAGATGCAACTCTTTACTGCGATTTAGTCATGGTGGTCTGGGATAGAGGTATTACACGTGAAAAGGAACCGACACTCTAATTGAAACGGTTAAGAATTGACATTTCAATAACTGTATTGATAGGGTTGACAAAAAACAACACTGCTACGCTATCCAGAGAAGTTGACCCAGTTGGCTAATTCCCCTCCAACGTGGGAGGACGTCTGGGTTTGTAATCGCAGTCATTTAGAGGCTTGAATGTGGAATGATGATAAAGATGACTTAAAAAATAATTCTGATGATGAAGATAAACCCATTTTGTGACAATTTTAAAGAGTAGGTAATATGAATTATTACAGGCCTTAATTTTTTTTGAAAAATCTTTAGGAAGGAATAACACTTTGTAGATAGAACTTTGTTTGTTTAAAAAAAACCTCTGTAATTTTACGATATTATTGTTTAGGTCTAATAATTACAAAAGGCAAAAATCTCACTTTTATGACTAGATTATGAAGTGGCTCTTAAAGCAAGTAAAATTTTTCGCTACACTTTAATTCTTTCGGATTGTAGCCGCTGCCATAATCGGCAAAGATATAAATAATAATCTCCTAGTTCTAATCGCGTAGAAAATTAAGTTGAATTTTAAAACGGCCTACCTTTTTAGATTAAAGTGGTAAAACAATAATAATGCGGGAGCATTGATCAGTTGTGTAAGCCACCATTTTGTTTATGGTCTGGGGATTCGTAGACAATGGTCCGAAAGACCCGCCTGGCGCAGGTAGGGTTGAACACGGCACGTGCCTTTGACGGCAAAAAATGGCGCGATCATAATCATTGGTCTTTCTTAATACCTAACTTTTATCTATCTTAAAAAGTCCGGCGACGACCTTAATTAAGGGTTTTTCCTACCCCGCCACCTTGGTGAGGGAGCTTGTGTGCCTTTAGGATCCGTCCGGATACCGGCTTAGGGTCACCCATGCCGGGCGGGCCCACGGGGAGAGGTCAGATAAAGAACAGCACACAGAGGCGTGGTGGTTTTTTGCTCCGTGGTCTCGTCTGCTGACCCCACGGCTAGGCAGGCGGGCACGCGCAATATCAGAGCTCCCCATATAATCGCGGGGCCCTCTTGTACAAGCGGGCCAAAGCCCCATGAGGGTAACGGAGTATGCTCCCATCACGGGGAGTGAAACCCGTGGCCCTGTTCCGGGCAGTCGTGGGACACCGTTGGTTTTAATGGGTAGGTTGGAGCGCAATTACCTACCATCTTTCCGCGCCTCGGAGTGCCACATAACCCGGCTGGCGTTTAGAGGTCGGGTATCCACGAGGATTTCCAACGTAAAAAATCAAGGAGAAATGTCAAATTTAAATACAAAAGGAACTAATAATATCGTAGTATTTGCCTGCGTGCTTTGCTGTTGTCGGCTGCTGAATGAAGAAGACTGAACTGGGTTTTATCATCATCATCAACATCTTTTGCGTATCTCTCTATTTCTTATAGGTGTTTCGCGACATCCTCAGAATAAAATGGGCTGGTGACACTATGTAATGTATTCCAAATCCTACACTACACTGACAGTATTACTTATTTCAAGTCAACTAAAGTTTGATGCAGACGGCGCTAAGCACAGCTGTAAACTATTTTTTTTTAAACTGTACAATATGCAAAACATCTTTTGTTTAAAAAGGATTAACTTGCAACCTGCTGCGCACAAAAGAATCGGACTTGGGAAATAGACAACGGTGCTTTGTGGCAAATGGTTTTCTCGACTTGAAATAAAAAAATATTAATAAATTTTTTGAAATAAATAAACTTAATTGAACGAATTCTTTCTCATAATCAGAAGCAAAACACATGGGTACAAAAATAAATGTAGGGTAAGGTGGCAATATCTCGTCTGATACATATATTTAACGCCATTTAAGTAGTATTGTCAACATGTACTTTTCAGTCGAGTGAGCAAACGTAATCAAATAGACCGCCTTCGTGAAGGAAAATATTTAAAAAGTAAGTTTTTATATAGGTTTTATTAAAAAATTTGAATCATTTGTAACCTTTTAATGGCAGGATTAACCTTACCCTACCAAAATAAATGTGTAAATCTCAATTAGGTACCTATCTATAAAATAATTTTAAGGAAAAATGTTAACTAACTCCAAAGACACGCGAAAATAATGTGTTGTTAACATTCATAAAGCATTCTAAATCAAAGAAAAGTAATAAAGTGCAAAGCAAGACGGTCAGTATTCCGTCCATTACATCAATACTGTTTGATTGGAGGGGGACCCCTAAGCACGTTGCGTTAACGGAAGGGTTGCCCCCACATGGCAAGGGCTGCTCCCCATGTTAAATGCAACACATAAGCCTTGCGTGCGGTGGACATTTAACATTATGTGCTGGACTTATTGATCGGTTCTACTTGGTTGCTTTTTAAAAACTATAGCTGTTGCGGGGCTTCGGTCGTGTAGACCCAGGCCTATAAATGTAAGGCCGGTTTAAAACCAATTAAATCAATCGGTTTAATACGAAAAAACCGGTTTTAAACCGAAATAAGCCATTTTTTTCGATTTAAAACGGTTGGTGTTGACTGTTGACGACTATGTTTTTCTTAAAATATAACCTCATTTTCTTAATATTCCGAAGAAGGAATAGAACGGAGTAGGTATATATACCTATAAACTGTAAAATGAAATGTGTGATAGATACCTATGCGCGCACAGGCTCTGTTACAAGTCTATGTATGTGCGCGTAATATTATTTATTAATAAGTATAGTATTGTAATGTAGATATAAGTATAAATTAATTAACTAAAACGAAACGTAACGTCAGGTGACCAAATATTTTCGATAATGAAGTGTAGTTATTTTAATTTAGTAGGCGAGTTTTAAATCGTCTAAAACGATTTATTTGGGGTTTTAAACCGCCTCATTTGGTTTTAAAAGTTTAAAATCGGTCTTTTTACATCTATACCCAGGCCCGATGTGTGTGTGACAATAGGTAGGTAGGTACCTAAAAAAATCTTAAACTATAACGCTTTCTAGATTGGTGGTGGCAGGCTACCTTCTTTTTAATTATAACAGAAGTTTGATTAATTATCAAATTATAACGCGATCTAAGAATTTACAAGCGACTGAATATGGAAAACCGAGAATTCGTTCAGTGATTTCTTCCCTAGATTTTAACCGCATCGAAGCTGAGCTTTTCACGAGTTTATAGTCTGTCCGATTTGTTAATGATCTCCTTCCTCAATGAACGGATCATCAATGCAAAAATATTATACGGTTCGGATCAGTCGGTCATGAGATTAGCCCGTTCAAACAAACTGTCTATTTAGAGGCTGTAGAAAACCCAATTTAAAATTAATGTTATTGGCATAAAAGTTTTCGTCTTCAGCCCAGAGATGACCCAGCTGAATAAGTCCTCCGCCAATTTCATACAGGGACATTGTTGAACTGTGCTACGCTGGCTAGGCGGAATTCTTCCACATTCTTTTATTCAAATTATCTTTCTCGTAAGGGGTCATCCATAAATAACCACACAGACGAACACCCCATAAAACTATAAAAAAGAGAGATGTAAATAGGGAGTCGAATGTTAACATTTACACCAAAACGTATCGAACTTTGGGCACTTGCCTAAATACGAGTAAAAAAGGATGGGCGCGGCTTGCGCAAGCGTTCACGAATCAAATAGCTGGAATAGCCGACCAATTGCAACACGGCTGGGTACATCAATTGAATAAGGCTTATTTAAATGCGCACGCGGCCTTATTGTAGTACCTAGGTACTCGTATCTTAGTTGATTAATCCAAAATGTCCACACTCCAACTTAACATTTTAGGACAAACATTTTAAAATAAATCGGCTACCTATAAATAAAGAGAACCTTAAAGGTTCTTATAATAATTGCATCTTTCTTATAGGCTTTGAATAACAATTTTAACGTGATGAGTACGTTTATGACCATATCAAATTTTTGGAGCCATAAACAATCGTCACTGTTTTTTTAAATCTGCTTAAAGACGAAAATATGTTTAGGTGTTTTTGAGCTATTTTAAAAATATTTGAGGCAATCTATAAAGATTGAAACCACAGAAAAGTTAGCCTTTTCTGTGATGACGCCTTGGATTCTCAGTAGTTTTGAATGTAATGTTAAGCTTTAATATTATTTACTGATAAATACTGAAAATACATAGTTAAACAACAGGTATAAATAGGTAATTGGCCAGTTTCATTTAACTGCAATTTGACACAAACTAGCGTAGGTTTCCATTTATTTATCTGGCCAGGTAAAGAATTATCATAAAATTAATCTTTCAAAGGTATTTGCAGTCAAGTAATCCTTTGCCCAGCCATGGGCCATAAAACTGTGGACGAAATAATCGCTACCTTTTTATTGCAAGGCCGCTGCCTTTCTCTGCGGCAATTTAGCAACTTATTTTATTAGAGGATTAAAATAATTCTTACGGTTATTTTAAATCTACTAATAGAAGTGTTTGCCGACTTTTACAATATTACTTTAAGTTCCTTGAAATTCGTTCTGGGCCTTTCCACAAGTTACTATTGTAAATAAAATAAAAGCTGCAGATTAAAAGACTTTGTGTTTAGGTATATATATATTTATTTATATTAACATAATATAGTTTTATAATTATGCGTTTAAATTACAGTGGCTGTGGAGGTGATTATATACAAAACAATTGCACGTTTATCTAGATCTAAATAAATTATTTACAAGCTATGACGTAACCTAAGTTTATTATGTTTATGCAACATTTAAAACAAGTTAATTAATTAACTACATACAGTTTTCACTATATACCTATACAAATATTTACAGTTTAATACATTAGGCACATTACCAAAACATTATACGAATTTAAACAAAAATACTTAGTTCACCTAACATGTATCATGTTTAAAATGTAACTACTTCGCCCTTTCCAAAATTCACATCAATATCACTGAATATCGGGCCGAGTCTTCGCAGTTTACAGCGGAGAGTATCTTGAGTCCATCTTTCTTGTGACAATGTTCAACACTCGCACGGCTGCCGACAACGCCCGCAAACTCCAGTCGCCAGCCTAGCCCTTAAATCTGCCATCTTCTTCTTCAAATATGTCACTTGAAAAGCCAGTCGCACTTCTCTCAGCTTCCTTCTGTCTCTGCTCTGTTTGGCAGCGAAGTTATTCCTTTCCCGCTGCTTTCTGTAAGAGTCGTCCGGTGCTTGGCTCGTTTGCACCGCCCTACGCATTCTCGGGTTATTTCCAAGTAAAGTGCCCCCGTTCTTCTCCGCCATAGCTCTCAAGGCGTCTCGCTCAAACGCTTGATACTCCATGTCATCAGATAACGACTCGGCGTCGTAGAATTCGGGAGAATCCGGAGGCGACGGCGCGTTTGGCTTGCTATGAGACCAGCTGGAGATGGAGTCCGGGGACAGAGATGAAGGCACAGCGTACTCTGGCGCGCATGGTGCCTGATACGGATAGAAGTACTGGCCACTCTCTGCATACGAAGGGTACAACTCCGGAGACAGCAGAGGTCCAGGCAAAGCCACTGGAGAGGCCCTTTCTGGCTTCACCGCAGCTTTGGTCAAATCCAAGGCCGCTTCCTGCGCGTACGGGGTCCACAAAGCCATTTCGAGAGCTCACGATCACTTGACGTACAAATTACGAATGCAGAACTGCTCCGGTCAATCAGTCCCCCGTTTAAAGAGGCGGGGCTTAGTGACCACCCCCGCTTGGAAGGGTTGAGCTACCTGCTTACCCAAGCTAACGGAATATAGCATTGATTTATGGATGTTTGCCGAATGAAAGGGAACCTAGCGTTTCTGTTATTTTTGACTACTGCAAGTAATTAAGTAATAGTATTTAAGTATAGTTTGGTGAAAAAGGAGAGTGCGTTGATAATGAGTCTGTTTTTAATGTTGAATGTAATTAGTCATTTTTATTTATGCTGCACTTAATTTAATTACACATTATGGTATCTACTAAACCCATAATGGTGTTTGTTTCTTTTTATTAAACACACAATTATTTCATTTTTTTTAATTAAACACTTTTTAACGGATTTTAATGTGTAGATACCTATTATTCGCGAAAATTTAAGACATCAAATAATTCTATATAATAATGTATAAATATAATTATGATCTGTATTTACAAAGAGTTGGTTAGTAGACTTAGGTATACAAAGAAACTACTCAGGGCAAATAGTTAATATTACAGATATATCGTTATCTGAAAAATATGATATCCGAGCATATCCGAGTAATTTTGTGTTATTTTCAAATGTTTGATAACAGATACGGGCAGAACCTGATCAATCATCGACTTGAATAGGAAGCCATGGTGACGAATTAAACAGTGATGAAGGGAACATTCGAATTGCACATAACGGTGCCATTCTATGCACAGGATCAAATTACGGAACAAATGTTCTGGACACATCTGCATGTTCGCCGTATCGTAATGTGTACCGTACCGTCTATAGCTTAAGAGGTTTTTTTGTTTGAATCGCATAAGGGTGAATTACATAGGCCGGGATTAGATCGTCACTTGGTTGTCATTTGCGAAACCCTTCCGCGTACGTCTCAATTTTCAAGGGAACTATTATTATTTAATATGTACCTACGTTACAGTATCCAAAAGGTATTAACTGTCATAGTTATACGTGTAAATTGCGGGAACTTTTCAGGTCGAACTGTGTAATTTGTAATTTGTTTCCGTGAATAAAACACTTGCCCTATGTATATTATTAGATAATCAATTATAGGCCTGTGATAGTGCGGTTAGTTAGTATAGTATACATATGTAACTGAATTTTATATGATAAACATCCCATGCTGGCCAAATACGTAACTTACCACCGAAGCGGAGGGCAAAGAAGAACAGCAGGTACCTACTCCGTGTTTTGTACTCAAATTATGAATCTTCCTAATCCCAATATATACAAATAAATAATGATTTCTTAGGTTTTCGCGATTATTGCACATTGAAATTAAACACTTTTTAACGGATTTATTGCGTGTATATTACATTATTTAATTCCCGACGTTTCGAATGCTTTGCAGCAGTCGTGGTCGCGGGAGAGACTAGATGACAGTTGTCTTCAAAAGTACAAAGAAACAGTTAAAATCTACCGCCTATAATTTTGTTTTATTGATAACGTTCCCTGTGCACGCAGAAATCGCTCACGGTGTCCAGAGGTCTTGCAGATGAGTGTTTTGCTTGAGATTTGATCAATTTAATGACTGGATCCCAAGCAGGTGGTACTTGCCAACCATCCTCTCTATTGAAATTTGGATGTTTTTTAATCTCAATAGCCTCGCGGATCATTCTTGGAATGTAATGATTTTCCTTGGCAAGGATTTGAGGTCTATCAAAGTGGATGTAGTGGTTGGTCTTGTTGAATGTATGCTCACAAACTGCAGACTTGGTCAAGCGTCTGTTTTTCATGTCAGCTATGTGTTCTTTTATGCGGATACCGACACTTCTCTTTGTTTGCCCAATGTATGATAATCCACACTCACAGTCAAGTTTATACACACCAGCATCTTGTAGGGGGATGTTAGACTTAACTGGTCTTAAAAGTTGGCTGATCTTCCTGTGTGGCTTGAAGTAAGTTTTTATTGAAGCACGTTTCAGAATATTTCCAACTTTATCAGTGATACCCTTGATGTATGGTAAGACAGCAGGTAGTCGCTCAACTGTAGGTGCTTTGGGCCTACAGTTGACTTGACAACTTGACTGTGAGTGTGGATTATCATACATTGGGCAAACAAAGAGAAGTGTCGGTATCCGCATAAAATAACACATAGCTGACATGAAAAACAGACGCTCGACCAAGTCTGCAGTTTGTGAGCATACATTCAACAAGATCAACCACTACATCCACTTTGATAGACCTCAAATCCTTGCCAAGGAAAATCATTACATTCCAAGAATGATCAGCGAGGCTATTGAGATTAAAAAACATCCAAATTTCAATAAAGAGGATGGTTGGCAAGTACCACCTGCTTGGGATCCAGTCATTAAATTGATCAAATCTCAAGCAAAACACTCATCTGCAAGACCTCTGGACACCGTGAGCGATTTCTGCGTGCACAGGGAACGTTATCAATAAAACAAAATTATAGGCGGTAGATTTTAACTGTTTCTTTGTACTTTTGAAGACAACTGTCATCTAGTCTCTCCCGCGACCACGACTGCTGCAAAGCATTCGAAAAGTCAGGAATTAAATAATGTAATATACACGCGATAAATCCGTTAAAAAGTGTTTAATTTCAATACAAATAAATAATTGGAGTGTCTTTTGTAATAATAAAATAACTACTTTAGGCGCAAAGGGATGATCATCCAGCCAGACGAGGTGTGATGTCTGGCTAGGGGTCGCAGCGCCTATTCCCCCGATAGTTGTAGTCGGGGATATCTTAACCTTGCGAATTGCTCTTGAAATTTCGCTATCGCGGTGTAGGACTTTTTCGTGATTGTCGCATTTGTAGGCGATATTTCTTGATGCAATTAGTTCAGATATTTCGGGTAAACTGTGTAAAGTATGTAGCATGTGGTCGCTACACTACTTATTACTAAATGTGTAAGTATGTACCTACCTATACACAGCACAGAGACCAAAATATCATTTTTTTTGTATTTGTCTGTCTGTCTGTTTGTTTCGACTAATATCTGGAGCGGCTGGACTGATTTTGACGGGACATTCACTGATAGGTAGCTGATGATATAAGGAGTAACTTAGGATGATATAAGGTATATATATCAACCGCGGGTAACATCGCACCCGTGCGAAGCTGGGACGGGCCGTGGATATAAAAAACCGCACAAAATATATGTATGACATACCTATAGGTACATATATTTTGTGCAGGTTAATTCCATGCAGCCTTCGGCCTTTCGGCCATGTCTATGCAATTTACCTATTAAAGTACATTTGTCTTTAATCAACATTATATCACCTCAGGCCACAGCTAAGCTGCGCTCTTCCAATTAAGGTGAATGTTCCAGGGTAGCCCGCGAAATTCAAATTCTCTTACGTTTTTTGCAATTTGCTGGTCAGCGCTAGGTTGTATGTTGATTAAAATGTTATTCGCGGCTGTAAAACGTAAGCAGTTATAGAATTATAATCATCAAAATCATCAATACAACCCTCCAAGCTCATAAAGGTGCAAGGAAAACTTTTTCAACGTCAAAGTCATTCTTGCACCCTTATGAGCTTGGAGGGTTGTATTGATGAGTTTGATGATTATAACTCTGTAACTACATACGTCTTACAGCCGCGAATCAAATGTTCATCATCATACAACTTAGCACTGCCCTGCAAATTGCAAAAAACGTAAGAAAATTTGAATTTCGCGGGCTACCCTGGAGCATCCACCTTAAATGGTTCTAAATTATTAGCCAATTGTGCCATGCCTGCCGGTCTGGCAAGCGCTAGCGAGACGTTTCGTATCAAGTGTTCCTTGTCCCCGGTAGGATACCACTAATTATAAACCCTTATCCACGCGGACTTTACTGTCGTAAATTAATAAGATACGGCCAATAGATTAGAAATGTTGTTTTTGCGAGATTCACACGAGCTTCAAAGTTGGGCGCGTGTCGGGAAGTTGAATAAACAGAGAACACATTGACACCAAATTGTTGTTTTTGAACACGCGACTCGACTAAAGGGCTTTAATGCTTTTGTGGCAATGGTTCACTATCATTTTGGCTGCAATAAACACTTTAGCTAATGCCCATGATTTCTAAACTGGTTAAACTTATACCTACAACTCTGCCCATAGATGGCCCACTGCTAAGTCAAACCTCCTTTTACCCGTTTGGGGACGGTTCAGAATATAACACTTCCCCACCACAAGCGGGGGAAAAACGCGTGTTGTAAAAGTCAACAAAACCCAGCACGCTTGGTGGTAGGATCTAATAGTCCGCCCGGCTAGCTACCACCCTCACATCAAGTCCAAGCAGTTTTACTGTGTTTCATCGTGTGGCATTTCCTTAAATTGCCTGCTCCATCTTAGACCCTGGCGTTGCTTTTCATCACGCAAGCCTATAGCAAAAGGCATTCAAGTAAATGTTAAAAAAAAATTACATGAAGGGTATTTAGCACAGGGTTTCGTTTCAAGTTTTCCATCTCTTGGTTGTCTGCCTCGTCATTCCTTTTAGGTCGGCTCCTAGGACACCCTCGAGACGGAATGGGGTGGCGACACTATGTATTCTAAATCCAATAACACACAATAAAGATATACTCAATGACTATACAAACCTCACTTGACTACATTACTATCCTATTTTCCAGAATTAGCCAAGGATAATTTTATTCATAATTATTTAATTTACAAGTAGTGAAACTACGTCCAGTAACTGCCGCCGTATGTATGGTTGGCAAATTAGCTTCATGTTATTTCTTTTCAGGTTATCAGAAGTACTTAAACGCAATAAATATAGTAAAAAGGATCAATTTGTTCTAGGCTCCATACTCATTTAGCGTGAATAACGGGATGTATTAAAATCAAAAGGGTGCCTTTTGTAACTTTGTTTCGGGTGAAAGTGGCATTTTGCAAAATATGTCATTGTCTCCGACATAAAGGGTTGTGTTCATGGGCCCTTGCAACCTTTTGTCGTAAAGGATTATACAATTTGCATATCTTTCACAATGCAATTTCCGCGTTGCGTTTTACGTTAGTTCTGCGAATTTTTTGCATTGATGCAAGTGACTTGCACTCCGTTATAGGTAACTTTAACTAAAAGTTAGAGGCACTATGGACGAAATAATATTAAAAAAATATTTCACAATAATAATAAAAAATAATCATCATCATCATTTCAGCCAAAATACGTCCACTGCTGGACATAGGCCTCCCCCAAGGATCTCCACAAAGGCCGGTCCTGGGCCGCCCGCATCCACTGCTTTCCGGCGACCTTAACCAGGTCGTCGGTCCACCGTGTGCGAGGCCTACTAGCACTGCGCCTTCCGGAACGCGGTCGCCACTCGAGGACATTTCTGCCCCATCGGGCGTCCGTCCTGCGAGCTATAAAAATTATTACTAGTTAAATATTACTAGTAAATTGTTACGTCCGTGGGTTATGAAATGCCGATTACGACGAGAAATTATTTTTATTTACAAAATCTACAACACTAATTCACAACTAGAATAGAAACAAACTGATACAATCACTAGCACTTGCTACTTTTTTTTAATAATGTGAAATATTTTTCATCTGTATTTCATTCGGATTATTTTAAAATAGAATAGAAAACTCTTTAATGTACAGGAGAGGTTGAGGAGAAGGGGGAAGCTAAAGGAGCATAAATGAACCAGTACAGAATTAGTTTAATCTGCTGTTCTAAATTAAAGCTGAGATACCATTGTAAATCGCAGATACTATCACTGAGTTTACTTATATTTTCAGATGTTCTATTAGCGCTTAATAAAGGATCGAATAATCTTAAGCATCAATGGGTTATTTAGGAGAAGTGATACCTTTCTCCCTGTACTCCATAACGAATAGGAGAGTATTATGGAATGGAATGGGTATAATTTTTTCTCTATGCGATTGTAACTTCAGACGGTCCCAGTTTTCCGGTAGCTTTGCGTTCTTTATATTGCCCAATCTTCTACAAAATCCATTAGACCATTGCGTCTTACTTTTGTGACAACTCATCGGCTTATTTACGAATGAACTAACAAGATAATTTGCTACAAGTTACGTACCTTATATTGATGTAGCTAAGAACCGGACTTCATTGACAAGACTAACAGCTTTGGCGGTCTTTATGTTCAAAGGTTTTCACGACATTTGAATTATGTAAGACCACCATGGAACACTAAAATCACTATAAAATAACCAATGCCTTGATGAGATAATCATGTAACATAAAATTTGTAGGTAGGTATTATAAACATCCTGAGGGAAGGTAGATGTGTTTCGTAGGGGCGGGTTGCTTGGATTGGGAATCAAAAGTGACAACTTAGGGACATTATGGAATATGACCATCGCTATCTGAAAAGCTAACCGGGGCCACTCACATGCGCGCAAACATTCGTACATTGTACGAATGTTTGCGCGCATGTGAAGGGCTGTCACATTCATTCGCAAACTTGGCGGCTATGCGAATGGGTTCGCATATCAATTCGCGAATGGGTTCGCAAACCTGTTTGCGCTTCCTCCTGCACATGTTTACGAATGTCTAAATATTTTTCTAAATATTTTAATATCTAAATTTAAATGTCTATTTATGAACAGATATGACTAGAAGGGTTATTTTGATAATATCCTGAAAAGCACCCCACGCTTTTTTTTACAATAAAATCATTTTTTTTGACACTATTTTTAATTAAAATGTATTAAAGTTTATTTTCTATTTTTTAGTTTGATTTTCTATAAAAGCGTATTTTTTTAGTTTTTTAAACTATTATTTTTTTTCGTCAATAAAACATTGAAGAAAAGAAGAATTTTAATTTATTGTGCAGGAGTTAAAAAAAATCATCTTGGTGTTATTCCAATCCAATATATTCCATTATGAAGGTACGCTAAACAAGATTCATCACGAACTATGAAAATAGCGACACGTCCATTCCCTTCGCAATCGTGGGCGCAACTGGTCACACGAATGTGTGGGAGACTACGCGAAGGTTCGCGGTTCGCGCGCTTTGATGTGCGTTAAAAAACCGACACCGCTTGGAATAGCACGAATGCGGCAAAAACTTCGCGAACCCATTCGCGAATGTCGTCCTACACTTGTGGGTTCGCGTATTCGTGCGAATGTGAGTGACCGGCCTAATGTTAAAATTTTTACATAAATTTCGGTTAGGTATACACATGGTAACTAAAAAGTTTTATTATATGTCCATAGCGGCATCTAGTGTCGAATAGAAACACTACGATATACTGACATCTAGTATGAAAAAGTAAAATTTCCTATATTTTATTGTTATAACATTATACATAGTATACTTTGTTTAATTTACTTTTCTATATTTAATTAATAACCATCAATTTAATACACTGAATTTTATAAGTCTTTCTAACATATAGTTCATTTTCTACATCAACCAAACTTTGACAGAAACTTTTACAACTTTAATATCATCTATGGACGGCCATTTTAGAATTTGATAATCAGACTGACCGTCGAAATAATTTTAATGTTTTTCGGTCTACCTGATAAATTAATATTAAAATAACGTTCTAACTCCGTGGCATACAAGCGTCTCTTCCGCCCAGGCCGCCGCCCCGTGTGCTCCACCGCCGCAAACAAATTAAACCCGTGATCTTAAAATCAGCTGTCAGGTCTCATTGACGTGTAGAACACAAACAAATCTGATATATTCGGTTTGCTATGCTGTTTTCGCGATGAACGGCACGTTTTACGAGCAGCTGGGGGGCGTAGCTGGTGTGTTTGAGCAATGGGGCGCGTGCGAGCAGACCGTGGTAGCTTGTACGCTCGCCAGAAGAGTACCGTGGCCGGGCCTGAAGCTGCTTCAGAGGGCTGTAGAGGCTGCTCTGAGAAACCACGTCGATGATGAGCGGTTGGAGAGAGATGCCAACGACGAGACACTGTTAGCGAGCCTTCTAGCTGTTCGCAGTGACGAGGATGATGACGGTAAGACAGCACTACATGTCTCGCGCGTTTTCCCTTATTTGGTGACTGTTAAATGATTACGGTACCGTCGCTTTTTTACGACTGCTAATACTGAAATGTAGGTGTATAGTACCAACACAAATGCTCATTATCATTCTAAAAATCTATTTCTCCCACATCTAATAATTAATTAAATATTATGTTCAAAAGAAATGCTTCAATTTCATAGAGATGATAAAATAGTTCCTATTGTTTTTAACATTATGAGGTTTTCTGATGTCTATGGGACTTTGCAAGGAGGCCAAGTAATACTTGGCCTCCTTGCAAAGTCCCATAGACATAGGGTTACTATGTTTATGGAAATTGTTCATACACAGGGTAATTTTTTTTTGTGATATTAAAATATTGGTTATGAATAAAACCATCCATATATCTTTAATACATCTTTAATCACCGTGATTTTGAAATTCCCACCTCAAGTGGTGTATGTGTCCTGGAAAGCACAGTGCGGGTAGGCCTCCCACACTGTGGACTTATGATCTGGGTAAGGTCGAAAATGGTTGCATATGGCCCAGGACCAGCCTGTGTGGAAATCCTTGAAGGAGGTCTATGTCCAGCAGTGGATGTATTTTGGCTGAACTAAAAGTTTGTGACATCATTTTTATCTGTTCAAGAAAGCAGGAGTTACTACTTGATAATAATCAATAACAGATAAGACTGTCAATATTCTGCTATTTTGATAAACATTTGTATGATATTTACTTTCAATCCTTATAAAATCTGTGAAGTTAGGTAATGGATTAATAAATAATTTATAATTCAATGTATCAGTAAGTTAATAATACCTCCACATAAATTGCAGAGTAACAATCCATAGCATTTCAATCCTGAAAAAGTTTTTTTACTTAAGACTTGATGACCCCAATGAAATTGCCTTAAAAGTTGAAGGACTGGTCAAAGGTCGAATTTATAATTCAATTCTGGAATGATTACTCAGTAAGTGACCCATTCCATGTAACTTTTTTAGGTTTATCTTAATGGTTAATCAGGTTTAATTGCTAAAAAAGGTATTTCAAATATTTATGTAAGACATTACGATCTCACAGGCACAGAAATATTGAAATAAAAACAAGTTTCCCAAGTTAAAAGTTCACCCTTTTTGTTTAGTATGATGAACAGTGATAAACTGTAAAGGTCATATCAACTATGCTATTACGAAAACAGACACATAATTAAATTATTGCTTAATAACATTGTTGCTTAATTACCATTTAGAACCAAAACCAGAAGGGAATGAAGCACACAGGATTTCTTTATTCAGTGCATAATGGATAAGTCTGGCTCATCTTTGCGATAACTAGGTGACCACTCCATCACTTAATGGGTCCTTGGGACAGGGCTATGTAGCAGGGGACGTCTTTAGGCTGAAATGATGATGATGATGACTGTTATTGCTACATCTATAGATCACTGGTAGTTAAGTAACTCAGGTTGTACTGACGGAACCACAATATTGATGTATTAGGCGGGGAACGTCTCCGGCGTCTGCTGACGTTGCTGCCCCTTCTCCGGACAGACAACGAGCGCGGCAAGGACGTGTACGTGGGCGCCGCGCCGGCCTTGGTGCAGCGCTGCGTGGACGCGCCGCGCCGCTCGCTGGCGCCAGACCTGTGTCGCCAGCTGCTGTCCTACCTGCTTGTGCACCCCGCAATCACCAAACACGACCATATGTGAGTACATATATAAAATAAGTATTTGTCGTGATGATGCAATTTCAATCATAAATCATAAATCTTTATTAAAGCAACAAGGAATATTTAGTTTTCTTTTCCAGTAAGTTTATTTGCAAACATATTTACATAATTTATTTTGCACCACTTGTACAGAACACTCACGCAATGGCTGCGATACCTAGAGAATCACATATCTGGCAACAGGAACCCAGAAAGCATGTGGCAACAGAGGGTTGACCCCTGCATAATGCCAGAGACCAACATCTGGGGCTCCAACACCACATTCCGCCGGACCATAGGCAAAAACGTCGAGTTCCGAGGCATAATTGACACCGTCGATCATTTCACGACCGACCCGCTGCAGGAGTCCTTCTCGAAAAACGGCCGAGACGTAGATATCAGTATGGAAGGGGAGAAACTGAACTTCGACGCGGCCATATCGCAGCCCAAGTCCCAGAGGTCGAACAGTTTGACGCCTCCGTCGACGAACTTCCTGCACACGTCGTCGTCGGCGGAGAATCTGAGCGACGAACCCTTCGTGCAGAAGCCCAGGAGCTTTTCGCTGTCCAGCGAGCACAGCCTGAGCCAGATCAGGCCCATCGGCATAATGTACGGGACGACGGGGAGCGAGACCCGGCTGGACGACCTGCGCTCGCACAACTTCGGGGAGCACCCGGGCATGTCCACCGTGGCGCAGTGGCTCAAGAGCCTGCGGCTGCACAAGTACGTGTGGCTGTTCACCAACATGAGCTACGAGCAGATGACGTCCATGGACGACAAGTACCTGGAGAAGCTGGGCGTGACCAAGGGCGCCCGCCACAAGCTGCTGCTGTCCGTGAAGCGGCTGGGCGAGCGCGGCGCCGTGCTGGAGGGCGTGCAGGCCGAGCTGCGGGGGGCGGCGCCGCAGGCCAGGGGCCGCGCCCTGGAGCGCCTGCGCGCCGTGCTGCTCAGCCCCATGCCGCCCGGCGATGACCTTCCCAAGGCCATCGTGCGCACCTTGCACGTGGGTGAGTGCACCTGCACCCTCGCTGGCCACACTCATTCTGCAATGTTGTGGCTCTAATGCCGTTGTTTCACCCCTTTTCCAGCATCAAAGTGCTTGAACGGTTCGCCCACCGCCGGTCACCGAGTGGCCTCCCAGACGTTGTGCGACGACGGAGACCTCGAGTCGCCGGTGGATCCCATGTCGCTGTACTGCTGGCTTGTCGAGAAGGTATGCCCTTGGTAGCGGTTAGGCCAATTCCGATACCCCGCGAGGATTTGAATAGTGTGAAGGTTCTTGACATCGCCGCGTATCGTTTGTGATTGGCAGGCGCTTCACCACGAGGCGTTCAACACGCCGGAGCTGGTGGAGGCACTTCGCGGCTTGAGGCATCGCTTGCCGCCCAGGCAGTTCTTCCACCACGTCAGCGACATGCCGTTGAACAGGCGGTGCCCGAAGCCGAGGTGAGCTTACTGTCGCACTCTTTTATTTGTCTTGCTAAATGTGCCTCGCAATACGCAGACAGTGTTCCAACGTTGTCTATGTATGTCGTTTAGTATTATGCGGTAGACTGACATTCAAATTTGTTTAGTTGTGTTGTGACTATACATTACCAGACAGCGATACAATCTTTCACATACAATATAGGATTAATTTTGAAGTGTGGTGAGTTCTACAATTTGCGTTGTAGCATGGTGCGGGTGACAGTTGCCATTATGACAGTACTAGGGATGTGACGATATGCAATTCATTTTTATCGCTAACGATACTTGCAGCATAAATCTGGTTCTCTTTAATATTGTTGTAGAAATGAGTGTGTTATTCAGTTGTCTAGTGTAACTACGTGTATAAACTTGTCAATATAAATGTTTTATGGCTAAATAATTATGTTTGTATTTATTTATAATAATCAAAATCGGGTGTACGTTGTTTTTTCTTAGTAACATTATAAGCAACCTTACCCTATAAATGTTCTGTTGCATAATTATAGACCAGCTTTAAAAATAAAAATTGACCTACGCACAATATACGTTTCTTATTATGAAAAATATCGACTATCCATCGAAGCAGTACATTCCATCACTAGATACGTCTAAGGCGTTACGTTATACACATAACACTTTGCTTAATTTTTCATTCAATTTGATTTTATTTGTAAACTAGAACATTCTGGTTGGTTTCATTGAATTTTCTACAATTATTAATGATTAAATATATCACGAATACGAATGTGGTACAGCTGAAATACGAATGTCTTAATATGAAAGTCTTAATTTGTAAATCGCGGCAACTTTCAAGAGTAAAACGAAATGTTACCGAAACTGTCACCCGCACCATGCTATAACGCACAAGTAAACTATAAATCACTATGGCAGGTATAGTTCAAGGTTCGCTGCCTCTAATAAAGAATGCAAATGCAAACGAATTTATTTAAAAATGTGAGTCGGTTCAATATCGCCTTGCCCGCACTGAAGTGAGCCAGTACAAGCGCCAGTGTGGCACAGGTGGCGCGTGGCGCCCCACGGCGGGTTCCCCCGGCCGGTGGGGCGGCGCTCGTGGGGCGGCTCGTGCAAGGGCCCGCCGCAGCCGCGGGGCAAGTCGCACTCGTACCCGCCCTTCCCCGGGGCGCCTCTGCCGCGCCTGCCCGCGCTGGCGCCCCCGCTGCCGCCCGCCGACGACTACTCCAGCCTGGACGCGCTGTGCCTGCAGATGACGGAGCAGGCCATCGACTGAGACCCGTCGCGCGGGGAGCTCCGCTGACTGAGGAGACGGGCCGTCGGCCAGCCCGACCTGACCTGTGCAGGTGTGGGTGAGGGTGAGGGTGAGGCGACCACTGGTGAATGGGACGACCCTACGCGCACTGCGCGTCTTCTATTTGGCATTGCTTGATAGTTCAAATGTTCAAACGCTTATAAAGTTCAAATTTGACTTTACACGTTAGACGAACAAGAAAATAATAACGAAACATTGAATGTGTGTCCTATTCAACACTAGTCGTTTCATTCGTACGAGTGCGTTACGTTTGTGGTGAACTCTCGTAAGAAGTGACATCTATGATTCAGTCGAAGCAGACATCACTACCTGGTCGACTATTTTGTGGATTTCGTCCCGGTACCGCCTTATCATCGTATTATAGAAGCTTGTAATTACATCGACTTAATTGGTGAAAGGTAACTAAGGTTTTAAGTCACGGGTTCCATTATTTATTAATGATATTGGATAACAAGTCTAAAACCATAGAAGACAACAATAGAATGTGACTTTTCCGTTCTGTTTCCATCTGCCCCATAGTGACAGTGCTATGCGGCCTCACTGTATTTATGTCAGTATTGCGTGACTATAAACTCAATAATTTATTTTCATTCTCTTTAAACTCGAAGATTACACAATATAGAGTTATGTCACTTTAATACTGCCAAAAAAGGCCTGGGTTCGTAGTCTTTCGTCATTTACCTAATTAGTTAATTAAATTGACATGGAATGTTATAGAATGGCCTATAACATGTCCTGATATTTTAAGTACCTATTACGAGTTTTTAAATTTAAACGTTGACTATTGCATTTTAATTGACCAATTTTATTGCGAATTTTGCAAAAATGATATACATAACATACATCGTTTTGATGTGCTAATACTTTTTTTTATTTGCACCCATTGTTTAACTTGTTGTTTATTATGACAAAATAACTTATGATCTCCATTTTCATATTAAATGTATATATAATGTTGATTATATGACTAATCCCGGAACTTGATCGATGACAACGACTTACATAATTATATTTATTGGAGTACGTTCCCGCGCTTACTTTTATTTTTAAGGTAATTTATGAAACGCGTTATTTAAGGATCATAGTGTAGATTTCGTTCGGAAATCACATTTTTTTCGACTGGGTATGCGGTGGGCAGTGCCCTTATATTTATTAATTAATAATTATTGTATTAATCGTTTTTATCGCTAGAAAGAGATCCCATGTCTAGTATTGACACGAGTCTAAAGCCTTAGTACTATATGATATAATAGCTTTTTATATAATGACTCATCAGAATTTTGGGTTCAGAATGTTGTTTAAGCAACATATTCATGAGTATTTATTTGTTATATTATTATCAAGCGGTTATACGGTACTTACGTGACGATAACAAAGCGTGATCAGTATGCCGTGAAAAGCATAGGCAAATAAAAAAATGTTCAAATGTCTCACAAAGTTTACCGCAATAAAATGTATGACAGATCCAAATACTAACTTGTTGCCTTTTACACACTTTTTATTCGACACTTAAATCCTGTACAGTTATTTCTATGATTCGGCGACATCGACTTTAAATGATACCCTAGGTTTCTCTGGTGCTAAAGGAATGCTATTATTTTCTGATGAATCCCGCAGCTAGCTAGGGCCTCGGCCCTTGGCCTAAACCGATCGGTATCGTATGCGTCTCTTTTCACATAATTGCGTTGTAATGAAGATGTCATGTAGTACTAGACAATGTAGGTAAGGTATTCACAAATTGCTCACGTCGTCGGGCTGCATTATCTTTAAAACTCTTAGGATAAAACGCGTTGGTATGTTATATTCGTCTCAACAATACAAACATACATGTCTTTAGAAACGTGGTTCACAAATTTTTTACCATTACATTTAAGTACATAAAAAATACGTAATTAAAAATTAAGTTTATAGATTTATATTTTCTAAATTAAATACGTATATGGATTGATTCAAAATATACATTGTCTAGTGTTGTATGTTCATCTATATGTATTTCTATAATGACCATTGTTGTAATCAATTGAAAAACATTTCTGTCGTTATTACAAATCAAAAAAATATTCATTTAAATGAGCTGTCGTGGTTTTTCACTATATTGTAAGTGTATTTTTTTTTCATTATGATTTACAATAAGAAGAAAGTGACAGGAAATATGTTAAATTTAAATTGACTAGTTTATTCCTGGCCGGAATCACGATTGTTTATGTCGTAATCGTGCTGGGTTGTTTATGTGACCTGTTGCCGTGGGAGTCCATTTGATGTTCGTCTTGACGAATACGTGTTTATGGAGTTATCACTTACGGGACAGGGGTACAAGAGTTTTTAAGGCTTAAGATTTCTGCCTGGGATCCAGTTAGTGTAATAGCTCCATGGGTAACACGCGTTCATTATGAAGTTGTAATTCAATCGTTTTCATAATTAATTGCCGCAAACTGATTATTGTTCATTTTATTATTTAACGATATAAAGTGTTTTGACTGGATCAAATATCTGATTGTGACATGTGCAATTTATTATTATTTTATTTATTGACGATTTTATTTTTATGTCGTAATTCTATGAATGTTAAAGAATGTAAATAATATAGGGCGCGTTGTATTTATAAGGGTTCTCGTTTTGTACAAACGGTGTGTTGATGACAGATTTATATATTAGTCGAATTGACGTTGTTTTGTTTTGATGAAGGATCTAGATTTTTGTGTACGATTCGTGTGCGGCGCGTGAAAAACTGGCACTATTTGTTCGTTTTTTGTCTAGTCAGCGAATTGTTTCCTCTCAGACTTCTATACACCGAGCTTCTTAGAAATGCTCTTAACTTGACATTATTTCCATAAAAAGCCTGCTCGCAATAATTGCTTTTTATCTTTTGAATTTGTCAGTTGTGTTCACGTTTTTAGGTTCCTACGAGCCGTGTACGAACATCTAGACAGCCTGCAGATGTTTTATTAGCCAATTATACAGAATGATATTGTACAGATCATCTCAACAGTAAGTACCTCAAGTGTTCAGAGATGTCTCGTCTGAATCTGTGTTCGCAAGCTTTAGTTACAATCTGTAGCGGACTGTGATACGGTTTGTTTTTTTGATCATGGATCACGATATTCATCAGCACCAAATTAAATATCGTCTAGCATACAGTGGTTATTTTATTTACTCCGCAATAAACACCTTTACAAAAAAACAGTCCTCAGTTATCTTATGTCTTTCAGAATCAAATTATTGAATTGATTACAATAATTTTTGACCAAAATGGCCTGAATCAGTCCAGTGGTTCTTGAATGTCAGCGACACTAAAGCGCATCGTCCACGCAGAGAGAATAGAGCTAGACAGCTTGACAACTGTACCCTGTTAAACATAGCGTGATCGATTTGACCAATGTCATTTTTTCTGATCGACATAGGTATGATTCCGAACTACGTCGCGGTAATGGGGACCAGTAGTACTGCGGTAGCACTTCTGCGTGCAGCGTAGTTCGGAATCATACCTTTACTTTGCAATGACGAATAGTGATGGGAAACAGATAATATCTAGTAGTCCAAAAAATAACAGTTTAAAATAATTTGTAACTGTGACGAGATGGAATGGGTGTATTATTTGTGAAATACTTTATCACTTTTTCTTCACTTTATATGACAATATTCGAATAAAAATCATTTTCATTTCGAAATAAAATTTGTTGGCTTTAGCGCATTGTAATTTAGCACTTTTACAACTATTATTTTCTTTTTTGTTTACTTTCATGGTCTGAACCACCTATTTGAATTTGGCGGAACGTCAAAAAATAACCCTGTAATATTAAATAGGAACTTGTTATGAATATTGACCCACCATCGCTTATCTACCCAATGTTCTATATGGCTAGTGCAATAAAGAATTTCACACATAATACACCCACGCCAACTTGTCACTGTTACAAGTATTATAAAACGTTATTTTTTGGACTACTAGATATTTTCTGTTTCCCATCACTAGCCCGTCTGTCAAATCGATCACGCTATCTTGAACAGGGTATAATCTAATGTGTAATCTAATTTCTACGTACACGTAGAGATAAATAGAGCGCCCTATTGCAGTTTTTGCCCAATCGTAGGGTAGCTCTAACATAGTGACATTTTGGCCTGCGTACACTACACTACTCGTAGAGTAGATATTCATATAAAACGGTAAACTTCAGTTTAGTCATCGTCATCATCAGCCCACATTAGTCCACTGCTGGACATAGGCCTCCCATAAAGAGCGCCATAGCGCCCTGTTTCGGCTTGACGCATCCAGCTGCTGCCCGCAACCTTTCGCAGATCGTCGCTCCATCTAGCAGACGGCCGTCCTACGCTACGCTTGCCGATTCGTGTTCTCCACTCAAGAACTCGTCTACCCCAGCGGTTGTCGGTTCTTCTACAGATATAACCAGCCCACTGCCACTTCAGTCTGCTAATTCTCTGAGCTATGTCGGTGACTTTGGTTCTCTGTCGGATAGTCTCGTTACGCTCAGTTTAGTATGTCTAATTAAAAATACTGCGAAAGATCTTCTCGTCCACAATACCGCAGGGTCTGAAGACAAAAGTCTTCAACCAATGTGTGTTGCCAGTGATGACATATGGAACAGAGACGTGGTCGCTCACTATGGGCTCCATCAGAAGGCTCAAAGTCACCCAAAGGGCAATGGAGAGGGCTGTGCTCGAAGTTTCCCTGCGAGATCGAATCAGAAATGAGGAGATACGCAGGAAAACCAGGGTCACCGACATAGCCCACCGGATTGCCAAACTTATGTGGCAGTGGGCAGGGCACATAGCTCGCAGGACCGACGCCCGATGGGGCAGAAAAGTCCTCGAGTGGCGACCGCGTTCCGGAAGGCGCAGTGCTGGTAGGCCTCCCACACGGTGGACCGACGACCTGGTTAAGGTCGCCGGAAAGCAGTGGATGCGGGCGGCCCAGGACCGGCCTTTGTGGAAATCCTTGGGGGAGGCCTATATCCAGCAGTGGACGTCTTTCGGCTGAAATGATGATGATGATGAATTAAAAATACAACTATAGCTAGATTGATCTATGGCATGTAGATAATTCGAGAGCCGAGCCTGTCTACGCAGACTGTAGTACCGTGACACATTAGCTAGGGAAGTCTCTAATGTGTACACGTCGTCAGTGGCGTAGCTAGGTAACCAAGGGCCCTGGGGCAAATTAAAAAATGGGGCCCCACTGCTATGTAAACTGATTAGGTCTTATGAAATAAAATTATGAAATATACAAATACTTTAAAAATGCTAGTAAGCTACATAGGCTCTTTTTGTGCACTGCAGGGCAGGTAATATAAAAATATTTAACAGTAACAACATAAATTACAATTAATGCTTGGTGTAGGTTTGGCTAATAAAACGAACCTTGAAAGAAGATTCAAGGGTTTATTATATAAAGGTTGTGCCTACCAACCAAGTTTTCGCTAAAGTATCAATGACTTCATTTAAATCGATGCTTGATGCGGTTTTGTTTTCAATTGCTATTAGCGATAAATGTCGGAGTCGAGTTTGGCCCATATTATTTCTTCAATATTTTTTTATTATTTTTAATTTGCTAAATGACTTTTCAGCTGCTGCAGAGGTGAATTGTAAAGAATAATAACATTGCTGTATCACTCCATATTTGCTCATTATTTCCTTACTTAATTGGTGAACAGTACATGCTTGAGTTAGTTGAGGTAAAACTAGGTGGCAAATATTAATAAATTGAAGTGAAACACTAGGGCCTATTATATCTGAATATTTTCTTTGGAATTCGTCACACTTTTGCAATAAAGTTGCTTCATCAACATGTAATAAAAATGATGGTGTTAGAAAATCGAATAAATGACAGACTGCAATGCAGTCATGACAATAAAATGTGTATCTAATTGAGACATTACTGTGTCTAGTACATTATTAAAAATCTCAATTTTAAATCATTTCATCAAAATATTTTTTAACTTTTCTTTGCTTTTTTTTCTTGAAAATGTATCAATACCTTATTTTCTTGCAGTTTCACTGGCTTTGCACTTGAATAATACGAAATCATTTCAATAAATTAGCAACTTTGCTTTGGGCTCTGCTAAAACTTTACTTGCCTCGTCGAAATTGATGTCGCAATTTGTAAAGTTTTAGATTTTTCAACCAACACTGCAGTTACCACATTATTTGAGTCACTATCAATATAAATATTTTGGCCATGTGTATTTGTAGAAGGTTGACTAAAAAACTTGTCAATTTTTGGCAATTTTTATTTACTATCTTCTTTCTCTCTTTCTTGGCGTTGTTTGCGTTTAAATACACTACTGGGTTTCTTCTTTATAACAATAATTTTAATTTACTAATTTATTTAAACAATACAATATTAGATTGTGCTCGACTATGTAGGTACTCACTGTTCATTGACGACGTTAAAAGTAAAATAAAAGGTAATGATGACAATGATACGCTACACATTAGTGTTACCACATTTATCGGTGGAGACCATGACCGATCTCCTGCCTGCGGGAATTAACGTATCAACTGCAGGGGACTTGCATTTTTGCACGAGATTTCGCGTTATACAATGAGTTGTAGCTAAAATCTATAGATTTGACACGATTTATTGACCTAATGGACATCAATATGAGTGATAAAATCTAATAAATTTGAACCATTATATTGACCAGTACAAAAAAGTTTATTGACATTAGCTTACTTACTCCGTTCCTGATACACAGTGCCGGATTAAGCAAACGCGGGGCCCGTAGCAAATTCTTTCAAAGAGCCCTTGATCTGCTATGGGTGATAGTGGTAAAAATACAATTCAATACTCAATCCGTTTATTTGCTATCTATGTTACAATTTTTGGGTAATTACATGGACGTATAAAAAAAGTCGGACAGAGTCTCGCTAACTAAAAACTGTGACATCATAGTCGGCCAGATCAGCTATATGTACAGGCCAGCACGCACACTTTCACACATTAGTCGGCCATTACGCGCGTGAACATCGATGCTTAAAGACGCAATATGCGGCGAAAAAATAAAAACTATAAATCATGTCTTGCGTGGTAAAATGGTGTAAAAACCGTAGTGACCGAAAGAAAAACAATCCAGGAATCACGTTTCATACGTAAATGAATAATTCAATCACTTATTTCCGGATTATATACATTAAAATCAATTTGTATTTGCTAGAACAAAACAATTAATTTTAAGTTCAGTGTTGCCAATATTCACGTGTGCAAATTAACCGAAATGTGGGCAATTTTTCGTTTATTATAAAAATCAATATATTATTATGATTAATTATTTAATAGTTACGACTAGTTATTTTATATTCCTTTTGCTAGATTTTCTAAAGAAAATTAAGTATGGAGAAATGATTGAATTAAAATGACTTAGTAGAAATTGTAATGGTGATTGGATTCCAAACAAATACAGTGTCATTTGCAGTATACATTTTGATGCGGATGACTTATAAACAACTAAAGGAGGACTCCGGCGTGTTGTTACTTATGCAGTACCTTAAAAGGTAAATTAGCAATCTACCAAGACATGGATAATACAAAAAAAAATGAAACTATGCCGCTTATTTTTTCAAAATTTGAATGTACATTGTAGCTTTTGTGTCGGTATATAATAATAATAATAATAAATATATAATAATATAATTAATATATATAATCGTCTCTTCCAAAGTGATGCAAAGAAGGTATATCGAAACTGGGAGCAAAATAGTCGGCAAATCAGTCTTGGTGTGACCCCGGATCCAGTCAGAATGTATACATTTTGGCAGGATATTTGGGCACAACCAATTAATCACACTGAAGGCGATTGGATGACTCTTGTTAGGCGTTCATGTGAAAATATAACGGCCATGGAACAAGTAATTATCAGCCAAGCAGATATAGCCCGTGCAGTCCGTCTGGCTCCAAACTGGAAGAGCCCGGGACCAGATGGCCTGCACAATTTCTGGCTTAAACGGTTCCACAGCTCACATGAACGTCTGGCAACACAATTCCAAAACGCCATTTCATCAAAAACTTTGCCTACATTTTTGACTAACGGTGTCACATACCTTCTTTACAAATCCGGTAGTACCTCGGAACCGAAAAACTATCGACCTATAACTTGCTTGCCTACCACATACAAGCTGCTTACGTCCATTTTAAAATTCAAAATTATGGATCACATTTTGGCTAATAATATCATGGCTACCGCACAAAATGGATGTAAGCCACGGTCTCGGGGTACTAAAGAACTCCTCCTTATTGACATGACTATTTGCCAACAAGTCCGTCGAGTCAAGAAAAATATTTCCATGGCCTGGATAGATTACAAAAAGGCGTATGATTCGGTGCCTCATTCATGGCTAAGTAGAGTATTAGATTTATACCGTCTCCATCCAAATCTATGCTCTTTTCTTAGCGTATGCATGAGCCAGTGGACCACACGTCTCTGTCTGCCAGACATGGCGGGGTTTTCTGACTCTACAGACTTATTAAGGATAAAGCGTGGCATTTTTCAAGGTGACAGCCTGAGTCCCTTGTGGTTCTGCCTAGCTATGAATCCATTAAGCACGCTACTAATGGATTCAAAGATAGGCTACCGACTCCGCAGAGATGGTGAAGTCATATCACATCTTTTATACATGGATGACCTCAAATTGTATGCACCAAAGAAATCTGATTTGGTATCATTATTAAAGATCACAGAAAACTTTAGTAATGATATTAAAATGGAGTTTGGTGTCGACAAATGCGCGGCCATTCATGTACAGAGGGGCAGAGTTGTAACTTCGGAAGAATTACAACTCTCTGAAAATATGTCATTCAGATGTCTCTCGGAGTCGGAAACCTATAGGTACCTTGGAATGGCAGAAGGACTAGGTATAGCTGACAAGGAGATAAAACAGTCATTGACAGCATGTTTCTTCAGCCGCCTTACAAAAGTTCTTAAAAGTCTTTTGTCTGGTGGTAATAAGGTTAGCGCTGTCAATGGTTGGGTTATGCCTGCACTTGCTTACTCGTTTGGCATTCTAAGGTGGACTCAGACTGAGTTAGACGCCTTGGATAGAAGGGTACGTCGACAATTGACCTTATATCGAATGCACCACCCCCGTTCGTCTGTTATGAGGTTGTATATCCCACGGAAATGTGGGGGACGTGGCTTTTTAAACGTCAAAAACCTACATAACCGCGAGGTATGCAATCTGCGGGAATACTTCCTACAGTCAACTGAGGATGTGCACCGAAATATGGCCAATGTTGACAATTCCTTCACACCTTTATCCTTGGCAAAACAGAATTGGCGCAAGCCCCAGGTGTTAAGCATTTCGGACCGCACGACTATATGGAAGAGCAAGGAGTTACACGGAAGGTTCTACAAGGCTCTCACTGGGCCGGACGTAGACCAACTCGCTTCTGTGGCTTGGCTACGCTTCAGTAACCTCTTCGGGGAGACTGAAGGGTTTGCCTGTGCAATTATGGACGAAGTTATCATGACGAATAACTACCGGAGACATATCCTAAAGGATGGGACTGCCGACATCTGTCGAGCCTGTCATCGTCCAGGAGAGTCCATTAGGCATATCGTCTCTGGCTGTTCTCGTCTTGCTAACGGAGAATACTTGCACAGACACAACCAAGTGGCCAAGATAGTCCATCAACAGCTTGCCCTTAAATATAGTCTTGTGGATACTGAAGTGCCCTACTACCAATACCAACCTGCGCCAGTTCTCGACAATGGTCATGTCACGCTCTACTGGGATCGATCAATTATCACTGACAGGACTATTCCCGCTAATAAGCCTGATATAGTGATAATTGACCGATCGGCGAGCCGGGCAATGCTTGTTGACGTCACTATCCCGCATGACGAGAACCTCGTTAAAGCCGAAAAAGAGAAACTTACCAAGTATCTCGATTTGGCTCACGAGGTTACCGCAATGTGGCATGTTGATTCAACAATCATTGTGCCGATAGTCGTTTCAGTAAATGGTCTTATTGCGAAGAGTTTCGACCAACACCTCAAGAAACTCTCGCTGGGTTGCTGGATTAAGGGCCTGATTCAAAAGGCTGTCATCCTGGATTCGGCAAGGATTGTGAGGAGGTTCCTCTCTCTGGAGCCCTGAACCGTCGGTAGCTTAGGTCATCGACCTCGTTTTCGACGGTTTTTGTCTATTTTTATGTATATTTTTTTTAAACACTTTGTATTTTTTAAAAATATATGTAAAAATAAGAAATAAAGAGACATAATAATAATAAATATCCTTGGACATTTCACACAACGCCATCTCGTCCCAAGCTAAGCAACTTAATGCTTGTTTTATGGTAACGAGTTGGATGATAAACTACTTAAATACATTTTTTTTTGTAAATACATACATATTATAGATAGAAAAACACCCAGACCCGGGACAAATACTTGTAGGTCGTACAAATATTTCTTCCGTGCGGGGATCGAACCCGCGACATGCTGCGCAGCAGTCGATCGCTCAACCACTGCGCCAACCGTGTCGTCGAATCGTAAAAATATTCATACATTATTTTAATCCCCAGTGCTTTATTTTGTTTTAATATTTGTTTGAGTCAAGACACGTGGCAGAGGAATAAACTGTTACTGTACCATTTAATACCAGTGCTTCTCAAGAGGTGCGCAATAAATTATAGTTAGGCAACATAAATATATTATCACAAAAAAAATTTTAGTAATGAAAGCATTTCTTTTAATTTAGAATCGTTTTCAACACATCTCGAAATTAGAGGAAATTTCAAAACCTCTCAAAGTAAAAGACATTATTATAAAAAAAAATACTCAGCATTCAGGATGTTAAAGTTAAACATCACAATTTCGAACAATTTTTTTTTATATTTTAACCATGTTTTTATTCCAAAATTTTGTGTATCTTGGCAACCCCAAAATTAACTCACACATACAGAGCTGCCGCCATTTTGGCGTCTCACTTTTGTCTTAGCCAGAGTTCCGTCCGCCTTTTTTTATACGTCCATGGGTAATTAATACATACCACATCTTAATAAGTTTCACTCAAAAAAATACGCTTAGGCAGAGATGAGTGGGTTTAAATATGCGGGGCCCCCTTTCGCGCGGGGCCCGTTGCAATTGCTACTCTTGCTACGTGGTTAATCCGGCACTGCTGATACAGCATTAATTTTTAAACCGTTCTAGAAAAATATCTTAACTCGAATTAACAATAAAACGCACGTCGATGAATAATAAAACGCACATATCACTATCCGTCAAATTAACAACACTGCCAACCTACAGAAATTTAAGGGAATTTAGGGGACTCCCTTGGCATAACTTTTGAATTTCTGTCAACTGAGTTGTCATGATTAAAGTGGGGCTGCAACCTGTCATATTTATTTTGAAAATTCGATCGAGATATCTGATAAGGATTCGAGGGGCCCCTGAGCTTGAGGGCCCCGGGGCACTGCCCCGCCTAGCCCCTTGGTAGCTACGCCACTGCACGTCGTAGATTGCCCTATGACAGTCGCTCTCCGTAATTTTAATATATCGTGGACGGGGCGCTTAACGATCCTCGAAATATTTCGTTTTAGTTTTGGCTCCAACCAGCCAGACCCTTTATTAAGATTTTTTTAACGTTTGAAATCCTCATGCATACCCGGCCACCAAACGCCAGCCGGGTTATGTGGGACTCCGAGGCGCGAAAAGATGATAATTGCGCCCCAACCTACCCACTAAAACCAACATCCCTCAACTACCCGAAACAGGGCCACGGGTTTCACTCCTCCACAGTAGGGAGTATGCTCCGTGACCCTGATGGGGCCCTGGCCCGCTTGTAAAAGTGGGCCCGCCATTTGATGGGGAGCTCTGCACGTGCCCGCCTGCCTGGCCGCCCCTCCGTAGCTAGCGGCGGCAGCATGGCCTGCCTCTGTCGCGGCAGTTTAAGGCTCTCGAGGCAACTCTGATGGCAGAAGAGTCCCGAGAGCCAAAAACCACCACGCCTCTGTGTGCCCCTCTTCGTCTGGCCTCTCCCCGTGGGCTCGCCAGGCATGGGTGACCCTTGAGCCGGTATGGCCCCAACGGATCCTATAGGCATGCAAGCCCCCTCACCACAACAAGGGCGGATCCAGCTTTGGCGCCAGGAGGGGGTCACATAGTCGTGGTCAAGTCAAGAACTTATAATTTAATTTTGATAACAATAGATACAAGTAAAGTACGGTTCGATTCCGGGGTCAGGCAAGTGTCTTTGTCTAAACCAGAGGCACTGGCTCGGAGTCTGGGTGTCATTTCTATACATAATATGTATGTATTTACAAAAAAAAATGTATATAAGTAGTTTATCATCCATCTCGTTACCATAACACAAGCATTAAGTTGCTTAGCTTGGGACGAGATGGCGTTGTGTGAAATGTCCAAGGATATTTATTTATGTACGTAAGTACTGTACTTAAAAATATGTATTCTTTATTGTACACTTGAAAAACTCCACACATAATAACTTGTACATATCCACGTACATATTGCCCTCTTGAAGACACCCAGAGAACCACTATCACGCACTGAATGAGGCAGCCTATTTAAATTCCATAACCGTGGTTAATGATTTTGTAGCTAGAGGTATGTCACCCCTCGACATGACATGACGCAAAACTCCGCAAAATTGAAGAGGTGATACGACAAGGGTTTCCAACAAACAAAATAGAAACAGACAAAATACATACGTAGGTCACACTATAAGTTTTGCGTAACTTAAAAAAAATGTTATAACTATAATATTGTGTTTATTGCTTTTCAAAAGACTACATTTCAAACATTTTTTCATGCGATTGAACCGTTTTTTTAATTAAACAGGAGGACCACAGATCTGAATGCATGTTTTCTACGTGATGATTGAACGCTATCACTGCCTCTTCAGAGTTGGTAAAAGTGAAACCTCTCATGAAATGTTTGATTTTGGGGAAAATACAGAAATCACAGGGTGCTATATCGAGGCTATGCGCAGGATGGGTGACGAGTTGTACTTTTCCGGAAGCTAAAATGACTTTGTTTTGTTGGCCGTGTGTGAAGAAGCGTTGTCATGATGTAGGAGAACGCGGCTTTTTGGTCGTCTTGCGCGAACTTTTTCTAACACCCTCGGCAAACAACTAGCTACCGACTATACATAAAAAAAGAGATTATTACACAAAAGACATTATTATAAAAAAAAAACTCAGCATTTGGGATATTAAATTAAATGAAATAGGACCGCAAATTATTAAAAAAAGAATGACGAGCCCTCTGTTTTTCTTGCCAGTTCTTTTCAGCAGTGGTCGCGTTCCGAACTGGTGGTAAACTACAAATGCATTCTATATTTTTTTTTAATATGTTGACAAGTTGTAAGTGTCCATTGTGTGTCCTATACAAAATAAATTATTTGACTTTGACTTAAACATTACAATTTCGAACAATACATATTGTTTTTATTACGTTGTCCGTGTTTTAATGGCAAATTTTTGTGTAACTTGGCCACCCCAAAATTAACGCACACTTAAAGAGCGGCCGCCATCTTGGCGTCTCACTTTTGTCTTAGCGAGAGTTCCGTCCGCCTTTTTTTATACATCCATGTATACAACCAAATAATAAAAAAATAAATAAAACCAAAAAAGAATAAATTTTCTGAATTAGCTATGTGTCTCGAAACTGCACCGAAAGTGCAGTACGCTGATATTCTGCTGAATCCCAGTAGTGGCATACGGATACCAAGCTGCAAGCACTTGAGGTCTAACGTAAATATAAGTATGGGGTCTATGCTTTTGCTTCGAATAGTTCGTGTGACGTGTAGTAGTTATATCACTATCACTACATAGTATATAAGAAAGTCGCATTCTTCTGTCCGTCCCTATGTATGCATAAATTTTTAAAACTACGCAACGGATTTTGAAGCGGTTTTTTTTAATAGATATAGTGATTCAAGGGGAAGGTTTTTAAGTATAACCCACCCCCGCTTTGCACGGGCGAAGCCGGGGCGGGCCACTAGTAATTAAATAGACTACAAAAAAACACAACAAATTCATTCAATAATAAAAAAATTAAAGAAAATGATTACAATAAATAAAAAACCGACAATACTTAAAAACATTAAACATAATGATAACATTTGTATTAAAATACCAATAATATCTAATAAATTAATATAAATATACGACAATTTATATAAATAATGAAATCCCGACTGCATGCAATTATAATTACTTGAAAATAAAAATTAAATATGTGGTGGCAGAATCTTTGTTTGCTTAGATTATAGATTATATTTGTATTAATTAGTCCTTGTTTCTTTTGTTCCTTAATAAGGTATTGTTTTACATAAAATCTGTATGGTGATAAAATATATAAATAAAATCATTATGTTCAATTAGTGGTCCACCTAAGTCCTGGAACCAGCTCAGGGGGGGGTCATGACCCCCATGCACCACAACAAGGTGGCAGCATGGTCGAGGAGCAGACCCTTTAATATGCTGGAAATCCCATTGGATACCCGCATAACCCGGCTAGCTGGGACGCAAATTGATGGAAAAAACGTCCCGACTTCCCTAATCAAACCAACGATGATCCTTGACTATATGCTGCAGGGCCATGGGTTGCGTGGCGCTCCCCAATGAGGACATGCTCCACGACCCTGCTTTGTGGCGGATATGGATAGACCGTTAATAGCAACGAAAAGTGAAGTTATGCAGAGTACTTAATGATTGATCAATAGTTGATAATTCAAAGTAATGGGTAGTCTACCAAATATATGGCCTATCTTTATTTAAACATTCAGAGTTCCCATGCCAATTTTCTAAATCCCAATATAGGATGCATCCGATGTGGCGATTCCGTCATATAGGAACGTTATTAAGTCCGCTATTGCTGAGATACATCAAGTCCTGATTTACGGATGCGAGCGTTTGATAATTTGAATGCCTTCGGCTGATAAAGATGCGACATACCTACTATAAACGGAAGAAACTCATTGGAATCCTTCCTTACTTGTGTTGTTGTTGTGCCCAGTATGTGTGATCATTCTGAAACGTTATGGTTTTAATTTTGTAATAGCTTTAAAATTGATGGCAGTGGTGGCGCTGTGTGGCGGGTCAGCCTCTTCCCTGCAATATGGTTAGGGAGGGCGATGTCTGTGACGAGCATCAATCCTTTGAACAGGTACGTTATTATAATACTCCAGTTACATCTATTCTATACTAATATATAAAGCTGCAGAGTTTGTTTGTTTGTTTGTTTGAACGCGCTAATCTCAGGAACTACTGGACCGATTTCAAAAAATCTTTCAGTGTTAGATAGCCCATTTATCGAGGAAGGTTATAGGCTATATTTTATTTTCAAAAGAATTAGGGATCCGTTTGAAAATTGCGATTTTGTAAACCAAGGTGTAAAATCGAAAACCTATTTATGCGTGCGCTGCAAAATCTATTGACAATAGAACAAAATGATGTATTACGTGTTTGTAGGTCTTATAAGTTTAGGCACAATAACCGATTTTATGTTCATAAAAAATATGCACGGGTTCGATGCCCACGCGGGCGAAGCCGCGCGCAAAAGCTAGTTGTAAAATATAAGCTTTTGGTATATTTCGGAAATAATGGACTAGTGAGAAAATCTATCACAATCACAACATAAGATGTGAATGTGTAGACGCCAGAAAACCTCTACAACAAACTATAAGCGTTCAGAAACGCCATACTGTTGTAGGTGTTGGTCCGCTCAGGCATGCAGTTCTAAATACTGACCAAATACTACTGATGTTTGGCCCTTTGGTACTATGATGCGTACAAGCGTACAAATGTGTCTTAGAATTTTATGTAATAATGGCAAATTAAAAAAAGAAACTATTATCTGCTGGCCTGCTGAACTAGTGGTAAATGGTAAAGTAAATGTATAATGACGTGTCAAAAGAGCTCAGCTGAGCCAACTTGATGAATAAATTTATTTTTATTTTGATTTTGTAATGTGCGTCCCGCTTAAAGCGACACAAATATAAAAATCGACGCTTCCGATCCGATAAAGTGCGTGCAGGTTTATCTACACTTTGAAACTGTTCACCTTCTTCACTTCTTCCCACACTTGTAAAAAAAAACGAAAATATTGTTTTGTTTTTGTTGGAAATTGGATTCAGCTTTGATTTCAATATTTTCAAATTCAATTTTATTCAATTAAAAATAATCTGAATTTTCGTTTATTTTAATATGGCTTGTGTATCTCAAGACTATTACTAATATTATTACATGCAACTTAGAAAGCATGTAGGTACATGAATTTACATTCCTAAAACTAATTATGGACCAAAATATAGAAATGGAGCTGAAGCTATGCCGTGTGTGTTTGAGCAAAACTGCGAATATTTCAATATTTTCCTCACAAAGTGATATTCAGTTTAGTATAAAAATAATGAGGTGTGTGAGTGTGGTAGTCGCTGAAGGAGACGGGCTGCCCGATTCCATTTGTATCAGTTGTGCAGAGGACATAAACACATGCTACGAATTCGTCAATAAATGCGAAGCTTCCGACAAGGTACTCCGAGGCAGCACCAGCCCGCTCAGTGATATCGTAGCTAAAACTGAACAAAAAAAAATAGATATTAAAGCTGAAGACATCAAACAGGAGCCCCTAGATGAACCAGACAATGGGTCTGATGATGAGTTCTTGGCTAGTTTCTTACTTGAACAGACTATCAAATCCAATAATAATTATAAAGCAAATTCTAAGAAAACAAAGCGGCTATATAAGAAGACCCTAGGTTTTTATGATAACTTAATTAGAAGAAAAAAGGACGCAAAGTCAGGCCCAGTAAAATGCTCAGTATGTGGATTATTAACGAACTGCAAGTCTGCACTTGATAACCATATGAGAACGCACACTGGAGAAAAACCATATGCGTGTGACAAGTGTGGAGCACAATTCAATTTGAAAGGTACAATGAAGAGACATATCCTAAGCCGTCACACTGAACGGGAGCGTAAATTTACCTGTGAGACATGTGGAAGCAGCTTCTATTCAAAAGCGTCTATACAATCTCATGTAAGAATTCATACTAAAGAAAGGCCCTACACTTGTACATTCTGTGGTAAAGCATTTACGCAAGTGGCTTCTATGATAAGACACAAGAGGACCCACACTGGTGAGAGGCCATACTCATGCCGTATTTGTTCTAAAACATTTATTGATAAGAGTCATTTGAGTAGACATTTGGCAGTACATAGCGATGAGAAAAACTTTACGTGTAACTTATGTAACAAGGCTGTAAAAAGCAGAAATGCACTTAAAGCTCACATGGTGACCCATTCAAATGAGAAGCATAATATCTGCAATTACTGCGGCATGACATTTAGCATGAAAGGTAATCTCAAATCACACATACAGAGAGTGCACTCTGAGAAGTCCGGTGACTGCAGCATATGTAACAAAACCTTTTCAGACTTAGAAACACACATGAGAAAGCACACGGGTGAAAAGCCAATTGTGTGTAAACTGTGTGAGAGATGCTTTACGAGCAAAAGGAGTTTGGCCAATCACATGAGTTTTAGACATGACAGTGATGGGAAATTCAAGTGTTCTATTGGTGACTGTGCAAAAACATTCCCTACTGCCATGATGTTAGAGTTCCATGTCCTGAAGCAACACACCAATCATACTCCTTACATATGCCACCACTGTTCCCGTGGCTTTTTTAGGCTCAGTGACCTTTCTCGTCATCTTAAACTAAGCCACATGGACACACTTAAGTTTCCTATGAAGAGCCTTGTGACTGGTCAGTTGTAAACAATAATACAAGTCTGTCTTCAGAATAGATATGTTTGTAATTAGAATTACAGGTAAAGTGTGGAATATTCTAAATATGCATGTTCTGCAGCTATGTGTTTAATGGTACACAATGGTGATAAAAAATATACAAAAATACAGTCAGTGGCATAATTACAATTCTGTGTCTTATTTCCACAAAACATGAAAGCAACGAACATTTTGAAAAGGTAGAACAGATTTAGAAGTATTGTTTAGTGAATGGCTAAATTTCTATTCAATTCTGTCCAAAATAAAATATTTACTTATTTGAAGTTAAAAAAATAACATATCATTCGCATGAATTTTATATTATTTAATTCCCGAACTGTTTAATTTCAATCAACAACAAATCAAAAATGGCTTTTCCAGGAGTTGATTGATTGTTAAATCAATCTACAAAAAGATTTTATAGCCTTAATTTCCTGTAAATTGAAAAGATGGTAGTTAATATATGTACCTAAGAACCAAGTAAATTCAGCCCTTACATTGTAAATACTAGAATGACACTTGAGCAAAATATATGTCTACATGGGACTAGAGGGTAAAACCTACACTAAAATGGTCCGGATAACCTGATGATTTTAGTGGGTTCCATTTAGCCTACATTTTCTGGATGGAATAGCTTGACATCTAACTCGCAAACCCTTCAGCACACGCTCAAACTACTAGTCCCGGAAGGTATCTACATTATAAATGTGTGCGTTATACAACATTAAGATAGTAAATGAATCTATTCCCACGCGCGCTCTTTAATTGTTCCGTAATGCATGTTAACCAACAGGTTCTTAATGAAGCCCCCTTCCTGTGCAGCGGAAGGGAGCGTGGCTGGCCGAACGCCGACCCTCGGGCCCAATGGCGCGGAAATCCTGCGGGGCTTCCTGACCAACTTGAAAATACCATCAGGGTATTTTATTTGACCAACTTGTTTTACTTTTACTATTACTTTTTGTTCTACGAATGATTGTAGCAGGTCCGACTCGGCAGTGGTTCATTTATGGGCCGAGATGGTAATGAAGTGCACATACGAGTAATATTATGGGGCGGGATACGAATTAACATTGCCACAGGACAGGACGGCGCCTGTGCAGATATTAGATATTAGCTAGTAAAGAACTCGGTGTTTCAACCGACATAGGTAAATACTAAAATGTAGGAAAGTTGCCGATAGAGCAAGGTCTTCGAGTTACGATGAAGCTATTAGTGTGCTGGTAGGCCTCCCACACGGTGGACTGACGACCTGTTTAAGGGCGCCGTAATCCCTTAGAAGCGGGAGGTACAGGCTCTGTCGTTGTGAAAATACTATAAAGATGGCTGTGTGCAGCAGTGAATTTCTGTTGGCTGAAATGATGATAATAACAAAACAGATGTCTGTATTAGCCTTGTCCTCGGAAATGTGGGAGGCTACTTCCTATGTAAAGGATCAAAGGTTTTAATGGAAAGACCTATAAATTGAACAAACAACAAAGGAACAACAGACTATTCTCTGCAGAGCAACCGGTGGTAGGGTCGGTATTTAAGCAAGGATTGTGGGAGACCAAAAGAGAGGATGGATTGTGAGAATTAGGAAATGTGTACGAAAGGTTTGAATGTAGATATGACGACCGATAGGAGTATACAATGTAGTAGTCTACCTAGCGTGGTACAAGGGCCGAAAGATGATATTGGTAATAATTATAAATATGACGATCTATAAGAGTTTTGTGATAATAACTAAATTATAAAGTTCGTTTTGAGTTTGAGTATGGCGGAGTCCCGGTCTAGAGTTAGTGCATTTGGTTTATCTAAGCATAACTAGAGTTTACTTCATTCTATTTGAGAGACGGGCGTATCTTAGGGGCGTTTCTGCACCAACGTCTGGGTTTTGTAACGCGCGCCCTTAACCGCGCTGATAAAGCAGTACTCTTTATCTCAGCGCTGTCGGTAAAGCAGGTACAGGTGGTATTCTTACACCTTTCTCTTTTCGTTGTTGGACTTTCGTATTGTTATCTCGCTCGCGCGCCAATTAGGCGACCAGGTGATACGCGGAGGCTTCGCGACGTTAGCTTAGCCCGCGACTGCCGGCGGATCGCACGTGTCGGTCGTCAGAAGAATAAAATTGTGCCAGGTGTCGTGATGGATTAAACGGTGTAACAGTTCAGTGTTCGAGTTTACAGTGCGGATTGTCCTACGTGCCTCGCCATGGGTGATGTAAGTAGAAGTTTGGCATTAAATGTATGCAATCGTGATCCAGTTTAGTAGCCCGTGGCCTAATCCTGCGATCTAGAGTTCGCAGGTCGACGGCCCGCGTTGTCTGGGATCAATTAACGCGTACTTACTCTCTCCGTGCCTTACGGCAGAGATTCGCCCCGACCGGGACCATCGGTAAAAGTACCCGACACGGCCCAAGTACTGTTACACATCTGATAACACCGATATCGGCGATACTGTTCGATTTTTTACTTATTGCCGCCGCAATAACAAATGAGTGGCTATTGTCTTATCTGTGGTTATTAACGAGGTACCTAGAAGATTGTGATTGTGTTAATCTATCGAGACATTTATTGATTCGTGGAATCGATTTTAACGATGACGAAATTGTTTACCTACCCTCAACATTAAAATCATGCCATGATAATAACTTTACTATACAAAATCCAGACCTTAATCCACTCTGGTCCATAATTTCCATCGTCATCATTATTTTCAGCCAATAGACGTCCACTGCTGGACATAGGCCTCTCCCAAGGATCTCCACAAAGGCCGGTCCTGGGCCGCCCGCATCCATCGTTTTCCGGCGACCGTAACCAGGTCGTCAGTCCACCGTGTGGGATAATTTCCATTATGTGCATAATATTCATCATCTGTGTCGTGACAGATTTGGATAAGACAGTGTCACCAACCAACTGGTTTGATCATTTGTGAGTGTCGCAAGAAACTACTAGAGGATTTTTCTTTTTTAATTTGTTGTGCACTGCCCATACCCTTTTTCTACAGGTCTCACTCTGCCAAAGGTTTGCTGGAAGAAAACTCTTAGAGTTAAGCTCGCCTGTGTACATTTTGTCTCCAAATGATCATGTTTTATATTATGTATCTGTGTGCAATAAAGAATAAAGGAACTAGTCTGACTGAAACCCTGTGCTACCCTGTCTAGTCAGCATGGCACTATATGCTAAACTTTGCAACCTACGAGGGCTGAGACGATGATAATGATTCGTTGCGGAATCCAAGAGAACTGACAACCAGATCTGCTCGTACTATTCCGGTTACTGGTTGGGCAGTGAAACTGAATATGGCGACGCGTAGGTCACCCGGCGCCATTACTGCAGGCGTTGCACTTACTGACCCCTTTTCATTTATTATACCTTTTATTATGACATACGTATCTCGTGTGGCTATCGTAACAAATGGTATTGGCAACTTATGTTGCTTCATCTCTATGTTAAGGAGGATGCAGTATAACTTATAAACGGGAATATGAAAATACAGAAATCAAAACTATTTTTACACGCAGTTCTTTATAGTTCGGCCAAAATTTAAAGAAATTCCTTGACTTTTCAAGTCGTTAATTAATCATGCGATTTGGTTCACTCAATTCAATATTTCCAAAAAACGTTGTATGGAAGTCGCCTACTAATGGCGAGGTTATGTAGGTAGTCATGCAAAATATATTTTAAATAAGTACATATCACGGGTGCCAGTGGATTAAATGAGAGATTAAGCAAGAACGATACGAATCGCGAGGTCTTACAAATATGTTCATAATTGAAGGACTGAAAAATGTACGATCCAATGGCAGCGTTAAGATTTATTTATTGATTGAAGAAGACGCTTGGCCTCAGCCCACATTTAAGAGGGAAAGCTTAGGTCTCCGTATTACTGAGAATAAACAAATACACACGTGAAAAAATCTCACACAGCTCATTGATAGTTGCAAGTAGGTTACGAGATCATTCTGCACTCCAACGCAGAATAGTAACGCAGGCATTTACATAGTTCACCTTCGTTTTATTACTCTTCTCACCAAAATCGTCGAGGCCTCTTGGCTTCCGATGGACAGTCGGAACGGTCCACTCCCACGTTTCGCTAAGCCACAGACGTGATAATTCAAAACTTCAATATTATGCCATACACAATACAACGGAATATGATCCAAAGACAAAAAAAATGCGTAGGCTCTCAAGGTTTAAAATGACTCCACGAGAATGTAACCTACATTACCTGAATGTTTCAATATCTCTCGCAAGTTCATTATGGGACGGGAAAATAAATGTTTATCTAAGTTTTTATTGGCTACGTGTCTTTGTTAAGTTAGAAACGTGACAAAACTGGCAAACATTTTTATATTGATCATGTGTATGTTTATCGATAACACACCATTCCCGTGTTGCTTATTCTAAAAAACAATGAAAAGAGGAAAATCTAATATGTATATTCTAATACATATCTGTACAATTAAATACAATATACGTGGATGGTACCTAGGTACGTACTAATCCAATCTCTGAATTTTAAGAAACATCGAGACGGTTTGTCATTCATATGTAGGCACTATTTTCATCTGATTTAACTGTAAGTCTTTGTGAATGAAGTGGAAAATATGTTGTAAATTTTCCGTAGGTATACCATATTCTTTAGAATGTGTTTGCTAGTCAAACTCAAAAGGAACTTTATTCATGTAGGTTTTTATTACAAAACTGTTTTATATCGTCTTGTTAAATCCACCGTCGTCACCTATCGACCCTTTTCCCACACCAGTGGCGGATTTACCAGTAGGCTGGAGCCTAGGGCGGCAGATGTGGACGTCTAAAAAAATGGTAGTCAAAAATAACTCGTCTCAAGAACTGTAGAGGCGGCATAAAAAGCCTACGGGCGGCAAATCCGAAAATCAGCCATTGTCCCACACTAGGTTTAAGTCTTCATATACTAAAAGTATTTTGCTCTGGTTGGTTATGTTCCGATACAAACTACTGGATTTGGTATTTCTCAGGCGAACTATCGGATAAGACTACCGCATTCGATACAATGCGTTTACCACACCCTAGCCGGATTTATGGACCTTAAATCTCGGTCCCTAGCAAGATCCAGGGCAGCGGGTTCGGTACCCTTCTGTTCACCTTGTAGGCCAAAGAGGGATATTCCTCTTTCCAAGCCACTGCCGCAGCGAAAATGACACGTATAGTCTCCGCGGCAAATGGCAAGAGTCGTTTTTGCTGGTTATGTTGTAGTGGGTAACCCGGGCGTACTTTACCATGTCTCCGCGTCCGTAGATTCCCACAAACCCAAGCCCTGTCCAGGTTGAGCGCCCATGCTTCTTAGAACCCCAGCGATATAGACGAAATAGATATTGCAAGGTCACCTAATAATGACTAGGGCTAGATGTCTGTATTTAATGTATATTAAAGAAAACTATCTCTTATTGCAATCGGAAACCCAATTTCCATGCAACGAAATACGATGGCAACATGATATGGTACCGGTACTTACGGTAACTCGTCTACGAGATGGCCGGTGTTGCCTAAATATTCAATTTCAAATACACTCTTTAAGGTGCCGTGAAGGCAGGTGGTGAAATCATGTCTTAACTCTATTTTTTGCCGTATTGAGGAAAACCGGCAGCTTTGTAGGTACACTGTAGATTGACTTCAAACATTTCCTTCCTTTTTGATCGTTTGTAAAGAGGATATCGCTATCTTTAAAACATAGGAAATTGATTTCCTAAAGTTCTGATAGACATCTAAGAGTATAAACTATTTTATCAAAGAACTGATAAATAACTTTTTTTAAAACTAAGATAAGATTTTATTAATTAATACCCTCGTTTTCCAGAATATTTTTATCTGTCAATGCAATCTAACGATAGTCGCAATTAAACGTTGTGATATTGTAATGAAATCCAATAAGTATTTAACATATTTATCCAATATTTCTTTATTATGACAAAATGTGGAACGATTGGATAGTCACGTTTTTGCGTGATCGTAAACGGAATGGCCAGTGTTTGAATACGAAGATTGGGAAATTACAAAGAAATTTTCGCAGCAGACATTACTAATCACGGCCATACTATCTTGGCGCACAGGTAGATACTTGTAAGAAAGCTAATGGCCTTATAAGCAATTGTCAAAGCAGAGTACAAAAATAGAGTTACAGTAGAGAAATACTGAATTTGTGACTGATATTCCCCATATTACTAGTACTTATAGATATTACTAGTTACCTGCCTGGCCATTGTGGTACAGTAAGGTGATTCTCGTCCATCAAAGTGGAGGACCTTGCGTATTTGGTCCTCGGCCAGGCAGGTTGGCACAGGTTTCCTCATCAATTAATCTCTTGCGGTTACATTTTCTGCCTACCTACTCCCTTAGGGCAATTCCTACAATAAGTGGGATAAAATTCGTCCCGACGATTCATCAATTTAACAATTGAAACAAACAACAACAACAAAACGTCATATTTGCAGTAACAACGTCATGCATTTAGTTACATAATCTTTGAGTGAGGTTAGCGTTAGCCGATATCATCGTCCATATCACTAAGGTCGAGCTACGCGCAGCCACTCGCTCCAAACGTGGCCGACCGAGACACGCCGCTCGAACTGCAACAAAAACCTGTATTACCCATTATACTCACGTACTCATAGTTATCAACTGGTTTTATGCCCTGCTTGCATATTTATTTTACGTTCCTTTAAAACGTAGGTTACGGTCAAATCAGATGATATCTTGTCACGATGGTCTAGAAGGGAAGAGCTTGAGTAGACAGTGAGTGTGGGAGATAGTTGCCCCCTCCATTTTAAACAGTCCAAAAAGTAAATGACGTATATCCGCGGTACTTCCTTAGCTTTTATGTAAAATTTGTTTCTAATAGTATATTTTCTTCTGTTACAGTCATTGCTGAAAGAGGATCCCCTTTCGAGGATCCAACGAGAGATCATTGAAGTGACAGAAAGAGAGCGAGAGTTCAAAGAAGGCCACTTCCGTATGAACCGGCTCATGTCCGAGTCGACTATAGACGTGAACCAGCAAAATGGACACATGAACGGCGACGCCGACTTGAAGCCACAGAAAACCTTAAACAGAGCAGTGTCCACTTCCCATTTGCTCGGACCTGTATCGCCCTCGCCTCCTATAGCGCCGACACTTTTAAATACAAATGGTTACACCAGGAGGTTCGCGCCACAAACGGGTACAAAAGGAATGATGCAGCGGTTTATCGCCAACAAGGGAAAACTGCCAGCTGGGCCCGTCGGTCCCTGTGGAGTGCCCTATATGCCCGCGGCTTCTTCGCCGAACGTCGCGATCGCACCTCCCCTGGCGTTCCCGACGTCCCCGGTGGTTGCGCCAGTCGTCGCCCCACCGGTCATCACCCGCACGCCCGAAGGCAAACCCGTCAGAAAAGGCTACGTTCCCGTCGAGGAGAAGATCCAAAAGGAACTACAGGAGATGAAAGATCGGGAGCACGAGCTAAAGAAGATGAGGAAAAAGCAGAAACCCTTCGATTTGGAGCTAAGCGACAATGACTTATCTTCCGAATCTGAGGACGAAGAGATCCCTTTGCCCGGCAAATTGAAGGCGACTAAATCGATAGGCGAGCTATACGAGGCTCTGAACGAGGAACTTAGGTCGCCCTCGCCGCGAGCTAACAGCTCGGGCCAAGAATCCATCGGCAGCCTGAAACCGGCGAAATCTCTAGCGGAATTATGCGAGCTCGCGCCCGGCGAACAGTTCCTCGCACCGAGCTCCACGCGGCTCATAGCGCAGTGGGAGACCCTCATACAGCAGAAGCAGGAAGCCGGGGCGGCTTAAGGCGGTGGTGATATTCGGAAAGGCTGACTGGTTCAAAATATGCGTTCCGCATCTGTCGCGTCATAGTGATAATCGTATGCAAGGCCGAAAGTGTCACGGTTCGGGTGGCATCGCGTGTGGTCCACCGCGTACGGTCGGACAATTTGTGTCGGACGGGTGTGTCGCGGCGTCCCTTGTGGGGCTGGTATCCGCCGCGTGTGTTCCGGCGTGTCGCCGTTGCGTAAACGGATCCGAGCTTTGCGTGGACACGTATCGCCGATCGATTGTGAAGCAATTAATTTTCTCCAGATAGCGAACAATGCAAATGATGGGTATCCGCTACAATAACGAGTGATCGCGGTTGGAAAGCGGCCCCGCGGCGAGCAAACGCTGCCTAGTGTGAGTAGAATGGCTGATTCCTATTGTTTCGGTGCGCTGAAATGCCTTTTTTCGGCGTCAACGCTTTCCCGTCGATACGGCACCTCCGACGGCGCTTTGTACCGCCTCGATTGTGAGAAAATCCAATCGGCAAGAAACAACTTAATAACACCTTGAAATCGGCTCCCAGTATTGTCGAGATATCGCGCCGCTGCGGATTTACGACCAATTATTCCATTTCCTATTCATATTGTAGTTAAAAAACTATGTTATCAGGCCATCGGCTAAGTACTTTATCGTTCCCTTGACATTTTTATACTTTGGTTAAGTATGATGATGTTCTCAAGATGACTTGGGCTTTGATAAACTACCGGTATGTACCTACTGAATACAATAGGTTCGTATAAGTTAGGTCAAGAGAACGATTAGGCGCCGGTGAGAGCAACAATCTAGGCCGTATCTCTACTTTCGCTATCCATGCTACACATTCCGCGATACATTATGATTAAGTTATATTTGTGGTACTTTCGTTTACGTTCGCGGTTACATGATTTATTCATCACTGGAAAGATTATAGCATTCTTTGGCGTAGCATGGCGGTGCTAGGCGGAGCACGAAGCACTTTTGATCCGTGCGTTGCTCCTACTAATTATTCGCTCTCACTATACTTACGCAATTAAATATATTATGTTACTTTGGACTCTACATGACCTTGATCAATGGTTAAGTAACACATACCTCGTCTAACTTTTCACTAATCAAACTTAGAGACTGAAGTGAACATCGACCTCTTGTTCGAATCCATGTTACGAATCACAACGCGAATGAACTAATTCATAATTTTGATCCAGTATTTCTTATAAATCGTTATTTAATTAAAAGAATTATACATTAAATGCCTGTTAGGATTAGTTAGAACTTTCAAATATGTTTGTGCCTTAAATTTCCATAGTGCATGTTCATTTTTTTAAGAGCGATGGTTACATATATATGTTACATACGAACTTTGTAAACTGGATGTTATAAGTGTGTCTGAAAAATGTATTTCAACATTCTGCCAAAGTTTTCAACGTTGTTTTCAAGTTTTCAAAAGAAGGAGGTGCATATTGAGAATATTCTTTTTTATACATAAACAACAGCGTAGTTAACGCTGGTAGAAATAAAAGTACTTATAAGCATCTTAGCCATAGCCGATCATAGATTCACTATGCACCACAAACAAAGCTGTAGTGATACATCGCTAGAACTATTTGTATAAATAATTTAGTAGATACTTTTCAAAACCTTTTCACCTAAATAATAAATTAGTCAATTTAATTTAACGTTATAGTGAATAGATCAAAATCATAATAATTATTGAGATTGATAGATTATAATTGTTGCAATATTATAAGTAGTACGTTTAAGTTTATGCCAGAGGGTTTCAAAATCTATTTATTAGCTGTAAGGAGGCCTTGCGAAAGACAAATTTCATATACAATATATTTATATACAACAACATACTATACATATTTTCGCTGTTTTGAAACAAATTGTGATATAAAATTGCCTTAAAGTACTTAATAGAGTTTTTTACAGTGTACTTAATTGAAAATGAGCATAATACATAAATGAAATGTTGATTTATGTTTGTTTAAGAATCTTTTGCAATAAATGCATTGCCAGAATCTTCCGCAGTTTTATTGTTTACCCTATTGTTGGACTGGTATTATCGGTTGTATCGATAATGATCTAGAAACGTTTATCTCCCCTCACCTCTGAAGGTTTTCCGCCACCCTCAGTATGCAATGTGTTGGTGACTACCCACAATTAAACTTAAATGGATATTCCCACGTACATCCCCTGTGACTTCGCCTTTTGTCCTACTCATGTTATAGGTAGTTGGAAGTGACTGAACCAGTCTTAATTTCACCTTAAACATCAATTTGTAATTAGTTCCACCACGATATAAAATTGAAACAGCGAGCTATTTCCCAAAATGGATAAACCCAATTCAAAATAATGGCAGATGAAGTCGCGGGTAACAGCTAGTATGAATTAAATATTTGGTTACACGGAAGTATGCATTTATTTACCTTTAGATCCGAGTCATGCATTGGGTTAGAGTACTGCAGTTGCTACTCTCACACTGCAGAGCAGATACGGTAATAGTGTGACATTAAAAAAGGTTGTGACATTAAAGAAAATGTATTGACATTTAGTGTGAAAGCCTTTGTCCGTGTGGTGACGGATTTAGAATACAGTGTCGGAACCCCATTCCACCGTGAGTGCGTCACAAGAGCTGATTTAAGGATTTTACATGATAGAAAATGTACTCGCAAAACAAAGAAGACTTGAAAACTCATTTCCCTCTATGCGTTTGGAGCAGGTCCTACTCAGTGATGATGATCACCATGATCAGCCTACAATAGTTCACCTATTTTCATGAGCCACTTCAAGTGATGATAATATATTTTAGCGTTGGGGATATTGCCCCATCAGCGTGCGACTTGAGGAGCTTTGACATGATTGATTACCTCACAGTTCGTGTATGTCTTAATTATTTATAGAAATCCCATTGTTTCCTATTGTCTATCTAACAATTGTTTATTATACGGAATTCAAGATAGCGAGTGCACGCAATCGGTAATTGAGTCTTATAAAATAATGACCAGTGTACGAACACTGATCTTGGTTCTCAATACTGAGAAATAAGTAGTCAACTTACCATCAATGGAAATCTGTCAGTCAAATACGTATCTATGTCTATTGTTTGATGACCCCATCATGTGCCCGTCCATCACCGTCCAACGATTTAAAGCAAAATTAGTCGACTGTGCCGGGCAGGCACACCAATCATTTCACTTCAAATGCGGATTTCTAATCCTTGATCAAATATGTTATATGCATGCCGTGTAGTGTATACGAAAACCTTTATCATTCGCTGACAAGCAAGTTAATTAATTAATGGGCTCTTAAAAACTTAACCCCTGGATACAAATGAGTTTAATCGCAATTATTTCTGTTTTACACCAAGACCATTGCCCAACCCCTCCAAGAATCAAACAGACCTCTAGTAAAGTAGACCAACAAGCCGTTTCGGAAACAGCAACCGAACTGCTATTTCTGGTATGCTAAGCTGGTAAGAATAGTAAATCATTTTGATTTTATTGAGCAGTGAGCACTAATATCTAAATACGTTGTTTTACTCAAAATGTTGACATTAAATTCTGTGTGGGAACTAGACGCGGAACAATTGTTTGCATCTCGTTATCTTTATCTCCGGCCTTATCATCCGTTTGCGTGCCTGTCCTTGTTTAAACAGACTTTGTTTGTTCAGGTTTAGCCGTGTACATTAATTTGTTGGGAAAGGATTTGGGCGAGCTGTACTGATTAACAGGGATGTTCCGGTTTTAAAATATAACCGGTTTACTAACGTTTTTTTATGATTACCATTTGTCTATTTTGTGGGATTGATGGTTATCGGTTACACCAGCTGCCATCAGTTTTCACGGTACCTACCTACTGACTTCCTGTATCGACTGTCATAGGTGATGAAATAACGATCGGGACGGCTTTCGTGCCCTTCGATTCACGGCGGAGGCTTCACATGTATTACGCCGAAATGCTGATGCTTTTCTCAGACCTCACTAAATGACATAACAAGCCAATGGTAGCATACAACTCAAGCTAATGTCAAGTTCGGCGACATGCACTGGCTCACCTTGGCTCCGGGCTTGTAAGAAAGGCTTACGGCCTTAATACTGTGGAACAAGGTTTAAATGCTCCTAGCACGGATATCGTCGAGGCAGATAACCTTTGACTGGTCCCATGAGGATAATTTCCGGTTATGGAGTTGTTAAAAGAAATGGGTTATTCGTCACACGCAGTTTAAGCCTTGGCGTTTACTAAACTCTGAGGATTGGGTTTTTCTTTACTCAGGTTTTCCATGGGGTGTGTTTGAACAAACTTTTAGATAGGGTCCACAATCTTCCACAGTGCGAGCGCGAATGCCATCCGCTTCGGACAGGTAGGCGGCAGGTGTTTGTGTAAATATTGAGCTGTTCACTTGATGGTTGTCTAAATTTCAACAATTATTAATCAAATAACATATAAGAGTGCCACTACCACTGTAGTTTTAGTATTATCCAATGTTACCATATCGCGACGAAGCCCGGTGAAGGTTGGAATGGTCACCCATCCAATATCTGAGCTCTACTCCTGAAATATTCCCTAGCCTTAAGTATTTACTCTATGGTCTCAGCCATATTTAGCCCCGTGTTATATCTAATTAAAATAACAATAATCTTTGTGCTCCGTCAAGGATTACAGGCGTGACGAGACGCGTATAATTTTGAGAATTTCGTGTGACGTAGGGGCACTAACTAGTAACTACTTAATGCCTTTTCACGGTCGCGCGTTCACGTGAACCGTCCACTGCTCAACACTTCCATCCACCGTGACCATCTAATATGCATAATATTTGTTAAGACTAAGTGTACTTGGCCTAGAGATAGTCTTTAAACCCCGATGAACATGAGGGTCTTAAAGTTATAATTTTGACGTGAGTAGTTGAGGAATCCGCGGTAGTCGAACTAATTTTCCTTCCCTTCAAGAAGTGAAGTTTTAAATGTTCAGTTCATAATATTATTTACACTACTGACACAATGCATGGATGCTGCCACTGACCGACCGGCTGAGTGATACGACGCCGTGCGGTGACGGAAATAGAAGTACATGGCGTCACTATCCTGAGGGTCTTGAAAAAGGTGACTTGATTGAAACCTCGTTCGTCAGTCTGATACAGGCGCAGGTAATTTAGGTTTCTAGTCTGGTTATGGTAATTAAATTTTCGTACGAACTGGTCACTTCCAGGGTGCCACGTATCTTTACAGTCTACACTCGATTTCATAAAAATTAAATCAGCGGTTTAGGTGTAAAAGCTTAACAGACATCAATTATACACTCTTTTCATGCAGACTGATTTATAAACTAAATGAATGACGATACTCGTTCAAGTTCTTCATTTTCCCCAGCCACAAATTCCAACGACACTGTGAAAGACAGGTTTGCGAGGCGACGTTTATAGGTCGCTGGCGGCCTATAATAGGATTTGAGTAAACTAACCTAAGTTTATGTACATATAGTTCAATACCACTAAGCGATTGACACGATTTAAGTTTGTACGGGTTTGTTCTTCATGTTTTTCGTTGGATTAATGTAAGTTGCACGTTGTCCTTTTACTTTCCCGTCTGACACATTATAAGGTATGCCGTACCTACTAAAATATAGGTTTACAATACATGTATGCGGTTAGGTGATGTCATTACAATAATATACAACAATCGCACCAACACCTATGGGTGCCGGACACGGCCACTGTAGCGACCACCATTCTACATACCTCAACTACGTACGCCAAACCTCAACTATCAACATCAAGAATTTATAGCCTACAAATGTGAGAATTACCAAAACGTGGTGCAATATACGCTGAAACGGCACGGTAAGGTACCTTCAAAATATATCCGCGATTTAGACTCGTTCAAAATCACTTTAAACACATCAGTTAACAATCATGCATAAGATTCAATCTGTATATTCTGATTTTCTCATTGCTAACAACTAACATGATTGATGAGGTTCCCAATTAGAATTATCTTCCAGTTCGATTTGATTGTGACCGAGTCGTTGTTCGCCGACATTTAATTGATGTTTTTTTTTTACAATTTGCGCTTTCACTTCCAATAAGGCAAGGCTCCGATGAAAGCGGGGAAATCTAGCAGTCACGTAGGTACTTAGTGTATTGTGTTTTTTTTCAACAACAATTCATAGTACGTATAAGTACGGAGGAAGTCTGTAAATAGCGTCGATACGACGATAACCCATCCAACAATAGAAATGGGTCTGGCCAGCAGCCATTGCTCCTAGCATTTCATGCGGCTATGACCATCTTTATACATAATCTTCCTCTCCCCTCTCAGAAATCATCTCAGGCCACCCAGTGCGAAGTCGGATCTCCTTCAATATCACGGAGGAAAATTATGTTACTCTGCCGCGGGTGCCATACTGAATACCATAAAGAATTATTTTTTAAATGACTCATTGCGTGTATTTAATCCTCGTAGTTTCAAATGCTGTGCAATGTAACAGTCGAGTATTTCTTAATTATATCCAGTAACTAGCTGAATATCGTTATTAAAAAATAGGGTTCATAAAAAAAATTAACAACAAAAAAACTAACAAAATATAAAATAACATTTTGGCGTGGACCACACTTAACATTTAGGGGGATAAAAAATAGATGTTGTCCGATTCGTAGACCTACAAAATGTGAATATAAAATTTCATCAAAATCGGTCCAGCCATTTCGTAGGAGTTCAATAACAAACACACGAGAATTTTATAAATTAGATAGTAAGTCGCTCCAGCACAAGCTCCGCTTACAGTGGAACACCGACCCACGGGACCTAGTTTATGACAGGTCTTAAAATTTGTGTATCTCAATGTAATTCAATGTGGATGGCGAAATAATGAGATCGTCTGCCTCAAATCTATATTGACGTTTCAATTTACGAATACATTTTTAGATACATAACTAGATTTTAATTTCGCAATGTCGAATATTTTTTCTATTCAAATTCAATGCATTAATCATGTCATTAGTGTTAAGAATGAAAGATTGAATGGTGTCGCAAATAGGTAATCTTCTGTCAATTTAGACCTTCACCTATAAAACTCAATAAAAATGGCTTAGAATGAATTTTAAATAGATTACATGAAAAATGCATCTACATTTTTCATGTAGGTAATCTATTGCAATTTTAGATCGCATTATTAGATTTATGGAATGTAATCATTGCAATAACGTAATGAAACGGTAAAAATATCAGATTAATGACAATTAGAAAATTAAAGGGAATGAATATCACTCAACGGATCTAATTGAATTTGGCACAAAGTCAGATTACAATCTGGAATAACCCATGTATGCATTATGTTATATCCCTTTAACGCCATGTTTTATTCTGGAAGAAATATGCGTTTCAAGTAGAATTCATAACTTAGTTTATATTTTTCATGGATGTATAAATATCAGCTTAAATATGCTACAAAATACATGATTTCACACTTATGCATATTAGTATAGGTGTGTGTAACTTTTTCAAATCTTATCTTATATATCTTTAAACTAGTGGCCCGCCCCGGCTTCGCCCGTGCAAAGCGGGGGTGGGTTATACATATAAACCTTCCCCTTGAATCACTCTATCTATTAAAAAAACCGCTTCAAAATCCGTTGCGTAGTTTTAAAGATTTATGCATACATAGGGACGGACAGAAGAATGCGACTTTGTTTTATACTATGTAGTGATAGTGATGATGAGCAATTCTTGTATATATATAATTGGAATCTCGGAATCGGCTCCAACGATTTTCATGAAATTTAGTAAATAGTGGGTTTCGGGGGCGATAAATCGATCTGGCTAGGAATCATTTTTAGAAAATGACATTTTATTCGGGTTTGGTGGGGGGGGGGGGGGGTTTAATAAATCGATCTAGCTAGGAATCCTGACATCTATTGGCGAATAATAATACATACTACTTTTTTGTGAGCACAACAGCAGATGGCGTTGTTAAGTAAGACGAAGTAAAATATAATTTCCAAAAAACTTCGTACTTAAATATTATTTCCAAAAAACACAATAAAAAAAAAATTCGTAGCAAAGCACGGCCATCCAGATATTACATACTAATTTCCGAAAACTACCGTGAAACGCTGAGTTTCCTGGTCACCGCGTTACATACCTACTTTGTAATCACGGTCAATTACGACCGGCAACACCCAGCTTTTCAATTACAATGCGACTGTTTGATCAGGCGATTAATAGTGCTTACCACAACGGGGCACGGAGGGAAACTGAGGCTTAAACAGTGGCGATAAAGTTCAGTTTTGTTGGGCAGGTTTGGTAGATACGGTTCGCATACAAATGTTTGATGGCATCCGTAAACTTAATAGGTGCAATTATTATAACGGAGCCCCTCTGTTTGATAAGGCAAAGGTGTTTCATTTCATTAAGTTACTATTTTTATGTATTTTAACATTATGTATGACACTGTCTGTTCTGTACAAAAGACGCCCCAAATCTCTCATTGTGAGTTAAACCACTTTGTTCTAAAGGAAACAGTGTTTAATCTAGTCGAATCTCTAAGCAAATAAATAGTTTAAAAATATCGTAGATTAAAAAACATACACAAAGAAAGCCTCGCTTCCACGCCTATTCTGTCCAAGCGTATCTTTATCTTACATCCATTTTCTTACTACATATTTAGTTCCTATAGTCGTCTAAATCAAAATGAAAAAGTTTTATACTAAAAAATTATATAAATTTAAATTCTTTCGAATGCTTTTAAATAGTCAAATATAACTATACATATACACAATATTTAAAAAGAAAAACGAAAAATATAATTATTTAGTTTTTACCACCGGTTTGGAATGCCATTGCCCAGAGAAGAGCAGGCAGAAAACTCCATGGTTGCTCTTTTAAATGAATGGGTTACAATGATGTTAATGGGACTAAGGTGTTCAGTGTCTGTATTTTATGTTATTGGACATTTAAATACGAAATAGGCAATGAAAAAATAAAAATGACAAGCCTCCTGAGTTTCTTGCCAGTTCTTCTCAGCAGTGGTCGCCTTCTGAACTGGTGGTAGATCTATTTTATTGTATAATATGATTTTTAATAATATGTTGACTATTAATTGTAAGTGTCCATCGTGACCCAAACAAAATAAATGATTTGAATTTGACAGTGGTACACAACTCTCTTACGATACTCTCAGGATGGTATGTGTTATTGACCGTGTATACTCCAAACAAGGAAAACTGAACTATACATATTGTGGTAATTAATGCGCTTTTACACGAAACCTTTAGAATGTCATCATTGACAAAGAGAGAATGTTATGACGAGCTGTTTTCTGGAGAAAACGATGGAAAAGCTAAGTCTGTGCGTTAAGTAACGCGTTTGGCGCCGTTGGTTGGTCGGCATTCATAAATATGCTGACAAGCAATTTGTACGTAAACATTGATGAGTCCGTGAATTGCAAAATCTTAATGCACTAGCGGGAGATTCGATCTGAAGATTGGTTGAGACAGTACCTACCGTTGCCTAAACTTTTACATTTATATGTATGTATACGTTTACATCACTTCCTTTAAAAGAAATGTGTTAGGTACTATTGAACTTAGACGCCTTTAACAATGAATAACAAGAACAATAATTTAAAAAAATGGATTGGGAATGGATTGTAGGAGTGAGTGATTGTAGAATTGTGTATGAAAGGCATGTAGGTATGACGACTGGTAGGTGTGTGTAGAGTACCTCCTAGTGGGGGACAGGGGCCGTAAGATAATAATAGTGCTTAAAAATATGACGAATAATAAAAGTTCTGCGATAAAACCTACGTAAATAAGTTCCTTTTGAGTTTGAGTTTGTTTTTTTTTCATACAACGGTATTAAAATGCTAACAATGCTCTTTTGTGGCTTTCACATAATCATTTTATTTCAGCTTTCAGTTTTGTAAAATAGGCTGGCTGGCTATGGTACATAACAACATTAGGTACTCTAAGTTTAGATAAGCATTCGAATAATTAAATTATGTGTAACCTTCAGATGATCGACCAATCATTTTTTTTTCTAAGACAAGTAAATATTTTACTGAATCATTAAAATCACATGGAATTGGATACTTTAGTGCTTGAACAATATGTGTTTATTAAGGACTTCAATGTTATATGTATAAAATAATAAATCGGAAATAAAACAACAATTATTGAAATCAATTCAAAACCCAACATGGAATGTTGAACTGGCATGGAAATGGAATGAACCTAAACATAGAAATAAGACCATAAAGCCTATTTTGTGGAACAATACAGATTATAAAAAAACTGGTGTACAAAAAATAGAGCCTACTGAAAGGAGCAGTTTTTGTGGCTGAATTATTGTTCCATATTATAGTATGACTTCCTCATACTGACGATGTTTTTCACATCCAAATTTCATCTGTGGTCCACAATATATGTTGGGTTCTTCATGCTTATTTCGCTTGCCAATTACGACAATTTCGTCAGCTGGTGCCCAACATTTTAAGAACATGGAGTTGCTTGTTATTTCCTGTAATCTTGCAGAGAGTATATAAATTTTTGCATACTATCACTAGTATTATCGATGTAGTTATGGCCACAGGGTTTTTGTTACACCCCGTATATGTTGTACTGGACAATTCGGCCATCTCGCGTCGCACACGTCACAGAGTGGCGGAAAGTACCGCAATTCGCAATGTACCGTAATGTAAAAGCGGCCAAATTCCGTGCGCCCGTCCTTGCCCCACTCGCCAGATGAGCATGCGGCCCACAGCCAAAACCGCAAGGACATTGTAGATACGCGCGATTACGCTGGCTGATCTGCTACTGGCATAAGAGCTAAATTCGTAATTGAGCAATGAAAAAGGCTGGTGGTATTTTTTGTATGGGTGTATGTAAACTTAAACATTGCTGGATCGGTTCCAAAAGTTGTTTCACCATTAGAACGGCATATGATCTGTTTATATAATTAATAAATATATAGAGTAGTAGTATACTCTTATAAAAGACCCACTGCTGAGGCGGCCAAGTATTTAGATGCTTGCTTTGAGGAAGTATTCCCCCGAGTTTATTTGGATAAACAAACATGCTTTTCATATCGAATATCTAAGAGGTTATCCTGCTTTTGGAGGCAAATAAGCTTATCATGCTTTTGAAACATACCTACTGGATGTGAAAGTATGCCATCCGTTTGGCAATGCATAATAATGTATTTAGGAAACATTATTAATTTCAAAACTGATATTTTATATGTTGACCGAAATATTTTAAAAGATCTTACTAAATTATCCGCGTATTGCATACTAATAAAATAATCAAACGATAAAAATTGACGGCACATGTTGGAATATTAAATTGTTTATCTGAAAGTTAAATGCAATCGCTGCTCACGTAAATTTTTATTTCTATAGAAATGAAGAAACCTGTTCATTAGCCTACTGTAGACGGATTGACACAGAGTATCATGTCAAGATATTTTCCTCTTTCGCTATTTCAGGAGGATATTTCAGCGAGCAATACACTTACATATTATGCTAGTACATTTACCTGTGTCAATATAATTATCAACAGTGCCTACATTTCTTCTTGAATGTGTTGTGGTAGTAAATCGTAAAAGTTTATACGGAAGGATAATAATAATTGTGCATCACATCCTATACCAACCCCAACAGGGATGAGACAGTAGGCTACTTTCACTTCATTGAATTTGAGGAGGTTCGTCTCGACGGTGACCAGCTTACGGGTCGATACGATAAACTGGTAACTACTCCTGTTAATATTTTAGTTATTACCTATGTTTAAGTAGGTCATAGAGAACAAACCTTTAAATATTTTATGACAGTTTAAAGTGGGACATCGATTGGGAGGTAGTATTGATTAAGTCACATTTGTGTGGTTTAGTTTACACAAGAAATCTGTTTCAAACCTTGATAGGCCTAGGCTGCGTTACGGCCAGGGCCGGCGACGCTATAAAGATGAATTTCGGTTGCTAGACACTATTTAAGACGAGCCTTCATACTAACTATGCTTACATCGCGGCGGGTATTTACAAACGTAATGGAGACAACTGACTCCCAGCTGAAACTCTTACTCTACCCTGGAATCAAGGCAACTCATGGATGTCAGACAACGATTGCAATATCTAGACCCAAATTAATTCAATGTCCAGGTCGAAATTCTTGAGCTTGAGTGCTGTAATTTCACACGATTTAGCCTCAGCTCTAGGGTGGCCCTGAAGCACACGACTTACTTGGTGGTAAGCGAGTACCGGCGCCAATGACGTTTATAAGCAGGAGAAAAGGCCAAGCGTGGCACATCAGCTGCCAGACCTCCCCTGATATAGGTGGCCTTACTCACGCGCAGGTACACAACGTCACCCAAGTCTCTTGTGATGTTATTTCGCCGCGCTATTCTTTAAGCTGGAGGTCTTTCCCCAGTTTGGTAATCCAGCCAGTGGGCGGTAAGGTTATAATATTACCGGTTTGAAGGTATCCGACTCCAATCAAACGACGGCCAGATTATGAGAGACTCCAAGAGGTTGGCGAGTTCCTGCTAAGCTCAGAACATCCCTCGGAAAAATAAACTAAAAAAATATATATTTGTTTGACCGTTGCCGACTGAGTCACGGTGCTTTAGGTTACTGCATCAGTAAATAGAAAACTAAAGCCCACTAAAGCCCCCTTGTATTTTGTTTCACAGCTCTGGGGGTCCAACAAAGCTAGGAGGGCCTTTTTTCCATTTGTGTCAGTGATGTTATCTGAAATACTGTTTTGCAGTGGTACGCAAACGATGCCCCTTATTTTTCACATTGAGGTCAGTATCTATTATGCATTCAGGGTGCGTAATCATTTGAATAATTGCCTTTATATGGGACGTGTAAACAACTGCAACTGCTTACATAACACGTCGCACTACGCGTTTCTATCGTGGGGGTGAAGTCATCGACTGATGAGGACTCTCGCACGTAATCTTTCCATGTTGTTGGAGATCTGGGCCCCAAATCTGCTAATTCAATGTTGTCGAAGTCGATCTTATCACTTGCCGCCTAAATAAGGAACCTAGTCTATTATCAGTTATGTAAATACTAGCTTTTGGGCGCGGCTTCGCTCGCGTGGACTTCGAACCCGAGCTTATCTCTATGCATTTTTTTTATGAATATAATAGTGGTTATTGTGACTAAACTATGATAGTTAGACATGTGCTCTCGCGGACTTTTTTGTAGATTTTAATAAGACCTACAAACTCGTAGTACTTCATTTTGTTCTATTGTCAATCGTTTTTGCAGCGCACGCATAAATAGGTTTTCGATTTTACACCTTGGGTTACAAAATCGCAATTTTCATACGGATCCCTAATTCTTTTGAAAATAAAATATAGCCTATAACCTTCCTCTATAAATGGACTATCTAACACTGAAAGAATTTTTGAAATCGGACCAGTAGTTCCTGAGATTAGCGCGTTCAAACAAACAAACAAACAAACTCTGCAGCTTTATATATTAGTATAGAAGTATAGATTACACCTTGGGTTACAAAATCGCAATTTTCATACGGATCCCTAATTCTTTTGAAAATAAAATATAGCCTATAACCTTCCTCGATAAATTGACTATCTAACACTGAAAGAATTTTTGAAATCGGACCAGTAGTTCCTGAGATTAGCGCGTTCAAACAAACAAACAAACAAACAAACTCTGCAGCTTTATATATTAGTATAGATATTAAACACATATCTTTATTAATCATATTTTACATATATATTTTTTAAATAAACTAATTATTATAAGCATTTATTTAAAGTAAATGCATACAAAATAGAAAAATCCCACCCATGGCGGAGCCCAAGGCCCAAACCACTGGTGGTCAGGGGTCCAGAGTGAGGAATCTCCTCACAATACGTGCCGTATCCAAAAGTACTGCCGTTTGGATCAGGCTCTTAACCCAGGAGCCTAGCGAGACCATAATACTCCAAGTATATATTATTAGTTAGGTAAATATAATATATCGACGTGGAGTGTATTTAGAATACATGTCATCACCCCATTGTATCCTGAGGAAATGACCGACAAAAGGAAATGACATGGCCGATATCCTAGCCGAAAGCGAAGGAAAACTCAATACGAAACCCCATGCTAACCCGTCTGGCCAGCGTGGTACAGGAGGCCAATTGCCCTCCATGTGACTGGAACAGTGGGTCGGGGCTGCGTAGTAGTAGTAAATGTAACATAATTATAATTATGCAATGAAGTGTCTGAAAACAACCAAAATTTGTATATAAATTCCAAGAAAAGGTCAAATGGAATATGAATGAATAGCATGACACATCCTTAGAGAATGTTAGCAACCAAATCGAAACAATTGCGACGATTTGTCCCGAGAGTGCCTTCTACAATAGTTTGCGCAGGTGCGCGGGTTGGGGCCGGCGTTCAACCCGCGACGCAGCGACGAGCGTCCTGCCTGCCTACATTTGAACAGTTGGCCCAATTCCGAGCTCTGACACTTACTGTGACATTCTCAATGCTCCAATGGGAGAACTTTGATTCAATGTTTTGCCCCTATTTAAGTATCAATACCTCATTAGCATACTTACTGAGTATTTTTGGAAGTACAACTTCTTTAGCGGCGGTAAGCACTTGTCTTGGGATGGGTATAAAATGTCAAACTCGCGTCAGGACACGTGATGTGATAAAAAATTCGTAAGATGGAGGGTGGGTAGACCCCCGGCGCGGCGTCTTTACATTCTATACAACGCCAGAACGCAGCCATAGGAAACTGCTCGCGTATATATTGTAATTTTGTTTTAAAAAACTGTTATTACAATGCATACAAGAATTTTGCGTACTCGTCGTGTATAGTTTGTACCGTGCATGCTCGCGTCTTCGTTCCTAACTATACTGAATTACTTACATATACATTTGACAAGAGTGATATAAGTCTAAGTAGATTTTTAATTCAGTTAAATATGGAATTATAATTGAACTTTATTAGGTAGGATAAAATAGGCAGGATTATATACATAATAATAACTTTTATCATAAAAAAAATCGCGACAGTCCTTTTTTAATGTTGTTGAAAATAAAATTTTGGGGCTGTTGGTCTGTAGTGACATGTTTTAAAGAATTATTGAAAATATTAATGGCTTTTAGATGTAATATCGCCAAAATCTATATTACAAATAGTGATCTAGGTTTAAGCGCGCGTATTCCGAAAGATACACGATTAGTCCCTATGTGTACTGGCGCTGTACGTTATGGAACAAGATATACTTCTATGTTACTACAAAGTATACGCGAGTAGTTGCGTACTGTTATTGTATGGATTGGAAGAACTTCTTAAAAATCTTATTTCCAATCTATACGTGATTAGTTTCATACCCTTGCGTTCTGGCCTTGTACATAATGGAAAGACGCCCCGGCGCGACTTAGGAGGAAGTAATAGTTATATAGGGTTACATTTTCTGTAATATAAATTGTAATTTTTGTGTAGGTACGATCGCGCATTAAATACATATATCGTATTTAATCACATAAATGCTATTACTTTTATACTGATAATTAAAGCAATTCGTGCGATATTATTCCCTAACCTAACTTTTTTTTATTACTTATTTTGATTTATGTAGATTTGGAATACACTGTTAGGGACACCCATCACAACCTGTGGGTTTTGTAAAAAGCTAAAGTTGTTAATGCAATTAATATCTCCTGAGATAATTGATATCTCATGGGAGGGGCTTGATACGAAACCCTGTTCCAGTAGTATAATTGTAGGTACTCCATCAATTACTAGTATTGTATTGTTTCTACAAGCTTAATTTATACCTAATTCTGAAATGGTTCACTTTCGACAGAGACCGGTACAATGCTGCGTGGGCGTGCCGGCTGCCAATTCTAATGAGATTAAGACCTTTTTAGGTATATTGAAATACTAACCGAGCAGGTATAGCTTAGCTATTTTAATACAACACTCTGTCAGTAATCCATAAATAAATATTTCGTCCTAAGTGTTTTTTTTGTATCATTTATAGGTCCAAACATAAATAAATATCATTAAAATAAAGTGTTAAACAAAATAAAAATAAATAAGTGTAATGATTTCTTAGGTTTTGAAATTAAATACTTTAGCTACCGTAGGCAAATCTTTGTTACAGAGAGCACGAGGCATCTGTGATAGCAACCATCTGGAGGAGGAGCTTCTGCATGTCAAATCTGTCCTGCGGAGCAACAGCCTTAGACTCCCACGTATGCGTCACAGAAGCCGGCCCAAAGCACCTACAGTTGAGCGACTACCTGATGATTTACCATACATCAAGGGTATCACTACATATTATAAAACAAAGTCGCTGTCGTCTGTCCGTCCCTATGTATGCTTAGATGTTTATAACTACGCAACGGTTTTTTTTCAAAAAGCGTTTTTTTTAATAGATTAAAGAGTAATGTTTATAAGTATAATGCATACATAATATAGTAGACAAACACTGATAAATGTAGGGGTTCATCATTGCATCCGTGCGAAGCCGGGGCAGGTCGCTAGTTACTGATAAAGTTGGAAATATTCTGAAACGTGCTTCAATAAAAACTTATTTCAAGCCACACAGGATGATCAGCCACCTTTTAAGACCAGTGAAGTCTAACATCCTCCTACAAGATGCTGGTGTGTATAAACTTGACTGTGAGTGTGGATTATCATACATTGGGCAAACAAAGAGAAGTGTCGGTATCCGCCTATAAGAACATATAGCTGACATAAAAAACAGACGCTCGACCAAGTCTGCAGTTTGTGAGCACACATTCAACAAGACCAACCACTGCATCCACTTTGATAGACCACAAATCCTTGCCAAGGAAAATCATCTATTGAGATTAAAAAATTAAATTAAAAATTTAAAAAAACCCCCGACCCAAAAACCTTTAAAAAGTAATAAATAAATACGAGTACATCGCGTTGGGGAACCGCTCCCACTTATTTAGTACCTGACCCCTGGTCCCCCAACGCGATGTATTTATTTTTTACTTTTTAAAAGTTCTTGGGTCGGGGGTTTCTTTTAATTTTTAATTTAATTTTTATTTTATACTTTTTATAGGTACACACTTAATATAATGTAGATTTTGTTAAATTGCAAGTGATCCGCTTTCATTTGAGACCCCACTCGATTATATTTGCAGACATTCGGTTATTCTTCCCCACTTTCACCCGTCATAACTTTTAAACGGCTCAACCGATTTTCATCAAACATGTCTAAGAACACTCGCCCGTAACTCACCTTTCATACAAAAAAAACTATATTGAAATCGCTTCATCCGTTCGTGAGCTACGGTGCCACAGACAGACCGACAGACAGACAGACACGTGAAACTTATAACACCCCTCTTTTTGCGTCGGGGGTTAAAAAACATCCAAATTTCAATAGAGAGGATGGTTGGCAAGTACCACCTGCTTGGGATCCAGTCATTAAATTGATCAAATCTCAAGCAAAACACTCATCTGCAAGACCTCTGGACACCGTGAGCGATTTCTGCGTGCACAGGGAACGTTATCAATTAAACAAAATTATAGGCGGTAGATTTTAACTGTTTCTTTGTACTTTTGAAGATAACTGTCATCTAGTCTCTCTCGCGACCACACTGCTGCAAAGCATTCGAAACGTCGGGAATTAAATAATGTAATATACACGCGATAAATCGGTTAAAAAGTGTTTAATTTCAATGTTAACTAAGTGTTTCTAAACGGTTGTCGGCGTCAGATATAGAACTAGGAATGAAAATTCATTCCTAGTTCTATATCTCTACCGACCGAATAATCTGGGTCAGGTAAATTTTATCGTTTGGTTTAGCTCAACTTCTTTTATTTCTAGGTATAGGTAGGTACCTACTAAGGATAACGACATCACGAAACAGGGAAATTTCGTAGAAATTATTCCTGAAAGATTTTCGGTCAATACCAGTTGTTAATCTTGGTTACCACTATTTTCTGATCATATTGTGCATGCTCAATTTAAAAAGTTATTATTAGACTATTATATTCTACTATTCGCGCGCTGTACAATATTAATCAAAAAGAAAACTTTTATCATTTTCTATTACCATTACGAAAAGTGCCAAACACATCATCGGTTAAATCCCTAGAACCAGGATGTTTCCAAAGTCTATCTGGTCTCTTGTGTGGTGAGGACAAAATTAAGCTCCTTGGTTTTACCCACACACATTTAACGCTATTGCCTACTTATCGTTGTTAAGAGGAAATCTACCTGTTTCTATATGAGTCACTGAATGTGCGTAATGATTTTCCGACAATCTAGAGCTAATTCTGCCCAAGAACTTCTTGACTGTTTTATATGCATTTGTCTTCTTACTACTTCTCAGCCCATATATTACCCACTGCTGAATTGGGCCTCCTCCAACTACATGGAGGGTTGGTAATTAGCCTACGCTGGCCAGACGGGTTGGCACAGGGTTTAATATCAAGTTTTCCTTCTCTTGCGCCTAGGCTTTTGGCCTTGTCATATTCAATGGTCGACTCTTACAACACCTTTAGGATGAAATGGGGTGGTGACACAATTAATTTTAAATCCGTCACCACACGGAGTAAGCAGGTGCGTATTTATAGAGGCACACTTTTCATATCCCTCAAGTTAGAATTAAACATGGTCCCAGTTGTCATCAATTAATAAATTCCACCATACATTTTTAAAAATACAATTTTGCATTCATTTACCTATATTCATAAAAAAAATTATATAATTCAGATGCAATGTGCATTGGAGAAAAATCTAATATCAACTTCGCATGGTTTTTATGTTTTTTAAGTATTCAGTTAAAGTTAACTCAGTTAACTCTAGGGTGAATCCCAGTTAATGAAATAAGACCAACTCCAACTAAATTGGAAAGACGCAAGGCTTAAGTGAAAAAGATACCAGTATACTTCTGGATTTTGGTTATTCGGTTATGCTGCTATTTCACATTTCATCGTTTTGGCTATTGGTATTCGCTATGTGTGATGGTTATTGTGTGTTGCTATCCCATAAAGTCAAGAAGCGAGTACATACGAATAGCGATCAAAATAGTCATCAGTCGCCGCGGCTTGGAATTAAAACAATAACGTTACGCAGGTGATATAAAATCAATTAAGGAGGATTGTACTATTATCAGTTATCAGTGAGTCATCGGCCTTGAACAATACAACAATACGGATTATCGCAGGCCGTGTTTCACTTACACAAATAGCGTGTTGTGCAATCCACAAAAGGTTAGAAGAGCTATGAACATTTCCATCAGGATACCTTTTTTTTTGTTTTTGCTGGGGAAATGTTTATGCACACCATACCCCCCGGGGGAGAGGTCGGTGTTTATGTGGGACTCGTCTACCCACTAAAACCCCAGCGGTATACCCTCACACGACGCGCTTGGGGCGCCACAAGTTCGCGTAAACGCAGTCTACTGTGACGCCCCGGCGTGGTGCCCAAGCGACTATCAGAGAGGGCGTCCCGGCACACTGGGACGCTCTCAGTCATCAAGGCTTTCGTCGGTGGCGGCTCCCCCGAACCACCACCGGCCTCTCAGGCGGGCAGAAGGGGCCCGCACCGTCACGAACCCCCCTCCACCCCTGCCTCCGTCTGCGGCGCGGGTCAGCCGGAGCTCCCTCCTTCGCGACCCGCCCCGCAGCCCCCTTCTGCGACATAACGGCCCCGCAGAAGGAGGCCCGTCAGCCCTCAGGCCGGCGCCAACCAGAGGACACCGGCGCACCGCAGCCGTCCAGGGCCCGCAGGGACAACTGAGGATAGTGTCCCCCGTCTACCCAAGGAGGACACTGAGGACAGGGTCCACCGTCTACTCAAGTCCCCGGAGCCCCAATCTACCGCAGCGCACCAGCGATGCGCCCCGCAGCCCCCCTCCGCGACATACGGCCTCGCAGAGGAGGCCCGTCAGCCCTCGGCCGGCGCTAACCCGAGGAGGTTGGTGCCGCTCTTCGTCTCACCTCTCCCCGTGGGCCCGCCCGGCATGGGAAGCCCTGGCCGACAAAATAAAGCCTACAGAAAACCTTTCAGCTTAGGATAAATCATAAGCAAACCACTGTAGTAAGCAACAAGATATATATATATTTGTATATATCACTGTGGTCGTCTGTTTTAAACTCTTGATTAATAACGTATGTATGTGCAAAATGTTATGATAAAACAAGTAAGTATCTTCTTTCTTTCCTTTTCTTAAAACTTTGGTCATCAACAGTAACAAGAAATATTTGTACGACCTACAAGTATATAAAAAATAAAACTGTTGGACACAGGCCCCACTATAACAGCGTCAAATCGCACCGTCGCACAAATCGCTCCATCCAGCAGATGCAGCGCTTGCCGAGTCGCGGTCTCCACTCAAGAAACCCTCTACCTACCTCAGCGGTTTATTTTCCGCAAATGTGTGTAAAACTGATAATCATAATCGTCAAGATTCCAACATGCTAGTGATACGAACCATCTGATTTCCCGATCGCTCGTTCCGCTGGTCAAAGAGATCAGTTAAGAAAACACTTTGATCTGTTTACACAATCTATTCATACCGTAAGTACAGGCGAAAGCAAAAGTGACTTTTAAGACTAAAGCAATTGAATTAATATTTATTTACAGCGCGGTGCGGCAGAAGCGGTGACCGAATAGTCACCAAGCCCATCTATCATATGAGATAACGTAATGATGGTAGAAATCGGTAAGCGTTTGGCCAACGTGGCGTACTTCTTGAAGGAGGAAGTTCTCAATTATGGTGTATTTTTTATGTTTCTTACCGCATTATTCCGTCATTTATAAAATAATTTGAGAAGTTACTTTATAATGGCATTAGTTCCAGATTATAAATACCAATGATGTTAGAAGTAAAAAGGTGATAAATACAATAAAAATATAAGTTTTTTTAAGAATAGGTAAACTGACTTCTTAATAGGCACTAAAAGCCAACTTAACACCGACGTGAAGTCAAAATAAGTACATATATGTTTGACTAGGCCTACCGACTACAAATTGTTGTTTATTAGTAACAACAATTTGTAGTCGGTTGTAGTGTAGCTTTTTCCATCTCAAACGCCTATTTTGTAGTCATAATATGTCTGTACATATTTTGTTAAAAATATTTTATTTCCTTCTCTAGCGACTAATTTAACCCCATTGTCAGACGCGATTGTCCGGGTCAAACATGCGGGTAAATGAGAACCGTAAGAAGAGCTCTTTTTTTACTTTTTGATTTTACTTTTACTTATTTTGTTAGTCTCAAAAGTTACAGCTTTAGGTCGGGGCTGTACATTTGCATAAGGCATTCACGTCTAGCTGTCGTGCGTTGGAGATTACTGAATTAGTTCATCGCCCGAGGCGGCGATACCTGTACACAACAATAACTGTTAAACCAACCAAAAATCTTTTGCAAACACGAAAGGAGATGTTGACCATGTTGACACTTTTTTGCGTAACAACGAGATAGCTATCTCATGTCGGTTCTACTAGATTAACATGTCAACAAAGAAAAGTGTATATGGTACTTATTATTAATCGAACTCAATTTTACTGGCAGATTACCATTCTATTTATAAATAAAAGAGACATCATTTTATTATTAAAAGAGAGTGTTTTAAGTTTGACTTATGTATCTATGGCATCATAGCGAACCGATTTTTATTTAGGCTATACCAGCAGACGTTTATAAGGGATTGTCATCATCATCAAACATTGAAGATAGCTATACTAGGCGGGGGCCGCGGCGCTAACCCCCCGTTTCTTCGCTATTTCTGTGCTGATTTTTCAAATTTTTCCTCAAAGTATGAATCATTACAGTTGGTACAGTAAGTATATTGTAACAAAAAGTTCCTTTAACCTATTTTCCATTTGGATCGAGCGAAGCTTCCTTTTTATTTTTATTTTGGTTAGTTTATTTTGAGATCTTTGTAAATCTGACTTCTGAAGTGTAATATAATATAAACTAACTTTGCAACACATGCATAAATTCACTGCACCACAACATTAGGTCAGTTAAAGGTTAATGCAAGCATTAGAGTCTACATTAATAATGTGAGGTCGATCGCTTTTTTAATCAATGGAAATGTTTTCATCTATCTTACGAGTCATTAACCTTCGTTGGTGTAATCATTTACATTTAAATAGTATATTTTGTATATGTATAATTGTTGCCAGTGTGTATTGGCAGATGTCCGTGTAGTGGCAGATTAATACATAGTGTCACCATCTCATGCCGTATCGATCCTAAAGGCGATAATAGAAGATGATAGATAACAAGGAAATAATTGAAATGAAAATTAACCACAGTGTTAAACTGTGTAATCCTGGGGGATTGGTGTGATTGTACCCGTAAAGAAAATAACTTTAAAAATAATCGACTTCAGGATTCCCGTTGGAACGATATCCTGCGCCCATAAACACCCGATTGCAAGTAAGCGATTGCAGTAAATCTGCATGTCATACTTGATGAGCTGAGAATTTGTCACTTTCCAGACATACTCAAAGATGGTTCCAAATCTGTGATGTTGTTTTTGTGCATAATTTAATAGAATTAGCATTTTGCACTGCTTCTCGGTATAAACTATAAGCATGGGAAATTTCATATTCCTCCTAGTCCTTAACGAGAAGTATTAATAAAAATACTCAAAGCGCATATTTTATGAAGTGAAAGTATATCAGCAGTGTTTATTTGTTGATCACTATCGCCGTTGCTCCGGCCATGCATAATCGGAAATTGTCGCGAAACGCGTGACTATCGCTGCAAGCCGCTTGTCATACTAATAAATAGTGATCACTGCCGATTTATTCATGGTAAAGATTCTACCGTATATCATTATTATTCTAATACATATGTACAGGCAATCGCGTTAAATACATTTGTTGGCCAATGCCAGGTTAAGAAGAAAATTCACAAAATTGACTGGGTAGCTCAAAATGCATTTCATATCCCTAATCTAGAAAATCATCAGTTTCACTAAAATACTACTTTAAACTCGGATATCATCCTGATTTCTTAGGTTTTCGCGATTATTACACATTGATCGGATATCAACCTCTTTCATTTTCACTTTTTCACTGTAAAGCTTGTACCTTTTGTAAATACAATAATGAATTTGTCGAGAAAATTTCCTCTTGTGATGTCGGCTGAAATTAAATAATGTGAATGTATTTCCTACAGAATGTTCGTTTCATTTTTCTAACTGGTATTTGTTTTGTTTTGACTTTAGAGTTAGACCTACTTATGCAATGAACATCATAATATTTATTAGGGTTGATGTTAAACGATGACTGATTTATTGTTAAACTAGCGACCCGCCCCGGCTTCGCACGGGTGCAATGATGAACCTCTAAATTTATCAGTGTTTCTCTACAATATTATACATGTATTATACACATAAAACTTCCTTTGGAATCACTCTATCTTTATAAAAAACCGCTTAAAAATCCGTTGCGTAGTTTTCAAGATTTAAGCATACATAGGGACGGACAGACGACAGCGACTTTATTTTATACTATGTAGTGACGAATATCCATTCGTTTAACAATAAATCAATCATTTAAAAAAAGCAACGACAATAACTGATGAATTACGGTGAAAGTTGGCAAAGACTGCGGTTTATTCAATAATAGAGAGGTCTTGGAATAAATAAATACCTGCAATGACAATCAGTTACGTCGCCGCGTCGGCAAGATTCATAGGATACGTAACGATATGTAAGATAAAAATTGTCAATCTCTTGATAGGTAGGTACACATTTAGTTATGTATGCGTCATTAGATCATAGGTAGTGTAATTTCCATTAGCCAACAGTCATAGAAACATACAGGACAACGGTCGTTACACCTCCTAATATATCCAAACCGGATTAAACTGGTAGCTAACCCCTTTTCACGCTTGGCCTTTGTGTAACGACTGCCATAGCTGTTCGAATGACAGTCGGGGCTGACAGCTTCACGTGCCCTCCGTGCTTCGCCAGGAACCGGCCTGAAGATAGAATCTTCATCATCATCAGCCCACACTAGTCCACTGCTGGACATAGTCCTCCCCTAAAGAGCGCCATAGCGCCCTGACTTCAGCTTGACGCATCCAGCTGCTGCCCGCAACCTTTCGCAGATCGTCGCTCCATCTAGCAGAGGGCCGTCCCACACTACGCTTGCCGATTCGCGGTCTCCACTTAAGAACTCGTCTACTATTCTAAGATAGAATAGAATAGGTCAAGTTACATTCATGCCGGGCCAAAGAAAACAGCAATATGGAAACACTAGGTGACACCACGGTTTCTGAATCCGTATCATCCCAATCCACTACTCATAGGGTCTCTATCGAAGCCCATGTATTTCGGTTACCGGGCTACATTTTTGAAGACGGGCTAGGAGGTCAATTGATAGAACAATCCAGAAGTATTTTAACTGGGGGACGAGCACCGCGCTTGACAAGCATTTCCATAACAATACGACAGTCGCAGCTCTTGTGTTAGTGGGGCGGGAACGTCGCGTTTGTGACTTACGTGTAACGTGGACTGGAATGTTTGACTTATTCTTTTTTCTTATCTATAGAATAAATACGGCTGGTTCGTATTATGTAGTAGGACATTGTCTTTAATCTCCTCGAGTGTTCAACGTGAATAATTACAACATAGCTTTGTTTAAGCTTATGCAGCTATTAAGTGTCCCTCGGTGTCAACGCTGTGATAAGTGAGCACAAGGATTAACTTAACTGAGTAGAATACTGGTGGTATGATAGAAACCGTCCGTATGGTGATGGATTTAGAAAAATGCCACCAACTCAGATATAAACTACTGCTACTGCTACTGCGCAAAAGAAAAACTTGTAACAAACCCTGTGCCAACCCGTCTTGCCAGCGTGGCACAGTTGGCTGATTTTCCTCCGTCTTGCCAGCTTGGAGGAGGCCCAACTCAGTAGTGGGTCATTTATGGGCTAAAATGATGATGATGATAAAAAAAATAAAAAATTGATGATAACACCTGTCACCAAACTTGTATGCGCTTACTGCGCAAAATGTGTTTATGTGGTCCATATAGGTTATAGAAAAATTACACAATGATGTGAATATAATTATAACTTTATTTAGAACTAGCTGTCTCGGCAACCGTTGTTTTGCCATATAAATCTTAATATATATATTTCTTGTGTGCGTGTGTATGTGACTGAACTCCTCCTAAACGGCTGAACCGATTTGAATGAAATTTTTTGTATGCGTTTGGGTGGCACCGAGGATGGTTTAGATTCACAAATCAGCCCGACAGATGGCGCTGCAGTCGGTAAACAAATATCATGCAGGACAACGTCTGCCCGGTCAGCTAGTATCGCTATAAAAATAAGGGTTGATCGTAGAGGGGTGAAAATTGACAGTTGTATGTATTTTTGTATGATGTGTCATAAACAAAACAATCATTTTTGTCTATAAAATAAAAAGAAGTCGCAGATCTACCAAATGTGAATATAAAATTTCATCAAAATCGGTCAAGCCATTTCGGAGGAGTTTAATAACAAACACCGCGACACGATAATTTTATATATTAGACCAGCTGACCCGGCAAATTTCGTACCGCCTCAGAATCAATCAATAAAAAACCTAAATGATATTTTTTCGTATTTTATTTCACATTTTAAACCTTCCCTGGACTCACACGAATATTTCAAGGTCAAAATTAGCCAAATCGCTCCAGCCGTTCTCGAGTTTTAGCGAGACTAACGAACAGCAATTCATTTTTATACATAACTAGCGCCCCTCCCCGGCTTCGCACGGGTGCAATTATGACATATAAACCTTCCTCTTGAATCACTCTATCAATTAAAAAACCGCTTTAAAATCCGTTGCGTAGTTTTCAAGATTTAAGCATACATAGGGACGGACAGACGACAGCGACTTTATTTTATACTATGTACATAATAAGAGAAGAACATAGATCAAAGAGTGGCGTCGGATGATCCGTCCAATAATAAATATTCAAACCGGTAGACGGTTTGTTATAATTGCGATTGGCGAAAGCATTGTTTGGAGTCACAGCGCCGGCAAACCGTTGATGATTCGCCTCCGCCCATGACACAATGCAAATCGATTTGAACAGCGTGTCACGGCCCATCTAGGGCTGCGCAAACCAACAGATTCCAGAGCATAATAGTTTTTGGAGCATGGCCATTTGCATTTTACCCAGGAGTAGGTCTCAGCCTAGCGAATGGTGTAGCGTGCAGAACGTCTGCCTAAGACCTTCATGTTTTAACGTCTGGCCGACTTTGTACCTCAGAAGGCACATACAAGTCGTTGGATCAGTTTCGGCAACTACTCAGACCCACTGGCAGGTGAACCACTGCTGAGTTGGGCCTCCTCCACCGGCCACGGGGTTTCGTATCAAGTTTCCTTCTCTTGCGGCTTTCCTTTTGTCGGCTTTTACCACGCCCTCGAGATGAAATGGGGTATTCCAAATCCGTCACCACACATAATTGGAAAATGTAGTAATCTTAGAACAGCTTAACTTATCCGAAGTTGGACTACTGGTAATTCATTAGACCTGACTTCGTATGACAACAACCATTTTTCGTGTCCCCCGAAGCATTGAGCAGATCAGATATTATTTTATGATCACTCCACAGGTCTCGTCACCCGTCCCGCAGAGTTTGAAAACGAAAGTTTTCGAACAGTGCGTTCTGCCCGTCATGACCTACGGTGGCGAGACGTGGACACTAACAGTGAGACTAGTCCACCAGCTTAAAGTCACTCATCGTGCTATGGATCGAGCTATGCTCGGGGTTTCTCTAAAAGATAGTCTCCGTAACGAGACTATCCGACAGAGAACCAAAGTGACCGACATAGCTCAGAGAATTAGCAGACTGAAGTGGCAGTGGGCTGCTCGAGTTCTTGAGTGGAGACCGCGAATCGGCAAGCGTAGCGTGGGACGGCCCTCTGCTAAATGGAGCGACGGTCTGCGGAAGGTTGCGGGCAGCAACTGGATGCGTCAAGCTGAAGACAGGGCGATATGGCGCTCTTTAGGGAAGGCCTATGTCCAGCAGTGGACTAATGTGGGCTGCTGATGATGATGATGATGACTCCACAGGCGGTTAAAACAGTCTAGGCTTACCTGCAATAGTAGTCTACCTTGTCTTAATCTAATGCAAATTATCATGTGGCCTACTTCTAAAGTCAGAAAATATTACAAATATAAAACTCATTTTAACTTTAACTTTTCTTTTTATCATCAAGAAACGAGTGAAATTGATTTTCTTTTTGGGTATCACATTTGAGGAGAGGATATTTTTAACTCAATGCACTCTATTGAATCTAAAAAAAAACCTGTGTCAGAAAGGGCATCAGTTTGGTCAGTCACCTAATTTAATTAACAACTCACAACTCTTATGGGCACTTTAACAACTCTCAACAAACAACAACACAAATCTTATGGGAATTCACAGAAATATTTCAGCGCCCAAAAATATAGTCAGATGACAGCCCTGTGCTACATTTCCGGAGCTAATCAAATCATTTCGTCACTCATCGTCTTCTGTTTGGTCTTGCTTTGTATCGCCATCTGCGTTCTTCTCGATGCCGCATCATGCCAATTTTTTGCAAGATCATTTTAAACTCAATCTCACAAGTAACTTTATTTATACCTACAAGTCTTTTTCACACAACTCTTACAATTCGTCAAGTTTGGAACTATCACTAGTTCGGAATGCTGATCTACAGAGTCTACAGAGTGTGAGTATGTTTGTTACATCATAGCAGGAGTTCGTTTAGAGTTTAGTAAAACTTATAAATTTATATTATGCCTATGGCTTTGCCCGACTTTAATTAGTTTTTATGTAATTTGTGTAAGTTTAAGTATTTTGTGTAATAGCTACGGTTTCGTGTAAGGATTTTTCTTTGTATTCAACATCGTGTCATTATTATAATAAATGAGTAGTTTGTTCGCTGGGGACGGAACAAATGGGTCGTAGGGGCTAGTCCGGCCTCGACACCATTCCGTGACCTTCCAGACATCGTGTGATGGCGTCCATTGTTGACGACGATGGGGAGCGGTTACGGTGATTTATATGTGTTTAATGTGTGATGGCAGGTGAAAGATTACACAAAGTTATGACTTAGCATTAATGGTGAAATGCTTGTATCGTAAAATATCCTGTTTTTGTTAGGTTAAAATGGTCTTTTAACTGGTACCCGTGACGATTGAAAGGTATCGTATTTGTCACATGTAACACAGTGATTATACAGAGTGGAACATACCTATAGCAACCTTATAGCCTACCGAAAAGGTCAGTTCTGTGTATAATTTAATTTCCAAACTAGCCCACTGAAACAGCGGTTTTCAGTGAACCAAGTTTTTACCACAAGAAAAATCTGTGCTAATTCCAGTAGTTATACTGAGTCGTCACCAGAATGCCATAAAAAGTTACAAATTTTTCCCTGAGATTTTGCAGACAGTGTCTATCTTTCTACTTTTCGGAGATAATAGTTACTTTAGTTATTAGGTACTATAAGGGTTTTGTTACACCCAGTATTGTTTGACATGTAAGTATTTTGAATTCTTGATATTTCTTACTTTTGAAAAAAAAACTATTAGGAAGCCTCTTCCACGACCACGGTTGTGACTAAGCTTACTGAACTTGTGGAATTAAAATCCATGTAAATTGTACGCTACTCGCGTAATTCGAAGCGTCGATAAAAGTATTTTATGACAATCTGGTGACACGTTCAGTAGCTTCTGCCAATGTAGTGTGATAGTTAATTATAATGCACATATACATTTTTCATTTCTTTTAACACACTTTACTGGGTCACAACAATAGACTAACCAAACAATGAAAACTCGCAGGAAAGCTTATTCCTTGAATTAAGTTTTGTTATCGTCGTCTTGTGATAACGCACCTCTTCCTACTATAAATTACACAGCTTACTGAGTACTTAATCCCTACTTTTTGTCATACAAAATGTAAAGTGCGATGAACTTTGTCTACAGAGGGTTGTCAACTAAACTATGACACTGATCTGGCGCAAACTCGACAGTTATAATTGTAGTTTTTAATCTTTTTAGAATAATTTTAGTTACAGATATTAAGGTTTCTTTTTTTGAATGTGTTAAGTATTATAATGACCTATTACTCTATGTGCGTATAAAGATCATATAATAATATATACGCATACGGGTAGCAAATAACAGACAACACACAATAATGTACCTAATTAATTATGGAGATCTTTTCGGATTAACTTCAAAGTTTATTTCTGGGGATTATTATTATTGAATATCAAACTATGAAGATGTCACCGTTGGGTTGCCAGAGCACAATCAGGGGCCGGGGGTATTAATCCTAACGAAATATTAAAAATATTTTTAATATTGTCAACCCTGTCGGCTTGTTACGCAACGCTGTGTGATGCAAGCCGGAAGCATGCGCCTGCGTACGCAGCTTTTGTATCTACATTCTGTTTGATATTAAAATATTTGGAAATTATGTGATTAAAGGACAAGATCATTCTGGTAGCTTTTACATTTTAAGAGCTCCGCCGCACTATGTGCTTTCTTTCACCCGTGGTATGTAGGGTTGGGCAATTTCACTACATCAAATTGTTTCATCTTAGTAGTGAAAGCCTGAATCCTTCAAGGAATACCTACGATAAGTTTCTCCTATTATCCGAAAATATAGGAATTAAAATAATATAAATTACACTTAAATTAATCCTTATAGCCGCATTTTTGACTAACGTTTCTCACCCTGGTTTGTGTCGGTATCTCTCGTCTATCAATTATTATGTTTATAAACATTTGTGTTAGTTTTTAACCGACTGAATGATTTTCTTTTTGTATTTTTTTAAGTTACCGCGAATCTCCGTCACATAAAAACCAATTTGCAAAAAATATGTTTGTTCTATTAGTGCTGCCTTCAGTTTGGTCACAGATCGAAATCGGTTCAGTAATTTGCTATAAAACTTTGATTAAGGGAACAAAAGCCCTTACCGGAAGGCAACTTTGTGCAATATTATTGGTACCGAGTTTTATGCACCAACATAAAAAGTAAAGCCTTTATAACATAACGCGTCGGTTGGACTATAAAATAAAACAATCTAAAAAGCGAAAAGTAAAAATATAAACCCATTTGAAGTCGGTGTCAAATTAAATTGACATCGACGTTAATAAGTTTAAAGTGTTATTCTTTTTTCTACGGAACCTCCTAAATATAAAAGACTTTCGAAGAATTCTGCTCGCGTTCAGTTCATACGAAATGTTATCGGTGAATGCAAATCGATATTAAAACGCGAAAACATAATATCGGTGCTTTCTCCACACTTTTTGTTTAATGTTATGATTAAAGCGGACATTTTTATTTCCTCATAAATGTATACGAGGCATAAATAAACTTTAGATGTAACGGTATATCGAATGAAAATGGCTTCAATTTGTTTTTGAAATATCGCTTTTGAAGGTTATACATTTGAATGACTTAAATTTTATTTTAATAGTTTTGATATAATACATAATAAATTTCCTGCAACCAATTAGTTATTCTAATTCTTAAAAAAGTTATGGAAATAAATTAATTAAACTACATATTTGAATAGTTTTTACTAGTTCTATTATGTTTTATTATTACTAACATAAATATGTACTATAGATGTCTGTAACTAAACTAAATTGTATTACATATTTACATATTATCGCACAAAAGCTCAAATGCCTTTGAGTAAAATGAACAGCAGCGTGTACTGATAGCGGCTAAAGGATTATACCCTTTCTTAGAACTCAGGATAATGTATAAATTAATCCATTGCAATTTTCACTAAAAGTGAGGGTGCAATCACAATGTAAAAGTGTACTTAGTTAAATTAGTGAGAAGTATTTATTAATAGCGAGCCCTACAAACGGAACAATGGGCGAAAGTGCTGAGAGCCCATGCCTTATACCGCTACCGCTCCGTGTGTCTGCCGAACATGTTAATATGGGAAAATTCTAGTAAATTTAAGCTGTAATTAGTTTAATAGAGACGTCATTGACCTAGTTTGTGTAGCTAAGGGTCATGGGAACCATGTTTCTTGTGGTGTATACCTGTGATGACGGGTGATGACGGCATTACCGCAGAACTTTTGAAGGCGGGTGGAGAACCGATCCTTAGGGCCCTTCAGAAGTTGTTCAATTCCGTCATTCTCGAAGGACGAACGCCAAAGGCATGGAACAGAAGTGTGGTGGTGCTGTTCTTCAAGAAGGGAGATAACACCTTATTGAAGAACTACAGACCCATCTCACTTTTGAGCCATGTCTACAAGTTGTTCTCGAGGGTCATCACGAATCGTCTCGCATGCAGGCTCGACGATTCCCAGCCTCCCGAACAAGCCGGTTTCCGAAAAGGCTTCAGCACCGTAGACCATATTTTAACGCTACGGCAGGTTATACAGAAGACCGAGGAGTATAACCTGCCCCTTTGTCTGGCGTTCGTGGACTACGAGAAAGCCTTCGATTCGATCGAGACGTGGGCAGTATTGCAGGCTCTCCAGAGGTGCCAAGTCGACTATCGGTACATCGAAGTGTTGAAGTGCTTGTATGAAAACGCCACCATGTCAGTCCGACTCCAGGACCAGACCTCGAAACCGATCCAGCTGCAGCGAGGTGTTAGACAGGGAGATGTTATCTCTCCGAAACTGTTTTCCGCTGCACTGGAAGATGTTTTCAAGGTTCTGGACTGGAAAGGGCTGGGCATTAACGTGAACGGCGAGTACATCACTCACCTTCGATTCGCTGACGACATAGTCGTAATGGCTGAAACCATGGAGGACCTCACTACGATGCTCGATGGCCTCTGTGGAGCCTCCGAACGAGTCGGCCTTAAGATGAACATGGAGAAGACGAAGATCATGTTTAACATCCATGTTCAAGCCACTCCTGTTAACATCGGAGGTTCTACCCTCGAAGTTGTTGACCATTACATTTACCTGGGACACACTGTCCAGTTAGGTAAGTCCAACTTCGAGAAAGAGGTCAATCGTCGGATCCAACTCGGCTGGGCAGCGTTCGGGAAGCTGCGTAAGATCTTCTCGTCCACAATACCGCAGTGTCTGAAGACAAAAGTCTTCAACCAGTGTGTGTTGCCAGTGATGACATATGGAACAGAGACGTGGTCGCTCACTATGGGCTCCATCAGAAGGCTCAAAGTCACCCAAAGGGCAATGGAGAGGGCTATGCTCGGAGTTTCCCTGCGAGATCGAATCAGAAATGAGGAGATACGCAGGAAAACCAGGGTCACCGACATAGCCCACCGGATTGCCAAACTTAAGTGGCAGTGGGTAGGGCACATAGGTCGCAGGACCGACGCCCGATGGGGCAGAAAAGTTCTCGAGTGGCGACCGCGTTCCGGAAGGCGCAGTGCTGGTAGGCCTCCCACACGGTGGACCGACGACCTGGTTAAGGTCGCCGGAAAGCAGTGGATGCGGGCGGCCCAGGACCGGCCTTTGTGGAAATCCTTGGGGGAGGCCTATGTCCAGCAGTGGACGTCTTTTGGCTGAAATGATGATGATGATGATACCTGTATGTAGAGTATAAACAATTTTTTTTTTAAATTATATATGCATCATGGTACATTATTTTCCCTGCGAGATCGAATCAGAAATGAGACGATACGCAGGAAAACCAGGGTCACCGACATAGCCCACCGGATTGCCAAACTTAAGTGGCAGTGGGCAGGGCACATAGCTCGCAGGACCGACGTCCGATGGGGCAGAAAAGTCCTCGAGTGGCGACCGCGTTCCGGAAGGCGCAGTGCTGGTAGGCCTCCCACACGGTGGACCGACGACCTGGTTAAGATCGCCGGAAAGCAGTGGACATGGGCGGCCCAGGACCGGCCTTTGTGGAAATCCTTGGGGGAGGCCTATGTCCAGCAATGGACGTCTTTTGGCTGACATGATGATGATGATGATGACATTGCCCGACTTAATGTGTAGAGGCACTCTCTAACAGTCAACCATTTTAGCAGAGAATAACATGGGCTAGATGCAATATATTTTATTATAATCACGTGTAGTGAATCAAACTAATTAAGAAGAATAATAAAAACACAAACACTCAAAATATACATACTATGAAGAATAATATATACAAAATAAAATCAATATGATAATAATACCTAGGTATATAAAATAATACTTAGACTATTTTTTTTATATTATACTAGCAGGCGGTCCACCTGATGGAAAGTGGTAACCGTCGTCCAGGACATCTGCAATCTAATGGGAGATGAGAAGAACGAATAAATACAAATAGGGAATAACGGATAACCACTCGAACTGCGGCTGGGGGGACCGCAGCCAAAAGACACCTTCCTTGGCTGGTGTGGTGTTCCTGCGCGTGAATAAGGTGGCCATAGCTCCATCGGGGGAAGCACGGTACGGACAGCGGAAGGATTTCATGCCTTCTATTTATTTTGAATGGCGGTGTTGCAGGTACACGGGCGGCGGTGATCACTTACCATCATTGAGTTTTTAATAAATAATACAATGTGATATGATATCTAAAAAGCGCTATATATATAGTATTCGAAGTCGTATTCGAACCTTAATAGGTCGGTAGTCTTAAACCTCATCACGTATCACCAAGGGGGAAGTAGGGGTTAAAAAAAACATCACGTGATAAATGGACAGCCCCTAGTTTGAGAATTGCGTTAGGTCGCAGGGCCACGTGCTCCGTGCATCGCCTCATCGGCCGCGCTGTGCCATTTACGTGCCGTACGTGACACGACTCACTTTCCTCTTTGCCCTTACCACTTAACATATCAATTCCTAGTTTTTCTTTGCTGGCATCTACATTTCTTGCCCAATCAGCCAACACCCTTGATTGGCCATCGTGACATTGTATATTCTAAATCATATTCCTAACTATGTGTTTACCCAGTCTTTTTCCCAGTTTCTTGGTCTCAGCTGCCAGTCTAACTAACCTGATATGACTCACTGGTATTTACACGGAGATCCTCCAAGATCAAAGACCTCCAACACAAAATAACACTTATTTTGTTCATTCATGATCCATCTAATCATTTTGTTAGAGCAGCTCTTAATTTTTACGCCACCGATCTCCTACTCATCATCATGAGTTTGCCCTATAAATGGCCCACTGCTGAGGAGGACCTTCTCCAAGTTGAAGGCCACTTTATGCATACTTTGTCACGCTGGCGATACCTATGGTTTGGCACAGGGATTTTTCTTCTCTTGCCATAGATTATTTGCCTTTTGCGTTCCTTCAGTCGAAGCTTACGACCCCTAAATAAGTGTATTCTAAATAACTTTAAAATCTCCATGCCTTATTTCTATACTCGTATAAGCATATCGGAAATGATATGTATCATAGTTTTGTTTGTAATTTAGAACATTTAATTAAGTTTTCAGCTGATTGTACGACTTCTTCAGAGTTTCGCTGGCATTCGGGAAACGTTGGCCAGATCATCTCACCCTCTGATGTAAGATGGAATATTACATAACCATTAACTGTGAACTGGAAATCGGCACTGTGAACAACTTTCAGTTTATAATGATCACCTTAATTAGGCGCCTCGGCGGCGCTTTTATTTGGAATCTTATTTTAATCACGCTTTCAACACATTCCTATGAAATACACAAAAAATGTGTTTTTCTTCGCCTCTCGTCTTCAACGCTTCACCTAGCTCTTTCCTGATTGGTAGCTTTAGTCCGTGTGGTGATTGATTTATCCTGTGTATTTAACCAGGAAGAAAATTTAGCTACAAAAGCTTAAAATTGCCCCTAAAGTGGAGGAGGTCCGACTCAGTAGTAGGTCGTTTATAATGAGAGGGGATAATCATATTGCGGTACATGAGATTGGACGGGTTTTAGATCGTGTTATTTTTTTTAAACCCCAACGTTATTTACCACAATGCTAGCTTTGTTGTTTTACATATTTTAATATTAGTTTTAAAACGAGTAGGTTGTGAACTTGCAAGTAACATTTCTTCTTAACTAGTTGCTATAATCGACGACTGGGTTGGTGACACGACACAAGGCCAGGTTCCAAGGCCACTATTAAATGCCCTACAAACTCTTGAGCCGATGTGTATTTCCCACGTAGCTGTCAGTAGGTCTGAATCCGTCAACCAGTGCTAATGACGGTGAATTAGCACCACGCCGCGTCTGTGGCGGGTGACCGACCTTTGCCAACTAACTTGGTCATGCTCTTTGGCCCGCTCTCGTTTGTCCAATGCTGTGAATCATTGCTAATGTGTATATTTGTCTAAGAAAGTTGTGAGCTTTTCAATGTTATATTATAGCAAACTTAATGGACGATTTCTTTTTTAAACTAATTGCATCGCCTCAATCATCCAGAGAAAGATTTTTATCAAGTTTCCTTACATTTATAAATAAATATAAATATCCTCGGACATTTCACACAACGCCATCTAGTCCCAAGCTAAGCAACTTAATGCTTGTGTTATGGTAACGGGATGGTTGATAAACTACATAAATATTATTATTTTTTTGTAAATTCATACATAGTATAGATAGAAAGCACCCAGACCCGGAACAAATACTTGTAGGTCGTACAAATATTTCTTCCGTGTGGGGATCGAACCCGCGACATGCTGCGCAGCAGTCGATCGTTCCACCAATGCGCCAACCGTGTCGTCAAGTAAGTTATCCGTGTCCTGCGATCCTTCAGCCCGTCTAACGGTCTTCTCAGTATTGAATGGGTTAGTGACATCGGTCACGAAGCACATTTTGAAACCCATAAGTGAATGAGGAAATTTCTTGTACTTAGTTTCATTGGTTTCGGAATTCCAGACGGGAAATACCGTAAGACACAAGACGACGCACAGGGCACAGGTGAACACGATGGCACGCGATGCACTAGCAACGGTCACGCGCAGAGCATTTTTTCCTAACAGTGAATGCTCTACATAGCCAGGTTTAAAGATTATCGCACTACTTTTTTCTCATTCATGTACGGTGTACCACTGGGTCTCTCCCAATTTGACTGAGAGAACTCTACTCGCTGGACGGGTTGGCACAGTTCTAATTCCTATTGAGATTTTTCTATTTTTATTATAATACGGCTCATTTTCAATAAATATATAAACGGGAATCCGTGGGTCATTGAAGCCGTGGGTCATTAACACGAGTACTTAATTATTTGTTCAGGATATTCGCAAGTTTCTCATGACAATCATTTGAAAGAAAAGACTAATTTCGCAGACTAATTTCATTCAATTAATTTTACTCACTTGTAAAAACGTTGTATGGACTGAAAATTATGTTACGAATTGAAATGAAGATGTGTGATAATTTGATGCCATTATAATGCAATTACGCGGTTAGACAATTCGCCTTCCGCAATCAAATAATTATTCTTCGAGAGACGAATAATTATGCAATATAAACAACTTAGTGGATAAATTCAGCGGTTTATGCAAGGCTATATTTAATTGTTCTTGTCCAAGTGCGGGATACAGGATCATACAGGACAGTAATATTAATTTTAAAACAAATCAATTTTGTCCATATATTCTTATTCTTTGGACAAATAAAATTGGCGCCATCGTCATCATGTAAGCAATCTGCGGAGCATAATGGCTTTGGTTAAGGTTAGGTCAGCGAGATTGTCGTGGAGCATGCTCTCCCACCGGGGCCCTGGTTCGGGCAGCGGAGGATCGCCCTCCGTTTTAGTGGGTAGCCGCAATTTGCCATCTGCAAGCGCCCTGGAGTCCCCGTGACCCGGCCAGCCTCAACTGCCGGGTATCAATGAGGATCTCCAACGTGAATAAAAGCAAGATTGCCTTCTGTTGAGGCTAGTTTACCTAGTGAACATTGGTCTTTTGCACATTCTTTGCATATTTTCTTTAATTTACTCTTAATAAATGAAATCTTTTGTTATAAAGCATTGTGACTTGCTGTCCAGGTATGTGGATATTCACGAATATAGGGTTTAGTTTTAAGTATTTTGTTACTACGCTACTGTTTGTTCCATAGTTCTTAGAATCTATGTATGTTATAATTATAAAGTTGTGCACTAGTAATTGTTGTTTCAATAACACTACACTCATGCTTATGGTATTTCCGCCATGAAATGCAACAATGTTACGTAACAGCTGATTCAGCCAAATTTACAGAAAATGTTTTTGAACGCACGAGTGAAAGTCTATGATGAGTTCTTAGTTTTACGCAGGTTTAAGGAAAGAGGTTGATGGTTAAGTAAATAGGCTTGCCTATTGTATTTACTTGTTGAAACCTATTAGGCAGGACGGGTTAAGCCACTTTTCACCGGTTTCCATACTTTAGGTATGGGTGTACGAGTAGGTATGGCGAATCAAGCAGCTAACAACTATCATTAACAATTATCTCTTTTCAAAAGGGATGTAAAGATTGTAACTAAATCTATGTAAGTACCCATATGATTCAGTTGACTCCCATCCCACATTTTTTGGATTGTCTATAGGACTATTAGCGAGATAGACTCGGCATATAAAAACCAATCCCAAGGTGCAATTTGGTACGCGGCGCACCACTGAAATGTTTGGATCCCATGCATCTGACGAAAGTGTGTGTGTGTAGTTACGTGATTAGCTGATTATACGGATACTCGAGTGGTTTTCACGGGTAAACCGCCATTTTATCACGCCCCGGAGGCCCACGTTTATTTCTAATGTTATTCATTCGAATTGTTGACTTAGAATATCACATATTCATAAGTTTTTCAGTGTCACTGAGTCACGCTAGTGTGTTCATTATTACAATTACTGTTGTAAGTCTGTTGGTGCGCGGGCGCAGGGTGACTCAGCGTAGTGCAAACAAACAAACAGACAAAACGATTACACCTGTTTGCGTACGCGCCGCTCTCTCGATGATTAATGTACAATTTGTCTGGCTTTCTTTGCGGATGTTTCGGTAATTTTTACGTGATAATGAGATGAACATTTAAATGGTGAAATTCCAAGGTATAGTTGTGTTTTGTGTTCACTACATACAGGAGGCGTGCCTGCGTTTTCTCCGTGGAACATTTTAATGGATAGCTCACGTTGAGCCTGTCGTCCGCTCACAGCTATTCGTGTTTTATACAGGACCCTCAACACAGGCTTGTACGGGTGTCTGTACCACAAGAACGGGTCGTTCAACGTTATAAAAAGTGCAAATGATGTTATAAGCTGAGAATAAGTACTATTTCATTTGATAACGGCTAGCTAGTCGTGACTTTGAGTAATGTAGTTTTTGTATGGATGCGTGACGCAGTTCTCGATCGCCAACTTTATTCGATTATTGTTGATGCCGTTACGGGTGTCAGATGATTAACGACTGTGTAATTGTCAGGGAAATTGTGTAAGTCTGCAGTTTTTTATAGCATATTGGTGCCCCAATAATATGTAATTGTGGTGATTTAGAATTAACCCAAACACACTTGCAACGGAATCGAATCTAGGACGCGCGTACATGACAAGAGGTGCGTGGGGCGCTACCTCGAGATGCTAGCTAGCCCTAAATCTGATAGTTCCTAGATAATGTGCAAACAGTGCTGTGTAACAAAAATTATACGTTTTCTATTCTGATTTCTGGAAATTCTTTTAATTTCGGCTTTATTATTAATTGTCACAGATGAAGGCTTCCCGTCGATTTCCAACCGGTCAAGATCAGTTTGACCAATTAACTGAATCGGTTTAACCTTAACACTGTTTTAAAAGATAATTAGCTATCACTTAGTTACAAATCTTTCACTACTATGACGCGACGTTTATTTTCTTTTTCCAGCTGATTGCCTTAACATTTTCCTTGATTAATAATCTGCTGTGCTGCATTAATTGCAGTGTACCTGTATATCTTGATTCAGGGAATTACCTATGTTTTATTATCTTTATCATTTATTTATACCCTTGAAATTTTCCATGTGGTATGTATTTAGAATACACGATGTCACCAATCCATACCATCCTGAGGGTAACGTAAGAGGTGACTAAAAGAACGCAAGAGGCAGATCACCTAGCCGAAAGAGAAGGAAAACTTGTTACGGAACCCTGTGCCATCCCGTCTCGCCAGCGTAGCAGGCTAAGTTCCCGCCATGGACTTCAGGGAGGAGGCCCGATTCAGTAGTGGGCTGAAACGATGACTATAAATTAAATTAAAATCAAATCTCAAATAAAATTATAGTGGCTCCTTCTCAGAACTTTGTACTGATCTCACTCCGTCTGTCCGGTTTTTGGGTTACTGACTTGATGTGACATGTGACGACTGCCATTGGCCATAGATGTTAGAATGACACCCGGGTGTGACGGTTTTATGTGATAGTAGCTTATCTTCTTCTATAATATAAAAATGAATCGCAAAATGTATTGGTAACCGCATAACTCAACAACGCCTGGACCAATTTGGTCAATTCTTTTTTTGAAATGTTCGTTGTAGTTCAAGGATGGTTTTTGAGGCGTGGAGAGAAAAAATCGAATAATTGCCGGAAACCCCCTAAAAACTGCCTATTTCTTTTTCCCATACAAACGTTTTCTAACTAAAACGTAGAGACAATTTGAGCTTTATTACTATTGTATAAATTACATATTAAATTACAACCACTCACTGTTCTATAAGGAATATAGGTGTGGTCCTAATGTCAAAGTGTCAATTTGCACTTTAAAGCGGATTTTTGCGCTCCGCCCCAGCTCGCTGCGGCCCGGCATAATGTGCTCGAACCTTAATACCGCTATCTTTTTGACAGGACGAAGTCTGTCGGGTCCGCTAGTATTAAATAAATAATGAAGGCAAGATGAATAGCTACCCAGAACGCCAGTTAAACAATTATCCGCATCACTTTCTGCCAGTACAGCTCAATGAAACAGCAACAACGGGTTAAAAATTTTCTTGATGTAATTGATTTAATCACGAATATTTATTAGAGAAAACCCTTGGTGAAACTATCGATCACCTCCAGTTGAGAATCGACGATCTTCCGATGACTGAGAAAATGCTCGGTGAACGTGCGCAGCTAATGACTTTTTAAGATACCTAAATCCGTTGAAAAGATTTTAGATGATATTTGTACCTTTTTTAACTTTCGCGGTTTACACACCTCTTGACAGTGACGGCCACGATTAGTGTAATCCAGTCGGGTAACATGGAATCCTAGACAACATTTTCCTTTTTTTGTGGTATAAAACCTGTTGTATTATTTAAAAAAAAGATTAATCTACTAAATTAATGATTTATCAATAATATTTTCCCGACGATGACGTGGATGAACAATAGAGCCTAGAGTAAAATCTAGCGCTAAAGAAAAAGGAAAACTTGAAATGGCCGTCTCGCCAGCGAAGCCTATTAGGCGATCGGAGTTAATCGATACGTTTATGTATGTTTATACGGTGTTCTCTATTCAAATATTAGAAATTACCACCAAAATTACTGAACTGCACACAAAATTTGCTCATCACATAAATCAAATCTAATATACTGTTTTATAAAGCTAAACTGTTTTACTAAATGACAATCTGTTAACTAAAAGTAAAACTGATAATTAATTCTGTGTGTGCAACAAAATATTGAATCAACTTTTTTAAATCCATCACCTATTAAACTGTTAAGAACACGAACAGTTATTCTAAATGATACACCAGTTAATCAACTATATTCATCTAATTCAAGTGCACAAAATATCAACTAAGTGTAATCTTAATTTTTACTAACAATTGCAAAACAGGAAGGTAACTCAGTTTTTTTTAACAAATCAATCTTTGTTATAATATGCATCTATCGATACAACTAAATCAAATTGGTTGATGAGTTTTTTATTATCATCATCTACTTTTTCATCACATTTCGTTGAGGTCGGCACCGGTCTAACCAGATTTGGTGACACTTTCAAGCTATTCTGTTCTGGTCGTATGGTCTGCCTAGTTAGTTAATACAATTGGAGTGTCTGTATGTAATGTCAAAATAAACCTTTGAACTAAATGAATATTGAAAGTTTAAATGTATATACCAACCAATGTTTTTAGTTTTTCTGGGGTAATCAATGATGTTAGAAGTAAAAAGGTGTAGATACGTTACCTGTACAACATTCGATCTATAAAAATGGCAAGCCAACGCACACATAGTTAACTTAATATGCAATATGCACACTGCATTAAATGTATCGTGAAAGTAGGATGGTATGATTTAATAATCACGTGCTAAATAGAGACAAATATAATTAGTTGTGATGCGTCGTCACATGCACTAGAAACGATATAGATTAATTAAATCAGACATAACATTTTTCCCTACCAAGTTTTATGCCTAAAAATATTTTGTAAAAACATTTTGTCTCGTTAAGATTTATACGTAAACATATATGTATGTTAGAAACAGCTGTTTTTGTTTTTCGCAATTTCAGGGTTGTTCCCATAGTAAAAGTGGTTTATAATCATGAGTACTCCAACTTCTGAGATGTATGATAATTAAAAATTGCCCTGTATTAATAGTTTATTTATTACTCAAGTAACACTACTCAAAACAATATAATTTAAATTACAACTGCATTACAAAAAATAACATCACCTAATAACCTTACCTTTGTACCTACTCCGTTAGGCAGCTCACATGTCTGTTTCTCTATAGTCTGTGATGCGTAATGACATCTATCTCTTTTGCACTTAGTAATGAGCATACTTTTGTTCCACTCATTGATTTTTACCGCCATATTTTACGAATTACATTTTTAATTTGTAAAAAATATTAATTACATTACGGAAATAGTTATGAATGATAATTGATTTCTTGACTTTTGGAAGTTTTGTTAGAGTAGTTTGTGCAATATCTCATAACACACGACGGCATTTTTAATTGTTTTAAAGCACTTTTTACACGCAGCTCATGACGTGCATTTGTTGACGCCAGCGACGCAACACTGAGGTCAGGTTTGCTAATTAGCCTACTTTTAACGTGCCGCTTGTTGACCGCTTATAACCTATCTACACCTTTTTACTTCTAACATCATTGGGGGTAATGCTATAAAGGCATATAATGCAGGACATCGGCTAAATTTATTTTAGAAAAAAAAGCGGGTTGTTTTTTTTTAAAGGAGCGAGCGCGATGCGACTAGGGCGAGCGTTGTTATACGATTAAATAAAAAAGGGCATCTAATTTTGATTAATTTTATACGTGTTTTATTAAAATATTATGTTTAGGTAATCAAGTAGTTAATTTGTTATGCAGTCATTTATCTGATATGCAGTAGCTAATTAGTCGGGAGATTTTGTTGCACCTCTAATTAAAATTTATGCAAAATTTTAATTAGAGGTGCAATTAAACTTTTCCCATTTAATATTATCTAATCCATATAGTGAGCTCGCTAAATATGTTAAGACCGTATTGCAAATTCTGTTTTTTAAGGTAGCCGTAAAGTCTTATGGGGCTGGCGCGGCTTATTAATTAGATACAGGCCAAATAGTTATAGCAAAGAAAAGATAAATTAATTTCAGTATTGTCAGTACCTTTAGCCATAGTATTCAGCCAAGACACCAAATATGTAACCTACTTATAAACGCAAAGAATCTCACATTGCCTCACTTGCTGGGAGCTGCTACAGTCAGAAATGAAACTTCGTAGCTAGTTTAAGTAGGCGCCTCACTACACGCTGAACTTCAAGTATCACCAATTAAGTAAGGCTGTAGTAGGTCGCGACCCCAGGAAGCATGTATATAATGTAGGCCGCCAGAGAATTAAAACCAGAGGCCCTGGTATAATAGACAACAAATTATCCATTAAACTTAATATACTGGATAATATCGTGTCTTGTAAGCCGAGTCTGCGTTGCCTTTCCATTCATTATTCGTTTGTTGCTCTGTGACAAAGACAAATATAATGTACGTATCTATCTAAAACTTAGGCATTCTTTCTATACACGCGTCGGCTAGTCAATACATCCAATTGCCTAGATCCAGGCCAACAGATCACTGTACGCGCCGACAACCTGCCTCAGACTAATTGAATTAGCTAAAACATCGCGTGGAGTGTGGTTCGCCAGAGCACAGCTTGGGCCACGGATATAAAAACTAAACTGGATTAAGCAGGAGTTGTATATAATTTTTAACACAAATATCCGTGTAGGCTATGAATAATCAATGTCACCAACCTGAAAAAAAGGTCGGAGGTTACCGTAGGTGAGATATCTGGTAGGTCTTGTCTTTTAAAGGATACGTGTTTAAATTGAAATTAAACACAGTCTCTCCCGCGACCACGACTGCTGCAAAGCATTCAACACGTTCGGGAATTAAATAATGTAATATACACGCGATAAATCCGGTAGAATAATCGGTAGAATAATGTGTAACAAAATAATCTCGAAGACCTAAGAAATCATTATACGTGTTTAAGGTCTCATGCTTAATTATCACTCAAGCTTGATGTATTTATTGGTTTTAGGTTTATTGTTTGAAAGATATCGTGATTTAAAAAGTTAAGAGACTGTGATCTGCCGTATGGAGATTGCCAAATATTTAGTAGTGTCGAGGGCTTCTTTAATTTACAGATATTAAATTGTTCCATTCCCATGGCTCATCCGACTCAAGTGTACAGTGGCTCCGTGGGCAGCGGTAATGGGTTGTTGGCGTGTGCACCGTCAGCGGCATGACCGTTGCCCAAACTGTCGATTCCTTAGCGCGCTTTTGCATAACGGAGTTTTATTGCTGTGTCTGTTATACTGGAAGCTGCTTCACACAAGTTGATGCAAGACCTAGGTTTCATAATTCGAACAAGTATATATCTCTTATTATAAATTTATTTGGATATTGATTGTGTGAATAAAATGAAGCTAATTTGTTTTTTCTTATCCAATTTGCGTATAAAAGCTAATTTGATTAACCAATCCATAATTTCGATACTTACTTCAATAAGGCATTTGTTTTTACGGGTCAGTTTTAGGAACTAGTCATCAGATTATCTAATTATAAAATCCTTTTTTCAATTGAGCGTCTTTTGGAATCAAAGAAAACAACTTAGTTCCTTAAAAATGGTTATTATAGGGCGTGACACTTGTAAACGCCGTAATTGGTATAAACAGTAAAACATTTTTCTACGCTTTTCAATTCTGCCAATAACGATAGAAACACGTTTAGCTTCTTTTGGAAGCTAGAAATATGCAAGCCAATTATTCCAGGTCAGTGCGATATCAAACAAAATACGTTTTGATAGGCGCCCGCTCGATCCGATTAACATTCGCGTGTCTGCGGACGCCCCAAATGGCCTAATGAGATTTGCGTGGGTAAGTTCGGCTGACATTGGCAACAGAACTAGGCTTCGCTCGGATCATAGTTCAAAGTAAACAGGGTTGTAGGTACCTATTTGTTATTTTTCATTAACAATGTTTATATCTGCCACTATACACTAATCAATAAAAAGGAAATGCTAACTATGTAACTAACTCTCCAATACTGAGTTTGACTATGATTACATGTGGAATACTGTATGGTGACGGATTAAATTTCAGTAGCCTATTTAATCTCTATAGTGGCGTAACTGATTCCATAGATAAATAGTCTTAGCACCTATTCTGGCTGTAAGTGAAACTAGGAAACTCTGCGCCACCCATCTGGCCAGCGAGACATGGACCCCTTCCTCAAGTTGGAGAAGCCTCGACGCAGCAGTGGGTCATTTTTGAAGTGAACAAATTTAACGGTATTGGCGACATTTGCATAAGAACGTGGAGAGCTCTATTAGTTCTGGAGGTAAAATCTGTTGGATTTATAAAGCGGCGCCTGACATTATGTTTAAGCAAAATATATACCTGAGCATTGTGTTTGAACGTCAGGCGCACAGAGAATAAGCAACTGCTATTAAGATAGCAATAGAAGAGTAGTCAATGTGAGAGTTAGCAGACTGCGACAATAATTGAATAAGATGCAGTTTATCTATTACCACAAAATATATAATATTTTAATAATCAATATCTACATTGGTAATGTTTTTGAATGATTGAAACGTTACGATTTATTAGAAATATTATAAGTTTATAGCAATTACCCTACTGAGAATTGCCACTGCAATATTTGTAGGCGTTCATAATTAATTTATTCACACACACAAATAGAGTAATTACGTATAGATGGTAAAATCGCATTTTGCTCACTGTTTTCAGGCAGCAACACCTACATTTTGAGCTACTGACGTGAAAATAACTATTATAAAATAATAGATTTTATCTTTATTTTAATATTAAAATTTAGATCTGGCTCATGAGGTGACCGCCATGTGGCGTGTTGAGTCAAACAGTATCATTCCGATCGTTGCATCAGTCAGTGCATGGTTTGATATCGAAAAGTTTTGATGAACATATAAATCAACTTTCGATATCCGGTTGGGTTAAGCCTCTGATACAAAAGGCAGCTTTGCTTGAGACGGCGCGTATTGTTAGGCGTTTCTTCTCTTTGCAGCACTGAACACTTATATAATATTTACAAAAATGTTTCCTTTTATAGGAATATTATGTAAAAAATATATGAGTAAATAATATACAAACAAAAATAGGGTAATAAAATAAAATAAATTGAAACAGTCTACAAAAATTTAATTGTGCCCAATCGCTGGCCCTTGGAAAGTACCCTAACGAGTAGCAGCGATCTTGCGCTGGAGAGGTTTGGTAAACTTTCGCGCGAGGTGTCAGCCCTCTGGTCACGAGAAGTGTCGACCAGCCTACGCTCCAGGTCTTTAAACAGGCGATGGGCATTAGGACCCCACTCAAATATATAGGGGACTGTCAGTTGAACTGTCAATGGTGCTACATGTGCTCTCGATTTTCAATTGAAGATAATCAGGTTTTCAGTGTTATTTGTGTGTGTTTGTGATTATATATAACTAATATAATAACTGTGTCTTTGTGTACGTCTTTTTCAATATATATAAATAGTGTATAACAACTAACCTCCAAATATGGACTTACCATTCATACCCCCTAAACCCCCAGACCCTGACCCCCAATTTGATCCAGGCCCCTTCCACGTTCCTTCTCCGGCAAGTTATCAAACCATATCCGAAAGTATTAGCGATGATAATTGTCTAAATAAAACTCAATTTCATTCACAAAATATTTATTTGGAAACAATGACCAGGCATAAACAAAAGCATAAAAGAAAAAGTAAACAAAACAGAAAAGATAAAGATAATAGATTGGACCAGAATCGCCACCTTGAAGCTAGTTCTTCGGCTTCCTCAGTTCATGAATCGTTTCCGCCCCTGCCTAAATCTCAACATATTAATGATTCATGCATCGTAACAAATAAAAATACTCTCTCGGCCAGCCAATCACAATTATCCCTTACCCAAAGAACCCCACCCACAATAACCCAATCCGATTCGATCCCTGTACCCCCCCAAGGTATGGATCCTACCCAAACGTCCCTTACTTCTTCTCAACCATTACAAGTGCGCTCCTATAATTGTAACGATCGTGGCCCTTTCATAATTCACGTCCAAAAGCTAGTTCCTAATGAGTCCCCTACTGCGGGTACCACCCTTAATGCTGTATCATTTGGTCATTTTATTAAAAAATTAAACATTAAAAATATAGTTGACGACGGCATCAAGCGAATTGGACGTAACCGTGTATCGATACAGTTCCGAACCCATGAGGAGGCGAATGAATTTATTTGTAATCCTAACCTGGTCAACAAATATAAGGCATTTATACCCTCTTTTAATATATGTCGCCTGGGTGTTGTTAAGGGTGTCCCCACTGATTTAACCCCCGAAGAAATTATAGAGGAACTTTCCGCCCCACCAAACAGAATTTTAGCACTTAAAATCAGGCGCCTAAGGTCGAAAATCTTCAGGGACGGTGTAGCGACATTCGTAGACACTGAATCGGTCGTGGTAACATTTGACGGTCAAGTACTACCCTCCAAAATATTCTTATGCTACAACGCAATCCCCGTAGAAGTCTACCAATATCCAACAGTCCAATGCTTTAAGTGCTGCAGGTTTGGACATACCTCTAAAATATGTAGATCTAAACCCAGATGTGCGAAATGCAACCAAAATCACGCCGCGGATGAATGTCACATAGATGAGAGCGAGTATTCTTGTATGTACTGCCAGGGTAACCATAAAGCAACGGACCGCAAATGTCCTGAATACGAACGCCAAAAGAATATTAAGAAAGATATGGCTGAAAAATCCATATCGTACCTTGAGGCTTCAAGAAACTTCCCCCCAATTAAAAAATCCTTTGCCGAAGTTGCTCGGGCTATCCCCCCACTCCAACCATCTCCATATGATAATACTACCCCATCTCCTCGTTCTACGCATAATAAGACAGTCTCATATGTGAAAACAGTATCCCTACCAAAACGACAGAGAACACCATTACCGCAGGGTTACGACAAGAGAGCCCATCAAGAAATCGTTAACGAATACACCCTTCCCCAATACGCCAACGGCTGTGGTTTTCTTCCCAGCCCCCCCGACAATACTGAAACTACAAATGATATTGAGTCCATCGCAGAGCTCATCGATGCTCTATGCAAAATTATGTCCCGTTCGCCCATATTACCGTCCAACGTTGCTTCCAAACTTAATAAACTACAATCCACCATACACAATGTCTGCCAACCCTACAATTCTACAATGGAATTGTAGAAGTATATTAAGCAAATCATCAGATTTACTTTACCTTTTAAATAACAACAGTACCGTGGTCGCTGCCATTTCGGAGACATGGCTTAAGCCAGGTTCTAACTGCAGAATTTCAGGCTTCTCGTGTGTCCGAGATGACAGAGACGACGGTTATGGCGGTTCCGCCATGCTTATTCGTGATACCATTCCCTATTCTGTGATAAGCCTGCCCACTCTCCGCAACAATTTTAATGCTGTTGCGGTTCGAGTGCAAGGAATTACCTATATTTCGTTGTATATCCCTTCCCCTTCCACATCCTGTCTCTCAAATCTTAAAACAATAATTTCCTCCCTACCCAAACCTGTCATTATATTAGGAGACTTTAACTGCCATCATACGTTGTGGGGCTCTGGTAACGCAGATGCGTGCGGTACCACGCTAGTAGAAATTATTGACGACCTTAACCTTTGTGTCCTAAACTCAGGATCTCCGACTCGTAGAAGCTTCCCCGGGGAAGCCAAAAGTGTAGTAGATCTCTCCTTATGCTCCACTGAACTAGCATCTGCTTTGACCTGGTCAACACTGGACAGTACACATGGCAGTGACCACTTTCCGATACTCATTTCATACCCATGTTCTGGTCCAGTAATTCTAAAAAAGAAACCATCCATAAAATATAAACTTGACCTAGCCGATTGGAACTTATTCAATTGCGCTGTAGTTTCCAAAATTAATGAAATCCCGATAGTTTCATCTGAAAACGTAGTTGAATGCATGGCTCGTTTTACAGACGCTTTGGTATTCGGAGCAGAAACGGCGATCCCATCAAAATATCAGAACTCGAAACTGCGTCTCTCGCCGCCTTGGTGGGACAAGGAGTGCACAATGGCAGTGCGGAATAGAAAAAGAGCCGAGTCGAGATATACTCACAACATGTCGGATCAAAATTTCAGCAATCTCCTAAAGGTCGAAAAAGAAACAAAAACAATTCTAAACTCCAAAAAACGCGAGGGCTGGCAAAAATTTTGTGCGACCATCTCACCAACCACTCATTCTTCTACCGTCTGGTCTAACATTAGGCGTTACCGCTCCTCGCTTCCTGATAATGCGAAACGTGGAGCTATTCCAGCGGAATGTGTTCAAAATTTTTTGAACAAGCTTGCCCCCCCTTCAGTTCCCTCCGAACCTGAAATTTTATACGAGTATAACTTATCTGATCCCCAATCTGAAAATGAAATTAATCGACCCTTCTCCATTTCAGAACTTAAATTGGTTCTAAGATATGTGAAAGATTCCGCACCTGGTCTTGATGGAATCCCTTATTCTTTTCTTTCTAAGTTACGAGACTACCCCCTATCCGTTTTTCTAAATATTATTAACACTCTTTTTGACACAGGAGTGGTCCCCATCTCTTGCAAAACACAAGTAGTTATTCCAATCTTAAAACCCCAAAAAGACCCAGGAGTCCATTCATCATACCGCCCCATTGCATTATCCTCCACTATCACCAAAGTGATAGAACATCTAATAAAAAATAGATTAGAGTGGTTTGCGGAAAGCAATGATCTTCTGTCCCCAACCCAGTTCGGATTTAGAAAGCGTAAAAGCACAATAGACAGTCTCAGCATTTTTACTACTGACAGTAGGCTAGCATTTTCTCGCAAGGAATCCATTGTAGCAGCCTTTCTGGATGTCACCGCTGCTTATGACAATGTCAGTCTTCCTATTCTTAGAGATAAGTTACTTAAGCTAAGAGTACCGGTGAAGCTGACTAGGTTTATAATCAATATTTTTCTCGATCGGACTATTTACATAAAATTAGAAGATGACATCCATCACCCCCGAAAGGTTTATAAAGGACTCCCACAAGGGTCTGTACTCAGCCCCCTCTTATACAATCTTTATACAGCCAAGTTGGATGACGCTGTGCCCGAATGTAGATTACTACAGTATGCTGATGACCTACTAGTATATTGTGCTGACAGAGATATTACCACCGCAGCCTCTTGTCTATCACACTCCTTACAGAGTTTAAATAATTTACTATTAGCACATGGTTTGGAACTCTCTCCAGAAAAAAGCAATGCAGTTCTCTTTACTACGAAAAGAACACCTCCCCCCTTCGAAATTCATTTACAAAATACAGTAATAACTCCCGTTAAAGAAATTAAATTTTTAGGATACATTTTAGATTCCAAATTATCTGGTCTCCCCCATATAAATTTTATACAAACTAAATGTGAAAAAAACATTAATATACTGAGAGCCCTTACAGGTGTTTGGTGGGGAGCTCACCCATATTGTTTGAAACTTCTGTATAATTCCTTGATTAGAAGCCACTTGGATTATGCCACTTTTTTGATAGAACCATCCAGTCAAACAAATTTAAAAAAAATTGACTTAATCCAATACAAAGCACTTAGAATTATCTTGGGGGCAATGAAATGCAGCCCAACTAATGCTCTTCAAAATGAGAGCTGTGACCCCCCACTAAAACTAAGAAGACAATATTTGGCTGACCGGTACCTATACCGTTCTTTTCAATGTAGCAATCATCCCATAACAACTAAACTCAAACAATTAACTGAAGATTGTGGCTCAAACCGTTACTGGATTCACAAATCCAAACCATGTCTGGTAAACAGTTTTCTAAAGTGGAAAAACATAAAGGATCCAATTCTTCAATATCCTAAACTTCCTTTATATAGTTTTCCACTTGCAGTAGCATTGTATGAACCCAAAATAGTTAATTTTAATATAGCTAAAGATTCTCTTAACCCTAATGCAGAATTTCTTAACTCAATATCAAACTCTTATGATAACTACCATTTAATATTTACCGACGCTTCTAAACTAGAAACAGATGGGTGTGTAGGATACAGTGTCTTCCATCAGAACTGGAATATAGTCCAAAAAATTAAATCACCTTCTTGCTCTTCCGTCTTCACTGGTGAAATTCTTGCCATCCTTGAGGCAGTCAGATACAGCCACAGGTTTAGATTGCATTCCACGCTCATCCTAACAGATTCCTTAAGCTCTTTACAGGCAATTTGTCAAAACCCATTCCATAACAAATCCCAAATTATGATAATTCTACAAATAAAGGAACTCCTTCTTCAGGTCCAATCTCTTAATCGTAGTGTAGTACTCGCGTGGATTCCAAGTCACTCTGGGATTACGGGTAATGAACGTGCTGACACTCTGGCAAAAGAGGCGGTTACTTGTGGCGACGTATTTCCTTTTAAAATACATCCTCACGATTTACTTGCTCTTCCAAGGCGCCACTTAAATGAATCCTGGTCAGCCTTCTGGGAACAATCGAAACAGGTTAAAGGTAAATATTACGCCAAGATACAACCAACCCTTTCCTCCAAACCTTGGTTCTTCAAAACTCACCTCTCCAGAAGTGCGACATCCGTGATTTGCCGGCTGAGAATTGGTTTTTCTTGTACACAGGCTTTCCTTCATAAACTACGCATAAAAGACTCGTCAATATGCGAGTGCGGTCTAGATGAAGGTGACGCCAACCACATTTTTTTCTCTTGTCCATTACATGATCGTTCGGAAATGTTGCAAACTCTATCAAAATTAAAGATTCCTTTTCCCTTAAACATCCCCTCCCTACTCGTCTTGGCGAATAATAATTCACTAATAATTAAATGCGTAGCTAAATTTATTTCTAACAATAACATCAAAATATAAACCCATCAATCTTCCCAAAGTCAAATTATTTTATTACAGTAGTTAAATTACTAACAAAACATCACTGAAAAATCTGACCATCTTAATTAATTTTGCTCATTCTATGTCATTTTATGCTGTCTGTTTTTTTTAATTTAAATATAATTATTTGAATACATGTATATCTTGTAGACTGGACGCTGGCAGTAATGTTTTAAACGAGTTGCCAAGAGAAAGAAAAAAAAAAAAAAAAAAATATATAGGTACCCAATGTATAGCCTTCGTCAGGGCTACTTGATTTCATTTCCTTTCATTTATGGATCATAATCGGTTTATTATCATTTTGATGCAGACAAAAATTTATTTAATCTATAGTATATTATACACTAGCGACTCGCCCCGGCTTCGCACGGGTGCAATTATGCATGTATTTTATATATAAACCTTCCTCTTGAATCACTCTATCTATTACAAAAAACCGCTTCAAAATCCGTTGTGTTAAATCTTTAAAACTGATTTAAGCATACATAGGGACGGACAGACGACAGCGACTTTGTTTTTAACCCCCGACGCAAAAATGTTGTTATAAGTTTCACGTGTCTGTCTGTCTGTCTGTGGCACCGTAGCTCGCGAACGGATGAAGCGATTTCAATAACAATTTTTATAGACATGTTTGATGAAAATCGGGTGAGCCGTTTAAAAGTTATGAGGGGTGAAAGTGGGGAAGAATAACCGAATGTCTGCAAATATAATCGAGTGGGGTCTCAAATGAAAGCGCATCACGTGCAATTTAACAAAATCTACATTATATTAAGTATGTACCTATAAAAAGAATAAAATAAAAATTAAATTTAAAATTTAAATAAACCCCCGACACAATAACCTTTAAAAAGTAAAAAATAAAAATAAGTACTTCGCGTTGGGGGACCGGGGGTCAGGTAATAAATAAGTGGGAGTGGTCCCCCAACGCGAAGTATTTATTTTTATTTTTTACTTTTTAAATAATAAATAAATAAATATCCTTGAACATTTCACACAACGCCATCTTGTCCCAAGTTAAGCAACTTAATGCTTGTGTTATGGTAACGAGATGGATGATAAACTACTTATATACATTTTTTTTTTTTGTAAATACATACATATTATAGATAGAAATGACACCCAGACTCCGAGCCAGTGCCTCTTTAGACAAAGACACTGGCCCGACCCCGGAATCGAACCCGGGACCCGTTGATCCAAAGGCGGCACATCTGACCACTAGACCAACGAGGCAGTCATACTTTGCAACGAGGCACTTTTTAGAGGTTATTGTGTCGGGGGTTTATTTAAATTTTAAATTTAGTTTTTTATACTATGTAGTGATATATTAATCATCATCATCATCATCAGCCCACATTAGTCCACTGCTGGACATAGGCCTCCCCTAAAGAGCGCCATAGCGCCCTGTCTTCAGCTTGACGCATCCAGCTGCTGCCCGCAACCTTTCGCAGATCGTCGCTCCATCTAGCAGAGGGCCGTCCCACGCTACGCTTGCCGATTCGTGGTCTCCAATCAAGAACTCGTCTACCCCAGCGGTTGTCGGTTCTTCTACAGATATGACCAGCCCACTGCCACTTCAGTCTGCTAATTCTCTGAGCTATGTCGGTATGATATATTAATATTATTTATTAATTTTACATGCAAACTTTATTAAATTAAGGCAGTTTCAAATATCGCTAAATACACTAATTCTATCATTCTAATAAAAACGGTCTATGTGTCAAAGAACTATCGTGTTCCGATTGCTGTTCAGCAATAATGGCCCCGGGAGGGACTGCATGCTAGTGCTAGTCTAGACTTGCCTTTAGATTAGAACACTTTAAATGTCACATCAAAAGTCGGCTAAATCTCAAAGGATAATATAAAGTTAACGACTAGTCTGATGCTCTTATTTAGATACTTTTAGTATACTGATAAATGATGTTCCTGTAATATACATTAACGTAGGTATATACACAGTATGTGAGGGCAACTGTATTACATTTTATATTAGATTGTATCACAAGGCAGCAAAGTAATATTTTTACGGCGAGGGCGCTTTTTTAATCCAGAGCGAAGTGAGGATTTTGAGTGAGTAGCTATTAAACCGCTTTAGGTATGAAACTAACTAAGATATCAAGTACCTATCTATAAACTAAATACCTAGAAGATAATATATATTAAATTTACTCATATATTTCAACACTTTATTTTGAAACTTGACTTGACACGGATCCGGTGTACGAGATTTTTTCAGCTACATCACGACCCGACGCACCTCCACGGTTAGCCGCCGCCTGCGAAGCGGTGCCTTGACCCTCTTGCCGAACCTATAGCTTCGCTAATCGATCATAATTCAGTACACCGATTCTAATCGATACGATTAATTTGTCATTTGGCATTGGAATATCATCGGTAGGTAATAGTTAAGATTGATGCCTGCCAGCGTCGGGAGCAAAAGTGGGAGATACAAATCAAAACTCATTTAATCAAGTTAGGTCATTATAGATATTTTGATAAGTCAAATAATAAAATTTACCATAAAAAATTGTTTGATGGATTATTTACCATCTCGGTAGGCAGTTCTACAAAGAAGAGCCGGCAAGAAACTTTGTAGTTGCTCTTTTTAGATCGTCATTTTTAGGTACAAGGCCGGGATAAAGCAGATTTGCGAGAACAAACTCGCGCAATAGTCGCAAAGGGCCAAACATCAGCAAGATCTAGTCAACAATAGTAACCTATTGCCTGAGCAAACCGACCCCCAGCAACGGCACCTGTTCATGCATGGCATGTGGTAGCCATCTTCAACCATATTGCAGGGAAGAGAACCACCCGCCACACGACGCCACCACTGCCTCGAGCCTTAAAGTGTTAAAAGTTATAATAATAACGCGTTTAGATGCTCTCAACTACCTGTGTATACATCATTGTACATTAAAATAACATTATTTCCAATTACATTATGAGTATTCTAAAAGTATCTATCTAAATAAGAGCATCGGACTACACCGATCAGTTATTCCCAGGTCCTTAACTTTAGAGTATCCCTTGAGCATTAGCCGACTTTTGATGTGACACCTATAGTTAACACTGTGTCACATCAAAAGGATGCTAAAGGTTAGTCTTGAATGCCTTTAGAATTTTACAATCGAATACCAAGACCTGCAGAAGTTATGTGAACTTTTAGCAGCCTGTAATGAGGGATTATCATGTTATGTCTATTTCTAGTGGACATTTTATTTTTATTGATATCGCCTCTCTTTTCGTTATCGCTGATATTTTACCGAATGTACATAATATTTGTGAATATGAACTACGATGCGACTGCTAAAATACCAGTAGGTAATAGGTATCCTTAAAAAGTTCACTTAGCGGTTCTCTAGAAATAAATTGGTATTGGTTTCGGATCGGTCCCAGAAATATTTTATCAAACCGCACACTAGTTTGGCAGAAAACTTGAAATAAGGGATCAAAGATAGGACACCATCAATCTGAATTATTCCTACGAATTTGTTATTCGAGTCCATACGATTATTCGCACTGAAATCGAAAAATAAAATCCTTTTTAACGTAAACCGACTTTAAAATAGGCAAGTTCATTAGTGTAATATATTTATTTTTATTTACGGTAATTAGTCAGGTAAATATCGCTCACTTGTGTTTGCGGGCAATCAAAGTAGCCCACTTATGTACTCGTATAACCAAAAAAGCTCTGCTATTAAGTATCATCCTGTCAGACGAGCTGATATTGTTTGCGGGGGCCGCAGTGCCTATCCCAGATGACTGTGATAGGTATTTTTATCCATGCAAATTGCTGTGTCAATTTCGAGTGTTATACCTATTTCATCGACGGTAAATCTTACCACGTTCGCGGTATCTAACGGTAATACGAAAGAAGGAACCTATTTCATCAAATTGAAAATAAAGGTCTATTGACTATTCAATCTCACGTACCTATGAAAGTAATTAGTTGCCCATTGCGCTATCTACGTTACAATTACACCGTCCACTCCGCCTAGCTCGCAGGACCGACGCCCGATGGGGCAGAAAAGTCCTCGAGTGGCGACCGCGTTCCGGAAGGCGCAGTGCTGGTAGGCCTCCCACACGGTGGACCGACGACCTGGTTAAGATCGCCGGAAAGCAGTGGATGCGGGCGGCCCAGGACCGGCCTTTGTGGAAATCCTTGGGGGAGGCCTATGTCCAGCAGTGGACGTCTTTTGGCTGAAATGATGATGATGATGATGATGACTCCGCCTTCTATTGTACTGTGTATAATGTCGACACGTTATTATAGAAAGAATGGGGAATGTGGCCCGTAGAACTTGTAGTATCTTGAATGTAAATAAAAACATTAAAATACCGTGCGATCGATTTGTTAACGATGTTGCGTCGATCGAACTACCGCACCGATGACGAGATTTATGCGAGTGCAAAGAAAATTTAATAGGAGTCACCACCGGGGATGTTTTCTAATATATGAAGTAGCAATCGCATTAAAATGTTGAGTCTCCGGAAATGAGCTGTAATTTACACAAATTAATCGGATGAAAACTGCGACAAATAGTTCGAATTGAGCGTCATCCGTTTCAAATCGCGGCTATAGAAACGGACACAAACTTTACACGCTCATCAACGATCGTGCCGCAAAGAAGCCGAAGGACGCGCAGGGCACGGGGTGGTCCCGCCGCAGCGGCAGGCGAGGGTAGCCGGGCGCCGAGCCGTGACGCGCTTGGGCAAGAGGCCGGGGCCACAAAAGCGCGCGCGCCGCCCTCCCGCGCGCCACTCGAACATGCGCCATGCGCCTGATGCGCCGCGCCGCGTTGCTCTCGCTGCTGGTGCCCGCGCTGCTGGCGGGCCTCGCGCCCGACCGGCCCCGCACCGTCACCCTCGGCGACTCTAGCCGCCTCGTCCGCCTGGACGACCAGAACCGCACCGTGGTCCTCGACCGCGGCCAGATCGTGCTGGACAGCGCCGTCGACGCCGACGACACCCTCGTCGAGTTCGAGGGCGGGGACGAGCCGGTGGTGAGGAAGAAGCGGACCTTCGGGGACATCGTGTTCCGCGGCCTGGCCGACGTGCTCGGCTACCAGGTCGCCCGCAAGGCGCCGCAGGTGGTGTTCCCGCCGCCCGTGGCTCCCGTTCCCGGCATCGACTCGCCGCTGCTGGTGCTGCCCGCCGGTTCGGCCCTGGCGCTGCCCCTGGCCACGCAGGCCGCCCCCGCCCCCGCCGCCCCTGCCCCGCCGCCCTGCGCCGCAGCCCGCGCCGTCGCTCCCCCCTGCGCGCCTCCTAGGCCCCCTCCCCCACCGGCACCCAAGGCCGCTCCCCCGTGTCCCCGACCTCGCGCGGCTCCCAAACCCCGGCCGAAACCCAATCCACCGCCACCTTGTCCCCAGCCCCGCGCGAATCCTCCTACCAAGTCGCCGTGCGCGCCTGCGCCTCCGCCGCCCAAACGGGACGATCCGAACCTCGAGAAGATTACGTCGAACTTCCAACTAAACTTCAACTTCAACCGGGAACCTGCGAACCAGGCCGCGGCCGCGCAGGACGAGGCCGAGGCCGCGGCGGACCAACCCGCGGACGAACAGGAGCAGCTGGCACCCATCCCCATTCGACCGCAGGCGGCGCGTCTGCCGGCAGAGGAACCACGCAAGCCGAGGGTGTACGTGGACGCGTTCGTCCTGAACAACGGCGTCCCGCATCGCGTGGACACCGTGGACGCCCGGCGCCTCGTGCCGCAACGCGGGGCCGTCGCCGACGATGACGAGTTCCTCGCGTACGACGAGGGCGACGACCGGCAGGACGTCGAAAACTACGACGACGTCCAGGAGACGCGAAACCAGGACAAGACTATCCAGGAGTTCGGGAACGTCATCGACCGATTCTGGGAGAAAAAGAAGATGATGAAGCGGACGATGAAGGTTCCGAAGGAGGTCCCGCTGACGCACTACCGCGACGTCCACTTCGGCGATCGAGACCTCGATGACGACATCCGTCTCCGCGGGGAGTCCCACCAGAGCCTGCAGCGGGCGGGCCCGCACCCCAACCGCATTCCCATCCCCATCCCGAATGACGACGACGAGGACGAGGACACCGAGGCCACCACCACCACCGAGAACCCCCGGAACCCGCTGAAGCCGCGCGTCCTGCCTCCCACCGAGCACAATCCAAACCAGATCGACACCATAACGGTGCGCGTGCCGCCCATATACCGCGAGAAGCGACCGCGCAAGCTGCATCGCGAGCACTACTACCCGGAGCGGGACGAGGGCGAGCAGGACGACGCGGCCGACTACAGGCGCGCCAGCGGAGAGGACGACGCCGAGGGCTACGACAGCCGTTACGCGCCCGTCACGGAGCCCGCGAGGCGACGGCGCCGCAAGCCCAGGAGACGCACTCGCGCCGCGGACGAGGACTACAAGACCGACGACGAGTTCGACTACTTCGGGAGGAAGGTCCCCGTCACCGACGAGGAGAAGTACTTCATGGGGCTGACGGTGCCGCCCCCCACGCGCGACGCGGACATCTTGCGACACGAGAAGCCCGTCGCCAGCGGGTACTTCCTGGAGGACCACGAGCGCCTGAGGGACGACCCGTCGCAGCGGCTTCGAGACGACCCCTCCCACAGGCTGCGGGACGACCCGTCGCACGAGCTGCGGGACGAGCCCTCCGACAAAATTAGCGACGAGCGCGAGCGCACGGACTCGGCCGAGAGGTCCGGAGAGAAGGAGCGGGCGGGCGACAAGCAGCGGCTGCGGGAGGGCCCGGAGCAGGCCGACGAGCTCGGCCCCAACGCGAGGGTCACGGAGTCCAACTACGAGAACAAGTTCGTGCGCGCCACCAACGTGCAGGTGGACGACCCGCGGCCCAAGCCCGCCCGGAAGGCCGGCAAAGCGTGAGCGCGCCACACGCCATACTTATACATATTATTTATTGACGACGACGCGTGGGCCCGTGGCTGGCCGTGGCGCCGGCCCCATGCCGCCCCACACGACTACACGCGCGACGTGTGCCTCGCACGTCGTCTGCTCCTGCGCCCGACGCAGGCGTGTCTGTGATGATCTAGTTGTAACACCTATATTGCGTATTCTTACAATATAGTATTTATATTTTTATACCTAGCCCTAAGCGAATTGTAATAAGTTTCTAAATAAAATGTTTCGTAAAGATTGATTTCATTATTGGTACTGGCGAGGCGGCGCGACGAATCCGCGGCGCGTGAAATCCGATTGGGCGCGGGTCGACGCCGCCTCTAACTGGGTTAAGGTCCCGCCGAGAAAACGGATGGAAACCGCCAGGTGTCTCAAGAAAAGTGCAATGACCCACTTGCTTTTGCAAAGGCGGGCTATCGCCGACAGGCCGCGCTGCATCTAGAACTTACGCTAGTATTACCGAACACATCTTAATGTCGGACAAGAGTTCCCAATTCTCAGCACTGGAACCACGTCTAATAGATGACATTTGTTCGATCAACTGCCAGCACGTCATCTAGTTAAATTTCTCAGTTCCAAACTGGAGTTCTAAACACTTTCATATCTAACATTATTGGTAATCAAATAACAACACAATATGATTAGTCCCAAAACGTTTATTATGTCACGTAGGGCCTTGACCGCGGAGCGATTTCACCCGTCCGGCTCAATCGAGCACCTTGGCACGGGCCGACCGCACACTCGCCAATCGTTTAATCTAGTTTCAATAAATGCAATCAAACAAACAATGAAAAAATATTTGAGGAAAAAAATGCTAATACGCCGTTGGAGCTTACACAAAAAGCAATCGAGCCGCGCGCTCGCAAGTATTGGAACATACTTATAATTTTTAGGATTACAAAATATCATTACTTTTTGTCACTGAACAATATTCATGAGATTATTTCAGTGACCATTAATTTGTTTGGACACATTATTTATTTGCACGTGCGCCTCGCCATTCTGTAACAAAAATGTCTGATATTATTTGCAAAAAGTCGACGATTAAAAGTGAATTAAAAACTTATTGACAAGTAATTAAAATGGCAATCATTTTATCGACCCAAAGAACGTTAATAAAAACATTTCTTTCGACAATGCTCGAAAAAAAATTGCTGCGTGTTGAATCGATGGCTTTTTTATGCTGAGTAAATATGCTAGCTGTACGTCACAATTATGTGGACGTGCAACTCAAGACAATTGCCTGACATTGGATTTGAACCAGAAACTTGTTGTTGCTAGTACCCGCTCAGGGGTGTCTGTTAAAGATTGTGAGCAACCATAGTTCATGACGTGAAGATTCCGGAGCGCAAAGAATTGCGCCCCACATTGTTCATAATATGTAAAGCACCATCTGTTGTAAATATCTATCTGTCTCAAATTCTGACACACCTGTACAACTTGTCAACCTGGCTATATGGCCTGGGAGGAGGCCCAACTCAGCAGTGGGCCATATCTGGGATGCGTAAAAAACCCTTGATGGTTGCTCAATCGTATCTAAACTCTGACTCGGCTCTGGGACGCTGTCTGTCTCTGTTTCACACGCCGTTTCAATGCACGTTTACAATGCTAGCAGCAGAGGAAAAGTTATTTGGTTGAGGGCGCCTGTAAGGCCCCAGTACGACTTCTAAACTGTCATTGATACCTGATGATGCTTTTTGAAATGCTTGTTCAAACTCTGCGTGTGTCGGTACCGCGCCGGGCAAAGCGAGCACTGCACGAGCCGTGCGCTGCGTGTTCGCCGCGAATGCTCGGTTCGGCTAGGACGGGAGGCTGGCTTGTGCGACAACATGTGCACTGACAGTTTGTTCGTCGTGAACTGCTTGCCACAAACTGGACACATATATGGCTTTACACCTAAAAGAAAGCAAACTAAGGGTAATGTCTTGTGCCATCAAGGTTTAGGAACCTCGTTACTGAATAACATTTGTTGTTGTTGTTTCAGTTCACTGTAACAATTAAGAATCGCACTAATTGTATTTTAATTTTTCATTTATTGCTACTGCTGGCTGAGCAACTGAATGTCAATGATGTATTACTGATCTCTCACCATCTTATGCCTCACTCCCTTCTAATATTATGATTATTAAAATATATTATATCATTGTATATTTTTATACACTGGGCCAGTAAATGACTAGTCCAAAATTCGGTTATAACTTGAATTTATTTAGGTGTTAACAGGGAGGTGGTCGTGAGCCAATTGAATGAGATTTGATTCTATACAATGCAACTGGGGTAAAAATCTTCCACGGATTGCCTCTTCAATCATCGTTTTGCTTTGAATAATATGTAAGGCGCTCCGCCGCAACATATTCCCCGCCGTTGAAAGCATCCGCTTTCAACACTTCAATTCTTCAGCAGTAGGCAGTGGGCACAGGCGAGTGAAAGGGCGCCGCACACAACCTCTTGATGTTTGCACTTCTGCAACTCGAGCCAAACCATCAGGCCCAGGAAATAGCCGAAGAACTCTCCCCAATCGCCAACATAATGGGGGCGTGTTGTCTTCCGCTAACAGCACCATAGTGCCAATTTCGAGCGTAGCCTCGCCTTTACGCCATTTCGTTCTCTGCTGCAGCTCGGACAAGTATTCCCGTTGCCATCTATTCCAAAAATGACGTCTTATGGTTTCCAATCGCTCATAGCGATTTTTGGGGGTTGTGACTCTTTCTTCATCTGTGTTGGGTGCAGGCAATGCGGTTAGTGGCCGACCAATGATGAAGTGTCCTGGGGACAAGGAGAGGAGGTCATCAGGCGAGGAAGAAAGGGGGCATAAGGGACGACTATTGAGAATCGCCTCTATTTGTGCAAACAAAGTTGTGATCTCCTCAAAAGTTAAGTGAGTGTTGCCGATAACTCTCTTTATGCAAAATTTCGCCGATTTGACCCCGGCCTCCCAAAGACCACCGAAATGGGGAGCGTAGCTTGGTATAAAATTGAATTTAATACCCTGATGACTTGCAAAATCAGTCAGGTGATCCTTGGCCTTATCTATAAAAATGCCAATTTCCTTAGACGCGGCAACAAAATTGCGACCATTATCGCAAAAAATCTCTACAGGCTTACCACGACGTGCAATAAAACGCCTCAGAGTCATTACAAATGCGTCCTTGGTTAAATCACTGACCGCTTCTAAATGAACACATTTGTACCGAAAACACACAAAGATACACATATAACATTTAATTAATTTTGATCCTCGTCCCCTTTTACTTAAAATCATAAATGGGCCTGCAAAGTCTAATCCTACTGTTAAATATGGAAAATCTGGATTTACTCGTGGGGATGGTAAGTTACCCATTTTAGGGCATAAGGTTTTGCCACGTAACCTTCTACACCGAACACAATTATTTACGGTGCGGCGGGCAAGCAACCTGCCATTCACTGGCCATACGGTTTCCCTAACCGTTGCTAGTAACAACTGCGGCCCCGCATGTAGGTTGGCAATATGCTCTTTGGCAAAGTACAATTTGGTTAGCCTATGCGACGCGTGCAAAAGTATAGGATGCCGTTTTTCATAGCTACACGCAGATGCATCTATTCTACCACCAACACGAATCAATTTATCCTCGTTTATAAACGGAGACAGTGATAAAATTTTACTTTTAGCAGGCAACGGTTTATTTTTTATAAGTAAATCGTATTCCTCGAATGAATCTCGCTGCGCGATGCGACACAACGTATGAAAGGAAGCTAATAGCTCCTCAGACGTAAACATGCCTACACGCTTATCATATGGATGACTCATGTTAAACAGGAATCTGCGCACATAACCAAGTGTGTGTAAAAGTTTGTTGAATGAGGAACAGTTTTCAAAGCTAATTAATGGATCGCTATTTACAACTACGCTATGCGACTTAACCTCAGGTAAATTTTCCATTCGATTTACGTTTATTACTGGCCAAACTGATTCATTTTGTAAGAGAAAGCTTGGGCCATTCCACCATATGGCTGTTAACAACAAATCTTTGGCATCTATTCCTCTAGAAATCAGATCAGCAGGGTTCATAGCCGTAGGAACGTAACGCCATGATGACGCCTGAGTTAATTCACCTATTTCACAAACACGATTGGCGACAAACATTTTTAACTTCGCCGGATCGGTATTTATCCAGCTTAAAACAACACTAGAATCGCACCAGTGGACTATTCTTCCCGGCCGGTGCCGGAGGGATTCCAAAACCAATTTACAAAGCCTGCTTGCCAATAATGCAGCCACCAATTCGAGACGAGGTACGGTAGACGGTCTTAGAGGCGCCAGTTTCGATTTAGCGCAGAGCAACCTAACCATGACGTCACCATTGCTATTTACCGACCTTAGGTATACACATGCACCCATTGCACTAAGAGAGGCATCACTGAAGGTGTGCAATTCTATTTGGTTAGGGTTGTCACACAAAGTTAATCTCGGGATTTGAAATGTATCTAAACAAAGCAAATTTCTTGCAAATTTGTCCCAGTCATTACGCAGTTCTTGGGTGACAGGCTCGTCCCAGTCTAACTTTAGCTGCCACATTTTTTGTAACATCATTTTAGCCTGAATTATTACCGGACTTAAAATACCTAAGGGATCGAAAATTTTAAAGGAGTTTGACATTACAAATCTTTTGGTTACGTCGGCCTCTTTATCTATACAAAAACCCTTCATGGGAAAATATAACGTGTCGCTAGACGGAGTCCATCCCAGACCAAGTGTATTGGAGGAGTCACTAAATGTTAAATTTTCTTCATTAAGATTGAGATTTTTAAATATCGATGGATTATTCGTTTTGAATTTTCTTAAATTAAAACAACCCTTATATAATGCGTTAGTGACACTTTGTTGTATGTAAATTAATTGCTTTTCATCATTTGCACCCGTGATTAGGTCATCAACATAAAAATCTTTCTGAATTATATTTTTAATTAAGTTGTCACTATGCTCTTCACCTAGTTGCCATAAACAGCGAGTACTTAAGTAGCTCGCGCTCGCGGTGCCGTATGACAACGTATTTAGCTCTAACGTTTGAATAGGCTGAGACTCATTTTCTCGCCATAAAATTCTCTGTAAGCTACGGTCTTCTTCATTTACGATTACTTGCCGATACATTTTCTCAATGTCGCCGGTCAAGAGATACTTATATTGTCTGGCTCGTATGAGAATTGCAAAAAGCGAATCTTGTAGGGTAGGACCCACCATCAAAATATCGTTTAACGAGTAGCCCGAAGTCGAAGCTGCCGACCCGTCAAACACTACCCGCAGCTTAGTGGATTCACTTTCCTGTTTAATCACGGCGTGGTGACACAAATGGTATGCTACAAGTGGCTTGTCGTTAACTAAAGATAAATGTCTTAACTCAAAGTATTCGTTAATGAATTTAGTGTATTCAGCCTTTAGTGTCGTATTTTTTCTGAACCGTTTTTCTAAGCAAAGTAAGCGCCGTTTTGCTAGACTATAACTATCCCCTAGGCAATCCGGCGTGTCCCTTAAAGGTAGTTTCACACAAAACCTACCTGTAATTTCTCTACGAGTGTTGGCAATAAAATGCTGCTCACAAAATTTTTCGCCTTCGCTCATAATACGTTTTTCGGGAAGCTCTTCTATCTCCCAGAACTTGGCAAGTGACTTTTCTATGCCACACTGGCTCGCAAGAGAACTACAAAAAGCTTGTTTAATTTTAGTAGCATTGACATGCGGACCTATCGGACCAGCGACTATGTAGCCTAGCTTTGTGCTTCTTAAATTTGGATTTTTAAGACCGACGGACCGCTGCTCTGTATCTAAAATTTCCCAAAATAAGTCAGCTCCAATTATGATATCAACGGGACCTGGCTGATAAAAGTTTTCATCTGCAAGCACTATATTTTTAGGTAACTTTAGTGAATTTATATTAACCGTAGACTTTGGCATTTGTCCGGTCAGTTCCTTTAATACAAGACACGAACAACTAGTGTTATACTTCTCATCTAGAGAACTTAACTTAATGTTACAGCCCTTCGTCAATTTGGAAGCAACTGTATTTCCTATTCCTATGACCGTTAGACAGTCACTTGGGAATGTTTTTAAGGAAAGTATATTTTTTATTCTTTCGCTAATAAAAGTGGATTGACTTCCACAGTCAAGCAGTGCTCGAACCTTCACGCGCTGCTGAGACAGTGGATTCGAGACAATAACTTTCGCGGTTGACAACAACACTTGTGTTGAACTACGTTTTGAAAAGTTAACCATGGTTTCATTATTAGAATCCGGTTGCTCATCTAACGTAGCGATATTATGATGTTCAGACGAGGCATCGGGGCGATGCAGCAATGAGTGGTGCGTTTTGTTACACTCTCGGCACGGACCCATTCGACATGCACTCGAATGGTGACCCTGTCTAAGACAGTTGGAACACAACTTATATTTGTGTACATCCTTTAATCGTTCACCTACCGCCTTTCCTTTGAAGGTGGGACAATCGTAAATTCTATGATTTTCATTGCAAATAATGCATAAATAAACATTAGACACTTTAGTATTATTAAATTTGCTTGATTTAGTACTAACTGATAATGATCTGACAGGCATACTTTGATTATGTTTGCTAAGGGTATTAGGTGCACTATTGTTACGGACACTAGTTGACTGATTTTTTGGCAGTCCACTATCACGCTTATTGCGATTTAAAGACTCCAGCACATCTGCGCGGTCAACCAGAAATTTGTAAAATTGATCTAATGTAGGAGTTTCCTGTTCTAAATTATTTCGGTATTCCTCCCACTTAGTGAGGGTGTTAGCGTCCAACTTTGATGACGACATAAAAATTATAAGCACATCCCAGCTTTCTGTGGGTTGCCCTAGACTGGATAAAGCACGCAAATTTTTATTTAGGTGGTCAACTAGAAATCGCAATGACCCCTCTGATTCTCGTTGGATAGGCCTCACATTATACAATGAACTTAAATGATGATTTATTAGCATTCGTTTATTGTTGTAGCGATTGCAAAGCAAGCTCCACGCTTCCGTATAATTAGCAGAAGATACCTCCAAGTTCGAGATTATTCTCGCGGCCTCACCCTCCAGGTAGGATCGTAGATAATGGAACTTGTGTATCGATGTCATATGTGCATCATTGTGTATCAAAGTCTCAAATGTGTCACGAAACTCTAACCAGCGAAAATATGCCCCATCAAATTTGGCTATTTGGAGTTGAGGCAACTTTAGACCAGGGAATTGATGGCTGGATGAAAAAAGATTTTCATGTGTAGAAGCGCGCCTTTGCTCGCTTTCTAATTGAGCGTATTCATCTAGAATATTTTTTGCAGTGGCGATATTTAAAATGATATCTCTATCGATATTGTCACGCTCATCAATTTCCTGGTCCAAATTAGTCTCATTTAAAACCTCAATCTCATTTTGCAAGTCATCTATTCTGACGGACAATGCCTCGAACTTTATTAATTTTAGTCTTAATTCTGTTAACTGTATACTGCTTAACTCGGTTACCTTAGAAACAATGTCTAAATAATTCTTAAATTTAGTGATTTGACCTTTGATAGACGCGCGTTTAGTCATCAACTCTCTTAAACGACCTTTGTCCGACACGTATTCGTTAGGCATTATGCGCAAGAAGATATAAAACTCAACAAGTCAACGAAAGCACTGAATGACTAGCTAATAGATATATTGTAGTTTTGAATAAATAATGAATGGCTCACGCTCCTCAGTTCAATGGTAGTTATCGGGCGTCCCTTAGCAAACCGGTTCTGCTCGGACAGCTGTTTGCATTCACGGCGATTAAACGACAATCTGAAATTATTACAACTTATGTTAGAATATGCCGTCAATTTACCAAGTAGAAGTTGTAGGAATGTAATTAGTAATTATTTTTACAACTATGTATCTTTAAGATCTTTTTTTTTTTTTAACTACCTGATAGTTAGGATTATAAATATAATTTAAAATTGGTTTTAACTTCTTCAAACTAAAATGTACAATAAATATAGATATAAGCTTTATGATTTGAAAAGGTTCAGTTATATTTAAAAATCTACCACCCTACTCTACTGATTCTACTATTTTACCAAAGCCGCACCAATTGCACAATTACCTTTCTTTGCACTAATAGATTTGATTCTCTACAGGCTTGGGAATTGTATTTAAGGATTTTAGTGAATAGGACAGTTAGGAAACACAGGACACTTATCTTAGCTCAGAAGTCTGATGCACGATGTGAGACTTTCGCCGACTCACTGCTCGTTACAGCTCAGGACTCGTTGATGATCCTGCTGGCTGCGCCTTATGGCCACACCTTCTAAGCTTCGACGCCTTTCTTCTCCTCTTCAAGCTGCCACTGGATCCTCCGTCACGCCGGGGGTGCAATTTTCTCCAGATATTTTCAGTTTGATGTCCTTTCTTCTTTTCTTCTAATCTTCTTTTTTTTTTTATTATGTTCCCCTCATGGGCCACCAGTTTGTATATTTTTATACACTGGGCCAGTAAATGACTAGTCCAAAATTCGGTTATAACTTGAATTTATTTAGGTGTTAACAGGGAGGTGGTCGTGAGCCAATTGAATGAGATTTGATTCTATACAATGCAACTGGGGTAAAAATCTTCCACGGATTGCCTCTTCAATCATCGTTTTGCTTTGAATAATATGTAAGGCGCTCCGCCGCAACAATCATTTTTTAAATTATATTACACATTTATTGGGTTTAGGTCACGATGGACACTTACAAAAAGTCATCGTATTATTGATAACATATCACTATCACTACATACTATAAAACAAAGTCGCTGTCGTCTGTCCGTCCATATGTATGCTTAAATATTTAAAACTACGCAACGGATTTTGATACGGTTTTTTTTAATGGATAGAGTGATTCAAGAGGAAGGTTTATATGTATAATCCACCCCCGCATTGCACGGGCGAAGCCGGGGCGGGCCACTAGTTATACAATAAAACATTTGATCGTCTAACACCAGTTCGGAACGCGACCATTGCTGAGAAGAACTGGCAGAGGGCTTTTCAACTTTTCAGCTTTTCAACAATTTTCCTAAAATTGTTACTTGATTTGTTCTATGTGTGTACGTAAATAAATAAATAAAAATAAATAAATAAATAAAATGTATTATGTACAATAACATAAATGTAAATGAACTATCTAATTTGGTGCACTCGGTTGGAACTTATGCGTTTCGGCGATTAATTATTTATGTTTATAGACATTTCTGTAGGTTCATTTTATTCAAATAATTTTCACATGTTGTTTTGTCACTACATTATTGTACCACCCCATTCCATCCTGAGGGTGTCTTAAGCGCCGACAAAAGGAAATGACAAGGCTGGAAACCTTGCGACTGCAGTGATAGCAGGTGGCCCGACTCAACAGTCACTCATTTATGGGCCGAATCGTAGTAATAGTAGTCACCATATATTTAGGTGTTGTTGATTGTTATACATAATTATAATAAAGACAAATATTTCTCACCAGTGTGTATCCTCATGTGTTCACTGAGTGTGTTTTTGCTTGTAAACTTCTTTCCGCAATCAGCACATTCAAATGGTCTGTCACCTGCAATTAAATAAGGAATCTCTACAAGTTAACCAATATCATAGAGTCTGTACAAAACATAATTAATTCGTATGCAGCCATTTGTAAATCGGTATATTGTGTTTTAATTTGATAGCAGTCACACCTATTAATACTTATGCACACTGTTGTGAAACTAATTTGTAACTTAATAAGTAGCACCTAATAAAAGTACAACCCAAAAGAGCAAAGACCCGGGCAGTAGCTAGTCTTATGATATTTGAACTACTGCAAAATTGACTGTTACTATCTTATGATTTCAGGACCTTTAAAATATAACTTGAATCTGATTTGGTTACAGTGTTAGCATTAAATCATGTTTTCCTTCTCTGGCACAACAGATCCAATTAGTCATATAGCAAAACCCTCATGTTGCCAAGGGTGGATGAAGATACCACATCTTTAATCCAACACCCCATAGGCAACCCATTTCCATAAAAATTACATAATGCAAGTTTTATACATTGTAATAGTCAGCATAAAGTGATCACAGTTTTAAGAAGTCAAGAGTTTTTACCATTGTGTGACCTTATATGGGTCCTTAGGTTAGTACTGGTGGTGTAGGACTTGGTGCAACCTGCCACAGGGCATGGCAGCCGTCTCCTAGGGATGCAGTGCCTCTGTGCTAGCCATTGTGTCACTGTTGCAGCTCCACAAGTTCTGCAAGCATAATCCCTCTCACCCCGGTGACGTTTTCTGTAACATAAGAACTTCACTTTTATCAAACATGTTTCTATTGATTTATATCTGCTGTTATAATAACCTCCTGCCGAGTTCAGCGCTGTCAGATTATCATTAGCTTATTATTTCCCGCACATGTTGTACAGTATTTGATGTCAGTGTCCCTTTCTATCGCACTAATTTAGTTGTTTCTACCAAAACACTCAGGAATGTGACAATGACACATACTTCTCAGCTCATAAGAGAACCACTGCTGAGTCAGGTCTCCTGCAATAAGAGGAGGGAATTTACCCTTCTGTACTTCCTTAGACGGCCAGGTTGGCGTAAGTTTCAAGTTAACCAAATCAAAATCATATTAACAAAATAATACCCACATGTGTAGATTAAAATTAAATTTTCTGTTAAACTCTTTTTGGCAGTATGGGCAAGTACGTGTGGCTGGTGGTGTCCAGTGACGGCAGCGTCGCCGGGATCCGCACTCTTGACATTTCTGCTCCTCTACACGATGAATACCACTACTTTTTACTTCACTATCACCACATCCTACATCAATAGCCCCTTCTTTCGCGCTGTCTATCACATGTAGAACCTTTTCACTAACTTTACTGTCGATATGCGATGCATCAGACTCGTAAAATTCATGCTTCAAATCTAAATTGACATTCTTGTTTAGTGCCTCTTGACTGCACAGTTCTAAAAGTATTTGATTAGATTTTTCACATTTCTGTATGAAACGTAATGCAGTTTCTAACTCTGTGAGACACAAACAACAAATACAAGTTGGTCCCAAATCACTTGCTTTGATTTGAACTCCAAGTTGTCCAAGATTGTCACAAGGCGAAATGCCTTTTCTTTTCCGAAATAGTGAATATACGGTATCTTGTGTTTTGAGACATATCCGACATGCGTTCGGGTTGAATTCTTCCATATATTATTGTAAATGCTCAGACTTACTCCTGCATAGGTCAATTTTGTTTTGTTTACTATCAAATAAAATTATATTAATTAACAATACTCGAAGCACTGTTTGTAAACAAAGTAGGGATGCCGATAGCGACTAATGCCGAGCCGATCTGATCTGATTAATATCGATCTATCAGAGGATCGATTTCATTGTGTTTGATAAATTAAATGGATAAAATTATATTAAACAGTTAGTTACTCAACTACAATAACAACAGTCGTTACAAAAAATGATTGAATTGAAAGCTCTCGATTTCCATATCGATTCACATTCAAATTCTGTAATGATGAGAACTAAAAAGGAAGGTTATTTTATGTGTGTGTGACAAATAGCTAAATTAATATGAGATAAGACTGTGTCACAGCTATTACATGACACTCTGCGGTGATGTGGCGTAATTCCCAAAATCAACAAACAATTATAAATAGACATATTTTTGCGTGTGTGCAAGCATGAGCGAGAATGTCTGTGTGTGCGGATTTATATGATATTCTTTATTGTACACCAAAAAAACATAAAAGAAACTTCAACATGAACATTGTTCATTTTGGAGAATGTTTATATTTGACCATTTGACCGCGAATGTTAATGAATCGTTAGAATCGATTTATAAATTTATTTTATTGCAGTGTTGACATCCATACAGCAAGGAATGAATTAGTGTTTGTTAACGAAATTGTCTAATATATAGGCAAAGGATTTAACTATACAGCCAAAATTTATTTTCTAACCTATACTCTATCTATTACAGTGGCCGTATAGTATTTTAATAATAATTATACTGTTATCTTCTTTTCATAAAAATGCTAAAGAAACAAATCTTGTAATGCCAATAAGTATCAATTTATAAAACACACAAATATTTTGTGCGTTGAGAATCGTAATTGCCAAGTTAATTTAAATTATTATAACATTTGCTTTCCCTCCCAAAGGCCAACCCCACGTCCGTGCAGAACATCTTAGCCACGTGGGAGGGGGACACTCAAAATGAAATTACTTATGAGTGGCTAACAGGGAAATGGCAAACCCATGAAGAAATAATACTGAAATGATACAAAGTGACTTGACATTGGCTAAACACAAAGAGTGAGAGCCACAAGAATATTAAAAAAAAACATTTGCTCTGCGTATCTACACTCGAGAGCAATGAATCCGGGTCACTTAAAGAATGTTAAAAATCTCGGAAACTAAAAATGATAGGTTAATGCAATAAATTGTATTTAATAGACAATGTAATACTCCTTAAATGAAAGTAAAACAAATATGAGTCACCATACATTTTTTTAACACAAAATTACATAAAGAAAAAAACTGCTGATCTCTCCTTAAAACAAAAATAGGAAACATGAAATTTTTGAACTTTATTACGATTTTCTTGAATTTTAATACTTCGTATTGCCTCCTCGTGCTTCCATTACTGCGTTTACGCGGTTTGGCATGCTGTACACCAAGTTCCTTATACGATTTTGGGGAATATTCTCCCATTCCTCTGTGAGAGCAATTTTGAGCTCACGAAGCGTGATTGGGGGAGGGTTTCGTTGTTTTACGCATCTGCCTAGCTCGTCCCAAGCATGCTCGATCGGGTTGATATCCGGGCTGCGCGCTGGCCACTCCATACGAGTAATGTTCATCTCTTGAAGGTAGTCATTCACAATCCTACCTGTATGAGGTCGGGCATTGTCATGCATAAATATAGCATCCTCACCTAAATTGACCATAAATGGACCAACGTGATCATTGAGGATTTCTTCCACATATCTTACGCTAGTTAAAGAGCCGTTTTCTATGATCACCAGCTCTGTGCGACTTTCAGAAGAAATTCCGGCCCACACAAGTACAGACCCACCACCGTAGGCTACTTTTTCTTCGATGCATGCTTGCTTGAATCTTTCCCCTGGTCTTCGATACACTCTGTGTCTTCCATCGTGCTTGTAGAGCATAAATTTTGATTCGTCGGAGAACATAACTTTTGACCAATCTTCAATACTCCAATTTACGTGGCTCTGGGCATATCTTAGTCTTGAAATACGATGCCCACGCTCCAGTTTAGGGCCGTTTGCAGGTCTAAGGGGTTTTAAGTTAGATTCAGCAAGCCGACGTCTTACTGTCCATGCACTTGGGTTACTTCCTCCGAGGCGTCGAAACTGATTTGTGAGTTCAGTTCCTGTGAGAAAGCGATTTCGAAGCATGGTGTTCACCAAGTATCGGTCTTCTCGTGCTGTGGTACACCTGGTTCTGCCCGTTCCTGGTCTGCGTAGGTTAGAACCAGTTTCTTCGTAACGTCGGAGAACTCTTTGTACTGTTGACAGCGACACACCGACAGTCCTGGCTGTATCGCGCTGACTCCGGCCGGTTTCCAGCATTGTAAGTATTCTGGTGCATTCTTCAGGCGTAAGCGACATAATTTCAGCTTGAATAATGAATATAGAGCACTATCAACATGGTTTATGTACCCACATAAATGACAGATTACAAACAAAAGCAAAACCAAATGCTGTAATTTCGTAGTTCCATCTTCGAAAGTGGCCCTTTTTCAAGTTAGATTTTTTTATGATATAACTTTACAATAACTAAGAAGTTTTAATACCTTCATTTAAGGAGTATTACATTGTCTATTAAATACGATTTATTGCATTAACCTAGCATTTTTAGTTTCCGAGATTTTTAGGATTCTTTAAGTGACCCGGATTCATTGCTCTCGAGTGTATATCACGTCTTTCTTTACTTTCGATTACTTTCAATCATCAAATATCTAGAATGTGGCGTCCCAAGTCATGTATGCGGTACATAATAATTTATCAATAAAGTCATTGTTAATATTTCACTTTAACACAGTAGAGTTCTCTTGCGATGGAGTTGGCGTAGTTTTTTCTCTCAGGCGTTTACCATCAGAATGATATTATGAGCTTTTTGTGCTCGTGAATTAAAAAAACCACCATTATAGGATAAATAATATGTCCTTTTAAAACCAGCGGACAATGTGAAACGCAACCATTCTCAACACCTGGATTATGTGACCGGCTCTGTGCTGGCAACATGTTTGTAAACTGCCCCACGATATAGGGTTTACCGAGTGCAGGAGTTACGTTTAAAATAAAATAAAAAATATATTCCTATTTTAATCTGACATAAATAGTGGTGTGGATGGACGGAAGCACATAATCTCATTGTCAAGAATCTTACCATCCGTATAAATTGCTGGGGCTGTCAACTGGCCGGAGCGGCATACATGCTGACTTGGCTATAGACAAGTTGATGATACGATTATAATGCAATGTCACCAAACCGAGGGTGTTATATGAGGCGACGAATGGAACCCAAACGCCAAGACCCGTGCCAAACTTTCTAGCCTGCGTAGGCTAATTTCCTATCATGAACTTGGCGGAGCCCGCCGCATGAGTGGGCTAAACTGATGATGAAGAATTTAATTATTATTAATTAAACAAATAAAACACTTTTTAACGGATTTATCGTTGGTCTAGGGGTTAGATGTGCCGCCTCAACGGTTCCCGGGGTCGGGCAAGTGTGTTTGTCTAAACCAAAGGCACTTGTCCTGAGTCTGGGTGTCATTTGTGTTCGTGAATTACATGTTTTTAAACTGCCCCCGCGATACAGAATATACCTAGTGCAGGAGTTCCTTTACACAGTAAAAAAACTTTGAAAATAAATAGATGCATATTACATTGTCTAATCTAATTGACGTTTCGAATGCTTTGCAGTCGTGGTCGCGGGAGAGACTAGAAGACAGTTGTCTTCAAAAGTACAAAGAAAAAGTTACTCTACCGCCTATAATTTTATTTTATTGATAACGTCCAGAGGTCTTGCAGATGAGTGTTGAGACTGGATCCCAAGCAAGTGGCACCTGCCAACCATCCGCTCTATTAAAATTTGGATGTTTTTAATGTCAATAGCCTCGCGGATCATTCTTGGAATGTAATGATTCTTGACTTGTAGCTATTTTTTTATAGTCTATGTTGTTTATTCTTTTTTTTTCTGATTCCCTCCCTCGATAATGGTAGTTTGTACTTCATACGAAGTGTATAATACATATGGCGCTACTAATATAGATTTGAAATATGCTTGACAACTTAACCCAATACCAGGCCGAGCTTTTTGTGCCGTAAACTACAATGATCACAGTTGCATCACAAAAGCCGTTTAAGTAAACTTGCCAAGTGTGTGGCCTACATTTCCCAACGTTAGATCAGCGCACGTTATCTGGGATAAGCGATGTGACGCAACAGCGGGCAGCGGAAGGCGCAGGCGCAGGTGAGAGCGAGGAAAGTGATCGCAGTGTATTTGGTAACCGCGCCGTGACACGCCTGCCGATGTCCTGCGCACACGTCGAGCTCACTGGAATGGACGGACTCGGGAACTAAATAATTATACGATCAGCGGTAACATTTGAAACCCAGGTAACTTCATAATCAACAGCTTACTTTAGTCCACTGGAGGTCCTTGGCTTAACGCATCATGTTGGGCTCCTAACCTGTCATCGGCCATCTCTCCAACTTACGCTGAGTCGCAGTCTCAGCTCAAGAATTCGTATACCACAGCGGCTGTCTGTTCTTCTACAGGTATAGACGGTCAACAGCGACATCTGCAGCATGACTAATTATCAGAGCGATGTCGGTGACTTTGGTCCTATGTCTCATTCTCATTGCGGGTCGTATCTTCCGAAGTATTTCTTTAAGGAGCTAAGGCACTGAAATACCTATTTCGAAAATCCTGAAAACATTCGAATAGAAAAATACAATGTAGTAGGAAATATAGGATGGAACGGACGACATCATGATGATGTGTTGAGCAACAGGCGCCGAAGAATGATCTCACTGTAGCCGGAGCTTTCTGAGAACGTAATTAATACAGCCGCAAATGTTGTTGGTACAAAAATATCCTTACCCAAGTCCGCCCCTGTCACTGGTGGTACAATTTTCTCTAGATTACGTTCGAAATCGATTGGTATGCGTAGACGCACACCTGTTACACAGGAATGACGGCAGCTATATACGTGACGTAGAATCTTCGTATCGACATTTGAAAAATAAACCTTATGAGGACTACCTTTAGCTCGTTTTCGCTCGATGCTGTTTCGGAAGAAGAACTTAGATGCATTTAACCTTTCAATTGTAACTTTTGCTTTACTTTTCATTAAAGCGGCTTAAAAGACCCACAATGTTCGCTCCCATATAATAATCAAGAAACGTCCGTGGATTGTGGATATGATGTAAGCCCATAAATTAACCACTACCAAGTCAAATCTCCTCCACCTCCACTTGGATGTAGTGTTTTTTTCTGTGTCACGCAAACGCAGTTCCGACACTTTGTCACTTCTGCGTAAATACTGTACGAAATATAATATTTTTGGTGCCACTGACCTAGACATATAGTCTGGCCACGCTAACTCTGCATAACTAAGAAAATTATGGAATTTGAAAATCTATAGATGGTAACACCGCATATACTACGAAAAACTTAATTTGATACTAGTTGTTTTTATTTATAAATTAGACAAATTATTTTGTTTAAATTCTGTTTTTTTCTTGACAAAGAATAGTCATGACTTCAGCACCGTGCATTGTGGATTTTATACAGTTTTTGAGGTAGAGCCTATGTAAGTACGATTCAGGTTACAATAATTCTAGATCCTAACTTTTAAACGTGTACTGAGGCTATTATTTATCTACACATTAATAATACTTTTGCCTTTAATATAGGGAGATCTCTGAAAGGGGCTGTCCATTGATCACGTGAGGTTCGAAAGGGGGGGGGGGGAGGGGTCCAGCATAAGATATCACGTGCATTTATTTTTTCGTCAAATGCGTGATTTTTAAACCGAAAAGCGGCGTGTATAGTAGGTAACCTTTGAGTGTAAGATTCTTTGCTGGTACTAAAAAATACACGTGATTTTTAAAGGTAGGTGTGGGGGTAGTCTCAAGCCTCAACAAGTATCACCAAGGGGGAGGGAGGGGTTAAAACATGTTAAAAAAAATTCACGTGATTGATGGACAGCCCGCAACTACGCATACTCATAAACAATATTAGATAGATTTGAATGTTAAACTTTTTTTTTGTTATTGTATTTCGACTTGTTATATTTACAAATGAAACCATAGTACACTCTTAATCATTCGTCACAATCAGAGTCTAAATATTCAATGCCTTCAAATTCAACGGGCTCATCATCTATATTGCTATCATCGCTGCCAGATTCTTGTAGGTTTATTCCAAATGAAATAGCATCATCCAGTAACCTGTATTTTATTTTATGCCCCCCTCCTAACCGTTTCACATCTCCAGCATATTTTTTCCAATCATCCGCTGTGACTGATGCAAATACTTCTACTTCTTCAATTTTTTTTAAATTTTTCGTTTTACTTGGCTCCATACCAGCTCAATGGGGTTTAAGTGCCAATGATACGGTGGCAATCTTATAACTTCGTGGCCGTGTTATCTTAACAATTAATCTAAGAAGTATGTATATTGTATCAGGTTTGTTCCTTTTCACCAAACAAAGCAGTTCTGTGTGAGCAGTTCAGTCCAAAAATAAATACTTGTTATGAGTTAAATATCTATAATTGATGTAATAACTAACTTAAGACAAGTAATGTCAAAATCCTATCGGCAGGAAGCAAATTTTATATGTAGATAGAGACGTTAATAAAAATGGACGTTAATTTGACACGAACTTGTCAGCATCATAGGCAGGCTATGAGTATTCCAAAAAAATGTTCTTAGGTACATCTAATGGTAAAATAAAACGGCGAAGTATCAAAATCACGTACACCGAAAGTGACATCAGAAAAAGTATACCATATAAAAATATTTTTAGGGTTGCCCATTTATTCCATTGCAGAGTTAGCGTGGCCAGACTCTATGTCTGAGATTACGAAAAATACCACGAATATAAGCAAATCCGATTTCAATTTTAGAAATGGTTCGTAATGCTTTACCACTGGTACTTGGGGCCGGTTAGACCCAACGGCTGCACCGAAGTGTTGAGGACACTCGAAAGCATAATCGCGTAAGGACGATGTTCGCGGGCGGCGTGTCCGGCTACCCCACAGTGAAACTTGGACGCCGGCTACATATTAATGCGTTTTCGTTTAAGTTATAAGTATGGGTAGAGCTCCCCGAAGACGATCGGTTTCTGTGTGATAGTCGCGCCGACCAGGCGACCGCAGCGTCATGAAATTTACCAGTGTAAGTGGAAGACAGTGACAGTGTTCAGTGAGACCCGTCGGATGAGCTCTAATATGGTGCGTGGATTTCAGATCACGGTGTTGTGCCTGTGCGTGATGTGGGCCGCGGCGGACGTGGCGCACCTCAAGGCGAAGGCTAAGCTGCTCGGCCGGCTGGCCAGCAAACACCACAAAAGAGGCATCCTCACAGCCGTGCCGCCATACAAACTCGGATACGACATCCCCGTCGTCACTCACTCCCTCGTTAAACCTTTGGTAGTCTCGTACCCCCCGACGGCCGCCGTCACCGCAGTCAAGGTGCCCCTATCTCATCCTTTGATTGGCAAACACCCTCTGCCAGCGGGGCACAAGATCCCTCATGCGCATTATGCCTCCAAATTCCCGCATCATCATCACTACACTAAAAGTGTGCTGCTGCCGAAGCCGGCCCATCATTTCCACCATCACCACCATCACGTTGAGCCCAAACCAGTAGTGCCCGTAGCCGTACCCGTGGGAGAGCCCGCGGCGGCCATCGCGCACCCCGTCCCCGCTCCTCCGCCTCCGCAAGTACTTTTGCAACCTGCTCCGCTGCCTGCTCCGGCGCCCGCTCCACACGCACACATCTTGCCACCTGCACATTTCCAGCTGAGACCGCTCCTACCGGCTGCGCCTGCAGCCGCTCCAGTGGTGTCGCCTGTAGCTCCATTGTTGCCGTACGCGCACCAGTTCCCTTATGTTCTTCGTCCCGGAAATGCGGTTCAAACGTCGTTCTTTGCAACTTACCCCCGATTCCCATTGCTAAACTATCAGTCACCCATTTTGCCACTAGCGCAAGCGGCACAGGCGCCCGTTCTTTTTAATCGTCCCCAGGTGCATCCGTTCCATCTCTTACCTCAACCAGGAGCTCAAGATGGAATAGTGATCGAGCAGCCGGCTAGTCCTGCGCATGTTGAACCTACCACGCTACTTCATCCAACGGAAGAGGTGCACCAGCATGCTCTGCACTTGCAACCACAGCCGCAGCCCACCCTTCATCTACAACCAGTCCAACAGGCAGTACACCTACAGCAGCCTGAGGCGCATCTACACCATGTGCACCCTGAAGTTCAATTACAACATGCCCACGATGTTCACTTGCAGGCTGTGCAACCTGATGTTCATCTGCACTCTGCTCAGCCCGGAGTTTACCAAACGGATGTCCACTTACAAGGCCAACCTGGCGCATTACAACCCGGTTTCCACTTACACGGGCAACCGAGCCTGTTTCATTCGGACGTGCATCAACACGCCCAAGCAGGAGGCTTTCAGCAGGATGTCCATTTCCAAGGACAGCTGGGAGTGTATCAATCAGATGTCCATCTACACCCGCAGCCGGGTGGTGTCTTGCAACCCGATGTCCACCTGCAGGGACAACCCGGAGTATTGCAACAAGACGTCCATCTTCAGAGTGGTCAACCCGGCGTGTTCCCTGCTGGCCAGCAGGAAGTCCACTTACAGCAAGGCGGCATACCCACACAGCCGACCATCTATTTGCAACCGACGCCGACGACTCCCCAGATCGATAACGACGGATGGTCTCCGGTCCAAACTCAACCTCAAGACTTTGCGGGATCTCAGCAAGGGCATTTCGGACAGGGTGGTCAATTTGGACAGGAGGGACAGTTTGTAAACGACGGTCAACACCAGTTCCAGCAAGACCAGGGCACTCAAGCGTACGACCAACAAGCCGGTAATGACCAATACGATTACCAAAATCAATTGCAAATCCAGCAACACATCCAACAGCAGATCGAGCAAGCGCAGTATGAGCAACACTTAAACAACCAGCATCAGCTGAACCAAGAGTACGGTGTGCCTCAGCAGAACCAGGATTTCTCCCAGCATGGCCAAGATTACTCACAAAACGGGCGGGACTTGGTGCAAGATGGTCATGATTTTGGGGCGCAAGGACAGGATTTTTCCCAAAACGATCAAAACTTTGGTGGTCAACCCGCTCAGGAGTACGGAGTGCCGCAGGGGGCCGAGGGACGTAGCGCCGAAGGAGACGGCGATGACCAGCTCTACCATAACCACATTCCTCTAGGCCTGCAGCCGCCCATCGATAGACCGCTCGAACATTTCTGATGATAAAAAGCTGCGTAGACATGTTTTCAATTTACGAAGCATTTCGAGAACTGCGGGTGTGATAGACAAGTGATATACGAGACTTACTCGCATGTAATGTTTTCTTGCAATGTCGACAACAACGTTGTTATCCGTAGCGTTTTACTAACGTCAACAATATTAGTATTACCAGCATTATATATAAGCACATTGCAGGTAACGTTAGCAGCGAGTAAGTATCGGCAGAGACTATTCAGGCGCAGTCGAAACCATATCTCCGCGGCTGCCCCAGTGGATTATATTTATATTGCCCCATGAGATTAACAAGTAGATTAAGTTATTAACTTAGCCGTAGAAGAATTTATTTATTTATTTTGTAAATAAACTTAAATATTTTAATTTTTAAAGTGATATTTTAATTCCGTTGTGGGAATCCGCGCGAGAGGCAAATGCTCAACAGTGAACATATTTTGGCGGGAATGAAGATGATGATGATTGCTTGTTTGTTAATATCACTAGGGTAGCGCCCAAGATACAGTCGTTATGCACTTTATCCACTCACACGTCACAAAAATGTTGTAAGCTCAAACTCAATCTCAAAACACTTTTAAATCGTGATATTTAAAATTATCAATATCACCATACGGCCCCTGTCCCACGCTAGGTGGTAGTCTCCAATCACAGCTATCAGTCGTCATATCTACATTCACACCTTTCATACACAATGCCTCACTCTTACAATCCATCCATCTCTTTTGATCTCCCACAACCTTTGCGTCCACCCACATTTACGCTGAAACAACCACCGGTTCGGAATGCTGCTGTTCAGGGAAGGGCCGGCTAGAAATTCTAGCATGAAGAGAAGAGCCGGCAAGAACTAAGCAAGGGCATCAAGGGTAAGCACTGCAGCACTTGCGGTACAACGGAAAAGCGGGTTACTTCTGCAGTTCATATTATGTAAGCTATTTACGGGAGGTCCTCCTTTTTTCATAGTTGTTTGCAAAGTGTATTCTCACCTATGATTATACCCACTCAGCTGGGATCCTATAGCAATATACCGTTAAAACACTCTCATACAGTCGTATCGGGAGTTTTCAAAACTGCTCATATGATTTCCGTATGTGGGCCGTTGAAGTGAGCCCTCTAATCACAGAAGGTGGTTAGTGATCGTGCCAAGGTAATGGGCCAAACGCACACGTGGGCCGGACACATAATGCCGCACCCTACACACTTCTACGAATGGCTGTAAATCATGTAAACATTTTGTTCCGACGCAATATATTGTTGGAAAATAATGTAGCCGCTCGAAATTAGTCATTAGATTTTTTATCATTATTAGTCATTAGATGGCTTAGAGTACTTAGTGCCACAACCCCATCTCATCCTGAGGGTGTCATAAGAGCCGACACAGGTACAAAACACGGCCGGTAACCTAGCCACAAGACAAGGAAAACTTGATATGATACCCTTTTTTTACGTCGGATATCCTCATGGTAACCAAGCCAGTCCCCAACGTCTTCGGCGTTGTCCAACGTTTCATAACAAGTTTTCCTTACATTGTGGCTATGGTGTTAAGTGGGACTCCAGGGCTGTAAATGGTAAATGGTAAATTGCTCCTCGAGTCACAAAAACCGACAGCGGTCTTCTACTACCCAAACCAGGGCTTTGCGGGTGTTTAAGTTGTCGCGTCGCTCGATAGATGGCGCTGTAATTAAATTAGATCGCGATATGGTTTTGTTCTTTCAGTTTTGTGTGGTGAATTGTTTTTAATTAATAAATTAGTCTTCGCTCAGTAGCCAATATTACCTGGTATTTTTATTTAATAACCTACGGGCGTTAGATCTTGTACTTAACTTGTACAAGGTCCTTCAGCGCCGGAGTCGAGTGAAATTTTTGACGTGACGTGGAAGTGCGGTGCGGCGTGGCGAGCTTCTGTGAACGAGCTCAAGCATCGAGACCTACAACTTACAAGAAGACCTGAGTGACGTCAAGTGAGTGTACCGAGGATTAACTGTGAGTACCATCTATGTTAATACACGTAATTCAGAGACTTATAAAAATTAAAGTAATGCACGAATAACATAGAAGAATTGGCTAAGTCTCAAGTTCTCAGTTAACACTTAGAATAGTTTGCGAAATTTGGTAGAGACGGGGAACCTATGCCCGATTTTGGCCAGGAATACCTACCAAACACTTAGAAAATTCGCAAACTTTTGAGACTTGTAATTTTTACGCTCACTTGACTTAGAAAATTTTGGAAACTTGAAATTGTCACTCAGTTGTTTTGAACTTAACCATTCACCTATAAAGGTATCAGTAAACAAAATGGAAGCAGATTTGAGATTGTTGGGTAATTTGAAAGCTCAAATTGAAAAAGTACGAGTGAACTATAGGAAGTCTTCAAAGGATCGAAGAAATGATAATTACATACAAGCCAGATTGGACATGTTAGAAAAAACCTATGAAACATTTACCGAGAAACACTTGGCTCTTGTTACTAATTGGGAACAAGAAGATTTGGAGTCAAGCGCATACATGAAGGAGGATATGTTTCAAGAAGTTACGGATTTTTATTTGGATTTTAAAGTAGAATTGCAAGATTTACTTCAAAAGAGACCAACAGTGGAATCGATCGCGTGTGTTAGTCCTAATAGTGAAAGTGCTCTTAAATTACCAAAAATTCAGCTTCCTAGGTTTAGCGGGAATTACACCGAATGGTCATCCTTTCGGGACATGTTTACTTCGTTAGTACACAATAACGGTAAATTAGATGATGTACAAAAATTATACTACCTAAAATCACAATTAATAGGGGAGGCTGACCAGCTCGTGAAACATGTACCCGTAACTTCCAAAAATTACAATGTATGCTGGCAATTATTAAATGAGCGGTATAATAACAAAAAATTCATGTCTAATTGTATTCTCAAACGTTTATTTAATCAGCGTCATATGGTTTCCGAATCTGCTCAAGCCATTAAAGACTTAATAGATACCACAGCAGATTGTTTACATGAATTGTCTAATCTTAATATTGATGTTACGTCATGGGACATAATAATTATTTACATCGTCAGTTCGAAGTTGGATGCAGAAACGCGCAAGCAATGGGAATTACAGGTTTGTCAAACTGCGGATCATTTACCTAGTTTCTTTGATTTCAAGAAATTCCTCGAGTCTAGATTTCGCGCTTTAGAGGTACTTGAACCAGTTAAAAGTAAATTTAAGCCGCACACTATCCCACAACCTAAGGTGATGCATGCCGTTACATCTGGTAAACTTCCTAGCCTTTCTTGTCCGATATGTAAAGAGGAGCATAGAATTACAAATTGTAAAATATTTTCTAATGATACCATAGGTGAACGTCGTAAAAAGGTTCAAAGCTTAGGTTTATGTTTCAATTGTTTAGGTGGAAGTCATTGTGTCAAATTTTGTCGGGTGCCTACCAAATGTCGGTTGTGTGGGCGAAAGCATCACTCGCTACTACACCAAGCGAATTCGGAATTAAAGGAAGAATCGTTTGAAAAACAATCTAACGACCAACTGGAGGTTATTCAAAATGTAGCTAGTCATCATATGGCTGGCATTGGTGATCAGGTAATTTTGGCAACTGCTTTAGTCAAAGCAGTAAGTGAAGATGGGCAGTCTACAGGAATATATAGGGCACTGGTGGATCAAGGCTCGCAAGCATCGTTTATTACGGAGGCCGCAGTGCAATACCTGAGACTGAAGAAAAAATGTGTAACCAGTATTATTACAGGCATAGGTGGAGATAATGGCAGAATAACATCAAAATACATGGTTTCAGTGAATATTCAGTCCGTTCATGATCCCACTTTTGTCGTCCAGGTGAGTGCGCACGTTCTACCGTCATTGACAACTGTGCTACCGGGAAGGGAACTGGATGTGGGTGAATGGTCAGACCTTAAACATATAAGGCTGGCTGATTCAAAGTTTTATAAGCCTAATAAATTAGACTTATTATTGGGGGCCGATATATACGGTATTATTATAAAGAAAGGGTTATTGAAAAATATACAAGGTACAGCGATAGCGCAAGAGACTTATTTAGGTTGGATTGTTTCCGGGCAACTGCAGCCGTCCTCGATGAGCTGTCATAATTTTGTTAGTATGCATGCATGTGTTATGGATGACAACTCACTGAAGAGATTTTGGGAGCTCGAAGCGGAGCCAACAAACATGGCTAAACTATTTACACCGGAAGAACAGGCTTGCGAAGACTTCTTCGCAAGAACGACTCGTAGAGATGAAACAGGCCGGTATATTGTCAGGCTTCCTTTTTGCTGTGACGATCCACCCTGTAAATACGGAGGTTCAAAGAAAATTGCATTAAAACGGCTCTCATACCTTGAACGTAAGTTAAACAAAGATGAACATCTGAAAGGGCAATACAGTGAAGTGTTGAATGAGTACTTACGCCTAGGACATATGGAGAAAATAGTGGAGAAACATGATAGAGAAAAGCCAGATGCTGTTTATTTACCTCATCATGCTGTAGTGCGGGAAGATAAGACCACTACAAAAACAAGAGTGGTATTTGATGCATCATGCAAGGGGTCCAATGGGTTTTCTCTAAATGACGCCTTGATGGTAGGGCCAACTCTACAGAGCGACTTACGGCATATTGTGATAAGGTGGAGGCAGTATTCTATATGTTTAGGGGCGGACATTGTAAAAATGTACCGTCAAGTCAAGTTGGCTGAAGAGGATCAGGACTACCAAAGAATAGTGTGGAGAAATGACGGCTGTGACGAACATATTCAAGAGTACAAATTAACAAGAGTTACTTTTGGAATTGCATGTGCACCTTACCTGGCAGTTAAAGTATTGCAACAAGTGGCACATGATGAAGGTAGAGAGTTCCCGGTGGCTGCCGAGAGGATCCTTAGGGATTTCTATATGGACGACCTCATGGTAAGTTGCGACTCTACAAGGGAAGCAGTTCAGTTGTATAATGAGATAACTGCCATATTAGAAAAGGGAGGTTTCCAACTACAAAAATGGACGTGTAACAAGAGAAATGTATTAGAATATTTACAGGAGCATGATAGCAAAGATATAGATATTAAATGTGATGGAACAACAAAAATTCTGGGACTTACCTGGGACCGAAGTACTGATGAATTCCGCTACTCGGTGAAACTGGAACATGCGGCACCTGAAACAAAAAGAAAGGTAATATCCGAAATATCTCGTTTATATGATCCATTAGGCTGGATTGCACCATGTATAATTACCGCAAAGGTCTTCATTCAACGGCTATGGCTCGCTGACCTCGGTTGGGATGAAGAACTAACAGCGGAGCTGAAAAATGAATGGGATTCGTATCGAACGGAGCTTTCGAGTCTTGTCGATTTCCGTATTCCACGTTGGTTGCATCAAAGTCAAGACGACTTAAATGTAGAGTTGCACGTCTTCTGTGATGCTTCGAATGTAGCTTACGCTTCTGCTGTCTATATGCGTGTTGTCGACGTTAGAGGCCAAGCTCATTCGACGCTTGTAACAGCAAAAACGAAGGTTGCGCCCGTGAAGCAAGTTTCTATTCCACGTCTGGAATTGTGTGGGGCTTTACTGGGTGCAAAATTACTGACTGAAGTAGCAGCAGTGCTGAACGTACCAAAGTCGAACCTCTACGCATGGACGGATTCAATGGTGGTTTTGTCGTGGTTAAATGCTCATCCTAGTAAATGGAAAACTTTTATTGCTAATCGCACTACGGAAATACTCAATATGATACCTTTCGATCGATGGAACCACGTTCAATCCATGGACAATCCGGCAGATTGTGCATCTCGAGGTGTACGTCCCGCAGCCTTATTGGAAAATAGTCTCTGGAAGCAAGGTCCTCTATGGTTGAATAACGTTGATATAATGTATACGACAAATAGCAATTTGGAAACAAGTTTAGAAGCGAAAGCAATTAAAGTTCATGCAGCAGCTGTGGCCAAAGAACATACAGTCCACGATATCGAAACAAGATTTTCATCGCTGAGTAGGTTGACCAGAGTTGTTGCATTTTGTAGGCGTTTCTTAAATTTGCTTAAGCCAAAGAAAAATAGAGTTGTAGAGTCCTACCTTACAGCTTCTGAGATTCGTGAATCCTTGCACACGTGTATTCGGCAATGTCAATTACAGTGGTTTAGTGAAGAATTTCGCATGCTGCAGAAAAACGGTCAACTAAATAAAACCAATAGTTTGGCTTCACTAAGCCCATTTATAGACAAAGAGGGTATGTTGAGAGTTAGTGGGCGTCTGCAAAATTCCAATCTGCACTCGGAAAGAAAGAATGCTTTTATTATTCCGCACGACTCGCATTTGGCAAAATTAATAGTGGCTGACGCTCATGAGAAAACTCTACATGGTGGAATTCAGTTAACACTAAATGCGATACGTGCTAGATATTGGATTGTGAGAGCCAAGGGTTTAATCAAGTCTCACCTACGTAACTGTGTTCGGTGTATACGCTATGCTCACTTGCCTAGTAATCAACTGATGGGTCAGTTACCACATTGCCGTGTCACGCCTAATAAGGCGTTTTTACATACAGGTGTCGATTACACAGGACCAATTAATCTGAGGGTGTCCAAGGGTCGTGGCACTAAATCTTACAAGGGATACATATGCTTGTTTATATGTATGGCTACTCGAGCCGTACACATTGAGGCGGTTTCCGACCTCACTACAGATGGTTTTTTGGCTGCTTTTAGGCGATTTATTGCCCGACGTGGCCGGTGTATTACCATGTGGAGCGACAATGGAACCAATTTTGTAGGGGCTTCTAAGGAATTAAAATCCTTATTTTCGTCAGAAAGAGGTTCCATGTCGCAGGATATCGCTAGTACACTTGCTACTAACGGCACGGAATGGAAATTCATTCCCCCGCACGCACCAAATTTCGGTGGATTATGGGAAGCAGGAGTTAAGAGTGTCAAGCATCACTTAAGGCGCGTTATAGGGGAAACAACTCTGACTTACGAGGAAATGGCCACACTTTTAGCCCAAATAGAGTCGTGTCTCAATTCTAGACCCTTGTGTCAGAGCGGTGATCCCGACGATCACGATCCATTGACAGCGGGTCATTTCTTGGTTGGAGAACAATTGATCTTAGCTCCTGACTACAACTACGAAACCCAAAATGTAGGGACCTTACGCAGGTGGCAATTGCTTCAGAAGATGGTTCAAGGGTTTTGGCGTAAGTGGTCCCGAGAATATTTGACACGGTTCTTCCACCGATACAAGTGGAATACTAAAGCAGTAGAGCTTAAACTCGGAGACGTGGTGTTAGTCAGGGATGACAATTTGCCTCCTGCCAGGTGGCTCTACGGCAAGGTAATAGCAGTTCACCCAGGTACGGATGGCATTGTCAGGGTTGCGACTTTGCGTTGTAAAGGGTCGGAAATTAAGCGTCCAACTTCGAAGTTATGTGTGTTACCTGTATCCGACTAGTTAGCTGTAGGTTAATTTTATGCATGTTCTATGAATATAAATGTTTAGTTTTGTGTAAATTCGAGGAAAATAACAACAGAAAGAATATTGTTAAATATTGTTTTGTATTCAAGGTGTACCGAATATTATGGTGGGCGGTACATAAAAGACAGTGTCTTTGGTGGGCGGAATGTTTAAGTTGTCGCGTCGCTCGATAGATGGCGCTGTAATTAAATTAGATCGCGATATGGTTTTGTTCTTTCAGTTTTGTGTGGTGAATTGTTTTTAATTAATAAATTAGTCTTCGCTCAGTAGCCAATATTACCTGGTATTTTCATTTAATAACCTACGGGCGTTAGATCTTGTACTTAACTTGTACAGCGGGAGTGAATACCAAAGCCTGGGGACCTTGGCCCACCTCTTTTACAGTTAGTGGTGCCCCATGCTCCGGGATGTGAACAATATTTTATGGCTCGATTATAAAAAATGCCACAAAATCATTGTATAGTTTTGTGCATACATTTAAAATATAGCCTACGAAATGAGACATGCCGTTCACCATGAGGCCTATACCGCAGCCCATGCAGGTAGTATGCATTAAGCAAGAGTATCGCTCACATTAAACCTTTTATGAGTTCGCAAGGGACGTGCCGATCGTTCTTACCTTTGGATTACACAAATATGTCGTATTTGGAAGAATCTTGCCCATAATCCAAAGTGGTTCTGGTCAGGTCAATGGGCTTCTGATGTAAACGGAGCCATGTTTGTTTTTCTTTCCTGTACCATTCACCTACAATCGTCAGACTAGAAGGTGTAACGCACGCAAATTTAGTCTGTATGTTTCGTACCTAATGCTTTTAGGGGCGAATATTTAATGTCTTTAATTTAATGAATTTAAAGTTTTTTAAAATGACTGCTACAAAGCTGTATGGCGAGGGCTCTTTATAAATGTGTTCGTAAATTATGAACACAAAATGACAACCACACCAAAAGCAACGATCCCTGGCATAGAAAGACTCTTGTGCCTCCCGTCTATTGAACCAAGGGCCGATGATCTAAAACCGCGCTTGCGACACGAAGACCATAAGTCATCGGTGAGTTAGACCTGTTAGTGCCAATTAAAACGATTTAATTATGGGGTAATTTAGATACGATCGTAAATTTTGTGAGTATGTAGAGCATAACTACATACTCACCAACGACTTGACTTGACTGCCTCGTTGGTCTAGGGGCTACATGTGCCGCCTTTGGATCAACGGGTCCCGGGTTCGATTCCAGGGTCGGGCAAGTGTCTTTGTATAAACCAGAGACACTTGCTCTGCGTCTGGGTGTCATTTGTGTTCGTGAATTACATGTTTGTAAACTGCCCCTGCGATATGTTTAAAAAAACTAGCATGCTGATGAATGCCTCATTGCCGCGTCAATCCGGAAGGCGCCTAAAAACCCACCGCTGAGTTGGGCCTCCTCCAATTACGGGGTTGGGACAGGGTTTGGTTTGAGGTTTCCCTTCTCTTGAAACGAGGTTTATTGCCACGTGATTTCCTAGTCAGCTCCCGTGACACCCTCGGAATGGAACAGAGTGGTGCCATTATGTATTCTAAATGCGTCACCACACGAACAACTAGAATTCTACAATGTCAGCACAATGGAAAACATCTAAACCGTTGCTTAATTGAAGAGTGAACTACACGCATAAAGGTTGAAAGGAATCAAGCGATTTTCTCACGTGCATTTAGCTTAATTATTGTCTTCCACTAAAACTAGAGCATTTCGGTTCCAAAACAAACACCACAGTCTGTATTGTGGTTTCTAGTTAGCTCTTCTCTGTAGAGCTTCATTTCAAAAAGGTAGAATCATAATTGTATAAAATGGTCGTTGTGGTGACGGATTTACAATACATAGTGTCACCATCCCATTCTATTACAGAAGTGCCGGCAGAAGTGAAATCTTGAACCTTACCTTACTTACTTACTTAATACTGAAAAGTTTACAATAGGGACTAACTATATATATTTTTAATACATTTAAATAATAAAAGTTAACATGCGGGCTACCGGCACTAGCGCGATTAACGGATGGTTAATGCAGCTTTTCACATGAAAAACCTACACCGCACCGTGCTTATTGTGGTGTTAGGAAGCTATAGGTCAATGCTATAAAGTATGAACATATTATAATTATTACATCTCTCATGTGTAGGTACATATGTACCTATATTTTTATAAAGTACTCACTCACTCACTTACTATACTCACTCACTTTTTTCATTAATACATGCACTTGCACACGCACCGCGGCCTACTCTCCCTGCGTCTTACGAATTTTTGATCAGGTCACGTGTCCTGACGCGAGTTTGACATTTTATACCCATCCCAAGATAGTGGACAACGCCGCTAAAGAAGTTTCCACTCCAAAAAGGCATCCATTCATGCACTTGCAACAGTTAGAACACCGACCGGATGGGCTACTTTTCTTGTCCCTGAACCGCATTAACTGTTAATTAGTGTAATCAATACTGCATTGCAATATTTGTTTGTTGGCCACCTACGCAGCTTGCTACACACCAGACAATGTGTAAAGGAATTACCACTTGTATAACCCATCAGCGCTCTTCCGTCCCCTGCTGGATAAATCTCTTAGAAAACTGACAAATATAATTCGTTTCCTTCTTGCCCTACCCTCGTAATTGCAAGGTACTGAAATTCCGACACAACTAGAAATCGTCGCCGTTCAGCCCACTACTGTGTCGGGCCTCCTCCAAATTAATGGAGGGGCATTAGCCTACTGTGGCACGCTGGCTAGACGGGTTGCCACAGGGTTTGTATCAAGTTATTCTTCCATTGCGGCTAGGTGATGTCGTCTCTTACGTACGCACATCCTCAAGATGGTACCAGTTGGTGACATTGTGTATTCTAAATCCATCACACGGACACCGACTACAAGTAAGAGAGTTAAATTGCGGATGACCACCAGCTCGCTGGAGTTGCCCGACTGAAGAAGAATCTCCACCTTCCAGAATTTCACAGCCAAACAACATCTCGCTTCTACTACTACAACAACTACTACTGAGGCCATAGATGACCCACTGTTGAGTCGGGTCTCTTCCAGTCAGGTAATTAGCCTACTATGCCACGCTAGCACAGGGTTCGTATCGAGTTTTCCTTCTCTTGCGGCTAGATTGTCGGCCTTGTCATTTCCTTTTGTCGGCTCTTACGACACCCTCAGGATAGTGTGGAGTGGTGACACACTCCATTCTATTCACCAGGGATCCATGAGCGGGGCTTGGTGGTGGTGCAGCTGAAAGACTCCAATCACTCGTACTTTCGGCTTTTACAGGGTAAAAGCTCATAGGCGCCGGCATCCGCTTACCATCAGGCGGGCAGTATGCTTGGCATAAAAAGAAGTCATAATCTTCAAACGTTTGAATCTACTTCTTAAATAACTAAGAACCATAGACGAGCACACAACTTTCAAACAGACACTAAATCAAAATAAGTGCTCGCCTTTAGGAGGTATCATGCCACAGACAGTCACATTGAACCTAAGTCCCTTATTTTCGTTCTCTTCCCTGCAATATGGTTGAGGAGGGCGATAGCTGCCGCATGCGTCATGCTTGTGAACAGGTGCCGTTGCTTGGGGTCGGTTGGCTCGAGCGTTAGAAGGTTAGTATTGTTGATTAGATCTGGCTGATGTTTGGCCCTTTGCGACTATTGCGCGCGTTTGCTCTCACAAACTGTCTTGTCACGGCCTTGTCCCTAAAAATGGCGATCTAAAAAGAGCAACTACAGAGTTTCTTGCCGGCTCTTCTCTGTAGAACTGCATTCCGAACTGGTGGTAGTTGGTAAATTTTAAATTAAATTTTATTTTGTTGTTTGACTTGTCAAAAGAGCTTGATTAACTTGATTAAATGAGTTTTGAATTTGAATTTCGTCGGCGTTTAACATTGTCTATGTACATAGACAGATGCATCGGCTACTGGCGTCCACTGCTAAGCATAATAAAATTAACAGCATTTTAATGAACTGTGATATAGTAATTATGTACGTAACTGGCTAACGTTTGGTTGCAACAACTAAGCATAATTCAATTGTATGTGCCATAACATAACGTACCTATGCTTTGATTCGCAATAGATTCAAGGTTCGATAAATAGATTCGAGGCAAGAACTAATCCCACGGAGACCGTGACTCATTAGTAGGGCGAACTTTTAGTATTACTCAAATTCAATTAGGATTATTTGAGCTCTTGCGTATAGTATAGTGCATTGATAGTGATAGTATATTTAACACCGCTTCAGTCAGAGAGGAGTCGGTAGGATATTTCGAAGATATCAAAATCAAAACTCATCTAATCAAGTTGGCTCACTAAAGCTTCTTTGACAAGTCAAACAAAATCAAATATAAAATTCACCATTTAAAATGGATAATTGATTATTTACCATCTACCACCGGTTCAGAATGCAGCTCTACAGAGAAGAGCTCTTCTCTCCTCTTCTTCTTCTTCTAGAAAGTTAGATCGCCATTTTTAGGTACAATGCGTGCGGTAATAAGGCATATTTATGAGAGCAAACTCACGCAATAGTCGTAAAGGGCCAAACATCAGCCAGACATTTCTATTTGTTACGGGGGGAGACGTTCATCAATAGAAACACAAAAATCAAACAGAATGAATAGACCGCTTGTAAAGAGAGAGAAAGAGAGTACTTCCAATTTAACAACGCATAGCGTACAACGCATAGACAAAATAATGCGATTGGGTTTTATACTCGACAGGTCTCGCCATTGCAGAATTATGAACTAATGAGTAACTAACAGATATCGTTAATTCCACAACCATTCAGTTCACATCAATATTAAACCATCACTTTTTAATTACTTTCAGACAATAATGTTACAATGTTTTTTCAAAGTTATCAAAAATTGCTTTTACGTCCGTCCGTAATAAAAGCATGTGAATAGTGTTTGTAGGCAATATGGGTGCGCAGGAGTCGCCGTTAGCTATGGCTAAATGTCGCCCTTCATGCACCGATACTGCACGCACCGTCAGCAAAAACAACTTATTAATTAGTTAATGCAGTCAAATTATTCAAGTAAAACCCTGTACGGATAACATAATATTTACATTGAATAAAACTGTTTTAGGGGCGAAGGGGGCTATTATTCCAACTGAATATAAATATTAAATAACCCCTACTTTATCTATTTGATGACTATGTAAACAAAATATAACTGATATACTATATATATATATATGATATAAATGACAATATACCTTTATATTTTTATTATAATTAATAAATTATAGTAAAAATATATAGGTATCTAATAAGATATACAGAGTTGATATGACAGAGGGGCATTAAATTACACTACGTATACTATATGTGATTAGTATGAATTCGAAAAGGTACAAAAAAAAATACACGTGATTTTTCATGGGGGGTGGAGGGGTAGTCTTAAACCTCACTAGGTATCACCAAGGGGGAGGGAGGGGTTAAAAATGTTACAATAACATCACGTGATTAATGGACAGCCCCTAAGGTTAATAAACGATGCGTTAGGCATAAACATCTGTTAGGAAACATACAACATATTCAAATGAGGCAAAAATTTAAAAATCATTTGCGGCTTAACTATTGCTCCAATTTAATTGATTTTTGGTACAGAGCCTGGAAATGATACCTAGTATAGGCAGTTAAAAAAAATGCCCCTATGTCGTATCAACCCTGTATATTACAACAATATACATGCGGAATAATATTAAGAAATAAAGTACACACATTCAAAGGCATCATGTCCTATGTATATCAATTACAGATATGAACGGCATTCCCATATCCCTACAATAATTTAATTTTGAAGCCATGCTTCATCTGCTGTCGGTGCGGTGGTAAATGCAGGACGCAGGCGCAGGGCGGCGCACGCTGGCCCTCCTTAAATAGCCGACGCGGGCCCAGCCTGGATCAGTGCCCAACTCTCCTTGTCCACTACCATACCTCAACTCAACACTCAACCATGAAGGCTGCTGTAAGTTCTACACATATTTGCTGTACTTGATTCTAAAATATATTTATTATATTTCAGCGCTTTTTATACAATCAATTTCAAGTTATAACCTTTCACATTTACTCCGGCTGGTAAATATTAAATGCTACTTATAGACTATAGGGCATCCTGCTTGGCTCAAGGTTCTTTCATCTTTAAATAAGGGTTTGGACGACGGATGATGGCATAAATTGACAACAGAGTATAATCCAAATACAGACTTTTATCCGCGTCTGCAGCAGCCGTTGTATTTTTGTTTTGTATTAAGATTATATAAATATCAGGCTAACATTTCTAACAATCTATTTGCCAAAGTTCATGACACGACTTGTAGGTGACCCTTACCAACGCCATCACGGCCTGCATGAACGTATCAGCTCACGAATGCCAACTACCTTATCCAGTACCGCCGCGAACCGATTGGGACTGCCAAAACATTTGCACCGAACATGATGTGTGAACCACCAGCAGAGCTTCCCCAGATATTCACAACACACTTAAAAAACGCACGTGGCGTTTTTGTAATATCCATTTCTGACATTTTCACGTTCGCACTTTGCATAAAACATTACGAGAAACAATAGTTACACAAAAATAATGTTGCGAGTACAATTCACTCATACATTTTTATAAATGCATATTGTCGTTAGTAGTCAGAGTAACAACATCACTAGACCTAGTTGAACGCCATATTGTGTGCCGATTTGACTGAACCCCTTTTCCAGCTGTGCTTCGTCCTGTTGGCCGTGGCTTTCGCCGCTGGCGCCGAAGAAAAGAAGAACGAGAAGCGAGGCGTGCTGGGCCTGGGCTACGGCCTCGGCGGCGGGTACTACGGAGGCCACGGCTTGGGCCTGTACTCCCACGGCTACAGCGCACCCCTGCTAGACCACGGCTTGTACGGAGGCCACGGCCTGTACGGCGGCTACAGTCATGAGGTGGTCTCCGCTCCAATCGTCTCACACAGCTACTCTGCCCCTCTGTACAGCCACGGGTATGGCCTGGGCCACTCCATTGGGCTGGGCCATGGTCTCGGCCTAGGCCATGGTCTTGGCCTGGGTCACGGTCTTGGCGTGGGCCACGGCTACGGGTGGCATTAAGTCTCTGGTTGGTGCCAAATAAGTGTGATCATTCTTTGTGTACGATTTTTATGTTTGGATTAAACTTTTTTAAAGTAGTTTCGTGATTTCATTTATTACTTAATTATTAGCCAAATAATTATTTATGAGAATGATGATGATGAACATATTTATTTATGAGACTATAAGAGATAAGTGTACACATATTGGCTCACTTTTAAAGATGTTTTTAAACAAAACAAAATCTGATGTCCACGTGATATGATGCCATAGACAGACACACAGCCAGTACACCTCAGCCTTTAATAGTTCCCTTGTCAGTAGGTACTGCCTACCTCGGAAAGCACAGGATCATGCTATATTGCATAAGCATTGAATTTATTAGAGCAAAAACTAGTTGAATTTTCCTCGAGTTAATAGATTTGTCATTACGAAACTACCAATAAGTACACTTGTTTAGGTCACCAAACGGAACCCGTAACTACGTTATCATCATCATCATTATATGAGCCCATAAATTATTCATAACTGGGTTAAGCCTCTACTCGAATTAGCCCTATAACTGCTACGTAGGTTTCTGAAATCTAACATTTCAGAAACCTACGTAGCAGTTATAGGGCTAATTCAAGACTATTAACTATATTTCTTTTTCTACACTTTATTACATAAAGTATGTCTTTAACGGATTTATCGTGTGACTTTCATGTTCATAACATTTCATGAAATAATATATAATGCACGCGATAGATCCATGACGTCTACGCGTAATGATCGCGAGAAAGGAACTTATCACCATTTTCTATTGTTGTTTCATACAACACCCTCGAAATGGAGTGGGCTGGTGACATATATCACGACAATACAGTGGCCTCCCAGTCAACTTTTAAGCCTTATAATTTATTAAATATATCGACAACACAGTTGCCAGACGAAGGTATACAATTCTCGTCTTAAACTCAGGTATTTGTAATTTAATTACCAAATTAATAATTTGCGTGTAGATGGCGCTGTTGCAACAGGTAGCCGACATCGACACACCGGAAGCTTGCGACACACATTTTGCTATTATTAAAGTATACATACCGTGTGAAATTACTATGACTAGATCTTGTTGGCCTTGATAGACAACTAGCTACTGCTTGTTAAGGGACCAGGTTCGATATTTGAGTTCAATACACTTTAATTAGTCTTAATGCTTCTAATTTAAAAAAACTACAAGGGAACTTCCGCATCAGAACTCGTATGTCGCTGTAATCTAGACTCATAGCTCACAGATAAAAGTTGCGCAAACCAACTTGCCACACTTTGATTCGCCCGAACTGTAATGGGAGTTTGCTAGAACGTTCAACTACGAACAAAGCGTGGCATACTGAGATCTTTTATTTTGCAACTACTAACCCAAAGAAGACGTTCACGTGGGGCTCATGTACCGCCATACTCCTTTCCACTTACAACGTATCATCACAATGAAAATGATCGAAATCTGCTCCTGGAACAAATTTCCTGAGAATAATAAAAAACTAGCGACCCTGCACCTGCCAGACCTGGTAGTGAGGCATGACAAGCTTCTCACCCTCCACCACAGTGAGAAGAATCCCAGACGGCAGTGGATCAATAGTGCCCAGTGATGGCTGGCGCAATACATAAAGAAATGAAAATCGGCAAATGAACTGCGATGTAATAATCCTGCTTGATCCGGCTGTGTCAGCGTAATGATACATTACCCAACGCAGTGCAATTAGCGCGCGTATTACCCGCCTTGAGTGGCGGGTACAGCGCCTGTTATTGCCGACATAGCGCGGTGGATGCGTGTTTACCCCCTCAGCCGGAAACTATGCATCAATCCGAAGCTGTTGCTCAATTGCTGTTAATGATCTGCTAACATAGATATTTATTGAGTAATTGGTGTGGTGTGGTAATAGTAAGTCTTTCTAAAAGGTGTACACAAACAACGATCCTGTGCAGACCTCCACCACTGACCCCTAGTCGGAGGTGTCCGAACACTTCGTCTTCCTAAACGTGGTCGTCAATCCAACTTTTTAACAGTACAAACAAAAATATATCGAGGCATATTTAGTCTGAAGATCATAATCAATAATAGGTACTATAAAACGAAAAGGATTAAGACTATACAATGTTACCATATCGTCCTGAGGGTGTCGTAGGGAACTAATGGAAAGCAAGACAAGGAAAACTTGATGCAAAGTCTGTGCAGTCTCACCAGCGTGGCACATTTCCCATCATGAATTTGGCGGAGGCCCGATTCTGTGGTGGTTGTTTATGATGAACCCCTATGAAATATAAAATCACACTGAATTTAAATCGATTATTTCTTATAAGAATCAATTATCTGTCTTTTCGCCAATGAGGTAAACAGAAAATAATTGAATACAGCACATTAGAAATAAGGGCTTCGCTTTGCTTCTTAGTTCTTACACAGCCTATTCGCCCCCAACTCGAACGAGTCGATAGCGCTGCCGTTGAAACATTCGTTCCCATACAGATAGATCGAGGCGACAGATACCCTGGTAAGGCGAAAAGGTGTGGTCGGCTGCTGCCACACATTCTGGCTCAATATTTTGCCAACGTCCGCATGTGTCACAACACGTCAGCGTTTGCTAATAACGCGCAAATTTCACGCAGAGTATTGCACTCCCATCACACGTGTCCAAGATCACGCCACTTCAGTTTTAGCAAAACAATGGCTAGCAAAATACTTTTCTGTTACTTGTACGTATGCTTTACATTACTAATAATTTAGTTATTTCTGCGCCTATATGTTTGCAATATCCTTTTCCTTTTGCTTTTACGTAAAAGTTTTTTAAACTTGAACTTTTACGAAATTTTTACGTTTTAAACGTAAAAAAATCGTAAAAGTTCAATGTAAAATATTGTTAATCAAATTGTGACAAATGTAAGAACAATAAGGACAAGGAATTCAACAAATAGGGTGAAAACTGGCGTTTATTTCCAACGGAACATGATTATTAAGTTCTTTACAAACATGGTTTAGGACCGAGATGACACTAGAACCCAATCCAAATTGGTTGGTGTGAAGTGATTTTTTGTGTGAAAACATAAAATTGCAGACCAAAAGTATATATAATAAGTTTGGCGTTGGCTGAAAGAAAAAGTAAGTATTTTCGGCTTCCAAAGAACAATCTCAATGGTGCCCTTTTATGTCGCCGCCATATACGACTTCGGCAGTTATTTTAACTGCACGGCGCCATGTGAAGAACATACGGAACCAAATCCAGAACTCGGTAATCCAAGTCGAAGTGACAACATCGGCAACATCTTCACACGATCTGATTATGCGACAACTGCTAGTACGCAGCGCACACATGGCCACTGCTGATCGGGCCTCCTTCAACTACGGGAGCGTGATTAGCCTACTGTGCCACGTTGGCCAGACAGGTTGGCACAGGGTTTCGTATCAAGTTTTCCTTCTCTTACGGCTAGGTTATCGGTCTGATCATTTACTTTTGTCGGCTCTTACGACACCCTCAGGATAGAATTGTATGGTGACACTATATATTCTGAATCTGTCACCACGGTGGTAGTATATTAGTAGCCATTCCACAATGACTATCAAAATAAATAAAAATCGAAGCAGCATAATTATATAACTTAAAAGAACTTTGATATAAACTCCTGATAATTTTCCGTTATCTTGGTACGAAAGTGTGTGCTCTATGGCAATTGCTAGGCGTTTGTGTTACTATTTGCAAGATGCGCTTATGAAATACCTTGAAACAAAAATGAAACAAAAACACTTTGTTGCAAATAATACGACGGTATTGGATAAACATATCAAACATTTTTCGCTGAAGGTGAAATTGTCATCGTCTGTGACTTCATTTTAACATTTTTAACGAGATTAATTTTGTATTCATAATTCAGATTTTATTACCTACCGTTAACTAAATCGATAGCATTGAGATTTAAATTATTTCACAATTATGTACAGTTGGAGACCGAAATAAGTAACATTTTTTATAAAGTAGAAATTCCTAGATACTGTGCAAGCATAGAAATATTAATATTACAAAGAGGAAAGATTCGTATAATTGGAACGAATAAACTCAAAGACTACTGCATCGATTTCACTCTAATTTGCTATTGCAATGCGATGTTATCCCTGAGTAACATACACTATATTCGAAGCAGGTTCAAAACCTAGGTGCAGGCAGCATGTATTAACTACACAAATAAACGTGTGTCCAGTAATTTCAAGGAGTAAGAAGGTGCTAAAGATATCGCTTTAAACTTCGTACTATTCATCAGTGAACATAAGGTAGCGAAAACCAATATTCAAAAAGCAATCATAGAGTTTCTTGTCTACTCTTTTTCTTGGATCTTATTCTGACCCATTGAAACTTATTGGCTAATTGATAAACATCTAATATTAGGAATTACTGTCTTAATAAAAAAAACAATCACGTAACTGGTCTGACTGTAGCGCGATTTCTTCATCAAGGGAGTAGTTCTGCTCATCATCAGGGCTGCGAGGATCTTGCACAATGATTAGTTAACTACAAGAAGACAACTATAAATTGTCTTCGGAATGGCTAAGGGCGTCAAATCCGATCGGAAACTACACAACAGTACACATTCTTGTTCACCAATATGAAGATTCTGGTGAGTTCTAATTTATTTTTATTGAAATAAATCACTTATTATAATTCCATCACTTTATTTGAGAAGAAAGGTATCCAATATTGTATGGCGTTGATATTTGACGATTTCAGGAACTACTTTTTAAACTAGAACGACGAAGAGTTCTATCAAGTGACTACCAGACAAAAAATCATCATCATCAAGGCCACGGCTGGCCAATAGGCCCTTTTATGTAAATGGGGGAAATCTTAAATAGGTCCCCAGCCGGGGGACGTGCTGGGGTATGTGGGAGTCCACAGGCGCGGGAGATGGTGACTTGGATTACTCACTAAAACCAAAAATTCTTGTCCGTCTCAAGCCGTCAGCCGTACCTACTTATACCATTTTGGCAGCGACGACTGGACATAGGCTTCCCCTAATGATCGCCATAGCTACCTTCTGCTGACGAAAAATTCAGGAAGAAAATACTTTCCCACTCGTTCTGAATTTAATATTTCCCGGGGAACCTCGGAAATTAGAGAAATATTTTAACTAAGTTTATCGTGTTTTGTATAAGTAGGTACCTCTCATGCTCGCAGTTCCTCCAAAGCAGTTGAGTCGTCGCAAACAAATATAATGGAACTAGCATACATTTTATAAATCCGTTAAAATATGTAGGTTAATTTCGAGGCCATATTTACACGTGTGGTTTTGCTATTTTAACATAAATTAAGTTTAATCTGCAATGGCCTTTAGGAGGCGCAGAAACGTTACGTCACTTAAAAATTGTCATAACATAGTAATACAACATTGTAAAATCGTTCTCATACTCGTGTCAACAAAGGAGGAAGATAATCAGCTGATTCTCGTTTCTAACACATTACTAGAAAGGCTTAACTGAGTGATGAGAATGTAGTTCACGTAATAAAATAATTGTTTGAATGTTAATGCCACTGCGATAGAAAATTAATAATATTTATTTTTCAGATCCCGTTGGTGGTGTTGGTAGCAGTTGCGGCAGCGTCTCGCGAGCGACGAGGCGTGCTCTACAAACCAGGCTTGCTGACCTCCCATCACGCTGACCCTTACCTAAGCGGAGCACCGATCTCCCACCTTTCGCACCATTCCCACTACTCCCCACTACTAACATCCCATCACGCACTTTCTCATCATGAACCTCTGCACCTAAACTACGCACAATCCGCACCCATACTTCATTCCGGCTATTCGCCTCTAAACTCCTACTCTCATTCTCCAATCCATAGTTCCAGTCTCCATCACGCTGCTCTCATAAACAGCGACCTACTTCATGCTAGACCACTAAGCCATAGACACCATACCATTCTGAACACTTGCCATGGCTGTTCCCCCATCGGATCAGCTCCACTTCTGTCGAGCCACTCACTACTCCACCATGATCCCCTACTCGACTCCCACCACTCACTCGACCATCATTCTCCCCTACTAAACTCCCACATAGGCCATGCTCCTATCTTGTCCTCCTACCACTCCGACCTGAGCCATGCTCCGCTGTTGCACTCTCACGGCTCCCTGTCCCACTCGTCGCTGGGAGCCCCGAGGATCATCAAGGTGGTCAAGGCGTCCCCTGCCATTCACAGCTCGTCGAGGTATGCATCAGGCTGGTGGTAGACGAGATGATAGATAAATAAAACGTTGTTACATACTGCCTTTGGTGTTTCAATACTTTACGTTTATGGAAACCGAATGCCCACTAAATATGCGCAAGTGTGTTACGTGCTGCCACGCGACCGGTCTCTGTGGCGTTTGCATTCCCACCAAGGGGCTTACAATAGGTCGCTTCAGTCTCTCATCTCTTTGCCTTTTAGTAGCACATACTATTATATTTGGGCATCACTATGAAATTACCCAAAAGATCGTTTTGATATATACAACCTCCTCCAACTACATGAAGGGGAATTAACCTACTGTGCCATGTTGGCCAGACGGATTGGCATAGGGATTCATATCAAGTTTTCCTACTCTTGGGGCTAGGTTTTCAGCTTTATCATTTCTTTTTGTCGGTTCTTACGACATCCTTAGGATGAAATGGGGTGGAACTGGAGACACTATGTATTCTAAACCCGTCACCACTTTTTTGCCCCCCCTCCCCCACGCCTACTTTTGCAAAGTGACGTAAATTGTTCCTACTCCACATAGTAAATGATATGTACGCGCACATTGCAAGCGTTAATGCCAGGACAGTCCTTTTTAAAATGTCTGATTACTGGAGTCAAGAAGTTCACCAGATCAGCTAGTTTGACTTATACGTTTGATTAATACTGTTAAACTCACCTAAAATAATTTTGGGCCACTGGAACAAAGGTGTGTAGCATCTCTATGTCTTAAAATGGACAGATGAATCATTCAAACGACCTTACCACTGCCTCTGCTGTTTGTCAACAAGCTGGCACCGCGGGGTCGCCGGCAGCTGCACCCAGCTGCACTCACATCGAACAGGAAATTATACAAGCAGTGCTATTCGTAAATCCGTAAATTACCAACTAGTAATGATGAAGTTAGTACGTAACCAAATAGTACTAACTCACTTTATCCAAAGCCACAACTAGGTAAATATGGTTACGCAATAGGAAAACTTCCGCAGCTCCAACTACAACCTTTTTATTGAGTAGCTTAATAGCAAACGAGGTACATGCTGCCTTCTCGGATATTCGTGGGAGACGCAGTTTACATACTAAAATGTAGAACTTCTTTCATTCCGCATGTCAGAAACGTACAAATCTTTTGACATCCATCGCATCCACCAAAAGCAAAGTTTTCTTGAAAGAAGCACACGTTACGAACAGAAATACAAAAAAGTCAATAATATACAGTATTTATAATACATAAATTAAGCTTTTTCTCTAATCTCGTTTATTGACTGTGGCCGCGGGAGATGCACGTTGCGCCATCCTCTGCTACACATACTCAAACGTATTGAAATATCTTGTCGATTGCTTAAGGACCTTGTGGATGACATGTTTAGTGGCACTTACAATAATATCAATCACTTTCAAAAATAACAAATATATAACAGCCTCAACGGTTTGTGTAAATATCTTCTCAGCCCTGAGGAATTAAAGAGTCGCTTTTAATTGACTGGGTGTCTGTCTGTGTTATAGTACTTCCTGAACGGGTGAACCAATTATTTAGATTTCATTTTGTTACTGTTGAACTTTAATCGAGAGTGCTTTTAGCTGTTTGCAAAAATTTGCCCATCTGTTTACAAACTATAAACGTAATGTGGTGTACACTCGCGACTCATTTCTATTTTCGTCTTCTAACTCAAACTCAAACTCAAATCATTTATTTCAAATGAACCTATTTACTGGTGTTTTTGAAAAGTCAAAAGTGAAGGTAGGAATCTAGTTGCATGTTCCAAAAAGTAGATCCTATGGAGAAGAACAGGCAAGAAACTCCATGGACACTCTTTTTATCATATTTTCTGTTACAAGCATCTGATTGGGTTACATTGATTTCGTGTTTATTTATAGTAAGCTAAGATGTGAGGACAATGTAACATATTGCACAACAGAAGTGTCCAGGAGATCAATATAAAGCTATGTAGGTATGTCAATAGCAGTTAAGGGATGACCGGCCCCAACTGGCGGCACCCGATCACGAGCATGACGCATGTGCCAGCCATCCCCCAGCTCAACCATATTTTAGGGAACCGAAGGACCCGACACACACGACACCACCAGCATGACCTTTAAGCGAGCATGACATACTCTCAACTGCTTGTTTATATGATAAGTTATATAAATACGGTGACTACATAGTGCTCACATTTACAATTCCAAACTTCTAAACAATTATACAAAATAAAATGATAAAGGTCCTGTATAATACGAAGGTCCTGTATACTCGATATAAAAAAAAACAAAGACAAATTAGTCCTACTCAGTGGTAAAAAAAACAAGGAACATGAATATTTAATAAATCCATGATGTCAAAAATAATATTATGAGATAGGTACATGTCAATAAAAGACTATTTCAGTGTGGCTGCGGAGCTGGACCAGCATTTCGCCAAGCATTTTTATCATCTACATATTCATCTAATTTATAATAAGCCTGCCTACATAGTGTGCGTTTTACACATATTTTAAACTTCTTCTCGTTTAATTGAAGGATGTTGGAAGGTATTTTATTGTAAAATTTAATGCAGTTCCCCATAAATGAAGTTTGCACTTGTGATAATCTAAATTTTGGTTGAACTAGTTTATTTCCATCTCTAGTAGTATAATGATGTCGTTCGCACTGTTTACTAAATAAATGCAAATTTTTCCTAACATACATGATGTTTTCATATAATGTACTGACAAGGCACTGTTAGGATGCTGATTTCTTTGAACAGATCCCTAAGGGAATCGCGACTGCGTAGATTGTAAATAGCTCTAATAGCTCTTTTCTGCAGAATGAAGATTGATTCAATGTCTGCAGCACGTCCCCATAGCAGAATACCATAAGACATGATACTGTGGAAGTAACTAAAGTACACCAGTCGTGCAGTGTCTATGTCTGTTAATTGGCGGACTTTCCGAACAGCATACGCTGCGGAACTTAGCCGCTTAGAAAGAGGTGTTATTTGGGGACCCCATTGTAATCTAGAATCAAGCGTTATCCCTAAGAAAACAGTGTCCTCTACTAAATCTAATTTATCATTATTCAATACCACATCACACTCACTATGTTTAACATTAGGTAAAGAAAATCTTATACATTTTGTTTTATTCCCATTTAATACTAAATTATTCGCAGTGAACCAACCATGTACTTGATTAATAATTTTATTTATATCGTCATAGTTTTTAGCACGTCTATCTACTTTAAAAATAAGTGAGGTGTCGTCAGCAAACAAGACTATCTTGGGTTGATTATGCAATGAATGGGGAAGGTCATTAATGTAAACTAGAAAGAGAAACGGGCCTAATATAGAACCCTGTGGCACGCCCATTATTATGTTTGAGCTCCTTGAATTGACACCGTTTATCTGAACCTGCTGCTGTCTATCACTCAGATATGATTTAACTATACAAATGGCCTGCTTACAAAAGCCGTAATGTTCAAGTTTGAGGAGCAGCGTTTCATGATTTACACAATCAAATGCTTTCGAGAGGTCGCAAAAGATCCCAAGAGCATCATGTGCTTCCTCCCAGGCTGTAAAAATATGCTTTAGCAAGGACACACCGGCGTCAGTAGTGCAACGCCCTTTGGTGAAGCCGTATTGCTGATCATGCAGGATATTGTTTATGTTGAAGTGCAATAGCATTTGAATAGGCATGATCTTTTCGAAAATTTTACTGAATACTGGCAAGACCGATACCGGCCTATAATTGTTAGAATCTCTACTGTCCCCAGATTTAAAAAGTGGTATAACTTTACTATGTTTCATAAGATCAGGAAATACTCCTTGATCTACACATAAGTTAAACGTTAAAGCTAAGTAGGGAGCTAAAGTTTCAATAACAGATTGACAGGTTTTGATAGACATTCCCCACAGATCCTCAGTCAGTGTGATCTTAATATCCTTGAAAGCTTTTTTAACAGTTACATTATTTATATGTTTAAAACTAAATGCTATGGGACAGGTAGTAACATTTTCTCTGAGAAGGGCGATAGAAAGGGCAGGTGAGGAATCTAAAGTTTCTGTCGTTTTAATCGGTATATATGTGAAGAAATCGACAAATTCCTGAGCTACGGCCTTGTCAGTATTTACAGTACCGTGACTAGTTTCTAGTGTGTAATTATTAGATGGTGTATTTTTCCTGCCAGTTTCATTATTAATAATTTTCCAAGTTGTTTTAATCTTATTATCCGATGCTTTAATTTTACTACTTATATATTTAGATTTAGCTAACCTACCCACGCTTCTAAAAGTTTTTGAATAGACGGCAACATAATTACTAAAAGACTCCGTCCTAACATAAGGCTTGAGCCCATATAACTCGTACAGTTTATCTCTACTTTTCCAAATACCTGCCCAATCACTGAAAACAAATTTAGGGTAAGTATTTTTACTTTTTATCTTAAATATATTGCTAAACTCAGTCTGCACTACAGAAAACACATCCGAGTATAGTTTATTAGCATCGTTTATGTTTAAGTCCTGAACTTGTAATACACTACCTATAACCCTATCAAATTTCTTTAAATTACCAGGTGTTATTGGCCTATACTTTATCTGAATCTTCTACGTTTGTTTTTAAATTGAAATAGTCTTCAGTGATATATACTCGTATACCCGTATAACGTATTTTTGTCTTATCGACCTCCAAGCGATCTTCGACTAATTATTGCGACGACGATCCATTTTCTTGTTTAATCATACGTAATTACGATATATTTTATATTATTAAATGGCGATGATTGATGTATTTGTGAAACAAGTTAATTTTGTCAAATGTTTGATGCAGCCGGTATCCGGTCGTTAGCCTTGTTAAGGCGAACAAGTATACTGCAGTAATAAAACAGTAAATAATTTGTCACTGCTAATAAACATCAAAAGCCATTTATTCACCATTTACCACTTTAATATAATGATTTCTTAGAAAACAAAAAAAAGTTATACCTAGATACACTGGGCTGCAAAACTAAGTATCACACTTTTAAAATTGCAATAACTTTTTAAGTACACAGGATATACTTACGAAATAAAAAGTACTCGAAAAAATGATTGTAGAGTTTGCTATAGTTAAATAAATAAATAAATATCCTTGGACATTTCACACAACGCCATCTCGTCCCAAGCTAAGCAACTTAATGCTTGTGTTATGGTAACGAGATGGATGATAAACTACTTATATACTTTTTTTTTGTAAATACATACATATTATAGATAGAAATGACACCCAGACTCCGAGCCAGTGCCTCTGGTTTACACAAAGACACTTGCCCGACCCCGGAATCGAACCCGGGACCCGTTGATCCAAAGGCGGCACATCTAACCACTAGACCAACTGATAACAACTATAAAACATTTTTTATTTTAAATCTCTAACTTCTATAGTTTTGAAAAAAATGATATATTAAAAGTGTAGTACTTAGTATTGCAGGTATTTAATAGGTTCATTTAATCTATCCTTTTTTAGTTCCTAGGAAAGCTACTTTTTTACGCGGTGGTAGCGCAGGGGGCTATTTACATATCGCCGCAATTGGAAAACCTCGCATTAAGGAAAACTAACCATAAAATTAATAATGTGACGTTAATAAATGCCCATAGAAGCACCTGCGTGTCATTAACGGGCCTGATGTGATGGCCAGCGCGAAATATGAGCACATCTACACTTGAAAGGACGTCGCCAGCATAAGGCTCCAGCCACATGTGCGAGCCTATTGGGATCATTGCCCGGCCCATGGCCGACCGACTGCTGGGTCGGGCCTCCCCTAATCGGAAGGAGGGCAATCAGCCTACTGTGCCACGTTGCGTCTCACGGGCTGGCACACCAACTATCGTTACAAGATTTCCTTCTCTGTACCTACTTCCTTTAGTCGTTGTTTACGACGCCCTCAAGATGTGTGGCGTGGTCATATTATGTGTTTCAAAACCTTCACCACGGTAAAGCAAATAACTGCCACCTTTTACATACAATTTCCTTTTTTTGGAAGTCTTGAAATTATCAGCATTATCTTATACTCGTATGTCATCAAAGTCACCGCCACAGGTAATTTCCATATGCACAAAATTGGCAGTGATGGATGCACTAGCATTAACTTCATTACAAAATTATTAAAACCAACTGGGCAAGGTTGAATCTTAACATTACTTAATATTTTATTGTCATTATAAATCATATGTTGTACTTATGGTGATGGATTTCAAATACTTCGTACTACAAACTCAATTTAAGTCTAGATTATTTAAGATAGATATGAACGTACGTAACTTACTTGTTCAATTAGACACGTCTAAAGCAGCAGGCCCGGATAATATATCGCCTAATTTGTTAACACGATGTGCTTCTTCTCTTGCTTATCCTGTGTCCCTTCTATTTAAAAAATCATTATCTTCTTGCGTAGTTCCTAAACTGTGGAAGTCAGCTTTCATAACGCCTATTCATAAAAAAGGAGCCAAAACAATAATTACCAACTATAGGCCAATATCCAAATTATGTCTTTTAGCCAAAGTTTTGGAACGGTTTGTCTACAGTCAAGTCTATGCTGCTCTTATGAACTCAATGAGTCCACTACAACATGGTTTCTTAAAAGGTAAATCCAATGTCACAAACCTTGTATTACTGAACGACTACATTACGGAGGTATTGGACAGGGGTGGCCAAGTGGCCAAGTGGATGTAGTCTATACAGACTACAGTAAGGCTACTACTACTTGATCACAGAATTTTACTATCAAAAATAAATACTATGGGGGTCCACGGTGACCTACTTAGATGGTTCTCCTCGTACTTGGATAATAGGTCACAAGCTGTGGTACTAAATAACTATATTTCGAATTGGGTTCCTGTCCCTAGCGGATGTCCTCAGGGCTCCTTGCTGGGTCCGTTGTTATTTGTTGCATATGTTAACGATATCGATTCATGTCTGATGTCATCGAAGCTTTTGTGTTTTGCTGATGACATGAAAATTTACGCAGCGATATCATCAATCGAAGATATGCTCAAACTTCAGGCTGATCTGAGGAGACAGGAGTGGAATTTACCCCTCTTACCCAAAAATTTAGAGTACCTAATTTTCCAGTATACGAGTATATATCGCATGTAGTCAATAAAGCATATCTTAACGATATACAGAAAATCTAACCGCAAGAAGAGAAGCGACTAGTCACACCATTTTTTTTTCTTTTTTTTTCATAGTGACAAACTTTTTATAGCTCCCCAGTTGAATTGGGACGGGGCTGGGGTATGTGAGATGGTGGGCTGCGACCGGTATACCCACTAAAACCTACCACTGTTGTCAACGCGTGCCATTCTGCCGTTCGGGAAACTGCGTAGTCTATCCGTGTTGGCAGTGACAGAAGACAGGAGAGCTTGGCTCAAACCCTTGATGTTAAGACCTTTCTGACGCCTGAAGAGTTCCTCTACTCTGAGACTTTTGCTGTGGGTGTCCCAGTCTCATTGCGCACAGTTTGTGAACACGCCGCAATCCTGTTCGGCCCAAGAGCCTCGGTGCAAAGACCGAGCGTCACGGGAACTCCTATCTGCTCGTAAGGGCGGGGGTGTTCCGTGTGCCCCCGCCCGATACCAACCTATACAAGCCTGAGGGTGTTTCATGCGCCTTATAAGTTACTAGCTTTTGCGCGCGGCTTCGCCCGCGTGGGCTTCGAACCCGTGCATATTTTTTATGAACATAAAATCGGTTATTGTGACTAAACTATGATAGTTAGATATGTGCTCTCGCGGACTTTTTTGTAGATCTTTATAAGACCTACAAATCCGGAGTACATCATTTTGTTCTATTGTCAATAGTTTTTGCAGCGCACGCATAAATAGGGTTTAGATTTTACACCTTGGTTTACAAAATCACAATTTTCATACGGATCCCTAATTCTTTTGAAAATAAAATATAGCCTATAACCTTCCTCGATAAATGGACTATCTAATACTGAAAGATTTTTTGAAATCGGACCAGTAGTTCCTGAGATTAGCGCGTTCAAACAAACAAACAAACAAACAAACTCTGCAGCTTTATATATTAGTATAGATTAGGTATGCCACAATTATTCTCCTCAAAAGAAGAAAAGGTCGAGGCCGAATACTTAAAATCATGTCAACATGTCTGGTCTTTTCTAATTGAGGAATGGGTTGAAATGTTAATTTATTTATTTTTCGTGGAATTTTCAGCTTAACCATACTGTTTCAACATAGATAACGCTTCTTTAGTTATAGTACTTTTGGTTTACATCGCGTATCTCATATGCACTGTTCTTTAGTTATAATCTAAATCAGTGATCATCTAACATCGTTGTTTATGAATCGGGTTCAATTAAAATGTCCACTTCTGCATAATAATGTAACACATCTTGCACTGCGCATGTGTTGCTCGCAAATACATACATTCGTATATTTTCAATGTATATTTTGCACATTATATTATTATTTGCCGTATAATGAATGGGTTAAAAGTATTGGCGCATAGTGTCACCAAACCTATTATGTAGTTGTGTCGTAACAGATTAGTCAGAATACGTAGCCACAAAAGCAAAACACTTATACGAATCCTAGAGCCAGCCTGGCATTGCAGGCTTATTTCCCTACGTTGAATTGGAGGAAACCTAACTCCACAGCGGGTCTGGCCACTGATTTTATTTTATACGATAACAGATAAATTCCAGTCTAAATCAAACTTTATGAACTTAGTTTGCAAGTCTTATTGTATAGTCATTTCGGTTTTAAGAATAATTTTAGATTTAACACGCTTTGGGTAAATCTAATAGCTGTTTGTTACTCAATCATGCTAAATGGCTAAACGCATAAACTCTGGAATACTACATAAGATACTTTCATCTGGGATAAATGTAGAGTACCTCTATAAAAAATATTTTCTCTTCCACTGAACAATGAGGCTGAAGGTATTTTCCTTCCAACCGTAAACAACAAATTGTTTGCTCCCTGTCACACTAGACATTATTTCAAGTGAAAATGGGTCGTAGCTACGGAAGTGGTCACGGCTGTAAACTGTACTAGACGATGTCAACGTATCGTTAACGTGTTTCTGTGGTTTTCCGAATTGTGAAAAAAGCCTGTCGTATCACTGGTAGATGTAGCGTAGTGGGTAGATACTCGGAGGAGCCAGATCACACGTTCGATTCCTACGTCGTTTTGGCAAGTAATGTGGCGTACAGAAATGTCGATGTGCTACTTGCTGAGGATGCGGATCAAAATCAAAATGTTTTTTATTCGAATAAATGCTTGCGAATGCATTCAAATAGTAAAAAAATATAACAAAAATTTTAATTTAAAAGAAAAATAATTAATCATTTAGTTTTACCACCGGTTCGGAATGCCATCCCACAGAGAAGAGCCGGCAAGAAACACCATGGTTGCTCTTTTAAATATAAGGGTGTCATTGGTATCTCTTTGTTACATGTTGAAGCTCTCCGATTTGCAGATTAATGTCGTCCTGGAAGATGCATATCTAAATGACTTTCTAACTTTAACTAATGCAGTTTTCTTTTTCGGTGTTTTAGTAGATAGTGCATTCAGAATCATTATTTAATTCTTACATTTAGAGCCCATAAATTAACTTGCTTTTGACGTGTATTTAAAACCTATTAAAGAATGATCTATTGAGTCCAATTAAATGAAATTGTTTTCTAATACGAAGCCCCATAAGCCGTTGACCCAACTGCGTCAAATATCAATCCGCACATAAACATTGCGTCCTTCCTCTGCCGCGCGACCCAACATTCCACAAACATCAGTATACATTGCCATTCGAGTATTCTAACAAAATGCATCATTATCTGAGCCAATAAGTCTTCAGTCGGGTCCCCAACAGCATGGAGGAAAAATGCTGGCCAAGGCTAGCACAGGTTATTTGTATCAAGTTTTTTCCGCTTTGAGCTAGTTTCTCGGCCTTGTCGTTTCCTTTAGGATTCCCTTGTCACGCTGAGGGTGTCGGTTCTTACGACACCCTCATGATGGAATAAGGGTATGTATTCCATAAACGTAACAGGCGATGAATGATGCATTCATTTACACACATTGCGAAGTAGATTTAAAAATGGGAATGTTCATCCCGCCTCCTAATCTATCTTCTTATATATAAAAAATAATTGCTGTTCGTTAGTCTCGCTAAAACTCTAGAACGGCTGGAGCGATTTGGCTAATTTTGGTCTTGAAATATTCACGTGAGTCTAGGGAAGGTTTAAAAGGTGAGAAAATATGAAAAAATATCATTTAGGTTTTTTATTTATTGATTCTGAGGCGGCACGAAGTTTGCCGGGTCAGCTAGTCACAGTTTAATAATAATGTTCATGTGCTGTGGACTAACACCTTATAGTTCTGATCTTAGGGACAATGTTAACTAGGCATGGTGCGTTGTGCGGCTGGTGGAGTTGTCACTATATAAAGACGAGGATGCGCCGCGTCCAGCTCACTGTGGGTCCTGCCATCTCATCCGTACACCAACATGAAGTTACTCGTAAGTTTCGTTTGATACTTTTGTATTTTGGAACAAAACCTATTTTACTATGGTTTTTTAACAATCCTCCCTATAGTGCGAGATTTAGAATTGATAAAATGTCGGTAACCCATTCCGTCCTGAGGATGTCACTGTGCTTGACCTGCTGTGCCACGCTCTAAAGACGGGTTGGCATAGCGTTTCGTATCAAGTTTTCCTTCTTTTGCGTCTAGGTTATCAGCAGTCATTTCCTTTTGTCGGCTCTTACGACACAAACGCAACTAAACCAAAACTTAAAAATAACCCTTTTCAGACTACATTATTGACTACCTTAATGGTTGTGTACAAAGTTACGTAGTTATTATTAATTTTAAAAAATTCTACATCGAAGGATATCTGATGCAGTGGCGGGCCATTGTTGCTAACTTGTTAAAAATTACGGAGTTTATCTGTCGTTGAGTCATCGCATATTACTCAAGTTGTCGCCAAATATAGCACAGACGATAAGATTTAGCCATTTTTTGTGAACAAGCAGCCAATTTTCTCATTAACTACCAAGTGAATTAATGGACGACACATTTCATCATTAAAGTTGCTCACTTAAGTGTGTAATTACGCGACACTCGGTGATTGATCTTTATGGAAGGCACGCTCTGCGATACATCGTAAAATTGTACGCGACATGCTCATGCAGAAGTAAGGGGAATTGTCGTAACTAATAACTAGTTATTATTATAGGGGCCTGACAATACATTACAAATAGATAAGTAGTACTGCTGATGCAGATACGGTATGTCAGACTTTTGTAACTGTGTGTTTTTATATAAAAATAAATGTTAAATAACACAACAGTAACCTATAAAGATATTAGATAAGATAGGTTTCAATTAGTTGTATGCTGCCACTTGGAAAAGCACATATCCGTTTTGTTACACCCTATATTCATGCTGCTTTTGCATCGCAGTGTCACTTGCGTCACACTTTTGAGTACCATTAGTGTTGGAATGTGCACAGGAACATAAACGTTATAATATAATTATTGTGGCACACTAATTACCCTAATTTCCTTTACATTGTGTAATTTACTTGCCAATGATAAGTGTATTAGAGACAACCTTCATTTCATTTTTAAAATGTAGTTGATTTCGTGTACAAAGTTACAATATATATTGTCAATGTAACTTTTTAATTACACAGGCTGTAACAAAATCTCTATAGACATCCAAAGTGGTTGCATGAATCCTACCGAAAGGAACATTCGTATTTTTTTTCGATAACACACAACTCCTCCAGCCCATTTAGTCCCAATGGAGTTGGTTACATGGGTAGCCATGCTAGTTAGCATGGAGAGCACGACGAAGAAAGTTGTAAACCGAAGGTCCAGCGTCGTGCACTTAGCTATTCCCCTACCTAAGATTTAAGAGTGGGCCATTGATGGATTGGGATAGTAATGAAGTACTTTGGATTAAAATACTTTGCACATAACAGGACGTTACGTTTTTGGGCAGATTAAGGTAATGAAATGTAATGTTCTCACTGGGGAAATGTCAATATATTTAAGATTCTCCAATGTGCTGAAAATTAATCTCTTATGTATGTGGATTATGTTTGAAATGCCGAATTTAATTACATCAAATTCCCTGTGCCGCGTAACTGTTAGTATTTTTTCTCGTGTCGGTGTACATTGCTTTTATTGAGTTTAAATTTAAACCGAATTTTGATAAAGATGAATACTCGATTATTGATTTGTCGTTTTTTTGTTATTGCTCACCCCAATACAATTATAAAGGCACAGTATGGAGAAATGCGTTCAATTGTTCTTTAGTCACCATTTTGTATTAATCACAAATATTTGAAGTGAAAGATATGGTAAACTCTCAAAGATTTTCCGTACGCATGAACTAGACTTTGACACTAAACCTAATACCAGTACATTCGAATGCTATATGCATACCACCTGTTATCCCATGGCGATCAATGAATTTACCAACAAATAACTTACTTTATTTGGTTGCGTGGGTGTAAGTCGTCTCTCATATTGTTCATTGGGCTAGGCTAAGGAAAGGGCATTCCATTCATCGTAAATTTATTGGTTGTTGTGTATCGAGCCATTGTTATCTTAGTAGTTTCGTTTTAATAGTTGACATTCATGAGAAATTTCAGTGAGAATGTAATTTTAATAGCAATTACTTAGTATTTTTCTCTTCTCTGTAGAGCACCATTCTGAACCCGTGGTAGTATTTACTTGAAAATTTACAGGAGTTGGGTAAAAACCGTACTTATGCAGGCTGTAACAAAAATTCTGTCTAACTGACTGACTGAATGTGACGGCTTAGTGCCAATCAAAAGAAGCACTTGTACACAGAATCTACCGCATACTATCGATCCTTTCGTTATAGCTTCAGGGTTTTTCTTACCCCCGTTATAAAGTCTTTGTTTTGTTTTCTTCGTATTTGCCTTTGTTTAGTTTGAGTTTAAATATTATATGAGTCTATATATGTATTAAGTATTTCTGGAGAGCCCCGAGATGAATGGATAGAGCACTAGTTGTAAATAACTTAAAAATAAAATTTAAAAAGATGTTTGCGTATTGAACTTTTAATTGACCACAACGACTATTCCGCGCGTTGAAGTCTTTTACACTAAACATTCTAAGAACTTTGATTCTATATTATCACTTTTAATGTATGTTTATTATATATTGTACTTTACATAAATCTTCACACTCTCATTTTGACCACAACATACTTTAACACTTCATAATGTTTAATGGCCAGTGCATAATGACTATCCCCAATGTATTTAGTAGTGTTGGCTAAGAATATGAGCGCGTAACATTCCTTTCATTAATTTCAAACACAGGCTGGCTTCGTTGCGTTAGCTGCCCTCGCGGCGATGGCGTCGGCTGGCTACATTGGCGGCTGGTCCTCTCCGTCCTATACAGCCTACGCGCCTTCTTACCGCGGCTGGGGAGGCTACGGAGGTTACGGCGGCTGGCGTGGTGGCTACGGGGGATACGGTGGCGGCTGGAGAGGCAGCTACGGAGGCTACGGGGGTGGCTACGGAGGCTACGGCGGCTGGCGCAAGGGAGGATGGTGGTAACACGCCCCTCGTATCGACTATAATTCGCATAATCTGTACATAGTATAAATAACGATATTAGGTTCATAAATTTGTAACATTGGACATGTATGTAGAGAATTCGTGAAAATAAATATGGAATTGCTTCCATCTCATTCAGAGTGTTTGTTTCTAGTAGTCGGATATATCTGAAGACTGTGGTGACTAATTGAAAATATATAAGTCACCAAACATTTCCATCTCGATGTTGTCGTGGATTACGAAAGAATTGATACAGCCAAGAACTCTAGTCGCAACAGCCAAAATATTCCAAATAAAACCATAAATGGAGGTATCCATTGGCCACAGACCCAGATTTATGTATGGGCTAAAATGATAAATTATGAATAAAGATCATGTGCTTTAACATTTGCAACATGAACACGTAATTCCAATTGGCATGCGTAACGTGGCCTAAATTTATATATTATTCGTCTAATGTTTATTAATAAGGATATCTTTAGCCACATGCTCCGGTAATCAGCCAATTATGACTCATTGTAAAAGTTATTGCTCCTATTACGACAGTGCACTAGAGTATCTGATCCATAGTTAAAAGGCACAGAACTAGTTGTTTGAAACTGCGCTCGTCTCGTTTTATTAATAACAAGGCACATTTGCGGAGGCTAAGGCGGCGTTTACGCGAAACAGGTGTCAGAAGACATAGCGAAGATGTAAATACCTATTATAACTATTGTAACTACAACAATTCGAAATAGTTACTTAGAGTTACAGTATGCAAACTTGAAGATTAAGATTTACGGACAATTTTTTAACTTTTCCAAGCATGTAGCTATTTATCAAAATCAAATCTGACTTAATCAAGTTGGCTTCTTCATTGAACTATAAAAAAATATCATTTATAATTGAAAATTTACCGTCTACCACCGGTTCGGTATGCAGCTCAACAGAGAAGAACCGGCACCGTTAAGCATTGCAAATGCATAATAGGTACGATGTTTGTTGATATTAGCTACAGTAACTAAATATTGGTTACTAATCAAATATCTGTGAATACGCCCATAGTCCATACAATGAACACAAATGTGCGCTCTACGAATTGATATCGGACGGCATTTTGTTTACAATTATGTGTTAATATCACCAAAGCATCAACATAATTGGACGTAGATGTGGCCGTAGCCTTTCCTGCGCGCGGTCACTAGCCAAACCTGTCCCGTGCTGATACCTCCATTTTGTAACCATAACCACTTCGTACAGATGGCTCGTTAGCGTGGGCACTCACTTGATCCACTCTTGTACCTGTACATATATATTGCCAAACCACCTTCAGTTGGGGAATATAATTAGGTTCTTCTGGAGCAATAGAGCAACGAGCGGTCAAAAGCTACAATCAGCATGCTATCCAACTAATACTATAATGCCAGTTCGGGACCTACGTTACACGCTCCTGACACAAGCACTTGCCAATAACTTTTGAATTTAGCAGATAATGCCAGCATTTGGGGCTCTGATGATTTGGGGCACCGACTTTCTTTGCCATAACCACTAAAAATCCACGTAGATTACTCAGGTACTCGTAACAAGATCAGGCCTCTGAGTATTAATGTGACTTCAAAACAGCAAGAATAATGTTATACTGGGTAAATTGGGTTAAAATATTCAACCCTGCATCCTGTTAAACTCGTATTTTGAATGGCAAATGGCCCATAAATGGCTTCTTGGATAGCAGACATACAAATCAGAGCATGCCTTTAGTGCAAAATCTCCGGTTGACGTAATTCCATCCTGCAGTAAAGTGACACATTGTGCTAGATGTGCACATACCTCAATGCGGCACCAATGATAGCTGCTCTAGATTAAGTCTAAGTATTCTTAGTAATGTCTTTCTCATAACATTTTTGTACAGATTTCTTTATATTCAGCAAAGGTATTTCATCATTTATGGTGGATGCTCCAGGGTAGCCCGCGAAATTCAAATTTTCTTACGTTTTTTGCAATTTTATGAGTAGCACTGCCCTGCAAATTGCAAAAAAACGTAAGAAAATTTGAATTTCGCGGGTTACCCTGGAGCAACCACCTTAAATTACATATCAAACTAAAGAGGACAAAATGTTAGACGCTGTAACATAATGTTTGGAATATCACTATCACTACATAGTACAAAACAAAGTCGCTTTCGTCTGTCCGTCCTTATGTATGCTTAAATCTTTAAAACTACGCAGCGGATTTTGAAGCGGTTTTTTTTAATAGATAGAGTGATTCAAGAGGAAGGTTTATATGTATAACCCACCCCCGCTTTGCACGGGCGAAGCCGGGGCGGGCCACTAGTAATATATAAATTCCAGTTAAATTTCGCCATCGCCATTCAGGCTTGCTTTGCTTTTGGATTTCGTAAAAAGAACGTTTGTTACATTACCCGTTGTTACAGCGCTTCTGTGGCTTAAAAACGATGTAATGCACCCGCTTTGCATTACATAATGTATTTTAAACCCTTTCCTAGGTTTCAAAATCATTCGCAGGTAATAACTAAATTATGATGGTAATTTTGGGGACCAATTGTTTCTAGATAGAGCCAACGATAAGTAATGTGGGTTGAGACACTCCCACCGCGGGCCATCAATCAAAACATTTCAGCAAAAATTACATTTAATTAATACGGAGGTCGGTCCAAAAATACTTCGGCCTTCAAGGTAATGGGAATTTCCAGTACCTGTGATTTATGTGACGGGTGAAGTAGGGTGTGGACTGGTGCAATCCTTTGGTGATCACTGATTTATTATTTTATAGGCTTGGAATGCGTGCTACTTCGGTAGCCCCGTAAGTATGATGCTTTATTTGCACGCCTTACTATTAGAATGGTACCATCAAACTGTATTAACTGTTATAGGGGAATTCAGATGTATATTATTATTATTATATGCAAAGTAGAGACACAATAATTTTGTAATATGTATATTATATCACATCAAAGCCACTTCTACAACATAAGTAAACTACAATATATGTATATGCTTAATATCTTATGTGAGGTGTAATCGAAATAGATAAAGTATTTCTAATCAAAAATGTGAACTTTTAAATAATGAGTTTCTGGACACTATGTTTGACTTATACTTGTAGGTACTAAGATCAAACACGAGCGCATTCCGCATATCAACACGCTATGGTTAAGCAAATAATCCGTGTTTACTCTCACGGGTAACACACATACATACACGGCCGAATAGCCATAGAGTGACGTAACAGTATGTGGCCTGGATACGATTGAACTGCCATTTTCCACAACGTGACTTTCAGTCATTTGTAAACTGTATTTAATATGGGAAATTGATGAACTTGTTATGTGGGACTTTGGGGCGATAGGAATTGGTTTATGCTATGCTGAATAACTACTTCAATGGATTTTAAGCCTTCCACTTGTATTGGCCGTGACAGAATTTGTGCCTGACCACGCTACACGGATGGAGCAAAAAAAGTGCAATTTATGCCAAAACATGCTTTGCCCTTTGAATTTAGTTACTGTTTAAAAATATTAAATTATAATTTTGCATGTAAAGTAATTTGTTGTGTATACCTTAAACATAGACAAATGCTCCTGAACTCTACGGCTGTGAGCAAACCTGCTCAGAAGACTGGCCTCAATGCCACGTTTAATGTAGATTTTTTTACTGAACGAATTAAGGGCCATAATTTACAAAAATGGCATCTGCACAACTTTTTATACAAAAATTACTTTAAACTAAAAACGTAAACAAAGAAGTATTTGAAGTAGGCGCCATCTTAAATTTACGCCCACACTAATGACGATATAGGTATGGATAAGGCTACACTTCTCCGTGTGGTGACCAATATAGAATACATTGTATCACCACCCCATTTCATCCTGAGGGTATCGTAGGAGTCGACAACAGGAAAACTTGATAAGAAACCATGTGCCAACCCGTCTGGACAGCGTGGCACAGTAGGCTAATGACCCTCCACGTAATTGGAGGAGGCCCGACGGATTGAGTAGTAGTACAAATGGTTGTTGAATAAATAGGTTTTATTGTTCAATATCAATAACAAAGTCACCAAAATAAAACATATTTAGCCTTCTTACAAATCTATGATGATCACTTGTTTCAAGATTACTGCCGAACTACTGAATTGATTTCGCAAAAAAATATAGGGCACGGTTTACAAATGACAAAGTTAAACGGTCAAGAGTGCCAAATAAACAGGTCTTCTCGTATTACTGTTCACGTGCAGCCTGCCCTTACGCGTTGCGACCTACACGCCGCGCATATGTGTGCGTGCGTCGGCAGTGTCAAGGCCGCGGTCACGCCTACTCCTGCACCAGCATCATCACATTTGAAGCGCCCATCAGAGAAAGGCACTCGCTCACAGGCACTTGACCAAAGTTCAAAGAAAACTCGCGTGAACCGGCGCCTTGACATTCAGTTTGACTGTTTCACTTTTGCAAGCTGTATATTTCTGGCCTCTATCCTTTGAAGGCGTCATTAATTCGGAAATTCATATGAGCATTAAACGTCGAAAAGTGGTTGAAATTTTTTCAAAATTTTGAACAACATTTAATTTACTATTTGGAAAACATAATCTATGCAAATAATTAAAACAATGTTTACGTTACGGCTGCGTTAATCTACCTACATTATGTTTCATGCAATAAATGTATCACGTCATCCATTTCATAGCAAGAAACAGAACTTTAATCTTCCAATTTAGATTGGATGGTGAGATGTGGAGGCAAGAGATAACTGAATTATTTATGGGCTGAGGGAGGAATGATGGAAGTTCCCGCAATCTTGTGGCCTATCACCTGATTTACAAATAATGCAACAGAGGCCGAAGTAGGCAAATGTGAGGCCTCTCTATACTCGACAGGCTGAAAGAGGATACCTCCAAAACTAAAATGACTTAATGACTCTCATGTGTTATATGTATTCCTAGGCTACAAGCTTCGCATCCATCTGAATAACTAAATGAACGCCTTGGAGAGACAACATATTAAAATAAATTCCGATCCTCAGTGGAAAGATTGATTATAGATACGTAGAAAGATATAATCTGGTAAATTTTAGCGATATCTTTAGTGATATATTAATTTTCAATGTTGAATATAATATCCTTGAAAATATCCTTGGACATTTCACACAACGCCATCTCGTCCCAAGTTAAGCAACTTAATGCTTGTGTTATGGTAACGAGATGGATGATAAACTACTTATATACATTTTTTTTTGTAAATACATACATATTATAGATAGAAATGACACCCAGACTCCGAGCCAGTGCCTCTGGTTTAGACAAAGACACTTGCCCGACCCCGGAATCGAACCCGGGACCCGTTGATCCAAAGGCGGCACATCTTACCACTAGACCAACGAGACAGTCATCAATGTCAATATATCAATGTAGTCAATATATTCATCAATGATTTGCATACTTGAGAACAGCAGGTGGTTTAAGTCCGTAACTGACCCACTACAGAGTCGGGCCTTCTCCAAATTCGTGGAGGGAAATTAACCTACTGTGCCACGCAGGCAAGGCGGGTTGGCACAGAGTCTGCATCAAGTTTTCCTTCTCATAGGGCTAGGTGATCTGCCTATTGCGCCCATTTAGTCACCCTTACGACACCCTTGGAATGGTGTGGGTTGGTGACGTTGTATAGCAAGTAATGAATAACAATTATAATAAAATCATAACTGAAATGTTTTGGGAATTATCGCAGTAATAAGACACAAGGACTTATACCAAGCAAGTTTAATCACGGAATGGCCTACCCACATACAAGTGACAATTATGATTATCTCAGTACCTTACACCCTCACCCTTAATTTTAACTTAATACATAAACTTAAATGTTAAACACGATTATTAACTATGATGACTATGCTAACAATTCTACAAAAATAAATATATATTATTATCCACATCATTCAATAGCGAACCTAATCACAGGTTTGCGCGTTCTCCTGGGACGTTGTACAGGTGACACCGGTGCTGTGGTGTCAGCTGGTGTAACTCGAAGCTCCGATGAAATATCTGCCCTTGGGACGGGTGTGGGGGTACTGAATACTTCCTCGGGACCTCGAGCCTCACCACCCGGTGAGGAACTGAACTCATCTCCTTCCTCCCTATTTCCACCGGGGTCAGTGAATTCACCTGATGCACCGAGCACCGGTTCATCCCTTTCGGCACCGTTTACTGACTCTGTGTCATCACTAGGACACGTAACATTAGACATACGGGACCTACGACGAATCTGATCTATATGTCTTGTGTGTTGTCGACCGTTATCGCTATTCTCACGAATCGAGACCCTTCGAGACCCTTCCTGCCGTTCTATGTATCCCTTTTCCCACTTTTGCTGGCCACGATAATTTCTAAACCAAATCGGTTCCCCTGGTGCGAGTTCCCTCAGTTTACCCCCGGAATATTCAACCTGACGCCGCTGGGCCTCGCTGACCCTATCCAGTACAGCCCTGTCGCTGCGTATTAAATCTAAACGAGAACGCAGCGAACGTTTTTGTAAAATTTGTGCAGGCGTTTCCCCTGTCGTACTGTGAATACTGTTTCGGTACGAAAGCAAGAAGGTCTGTAAAGCCGCATCAATATCCTTGCCATCCGTAAAAGCCTTTTTAATTGCATTTTTACACAGCTTAACTGCATTTTCCGCCGCGCCATTCGATGCCGGATGATAAATTGGCGAAAAGGACTGCCTGATACCATTGTTTTTTAAAAAATAGCTGAACTCTAAACTAGTAAAAGGTGGTCCCTGATCCGATACTACTTCGACTGGTAGTCCGAACCTTGCAAACAGCCCTCTTAAACATTTAATGACATAGCTAGCAGTGGTTCGCGACATTTCAAAAATTTCAATCCATTTGGATGTGGAATCTACGACCACTAAAAAAGTTAGTCCTCTAATTGGACCTAAAAAATCTATGTGAAGTCGCGACCAGGGCTGAGCGGCGTACGGCCACGGTCGTGGCGGTGCTCGAGAGGGCGCCGGTAATTCTACCGCACATGTAGAACATTGTCGACACATGTCTTCAATCTCCGCATCCAGTTTAGGCCACCATACATAACTACGAGCCCATGATTTCGTTTTTACGATTCCTAAATGACTACTGTGAAGTTGTTTAAGAATTGTAGGACGTAGCGACGAAGGTATTACCATTCTATATCCCCACATTACGCAGTTTCCCTCTGAATAAATTTCGTTGCGCCGAATATAGTATGGCTTAATAGCCTCGTCGTCACAATGTGCCGGCCACCCCGTTTGGGTGTAGAGAAGCACCTTGCTAACCACTGGGTCTGCAGCAGTCGCCTTTTTTATATCTGAGTGATTCACTGGTAAAAAATCCTCAACGAAATTTAAATAGGTCACCTCACTATGCGAGTCTTCGGTAATTGTTTTCGATGGTAATCTAGATAACGCATCTGCACTATTCCTTGAAGAGGAAACATATTCAATATCGTAATGATACCCTGATAATAAAACCCCCCAGCGTTGCATCCGGCTTGCAGCCATTACCGGTATGCCCGTCTTATTTCCGAAAATCGCTGTTAATGGCTTATGGTCTGTCCTTAACGTGAACCGCCTACCATAGAGGTACTGGTGAAATTTCTTCACGCTGTACACGATGGCTAGAGCCTCCCTCTCTATTTGCGAGTAATGACGTTCAGCGTTGGTAAGAGCTCGCGATGCGTAAGCGATAGGTCGTTCTCCACTAGGCGTGACATGCGCGATTACTCCGCTTACGCCTACGCTACTCGCGTCCGTGGTTAAAACTATGTCTAAATCTGGAGAGTAATGTACTAGCACTTCACTTGAAGTCAGTAAATGTTTAACTTTTTGAAAAGCCTGGTCACATTCTTCCGACCATTCGAATCTGGTGCCCTTTTTTAACAACCGATATAGGGGTGCTAAAATAAAACTAATGTTTTTAACAAATTTTGCGTAATACATCACCATGCCTAGAAACGACCGTAGCTCACTAACCGTCGTCGGTGTGGGGGTGTCATTAACGGCTTTAACTTTATCTGGGCACGTGTGTACCCCGTCTTTGGATATCGTGTACCCTAAATATGTTATAGATTCTTGGAAGAAACAACACTTTTCTTTCTTGACCTTGAGTCCGTTAGATTCTAATATACTAAATACCTTATTTAAATTATTTAAATGTGATGTTGTGTCTTTTCCACTTATGATTATATCGTCTAGAAACACCCCAACATATGGCAGGTTCCCGAATAATTGTTCCAGAGTTCTCTGAAATATCCCTGGACTGGATGCGAGGCCGTAAACTAAACGGTTGTATTTAAATAATCCCTTATGTGTATTTATCACCGTATATTTACTAGTCTCGTCTAACTCAATTTGGGCATAGGCCTGGGACAAATCGATTTTTGAAAATCGCTCCCCCCCATGGAGGCGGGCCAGCAAGTCTTCAACCCTAGGTAACGGATAACGGTCGACTTCCAACACTTTGTTCAAGGAAAGTTTATAGTCAGCGCATATTCTAATGTTACCGTCCTTTTTGATGACTGGCACAATGGGCGTGGCCCAGTCCGAGCGCTCCACCGGCGTCAGCACGCCGTCCCGCACCAGCTGCTCCAGCGCGCGCTCCACCGGCTCGCGCAGCGCGTACGCCAGCGGGCGCGCGCGCAGGAACACCGGCCGCGCGTCGGGGCGCACGTGAATACTGCCCTTGCCACCCGTAAAACGTCCCAAGCCGTCCGCGAATACATTATAGTATCTGGAAATGAAATCATTTACATCAAAACTCGCACTTGACACCTTGTACATTGCTGACTTTAAATCATTGGTCGCTTTCAACGTAATACCTAACTCTGTCATCCATTGCCGTCCTAGTAATATTGTTTTTCCGTTATCAATAACAAAGAGGTCCAAATGTTTACACATGTTTTTAAACTTTACTAGCGGCCTAATTACACCCAAAGGTCGGATCATTTCCCCAGTGTAATATCTTAAAATTAGATTACATTTAGATAATTTTATATGTCTATAATGTTGTTTATAATAATCAGCGCTAATGCATGACACCGCGCTCCCCGTGTCACACTCCATTTGTATAATTTTATTCCCAACATTCAACGTCACGACTATGGGTGGATAATTAGATATTGATAACTGATTTATGGTAATTACCTCTTCGTCGATATCATAACCACTCGAATTAACCACCTCCACTAGATTGTTATGTCCATTATTCCTTACGATCGGGCACATTCGTCGCAGGTGTCCCGGTTGATTGCAGACCCGACACACGTACTGGCGAAACTTGCACGCGGCTGGTTCGTGGTCACCTCCGCATACTCGACACTGCCTGCGCTCGCCCCGCCGCCAGCCGTGCTCGGCGACAATCCCCGTGCCGCTGCGGCGCGCGCCCGTGTCCCGCTGCGCTCGAACCCCCGTATCCTTGCGTATGCCGTTTGTTGATGAAACTTGAGATCGCTCCCTGTTATTTGTTCGAGCCAACATTACCATTTGGCAATCGCTCGTTGTTGGAAGGCCGTTAAACATTCGTTCAGCCCTTGGCCAAACTCACACGTCCTTGACATCTTCTTTAAGTCTGCGATATAATCCGATATTTTCTCTCCAACACCTTGATTTCTGTGGTGAAACTTGTAACGCTCCGCTAGTATGCTCGGGCGTGGCTGCAGATGTCGCTCCAAAATGTCGGTTAGCTCGTTGAATTTTTTTGCAACGGGCTTATCTGGCGTACACAAATTCACGAGCAATTCGTAACTTCTAGCGCCCATCACTGTCACTAATGTTGGTACTTTCAAATCATCCTTGATATTGTTCACAATAAAGTACTGCTCCAACCTTTCTACATACAAACGCCAGTTATCACTTTCAATGTTAAATTCCGCAATTTTGCCGACCGACATATTTGTAGGAATCGTTTCTTTTTATTTAATCACTCCTGTTATTTACACACGCGTTCTTTGACTTTGTTTTCCTCGTCGCCAATGAAATGTTTTGGGAATTATCGCAGTAATAAGACACAAGGACTTATACCAAGCAAGTTTAATCACGGAATGGCCTACCCACATACAAGTGACAATTATGATTATCTCAGTACCTTACAATAACCATGTAATAATCATCGTAGGAACTTATATTAATACCGTTTCAAATTATTTTCGAGACCTTAAGGAAGGTAGCTTTAATGTGATAATCGTCCCAGTACAAATTATAATTATGCCATTAATAATAATCTGCAACATCACTACCCGTAACCTACCAACTGCCGAGTCGAGCTTCCTCCACTGTCATGGCAGGAAATAAGCTTACTATGCCACGCTGGTCAGCAGCTTTAGCACAGGGTTTTGTCCTTTTTCGCCCATCATTACACACTTTATTCTGTATCTGTGACTACAGCGTAGTAAACCTTCATCTCAGCAGGTTACTGTGCCGCTGCGTCGGGCTTCGTCCAGTTTCATCGAAAGAAGTTAATATACTGCGCCACGCCAGCCACTTGGCAAGTCCAGAAGGGGTCTGGTAGGTACTGGAACCCCCTAGATAGGGCGGTAACTGACTATGGCGATTGGTATTTTAAACAACAGTGAAATACTAATGAATGACTTAAAATCATGAGCACAGGATGCCTTAAGGCGCGGTGCAAACAAATAAAAACAATAACGACCAATTATGGCACGAAGCCTTTACATAACACGAGCGTATTTTTATAAACCCAGGCATCCATAGATCGAGCATCGCGACATTTCACCGTGATAGTCGTTGTTAATCGACTTTTGGGCGTAAATTATCCGAAATATATGTGTCATTCATTAGTTAATAGCGAATCCAGCGCAAGTGATACCACTAGCTAAACCGCGTCCTTTTCAGATATATAAGCATAACTTTAATATTAATGTCCTATTGCACCCGCTTTTATTTCGATTTGCGTTATTTTTTTATTGCGTTAAGGTAACCCAAATTCACGTATGTCTACAAAAGTCCATTGGCATAATATCCAACTAATTTTGTTGGATACGCAAATACGGCGAAAATGGTCGATCTGTGTATTGTATAATAAATATAGCGGTAATACAGAGGTATTTAATGTGTATAGTATATGTAAAGATAATATATTATCATATTTAGTTTTATATCCCCCACTGTGGACGCTAGCTTTAACCGGACAATTCCATATTTGCCCTGCAAACTATAAGTTAAAAGCAGTCAGAGGTCACATTTTTGAACTTTAACGACGGAATTACGGCTGTTACACAGCGGTTTAAATACTTATTGTGAAATAAAAAATAAACTTCATCGATAATATGTTTCAACACGCAGTATTGACGCGGTTAAAAGGTTAAGATCTAGATTTTTTATCGTGCTCCATTACGTAAAAGTAAAATAAACACACAATTGTGACATACCTACTTCAGCGTATGTCACCTGGTCCCATGCCATCCACGGCCACGGTGCTTGGCACGTGTGTAGCACTCGGTGGATACTTGCCGAGATAGGGTTTCGGTGATTGATGGGGCCGCTGGTTGCCTTGCTGATGGCGGTGCAATTAGAGGGCAAAGCAAAGTCTTTGGTAAGCGGTTCATTTTGCACGGTTCACGCAGTTCAATCAAATGTTTACGGCACAATAGTTACAGTCACAAAACCTAGCAGTTATTAGATAGCAGTTATTAGAAATAAAAGTATCGTAAAATAAAACATTGTTTGTTGGGAACTGTATTTCGGAAAAACGTACATTATTATACATTAGCCAGTGCCAGATTCCACCCATCCTATCCATAATTTGAATAAAAAGATATAGTTACCATTACATCGGCTACAAAAGGCATATGGTCCGTAGGTAGGTCACAGAATTTGCCTGTTCAACAATAACTTGTTGCATGTAACAAAAGAGCGCGTTTTGGATTGGTCGTGAAATTCAGGTAAACATTATGTTATAGCCGGTTTAATTAGAAAAGCCAACTAGGAAGTTAATGGCTATTTAACAGATAGAAACGCATAACGTCGGCTTTGTTATGGTCTAGCTCTGGTCTTTAGCCAGTACATCGGCGAAGGTAGGTCTCGTCACCCTATGGATAAAATAGGTTCATTAGTGCACAGAACAAGTGATTATACTATAATGATTCGAAATGATTCGGCGTCACCACTAAATAATCTCTTGCAAACGCGGCGTCTCATGAGTTTGGGGAGCGGCGCTCGATTAGTATGCAACGCTTGCCGTGTGAAGCTATTGGTTTTGCCCAGGACTGTCCGACGCCAGCTCTCATCTATGGCAGATATTTCCGATCCATGTAACCTTGCTGCTACTTTGAAGCACAGGGTTCGCACCTCACAATAAATCAAATGAAAACAGAACAAGAATGTTGTGTAACATAATTTACCATTTTGATCTGGGTCAAAATTATCTGGTATCGGTGAAGTATAACTATCCAACGGATCATACTTTATACCGTTTTGGCAGTTAATTTTACTCCTTGGTAATATTATTGTGTATTATTATAATGAGATGAGATGTGATGAACAATTTGATGTCACTGTCCATAAATTTATTTTGATTAATATTGTTGTCCATATTTTAAGTGCTTGTATTTTTACTTTGTTGGATAAATCATACTGCGCAGGTAATCGTTTGCCAGCCCTAATGTGGAGCGACGGCCAATCTGACACAAACCTCCTTGCAATACATAATCCGATTGATTGTGATAGACTCAATGAATATTTAATAGTAGTAGCATTTCATGTTGAGCGTTATTTCATATCGGAAATCCCGGAATCTATGCATCCATACTAAGCTCCCCACTTCAAGCACACCTACTTTCGCAATATATCAATGGATCTGAAGAATATAATATTTTTCAAATAGCATTTTGTTCCCAAAATAAAATACAATCTGTATCATAATTATTTAATGAATATGTATGAGAACCGGTTCTTGTGGTATAGAGAAAAGGCCAAGGCTACGGGGCGTGGATCAGATGACTCTTGAAGCAACTAAATAAGTATTTTAATGATACAAGATCTTTAGATGGCACACAAAATATTTTAATAATGCAACATTAGTAAAACTCCTCCCGTAGACCAACACTGCTGAATCGAGCGTCCTCCAACTTGATAGAGGAGTTCGCCTGTTGTCCCGCGCGGGCCAGATGTGCGGGATTAACGTTATGTACACCATTTTTACACATGCATCTAGATATTATGTGTGTATAGTTCTCTTAGTTACATCCTAGTCAAAGTCAAATTGAATATTGTGTACCTATAAGGGACAAAATGGACACTGCAAATTGTCAAGACAAAGATCAAGTATTAGTCTCTTCAAAATACTACAGTCCACCACCAATTCAGAACGCGACCACTACTGACAAGAACTATCAAGAAACTCAGAGGGCTGAGAATTTGGAACAAATGCCAGGTAGAACAGAAGCAAAGACAGAAGTTAAAAACTTATCGGGACTTATCGCGCACAGAATTAATACCTGTTTTTGCTCGACGTTTCGACCATGTTACAATGGCCGTGGTCGCGAGCTGACTGCAGACCGCAAGTTTTTTCGGTGGGAAGTGAGGGTACTTTGGTCTCCTACCCTCACTTGGTTTTGCACACACGTAGGGTTGTCACTACGGCACACCACACTGACTGTATCGGTTGAAAACTTAGTACCTATACCGCGAACTATACATTTGCTTATAACGGGGTTCCACGATGCCGCCAACTTGAATCCATCTTCTCGGTTGAAATTACGATGTTTTCTGATTTCCACCGCTTCACGAACCGTTCTCGCATAGTAATGCCGTTCAGTGGAGAGGACTTTCGGATCGTGGAGCTCGATCCAGTGATCAGACCCCGCCTCAAGCAAATGCTCAGCAATAGCAGACTTCTGTATCTGGTGATTTTTGACAGCTACGATGTGTTCTTTTATCCTTTCCGCAATAGTACGCTTAGTTTGACCGATGTAGGAACTACCGCAGCTGCAATCCACCTTGTACACACCGGGAGTCTGGAACGGAATGACATCCTTCGGCGTCCTCACATGCCTGGTTAACTTGCATAAGGGGGTATACACCGTTTTGATGGAATACTCCTTCAACACAGTCCCCACCTTATCTGTTACCCCTTTAACGTAAGGCATGAAAGCCGGCTGCCTCTCTACGTCAAACTTGCTCCTGTGTCCTCTGCGTATTGCTCGACCTCTCTTGGTCACATTATAGCCATTTCTTTTAAGTACCTCCTGAACATGGGCTACTTCAGCCTCCACATGTTCAGGGTCACAGAGGGCTACAGCTCTGTCTAACAGAGAGCTGGCCACCGACTGCAAATGGCGCGGGTGATGGTGTGACGTAGCATGTAGGTACCTGTCCGTGTGCGTGGGTTTTCTGTAGACCGAGTGCGCCAACGAGCCATCTGGTCTAACCATCACTTTGATATCAAGGAATGGCAAAGTTCTTTCCACTTCCAGTTCATATGTGAACCTAATGTTCGCGTGAATTGAGTTGAGATGATCCACGAACTGGTCTACTATCTCTTTGTCTCCCTTCATTATGCAGAAAACGTCGTCCACATACCGTTTCCACATCTTCACCGCAGACGATTGCATGTTTATGGACTTTTCGAAATGTTCCATCCAGATGTTTGCCATCACCGGAGCCACAGGACTCCCCATTGCGACACCATCAATCTGGAGATAACTAGTTCTGCCCACGGTAAAGAAAGAAGTTGCCCTCTAGACAGTTTCTCAGTAAAACCATTAAGTTTTCCGGCAAGTGGTTATCCTTCAACAGCTCTCTGATCACCTCGAGACACTCCTTAACTGGAACATTGGTGAAAAGTGATTCGACATCGAAACTCACCAAGATGTCATCTGAATCCAGCGTCAGGGTCCCTATAATCTCCACAAAGTGACGAGAATCCCTCACGAAAGACGAAGTGTTTCCTACCAGTGGCTGTAATCTAGAGGCTACATACTTTGCCAGTTGATATGTGGGTGAGTCTATCTGACTCACGATCGGACGCAAGGGTACATTGGTCTTGTGTACCTTTGGTAACCCATACAACTTTGGCGGTTGCACAACCCTAGGCCTATGTAGATTATCAAACACATCTTCAGTGAAGAGCTCCTTATAGTCCTTCGTCGACGTCGAGCAAAAACAGGTATTAATTCTGTGCGCGATAAGTCTCGATAAGTTTTTAATTATGTGCTCAAATCGCGAAAGTTTAAAAATAACAAAGACAGAAGTATAAGAAAACGCACATTATGGAGGTTGTTTTTAGGAGTTGATGGATGCAGCCAGATTCACTTACTCGTACTTAGCAATTTACGGGGAGTCGTCTATACTAGACATATATATTTTGATTTGATTTGAGTTGTTTTCCAAACGTCTTCTTAACTATTAACAATGGGTAGAGGTGTTTTGGTTAAATCATTTGTGGCCAAAAACAACAAACGAGTTATATTTGGGAAAACCAGTCATTAATATACAGTAGAAAACCCCACTTTTGAAGTAATCAATTTATCAAAATGGCGTCTATGAGAGCCATAATCGGTCGAAGTTGAGGTGAACCAGTGGTTGGATCCACCTCAATAACTGTTTACTAAACAAGTTTTGTACCTTTATAAGTGTGTTTTGTCAAAATTTAATGTGGTTTGAAGATGTTTCCGCCATCTGTGACCGGTATATATGCCTCGGGATGTGTTGGAAACACCATTCGCCTTTAATCTGTGCAACGAGTCAATATGAAGACATTTGTAAGTATATAGTTTGGATACATTTCTAGGGAGTGTCCCTCGTTCAGGGCTTAATGGATATGGACCGCCCGCGGCATTAACAGTCGGCTGATTTAGACCGCATCTGGGCCTTTAGCAAGATAGTGTAGATAGGTATAAAATAGAGGTGGCTAAATAAAGTGTGTGTGTGTTTTTTTATCATCATCATCATCATTTCAGCCAAAAGACGTCCACTGCTGGACATAGGCCACCCCCAAGGATTTCCACAAAGGCCGGTCCTGGGCCGCCCGCATCCACTGCTTTCCAGCGATCTTAACCAGGTCGTCGGTCCACCGTGTGGGAGGCCTACCAGCACTGCGCCTTCTGGAACGCGGTCGCCACTCGAGGACTTTTCTGCCCCATCGGACGTCGGTCCTGCGAGCTATGTGCCCTGCCCGCCGGTGGGCTATGTCGGTGACCCTGGTTTTCCTGCGTATCTCCTCATTTCTGATTCGATCTCGCAGGGAAACTCCGAGCATAGAATAGAATAGAATAGAATAGAATAGAATAGAATAGAATAGAATAGAATACATTTATTTCCTGAAATATGGTGTACAGAGTCTTAATGCTATAGGTCCCAAACTAGGCAAGCCTGTGTCTTGGTGACCTAAAAGGCTGATACATTTTATGCTAATTGTACACCGGCGCGATACCGCGATCAATTACATGAGCAATTACACATTAGTACAGTTACACTTGATTAAATTTACAATAAAATACAAATTATGAAATGATATAGAACAGGATAAAATGAAATGAAATAAGCATTATAAGATTACTTATTGATTAAGATTAACTATTGACATTATGAGAATTATTAACTATATTATAAATAATTACTAAAATATCTGTTTATTTAAAAAGAAACATATCTGCTTAATTGCAGCTAAAGTGACCCAATCCTCACTGAGTGTCAGCCAACAGAGCCTCTGTTTCTATGTAGTTCTTCTCCAGTAGCCACTCCCTAACAACACGTTTTATGCGGTACTTTGGACAGTGTAAGATTGTCGGATTTCTTAGTACGACGGAGTTATATATTTTATGGTATAGGTAATTGGAAAATCGACCAGCAAATCCGGTATTGATCCTTGGAGTTGGTGTTGTTGAAAAACGACTGCTTCTTGTGGTTCTGTTTTGCCCTTCATGTGTGTGCCTCTTTGATACGGCATGGGATATGTAAAGTTGTCTAACCCTGAGTATCTTAGCCTCGGTGTACAAACTGTCAGTGGAATATCTACGAGGTTTTGACAACATTACTTTTAGAACGGCACGCTGCGCCCTTTCCAGACACATCATAGCGGTTTTGGCAGCTCCCCCCCATACTCCGATGCAATAGAGCAGTTGAGACTGAATCAAGGAATAGTAAATCATCCTTCTAACCTCCAAAGAAGCAACGCGTCTTAAAACTTTCATAATAAAAATACCCTTCCGCAAGCGCTTACTTAAGAGTATAAGATGATGCTTAAAATTAAGGTTTTCATCTAAATGAACTCCCAAATATTTCACAACTTGGCACCGACTTATTTTTTTGCAGTTACAGAACTGGTCTTGACTACGGCAACTTTGATTATGCACGCGCAAGTACGAACGGGGTGAGTCAGTAGATCGTCTAATATGAAATGCAAGAAAGCTCGATTTTTCGGCATTTAGTGTGAGTAAGTTAGCGTCTAACCATCTATGTATGACACGCATACCTTCTTCAGCGGCACTAAAAGCAGAGTCCCAGTCGTTACCATGGAAAATAACAGCGGTGTCATCAGCGAAACAAATGGAATTGGCATTTTTCAGCGTCACGCTGAGGATATCATTAATGTAAATACAAAAGAGGGTTGGCCCAAGCACGCTGCCTTGCGGTATTCCATGTTCCAGGAACAGTTGTTGACTGATCAAGCCTCCAACTTTGCAGCATTGCCTTCTCTGGGACAGATAACTGCAAAACCATTGCGATGCAATACCTCTGACGCCAAATTCTTCAAGTTTCTTTAAGAGAAGAGGAACTGAGATGGTATCAAATGCTTTAGCAAGGTCTAAAAAGACACCTATGCATCGTTGGCGATTATCAAGATGTTTAGATACAGTTTCAGTTAGTAGCTGCATGGCATCCTCTGTAGATTTATGCTGCCTAAAGCCAAATTGACGATCCGATAATAAATGATTTAGCTCAAGAAAGGAAGTCAGTCGGGTATTCACAATCTTTTCTAGTATTTTTGAAAGAATACACAGTAATGATATAGGTCTGTAATTATTTAAGTTGTCGTAGGTTCCGCTTTTGTGAATAGGTGTGACCACAGCTAGTTTCCAGTACTCTGGGAAAACTCCTGTACTTAAGCTAAGGTTACAGATATGTGTGAGTGGTTCAACGATACTATCTTTGATGTGTTTTAATAATGCAGGTCCAAAACCATCTACCCCAGGGGCACTGTGGATTTTAATATTAGATAGGAGTCTACATACCTCGTGTACATCCGTGGGAGAGAGGAAGAAAGAATTGAGGGACCTATTATTACTGCAATTTGCTTCCCATAGGGTCCTACCGGTGGTCCCGGTTTTTAGCATAGTTTTCCTTACTAAATTTGATCCAGCGTTTACGAAGTGGGAGTTACATTTTTCAACTGCCTCCTGGGCGTTCTGTGCACCCTGTAGTAAAGCATCGCGTGTCTGATCGTGTAAAGGTATGTTACAAATTGTCCTTATTGTCCTCCAGAGGCCGCGCGGGTTTGTATGATTGTCCAGTATTTTTTGCCTTTCGTAAGCTTCTTTTAGATTGCTCAGTAACTTATTACAAAAGTTCCTATACCTCAAGTATATTTCTTTAAGATGTAAGTCAGATGGATTAAGGCGAACCCCCTGGTGTAATTTATCGCGGTGGCGTATACATCTTATCAATCCAGGTGTAATCCAAGGTCTGAGATTGAACTGCCTTCGACTTAATCTAACAGTTTTTGTATGTTTACGCAATTGGTCAGAGATAATGTCATTCAACTTGCAAACTGCATTATTCACATCTGCTTCTGCCCTCTCCATTGCCCTTTGGGTGACTTTGAGCCTTCTGATGGAGCCCATAGTGAGCGACCACGTCTCAGTTCCATATGTCATCACTGGCAACACACATTGGTTGAAGACTTTTGTCTTCAGACACTGCGGCATTGTGGTTGTGGTGGTTTTTTTATCAGTTACCTGTTATCAGTTACCATTTGACCACAGGCTTGCGTGTTGGAAAGCAACGCCAGGGTCTAAGATGGAGCAGGCAATTCAAGGAAATGCCCTGTCGGGCACCGGCACATACAACGACGAAACACAGTAAAACTGATGACTTGTCCGTGTGGATTTAGAATACATTTTCATCATCCCACTCCGTCTTCAGGGTGTCGTAAAGCAGCAAGAGAAGGAAAACTTGATACGCAACCCGTCAACCCATCTACGTCATGTTGTGCTGACACTAAAAAACTAAACTAAATATGATGCTTATATGTATTATTTTAGATGATTTTATCCGCACTGGTGGCCCTGGCACTGGCCGCACCCAGCGTCCGTGACAAGCGCCTTGCGTACGGGTATGACGGCGGCTACGGTTTCCCCGGAGGCTACGGGGGATTTGGTGGCTACGAAGGGTATGGTGGGGGGTATGGAGGTTATGGGGGTTACGGCCACGATGACCATCACCATCATGGCGGATATGAAGGCGGATACGGTCACGGTGGATACGACGGATACGGAGGTCACGGCGGATACGGAGGTCACGGCGGATACGGAGGTCACGGCGGATACGGTGACTACGGCGGACACCACGGCCACGGCGGGCACGGCCATTGGTGATAGGTGATCTTTGTGATTATATTTAGTATGGTATAGTTCGAGTGCTTGTTTTATTACTCCGTTAAACTGACCTCCATGCCATCGGGAAAAGGCAAGAGAGATGATAAACTTTAACGTGTAACGGAACATTGACATTGTTTGCATCCCATTCACATCGGACACCTCATTTACGGCAACAGATTGTCAGCTTCATGAGAAGATTTCAGTAGTCATATAGTAAACATCGTTTACTCTTAAATTTACAATTTGTACAATGTACAATTTTATGCACGAGTATTTTAATATTTTGTGCAACATATTTTAATTTGTTACTTCGCAAGAAGATCAATATTCTAGTCAAGATCACAGATGTGTTTTAGATGAGATGAAGATATTCCAAAGCTCTCAAAAGAGTAATAAGCCAATCCGAAATGCAATAATGGCTGCCTTCCGCCAGGATTCCAAATCCGGGGTCGGTGTGTTGTCCAGAGATACTTGCTCTGGGCCTCTGGGATCGTATGTACATTAATTGTAAGGGCCCCGCGATGCAAGGTTTCCACATTACCACAGCAGAGTTGTCTTTAAGAGCAAAGATGAAGGAGGAAACAAGCTTAATTTGCCACGCTGCTAGAACATAAGGATTTCCTTCTTTTGTTGGTAGATTTACTGATAGTCCAGATCTTTGAGGCAGCTCGTACAACATCTTCCGAAGTGCACGGGTTGGTGACCCATTGTATTTATTTATTTAAAGGACAACAAAACAGATAACAACTAGCTACTAAACAAGTAAGCCTAATAAACGGATCTAATCTAGGAATCCTTAAATGTCTACTACACAGTTCAATATAGACATCTTCATACAGACTACAACACATTTTCCAGTTCTTCGAAAGACTTAGATATTTTGTCCAATTCCTAAGCCAGACAAAAAACTTGTTCTGTACACAGCTAAACAATGATGATCGCTGAAGGAGTTTTAGTGCACGAGACCCAAGACCATATTATGATGTATTTTATAATTTCACTGTGTCCATTGGTTTTGTAATTTTATTAATCTTTCTGTTCGAATATCCCTCTTTCATATTTTTATTTAAAGTATATTCTTAAAAAAATCATTTAAGAACTTAACTCTTTATTTCATTTTTGTTATATTTATTATGTCAATGATGTGGTTTCCTGTAATTAGAGCAACATAAGCATTTGTTATTGAATCATTTCTTAAATTTGAATGTGTAGTTATTGTATTTTCTGTTGGAAATGCTAAATGACTAAATAGAGGCGACAAATTCTTGCCATGGGATTATAATAAGACGTATTGGCTTTAGTAACATTTAAACGAATAGGTCTAATAGGCTTACGATAGCTTTTACAGGTGTTGAAACATCGCCACTGCCCGCTATGCGCGATATGGGGAAAGTAAAGCTGGTCAACCAGTACTATTTAATGTCGAGCACGCCCGTCTTTTACCCATAGTTGTGCAAGAGCAATTGTATACTCAGTTCTCCAAGTATCTCTGTATTTTCTAACTTCCGCCCTCGCTGTACCCGATTAACTTACGACATTCAGAGTAGAATTCACTATCTAATTGAAAGTGGTTTCATCTTATATTGGATTCAACAAAAATATTATAACTGACAAATATTTTACGCAGATAATGCATGTCAGCGGTAGGAGAGCTAACCAAAGTGAGTTGGAACATGGAAGGCCTCTGATCGCGAGAACGATTCACCCAGAGTATCACATTTAATCTTTAGTTTTACATTTAGTCACAAAAAAACGACTTCCAAAAAACCTTTAAATAGGCAAAATATTTGAGCACAAACGAAGGACAACTTGATACTAAACCTGTGTCAACCCGCCTGACCAGCGTGGCGCAGTAGGCTAGTCACCCCCCATGTACTGGGAGGAGGCCCGACGCAGCAGTGGGTCAGGTATAGGACCAACCTCAAAGACTACAAATAGCCCATAAGACTAATAATTTAATTTCCTCTCTTTTCAACTTGAAACACTGTCTTGCGACGCGAGTACTATTGGGCACTCACTGCTTCCTCTGCTCCTCTCCATCTCTTCTTGTTGTGGTTGTTAATTAAAAGCATACTTTTGTTTTGTTCAATAAACCATATAAGTTATTTTTTCTTAATATGCTTAGATAAGTAAAAAATATCAGTTGTGTTATGCGTACATTACGTACACCCATGATGGCCTTGTAAATGTATGAGTTAACATATTAAGTACTGCCATCATCGAAGCTAAAAGGTAGTAAAATAATACCTCAAACAGTTTTAAGTTAATCACTGTTTAGTTAGCTAATGTGTGTCGGCGTGGAACGGCAAACAGCGCGCACTACATAGTCAGTGTATACTAGCGCATGCCCGCGGCTTTGCTAGCGGTCATTTGAAACCTGTGTTCATTTCGGTTTTCAACTTCGTCCCCTATTTCACACCGTTCTTAAAGATTATTCACCTAGGAATCGACTGAGCAGTTCGGCATGACAGTGTAACAGACAAGCACATAGAATTACTTTCACGATGGTACTATGTATGTACTGGAAACAGTAGCACAAAATGCTGATGTCCTCAAAAAGAAGACGGACGTTTTCAGCAATTGCAAATCATTGGTTCGTTATTTCTCTTCATTCCCATTCTTATTAAATATCCCACTTTGAATACCCATCTTCTGCGCATGCCAAAGAACGTCGCTCGCCCGAAAATGGTCGTTTTTGCTGTCCCATATGTCGGTCCGAATTTCTCCATTCTGCCCTTTTCCTTCAACCATTTATCTCGAGAAACGCTCTGCGCCTAAGACTGACATTCGGCTGATATCGGCTAATGATAAAAAGTGAAATGGCGATGGTTTTATTTGAGTTTGACATATTAGACTTACTAAAATAAAATTCCCTCGTAGACTCATTTCATCAGCATAGGCAGTGTACAGATATAAATATATTTTTTTTAAACGAATCTCTGCCCTACATATTATCTGTATCGTGTCTGGTGCCTCTGGTTCAGGCAGACACTTGCCCGACCCCGGAATCGAATTTTAAGTTCCTATTATGGATGTTGGTATATAATTTATAGCTTTTGCGCGCGGCTTCGCCCGCGTGGGCTTTGAACCCGTGCTTATCTCTATGCATATTTTTTTTTACGAACATAAAAGCGGTTATTGTGAATAAACTATGATAGTAAGATATGTGCTCTTTTTGTAGACCTTTATAAGACCTACAAACCCGTAGTACATCATTTTGATCTATTGTCAATAGTTTTTGCAGCGCACGCATAAATAGGTTTTCGATTTTACACCTTGGTTTACAAAATAGCAATTTTCATACGGATCCCTACTTCTTTTGAAAATAAAATATAGTCTATAACCCTTTCTCGATAAATGGACTATCTAATACTGAAAGATTTTTTGAAATCGGACCAGTAGTTCCTGAGATTAGCGCGTTCAAACAAACAAACAAACTCTGCAGATTTATATATTAAGTATAGAGTATAGATTAGTATGCTCGTAATCTATTCTGCACCACCTTGTGGCTGACGAGAAGAATGCCACCAGTCCACTAAGTTTGTTGGCATAAACTAATAAAATCATAAATAAATTAATATACGCTACACTAAGTCCTAGTCAGCCGAACAATGAATGTATGTCATTGGCCTAAAGTATGTACAAGTATGACCCCGATACTGGTTACATCACAGCGACACCAATATCCTCCTCGAGATGCCGACGCAGGAAGACGCTTGACCAACCGTCGACCAAAAACCACTTCGAACCACGCCATACGCGTACATCGCCCCATTCTGTAATGAAACGGCCTGAGAAAGTGAATCCTTAGCAGCACTTTGTTGCTTTGTTACCCTCAAAAGGATAACTCAGAAATGTTGAGAATAGTCCGTGCAATAACGCCCTGTGAGCACCTGTGATGGTCAGTTCGTTCTTGTAAGTTTGCGTTCAAATATATAGTTGAAAACAAACGTTGCAGTTGCACCAGATCCCGTCGCAACTAATATTCTTAAAAATATTAATGCCATACAAAATAAGTTGCAATTATAATTGTGGTCTAATCAGATATTGTAAAGTAACAAGTATGTAGGATATAATCATGCTTGCCGTTGTCTCACAATATTTCGGTTAGATACGAAAAGAGCTAGAAGACAGAGAGATAAAAGAGCCAATTACATACGCAGACAAGAGTTACCAATAATTTTGGGAAAAAACCTCCCGTAACCAGTTCCCAATATCCGATTTCGTTCCCGGTATCGTTCCCAAAAACTTAAACACGACATGTTTATCACATTGACACAACTTCAATCTTAAAAAAACAAATTACTTTTTTTTGGAACGCTAATTCGTTGATACTTAACACTCCACAATGGGAACGCCTACGAGAAGAGAAATCTCCTGGCTAAAAATGAAAATAACTTAACTATGACACATAAAATTGTAAATGTCTTTCCAAGAGATGTCATAGTCTCGTGTACTAATTTTGTAATAAACAGATCTGAAATTGGTTTCTTTTTACCGTTGTTCTTCTTACTGATGGTATTATACTAAGGGTTGTCTTGATACACATACATTGAGATAATTTCTATCTGAATCTGTTTACGAAATGGAGTAGAAATGTGCTTAACAAGTATATGTGGCTTGCAATATACCTTAAACACTTGATGTGATTTAAAATCGTTGGAAATTATAAAATGCACGCGTTTCATTCGCCAACATATTTTAAAAACAAAAGTCGAAGTTATCATTTTAGCAAATAAATGTTGCTAATCGGAAAAACAAGAAAATATTTTAGAGCCAGCTCTTCTCTGCGGAACCGTCTTTCGAGCCCTGGAATGTTTAATCTTCGAAATGCTTGTGCTGAGCTCATTCGAATAAATTAATTTACGACTATGGAAACGTGTGAAACTATTAAAGCTCAGCTATTACTTACGTCTATGACAGCCATTTTGAATAAAAATACATTTCCAAAATATGCATGTAATAATAAGTTTAGTCGTGTCACATAGCCCAACCCGACCCAATTCACTTAGCATATTTGCGTAGCTGCATGACTAGAAGCCGCGTCTAGGTCCTCTTTGGTCCCGGCCGCGTCACACGCTGGTTGAGCCTCGTATATATGTGTCGGGATGGCCCCGCAGCCTCACTCGACACCCACCAGCCATCGGACCAATATGAGGACATTTGTGAGTATTTGCATTCAGTTTTGCATAATTAGGAAGTAGATACGCATTCGCCTCTTGAGCATTGTAAGCTGTCGTGGCGTCTAACCAATTTCAATCTGACTTTAGCACTCGCGGTTTCCTTGGGTTTTTGTGGAAGTTCCCTGGGGTAGGTAGATACTGCAATTTATAGATGTCTACGATTATTTGCTTGGAATTTTTCATAAGTATGCTAAAAATATCAGTGTTTTTGTACATTAAATCGGTATCGCGAGCCATGCCAGTAAAAGTGATACCCGCTCCTTAAATTTGGTATCTAATATTTAGTTAATTAAATATTTATTTTCTAACCTGTAATTTACGTATCATTAACATACACCCTGAATATTGAATGCCTACAATCCTTAGCCTTCACGGGGTAAAGTTGATTAGATTTTTTGGTTTTAATAATATCCACTGGGTACAACTTGCTCACGGTCAAAATAGTTCTTAACGGTGATCGGTTTCCCATCTTAGCTACGGACATGTGAATGTCATAATATGTAAAGATTGTGGACACAGTCGGTGGAGCGTGCTTCACATACTAATCAAGGCGTGTACTTCGTTAAGCCCACTGACGGATTTTCCCAGAATTCAACTGGCATGGCCGATGTTATAGTTTCAATGTCGTTATAGATATTCTTAGACGTTCTAGCAGGCAAATCTGGGCTCTGGATTTGGGATACTTATATATAAAAGCTATAGGAAGAGAAAGTGCACGCTATAAGGCATATAGCAATCGATATCTTTAATATTGATTAAAAATTAATAATAAGGTTCACAAAACTAAATTTTTTATACTGTTATACATATTTTCTATCACTAACTACAGTAACTGGCAAGCTTGAGATAATATAATATTTATTGAATGTTGCGTCTGAAGAAGAAAAGTGTTTCAGCTGGCGGCCATATAATTTGGAAGGTGCCTTTATATGTACAGGTGGTCATACTGTCTGTGCTCTCGGTGGCCGCCGCCGGCAGGATCAAGCGCAGCTTCTTCCACAAGCTGGGCGGTGGCTACGCCAGCGGATTCGGGGGCTTCGGCAGCGCCCTCAGCTCGCTCGGCGCCCTCGGAGGCCACTCTTACTCCTCACCGAGCTACTCCACCTACTCTGCCCCCTCCGCTAGCTACTCGACTTACTCTGCCCCCTCCGCTAGCTACTCGACCTACTCTGCCCCAAGCTACTCGACCTACTCGGCTCCGAGCTACTCCACTTACTCGGCACCCAGCTACTCATCATACAATGCTCCGAGCTACTCAACGTACACTGCCCCCTCAGTGAGCTACCAGGCTCCTGCCGTGAACTACGCGACTTCCCACTACTCCGTGCCCCAAACCCCAGTAGTTACCGAGAAGAAAGTAGTGAACGTCCAGAAAGTGATCAATGTCCAGAAAGTGGTGGAAGTTCCCCAAGTCGTGAACGTGCGTAAGGTGGTGACCGTGCCCCAGGTGGTGACCGTCAACAAGGTGGTGCCCTCCTACTCCGGCTACTCCGGGGACTACTCCTCCGGCTACTCTGGCGATTACTCCTCCGGCTACTCCGGAGACTATTCCTCCGGCTACTCCGGCGTTTACCCCAGTTCCTACAGTGGCAGCGGATACGGCGCCACCTACGGCAGCGCCTACACCAACTGGTGCTGAAGTGTCTAGTCAGACCTTGATTTAAGTTCTTTTTGGTTCTTTTTAGTTCAATACATTGTTTGCCAAATTGTGCAGTTTCATTCCCGAATTCCAATAAACAATACGGCACGATTGTCCAATAATAGCGATGCAGATATACGATACTTAATTAGGAACAACAAAACAGAAGGCATCTGTTGATCATTTTGGGAGAAAGCACTTCTGCAATAGTTTCATTCATATGAGCTCAGCCTAGCAGACCAACCAATACATTAATCAGATCGAGTAAACACCCACGCCTGGCAAATGTTGATTGCATCCTACTCAATGGTCATTTGACTAGTATGCTACTAAAACCGAAGGTTAAATCGGTCTGACGGACATAGTCATTTCATAAATTCCTAATAAACTGCATCAGTGTATAATTTGGCAATAAAACGAACTAGTATTCTCAAACGAATTTAGGCGTAACCAGTCTGTATTTTTAGAACTTGTCCATTCTACTTATCACTGAATTGTGACTAAATATGCAGACACAACGCCTTGACATAGCACAGATCAAAACACCTGTCACTGAAACATCCCAATATATTACATCCTTGACAAAATATTACGAAGATTGGCGTCAGAAAACAATTGACGGTTCATCACCATCTCAGCCCGTAATTAATCCACTGTTGATTTGGGCGTCCTCCAATGACATGGAGGGTAATTACTCTTCTGTGACACGCTGGTTGTCGTATGGCCCCGGGATTCGTATCAAGTTTTCATTCTTTTGCGGCTAGGTACTCGTAGTAATCGTAAATGTTAACAGAAAGGCAGATGACAAAGTCAGTGTTAGATACTTAGTTATTTGCAGTAACCCTACATTTAGGGGTATTTGGTCTTGATTTTGGATTCAGCCTGGTGTTGCAGACCTCGAAACCGATCCAGTTGCAGCGAGGTATGATACAGGGAGATGTTATCTCTCCGGAACTATTCACCGCTAAACTGGAAGATCATTTCAAGGTTAGATTTAAGTACATCACTCACCTACGATTTGCTGACGTAATGGCTGAGACCATGGAAAGCCTCACTACGATGCTCTATAGCCTCTGTCGAGCCCCCGAACGAGTAGACCTCAAGATGAACATGGAGAAGACCAAGATCATGTTTAATACCCATGTTCAAGCCACTCCTGACTCTCCTAACATCGGAGGTTCTAACCTCGAAGTAGTTGACCATTAAATTTACCTGGAACGCACTGTACAGTTAGGTAAGTCTAACTTCGAGAAAGCGGTCTATCTTCGGGTTCAACTCAGCTGGGCAGGGTTCGGCAAGCTGCGAAAGATCTTCCCGCCCATAACACTGCAGTGCTTGACAACAAAAGTCCTCCCACACGGTAGGCCTCCGACACGGTGGATCGACGACTGGTTAAGGTTGCCGGAAAACGATGGCAGCGAGCGGCTCAGGACCGGCCTTCGTGGAGACCTTTGTTCTATGTCCAGCAGTGAACGTCTTTTGGCTGATATGATGATGAGTTTCTGCTACTATTATACTCTTATAATATTAATTGTAGGGGGATCCAGATCGAACACTGGCAGTGATCCATTGCATAAATTCTTATGCAATGGATCACTAACATAATATCTTATTATGTTCCTGTGGTGATTGATCAGATCTGGGAAATTATGACGCCAAATCTGAGTAATGGGCCGTACGTGTGTCACAACGCACGTCTTCGTCTCATTCCACGCGTCGAATTCACTAATGAATGAATCTGATTTAATTATTGGTAATGAATTGTGAGATAATTATGTTAAGGATGTGAAGCATATTGTTAAATATCTATTTTAAACACATTTCCAAACTTCTGAAACCTGATCTTTAAATTAAAGCAGATTGAATTCGTTGCCCATGAAGTTTGGGACGAATCTGAACAGCATGTGGGTGGTTCAAATATTTTACGAGCCAGATATGACGTAATCGTACACTAATTGTATCTACACTGTTGTTTGTATAGTCGAAGACCTCGTAAATTTGGTGACCCTTTCGCAAATTTCAACCCTGACCCTCATATCACTGCTGTCTCATGAAAATTTAATTTTCTTGATTAAAAACTGTTCATCGTGTCATCATAAGTACACGCAGATGTTGCGAAACGCAACTGATTATGCGTTTTAGGCGTATTTATTGGCGACACAAACTCAGAGACACATCATTCCATGGAACATCTTATTACACCAGCAACATGAAAACATTTGTAAGTACGATTTACACTACAAGGAATGCGTTATCAAATAGAATTATGTCTGTACTCGCTATAATCAAGTCTTTTTCCTTTTAAGAGTAACTTCGCAACGAAATGTCAAAGCAAAAGGATATTTTGTTTAGGTCTTTAAAATTGTATTACAAGACAACACAGAACCATGACGACATATTAAGTTATTTCCCATTGTTCGCTCACAGGTAGTAATGTTTGCTGTGGTGGCTGTGGCCTTTGCCGGCCATGGGAAGCGTGAGAAGCGTGGATTCCTCCACGGACTGCACAGCGCGCCCTCTAGCGCATACGCCAGTGGATACTCGGGCTACAGCAGTGGCCTGTCCATCCCCGCCACGAGTTACGCCGCTCCTGCAATAAGCTCAGCTGCGCTCCCAACACGCTACGCTGCACCGTCCCTCAGCTCGGCTGCCCTTAGCACTAGCTACAACGCGCCGGTCACCAGCTTCGCCGCACCCTCTCTGGGTTCGGCTACACTCTCTTCAAGCTACGCAGCACCCTCCTTGAGTTCGGCCGCACTCTCTTCAAATTACGTTGCTCCCGCCGTAAGCTCCATTTCCCCTTCAGTGAGTTACTCGGCACCCGCCTCTAGTTACGCCTTACCTTCAACAAGCTACGTCGCCCCCGCTTCAAGCTACGTTGCTCCCTCCATAAGCTCCATCCCCCCTTCAGTGAGTTACTCGGCACCCGCCTCTAGTTACGCCTTACCTTCAACAAGCTACGTCGCCCCCGCTTCAAGCTACGTTGCTCCCTCCATAAGCTCCATCCCCCCTTCAGTGAGTTACTCCGCACCCGCCTCTAGTTACGCCTTACCTTCAACAAGCTACGTCGCCCCCGCTTCAAGCTACGTTGCTCCCTCCATAAGCTCCATCCCCCCTTCAGTGAGTTACTCGGCACCCGCCTCTAGTTACGCCTTACCTTCAACAAGCTACGTCGCCCCCGCTTCAAGCTACGTTGCTCCCTCCATAAGCTCCATCCCCCCTTCAGTGAGTTACTCGGCACCCGCCTCTAGTTACGCCTTACCTTCAACAAGCTACGTCGCCCCCGCTTCAAGCTACGTTGCTCCCTCCATAAGCTCCATCCCCCCTTCAGTGAGTTACTCGGCACCCGCCTCTAGTTACGCCTTACCTTCAACAAGCTACGTCGCCCCCGCTTCAAGCTACGTTGCTCCCTCCATAAGCTCCATCCCCCCTTCAGTGAGTTACTCCGCACCCGCCTCTAGTTACGCCTTACCTTCAACAAGCTACGTCGCCCCCGCTTCAAGCTACGTTGCTCCCTCCATAAGCTCCATCCCCCCTTCAGTGAGTTACTCCGCACCCGCCTCTAGTTACGCCTTACCTTCAACAAGCTACGTCGCCCCCGCTTCAAGCTACGTTGCTCCCGCCGTAAGCTCCATTTCCTCTTCAGTGAGTTACTCGGCACCCGCCTCTAGTTACGCCTTACCTTCAACAAGCTACGTCGCCCCCGCTTCAAGCTACGTTGCTCCCTCCATAAGCTCCATCCCCCCTTCAGTGAGTTACTCGGCACCCGCCTCTAGTTACGCCTTACCTTCAACAAGCTACGTCGCCCCCGCTTCAAGCTACGTTGCTCCCTCCATAAGCTCCATCCCCCCTTCAGTGAGTTACTCCGCACCCGCCTCTAGTTACGCCTTACCTTCAACAAGCTACGTCGCCCCCGCTTCAAGCTACGTTGCTCCCTCCATAAGCTCCATCCCCCCTTCAGTGAGTTACGCAGCACCCTCCTTGAGTTCGGCCGCACTCTCTTCAAATTACGTTGCTCCCGCCGTAAGCTCCATTTCCCCTTCAGTGAGTTACTCGGCACCCGCCTCTAGTTACGCCTTACCTTCAACAAGCTACGTCGCCCCCGCTTCAAGCTACGTTGCTCCCTCCATAAGCTCCATCCCCCCTTCAGTGAGTTACTCGGCACCCGCCTCTAGTTACGCCTTACCTTCAACAAGCTACGTCGCCCCCGCTTCAAGCTACGTTGCTCCCTCCATAAGCTCCATCCCCCCTTCAGTGAGTTACTCCGCACCCGCCTCTAGTTACGCCTTACCTTCAACAAGCTACGTCGCCCCCGCTTCAAGCTACGTTGCTCCCTCCATAAGCTCCATCCCCCCTTCAGTGAGTTACTCGGCACCCGCCTCTAGTTACGCCTTACCTTCAACAAGCTACGTCGCCCCCGCTTCAAGCTACGTTGCTCCCTCCATAAGCTCCATCCCCCCTTCAGTGAGTTACTCGGCACCCGCCTCTAGTTACGCCTTACCTTCAACAAGCTACGTCGCCCCCGCTTCAAGCTACGTTGCTCCCTCCATAAGCTCCATCCCCCCTTCAGTGAGTTACTCGGCACCCGCCTCTAGTTACGCCTTACCTTCAACAAGCTACGTCGCCCCCGCTTCAAGCTACGTTGCTCCCTCCATAAGCTCCATCCCCCCTTCAGTGAGTTACTCCGCACCCGCCTCTAGTTACGCCTTACCTTCAACAAGCTACGTCGCCCCCGCTTCAAGCTACGTTGCTCCCTCCATAAGCTCCATCCCCCCTTCAGTGAGTTACTCCGCACCCGCCTCTAGTTACGCCTTACCTTCAACAAGCTACGTCGCCCCCGCTTCAAGCTACGTTGCTCCCGCCGTAAGCTCCATTTCCTCTTCAGTGAGTTACTCGGCACCCGCCTCTAGTTACGCCTTACCTTCAACAAGCTACGTCGCCCCCGCTTCAAGCTACGTTGCTCCCTCCATAAGCTCCATCCCCCCTTCAGTGAGTTACTCGGCACCCGCCTCTAGTTACGCCTTACCTTCAACAAGCTACGTCGCCCCCGCTTCAAGCTACGTTGCTCCCTCCATAAGCTCCATCCCCCCTTCAGTGAGTTACTCCGCACCCGCCTCTAGTTACGCCTTACCTTCAACAAGCTACGTCGCCCCCGCTTCAAGCTACGTTGCTCCCTCCATAAGCTCCATCCCCCCTTCAGTGAGTTACGCAGCACCCTCCTTGAGTTCGGCCGCACTCTCTTCAAATTACGTTGCTCCCGCCGTAAGCTCCATTTCCCCTTCAGTGAGTTACTCGGCACCCGCCTCTAGTTACGCCTTACCTTCAACAAGCTACGTCGCCCCCGCTTCAAGCTACGTTGCTCCCTCCATAAGCTCCATCCCCCCTTCAGTGAGTTACTCGGCACCCGCCTCTAGTTACGCCTTACCTTCAACAAGCTACGTCGCCCCCGCTTCAAGCTACGTTGCTCCCTCCATAAGCTCCATCCCCCCTTCAGTGAGTTACTCGGCACCCGCCTCTAGTTACGCCTTACCTTCAACAAGCTACGTCGCCCCCGCTTCAAGCTACGTTGCTCCCTCCATAAGCTCCATCCCCCCTTCAGTGAGTTACTCGGCACCCGCCTCTAGTTACGCCTTACCTTCAACAAGCTACGTCGCCCCCGCTTCAAGCTACGTTGCTCCCTCCATAAGCTCCATCCCCCCTTCAGTGAGTTACTCGGCACCCGCCTCTAGTTACGCCTTACCTTCAACAAGCTACGTCGCCCCCGCTTCAAGCTACGTTGCTCCCTCCATAAGCTCCATCCCCCCTTCAGTGAGTTACTCCGCACCCGCCTCTAGTTACGCCTTACCTTCAACAAGCTACGTCGCCCCCGCTTCAAGCTACGTTGCTCCCTCCATAAGCTCCATCCCCCTTCAGTCAGTTACTCGGCACCCGCCTCTAGTTACGCCTTACCTTCAACAAGCTACGTCGCCCCCGCTTCAAGCTACGTTGCTCCCTCCATAAGCTCCATCCCCCCTTCAGTGAGTTACTCCGCACCCGCCTCTAGTTACGCCTTACCTTCAACAAGCTACGTCGCCCCCGCTTCAAGCTACGTTGCTCCCTCCATAAGCTCCATCCCCCCTTCAGTGAGTTACTCGGCACCCGCCTCTAGTTACGCCTTACCTTCAACAAGCTACGTCGCCCCCGCTTCAAGCTACGTTGCTCCCTCCATAAGCTCCATCCCCCCTTCAGTGAGTTACTCCGCACCCGCCTCTAGTTACGCCTTACCTTCAACAAGCTACGTCGCCCCCGCTTCAAGCTACGTTGCTCCCTCCATAAGCTCCATCCCCCCTTCAGTGAGTTACTCGGCACCCGCCTCTAGTTACGCCTTACCTTCAACAAGCTACGTCGCCCCCGCTTCAAGCTACGTTGCTCCCTCCATAAGCTCCATCCCCCCTTCAGTGAGTTACTCCGCACCCGCCTCTAGTTACGCCTTACCTTCAACAAGCTACGTCGCCCCCGCTTCAAGCTACGTTGCTCCCTCCATAAGCTCCATCCCCCCTTCAGTGAGTTACTCCGCACCCGCCTCTAGTTACGCCTTACCTTCAACAAGCTACGTCGCCCCCGCTTCAAGCTACGTTGCTCCCTCCATAAGCTCCATCCCCCCTTCAGTGAGTTACTCGGCACCCGCCTCTAGTTACGCCTTACCTTCAACAAGCTACGTCGCCCCCGCTTCAAGCTACGTTGCTCCCTCCATAAGCTCCATCCCCCCTTCAGTGAGTTACTCGGCACCCGCCTCTAGTTACGCCTTACCTTCAACAAGCTACGTCGCCCCCGCTTCAAGCTACGTTGCTCCCTCCATAAGCTCCATCCCCCCTTCAGTGAGTTACTCCGCACCCGCCTCTAGTTACGCCTTACCTTCAACAAGCTACGTCGCCCCCGCTTCAAGCTACGTTGCTCCCTCCATAAGCTCCATCCCCCCTTCAGTGAGTTACTCGGCACCCGCCTCTAGTTACGCCTTACCTTCAACAAGCTACGTCGCCCCCGCTTCAAGCTACGTTGCTCCCTCCATAAGCTCCATCCCCCCTTCAGTGAGTTACTCCGCACCCGCCTCTAGTTACGCCTTACCTTCAACAAGCTACGTCGCCCCCGCTTCAAGCTACGTTGCTCCCTCCATAAGCTCCATCCCCCCTTCAGTGAGTTACTCGGCACCCGCCTCTAGTTACGCCTTACCTTCAACAAGCTACGTCGCCCCCGCTTCAAGCTACGTTGCTCCCTCCATAAGCTCCATCCCCCCTTCAGTGAGTTACTCCGCACCCGCCTCTAGTTACGCCTTACCTTCAACAAGCTACGTCGCCCCCGCTTCAAGCTACGTTGCTCCCTCCATAAGCTCCATCCCCCCTTCAGTGAGTTACTCGGCACCCGCCTCTAGTTACGCCTTACCTTCAACAAGCTACGTCGCCCCCGCTTCAAGCTACGTTGCTCCCTCCATAAGCTCCATCCCCCCTTCAGTGAGTTACTCCGCACCCGCCTCTAGTTACGCCTTACCTTCAACAAGCTACGTCGCCCCCGCTTCAAGCTACGTTGCTCCCTCCATAAGCTCCATCCCCCCTTCAGTGAGTTACTCGGCACCCGCCTCTAGTTACGCCTTACCTTCAACAAGCTACGTCGCCCCCGCTTCAAGCTACGTTGCTCCCTCCATAAGCTCCATCCCCCCTTCAGTGAGTTACTCGGCACCCGCCTCTAGTTACGCCTTACCTTCAACAAGCTACGTCGCCCCCGCTTCAAGCTACGTTGCTCCCTCCATAAGCTCCATCCCCCCTTCAGTGAGTTACTCGGCACCCGCCTCTAGTTACGCCTTACCTTCAACAAGCTACGTCGCCCCCGCTTCAAGCTACGTTGCTCCCTCCATAAGCTCCATCCCCCCTTCAGTGAGTTACTCGGCACCCGCCTCTAGTTACGCCTTACCTTCAACAAGCTACGTCGCCCCCGCTTCAAGCTACGTTGCTCCCTCCATAAGCTCCATCCCCCCTTCAGTGAGTTACTCCGCACCCGCCTCTAGTTACGCCTTACCTTCAACAAGCTACGTCGCCCCCGCTTCAAGCTACGTTGCTCCCTCCATAAGCTCCATCCCCCCTTCAGTGAGTTACTCGGCACCCGCCTCTAGTTACGCCTTACCTTCAACAAGCTACGTCGCCCCCGCTTCAAGCTACGTTGCTCCCTCCATAAGCTCCATCCCCCCTTCAGTGAGTTACTCCGCACCCGCCTCTAGTTACGCCTTACCTTCAACAAGCTACGTCGCCCCCGCTTCAAGCTACGTTGCTCCCTCCATAAGCTCCATCCCCCCTTCAGTGAGTTACTCGGCACCCGCCTCTAGTTACGCCTTACCTTCAACAAGCTACGTCGCCCCCGCTTCAAGCTACGTTGCTCCCTCCATAAGCTCCATCCCCCCTTCAGTGAGTTACTCCGCACCCGCCTCTAGTTACGCCTTACCTTCAACAAGCTACGTCGCCCCCGCTTCAAGCTACGTTGCTCCCTCCATAAGCTCCATCCCCCCTTCAGTGAGTTACTCGGCACCCGCCTCTAGTTACGCCTTACCTTCAACAAGCTACGTCGCCCCCGCTTCAAGCTACGTTGCTCCCTCCATAAGCTCCATCCCCCCTTCAGTGAGTTACTCCGCACCCGCCTCTAGTTACGCCTTACCTTCAACAAGCTACGTCGCCCCCGCTTCAAGCTACGTTGCTCCCTCCATAAGCTCCATCCCCCCTTCAGTGAGTTACTCGGCACCCGCCTCTAGTTACGCCTTACCTTCAACAAGCTACGTCGCCCCCGCTTCAAGCTACGTTGCTCCCTCCATAAGCTCCATCCCCCCTTCAGTGAGTTACTCGGCACCCGCCTCTAGTTACGCCTTACCTTCAACAAGCTACGTCGCCCCCGCTTCAAGCTACGTTGCTCCCTCCATAAGCTCCATCCCCCCTTCAGTGAGTTACTCCGCACCCGCCTCTAGTTACGCCTTACCTTCAACAAGCTACGTCGCCCCCGCTTCAAGCTACGTTGCTCCCTCCATAAGCTCCATCCCCCCTTCAGTGAGTTACTCGGCACCCGCCTCTAGTTACGCCTTACCTTCAACAAGCTACGTCGCCCCCGCTTCAAGCTACGTTGCTCCCTCCATAAGCTCCATCCCCCCTTCAGTGAGTTACTCCGCACCCGCCTCTAGTTACGCCTTACCTTCAACAAGCTACGTCGCCCCCGCTTCAAGCTACGTTGCTCCCTCCATAAGCTCCATCCCCCCTTCAGTGAGTTACTCCGCACCCGCCTCTAGTTACGCCTTACCTTCAACAAGCTACGTCGCCCCCGCTTCAAGCTACGTTGCTCCCTCCATAAGCTCCATCCCCCCTTCAGTGAGTTACTCCGCACCCGCCTCTAGTTACGCCTTACCTTCAACAAGCTACGTCGCCCCCGCTTCAAGCTACGTTGCTCCCTCCATAAGCTCCATCCCCCCTTCAGTGAGTTACTCGGCACCCGCCTCTAGTTACGCCTTACCTTCAACAAGCTACGTCGCCCCCGCTTCAAGCTACGTTGCTCCCTCCATAAGCTCCATCCCCCCTTCAGTGAGTTACTCGGCACCCGCCTCTAGTTACGCCTTACCTTCAACAAGCTACGTCGCCCCCGCTTCAAGCTACGTTGCTCCCTCCATAAGCTCCATCCCCCCTTCAGTGAGTTACTCGGCACCCGCCTCTAGTTACGCCTTACCTTCAACAAGCTACGTCGCCCCCGCTTCAAGCTACGTTGCTCCCTCCATAAGCTCCATCCCCCCTTCAGTGAGTTACTCGGCACCCGCCTCTAGTTACGCCTTACCTTCAACAAGCTACGTCGCCCCCGCTTCAAGCTACGTTGCTCCCTCCATAAGCTCCATCCCCCCTTCAGTGAGTTACTCGGCACCCGCCTCTAGTTACGCCTTACCTTCAACAAGCTACGTCGCCCCCGCTTCAAGCTACGTTGCTCCCTCCATAAGCTCCATCCCCCCTTCAGTGAGTTACTCCGCACCCGCCTCTAGTTACGCCTTACCTTCAACAAGCTACGTCGCCCCCGCTTCAAGCTACGTTGCTCCCTCCATAAGCTCCATCCCCCCTTCAGTGAGTTACTCCGCACCCGCCTCTAGTTACGCCGCGCCCACCATAAGCTACTCCACTCCTGCTGTGAACTACGCTGCACCTTCACTGAGCTACTCTGCCCCAGCAGTGAGTTACTCTGAGCCCCGTACTCGCTTGGTCTCCTTCCAGAAAGTGGTGAATGTCCCCAAAATAGTGGAGGTACCGAAGGTGGTGAAAGTGCGCAAGATAGTGAACGAGCGTCGTCTTGTCACCGTCAAGAAACTGGTCCCTATCCACGGCGACAAAGGGTACAACAATGGATACGCCACTGGCTACGGCGGAGACAAGGCACGCGCCAACGCCCAGGCTGGATGGTGGTGAAGTGAGAGGCTAGTCATACTAAAAAGCACTTAAACTTAATATCTATTTATGTTTTGTTTAAATAAAATGTTGTTATTAAGGGTGTTACCACACCAATCGATCGATAGTCGATCGATACCGTCGATCGATGCCGTCGATCGATGGTAGAATGGATTAGTCGACGTCAATCGAGCTGCTTGAGCTTCCTATTGTCGTCGACCGATGCCATCCCAACGTCGACCGATACCATCGGTCTGCTATCGATCGATTAGTGTGGTAACACCCTAAGAATTAACCGTTGTATTTTATTCTCAAATTATTGGCTTTCTTAATATTGGCTCTTCTTGTATGGTTGATAAATGCCCTTCGAAATAAATCTAGTTATAGAGTATTCTGCTAGATGGAGCGACGATTACCGAAAGGTTGTGTCAAGCTGAAGACAGGGTGCTATGGCGCTCTTTAGAGGAGGCCTATCTCCAGCAGTGGACTAGTGTGGGCTGATGATGATGATGATGAAAGAACATTCCGGTGTTGTTATCTACACGTGCATCGTGCACGTGTTTATCAGACACGTAATATTTGAAACGAATAAAACCATGTTTCTTTTTGAATAGCACAGCGATATAAATAGCAAGATGAACTTAGTACGCTTTATATACTAAGTAAAGTCGACTATTGCTTCATTGTAATCACATGTTGAACTGTCGCTAATTCATGCGATTAAGATGCTAAGTTTAATATTGTAGACTACACCCTAAATAAATAAGGCACTATTCTCTCCGACGAGAACTGTTATTAGTTTAAGCGTACTTTGATCTCCCGGTACATCGTCAAATCCGGGTCGACTCACGTGTCAAGTCATATTGCGCATTCAAGGCTTCACAAAATATGTGTAACAAACTGTGCCGACATTGCCTCTCTAACCTGTCGGTAGATGTATATCAAAGAAAGTGCTGTCGGATGCCAGATAACAACAAAAGCATGATTTGTTAGTCTACCGCGACTGGACGACCGCGACATATCCAAACACCCACTTACAAGTAGCGAAACCGGGCCGCAAGTTTCTTAAGCCAGGTCTTCTCAGTTGGTGGCAATTTAAAATAATATATTCCACTTACACCCACCAAAGGCCAGAATTGGTTGAAAAAATATTAATCCATTTTTCCGTTTTATTCTGCAGTGAAAATAAAGATTCTGTGACAACCGTCTTGGATAAATATAAAAAAACAAGGTCGTACTTTCAAAATAAAAATATGAATTTTACGCGTGGAACGATGCAGCAGACTTGGAGTGGACAATTACAATGACAAATGGAATTCCTACGGGATGTGCAGTTTCAATCGCCACCTCAGTGTATAACTTCTTTCTCTGAATAGTGGGTTCGCCACACAAACCGCGCGACGCGGAACTCCTGCGAGCATATCTCGTTTCAAGTAAGAATTATTTTGTGGTGCGAGGACGCTATTGCAACACTCGCTGTATATATGCGCCGGCGCAAGGAGCGCTGGCACACATCTCACCAGACTACTCCAAACACAACATGAAAGCTTTTGTGAGTACTCCCTGACCAATATGTATCTACGGATTTAAATAAAGTGAAGGTTTGCTCTTCTTAAGTTTTGATGACAACGGAGAGAATTGAATAAGAGTCCAAGTGGAGTTCGGCGAAGATTTAGTGTGAGTTTTGTACGAGCCTTAATGATAGTGTATCTTGCATGTTGTCGCAGGTGGTCCTGTTTGCCCTGGCGGCGTTGGCCGCGGCTAAGCCCGCCGACAAGTCCGCAAGCGTACGCGACAAGCGCAGCGGCTGGGACCTGGGCTACGGCGGCTACAGCGGCGGCTACGGCGGCTACAGCGGCGGCTACGGAGGCTACAGCGGCGGCTACGGAGGCTACAGCGGTGGCCTCGGGGGTGGTTACGTCTCGGCGCCCTCCGCGACCGTGGTGGCCGTCAACAAGGTGGTGAGCGTGCCCAAGGTGGTGGAGGTGCCTCGCGTGGTGAGCGTGCGCAAGGTGGTCTCAGTGCCGCAAGTCGTCACCGTTAAGAAGATCGTGCCCACCTACAGCGGCGGATACTCTGGTGGATACTCCGGCGGACATTCCGGCGGATACTCCGGTGGATACTCCGGCGGATACTCTGGCGGATACAGCAGCGGTGGCTGGTGGTGAATCTAGCTGTACCATAGACAAAACTGTGATTTATTTTACGTTGACTTTTGTTCAATAAATTTTATTTTATTTTTTACATATTGTCTACTTCATTTCTCTATTCTATTAATCTGCTAAATCCGTCCCCGACTGACACTATAATACGAGTATTAAGTCTGATAGTAAACATTTCAAAATCCATTTATCAATGGCCCGTTGATTGTCGATATTGAGTATATTGAATTAGCAAGTTATTATGAATATTAGTATGATGACCGATTTAGAATACGCAGTGTCACCACCTCATTCCATCCTTAGAAGAAAACTTGATACAAAACCCTGTGTCCACCATTATGGCGAGGGTGGCGCAGAGGGCTCTTTACTCTTATGTAACTGGAGGAGGTCTCACTCGGTAGTGGGTAATTTATGGGCTGCATAGAAGTAGTAGTTGTATGGATATTAGTATCACAGGTAATGTACCTGTGATACTAATATCCACTGTGATACAAATATGTAATCGTAGATGGTCTTTTCAGAGCTTTGTTAGTGCACGTACCTGTTAGAACCTACCCGCCATAATTTAAGTTTGATTCCTCCATCATTTATGGGGTCTTTTATAGGCTTAAGTGATAAGTGAGTGATACCGGGGGTGTGATCATCATGACCGACTACCGAGGCAGGCATCCGCCAGTGACATGGGCGTCATCCTCCAGGTTCATGGTCAGATTCTTATTTCTTTGTTTTATCAGTATTTATTTTTAATTATTTTGTGTTCGGATGTTGACGGATCTGCCATACACATTGCAAAGTGTCAGCAATCTGATATATTTTTAAGAACATTTTAGATTCTGTATCTTTTGTTTGGTGTGCAATAAAGAATTCATAAATAAAATAAATAAACCCCTACAAAATACAATAAATGCAGATTATGCATTAATTTTCATTATTACCTTTGGATATTGGCCTTTTTAATAGCTTCAGACGTATGTAACGGAATCTTTGAACATGATTTTGACCCAGTTAAAACGTCGGATCAACTCGAAATTTGGCATGCTTATTAAGGACTGATGATGAATATTTTAAACATTTTGATCCGTTATCCTTACTAGGATAATCAAATCAAAATCATAAAGCTATTGAAAGATTTTTAGTGATTATTTAGCAATAGATTTATGATATTTCAACAAAAAAAAGTAGTTTAAAAATACAAAAAAAAACACACTATTAAATCGCTTCATCATCACTACATAGTATAAAACAAAGTCGCATTCTTCTGTCCGTCCCTATGTATGCATAAATCTTTAAAACTACGCAAAATTTTGAAGCGGTTTTTTTTTAATAGATAGAGTGATTAAAGGGGAAGGTTTATATGTATAACTCACCCCCGCTTTGCAAGGGCGAAGCCGGGGCGGGCCACTAGTAAACTATAAAATAGAAAATAATTTTTAATAAATTCGAATTAAAAATAGTGTAAGAAAAAAATATTTTATTGTAAAAAAAGCTTGGTTTGCATTGTATCAATAGTAATATTTATATTTTAATACGTTTTTATTAGCTTCGCCTGTATGTATCTATGGATGTAACGGAATCTTTGAACATTATTTTGACCCAGTTAAAAACGTCGGATTAACACGAAATTTGGCATACTTAATAAGGACCGATGGCAATTCAATATTTTAAACATTTTGACCCGTTATCATTAATAGAATAATAATAATAATAACGCTGACCAAGGTGGAACACCGCTCTTCGATGCAATAGCTAATAGATAAAGCTATTGCTATATTTTTTGTGATTATTTAGCAACATAACATAACCCTTCTAGTCATATCTGTTCATAAAATATTTAGAACTATTGATACCATGCACCCCACGCTTTTACAATAAAATCATTTTATCTGACACTATTTTTTATTCAAATTTATTAAAATTTATTTTCTATATTTTTTTTGTTCGATTTTCTATAGCTATTTTAGTTAAAGTTGAAAAAGTTTAACAGACAGACAATTTAGTTCGAATTCATAGTTTTAATCTTGTGATAAATGTACCATCTACGTAAATACTTTGTAACTGTAGCTACCAGCATCCTATGTACCTACATTACACATTTTAATCCGTTTAAATAAAAATCGCGCGACTAGTGACGAGAAGTCTTCTCGTTTACTTTCTAGTTCTTCAGCACAAATAGTATTTTTGAAGAATGTATTTTGTTTTCGAATATAATGTTATAAACGGGGAAGTTATTCGTAGAATTGTTTTCTTGATAAATCGTAAGTAATTATGAAATTTTTGTTCACAGTAGCCTCTTACTTTATGAAATTCAGTTCAAGACTTGACTTATACAAAATAACGGCAACGTTTTCATAGGGATTATTATTTTCTCTTTTTCCAATATCTTTAATCTTAAATGAAGTAGACAATATGTAAAAAATAAAATAAAATTTATTGAACAAAAGTCAACGTAAAATAAATCACAGTTTTATCTATGGTACAGCTAGATTCACCACCAGCCACCGCTGCTGTATCCGCCAGAGTATCCGCCGGAGTATCCACCGGAGTATCCGCCGGAATGTCCGCCGGAGTATCCACCAGAGTATCCGCCGCTGTAGGTGGGCACGATCTTCTTAACGGTGACGACTTGCGGCACTGAGACCACCTTGCGCACGCTCACCACGCGAGGCACCTCCACCACCTTGGGCACGCTCACCACCTTGTTGACGGCCACCACGGTCGCGGAGGGCGCCGAGACGTAACCACCCCCGAGGCCACCGCTGTAGCCTCCGTAGCCGCCGCTGTAGCCTCCGTAGCCGCCGCTGTAGCCGCCGTAGCCGCCGCTGTAGCCGCCGTAGCCCAGGTCCCAGCCGCTGCGCTTGTCGCGTACGCTTGCGGACTTGTCGGCGGGCTTAGCCGCGGCCAACGCCGCCAGGGCAAACAGGACCACCTGCGACAACATGCAAGATACACTATCATTAAGGCTCGTACAAAACTCACACTAAATCTTCGCCGAACTCCACTTGGACTCTTATTCAATTCTCTCCGTTGTCATCAAAACTTAAGAAGAGCAAACCTTCACTTTATTTAAATCCGTAGATACATATTGGTCAGGGAGTACTCACAAAAGCTTTCATGTTGTGTTTGGAGTAGTCTGGTGAGATGTGTGCCAGTGCTCCTTGCGCCGGCTCATATATACTGTATAGTTGTGGCGCAATCGCGTCCTCTCTCTTAGTGCAACGTTGACTGCCGCAGGACGAGCCCACCCGCCACCAATAGGTCACACACCGCAATAGGCTATGACCACAATTTTCATTTTCATTTCATTTTCATTTATTGCTGCAAAATTAACATAGGATTATCAAAATGATAAAACGATTACAAAATTTAGAAAATTTTGCAGAGCGCTTGGTTTACTTAAACTAAATTATCCATCGGTTTCCTCACTAGGCAAGCCTGTATCGAGGAAACCTGATAACAGTGGAAAAATGTGGAACGCTTCACGATTTTGCGTGTCATCTGAATCATTATCGACGTATTGGTTGTTATAAAAATCAAATAGACAGATATGTTATCTTCTAAAAACAGCTCTTATAAGACAATATTTTGTACTGGGCTCAAGCCTGTGTCGTGGATTGTCAAGATTGACCTCAGGCCGAAATTGCTGCAATGACATTGATCGGGTTAGTCATGATTCCAGCGCATAAATGACTCTCTGTTACGGCGTTGTAGACGGCCTTAGCTGGATTGTAAGTTAACCTAGAAGGCCCCAAACCTATTCCAATAAAAAAATATATATATTATTAAATATTATTTTATATCTATTATAAATCAAAAATGGACGATTAATGGCACGGTGGTGGTCGAGTTTGACCGTTTTGGTACCTGTACCACGCGATTCGAATAAGTGTAAAAAATGTAGCGACCAACATGCCACATACTTTACACAATTCACCCGAAACATCTGAACTAATTACATCAAGAAATATCGCCCACAAATGCGAGAATTACCAAAAAGTCCTACACCGCAATAGCGAAATTTCAAGAGCAATTCGAACAGTTAATATTTCCCCGACTACAACTATCGGGGGATAGGCGCTGCGACCCTTAGCCAGACATAACACCTCATCTGGCTAGATGATCATCCCTGAGCGCCTAAAAAACATTCATCATCATTTCAGGCGAAAGAAATCCACTGGTGGACATAGGCCCGAGGATTTCTACAAAGGCTCGTCCTGAGCCGCCAAACGTTTCTGCCAACTTAACCACACGGCGGACAAAGGACGTTCTGTCCACCGTGTGGGACGCCTACCATCACTCTTTCCGAGACGCGGTTCCCACTCGGGGACCTCTCTGTTTCTTCACGCTGCGAGCTATGCATCTAGCCCACTGCCACTAAGAGTGGCGATCTTATGAGATATGTCGGTAAATGAGCTTCGAATTCGTATATCTTTATTTCTGATTGACTCGCAGGGAAATGCCCATTCCAGTGCCCTTTGTGACTCTGGGCCTTTTTTATGAGGCCCATAAGAGACCACGCGTCTGTGCCGCATGTCTTTAGTAGCAACACACGTTTACATTGAATAGTAGTTGTTCTAAAATAACTTGATTGGTGCTTTTTACGCAATGGCACTGTAACCTTTCTATAACGATTTCGAGACGACACCCTTTTGAGTTTAGCAGGTTAACATTTTTTATAGGCTCTAAATCTGGATCGTGGTGTAAGTGGATTGGCACACGAAGTTCTGCAGAGCTAATTTCGTCCATCACTCCGACAACATCCACAGGATGGAATGGGTACGTGACATCATGTATTTTAAATCCGTGACCGTGCAAACCACCGACCGGATCCATCACTTATCTGTAATGTTAGGTCTGCCCCATTATGGGATGTTTTGATGACTTTCTTTTATTCACGAGTAACACAAATTGTAGTTGTTGTTACAAATGTTTACAACCGTATTATTTTACTACAATTACAAACATTACCTACATATTTAAGTCTCGTGTGATGCCAGTTATAGGCAAACACAGCATTGACAAATTTTGCAAAACTTAATAAGTTTAATCAGAAATATATTTAAAAACTATTGTACGAGTGTACGAGTAAAAACTAAAAACTAAAAGAACATAAAAACTTTGCGAACAGATTTCTTTTTTTCATCGCACATTGCATTTTAATCTTCTTTTTAATATCATTTTAGGCGCAAAGGGATGATCATCCAGCCAGACGAGGTGTGATGTCTGGCTAGGGGTCGCTGCGCCTAACCCCCCCGATAGTTGTAGTCGGGGATATCTTAACCTTGTGAATTGCTCTTGAAATTTCACTATCGCTGTGTAGGACTTTTTCGTGATTGTCGCATTTGTAGGCGATATTTCTTGATGCAATTAGTTCAGATATTTCGGGTAAACTGTGTAAGGTATGTAGCATGTGGTCGCTACATCATCATGTGAATGATTTCACAATATTAGCTCTGTCGGACAAAATATATTTGTTTAGTTAGAGCATAATGATAATTTCCTATTAATCTGTTCAAGTTTCCGTCAAACTCTAAAATAGCAATGCTGTTACCGATATGGTCCAGTAAATATCTCCACGCGGACGCCTGGCATTCAAATCGCTGCAATACAGTTTCTCAGCAGTTAATTACGTTAAATAACGTAAATTAAGATTTGATTTGATATCGTAAATAGTACCGCACAGTATGGAATGAATAACTTTAGGGGTTTAGCTGAATTTATTTATTATATTGTTTTTTTTTGTTACACATAATTAATGATATTTGTACCGATTTGCGCACAGTTTTGCTTCCGCCTACGTTACAAAAATGTACAGGGGAGAAGGACACGGATATAGTGCATACACAATGCATTCAGAAGGCTCAAAGTCACCCAAAGCCATAGGAGAGGGCTATGCTCGGAGTTTCCCTGCGAGATCGAATCAGAAATGAGGAGATACGCAGGCAAACCAGGGTCACCGACATAGCCCATAGGTTTGCCAAACGCAAGTGGCAGTGGGCAGGGCACATAGCGCGCACGACCGACGCCCGATGGGGCAGAAAAGTACTCGAGTAGCGACCGCGTTCCGGAAAGCGCAGTGCTGTTAGGCTGTGGACCGATGACCTGGTTAAGGTCGCCGGAAAACGATGGAGGCGGCCGGGACAGGACTAACCTTTGTGGAAGTCCTTGGGTGAGGCCTATGTCCAGCATATGTCTTTTGGCTGAAATGATGAAAGTGCATCCGGGCCGGAGTAACAAGCATGCATCCAAACTTATGATTTTAGGTGATGTCCGAAAACGATGGCACAGTTGCAAGTGAGCCAACTTCCAGAACAGTTTAACCTGATTTCCAAACAAGTAACACGCAGCCGAGTTAACGCTTAATAACGATATTTGTGTTACAAAATAAACTTTATTTCGAAGGATTATGACGTTAGATTACGTGAGAACTTCAAAGTATGACGATAACGTCGCAACGCCCGTCGCCACTGGGCATTGCTTTGTGCCGGTACGACCAAATCGACATTCTCAGAGGAGTCAATATTTACTAAGTGCAGCAAAAAAGTGCAATGAATGACAAAAGAAATGACACCCTGTTCAATGTACTCCTTGGATAACAAATAAATATGGTAGTGGTGTGTGCCACTTTGACGCTCTGGTCGAAAATGAAGGTGGTGAAGTTAAAACGAATATTAGTACTACGTATTTTGGTGTAATCTAATAAAAAGTTAAAAATACGTGACGGTGTTTGTTACCTTCGAAACAGCTTGAATTTATGATTCTTATTGTTTACATTTGGTAGGGAGAATGAATGGGTGTGGTAAAACAAGCATTATATTATATTAAACCTGCGTTAATTTTAAGTGAGAGCTTTAGTTCAATTTTTGTTCAGCCATTCAGGCTTTGACCAATTTCAGCAGTCTTCGCCACAAAGCGTTGTCCAAGTGCTGCCAACTTCATATCCAAAGTTACTCGAGATTAGGCAACATTATATACGGTGTGTTTATTGCCAGTTTTATATTGACTATCTACCGACTATAATAAAGCTACCGACCTGAAATATCAATGTCGGGTGAATACGTCGTAGCATCTCTCAGCCTTCAGCCCACAAAAGGCACTTCAGGCTGTAAGCCTCCTCCAGTTTATTGGCGGGCAATTGAAGACAATTGGCACGGATGCTTCGCTGGCCAGTAGAGTTGGTGTCAGATTTTGTTGCAAGTAGCCCTTCGTTCTCGTTATACTAGGCTAGATTGTCTGCCTACTTTGATGCTTCACACACCAATAGCGACAGGCTTTGCATGGCATGAGGTGATGACAAAAATATGTTGATTTGTGTAGAAACTCGTTGTTGGTAAATTGTTTGATTTATTATATAGCACGTTTCTGCATCATGAACAAACCGACGCCGACGGTTGCGGCGTATTGTGCAAAAAATTAGCATTAAAAAATAATATCTGAAATAATTGGTGCAACATTTTATTAGTTTGAAGGTGACGTGTGCACTCGTCTCTTTATTCTAAGAGACAGATAAAGAGTTGTGATTATTTTATTGGCTACTAGCGACCCGCCCCGGCTTCGCACGGGTGCAATGATGATATCTAAATTTATCTGTGTTTCTCTACAATATTATGCATGTATTATACATATAATCATTCCTCTTGAATCACCCTATCTATTAAAAAACCGCTTCAAATTCCGTTGCGTAGTTCTAAAGATTTAAGCATACATAGGGACGGACAGACGACAGCGACTTTGTTTTATACTATGTAGTGATAGTGCTAGTGACGTGTATCATCAATTCATCACGGATGTTACGCGTAACAGAGCTGGTAGGGTTGTAGGCGTCGCGGAGTATGTTCCCCCATCGGGGAGCGCATTCGTGGCCCTACTGGGCAGGCCGGGGTCTTTATTTCCATTCCTACTACCCGCGCTTTCCGCTTAGGAGAAGAGTAGAGAGAACTTAAAAAGTGACAGGGTCCCTGCGCTGCCTTTACCGATTAAAAAAATTTCTTCCCTCAAATATTAAACTTTTGCTTGTACAGAACCTGATTCTTCCTATCGTCGACTATGGTGATGTGTGCTACTATGGCCTGAATGCTGATCTTCTAAATAAACTCGACCGTCTTCTCAACAATTGCATTCGATTCGTGTTCAACCTTCATAAATATGACCATGTATCTAAGTATCGCCGGCCTTTGAAATGGTTTCCGATACGGCAGCGAAGAGAAATGCGTGCTCTCACAATGTTGTATTCGATTCTATTCTCACCTCACTCTCCCTCATACTTGACCTCTCACTTTGTCTACCTCTCTTCTAATCATCCTAAAACCTGCGATCATCCCATAATCGTCTCCTCAACTGTCCGTCTCACAAGTCGGAATTTGTACACCGGTCATTTTTTGTGCAGTCCATTCTCTTGTGGAATGCTATCCTACCTGATATACGGTTAGCTGACAACCGTCTCCGGTTCAAAACGAAACTGCGGAAATTGTATCTACAGAAACTCTTGGCCGCAGCTCCGCAAATCTGATTCACCATACCTGATTTTATAGCTTTGTCATAATCATATCTATATTTTGTATTTTTATACTCGAATTTACTTATTTATACTTGATCAAAATAGTTACTTTTTTAAATTTGAATATCTCTTAAATCTATTGTATTTCCTCTCGTTGCTAGTGTGCATCTACCGTTAATTACCTCTCTGCATCACCCTAAGGTTGACTGGTAGATAATGCCTAATGGCATTAAGTCCGCCTATGTACATAGTTGCATAAAGCATTTAAATAAATAAATAAATAAAAATTAACTTAGAAGAGTTTTCAATCCAGAATTGGTTTCAATCACACACAATCGTGATGCCAGCGTCCGCGTCCGCGTCCCGGTGAATCTGTCTGACGTATCGTTTCAGTTGTTGTTCTAGTTTGCTAACGAAGAGTATTTGCATAGACATAACCAATTAGTTGTACGAGTACCATTGCACGGCTTGATAGCGAAAAGTTTTGATAGATATCTAAATCAGCTCTTGATCCGGTTGGATTAAGCGTCTCATACAAAATACAGTGGTAGATTCAAGGTAGAAACACACAGCCGCCCGCCGAGTTGGTATTTTTACATAATATTCATAAAAATTGGTTTGTTTTTTTTTTAATTTATTTAATTAATGCATGGAGGACTAACAGCTACTAATGTTTTAAATATGACTAAGGCTAGCTACATTGACCCGATAACTTAGAACAACTACTAACAAAAACTTATATTATTTTATAACTAACTAACTAATTTTGCTTATTACTATATTATATATATTATTATGTACTAACTTATTATACTACCTAACTACTAATTTAACTTGGAAGGAAATTTGGGAGCAAACAGAGTGTAACAGTGCAATATAAGTTTACATTTAACAGAACAACAGTACAATTTACTGTTATTTACGAATATGTACTTGGTAGCTGTCGCAGTGAGAATATGTTATCGGAGAATATGCTAAGTCATTTTCTCTTATGTTAAGTCACTAATGTCCTCCACATTGATACGGAATGGTGCAGGTGGTAGTTTAAAATAAATTATGTTTAAAAGACCTGGACAGTCAAAGTCTGCTATTTCACGTCTATTAGCGAGCGCTAGGAGGAGGTATGCTTCACAAAATAAAACATAATCTCTTGAATGATAGGGAACTTTTTGGTGACAGCACAGATATGAAATGAATCTATACTTTCAATGCGATGAACATCTTTGTAGTAGCGTGGATTCCATACTTGCGACGCATACTACAAGTTCCTTCTTACAAATATACAATGGAGAATTTTGACTTCGCTGAAATTGCTGCTCATGATAATTATAAGTCCGAGAGATTTAGAAGCTTTCTTGACTATCATGTATCATGTGCGCGTCGTACAACAGCTTTGAGTCGTGACAAGCGCCCAGATCACAGTTAACACGTTCGCTGCGGCGTCATTTTTAGTGTACTTTCATGTGGTGCGTGTGAGGTCATATTGACTCATGGTGGACTTTTCAATGGTGCGTGTGTGGCCATATTGACCCTTAAAAAATCAGATTTAATATGGATTTTATTCAGTGGTGATAGCGATTATGGAAATTTATTTTTTTGCAGGTCATAGACCTCTATATAGACTATATGTGACTACCGGCGTTTTCGGCTCCTTTGTTTCGTTTATGCTATAGAAGAGAAACAATTTGTGAGTTCATTTTGACCACACAACGCACTGAAGACATCGAAAAGCTAGTGATTAACACTTCTGTTAACATTCAGATCGATAAATTATCTGCAGTATAAGTTAAACTAATACCATTTACATTTTAGAGGCTTAAAATTAAAAATCAATGACTTTTTATTTTAGTATAACCGCACGTTCCTCAACAGTGCTGCATTCCTTCCTCGGTAAATTAATTACAGCAAAACAAAAATGTTAATTCAAATAATTCTATCGTATTTGACTACATGGTCCCTATAACTATTCTAGTGACATTTATTTATAAGTCTCAATGTAATGTTAAACATCTAACTGTTTTTGCGGTATCGGATCCTTAACTGAAGCAGGCCTAGCTATTTTGGGTGAAAAAAATATATGCGGGCTATAAAACGTATTCTTCTATTCGATATTTTGGGTTTTTCTTTCATCTTTTGTCCTTTCCTAATTTTCTACCTCACTGTCATAATTTAGTTTTGGGATTCTGAGACTTGCTGAGAACATCACACTACCAAACTAATTTAAAATACTAAAATTCAACGTTGCGGGTAAGATCAAAAATTTAGGCGCGCAAACGACGTATCTTCTACCCTGTCATGTATTACAACACTAACTGCACAACATGGCGCCAGCGGATCGTTCAGTGCGTATGTGGGGTGCAGGGAGTGTGTGGTCATATTGAACTCATACCGCACTAGAATGAAATATTTTTCTTTTGGTGCGGGTGAGGTCGTATTGGTTCACGAGTATTTAAAAATGCTGGATTGTTCACAATAAAGCGGTAATTATAATGGTATATTCATCTCAATCCTGTAAAAGAAATTCTTAAAGTTATCCCTCTCGCACCAGAGGAAAGTACGCTATTTTCGCTCCGCACCACACAAAAGTTAGCTATGAGCCAATATGACCACACAACGCAGCGAACGTGTTAATGTTACATCTAGACAAGGTTTGGCTGCCAATGTGTTGAGAACGTCATGTTTCCTCGTGTATCTAGTTATTGTGCACTTTGCGGGATTAAGCTGATCAATACTACAGTAGTGTTGCAGTCGGCCTAGATCGCCCTGGAGTGCAACCATGTCCTCGGTAGAAGCTACATTGGGTTGTATAATCAGCGAAGCAGCATAATCCAGATGAGTTATGTCATTCACATGGATCACAAATAAGGACCCAGCAATGAGCCTTTATTACAAATATTACGTTTCTGCCTTATTGTTACTGGCTCTTGACCGCTGAACAAACTGTATGTATATATGTATTAGCAATTGGGTAAGTAAATTATAGACAATTTACGGTAAAAAAATATATTTAACTGTACATTATTGACTAATAATCACATTGGAGCCGCGCTTCACCACCAACCGGCAGAGGCACCACCGTACCCGGATGAGCTTCCGTACCCGGAAGAGCCACCGTACCCGGATAAGCCGCTGTCCCAGCCAGAGGAGACTACTTTCTTGACGGTGATGAGTTCGGGCACGGAAACCACCTTACGGACCTTTATCACCTGTGGTACCTCCACGATCTTGGGCACGTTGACAACTTTCTTGACGGCCACCACGGTGGGGGCTTCGATGAACCCACCGCTCGAACCGCTGTCCCACCCTCCGCTAATGCCACTGCTCCATTCGTCGGCCCACCGCTTGTCGCGGGCGCTGTCGGCGTTTCGCGCAGTCTTGTCAGCGACGGTGACGGCCACCAGGGCACAGATGATGACCTGAACAATGGAAATTGATAGTGTAGTGCATATCCTTAGATGTGATATCGCAATGTAAGTATAGGGCCTATTAGGGACTTTGATTGCTGAACTCAAGAACGGTTATGTACAAAATGCAGCATTGATATTACTTCTCCGCAATAATCGGAGAGTAGTGGTTTTATACTGTCCAGAGCGTAAAAGAACCACATTTAGTGTTTGGCAATTATTTGGCTATTAAACTTGATGTTATGTAATAAAACATAGAACGAGGACATGTGTCCTGGAGTATAGATGGCCACGGAGGCAGCAAAATATTATAATAGCAAATAAATGTATCTCGTTATATGGAGAATTTTTAAGCGAAGAACCATTGTGATTATTCTTCCGTAACATCTGACAGGCAAATATAGTGGTGGTGATTATGAGTAACCCGATATTAAGGAATGAAGATAGGCTCACAGCAGTCTAGCCTAATCTGGCCACAGCTCGTAAAATGACCGCCGGGCACTCCGAAGCATGAAAGAGATCAGACGTTCTATCATAAAGGAACCTCCGCCAGGCTCTATAATCCTTAAATTAATGTTATATTTGAATTACTAAGGTAATTATATACTTACAAAAGATTTCATGTTGGTGGTTATTGAGCGTCGGATGCTGATTGATGCAGATTCGGTGTTTTTGCCAAAATATATAGTGCGTGCGACGTGCGAGCTCGCCGGTGTCGCAAGGAGTGCGCAGGCGCCTCTCCACTCACTCACGGACCCCTCAGGGTCTATCGCTAATTCGATACACAACAATATTATAAATATACACCATAATGATAATGTACAGCACAGTGGTTTCGAAATGCATAAATATTCGCCAAATTAAACATAGAAGGCTGTTGGAAAATGCAAGATATTTAGCACATTGAATTTTAAAAATCAGTTTCATAAAATAATATGGCTCTGGCTTCGGCAGGCATTTTCCGCAAAAAAACACAGGTTATGTTACCATGGCGGGTATCTCAAATATAACTCGTAGCATCACCAGTTAAGTTCACCATGAAACGCGAACAAAGAAAAATCTAGGCGGAGAAGAAGCTGATGGGGGACTCTTGGTATCTTGATAACAAGAGTCCCCCATCAGCTTCTTCTTCTTATGCTTGCATAACGTAAAATAAACATCAATTGTGTTCTTATGTATTTTGGCTTCGAAACGGCAAGCTTGCTGGACATTAATATACAAATTTTTACTTTGTTTATGCTCTGGAGTCCTGTGAGTTGTAATGAGAATATACTTCGATCCTTGGTTGCGACACGTGGCGGGGCGGCCACTTCCCTTTGATATGGTTGAGGAAATCGATGAATATCACTTGCGTTATGCTTCTAACCAGGGCTCACTGGATTCAAGAATCCAGTGAGCCCTGGTTAGAAGCACGATTGGTGGTAGGATCGAACGGTCCGCCCGGCTGGCTACCACCGTCACATTTAAGTCCGACGCCAAGCAGTTTTACTGTGTTCCGTCGTGTGTATGTGAGAGCCGGTGCCCGACAGGGCAATTCCTTGAATTGCCTGCTCCATCATAGACCCTGGCGTAGCTTTCCATCACCCAAGCCTAGGGTCAAAGGCATTCAAGTCACTGATAAAAAAAAACCCATAAAGCAGTTATTATGAATGCAGTTAAAAAAAGACAAGCCCACTGAGTTTCTTCCGCCAGGTCTTCTAGGTTGGCGCCACGTTCCGAACTGGTAGTAGTTGTATCCGTTAACGATTGTGAACGCCATAATTGGTGAATACTTACACTAAATCATTTTTCCACTCTATTCTCGTTGATTCGAGGCCATGAACTAATTTTGCCATACTTAAATTTAATTTTCGAATACTAATTTAATTTTTGTCGCTGTGCCCCGTTGATCATGTATTTGTTATGTTTATGAATGAATTAAGCCTGTAACTCATACAAAAACTAACTTAGGCTACTGCAAACGCTGACGACAGACTGTATAGCAATACACGTCTGCCTACCACGCCAAACGGAAGAGGTGCGATGATAATGTGGCAGCAATTCGAGTACCTATCTACTTTAAGATGTATGTTCTTGTAATTCTAAACTAGTGTTGCGTTATTGGAGTTTGCGTGTAATGGCCGACGTCATAAACTGGAGTGTAATTGTATTTGTTTGGCAATGATACACGAGTATGTGTAACGTATTTAATCTTGGTTAGCTGGCAATGACCAAATGTAACTTAACTGGTATTTAGGCTACCTAGACAGCAATACCATCGGCATCATTGAGGTGCCATAATCAATAACTGTGGGGATGAAAGTACGGCTAACTGTTTTGGTGGCCGATTGAGATTAGCAGTGTATCACCAAGCCATTCCTGTCTTGCCCGCGTGGTATAGTGGGAATATGTCCCACCACAAACCGATAGTTGGCCCGAGTCAGAAGTGGAACAAAAGTAAGAAGACTTTTTTCTGATGTTGACTACTATTTAGTACTTTATAGTGGGGGAGACTGGAATCAGCATCGGGGAGTGTTTAATTAATACCGACGTTTTAGAAATTGTCACAAACTACTTCAACAAAATGTATTTGTTTGAGAATGCAAGAAATATTTATTTATTTATTTATTCTTCATGTACAGCAGCAGGGTACATAAGGCGGACTTAATGCCTTGCGGCATTCTCTACCAGTCTACCTTCGGGTTAGAGAGAGAGAATAAATGGGGTACCTACGATAGAAAAATAAACTAAAATTTACTTACATAAATACTTTATAAAATATATACTAATAAGATACATATACATAAATATATATATAAATAAAAATTATACATTAATACATATATCCTGATGATGACATGTAAAGTACATAAGAAAGGAGTCAATCGATTTTTAAATTTGAAGCTGAGGTTGTAAAAAGTGGTGTCTTAATTTACGCTTGAAAGAGAGTTTAGTTTGGGATTTCCTAATGTCAAGAGGCAGCGCGTTCCAGAGTTTTATCGCTATAAGAGCGAACGAATGCGAGATGAAACCGGTACGGTGCGAAGGAATTTCAAGGACCAAGTTGTCAGCGGAGCGAAGATCACGGCAGTGGGACCCACCCAAGACTTGAAAGTAACTTTTTAGGTAATCTGGAGTACGAGGATCGTTAATTATAGAATAAAGCAAGCAGAGATATCTGAGGGATCGTCTCTGGCGTATGGGAAGCCATTTAAGCTGAGTTCGGAAAGAGGAAATATGATCATATTTACGCAGACCGAAAATGAAGCGAATACAATTGTTGAGAAGACGATCCAATTTGTTAAGAAGATCTTGAGATAAGTCTGAGCTACAAACATCTGCATAATCAATCACAGGGAGCACAATAGCTTGAACTAACAAGGTTTTGGTACTAGATGGGAGAAAGTTCTTGAATCTATAGAGAGATCGTAGTATAGAGGTGACGCTCTTACTTAAATGACTCACATGATTGTTCCAATTTAAACGCTCGTCGATGTATAGGCCCAGATCTTTTACATGTGGCCTTAGAGCAATTGATGTGTTGTCAAAGGTAATTGGAGAAAGGAGATTAGGGTCTATATTACGAAGAAAAAAAGCACTACCAATGAGAACAGCTTGGCATTTGCTGACATTCACGTCTAGTCCGAATTTGCGAGTCCACTCGGAGATAGTACTAAGATCGGTGTTAATATTAGATAAACAAGTATTTAGATTGTCAAAAGCGGCTTGAGAGTACAGCTGTAAATCGTCTGCATACAGATGATAAGAGCATTTAAGTAGACAAGTGACAGAATTTATAAACAATGAAAACAACAGAGGAGATAATATACCGCCTTGTGGCACGCCAGAGGCTAAGTTGCACCAGTCAGATAACTCCTGACCCACTCGAATCGCTTGCTGGCGACCACGAAGATAAGAGGAAAACCAATCCCATGCAGATGACGAGATCCCCGTTTGGGAAAGGAGGGCAAGAAGGATGTCGTGGTCAACGGCGTTAAAAGCGTTGGAGAAGTCAATTAAAACTAGCACCGTCAACTTCGAGTCCTCCATGCCTGCCCTAACATCTTCTGTGATTTTTAGTAAAGCCGTACTTGTGCTGTGTCCAGGGCGGAAACCAGATTGGTAAGGCGAGAGAAGAGACTTACTGTACACGTGATTTGAAAATTGTTTATAGGCAATTGAAATATCTCATAAAAGGGTGAATATTCATGTGTCGCAAGAGAATTAGTTATTACGACAACTTAGTGAAAATGATGAAAGTGTAAGCCATAATCGTGTGTGCGTTTAATTGGTATGATACCATAACGCGGTTGGCATTGGACCCACAGCGGCAACGGTCATAGGCAACACAATCACCACCCCCACCGCAAAGGAGGCTCGATTCACTTTCAAGTGCTACTGCAACTGAAACTGTTAAGCAGTACGGCAGAAGGTTGTATTTTAATTTAAAAAAACTTCTTTTAAAAGTACATAATATTATTTACCTCTTTATTCTATAACAAATTCTGATTTTAAGCTTATGACCGAGACGTATATCCCTTCGTCAAACTCACATAAAAGACATCGACGCGTCTCGTTGTGCCAGTGTGCGCGATAGTCGAGAAGGCTCTGACGTCATTCATGCGTATATCGTGGATACATCAATGATGCATTCAATCTTGAACATGTAACTAGTATGAAGACACTACAATTTTACTTTAACCGTAACTACTATGTCTGGGATTAATTTGGGGTTTGCGATTCTTGTGATACCTCATCATCGTTTCAGCCAAAAGACGTCCACTGCTGGACATCGGCCTCCCCCAAGAAGTTCCACAAGGGCCGGTCCTGAGCTGCCCGCCTTCTTGCTTTTCCGGCGACCTTAACCAGGTCATCGGTCCACCGTGTGGGAGGCCTACCAGCACTACGCTTTCCGAAACGGGGTCGCCCGTCGAGGACTTTTCCGCCCCATCGGGCATCAGTCCTGCGAGCTATGTGCTCTACCCACGGTCACTTAATTTGGGCAAACATGTAGGCTATGTCGGTAACTTTGGTTCGCCTGCGTATCTCCTCATTTCTGATGCGATCTCGCAGGGAACCTCCGAGCGTAGCCCTCTCCATTGCCCTTTGGTTGACTTTCAGCCTTCTGATGGAGCCCATAGTGAGCGACCACGACTCTGTACCATATGTCATCACTGACACATCATACATCAACTGTCTGCCTGTGATGAGACGCAAAAGATCTGTTTAATAGACCTGTTTTATTGTCCGTATAAATAAGTGGCTCATCACGCAGGGGGTGAGGTGCCTGGCGGGAGACGCAGAATCTATCCCCCATTCATTGGTCTCGGAGATTTCTTAACCGTAGAACTGCTTGGTAGACTTCGCTACTGGGGCGTAGGATTTTTTGGTTATTCTGGTGATCCACACGGTTTACCTTGTTTTCTTGGCAATAGAAGACGTATATGGTATTCGTTACTTGCTTTTACCAATTTGCACCACCACCACCTCCATTGACAGATTAATTTTGCAAAGAGCAACTACAGTGACACAGCACACGCACAGCCTTTCGGACGGTGGTAGAAACTTAATACTTATGGGACCACTTATAGCCGAAATTGAAAATGGTAACCTAGAAACGCCTGGAAATTTCTAAGAAACTTGCTTTCAACTTAACTACGCCTGAAGATTTGAAAAAAATAAGGTTTTGTTTTCTATTTATACGATACGTTTTTTAAACACGATAACGGCTAAGATCTGCAAAGAGACATACCCTGTAACGAGGACGCAATCGCACTTGCTTACAATTACGCTCGTCTGTAAGAAATATTGTCGCTCTTGGCGGTAAGACCACACTTTGTACCATATTTATAATTGACGCGAGGTTGTCATATTTGTCAATTGTCATAGTAAATCTTAACTTGGTTGAATTATTTTGTATGAAAAATGGGATTATAATTAAAACATAATTCATATGCCAAGTCATTCTTATCATGCCCTACAGTTATAAGATAAAGAGAACGGGTTGAATACATCTTAATGTATATAATATGTATATCTAAATTACGTGTCACGTTGTTTGTACGGAATGCACTCCTGAACTACGTAACAAATTTTAATCTAATTTGTACACCGTATGCAGTTTGATCCAACTTGAAAGATAGGATAGCTTACATTTTAATTTATTAATATTAATTTCAATATTAATTTATTGCAAATTATTTTTCTATTATTTGAAAGTCTTAATCATATGTTGGCTCCAACAATGGCGTTATCTGTTGGAGTTTGGACGCGCTTGGCGCTTTGATATAAATAAAAAAGGTTAAAAATATTATTTAAAAATGTGTTCGTTATTGCTACGGCAAGGTCATATAAAAAATAAAACACTTGCGCTGCTTGCGCGTAAAAAAGTTAAGAATGCTAAACACTAAACATAATAAAATTATTTTGTTATCGTTAATAATTAGCTTTATGTTCATCGGTATTTTTAAGTATTTGTCCATTTGTTATGTTCTAAATAAACTTACCTAAAAGTTGTAAGTCAAATACTAGGGTAAATTAATTCTTATAACCTTAAACTTAATGTAACCTCGTGACGTTTGTCACAGAATTGATAAAATGCGTGAGAATGCGAAAGAGGATGTAAAAACGCGCAAGAAAAAATAAATTAGAATGTTGTCTAGCATAGAGCAGTAGAATAATAACACTTTTTTTTATTAAGTACATATATCAATTCGTATTAAAAATTCATAGTTTAGACAGGACAACGTCTGTCGGCTCAGGTAGTCGCTATATATTTTTACAATTACATCGATACTTAACCATGGCACCCGGTGTTACCAAGATCTTTGATAAACAAGCTTCTTTCACCTTTCTCCTCTGGAGCATTAGATTATAGAAACTGAAGATAAGGCGACCTGCCACTTGTGTATTTTACGCCAGCTTGGACCGTCTTCTAGTTATTGATCTCCAAATGTTAAACGTTAATAATATTTGCATGCGGCACTCGATTTGTAATAATATATATAGACACTGATGGGTCAGCAGTATATAGTATGTGGTATTTAAGTTTAATAGGTAAACTAGTATTTAGAAAAAAAGGGTGGCACCCAGTCATTTATCCACAACCAACTACGTAAAGGGGTTCATGAATTGAAATAATCTGATATATAAAATTCTATACTCTATTCATATATATTAATACTAAACTCCTCCGAAATGACTCGAACGATTTTGATCAAATTTTATATATATATATTTTGTAGGTCCGCGAATCGGACAACATCTATTTTTCATCCCCCTAATTTTCCACACCAAATTTTTTTTTATTTTTTGTTATTTTACCCTTTTTGTTTTATCCCTAAATTACACATCCACATGCAGCCCGTTTACATGAATCTGCACATCATATAGAATTATATTGCATAGAAACAAATTTTGACTTGTTTTCAGATTAGTGAAAAGCCTCTAGTAGCATTGTCCATCATATGAATCCATCGTCTGTCATTCTAAGTGGCTCTTGAATAATTGGAATAACTTATCCCAGGTGTAAGGTCGGTCGAATAATTACTATGATAAAATGCGAGTTTTCGCAACCAAATTAAAGATTCCGAATTTAGTAAGAAGCATGCGACATTTTTGGTATAAAACACATGGCGGCGGCCAAGGAGGCATAGTCGAGCCCATCGCCCACCGTCGCTACTACGAACAACCACCATGAAGGCTTTTGTAAGTGTCCGCCGAGACCGGCCCATCATTACTTTGTCAGTGCATTCAAAGGAACCTTCATCATCTAATATCATCAATTCAGTGTATCTCCTTCGCCAGTTCAATGGAACAGTGTTTTCGCTGAGAGTGAGATAGTCATGTCAGAGTCTGTCCTTGGTTGTCGCCCCTGACCGCCGCCGCTGCTTCCCTGTGTCAGGATAGCATCTACCTATTCCAAATGTGGTGACGGCACTCGGACAAAGCTGCGCGTGCCAACCACCTTACAAATAAATCAGGTTACGGATCGTGTCTCGTCGAGCCACATTAGTATTCCTAATCAAACAAACGTCCTAAATGCCATCCAAGCCGTGTCCTAATCCACTCTTTCTTTTCACATTTTAGACGTGCATTCTCTTCCTGGCCGCTGCAGCTTCCGCCGCCCCCGAAGGCAAGCGTGATAAACGCGGCTTCCTGTCAACCTTGGATGATGGTATCGGCCTGCCCTCCACCTACAGCCTGGGCTCCTCCTACAGCCTGGGCTCCCCCTACAGCCTGGGCTCCCCCTACAGCCTAGGAACCACCTACGGCCTCAGCTCTCATGGCCTTTCCCCAAGTCTGGCATATGACAATGGAATTTACGGAGCGGACTACGGCTACGGGCTTGGTTATGGCTCCACCATTGGATCCAACCTGGGTCTGAGCTCCTCGCTACTGGACCACAGCTCGTCCCTGGTGGCGTCTCCAGTATTGTCGGCCCACACCATAGTTTCTGCACCAACCGTAGTGGCTGCTCCCGCTGCCTCTGTTGTTGCTGTCAAGAAGATTGTCAATGTTCCTAAGGTAAGTTTTTTTGACTTATCATCATCATCATTTTCAGATATACGCTTTACAAATGATTTTTTTGAAAATTTGAATTTGAATCTTGGCCACACCCTCAGTCAACATCAAGTGCTGGGGAAAGCTATCCTATTTCAATGAAGGTATAACAACGAACGGGACTTAAAATTATCTAAGCTAGCTCCTGATAGATAGATCCCTCCGCAGTGTTGGTCTCAAGACCCCGCGGTGTCCTTACATCATAGGTTCGGTTCAATCCAGGCTGCGGGCAACTATCTCGGTGTAAGCCAGAGATGATTGTTCTAGTTCGCTGTGTCCGTAAATTCCCTCGGGTTCGCAAAAAGACCCCGATACGTAGGATGTTCTTGAGAAACCCAATATGAAGAGATGTTTCAGACATATTGTGTTGGCCAGGTGCTGTCCGTGAAGAAGCTGGTGTCGGTGCCCAAAGTGGTGTCAGTCCCTCACGTGGGCGTGGCATACGCGCCTGCCTACTCCGCGGCCTCGTCCGCGCTGTGGTGAGCGCCGCAGCCTCTGGAGCCTCTCCACCAAATGTTTTAGTCAATTCATTAATATATTTCGTTCGCTAAATGAAATTATTTTATTTCGTGCTTTTAAAACCTAGTGCCGAATTGGACAGTCAACAATTATTAGCCTACTACACCACGGTGGGGATACAGATTGGGGCTGACCTATAAAAGGCCATTTCAAGATACTCTGGTTATCTCTATCTGTCTGACTTGGCCGCCAATTTCGATATCCGTAAGGTCTAAAGGATCGGTAATGATGACAATAGGTACACACAGTACCTTGAACTGCAGGGTATATCTTCTTTTATAATATAAAAATGAATCGCAAAATGTGTTGGTAAGCGCATAACTCAACAACGCCTGGACCAATTTGGCTAATTCTTTTTTTAAATGTTCGTTGTGTTTCAAGATTGGTTTTTACGGCGAGAAAAATTAGAATAATTGCTGGAAAAAACTCCAAAAACAGCCTTTTTCTTTTTCCCATACAAACGTTTCCTAACTAAAACGTAGAGACAATTTGAGCTTTATTGCTATCTCATAAAGTTCATATTAAATTACAACCACTCACTGTTGTCTAAGCAATGTAGGTGTGTTCCTAACCTTATAGAGTCATTTTTTTTGACACGAAGTCTGTAGGGTCCGCTAGTTTTTAATAAATTAATCGTGTAATAATAAGTATTTTATTAGATGATTATCTAAACTGCTGTTTATAAGATTTACGATTATTAGGAACATAATAATGTATCCATAAATATTTTTGCAAGGTTTCGATACAGATGAGTTGCGCAACTGCGGTCCACTGAACTTCGCAACTACTCGCAGGACTAGTGTAGAGGCTTATGTACGATAGAATTACTGCTCACTCCTTTTTTATTTGGTTGGCCTAAATAGAGCCTGTATTTCGGTTCTAATTTAAAAATTCACTCGCTTTTGAATTAAACATAAAACAGGATTTTTAGAACACTTTCTCCACTTTTGGTCCATTCATTAGTTTGATTAATTATTATTATTCAACTAGATTTTAACCATGATCTTAAACAGAGTGACCGTTCTGTATTTATATACAATTACAACATAAGAATTGAAAAAATGGTTTCACAAGTGTACATTTCACAAGAAAAATCACAACAATATCAAAACCATCAAACCAAAGCAGAGTTTACCAAAATTTACCCATAACGCCTTCACATCTCACCGCTGTCGAAGACGGTTCAGACCTCAATGAAAATGTAAAGAACATTTTAATTCTAAAACGTACCTAATCTAAATTCATTTCCTGCAATGTGCGAAAATCGTGAAATCCTAAAATATCATTAGGTTCAGTAGCTCCTGCACTAAACTTCGCACCGGACAAGCGCAGTTAAAGAAATGCTTTGATAAAATATGTGTTTTACAAGCCCAAGTTCACCTCGTGATGCAATGCCACCGCCTTGAATGTGCGAGGAGCTCGCCCGCGTTGCTTAAATCATCTAATTCTTCTAAAAAATAGAGTTTCACCTGGTTGCTACATTTCTCTATGTTGGAACACACTCAACCCTGCATGTGTTTTTTTGTTAGTTATCAATGTTTGTCCGAACTCATCTGGCCAGCATGGCATAGTAAGTAGGCTCCTGAATTGATAAAATACAACTGCAGTAAATTTATTTATTCTGTATGCAAACAGTCCCAAATCCCGGCATAATAAGGAGTTATTACTGTTTAATACAATAGTTTAATAGATTGTCTCTCATGTTTTCATATCAGAGTGGGGTCACACTAGGCAGTGAGCCATTTATGCCAACCGAGGAAGCTAGTTGTTAGCTGCTTTGCACGGCAAGCGATTTCCGGGCAATTTATCAGACTTTTGAAACTACACCGTAAGGAACGTAGGTATGCCTGGCAGCAAATAATCCTGTTCTTTTTGTTGTTTTAATCTATTTACAAATGAAAAAAACTTTATTTTCGCTCATTGAGGATTTGGAATTATGTTAAATACTGTAATATTGAAATTATATTCTGTGCGATAGTTAACTGTTACTTATGAATGATTCATTCAACGTTGTTTAACCGATACATTCTGCTATATCACTTTGTCAGAATCAATGAATATTATTTCAATGCATCATTCTAATATCGAATAACGCAATCACTGCTGATAGATTGTCTAACACCACTATTAGAATATTAGAATTTCAAATTGCATTAGGACTTCAAGATTTTCAAATCGCTATTATTTTTTACCAAGTTCGGCATACATTGTTTTATTACGAACTGGTCGCAACTGGATTATGTAAAAAAAAACACAAAACTACACTTTGTGGTTTTCACTTACTCTTATTGGCGGAAGTTTTGGTGAGAAGATCCAACAAAACTAAAATAAAAGTATAAATATTGAGACAAGAAATTAGTAAGTGTGTAGATGATAGACTTTATAATATTATTCGCTAACCTAACCTAACCTAACCTCTACAAATTGAAGACAAAAGGATATAGATCATACGTAGATGTTGGCACTAAGGAAAACGACGAGCAAGCTAAATATAACTAAGTAGCACTTTTGCGAGCGTGATCTACGCAACAGTGATTGAAAGTGAAATGGGTGGCCGAGCATGGGCGATTAATTGCGTTCATTAATGAACAGGCGATGGGCCGCGCTACTGCCAATCGCTAAACGACACAAGTCATTGTCATGTGCATTAGTAATCAATAAAATTGTGGTCGTTTCTGTAGCACTAGTGCGGTTCATAAGCGATTACCGGCGACTAAGTTTATGCCAGTGGAGAAGACACTCACGTGTCGCCGGTCGGTTAACTAGCGAAAGCAGGACCCTGGCAGCAGAGGGAAAGCTAACCCTACGCTTCCCCTGGCGACCTTACTCACACGCCAACAAGGCTGACGCCATTTGGCTGCGGTATGCCGTAAGGTGGAGCTCTTCCCAAGTACGCTCCAGACGGCTCCAGCTATACTGCTGTGACTTGGAATATTGCAGAAATTATTCTTACATACAGGATAGTAAAGCATATAGTGATTAAAGCCATTCGTTCATTCAAATCAAAACTCATTTAATCAAGTTGGCTCATTAGAGCTCTTTTGACAGGTCAAACAAAAAAAATAATTTAAAATTTACCATTTAAAATTAATTATTTACCATCTACCACCGGTTCGGAATGCACCTCTACAGAGAAGAGCCGGCAAGAAACTCTGTAGTTGCTCTTTTTAGATCGCCATTTGGGTACAAGACTGGTTTTAAGACAGATTTGTGAGAGCAAACTCACGCAATAGTTCCAAAGGGCCAAACATCAGCCAGATATAGTTGACAATAGTAACCTTGTAATGCCCAAGCCAACCAACCCCCAGCAACGGCACCTGTTCACAAGCATGACGCATGCGGCAGCCATCGCCCTCCTCAATCGTTCGTTTCAGCCCATGAATAACCCACTACTGAGTTGGGCCTCCTCCAAATTAATGGAGGGAAATTAGCCCACTGTGCCACGCTGGCACGAGGGGTGGGCACAGTGTGTGTATCAAGTTTTACTTCTCTTGCGGCTAGGTGATCTGTCTGTCTCTTGCGTTCCTTTAGTCGCCTCTTACGACACCCTCGGGATGGTATGGGTTGGTGAGACTGGGTATATTCTAAATCCGTCACCACACGCCATTACCATTTACCACATAGTTATTTGTACATTATAAGGCCCGTAAACTCGTGCAGGGCACATAGCGCGTAGGACCGACGAGTAGAAAAGTCCTTGAGTGGCGACCGCGTTCCGGAAAGCGCAGTGCTGATAGGCCTCTCACACGGTGGACCGATGACCTGGTTAAGGTCGCCGGAAAACGATGGATGCGGGCGGCCCAGGACCGGCCTTTGTGGAGATCCTTGGGGCCAAAATAATACCATGAAGTTTTTACGTCCTCCGTAATGGAGCGCCCGGTTTCAATGAATTCGATCCTCGTCGCGTCATCAAAATTAATTTACTCTGAATTTAAACACTTTAATAACAGGGTAAATAGGATTTGAATTGTGTAGAAAGTGTAATAATCGCGAATTCTATAGATTCATATAAAATTAAGATTTGGGATTTTAATAAGTTACTGTTTAGCGGCCATTTCTCGCTCCTCCTGCTTGAAATGGATAATTCTATAATATGTAGCCAAACATTCGACTATAGGGGGAGGATCTTTGCAAAAGAAAAAGTAGGGTGCATATTTCCGCAGCGCTACAGGATCGTGTGACTCTCGAGATTCTTTTGTCGTTTTGGGCTCAAATCAAAAGTCTTGCAAAAAGAGCGACCGTGGCTTAAAGATAGCCCCGGAATGAAATATGGTGTATACCAAATTGTACTGAAAAACTGTAGCTTTCCTGTTTCTCACAGTTTAAGGGCTACTCTACAACACTCAGTACTCTGGCTACGTAAGTGCGCAGGCAGCTGCCGGCACTGTAATCCGCGGTTACGATCCGTTGCGCACGCGCATGCGGAAGGAAGCAAACGGCGCCTGTCAACGCCAACTTTGCATGCTCCCCACGAACTAAATAGAGCTGAGAAAACAATTAAAATTTGTATCTGTCGAAATTAAAAAAAAAACTATTTATTAAAGTTGACTCAGCTAAGGTCCCTTGAGTCCCTTGACTGTATGTGTACATATTTAATGACATATAAATGTAATAATAATGTAGTTGGGATTTTTGTATCACGGGTTCCCGGTTCGATTTCGGGGTCGGGCAAATGTAAATTAGAGGCACTAAGGTTGGATGTGCACCCCGTGGAGAGACAGTCAGGACGCAAGAGGCAGTCAGCGCGGGGCGGTACACCGGGGGATGTTTCTTTCTTTCTTTCAAGGATTTTGGCCCAGAAAAAAGGGATTGGATGTTTCACCTTTCGATCAGGGGTTCCAGTTCCTCCGGGGCACTTGTTTTGAGTCTGGGTATTATTTGAGTTCGTGAATTACAGGTTATAGTTAGGCTTCGTTAAAAAAGGCTCACCAAGAGTGGCTGCTACTGATCAGCTAGACACACTCGACAATGACAATGGCGCAATTGACAATGACAAATGGTCATTGCGCGTCCGTTCGTAGTCGCAATCGAGCAGCTCTATGCGGATACTTGGAGCACGTCCGCCTGAAGCTGAAGTAGCGTGTGCGCGCCCGCAGGCCGCCAGTAGTGGCCGGCCCGCGCTGCGATCTCGCCGCTAACATGGACGCCCTCGTGAGTACCACTTACGACATTCTGATTACAGTTTGGGGAGTCTGTATTATTCAATTTAACAAAATAATTTAAAACTGGATAGAACCAGCTACAAGCCCAGAGTCGTGTAGAACCACAATACTTTACTTAAACGGCAATAAGTGTCCACAGTGAAATAGCGGTAATTGGGTTACCTAGACCTACATCTAATCTGTCAATCTATACGACTATAATATGTTTATCAAATTCAAAACAAATTCCTGATATTACCATCCGTTTCCAGATCCAGCTCGTTCTACTGTCGATGTGCGCGGTGTCGCGCAGCGAGCCACACGGCACAGCGCTGGGACGGCGCAATGCCGAACGAGATTCCTACGGCGGCGAGTACCCCCGCGGCCAAGACTTCGAGTCGTACGCCTTCGCCGCCTTCCCGTTGCATAGGCCACTGCCCGTGCTCCAGATCCTGTCGCCAGTGCCACTGACCGCGCCCTCCTCGCGGCGCCGTCCAACTGCTGCCGCGTCTCTCCGTCGACCGGTCCACACGCGCCCAGAGCCTGAACCTGAGTACTTCGGCTCTAGCTCTGACTACGACATAATTTACGAGTCGCAGGACCCTGAATCGCCCAAGTACAGCTACTCCGCGTCCTACTCGCGACCGCAGTACCAGCCTGCGGAGTCGCCCGACTCCGAGGAGGCTCCGACAGTCCTGTACGCTCGGCCCGCGCCTCAAGGCGGCTACGTTTACCGGAGGCCGCAGTCAGCCGGTGCCGCGCGGAGTCCTCCCAAGAAGCAGCTGAAAAAGGAGTCCCCCGTCATACTGAGGATACATAAGTATAAGGTGGTCAAAGGCGACTGATAGAAAACCGGTGAAAACACGGACATATATATTATTTCTAGCGCCATATATATATTCTAACCAACCAACTACTTAACTATTGTTTTAGATGTACGGTACTTTAATTTATTTTAAACTATGTACATAGTTGTATCTTTCCTTTTTGGTACCTACGTAATACTCATAATACCAGTGCTGTATTTTACCATGTTCCAATGTTCTTTAATACCTAATTGAATGACTTACTGGTACGTTTTCGGGAACTTGGTCTAAGGTACGGTGTGCCCGGTGTGAATTTAGATCGCGTTAGCGTAACTTTCATTTGCATCAAAATGGAAGAACAACATCTAGGACCAAATAGATGCAACTCTTGCGTAGGCATACAAATTAATGCTCCGCCGCTAACGCGGTTGAGTAGAAATAAATCACACTCAGCACACAGACAATGCTCTGAGATGTTGATCCGGTAACAATGATCATAGCCATTTGCGGCTATCAGTATTGTTCCAGCCAAAAAATATTAATTATATTATATAATGTTAAATATTTAAATTGAAATAAAGACTGTCAATAGGTAGTGCTATTTTATTGAATTTTAATTTACCCAGAAAATATGAAGCAGTCCTAAAAAATATGAAGCAGTCCTAAAATCGTAGAAGGTTGAGATTGGGAGTCTGATTAAATACTATTATACATAGTATACATAATATACAATTGAAACTTTTTATAACTTTTGGCTCCGGTAAAAGCCAATTTGTAATATCTGGGCCATTAGCGAGAAACAGAAGTAGAAATCAGTATTCGAAACATGCACCAAATAAACTTTACCAAAAGTAGAATTGCTTAAATATATTTATATATTTAATTAATGCATGGAGGATTTACAGCTACTAAAGGTTTATGGATGGTTTAGGGATAACTTCATTAAGCCAATAACAAGGACTTGTTATTGGCTCACTTATAGCTATTGATAGGGAAACTTAGGAGCAAACACAGTACAATAAACAATATATGTACTACAAATAAATGTTATGTATTGTTGTAGAAACATATATTTTGTTTGCCTACATAAAAAACAATTGAGTTATACGCGTTCTTGCCAATTTTACACTAGTTGAAAACGGGTCAATATCGTGCTGCTCATACAGATCGTTAGAACTAATACTGGCACGCACTAAGTAGCTATTTTGCCTATAATTTGTTGAGCTAATTTAAATACATACTATAAATGGGGGGGACAGTAATAATCTCCAAACCTCTGATAGCAAGCTCCGGACATTATCGATGAAGAAACCTTCCGAAACAAAAAAAAACAATCAAAATAAAACTAAATCAAGATCGATGTTGCCAAAAATAATAATATGTCAAACGTACAAAACTATGCAACAGAGCTGAGGTAACTCCCCTCCTAGCGTTAGCATATAATATTTTTAGTAGATATGCAGCATAACTGTCATAGATTTTTTTTTTAAATATCTTACAATGAATAAAAGACTTTCCACAAATTTATTTCTTTTTTTAACAATCAATCGACTAATATGACTCAGTTGGTACAGTTGCTTGCAGTTTTTGTATTTAAAATAATGAAGCAACTAATCTGCTACACAAAAAATACCAAACAAAAACATTAGAGGTACAAAACACAAAAAAAGGGGACAAAAGACAAAAAATATGGATTTTTATAAAAAAAACTTCAAAGTCCCATAACTTGAGAACGGTTAAGTTTGGGGTATGGGGTTCCATAGCCAAATCAGTCAGGAATTATGGAAACTACCACCTCTTAAAGGATTTAGGTCGACTTAACCTGTAACCCTGTATATTTTTTATTTTGTAATTCTTTTTACAATATTATTTTATGGGTGCTTAGTTAGGTTCAGCATCAGCAGTAGGTAATGGTAATCACCTATGGTATGGTATGGTAATACGGTAATGATGATGGTTTTCTTTCTTTTAGGATATTTCATCTTTATTTCGTCAAACCTTATTTCTGGATTTTCTAACCTTTCCATAAAAAAACTTACATTATTTGTGTCTTCAACACTAGACATTGAATTTTAATAATTAGCTAATTTCGAGTAATCAGGAGTGTTAATGATTTTTGTTCAATGATTAGTTTCCCTACCTTTATGAAATGTAAAAACCGCTACATCAACACTGGATTAACTTGATAATGGCAATGCAATAATTGCGAACGACAAAGAAGAAAAAAAAAACACTAGACAGACATTGGCAGAGTTTTGTTTACATCGCATGCCACAGATTATAGAAGAAAAAGAAGTTCTGCTGTTTCAAGTTCCATTACAATGTAAATCTAAATATTAACTTATGTTACTTACCTACGATGTTTTTTAAGCTCAGATAAAATGCCTCGAGTTAAAATTGACTATGTCGTTAGTTTCAGCAGCGAAGATCCTGTAAGTTGATTTATAACCTCACGAAATGCTTGTGAACTGTACTATTCCAATATCAGTGTACAAACTCATAAAAATGCAGCCGTAAGCAACATTAGCTTTGAGGAAATAATGTTGTATCTAAACATACTCCAATAAACAATGGCTATAGGACAACCCAGTGAGCAACCTACTAGAACGGGAGGTCACCAAGAAGAAGTGGCTCTGCACCAAGGGGGAGCCTTCTGTGTCAGTCGTATTGCAGCTTGCGCGAGCAGTTCAAGTATGTTACTTTGATTACGACATATCTTGCCATAAAACAGAAATATGAATATCTCCATTTATAGTTTCTTAATTACCTGCACTATGGTCAAATCTTAGCAAAGTGATGAATCAGTTTAATTTGATCTCAATTACAAGTAAAACACCTATAGAGCAAAATGCTTATTAATCATTTGTTTCATAGATTTGTGCTGTACACATTGGAGCATACCAGTCCGCATTAGTAGAAGTGCTGGTGGGGAGATCAGAAAAGCCTGATGACCCATTTGAAGTAAGAATTACATATACTTAAAGTACATTATCGCTGCACATTGTTGTTGGTGGTGGTGCACATTGAAATTTAATATACATATAATTATTGATAATACAATAAAATTCTCATATTGTTGTATGTAGGCCTAGATTTTTTATTCTATATTCATAGAATCAACAGATTGTCTAAGATAGTTACATAACAAATATTTGAGAGACAATGTTGCAGGCTTATGAAACTCAAGATTTCCTTCTGTTGTGACTATTTTGGTTTGCATGGTCATTTCATATAGTCCACTCCAGTGGTGACACTTTGTTTTCTAAATCTCTTACCGCATACACAATGTCTCTATACTGCTAGGTGTTAGGAAATCAAGTGTTTTGAGGACAGGTTCTGGTGCCGAGCAGTGTCTTCTTATCCCCAAGTGCATCTCGGCGCGATGAGGCCACTGAGCTCGTGCGCTCGTTCTCTGGGGAGCAGCTGGCAGCACCTGCGAAGGACCACAAGTGGGACCGTGTGCGCGTCGTCTGCTCACAGCCCTATAACAAACACTGCAAGGTATATTAACTAGTGCTGCTTTCTTGGACATGTTATACGGAATTTGTTCGTTTTTAAAAATGTATGCACGAGAATGCCTGTATAATACATACTCAGTTGAAGTTGTTTTTGTTACCAGATGTGCGCATTAGTTCCTAAAGTCGCGAAAAAACAGAGAATCATTCTGTTTTTTATACTAGTTGAAAGTACGTAGAAGTCGACGTTTTTAAGTTCTCCCGTCTATCGTAAACAGGGCAATGTGCGAAAATCGGAATAGAACACAAAATATGCCAAACTGTCGAAGCTCCAGTGAATGATCTCATTGAAAACACAACCATTGGACAGACAGTCATGGTCAGTGTCGTTTGTTGCGCAGTATGGCCTGGGCTTCGTCCAGCTGTACGAGCCGGAAGGGGCCGCAGCCGCAGCCAGCGCCGTGCCCGCGCGGCTGCTTCCGCTGCAGCTGCCCTCCTCCTCCTCGGACGAGGAGGACTTCCGCCCGGGGGAGCTGTTCGCCAAGCACTCGCAGGGCGGCACCCGTGCCACGGGTATATGTTTCAATGCAATACTTCGAAAGAGCGTATAGTGAATTAGTATTTGTGTATTATTATGCTTAATTATTGTATTGGCAGACATTGGGCCAAGCGTGAAAGTTGGCGCAGATGCTCAGATCCGCCAAGCGTCGTCGCAAGCCCTGAGGAACATGCCGGGCGCCTGTCCCAGGCTGCACAAGGCCCCTATAGCGAAGCCCCCGCACTCGCGACCCGCGCCCCACACGGACGCGGCAAGACATCGGAACGACGACGACAAGCCGCACGCCAAGATAGACAGACTGGTGGAGAAGCACCGGGAACAGAGGAGCAAGGAAGATGCCCATAACGGACAAATTGGATCCAAGAAAGAAGCTGCCGGCGTCGCTGAGAAGAGAGATAAAAGGGGACAAAGCAGTCATTCCTCGCAGAGAGATTCTGATGCCAGCGATGGTATAAAGAAAAGGCTGGCGGATGTTAATGATACGTCTAAAGCTGGTGGGAGTAACGGGAGAGAATCGATCGATAAGCCTACACAAGGTGATCGCAAGAAGAGACCGCGAACCGACAGCAGCGAGGATTATGTTGGTGAGAAAGCTTTTGGATCAATTGGATTTTCGTCTTTTTTAATATTGGCTAAGATACATAGAGGTCTTCATCCTTAGGGTTTCACATAAAAGAAGGTTTGATAGGGAGATGTGTTCAATGCGAGAGGAAATAAATTGTATCAAACCCTTTGTTTTGGTGACGCTGGGCTGGGGAAATGCTTTACGCATACCGGAGCCGGCCATCGCGTGGTTCTCCGGAAGTGACTCGTCTACCCACGCATTCCACTGTGACGCCCCGAAGTTTGTATCAAACCCTGCGCCAATGTCTGCTCGGTGGAATTGTAGGCTAATTTCTCTGTATCAAAGTATTAGTTCATAGTGGAGTTTGAAAACGCTGCTCCTGGAATAAAGATCCTAGTTTTTGCGGTGGTACAATTTCTGTCGGTCTAGATGTAATAGCTTCCGCAGTTGCGGAGTACCAATGAGAGTTGTGCGTTGGGCAGACCCGGGCCCCAGCGCGCAGCCGCAAAGCCTGCTGGCGGACGTGGTGGCCGTGCTGAGCGGGTACCAGAACCCCGAGAGGGCCGCCGTGCGCGCCACGGCCCTGGCCCTGGGGGCCAGCGTCAGGCCGGACTGGGGGCCGCAGTGCACCCACCTCATGTGAGTGCGACCTATCGGACTTATTTGCTTGCAAATGTTGAATTGAATACTAAGAAGCGTCTGTCGGGCCAGCTGCGCGTTCCCCAACACGCCCAAGCTGCGGGCGCTGCGCGGCCAGCGGGTGCCCGTGGCCACGGCGGCCTGGCTCCGGGACTGCGCCCGGCTGCGTCGCCGCCTGCCCTGGCGCTGGTTTGCCACCGACGCGCGCCTCAGGCAGCCGCGGACGCCTCTGCCCGAGCCGGAGGCCGAGCCCGAGCCCGACCCCGACTGCGACACCGACGACGACATCCAAGAGGTGCTCCGGGCCCGGCCGGCCTCCGAGGGCCGTGGCGGGCGCGGAGGTTCCGATGCGAGCGACGCCTATGCCGCGTCCACGGACGAGGAGGCCGACGACGAGGTGGGAGACGGGGACGGCGGCGGGGGCGCGTTGCCGGACTTCTTCGACGGGTACACGTTCGTCGCGGATCGAGACTCCCTGGGAGAGGTCGACGTGACCCTCGCAGAGAGATATATTAGGGCGTACGGCGGCGTGCTTCTCGAGGTTGGTAGTGACGTCGTCGACTCGCTTAAACGTATTTATGATAATGGTACAGGAGGGCCACTTTTAGCCACACGCGCAATCTTTCCGTATCTTTGGCTGAATAGAAAATTGTAATGGTATGAAAAGGGTGATGTGTTTGGGCAGGCCGCGGACGGCGTGGCCGACTACGCGGTGAGCGCTGCGAAGACGGGGCCCGGGGCCGGGGCCGGGGCCAGGCACTGGGTGCGCCCCAGCTGGCTGTGGCGCTGCCACGCGCGGCGGGCTCTGCTGCCTCCGCCGACTCAATCTGAATAAATTTCAGCTCATTTTGCAATGCTTTTCTATTCCAAAGCCCACTTCTCTTCTCCTATTAAATAAATAAAATAAAAATAAAAAATAAAAAAGCCTTTTATTTCACACCTTTGCAATATGTATAACAGTTAATAGTAGATAATAATTATTTTTCCAAATTCATGCAATAGTAAAATTTAATAATGGTATAGGTATGTAATTGTTTTCATTGATCATCTTTCATTTTTTTATCATTGAGCTCTAGGTAATATACATTTCGTAATTTTAATTGGGGAAGCTATATAAATAATAGGTATACAAAATTCAATTTATCTTGAATTAGGAATCTAAGATTTAAAATATAACATTATTTTAGATTTGATTGATTAAATATTCAGTATTTGAAAATAATTAATTAGTGTTATTTAATTTAATATTTGACTATATTTAAAAACTAAAATCACTTGATAAAGTAAGAATACGATTTATAGAATAAACAATTTAAATATTTTCTAAGCGTGAACCCCTCTCAATTGAGGGTAAAGGCCTCCTCCAGAGATGCCCAGTGGTCTCTATCCGCAGCTTTTGCCATCCATCTTTTTCCAGCAGTTCGTGTAATGTCATCTTCCCATCTAGTTCTAGGTCTCTTCTCCTATTATGGTACTTTAATTGAGAGTACAAGACTTATCTAAAAATCCATAGGATTCAAAGTCATATCGTTTATTTAGCTTACTGTCGTAATGATAGTGTCAATGGTCACTATAGATAAAGGTTGCAGGAACAAAAAACTCTAACTCTCGAGTAAATTTTTTGTCTTGGTAGGTATTTAATATTTATTATGCGACTAAGAGCCTCCAGACGTGGACAATGATTGGAATATTATGATAGAATTATATAATCTATCATAGTCTAACACTTCTCAGATGTTATCGGGTATGAATAGGGTTGCCAACCATACTTTGTTTTTGTTAATAATTACACTTTTGCATTAATGGTAGGTATGCATGTTTATAAAAATACTTTATTTCGGAACGAATTTATTTTGTATACTTTTAAAATTTCAAACAAGCCCTGCAACTTTTAAAGTTAGCAAAACATTGTTTGCATGTGCTAAAAATAAAGTACATATAAAAATACCTACTTTATTTTTTCCTATCCAAACCATTTTATATTTTATTTTCATTTTATTATTAAAAAAAAATTGGCAACCCTACATAATTAGGCAGCGTAGTGTGATACGCGACCCCTGACCACATGAAACGGGCTGGCAACTCGCTGAGTCAATGGATTCCGAACAAATCGTATTCACAGTTCGAGCCTCGTCAAAGTCAAATAATTTATTTTGTACTAGCTTCTGCCCGCGACTTCGTCCGCGTGGAATAATGACTTCCGGAAAAAAACAATTTATCCCCGTTTTCTCCCCGTTGGGAGGGAATTTCCAATAATCCTCTCTTAGTGGTAGCCTACTCCTCCCAACAAACACACAGGCCAAATTTCAGCTCTCTACTGTCATTAGTTTCGGCTGTGCGTTGTCTGTCAGTCACTCAGTAACGGAAGAGTTTTATATATGTATATAGATATAGATAGCTGTACCCGCAACTCCGTCAGTGTATAATTCCTTGTGTATTTTTAAGTTAATGTATTGGTAATATTGTTTAGATCACGTTCACATGAGGCTTAAGTACCTATACAACGAAAATACTTCAGCGCAAAGCTTCCGGGTAAACTATCCTACTTCACTTAAAACTAAATATCATAATTAATAATAGGTAACTATACCTTTAATTAATAAAAGTACCTACGCTTTTACTTACTTACTTATTATTATTATTAAAAAAAACTGAACATAAATTAACCAAAACTTAACTATTAATAATTTGTAATTTGAACGAATATAACACGCCACCAAAATAACTAATACCTATTTTATGAAATAACAGCAAAAGAAAATTAAATAAACTAAAACATTGTAAAGACTAAAAGTCGCGCTGATAAATATTATTGCCTGTCAATAAGGGCGAATACTCGGAACGTCTACTCGCATCATCAGCCAAATCCAAATATTGTATGAAGTTCGCGTTTGGATCCCCCGCCCTTTTAAACCTCCCGCGACGACCCGATGCGACGGTTACACAAAAATAATCCGTATAGCATGATTCAGTAATCACGCGCGATGGTTTATTAGCGTATTTCATGAATAACTTTGGTGTTTCTGTACCGATTTCTATGATTCTTTATTTATTAAATAGGTAATGATGTTAACATTTATTAATTAGGGATGATTGAGAGTGTTATAAACGTAAGAGTAGACAAATATAATCAGAAAGCTCTGAACTGCTAAGCTATCGGGAGTTACACGTGTTATTGTGAGTCAACCATAAAAGATAGACATATGCTGTCGTGGAATATTTTTTATATAATTTTAAGGAGAACATTTCCGTCATACATGATTTCTGTGTAGCTTTAACTATTAAGGCTGCACACGCCACGGAAGCTTAAAAAATGGAGTAAGTTCTCCTGTTTTCCCAACGTTTCCCTTCACTGCTCTGCTCCTATTGATCGTAGCGTGATGAAAAGTATACTATAACCTGCCCAGGAGTATGAAGAACAATTGTACCAAGTTTTGTTGAAATCCGTCGAGTGGTTTTTGTTTCTATAACGAACATACAGACAGACAGACAGACAAAAATTTTACTGATTGCATTTTTGGCGTCAGTATCGATCACTAATCACCCGCTGATAGTTATTTTGGAAAAATATTTCATGTACAGAATTGACCTCTACAGATTTATTATAAGTATAGATAGATGAAAACTGGAAACACAATGGAAACTTACAAACTGTCAACACATTGAAAAAATATAAATAAATATCCTTACCGCTAATTCGGACCGCGACGACACAGGGCAGTGGCCCATGGGGCATGTCATTCTGTTTTTTTTTAATTACTTTGCGGTTATTGTTAAAGCGTTAAAGAATAATAAACGATTCATGCAAATATTTTTAAAGAAGAACAGGCGTTTGACTTATAGTACGCGCGCGAGTTCATGTTCATCCTGAGGAATGCTGTAATGCTGAGAAATAAGTAGTTATAAATATGCTGAGAAATAATTAGTTATTAATGTCGATAATAACTACCGATTTATTCAACAGCTGTCAATTTGGTTTATTGTAATCACTATCACTACATATTATAAAACAAAGTCGCTGTTGTCTGTCCATCCCTATGTATGCTAGTTAAATCTTTATATAAAACTACGCAACGGATTTTGATGCGTTTTTATTTAGTAAGTATAAGAAATACCAGAGGAAGGTTTATATGTATAATACATCCATAATATAGTAGGGAAACAATGATAAATTTAGAGGTTCTTGCACCCGTGCGAAGCTGGAGCGGGTCGCTAGTCTAAGATAATGTTCACTTTATCTGCGCGCACACACGCGCACATCATACTCTTTATGGGACGTTACGTCACATCACCGGAGTGGGGCAGTAATACCTGCGCTGCGAAACAGTCTAGCACTAATGTAGCTATTTACGCACATAAATTAATGTATGCCTAGTTTTTAGTTCCGATAAATAAAGAATTTAAATTTTGATAATCTTATTTAAATAAAAGAAAGTCGTGTTAGTTACACTATTTATAACTCGAGAACACCTGAACCGATTTGGCTGAAAATTGGTGGGGAGGTAGCTGAGGACCAGGAGAAGGACATAGGCTACCTATGAGTTCATGTGGGATGTGATATAAAATGTGGTCTAACAAAACGCAACTGACAGTGAAACGTCTATAGTTTGACAAATTAGTCAATTATGAATTTTGAAGTTGAACGGTTGATGTAGGTACATATTTGTTTCTATTAAGGTTGCATCATAGAAACTCTTCATATCAATCTTAATATATGCCACATTTTAAATTATGAACTGTCTGCCAATTCTCGATACGTAATGGCGTAACAAAAAGTGGTTTTTCGTGTGTGATTTTATTTAGTGAAACTAATAGTAGTGAATGACTTAATTGTGGACAAGAACTTAGTAATTTATTAATCTGTGTTAGTGTTTTCATACTGTGTATTGATAACTCATTCTGCGCTTCAAAGGTTACTTATTTTACTACTGCATCTGCGTTCAAGAGTTTCGAGTATATGTATAATAGACTATTGTGCCGATATTATCATTAGCAAATAACAATGACGTGACCAATGCGAACGAAACTTACCAGACAAAGCCGTAATGCAACTAAAACCTAAGAGATCAACAACTTTATATCTTAATTTGAATCGAGCAACGTTTCGATACGATGGCAGCACTGATTGCTGCTTGCATACGAGCGTCCGCATTGGGCCAACAGATGGCATGTAATATTGCAAACTCGGCAACGGCCAAAGTTTTATCAACATCGAAAATCATCATCTGGAACGAATGTACAATGGCTCATAAACGTGCACTGGAAGTACTCAACCGATCCAACCGAAGATCTACGTAATAATCGAGATGTTTTGGAGGCGCAATGATTTTACTGTCTGGCGATTTCTACCAAACACTGCCAGTAATTCCTAGATCGACTGCTGCCACCGAAATAAACGCTTGCTCAAATCATCGACACTATGGCGCTATGTGTAGAAACTTCAGATGACAATAAACATGAGAGTTGCACTGCTGAATGATATATCTGCTGAGGATTTCTGAGCAATGACTGACTATCGGTAATGGTCAAGTACCTGTCGACGAATCGAGTGGGATGATTTTATTTTCTCAAAATGTCCGTAACTGTGTCTCATGGAAAGACGAACTCATCAACAAAGTATTCCCAAACATCATTACTAACCAGTCTAACCACAAAATAATGAATGGTTCTGTGAGCGAGCAATTTTAGCGGCTAAGAATAAAGATGTAGATGACTTAAACTACTTAATTCAGGATGCAATCATTGGTACTCTGCATTAATTCAAATCTATTGACTGACTAAAAAAAAGAAAAAAGACTTTATTTTGTCTCGTGTCTTTTTTTTATAACCGTCACCGCAAAGTTATGACTAAAGGTTGGCTCCGTAGTAATTATGCTTCCAAACATAAACCAAAACCACCAAAATGTGCAACTGAACGCGTTTGGTGGTAAGTAAATTGATGAACAATGGAATGGAAAACCTAGAATGGAATTTACTCAAAGGAAAATTCGAAGATTATGAAGTTCTCATCTGAGGAACCCGATGATACCGTTTTAGTTTTAAATATTTACGATCCTTCTTGCATTCGCTATGACCATTAATATATCACAGGGCCAACTCTGGAAGGTTTGTGGCCTGAGTCTAAAAAAAAACTGTATTTCCATGGTTAAATATAAATGGCATATTCACGGATCGGAAGACCATCTGCGTTATTTGTTCATGCGCCTATTAATAAAACGTAAAAATGTAGTCTGTCACAAAGTGCTTCCCTGAAGAGTGCAACCCATGCACCAAATTACATGGCCATTAAAGAATCATTAACATATTAGATGTTTTGTTTGAACCCAAAAAATGATCTTTTATTGCTCTTATCCGCCTTAGCGGAACAAAGTTCGCCGGGTCAGCTAGTTATGTAATAAAATAATGTGATATGTAATTATTTATTTAGGCCCCGATGGACATGAACTCGCGCGCCTATAATACCTTTAAATTTAAGCACTTTTTACAATAACAATATTAACGTAAATTTACAAACTGAAAATAATTTGTTTTAAACATCGTCATTTCAGCCCGTAGATGACCCACTGCTAGGTCGGGCCACCTTAAAACGCATAGAGGAAAAATAGCCCATCCCATTGTGCCGGTTTGGCGCAAGCCGCAAGGTTTGTATCAAGTTTTCCTTGTCTTCCGGCTAAGTTAGCCTCTAATCGCCTCTTACGACACTCTCGGCATAGCGTGGCTTGGTGACATTGTGTATTCTAAAATATCAAATCTTATATCTTTAAATGAGCAATTTTTGTATATATATAATTGGAATCTCGGAATCGGCTCCAACGATTTTCATGAAATTTAGTTTATAGGGGGTTTTGGGAGCGATAAATCGGTCTAGCTAGGAATCATTTTTAGAAAATATCATTTTATTCGGGTTTCGGGGGCGATAAATCGATCTAGCTAGGAATCCTGACATCTATTGGCGAATAATAATACTACTTTTTTGTGAGCACAACAGCAGGAGGCGTTGTTAAGTAACACGAAGTCAATGAGTGTTTGCTTTGAGGTTAGACTTAATTCCTGACATCTATTGGTGAATAATAATACTACTTTTTTGTGAGCACAACAGCAGATGGCGTTGTTAAGTAACACGAAGTCAATGAGTGTTTGCGTAATACCTACTTAAGGTGAATGTTCCAGGGTAGCGAAATTCAAAATTTTCTTACGTTTTTTTGCAATTTGCAGGTCAGTGCTAGGTTGTATGTTGATTAAAATGTTATTCGCGGCTGTAAGACGTATGTAGTTACAGAGTTATAATCATCAATACAACCCTCCAAGCTCATAAAGGTGCAAGAAAAACTTTTTCAAGCTCAAAGCCAAAAAACACAATTTATAAAAAAAAAAATACTGAGCAAAGGTCATCCATCAATTTACATAGTTAAAAAACAAAACAAGCTTAATTATAACTAAACGTATAAAATGAGTCCGGCGAGAATAATTAGTTTTGACATTTAACAAAACGCAAACTCTATAGCAATCTTTCAAAATGAACATGGCGCTCAATCTTAGTGTCAAGATTCATCCTGTTGTTTTATTCCAAATTGTGGACGCCTATGAGCGCCGAAATGCAGACTCGCACAGAGTCATTGGTACTTTACTTGGTGAGTAATTTGTCGCGAAAATATTGGTCACGAGTTCTCTAAAATATGATAGTAATGTGACTTGTTGCCGACGTCATGGGTAGAATTTATTCAATTTCCTTTAATTTAACTTGATTCGTTTGATCTAAACTGTAGTTAACATTTATCGTATAGTTGCACGCATAATACAACTATCCAGGGTATATAGTCTTAAAAAATGTTGTAGAATCATTTGTAGGTTATGTTGTGATGATTCCCTTCAGGGACCAGTGACAAGGGAGTGGTGGAAGTGACGAACTGCTTCTGCGTTCCACACAAGGAATATGCCGATCAGGTAGAGGCCGAGCTTAACTATGCTATGGATGTGTATGAACTTAACCGACGTGTCAACTCTTCAGAAAACATTGTTGGTAAGTACCAAATTTCTTGTTGGTTGAGTTTTTTGTAAGTTGTTTGGAATATTCTCCCTAACATATTGAAACATTATAGATTTAAAAAAAAATAGTGTAGTTAATAATTAATATTATTATTTAATCGGGCAAGCATGCAACTGATAAATGCTTGTCCTATTGTACTGATTGATATTTTCTGCACAACATCTGTAGGGAGATGTTCCATCATGTTCTGACAACTCTCTTACTGTAAAAAATATTTGTGGGGTTATTTATAAACATCACCATTTTTAATTGTGTTTAAATGCTGAATTCTACCTCTTGTGATATTCACGTACTAAGGGCCAGATCTCTTGGTAACATCCCAGGTGGCTTACATATCTTCCACTACATTCACTGTGTTGAAGAATCATTTGGACTAATTCCAAGTTATATTCCCTAGATATTGTATACATAATATATGTTTAGATTGTGATCATCTGATTAAATTGTGCATAGGTTGTAGGTTTCACCATGCCCTGTTTAATCTTTGATTTGTCCTGTACCTGTATCATGTGGCAATAGAATAAGTTTGTTAGCTTAATACAGGGATGCAGTCATTTATTAGAATAGAATAGAAAAATGCTTTATTGTATAAACCAATTATGGCGTTCACAGTCGTCATCGGATACATCACTTATAAAATACTACCACCAGGTCGGAACGCGGCACCGACCGAGAAGACCTGGCGGAAGAAACTCGGTGGGCTTGTCTCTTTTTTTAAACGCCATATTACAATAACCGTTATCTTATAACTAGTTTCGTTTGGTTCCGAAAGGCGCTCAACTGAAATATATATTTTATAATAGAAAAAAGAATAATTAAAAATGAAATTATAAGTCATGAATCCAGTGAGTCGACCAACCCCAAACAGCGGCACCTGTTCACAAGCATAACGCATGTGGCAGCCATCGATCTCTTCAACCATATCAAAGGGAAGTGTTCGACCCGCCACATGTCGCTACCACTGTTCAAAGTATTTTAGTGAGCATGACAACTAGGGTTCATGATTTCTCGAGCTTTTCAATTTCTCGGGTCTCGAGAATTCTCGAGGCTAATTTCTCGGGACTCTCGGGTTGTCGAGAAATTTACATTTACGTACGTTTTCTCATATTATTTGGTTCCAATTGCGTCTAAAAATCAGTGGTTGTCCTCTCAAATAAAAGTATCAAATTAATTATAAAACTTTCATCGATGTTATTCAAAAACATTAATCTTATAAATATTGTTTTATAAAATATTACAGAAAAAAATATTATTCAGGCTCATAATCATAATGACAGCACCATTTTTAGTTGGTTATTTAGAACTTAGACTAAACAAAAAATCAACATGAAAGAAAACGTAAATATTAGTTAGGTTGGGGAAAAAGTCTGTTCGCATTAAAGTATGTATGAACTTGTAATAAAATCTTCAGTCCTGATCTTGCACCTTCAGATTTCCACATGTTTCGGTCTCTTCAGAATTCTTTATGCAGTGTCAGGTTAACATCACGAGAGGACTGCCAAAACCACTTGTCGCGGTATTTTGATCAGTAGTCCCAAAATTTCTATAGCAATGGGAGCATGTCCCTACCTACAAGATGGCAAAAAGTTATCGAACAAATTGGTAGCTACATACTTTAGTTAAATGTAAATAAACGATATTAACAAAATGTTTTGAAATTTCTTAAAAAATGCGACGTAACATTTTCCCCAACCTATTATCTTAACTTACATTACATTAGGATCACAGCACAATTTTGGGCTGGTTATTTAGAAAAAGAAATCAACTGAAATCTTGTAAACAAAATAGCTTCTATAAAACACGAAAGAAATCTTTAATATCTTAAACTCAGGTAGAAAGTAAATGTAAATTATAATTACATTACAATCATAGCACCATTTATGGCATGTTAATAGAATATAAACAAATTAAAACTCTGCAAGTTTATTTTCTACAAACGTACATGATTTCTCGAGTTCTCGACTTTTCTCGAGCTTGATTTCCCGGGAACAAAGCCCAACGATTTCCCGGGAATTCTCGGCTCGAGAATTCTCGGGAATGAACCCTAATGACAACTCACAGGATTGACGCACAAAAATAAATGAGGTTAAATTCGAATATTCATTAACAGTAAGCTTGCCGCTTTGAATCCAAACTAGTAAAAATATATGATTATTTTTCTATTTTATATGTGGTAACATGAGCTCGAGCAGCTTAATCCCAGGCTACGGGGTCAGTCAGGTAATCAGTAACGCTATAGTAGCCTTTCTTACAAAGTTGAGATTTAGCTATCTTTTTGAATCTATGGATCGGAAGTCCTCTCAAATTTGTAGGGACCTTATTGTAGAAGCGAATACACTGACCTACAAATGAATTACTTATTCTATGGAGACTACTCGCATGTAAAACAAGATTACTTTTATTCCTAGTATTCACAGTGTGAGTGTCACTTAATTTATCAAACTTCTCAATGTTTTTTCGGACATACAATATATTTTCATAAATGTACTGACCAGCTACGGTAAGAATACCCATCTCCTTAAACTTATCTTTGAGGGATGTCCTGGGAGCCAGGTTATAAATAGCTCTTATTGCTCGTTTCTGGAGAACAAAAATTCTGTCTATATCTGCAGAACACCCCCAAAGTAGTATACCATAGGACATTATACTATGAAAGTAACTAAAATAGACTATCATGGCCGTAGCTACGTCACTTAACTGTCTAATTTTTTTCACGGCGTAAGCTGCGGAGCTCAGGCTATTTTGATTGCATTATAAAAATTCACATTATTCACTTGGCAGACAGTGACAGGTTATATTGTTATGTGAGGTATGCATGCTTGCCCTCTAACTGCCGACGTGCCTGCTAAATACACTGTTGTTAATTACTTGCATGTATATATTTTTTTTTGTATATTTATTTTTGCACCCGATGCGTCAATTTGGAAACAAAATGTACACAGGCGAGCTTAACTCTATAAGAGTTTTCTTCCAGCAAACCTTTGGCAGAGTGAGACCTGTAGAAGATGGGTATGGGCAGTGCACAACAAATAAAAAAAAAAAAAGTAATTTACCGTTAAATGATCACTAACTATATACTACATAGACCTACATACTAATAATACATACTTTAAACTTAAATACATAATTACAAAATACATAGGTAACTAAAAATATATATTATAATTATATACATATGCCTTATACCCGTCTGCCTATTAGCTTACACACGTTAGGATGAAAGGAAGTTTGTATATACATTTGTATGTTTGCAGGTTGGTGGGCTACAGGCAATGAAGTGACAAACCATTCATCTGTGATCCACGAGTACTACTCAAGAGAATGCCGCGAGCCAGTCCATGTGACACTGGATACATCGCTGGCAGGTGCCCGCATGGGCCTGCGGGCATATGTGTGCGTAGCCCTGGGAGTGCCACGCGGCAAGCAGGGCTGCATGTTCACCCCTGTCGAAGTGGGCCTCACCCACTATGAGCCAGAGGTATGTACCACATTCACAGCCAACCAGGGTCATTTGACCTTGATCAGGCCTTCTTTAGCTTTGGTGACCCAAGCTTTGCTTGTATTGCATACTATGTACACATAATTATGCCTTTAATATGTGGGCGTATTTCTGTAATGATATTGTTACGTCCGTGGGTAATGAAATGCCGATCACGCACGACGAGTTTTTTTTTTAAATCATATTTACAAAAATCAGTATACAACACAACAATCCACAATTATAAACGAAACACTGATACAATCACTAGCCCTTGCTATCGCCCGATAGTTCGCACTCGCAACGCAGTTACACGGAAACTGTCCTGTTGCGCGGTTTCGTGACCGTCTATATTGTAAATCTTTTTGAAAATTCCCGATTACTCGAGATTATTAATTACAACATGCAATAAAACCATTAAAATTCCGACACAATAAGATTGCAAAAACAGACGTTATACTTATCACACAAAATAAACTAAACAACTCAACTAAACAAACTACACAACATACAAATAATATAGATAATCATCATTTGACAATAGTTATAGCGCTACAAGACTTGAAAAAAGAATCTACACCACCTGGGATTTCGATCGACTTTTGATGTGGTTTCTATGGGGCGGAGTCTTAGGGCAAATATACTCGTTCTAGCATGTTCTCAGCAACTCTTATCCGGTTGAGTTTTTTGAAAACCTTCAGGTCCTGGGACTGGCCGAGCTGCAATATGTATACTGTGGAGGTGTGATTTAAAATACGAATCTCTATCTCAAATTTAAATGAGGATTTGCAGTTACTTGTCCTTCCCATTTGCGATGTTAATTTCAGTTGCAGATGTTGATTACTTATCAGACCAAGGCAAATCTTCCATCACATCTCAATATCAACCCGCAACGTTTTTGGCAAAGTCGATTCACCGTAAACCTTCTGTAACATTTTCAGCGAACACGAAGTTTCTGCCCAGTAGCAAATTTGCAATACACACTATACCCTGTTCACGTTAGCGAGCTAATATTCCGCCCCGCTAATTGCACCTCATTGTAAGATTGTGCTTACATGCCGTCGCTCGGAATATTTATTTTAATATTCCTTAATGAGTTTTGGTGCGGTTTTTAAAATAGTAGTAAAAGAGGACCAATTTAAAGTAGTTCATTCATTGATACTTATCAATTTAAAATTAAGTTTTATACAAGTTGCATATCCTTTGTTTTTCATGCAGCGCATAAAGCTTCCTTCGCCTTTTCTTAACTGGTGAATTTGCCATTATAGTTGAGCAAAAATCAGTTCAAACTTAAGCCGAGTTGCAGAGTAAACAGGAAACAGCCCGATACAAAATCCGAGTCCCAGACTAAGCACTATACAAGCCGAGTCGCAAATAAAACGGGACACCTTAAAGAAAACAAAATCAGTTCAAGGGAGAGCACTATAGCGAGTCCGCACCGTACAAGAGACATACGTTGACTGAGGTTTGGACGCCATGTAAGCTCACACGGTGCGCATGAGTCGCCCTTATCTCTGACCACAGACTGAACTGACTCTCTAATATTTCTGGTGTTAGCTCGCTAACGTGAACATGGTATAGATATGATCTAATTAACACTCTATTAACTACTCATTGATGATCGCAATTCAAACTTCGCGCCAAAATAGAAAACTGTTTGGAAAATGGAAAACATATCAAAAATTGAATATAAAACCTTAACAATAAGCACTTCTCTTATCTTGAAAAGCTCTCGCTTAGTAGTTGGGTTAAGCACTTGGTACAGAAAGCCGTCCTTCTCGAGAATGAGCGGATTGTAAGAAGATTCCTCTCTGCTGCTCCCTAACCTCCGTTTGCTTGGGTCATTGGCTTCGTCTTCGGCGGATTAAATTCTATTTTTGTATATGTATATTGTTATGAAATTGTTTACTTTTTTATAAAAATGTATACTATGTAAAAATAAGATAGTAAAGAATAATGCTAAGCACAATAAAAAAACATTAGGTATAAATCTTATGCAAAGTAAAAGAAGACCGTCAAAAAGTCGCGTTAGAAGCAAAAATCAGATCCCTCGTTTTAGCAATATTTTGTCTCCTACAGATTGTAGGCCTTCAGCTATGTCAAAAGACGATGGGCGCAGGAGGGCGCTCGCGGCAAGTGCAGCCCGTGACGGACTTGGCGCAAGTCGCAGAGGCGGCTTCCAAGTTGTCCACGCTTCTTGATCAGGTTAGAGGTGACCAGCCATCGATGCCAGCAGAGCCGACAGCGGATGCGTGGCAGATTGAACATGCGTGTTTCGCCAGGTGCTGCAATACGTGGAGGACGTGATCGCAGGCCGCGCGGAGCCCAACAACGCGGCCGGCCGCCAGCTCCTCGAGCTCGTCAACTCCGTGCCCAACCTGTCGGCGGAAACCTTCGCAGACGCCTTCGCCTCCAGCGTCAAGGACTTGCTCATGGTCTGTGCTCGCCCAGTGGCTGTCACCTCATCTTCCGTCCATTGTTGGATCGATACGTGTACAATGAGGATCGGATCGATAAACTGGACCAATTTGTATTGAATTCTAAAAAAGTTAAACTAGCTTTATGTTCTGCTATGAACACTTTTATATCCGTCAGATCAGTAAAATCTGATGGTAAAGCATCTTTTATAGTTATTTTTTCACCTGATCTGGGTTTCATTGCAAAAACGTAACATAAAATGTGAGGCCCAGAAGATAACATGTTTCTTTTCACTTCAGTAGCTCAAACATGTAGGTTTTGTTCACTGTTTTGACTGTGTTTCACTGTTTTTCAGTGAGACAAAGTAACTTTTTAATTATAATTCGAAACATTGACACTATCTCTTTCCCGCCAATAGAAAAGAGAGAGACAAAGCTCCAGCACCAACAGCTCCTATTTTGAATTTGACCTCAAAGACAAACACGTTCGGAATTTCGTAATAACTAAAGAAATTTAGCAAAAATGATAATTATGACTTTTAATGTAATTTATTATTTATTGTTGTATTTAAACGAAAATAAGTATTTACTGCTTATAAAACTGATATTTAACCTATAATTATTTAATTCTAGTATCAAAAATGTTACGTAATATATTGCATCTCCTATAGTGTTCTCGCTGCTGAAGTGAAAAGTTATGTGTGTTACACGAGAGCAAAGTTTTTTGCATTTTGTGCCTTTGAATCCCTCGCAAGAATCATTCGCCACGCTCGTGATTCAATCATTGATTCCTTCGCTTGCTTGGGATTCAATATCAGCACTCGCAGCAAAAAACGACTGCTCTCTTGTTGCACAAATAACTATTTTTACCAATACTTGATATGATCAATACAGTGTATTACAATCCGGAACATTGATACAAAGCACCTGGATGTCATTACAATTTGAAAAAGTTTCAATTCTGCACTTTTCCCATAGGTTAGCACTCTGTGATTTGTGCACATGTTAACAAATCTGATGCATTTAGTGTGTTAAGTGTGATATTCATCCGGTAGGTGGTGACACTGGCGCAACTGATCAAGACGCAGCTGCAGCTCAACGAGAAGCTGACGCTTCTCACGTCGCAGTGAGCTGCGTGCTGCGTGCTGTGGCCCAGACCATACCACACCAATGCGCGTCCGATCCCATGCCAACTGTCAGTCTAATGGCGGCCAGGCTCGAGCAGGCCGCCCAGTATGTGATTCGATCCATCAATATAAATAAACTACCACCAATATACTGTTATTTATTTTGAAGTATACTAGACTACAATTTTATTACACACATTTTAATGAAGGATGGTGATATGTTCCAAAACTATTATAGTAGAGCCTCTTCAAACCCAACTATAATAGGATCACTCTGGTTAACCCACCGTTAAATAAAAAAGATGCCATTTTTTTTCCACACAACTAGTAGTATGTGAAGGAATACAAACCCTGCACCAACCGAAGTACAGTCGGCTAAATTCCTGCCATGAGTTTGAGGGGGCCCAACTCATAGTGGGTCATTTATAAGCAAAAATGATGGTTCATAAAATATGATTTTAATATATAACTTTATTCAAAATTCAACTTTTAAGGAACAACTGTAGTGACACTACAAGCAAATAAAATCTAAAACAATCATAAAGCTATTAAACTACATCCTATATGTTTTATTTACACATTTATAATTGTATTACTATATTGTATGTAAGTGTTTCACTTGTCTTCCACTGAGGATGGTGTTGGTGCAGTGTGTATGCGAATGCCGTGCATCTCTGCTATTTCACTCTTCAAAGAGGACGTCACCAAACGATGTTGCTTCACTGTGCTGAGGCCTATGAATTCTTTTGCTTCTATGCTTACCTGCCAGTGATAAAAAAGTATATTTAAAGGATTCATATATGTGAACAATCTCTTGGCCCATTCACTATGAAGCTATTACAAAGTAATAGGGGATTTACACAATAGTATCAGTGGCTGGGTGGTTCAACACATTATTTAGTGAAGTATCCTTCTCCATAGCTATGTTTCTCTCACTATAATACATCTTGAGTTCATTGGTATGTGATACCAACATTTTAAATGAATTAACCACTGAGGTCTGACTAAAACTAGCATTTTTACATAATATTACGTGACACTGGCAGAATCGCGATTTAGCAATTCCGCAAAACGAAGAAGTGTGTACCTCAAACATGGCCCCGCAGCCGCCTGATATATCCTGGACACTAATGTAGGTAATGCCAGGCAGGGAACGCCGCAAAGCCTCTGACAGTTGCTGTTCCTTCGTCACACTGTTCCGCTCAAAGGCATTCGCTCCATTACTCGCGCCGGCACCCCCGTTGTCTGCGACCGCACGAGACTGGAATGCAGTGATTAGTACAAGTGGTTATGAAGCTTTTGACAAGTGGGTTTGCTCGGCAATTGTTGGTTACTTACTAAATGATTTTTTACAGGTTCCAAAATTCTAATCAAATTACGAAACATTTTTTATTAAGCACATTTATTAAAATATCTGTAGTTTAATTCACGATAACATTTTTTTGGTTGTTTATCTGAATTCTTATTCAATCATTCATAAACCTCTCTGTAATTTCAATTTGTAATCTTATGTTTACATAATTGGGATAAATTTAATTAATTTTATAACCTATAGTACAGACAGGGCTAAATTTAATGACAGTAGGGATGTGAAAATATAATCGAATAGCGACCGTAGAGAATATTTATAATCAATACGATACGCATACATTTTTATAACTACACTAGCTAATGCGCGCGGCTTCGCCCGCGTGGGCTTCGGAACCGTACATATCTCCGCTTCGCATATAGCCTATGTTACGAAGAGATAATATAAGATTTAAATTGTGATTGTGAATGGTTACAATATTGCAATTTTCTTATGGAACCCTAATTTTTTGGACTATCCAACACTGAACGCGCTAATTAAAACAAAATAAACAAACAAACTGCAGCTTTTTAATATTAAAATATAGACGTATATTAGCCATCTATTTCGTTTGAATGGAATATTTGTCAATGACGTACAGACATCACACTACTAGTGAAAATAAACTAATAGACAGACATGTCACCCTACATTTTACAACACTCCTCTTTTTGTCAACAGTAAAAATAATAAGACTGAAAATTGTTTAATTCTTCTTTCTAAACAAATTATGTAATAAGAAATATTTTCATTTTGTATCGTAAACTGAGACAAAAACAGAGTCCACTTCACGAAAGAAGTCCCGCGGACCATTGTGAAATTAAATTTGACAGATGGGGAGATCGGCCATGTTGTCGCAGTTGTCGTTTGTCGATGTTAACAAGGTGCATTTGTTCTGGTAGATATTTTGTGAGTTTGGATTAGTACATAATATCGTTTGTGCGATGCCAAAAGTTGTAAAAAGTGCAGGTCGAGAAATGATATTGAAGTTGAAGGATTTCTGTGAAGCGGAGCACAAGAATAACGGTGTTTTAACATCAACTAGTGGCCCGCCCCGGCTTCGCCCGTGCAATGCGGGGGTAGGTTATACATATAAACCTTCATCTTGAATCACTCTATCTATTAAAGAAAACCGTTTCTAAATCCGTTGCGTAGTTTAAAAGATTTAAGCATACATAGGGACGGACAGACGACAGCGACTTTGTTTTATACTATGTAGTGATAAACAATGTTCGCAACTCGCAAGATAGGCGTCGCCATGATAGGTACATTTTGGGACTGCCCTGCCATAAACAGATGTTTTACCATGGTTTTACCCGATTGATTTCTTACAGGTCGGAATTAAGTTTTTTTAATTCATGATTTATAATAAGGAATTTTATTAAAGGAATTAATACAACCCAACAAAAAATTGTAAAATTATAATAGACAATAATGTAATCAAATACGAAAATAATCATTCAAACTTGTTCATTCTATTGCAGTTGTGTCAGAGAAAATTTAACTTCTAAAGTTATCGTCACCCCAGGGAAGAGTAGACCGCATCCCAAAATGGATCCACGGCTAGTGATAGTGAAACAGAATCTGATTCTGTTTCTATTCACTCTTCTGAGAGTGATCTTAAGACCGATCATAATTATTCAATAAAACTTTTAAATGGTATTTTATTTTTCTAATTTAAAGTTGGTCGAACATTTTATATTTAAGAAATTACATGAAGATTTATTTTTCACTAATCTGAATTTTGTAGTATGGACACGTGTTTGAAAAGATCTTGGAGAAACTTGTTTGTAAACAAGTTTCTACAACCCTCAAACACAGTTTTTCCGAAACGCAGCATGGTTTTTTAAGCGGTCGGTCAACAACGTCAAAGCTTATATTATGTAGTGATTATATCTCACTAAAATCCCAAGTCGATGTCGTGTATACCGACTATAGCAAATGTTTCGACCGCATTGACCACATAATCCCCATGCGTAAATTGCTGTCGATGGGTATTCGAGGCAATTTGTACTGATGGTTCAAATCATAATATGATTACATATTATGTAGAGGACAGATGTCAGATGTGGTATTGAATGGGTATTCCTCCAGACTTAGGCATGTCACTTCGGGGGTTCCGCAGGGGTCCTTGCTAGGACCTCTCCTATTCAATATCTTCATCAATGATATCTCTTCATGTTTTAAGCACGCAAAGATACTACTTTACGCGGATGACATGAAAATTATGAAGCAGATTACCACGCTTGCAGATACGATATTGCTTCAGGAAGATCTTGATAACTTTCAGCTCTATTGCGGAAGGAACAAATTAGATTTGAATGTGTCAAAGTGCTTCGTATGTTCATTCACACGCAAACCTAAGGCATTAATCTGTGATTACAAGCTTTTGGATACATCACTAGCGAGGGTAACTAATGTAAACGATCTGGGAGTTGTTTTTGACTCCAAGCTCGTGTTTGACTCCCACATTGATGCTATTGTCAAAAAAGCATCCAAAGCACTTGGTTTTATTCTCCGATTATCATCTGACTTTAAATACATCAAAACTATTAAGATATTGTACTAGTCTTTAGATCGTAGTCACGTTACCTCCAGTACGCCTCACATGTCTGGAATCCTAATTATAATACGTATATTAACCGAATTGAAAGTATACAAAAAAGTTTTGATACATTCAGTATAAATCTGGTGTCTTTAAACCTACTTACACTAATAGATGCAAATAAAATCATATACTCCCACTATGTGAACGGAGAAAAATATCGAACCTGACACTTTTATTTAAAATTTTGAGGTGATCAACGAATATTCCTGAAATATTAAATAAAATTGGACTACGAGTACCGTCTGCGTTCCTACGAAGGTCACATTTATTACATATTGCAACCAATTACAGACAGAATTCGTATATGGTGAGAGCAAGCCGTGCGTTTAACGCGACCTGCGAGGAAGCTGATATCGATGTTTTTATATTTTTACTTTTTTTTATATCCAGACCCAATTACAAGCATTGTCTTGCTACATGTTTAAGTTATAACTGGTATACCGTCAGTGGTTTTCTTCCTTTTAATTATATACCCAGTATAATGCTGTGTCCATAGCAGCAACCGAATTAGACATATTCGCTAACAAGCTCGGCAAATTTAGGAATCTGGTAACAGAACATCTCTTCACATGTGATTGTTGACGTACCTCAATACACTTGATACGCTTAACTTAATGATTTCTTAGGTTTTCGCGATTATTACACATTGAAATTAAACACTTTTTAACGGATTTATCGCGTGTATATTACATTATTTAATTCCCGACGTTTCGAATGCTTTGCAGCAGTCGTGGTCGCGGGAGAGACTAGATGACAGTTGTCTTCAAAAGTACAAAGAAACAGTTAAAATCTACCGCCTATAATTTTGTTTTATTGATAACGTTCCATGTGCACGCAGAAATCGCTCACGGTGTCCAGAGGTCTTGCAGATGAGTATTTTGCTTGAGATTTGATCAATTTAATGACTGGATCCCAGGCAGGTGGTACTTGCCAACCATCCTCTCTATTGAAATTTGGATGTTTTTTAATCTCAATAGCCTCACGGATCATTCTTGGAATGTAATGATTTTCCTTGGCAAGGATTTGAGGTCTATCAAAGTGAATGTAGTGGTTGGTCTTGTTGAATGTGTGCTCACAAACTGCAGACTTGGTCGAGCGTCTGTTTTTCATATCAGCTATATGTTCTTTTATGCGGATACCGACACTTCTCTTTGTTTGCCCAATGTATGATAATCCACACTCACAGTCAAGTTTATACACACCAGCATCTTGTAGGGGGATGTTAGACTTCACTGGTCTTAAAAGTTGGCTGTTAAGAATTGTTTGTTCTCCATTTATTAATTTTAAAAGAAATAATTAAAAATATACCTTGAAGTTAGCCCCCCACTTGCAATTTATAATATAACTGTTTTGCATTCCAACAAAACAGGTATTATGTGTGCAATAAAACACACAGCGTTCAATTGAAGAAGGCTAGTATGTACTCACCTTTAAACTAGGTATCTATGGTCTAATTCGTCCATTTATCTATGGTTTTTATACCTTTCTCTTTCTCTCACCAGCTGGCGTCCTCTTCTCTCCGATGAGGCGGTCGCCATTAAATATGGCCGCTCATAGTCTTCGATACACCAGCAAGAACATTGCTGGAACGCTGTGTGTTTTATTGCACACATAATACCTGTTGTTGATGATAAAATTAAAATTCCTTATTTTTCAATCAAATATGGCTTCCTCCATTGGGAGCAGCGAAAAACACGTCCGTAGCGCACCGTTCCTTTTTCATAGACGACATTAGCTATCAATGTCAAAATAGAGCTCTACACTAGCGCCACGGTATTTTTCACTGCTTACAAAAGAGGTCGCCAACTTTATTGCCAACCATCCTCTACATATTCCCCTCCCTAGTGCTGGCACAGCACTATTCTACCACTGGTAATAAAGCAACACGTGCCACCGATCGTCGCGACACGTTAGCGTACCAAGTACTTCGTTGCGTGGTGCCATCTCTCTGCGTGTAGTCCTCAGTGTGGTCTTGATACTACGAATCAATCTATTCCATGCCCCTCCCCAGTGTAGACTCAACGGGGGGATGAATGTCCACGTGGTTCCGTAGCTCAAAGACTCTTGTTTGAGAAAATCTTCGTCAAGCTCTTCAACAGATTTCTTATGTTCCCTATCAGCGCCTCTCAAAATCGTCTCACTGTCTGAATAAAGATGCTTTGGCCATCCACGTCTAGCAGCCATTCTTCGTAACGCCATAATCAAACGTTTTTTATATCCATTCCATTCCATTCCAGGGGCAGGAACAGCTGATAGGTCCAAGGGGGGTACGTGAAGGATATTTATACATTCTAGGTCCACGTCCGTACTACGTAGCTGATTCTGCGCCTCCATGGGCCAGTTAACCGTTGGTTCATACAAAAAATACGGTCTGTGCAATCTCTTGTTCTCAAAGCCCTTTAAGTCACATGTATCTCTTGTGTCAATGTCAGTGGTACTCAAGCACATGATGGACTGCTTCTCTACGTCATGCAGTGGCGACTTTATACATCCATGAATGCACCAACCAAGTGGCGTACGTGTGAGATAGGGTTGCTCAGAGTTCCCTTTGATTATTTCTAATGGCATTAGTAAATGGTAATTATCTTGACCAATCAACATTTCTGGTTTTTTTATTAGCCCATCACACAGGTCAGCTTTTACTTGCTCCGACAGGTCATAGTTTGCAAGGTCAATATTTCGTACGGCTTGCTCAGGTAAGTTTAAATTGGCCACATTGCGTGCTCTGATAGTAAACGAAGTACCATATTTGTTTGTCAATTTCACGTCGACTAACGTAGCTTCACACACCAACTTGCTATTGGTCCATGCACCGCCAACATGCATTTTCTGTCGCTGGCCGGTTAATCCTACTCGTGCTGCCAGTTCACCGCTGATGATAGTAACAGTAGATGCGTCGTCAAGGAGTGCAGTACATGTTTCTGTTTTGTTAGGCCCGTGTAAAGTAATCGATACGGTCTTCAGTAGTACTTTTCGACAGCTAGTCATATTAATGTTCGCAACGGTCTCGATACATTCAGAGCTTTTCTCAGCAGACACGTTGACACTTTGACCTTCTACTCTATAATGCAACAGACGGTGATGCGCCCCGCCGCAGTTGTCAATATCACACGCCGGTGCGGGACACGTTTCTTTGAGGTGCCGTGAAGTCAAACATTTGAAACACAATCCACGTCGTTTCAGGTAGAACCATCGATCTCTTCGTAAAGACCTTTTAAACTTTCTACAGTCCGTTAGTGGGTGGGAATCTTTTCGACAAAATCCACACTTCGATTCGCTGTATTCAGTTTGGTTCGTACGTTCATTTTGTACCAAAACAGTTTGCTGACGATGATGATGATATGATTCGTTGTTTCTAGGTTTTGACGTCACGTTCAATAAATGTCCTAGATTCACCGTTGTTTTCGAAATTTTATTCGCTTCCTCCGTTAGAAACTCGCTCAATAGTACAAGTTTAGGTTTGCTGCTGCCCGTGTTCATTATCAAGTTGGCAATGTATGTAGTGATTTTGTCATTTTTCAACCAAACGTTGAATATAAATCCCTACAGATCGGAAATATTTATTGAGCTCCTCTTTCGTGAAATGGACTTTACTAACCAACTGTAATTCAGTTAATTCTAGTAAGGATAATCCATCGTTGGTAATTTTATAAGAAAAAAACACCTATTTGTGCCATAAATAAAAACCAAAAGTGATTAAGGATTTAACCAGTGTCACGCACATTCAACTGTTAATATAGTAAGACCGTGAAGTGAAGAAGAGTAATAAAGAAAAGATAAGATATAGTCTATGATAAGGTATACTCTATCCATCGATTCTCTAAAAAAAAGTGAATTTCAAATGTCAACAACACGTGTCGGTGTAAATAGTTATGAGTGAATCTAATTTTGTAATACAATTACTGCTTGAAAATGCCTCCTTTTAAAAGCGGACTACTTAAAAGAAAAGCTGCTGGTGATAAAACAAAAGATACAAAGTCTGCAGATGTCGCTGATGAGGTAATCTATTAAAAATACGTCCGTCGGCGTGTTCGACCTGTAAACATTGCAGTTAGGTTTAAAGAAATTTATTTCTCATAAAAACTTACAGTCCACTTAAAATGAGATTACAAAGTAGCTACATACAATTAACAAATTAATGTTCTCTTGTCTTCTGGCGTTTTACATTTAAATTTATAATTTAAATTTATACATTGCAAACATATTAACTATCTATACATGATTATAGGGCTCTGATGAACTAGATATCAGTGAATTGATGTCTGGTGACTTGGACGCTGGCGATGATGCCACGGACTCGGAACACGAAGACGAGGACGGGCCAGCATCAGACCATGAACAAGATGTAAGTTTAAACAAACTATTTGTGGATGGAACTTCCACTTAATGCAATAAAATAATATTTGCGGTACTCTCTATAATCATACATTTATATAGTACACAAAGTTTGCTTTAAATTGTAACTTTTAATTGTAAATAATGTGAAAATAATAACATGAAATAGGACAATGTCTGATACTTATTTTAACTGTACTTCTGATGTGTAGGAAGTACTGTTTGATGAAGATGCTGACTCCACCCTTGGAGAAGATGAGCATCTGGGGCATGGGTCTGATCAATCCTCGGTAAGTATACTACTACTTACTAATGTTAACTGATAATTTTTAACAGAAATAAAACAATTAATTTGGAAATTTTTTGCACAGTAGATTACAAAACATTGTTGTCTATGTATGATGTTTAATTAGTTACCTTGTGTAATAATCAAGATTTGTTTAAATTAGGAACTCACAGATTCAGAAGATGATGCTGATTCTCAAGAGGAAAGTGATGATGAAGCTTCATTAGATGATGGGAGTGTAGACAGTGGTGCAGAATCGGGTCCCGGCCCCAGCACAAGTGAAACCAGTGATACAGACAAGAAGCCTGTTAAAAAAGAAAAACAGAAAATAAAATATGCACCAGATAGGAATAAGCAGAATTTAAAATCTAGTGTAGATAAGTTGGCAGATACTATAGAAAAAGCCAGAGTTGACTCACAGCCTGTTGTTGAAAAAGGTAGTACCATGAGACAATACAATGGGCAATTACACACCATATTTAGAATATTGCTGTCTATAGACATCAATATTCCTAAATAAGCACAAGTATCATCATCATTATAGTTAATAAAGGAGTTTAGAGAATTATTTTATGCAGCAATAATCTAAATACTATTTCTTTATTCAACAAAAGCCTGCCAGTAAATGATCATAATAACACCCATGCCTTATACATACATATCCACCCAAATTAATAAGTTGGTATCAATTGAAGTTGGTACTGACTTCAGGCAGATCTTAGAAAACTTTTATTTATCGATTTCCAGTGCAAATTGTGCTTTGAATTTATAATATTGAAAATGAAATTTTAATATTGAAAATTGTGGAAATTGCAGCAATCGTTTTTTATTCTGTTTTATTTTAGATGGAGCACTCAATCCTTGTATAACTTTCCATTGTGATGGTTCTTCTAAATTTAGCAATGAGGCATGGCCACTGGAGACACTGGTGCAACTAGTGTTCCTTGGTGAACAAGCCCACACCAGACCAGCTAACATTCTCCATCCTTAGTACATAATAGGTTTCTTACAGATTGGGTCTCGGCACATTTCACTAGAAAGTGATAGATATGTCATCTACAGTCATAGTTGTCACAATTTGGGCCCTACAATTTACAAATACTTTACTAATATAAATACTTGGTTCCAGTTTCAATGGCTGTAATATTTTGTGTGTAGATGAATATGAATCGGGAGATACATCGGATGAAGAGGACCGGCGCAACACAGTTGGAGACATACCCATGTGGTGGTACAATGAGTACCCACACGTCGGATACGACTTGGATGGGAAGCGAATCATTAAACCCCCTCAGAGGGATCAAATTGACGAGTTTCTTAAGTAAGCACATCAACCTATCATAAATGAATTCTCTTTGTCCCACTGAACCTGAACTTTGATGACTTTTGGTATATATGTATTTTATATGGGATGGGAATTTGGAAGAGGGTGGGAATAAGAGGAAAGCTAAAATCAAAATGAACTCATTTAAAAACATTCCAACTGTCATTAATTGGATTTACAAACCATGTCTACATTGTTTTCCTCCCTTTTTGGCTACGTGTATGTTGTGTGGCACAGGAAGTGCGAAGACCCAGACTTCTGGCGAACAGTGCGCGATCCCAGCACGGGGCAGGATGTGGTGCTGAGTGGTCAGGACCTGGAGCTCATCCGTCGCTTGCGGGAGGGCCAGGTGCCGGACCCCAACCACGACGAGTATCAGGTTACTTACCCATCTTGCCGAGTATTTTACTGACAGACAGTGCAAGATTTCAATTGAACTATTCAGGTATATAGCGAAAGCATAAGGAAGCACTCAGTAGCACTATTTATACTGCATTGGTCACTTTGTAGTGTCAACTGTAGAAATACCGAATAGCATTTGTTACATTGTACAACAAGCACATTTCTACAATTAAATGAGTTTGCCTCGCACCAAGTGCAAGCATGCCTTCAGCCTAGTCCGTTGCCCGCAGCCGTGGGTGGAGTGGTTCTCGCGCGAGGTGCTGGCCACGCCGCTGCGGGCCTTCCCGGACCACAAGCGCTCCTTCCTGCCGTCGCGCGACGAGCAGCGCCACGTGGCGCGCCTGGTGCACGCGCTCAAGATGGGCTGGACCAAGACGCGGAAGCAGCTGGCCGACGAGCGCCGGGCCAGGCGGGTCAGCTCCCACTGTCTATCTCGCTCTGGCGTACATATACTCCGAGCCGCGCTTCTTAATCAATGCTTTTCAGGAGAAGAACTTCTACAACCTGTGGGGCTCGACCAACAGCGAGGAAGAGGAGCGGCTGCGCGGCATCCACAAACATATCCCGGCGCCCAAACGGCCTCTCCCCTCGCACGCCGAGAGCTACAACCCGCCTCCCGAGTACTTGCTCGATGCCAAAGAGGTAATTCCTTTAGCTTCGGGCCGGACCAATACGTTCGTTGAGCATTGTTTTGTACGCGTGAATATAAATTAATTTGGCAACATCGCTCGAAACACACTTTGCCGGCAAACGCATGAGAGGTTCCCTGTGCGCGCAGCTGAAGGAGTGGAACAAGCTGAGCGAGACTCCGTGGAAGCGCAAGTACACGTTCCTGCCCACGAGCCACGCCAGCCTCCGAGCCGTGCCCGCCTTCCCGCGGTTCATCCGGGAGCGCTTCCTGCGGTGCCTGGACCTGTACCTGGCGCCCCGGGCCATCAAGATGCGGGTACGCCTCCGCCCCAGCCTCACCGGCCACGCGGCCAACCGCGGCTCACCCACGCCTCTTGCAGCTCACCATCCGGCCGGAGGAGCTGGTCCCGCAGCTGCCGTCCCCGCGGGACCTGCAGCCCTTCCCCACGGCCGAGGCGCTGCGCTTCCGGGGCCACGAGGGCCGCGTGCGAAGCGCCGACTTCGACCCCAGCGGCCAGTACGTCGTGTCGGGCAGCGACGACGGCAGCGTCAAGGGTGAGCGCGTCCAGGGCCCGCCTCGCGACTGCCCCCTAGAAGCCGCCCCCCTAGAAGCCCGTTTTCGGTTGCAGTGTGGGAGACCGCCTCGGGCCGCTGCCTGCGCACCGTGCGGCTGGGCGAGCCCGTGGCCCGCGTGGCCTGGGTGCCCGTGGCCGGCCTGAGCCTGCTGGCCGCGGCCGCCGGCAGCCGGCTGCTGCTGCTGAACCCGGGCGCCGGCATCGGGGCCCACCGCGTGGCGGCCGCCACCGACGACCTGCTGGACGAGCCGCCGCCCAGCCACGACGTGCAAGGTCGGTGCTTGCGGGTGGGTCAGGCCCTCGGCCAGTGGGCACCGAGCTAACCGGCGCTTCTGCCCGCAGCGGACCCGCGCACGGCGTCGGCGGCCACGTGGGAGCGCGTCAGCCCCGACCAGTGGGCGCGCGGCGTGCGCGTGGCCGTGGCGCACTTCCGGCCCGTGGCGCACGTGAGTGTTGCACGAGCGTTGGCGCACGCGCACGCGCACGCGCACAGACTCACCCCCCCTCCCCCTCCCCGCAGGTCTCGTGGCACGCGCGCGGCGACTACGTGTGCGTGACGCTGCGCGAGGGCGCGTCGCGCGCCGTGGTGGTGCACCAGGTGTCGCGGCGCCGCAGCCAGCTGCCCTTCTCGCGGCCCAAGGGGCTGGTGCAGTGCGCCGTGTTCCACCCGTCGCGGCCGCAGCTGTTCGTGGCCACGCAGCGCGCCGTGCGCGTGTACGACCTGGTGCGCCAGGAGCTGGTGCGCAAGCTGCTGCCGGGCGCGCAGTGGCTCAGCGACCTGGCCGTGCACCCCGCCGGCGACAACGTGCTGGTGGCCTCGTACGACAGGAAGTGTGTCTGGTGAGCCGGCCGGCCCCGGAGTCCCCCGCGGCTCGGCTCGGCTCGCCCGCTAAAGTGACGCGTGTCGCAGGTTCGACCTGGAGCTGTCGTCGAAGCCGTACCAGTCGCTGCGCCTGCACGGCGGCGCCGTCCGCAGCGTGGCCTTCCACCGCCGGTACCCGCTCTTCGCCTCCGCCGGGGACGACCGCTACGTCGTCGTGTCGCACGGGATGGTCTACAAGTCGGTTCCGTCCAACGTTTCCGCAAAACATTCGGATGGCGAGAGGCCGTGCGCGTTCTCTCCGAACGCTACTGGAATGTAGATTTGGACAGAACCGCCCGGCCGCAGTCGTCCGACTCGGGTGATGGGGGCGTGTGGCTGATGAAACCTTGTTCGTCCACAGCGACCTGCTGCAGAACCCGCTGCTGGTGCCGCTGAAGCAGCTGCGCGTGGCCGAGGCAGACGAGGAAGGACCCCCGCAGGCTGGGCCCCCGCATGCCGGCCGGGACGAGGAGGGCCGGGACTCGCTGTGCGTCCTGCAGCTGCGCTTCCACCCGACTCAGCCGTGGCTGCTGGCCGCCTGCGCCGACCACACGCTGCGACTCTTCGCGTAGGAATAAACGCCTCATCTGAAGAATCGACTTTTATTGCTCCCAACTTCCCGATTTCCGTGAATTAGACATATTTTTGGACGAACACGTGATGTTCCGTGAAAGAACGATTTATTTATGACATAATGTTCGGATATTGAGAAAGGAATATTTTTAGTGCCGAATAAGTGAAAGTTTTAATTGCAAATGGTCTCGAATTTCACAATGCAGTAGTTTTCACTAGTAGTTTATTGTGTGTGTGTATAGTAGCAAATAGTAGATCGTATCACAAGGGAGAAAAGTAATATTTTTACGGCGAGGGCGCTTTCGAAGGGTAAAGATTTCTCACAAAAGAAAAGCTTTTTCAACGTCAAAGTCATTCTTGCACCTTTATGAGCTTGGAGGGTTTGTGGCGTGTCAACATGTACATATTTTAAGTTCAAATAATTTGTTTAATTAATTATTTTAATGGACAGACAGACTTGACAGACACGTTTTATATATATACCGCCGTAGAGTTCGCGCACGCGAGTCCTTTACAGATTCCGTGCGGGTGCGGGTTCTATGGCAATAAAATTTTATTGACTGTCACTTTAGGTTTATTCTCTTTACTGTTGTCTTGTACATTTTTATTGCTTTTATTTTTCTGCCTATGTCCTAACTCCTTCTGTTGTAAATATATATTATAAATTGTAAATACTACACGGAGTCGAATTTATTTGGAGTCAGATTCTTCTTTGGTCGCCACACATTACACTGGTGACCACCTTCAAGAACACGGAAAGATGGCCCAGGCAGATTTCTCCTTGACCTCTTCGCCTTCGGATGTAGATATGTCCCGACAAATTTCCGAACTGAAAAAGCGGATACAAACTTTGGCAGAGGTGATTACAAGAGGATATCAATCGCGGACTTCGAATCGCACGCACAGACGCAAGCGTTCAAGATCACGGCACGGAACATGTTGGTACCACTTGAAGTTTAGCAAGAAGGCAGAGAAGTGCGTAAAGCCGTGCAACTTCACGCCGGAAAACTAAAACAGCAGTCAGTGAGCGCGGCTGATGGCTGCTCTTCCAGCAAAGGCCGCCTATTCGTCACAGATCGGGTAACAAAGACGCAGTTCCTCATCGATACCGGAAGCGATGTCTGCGTCTTCCCACGATCTGCTGCCAAAGGACGACGAGAGAAAACCGCATACGAGCTGTGTGTGGCAAACGGCACCGTCATTCATACATACGGTTTTGTAAATATTTCTGTAAATATAGGTTTAAGGCGTGACTTCTCCTGGCGATTTATAGTTGCTGATGTGAATAGGGCTATAATAGGTGTAGATTTTTTGTCATTTTATAATTTAATTGTAGATTGCAGGAACCATCGTCTGATTGACAACCACACCTCTCTTTCTGCCCCGGCTTCACCTGCTCGAGTTTCGGACATTGTCTCTTCGGTGAAGTCGATTGTTGGTGAGTCGGTATATCATGACATACTACGTTCATTTCCTGACGTCACTCGCCCACTAGGTACACATCGTAAGCCATTACACAATACAGTGCACTACATTCGCACCACTCCTGGCCCGCCCGTTTCATGTACTCCACGTAGGCTGGCACCGGATAAACTCAAGATAGCGAAAGAGGAGTTTGCTTCTATGCTGCAGAGCGGCATAGCCAGACCCTCTGAGTCATCTTGGGCCTCACCTCTCCACTTAGTTCCCAAGAAGGACAACGGCTGGCGTCCTTGCGGGGATTATAGGATGCTGAATGCTCGCACTCTACCGGATAAGTATCCCATCCGGCACATTGAGGATTTCTCTCATAGCCTCGCAGGCTGCAGGGTGTTCTCCACGATAGATTTGTTGAAAGCTTACCATCAGATTCCAGTATTTGGTGACGATATAGCGAAGACTGCGATCACTACCCCGTTCGGTCTCTACGAGTTTCCGTACATGACGTTCGGGTTGCGCAATGCAGCTCAGTCCTTTCAACGATTTGTTGAAGAGATGCTTACAGGCCTTGAGTTCTGCTATGCCTATTTGAATGACTTCCTGGTCTTTTCCCCTGATGAGGAGACCCACAAGCAGCACCTACGCACGCTGTTTACCAGGCTGCAGGAATACGGCATGGTAATCAACACATCCAAGTGCACCTTTGGTGTTTCTCAGGTAAAGTTTCTAGGCTACCTTATTTCTCACGAGGGTACCAAGCCCTTGCCTGCCAAGGTAGAGGCTATCCAAAATTTTCCGGTTCCGAAAACGGTCAAAGAGCTTCGAAGGTTCCTAGGCATGCTCAATTTCTATAGGAGGTTTATGTCCAATGCAGCTCGTAATCAGGCTCCTTTGAACGATATGCTGGTTGGTTCGGTCAAAGGGTCTCATCCTATCACATTTTCTGCAGCTGAGCATGAGGCCTTCGAAGCCTGTAAGCAGGATCTGTGTCAGGCAACTTTGTTAGCACATCCAGACTCAGAGAGTCGATTATCAATTGTTTCCGATGCATCAGACGTAGCCATTGGCGCGGTTTTGCAACAGCACAAGCAAGGGATTGGATGGCAACCTCTTGCTTTCTTTTCTAAGAAGCTGAGCCCAAGCCAGCAGAAATACTCACCTTACGATCGTGAGTTACTAGCTATTTACGAGTCCATCAGACATTTCAGGCACATGGTTGAAGCAAGAGACTTCGTGGTTTATACAGACCATAAACCTCTTTGCTTCGCATTTAGTAATCGTAAGGATAGATGCTCACCTCGCCAGTTCAGGCATTTAGATTTCATTTCCCAATTTACTACTGATATACGGCACATATCTGGTAAGCACAATGTTGTGGCCGATCCGCTGTCTCGGATCGAGGAGATTACTCAGCCGGTTGACTTGGAGCACATCGCTCAGTCACAGTTCTCCGATTCAGAGCTGCAGCAACTTTTTACCAGCAACAATACGGCTTTGTGCCTCAAACAAGTTAGGTTGCCTGGGACAGACACTGTCTTATATTGCGACGTTAGTAGTGGCGTTGCAAGACCGTACATTCCACCTCAATTCCGCCGTCAGGTTTTTGAGGCATTACATTCACTGAGTCATCCTGGGGCCAATGCATCTGCAAAACTAGTTGCAGAACGTTACGTTTGGCCTGGCATTAGGAGAGACTGTCGAGAATGGACCCGTTTCTGTTTGGCCTGCCAGCGGTCAAAGGTCACTCGGCACGTCTCATCACCTTTAGGTACGTTTTCCTTACCCAAATCCAGGTTCTCAGAAATTCACATCGATATGATAGGTCCCTTACCATCTAGCCAAGAGTACAAATATTGTCTTACAGCCATCGATAGGTTTACGCGATGGCCTGAGGCAATTCCTCTCAAAGAGATCACCGCTGAGGCTGTCGCTAAGGCCTTATTGCACGGTTGGGTCTCTCGCTTTGGCGTCCCTACCAGCATCGTGACTGATCGCGGTGCACAGTTTGAGTCGGCGCTATTCAAAAGGCTATCAGAACTCATAGGTTTCAAGCATAAAAGGACCACTTCATACCATCCAGCATGTACCGGTCTCGTAGAGAGATTCCATCGTCAACTCAAGTCTGCTATTGTCTGTCATCAAACTACAAACTGGGTTGACACTCTACCAGTGGTTTTATTGGGTATCCGGTGTGCTTTCAAGGAAGATCTACGCGCATCCTCAGCCGAACTCACGTACGGTGAGTCACTGAGGTTGCCCGGTCAACTTTTACAGCCTAACTCTAGTGATCATTTTCCTGATGTAAGTGATTACTTAGCCCAACTTCGTAAGATTGTTAACGATTTACAGCCATCACCAGCTTCACGCCATGGACACAAATCGGTCTTTGTTTTTAAAGACTTGGCTACCGTCTCCCACGTTTTTCTACGGGACGATATGGTCCGTGGGTCGTTAACTGCTCCATACACTGGTCCCTACGAGGTTGTAGACAGAGGTGATAAGGTGTTCAAGATTCGAGTTCGTGGTAATGTGATTACTGTATCCATAGACAGGCTAAAACCAGCCTACGTGTTGAGTGATAACACTTCACTCCACCCATCGCACAGTCACACACACTCATAGCTCATTTCACCTTCCTCTCATTCATCATCACAACATTCATCACAGCACACAATTCCATTTCCATCATCACAGCATCACACGCCACCCGACGCCGTCGAAGAAGACAATGTCCGAAGAACTCGATCTGGTCGACGCGTGCACTATCCAGTGCGTTTTCTTCGCTGAAAATATGGCGCTTTCCAGCTGGAAGGGGGTGATGTGGTGTGTCAACATGTACATATTTTAAGTTCAAATAATTTGTTTAATTAATTATTTTAATGGACAGACAGACTTGATAGACACGTTTTATATATATACCGCCGTAGAGTTCGCGCACGCGAGTCCTTTACAGATTCCGTGCGCGGGTTCTATGGCAACAAAATTTTATTGACTGTCACTTTAGGTTTATTCTCTTTACTGTTGTCTTGTACATTTTTATTGCTTTTATTTTTCTGCCTCTGTCCTAACTCCTTCTGTAAATATATAATATTGTAAATACCAAACGGAGTCAAATTTATTTGGAGTCAGATTCTCTTTGACACCACACATTACAGGTTGTATTGATGAGTTTGATGATTATAACTCTGTAACTACATATGTCTTACAGCCGCGAATCAAATGTTCATCATCATACAACCTAGCACTGCCCTGCAAATTGCAAAAAACGTAAGAAAATTTGAATTTCGCGGGCTACCCTGGAGCATCCACCTTAAGTATAGGCAAGTAAATTTTTTTTTTTTTGGTATAGAATAGTCATCACTTCAGCACGATGGATTGTAGATTTTACATAAATATTAATATTTATGATAAGATATCCCTATCTTTAAAAAATGTAAAAATCGCTACATTACAACTTGATAATGGCAATGCAATATTTGCCACAGAAGAAAAAAAACATCAATATTCAGCTAATTTAAATAGTTAATTAAACAAAAACTGAGTAATTTCGAAAGACAACAAACGTATTTTATGTACGAACAATGAAAAATAAATATTTATGTGTCATTATTGACGGAAAAATATAATCAATTGCAAGTGGGGGGCTAACTTCAAGGTATATTTTTAATTATTATTTTTAATATTGATAAACGAAGAACAAACAATTATTAACCGCTAACAAATAATAACAAACCATTAACAAACGACATAATAGAAAAAAAGTCGAAAATTGTAAAAAAACATTTTTTTGGGGGGCTATCTTTAATGTGCCTAGATACATTTAATGGTAAAATAAAACGGCGAAGTATCAAAATCACGTCCTCCGAAAGTGACTCCAGAAAAAGAATACTATATAAAAAATATTTTTAGGGTTGCCCATTTATACCAGTGCAGAGTTAGCGTGGCCAGACTATACTATGTCTCGCATCTATGCTAAATCCCGCGATAACCGATGTAGGGTGTTGCCAGCTTTCGAACGCACGCTCCACGCGAGAGAAAAACGAATTACTTTTTTTTTACTTTTGTCATTTCTGAAATAATAAATAATTTGGGAAGTTTTTATAAATTTTTGCTTACGAACGTCGAGGGCTCCCGTGTCCGTGGGGGGGGGGGGGATATAATTGATAAGGTGGTAGCTACGCCCCTGGCTACTAGGGTACTTCTAACCTCGGTATCGATCGAGCGACAGTAGTACAGTACCAACACTACCAATAAAATAGTAACTAAAAGGTACAATTAATGTAAACAGTCTTTAGGTAATTTAAGTTTCCCTTTCGTCATCTAGTAATTTATCGATCTATTACTTTAAAATAAATTACTGCGAGATGGCAAAAATATGCAACCTCCCAGCACAGGAGTAGATAGGGGATACTCTGTGCTCCCAGTTTAGTTTAGCGCTTCAGTTTACGCAACTAACATTACGCCACGCGGTAATAGCTAAATTCCTTAATTTATTCGCGAAAATTTCAGTAAACCAATTTCGCCTTCTTTATTAAAGCATTTAAAAAATCTTTACAGTATATTCAAATTTAAATCTTAATTATTAAATTTTGTTGATTTACTTGTTGGATTAAAACATTCGAATAGTACGTAACGAATCGAGTTAATATTCATTTGCAAACTTCGATAACTAATAAACCGTTTTTAGTTTCGTTTAGTTTAGTAGTCTGTGTGAAGCTCGCCGCGACGTTAGTGGCGTCGCTTAACGATACATATTTCGATTAAACGGTTTTTTAATTTCACGATCGGATTAAATCATTTCAGAAAATGACTGTAATACGTTTGTGGTGCAACATTCTGAAGATACAATCAAATTAAATGTACCTAAATGAAAAAATTAAAATCGTTCTACTTGCGGCTTTTGTTTGTTTACCTCTGGTCGCTTTCACTTTGAAAATCAGAGCATTTGTTATGTAAATAAATTAATTCCGAAGTTCCGACCGTCTCGAATCTGATAACCGTTATTTTTAATTCGTAGAAATCGGACGTGTATTACAGTGTTTCTGAGACGAAAAAACTCTGAAAACTTTAATGTGCTACTGCCCGGGCGGCGGCAGTCTCGGAGCGTTTAAACAGTGATGGGGCTTGTGTGCGGTGCTAAGGTGTAAGGTCCCCGGAGAACGCGCTACAATGTCGGGTGCAGCGACGCCGACGGCTACTGAGCCGCCGCAGCTGGACGACCGCGACATGGAGCCCCGCACACCCATGAAAAGACTGGGCTCCACAAGAAAGCTTGCAGCTTTCAACAGTAAGTACAGGGAACTACTTGCACACCCACTTTCACTTGTCGATAACAAGTGTAGGATGTGTAGAACACTGGGACTGGCTGTGTTTTGGTATAAATTTGGTGCTATTTTTTTAAAACTTATTTATTAGTAGCAAAGTTAAATGAATGTTTGTGGTGGTCTCAATTTTTAATGTCACTAGCGTAACAGCCAGTATTTTTGACTAATTATTATAAGTACTAACTAATAGACCCTCTAAGTATGGGACTGCAGCAATGCTTGAAATGAGTAAACCAGCAGGTTTTCATGTCAAGATAATAAAATGTTGTCTGAGAGTTCCTAATGTCACAATTAGATGATTCCAACAATAGAGTACCTCGATGATGATTTGTTTTGATGTGTTGTAGTAGTCAATTGTTGTAATGGTAAAAGTCAATCTGGCTATGTAGCTCTTGTTGATGTTGTTGCCATGAAGTGGCACATGCTGTTACTGTTCTGAATGCTAACAGTGATTAAAGTTATTTACGAGTGTTGTCAGAGGCTACCGAAGTGAGTGACATTATCAAAGTGCAAACATTGTACAAGCTATCTGGAGCTCAATACCAAGCGGTATGCATATAACCTTCCCTTTTTATATCACCTAATAAAACTGGTTCAACACTCATTACCAATTGTAACTATGTTTATTTAGTGAGAATAATTAAACACATTAGTCAGTGTTTAAATAAAAATAGTCCAGCTTGCTTTTGCCATAATTACATACATATAAACACACCTCATTCCCATAGGGGTAGGCAGAGACCACTTCTTTCCACTTGCTAGAATCCTTACACACTTGTTTTGCATCATCCACTTGACCTGGCCTGGCCTTTTTTTCAAGCCATCCCCAATTAATCTTGAAACATCTACCTAGGTCTACCCCTTTCATTCACACTCGCCTTATGCACTTTTTTCATCAATCATTCTTCATTCATTCTCTCGACATGGCCAAGCCATCTCGGCATACCTTAATAAATTTTTGTCACTACATCTTCTTTCAGTCCACAATGTTTCCTTATCTCACTATTTCTTATCCTGTCACTCAGTTTAACTCCTATCATACTTCGTAATGCTCTCATCTCAACTGCATTTATTCTGCTTTCATGTTTCTTCTGCCATACCCATCTTTCACTGTACATGAGTGTCGGAACCAACACTCCCTCATGCACAGTAAAATTAGCCTTGTTAGACACCTTCCGACTGTTATACACAAGAGTGCAAAGCTCCATTCACCATGTTTCATCACTCTGACACTTTCCATCTCTTGTAAACTTTGAACCCAGATACACAAACTCATTCACCTGTTCAACTAGTTCATCTCCAATTACGATATTGCAGTCTGTCACTGCCTCATCTCTTTCAAACACCACTTTCGTCTTCTTTACATTCATCTTCATTCCCTTTCTAACAAAAGCTCCTCTCAAAGCAGTTACCATCTCCTGCAACACCTAGGCCGAAGACGCAAGTAATAGTTGGTCATCAGCATAGAGAAAACATTTGATGAGTAACTCATTCTTTCTCAACCCACTTTCATTCTGTTTTAACCAAACACTTTTCGGCTTTTTATGCAAGGAAAAGACCTTGTTTTTGTTTTTTGTTGCCCGGGGTAAAATCCTTTATGGACTATCCCCGTCGGTCAGGGGAGGCCCGACGAGGGGAGTGTGGGACTCTCCTCCGAAGAGGCATACCCACTAAACATCCCCGGGGTGCTACCTATCACGCGTCCATGTTTGTGGCATCACGGGTACTTGCACGGAGGCACTTCCGCGATCAAGGAAAAGACCTGACCCGTACATCCCATTCCCCTTCTAAATCCCGCTTGTGCGTCCCATACTTTTTCGTCTGTATCATTCGCAACCCTTTCAATTATAATTTACCGACGACGAAGGCTTATACCGCGGTAATTTATCCCTTTTCCCATATATGTACTATGGCGGCGGCGCCAGAACAAATTGAAAAGGCGGTACAGCTGTCTCGCCCTCACCATCTCGACGGTAATCCTGTCAGATCCTGCAGCCTTGCCTAATCTAATACTTTTCATACTTACACATTATGTTTTGCTCGTGACAGTCATAATAGGGTACCAAATAGATAATTGAGGACCTTGCAGCAAAAGGGGGGCAGATCGAAATTTTTGCCGTTACTGTTTTTTTTCACCTACAGTTTTGTAGGGCAAAAATAGGGCTATCGTTTGATGTATGAACAGATCGGATCAGGAGGCAGATCCGACGAAAAACAAGCGCGCTCTAACAGAAATTGTATCTGCCTCCCTATTCCGATTGGTGCATTTTTATTAAATACTTGTTCGTTTTTGTTTTTTTTAATACCTGACATTTTTGATTTTGGTACTTGCCTCCCTTTTTAAGCAAGGTTCTCAATTTTAATTTAATCAAATTTTAAAATATTAATATTGGTTCTATAAAATAAATTAATTAAATAAATAATACTCTTGTATACCTTTTTTAAAGACGATAGTAAGCTACTATAGCCTACAATAATCTTGAAGAAAAACGGAAAGGTCGCACGTGTAACCAACCATTCACATGGCTTGCACCTATCCTCTCGGCCAAAGAGTAGCAAAAATGGACTATGGCACATGGTCAAGATGTTTGTTAATTCTTACAGCCGATTTGTTTGAAACTGTATACAAACCAACAATAATTATAAAATAATATTCTGTGCACATTTTGTTTCCCTTTGTTGAATTTTCGGTTCTCAGGTTGCAATGCACGGAAAATACTACTTTAGACAAAATGGAATATTGGTGCCGATAAACGTGATTCGTTGCTATACTGTTGCATCGCATGAGGCATCGCAGGGCTGCCAAGACATCGGTTGAATATGCGTACACTGATCAAATTAAAACTAGGGTAATATCTATTTGGTTTGGACCACTTACTGCACTTCGTACTTCATAGGAATATGATATGAATTAATACAAAACATGAAAATTGATGTGTTTGTCAATTCAGATTCGTTTCTTTTTGATCGGGGCTTTGCTATTACGTATTTGCCGTGTTTGACATATAGCGTCAAGCATGGCAAACACGAATGTTATTGCTTGCCGTTGTTGGCACACGAATGGACGAGTGGAAACGGTCAATTAAAAAGAAATCTTATAACGTACTAGCAACCCGCCCCGGCTTCGCACGTGTGTAATTATGCATGTACTATACATATAAACCTTCCTCCTGAATCACTCTATTTAATAAAAAAAACCGCGTCAAAATCCGTTGCGTATTTTTAAAGATTATTTTCCGCAACGCAGTTATGTGATTAAAAATGTTGCTAGAGGGGGCAAATCCAGCGAAGGTAAGCCCTGGCCGAGCGTCGAATGATACCGTTGACCCGAGCCCGCAACCCTGAATTGATTGCGCGGCGCAAGTGGCCGCGGGATCCCATTGTCTTGAGAGACAATTTTACGTTTCCGTCGCGCGGTGCCCGACTAATGTGTAATGATGCGACGTGGCCAAGTGGCGGTGGAGACGTGGAGCTCATTGGCCACTTCCTCCGTGCCCACGCCCTGGGTCATCCACCCACTGCGCATCACCATCTAAACGGGAGCTATCTCCCTGGTGTAATCACAATCGCAGATGTTATGCATCAGCTTATTGTTAGTGAGCGCAAGCACGTGCTGGATTCGGTTGTGGAGGATCTCGAGTTTGTTTGATTTCATTGAACCGACGCATCGTGTAAACACCGTGGTTGTTGGCCAGTGCTTTGGCTGGCAAATGTGACCCGGGCGGCGGTGCGGGGCGGTGCCAGAATAGCTCTCCATTCGGATTTCTCTCATTCGATCTCATTCGTTAGATCGCGACGATAAAATAATTGGTCACAAAGCACTTTCGGTCACAAGTGCGCGTGGCCCAACAAACAATACCAAATTATACTTTTACTCCGAGAACTGGAATAGACAAAGACCTTTGACACGCGGCGCGAAGCTTCCGGCTGGCGACGTGCGACGCCTAGCTTCGGTCGTTAACTTTTTAATTATCTAGTACCAGTTACCGCTCTTACTATTGCGCTACGCTCCGCTCGATTTCCCCCTGTCCCGATAAACACATACATAATATGTGGCAAGGGTGGCAACACGAATGGAGCGTAGAGAGACTTGTTGTCTAATGCTACTCGCTGTATCTGTCCGACTTAGTCAACGATATGCCGCGTCAACAGTGCTACTCCTCGTTTTGTGTGTAACAAACTCGCAGGTAAGCCCCATTGTCAGAGGGCAGGAGCCCGGCCGACGCGACGGGTGCGCACCCCCGCGCTACACGCACTCCCCACGTTTATTTCTCGACGAACTGGACACAATAAGGGTACATTATTCCGGGGCCGGGCAAATGTCTTTGTGTAAACCAGAGGCACTTGCTCTGACTCTGGGTGTCATTTGAGTTCGTGAATTTCATGTTTGTTAACTGCCCCCGCGGTGCAGGGTATACCTAGTGCAGGGTTTCGTTTAATAAACAAATAAATAAATGGAGCAAGAGCAATGCAAGTTTTATACAGACAAAGAAGCGACTTAATCAGTCCGTAGCCAAGTGGGACAGGCGCTGCCGTCGCGTGTTTCTCGAATAGCAAGACATTGAAAAATTTCAGTTGCTTCAAATGCTGTGATCTCAATATGCACGTGATGTATGGAAATAACCATGGCAGACATATAAGAAACTTATCTGTGCGGTTAGTGACCCGCCGTCGGGTGCGAGCGGCGGGGAGCTTCTCGTTACGGACGTGTTTTGTTCCATCGATTTTCCTTTAAAAATAACTCGTGCAAGCGCTGCGGTTCTAAGCCGGCGGAATCTTTTCCTTGGTTCAATGCGTTGCATCCTCGTTGTGCGGATTTGCACCTACGCGGAAAATGGAGCGGGATCCGCCTCCAGCGTCAATATACACGACATGATGTATCCGCATGCTACAAAATCTATTAAATCCCTAAATTCTACTAAATATAGACTTGGATATAATTATCCCCCAGCGGTTAAGGTGCTATGGTGGAGGGAACTTGGCGCATGTCTTCCACCAATGTTGTGGGTTTCGCCTCCGTTTTCCGCCGATGACACACACTAAAACATAGACATCGCTTACTGCGTCGTCAAGGTTATTGCTCAAGTTATTTTGCGACCATTGTAACAGAACTCTGTTGGTAATGATTTGTGTAAGAAAGTCCAATGATTTTGGCACACACCCAAAATGTACGTGCGTGGTACGGCAATGTTTCAATATTTAGTTACGATCGCTTATTGTACATTTTACAAAAGTTAAGTGGCGTTAGAATTAGCTTGCACGACGAGGTGGGAATGATGTAATGCATTCGATAGTGTTGTCGTGAAAGTGTGGCAGCGGGGACATGTCCCGGCGGGCCTGAAGCGGCTCCATGTGAGAGCCACATGTGGCGCACAAGTGGCGCGGTGCCCGGCCGACACTTCGTACTCCACGTCGCGTTCCCAGCCACTAACTGGATTTGCATTCAGTGACGTTGATGCCACTCGGTACAATCAAATCGGAATGCCACTGATCCTAGTAAAATCCAACTGCCGCCGCTTCGAATAACACGCGAACAAGTGCCCGAATGTAATGACATCACCGATATTCGGTTCGGCGGGTGCGGGGATTCTCTACTACCACTTGTTGTTTTATACTTATAACATTTTATTAGCCGTGTTTAGACGGCCGTAAAGCTATTTTGAGAGCGTTGCGCCGATTGCGAACCCGCATTGCTACATTGTGAGGAGCAAATTATGACGGGTGTTAAATAGGGGCACACCTCATTAACGCCCACCAATGGTAGTATTCACAAGTTCCTAATATGTGCGTGTTAGCTGCGAATCTTAATCGGTTCGCTGACTCCTCCGAAGTAACCAAATATCGACGTACGACCTTTACAAAACCCCAACAATGCCGAGTTATTAAAGCGGAGCCGATCACTAGCCGCGGCTGCGGCGCCAGAGCCGAGATGCTGATTGGTCGCACCTATTGTTCGCGTTTCTGGTAATGACCAGCTAAACGCAGGCAATTGCGTGCGTGAGTCGCGAAGGCAATTCCTCATTGTCCGCCGTGATCGGCGCTCGTGCCATTAGTATGCAGATTAGCGTGGTCGGTGTGAATCGATGATAAGTGTCCGTGTAACTCCACAATGGCGCACGTCACTCTGCCCATTTGCAATGGAATAAGCTCGCCTCCTGTCCGCGCATTGTTCTGCCGGCCGCACTCGATGTCACCTGTCGAGCCATGCCATGTTTCATCGAGTTATTATTTACTTTGGAAACTTCCTCGCGATGCAGTCGACACTGAGCCTTGAACCATATTGTGCGTGGTTTTCCTTATTCGAAGCTATTGGTTAGGTTAGCGATACTGAATTGAATAATAAAAGTATTAATAAACTATTTGTTATGCTCCTAAAATTGTGGTGGAATGACTGAATTGCAAAGCAAAGTTTTCTCTTGCGTGTATACCTATGTATTTTGAACGACCGTAAATGTCTAGAGCTTCTTCACAGAAAGCACAGGGTGGGTGATGAATTCTTAGTGAAAAGACTAAAATACACTGCCGAGTCATGCCCCCCCTAATTACATGGAGGGTAATTAGTAATTGGCCTACTGTACCATGCTGACCACGCACAGGGGGACGTCGCCTAGCGCACGTCCGTGACATACTCGGTATATACAAGTCAATACTCCGATAGACGTAATCCGTCGGAGCACCACCGTAGTCGGCTCTTACGACACCCTCACACTCTCCGGATGGAATGGGGTGGGGGTGGTGACACTACATATTCTAAAGTCACCACACGGGCAAGTACTTAGTTACACTTACAGATTCTAAATATGCTCTACTAAGAACCGTTTCCACAGCGAGTAACAGGAAGACTTGAAAATGGAATTCCATGCGTATACTGAATAAGACTCCTGCTTTGTGTACCACTGAGCACATCGTCGCAGCCGTCAAGTTTGTGTTCTCACAGTTTGAAATTCCAAACAAATCTGACTGTGGTCATTGACGCTTTTATCATAGGTCTGAGCCATGCAGTATACTCGCATTGCTTATGTTTGAAGAATACGCGAGAAGAATGAAGGGCCGGCCGTGGACGACACGTGAGCGTCGCTGCTGCAGCCTGGGGTCGGAGTGAGGCGAGGCGGCGCCGGTGCTATATTTAGCTGTGCGTGGCGCGGAGCCGGCTGCTGCCCTCTGCTGGCCTCCGCCATTCATCGCCCTCCCTCTGAGTATTAGTCGATGGGAACACATTCATCAACCGAAGGGTCTTTTTCGTTGTAGCACAATTTTTATTGAATGTTCGCCATCCAACTGGTGGGGCGTGACGTTTCCTGTAGCCTTTCGATCGGAAATGCATACCTATACCAAAACTCGATATGGTTGCGATGGAGTGTCCAAAGTCAACTGGTATGAAAATGATGGTGAAATCTGCATCACTGTGGCTAGTATGGCAAACAAAGGACGACGGAGTCCGTACTCCTTGTATTAGTCCACTCGGGGCAACGTCCCGCGAGCTAGGTGAACCGGGCGGCTTGTAGGCGGACGAGTCCCCTGTCCAGGGCCGCGCCCTGCCCTGCACCCCTTCAGGGACAGACACGTCACGGTATCCCCGCTATTTACGTTAGGTTTATTGTCGCGTTGGCGACCGCAGCCGGACGGTATCGATACATTTGTTCACAGCGACGAGTGTGTAAAACTAGTATGTAATCTGCCGCTTTGTATTCACTAAACCAATTTCTTATTTCGTTGCATATTTAGGCGAAAAGGGATGATCATCCAGCCAGACGAGGTGGTATGTCTGGCGAGGAGCAGTGGCGCCAGACAGCATGTGGGGTTGCCACTGCCGACTACTCTGATACGAATACTTTTTTTATCAGTTCTATTCCAAAATAGCTGATTTGGTTCCTCGTCAACTACTACTACTCAGCCCATAAATGACCCCCCCATGACTGAGACGAGCCCCCTCCAAATACAAGGAGGGACGTTACTCTACCGGGGTCCTATCAAGTTTTTCTTATCTTGCGGCTAGGTGATCTGTCTCCTGCGATGAGACACCCTCAAGACGGGTTGGTGACATCGTGTATTCAAAATCCGTCACCAGACGGAAACTACTACGACACGCCATACAGTACAGTATTATTTTTATGAAAAATAAGTTGCGTGCTTTCGTCAAGAAGTGATAGTGAAATAAATGAACGTACCAATCCTACTCGTTGTCTCTGAGAGGGATAAGAAGTACTGTGTCAGTGAAGTTCTGTCTTGCAGAAGTAGTCCTGTGGAATAGCGCCTTATTAAAATTGAGATCAGGTCCCAGGCAGGGTTGGGATACGCCGTACATGTCGTGGACTGTTTTGCTACATCACTAGCATACAAAAATCTGTTATGTTTGTTTGTTACGCAACGTACTTGTCGCTACCACGTTTCTCGACCCCACAATGCTTTTCCTATGATTGTATGCGTGAGGACGGAGGACTCTTGAATTGGGCCGTCGGGACATTGATACATGTGCGACGCTGATCCAACAAATGTTGATTCGATAATGGACCCCTTTGAGCGGATGTAAACAGACTTGCGTGTTGCAGCGCGGTTCCCAGAAGCTGTCAGATCGGCTTTCAATAATTAAGGTCGCCGGCTGAGCCGTGAACCGAGCGCCCAATTCCTCTCCAGGAAATGTCACGTTGATATTGACAATGCTACAAATAAATGCCGCGTTCTAGCTTTGACACCGTGGGCTGGCGGCATGAGAGGCGTCTAAAGAAACGAGATATTTGGCATGTATTTATTTTGGTATTTGAATGATTTAGACATGGCTACGCCACATTGACTGGTTTTGAGTTGAGTACTCCGAGGTCAGTTAGGTCATTGTCGGTCCCAGACCTGTCCTAACAAAGGTGAAGCCTCACCGAACAAAGAATCTCACGATTTCTCGCAATGTAGAAAATAGTTAGTTCCAAGAAGTGCACCACGCACGGAATACAATGGGTGTGCTGTCGATCGGACTAGCCGCCGCGAGCTTCCGGCGTGGGTGGCCCTCTGCAAGCTAATGAGGCCGGCCTTAAGGCACAGGGCATAGAGAGACCGAGCGGAGCGGGGAAGGGGAGGGAAACTAAAACATATTCTGTTCAGATTCTGGAACACATGGATTCCACAATGCGTCGCAAGCCTAAATCAGGCAAAACTATTTGAGGGCAGAACAACCCTAATAATGAGTTAGCCCCTGTACGCACTAGCGGTGGAACCGCATAGGCGGCTAGCCGCGCGGCTTGCTGCTTTTCTAATTTAACGCTTATGTCGGTACGCACTGGCGGTTGAAATTTTGTGGCGGTTTACTAGGCCGCGCGGCTAGTCGCTAGTGCGTACAGAGGCTGTCGTGGCCGAAGCGGTGACTCACGGACCGGGCCGGACCAGGCCCCGCACTCAAGTGTTACCAACCCTACTACATTTAAGGCCCTGTTTTCTTTTTCATTCCTAACTCACTGATTTTTAATTTGAGTTCAGCGCCACCTACCACGCAATTTTATTTTTTATCCTCCTGAAACTTTGTACCACGTAACATGGCAGCGACACCGTGGGATAGTATATTTCATTACAAGTGCGGAAAGGCTGCCATTGCAAAGAGTTCCGACAAATGTCTACCCGAGCCGAGGCGCAGCCGAAGGCGAGGCTTGACAGACGGGACAAGTTGTCCAATCCAATCATGTATGACTTATAAAACTCATTCTACTTAGTAGGCAAAAGCAACTATGCCCATACAGCCAAGTCTTCAGTAGACATTTTTTATTGATATGAAATGAAAATGAAATTAAACCAGGTTAGGTTTAATTTCATTCTCTCATACTCATTCAATCAAATCATTAAATCTGACATTGAAACAAATTAGTAAGTAGTTTCTTTTTAAAAATATACGTATTTGCATGAAACATAAAAACTTCTATGTTTTTTTTAGTAAAAACTTCATGGTTGATTTTTCCTTTTATTAGACACTAGCTTTTGGGCGCGGCTTCGCTCGCGTGGACTTCGAACCCGTGCTTATCTCTATGCATTTTTTTTATGAATATAAAAGTGGTTATTGTGACTAAACTATGATAGTTAGATATGTGCTCTCGCGGACTTTTTTGTAGATTTTAATAAGACCTACAAACTCGTAGTACTTCATTTTGTTCTATTGTCAATCGTTTTTGCAGCGCACGCATAAATAGGTTTTCGATTTTACACCTTGGGTTACAAAATCGCAATTTTCATACGGATCCCTAATTCTTTTGAAAATAAAATATAGCCTATAACCTTCCTCGATAAATGGACTATCAAACACTGAAAGAATTTTTGAAATCGGACCACTAATTCCTGAGATTAGCGCGTTCAAACAAACAAACAAACAAACTCTGCAGCTTTATATATTAGTATAGATTATATTGACAGTTGGGAAAGAGAACGCACTAGTGCGGGAATGGTAAAAAAAACACGAGTGTGTAATAGCCCACTTCCCGAACGCTATACGTCCCTGCAATACGCCACTTTTTGAGCAACTGTATTAAAAGCATTATTTTATGTATTTTACTTAAAATTTTGTGGCAAATAATTTTACATTGATTTATGTTTTTTTGTTATCAATCTGGGATCAATATTATGAAACTTATAATAATGTCTTGGTAACTAATAAAAGTAGGTCATGGTTCTAGTCATATGTAAGGTGACCACCTTTTTTTTCGTTGGAAACGTTCAAAAAGAGTTGGAGTGGTCCTAAAAAAATTCAACGCCTCACACGGCCTCTATGGCAGTACGGAAGCCAATACAAAAGAGTTTTAGCAATACAAATGAGTACTTTCAGAGTACCTTAGTTTTAAGGTTTTAAGGTCACCTTAGTTATATGAGGAAAGTATGAAATGTGCCTTTTTTACTTTACCCACAGATTTCTCCTATTTTTATATTTTCTTACGGTTAGCAACACTGACTGCACGCACACACTCTTCCCGTTTAAACGGCCAGTGTTGCCATATAAACAGATTTATCTGTATCTTTATAAATATAATTCAACTGATCATGAACGTAGAAAGAACAGCGGACGGAATCCCGTAGGTATACCATTATTAAGAAGCATAATTGTAAATTAATATTATAATACTCCTGAAAATAAAATGAAGTAAAATTATATATTTAAGTGGCTTAGGAGTCGAATGATCGAATTTTTAGTAATTATTATTAATTTTATTTTATTGGACAACAAAACAGGTAACAGTTAATAACTAAACTTAATATCTAATAAACGAATCTATCCTAGGTTGGAACCCCTAATAATGTTGACACATCATGTCGTAAAGTTACATATTAAACATAGTACAAAGCAACTATTATTATACTTTATCATAGAATCTGAAAATGTCTAAAATTTATCTTCAAGTTCTAAATCTGTCCGAAAAGCATCTTTTGAACCGTATTATGGAAATGTGAATGTAGGTATGACGACTGATAGGTGTGTGTGGAGACTACCACCTAGTGTGGGACAGGGGCCGTAAGATGATAATGGTGTTTGTAAATATGACGATTTATAAGAGTTTTGTGATGAAACCTACGTAAATAAAGTTCCTTTTGAGTTTGAGTTTGAGCATTTTAGTATGGCGAGAAGATTTCTAGATTTGGGTGAGTTTAACATAGATAATTATCATTCATTATAATTGAAACTGAATCTACTAAACCGCTAGAAAAATCCACCAGCCACTAAAAGCAATATTTCGCCACTAAAAGGGGAGTCGAAACCACGAGTTTTAGTGGAAAATACCACTAAGTTGGCAACACTGCTGACGAGTTGTCTCAACTACACATCGTGTAGATTGAAAACCAACTTTGGTTGGAACAACCAAGGTGACCTCTGTTGGTGGTTGGACCCAACCGTGTAGAATAGGTTTTAGGCTAGCATTTTTAAGGTCGTTACTCGTTGTTTGGCCCGCATTCCCCCTGGTGGAATAAAATATGCAGTCTTGAACCTAAACAAATACAATTTAAAATTTAGGAAGTCGCACACATTCAACTGGTGTTAAATTGTTAGGACATTGTGACTAAATTCTGACATACCATACATCTTAAATAGTAGTGGTTACTTCATTTAACAAGTTTTCTTGGTTCTGCCACTGGCAGCCGTGGCAATCTTACTAATATTAAATCGTATTAATATTCCGAAACTGATTGAACTTGTATCGTACGTATGCCTATACTAGTTATATCACGTTAAAATTGAAGCTCAATATCTAAAGCATAAGAAGTTAGTTTCGTTCCAACAACAAAGAACGCAGACTTAGGCTCTCGTATAAAGTACATAAGTCGCACTCATCGAGCAAGCGACTGCCGCTAAAATCGCAAGTCGGTAATAAACTCGTACAATACATCGGTAGTATAGCAAGTTCCAGTTAGTGAAAGGTGGCCCGTTCGGTTCACGGTCGCCGCTACGGCCCTTCCCGATTTGTAGCGCCCGCTCGGGTGACGCTTATCTTATGGACATCCATAAAACTTATGTAAGATCTTCTTACGATTTAACGGACAATTTTCATGCCATTGACAGCGAGTCAGAATGTACCCGCCTGCTTTGTCTTTAAAGAGATGTGAGAGGCTATGAGCGATTACTGCTTTACGTACAATTTGCTTGTCATCGAATACCCAGAGAACCGGCCTGGACAGAGTGGCGTGCATGTATTAGCAGGCGCTGACCGGTTCCTCCGCCCGCGCGCCCCGCCTCGCCGCAGCCCGTATCTGTCCAGCTGCGGCCGCAAGCTCCGGCTTGCTTGTCTTTCATATTGGGTTATTTTGGTAGCTATGCTTGTTGGCCGCACTCTCAGCATCGCACGGGATTCACAATGTGAATCCTTCCGTACTCGAAACCTGCATCCTGCGAATCAATGTTAGCACTTACTATCACATAATAGTGCAATACTCCCCTCCGGCTCGTCGCTCCCGCCCCGGCTGCACGCCGCAATCATTATAATCGGACGGGGGAGCGCATCTGCGATCGTGATTGGCCGAATACTACACGATTATTTTACCTGAGCCTAGAAACCAATGCTCACAGTAAGTCTTATTAAAACCATGGCATGGTCTCCAAATATTGGTCACTCACTCACTAAGCGTTCCCCGGATCATAAATCTGCCTGAAAGAAGTAATGTCGCGGATGACAGAAAAGGTTCCGCCGAGTTGATAAGAGGATCGGATCGGATCGTAGGCACGGGTCGGGAGGTCTGAGGGTGCATGTGTCGCGGGGCGCATCCCCGGAGGCTGCGCGCTCGGCAGGGCGAGGGCGAGGGCGAGGGAGAGGCGGCAGTCGACCGCCGGCGGCCGCGGCGCCAGACATGTTCCACTGCATCGTGCAGCCGCGCCACGACTGGGGCCCGCCGGAGCTGGCCCATGCCTTCCCCGGTACGACTCCTCCACGCTCCCACTAATTGTGAGCCGCATCGCTTTTTCACGTGAACGCGGCACGCAGCTGCTTTGTTATTGTTGTATTGTGTGTGCGATGGGATGCGATGCGGGTCGCCCGAGATGCCAACCGTGTTCGTGTTTCGCAAGTTCAGTGACGAGTGCGGGGCGGTGAGACGCTCGGTGCAGGTGCGAGCCGATGGGACCCGCGCCAGGTAGTCGGTGACGGTGACTCGTATGTAATGCATAAGGTGCGAAGGATTATGTTCGGCGGGCGACAGTCTCGGCTGGACACCTGCGCGACGAAACACGCAGATGCCAAACTCGTTTGATTCAGTGATCGGTCCTATAACGGTCGATGCGTTGCATGCGGCGATGGCCGAGGCAGGCAGGGCGCTTCGTGCGGCGTCGAGTCGGCGAGCTTTCGTTCCTGCTTCCTGTTCCCGTCCGTCACTCGGTCACCCGCCAATGACGCACTCACAAAACATTTATTTATATTGTTGTGCGATACCGAGCACCGGACTTGGCTCTCGTTTACAAGTCTATGTGTTGACGTGTAAATCTGCTGCGGAAGCCGGAATAAAATGTTCCACTCGCTATTTGTATACAACGAAAAAATATTTGACCTTTCACTATACCATGCCATCAAGGATATCTGTCACTCAAAAGAGATTTCCAAAAATAAATAATCACGTTTTGTTTTTCTGGTCATCTACTTCTAAAAGTAGTGTTGATATTATTTTAGTCACGTGGAAGCTACAGAATATCGTTGGTTGCTTGTGGCTTGAGGTCCCTCAATGTGGAAGCTTTAGGGGAGGCCTACGTCCAGAAGCAACACAATGTTTAGATAACGATGACAATACGCATTATTTGGCCGGTGTTTACAAGTCGTCTGGTGAAGTAAGCTGTACACATGGTATCCCCATGCTATACATATAAATAGTAAACCGTGACTAGTTCTGAATATTGAACAATTACGGGCGATAAATAGCTTAGGTGTATGTTAACTGCCTCGTTGGTCTATAATATTTTAGGAGTTAGATGAGCCGCCTTTGGATCAACGGGTCCCGGGTTCGATTCCGGGGTCGGGCAAGTGTCTTTGTCTAAACCAGAGGCGCTTGTTCTGAGTGTGGGTTGTCATTTGTGTTCGTGAATTACATGTTTGTAAGCTGCGCCCGCGATACAGGCTATACCTAATGCAGAGCTTACGTTTTATTAAAAACGATGAAATGTTACACTGCAATTCCATTAAAACACGACACTATCGTCTGGTTGCACGTACTAACAATAGCAAAGATCGTGCTACGTATATTCCGACCAATCATTCAATCAATTGGCCAAGCTCGCAACAGCGCCCGCCGTACAGTGGAAATAAGGTGAGAAGAAAAAGAAAAACAAACCCATCACAGGTGGAGGGAATATGCTCGGATATACCTACATATAGCATGGGTACCAGTATTCACAATAACATTAAAATTTTCAGGACTCCAAGTGACTAATAATGTTTAGCTGGCACAAATTAAATCTGGCTGACGTCTATTTGGACGACATTTAAAAAACTTATTTATAGTGTGATAGAAAAGTTTACTGAAATAATAACTTTTTGGAATGCATTTAAATTGGTGTACAATTCGCTGGTGTCGGCGTTGTATGTCGTTCCAATGCCCCGAAGGCGCACATGGCGACAACCTTTGATATTTAACGACGAAACCACTGATGTCGCGTGTAAGAATATACACACTTTTATGGTCGTAGCGGTATCCGACATGAGCGAGACACGCGACGAGGTTAAGCATCTCGCCGTAAGTAAAAATTGCGAGTTGCATATTACATACCTACAATACTTGTCAGCGGGTTTAGTTATTGGCAATTATCGCCTTCCCGACTCTTAGCTGTTATTCGACGTTGGTCTTACTCATGTTTGTATGTACGTACACTTGCACTCGGCTTTCCCGTTTTTAAGAAGCTGAAATATTCACGGCTTCTATAGGGAGCAGTACACTTTGTTGACTATATGGCTGCCGAGCAAAGGCATTTGTAGCGGCTTCGGCTTCGATATATTTATTTAATTCTTCATGCAAACCTTTTAAATGAGCCGACTTCATGCCAAGAGGCTTTCTCTCCCAGTCAACTTTTGGGGGTACAGGGAGGGGCTTACGGTAGTGTTGCCCAAATCCAAGACCAAGACGAGACTTAGCCAGTCTTGGTCTTGTTCTTGCCGCAAGTCTTGCAAGACTCGCAATTACCTATTAGCCTATTGCTATTTATTAAACGTTACCTTAACGTAACAGAGTACATTTTGAGCTTGAATTAACATAGCCATAGTAAAGACCAACCAAATTAATAAATGTCTAAACATTTAATGAGAAATTCGAAAAGTCAACTGTCTTCGGGTGGGCTTTGAACTCACGACCTAAGCGATCCGTGCCCATGCTCGCATAACTGAGCTATATAATCGAAAAGTGCTGCGTCGGACCTCCTTCCGTTACATGGAGGGTAATTAGCCTACTATGCCACGCTGGCCAGACAGGTTGGCACTTTGGCACAGGTTTTCGTATCAATGGCCTCCTTCTGCGACGACGTCATGTCGCAGAAGGAGGCCGCGGAGCGGTTCAGGGAGGAGGACGTCCTGGCCGACCCGCGCCGCAGACGGAGGCCGGGGAGGAGGAGGCGACTGTACGCCCAACTCCTTCCCCCGCCATAGAGGCCGGTGGTGGGTCGGGGGACCCGCCACCGACGAAAGCCTCGATGACTGAGGGCGTCCCAGTGTACCGGGACGCCCTCTCCGATAGTCGCTTGCCCGCGTAGCGGGCACTTCGTCGGGGCGTCAACGTGGACTGCGCTTACGCGAACCGTTGGCGCCCCAAGCGTGCGTGTGAGGGTATACCGCTGGGGTTTTAGTGGGTACACGGGTTCTGTCGCGGGAGTCCCACATAAACACCGACCTCTCACCAGGGGGGCGGTGGTATGCATAAAGCATTTCCCCAGCGAAACAAAAAAAAAAAGGTTTTCGTATCAAGTATCCCCTCGACTGTGCTGCTACCTTAACGTGGTGAGGGGGCTTGTGTGCCTTTATGACCCGTTGGGGTCATACCGGCTCAGGGTCACCCATGCCGGGCGGGCCCACGGGGAGAGCCCAGCCAGACGAAAGCAGTACACGGCGTCGTAGCGGGTTTGGGCTCCAGGGACTCCTCTGTCCTCAGAGTTGCACTGCGAGCCCTAAACCGCTGCGGTGCACCAGTGTCCTCGGTCGCTCACCCGAGGGCTGACGTGGCTTGCTTCTTCGAGGCCGACATAACGGCCTCGAAGAAGGAGACGGCGGGGAGGGTTGCAAAGGAGGGAGCTCCGGCAGACCTGCGCCGTGGATGGAGGCCGAGGGAGGGTCAGGGGATCCGCCACCAACTAAAGCCTCAATGTCTAAAGGCGTCCCAGTTGCCCGGGATGCCCTCCGATAGACACACCACGTCAGAGCGTCACAGTGGAATGCGTTTACGCGAACCTGTGGCGCCCCAAGCGTGCGTGTGAGGGTATATCGCTGGGGTTTTAGTGGGTAGACGAGTCCTTTCGGAGTCCCACACAATCCCCAGCGAAACAAAAAAAGTGTTTCGTATTAAGTTGTCCTTCTCTTGTGGCTAGGTTATCAGGATGGAACGAAGTGGTAACACTATGCATTCTAAATTCTTCATGTAACCCTTAGTCAAGATTATAAAAATTACTTATTAGAAGTATTATTTTGATATCTACTTATCCTTACCATTATCTAATAACAATATTCCTTGCGAGATCAGCGTAATGTACGTGCACACGTTCCGAGCACCCGGAAACTTATGTTATACTTTGGAATCAAACAGTGTCAAATGTTGTGTGACGGCGACGACGACGATTGTATGCAATATCAATAGAAGCCGTCGGCGCATGTATCTTGACCTTGTTGTAGGTATTTCCGAATAGCAAAATTTCTTTAACAGGACAGTATCCGACCTTTGATGATGCCGACAACAAGACGATATTTTCATTCGCTATGTAGGTTATGGTATTTTTCATAATGCGTATATGGCCAATTTGCCATAAAAAACAAATTTGTCTAATACATAGAGTCCCTAAGCGTATACCCGAGCTCTTACTCGTATACTCCCTGAAACGCCACTCGCCCACTCGGTCCCAATCCCGACTGCAAGACGCGAGTCTCGCAGGCTTAGTCTTGGTCTTACACTTACACTGTCTGACTGAGGCGTAAAAAGAACTGAGTGAAGAATAGAACACGCATTTCTCTGCGTTGCCTAATGGGTTTATTAGATCACGTGTGATTTTTCCACTTAGTAACGATGGAGACAGGCTTTATTAAGGTAAACAACGGATTTCTTAGATGTGTATCAGATATTCGTGTCTTCCTGCCTGGTCGGCATACATTTTTTCAAACAAAGATTTTTAGTGGAAAACTTATTAGTTTAAGATAACATACTCACATTAAAATAGTCTTCACAGAAATAAATATGAAAAATTCGTAATACGACGCTCAGGCCGTACGAGCTTTAACCACATCGCTGCCCTAGTCCAACAGTGAGATACGTTGAACAAAGTTATATATACTTTTATGATTTTACTGTCAATAATTCACTCTTTGTTCATTGAAATCTGGTTTTGAAATTCCATAGAAGGACATTTGAAGAAGTCTCTGCGTAGAAATAAAAGAAAAGTAAATGAACTAAAGGTCGGTAAAAATATGCTTCAATGTCTCAGTGAGACATTAAAATTTAGGCACTTTGGTTGCGTTTTACAAATATCCGATTTTCGAAACGGACAGATGAGCAAATTTGTCACATGAAACAAAACTTATCACAATATTGTTTTTTTTTAAAGATAATATCTTACTGTTTAACTAGGGCAGCGATCATATCCCTTATTATTTTCTTGTTTAGAACAAGAAAATATTGATGTGTTTTTGCGCAGTGGGACCGCACACCAATAATGATTAACTCTAGAATGCATTTTTAGCATACTAAAATTATGTAATTCGTGGCGGTCCGAGCTAATGTTCTCTCTATAGTCTGCGGTGCCGCCTACCTACAAGGCATAGCGCGCAGCCAAAAAATTCATAAATGTACAGACTAGTGAGAATATCACCCTGCCCACCAGACATTCGGCTGCAGCTGGCGGAGCAGACGCGCGTGCTGGAGGCGCGCGCGGAGGCCACGGCGGGGGTGGCCGGGGAGCTGCACGACTACTGCCGCAGGCGGGCGGACCTCGAGCACGAGTACTCGCGCGCGCTCGACAAGCTGGCCAAGGCCGCCGCCGCGCGCGACCGCGACCAGCGCCACCGCCGCGAGCACTGGCCGCTGGCGGGCGCGCACGCCTGCTGGCAGGCCGCGCTGGACGACGCGCGCGCGCTGGCCCGCGACCACGCCGCGCTGGCCGAGCTCTACGCCGGCCCGCTGGCCGCGCGGCTGCAGCGCGCCTCCGACGACGCGCTGCGGCTGCACCGCAAGTGGCGCGACGTGCTGGCCGAGCGCCACGAGGAGCTGGGCGCCGCGCTGGCCGCCGCCGCCGCGGCCGCCAAGGACCACGCCGCGGCCGCGGCCGACTGGCGCGCCGCCGCGCTCAAGCTGCGCCACGCGCACGACCAGCGCCGCCGCCTGGCCGCCGCCTCGCCGCCGCGCCCCAAGAAGCTCAAGGCGCTCGACAAGGAGCTGGACAAGCGGCGCGCGCGCCACGCCGAGGCGCGCGCCCGCGCCCTGCGCGCGCGCGCCGACTACGCGCTCGCCCTCGAGGCGGCCAACGCGTCGCTGCAGCGCTACTACCTGGACGACGTGGCCGACGTCATCCTGTGCATGGAGGTGGGCTTCGAGGCGGCCGTGTGCCGCGCCGTGCGCTGCGCCGCCGACGCGGAGGGCGCGTGCGCGGCCGCGGGGGGCGAGGCGGCGCGCGCCCTGCGCCACGCGGCCGACGCGCTGGACGCGCTCGCCGACCGCCAGCGGCTGCTGCAGGCGCACGCGCAGACCTTCGCGCTGCCGCGGCCCGTGGCCTTCCAGGGGCCCGCGCCCGAGGCGCAGGACGCCGACATGCGCGCGCTGGTGGCCGACGCGGCGCCCGACGCCGACGAGGCGGCCGCGCTGGCCGCGCGCGACCTGGCGCAGAGGCTGCACACGCTGGCCGCCGCGGCCCGCCTGCTGCGCGCCGAGTGCCGCGAGAACGCCAAGACGCTGGACGCCGCCGAGGCCGAGCTCGTCAAGCAGGTGGAGGGCGCCGACGCCGACTGGGAGGTGGCGCACCTCTTCGGCGCGGGCGGCGTGGGCGCGGCCGGCGTGGCGCCCGCGCCGCCGCCGCCGCCCGAGGACCAGGAGGACTACTACCTCGCCGTGAGTGCCCTAACCGTGTATACTTTCACTTGAGCCCCTGGTCCTATCACATCACCATCGCAGAGTACGCAACACCTCTCTCGGAGTGTGCAAGACCCGTGCCATTCGAGCGTTGATCGTATCACCGCAACGTATGGTCCTTCAATATACCTCGCGAGGCCAAAATATTTCTTTGGCATAAGAGTGATTTGTGCGACAATTAAGTAAATTAAATAGTCGTGATTGAACTGCAAATATTATAACTGGATCGACTCGATAACTACGCTTCCCATATTGGATATTTTTGGGAAATATGTCGACTACAGTTGAACAAATGGATACTATCTGAGTTAGAAAATGTTGCACTCATATTGCAAAAAGCACAAACACAACTCTCACATAAAACATACATATTATATTTACACAGTTTGAAAATAGTATATTTCATTACAAGTGCGGAAAGGCTGTCATTGCAAAGAGTTCCGATAAATGTCTACCCGAGCCGAGGCGCAGCCGAAGGCGAGGGTTGACAGTCGGAACAAGTTGCAATGACGATACCGCACGTGTACTGGACGACATTAAACTTTAAAAAATGAAACAATTTAATATAATAATAAAAAAACATTAAACTCAACTAACTAATCATTTATGACTTATAAAAGAAAATGGCGCCAACCGTAGAATATAAGCAGAGATTTTTTTTTCTTCACCCATTTTAGTAGGCAAAAGCAAATATGCCTATACGGCCAAGTCTTCAGTAGATTTTTTCATTTATATGAAATGAAAATGAAAAGAAACCTAACCTAACTCATTCAATCAAATCATTAAATCTGATATTGAAACAAATTAGTAAGTAGTTTCTTTTTAGAAATATACGTATTTGCATGAATCATAAAAACTTCTATGATTTTTTTAGTAAAAACTTCATGGTTGGTTTTTCCTTATAATAGACATTATTTTGACAGTTGGGAAAGAAACGCACTAGTGCGGGAATGGTAAAAAAAAGCACGCGTGTGTAATAGCCCACTTCCCGAACGCTATACGGCCCTGCATTATGCCACTTTTTGAGCAACTGTATTAAAAAAATATATTTCGATGTTTTGCAGCGCCGCTTATAGTGGATTATGACGAACCGTTTGAACCATCTTCCAGGTTGTCCCAATTACATCGATGAGATTGTTGGAGCAAACGAGTGATTAACAAGACGCGTCGTCGCTTGCAGAAGTTCCGAGCGTACGTGTCGAGCGCCGGGCGGCTGGCGCGGCTGGAGAGCAAGGCGGCGGCGGTGCGCGGGCGGCTGCTGGGCGCGGGGGCGGGGGCGGGGGCGGGCGGGGACGAGTCCGCCCCGCCCACGCCGCCGCGCCGCGCCGCCGCCCGGCTGCGGCGCGGGCAGGGCGCCTTCGCGGCGCCGCTGGAGCAGGGGCTGCCGCGCGTGCTGACGGCGTGCGTGCGCGTCATCGCGCTGCACGGCCTGCGCCAGCAAGGCGTGTTCCGCGTGTCGGGCTCGCAGGTGGAGACGCAGGCGCTGCGCGCGGCCTACGAGCGCGGCGAGGACCCGCTGGCGCGCGCCTCCGCCGCCGACGTCAACTCGGTGTGCGGCCTGCTCAAGCTGTACCTGCGCGAGCTGCGGCCGCCGCTGCTGCCGCCGCAGCTGCAGGCGCGCCTGCTGCGCGTGGCGGCGCTGCGCGACGACGCGGCCTTCGCGGCCGGCATGCGCGCCACGCTGGCCGCGCTGCCCACGCCCGCGCTCCTGGCGCTGCGCTACCTCTTCGCCTTCCTGGCGCACGTGGCCGAGCACGCGCACGCCAACATGATGGACGCCTGGAACCTGGCCATCTGCCTGGGCCCCACGCTGCTGGCGGCCTGGGGCGACGCGGCGGGCGCGCAGGTCGCGCAGCAGAACCTGCTCAACGAGCTCGTCAAGCGCACCATCGAGCTGCACGCGGACATCTTCCCGAGGGACCTGGCGCCGCACGCCGTCTACCGCCGCCCGGGGTGAGCCTCTATCCGCCCCCCTCCCACCTCCCCCGCCCCTCGCGCTCACCTCCTCTCGCACGCAGGGAGGACGAGGAGGGGAGCGACGTCGAGGACGCGGCCGCCGAGGCGGAGGCGGAGGCCCGCGCCGGCGAGGAGGCGGACGCCCGCCCGGGGCCGGAGCCCCAGCCCCAGGCCGCCCCGCCGCCCTCCACGGACGAGCACGACGCGCCCGACGACCTGTCTCTCTACGAGGACGACGGTAAGTTCTCGCTTCTGCCTTGTCGGCCGTCCTATCCTGCGAGGGCCGTGCGATCTATGAAATAAATATCAAAACTCATTTAATCAGGTTGGCCCGTTGGAGCTCTTCTGACGAATTAAACAATAAAGGAAAATGTAAAATTTATCATTTAAATATAAATTTCATTATTTACCACCGGTTAGGAATGCATATCTATAGAGTAGAGCCAACGAGAAACTCTTTAGCTGCTCATTTTAAAGCACAAGGCCGGTACAAGACGGATTTGTGAGGGCAAACTCGCGCAACAGTAGCAAGGGGCCATACATCGGCAACATCTAGTCAACAATAGTAACCTTCTAATATCTGAGCCGACCGACGGCATCTGTTCACAAGCATGACGCATGTGGCAGCCATCGCCCTCTTCAACCTTCTTGCAGGGAGAACGACTCGCCCCTCCACAATGAAGGTTTATGATGTCTATTCTTTTTCTACATCAAGTTTACGTCATCAAAGTGGGCACGCTCAGTGCCAACTGGCTGCAGTCTCCCCAAGTCCTTGCACTTTTGACAAACATAACAAAATGTAACAAAAAAGAAACAACCTGATACAAAAATCCACCGGAGTGAAAAACTAGCGTCCGTTTGTCTGTCTTAAAATGCGAACGATATTAATCTCCAGATGACATCAGCGACGAAGACGCGGCCAGCGGCGAGTGGCCCCACGCCGGCGCCCGGGCGGAAGACGACGACCCCTGCAGGTCGGTTCCAGGCCTCGGCCCTCCTGCTGTTCAATGTCGTGAATGTCAAGTATAAGTCATCATATCGTGCTAAAGTTTAAATGCGTTTCTCTTTTTTTTTTTAAACGAAACCCTTTTAAACGAAGCTTGGTGTAACCTGTATCGCTGGGGCAGTTTACAAACATGAAATTCACGATCACAAATGACACCCACACTCGGAGCAAGTGCCTCTGGTTTACTAAAAGACACTTGCCCGGCCCCAGAATCGAACCCGAGACCCCGTGATCTAAAGGCGGCACACCCAACCCCTAGACCCGTGGGTCTGCATCTGACGCGTGGCTGATGTTGTTGCAGGTCGGCTGCCGCGCAGCAGGTACCTCTCGAGACGCGCGTGTGACGTCACGCACGCGCACACGCACGTCGGCCGAAGCGTGGCGGTGTGTGTGTGTGTGTGTGTGTGCAGCTTTATCTGTCCGCTTGCATATGGCCGTGACGTGTGGCGACTGCGACAGAGACCAGCCAGTGACGTTGTATCGTTCACCTTTCGCTAGCAAAGGAGTTCCATTTGCCAAGATGGAGTATGCGCCTCTTGTCTGTGCTTGGGACAATCGCGCCAGCAAATATTTCGTGCAACAAAAGTTTCGATCCGTGCCTTGGGAGCGTCGCTCTTGCCTTATAAACGAGACTGAAGTATAATTATTGTCAGCGATGATCAGTTAAATATTTGCCAACTCGTAGATATTGTTGTATATGTGTATTTACGTAAGTATATGTAGTGCTGTGCTGTGGTGTGCTATGCGGTGGGCGGTGCTGTCTGTGTAAATAAACATTTTGTTGTGCATGTGAGTGTTTGATTTGGTTGCGACTGCCTCGTTGCGTATGTGTGCGCTTCCGTCGATGTGTGCGCCGCTTCCGGTCGAACCGCGTTCCTGCAATGGCATCGGCTTGGACCGGTTGACCGGCGCACACGTTGAACGCCATTGCCCATCCAAATACAAATCATCAAACGGGCGAGCAGGTCCCTGTTCATTCTATTCACTCAACCCGCAGAGGGATTCGCTTCTGGATTGTTTTGCAATATAGTCGGTCATTTTATGTGCCATAGATGTTGCAATGAAATCGATTAACTATGCAAAGTACTTGCGGCCGGCAAACGCGGGCAATAACTTTTTCTATGAAAAATTTACGAATAACACTATGACCCAATCTCATCGACTCATTGGAAAAGTCCACTATTAGCTGTCATTTGAGACAAAACTGCTTGCCAACGATTTTGCTAGCCAAAAGTACTTTTATATTTATCGGGTTAGGACACGACGGGATAGGCTGGTGAATAAGAAATTCATACCATACCTTGAGAGTATCCAAGTACCTATTGCTATTTGTGTTACCCCAAGCACCATTGCTAATCCCCAAGTAGCGTCGCAGACCGGCACATGAACCGATGGGTCGCGGCACTGAAGCGTATAACTTTAAAACCGAGGGCCCGCAGCTTGCAAATGTGTGAGTGCGAGGGCCACTCACGAAGCCCTGTGCGTGTGCGTGTGCAGGAGGCGAGCCGCGCTGCGCCGGCGCCAGGGGCCCAGGGACACGCCCCCGACCACCCCCACCCCCACCCGCCGCCCAGGTGACCAGGCCTTCCATGGCATTTGACTACGCATACATACAGAATGCGTTCCACTTGGCGTTCACAACGCCTAAAATGCTCATTCAGGCGTTCCACATGGCGATCACGATCGTTGTGGTCGCGGCGAAAACGTCATTGATGACGTCATTACTTATGCTCACGCCAAGCTCTCGACGCCCCATCTCGAAAGGTGGGTCGTTGTGAGCGTTTTGAGAATTTGAGCGCCAATTTTAAAAACTAAAAGCAGAAACATGGCGACAATAACAATATCGTTTTATTGTGCTGAACTAGATCGGACAAGACATTATCGAAATCAATAATACGGGGTTTATCTGATAGTTTTTCACGATTATATTTTTGTAAAATTGTATTTCTTTCTTCATCTGAGCTAGACAAACTAGTACTTTTATTTCGACGCACCAACTAATTTCGTTTTTAAAATTAGTTAAACACTCCTTGAAAATTAAAGTAGATATATACATTTTTTTTAATAAATCATCTAAACCGATATTTAATAGAACTTAAACCACTTACAAATTGTAATATAACCTCATCCACCTTTTGTTTAGTTTTTTTTCGCCCAAAACTCTCTCCACTTCCATTCCACTTGAGTATATAATTGTGACGCCCAGAACCAAGTGGAACGGCGAAAACCGTGGTTGTGAGCATGGTCGTTGTAAGTGCTAAGTGGAACGCACCCACAGTGCTCGCCAAACTTTTTGGAGGCTGGGCACGCGCCCCACCCGCAAGCTTCGCTCGTATTGGTTACGAGATGTACGATGCGCAAGATCGCACCGACGGCTACATTCAGAGCGGCCATAAAGTTTGGCGAGGACTGTACATGCCTTTGCACCGCCGCGTGTACCTGTAGTTATTTGTCCACGGCGTTCATAACCAAAGAAGGAGGAGGCTCTCAATCTCAAAAATATCCTACTACTTGTTGGTAACACACATAAAAACCTAAAAAGCGAAAAATAACCAATAGTGTTTTTTTATTTACTAAAAAGTTTTTACGTACAAAGAGAACAGTATGTTTGTAAATAGTAGATGCCGTTTGTAAGAAATGTGTACAAGTCGATGCAAACGATCGCCATCCAAGTCCAAGTGGGAGACCAGCCAACCTAGACTACATTTTTTGTCGATTGCGTGAAAGCAATAGTCGGCGAAAGGCACTTCCGAGTATTTGAAATGCGATGTGTTTAGGCGCCTGGCGGAGAGCACGCCCGACCTGGTGCTGGACCTGCCGGCGCGGGCCCCCACGCCTAGCGCCCCCGCGGGGCCGGCCCCCGACGCATCGGCCCCCGCCCCCGACGCAGCGGCCCCCGCCCCCGCCCTCGCCCCCTTGGCCCAGCCCGCGCCCCTGGCGGACTCCGCGGACACCTTCCTGCACAACCGCGACACGCTCAAGAAGAGACCCCCGCGCAGGTACTTGTGCGTCTTACCCACCCCACTGCGCTTGCCAAAGCCTAGCCCGCTGTTGTTTGGTATGTGTCTGTCTTCCTATTAACCCACTAATTAGGAAGTCCAGAGATAGAGCAACACTTGAGGTACCCGAATCACCCCCATGTATGTTCTGCGATTTTTCATAGTATTTTATACACTTTTTATTAGCTTCAGATGAATGTAATACGCGTTAGATGTAAGTAACGGAATCTTTGAACATGGTTTTGATCCAGTTAAAAACGTCGGATTAACTCGAAATTACGGCATACTTATTAAGGACCGATTACAATTCAATATTTTAAACAGTTTGATCCGATATCCTTACTAGTATAATCAGGATTAGCGATTTTTTGTTTGAAGAGACGGTTAGTGCGAGTTTAGTTAGTTCTTAAACTCAAACTCAAAATTAACTTTATTTACGTAGGTTTTATCACAAAACTCTTATAAATCGTCATATTTACAGTTACCATTATCATCATCTTACGACCCCTGTCCCACGCCAGGTGGCAGTCTCCATACACCCCTATCAGTCGTCATATCTACAGTCACACCTTTCATACACAATTTCTCATGCTTACAATCCATCCATCTCTCTTGATCTTCCACAACCCTTACGTCCACCCACATTCAAGCTGAAACTCCCCCCGGTTCGGAATGCTGCTCTACAGAGAAGAGCCGGCAAGAAACTCTGTAGTTGCTTTTTTCAATCAATGGGTTTGTTTACAAAAAGCACTAAACAGCATAGTGAGAGCAAGTTCGCCAGATGAGAGAAACACACAACACGTTAACGCAATAAATGACAACTAGGCCTTGAAAAAGGAAAAATGAAAATAACTGATACTCCAAATGCGGATCTACCGCAGGTGAAACACCGCTCTTCTATGCAATAGCTAATACAGTGACCTGCAATACTAAGTACTACACCTTTAATATACCATTTTTTTCTAAACTATAGAAGTTAGAGATTTAAAATAAAAAACGTTTTATAGCAAATGTTATCTATCAGCTTTCTATGTAACTATAGCAAACTCTACATTAGGATACATCTTCCTTTTTATTCGAAAGTATATCTATCTTGTGTAAGTTGTGTAATTAAAAAGTTATTGCAATTTTAAAAGTGTGATACTTAGATTTGCAGCCCAGTGTAGTTAAGTAAATATCATAAACATATTGGTAAATAATAACTAAAAAATATAAAATAAATAAAAGATACGCTTTTATAGAAAATCTAATTTTCGAACTACATATTAAAGTTTCTTTTTTTAAAGTAGATGATTTTTCTTTGACTAACTGTATCATATTGAATTGTACTTTTAAGCATAAAATTCAGCTTCGGAACTTTGACCAAAATTATGTTTTCATACATAAAAAATCATACATAGACCAAACATTTTTAATTCAGAAAAAAAGATCATAGCACGAAAACTATGAGAAATCACAGAACACACATGGGGGTGATTCGGGTACCCCAATGGGTGCTCCATCTCTGGACTTCCGTTTGGCACTATTTTTTGAGACCTGCATATTAGCATTTACACGTTGCAAACATATCAGATGCATCTTTGGGCAATGCTCCACAGTCGACGTTTAACAGAACCGACGCAATCGGTCGATGACTTATACCTTGTAGCTGGCGCTTGCGTCCGCCGTGTTGCCAGTGGGGATGTCGCCTCGCGCCTAATCCTCGCGTGACATCCATTCGGTTGTTTGTCTGCATTACGCTATATTCATTGCCCTGAGCCGATTATTTCATTAGTCCGTTGCCGGCTTATCTCGGTCATTTCCTTCGAGCCAAGTGCGAGTTGCGCAATCTTCGTGTTTGTTCGATAGTCGTCCCGAGGTCTAGTCGCTGTTATCTTTTCATCGGCTAGTTAAAAGAATATTTCCTTCAATTTGATTGCTACTTCATCTGTTTACTGTTTTTTTAACCACTTCCCTTAACTTTTTTGATTGATGGCTTGCCATGTTACAACAACGAAACTCCGCATGCCAATGCCATAGGTAAATGCAGGTAAAAAGAATATAACAAAAATAAACTAAATAATTTTGATATTGCTGGTTTCATCTAGGATAGTAAATAAAGTACACATTAAATTTAATTAAAAATAAAATTAATGTCATATTTCCAAAAAGAAAACCATCAAAGACCTTATGTAATAAAGGTTAGGGAAACTTTTTAGTGATCCAATGTTTAATCACGAACGGGTCGCCTAGCTATCGCAAACGTTAAACTACAAAATTCGTTATGTGTGTTTCTTATCGATTCTGGACTTTCAGTGCATAATTGCCGAGTTAGAGCATTTTCAATTGGTGACCAAAATGTAAAAAAGTCGCTTGTTTTTTCCTGAAATTAAGCACGCAGTGTCTTTGCCTGCAGTAGTTGCGATAATTTCCTAGTGGCTTTAGGGTTCCTAGTGCACTCTGCATAGATACATTGCTTTGCTTGGTATGAAAAGACACCAAACTGTCAAAATCTTACAATATTCCTTATTTAAAACACCCCTATTCTAAAACATGCGACATTGAAACAATCAAACAAACTACGCAACCGATTTTAATGAAATTTGCACGCCGTGTACAGTTTGATCCAACTTGAAGGTCACGTATCCTGACGCCGTCTTACCCATCCCAAGCAATGTTGTGTATCATAAAGCATTAGAATAATAATAGTAGATTGTATCACAAGGGAGCAAAGTAACATTTTTACGGCGAGGGCGCTTTTTTTGTATCCAGAGCGTGGCGAGGGATTCTTTAATAGAATCCTGAACGTAGCGAGGGATTCAAAGTACGTCGCCCGAGCCAAAAAATATTTTGCGCCCGAGTGATACACTCTACTTTTCATCACCCTCTATGAGAAAATAAGAGGCGCCTTATATTTTATTGTAATATTATTATTTAATAAAACATTAGTAACAACTAAATTAAAATAATAATAAAACAACTAAAAGCATTTACATAATTAACATTTAAAACGCTGAACACTAAGATGTTTCAAAATCAAAAAGTGCGCGGCAAAGTAAATTGCGGCGCACTTACGAGCATAAAGGGGATTAAAAACTCATTACTGCCCGGCAAAAAGCCTAGAAGAGAAAATAGCTACTTTTGCTCCCACTTAAAGAGGAACAAAACGACACTTTTGGAATAGATGATGATGATTGCTCTTTTCTGTTCTAGACTTTTTAGCGGGCATTAATGAGGTTTGAATTTGGAACTTCATGTTCATTGAAATCGAACCCAAATTGTTTCGACTGTTCCGAAGACAAAAAGGCCTATCTGCAATACTGCTTTGAAACCATTTTGAACTTCATATTATATTATATTTATGAAGAATAGAGTTCAAAATGGTTTCAAAGCAGTATTGCAGTGGGTTTAGATTACTAGATGTAAGTGTTGGCTGTACGGTGCGAGGAGGCGCGGCAATATAAAAAAAATGCGCGTGTTTTCCTTCTCTGTTTCTGTCTTGTAATCGGTACGGACTTTATTGAATTTTGCAAAAAAGTGAGTTCTATGTCGAGTTCTGAAAGCGATAGTGGATCAACTCCTGAAACAATAATAATAGAACCCAATAACGTCATACAAAACGTAATACCTACGAAATCCCGGGAGATATATGTAAAAGCCTATGACAATTTTATACTATGGAATAATTTGTGTAAGTGCATTTCGGCGTATTTTCAAGAATTATCCAAAACGTATGTTTTTTTATTCAAATTACTCATTATTTGCTTAATAGTGACTCTTAGTTATTTTCTCATAGAAGGGGATGAAAAGTAGAGTGTATAACTCGGGAGCAAAATATTTTTCCCACTGGCGATGTACTTTGAATCCCTCGCTACGTTCAGGATTCTATTTTAGAATCCCTCGCTATGCTCGGGATTTTATTCTAGAATCTCTCACTTCTCTCTGGATTCAAAATAGCGCCCTCGCCGTAAAAGTATTACTTTACTCCCTTGTCATACAATCTACTATTTTATTAATTATACAAATTCGAATTTAATATTCATAGTTAAGATGTCTTATAACTTATAGCAATGTCGCATGTTTTATAATACTGGTCGAAATCGTCTACAAGTCGCCCTACTCTTTGCGTCCGCTTATTAGACCAGGGCGGAAGCTTGAGAAAATGGTGAAATAAAATAAAAATAGGATGAAATTATTTGACACGAGAATTTTCGATTGAAAATGAGGGTGCTTTTTCGATATTAAGTCAACCCTATTTTTGTTATATTCTCTTTTTCTTTTAAAACAATTAGAGTGGACATTATTCAAATGTCTGTATTCCAATATGGACTGGGATTCCAGAAAGTACACAACAAATTTAGTTTTTATAAATGTGCTCTTTTGGAATGTTTGTTGTTCTCGTTCGCGCAGGTCGTCGCGCTCGGACGGGCCCGGCGAGGAGGAGGCCGCGGGCTCGGGCTCGGGCTCGGGCTCCGGGTCCGGGCCCGGGTCCGGCTGCGGCTCGGGCCCCAACAGCCCGGTGCCCGGGCGCAACACGGCGCGCGTGTGCGCGCAGTTCGCCGAGCTGACGCTGACGGGGGGCTCGCTCAAGCCCGCGCTGGCCGCCAAGCCCGCGCTGCTGCGCAGGCCCACGCCGCACCCGCACCACCCGCGCCCCTGAGCGCCCCGGCGCCCCCTATAGTCTCGTTATTTTTGTACGCGCGTCTCGCAGTGGGGCACTGTACGCACCGCGCCGAGCCGATAACTGTAACCTCGTACCCAATAAACCAGTATTATATACCTCTTTGGTTTCATTTCACACTCCACCCCTCCGACAGAGAGCCGCGCTGCATCTTGTTATTCATTTACCAGTCATCCATGGATATGGATGCGTATGCGGGAGGGAGTGGTCACACGCGCATTGGATGGACGTTTGTGGCTACTGTTACTGTCACTCCGCGACCCATCTACTGGGACCACCGGTAATTATATGGTTAGACCAGCGGTCACTTCACGCTACTCACTACGCGTAACGAACGACTGCCATAGACTGTAGAGTGGCTGCCGGGACCGACGGCTTTACGGGCCCTCCAGATACATACGATGACGGACACGCAGCCAGCAGAGTCAGACCAGCCAGTATAAAATTGGCACTCCGAAACATTAAAAATTGTATGATTTCTTCTGCCGAAATCTATGCTATTTATGTTATCTTTGAATGTTTATAGAATATCGTTAAAATATGTACTGCTGGCGCACAGAAGGAATGCCAGCTTCTGCATAGTTTTTAGTGGGATATAAACGTAGTTTACGCAAGCTGACATTCAGGATCACTCTCCGTGCTCTTTTCAAGACCAACAGTTTAGTTTTAGGTAGGTACACCGCCCCATGATGCGATACAATAGCTAATGACAGGTTTCCAAGGTTTTTTAGTAAAGGGATCAATGAACTACCTATGACATGGCAAACGAGCATAGATACCAACGGTGCACACTTTGATTAATCACTATCACTACATAGTTGTACCACCATCATTGTAACCCTCTTATTTAAAAGAGCAACCATGGAGTTTCTTGCCGGCTCTTCTCTATGGAATGGCATTCCGAACCGGTGGTAAAAACTAAATTATTAATTTTATTTTATGATTTTTATTTTTAAATTTTTTTTTCTCTTTAATCTTTGACTATTTGAAAGCATTCGCAAGAATTTATTCGAATAAAAAACATTTTGATTTTGATTTTTTAGTATAAAACAAAGTCGCATTCTTCTGTCCGTCCCTATGTATGCATAAATCTTTAAAACTACGCAACGGATTTCGAAGCGGTTTTTTTTAATAGATAGAGTGATTCAAGGGGAAGGTTTTTAAGTATAACCCACCCCCGCTTTGCACGGGCGAAGCCGGGGCGGGCCACTAGTTAAATATATTTTACAAAAAAGAATATGACTTTATATTCCTCCCGTACAAAACGCCACTTTAATCAAATCTAATTTGGGGCCGTTACAGCTTGTATGCTATGCATTTCTAATGAAGGGCGCCATCTGGAGGTGCAGTGCGGCTTACCTGCGCATGGATCTGCGTCCACGGACGGACTGCAGATCGCGTCGCGCGTGGAATAGCTGCGTTGTTTGTTTACAACGGGACTATTCGGGTCAGTGTGGCGTCTCGGCCGCTCCGCGCTCGGCCAGTGGGACGGTGAGTCACGCTGCACGCACTCCGGGGAACTCTCGAAATAGAACGCACAACAAACACCCTCGGGCCGGTGGGATCGCAGCTTTATTCATATTTTGTACATAATAGATCGCTGAAGCGCACGCTTACGTTCTAACCAACACCTAAGGCTATCGTCGGATCCGACGAAATAAACTTGTGACGAAACGATAAACATCTTTGCGTCCCGGTCGCACGTAACACGATCGCACCCGCCGGGGGCTAGTACCGCAGGCAGTGGTCGTGGTGCATGGCGTGGTGCAGCGGCTGAGGCGCCGCGTTCTCCTTGTCTCGCGCGAACTGCGGCGCGCCCGCGGCCGCGGCGGCGGGGGCGGGGGCCGCGAACTCGCCGGCCAGCGGGGGCGGCTCGTACTCGTCGCCCGAGCCGTCGGACGCCTCCAGGTAGCCGAAGAGCCGCGCGGCGCCCGCCGCCTTCTGCTCGCGGCGCCTGCCGGCCGCGGCCCCCGGCCCGCCCCCGGCCGCCCCGGCGGCCCCCGACCCGTCGGCGGGGTGGCCGGCGCCGCCGTAGCCCGCACTTCCGCCCGCCGTCCCGGCGCGGCCCACGCCCGTGGGCACCTTGAGGTTGCGGCTCTCGATGTGGCTGCGGAAAGAGGGGACCGTTACTGGGAGAGCGGGGCGCCTCGCGGGACGCGTCGGGCGCGGTACTGACTGGGCGTCGCGCAGGTGCAGCGCCAGCTGGTGCGGCTCGTCGGCGAGGAAGGGGCACTTGGCGCAGGCCTTCTTGTTGTGCACCTTGTGCACGTGCGTGGCCAGCCGCTCGGCGCGCGCCGCCTTGTACTCGCAGAGCGCGCACGCGAAGGGCTTGAGGTGCGTGTTGAGGTGCCGCTTGAGGCACCAGTTGTCCACGCCCGACCACGCGCAGTAGCAGCACGCGTAGCGCCGCTCGCCCGCCTGCGCACAGCCACACCGCACTCTGAGCCGGGCCCGCGGGCCGCCGGGGCCGCTTTCCGCCCGGCCGAGCTACTTCACCTTCCGCCTTACAGCAGGCGCCGGCGCGGCGGACCCGGCGACCGCGGGGGCCTTGTGCGGCGCCGCCTCGGCCTTGGCGGGCGCCGCCCGCTCCAGCTTGACGGGCGCGGGGCGGTACTCGGGCGCGGGCAGCGAGGGCGCGGGCGCCGGCGCGGGGGCAGGGGCGGGCGGGGGCGCCGCGGGCGGGGGCTCGCTCGGCGGCTTGCTGTAGTAGTGCACCTGCGGGCTCGCCACCTGCGAGCACAGCGCGCGTCCAGTTGCCGGCCGAGGGGCGCTAGGCCCGCGGCTGGCCATTGGCTCTTACCTGCGGTTTGGCGGCGGGCCGGCGGATGCGGTTGAGGTCGTAGGGCTGGTCGCGATGCATGCGCAGGAAGTGCTTCTTGACGTGGTCGGCGCGGTTGAACTGCTTCTGGCACAGGTAGCAGTGGAAGGGCTTCTCGTCGCGGTGGATGTTCTCGTGGCGCGTGAACAGGTCCCGGCGGTCGGTGGCGTAGGGGCAGGCGCCGCAGGCGTAGCGCTTGCCCCCGTCGCCCTCGGGCGTCGTAGGCGCCCCCGCGCCCGCCGCGGCGCTGGCGCCCCCGTCGCCCTCGCCGCCGCGGCGCTCGTTGCGCATGGCCTCCACCTGCTCGAAGCACGTCACGAGGTCAGGGATCGGGGAGGCGGAGGCGGGGACGGCGACGCGCGGGAGGGGGGGGGCGACCTTGTTCTTGAGGCGCTGCAGGTACCGCGTGAGGTCGTCGAGGGCGGGGTTGTCCCGCAGCAGGTGGTCCGCGGCGGCGGGGTCCGAGTGGTGGTCCCTCGCCAGGTGCACGCGCACGCCGCGCGCCCAGCACGACGCGAACCCGCAGCCGCCCAGCGGGCACTGGAACGCGCGCGCCTGCAACAGCTCACTGTCGTCAGGCCGCCGGGGCCGGTCGCTGGGCGGCGGCGGCGGCGGCGGCGCTGCCCACCTGGGAGTGCGTGCCCAGCCAGTGCTCGGCCACGCGCGCCAGGAAGCCCACGCACTCGCAGTCGGCGCACTTGAAGAGGCGCTGCGCGGGGTTGTAGGAGGCGATGCGCGAGTGCGCCCACGCCAGCGGCTCCTCCGCCGCGGTCCAGCGGTCCTCGGCGCTGGGGTCGATGCGCGGCGTGAAGTTAGCCTGGAGTAACGTTTCAGTCACTTTTTGTACGTCAAAGGATATCTCCGAAATACATACTTAAATGGGGAAGTAACTCAAATGACCAACATTTGAGCGAAGGAGCGTAAGCCACGCGGTTGCTTGACTACATTTGCGAACCTTCCCCCACCGGATCCCTTTTGGTTCAAGATGTTCTATTGCTTCTCTACATAGTATATTTTTAAGATAACAGAATATTTCGTTGTTGACTGTAAGGCGATTGCTTGTGGAGACCGCGGAATCTCCATTACTATGACGCCCTCTTAATAATTAATGTGCATGGCCCGCTCCAGGGTTCGCCCCTCGGGCCTCCCCGTGCCTTGTTAAGTGTCGCAAATGGCCGAAGCCAAGTGGCAGCCGCCAGGGCGGTGGCCAGACGTGCACAGTTTGGTTTATAGAGGAGCGCGTGATCGAGTGAAGGGTGCAGCGCCGTGCCTGGAGGATGCCGGGCGGAGGGAAGCCGTTCTGCATGAGCGCGGCGAGGCCCCACGCCGTGATGTGCTCCTCGGGGCGCAGCTCGTCGTCCAGGTCGCGCTCCGCCGCCGGGAACTCCACGCCCACCACGTTGACGCCCACGCCCACGCCCCCCACGCCCGGCTCCTCGCCGTACAGCTTCTTGGTGATCTCCTTGAACATGTCCTCGCAGTCCATGGTGAGCGAGGCCACGCTGGCCACGCCGCCGCCGCCCTCCATGTCACGCAACCTGCGCACGCGCAATCGTTAATCGGACCGAGGGTAGGCGACGAAAGGAATGTGGACAGGACATGTACGATAGAATCATTCAAAGAAATATTCCAGAAACCAATTATAGTTGGTTTCCAAACACAGTATGTTTTGTATTCAAAGATTTGTAAGATAATGAATGAGAAAAAGTCCTAGATTCAGTGGTAAGTCTTTAATCGGCAAGAAAGCGTCGGCATCGGCACCCGGGAGCCACCTTCGGCCGATGGCGGAACTACGCGTCACCCGCGGCCGCATAGGTGCGATGGCAATAATTAAGAGCCACGCCGCCGTGTCGCCTCCGACGGGCGGGACCGGCGACGGGGCGCCGCTGCACCCGGGGGGGCCGAAGGGCGCGCCCTACGGCCGGGATGCGGTGCAGCCCCCCTCCCGGTGCAGCGGCCCCCGCCGACCCACGCCCCCCACACGCACGCACCGACGCAACCCACCTCGACGTACTCGCGGAGTTTTTAGCGACGACTGACCGGGTCCGAGGCCCGCGGCGAGACAGCTAGCGGCGGACGAGCGCCTGGCGCGCGTGGCTCCGCCTCGCCATCGCGGGCTATCGATCGCCGGCGCCCGGCGCGGCCGATCGATCGGCGGGCGAGGGTGGGAGCGACACACACGGGCGGGTCCCTCGACTCGCGGCCGGCGACTGCGGCCACCCATCGCCACCCCACCCCCGCCCGCGCCCATCGATCGCGCCACCCCGTCCGTCCATTCACGGGCGGCGCGCCCTTATCGACCGCTTCCTCGTCGACTGCTAAACTGCCGTTCGGTTCCGTCCCGCTCGCTTTGTCACACTCGAGCTACCGCTCCAGGCAGTATCTCAACACGCGCTCGTCTTCCGGGTGGGCTTTGGTAGGTGTATTGACTGCATATGTGCAAGGGACTCTCATCGCCCTACCCAATTGTATTGACAACTGAATCGACTTGAAGTTTGTCTCCAGTGTAGATACTGCTCGAGCCCGAATATTTATTGTGACCTCCCTTTGTTCATAAAGTTAAAAGCGAGTGACCTATATCTCGCATTCCATAAATGGGGGTTGACTAAAATCAACACTGGAATGTCACTAACCCTAACTAGAATCAATTAGAGGCTTGACGTAGGCACATGCTAGTCAACTTAATTCTGAGTGCTCGGAGCAACGCCCTTCGCCCCACGGGGGTACGCAATGCGTCTTTTCGTGAACAAAGCCGTCCAACCCTTACTAACTGCCGGGTGGACGGAGCTAACAAAGATAAATGAGCCCGGCCCTCAAATTAAGATGAAAAGTAAATGGTGAAATAGCCTCCCCGTATGATGTCCAAAAGTTGGCTCACTTATTTGTTTTAACTCATATAATGGGTTCTGCCGTTTCGCGGTTATCAGGCTATCGGGGGATCCTAAAGATTTAATTAAACTTAATTAACTGTAATAATATGCCATATGTGCAAAACAGCAGAAAGAACGCAGTGGCCGCAATTCTTAATAAAAATGGAACAATAACTACTTATACTATGTATATGGGGTCGTCAAGTGCCCCAAATTAACCAGCCAACTTTGGACATCTCTCGAGGGGTTTCAGTATGGTATTGAGTCGTTTCATAGAGTTGAAGTAATGTTCAAGTAGGAACATCACAACTCGGGACGAGCACATTCGCTTTGCACACAAGTATCGGCATAACTCAAATTTGAGTAAACGATCACGAAGGCGGAATGCATTCATACATTCCGTTATTCGTTGATGCAAGGTTCGTAGTAGAACTTGTTGGTCAGCATCATCATCAGCCCACATTAGTCCACTGCTGGACATAGGCCTCCCCTAAAGGGCTCTCCTTCTAAATCAATAAAATAAAATAGAGCAATGTCTTCCAGGGCAAATAAACAAGTAAAAACAAATAAGTGACTCAACTTGTTGGTGACTGCCATCAATTACCGCTTTGCAAATTAAAATGACTTTTGGTCCCTAAAGACAAAAATACAATAATACTAATCCGCTTTCACCGCTTTCAAGTCGTAGCTGTGACCTCCGCTACGCCGCGTAGCAATCTGTATAATGCTACGCTTTGCTACGGCGTAGTGGAAACAAAATCTGCGGCCGCGTGGACAATGACAAGGTGGCACTCGCAGCGCAGAGATAACGTCCGCCGAATGCATCCGAGACGCCCGCGCAGAGGATAGAGGCGACGGGCGACGGGGCCCCTCGCCGCCGCTCATTGAGCGCGCCGCGGCGAGGCGGAGGGCGGCGGGCGGCGGGCGCAGGGCGGGCGGGCGAGGGGCGCGCATGCGCGGCGGCGGGCGGCTCCGGCGGGCGGGCGGCGCGCGGCAGTCGCGCCCCGGCCGCGGCCCGTCCCGTGCTCCGCTGCCGCATGCCGCGACCGCACCCGCGTCTGCGTCCGCGTCCGCGCCCGCGCCCGCGCGCTCGCTAGCGCCGGCGTGGCCGCCGCCCGCAGCCCGCAGCCGGCGAGCCGCCGCAGGTGAGCGCAGGCCGCCATCGGCCCCGAGCGTCGAGTGTCAGGCCGCGGGCCGCGGGCCGCGCCCCGCTCGGGCGTGCGCGCTCGCGGCCCTTATCGGCGGCCCCGCTGCGCCTCGGGCCGCTGTGTGCATTCGATCGATCGCGTATTTTTAACCGGCGCGTGCACGCGGGAGCTCCCTCCGAGGAGCCTTGGCGCTCGCGTGGCCGCCCTCGCCGCCCTCGCCGGCCTTGACCGGGTGCGCGCCTCGCGCCGTGTCCCGCGGCTCCCTCCGACAGCGTGTCGTGTTCGGCAAATGCTGAATGATACTATTCATGGTGGAATCGAAAGTACATATTGGTTTACGTTTAGTTTACGCGTTAGGCGAACACCTCCGTACTCTATTCGTATGCGTGCCCGCGATGCGCGCTGCACAGTGCAGGAACGCGTCGCGCCCGGTAACCAACAAGCAATGCCGTTCCTCAAAATATGTCCGCAGTGTCTCTAATTGTTGCAGCTCTCACTTGCCCGGAAATATGACCGAACTAACGTCGGGAGTCGTCTATTCGGTTATCATTATCTCGTGGAATCCATGGTAATGCAATTTTTAATAACGCCGTTGTATGCACAGGCGTGCTTCGTGCACTTTCGGCTTGTGAGTTGTGCCCCGCCCCTTGCCACCGCTATTACAACTCGGAAGCTTCGAAGGCTTCGAAGTATCGGCTGTAAAGATTGGACGACCAATGCAAAATAAAAACAAGCTTCAATAATCGTCAAAGGAAGTCTCCGTTTAACTGTTATCTGCAACAGATTAGAACGGTGCTTTTAGCGGTCAGAAATATTTTGTTTTGCCGACACGCAATATCCTTAGCAAGCCCATGATCAATGACGCGATAGAATCAGCTACGCACGGGCACAACGCCGTCCCAACGAAGCACCGTTGATGCCCACAACCTCGGGGAACGTTCATCTTTGATTGTTTCTCATAAACGCCACTAAGTTACGCGGAGTTAGTCTTTCAGGCAATTTGTAGTGAGTGAGCATTGCACATTGTTAAGGACGGCATATCAGACCCAACCTTGGCACACGCCAGTCGGAAATGGACAAGAACTGGTTATCCAGTCGGGGAACCGTCTTGACAATTCCCCTTTTACCACGGGAGCAAGGACGCCACCATAGCCATCCCCCGTGGCCTGTATGTCGCCTGGGTTTGAGTGGCCGCCGCCGTTGTCAAGTCAGCACTGTCTCCTATAGCATTCCTTTCCTGCATTGATGTATTACTCGCTCGCAAAATGTGTTCCATCAGGATATTTTAGTACTGACGCCACTGGCACAATGATTTTTGATGATTCGCTTCCGTCTGTCCGTTCAACTGGATTCAGACTCGAGATACGTATGGATGGGTAAACACGTCCGTCCGATTCAGATATTGTTTAGGGATTGCGATAGGTAGGTGCCGTCATCAATACCAATTTCCATTGCTCTGCCTTCAAATGTTCAACATTATGTGCATGTACCTACTTCCATTGCACATTTCGCTCCAAATCGTTTTAAAGTCGCGTCGCGTTAAAGAGTGGCATAATATATTCCTGTGCCAGTTTCATTGTATAATTGTAAAAATATATACTTTATACATATGTATACAAATGATATATACATACATAATGTGAGCAATCGGAAGGAGGGTGACAAATTGACAAATAGAAGATTTGAGAGAAAAGTAGTAATCTTCTACATTCTGATTTGCCTGTAAATATAATTTATTAAAGGCAACCAGATGAGAGAATGAGTGCAATATTAAATTTACTGACGGTGTCGTTATGAATAAAAGCGCTGTGATTATTCTCTTTTAATGTCCCAGTGGAATTATGCACATATTCAGGTCATAATACAAGTTGCACGTTTTCATCAGTTTGGTCGGTTTATGTTCGTCCGGCTGGGGGCGAGAAGTGGCCACAGAATGGTCGTTCGAAGTCGGCGCTGTAGGCACAGCTGCGCCTGTTCTAATTCAGGTCGATGGCAATCTAAGCAAGCGCCGACTTCGGATGGTTGCTTTCCCCTAGTGTCCCATAGAAGTACCGTGGCGCCCCCTCTGATTGGGTCTGAAAGCCGTGAGGCGGGCTAGACCGTTGGTGGTGGGTAATTGTCCAATTGAAGTTGATTTTCAGTGCTGTACAATGCAATCTCAAAAATTAAAAGACGTGGTAGCCTCAAAATGACAAAAAAAGAAGTTGTTGACTTATTTCTAATGTTACAGCAACGGTACAGTAGATATCTATGGGAACAATGTGTCTACTAATTACAGAGTTAAGGACACAGGTTAAAGGGATCGGCACCGTATCAACTCGAGGCGTTCAGTATTATTTGTATGAAACTCCCTACTGCAAAGCACACTAATCGGATTCGTAACGTAAACGACTCGCCTCACGCCAGGACAACCTCACGAACGCCGTACGGCGCGTGGTCAACCAGCGGTCCCCGCGCTTACGTCTCTTCGTCCACCCTTGCCCCGTTCACCGCTCCCTTAGCCTGCCTGGAGCAAACTTCCCTTCCCAGGGCTGTCATATCATCCACAAGGCAACATCTCGTGGAGAAGCGCTCCTGTTTTATTGAATTCGTAGAAACTGATCTGGGGCCAGCCATATCAACCAGCGGTCGGCCATCCGTAAGCGCGGCGTCGCCTAGCCGTAGCCGAGACGACGTATCGGAGCTGCTGATCCGCTTTTGTCACGTGCTTACGTTAGGTTGACGCCTGTTGGGCGGCGAGGCGAAAGGCGGTACGGTGTCGATCCCTTTCCGAGTTGATATGTCTGCTACGACCATTATGCGGTACCAAACATTAAAAAGTCCTTTAAATTTCGGTTAAACACGGAAGTAAATGGAATAAAGCATTTCGTTTTTGGATCTCAATCTACTAAACATTCAGAAGATCAATTTTAATTCAGGTCAAACCACATTCTGTCTGCCTCTAATGAATGACACATAATTACAATTTTAAACGTGGACGAAGTCACAGGTCGTCTCTAGTCGTAAGCAGCTCATTTTAACATACCTAATGGCCGCGATTGCAAATGCTCTGTACACACATTACAGAGGCGACACGCGACCGGGGGTCCAACCGCTAATTTTGTTTATAATCATTACGACACGATGTCGAACTTCCTACCAAAAGCGCAAACGTCGTTATTGCGGTGTAATGAGTATCGTGTACTGAGGCCGCTGCGTGTTGCAGATGTGCAGCCTGGCCGCGTTGGCGCGCGGCTGCCGGCCCGCCGCCGCCGCCGCCGCCGCGCACGCCAAGCCGTGCTGTCTCTGCTGGTGCTGCTGCTGCTCCTGCTCGTGGTCAGTAGCGCCTTCCCCCCCCCACTTGCGCCGCTTTGAGCCTCCACCTCAGATCTCCGGCACCTTGCCGTGCCGGGCTGCGGTCGGGAGGTGGCGTTACACGAATGTCTTGTTGGCTTCCAGGGCTAAGTGGTGAGTTAAGCGCCGCGCCCGGCCCTGGCGCTCCGGGCCCCGGTAATGGAACCGCATGGGGCACCGCGATCTCCCGGACTCGGAGCTTGCGATCGGAACGTTAAGTCGGAGAGCAGCCCGCCAAGCCGCCAAGCCGTCGAGACTGAGGCGGAGTCTGCGCCGGCCCGTAGCCGGGCGAGCCCCGCGCCCTCTTGCTGTGACGTAGCTTAGCCCCCAGTCGGGCCGGTCACGCTTTCCAACCTCCCTAATTCTCTTGAACTTTTAGTAAATGGAGTTTCGACGGCACGTCTACGGAGGACGTTCTCTTTCTCCTCTGCACGATCAATGCGAACTGCTAGCGAAAGCATACTCTTCCTCCGAGTCATAAAGAATTGCCGTCGACGCTTCAATATGTTGCGACGGTTGTGCGAAATGCCTCCACATGAAACTGCTTCTGCTGGGTGTCGTGGGTGACGTGGGCGTCGATTTGTGTTGCAGCCTCCCGGCGCGCGGCTCGGAGGGCGGCCCCGGCAAGAAGCCGCGCGAGGCCGGGCCGCACGAGCCGCTCCTGCACGACGGCGATGCCCCGTGAGTACTTCGTTGCGACATTGCGGGCTAACCCGGGCCGAACGGTCATTCAGAGCGTGAACTGTGCTTCCAGGCCGACTCTGGAGGAGATCCAAAGCTGGGGGCAGTCGTTTGACCGTCTCATGCACAGCGCAGGTATGTGCCGTGCCCTTTGCATCGCCCGCTGGCCTTCGCAGCGGGCCTCGGTTGGTACGAACGCGTCGACCGAGCTGTGCTTCTGTGGTTGCAGCCGGACGGAAGGTGTTCCGCGATTTCCTGCGCGGCGAGTACTCGGAGGAGAACATCATGTTCTGGCTGGCGTGCGAGGAGCTGAAGCGCGAGTCCGACCCCGACGCCGTGGAGGAGAAGGCGCGCTTCATCTACGAGGACTACATCTCCATCCTGTCGCCCAAGGAGGTACCCACCTCGCGTCCGGCGCCTTTGTCTCTGCCGGGTGAGGGTGAGTGACTGCAGTTCTGCTTCCCGTGCGCAGGTGTCGCTGGACTCGCGGGTGCGCGAGGTGGTGAACCGCAACATGGTGGAGCCCACGCCGCACACCTTCGACGAGGCGCAGCTGCAGATCTACACGCTCATGCACCGCGACTCGTACCCGCGCTTCGTCAACTCGCCGCTCTACAAGGCGCTCGCGCGCATGTCCGGCGCGGAGGCCGAGGCGGCGCCCTCGCCTTCGCCCTCGCCCTCCCCCGCGCCCCCTCCGGCGGGGGCCGAGGCGCAGTGACGCCTCCCGCGCCGGCGCCGCGCCGGCGAGGCCGCGTCACTCCCCACGTGTAAATAGTCTCGATATACATTCATTTAAACGGGTACTAATTCTGTACATAGTTAGGTTAAGCGTGAGAGTAGGAGCGGCGCCCCACTTCGCTGGTCCACCGCCGCGACGCCCCCCCCCCCCGCGGGCAACCTCTAGTTGGAAGCAATAAAGGTGGACCAATTAAGTTTGCCGAAAAATCAACGAATAAATCTGTTCATGTACCCGTTTGTTTCATTTTATTGTCGACTTGGCGAGTCCATCTCTCACCTGCTCGCATGCGAATACGAACTGGCGCGAAGATTCCGCTTCGACGGCGCACTGGCTTTTACATACCTTTACTATGTAAAAGCTCTATTGCAACTTATGTCAACCGCCTCAGTATTCGGTCGGACCGTCATAATCCAAAATGACGAAGTTACGCGGTAACTACAATGAAGAAAGGAACAACCGAGCCGAGAACCTCCTACTTTTTTTAAAATCGGAAAGTAACCAATTCCACTGACGTCGACGCCGGTCTCACCTGAAGTGGCTAGCTGCTAGTATTTAGGCGGAACGATAGCCGTCTGCCCTCCGCGCGCGACCCTTCTCATTGAACGACCGGTAATTACTAGGTTAGATCGGCTTTCAAACGAATACATTGGGCCAGGAAAGTGTTGCAGCGGAAACAACGTCCATGATATAGTTTAACGTCGATAGAGGGCCTGGCAGTCGGCGGATACAGATGTCCATACGGACCAATCGGTGATTCGTCGACCACTATTGGGGTAGACCGATCAATAGAAAGACCTACTAAATTGGTGCACAGATTTCCACAATGGATTTCCGCATGAGGAGTTTTTGTAGTTTTAGAACAATATATACACGGTAGGCCCAGAATATATCTGGTTTATGTAACTTCACGACAATGAGAGGCGCGCTCTTGGTCTTTTGCAATGACGACGATGGCGGCGGAGTCCTAATCGCGAGCGACAGCGCGGGGGCGGAGGCGCGACCTCGGCGCCGCCACTGGGCCGATCCGATAAGATAGGGCGCGCTATATAACCGAGAGGCGGCGGACGGTGAGCACCGAAGATCCAAAATCCGACACAATGAAGTGGTGCACTCTGGTGGTGGCGGCGGCGCTGGCGGCGATGGCGGACGGGGCGGCGCTGGGCGCGGCGGGGCTCCAGGACATCCTCACGGACTACCACGGGCGGGTGGGGCAGCCCGAAGCGGCGCGCATCCTGCGCAGCGAGCGGGCCGCGGACTTCGATGGGGCCAAGATAGTGGGCGGCGCCGTGGCCCAGCTGGGCGCGTACCCCTTCCTGGTGAGTGGCCCCGCGACGGGGCGAGTCCGCCTCCGCCCGAGTCCGGGAGTGCAAGCCACGTGCGTGTGCGCAGGTGGGCCTGGTGATCACACTGACCTCGGGCGGCACGTCCGTGTGCGGCTCGTCGCTGCTGACCGCCAGCCGCGCGCTCACGGCGGCGCACTGCTGGCGCGACGCGCGCAACCAGGCGCGCAGCTTCACGCTGGTGCTGGGCTCGGCGCGGCTCTTCTCGGGCGGCACGCGCCTCGTCAGCAGCCGCGTCGAGGTGCACGGCTCCTACAACACGCACACGCTCAGCAACGACGTGGCCATCATCGCCTTCAACAACGTGGCGCTCACGAGTGAGTCCCGCGCCGGCGCCCGCGGCCGCCCGGCCTCGCTCCGGGCGCCCGCTCACGGGTCGCTCTCTGTCCGCAGACGTCATCCGGCCGGTGGTGCTGCCCAGCGGCACCCTGGCCAACGGCAACTTCGCGGGCTCCAGCGCGCAGGCGGCGGGCTACGGGAAGACTAGCGACGGTCGGCACTTTGAAGTCTCTGCGCTTCGGTCGCGTTTGAGCGTGGCGTTAACGTGTTGTATTTTCCGACGGCAGCGACGGGCGTCGCGTCGGGCCAGGTGCAGAGCCACGTGACGCTGCAGGTGATCACGAACGCGGCGTGCGCGCAGGCCTTCGGCGGCGCCGTGCTGGCGTCCACGCTGTGCACCAGCGGCGCCGCCGGGCGCGGCACGTGCGGCGGCGACTCCGGCGGACCGCTCACCGTCGCCAGCGGCGGGCAGCGCGTGCTGGTGAGGCTGCGCCGCGAGGGCTCGCGGTGAGGTCGCGCTGCGACGCGCGCTAACGTGTGCGCGTCTGTTGTCCAGATCGGGGTGACGTCGTTCGGCTCGTCGCGCGGCTGCCAGGTGGGGCTGCCCGCCGGCTTCGCGCGCGTCACGTCCTTCCTGCCGTGGATCCGCCAGCGGATCTAGATGTCTCCCCGTCGCCCGCAGCCCGCAGTGCTCGACGCCCAATTCATATGTACAGTATTACAATAAAATATGCCAACACTGTCAAATCGTTTCAATTGGCCAAACTGCGCGAGGTGAAGTTCCAGGTTTCTACGCTCGCAGTACTATTGAATGTCTAACTTCTGTGTTTGCTTCACCGGCTGCGATGGCCATCCCCTCGACTGTGCTGCCACCTGGTTTGGTGAGGTGACTTGCCTTTAGGATCCGTAGAGCCCGGTGGTGGGTCGTGGAACCTCTTTGACAGAGGGCATCCCTTGGAGTTTGTCCCTTACATGTGCCCACGATCCAAACGTTAGGCCTTGCTCTTACGAGAGTGGTAAACTGAAGCCAATATATATTGCGACATGGCGATGTCCCGCCCGAGACCATTCATCGCGCCAAAATTTCGGAAAATTATATTTGACAATCTTCACAACATTAGTCCTTCTGCAACGTCGAAGTTGATAGCTGAACGATATGTCTGGCCTGGTATACGTTGTGATTTTAAACAATGGGCCCAACTATGCATTGATTGCCAACGCAATAAAATTTCCCGTCACATTTCCTCACCCTTATCCCAATTTCCTACTTTATCCGAAAGATTTTCCCACATCCATATGGATATAATTGGACCATTACCATATTCTTCTGGTTACAGGTACTAATTAACTGTTATAGACAGGTTCACCCGATGGCCTGAAGCTTACCCACTGTTGGACATCACAGCAGAGTCTTTCGCGACCGCATTCGTGTCCGGCTGGGTATCACGTTTTGGTTGCCCCCACAGGATAGCAACCGACAGAGGCGCACAATTCGAGTCCCGCTGTTCAAAAACATCTGTAGTCTGCTAGGTGCACGTCATTGTCCCACTACAGCTTACCACCCGGCAGCAAATGGAATGGTTGAGAGACTTCATCGTCAATTAAAAGCATCCTTAATGTGCCACAACAACAGGCAGTGGTCTGAAGTACTTCCACTTCTACTCCTAGGAATCAGATGTGCGTGGAAACCAGACTTGAAAACTTCCGCTGCCGAATTAGTGTATGGAGAAACACTCCGCATGCCAGGTGAATTTTTCACACCCAGTACTGACGTTACCAATGATGTCACCAGCTTCGTGTCTCGTCTGCGGAACCACATGCTCAAGTTATCTCCAACTCCAGCTGCATGGCACTGTAAGAAAACTTTTTACGTCCCTGTCGATATCTACAAGACTGAATATGTTTTCCTTCGCCAAGGTTCTAAAAAATCACTGGAGTCACCATATACAGGTCCACACAAAGTCTTGGAAAGAAACCCAAAGACATTTAAAATTGAAATACAAGGATGAGTTCAAATTGTACATGTAATAGTTTAAAGTAATAGATGTACTTGCTACAATCGTGTTAAGATTATTGTGTTACGTGAATAAACAATATTCCACTGATTATATAGTGTTTGGGCCCCCGCGCATTTAGGCGGCTAGGCCGCGCGGCCTGGCCGCATAATGCGCGGATTGGTCGCGTCGGCCAATAGACCGCGTATGTGACGCGATGTTTTTCGTTGGCCGCGCGACCAAAACTTGGCCGCGCGGCCTGGCCGCGTAATGCGCGCAGCTATATACATCGTAGAAGAATTAGTTGGCCGCAGCGACTTGGCCGCGCGGCCTGGCCGCATAATGCGCGGAGGCCCTTTGACTATTGGTGTTGACTATTTGTCCTGCCGCAATACATACTACGGTGAGAATATACTACAGGGGCCTACCCACTAAACATCCCCGGAGTGCTCCAACTCGCGTCCTTTTGCGGCATTTTGGGATCTGGTGCAGAACCACGCCGCCGCAGACGAGGAGGCCCACCTCCACACCTCAGGCTCGCTGAACGAGCAATCGACGTCCTGTCGTGAGCACCCAACAGGACGTCGCATCTCCACAGATCCCAAGTGGGGCGAGGGCATCCCCGTGCCCTGCCCCGGGATCTGCGGCCGGACTCGGCCTATGTCCCGGCGGGAGCGGCCCGGATAGTCGGGCCCGCGTCAACCGCCATGGGCGCCGCCGTGATGACTGCGCCCCGGACCACCTCGCGCCAACCAGTCCGGCCGCCAGAACGGCCGCCCTTGGTTTGGGCGCACGACCCGCTGCCCAGCCGGTGCTAGTATGATCGGTGTATCGGGTGATCGGTGTATAATCAATCAAATAAACCGATTAATAAATAATCTAATTCTAATAGATGATATATTCAAATCAAATAACTGTACCAATACCAAGTCACACACACACTAGGGATAAAACGATACGAGTGAATAAAAACACTTACTCGATACATTCCTTCCGATACCAAGTACCTTTGGTATCGATACTTTTTAACTAAGTATCAAGTAGGTATCGGTCAAAAGTACTCGTATTTTCTTACAGTGTGTGCCCAAAAACTACTAAAAGAGTTATTTTTTTCTTGAAACTTTTAATTTCTAAAGCAATTAATACATTTTCTTAATTATAATGTAAAGTTTTATTTGTTACCTAAAAAACATCGATGTTTTACAATCGATATTTATTGTACATCGATACTTAAACTTATGGTGCGATGTTAACATCGATGTTTTCTCTGTCTGATCTGTCATTCGAGCAACACATCTTGTAGCATAGTGGATTTTAAGTTGTCCACAGTTAGTGAAAATTACTTTCTGCGAGGCGGCGTAATGCTAATGGCACGAGAGTTGTTTACGAGTTTTGCTTTGTTATGCTAATTAGTTGAGACTAGAAGCGGCGTACGGTGGCAACGAGGTGACGAGTCAGAGCAAAATAGTCGTTCAGGCGAGAGGCCGTGTTCACTTGCATCCGTAATTGTTATTTTTTTATTCGTTTCGTGAGTTTTTTTTCTTTGTTTCTGGTCTTAAATATTAATGTCGTCGGGTAGAAGGTTTTCATTAATGTTGTGTAATATTTTCAGGACGATGTGAGATGAAGATTTTGTTTTTTTTACGAAGATAAAAGGGAGGTGGGTTTGTTCTGAACAAACTTTAGGACAAAGAAGGTCAGTATTGCGTTGCAAATTGTTTTAAGTCTGGATCTATAAATCGGGTTATTAGAGGGCTAATTATGTTTTATTTCTTTTCAGGGTTGTTTTTCCAGTTTTCATTTCCATTTTTTATCATTGTCCTCAATTTTATCATCTTCATCGGGTATTTCCGTATAGTTTAAATATCTCGATTTAAACACACTGGAATGTCGTGTTGAGCAATGGAGTTGGTCTCTGGAGCCAGTTCCCGAGGGTGGAATACCGATGAACAACGCACTTAATCAATTCGTTGGTGGTGAAGTTCCTGAACATGATTTCGGAGTGGGTAGCCGACGCTCATCCAGGTCAGAAAGTCAGTACTTATTTACCGTGCCAGCCAGGAATTAATATGGACGGATACGCCCCGTCACCGGTTTCTTTTATTTCTAAATATTGAGTCATAATAATTGTTGGTGTAATTTTGTCATTTAGTATAATGCATTGTTTCCAGTAGATGTAACCTTTTTTTTTACTTCGCATTAGCGTTGAACCCACCTGGTTAGATTATTATTATTTTTTGTAATGTGGGTAATTGTGTATACTGGTTCCGAATAGAATCTGCGCGGCTTTACCGCAACTGTTAATTTTATAGTTTATTTGTGTTGGAGGATACTGTAATTATGGAGGACGATAGGGTTAGTTATTCCAAATTGCATGTCAGAACCCAGAACATTCAAGTTATAACGCAATTTGTCCAGCGCATTACGAATGTGGAACACAATGTGATCGGCTATAATTAGGTTCGTCCGACCCCCGCTGTATCCTGATGTTTTATGTAAATAAATATTTACTTGTAGAAGAAGCGTTGCATCTTATTTTTTTGACCTACTTTGTCACCTATTGGTCTTATACAGGGTGGTTCAAATTTTCTCTTCCATTCTTTTCACGCTTCACTTCACTAAATATATATATTTATTTTATATTTTTTTTTGTAAACGGTCTAATGTAGGTGGGGATAGCCGGGAAATCATCCCCGCACATATTAGTCATGTTACAATGGCGCCCAACTTTTGTGATCGGAACTAGTATAGTTTTGTTACACCAACAATTATATTTTTTTTCTTGGTTGTTTTGTTTGTTTTTTGTGTTTTTTTCTCGTGTAGCTACCGTATTTAAGATTAATATTGTGTGAAATGGTGTGAGTATTTTTTTTGTGTAATATGTTTTGTCACACGCCGTTGACCATTGCTTAAAATTATAATGTTACACGTTGTAATACACCAATAATTATTATTCTTTCTTCCGTTGGTATATATATATAGATATATATATTTTAAATTTAATTAAAAATGGAACAAAGAGACGTTCTATTCCACAACCTCTTAAAGGATGAATTAATTTATGAGGTTGCAATTCGTTCAGATACACCAGCAAGCACTGTAGTTGCGTTGCGTAAACAGTTGCGAAAACTAATCGCTGAGTGTCCGGCTGAGTCGATCGTCGATACCGATTTGGTTCCTGATGCTGAACTTGTAGCGGTTGGAAATGGCATTAAGGCCTTATCAGAGGTTTTGGATAAACTTGAGGAGAAGAAGGAGCGATACCTCCTGGATCGTTTTAGGGCCTTATATCGTCACTTGTCATCAAGGGTTTGGCGTATTAGAGCTACAGGTTTCGACGTACAAAAGGACAAATGTGTTTCGCAGTTGACCAAGCTGGAAAATAGGTTTAGGAGTTTTCTAGCTACGGTTGAGGGTTCGTTCCAGGAACAGCTGCCAAAACAGAGCACCGTGATTTCGGATCAGCTGGAGTTGCCTGTTGAGTGTTCTGGAGATAAGAACGTGGCAAAATGGAACGTAAAGTTTAATGGTTCGAGTGACCCGCGCTCATTTTTAGAACGTGTTGAGGAGTTGAAACTGTCGTATGGAGTTTCAGACGTGAGGTTATTTAACAGCGCGGCTCAGATTTTTTCGGATCAGGGTTTATTATGGTTCAGGGGTATAAAGAACCAGGTTACGTCATGGTCGGAATTAAAAAACTTGATTCTGAAAGAGTTTGACCCGGTAGATTTTGACTATCGCCTTTTGGGTGAGATCCGTTCTAGGACTCAGGGTATTGATGAACCAGTACATATTTACTTTTCTATTATGTACTGTTTATTTTCAAGATTAAGATCACCTTTGAATGACAAGGAGAAGTTGGATATTTTATTGCATAATATTCGACCTTATTTTTCTCAGCAGTTGGCTTTAATGGAGGTGTCTTCCTTGTCCGATTTAAAGGACAAATGCAAGAAGTTGGAGGCAGCAAAGCAGCGCACGGACTTGTTTACAGAACCAAGCAGGTCAAACCTGCTTAGTGCCGATTTTGCGTACAAAGGAAGAGGTAAGCCGGTTGCTTCGGTCTCCAACAGCATTGTTCAGACAAAGGAGACATGCAGACACTGCAATGGTCGTTCTTCACAGCCGTCTCATCGGGTAAACATTCCGACCCCCATTTGTTTTAAATGTGGCAAAGGCAATCACAATTTTAAATCTTGTAAGGGGTCGAAGGTTATGAGGTGTTACAGGTGTGGCGAGGAGGGCTTCACAAAGACTAATTGCCCAAAATGCAACAGTAAGTCCAAGGGTTCTGGTTCAAAAAACCAGATACCCAGAACCGAAGCAATGTAATTTCGCAGAACAAGTGTCTGGGAAATATGAAGAAGTATGTAAATTTTGATTCTATTGCTTCGGTTCTGTTTTCTCCTGATTATAGTGATGTTCGTCCACACATTAAGTTCAACGTTAACAATTTGGAGATTTGGAGTTTGGTCGATTCAGGCGCTTGCTTATCAATTTTAGGTAACAACTCACACTTGCGTTTTATTGAGTTTGGGTTTAAGTTTCAAGAGTCTGGTGTTTCGTCTTGCAGTGTTGCAAATGGGGTAGTCATTGAGTCTATAGGTAATATTTTTATCCCGGTTACTTTTAAAGGGGTTACTCAAATAATTAAATTTGCTGTAATTCCTAGTATTGTCGTTAATGTTATTTTGGGATGTGATTTTTTTAAGGCGTTCAATTTAGCGCCAGAAATTTTTGAAAACCTGGTCTATATCCATACTCCTGAAAATTTTTTCAAGTGCAACACTGTTAGTACTGACACCGACCAAATTCACACAATTAAGGATTATGACAATTTAACTACATCACAGAGGGAACTTGCTGATAGTATGATTGGCAGGTTCGAAGAAATTTCTTCTGAATCTAAGGGTTTAGGCAGAACAACGTTGATAGAACACGTGATAGATACCGGAGATGCATCGCCAGTTAGGACTAAGCAATATCCACTCTCACCTGAGAAACGTCAAGCTTTAAGTGAGGAATTAGATAGAATGTTGGCTTTAGACGTAGTAGTTCCTAGTGAAAGTCCGTGGAATAATCCAGCCTTACTGGTGAAGAAGTCAAACGGTGATTGGAGGTTCTGTCTCGACTGTAGGAAGTTAAATGCCATCACAAAGGGGGATTCTTATGCAATTCCATATATGCCCCAGATTCTTGACAGTTTAAAGGACGCTAGATTTCTTTCTTCAATTGATTTGAGCTCTTCTTTCTGGCAGATCTTATTAAATGAGGATTCGCAAGAGAAGACTAGTTTCACGGTTCCTGGTCGAGGTCTTTATAAATTTAAGGTTATGCCTTTTGGTCTTTGTGGCGCTCCTTCTAGACAACAAAGACTCATGGATTTACTTTTTGGTCATGGTTTTGGTAGTGATATTGAGAAGGGTATGGTTTTTTGTTATATCGACGACATTATTATTTGTAGCTCTGATTTTGATACCCACCTATTGCTGCTAAACCGTGTCTTGGAGAAATTAAAATTTGCTAATTTAACGATTAATAAAGCTAAATCCAAATTTTTTAGAAAATCATTAAAATATTTGGGTTATATAGTGGATGAATATGGATTGAGAACAGACCCGGAAAAGGTCGCAGCTATTTTAGATTTTCCTACCCCTACTACTAGTAAGGAGTTAAAAATATTTTTGGGTACTTGTTCTTGGTACCGTAGATTTATCAGGAATTTTTCAACCATTGCTGCTCCTTTAAATAAACTGACGAGCAAGGGTAAGAATGTCCCTGCTTTTGCTTGGAGTGAGGAAGCCGAAGTAGCTTTTAGTAAATTAAAAAACGCGTTAGTTTCGGCCCCAGTTTTGGCGGTGCCTGATTTTAGTAAGCCTTTCGAGGTTCATGCTGACGCTTCAGCTTATGGAATAGGAGGGATGATCTCACAAAATGTCGACGGACATGATCATCCGATAGCGTACGTCAGTCGTTCCTTAACTAAGAACGAAAGGAATTACAGTGCCACTGAGCGGGAGGCCTTAGCCGTTTTATTTTCGGTCGAAAAATTTCAAGCGTATTTGGGTTCTCGTCGATTTAAAATCATCACTGACCACTCGTCACTTAAGTGGTTCATGAACTTAGAAAATCCCTCCGGTAGACTGGCTCGTTGGGGTTGTAGACTGTCTCAATTTGATTTCGAAATCGAGCACAGAAAGGGCACCGACAATGTCGTTCCGGACGCTCTGTCTAGGTTAATGATAGTTGATGCGATAGATCAGGTTGATTCGGGAGTGAGAGATGATTGGTATGAAAGAATTTTTAAAGGTTGTAGAATTTTTCCAACCAATTTTCCAAATTTTTGTGTCAAAGATGGCAAATTGTTTAGATTTTGTAAAAGCAAATACAATTTAACTAGCGAGTATGACTGGAAGGAGGTAATTAAGAAGGGTTTTAGGCAGTATGTAATTAAACAAAACCATTGTGAGGCTACAGCTGCTCATTTAGGAGTATTTAAGACACACAGACGATTGTGTTTGACTTACTTTTGGCCTGGTATGTACAAAGACGTGGTTGATTTTGTTAAAAATTGCGATACCTGTGCAGCTTACAAACATTCCAACAAGAGTACGCCTGGTTTAATGGGTCAGCCTAAAGTATGTCAAAGACCCTTTCAATTAGTTTCTACCGACCTAGTAGGACCCCTACCGCGTTCTCGGTCAGGTTACACCTTTTTGCTAGTGGTGACTTGTTGCTTTTCAAAATATACGTTACTATTTCCCTTGCGTAGGGCAACTGGTGCATTAGTTGCAAAACATTTTGAAAAAGTTATTTTGTTGCATGGAGTTCCGGAAACCGTAATTGCTGATAATGGTGCACAATTCACGGGATCTGAATTTCAGAGTGTTTTGAAACGTTATAACGTCCCTAACATGCACTTTACTCCGCGTTATACACCTCAAGTAAACCTCGTCGAGAGGTACAACAAGACAATTATGACCGCGGTAGCGTCGTACGTAAAAGACAATCATAGGACGTGGGAAGAGCAGCTGCCTAAGATTCAGTTCGCAATGAACAGTGCAGTTAACGAGTCCACGGGGTTTTCTCCTTTCTTTTTAGTACATGCGCGCGAGCCGCTCATAGATGGCTCGTTTTACAAGGATTCCGATAAAGAGTATGCGGTTGGTGTGCCAAGAGAGGAATATGCAGGAAATTTTGGTTGTTTGGGGGAAATATTTGATCAGGTGAGGGAACACTTGTTGAAGGCACATGCTGCGAATAGTACGCCTTATAATTTGAGGCGAAGAGCAGCCAAATTAAATGTGGGAGACATTGTTTGGAAGCGAACATTCATCCAAAGTGATGCAGATAGCTTTAAAATGAAAAAATTGGCTCCTAAATTTGAAAAGTGCAGAGTGAAGCGTGTGTTGTCCCCGCTTGTTTATGAGTTAGAGAGGCTTGATGGTCATCCCTTGGGGTCGTGGCACATCAAGGATTTTAAGCTGTAAATTTTGATTCGGACCGCAATTTTTTTAGTGTACTAACATGGTTATTGGTTTTACACAAGAGTTTGTTTGAGTACTGACGAACAGATTGCTGTTTCGTTAAGAGATTGTTAGTGGAAGTATGTAAGGTATTTTTTTAGGAATTTGAATGGAGAATGAAAGAAATAAAAATATAGGCCGATCTTTTTTTTCGAGATCAAATGCGAGACAGTTGCATACCATAGCCATAATGATTTATTTTTTTGGGTTTATTAGTTATTAATATAGTTTCTATGCCCAAGTATTATAGGGTTCATTTTTTTTATTGAACCCATTTGTTTTCTCTTGCCAGGTTTAGTAGGGATTGGGGCAAGGGCCGTGTTATCAAGGCAGGTATATCTTTTCTTTTTGGACGTTTATTTTTTCCTTTTGGTGTGTTCTGACGTTGATTCAATTACGGCTGAGGGGGTTACTGGACAGGTTCCTCGCTGTTTGTTTCTTTTAGGTTCTGCTCGCGATTCTTCGGAGCTGAAGTCAGTTAGGGGGGAAGTTGTTGAGTGCATCGCTCGGGGTTATTGGACGAATGAAGGACTTTGAAGTCGACTCATTTTATAAATGAGCTCGCAGTTAAAACTGGTGAACCATCCTCGTGGTAACAAGGCTATTAGCTTTCTGTTGGGGAGGGTTTCCAGTTAAATTTTGGATATTAATTTATAGAGCCACGGACAGAAGGGAGGATTGTGTTGTGTGTCCTTGGTGTCGGTTTAGGTTTGTTCAAGTTTTTCTCAGGTTCAACCGATAACGGACGTTTGGTGATCCGTGGAAAATTTGGACGTCATGTTATAAATGTAAATAGTGTGATCGGGTTAAGTCTTAGAGTTAAATTATTGCGAGTTTTTTATTTTTTTTGGGTTAATTTGGTTTTACGTTGGTATTAGGAGATATACTTTTTTTGTTTTTTTACATTGGATGTGTTTTTTTTTCGTGTTTGGTGATGGTTTCATTGGGGTACGCTGGGGGCAGCGAGCGGTTCGTTTCTCTAGCTCACCTTTTCTTCTTCGTAGGGGGGTATTGTAGCATAGTGGATTTTAAGTTGTCCACAGTTAGTGAAAATTACTTTCTGCGAGGCGGCGTAATGCTAATGGCACGAGAGTTGTTTACGAGTTTTGCTTTGTTATGCTAATTAGTTGAGACTAGAAGCGGCGTACGGTGGCAACGAGGTGACGAGTCAGAGCAAAATAGTCGTTCAGGCGAGAGGCCGTGTTCACTTGCATCCGTAATTGTTATTTTTTTATTCGTTTCGTGAGTTTTTTTTCTTTGTTTCTGGTCTTAAATATTAATGTCGTCGGGTAGAAGGTTTTCATTAATGTTGTGTAATATTTTCAGGACGATGTGAGATGAAGATTTTGTTTTTTTACGAAGATAAAAGGGAGGTGGGTTTGTTCTGAACAAACTTTAGGACAAAGAAGGTCAGTATTGCGTTGCAAATTGTTTTAAGTCTGGATCTATAAATCGGGTTATTAGAGGGCTAATTATGTTTTATTTCTTTTCAGGGTTGTTTTTCCAGTTTTCATTTCCATTTTTTATCATTGTCCTCAATTTTATCATCTTCATCGGGTATTTCCGTATAGTTTAAATATCTCGATTTAAACACACTGGAATGTCGTGTTGAGCAATGGAGTTGGTCTCTGGAGCCAGTTCCCGAGGGTGGAATACCGATGAACAACGCACTTAATCAATTCGTTGGTGGTGAAGTTCCTGAACATGATTTCGGAGTGGGTAGCCGACGCTCATCCAGGTCAGAAAGTCAGTACTTATTTACCGTGCCAGCCAGGAATTAATATGGACGGATACGCCCCGTCACCGGTTTCTTTTATTTCTAAATATTGAGTCATAATAATTGTTGGTGTAATTTTGTCATTTAGTATAATGCATTGTTTCCAGTAGATGTAACCTTTTTTTTTACTTCGCATTAGCGTTGAACCCACCTGGTTAGATTATTATTATTTTTTGTAATGTGGGTAATTGTGTATACTGGTTCCGAATAGAATCTGCGCGGCTTTACCGCAACTGTTAATTTTATAGTTTATTTGTGTTGGAGGATACTGTAATTATGGAGGACGATAGGGTTAGTTATTCCAAATTGCATGTCAGAACCCAGAACATTCAAGTTATAACGCAATTTGTCCAGCGCATTACGAATGTGGAACACAATGTGATCGGCTATAATTAGGTTCGTCCGACCCCCGCTGTATCCTGATGTTTTATGTAAATAAATATTTACTTGTAGAAGAAGCGTTGCATCTTATTTTTTTGACCTACTTTGTCACCTATTGGTCTTATACAGGGTGGTTCAAATTTTCTCTTCCATTCTTTTCACGCTTCACTTCACTAAATATATATATTTATTTTATATTTTTTTTTGTAAACGGTCTAATGTAGGTGGGGATAGCCGGGAAATCATCCCCGCACATATTAGTCATGTTACAATCTCTGTTAAATACGCGCAAAAATTGTTAACTACCGACAATGTCTAAAAAATTTTGTGAACAGTGTGAAAAAAGTATAACAAAGACTGTGCCAGGTGTAGAGTGCAGTAAATGTGAGCGTCTAGTTCACCTTAATACAAAGTGTACAAGTTTGACCAACAAACAAATCGTGGCATTAAAAGCCGCACCCAGCCTGGAGTGGACATGCCTACAGTGTCAGAGTGAAATGCCTAGAAGAAACTCATCCATTGTTATACCAAGTGATGAGGATGAAGACGCAGACGATACTCCAGTGACAATAAACTCAAACAAGTTACTAGCAAATATTTCAAAAGAAGTTGAAAAGGCTATAAAAAAGGAGATGAGGGAACTGAACGAAGCCCTGCAATTTCACAGCTCTAAAATGGACGAGGTGTTGGAGTGCATAGATGTCTTCAAAAAGTCTATCAAGGACCTGGAAAAGAAAAACACGGCCCTCGCTAATAAAAACATCAACCTAGAAATCCGTGTAGGAGCTATGGAACAACGCATACAAGAATTGGAGCAGGAGAAATTATGCAAATTCGTAGAAATCGCGAACGTTCCTACCACTTCCAATGAAGAGGCCAAAGAGGTGGTTGAAAATATAGCTGATATAATTAATCAACCTAAAGACGGGATTAAAAGCGCAAAGAGGCTGCATGTTCGCAAGGACCTACCATCTAAAATACTGGTGGAGCTACGCGATGAAGACAAGCAGGAGAAATGGATCACGGAAGCCAAAACTATTAAACTGTGTGTAGCAGACGTTCATCTTACCCACAAAAACAACAAAGACGTAGTATACGTTCGGGAGGCTATGACGCAGTTAAATAAGAAATTACTTTGGCATGCAAAACAAGACCTGAAAATAACCCAAAAATATAAATACGTGTGGTTTAAAAAAGGATTGGTGAAAGCAAAAATAGACGACAACTCGAGGATCCACAACATTAGAAGTATGGAAGATATTCATGCTCTGGTGACCAACAACAAGTCATAAGATAGTCGTACATACCTATACATATCTACTTAGATACTCTAAATTCATAAATGGTTGATATTCTACCTACAAATGATATCAATGAATTATCTAACTGCATAAACCTTAATGACTTCTTAAACCAAATACCTACATCTCGTATAAGTCTATTATGTATACATATAAATATAAGATCCACAATTAAAAACTTTCCTGCCCTCGAACAATGTATTCAGTCCTCTAAAAGAGATTTAGATGTAATCATATTATCTGAAGCGAATATTTCAGATTCCATTAGCTGTCTTTATCATTTAAAAGGATATCAAATGTTCACGAACTTGCGGAGTGGACGAAGGGGTGGTGGTATTATAATGTATGTAAAAAATACTCATAAAACGCTTGTTAAAAAATATAAGACTCAATATTTTGAAAGCATACTATGTACTGTCACCACCCAGTCGAACTATACCGCAAACCTGTGCGCTGTTTACCGGCCACCAAGTTTCAGTAAACATCTTTTTATCCACGAACTGCAATTGACACTTGAACACTTCTCAAATAACTCCGATCTATATCTATTAGGCGATATTAACATAGACTTAAAGCACAGCAATCCTATAAGGCATACATACAATAGCACGATGCATAATCTAGGTCTTTTGTGTGGGATCACAGAATATACTAGAATTGAACTACGTAAAAGTTTCCTAAGTAAAACATGTATTGATCACATATATGCGCGGTCCAGCACAAAAGACCTATACACATCGGCGATCGGGACAACACTGGCTGACCACCGTGCAGTTGCACTCGCATGTGTTGGCGCTGTAATACAGGATGCTCCAACTTATAAAACTTGCATAAATAATAAAAAAGTCCTGCACCTACTCAGTGAAGTCAATTGGGAGGATGGGTGTGAATTGTCGTGTCCAACAATGATAAATACCTTCATTTCGAACAAATTTAACGACTGCTATTCAAAATCAACTTACAAAATCAAGCTTAAGAAAAATATAACACGAAACAATAACACTTGGATTAATAAGATGGTAATAAACGCATGTCAATATCGGGATGAAAAATTTTTAACATGGATTAAAGATGCCAACAACTTAAAACTAAAATATGATTACAATAAAGCTAGAAATTTTGCGAATAAGATGCTAAAAAAACAAAAAATAAAAACTTAAAAGCCGCAATCAACCAGAATCGACACAACCCACGTAATCTTTGGCAAATTCTCAACGGCATCACAGGCAGAATCAAACAATCCATTGACACCGTCATAACAAGTGCGTTAGTAAAGAATGGTGAAAGCAAACAGGGTGCCGCGAACAAGTTTGCGAAAACATTTGTTAATAATGTAAAGGCAGTAGCCCCTAAGTGCTCCAGTCCGTTACTAGATGAATCTGCGTACAGAAAACCGGCAAATGTTACAATGAGATTTAGGCCCGCTACAACTGAGTGTATAGCAACTTTAATTAAATCCAGTATCATCAGAAAGGCTCCTGGCCTAGACGGTATAAGAACCATCGATATAAAAAAAATATGTAGCAAAATAACATCTATTATTACGCACCTAATCAATAAAAGCGTTGTAACTGGAGTTTATCCAGATGCATTAAAAATTGGAATAGTTAGACCTATACACAAAAAAGGCAGCAAAGGGGAATATTCCAACTATAGACCAATAACCATTCTTCCAATCATAGATAAAATTGCTGAAAAGTATATAAGCAGAGAAATATACGAATTCTTAGGAAAAAATAGTATTCTCACCTCTAAGCAATATGGTTTTCAACCACACAAAAATTGTTCGCAGCTACTCACTAAGTTCACAGACAGTATATACGACTGCCTCAATAATAAACGACATGTAATGGTAGCTTTTATAGACTATAGTAGCGCCTTTGATACACTCAGACACCCTACACTGCTAAGCAGTCTAGAAGAATGTGGTATCAACGGCAAACTGCTGAAATGGTGTGGGGATTACCTTCACAATAGAGCCTTTATAGTAAGAGTTGATGGGGAAGATAGTAGCCTTATGCAGGTGAACGAGGGAACAGCCCAGGGATCAGTATTAGGACCGTTGCACTTCCTTACATATGTCAACAACTTGCAAAACCTAATTACTAAATGCGATATATTTCAGTTCGCTGATGACACCTGTCTTGTGGCAGCTGGAAACTCGGCTGAAGACGCATTGAGCAAACTACAATGTGACTACGATATCTTGGCTAAATGGTCACATGATGTGGGGCTTGTGATTAATGAAAGTAAAACCAAAATGATGTACATTAGCTCAAGTCAAAATAGATCCACCGTCGAATCAACTCTCATAGCTCACAATCATGAATGTCTACATAAGCACAATAATAGAGGCACCGCTCAGAAATGTAAATGCAGATCTATAGATATAGTAGACGAACATGTATATCTTGGTCTCGTTATAGATAGCCGACTTTCCTGGAAAAGCCATATAAACCAGGTATGTGACAGACTTAGGGCTATTTTGGCTAAGTTTACTTTGATCAAGAGGAAAATACCCTATCAAATACGACTTCAACTTTATACTACCCTAGCTGAATCCGTGATCAATTATGGGCTGTCAAGTTACGGGAGAACCTATAAAACCCATATCGATTCCATTTACGCACTACAATTGAGGTTGTTAAAAGAAATCGTTCCATATAATATTAAAGAGAGTTATGAAAATAATTACCAGGCCCTATTTGCATTTTGTAAAATATTACCTATACACGAGAAAATAAAATACAATCTATTGTGTGAAGAATTCTTCAATGATGACATTAAAATCATCAGACAGTATAATAATAATTTAATTCAAACGCGTCAGCTCCTAAAATCGATGTTTTTACTACCTAAATACTATAACTTCTATGGTAAAAGACAACTGACATACGTTATTCCGTACCTGATTAACGATCTTCCGTTGTCCCTTAGGGACGAGTTAACTCCAAAAAATATAAAATACAAACTTAAACAATATTTCATGACAAACCTTTTTAATTACTGACTTATCTACAAACATTCAACCTTTTAAAAGACTACGCATTGTCACTCTCTCTCTCACACACACACATACACACTTATTTATCTATTTTCAAAACAATTATTTATTGGTCTAACATATTATTTTTATTATTATATTACATTATGGTTTCATTTATTGGTCTAACATCTATCTATCTATCTATCAGCCACTGAAGTCCACTGCTGAACATAGGCCTCCCCCATAGATTTCCACAATGTGCGATCTCGTGCAGACCGCATCCACCGACTCCCAGCGACCTTTACAAGGTCGTCCGTCCACCTAGTTGGGGGTCTTCCCACGCTCCTCTTTCCCATACGTGGACGCCACTCCAAGACTTTTATGCCCCAGCGGCCATCTGTTCTTCGGGCCACGTGGCCTGCCCATTGCCACTTCAACTGTGCAATCCTTCTAGCTACGTCGGTCACTCTAGTTCTTCTACGGATTTCCTCATTTCTGATTCTATCACGTAGAGTAACTCCGAGCATAGCTCTTTCCATTGCACGTTGGGTGACTCTCAGGCGCCTAATAAGTCCCATTGTGAACGCCCACGTCTCTGATCCGTATGTCATCGCTGGCAACACGCACTGTTCGAAGACTTTTGTCTTCAGGCACTGAGGAATATTGGATGAGAAGATATGACGTAGCTTCCCGAACGCTGCCCAGCCGAGTTGGATTCGACGAGTGACCTCTTTCTCGAAGTTGGACTTACCTAATCGGACTAATTGTCCCAGGTATACGTACTCGTCAACAACTTCGAGGAGAGAATTCCCAACAACAATCGGGTACGGTGCAACATGGACATTGGACATGACTTTCGTCTTATCCATGTTCATCTCCAGACCTACTTGTTGAGAAACTCTATTGAGGCCTCCGAGCATTGTACTTAATTCCTGCAGCGATCCCGCTATCACCACAATATCATCCGCAAATCTCAGTTGAGTGAGGTATTCGCCGTTGATGTTGATGCCAAGTCCATCCCAATCCAGCAGCTTGAACACATCTTCCAATGCAGCGGTAAACAGTTTTGGAGAGATCACATCTCCTTGTCTCACTCCTCGCTGCAATTGGATAGGCTCAGTGCTCTGGTTCTGGATTCGAACTGACATAGAGGCGTTTCTATAAAGACACTTCAACACTTCGATGTATCGCTGATCAATACGGCATCGCTGCAGGGAATGAAGCACGGCCCAAGTTTCGATCGAATCGAAGGCTTTCTCATAGTCCACAAACGCTAAGCATAGTGGCTGGTTATACTCCTCGGCCTTCTGTATAACCTGCCGCAGCGTATGTATGTGGTCCATGGTGCTAAAGCCTTTTCGGAATCCGGCTTGTTCGGGAGGCTGGAAGTCGTCAAACCTGCGTGCAAGACGATTCGTAATGACCCTCGAAAACAGCTTATAAACATGGCTCAGGAGCGAGATGGGTCTGTAGTTCTTCAGAAGGGTTTTATCCCCTTTCTTAAAGAACAATATCACCACGCTCCTGTTCCATGCTTCAGGCGTTGTTCCTTCAAGTATGACGGAGTTGAAGAGCCTCTGGAGGACTACAAGTACCGGCTTTCCACCCGCTCTCAGAAGCTCTGCCGTAATTCCGTCATCCCCCGAGGCCTTATTGTTCTTGAGCTGTTTTAGGGCCATTACAATCTCATACAAGCTGACGTCCGGGATATCTTCGGTATAATGACGGGTTAGTCTGGATCTTGGGTCTGAGTCCAGACGAACAACTGGTTTGTGGGCCGAGGTGTATAGCTGTCCATAGAACCTCTCGACCTCTCTCAAAATCTCGGGTCTGGACGAGACGATGCTGCCACAGTTGGTCTTCAGCTTAGTCAACTGGCTTTGCCCAATAGACAGATCTCTAGCAAACACTTTGGAGCCCTTGTTTCGCTCAATGGCCATTTCAATGCATGTAGCATTGAAATGCCTAGTGTCGCGTCTAAGAGATTTGGAGATCTGCCTATTCAGCTGCCTGTAAACTGACATATCCGCTGAAGACTGCAACCTCATGTCGCGTCTTTTACCCAAGAGCTTGAGAGTCTCGTCGGAGATTTTTTTTTTTTAGGTCTTCCCTTACGTCGGGCCTTATAAAACTGAGCTCCGACAGTATGGACAGCTTCCACTAACCTGTTATTCATATCGTCCACCGTAACGCAGTCCCCTAGGCAATCGAAACGGTTCTGTAGCTGCAGCTGAAAGGCTTCGGGGTTTTGGATATCAGCAGGGGTGGGACGGAGCGTAGACCTCATCAATTTCGACCGTTCAAGAGCAGTATTCAGATTCAGCGTGCCTCTTACCATTCGGTGATCACTACCGGTTTTCACCCTGTTGATCACAGAGACATCGCTGAATATCTGCCTTTTAGTCGAAAAGATGAAGTCAATCTCATTTTTTACGGAACCATCGGGGCTTATCCAGGTCCACTTTCTGTGGGGTTTCTTCTTGAAAAAGGAGTTCATCGCGTAGAGTCCCTCCTTTTCCATGAAGTCAACCAGCTGTTGCCCCCTCGGGTTCCGTTGCCCATATCCAAAATGCCCCACTCTTTTCTCTGCTCCATTTCGTTTACCTAGTTTCGCGTTAAAGTCCCCCATCAACACCGTGTAGTGGGTTTCGGACGTATGTATGGCTCTAGATATGTCCTCATACATAGTCTCCACTTCTGCATCGGGGTGTGCCGTCGTTGGTGCGTAAACCTGTATCACCTTCAAACAGTACCGTTTGGTGATTCTGACTACAAGGCACGCGACCCTCGGCGACACACTCTCGACGCAGATCACGTTGTTGATGAGGTCCTTGTGGACGATAAACCCGACACCACCCTGAGACAGTTGATCGCCCTCCCGGTAGTAGAAAAGGTTGCCGGACTGTAGGATTATCGTGCCCTCACCCTCTCTTCGGACTTCTGATAATCCGATAACGTCCCAGCGCACCTTCTCTAGGGCTTCTTCCAGCTCGTCGATCTTCTCATCGGTCCTCAAAGTGCGTGCGTTATATGTTGCCAGGGCCAGTTGTCGTTGGTGGTAGCCAACACGCCTCCGGGGATTCTTAGCACCCCCTGCTCCGACGCTTGCCTGACCGCTACCGTAATCAGGGGCGTTGGAGCTACCGGAGACTGGGGGCCGTTTTTTGGTTTTCTTGTCCATGGGGGGGATTTGCCCTAATCGCCACGCTGGGCAGGCGGGTTGGCGATCGCAGTATTAAGATGACTTTGTATCAGAGCGTCGCTGCTGCCCAACGTCTGTTGTCCCTTAGTCGCCTTTTACGACACCCACGGGAAGATATGGGGTGGTGATATTCTTACTCCGTCACCACACGGAAAGATCTGACATGATGACATGAAGATAAAATGGTCTAACATGCCTTACATTAAAACATCATCCTATACATTAGAGATGAGTCGGATTTATTAGAACAGATCCGAGTATTAGGTATTTTAAGAGATTAGGTGGCACCTAATCCCATTTTTTCAATGTGTATAATCCACCTGTTCCACCTAATCTCCGTATTCTTAAAACATAAAATCGAATGTTCAGCATTCGCTCCCATCTGTTCTTGCGCTATCTCACTCACTTACACGTTGCAACGTATCTTACAATCCCGTTACACATCTAGAGCCGTAGAAAGCGAGACAGCGCTATACAATGGATACCATATTGATTCTTCTTACTTGCTCACTCGCAGCGCGTGGCATTGTGTTTATCAGATTTGCGCGGGAGAGCATGGTCACACAACAGTTAAGAGACAGAAGATCAAATTAGGGATATAATAATACACTCGTAAATACACCTCGAGACTAGCCTAATTGTGATTAAATTGTTCTATTTCAATTCATAAGAGTTACTGTAAGTGCAGACATTTTCCTAATTAAAAAAAACCCAAATTTTAATTTTTAACACACTAAAAGAGTTTCAATACAAAAAGATATAAGTATGAAAAGCGAAGATACCAATTGAATACTAATTGTATTAATGAACAATTAAGGTAATTTATTGGTCTGTTAAACTGTGTTAATTCAAAAATATCACAAACAAAACTTCACAGTTTGCTAAATGTCCAATCCTAATCATTCAAATAATTATCCAACGATGACATTAATCAAATCCTAATAACGAACTCGGAACTGGAGATTAGGAATAGGCAGATTAAGATTGCTTGCTAAGTATTGGTTGTGAATGAGATTAGGAAGATTATGTGGATTAGGTATTTCTTGAGATTAGGAACAGGTGGATCTAATATCAGATTTACCTAGTACGACCCATCTCTAGTACAGGTTTCTTATCTCAGACTGCACACTACAACTAATATACGTAAATACGTACAAACATACACACACAATTTTAATAGAACTCCTTAACAGAGTTACATGAACTTCTTTAGCAGAAGCAATTGACTAGTCAAGTAAAAATCTTAACATCGACTTCTAAAAACGCCAGTAGCGACATCTAGTTATTGATGTAACTTTAACTTATAATTATCCCATTTGCCACAGATTGAGACCAAAAACAGGCATTCATATTTTAAGGAAATGCACAAGGTAGGATACTTAATAGAATAAAAAATAAAGAAACTCAACATGCCTCAAAAATATTTTACTATATGTTCTGGGCACAGAGTTGATGACCCCGGTCATCGACTACGGGTGGGTGCGGCGGGGCAAAAATCGTTTTTTTGCTAAAAATGATATAAAAAGGGTGTCATCTGATAGATAAACAAAGATAGAGGTCGGCTATGGATCCAAAACACCGGAAAAATGGGGGGAAAGGCCTCGGAAACCTAACCGCTTCTGACCTAACTCCAAAAAAGTTAGGTTAGGTTAGACATGTATTTTGCTAAAAATGATATAAAAGGGAATTACGGAGGCTACGGCCGGAGGACTCAAAAAAAACCGAAATTATTTAAGATAGATTTAATTAAAAATTAGTTTTACAATTAATTATAATAAGTTCCTAAAACTAGACGACAGTGGATCGAGGTTGGATCCAAAGTGCGCGCTCGTTGTCGCGCATCGTGGTCGCGGGCCTCATGGTCCGCGTCAGCAGTTTCCCCCACATGAAGCTCTTTGTGGTGAAGCGCATGAGCCACGCTGCGTCGGCAAATTCCATAGTGGGTATGCGCGTAACACCTCCCCCTTCAGATCGGAGATTATTTCAGATGAGAGAGATGAAATATCGCCGAAGACTTGCGGTCATCTTGGGATGCTGGCTGATTCCTCTGGTTTTGAGATGACTTAACTTCAGCATAGGTTTCTTCATCAGGAGCAGTCGATTCCTTCTTGTGGTAGTATATTCTCCTCAACACTATTGCCCCCAATATGAATGCAGCAATAATTATACCATAGAATGGAATAGTGGTATGGTATAGGGTTGCAGAATCCTCGATATGTACTGGTTTCTGTAAATCTATTCGATCTTGAATTTCGTGTAGCTTCCGTAAATTGATGGAATCAAGATGGAAAGGTATTGCAGTTGATTCTTCAGTTTCAGGAGGTATCTGGCTAATTTTCAAAGGCTGCCCATTGATGTGATCATCGAAGTTGACTATTGTGAAATCTTCTGTTCGCAGCATGCAGGTACGTGGGACGGTGACCAGCAGGCTTCCCGTTAAGAAGACTGATTCTTCTCGTTCGCAGTGTAATTTTGTTGGTGTCGGTTTTGGGAACACCACGACGTATCGGCGGTCATCCAGCTTTTCCATTGCGGGCTTTGTCAAATTGATAGTTCTTTTGTCGCAGGAGTTGTCCAGTGGTTGACCTTCAATGATGCGGCAGGTGCAGTCAGGGTGATTTTTCATCTGGTGGTTCAACTTTTCTTCACAGATATACCGAGAGGTTAACTTCGGGCATTCAGCCTCAATGTACACATGAACATTTCCTGTGATTGCGAGGAAAGGGAAGGGAGGAATAATTGCCTGCCTATTTATATCTGGTACAATAATTAATTTGTATAAAGTAAATTCCAAAGGTGAAACTAAGGGAAACCTAAAAACGAAAACTATTCTACTGCCGCTATAGTAAGCTGCCGGCTTAATTACATTATAATATTCTCTAATATCTAAATGTAATAACTGGTCTTTATTATAAAATGACTTGAGCTGCTGTATCATATTGCTCAATAAACCAGTACCTAACATAGAATGATGAGTATGCAGTTCACCGGAAAGCGCGATCGCATTCTCTAACCTACTTAATTCGCTTAACAAGCTATCTATATTATCGCTTATTATTTCTAACACTTGCGCGAATTTGGCAAATTTGATTAGACCGTATCGTTTATACATTTTGGTGTCAAGTAGAATATGCAAACTTTCATTTAATTGAATTTGATTCTCTACTAATTTCGCAATAATTTTAGAATGCTTGAGTGAGCATAGCATAAGTCTTTGCTGAGACTTATAATGTTGATTTTGTTCGGTTGCTAAGCGCTGCTGATTATCCTGTAAAACTTTAAGGGCGTTATCATATTTTATCGCGTCCGAATAGTCTAAGTTACCGGTAATGCTTTTCACTACGGAACCGAGACCATTTATTAATCCTCTTTTAAAACGATTAGGTTTCAAGCTCTGTAAATGAGAAGATGTTTTATTTAATTTATCATGTAAACTATCTATCTGATACTCGAATAAAATGTATGTATAATTGTCTAGTCTGTTGTAGCTTTATCTAATTGGATTCGTACTTGTTCGATACTGTCCTCTAGGTCCGTCAGTTCTATGTACTGTAATGCGAGCTGATCGCATAATTTAATGAATCTCGTGAGAACATTTGGGTTCCCATCGAAATCCGGTACAAGGCGAAGTGCCTTAAAAATGTTATCTAAGTCTGCCATAATATCTAAATTACTAATTTCTATGTTCAAATTACGTCTAGAATCGACGTTCCTATCTCTATTAGAAACTAACCTAGGTGCACAAGATTTCCGTGGATGGAAAATTGTGGATATGAATGAAAGGACTTATGGATTAAAGGAAAGTAAGCAACCACTAAGAAAATTCAGTGTACTTACATGAACATCATCGGTCTTCTTTGAGCGGTATCTATGTCTGGATCTCCGGCGCGGCTTCTCCTAGTTCTGGATCTCCGGTGCGACGTTGAAAGTCTATCGATGCGAACGCGATGCGATACGCGATTATCGCAAAAACGACCCGGAAATCCTACCGACTGCGCCAATTACGGAGGCTACGGCCGGAGGACTCAAAAAAAACCGAAATTATTTAAGATAGATTTAATTAAAAATTAGTTTTACAATTAATTATAATAAGTTCCTAAAACTAGACGACAGTGGATCGAGGTTGGATCCAAAGTGCGCGCTCGTTGTCGCGCATCGTGGTCGCGGGCCTCATGGTCCGCGTCAGCAGTTTCCCCCACATGAAGCTCTTTGTGGTGAAGCGCATGAGCCACGCTGCGTCGGCAAATTCCATAGTGGGTATGCGCGTAACAAGGGTGTCATCTGATAGATAAACAAAGATAGAGGTCGGCTATGGATCCAAAACACCGGAAAAATGGGGGGAAAGGCCTCGGAAACCTAACCGCTTCTGACCTAACTCCAAAAAAGTTAGGTTAGGTTAGACATGTATTTTGCTAAAAATGATATAATAAGGGTGTCATCTGATAGATAAACAAAGATAGAGGTCGGCTATGGATCCAAAACACCGGAAAAATGGGGGGAAAGGCCTCGGAAACCTAACCGCTTCTGACCTAACTCCAAAAAAGTTAGGTTAGGTTAGACATGTATTTTGCTAAAAATGATATAAAAGGGTGTCATCTGATAGATAAACAAAGATAGAGGTCGGCTATGGATCCAAAACACCGGAAAAATGGGGGGAAAGGCCTCGGAAACCTAACCGCTTCTGACCTAACTCCAAAAAAGTTAGGTTAGGTTAGACATGTATTTTGCTAAAAATGATATAATAAGGGTGTCATCTGATAGATAAACAAAGATAGAGGTCGGCTATGGATCCAAAACACCGGAAAAATGGGGGGAAAGGCCTCGGAAACCTAACCGCTTCTGACCTAACTCCAAAAAAGTTAGGTTAGGTTAGACATGTATTTTGCTAAAAATGATATACAAAGGGTGTCATCTGATAGATAAACAAAGATAGAGGTCGGCTATGGATCCAAAACACCGGAAAAATGGGGGGAAAGGCCTCGGAAACCTAACCGCTTCTGACCTAACTCCAAAAAAGTTAGGTTAGGTTAGACATGTATTTTGCTAAAAATGATATAAAAGGGTGTCATCTGATAGATAAACAAAGATAGAGGTCGGCTATGGATCCAAAACACCGGAAAAATGGGGGGAAAGGCCTCGGAAACCTAACCGCTTCTGACCTAACTCCAAAAAAGTTAGGTTAGGTTAGACATGTATTTTGCTAAAAATGATATAATAAGGGTGTCATCTGATAGATAAACAAAGATAGAGGTCGGCTATGGATCCAAAACACCGGAAAAATGGGGGAAAAGGCCTCGGAAACCTAACCGCTTCTGACCTAACTCCAAAAAAGTTAGGTTAGGTTAGACATGTATTTCCCCCCTCGACTGTGCTGCCACCTTGCTGTGGTGAGGGGGCTTGAGTGCCTCAATGATCCGTGGGGCCATACCGGCCAGGGCCTCCCATGCCGGGCGGGCCCACGGGGAGAGGTGAGACGAAGAGCGGCGCCCAGCGTCGTGGCGGGTTGCGGCTCCGGGGACTCCTCTGTCCTCAGAGCTGCCTTGGGAGTCGTAAACCGCTGCGGCGCACCATGAGGTCCTCGGGTTGGCGCTCAACTTAGTTGGCCGTCAAACCGAGTCCTCACTCAACGTCCTCGGGTTGGCGCCGGCCGAGGGCTGACGGGCCTCCTCTGCGAGGCCGTATGTCGCAGAAGGGGGCTGCGGGACGGATCGCCGGTGCGCTGCGGTAGATTGGGGCTGCGGGGACTTGGGTGGATGGGGACCCTGTCCCCAGTGTCTCGCTGCGAGCCCTGGACGGGGGCTCCGGGGACCTGGGTAGACGGTGGACCCTGTCCTAAGGGTTTTCCTGCGGGCCCTGGACGGCTGCGGTGCGCCGGTGTCCTCTGGTTGGCGCCGGCCCGAGGGCTGACGGGCCTCCTTCTGCGGGGCCGATGTCGCAGAAGGGGGCAGCGGGGCGGGTCGCAAGGGAGGGAGCTCCGGGTGACCCGCGCCGCGGACGGAGGCGGGGTTGGAGGGGGGTTCGTGACGATGCGGGCCCCTTCTGCCCTCGCCTAGGAGGCCGGTGGTGGTTCGGGGGAGCCACCACCGACGAAAGCCTCGATGACTGAGGGCGTCCCAGTATACCGGGACGCCCTCTCTGATAGTCGCTTGCCCGCGTTGCGGGCACCACGCCGGGGCGTCACAGTAGAATGCGTTTACGCGAACTTGTGGCGCCCCAAGCGCGTCGTGTGAGGGTATGCCGCTGGGGTTTTAGTGGGTAAACGACGCTTGGGTAGACGACCCTTGTCGGAGTCCCACATAATCACCGACCTTTCCCCCGGGGTGCGGTGGTATGCATAAAGCATTTCCCCAGCGAAAACAAAAAAAAAAAAAAAAAAAAAAGGTTAGACATGTATTTTGCTAAAAATGATATAAAAACGGTGTCATCTGATAGATAAACAAAGATAGAGGTCGGCTATGGATCCAAAACACCGGAAAAATGGGGGGAAAGGCCTCGGAAACTTAACCGCTTCTGACCTAACTCCAAAAAAGTTAGGTTAGGTTAGACATGTATTTTGCTAAAAATGATATAATAAGGGTGTCATCTGATAGATAAACAAAGATAGAGGTCGGCTATGGATCCAAAACACCGGAAAAATGGGGGGAAAGGCCTCGGAAACCTAACCGCTTCTGACCTAACTCCAAAAAAGTTAGGTTAGGTTAGACATGTATTTTGCTAAAAATGATATAAAAGGGTGTCATCTGATAGATAAACAAAGATAGAGGTCGGCTATGGATCCAAAACACCGGAAAAATGGGGGGAAAGGCCTCGGAAACCTAACCGCTTCTGACCTAACTCCAAAAAAGTTAGGTTAGGTTAGACATGTATTTTGCTAAAAATGATATAATAAGGGTGTCATCTGATAGATAAACAAAGATAGAGGTCGGCTATGGATCCAAAACACCGGAAAAATGGGGGGAAAGGCCTCGGAAACCTAACCGCTTCTGACCTAACTCCAAAAAAGTTAGGTTAGGTTAGACATGTATTTTGCTAAAAATGATATACAAAGGGTGTCATCTGATAGATAAACAAAGATAGAGGTCGGCTATGGATCCAAAACACCGGAAAAATGGGGGGAAAGGCCTCGGAAACCTAACCGCTTCTGACCTAACTCCAAAAAAGTTAGGTTAGGTTAGACATGTATTTTGCTAAAAATGATATAATAAGGGTGTCATCTGATAGATAAACAAAGATAGAGGTCGGCTATGGATCCAAAACACCGGAAAAATGGGGGGAAAGGCCTCGGAAACCTAACCGCTTCTGACCTAACTCCAAAAAAGTTAGGTTAGGTTAGACATGTATTTTGCTAAAAATGATATACAAAGGGTGTCATCTGATAGATAAACAAAGATAGAGGTCGGCTATGGATCCAAAACACCGGAAAAATGGGGGGAAAGGCCTCGGAAACCTAACCGCTTCTGACCTAACTCCAAAAAAGTTAGGTTAGGTTAGACATGTATTTTGCTAAAAATGATATAAAAGGGTGTCATCTGATAGATAAACAAAGATAGAGGTCGGCTATGGATCCAAAACACCGGAAAAATGGGGGGAAAGGCCTCGGAAACCTAACCGCTTCTGACCTAACTCCAAAAAAGTTAGGTTAGGTTAGACATGTATTTTGCTAAAAATGATATAATAAGGGTGTCATCTGATAGATAAACAAAGATAGAGGTCGGCTATGGATCCAAAACACCGGAAAAATGGGGGGAAAGGCCTCGGAAACCTAACCGCTTCTGACCTAACTCCAAAAAAGTTAGGTTAGGTTAGACATGTATTTTGCTAAAAATGATATAAAAGGGTGTCATCTGATAGATAAACAAAGATAGAGGTCGGCTATGGATCCAAAACACCGGAAAAATGGGGGGAAAGGCCTCGGAAACCTAACCGCTTCTGACCTAACTCCAAAAAAGTTAGGTTAGGTTAGACATGTATTTTGCTAAAAATGATATAATAAGGGTGTCATCTGATAGATAAACAAAGATAGAGGTCGGCTATGGATCCAAAACACCGGAAAAATGGGGGGAAAGGCCTCGGAAACCTAACCGCTTCTGACCTAACTCCAAAAAAGTTAGGTTAGGTTAGACATGTATTTTGCTAAAAATGATATACTAAGGGTGTCATCTGATAGATAAACAAAGATAGAGGTCGGCTATGGATCCAAAACACCGGAAAAATGGGGGGAAAGGCCTCGGAAACCTAACCGCTTCTGACCTAACTCCAAAAAAGTTAGGTTAGGTTAGACATGTATTTTGCTAAAAATGATATAAAAGGGTGTCATCTGATAGATAAACAAAGATAGAGGTCGGCTATGGATCCAAAACACCGGAAAAATGGGGGGAAAGGCCTCGGAAACCTAACCGCTTCTGACCTAACTCCAAAAAAGTTAGGTTAGGTTAGACATGTATTTTGCTAAAAATGATATAATAAGGGTGTCATCTGATAGATAAACAAAGATAGAGGTCGGCTATGGATCCAAAACACCGGAAAAATGGGGGAAAAGGCCTCGGAAACCTAACCGCTTCTGACCTAACTCCAAAAAAGTTAGGTTAGGTTAGACATGTATTTTGCTAAAAATGATATAAAAACGGTGTCATCTGATAGATAAACAAAGATAGAGGTCGGCTATGGATCCAAAACACCGGAAAAATGGGGGGAAAGGCCTCGGAAACTTAACCGCTTCTGACCTAACTCCAAAAAAGTTAGGTTAGGTTAGACATGTATTTTGCTAAAAATGATATAATAAGGGTGTCATCTGATAGATAAACAAAGATAGAGGTCGGCTATGGATCCAAAACACCGGAAAAATGGGGGGAAAGGCCTCGGAAACCTAACCGCTTCTGACCTAACTCCAAAAAAGTTAGGTTAGGTTAGACATGTATTTTGCTAAAAATGATATAAAAGGGTGTCATCTGATAGATAAACAAAGATAGAGGTCGGCTATGGATCCAAAACACCGGAAAAATGGGGGGAAAGGCCTCGGAAACCTAACCGCTTCTGACCTAACTCCAAAAAAGTTAGGTTAGGTTAGACATGTATTTTGCTAAAAATGATATAATAAGGGTGTCATCTGATAGATAAACAAAGATAGAGGTCGGCTATGGATCCAAAACACCGGAAAAATGGGGGGAAAGGCCTCGGAAACCTAACCGCTTCTGACCTAACTCCAAAAAAGTTAGGTTAGGTTAGACATGTATTTTGCTAAAAATGATATACAAAGGGTGTCATCTGATAGATAAACAAAGATAGAGGTCGGCTATGGATCCAAAACACCGGAAAAATGGGGGGAAAGGCCTCGGAAACCTAACCGCTTCTGACCTAACTCCAAAAAAGTTAGGTTAGGTTAGACATGTATTTTGCTAAAAATGATATAAAAGGGTGTCATCTGATAGATAAACAAAGATAGAGGTCGGCTATGGATCCAAAACACCGGAAAAATGGGGGGAAAGGCCTCGGAAACCTAACCGCTTCTGACCTAACTCCAAAAAAGTTAGGTTAGGTTAGACATGTATTTTGCTAAAAATGATATAATAAGGGTGTCATCTGATAGATAAACAAAGATAGAGGTCGGCTATGGATCCAAAACACCGGAAAAATGGGGGAAAAGGCCTCGGAAACCTAACCGCTTCTGACCTAACTCCAAAAAAGTTAGGTTAGGTTAGACATGTATTTTGCTAAAAATGATATAAAAAGGGTGTCATCTGATAGATAAACAAAGATAGAGGTCGGCTATGGATCCAAAACACCGGAAAAATGGGGGGAAAGGCCTCGGAAACCTAACCGCTTCTGACCTAACTCCAAAAAAGTTAGGTTAGGTTAGACATGTATTTTGCTAAAAATGATATAAAAAGGGTGTCATCTGATAGATAAACAAAGATAGAGGTCGGCTATGGATCCAAAACACCGGAAAAATGGGGGGAAAGGCCTCGGAAACCTAACCGCTTCTGACCTAACTCCAAAAAAGTTAGGTTAGGTTAGACATGTATTTTGCTAAAAATGATATAAAAAGGGTGTCATCTGATAGATAAACAAAGATAGAGGTCGGCTATGGATCCAAAACACCGGAAAAATGGGGGGAAAGGCCTCGGAAACCTAACCGCTTCTGACCTAACTCCAAAAAAGTTAGGTTAGGTTAGACATGTATTTTGCTAAAAATGATATAAAAAGGGTGTCATCTGATAGATAAACAAAGATAGAGGTCGGCTATGGATCCAAAACACCGGAAAAATGGGGGGAAAGGCCTCGGAAACCTAACCGCTTCTGACCTAACTCCAAAAAAGTTAGGTTAGGTTAGACATGTATTTTGCTAAAAATGATATAATAAGGGTGTCATCTGATAGATAAACAAAGATAGAGGTCGGCTATGGATCCAAAACACCGGAAAAATGGGGGGAAAGGCCTCGGAAACCTAACCGCTTCTGACCTATCTCCAAAAAAGTTAGGTTAGGTTAGACATGTATTTTGCTAAAAATGATATAATAAGGGTGTCATCTGATAGATAAACAAAGATAGAGGTCGGCTATGGATCCAAAACACCGGAAAAATGGGGGGAAAGGCCTCGGAAACCTAACCGCTTCTGACCTAACTCCAAAAAAGTTAGGTTAGGTTAGACATGTATTTTGCTAAAAATGATATAAAAAGGGTGTCATCTGATAGATAAACAAAGATAGAGGTCGGCTATGGATCCAAAACACCGGAAAAATGGGGGGAAAGGCCTCGGAAACCTAACCGCTTCTGACCTAACTCCAAAAAAGTTAGGTTAGGTTAGACATGTATTTTGCTAAAAATGATATAAAAAGGGTGTCATCTGATAGATAAACAAAGATAGAGGTCGGCTATGGATCCAAAACACCGGAAAAATGGGGGGAAAGGCCTCGGAAACCTAACCGCTTCTGACCTAACTCCAAAAAAGTTAGGTTAGGTTAGACATGTATTTTGCTAAAAATGATATAAAAAGGGTGTCATCTGATAGATAAACAAAGATAGAGGTCGGCTATGGATCCAAAACACCGGAAAAATGGGGGGAAAGGCCTCGGAAACCTAACCGCTTCTGACCTAACTCCAAAAAAGTTAGGTTAGGTTAGACATGTATTTTGCTAAAAATGATATAAAAAGGGTGTCATCTGATAGATAAACAAAGATAGAGGTCGGCTATGGATCCAAAACACCGGAAAAATGGGGGGAAAGGCCTCGGAAACCTAACCGCTTCTGACCTAACTCCAAAAAAGTTAGGTTAGGTTAGACATGTATTTTGCTAAAAATGATATAAAAAGGGTATCATCTGATAGATAAACAAAGATAGAGGTCGGCTATGGATCCAAAACACCGGAAAAATGGGGGGAAAGGCCTCGGAAACCTAACCGCTTCTGACCTAACTCCAAAAAAGTTAGGTTAGGTTAGACATGTATTTTGCTAAAAATGATATAAAAGGGTGTCATCTGATAGATAAACAAAGATAGAGGTCGGCTATGGATCCAAAACACCGGAAAAATGGGGGGAAAGGCCTCGGAAACCTAACCGCTTCTGACCTAACTCCAAAAAAGTTAGGTTAGGTTAGACATGTATTTTGCTAAAAATGATATAATAAGGGTGTCATCTGATAGATAAACAAAGATAGAGGTCGGCTATGGATCCAAAACACCGGAAAAATGGGGGAAAAGGCCTCGGAAACCTAACCGCTTCTGACCTAACTCCAAAAAAGTTAGGTTAGGTTAGACATGTATTTTGCTAAAAATGATATAAAAAGGGTGTCATCTGATAGATAAACAAAGATAGAGGTCGGCTATGGATCCAAAACACCGGAAAAATGGGGGGAAAGGCCTCGGAAACCTAACCGCTTCTGACCTAACTCCAAAAAAGTTAGGTTAGGTTAGACATGTATTTTGCTAAAAATGATATAAAAAGGGTGTCATCTGATAGATAAACAAAGATAGAGGTCGGCTATGGATCCAAAACACCGGAAAAATGGGGGGAAAGGCCTCGGAAACCTAACCGCTTCTGACCTAACTCCAAAAAAGTTAGGTTAGGTTAGACATGTATTTTGCTAAAAATGATATAAAAAGGGTGTCATCTGATAGATAAACAAAGATAGAGGTCGGCTATGGATCCAAAACACCGGAAAAATGGGGGGAAAGGCCTCGGAAACCTAACCGCTTCTGACCTAACTCCAAAAAAGTTAGGTTAGGTTAGACATGTATTTTGCTAAAAATGATATAAAAAGGGTGTCATCTGATAGATAAACAAAGATAGAGGTCGGCTATGGATCCAAAACACCGGAAAAATGGGGGGAAAGGCCTCGGAAACCTAACCGCTTCTGACCTAACTCCAAAAAAGTTAGGTTAGGTTAGACATGTATTTTGCTAAAAATGATATAAAAAGGGTGTCATCTGATAGATAAACAAAGATAGAGGTCGGCTATGGATCCAAAACACCGGAAAAATGGGGGGAAAGGCCTCGGAAACCTAACCGCTTCTGACCTAACTCCAAAAAAGTTAGGTTAGGTTAGACATGTATTTTGCTAAAAATGATATAAAAAGGGTGTCATCTGATAGATAAACAAAGATAGAGGTCGGCTATGGATCCAAAACACCGGAAAAATGGGGGGAAAGGCCTCGGAAACCTAACCGCTTCTGACCTAACTCCAAAAAAGTTAGGTTAGGTTAGACATGTATTTTGCTAAAAATGATATAAAAAGGGTGTCATCTGATAGATAAACAAAGATAGAGGTCGGCTATGGATCCAAAACACCGGAAAAATGGGGGGAAAGGCCTCGGAAACCTAACCGCTTCTGACCTAACTCCAAAAAAGTTAGGTTAGGTTAGACATGTATTTTGCTAAAAATGATATAAAAAGGGTGTCATCTGATAGATAAACAAAGATAGAGGTCGGCTATGGATCCAAAACACCGGAAAAATGGGGGGAAAGGCCTCGGAAACCTAACCGCTTCTGACCTAACTCCAAAAAAGTTAGGTTAGGTTAGACATGTATTTTGCTAAAAATGATATAATAAGGGTGTCATCTGATAGATAAACAAAGATAGAGGTCGGCTATGGATCCAAAACACCGGAAAAATGGGGGGAAAGGCCTCGGAAACCTAACCGCTTCTGACCTAACTCCAAAAAAGTTAGGTTAGGTTAGACATGTATTTTGCTAAAAATGATATAATAAGGGTGTCATCTGATAGATAAACAAAGATAGAGGTCGGCTATGGATCCAAAACACCGGAAAAATGGGGGGAAAGGCCTCGGAAACCTAACCGCTTCTGACCTAACTCCAAAAAAGTTAGGTTAGGTTAGACATGTATTTTGCAAAAATGATATAAAAAGGGTGTCATCTGATAGATAAACAAAGATAGAGGTCGGCTATGGATCCAAAACACCGGAAAAATGGGGGGAAAGGCCTCGGAAACCTAACCGCTTCTGACCTAACTCCAAAAAAGTTAGGTTAGGTTAGACATGTATTTTGCTAAAAATGATATAAAAAGGGTGTCATCTGATAGATAAACAAAGATAGAGGTCGGCTATGGATCCAAAACACCGGAAAAATGGGGGGAAAGGCCTCGGAAACCTAACCGCTTCTGACCTAACTCCAAAAAAGTTAGGTTAGGTTAGACATGTATTTTGCTAAAAATGATATAAAAAGGGTGTCATCTGATAGATAAACAAAGATAGAGGTCGGCTATGGATCCAAAACACCGGAAAAATGGGGGGAAAGGCCTCGGAAACCTAACCGCTTCTGACCTAACTCCAAAAAAGTTAGGTTAGGTTAGACATGTATTTTGCTAAAAATGATATAAAAAGGGTGTCATCTGATAGATAAACAAAGATAGAGGTCGGCTATGGATCCAAAACACCGGAAAAATGGGGGGAAAGGCCTCGGAAACCTAACCGCTTCTGACCTAACTCCAAAAAAGTTAGGTTAGGTTAGACATGTATTTTGCTAAAAATGATATAAAAAGGGTATCATCTGATAGATAAACAAAGATAGAGGTCGGCTATGGATCCAAAACACCGGAAAAATGGGGGGAAAGGCCTCGGAAACCTAACCGCTTCTGACCTAACTCCAAAAAAGTTAGGTTAGGTTAGACATGTATTTTGCTAAAAATGATATAAAAGGGTGTCATCTGATAGATAAACAAAGATAGAGGTCGGCTATGGATCCAAAACACCGGAAAAATGGGGGGAAAGGCCTCGGAAACCTAACCGCTTCTGACCTAACTCCAAAAAAGTTAGGTTAGGTTAGACATGTATTTTGCTAAAAATGATATAATAAGGGTGTCATCTGATAGATAAACAAAGATAGAGGTCGGCTATGGATCCAAAACACCGGAAAAATGGGGGAAAAGGCCTCGGAAACCTAACCGCTTCTGACCTAACTCCAAAAAAGTTAGGTTAGGTTAGACATGTATTTTGCTAAAAATGATATAAAAAGGGTGTCATCTGATAGATAAACAAAGATAGAGGTCGGCTATGGATCCAAAACACCGGAAAAATGGGGGGAAAGGCCTCGGAAACCTAACCGCTTCTGACCTAACTCCAAAAAAGTTAGGTTAGGTTAGACATGTATTTTGCTAAAAATGATATAAAAAGGGTGTCATCTGATAGATAAACAAAGATAGAGGTCGGCTATGGATCCAAAACACCGGAAAAATGGGGGGAAAGGCCTCGGAAACCTAACCGCTTCTGACCTAACTCCAAAAAAGTTAGGTTAGGTTAGACATGTATTTTGCTAAAAATGATATAAAAAGGGTGTCATCTGATAGATAAACAAAGATAGAGGTCGGCTATGGATCCAAAACACCGGAAAAATGGGGGGAAAGGCCTCGGAAACCTAACCGCTTCTGACCTAACTCCAAAAAAGTTAGGTTAGGTTAGGTTAGGTTAGGTTAGGTTAGGTTAGGTTGGGCGGGTGGAAGGGGAAGTCACAGAGGCTACTGGTAAGACCTGGTGACTTCGTCTTTCACCGTACTCCATTGTCTTTCCCGGCAATGTGAGGGGTGTTGGTCTTGGGTGGAGCACTACTGTTGCGTCGAAACCCAAGGCAAGTGTGGTTGTTATCCTGCTCGTGGTTGCCGCCTGCTTTTGGTCTGGCCCTTCTGGACAGACGTAGCCGAAACAGCCATGCGCCTTCCCGTCTTAATTCTCCCCTTCCCTCCTTTCCCTTACCCTGTTTCCTGTCGTTCCCACTCCCCTTTCACAGTGCTGCGGTTGTTCGGCTCCGGGTCTCCTCTGCCTTCAGAGCTGACTTCGGATGACGCACCGCCGTGGCACACCATGGGGTCCTCGGGTTCGCGCTCAACCCAGTTGGCCGCCAAACCGAGTCCCCACCTTAATTTCAATTCTATCTTTCTGTTAATCTTGGTTTGTTATACTTCTTCTTATTTACTTTGTTATTTTGATTTTCGTCTGTTTTTTTTTTTCTCTCTTTACTCTTTTCTGTCTTTTGTTTTACTTCGTTTTCTTTAGTCGTTTCTTGGGTTGCGGCTCTCGGGTTCGCCTGGGAGTCTGCAGGGGGGGTGTGCATAGGGCGATGTTTGGAGGAGAAAAAACACCATGATGAATAAGTGCAAATTGGAAAAGAATCCCCGGGCGGGTCCCAGTCAGTCGGTGGCTGCTGGGGAATCCCGCACCGCTTCTCCTTCGGGGGAGGCGGTCTGCCCCTCGTCATACGGGGGGGGCACCACTTGCCTTATCACCGTGGAAGATGGAGAAGGAGTTAGAGGATGTGATGCGATTTTCGATGCCAATAGAGACGAATGCTCTTCTTCTGTTGTGACACCACCTGCCCAGCAAACCGTAACGGAGTTTCCGCGGCAGGTTGGTAAAGTCGTTGCTGGAAAAGCGAAAGAACTGATGGTTGTCCTGAGTAGGGACGGTTTCGAGATGAAACGGGCAGACTCAAAAGAGTCGCTGCAGTCTGCCGTAGTAGTAGACAGCGCGTCGGAGTGCGAGGAGATGGAGACGGTCAGCTTGTCGGATCTAGAGAACGATGATCGGCCTGGCAAGCGCCGTAGGGTTCCGGGTGGCTCTAGCGAGGAGTCTGAGGCCGAGGAGCCGAAGATCGCTCGGGGTCGGTCGAGCTCATCTGGCAGAGGACGAAGTGCTACTCGAGGGCCTGGCAGGCCCCCCACGACGGGGCAGCACGTCGGGGCGGATGCAGCCAAAAAGGCTAGGAAAAAAGCCGAGAAGGAATTGGCCAAGGAGGAAGCGGACATGGAGCTCCTGAAGGTGACCACGGACTTCTGCCGTTCGGCGACCCGCAGTAGGAGTACGCTCAGTCTGCCTGAATCGCTCACGGTGGCGGACCCCGATAGCCCGGCTAGGCCGCCCACTGCCGCCCAGATTGTGGAACAGGTGCGGGCCAGCGTCGTTGTCCTTCGGGAAATTGGCGCCAAGTCTAAGAACTTGAAGGGCACATTTGTGGGCGCCATTAAGAAGGCCACTTCGGTGATTGCGACTTCGGTCACAGAGCTGGTGGGTCTCACCACCAATGAGGAGACGATCAGGCTCCAGCGGGAGCTTGAACTGGTCACGAGGGAGCTGGCGGAGTCTCGTCGGGAGGTCCGGGAGCTCGCTGAGAAGCTGAAGGGCAACCCGATGGTAGAGGACGGCGAGGGCCTGAAGCGGGAAATTCTCGTTGCTGTTGGCACAATGGTGGACGCGAAGCTGGAGGGCGCCATGATCCCGGACAGGCGGCCCCCGCTTGCCGCTGACAGGGCTCGAGAGGGAGGTCCAGCGCCGCGCGGGGAGGTTTTGCCCCCCCCGCAGCCGGCGCAGGAGATGAAGGGGCGCCGCAGTCGCGTCCCGGTGCGGAACGGCGGTAAGGCTTCGGCTGCTACTGGCGGTGAGACCGGGGCGGCAGGTGCGCCACAAGCGATGCCTAAGGCTTCTGCTGGCGTTAAGACCACGCGTACGGCCGTCGCCAGCGCAAAGACTCGGGCGACAGGTGCGCTCCAAACAGCGGCTCTGGCTGCTTCCGGCGCTAAGGCCACGCCTCCGGCCGCCACCGGCGCGAGGACTCAGGGGGCAGCAGCGGCTGCTGCTAATGCGAGGACCGTGACACCTCCGGCTGCGGCCGGGGTGAAGCGGCCCGCGCCTACTACTGCGTCCTCTTACGCGGGGGTGGCTGCCGCGCCGAAGAAGACACGGGTCCCAGTCGGGGGCCCCGTGAAGGCCAAGGAGCCTGTAGCACCCGTCGGGAAGGGTGCGCAGGCTGCGGTGCGCGGTCCCGCCCCCAAAAAGGTCGTGACGACGGCACTGGTGCACGCAAGTCCGCCCAGTGCCAAACAGAAGGTGAAGCCACCTCCCACCCTCCCCAGGACGCCTGTTCTTACTGCTGTCCTGGACGAGGAGATCACGGAGGCTGTAGAGCTTGAGGAGGGCCCTTCGGGAGTGGCCCCTGCTCGCCAAGTTGCGGCGCCTCGTGCTGCTCCGCCCAGTGTGCCGGCGGAGCGGCCGAGCAAATCAAAGAGGCGGCGCGAGCAGAAAAAGAGGAGCATGGCGGCCAGGAGGGCCGCGGAAGCGGAACACCGCGGCCCGGCGCATGCTCCTAGCAATAATAACGGTGAGGAGGGGTGGACCATGGTCCGCTCTAGGAAGGCGGCCAAGAAAATGCAGCCCGAGGGCCGCCAGGCAGACTCGCGGGCGATGGACAAGGGGCCGAAGCCTAGGAAACTCCGCATCCCACGCACGGCAGCAGTAGTTCTGACCCTGCTGCCGGCGGCCGAAGACCTGGGCCTCACATACGAGTCCGTAATTACGGAGGCCCAGAAGCGGATCAAGGTGAGGGAGCTGGGGATTGACGACCTCCGATTCCGCCACACCATCACGGGTGCGCGGATGGTGGTCATCCCCGGCTCGGACAGCGAGGAAAGGGCGGAGCGGTTTGCGGCCAAGCTGAGGGAGGTAACTAATCCCTCCCTAGTAAAGGTCTCCAGGCCCGCCAAGACCGCGGAGTTGAGGGTGTCGGGCCTGGACGATGCGACCACCAAAGAACAAGTGGCGGAGGCGCTGGCCGAGGCCGGCCATTGCGATGCGTCGGTCGTCGCGTGCGGGGACATTCGGCGGGACTCGCCGAGGCGCCTGGGGTCCGTCTGGGTCAGGTGTCCCCTGCCAGTGGCCAAACTGGTGACGGCCAGGGACCGCCTTCTCATAGGCTGGTCCTCGGCCCGTATTGAGCTGCTGCCCGAGCGCCCGTTCCGGTGCTTCAAGTGCCTGGAATCTGGACACGCTCGGGCATGCTGCCACTCGGAGTGGGACCGCAGCGATCAGTGCTATCGCTGCGGACAACCCGGCCACCTCGCCAGCACCTGCCTCGCCAAGCCGCACTGCACCGTGTGTGCGGCGGCGGGCAGGGGTGCGGATCATGTGTCGGGACGAAGAACGTGCGTGGCCCCTAAAGCCAAGCCAACCGGGCCGGCTCGCAGCTCAGCGCCGCAGCCTGCTGCCGCTGGACCCTCAGGTGCAATGGGTCCGGCCGAGGAGAAACCCAAGTCCAACCGTTAATGGACTACACCCACATCCTGCAGGTTAACCTTAACCGCTGTGCCAACGCGCAAAATCTGCTAATGCAGACGTTGGCACAGCAAAGCATCCATGTGGGTGTGGTGTCGGAACCGTACAGGGTTCCCTCCGGCGACGGTTGGGCCGGGGACCTGAGTGGGTTGGTGGCGCTGACCACCAGGACGGCTATCGGGGCGCCTCCGCTCCGCAACGTCCACAAGGGGACGGGCTGGGTCGCCGCTGACATACGCGATGCCTTGGTCATCGGGGTGTACTTCTCCCCGAACAGGTCGCTCGCCGAGTTCGGTGTTTTCTTGAGCGACCTGGGGACCTTCATCGCCGGGAGGGGACCGAGGCATCTGCTGTTGGCGGGCGACTTCAACGCCAAGTCGGTGTTGTGGGGTTGCCCCAGGACTGACGCCCGCGGAGCGGAGATGGAGGACTGGGCCGCCTCGGTGGGCCTGGTAGTCCTGAATCGGGGGTCGACGCACACGTGCGTACGGCGTGACGGGGGTTCGATTGTGGACATAACCCTGGCCACCCCTGTCCTTGCCGACCGCGTGCTCAACTGGAGAGTGCTGGAGGGCGCCGAGACTCTGTCGGACCATCGCTATGTCCGATACGATGTCTCGGCCTTCATAACTCCAGTAGCGTCGACGAGACCGACCCCCGGGGATCCCCCGCGGTGGTCGGTCCGGTTCCTGAGACAGGACTTGCTCCGGGAAGCCGCTCTCATTGTGTCGTGGCCGACGGACGGCTCCGTCATTATTGACGCGGCGACGGAGGCAGAGTGGCTTCACCGGACGCTCACCCAGGCCTGCGACGCATCCATGCCCAGACTTCGGGGCAACAAGCCCCGTCGTTGGGTGTACTGGTGGTGCGACGAGGTGGCCCAGCTCCGGGCGGACAGCAACCGCGCCAGGCGGGCCTATACGAGGTCGCGTCGACGAGCGCGCAGAGATGAGGACGAAGAGGTGCGACTCTACGCCGCGTACAGGGAGGTCATCGGGGCGTTCTCCCTGGCGATCACGCGCGCGAAGGCGAGAGCCTACGATGAGTGGATCGAGCTCCTAAATCGGGATCCGTGGGGCCGCCCCTACAAGCAGGTGCGGCAAAAGTTGCGGCCGTGGGCGCCGGCTGCGACGATAACCATGGATCCCGATCAACTGGAGCGGGTCGTGGGGGCTCTGTTCCCCGCCGCGGACGATACCAGGCCACCGTTTGTGGCCCCGGTGGGGGACAGCAGCAGTGCTGAAATCCCCCCGATTTCCGAGTCGGAGCTCGATCTCGCTCTTCAGCGTACGAGAGAGAGGAAAAGGGCCCCTGGCCTGGATGGTGTGCCGGGGCGGGCTCTCGTCGTCGCCCTCGACGTCCTCGGAGGCCGAGTCAGGGCGTTACTGAACGCCTGCTTGGAACAGGGCCACTTCCCCAGCCAGTGGAAGACTGGGAAGCTGGTCCTGATACCGAAGCCGGGTCGACCGCCTGACGCGCCCTCGGCGTATCGCCCCATAGTCCTGCTGGACGAGATCGGGAAGGTGTTTGAGAGGGTCGTTGCCAACCGTCTCGTCCAGCACCTGGAGAGCGTTGGACCTGATCTGTGCGATGTGCAGTTCGGCTTTCGGCGCAACAGGTCCACGCTCGACGCGATTGGGCGCGTCAGGGGTATTGCGGAGGAGGCAATCGCCCAGGGTGACGTGGTGCTGGCGGTGTCCTTGGACATCGCCAACGCCTTTAACACTCTCCCCTGGGCGATCATACAGGAGGGTCTCCGGTATCATGGATTCCCCCTGTACCTAAGGAGACTGCTGGGGTCATACCTGAGTGGGAGGTACATCAGGTTCCCCACCAGGGAGGGCTGGGTGACCAACCCTATAACTCGCGGTGTTCCACAGGGGTCGGTGCTTGGCCCACTCCTGTGGAACATCGGGTTCGATTGGGCCCTGCGCGGGCATCTTCTCCCGGGAGTCGCTGTCACCTGCTACGCGGATGATACCCTCGTAACGGCGCGTGGCAGCGACTTCCGCGCGGCGAAATTGAGGGCTACGGCGGGAGTCGCACACCTGGTGTTCCGTATGAGGAAGCTGGGTCTCGACGTAGCCCTCCAGAAATCGGAGGCCCTTTGCTTCCACGGGCCGAGGCGGAAGCCACCAGCCGGATCACATATCATAGTGGGTGGGGTGCGGATTGACGTCGGGGAGGCCATGCGGTACCTCGGCGTCACTCTGGACTCCAGGCTCAATTTTAACGAGCATCTGGTCCGGCTGGTGCCAAAGTTGATGAGGACTGCGGGCGCCCTAAGCAGCTTGCTCAGCAATACTGGTGGGCCCACCGCCGCCTGCAGGAGACTGTATGCGGCGGTGATTCGCTCTATGGCCCTTTATGCGGCACCTGCTTGGGCGGACGCCCTCAGTCCGAAGAGTCGCGCGCTCCTGAGGCGGCCACAACGCCTCACGGCGATCAGGATCGTTAGGGGATACCGCAGCATCTCCTTCGATGCGGCGTGTGCTCTCGCCGGCACTCCGCCGTGGGAGCTTGAAGTCCGGGTCCTCACCGCTCTGCATGTCAGAATCTCCGAGGCCCGGGCTAACGGCGAACCCCCCGCGGCGGACGTTGTCCGAAGCTGGCGAGTGGAGGAGAGAAGCACGCTGCTGATTGACTGGATGGGGATGCTGCGGGATCCCAGAGCCGGGCATCAGCTGGTGAGTGCAATTGGGCCCATGCTGGACAGCTGGGTCACGAGGCGGCACGGTGAATTAACTTATCACCTCACGCAGATCCTCTCGGGGCACGGATGCTTCGGGAGGTATCTGTGTGAGAGGGCGGGGCGAGAGCCCAATACTAATTGCCATCACTGTGCCGCCTCGGTGGACAGTGCGGAGCACACTCTCACGGCCTGCCCGGCGTGGCAGGAGGAGCGCGCGACTCTCGTCGCTATAATTGGAGGCGACCTGTCTCTGCAAACGGTCCTGCGCCAAATGGCCGCATCTGAGGCGGCCTGGGCCGCGGTCCGGACGTTTGCGGAGACAGTCATGCGGAGTAAGGAGGAGGCGGAAAGAGAGAGGGAGAGGGCGCCCGAAGCGCACCCAATGCGGCGCGCTCGCACGGGTCGCCGCAGATTGGCGCACATGCGCCATCTACCCCCCTAACCGGGGCCTCCGGGTGGGGGCATAGTGGATCGCCCCCCACCTACTGGAGACTAGGTCCCGAGGTGACGCCGTCTGTACACACGGACTGACGCGAAACACTAGGGATCCCGGGGCAGGGCACGGGGATGCCTTGCCCCACGAGGGATCCGAGGGGAAGCGACGTCCTGCCGTCTGTGCTTGCGGCAGGACGTCGAGTGCTCACAAGAGCCTGAGAAGAGAGGAGGGCCTCTTCGTCTGCGGCGGCGTGGTTCTGAGTACAGATCCCACAATGCCGCAGCAAGACGCGAGTTGGAGCACCCCGGGGATGTTTAGTGGGTATGCCCCCACTCTGGGGGAGAGTCCCACACACCCCCCTCGGCCATCCCCGTGGCCGACGGGATAGTCCATAAAGGATTTGACCCCGGGCGAACAAAAAAAAAAAAAAAAAAAGGTTAGGTTAGGTTAGGTTAGGTTAGGTTCCCCCTCGACTGTGCTGCCACCTTGCTGTGGTGAGGGGGCTTGAGTGCCTCAATGATCCGTGGGGCCATACCGGCCAGGGCCTCCCATGCCGGGCGGGCCCACGGGGAGAGGTGAGACGAAGAGCGGCACCCAGCGTCGTGGCGGGTTGCGGCTCCAGGGACTCCTCTGTTCTCAGAGCTGCCTTGGGAGTCGTAAACCGCTGCGGCGCATCATGAGGTTCTCGGGTTGGCGCTCAACTTAGTTGGCCGTCAAACCGAGTCCTCACTAAACCTCCTCGGGTTGGCGCCGGCCGAGGGCTGACGGGCCTCCTCTGCGAGGCCGTATGTCGCAGAAGGGGGCTCCGGGACGGATCGCTGGTGCGCTGCGGTAGATTGGGGCTGCGGGGACTTGGGTGGATGGGGGCCCTGTCCCCAGTGTCTCGCTGCGAGCCCTGGACGGGGGCTCCGGGGACCTGGGTTGACGGTGGACCCTGTCCTAAGGGTTTCCCTGCGGGCCCTGGACGGCTGCGGTGCGCCGGTGTCCTCTGGTTGGCGCCGGCCCGAGGGCTGACGGGCCTCCTTCTGCGGGGCCGATGTCGCAGAAGGGGGCAGCGGGGCGGGTCGCAAGGGAGGGAGCTCCGCGTGACCCGCGCCGCGGACGGAGGCGGGGGTGGAGGGGGGTTCGTGACGATGCGGGCCCCTTCTGCCCTCGCCTAGGAGGCCGGTGGTGGTTCGGGGGAGCCACCACCGACGAAAGCCTCGATGACTGAGGGCGTCCCAGTATACCGGGGCGCCCTCTCTGATAGTCGCTTGCCCGCGTTGCGGGCACCACGCCGGGGCGTCACAGTAGAATGCGTTTACGCGAACTTGTGGCGCCCCAAGCGCGTCGTGTGAGGGTATGCCGCTGGGGTTTTAGTGGGTAAACGACTCTTGGGTAGACGACCCTTGTCGGAGTCCCACATAATCACCGACCTTTCCCCCGGGGTGCGGTGGTATGCATAAAGCATTTCCCCAGCGAAAACAAAAAAAAAAAAAAAAAAAAAAAAAAAAAAAAAAAAAAAAAAAAAAAAAAAAAAAAAAAAAAGGTTAGGTTAGGTTAGGTTAGGTTAGGTTAGGTTGGGCGCCCCCTCGACTGTGCTGCCACCTTGCTGTGGTGAGGGGGCTTGAGTGCCTCAATGATCCGTGGGGCCATACCGGCCAGGGCCTCCCATGCCGGGCGGGCCCACGGGGAGAGGTGAGACGAAGAGCGGCACCCAGCGTCGTGGCGGGTTGCGGCTCCGGGGACTCCTCTGTCCTCAGAGCTGCCTTGGGAGTCGTAAACCGCTGCGGCGCACCATGAGGTCCTCGGGTTGGCGCTCAACTTAGTTGGCCGTCAAACCGAGTCCTCACTCAACGTCCTCGGGTTGGCGCCGGCCGAAGGCTGACGCACCTCCTCTGCGGGGCCGTATGCCGCAGAAGGGGGCTGCGGGACGGATCGCCGGTGCGCTGCGGTAGATTGGGGCTGCGGGGACTTGGGTGGATGGGGACCCTGTCCCCAGTGTCTCGCTGCGAGCCCTGGACGGGGGCTCCGGGGACCTGGGTTGACGGTGGACCCTGTCCTAAGGGTTTCCCTGCGGGCCCTGGACGGCTGCGGTGCGCCGGTGTCCTCTGGTTGGCGCCGGCCCGAGGGCTGACGGGCCTCCTTCTGCGGGGCCGATGTCGCAGAAGGGGGCAGCGGGGCGGGTCACACGGGTGGGAGCTCCGGGTGACCCGCGCCGCGGACGGAGGCGGGGGTGGAGGGGGGTCCGTGACGATGCGGGCCCCTTCTGCCCTCGCCTAGGAGGCCGGTGGTGGTTCGGGGGAGCCACCACCGACGAAAGCCTCGATGACTGAGGGCGTCCCAGTATACCGGGACGCCCTCTCTGATAGTCGCTTGCCCGCGTTGCGGGCACCACGCCGGGGCGTCACAGTAGAATGCGTTTACGCGAACTTGTGGCGCCCCAAGCGCGTCGTGTGAGGGTATGCCGCTGGGGTTTTAGTGGGTAAACGACTCTTGGGTAGACGACCCTTGTCGGAGTCCCACATAATCACCGACCTTTCCCCCGGGGTGCGGTGGTATGCATAAAGCATTTCCCCAGCGAAACCAAAAAAAAAAAAAAAAAAAAAAAGGTTAGGTTGGGCGGGTGGAAGGGGAAGTCACAGAGGCTACTGGTAAGACCTGGTGACTTCGTCTTTCACCGTACTCCATTGTCTTTCCCGGCAATGTGAGGGGTGTTGGTCTTGGGTGGAGCACTACTGTTGCGTCGAAACCCAAGGCAAGTGTGGTTGTTATCCTGCTCGTGGTTGCCGCCTGCTTTTGGTCTGGCCCTTCTGGACAGACGTAGCCGAAACAGCCATGCGCCTTCCCGTCTTAATTCTCCCCTTCCCTCCTTTCCCTTTCCCCTTTTCCTTTCTCTCCCATTTCCTGTTTCAGTGTCGCGGTTGTTCGGCTCCGGGGACTTCTCTGTTTTCAGAGTTGCCTTGGGACGTCGAACCGCCGTGGCACACCATGAGGTCCTCGGGTTGGCGCTCAACTCAGTTGGCCGTCAAACCGAGTCCTCACTTAATTTAATTCAATTCTATCTTTTTGGTTTGTTTATTTTGTTATACTTTGTTTTGTTTGTTTGTTTTGGTTTTGTTGTTTTGTTTTGTTCGTTTTGTTTGTTGTTTGTTTGTTTTGGTTTTTGGTTTTGTTTGTTTGTTTTGGTTTTGTTTCTTTCCCTAACTTTTCTATCTTTTTGTTTATTTCTTTGCTATTCGTTTCTTCGGGTTTGGGGGGGTGTGCTTAGGACGACGTTTGGAGGGAAAACAATCATGGAAAGACGCGAGATGAAAATAAGTCCCCGGGCGGGTCCCAGCTCGACTGTGTCAGCTGGGGAATCCCGCACCGCTTCTCCCTCGGGGGAGGCGGTCTGCCCCTCGTACTACGGGGGGGGCACATACCGTGAAACTGCCAATAAGGGTAGGACGGGAGGAAAGAAGGCCACGATGGCGAAATTACTGGAAGAGGAGGAAGCCGGTACTGACGGCGAAGTAGAGAGGAGTGAGGGGTGCAGCCCAACAGGCCCCCTGAGGGACGGGAAGGGGCGATTTAGATCGTCTTCTCGGCCCAGCGTAGAGGACAACAATCCGGTGGTGGTCCTTGAGGACTGCCTCAGGCCAGGGACGCCCCGGAGCGTTGAAAGACTGAGAAGAGAGAGGGAACTCGGCCTGGATATGTCGACGTCCGGCGATGAGGACGTCGAATTCCTGTCCGACTCGGACTGTTCTCTGCGGAGAACCAGCAGCAAGCGTCGTCTGGACGTCGAAGACGACGCTGCTGCTGAGGCCGCGGAGAAGGTCCCGCGGGTTGAGGACGCCCCACGAGGGCGCGGAAGACCGCCCACCACCGGCAAACACGTCGGCCAGTGGCGGAAGAAGAAGGAGAAGGAGGCTGCCGAAATGGCCGCACAGGAAGAGAGGGAAAAGGAGGAGTTTCTGGCTCGATGGGGAACGAGTTGGCCTCCTGCTCCCAGTCAAGAGCGACTGGCTCTAGAACGTGCTGCCAAAGAGCAACAAGATCGCCTGGAAAAGGAGATCCGAGAGGCGGATGAGCGCGCTGCTCAACAAGGAGTGACACCCAGCAGGCTATATCAAGCTGTTAGGGAAGCCGACGTCGAGGACATGAACGGCATTGAGCTGGCCCGTACGATCGGCAATGGAGTGGCTAAGATTAGAGAGGTGATCACGCACTCTAAAAACTTAAAAGGGACGTGTATCCGGGACGTAAAGGACGGCCTGGCAGCGATCCTAGATGCAACGGAGGTGTTCTCGCGCCGCACAGAGTCCTCGGAAGTGGCCCTGTTGCGGGCGCAGGTTAAGACCCTCACTGATCAGGTGAGGGGAATGGAGATCCAGTGCGCTGAACAGCGGCGCACGATTGACGGGCTGCATGCTCGGCTCACTAAGGCCGAGGCAGCCCGAATAGAGAAGTCTGTGCTCCCCTCCTCGTCAATGGAGGGCCTGGACATACAGGTCCTGAGCAAGACCATTTTGACCCAGATGGGGAATGTGCTCAATCCCCGCCTGGCGGAAATAGAACGCCGTCTTCCCCCGGCGAAGAGTGTACGCCCGCCTCTCGCGTCGGATGCTGCTTTGGCCCCAATGGCCGAGGCTGCCGCGACCGAGGCGACAAGGCCGGCGAAGAAAAAGAAGAAGAAGAGCGCCGCCAAAGCGGCTGCCAACGTGAGGAGAGAGGTCGGGCCGACGGCACCAACCGTCCCTGCCCAAGCCGCCACGTCATCTGTGGCTCAGGCCTCCTCCAAACATAAGAGGAAGCCGAGGAAGAGCCTCGCTGCACAGAGAGCGCCGGATGCGGAGCACGCGGATGTCGCGCCTGCTCCGGACAGAGAAGGATGGAGTCTGGTGGTCCGCAGAGGGGCCACCAAGAAGGTAGTCCAGCCGCAAGTAGACAGCAGACCGCCGCCACCGAAGCGCAAGCCCAAAGCCTCGCGGCTGCGGGCCCCGCGCAAGGAGGCGGTTGTCCTCACGCTGCTGCCAAACGCGGCTGAGGATAGGATCACGTACGCAGAGGTGATCCGCAGGATGAAAAGCCGGGTCGCACTGGCGGATCTGGGCCTTAATGGCCCCAAGTTTAGGGAAGCAGCGACGGGAGCGCTCGTAGTCGAGGTCCCGGACGCGGCAAAGGCGGACGCGCTTGCCGCGAAATTTAGGGAGGAATTTGAGCCCGAAGTTCTTCGGGTGGCGCGGCCGGTCAAATCGGCCGAGCTGCGCCTTCACGGATTGGACCCTTCGGTCACCGAAGAGGAGGTCGTGGCGGCTGTAGCGAGCACCGGTGCGTGCGACGCGACGGCCGTCAAGTGCGGCACTATATCGAGAGTGCGCCGATCGGGCATAGGCACAGTGTGGGTGCGATGCCCGGTCCTGGCGGCCAAGACGATCGCCCGGGGTCAGCTGACCATAGGGTGGACGTCGGCCCGAGTGGAGCTCCTTCGGCAGCGCCCCCGAATGTGTTTCCGGTGTCTGGAGACCGGGCACATCGGGGCGTGCTGCAAGTCAGAGAAGGATCGGGGTGGCGTCTGCTACCAGTGCGGGGAGGGCGGTCACATGGCCGCCAGCTGCAGCGCCAAGCCGCGCTGCGTCGTGTGCGCCGATTACGGCCGAGACGCCAACCACAGATGTGGTCGGGCGAGTTGTCTCGGCCCGAAGAAGCGGAAGCCGCCCGACAAGGGGGCTGAGCAGGAACGGATGGACACGTAGTTCCATCCGCCGACATAAGAGCCGATTCAGTCGGCCCGGGAAGACTGGCCGGTTCTGTCCGGGTCCAGATACAATGGTGGTGGTGCGCAAAGGTGCGCAGAGATAGGGTCGAGGTCGTTGTGATCACACACGGTGGGTGGAGCAAACGGAGAAATTGGTCCCGAACCGCTCCCCACCAGGAAGGGAAGATACAGAGGTAGGTTTAGTGGGTATGGGGACGCCTAGATCTATGGCGATCTCGAGCCCCACATAACCCTGTCGCGTCCACTCGCGTTGACACTTTCTCCGCGAGTGGATGCGCCAGGGTATCCGTAAAAAGGATTCCCCCTCTTTAAAAAAAAAAAAAAAAAAAAAAGGTTAGGTTAGGTTAGGTTAGGTTAGGTTAGGTTCCCCCCCCTTTCCCCCCCCCCTCGACTGTGCTGCCACCTTGCTGTGGTGAGGGGGCTTGAGTGCCTCAATGATCCGTGGGGCCATACCGGCCAGGGCCTCCCATGCCGGGCGGGCCCACGGGGAGATGTGAGACGAAGAGCGGCACCCAGCGTCGTGGCGGGTTGCGGCTCCGGGGACTCCTCTGTCCTCAGAGCTGCCTTGGGAGTCGTAAACCGCTGCGGCGCACCATGAGGTCCTCGGGTTGGCGCTCAACTTAGTTGGCCGTCAAACCGAGTCCTCAATCAACGTCCTCAGGTTGGCGCCGGCCGAGGGCTGACGGGCCTCCTCTGCGAGGCCGTATGTCGCAGAAGGGGGCTGCGGGACGGATCGCTGGTGCGCTGCGGTAGATTGGGGCTGCGGGGACTTGGGTGGATGGGGACCCTGTCCCCAGTGTCTCGCTGCGAGCCCTGGACGGGGGCTCCGGGGACCTGGGTAGACGGTGGACCCTGTTCTAAGGGTTTCCCTGCGGGCCCTGGACGGCTGCGGTGCGCCGGTGTCCTCTGGTTGGCGCCGGCCCGAGGGCTGACGGGCCTCCTTCTGCGGGGCCGATGTCGCAGAAGGGGGCAGCGGGGCGGGTCGCAAGGGAGGGAGCTCCGGGTGACCCGCGCCGCGGACGGAGGCGGGGGTGGAGGGGGGTTCGTGACGATGCGGGCCCCTTCTGCCCTCGCCTAGGAGGCCGGTGGTGGTTCGGGGGAGCCACCACCGACGAAAGCCTCGATGACTGAGTCCCAGTATACCGGGACGCCCTCTCTGATAGTCGCTTGCCCGCGTTGCGGGCACCACGCCGGGGCGTCACAGTAGAATGCGTTTACGCGAACTTGTGGCGCCCCAAGCGCGTCGTGTGAGGGTATGCCGCTGGGGTTTTAGTGGGTAAACGACTCTTGGGTAGACGACCCTTGTCGGAGTCCCACATAATCACCGACCTTTCCCCCGGGGTGCGGTGGTATGCATAAAGCATTTCCCCAGCGAAACCAAAAAAAAAAAAAAAAAAAAAAGGTTAGGTTCCCCCTCGACTGTGCTGCCACCTTGCTGTGGTGAGGGGGCTTGAGTGCCTCAATGATCCGTGGGGCCATACCGGCCAGGGCCTCCCATGCCGGGCGGGCCCACGGGGAGAGGTGAGACGAAGAGCGGCACCCAGCGTCGTGGCGGGTTGCGGCTCCGGGGACTCCTCTGTCCTCAGAGCTGCCTTGGGAGTCGTAAACCGCTGCGGCGCACCATGAGGTCCTCGGGTTGGCGCTCAACTTAGTTGGCCGTCAAACCGAGTCCTCACTCAACGTCCTCGGGTGGGCGCCGGCCGAGGGCTGACGCACCTCCTCTGCGGGGCCGTATGCCGCAGAAGGGGGCTGCGGGACGGATCGCCGGTGCGCTGCGGTAGATTGGGGCTGCGGGGACTTGGGTGGATGGGGACCCTGTCCCCAGTGTCTCGCTGCGAGCCCTGGACGGGGGCTCCGGGGACCTGGGTTGACGGTGGACCCTGTCCTAAGGGTTTCCCTGCGGGCCCTGGACGGCTGCGGTGCGCCGGTGTCCTCTGGTTGGCGCCGGCCCGAGGGCTGACGGGCCTCCTTCTGCGGGGCCGATGTCGCAGAAGGGGGCAGCGGGGCGGGTCACAAGGGAGGGAGCTCCGGGTGACCCGCGCCGCGGACGGAGGCGGGGGTGGAGGGGGGTCCGTGACGATGCGGGCCCCTTCTGCCCTCGCCTAGGAGGCCGGTGGTGGTTCGGGGGAGCCACCACCGACGAAAGCCTCGATGACTGAGGGCGTCCCAGTATACCGGGACGCCCTCTCTGATAGTCGCTTGCCCGCGTTGCGGGCACCACGCCGGGGCGTCACAGTAGAATGCGTTTACGCGAACTTGTGGCGCCCCAAGCGCGTCGTGTGAGGGTATGCCGCTGGGGTTTTAGTGGGTGAACGACTCTTGGGTAGACGACCCTTGTCGGAGTCCCACATAATCACCGACCTTTCCCCCGGGGTGCGGTGGTATGCATAAAGCATTTCCCCAGCGAAACCAAAAAAAAAAAAAAAAAAAAAAAAAAAAAAAAAAGGTTAGGTTAGGTTAGGTTAGGTTGGGCGGGTGGAAGGGGAAGTCACAGAGGCTACTGGTAAGACCTGGTGACTTCGTCTTTCACCGTACTCCATTGTCTTTCCCGGCAATGTGAGGGGTGTTGGTCTTGGGTGGAGCACTACTGTTGCGTCGAAACCCAAGGCAAGTGTGGTTGTTATCCTGCTCGTGGTTGCCGCCTGCTTTTGGTCTGGCCCTTCTGGACAGACGTAGCCGAAACAGCCATGCGCCTTCCCGTCTTAATTCTCCACTTCCCTCCTTTCCCTTACCCTGTTTCCTGTCGTTCCGAGTCCTCACTTAATTTATTTTAACACTATCTTTTTGTTGTTTTGTTGTTGTTATACTTCGTTTTGTTTGTTTGTTTTGTTTTGTTGTTTTGTGTTTTTCTGTTCGTTTTGTTTGTTGTTGTTTGTTTGTTTGTTTTGTTTTGTTTTGTTTTGGTTTTGGTTTTGGTTTTGTTTGTTTGTTTTGTTTGTTTGTTTCCCTAACTGTTCTATCTTTTTGTTTGCTTCTTTTCTTTTCGTCTCTTCGGGTTTGCGGCTCCCGGGGTTCCTCGGGGGTTCGCAGGGGTGGGTGTGCTTAGGGCGACGTTTTGGTTGGGAGTAAAAACATGGACAAGCGCGATTATGAAACTATTCCCCGGGCGGGTCCCAGTTCGTCGGTGACGGCTGGGGAATCCCGCACCCCTGCGCCTAACAGTGCGGGGGTCTGCCCCACGTTATACGGGGGGGGCAGTAACCGCGTGACTCCGTCTGTTGCAACAGACGTTGAGAGGAGGGGGGCCACCGTGCCGAAATCACAACAATATGTAGAGGTAGCCGGAAGAGACGGCGTAGTTTATCGCTTTCCCGGCGATCGAGTGCCGGATGCGATATCCACGGATGACGAGGTGGTTGTCGTGGAGGAGAGGGAGAGGGTGGACGAAGGGGTGCGCCGAACACCTGGCCCCCGAAGGGACGGCAAGGGTCGCTTTCTGTCGTCCCGGTCTGCCTCCCCATGCTCGGCTTCAAAGCCGAAGGAAGGAGGAAAGGCTCCGGTGGTGGTCCTCCAGGACTGCCTCAGGCCTGGAACGCCCCGGAGCGTGGAACGGTTGAGACGAGAACGGGAGCTAGGTCTCGACATGTTGACGTCCGGCGACGAGGACGTCGAGTTCCTGTCGGATTCCGACTGTTCTCTGCGGAGAGCCAGCAGCAAGCGTCGTCTGGACGCCGAGGACGACGCTGCTGCTGAGGCCGCGGAGAAGGTGCCCCGGATTGAGAAGGTCTCCAAAAGGGGGAAGGCCAAGAAGGCCAGTGCCAGGTTAGAGGAAGTTCCCGAAGGTAACACCTCGGATGATCCCTCAGAAGACGCCCCAAGAGGGCGTGGAAGACCGCCCACCACGGGCCAACACGTCGGCCTGTGGCGTAAGAAGAAGGAGAGGGAGGCGGCCCTCGAGGAGGAAAGGGAGAGGCAGGAGTATGAGGCCAGGTGGGGCCCGCTCCAGCCGCCAACTCCCAGTGTTGAGAGGCTGGAGCAGCAGGAGCGCGAGGACCGCGAGGTCCGGGAGGCGGACGAGCGCGCTGCGGAGCAGGGAGTCGCTCCTAGCAGGCTCTACCAGCCGGTGCGCGACGCTGATGTGGACGATATGAACGGGATTGAGCTGGCCCGTACCGTCCACAACAGCGTCATCAAGATAAGAGAGGGAGTCAAAAGCTCAAAAAATCTGAAAGGGACGGTGATCCGGGAGGTGAAGGACGGCCTGGGCGCAATCTTGGACGCGACGGAGGTGCTGATGCGCCGCACAGAGTCAGGGGAAGTGGCTCTGTTGCGGGCGCAAGTCACAACCCTCACAGATCAGATGAGGGACATGGAGCTGCAGTGCGCTGAACAGCGGCGCACGATAGACGGGCTGCGCACTCGGCTTACAAAGGCCGAGGCAGCCCGTATAGAGAAGACAATGCGCCCCTCTACAGCAACAGAGGGGCTTGACGTCCAGCTCCTTAGCAGGAACATAATGACCCAGGTGGGTGGGATGCTTAACGCCCGCCTGGAGGAATTTGAGAGCCGGCTTCCCCCGGCAAGGAGTATGCGCCCGCCTCTCGCGTCGGATGCTGCCCAGGCCCCAGTGGCCGAAGCGGCCGGAACCGACAGGCCGGCTAAGAAGAAGAGGAAGGGTGCCAAACTGTCTGCCCCTGTGAGGAGTGAGGTCGGGCCGACGGCACCAACCGTCCCTGCCCAAGCCGCTACGACATCTGCGGCCCCGACCCTCTCCAAAAATCAGAAGAAGAGGTTAAAGAAGAAGAGCCTCGCGGCGCAGAGAGCGCCCGACGCGGAACACGCGGACGTCACGCCTGCCGCGTCATACGCGGACGCTGCATCCGCCCCAGTCCGAGAGGGCTGGAATGTGGTGGTCCGGAGAGGGGCCACCAAGAAGGCAGTTCGGCCTCCTCAGCCGCAACCCGCCAGCAGGCAGCCGCCGGCACAGCGGAAGCCCAAAGCCTCGCGGCTGCGGGCACCACGCACGTCGGCGGTTACTCTCACGCTGCTGCCGGGAGCCGCTGAGGAGAATCTCAACTTTGGTGGGGTCCTGCGCAAGGTCAGGACCCAGATGCCTGAGGAGGAGTTCGTGGCACTCAAGCCCACATTTAGAGAGGCGGCTACGGGGGCGCTCATCATAGAGCTGCCCGATGCTGAAAAGGCGGATGCTCTCGCCTCCAAATTCAGGGAGGCGTTTGGGCCAGAGGTACTCCGTGTGGCGCGGCCGGTCAAGTCGACCGAGCTGCGCCTACACGCGTTGGATCCCTCTGTGGTGGAGGAGGAGGTCGTTTCGGCCGTCGCGAGCGCCGGTGGGTGCGATGCGGCGGCCGTCAGGTGCGGCCCCATAAGACGGTCGAGCCGGTCGGGCCTAGGCACGGTGTGGGTGCGTTGCCCGACGGCGGCCGCAAAAACGATCGCTCGAGGGCGTCTTGCGATCGGGTGGTCGGCGGCCAGAGTAGAGATCCTGCGGCAGCGGCCCCGGATGTGTTACCGGTGTCTCGAGACCGGTCACGTCGGGGCCTGCTGCAAATCGGAGCAGGACAGAAGCAGTCTCTGCTATCAGTGCGGGGTAAGCGGCCACAAGGCCGTCGACTGCAATGCGCCTGCGCGCTGCGTGGTCTGCGAGGGAGAGGGCCGAGACGCTAATCATCGGTGCGGCCGGATTAGCTGTCTCGGGCCCAAAAAGCGTAGGCCGCCAAGGGAGGCGGCTACGCAGGTCCGGATGGACACATAGTCCGTCCGAGACTCGAGTGGGGCCCGTTCTGTCCGGGCCAACTCGCCGAGGTGCGCGCAGGCGCACGTAGGGTCGTGGCCTTCAATGGCCAAGCCAGGTGGGCACAGGGGCAACTGGTGCAATTAGGTCCCAAACGCCCCTCCACTGGGACGCGAGACCGGAGGAGTTTTAGTGGGTAGGGGGGCGCCCTCATCCCTAAAGGGCGTCTTCGAGTCTCCACATACCCCGGTCGCCTTCCATCTTCAGACCGGGGACCCGTAAAAAGGGTTTCTCCTCCGCCCAAAAAAAAAAAAAAAAAAAAAAAAAAAAAAAAAAAAAAAAAAAAGGTTAGGTTAGGTTAGGTAGGTTAGGCGACTACCCCCCCGATTTGTGCTGCCACCTTGCCGTGGTGGGGGGGCTTGAGTGCCTCAATGATCCGTGGGGCCATACCGGCCAGGGCCTCCCATGCCGGGCGGGCCCACGGGGAGAGGTGAGACGAAGAGCAGCGCTACCTTTCATATCGTATTTATTGTTTGTTTTAATTTGGTTTTGTTTTGTTTATTTTGTTATATATATTCTGTCTTTTAGTTTCGTTTTGTTTTGGTTTTCTTCTTCGTTTGTTTTGGTTTTATTGTCTTATTCTTTTCTTTCATATATATTATCTTTCGTCTTCTTTTTCACGACGTTTCGGTTGGGAGTAACAAATATGGCAAGTCGCGCATTTGAAAATAGTCCCCGGGCGGGTCCCAGCTCTGCTGGGGAATCCCGTACTGTCGCTCCTTCGGGGGTGGCAGTCTGCCCCTCGTACTACGGGGGGGGCACAAATCGCGAAACTACCGCAAAGGGTAGAGTGGACGGAGTTAAGGCCGAAATGGCGAAACTACAGGGATGTGTGGCCGGTACTGACGGCGGAGTAAGGAACAAGGAGGGGAGCCGAACACCTGCACCCCCCCTTAGGGATGATAAGGGTCGATTCAGTTCGCCCCGACCCGGTTCGGAGTGCTCGAACAAGAGCACAGGGTCTGTAAAAGGGAAGGAGAGAGCCCCGGTTGTTGTCCTCGAGGACTTTCGGCGGCCGCTTGCGCCCAGGACCCTCGATAACATCGAGGAGATAGAGGAATTGATGGGCGGAGAGATTTCCGATCTGGACTCCGACGACTATATGTCGGGGTCAGAGTGTAGCGTAGGGCCTATACGGAGAGCCGGCAGTAAGCGTCGTCTGGACGCCGACGACGACGCTGCTGCCGAGGCCGTTGAAAAGGTCCCGCGAGTGGAAGAGGCCCCAAGAGGCCGAGGACGGCCCCCCACTACCGGCAAACATGTCGGTAAGTGGCAGGCCAAGAAGGAAGCAAAGGAGGCTGCCAGACGGGCGGCCCTTACCCCGGAGCAGAGGTGGGCGGAGGACGAGGCCGAACGCAGGGAGCGTGAGGCCGAGGCCGCCGGCTACAACGAGCCCGCGCTCAGGCTACACCGGAATGCGGTTGACCTTGCTGGGGCCCAGCTCGATAGGAGAGTGGCAGAAGAGGTGGCCAATATCAGGAGGATTGCGGCCACCTCCAAAAATCTGAAAGGAGGGTGCATCAAAACCCTCAAGGATGCGGCAAGCTTCTTAGAGGAAGCCACGGACGTGCTCACGAGGCGGTCCGAATCGGAGGAGGTGGCCATGCTCCGGGCCAAGAACAACAGGCTGGAGCATCAGCAGCGGGACGTCGAGCGCGAGTACGCCGATACCCGCCGCGAGAATAATGACCTCAAAGGCGAGATCAGGGCGCTCAAGGACCGCCTCACAGCCTTGGAAAGTCAGCGGCAGCCCGCCGCACAGGTGGAGAGAGCCCCCTCGGGCGCAACGGACCTCCAACAAATGGAGTCCCGAATAATGGCGAGGATCAGTGCCTTATTCGCGGGGATACAGACCCGGTTGCTGCCTGAGGAGAGGGTGCGCCCGCCCCTAGCGGCGGACAAACGGAAGAAGACGGCGCCTGCTCAGCCTGCAGCAACATTCAGGCTGACCAAGTATGCTAACGCGTGGAACACGTCGGATGAGTGGCGGGACAGTCAAGGCCTACCGCGTGTTCCACCAGAGCAGAGGGCTGCCCTCCTGAGGTCCCTCGCGACCCAGAGAGAGGAGGAAGAAAGAGAAACCGTTGACGTTGAGACTTTGGCCGAAACACCAGCAACGGCACCAGTCGCCGCCACAACATCCCATGCGGCTCCGTCAACGGTACAGAGTAGACCAAAGGCCAAAAAGGGCCCCAAAAGGCCCAAGATAAGCCTGGCCGCAAGGCGAGTAGAGGACGCGGAGAGGGCAGATTTTGGCTCTGCCCCCGCAAGCGCAAGGGCAGGTTCTGACCCTGCCCCCGCAAGCAGAGAGGAATGGCAGGTGGTTGGGCGTCGCAAGGCCCCCAAGCCCACGCCATCGCCCAAGAAGGCGAAAAAGAAGAAGCGGAAGCGGAAGGGGCCTCGACTGCAGGCACCTCGCTGCGCAGCAGTGGTGCTGACGTTGCACCCCTCTGCAGAGGAGAATGGCGTAACTTTCGAGGAGGTGCTCGCCAAGGCCAAAACGCAGCTGAGCTGGCCGGGAATTGAATTGCCGTGGGTGGACATCAGGCCCACGGCATCTGGTGGTCGCAAAATCTTGCTCCCGGGCAAGGAGAGCGGCCCTAAGGCGGGTATCCTTGCCCAAAGGCTCAAGGAGGTACTGGACCCGGGAGGAGTAATGGTCAGCCAGCCAGTGAGGTCCACTGAGCTGCGCGTGACCAACTTGGACGACTCCGTCTCCAGGGAGGAGCTCGTGGCCGCCATTGCCGAGTCCGGCAAGTGCGACCCGGTGCACGTGAGGTGCGGAGATATCCGCCGAAGGCCCAGAGGGATGGGTACGGCGTGGGCGAAGTGCCCGGTGACCGCGGCCAAGCTCCTTAACAGGAGCAAACGGCTGATCATCGGGGGCGCTTCCGCCAAGGTGGAGATTCTGGGGGGCAGGGCACTGCAGTGCTTCCGCTGCCACGAGGTGGGGCACACAAAGGCCCTCTGCCCCTCGGACCAAGACCGCAGCGACGGCTGTTACCGTTGCGGAGTAGCAGGGCACATAGCCGCCGACTGCCGAGCCAAGCCACACTGTTTCGTGTGTGCGGCGGCAAAGCGACCGGCGAACCACATCCATGGCCGGGGTCGCTGCAAAGCTCGTCGCACTCTGCGGCGGGCCCCTGGCATGGATGCCCCCGTGCAGAGGAGCACGGCAGTAGACCGGATGGACACATAGCACTCCGTGTCCATCCGGTGGGGCTCAGACGCGGGCTTTGGGAGGCCCGTTCCCCTGTGTAGTTAGGATGGCGGCGGCAGCAGCACGCCATCGGCTCTAGCCGTGTTAGTAAGCGCCTTTCAAGGGCGCACATCAGCGAACGAGGTCGTCGGACCCGCCTTCAGCGGCAAGTGGAAGGATTTGTCCCCGCAAGTCGCACAGGCACGTGCAGTAAACGTGGTTAGGTTTTAGTGGGTACACCGGCCGCAACTCACCATCTTCTCGCGGCCGGGACTCCCACATACCCCAGCCCCATCCCAGGCTGGGGACCTATAAAAGGTTTCCCCCACGATAAAAAAAAAAAAAAAAAAAAAAAAAAAAAAAAAAGGTTAGGCGACTAAGGGGGCGGCTGGACGTGGGCTGGTCTTCGGCCCGCGTCGAGGTCCTGCCCGAACGCCCCCTGATGTGCTACAGGTGCCTTGGCACCGGTCACGTCGGGGCAGTATGTCCTGCTGGGGTGGACCGCAGCGGTCTTTGTTACCGCTGTGGTGAAGCCGGCCACAAATCGGCCGGCTGCAGAAACAAACCGCGCTGCGTGGTGTGCGCGGAGGCGGGCCGAAAGGCAGACCACCGGTGCGGCCGAAAAGGCTGCACCAGTAAGAAGAAGGAGAGTGGCGAACCCGTCCCACTGCCGCTCTCCCGTCCTGCAGCCTCTTGAAGGGTCGGGGCGAAGTTGGGCCTAGGATCTGGTCCGTCCAGTCCTAGGCCGAGCAAGATGGTGTCTTACCGCTGGTAGGACTGTGGCGCTGGCCTTGTTCGTGCCTCCGTCGGTGTAATTTCGGTCCCAGGTGGGCACAGCCAGCAGCCACATAGGCGGAAAAAAAAAAAAAAAAAAAAAAAAAAAAAAAAAAAAAAAGGTTCCCCCCCGATTTGTGCTGCCACCTTGCCGTGGTGGGGGGGCTTGAGTGCCTCAAGGATCCGTCGGGGCCATACCGGCCAGGGTCACCCATGCCGGGCGGGCCCGCGGGGAGAGGTGAGACTAAGAGCAGCGCTACACTTTATAAAGTATATATTGTTTTATTTTGGTTTTGTTTGTTTTGTTTTGGTTTCGTATATATTTCTGTCTTTTGGTTTTGTTTTGTTTTGGTTGTTTTCTTCGTTTGTTTTGGTTTTATTGTCTTATTCTTTTCTATCATATATAATTCTTTTTCGCCTTCCTTTTCACGACGTTTTGGATGGGAGCAACAAATATGGCAAGTCGCGCATTTGAAAATAGTCCCCGGGCGGGTCCCAGCTCTGCTGGGGAATCCCGTACTGTCGCTCCTTCGGGGGTGGCAGTCTGCCCCTCGTACTACGGGGGGGGCACAAATCGCGAAACTACCGCAAAGGGTAGAGTGGACGGAGTTAGGGCCGAAACGGCGAAACTACAGGGATGTGTGGCCGGTACTGACGGCGGAGTAAGGAACAAGGAGGGGAGCCGAACACCTGCACCCCCCCTTAGGGATGATAAGGGTCGATTCAGTTCGCCCCGACCCGGTTCGGAGTGCTCGAACAAGAGCACAGGGTCAAAGACAGGGAAGGAGAGAGCCCCGGTTGTTGTCCTCGAGGACTTTCGGCGCCCGTGTGCGCGAAAGACCCTCGATAACATCGAGGAGATTGAGGAGATGTTGGGCGGAGAAGTGTCCGATCTGGACTCCGACGACTACATGTCGGGGTCAGAATGCAGCGTAGGGCCTATACGGAGAGCCGGCAGTAAGCGTCGTCTGGACGCCGACGACGACGCCGCTGCCGAGGCCGTTGAAAAGGTCCCGCGAGTGGAAGAGGCCCCAAGAGGCCGAGGACGGCCCCCCACTACCGGCAAACATGTCGGTAAGTGGCAGGCCAAGAAGGAGGCAAAGGAGGCTGCCAGACGGGCGGCCCTTACCCCGGAGCAGAGGTGGGCGGAGGACGAGGCCGAACGCCGAGAGCAGGAGGCCGAGGCCGCCGGCTATAACGAGCCCGCGCTTAGGTTCGACCGGAATGCGGCGGACCTCGCCGGGCTCCACCTGAATAGACGTGTAGCAGAAGCGGTGGCCAGTATCAGGAGGGTCGCGGCCACCTCAAAGAACCTTAAAGGAACGACGATAAAGACGCTCAAAGACGCGGCGAGCTTCCTCGAGGAGGCCACCGACGTCCTCACGAGGCGGTCCGAGACTGAGGAGGTGGCTATGCTCCGAGCCAGAAATATCAGGCTAGAGCACCAACAGCGGGATGTCGAGCGCGAGTACGCCGACGCCCGCCGTGAAAATAACGACCTCAAAGGCGAGATCAGGGCGCTCAAAGACCGCCTCACAGCCTTGGAGAGTCAGCGGCAGCCCGCCGCACAAGCGGAGAGAGCCCCCTCGGGCGCAACGGACCTCCAACAAATGGAGTCCCGAATAATGGCGAGGATCAGTGCCTTATTCGCGGGGATACAGACCCGGTTGCTGCCCGAGGAGAGGGTGCGCCCGCCCCTAGCGGCGGATAAGCGGAAGGAGACGGCGCCTGCTCAGCCTGCAGCAACATTCAGGATGACTAAGTACGCCAACGCGTGGAACACGTCGGATGAGTGGCGGGACAGTCAAGGCCTACCGCGTGTTCCACCGGAGCAGAGGGCTGCCCTCCTCAGGTCCCTAGCGGCCCAAAGAGAGGAGGAGGAGAGAGAAACCGTGGACGTTGAGACTCTGGCCGAAACAACAGAAACGGCACCGGTCGCCGCCTCAACATCTCGTGCGGCTCCGTCCACGGTTCAAGGAAGTAAAAAGGCCACGAAACGGCAAACAAAGCCGAAGAAGAGCCTTGCCACTAGGCGGGTAGAGGACGCGGAGAGGGCAGATTTTGGCTCTGCCCCCGCAAGGACAGGTTCTGGCCCTGTCCCCGCAAGACGAGAAGAGTGGCAAGTGGTTGGGCGTCGCAAGGCCCCCAAGCCTAAGCCCACACCAGCGCCTAAAAAGGCCAAAAAGAAGAGAAAGCGGAAGGGCCCCCGACTTCAGGAGCCCCGCTGCGCAGCAGTTGTGCTCACGCTGCAGCCCTCTGCCGAGGAGAACGGCGTCACCTTCGAGGAGGTGCTCGCCAAGGCCAAGCAACAACTGAGCTGGCCCGGGATTGAACTGCCGTGGGTGGACATTAGGCCCACGGCAGCTGGCGGTCGTAAAATCTTGCTCCCGGGCAAGGAGAGCGGCCCTAAGGCGGGTATCCTTGCCCAACGGCTTAAGGAGGTACTGGACCCGGGAGGTGTAATGGTCAGCCAGCCAGTGAGGTCCACTGAGCTGCGCGTGACCAACTTGGACGACTCCGTCTCCAGGGAGGAGCTCGTGGCCGCAATCGCCGAGGCTGGCAAGTGCGACCCGACACAAGTTAGGTGCGGAGATATCCGCCGTAGGCCCAGAGGCATGGGTACGGCGTGGGCGAAGTGCCCGGTGACCGCGGCCAAGGTCCTGAAGAGGAGCCAACGGCTGATCATCGGGGGCGCTTCCGCCAAGGTGGAGATTCTGGGGGGCAGGGCACTGCAGTGCTTCCGCTGCCACGAGGTGGGGCACACAAAGGCCCTCTGCCCCTCGGACCAAGACCGCAGCGACGGGTGTTACCGTTGCGGTGGAGCAGGGCACATAGCCGCCGACTGCCGAGCCAAGCCACACTGTTTCGTGTGTGCGGCGGCGAAGCGACCGGCGAACCACATCCATGGCCGGGGACGCTGCAAGGCTCGTCGCACTCTGCGGCGGGCCCCTGGCATGGATGCCCCCGTGCAGAGGAGCGCGGCAGTAGACCGGATGGACACATAGCACTCCGTGTCCATCCGGTGGGGCTCAGATGCGGGCTTTGGGAGGCCCGTTCCCCTGTGTAGTTAGGATGGCGGCGGCAGCAGCACGCCATCGGCTCTAGCCGTGTTAGTAAGCGCCTTTCAAGGGCGCACATCAGCGAACGAGGTCGTCGGACCCGCCTTCAGCGGCAAGTGGAAGGATTTGTCCCCGCAAGTCGCATAGGCACGTGCAGTAAACGTGGTTAGGTTTTAGTGGGTACACCGGCCGCAACTCACCATCTTCTCGCGGCCGGGGCTCTCACATACCCCAGCCCCATCCCACGGCTGGGGACCTATAAAAGGTTTCCCCCACGATAAAAAAAAAAAAAAAAAAAAAAAAAAAAAAAAAAAAAAAAAAAAAAAAAAAAAAAAAAAAAAAAAAAAAAAAAAAAGGTTAGGTTAGGTTCCCCCCCGATTTGTGCTGCCACCTTGCCGTGGTGGGGGGGCTTGAGTGCCTCAAGGATCCGTCGGGGCCATACCGGCCAGGGTCACCCATGCCGGGCGGGCCCGCGGGGAGAGGTGAGACTAAGAGCAGCGCTACACTTTATAAAGTATATATTATTTTAATTTGTTCGTTTTGTTTTTCTTTCGTTTTGGTATTTATTCTGTCTTTTGGTTTCGTTTTGTTTTTGGTTGTCTTCTTGGTTTTGTTTTGTTTGCTTTTCGTATATTTCTTTCCTGTCTTATATATCTACTTTCTTCTTCTCTTTCACGACGTTTTGGTGGGAAGGAAATTATGGAAAGACGCTGTTTGGAAATAAGTCCCCGGGCGGGTCCCAGCTCTGCTGGGGAATCCCGCACTGTCGACCCTTCGGGGGAGGCAGTCTGCCCCTCGTACTACGGGGGGGGCACAAACCGCGACACTACCAGAATGGGTAGGATGGGAGGAAGGATGGCCGCAATGGCGAAATTACAGGAGGAGGATGAGGCCAGAACTGATGGCGAAGTTGAGAGGAGCAAGGGGTGCAGCACAACAGGCCCCCTGAGGGACGGGAAGGGGCGATTCAAATCGCCATCCCGGCCCAGTGTAGAGATGGACAGCAATCCGGTGGTGGTCCTCCAGGACTGCCTGAGGCCTGGGACGCCCCGGAGTGTTGAGCGACTAAGACGAGAGGCGGAGCTCGGTCTGGACATGTCGACGTCCGGCGAGGAGGACGTCGAGTTCTTGTCCGATTCGGACTACGGGGGCCCTCTGCGGAGGTCCGGCAGCAAGCGGCGTCTTGACAGTGATGACGACGCTGCTGCCGAGGCCGCGGAAAAGGTCCCACGAGTCGAGGACGCCCCAAGGGGCAGGGGAAGACCGCCAACAACGGGCAAACACGTCGGCGAGTGGCGGAAGAAAAAGGAGAGAGAGGCAGCCCTCGAGGAACAAAGGGAGTTGGCGGAGTTTGAGGCCCGGTATGGCCCGTTCCAGCCCCCAACTGCCGAAAGAACTGCTGAGAGGCTAGAATGGGAAAGGAACGCGAAGGCGCAGCAAGAGCGACAGGAGCGGGAAACCCGAGAGGCGGACGCACGAGCTGCGGAGCAGGGAGTCGCTCCCAGCAGGCTCTATCAGCCAGTGCGTGACGCCGATGTGGACGATATGAACGGGATCGAGCTGGTCCGTACCGTCCACAACGGCGTTACCAAAATTCGAGAAGTGATCAAGAATTCTAAAAATCTCAAAGGGACGAGCATCCGGGACGTCAAGGACGGCCTGGCTGCAATAATGGATGCGGCAGAGGTGCTGACGCGCCGCACAGAGTCCGGGGAAGTGGCTCTATTGCGGGCGCAGGTCATCACCCTCCAGGACCAGATGAGGGATACGGAGATAAGGTGCGCAGAACAAAGGCGTACGATAGACGAGCTGCGCACTCGGCTCACCAAGGCTGAGGCAGCTCGTATCGAGAAGGCCATGCGCCCCCCTACTACAACGGAGGGGCTAGACACACAGCTTCTAAGTAGGAATATCATGACCCAGGTGGGTGGGATGCTGAACGCCCGCCTGGAGGAAATTGAGAGCCGGCTTCCCCCGGCAAAGAGAGTACGCCCGCCTCTCGCATCGGACGCTGTCCAGGCCCCAGTGGCTGAGGCGGCTAGGACCGAAGCGACAAGGCCGGCTTCAAAAAAGAAGGCGAGGAAGAAAGCCGCCAAAGCGGCTGTCCCTGTGAGGAGAGAGGTTGAGCCGACGGCACCAACCGTCCCTGCCCAAGCCGCCACAACACCTGCGGCTCCAGCCTCCTCAAAACGGAGTAAGAGGAAGACAGGAAAGAGCCTCGCAGCACAGCGAGCGCCGGATGCGGAGAGCGCGGATGTCGCGCCCGCTGTGTCACGAGCAGAATGGAGTACGGTGGTCCGTAGAGGGGCCACCAAGAAGACTGTCCAGCCGCAAGCTGACAGCAGACCGCCGCCGCCAAAGCGGAAGCCCAAAGCCTCGCGGCTGCGGGCCCCGCGCAAGGCGGCAGTAGTCCTCACACTGCTGCCAGAGGCGGCTGAGGAACAGATCACTTACGCGGAAGTGATACGGAGGGCCAAAAGCCACATCACGCTGGCTGACCTTGGCCTCCACAAACCCACATTCCGGGAGGCAGCGACGGGTGCGCTGGTTGTGGAAGTCCCGGATGTGGAGAAAGCGGACGCGCTAGCCGCGAAAATAAGGGAAGTGTTCCGGCCCGAAGTACTTCGGGTGGCGCGGCCGGTCAAATCGGCCGAGCTGCGCCTACACGGGTTAGACCCCTCGGTCACCGAGGAGGAGGTCGTGGCGGCTGTCGCGAGCACTGGTGGGTGCGACGTGGCGGCCATCAAGTGCGGCACCATTGTGAGGGTGCGCCGATCGGGCATAGGCACAGTGTGGGTGCGGTGCCCGGTCCTGGCGGCCAAGACGATCGCCCGAGGTCAGTTGACCATAGGGTGGACGTCGGCCCGAGTGGAGGTCCTTCGTCAGCGCCCCCGAATGTGCTACCGGTGTCTCGAGACCGGACACATCGGGGCGTGCTGCAAGTCAGACAAGGATCGGGGTGGCGTCTGCTACCAGTGCGGGGAGGGCGGTCACAAGGCTGCCAGCTGCAGCGCCAAGCCGCGCTGCATCGTGTGCGCCGACTACGGCCGGGACGCCAACCACAGATGTGGTCGGGCGAGCTGTCTCGGCCCGAAGAAGCGCAAGCCGCCCGACAAGGCGGCCGAGCAGGATCGGATGGACACGTAAGTCCATCCGCCGACACAAGAGCCGCGATTCACTCGCGGACAGGGAAGACTGGCCGGTTCTGTCCGGGCGCAGATAAGTAGGTGATGGTGCGCAGTGGCAGCGCAAAGACAGGGTAGGGGTCTTTGACCACACACGGTGGGTGGAGCACACGGCGATATTGGTCCCGAACCGCTCCCCACCAGGAAGGGAAGATTTGCAGAGGTTAGGTTTAGTGGGTATGGGGACGCCTAGATCTAGAGCGATCTCGAGTCCCACATAACCCTGTCGCGTCCACTCGAGTTGACAATTTCTCCGCGAGTGGATGCGCCAGGGTATCCGTAAAAAGGATTCCCCCTCTTAAAAAAAAAAAAAAAAAAAGGTTAGGTTAGGTTAGGTTAGGTTCCCCCCCGATTTGTGCTGCCACCTTGCCGTGGTGGGGGGGCTTGAGTGCCTCAATGATCCGTGGGGCCATACCGGCCAGGGCCTCCCATGCCGGGCGGGCCCACGGGGAGAGGTGAGACGAAGAGCAGCGCTACCCTTTATAAAGTATTTATTGTTTGTCTTATTTGGTTTTTATTATTCGTTCGTTTGTTTTGTTGTGTATTCTATCTTTTGGTTTCGTTTTTGTGTTTGGTTATCTTCTTGGTTTTGTTTTGTTTGTTTTTTGTATATCTTTCCTGTCATATCTATTATCTTTCGTCTTCATTTTCACGACGTTCTGGGAGGAGTCAATAAAAAAATATGGAAAGTCACGGATTGCAAAATAGTCCCCGGGCGGGTCCCAGCTCGACTATGTCAGCTGGGGAATCCCGCACTGTCGACCCTTCGGGGGAGGCAGTCTGCCCCTCGTACTACGGGGGGGGCACAAGACGTGAACCTACCACTAAGGGTAGCAAGGGAGAGGCCAGCGTGCCGCAATCACAAGTAGAGGTAGCCGGAACTGACGGCGGAGCAAAGGGCAAATTGCCATTTGTAGAAGTAGCCGGACGAGACGGCGTTATATATCGTTTCCCGGGCGATCGAGTGCCGGATGCGATCTCGGAGGATGACGAGGTGATCGTTGTACAGGAGAAGGAGAGGTATGACGAAAGGGTGCGCCGTACACCTGGCCCCCAAAGGGACACCAAGGGACGCTTTGCGTCGTCCCGGTCTGCCTCACCATTACCGGCAATACAGCCGAAAGGGATGAACAAAACTCCGGTGGTGGTCCTCGAGGACATCCTCAGGCCCATGACGCCACGGAGCTTGGAGGTGGAGCGCATTTCGCGCGAGCTCGGCTTAGAAATGTCAACGGACGGTGAGTCCGTCGACTCGGATGTGGAATACGGGGGCCCGCTGCGGAGGTCCGGCAGTAAGAGGCGTCTGGACTCTGATGATGACTCTGCTGTCGAGGCCGCAGAGAAGGTCCCCAGGGTGGACGAGCCCCCGAGAGGTCGGGGTCGGCCGCCCACCACCGGGCAGCACGTGGGCAAATGGCAGGCCAAGAAGGAGCAACTGGCTGCCAAAAGAGCCCAGGAACCGGACGAGACAAGGGAGCTGAGGGAGAGGCCCCCCGCAGAGCCTCCTGCGGTGAAGGCCCCCAAGGCGAAACCCGCCTACAGGCCCGACCAGGACCCACACGGTTTAGTCGGATCTGACCTGGAAAGGAGGATGGGAGAAGAAGTCGGGAACATCCTAGAGGTTGCCAGAACATCCGGCAACCTCAAAGGAACCTGCATCAAAAGGCTGAAGGAAGCCGCAGCATTCATGCGGGGAGCGACGGAGGTCCTCATTCGGCGGTCTGCCGATGAGGAAGTCGCCATGCTCCGCTCCCAGAACAGAAGGTTGCGTGAAGAGAACAAGGAGTACCGCCGCAACAATGCGGAACTCGTGAAACGGTTAGACGACCTCGGGGCGGAGGTCGAGAAGCTCAAAAAGAAGCCGGGAAGAGGCAAGAAGTCGGGCTGTTCCTGCGCGTCCTCCGGCGCACAGACATACACCGAGCTGCCAATGATTGTGGAACGAAGACCGAACCCGGTGTCGGCTGAGGTGGAGGCGGCCCTGAAGGCCCTCGGGGTCATACCCAAGTACGCCACCGAGTACAATGTGTCGGACGATTTCCGGGACATGCGGCACCTGCCCCGCGTGCCCCCGGAGCTCCAGGAGGCTCTCTTCGGAGGTCCGGAGCCCCCGGCGCCCTCGGCGCCCGAGTGCGCCCCGGCGCCCACCAGGTCCTCTGAGACCACTGCGCGCCAAGAGGCTTCTGCGCCCTTGGCACCTTCACGGACGAAGACTGCTGGCAGTGCCCCAGCCGCCACATCACCGGCGGTGGAGGGCCCTGCCAAGAAGAAAAAGAAGAAAGGGAAGAAGAAGAGCCTCGCGGCTCAGCGCGTCCCCGACGCCGAACGACTGGACATGGAGTCCATTCCGGCGCCGGGAGATTGGCAGACCGTGGGCCCACGCAAGGGTCCCAAGAAAAAGGCTGCGGCTCTGCCAAAGCCACGGGAAGAGGCGCGTAAGGCGACGCCGGCCAAGCCGAAGATCCGGGCTCAACAGCTCCGGGTCCCGCGGACGTCGGCAATTGTCATCACATTGCAGCCTGGCGGAGTGGAAAAGGGCCTCCACTACGCCAAGGTGATAAATACGGCTGCGGCGCAGATACAGTGGGCAGAACTGGGGCTTCCACGCCCCCTATGCAAGCCGACGGCTGCAGACGGGCGCAAGCTGCTCATCCCACCTGGGGAGGGCAGCGAGGCGAAGGCCGACTTACTGGCCTCCAAGTTGCGGGAGATCTTCAGCGCGGAGGAGCTGAAGGTCTCTCGACCGGTGAAGACGGCGGAGCTCGGCATCTCTCTCCTGGATGACTCTGTCACCAGGGAGATGATCGCCGAAGCTATAGCCGAAAAGGGCAGGTGTGACGCCGCACACGTCAAGTGCGGCGAGATCAAGAAGGGCCCGCAGAACATGGGCAAAGTGTGGGTGCGGTGCCCGGTGTCGGCGGCCAAGGTGGTTGCGCGCGATCGCCTGGCTATTGGCTGGTCGTCGGCCCGGGTGGAGCTGCTGGGGGCAAGGCCCCTACAGTGTTTTAAGTGCCTGAGGTACGGGCACACCATGGCTATATGCCAGGAGGGAGGAGACCGCGGCGGTCTTTGCTATCGCTGCGGTCAAGCCGGTCATATCGCTGCGGCATGCAGCGAGACGCCGCACTGTGTAGCATGTGCGGCGGCCGGCAAACCGGCAGATCATCGCGGGGGCAGGAGCCAGTGCCTTGCGGCTAAGCGCCGTGGGGCGCGAGAGGCTACAGGGGCCAGCGCAGCCAAGCCGCGGGCCCCCCGTCCTCAGCCCTCCAAGAAGAGGGCCGGGAGGAAGATGGACACGACGTAGTGTGTCCATCTTAAGCCATGGGTAAGGCGGCGGGCGTGGGTTTTTCCCGCTGCCTGTAAAAGCCCTAGGGCAGACGTGGCAGCGCCATTCTGACTGGCGCGCCACAAATTCCGGCAGAGAGCGGCTATCACGCGCCGCTCCAAGTGGGAAGAGGTCCCGCAAGGGACCAGTGCCTGCTGGGTTGAGAGTGGTGATATTTAGGCCCCACGTCAACTCCCCAGCAGGCCGGGCCGGAATCGAGGGGTTTAGTGAGTAGGAGTCTCACATAACCCGGCTGTCTCCCACGCGGCCGGGTACCCATGATGGGTTCCCCTCGTTAAAAAAAAAAAAAAAAAAAAAAAAGGTTAGGTTAGGTTAGGTTCCCCCCTCGACTGTGCTGCCACCTTGCTGTGGTGAGGGGGCTTGAGTGCCTCAATGATCCGTGGGGCCATACCGGCCAGGGCCTCCCATGCCGGGCGGGCCCACGGGGAGAGGTGAGACGAAGAGCGGCACCCAGCGTCGTGGCGGGTTGCGGCTCCGGGGACTCCTCTGTCCTCAGAGCTGCCTTGGGAGTCGTAAACCGCTGCGGCGCACCATGAGGTCCTCGGGTTGGCGCTCAACTTAGTTGGCCGTCAAACCGAGTCCTCACTCAACGTCCTCGGGTTGGCGCCGGCCGAGGGCTGACGCACCTCCTCTGCGGGGCCGTATGCCGCAGAAGGGGGCTGCGGGACGGATCGCCGGTGCGCTGCGGTAGATTGGGGCTGCGGGGACTTGGGTGGATGGGGACCCTGTCCCCAGTGTCTCGCTGCGAGCCCTGGACGGGGGCTCCGGGGACCTGGGTTGACGGTGGACCCTGTCCTAAGGGTTTCCCTGCGGGCCCTGGACGGCTGCGGTGCGCCGGTGTCCTCTGGTTGGCGCCGGCCCGAGGGCTGACGGGCCTCCTTCTGCGGGGCCGATGTCGCAGAAGGGGGCAGCGGGGCGGGTCACAAGGGAGGGAGCTCCGGGTGACCCGCGCCGCGGACGGAGGCGGGGGTGGCGGGGGGTCCGTGACGATGCGGGCCCCTTCTGCCCTCGCCTAGGAGGCCGGTGGTGGTTCGGGGGAGCCACCACCGACGAAAGCCTCGATGACTGAGGGCGTCCCAGTATACCGGGACGCCCTCTCTGATAGTCGCTTGCCCGCGTTGCGGGCACCACGCCGGGGCGTCACAGTAGAATGCGTTTACGCGAACTTGTGGCGCCCCAAGCGCGTCGTGTGAGGGTATGCCGCTGGGGTTTTAGTGGGTAAACGACTCTTGGGTAGACGACCCTTGTCGGAGTCCCACATAATCACCGACCTTTCCCCCGGGGTGCGGTGGTATGCATAAAGCATTTCCCCAGCGAAACCAAAAAAAAAAAAAAAAAAAAAAAAAAAAAAAAAAAAAAAAAAAAGGTTAGGTTAGGTTAGGTTAGGTTAGGTTCCCCCCCGATTTGTGCTGCCACCTTGCCGTGGTGGGGGGGCTTGAGTGCCTCAAGGATCCGTCGGGGCCATACCGGCCAGGGTCACCCATGCCGGGCGGGCCCGCGGGGAGAGGTGAGACTAAGAGCAGCGCTACCTTTTATAAAGTATATATTGTTTGTTTTTTGTTTTTCGTTTTGGTTTTGTTTGTTTGTTTGTTTGTTTTGTAATATATATTCTGTCTTTTGGTTCTTTTCTTTTGGTTTTGTTCTTGGTTTTGTTTTGTTTTGCTTTGTTTTAATTGTCCTTTTCTATCATATTTATTTCTTTTCGCCTTCATTTTCACGACGTTTTCGGAGGAGTATAAAAACCATGGAAAGACGCGCTTTGGAAAATAGTCCCCGGGCGGGTCCCAGCTCGACTTTGTCAGCTGGGGAATCCCGCACTGTCGACCCTTCGGGGGAGGCAGTCTGCCCCTCGTACTACGGGGGGGGCACCAACCGCGAAACTGCCACTAAGGGTAGGAAGGAAGAGGCCACCGTGCCGCAATCACGAGTAGAGGTAGCCGGAACTGACGGCGGAGCAAAAGGGAATGACATCCCCTGTGCATTGGAGGAAGGCGACGTCTGGGTCGTCGGCGACAGAAAAGAGGTGCTGGACGAATTCCTGCGCCGAACATCTGTCCCCCAAAGGGACGACAAAGGGCGCTTTGTCTCGTCCCGGTCGGCCTCTCCATTACCGGCCACACAGCCGAAGAGGATGGAGAAAGGGAAGATCCCAGTGGTGGTCCTCGAGGATGTCCTCAGGCCCATATCGCCACGAACACTGGAGATGGAGCGCGCAGCGCGCGAACTCGGACTGGAGATGTCGACGGACGGTGAGTCCGTCTACGACTCGGATTTGGAATTCGGGGGCCCACTGCGGAGATCCGGCAGCAAGAGACGTCTGGACTCCGACGACGACTCTGCTGCCGAGGCCGCAGAAAAGGTCCCCAGGGTGGACGAATCCCCGCGAGGTCGGGGTCGGCCGCCCACCACCGGGCAGCACGTGGGCAAATGGCAGGCCAAGAAGGAGATGTTGGCTGCCAAACAAGCCCTAGAAGCGGAAGACGCACGGGAGCTGAGGGAGAGGCCCCCCGCAGAGCCTCCTGCGGCAAAGCCCCCCAAAGCAAAACCCATACAAAGGCCCGACCAGGACCCACATGGTCTAGTCGGGTCGGACCTGGAACGACGCATGGCCGAGGAGGTCGCCAACATTCGCGACGTTGCGAAGTCCTCCGCCAATTTGAAAGGCACATTTATTAAGCGCCTAAAGGAAGCAGCCACCTTTATGGAGGGAGCGGCGGAGGTCCTCATTCGGCGGTCTGCTGATGAGGAGGTCGCCATGCTCCGCGCCCAAAATAGGAGGCTCCAAGAGGAGAAGAGAGAGTACCGCAGGACGAACGCGGAGCTCGAGAAGAGATTGAGTGCCCTAGAAGAGCAAGTGGAGAGACTCAAAAAGAGGCCAGGGAAGAAACAAGGCAAGTCGGGCTGTTCTTGTGCGTCCTCCGGCGCACAAAGGATCACCGAAGAGCCGATGATCATTGTTAGAAGACCAAACCCGGTGACGGCTGAGGTGGAGGCGGCCCTGAAGGCCCTCGGGATCATCGCCAAGTACGCCACCGAATACAATGTGTCGGACGAATTCCGGGACATGCGGCAGCTCCCCCGCGTGCCCCTGGAGCTCCAGGAGGCTCTCTTCGGAGGTCCGGAGCCCCCGGCGCCGTCCGCAGAGACCGCCGCGCCCTCAGAGGCCCCTGTGCCGAGAGAGGCCCCCGCGTCCAGAGAGACGCCCGCGCCCCGAGAGGCCACAGCGCCTCGGGCGCCAAAACGGACGAAGACCACTGGCAGTGCCCCGGTCGCCCCATCACCGGCGGCTTCGGGCCCTGCAAAGAAGAAAAAAGCTAAGAAGAAAAGCCTCGCGGCTCAGCGCGTCCCCGACGCCGAACGGCTGGACATGGAGTCCATCCCGGTGCGGGGAGATTGGCAGACGGTGGGCCCACGCAAGGGCTCCAAGAAAAAGGCTACGGCTCTGCCGAAGCCGAGGGATGAGACGCGCAAAGCAACGCCGGCCAAGCCGAAGATCCGGGCACAACAGCTCCGAGTCCCGCGCACGTCGGCGGTTGTTATAACTCTGCAGCCTGGCGGAGTGGAAAAGGGCCTCCACTACGCCAAGGTGATTAACACGGCTGCGACTGCTATAAAATGGGAAGAACTAGGTCTCCCGCGTCCCTTGTGCAAGCCAACGGCCGCGGATGGGCGCAAACTGCTCTTCCCACCTGGGGAAGGCAGCGAGGCGAAGGCCGACCTTTTGGCCTCCAAGTTGCGAGAGGTCTTCAGCGCGGAGGAGCTGAAGATCTCTCGCCCAGTGAAGACGGCGGAGCTCGGCATCTCTCTCCTGGATGATTCAGTCACCAGGGAGATGATCGCCGCAGCTATCGCCGAAAAGGGGAAATGTAACGCCGCACAGATCAAGTGCGGCGAAATCAAGAAGGGCCCGCAGAACATGGGCCAGGTGTGGGTGCGGTGCCCGGTGTCGACGGCCAAGGTGGTCGCGCGCGACCGATTGGCTGTGGGCTGGTCGTCGGCCCGGGTTGAGCTGCTGGGGGCGAGGCCCCTACAGTGTCATAAGTGCCTCAAATACGGGCACACCCTGGCTCTGTGCCAGGAGGGAGGAGACCGCGGCGATTCGTTATGCTTTCGCTGCGGTCAAGCCGGTCACATTGCGGCTACGTGCCGTGAGAAGCCGCACTGTGTGGCATGTGCGGCGACCGGCAAACCGGCAGATCACCGTGGGGGCAGGAGCCGGTGCCTAGAGGCCAAGCGCCGTGGGGCACCAAAGGCTGCAGGGGCCAGCGCACCCAAGCCGCGGCCCCCCCGTCCTCAGCCCTCCAACAAGAGGGCCGGGAGGAGGATGGACACGGATTGTCCATCCTAAAGCCATGGGTAAGGCGGCGGGCGTGGGAATTCCCGTCGCCTGTAAAAGCCCTAGGGTAGAAGTGGCAGCGCCATTCTGACTGGCGCGCCACAAATTCCGGCAGAGAGCGGCTATCACACGCCGCTCCAAGTGGGAAGAGGTCCCGCGAGGGACCAGCGCCTGCTGGGTTGAGAGTGGTGATATTTAGGCCCCACGTCAACTCCTCAGCAGGCCGGGCCGGAATCGAGGGGTTTAGTGAGTAGGAGTCTCACATAACCCGGCTGTCTCCCACGCGGCCGGGTACCCATGATGGGTTCCCCTCGTTAAAAAAAAAAAAAAAAAAAAAAAGGTTAGGTTAGGTTCCCCCTCGACTGTGCTGCCACCTTGCTGTGGTGAGGGGGCTTGAGTGCCTCAATGATCCGTGGGGCCATACCGGCCAGGGCCTCCCATGCCGGGCGGGCCCACGGGGAGAGGTGAGACGAAGAGCGGCACCCAGCGTCGTGGCGGGTTGCGGCTCCGGGGACTCCTCTGTCCTCAGAGCTGCCTTGGGAGTCGTAAACCGCTGCGGCGCACCATGAGGTCCTCGGGTTGGCGCTCAACTTAGTTGGCCGTCAAACCGAGTCCTCACTCAACGTCCTCGGGTGGGCGCCGGCCGAGGGCTGACGCACCTCCTCTGCGGGGCCGTATGCCGCAGAAGGGGGCTGCGGGACGGATCGCCGGTGCGCTGCGGTAGATTGGGGCTGCGGGGACTTGGGTGGATGGGGACCCTGTCCCCAGTGTCTCGCTGCGAGCCCTGGACGGGGGCTCCGGGGACCTGGGTTGACGGTGGACCCTGTCCTAAGGGTTTCCCTGCGGGCCCTGGACGGCTGCGGTGTGCCGGTGTCCTCTGGTTGGCGCCGGCCCGAGGGCTGACGGGCCTCCTTCTGCGGGGCCGATGTCGCAGAAGGGGGCAGCGGGGCGGGTCACAAGGGAGGGAGCTCCGGGTGACCCGCGCCGCGGACGGAGGCGGGGGTGGAGGGGGGTCCGTGACGATGCGGGCCCCTTCTGCCCTCGCCTAGGAGGCCGGTGGTGGTTCGGGGGAGCCACCACCGACGAAAGCCTCGATGACTGAGGGCGTCCCAGTATACCGGGACGCCCTCTCTGATAGTCGCTTGCCCGCGTTGCGGGCACCACGCCGGGGCGTCACAGTAGAATGCGTTTACGCGAACTTGTGGCGCCCCAAGCGCGTCGTGTGAGGGTATGCCGCTGGGGTTTTAGTGGGTAAACGACTCTCGGGTAGACGACCCTTGTCGGAGTCCCACATAACCACCGACCTTTCCCCCGGGGTGCGGTGGTATGCATAAAGCATTTCCCCAGCGAAACCAAAAAAAAAAAAAAAAAAAAAAAAAAGGTTGGGTTAGGTTCCCCCTCGACTGTGCTGCCACCTTGCTGTGGTGAGGGGGCTTGAGTGCCTCAATGATCCGTGGGGCCATACCGGCCAGGGCCTCCCATGCCGGGCGGGCCCACGGGGAGAGGTGAGACGAAGAGCGGCACCCAGCGTCGTGGCGGGTTGCGGCTCCGGGGACTCCTCTGTCCTCAGAGCTGCCTTGGGAGTCGTAAACCGCTGCGGCGCACCATGAGGTCCTCGGGTTGGCGCTCAACTTAGTTGGCCGTCAAACCGAGTCCTCACTCAACGTCCTCGGGTGGGCGCCGGCCGAGGGCTGACGCACCTCCTCTGCGGGGCCGTATGCCGCAGAAGGGGGCTGCGGGACGGATCGCCGGTGCGCTGCGGTAGATTGGGGCTGCGGGGACTTGGGTGGATGGGGACCCTGTCCCCAGTGTCTCGCTGCGAGCCCTGGACGGGGGCTCCGGGGACCTGGGTTGACGGTGGACCCTGTCCTAAGGGTTTCCCTGCGGGCCCTGGACGGCTGCGGTGTGCCGGTGTCCTCTGGTTGGCGCCGGCCCGAGGGCTGACGGGCCTCCTTCTGCGGGGCCGATGTCGCAGAAGGGGGCAGCGGGGCGGGTCACAAGGGAGGGAGCTCCGGGTGACCCGCGCCGCGGACGGAGGCGGGGGTGGAGGGGGGTCCGTGACGATGCGGGCCCCTTCTGCCCTCGCCTAGGAGGCCGGTGGTGGTTCGGGGGAGCCACCACCGACGAAAGCCTCGATGACTGAGGGCGTCCCAGTATACCGGGACGCCCTCTCTGATAGTCGCTTGCCCGCGTTGCGGGCACCACGCCGGGGCGTCACAGTAGAATGCGTTTACGCGAACTTGTGGCGCCCCAAGCGCGTCGTGTGAGGGTATGCCGCTGGGGTTTTAGTGGGTAAACGACTCTCGGGTAGACGACCCTTGTCGGAGTCCCACATAACCACCGACCTTTCCCCCGGGGTGCGGTGGTATGCATAAAGCATTTCCCCAGCGAAACCAAAAAAAAAAAAAAAAAAAAAAAAAAAAAAAAAAAAGGTTAGGTTAGGTTAGGTTAGGTTAGGTTAGGTTCCCCGCAGGGCGCAAGTACCTCCAGGAGAGCCATGTGCTGATGATCTTCGCGCAATCATCCAGGATGATCTGGCCATCCTCCTGGAGGTAACAAAACGAAATGGGAAGCCCAAGGGTCTCTTCCTTAACGCCATCCGAACGGCCTCTGCGTCGCTCCTTGGGGCGCTGGGTAAGCTGACTAGGATGGCGTCGGAAGCAGAGGGGCTAGTGGAGAAGGTTGAGACGATGAGGGCGGAGTTAGATCAGCTGCGCGCTGACATGGCGAGCCGGCCCCCTCACGTCTCGCCCACCCCTCAGGAGGAGCCCCCACTGACTATGAGGGCAATAGGCGCCATGATGGACGCGAAACTCGCGGGCATCGCGGACCGTCTGCTGCCGGAGAAGCGGCTCCGACCGCCTCTGGAGGCAGACAAGTCTGCTGCCCGCGGGGTCCTCATGGCGCAGAGGGTGAGGGAGAGGCGGGCTGAGAGAGATGGGCCTCCCCAGCCCCCCCGGAAACCGAAGAAAAGGAATAGGCGGAAGAGGGCGGCGGCTGTGCCACCAGTCGCGGACCTCCCTGCGGTTCCCCCGTCTGTGACGCCCAGTGTGGCTCCAGCGAGGGAGCCCAGGACGGAAACATGGGCGACGGTGGCGGCCAGGAAGGCCCCGCCTAAAAAGAAGGAAGTGCCGAGGAGCCGTCCCTCCCCCCCTTCGCCACGCAAGGCGAAGAAGGGCCGAGGGGCGAAGTGCCGGCGGAGGAGGACCCGGACGAAGACAGAGGCCGTAACCCTTACGATTCCGGAGGGGTCGCAGGCCACTTACGCCGAGGCGTTGGCCACCGTCAAGGGGGCGGTGAAACTGGAGGAGTTAGGGATCGCCCCTGAGGAGATGCGACCCCGAAGGACGAGGACGGGGGGGATGCTCTACGAGCTGTCCGGCCCCGAATGCGGCGTGAAGGCGGACAGGCTCGCGGAGAGCCTCGGAGCGTCCCTCGGTGCTCTGGGCGTCCGGGTCATGCGCCCTACGAGGACCAGGGAGCTGAAGGTCCTCGACCTTGACGATGCGACAGAGGTCGCTGACGTGGCCAAGGCAGTTGCCTCAGCCGGGGGGTGCGCGGCGGAGGCTGTCAGGGTTGGCAGTATCCGTCGTGCGCCCGGTTACCTGGGCGTGGCCAACGTGCGCTGCCCACTGGCCGCTGCGCAGCGGCTTCTGTCATCCGGCCGCCTGGTTGTGGGCTGGGCCAGGGCGAGAGTGGAGGCACTCGAGGCCAGAGCGGAATTTTGTTTCCGCTGCCTCGAGTGCGGCCACGTAGGGGTCCAGTGCCCCAACAGGGAGCACGCAGGGAGAGGAGCTCGCTGCTATAAATGCAGCGAGCTGGGCCATCGGGCAAAGGAATGCCAGGCCCGGGACAGGCGCTGCCCGCTGTGTGCCGATATGGGTTTACCCCATACGCACCGGCTGGGCAGCAAAGGTTGTGTCCAGGCGAAGGGGGGCCGCGTCAGGCCTTCCCGACGCAACGGGGTGGTCCAGGGTGCTGCTGCGGTCGCGGCGGCGCCCATGGAGACCGAGGCCCCGCAAACTGGACGGGCGGACGGGAGCTCGACTAACCGAGCCTCCACCGCCGGGAAAGAGGCCGACCATCTGGCCGACTGATCCCAGGGCGGGGCTCGGGGAGGCCCCGCCCCTCGACGGGATCAGGATGGGTGCCCTGCCATGTGTACTGGCAGGGCACCACGGAGTTCTCACTCCGCATCGGACTGGCATCGGGGGGTTGAGCTTTAACATCTTCGCTCCCCCCCCTGCGCGTCTGCCTCGTGGTGCAGATTCTGGGCCCACGAGGCGGATCCTGCGCGGGATTGTACACCCCGGGGATGTTTTAGTGGGTATGCCCCCATTCTGGGGGAGATTCCCACACACCCCTCGTCGGTCCTCCCCGGGACCGACGGGGATAGTCCATAAAGGATTTTTACCCCGGGCACAAAAAAAAAAAAAAAAAAAAAAAAAAGGTTAGGTTCCCCCCCGATTTGTGCTGCCACCTTGCCGTGGTGGGGGGGCTTGAGTGCCTCAATGATCCGTGGGGCCATACCGGCCAGGGCCTCCCATGCCGGGCGGGCCCACGGGGAGAGGTGAGACGAAGAGCAGCGCTACCCTTTATAAAGTATTTATTGTTTGTCTTATTTGGTTTTTATTATTCGTTCGTTTGTTTTGTTGTGTATTCTATCTTTTGGTTTCGTTTTTGTGTTTGGTTATCTTCTTGGTTTTGTTTTGTTTGTTTTTTGTATATCTTTCCTGTCATATCTATTATCTTTCGTCTTCATTTTCACGACGTTCTGGGAGGAGTCAATAAAAAAATATGGAAAGTCACGGATTGCAAAATAGTCCCCGGGCGGGTCCCAGCTCGACTATGTCAGCTGGGGAATCCCGCACTGTCGACCCTTCGGGGGAGGCAGTCTGCCCCTCGTACTACGGGGGGGGCACAAGACGTGAACCTACCACTAAGGGTAGCAAGGGAGAGGCCAGCGTGCCGCAATCACAAGTAGAGGTAGCCGGAACTGACGGCGGAGCAAAGGGCAAATTGCCATTTGTAGAAGTAGCCGGACGAGACGGCGTTATATATCGTTTCCCGGGCGATCGAGTGCCGGATGCGATCTCGGAGGATGACGAGGTGATCGTTGTACAGGAGAAGGAGAGGTATGACGAAAGGGTGCGCCGTACACCTGGCCCCCAAAGGGACACCAAGGGACGCTTTGCGTCGTCCCGGTCTGCCTCACCATTACCGGCAATACAGCCGAAAGGGATGAACAAAACTCCGGTGGTGGTCCTCGAGGACATCCTCAGGCCCATGACGCCACGGAGCTTGGAGGTGGAGCGCATTTCGCGCGAGCTCGGCTTAGAAATGTCAACGGACGGTGAGTCCGTCGACTCGGATGTGGAATACGGGGGCCCGCTGCGGAGGTCCGGCAGTAAGAGGCGTCTGGACTCTGATGATGACTCTGCTGTCGAGGCCGCAGAGAAGGTCCCCAGGGTGGACGAGCCCCCGAGAGGTCGGGGTCGGCCGCCCACCACCGGGCAGCACGTGGGCAAATGGCAGGCCAAGAAGGAGCAACTGGCTGCCAAAAGAGCCCAGGAACCGGACGAGACAAGGGAGCTGAGGGAGAGGCCCCCCGCAGAGCCTCCTGCGGTGAAGGCCCCCAAGGCGAAACCCGCCTACAGGCCCGACCAGGACCCACACGGTTTAGTCGGATCTGACCTGGAAAGGAGGATGGGAGAAGAAGTCGGGAACATCCTAGAGGTTGCCAGAACATCCGGCAACCTCAAAGGAACCTGCATCAAAAGGCTGAAGGAAGCCGCAGCATTCATGCGGGGAGCGACGGAGGTCCTCATTCGGCGGTCTGCCGATGAGGAAGTCGCCATGCTCCGCTCCCAGAACAGAAGGTTGCGTGAAGAGAACAAGGAGTACCGCCGCAACAATGCGGAACTCGTGAAACGGTTAGACGACCTCGGGGCGGAGGTCGAGAAGCTCAAAAAGAAGCCGGGAAGAGGCAAGAAGTCGGGCTGTTCCTGCGCGTCCTCCGGCGCACAGACATACACCGAGCTGCCAATGATTGTGGAACGAAGACCGAACCCGGTGTCGGCTGAGGTGGAGGCGGCCCTGAAGGCCCTCGGGGTCATACCCAAGTACGCCACCGAGTACAATGTGTCGGACGATTTCCGGGACATGCGGCACCTGCCCCGCGTGCCCCCGGAGCTCCAGGAGGCTCTCTTCGGAGGTCCGGAGCCCCCGGCGCCCTCGGCGCCCGAGTGCGCCCCGGCGCCCACCAGGTCCTCTGAGACCACTGCGCGCCAAGAGGCTTCTGCGCCCTTGGCACCTTCACGGACGAAGACTGCTGGCAGTGCCCCAGCCGCCACATCACCGGCGGTGGAGGGCCCTGCCAAGAAGAAAAAGAAGAAAGGGAAGAAGAAGAGCCTCGCGGCTCAGCGCGTCCCCGACGCCGAACGACTGGACATGGAGTCCATTCCGGCGCCGGGAGATTGGCAGACCGTGGGCCCACGCAAGGGTCCCAAGAAAAAGGCTGCGGCTCTGCCAAAGCCACGGGAAGAGGCGCGTAAGGCGACGCCGGCCAAGCCGAAGATCCGGGCTCAACAGCTCCGGGTCCCGCGGACGTCGGCAATTGTCATCACATTGCAGCCTGGCGGAGTGGAAAAGGGCCTCCACTACGCCAAGGTGATAAATACGGCTGCGGCGCAGATACAGTGGGCAGAACTGGGGCTTCCACGCCCCCTATGCAAGCCGACGGCTGCAGACGGGCGCAAGCTGCTCATCCCACCTGGGGAGGGCAGCGAGGCGAAGGCCGACTTACTGGCCTCCAAGTTGCGGGAGATCTTCAGCGCGGAGGAGCTGAAGGTCTCTCGACCGGTGAAGACGGCGGAGCTCGGCATCTCTCTCCTGGATGACTCTGTCACCAGGGAGATGATCGCCGAAGCTATAGCCGAAAAGGGCAGGTGTGACGCCGCACACGTCAAGTGCGGCGAGATCAAGAAGGGCCCGCAGAACATGGGCAAAGTGTGGGTGCGGTGCCCGGTGTCGGCGGCCAAGGTGGTTGCGCGCGATCGCCTGGCTATTGGCTGGTCGTCGGCCCGGGTGGAGCTGCTGGGGGCAAGGCCCCTACAGTGTTTTAAGTGCCTGAGGTACGGGCACACCATGGCTATATGCCAGGAGGGAGGAGACCGCGGCGGTCTTTGCTATCGCTGCGGTCAAGCCGGTCATATCGCTGCGGCATGCAGCGAGACGCCGCACTGTGTAGCATGTGCGGCGGCCGGCAAACCGGCAGATCACCGCGGGGGCAGGAGCCAGTGCCTTGCGGCTAAGCGCCGTGGGGCGCGAGAGGCTACAGGGGCCAGCGCAGCCAAGCCGCGGGCCCCCCGTCCTCAGCCCTCCAAGAAGAGGGCCGGGAGGAAGATGGACACGACGTAGTGTGTCCATCTTAAGCCATGGGTAAGGCGGCGGGCGTGGGTTTTTCCCGCTGCCTGTAAAAGCCCTAGGGCAGACGTGGCAGCGCCATTCTGACTGGCGCGCCACAAATTCCGGCAGAGAGCGGCTATCACGCGCCGCTCCAAGTGGGAAGAGGTCCCGCAAGGGACCAGTGCCTGCTGGGTTGAGAGTGGTGATATTTAGGCCCCACGTCAACTCCCCAGCAGGCCGGGCCGGAATCGAGGGGTTTAGTGAGTAGGAGTCTCACATAACCCGGCTGTCTCCCACGCGGCCGGGTACCCATGATGGGTTCCCCTCGTTAAAAAAAATTTATAAAGGTTAGGTTAGGTTAGGTTAGGTTAGGTTAGGTTCCCCCCCGATTTGTGCTGCCACCTTGCCGTGGTGGGGGGGCTTGAGTGCCTCAAGGATCCGTGGGGCCATACCGGCCAGGGCCTCCCATGCCGGGCGGGCCCACGGGGAGAGGTGAGACGAAGAGCAGCGCTACCTTTTATAACTTATATATTGTTTTATTTTGGTTTTGTTTGTTTTGTTTTGGTTTCGTATATATTTCTGTCTTTTGGTTTTGTTTTGTTTTGGTTATCTTCTTCGTTTGTTTTGGTTTCATTGTCTTATTCCTTTTCTATCATATATATCTCTTTTTCGCCTTCTTTTTCACGACGTTTTGGAAGGGAGCAACAAATATGGCAAGTCGCGCATTTGAAAATAGTCCCCGGGCGGGTCCCAGCTCTGCTGGGGAATCCCGTACTGTCGCTCCTTCGGGGGTGGCAGTCTGCCCCTCGTACTACGGGGGGGGCACAAATCGCGAAACTACCGCAAAGGGTAGAGTGGACGGAGTTAAGGCCGAAATGGCGAAACTACAGGGATGTGTGGCCGGTACTGACGGCGGAGTAAGGAACAAGGAGGGGAGCCGAACACCTGCACCCCCCCTTAGGGATGACAAGGGTCGATTCAGTTCGCCCCGACCCGGTTCGGAGTGCTCGAACAAGAGCACAGGGTCAAAGATAGGGAAGGAGAGAGCCCCAGTTGTTATCCTCGAAGACTTTCGGCGGCCGCGTGTGCCGAAGTCCCTCGAAAACATCGAGGAAATCGAGGAGTTGATGGGCGGCGAGATTTCGGATCTGGACTCCGAGGACTACATGTCGGGGTCAGAATGCAGCGTAGGGCCTATACGGAGAGCCGGCAGTAAGCGTCGTCTGGACGCCGACGACGACGCCACTGCCGAGGCCGTAGAAAAGGTCCCGCGAGTTGAAGAGGCCCCAAGAGGCCGAGGTCGGCCCCCCACTACCGGCAAACATGTCGGCAAGTGGCAGGCCAAGAAGGAAGCAAAGGAGGCTGCCAGACGGGCAGCCCTTACCCCGGAGCAGCGGTGGGCGGAGGACGCGGCCGACCGCAGGGAGCGTGAGGCCGAGGCCGCCGGCTACAACGAGCCCGCACTCAGATTACATCGGAATGCGGTTGACCTTGCTGGGGTCCAGCTCGACAGGAGAGTGGCAGAAGAGGTGGCCAACATCAGGAGGATTGCGGCCACCTCCAAAAACCTGAAAGGAGGGTGCATAAAGACCCTCAAGGATGCGGCAAACTTCCTGGAGGAAGCCACGGACGTGCTTACGAGGCGGTCCGAATCGGAGGAGGTGGCCATGCTCCGGGCCAAGAACAATAGGCTGGAGCATCAGCAGCGGGACGTCGAGCGCGAGTACGCCGACACCCGCCGTGAAAATAATGATCTCAAGGCAGAGATTAGGGGTCTCAAGGACCGCCTGACGGCCCTGGAGAGGCAGCGGCAACCTGCCGCACCAGTAGAGAGAGCCCCCTCGGGCGCAACGGACCTCCAACAAATGGAGTCCCGAATAATGGCGAGAATCAGTGCCTTATTCGCGGGGATACAGACCCGGTTGCTGCCCGAGGAGAGGGTGCGCCCGCCCCTAGCGGCGGATAAGCGGAAGGAGACGGCGCCTGCTCAGCCTGCACACACGTTCAGGCTGACCAAATATGCCAATGCGTGGAACACGTCGGATGAGTGGCGGGACAGTCAAGGCCTACCGCGTGTTCCACCGGAGCAGAGGGCTGCCCTCCTCAGGTCCCTAGCGGCCCAGAGAGAGGAGGAGGAGAGAGAAACCGTGGACGTTGAGACTCTGGCCGAAACAACAGATACGGCACCGGTCGCCGCCTCAACATCTCGTGCGGCTCCGTCCACGGCACAAGAGAGTAAGAAGGCCCAAAAGGGCCCCAAAAGGCCCAAGAAGAGCCTAGCCGCAAGGCGTGGGGAAGACGCGGAGAGGGCAGATTTTGGCTCTGCCCCCGCAAGCGCAAGGGCAGGTTCTGACCCTGCCCCCGCGAGAAGAGAAGAATGGCAGGTGGTTGGGCGTCGCAAGGCCCCCAAGCCCACGCCAGCGCCTAAGAAGGCGAAAACAAAGAAGAAGAGGAAGCGGAAGGGGCCTAGACTACAGGCACCTCGCTGCGCAGCAGTGGTGCTGACGCTGCAGCCCTCTGCCGAGGAGAATGGCGTCACCTACGAGGAGGTGCTCGCCAAGGCCAAACAGCAGCTGAGTTGGCCAGGGATCGAATTGCCGTGGGTGGACATCAGGCCCACGGCATCAGGAGGTCGTAAAATCCTGCTCCCGGGTAAGGAGAGCGGCCCAAAGGCGGGTGTCTTAGCCGAAAGGCTTAAAGAGGTATTGGACCTAGGGAAGGTAATGGTCAGCCAGCCAGTGAGGTGTACTGAGCTGCGCGTGACCAACCTGGACGACTCCGTCTCCAGGGAGGAGCTCGTGGCCGCAATCGCCGAGACCGGCAAGTGCGACCCGGTGCACGTGAGGTGCGGGGATATCCGCCGAAGGCCCAGAGGGATGGGTACGGCGTGGGCGAAGTGCCCGGTGACCGCGGCCAAGCTCCTTAACAGGAGCAAACGGCTGATCATCGGGGGCGCTTCCGCCAAGGTGGAGATTCTGGGGGGCAGGGCACTGCAGTGCTTCCGCTGCCACGAGGTGGGGCACACCAAGGCCCTCTGCCCCTCGGACCAAGACCGCAGCGATGGCTGTTACCGTTGCGGAGTAGCAGGGCACATAGCCGCCGACTGCCGAGCCAAGCCACACTGTTTCGTGTGTGCGGCGGCAAAGCGACCGGCGAACCACATCCATGGCCGGGGTCGCTGCAAAGCTCGTCGCACTCTGCGGCGGGCCCCTGGCATGGATGCCCCCGTGCAGAGGAGCACGGCAGTAGACCGGATGGACACATAGCACTCCGTGTCCATCCGGTGGGGCTCAGACGCGGGCTTTGGGAGGCCCGTTCCCCGTGTAGTGAGGTTGGCGGCGGCAGCAGCACGTCATCGGCTCTAGCCGTGTAAGTAAGCGCCTTTCAAGGGCGCACATCAGCGAACGAGGTCGTCGGACCCGCCTTCAGCGGCAAGTGGAAGAATTTGTCCCCGCAAGTCGCACAGGCACGTGCAGTAAACGTGGTTAGGTTTTAGTGGGTACACCGGCCGCAACTCACCATCTTCTCGCGGCCGGGACTCCCACATACCCCAGCCCCATCCCTGGCTGGGGACCTATAAAAGGTTTCCCCCACGATAAAAAAAAAAAAAAAAAAAAAAAAAAAAAGGTTAGGTTAGGTTAGGTTAGGTTAGGTTCCCCCTCGACTGTGCTGCCACCTTGCTGTGGTGAGGGGGCTTGAGTGCCTCAATGATCCGTGGGGCCATACCGGCCAGGGCCTCCCATGCCGGGCGGGCCCACGGGGAGAGGTGAGACGAAGAGCGGCACCCAGCGTCGTGGCGGGTTGCGGCTCCGGGGACTCCTCTGTCCTCAGAGCTGCCTTGCGAGTCGTAAACCGCTGCGGCGCACCATGAGGTCCTCGGGTTGGCGCTCAACTTAGTTGGCCGTCAAACCGAGTCCTCACTCAACGCCCTTGGGTTGTCGAAAACCCGAGGGCTGACGGGCCTCCTTCTGCGGGGCCGATGTCGCAGAAGGGGGCAGCGGGGCGGGTCGCCAGGGAGGGAGCTCCGGGTGACCCGCGCCGCGGACGGAGGCAGGGGTGGAGGGTGGTTCGTGACGGTGCGGGCCCCCTTCTGCCCTCGCCTAGGAGGCCGGTGGTGGTTCGGGGGAGCCACCACCGACGAAAGCCTCGATGACTGAGGGCGTCCCAGTGTACCGGGACGCCCTCCCTGCGGGCACCACGCTGGGGCGTCACAGTAGAATGCGTTTACGCGAACTTGTGGCGCCCCAAGCGCGTCGTGTGTGGGTATGCCGCTGGGGTTTTAGTGGGTAAACGACTGGGTAGACGACCCTTGTCGGAGTCCCACATAATCACCGACCTTTCCCCCGGGGTGCGGTGGTATGCATAAAGCATTTCCCCAGCGAAAACAAAAAAAAAAAAAAAAAAAAAAAAAAAAAAGGTTAGGTTAGGTTAGGTTAGGTTGGGCGGGTGGAAGGGGAAGTCACAGAGGCTACTGGTAAGACCTGGTGACTTCGTCTTTCACCGTACTCCATTGTCTTTCCCGGCAATGTGAGGGGTGTTGGTCTTGGGTGGAGCACTACTGTTGCGTCGAAACCCAAGGCAAGTGTGGTTGTTATCCTGCTCGTGGTTGCCGCCTGCTTTTGGTCTGGCCCTTCTGGACAGACGTAGCCGAAACAGCCATGCGCCTTCCCGTCTTAATTCTCCACTTCCCTCCTTTCCCTTACCCTGTTTCCTGTCGTTCCGAGTCCTCATTTAATTTATTTTAACACTATCTTTTTGTTGTTTTGTTGTTGTTATACTTCGTTTTGTTTGTTTGTTTTGGTTTTGTTTTGTTTTGTTTGTTTGTTTTGGTTTTGTTTATTTGTTTTGTTTTGTTTCGTTCGTTTTGTTTGTTTGTTTGTTGTTTGTTTGTTTGTCTTGGTTTTGTTTTGTTTGTTTGTTTCATTAACTTTTCTGTCTTTTTGTTTGTTTCTTTGTCTTTTCGTCTCTTCGGGTTTGCGGCTCCCGGGGTTCCTCGGGGGTCCGCAGGGGTGGGTGTGTTTAGGGCGACGTTTCGGAGAAGGAATAGCAATATGGACAAGCGCGATTATGAAACTATTCCCCGGGCGGGTCCCAGTTCGCCGGTGGCGGCTGGGGAATCCCGCACCCCTGCGCCTAACAGTGCGGGGGTCTGCCCCACGTTATACGGGGGGGGCAGTAACCGCGTGACTCCGTCTGCTGCAGCAGACGTTGAGAGGAGGAGGGCCACCGTGCCGAAATTACCATTCATAGAAGTAGCCGGAAGGGACGGCGTAATATATCGCTTCCCTGGAGATCGAGTGCCGGATGCAATATCCACGGATGACGAGGTGGTCGTCGTGGAGGAGAAGGAGAGGGTGGACAAAGGGGTGCGCCGAACACCTGGCCCCCGAAGGGATGACAAGGGTCGCTTTCTGTCGTCCCGGTCTGCCTCCCCATGCTCGGCTTCTAAGCCGAAGGAAGGAGGAAAGGCTCCGGTGGTGGTCCTCCAGGACTGCCTCAGGCCTGGAACGCCCCGGAGCGTAGAACGGTTGAGACGAGAACGGGAGCTAGGTCTCGACATGTTGACGTCCGGCGACGAGGACGTCGAGTTCCTGTCCGATTCGGACTGTTCTCTGCGGAGAGCCAGCAGCAAGCGTCGTCTGGACGTCGAAGACGACGCTGCTGCCGAGGCCGCAGAGAAGGTGCCCCGGATTGAGAAGGTGCCCAAAAGGAGTAAGGCCAAGAAGGCCAGCGCCAGGTTGGAGGATGTTCCCGAGGGTAACACCTCGGATGAGCCCTCAGAAGACGCCCCAAGAGGGCGCGGAAGACCGCCCACCACAGGTCAACACGTCGGCCTGTGGCGTAAGAAGAAGGAGAGGGAGGCGGCCCTCGAGGAGGAACGGGAGAGGCAGGAGTTCGAGGCCCGGTGGGGCCCGCTCCAGCCCCAAGCTCCCAGTGCTGAGAGGCTGGAGCAGCAGGACCGCGAGGACCGCGAGGTCCGGGAGGCGGACGAGCGCGCTGCGGAGCAGGGAGTCGCTCCCAGCAGGCTCTACCAGCCGGTGCGCGACGCTGATGTGGATGACATGAACGGGGTCGAGCTGGCCCGAACCGTCCACAACAGCGTCGTCAATATCAGAGAGGGCATTAAAAGCTCAAAGAATTTGAAAGGGACGGTGATCCGGGAGGTTAAGGACAGCCTGGGCGCAATTTTGGACGCAACGGAGGTGCTGATGCGCCGCACGGAGTCAGGGGAAGTGGCTCTGTTGCGGGCGCAAGTCACAACCCTCGCAGACCAGATGAGGGACATGGAGCTGCAGAGCGCCGAACAGAGGCGCACGATAGACGGGCTGCGCACTCGGCTCACTAAGGCCGAGGCAGCCCGTATCGAGAAGAGCATACGCCCCTCTACTACAACAGAGGGGCTAGACGTCCAGCTCGTCAGTAGGACGATCATGACCCAGGTGGGTGGCATGCTAAACGCCCGCCTGGAGGAGATCGAGCGCCGACTTCCCCCGGCGCCGAGTATGCGCCCGCCTCTCGCGTCGGACGCTGCTCGGGCCCCAGTGGCTGAGGCGGCCGGAATCGAGAGGCCGGCGAAGAAAAAGAAGAAGGGAGCCATACTGGCTGCCCCGGTGAGGAGAGAGGTCGGGCCGACGGCACCAACCGTCCCTGCCCAAGCCGCCACAACATCTGCGGCTCCGACCCTCTCCAAAGGTCAGAAGAGGAGGCTAAAGAGGAAGAGCCTCGCGGCGCAGAGAGCGCCCGACGCGGAACACGCGGACGTCGCGCCTTCTGTGGCGGACGTCCCGCCCGCCCCAGTCCTAGAGGGCTGGAATGTGGTGGTCCGGAGAGGGGCCACCAAGAAGGCAGTTCGGCCTCCTCAGCCGCAACCCGCCAGCAGGCAGCCGCCGGCACAGCGGAAGCCCAAAGCCTCGCGGCTGCGGGCACCACGCACGTCGGCGGTTACTCTCACGCTGCTGCCGGGAGCCGCTGAGGAGAATCTCAACTTTGGTGGGGTCCTGCGCAAGGTCAGGACCCAGATGCCTGAGGAGGAGTTTGTGGCGCTGAAGCCCACGTTTAGGGAGGCGGCTACGGGAGCGCTCATTATAGAGCTCCCCGATGCCCAAAAGGCGGACGCCCTCGCCTCTAAGTTTAGAGAGGCGTTTGGGCCAGAGGTGCTTCGTGTGGCGCGGCCGGTTAAGTCGACCGAGCTGCGCCTACACGCGTTGGATCCCTCTGTGGTGGAGGAGGAGGTCGTTTCGGCCGTCGCGAGCGCCGGTGGGTGCGATGCGGCGGCCGTCAGGTGCGGCCCCATAAGACGGTCGAGCCGGTCGGGCCTAGGCACGGTGTGGGTGCGTTGCCCGACGGCGGCCGCAAAAACGATCGCTCGAGGGCGTCTTGCGATCGGGTGGTCGGCGGCCAGAGTAGAGATCCTGCGGCAGCGGCCCCGGATGTGTTACCGGTGTCTCGAGACCGGTCACGTCGGGGCCTGCTGCAAGTCTGAGCAGGACAGAAGCAGTCTCTGCTATCAGTGCGGGGTAAGCGGCCACAAGGCCGTCGACTGCAATGCGCCTGCGCGCTGCGTGGTCTGCGAGGGAGAGGGCCGAGACGCTAATCATCGGTGCGGCCGGATTAGCTGTCTCGGGCCCAAAAAGCGTAGGCCGCCAAGGGAGGCGGCTACGCAGGTCCGGATGGACACATAGTCCGTCCGAGACTCGAGTGGGGCCCGTTCTGTCCGGGCCAACTCGCTGAGGTGCGCGCAGGCGCACGTAGGGTCGTGGCCTTCAATGGCCAAGCCAGGTGGGCACAGGGGCAACTGGTGCAATTAGGTCCCAAACGCCCCTCCACTGGGACGCGAGACCGGAGGAGTTTTAGTGGGTAGGGGGGCGCCCTCATCCCGAAAGGGCGTCTTCGAGTCTCCACATACCCCGGTCGCCTTCCATCTTCAGACCGGGGACCCGTAAAAAGGGTTTCTCCTCCGCCCAAAAAAAAAAAAAAAAAAGGTTAGGTTAGGTTAGGTTAGGTTAGGTTAGGTTCCCCCCCGATTTGTGCTGCCACCTTGCCGTGGTGGGGGGGCTTGAGTGCCTCAAGGATCCGTCGGGGCCATACCGGCCAGGGTCACCCATGCCGGGCGGGCCCGCGGGGAGAGGTGAGACTAAGAGCAGCGCTACCTTTTATAAAGTATATATTGTTTTGTTTCGTTTTGGTTTTTGCTTTTGTTTTGTTCGTATATATTCTGTCCTTTAGTTTTGTTTGTTCTTTTGTTGTCTTCTTCGTTTTGTTTTATGTTACATTGTTATAATCTATCCTTTCATATATATTCACATTTTCGCCTTCTCTTTCTTGACGTTTTGTGAGGAGAAAAAACCAATTATGGATAGTCACACTTTGAAAACTAGTCCCCGGGCGGGTCCCAGCTCAGCTGGGGAATCCCGCACTGCCGCTCCTTCGGGGGAGGCAGTCTGCCCCTCGTACTACGGGGGGGGCACAAAATGTGATTTCCCTATGGGAAAGAAGAGAGTTGAAGTGGTTGGTGATAAGTCAGTTGCGAAGAAGAGAGTAAGCAAAGCTAGAGAAGATTGTTCCGAGATCAAGCCCCCTGTCCTGCAAACGGTAACGCAGTTTCCGAGGCAGGGTGGCAACGTCGTCGCGGGCAAGGCCAAAGAATTGGTAATCGTTATAAACAAAGAACGAACGAGCGGAATCGCTGGGAAAGCGAGTAATAGGAAAGCTACGAGGAGCAAACAAGTGGCACTCTCTGATGAGAGCGACGCCTCGGACGCCAGTATGGAGACGGTGACTTCCACATACTCCATGGCGTCCCAAGGCACCAAAAGACGCCGCGAAAGCGGCTCAGATAGCAGTGGGGACACCATTGTCGTTGACAGCGACATGAAGAGGGCGACCAAGGGCCCCTCATTCCCTGGGATTAGACGCGGCCGTGGAAGGCCTCCGACCACGGGCAAGTTCGTGGGCCTCCACAAGGCCAAAAAGAAAAAACGAGAAGAAGAGTGGAAGGCTCAGAAGCGGCAGGTCGAAAAAGATCTAATGACTGACACAAGCCGCTTCTGTAAGGACATGCTACGGAGCTCTGGTGCTCCCGCTGAGACTCCTGCACTCGCACATGACTTAGAGGACGAAGAAGCATCTGGTGACATCCTAACTGACCAGATTGCGAAGAGCGTAAAATATATTCGAGAGATGGTTGGCAAGTCCAAGAATATTAAAGGAGAGATTCAAGGGGGCATTAAAATTGCCACCCAGACAATTGCCAAGGCGGCCGCAACACTTGCGACCCGCAACATGTCAGAGGAGACACGGGCCCTGCAGGCGGTCAACGCTCGCCAGGCGAGCGAGATGGAGTCCATGAGAAGGGACATAGAGCAGCTACGCACTGCTCTCAAGGAGGTACAAGCCTCGCCGCCTCCACCTCCTTCAAACCCAGCTGCCCAATCATTCGACCTACAGGCCTGGGAAAGGTCGATGATGATAAAAATGGGCACTCTGGTGGACGCAAGGATAGAGGGGAGACTCCTCCCAGAGCCGAACCTGCGTCCGCCACTCGCAGCAGACCGGCGAAAAGCAAAGGAGGTAACTGCGCAGATCTCCCCACCTGAGGCATCTGCCCCTGCGAGGACACCCGTGGCATCAACAAGCGCCGCCAAACCAGCGTCATACGCTCAGGCGGCAGCTGCCGCGACGAGTGAGAGAGCCGTCACGGCTCCCAAGCCCAAAAGACAACCCAGGGCGCCTGCCTCAAACACTGAAGCGGCTCCCCCAAGGGTTAATGAGGTGAATGTGGTCACAGTCTCGGCAACGGTTCAGCCCCAAGCCCCTGCGACCAATGGAAAGAAGAAGAGGAAAAAGCCCAAAAAGAAGAGCATGGCAGCGAGGCGTGTCCCGGACGCCGAACATGAAATCATGTCCTCTTCCCCTGCCAATGACTCGGAGGGCTGGACACGCGTAAGGTCCAAGAACGGTGCGAAGAGGGAACGCGCCCAAACAAGGGGTCGCTCACAACAAAGAGGCCGCGAGCCCCAGGGACGCAACAGGCCACAAAGGCCCGCAAAGCCCAGACCGCAAAAGCTCAGAGCTCCAAGAACGGATGCAGTTGTTCTGACTCTGCATCCAGAGGCGGCGGAAAGGGGGGCTACATACGAAGCGGTAATAGCGGAGGCGAAGAAACATATAAGTGTAAAGGAGTTGGGGATAGCGGACGTTCGCTTCCGCTATGCCGCCACCGGGGCGCCAATTATGGTGTTCCCTGGTGCGGATAGTGCCCAGAAGGCAGACACGTTCGCCGACAAGTTGAGAGGAGTGGTCGACCCCTCACTGGTGAGGGTTACAAGACCAGTGAGGACTGCGGAACTTAGGGTCACCGAATTGGAGGTCTCAGTCACGAGCGGGGAAGTGGCTGCTGCAATTGCCGAGGCTGGGGACTGCGATGTCTCCGCGGTCACCTGCGGGGTAATACGCCGGGACCACCCACGACGACCGGGAACGGCGTGGGTACGATGCCCTGTAACCGTGGCCAAAAAGGTCATGCAGAGCAAGAGGCTGATGATAGGATGGTCCTCTGCACGGCTTGAGGTTCTCCCCGAACGCCCCCTCCGGTGCTTCAAGTGCCTGGAGAGGGGTCACGCACGCATGTGTTGTCATGCAGAGATTGACCGCAGCGAAGAGTGCTACCGCTGCGGTATGCCCGGGCACAAGGCCTACGCCTGCTCCGCCAAGCCGCACTGTACCATATGTGCGGCGGCGGGCAAGAAGGCGGACCACCTGCCAGGACGGTACACATGCGCCGTCCCTAAAAGGGCAAAAGGGAGAGAGCAGGCTCGCGCCTCAGCGCCGCAGCCTGCCATCGCCGGCCCCTCCGGTACAGGGGGCAAGGCTGAGGAGGAACCCATGGAAACTCGATAATGGTCCACACCCGTTTCCTACAGTGCAACCTCAACCACTGTGCCAATGCGCAAAATCTGCTCATGCAGAGCGTGGCACAGTGGGAGATACATCTCGCGGTAGTGTCGGAACCATATCGGGTTCCTCCTCGGAATAACAACTGGGCGGTAGACCTGCGGGGCGACGTGGCGCTACATAGCCGCGCCTCACTGGGGGCTCCCCCCTTGAGAAATGTGGCAAAAGGTCACGGCTGGGTTGCTGCCGATGTTCGGGACGTGCTCGTCATCGGCAGCTACTTCTCTCCGAATAGACCGCTCTCAGACTTTACTGAACACCTACGTAAGCTGGGATCATTCATTGCCAGAAGACGATATCAGCACATAATGATTGCGGGGGACCTCAACGCAAAGTCCGCTGCGTGGGGGTGCCCCGCAACTGACGCGCGAGGGGAAGATCTGGAGGATTGGTTGACCTCCGTAGGACTGGTAGTGCTAAACCGTGGTTCTGTCCACACCTGTGTCCGGCGTGATGGGGGATCGATAGTCGATGTGACGTTTGCCAGCTCCGCACTGGCCGATCGTGTGCAAAATTGGAGGGTACTGGAGGACACGGAGACTCTATCGGACCATAGATACGTCCGATACGAGATCTCCGCCTATCTGACCCCCAATGAGCTCCCAAGACCTGCTCGGGGCGATCCCCCGCGCTGGTCACAGAAAAACCTCAGGGTGGACCGCCTGCGTGAGGCGGCCTTGGTAACAACTTGGCCAACGGACGACGCACCCATACAGAGTGCCGCAGCCGAGGCGGAGTGGCTCCAGACTGCATTCAAACGCATCTGCGACGCCGCAATGCCGAGGCTGCGAAATGGTAAGCCACGACGCTGGGCGTACTGGTGGTGCGATGAGGTCGCCCAACTCCGCCGCCAGTGCGTCGCAGAACGTAGAGCGTACCTGCGCCAACGACGCCGCTGGCGTAGAGACGAGGTTGAAGAGGCGCGCCTATACGCCGTCTATAGGCAGACCATCGAGGCGTTTTCTGCAGCTATAACCAGGTCCAAAGCCAGGGCCTTCGAAGAATGGCTAGATACCCTCAACAGGGATCCGTGGGGGCAACCATACAAACAGGTCCGGCAGAATCTGAGGCCGTGGACACTTCCGCTGACCACGACCCTAGAGCCCGACCAACTGGACTCTACAATCGCCGGACTGTTTCCCCCAGCGGAGGAGAGGAACTTCCCGTCAATGGCACCTCCGGAAAGCTCGGAGAGAACACCAGTGCCAACTCTAACGGACGAAGAGTTTAATGTCGCACTTCAGAAAACTCGGGAGAAGCGCAGAGCCCCTGGCCTCGACGGCGTATCAGGTCAAGTGCTCGTTGCCCTATACGATATTATGGGCTATCGTATAAAGGCGTTGATGAATGCGTGCCTCGCACAGGGACATTTCCCCTCTAATTGGAAGGTCGGGAAATTAGTTCTCTTGCTCAAGGAAGGCAAGCCGCCTGAGTCTCCATCGGCCTACCGCCCAATTGTTCTGCTGGACGAGGTCGGTAAACTCTTTGAGAGGATTCTGGCCAACCGACTCGTCCAGCACATGGAGACGATCGGGCCGAACCTGTGCGAGGTGCAATTCGGGTTTCGCCGAGCTCGGTCAACAATAGATGCGATCGGGAGGGTGAAACATATGGCTGAGGAAGCTATCGCCCAGGGTGAAGTGATGTTGGCAGTGTCATTGGACATTGCCAACGCGTTCAACACACTCCCCTGGGCGGTCATACTTGAAGCACTACGATACCATGGGTTCCCACACTATCTAAGGGAGCTCATCGGTTCGTACTTATGTGAGAGGAAGATACGATTCCCCACCAAGGACGGGTGGATCACAAAGGACATCACGCGCGGTGTTCCACAGGGGTCGGTGCTGGGCCCACTCCTGTGGAACATCGGCTTCGATTGGGCATTGAGAGGAGAAATGATAAGGGGGGTCACTGTCACGTGTTACGCGGACGACACACTCATTACAGCACGTGGCAGTGACTTCACAGACGCAAGAATAAGGGCTACTGCAGCAGTGGCTCACATGGTCCACCGAATCCAAATGCTGGGATTGAATGTGGCCCTCGAGAAGACGGAGGCCCTTTGTTTTCATGGGTCTCGAAATAGGCCACCAGCCGACGCACATTTAACGGTGGGTGGGGCGAGGATTGATATCGGTTCAGCAATGCGGTACCTAGGCATCACGCTGGACTCCCGCCTCACCTTCACTGAGCATTTCACGCGGCTGGTGCCTAAATTGATGAGAGCAGCGGGGGCTCTCAGTAGCCTCCTAAGGAACGCAGGTGGTCCAAACGACGCCTGCCGGAGACTGTACGCGACCGTAATACGGTCTATGGCGTTATACGGGGCGCCCATCTGGGCTGATGCACTATGCCCGAAGAACAGATCGATCCTTCGTCGTCCACAACGACTAATGGCGACAAGGATCATCAGAGGCTACCGCACCGTCTCCTTTGAGGCAGCGTGCGTCCTCGCCGGCACTCCACCATGGGAGCTGGAAGTGCGGGTCCTCACCGCCTTATACATCCGCGTTGCTGAGGCCCGCGCCAACGGCGATCCACCCATGGTGGATACTGTCCAAAGCTGGCGTACGGAGGAGAGGAGCACGCTCCTCATTGACTGGGTGGAGACAATAGAGGAGCCGAGCGCTGGTCACAACACAATTGCGGCTGTCCGACCAGTCCTCGAGTACTGGGTCACACGGCGGCACGGTACACCCTCCTATCATCTAACGCAGGTCCTCTCGGGGCATGGATGCTTCGGGAGGTACCTGCATAAGGTGGCGGGGCGAGAGCCCCAGCCGAACTGCCACCACTGTGCCGCCGTGGAGGACACGGCCGAACACACACTGAGGGAGTGTTCGGCCTGGGATGAGGAGAGAGCAACACTTGTTGCGCAAATAGGGACCGACCTGTCGCTGCCTTCTGTGGTGGCGGCAATAACACGGAGTAAGAGAGCGTGGACTGCTATGGAAACGTTTGCAGAAAGCGTAATGTCCAAAAAAGAGGACGCGGAGAGAACGAGGGAAAGGGCTCCTGACGCCCATCAACAACGCAGAGTCCGTGTCGGCCGCAGACGGTTGGCACACCTGCGCAATCTGCCTCCATAACGGCAGCCTCCGAGCGGGGCATAAGGAACACCCCCGCTCATAGGAGAAAACGTTCCAGAGAATAACGGTCTCCACACCAATCGGTTTGTGCACCGAAACAGGATGTGGGATTAAGCTCATAGGAGCCAAGAAGATCTGTGACCCGAAACACTCCAGGGCACACAACGAGACTGGGGCAAGGTTGGGACACCCTTGCCCCCTCTGAACGGAGTCTCAAAGACGAAAAGCGCCATAACGCGCATAACAACACCCAAGGGTAGAGCCAAGCTCCCCTGTCAAAGCTCTGCCAAAATGGAAAGTCATTAAGTACCCGTACGGCAGCAAGCTTGAGGAGACATTTCGTGGTAGGTTTTAGTGGGTATACCGGTCGCAACTCACCATCTTCACGCGACCGGGGACTCCCACATACCCCAGCCCCGTCCCAACGGCTGGGGACCTATAAAAGGTTTCCCCCACGTAAAAAAAAAAAAAAAAAAAAAAAAAAAAAAAAAAAAAAAAAAAAAAAAAAAAAAGGTTAGGTTAGGTTAGGTTCCCCCCCGATTTGTGCTGCCACCTTGCCGTGGTGGGGGGGCTTGAGTGCCTCAAGGATCCGTCGGGGCCATACCGGCCAGGGTCACCCATGCCGGGCGGGCCCGCGGGGAGAGGTGAGACTAAGAGCAGCGCTACACTTTATAAAGTATATATTGTTTGTTTTGTTTTCGTTTGTTTTGGTTTTTCGTTGTATATATTCTGTCTTTTGGTTTTGTTTTGTTTTTTGGTTGTATTCTTGGTTTTGTTTTGTTCGTTTTCATATATCTTTCCTGTCCTATATATTGTATTCTCGTCTTCTTTTTCCCGACGTTTTGGTGGTGTAAAAACGACATGATGGAACACGCTAGCTTAAAATGTGGTCCCCGGGCAGGTCCCAGTTCGCCGGTGGCGGCTGGAGAATCCTGCACCCCTGCGCCTAACAGCGCGGGGGTCTGCCCTCCGTACTACGGGGTGGGCAAAAGCAGCGTCTCATCTACCGTTTCAGCGGTGGATGTTGTGGAGAGTAGAAGGGCCAATGTGCCGAAATCTCAGGAAGTGGTAGCCGGTACTGACGGCGGAGCAGTAAAGGTGGCAAAAGAGGGCCGAACATCTGGTCCCCTGCGAGACGACAACGGGAGATTTATTGCCCCCCAGTCGCCAGCGCCCCGTTCGGCTAAGTCGAAACAGAAGGGAAGAGCCCCAGTTGTGGTTCTGGAAGATTTCCGACGGCCGGCTGTGCCGAGAGGCTTGGCCAACCAGCGGGAAATCGATGAACTGATGGCGGACACGACGGACATCGACTCCGACGACTTCATGTCGGAGTCTGACTACAGTGGCGGGCCTGTACGGAGAGCCGGCAGCAAGCGTCGTCTGGATTCCGATGACGACGCTGCTGCCGAGGCCGTAGACAAGGTTCCGAGGGTAGAACAGGCCCCAAAAGGCCGAGGACGGCCTCCCACCACCGGCCAACATGTCGGCAAGTGGCAGGCCAAAAAGGACGCCAAAGAGGCTGCCAGACGGGCGGCCCTGACACCGGAGGAGAGAAAGGCGGAGGATGAGGCGGAGCGCCGAGAGCGCGAGGCTGAGGCTTCCACCTCGAAAGAGCCCACGCACAGGTTCGACCTACATGCGGCCGACCTTGCTGGGCTACATTTTGATCGAAGAGTGGCAGAAGAGGTGGCAAACATCAGGAGGATTGCGGCCACCTCCAAAAACCTGAAAGGGACGTCCATAAAGACGTTGAAGGACGCAGCGGGCTTCCTAGAGGAGGCTGCGGACGTGCTCACGAGGCGGTCCGAGTCGGAAGAGCTGGCCATGCTCCGGGCCAGGAACATCAGGCTGGAGCACCAGCAGCGGGACGTCGAGCGGGAGTATGCCGACTGTCGCCGAGAGAATAGTGATCTGAAGGCCGAGATCAGGGCATTAAAAGATCGCATGACTGCCCTTGAGAATCGGGGGCGATCCAGTGCACAGGCAGCTACCACCCCCTCGGGCAGTACGGACCTCCAACAAATGGAGTGTCGAATAATGGCGAGAATCAACGCCTTATTCGCGGGGATAAGACCCCGCCTGCTGCCCGAGGAGAGAGTGCGTCCGCCCTTAGCGGCGGACAAGGAAAGACCAACGGCGCCTGCTCAGCCTGAACCCACATACAGGTTCAGCAAATACGCCAATGAGTGGAACACGTCGGATGAGTGGCGCGATAGTCAGGGCCTACCGCGTGTTCCACAGGAGCAGAGGGCTGCCCTCCGGAGGCACCTCGCGGCCCAAAGAGGGGAAGCCGTTGTCGAGGAGACCCCGGCCGCAACAACTGAAACGGCACCGGTCGTCGCCTCAACATCCAATGCGACCCCGACAACGGCTCAAGGAAGAGACAAGGCCAAAAAGGGCCCCAAAAGGCCCAAGAAGAGCCCAGCCGCAAGGCGTGAAGACGTGGAGAGGGCGGATTTTGCCTCCGTCCCCGCAAGGGCAGGTTCTGACCCTGCCCCCGCCAGGAATGAAGAATGGCAGGTGGTTAGGCGTCGCAAGACCCCTAAGCCCACGCCAGCGCCCAAAAAGGGCAAGAAGAAAAAGAAAAAGCGGAAACGCCCAAGGCTACAGGAGCCCCGCTGTGCCGCAGTGGTGCTGACCTTGCAGCCCTCTGCTGAGGAAAATGGCCTCACTTACGAGGAGGTCCTTACAAAGGCCAAGCAACAGCTAAGCTGGCCGGGGATTGAGCTGCCGTGGGTAGATATCAGGCCTACGGCGGCAGGAGGCCGCAAAATCCTGCTCCCGGGCAAGGAGAGCGGCCCTAAGGCGGACATCTTGGCCCAAAGGCTGAAGGAGGTTCTCGACCCAGGAGGAGTAACGGTCGCCCAGCCGGTAAAGTCTACCGAGCTGCGGGTGACCAACTTGGATGACTCCGTCTCCAGGGAGCAGCTAGTTGCCGCGATTGCCGAGTCCGGCAAATGCGATCCGGTGCATGTCAGATGCGGGGAGATACGCCGTAGGGCCGGAGGGCTCGGCACGGCTTGGGCGAAATGCCCGGTGGCTGCCGCCAAGTTCCTGAGGAGGAGCAAGCGGCTGGTCATCGGAGGGGCGTCTGCCAGTGTAGACATTCTGGGCGGCAGGGCTTTACAGTGCTTCCGCTGTCATGAGGTGGGGCACACAAAGGCCCTATGCCCCTCGGACAAAGACCGCAGCGACGATTGCTACCGCTGCGGTAGAGCAGGACACATAGCCGCCAACTGCAGAGCCAAGCCGCACTGCTTCATCTGTGCGGCGGCGAAGCGACCGGCGAATCACATCCACGGCCGGGATCGCTGCAAGGCTCGTCGCACTCTGCGGCGGGCCCCCGGGTTGGATGCACCCGTGCAAAGAAGCACGGCAGTAGACCGGATGGACACATAGCACCTCGTGTCCATCCGGAGGGGCTTTGTTGCGAGCTATGGGAGGCTCGCCCCCTTGTATTGATGATGGCGGTGGCAGTGGCACGCCATCGGCTCCGGCCGTGAACGAGAGCGCCGTAAATGAGTGCTCACAGGCGAACGAGGTCGTCGGACCAGCCCACCAGCGTTGCGTGGACAAGAAAGGTACCACAACTCGCTCTGGGCACGTGTAGTAAACGTGGTTAGGTTTTAGTGGGTACACCGGCCGCAACTTACCATCTTCTCGCGGCCGGGACTCCCACATACCCCAGCCCCATCCCACGGCTGGGGACCTATAAAAGGTTTCCCCCACGATAAAAAAAAAAAAAAAAAAAAAAAAAAAAAAAAAAAAAAAGGTTAGGTTAGGTTCCCCCCCCCCCTCGACTGTGCTGCCACCTTGCTGTGGTGAGGGGGCTTGAGTGCCTCAATGATCCGTGGGGCCATACCGGCCAGGGCCTCCCATGCCGGGCGGGCCCACGGGGAGAGGTGAGACGAAGAGCGGCACCCAGCGTCGTGGCGGGTTGCGGCTCCAGGGACTCCTCTGTTCTCAGAGCTGCCTTGCGAGTCGTAAACCGCTGCGGCGCATCATGAGGTCCTCGGGTTGGCGCTCAACTTGGTTGGCCGTCAAACCGAGTCCTCACTAAACGTCCTCGGGTTGGCGCCGGCCGAGGGCTGACGGGCCTCCTCTGCGAGGCCGTATGTCGCAGAAGGGGGCTCCGGGACGGATCGCTGGTGCGCTGCGGTAGATTGGGGCTGCGGGGACTTGGGTGGATGGGGACCCTGTCCCCAGTGTCTCGCTGCGAGCCCTGGACGGGGGCTCCGGGGACCTGGGTTGACGGTGGACCCTGTCCTAAGGGTTTCCCTGCGGGCCCTGGACGGCTGCGGTGCGCCGGTGTCCTTTGGTTGGCGCCGGCCCGAGGGCTGACGGGCCTCCTTCTGCGGGGCCGATGTCGCAGAAGGGGGCAGCGGGGCGGGTCGCAAGGGAGGGAGCTCCGGGTGACCCGCGCCGCGGACGGAGGCGGGGGTGGAGGGGGGTCCGTGACGATGCGGGCCCCTTCTGCCCTCGCCTAGGAGGCCGGTGGTGGTTCGGGGGAGCCACTACCGACGAAAGCCTCGATGACTGAGGGCGTCCCAGTATACCGGGGCGCCCTCTCTGATAGTCGCTTGCCCGCGTTGCGGGCACCACGCCGGGGCGTCACAGTAGAATGCGTTTACGCGAACTTGTGGCGCCCCAAGCGCGTCGTGTGAGGGTATGCCGCTGGGGTTTTAGTGGGTAAACGACTCTTGGGTAGACGACCCTTGTCGGAGTCCCACATAATCACCGACCTTTCCCCCGGGGTGCGGTGGTATGCATAAAGCATTTCCCCAGCGAAACCAAAAAAAAAAAAAAAAAAAGGTTAGGTTCCCCCCCGATTTGTGCTGCCACCTTGCCGTGGTGGGGGGGCTTGAGTGCCTCAAGGATCCGACGGGGCCATACCGGCCAGGGTCACCCATGCCGGGCGGGCCCGCGGGGAGAGGTGAGACTAAGAGCAGCGCTACACTTTATAAAGTATATATTGTTTGTTTTCATTTGGTTTTGTTTTAATTTTGTTATTCGTTTGTATATATTCTGTCGTTTGGTTTGTTTATTATGTTTGGTTTTCTTCTTGTTCGTTTTGTTTTGTTTTATTTTCATAATCTATCCTATCATATATATTCTTTCGCCTTATCTTTCAAGACGTTTCGTGGGAGAGTAAAAATAGCATGGAAAGTCACGGTTTGCAAAATAGTCCCCGGGCGGGTCCCAGCTCGACTTTGTCAGCTGGGGAATCCCGCACCGTCGCTCCTTCGGGGGAGGCGGTCTGCCCCTCGTACTACGGGGGGGGCACAAAACGTGAAACTACCACTAAGGGTAGCAAGGGTGTGGCCACTGAGCCGAAATTACTTGACGAGGTAGCCGGTACTGACGGCGGAGTAGTGCAGAAGGCGAAGGCCAGTGGGAGCCGAACATCTGGCCCCAAAAGGGACGACAGAGGTCGCTTTAGCTCGTCCCGGGCCTCTTCGCCATATCCGGCTTCTAAGCCGATCGAGGGGAAAAGTCCCATAGTGGTACTTGAAGATTGTCTGCGGCCAGGATCACCGCGTGTGGACTTTCTCAAGACTCTGGAGACAGACCATGGAGTAGACCTTGGTCTAGATGAGTACGTCGACTCGGACGACTTCATGTCCGGGTCGGAGGATGGCGGGGGCCCGCTGCGGAGAGCCGGCAGCAAACGTCGTCTGGACATCGACGACGACGTTGCTGTCGAGGCCGCGGAAAAGGTCCCCAGGATTGAGGTGCGCCCCAAAGAGGGGAAGGCCAGGAAGGCCACCAAGGTGAGGAAGGAGGATGTGCCCGAGGGTGAGGACCAGCGCAAACCGCGCGATGAGTCCCCCTCGGATGAGCCCTCCTTCCGATACGATCGCGACCCGGAAGAGCTGGTGGGTCACGATCTTCAGAGAAGGATAAGGGAGGAGGTCAACAACCTGCGTAAGGTGGCCTCCTCCTCGAAAAACCTTAAGGGGGGCTTCGTCCGAAAGCTGAAGGACGCGGCCACCTTCTTGGAGGGGGCAACGGACGTCCTACAAAGGCGGTCCGCCACGGAGGAGTCGGCCATGCTGCGCGCCGAGAATCGGAGGCAGAAGCGGCAGATGGACGAACTCCAACAGGAGTACTGCGAGGTTCGCAGGGAGCTGGGGGATATGAAGGGCAAGCTCGCGAAGTTGGAAGAGGAGTTGCTGAAGGCGCGATCCTCCAGCTCCTCAAAAGCACCGGCCGACCTAGGGCCGGATGGCAGACGGTGCAAGACTCCGTTGCCCGTTGCTGTGGAGGCCGAACTCAAGGCCCTCCGTATCAGCACCAGGTTCGCGACGGAGGGCAACACATCGGATGAGTTCCGCGATTTGCGCGGACTGCCGCGCATTCCCGCGCACCTCAAGGCGGCGATGTTCCCGCCAGAGGTAGAGACGCAGCCAGCGCCAGTAGCGCCGGCTAAGAGCACTGCCTGCGCGGCAGTGCAGACCGAAGAGGACGAGCCTCCTGCCGCGAGGACGAAGAAGGGGGCCAAGCCGGTAAAACCGAAGACTGGTCCCGCCCCGGCCGCAACAACATCTGCGGCCCCGGCCCCGGCCCTCTCCAAGTCCAAGCGGAGGAGGGAGCGGAAAAAGAACCTCGCAGCCCAGCGAGCGTCGGACGTGGAGCGCGCAGCTATCGCACCTGCCCCCGCCCCGGCCCCTGCCCCGGCTCGAGAAGGATGGAATGTGGTGGTCCGCAGAGGGGCCGCCAAGAAGAGGTTGGTTGAGCCTCCTCGGCCGCAACTCGTCGGCAGACAGCCTCCGGCGCAGCAGAAGCCCAAAGCCTCGCGGCTGCGGGTCCCACGCACGTCGGCGGTGGTCCTCACGCTGCTGCCGGGTGCGGCTGAGGAGAATATCAACTACGGCGGGGTCCTGCGTAAAGCCCGGACTCAGATGTCGTTGGAGGAGTTCGGGCTGCTCAAGCCCACCTTCAGGGAGGCAGCGACAGGGGCGCTCATCATTGAGCTGCCCGACGCACAGAAAGCGGACGCCCTCGCCTCTCGTTTTAAAGAGGCGTTCGGGCCGGAGGTTCTCCGTGTGGCGCGGCCGGTCAAGTCGACCGAGCTACGCCTCCACGGTCTAGATCCCTCCATAGTGGAGGAAGAGGTCGCCTCGGCCGTCGCAAGCGCCGGTGGGTGTGATGCGGCGGCCGTCAAGTGCGGCCTAATAAGAAGGTCAAGCCGTTCGGGTCTGGGCACAGTGTGGGTGCGGTGCCCGACGGCGGTCGCGAAGAAGGTCGCCCAAGGTCGCCTCTCAATTGGGTGGTCTTCGGCCAGGGTGGAGATCCTGCGGCTGCGGCCCCGGATGTGTTACCGGTGTCTCGAGACCGGTCACGTCGGGGCCTGCTGCACCTCGGATAAGGACCGCAGTAGCCTTTGCTACCAATGCGGCGAGGGTGGCCACAGGGCCGCTGACTGTGCAGCGAAGGCGCGCTGCGTGGTCTGCGCGGAGCAGGGCCGAGACGCCGACCACCGTTGTGGTCGTGTCAGCTGTCTCGGTCCAAAGAAAAGCAAGCCGCCCAGGAAGGTGGTTGCTGCGGTCCGGATGGACACTTAGTCCGTCCGTGACCTGAGTGGGGGCCCGTTCTGTCCGGGCCCACTCTCCGAGGTGTGCACACGCGCACGCAGGGTCGAGGCCAAAAATGGCCAAGCCAGGTGGTAGGGGCAGCTGGAGAAATTGGTCCCAAACGCCCCTCCACTGGGACGCGAGATCGGAGGAGTTTTAGTGGGTAGGCGGGGTGCACGACCATCTGTGCGCCCTGGAGCCCCACATACCCCGGTCGCCTTCCATCTTCAGACCGGGGACCCGTAAAAAGGGTTTCTCCTCCGCCCAAAAAAAAAAAAAAAAAAAAAAAAAGGTTAGGTTAGGTTAGGTTAGGTTAGGTTAGGTTCCCCCCGATTTGTGCTGCCACCTTGCCGTGGTGGGGGTGCTTGAGTGCCTCAAGGATCCGTCGGGGCCATACCGGCCAGGGTCACCCATGCCGGGCGGGCCCGCGGGGAGAGGTGAGACGAAGAGCAGCGCTACCTTTTATAAAGTATTTATTGTTTTCGTTTTTGTTTCGTTTTGGTTTTGTTTTTGATTTTGCTTTTGCTTTTGTTCGTATATATTCTGTCTTTTGGTTTGGTTTTGTTTTGTTTTGTTTTGTTTTGGTTGGTTTTCTTCGTTTTGTTTTGTTGTATTCTTTATTCTTTCCTATCATATGTATTTTACTTTCGTCTTCTTTTTCACGACGTTTTGGGAGGAGTAAATAAAACCATGGAAAGACGCGCATTTGAAAATAGTCCCCGGGCGGGTCCCAGCTCGACTTTGTCAGCTGGGGAATCCCGTACTGTCGCTCCTTCGGGGGTGGCAGTCTGCCCCTCGTACTACGGGGGGGGCACAAATCGCGAAACTGCCGCAAAGGGTAGCAAGGGAGAGGCCAGCGAGCCGAAATTACAACAATTTATAGAGGTAGCCGGACGAGACGGCGTTGTATATCGTTTTCCGGGCGATCGAGTGCCGGATGCGATTTCGGAAGAGGACGACGTAATCGTCGTAGAGGAGAAGGAGAGGTCGGACGGAGGGGTGCGCCGAACATCTGGCCCCCAAAGGGACACCAAGGGACGCTTTGCGTCGTCCCGGTCTGCCTCCCCATTACCGGCTGTACAGCCGAAGGGAAAGACAAAGACTCCGGTGGTGGTCCTTGAGGACATCCTCAGGCCCACATCGCCACGGACGTTGGACATGGCACGCACTGCGCGTGACCTCGGGCTGGAAATGTCGACAGATGGAGAGTCCGTCTACGACTCGGACTCGGAATATGGGGGCCCGCTGCGGAGAGCCGGCAGTAAGAGACGTCTGGACTCTGACGACGACCTTGCTGCCGAGGCCGCAGAGAAGGTCCCCAGGGTGGACGAGTCTCCGAGAGGTCGGGGTCGACCGCCCACAACCGGGCAGCACGTGGGCAAGTGGCAGGCCAAGAAGGAGCAGTTGGCTGCCAAAAAAGCCCTGGAACCGGACGAGACACGGGAGCTGAGGGAGAGGCCCCCCGCAGAGCCTCCTGCGGCGAAGCCCCCCAAAGCAAAACCCGTATACAGGCCCGACCAGGACCCACATGGTCTAGTCGGGTCTGAACTGGAAAGACGCATGGCCGAGGAAGTCGCCAACATTCGCGACGTTGCGAAGTCCTCCGCCAATTTGAAGGGCACTTTCATTAAGCGCCTAAAGGAAGCGGCCACCTTTATGGAGGGGGCGGCGGAGGTCCTCATTCGGCGGTCCGCTGATGAGGAGGTCGCCATGCTCCGCGCCCAAAACAGGAGGCTACAAGAGGAGAGGAAGGAGTACCGCCGTGCAAACGTGGAACTCGAAAAAAGGATTGGTGCCTTGGAAGAGCAGGTCGAAAAGCTCAAGAAAAGGCCAGGGAAGAGTAAAGGCAAGTCAAGCTGTTCCTGTGCGTCCTCCGGCGCACCAACGTACACTGAACTGCCGATGATTGTAGAGAGACGGCCTAACCCGGTGTCGGCTGAGGTGGAGGCGGCCCTGAAGGCCCTCGGGGTCATACCCAAGTACGCCACCGAGTACAATGTGTCGGACGATTTCCGGGACATGCGGCACCTGCCCCGCGTGCCCCCGGAGCTCCAGGAGGCTCTCTTCGGAGGTCCGGAGCCCCCGGCGCCCCCGGCGCCCGAGTGTGCCCCGGCGCCCACCAGGTCCTCTGAGACCATTACGCGCCAAGAGGCTTCTGCGCCCTTGGCAACCACACGGACGAAGACCGCTGGAAGTGCCCCAGCCGCCACATCACCGGCGGTGGAGGGCCCTGCCAAGAAGAAAAAGAAGAAAGGGAAGAAGAAGAGCCTCGCGGCTCAGCGCGTCCCCGACGCCGAACGACTGGACATGGAGTCCATCCCGGCGCGGGAAGATTGGCAGACGGTGGGCCCACGCAAGGGTCCCAAGAAAAAGGCTGCGGCTCTGCCAAAGCCACGGGAAGAGGCGCGTAAGGCGACGCCGGCCAAGCCGAAGATCCGGGCTCAACAGCTCCGGGTCCCGCGGACGTCGGCAATTGTCATTACGTTGCAGCCTGGCGCAGTGGAAAAGGGCCTCCACTACGCCAAGGTGATAAATACGGCTGCGGCGCAGATACAGTGGGCAGAACTGGGGCTTCCACGCCCCCTATGCAAGCCGACGGCTGCAGACGGGCGCAAGCTGCTCATCCCACCTGGGGAGGGCAGCGAGGCGAAGGCCGACTTACTGGCCTCCAAGTTGCGGGAGATCTTCAGCGCGGAGGAGCTGAAGGTCTCTCGACCGGTGAAGACGGCGGAGCTCGGCATCTCTCTCCTGGATGACTCTGTCACCAGGGAGATGATCGCCGAAGCTATAGCCGAAAAGGGCAGGTGTGACGCCGCACACGTCAAGTGCGGCGAGATCAAGAAGGGCCCGCAGAACATGGGCAAAGTGTGGGTGCGGTGCCCGGTGTCGGCGGCCAAGGTGGTTGCGCGCGATCGCCTGGCTATTGGCTGGTCGTCGGCCCGGGTGGAGCTGCTGGGGGCAAGGCCCCTACAGTGTTTTAAGTGCCTGAGGTACGGGCACACCATGGCTATATGCCAGGAGGGAGGAGACCGCGGCGGTCTTTGCTATCGCTGCGGTCAAGCCGGTCATATCGCTGCGGCATGCAGCGAGACGCCGCACTGTGTAGCATGTGCGGCGGCCGGCAAACCGGCAGATCACCGCGGGGGCAGGAGCCAGTGCCTTGCGGCTAAGCGCCGTGGGGCGCGAGAGGCTACAGGGGCCAGCGCAGCCAAGCCGCGGCCCCCCCCGTCCTCAGCCCTCCAAGAAGAGGGCCGGGAGGAGGATGGACACGGATTGTCCATCCTAAAGCCATGGGTAAGGCGGCGGGCGTGGGAATTCCCGTCGCCTGTAAAAGCCCTAGGGTAGAAGTGGCAGCGCCATTCTGACTGGCGCGCCACAAATTCCGGCAGAGAGCGGCTATCACGCGCCGCTCCAAGTGGGAAGAGGTCCCGCGAGGGACCAGTGCCTGCTGGGTTGAGAGTGGAGATATCTTGGCCCCACGTCAACTCCCCAGCAGGCCGGGCCGGAATCGAGGGGTTTAGTGAGTAAGAGTCTCACATAACCCGGCTGTATCCCACGCGGCCGGGTACCCATGATGGGTTCCCCTCGTTAAAAAAAAAAAAAAAGGTTAGGTTAGGTTAGGTTAGGTTAGGTTAGGTTGGTGCAAACAGAGGGAGACGAGCCTCCTACCGCGAGGACGAAGAAAAGGGCCAAGCCGGCAAAACCGGAGACTGGTTCCGCCCCGGTCGCAACAACACCTGCGGCCCCGGCCCCGGCCCTCTCCAAATCCCAGCGGAGGAGGCAGAGAAAGAAAAGCCGCCTCGCGGCGAAGAGAGCGCCGGACGCAGAGCGCGCGGAGGTCGCCCCCGCCCCTGCCCCGGCCCCTGCCCGGGAGGCATGGAATGTGGTGGTCCGGAAAGGGGCCACCAAGAAGAAGGTGTCGCAGCCTCCTCAGGCAAAACCCGTCAGCAGACAGCCACCGACACAGCGAAAGCCCACAGCCTCGCGGCTGCGGGCCCCACGCACATCGGCGGTTGTCCTCACTCTGCTGCCGGGCGCAGCCGAGGAGAACCTGCACTATGGTAAGGTCCTGAGCAAGACCAGGGCCCTAATCCCGATGGAGGAATTCGAGCTATTGAAGCCGAAGTTCAGAGAGGCCGCTACGGGGGCACTTGTCATCGAGGTGCCCGACGCGGAGAAGGCGGATGACTTAGCCTCCAAATTTAAGGAGGCGTTTGGACCGGAGATACTGCGGGTGGCGCGGCCTGTCAAATCGACTGAGCTGCGCCTCCACGGGTTGGACCCATCGGTGGTAGAGGAGGAGGTCGTGGCGGCCGTCGCAAGCACCGGCGCGTGTGATGCGGCGGCCGTCAAATGCGGCGCCATTAGGAGAGCGAGCCGATCGGGCCTGGGCACTGTGTGGGTGCGTTGCCCGATTGCGGCCGCCAAAAAGATCGGCCGTGAACGCCTGTTGATCGGCTGGTCGGCGGTAAGGGTGGAGGTCCTCCGACAGCGGCCCCGAATGTGCTTCCGGTGCCTTGAAACCGGACACTTAGGGGCCTGCTGCACGTCCGACAAGGACAGGAGGGACCTATGCTATAGGTGCGGGGAAGGAGGGCACAAAGCCGCCGACTGCAGTGCGAAGGTGCGCTGCGCTGTCTGCGCGGACCAGGGTCGGGACGCTAACCACAGGTGTGGTCGCATTAGCTGTCTCGGCCCTAAGAGACGCAAGCCGCCCAATCAGGTGGCTGCGCGGGACCGGATGGACGTGTAGTCTGTCCGGCTCCCGAGTAGGGACCCGTTCTGCCCGGGTCAAGTTAGGGCTGATGCGCAGTTCGCGCACGTAGGGTCGCGGCCGATTCAAAGGCCAAACCAGGTGGTGGAGGCAGTGGAGATCTATTGGGCCCACAGCTCCCCACTAGGAAGAGATGTTCGATGGGTTTTTTAGTGGGTAGGCAGGGTGCACGAACATCAGTGCGCCCTGGAGTCACCACATATCCCGGTCGCCTTCCAGCTCAGACCGGGAACCCGTAAGTAGGGTTTTCCCATCGTTAAAAAAAAAAAAAAAAAAAAAAAAAAAAAAAAAAAAAAAAAAAAAAAAAAAAAAAAAAAAAAAAAAAAAAGGTTAGGTTAGGTTAGTTACCCCCCCGATTTGTGCTGCCACCTTGCCGTGGTGGGGGGGCTTGAGTGCCTCAGTGATCCGTCGGGGCCATACCGGCCAGGGCCACCCATGCCGGGCGGGCCCGCGGGGAGAGGTGAGACTAAGAGCAGCGCTACACTTTATAAAGTATATATTGTTTGTTTTCATTTGGTTTTGTTTTAATTTTGTTATTCGTTTGTATATATTCTGTCGTTTGGTTTGTTTATTGTGTTTGGTTTTCTTCTTGTTCGTTTTGTTTTGTTTTATTTTCATAATCTATCCTATCATATATATTCTTTCGCCTTATCTTTCAAGACGTTTCGTGGGAGAGTAAAAATAGCATGGAAAGTCACGGTTTGCAAAATAGTCCCCGGGCGGGTCCCAGCTCGACTTTGTCAGCTGGGGAATCCCGCACCGTCGCTCCTTCGGGGGAGGCGGTCTGCCCCTCGTACTACGGGGGGGGCACAAAACGTGAAACTACCACTAAGGGTAGCAAGGGTGTGGCCACTGAGCCGAAATTACTTGACGAGGTAGCCGGTACTGACGGCGGAGTTGTGCAGAAGGCGAAGGCCAGTGGGAGCCGAACATCTGGCCCCAAAAGGGACGACAGAGGTCGCTTTAGCTCGTCCCGGGCCTCTTCGCCATATCCGGCTTCTAAGCCGATCGAGGGGAAAAGTCCCATAGTGGTACTTGAAGATTGTCTGCGGCCAGGATCACCGCGTGTGGACTTTCTCAAGACTCTGGAGACAGACCATGGAGTAGACCTTGGTCTAGATGAGTACGTCGACTCGGACGACTTCATGTCCGGGTCGGAGGATGGCGGGGGCCCGCTGCGGAGAGCCGGCAGCAAACGTCGTCTGGACATCGACGACGACGTTGCTGTCGAGGCCGCGGAAAAGGTCCCCAGGATTGAGGCGCGTCCCAAAGAGGGGAAGGCCAGGAAGGCAACCATGGAGAGGAAGGAGGATGTGCCCGAGGGTGACCAGCGCAAACCGCGCGATGAGTCCCCCTCGGATGAGCCCTCCTTCCGATACGACCGTGACCCGGAAGAGCTGGTGGGTCACGATCTTCAGAGAAGGATAAGGGAGGAGGTCAACAACCTGCGTAAGGTGGCCTCCTCCTCGAAAAACCTTAAGGGGGGCTTCGTCCGAAAGCTGAAGGACGCGGCCACCTTCTTGGAGGGGGCAACGGACGTCCTACAAAGGCGGTCCGCCACGGAGGAGTCGGCCATGCTGCGCGCCGAGAATCGGAGGCAGAAGCGGCAGATGGACGAACTCCAACAGGAGTACTGCGAGGTTCGCAGGGAGCTGGGGGACATGAAGGGCAAGCTCGCGAAGATGGAAGAGGAGTTGCTGAAGGCGCGATCCTCCAGCTCCTCAAAAGCACCGGCCGACCTAGGGCCGGATGGCAGACGGTGCAAGACTCCGTTGCCCGTTGCTGTGGAGGCCGAACTCAAGGCCCTCCGTATCAGCACCAGGTTCGCGACGGAGGGCAACACTTCGGATGAGTTCCGCGATTTGCGCGGACTCCCGCGCATTCCCGCGCACCTCAAGGCGGCGATGTTCCCGCCAGAGGTAGAGACGCAGCCAGCGCCAGTAGCGCCGGCTAAGAGCACTGCCTGCGCGGCAGTGCAGACCGAAGAGGGCGAGCCTCCTGCCGCGAGGACGAAGAAGGGGGCCAAGCCGGTAAAACCGAAGACTGGTCCCGCCCCGGCCGCAACAACATCTGCGGCCCCGGCCCCGGCCCCCTCCAAGTCCAAGCGGAGGAGGGAGCGGAAAAGGAACCTCGCAGCCCAGCGAGCGAAGGACGCGGAGCGCGCAGAAGTCGCCCCTGCCCCCGCCCCGGCCCCTGCACCGGCTCGAGAAGGGTGGAATATGGTGGTCCGCAGAGGGGCCGCCAAGAAAAAGAGGTTAGTTGAACCTCCTCGGCCGCAACTCGTCGGCAGACAGCCTCCGGCGCAGCAGAAGCCCAAAGCCTCGCGGCTGCGGGTCCCACGCACGTCGGCGGTGGTCCTCACGCTGCTGCCGGGTGCGGCTGAGGAGAATATCAACTACGGCGGGGTCCTGCGTAAAGCCCGGACTCAGATGTCGTTGGAGGAGTTCGGGCTGCTCAAGCCCACCTTCAGGGAGGCAGCGACAGGGGCGCTCATCATTGAGCTGCCCGACGCTCAGAAAGCGGACGCCCTCGCTTCTCGATTTAAAGAGGCGTTCGGGCCGGAGGTTCTCCGTGTGGCGCGGCCGGTCAAGTCGACCGAGCTGCGCCTCCACGGTCTAGATCCCTCCATAGTGGAGGAAGAGGTCGCCTCGGCCGTCGCAAGCGCCGGTGGGTGTGATGCGGCGGCCGTCAAGTGCGGCCTAATAAGAAGGTCAAGCCGTTCGGGTCTGGGCACAGTGTGGGTGCGGTGCCCGACGGCGGTCGCGAAGAAGGTCGCCCAAGGTCGCCTCTCAATTGGGTGGTCTTCGGCCAGGGTGGAGATCCTGCGGCTGCGGCCCCGGATGTGTTACCGGTGTCTTGAGACCGGTCACGTCGGGGCCTGCTGCACCTCGGATAAGGACCGCAGTAGCCTTTGCTACCAATGCGGCGAGGGTGGCCATAGGGCCGCTGACTGTGCAGCGAAGGCGCGCTGCGTGGTCTGCGCGGAGCAGGGCCGAGACGCCGACCACCGTTGTGGTCGTGTCAGCTGTCTCGGCCCAAAGAAAAGCAAGCCGCCCAGGAAGGTGGCTGCTGCGGTCCGGATGGACACTTAGTCCGTCCGCGACCTGAGTGGGGGCCCGTTCTGTCCGGGCCCACTCTCCGAGGTGCGCTCACGCGCACGCAGGGTCGAGGCCAAAAATGGCCAAGCCAGGTGGTAGGGGCAGCTGGAGAAATTGGTCCCAAACGCCCCTCCACTGGGACGCGAGATCGGAGGAGTTTTAGTGGGTAGGCGGGGTGCACGAACATCTGTGCGCCCTGGAGCCCCACATACCCCGGTCGCCTTCCATCTTCAGACCGGGGACCCGTAAAAAGGGTTTCTCCTCCGCCCAAAAAAAAAAAAAAAAAAAGGTTAGGTTAGTTACACCATTTCCATACGATTTGTACTAAGTGGCTGAATTTTCAAAGTCTAATTACAAGGTTTTAACCAAACCCAACCTATAGATCACTGTGATTTAGTAATTTTCCAAAAATTTTCATCAATTTTCATTGAGTTTTTCACCTGTTTTTCCAAATTTAACCAGAGTACAATTGTACTTAGTATAATTTAATTTTTGCTGTGACAGAGCTCCTGAACGGGTTGTTCGTGGTGCCAATTTACTTGACTCGGCGCTGCGCGTCGATTGACACCCCCCCCGCTTTTCAGGACCCCATATTTGCTGAGATATTTAAACTTTTTAGTGATATTTAGACGATTTTTTGTTAAATTTCAACAGTTTTTTGGGTTTTTCTTCCAAGCGCTTTTCCAAATTTTCCGGTCGTATTTTCCAGCGTGTTCTCCTCGTCGCTCCGCGTCGATTGACACCTCCATCTTTGTCCTGCGAGTTCATCTGGAAGAGAAAACAGACATTTTTGTTAAATTCTAATAGATTCCGTCACCAATCAGTCACCACAAATCGATATACCCAACACCATTTCCATACGATTTGTACTAAGTGGCTGAATTTTCAAAGTCTAATTACAAGGTTTTAACCAAACCCAACCTATAGATCACTGTGATTTAGTAATTTTCCAAAAATTTTCATCAATTTTCATTGAGTTTTTCACCTGTTTTTCCAAATTTAACCAGAGTACAATTGTACTTAGTATAATTTAATTTTTGCTGTGACAGAGCTCCTGAACGGGTTGTTCGTGGTGCCAATTTACTTGACTCGGCGCTGCGCGTCGATTGACACCCCCCCCGCTTTTCAGGACCCCATATTTGCTGAGATATTTAAACTTTTTAGTGATATTTAGACGATTTTTTGTTAAATTTCAACAGTTTTTTGGGTTTTTCTTCCAAGCGCTTTTCCAAATTTTCCGGTCGTATTTTCCAGCGTGTTCTCCTCGTCGCTCCGCGTCGATTGACACCTCCATCTTTGTCCTGCGAGTTCATCTGGAAGAGTTAAGCGGACCTCTCGGTCCGCTCCCACCCACCCACCCACCGAAGCCGAAGGCAGTTGCTTAAGCCCCGCCCACTTTTAATCTATACACCTTAGGACGGGTACTATTGTCGAAAACCGAGAAAAATGGTGTAATATTCAGCTTTTTGAGCTGATTCCAAAGCTATACATTTTGATAGGTTTTGCTCAAAGCCTGTCTTGGCAGTGACCGCCAAGGAGGGATGGGGTGGAGAGGGTTCGCAAAGCGAAGAATTAAAGTTAGGTTGGGTTAGGTTTTGGTAGGTTAGGTTGGGTTTGGTTTCCTTTTCCCCCCTTTTAGTTTTGTTTTGTTTTGTTTGTTTAAAATTCCAAATTATCTAAAAGCAGCCACTTCTTTTCTTTTGTTTTGGTTATTTCTTGTTTTGGTTTGATTGTCGTTTTGGTCTGTTATTTTCTTCTATCTTTTATTTATCTGTTTTGTTTTTTGTTTGATGACGGAGGTGTTTAATAAAACAACATGGAAGCAAGCAGTTTTAAATGTGGTCCCCGGGCGGGTCCCAGTTCGCCGGTGGCGGCTGGGGAATCCCGCACCGCCTCGCCCTCGGGTGAGGCGGTCTGCCCCTCGTACTACGGGGGGGGCAAAAACTGCTTCACGCCAAACGCTCGCGCGAGGCGTGGTAGAGGTGACGGAAAGGGCCGGAAGGAGGTACCAAAGGGAGGGCGCCGTATGCCTGCCCCCCTTAGGGACGAGAAGGGGCGGTTTGTTTCTTCCCGGCCCGCGGTGTACTCGGAGCCGCCCAAGGAGAGGACGCCAGAGCAGCTACGAAGGTCGCTGATTGAGCCCCTGACCGGGCTTCAGGAGGAGTTGGACATAATGGTCCTCACTGACCTCGACGAGTTCGGCGACTGCGAGGGTCGCAGTCAGTCAGAATCGGAGGTCAGTGACTCTGAGGTGCGGAGAGCCGTTCAGCGTCGTCTGAGTATTATAGACGACGCTCAGTTCGAGGCCGCCGAACAGAGTCCACAGGCTGAGGTGCCCAGGAAGGGCAGAGGACGGCCACCCACTGACGCCGATTATGCCGCCATGTGGACGGCCAAGAAGGAGTTGGCGGCAGCAGTGCGCCGCTTTGAGGAGGAGGACGCAAGAGCCGCGGAGGAGCGGGTAAATCGCCAGACCTCCGCCTCTGATAGTGTGTCGTCGCTGAGGTCAGACAGGTCTGTCCAGGTCGGTAGGGTGGTGGACAGCGAGGACCTCAACACGGTCGGGTTAAAGGAGAGGCTCGATACTGCCGTGGCCAAGATACGGGGAGTGGCGGGTATCTCCAAGGGCCTCAAGGGTACCTGTGTACGGGACCTGAAGGATGCCGCGTCTTCTTTTGCGGAGATTGCGGGCATCCTTCTGAAGCGCACCGAGTCGGAGGAGGTCGCAAAGCTGAGGGCGCAGTACAGCACTCTCCAAGACCAGATGGTGGCGCTGGAGAGGAAGTATGCGGAGCAGACTCGCATCACTGATGGCCTGCGGGGTCGGCTAGCGAAGGCGGAAGCGACTAGGGGTGAGGCGAACTCCTGCCCCCCTAGCGCACAGGCAACCGCACCTAGCACTTTTGACGTGCAGGCCGTCGTGAGGGAGACTCTGGCCCAAATCGAGGCCAGATATGAGGCTCGTTTCCGGGCAATCGAGAGCCATTTGCCGCAGGTTAATCCGGCGTCCCTGGACGAAGTACGCCCTGCGGTAAAGACGGCAAAGAGGAAGGCTGGGGCAAAAACGAGGGTCGTGCCAGCCGCTACAACATCTGCGGCTCCAGCTACCTCTAAGCCCAAGAGAAGGAAGAGGCCGAGTCTAGCGGCTCAACGGGCCCCGGATGCGGAGTGTGATATAGTCACGCCCGCCCCCGCGAGAGAGGAAGTCAGCGTGAGTCAGCGGACGGTGCCCGTAAGGGTGCCTCCAAAAGCTGACAAACGGCAGCCGTCGTCAAGGCGTAAGCCCAAAGCCTCGCGGCCGCAGGCACCGCGCATGGCGGCGGTTGTCCTTACTCTGTTGCCAGGTGCTGCGGAGAAGGGCATCGGGTATGCCCAGCTCATAAGGAGGGCTAAGGAGCACGTCTCGCTCCAAGAGATGGGCCTTCGGAGACCCACATTCAGGGAGGCTGCCACGGGGGCGTTAATGATGGAGGTGGAGGATGCGGCTAAGGCAGATACCCTGGCTGCCAAACTGAAGGAGGTGTTCGGGCCGGAGATTCTTCGGGTGGCGCGGCCGGTCAGATCGGCAGAACTGCGCCTCCACGGCCTGGACCCCTCCGTCACGGAGGAGGAAGTCGCGGCGGCCGTTGCGAGCGTTGGGAAATGCGATGCAGCGGCCGTCAAGTGCGGCAAAATCTGGCGCGGGCGTCGCGCGGGTATGGGCACTGTATGGGTACGGTGCCCCGCGATCGCAGCTCAGCTGGTCGCTCGCGACCCTCGCTTGGGGATTGGGTGGTCAGCCGCCAGGGTGGAGGTGCTAAAGCAGCGGCCCCGAATGTGCTACCGGTGCTTTGAAACCGGCCACGTCGGGGCATGCTGCACTAGCGACAGAGACCGGGCGGGTCTCTGTTACAGGTGCGGGCTCGAGGGCCATAAAGCCGCAGAATGCAGTGCCAAGCCGCGCTGCATTGTCTGCGCCGAGAGGGGCCGGGAGGCAAACCACAGGTGCGGCATTGGCTGCACTGTGCAAAAGCCCAAACCGCCGGAAAAGCCGGTGGGGTAGATGCGAGTGGGTGCACAACCCACTTGCAACGTGGTTGGGGTCCTAGGACCATCCCTTAAAGAGCTGCGGTGAAATTGGGCCCGTGGCTTCAATTAGGGTAGGAGGAAATTTAAAAAAAAAAAAAAAAAAGGTTAGGTTAGGTTAGGTTAGGTTCCCCCCCGATTTGTGCTGCCACCTTGCCGTGGTGGGGGGGCTTGAGTGCCTCAATGATCCGTGGGGCCATACCGGCCAGGGCCTCCCATGCCGGGCGGGCCCACGGGGAGAGGTGAGACTAAGAGCAGCGCTACCTTTTATAAGTTATATATTGTTTTATTTTGGTTTTGTTTGTTTTGTTTTGGTTTCGTATATATTTCTGTCTTTTGGTTTTGTTTTGTTTTTGGTTGTGTTTCTTCGTTTTGTTTTGTTTGTTTTTTGTATATCTTTCCTGTCATATTTATTATCTTTCGTCTTCATTTTCACGACGTTTTGGGAGGAGTCATTAAAAAATATGGAAAGTCACGGATTGCAAAATAGTCCCCGGGCGGGTCCCAGCTCGACTATGTCAGCTGGGGAATCCCGCACTGTCGACCCTTCGGGGGAGGCAGTCTGCCCCTCGTACTACGGGGGGGGCACAAGACGTGAACCTACCACTAAGGGTAGCAAGGGAGAGGCCACCGTGCCGCAATCACAAGTAGAGGTAGCCGGAACTGACGGCGGAGCAAAGGGCAAATTGCCATTTGTAGAAGTAGCCGGACGAGACGGCGTTATATACCGCTTCCCAGGCGACCGAGTGCCGGACGCGGTATCGGAAGAGGACGAACTAATCGTCGTAAAGAAGGAGAGGGTGGACGAAGGGGTGCGCCGAACACCTGGCCCCCAAAGGGATGACAAAGGCCGTTTTGTCTCGTCCCGGTCTGCCTCCCCATGCTCGGCGTCAAAGCCGCAGGAAAAAGGGAAGACTCCGGTGGTGGTCCTTCAGGACTGCCTTAGGCCTGCGACGCCCCGGAGTGTGGAAAGAGTAAGACTCCAGAAGGAGCTCGGGCTGGACATGTCTACGTCTGGCGAGGAGGATTACATGTCCGAGGACGTCATGTCCGACTCGGACTGCGGGGGCCCACTGCGGAGATCCGGCAGCAAGAGACGCCTTGACAGTGATGACGACTCTGCTGCCGAGGCCGCAGACAAGGTCCCCAGGTTGGGAGAGCTTCCCAAAGGTCGGGGAAGGCCGCCTACCACAGGCAAACATGTCGGCCAGTGGCAGGCGAAGAAGGAGATGCTAGCGGCTCGAAAGGCCCTAGAAGAATTGGACGCACGGGAGCTGAGGGAGAGGCCCCCCGCAGAGCCACCTGCGGCGAAGGCCCCCAAGCTCAAACCCGTTTACCGGCCCGACCAAGACCCGCATGGTCTAGTCGGGTCGGACTTGGACAGACGAATGGGGGAGGAGATTCGGAAGATCCGGGAGGTCGCCAAGAACTCCGGGAATCTAAAGGGGACATTCATTAAAACCCTAAAAGAGGCAGCGGCCTTTATGGAGGGAGCGACAGAGGTCCTCATTCGGCGGTCAGCGAATGAGGAATCGGAAATGCTCCGCTCCCAAAACAGAAGGCTGCGGGAAGAAAACCGTGAGTACCGTCGGGAAAACGCGGACTTACAAAAGAGGCTCGATCACCTAGAGTCTGAGGTGGAAAAACTTAAACAGGTAACAAAGGGGAAGAAATCGGCACGCTCTGGCGCGTCCTCCGGCGCGCAATTTTTCGAAGAGATGCCGACGGTCAGACGACCAAATCCAGTGGCGCCTGAGGTCGAGGCCCAGCTTAGGGCCCTCGGCATAGTAGCCAAATACGCCACTGAGTTTAATACATCGGATGACTTTCGAGACATGCGGAGCCTCCCCCGTGTGCCCCGGGAGCTGCAAGAGGCTCTCTTTGGTGTACCTGAGCCTACGGCACCGTCCTCCGAGACCGCTGCGCTCTCAGAGGTCCCTGAGCCCAGAGAGGCCCCAGTGCCCCCGGCACAACAACGGAAGAAGACCACTGGCAGTGCCCCGGCCGCCCCATCACCGGTGACTCCGGGCCCTGCCAAGAACAAGGAAGCCAAAAAGGCTAAGAAGAAGAGCCTCGCGGCTCAGCGTGCACCAGACGCCGAGAAGGTGGACCTTGGATCTACTCCGGCACAAGGCGAATGGGAAGTAGTAGGCCCTCGCAAGAAGGCCAAGAAAAAGAAGGCAAAGGCTCAACCCAAACCTAGGGAAGAAGTGCGCAAGCCACCGCCGGCACCCAAGCGGAAGCCCAAGGCCTCGCGGCTCAGGGTACCACGCACGTCGGCGGTGGTCATCACCTTGCAGCCCGGCGCAGTGGAGAAAGGGCTCCACTACGCCAAGGTAATAAATATGGCTGCGGCCCAAATAAAGTGGGAGGAACTGGGGCTCCCGCGCCCACTCTGTAGGCCTACGGCGGCAGACGGGCGTGTTCTGACGCTCCCCCCAGGGGAAGATAACGCGAGGAAGGCTGACCTCCTGGCGGATAAACTGCGGGAAGTCTTCAGTGCGGAGGAGCTGAAGATTTCCCGACCTGTGAAGACGGCGGAGCTGGGCATCACTCTCCTGGATGACTCCGTCACCAGTGACATGATTGCCGCAGCGATTGCAGCAAAGGGAGGATGCGACGCCGCACACGTCAAGTGCGGCGAGATCAAGAAGGGCCCGCAGAACATGGGCAAAGTGTGGGTGCGGTGCCCGGTGTCGGCGGCCAAGGTGGTTGCGCGCGATCGCCTGGCTGTGGGCTGGTCGTCGGCCCGGGTGGAGCTGCTGGGGGCAAGGCCCCTACAGTGCTTTAAGTGCCTGAGGTACGGGCACACCATGGCTACATGCCAGGAGGGAGGAGACCGCGGCGGTCTTTGCTATCGCTGCGGTCAAGCCGGTCATATCGCTGCAGCGTGCAGCGAAACGCCGCACTGTGTAGCATGTGCGGCGACCGGCAAACCGGCAGATCACCGAGGGGGCAGGAGCCAGTGCCTTGCGGCTAAGCGCCGTGGGGCGCGAGAGGCTACAGGGGCTAGCGCAGCCAAGCCGCGGCCCCCCCGTCCTCAGCCCTCCAAGAAGAGGGCCGGGAGGAAGATGGACACGACGTAGTGTGTCCATCTTAAGCCATGGGTAAGGCGGCGCGGGCGTGGGTTTTCCCGCCGCCTGTAAAAGCCCTAGGGCAGACGTGGCAGCGCCATTCTGACTGGCGCGCCACAAATTCCGGCAGAGAGCGGCTATCACGCGCCGCTCCAAGTGGGAAGAGGTCCCGCGAGGGACCAGCGCCTGCTGGGTTGAGAGTGGTGTACCTTAGGCCCCACGTCGACTCCCCAGCAGGCCGGGCCGGAATCGAGGGGTTTAGTGAGTAGGAGTCTCACATAACCCGGCTGTATCCCACGCGGCCGGGTACCCATGATGGGTTCCCCTCGTTAAAAAAAAAAAAAAAAAAAAAGGTTAGGTTAGGTTCCCCCCCGATTTGTGCTGCCACCTTGCCGTGGTGGGGGGGCTTGAGTGCCTCAATGATCCGTGGGGCCATACCGGCCAGGGCCTCCCATGCCGGGCGGGCCCACGGGGAGAGGTGAGACGAAGAGCAGCGCTACCTTTTATAAAGTATTTATTGTTTTCGTTTTTGTTTCGTTTTGGTTTTGTTTTTGTTTTTGCTTTTGTTCGTATATATTCTGTCTTTTGGTTTTGTTTTGTTTTGGTTGTTTTTCTTCGTTTTGTTTTGTTTGTTGTATTTCTTTATTCTGTCCTATCATATATACTTTTCTTTCGTCTTCTTTTTCACGACGTTTTGGGAGGAGTCAATAAAACCATGGAAAGACGCGCATTTGAAAATAGTCCCCGGGCGGGTCCCAGCTCGACTTTGTCAGCTGGGGAATCCCGTACTGTCGCTCCTTCGGGGGTGGCAGTCTGCCCCTCGTACTACGGGGGGGGCACAAATCGCGAAACTGCCGCAAAGGGTAGCAAGGGAGAGGCCAGCGAGCCGAAATTACAACAATTTATAGAGGTAGCCGGACGAGACGGCGTTATATATCGTTTTCCGGGCGATCGAGTGCCGGATGCGATTTCGGAAGAGGACGACGTAAACGTCGTAGAGGAGAAGGAGAGGTCGGACGGAGGGGTGCGCCGAACATCTGGCCCCCAAAGGGACACCAAGGGACGCTTTGCGTCGTCCCGGTCTGCCTCCCCATTACCGGCTGTACAGCCGAAGGGAAAGACGAAGACTCCGATGGTGGTCCTCGAGGACATCCTCAGGCCCACATCGCCACGGACTTTACAAATGACACGCACTGCGTGTGAACTGGGATTAGACATGTCGACGGACGGAGAGTCCGTCTATGACTCGGACTCTGAATACGGGGGCCCGCTGCGGAGAGCCGGCAGTAAGAGGCGTCTCGACTCCGATGACGACCCCCCTGCTGCCGAGGCCGCAGAGAAGGTCCCCAGGGTAGATGAATCCCCGAGAGGTCGGGGAAGGCCGCCTACCACAGGCAAACATGTTGGCCAGTGGCAGGTGAAAAAGGAGATGCTGGCGGCCCGAAAGGCCCTAGAAGAATCGGACGCACGGGAGCTGAGGGAGAGGCCCCCCGCAGAGCCTCCTGCGGTGAAGGCCCCCAAAGCCAAACCTGTATACAGGCCCGACCAGGACCCGCATGGTCTTGTCGGGTCTGACTTGGAGAGAAGGATGGGCGAAGAGGTTCGGAACATCCGAGAGGTTTGCAGAACATCCGGCAACCTCAAAGGAACCTCTATTAAGAGGCTAAAGGAAGCCGCAGCCTTCATGGAGGGAGCGACGGAGGTCCTCATTCGGCGGTCTGCCGATGAGGAGACCGCCATGCTCCGCTCACAAAACAGAAGGCTGCGAGAAGAGAATAAGGAGTATCGCCGCAGCAATGCCGAGCTCACTAAAAGGCTGGACGACCTCGAGGCGGAGGTCGAAAAGCTGAAGAAAAAGTCGGGAAGAGGGAAAAAGTCGGGTTGTTCCTGCGCTTCCTCCGGCGCACAGACATACACAGAAATTCCCATGATAGTGGAACGACGACCGAACCCGGTGTCGGCTGAGGTGGAGGCGGCCCTGAAGGCCCTCGGGGTCATACCCAAGTACGCCACCGAATACAATGTGTCGGACGATTTCCGGGACATGCGGCACTTGCCTCGCGTGCCCCCGGAGCTCCAGGAGGCTCTCTTCGGAGGCCCGGAGCCGCCGGCGCCCCCGGCGCCCGAGTGCGCCCAGGCGCCCACCAGGTCCTCTGAGACCTCTGCGCGCCAAGAGGCTTCTGCGCCCTTGGCGCGCACACGGAAGACGACTGCTGGCAGTGCCCCAGCCGCCACATCGCCGGCGGTGGAGGGTCCTGCCAAAAAGAAAAAGACTAGGAAGAAGAAGAGCCTCGCGGCACAACGCGCTCCCGACGCCGAACGGATAGACATGGAGTCTATCCCAGCGAGGGGAGATTGGCAGACGGTGGGTCCACGAAAGGGCCCCAAGAAGAAGGCTGCGGCTTTGCCAAAGCCACGGGAAGAGGCTCGTAAGGCAACGCCGGCCAAGCCGAAGATCCGGGCGCAACAGCTCCGGGTCCCACGGACGTCGGCGATCGTAATCACGCTGCAGCCTGGCGGAGTGGAAAGGGGCCTCCACTACGCCAAGGTGATAAATACGGCTGCGGCGCAGATCCAATGGGCAGAACTGGGGCTTCCGCGCCCCCTATGCAAGCCGACGGTAGCGGATGGGCGCAAGCTGCTCATCCCACCTGGGGAGGGCAGCGAGGCGAAGGCCGACTTACTGGCCTCCAAGTTGCGGGAGATCTTCAGCGCGGAGGAGCTGAAGGTCTCTCGACCGGTGAAGACAGCGGAGCTCGGCATCTCTCTCCTGGATGACTCTGTCACCAGGGAGATGATCGCCGAAGCTATAGCTGAAAAGGGAAGGTGTGACGCCGCACAAGTTAAGTGCGGCGAGATCAAAAAGGGCCCGCAGAACATGGGCAAAGTGTGGGTGCGGTGCCCGGTGTCGGCGGCCAAGGTGGTTGCGCGCGATCGCCTGGCTGTGGGCTGGTCGTCGGCCCGGGTCGAGCTGCTGGGGGCAAGGCCCCTACAGTGCTTTAAGTGCCTTAAGTATGGGCACACCCTGGCTCTATGTCAGGAGGGAGGAGACGGCAGCGGTCTATGTTATCGCTGCGGTCAAGCCGGCCATATCGCAGCGACGTGCAGCGAAAAGCCGCACTGCGTGGCATGTGCGGCTGCCGGCAAAGCGGCAGATCACCGCGGGGGCAGGAGCCAGTGCCTTGCGGCTAAGCGCCGTGGGGCGCGAGAGGCTACAGGGGCCAGCGCAGCCAAGCCGCGGCCCCCCCGTCCTCAGCCCTCCAACAAGAGGGCCGGGAGGAGGATGGACACGGATTGTCCATCCTAAAGCCATGGGTAAGGCGGCGGGCGTGGGAATTCCCGTCGCCTGTAAAAGCCCTAGGGTAGAAGTGGCAGCGCCATTCTGACTGGCGCGCCACAAATTCCGGCAGAGAGCGGCTATCACGCGCCGCTCCAAGTGGGAAGAGGTCCCGCGAGGGACCAGCGCCTGCTGGGTTGAGAGTGGAGATACTTTGGCCCCACGTCAACTCCCCAGCAGGCCGGGCCGGAATCGAGGGGTTTAGTGAGTAGGAGTCTCACATAACCCGGCTGTCTCCCACGCGGCCGGGTACCCATGATGGGTTCCCCTCGTTAAAAAAAAAAAAAAAAAAAGGTTAGGTTAGGTTAGGTTAGGTTAGGTTAGGTTGTTCCCCCTCGACTGTGCTGCCACCTTGCTGTGGTGAGGGGGCTTGAGTGCCTCAATGATCCGTGGGGCCATACCGGCCAGGGCCTCCCATGCCGGGCGGGCCCACGGGGAGAGGTGAGACGAAGAGCGGCACCCAGCGTCGTGGCGGGTTGCGGCTCCGGGGACTCCTCTGTCCTCAGAGCTGCCTTGGGAGTCGTAAACCGCTGCGGCGCACCATGAGGTCCTCGGGTTGGCGCTCAACTTAGTTGGCCGTCAAACCGAGTCCTCACTCAACGTCCTCGGGTGGGCGCCGGCCGAGGGCTGACGCACCTCCTCTGCGGGGCCGTATGCCGCAGAAGGGGGCTGCGGGACGGATCGCCGGTGCGCTGCGGTAGATTGGGGCTGCGGGGACTTGGGTGGATGGGGACCCTGTCCCCAGTGTCTCGCTGCGAGCCCTGGACGGGGGCTCCGGGGACCTGGGTTGACGGTGGACCCTGTCCTAAGGGTTTCCCTGCGGGCCCTGGACGGCTGCGGTGCGCCGGTGTCCTCTGGTTGGCGCCGGCCCGAGGGCTGACGGGCCTCCTTCTGCGGGGCCGATGTCGCAGAAGGGGGCAGCGGGGCGGGTCACAAGGGAGGGAGCTCCGGGTGACCCGCGCCGCGGACGGAGGCGGGGGTGGAGGGGGGTCCGTGACGATGTGGGCCCCTTCTGCCCTCGCCTAGGAGGCCGGTGGTGGTTCGGGGGAGCCACCACCGACGAAAGCCTCGATGACTGAGGGCGTCCCAGTATACCGGGACGCCCTCTCTGATAGTCGCTTGCCCGCGTTGCGGGCACCACGCCGGGGCGTCACAGTAGAATGCGTTTACGCGAACTTGTGGCGCCCCAAGCGCGTCGTGTGAGGGTATGCCGCTGGGGTTTTAGTGGGTAAACGACTCTTGGGTAGACGACCCTTGTCGGAGTCCCACATAATCACCGACCTTTCCCCCGGGGTGCGGTGGTATGCATAAAGCATTTCCCCAGCGAAACAAAAAAAAAAAAAAAAAAAAAAAAAAAAAAAAAAAAAAAAAAAAAGGTTAGGTTAGGTTAGGTTAGGTTAGGTTGGGCCCCCCCCGATTTGTGCTGCCACCTTGCCGTGGTGGGGGGGCTTGAGTGCCTCAATGATCCGTGGGGCCATACCGGCCAGGGCCTCCCATGCCGGGTGGGCCCACGGGGAGAGGTGAGACGAAGAGCAGCGCTACCTTTTATATCGTATTTATTGTTTGTTTTAATTTGGTTTTGTTTTGTTTATTTTGTTATATGTATTCTGTCTTTTAGTTTCGTTTTGTTTTGGTTTTCTTCTTCGTTTGTTTTGGTTTTATTGTCTTATTCTTTTCTATCATATATATTATCTTTCGTCTTCTTTTTCACGACGTTTTGGTTGGGAGTAACAAATATGGCAAGTCGCGCATTTGAAAATAGTCCCCGGGCGGGTCCCAGCTCTGCTGGGGAATCCCGTACTGTCGCTCCTTCGGGGGTGGCAGTCTGCCCCTCGTACTACGGGGGGGGCACAAATCGCGAAACTACCGCAAAGGGTAGAGTGGACGGAGTTAGGGCCGAAATGGCGAAACTACAGGGATGTGTGGCCGGTACTGACGGCGGAGTAAGGAACAAGGAGGGGAGCCGAACACCTGCACCCCCCCTTAGGGATGATAAGGGTCGATTCAGTTCGCCCCGACCCGGTTCGGAGTGCTCGAACAAGAGCACAGGGTCTGTAAAAGGGAAGGAGAGAGCCCCGGTTGTTGTCCTCGAGGACTTTCGGCGCCCGAGTGCGCGAAAGACCCTCGATAACATCGAGGAGATTGAGGAGATGTTGGGCGGAGAAGTGTCCGATCTGGACTCCGACGACTATATGTCGGGGTCAGAGTATAGCGTAGGGCCTATACGGAGAGCCGGCAGTAAGCGTCGTCTGGACGCCGACGACGACGCTGCTGCCGAGGCCGTTGAAAAGGTCCCGCGAGTGGAAGAGGCCCCAAGAGGCCGAGGACGGCCCCCCACTACCGGCAAACATGTCGGTAAGTGGCAGGCCAAGAAGGAGGCGAAGGAGGCTGCCAGACGGGCGGCCCTTACACCGGAGCAGAGGTGGGCGGAGGACGAGGCCGAACGCAGGGAGCGTGAGGCCGAGGCCGCCGGCTACAACGAGCCCGCACTCAGGCTACACCGGAATGCGGTTGACCTTGCTGGGGTCCAGCTCGATAGGAGAGTGGCAGAAGAGGTGGCCAATATCAGGAGGATTGCGGCCACCTCCAAAAATCTGAAAGGAGGGTGCATCAAAACCCTCAAGGATGCGGCAAGCTTCTTAGAGGAAGCCACGGACGTGCTCACGAGGCGGTCCGAATCGGAGGAGGTGGCCATGCTCCGGGCCAAGAACAACAGGCTGGAGCATCAGCAGCGGGACGTCGAGCGCGAGTACGCCGAAACCCGCCGCGAGAATAATGACCTCAAAGGCGAGATCAGGGCGCTCAAGGACCGCCTCACAGCCTTGGAAAGTCAGCGGCAGCCCGCCGCACAAGTGGAGAGAGCCCCCTTGGGCGCAACGGACCTCCAACAAATGGAGTCCCGAATAATGGCGAGGATCAGTGCCTTATTCGCGGGGATACAGACCCGGTTGCTGCCCGAGGAGAGGGTGCGCCCGCCCCTAGCGGCGGATAAACGAAAGGAGACGGCGCCTGCTCAGCCTGCACACACGTTCAGGCTGACCAAGTATGCTAACGCGTGGAACACGTCGGATGAGTGGCGGGACAGTCAAGGCCTACCGCGTGTTCCACCAGAGCAGAGGGCTGCCCTCCTGAGGTCCCTCGCGACCCAGAGAGAGGAGGAAGAAAGAGAAACCGTTGACGTTGAGACTTTGGCCGAAACACCAGCAACGGCACCAGTCGCCGCCACAACATCCCATGCGGCTCCGTCAACGGTACAGAGTAGACCAAAGGCCAAAAAGGGCCCCAAAAGGCCCAAGATAAGCCTGGCCGCAAGGCGAGTAGAGGACGCGGAGAGGGCAGATTTTGGCTCTGCCCCCGCAAGCGCAAGGGCAGGTTCTGACCCTGCCCCCGCAAGAAGAGAGGAATGGCAGGTGGTTGGGCGTCGCAAGGCCCCCAAGCCCACACCAGCGCCCAAGAAGGCGAAAAAGAAGAAGCGGAAGCGGAAGGGGCCTCGACTGCAGGCACCTCGCTGCGCAGCAGTGGTGCTGACGTTGCACCCATCTGCAGAGGAGAATGGCGTCACTTTCGAGGAGGTGCTCGCCAAGGCCAAAACGCAGCTGAGCTGGCCGGGAATTGAATTGCCGTGGGTGGACATCAGGCCCACGGCATCTGGTGGTCGCAAAATCTTGCTCCCGGGCAAGGAGAGCGGCCCTAAGGCGGGTATCCTTGCCCAAAGGCTCAAGGAGGTACTGGACCCGGGAGGAGTAATGGTCAGCCAGCCAGTGAGGTCCACTGAGCTGCGCGTGACCAACCTGGACGACTCCGTCTCCAGGGAGGAGCTCGTGGCCGCCATAGCCGAGTCCGGCAAGTGCGACCCGGTGCACGTGAGGTGCGGAGATATCCGCCGAAGGCCCAGAGGGATGGGTACGGCGTGGGCGAAGTGCCCGGTGACCGCGGCCAAGCTCCTTAACAGGAGCAAACGGCTGATCATCGGGGGCGCTTCCGCCAAGGTGGAGATTCTGGGGGGCAGGGCACTGCAGTGCTTCCGCTGCCACGAGGTGGGGCACACAAAGGCCCTCTGCCCCTCGGACCAAGACCGCAGCGATGGCTGTTACCGTTGCGGAGTAGCAGGGCACATAGCCGCCGACTGCCGAGCCAAGCCACACTGTTTCGTGTGTGCGGCGGCAAAGCGACCGGCGAACCACATCCATGGCCGGGGTCGCTGCAAAGCTCGTCGCACTCTGCGGCGGGCCCCTGGCATGGATGCCCCCGTGCAGAGGAGCACGGCAGTAGACCGGATGGACACATAGCACTCCGTGTCCATCCGGTGGGGCTCAGACGCGGGCTTTGGGAGGCCCGTTCCCCTGTGTAGTTAGGATGGCGGCGGCAGCAGCACGCCATCGGCTCTAGCCGTGTTAGTAAACGCCTTTCAAGGGCGCACATCAGCGAACGAGGTCGTCGGACCCGCCTTCAGCGGCAAGTGGAAGGATTTGTCCCCGCAAGTCGCACAGGCACGTGCAGTAAACGTGGTTAGGTTTTAGTGGGTACACCGGCCGCAACTCACCATCTTCTCGCGGCCGGGACTCCCACATACCCCAGCCCCATCCCTGGCTGGGGACCTATAAAAGGTTTCCCCCACGATAAAAAAAAAAAAAAAAAAAAAAAAAAAAAAAAAAAAAAAAAAAAAAGGTTAGGTTGGGCGGGGCGGGTGGAAGGGGAAGTCACAGAGGCTACTGGTAAGACCTGGTGACTTCGTCTTTCACCGTACTCCATTGTCTTTCCCGGCAATGTGAGGGGTGTTGGTCTTGGGTGGAGCACTACTGTTGCGTCGAAACCCAAGGCAAGTGTGGTTGTTATCCTGCTCGTGGTTGCCGCCTGCTTTTGGTCTGGCCCTTCTGGACAGACGTAGCCGAAACAGCCATGCGCCTTCCCGTCTTAATTCTCCCCTTCCCTCCTTTCCCTTTTTCCGTTTCCTTTCTCTCCCATTTCCCTGTTTCAGTGTCGCGGTTGTTCGGCTCCGGGGACTTCTCTGTTTTCAGAGCTGCCTTGGGACGTCGAACCGCCGTGGCACACTATGAGGTCCTCGGGTTGGCGCTCAACTCAGTTGGCCGTCAAACCGAGTCCTCACTTCATTTAATTTAATTCTATCTTTTTGGTTTATTTATTTTGTTATACTTCGTTTTGTTTGTTTGTTTTGGTTTTGTTTGTTTGTTTTGTTTTGTTTTGTTCGTTTGTTTGTTTGCTTTGGTTTTGTTTTGTTTGTTTGTTTGTTTCACTAACTTTTCTGTCTTTTTGTTTGTTTCCTTGTCTTTTCGTCTCTTCGGGGTGCGGCTCTCGGGGCTTTCCGGGGGCTCGCAGGGGGGGAAATGTGCTTAGGGCGATGTTTGGGAAGGAGTTGAAAAACTATGGAAAGACGCTGTTTGCAAATAAGTCCCCGGGCGGGTCCCAGCTCTGCTGGGGAATCCCGCACTGTCGACCCTTCGGGGGAGGCAGTCTGCCCCTCGTACTACGGGGGGGGCACAAACCGCGACACTACCAGAAAGGGTAGGATGGGAGCAAAGACGGCCGCAATGGCGCAACTACTGGAAGAAGATGAGGCCGGTACTGACGGCGAAGTGGAGAGTAGCAAGGGGTGCAGCACAACAGGCCCCCTGAGGGACGGGAAGGGGCGATTCAAATCGTCTTCCCGGCCCAGTGTAGAGCTAGACAACAATCCGGTGGTGGTCCTCGAGGACTGCCTCAGGCCTGGGACGCCCCGGAGCGTTGAGCGACTCAGACGAGAGGCGGAACTGGGTCTTGAAATGTCGACGTCCGGCGAGGAGGACGTCGAGTTCTTGACAGACTCGGAATGCAGCTATGGGGGCTCACTGCGGAGGTCCGGCAGCAAGCGGCGTCTTGACAGTGATGACGACGCTGCTGCCGAGGCCGCGGAGAAGGTCGCCCGTGTGGAGGACGCCCCACGAGGTCGGGGCAGACCGCCCACCACAGGAAAACACGTTGGCCTGTGGAGGAAGAAAAAAGAGAAGGAGGCTGCCGAAATGGCCGCACAAGAAGAGAGGGATAAGGAGGAGTACATTGCTCGATGGGGAACGAGTTGGCCTCCTGCCCCCAGTCAAGAACGGCTGGAAATCGAACGTGCGTGCAAGGAGCAGCAAGAACGCCTAGAAAAGGAGATCAGGGAGGCGGATGAGCGCGCTGCGCAACAGGGAGTGACACCCAGCAGGCTTTATCAAGCTGTTAGGGTAGCCGACGTAGAGGAAATGAACGGCATTGAGCTGTCCCGTACGATCGGCAATGGAGTGGCAAAGATTAGGGAGGTAATTACACACTCCAAAAATTTGAAGGGAACGTGCATTCGGGACGTGAAAGACGGCCTGGCAGCGATCCTAGACGCAACGGAAGTATTTACGCGCCGCACAGAGTCCTCGGAAGTGGCCCTGCTGCGGGCGCAGGTGAAGACCCTCACTGATCAAGTGACGGGCATGGAGGTACAGTGCGCTGAACAGCGGCGCACGATTGACGGGCTGCATGCTCGGCTTTCTAAGGCCGAGGCAGCCCGTACAGAGAAGTCGGTACGCCCCTCCTCGTCAGTGGAGGGTCTGGACATACAAGTCCTGAGTAAGGTCATTTTGACCCAGGTGGGGAACGTTCTCAACCCCCGCCTGGAGGAAATAGAGCGCCGTCTTCCCCCGGCGAAGAGTGTACGCCCGCCTCTCGCGTCGGACGCTGCATTGGCCCCAGTGGCTGAGGTGGTTAGGACCGACGTCGACAGGCCGGCGAAAAAGAAGAAAAAGAAGAAGGGAGCCGCCAAAGCGGCTGCGCCTGTGAGGAGAGAGGTCGGGCCGACGGCACCAACCGTCTCTGCCCAAGCCGCCACGTCATCTGCGGCTCAAGCCTCCTCCAAACAAAAGAGGAAGCCGAGGCAGAGCCTCGCAGCACGGAGAGTACCGGATGCGGAGAGCGCGGATGTCGCACCCGCCGTGTCACAGGCTGACTGGAGTACGGTGGTCCGTAAAGGGGCCACTAAGAAGACAGCCCAGCCGGAAGTGGACAGTAGACCGCCGCCACCGAAGCGCAAGCCCAAAGCCTCGCGGCTGCGGGCCCCGCGCAAGGAGGCGGTTGTCGTCACTCTGCTGCCAAAGTCGGTTGACGAAAGGATCACATACGCGGAGGTGATCCGGAGGATGAAAAGCCGGGTTGCCCTGGCGGATCTAGGCCTTCAGGGCCCCAAATTCAGAGAGGCAGCGACAGGAGCGCTCGTAGTTGAGGTCCTGGACGCGGAAAAAGCGGACGCGCTTGCCGCGAAATTTAGAGAGGAATTTGAGCCCGATGTTCTTCGGGTGGCGCGGCCGGTCAAATCGGCTGAGCTGCGCCTACACGGACTTGACCCTTCGGTCACAGAAGAGGAAGTCGTGGCGGCTGTTGCGAGCACCGGTGTGTGCGACGCGGCGGCTGTCAAGTGCGGCACGATATCGAGAGTGCGCCGATCGGGCATAGGCACAGTGTGGGTGCGGTGCCCGGTCCTGGCGGCCAAGACGATCGCCCGGGGTCAGCTGACCATAGGGTGGACGTCGGCCCGAGTGGAGCTCCTTCGGCAGCGCCCCCGAATGTGTTACCGGTGTCTGGAGACCGGGCACATCGGGGCGTGCTGCAAGTCAGAGAAGGATCGGGGTGGCGTCTGCTACCAGTGCGGGGAGGGCGGTCACAAGGCCGCCAGCTGCAGCGCCAAGCCGCGCTGCGTCGTGTGCGCCGATTACGGCCGAGACGCCAACCACAGATGTGGTCGGGCGAGTTGTCTCGGCCCGAAAAAGCGAAAGCCGCCCGACAAGGGGGCCGAGCAGGAACGGATGGACACGTAGTTCCATCCGCCGACATAAGGCCGATTCAGTCGGCCCGGGAAGACTGGCCGGTTCTGTCCGGGTCCAGATACAATGGTGGTGGTGCGCAGAGGTGCGCAAAGATAGGGTCGAGGTCGTTTTGATCACACACGGTGGGTGGAGCACACGGAGATATTGGTCCCGAACCGCTCCCCACCAGGAAGGGAAGATATAGAGGTAGGTTTAGTGGGTATGGGGACGCCCATTTCTAGGGCGCTCTCGAGTCCCACATAACCCTGTCGCATCCACTCGCGTGGAGGCTTTCTCCGCAAGTGGATGCGCCAGGGTATCCGTAAAAAGGATTCCCCCTCTCTAAAAAAAAAAAAAAAAAAAATAAAAAAAAAAAAAAAAAAAAAAAAAAAAAAAAAAAAAAAAAAAAAAAAAAAAAAAAAAAAAAAGGTTAGGTTGGGCGGGTGGAAGGGGAAGTCACAGAGGCTACTGGTAAGACCTGGTGACTTCGTCTTTCACCGTACTCCATTGTCTTTCCCGGCAATGTGAGGGGTGTTGGTCTTGGGTGGAGCACTACTGTTGCGTCGAAACCCAAGGCAAGTGTGGTTGTTATCCTGCTCGTGGTTGCCGCCTGCTTTTGGTCTGGCCCTTCTGGACAGACGTAGCCGAAACAGCCATGCGCCTTCCCGTCTTAATTCTCCCCTTCCCTCCTTTCCCTTTCCCCTTTTCCTTTCTCTCCCATTTCCTGTTTCAGTGTCGCGGTTGTTCGGCTCCGGGGACTTCTCTGTTTTCAGAGTTGCCTTGGGACGTCGAACCGCCGTGGCACACCATGAGGTCCTCGGGTTGGCGCTCAACTCAGTTGGCCGTCAAACCGAGTCCTCACTTCATTTAATTTACACTGTCGTTTTGTTGTTGTTGTTATACTTCGTTTTGTTTGTTATTTTGGTTTTGTTGTTTTGTTTTGTTCATTTTGTTTGTTGTTTGTTTTGGTTTGTTTATTTTGGTTTTGTTGTTTTGTTTTTGTTTTGTTATGTTTGTTTCCCTAACTTTTCTATCTTTTTGTTTGTTTCTTTTCTATTCTCTCTTCGGGTTGCGGCTCCCGGGGTTCCTCGGGGGTTCGCAGGGGTGGGTGTGCTTAGGGCGACGTTTTGGTTGGGAGTAAAAAACATGGACAAGCGCGATTATGAAACTATTCCCCGGGCGGGTCCCAGTTCGTCGGTGACGGCTGGGGAATCCCGCACCCCTGCGCCTAACAGTGCGGGGGTCTGCCCCACGTTATACGGGGGGGGCAGTAACCGCGTGACTCCGTCTGTTGCAACAGACGTTGAGAGGAGGGGGGCCACCGTGCCGAAATCACCATTTATAGAAGTAGCCGGACGAGACGGCGTTATATATCGCTTTCCGGGAGACCGCGTGCCGGATGCGATATCCACGGATGACGAGGTGGTCGTTGTGGAGGAGAGGGAGAGGGTGGACAAAGGGGTGCGCCGAACACCTGGCCCCCGAAGGGACGACAAGGGTCGCTTTCTGTCGTCCCGGTCTGCCTCCCCATGCTCGGTTTCTAAGCCGAAGGAAGGAGGAAAGGCTCCGGTGGTGGTCCTCCAGGACTGCCTCAGGCCTGGAACGCCCCGGAGCGTCGAACAACTGAGGCGAGAACAAGAGCTCGGCCTCGACATGTCGACGTCCGGTGATGAGGACGTCGAGTTCCTGTCCGATTCGGACTGTTCTCTGCGGAGAGCCAGCAGCAAGCGTCGTCTGGACGTCGAAGACGATGCTGCTGCTGAGGCCGCAGAGAAGGTGCCTCGGATAGAGAAGATCCCCAAAAGGGGTAAGGCAAAGAAGGCCAGCGCCAGGCTAGAGGATGTTCCCGAGGGTAATACCTCGGATGATCCCTCAGAAGACGCCCCAAGAGGGCGTGGAAGACCGCCCACCACGGGCCAACACGTCGGCCTGTGGCGTAAGAAAAAGGAGAGGGAGGCGGCCCTCGAGGAGGAAAGGGAGAGGCAGGAGTTCGAGGCCCGGTGGGGCCCACTCCAGCCCCCAACTCCCAACCCGGAGCGGTTGGAATTGGAGAAGAACGCTAGAGCGCAGCAAGAGCGCGAAGAGCGGGAAACTCGTGAGGCGGACGCACGCGCTGCGGAGCAAGGGGTAGCTCCCAGCAGGCTGTACCAGCCAGTGCGCGACGCCGATGTGGACGACATGAACGGGATCGAGCTGGCCCGTACCGTCCACAACGGCGTCGTTAAAATAAGAGAGGTGATCAATCACTCAAAGAATTTGAAAGGGACGAGCATACGAGAGGTAAAAGACGGCCTGGCCGCGATTATGGATGCAGCGGAGGTGTTGACGCGCCGCACGGAGTCCGGTGAAGTGGCTCTGTTGCGGGCGCAGGTCAACACACTCCAAGATCAGATGCGTGATATGGAGTTAATGTGCGTCGAACAACGGCGCACGATAGACGGGCTGCGCACTCGGCTAACCAAGGCCGAGGCAGCCCGTATAGAGAAGAGTTTGCGCCCCTCTACAACAACAGAGGGGCTTGACGTCCAGCTCCTTAGCAGGAACATAATGACCCAGGTGGGTGGGATGCTTAACGCCCGCCTGGAGGAATTTGAGAGCCGGCTTCCCCCGGCAAGGAGTATGCGCCCGCCTCTCGCGTCGGATGCTGCCCAGGCCCCAGTGGCCGAAGCGGCCGGAACCGACAGGCCGGCTAAGAAGAAGAGGAAGGGTGCCAAACTGGCTGCCCCTGTGAGGAGTGAGGTCGGGCCGACGGCACCAACCGTCCCTGCCCAAGCCGCCACGACATCTGCGGCTCCGACCCTCTCCAAAAACCAGAAGAAGAGGTTAAAGAAGAAGAGCCTCGCGGCGCAGAGAGCGCCCGACGCGGAACACGCGGACGTTGCGCCTGCCGCGTCATACGCGGACGCTGCATCCGCCCCAGTCCGGGAGGGCTGGAATGTGGTGGTCCGGAGAGGGGCCACCAAGAAGGCAGTTCGGCCTCCTCAGCCGCAACCCGCCAGCAGGCAGCCGCCGGCACAGCGGAAGCCCAAAGCCTCGCGGCTGCGGGCACCACGCACGTCGGCGGTTACTCTCACGCTGCTGCCGGGAGCCGCTGAGGAGAATCTCAACTTTGGTGGGGTCCTGCGCAAGGTCAGGACCCAGATGCCTGAGGAGGAGTTCGTGGCACTCAAGCCCACATTTAGAGAGGCGGCTACGGGGGCGCTCATCATAGAGCTCCCCGATGCCCAAAAGGCGGATGCTCTCGCCTCCAAATTCAGGGAGGCGTTTGGGCCAGAGGTACTCCGTGTGGCGCGGCCGGTCAAGTCGACCGAGCTGCGCCTACACGCGTTGGATCCCTCTGTGGTGGAGGAGGAGGTCGTTTCGGCCGTCGCGAGCGCCGGTGGGTGCGATGCGGCGGCCGTCAGGTGCGGCCCCATAAGACGGTCGAGCCGGTCGGGCCTAGGCACGGTGTGGGTGCGTTGCCCGACGGCGGCCGCAAAAACGATCGCTCGAGGGCGTCTTGCGATCGGGTGGTCGGCGGCCAGAGTAGAGATCCTGCGGCAGCGGCCCCGGATGTGTTACCGGTGTCTCGAGACCGGTCACGTCGGGGCCTGCTGCAAATCGGAGCAGGACAGAAGCAGTCTCTGCTATCAGTGCGGGGTAAGCGGCCACAAGGCCGTCGACTGCAATGCGCCTGCGCGCTGCGTGGTCTGCGAGGGAGAGGGCCGAGACGCTAATCATCGGTGCGGCCGGATTAGCTGTCTCGGGCCCAAAAAGCGTAGGCCGCCAAGGGAGGCGGCTACGCAGGTCCGGATGGACACATAGTCCGTCCGAGACTCGAGTGGGGCCCGTTCTGTCCGGGCCAACTCGCTGAGGTGCGCGCAGGCGCACGTAGGGTCGTGGCCTTCAATGGCCAAGCCAGGTGGGCACAGGGGCAACTGGTGCAATTAGGTCCCAAACGCCCCTCCACTGGGACGCGAGACCGGAGGAGTTTTAGTGGGTAGGGGGGCGCCCTCATCCCTAAAGGGCGTCTTCGAGTCTCCACATACCCCGGTCGCCTTCCATCTTCAGACCGGGGACCCGTAAAAAGGGTTTCTCCTCCGCCCAAAAAAAAAAAAAAAAAAAAAAAAAGGTTAGGTTAGGTTAGGTTAGGTTAGGTTAGGTTAGGTTAGGTTAGGTTAGGTTAGGTTCCCCCTCGACTGTGCTGCCACCTTGCCGTGGTGAGGGGGCTTGAGTGCCTCAAGGATCCGTGGGGCCATACCGGCCAGGGCCTCCCATGCCGGGCGGGCCCACGGGGAGAGGTGAGACTAAGAGCGGCACCATCTGTTATACATTATATATTGTTTTGTTTCTGTTCTGTTTCGTTTTGTCTTAAGTCGTATATATTCTGTCTTTTGGTTTTATGTTGTTTTGTTTACTTCTTCGTTCTATTTTGTTATTCGTTCTGTTCTGTTTTGTTATAATCTTTCCTATCGTATATATTCCTTCGCCTTATCTTTCAATGACGTTAGACGAGTAGAAAACCATTATGGATAGTCGCACTTTGGAAAATAGTCCCCGGGCGGGTCCCAGCTCAGCTGGGGAATCCCGCACTGTCGACCCTTCGGGGGAGGCAGTCTGCCCCTCGTACTACGGGGGGGGCACAAAATGTGATTTCCTTAAGGGAAAGAAGAAGGAGAAGAGTAATGTTACGGATGTGATGGATGCAATTAGCGCAACGATGGAGGTCTCAGCGAACAACCCCCCTGTCCAGCAAACGGTAACGCAGTTTCCGCGGCAGGGAGGGAGCGTAATCGCTGGAACAGCAAAAGAACTAGTGATCGAAGTAGGAGCCAGTTCAACTGGCGAACTCAGAAAGAGCAAGGTGCCCGTCCGCCTCACGTTTGGTCGAGAGACCAAGACCAAGGCAGTCGCCACAACATCTGGCGCCAATACGGGTCTGGCAAAAGAGCCGAAAGCCGCTTCACCGGCTAAAGAGGCAGTAGTGGTCCTCGAGGACATACTGCTAGAGAGGAGAGGTTCCGTCGACTCAGTCACGGACCTTACTAAGGACATGGACCAGGATGACGATAACGTCTCTATCGTCAGTGCCAACTCGACGAATTCAAGCAGGTCCCAGTCCGTGGAAGGGAAACGGAGAGCAGCCAGCAAACGAAGGCGTAAGAGCTCCTCAGACTCCGACGAGAGTGATACGGAGAAAACGCCCCGCTCGTCCCCACTATGCGTGAACTCGCAGCCGAAGCGTGGTCGAGGAAGACCTCCTACGACTGGCAAGCACGTGGGAGGGCTAAAAGCCAAAGCGGCAAAGGAAGCTGCCGAGAAGGAAGCTATATGGCTTCAAGCCGAAAAGGAGCTCGCGGAGTGCACGGTGGACCTCTGCCGCAGCGTCACGCGCAGCCGAGGACTGTCGGGTTCTGACCCCGACCTCAGGACGGCTGCCTCCCCCCCCTCCACAGTAAACCCCGTGGAGGAGATTAACACTTGCGTCGCCTACATACAAGAGGTCGGGCGCAAGTCCACTAATATCAAGGGGGAGCTGCGAGGTGGCCTCAAAATAGCCACGAGGAAGATCTCCGAGTCCGTCGAGATGTTGGCGGAACGAACCTCGACGGACGAGACCAAACGCCTCGAGGAGGAGAACGCCCGCCACAAGGCGGAGAATGCCCGCTTACAGGCGGAAGTGTCCGAACTCCGCAAGGAGATAGGTAAGCTGAGAGAGTTGTTGGAGCAACAACTCTCCAAGGACAGGGACGAGGTGTTCTACCGGACTATGACCGAGAGGCTGGGGGTCATGGTAGACGCCAGAATTGAGTCCAGAATCCCGGCTCAGACGCCTCAAGCGCCACTGCGCCCGCCTCTGGCCTCAGACAAAAAGCGGATGGAGGCTGCCCAGGTCTCAATACCTGTGGCCGCCCCTCTGCCTCAACGTGAGAAGACCGCATCGCGACGCACCGTGCCTGCACGTTCTGCCGTGCCAGCGCGTTCTGTGGTGCCTGCGCGTTCCGCTGCGCCTGCGCGTTCCACCGCGCCCGCACGTTCTGCCGTGCCTGCACGTTCTGCTGTGCCCGCGCGTTCTGCTGTGCCCGCGCGTTCCGCCGCGCCTGCACATGCCGCCGCGCCTGCGCGTACCGCCGCGCCCGCGCGTTCCGCCGCGCCCGCGCGTTCCGCCGCGCCCGCACGTCCCGTTGCGCCTAAGAGGTCTGCGCCAACGGCCAACTCGTATGCCAAAGTTGCAGCGACCGCGCCGCCAAATGCAAGGGCCCCAGTTAGGGTGGCTGTCTCCAAAATCCCGACACCCAAGCCCGGCCCAAGCAAAGTGCCAATCCGCAGTGTGCCAAGCACGTCCAACAGTGCAACGGCTAACAGCGCGGCAATAGCACCTGAAGAGGAAATGGACGTCGTGGAACCCAATGAGGTTCCCGCAAATACCCAGATCACAAGTGGGTTAGAGGAGGCACTCACTCCTGAAGGCGGCACTGCCGCTTCAAGCGAGCAGAGTCAGGGAGAAGTAAACACTCGCCCTTCCCGGTCCAAACGTCAACGGCGGACCAAAAAGAACATGGCCGCCAGGCGGGTTGAAGACGCTGAACGTGAAGACGTCTCAGCCATACCCGCCAACCACAACGACGGATGGACCCGAGTAGAATCCCGCAAGGCGCGGCGGAAAAAGTCACGGCAGAAGGGCCGTGACAACGGACGACAGGCGCCCCCTTCTGCTAAACCGAAGGCTCGACGTCTTAGGGAACCGCGCACCGCGGCAATCACGCTGACCCTTCAACCGGAGGCAATAGCGAAGGGGGTTGACCATGGCGCCCTGCTCGATCAGGCCAAGAGCAAGATCGACCTCGAGGCGTTAGGAATAGATGTCCGCTTTAAAAACTCAATCACCGGGGCCTGCATAATGCAAATCCCCGGTGCCGAGGGTGTTGAGAAGGCCGACTTGCTGGCGGAGAAGATGAGGGAGATTCTCGACCCAGCCATGGTACGGATCGCGAGGCCAACCAAAACCGCCGAGATAAGGGTGCTCAACCTCGATCAGTCGGTAAAGAAGGAGGAGGTCGCTGCCGCCATCGCTCGTTTCGGGGGATGCGAAGTCGCGGCGGTAACTTGCGGGGAGGTCCGGCGCATAGGAAGGAGACTGGGCACGGTCTGGGCACGCTGCCCAATACCTGCGGCCAAAATTCTGGTGTCGCAGAGGTCCCTCAGAGTAGGCTGGTCGACGGCTCGGGTGGAGTTACTCCCCGAACGTCCGATGTGCTGTTTCCGCTGTCAGGAAAGCGGACACGCGCGCGCATGCTGCCACTCGACCGTCGACCGCAGTGACTTCTGTCACAGATGCGGTCAGCCGGGCCACAAGGCAACCGAATGTTCCGCCAAGCCTCACTGCGCTGTGTGTGAGGCGGCGGGACGAAAAGCGGACCACAGGTGCGGGCGAAAGACCTGCACCGCACCCAAAAATAAGAAGACGCCGGCCCCTGCGAGTACGTCGCGGCCCGCCAGCTCCCAACCCCAAGGCGCAAGGGGTTCGGGCGAGACAGGACCAGCTCGTTGGGAACAATAATGGACCAGATCTTCCGCATACTTCAAATCAACACAAACCACTGCGCTCACGCTCAGGACCTCCTGATCCAAAGTGCGGCGCAGTGGGGCATCCATCTGGCCATCATTGCGGAGCCATACCGAATCCCGGCGAGTGACGAATGGGCTGCCAGTCTAGATAAAAAGGTTGCCCTGCTCTCTAGAGCAGCGACGGGCGCCCCTCCCCTCCAACAAGTACAGAGAGGTCGCGGCTGGGTGGCGGCCGAAGTCAAGGGGGTCCTCGTGGTCGGCGGCTACTTCTCCCCGAACGGAGGTCTCGCCGACTTCGAGGAATATCTGAGGGGGATAAGGGCTGTCATTGAGAGTAGAGGGACACGCCACGTCATGCTACTCGGGGACCTCAACGCCAAGTCCACGGCGTGGGGATCCCCGACCAACAATGCACGCGGCCGAGAGCTCATGGAATGGACAACAGTCGTGGGACTGGATGTCCTTAACACAGGGACATCACACACCTGTGTGAGAAGGGACGGTGGGTCCATTGTCGACGTCGGCTTCGCGAGTTCTGACCTCGCCCGACGGATCCACAATTGGAGGGTGCTGGAGGGCGTCGAGACTCTCTCCGACCACCTATACATACGGTTTGAAGTCAGCGCCTTCCTGCGCCCGACATCGCTACGACCGCTACCGGGGGATCCTCCCCGGTGGGCACTCAAGAAGCTCGACGTCGACAAATTGCACCTGGCAGCACTGGTCGAGTCCTGGAGTAGAAGAGGGACACGCTCCGCCGATATAACCGACGAGACACAACACTTAAGCGACACGCTGACCCGCGTCTGTGATGCGGGGATGCCTCGACAACGCGGTATCAGCTGTCATCGTCGGGTGTATTGGTGGAGTGAGGAAATCGGCCAATTAAGGGCCGAAAGCGTTGCCAAAAGACGGGCCTACCTGCGACAACGGCGCAAACGCCGCAGGGACGAGGAAGCAGAGGCCCGTCTCTATGCCGTCTACAGGGCAAAAATAGACGAGCTGAATACAGCAATCAGCAGGGCTAAAACGGCGTCGTATGAGGCGTTTATTGAGACCCTCAACGACGACCCGTGGGGGCGCCCCTACAAAATGGTCCGCCAGAAGCTACGGCCATGGGCCCCTCCTCTCACAAGGTCAATGGAGCCTGAGCAGGTGGACAGGGTGGTAGAGGCACTATTCCCGCCGGCAGACGAAGCGCACACAACATCCATGTCGCCTAACAACGTCGCTGAAGAAGTGCCAAGTGTCACGACCGAAGAGCTGGACCGTGCACTTGCTCGCACCAAGCCCAACAAGGCCCCTGGACTCGACGGGGTTCCCGGTCGAGTCCTAACAATCGCCATGAGGAGCCTGGGTGATAGAACGAGAGGACTTATGGACGAGTGCCTCCGCCAAGGGGAATTCCCTGACTCTTGGAAGGAGGGCAAATTAGTCCTCATCAAAAAGGAGGGACGGCCGGTCGACTCGCCGTCGGCCTATCGGCCTATTGTGCTCTTGGACGAGATGGGAAAGCTCTTCGAGCGAGTCATAGCCGCCCGTCTCGTCCAACATATGGAAGAAGTCGGCCCGGACCTGTCGGACCTACAATTCGGCTTTAGGCGCGCCCGTTCAACGGTTGGGGCAATAGAGAGGGTGAAGGTGATAGCGGAGGAGGCTGTAGCCCAGGGTGACGTGGTAATGGCGGTGTCCTTGGACATCGCCAACGCCTTCAACTCACTCCCCTGGGCGTGTATAGTAGACGCCCTCCGCTATCACAGATTCCCACAATATTTGGGTAGGATAGTCAGGGCATACCTGACCAATAGGAAAATACGCTTTCCAACGAGCGAAGGATGGGTAAGCAGGCCGGTAACGCGCGGTGTTCCACAGGGGTCGGTGTTGGGCCCACTCCTGTGGAACATCGGGTATGATTGGGTGCTTCGGTGTCAACTGCTGCGGGGGGTGGCACTCACGTGCTACGCCGACGACACGCTAGTCACCGCCCGCGGCTCTGACTACAGGGACGCCTCCATCCGAGCGACAGCCGGTGTCGCCCAAGTGGTCCATCGCATTCGGCGACTCGGCCTCAATGTTGCGTTGGAAAAGAGTGAGGCAATCTGCCTACACGGTCCAAGACGGAGACCTCCTGCAGGGGCTAGGATAATAGTCGGCGGGGTCGCGATTGACGTCGGGAAAGCTATGCGCTATCTCGGCGTCACGCTCGATCCGCGCCTCTCGTTTAACGAGCATTTTGAGAGGCTAGGGCCCAAGTTACTCCGGGCGGCGGGCGCACTTAGCAGCCTGCTGGGGAATGTCGGGGGTCCGAACCTGGCCTGCAGGAGGCTCTATGAGCTGGTTGTGCGATCCATGGCCCTCTACGGGGCGCCGATTTGGGTCGACGCCCTTAATAGTCATAATCGGGCTCTGCTTAGAGCCCCGCAGAGGGTCATGGCGATAAGGATGGCGAGGGGCTACCGCACCGTCTCTTACGTGGCGGCCACTGCGCTCGCCGGTACTCCTCCTTGGGAGATGGAGGCCCGGGTCTTGGCGACGATCTACAACCGTGTTTCCGAGGCCCGGAGCAGGGGAGAGCCTCCCATGCTAGACACTGTACAGGAGTGGCGGGCGCAGGAGCGAAGCCTCATGATAGAGGAGTGGCGCGAGACGTTGCGGGAACCCACGGCCGGCCTAAGAGTGGCGGAGGCTGTAGGGCCGGTATTAGAAGAATGGATTGAGAGGAAACATGGCACTCTCTCGTACCACCTGACGCAGGTGCTCACCAACCACGGGTGTTTCGGTGAGTACCTGCACAACGTCACTGGTCGGGAACCAACGGGAGAGTGCCATCACTGTGTAAGCGCGACCGACAACGCGCAACACACGTTGGCCATATGTCCTGCATGGCAAGACGAAAGGGCGGTTCTGTCCGCCGAAGTAGGCAATGATCTGTCGCTCCCCACCCTGGTCGAGAAGATGGTGACGAGCGGAAGATCGTGGAAAGCGGTGGCAAAGTTCGCCAGCAAAGTGATGGTGGCTAAGGAGGAGGCGGAGCGTGAGCGCGAGCGCGCTGCTGATGCAGCCCCGCAGCGCAGAGCCCGCACAGGCCGGCGCCGATTGGCGCACGACCGCCGCCCACCCTAACTCGGGTCTCCGGGCGTGGGACTAGGGGAGGTCCCCCGCCCATTGGAGTACGAGACCCCGAGAGGGAGGACGTCCTGCCGAGTGCTCCTGGCAGGACGTCCATAGAGCGGAACAATCCGCTCCAAGAAGAGGAAACGCTCACTTAAGAGCAAGAGAAGTAGGAGGAGAAACCTCCGGTCTGCAGCAGCAAGGATAGAAACCCACATGTACCCATGCTGCTGCACACCAGGACACGAGAAGGAGCACCCCGGGGATGTTTAGTGGGTATGCCCCCCACTCTGGGGGGAGACTCCCACACTCCCCCGCCGGCTATCCTCAGGCTGCGGGGGGTCCATAAAGGATTTTACCCCGGCCACAAAAAAAAAAAAAAAAAAAAAAAAAAAAAAAAAAAAAAAAAGGTTAGGTTAGGTTCCCCCCCCGATTTGTGCTGCCACCTTGCCGTGGTGGGGGGGCTTGAGTGCCTCAAGGATCCGTCGGGGCCATACCGGCCAGGGTCACCCATGCCGGGCGGGCCCGCGGGGAGAGGTGAGACTAAGAGCAGCGCTACCTTTTATAAAGTATATATTGTTTTGTTTCGTTTTGGTTTTTGCTTTTGTTTTGTTCGTATATATTCTGTCCTTTAGTTTTGTTTGTTCTTTTGTTGTCTTCTTCGTTTTGTTTTATGTTACATTCTTATAATCTATCCTTTCATATATATTCACATTTTTCGCCTTCTCTTTCTTGACGTTTTGTGAGGAGATAAAGCCAAATATGGATAGTCACAATTTGAAAAATAGTCCCCGGGCGGGTCCCAGCTCAGCTGGGGAATCCCGCACTGTCGACCCTTCGGGGGAGGCAGTCTGCCCCTCGTACTACGGGGGGGGCACAAACTGTGATTTCCCTAAGGGAAAGAAAGGAGTGGAAGTGGTTGGTGACAAGTCAGTTGCGAAGAAGAAAGTCAATAAAGCTAGAGAAGTTTGTTCCAAGATTAAGCCCCCTGTCCTGCAAACGGTAACGCAGTTTCCGAGGCAGGGTGGCAACGTCGTCGCGGGCAAGGCCAAAGAACTGGTCATCGTTCTTAATAAAGAACGCACGAGCGGAATCGCTGAAGAAGCGAATAAGAGTAGGGTTACTCGGAACAGGACGGACTCCAAGGAGACAGTCCACCTGGATCCGAACTCGGATGAGAGCGATGCCTCGGATGCGAGCATGGAGACGATTACCTCCACATGCTCCATGGCATCCCAAGGCGTCAAGCGCCGCCGCGACAGCGGATCTGGCAGCGATGAAACGCTTGTCTCGGATGAGGACAAGCGTCCAAACAAACCCGGCCCCTCCTTCCCGGGAATAAGGCGTGGACGCGGCAGGCCCCCAACTACGGGAAAGCACGTTGGGTTACACAGGGCCAAAAAGAAAAAGAAGGAAGAGGAGTGGAAGGCGCAGAAGCGACAAGTCGAAAAGGAGCTCATGAACGACACGTCGCGATTCTGCAGAGACATCCTCCGGAGCTCTGGCATTAATGTAGATGCTCCCACATTAAATAAGGATGGAGACGAAGACCCAACTGTTGCCAATATAATGCAACAGATAACGAAAAGCGTTGACTACATACGCGAGATGACTGGCAAGTCTAAAAACTTGAAAGGCGAAATACAAGGGGGCATTAAACTCGCCACCCAATCAATCGCAAAGGCTGTTGCGACTCTAGCGTCGCACAACACCTCGGAGGAGACCCGCAACCTGCAGGCAATCAATGCCCGCCAGGCAAGCGAAATCGCGTCCTTGCGCAAGGACCTCGAGGAGCTTCGGACAGCGCTCAAGGAGATGCAGGCCCCGCCGCCTCCGCCTCCAAATCCAGCTGCCCAATCATTCGACCTACAGGCGTGGGAAAGGTCGATGATGATAAAAATGGGCACTCTGGTCGACGCAAGGATAGAGGGGAGACTTCTCCCAGAGCCGAACCTGCGTCCGCCACTTGCAGCAGACCGGCGGAAAGCAAAGGAGGTAACTGCGCAGACCTCCCCACCTGAGGCTTCTGCCTCGACGAGGACACCCGTGGCATCAACAAGCGCCGCCAAACCAGCGTCATACGCACAGGCGGCAGCTGTCACGGAGAGTGAAAAAGCCGTCACGGCTCCCAAGCCCAAAAGGCAGCCCAGGGCTCCTGCTTCGAGTGCCGAAGTGGCCCCTCCAAGGGTAAATGAGGCGAAGGTGGTTGCAGTCCCGGCCCCAGTTCAGCCGCAAGCCCCTGCAACCAAAGGGAAGAAAAAGCGAAGGCCTAAAAAGAAGAGCATGGCAGCGAGGCGGGTTCCGGACGCAGAACTCAACTTCATGTCCTCCTCCCCTGCCAATGACTCGGAGGGCTGGACACGCGTTCGGTCAAAGAACGCTGCGAAGAGGGAACGCGCTCAAACACGGGGCCGGTCTCAACAAAGGGGTCGCGAGCCCCAGGGACGCAACAGGCCACAAAGACCTGCAAAGCCCAGACCGCAAAAGCTCAGAGCTCCAAGAACGGATGCAGTTGTTCTGACTCTGCATCCGGAGGCTGCGGAAAGAGGGGCTACGTACGAAGCGGTATTAGCGGAGGCGAAAAAGCATATAAGTGTGAAGGAGCTGGGAATAGCAGACGTTCGCTTCCGCTATGCCGCCACTGGGGCACCAATTATGGTGTTCCCGGGCGCGGATAGCGCCCAGAAAGCAGACACTTTTGCTGATAAACTGAGAGGAGTGGTCGATCCCTCACTGGTGAAGGTCACAAGACCAGTGAGGACTGCGGAACTCAGGGTCTCGGAGTTAGAGGTCTCAGTCACGAGCGCGGAAGTGGCTGCTGCAATTGCCGAGGCTGGGGACTGCGACGTCTCCGCGGTCACCTGCGGGGTAATACGTCGGGACTACCCACGACGACCGGGAACTGCGTGGGTACGGTGCCCCGTAACCGCGGCCAAAAAGGCCATGCAGAGCAAGAGGCTAATGATAGGGTGGTCCTCTGCACGGCTCGAGGTTCTCCCTGAACGCCCCCTCCGGTGCTTTAAGTGCCTGGAGCGGGGTCATGCACGCATGTGTTGTCATGCAGAGATTGACCGCAGCGAAGAGTGCTACCGCTGCGGTCTGCCCGGGCACAAGGCCTACGCCTGCTTCGCCAAGCCGCACTGTACCATATGTGCGGCGGCGGGCAAGAAGGCGGACCACCTGCCAGGACGGTACACATGCGCCGTCCCTAAAAGGGCAAAAGGGAAAGAGCAGGCTCGCGCTGCGGCGCCGCAGCCTGCCATCGCCGGCCCCTCCGGTACAGGGGGCCAGGCCGAGGAGGAACCCATGCAGATCAAATAATGGGCCACAACCGGATCCTGCAATGTAATTTAAACCACTGTGCCAATGCGCAAAACCTGCTTATGCAGAGCTTGGCACAGATGGAGATACATCTGGCGGTGATTTCGGAGCCCTACAGGGTTCCTCCTCGGAATGACGGGTGGATAGTGGACCTGCGCGGCGATGTGGCGCTGCACAGTCGACTCTCGCTGGGGGCTCCCCCTCTACGGAACGTGACGCAGGGTCACGGTTGGATTGCTGCCGATGTTCGGGATGTCCTCGTCATCGGCAGCTACTTTTCCCCAAACCGACCTTTGGTTGAATTCGCCGAACATCTGCGAAAACTGGGGGCGTTTATTGCCAGAAGACAACCGCAACACGTCATAGTTGCGGGGGACCTCAACGCGAAGTCTGCCGCGTGGGGGTGCCCCGCAACGGACGCGCGAGGAGAGGATCTAGAGGATTGGCTCGCTTCAGTTGGGCTTGTGATCCTCAATCGTGGTTCTGCCCACACTTGCATACGGCGCGACGGGGGCTCCATAGTGGATGTAACCTTTGCCAGCCCCACGCTGGCAGACCGTGTTCTGAACTGGAGGGTTATGGAGGGCATTGAGACCCTATCGGACCACAGATACGTCCGATATGAGGTCGCCGCCTTCCTAACCCCCAGTGAGCTGCCAAGACCTGCTCCTGGGGACCCGCCGCGCTGGTCACAAAAGGGTCTAAGAGTGGACCGTCTTCGTGAGGCGGCCCTAGTGATCACATGGCCGACGGACGACTCACCTATCGTGAGCGCCGCAGCCGAGGCGGAGTGGCTCCAGAAGGCATTTCAACGCGTCTGTGATGCCGCAATGCCGAGGCTGCGGAATGGGAAACCACGACGCTGGGCGTATTGGTGGTGTGATGAGGTCGCCCAGCTCCGCCGCCAATGCGTCGCAGAGCGCAGGGCGTACTTGCGCCAACGACGCCGCTGGCAAAGAGATGAGGATGAGGAGACGCGTCTATACGCGGTATACAGAGAGACCGCACAAGCGCTCTCAGCAGCAATATCGCGCTCTAAAGCGAGAGCATTCGAAGAGTGGCTTGAGACGCTCAATCAAGATCCGTGGGGGCAGCCTTACAAGCAGGTCCGGCAAAAACTACGGCCGTGGACACTGCCGCTAACCACGACCCTGGAGTCCGAACAACTGGACTCCATAATTGCCGGCCTGTTTCCTCCAGCGGAGGAGAGGCACTATCCGTCTATGGCGGATCCCCCGGATAACTCGGAGACGACCGAAATCCCGGAAGTGACAGAGGAGGAAATCAGCCTTGCACTCCAGCGGACAAAGGAGAAGCGCAGGGCTCCAGGTCTGGACGGAGTGTCGGGACAGGTGCTGGTGGCCCTATACAACATCATGGGCTACCGCATAAAGGCGTTGTTGAACGCATGCCTCGCACAGGGACACTTCCCCTCTAATTGGAAGGTCGGGAAATTAGTCCTCTTGCTCAAGGAAGGCAAGCCGCCCGAGACTCCATCGGCCTACCGCCCAATTGTTCTGCTGGACGAGGTCGGTAAACTCTTTGAGAGGATCATAGCCAACCGACTCGTCCAGCACATGGAGACGATCGGGCCGAACCTGTGCGAGGCGCAATTCGGGTTCCGCCGAGCTCGGTCAACCATAGATGCTATCGGGAGAGTAAAGCACATGGCCGAGGAAGCTATCGCCCAGGGTGAAGTGATGTTGGCAGTGTCATTGGACATTGCCAACGCGTTCAACACACTCCCCTGGGCGGTCATACTGGAAGGACTTTGTTACCATGGGTTCCCAAAATATCTGAGGGAACTCATCGGTTCCTACCTGAGCGATAGGAGGATAAAATTCCCCACCCGGGACGGGTGGGTGACGAAAAACATAACGCGCGGTGTTCCACAGGGGTCGGTGTTGGGCCCACTCCTGTGGAACATCGGATTTGACTGGGCGTTAAGGGGGGAAATGCTGAGGGGGGTCGCTGTCACGTGTTACGCGGACGACACTCTCATTACGGCACGCGGCAGCGACTTCCCCGAAGCCAGAATAAAAGCCACCGCAGCCGTCGCACACATGGTGCACAGGATTGAAATGCTGGGGTTAACAGTGGCATTGGAGAAGACCGAGGCCCTGTGTTTTCACGGGCCACGTAGGAGGCCACCAGCCGACGCACACATAAGCGTGGGTGGGGTGAGAATTGACGTCGGGTCTGCGATGCAGTACCTCGGCGTCACGCTGGACTCTCGCCTCACCTTCACGGAGCACTTTACTCGGCTGGTGCCCAAACTCATGAGAGCAGCGGGAGCCCTTAGCACGTTGTTAAGAAATGAAGGCGGACCCAGCGACGCCTGTCGAAGGCTCTACGCAGGGGTGATACGCTCGATGGCATTATATGGGGCGCCCATCTGGGCGGACGCACTTTCCCCACAAAACAGAGCAATTCTCCGTCGCCCACAACGACTTATGGCGACGAGAATAATAAGGGGATATCGCACCATGTCCTTTGAGGCAGCGTGCGTCCTCGCCGGCACTCCGCCGTGGGAGCTTGAAGTCCGAGTCCTCACCGCCTTGTACATTCGCGTCACTGAGGCTCGGGCGATCGGCGAACCACCCATGGTGGACACAGTGCAAAGCTGGCGAGAAGAAGAGAGGAGCACGCTCCTCATAGATTGGATAGAGATCCTCCAAGAGCCGAGCGCAGGTCACAGGACGATTGAGGCCGTCCGACCTGTTTTAGAGCATTGGGTCACACGGCGGCACGGTACTCCCTCGTACCATATAACGCAGGTCCTCTCGGGGCATGGCTGCTTCGGGAGGTACCTGCACAGGGTGGCGGGGCGCGAGCCCCTTCCCGGATGCCACCACTGTGCCGCCGTGGAAGACACCGCCGACCACACGCTCAGCGAGTGCCCGGCATGGGACGACAACAGGGCAACTCTGGTTGCAGAGATCGGCAGAGAATTGTCGCTGCCAGCTGTGGTTGCGGCAATCACGAGAAGCAAGAGAGCGTGGGCAGCCCTCAACTCTTTCTGCGAAAGAGTAATGAAGGCGAAAGAAGACGCCGAAAGGTTGCGAGAAAGGGCACCAGACGCCCACCCGCTGCGCCGAGTCCGCGTTGGACGCAGACGACTGGCGCAGCAACGCAACCTACCGCCCTAACGGCGGCCTCCAGGCGGGGGCATAGGGAACACCCCCGCCCGTAGGAGATAACAGTTCCCGAGGCGAACGGTTTCCGTACCGAGGCTCTCCTGAGCTAATCACAGATGCGGCATGTCTCCGATACATGGCACGCATGAGACTGGGACAAGGGAAGGGACAACCTTGCCCCCGCAGACAAGTCTCCGAGAATGAAAGTGCCACACAGGCACTGAATAACCCCATGAAAGGGTAGAGCGAAGCTCCCCGCAAAAGCTGCTGCCAAAATGGAATGCACATAGTACCCGTACGGCAGCAAGCTAGAGACGAACATATCGTGGTAGGTTTTAGTGGGTACACCGGTCGCATCTTACCATCTCCTCGCGACCGGGACTCCCACATACCCCAGCCCCCTGTCCCTCGGGCTGGGGACCTATAAAAGGTTTCCCCCACGTTAAAAAAAAAAAAAAAAAAAAAAAAAAAAAAAAAAAAGGTTAGGTTAGGTTAGGTTAGGTTGGGCGGGTGGAAGGGGAAGTCACAGAGGCTACTGGTAAGACCTGGTGACTTCGTCTTTCACCGTACTCCATTGTCTTTCCCGGCAATGTGAGGGGTGTTGGTCTTGGGTGGAGCACTACTGTTGCGTCGAAACCCAAGGCAAGTGTGGTTGTTATCCTGCTCGTGGTTGCCGCCTGCTTTTGGTCTGGCCCTTCTGGACAGACGTAGCCGAAACAGCCATGCGCCTTCCCGTCTTAATTCTCCACTTCCCTCCTTTCCCTTACCCTGTTTCCTGTCGTTCCGAGTCCTCATTTAATTTATTTTAACACTATCTTTTTGTTGTTTTGTTGTTGTTATACTTCGTTTTGTTTGTTTGTTTTGGTTTTGTTTTGTTTTGTTTGTTTGTTTTGGTTTTGTTTATTTGTTTTGTTTTGTTTCGTTCGTTTTGTTTGTTTGTTTGTTGTTTGTTTGTTTGTCTTGGTTTTGTTTTGTTTGTTTGTTTCATTAACTTTTCTGTCTTTTTGTTTGTTTCTTTGTCTTTTCGTCTCTTCGGGTTTGCGGCTCCCGGGGTTCCTCGGGGGTCCGCAGGGGTGGGTGTGTTTAGGGCGACGTTTCGGAGAAGGAATAGCAATATGGACAAGCGCGATTATGAAACTATTCCCCGGGCGGGTCCCAGTTCGCCGGTGGCGGCTGGGGAATCCCGCACCCCTGCGCCTAACAGTGCGGGGGTCTGCCCCACGTTATACGGGGGGGGCAGTAACCGCGTGACTCCGTCTGCTGCAGCAGACGTTGAGAGGAGGAGGGCCACCGTGCCGAAATTACCATTCATAGAAGTAGCCGGAAGGGACGGCGTAATATATCGCTTCCCTGGAGATCGAGTGCCGGATGCAATATCCACGGATGACGAGGTGGTCGTCGTGGAGGAGAAGGAGAGGGTGGACAAAGGGGTGCGCCGAACACCTGGCCCCCGAAGGGATGACAAGGGTCGCTTTCTGTCGTCCCGGTCTGCCTCCCCATGCTCGGCTTCTAAGCCGAAGGAAGGAGGAAAGGCTCCGGTGGTGGTCCTCCAGGACTGCCTCAGGCCTGGAACGCCCCGGAGCGTAGAACGGTTGAGACGAGAACGGGAGCTAGGTCTCGACATGTTGACGTCCGGCGACGAGGACGTCGAGTTCCTGTCCGATTCGGACTGTTCTCTGCGGAGAGCCAGCAGCAAGCGTCGTCTGGACGTCGAAGACGACGCTGCTGCCGAGGCCGCAGAGAAGGTGCCCCGGATTGAGAAGGTGCCCAAAAGGAGTAAGGCCAAGAAGGCCAGCGCCAGGTTGGAGGATGTTCCCGAGGGTAACACCTCGGATGAGCCCTCAGAAGACGCCCCAAGAGGGCGCGGAAGACCGCCCACCACAGGTCAACACGTCGGCCTGTGGCGTAAGAAGAAGGAGAGGGAGGCGGCCCTCGAGGAGGAACGGGAGAGGCAGGAGTTCGAGGCCCGGTGGGGCCCGCTCCAGCCCCAAGCTCCCAGTGCTGAGAGGCTGGAGCAGCAGGACCGCGAGGACCGCGAGGTCCGGGAGGCGGACGAGCGCGCTGCGGAGCAGGGAGTCGCTCCCAGCAGGCTCTACCAGCCGGTGCGCGACGCTGATGTGGATGACATGAACGGGGTCGAGCTGGCCCGAACCGTCCACAACAGCGTCGTCAATATCAGAGAGGGCATTAAAAGCTCAAAGAATTTGAAAGGGACGGTGATCCGGGAGGTTAAGGACAGCCTGGGCGCAATTTTGGACGCAACGGAGGTGCTGATGCGCCGCACGGAGTCAGGGGAAGTGGCTCTGTTGCGGGCGCAAGTCACAACCCTCGCAGACCAGATGAGGGACATGGAGCTGCAGAGCGCCGAACAGAGGCGCACGATAGACGGGCTGCGCACTCGGCTCACTAAGGCCGAGGCAGCCCGTATCGAGAAGAGCATACGCCCCTCTACTACAACAGAGGGGCTAGACGTCCAGCTCGTCAGTAGGACGATCATGACCCAGGTGGGTGGCATGCTAAACGCCCGCCTGGAGGAGATCGAGCGCCGACTTCCCCCGGCGCCGAGTATGCGCCCGCCTCTCGCGTCGGACGCTGCTCGGGCCCCAGTGGCTGAGGCGGCCGGAATCGAGAGGCCGGCGAAGAAAAAGAAGAAGGGAGCCATACTGGCTGCCCCGGTGAGGAGAGAGGTCGGGCCGACGGCACCAACCGTCCCTGCCCAAGCCGCCACAACATCTGCGGCTCCGACCCTCTCCAAAGGTCAGAAGAGGAGGCTAAAGAGGAAGAGCCTCGCGGCGCAGAGAGCGCCCGACGCGGAACACGCGGACGTCGCGCCTTCTGTGGCGGACGTCCCGCCCGCCCCAGTCCTAGAGGGCTGGAATGTGGTGGTCCGGAGAGGGGCCACCAAGAAGGCAGTTCGGCCTCCTCAGCCGCAACCCGCCAGCAGGCAGCCGCCGGCACAGCGGAAGCCCAAAGCCTCGCGGCTGCGGGCACCACGCACGTCGGCGGTTACTCTCACGCTGCTGCCGGGAGCCGCTGAGGAGAATCTCAACTTTGGTGGGGTCCTGCGCAAGGTCAGGACCCAGATGCCTGAGGAGGAGTTTGTGGCGCTGAAGCCCACGTTTAGGGAGGCGGCTACGGGAGCGCTCATTATAGAGCTCCCCGATGCCCAAAAGGCGGACGCCCTCGCCTCTAAGTTTAGAGAGGCGTTTGGGCCAGAGGTGCTTCGTGTGGCGCGGCCGGTTAAGTCGACCGAGCTGCGCCTACACGCGTTGGATCCCTCTGTGGTGGAGGAGGAGGTCGTTTCGGCCGTCGCGAGCGCCGGTGGGTGCGATGCGGCGGCCGTCAGGTGCGGCCCCATAAGACGGTCGAGCCGGTCGGGCCTAGGCACGGTGTGGGTGCGTTGCCCGACGGCGGCCGCAAAAACGATCGCTCGAGGGCGTCTTGCGATCGGGTGGTCGGCGGCCAGAGTAGAGATCCTGCGGCAGCGGCCCCGGATGTGTTACCGGTGTCTCGAGACCGGTCACGTCGGGGCCTGCTGCAAGTCTGAGCAGGACAGAAGCAGTCTCTGCTATCAGTGCGGGGTAAGCGGCCACAAGGCCGTCGACTGCAATGCGCCTGCGCGCTGCGTGGTCTGCGAGGGAGAGGGCCGAGACGCTAATCATCGGTGCGGCCGGATTAGCTGTCTCGGGCCCAAAAAGCGTAGGCCGCCAAGGGAGGCGGCTACGCAGGTCCGGATGGACACATAGTCCGTCCGAGACTCGAGTGGGGCCCGTTCTGTCCGGGCCAACTCGCTGAGGTGTGCGCAGGCGCACGTAGGGTCGTGGCCTTCAATGGCCAAGCCAGGTGGGCACAGGGGCAACTGGTGCAATTAGGTCCCAAACGCCCCTCCACTGGGACGCGAGACCGGAGGAGTTTTAGTGGGTAGGGGGGCGCCCTCATCCCGAAAGGGCGTCTTCGAGTCTCCACATACCCCGGTCGCCTTCCATCTTCAGACCGGGGACCCGTAAAAAGGGTTTCTCCTCCGCCCAAAAAAAAAAAAAAAAAAAAAAAAAAAAGGTTAGGTTAGGTTAGGTTAGGTTGGGCGGGTGGAAGGGGAAGTCACAGAGGCTACTGGTAAGACCTGGTGACTTCGTCTTTCACCGTACTCCATTGTCTTTCCCGGCAATGTGAGGGGTGTTGGTCTTGGGTGGAGCACTACTGTTGCGTCGAAACCCAAGGCAAGTGTGGTTGTTATCCTGCTCGTGGTTGCCGCCTGCTTTTGGTCTGGCCCTTCTGGACAGACGTAGCCGAAACAGCCATGCGCCTTCCCGTCTTAATTCTCCCCTTCCCTCCTTTCCCTTTCCCCTTTTCCTTTCTCTCCCATTTCCTGTTTCAGTGTCGCGGTTGTTCGGCTCCGGGGACTTCTCTGTTTTCAGAGTTGCCTTGGGACGTCGAACCGCCGTGGCACACCATGAGGTCCTCGGGTTGGCGCTCAACTCAGTTGGCCGTCAAACCGAGTCCTCACTTAATTTAATTCAATTCTATCTTTTTGGTTTGTTTATTTTGTTATACTTTGTTTTGTTTGTTTGTTTTGGTTTTGTTGTTTTGTTTTGTTCGTTTTGTTTGTTGTTTGTTTGTTTTGGTTTTTGGTTTTGTTTGTTTGTTTTGGTTTTGTTTCTTTCCCTAACTTTTCTATCTTTTTGTTTATTTCTTTGCTATTCGTTTCTTCGGGTTTGGGGGGGTGTGCTTAGGACGACGTTTGGAGGGAAAACAATCATGGAAAGACGCGAGATGAAAATAAGTCCCCGGGCGGGTCCCAGCTCGACTGTGTCAGCTGGGGAATCCCGCACCGCTTCTCCCTCGGGGGAGGCGGTCTGCCCCTCGTACTACGGGGGGGGCACATACCGTGAAACTGCCAATAAGGGTAGGACGGGAGGAAAGAAGGCCACGATGGCGAAATTACTGGAAGAGGAGGAAGCCGGTACTGACGGCGAAGTAGAGAGGAGTGAGGGGTGCAGCCCAACAGGCCCCCTGAGGGACGGGAAGGGGCGATTTAGATCGTCTTCTCGGCCCAGCGTAGAGGACAACAATCCGGTGGTGGTCCTTGAGGACTGCCTCAGGCCAGGGACGCCCCGGAGCGTTGAAAGACTGAGAAGAGAGAGGGAACTCGGCCTGGATATGTCGACGTCCGGCGATGAGGACGTCGAATTCCTGTCCGACTCGGACTGTTCTCTGCGGAGAACCAGCAGCAAGCGTCGTCTGGACGTCGAAGACGACGCTGATGCTGAGGCCGCGGAGAAGGTCCCGCGGGTTGAGGACGCCCCACGAGGGCGCGGAAGACCGCCCACCACCGGCAAACACGTCGGCCAGTGGCGGAAGAAGAAGGAGAAGGAGGCTGCCGAAATGGCCGCACAGGAAGAGAGGGAAAAGGAGGAGTTTCTGGCTCGATGGGGAACGAGTTGGCCTCCTGCTCCCAGTCAAGAGCGACTGGCTCTAGAACGTGCTGCCAAAGAGCAACAAGATCGCCTGGAAAAGGAGATCCGAGAGGCGGATGAGCGCGCTGCTCAACAAGGAGTGACACCCAGCAGGCTATATCAAGCTGTTAGGGAAGCCGACGTCGAGGACATGAACGGCATTGAGCTGGCCCGTACGATCGGCAATGGAGTGGCTAAGATTAGAGAGGTGATCACGCACTCTAAAAACTTAAAAGGGACGTGTATCCGGGACGTAAAGGACGGCCTGGCAGCGATCCTAGATGCAACGGAGGTGTTCTCGCGCCGCACAGAGTCCTCGGAAGTGGCCCTGTTGCGGGCGCAGGTTAAGACCCTCACTGATCAGGTGAGGGGAATGGAGATCCAGTGCGCTGAACAGCGGCGCACGATTGACGGGCTGCATGCTCGGCTCACTAAGGCCGAGGCAGCCCGAATAGAGAAGTCTGTGCTCCCCTCCTCGTCAATGGAGGGCCTGGACATACAGGTCCTGAGCAAGACCATTTTGACCCAGATGGGGAATGTGCTCAATCCCCGCCTGGCGGAAATAGAACGCCGTCTTCCCCCGGCGAAGAGTGTACGCCCGCCTCTCGCGTCGGATGCTGCTTTGGCCCCAATGGCCGAGGCTGCCGCGACCGAGGCGACAAGGCCGGCGAAGAAAAAGAAGAAGAAGAGCGCCGCCAAAGCGGCTGCCAACGTGAGGAGAGAGGTCGGGCCGACGACACCAACCGTCCCTGCCCAAGCCGCCACGTCATCTGTGGCTCAGGCCTCCTCCAAACATAAGAGGAAGCCGAGGAAGAGCCTCGCTGCACAGAGAGCGCCGGATGCGGAGCACGCGGATGTCGCGCCTGCTCCGGACAGAGAAGGATGGAGTCTGGTGGTCCGCAGAGGGGCCACCAAGAAGGTAGTCCAGCCGCAAGTAGACAGCAGACCGCCGCCACCGAAGCGCAAGCCCAATGCCTCGCGGCTGCGGGCCCCGCGCAAGGAGGCGGTTGTCCTCACGCTGCTGCCAAACGCGGCTGAGGATAGGATCACGTACGCAGAGGTGATCCGCAGGATGAAAAGCCGGGTCGCACTGGCGGATCTGGGCCTTAATGGCCCCAAGTTTAGGGAAGCAGCGACGGGAGCGCTCGTAGTCGAGGTCCCGGACGCGGCAAAGGCGGACGCGCTTGCCGCGAAATTTAGGGAGGAATTTGAGCCCGAAGTTCTTCGGGTGGCGCGGCCGGTCAAATCGGCCGAGCTGCGCCTTCACGGATTGGACCCTTCGGTCACCGAAGAGGAGGTCGTGGCGGCTGTAGCGAGCACCGGTGCGTGCGACGCGACGGCCGTCAAGTGCGGCACTATATCGAGAGTGCGCCGATCGGGCATAGGCACAGTGTGGGTGCGATGCCCGGTCCTGGCGGCCAAGACGATCGCCCGGGGTCAGCTGACCATAGGGTGGACGTCGGCCCGAGTGGAGCTCCTTCGGCAGCGCCCCCGAATGTGTTACCGGTGTCTGGAGACCGGGCACATCGGGGCGTGCTGCAAGTCAGAGAAGGATCGGGGTGGCGTCTGCTACCAGTGCGGGGAGGGCGGTCACATGGCCGCCAGCTGCAGCGCCAAGCCGCGCTGCGTCGTGTGCGCCGATTACGGCCGAGACGCCAACCACAGATGTGGTCGGGCGAGTTGTCTCGGCCCGAAGAAGCGGAAGCCGCCCGACAAGGGGGCTGAGCAGGAACGGATGGACACGTAGTTCCATCCGCCGACATAAGAGCCGATTCAGTCGGCCCGGGAAGACTGGCCGGTTCTGTCCGGGTCCAGATACAATGGTGGTGGTGCGCAAAGGTGCGCAGAGATAGGGTCGAGGTCGTTGTGATCACACACGGTGGGTGGAGCAAACGGAGAAATTGGTCCCGAACCGCTCCCCACCAGGAAGGGAAGATACAGAGGTAGGTTTAGTGGGTATGGGGACGCCTAGATCTATGGCGATCTCGAGCCCCACATAACCCTGTCGCGTCCACTCGCGTTGACACTTTCTCCGCGAGTGGATGCGCCAGGGTATCCGTAAAAAGGATTCCCCCTCTTTAAAAAAAAAAAAAAAAAAAAAAAAAAAAAAAAAAAAAAAAAAGGTTAGGTTAGGTTGGGCGGGTGGAAGAGGAAGTCACAGAGGCTACTGGTAAGACCTGGTGACTTCGTCTTTCACCGTACTCCATTGTCTTTCCCGGCAATGTGAGGGGTGTTGGTCTTGGGTGGAGCACTACTGTTGCGTCGAAACCCAAGGCAAGTGTGGTTGTTATCCTGCTCGTGGTTGCCGCCTGCTTTTGGTCTGGCCCTTCTGGACAGACGTAGCCGAAACAGCCATGCGCCTTCCCGTCTTAATTCTCCCCTTCCCTCCTTTCCCTTTCCCCTTTTCCTTTCTCTCCCATTTCCTGTTTCAGTGTCGCGGTTGTTCGGCTCCGGGGACTTCTCTGTTTTCAGAGTTGCCTTGGGACGTCGAACCGCCGTGGCACACCATGAGGTCCTCGGGTTGGCGCTCAACTCAGTTGGCCGTCAAACCGAGTCCTCACTTCATTTAATTTACACTGTCGTTTTGTTGTTTTTGTTATACTTCGTTTTGTTTGTTGTTTTGGTTTTGTTGTTTTGTTTTGTTTTGTTCGTTTTGTTTGTTGTTTGTTTTGGTTTGTTTGTTTTGGTTTTGTTGTTTTGTTTTGGTTTTGTTTCTTTCCCTAACTTTTCTATCTTTTTGTTTATTTCTTTGCTATTCGTTTCTTCGGGTTTGGGGGGGTGTGCTTAGGACGACGTTTTGGAGGGAAAACAATCATGGAAAGACGCGAGATGAAAATAAGTCCCCGGGCGGGTCCCAGCTCGACTGTGTCAGCTGGGGAATCCCGCACCGCTTCTCCCTCGGGGGAGGCGGTCTGCCCCTCGTACTACGGGGGGGGCACATACCGCGAAACTGCCAATAAGGGTAGGACGGGAGGAAAGAAGGCCACGATGGCGAAATTACTGGAAGAGGAGGAAGCCGGTACTGACGGCGAAGTAGAGAGGAGTGAGGGGTGCAGCCCAACAGGCCCCTTGAGGGACGGGAAGGGGCGATTTAGATCGTCTTCTCGGCCCAGCGTAGAGGACAACAATCCGGTGGTGGTCCTTGAGGACTGCCTCAGGCCAGGGACGCCCCGGAGCGTTGAAAGACTGAGAAGAGAGAGGGAACTCGGCCTGGATATGTCGACGTCCGGCGATGAGGACGTCGAATTCCTGTCCGACTCGGACTGTTCTCTGCGGAGAACCAGCAGCAAGCGTCGTCTGGACGTCGAGGACGACGCTGCTGCTGAGGCCGCGGAGAAGGTCCCGCGGGTTGAGGACGCCCCACGAGGGCGCGGAAGACCACCCACCACCGGCAAACACGTCGGCCAGTGGCGGAAGAAGAAGGAGAAGGAGGCTGCCGAAATGGCCGCACAGGAAGAGAGGGAAAAGGAGGAGTTCCTGGCTCGATGGGGAACGAGTTGGCCTCCTGCTCCCAGTCAAGAGCGACTGGCTCTAGAACGTGCTGCCAAAGAGCAACAAGATCGCCTGGAAAAGGAGATCCGAGAGGCGGATGAGCGCGCTGCTCAACAAGGAGTGACACCCAGCAGGCTATATCAAGCTGTTAGGGAAGCTGACGTCGAGGACATGAACGGCATTGAGCTGGCCCGTACGATCGGCAATGGAGTGGCTAAGATTAGAGAGGTGATCACGCACTCTAAAAACTTAAAAGGGACGTGTATCCGGGACGTAAAGGACGGCCTGGCAGCGATCCTAGATGCAACGGAGGTGTTCTCGCGCCGCACAGAGTCCTCGGAAGTGGCCCTGTTGCGGGCGCAGGTTAAGACCCTCACTGATCAGGTGAGGGGAATGGAGATCCAGTGCGCTGAACAGCGGCGCACGATTGACGGGCTGCATGCTCGGCTCACTAAGGCCGAGGCAGCCCGAATAGAGAAGTCTGTGCTCCCCTCCTCGTCAATGGAGGGCCTGGACATACAGGTCCTGAGCAAGACCATTTTGACCCAGATGGGGAATGTGCTCAATCCCCGCCTGGCGGAAATAGAACGCCGTCTTCCCCCGGCGAAGAGTGTACGCCCGCCTCTCGCGTCGGATGCTGCTTTGGCCCCAATGGCCGAGGCTGCCGCGACCGAGGCGACAAGGCCGGCGAAGAAAAAGAAGAAGAAGAGCGCTGCCAAAGCGGCTGCCAACGTGAGGAGAGAGGTCGGGCCGACGGCACCAACCGTCCCTGCCCAAGCCGCCACGTCATCTGTGGCTCAGGCCTCCTCCAAACATAAGAGGAAGCCGAGGAAGAGCCTCGCTGCACAGAGAGCGCCGGATGCGGAGCACGCGGATGTCGCGCCTGCTCCGGACAGAGAAGGATGGAGTCTGGTGGTCCGCAGAGGGGCCACCAAGAAGGTAGTCCAGCCGCAAGTAGACAGCAGACCGCCGCCACCGAAGCGCAAGCCCAAAGCCTCGCGGCTGCGGGCCCCGCGCAAGGAGGCGGTTGTCCTCACGCTGCTGCCAAACGCGGCTGAGGATAGGATCACGTACGCAGAGGTGATCCGCAGGATGAAAAGTCGGGTCGCACTGGCGGATCTGGGCCTTAATGGCCCCAAGTTTAGGGAAGCAGCGACGGGAGCGCTCGTAGTCGAGGTCCCGGACGCGGAAAAGGCGGACGCGCTTGCCGCGAAATTTAGGGAGGAATTTGAGCCCGAAGTTCTTCGGGTGGCGCGGCCGGTCAAATCGGCCGAGCTGCGCCTTCACGGATTGGACCCTTCGGTCACCGAAGAGGAGGTCGTGGCGGCTGTAGCGAGCACCGGTGCGTGCGACGCGACGGCCGTCAAGTGCGGCACTATATCGAGAGTGCGCCGATCGGGCATAGGCACAGTGTGGGTGCGATGCCCGGTCCTGGCGGCCAAGACGATCGCCCGGGGTCAGCTGACCATAGGGTGGACGTCGGCCCGAGTGGAGCTCCTTCGGCAGCGCCCCCGAATGTGTTACCGGTGTCTGGAGACCGGGCACATCGGGGCGTGCTGCAAGTCAGAGAAGGATCGGGGTGGCGTCTGCTACCAGTGCGGGGAGGGCGGTCACATGGCCGCCAGCTGCAGCGCCAAGCCGCGCTGCGTCGTGTGCGCCGATTACGGCCGAGACGCCAACCACAGATGTGGTCGGGCGAGTTGTCTCGGCCCGAAGAAGCGGAAGCCGCCCGACAAGGGGGCTGAGCAGGAACGGATGGACACGTAGTTCCATCCGCCGACATAAGAGCCGATTCAGTCGGCCCGGGAAGACTGGCCGGTTCTGTCCGGGTCCAGATACAATGGTGGTGGTGCGCAAAGGTGCGCAGAGATAGGGTCGAGGTCGTTGTGATCACACACGGTGGGTGGAGCAAACGGAGAAATTGGTCCCGAACCGCTCCCCACCAGGAAGGGAAGATACAGAGGTAGGTTTAGTGGGTATGGGGACGCCTAGATATATGGCGATCTCGAGCCCCACATAACCCTGTCGCGTCCACTCGCGTTGACACTTTCTCCGCGAGTGGATGCGCCAGGGTATCCGTAAAAAGGATTCCCCCTCTTTAAAAAAAAAAAAAAAAAAAAAAAAAAAAAAAAAAAAAAAAAAAAAAAAAAAAAAAAAAAAAAAAAAAAAAAAAAAAAAAAAAAAGGTTAGGTTAGGTTAGGTTAGGTTAGGTTAGGTTAGGTTCCCCCCCGATTTGTGCTGCCACCTTGCCGTGGTGGGGGGGCTTGAGTGCCTCAAGGATCCGTCGGGGCCATACCGGCCAGGGTCACCCATGCCGGGCGGGCCCGCGGGGAGAGGTGAGACTAAGAGCAGCGCTACCTTTTATATCGTATTTATTGTTCGTTTTAATTTGGTTTTGTTTTGTTTATTTTGATATATATTCTGTCTTTTGGTTTTGTTTCTTTTGGTTGTTGTCTTCGTTTTGTTTTGTTTTATTGTTTTATTCTATCCTGTCTTATTTATTTTCTTCGCCTTCTATTTTCCGGACGTTATGGTGGAGCAAAAAAGTATGATGGAACACGCAAGCTCAAAATGTGGTCCCCGGGCAGGTCCCAGTTCGCCGGTGGCGGCTGGGGAATCCTGCACCCCTGCGCCTAACAGCGCGGGGGTCTGCCCTCCGTACTACGGGGTGGGCAAAAGCTGCGTCTCATCTGCTGCTTCGGCGGTGGATGCTGTGGAGAGAAGTAGGGCCAGCGTGCCGCAATCACAAGACGGAGTAGCCGGTACTGACGGCGGAGTTAAGGAAAAGGCGTCAAGGGTGGCAAAAACATCTGCCCCCTTGCGTGACGGTAAGGGGCGTTTCAGTTCGTCCCGATCGTCCTCGCCATACCCGGCCTTGAGGCCGAGGGAGGAGACGGCGAAACAGCCGGTAGTTGTGCTGGAGGACTGCATGAGGCCAGTTTCACCGCGCTGTGTGAGCCGCATGCGGGATCTGGAGCGCGAGCTCGGGCTCGAGATGTCGGAGGAGGAGTTTGTCGACTCGGACGACTACATGTCCGGGTCGGAGATTGAAGGTGGTCCGCTGCGGAGGGCCGGCAGCAAGCGTCGTCTGGACGTCGACGACGACGCTGCTGTCGAGGCCGCAGAAAAGGTCGCCAGGATAGAGGTGGTCCCGAGGGACGGGAGGGCCAAGAAGGCCACTGCGAGAAAAGAGGATGTTCCCGGGGGTGAGGACCAGCGCGAGCTGCGTATTGCGTCCCCCTCGGATGAGCCCTCATATCGGTATGATCGCGACCCGGACGAGCTGGTGGGTCACGATCTCGACAGGCGGATTAAGGAGGAGGTGTTCAACCTGCGGAAGGTCGCCACCACCTCTAAGAATTTGAAGGGAGGCTACGTCCGGATGCTGAAGGACGCGGCCACCTTCCTGGAGGGGGCAACGGACGTGCTTGCAAGACGGTCCGCCACTGAGGAGTCGGCCAGGCTGCGGTCCGAAAATCGGAAGCAGGCGAGGCAGATGGCCGACCTCCAAAGAGAGTATGGTGACGTCCGGAGGGAGCTCGGGGACGTCAAGAGTGAGTTGGAGAAGTTAAAGGAGCAGCTTAGGGAGAGATCCTCCAGCTCCTCCGGAGCGTCTACCCGGCCTCTAGTTCTGGAGGTGCCGGAGGTGCGCAGGGCAAGGACACCGTTGGAGCCTGCTGCTGAGGCCGCCCTCAAGGCCATCCGCCTCAGCAGCAAGTACGCCAATGAACACAACACGGCGGATGAGTTCCGAGACAAGATCGGGCTCCCTAGGGTGCCCCCGGAGCTCAAAGCCCTCATGTTCCCTCCTTTAGAGGGAGAGACGCAGCCGACCCCGGTGGTCCCGGCTAAGAGCACCGCCTCCGTGGAGGTGCAAACAGAGGGAGACGAGCCTCCTACCGCGAAGACGGAGAAAAGGGCCAAGCCGGCAAAACCGAAAACTGGTTCCGCCCCGGTCGCAACAACACCTGCGGCCCCGGCCCCGGCCCTCTCCAAATCCCAGCGGAGGAGGCAGAGAAAGAAGAGCCGCCTCGCGGCGAAGAGAGCGCCGGACGCAGAGCGCGCGGAGGTCGCCCCCGCCCCTGCCCCGGCCCCTGCCCGGGAGGCATGGAATGTGGTGGTCCGGAAAGGGGCCACCAAGAAGAAGGTGTCGCAGCCTCCTCAGGCAAAACCCGTCAGCAGACAGCCACCGACACAGCGAAAGCCCACAGTCTCGCGGCTGCGGGCCCCACGCACATCGGCGGTTGTCCTCACACTGCTGCCGGGCGCAGCCGAGGAGAATCTGCACTATGGAAAGGTCCTGAGCAAGACCAGGGCCCTAATCCCGATGGAGGAATTCGAGCTATTAAAGCCGAAGTTCAGAGAGGCCGCCACGGGGGCACTTGTCATTGAGGTGCCCGACGCGGAGAAGGCGGATGACTTAGCCTCCAAATTTAAGGAGGCGTTTGGGCCGGAGATACTGCGGGTGGCGCGGCCTGTCAAATCGACTGAGCTGCGCCTCCACGGGTTGGACCCATCGGTGGTAGAGGAGGAGGTCGTGGCGGCCGTCGCAAGCACCGGCGCGTGTGATGCGGCGGCCGTCAAATGCGGCGCCATCAGGAGAGCGAGCCGGTCGGGCCTGGGCACTGTGTGGGTGCGCTGCCCGATTGCGGCCGCCAAAAAGATCGGCCGTGAACGCCTGTTGATCGGCTGGTCGGCGGTAAGGGTGGAGGTCCTCCGACAGCGGCCCCGAATGTGCTTCCGGTGCCTTGAAACCGGACACTTAGGGGCCTGCTGCACGTCCGACAAGGACAGGAGGGACCTATGCTATAGGTGCGGGGAAGGAGGGCACAAAGCCGCCGACTGCAGTGCGAAGGTGCGCTGTGCTGTCTGCGCGGACCAGGGTCGGGACGCTAACCACAGGTGTGGTCGCATTAGCTGTCTCGGCCCTAAGAGACGCAAGCCGCCCAATCAGGTGGCTGCGCGGGACCGGATGGACGTGTAGTCTGTCCGGCTCCCGAGAAGGGACCCGTTCTGCCCGGGTCAAGTTAGGGCTGATGCGCAGTTCGCGCACGTAGGGTCGCGGCCGATTCAAAGGCCAAACCAGGTGGCGGAGGCAGTGGAGATCTATTGGGCCCACAGCTCCCCACTAGGAAGAGACGTTCGATGGGTTTTTAGTGGGTAGGCAGGGTGCACGAACATCAGTGCGCCCTGGAGTCCCACATATCCCGGTCGCCTTCCAGCTCAGACCGGGAACCCGTAAGTAGGGTTTTCCCATCGCTAAAAAAAAAAAAAAAAAAAAGGTTAGGTTAGGTTAGGTTCCCCCCCGATTTGTGCTGCCACCTTGCCGTGGTGGGGGGGCTTGAGTGCCTCAAGGATCCGTCGGGGCCATACCGGCCAGGGTCACCCATGCCGGGCGGGCCCGCGGGGAGAGGTGAGACTAAGAGCAGCGCTACCTTTTATATCGTATTTATTGTTCGTTTTAATTTGGTTTTGTTTTGTTTATTTTGATATATATTCTGTCTTTTGGTTTTGTTTCTTTTGGTTGTTGTCTTCGTTTTGTTTTGTTTTATTGTTTTATTCTATCCTGTCTTATTTATTTTCTTCGCCTTCTATTTTCCGGACGTTATGGTGGAGCAAAAAAGTATGATGGAACACGCAAGCTCAAAATGTGGTCCCCGGGCAGGTCCCAGTTCGCCGGTGGCGGCTGGGGAATCCTGCACCCCTGCGCCTAACAGCGCGGGGGTCTGCCCTCCGTACTACGGGGTGGGCAAAAGCTGCGTCTCATCTGCTGCTTCGGCGGTGGATGCTGTGGAGAGAAGTAGGGCCAGCGTGCCGCAATCACAAGACGGAGTAGCCGGTACTGACGGCGGAGTTAAGGAAAAGGCGTCAAGGGTGGCAAAAACATCTGCCCCCTTGCGTGACGGTAAGGGGCGTTTCAGTTCGTCCCGATCGTCCTCGCCATACCCGGCCTTGAGGCCGAGGGAGGAGACGGCGAAACAGCCGGTAGTTGTGCTGGAGGACTGCATGAGGCCAGTTTCACCGCGCTGTGTGAGCCGCATGCGGGATCTGGAGCGCGAGCTCGGGCTCGAGATGTCGGAGGAGGAGTTTGTCGACTCGGACGACTACATGTCCGGGTCGGAGATTGAAGGTGGTCCGCTGCGGAGGGCCGGCAGCAAGCGTCGTCTGGACGTCGACGACGACGCTGCTGTCGAGGCCGCAGAAAAGGTCGCCAGGATAGAGGTGGTCCCGAGGGACGGGAGGGCCAAGAAGGCCACTGCGAGAAAAGAGGATGTTCCCGGGGGTGAGGACCAGCGCGAGCTGCGTATTGCGTCCCCCTCGGATGAGCCCTCATATCGGTATGATCGCGACCCGGACGAGCTGGTGGGTCACGATCTCGACAGGCGGATTAAGGAGGAGGTGTTCAACCTGCGGAAGGTCGCCACCACCTCTAAGAATTTGAAGGGAGGCTACGTCCGGATGCTGAAGGACGCGGCCACCTTCCTGGAGGGGGCAACGGACGTGCTTGCAAGACGGTCCGCCACTGAGGAGTCGGCCAGGCTGCGGTCCGAAAATCGGAAGCAGGCGAGGCAGATGGCCGACCTCCAAAGAGAGTATGGTGACGTCCGGAGGGAGCTCGGGGACGTCAAGAGTGAGTTGGAGAAGTTAAAGGAGCAGCTTAGGGAGAGATCCTCCAGCTCCTCCGGAGCGTCTACCCGGCCTCTAGTTCTGGAGGTGCCGGAGGTGCGCAGGGCAAGGACACCGTTGGAGCCTGCTGCTGAGGCCGCCCTCAAGGCCATCCGCCTCAGCAGCAAGTACGCCAATGAACACAACACGGCGGATGAGTTCCGAGACAAGATCGGGCTCCCTAGGGTGCCCCCGGAGCTCAAAGCCCTCATGTTCCCTCCTTTAGAGGGAGAGACGCAGCCGACCCCGGTGGTCCCGGCTAAGAGCACCGCCTCCGTGGAGGTGCAAACAGAGGGAGACGAGCCTCCTACCGCGAAGACGGAGAAAAGGGCCAAGCCGGCAAAACCGAAGACTGGTTCCGCCCCGGTCGCAACAACACCTGCGGCCCCGGCCCCGGCCCTCTCCAAATCCCAGCGGAGGAGGCAGAGAAAGAAGAGCCGCCTCGCGGCGAAGAGAGCGCCGGACGCAGAGCGCGCGGAGGTCGCCCCCGCCCCTGCCCCGGCCCCTGCCCGGGAGGCATGGAATGTGGTGGTCCGGAAAGGGGCCACCAAGAAGAAGGTGTCGCAGCCTCCTCAGGCAAAACCCGTCAGCAGACAGCCACCGACACAGCGAAAGCCCACAGTCTCGCGGCTGCGGGCCCCACGCACATCGGCGGTTGTCCTCACACTGCTGCCGGGCGCAGCCGAGGAGAATCTGCACTATGGAAAGGTCCTGAGCAAGACCAGGGCCCTAATCCCGATGGAGGAATTCGAGCTATTAAAGCCGAAGTTCAGAGAGGCCGCCACGGGGGCACTTGTCATTGAGGTGCCCGACGCGGAGAAGGCGGATGACTTAGCCTCCAAATTTAAGGAGGCGTTTGGGCCGGAGATACTGCGGGTGGCGCGGCCTGTCAAATCGACTGAGCTGCGCCTCCACGGGTTGGACCCATCGGTGGTAGAGGAGGAGGTCGTGGCGGCCGTCGCAAGCACCGGCGCGTGTGATGCGGCGGCCGTCAAATGCGGCGCCATCAGGAGAGCGAGCCGGTCGGGCCTGGGCACTGTGTGGGTGCGCTGCCCGATTGCGGCCGCCAAAAAGATCGGCCGTGAACGCCTGTTGATCGGCTGGTCGGCGGTAAGGGTGGAGGTCCTCCGACAGCGGCCCCGAATGTGCTTCCGGTGCCTTGAAACCGGACACTTAGGGGCCTGCTGCACGTCCGACAAGGACAGGAGGGACCTATGCTATAGGTGCGGGGAAGGAGGGCACAAAGCCGCCGACTGCAGTGCGAAGGTGCGCTGTGCTGTCTGCGCGGACCAGGGTCGGGACGCTAACCACAGGTGTGGTCGCATTAGCTGTCTCGGCCCTAAGAGACGCAAGCCGCCCAATCAGGTGGCTGCGCGGGACCGGATGGACGTGTAGTCTGTCCGGCTCCCGAGAAGGGACCCGTTCTGCCCGGGTCAAGTTAGGGCTGATGCGCAGTTCGCGCACGTAGGGTCGCGGCCGATTCAAAGGCCAAACCAGGTGGCGGAGGCAGTGGAGATCTATTGGGCCCACAGCTCCCCACTAGGAAGAGACGTTCGATGGGTTTTTAGTGGGTAGGCAGGGTGCACGAACATCAGTGCGCCCTGGAGTCCCACATATCCCGGTCGCCTTCCAGCTCAGACCGGGAACCCGTAAGTAGGGTTTTCCCATCGCTAAAAAAAAAAAAAAAAAAAAAAGGTTAGGTTAGGTTAGGTTAGGTTAGGTTGGGCGGGTGGAAGGGGAAGTCACAGAGGCTACTGGTAAGACCTGGTGACTTCGTCTTTCACCGTACTCCATTGTCTTTCCCGGCAATGTGAGGGGTGTTGGTCTTGGGTGGAGCACTACTGTTGCGTCGAAACCCAAGGCAAGTGTGGTTGTTATCCTGCTCGTGGTTGCCGCCTGCTTTTGGTCTGGCCCTTCTGGACAGACGTAGCCGAAACAGCCATGCGCCTTCCCGTCTTAATTCTCCCCTTCCCTCCTTTCCTTTACCCTGTTTCCTGTCGTTCCCACTCCCTCTTTCACAGTGCTGCGGTTGTTCGGCTCCGGGTCTCCTCTGCCTTCAGAGCTGACTTCGGATGACGCACCGCCGTGGCACACCATGGGGTCCTCGGGTTCGCGCTCAACATAGTTGGCCGCCAAACCGAGTCCCCACCTTCACTTCATTTCAAATTCTATCTTTCTGTTGATTTTGTTTGTTATACTTCTTATTTACTTTGTTATTTTGATTTTCGTCTGTTTTGTTTTCTTTAATCTTTTCTGTCTTTTGTTTTTGCTTCGTTTTCCTTTGTCGTTTCTTGGGTTGCGGCTCTCGGGTTCGCCTGGGAGTCTGCAGGGGGGGTGCGCATAGGGCGACGTTATGAGGAGAAAAGGAACCAAAATGGACAAGTGCAAGAAGGAAAAGAATCCCCGGGCGGGTCCCAGTCAGTCGGTGGCTGCTGGGGAATCCCGCACCGCTTCTCCCTCGGGGGAGGCGGTCTGCCCCTCGTCATACGGGGGGGGCACCAATTGCCTTTCCACTTTGGGAAAGAATGAAGGAGTCAGAAGGAGCCAGCGAAATCTAAGCAAGGTGAAGAGCGAATCGAGCGAAGAGTGTTCAGTAGCGTTACCCCCTGTCCAGCAAACCGTAACGGAGTTTCCGCGGCAGGGAGGTGAAGTCGTAGCTGGGATAGCGAAGGAATTGGTCGTCGTCTTAAGCAATGACGGGTTTAAGGTGAAACGGGCAGACTCAAAAGAGTCGCTGCAGTCTGCCGTGGTAGTAGACAGCGCGTCGGAGTGTGAGGAGATGGAGACGGCTAGCTTGCCGGGTCCTGAAGATCCTGATCGGCCTAGCAAGCGCCGTAGGGAACGTGATGGTTCCAGTGGGGACTCCGAGCCCGAGGAGCCGAAGATCCCCCGAGGTGGGTCGAGATCTTCGAGCAGGGGGCGCGGTGCTTCCGCCGGGAGCAGCAGAGAGAGAGGGAGACCCCCCACGACTGGGGAATACGTTGGGGTGGCGCAGTCCAAGATGGAATTGGCCCAGGCCCAGAGGGATCTCGCAAAGGAGATTGCCGACACGCAGCTCACGCAGCTCACGGCGGACTTCTACCGGCAGGTGAGCCGCAGCCGGAGCACGTGCAGTCTGCCGGACTCCCTGAGCGTGGCGGATCCCAACTGCCCGGACGGGCCGAGAACTGCCGCCGAGCTGGTCGAGAAGGTGAAGACTAGCGTCGGCTACATCCGGGAGGTTGGCGCTAGGTCGAAGAACCTCAAGGGGGTGTTTGTGGCCGGCATCAAAGCGGCCTCGTCGGTCATAGCGAACGCGGTCACGGAGCTGGCCGCCATCAACAGCACCGAGGAGACGGTCAGGCTCCAGCGGGAGCTTGACCTACTTAAGAAGGAGCTTGAGGACTCCAGACGGGAGGTCCAAAAACTAAGGTCGGAGATGGCTAGGGATCGCCCGGGTGCGGAGGATATGGACGCCTTCAGGCAGTCGCTGCTCGTCCAGTTCGGCGCCATGATGGACGCGAAGGTTCAGGGCGCCATGATCCCGGACAAGCGACCCCCGCTCGCCGCCGACAGGGCTCGCGGAGGGGACGCGGTGCTGCACGGGGAGGTTCTGCCCTCTCCGAAACCGGCACAAGGGGCAAAGGCCGGCAGCAAACTCCCAGTGAGGACCGGCGCTGTTGTCGTTGTTGAGAAGACCCGGGCTACGGGTGCGCGCCCAGCGGTTCCTCCTACTGGTGCCGTCGCGAAGACCCGCTCAGCAACACCCGAGGTGACGCAGCCCGTGGTCAAAACCTACGCACGGGCAGCGTCGTCCAAGCAGAAGCCGGCACGGGCCCTCGGGGCCCCCGTGAAGAAAGTGGAGCCTCCGGCTCCAGCAAAGAAGGCCACACCGGCTACGTTGCGTGCCTCCATACAATCGGCCGTGACGAAGAAGGTCGTCGTTACGAAGGCACAGGTGCACGCCAGTCCGGCTCCCAGTGTGCAAAAGAAGGCGACACCGCCTCCCACCCTCCCCAAGACGCCGGTTCCTCCGGCTGTCCCGGACGAGGAGTCCATGGAGGTGGTGGAAGTAGTAGAGGTGGAGGAGGTCCCTGCGGAGGCGGCCCCCGCTCGCCAAGTCGAGGCGCCTCGCGCCGCTCTGCCCAGTGTGTCGGCGGAGCGGCCGAGCAAATCCAAAAGGCGTCGCGAGCAGAAGAAGAGGAGCATGGCGGCCAGGAAAGCTGCGGCAGCGGAACACCGCGGCACGGCGCATGCTCCTCCGAGCAACAACAAAGACGAGGAGGGGTGGACCACGGTCCGCTCCAGGAAGGCGGCCAAGAAGACGCAGTCTGAGGGCCGCCGGGCAAGCTCGCGAGCGAGGGAAAAAGGGCCGAAGCCCCGAAAACTCCGCGTCCCCCGCACGGCCGCAGTGGTTCTGTCCCTGTTGCCTGCGGCCGTTGATCAGGGCCTCACGTACGAGTCCATAATTACGGAGGCCCAAAAGCGGATCAAGGTCAGGGAGCTGGGGATTGACGACCTCCGATTCCGCCACACCATCACGGGTGCGCGGATGGTGGTCATCCCCGGCCAGGACAGCGAGGAGAGGGCGGAGCGGTTCGCGGCCAAGCTACGGGAGGTCACAAATCCCTCCCTGGTCAAGGTCTCCAGGCCCGCCAAGACCGCGGAGCTGAGAGTGTCGGGCCTGGACGACGCGGCCACCAAGGCGCAAGTGGCGGAGGCACTGGCCGAGGCCGGCAAGTGCGAAGTGTCGGCCTTCGCCTGCGGGGACATCCGGCGGGATGCGCCGAGGCGTCTGGGGTCCATCTGGGTCAGGTGTCCCCTGCCAGTGGCCAAGTTGGTGACGGCCAAGGACCGCCTTCTCATCGGCTGGTCCTCGGCGCGTATCGAGCTGCTGCCCGAGCGGCCATTCCGGTGCTTCAAGTGCCTGGAATCTGGACACGCTCGGGCATGCTGCCATTCGGAGTGGGACCGCAGCGACCAGTGCTATCGCTGCGGTCAGCCCGGCCATCTCGCCAGTACCTGTCTCGCCAAGCCGCACTGCACCGTGTGTGCGGCGGCGGGCAGGAGTGCGGATCACACGTCGGGGCGCAGAACGTGCGTGGCCCCTAAAGCCAGGCAAAACGAGCCGGCTCGCAGCTCAGCGCCGCAGCCTGCAGCCGCCGGACCCTCAGGTGCAAGGGGTCCGGCTGAGGAGAAACCGCAGTCCGACCGTTAATGGACCACACCCACATACTGCAAATAAATCTTAATCGCTGTGCCAACGCGCAGAATCTGCTCATGCAGACGTTGGCACAGCACAGTATCCACGTGGGTGTGGTGTCGGAGCCGTACAGGGTTCCCTCCGGCGACGGTTGGGCTGGGGACCTGAGTGGGTTGGTGGCGTTGACCGCCAGGACAGCGATCGGAGCGCCTCCGCTCCGCAATGTCCACAGGGGGACGGGTTGGGTCGCCGCCGACGTACGCGATGCCTTGGTCGTAGGGGTGTATTTCTCCCCGAACAGGTCGCTCGCCGAGTTCGCTGTCTTCTTGAGCGACCTGGGGGCGTTCATCGCCGGGAGGGGACCGAGGCATCTGCTGTTGGCCGGCGACTTCAACGCCAAATCGGTGATGTGGGGTTGCCCCAGGACCGACGCCCGCGGAGCGGAGATGGAGGACTGGGCCGCCTCAGCGGGCCTGGTGGTCCTGAATAGGGGGTCGACGCACACGTGTGTACGGCGCGACGGGGGTTCAATTGTGGACATAACCCTGGCCACCCCCGTCCTTGCCGACCGCGTGCTCAACTGGAGAGTGCTGGAGGGCGCCGAGACTCTGTCGGACCATCGCTACGTCCGATACGATGTCTCGGCCTTCATAACTCCAGTAGCGTCGACAGGGCCGACCCCCGGGGATCCCCCGCGGTGGTCGGTCCGGCTCCTGAGACAGGACTTGCTCCGGGAGGCCGCTCTCATAGTGTCGTGGCCGACGGACGGCTCCGTCATCATTGACGCGGCGACGGAGGCAGAGTGGCTTCACCGGACGCTCACCCAGGTCTGCGACGCATCCATGCCCAGGCTTCGGGGCAATAGGCCCCGTCGCTGGGTGTACTGGTGGTGCGACGAGGTGGCCCAGCTCCGGGCGGACAGCAATCGCGCCAGGCGGGCGTATACTAGGTCGCGCCGCCGGGCGCATAGGAATGAGGACGACGAGGCGCGCCTCTACGCCGCCTATAGGGAGGTGATTGGGGCGTTCTCCCTGGCCATAACGCGTGCGAAGGCGAGGGCCTACGACGAGTGGATCGAGCTCCTGAATCAGGATCCATGGGGCCGCCCCTACAAGCAGGTGCGGCAAAAGTTGCGGCCGTGGGCGCCGGCCGCGACGATAACCCTGGATCCTGACCAACTCGAGCGGGTCGTGGGGACTCTGTTCCCCGCCGCGGATGACACAAGGCCGCCGTTCGTGGCCTCGGTGGGGGACAGCAGCAGCGCTGGCATCCCCCCGATTTCCGAGTCGGAGCTCGATCTCGCTCTCCAACGCACGAGGGAAAAGAACAGGGCCCCTGGCCTGGATGGCGTGCCGGGGCGGGCTCTCGTCGTCGCCCTCGACGTCCTCGGGGACCGAGTGCGGGCATTGCTGAATGCCTGCCTTGAGCAGGGCCACTTCCCCAGTCGGTGGAAGACTGGGAAGCTGGTCCTGATTCCGAAGCCGGGTCGACCGCCTGACGCGCCCTCGGCGTATCGCCCCATAGTCCTGCTGGACGAGATCGGGAAGGTGTTTGAGAGGGTCGTTGCCAACCGTCTCGTCCAGCATCTGGAGAGCGTTGGACCTGATCTGTGCGACGTGCAGTTTGGCTTTCGGCGCAACAGGTCCACGCTCGACGCGATTGGGCGCGTCAGGGGTATTGCGGAGGAGGCGATCGCCCAGGGTGACGTGGTGCTGGCGGTGTCCTTGGACATCGCCAACGCCTTTAACACTCTCCCCTGGGCGATCATACGGGAGGGCCTCCGATATCACGGTTTCCCCCCGTATCTGAGGAGGCTTTTGGGGTCATACCTGAGTGGGAGGAGCATCAGGTTCCCCACCAGGGAGGGCTGGGTGACCCGTTCCATAGGTCGCGGTGTTCCACAGGGGTCGGTGCTTGGCCCACTCCTGTGGAACATCGGGTTCGATTGGGTCCTGCGCGGACACCTTCTCGCGGGAGTCGCTGTCACCTGCTACGCGGATGACACTCTTGTAACGGCGCGTGGCAGCGACTTCCGCGCGGCGAAACTGAGGGCTACGGCGGGAGTCGCACACCTGGTGCACCGAATTCGGAAGCTGGGTCTCGACGTAGCCCTCCACAAATCGGAGGCCCTCTGCTTTCATGGGCCGAGGAGGAAACCACCGGCCGGGTCGCACATTGTCGTTGGGGGGGTGCGGATTGACGTCGGGGAGGCCATGCGGTACCTCGGCGTCACTCTGGACCCCAGGCTCAGTTTCAACGAGCACTTCGTCCGGCTGGTGCCGAGGTTGATGAGGACTGCGGGCGCCCTGAGCGGGCTGCTCAGCAACACTGGTGGGCCCACCGCCGCCTGCAGAAAACTGTACGCGGCGGTCATCCGCTCCATGGCCCTTTACGCTGCGCCCGCTTGGGCGGACGCCCTCAGTCCGAAGAATCGCGCGCTCCTGAGGCGGCCACAACGCCTCATGGCGATCCGAATTATTAGGGGTTACCGCAGTGTCTCCTTCGAGGCGGCGTGTGCTCTCGCCGGCACTCCGCCGTGGGAGCTTGAAGTCCGGGTCCTCACCGCCTTGCACGTCAGAGTCACCGAGGCCCGGGCCAACGGCGACCGCCCCACGGCGGACGTTGTTCAGAGCTGGAGAATTGAGGAGAGGAGCACACTGCTCATAGACTGGATGGAGATACTGCGGGAACCCAGAGCCGGGCATCGGCTGGTGGGAGCCCTAGGGCCCATGCTCGACAGCTGGGTAACGAGGCGGCACGGTGAGTTATCTTATCACCTCACACAGATCCTCTCGGGGCACGGATGTTTCGGGAGGTATCTGTGTGAGAGGGCGGGGCGAGAGCCCAACACAAATTGTCACCACTGTGCCGCCTCGGTGGACAGTGCGGAGCACACTTTGACGGCCTGCCCGGCGTGGCAAGAGGAGCGCGCGACTCTCGTCGCCACAATCGGTGTTGACCTGTCTCTGCAAACGGTCCTGCGCAAAATGGCCGCATCTGAGGCGGCCTGGGCCGCGGTTCGGACGTTTGCAGAGACAGTTATGGGAAGTAAGGAGAATGCGGAGCGCGATAGGGAGAGGGCGCCCGAAGCGCACCCGATGCGGCGCGCTCGTACGGGCCGCCGCAGATTGGCGCACGAGCGCCATCTACCCCCTTAACCGGAGCCTCCGGGTGGGGGCACTGTAGATCGCCCCCCACCTACGGGAGATTAGGTCCCGAGGCGACGCGGGGATCCCGGGGCAGGGCACGGGGATGCCTTGCCCCACGAGGGATCTGAGGGGAAGCGATGTCCTGCCGTCTGTGCTTGCGGCAGGACGTCGAGAGCTCACAAGAGCCTGAGGTGAGAGGAGGGCCTCTTCGTCTGCGGCGGCGTGGTTCTGAGAACAGATCCCACAATGCCGCAGCAAGACGCGAGTTGGAGCACCCCGGGGATGTTTAGTGGGTATGCCCCCACTCTGGGGGAGAGTCCCACACACCCCCCTCGGCCATCCCCGTGGCCGACGGGATAGTCCATAAAGGATTTGACCCCGGGCGATCAAAAAAAAAAAAAAAAAAAAAAAAAAAAAAAAAAAAAAAAAAAAAAAAAAAAAAAAAAAAAAGGTTAGGTTAGGTTAGGTTAGGTTCCCCCCCGATTTGTGCTGCCACCTTGCCGTGGTGGGGGGGCTTGAGTGCCTCAGTGATCCGTCGGGGCCATACCGGCCAGGGCCACCCGTGCCGGGCGGGCCCGCGGGGAGAGGTGAGACTAAGAGCAGCGCTACCCTTTATAAAGTATTCATTGTTTTGTTTCGTTCGTTTTGCTTTTGTTCATTTGATATACATTCTGTCTTTTAGTTTCGTTCGTATTTGGTTCTCTTCTTGTTTTGTTTTTGTTTGTTTTCATATTGCTTTTCTATCATATACACTCGAGAGCAATGAATCCGGGTCACTTAAAGAATCCTAAAAATCTCGGAAACTAAAAATGCTAGGTTAATGCAATAAATCGTATTTAATAGACAATGTAATACTCCTTAAATGAAGGTATTAAAACTTCTTAGTTATTGTAAAGTTATATCATAAAAAAATCAAACTTGAAAAAGGGCCTCTTTCGAAGATGGAACTACGAAATTACAGCATTTGGTTTTGCTTTTGTTTGTAATCTGTCATTTATGTGGGTACATAAACCATGTTGATAGTGCTCTATATTCATTATTGAAGCTGAAATTATGTTGCTTACGCCTGAAGAATGCACCAGAATACTTACAATGCTGGAAACCGGCCGGAGTCAGCGCGATACAGCCAGGACTGTCGGTGTGTCGCTGTCAACAGTACAAAGAGTTCTCCGACGTTACGAAGAAACTGGTTCTAACCTACGCAGACCAGGAACGGGCAGAACCAGGTGTACCACAGCACGAGATGACCGATACTTGGTGAACACCATGCTTCGAAATCGCTTTCTCACAGGAACTGAACTCACAAATCAGTTTCGACGCCTCGGAGGAAGTAACCCAAGTGCATGGACAGTAAGACGTCGGCTTGCTGAATCTAACTTAAAACCCCTTAGACCTGCAAACGGCCCTAAACTGGAGCGTGGGCATCGTATTTCAAGACTAAGATATGCCCATAGCCACGTAAATTGGAGTATTGAAGATTGGTCAAAAGTTATGTTCTCCGACGAATCAAAATTTATGCTCTACAAGCACGATGGAAGACACAGAGTGTATCGAAGACCAGGGGAAAGATTCAAGCAAGCATGCATCGAAGAAAATGTAGCCTACGGTGGTGGGTCTGTACCTGTGTGGGCCGGAATTTCTTCTGAAAGTCGCACAGAGCTGGTGATCATAGAAAACGGCTGTTTAACTAGCGTAAGATATGTGGAAGAAATCCTCAATGATCACGTTGGTCCATTTTTGGTCAATTTAGGTGAGGATGCTATATTTATGCATGACAATGCCCGACCTCATACAGGTAGGATTGTGAATGACTACCTTCAAGAGATGAAGATTACTCGTACGGAGTGGCCAGCGCGCAGCCCGGATATCAACCCGATCGAGCATGCTTGGGACGAGCTAGGCAGATACGTAAAACAACGAAACCCTCCCCCAATCACGCTTCGTGAGCTCAAAATTGCTCTCACAGAGGAATGGGAGAATATTCCCCAAAATCGTATAAGGAACTTGGTGTACAGCATGCCAAACCGCGTAAACGCAGTAATGGAAGCACGAGGAGGCAATACGAAGTATTAAAATTCAAGAAAATCGTAATAAAGTTCAAAAATTTAATGTTTCCTATTTTTGTTTTAAGAAGAGATCAGCAGTTTTTTTCTTTATGTAATTTTGTGTTAATAAAATGTATGGTGACTCATATTTTTTTTACTTTCATTTAAGGAGTATTACATTGTCTATTAAATACAATTTATTACATTAACCTATCATTTTTAGTTTCCGAGATTTTTAACATTCTTTAAGTGACCCGGATTCATTGCTCTCGAGTGTATATCCTAACTTCGCCTTCTTTTTCCTGACGATTGTGGGAGTTATCAAACCAAAATGGAGAGTCGCAAGTTCAAAATTAGTCCCCGGGCGGGTCCCAGCTCGACTTTGTCAGCTGGGGAATCCCGCACCGTCGCTCCTTCGGGGGAGGCGGTCTGCCCCTCGTACTACGGGGGGGGCAAAACCTGCGCACAACCTGTTTCGGCAGTTGTAGAGGAGAAGGCGGTAATCGTGCAGAAGGCCTCAAGGAGTGGTATACCACTCCTTCGTGTCACCAAAGGCCAAGGTAGGAGCTCGTCAGCGATAATCCCAAACCCACAGACGGTAACGCAGTCTGTGGGCGAGGCCAAAAATGCGAACAATGCGAATAATGCGAAAGAGGAAGTTTTGATCACGCAGGGACCTGCGAAGATGGTCCTCAAGTTTGGATCGGCCCCAGGGGCCAAGGATGCGAGCAGTGTGTCGGTGGTAGAGAAGGAGGTAACAGGCAAACAAGCCGGGAAAACGGACGCCGATAAGGCGAAGGCCAAACAGCCCATCATCATTCTCGATGATGTGCTAATTGCAAAAGGAAAGGGCTCAACGGAGTCCCTCAAAGTAGATTTGGGTGCGGACACAGGTTCAGATGGCGGTCATGCCTCTGATACCTCTTTCATGTCTACCCAATCAATGACCGAAAAAGGGACCAAAAAGAAATCGACGAACAAGCGTCGCCGGAAGAGTCGATCCTCCGATCCGGATTCGGATGAGGCGGAGGCAAAGAAAATGCCACGTCCAGCTTCAAGCTGTGACGTCACGGAAGCAGGCCAGCCACGTGGTCGAGGTCGACCAGCCACCACTGGCAAATACGTAGGGCTGGCCAGGTCAAAGGAAAGACTGGTTGAGGCGGAGAAGGAATTGGTCTGGCTTCAAGCCGAGAAGGAGCTGGCTGCCAGCACTGTCAGCCTGTGCCGGTCCTTAACGCGCAGCCAGCACAGTCGCTCGAGGTCCTCTCTGGACCTCAGCCAAACCCCGGATGAGGACACAATCTCTCCAGCACAACTGCTGGAGCAAGTGAACAAGTGTGCCGACTACATAAGGGAGGTAGGACGCAAGTCCAAAAACATCAAGGGCGAACTCGTAGGCGGCATGAAAATTGCCGCCACGACAATCGTGGAAGCCGCGCAAGGACTTGCGTCCCTTACTGCGTCGGATGAAAACAGGCGTTTACAAGAAGTAAACTCCCGACTAGAGGAGGTAAATGCCCGCCTCCAGTCAGAGATGGAAAAGATGCGCCAAGATATGGATAAGATGAAGGCAATGTTGCAGGAGGCCTTGGCGCATCAACATCAACCTCCCCAGGCCCCTGTGGCCCCAACGGAGGATGAGAAACAGCAGTGGCTCAGGGAGGCGATGCTGCAGTGCGGTGCTATGGTCAGTGCTCGCCTCGATGACCGCCTCCCACCTGCGCCAATCATACGTCCGCCACTGGCAGCGGACAGGGCAAGGAAGGCACTGCTGGAGAAGACCTCGGCTGAGGCACCAAACGCACGCGCTGCTGCCTCAAGCGTGGCCCGTGCCTCGACGGCCAACAAGGCTGCCACATATGCCCGGGTAGCGGCGAAACCCGCACCTGGAGGGACTGGTGGGAGAGCCCAACCAAAGGCCTCTGTGCCTGCTAGGGGTTCAATGGTGACTAAGGTCTACGTACCAACTAAGGCCCCAGGGCCAGCTAAGGCCCCAGTGCCAACTAGGGCGACTGCTCTGCGCAAGGCCTCTGTGCCAGTTGCGAAAGCTGTGGCAGCGAGCAGAATCCCTGGCCCTAAAGCAGGCCCCAGCAGGTTAACCGGTCGCCAAAATCGGCCTGCGGCGGAGAAGAATGTTGCTCCTGAAGAGCACATGGATGTCGTGGAGGCGGAGGAACGTCCTCCCTCACCTCCACAAGCAACAACAGCTGAGCCTGTGCCCAGCACCTCTGCTAACAGCACAGAGGCGGTGATCCCTTCCTCTTCTTCTGAGAAGAGGAAGAAAAAGAAGAAGAAAAAGAAGAAGGCCAATATGGCGGCGAGGCGTGTCCCGGATGCCGAGCAGGCAGTTGTTTCTGCTGCTGCTCCCCTCATAGATGAGGGAGGATGGACCAGGGTCACCTACAGAAAGGCAGGAAGGCCACTGCGTAGCAGATCGCAGGGACGGGATGAGAGAGGCCCACCCCGAATGCAAGACCGCAAACCGCAGCCTCGGAAGCTGCGCGAGCCACGAACACCAGTGGTGATATTGACGGTTCAGCCAGACGGTGTGCAAAAGGGCCTCACACAAAAGGAGGTGATCGTCGAGGCGAAGAGGCATGTGGACCTCAAATCGCTCGACATAAAGGGGGTCGTATTCAGGACTGCCGCGACAGGAGCGTGCAAAATGGAGCTGCCAGGGGTGAGCCAGGAGAAGGCGGACACCCTGGCAGCGAAGTTAAAGGAGGCACTGGATCCGGCACTCATAAGAGTGACCAGACCGACAAAGACCGTTGAGCTACGGATCACCGGGCTTGACGCGTCCGTGACTAAGGAGGAAGTTGTCGGGGCAATTACCGAGTATGGAGGATGTGAGGGAGCCGCGGTGACATGTGGGGAGATCCAACGGGAGAACCCGCGCAGACCCGGTACAGCTTGGGTCCGCTGTCCGTTAAAGACAGCCAAGGCAGTGACCAGAACCAACGAAATTACAATCGGCTGGTCACTGGCGCGGGTACATCTCCTTCCCGAAAGACCTCTCCAATGCTACCGATGCTTGGAGAGTGGACACGTCCGACCCTGTTGTCAGTCGGACGAAGACAGGAGCGCGCAGTGTTATCGCTGCGGCGAACCTGGCCACTTGGCCCGTTCTTGCCACGCCAAGCCGCATTGTACCGTGTGTGCGGCGGCGGGCAAACAGGCGGACCACCGTGGTGGGCGCAAGACATGCGCGCCTCCCAAGAAGAAGAAGCCGGCCTCGGAGAACATCTCCCAGCCCGCAAGAGCCGAGCCCCCGGGTACAGAGGGCCAGGCCGTGATGGAAACGCAATCAACCCAATAATGTATCACACCCGATTTCTACAAGCTAATCTAAACCACTGCGCCAACGCTCAGAATCTTCTTATGCAAAGCATGGCGCAGTGGGACATACATATTGGGTTGATTGCGGAACCGTATAGGGTTCCAGTGGGGGGAAACTGGGTTTCAGACCTGGACGGAAAGGTAGCAATCGTCACTAGACCAGCAAGTGGCGCGCCACCCATTAATGACGTGTCAAGAGGGCGCGGATGGGTGGCGATCTGCATAAAAGAGGTCCTCGTTGTCGCGGGCTATTTTTCTCCGAATAGCCCCCTGATCGACTTCGAGGACTACCTGAATAGGGTCGGCGCAATAATTTCACAAAGAAGCTCGCGCCACGTGCTGCTAGCTGGGGACTTCAACGCCAAGTCACAGGCGTGGGGGTCCTCAGAGAGAAACGCGCGGGGCGCGGAGCTTGAAGGATGGCTGGTGACCCAGGGACTGGTTGTAGTAAACAGGGGCCACTCTCACACGTGCATAAGACGAGAAGGGGGCTCAGTTGTAGATATAACTTTCGCCAACCCCGAGCTCGCAGCACGAATTTCCAGCTGGGCGGTGCAGGAGGGCGTTGAAACCTTGTCGGACCACCGATATGTCCGATTCGATATCTCCGCCCTCCTGCCCAACCCGCGACCAACAAGACCTGGTCCGGGGGAGCCCCCGAGGTGGTCCCTGAAGAAACTTAATATAGACACGGCTGAGGCGGCGGCCGAGGTGGAGACTTGGGTGAACCCGATACCACAACCGGATTTGACGCAAGAGGTGGACTGGCTGCGGGATGCGCTCACACGGGTCTGTGATGCGTCGATGCCAAGGCAGCGTCCGGGCGCACCTCGAAGGAGTGTATATTGGTGGAACGACGAGGTGACCCGGATGCGTGCCGAGTGCCTCGCAGCCAGACGCCAATTTCAGCGCATGCGACGCCGACGGCGCCGTAATGTCGAGGAGGAAGACCGTCTCTATGACATATATCGGGGGAAGAAGACGGACCTCTCAGCGGCAATAAACCGCGCCAAAGAGGCCGCACACGAGGAGTGGGTGGAGTCCTTGAACCAAGATCCATGGGGCAGACCTTACAAGGCGGTAAGGCACAAACTAGCGCCCTGGGCTCCACCCCTCACCATGGCAATGGACTCTCCAGATATAGAGAGAGTTGTGGACGTCCTGTTCCCTGCGGCGGAAAATATACGCCCACCTACAATGGCACCGCTGCGGGAGGAGTCGGAGGAAACTGTCCCGTCCATTACGGACGAGGAATTCAAATCGGCCCTGGACAAGGCCAGGACTGGCAACAAAGCCCCGGGCCTGGACGGAGTGCACGGCCGTGCCCTAGCTGTCACCATGAACATCCTTGGTGACAGAACCCGCGCTGTTCTGGACAGATGTCTCAGAGTGGGCTACTTCCCCGACCACTGGAAAGTCGGGAAGTTAGTCCTGCTCCGGAAGCCGGGTCGGCCGGCCGACTCTCCGTCGGCCTATAGGCCCATTGTCCTGCTCGACGAGATGGGCAAGTTGTTTGAACGGGTTGTCGCTACCCGTCTCGTCGACCACATGGAGTCGGTAGGGCCGGACCTTTCAGAGGTCCAGTACGGGTTCAGGAGGGAAAGATCCACCATTGACGCCATCCAAAGGGTCACACAAATGGCTGATGAGGCGTCGGCGCAGGGCCAGGTGGTGCTGGCGGTGTCTCTTGACATCGCCAACGCCTTCAACACGCTTCCCTGGCCCTGCATCTTGGAGGCCCTGAGGTACCACCGATTTCCGAGGTACCTCAGAAACCTGGTGGGCAGCTACTTGTCGGGAAGAAAAATAAAGTACCCAACCCAGGAAGGGTGGGTCTCAAAGTCTATTTCTCGCGGTGTTCCACAGGGGTCGGTTCTAGGCCCACTCCTGTGGAACATCGGGTTTGATTGGGTCCTGCGTGGGAGCTTGATAAGAGGCGTCGCTGTCACGTGCTACGCCGATGACACTCTCGTAACGGCGCGTGGCAGCGACTTTAGGGACGCAGCCTTAAGAGCCACAGCGGGCGTGGCACATGTGGTCAGTCGCATCAGGGCTCTAGGCTTAAACGTGGAGTTGTCAAAGTCTGAGGCAATGTTCTTCCATGGACCAAGGCGGACTCCCCCCCACTCGCACATCGTTGTGGGTGGAGTTCAAATAAACGTGGGGAAACACTTAAAATATCTGGGTCTAACACTCGACCCCCGCCTGTCCTTTGAGGAGCATTTCCTCAGACTAACGCCAAAACTCATGGCAACGGCTGGCTCCCTCAGCGGTCTCCTCAGCAACGTTGGAGGGCCTAATGTGGCGTGCAGGCGACTGTACGCCACCGTCATCCGGTCCATGGCTCTCTATGGCGCTCCTATATGGGCTGGGAGACTTAAAATTCGGACGAGGGCACTGCTGAGGGCCCCTCAGAGGGTGATGGCAATTCGCCTGGTGCGCGGCTATCGCAGCGTCTCACTCGAGGCGGCGTGCGTCCTTGCCGGCACCCCGCCATGGGAGCTAGACGCCAAAGTCCTCGCGACGGTTTATGCCCGTGTGTCGGAGGCCCGCGCGAGGGGCGAGCGTCCCATGGCGGACACAATCATGGCCTGGCGGACGCAGGAACAAGAACTACTCCTGCTGGAATGGAGCGAGGCGCTGCGCGAGCCGTCGGCTGGCAGAGCAGCAATTGAGGCCATCAGGCCCGTGTTGAAAGAGTGGGTCACGAGGCGGCACGGAGTTTTGACTTACCAACTGACGCAGGTCCTCTCGAACAAGGGATGTTTCGGGAGGTACCTGCATTTGGTGGCAGGTAGGGAGCCAGCTCCTAACTGCCACCACTGTGCCGCCTCGGTGGACGATAGTCGCCACACATTAGAGGACTGTTCGGGCTGGACAAACGAGCGCGCGGCTTTGGTCGCGAGTGTAGGGACTGACCTCTCGCTGCCAACTCTGGTGGCGAAGATGGTCAGCAGCAAAAGCGCATGGGACGCCGTGGCCACATTCGCCTTCAACGTAATGCGTGCCAAGGAAGATAGCGAAAGGGAGCGCGAAAGGGCCCCTGAAGCGCACCCGATGAGACGGGCGCGCACAGGGCGCAGGCGCTTAGCCCACACGCGGAACATACCGCCATAACGGGAGTCTCCGGGCGAGTGATTTGGGGAAATCGCTCGCCCATCGGAGAGGAGACCCCGGGCTGGTCGGTGTCATGCCAGGTGTACCGGGCATGGCACCAAGGAGCAACAATGCTCCTAGGAAGGATGCTCCGTATGGAGCCAAGTTGGAAAGGGGTGGAACGGTTCTGTCTGTTCCCCCCTCAGCGCACACTGCCCCCGTGGAGACACTGTTGGGACCCATGGGGCAGCTAGCGCGGGACGGTACACCCCGGGATGTTTAGTGGGTATGCCTCCGTCTCTTCTTTACAAAGGGCGGAGGAGACTCCCACACTCCCCCACCGGCCATCCCCAGGCTGGCGGGGGGTCCATAAAGGATTTTACCCGGGCAAAAAAAAAAAAAAAAAAAAAAAAAAAAAAGGTTAGGTTAGGTTAGGTTAGGTTAGGTTAGGTTCCCCCCCGATTTGTGCTGCCACCTTGCCGTGGTGGGGGGGCTTGAGTGCCTCAAGGATCCGTCGGGGCCATACCGGCCAGGGTCACCCATGCCGGGCGGGCCCGCGGGGAGAGGCGAGACTAAGAGCAGCGCTACACTTTATAAAGTATATATTGTTTGTTTGTTTTGTTTTCGTTTGTTTTGGTTTTATCGTTGTATATATTGTGTCTTTTGGTTTGTTTAATTTTTTGGTTTACTTCTTCGTTCTTTGTTTTGTTCTATTGTTTTTCTTTCCTGTCATATTTATATACTTTCGCCTTCATCTTTCTAAGACGTTTGGAAGGGAGCAAAATACACTATGGAAAGTCACGGATTGCAAAATAGTCCCCGGGCGGGTCCCAGCTCGACTATGTCAGCTGGGGAATCCCGCACTGTCGACCCTTCGGGGGAGGCAGTCTGCCCCTCGTACTACGGGGGGGGCACAAGACGTGAACCTACCACTAAGGGTAGCAAGGGAGAGGCCACCGTGCCGCAATCACAAGTAGAGGTAGCCGGAACTGACGGCGGAGCAAAGGGCAAATTGCCATTTGTAGAAGTAGCCGGACGAGACGGCGTTATATATCGTTTCCCGGGCGATCGAGTGCCGGATGCGATCTCGGAGGATGACGAGGTGATCGTTTTACAGGAGAAGGAGAGGTTTGACGAAAGGGTGCGCCGTACACCTGGCCCCCAAAGGGACACCAAGGGACGCTTTGCGTCGTCCCGGTCTGCCTCCCCATTACCGGCATCACAGCCGAAGGGAAAGATGAAGACTCCGGTGGTGGTCCTTGAGGACATCCTCAGGCCCACATCGCCACGGACCTTGGACATGGAGCGCACTGCGCGAGAATTGGGATTAGAGATGTCGACAGACGGAGAGTCCGTCTACGACTCGGACTCTGAATACGGGGGCCCGCTGCGGAGAGCCGGCAGTAAGAGGCGTCTCGACTCCGACGACGACCCCCCTGCTGCTGAGGCCGCAGAGAAGGTCCCCAGGGTGGACGAGTCCCCGCGAGGGCGGGGTCGGCCGCCCACCACCGGGCAGCACGTGGGCAAATGGCAGGCCAAGAAGGAGATGCTGGCTGCCAAACGAGCCTTTGAGGAAGAGGATAAACGGGAGCTAAGGGAGAGGCCCCCCGCAGAGCCTCCTGCGGTGAAGGCCCCCAAGGCGAAACCCGTTTACAGGCCCGATCAGGACCCACATGGTCTAGTCGGGTCTGACCTGGAGCGACGAATGGCCGAGGAGGTCGCTAACATCCGCGACGTTGCGAAGGCCTCCGCCAACTTAAAAGGCACCTTTATAAAGCGCCTTAAGGAAGCAGCCACCTTCATTGAGGGAGCGGCAGAAGTCCTCATTCGGCGGTCCGCTGATGAGGAGGTCGCCATGCTTCGATCTCAGAATCGGAGACTCCAAGAGGACAGGAAGGAGTACCGCCGAGCGAATGCGGAGCTCGTGAAAAGGGTAGACGCCTTAGAAGAGCAAGTGGAGAGGCTCAAGAAGAGGCCAGGGAAGGGGAAAGGCAGTTCGGGCTGTTCCTGTGCGTCCTCCGGCGTACAAAGGATCACCGAAGAGCCAATGATAATTGTGAGAAGACCGAACCCGGTGACGGCTGAGGTGGAGGCGGCCCTGAAGGCCCTAGGGATTGTCGCCAAGTACGCCACCGAGTACAATGTGTCAGATGAATTCCGGGACATGCGGCACCTACCCCGCGTGCCCCAGGAACTACAGGAAGCCCTCTTTGGAGGTCCGGAGCCCCCGGCACCCTCCTCTGAGCCGGTCGCGCCCCCAGTGGCTTCAGTGCCTCGGGCGCCAACCAGGACGATGACAGCTGGCAGTGCCCCAGCCGCCACATCACCGGCGGCAGAGGGCCCTGCCAAGAAAAAGAAGGCCAAAAAGGCCAAGAAGAAGAGCCTCGCAGCTCAACGTGCGCCGGATGCCGAGAGGGCAGACCTCGGACCGGTCCCGGCGCCACAAGAAGAATGGCAAGTTGTGGGGCGACGCAAACGCCCCAAGACACAAGCAAGTGGCATAAAACCAAGGGAGGAGGCGCGCAAGACCCCGCCGGCACCCAAGCGGAAGCCCAAGGCCTCTCGGCTGAGGGTACCGCGCACGCCGGCGGTGGTCATTACATTGCAGCCCGGCGCAGTGGAGAAAGGGCTCCACTACGCCAAGGTAATTAATATGGCAGCTGCGCAAATTAAATGGGAGGAACTGGGGCTCCCGCGCCCACTCTGTAAGCCCACGGCTACAGACGGGCGCGTACTAACCCTCCCCCCAGGGGAAGAAAATGCCAAGAAGGCTGACATCCTGGCGGCTAAATTGCGGGAGGTATTCAGCGCGGAGGACCTGAAGATCTCCCGTCCTGTGAAGACGGCAGAGCTGGGCATCACTCTCCTGGATGACTCCGTCACCAGGGAGATGATCGCCGCAGCGATTGCCATTAAGGGAAGATGCGACGCCGCACAAATCAAGTGCGGCGAGATACGCAAAGGTCCCCAGAACATGGGGAAGGTGTGGGTGCAGTGCCCGGTGGCGGCGGCCAAAGTGGTCTGTCGTGACCGCTTAGCGGTGGGTTGGTCGTCGGCCCGGGTGGAGCTGCTGGGGGCGAGGCCCCTGCAGTGCTTTAAGTGTCTGCAATACGGACACACAGCGGCATTATGCCAGGGAGGAGAGGACCGCAGCGATCTCTGTTATCGTTGCGGTCAAGCCGGCCACATTGCGGCTACGTGCCGCGCGCAGCCGCACTGCGTAGCTTGCGCGGCGGCAGGCAAAGAGGCAGACCATCGAGGAGGCAGGTATATGTGCCCTGCGGCCAATCGTCGCGGGGCACGAGGGATTACCAAGGCCAGCGCACCCAAGCCGCGGCCTGCCTGTCCCCGACCCCCCAAGCAAGGGGGAGGGAGGAGGATGGACACGTCATAGTCCGTCCTAAGCCATGGGTATGGCGGCGGGCGTGGGAGATCCCGCCGCCTGTAAAAGCCCTAGGGCAGAGTGGTGGCGCCATTCTGACTGGCGCCCCACACATTCCGGCAGAGAGCGGCTATCACATGCCGCTCCAAGTGGGAGAGGTCCCGCGAGGGACCAGCGCCTGCTGGGTTGAGAGTGGTGAACTTTAGGCCCCACGTCAACTCCCCAGCAGGCCGGGCCGGAATCGAGGGGTTTAGTGAGTAGGAGTCTCACATAACCCAGCCGTCTCCCACACGGCTGGGTACCCATGATGGGTTCCCCTTTTTTTAAAAAAAAGGTTAGGTTAGGTTAGGTTGGGCGGGTGGAAGGGGAAGTCACAGAGGCTACTGGTAAGACCTGGTGACTTCGTCTTTCACCGTACTCCATTGTCTTTCCCGGCAATGTGAGGGGTGTTGGTCTTGGGTGGAGCACTACTGTTGCGTCGAAACCCAAGGCAAGTGTGGTTGTTATCCTGCTCGTGGTTGCCGCCTGCTTTTGGTCTGGCCCTTCTGGACAGACGTAGCCGAAACAGCCATGCGCCTTCCCGTCTTAATTCTCCACTTCCCTCCTTTCCCTTACCCTGTTTCCTGTCGTTCCGAGTCCTCACTTAATTTATTTTAACACTATCCTTTTGTTGCTTTTGTTGCTGTTATACTTCGTTTTGTTTTGTTTTGTTTGTTTTGGTTTCGTTGTTTTGTTTTGTTCGTTTTGTTTGTTGTTTGTTTGTTTGTTTTGGTATTTGGTTTTGTTTGTTTTGGTTTGTTACTTTCCCTAACTTTTCTATCTTTTTGTTTATTTCTTTGCTATTCGTTTCTTCGGGTTTGGGGGGGTGTGCTTAGGACGACGTTTTGGAGGGAAAACAATCATGGAAAGACGCGAGATGAAAATAAGTCCCCGGGCGGGTCCCAGTTCGACTGTGTCAGCTGGGGAATCCCGCACCGCTTCTCCCTCGGGGGAGGCGGTCTGCCCCTCGTACTACGGGGGGGGCACATACCGCGAAACTGCCAATAAGGGTAGGACGGGAGGAAAGAAGGCCACGATGGCGAAATTACTGGAAGAGGAGGAAGCCGGTACTGACGGCGAAGTAGAGAGGAGTGAGGGGTGCAGCCTAACAGGCCCCCTGAGGGACGGGAAGGGGCGATTTAGATCGTCTTCTCGGCCCAGCGTAGAGGACAACAATCCGGTGGTGGTCCTTGAGGACTGCCTCAGGCCAGGGACGCCCCGGAGCGTTGAAAGACTGAGAAGAGAGAGGGAACTCGGCCTAGATATGTCGACGTCCGGCGATGAGGACGTCGAATTCCTGTCCGACTCGGACTGTTCTCTGCGGAGAACCAGCAGCAAGCGTCGTCTGGACGTCGAAGACGATGCTGCTGCTGAGGCCGCGGAGAAGGTCCCACGGGTTGAGGACGCCCCACGAGGGCGTGGAAGACCGCCCACCACCGGCAAACACGTCGGTCAGTGGCGGAAAAAGAAAGAGAAGGAGGCTGCCGAAATGGCCGCACAAGAAGAGAGGGATAAGGAGGAGTACATTGCTCGATGGGGAACGAGCTGGCCTCCTGCCCCCAGTCAAGAGCGACTGGAAATCGAACGTGCGTGCAAGGAGCAGCAAGAACGCCTAGAAAAGGAGATCAGGGAGGCGGATGAGCGCGCTGCGCAACAGGGAGTGACACCCAGCAGGCTTTATCAAGCTGTTAGGGTTGCCGACGTAGAGGAGATGAACGGCATTGAGCTGTCCCGTACGATCGGCAATGGAGTGGCAAAGATAAGGGAGGTGATTACACACTCCAAAAACTTGAAGGGGACGTGCATTCGGGACGTGAAAGACGGCCTGGCAGCGATCCTAGACGCAACGGAGGTATTTACACGCCGCACAGAGTCCTCGGAAGTGGCCCTGCTGCGGGCGCAGGTGAAGACCCTCACTGATCAAGTGACGGGCATGGAGTTGCAGTGCACTGAACAGCGGCGCACGATTGACGGGCTACATGCTCGGCTTACTAAGGCCGAGGTAGCCCGTACAGAGAAGTCGGTACGCCCCTCCTCGTCAGTGGAGGGTCTGGACACACAAGTCCTAAGTAGGATCATTTTGACCCAGGTGGGGAACATTCTCAACCCCCGCCTGGAGGAAATAGAGCGCCGTCTTCCCCCGGCGAAAAGTGTACGCCCGCCTCTCGCGTCGGATGCTGCTTTGGCCCCAATGGCCGAGGCTGCCGCGACCGAGGCGACAAGGCCGGCGAAGAAAAAGAAGAAGAAGAAGAGTGCCGCCAAAGCGGCTGCCAACGTGAGGAGAGAGGTCGGGCCGACGGCACCAACCGTCCCTGCCCAAGCCGCCACGTCAGCTGCGGCTCAGGCCTCCTCCAAACCAAAGAGGAAGCCGAGGCAGAGCCTCGCGGCGCGGAGAGTACCGGATGCGGAGAGCGCGGATGTCGCGCCCGCCATGTCACGGGCAAGTTGGAGTACGGTGGTCCGTAAAGGGGCCACCAAGACGGCAGTAATCCAGCCGCAAGAAGGCAGTAGACCACCGCCACCGAAGCGCAAGCCCAAAGCCTCGCGGCTGCGGGCCCCGCGCAAGGAGGCGGTAGTCCTCACTCTGCTGCCAAACACGACTGAAGAAAGGATCACCTACGCGGAGGTGATCCGAATAATGAAGAGCCGGGTTGCCCTGGCGGATCTGGGCCTACATGTCCCCAAGTTCAGGGAGGCAGCGACGGGTGCGCTTGTCGTGGAGGTCCCGGACGCGGAGAAAGCGGACGCTCTTGCCGCGAAATTCAGAGAGGCGTTCGAACCAGGAGTTCTTCGTGTGGCGCGGCCGGTCAAATCGGCCGAGCTGCGCCTACACGGACTTGACCCTTCGGTCACGGAAGAGGAAGTCGTGGCGGCTGTAGCGAGCACCGGCGTGTGCGACGCAGCGGTCGTCAAGTGCGGCAAAATAACGAGAGTGCGCAGATCGGGCATAGGCACAGTGTGGGTGCGGTGCCCGGTCCTGGCGGCCAAGACGATCGCCCGGGGTCAGCTGACCATAGGGTGGACGTCGGCCCGAGTGGAGCTCCTTCGGCAGCGCCCCCGAATGTGTTACCGGTGTCTGGAGACCGGGCACATCGGGGCATGCTGCAAGTCAGAGAAGGATCGGGGTGGCGTCTGCTACCAGTGCGGGGAGGGCGGTCACAAGGCCGCCAGCTGCAGCGCCAAGCCGCGCTGCGTCGTGTGCGCCGATTACGGCCGAGACGCCAACCACAGGTGTGGTCGGGCGAGTTGTCTCGGCCCGAAGAAGCGAAAGCCGCCCGACAAGGGGGCCGAGCAGGAACGGATGGACACATAGTTCCATCCGCCGACATAAGGCCGATTCAGTCGGCCCGGGAAGACTGGCCGGTTCTGTCCGGGTCCAGGTACGATGGTGGTGATGCGCAGTGATGCGCAGAGATAGGGTCGAGGTCGTTGTGATCACACACGGTGGGTGGAGCACACGGAGATATTGGTCCCGAACCGCTCCCCACCAGGAAGGGAAGATACAGAGGTAGGTTTAGTGGGTATGGGGACGTCCATTTCTAGGGCGCTCTCGAGTCCCACATAACCCTGCCGCGTCCACTCGCGTTGACACTCTCTCCGCGAGTGGATGCGCCAGGGTATCCGTAAAAAGGATTCCCCCTCTTTAAAAAAAAAAAAAAAAAAAAAGGTTAGGTTAGGTTAGGTTAGGTTAGGTTGGGCGGGTGGAAGGGGAAGTCACAGAGGCTACTGGTAAGACCTGGTGACTTCGTCTTTCACCGTACTCCATTGTCTTTCCCGGCAATGTGAGGGGTGTTGGTCTTGGGTGGAGCACTACTGTTGCGTCGAAACCCAAGGCAAGTGTGGTTGTTATCCTGCTCGTGGTTGCCGCCTGCTTTTGGTCTGGCCCTTCTGGACAGACGTAGCCGAAACAGCCATGCGCCTTCCCGTCTTAATTCTCCACTTCCCTCCTTTCCCTTACCCTGTTTCCTGTCGTTCCGAGTCCTCACTTAATTTATTTTAACACTATCTTTTTGTTGTTTTGTTGTTGTTATACTTCGTTTTGTTTGTTTGTTTTGGTTTTTGTTTTGTTTGTTTGTTTTGTTCGTTTTGTTTGTTGTTTTTGGTTTTGTTGTTTTTGTTTTGTTTGTCTGTCTTTCTATTCTGTCTTTTTGTTTCGTTTCGGTTTCTGTTTTGTAGTTTCTTTGGGTTGCGGCTCTCGGGGTTTTTCCGGGGGCTCGCAGGGGGGAAATGTGTTTAGGGCGATGTATTGGGAGAAGATAGCAACATGGAAAAGCACGGATACAAAACAACTCCCCGGGCGGGTCCCAGTTCGTCGGTGACGGCTGGGGAATCCCGCACCCCTGCGCCTAACAGTGCGGGGGTCTGCCCCACGTTATACGGGGGGGGCAGTACTCGTGTTGCTCCATCTGCCGCATCGGCAGGTGTCGAGAGGAGGAGGGCCACCGAGCCGAAATTACAACAGTATGTAGAGGTAGCCGGAAGAGACGGCGTAGTTTATCGCTTTCCCGGCGATCGAGTGCCGGATGCGATATCTGAGGACGACGAGGTAATCGTAGAGGAGAGGGAGAGGTTGTACGAAGGGGTGCGCCGAACACCTGGCCCCCAAAGGAACGACAAGGGTCGCTTTGTGTCGTCCCGGTCGGCCTCTCCAAGCTCGGCTTCAAGGCCGAAAGGGATGAGGAAAGCTCCGGTGGTGGTCCTTGAGGACTGCCTCAGGCCTGGGACGCCCCGGAGCGTCGAAAGACTAAGGCGAGAGAGAGAGCTCGGTCTGGACATGTCGACGTCTGGCGAGGAGGACGTCGAACTCCTGTCCGATTCGGACTGTTCTCTGCGGAGAGCCAGCAGCAAGCGTCGTCTGGACGTCGAAGACGACGCTGCTGCCGAGGCCGCGGAGAAGGTGCCCCGAATAGAGACGGTCCCCAAAAGGGGGAAAGCTAAGAAGGCCAGCGACAGTTTGGAGGATGTTCCCGAGGGTAACACCTCGGATGAGCCCTCAGAGGACGCCCCAAGAGGGCGGGGAAGACCGCCAACCACCGGCCAACACGTAGGCCTGTGGCGCAAAAAGAAAGAGAGGGAGGCGGCCCTCGAAGAAGAAAGGGAACTGGCGGAGTTCGAAGCTCGCTGGGGTCCGTTCCAGCCTCCAACTGCGGAGCAAATTGCAGAGAGGCAGGAAATAGAGAGGAACGCCAAGGCGCAACAGGAGCGCCTGGACAGGGAGACGAGAGAGGCGGACACGCGCGCTGCGGAGCAGGGAGTCGCTCCCAGCAGGCTCTATCAGCCGGTGCGCGATGCCGATGTGGACGACATGAACGGGATCGAGCTGGCCCGTACCGTCCACAACGGCGTTACCAAGATTCGAGAGGTGATAAAGAGCTCGAAGAACCTCAAGGGGACGAGCATACGGGAAGTGAAAGACGGCCTAGCCGCAATAATGGACGCAGCAGAGGTGCTGACGCGCCGCACAGAGTCCGGGGAAGTGGCTCTGTTGCGGGCGCAGGTCACCACACTCCAGGACCAGATGAGAGACACGGAGATAAGGTGCGCCGAACAACGGCGCACGATAGACGAGCTGCGCGCTCGGCTAACTAAGGCCGAGGCAGCTCGTATTGAGAGGACGATGCGCCCCTCTACAACAACAGAGGGGCTCGATGTACAGCTCTTGAGCCGTACAATCATGACCCAGGTGGGGAGCATGCTTAACGCCCGCCTGGGGGAGATTGAGTGCCGGCTTCCCCCGGCAAGGAGTTTGCGCCCGCCTCTCGCGTCGGACGCTGCCCGGGCCCCAGTGGCCGAGGCGGCTAGGCCTGACGTCGATGGGCCGGCTCCAAAAAAGAAGAGAAAGAAGAAGGGAGCCGCAAAAGCGGCTGCCCCCTTGACGAGAGAGGTCGGGCCGACGGCACCAACAGTCCCTGCCCAAGCCGCCACAACACCTGCGGCTTCGGCCTCCTCCAAACAGAAGAGAAAGCCGAGGAAGAGCCTCGCAGCTCAGAGAGCGCCGGATGCGGAGCACGGGGATGTCGAGCCCGCTCCGGACAGAGAAGGGTGGAGTCTGGTGGTCCGTAGAGGGGCCACCAAGAAGGCAGTCCAGCCACCAGAAGGCAGTAGACCGCCGCCACCGAAGCGCAAGCCCAAAGCCTCGCGGCTGCGGGCCCCGCGCAAGGAGGCGGTAGTCCTCACTCTGCTGCCAAATGCGGCTGAGGAAAGGGTTACCTACGCGGATGTGATCCGGAAAATGAAGAGCCGGGTCGCCCTAGCAGATCTGGGCCTCCATGTGCCCAAGTTCAGGGAGGCAGCGACGGGTGCGCTCGTCGTGGAGGTCCCGGACAAAGAGAAGGCGGACGCGCTTGCCGCGAAGTTTAGGGAGGCGTTTGAGCCAGAAGTTCTTCGTGTGGCGCGGCCGGTCAAGTCGGCCGAGCTGCGCCTACACGGACTTGACCCTTCGGTCACGGAGGAGGAGGTCGTGGCGGCCGTTGCAAGCACCGGCGAGTGTGACGCGGCGGCCGTCAAATGCGGCACAATAATGAGAGTGCGCCGATCGGGCATAGGCACAGTGTGGGTGCGGTGCCCGGTCCTGGCGGCCAAGACGATCGCCCGGGGTCAGCTGACCATAGGGTGGACGTCGGCCCGAGTGGAGCTCCTTCGGCAGCGCCCCCGAATGTGTTACCGGTGTCTGGAGACCGGGCACATCGGGGCGTGCTGCAAGTCAGAGAAGGATCGGGGTGGCGTCTGCTACCAGTGCGGGGAGGGCGGTCACAAGGCCGCCAGCTGCAGCGCCAAGCCGCGTTGCATAGTGTGCGCCGATTACGGCCGAGACGCCAACCACAGATGTGGTCGGGCGAGTTGTCTCGGCCCGAAGAAGCGAAAGCCGCCCGACAAGGGGGCCGAGCAGGTACGGATGGACACGTAGTCCATCCGCCGACATAAGTGCCGATTCATTCGGCCCGGGAAGGCTGGCCGGTTCTGTCCGGGCCCAGATAACGAGGTGATGGTGCGCAGTGGCAGCGCAAAGACAGGGTAGAGGTCTTTGACCACACACGGTGGGTGGAGCACACGGCGATATTGGTCCCGAACCGCTCCCCACCAGGAAGGGAAGATTTGCAGAGGTTAGGTTTAGTGGGTATGGGGACGCCTAGATCTAGAGCGAGCTCGAGTCCCACATAACCCTGTCGCGTCCACTCGCGTTGACACTTTCTCCGCGAGTGGATGCGCCAGGGTATCCGTAAAAAGGATTCCCCCTCTTTAAAAAAAAAAAAAAAAAAAGGTTAGGTTAGGTTAGGTTAGGTTCCCCCCCGATTTGTGCTGCCACCTTGCCGTGGTGGGGGGGCTTGAGTGCCTCAATGATCCGTGGGGCCATACCGGCCAGGGCCTCCCATGCCGGGCGGGCCCACGGGGAGAGGTGAGACGAAGAGCAGCGCTACCTTTTATTAAGTATTTCTTGTTTGTTTTTGTTTGGTTTTGTTTTGGTTTTATCGTTGTATATATTCTGTCTTTTGGTTTTGTTTTGTTTTTGGTTGTCTTCTTGGTTTTGTTTTGTTTGTTTTCGTATATCTTTCCTTTCTTATATATCTTACTTTCGTCTTCTTTTTCCTGACGTTTTGGGAGGAGTTAAGCATCATGGAAAAGCACGGATACGAAACTATTCCCCGGGCGGGTCCCAGTTCGCCGGTGGCGGCTGGGGAATCCCGCACCCCTGCGCCTAACAGTGCGGGGGTCTGCCCCACGTTATACGGGGGGGGCAGTACTCGTGTTGCTCCATCTGCCGAATCGGCAGGTGTCGAGAGGAGGAGGGCCACTGTGCCGCAATTACCATTTATTGAAGTAGCCGGAAGAGACGGCGTAATATACCGCTTCGCAGGCGACCGAGTGCCGGACGCGGTATCGGAAGATGACGACGTAATCGTCGTAGAGAAGGAGAGGGTGGACGAAGGGGTGCGCCGAACACCTGGCCCCCAAAGGGATGACAAAGGCCGATTTGTCTCGTCCCGGTCTGCCTCCCCATGCTCGGCGTCAAAGCCGCAGGAGAAAGGGAAGACTCCGGTGGTGGTCCTTCAGGACTGCCTTAGGCCTGCGACGCCCCGGAGTGTGGAAAGATTAAGGCTCCAGAAGGAGATCGGGCTGGACATGTCAACGTCTGGCGAGGAGGACTTCATGTCCGAGGACTTCATGTCCGACTCGGACTGCGAGGGCCCACTGCGGAGGTCCGGCAGCAAGAGACGTCTTGACAGTGACGACGACTCTGCTGCCGAGGCCGCAGATAAGGTCCCCAGGATGGAAGAGCTCCCGAGAGGACGGGGAAGGCCACCTACCACAGGCAAGTTCGTCGGCCAGTGGCAGGCAAGGAAAGAAATGGAGGCGGCCAAACGAGCCCTCCAACAGGATGAAGCAAGAGAGCTTAGGGAGAGGCCACCTGCAGAGCCACCTGTGGTGAAGGCCCCCAAGCCTAAGCCCGCATACCGGCCCGACCAAGACCCGCATGGTCTAGTCGGGTCGGATCTGGAAAGACGAATGGGGGAGGAGATTCGGAAGATCCTGGACGTCGCTAAGAACTCCGGGAACTTAAAGGGGACGTTCATAAAAACCCTTAAGGAGGCGGCGGCCTTTATGGGGGGGGCGACGGAGGTCCTCATTCGGCGGTCTGCCAATGAGGAATCTGAAATGCTCCGCTCCCAAAATCGAAGGCTGAGGGAGGAAAATCGCGAATACCGCAGAGAAAACGCGGATTTGATGAAAAGACTCGACCATCTCGAGTCCGAGGTTGAGAAACTTAAAAATAAGTCAAGGGGGAAGAATTCGGCACGCTCTGGCGCGTCCTCCGGCGCGCAGTATTTCGAAGAGATGCCGATGGTCAAACGACCAAATCCAGTGGCGCCTGAGGTCGAGGCCCAGCTTAGGGCCCTCGGCATAGTGGCCAAATACGCCACTGAGCTTAATACTTCGGATGACTTTCGGGACATGCGGAGCCTCCCCCGCGTGCCCCGGGAGCTGCAAGAGGCTCTCTTTGGTGCCCCTGAGCCTACGGCGCCGTCCTCCGAGACCGCTGCGCCCTCAGAGGTCTCTGAGCCCAGAGAGGCCCCAGCGCCCCCGGCGCAACCACGGAAGAAGACCACTGGCAGTGCCCCGGCCGCCCCATCACCGGCGGCTCCGGGCCCTGCCAAGAAGAAGAAAGCCAAAAAGGCTAAGAAGAAGAGCCTCGCGGCTCAGAGTGCGCCGGACGCCGAGAGATTGGACCTTGGGTCAACTCCAGCACAAGGCGAGTGGGAAGTAGTGGGCTCTCGCAAGAAGGCCAAGAAAAAGAAGGCTAAGGCTCAGCCCATGCCTAGGGAGGAAGTGCGCAAGCCACCGCCGCCACCGCCGGCACCCAAGCGGAAGCCTAAGGCCTCGCGGCTCAAGGTACCGCGCACGTCGGCGGTGGTCATCACCTTGCAGCCCGGCGCAGTGGAGAAAGGGCTCCACTACGCCAAGGTTATAAATATGGCTGCGGCCCAAATAAAGTGGGAGGAACTGGGGCTCCCGCGCCCACTCTGCAAGCCTACGGCCACAGACGGGCGCGTACTGACGCTCCCCCCAGGGGAAGAAAACGCGAGGAAGGCTGACCTCTTGGCGGATAAACTGCGGGAGGTCTTCAGTGCGGAGGAGCTGAAGATCTCCCGCCCTGTGAAGACCGCGGAGCTGGGCATCTCTCTCCTGGATGACTCCGTCACCAGGGAGATGATCGCCGCAGCGATTGCAGCAAAGGGAGGATGCGACGCCGCACAAGTCAAGTGCGGCGAAATTCGTAAGGGTCCCCAAAATATGGGGAAGATGTGGGTGCGGTGCCCGGTGGCGGCGGCCAAAGTGGTCTGCCGAGACCGCTTAGCGGTGGGTTGGTCGTCGGCCCGGGTGGAGCTGCTGGGGGCGAGGCCCCTGCAGTGTTTTAAGTGTCTCCAGTTTGGACACACGGCGGCACTATGCCAGGGAGGAGAAGACCGCAGCGATCTCTGCTATCGCTGCGGTCAAGCCGGTCACGTTGCGGCTACATGCAACGCGGCGCCGCATTGCGTAGTCTGCGAGGCGGCTGGCAAAGCGGCAGACCACAGAGGAGGCAGGGATAAGTGCCTTGCGGCCAAGAGTCGCGGGGTACGGGGAGTTCCCAGGGCCAGCGCACCCAAGCCGCGGCCCCCCTGTCCCCGACCCCCCAAGCAAGGGGGAGGGAGGAGGATGGACACGACATAGTCCGTCCTAAGCCATGGGTATGGCGGCGGGAGTGGGAGACCCCGCCGCCTGTAAAAGCCCTAGGGCAGAGTGGCAGCGTCATTCTGACTGGCGCGCCACACATTCCGGCAGAGCGGCTATCACACGCCGCTCCAAGTGGGAGAGGTCCCGCGAGGGACCAAAGCCTGCTGGGAGAGAGTGGTGAACAACCAGGCCCCACGTTAACTCCCCAGCAGGCCGGGCCGGAATCGAGGGGTTTAGTGAGTAAGAGTCTCACATAACCCGGCTGTCTCCCACGCGGCCGGGTACCCATGATGGGTTCCCCTCGTAAAAAAAAAAAAAAAAAAAGGTTAGGTTAGGTTAGGTTAGGTTAGGTTCCCCCCCGATTTGTGCTGCCACCTTGCCGTGGTGGGGGGGCTTGAGTGCCTCAATGATCCGTGGGGCCATACCGGCCAGGGCCTCCCATGCCGGGCGGGCCCACGGGGAGAGGTGAGACGAAGAGCAGCGCTACCTTTGATATCGTATTATATTGTCTAATTTAATTTGGTTTTTCTTTTGTTTGTTTTGTCGTATATATCCTGTCTTTTAGTTGTTTTGTTTTGGTTGTTTTCTTCGTTTTGTTTTGTTCGATTTATTATTCTCTATACTATCATATATATTGTACTTTCGTCTTCCTTTTTCTGACGTTTTGGTGGAAATAGCAAAAATGGAGATACGCCCTGATAAAAAATTTGGTCCCCGGGCGGGTCCCAGTTCGCCGGTGGCGGCTGGGGAATCCCGCGGCGTCGCGCCTAACAGTGCGGCGTCCTGCCCCTCGTACTACGGGGGGGGCAATCAGAGCGTCTCATCTGTTGCTTCGGCGATGGATGTTGTTGGGAGTAGACGGGCCAGTGTGCCGAAATCACAAGACGGAGTAGCCGGAACTGACGGCGGAGTTAAGGAAAAGGCGACAGGGGTGGCGAAAACATCTGCCCCCCTGCGTGACGGTAAGGGGCGTTTCAGCTCGTCCCGATCGTCCTCGCCATACCCGGCCTTGAGGCCGAGGGAGGAGACGGCGAAACAGCCGGTAGTTGTGTTGGAGGATTGTCTGCGGCCAGCGTCACCACGCGTTGACTTCCTCAAGACAATTGAGTCAGACTTTGGTGTCGACCTTGGTCTCTCCGACGAGGAGTATCTCGACTCGGACGACGTCATGTCCGGGTCTGAGGATGGCGGGGGCCCGCTGCGGAGAGCCGGCAGCAAGCGTCGTCTGGACGTCGACGACGACGCTGCTGTCGAGGCCGCGGAAAAGGTCCCCAGGATTGAGGCGCGTCCCAAAGAGGGGAAGGCCAGGAAGGCCACCATGGAGAGGAAGGAGGATGTGCCCGAGGGTGACCAGCGCAAACCGCGCGATGAGTCCCCCTCGGATGAGCCCTCCTTCCGATACGACCGTGACCCGGAAGAGCTGGTGGGTCACGATCTACAGAGGAGGATCAGAGAGGAGGTGAACAATCTGCGGAAAGTCGCCTCCAGCTCGAAAAACCTCAAGGGAGGCTTCGTCCGCAAGCTCAAGGACGCGGCCACCTTCTTGGAGGGGGCAACGGACGTCCTACAAAGGCGGTCCGCCACGGAGGAGTCGGCCATGCTGCGCGCCGAGAATCGGAGGCAGAAGCGGCAGATGGACGAACTCCAACAGGAGTACTGCGAGGTTCGCAGGGAGCTGGGGGACATGAAGGGCAAGCTCGCGAAGATGGAAGAGGAGTTACTGAAGGCGCGGTCCTCCAGCTCCTCTAAAGCACCGGCCGACCTAGGGCCGGATGGCAGACGGTGCAAGACTCCGTTGCCCGTTGCTGTGGAGGCCGAACTCAAGGCCCTCCGTATCAGCACCAGGTTCGCAACGGAGGGCAACACGTCCGACGAGTTCCGCGACTTGCGCGGACTCCCGCGGATTCCCGCCCATCTCAAGGCGGCGATGTTCCCGCCGGAGGGAGAGACACAGCCGGTGCCAGTAGCGCCGGCTAAGAGCACCGCCTGCGCGGCGGTGCAAACCGGAGAGGACGAGCCTCCTGCCGTGAGGACGAAGAAGGGGGCCAAGCCGGTAAAACCGAAGACTGGTCCTGCCCCGGCCGCAACAACATCTGCGGCCCCGGCCCCGGCCCTCTCCAAGTCCAAGCGGAGGAGAGAGCGAAAGAAGAACCTCGCAGCCCAGCGAGCGCCGGACGCGGAGCGCGCAGATGTCGCACCTGCCCCCGCCACGGCCCCTGCCCCGGCTCGAGAGGGATGGAATATGGTGGTCCGCAGAGGGGCCCCCAAGAAAAAGAGGTCAGTTGAGCCTCCTCGGCCGCAACTCGACGGCAGACAGCCTCCGGCGCAGCGGAAGCCCAAAGCCTCGCGGCTGCGGGTCCCACGCACGTCGGCGGTGGTCCTCACGCTGCTGCCGGGTGCGGCTGAGGAGAACTTAAACTACGGCGGAGTCCTGCGTACAGCCCGGACTCAGATGCCGTTGGAGGAGTTCGGGCTGCTCAAGCCCACCTTCAGGGAGGCAGTGACAGGGGCGCTCATCATTGAGCTGCCCGACGCTGAAAAGGCGGACGCCCTCGCCTCTCGCTTCAAAGAGGCGTTCGGGCCGGAGGTTCTCCGGGTGGCGCGGCCGGTCAAGTCGACCGAGCTGCGCCTCCACGGATTAGATCCCTCCATTGTGGAGGAAGAGGTCGCCTCGGCCGTCGCAAGCGCCGGTGGGTGTGATGCGGCGGCCGTCAAGTGCGGCCTAATAAGGAGGTCAAGCCGTTCGGGTCTGGGCACAGTGTGGGTGCGGTGCCCGACGGCGGTCGCGAAGAAGATCGCCCGAGGCCGTCTGTCAATCGGGTGGTCTTCGGCCAGGGTGGAGATCCTGCGGCAGCGGCCCCGGATGTGTTACCGGTGTCTTGAGACCGGTCACGTCGGGGCCTGCTGCACCTCGGATAAGGACCGCAGTAGCCTTTGCTACCAATGCGGCGAGGGTGGCCACAGGGCCGCTGACTGTGCAGCGAAGGCGCGCTGCGTGGTCTGCGCGGAGCAGGGCCGAGACGCCGACCACCGTTGTGGTCGTGTCAGCTGTCTCGGTCCAAAGAAAAGCAAGCCGCCCAGGAAGGTGGCTGCTGCGGTCCGGATGGACACTTAGTCCGTCCGTGACCTGAGTGGGGGCCCGTTCTGTCCGGGCCCACTCTCCGAGGTGTGCACACGCGCACGCAGGGTCGAGGCCAAAAATGGCCAAGCCAGGTGGTAGGGGCAGCTGGAGAAATCGGTCCCAAACGCCCCTCCACTGGGACGCGAGATCGGAGGAGTTTTAGTGGGTAGGCGGGGTGCACGACCATCTGTGCGCCCTGGAGCCCCACATACCCCGGTCGCCTTCCATCTTCAGACCGGGGACCCGTAAAAAGGGTTTCTCCTCCGCCCAAAAAAAAAAAAAAAAAAAAAAAAAAAAAAAAAAAAAAAAAAAAAAAAAAAAAAAAAAAAAAAAAAAAAAAAAAAAAAAAAAGGTTAGGTTAGGTTAGGTTAGGTTAGGTTCCCCCTCGACTGTGCTGCCACCTTGCCGTGGTGAGGGGGCTTGAGTGCCTCAAGGATCCGTGGGGCCATACCGGCCAGGGCCTCCCATGCCGGGCGGGCCCACGGGGAGAGGTGAGACTAAGAGCGGCACCATCTGTTATACATTATATATTGTTTTGTTTCTGTTCTGTTTCGTTTTGTCTTAAGTCGTATATATTCTGTCTTTTGGTTTTATGTTGTTTTGTTTACTTCTTCGTTCTATTTTGTTATTCGTTCTGTTCTGTTTTGTTATAATCTTTCCTATCGTATATATTCCTTCGCCTTATCTTTCAATGACGTTAGACGAGTAGAAAACCATTATGGATAGTCGCACTTTGGAAAATAGTCCCCGGGCGGGTCCCAGCTCAGCTGGGGAATCCCGCACTGTCGACCCTTCGGGGGAGGCAGTCTGCCCCTCGTACTACGGGGGGGGCACAAAATGTGATTTCCTTAAGGGAAAGAAGAAGGAGAAGAGTAATGTTACGGATGTGATGGATGCAATTAGCGCAACGATGGAGGTCTCAGCGAACAACCCCCCTGTCCAGCAAACGGTAACGCAGTTTCCGCGGCAGGGAGGGAGCGTAATCGCTGGAACAGCAAAAGAACTAGTGATCGAAGTAGGAGCCAGTTCAACTGGCGAACTCAGAAAGAGCAAGGTGCCCGTCCGCCTCACGTTTGGTCGAGAGACCAAGACCAAGGCAGTCGCCACAACATCTGGCGCCAATACGGGTCTGGCAAAAGAGCCGAAAGCCGCTTCACCGGCTAAAGAGGCAGTAGTGGTCCTCGAGGACATACTGCTAGAGAGGAGAGGTTCCGTCGACTCAGTCACGGACCTTACTAAGGACATGGACCAGGATGACGATAACGTCTCTATCGTCAGTGCCAACTCGACGAATTCAAGCAGGTCCCAGTCCGTGGAAGGGAAACGGAGAGCAGCCAGCAAACGAAGGCGTAAGAGCTCCTCAGACTCCGACGAGAGTGATACGGAGAAAACGCCCCGCTCGTCCCCACTATGCGTGAACTCGCAGCCGAAGCGTGGTCGAGGAAGACCTCCTACGACTGGCAAGCACGTGGGAGGGCTAAAAGCCAAAGCGGCAAAGGAAGCTGCCGAGAAGGAAGCTATATGGCTTCAAGCCGAAAAGGAGCTCGCGGAGTGCACGGTGGACCTCTGCCGCAGCGTCACGCGCAGCCGAGGACTGTCGGGTTCTGACCCCGACCTCAGGACGGCTGCCTCCCCCCCCTCCACAGTAAACCCCGTGGAGGAGATTAACACTTGCGTCGCCTACATACAAGAGGTCGGGCGCAAGTCCACTAATATCAAGGGGGAGCTGCGAGGTGGCCTCAAAATAGCCACGAGGAAGATCTCCGAGTCCGTCGAGATGTTGGCGGAACGAACCTCGACGGACGAGACCAAACGCCTCGAGGAGGAGAACGCCCGCCACAAGGCGGAGAATGCCCGCTTACAGGCGGAAGTGTCCGAACTCCGCAAGGAGATAGGTAAGCTGAGAGAGTTGTTGGAGCAACAACTCTCCAAGGACAGGGACGAGGTGTTCTACCGGACTATGACCGAGAGGCTGGGGGTCATGGTAGACGCCAGAATTGAGTCCAGAATCCCGGCTCAGACGCCTCAAGCGCCACTGCGCCCGCCTCTGGCCTCAGACAAAAAGCGGATGGAGGCTGCCCAGGTCTCAATACCTGTGGCCGCCCCTCTGCCTCAACGTGAGAAGACCGCATCGCGACGCACCGTGCCTGCACGTTCTGCCGTGCCAGCGCGTTCTGTGGTGCCTGCGCGTTCCGCTGCGCCTGCGCGTTCCACCGCGCCCGCACGTTCTGCCGTGCCTGCACGTTCTGCTGTGCCCGCGCGTTCTGCTGTGCCCGCGCGTTCCGCCGCGCCTGCACATGCCGCCGCGCCTGCGCGTACCGCCGCGCCCGCGCGTTCCGCCGCGCCCGCACGTTCCGCCGCGCCCGCACGTCCCGTTGCGCCTAAGAGGTCTGCGCCAACGGCCAACTCGTATGCCAAAGTTGCAGCGACCGCGCCGCCAAATGCAAGGGCCCCAGTTAGGGTGGCTGTCTCCAAAATCCCGACACCCAAGCCCGGCCCAAGCAAAGTGCCAATCCGCAGTGTGCCAAGCACGTCCAACAGTGCAACGGCTAACAGCGCGGCAATAGCACCTGAAGAGGAAATGGACGTCGTGGAACCCAATGAGGTTCCCGCAAATACCCAGATCACAAGTGGGTTAGAGGAGGCACTCACTCCTGAAGGCGGCACTGCCGCTTCAAGCGAGCAGAGTCAGGGAGAAGTAAACACTCGCCCTTCCCGGTCCAAACGTCAACGGCGGACCAAAAAGAACATGGCCGCCAGGCGGGTTGAAGACGCTGAACGTGAAGACGTCTCAGCCATACCCGCCAACCACAACGACGGATGGACCCGAGTAGAATCCCGCAAGGCGCGGCGGAAAAAGTCACGGCAGAAGGGCCGTGACAACGGACGACAGGCGCCCCCTTCTGCTAAACCGAAGGCTCGACGTCTTAGGGAACCGCGCACCGCGGCAATCACGCTGACCCTTCAACCGGAGGCAATAGCGAAGGGGGTTGACCATGGCACCCTGCTCGATCAGGCCAAGAGCAAGATCGACCTCGAGGCGTTAGGAATAGATGTCCGCTTTAAAAACTCAATCACCGGGGCCTGCATAATGCAAATCCCCGGTGCCGAGGGTGTTGAGAAGGCCGACTTGCTGGCGGAGAAGATGAGGGAGATTCTCGACCCAGCCATGGTACGGATCGCGAGGCCAACCAAAACCGCCGAGATAAGGGTGCTTAACCTCGATCAGTCGGTAAAGAAGGAGGAGGTCGCTGCCGCCATCGCTCGTTTCGGGGGATGCGAAGTCGCGGCGGTAACTTGCGGGGAGGTCCGGCGCATAGGAAGGAGACTGGGCACGGTCTGGGCACGCTGCCCAATACCTGCGGCCAAAATTCTGGTGTCGCAGAGGTCCCTCAGAGTAGGCTGGTCGACGGCTCGGGTGGAGTTACTCCCCGAACGTCCGATGTGCTGTTTCCGCTGTCAGGAAAGCGGACACGCGCGCGCATGCTGCCACTCGACCGTCGACCGCAGTGACTTCTGTCACAGATGCGGTCAGCCGGGCCACAAGGCAACCGAATGTTCCGCCAAGCCTCACTGCGCTGTGTGTGAGGCGGCGGGACGAAAAGCGGACCACAGGTGCGGGCGAAAGACCTGCACCGCACCCAAAAATAAGAAGACGCCGGCCCCTGCGAGTACGTCGCGGCCCGCCAGCTCCCAACCCCAAGGCGCAAGGGGTTCGGGCGAGACAGGACCAGCTCGTTGGGAACAATAATGGACCAGATCTTCCGCATACTTCAAATCAACACAAACCACTGCGCTCACGCTCAGGACCTCCTGATCCAAAGTGCGGCGCAGTGGGGCATCCATCTGGCCATCATTGCGGAGCCATACCGAATCCCGGCGAGTGACGAATGGGCTGCCAGTCTAGATAAAAAGGTTGCCCTGCTCTCTAGAGCAGCGACGGGCGCCCCTCCCCTCCAACAAGTACAGAGAGGTCGCGGCTGGGTGGCGGCCGAAGTCAAGGGGGTCCTCGTGGTCGGCGGCTACTTCTCCCCGAACGGAGGTCTCGCCGACTTCGAGGAATATCTGAGGGGGATAAGGGCTGTCATTGAGAGTAGAGGGACACGCCACGTCATGCTACTCGGGGACCTCAACGCCAAGTCCACGGCGTGGGGATCCCCGACCAACAATGCACGCGGCCGAGAGCTCATGGAATGGACAACAGTCGTGGGACTGGATGTCCTTAACACAGGGACATCACACACCTGTGTGAGAAGGGACGGTGGGTCCATTGTCGACGTCGGCTTCGCGAGTTCTGACCTCGCCCGACGGATCCACAATTGGAGGGTGCTGGAGGGCGTCGAGACTCTCTCCGACCACCTATACATACGGTTTGAAGTCAGCGCCTTCCTGCGCCCGACATCGCTACGACCGCTACCGGGGGATCCTCCCCGGTGGGCACTCAAGAAGCTCGACGTCGACAAATTGCACCTGGCAGCACTGGTCGAGTCCTGGAGTAGAAGAGGGACACGCTCCGCCGATATAACCGACGAGACACAACACTTAAGCGACACGCTGACCCGCGTCTGTGATGCGGGGATGCCTCGACAACGCGGTATCAGCTGTCATCGTCGGGTGTATTGGTGGAGTGAGGAAATCGGCCAATTAAGGGCCGAAAGCGTTGCCAAAAGACGGGCCTACCTGCGACAACGGCGCAAACGCCGCAGGGACGAGGAAGCAGAGGCCCGTCTCTATGCCGTCTACAGGGCAAAAATAGACGAGCTGAATACAGCAATCAGCAGGGCTAAAACGGCGTCGTATGAGGCGTTTATTGAGACCCTCAACGACGACCCGTGGGGGCGCCCCTACAAAATGGTCCGCCAGAAGCTACGGCCATGGGCCCCTCCTCTCACAAGGTCAATGGAGCCTGAGCAGGTGGACAGGGTGGTAGAGGCACTATTCCCGCCGGCAGACGAAGCGCACACAACATCCATGTCGCCTAACAACGTCGCTGAAGAAGTGCCAAGTGTCACGACCGAAGAGCTGGACCGTGCACTTGCTCGCACCAAGCCCAACAAGGCCCCTGGACTCGACGGGGTTCCCGGTCGAGTCCTAACAATCGCCATGAGGAGCCTGGGTGATAGAACGAGAGGACTTATGGACGAGTGCCTCCGCCAAGGGGAATTCCCTGACTCTTGGAAGGAGGGCAAATTAGTCCTCATCAAAAAGGAGGGACGGCCGGTCGACTCGCCGTCGGCCTATCGGCCTATTGTGCTCTTGGACGAGATGGGAAAGCTCTTCGAGCGAGTCATAGCCGCCCGTCTCGTCCAACATATGGAAGAAGTCGGCCCGGACCTGTCGGACCTACAATTCGGCTTTAGGCGCGCCCGTTCAACGGTTGGGGCAATAGAGAGGGTGAAGGTGATAGCGGAGGAGGCTGTAGCCCAGGGTGACGTGGTAATGGCGGTGTCCTTGGACATCGCCAACGCCTTCAACTCACTCCCCTGGGCGTGTATAGTAGACGCCCTCCGCTATCACAGATTCCCACAATATTTGGGTAGGATAGTCAGGGCATACCTGACCAATAGGAAAATACGCTTTCCAACGAGCGAAGGATGGGTAAGCAGGCCGGTAACGCGCGGTGTTCCACAGGGGTCGGTGTTGGGCCCACTCCTGTGGAACATCGGGTATGATTGGGTGCTTCGGTGTCAACTGCTGCGGGGGGTGGCACTCACGTGCTACGCCGACGACACGCTAGTCACCGCCCGCGGCTCTGACTACAGGGACGCCTCCATCCGAGCGACAGCCGGTGTCGCCCAAGTGGTCCATCGCATTCGGCGACTCGGCCTCAATGTTGCGTTGGAAAAGAGTGAGGCAATCTGCCTACACGGTCCAAGACGGAGACCTCCTGCAGGGGCTAGGATAATAGTCGGCGGGGTCGCGATTGACGTCGGGAAAGCTATGCGCTATCTCGGCGTCACGCTCGATCCGCGCCTCTCGTTTAACGAGCATTTTGAGAGGCTAGGGCCCAAGTTACTCCGGGCGGCGGGCGCACTTAGCAGCCTGCTGGGGAATGTCGGGGGTCCGAACCTGGCCTGCAGGAGGCTCTATGAGCTGGTTGTGCGATCCATGGCCCTCTACGGGGCGCCGATTTGGGTCGACGCCCTTAATAGTCATAATCGGGCTCTGCTTAGAGCCCCGCAGAGGGTCATGGCGATAAGGATGGCGAGGGGCTACCGCACCGTCTCTTACGTGGCGGCCACTGCGCTCGCCGGTACTCCTCCTTGGGAGATGGAGGCCCGGGTCTTGGCGACGATCTACAACCGTGTTTCCGAGGCCCGGAGCAGGGGAGAGCCTCCCATGCTAGACACTGTACAGGAGTGGCGGGCGCAGGAGCGAAGCCTCATGATAGAGGAGTGGCGCGAGACGTTGCGGGAACCCACGGCCGGCCTAAGAGTGGCGGAGGCTGTAGGGCCGGTATTAGAAGAATGGATTGAGAGGAAACATGGCACTCTCTCGTACCACCTGACGCAGGTGCTCACCAACCACGGGTGTTTCGGTGAGTACCTGCACAACGTCACTGGTCGGGAACCAACGGGAGAGTGCCAACACTGTGTAAGCGCGACCGACAACGCGCAACACACGTTGGCCATATGTCCTGCATGGCAAGACGAAAGGGCGGTTCTGTCCGCCGAAGTAGGCAATGATCTGTCGCTCCCCACCCTGGTCGAGAAGATGGTGACGAGCGGCAGATCGTGGAAAGCGGTGGCAAAGTTCGCCAGCAAAGTGATGGTGGCTAAGGAGGAGGCGGAGCGTGAGCGCGAGCGCGCTGCTGATGCAGCCCCGCAGCGCAGAGCCCGCACAGGCCGGCGCCGATTGGCGCACGACCGCCGCCCACCCTAACTCGGGGTCTCCGGGCGTGGGACTAGGGGAGGTCCCCCGCCCATTGGAGTACGAGACCCCGAGAGGGAGGACGTCCTGCCGAGTGCTCCTGGCAGGACGTCCATAGAGCGGAACAATCCGCTCCAAGAAGAGGAAACGCTCACTTAAGAGCAAGAGAAGTAGGAGGAGAAACCTCCGGTCTGCAGCAGCAAGGATAGAAACCCACATGTACCCATGCTGCTGCACACCAGGACACGAGAAGGAGCACCCCGGGGATGTTTAGTGGGTATGCCCCCCACTCTGGGGGGAGACTCCCACACTCCCCCGCCGGCTATCCTCAGGCTGCGGGGGGTCCATAAAGGATTTTACCCCGGGCACCAAAAAAAAAAAAAAAAAAAAAAAAAAAAAAAAAAAAAAAAAAAAGGTTAGGTTAGGTTAGGTTAGGTTAGGTTAGGTTCCCCCCCGATTTGTGCTGCCACCTTGCCGTGGTGGGGGGGCTTGAGTGCCTCAAGGATCCGTCGGGGCCATACCGGCCAGGGTCACCCATGCCGGGCGGGCCCGCGGGGAGAGGTGAGACGAAGAGCAGCGCTACCTTTTATAAAGTATTTATTGTTTTCGTTTTTGTTTCGTTTTGGTTTTGTTTTTGTTTTGTTTTGTTTTTGTTTTTGCTTTTGTTCGTATATATTCTGTCTTTTGGTTTGGTTTTGTTTTGTTTTGGTTGTTTTTCTTCGTTTTGTTTTGTTGTATTCTTTATTCTTTACTATCATATGTATTTTTCTTTCGTCTTCTTTTTCACGACGTTTTGGGAGGAGTAAATAAAACCATGGAAAGACGCGCATTTGAAAATAGTCCCCGGGCGGGTCCCAGCTCGACTTTGTCAGCTGGGGAATCCCGTACTGTCGCTCCCTCGGGGGTGGCAGTCTGCCCCTCGTACTACGGGGGGGGCACAAATCGCGAAACTGCCGCAAAGGGTAGCAAGGGAGAGGCCAGCGAGCCGAAATTACAACAATTTATAGAGGTAGCCGGACGAGACGGCGTTGTATATCGCTTTCCGGGCGATCGAGTGCCGGATGCGATTTCGGAAGAGGACGACGTAATCGTCGTAGAGGAGAAGGAGAGGTCGGACGGAGGGGTACGCCGTACATCTGGCCCCCAAAGGGACACCAAGGGACGCTTTGCGTCGTCCCGGTCTGCCTCCCCATTACCGGCTGTACAGCCGAAGGGAAAGACAAAGACTCCGGTGGTGGTCCTTGAGGACATCCTCAGGCCCACATCGCCACGGACGTTGGACATGGCACGCACTGCGCGTGACCTCGGGCTGGAAATGTCGACAGATGGAGAGTCCGTCTACGACTCGGACTCGGAATATGGGGGCCCGCTGCGGAGAGCCGGCAGTAAGAGACGTCTGGACTCTGACGACGACCTTGCTGCCGAGGCCGCAGAGAAGGTCCCCAGGGTGGACGAGTCTCCGAGAGGTCGGGGTCGACCGCCCACAACCGGGCAGCACGTGGGCAAGTGGCAGGCCAAGAAGGAGCAGTTGGCTGCCAAAAAAGCCCTGGAACCGGACGAGACACGGGAGCTGAGGGAGAGGCCCCCCGCAGAGCCTCCTGCGGCGAAGCCCCCCAAAGCAAAACCCGTATACAGGCCCGACCAGGACCCACATGGTCTAGTCGGGTCTGAACTGGAAAGACGCATGGCCGAGGAAGTCGCCAACATTCGCGACGTTGCGAAGTCCTCCGCCAATTTGAAGGGCACTTTCATTAAGCGCCTAAAGGAAGCGGCCACCTTTATGGAGGGGGCGGCGGAGGTCCTCATACGGCGGTCCGCTGATGAGGAGGTCGCCATGCTCCGCGCCCAAAACAGGAGGCTACAAGAGGAGAGGAAGGAGTGCCGCCGTGCAAACGTGGAACTCGAAAAAAGGATTGGTGCCTTGGAAGAGCAGGTCGAAAAGCTCAAGAAAAGGCCAGGGAAGAGTAAAGGCAAGTCAAGCTGTTCCTGTGCGTCCTCCGGCGCACCAACGTACACTGAACTGCCGATGATTGTAGAGAGACGGCCTAACCCGGTGTCGGCTGAGGTGGAGGCCGCCCTGAAGGCCCTCGGGGTCATACCCAAGTACGCCACCGAGTACAATGTGTCGGACGATTTCCGGGACATGCGGCACCTGCCCCGCGTGCCCCCGGAGCTCCAGGAGGCTCTCTTCGGAGGTCCGGAGCCCCCGGCGCCCCCGGCGCCCGAGTGTGCCCCGGCGCCCACCAGGTCCTCTGAGACCATTACGCGCCAAGAGGCTTCTGCGCCCTTGGCAACCACACGGACGAAGACCGCTGGCAGTGCCCCAGCCGCCACATCACCGGCGGTGGAGGGCCCTACCAAGAAGAAAAAGAAGAAAGGGAAGAAGAAGAGCCTCGCGGCTCAGCGCGTCCCCGACGCCGAACGACTGGACATGGAGTCCATCCCGGCGCGGGAAGATTGGCAGACGGTGGGCCCACGCAAGGGTCCCAAGAAAAAGGCTGCGGCTCTGCCAAAGCCACGGGAAGAGGCGCGTAAGGCGACGCCGGCCAAGCCGAAGATCCGGGCTCAACAGCTCCGGGTCCCGCGGACGTCGGCAATTGTCATTACGTTGCAGCCTGGCGCAGTGGAAAAGGGCCTCCACTACGCCAAGGTGATAAATACGGCTGCGGCGCAGATACAGTGGGCAGAACTGGGGCTTCCACGCCCCCTATGCAAGCCGACGGCTGCAGACGGGCGCAAGCTGCTCATCCCACCTGGGGAGGGCAGCGAGGCGAAGGCCGACTTACTGGCCTCCAAGTTGCGGGAGATCTTCAGCGCGGAGGAGCTGAAGGTCTCTCGACCGGTGAAGACGGCGGAGCTCGGCATCTCTCTCCTGGATGACTCTGTCACCAGGGAGATGATCGCCGAAGCTATAGCCGAAAAGGGCAGGTGTGACGCCGCACACGTCAAGTGCGGCGAGATCAAGAAGGGCCCGCAGAACATGGGCAAAGTGTGGGTGCGGTGCCCGGTGTCGGCGGCCAAGGTGGTTGCGCGCGATCGCCTGGCTATTGGCTGGTCGTCGGCCCGGGTGGAGCTGCTGGGGGCAAGGCCCCTACAGTGTTTTAAGTGCCTGAGGTACGGGCACACCATGGCTATATGCCAGGAGGGAGGAGACCGCGGCGGTCTTTGCTATCGCTGCGGTCAAGCCGGTCATATCGCTGCGGCATGCAGCGAGACGCCGCACTGTGTAGCATGTGCGGCGGCCGGCAAACCGGCAGATCACCGCGGGGGCAGGAGCCAGTGCCTTGCGGCTAAGCGCCGTGGGGCGCGAGAGGCTACAGGGGCCAGCGCAGCCAAGCCGCGGCCCCCCCCGTCCTCAGCCCTCCAAGAAGAGGGCCGGGAGGAGGATGGACACGGATTGTCCATCCTAAAGCCATGGGTAAGGCGGCGGGCGTGGGAATTCCCGTCGCCTGTAAAAGCCCTAGGGTAGAAGTGGCAGCGCCATTCTGACTGGCGCGCCACAAATTCCGGCAGAGAGCGGCTATCACGCGCCGCTCCAAGTGGGAAGAGGTCCCGCGAGGGACCAGTGCCTGCTGGGTTGAGAGTGGAGATATCTTGGCCCCACGTCAACTCCCCAGCAGGCCGGGCCGGAATCGAGGGGTTTAGTGAGTAAGAGTCTCACATAACCCGGCTGTATCCCACGCGGCCGGGTACCCATGATGGGTTCCCCTCGTTAAAAAAAAAAAAAAAAAAAAAGGTTAGGTTAGGTTACGCCAGCGCCTAAGAAGGCGAAAACAAAGAAGAAGAGGAAGCGGAAGGGGCCTAGACTACAGGCACCTCGCTGCGCAGCAGTGGTGCTGACGCTGCAGCCCTCTGCCGAGGAGAATGGCGTCACCTACGAGGAGGTGCTCGCCAAGGCCAAACAGCAGCTGAGTTGGCCAGGGATCGAATTGCCGTGGGTGGACATCAGGCCCACGGCATCCGGAGGTCGTAAAATCCTGCTCCCGGGCAAGGAGAGCGGCCCAAAGGCGGGTGTCTTAGCCGAAAGGCTTAAAGAGGTATTGGACCTAGGGAAGGTAATGGTCAGCCAGCCAGTGAGGTCTACTGAGCTGCGCGTGACCAACCTGGACGACTCCGTCTCCAGGGAGGAGCTCGTTTCCGCAATTGCCGAGTCCGGCAAGTGCGACCCGGTGCACGTGAGGTGTGGGGATATCCGCCGAAGGCCCAGAGGCATGGGTACGGCGTGGGCGAAGTGCCCGGTGACTGCGGCCAAGCTCCTTAACAGGAGCAAACGGCTGATCATCGGGGGCGCTTCCGCCAAGGTGGAGATTCTGGGGGGCAGGGCACTGCAGTGCTTCCGCTGCCATGAGGTGGGGCACACAAAGGCCCTCTGCCCCTCGGACCAAGACCGCAGCGATGGCTGTTACCGTTGCGGAGTAGCAGGGCACATAGCCGCCGACTGCCGAGCCAAGCCACACTGTTTTGTGTGTGCGGCGGCAAAGCGACCGGCGAACCACATCCATGGCCGGGGTCGCTGCAAAGCTCGTCGCACTCTGCGGCGGGCCCCTGGCATGGATGCCCCCGTGCAGAGGAGCACGGCAGTAGACCGGATGGACACATAGCACTCCGTGTCCATCCGGTGGGGCACAGACGCGGGCTTTGGGAGGCCCGTTCCCCGTGTAGTGAGGTTGGCGGCGGCAGCAGCACGCCATCGGCTCTAGCCGTGTAAGTAAGCGCCTTTCAAGGGCGCACATCAGCGAACGAGGTCGTCGGACCCGCCTTCAGCGGCAAGTGGAAGGATTTGTCCCCGCAAGTCGCACAGGCACGTGCAGTAAACGTGGTTAGGTTTTAGTGGGTACACCGGCCGCAACTCACCATCTTCTCGCGGCCGGGACTCCCACATACCCCAGCCCCATCCCTGGCTGGGGACCTATAAAAGGTTTCCCCCACGATAAAAAAAAAAAAAAAAAAAAAAAAAAAAAAAAAAAAAAAAAAAAAAAAAAAAAAAAAAAAAAAAAAAAAAAAAAAAAAAAAAAAAAAAAAAAAAAAGGTTAGGTTAGGTTAGGTTAGGTTAGGTTAGGTCCCCCCCGATTTGTGCTGCCACCTTGCCGTGGTGGGGGGGCTTGAGTGCCTCAATGATCCGTGGGGCCATACCGGCCAGGGCCTCCCATGCCGGGCGGGCCCACGGGGAGAGGTGAGACGAAGAGCAGCGCTACCTTTTATAACTTATATATTGTTTTATTTTGGTTTTGTTTGTTTTGTTTTTGGTTTCGTATATATTTCTGTGTTTTGGTTGTTTTGTTTTCGTTTGTCTTCTTCTTCTGTCGTATCTATTTAAATATATCTTTTCTGTCGTAATTATCACTTTCGCCTTAATCTTTCCTAAAAAAAGAAAGCATGATGGAACAACGCCCTGTAAAATGTGGTCCCCGGGCGGGTCCCAGTTCGCCGGTGGCGGCTGGGGAATCCCGCGGCGTCGCGCCTAACAGTGCGGCGTCCTGCCCCTCGTACTACGGGGGGGGCAAACAGAGCGTCTCATCTGCTGCTTCGGCGGTGGATGTTGTGGAGAGTGGACGGGCCAGCGTGCCGAAATTACGAGATGGTGTAGCCGGTACAGACGGCGGAGTAGGAAAGGTGGCAGGAGCGGGCCGAGTATCTGCCCCCCTGCGGGACGACAAGGGACGGTTTTCCTCGTCCCGGTCATCGTCACCGTGTCCGGTGTCAAAGCCGAGGGAGATGGTAAAGAAGCCAGTGGTGGTGCTGCAAGACTGCCTGCGGTCACAGTCGCCACGACTGATGGAAATGAGTAGGCTAGACGAAGAGTTTGGCCTTTACGGGTCGGAAATCGGCTCCGACGACTACATGTCGGGGTCTGAAGATGGTGGGGGTCCACTGCGGAGAGCCGGCAGCAAACGTCGTCTGGACATCGATGACGACGTTGCTGTCGAGGCCGTGGAAAAGGTCCCCAGGATCGAGGTGTGCCCCAAAGAGGGGAAGGCCGGGAAGGCCAACAGAGGAAAAGAGGATGTTCCCGAGGGTGAGGGCCAGCGCGAGCTGCGTACTGCGTCCCCCTCGGATGAGCCCTCGTATCGGTACGATCGCGACCCGGACGAGCTGGTGGGTCACGATCTCGACAGGCGGATAAAAGAGGAGGTGTTCAACCTGCGGAAGGTCGCCACCACCTCTAAGAATTTGAAGGGAGGCTACGTCCGGATGCTGAAGGACGCGGCCACCTTCCTGGAGGGGGCAACGGACGTGCTTGCAAGACGGTCCGCCACTGAGGAGTCGGCCAGGCTGCGGTCCGAAAATCGGAAGCAGGCGAGGCAGATGGCCGACCTCCAAAGAGAGTATGGTGACGTCCGGAGGGAGCTCGGGGACGTCAAGAGTGAGTTGGAGAAGTTAAAGGAGCAGCTTAGGGAGAGATCCTCCAGCTCCTCCGGAGCGTCTACCCGGCCTCTAGTTCTGGAGGTGCCGGAGGTGCGCAGGGCAAGGACACCGTTGGAGCCTGCTGCTGAGGCCGCCCTCAAGGCCATCCGCCTCAGCAGCAAGTACGCCAATGAAAACAACACGGCGGATGAGTTCCGAGACAAGATCGGGCTCCCTAGGGTGCCCCCGGAGCTCAAAGCCCTCATGTTCCCTCCTTTAGAGGGAGAGACGCAGCCGACCCCGGTGGTCCCGGCTAAGAGCACCGCCTCCGTGGAGGTGCAAACAGAGGGAGACGAGCCTCCTACCGCGAGGACGATGAAAAGGGCCAAGCCGGCAAAACCGAAGACTGGTTCCGCCCCGGTCGCAACAACACCTGCGGCCCCGGCCCCGGCTCTCTCCAAATCCCAGCGGAGGAGGCAGAGAAAGAAGAGCCGCCTCGCGGCGAAGAGAGCGCCGGACGCAGAGCGCGCGGAGGTCGCCCCCGCCCCTGCCCCGGCCCCTGCCCGGGAGGCATGGAATGTGGTGGTCCGGAAAGGGGCCACCAAGAAAAAGGTGTCGCAGCCTCCTCAGGCAAAACCCGTCGGCAGGCAGCCACCGACACAGCGAAAGCCCACAGCCTCGCGGCTGCGGGCCCCACGCACATCGGCGGTTGTCCTCACACTGCTGCCGGGCGCAGCCGAGGAGAATCTGCACTACGGAAAGGTCCTGAGCAAGACCAGGGCCCTAATCCCGATGGAGGAATTCGTGCAGCTGAAGCCGAAATTCAGAGAGGCCGCCACGGGGGCACTTGTCATTGAGGTGCCCGATGCGGAGAAGGCGGATGACTTAGCCTCCAAATTTAAGGAGGCGTTTGGGCCGGAGATACTCCGGGTGGCGCGGCCTGTCAAATCGACTGAGCTGCGCCTCCACGGGTTGGACCCATCGGTGGTAGAGGAGGAGGTCGTGGCGGCCATCGCAAGCACCGGCGCGTGTGATGCGGCGGCCGTCAAATGCGGCGCCATTAGGAGAGCGAGCCGATCGGGCCTGGGCACTGTGTGGGTGCGTTGCCCGATTGCGGCCGCCAAAAAGATCGGCCGTGAACGCCTATTGATCGGCTGGTCGGCGGTAAGGGTGGAGGTCCTCCGACAGCGGCCCCGAATGTGCTTCCGGTGCCTTGAAACCGGACACTTAGGGGCCTGCTGCACGTCCGACAAGGACAGGAGGGACCTGTGCTATAGGTGCGGGGAAGGAGGGCACAAAGCCGCCGACTGCAGCGCGAAGGTGCGCTGCGCTGTCTGCGCGGACCAGGGTCGGGACGCTAACCACAGGTGTGGTCGCATTAGCTGTCTCGGCCCTAAGAGACGCAAGCCGCCCAATCAGGTGGCTGCGCGGGACCGGATGGACGTATAGTCTGTCCGGCTCCCGAGAAGGGACCCGTTCTGCCCGGGTCTAGTTGGGGCTGATGCGCAATTGCGCACGTAGGGTCGCGGCCGATTCAAAGGCCAAACCAGGTGGTGGAGGCAGTGGAGATCTCTTGGGCCCACAGCTCCCCACTAGGAAGAGATGTTCGATGGGTTTTTAGTGGGTAGGCAGGGTGCACGAACATCAGTGCGCCCTGGAGTCCCACATATCCCGGTCGCCTTCCAGCTCAGACCGGGAACCCGTAAGTAGGGTTTTCCCATCGTTAAAAAAAAAAAAAAAAAAAAGGTTAGGTTAGGTTCCCCCTCGACTGTGCTGCCACCTTGCTGTGGTGAGGGGGCTTGAGTGCCTCAATGATCCATGGGGCCATACCGGCCAGGGCCTCCCATGCCGGGCGGGCCCACGGGGAGAGGTGAGACGAAGAGCGGCACCCAGCGTCGTGGCGGGTTGCGGCTCCGGGGACTCCTCTGTCCTCAGAGCTGCCTTGGGAGTCGTAAACCGCTGCGGCGCACCATGAGGTCCTCGGGTTGGCGCTCAACTTAGTTGGCCGTCAAACCGAGTCCTCACTCAACGTCCTCGGGTTGGCGCCGGCCGAGGGCTGACGCACCTCCTCTGCGGGGCCGTATGCCGCAGAAGGGGGCTGCGGGACGGATCGCCGGTGCGCTGCGGTAGATTGGGGCTGCGGGGACTTGGGTGGATGGGGACCCTGTCCCCAGTGTCTCGCTGCGAGCCCTGGACGGGGGCTCCGGGGACCTGGGTTGACGGTGGACCCTGTCCTAAGGGTTTCCCTGCGGGCCCTGGACGGCTGCGGTGCGCCGGTGTCCTCTGGTTGGCGCCGGCCCGAGGGCTGACGGGCCTCCTTCTGCGGGGCCGATGTCGCAGAAGGGGGCAGCGGGGCGGGTCACAAGGGAGGGAGCTCCGGGTGACCCGCGCCGCGGACGGAGGCGGGGGTGGAGGGGGGTCCGTGACGATGCGGGCCCCTTCTGCCCTCGCCTAGGAGGCCGGTGGTGGTTCGGGGGAGCCACCACCGACGAAAGCCTCGATGACTGAGGGCGTCCCAGTATACCGGGACGCCCTCTCTGATAGTCGCTTGCCCGCGTTGCGGGCACCACGCCGGGGCGTCACAGTAGAATGCGTTTACGCGAACTTGTGGCGCCCCAAGCGCGTCGTGTGAGGGTATGCCGCTGGGGTTTTAGTGGGTAAACGACTCTTGGGTAGACGACCCTTGTCGGAGTCCCACATAATCACCGACCTTTCCCCCGGGGTGCGGTGGTATGCATAAAGCATTTCCCCAGCGAAACCAAAAAAAAAAAAAAAAAAAAAAAAGGTTAGGTTAGGTTAGGTTAGGTTAGGTTAGGTTAGGTTAGGTTCCCCCCCGATTTGTGCTGCCACCTTGCCGTGGTGGGGGGGCTTGAGTGCCTCAAGGATCCGTCGGGGCCATACCGGCCAGGGTCACCCATGCCGGGCGGGCCCGCGGGGAGAGGCGAGACTAAGAGCAGCGCTACACTTTATAAAGTATATATTGTTTGTTTTGTTTTCGTTTGTTTTGGTTTTTCGTTGTATATATTCTGTCTTTTGGTTTTGTTTTGTTTTTGGTTGTCTTCTTGGTTTTGTTTTGTTTGTTTTCGTATATCTTTCCTTTCTTATATATTGTATTTTCGTCTTCTTTTTCCCGACGTTTGGAGGAGTTCAGCAAATATGGAAAGTCACGGATTGCAAAATAGTCCCCGGGCGGGTCCCAGCTCGACTATGTCAGCTGGGGAATCCCGCACTGTCGACCCTTCGGGGGAGGCAGTCTGCCCCTCGTACTACGGGGGGGGCACAAGACGTGAAACTGCCACTAAGGGTAGGAAGGGAGAGGCCACCGTGCCGCAATCACAAGTAGAGGTAGCCGGAACTGACGGCGGAGCAAAGGGGAATGATATCCCCTGTGCAGTGGAAGAAGGCGACGTCTGGGTCGTCGGTGACCGGAAAGAGGTGCTGGACGAATTCCTGCGCCGAACATCTGGTCCCCAAAGGGACGACAAAGGGCGCTTTATCACGTCCCGGGCAGCCTCTCCATTACCGGCTACACAGCCGAAGAGGATGGAGAAAGGGAAGATCCCAGTGGTGGTCCTCGAGGATGTCCTCAGGCCCATATCGCCACGAACACGGGAGATGGAGCGCGCAGCGCGCGAACTCGGACTGGAGATGTCGACGGACGGTGAGTCCGTCTACGACTCGGATTTGGAATTCGGGGGCCCACTGCGGAGATCCGGCAGCAAGAGACGTCTGGACTCCGACGACGACTCTGCTGCCGAGGCCGCAGAAAAGGTCCCCAGGGTGGACGATTCCCCGCGAGGTCGGGGTCGGCCGCCCACCACCGGGCAGCACGTGGGCAAATGGCAGGCCAAGAAGGAGATGTTGGCTGCCAAACGAGCCTTAGAAGCGGAAGACGCACGGGAGCTGAGGGAGAGGCCCCCCGCAGAGCCTCCTGCGGCAAAGCCCCCCAAAGCAAAACCCGTATACAGGCCCGACCAGGACCCACATGGTCTAGTCGGGTCTGAACTGGAACGACGTATGGCCGAGGAAGTCGCCAACATTCGCGACGTTGCTAAGTCCTCCGCCAATTTGAAAGGCACATTTATTAAGCGCCTAAAGGAAGCGGCCACCTTTATGGAGGGAGCGGCGGAGGTCCTCATTCGGCGGACTGCTGATGAGGAGGTCGCCATGCTCCGCGCCCAAAATAGGAGGCTCCAAGAGGAGAAGAGAGAGTACCGCAGGACGAACGCGGAGCTCGAGAAGAGATTGAGTGCCCTAGAAGAGCAAGTGGAGAGACTCAAAAAGAGGCCAGGGAAGAAACAAGGCAATTCGGGCTGTTCTTGTGCGTCCTCCGGCGCACAAAGGATCACCGAAGAGCCGATGATCATTGTTAGAAGACCAAACCCGGTGACGGCTGAGGTGGAGGCGGCCCTGAAGGCCCTCGGGATCATCGCCAAGTACGCCACCGAATACAATGTGTCGGACGAATTCCGGGACATGCGGCAGCTCCCCCGCGTGCCCCTGGAGCTCCAGGAGGCTCTCTTCGGAGGTCCGGAGCCCCCGGCGCCGTCCGCAGAGACCGCCGCGCCCTCAGAGGCCCCTGTGCCGAGAGAGGCCCCCGCGTCCAGAGAGACGCCCGCGCCCCGAGAGGCCACAGCGCCTCGGGCGCCAAAACGGACGAAGACCACTGGCAGTGCCCCGGTCGCCCCATCACCGGCGGCTTCGGGCCCTGCAAAGAAGAAAAAAGCTAAGAAGAAAAGCCTCGCGGCTCAGCGCGTCCCCGACGCCGAACGGCTGGACATGGAGTCCATCCCGGTGCGGGGAGATTGGCAGACGGTGGGCCCACGCAAGGGCTCCAAGAAAAAGGCTACGGCTCTGCCGAAGCCGAGGGATGAGACGCGCAAAGCAACGCCGGCCAAGCCGAAGATCCGGGCACAACAGCTCCGAGTCCCGCGCACGTCGGCGGTTGTTATAACTCTGCAGCCTGGCGGAGTGGAAAAGGGCCTCCACTACGCCAAGGTGATTAACACGGCTGCGACTGCTATAAAATGGGAAGAACTAGGTCTCCCGCGTCCCTTGTGCAAGCCAACGGCCGCGGATGGGCGCAAACTGCTCTTCCCACCTGGGGAAGGCAGCGAGGCGAAGGCCGACCTTTTGGCCTCCAAGTTGCGAGAGGTCTTCAGCGCGGAGGAGCTGAAGATCTCTCGCCCAGTGAAGACGGCGGAGCTCGGCATCTCTCTCCTGGATGATTCAGTCACCAGGGAGATGATCGCCGCAGCTATCGCCGAAAAGGGGAAATGTAACGCCGCACAGATCAAGTGCGGCGAAATCAAGAAGGGCCCGCAGAACATGGGCCAGGTGTGGGTGCGGTGCCCGGTGTCGACGGCCAAGGTGGTCGCGCGCGACCGATTGGCTGTGGGCTGGTCGTCGGCCCGGGTTGAGCTGCTGGGGGCGAGGCCCCTACAGTGTCATAAGTGCCTCAAATACGGGCACACCCTGGCTCTGTGCCAGGAGGGAGGAGACCGCGGCGATTCGTTATGCTTTCGCTGCGGTCAGGCCGGTCACATTGCGGCTACGTGCCGTGAGAAGCCGCACTGTGTGGCATGTGCGGCGACCGGCAAACCGGCAGATCACCGTGGGGGCAGGAGCCGGTGCCTAGAGGCCAAGCGCCGTGGGGCACCAAAGGCTGCAAGGGCCAGCGCACCCAAGCCGCGGCCTTCCTGTCCCCGACCCCCCAAGCAAGGGGGAGGGAGGAGGATGGACACGTCATAGTCCGTCCTAAGCCATGGGTATGGCGGCGGGCGTGGGAGATCCCGCCGCCTGTAAAAGCCCTAGGGTAGAAGTGGCAGCGCCATTCTGACTGGCGCGCCACAAATTCCGGCAGAGAGCGGCTATCACACGCCGCTCCAAGTGGGAAGAGGTCCCGCGAGGGACCAGCGCCTGCTGGGTTGAGAGTGGTGATATTTAGGCCCCACGTCAACTCCCCAGCAGGCCGGGCCGGAATCGAGGGGTTTAGTGAGTAGGAGTCTCACATAACCCAGCCGTCTCCCACACGGCTGGGTACCCATGATGGGTTCCCCTCGTTAAAAAAAAAAAAAAAAAAAAAAAAAAAAAAAAAAAAAAAAAAAAAAAAAAAAAAAAAAAAAAAAAAAGGTTAGGTTAGGTTAGGTTAGGTTCCCCCCCGATTTGTGCTGCCACCTTGCCGTGGTGGGGGGGCTTGAGTGCCTCAAGGATCCGTCGGGGCCATACCGGCCAGGGTCACCCATGCCGGGCGGGCCCGCGGGGAGAGGTGAGACTAAGAGCAGCGCTACACTTTATAAAGTATATATTGTTTTAATTTGTTCGTTTTGTTTTTCGTTCGTTTTGGTATTTATTCTGTCTTTTGGTTTCGTTTTGTTTTTGGTTGTCTTCTTGGTTTTGTTTTGTTTGCTTTTCGTATATCTCTTTCCTGTCTTATATATCTACTTTCTTCTTCTCTTTCACGACGTTTTGGTGGGAAGGAAATTATGGAAAGACGCTGTTTGGAAATAAGTCCCCGGGCGGGTCCCAGCTCTGCTGGGGAATCCCGCACTGTCGACCCTTCGGGGGAGGCAGTCTGCCCCTCGTACTACGGGGGGGGCACAAACCGCGACACTACCAGAAAGGGTAGGATGGGAGGAAGGATGGCCGCAATGGCGAAATTACAGGAGGAGGATGAGGCCAGAACTGATGGCGAAGTTGAGAGGAGCAAGGGGTGCAGCACAACAGGCCCCCTGAGGGACGGGAAGGGGCGATTCAAATCGCCATCCCGGCCCAGTGTAGAGATGGACAGCAATCCGGTGGTGGTCCTCCAGGACTGCCTGAGGCCTGGGACGCCCCGGAGTGTTGAGCGACTAAGACGAGAGGCGGAGCTCGGTCTGGACATGTCGACGTCCGGCGAGGAGGACGTCGAGTTCTTGTCCGATTCGGACTACGGGGGCCCTCTGCGGAGGTCCGGCAGCAAGCGGCGTCTTGACAGTGATGACGACGCTGCTGCCGAGGCCGCGGAAAAGGTCCCACGAGTCGAGGACGCCCCAAGGGGCAGGGGAAGACCGCCAACAACGGGCAAACACGTCGGCGAGTGGCGGAAGAAAAAGGAGAGAGAGGCAGCCCTCGAGGAACAAAGGGAGTTGGCGGAGTTTGAGGCCCGGTATGGCCCGTTCCAGCCCCCAACTGCCGAAAGAACTGCTGAGAGGCTAGAATGGGAAAGGAACGCGAAGGCGCAGCAAGAGCGACAGGAGCGGGAAACCCGAGAGGCGGACGCACGAGCTGCGGAGCAGGGAGTCGCTCCCAGCAGGCTCTATCAGCCAGTGCGTGACGCCGATGTGGACGATATGAACGGGATCGAGCTGGTCCGTACCGTCCACAACGGCGTTACCAAAATTCGAGAAGTGATCAAGAATTCTAAAAATCTCAAAGGGACGAG